>CM036618.1:98314621-103204621 GCA_020746105.1 Trogon surrucura
AACATTAAAAAGAGAATTTATACATTTTTAAAACTGGAAGGGAACCAGACATAACATACACCTGACTAAGCTTTTAATATACTCAGGCTGGAAAAGTCACCTGTTCTCTTGCTAAATTACTAAAAAGAGTAATACAAATAACCATTCAAAATATGCAAGATTTCTGTGATTAAACAAATGCAATAGAGAAAATAATAAACAAACACTTTCTACAGGAACTGCCAACTGCCATACATCTGCTCCCTCTCACATAAAAACGGTGGCTACGAATTACCAAAAGAAACGACAGAAAAAGCATAAAAAACATACGCTCAATGCAAAATCTGTTTCTTAGCTCATGGCCATGCAAAGACTGCAAATTATTATTTTCTTTTTCTTCATTCTCACACATGGAAGCGTATCTCCCATTTGCTGTCAGTGGAACTACAACAATGTAAAACAAGGCAAAAAGGGAGGCAAATCAGACTCAATCATTAATTTTTTTTTAGGATATTTTAAACTACATGAGCAGAGCAAATGAATTTGACCTTAAACTGGTAAATCACATTTAAAGCGGGACTGAATGTTCTTGCATAGTAATTCTAGATCTTCCAAGATGATCAGGCCATTTATTGTGCCCAGGCAATACATCATGGTCCATTAGCTAATTTTTTTGTTCATTCTTCTGTGTTTAAGAAAACAAAAACGACTGTACCTTGAACTGATAGATTTTAGACTCTGTGCAAAGTACTAGCCCAAAACTTAACCTACTTGATATAGCATCTCTTGAGATCTTATTTGCAAAATTAATTCTAATTGGCTGAATACTGTGTTCTGTCGCACGGAATGAAAACTGGTTGAAGAGCTGTAAACAAAGGTTAATATCAGCCAACAGCATATCACACCAAGGGAAGCCACAAAGTTTCTTGTGAGTTCTTGTATTCAACTTCTACATTAATGAGAGCTAAGACTAATCTGTGAGGTGCTGTAACTCACCGAAGAGACACAGAAGTATTTTATGGATCTAAAGATGTTATAAAACGACTGGATGCCGGAGAAGAATATTTGGCTTGAAAAAACGCAGTCTTGTATACCAGAGACGAAAAAGTGATTAAAAAGAGAGAATTTCAAAGGGAAGTCTGGAAACTTATAATGCTGACACAGACACCTGGTGAGGAGGACGAGAAGCAGATTGGTGTGTTTCAGCTCCCGTGAACATACACTGCGGCAACGCGCAGCGAGGCAGCAATGAAAACTCTTTTTCAGTATCTACGGTAGTAGTGTGTACTTAAAAGACTCCAATCACTAATACCACTGTATTGATTCTCACAAGGTCTCTGTGAGATAGGGAAATACCGTTATCCTCCTCTTTCTCATGGGAAATTTAAGCACAAAGGAAACCTAGGGCAATATCCAAAGCAACTGATTTTAGCTCATTTGTGTAGCTGTAACTTTAATTCCGTGGCTAAATCTGAGGTGCAAACGGGTGTAACTCCCGCCAAATGCGCTGGAATTGCTTATGTAAATGTTAGGTCTGAATATAGGCTCAGCTCAGGATGAAAAACATTAAACACAGGAAATTCACAGTCAGTTCCCTCATATCCTTGGCATGCTTTAATGTCATCAGACAGAAGTGGGCAGCAAAGGAAGCCTTCAGTTGAGGATCCTCCTCTTGCTGCTGCCATCTCACACTCCCCAGAATGTTGTTCTGCAGAGACCCTTCCTGGCATAAGAAGGAAGAGACTCTTCTGGAGTGCCTCGTCTTCATGGGCAGCTTCACAGAAACGTCCCCGTAATGGGAAACGTGTCCCCTACCCAGGGCTTACCGAGCACACCATTCCTGTGGGGAACTCAGGAATGGCTAAACCTCCTGGGAGGGGACTGCCCTGCTTCCACGAGGAAGCGATGCTCATACAATGGCATCCCCTTACATATTTCCATTCGGAGTCAGCAGTGCATGCGGTCATTCCATCTCGTACTCTCCATACACTACTTACAGTTTTATTTGAAAGACAAATAGAGTAAAATGGAATGCAACTTGTTATGAAGCATCTCTTAAAACCAGACTGAAAACCTGGCAATAACTCTGAAAAAGGAGAGTAGTCTTTCACAGAAATCATTACAGTTTCTTTCTCCTTAGTTGGTGTAACAATCCCAATCATCTATTGAATTTAGTGTGCATCTAAAACACTTGAGCATCTTGCTCTCACTGATAAAACCCAAGAAATTATAACTAAGTTGAATACTACAACAATCTCCTCAAAACTGGCAGGTACTGTGGTCAATTCTAATCTACCATCTAAAGAGCTTTTCTAGGAACTGCCCGATATCCGTGTTTCTGCTACTGTGTGGGGTTGAATTCGCATTTCTGATTTTAAAATGTTTTTCATTCCTTGGTTGCTGTACAATAAAAAAATTAGACTAGTGGCCTGGATCTACATGTGATGGGCTAGCCCAACTTTGTTTAACTCTATTTCAGAAGTGCCTCCCAGTTTAGGATGATGTTTAAAGCTCTAAACAGCCTCTCCCCAGCCAGGAAAATACTTCCATTAAACTCGTGAACAAAACACAGTGTCACTAAAATGCTGCAGTAAGATAATTGAGCAGACATTCACATTTTGTATATGACTATGACTAAGTTTACTCATCAATCATTAGTAAATGCAGCCTTATTTGCTGGTACTAATCACAGCTCAATAGCATCCCATTGACTTCACCAGAATTTTGAACGGATAGGCCACAGAAGAATGAAAGCCTTCACAAAAAATATTCTTAATTATGGAAATACGCAAATAAGCTACATTCTAAGACTGAAATTAAAAGTACAATTTAATGATAGGAAAAAAACCCTAAATGTTGGTAAATCAAGTCACTTGGTTATAAGAGGAATAAAATATAGCCATTCAAGATAAATTTGTTCAATATAAAATTTCAGTGCCTAATTCTTGGGATTGGTTTACAGGTGACATTTGCTTTTGAAATTCAGATAGGAATTTCAGCCCTCAGTAACTCTGTGAGATGCTCATTTCTGTCTGCGTGAATTTCTGGTCCTCTCTTCCTGTGCAAATGCAACTGTCCATGGGGCCATACTACGAGCCGGATAACTGAAACAACCAGAGTCCTGTTCCCATGAAAATAGAAAGTTAACCAAACCACATCATACTGTGCCATAAGGATTCCAATAGCCACAAATAACATCCTTAAGGAAAAAGGAATACTGCAGATAAATTTCTCTCTTTTTAAACTAACAGTGAGAACAGATTAGCTGTTTTGAATTTCTCCTTCAAGACAGCTTTGTCAGGATACACGTTATTTTCTGTTTGCTCCACTTTTCCTATCGGATTTCTGGCAATTATTTTCCCTGAACTCTTCTATCCTAGTTGTATCCTAGTTAGACTTGAAAGATGTCTTACATCTAGATGTACCTTCAGTTTGAGATCAGCCCTCTATCAATTTGGCAAAATATTACCAATAAGGAAATGTAACTTCTAAATTTGAGACAAAATAATTCATGTAGAAGAGTGAACTTAATTGAAGTAGTTTATGTCTTAACTTGGGTATAAACTAATGTCCAGAAACTACCCTTAATTATTGCAAATGAGTTAAATATTAATTTATATTTCCTTTAAAGGCCAAAGTACAGTGCCATTTAGTAAAGTTTCCTCTGACGTTATCCTTAGATTTATACAGCCTAACAAGAACAGTAAAAATAATCACTATTTTATACTTTTGACTGCATCTCCTCTTGGGATCTCAAACGACTATATGCCTTCATTTGGGTCTTTCAAACCATGAAAGCAGAAGCTTGAAGGCATCTCTGCTCAAGATGCCCTTTTTGACAAAAGAGCTCATTTAAAGTGTCCGTACTCCCAGCTTCCACCCAACACAATAGTTTGCTGTCCTCTTAGTTACGAATTACAATAATTTACAAGGTCATGCCCTAACTGGATATCCATACCTATCACCATCCACAAAGTGGATTAGGCAAATGACTTCAGTGAAAATCTACAGTTGGGATAGTGGTACAAAATTCTGCAACAGAAACAAGAATTTCTTAAGCTAGCTTTGCTGATAAGAAATAGGAACTTTGGCCTAAAATGCATAGCAAATAAGTACAGGCTATGCTGTTAATTACAACGTGCAGAAGCAAGCCGGACTGAGAAAAAAGGCAACAAAAAGCCATCTCCCTTTACCCCATCTAGATTCACAAAGGACTGTAGTTCATCTGCTCTGAAAAACAAAGGCATGTTCTGAATTTGAATTAGCTGACTGCAGTTAAAAAGCAACAGAGTCAGGCCAGTTTTAGTTTAAAGTCAGGTTAACAATTCCTAAATTGTCTATAGAAGGAAACTTGAGCTATGAACATTACTTAAAATTCTGGCTGCCTTATCATCATTGTTTTTAAAATCAAATTCGCTGGTTGTGGTAATCAGCCCAGGTAAAGAATGTGTTTGCGTGTGTATGTAGAAATATGTATGTGCACTCATGTTTTTGGCAATATAACCTCCAGATCGTGCTTAGTTATAAGCAGGCAACAAAGCAACTAACAGATTTTCTTCCACTCCAGCTAGAGGTTCTAGCCAGGTCACAATAACCAGGGTCTCTCTTATATACTTCTCCCCCAGTGTCCCTTCATGGAGCCAGTTCATGGAGCCTATGAGGCTCTGATGAGTCAGGTGCAGACATTGATCTGGACCAAAAATATCCAAAACTTTTTGCATTTTTTTTAAACTGGAATCAGCTTTGTGTTCCAGATCACCTCTGGTCCCCAAAATTATTGCACCCTGACATCTGATGGCACATCATGAAAGTCAGAATGCATCACTCTGGGCAGGAGCTGCTTAACCCCCCCTTGCTGCCGTTAAGAGAAATATGTGGGTATCCTTTTCCTCAGGGTGTGTACATTCCTCCTGGCTTCCTGGCAGCCTTGCCCCACAGCTCATTAAAATAAGTCTTAAGTAACTTGCCTTAGGTCACTCAGGAAAGTCTATGATAGAACCAAGAATAGAAACCTGATCACTCTTAGCAAAGAATGGGATTACTTACATGACTAAAATGACTCTGCTTCTTAAGCCTTTGCACGTTTGGGTCTTCTATTCCTTTTACAGAGAAAATCTCTCGTACAAGATGTACAATACAATTTTAAAGTAAAGTTTGGAGAATGCATGGATAACATAGAATCATAGAACAGTTGTGGCTGGAAGAGACCTTCAAGATGAAATACTATGGTTTTGAAATGGAAAGTTTTCCTTACTGGAAGATTTGCCTGTTAAGCATGAAAGGTAAAATTTCTGTTTCAAATTCCTGCTTACAGCAACTACTTCACACATTTTCTCATATTCTCACTTTGCTATCTTCTCTTTAAATTCTTTTTTGAGATTCAAAATTATTTGTTAGGTATAAATACCTTTCATTTTTATTTTTTTTTTGCCTGTGGGTGTCTTTAATTTAACAGCCTAATAGATTGAGATTAGTAAAATATTTCCTCAGTAACATTCATGTAGAATTCACAAGCATTTTATGAAGAGTTTAATTACGTTATGTTCTGAGGTATAAAGCATATAAACACAGGGTTTACTTAATGAAAAAAACTTTTAGGCTACAATATATGCATAAGGGTTTTGTTCATTTTATATAAACAGAAATGAAAAAAATATTCTTTCATAATAAATAAATACACAATGACAAAGGTTACAATTGAAGGGATTACAAATGACAGAAGCCAACATAAAAACTTTCAGTATCGTACTTTTACTTTAATATGAAGACATTATTATCAAAGGAAAATACTTGAGAAACACTTTGATAAAAATAATCTCATGCTATCTTTGAAGCGGTTTCATTTATTTTACTACCCACTGTGTTCCTTATCAGAAGGCCAAGTATAAGAAGTTTCCTAGTTTATGATTAGGAAAGAATCTGATAGATTAGAAGACTCAATTGAAGTTGGACATAATAAGTATTAAAGTATTACATGACATTAATCCTGCCATTCCATTACTCTCTCAATCATTGTGCACAGACTAATTATTCTGAAGCCAGTGTTCGGGAGAAAATAGAAACATACTTACACTGGGTTGGAGTAATCTCTTTATTGCATCAACAAGGCTAGCTCTGTACCGGTCCAGAAACAGGCTGACATTGAGAAGAGAACAGAATCCAGATTAAAATGGGTTTTCAATTCTAATGATACTAATGCAGATAAGTACAAGGCTAATTACATATGTTTACACAATGCTGTAAGAGAGAAACTGCGGTCTACATTTCTGTCCAGTTCAGGTACTTTTAAACATTAAAAAATCCCTCAAACAACTAAATATAATCTAAGTAGAAGCTAAAGTATCAGCATGAAACAGATCTTTATATAGCTGAAATTCACAGATCACATATGCTAGCTACTAAAATATAACCATATAAGAAACCAGGATCAATATATAAAGTTAACATTTTATGTTTTTTTTTTTAAAAAAGGGAGGGTGCATGGAGTTTAAAAAAATGCTTTCTATTGTATTTCAGGTGTTATTATGAAGGGTATATTTTTCCCTTTACCTTCACAGTTGCAGCATTAATTAATTACCTATTATGCATATTTGTTCTATATCTATTTCTATCTATCCCTATAAAGATTTACAAGCCCACACCGTCTCTCTCCCTCAGACGCTGTTCAAATACAATGACCCAGATCACACAGAGTTGTCCTCTCTCAAGAGCAAAATCCTTCATCTCCAACATGGGTCAAACAAGGATAGCAGCAGAGTAAATTTTTTTTTCCAGGTTTGAAATTTCTAAAAGCATATAAAGAATGTAAGAAAAGACTGAAAAGAAAAAAAGTGGTCTGCCAACCACATGTGAGTCATCAAGAACAGTGTGTGTGGATATTTAGGTAACGATGCTCCACAGCTACCAAGAAGAATATTATAACACATATCAGAGGGCCAAGCAGCTGTGTACGAGCTGTGAATTTTTGCTGTTCAGGGGAAAAAAAAAAAAAAAGTCTACCAGAAGACTTGTCAGTGACCAAATTTCATCTGTAAAATTGGGAGAACCTCATGCTGAGAAAATATAGTAGAGCGGGTATCCATACATTTCTTAAAGAACATTTCATATAGAAGTACGATGTCTTGACTTTTTTCTCAAGATATTGAAATGCTAGCTAGCAATTTCTCTGATAGCCTGTCCATAAGAAAATTTAAACTTTAACAATTGTCATGATGGCTGCCCCTCAGCCTTGATTAATCTCACTGGAAGAACCATACTGAAAAAATGCTTGTTTAATTCATTGAAACAGCAGCTCATATCTCTAGTGTCTCCTGGGAGTTTTAATCACATTCACCTCAGGTAGCTACCATAAGACACTACTTCACTGGGAACTTAGCCACCTTCAGAAGAAGTGGAATATAGTGCATGAGTTCTCTCCCAAAAGAATCGCTAAAAATAAATTTTCTTCAACATGAAACATCACGAACATGCACAGATTTAAGACTTGCTGTGATCCTGTGTAGACAGAAGCACATTCCAAATGAAAAATGCACTCATTTTTATTTTTGAAAGCAGTGTAGTGGAAACACAATTTTGGGGCGGCTTACCAGCGCTGAAATTCCTTTTCCATGGACCTGCACACCATCCTCGCTTTTTACAATGAGACAGGGGCATAACTCCTGCCACCAATCTTGTTCCTCTACCATGAAGGAACTACAGGACTTTGTTCACCAGAATCTGAGAACTTCAAACGGGTACCTGCCCTGCTAGATTACACAACTTCAGCAATACCTTTTCTGTCTGACACCAACTGATATTTTGGTGGGAAGGGAGGTAGACTCCTAGCCCTCTTAGCTAAGGAAACTCAGATAACCTGGAACAGTTGCCCTGGCTCTGCTCCCAAATTGTCCCTGCCCTCCAAAAGGCCTGTCCCTGGGAACAGGATCTCCTTCAACTGAAAAGAGTCTCCAGTATTGAGATTTCCAGTCTGTTGTTCTATGAGACAAGGAGCAGAGAAGGCTGGAAATGACATTAGTGCAGTGCCTGCGGGGAACATCTCTATCCTCCCTCTGCGTTGGAGGACACCCTGAAGGACGAAAACCCTGAAGAAATCGTTAGGTAACCTGTGCTGCCGACAGGGCCAGCACAGGATTTGGCTCATGCAAGGAGATTTAGTCCCACTATTTCTTTTACTAGTAAAATTTGTCTGACTAAATATTACCACAGCACACCAAAAATAGCCCAAGAGAATCCTTTAATGCCCACAGCAACTCAGTGAAATTAAATAATGTATCGTTCTAAACCACCCACACTCAGGTCTCACACCTCGATTCAAATCTGGCTTAGCTCACCATTACGTTATTGGTAACGTCTCGTGTTTCTCTAGTAAGGACGCTGTGAAAGCTTCAGTTCAGGACAGGAACAGCAAGGTTTACGTGGGCCAGCAGGGAAGTTTTGAACCACAGCAGCAGAGAGGTAAGAACACAGTTGATGACCTGGCCTTTGTTTAGGCAGTGTTCTTAACCTGTGAAGTTGCAGGCAACCTTGTCACCTCTCTCCTCTTGTTTTGTTTTTTTTTTTTTAAAAATTTTAAATTACCCTTAAAATCCATATGAAACTTTATACTGACTGTATGAAAGTAACAGAAAGCCAGAAGGAAACAAATCTAAAAGTAGGTTCTCAGTTTGCTTCACACTGATATCCTTTCATCTTGTGCCTTGCAATAAGGGTCATACACTTCTATTTTACAGGTTATAATGTGAACATATTTTAGTTTGTGCATACTTTGCAATCGGTAAAAGAGCTTAGTTTACAGGTGTGCTTCAGATATGATTATATTCGTGTGTAGGGTCTAATGCAAAGAGTCATTTAGCTTTTGTCTGCCTTCAACTACATGGCTGGCATAAACTGAAAAAATTCTTATTTCCACATTGTCAGATTCCAACGCACTTGAAAGTGTGTGCAAGAAATCGGGCTTAAAATGAATTATATATTTAAACAGAAGAAGTACAAAGATCTTACTACATTCCTGCAAAATGATTTCCTTACATTAAATGGAATAAAATAATGGAGACAAAACTGACATTTTAAGACATTTAAAGAATATTTTCAGTTCAGTTCTACATTCCTGGTAAATCCACAACTCTCCATGACGTCAGCAAAAATCTCAGCAGTGAAAGTAATGTAGGATACTCCCCCCCGGCCTCTGTTGTGCAAGTACTTATGCATGTGCCAAATGTTAAGAATGTAATCAGCCTAAGTAAGTGAAGTGGGACATTATGCATTTCCAAACTGATACGGGGATCTAGACCTTACAACGTATCTATATTAAAATTATTTGTTAGAATTTGTTTCATGAGAATGTGAAAGACAAATATTTTTGTATTGGCTCAGTTCTTCTGGCCTTGACTCTCTCCTTGGGTTGATAATCTCAGCAACTTTTTCTTAATAAATAAAAGGATTAATGCTTCCTTTTAAATACCCAGAAACCTGAGGCTCTCAAAAGCTTTGGAAGAGTCCTGGTTTTGGCCTGTTCATATAGGCACCTGTTATCTCTCCTCCTCTATGCATGCTCATTCTTACAATTCTAGCACCTGCATGACTTTATATTCACAAGCCTAAAATTCTGGCCTTAAAATTCCCCCTCAAAAATATGAGGTGGATGTACATGCTTTAAATATTCCATTATTTTTAGTATTTTTTTTCCCAGTGTATCCTTCTTCCAGGTGTGGCCTCACCAAGACTTTTTTTTTTTCCATATTTTTATCTCATAGTTGACATTTTACAAGTTATTTCGGAACTGCTGAACCATGAAACTATTTTATTGTCAAAATCCTGAATGGTTAAATAATGACTAGCTTTCACAGTTTGCCTCTTATTTATTTTATAATCTAGTTGAGCTACTAAATTTAGCTGTTAACTAATAGACTGTCTGTTCTGGGAAATAACTTATTTTCCACCCCTGCACACAAGGTTTATGAAAGTCTGACTGTAAATATATGAATATAAACATATCGCTGCTTGTTGTAATTACGTACGTTTTTACTTGAACCTCCATGTGGATTTGAAATATGTTTATGAATAGATCTTGTTTTAATGTAAATGGGATCAAGCAGTACCACTGGTTAGCTATTCAGAGAATCAGACAATATCACCCTTGCTGGAAATACTTCTATAAAAATTTATCCATGTACCTAATATCTGAACTTGGATTTTTTGCTTTCTAGTTCTCTGTTCTAATCTCAGATTTTATTGACTGACAATGAGCTATATGATGGTGTTAAGCTAAATGCAATCTATTCTATCTGTTTTTATCGCTGCATACTTCAGGTTTCAGACGAGGAGCTATAAGAAAAGAGATTTTTTTCTTTTCCTCATCAATGGTAGCCCAAAAAATTCAGAGAGCAAAAATCCTGCCAATGGTTCTCAAGCCGATTCTATATCTCAGAAGAGAAATACATGAAAATGAAAAGAAGATTCAAGCTTGATAAAGCATAGAACATTTTTCTCCCCAGCTTTTTCATGTACTAGAAAACCTACTGTCCACAGCTAAAAGAATGACTTCTAAAAGAAATAGAAAATAAAGGGATTTTCATGCTTATTAAACTATAGATGTGGGCACTTGCAATAGGAAAACAGAGACAATTTGTGAATAAAACCACGTACTTTAAACTAACCTGCATACCTCTATTTATTTTTTAGAAATCTATAAATATTTATACACTTACCTGCATCTTAAGTGCTTCAAAATAAATGTACAAAATGCAGGGATTGCAAATGCATTATGTATTTTACCTGTCATGTTTGATTCTTTGTTTCCTAAAGAAACCGCACTATTTCCAAACAGACTGGGAGGGGTATTAGGCAAGAATATTACTGAAAAAAATAACTTAAGTCTTGCTCCACTCTGCTGTACTCCCAGCACAAATAGGATGACATGGTGTGAGTATCAAGAATACAAGAGATGGCACAGCCAGGTTGTTTTGATATTTGTGCGAGGAACAAATTTAACTCTAAATCTCTTGGCAAGACCTTGCTTCACCCACATAATCTGGAGAACATCCATATGTGAGCCTTGTCTAAGCCTCCGAGAAGACTGCTGCCCTCCTGCTCATGCCCGCCAGCACTCTGATCTGACTTTCATACTTAATCTGATCTAATCCTGTCCAGCATTAACTTCATCTGTGCAATGAAACCTGGAGTATCCATTCTAATATTTGGTGAGGAAGGCATTTACTAAATTACTTGCTGAAATCATATGGTGTTGTTTAGCTCCTTATTTTAATCAGATGATGCATCTCTGAGGCACATTATCAGCGATTAGTTAGAAACCCTTCCCTGTCCTTTTTGGGAACAAAGAACTTTTCTGAAATTAAATGAAGCACTGTTGCATTCTGTTGACAAATAGGTATTAGAAAAAGGAAAAAAGACGACCAAATACACTTTCTCCAGTGCTATACAAACCCAGCAACTTTTTTGAAACAAGATGAGTTTGCTTAAAAAGCAGAATATCACAGATTAAAAAAAAAAAAAAGCTTTAGAAGAATATTTTATCAGAAGCCACTCAAAAAGGACATTGTTTAAAAAGACAATAGACAGCTTTGTACTTCCCTTTGCCTATTTCCTTTAACTATTTCTCAGTAAGGCACAGAAATCTGCTGAACTGAGCTGCACTAGGAAGTCCCTGTTTTCAGAATTTGGTCTCTCACAACAGTTACGTGCAACAAAACATAAACAGCTTTTTCTGGTTTGGGCATTTCAAGGGTCAAGAGCAAATATCCACGAAGGAAAGACAGTCTCATTTAAAAATATCTACTCTCCTAAATGAAATCTATGCATCTCTTTTTACACTGTCTGCATTTATGCAACACAAATAATTAACAACGTACCATGAAGTTAGCATGCAGCAAATATAGCACAGCACAATCCAGCAAATCCAGTGTCAGAAAAGGGCTGTGACAATGACCAACTGTATTTGCATAAATTATTAAACAATATGCCATATTGCAACATGTTTCTACCTTTTCATAAATTAAGTGCCGTCCTCTTATTTTTTTACTAGAAATTCTCTTAGAATTAATATGTGCCTGTGTAAATAATATAAAGCCTATGTCTACAAATATTGCTGTCAAACTGATTTAAGAAACAAAACGTGACGGGGGGGAAAAAGAGGTTTTGAAAATCTTTTTTTCCTCAGAAGGATTTTGTGGGGAGCAAAAAAATATATCCCCTTATATCAATAGTCAGATCTTTCCTAAGAAGTAAGCTAATTGAGCTGTTTGTGTTGATAAACTCCCTTTTCTCCAGACTGTTCCTCACTGAGCCATAATTATTTGCAATTTGCCTAAGTCGTCCATTTACTGATACGTCAAGCATGAAACAGAGGCAATTCCAGAAAATGGAAATGCTTCTCAAAATCAATCTTTGGGAAATAATGTGGTAGAAGTTACTGTGTGATAGAAGACTACCTTATAACTGTCACATGGAGATGAATATTAATTTGTTGAGGTTAAGGTGGCTTTGTGCTTCATTTGTTGACTTTGCTTAGCCATCAGCAAGCAGCACAGTACAATTACTGCAGCAAAGCTATTTTTCTAACATGAGTTTTATGATTTTTATGTACTTACCAGTCAGCACACATAACAATGTCAAAATGTCCTTCCAGTTGAGAGACATCTGTCTCATTATCCCATCGTAAAATGCTAGAGGAAAAAAAAGGTTTTTTTTTAAAAAAAAAGAAAAGAAAAAAAGGACTTACATTTTTCATCTTGAGATTTTTAAAGTATTAATACTATTCCTACATGACACAGAAGTGTTTTAAGAAGTACATAGTTGTTACTTTCAAAGATGAACACAAAAATATTATTCTGAATATTTTTAAGATTTTAAATCCCAAAGCCAAAGAGTTATTTTCTGTTAAAACAGAAAGTCAATCCACACAGGTTCTGGTGAGTGGATCACCAACAAATATGCATTTCTGAATTAGCGGCACATGTATGGCTTCAGACTTTTACCCCTTAACACCACTGCACAAGGAAGCGAAGTATCGACAATCTGAACGAAATAGAAATTTGCAGAATAGATGTGAGTTCGTGGATCTCTGTTACATCTGGCATGCAAGTCAGTTGTGTTTCTCGCTGATGAAGTGAGCATTCACTTGGACTGGAGGGAGAAGGGACAGGGTGAAAAAATGCCAAGCTTAACTTCAGTGCCAGCTATGTCGCCTCAGGCAAGCTTAAAAATATAGCAGTGCTGACTGTGTCAACACCTAGTCTCTCACAGGTGCTAAGTTATTTAGTTCTAAGGTAGTCAATAGTAGTCAAAAATGTACATATGTACAAAGTTCTTCTTCGATTATAAATGTTGTCAATTTATGTAGCTGCCAGGAAGAATTTCAGTACTTTGCTCCCATTTTTAAAACAGCAACTAGTATTGGAATTTACTGCATTCTTAATATATATCATTACTCTGAAGATTTCAAGCTGCATTTCTATTTCTAGGTTATTTTTTTCTTTAAAGAATCTATCGTTCTTTTTCATTTCCTGGTTATTTATAATAGAAAGTAGATAAATATTTATGGGAAAAGCACTTGTGGGGGAAGGGTCTAATCTGATCTTGTCAGGTTGTGCATGCTTATCTCAGTTTTGTATGAGTCTTGACCAAACAGACCCTTTAGTCTTGCCGCAGCTATAATCTACTTCTGGTTAAAAGCCATCTCCATTCACATCCTACTCCTAATATTTAACTGAGGATCAGTTATAATGTGTTCATTCAGAAATGTTCCCTAAGTATACAGGAAGAAAGGAAATTCTATACATTGATTACACATGCAAAAAAGGCTCATAAATACGTAGATGGATAGATACAGGGCCATAAAGAATTAAGGTACCGCAATATGTGTGTACACTTGCACTGACACAAAATTTGAGCGAGAATGCCTTTAAAACACAGAAATTATGAAAGTTGGTTGGGAAAGCTTTGATTATGTGAGGCTCACTGTAACCAAACAGATCAGGACTCGTATTAGCCTGTTTGGCCTCCTGGAATTTCCTGTGACAATCCACAGAGAGAAAAGAGTAGATTAATTTAATTTTTCCTCCTCAAATTGAAAGTAATCCAGATTTTAGAAGCCTAGGTAGCTTTGCACACTGGCACGCAGCAGGCATCCAGTAGTGGAAAGTGACAAAGGAGAGTTCTCACTCTCAGCTGCTGGCTGCCTGCTGGCTACCAGCCGCTTTTTCAACCCTGTTTCCGTGGAAACTTAGGTTAGAATGGTGAAAATTAGGTAAAGGTAAGTTTTGTGGGTTTAAAGCACGCACTCTAATACTTTAAGAATCCTGAAGCAGAACTGGAAATTGGTAGATGAACTGTGAGCCTTAAAAGGCCACCTTTGGTTCTCATTGCTACAGAAACAGAGATCTGATCAGTACCACTATGGCGATTTGAATTATGATTTTTTTAACCCATATATTTACTATACTTCACACATGCAGTTCGGAAGGCAGCACAGGTGCCTCCTCCTGGAAAAAAAAAACAAACTCACAACAAACCTCTCTCATGTTACTGTCCACTTCCAGCTGAGTAACCAAAATACAGCATTTTCTGTGTACACCTACTGTAGGCACAAAAGAGTTTGTGTGGGTAGGCAAAAGCTCAGAAACCGCAATGCCGAGCAAAATATGGAATTGTCAAGTTGCCAGGAGCATAAGCAGTGGTGCAACGTGACTGGCTTGTGTGCTCTTAGAAGGAGTGAGCCAAGGGCCCCACATTGTAGCACTAGCGCTGCTCTTGGTCCCTACCTTCAGCACAGTTGCATTCCTGAAGACACGATAATTATGCAAAGGCCAAGAGTAAATTTACACACAAGACTTTCAAAATCAGCTCTGCCACAAATTTTCAAAAGGCACAGGAAAATCTTTATTCCTGTGGGGAAGTAACCACGTAAACTAAAGACGGCTTCTATAAAATAAATGCCAACAGGACTCATTCTGATCTCGCCGAAGATGTACGCACGCTGGTGGGAGAGATGCAACTACGAGCTGTGTGTATTTACCCAGGCTATCTTTAGCCAAGCGCAAGTATGATTACTAGGGGAAGCGCAGCGAGGGTACATGAAGCTCAGCACCGGCTGCCACCTCCGAAACTGTTTTGGTAGCTAACTCTGAGCTACCATATTCACACCATTATCCATTTAATGCTTCCACAGATTTGCATGTGCTACAGTCAGACACCTGCACCTGTAAAGCAGACATGCCCCTCTTCCCCCCCATATCAAGGAATCAGAAACAATTGGGCTCAGAGTCAGCAATATTACATAATTAACACTGATGTCAGAATCAGCCCGATTCTGAATCAGAATCGGCTATTTTAAATGCTGCTGCTAATGAAAGCAGTGAATCAGAGTCAGGACGTATATAAATACTATCCACTAGCCATACAAGTTCTTGTAATCCAAACACAAGCCCCAGTTGTGAAGTACAGAAAAATCCACCGACGTGCAAAACAACTCAGGAAGGTAAAGACCTTTACATGTGTATATAAACGTATGTACCCATACGTAGTAAGGGTGTGAGGAACAACAATTTTTTCAGGAATTATTGAGGATGTGACTCTTGGACCTAGTGGTCAGACCTCAAAGAAACACCGAAGGCATCATGAAGTAAGGGCTGACTGCATTTCCACTTAGAGAAAAGCACTGCTAGGAAGCCCAGAAACGTGTTAGCAATCTGAAAGTCTCAGTCTTTCTGAAGTTTCCTTTAAGAAAAACAGACATAAATTTAAAAATACCACACCACAAAAAGTCTTTTAAATAACCAGTATCATGCTGAGTGCCAAAAAATAAATGCAAACAAAAATGGAAGCCTTGCTAATATTTTCTTTCTGTTCACTTTCCAATGATACTATATTGGTGGACATTGACCACTTTTTTCTAAAGCTACTGCTCCTCCAGCAAAATAAGAAGTTTTAAAGCTATAATATTTTTTTATGTCTTTCTTTTGAGGGAAGACAATACAGTACTAACGGCTGAAATTATTTTGTAAATTTGAAAAATGTGCTTTGCTATTTCTGTCCAAGCCACACCTTCAATGGCTTTTTTTTGTAAAAAAACACTACACAAACAACATATTTAAGGCTGTGCAAAGCCCACTCTTGACATTATTTTGTGCTGGCTTATTGAACTCATGCAGGTTTAGTTTCTTGCAATTGAAAATAGGCAGCTCTGCTTCAGTGTAAAAGAGTCCGAAACGCACTGGAAGCACAAAAAAGTTTGGGAGCTATTTTTGGCTCTAACAAAAAGGTTTAAAAAATGAAATAGGATGTGAGGGAGGAACACCACCACACTGTTCAGCTACTGTTAAACTGATGGTGGCTGAAACTTGGTACCCACTAATGGCTGCTTTATGGCCTGTATCGAATGAATCTGACCAGTTTTCAGAGGAAAAGTACTCACGTCACAAACCTATTACTATAATTAGCAATCCTGACAGTAGTCCTAGCAAAAAGGACAAGGACTGAATGAGCTATGGAGAATGAACTATCCTCTCACATGCAGAGGTGGCTTTTCCAGGTCAGGGCTAAAACATAGTATCAAAATAGTCTGAGAAAATATGTACCGATGCTTTAGTTTTCTAAAAAAACAACAAACAACACACAGCACAAACAATCAACGCTTCCCTTCCCCCCTCCCTGCCCCGATTTATCTTTTAAATTGACAAGCAAGCCAGAAAATGTTATTGGGTCAAGATAAAAAGAATTATAATGACAATAAAACAAAATCTCAACCAAGAAAATAGAGACTTCAGGTACTACCAATGTACCCCAAACATAAGCCTCGTATTTCAAACAAAAAACACCAGCAAAATAGTAAATGTTGCAAGGATAGTTAACAGCAGCCAGGGTTGCACTTCCCTTGTACAGTAACTCTAATTTACAGAGGATAGCCTGACAAACGTCGACACTCTTTTTCTCACCCTGGTAAAGTATCTCAGCAATCTACAACAAAAGACCTGATTTTGCCAGGTTTTTATTTCTCATGCAAAATTCCTCATTACTATTATTATTCAGTTTCTGTTATTCAGTGTTTGTCTTCCTAGTATGTCTAGGCAGGTAACTTACATGAGGAAAAACAGGTTAAGTCTCTGATTGCTAAAACTTGAAATATTTCCAAGTTCCTCCAAGATGTTCTTGTGATGAGACACAGCCTAGAGTAGCTCTCAATTTAGCAGAAAAGCAGTTGTGCAGGTAAAGACAAAAAATAAAAATTAAAAGAAAGGACAAAAGATACAAAAGACTTATGTGCTTCAAAATGTATTAGTAGTTGTAATAAAGATAAAAAAATTGTCCCACCTAGAAGATGAACAGCTACCAAGAACCCCTATATACCCCCCTCTTCTTTTCATATTTTAATTTAGCCTTCAGTCTTTGAAAAGCATTATCATTGGTAAATACAGAGGTTCAGGTAAAAGATTCTGTCTGGAGGCTTATATGACTTTTTCTATGACATTAACCAAGCAGGTTCATTAACACATTAACAAAAGGCATCATCAGGATGTTTCTCCACACCTTGATCTTTGTTTGAGATTCTCCAGTTTTCTTTAAAGCTCAAGAAGATAGATTTTAATTTAGCAACAGAGGCAATGTGTATGCCTATCATTACAACTCTCCTGAGGAGTCTTGCAAATTTGCCTACTATCATTTCCCCAACTTTCTCATATTCCATTAGGTTGTTCTTATTTCTCCAACTTCTTTCACCTTTTGCCTTTCCTGCCTTCACTCCTTCATTCTGTTTTGTATTTTCATCCATTATCTCATTCCCTACAGTGCATACCTGATTTGAAGGGACCAAGGGTAAATTTTCAACCACAGGTACCCTGCAGCAACAATTTTCCCTTTCCTCTCATAAGTCTCAGCAGTTTGTGATATTTTCAACTGCCGATGGACATTTCCTTCTAACAATGTCCTTGCAGGTTTCAGCAACTTCAACATAATTTATCTACTGTTGTGAAAGCATACTGATGGTTACTCTCAGCTAGGCTCAAAATCTGCATTTTATCCTCATTCTCATGGATATTTCTTCTCTCTTCAGCCCAGCAAAATCTTGCTAATCATTAAAATTTTAATTCCACTATTTTCTTTTTGGGTTTTTAAATTGTCTCTTACTGTTTCTTACAATGTGCTCTTCTGAAGAATATCTTCAAACCTTTCCTACACTTCTCATAATTTCACAATGTTCCACCTCAACCTCTTCTTCCTCTGAATTTTACTTCTCAGCTGTCTCATTCATAAAAGCTAAACCCATCTGCCGACTTCTTTACATCACGCTGTGTACACAGACTCACAGCACAGTATTCTTCATGGCCTCAGTGAGTGAGAAGCCCTAAAGTACAATAAGGCACTGTTGTTACCACTTTTTCTTGATCGCTTTGGACAGAATCATTAATTCCAGTCCGTAATCTAGACTTAGCTTAGACCTTTCTCTATATTTGCATACCTCAGCTCTGTTCAGATTTTGCTTATTTTCCCTGCATAGCATCTCTAGGAAGTTTCTTATCTACCCACTCAAACTCTTGACCATGTCATCATCACTTACATCATAACATCACAATATTGTTCTCTCTGCTCCTGGAAAATGCAGTCTTCTCCTATTAATATTTATTCAGCAGGCTGCTGCAAAGATTGTTTTTCTTGCCTACAACTCTGATCTTGTCACCTCTCTCTTTGTAAGGTAAGTTGCAAGTCTTCTTTTTCAAATGCTTCACAACAGTTCGCTTCCCTATTTTTTATCTCTCATTCAATATTGAAAGGACAAGTTCCTTCTTAATCAGCCCTAATGTCACTCTACATCTTCCACTTAACTTTTCAAGCAAGCACCTTTACAATTTTCTTCCACTGTGTTATCCATGAACACTCACAAACTTACTCCATTGTCCTTGAAATTCTCCTTCAAAGTAGCACCTACAAAAACTGAAAAGAGGCCAGACTGCTCTCATTTCTCCCCTCTCTCACTCCGTATAACATTATTTTGCTAAAATTCAAATAGGAACATTACGAGTTTGTCTTCAAAAATAACAGTCCTAACATACATCTGCTGCGCATCAAAAGCTACTAAATTTTGGGGACATAATAAATACATTGCATGTAAATACAACTGTTGCAGAATAAAGTCTTGCATTTTGTAGACACACCACAGCCCAACATTCAGCACAAGTGTGCCTATTTTTAAAAAGAAGTGAGAATATCTTATGTAAAAATGTTATTAATAAAAAATAGCACCAGTGTTTGTGAATTTGCCTTTTCACATCCCTCCTCTACTGTTTTAGCAAGGTTTGCGTAGTATATTAGAGACAAAATGGGTGGATTTCATACTGTAATTCAGACTGATAGTACAAAAAAAATACATTGTTTCAAAATGCAAGACAGTATAAGCCCATGTGGGACAATCATACTGGTAGGATCAGTGAATAAAAGCTTTGTAGAAGTTTGTTTTGTGTAAAAAAGGAGAAGACAGTTCCTTGCTTTATGGAAAACACTCTATCCATGAATATGGGGAGGATAACCACGGGAACAAGAAGAAAAAACCAAAGAATGTGTGAAATGAACCAGTCAGGTCCATAAGGACTGAATGGGAGGAAAAAATAAAAATGGCAGAGAAGAAGTAATTCACAGATGCTTAAATTCTGAAGGCAGAAGAAACACAATAAACATCTAAGATTTCAAATTTCTGTATGAGGCCCATCTATCTTGAGAAATTAATACCTGTTTCAGAAAGAGATTCAAGCTGCTTTAAACACATTCACTGCTTAAGGAGCTACCACTTCCCATGGAAAGATGTTCTAATGTATTATCATTCTCTCTGTCAAACCTCATTTTTTTTCTAGACTGAATTTGTCCAGCTTCAATTTCTACATCTTGTTAGGTACTTGTAAGCTAGCTTAAAGAGTGATCTTCTACTAAAGATTTTCCCCACATGAGACTTTCAGATCAAAATCAATTCATTTTTAACAATCAAGTCATTTCTTTGACAAGTAAAGTAAACAGAGTTCTTTAACTCTCTCATTTCCAGACCCTGATTCACTCTTCTGCCTCTTTGGTAAACCCCATTAATTTTCAGTATCCTTGGTTAACATCTGAGTAAACAAATATTAATTGGCTATAAACAACAGAAGCACAGATAACACTGTAAGCATAATATTGTCAAAATTTAAATAATATAAATAAAATCAAATAATCTTCGATTCTAACACCTCATGGACATTTTCCTTTAAAGCTCATGGAAGACAGATGTAAGTTTTGTTGTATCAGTGGTCTCCACTAGTCTTTCTGCCCATTCTAAGAGAGTACAAGAATAGTTGTATCAAAAGCATGTTTGTTTGGGTTTTTTTTTTAAGCTAAGAGGAGACCATCATAAAACAGCCAAGGGTTTGAGCAAGAATTATTTAAAATAACAGAATACCATCCATTTAGCTACCATCTAGCTTTCCTCCCTGTTCTTCCAAACACATAGAAATTTTTCTACAAAGCTTGCTAACGTTTCAATTTTTTAAATCTTTGTATCTTTTTATCTGATCACACAAATACAAAAAAAACTATGGCGCACTTTAAAATAAACTGCAACTTTATTAAGTCAACACAACAGGGTCTAATATAGAAATAGGAGAGGTTTGCAAGTTGGTGAAAGTCAGCTGGCATGGCCAAAGAGTGAAGAATGTTATTAGAAAGAAAATATCATATCCTCCAAATGTTGAAGTCACACTCAGTGAAGAAAAGATCACTTGGAAAATTAAATATAACAGTAAAGGGTAAAATCTAGATCTTCCTAGCAGCTGTTAATGGGGATATGGAATGGGCACTCACAGAGGATAACAACATTTCAGAGAGGTGAAATTAATTCTTTGCCTCTGTGTTCACTGTAGAAGAAATGAAAGACAATTTCACCACAGAAGCCTTTTTTGACATGTCTTCTGTGAAAGGAAATCCTGTTTTATAAACTTTGAGCTCTTCAAAGATGTCAACAAGTATTCAGATAAGAGTGATCTGGATAACACAGGCCACTCCTGATTCCAAAAGACTACTGGCAAAGACCCTCATCAACAACTTTTAAGGAAAGTAGACAGCCACTAGGGAAGAGTCCTGGCATGACTAAATAATAGAACAAAAGACAGGGAACAGGGTAGTAGTAAATGGTCAGTTCTCACAATCAGTGGAGCTCCCCTGGGACCTGTTCTATTCAACATGTTTACAAGAGATGAGCACTGAAGTGGCAAAGTTTGCTGATGTTAAGAAGTTATTGAACATAGTAAGGAAAAAAGCAGGCTGTGAAGAATTGCAGAAGGATGAAATGAGCAATAAAAAGACGGATGAAATCCAGTGTGGATAAATGCAAAGTGTGCAACAGGAAAAATAATTCTGGCTTGATAAAAGAAAATGAAAGTCTCCAAACTGACCATCACTGGAAAGTTCCTGATGTGTCACGAATACATTAGCTTAGTGCTCAACTGCAGTCAAAAAAGCAAATCACTGTTAAGTATTTTTAGCAGAGGAACAGAAAGTATAATTATTCCACTACATATATCTATCATTTATCATAAAATTGTAACATTATAGAACAGTTTGCCTTGCAAGGGACCTGGCCTTGCCTGGCCTTGAACACTTCCAGGGAGGGGGCTTCCATAACTTCGCTGGGCGACCTGTTCCAAGGTCTCACTACTCTCACAGAAAAGATTTGCTTCCTAGTATCTAATCTAAATCTATCCTCTTTCAGTTTAAAGCCACTACCCCTTGTCCTATCACTACACGCCCTTGTAAAAAATCCCTTTCCAGCTTTCTTATAGGACCCCTTTAAGTACTGAAAGGCTGCTCTCCCTGAAGCCTTCTCCAGGCTAAACAATCTCAACTCTCTCAGCCTGTCTTCCTATGGGCAATGCTCCAACCCTCTGATCATCTTTGTGGTCATCCTCTGGACTCGCTCCAACAGGCCCATATCCTTCTTATGTTGGGGGCCCCAGAGCTGAACACAGCACTGCAGGTGAAGTCTCACAAGAGTAGGGCAGAAGGGGAGAATCACCTTCCTTGACCTGCCGGCCACACTCCTCCTGATGCAGCCTGGGAGGTGATCGGCTTTCTGAGCTGTGAGTGCACATTGCCAGCTCATGTTGAACTTCTTGTCAACCAACACCCCCAAGTCTTTCTCTGCAGGGCTGCTCTCACCCACTCATCACCCAGCCTGTACTTGTGCTTAGGATTGCCCTGACCCAGGTGCAGAACCTTGTACTTGGCCTTGTTGAACTTCACGACGTTCACAACACGGGCCTGCCTCTCAAGCCTGTCCAGGTCCCTCTGGATGGCATCCCTTCCCTTGCTGACTGCAGCACTCAGCCTGGTCTCGTCCGCAAACTAGTTAAGGCTGCACGCTTTGAAGACAGTACTGATTGCCCTCATCTGAAAATGAATATATTGAAACTGGAAAAGGTATAGACCAGGGCAGTATGACCAGAGGTATGGAATGATTTCCACCTTAGTTGAGTTTTCGTTGACGGAGAGCTACAAATTCACAATGCGCATGAATAGACAGACCATTCGTTGCTTCTTCTCACACATAAAGCCATAAGGTTAAGAGATCAGGAACCAGGAGCTTTTTCTTTCTAACCAGAGATCAGGAAATGTTCCTTTCAGCTTCCTCCCTGCCAGTAGATGTTGTCATGCAAGAGTATTATGTGAGAAGGACTGGAAAAGCAGTTGAAGAAAGGGATTCATTTAGGGCTGCTAAACTTCCAAGAACAACAAGTTACAATAAACGTTTTCAAAAAGTTTGAATTCAGCAACACTCAAGTCAGTCTGATGAATGAAAACTCAGAGAGAGTCTTTATTAAAGCTGTCCTACATTACATGTTACATGACCAGCTGGAATCAGGAAGATTAGGAAGTTGGTATATTTGAAGAACACTGCAGTAAGGCAAAATATTCACGTTGGCTATTACGGAGAAAGAGGTAATTAATAAAAGAATGGAATCAGGATGATATAGTTCAGTGCTCTGTCACTGAGACCTCATCCACTACTATACTGGTTGCTATTTTGGAAACACTTTTCTTCCTTTTTAGGTTGTCTACAAAAGGAAAAAAGAATATATGATACGTTATTACTAAACAAATCAAAGGGTGCATCACGTTACAAGCTCTTCTCTCACTGACTTGATGTTACATGTACTTGTTTACACTCTTACAGGGAACGTAATTGTTCTGAGGCAGCTCTTTGCAAAACAATAGACTTGTCCACAGCTAAAACTCACAGGTCCCAAGAAGTATACAAATTTTGTTCTTAACAGATTCGGTATTCTCAGACAAGGGAACCTGGGGGAAGAACAAGCTCCCTGGTAGGTAAAACAGAGAGTCTGCTAACCTTTAGAATATCCTGCAAGCCCTTCTCTCTGATAATCAAAGTTTTTCCATTACGACACTTGTAATAACAACAGATTATCAGAATTCTACTACCCAAACCCTTCCTTCAGGAATATTTCCACATTAAAATAATGAGGACAAAAGGAGTAGAGATTCCTTGACTTTGTTATTGCTAATTCGATAACTGGTGGACATGTTCAAAACAATAATACAATGCATGTCAAACAACAGTTGATGGTCCTAAGACTGCTATAAGGAAAATGTATATGCTAAGCTATAGGGTACATGATGTAATTCATGGATAATTACTGAACTGTGAAGAAAATAAAATTGTCAAATTCATACACGATATTAATAATTCACCTTCCTATGGACAGTCATTATTAGTAACTTGGTGGCATTACTGTACCTATTTCCTGTAAGTGTAAGCAAGAAATTCTGAACATAGTCATGGAAGCTAAAAATAAACCAGAATTGTATATCCACTGCTGAAGTAAACTGTTTACTAAATATCTATTATTACATTACAGTACATAATATGACAAACTGCCAGTTTGGCTTACATTACTGTACTTTTAAACAATAATCAAGAGTTGGCAGAGAGCTAGATAAGTGCTCATTTACTGCATTTTGTATAAATCTGAATAAATAAATGTATGGTAGGTTGTCCTAATCCAACTTCTCTTGGTTGATACTGGATTGTTCCTTTTTGCGCCATACATATTTTGGCGTATTTTCCAAGACTAGTCTTAAATGTCTGGAACAGTCACAAACTGACTCTCAAACGAATAATTTCTGCTCCATGTGCAAGGAAGAGTACAAGATCCTGATGCAAGATGAAGGCGTAGTGAGAAGGGTCTACAGTGAATTAGCTTTTATGTGGAAAGAATCTTGTAACTTTGCAATGGACAATATGCAAAGTTGCAAGATTGGACGCTATTTAAATGTTATGTTAAAAGTAAGGAATATGCATTATTTGGATTAAACTAATGTTGTAGTAAGTCACTTAAATACATCACCATATTCACTTGCCTGCAAGCGCTGATCAATGTAAAAGAAGTCACCTAAAACCACTTTGCATGCCAGTGTTGCATTCTTCTCCATGAAACACTACATTTTCTTATCTTCCCTGCCGTTATCGTTACAATAACTAAGATTTTCAGTCGTAGGAAAAGTGAATTAGGGTTACAGTAGTATTTCAGATTTTACATCAGCCTTTTCGTTTCTTCACAGCCTTGAAAATTGATGAAACAACTGCCTTCATCACACATCATTACTGAATCTGAAGGACTAACGCAACTATTAGCACTTCTCAACTAACCAAAGCATAACGTTAATTTTGACAGGAGAAATCAACTATTAATGTGTATAAGACAGAAAACTGCAAGAGGATAATTATTTTTGGTATTAGAGAGTCATTTGAATACTTATTTTCTAAAACTTTACACTGTTACAACAAATCTGCAAAAGCCCTCGGAATGCAGAACTAAAAATCAAATACGTGTTTATCATAATGAGCCTTATGTTTTGACATAGTCCTTCACTTTATTTTGTAACTTGATTATTTCATTTATGCAAATAAGGTCCCAAATGCTGTTGCACTCAAGAAGTTAAACACTTGACATTTTTACTCCTTAAAATGCAACATTTTATGATGTCTAGATATGTTTATTAATTAGTGATTATTAACACCCAGTAAACAACATCATGTCTTGTAAAAACACAATCTTTCTTCACAGCGTGAGGCTGAAATCTATTATTCACTGATTCCATATGCTGAAATACACTCAAATGATCACAAATGACCTTAAGCATTAGATAAATGTAAATGAGGACAGGGTAGAAAATGTGCTTTTGATTGATATCTAAAAGACCAGGTTTGAAGTCTTGACAAGGGATGAAATCTGAAATCTCATACAAAGTGGACGGCAATTGGAAACCTACAAAATCTAAGCTTCTGGATGGACGTACCACACAGCCTTTCCTCAGCAGGGATGACTGTCTGAGGCTGCTCACGAGAAGCGTTCGGCACATGGAACCTGAAAGACCGTTCCTGGGGCTTGCCGTGGCCTTTGTCTTCTTGGCAGGCACTTATTAGGATGCAGAGATTTATCTCCAAGTTATATGCACGTACACCCTAATGAAGGCAGAATTTTTCTAACCCTAAGTGCTCACTTAAAAGAACTTCTCTACACAGAATGGCTACATAAGCATAGGGATAAATGATGTGAATGATAGCCATTAAAATTGTATGGCTTTAACCCTCTATGTTAATAAGCTTATTCTGCTGTAACAGCTTGCCTTTCTCAGCCCTTTTTCAGCTTTACTTTTGTCACTTTGAGGAGGACTGAGAGCCCTTCTGGAACGAGAATCATCAAAAAAAAAAAGATTTAGGTACACAAATAGGACTGCATTATTTGCTCTTAGTCATCTCTAAGCACATTCTATTTCTCAACCCTATACCACAAATAGGATGTATTTTACAATTTACTTTAAAAATACTACAAGATGTGAACACACTTCAAATTTTCAACTGCTTCCAGTCACTATTGGACCTGGAGGTGCCTCAACGAAGTAGTTAAACAGCTAACCTCAGTGGCACCATCTATTACAGAGTGGGTCAGGAAGGGCTCTGGAGATGATCTGAAACCAAATTCTCTGAACCTCTATGACATTCACCCTCCAGAGTACGTCTTTGGCAGCTAACTCAAAGACAACAGAGCTGGTGCAGTGAAAATGCTGGGTATGCCCTGCACCCTAAGACATGGTCGATGAGAGAAGGACTCCAGCACGCTGTGCCTGCCTCCCATGCTGCCCATCCATCCCTGTGGTGACAAGAAGATACTGATCGCACAGACAGGACGACCAAAAAACCTCCCAAAACGGATCTGACAACATTCGCCTCAGGGAAAAATGGGAGTTGGTGCCACCCTGAGTTCTCAGAGCTCTCTACAAATGAAGTCTGCCAGCGATTTAGGTACATTCACTCCAAGCCTCGTATTCAGTACCACCGGTAATGTTGTCTCTGAAGCAGCCAAATTTAAACCACGCACTAAACCACAGCTTGAAGTGACATAGTGTATGTTAAAAAAAAAAAAAAAGGAAAGCAAGGTTATGTCACCAGGATCAATCCTACTGCATTTGCTTGTTAAAAGCAATTATTTTTTTTTAATACTTCTAAATTTCTCTTACATCACCTATCTGCTTATACTGTATATATATCTGTGTCAGCATCAGTAGTACAGGTCACAGTTTCATACTTTCACATACATTTCACATTTACAATAAATACACAATTACACGCAAGAATCAGTAAAGCAGTTTAGTAGAATCTTACCAGCTTGACACCTTCTGCGCCTTAAATACTCCGGCATTTTGGTTTCTTGTGATGATCTCACTTACATCTGTAGCATATTTGTTAAGAATTATCAACAAAATTAGAGCAGTAATAAAAATAACAAAAATATTTTTCCTTATTGTTAGTACCTAAATAATGTCTTTTATCTCTTTAGTCTTCTTTAATCTGTGCTAAGAGGTGGGTTTTTTTCAGAAGTACAAATTTTACACTGCTACTCCAGCACATCAGCCATATATATATCTATGCCTGCCTCCATTTACTACTTAGATTTGAGGAACTGCTAGCCCTGCAGCTATAGAAGGAACTGAAAAAGACTTCACATGCCCTATATACGTTTAAAGGCAACTATTATTTACAAACATAAGAACTACAACTGTGGTGAACAGAATTTTTTTAGCATGGTCACTTAACGTCCATAGAACCATAGAACAGTTTTGGCTGGAAGAGACCGTCAAGATCATTGAATCCAACCTTTGTCCCAGCCCTATCAACACCACTAAACCATGTCTCTCAGCACAACATCTACCCGTCTCTTGAACACCTCAGGGATGGCGACTCAACCACCGCCCTGGGCAGCCTGTTCCAATGCCTGACAACCCTCTCAGTAAAGAAATTCTTCCTAATATCCAACCTGAACCTCCCCTGGCACAATTTAAGGGCATTTCCCCTCATCCTATCACTCGCCACTAAGGAGAACAGACCAACCCCCGCCTTGCTACAACCTCCCTTCAGGTAGTTGTAGAGAGCGCTCAGGTCTCCCCTCAATCTGCTCTAGGCTAAACAGCCCCAGATCTCTCAGCCTTTCCTCATAGGACATACTTTGCAAATTCTTTACCAGCTTGGTAGCCCGCCCCTGTATCCTCTCCAGCACCTCAATGTCCCTCTTGTAGTGAGGGGCCCAAAACTGGACACAGTACTAGAGGTGTGGCGTCACCAAAGCCGAGCACAGGGGTGTGATCACCTCCCTGCTCCTGCTGGCAACACTGTTCCCGATCCAGCCCAAGATGCCGTTGGCCTTCTTGGCCACCTGGGTACAGTGCTGGCTCACGTTCAGCCGGCTCTCCAGTTTAGTTTGTGCTGCTTCCAACTGTATGACCAGATCACAGGGCCGAGATTTTGGAGGCTTATGGATTTTGAGTACCTGCCCTGCCACAAGACATGCACCTTTCTTCTTGGCAATGGATGGGTGAAATCCAACACACAATGGAAGCACCTTTACCTATAGGCAAGGCAGTTTCTAGTCTATCTCTATAAAAGACAGTACTAAGCAATAACTGCCTTTTCTTCCCCACAAGGACTGTGACAGTGCCTCAGCCTTGTGTCTCAGGCCTTCAGTTTGGAAGATCAGGTCACACATTCGGGTAGCCATTCGGGCAGGTCAAACCAAGGGCTGCCAATGAGAAGTTTCGAAGGAAGCTGTGCCCAGTCATCTATGCATAGAAAGATAACCCTCATAATCAGTCATCTGTGATTAGTCATAAGCCATTGGAAGGAAAAGTGTAGCAAGTAACCAAAAACTATGAGAATACTAAACTTCACCCACTGTGAATCCACTTGAACAATTCACTGTCAAATACAAAACATTATCATAAATGCGCATTTTTGGTAAAAATGTCAATGATCCCTCTTTCTTATTTAAGGCACAGGAAATCTGATGCTGATCAGGGAGGTGCTTATTGGTGCACAAAATATGTTAAAGTCTTTGTGAGTGCTCTTACAAGAAAATTGAATGCTAATAATGCCAGGCCAGTTTAAAATATCACTGATCTATCTTTTTATTTGCTTTGTTGAAATCACATAATTGGCCCTCCTAACACAGTTGGCTACTTAAGAAAAGTTATTTTAGGAAAGCCTCTACCCAAACAATGCAAAAGAAAAGATGAGTGATATTTTGTGAAGCCAAAAACTAAAAATGGAATGACAGAAAACTGGTTTAAACAAATCGCTGTAGTTTGGACATGCCTTTTAAATCTTCTCCACAATACGCAATGAGAAGTAGTAATGGATCATCTATACATGTGAAGCAAAAGGAAGGCATAAAGAATTCCATGAGGAAAGCATGTTATTTTTAAGTAGAGGAAGAAGCAGCATTGTTGAGAGATTAGCTACACTGCACTTGAATTATAACTGAGCAAAACTATTAATAATTGTTGTAAACATGTTAACGACTAGCTTTTTTTAAATAATTTATGACCCCATGTCTTCAGGCATTCAGGCTGAACATGACCTTTCTAACCTAAATTTACCAGGACTGTTGAAAGATCCATATACTATTTTTTAATGGTCATTACAGTGCACTGCAACAATGGTTTGTATTATTGATGCTTTCAGACAGTAGTTCAAGTCACTAGGCAGAAGGTCCACAGCCTCTTTGAAACAGGAGGCAATTGCAGTAAAAACGAACCTCATCCTTGGATTTGGACATGTCCAACTCAGTACAGATGCTGCTGGTGTTCTGGGGAAACAGAATTTGATGTTCATGACTGACTATGTCATAGATATTACCTAAGCTGGAAAATTTGTATTTGAAGGCATATCACCGAAAATTATGAAGGGTGATGAATCTGATAACTTTGCCAGTGTACGTCTTTATTATTCACTTGAAATATCTGTATTTTTCAATACTTTCTTTATTTAAATGATTCTGAAAGAACCTAGATAAAACACACTAAACCAAAAATAAAGTTTCCAATGAAGCTACAGAAGCAATAACATCTGTCTTTATTTTATTGATTTTGCAATAAATGATGTGCTAATCAATTAAAATCAATGGACTAGTAACTCAAATCATAATATCCTTTTAAAAACCTCCATAAATCTCATGCATAAGATGACCAATTAATATCAAACATGACTATATATTTTACAGTGAAACGGTTAAAATGACAACAATGATTTGAAATAAACATATTGGTAAACTGTTTTAAATTGTAGCATTTCAGTAACATATCGTAATATAAATATTGAAAACATACATAGTGAATACTTCATGTGGCAGTAGGAAAGGGAGAATAAAACGAAGAATGTCAAAAATTAAAAGAAAAATCAAATCCTCAAAAGCCTGAGACTTCACAAAGCAAAGCCGTTAGTTACGCTCACTGAATAGCGGTAACAACAACAAAAACAACAATAATTATGATGATGATGATAATACAAAGGCAGATTCTCAGATGCAATGCACTATTGCCAGGTCGATTTTCAATTACACTTCACTGATGTATTCATTTGTTTCTTAATGTGCTCATCTTGCCCATTAAGAATAATTAGCAGGCTTGCTTGGTGATTTCCTGGCTTCTGACAGTGTTTTTTTTCTTTTTTTTTTGTTGACAACCACTTTTACTTTTTGGAAAGTCATTTTTGGATATTATAGTATGACTGGCATGTAATTTAAGCTTCCTAAGAAATTTAAAGGGAAGATGTAAACAGTAATTTTAAAACAAGATTATTTAAAACTATAATACCTACATAAAAAGCATAATACTAGGCATTAACTATTGCTGAAGAGCAGAATCTAATAAAGAAAACAGTATTTTATCCCACATTAATTTAATCTGGTATGCTAAACAATTAAAAAATACCATCCACAATAATAAAAATAAGCAGAAATACATCATTTGTAGTACATGGCACTTGGGGTCAAACACTATTTCCAATTACACTAAAAATTCATACTGATTTCTGTGAGTCTAGTGTGGCTGAAACAGATCTAAATTTAGCCTAAACTTCTGTTATAGCTAGACACTATAGAAAAGAATGCTAAAAAAAAATTACCATAAGACAGATCATAAAATTACTACTGAAGTCCATAAAACACATAAAATGCAACATAAATTTTATTATGTGCACTTTTAAGAATACATTCCACCTACACTGTAAAGTTCTTAGTCTGCTGCACTTTGGCACCCTGCTAATATTAAGCCCATTGTAAAATCCAACACAATAAAAGCACTTTGAATGCTGAGCCTTCAGAGCACCAAATGTTAAAAAAGAAAAATAAATTCCTGTTAGAGTCTTCCACCAATCACTTCTCTGAAAGGGATTCACTGAGTGAATACAGATGAAGACTTCTTGCAAGACTTTTGGAAAGAAAAGATATTTCTAAAACATATTGTGAAAAACTATGGTGTGCTAATTAGATGACATTAACGGTATCTTTTTCAGGAATACAAACACTTTTAATTTGTTTAATGCCAAAGACTGAGTGAATACTTTTAGCACTCACCCATTTTTCTTGCTATAGAAGACTTCCGAATTTCAAGAAAGTTCAGGTACATTTATGGGATCTGCTATGCAAGATATTTGCTGACTTGATGATTACTGAGCTCACCTGAAGCTCCCTGTGAGTAAAAGGACCTTTTGTCAAATACTTATGCTTCTATAAAATGCCAGCTTGGTTTGTTTGGCTAGTTTTGAAACACTTTTTTTCTCCCCCATTTTTTATCTTTGTGATGACATAGAAGAAGGATCGGAAGGGGTGATGCTGATTAAAATACACAGAATAATGACCACCTCCTTCTCAAGACATGAGTACAACAAACCAGAATTTAACAAAGTGAGAAGCCCTGGAACACGACTGAGAACTTGTGTTTTCAGTAAAAAGGAGACTTTTATAAGGCTTCCTTCAAATTTTAAAAGAGCTGATATAGGATCAGCTGCTTTTCCATGAAATTGTTAAAAGTGCTGTAAACAATTACAGTTACCTCAGTTATGTCTGAGAGAGTCATTTTAAAGGTAGTAGCTAATATTACTGCCCTGCAATGCCTCCTGTTTTAACAGCCATAAGAAACAGCAATTTTTTTAAACCACAAATTAGTTTAACTTTTTTTTTTTCTCCCACTAAGTACTCATTATGTTAGCTCTCAAACGCATACAAGCCTGAAATCCTAATAATTCTGGTGATGATGATGCAGTGGCCAAAACCTGAAAAACTAGTCTGCCTTAAAATGCAAATGGAAAGATTACCGAGGAACAAAAGCAAACAGATACCTTCCTTTTTTCCCTCTCAATTTCTGAGGGCTATTAATATTCACTGTATATATCTGTTCTTGTTCCGTGCTGATATTTAATGTGGCCACAAATTATGCTCACTCATTCTCTCGCTTAGCCAAAGTCCAGTTCAATTTTCCAAACTACGTGTTCATATTAGAAGGGCATAATAGCAATTTAATCTATTATAAGAAATATAATAAAATACTTTCTACAAGGGACAGAGGAGTTTCGCAATCTTACATCAAGAGAAAAAATGATAAATTGATAATTGATTAAGCACACTAAATGGGTAATTTCTAGGCAGTTATAAAACTTAGCAGCAACAATGAAACCGTGCATTTCAATACACACTGGAAAACCTATGACAACATACATATACAGGGTATGCTTTAAGAGGCCACTATCTGAAAGTAAAAAAAATAAAATCTAGTCCTCCTGCAAAACGAATATGTGAAGGGGAGCTAATGATTTGATTCACGGCTACACCTCCCGCAACGTGCAGCATACACTCAGGAATCTTTCAGCACTCAACCATAAGACAAATATTTACTACTGTACTTGCTCTATACCAACACGTACATTTTTAATTAAAGAAGAAAATCTGGCATTTATTGTGGGGGACTCTGTAGCTCTGTTCAAGAAATTCTGCATCCATTTTTTAATTACTTATGTGGGGACTTTTTCTTAATATACCCCATGCTGTCTGTCTTTATATCGATTGTTACTCAGCCAGTAAAAAGGAACGAACACAACAAACCAGTTTTCTATCTGAATAAGGATACTTTTGATGGCCTTTTCATTTCCATCAGTTAACAGAACTTCTTTGACATCTGCAGAAATAGCAACCTGAAAAAAAGAGCACAGCAAACAATGAGCAAATATGCTTGTCTGTGTGGAAGTGAAGACAGGAGTGACAAGCCTTCAGTATCATGCTTCCTCACCTATTTCTCTGTAACAATCTTCAATCTTTTTTCATTTTATGTCTGCATTATTTTAATCATTCAATCAAATCAGTCAATACTTTTATCATTCCATTTGCGGGAGCCTCTATCTTGCTATCATTCTGTTCCGTAATTGCATTGTGACAGCGGATGATGGTATTCTGAGAGGCTTTCATTTGCGGGCTTCTGTTTATCTAGTAGAGCCATCATACAAGGCTGTCACTCTGCCTTTCAGCTTGCTTCTGTCTGACTGCCTGATGCCCTTCATATAACTTTGCATTGCAGGCAGATGGCTTTGTAAGGGTAATTTTTTTGTGAGCTTTGACATGCTCGCACATTGGGCTGTAACCTCGACACATTGTATAAGAGCGACAGGTTTGTCAAATGCCAATCAGTGTAACAATATGCTTTTATTTGTAGAGACATAAAAACTTGTCTAATGCACTGCACTGCTACATAATATCTCCTGAATACATGACTCAGAACCCAGAGAATGGTGAACGACTCTCCTGAATGGCCAATCTAATTCAAAAGAATCTAATTACCGAGAGCTCTGGATCATGTTTGTTGGTGTAATAATGCAGGCAAAACATTAGCAGCTATATCATGGTGCTCCAACTGTGATTCGCCAGGCTATTCCTGTATCTTAGCAAATGGGACTATAATCTGAAAAAAAAAAAAAAAAAGCTTCGGCTATGGCAATGAAAGACAGACCGTACGTGGCCTGGAATGTCACAACAAGAGATATTGACTACGCGGAGGTAAAATGTTTCTGCTCATCGAGGCAACCATAAAATCAATATGATACGAAAGCAAGTCAATCTAGAAGGTCTCTCAAGACTCTGCAGCTTGACCGCAGCTGAGGCTGTTGACAGTTCTCTGACCCAGCAGTTGGAGGCACTGGAACATTTTTCCTTTTGTTTCTTCCTCTGAATGGGATTGGAATTGAGAAAAGACCTACCATGAGCCCAGCCAAGCATGTCATGCCACCCCCTAGCTCACACACAGCAAGGTCCCTGAAAGAGAGAAAGGAAATGGTAGAACCCATACAAATTAGATGAAAATGGTCAGAGAGACATATATGTTACAAGAACAAATTGCCATCTGCAGTATGAACTGAGCTACCAGGAAGTTGTAGAGACATGACTAGGCTACCTCATGTCGTTTTGCGTTTTAAAAATAATTATGAAATAGAAAAGTCACAAAGCAGGCAAATCAGTGGGGGTTCCCTCATTAGTGTTCAGTGCAACATTACCACCGCTGAGCTGAAAAATCTGAGAAGGTTCCCTTTTTTCCCTTGTCAATGGCTCTGTCTTTTAGAACTAAACTAGCTAGAGTAGCGAAAGATAATTGTTAGGAAAGGATAACAATGTTAATCCACATTCATTCTTGCAAAAACAGTTAGGGAAGTAAACGGGGAAATTAATATTATTTATATATCTCTCCATATAGTTATGCCTAAAAGCCTTTTTATATTAAGAAGAGGGAAGTTTTAAAACATGCCGTATACCACAAAACAATTACACATGAAGAAATCCGATCCTTCAATTAGCACTTAAAACTGCAAGTGACCTACAAACAATGCTGTTACGAACAACGATGGGAACAGCAAACAGTTAAGCCACAGAAAACTAAGTGAAGTTAGCATCAAGAGCCTAAACTGAGCCTGAGCAGAGGGTTGAATACGTGGTCTTTTAGCTGCTTTTAACTTAGACCATACCGTGCCGCTATTAAGACTCGCGTGTGAAATATAATTTGGCGCAGAGAGCGTGCCGGACGGGAGCTTGCAGGGGGAGCAGTAAAGAATGTCCTCCAGAGCCACGGCCTGCCCCAGGAGGGGAGGAGGGAGGGATGCTGACCCCGGCGCCGAAACTGCGTGAAGCAGCGTCTAGGGCAAGGCAGAGCCTCAGTTTAGGAACATGCTGCTTTACAGCTAAATCTGCGGCAACTGCTACGGTCGGCAGAAAATGTTCCCATTGAGATATTTTTGATGGGCAGAAAGTGGAATTTCAGCTAAACAGAATTTATTCCTTTTTTTTTGGGTGCACCTTTTCTTCTCCCCTAAAATACCAAAGTCCAAAAATCTACTGTTGTGTGAAAGTATTTCCTCCCTACTCGTTTGACACTGATATTTAGGAAGACCATCTAGGATGCCGTATCAGTATCAGCATACAAACGCTGATATTTTGTTTGCTGAGGCCAGAGGACTAGGCTTCATGACTATACACTATTGCTCGCTGTCTGGATGGGATAGATTTATTTTTCTCAGACTCCACAAATTTTATTTGAAAAGAATTCTAGCTGTCCTACTTAATGGAAATGAGACAAGAGACGGACATAGTTCAGAGGAACAAGCTGTACATAAACCCAATGAGAATGCAAAACAGATCTGGGAAATTTGCAGTTTGTGGTTTAAATAGAGTGATTATAGATTTTTCCTCACAGAAGTTTTTATTTTTCTAAACCACATACATCATACATCTAAAAAGAATATACATATGGTTATATATGAAAGACTCACAAGGCACTTAATCCTTTATAAGAGTCATACTTACTGAAATAAACATAGAAAGTATCTAGTGTAGGGGGTTTAGTGCATTTTGAACCACAATACATGTACATAGTATACCAGCATATACATGCACACATATACACATACGTACTTACGCATACAAATAATTAAATTCAGGGCAAAGTTCCCTTAGTAGCAACTTTTAAAAGTCGAATCCGTCTTTCAGGTGGCATTTAATGACATTTATCACTGAGAATTAAACTTTTTTTACTGTGAGGGTGACCAAGCACTGGAACAGGCTGCCCAGGGAGGTTGTGGAGTCTCCTTCTCTGGAGACATTCAAAACCCGCCTGGACGCATTCCTGTGCGCTCTAGTGTAGGTGATCCTGCTCTGGCAGGGGGGGTTGGACTAGATGATCTTTAAGGTCCCTTCCAACCTCTAACATTCTGTGATTCATTCTGTGATTCTGTGAATTAAAATAAGAAACTCTACTCAGAGTGTACTGTTGAGAGGGCATAATCCTGAGAAACCAGGATGTGAAACTGCCCATATCCTCCATGACAGTTTGAATGATCACTGTCTTGGAGTACCCAGGCTTGCACACCCAAGCTAGGAAAATCCTCTTTTAGAGATGATCCTCTGAGAATGAGCGGAGTGCAGGAGCCATGGCAAGGTGCTGGGTGGCAACGTGCTACAGGGACGGCACCACAGCAGCCAAAGTCACAGCTAAACTGGGAGGAAGGAACAGCAGCTCCCAGATTTGGTGTTAGCTGCCTCCTCTGGTAGGGTGAGCTTTGCTCAGTTGGTTGACAGAGGCCAAACGAGGCTTTACGAACCAGGGCAGGCTTTGCTGTCAGGTCTTTGGTTTCAGACAGCAACCTGCTCGCAGCTGACATGCCTTCCGCTTTGGTGCATGGGGCACGGACTTTCAGCTTGGTGTTCTCTATTTTAACACCACCATTATGTACTCAGACCGAAGAATTTTGTATACTCCAAGGTGGGTCACTTGGTACTAGCTTTGCACCCTCACTCTGAACACAATTTATGCTTCCAAACGCATTGCTATAATGGCTTTTCTTGCACCTTGTTTATCCTCTGGACAATGAAACTTCAAGGATTTCCAAGTGCAAAGCTCTGTATGCTCAAGGGGAAAGAGAGAGGATGCAGGATGGGTTTCATTTTTAAGTGTTCCTATTGCAGCCTTGGTAACTGTCTTCTGCAAGTTTAGAAAATGTGAAAACAGAAAAACAAAAAGCTGAATGTCTCCAAATTGTTTCACAATACTTAAATACAAGTGCAAATTCCTCCATTATGTATTTTTTTATCAGGAAATATTTTGCTTGCTTTTGCAACAGATGTTAGTTTAAAGAATGTATGTTATTTTTCCTGACCTTCACAATCAGTACTGATCGATTGGAGCTTCACTTTTGTTTCCCAAAAATCAAAGTGAAATAAAACGCCTTGAGTGGAAATCAAAAGTCTTTGACATATAGCAGAAAGCTTGCTGTGCAATATTAGTACCCAAAGGCAGCTCAGAATTCTTTGTTAAGAGCAACATGCTTTCACCTTGAACATTTTAAATTTAATCTGAAGACTTAAATCATAGCAATCTTTACCATGCAGATACAATAAAACAGATTGGAAAATATCTTTTTATGTTTAACTCTGTACCTGAATATTTCATTGTGCTTTAGGCAGTAGTAAGCCAGCACTTCTTCAGATGGCCAGAGACCTATAAAACAAAGATATTCGCCTTCTTAGAACAGATTTTTTTTTTTTTGTGTAAAGTAAGATTTGAGTACATGTTACCATTTGCAGACATCTACCTACTGTTTAATTCTCTAAATTTGCCATAACACCATGGAATAAAGAAGAAAATGAGCCTTTTAAGGGAAAACTTCTGATTCAAGCATTGGAACAGAATGTTTCATATCTCAACTAATAATGAGAAATTTACTTTATAGACACATGCACACACATAAACATACATATATACCTATGCATACAGGTACAATTGTCAAGACTTTAAAAGTTATATCCAACCTAATTCTATGAAACTTCTGGCATTTGGGCAGTCACATGAACATCAATCAGTTTGTACCAGGCCAGACATGAGGCCCACCTTCCCTTGTAGCCTGTTTCTAACAGCTGGCAGGAGCCTCCTCCTCTCTCAATAGCTGTCTTCTAGAGTAATTTAATTTCTTCCCAGCTTGCTTTTATTTAGCTCTCTTTCTCTTAGATTTTGTTAGGCCTCAGTCCGACTGTAAGAGACACTGCCCAGCAACACATGCTAAGGAGAAATATAGGACTGAGGCATTAACACAGTAGGATTCCTAGTTGTGGCTCAAGTAGTTCTTGAGGAGGACATACAAGTGGTAAATTCTGATTAATAGTCACCAAAGGATTTTTCTAGACCTTCTGTGGTCTGCGGTAAACTTTCCATAGCTGCAACATTCCGAGGTAGGAAGCACCACTGTTTTTACTGTATAAAGAAACATCTTCTCCCTCTTGTTTTGTACTTGCCTCCCTGTCATTTTCATTGGAGGCCCTCTAGTTCTCATAGTCATGGAATGATTTGGGTTGGAAGAGACTTCAAAAATCATCTAGTTCCAACCCCTCTGCCATGGCAGGGACATCTCCCACTATATCATGTTGCTCAAGGCTCCATCTAACCTGGCATTGAACACTTCCAGGGACAGAGCATCCCCAGCTTCCCTGGGCAACCTGTTCCAGTGCCTCACTACCCTCAGGGTAAAGAACTTCTTCCTTATATCTAGTCTAAACCCACACTCTTTCAGGTTCTACTCATGACCTCTCATCCTGTCATGACAGGTCCCTGTAAATAGTCCCTCCCCAGCCTTCTTGTAGTCTCCCTTCAGGTACTGGAAGGCTGCTATAAGGTCCTATGTGAATAGACAATGCAATAGAGCCCTTTTCACCTAATCTGTATCATTCGTGACTATATAAGCTTCCATCGTCAACCTTGGCAAGTGCTTGGAGGCACCCATGCAAATCTATCCCTTCAACACCACTCAACTTGTGAAACTTGCTGTTCAGTCAAGAGCAGGTTCCCACCTCAGCTGAAGATCTAGCCGAAGTGCTGTGGCCCACGGGGAGGGCAGCACTGATTGTGCCAGGCTTGCGTGCTCCTCTGCAGGCACCTGCCTCCATTGCTGGAGGGAGCTCATGTGTTGCCTGACCTAGTCGAGAGGTGGCATCCCTGCCCACAACAGGGAGGTTGGATTAAAATGATCTCTAAGGTCCCTTCCAGCCCAGGCCATTCTATGAAACTCTATGAAAACAGCCCCTGCTCAGGCACCTGAGTTAGGTGCCCAAAGTTAAGGCAGGATAAATCCAAGGCATATGCGGCTGAATTACGGTTGTACAGGTTTCCCAGCTGTTGTTGCTCAGCAATGAAGAAACCTGCTTACATGTCTATCCACAGGTAAAAACCAGGCCTAGCTTCCCCTCTCGGAACACACAGCGTTATGAATTAATGTGACGGAAAGTTAATACTATGAACTACGGACAACTTCAACGGTTTCAGTAAACTTAAAACCACATGTGGGAGCATCCCTTAGATACTTCTAGACAGGTAAACTGGATTCCATGCAGCTTACTATGTACGTGAATCCTTTATGTAATTTTTTAGAATATTTTTTCCTGAGACTTTAAAAGCATCACAACATATTTAATAGAAGCAGAAGTTTGGGAGAAAAACTGTCTTCCTTCTAAAGCACTTAGAGCCTGATCATAACCATCAAATATAAAATTCTTCCTTTCCACTCAGTAAGTATTCCAAACTACCCTTACTTACAGTGATGATTAATGAAAATTTATGTATGTGTTGTCTGCCATGCAGATCAAGCAAAAGTCTAGACAGGATTTGGCCAAAACTTTGCATATCACTTTTGTATGACAAAGATCTTAAAGGCGAAAAAAACAGAGTGACAATTCATATGCGTGACAAAAACAATGAAACATTGGTATTTGTCCTGTTCATGATCATTTAGGCTGATTAGATGGTTGCGAAGGTGCTAATTTGCTTAGACTTGTTAAGGGTTAAAATAAAATACTCACACATGACTACCCATTCTTCAGTGAAACATACACTGAGAATTGTAACGGATTTTCCATCTCCCTTTTGAGCATTTCAATGCTTTTGAGCACTGAAATATGCTAAAATGACAGACTTTGCAGTAAATATAATAACTGTTTAAATATTTTAGTGTATAATATAAAGAATGTTTCCATTTGCAGTGTATACTCAAGCAATAAAAGTGCTTTTTATTATTTAGTGAAGACACGGTTAATTTAGTACATTTATAATGCTTATATCTCACATTACAAAAAAAACCCCCACACCCACAAACACAGAAAAACTAAACCCTTTTATAGAAAACTTTCAGCCTGAGTGTGTTTTAAAAATACCTGCCAATTGTAGCAAAACCACAGAAATCCTTCAACATCTGAGTTTTCAGTACCCTCAGTCAAATGTCCCTCACTTGTCTGCGGCTGTTATTGAAAGGGCACTTTGAATGGTGTCACTAAATTTTTTTATGAGGGGTCACCGTTCTTTCCCCTGCTACCACCACGATGTCGATACCGGCTGGAACTGCAGGTGTATCGGATGGCTCGGCGCTGAGAGAAGGGTAAAGCACCTTTGGCAAGACAATGCTCTTCTTTAGGCAGATGCCAGGGAGGCACATGACTCTCCTCCCCACTCTCTGCCCCCGTGGGGAAGGAAACATCACCTCAGCGATGATATAAGTGGTGGGCGGCTAAAGAGGCAGGAGTCAGGAGGTCTTTGACGAACACAGGTCTCAAGAGCGGGAGCACACAGTGCTTCCAGCTAAGCTCAAGGAGACAGAATACCTGTGTTAATTTTAGTAAAAGGAAAAGCTTCTCGTGCTTGAACAGGTAGGTAAGCCTCTTTACCTTCAAACCAGGGATAAGCTTAAGGATCCACGTGGAGGAGTTTGCATTCTGTCTTCCCCTTCACTCTGACCTACATTCGCCAACACAATGACCTACATTCTGAAGTTGCAAGTATAAGATAGTTCTGCTTCTGTTAGAAAACGTGGAGCTGTAATGCAGAAATGCGGCAATACCTGTGAGTTAATAACTACCACTAAGTTGCGAGAAGCATATTTTATTTCCTGAAAATGGATTAAGTTTCCTGTGAACGCACTTAAAACAATTCTTCCATATTTAAAATAAAATTATTCTTGTTTTGCATTGTGAATTCGATTATAAATACATAATATCGGATAGGTATCTATTTGCATGTGCAACTACTTACACATGATAGTCAATTATTTACACATGTATAGGAAAAAGAATATCAAAAGGCTCCCCAAATGGTGCTTGTATTTAAAAGGCTATAAATACACCACAAGTCCTAGACAGAGGGGCTAAGAGTCTCACTGTACAAGGAAACAGAGAGAAACAAGAGTTTCTTTTTGCAAAAAATAAGTATTTTGTAACATGTACTGGAGGTTTTGAAACTCTTTCATCACCTTGATAACGACAATGTGAGAACAGGGAATAGCTGCCAGAAAACATCGGAATCGCTACCGAAACAAATAAAAGCATTAAGTTGATTAAGTTGTGTCGGTGTTTAAAGGAAAGCATCAAGAAGGACTGTGATTTGGCATGTCGGAAGACATGGGAGAGACAGTGCTCACAGAGCAACGTCTCCCGCATTTCAACTCTTGGCAGGTATCCTCTCACCGTTAGGATGGAGTAGGAGATTTGCTACAAATGTGCCATAAGAGCAATGACGTCCACGTCCAGACAGCTTCATGATACTTACACTACAGTAGTAGGGCTAGAAAAACACTAAATAATAAAATCACTAAATGGTATGATGATGGATGGAGAAGTGCTATGTATGCAGAGGCCTACAAAACAGAGGCATTTCTACAGCACTTATCACCAAATCATAAAATCTGACCACGGTAACGGAGTCTACTTCATTCACTCAAGTCTCAGAAAACGTGATGCCATCATGAGTTGCTATTGTCCCAATTTTGCACATTAGGAACCAAACTAAGAAACAGAGACAAATTAAGTTAGTTAAACTCACAGAATGAAATTATGAGAAGGCCAAGAAAAATACCCTGAGCCATCCTAACACCTTGAGGCACGAAGTAACCAAAAAGACACTCAAAATTTTACTGTAGAGGAACAACGCTAACAAAAATCATAACAATGCATAGAAAATACAAATTAAGTTGGTTTTATTACTCTCATAGTGCTTGCTAATGGGATGTGTCAGGTCCTTCTGCACTAGCCATGGCCCAACTTCAACCTTCAACTCACGTGGACTAAATCATGTGCAGGCAGCCTTCTGAGGATGTTCTGTTTTAACCATAAGGTGGAGCAACACTAGTTCAGGAAACACAAAATCTGCGTTTCTTCTGTGCTGAATCTAGAAATGCCAAATCCTGTATGATATTACAGAAAAATTTTCTACTAGATCTAAGTTATCCAGTATAAACAAAATAAAACAAAAAATATTCTTTCTCCTCTGTGGCTTTTTGCCACACATTTTAAAGATTGCCATCACACATTCAGATAATAAATACTGAGATGTGACATGAGGTTCTTAAAGAACAGCATCTTATCAGAAAATTCTCAGGATAGAATGCTGAGAATTCTGAGATGTGTCTTTTTAAAGAAGACATTTGATTATTGGAGCCATTATGCCTCCACATTGCTCCATAGGTACAAAGACATCACAGCAGCCACTAATTACTTTAACTGGGATACTGTAAGATTAGTGAAACTCTGCTTTACTGCCTGCCAACACTACACGCAGGATACGAAGGGGCAACTGGAGGTGACAGGTGAACTGTCCCTTGAAGCTCTGAGTAGGAGGTATAAAGCTGTCCGACAACTGCTTCACACATGCTAGGAGATTAAAAAGTTCCTTTCCAAGCTAAGCCAAATGGAAAGTTTTGTCACTTTTCCCTAGCACTACACGTGGCCACATACACAGACATCCGAGCCCAAAATGCAAATTTTTCTTTCATTCGAATTACTAAACAGCAAGATGTCTTCCTCTTCATTTGAAGCTTCAACCAAATTCTGCACAAATCCTATCCTAACCCTCAAAAGCAAAGACAATCTAAATTTGAAGCCAGTCATTTTCCCCAGATGAATATACTCACAAAGACCTTTCTTTCTACTATGTCCTGATTCTTGACTACACGAAATCACCTTATTAATAACGCTCATCAAACTGAGAGGAAGAAAAGTGTTACGCGCAGACAGATGAATGATGTCTCAAAAGCAGTACCAACAATTGCACTGAACAGTGACGAATTGTTTTCTGGCCCTAAGAAAAGTATTTTTATACACTTCCTGACACCAAGGCACATTGGTGGCGGAGAGCAGAAAAAACTCTGGTACCACAACAGTCTGTGCAGTGGTATTCAGTTAAGTACCTATCTGGACAGGCAACTATTCCCCATTTGCTAAAAGATTTTACAGTGAATGGAAAATCCCCCAAACTAAGACACCTATTAAATAAGGATATTCTAGGAACTTTACGTAAGGAATTCTAGGAATTTAAAATAAGGTCCTTCCACTGTTACTGTTACAATCCTAATTTTACAGCATCAAACCTTATTTTCTACTGACTATGCCTTATATTTAAGTCACAAGAGAAGGGAAGTTTGATGATTTTATCCTGGTCAGTTGTTGTGCAGATCAGCACCGCTGTGCAGAGCAAGAAGCACAGTACATCTGCTGAAGGTCCAGGAGAAGTAAGAGAGAAAGTCAAAATCGAGATTGAACGAGTAATTTGGAGTAAATTTCAAAATGAGGCTCTAACCAATATTATGAGCCCTTCTGCCAATGCGGCACTAGAATTCACATCTAAGTAAAAGTAAAACTATGAAGTTATGAATAGCACAATTAAGACCAAGTACAAAGTGGATGCACAGTGTATGCCTGCCAAACACACCTTGCTAGTAACATACAACAGAGCTGTTCTAATTTGAGTAATTGCTTGAGTGAAGACTACTTGCAATTAATCGCGCTGCTCGTAATTAATTGTACTCCATAACTCATGTCCCTTTTCAACATAATTTTATCATAAAAAATGTTGGTTATATAGTCAGGAAGTAAAGATTTTATTTTTATTCACTTGTTCACATAGCATGCCAAATGTGACACAGATGAAGGGATAATCAGTAATCCGGATTACTTAAGATCCCACCTAAGGTGTGTTGAATCTAAAAACCACAAATGTGTAATAAGGCACTAATACCACAGATATTCAAATATTTAGCTGCCATAAAATGCATGTAGAGAATAGTGGAAACCTTATACAGAAAATTACTTTCATAGACAAGTCTGGTCACTTCAGTAAAGTGAAGAAGTGACAAGAATTGATAAATGATGAAAAAATCCCTGAAACCCCCCCGACAAAACCCTCTTGTTATCTCACTCTGTCTGCAATACACAAACACCCTATTTTCAAATGTGTACCCTCAAACTTAAATTTACACCCGTCTACAGTAAAAGCAGATAAAAGAGGGGTCGTCATCACCAAGTTCGCTGCAGATGGCATGCCTGGAATTGCAGAACTACTTTCCTACAAAATTTTAATTTGAGAGCAGATTTTCAAAAGGAGAATAGCTACAGAGTACTGTGCCCTTCTGGACATTTGACCACCCCAGGTGTCAATGTAAAAGCTAACCTGTTCTGAAAATCTAATAAACTAATCTGAGGGTCCGCATTCTGAAATTCTGAAATTTGCCCCAAGTGTACTTGCAAGTGGGCAACTTCAGCGATAAATGCACACAGCGTGAAAAAGAAAAGTATTTAATACTCGTAACGCCCTTAGAGTAGCACCTCACGTCCGTGCCTCACTACACCTGACTTTTTGCACATGGCAAACCACCTTTTAAGACCAGTGAAGAGGAGCAATTTGAGGCAGGGAGAATGGCTAGCTTACTCCTCCACAGCAGGAGTGCTGTAAGTGAGTTTGAAAAGGCACGAGAACACCAGAAGAAATAGAAGATATAAAGAGAAACACGTCTCACCGTTTTTCCCTATGCACATACATTTTACAGAAACTCTTGTCTCTCTTTCAATCCAAAGCAGAATTCATGATATTCAGATCATTGAAAAATATGTATAAGCACCGGCTGAGATCTTCAGGCTCGGCAAAATGGCCTCAGCACCGTATCTCTCACTTTCATTCTCATTATTATTCATGACTAGGAGGGAAACATGATGGTCTGCAATCTGCAAATTTCTCTTAGAGCGCAAACTTAAGAGGCTCGGTGGAAGTGATGTGGAAATACAGTAACAAGTCAAAGCTCTAAACGCACGCATATCTCTTCCATAAGAAAAACCTGCAAACTGCACAAATCTACTTGTACAATTGTCTTTAACATGCTTTTTTTTTTTCAAATGAATGAATTTGATTGTGTTGTGTGGGGTTTTTTTCTTACCTAGTTTTCAAATAGTTATTAAAAATTAAACAACACTGGAGCAACCCTTTTGTGATTATAGCCTTCATTCTCCTGCAAAAAACTGGATCTATAAATTTATGTACTATTGTAGATGTAAATTACAAAATTTTATATTCAACTATATTAAAACATCTATTCCAAAAATGATTACCAGTTGTGAAAAGCAGACAGGCTTATCACTTGCTGTCAGTTGTTCATGTCTAGTTAAGCAATAATGTGCTAAAACTGCTCTTTTGTTTTGTGTAAGAATTTTGGCAATAGAAGAAATGAACACTCGTTTAATAAAAACTCAGGCTGCTTTTTGCTTTGATGGAGGAAGCAGCTGCCTGTTTTCATTTGCTGCAGAGCAGCAAAACCCATCAATATAATAAGCAGCTTAGATGCATCCATCCACAGCATCTGTAAGGATATAGGGCTATTCGCTCAAAACCAATCCTTGGTTTAATTTTAACAAAGATGTGTCTGACATATTTGAAAATGCATTATAATAGGGTTTTCAAATACTAGCATTTTCTCTTTTCTTTTTAAATACTTTTCACAGATTTTGAAAGGCAAGTATACATATTGGAACGATAGAAATGATAAAAGAAATATTGCTATAGCAAGCAGCAGAACTAGCCTAAAAATGCAAAGACGGAACCCTAAGGGATGCCTTCTGGTTCACAGACTCTCCCATCCCTTGAAAATATAGAAAAATAGTATTTCAGTCTTTCAATGAAATGTTTTTCACCATAACCAAGAACAGAGAAAGACACCAGAAATAAATATCAAAAATACCTCACCTGCAAAGATCATGGATACGTTACACAACTATATTTCTTGAGATACACTTTGCCTTCCCTTCCTCATGCTTTGTTAAAAGTAGATAGATTAATATTAATGCTCGTTTCCAAAGACACTTATCAAATTGTTTTCTAATATTACCTGAAAGAAATATAATTTTTTACCAAGTTTCAGCAGTGTGAGTTTGTCCCAAGTGACAACTTCTAATTGCAAAAAAAAAATTTAATTAAAAATACAGTTACAGGACTTCCATACATAATTACAAAAAACAGGACGAGAGAGATAAAAGACCACCTGAGATATAAACCATAAAATTCTATTTTCACTCTAAAAATGTGATATGGCACATTTATATTATTAAAACTTCTTAAGACATTATTATTATTTTAGTGCTGTTCGGCTTTCTAAGACCTTTCTAAGCTGAGCTTTTAGATGATTTGCACATTAACTGAGAAGTCAGATAATTCTTAATCCTCCTCTTTTTCAGATCCAATAATGGATAAGGGAGCATCTTAGCATGATCAACTAGCAATCTGCCTAGCCTGAGTGGTAGTACACCTGAATTTAGGATTAGTCATACGGTTTTCATAATATCTGATTTAAACGAGCACTCATTCTGGGAAGTGTAGAAATAAGAATACTCAATGATATTTGAACTGTACCATTTAAATAAGTAACAACAAATTTTGAGTGTATGCATATTTATTTGCTTCAAAAAGCTATACAGAAAGGAAGATTTTGAAGAATGATGTCCAGACAAATAGTTGTATAGGTCAATTAAATAACTGGGTTTTTTCCGTATTCACAATAGCTTATAGATATAATCAACCACATCTCAGCTGTAGCCTTGTATCTCTATCTGGTCAATTCTACCGTACTAATTTCACTTATGCCAGTGTATCCCAGTTAATGAACCAGCCTTGAATTTGAAATATGCATGGTCTTTCTGAGAAACTAAGTGGCCTTTATTATATTAGTTTATGCTACTAATGCTGCTCTGGATAATTTTGTGGAGTCAAATCCAAGGGCATCCTTCCCAGGAAATCAATGTTTCAGTGGGTTTTGTTGAGGGAGAATACAAAAGTGATGAGAGTAGAATTTAGTCTCTGAAGTGGCCTGAAATATTAACAACCAATTTTCCCTGATTACTTTCACATCTCCCATGTTACTGTAATAAACTGTGACCTAACTGACCACACTCTTATTTCGGAAGGCATAAATAATGCAAAAGAGCAACACAGGTGCTACAAGAATTCTGCTGAAAAACGCTGTAGAGCTGTATAAACACTTCTTCTTTTACACTCTGACACGGAAGTGCTTGTAGGTCAAGAATAATGTGCTTTGACTAAGATATATAGCTTAGGGACTTACATCATTTTTCAGTGTTGAAATAATGTATCCCAGAAAATCCAGTGGGTTGAGTCTCAAAACCAATGGAACAAAACCTAAGCAAATTGTTACACCCAAATTAATTAAACTAAAGCATGAGAGAGTCTCTGAGCTAACCTCGTACCAACACGCTTACATTTACCATTGGTAGGTCTTGAAAGAAAGTTGATCATACTCTTAATTAAAGCAAGCACACGTTCTCTGACTTCACGAATTGCTCGGTCATACACCAGCACTGATACTGGGTTCCATCTTTTGGCACCATGATTTGAGTGGGAGACTTTTCCCTTGTGTGCTCCATTCCATGGTGGCCACAGATCCTTGGGTGACCCTTGGATTCTCCCTAGGTGTAGCAAGGTTTTACACTATCTAACCTACGCCACTTTATTCTTTGAGGCAGATATTTACTAATGGCAAAGCCAACATGGTAAGACATTAGTCTCTACAGCATTTCTTCAACAGGTAGACCTTGAAATACTATGTTAAGTTTGCATGCTGAACTACCATATTAGCAGGCAGACACTTGAATACCTAGATTATGTTTTCTCTTAATGAGTTTTGAGCTCAGACTTTAAAAATGGAGAGGCAGGTTTATAATCTGTTATTCAAACTTTTTTCTTAAGGATTCAATGTGTTGTGACACTACTTTCATATAGCTTTCTTTTAAAATGTAGTTATATGTTACCTTTCTATTAATTAGCAGTTAACAATAAATTTTAGCACTTTGTTGCTGTTCTCTTTTCCTGCCTAAAGTCCAAGTCACGATAAAAGAGTAATCTCCTGTTACTTCTGAGGAAGGGAGTGGGGTGCAAGAAGAAAGGGATCATCAAATATATGCAATTTTCACATATAACACACTGCTGAAAATGTAATTCTCTATGTGTTCTTTTCTGAAAATATGTTCTATATTCCTGGATTGTCTTTGCTATCAGGAGCAGGATTGAAATCTCCACTTTAGTATTTATCTGAGGCTGTGATAGCTCAGTTGTCTGCCTCCAAATGCCAAGATAGGGGGAATCTCATCAACCGGAGACCAGCTGCATGATGGGCAGTTAATAGATATATCAAACCTTAGGATATATGCTAAGCTGAAGAGATGATTGGTCGGTTGATATACTGATTGATTAGCATAGGGAGAATGGGTTTCTTCTTGACAACCTAAGATTATGCTTCAGCTAAGCTCAAATTGCTTACACCTCTTCTATTGGGTTTAAAATTACAGTCCTGTCATCTAAAATCTCTCTTCAATGAAATTTTTACCATATATAAAAATTAAAGGGAAAAAGAAAGTAGGTGCAATGGATAAGAGTAAATGGAGTAGATATATTTCACACTACAGCTGTTGGTACCACTAGAAAAAGTTGATAAGTAAATCCACTTGAAATATGTTACATATTCTGTACACTACTAGAGAGCACTTTATAATAATTTAGAAACATGGAGGGGGGGTGTAAGTTCAAAATACTAAAAAGGAATCGGTGCTGATATTGCTTTAAAAAAATCTACGGTAGTTATTAAACAAAGTATTTATACTGTTGTGATACTACCAATACATTTTTTGTCCTATTTTACAAGCATTTCCTAGGCTTTGTAGAACTGTATTTACATTGTATTATAGATAGCAGAGAAATATTATATAATTACAACAGAATGCATCACCTCACAAAGAAAGGCTTACATTCTGCAAGCAAGAGAAACAACATATATACTTTTGTATTTTTCCTTGAGAAGTCCTATCTGTTTTCCCTAGAAAGCAGAGGGAAATAAATTTTATTTACAAAATATTTTGTACTGCGTCATCAGCAGGGCACGGACACTGAAAGAAACACAATATTTTAAAAAATTACTATACTATGTAATTATACGTTGCCAAAACAAATGCATTTCCTACACGTATCATCTATTTAATTCCTAACATTACTTGTTCTTCATAATATCGGGTTTGCCATTTGAGAAAGATACAAATGCCATTAAATAAAACACTAAAAAACCAAACCAACTTTTTATTATCCTTAATTTGATACTTCGAAACGCTTCTCTGCTTGGGCAAACAAGAATTTAGTAGTCATGTAACAAAAGGGAAGTGGCTCATTGAGAATGTTGAAATCTGCACTAATAAATAAGGCTGGGTTTCTCAGATTTTTTTCTTCTCTTTCGTATCTGCTATGAGCGGTAGGGGATCAGCTGCAACTCAAATCCCCAGCTGAACAACCCAAATACAACTGAGTGAGCAGACTTAAAACAAGGCCATTTATTGGTGCCTGTTATGCAAACAAAGCATCCAAGTCTTAGAAACAGATGTCAACTGAAGCATATGCTTACTGTAAACTGGAATTTGATTCTCTTTATAAAAATAGACTTAAATGGGCCTTCAGAGACTAGGCTGCCTCTTGTTGTATACCATTGCCTAACTTGATTCCGCCTTAAGCTTTTTAAAAGATGAATAGGCTGATATCCAAGGGCAAAAAAAAATAAAAGTAAAAAAAAATTAAATGGGAAATAAATGATAACATGTTGGAGCAGTTCCCAGAAGCAATTTTACAGATTTTCTCTAAAAACACAAGACAGGAAGTTCAAAGCGCAGTGCAGGTCACCTATGGCATGTCGAGTTATCATTTTTATACCACTTAGGGTGAAAAAGGGACTTTGTGTTCAAGTGGCAAGTTTAGTACTCTGCTTTTTCTTCTTTTTTTTTTTCCTTTTTTTTTTTTTCCCCCTACCTCTTCTCACATCTTGATGCCTTTTAAATGTCACTTATTTTACATGAGGCAGTTGGTGGAGACATGAGTCAACAGCAATCAGAACCATTATCCCCTGCAGCGAGCCCTGGTCCTAATGCATTATGACACCTTAGCTGGCCAGCCACCGATTTACCTTTCTGCTTCTTAGGGAATTAAGTGGCATCATGTGAAAATGGTTGTGATATGAACAGCATGGGCATAACTGGTATTAAATTTACCTCTCAGCCTAAGTGAATTTTCCTCACATGTGACTAATCAAAATGAAAGCTGTGGACATGGGCAGATCTGGCCAGCACTTCTCCACCCCTGGGATTGGGGCTATTTTGTTTTATCTCTTTGTACAAGCTGGCAGAAGTTTAAAGTGAAGGGGATAATCCAGTGCTGGTGTCTTTATGAAATAACATCCTTACATGAAGAGGCTTTTAACTGTCTGTCGCTGTCCTCTCAAAAAAAAAAGAGCGTGACAATCTCATTTTGCTGAGCACCCTCCCATGAAAGGAGAAAATAATAGCCATAACAGCTATGGCTAGTACTGACCTTACATGATCCATTATCCACTAAACACTTTAAAAGTCAGTTTTACATACACTGTGGGGGAAATTAGAGAACTATCACAATCATTTTCACTTTAGTGAATTTGTCTTCTGTTTGAAGTCGGTTAGTTGATATCCTCATACGTAACTCTCCGTATCGCGCCAAATAAAGAAAGAGGAAGTCTTGCTTTAAAAATTGATCTTGTGCAAAAAGGTGGGAAACACGCCACACTTTTCCTATTCTGATTAATAAAGATACTGACAGCAGCGAAACTCAATTTAGCGTGAACTTTCTTCAGAATAAATGTGAAATAATACAAAAATCATTATATAATTTAGAAGTGTTCAACATTGGTACAAAAATATTTTTATCAATCATTTCAGCTGAGATAAGTGGGTGCCAAAGAAAGTGCAGGCAGGGCAATTATCATCCTGTGCAGTCAGAAAGATATTTATTCACAGAGTAGAATGACTTGCATTTTACTACAAACCAGCTGTGAATGTTACTGATAATAACGGCAGTGCTAGATTTACCCCAAGCACTGTAGTCTCTTTCTAACAACTTAATTGTACAGGACAAAAACACCTGGAGCATGAAGTCTCCTCCTACTTGCAAGACTGATCAGCCGTCTGTGACTACAAGAATTAATTTCTAATACATGAATTTTAGGCATTTACTGTTTGCTATAAGTTAAAGTCAGTAGTAACCCAAAACTCACATTAGAAGCATTTCTTTCAATTTTATTCAAGCAAATCCTGATTATAAGCTATGACTCAGTGGCTCAAATTTTAAGTCTATCTGAACATCAGTTTTAGGTTCAAGTTTTGCAAGTTGGTTTTTCTAAGCAGGAAATTTAGTTGTGCATTAAATTAATCTTTTTCTTTTTTTTTTTCCATGATGGTTTTATTCTGCTTCACACACCAGGGTTTCCTAAGTCCAGACGGTGTTAAGAGACTTCCAACTTTTCAACAATCTACAGCTGTATGTAATGCATGTGACGGGAGAAAAATAATAAAAAAACAAGCAGAGGAAACCTATCAAGACTAAATTTTGGCATTTACAGTACCAAAGCATACTTTTCTTATGGAAAGAGAGACATAGAAATACACAGATTTACATAAAAGTATCTATCTCACACATAATACGCTTTTTTTTAAGAACCTAAACAAGCATCAACAAACACCATAAATATGCTTTATGCTCATTTTAGAACTGATTGAAGATAAAGATTAGGAAGAGGGTTTAGATTTTTAATCATTACAAGCACAGGAAAAAATATTAATCATGCATGGAGCTTGCCTGGGTAACCTTCATTTTATCAATGAGGCCCCATAATTAAGGTCAAGTTAACGTAGAGATTGAAATTTAGGGAACACGTCAATTAAGATAAACAGGAAAATTACCTCTTCCCAAAAGGATTAGCCTCAAGTAGAAATGTCGGTTCAGAAAATTACAATCCATTTGGTAAGGAAGACAGATCCACAGTAAAGTTAAACCTGTAGTGTATAGGCTGGCATATTTTACCCAAAGGAGTTGCAGAAAAAAAAAAAAACAGAATAAACTTTCTTTTCCTTTTATTCTTTTCCCTAAAATATATTATGATTTGCACAGCAAAAAATTGGCTGCAATAGTTACATCTTCCTCATTTTTTTTTCTTTCTTAATTGAACCTTGAAATCTTAACACCCTTGGAAAAGCAGAAGGTACCCTGTTTTCAGTGACAATATTACGCATTAGCATCACTGTAAAATATCTGGACCAAACAGGTATTTGTAAATATCCACTTAAGATTATCAGGCTTTGTACCCTAAACAACAAGAATTATTATTCCAGAGTTTGACAAGAAACACCAGAGTGACAAAACACAAGCAAAAGTGATATTCTCCATTGTCTAGAGGGTCCTGCCATTTCCCATTTAGTCATGTCCACTTCAGTATCTCAAAAGCGATTAAAAAATAAAACCATGCCATTAACTGCATTCCTTTTTTTGTTTTGTTGCCTTTCTGACAGTAGAACAAAGAAACTAAGAAAAGTTTGAATAGAATATGGGAGCCTTTCATAAGATGAGAAGACTGATAACTGTTTGAGACATGGAGACTTACACTGACACTCCTCTGATATCCTTCGCCAGAAATTCTGTACCTAATTGCATACTACTTCGCTGCTTTCCAAACGCAGAGTAGCACAGTAAACAAAACAACGGTGGCAGATTTGATAGAGTCAAGGTTCCACTGACTTGAGTAAAATGGTTAACAATGAAAATGCGGCACTGGGATAATGGTTTTTTCAAATGCTTATCTTGAATGCTTTCCATTTATCACCTACAAGTACATACGGGAAGCTGGGGTTCTGAATATATTTATATAAACCCACCCACACACACGTATTATTTGTTTCCATCCCAGAGACCTCGTAGGAAGCAACGGTTTGCAGAATTATTACTAGCAGCTTCTCTTTTAACAACTGTACCTCCAAAGTAACTTCCAACGCATCCAGTGGAATTTGCCTCATTAAACCTCCTTGGGGGCAGCCACTGCTCTGACAGCTCTGCCAGGACCAAAATGCCCAGGATCAGCCTGACACGACCGGCGCAATCACTGCTCACCTGCCGTCCTCTCCGGCTTCTCTTTCCACAAGAGTGGCTCGAAAGTGTTACGCTGTCCTGACCGCCGCAGAGCCAGGCACGTTCACTTCATCTCACAGTCACAGCGCATCAGAAGACCTAGCATGTCTAGTTAAGGATTCGCCGTCTGACTTGAGTTTTGACTGACCACGGGAAGTTTTTACGCCACCCTTTTTCTTTTATCAACATTCCGGGACTTACATTCTGGGAATCTATGTCAGCTGGTCTGTATAAATGCGTTCTTCTTATTTAGTAACAATTCCAAAGCTTCAGCTTTTTGCCTTTTTTTTTTTTTTTTCTTCTTTTTTTCCCCTGTATTAAATATACACGGTAACATAAAACTGTTCTTTCTACTAAATTGACATGCACACTATAGGAATTTCAAACTATCCTGTCCTATAGAAGGGCAATGCATTATGATAGCATCTACATAACATTGAGATTTTTAAATTCAAAATAAAGACTAATACAAGTATTTAATCTCAGCAGAAGAGCAATATCATATATCAGTATCAACTTTTTTTTTTCAAAAAAATTCAGCTGTAAACTGCTGAAACAAACCTTTCCAATAAAAAGCTATTACTGACCACAAATTCGGCAACATATGTGTCAGCTAACACATGAACATTGCTCTGATACTGCTTATTAGGGCACAAAACCCTTTCTTTCTTTTAGGAAAGAAAGATTGAATATGAAAACATGTGAAAGGAGGACAAATGTATCTATATATCTATTGCTGAAATGGCTGAACAGGAAAGTAGGAAAAAGCCCACAAACGCAGCTTAACGGCACCATTCCAATTATCCCCTGGGTATTGTTGTACACCTTAGTTTTGTTAGGCATGATAAAGAGGGGAAATATTAGAGCAACCAAGCAGATGGTCTGTGGAACTAGATTACACACTTCAGAAATAAGAGAGAAGCGACGCATTCAACCCTTCTGTTTGGACAGAAGAGCCGTCTTAGCCTGTCTGACCTATTAGCTAGTAAACCGGAGCGTACCGCCAAGTGCTATCATGCTGTTCCTTTAAAAAGCAAACAACCTCACTTTTTATGATAGGCACTGGATCATTCTAAGAGAATTGTAGGTAATGTCTGCTGCATTAGACAGATGGTCATATCATGAAACCATATACAAGTCACCACGACTAAAACTCATGTTCACTATCTTGTTAATCCGCATAAACTGCAAAACAAAGTAAACCTATGCTGAATGGTTTCCTTAGTATCCAACAGTTCACATATATGTACATAAATATAATACAAATTATACATGTAATAAGGCTCAATGGTTCACTTCACAAGCTTTTTCATAACCCAGTATGCATTTTTTTTATAAAATTTTGCAGTGTGAAAGCTCTGATTCTAATCTCACCTTGATTTAACCTTTGCATAACCTCACAGACTTCCAGGGAGCCAATGATGAAGCAGACAATAGACAACGTAGATCCAGGAACAGTATGTATCTTCCCTAGCCAAAAAATAAGCTAAATACCAACACAGAGTAGACTAGTACTCTATCAAGGCCAGGTTTCACTGTGCATATTTTTTTTCTAAAATACTTAGAGTTTCTCCTGCGCCTGCATGCGGAATAGCCTGCCTACCTTTACAATACTATGTTTGCATCTCCCATTCACACTTATGCAGGGAAACAAGGGAGGTGTAGGCAGTCTCCTTGAGACTGGTCAATAAAAGTCTACCACTCCATAAAATTGAGTATCAAAAGATCTGTATGGTAAGCATTCCCCTCACCACGGCTGCCACGGAATTGGAAGAAATATTAAAAGTACGCGATTTGCGCATCTTGCTTGTTTCTGATGCACATTAGAAGCATCTTTTTGTAATTAAATCAAAATTACTTGGTAACAAAATCTACATTTTTTTAGACAATTAACAATTAGCTAATCTTTCTTTAAAACAGTAAAAAAACCCCAGCGTTTCCAGCAACCAGGCCTTTTCAAGATGAGTTGTCTTCAGATATATTCACATGGAGAGACGCTCAAGGCTAGAGACGCTTTCCCCCTCTCGTAACTACAGACAGCATATACAAGCCCCACCTAAACTCCTGCTCAGTTGAAGAATATGTAAGGTAGCACATTTCCTATCCGCTACATTGCTCTCAGCCACAGAACTGCCACCAAGCCCGGCAGACCAGGAACGATTTCCAATCGTACCTGGAGAGCTGCTGGTAAGTAACTTTGTCCTCTTCGCTGCACAGCAGCCTGGGCACAGGTTCCCCGTGAAGCTGACCCCAGGCGGTACTGCAAACACCGTGACAGATGCCAGGAGACAGGTCTGAAAAACTTCCAAATGAACAATTCTAGGGTGGCTGCACTAAGCGCAGCAGAGTTCCTGGGTACTTTCCCGGGTGGATTAACATTTGGAAGAAAATATGGATAGGAAACGGGGTGGAGATGTCCGCATGTCAAGCCAGAGGTACAGACTCGGCTCTGGTGTGGCACACGCTGACGAGCAGGGACCTGCTTTTGACCATCTTTTGATTCATCACCTCCGAGCAGAAAGCTTTGGATCCTCGTAATGAGGGGCACAGACCAGTCAAGTCCCACCATGTGTCTAAATGGTTCAGCATTCTTCTTACCAACAATATCCCTTGAACTAAAGAGGGAGGGAGTGGGAGAAAGGGAGAGCAGAGGGAAAGGTTTTAGAGGAGAAGGGAAACGGAACAGATGACAGCACTTAGGGGTCATGTCTCCAGGATCAGCTGATCAATCACAACGGTGGTCCTGGCAGAGTGAAAATGCGGAGAAGAGAAAAGAAGAATACAAAAACATAAGAAGGAGAATATATTGTGACTCTTGATTATATTTTCAAACCTGATGGATTAGGTGTGCTAGAGGTTTGAAACCCATAGAAATGACAGGATTTCTCTCTGGATACCTGACCAATGGCTGGCTGCCAAAGTCCACAGAATCCATGTGCCAGAGTGTACAGCTAGTCCTAGAGCCTGTTCCTCTGTGAACAGGAGAAAATTCCCACCTTATTATGCACAGCTCTCGAGCTTTTCATGGAGTTGCATCTGAAAGAGCTCTTCTTTCAAATGCAAGATCATCAGCCACAGGAAGATCTTGTATTGGCCCTTTCTTCAGCACTCAAAACAACATATAGTCCTCGTACCTTTGGCACATCTGTAGACTGGAAAGTTGTACCTGCTGTGCAGAGAAGGCCAGCTTTCTGCTTTCTGCTGACCCTCTGGATGTCTACCAACTTCTCCAAGTTCAATTTGTCAACTGCAGGTGCCAGAGAACTCAAAAGAAACTAAATAAAAGTTGGATTTGAATATCCAGTTCTCAAGAGTTATTGCATACAAATGTAAAATTAAGAGTTAGGCAAATATTTTTTAAATTACAAGTGAAATGTCGTTTCAAGGTGTGATTTGAATTCAAGGTGTAATTTTGATTTCAAGGTGTAATTTGAATTCTGGCACAAACACATTAGAACAGAAACTTAATCGATTAAAGTGGATGGCTGCCATAAAGGATTTGAGTAGTTAACTGTGTATGAATGTAGTCATTAAGAGAAAACATTTTGCTAAGATCATCTCAAAGGCCACTATCTTTTCAGTAGTCACTCAGGGACTACAGAAGAAGCATTTAAAAGATTACAGGGAGCATTCACTATTAACTTTATATAGGTTTGCCTAAGAATTTACAAAGACTGGATTGTAATTAAGATGACACTGCTGCATTGCTTACAAATCACATTTTACTATGTGATGACTGATTACCTCATCTATCTACAAAAAATTTATAGGAGAAACTGTCTTATATTTACATGACTTCAACATTGAACTCCATTAACTAAAACAGAATGTCATTGTTAAGCAAAAGTAAAGACAATTCGTGAAATTTGTGCATTCTTGGGATCCTTTTGGTCTCTTCTGTTGCAAAGTGAATGACCTCACCTGTATTCAAACTATACTCCTTCAAAGAGCTTCAGAATGCAGTTAATTAGATTCTAAAATGTAAAATAGCTTCTAAAATATGCATGAGCAAAAGTGAGTTTTATTAAGTTATCATGCACGTAATTTCTTTAGACTTCATTTTACATATGTCATTATTACCATGAAAGAAAAACCTTGGTGCAAGTAATGACAGAAAACCATCTGTTTCCATACTAACTTCATTATCAAATTGATGATTACCTTAATGGGGAAAGACTGGCTCTAAACTTGAATCTATATAAAATTCTTAATTTTCCCAAAATTTATCTCATCACACTAAAATCATAAAGTATCATTACTCAAGCTGAACACAATGCATTATAACATTGCTATTTTCTATTCTTTGTACAGGTAGTATACAATATTAAGCAGACTTTTAACATCTTAATAAATCAATTTTCCCCCACTTTTTACCGACATTGATTGTACAGACAGTAGTAAGATTATACTGTACTTTCGTAAAATGCACATGAAACTGGGTTACCTGATATAGAATAGAAATTACAAATGTGACTCACTGTAATCAGCTAAAAGGGACAGACTCAGGATTTTTCAAAGCATATTTCCTTAGCATGCATTACATTTCCCTAGCATTACTACTATGTGTGGACTTTGCAAAATAAGAATTCTACAAGTTGGTATAGTAATAATAGTCTGGACAGATCTCACTATGGAAAATTTACATAACATAATTTAACACATGTCATCATGGAAATTCTTAATAGTGTAAAACTATCAGCTTATAAGTAGTATGGGAGAAGCAGCATAAAACAAACCTGAGAGGTTCAGGCATTCAAGAGGTGCTCTTGACAAGGTACATTAATTAAGGATTATGGATTTCCGCACTCTGTATTAGCAGCAGTTTAAAAATGTAATTCATGTAGTGGCATTCTCAAATTACAGCGCCCTAAATGTGATTTTTTGCAGAACAGTCCCCTCTTGAGGAGAATATTCTCAAAGTAAAAATTCTAGGTAACCCACATAATCCAAAAAGGGTTTTCAGAGGTCTTAGTATTGCTTGTTGGAACACCCAGCAACTGCAACAGGGTGACGCTCTTGGGAAGCACAACAAAGTTGGTTGCCGGAAGAAACACAGAAGAGCGGTTCCTTCCAAAATCCTCAAGGAAGCACCTTTTAAAAAGTTGTTTTGTAAAAAAATTTCATAATTATATATAATCCTAAATATCAATGACATAATAGCATACTATTAATGACAAAAATATGAATCACTGATAGAACAACGGATTAGTTAGATAAATAACTTTTTCTATGTTTATGTAATAGAAAATTCTAATACAATATCCAGGAAACTGTACACGCCTGGACACATGATTTCATCAAGCACTAATGGAATGTACACTATTGAGCAGTTTCAGTAATATGCCAGCAAAACATCACTGACCTGGGCATGGAGCTTGACTACGTACATTCATTTTTTCCTATTACTTATGTTTTTGGTTAAATAATTACCATAAAAAAGTACCAGAAAAAAAAGTAAGAAGAACGAAGTGAATATTAAATGTAGGGACACCTTATAACAATACATTGTAAGTACATTAGTTGGCTTAAATTCATTTTGTTTCTGAGTTGTGTATTTCCTAAATAGAAAGGCAAAACTATTAACATTACTTAAATGAAAATAAAAATCAGGATGAGTCAGGGTTCCATACTACGTGCACATACCTATATATGAAAGGAAGTACAGTATTTCTGCCTGTATAGGAGCTCCTTATGCTAATGAAAAGGTAAAAATAAAGATGTGCTGCTGTATGAAAGCAACCTGCTCTGAGTCTTGTGTTACTGTGTAAATTAGATGAGTCACCTTCCCCTCATTCTGATCCAACTCATGGCGAGAATTAGATAAAACATTTTTCTTTACTGCATGCATCCCCACTGATGTAATACAGATGATTTAACAAGCGAAATACAAATAGAAATAATGGTCAAAATTATCAGAAAAGGATTTCAAAGGCAAAAATCATAAAATAAATTTTCTTTTTTTCTTTTTTCCTATCTCCTGCACGTCCTTTGTTTTTATTTTTGTTACCCAATATTACAAAGTAATAGAACAAAAGATGGTATGCATTACTCCTACACTATCACTTGCCTGAAAAAGCTCAAACGGAAATAGCTAGTAATTTTAGAAAGGAACGCAACTGAAGAAGAAAGCAAATACTACATAGAATTACCTGTAAAGTCCCGAAAAATAACAATGCAACAAGCTAAGTGTTATTAGCGAAAAGTATCCTGAGCTACATATACAAGAGAGCACTATTTCCAGTGAAACTGCATATGAATTTACTTCATTACATCCAACACTGTAGCTCAGTTTTGATATTACTATATATATATGCACTTACGATCAACTAGACATTGAATTGAACCAGAAAATTCTAATCTAAATTTCCATATACATATAAATAAAAAAAAATTAAACCATCTACAGTTCGTAATTAGGCATGTTGAGTAAGATCACTCTGCATCATGTGTGAGACTGCGCACTGACTTCTGCAGGTAAAGAGGAAGAAATCTCCACATTAAGTACTACATGAATGGATAGAAAATAGTAGGAGAGATTCCTACTTTTCTGCAGCCTGAGGAATGGTAAATACCAAATTTGACACGCTCTTTCTGATAGAGCATGACAAATCTCGTTGTTTTACAAAAAGATGTATATAACCAAATTCTGTGATTCCTATTTAGGAGGTCACAACAACTCTAGATCCATCAGGAAACTTTCAATTTAATAGAGAAAAAAATAAGTCTTGGATAAATTTGCACTGAAGTCATAGTAGGACAGCAAATATGACCTGAGAATGTAAAAAAATCTCGTGTAATTCTTGAATCTGCTACACACTGGCCACGTCACCATCAGCAAGTCACTTGCACCTTACCTTCCTCATTTTTATCCATACAAAGGCAGAGCTTGTCATACTCCATTGTTTTCACACAACTCAAGATGTGCATCTACATTCTACTCCCAGAAGAACCGGGGATTTTCTGCATCAGCTTGAAAAACTTATTTCATTGCTTTGTGGCGGATTCTGCCTCACCTTCTCTTTCTCTTTTTTCATTCATTGCTCTTCATGGTAATATCTTACTATATGCTTAAGTATTGAAGACTGTTTTTATACCCTTACTTTAGCCACATTACAAAAGTAGCAATGAAAGGAATTTTTTTTAGCTTTGGCTTCCTAGACAACACATGAAGAAATAAGGGGCTCATCGGAGCAGAGATCTGACAGGTTTTCCGAATTACTCTCCAGAAATTACCACCTTTTACACGGACTAGAATGTAATCCCAAAGGTTATTTGATCTCTAACCTCAGCACCTAAGTTTTCGCAGTGGCTGTCTCCACAAACTACTGCAATTCAAATAAATAACCACCAATAGCTTAGATCCAGTTTATACTTTTAACAAAGAGTTTGGATGCGGTGAACACAATGCTATTTTGGGACATGAGGTGTGCATGAAAAAACATCCTGTGTACGTTCTCTTAGTTTGAAATTACTTTCTTAATAGGTCTGTAGTTTGTCAGTGTATGGCGGCTGCCCGACAGTGAAAACTGTGTGTACTTAGGGATTCCACTCTTGTGTTGTATGCTTCATTTCTCAGCTAAAAATACTCGCTCTTTTCTCTAGCAAGGCTTTGTTTATAAAGATAGTTATGTCTTCAGAGCTCATAAATCAACACATCTGATCGTCACATAGGCAAAGTTTTTAAAGACTATTCTTTCTTAACATTGACCAAATTAACAGAAACACACACGTCTCCAGGAGAAATATATGTGCATGATTCATACACAGTTTTTCAAAACAATCTGTTTTAAAGAAGGCTTTTCACAACGAGTACTCAAGAAGTACTTCATCTGGTCCTGAGCTGTTATGTTCAAATACATCTAAGAGACAAGTGGAACATACTTTTCTTTGCAAGAGCTCAGCCAAGTTTTGACTCTACCATGCTGTGATATTCCAAGGCTGTTTTGCTTACTGGTTTACCCAGCTGAGCAAGGACCGAGGTAAAACCCTCTGTCTGAAAGGCTCCTGACCATTTCCAAAAGCCGGAGACATTGATTAAATTAAGGTACAACATTTTCTATCCACCAGTCTGCTAGGACTACTTCAGAGAAGAGATTTCTTAGGAGCTTGATTCTTTCATATATAACCTGTTTGAAAATTCCTGAAGATGTGCTACCTAGGCTTAATGACTTCGTGCTTTCTTAATACTTCCATCTTTCTTTGGTCTCTCAGCAACATTATTTTCTGTCTTAATTACTCGCCATTATTACTGGTAATCCATTAGATCCGTTTACTCTTTCAAAAATATCCGATATCCCATGCACTGACTTTACCCAAGTTTTGACTTAGAAACTTAATCTCATTGCTTGGTTCCCCTTTTACTTTCAGCCTGCTGTAATTTACATTTCTAGCTACTGGTTTTAGAAGGGTCAGTTTCACAAGTCTGAAGGGCTTCTTTATGGGGGAAATAGCTTCCTTGCCATTTAATTTTTGGACTTGATGATCTTAAAGGTCTTTTCCAACTGAAATGATTTTAATGCCATTTGCTTATTCTTGCTTCCCAGTTCTATTATGCTGAGGGTATGAATGTCTTATGAAAATCAACAAATTGTTTTGTTTTTTTTAAATAGAAAAAATAAGGTAAAGGACTAAGCTATTTCTAGGGTACTTACCCCCTTTAATCTTAAAATCTTTTTGCTTAAGCAGTCCTATTTATTGCTGAAGTTTAGTATTCACTGATTTTCATTTGTTTGTGCGTTGGGTTTTTTTCTTGTCACACAAATGCTAAACTTCGTTATGGTACAGTCACCAAATATTATCATCTTTTTGAAAGAGATTGTATTACGGAACAAACTGGTGTTCTACCCTTTGGACCTCCATTCTTTCTTTGGGCTGATAGTTAGATACGCCAGCACAGGATAGGCAACATGCCTATCCCTTTCCCTTCCAGTATCTAAGCCAAGGATTTAAATATCTTAGGTAAAGTAATTTTGAAATTTCATGCCTATTCTTTTATTGCAATTATACAAAATGAGGTCACAAATTACAGATGGTGAGCTATTTTACAGCTGCGAGATCTTCATACTGCTATGCTATTAGAATCATACCAACCACAAATGTGAAAAAAAGAAATTAGACAGGAGATAATTCTGATCTTTCATCACTAAAAACCACAGAAGAGTTCACTGAAGTCCATTAAGTTGCACTACTAAGAACGACAGGGCATACAAGCATTCCTTCTATATTCCTTGTTTTTACAACTCTTACATTTTCTTCTTTAGTGATCATATATCATAGTCCTCTTCTGAGATTACTGTACCTGCTTTGAAGTTTCACTAGCAAAATATCCTGCTAAAGAAACAAAAATCTGTTTTGCTCTTTAAAAATATTTTATGGCCTCAGTTTTGTAATTGCAATTTAAAAATATGTGTATTCCCTGTTTATGCTAACAAATGGCATGAAAAAGGGCAAAATAGAAGAAAACAAGGTCGAAACGCTCTACTGGCACTGTTGCCTCCAGCAAGAACCACTCTGACGTCAAGAGATCAAACAGCAGCAAACACTCTATTTTCAGACATCTGAAAGCAGTAATAAATCATACAAAAAAGTGTAATATTCTTCTCTGTATTGCATTCTTCCCCTTCATAAGCATTGCTTCTTAATGATTTTCAGAAATGATTACTCTGGTTCATATTCTTACAATGTCAGATAGGCAGAAAATCTTGAAAAAAGTTGAAAAAGAAAAAGCTGCTGTCAATAACTAAAATGGGGAGGACCACTTTAAGTCCCCAAACCCTCCTCAGGGTCACAGCAGTAGCTGAAAGATCCCCACTACAGGTATGACTAACTCAAAACACAATCAAATATAATAAATATCTATTAGTAAAACAAAGTATGGGTTAAATTCTCCTTATTTTATTTCTAATAACTAACTCAGGTCAGTGAGCTACATTTTGGTTTTATTTGATGATAACTGGAATTGGTATAGTATTTAGTACTAGCACATAAACATTTTTTCTTCAGTTTCTGAATAACTATGAGTGTCACCTAATTTGCTGTCCTGAACACTGGCATGCTCTATTTTTTTAACGACTCCCTCCATAAATATACTGAATGAAATACAATGGAAAAGGTAAAATGATGATGAAAGGTAAAAATAATACAAGTCTGCTATAGCCACTGAAAATAAAATCTGAAGAATAAAAATAAACCCAGAAAATTGTCAGAATTTAATGTATCACTGCACTCAGCTACATCTCCCATAACTTTTTAGCTTTACCTATCTTGCAACTCCACACAGTTCTCATATAACAGTGTTTACAATTTTAGACTAAATTGATTTTTAAAGACAAATTAACAACTTAATCCTGCATCTCTGAGACAGTCCACTGTTAATCTGGCTGAAGTTTTTTGCTGTCTCCTGTGCTTCAGAGAATTATTCTAGCTAAGAGCAGTTCCTCTCATATTGGAAACAATGTGAAGCATTAGTCATTTTGCAGAAGTGCATCATCTTTGCTGAGGGTGACTGTGGCTTCAATCCCATTGAGAGCAATAGGAGGTAGTAGCAATTTTGGAAGAAGGAAGTTGTCTATGGAATACTCCATAGGAGAACATTATTCATCAGCTCTTGCTGAACGAAAAAAAAAAACACAGTTCTGAAGAGTAACAGCAAAAGAAAATCTTCAAGCCTTTAAAAATCTTTTATACACAGGATATCACCATAAAGTGTAGAGAAGAGGTATTATTCTGTTAGTAAGACCTTCAGTAAACACTTGAGCAAAGAAATCATATCTTTTAGTAACCTACTGAAACTCCTAACAGATAAATCCTTACATTTACGTTAAGCCAAGCTGTTTAGCATTTATGCTTTGGAAATCAGGAACAACTATTTTTGTGTCACAAACCACACGTGGAAATTTTAGGGTGATTTCTTTTGTTTGTTCTCTAGGTAGCATTTTCTAAAGCAAATAGTGACTGAAGAATCCTGCAGCACTACAAGTAAAAATGCTGTTCTTCAAACAGTGCCATCATTTCTTTTAAGATCTACTTAATATATCTGCACTTAATAACCTAAGCGAGGTTAACAGAAAACGTCTAAAATAAATTATATTACATTGAGTTGTCACTGGTATTTCCACCTCCTCCTGCCATTGTTTTAAGATCTCTCATTCCATCTGCCGCAACAAAGTACCAGAAAAAAAGGCAGAGAAAGCCCTTTGGCTGCTCCTAATTGTTGAAGAACCAGAAGACATGCCTATTGGTTTAACAGCCTGACCTAAAACAGAGGCACAGCCTTCACTCTTTTAAAAATGCATATGTACATGATTTTTCAACAAATGCTGCTGACTAAGATAATAACATTCCTGATTCAGAGTATGAAAACCGAGTTCCTAAGAAACATTTATAGCAGAAACTGCAAACCTGAAGCTGGTAAGACAGAGCACAACCTCCCTAGGGTTCTATCTTAAAAGAGAAGGCTTTAAGATTAATGTACTTGAACAAGTTTTCTGAGCTACCAACTTGCTGTTTTATTTAATATTTCACGTGAGGATAAATAAAATGCAAATAGTCAGTGGAATATAAATGGTTATCATAAATTTTGTGGGAAATTTCAGAAATTAATTATACATTGTCTTAAATAAAAGAGAAATCTATGAGGAACATGCTGATGAACAGCTTATGTTAAATACCAAAATTTCCGTAACAGGGATTTGAAAAGAGATTATGGCACCAAAATACAAAATGGTAGAAAAAATGTGGGAGGGATCAGAAGAAAAATACTTCTTTTTACATCTATTTGGAATAGAAACACAATCCTTAAAGAATATTGTCCATTATAAGATTTTTACTTTAGTCTAATCTATAAAATCATGGAAAGAAAAATGAAGAAAGACAGCCCTATTGTACAACTTCTGTGCTGATGAAGGGTGACTTGTCTCCTTCTGCCTAGGATCTAGTGGGATCCTGCTACTGGTATCACGTGGAAACACACCCCTATTCCCTGCTTAGGAATTAGGTGCTTCTTACAAGCCCCGTACCTCAGTTATTAGAGAAAGATCAAAAGTGTCAATGTTTGGTGGGGTCTTTTTAACTTTAGAACAGACTTTTTAAGTTAAGCAATTGCACGCTATCAATAGTGTGCATTTATTGGAAATACATGCAAAATTTTGATTAAGTTTCCTTTTCAGATATGTGAATGCTAAATAGACCCATATACCTTTTAATATAAAATAGGTAAAAGAATACCAGTGGAGAAAATAGTACTTTCTGACTATATTAGGAGAGATGGCTGAGAGTTCAATGACAGTCAACCTCTTCTGTCAGAGAGGGAACTGAGCAATGATTTTTAAAGACTACAAAATATACAATGAAAATCAACTATAAAAAGGGAAAATGTGATATAACATGAAGATTAACATAAAAGTTGTTCAGTGCATATAATTACACCAATTACATTTACAAACCGTATTTACCTGCCAAGAAAGAAATAAGATTAAAAAGCAATTGTATAAAGTGACAGTACACAACTTTCTCATTCAATCTTACTGAATATGGAATTATAACGAGATAATATTTTAACTACTTCAGAAGAAAGGCCATCAAGTTCCAATTCAAAACACCAACAAAAAAAACCATGCAATTTTCATGCTCTGCTTTTCAGTGTGCAACAAAAACATTTAGCTATTATAAGAAGCCTTTTGAGTGTTGTGTACTGGTTTCAGATTGATCTAGAAAGGAAGGTCAATTACACCTTCCTGATACTGTTACTAAAATTAATTTCTTTTGCAAATTTTCAAACAAAAGCACATTATGGATTGTGGATCAAATTAATTTCTCAGATATGTCTGAAGAACTACAATATCCTCACTTCATATTAACTCAAGGGTGGTATTTCAATAGATCAGAGAGGAGATACACCATGGCTCTATAGGATCTGATTTTCAAAGCTTTGTGGATGTTTATCTCTTCTTGAGATAGACTGTCAATGATCTTAACAGTCTTTTAAAATCTGAAACTATGGAGGTAAAGACAGAAGAAAAGATCGTCCAAACACATGTTTGAGAATGAAAAAAAATATATGTAATTGAGAATGAAAAATCTGCTTCTGCATCTTGAAGCATATGTTATTTATCTGTCTTTCAAGAACTCCATTTATGAGGTATCTCAATTTACAGTTGCCTATACCTTGATACACATAAATGTAGGTATTTCTTTATGAATGGCTACCCAATAAAGCTCAAAAGCAAATCCAAGGTATCTTAAGTTGCAGACATACAGTGTAAGACATGTAAACCAAAGCATATAGAAATTTAGACCTGTACTATAGCAGACATGACAGGTGATTCTGACAAATTATTATCTGGACAGAACCAACAGGAAACAATATTTTCTTCTTGTTCACTAGTGTATAAGTGATCTCCTCCACTTTATATTCTCTGTCAGCCTTTGGATATTTTTCAAACTATCAAAAACGTTCCAGTCTAGATCCTGGTCTAACATTGTCACACATTGACATCTAAAGAAAGAAAACAACAACTAAAGGAATTCACCTAAAGAAAATACTTTATTTAAATATTCTATAACATGTAACAGTGATTTAAATCTTTCTTTTTTGTTTATAAGGTGAAACTTCCGTGCAAGGTTGGTTTTGCAGACCAAATTTTGAAATATCAATTTCAATAGAAACTTTTGGATGTAAAATCAACAGAAATATTTTTATTCCCTCCAAACCAGTAAATGCACCAAAACTAATATTTTCCACAGAGAATTCTATCTGTGTCATTCCTGTAATTTCCAGCAGGAAGTTTTTTGATGAAAAAATCCTGAGTTCTAAATTTAGGACTTCCTCCCTGCTTAGATTGCTCTTCTTCAGAAATACCACTGAGAATAGACTAGACTGGTCAAATTAGCACATGATCCAGAAATCCTTCCTTGTGCCACAGACATATACCAAGAAACATTTTTCATTTCTCCATCAAAAAAACCAAACCTGAAGTTTCACGAATAATAACACCTGCGGTTTTGTTTTTTTTTTAAAAAAAGGTTTTTCTGTCAGCTGCAAGTCATGAAGCAGGGAAGAATTACAATATAAAAAACGAGTCGATGCCATTGCCATATTCCCTGGAGGTGTTATTGAGGTAATGGGGATAGATTAGATGACCTTTGGAGCTCACTTCTAACCTTATTTCCTACAGACTATGATATCTTCACCAAGTTCCAGAGAGAAGGCAGATAAGAGCTGATTTCTTTGGGAAGGTATTAGTTAGACTACAACCACAACAGAATCACTGCAAGAGTAAATGGATATATCTTTCCCCATAACAAAAGTACTGACATTTCAAGGGAGACACACAAAGCCTAAGCAAGGCGTTTCAGAGAATAATAGAAAGTATCGAGTGATGCCAGCTATGAATACCTGAAATTTCATGTTGTATTCAAGTTGCGTAAATGTCATTTTTTACTAACTTTTGACTGAGAGAATTATGTGGTTTTGGGATCCGTAACTTTTCAGTGGCTTAGTTTTTTGGCCACACCAAGACTACGGCAAAGGCTTGGAAAAGTATGTGTTTTACCAAACAGAATAATTACTAATTCCAGTAGAGCAGACACAGGGTATGTGACCAAAACATCCCTCGTGTTGCTATGTAAGCTCCCTCCCAAGGTTGCTGTGGAAGCATTTTGTCTATCGAGTGAAAGAAGTGCGAAACCCGTCTTTAGAAGTTTAACAGAGTTCAGGGATCTGACTTTGGCTAGTCATCCTCTGGACACTCCTTAAGCCCCTTGTCTTCAAACCACCTGATCCTGGAAAGTTACTTGAATATAATTCTCTGTGAAGACATATTTTCTCTCTCCAGGCTGATACATCAGTCTTACCCAAATTGGAATGACTTTCTTCTCCTGATACAAGGGAGTCCTTGTGAAGGTATGGCCAAGCATGGAAAATAGCTCCAGAGGTTGTCACTTTTAGGAAAAGGCAATGCAATTGAATTTATATACCTCTGAAATTGTTCTTAAAGTGAGAAGCCTGGAGGCAATTTAATTGTTCCTTATTTAAATCACAGTTGAATACAGAAAAATTACATTGCCCCAAAAGATTTGTTTTTTTGCTGTAGTTGGTTCACTGGAAAATGTATTATATTTTCTGTTTAGCAGTTTTGCATTAGCCATTCATAAGATTGATATGGTCCAGAAATATTTGTGGTTTTCAACAGCTTCATGACACTTTGATGGTAACACCTTTTTATATAAGCCTAGGTAGATAAGCTAACACCTCTGTATTGCACTGATACGATTGATGCTAATATAATATGATAAGATAGAAAAACTGCAAATAGCGATAAGGCTTTTGTATGGCAGTAAAGAGAAATGCCATTTCTGCCCATTCCAGCACAGTTACACCAGTCGTTGCCAGAAATGTAGCTTGCTTGCTTTGCTGGTTAATAACTCGCGTGCTGCTTAGGCCATCAGTGATCATCTAACATTTTTTACTATTGTACAGATCTTTTATTAGTACATCAAACTTTCTAAAAGATTACTTGATTGCTTGCACTGATCAACTGCTACCCATGCACATCGAAGGAAACTTAAAGCTTTATTCAGGAATTTATCACTCTATTTCAGTGAATCGTGACCATATAATAACCTTCACTTAAGACATTAAAAAGGGCAAAATAAACACAGTGTGAAATAAAGGCTGGGCCTTTCTTCTGTTGTGAAGCATTTACAGGGTATGGCTGTCTGCATGTTAGCTGTGATTGAAGTAGAACCTTCTCCAGCAATACGGAAGGAGACAGCTTTTGTGAAAGCCACTTTGGTAAAAAGGGGATTGGAGAAAAGTTATTCAGGGCAGTTTTGAACAGATACAATGCCCAGTCCAATGCAAAGGCATAAGGTAGGAATGTTACAAATTGAAGTGAGAAACTGATGTTCAGTGGTTTTACCTAGCACCGCGTACCACTCCCTATACAAAAATAATGTAGGCTCCACCTGCTTGAACCTGACTCTACAGAGCTAGACAGATTCCCAGGCTTCAGGTCTTCACGCTGCTGCCTTGTTGTGCAGTCCATTTCCCCAATTTTCTTCTCTCCTTCACTACACCTACAACAGATTTTGAACGTGCTCTCATATTTCTTACCTGCAGGCGGCAGGACTCTATTTGTTGCAAGTTACCACCGCACACTGCTATTTTTAAGCTATGATCTTTAAACCCAGAAACTACCTTGTTATCTTATTCTCAGCCAGGCAAATAAACTTCTAGTACTTACTCTTTCACTACTGCTTCCAGGGAAACCAAAACCTGCCCATTTTCTCTATTATAACTCTTCCAAGTTCATGCCAAGCCCCTACACAAAAAAACCCTTCCCACACATATGTTTGACAACTTCATGTAAAAAAAAGCACATCCTGCATCGTTCCACGGCCATTTTCAACCATTTACTTCCATTCGTCTCATGAAGAAATGGGAGCTCTCATGAGCCCAAATAATCTGTTGATACACACTGACATACTCGCTTCCCTACAAATATGGAACTATATAACACCACTTTATAGCTTTGTTTTCAGTCTTCTTCTAAACAATGTCAACAGGCTGTAAATTGTTGTCTCATAAATGTCACCTTTGTAATTTACCAGTTTAATTATTGGATCAGAGTCTAATTCCTTGCCCTTTTCCAGTAGTGGTTTCACCATTTTACTTTTGCATTCCACAATCCCTTGGACTAAGCATGCAGGAACAGGAGACGCAAACCCAGTCTCCAAGTTACTTAAACTCATGCCTGGTAAGCTGAAGCCTTTGTCCAAAATTAATAACCCTACTGAAAAAAAATCTTTGGTATGCGCAAAGATTTGCCTAGCTATGTTGTCTTTTGGTAAACTGTCTCAGGGAAGCCTAGCACAAGCCCAACAAGTAGGCTGCTTTTCTTCTAGCAAACATATGCAAGTGCATGCATACATACCCCTTTTTAAGGGGGAAGAGAGGGGACAACGGCAATTTCTTGTGTTAAAAATTTGGACAGTATTTTTAGCATTTGTGACAAGTACTGACAACTACTTTACAGTTACTGTTAATGTAAAACCAGAATAACATGTTGTTATGTAACCTCTTAGATTTATTTATTTGTGGATATTAATTGAACACTACAGAGAAAGCTAGCTGCCTATAGACAAAAATCCATTTGGGTCAAGAACTTCTCAATGCACTGAATGGAAGGCCACACCGCTAGGTGCTTATAGCTTTAATCATCTCCCATTAAGTCTCACTTTAACGTGTTGTTCTGGCATTTAGCTCGTATTTTATCAGTGATCGGAAAATCACATTTTAATCAAAATAATACGCATGGTGTAATACATATATATATATTTTATGTTATTTTGCTTACATACACTAAAAATGTACATAAAACCACCTCAATTTACCTTAATAATTTTTCCAAAACGCTACGTAAACATGATTGAAACCAAGAAATCTTCTGTAAGTGCATATTAAACATGAAATAGTAATTTAAAAGTGACTTCTCTACGTTGACAGATTTAACTGTGTATTGCCAGGCTTAGATAACACTGACAAACTCAGTAGTTAGTCCAAGCTAATGCCAGCTCACATAGTCAGAATTCAGGGCAATTATCCAGCCCCTAAGGAGGATAGATGAGGGAGAGTTTTGGTTGCCAAATCAGTAATGTCCCTGATACGAGCGTATGAGGTGACACAAGGGGCACCCTGATGACATGCATCACCTTTACTCTGGCAAAGAACTTGCCTGTCAACAAAATTCTCTCTGCTGATTATTTATGCTGCATTTTGTGCAGCTATGTGGCACAAATAAGCGAAAGTAGAGGAGAAAAACCACAAGCTGGTATTTTTAACTTTTAAAATAAAACATTTCTACATAATGAGGGACACCAATAACTTCTTTTATGATGTAAACCCTTCCTGTTATCTCCAGAAGCTGAATGTTCCTGGGGCTAGGGAGTGGGACATTTTTTCTATTCAAAAACTGATGCCAGATTCATTGCTCTGTTTTTAAGTAACAGATACTTTAATAATATACACAGAATTTTACTTCTGTGCTCACTTACTGAAGCCGCTGTGGCTGAACTGTGCAAACACTGAAGGAAAATGGAAGAATAATGTTTCAGAAGAAGATTTATGACATATCTTCCACATATCAAAAAAATGCACAAGAATGGCTTTTCCCAGTGTTTTCCTGGATGTCAAAAATAATCCAGCCAAGCTGATGATTAATTTTTACACAAGATGTTACTAAAAGATTAAAGCTGTTGTGATATCCAGGGTGTGAAAGTTAACTTCGTTCACTCACAACAAATCTGCTTTAAGATGATGTAATCCAGTACTGATTCTCCTAATTGCTTAGCTTTTGCCACAGGCCATAAATGTGTCAGTTCTCTCTTCTTGATCGCTACTGTAGTACAGTGATAAAACAAGCAGAACACAAGTGGCTGTCTAATGCTTTGGTTACTAGTCACAAGTGTTATAGCAGATTAAAAGTTGTTGAAGGGTCATATTTGCAATTGAAGTGAACCAAAAGAAGGATGATACTGGTCTTTACTTCATCCCTTCACATAATGTAGCTGAAGCTTTAAAAGGTTAATATGCTGGAGGATACTATTATATTCTCTGCTTTAAGAAATGCACTTATTTAATAGCAATTAATGTCTTTCCTCCAAACACAAAACCTGATACAAACAATTAAGGAAAACTTTAAATAGACAGGAGTGTCTGGGTAGAAGGTACACAACCCCAGCACTCATCACAAATGAAAGAATCATTAGTCATAATGGTCTTAATGTACAGTTGATGAGGACTATGATCTCTGAACTTGTAATGTTTTTCTCATAATACACTAATTTCTTTTCCTTGTAGTCCTCTCTTTTACGATAGCCAGCCAGAATTGAACAAACCTTTCCGCTGGAACCAAGGTTTTACAGTCTTGAGGCAAAATTCTGGTCAACTGTTACCAGTGTTTCAGTCTGACAGGGCTAGACCAGTGTCTGAGTGAAGGTGCTTGAGTGTTTTCCCACTCTGGACCACTGCTACCTGTTCACATATAAATCCACAGTACAAAATAAAAAATATGATTTCCAATGTACTACTACGCTACTATTCTGTATGTTAGGCTCAATCTTTTCGGATTAGTGATGAGAGGTATGTTTTTTAATTTGAAATAAAAAATAGCATTACCTACGTCACTCCCATGTTGGTGGAAAATTATCCTGACAAAGTAGTCATGGATAGTAAATAGTATGGCTCGAAGTCCTAATAGGTTCCTTACTGTTGTGTGCAACGGACAACCCAGTTGATGGAGAACAGGATGACTAACTCTCAAGAGCTCCTACCACTAAGGTGAAGGACAGAAAAAATTTCTATCTTCTTGTTAGGGACTGACATCAGGTGACATATGTCAACAACATAATACTGCTAGTTCTAAAAACTAATGAAATTTCTAAAACCATATTAAAATGTTAACTGAAAAATCATTAAGAAAGTCAACACAGGGAACTGACAGTTTAAACCTCATTTTGAAAGACAGAGAGAAATTGATTATAGAATTACAAGTCAGAGAATTTATACTCAAGCTATCATGAGTCAGCACATTTGTTAGAAGAAAGATGGCATACAACCAAAACTCAAAAATAGCTGATGTTTTTAAAAGACCAACGGTACGACGTGAAAATAATTCTAAGAGAAATCAAAGTGAGAAAAGAATTTGAACATAGAAAGTCTCACAGGAAATGAAAGCTGTTCAGAATTCTTGTTTCTATATACCCATAAAATCTTTTTTCCAAATCTAAGAAAAATCCATATTACATGTTTAAAAAATGGTTAAAAAAATATCTAAAGAATGAGATACTGAAGCTAGGGAATGTATCAAGTTTATGTGATATGCAAACAGATGCAAAAAGAAATCAATTGTTGGAAGATTTAAGGATAATTTAAATGAGTTTCAAGACATGCTAGGAACAACAGAGGATCTATAAATTACATCCAGCACAAGTCATGCAGAAGAGGTTGGAAAGTTCAATAAATAATTATTTTCTGCATTTGAGAAATAAAGCAGGATAACCTGCTCTGATCAAGTGATCAGGATATAGCTCCTTTTCAACGGTATCTCAAGAAGATATTCAACAACGGCTACTATGGTCAGATATTTTTCAATCAGTATACATAAGGCTAACTAGTAGCTAAGAGTTTTACGATAACCTAGGAGTTCCTTGCACAATTAATACTGACTTTTGCTAAATCTCAAAACTTCACAGAAGTTCCAGAAGACTGGGTGAAAAGTACTATACCAGCATTCAGCAAACAAAATAACTCAGGCAAATGTGACAACTTGATACTGGTCGTGGTTACAGTAATGGAATGGTCATTATAAGATTTTGATTAATAAGAAGTTAATGCAGGACAATATAATTAATGAGCATATAGGTTTATGGCTGATAAACATGATGCTGAGGAAACAACAAATATTCAGATTCTAAAAACATACTGTCAGAAATTCAGCATGGCACACAGAACTAAGTTATTACTGAGAGTATATTTTTCTCTCAAGATCCTGGGGTGGCATATTTTTGACCTTGTCATTTAAAATCATCATCTGGAAACATAAAATCATCACAGATACAATTTGCAGATGGCATGAAAGCTGGCGTAGGGGTTAATCATGAAGAAGACAGTTCGATGATACAGTTTGGTCTGGATTTCTTGATAATCTGGATGCACGAAAGCAATTTGTGGCTCAGTACCATGAAAGGTAAAATCACACACCTAGGAAAAATGAATTCTGTAGACACTGCTGCAATGGGAGACTCAGTTCTCCAAAGGTTTAACATATGCCTACTTGCAGGTAGAAAATATTGCCCACCAAAAAAGGCATTACATTTCCTTCCTAGCTAATACAACTGCTAGTAAATACCAGTAACAGTGCTGATGTCTGCAATTCAAGGGGTTTCAGAGAAGAATTACGAAATTTACTGAAGAACTGTTTGAAGGGAAATGTAAAAGGAGATCTATTAATTTTGCTTATAAAACAGAGGGCGAGGAGGGAGCCCATGGAGAACGTGCAAGCACCTATGTGAGGAAAAAAACTGGTAACAGAGGTCTCTAATTGAAAAGGCAAAGTTTTAACAACATTCAGCTGGAAGCAGAAACTAACAAAACCCCAAAAATGCAAATACAAATTTGCCACTAGTGAGACAGTAACTGACAATTATTTTGGTGGCTTGCATATCATTGAAAAAATCATTAACATTGTTGAAGATGCTTTGATTTTCTTCGGAAGAAATTTGGTTAATTTCCAGTCTTAGAGGTTTGAACAGGTAGTTGAACTGACTGACCACAGAAGTTCGATGCAAATGCAAACGCAGCAGAAGGAAAGCAGAGTCCCAGGTTAACGATCCACTGTCACCAAGAGGTGGCATTGGCTCAGTCACTTCAGTCCTTTGGTCCCATGTTTCCCTTCATAATTTGGAGATAGTGCTTGTAAATTGTTACATATGTACAATTTCCTTATTTATAACCAATAATTTGGCCTCATATAAATAACAGAATTGGTTCAAAATGTGGCATCTCCTCTCCTCAAAATCAATACTTCTATTAAAAATAACAAGCTTCTATTAAAAAGAACTGAGAGGGAATGCACGTTTATACCTAGCCACCAGAAATAAATCCTTGAAGTATTTTATGGAAATGTCTGAAGCAATTCAAAAGATTATTCCTTGCTCTTTCTCTAAGGGCCAAAACGTCCACTAAATATTTGTATTTTTCTCACTAATCTCTGTTATTTATCTGCTAAACCGGGCAATTCCTTACAAACACAGAACTCTTACTGCACATTAGATAAATGACCTTCATGTCACCTTTGATTTTAAAGATTCCTAACTCATTCACACGTGTTTAAAACAGAAAAAATAAGGCACAGACTTTGTCCCACGACCATTCCTCAAGTCACTGATCTGTACTCATCATGGACTGGCTGCGTCTGACTATGGTTACATATGGAACTAATGCTTATTAGAGCACGGCACAAAATATTTCAAATATCAGATAAGGATAAAGAATGGACGACACTAATTGTAAATATTATTGGTCAGAAGCATGTGACACTTAAAATCTGCTTTTACCATGGTAGAGAGATGTTCTAAACCTTTTGTTGGCTTTTTTTTCCAACCTGGGTATATGATCACTTTTTTCTGCTATGACAAACAGAAGTATTTACTATGGAAAAATAATATTGTTTCTTGGAGTATTAGTTGATATACTCTAAACGGCAGTCAATCTCCTGTGTGTTATCCTGCTTGTGTTTCTTAGAATAATGTCTAAAAACTGCAGGTGACTGCTCCTTTATTTTTTTTTAAATCACCATCCTTAAAAATGATGAAGAACTCTTACTGAGAGAAAATAGTAGTTGAGAATTTAAAATTCAAAGAAATAGCACCAACATTTTCAAAATGAATGCTTGACATCAGGTTCTAAATACAGGTTAAGTACCTAATCTGGTGAATAAACATGGATTTAGATGTAGGAGTTTAACCTTAGGTATTCAGAAGGAAAAATTGTAGCCATAACCTTTAAATGCTGCATAGTTAATATTAATAAATATTAAAAGTTACATGCATGCTAATTTTAACACCTACATGTTGACAGCCTCAATTTATTTCTAGTAACAGTTAGGATTTTGCTCACATTAAGGTATAAATTTAAAGTCAGCTAGCTCACTTCACTTTTATTTCTTTAGCTCCTTTTACAACAGAGTAGCAGCCAATCCACTACAGGAAAATGTCTTTAAAGTATCACATAGTTCTAAAAGAACAGCCTCGTCATGATACCCTGCTCACTTGCTTCGGTAGCCTAGGGCAATTTAATTATGGCAGACTTCATCTTAATTCCTACTCCCTCTCCCCCTTTTCCACGTCTATCACAACCCATTTGGACTAGAATCAAAGATGATAAAATGTTTACAAGACTGTACAAGTTGAATACACCTTTCTTAATTTGAAATGGTCTCAAAACCACTGAAATGTTTGTACCGGTGGGATTGGAACTTGCCATCCGGAGCTTTGGAAATCAAACGCTGAATGAACTCTTAAACGTCCTAAGTGCTTTATATTACCAATAGCGAGGAGAAACAGTGTCACTTCCTACAGATGAAACATAAAGACATTTTTTAGCAACATCTGCTTAGAGCAGCAAAAAAAAGAGAGAGAGAAAAAGTAGTCAGAATCACCGAGAGCCGTACTGCTGAACTCTGCAGAAGGCTCCTTCAAATAAATATTTCAAACCTTTATATGAATATTTTAAGCGTGACAACTACACATAAACACACAGCCAAAGTGCTCAAATCCACTCAAGAAAGACTATTAAGTCATCAACCTGCTCCTGACAGGATCCACTGAATATGGCAACAGTGAGAAGTCAGGAGACAGTTGGAATCATTTCAAGACTGCTAATTTAACTTGTCTTAAAACCAACCAATGCTCAACGTGTCATCATCAATGTCATCTCATCGCAGTCTGAAAAGCCTTCGACCTAAAGCAAAAAGGTCCCCAAGTGCCACCCTTCTTGTCTACTGGTTGAAAATCTAATTGGTTCTGCTGACAGGCTTGGGAATTGGTAGGAAGGCTGCTCAGTTAATCTCCAAGGGCCAGCAAAGAGCTCAGTATCCATCTCTGAGCTTTGCTCCCTGGCTGTCGTAAAATGACTCTGATGGTAGTGCAAGCTCTTATGCTTCAGCTGTCTTCTGACTTCTGTTAAGTCAAATTCAATAAAGTTTGTCACTCAATAATCTGAGAGCTACCCAACAAAACCTCTTTGATCAATAACAGCTTGCCTGCTTGCACTGAGGAAGGTGACCTATTAAAGATTAAAAACACACCTGCTGCTTGCAGCACGGAACATCTTTTTTTACTTTTAAATAAAAATTCATCCATTAGAATGAGTTTAACTGCTACAACTGTATATAAATATTACATGCCAGAAAGCTAAAATAAGATTAAAAGAAACATTTGAGCTATAGTACAGTGCTTTTGTTAAACTTAAATTTGAGTCATTGCTTTTCTTAGAATCAGAAAGGCCTCATCCAGAAAGGCCTTTCACCACCCACATGTAACTTTTACTTTAGTCTCCTCTGTATGCTCTACCTTTTTAAAAAATTCTCTTCCTGCTAATAAAATACAGCCCTGCTTTAGTGACAGTCCAATAATCTAATTTGTTTCTGCCTATTTGCTTATGCCAGAACACAAATATTCATGCTGCCAGGAAACGCAATTTAAAATGTGAAGTATAAACATATTCTCCTCTCTTTGAGAAATTTTCTTCAACTGCAGATCCACTTCACCACAGGCTATGACCAACGAGTGTTTTACAAAGCCCCAAAATTAAAAACTGTAGGCAAATTGAACTGCATTGGGTAAAGACCCACAAATGCACCTGATATGTTGATTTTAAATAGTTCATAATGTTCTGTACTTGCAAGGCAGAACTACCACATCAAATTTTATAAATTTAGAAGTATTTGATAATTGTACATTTTGATAAATATTATTTTTGTTTACTCTACAGGGAGTACCGTTGTTTTCCAAAATGCACAGAATTTTCAGATTAGGTCACCTGGAACCGGGTGCTTCTCTGTTAGATTTATTCTTAATGGTCAACTATTAGTTGAGATACCTTGCCTAGATGTTTCACAAAAAACAGGACAAGGACATCTAAGGCATAGTAGTTTTTTCTAAATCACTGAAGGAGAAATCATACGTAAGTAAATTTGACTGACTGACCATCAGTGCCTGCTGGGAATGGGTTATCAATCTCCCAGAAAACCACGGAGCCCCTCAAAGTAGTAAATTCAAGATACATGAGGTAAGCAGTATATCTCAATTGTTGTGCTTTGTTTAACCTGATGTCCCTTCATGTATTCATTTAAAGAAGTAAAAAAAGCAGCTAAAGGATGACATGACATTTCAAAGCAGTTAGGAGACAGGGACCTGTATCTTCAATTAAAACTAAATAAAAACATGCCCCTAAATTATCTGAATTGTTAAAAAAAAACCCCACAAAAACCAAGACAGCAATTCTGGAAAAGATTTGGATGAGGTTTACACTGCCATTAGTTATTACTTCTTAAGAAAGCAAAATACTAGCCTATGGATGCTGAGGCTAGACGAACATTAAACAAGAATTACATGTTAGATAAAGCTACTTCAGCATCTGAAAAGAAGTCTGAATTTTCTAACAACACTCTCAGACACCAAACAATTACCATAAATAACCCCCCTACTGAGAACATCAGAGAGACTCAGCAACGCCTATCTGTGAAGAGTAAAGTGCTGCTGCAGTTTTGCAAGGTTTCTCTCCTTCCTCCTCTCGCCGGGGCCCAGCAGGTGCAGGTAGGTATCACACGGTACGGTGCTCTGCTGTCAGGTAAGACACTTTTTTGGCAACAGTAAGGTTCCAAGCTGTCACGCTTGCCTGTCCAGAAACACCGAATGCACTCTGCTAAGGGCAACGCCTGGGGTGTGGGTACAGGATGGACATGCAAAAGTGCCTCAGAAAAATGTCAACTACCCAGACAAAATTCTTTCCGAGTAGAAAAATCCCAGCAAAACCAACCCCAAACACCAAAACCCAAAAACTAAGGCATAGATAAAGGCAAACTAAAACAATCTCACTTCTCTGGTGTAGCCTCTTGTAGAAAAAGAATCTGTCGGAGATATGTTCACATCTTACCATTACAAGTTCTACAGGAGGTAATTAAGACAAATGCTCTTATTATCCATAACAAAATCTATCACAATATATCTCATGTATCACTGGGGAACTTATTTATGCCCTGGGGACTCAGCAAGGGTCAGCTGCACAGAGGGTCACTGATGTCCACGGGATCTCTTTCTGAAGAAGTCTGATGGTGTGCAGTTATTGATGAAGAAAGCTGCAAGTAGAAATTGGAAGGGTAAGGCAGCCAGATGTCCTTTTTGAACACTGGATGGTATCAGCGCCTGCGTGATGTGGTAGTTGGTAAATGACACTAATGTTTTGCTTCGCAACGAATAACTGTTATTCATAAAATACCTATCGGTGGCCTGATAGGCAGAGCTGCTTGGCACTTGTAGCTAAGTTAAGAGGAAGTTAGACAAAGGACAAATAAAGTGTTGTGGAACGCTAAGTAGCTTAAAAAAACACACCTTACACATGTCAACTTGAGCATTCAAAATATAGGCTGGCACTTTACTCTGTGGCTTATTCCTCTTTTAATAATGTCATCTCACCTCACAGGGGCTTTGTGAAAATTAATTAATTACGGTTTGTGAGGCATTCAGATGCTAATGATAGCTACAATGGAAAGAAAGCCTATGGAGAAATTAATAGTTTTGAATTCAATGTAATGATTGAATGTGAACACCACATGTGGGTCACATATTGGCCAATAAGAATAACAGAAAACATGAATAGCTGCTCATTCACTGACTCTGTTACTATGTACACTGAATGAGAGAGAAGTCCTGTGGCAAAAAACATAATATATATGTCTAGATAAATAAAAACAGTACTTTAATACATAAACCTGAGATGATATCTAATGAGAAAATGTAATTGCCTTATTTATCACCTTGTAAACACCAAATTTTGAAAACATTTAAATTCTCAAAAAGAAAAGAGCAAATATAAAAATCTAGGTATAAAAACACCAGAAGACTTTTTTTTTCGTTTCAGAATCTGGGCTAATCAGCGGATTACAGACATTTGCTGAGAGCAGAGGAACACTGACACACAGGCACCCAAAGTTCTACTTGGTGTTCTGAGAGGACAGCGGCTCAGCAGCTGCCCTCCTGAGAAAGCTCCTGTCTCCACCTCAGACTCCTACCCTCTTTCCTAGCTTGTATATAAACAGGTAGATTTTGCTACTTAGAACAGTCTCTTCCAGTGTCTCAGTCAAACAATTAACCAAGTTTTCCTTCCAGGGACTCAACCCCCCTCCCCTCTTTTCTAGTAAGGCTCTTGACCCTGAATTGGAAGTGTTTCAACACCCAGGTCCCTCTTTGCGCTACTGGCCTTTCCACAAACAGCTAGAGAAGTCTCCCTCCACAGCACAGTACTACAACTCTGTAATGAAATGACTAGGGAACAATAAACCAGAACTTTCTAGTAGTCAAGAAGAAAAAAATAATAAATCTAAATCAACATACATTTTACTGTAACTAATTCTAAAACAAGTCAGTCAATACAAAACTTCCAAAAGCCATTACCCTTCGGTTGTCAGGTAGTATGGAAAATGCCAGAGGAAACAATCACTATGTGGTGAAGTACACCACTTAAATTTGTTTTGAGATTAAATCCTCATTCTGTTTCTGTCTTCTTAGTATTTTACATTTAAAGGGCTCCTCAAAGTCCAAATTGCAGCAGCGGGAAAATTCTCTCAGCAGAACACGGGCAGCTCTGCAATCATTCCTTACGTGGTCATGACACACACGACACAAGCTGGCGTTGGCATTGGGGAGAAAAAGTCAGGAACAAGGCCCTAAACTGCATCATGCAAACTTGATCCTGTGAATTGACATATGGTGTCCACAGCTGACTCCACCTCAGCAAGTATCAGAACTGTATTTCAGATAAACTACTGTCTACGAGGCCAGCTTGTGCGATCACTTATGCCAGTGCAGAGGTGCAGTATCTCCACAGTGGGTGATTCCTTACACTGGAACTTTTTTAGCAGCAACCAGAAGCAGAACTTGACCTTATTTGATTCACTGAAGAACATTATTAAAAATTAACACAATGTTTTTAAAATGGGTATGTTTGGTTGCAGCCAAGACATAGATGTGCTGAAACAAACACTTTGGAGTCTAGACTTCTTTGATAAGACTTAATATGGCTATTTTCCTGATGTTACCTCTGTTGTTACAGTAAAATTATTTTTAAAAGCCCAACAAACCAAATGATTCCTCATATTCTGCTTTAAGAAAATGCCCAGTCACAAAACTGCTCTAATTTTTTAACACCCTCAATATACCCAGTTTGGTATGTGCAGGCCAGGTTTCTTATTTGCACAAGCTCCCTATTCTGCCTCTGCAGATGTCTTCCTATTGAAAAGACTTAAGTCTAGAACTGAGTTTTCTTTTTTTTTTTCTTTCTATATAATATGGACACAATAATTTGCATAGTGCTCTGGCTGAGATTTTTGTGATCTACTTTGATTTCAGTATCATAAATAATTCTCTTTGAGTCATGTATTCTTAAGGCAGTATAATTTCAAAGGTCCTTCACAGTTTATCATATTTAAATGTTGTATATTTGTTCTTCTAGCTTCTTTTGTCTTTGATCAAGGTTAACTACCCTAGTAGTATTTTCAAAGTTTCCTCTTCTGAAGTTTGCATTTGTAAACATTTAATTAAAATCATTAGAAGCAGTTAGGACATGACAATAAAAAAATATCAGAAACACAAAAACCTCTCACGAAGTGAGAGCAAAGAGACCAAGAGCATGTTTTTGAGAGATGAGAGAAAGAAGTTGGGACTTGATAAAAGTGCACAACATAATGAATTATATAGATAATGTTTATCATAAGTTTCTATTAATCATTTTCGTAATACAAGAACAAAGGTATGTGCAATGAAATTGGGAGATAGTAAAATTTAAATCTGATATCAAAGGAACACATTTCCAGGAAGAAAAAAAACAATCACCAATGAAACTATGCAACCGTTATAAGAAATACAGGTTTACAGGACAGAATGAAGCCTTCCAAGTTGTGCTACACCACTACAATAAATAATATATAATATATATAATATACAAAAGGACATCTGGACTGGGTCAGACCAAAGACTCATCTAGACTATCTTGCCGGTGATACTGGCTAATACTAGGTACCAGTGGAACAGCATAAAACCAGAATGAGTACACACTGACATCCACTCCTGTATCAGACCAAAACTGCAATAAACTGGCATAGAGGCTTCCTGGTCCACAGCTTGTATTCACGTCTGTAACTAGTATTCTTGATGGACTTTCTTCTACAGCTTTGCCCATCACATTTTAAATCAATAAACATTTCCAAGCTTCAAAAATACCTCCTGTCAATAAATTCCAAGGCTTTGCTCTATGCTGCCTGCTGACTTCATTAGGGATGTCTCCCTACTCTTGATTTACAAAAACCGCAAGTGCTTCCTGTTCTACTTCTCATCCATGCTTTACTTTCCTACACCACACACTACCATTCAGCTCTTTTCTGAACTGTGGGATCCTTCTTATAACTACTCTCACACCAAATGGAAACTGTTTTTCATTCTGGTTATCCACATTTTTCCTCTCTGTGCTTTTTCTCATTCTGGTATGCCCCTTCTGAGAAGAGAGAACCAGATGTATGAAGCACTTAAGAGAGGTGCTTATCACGCACAACAATAATTTCATTCTCAGCATTGTTTTCTCTTTCAGAACCACCAAGCACTCTGCAGATGTTTCCCTCATGTTAGTTTCAACCATTCCAAACTAGAGTATACCAATATGTATACACACTCTGGGTTGGATTTTCCACGGATGTTCCTTTGTGGTTATGGATATCTATTTTATTCTCTATTTTTTTCCACCAATCCTTCAGCACCATGAGCTCTCACTCAGTGTAGTACTTAGTCCTGATCTCTGATGGATTCAGCTAACATTCCCCCTCACTGTGAAAACTGGTCACTTTAGTCTTCTGCTTTGTATCTTTTTATTAGTTATGAATTCAAAAGACCACCTGCATCATGGCAAATTGGTTAATGGCTCTGTAATTCTACAGGTCCTTCTCAAATAGAGATTCCATATTTGCTACTCTCCTATCATACAGTTCTACCTAGTAACTTTGTGGATTTGTTTACAATACTGATCAGGCCTTCAACTTCACCTGTCACTTTTTTTCCAAGAGTTCTGCGATGAAGCACATCTGGTCTTGAATAACAGAGCTCTTTTAATTTCATTGTAGCAAAGATTTGGGCCTGAAATTTATCATTATATTGATTATCTCCATTGTTTGTTTTTACTTAATACTCAGTAGCATTTTATTGCTAAAAAATGCATCAAACTCCTCCTCTTTTCACCTTGATTTGTGCTACAAATTCCAGATCGGTTTTGCAAGTTCAGCTTAGAAAAATTTCACAATTCCTCTACTCTCAAGTCACAACTGACTTCATTAAATAGCTCTTGTTTACCCAAGTTCGCATTTTTAAATCGATGACTTAGGAACTGAATTACTTTTATCTGCCCATTTAATCTGAACTGAATGAATGAGATTATTTTCCATAATCAGCTCTTCTATGATAGACTTACAGTAAACAAGTCTCAAACGGCATCAGCTCTGGCTGACCCAGTGACAGCGTGATGAAGTCTGTTAAGTATCACATTCAGACACAGAGAGACCGAATGCTACTAGCAATTCTGATAAAAGAGAAGGCAAGATCTACACAACAGCAAAACTCCCAGCAGTACCGAGCTCTCCAATCACACCTGCACTCAAAAATGTCGTGGGAAGTCATCACACAGTAGATTTACAATGCTACCTGAATGCAACTTCTCTTACCATTTTGCCCAAAACTTATTTAGCTAAAACAGATTTTTCTAAGTACACGCTTGTCTCTCTATTTCTGTAAAATGTGGATTTTTCAGGAGGAGGATTTGCATCATCACATGTGAAAAATGCAAGAATATATATTAAAGGCTCTTGTAAAACATGTTATGCTACATTAGCTCTTTTTTATCACTGCTATTCACCTTTTAGATTAGTCTTTTAACTAACTACATTGTCCAACTTATCACTGATGTAACATTGTCCACCCTATCACTGTTATAACATTCTCCTGTATATTCTTCTAAGATACTATAACCATTGCTGTATACCATTTAGACGAATTTGTGTGCTCTTTCAGTATTTAAAATCAGTCATGGAGACTGTATAAGCCTCTGCCAGTCAATTTCCTCATTTCACTGTCTGAAGCTCTTCCTTATCTGTAACCTTGACTCTTAACAGGAGATTCCAGACAGTCAGGTGGGTGTTGCCCACTGAAAAAAAAATTCCTCATTTTTCCAAAAGCTGAGTTTTACAGACTTGAAGAACGTTCCAAAGTCTTCTCATGCCTCCAACACTTCTGCACCTCGTTGAACTTTATTCTCCTTTTCTGTGGACTGAAATATATCCACTGAAAATCAAACAAGCCCAGCACCTTGTTTTCCCAGCTTCCTTTAAGCAGCTTTCATCGACTCTATCAAAAATGTAATAGCTGTTGCTTAGACGTGATGTTTAAGACTTTCTTCCTACGAAGACCTTATGTAAAACAGTCTGTGGATCCAAACAAGTCTGTCAATTTAGCCTAACACAGAGTCTTGACCAGGTCCTGCCAGCCACTGCTAGAGCCCTGACCCTTTCTGGTGTGCAGCTCATTGCCACAATATAGAATAAAGAGCTTTCACAGTGGTGCTCGCTGGAATCATACGAAGGATTAAGCAGTTACAGGGAAAGGGAAAATGATCCTTCAGCTTTCAGGCGGTATAATATACTGATTGGTGAAAAGATAAGTAAAGCTGAAATGTTTCAACTTGATAGTGACACTTTTAGAAAACCTTTACGCTGCAATTTAGAAAAATAATCGACTCGCGTAACAGTAAAATCTTCGCCTATAGAGTATCACAAACAAAGGCAACAGGTAAATTTAAAAGGCTTTAGAACAGTATCACTGGTCAAACTATGTTTAAAGGTCAGATACACTGTTGCCACTGTCATCTTTTCACTGCCATGGTAATAAAAACACCAGTAAAACAGGTTTCCTTGTGCAAAGTAGGAAAACAGTTATAAAACTTCTTATGTTCTTCTTTTACAACGGATTTAGTGTTTGAGTCCTTCTTATGTAAGAAAATGAAAGAGAGCAGGTGATACTGAAGACTCTGCAGCTCGTATTTCAGCTGTAATTTAGATATGCTTTATGAAGTTTTTTCCTCAAAAATGCCAATTATCTTCCCAAGTACTAATGCACTCTCTCCACTTAGATGAAACTGTTACCTGTCTTATAATGGAAGTACATGCAGCGATGAATGCGGCGAATGTTTACATCAAAACTGAAACAGTCCATCCAGAAAAAGCATCCAAATATCCCACGGAAAAAGAAAAAACGATGTTCACAGAAAAAAAGAAAAACAACAACAACACAACACAACAAAACCCAAACCTATAAACTCTCCCATGAACAAGAAAAGTCCGTCTCTTGCTAGAGTCAGCTATTTAAGTAGGCAGTTTGTGTCCCAGCACAAGCATGTTATTGCCCTCGTGTGATTCTGTGATTCTTCTCTCTATGAATGCTTATGCTCATAAAACCAAGCCTGCGTATGATAACAGTCATACACTTACATGTTTTGTTGCACATCTACAAACAAGTATCTGGTTTTATCTTCTTTTAACTACAATGGTCTTATACACTAAAAATAAGCTTTTTTAAGTCAGGCTAAATTCTTACCACGTTACTAGATTGAAACAGAAGGAAGCTCTAAAGATGCACATGGTTTGTGTTTCACCTTTACATGTTATCACAAGAAATCAAATTGATTTGCAGGAAGACACTGGGGAAAAAAATAGCAAAGGGACTACCACAGTATACTTCATGATTAATCATTTGGCATACTTTCACCATGTTGGTTCCTAGTTCTCTCTAACCCAGTGGTCACTCTGAGTCAGACCAGGTCCATCCAGACAAGCAGCTTGTTTCCATACTGGCAATGAAGAAAATCCCTGGAGAAGAATATAGGATAAATGCAGGCACTTCCCAAAACATGGGAAACAAAACGCATCTCAGCGAGCTCCTGAGAGAGCCAGGCTGTTTTATCATGATGCCTCTTTTTATTTGCAAAACACCCTTTTTTGGGGAGAAGAAGACCAGAATGCAGTACAGGTTGAATAATTACTAAGTGGGAAAAAATAACACAAACCAACAAAAAAACCCAAAACAAACACCCCCCCCCCACACACACACTTTGAATTAAGTAGTTAATTAAAGAATGGGTGTCTAATTCAATATGTCCAGAGCAGATTAAGTTTCTATCATATCATAGGGCTATGGGAGTCTTGACTTAGTATCGCAATAGCCATGGCTAAAGCTATCTTTGTGAGACAGTGCGTCTCAGTTAAAAATACAGCAGAACTTTGGAATATGTCAAAAGGCATACAAACAATGGTTACAAAAATTCCATAAGTACTCTGAGAGGATCTGAGTGCTTTTTTCCCCTGTTTCCATATTATCAAGAGATTAGTTATGTGACATACATCTTGTCAAACCTAAAACCTTCAAACAGACTTTCAGAATCAAAATACTTGACAATGGAGTCCGTCAAAATATGAGAGAATCTTCTACTTACTTTACATCCATTAGAAAGTAATCTAATAGACCAGTATGAATAACTCACCTGACGAATATTTCAGTTGATCTATCTCTCTGGTGCCAACAAAATGCAAAACTCAGCCTGAAGACTTTTTGGATTGTACTTACACCACCACCTCCCACCCCCCCCCCCCCTAATTTTCTTGGTACTCAGTATGCTAATGTCACACTGGATGGTCTCCTGGATAAAATGATCCAACGAGAACTAGTAAAAACTAGCAGAAAAAGAGCTAGTAAAAAAAAATCTTACAGTACAAGAAAGGTAACAAAGCATCAAATAATATAAACGTAGCATATGATCCCATCGATTATTTCTTCATTCTTTCGATCCGAGGTATGCTGGATTTACACACAGAATTATGAGATCATGGCTTCACAAGAAACCTTACTCAGAGTAACTGTGAAAGTTGCATCCTGTTCTGCCCTCACACTTGCTTACGAAATTTGTCATTTATTCCCATATGGAGAAGAAAAATAATGTAGTAAAACAGGCCGGTGTTCTGACTTGCTTGGTGTCATATTGGTGATACTGAAATAGTAGTTTCTTCAGGTGTTTTATGGTCTGCCATAAGCAAACATTGCAGTTACATCTTTTGCTATTATTTCATTATTTTTTTCCAAAGTGGAAACATCTAATCATGTTTTCCAAACTGCTTGTTTCACAAAAATAAAAGAAAGATGAAAAATAGCTTTGCAATAAGAACCACCATGTCAAGGTTATTTTTTTCCCAGTGCTATCAATGAGCCTGAAGAGCACCACTCAGAGTCTTACTACAGTTTTTACGCCCAGTCTGTAAATAAGATGGTTGCACAAGATGATTTGGATTTGTAAGTCTAGAAACAACTGAAATATCAACTTATCAAAAACAATGTAATTTAGATGAGTGAATCTGTATGAGACCACAGAGGACTCAACCATTCCACAAAAATTCTGTAACTTTTCTGTGCTCCAAATTCTTTGAAAATACCTACTTATAGGGTTTTGATCTTCTACCAAAATGAGACAAAAATTGTTACACTTTTGCACTGAGTACAGTTAACTTGTATTACTTCAGACTCCGAAGATTCTTGTGAAAAATAAAAATGTATTGCCATGTTAAAAAGCAGTCGTCACAGAACCAAGCAGACCAGATCTTAATTTGAAGAGTAAACAGAGTAAGAATCCAAAATGCAGGATTTTGGCTACCTGCCTTCCAGGTCAGCAGATGGTTGTTAAGCCTGGCAGACAATCTTGGAAAGGAGCAGACACAATTGACCACACAGTGACACCACCACTGCCTTTACACACGGCATGCCTGGAAATCTCCCTTTCCGGACCACTTCACTCAGGCAGTTTCTACTGTTTACAAAAGACCGCAAGCAGGATATACACACCTAAAAGCACAAATAAATTATTTACTGGCTAGTATATGCAATAGGTAATAAGGACTTACAAGCTACCATTATATTAATTAATTTGCTCTCCGACCTCTTTGAAGGTTGAACCCTTGCTGGCCAGGCAAACACCAAGCCTGGCAGGAAACCTTCAGCGCTCCTTGAAACCTTGATGCTACTGAGGCGTTGTCTCTCCCCCTTGACTCCTTCAGCTGTCTCAGCAATTCTACCTGTCTCCGATTTTCCATCTCATATCCCACCATTCTATGGACTTTCTCAAAGCTCCTTCTCGTAACGTGGTTTTCACAGAAGTCTGAATGAATGTGACAGAGCTGTGTTGTATCAAAAGACACCTTCAATCACAGAAAGATGAACCCTGGCAGAAGAGTTACAACAATATGCTGTTGAAGTATATCTTAGTCAACAACATTGCTAAAGAAGAGAATTAATAGAGTCATAAGCCTGCTGCCCTCCCTTCTCATTTGTCCAGTAAGTTACTAGCTAAGAATTGCTCTTTTCATGTATGATGATTTATAATAGCCACATCTTGTGAAATAAACTTCATTTTTCCTAAAAAGCCACCAGCTAGTATTATTACTCTTGCAAATAACACATTTTAATTTTCTTGAAAGAACTATATATTTATAAAAAATAGCATCTAAAACCATATGTAAACTTCAAAGTGTAGATGACAACTGTATTTACTTTCTTTACTCTATTTCATACCTTATAACTATTTTAAAGTGGTTTCTGAAACACAGATTTTCTCTTTACTAGGCAAACCATCCCTCCCCAGAGATGCTTACTGTTCTTCCTTCCACATTTTGCTTTATTTTTCATCTGGCATATGATTTAATTTCTCTGTCCATGATACATTTGTACTTGATATACATCTATAGAGCAAATCACACTAGTTTCACATTGTCTTTTTTCTTATATTTTAATTTCAAAAACATTATTTCATCTAGTTCAAATACAATGCTGTGTTGTAAAGGCTCCCTTTCATGGGTAATTATTCTAGTGATTACAGTAGTACCATCATTGCGCACTTCCACCAACCCATTTGCATTCTTTTATTTTTTTTTAAAGGTAGGTCCATTGTTTCCGGCAATTAAATCAAGGTCATGAAATGTATATTCAGAGCCACGCAGATTTCACAGCATAATAATAGTTAGCTAATGTTTTTACAGCACTCTGAAGTTATAAATTAATGTGTAAGTGCTCGGTATTCTTATCATGGCTTCAGCAGGATTCCGGGCAATTAATATTATAAAACTGTTGGTCATCTGAATACGATTACTTGCTGTGAGCAGGAGGTTTAAATACAATGCCCAGGTAATGACTGACCTTTACGATACAATGGTACAGGCACCACCAGAGAGCAGAGCACATTAGCCAAACACAGCTGGCTTGACTGAGGGATGTAGAAGTACACATGGTTTCTACATCACCTCTTGTCATTTGAGTCAGGAGGGCTTTTCCTCTGGTAATAACCATAATGCAAATCTCCTTCTTAAATGTTGTGTACACTGATAACCTTTACTATTATAAGAGTCCTACCAGGCAGGACACCACGTAAGAGATTTACTAAACTGATGGCTCATAAAGTTCTATTGACTAACAACTTGTGCGTCTCTCTCACACACATTTACACACATTATTACTTAGTTTCTTCAAAGCAATGCTAGACGTAATGAAAACAAAATAAATGAGAGAAAGGTTTGTAAAATTACTCAACACAGGAGTGGGTCATTTGCCCGAAGTTTAAAAATATGCATTTAGAAGTAGTGATTAGTTTGGTCCTCCTTGTTGTCAGATGTCAAGAACCAAAAGTTGGGTTTGAATTAGATTAATATCTGGCAAGTAGAATTCTTGAACAACCAATGTAAAACACCATGCTTATGCATCACATACCTACATAAATATAGGCATATATGACACAAAATGTTTTGCAATGCTGCAGTATTTTTACACATATTTAAAAAGGAAAAAAAAATAAAGGAAAGTCAAGGAACACCGCTGCACAAGATTTTCGGTTTCACTACACACTGACACCTGCATTCAGCCATACCCACAGCAAAGAAGGATGCCATTTATCTTTTATAATAATATGGAGTTCTCTGTCAGAGTAGGGTCACCGAAATGAGTAATAATCCCACCACTGTCTAAGGTACAACCAGCAGGGTCCAGGTCAACAGGCAAGCAGACAATAATTTGCCCAACAACACTGAATTTCATCTGCCCGCAGCCTCTATCTACTGATTATACAATCAATACACCTCAGATGAGAAGAGCTAACAACTGACCGGGGCAGATCAATGCTAGCAAATAAGCGCTTCATGACAAAAAGTTTGATAATTACCATTCTGAAGCCGTGTAAATGTTGTTTCTATTGTAACGACATTCATGATGATACTGCTATGATTGCACTGTTATTATAGGTTTAATGTTAGGCAATCAAGCTGCAGTGGTCTAGATATCAACAAACAGCATCAAAAGAAAACATCAAATTGTCCCTATTCTTCTGACATTGTAGCTGCAACATTTTTCTATGTTAGTGGCCACAAATGAACAATAATAAGTGACAATTTAGTGAAAAATACTATTTTCACCGCTTACAAAAGTCATACAATATGGATTGATACAAGTATGATTATTTCTAGACCCAGAAGTAGAAGGCACACCCACTTAAACCAGAGGATTAAAATGAATTCAGCATTGTGCTCTTTGTTTCACATGTATCAGTTCAGAGCTTTTAATGTGCACTTCAACTAGTCATAATCCCAAAGTACACACAGCTTTGCTTGATTTATTTATTATCACTTCTGATACTGCACATTTCAACTTTTTTTCCTCCTTTTTTTTCCTCCATTCCTGCAGTGCTGGATCGTTCTCAATGACTGTCAATGGCTGTGCTGACTCCGGTTAGCCTCTTGCCCCCTCAGCAAAGAGAAATGCTGCTGGGACACGCTACTGAAATGTGAAGAAAATCAGGACTTAAAATAAGAACATAAAACACGAGCATGTAGAGCCATGGCAGCCTCAACTCCAAAGCTACATAAGATAAATACTACGTTTAATATTTTATGTTTAAGCCTGTGAGAAGACATCTCAGTAGCAAAACATGTTCTCCCAGTGGCCACTTTCAAGGTAGAAGCACACTCCGCTGTATCGCTCTTCAGAAACAACTCAGTCAGAGCAAATCATAACGATGATATCTGCAAAGATATCTCTAATGTTGGCATTTCATGAACTAAAGTTTTAATCAGGTCTTTCGCAGACAAAACACAGATGCCTCCAAAAGCCTGCAAGTTACCTGTCTAAAACTTTTAAATCAGAGATTGGTCAGATCTGCCGTAGCCTAAGGGAAATCACCTGTCTAGCCAAGGAGCTGGAGATACCAAACAATAAGGATAAACCCAACCCTTTCACAGTCAGCAGTACACGTGCGATTTGAACTAGCTTGAACTAAGATTTCCCTTTCAGCATTTCCTCCTCGGAACGTCTTCTACCTCACAAGAGATTCAAAGAATTTGATGTATATTAAAATCCTTTCCCTCTCAGATGGGCTCATTTTTATTCAGGGACAATTTTGCTGACTGACAGGTAAGCATTTGGTGCTGAAATTGGACCTGTACAAGAGCTTTGCATTTCATTTGCTCCATTACACCAGTGCATGGATTACTGGGCTTTTACTTTGGCATCTTTCCATTATTTTCAGATATCTGACATGAACAAAATGACTCATCTGACACTCTGTGTAACAAATTTGTTCCAAAAAGAATAGAACATTATTATACTATTTTTTACATCTGGGTTCCACAACCTTCCACAGTAATCTGGCCAGAAATTCTAAGTGTATAAATAGTAGCTGATATTGCTAAAAAAAAAAAAGGGAGCAGTGACAGCAGAGAAATATCATGCTGAAGAAATGAAATTTAGCTTTAGCACTACAGCCTTCAGTGTCATTTCAATTTCTGAATCACTTCAGACATGATACCAAATTAAATTTTATTTTCGTTCGAAAAAATAATGTCTAAAAATTGCTATAAGCCTTCTAAATTTCCTGATATAGCACCGCTATTGACGAACAAATGTTGGCAAATTCTGGCAGTGAAGAGTGCCCTTGATCCTTTTGGTTAGTTGATTAATAACATTATTCCTTCTGTTCTACCTCAACATCAGATGTGCTTTTATTCATTGCTTTTTCAGTTTGATTTAAAGTCATTGCCTATCACTCATGTAAACATGGATGAGTACTTTTCTCTGTATCCCTTGGTCTTCCATCACAGAAGCACACCTAAGCACCATATTGAGCTGACTTATCAAGAAGTTTCTCAATCTTTTTCTGGTAGCTGTTGCCATCATACCACCTTACTTTCAGCTGGCAGAAAAGTCTTTCCTGAGCACTATTCCTGTGATTTGCCCAAAGCCTGTACAGCATCACCATGCCAGAAACTGGAACGAGATGATCTTCAAAGACCCAAACCATTCTATGGCTCTAGGATTAGTGAGATGTGCAGCAATCCCTCATCTGGAGTTGAGGACAATTCAGGATGCCAATTAACACTACAATACTTACAGTCAAACCTACCTGCTAACACAAGACATAGAGAGGCTGAGAAGGGACCAAAACTCTCATCTGCTGATACGAATTCCAAGTGAAACAACCCTGATATAATTTCTGCTTGAACTTAGTAGTCTCACAACTAGATGAGAGCATGCTATACTTAAACTACTTTCTTGTCAAAGTTGATAATACTTAATGATTCCAGAAGAACAACTTAAACTGCACTATTAGAGATTATTTTTACAAATGCAAGTGAAAATATACCAATTGACTTCATGAGGTGTGTTCAAGTTTGTCAACATTATGAATCTCTTTTTCTGCAAGCAGAACCACTCAGGTGAACCCATTCAGGGATGAGAAAGCAAGGGAGTAAAGGGTGAAAACAGACAAGAAAATAATTGTTTTTCCCTTTAACAAGAAAATTATCTGAATTGTATTAATGTCTCTAGAGATGACATACTTCTTTTCATAATTATTCTCACATTTTTGGTGAAAACTAATTTTTAGACATACATTGGACTGTTTCACTTTCTTTCCTTACAATATCAGTCCACAGTTTTTGAAACAAATTTGATGATACGTGCAGAATAATTTAAAATTCAGGTGCATGTTTCCAGAATTTACTTCTGAAACAATTAAAAATTCTCAACCACTTTAAACTTAGATTACCGGGACATTAAATTTGTTTATGATTAAGCCTTAAGTTTTATGTGGAAGTGTCTTTATTCAGATTTTCTGAAAAGTAAAATTGCGGCAATTTTGAAGTGTCGTGAACCCCTCAAATCATGCTGTTTCAAAACCATTTAATTTCAGAAACCTTACTTCAAAATAAAGAAATTTTTATATATATATATATATATCGTCAGGCTGACCAGCGAATGGGTGCTTCATCCTTGGAGCAAATGAACTTGCCTAGTTCCTCCAGTTGCAATTTTAGGTCTGCCCTTGTGATCAGATTTTAGGGGTTGCACTGTGACTTACAACACATGACTTACAATACACTCCCTTAAATCCTCACCTAGATTTGCAAGGGCACAAGTCAGTGAATTTCCCCATCACTAAAATAAACAATACAGACCCTGCAGAATAAACTTAGGAAACCAAAAGGCAATGGTCTCAATGACTGTGAGTGAGTAGACAAAGTCAGAAACAGTTGTGTATGTAAAGATTAAAAAAAAAAAATTTCCGCAAGCCTAGTTAATGTATTAATAGCCTCTGGTTTTCTTGCTAAATGACTATGATCATTAAAACACTTTGATCTGAACTTCCTAATTAGAGTAACAGTCTCAGTTTATATCTGATGGGACAAGCTTTTGATAATGCCACTCTTCATTTATAAGATAAATTAATACTACCTTCTAACTCCTCCATTGTTAATAGTGAATGAAAAGAGAATTCCAACAACCAGATTAAATTACTTATGCCAAGTTTTTCAGAAGTAGTCCAAAGTGATAAATATCAATAGAGCTTAAGGCTCTCTTTAAAAATTCCAGTTCTACTTCTTAGACTTGTGAGTACATTCATTCCTCTAAACAATCAAATAGTTCCCCAGGTTTTAAAATTCTAATTTCTTAAAGAGCTTGTCGCAATGGTCATTCTGACACGAATTACCTTTTACAATAAAACAGAAGATTATGTAAGGCCACAGGAAGGTAATGTAACAAATACTTTACGCATTCCAGCATAAGAATTCTTGTTTCTTAAAAAAAAAAAAGAAGTAAAAAAGTAAAGTAGAAACATTTTTGAAAAACGAAAGGAAAATCTGTATGGGAGAGGAAAAAATGAATTACATGTTAAAACTATTACTTTAATAAGCCTAACTATAAACTGCATTTGCATCTTAACACAAGGCATTTTTTGATCACTTCTCTGCAGATAAAACCACCTTTCTTTGCACTTTCTTCTACTCTAATAAAACCTTGTTAATGAAGACACCTTTACAAGTAAATCAAGTGGCACTTCTACATCATTATGCAAATCCACCTTTCTAACTCATTCAGATTTTATCTCTTAAGTATCTTTACATTTGTAAAAGAGACTAATGATTTTAAATCTCAAAACTGGGCTTCAGGAAAGGACAATATGGTCATTCCAATGCGGTCAAGTAACAAAAGGAAGATGCAACTAAAGCTTTAACCTTTTTTCTGTTCTTAAGGCTGGAGTCACAAGGGGCCTTGCCAGCTCTAGATTTCTAGAGTCTGATAGCCTAATTGCTTCCCCGATAAAGAAGCTCAAAGATAGTCTCAAGGCATCCAAAACCACCTTCGCATCCCTTCTCACCTTTCAGCACCAAACACAACATGTTTTATTCATTCTGGCTGTGCTCCTTTGGTGCCTTCTTGTGAACAACTGCCACGTGAGGAATGGGATGTCAGCGAGACACTTGGCTCAGTCCAGTCGGAGCACTGCAGCAAAAACTATTCCGTCACGTGTTTTTACTCTTACTACACGGGCTCTTCTTTTATTAGTTTAGTTTGGCTTGATCTATTTTAACGAGCTTTCACAGCTTATGATTTGTTACCTTTATCACGGACTCTTTCATATATATATGAACTGGACTTTAAAAATAGGCATTTTGCTTTTGGTTTTGGTAGGAAAAACTTCCAGCCTAAACTCCAGAAGGATAAAAGACACTAGAATACGTCCTTTAACAAGTGAACAAGACTTCTCAAGTGCATTAAAATACCTATGTTTGTTTAAAGAATTTCAGTCTAAATGATCTAACTTTACGAGACCTATATTGGGTAAAAGGTTAATTGCTAGGATCATATTTTTTTAGGATGACATAAAACCAAAAAGGTATTAGAATTTCTAAGTCAGACGCAGTTAAATGGAAATAAGAAAACATTCAATTTCAAAATATTTGTGCTTTACTAGCATATAAGTACGTCCACTTGTTTCTTCTGAATATTTCCATTATTACACATGACATGGCTATAAATCCTTTTAATGTATTTTTGAAAAAAAAAAGCCATTGAAACTATTCCAATAAAAGGTTTATTGATATCAAAGTGAATGTCATCATACTTTGTTGTAAATTATCAGCCCAGAAGATTTATTAATCTGTAACTTTCCTATCACAAGTCTGACCATGACTGTAATTTACTTCTCTATTGGGCACACAAACTTTATTCATTTAACAGGATTATTCATTAATCAAGTATTTATCAGTCAGGGTCTTACAGACCTCTGAGACACTGGTGTAGAGTTCATTTGTTCAGTTTTAACAGGATTATTTTTATATCAGGTATTTATTTAAGTGGGCTTCATTATACCGGGGAAACAAACATTACTTATAAGGCTGATACTTGTTTCTAAATACATTGCCTCCTACCAAATACCTGATATGGGAGTAATCCAGTTAAAAAAATAACTACGAAGCATCTCTGTGGTCTTGATTTTATAGCACAATCCATCAGAATTAATACTTTATAAAGGAATAATCCTGAACCAACTAAAATCCCCAGATAAACAGTGACCTATAATAAAAAGGAAAAACTTTTCATTACACAGAGAAACTCAGTGAGCAAAGACAAAAATGATTAATTATTTGGTAGGCTCATACAGTTACGAATTGGGATATTTTATTAATTTATCTTTTTATTAAAATTTAACTTTTTTTTTAAAAAAAACACCTTTTTTGCTTCCTTTTGTTCAACTGTAGTTCCTCACCATCAACTTAGGTGAGTTTGCAGAATGAAAGCTGACCAGTATTTGCAAATTACTTAGACAACAACTGAAATTGTAACATGCCCCATTACCTTTATAGTGGTACATGAAAACTAGAGCAGCCATATTTCTAACACAAATTATGGAAAAAACAATTATGGGAATTCTAAATTTTAGGTTTATTCTCACCAAACAGTCAAGCCAACTAGGTAGCTACTCAAGACATTTTACAGCTCTGAGAATAAACAGACCTACCAACAGGAGGAAACACCTTATTAGAATTTTCGTTGTCCTCTACTGTTTGGAAGGGAGGTGGGAAGCCTCAATGATTTGCCTGTGAGCTAGAACCACTATGTCAAAGTTTCCACTGATTTTCAGAGTGTAACTTCCTGTTCAAATTCTCCACAAAACCAGTTTTTATTCAAACGTAGTTAGAAAGTATTTCTCAACAATCGATATAATCCAGAGCATGAGCCAGTGACATGTCTTTGGAGCAAAGGTGGCTAATGGCATCCTGGGCTGCCTTAGGAGGAACGTTGTCAGCAGATCAGGGGAGGTGAGCCCTCTCCTCCACTCAGCACCAGTGAGGCCACAACTGGAGTGCTCTTCTGGGCTCCCCAGTACAAGAGAGTCATAAACATACTGGAGAGAGTCCAGCAAAGAGCCACTGAGACCATTAAAGGACTGGAGCATCTCTCCTATGAGGAAAGGCTGGGAGAGCCAGGACTGTTCAGCCTGGAGAAGTCTCAGGGGGATCTCACTGATGTACATAAATACCTGAAGGGAGGGTGCAAAGATGTCGGAGCCAGGCTCTTTTCAGTGGTGCCCAGTGACAGGCCAGAGGCAACAGGCTGAAGCTGAAACACAAAGGTTCCCTCTGAACACCAGGAAACTCTTTTTCACCATGAGGGTGGCCAAGCCTTAGCACAGGTTTCCCAGGAAGACTGTGGAGTTTCCGTTCTTGGAGATGTTTGAAAGCCATCCGGACACAGTCCTGGGCAGGTGGCCGTGATGGGTAAACACCTGGCTGACAGCTTGGACTTAAAGAATTGTAGTAAATGGGATTACATGGGCCTGGTGGGTGGCCAATCACCAGTGGGGTTCCCTGGCCCCAATTTTAGGGTCAGTGCTCTTTAATGTTTCTATAAATGATCTGGACACAGGAATCAAATGTACATTAAATGTTTGCCAACGATACTAAATTAAGAGGAGCTGCAGACTCTCTGGAAGGTAGAGAGGCCTTACAGAGAGATCTGGATAGACTAGAGAGCTGGGTAGTCACTAACTTTATGAAATTTAATAAGAGCAAGTGCCAGATTCTCCATCTGGGACAGGATAATCCTAGTTATACATAGCAACTGAGGGAAGAGATGCTGGAAATGAGCCCCGTGGAAAGAGATTTGGGGGTCTGGGTTAATGGCAAGTTGAATATGAGTCAACGGTGTGCCCTGGCAGCCAGAAGGGCCAACAACGTCCTGGGGTGCATCAAGCACAGCACTCCACACTGCACTGGTGTGGCCTCACCTCCACCACTGTGTGCAGTTTTGGGTGCTTCAATATAAGAAGGCCATTAAACTACTAGAGTGTGTCCAGAGGAGGGCAACCAAGATGGTAAAAGGTCTCAAGGAACAGCTTCGTTTATTCAGCTTGTAGAACAGATGGCTGAGGGTTGACCTCATTGTCATCTACAACTTTCTCCAGAGGGGCGGCAGAGGTGAAGGTCACCTCTCTGGTGACCAGTGATAGGACACAAAGAAATGGTATAAAGCTACAACAGAGGAAGTTCACACAGGACACTAGGAAAAAGTTCTTCACTGAGAGAGTGGTCAGTCACTGGAACAGGCTCTCAAGGAAGGGGACGTGACATCAAGTCTGTCAGAGTTCAAGGTGCATCTGGGCGATGCTCTTTGTCATATGATTTAGTTTTCGGTAGTCCTGCAAGGAGCAGGGAGTTTAGACTCAAATGATCCTTACGGGTCCCCTTCATTCCACGATGAGCAGGGGCGTGCTCATCACATGACCTCTAGAGGTCCTTTCCAACCAAACATTCTGTGACCTTGTGATTCAACCACAACATCCAATTAAACTGATCCATACTACTTCTGTATGCAACTGTATAGCAAAGGAAATATTTTAGCCCAATCCACACATTTACTTCCCATCAAGAAGGACCATATCTTCACTGTTTAGTTTTCTTTTCCAACCCGTTAAGTCTCTCTGCCTCATTCCCTTTCCCTTCCTGTTTGGGGAGGGAGAGGAGCTAGAGAGCATCTGTTGTCAGTGTTCAGTGGCCAGCCCAGCCCTGATTCTCAACAAATACAAAAATCATTATGTGGCACTTATGCATTCTGCTTTGTAGGTAAGAGTCATGTTTCCTTTAATTTTTGATTTTTTTAATATACATATAGAGAAATTCATATTAAAAACACATACACGCCTTCATTCTAGAAAAATGCATGGTATGGAAAAATATAGAAAAAATGGCCATTGGTAAAGTGAGCAACACATTTTATGCTTTTCTGACACACAGAGACGCAGGATAGACTGAGACAGTCTTGTTGAACAAAAATTATCATTACTATATACCTTTCATATACCTTTCTGCTGGATGCAGGTACAGCCTAAGCCTAAATAAAAAAACAAATGAGCAAACGAAAACCCACAGTAAACCCCCAAACTAGTTGCTGATGGACCTCTGTAAAGCAACAAGCACTATAGAGACCAAATATGTGAAAACTCCATATGACTACATATGCAAACCTGGTTTTTGGGGTGAAAACCTACTAATGGAATCTAGAAAACATCAAGGAAGCAGGGAATAATTTCAAACTGAAAAGAGAGATGAGAGAATTGCTTCAAGTGGAACAGAAAAGATATATCAAAATATGCTTAATCTGTATTTTAATCTGATTTTCTTTTTGTTTGGTTCATTTTAAGTCATTTAAAATAGTTACTAAAACTAATTAGTTTTAAATATTTTAAACAATATTTTAATATTTAATATTTTATATTAAATATGTTGAAACTGTGTTTTAATTAATTTGGGGAAAGGTACATTGGATTATACCATTCACTAAACTTATCAAGAATAATCTAGTAGGTCCCTCAGAAATGTCGTTTTTCATTGATATTCATATTTATCAGAAGAAAAAAAAAATGCAAAATTATGTTATACGAAGTAACTCCTGCCCTTTCTGAAATGAAGATGATCGAAGTCTCTCACACTCAAGAACGTTACAAGAAATGTTCTTTGACACAGTGCTCTTTAGAAGAAATATGCATTTGTCAGAGCAACTATTTTCAGTTTGGGATCAATCACATTCAATCTGTTTTAATACAGACAGCTGCCACCATTCACAAAAGTCAGTATTTTCTAGAAAATGCCATATTGCTGTATTCATGTATGTCTTTATACACATATACACACCAATACGTGCTTGTTGGGAAAAGTGTAATTTTTCAGATATCAGCAAACAGAATCATGGCATTAAAAAAAAAAAAAAAAGTGTTCATGAATATGGCCAAATAAACAGAAGCGGTTGGGACTTAAGAGACATACAGAATCACACAGAATGTCAGGGGTTGGAAGGGATCTCAAAAGATCGTCTAGTCCAACCCACTTGCCAGAGCAGGGTCACTCACAGTAGGTCACACAGGAACATGTCCAGGAGGGTTTTGAATGTCTCCAGAGGAGACTCCACAACCTCTCTGGGCAGCCTGTTCCAGTGCTCTGTCACCCTCACAGTGAAAAAGTTTTTCTTAAGGTTTTTTTGGAACCTCCTATGCTCCAGCTTGCACTTATTGCCCCTTGTCCTGTTGTTGGACATCACTGAGAAGAGCCTGGCTCCGTCCTCATGACACTCACCCTTGACATATTTATAAATATTAATGAGGTCACCCCTCAGTTTCCTTCAAGCTAAAGGGACCCAGCTCCTTCAGCCTTTCCTCATAAGGGAGACGTTCCACTCCCTTCATCATCTTTGTGGCTCTGCGCTGGACTCTCTCAAGCAGTTCCCTGTTCTTTAATCTGAGAGGCCCAGAACTGGACACAATATTCCAGATGCGGCCTCACCAGGGCAGAGTAAATGGGCAGGACAACCTCTCTTGACCTACTAGCTACTCCCCTTCTAATACACCCCAGGATGCCATTGGCCTTCTTGGCCACAAGGGCACAGTGCTGGCTCATGGTCATCCTGCTGTCCACCAGGTCCCCCAGGTCCCTCTGCCCTACGCTGCTCTCCAAGAGGTCAGTCCCCAGCCTATACTGGTACATGGGGTTGTTCTTTCCCAGGTGCAAGACTCTACACTTGCCCTTGTTGTATTTCATAAAATTCCACCCCGCCCAACTCTCCAGCCTGTCTAATGCACAAAGGTTTTATCAAAAGAGTGAAAAACAGAGATTTGAGAACAGCTGATTGACTGATCAAGAAGATTCAGAATCGTTAGCTTGCACTGAAATTTACCCTTAGCCACCATAAAAATTGCAGATTAAAGCAATCCGTAAGTAAGGAATCCAGAGAGAATGGACCCTGGTCCTAGAGCTGACATGTATGGAATTCACTAAAGGAATCATTATAGAAGTTTTCAATGTAATGGTCTCTGTATAACTTATCTTTGAAGGCTAATTAATGTATTTCACAGCCACTATCATCCATGAGTTGCTTCACAATTCTACATACACTAATGTATTTTGATGTGACATGTTTTCAGAAAAAGCTTCCAAACAAAATGTAAAGCTTCAACGTTTCTTGATAAAACCATAAGTATCATGGATGCTCAGACATTTCAGCTGTTCAGGTATTCAAATTTCATTATTGTGTATCAAAAATGTGATTAACACATGGAAGTTCAGTGTGGCAATCCTGTCACAGAATAAGGGAAATTTTACAGAACAGATGGTATTTTCAGCATTATGCTAGTTCCTTATTTAAATATTGTTTGGCATCTATATCCTATTGAAACTGGCATAGTACCTAGTGAGAGAGGCATGCTGCCATCTCAACATATGGGTACAAATGTTGGTTGGTAAGAGAGGGTAAACAAATCCTATGGGTTTACTGAGGGCAGGATTCCTAAAAGAAATGTTACAATTACTCTTCCTTGATCATTCATATTACAGTGACAGCAATGAGACTTTTTTTTTTCCCCAGAAATTGAATAAACAGCCTTTTAACAATGATAATGAAATTTGGAGGTTTGAATTTACATTAAAATGGAGCTTGAACTTAACTAACTGAAAAACATCATAGAAAAAAAAATTAAAGCTCCTAGAGCTGTACAAATCTTTTTGCTCCCTTTCTCTTAAAAATAAGTATTAAAATTGGTCCTATTCTGATTTCAATTCTACTGTAAATTAAAAGAAAGATCAAAATAAAGGAAGATTAGTACTGACTCACAATATTATAATGACACTTCATCAATTTAAGAACATCAGCCAAAATGAACCAGCTTCACAAAGTACGAGTCTTACATTGCAACAGATCTCCATACAGATGCTGTTGTCCTCTGTGATGCAGAATAAAATCTGTGGCACAAAATCCTAAGTAACAGTTGTAGCCCATGAAGATAGTTATTAATCCTAGCATGGTGGATTCACAGGCCTGGGGAGAAAATGAATTTGAAGTACTCTTCACAGAATTAATTCTTTAATGCCTGTTAATTTTTGCATACAAGAAGACACCACTTCAAAGGAGCAAATCTTAAGCAAACATATGCTATCATGAATAGGTAAACTTCCAGGGAATTAAAATATTTAAAGTTATGTTATACTTGGTGCAATTCTAAAAGTTTACAAAGACAGTGGCCTGAACATAGAATATAGAAATATTTCCTAGTAAAAAGGGAAGAAATTAGTAATGTTCAGTAATGTTAGAGTTCTCTAAAATTATTGTATTGAAATATTGTCAATATAATGTATGTAAGAAGAATGCATGAAAACTGCTAAGGAAATACTATTATTCATAAAGCAGATGTAAGTCATCTTTTCCAGTGTCAGTACTAAAGTCCGACGCCGTTTTTCTATCATTTTAAGCTACAAAAGCCTTGCTCATTCATTTTAATATAATTTATTACATCATATCTAATCCTTTCAGAATAAATTTCTTCCTGAACAATTCAGAACCCTGATGTACTGTCAGGTTCATGGAGCTGATGAAGTAATATGTTTTTTCTACCTCTAATTTCTCATACTTCTATTAGCAGTTCTATTTCATGTTATAACTGCAGGGTGGCATTCAGGGAGGCTTTCTGTATAGCAATGCATCATCTCAATCCAGAAGGAAAAATGGAAAAAAAAAGACAAAGACAAAGGTTCAACCCATCTTGTCATTCATCCATGTAGCAAGACGTAGCTGTGAAATACAATTCCAATCATGTATTTGTAACTTAAAAAAAAAATCTAATCACGCAATACTCTGAACAAAAGCAAGACACATCTTGAAGTTAATGGGTAATACTGTATACAATACAGTCCTTTCTAGAAGGTTAGATTTCTGGATGTATTTTTTAAAAGTCAGTTATCTGTGGTTTAGCCTCATGTCACAGCCATTCCAGCTACTAGAGAAAGCTTTAAATAAGGATTTAATGTACTACCTACCCATGTAACCTTCCAGGTCATTCAGTCAACCGCGTGTCAGATGTCAACTGCTGCACTGGTCAATTACAGGCACTTGAGTATCGTGTCTGCCACTTGCTGAAGATGTCAGAATTCTCAGAGATTTCAGAATGTCATGAAGTTCACAATTTCAGCATATATCTAATGTTTTCTTTCCATTAAAATTATCACACACAAAGATACTCTTTCTTCACAAAGATTCCTTAAACGGCATGTGGTGTTCAGCGCTCCTGGAATGAATGCTAAATTAACACCAATAGTCTCCTTTGATTTTATTTTTTTAAGAAAGGTGTCCCAAATAATAGTAAGATGAAATTGCAAAACCTTTACCGACAAAATAAGAATAAATGAGGACTAGTATGTTGCTAAAAATGCACATTTGGTTTTAATTTTTAAAATTTTTACCACCTTGCTTGATTTTAACACTTGACCTCGCTTGCCTCTTTCATGACCGTTCCATCTTGTCTCTCTATTTCACATCTAGGATCAGTGAATATACAAGGTAAACTCATTGCCTAGGATTTCCTTCGACGCTTTCTAATTAGTCTTCCACCCTGACCACACTAAAGTGATTTGCACCAGTTTCCAGCAACTTCCCTCCCAAAGCTTAAACCCGACACTCCTTTCTCAACCCTTTTAACTTGCCAGTCACACCAAACACCACAATCTGTTAAAAGTCTTTTTCCCTGACAGCTTTTGTGAATTAGCTCTCTACCATTCCTTTTCCTACCATGCTAATTACTCTTTCATTTTGTCAAGTATCCTCTGCAGTGTCCTCCTAACTCTTGATGGAATTTAACAATAGTCCATCTCAGCCTCTCATTTTATTCCTATGTCCTTAGAACCTGGCCAACAGCATCCAGTGACACAAACTTAACTTTCATCCCTGTACAGCTATGTCATACACCTCTTTAGTCTACTCGCCTCCCCTTTTTCCAGATAGATTTCTGGATTTATTTGTCTTGAGCAGTCAGTCAAGGGTAGACTAACCCTCATGTCACAGCCATTACACATCTGGTTTTGGCCAGCCATTCCAGTACCATGGCTGCCATCCCATACGGCCTACACCAAGATGCCGGTCTTCCTCTCCAAGCCCATTCAACCTCCCCTTCTCAGCCCTGATGGAGAGCACTGCCACCCTCCCAGTGTCTCGCTATTAAAGATGGGGTATCACCTCTGATTTAACTTCTCAAGACCCTCAGAATCAAGGAGCACAAACTCCTACGGATCAAGTCTTTACAACTTTTCTTTCAAGCGAGCTTTTCCCACCTCTCTAACACATTCTGAATTCCTTTGCTAGAGTGTAAGGTTTCACAATGTTTTCCTCCCATGAAAATTGCCACAAAAAAAGACACCTCCTGCCAACGTTAATTGTGAAGCTAGATTTTTTTGTTTCACTGCACGAGTAGCAAATGCTGCATTATCCTAAATTAACACGGAGTCATAGTATACTTCAATTACTTTGTAAGTGAAAGAGTTCAAATGAATAATTACGCCAAAACACAAGAACCTCATGGTGCACACTGTTCCTCTAGTATTACATTCATAACGGAGGGAAGGATTCACAAAGACCCTCTTCAGGGTTTACAATTTACTCACAGTTTCTATATATCTACCCTGTGAATTTTATGTGACTAACTGATTTTCTCATTATGGCTAAAATTTTGCACTCTTATCGAAATCGTGTAAACATACGAAAACAAGGCAGAATAAGCTCTTAAAGCTAAAGGAGCTTTAAGAGTTAACTGTAATCATGTTGTGAAGAATGAACTGATCAGAAGGCCTGAGCAAGGCCTATAAAGAGGTATCGCCTCACAAAAATAGAGAGGAAAAATATAGATAAAAAAGCAAAACCTAAAATGGCTACCAACTGCAAACAGCTGATATCATGCAATTTTAGAATTTCTTACTTTGGTTTCCCTTGGCTCTTCTTCAGACAGAACCCCTCTGAAATCAAGGGGAAAATATTATCATTAATGCCAGATGAATAATCCATACTCAATAATTTTGCTCGCAGTTCTGTTCATCCTCATTCTAGTATATCTCAAAGAAAAGCGGTGTCCAAAAAATACATAAATATTTGGGGTTTGACATGATATCTTCCTCCCATCTGCTCAAAACAAACTTGGAACTAAAAAATATCTATGACAACATTGTGATAATAACTAATGACACTCACAGTCTTAAGGGAAAAGCTTCCTGTTTTCTCTGTTAACCAGACAAGTAAAATCTTACTACTAAATATGTGCTATTAAAAAAATATAACCATCTTGTCATGAAGAGGAGTATTAAAAAACCGCGTATTTGCAAAACAAAGCAATATTTTGTTGAAAGGTTTGAAATCAGAGGGCACCTTCTAGGGTTCATTATTTTACCATGAAACCCTTGCAATATCTGCTGGGCAAAATGATTTTATGGCTGTATGATGCCAAACGTAAAATTAACACAGGAAACCATGCACTAATGTCCACTTATGCTCGTCTTCGACAGCAGATGTTATAACTGCAAGCATCTTATTTTGGTATGATATAATATGCTAAGGAAGACTGAAATTCTAAAGATGTATGTAAAATTTAATATTCAGATTTTGCCACCAAATGAGTGATGAAATGCATATAGCTTCCCCAAACCATAAGATTCTAGTCAATTTAGACAGGGACATGTCTGTATGAGAATTCAATTCAAACTAACCGAAGGTGCAAAATAAAGATATGTGACTGAAAAAAAAAACATTGAAGCCCCTCTGCAGACACTCCTAAGAAGCTGTATAACCTTAACTTATGAACTAAAGCAAACTACTAGTCCATTTCTGAGTGCAAGTAAATACAACAGAGTTTAGTACACTGTAACTAATGCAGTTAAAATTCACACACTCATTTGATCGACTTGCCACAGGGACTACCCAAATTGTTCGACATCTCTTTAGACAGAGGACTAGACAGAGTTTTTTTCAGAAGATAAAAGAAGGAATGTTGGGTTGCATTAGCAAGAACTCTCACTGGGAAAAGGAAGTAATTTTTAATTTTTAATTTTTGGGCAACACAAGAAGAGGCAGAAATATTGCACTGTAAGTAGATGTACATTTAGTATGTACCACAAAGGTAGCAAAGACATAAGAACATACCTATGAAGACTGATGCACTCACATTGATGAAGCACATGAAGAAAATGTTTTAAATTGTTAGAAGTGTTTGACCACTTAGTGACTACCAGAATTATCCTGGAGATAAGCAAGCTACTGGTCTAGGTTCATGAGTTATTGAACTCCTACTTTTAGCAGGAAATGTTTAATGAAAAAAATTACAACATGCCAAAAAAAGAAATTACACGCTCCAGATACTAATACCTTAATATCGTTCTACAAATGTTTCCTGTGAAATAGAATTAGCAGTAAATCACAGCATTTGGCATCACTAGGAAGAAAATTCAAAATACAATCAAATAGACACTGAGTATGTACAAGGGCACATGCAACAGTGCACCTCTTACCTGCATCTTCTTAGACCCCTCTATAAGCAAAAGAACTCAAAAACTAAAAGGGAAAAAGTATAATAGACCAAAAGAAAAGCCAAGGCATAGCAACACCAAATTTAAGAAGGAAAACTAGTTTGCATGCTTCAGATTCAGATATTTTTCCCAGAGCAGCAAAAGTAAACATCTTAAAATTCTGAAAGTGGCACACTCATGGCAATCAAGCATTCTTATTTAGAAATATTTGTGATGCATAAGTGCTCTTGATCTTGATCTCATAAAGTTAACTGCAATTGAGACGCCTGTTGACTTGGAGAACCATTAGAACAGTCTATAAATTACCAAAGAATGACCACTAAAATGTAGTTCATACCCTACAGCTTATGAACATGCATCATCAGCTGAAGTCTGTGTTTAACTTACAAAAGAGAAAGCAGGATTCTGATAGTGACAGTTTTTACTCCTACGAAATGAGTAAATATCAATTATTAAATTAACATAGTTGTCTGAATAGGGAACATCTCAGCACTTGATATAAGGAGACATTCTCTAGCATTCTTGTTGCTTTAGGGTTCAAAGAAATAACTCCAAAATTAAAAGTCTGAGCTGCTACAGTTTTACCTTAGGAGAGATACCCCTGTGCAGTAACTACAGCATTTGCATCTCTAGAGGATGAGACGTGAGTGTGGTATGTCATACTAACTGGTGGCAGAATTACTCTGTAAGTAACATTCAGTAAATTTACAGTACTCTGTAAAGAATGCTCTGGTAAATGTAGCATATTCATCTTAGAGGGGCTGTTTCCAGTAATCAGTTCTTGAAAAGCTAACAGACAGACAGTACTTTACTCACTTAGAGAAAGCAAAGGAAAAAATGCTCCTATTGACTCTGAGATATTAATAGAAGCAACTTTACACTGATAGACATTTTAAAAAAATTCGTATGATTAATGCCATGCTGACTAGCGAGTTAACAGGAATTGCCTGAAAAGGCTTTTCCCCATCATAAGACGAGTTGGTGAAATGGTCTCCTTCATCAACATTTAATCTTTTCTGCACTGTATTGATTTTGAAACTTTTTTTAACGAAATTGCAATCTCTTATCCCTCCACCAAAACCCTGATCTTGATGACTATTACTGCTAATAGCAAATTTACGTGCAATACCGAATGTACCATTTGTAAACATACTGTGTGCAAAGACAATATGCTACCACGGAGGAGCAGATACTCTACCCAAGGGGAATGTGCAAAATCTATCTCGATATATGTGAAAGAAGCTTGTGCTTTAACGTATCCCAGGACAAAGCTGCTCATGAAACAGCTTACTTTATCTTAAATTACTGACAGAGTCATTGCACATCTTGGAACTATACTGTAAACAAACTTCACACAACAGTCAAAGTTTCAGCCTATTACATATGAAAAAACCAACTACTATGGAACAGAAAAGAACATCAGCTTTTCTACTTAAAGCACTGCAAAGATTGACTGGGAAGTACCACTGGAGAAGCATTCTTCAAAAAAGGCCAGGATGCCGACGCAAGCTCTTACACTACAAAGCGCCTCAAGATATTGCAAGATGGACGCAGGGAAACTCAAGAGATAAACATGCTGAAATCTTCCAACCGTTGTTCACAATGCTTGCAGATACAAGTGAAAGAGAAAAGAGAAACTTCACATCAAAGCAAGATTGCTTGTACTTCACACACTGGAGGCATTTTTCCAGACCAGATCACCTACTGACCTGAAAATGCCGGTGTTAACATGCTGCCAAGTTCAGCCAGACCTGTGGTGAACTCCTCTGGTGAAGCAGTCACAGAAGACTAAGCTGCCCGAAGACAGAGTGTCTTTACTGCATCCATATTCTCAATCCTTCTAAAAGATTAGAAGTTCTGAGAGAGTTCCTCCTCCTTTTCAAACATTGGGAGATGTCTCAACCCCACACCATACTCTCATAGCAATCTAGTCACCACGGTCAGGTGGAAGGGGTCTTGAGACAATGAAATTTTGGAATATCATTTTCTTCTTTAATACCACCACGCTCACCTCCCACAGAGTCCCTACACTCAGACACACGGGGAGTAAGACAGAAGAGCAAAAACGACCTCAAACACGGATCTTTTACTTGGTCAGCCTTCTAAGTATACCACATCAACTTCAGAGAAAACTAAATGAGGAAAACATTACAACAGCCCAGGGACACTTCTCCTTAAATTTTGTGATTACATTTTAAGTGCTCTTTGTCACAGATATCATAAACTGATTAAATCATTTCATGGCTGACCCCTACTGACTATGCTAAGCGAAAAGAGAGGGCTATTAATAACTACCCATTTCTGACAGCTGCCCAGGGGCAATGTAGCCTTTTGCAGCAATAAAATGACTCCCCAGCTCACTTACTGAATGCTAAATATTGATTCATATTATGAGTGTTGTCAAACATAGACTGCAGTTCTGAAGATCCGTACTGGCAGGTCATCAGGAATAGCATTAGCAAATGTCAGGTCAGGAATCAAAGGGCTGCTGGACTCTTTAGGGATGAGATTTATCGATTCCATAAAACATGAAACAGATCAAGTACTTGTGATGATGGAAACGGTCGTGGCAGAATGAGGCTGAGCCTAGCACGATGTATATCTCAGAAGAGAAGCATCACACAAAAATGTTGACCATTGAAAGTAACTTTTAAAGGTTGGGATGTCCATGACAAGAACAACTGAAGCTGCAGGCCCACAAAAGACCTTTTAGGGCTAAAAGTCAGACTTTAAATGTGCATTTGGCCAAGGCCATATATCTAGCTTGCACACACAGGACATCACGTTGCTTATCTTAAAGGATCTCTTTTAATTGCTTTGGATGTTGTTCAAACCATGTAAGAAGTTAACAACCAAAAGTTAAAAAACAGCAAAACTTTAAGAGGTTTATGGCAATTACATGTTCTGAAAAAGATAACGTAATAGCATCTATGGTTGTTAGAAATACGTCTTGAATTCCAAATAATGCCAGAATTCTACAATTCCACGGTTTGCTACCACCAGCAGCATTTTATTTAATGAAAATATCCTTTGGGACTTCAATTTTGAAAGATTGTGGTTTTGCAGAGGCTGACACTTTAAAATGTTCCCCCAGCTACAGAAAAATCTGGCATCGAGGGATGCCAAAATGACGGTGGAATGCTGCAGGTGGGTTGAGGAGACAAGAGTGCCCGGAGCTTCTTGCTTAAATTACACACCAACATTTCCTCTCTTTTTCTCCTCTCACAGCACTTTCTCTTACATGAATCACTAGGACGAGGTAATGATTATATCGGTTTAAAACTTCATAGAATGACTTTTAACCGAAAATCTAACTAGAAGAGCAAACAATGTTCTATTTCATATAGCTAGGAATCTTACTCAGGCAACAGTTGTATCCAGGGAGTCCAAGTCAGTGAATATTCAAAGCAATTAAGCCTATTCTAAAATTGAACAGCATGATTTGGATGGAGGAAATACTATATCGATTCTAATAAAGGAGTATCAAATATTTTATTTTCCTAATGTTGCTGTGATCACCTTGATCAAACTGAATATTTTTAAATGAATGAATAAATATTCATAAACTTTTTCAAGAATTTGAAATTACTTTACCCTCAGCATAATTTTTTCCTGTATGTTACAATTATTTTTTTCTTGTAAAGTCAGAATAGAGAATATATCAAGACCCAGGACACTTAAAACTATCTCTATAAAGAAAAATATCCATTTAACTTTTACTTTTGATATTTGAAGGGTAATTAGCATGTCTGTAAAAAGTGTTCCTAGCTACCTAGGGAAAATAGTATCCAAGCACACACCATTTCATGCATTGTATCTTCTTTCAGAAAATCAGAAATCAAACCGCGAATCTGAATATATCGTTTGAGACCTACATAGGACACAAGAACTCAGTAAAAGATGATAATTACAAATAATAGACTTGAAAATAAATGGCCTCAACAAACCATAATTTCATATAAAAAAAAGATAAACAGTGATGATTTAAAATTATAAAGAAACTACTTGGGAACCTAAGGTACAGCTATTAAGGGATAAATAGTCCCAAAAGAAGCCACAGAAATAGACAAATCATGCAAGAGAAACAATACCCTCCTTTTGGAATTGCTTAAAATCTAAATAGGATGACAATGTAAATCCATTTTAAAACTAATTAATTAAATTCTTATAACTTAAGGGTGGAAACAAACCTTAAATAAAGAAAAACTGTTGAGCACAGTTGTAGCTTCTATGATATCTCTGGGTATTTTTACACTAAATTCAACAGAGACAAGTTTTTACCTGCTGTGTCCTGCAATTTTGACTATACTGAATGCATCAAAAAATAATATAAAGAAAAAATTAAGAAACATCCAGAGTGCATTTCTGACAGAAAAACAATTTCAACATTTTCACAGGATGGCTCTGAAGAGAACGCCTTCTCCAAGATACATATGCTCTAATCAGGATGCCCTTCCATCAAGAGACGTTTTGAGGAAGTCAATTTAGTCTAGTGACAGCAACTATTCTGCAAAATATCCAGTGTTTAACTTCATCACTGGTTTCAACTAATCCAGGACAACATCACCACGCCGCGCTGTGCTGGTCCTCTCCTTTCCAACACACATCTCTGCCCATACAGCCACATGCTCAGCTCAGGCAGGCTGAAAGCTGTTTGTGGTGGTGGTGGAACTAATTCATTCTTCTGCACATTGAGTTCCCTGAACTTACTTCGGATTTACATGTGGGGAGGGAGAAAGGGTGCATGGCAACAGTATGAGAAACAGGAACGAGACTTTTTAGGAGAAATCCAAAGAGTAGTTTAGTTGCATTATGAAATAACTCTCTGAGGGTGCAATTCTGTAATATGGGGTGAGGAACAGCAGATCACTGCTGCTTACAAAGGGACGTCCTCTCCCATCCATCCTCCAACTTTTCTCCCTTTTTGCTCTTGGCTGCCATTACTGTATGGTTCTAGAGCTCATCACATTCATGCCACCGTAAACCAACTCAATTCATTAACAGAGAGAAATTCGTACCAAAAAAAGTGAAAAATTCTCCTGCCAGGTAATTTAATTGGCCCACAGAAGGATTCAGCCAGCACAGAGGAAGGACCACTGGGGAGGAGCAGGGTGTATAAAAGCAGGTGGCGACAAGCCTTAGATCTGATCAGTCCTCAAGGAACGAGAGGCTCACACGACTGCAGTACCAGACACGTAGGATGGCACAGACCTACTGCACACCTCGAGGTGTTTGAGGGATTACTCAGCAACCAGAACCTTGGGGCTGTGAGGCTGTCGCTTCCCAAGTCAACCAGCCAGCAGTGCTGCACTGACACGCTCTGAGCAAGCAGAAGCAGCTACACGGGGACCCTCAGGGGCAAAGAACCGGTCTCTGTTGCACACTGAAGCAGATCATGCATAAATATAGACGAGGCAAAAGTCCTTGGTCTGTATCATCAGCTACTTAACTCCGTAGAAACGTCCATGTTCCTCTCTTGGAGCTCATAAGTCTTATTTACAAGTAAATTTCTATCTTGCCTCCAGGAACATTGAGAAATCATACTTGTTTTCAGTCGAGCAAGCAAGCTTTTGGCAAGCACTACCTTCCAAGACATTATCGTTTGAGAAACTGAAATTTGTAGATAGATTGCACCCACTTAAAAATCAATAAGCTTAATAAAGTATGCGTGGCTATTAAAAAATGTAACTGGTAACGCATATTTAACTTCAAGGGTCTACAAAAATGAGTGTCTACTAAAATACCGCATATCTTTAGACTTATTTTTTATATTTGCAATATTAATTAACTTTAATGTTTCCCATGGAATAATATATCCACAAATGCTCCTTTTTTGATTATTTTCATAAGTAGTTTTTTTTTTACTGACCCTTATAATCATAAAAGACTTCTGCACTTTCCCTTTTCCCCATTAGTTTTTGGGAGGTTACTTTTATACACTGTGAATACGAGGAAAGACACACAATCTGTCCTGGCATATTCTTTGATGTTGGTTCATGCACATTACAGCTTCTTGGATGTTTCAAGATGCACACAACATCCCAGAGAAAAAAGGTATCCGAATATTTTTTCCTTCCAAGTCGTTCAAAGAATGTGTAGGTTAAAGCACAGGGGCTGAATTTTGACATTAAGATATAGCGGCCAAGTTTAATTCGTGCAGAACACCTGCATTAACATTTTTAAAGGATTAAGAAGTATGACCAAAGTTCAAAAGGAAGTAATTTTGTTCAATGGACTCTTCTTTGTGAAATAATTAAAATAATAAGAAATTTTGCAATACAATGAAAGGTCTTTAACTGCTGTATAGACTCAGATCTGTCTTTTGCTCATTCTATCTAGACAGTAAGTAAAATACGAGTAAGTTTGCCTACAGTCTGTTTTGTGGGTTGTTTTTTTTTAATTAGAAGCTGAAAAATAAGGTCATATATATTCACGGTTTACTCTATAAAGGCAAAAAATTACACTATTTCTTTCCCCAGTTATAAAAACTACCTTTTAAGAAAACAAAAACACTTTAAAATTCTCTGATCTCTGTCAGTCATGGAGCAAGTAACTGCAAGTAAACTAGAAATAGTATGTAAGAAGTAGGGCAGTAACAAATCGTTTTTCGGATTTAACTTGTTAAGTAACATTTAACATAGCAATTTTATGTGATCAATTTTCAGATAATGCAAAACTAGGCAATAATGAATATTTCCTTTATGCTCTCTGGTGTCCAACTACATTATATCAACAGAACAAATATTTTTATTTCAAAACATTGGCCACATACAGATGGTTATTTGCAAGAAAGAGACTGCAACTGTGTTTGCATTGTCAAACAGCGTTCAATAGCACAAAGGCTAAACCCATCATTTTAATAACTCTTTCCAAAGACAAAAATCCATTAATAAGCAAAACATGTCAACAACTTAATTAAATATTTCATAGCCAATGTAAAGTTATGCAGTGTTAAATTTTATTTTTTATGGTATCACATTCACTACTGATATGCTACACAACAGATAATACATTCTGAATTTTTCTTTGTTTATTAACAAGCCCTTGTAATTAACTTCCTTTTAAATCATAAGTATGATACTATTTTAATTTCCCTCACATTCTCTACCCTATCATTTGGAATCACATTAAGCTGACTCTTAGCAGGCCACCTGGTGTAATTCTATGACATTGAAGTGAGCTGTTCTGGTATGCAGGGAACACTGACAGTCTTCTGTGCTGAAATCCATTTCTCTAACTGATGACAGAACTGAGGGAAATTAATTTTTGGTATTCATAAATACCTGACAGGTTTAACGTAAATGTTTTGAAAAAGACCTCAGCATATGCTGCACATACATTATATATGCAGCAGTGCACTGGAGATTCGTATTTCCAACCCATTTCTAGATCACTATTGCTGAAACTGTGGAAATTTCTCAAATTACTTCCATATTGTAATTTTCTCCATATAAACACAAACAACAACAGAGGCCTCCATGAAGCCTTTCAGTCACTAAAAAAAAAAAAAAAAGTTAGACATTTAGGACAACTTTTTGTCTGATAGAAATGCTACAAAGAAATACTTACGGTACCTTGCCCAATAAATTAATGAGGAATGAGTTGCTTATGCATCTGTGATCAGAGACCAGAGGGAATTCTATTACAAACCGACATGACCAAGAACACTTTCTCAGGAAATATAGATTATCTCATATTCCTAAAGCCATATCAGTAGCCTTAACATTATCGCCAAACCCCCATCCCTACCCCTCTCTACAAAAAAAAGAACAAAAATTACTCTAATCTTAGCAGAGAAAGCAGATTTGCAAAGGTCTCCTCAACATACAAATGTATTTGAATGTCTGGAATCTAAACAAAGTACTGCTACACAAAACAGCTGGGAAAAGGGAGACTTCTTGTTTTTCATATATATGCAAACAACACACGTTGATAAATAAAGGATCTAGAAGTCAGGAAAGAACAAAAGGGGGCATTACAGGAGAGACACTCGACTACTGGACTGTTTTCATGTCAAAATATATACTTTTTCTTTATACCTTGTGAGACACCCTGGATTGCCTTTTAAAATTCACATGCCAAATACAATTATTTATAAATAATGAACACAAGACACTGAAATTTTCCTGAAACCAAAGTGAACAGGCGTGGAATTTTTTTCATGATAGAGACGTTTGTCGTAATTTTGCATAGAAAAAATTAATTTTAACTGAATGTCAAAATTCTTTAACTGTGTATCTTTGAAACTCTATTTCAGTGTCTATTTTAAATTTTGACATATCTGCTACCTGGTACTGAAAAAACAGCAGCAGTGCCCAACAAATTACAGTCACACAAAAAGTAAGAAATATATTAATTGCCCATCAAGTAGGATTTACGACTAGGGACCTAAAATCTAATGCAATCCTGACCGAAGGTGAAGAATCCACACACATTAAGCGTGTTAAAGAAACCCAAAATATCCTACTTCTCTATTGTTCTAATTAATTTTATAATTGTTCTAAATAATTGTCAGATATATCTAAACCTCTGAAACAGCAAACAGCAGTATAACTAAGGATAAGAATACACAGATAAACCCCACATAATCTGATCAAATAGAAATAAAAGTTCTATATGCAAGATGAAGCATTATTTTACAGAATGATTTCTCGGCATCCAGTACATGGAATATTTTTAAATCTACTTTAGTAGTCTATTTTAATCATCTCATAGCCCCACAGTACTAAAGTACAAGAAGACCATGAGACTCTTAATTTTCCATCATCCTAGTGTGGTGAATGCTCTTTGTTTTACAAGGACAGTTATAAAATACTTCAACAAGGACAGGACTTGGAGAAAATTCTGCATTATTTCACAAGTGCTCTATCTAGAGGAATAAAATGCCTCTGGAGATGAAGATGCTGCTTTCCTAATTCAAACCCTCTGAAAACGCTATTAAACCTGCAAACCAATTTACATTTATGTTAAGTGAGTACAACTGAAGGAGTTGAAGCACAATTTCAGACCAACAGTTTATGGAGAAAAAAATTATAGCTTCCCTTCAGTGCAATTTATAGCCATGTTTTCAGTAAGAGATAAAATAATGTCATTTCACTCACTCCACTGCAGTTTTGTGATACTTGCAATTGGTTGTCAGTCAAACAGAATCTAAAGACGGGACAGTTTCTGGTGATAATAAGCCATGTAAGTGGCTTAATAAAGGTTTGTGTCACACAGAGTATACTTGGAATCACCCAAAGCCAAATCCTACTTTATAGTACATTTTGCAAAACTTTTTAATTATGCAAACATAGGTACATCTATTTTTAATATTATTTTTGTCTCTGCTTCACTTCCAGGAACATGAAAAAACAACATTTAAACTCTAAATAAGCACATATTTAAAACAACCACAGACAAACCCATTTTCTTATATTTGTACCACACGGATTGAAGAATTTGTTTCCAAAGCAATTAAATCAGGTCAAAGATAATCAGCCCATATCTATTCTTAAACAGACAGAACTGCAACCAAGGCTAACAACAGCTGGAAAAAAAGTCAGCAACTTGCTCTTATCGTTGGAAAATAACAAGTTGTTGGCCAGGTAAAAGGAGGTACAACCTGGCCTCCCTTGACAGGATTTGTCCTGAGCTACTTGTGCCAAATCACCCTATTGCCTGTGGTGGTCCAACGCCTCTCAGAAAAGTAGCGTTTTCTTACGCCTGCACACTAACGAGGTTCTGTCAGGCAGAAGGAATGTGCCTAGGAATTCCAGGGAAATCTTGGGTATTCTCAGGTTTTACTAAGATATCTCTCCCAGGCAACAGAAGAGGACACGTTCAGAGGAAAGCCAGGATCTCCCAGTGGTCACATTCTCAGGCTTACAAATACCTGCAGCAAACTCTAAGAGTCCCCACTGGCTGCTGTAAGGCAATGGTGCAAAAATGTCATTTTGGTGCACTACAACACAGGGTGCCAACAGGGAACCAGAAGTCAAACTGGCACATACATTTCTGATTTTCACTGAGGAAGGGTCATCTTCAGCATGGGAATATATTTTCACCAACATATAAATAATACAGTGAACCTTTTTTACTTCATATTGCTTTAGCAAGTATTTTGAAATTTTATTAGTTACTCATGAAGAAGAAAATTGCCAAAGAACTGTACAACTGTCATCAGGCAGGTAGGCATTATCAGATTTACCCTCCAGGGCAAGTAAATGAATTATACAAATGACTGTAAAAAAAACCCAGGAAAATGTAGCTTTCAGGAAAAAGATTTCTTTTTAAGTTAGCGCTTTTTTTTTTCTTTTTCTGTATATAGGCATTATACCAGAACTAGTGCTATTTGCCAACAATCCAGTTCAACTCAGTTTTTGCAGCAGAAGGAAGGTCTCACTGAATTTTACAGACCATTATCAAAACCTCAAGAGCTTCAACAGCCAAAGTTCATTCAGATTTCACTCTGATCTCAGAAGCTGAGAGGTCCTTTTGTATGACTCCTGTCCCCACCCTGAACATCATAAAGTATTTTCATGGGTATTTTTTTCCAGTTGTAGCATCCATACCGTTCTTCTTTGCTCTGTTTTCTCCAGTGGTTTCCCACTTAGCTTGGAACCACCAAGCTTCTTTGAAACCCACTCACTAGGGAATGATAAACCCTTCATGGTTTATTCACATAGTACTATGCTACTGAACATAGCATAAACAGATGGAATGTCGTCCTACCACTGAGCCTCAACACTGCAGGCTCTCTGAATATTTTCTACATTTACCCAAACCCATATAGTTTCTACTTAGTCAAATAAAATTTAGCAAATTGGAAACTTCATGGAACAAAAATAGTATAAATTACATAAAAGCATACACTAACTTTTACTTTTGTCTGAGGTTTGGCAGCACCTTTCTAATACAAATCATAATATAGTCAGTACCTTTTTAATTTCCATCTATTACAAAGAATTGTTATGTAATTTCAAAAACCTGATAACAAAACTACAGAACAATGTTTCTGCCTTATCACTGGCCACAAATAATAGAGAGGAAAAAAAGACCACCTATGAAAAAACACAGAAAATCTAGAGAATAGAAAAAGATAATATTCTTCTCACAATGGACTCTTAAACTGTATATTTTTTAAAAACCTTGCTAGAAAAGCACAAACCTTTCACCTGGAAAGAACATAAGATTCTCCTTTTCTCTCTTACCCATACATATGCACTGACACAGAGAAATAGGTGAAACTTCAATTCTAGATGTAGCTAATACAGGTGCAGAAGTTTATTTGAATGCAACTATTATCTACATCTCCACAACAGCAAAAAATCAAAAGCAAGACCTCCTTAGATCCATGCAATGTATGACAATTCATGGATTAACATTTCTGTAACGTTTTACTGCTCTATCTGGTTTAGAACACTGGCGCTATAACATCTCACTCTTGCAACACCAGTATGGCAAAGAACAGTAAGATAATAATACTGTATGTATAATAAAAGAGATAAGATCCAATTATATTTGCTTGCATCACTGGATACCTTGTAAATGGTTGATTACGTGCTTCTCAGTAGCTGTGCATGTTTAGTCTCAGAAGACAGGGTTTTTTTGAGAATTGACTGTGCTGTGTGTTGGTGCCTTGAACAAAACAAGCAGAAGGGTTGTTCTGCATTACTGTGGAACAGGGGAGGATCAATTCATTTAGGGAACCGAATTACTCTTCTATAAAAGAGAAACTGCAGTCTCACCTTGAGAAGAAAGTCAGTTCTAAGAGGTTTTACTAAAAACTTGCAAAATATCACTGCTGAAAATGTTTGAGATAAAAGGCATGTTGCTAACATCATGGTAGAGATGAGACAATTGGTCTCATGTATAGCACAAGCTACGCAAGAATAATATAAAGCAGGCTACACCACTACTGGACAAACTGCAAAAGGAAAACAAAAACTTTTAACATATCAGAAGTTTTGCCAAGAGATTGCAACATGAACAATCAGTACAGAAAGCCATTAGTAAAGGGAAATAAAACCATATGAAAAAAAGATATGAAGGAGCCTCAAAACACATGGGCAACACCAGCAGAAACAAATCTCAAGGATGAAACAGTATTCACTCAGGAGTGCTAAAGGAATTCAAGGATCAAACAGCGAAACTGTGGTGTGTAACCTTTTACTTAAACCTGTCTTTATATGCGAGAACTGGTAACGTGGACACGTGCCTAAATATGACACGAGCAAAGAACAGGTGCTTTTCTAAAAAGAGAAGTCCTGCCTCAAAAACCTTGACTGGAGACAAGTAGCTTGAGAATAAAAGACATTCACTTGACATAGCCTAGCTGCATTTCTAAAAGGTATTTGATAATATTTCTGAAATAAGAGCTACAGTTATCATCTAGATTAAAAGACAAAAAGTATTGTAAGATGCAAAATACAAAATGAAGTAAATCGTCAGTTTCCAGAGTGATGGGAAGTCACCAATGTCACACTTCAAGCGTATACCCTAGAATACTTCAAATTTTGTGGAAATTGCAGGTGAAGCTAGGTTACTCATAGTAATTAATACAACAACCAACTGCAAAATCACAGAATGACTAGTGGGGACTGATGAAACAGACGTTACTGGACAAAAAAATTAAAGTAAAAAATACAATGCAGAAAAATGTAAAGCAACCCACAAAGCAAGAACAGTCCTAAACTCACAAATAAACAATTGGCACATAGCTGGCCGTTGCAAGATATTGAGGTTAAATTAGCGAGTTCTGTGAAGGACTCAGTACAACAGTGAGCAGCAGACAAAAAAGCAAAGAGAAAAGAAAGAATTATTAGGAAAAGAGAAAATACATAGTATCATTATGTCACTGTAGAAACCCATAAGAAGCTCACATCTTGATAACTACATGCAATTCTGAGCAACTGTTTCAAAAAAGTATATAGTAGAATCAGGAAAACATATAAGGGCAACAAGAATGACCAAAGGTCTCGATATGAGAAACAAGTAAGCAGATGATGTTCATGCAGTTATATTCCAAGCCAAGAGACAGGGCAGGGAGCAAAATGCGCCCCCCACAATCCAGGAGGAGATGGTCAGTGACCTGCTGCTCAACATCGAAGTGCACAAATCTGCAGGGCCAGATGGGATTCATCCAAGAGTGCTGAGAGAGCTGGCACGGGTGCTCACCAAGCCACTGTCCATTATTTATCAGCAGTCCTCGCTGACTGGGGAGGTCCCAGCTGATTGGAAGTCAGCCAATATAACACCCAGCTATAAGAAGGGATGGAGGGACAATCCAGGAAATGACAGGCCTGTCAGTTTGACTTCAGTGCCAGGGAAGCTGATGGAGCAGATCATCCTGAGTTCCATTATACAGCACACGCAGGACAAACAGGTGAGCAGACCCCATCAGTATGGGTTTGTGAAGGGCAGGGCCTGTTTAACAAACCTGATCTCCTTCTATGACAGGGTAACCCACTTGTTGGATGAAGGGAAGGCTGTGGATGTTGTCTACTTTGACTTTACTGAGGCATTTGATACTGTTGCCCACAGCATTCTCCTAGAGAAACTGACTGCTCTTGGTTTGGACAGGCATATGCTTTGTTGTGTAAAAAACTGGCTGGATGGTCGAGTCCAAAGAGTTGCGGTCAATATAGTTAAATCCAGTTGGCGGCCAGTCACAAGTGGTGTCCCCCAGGGCTCAGTACTGGGGCCACTCCTGCTTAATATTTTCATCAATAATTTGGATGAGGGGATAGAGTGCACCCTTAGTAAGTTTGCAGATGACACCAAGCTGGGTGGAAGTGTTGATCTGCTTGAGGGCAATGAGGCTCTGCAGCAGGATCTAGACAGGCGGGATCGCTGGGCCAAGGCCAATCACATGAGTTTCACTAAGGCCAAATGCCAGGTCCTGCGCTTCAGCCACAACAACCCCCAGCAGTGCCACAGGCTTGGGGAGGAGTGGCTGGAGAGCTGCCAGGCAAAGAGGGAGCTGGGGGTGTTGATGGACAGTGGCTGAACATGAGCCAGCAGTGTGCCCAGGTGGCCGAGAAGGCCAATGGCATCCTGGCCTGGATCAGGAATGGTGTGGCCAGCAGGAGCAGGGAGGTGATCATGCCCCTGTACTCGGCTTTGGTGAGGCCACACCTCTAGCACTGTGTCCAGTTTCGGGCCCCTCACTACAAGAGGGACATTGAGGTGCTGGAGAGGGTACAGAGGTGGGCTACCAAGCTAGTAAAGAATTTGCAAAGTATGTCCTGTGAGGAAACGCTGAGGGATCTGGGGCTGTTTAGCCTAAAGAAGAGGAGACTGAGGGGAGACCCTATCGCTCCCTACAACTACCTGAAAGGAGGTTGTAGCAAGGTGGGAGTTGGTCTGTTCTTCCTAGCGGCGAGTGATACGACAAGGGGAAATGGTCTTACGTTGCACCGGGGAGGTTCAGGTTGGGCAATTAGGAAGAATTTCTTTACTGAGAGGGTTGTCAGGCATTGGAACAGGCTGCCCTGGGAGGTGGTTGAGTCACTATCTCTGGAGGTGTTTAAGAGACAGGTAGATGCTGTGCTGAGGGACATGGTCTAGGGGTGTTGATAGGGCTGGGACAAAGGTTGGACTCCATGATCTTGAAGGTCTCTTCCAACTGATTCTATGATTCTAGGGTACTAGAACAGTGTTGCTACAACTAACGTCACAGTGTTGCTGTAAATATCTTACACTGTTAGAAACAGTCTAGTGGAAAGAATGGGTTTAGAGTAGAAAAATACCACACTCTGTTAGATAGGAAGAAAGAAAGTGTAGCTTCATGAAGAATATATGAAGTTTTGATATCGTAAATATAAAAATCTAATCTGGTTTCTAGTAGCTAAATATTTTTGTTTAAGGAAATCTAGATATTTGTGATGTAGATACCTAATTCATCAAGTACCAAAATATGACTGATCAAAAAAAATTTTTTATTTTCTCCTTGCAGTACCAAAAAGGCGTTTCAAAAATTAACCAGTGCCTACAGCACATGTTTTACATACACATGACAAAAAGACAGGTCATACCCAAGGAGCTAAATTCACAGTATGCTACTATTAAAGAAGCCCAAAGAGACAACCTGTATCAACAGCCACAATACAGGCTTTTAAAGGTATTGACATAAAACATGAAAATCTACTTGTGGATAAAAATATATGACTTAAAGATTTCACCTTTGCCAGATTTGGTCTATCTAACTTCTTTTTTTTAAAGAAACAAAGAACTTCACCACAGGTAAGTGACTGAAAGTTTACATTTTTACGACCTATTCTTGTTGTGCGCAACACCTCTTGCTCACACGGCTGACATCCAGGAGTGAGCCCTAAGGGAGTTGTTCTAAGTGAGGGTTTCTGTATGTCTCATTGAATAGGAATACAAACTGACAGAAAAATAACTCAAAATTGCTATAAAATGACTAGTACCTCCAAATGCACAAGCAAATGACATGCACTTTAATGTAACACATTTCATTTTGTACTAAGTTAAAACATACATAAGGTTTGTATAAAATGTATGAAAAAAATGCTACTTGTGTTAAGAATGAAATAAAATTATAAAGTTTAAAATCTTTGATCCTTCCTAATCAAATGCTGCTAGTCCCAAACCGTGCCATTTAGCTTGTTATATTTTTTTGTCATTGATGCAATTAATTTTTTTATTGAAGTAATGGATGAAAATATTAAAATTCTTTGTTTAGCACTTGTGTCTTCTTGGCACAGAATTGCACTGGAAAGCTGTCACAATGGGATTTGACTACTCCATATAACCCTCAACATGGAATGTGATTTTCTATGTGGCAGCTGCTACGCAGAGAGCTCGACCCAGAGCCCATCCACCACATGACTTTACCAGTAGCTACACATTCTTTGCAAGGTAAAACTGCACAGCTCTGAGGCACAGGAATTTTTATTCTCCAGTGCACAGGGTGGGGTGGAAGAGTAGAGCAGTCCTTCTCCAGGAGAAGCTGCCATCTACAGTTGTGGGCTATTGTTTGGAAACCTGCAAGATTCCACCCTTCGTTTCCACAATTTCACCCATCATCTTTGAAGTGTAACATAAATTACTGATACTTACTCTAAAAAAAATCAAGTACAACCTCTGTTTTAATATATATTGATTTTTTCCCATGCAGTCAAGTACAGCCAGCCACCCAGAGGACTGGTGAGCAGTCACACCACAGCACTGCGAACGGAAAACATACAGGGTGAACAGCACAGGAGTCTAAGAAGAAAGCCAGCTACCTGAGACGTGGCAAGTACGGGCCTCAACTGCAGACAACACAGGACCAACGTATCCCACTGACTACAAGCCAACAAAGTTTTGATGTAGCAACGGTCTTCTAAGAGTATAAGAGAAAAGCACATAGATCTCATCATACGGGAATATCAATGAATGATGGCACAGACGTGAAACCGAGTTATTTCTTTCTCTCTTGTCTTCTCAAACAGAACTCACACCAAGTCTGTTTAAATCAATAAATCCTGTTAGCCCGTTTCACGTTTCTGAAAACACTTCCAACTTATTTGTGCGGGGCAATTGACTCACAGGAAGTAGAAGCAAAGGGAGAGAAAGGTAACAATCTTCTACAATGAAGGAAAGACTCTAGAGACAAGGCAGGAAGCAGCTTAGGTTGGTCCAGTGTGAATAACTATTATTTTGTAAGAGTAGCATCAAGAGAGATGATCTTTCAGCTGTGAGTGCTTGGCTTTTGCCTGAGGGGAGCGAGTGTTTCATCTGATTCCAGGCTTGTGACCAGTCCTGTCAATAGAGCTTCTGCCTTCTCCAATTTCGTAATTTAATTCCCTCTCAAATATAACCCTGAAGAATTCTGTCCCAATGAAATTCACTTCTTAGTGGAATAACTGGACTGTTACAGACAGGCATCCACAGCTGTAACTAAGTTTTTCACCAGTCACCACTGCTTTCCATCTCATATTTGCCTAACAACCAGTAAAAGGATACCTGTGCCTATACAGGCTCTGGGAAACAGACATTTACAGTTACTAAATCATTCACAGTTATTGCATTCAGAAACAAAAAATGCTATTTTCTGAATCACCAGCAACAGAACTACTGCACTCACTGAAACTCTGCTGGAGCATCATCCAACATATGCCAGCCTCTTCTAAGTCCCTTTTATATTGATAATTGTAAATATCATAGGTATTTCTACTGCATTTTATATGCAGAAAATTTATTCCATCTATATTTGCAGCACAAATCTTTTAAACACAGCTCCTCTGAAAGCCTAAAATCACAACCTGTTTTGGAGTATCTTCAGAGAAATTACACATATCAAGTGCTGAAAATTTCTCAGCGCATATAGGTTTGCATTAGGCAATAATATAGGTGTATATACAACCAGTATTGTAGGCACAGATTGGTTAAACAATAAAATAATTTAGGATTAGGAAAATTCACATCATGTGAACTATGGTAGGCAAAATGGATTGAAAAATTAATGAGAAAGGTTATGAGAAGTTCTGTTAGAGAAGCCTTGCACACACACAAGCTGATCAGTCGCAAAAAGGTGAAATACAGGTAAGAGATGATCAGATCGACACCTAGAAATGAAAAAGAAGATATGGAAGACTAAAAACATCCGTTCCTTCAGAGCCTCCAGATGATTCATTGGCTGTGCAAAAACAAAAGAATCAACTCCAATGCAGGTTGAATGAACCCACAATTTCTAGAACATTTCTACACCACTTCAACCTTTAAAGGCCCTTTGATCAACTTATGATCAGCAACAGTTCATTACATAAGGGAAATCTGGAATACAATATATCTACCAACTTAAAACTTCGCATTCTTAAAAACAAATCAAAAGTTCTATGACACGTATCCCCAAGAGATCACTAAATTTGCTCAGAGGATTGAATCCAGCTAACCTAAAGACAATACCCGAAAGGGATGCTCTTCTGAAAACGGATCACTTCTTTGATCAAGCCGCCACAAAATGAAAATCTGACTGAACTTACACCCTTCCTTGTCCTGTTGGATTGCTATTGAAATCTATTTGGAAGATAATTTAAAAATAAGAACTTAAACTGGAGGAAGACGCCCCACAACAGAAGCATCACAATCAGGTATTCTTCACCATACTCTTTGTAATGCACCCAATTCCAGTAACTACTGATCGAACATGTAAAATATGTTCAAGTAATCAGAGCATATCGGGGCAAACTCACACTGACAACTGATAAAACCCATTTACCAACAGGAAAAATATTTCACCAAGAAAAAAATACGTCTCCTCTTAGTCTTGATTATCAAGGAATTCATAGAATCATAGAATCATAGAATGTTAGGGATTGGAAGGGACCTCGAAAGATCATCCCATACATTATCTTGAAAGAAAAGGTTAAGATGTAAATTTCATAACTTTTCTGGATAATAGAAACAAAGAATTAGGTGAAGGCGTTGATTATATAGTATATTGCAGTTTTCCTTATGTCTGACTTATGACCAGAAGCAGCGGACTGAGGGAAGTGGTTGTCCACTTTTTCTTGGCACTCATTAGGCTACATCTGTCACACTGCATCCAGTGTTGGGAAATTCCAGGAAGACACCGAGGAACCGGAGCGAGTTCAGTGGAAAGCCTCAAAGCTGCTCAGGTGGCTGGAGCACAAATCCTGTGAGGAGAGGCTGAGGGAAAGGTGGTTGTCCAGCCTGGATAACAAAAGGGCAAAACAACCACCCAGTACCTACGAGGTCATTACGAAGAAGATGAAGCCAGGCTCTTTACAGCAGTGCATGGCTGAAAGACAGGAGGCAATGGAAATAAATTGAAAAAAGCACAGCTTCAGATGGAAGGAAGGCAAAAGCTGTTCCGCCATGAGGACAGTCAAGCACTGGGCCAAGTCGCTCTGAGAAGCTGTGTAGTCTTCACCCTTGGAGGTTTTCAGACAGTAACCTGGTCTGACCTCCAAAGCCAGAAGCACAGAATCACAGAACTGCCTAGATTGGAAAAGACCTTTAAGATCGTCGAGTCCAACCACTAACCTAACACTGGCAAGTCCTCAACTAAATCGTTATCTTCTGTCTGATACCATATAAGCATATAAAAGTTATTAACTGTTTCTTGTATGCAAAATGAAAGTCCATTTTTTCCAGATTTGCAGAAGCACTGAATACAATGTCATGTAACTCAGCTTAAACAGATGTTAAAGAGAGCACAAGATGCTGGATGGTCAGCAAAAATGTTAGAAATAGGACAACCAGTATTACAAGAAACTTCAGATTTTAATCTCCATCTGTCTGTGTTTCAAAGCTTTAAAAGAATGAGCAGCATCATTTTGTCTACAAAAATACTGTGGAATAATTGAATGTAATTTTACAAAGTACTCAGAAGACTAAGTGTATCTCTAAAGCCCATTTGAAATTAACAATTTATTTCTAGAGGAGAGTCTGAATAACTACCAATAAACAAAGCATGAGTTCATGCTACAGAAATTAGGATTTTATCAAATGTTGTGCTTCAAAAGCAAACAAAATGTCAAAACAAAGAAAACAAAGCAACTACTATAAAACTGATGAAAGCTATCACCACGTCCCAAACTGCAAAGAATATTCACAGCACAGTATTCCATTCAGTACAGGTAAAGCACAGAAAACCTCTGAGCATTTCCTCTCTGCTTAAAATGCAAGAGTAAGCTACCACTGTACTTTTAAAATACTATTGAGGATAGAAAATTAGAGATGAAAAAACTACAAATGCTATGCTTGATCCTCAAATATAGCACACAATAATTTCCTTGGAGTACAAGTTTAACAAGCTATTTTGGGTTTGCATTTTTTACAAGGCAGTTCTGAAAAAGATTAGACTACAGAGTGAATTGTTGAAGGGTTACTAACCCCAGAGAGAATTTACTCTAAATACCCTTTAACAGTATGTAGATCACTATTCCAGTTCAGCCAGAGATCACAAGTACACTCTTGTGTACATGGCTTTTGAGGGATAAGAGTATTCAAGAAGCCAGCCACTTCACCTCAGGCTGGAGGGAAGGAAAGCAGACAGTCACTTTTCCAAACCAATTTACATCCAGAAATAGGCAACAGAACTGTTCTGTAACCACTAGTGTTGGCACACAGAGATTTAACACAGACTAAAAGTTAAGATGCCCCAGTGTGTATCTTCGAGTTTCTGGAACTGTTACGTAATGTCTTAAGCTAGAGCACAATCTTTAATTGCAGCATCAACATTCATTACAAATGCAGAGGCCCCATCTACACCTTGCTGCGTTTTAAATTATAAACACAAATAGCAAAGAGCAGTGCCTACAACCGAGTTCAGAGTTTTACATGAAAAACGAGAAGGGAGAGAGAAAGGAATACAAATCTCAAAGAGATCAGAAAATTGAGCACGACAAAAAGAATAAAGTGATCATGCAAACCCCGTCTAACACAAATAGACGTCCTGCTACTAACCCCACTGGCCTCTGGATCTGCCTCCCAGTGTCTTTAAAGTTACAATAGCAGAGCCAAGAAATAAATTCCAGTCTTCAGACTCTCAAGGCAATGCTTCACTTGCAATACTATTATCCCTATTAACTTCTCTGCTGGAAAATGTTTGGAGTCTGGGGAAAGCAACCTACAGAGGCTCAGTCACTGCCAGACTCCAAGATTCCGCCTCAAGAAGAGCAAATATTGATAAAGCATCCCTTTTAGGGTTGTGTATTATGAGGCAAATCAATTACTTGGAGAGATTTCAGATGTAAAGCCCATCCGCAGAAGACAACTACATGAGACAAAGCAGTGAATATTCTTAATTTTGCAAACAGTAGCTTTATTTCTACCTAGTCACCCAGCAGTCAGTTTTTCCAAGTTTATTTATGTCTGCTTCCTATACAACTAGTAGCCATGGAGTCACTTGATTTTCTGTGCCATATTGTTGAATTTTATACTTACAGACTTCTGATGGTTCATATCTAATATAGAGACTTATTAATTTTAAAAATAATGTGTGCTTCGGGGCAACAACTAATCCAGACCAACCCAAATCGATACAATTTTAATATTGGTAATGGTATATCTAACTCTCAGACAGTATTGTTCACATCGATGCCCATCTTTTGCTTTCAATGACAAAATGGAACTACTAACTTTTCCATCCGTTGCCAGTTGTTATAGTTACAAAAGGCAGGTTTGTAACTCAGAAAATTATTGCCAAGCTCCAACAAAAAAAGGAGAAATATTTAGTGGAAATCAAATTCAGAAGATGATTCATTATGGCATGTGGATTGGTATAATCACTGAGGAACCAACCAAAAAACAACGTACATGCCATCCCTCTTCTGTCAGAAATTTTCCATTATCTCGTATGGATACAACACAGAGAAGACGCGCATATGAAAAACGAAGTTTGTTCCATCACTAAAATATACTAAATAAACAAATATGTTGTGCAATGTTTAGCTGGTCAAAGGTTTACTCAAGTTAGGACAATAATGTTTGTTGGCAAAGAGCAGGTTCTACCATTTACGTTCTCCTGGTTTTTAACTGATAATAACTTTAATTACAAAATAAAAACTAAAAAAGTACCATATAATACATTTTCCCTAGGAATGCATTAATAGGGCCTTAGCTTTTACTTAATGTTAGTTACTATAGCGTGTGCTCCTGCATCCTGTGAAATGGTCACAGCTCTCTCATCGCACAGACTTCCTAAAGAAAACATGACTGATCACTGTGTCCACTGCTAAACCCAACCTGTTCAGCAAAGTTAGAAGATGGCAAAGAAAATGACCATAATCTTCATTAAAGATACGTATACGAAGTGCCATGAGAAACATGGTAAAGTTGTATCATGGTAGATTTTAAAAGAAAAGCACATTTCAGTCTAATAGAACTCTTTAGATAGTTTAGCAAGAAAGTATAAAAGAAAAATGATAGACCTATCTGCACTTTTAAAGCCCCATAAATAGAGTTTAAAAGATAAGTTTAAATATTAAGTTAATCACAGCAAGCAATGAAGAAAATAACTAGCAATAGCATAATAGGTGAAAGTCACATCAAGAACTTAAGATTTCAAACTATACACAGCCAATTCCAGGAAAAGGATATAGGAGACAGAATTACAATTCCATGGAAAACAGAAGAAACTTCACACACTTGCAAACAGCAGAGTGGTTCAGATCATCCTGAGGTAAGGAAAACTTTGAAAAATTGAAGAGTCCAATAACCAAAAACTCAGTTGGCACATCAATACTATTTTTGACGTATTCAGCATTCTCTCTCTTAAAACGAGCTGTGTTGAGATACACACAGCAATTATATTAACAAGCTAATTTCAGGAAAAGCTTTATTCCTGTATGTAGTTCAGTTAAATAACTAACACAAAACAGTGGTCAAATAAAGAAATGGAATGTTGTTTCTTAATAACAGTAATATATGATGAAGTAAATTCTCAAATACTTTCTCTACCTGAACACAAGTAACTCACCCTAAGAAGTCCACAAGGGCAATACAAGAGAAAAGGAGTGGGACCTTCTAAGAGAAAAGGAGTGGGGCCTGAACCATTTCCATTGTGTATGGAAAGAAAAAATAAAATGAGAACTAATAAAGCAATTAGCAATATACAGGTTTGTCTAAGCAACTTATATTTGAAAAATCAACTAAAAAAAAAACACCGTGGAAAAAAATGGGGGAAAAATGAAAACTCACAGAAATGTCTTAAAATGTAATAAAGCAAAAAAAAAAAAAAAAAAAAAGCTTTGGAAGTGTAATAATGTATTATTAGGATGCAAAATAAGGTATTCTGTAAAAAATAAAAAACAGTTTTACACCATATGTATAGGTCCCAACCTGAATACAATCACAAACAGCCTACACACTCTCATATTTATTTTTGGACACTAGCAAATTATCAGCCACTGCCTTAGCCAATGTGAATTTGGGATGAACCCCACCAAACATTCCTTTCAGGGCCTGCTTTGTTGCAGGAGGAAGAAGAAAAGGAAAGAGTACAGCAGAGCAGCACTTGTGGGAATTGTGAGAGGCAGATCCCCACCCATCCCGGGATCTGTCCGTACCACAAAGAGAAGAAAACAAGCACAGAGTTTGGGAGGAGAAGGACGCTGCTGAGGCCCAGTAATTGCAGCTTACAGGACCGAAGAAACAGAATACTCTCGGGAGAATTAATGTTTCTTTCTGTGGTCATGCACACTGTCTCAGCACAGTGAGAAATTGTGATCGTAAGAATTTCTCATCTGAGTAAGGTGAGCACAAGCATGATATTTCTTTGCAGAGACTTGACTTCAATATGATGTTTTTACTAATCTGTATTTCAGGAACATACTCAAATGGCAGCAATGTAAAATAAACATGAAAAACTACTCTTTTACATAATTCATGGTTAAATGAGGAATGCCCTGTCACTGGACACGCAAGCAAATCCAGCATTTAGACAATTTATGGAAGATACACCATTAAAACTTCTAAAAACGACAACATAGGCACCATCTTTAACTGAAGAAGTTTCTAAATCACACTTTCACACAAGCCAGGGGGATACCTCAGAGAAACAGGACTCTGTACCTTTTCTGCATCCTGGAGAATGATCAATAACGTCTCTAGAAAAGGAAACCATTTCAGTCCTTTGATCTGACACAGTACGGGGGTTCTTACATTCTTATACTGGCCACTGGCCAAACAAATATGAAGACACAGGGTCTGTGTAACAGGCAGTAATGGCTATATTGCATTAACTCTAATGGTAGAGGAAGAGAGGCATAAAAATCTCAGTTTTGTAGTGAAATATATTCTTCCAAATAAACAAATGTCCCAATTTTATTCTTTAGTCCTACTAAACTGATTTTTTATAAGCACAAATGAAAGAAAAGATCATTCAAGAGACAGCTCCTCTGGGTGACAACGTAGAAGAAACTGTCTGAGGACAGGAAGAAGTTACTGTTTCACACTGAAAGCACTAACACTAGAGAACTGTCTCGCTAATGCAGCTACTATCTTGCAATATGCAGTTACTGGAGAGAGAGTTCAGAGGCACTACACTTACACCCCTTTGCTGATGACCTTGTTCGATTTTCCATTTCCACCCACATTCTACATAAGACAATAATTCACATGAGCCCTCTTGCAATAAAATCACCTTTGGGGCACGAAGATAAGAGACAAAGGCAACAATGAGGGATGCGTGAACCCCACGTTGATGGTGAAAAAGAAGTGGTGGGAGAAGAAGGGCCCTTATGAAACCACAACAGAAGTAGTGAAAAGTTGCTAAATTAAATTACAGTGATATTCCAAACAGTACTTCTTCACACATTCTTGCAAAGTGCTTGGGGCCTTCCCTGGATTTATACATCAAAAATATATCAAATGCAATTATAGTGTTTAAACCTAATTATGTGACACCCTCACAATGGCACTCTGTAAAACTTTTCAAAAATCTACCAGTTACACTGAAAAGAAATGTTAGCGTCTCGGGCTTTTTCCCCAAAATAGACCTTGATTTCGATGGTCACTCAGCAGAAGTAACAATTCTTTCCTTCCAACACTTCCCCAGAGCACCAAGTCTTTCCATCCTCTGGAGCTCTCTGAAGGTGTTGGGAATTCCGAGGCTGCACCTACATACATGCCCCGGCTTAAGCGAACTGAACCTCCGAGCTGTCCTCACGCAGCACATTTGCATTGCCTTTATGGAGGAGTTTTGGTGCATCGGTTTGGATCCTTTTCGGAGGAGACCCAGGTGGAAGCTCCACTCCAGGTGCACATCAAAGGTACTGCAACAGAGACACGGGGCCAAACCAACAACCGGTCCCTTGAACAACTTCCAATCGCACCCATGGTGAGAGCACTTCATCCAATGGTCCAAACTAAAATTAGTCTGAGGTAGAGTCCCTAAACTAAACTGCTACAGTGCAAACATACAAGCCTTAGCACCACCTGCTTTGACCTACTGATTTGCTCCCACTTGCCAAATTGCTTGCTCACACTGACACAAGCTGTGCTCATCACCTCTCAGAAACGTTTTCAGTGCCCTACAGAATTCAAGTCATATGCTAGAGTTCTCAAAATTAAACTCCTCTAGGTGCAGAGAAGCAAGTGACTGACATTCATATAAAGAACAAAGCACACAGCAACAACTATTTTGTTTCCCGCCACTGATTACACTGAGGAATTAAAAGAAAAATATATCAGATTTTTTGTGGAAAATTCTGAATCAATTTGCCATTAACATAATGTTGCTGACTTGGGTAATTACTGGATAATATTTAGCAAAGAACAATTGACAACACGAAGAAGAAGACTTAAGGAAATAATCAATGAGACTTAAGAAAATAACCCTGAAATATTGTCAGTTAAATTCACTGTCAACACGGAAGAAAAGCTGTGCAGCAATTAATTAATGTTTTGAGTATTTGGAAAGTTGTATTCACCATTTCAAACATGTTAAAATGTTTGGTTTTTTTCTTCTGTCTCTCAGGAAGAGAGGACTGCTATGTAGGCACAGTTATGGTTTGTAAGAAGATGAAAACCACGGAGGGGTCCTGCTCCTGCTCACCTGCCTCGCGCAGGCAGCCCACAGAAGTCTGCCAAACACAGCTACTCCCACAAATTTGTCAAACAAGACTCGACTAACAAATTGCTTCTGTGCTGTCTCATTCTGTAAAACATTTTTTTTCAGTGGTTTTAAGGACTATTTCAAAGCTATATATTAATTCTGTCCCTGATTGATGAATGATTCTGTTTAGACAGTTCACTGAAAACAGCTGAACTTCAAAGGCCATACGAAATCATTTATTATCTCACTTGTGATCTAGAAACACACCAGCTGAGAGTCTCAGTGCATATGATAATAAGCAGTACTTCCCTATTTAAAAAAAAAACCACCTTTTTTTTCTAGAGAAAAAAATATATTCCTTTCTATAGACTTAGCATAGGACTATCAGACATATCAAAACAAAACCCAAAATCTGCACTTACATTTTAAGCTGTTAATTTTATTATATTGTAAGCATCCATTAAAGCACAGTAAGACTGTTAAACATGGAACAAAAGAGATTTATTTTCACTTTCTTACCTGTAAGAGAGACTTAATGATATCGGTCTTTGAAATTTTATCTTGCAGAGATACTGCAGAAGGTGCTAGTATGGAGAAGTTTCTAACACTATACAGCACCCACATAAAAGTATGTCTCAGAGAACAGGTGAAGGCTTTAACAGTGAAAAATGTTAGCTAGGCAAATGTTCCATCCAAGAAGAATGTATTTATATATGTAGGAGGGTACAATACTGCGTTCACCCAGAAAAGGGAGATCCACACTACTACAGTAATAAACAGTTTTTATTTACTCTTTTATGTTAGAACTTCTTACCACTTTATTTGGGATGAGATGAGTGATGTGACCGTACTCTTTTCTTCTTAATGCAAATAAGAGATGAGCTTCAACGATTTTTTAACAGAATTTTTAAAAAATACTGTGTAAAAGACTTAGTAGGATAAAAACAAAAGAAAAAAAAACTCCAGTTTTTCAGCAGCAGGGCATGAGATTTCTCGTGCTGTGGTACTTCTGAGGAAAAGAGACCAAATTCAATTCACCTGTCACTTATAAAAGGCAGGGAGGTTAGGTTAAAAATGCAAACAGCTTAACTACTTGCCCAATAGCATACGCAATAAACCAAACTTACAAGCAGAACATACAAATTCAGTTGTGGTAATTTAACTAAGCTCTTATGTTTATGAAGTTCAAACGGCAAGCTTCCCTCCACTCTAGAGAGCAAAAACGATTCAGTGAATACACTACCTCAGTTCTGAGGCATCTTCATGCAGAGAATTTGAAGTACAGCAAATGTGTTATTAAAGATTGCACCAAATATGCATTTAGTTTAGGAAAACAACCCAGTTTCAGCCAGGCTTCTCAAATGTAAAGCAACATTGTTTACCTTGCGCCATTAAATCTTCTGATAATCGGACGAAAGCTTACTCAGTAACATAGAATTTGTAATTCGAGTATCAGAATTAACGAGTTTGTTCTTTTTTAAAATTCCCATCAGGTCTTTCCCTCTGGCTGTTCAAAGAGCTGTATTTCACAGCATGGCACTACAAAACTCTGGCTCCCCTAAAACGGGTCTAGGAACAATATTAAACATGTAACTTATAGGCAAAGAACTAGTCAAATCTTAAAGGTAACTAAAAAAAAAATTAAAATTTTATAGATATATATAATTAAGTGGCGTCCTCCTCATTTATCACGTTTCAAAGAGCAGCACTGTGACATCTTTATTGCCGTGCCTATAACCCAGCTCATTGTTAACCTCCGAAACCGCAGCGGCTGCTGCCACCTATAGGATCTCGCCGGGCGCCGTCCGGATTTACTCCGCGGTTCCCTCTAGCGGGGATGTAAATCTTGCGGAACGTGCAGCCGCTTTTTACTAACAGCAGGTGTCCCCACTTTTGCTGCTGTTTTACCTCGAAGCCATTTACTTTTAAAAGCATTTTCGTGTTTGCTTCTGCCTGGAGCCTAAGCAGGAGCAAGGTGGTTTGGGAGAGGAAACTGCAGCCCCTGGACGCTTCACACAGCTCGATAAAGGCAATTTTGCAGAGAAACGAAAGTTCCCTGGTCGTTAACACCGTGGGATCTGCTGCAATGTATTAGCGGGCCCACAGCCAAACGACTTTCCTTCTAAAGCAGAAGTCGAAATACAACGGAAAAACTTTAAAGTAGGATAAGATCAGTTCTATTTAGGCCGTGTTTCCATCCAACGTGCCAGCGTTGCATCAAAATTACCTGACAAAGAAGATGATGCAAAACATTAAAATACATTCAACTTGAAAATCCCTGGTAATATCAGACCGAGTAATAGATGCACAAACATACGCATACCCGTGGAAAAGCACTAATGGCTGCTGTTCAGATTTCTCAAATCAATATACCTGACTTAATTAAAAAGCAATCAATCGTGCAGAAAGTCAGTGCAGTTTTGCTGACTAACCAAGAAGACAAAAGCAAGTTTTCTTACTATTTAAGTAGAAAGACTAGAAATATCTAATCCTACAAAAATGTCACCTTTCTCTCTCCAGCCTCTACTCCCTTTAATCTTGTGGATCGTAATTCTGTATGAATATACACAGGTGTTATTCCTTAATGCCTGAGAGACTGGCATGGGTTGCAAAATACCGCCAGAGCAAAAGAGCAAATTTAAACTAGACTTAATGTGTTCAGAAGCCTAGGTAAAGTAACATTACAGCAGAGAGACTCCCATAACTGAGATTCAGTCTGTCAGGTAGCACGCGTTATCAAAATAAATAAAATACTGGGCACAGTTCTCCAAGAGGAATAGCGGTGACAGGGAGATTAAAGCCAAGCTGACAGTGAATACCATATACCACTCTGTTATTGGTTTGATTAGAGCAAATTAAAAAGAACATAAGAGCAAGGTCTTAAAATAGGGACATTATTAAAGTCAGAGTTTTACAAAGCATAGAGGCATTTCTTGAGGTTTGACTGAGAAATAAAAATCATTTCGAACACTTGAAGAGAAACTAGAAAAGTGGGAAAGAAACATAAGAAAATATCTTGTAAGACACCGGTATCCATTCAATTCGGCACAACCAATAGCACAATTTGCTCTTTACAATTTGTGCTTTACATATCCCCTCCAAGGCTTAATGATGGCAGAGCTACAAGGAAATTAAAATATTTTGAAAAGGCAAACTTGAGCATATACTTGGCTATTCACCACTGTTTGAAAATCTAGGAGCACTATTAGAAATACTCAGTCTTTCTTCCAATGGTGGGGGAAAGCTATCCCTCTATCTTGTGTTCCTGTTTGTTTAATTAATGAAAAAGACTACTTTAGTGCCATAAAGCATAATTCAATGCACTTCATAGACTGAAACTTTTTTTTCCCCACCCCTTTAGAAGGAAACAAAACCCAAGGGCCTGCCATGACTGACTCTCCTCTGACTAGAGCCCAAGACCTACAAAAAATGATTAAAATTAACAGTCCCCACTCCCATTCTGCCCCAGTACAGGTTGATGAGGAGTCAGAACACTGACCATGCAGGTGGCTTGGGAAGTGATGGAAATGCAGCCAGGATGGGAGCTGGTAGAAAGGAGTACGGAAGCTCCCTCTGGACGCAGTTAGCCATTAGATGGGCTTAACTGTACTGTCAGATCTCACCAATTTTGAACCTTTCCTCTACCTGAATCAGAGCAAACAGGAACCTATGTCTGCTGTCTTTAGCAGGCCTTCTACTTTCAGGGATATAGACTATTTTGGGATTCAATTTTATGTGATGTAAACCAATCTAATGGTGGTTCGCTGCCCAAGGAAGAGGCCTTTCTCCTTACTCTCCTTGTTCCTGCACTGAACACCGCGTTCCTACTGCCACTCCTGCTCTGGATTTGGTGACAGGGGGTTGTACAGCAAGAGCAGTGGAAGGCTAGCCCAACAAAAGAAAGAAATGTTTTTTTCCTTTATATTAATACACTAACTCCACAGACACATAGCTGTTTTACTCAACACAAGAGAGAAGACAGGAGCACAAGGCCAGCAAAGAGGGCAGGAGAGCAGTGTGCAGGCAGACCACGCACTGCGTGAAGCTCAATCACGGGCTCCCACTGCTCTTCTCCACTGGGCCAACATCATGGAACTGCTCTCTGGCCTCTCCAGCTGGCAGTAAAATACACACACACCTCCCCAAAAGTAAATAAACACACCCCACACTGTAACTCATTTGGGCAAGTAAATAATTTTTTAAACAAAGTAAGTCTGAGACACCACAGCCTAGGGTTCTCTATCCTACAGGTGCTTTATTCTGCTTTAATTATCATTATTAGGTTAATTCCCTTCCAGGGTGGAAAATAAACAAATTGAAAACTCTGTTGTTAATTTTCAAAGGAAAATAAATCTGTTCCTCAACCTGCTACCTATTTAGACAGAGCAGAGTAATCTAGGAAATATATCAAGGCTTTTCAGTAATACCCATAATTTTATAAAAACTCCTATTCACCTGTATTTTCAAATGGATATTGCTTTAAAATATTACATTAGTGGAGTAACTCATGGTTTGGACCTGTCATCTTGATGTCTCTTTGATTTCGGAGATCAAAAACCCATTCCAGGTATTACTCAGAACCATGTGTTTTGTAAGAACAATCTCGCAAACCTTAAAAACGGGTATTCCTACGGATTCGAAACACCTTTTTAGAATCATCTGTAGACTCGGAAATTTCCTTCCTTTTACAAAACAGATAGTTATACTTAACTATAGAGGAAGTGTTCCTACTTCTGATAACCCTGTATTAAGTCACCCAGTCACATTCAGCTTTTTCTCATTCTCTAGCTGTTTTGATCATCTAAGTCTTCTTCATACCTGACCTACATGTTTTCCCTGGGATGTTTCTTACAGAGATCAGTGGATTCACTATATAATGATCTCCAGCTTGCTGTTCACCATCTGCCTGCCACTTACGCTAGTAGAGTAAGTAGGTAAGTAATTATGTTACTGTACTCATTGCTGCTGTACGAGTAAGAAGAGAGAAAAAAAAAAAAGGGGGGAAGGAAAAAAACCAAGACAAAGCACAGGCTGAAGAGATTACTACCAAACTCAAAAGATTCTAAACTTGGATCCTGCCTTAGTACCTAATCAGTGAAGGTGGTGAAGCTGCAAAAGCAGCAGCTCAGATCTGCTCCACTCTAGTCTGCTCACACCCAGGAAAGGTGTTTGACTGTGCAGATAACGCTCAGTATTTAAAGTAGGTTGCCTACTGCTAATCCTACATAGCTCAAAGCATGGGGGGACCTGATGCTTAAGCATTCAGTAGCAGGGTATGCCATAAATATTATAACCTATAATACGACTTCTACGCCCTTACCGGAATTACCTAAGTATGAACTACTACTTATCTTCAGCATAGTCTGAATAATCCATAGCGCTCTCAAAATCTTGCCTGTCTTGCTTGTATAGTCCAGGCAGACCAAACACGGACTTCTCCAAATCAAACTTAACAATTCTACAAAATTACGTAACAGATCCACATATGTCATGTCAGCCTAATACATTAAAACATTCTTCTTTTTTTTTCTGATTGAAATTGATTTGAATCCTGTCTTCAAGAAACAAAAAGCTATTGTATTTCCCTTCCTGTTATACATCTCCCGTAGCCACCGTAGCCTCTTATTTTTCTATTGAAATCATGTAATTAAATAACGTGGATATGATTACTTGCCTTATTTTACAAGAACAGGTCATCACTAATAGTTTGATGTGATTATGAAGCCCCGTATCTTCAAAGGGACGAAACAATAAAAAAAAATACAATACGCAAAGTCAATTATTTCCTATAATCTCTCCATTTACTTAACATAAGGACATTACACAAAGCACATTAAAAGTAAACTACATCTATTAACATGCCACACAAAATTATTAAAAGAATAAATGGGTTGAAAAGACACATCGTTAACATTATACTCACATCCTGCAGTTCCCTAGAGCTGACTTTAGAATATAAATAGCTGAATGGGAATCACATTGACCATGACGTCTATCATTTCAAATTTCAAAATTCTTGAGCTTCAGAGAATTATTAAAACCCTGTCCATTCCAGTTTATAGCAATATAACTCTAGAATCTTGTAGTGTCATCATGCTAAATGTACATGTTATAAACAGTTTAAAAACTGTGTTTTTCATTGAAGGTAGAGTAGTACTTTACAATATTGACACAAGCACTGCAGATCTACAGTACTATTTTTAAAAAAGAGAACATTTTAAATGTCTACGAGGACTTTTTCATAAAAATGTAATGAATTGTGAATTTGTACTATTTTCAAATCCCATTTTAAACATTAATTACATGACCCAATTTGTATTTAATATATCTTGTTCTCCTCTGCAGAAATACCCTCTCCAAAGAGGAACAGCAACTAGTTTCCCAAATTTTACCAAAATACTCCAAATTTTTACTAAATGAAAAGTTCTGAATTTGTGATTTAATTCACAAGGTTTGATTAATATTTGTTTCCCCATCACAACTACTAGCAGTCACTTTTATTATTTCCATATATATTACAGATGATCTAGATTATTTTGCTCTCCTTCCTCCCTCCCCTCCCCTTTAAGTCAAACAAACTAAAAGCAGGAAAAGGCTGCCTTCTAACCTGGGTTTCCTCTAAGTATGTACAGGTCCCAGATGAAAAGTTTCACTACTCCCCAAACCACTCTCATTTTCATTAAAACCAAATTGTTAAGAAGTCACAGGCAGCAGAGTAAATGGTGAGAATTAATCTGCATTTCCTTGCACAATTTGTTAATACTGCAGGTCGACATAAGAAACCCTAACACCTTAACGAAAGCTCTTCCTATTCTCTAACCTCTTTTCTTCCACAGCAATATCCAAAGCTTTCTCACTTTCTTTTCCTTTCTGTAGGCAATTCAGGATGCAATTTCCAAAGTTCTATGTCACTCCTAAAAGTCTTAGTCGCCTTCGAGTCTGTTCCCAGCCAATCACCAAGACAACAGGTCATGATAATGAATGAGAGATCTGACCCAGAGTCAATTCACTCAGTCACCGATTTATATTGGAATGACAAGTTAGGTATATGCCTGGAATTCCCCATCAGTACATATAATCTTAATAAGCTTTGTCACCTGTAGCATCTCAGCCCTTTTTCTAGGCAAGCTGTCCACTGCTCAGGTTTATAAGAGCTGATATCATTAGTGGTTTTAGCTCACCTGGTATCATGTCCCTCTTACAAAGACTGCATCTCTCTTCACAGCAGATGTTTCCAGTCCTATTCCACACACAAATAATTTTATTTAAATTCTTTATAAGTTGATTCCTCACTCACAAATAAAATGTGAATATGACTTAGCAGATCTGACCTGAGCCAGAAAAAGCATCATCTTTGTTCAGAGTAATTTCCTTATTCATTTTCAAATAGTGCCAGTAAATGTTTGGAACCTACTCCAATGAGGAGACAGTGGGCTTCCAGCCCCTCTCTGTCCTGTGACGGCAGTTCTCACCTTTCAAGTCCCTCAATTCTACAACAGGGATGCAGTCTTGGTGGTTACTTAAGCCAGCAGAGTACGTAGGTAATTCTCCAAACTGTCTCTGACATTGTGACAGTAAGCTCAGGCTCATCTAAATTTGTGTCATCTTGAGTAGATAGTCCTGTGCTTAGCATGCTGATTTTGCTAACTACTGTCAAGGTAGCTGATTTAAGCTTTTTGGCTCACTAAGTCGAGTCAAAAAGTCAATCCATCAGGGACCAAGCGAAGGAGCATAAGTGCAGCCTGAGTGGATAAAGGATCATTTGAAGTTTGTTCCAAAAATGCTCCGGAGATCCTGTTCAAGATGGTCTTCTCCCTTTTCGTTACAGGCTTCTTCAAAGATTAACACACTCTTTGCCAAGCTGCTTTTGTTAGAAAGGGACAAAGACAAGAATCTACGTTTTCTCCTTTTGCTAAACTCTCAACAGAAATTTAATCAAGATCTATGCTCTCTGCTGATGCTAATTTGGACAGGAAATACTGAGGTCTGATCTTGCCTTTAGTTAAACGAGCACAAAACGTTTTCTGAAACTGTCGCTTGCTGCTGTTACTCTTCAGAAAATACAGAAAGGCCTATAGTTGTGATACAGACCAATCCCTTATGCATATTTCTCTTGTTTTCATCCTTTTCCTAAAACTTACTGAATTTTCTCCACTGACAACAGATTAGATCCTCCACAAAAAACATCTGTAGATTGTGCAATGTCACAGACAGGCTGTCCAACTCTTACTCTTTCCCCTTGCTTAGATATATTAGAAATAATAGAAAATTATAATAGGAAATCATAAGCTTTGGGGTGTGGTGGTGTTTTTTTCTTAAAATGTTGTCAAAATAACTAATTTCTGGACTTTCAACCCCATTCTTAGATGAGTTATTCTCACCTTTTCACACATAGTGCAAGAGTACTACCTCTGCTACAAGAAGACATCAGCAATTAACAGGCATCTATCCCAGTATAGCATTTTTTTATTTAATGACCCAAAACAGAAAGAAAAAATTAACTTTTTACGTTCTCCATTCTGTGAATTAAGGTGTGGTTTATAACTCTCATTTTTTTACAAATATTCTTCTATTTAAGTGGCACCTACATGATAAATTTCTGTTTTCCTTGTTAGGAAAGTAAACATGTTTCAATCAATAAGATTATGCTACACCAAACCAACTTCTAACAAAGCCTCTACATAAAACATCAAGAGTAGCCAGGCACTGAAAGAAAAAGCCCCAAAACCTAAAATTTCACCTGGAGTAAAAGAAATATTGATGGTTTAGATTTATTTTCTCAATACATGCTTAATTTCAAACAAGTTTGACACAATTAAAAATAATTCACACAAAACCATCACGTGGAAAGGAAAACAAATTAGCCTTGCCTGCACACTGTTTATGTCCCTAAAGCTTAAATCATCTCTTAAAGGTTTTGGGAATATTATAATTGTGACTCAAATAGAGAATTTTTTATTTCTAGATCTAAGACAGGAAACAGCTATTATTTCTGTATTATAGAGATAACACGAAGATTACCTGAAGGCCAGATAATCTGGAACCGTGTCTTCTTACATTCAAATTTCCCCTATCTTCAACCCACATATTTCTTCAGTCATTATTTGGGGACTAGGCAGTATTACCATTCTTCTGTTATGCCAGGCTAAAGGAGTCTCCTAAATTTGCATAAGGTGTTACTCTGATGGGCCACTTCACCTTTCCACCACCAAACTGTGCTGTACTAGGAAGAAGGAAAAAAATTTTCTCAACCGAAGGCCGGCTAAATGCAATATTCACCACAAACGGTGGCCCTGACAGCATAAAGTGCTAAAGCTAAGCTGAGAGTATGTAAGACCACACCTACCGAAGCAAAAAGATGAAAACCTAAACCAGCTACAGCCTAGTTTTCTCAGCATACCTTTGAAATGTAACAGTGATATACTTTATTTAACACATTATATTGATTTTTGTTAATATTCATCAGCATTGCTGCCAATGTGATTCTAGCTATCAAAAGCTCTATGCGCAGCAGTTCTGCTTTCAATTTCTAAAACTTGAGAATAAACATATTTTAAAGAACGGACTGAAAACAAATAGCTCTTCTAAATTTAGATGTATGCTCAGCTAAATCTGGCCACCTACTCAAGCAGTATCTGTATCTGAGGCAACAGTGACTAGGTATAAGCAAAACCGAATAAAGATAACGCTTCATGATCATCTTGTGATGTCAAGGACAAAATTCTCTTCAGGGTCACATCTACATAAATAATGGCATCTCTTCCTAATTTACCTTCAGGATATTTCTATAACTCAGTCATCTGATTTTATTTTAATACTTTCAGGGCTATAAAGAAAATTTAGGTGCAGAGAATGGTATTTAATTTGAAATAAAATCATACATCGTGTACTTCAATTATGCAATACTGTCCTATGAGAATTTCCTTACATTTTTTGAAAATCACATTCAATGCTGTAATGTTCCGTAACATGCAATGATACTGCTTCCAACAGAACTTCTCAATGCTGTATTCACGTTTGCATCTCAGTGATGTTTTTTTCTTTCCAGAATGAACTGAGTTTACAAAAGAAAATTATACAAAGAAGTACTATCCTTTCTCTGATCTTTGTTCTGATCATGAAGATTTTAAAGAGTATTAGTCTCAACACAGAGCAAATTACTGCTTGTTAACTGCTGTTGCCAACCGTTAGGGTACGTCTGCCTTACTATATCAGTTTGACCCAGCTTCTAGTGCTTAATGGTCCTCCAGGCTAAAAGCGAAAGCTGATCCATCAGGCTTACATTAGCATAGAATAACACTCAATGCTTATTGATGTGCATGCAGTGTAACTACCACCCCCGGCACCTAGCTCAGTCCATTATTTTCATTTTATCTCAAGTCATTTGTATGGTTGTCTGCCCCAGTTAAAGCTATGGCAAGACTGGTACTTAAATGAATTTGTGAGAAAGGAGACAAATGCCCCCTGAACTTCAAGCACTCTTCTATCATGAGTTGCTAACATAAAATATACCAGTACTGTTAGGTCCACGTAGCGAGCGTATCTAGAATGGCCTTAAGTAGGAAAGAAAAATCACTTAGGACTCTCTCAGCTAAAAAGCTTGCTGATTAAATGCTGGGAGTGGTGGAGAGCAGGCCATTATTGTTTTGGGTGTTATCTTCTCTGTGTGGTATTTTTTAAACGCTGTTTTGATTCTGCTCAGAAGGCACTCGGGGAAACTTCAGCATCATAGCATTCAAAACATTGGCTTAACTATCGTGCTTTAATTGAACACTGTTTTAATCACACAGTGAAATCACTGCATCCTAACAGAAGAAAATTTGAAACTGGAAGGCATGCACTGTATTTAACCATTTGAAACAAAGCAAAATATCACAAACTTCTGGGCATGGCAAACTACTCGTCCAAAAACCACTGCAACAAATATATTTGAATACTCAACAACCATAAAACAGTATAAAGACAACTGCAAAACAGTTTCTAATGTTTCACTTCATGTTATTTCACAAAATTTAGATAAATAATTATCTCAATTTTTGCATTTTCCAAGAAACTTATAGTTGAGCATAAGAAAGTACAAAGAGCCATTGCAGATATTAAGACAAACAGTGCTCTTCCAAGCAGGGATTTAATCACTTTACAATCAAGGCATTAGGCAGTCTCTTTTCCTGCATGGACAAAAGGTATAAGAATTCAAGAGAAAGATTTGGTCAAGCAACAGTAATGTCAATCGTTTTATAACATAAGGTCAGACAGTTTGACCAGCCAAAGAGTCTGACATATTTCCACTGCCACCAATACAAAAGCATGTTTGTCCACAGTTGGAATATGCACCTAAATACATACAGAATTTTAGTTTTAAGCAGAATCAGCCTGAAGAATAAATATGCTGTGACGCGAAAAATTATCAAAGAACAATCCTCGGAATGATGCCTTAGCCCTTCTACCCTGTCATACAGAACTAATGAATGGCAGAATGGTCACCCAAAAGCCCAGCTGAAATCGAGTTAATAGGTTTTTATTTCTTATTAAAAAGAGAGAGCTGATGCTGCACTGGTAACTCAGTCAGTGGCAAGGAAGAAAATATAAGAGGGAGGAAAATGCAGTAAGCTTTAAAAATGTATGTACATTAAGAGAACATTTGTGTTGAGAAGAGGACATCTTCCTTTTTGTAGTGCTCTGGCAGCACAGTGAAACCTGTGATGCTTGGATGGTCTCCAACCAAGTGGGGCTCTAAGCATCTTTAGCAGTTTAAGGACATTTAAGAGCTTTTTCTAATTTATCCAGAGATGAAAGTGTGAGGAAACCCAAAGCTGCTAGTGACTTACAATGCTCTTATATCCTCCCTTTTGGGTAAAATTAAAATATACATATGTAGTCAGTGTAAGTAAAATAACTTCTCAGAAGTTCATGGTATTTCAAGACATACAAACTGCTTCCAAAAGTGTTTCGTAAGTGTTGTTGTTCATGAATAAGAAAAGGGGAAACAATAACAAAATAAAAAGCATAAAAGAACTGAACTACACCAGGCCAAATGCATGTCTGTAAGTGCTCCTTAGGGCAAAACTTCATTGTAAATACACATAAACAAATATTTTGCAAACAAGGACTTCTGTGTACTGACAATATTTGCTTCAGAATATGACACTGTTCTGAATAACTATAATCAGCTACACGGTTTTTTAATAGTGTTCTTAACAGAATGCAAACACTTTTTTGACTTTTGCAGAGTAACAACCACACTTGGTCCACAAACCAGAAAAGCCAAATGAAGCAGTAGAGTTACTCTGCGGTAGATTGGCTGAGGTACAGCATAAAGCAGGCTGACAGCAGCCCTTCTCCAGCACTACTGCTTGTTGAGCTATCAAGCAGTGCTGGTATTTGCTCTTTAGAGAGACAGAAAGTGAGTTATGTGCCCATCATCAGAGGGATTTGTGCTATGATTACAGTGGATGCTGAAAAGAATGACTGAGAAGCTGTTTTAAAAGAAGAGACATCACCAGAGTATTAGTTTTTGAAGAGTAACAGCACAGGCTCTACTTAGAAAGCCAAAGTTCACAAGGAAGAGGAAGTAAGTTTCAAAAAGCCTTTTGCCCATTTGGTAGCTTAGACAATAGTCAATTATTTAGGAGCTTTCGTTTCTGATTCACTTGTCCTTTGCTTTGGATTCTTCCCTTCACACACCAACACTTGAGAGCCATTCACACCCTGAGGTGGACTCGGTGTTGGTACTTGGCACGGAAGGGTGGAGGGGAAGAGCTAGGTCGCTCAGACAAGTGCCTATGAAGAAGCACAGAATTCATTCACTAAGTTCCTCTGATCACAGCCTCTTCCAGGCATGTAGTTATTGTGTGTTCAGACGAGAGGGCAGAACCAAAATGTGGTTGGAATACTTTCAGTCATTGACCATGAGACATTGCTGCTCAGCACCATGAAGACACCCTGTTGTCCTTCCCTAGGAGTTGACCACATCATCCATTCCTCAATCTTTTTCAGTCTGTGTCGGCTGTGAAAGAAAGATATACTGAAGTCATACTAACAAAACCTTAAGCAGGTGTTTATGTAGTTTACTTTAAGGTCATAGTTAAGAATCCTATTACATTAGGAGCCACAGTGTGTGAGGTATTTTACTAGGTGGCCTCTAGACACTAAATAAGCTCTAACTCTCAAGGCCAAAACATATACAGTTCTCTGGTGAAAAGCGTTCAACAGGATTAACGGTTTGTAGGACTATCTCCCCCACATTGTCATTTAAACTCTGATGAAACAAAGAATCATTTTAAGCATGAGGTTTGGTGAACCACCATATATTGAAATACCTCTGCACTTATGAATCTCTCACAGATAAAGTACTTTCATTCTCAGGTAGCCTGTTCTACGCACTCCTAACTAAACAATGTATATTCATGTCTTTGAATGGAAAAGGGAGGAGTATATGTTTCATTCCCGTCAGAACCTCAGACAAATTGACGAAGTCAACACAGCCTTCCAGTTAACTATTTTTTTAAAGATTTCCTTTAGGGAGGTTGCAATTTTAATCCTTGCTCTTTCAGTTGAGGTTATCAACAAGGGTGCCAATTAGTACACACTGTAGTACTCTACATGATGCAGAAAACTAACTCATAGAGATCCGCAGGGAGATGCATTGCAAAATATGCCCTTCGCTTTTTTTTTCAAGCACTAACATGGGGATTAATTACATTATGGGGTCAGAAAGATTTCCAAATATTATGAAGAAAACTGAGTATGAGCTCTAGTGCTTAAAAAAAGACAGTCAAGGAAGGAAAACTATCTTATCATTTCTACATAATAATTCCCTTGGGTCAACCAGCATGCATGCACAAATAAATGAGAAATTAATAACTGGCCTTCCTTGAAATTCAGATTATTCAAAACATTTCAAACAAATTTCTATTAAAAAATAAATAAATACAGACTAGCTGGTGATTATTGGGCATTTCACAGAATGATAATTTAAATTACAATCCTATTAAATCATCTCCATGTGCCACCTTAATTATTATATAGCTCTGTAACAGGCTGCCCTTTCTTCGCAAACCCTGTGGGAACTGATAAACTGTAACTCTGCAGAATGAGCCTGCTGGCTCTGTCACAGGCCCCTTCTCACCAAGCATTCCAACAATCCGTGAGGTGGTTTCTCACGCACAGAAATGTTGGATGAATGAATGGTCTTCTGCAGGTTTGTCACACCAGAGTGGAAGCATTATGAGATCAGAAGGCAAAACTGCCTATGAAAAAAAACATACCAGCACCTCTCAAAAACAACTTAATAAAGGAGTTGCATGGTATCTTGGAAAATCATTGAGAATTCTTTTTCTTGATATTATTGCTTCACCCTAACTATTACCAAACTCTTAAAAATAAGAAAAGACCACATATATCCCATTCGTTCTGAAAGCAGACAGCACATTCTGAATGACAATTCATAAAAATAAATAAGGATAATATTCCATTAACTAAAACACCACATTAACTAAAAAACCACCAAGCCCCAGTTTGGTCAAGAATACTTTGGCATTCATACAAGCTATCCACTTGCACCAGAGAATTTGGTACTATGCAAAGCATTAACAGATTCGAATCAAGTGTATCAGAGAGAAATAGACAAAGCTATCATCCTAACAAGATACAGTCATACCACTTTCATAAACAAGCCTCTTAAAAACAAGTAAGAAGAAGAACAGCAGACCCAAACATGAACATAAATATTGTATATGGTGTGTTCTCCGGGATACAGAGGCAGACCCCAGGCAGAAATAGGAAGATGAAGAACATGGGTCATAGCACAGAGCAAGAATTGATTCAGAATGAGGACAGATTTAAGACAGGGATTATTCCAGAGGGACTGGATGTAATGTGAAATGCAGAAAGAAAAGTGTTAACAAGGCATAAGAAGTGAGACCGGAGATTACTGGGAACAGAGAAATGGATTTAACAGTTGAAAGTGAGTTAGAAGTCAGCAGAAAAAGAAGTCATTTAGAAGATTCGCTTCACTTGAGGTAGCAGAGAAAGATTTACGTCTGTTGGAAAGGAAGTGAGATACAGAATATTTTTTAGAACTGGTTAGCATCAGAGTTATATATATTCCACAGGTATGATTAAAATCACTGAATCTGGGAGTGTGTCTTCTTTTTTCTAAAAACCTTCAGTGAAGAGAATTATTCTTCAGTGTACTTACAGAACATGGAAGACAAATATAGCTCCTAAAGAGAAATCTGTACAGTGCTCTGGAAAGATGGCTAATGGGTATAGGAAGAAAATAACTGAATGGCAACATGCATCTACTCAAAAGAGTGACATGGCATTCAGATCTATAGGTTTTGAGCAAGCCTGGCAAGAAGGGAGGAGAGGACTGGTCAGAGTTGCTAGGTGTGCCAAGAATCACATCACAGCTCTGCTGGATCTCAGCAATCCAGCAGGAATGAACAGCAGGAGCACGGGAGTTAGTCTCTGCAAAAGGAGTGTCCTCCTTCTTGCCCTAAGACTTATTTGCTAATGATCCCAAGAGTTACTGTTTGGATTTTTTATTTTTTTTTTGGTTAACTTCAACTGAGAAGAGTCAGAAACAGAAACTCTAATGCCACATGCAAGTCCAGGGAAGGCAAACTAGGCTATGAGTCCCTTTCCCTTTCTCAAGCACAAGAACTGAGAACCGGGTGTGTGGAAGAGCTGCACAAATCACTGCTGAATTCTCCTAGTCAATCCAACAGTGTGGGCACAGTGCTGTGTGGTGGGTTGACCATAGCTGGACACCAGGTACCCACCAAAGCTGCTCTATCACTTACCTCCTGAGCTGGACTGGGGAGAAAATACGTAACAAAAGGCTCATGGGACAAGATAAAGGCCAGGAGAGATCACTCACCAGTTACTGTCATCGGCAAAACAGACTCTACTTGGGGAAAAAAAAAAATTAAATTATTACCTATCAAATCAGAGTAGGATAATGAGAAATAAAACCAAACCTTAAAAACCGTTTTTTACACATTGTCTCTGTTGCTCCTTCCTCCTCAGGGGGAGGACTCCTCACACTCTTGCCCTCCTTCAGCATGGGGTGCCTCCCATGGGAGACAGTCCTCCACAAACTTCTCCAAAGTGAGTCCCTCTGATGGGCTGCAGTTCCTCGCGAACTGCTCCAGCACGTGTCTTTCCTGCAGGGTGCAGTTCTTCAGGAACTGACTGCTCCAGCATGGGTCCCCCAAGGGGTGACAAGTCCTGCCAGCAAACCTGCTCCGGCATGGGCTTCTCTATCCATGGGACCACAGCTCCTGCCAGGAGCCTGCTCCAGCACGGGCTTCCCATGGGGTCACAGCCTCCTTTGAGCATCCACCTGCTCTGGCATGGGGTCCTTCCTCCATGGGTTGCCTCCAGGGCCTGCCTCACCATGGTTTTCATTATGGGCTGCTGGGGAATCTTTGCTCTGGTGCATGGAGCACCTCCTCACCTTCTTTCTTCACTGCCCTTGGTGTCTGCAGAGTTGCTCTTCTCACATATTCTCACTTCTCTCTTCAGCTGCAGTTGCTCTTGTGCAGTTTTTTCCCCACTTCTTAAATATGTTATCCCAGAGGCGTTGCCACGATTGCTGATGCACTCGGCCTTGGCCAGTGGCGGGTCCATCCTGGAGCCAGGTGGCATCAGCTCCATCGGACATAGGGGAAGCTACCCCTGCAGCCCCCTGGTACCAAAACCTTGCCACGCAAACCCAATACGTGCTGTTACTGCAGGCTGTTTTAAGGAAGTCCTGAGCACACAATGTTTCACACATACAGAAAGAAACCAGAATCTTATTCATTTCCCAATGCAGTAGCCAACTGAGATAAGGAAAATGATAGATGGGAGCCTGGCCTGAATTTATAGATTTCTCCCACAAAATACGTGCAATTTGACAGCTACTTTCTCTGTCCCTTCTCTTAGTTTCCTATTGACTCATACTTAAATCCCTCTTGAAGGGCTTATAGAGCCACAGTTTTCACTTACTAATCTAAAAGCTAAAAAAATGAGTTTGTGATTATAAATTCAATTCCAGTACATTCTCTTCCTTAAGATTTCAACCTATTTTTATTAATCACTGACTTCTCATAGATTGTCTCCTACCCTGACAGGAATGAAGGTTTCAGGATTTGACAAAATGCAGCTTTAGTTCAAGCACTTCAAAAAGTATTTTGTAAACTGAAGCAAAAAAAAAAAAACCACCACGCTTGCTCCATAAAGTCTTTGATACAAATTTCTTTAAACTAAACTGAAATCCACTCTCTATACTGAAGACGACAAAAATCATGCCACTAGCTGAATTTCATTGCCAAGCTGTCAACTTGAATTTCTTCTGTTTAAAAATAGCTGTTCATTACATTCAGTAATGGGCTGTCAAAGCATTACAGCACTGAACCTATATCATATACAGAAGCAATTGGGCAATGTGCATTATTATGTTTAGATTACTAGCATTTTTACAAGACCTCTGGGCTAATTTTAAATGAGATGGTTGACTTGAACTAAATCAAAACCATTTTTATTTGACTTTAAAGCTACTACAGATTTTCCATTTGTACTCAATTAATTTGGACCTTAATGGAAGTAAAACAAAAGATTTACCAAATGTGAACATACAGTATATTCATCCTTGTGTTTGCTTTCATGGATATAGTTACTCTAGACAACATATGAATAATAAAAATACTCCATTTGCCAAATTAAATAATATTCCCAATGGTATGATTCGGTATTGTTGCTCCTATGAATACATAATAGGCTGTTAGCAAAGAAATCATGCCTGAAGCATATATGCAGCAATATTTTAGCACAGTGAAATAATTAGAGATGTTTTTAAACTAACAAATGCATAACCTGTCTTAATAGCTCATGATATAATTTAACATACTATTAAAAAAAAACCTCAACAAACTATAAAAAGGTATCTAGAAACCACAGCTGAAATATCCTTACACAGCAGGATGTCATAAACCTAAAGGCATGCCAGAATAGCTCACAGCTATGAAAAAAGCAGGGACTAAAACAAGATCTGATGACTTGCAAATATAAATAATGAATTCTAGGGCCACATTACTGACTTCTTTATTTTCATTAACAAAGCAGCAGAATAAAGGGGAGAAGAAAAAGAAAAACAACAAACCACTGAATGTACAAAAAGCTCTACACCTTCCTTGTTTTGTGGGAATACAATTTCTCTATATTAGGAAAACAAGAACATCACTGATGCAACTCAGTGGTTATGTAGCAACAATCGGCTTTATGCTTCCTCAGTTGCCAGTGCAATGCTTTATTCTGCAGAGTTAGTAGTCCAGCTGCAAAACATTTGCTCAAGAAGCGGGCCCCTGTGAACCTCATGAAGTTCAAGAAGACCAAGTGCAAGGTTCTGCACCTGGGTTGGGGGAACTCCTGGTATCAATCCAGGCTGGGGGATGAAGGGATTGAGAGCAGCCCTGCAGAGGACTTGGGGGTACTGGTGGATGAAAAGCTGATGTGAGCCAGGTTGTGCACGCACAGCCCAGAAAGCCAATCGCATCCTGGGCTGCAACAAGGGAAGGGTGGCCAGCACACTGAAGGAGGTGATTCTCTCCCTCTGCTGTGCTCTGGTGAGACCCCACTGCAGTATTATGTCTAGCTCTGAAGTCCTCAGCATAAGAAAAACATGGACCTGTTCGAGTGGGTCCAGAGGAAGGCCACAAAAAAGATCAGAGGACTGGAGCACCTCCACTCTAAGGACAGGCTGAAAGCATTGGGGTTGTTCAGCCTGGAGAAGGCTCCAGGGAGACCTTACTGTAGCCTTTCAGTGCTTAAAGGATGCTTGTAAGAAAGACGGGGACAGACTTCTTAGCAGGGCCTGTAGTGACAGGACAAGGAGTAAAAGTCTCAAACTAAAAGAGGGTAGATTTACACTAGATATAATGAAGAAATTTTTTTACGATGAGGGTGATGAAACACTGGACCACTGGGCTCTAAGCTACCTGATCTCATTGAAGATGTGTCTGCTCACTGCAGAGGGGATGTACTAGATGACCTTTAAAGGCCTCTTCCAATTCAACCTATTCCATGACTGTATATAAATAGTCTGCTAATAAAAGACTGTAGATTTTCAGCAGCAGGACAATAAAGAGTGAGCAAAACCAGTACAGATATACTAATAAGTGTCCACAGAAAAAGCAATATAATCTTTTGGATAAAACTAACTACCATGATTCTAATAGAATTTTTAGGTAATAATGGAGACTTGCATTCCAAAGATTATATCCTTTGGAACATAAATGAGAATCAAGACTACTCAATCGCAGTGAGTTTCACAAGTACAGACAGCAGTACATCCGCAATCCTCCACTTTGTTGCCAGTATCAGTAAAATAATCTTTGCAACACTTGTTGGTGATGAAGTGACCTTTGCATAGCACCATTCCCCAATTTTCACTTTTTTTTTCCTCTCTTTACGTTAAATTAACATGCTATTTCTTTGTGTACATGGTTTAAATATGCTTCTCCACTGTCCTTGGCAGTGGTTTTAATGCCAGGCCTGTGAATAAAGACAAAAATGAGTTAGAGTTTTATTCCAATATAGGTTTGTACTACAGAAGGGTCAGCGAGGTAAAATATAGAACAAACCCTTCTTTTTCCAGATGAGAAAGAAATGCAGAAAGAAGTGATTTGTTCCAAACACGAGGTGCTCTGTGGCACCAACAGTGTTTCTCTGCTTCATAGCTCAAACAGCAAAAATTTTCTAAAGAGTCTACTAGAGGCAACAGTATAAATAATACCAAAGCAATGAGAAGCAGTATCACTCAGAAACATTTGGGTTTGGCCTAAGCTGTTGGGTTCCTCTTCCTCTGAATACCTGTTCCTGGCCAATTCATATCCATATTATGGGCCTTCTTCACTAAGTACCTAAGAAGTGCCACAAGTTTTGAACAACTATTTCAAATCAATGCAAGTAATAAAGCACCACTGCCTTTTCAAGAAAAAAAAAAAGACATTTAGACAATGATATCAAAAAATAAGACTTCTAGTGGAAAAAGTCTGGAGGCTTTTTCCCCATTCACTGCCAAAGGTAATGCAGGATTCTTACAGTCCTCAGCAATCTGAAAGTTCAGCTGGAGAGTTCAATGGATTCTGTGTGTCCTTCTGTGTCTGCTACGAGCTTATGATCTGCCTAGACTTAAGAGTCAAGAAGAAGAAAATAAGCCAAACCCATGAAAGCAAGAACTATACACGGCCTAAGACGCAGCGGAGGTTAGGAGCTCTACCCTAAGGGCAGAAGGGGGTAGGCTGTGCTCAGCAGAATTCAGGACACTAAAATTTGTCTGAGCAGGATAGAAGAAAAACTCTCTTTTCCAGTAGCTGGGCCTTTCTCACTGACTAATGTGGAAAACCTACATTGGATCTCTTGTTGATATTTTGTTGAGACCTAGTGAAATGTCTTACATTTTACTTCTCCAGTACTGTTACTTTTGCTTGAAACAAGTGTAATGTCTTTACTTCTGACTCATCTGAAAATTTACAAAGCCAAATATATCCATTACCTACTCTTATTACCTTAACCATTATTATTCATTTATGCCAAACAAAGTTAAATAATATCTGAAATATACAGAATTTTCAGCCTGACAGCTTTAGAAGCTTCTCATTTAGACTCTCTTCTTATCACCATTTCCTAAAAACTGGCAAAACCCAGTATATTCATTCAATCGCCACAGAATAAACAGTTTTGACTATTTTGTTGCATAAAAGAAAATGTAATTAAGTACGTATGCATATAAAACCTATTTGTCACTATCAAGTCTATGCTGTTTAAGGGTTGCCTAATGTTTGCCATATTTTTCTTCCAGAAATACAAAATACTAACGCCACAAAGGACACAGAATCGTAGAATGTTAGGGGTTGCAAGGGACCTCTAGGGATCATCTAGTCCAAGCCCCCTGCTAGGGCAGCCACACAGGAACACATCCAGGTGGGTTTTGAAAGTCTCCAGAGAAGGAGACTCCACAACCTCTCTGGGCAGCCTGTGCCAGTGCTCTGTCACCCTCACAGTAAAGAAGTTTCTCCTCATGTTGAGGTGGAACTTCCTATGTTCTAACTTAAACCCATTATTTCTTTTTCTGTTGTTGGGCACCACTGGGAAGAGATTGTCTCCTTCCCCTTGACATCCACCCCTCAGATATTTACATACATTAATAAGGTCCCCTCTCAGCTGTCTCCTTTCAAGGCTAAACAGCCGCAGTTCTCTCAGTTGCTCTTCATCACTACTTATCCCTTCTTACTTGATCCTATTACACAATGATGACAGAGTCATTGAAAATATACATTGAATTTATTAACTTCTGTAAAAATACTTCCAGTGTTCTTGGTAAGAAGCACTAGCAAGCACAACAGACTGCACTAGTCTTTTTACATCAAAATTATGCAAATTCCCTTAAATACTGATGATAATCAGTCTAGAATCTACCACAATATTCAGGGCATAATACCAAAATTCTCATCTGGCTTAACATAAGGATTGCATGATAGCAAGCACTTCTGTACTGTGCGGTATATCATCAGTTGAGAATCCTTTAGCATCTAGTGTCAAATATCCGTTAACAGCTCCACAGTAAAACCTGACACAATATATTATAACACCTCCAAAGAGGCAGCTGTGATCTACTGTGTCAAAAACCCCATTCAAGCAGGCTGTCAAGGTGTACGGCGCCTCTGATCTTTGATACATCTGAAAGTATTATCAAAGTTCCTCATCTATTATGTTGGAAATTAGCTAAAAAGACAGAAAACTTTTATTGTGCCATTAAAATCACTATGCTGAATAAACAATGAAGAAAGACACAAATAACTAAAAGTTTGCAGAAAAATAACACAAAAAGGTATGACTATAAAAAAAATAAAAGTACATACAATGGAAGTATCTTTGTGAGACTTTGGATGCATCTTCTTTAGTCATTTTGAAACAAGCAGAAAACAAGGAAAAGAAAGGATGAAGTTGCCATAAAGTCAAGGCATCCTCAAACACAAAGAAATACTCTTCTCCCAAGTAATGTGTAGTTTAGGGAGGTAAGCGATGGCTAACGCTGTCATACTGTGCAGCGTAACCATTCTTGAGTGACTGATAAGGAAAGGGATTTCTGATGGATTAGCTAGGTATGCTGTGCCTTGATAGAACGAAAAGATAAAATGAAAGATTATATAATGTGGGACATAGCACTGAGTGAGAACAAGGTAGCATAGAAAAGCACTTACAGTTACATTTGTAGAACACGGAATATAACTGCTTACAAATTATTTTCAGTTCTCTTTTTGACATTTAAAAGAACACTGAATAGAACATGATCTTAAGTTGGTCTTCATCTTCCAGCAAACGCTGTCTTTCAATTATATTAACATTTTTTGCAGAAGAGTTCTTAATAAGAAAATTTAAGAGTTTATATTACTTCTAACATTATCAGTTCATGATATAAAGACAAAAAATATTCATAGCTCCTCCTTATATCCAGTATACTCTGGAGATGGACTGCATCCATGCATCTCGGGCTCAGAGACGCCTTCCATTTACTTGCTGTAATATTTTGTGTGACTACATATAGCTTGTTTCAAAACAGCAGCACTTGTTCACTCGGGGATTCTATTCACTATTGAAAACTCTGTGAACACATCTGTTCTCACGGTTTATTCAGTGAAACGGAGAAACAGAAGCCTTCAGAAATCAATACTAAGATATTTCAAATGACAACCAGCAAAAATAAACAAACACCAACTGTGGAAAGGAAAGAACACAGTGAGAGAAAAAAAAAGAAACATATTTTTAATATACACAGGAGTTAGAAACTGATCTAAGTATTAGTAGCTATGAGCAAAGAAAGAGAAAAAATACTTAAATATAACGTGGAAGAAAGAGGAGGGAACACTCAAGTAATGGACAATTTTGTACTGGAAGATTTGAGTTTCTCAAACACAGCAAATAGAAGCACAATTACTACCCTTGCTCTGTGCTCTGTCCTACTGTTCTACTTTCACCATCTCTTGCTTCGACTCTGTCCATCTTCCGTTTACCCTATTGAAATCACTTTTGCTTCTTCATCAACTACCTCATCCCAGTGTTTTCCATACTACAGGAACAGCATTTACCAAGAGTCTAACAACTTTCTTTTGCTTGCATGGAAATGATTTTTTGCTTTGTTTTCATCCTCCAGTCTCTCCACAGAATTTTGTACCATAGGTCAGGACTCTTCTCTCTCCCTCCTACAAAATATGCGCTTCCCCGTAGTGAAGTATTCTTCATTTCTCATTGCATTACCAAGTTCTTCATTTGTCATTGCATTACCAAGTTCTTCTTGGGGATATCCATAGAATCCTCCACATCCTTCCTGCCAATATTCTTTAAGGTCTTTTCCAAATTTCTGTCTCAATACTTCCATCTGCAATCTCACATGATTTTTTCTACCAGCAAACTCTAAGACCTCTACATCTTCTGAGTCCTCCTTTGTCATTGACATTCTTCCCCCTGCTGGCTAAGGCATTATCATTAAAAAAAAACCCTAAAAACTTATTGCCTATTTTTTCTGTGCTCTCTTACACTTGACAAATTTGTTACTGACTCAGTTGCTAAACACCACAATCTCAGCATCCAGTATGTCATCCTGGCACTGGCCTTCACTCATTATCCAGGATTTTTAAAATTCTGTTAAATTTCTTCCTTATATCTTAGTCCTCTCCCATTTTCCGTATCAATACTCATACTGGTTTTATTGCAAATTCTATTAGCAATAGTAGGTTTTCCTCATTTCTGAGCGCAGATACTGTGATGCTCAGTAATCCCACAATGATTTGAAAAGTGACTCCATCTTTCTCGTCATTATACAGAGAAGTCACACACCCCACAGATGCTGGTTTTGTTTCACACCAAGACAGGCAGTAGCACTACAAAGCCAGAAGTTTAAATGGCAAATAATATACAAAAGCACACAGAAAAATACTCCCATTTTGTCCAATGCGTTATTACTTAGTTGAATAGTTAAGGATAAAGGAGAGGTTGCTAGCCATAATTCTTCTGGTTTTTTGCAGCTAACATTGCATTAAAATGTTCTTAATATATTGCGTATGATGCGTAAGCACTAATATTTTACCATGTTCTCAAAACCCTAGAGAATTACCATTAATAGCCAAAATCTGCACTTTTTCTTCGGAGTTATTGAAGCAGTTCTCCTCTGGTTCTGTTCAGAAATCGTTTGTTTTTTTTTCAAATGTCGCATGTAGAAAAGATTAAAAAAATTGATTTGATTACTTAATTTTTGTAATTGAATATTGATATCCCCCAACAAAGCAGCCACAGAGACACAGCAAGAGGATAAAGTAATGGAGTATAATGAAGTGAAATCATATGAGGACATCCTATTACAGTTACGTGAGATTTCCACAATGCTTATCTGCATTTTAATTACAATATTGCTTCCTTTAATACACATAGCAAGGATATAAACTAATTCCATTTTTTTTTTATTCTGATTGTTTCCTGTTAATCTGGGAAGGAGAACTGCCAAGAATATTCAAGGTCTATGTTTGCTAAACAGCTGTAAAATCTACTTAAAAGGCTCTGTGACTTTTTGAACTAAACTTGAATCCTGTAAATTAGGAATTCCATTCAACAGCATGAAGCTCTATACAGGTATATAGCTGCATAGAACTGGGAACAAATTTGCATGTAGATATTTTTTAGTAAACACCAAGCACATCAGTTTTGTGAAGTTTTAATCTTGTATAAAAGACTACCTACCAGTCCTAGCGCTTGTTCTAACTCATACTGATAGCAATGTCTGTGGTCGCTTCCTTACTGTCTAAAGTGAGGGCTCTGAGGAAAACAAAGGTTGCATAAGAAGATCATAACAAACCATTTCCCTTAAGCAAATCATACTATTTACATCAAATGATGGAATCAAGGTGGTTTTCGGTCTTAAAATTATGATGAAAACCTGCTTGATAAGTACTTCCTAGATGAAGATTCAAATAAATTCCAACACTACAGAAAGTAAATGGTTTGCTTCAAAAATTAGTAATACAACATTCTATTAACACTGCAAGTCCACATTCTCAAGGAATGCACATATTTGTACATACTAATTCACACGCACATACACACTGCGTAAATACATATGTGAGTACTTAGAATTAAAGGATTGTACTCAAACACTCCTAAAAGTTCAGGCTAAAAAATTATTTTAGATGAGTTTCATCATTATTAGATGTTAAATGCTAAGGCCAAAAACATCGTAACTTTTTTATTTTTTATTTTATGAGAGTCACTGAACACACATCCATACTCGTAGACGATGCTGAACAGACCTTCTGCTGAATTTTATGTAAAAATTATTAACAAAGTTGCTTTTAAACTACATAATTACTGTTAAGATTAAAAAAACCCACTCTCAGCAAAGGCTTAACAATCATAAAACAAATTAGCTTTTTCTCTCCCCTCCAAAAAAGGGAATTAGAGCTACTGTAGCACTCCTTAATTGATTGCACAGCTAAAAGGACCTCTGCATGGTTCTGTTTTGTACTCAACAGTAGTCAAAGAATGAGTAAACATTTATCCAAAACAAAAGAAAATGTTTCACATGAGAAGCAATGTACCACTAGCAGGGAAGGGATGTAAGACTGAGATGTCCACTATTTAATTTCTTAAACAATGTTATGGTAATTTTTCAGCTTGTGAATTTACCAAGTTGTAAAAAAATCAGTATTTACTCAACTAATGTTTTCAAAGGGAATATGAAATTAATGAGAACAGATAAAAGTAAAAGCTAAGAAACAGCAAGTTCTAATTGGGAAACTTTTGATCACCAAAAATATCAGTTCCCTCACTCCCCTCTCTTTAACATTTCTAGTTTGTTGATGAACCAACCGTGTTTGGCATAATTAACACTGAGATCTTCAGAACTCAATGACTGAAAATAATTGCTTCTCCCCTTTCTTTCCTGAGCACGCCGAAGCCCAACCTAAAGATTTAGAGCTGACTGGACAAATATAAAGGATGTCAGAAACAGTGACCGCTGACATGCCATTCAAGGCACATGGAAGGGAGTTCAGGCTTGAATGCCTCTAAACTGCTCATTGGTAAGATCAGCTATCAGTGAGACACAGTGTAAGTCAGCACAATTCACTGAGCCTGCTATGACCTTAAAATCATTGCTCCTGGGGCATGTTCATCCACCAATTAGTTTATACGCTCACTGGAAATCCATTGCTCAGTAAATGCACTGGTCTCTCATTCCACGGTGTTGATGAAGTGTGTGTGATGGCTTTCTCTTCACAACTTGACCCCTAAAGCTGACCCATCTGGAGCTGAAGCATTCATGCCACTTGAGCGCATCCTTGGTTATCACAGAGCCTGATATGTTCTTTAAAAACACCATTACTCACATTTTTCTCCTCCTAGTTAAAAATGTTTTGCAATCAGTAAGACACACAGAACTTTTTAGGGGGAAGAAATTTAGTACAAAGTATGCCAAAGTACATCTGTAAAGGGGAATCGACATAAAACATGACTTCTGATCAAGTTGGTATGAATACTGTAAGTATCATTCCTCTCACAGAACACTTGTTAAGCCCAATATCAATTCATTGCAGTATATGTCTTTTGCCACAAATGCCATGAAAATTAAACAAACCCCCAAACTCAAACAAAAAACCCACATGCACAGCCGGGTTACAGCCATCATCACAGCATGGTGAGAGAGAATTTTCCCTTGGGCGTTTAAAGAAAAGACTTATGACATCTATTTAAATATCACAAAAGTACAGTGTATACTGTTACGATACTTTTACCCTACTCCAGGTATCCAAGTGCATATGACCTCCAAATTTCAGATTAACCAAGAAATTTGTAAAAGATAAACAAACAAAACTAGCAACTTCCTTCACTAGCCTTATTCCACAATCTGGGATTAATTTCCATATCAGGTACTACCATTACTCATTACTAATAACAATAATAACAGCTCCTTTAAGAGAACACAGTGGGGGGAAAAAAAAAGCTACTGGATTACTCATTGTGTTCCTTCTGGATGCTCTCCAGTCAAAGAAGAAAAAAAAGAGTATGAATATATTTTGTCAAAAAGTGACTGTACTGACAGGTGAGGTTTTTTTTTTAAAAAAAAAGGAAAAAAGTTATAGTTTTCAACTTTTGATGGAATTCAGAAATGATTCTGCCTTCTCTTCTTCTCTGAGAGTGGGTGGAGGTAAGGATCTCTTTTCTTCCTTTTACATATCCCCTACTTCTTTTAGCAATAAAATGGAGAAGAAAGAAAAGAAGAGACAAAACAAATATTGTATTTAAACCAAAGATGTTAGTTAACCTGTTTTCTGGAAAATGAGAACAACTAGCAGTAACACTTGTTAAGTAACCTGAATATAATTTTTCATGTTCTTTTTAATTAGAGTTTAAGTTCAGCCGCCAGAGGAACCTCTGCTGTTGTAATACAAAGTGCCCTTGACTTAGAAAAATTATATCTCAAATTTAAAAATATATTAATATAAAAGGAATTAATGATGGAGATATTATATGGTGAAGGTGAAGCTATCCTGTGAAATTTCAAATGCTAAGTGTAAACATAACCAGTTATGGCAGAAAAGGTTTGTATCAGCATCTATTCTCACTTAAATACCCGACAAAAATTTGGAATTAATGGTAAGAGCCTGCCAATGAAACCCCCCAAAAAAGTAAAATCATCTCTAATCTAAAAGTAAACTAATAAAAAACCCAAAGGCAAAAGACAGAGCTAGAAAAATTCATATTAGAAATAAGACGCTCATTTTAATTAGATAATTAAATATCTGAAAGACTTGTATGGTGAGATAGTTGATCATCCATCTCTTTGAGCCTTAAAAGAAAAATTACACATCTTTCTAAAAGCTAGATGGCAATCCATCAAGAAATTATGTATTTAATTAAGGTGTTATCAAGGACTCAAACTCTTAATCAAATCGCTGCATCACAGTCAGTTACCTAACATCACCTTAACTTAGTCGAGAGAGGTAATGAGCAAAACATGGACTGAGCAATGTTGAAGAGAAAAAAAAATGATTTTGGGGAATTTATGTTCTTGTGATTGTGGTGAAGGAACGAGGGGTGGATTGTGTGTAGATTGTTTAGTCTTGTCTGGTGGTGTGATTTTGTTTTGATTTTGGTGTTGGGAGTCTTTGGTTTTTCTGTTTCAATGTTAATACTGTGTGATGAATGTAAATTTTAATAATAAGTCACCATAACTTAGCCTGTGACAAAAAATTTGTCTGATCACCGTATCATGGGTTATCCTAAGTTTGAAAATTCAGTCAAATTCTCTAACTTCTGTTGGACAAGTGAGAACAGCTGATCATGATGGTCTTCAATACTTTAGGTGAAATTTTGGTCCTGCTGATTTCTCTTTGGACAAGCGAAATGTCGCTATGAACATATGAGACGTTGTACACCTGTAAGCTTCGTCCTTCACTTGTTGGCAATGCTATACTAACTAAAGCTTTAGAACCCTAAATAGTCCCTATTTAAAGTCAAAAAGACTGTTTGCTTTGTCTTGCATCTCTTCTGGATTCTGTAAATAATAAACTGTAGTACATTTTAAAGTATTAAAATATGAATTTTGAATACAATGTGTTGAATACAAATTTTTTTTTTTTTTTAAGTAAAACCTTTTCATATACTTTACCATAAAAGGGAGTGGTTGGAATCCTCACAAGTAGATTTCTAATGCTAAATTAGAATTGTTATTTACTTCAAAGTAACTATAATACATTGCATAGTAATTCATGAGACATACTCTTAGGTTTTGTGCCACTGTATTGCCACAGATAGGAGAAAACAACACAGGAAACACCTTACAGAATTACTGCAAGATACCACAAACTCTTAAGTGTTCTGAATTAACACCAACCACAGTAGTCTGATTCAGTGAGCTGATTAAATAACACAGCATCATCAAAGAGAGAGTGTCCATCCTTCCCTTTGCCTCCTACCCTGCTACTCTCCTACCCACGTGGTCCTGTAAGACACATGCAAGCTGGCACTTGTTGGACATCTCCTTTAGCTAATTTATTAAATTTCCAGAAAAAAAACCCATACAATTTCCTACTGTGGTAGTAAATTCCATCAGCTCACAAAAGAACATCTTTCAGCGCGTGCATTGCTGTGCTGCTGGAAACAAGAAAAGGACTGAGGAAAAGATGTGCAACGTGAGAGCCTTCAGGAGCAGCAAGTTATTAAATAGTCTCAAGTGTTCATAAACGTATGAGGCTGAAAAAGTGGGCTAGCTTTTATCTTTCTTCCAGAAAGAAGAGGTTATCAGAATGACAGTCACTAAAAGATTTCGATTCAAGATCATTGAGAGCAAGAAAACTGCTGACCCACTGCTGGAAAAGCAGCTAAAATACTATGAACAAATAAACTATATAAGCATTGAGTATACAGTTGCAATCTCTCATTGATAAAAGTACACCAGAGAATTTTCTGCAGAGTACATAAAAAAAAATATTTAATGAACACTGAGTTTGGGTTCATCTGTTGTTTTTTTTTAAAAAAAACAGCATAACTTTAATAAAAGTTTTATAATTAAAGCAGTAAACATACATCTGAAGAACAAGTAATGGCACAAACTGCACCTCACTCAAAAATTTCATGTCCAAGAGATATCTGTTTTCTACTGAATTTTCCACCATTAAGGATGGAGTTTCAAAGCTTTATTTGTAATTAATTTGAGCTCCTAAAACAAGGCAGTCCTGTTTTTTCCCCTCTCTTGACATACTACAACATTTCCCATGCAACAGCAAGTTGGATTAGGGAGCTGATCCAACTGAAAACTAACCCTACAAAACCAAAAACCAGATTAAGCGTATCATCTGGCACTAACTGTGCAGTCTCATTGTTACTATATTTGACACCAAGATTAGGGTGAAGCCATAAAACAGGTGAAGGTGGAAAATGAACGACCTGCATCAGCTGCTGTTTAGACTTACAAAAGGTTTAGCATAAAATGTAGTATATATCTCTACCTATACTTATATGCTGTAGTTCTTAAATCTTAGGTCTAGGTCTTAAGTTTTATTTCCATTTTCCAGTTTAAGTCATAGCGCTATTTTCTCGCTTTGGCTTTGAGATTTTTTTCCCCTGTTCTCCCTCCTGTGTCTTTCATGGGCATGTAATTTCTTGTCCTTAGTCACTGTTGATAGGTGACTGCAAGGGCTGACGCTGGTATAGACTGAAGAATCATTTCTCTTAAAATTAGCTTAGTCCATTGTTAAAGAACCATGCAGAACAAATGCTTCATTTCAAGCTTGTGCAAGTTTTATCCTGAAAACTATGTGCTTCATTGTCCCAGAGAAATAGAGCTGTCTTCAGTTGTTATGAAGAAGGGCAGGCTCAGAAGCACTGACACCTGACCCAGGGAAGATCTTGCAATGTAACAGGTTGACAAACGGGAAAACAATTTGTGAAAATAAATGTCAAAACTGCATCTGCTTCAGCAGGTTTGAAATTCTGATCAATGTAAAAATATCGTAAGTGTTCAACTAGATTTTCCCACTAAAAAACAGTTAAAATTTCATGAATTTTTTTGTACTAAAATGGCTTAAATTTTGTGCAGCCACTCTCATAAGGCAATACAGAAGAACTGTTTTTTTCACGATACCTAAATAACATATTCCTCAGTAATAAGTGAAAATCTTGAGGAATGCAATGAAATAATGTAGTTTTTAACATGGGTGTGATGTTCAGTTCACACTAATGTACATATAGATGGATAGATAGGTAAGATATATAAAGGCTCTCTATAAGACATGGATAGAAAGAAAGGTAAGATTTTGCATCTCCATCAAAATGCTCTCACGTGCAGCACATACTGTCCAACCTTATATAAATACAGTCCTTCAACTTAACAAAATGCCAAGCATTGGACTTTGGTTCTAGCAAGGTGCAGCTCTGAACAGAAAGATCCACTGGGGAATTTCAGAAGATCAACAATTTGCTAATCATTACCTACTGTAAAACAAAATCCTCTGCAGTGGTGGGGACAAAGAACCGAACACAGAAAAGGAATGAATGCTGAACCTCAAGCTAGTCACACGCCAGAATTACAATAGGCTTTTATCTAGTACTGGGCCGGAAGTTACTGCTATGATAAAGAAAAAGTTTGAAGATATAGTGAAAATAAATTAGCAAATATAATTTTCCAAGTAGAACCAATGGTACGTTCAGTTTTGATATGCAATGGAGCCTCAGAATGAGCACATTCTGTCTGTAGAAGCTATTAGACAAGATACGCCCTAGGAATAGGTTTCTTTAATTAGATTTCTAACGTGCAGCTGCACAGGAACAAAGTTTTATAATAAAAAGTTAGAAGTAGGTCAAAGCACCTAACATTGATGAGGCAGTTATAACAGAATATGGGTTTCCTTTATAATTTTATGTAGGTAGCTTTTCAAACACAAAACTCTTTCTGACCCATGAGAAACCACTGAGTATCACTCTGCTGTCCATGCTATATGCCTGCTTACTGTGCATTAAACAAACAAATCTTATTATTCTGTGTTGGCTTAAACATTGATTTCTTCTTTTAAACATATGTCTGTAATTTTACAGCATAGTACAAAATTCAAAGTAAAAGTTTTACTGTCATTTGCACAATCTGTGAGGCTACGCCAGCGATTAGCCATTATAGAATTGTTTAACAGCAAATTTGTTCGATGTATCTAAGAAAATATTACTGGAAAGCAAATGTGGGCTTTAGGAACTAAACTGAACAGCAAACTGGCAAGTTTCGTTGTTCACTGTCATAGCCAGCCTGCTCTGCACGAGCAACCTTTCACTCTTATCTGACCTCGGCTCAAAGGTGATGTCTTTCAAGTGTGGTGACTAAACCTGTTAAACTACAAACCAAGAGATGTACAGCACTGCTACAGAAGTAACAAAGGGCAGTTTAATGCAAAACCTACAAGTAAATTCTCAATCTAAGAACCTTGCTCCAGGAAAAAGTTAAACTGCTCTTCTTCAATACCACTGATTTAAATAAACTGAAAGAGACCTCACCTACATGCTTACACATTTGCTATCATTTTAAACACTTCCTGCTCACATTCAGTTTATAAGAAAGAACTGAAAACCAATATATTGTAGGACTTGAAAGTACTTGAAAGGTTTTAATGACTAACGTTGTGCCAATCTGATATAAACTCAAACTTTAAAGGAGTTACTCATCCAGTCCTCCAATCCAGACTTTCATAAATAATGGCAGTTCTGGGGAACATTTGGAATCATAAGAAATGTCAAAAGGTTCAGTTTCACCAGAAGTTTTTGGGAAGTTTTTGTATTTTCTTCTCTAATAGAGACTTTCATGTAATTCTGGAGCTAATCATTAAGAGGCAAAACCCCCACAACGTAACAACACAGCCAGTAAAAAAACTCACATTGCAAGTCTAACAAGCAGAAAGAACTGGTGCTAAGCCAAGAGCTGCTGAGTAGATCTTCCAAGAGATGGTTAGAGAAGGCAATCATCTTCCCCACAAAAAAAGAAACATCAATTTTACCCAACAAGTTCCCCGTAGAACTTTACATTCCTAATCTTGGTCCTACATATTAATTTTTGCAAGTCAAGTAAAACTTAAGAGATAAAATCTTCATGAACAACAGCTCCAACACAGTCCCTAGAGTGCTTGCTTTAGTAGTTTATCTGAAGTAACTCTTCCATTTCTTGTTCATTAACTCCAAAGCCAAACATATTAATCAAAGTAACATTTTAATAAGTCAGTCAAGGTGAAATATTCAAAGTATTACAAAGCAGATCCCATGCATCATACTGCAAGACAACAAAAAAAGTGTAAAGTGTGAGTACGGTCCAACAGGTCAGAGGAGACAATAAACCAAGATATTCACTTAGCCTGTTTTCCAAAGATAAATGACAGATTGGGAAGGAGAGGATCTTGCTTTGTTTCATTTGAGCTTTTTGCATATCGCTCCCTGAGAGTGTGTCAGCCAAGGAATTTGCCTAGAATAACCACAGCTGCTCTGAACTAACTTTCTGCATAGACAGGCTTACCTACTGCTAAGCATTCACACTGTAGATTAACTGCTCCACACTCAATCTTCTATGGAACAATAATGTCCACTGAAAAAGTTATTGTAAAAATATTATTTCATTTTGAATTCTGCACCAACATATTCAAAGAAACATGCTCTGAATATGTTAATTAGGGCCCATAAAAAGATCAGAAATGACAAAAGGAAGTGGGCTTAAACCTTTTGGCGGTAGCCAGGCATACTTTTAAAATCCATCCTCAGATGAAAGTGCTGGCACTGTGGATATAAAGTGATGCTTGGAGCACAATCCGTACGTGATAGCTGACTAAAAATAAATGTGGTCCAAAAGGGCACGCTAAAAAAGCCTAAATTAGTTCACACTCATCATGTGACTCTACTTCCCAAGAGGTATGGATCCTCCAAAACAACCCAAGGGGGGCATATAAGTAGCAGATGTAACCTTGCTGCTGTACCCCCCTTCTACCAGGGGCAAAGGAACTTCATTTGCTGCTGCTTCACCAGGTACCACTGGGACAAGCCTTGAGGTTTCCTTCGACTGTGTGGGAGCACAAGAGATCTGATGCAACCAGGGACTGCTCAAGTGGAAGATGGCTCACACAGAAGAGGAGATAGTACTATAGCAAACTGGAGAAGATATGAATGCCGTAGAGGCTTAAAAGCTTTTGGGTTTCTTTTTCGTAGACACTCAAGAAATCTTTCAGTTGCAAAACTAGGATTTACAGGCAAAAACCCATAGGCTTTACCAGAGATCTAAGAACTACCTGGGCCATTACTATTTTTATTACTTGGTATTCCTTCTAATCATATTCCTTGGGTTCACCCATCTAAAAGACATCTATTTGTCTTAAAACGTAATATATACACCTATCTATGCTGAAACGACATTTTCTCCAAGCCGACAATGGAAAAAAAATGTATTTGATATGTTTTAAATCATAAATATTTCAGCCTAAGAATGAAATTTTATAAAGCACTCACCCTGGGCCAGAACATCCTTTTAATCTACAGTGACACTGTGACATTGAATTATGTGCAGTACTGCATCTACATCAGCGAGAAATATTTAATATCATAATAGTGCTTAAAATATTATGAGCTTTAGTCCTAGTTTTAAAATAGTCTCAAAGACAAAATGCAGCAAATTGAAATATTAAATGTCCTCTGAATGTATTCTTGGAAGATTGTTTGGAAGACATTTTTAGCTATAAAAACGTGTAATTGGCTTCATTAGTCAATCCTCTGATTTAAGAGAACTAAAAAGGAGATTTTAGTATTTTTAACTATAAAATATAATGTGCAGGCATTACAGAGAGCACATTTAATTCTAGCTACTCTAATATATAGATACTATTTCCAAATGCATGTATTCCCAGACTTGGGTTAATTCTATTGGCATTTTGAATGACTAGGTTTTTACTGAAACACAAAATTTACACATGATTGTTGTCACATTTTAGAAAATGTGTATGATCCTTAGGCCTGCATCTTGTAAGATGATTATATTTTTCTCCTGTATGATTTCAGTACTGCTGATGTAATTGAATATTTTAAACAAATATGCCACCCTCCACTTGAAACCTTAAGTCTCCTGTGTGCCTCACATAAACACTATGGTAAATCTTCATTTGATGATAAAAAGCATTCTTGTTTCAAGTCTATATAAAATTATTTTTGCTCTGTATCTTTTTCAGAAAACAGAAGGCTTTCTTTACAGTGTGGAAGCGGTACAGTGACTGAAAAATTGTTCCTTTGTACCCAATAAAGGTTTTCAGAGTTGCATCCACTTATTCCACTGGTAAAGACATTATGACTGTTACTCTGTTGAAACAAAACCACCTAAAAACTCAATGGAGCGTATTTCTTCTTGTGTAACAACATCACCAATTATTATTTTCTAAATTTATTATCTTTCAAGCAGCCCCTGGGAACCCCATGAATTTGCACAACTGCTGAATGCCATCAGATTTCATGCCTCTACCAAAGGTAACAGAGCACACGTATTCTTTTGGATAAGCTTCACGTTAGAAAAAAACAAGAACTCAACCACCTGGCAGTTTTAAAAAGCATCACAATCTGATGTTAAACAGTGTTGTTCTAAGAGCAGTGATCAGAAAACGCCACGCAGTCATGAACTCACTACAGGTGAAAAGTCGCCAGGTTTCTTCCAACATGTTTTCACAAGGACACACACAACATTGGTATTAACTGTTTCCTGTGGGTGTTCAAGATGACCTGGAGTCATCTGCTAACACAAAAGCCACAGCTGCTTCAGGGTTCAGAAAAAAGGGGTCTGCAGCTCTGCAGTGCTTAGGGCTGCTGGCAGAATATGTCTCATGGCGACCAACATGCTCCAGTAACAAGAGGATTTAGGATATGTTAAGCTTACTTTACTATATTGTGCTCTTAAAATGCACCAAAGAAATACATCATTTCCAAACACCGAATTGTTATCACTGAGCTGCAGTTAAGGATAAGAAGCGTTGCCAAGTTTTGCATAATGCTCACCATTACGAGTAAGCACTGTTTCCCCTTTCTTCTAAAAATGCCATTTAAGGTTTCAACAGTTCTGCTAAACCTAGACTGTAAGTGCCATGCTTGAATCTATTTTTTTGGATGTTTGCCCAACAATAAATGATCTACAATGATCTGAGGACAGCACTCTCATCCAAGAACTTAATCAGATTAATGATGTATTTGTTTAATAAAAAATGAATAACATCAAGCTTGAGAATACCTAATTTACATATTAAATGGTTGAAGGGGACAAAAAAATACTAGTGGTTTTACAAAATTAAGATTACAAAATTGACTATTGTCTTGAAAATTTGTTACTAGATTGCAAAATAATAAATAAGTGTTCATTAGCAGTGTTTATGTAAATTCATGACTTGATGCTTACTTGTTCAAAAGACTTAATGATGTTTACATTTACAAAAAATTTATTAAGAGCAATGTTGATATCACAACATAGCAATGGCAACAACATTAACATTACGTACAGAACCTCCCATCTCTTTCAACCTGAAGAATATAAGAAATACTGGAAAATATTTTACTGAAGACTTGAGATGCCAAAGGGAGTGCTGAGAAGGAGAGGTGTGAAAGCAGCAGTGATGCATTGGGTTTAGCTTTTATATAAAGTAAACAGAGAGACCTCACAGTGTGAATTAAATTATACAAAACTTGCAGACCTTACAGGGTTAAGAATTATAAAAAAAAAAGCTAGCTAATACTCTTTTTCTGATTTCTTCCATGTTCCAGGCACATAGGGTTTCTTTATCAACTTCATGATTTCATAAAAATATTACAATTTTTCACCAGATTTTCAAGAAACGGAAAATTATCTCTCATAACAATAGATTAATCTGCAATAAGTGTCACCTAAGTAGATCAGAATATGATTTATCAGCACCAAATACAGCCTTCTGGTTTTGTTACAACAAATTAAGTCTTTAAATCATATACTGGTAGAGCCTATTTTCCAAATCCCAACAGGTTAAATGCTGTGTGTGGAAAAACAGTGAGAAAAACAAAAGAAGCAGTGGATGAACAGTGAAGATCAGGCCAGCATTTGCCATCTGACATAGTAAATCTGCAGTCTATCATCATACAATAATTCAACAAGTATTATCCCCCATTCCAAAGTCTCCAGGAGGAGTTCCCTCTGCCTTTATACAATAAATGCTTTCACTTGATGAAACACACTCTCTTCTGGGCAAACAAAGCTTTTGGGATGAATCAAGATGGGTCTGTAAGCATACATACAATACAGGACACTCCTGGCAACAAACCCAAGGCCAACTAACAAGCACAGAAGATATGCAACTGCATATCAGTAACAGACTCAGTAGAGCACAAAACATTAATTTTCCTATTCCCAACATCATCATCCAACTTAATATGCAGAATAGGAATGCTTCCAAGTACCACCTCCAAGAAGCAGGACCTCAGAGAAAAATGGCAATAAAACAATCCTTCCTTACTTCACAGGGAGGGAACAGAAGGGAATATTCACACAAGATGATGCTAGTAAAATAGATCTTCAAATGGCAGACCATGCCTTCAAACCCAGAAAACGTAACGTAACGTAACGTAACGTAACGTAACGTAACGTAACGTAACGTAACGTAACGTAACGTAACGTAACGTAACGTAACGTAACGTAACGTAACGTAACGTAACGAACGTAACGTAACGTAACGTAACGTAACGTAACGTAACGTAACGTAACGTAACGTAACGTAACGTAACGTAACGTAACGTAACGTAACGTAACGTAACGTAACGTAACGTAACGTAACGTAACGTAACGTAACGTAACGTAACGTAACGTAACGTAACGTAACGTAACGTAACGTAACGTAACGTAACGTAACGTAACGTAACGTAACGTAACGTAACGTAACGTAACGTAACGTAACGTAACGTAACGTAACGTAACGTAACGTAACGTAACGTAACGTAACGTAACGTAACGTAACGTAACGTAACGTAACGTAACGTAACGTAACGTACGTAACGTAACGTAACGTAACGTAACGTAACGTAACGTAACGTAACGTAACGTAACGTAACGTAACGTAACGTAACGTAACGTAACGTAACGTAACGTAACGTAACGTAACGTAACGTAACGTAACGTAACGTAACGTAACGTAACGTAACGTAACGTAACGTAACGTAACGTAACGTAACGTAACGTAACGTAACGTAACGTAACGTAACGTAACGTAACGTAACGTAACGTAACGTAACGTAACGTAACGTAACGTAACGTAACGTAACGTAACGTAACGTAACGTAACGTAACGTAACGTAACGTAACGTAACGTAACGTAACGTAACGTAACGTAACGTAACGTAACGTAACGTAACGTAACGTAACGTAACGTAACGTAACGTAACGTAACGTAACGTAACGTAACGTAACGTAACGTAACGTAACGTAACGTAACGTAACGTAACGTAACGTAACGTAACGTAACGTAACGTAACGTAACGTAACGTAACGTAACGTAACGTAACGTAACGTAACGTAACGTAACGTAACGTAACGTAACGTAACGTAACGTAACGTAACGTAACGTAACGTAACGTAACGTAACGTAACGTAACGTAACGTAACGTAACGTAACGTAACGTAACGTAACGTACGTAACGTAACGTAACGTAACGTAACGTAACGTAACGTAACGTAACGTAACGTAACGTAACGTAACGTAACGTAACGTAACGTAACGTAACGTAACGTAACGTAACGTAACGTAACGTAACGTAACGTAACGTAACGTAACGTAACGTAACGTAACGTAACGTAACGTAACGTAACGTAACGTAACGTAACGTAACGTAACGTAACGTAACGTAACGTAACGTAACGTAACGTAACGTAACGTAACGTAACGTAACGTAACGTAACGTAACGTAACGTAACGTAACGTAACGTAACGTAACGTAACGTAACGTAACGTAACGTAACGTAACGTAACGTAACGTAACGTAACGTAACGTAACGTAACGTAACGTAACGTAACGTAACGTAACGTAACGTAACGTAACGTAACGTAACGTAACGTAACGTAACGTAACGTAACGTAACGTAACGTAACGTAACGTAACGTAACGTAACGTAACGTAACGTAACGTAACGTAACGTAACGTAACGTAACGTAACGTAACGTAACGTAACGTAACGTAACGTAACGTAACGTAACGTAACGTAACGTAACGTAACGTAACGTAACGTAACGTAACGTAACGTAACGTAACGTAACGTAACGTAACGTAACGTAACGTAACGTAACGTAACGTAACGTAACGTAACGTAACGTAACGTAACGTAACGTAACGTAACGTAACGTAACGTACGTAACGTAACGTAACGTAACGTAACGTAACGTAACGTAACGTAACGTACGTAACGTAACGTAACGTAACGTAACGTAACGTAACGTAACGTAACGTAACGTAACGTAACGTAACGTAACGTAACGTAACGTAACGTAACGTAACGTAACGTAACGTAACGTAACCCTCTACCCTGCCCCTTTCCCACTTGACCAAGGCACAAGGCTCCTATATTGCAGGCCACGCCCCTCCTCCCTTCCCACAATGCCCTGCAAAAGGGGCGGAGCAAACCTCCAGCACACACAGAAGGGGCCAGAGGAGCAGCCTCCTCTCTTTCACTCCTTGTCTTCACTCTTAGGGGAGAGCTTGGGCTGGGTGGAGAAAGACACTACAAGAACCAGCAAGAGCAGCTTTTCTGATCCAAACAGATCACCTACAGCACCAACATGACCAGGTGTGAGACTCAAAGCAAGAAAGGATTGTCTTAACTTGGCCAAGACACCGAGGTCAGAACCCCACTGCTTAGCACACCAAACTGCTGCTGTAGGAATTAACCACCTTGCTGCAACATTAGCAGCAACTAACACCTGCCAGGCCTTGAACCTGGCTTGGACAGGAGGCCTTCTTCAACATTCTGCCAGAAAATATGGTGAAGCATCACAGACACAGCAACAATTCCATTTGCTGCAGAGACAAGCTTCAGCAAAGGTAAGACTGCACTGGGGAAGGGATTTTAAGCCAAAAAGGTCAACCAGACACTCTTTTGGGGGGCTCTTTTTTTTAAGCCGGGAAAAGCGGCTTGCCTGTACCAGGGGCCAGCAGCTGGAGGGCAGGCAGCCGGGCTGGCATGGGCAGAGCCACCCTCAGCCACGGGGAATCTAAAAGAGACATTAGCGCTGGTAACCAGCCACTACTGGTGTACCTTAAGGTTAATGACATTAATCAGCCATTGATTGTGCTCTGGGTATAAGAAGCCTTGGGGAGGGCAGCGACCACTGAACACAAAGCAATAAACAGTAAGTCAGTGTTAACAGGGGAATACTTAAATTTGCTGTAAATAAACCCATGTATAGTTTTGAGAAGTCTTTTGATTGCAGAACCAATTACGGTTGTAACACGATCAAAGGCCGTTAGAAAAACCGTGGACACCCAGACAGAGGCCCCATGCAAGCATGCGGGTGTTCAGGCCTCAGGCTGCAAAGAGTGCCAGAGCCTGGTACTTGCGATGGAGGGTAGTGGAGACAACACCCGGGTCAGATGTGACCAGGTGAACAATCTGCTCAGCCTGGTGGTTGAGCTGAAGGATGAAGTAGAAAGGCTGAGGAGTATCAGGGAGTCTGAGAGAGAGACAGATCGGTGGAGCCACTTGCCAAATTGTAAGCAGCAAGCTCCACAAGAAGCAGAAAATCCCCTCCCCTCTGCCAAAAGGAGGGTACGTAAAGGATGGGGAGGAGTGGAAGCAAGTGCCTGCCAGGAGAGGAAGGAAAATCCCTGCCCAGCCTCCCCCACCTGCCCGGTTGTCTTTGCAAAACAGGTATGGGGCTCTAGACAATGAGAGCCAGGCAAAGGAAGAGACCAGTGGAGGTTCATCCATAGGGCTGCCAAGGGTGAATCAGTCAGTCACACCTATTAGGACTTCTTCGTCCAAGAAAAAAAGGAGGGTAATTGTTGTGGGAGACTCCCTTCTCGGGGGAACAGAGGGTCCTATCTGCCGCCTGGATCCAACCCACAGGGAAGTCTGCTGCCTCCCTGGGACCCAGATTACAGATATTATTAAGAAACTTCCATGTCTGGTTAAACCCTCTCATTATTACCTGCTTCTGGTTATGCAGATTGGTAATGATGAGATGGCAGAGAGATGTCCAGAAGCAATCAAAAGGGACTTTAAGGCACTGGGATGGATGCTTGAAGGATCAGGTGCACAGGTTGTGTTTGCCTCCATTCCTTCAATTACAAGGAAAAACAGTGGAAGGTTCAACAAAGTGCAGCAGATTAATACTTGGCTACAAGGGTGGTGCCAACGCTCTAGTTTTGGGGTTTTTAGCCATGGGCAGATCTGCATGGCACCTGGTCTGCTAAAACCAGATGGGGTTCAAGTGATGCAAAGGGGAAGAAGAATCCTTGGTCATGAGCTGGTGAGACTCAAAGAATGTTCTTTAAAGTTTAAGATATGAAGGGGGAAGCAGTTACAACCAGATCAAATGAAAATGACCATGGGATCCACACAGTGACATCAGAAGCAGAGTCACTAGCACAGATGAAGTACAATTGTACTTTATTGAGGCCTCCAGGTACCTTATCAGGGGCCCAACTCAACTGCCTTTATATGAATGCCCACAGCTTGGGCAATAAACAAGAGGAGCTGGAGATGCTTGTGAGTCTGCAGTGCTATAACCTGATCAGCATCACAGAGACATGGTGGAATGACTCCTGCGATTGGTGTGTTGGACTAGAAGGGTATAAACTGTTCAGGAAGGACAGGCAGGGGAAACGAGGAGGGGGTGTTGCCCTCTATGTCAATGATCAGCTAGAATGCATGGAGCTCCACCTGGCAAGTGATGACCAAAGAACTGAGTGCCTGTGGATCAGGGTGAAAGGAAGGGTAAGAGACTTTAAAGGGGGGGGGGGGGGGGTGCTACAGACCACCCAATTGGGAGGACCGATTGGAGGAGGCCCTTCATAAGCAGATAGGAGTTGCTGTTCATTCACAAGCCCTGATCCTCACGGGGGATTTTAATTGCTCCAACATCAATTGGAAAAAAAAACATGGCAGGCAACAAGCAATCCAGGAGATTCCTGGAATGCATTGATGATAACTTCCTCTTCCAAGTGATAGAGGAACTAACAAGGAGAGGTGCCATGTTAGACCTCATTCTCGTCAATGGGGAAGGGCTGGTGGGTAATGTCAAACTCGTGGGTAGCCTTGGCTGCAGTGACCATGAGATGGTGGAGTTTGAGATCCTAAGGGCATTTAAGAGCGGGAAGCTCAGCAAGCTTGATACCCTTGATTTCAGAAGAGCTGACTTTCACCTCTTCAGGAACCTCCTTGCCAGTGTGCCATGGGATAAAGCACTGAAGGGACTGGGAGCCCAAGAAAGCTGTTTCAAGGATCATCTCCTACAACCTCAAAGGCAGTGCATCCCTAGAAGGAGGAAAGCAGGCAAAAACACCAGGAGACCTATATGGATAAACAAAGAACTCCTGGCTAAAATCAAATACAAAAGGGGAACACACAAAGCATGGAAGCAGGACCTGGGACGATTACAAGGCAGTTGCTCATGTAATCAGAGACCAGGTTAGAAAAGCTAAGGCCCTGACAGAGTCAAATCTGGCCAGCGATACTAGAAATAACAGAAAAGGATTTTACAGGTACATAGGAGAAAAAAAGAAAAATGAGAGAGAATGTGGGGCCTCTCCGGAAGGATACAGGTGACCTGATTACTGAGGATATGGAGAAGGCTGAAATATTCAACAACTTTTTTGCTTCAGTCTTCACTGGCAACCACTTGAACTACACCACCCATATCAGAGGGTGTTGGCTGGGTCTGGGAGAGTGAAGAACCACCCAGGGTAGGAGCAGATCAGGTCCAGGAACACCTAGAGAGCCTGAAGGTGCACAAGTCCATAGGACCTGATGAGATACATCCACGGGTCCTGAAGGAACTGGCAGCTGAAGTTGCTAGGGCACTAGCCAACATATTTGAGATGTCCTGGCAGTCTGGTGAGGTTCCCACAGATTGGGAAAAGGGGGAACATAAACCTCATCTTTAAAAAAGGAACCAAAGACAACCCAGCAAACTACAGACCAGTCAGCCTTACCTCTGTGCCAGGTAAAATCATGGAAAAGATTCTCCTGGTAGCTGTACTAAGGCACATAAAAGATAATCAAGTGGTTGGTGACAGCCAACATGGCTTCACTGGGGCAAGTCATGCCTGACTAATTTAGTGGCCTTCTACAACAAAGCTATAGCGCTGGTTGACATGGGAAAAGCAACGGATGTCATTTCCCTGGACTTGTGCAAAGCGTTTGACAGTGTCCCACATGACATCCTTGTCTCTAAAATGGAGAGACACAGATTTGACAGATGGACCACTCGGTGGATAAAGAACTGGCTGGATGGTCACACTCAAAGAGTTGTGGTCAATGGCTCAAAGTCCACATGGAGGCCAGTGACAAGCGGTGTTCCTCAGGGGTCTGTTCTGGGTCCAGTGCTGTTCAACATCTTTATCAGCGACATGGACGACAGCATTGAGTGCACCCTCAGCAAGTTTGCCGACGACACCAAACTGTGTGGTGCCGTGGACTCACTTGAGGGAAGAGATGCCATCCAGAGGGACCTTGACAGGCTTGAGAAAAGTGCCAGTGCAACTGCATGAGCTTCAACAAGTCTAAGTGCAAGGTCTTGCACCTGGGTTGGGTCCATCCTAGGCACAAACACAAACTGGACGCAGAGTGGGTTGAGAGTAGCCCTGAAGAGAAGGATTTGGGGGTGTTGATAGATGAGAAGCTCACCATGAGCCGGCAGTGCGCGCCTGCAGCCCAGAAGGCCAACCGCATCCTGGGATGTATCAGGAGAAGCGTAGCCAGCAGGTCAAGAGAGGTGATTCTCCCCCTTTACTCTGCTCTTGTGAGACCCCACCTCAAATACGGCATCCAGTTCTGGTGCCTCCACCATAAGAGAGACATACATCTGTTGGAGCGCGTTCAGAGGAGGACCACAAAGATGATCCAGGGGCTGGAGCACCTCTGCTGTGAGGACAGGCTGCGGGAGCTGGGATTGTTCAGTCTTGAAAAGAGAAGACTTCGGGGGGGACCTAATAGCTGCCTTCCAATACCAGAAGGGATCCAATAGGAAGGCTGGGGAGGGACTTCTTACAAGAGGATAGGACAAGGGGAAATGGATTTCAGTTAAAGGAAAACAGATTTAGATTGGATCTTCTGTACAAGGGTGGCAAGACTTTGGAGTAAATTGCCCAGAGATGTTGTGGCTGCCCACTCCCTAGAGGTGTTCAAGGCCAGGTTGAACAGAGCCTTGAGTAGCCTGATCTAGTTGAGAGGCATCCCTGCCCATGACAGGGAGGTTGGATTAGATGATCTCTGAGGCCCCTTCCAGCTTAGGCCATTCTATGATTCTAAGATTCTAACTTACTACTGCCTACAATACTGTCTGACACAGTCCTGTGTTTTCTATAGATTTTCATTTCCCTCTTCAAATACGAAAAATTAATCCAACTTGCTATGGCAAAAATTCAGCATCAACCTCATGATTCGTACCAATAGATCAACCCAAGTCTATTGCCCATCCAGCTGTTCTATAAAATGTGAATACATGGCAGTTACACAATAAGATGTCCCAATACTAGATGTTTTTCAAATTAGTTTCTCTGTACCGGTTTTGTAACACTATCCTGTGATGCATCTACCACTGAAATAGATAGAAGACACATAGTGATCTTGAAAACTTTCTGCTTTCACCACCTCGCTAGCTAGATAATATCCTCCACAATCTGTTTCCCTGGAAGTGTTGGAAAACCGGTGTGCTAACTGTAGAGGAGCCATGCCACATACTGGTCATAATGGGCAGGGTCTGGTAACAGTGGGCTCCAGGAAAGAACTCTGTGGGACAAAGCCAGGACCTGTCCTGTGTCAGGCAGTTAGAGCCACCTCTGGAACTGGTGGGATCAACTTGCTCCCACCAAAAAATTCAACTGAAGGAGCACACAACGTTTCTGCTCAGACATGTTCTAAGAAAAAGCGGCAGCTACTGGAGGAGGAGCAATGGAGGAGACGTGCAGGATGATGTGGCTGGAGACCTGTGCCTGGAAGAAAGTCAGAGGAGGTATGTCCCCCGGAAGGAGGAAGGTCTGTGGGTAAACCACACTGAAGCCAGTACACCCCCATAGCAGCAGATATTTTTTATAAAACTCAAAAGAACATGCATGTCATGTCTAAAGAACAGCGGTAAACATGCTTCTTGATGCAGTCTTCATATGGTTTACTTATTTGCACTTAACTGGATTCCAGTGTAAGGCACAGAACACCCAACATTAACTCGTGATGATAGGTGAGTATCTTGCTTCAGTCTGATGACATTGTGAACTATTCACTGAAGATCTACATCCATATTTCCGACTTGAATTAAAAAAACCCCAATCCTAATATTCTGAAGTTACAACAATTCATATTAAACATTCTATTTGTTTCATATGTGAGACAGACAATAAAGCAATAAAGAGCACAAATTTTTATCTAAGATTTTGACTGATATAATAAAGAATGTTTTCTTTTTAGTGAAGACATACTTACTAGAAATTCTGAGGAGAAAAAAGCCTATTCATTTTTCTTTTTGGTAGGTTCATGCCATTTTACAGTGCTCCAGTACCAGGCTTTAGGGTGCTGTTCAGATTAGCCATGACTTGAATAGAAAATCATTCTTTTTCTTTGCTGAATGAATGCCATTATTTGGCTGTGGGTTATAAGTACAGTTATATTTCTAAGAATTTTATTTCTGTCTATAACAGCTCAGGAATAGGAATATTACTTATGTTCCATTTCATAGTTCCGAAACTGTTTTGACCCCACATAGAAATTTGAAGACTTTTTCTGAATAGGGCCTTCTATTCACATAATGATTTTTTTCTATATTATTTTATTAATATAAACACACTTCACCTAGTGAAAGCAGGTCTTACATAATATACAAGAGGCATCTTATTACATTGTGATAACTTTAAATAGAGCCTTTTGACTATGAAGCTTATTTTTTCCTATTTAAGTGGATATAAACTATGTGTACAATGGGAAACAACATCTTTTAAAATGATCTTCTGGTGATACTGACATGAAAAGAAATTATGCAAATATTTTCAGATCCAAGGAAAATACTGACAAAAAATAGGCTTGAATAATAAACCAGTGAAATAGATTATCTTGCTTCACAGGATTTTGTAAGTGTTTGATAGCTGTTTTGGTTTTTTTTTTTTAAACTGGCCATCTAGAGTTAAGCCCAGCGCTGATACTCTGTCAGAAAGGTGAGTGCTATCATCTTACTACAGCTGGAATACATTTGTGACTCAGCATCTCTGTTTTTTTCCAGTGGTTTGAGATAAACATTAAACTTGTGACAGCCTTATAACTCCTGAAACAGCAACAGCTGTTTGCCAAGACTGGGGACTACTTTTCCAAACCAAAATATTGTTTTGCTATCAGAAAGATAATAAAATTAATGACTGAGATGCTGTGGTTTAGGTTAGCCTTTGGTTAGTTTGCTAAACATTTAGTGTTCATTTTCCCAGGCCTTCAATACCAGAACTCTGCTTTAAATCTGCTCACATCCAGATTCACCTTTTCACATTGACATTGCCACAAATTCCCCAGACCCTCACCTGTTTTGACCCTGCTGGTAATGGGATGCTGAGGTAAATTTGTTTGATTTAGCAACTGCTACCAATCTGCTCTCCATTGCATCTCCATGGAAGTTCCAAGCACAGGCTGATGGTTTAGCCATACCAACACATACCACACTCAAGAATAAAACAACATCGCACATGGGAAATCTAATGCACCATTAACAAAAAGGACAAATTCTTAAAAGTATCACTGAAATACCCAGTGCCACCAGAAGCAACAATTCCACTCATAATATTGTGGAGGCAGGTCCACCCTCCAGCTTCTACTGGCTCTCCAGAAAGAGCCACAAGTGAGAACATCCAACACTCAGCCAAAAAAAAGGATGAGCCTACATCAGTAATGCTGCCCCAAGTGTTTAGTTCTGCCATCCCCCTTGATCTAAAGTTCTAGTCCTGCCTCTTCATTTGCTGTTCGCATTCTTTTACTGCCTGAGCCTGGAGACAGAGCAGAACAGAAACGAAAGTTTGGGGGGAAGGATGGGAAGGGTGATCTTCACCTTCAGCAGCAGAGACACTTTTGATGGGCTTAAAATGTTTGCGAAACCAAATTATTACTGAGTTTCATTCCTTTCCACCAGCCATTCTGAGTGATCGTGTGATATTAATGCCTGCAGAGCCAGATGTGTTGTTAAGCCATGTCCCACACATCCGTTCTCAAGAAAACAAAGCCCAGATAATGACAGAAGCACTATGAACGATAAGATGCCTTCTCGCCGAGCACTGTGAGAAGGAAAAAAAGACCACATGGATGCAAGGCTGCTTAAGTGCTGAAAGTGAAGATACTGGTAAAGGTAAGATTTTCAAAGTTATCTTTAGGATAGTTGCAGAGGGACTTTCACTATATAGTTTTAAGGCTATTTGACATCTCTAAACAATGAGATACACCACATACACACCTACATACAGATAACATTTTAGCTGTAAACAGAATAAAACCTCCCCTTTGAAGAAAACATTTAATCCAGACCAAACATGATATTATTGTCAGTCAGAAAAAACAGGCTAAATATTTTCTCAAGATCAACTTTTGCTACCTGTTGCACTTGTATTTAAAACAATACCTTACATTAATAAAAACACACGAGTGATTTAAACTTTGAAGAAGTAACCCTCAAAATATATTAGTGCACCAATAGCAATCCTATTAACTGAAGCATCATTTAAAAGCGTCAATGGCTCTCACAAAACCAGTTGCAATCCCTTCCTAATTTAATATTACAGCTTCATTTCTTGTTCTAATCTCATCTAATTTATCCTTCTAATTTCCTTACTTCTAGATATGCCAGGTTTGCCACCCAATGAGTTTATTTCGCTAGTCATTCACTTTTAACTATAAAACCAAACTATTTGAGGGGAATAATCTCCCTGCAAATCCAACACAGGATAAAGAGCTCTTATTTATCGAGCATTTTGTGCCTTGAATTGAAGCATTATTGCAAAGAGTGAGCAATAAACAAAAACACCTCAGGGGCCTGGGAGGAGCAATGTAACCAATTACATTTAATTAAATCAAAGGATGGGAGCCCTAGGGTTGAATGAGCTGAGGAACAAATTTGCATTAACACCTAGCAGCCAAACAAGCAGTTCTTGGTTTAGTCTGGAAGTACAATTGTTGCCATCTATTCTCTGCACTGAAGGGGGGCCATTAGCTAAATTCTTAGGAATTGTTTGTCCACTGATGAGGGGCTGCCTTCTCAACATTTCACCTCGTCACACATGAAAATTGCCGACTAAAATAAACAGCTGCTTCTGAAACCCAGCAAACAAACATTAGTACACCACTCGCAAGTTTGCAATTCCAGTGACACCTTTGTTCAGAGTCAACAGAGAGAACAAAGCCAGGGCTCACACACCTGAGGCCCTCGGAGCCCGCTTGGGTGGGTGGGGAGGGAAGAAGCGGGGAAGAATTAAGAGTTAATCTGACCACAAGGAAATTCTATAAATTGAAAAACACGGGATAATGATTACCTACAGCACTTTAAGATTGGATGCAAACATTGAGCCTTTGGTATAATGAGGAGACTTCCTAACACCCAAGTAATTACCAGAGCAATGCACCTCAAGCCTTCCTCGCCGGTGTCCAGAGGTGAAAGGGAAAAAAGATCACAGAAGTCTGAGAAGAGCAGGGAATGCAAGGGAATAAACATCAGTATGAAAAGCATAGAGATATTAAAAGCAATGAAATACAGAAATGTCAAGAGTCCACAACTCCGCCTTTTCCAAACTGTGATTCTGTGGGGGAAAGCAGGAGGGAAAGACTACAAATACTTAATCAGTTACAAACTACTCTTTCCTGAATGTTCATTTCCATGGTCATACTAAAAGAGAGTTTACTTGTAAAGACGGTGATTTTTTGAAGGTGTCTATGAGGCATTTGACAAGTAACAGTGGCCAGAATTCTTTTCTTTCATTATTTTAAAGACATATTTTCAAGGATTTCTAAGTATACTAATTCCAAAGAATCAGAGATTTAAACTTATTGTCCCATACCTCATCCCAGACACAAAGTATACTTTAATCTACATTCCCCAAAAGAATAAATTAGTTTATCCATTTTAGGTTATACAACAAATGAAAAGGAATGTAATGGTTTCAAAACACTTTGCCCTAAATCTCAAGCTAAAAGGTTGAATTATTAAAATAACTTTTTCGGCAATCAGTGTTCATTGTGCCCTAAAACTGCAACAGCCAAGATTCTCGTTTTGAAAAATACTGAACATGCGTACATAATATTTGCTTAGCTCTTGTTCTTTGAATATTAAGATGGGGAGTACAGAGAACAATAAAAGACTTTTGTAGAGGCCTACACGCTCTGATCTGGGTCTTTGCAGGAAGTTAGCTGTTCCCCCTCTTGACCTATTGATTTTCTTGCTTAGAAGAAATAAAACTGCAGTCTTACTCGGCAAAATGACCATATAAAAATATAATTTTATTCTTACCACACAAACTTGCTGCCTTCATTTACTCATAGCTACATTTGCCTCTCATAATGACAAATAAAAGTATGTTTTAGTGCCTTTTTATACACTGTTAGGCCCAAAAAGCTAGAAGAGAGCTAATAGCTTGCTTCCAACATGATAACAAGTAGACTGTTTTCATCTTGCTAACTGAGGTAGTATCAAGGCTAAAGTAAATCAGAAAACTCTGTTCCAGATCAAACTTCTATTACAGATACTCTCAGACTACACTTACTTCAATCTAACCAATTCAATGACTGAAATAAGTTGTTCCTCCCTCTTCTGGACATAAACAGCGACATTCTTTGTCAGATCTAGTGCTAATAAGGATATAAGGAAAGAGGTTTGTTAATCTGATTAAAAAAACAACAACAACAACAAAAAAAACCAAACTAAACACAATGATCATTCTCAAGGTGGGATAATTTTTCCATTTGATGAACCAACTGATCCAAATGACTGGCTGCTATGAAAAGCTTTAGAGCCACAATAAGGTGTAGCAATGGGAGGAAACAATCAAGCATTGGGAGCGACACGAGAGAAAACAGGACTACTCTCTCTAAACAGCAAAGAGCTGCTAGATCAGCGGAGCAGAGCATAGGGTGGAACAATATCAGTAAGTATCTAGCTTAACATTTACAAGTACCTTAACTGGACATGTTTCTCAACAGAGCAGAAGTCAATTATCTCAAAGCTGAAATTAACTGAGTAGAGGAGCACTAATACGTTCCTTAGAAAAATATCCCTCTTACTCTAAAAATGTACTTGCACTTTTACTGATAAGCTGCTCTGAACATCACTGTTACTGCTTTCTCCTTTTCAAGATAACTACAGACCTGATACATTTCCATAATTCTTGGTCATGAATCTGTGACAAGGATAAGGGGAGGTAAACTAAGAGTTGTTGTGGAACAGCAAGTAAACTACAGGAGAATAGAGGCAATGGGGCAATGAAAGAGGGAGCTCTTGAGTAAAATCCCCTAGATTATATTAGTTAACACCTTTCCATGTGCTTAAAAAGATCAAACAGTGCTGTATGCACATGAAAATAGTTGTGTTTGTGCTGAGCTTTTTTTTAAAGATCATGGATGACATGTTAATCAAAACAAATACAGCTAGGTTTGAGATGTGGCGTTTAGAAAAAAAATTCTTTACTGGTGACTTTTCCGCTTTACTTATGAATGAAACCACATGCTACTAAGAACCTGTGCAATTACTAACCACTTATAGACGTTCAAAAGTTTGACGTAGAGCCTACTGCAGCGTTGAATTTTTGGATTTATCTACACGTAGAAAGCACTATTCATATACACATGGAATAGGGTGTACTTGTTTCCTGGGTGACTATAGCGCACTGTTTCTGAACGTGGCTCTTGGTCGGCTAGGAAAGCAGGATTCCTTGTAGACTGAAGGAATGAAAGTGGAATAGCAAAGCAGACAGAAGTGCAGCAAAAACTGTGTGACACGCAATTGCACGCATATGAAATGACGGATGCAAGGAAGAAAGCGATACATGGTCTACATGAAAAAAACCAAAACAGATCATAAATATGGCACACCAGACATAACAATTCACCTCCATGACTACTCTGTCACGTAAACCACAAAACGAGAAGTCCTCACAGTGGTCAATCTGCTGATGTAATGGCTCCATGAATTCACAGCACATAGCATATACGTACCAACTACCTCTCTAAACACTTTCTCACGAGATCTAAAAGGAACCACACTGTGACAGAACATTCCACACGCACGGGGTAATTAACTTACCTGCAGTACAAATTCAGTCTGCATCCTGAATCCCTATGCATCAGAGAGCTACTGCTGGCAACACAGTTAAGGTTTTACGTTAAGCCCAGACACAAGTTTGGGAGAGGTGCTGCCAAGACTGTTTCCAAACAATTTCTAACTAGTCTTGAAGATCTGCTATAAGAGGTATTTTCCAAGTCATATACATGTTAAATTGAAGCAAGATTAGTTTTACAATTTCAAATATTAATCTCATTTCTCTTCTTTGAGAACATACTGCCTGTTTTGGTGAAACTCCATTCATTAGAAATGCTTTTTTTCAAAAGCATCCAATATTCGGGTGCTTTTTCATTCTGTTTTTCAGGTCAACATCTCATTTGCAGTGATATTTTGTGGTTTTCCTGGCTCAATCTTATCCATTCTATACTATTTTCAAATCTGTTGTGCCCAACCATTATAAAACACCCCAGTCATTTCAATTTTAATTCATTATGTCCTTTTTGATTTGCTTCTGTTTACCTCAGTGGAAAACTGAGGTGTGCTGCCTAATTACATGTTTGCTTTATCATTCTAATTAAATTGTTAATTAATTGATCTCAGCATCCTTTAAACAAGATTCATAGCAGTGACATAAGTAACACAGAAAGGCACTTTACACAGAGCAGAGACAATAATCTGAAATTCCACTGTGTAAAACGTATTTGGAATGGATAACTGAAATTTTCCACTCCAAACCACTTAGTGCTGGTATTCAACTGTGTCTATCACTGCATGTTCGATACTACACTCCTTTTGTGTTTAAATGATAAAAAAATAAATTTAAAAGTTTGATTTCAAAACAGTACACAGATCTTGAGTAACATGACTACAAATTTTCTGTCTTCACACATGCTGAATGATAGCAAGTAGTGACAAACTAAACGAAAGCACTTTAACTCAAAATAACTAAAAAACATCCATTTAAAAAGATGTTAATTAACCCTGCAGGGTACATGCGGGATTTGAAATGAGTCCAAACAATGTCCAGCTTAATGCTAAGAACTTATAAAATGAGCTATCAGGGCCTATTAGTGCATTGTAATGGCTTAGATACTTGAAGAAGTGACCCTAAAATCTCTTTCTGACCCGACTTTCAGAAATGGGGCAGAAGATTGACCTTCACACAATATAATCAGCAAAGGATCTAAAAAATGTATCTCTCTGTTATGTGAAACCAGAGTTTTATTTACTCAGGCATGTTCACTTAGGAGTTAAGGTCCACTCAAGCATCATTTCAGGGTTAAAGGTTATAGTATAAAGCCATTATGTTTTCAAGCAGAGTAGCATGCTACCATTTGTCTTGCAGTAATATCACAATCAGACGTTACCTTTTGAGCTTGGCCCAGCAGTGAGTTTAAGACCCTGGCACATATGTTGTAAAATAGACCGGCACTTTCTACAAGTCATTCAAACTTCGTTTGTTAAACTTTAGACTGGTGTATAGTTAGGTTGGTTCTATATTCAATATACAGTCAGTGTACATGAATGAAAAATATAAATAAATACTGTGGCTCTCGGCTTCTGTTTCACAGTGGGGTCAATGTCTTTGTCTCAGAAAACCAAATAAAGTGACTTTAAAAGTAGCTACAAGGACAATAAGGATTTCTAGAATTCTCATTCAGCACTTCTTTAAAATTCCTTGCTACTGTTTACCAGTTCCTCGTATCCATCACATATCTCTTCCAAATTAAGAACATTTCTTGATCAAGCACTTACTAAATTAGGGCTCTGTGCAACTATAAAATCTATGTTTGATCACAAGAGGAGCGGTGTTTATAAGCCTATTCACAGCAATAAACTAAAACTTTGTTAAACTGACAACATTTACACTAGATATGATAAATCAGAAAATGCTTACAGGGCCAGCAACACTATGGAATGTGCTAGCAAGGTAAGGTTTTAAATAATTGTATTTCATGCCTCTTAGAGACATGGCATAGGTTGTACATACATTTCTCAGCTGCAATACACAACGTATGCATGCTTTGAGATTAGGTAGATTTTGAGAAAAACAGACAGCAACACTACAGTTTGCTACTCCTGAGAATTTGATTCTTGTATGAATAAGTTGAAATTTAGAAGAGCGACAATTTTTTAACTTTTTTTTTGTAATTTTGCAATAAAAGGTATGAAACTTATATGCTTCCTAAAACAAAAGAATCTTATTTTTATATATTCTTGGATGCACACAGGGATACTGAAATCTACCACGAACTGCTAATCACTGTATGCAATTTAGCCACCATACACTAGTAATGTCTATGAAAATGTATACATATGTATTCTATAACATCATAGCCCTATGAATCACAGTATGATTCACAGTGTAAGGGTTAGACTTACATATGAAGATGTGGAGTATTTATAGAATCATAGAATGATCTGGGCCGGAAGGGACCTCAGAGATCATCAAATTCCAACCCCCTGCCATGGCAGGGACATCTCCCACTAGATCAGGTTGCTCAATGCACCATCCAACCTGGCCTTGAACACTTCCAGGGATGGAGCAAAAATACTTCCAAAAATATGATTGTTTCTGTGCATGTTTTCTGCAAAAGCATGCCAGTTATCTCCACAAGTGCTGCTTCATTGTTTTTGTGATCTGAAGTCTGCACATAAAACTGTTATAGCGCAAATCTGCATACAAAAATACAGCAAACGTTTCCACTAAAGTGAGATGAAGGCTGACAAAATATTTAATTTAGGAAATGACAAAATTAGTTGACAAAATTAGTTGGGAAATGCCACTACACCCTTAGCAAAGCTATCTTGCATTGTACAACTTAGGAAACAACATGTAATTCAAGACTGCCATGTGCTATATGTCACAGAGGTCTGCTGCCACCTTTTAGTTCACAGAACTGAAGTCCAGTGTTTGTATACTGATAAAATAACCAATATTTACACCTCAGTTAAAACTTACTTATTGAATTTACCTTTTAATAGAGCAGGCTTCTTTAGCCTTTGGCTTGAAAGCTCTACGCAGACTACCAGAATTCATTGCCTGCTTTTCCATGTCTCTCTCTAAAGGTGCCCAACCAGTTACCCCTAACAGGACAATTCCTCCACCTCACAGCCCTTGCTGATTGCGTTCCTTACAGCACGTGGTGTTGTCCCTGGGGACAGGACAAAGTCAGAGAATTTCTTTAGATGAAACCCTGAGACACAGAAAGAGGAGAAACATCCACTAACTCTGAAGAGTCCACAGCACTCAGAACCTCATTTTTTGAGTACTTGACATTTTTGCTTTAGCTGTTGAAATCACTGTTTCAGCTGTGATTTGCTTCTGTAGATCAGATGCCAGGCTTTCAGAAAAACAACATATTGGCCCACCATCACAGAGAACTCTCTGACTGACAGAGGAAGAGAATCTGCTCTCCAAGCAACAAGCAACCGCACGAACCAGGAAATTCCCATTCATGCAGGCAACCCTAAAACAATGGCGCATTCTGTAGAGCCAAGCACTCAAAGCTAAAACATATTTCTCTGAGGATTCTTTGAGGTAAAAAAACCAAAAACCCCATCATCTAGAATAGCAGCTCCTCCACAGGTTGTTGGCAGGACTGCAGCTTTCAGACAAGCTCCATTTCTTTACCGTTATGCAAATAAAGTAAATGAAAACATTGCAGCAATCTACAAAGAGCAGCAGTTAAAAAAAAAGATGTATTTCACCTGAGTAGTCACAGGGAGGTGACACACAGAGAGATCCTTAGGAACACAGTTCTGCTGCTGACCCCTTAGGAAACATTTTCTGGTGCACCCACAATTCCTCTCCTGCCCTCTTGAAGCTGAGCTACCTTGGTCTCTTTTCCTCCTTTGATACCCTCTCTTGGCCGAGTTACTCTTAGGACACATTCATTTTATTCATTGCAATTTCATCTCAAGCTCCTCCCTGGCTGATCTGCCTTCTGTCTTGGGAAAACCCCTCATCAAATATGTCTTTATTTCCAATTCTCCTTCCTGCCCAGCCACTACTGTTTTATTCATTCTTCTCCCCTACATGGTCCTTGTTTTATGGCTCTTTCTGACCAGGCTTACTGTTTGCCACATTCCCTCCTCTGATCATTGTGCTCTTAGCATCAGAAGCCATACGGATCCTTTGCTCATATTCAGGCTATGAAGTCTTGCAATAGGAAAAAAAAAAAGAATTACTTAAAGATTAAGAGCAAAAAAATCTAGCAGAATCTGTCCCCAACTTTCAGACTGTTAAATACATATGAATGAAATTTACAAAATCTACACATTATTAGATATACCTACAAAATATGAAATATGTGTATTGACAAGGTATTAAATACATTAATATGAAACAGTAATATATACTATGCACTAACTTTATTACTTAAGTATTCTTTTTTGGAATGGTACTTTGGGAATATCAAATAATTAATTTGTTTTGTTGTCTACTTCTATGCTATCCAATATTCAAATTCCCAGTGCAAAAAGAGGAGGAAGAACAAAATTTGCTACTCATTTCTATGCCAAGTTTCAATCATCATGCTTCTTATTATTCAGCACTGGAAACATTTCAATAGTTCCCAGAATCTCACCTCATTCAAATTAAAATAATTTTGGGGGTCTTTTTTAATCAATTTTAGAGAGAAGACAATGTTTCTTACTCATTTGACAAGCCCTGCCAAAGACAATGAGATTCTTTATATTACTAAGGCAAGTCAAATTTGACTTATACTAAAAACAATTGAAAAAATATGACAGTAATTCAAAAGCTGACAATGTTTTCAAACATCTGGGGAAAGATGGCAGATTGCAGTTCTAGTTTCATCATCTTACAATATTTATGTCACCAGTAAGATCCTATTTTGAGCAGGGTCAAAGTAAACTGTCAGGTGAAATAAATCTTAGAAAATATCTTACTAAAAACCATCCTGTAAAAAATTCATGTTTCCTTCTCTCATATACGTAATAGTAACATATATAAAGTAATATATGTAATAATTACAGGTGCAATAATTATATGTACCCCTATATACACACATGTAAAAAAGCCCATGCTAGTGAGACTGAATTACTTAAAAATCACAGGGTAACCTCTTCTGAGCAGTATATGCATATTTCTCCTTTTGGAAAAAGAAACATTTTGCAATTACAAATAAAATCCCTGTATTTCAGTGCTCAGATCTTAAAAGATATAATTGGACTCATCATTTCCAAGATTCTGCCTGTTTCTTTTTGACAGTTCATACTCAGCTATTACAACAGTTGTACAGACAATTCTGCTTATACTTAAAAAAACCGCAAAGAAACAATTCACACATAAAACCACAGAATTTTCATTAATTGTTCTCACTCATCAGCAGTTCAGTTTGATTCTACATCAGCCTTGAAGAATTACTTGGCACAACATCTTCCCCTTCTGCTAGGCTGTCACCCTAATAAACCACAAAAAGTGTGGCTGCCTACCTTAATACTAAATATTTACCATCTCATTCTCCTAAGGGGAGATAAACAGAATCCTCAAAAGCAAATACCATAGTCATTATGAGAAAATACATATCTAAAATAATAGGAATCACAACAGATTTAAAGCACTTGTACTATCAACTTCTGTATGTCCAAAATTATCTGTATTGCTGTGCTGTATGCGCTGTCAACAAAATTAAGTATCTTGAATTTTGTGTTATCTGTGTTGATTGCTATCATAACTACTTCTGCCTGCCAAAGGAAAGTGTGAGGTATTGTAACTTTTGCAAGTTACCACAGGAGACATGCAACTGACGGCTATGCTACGGAAACATTTACACCGTAAAGTATTTACCAGTTAGAACAAAAATTGCAATAAAGAATGCTAAGTATTTGATCTTAAATACATATTTAATACTACTACTATAATTTTGTTGTTGTTGTTAATGTTAGGTATGATGTGTTTCTAATTCTGGAACTGGAAAACTCAGTGGGAATGGACAGGAAAAACTTTTTTAGGTGCTTTGAAAATAAGGAAAAGGATTCATCAGGAAGTTTATCTGAGCAAACTGGCAGCAGGTATTATTTGGAGAGCTTCCAGAAGCTGTCCATCCCTCACTTGATTCATAAGACTCTAGTTTCTTAGTGTATACCTGGCATGGTGTGCTGTTCTTAAAATTGTGGTAAATTCAAAGATATATTTTATCATCCATTTAGAAACCAGTGTGGAGATCTTTGCTTTTAAACGCCAAGCCTGTCAGACCATTTTATTCCTGTGTTGGTTCTTCAGCCATTCTGAGTAGCTTTGCAATTTTAAGAGGCAACTTAAAGGAGGATGTTGCCTTCTGCTACTACTATTTAAATGCAATTACGATTAAGTCAGGGCTTACAAAGCTGTTCTCATTTTAATGCCCAATTTTTCTACTTCATAAAAAGTCACTTCTTCATGAGAATAGCCAAGAGCATACCTACACATGACAAAGGATAATTTATTTGCTGTGTACATTTCCTCCTAAATATTCCTTTAAATTGATAGCTATATATCCTGAGCAGCCAGGCATCAGCCAAGAAAACCTTCTACAAGTACACACATCGGTGATAAAAGGAAGGCTAGGGAAAATGCGGGCCATCTCCAGAAGGAAACAGGAGACCTAGTTACCCAGGATACAGAAAAGGCTGAGGTACTCACTGACTTCTTTGCCTCAGTCCTCACCAGCAATTGCTCCAGCCACGCCACCCTAACCACACCGACCGGGAGAGACTGTAGGAGGAGATCAGGTTCAAGACCATCTCAGGAATCTGGAGGTGGCCAAGTCTATGGGACCCGATGAGATGCATCTGCGGGTCCTGAAGGAACTGGTGGATGGAGTTTCTAAGCCATTACCCACCATATTTAAGAAGTTGCAGCAGTTCAGTTCCCACTAACTGGAAAAGGGGAAGCAAAACCACCATTTTCAAAAAGGGGAGAAAGACCCAGGAGACTACAGGCCACTGTACAGTCTCACCTCTGTGCCCAGTAAGATCATGGAGTGGATCCCTCTGAAAACTACACCAGGGCACTTACAAAATAAGGAAGTGATAAATGACAACATGGTGTCACTACAGGCAAATTGTGCCTGACAAATTTGATGGACTTCTAAGATTGGGTTACAAGGGAAGAGCAACTGTTGTCATCTACCTGGGTGCTGTCCCACACAACAACTTTGTATCTAAATTGAAAAGACATGGATGGACCACTCTGTGGATGAGGAATAGCTAGACAGACACACACAAAGAGTTGTGGTCAACAGCTTGAAGTCCAAGTGGAGACCAGTGACAAGTGGTGTTCCTCAGGGGTCTGTACTGAGACCAGTGCCTGTTGGTGACACGCACAGTGGGACCGAGTGCACCCTCAGCAAGTTGGTCAATGACACCAAGCTGTGTGGTGCAGTGACATGCGGGAGTGTAGAGGAATTTCTTGTGGAGCAGAGGCGCGGTATAACTTTAAAAGTGTGGACAACCCAGCTTAGGCCTAAACAAAGGCTCTGTCCTTGAAGCTGCCTTGGAACATGGGGAGGAGGAGGTTTTATCTGTTTTGTGAGAGCTTTGCGAGAAGCTTGGCTGGAGGTGCTGGCCGCGGGGGGAGAAGGGGGGGCGAGAGCCGCTTGCATAGTGGAATGGCACTACCCAATAAAACGCTGGCGCGTGTAAACCTGTAACTGACCAACTTTGGGAAGGGGCAGGTGCGGGGACACTGCTGAACTGTATATATTGAGCCGTCCGGAGCAATAAAGAGAGGACGATCTGTAGCCATATTGGTGTGATGGTCGTTAACTTGGCCGGCTCTCCGAAGGGACCCTTCTAGATCTGGCGCCTGAACAAGGGACCCTCTATGGACGCTTAAATGCGGATTGCTTAAATGCGGGAAGACTCCGAAGCATCGGACGTGAGCCGATTTGGGAGCCGGAGAGCTGGAGGCAGGAGAGTTCCGAGTGTGACCAAAAGGGCACCGGAGACCAGAGCTTGAGCAGCCGATCAAGCCCCTGCCAAGGTAAGACCGCGATGGAAACGGACGCGGCAACTCGCCTCCTTAGTATACTCTCTAAGAGAGGAGGAAAAGTAAAGGAGCGAGACGTATTAGCCCCATGGGCTCGGAAATGGGAGAAAATGAACGACCCGCCATTAATCTTTAGTTCCCCGGAATGGCGTGAAGTAGGAGACTTTTTGTGGGACTGTACTCTAGAGGGAGGAAAAGAAGGAAAGGAAGCAAAAGAACTAGGAACAGTTTGGAAAACCGTAATACGCACTCTAGAAATCATGCAAGCAGAAAAGAAAGTTGCTGCGGCAGCGATCGAAGCGTTGGGGGGAGGGCAGGAAAGGAAAAAGGCAAAGGAAGAAACTCCCTGCTCATCCCGACTGGGTGGAAGAAAAAAAAAAAAAAAAAAGAAAAAGGAGAAACTGCACTGCGTTGCAGAATTAAGACTTTCGTCCTTGAGCTGAGCTCTTTTCTAAACAAGTGCATAACTCTTGCTTGCTAATTATGAAAAGAGACCCTGACCAGCCAGGTACAGCTCATGTTGAGAGCTTGACCGTGAGAATGAAGATAAGACGCTTCTTGTACACCAGATGTGCATGGGAGTGAACGGGAGAGTATGATCAAAACAGACCTGGGAAATTCTGCTCTCCCTGTGTGATAACAGCGTGATTGAAGTAATACTTGAGCTAATAAAAAAAAAAAATAAATAAATAAAAAGGGGGAGGGGAAGAAGGAAGATCAGGATGAACCCCTGAAAGAGATGCTGAACAAACTCGCTGAATTATCAACTGGACAGCAAGAAATAGAAGAAACCCTTAAACCAGTTCAGCTCCCCCATTACCATCAGCTCCCTCACTCAAGCCTGATTTTCAAGCTTGAACCATAAAGGATCCTTTGCAACAGCGATGGAGCGGTGTCATCAGAGACACTATAACAGAGGGAGATTGGGAAGCAGCCAGTTCGATTGCGTGTCCTGTTATTATTAATAACGGCTAAGGGACCTGGGAACCGCATGATCCTGCATGATGTGGCTGTGCAGCATCCTGTCACTTCAACAGCGCAGCAGCAACACGACCGTGCACTGGGCCTGCCTGTTGAACCCCTCTGTTTCGCCCAGTGACGTGATGGGACCCTGAGGTGCTGATTACCAACGACGACATGGATTGGACTGGCAGAAGATGCTTACGGCTGATGGCAGAGCAATTATGGGAAAATGTGACTGTTCTCAATGTTACCTGTTGTATTAATATGTATCCTCTTTGTGTGACTAACAATGAAGCTTATATTGGTTGTGTAATCAAAGCCACATAGTAGGTGTTAAGGTTTATGTATTAACCAGCAGAGTGATCTTTCTTTAGCTAAAAGCAAGGCAGGGAAACCAGCTGCCTTTTGCTTTGTTAGAAGTGTGTGATTAAGGATCAAAGTATGATTTAGGATGATGGGTGTGAGAACTTTGACAGGATGAATTAAGAGTTTAGTTAAGGCATTTTTGGTTATTGCAGTTTTAATTGTTATAGGCTTACTTATGTTTAGTTGTTTGATAAGTATAATCAAGAAAATTATAAGCAAGCTAGCGGACGAAGCCTGGGTTGTCCAAAAAGAAAAAGGGGGATATGTAGAGGAATTTCTTGTGGAGCAGAGGCGCGGTATAACTTTAAAAGTGTGGACAACCCAGCTTAGGCCTAAACAAAGGCTCTGTCCTTGAAGCTGCCTTGGAACATGGGGAGGAGGAGGTTTTATCTGTTTTGTGAGAGCTTTGCGAGAAGCTTGGCTGGAGGTGCTGGCCGCGGGGGGAGAAGGGGGGGCGAGAGCCGCTTGCATAGTGGAATGGCACTATCCAATAAAACGCTGGCGCGTGTAAACCTGTGACTGACCAACTTTGGGAAGGGGCAGGTGCGGGGACACTGCTGAACTGTAGATATTGAGCCGTCCGGAGCAATAAAGAGAGGACAATCTGTAGCCATATTGGTGTGATGATTGTTATCTTGGCCGGCTCTCCGAAGGGACCCTCTTCACGGGAGGGAAGTGATGCCATCCAGATGGACCTGGAAAGGCTTGAGAATCAGGATACAGCAAAGGTAAGTCAATAGGTAAACTTCATGGAACTGGGTAAGTGCTTGCAGTGAGGCATGCATAAAACTGCTCTTTTCACATTTTAAATTAATTCCTACTGGCAGATTACAGTTTTGTTTTTTTACTCTGGCATACTGTCAGGAGGAAATACCCAATATATATAGTAATAATAATTCTTGTTTTACTGTCCAAAAGGAGTTCCAATAAATGAGCACATAAAAACTCTGAGCCCATGCTCTTTGCTAATTCAGGTGTGTTGGCCTGCCCAGCTTCTATGAAACCACCTGGTGAACGTTGTAACCATTAGACTTGTGTCTGAAACCAAACAAGTTCTGCATAAAATTTGCAGCTGCCACACAGGAGGTAGAGAAAAACAAAAGTTATTCCTTCCATATTTCTGACAGACACAGCTGAAGCATTTAAGTAAAGGAAAGGATTTAAGACTGCGTATGCGTCAGGTTAGTAACTGAAACACCATAGAGAGGGAAGAGTTAATGACACACCAGTCTTGGAGTGTCACCAGCCCCTGCCAATCCTTACCTGAAGAAGGACTGAATTTTATTGTCATGGCATCTAAAGTTCAGTTCAGCAATGCCCGAGTCTCTTTGCTGACACAGCTACAATTGCTAAACTTTAGTTAACCCAAATGGGTGGCATTTAAAATGAGCAGGCACTCCTGAAATTGTGGTACTGCACAACATTACAAAAAGCCTACAAAAAACCTACATGTGGGAGAGGCAAGAAGTCAGGTCTGCTGGTGGCCCTGAGCATAGCACCACTCTAAGTTGTTTTCCTTCTGTCTCCCATTTCTACCCCATCAACAGCTCTCTAACAAATCTAGCGGCTTATGGGACTTCCTACCAGTCAAATAGATCTAATATTTATTTCACAGACGTGATATTGTACAGATTAGTTAATACCAAAAAAGTACTTTTCGGAGTATAGCGCAATGCTTGCCCTCTTCTGAGTTCAGATAAAACACACATTTAAACAAGACAACAAAACACTGACTTAAAATACTGGAAACCACTTAAATATAAATGGAAGCCTAAAAATTAAATCAGAAAAAAAACAAATCTAGATAGTGAAATGCACATTGAGCCAGCCCTAGTGCAGATGGAAAGAAAGGAAATTGATTTCACAAAGCACAGGTCAATAGCAAGGAGTTGGTCTTAAAAGGTACAACTGGTTCAAATAACATTCTTTTTAGTGCTGAGTATGACCCAGCAGAATTTCATTTCTCAGGTGCAAGAAGCATAAACACGTTTCAGGACTCCCAAATTACCAAAAAATACCCCCCCTCCCCAAACCACAAAAAAACCACAACAAAAAACACCACCAACCAAAAAAAAAAGACCACAACAAAACACAACAAACCCCATCTTGCACTATTTTGCACTCCATCATATTTATGGCACGTCAGGAGATGGGAGATAACAGGTACTACGGCAGAGGGCATTTACAACCCTATTCTAATTTTTGCTGGACTACCAAACATGTCACAAAACCAGTACACATCTCAGCATAGCTGAAGTTCTGTTTCTTGACACTGAAGGACTACAAGATAAAACTATGCAAAGAAGTTTAGATAGGATACATCTGTAGCACAAATGATTAAAACGATGGCTTTGAGGAAGTGAATGAAATTGTAAGACAGAAAATCATCAGGTGACTTGCAGTGCAGAAGACAATACTGTATTCTACAATTAAGTATAATGTTTCATTCAATTCATCCACTCCCTCATCTTCACATAATTAAAAACAGATTCACGGTTTTCATTCTTTTGTTGTATTTTCCATAATAAAGTACATCAACAAAAATAAGATACAGATTTTAATCAAAAATCCATTCACCAGAGCAACAAGATAAGGGGCTTATGTATAGGGCAGAAGCAGTAGAAGTCTTACAGAAAAACTTTAGAAAGTCTTTTGACGATTTCATGAGAAACACAGTCTAAATAAAATTCGGTTAAGATAGGTGAAGAGCTAATCAAGAAAACTGACTCTGGAGAATAATTCTCAATGGTTTACTACAAAAGTGTGTGATTTTATCAGGTGGAGACTCAATAAGAATATTTAATTTGTCAAGGTAAGTCCATGAATAATAGTTCTACACTGCATTTTCACCTGGTCACTGGAACATCAATTAGTTTTCATTATACTTTTCAGGTAGAACTATCATCAGACAAAAAATGTCAAATGGATGTATAGTCACCAAAGGTTTCAAATTATCATTTCCAGAAATATTTTACTCAAACCAGTTTTGTTTGAATGCAATTCTGTGAACTGATGCTGAATTAAAGTTGAAACCTTTCACCCCAGCATTTTCAAAAGAAGATATGAGTTCGCTTATTTGAATACGATTTTTTAAATGGAACAGTGCAACTCTTTCAAAGCTCTCTAAAAAGGCTTGAAACAAAGCCAAAACAAGATTCAAGTTACGCGTAACATTTCAGTTACATTTGGATGGAGAAAACGAAGAATGGGAACTGTCCTTGCTACCTTGCTACAGCCACTGATGAGGCTATATAACACCACAGAGAAATGCCCCATCTGACGTGTCAGTCAGACAACAACTTTGTGTGGTGTTGAATAGGTGGATGTATTCCAAGCACGGTATTTCATGAGCATGTTTTGCATCTCATGCCTGTGCTTTTGTGAGGAGCAGCAACGGAAGCATGGCTAGAACATGCCAACTAAAAATAAAAAACAGTGGAAGCAAAAAGAACCATTACAAAGAAACATGCAAGTTCCACCCAAATTGCAACAGCATACTGCATATCGAGCTAAATGAAACAAATTTGAAATAATTTATTTCAATTTTGCTCCAATTTGAAATATTTTAAGAGAAAACTCCACTATGCATTAAAAGACTAAGCTTAATTAATAACACAGTACATCTTAAAGGGATGCTTACCATTGTTTTCCTAGCCTATCTCAATTTAAAAGGTGATTAAGATATCTAATGTAAAAGTAAAACCCATGAACTTAATTAAAATAATTCATATTCTTCTCCTTCTGCCAATCTAATTTAATGTGTTGTACCCTATTTTCAAATTATTTTAAGTAATGTAAAATAAAAGATCCAACTTCTCATGACAATCCATTCACAATACTTTCAAAAATGCTTTGGATTATAGGAGGTCAACCCCGGTGCATAAAAGACTAGCACGAATGATACATGTAGAAACACGCTTAGGCCAACAATTTTTATAGAGATTAAGACAACAAATCCACTGCAGAAACCCAGCTAAATCAGAGTCCCAAGGTACAAACCACTGCTCAGCAATACAGAAAAGTAACTGCCGTTGCTGCAATAGATTCATACATGTTTACCAAAAGGTTCTCATTGGACTATCCTGAACAGGAGAACCAATTATCACAAAAACTTCAAACTGACCAAACAAAGAAAGACGAGCTCAGCTCAGCTTCTTCACCTCCAGCTCTGAGCTGGTGTTGTGCTTGAAAATAAAGGTACAATCAGCTTATGTCAAAATATGCAGTAGAAAAAAAATAATTTAGAAGAAACAGATCCCTGATCACAGCTATGATTATGCTTTTCACATACGGGCTCTGGTAAAGAGAGAATTTTATTGAGTAGGGAAAGGCAGAAGATTGCAGGACAGTAATTAAAATGGACAAATCACTGACGTTCCATCAGAGAACAGTTTCATAAAAACAATTCTGGTAGCGAGAGTAATTCAAAAGGTAGTTGCTTCTCCCCACACACTTATTTTCTGCTCCATTCCATGAGCTTTTTGCCAGATCTGTCAATGTGACTGCTCGGGGAGATGCTGTAAACTGAATCAGTGAAGTGCACTGGATGGGGGAGGGGAGGAGGGAAACAGCTGGTTTCTCTGAACCCTGATCCCAAAATGTTTTATTTAAAAGGAAGCCACACAGTGAATAGTAAATTGTAGGTATCATAAATGTGATATTTCATTCAAAAAGACACGTATCATTGCAATCCAAACACTCTCCCAGTCAATTCGTTTTTCCCTGAAGACTTTTTCAAGAGGGTGTGAGGTTCTGACACGGTGAACAATTTCAACCTGCCGCACACACCGGCGGAATGAGAGAAGGCTCAGAAGACGACGAGTGGCAGTTTGGGCAGGTGAGGACACCTTCTGAGGCAGAGAAAGGCAGGAGGCATACTCCCGTCAGCATGCTTTTCACCACAGCAAGGCAGGCAATTCCTCTAAGAAAAGGAAGGAGGAAAGAAACTTCCACAGCAGCACTTGAAAAACGCAATCTGCTCCTCTGCTGACTCTAGTAACGTTCCATGAAACAAGGAGCACCTCTGCTGCCGTAAGGGATGCCGTCCTATGCTTCTCCCAAGCAGCTCGATGGTGTCCCTCCTTCCAGGCACGACAAACCAGTAGCTGCCACAATCTCTCCACAGAGGAGCCCACATACCTTTGAGTCACGCAGCAAGAGCTCCGAAGAAACAAGCAGCTATCTGAATGCATCCTCACGCACTACTACCAGGGAAGAAGACAGCCCTCTTGCTCGAGTTGTTTGAGAGAAGGAAAGGTTCTTTGGTTTAAAATATATTTTCTCAATTATTTTTAAGTAAATAAAAATAAAAAGAGATTACACAATTACCAGTTTCAAATTAGCACAATTTTTAAATCTGGGGGGGGAAAAAATGAAAACTACCAGAAAAAAAAATCATTTATTTCTATTATTTTTCCTGAATATGCGTTTAGATTAAAAAAAAATAAAATATGTGGACTTTAAGAAAAATAATTCTCTCTTGTTATTGTCATAAAGAATATTCTAAGAGCCAAAAATATTCTCTAATTTAGCTAGCTTATTTATTTGAAAGGGAAAAGAACCACACTAAAAAACTTACAATTTTTCCAATATAAAACCAGTCTCTGCAGAGACTGGAATTTCTAAACGTACAAACAAAAACAGCACTAAAGATGGTGAGTAGGTGTCTTGTAACAGTAGCTATATCCAGACACAATTTTTTCCAGGAAACTATGCAGCTTTTTTTTTTTTTTTTAGGGTAAAAAAAAAAAATTCAAGAAAACAAGTGAATACGTAACTCCTCTTTTTCAGAATTTCACATAGATTACCTGTTTTCCTGTATAAACAGAGACAATAGGACTTAAAGGTGTCCTTTTTACACCTACCTCAAACTGAAAGCTTAAGTCTTTGCAGGATCTACTTGCCTACAGGAGCAACAACTTTGGAATATGGACCTAGGTAGCTCTGAAACAGTAGCACCCTCTGCTGCTTTTTCAGTTCCAAAACATGTAACTGTGTACTCGAGTAGAAAATAAAAGGAATACATATTGAACATGTTTCTTTAAAATGGTTACACTATTAACTAATGTTATGTGTACTCTGGAAGAAAATTTTGCTATTACATACAGTATATTTGCAATTTTATATTACTTTAGCACCCCGGAATATCTTGTTCCTGTGTTAACATCAGGTAGATACTAGATGAAAATCCCAAAACATGATGTATTTCACTGCTCAAAATTCTCCTTTACAGACACTGTAACCTGCTTAGATCAATTACAATTAGTCAAGAGGTTTATATTTTGGCCTTTGATCACCTAAGTAATTTAAATGTAGACATAATTTGAAATTATTACTTTAGGGATATAATTACACAAGCATTTCAGTCATAAGTGCTTTGTCCCACTAGGAAAGGCAGGGGAAGGCAATACTCTGAAAAGCTCATTCTTGCAGAATTTTCTTTGCTTTTTGGACAATCTGTTGCCGAAGTGTGTTTGGTTTATTTTCCTGCAAGGAAGAGCATGGCACGTGGCTCCCGGAGCCAGCTGATGCTGCCCCACAATGCCACCACTGAACCTTCTGCCTGGGATCCCTCAAGTTCTTTTAAAGGACTAGCTTAGGGCTCAAGATGGTCTCAGGATGTGCCATCTTTTTAACAGATGGCACACTGTTGTCTAAAAGGAACAGACTGATCACCTCCTTCACTCCACTTCTCTTTTCCCTGTCTCCTGTTTATGCACAGAATTAAAGCTGAATGAAGTGCATTTAGCATCGCATCCTGCCTGCGCAGAAAATGCATTTAAGAGTTTTCACGTCGAAGCTGCTCTCGCAAAGGATGATCAGGAGGGGGAAAGAAAAAAATGCACATTTGTCCAGGAAAGTAAAAACCAACTGCAATTTGTTGTGTGGTTTTTCATTCTCAGTAACAATCCTACAACAAAAACGCACCTTCAGAAGTCTTTTTGAGAAAGACAGACCACAAGTGTAGGTACCAAGTTTTAACAAGACACCGTGCAGAGACCATTTCCAGAGTTAACACTCAGGACGCTGCAACACACAATTTACAGCTACAGCAGTCGGCTCCACTTTCCTGCTCAAGTCTTACTGGTATACAGCAGCACTTTTGGAAGCGGTCACAAGTATCCCTCAAAAGCTGCTTATTGATATTTTATATGATGCTGCCAGCTAGTGGCACATCTTGTACTGAGTTATCTACTGGGAGTGTAACGAAAGTGGTTTTAACTAGTATGCTCTACCACTCTTCCTTTATGGTGTACGGTGATGTGGCTGTTAAAGACCATAAACAGAAAGATCATAGAATGGCTTAGGTTGGAAGGGACCTTAGAGATCAACAAGTACAACAAAAAAGATCAGAGAAACGGTCCCTGAAAGAGCTTGTTTTAACACCAGGTACTTAGGAACATCAGTAGAAGAGACAAAACCACTCAAACCATGATATATGAAACAAATGGCTATGTTTAAAAAGGATGTAACACGCAACACATTTCAGTTTTTACAAGAAACTAACCTGTTTAATACACAATTATTTCATAATCTAATAATCTCTAGCCAAACATTAATCTTCCCAATAAATACTCAATATGGCTGCCAAAACAAGCACAAAGAACACTAAAATACTTAAGTGTTTTCTAATAACTTGGTCCAAATTGTGTAAGTGAATTTTAGGGCATAGTAAATAATTTTTGACTACGCAGTGTGTCCTAAAAGATCACTGAAGTCTATAATTATTCAGTGGGTCCCCTCACAGAGCACGTTACTGTAGATGGGGCTGATATGTTCAACACTGGCTAGTCCTTCTAGTATTAGGCATTAGAAATAGTCAAGTACTGTAAAAGACCATTCTAGAAATGTTTGGGGGTGTTTTTTTTTTTAGGGTAGGTGATCATCGGATAGTATCAAGTTCTTAAAGAACACCACAGCAATTGTAAAAAATAGTCAACCTCATTTTGGACTTTAGTTACCTTGGGAGTAAAAGGAGGTAGGGTTACTACCTACCATTTCCACTGTGGGTCAACACAAAAAGAGCCAAGAAATACACTGAAAAAGGTCAAAGAAAGAGTCAATTCAAATCAAGGAATAATATGAGTGCACACAAATTCAGTCAGGTATGATCCAAATGGAGCAGCTCAGTAAATACATGTTTGGGGGAACTTCACTACACTGGTGTGACAGACATAGTTACTCTGGCTTGGACATTGGGGACATCTACTTCATACAGGTGGTAGCAAAAAAGTAGAACTATTACACTCCAAGCCAAAAGTGCATGTTGCCAAAAGACAACATTTTACAGTTACCCAAACAGAGTGTAATCTAAAGTGCTTAGTAAAATGGGCATAAATTAGTAATACGTACATCAATAGAGACAGATGCTTACAGACACAGATATTTAAAAATGGGGAAGCACAGGATCTGGAAACGACTTAGCAAACACTGTATATAAGAGCACAGCATGAGCTCTTAAAGCAATAGTGAATCCAAAAGGACAAAAGAGAATCTTTCAATACAGAGAGAAACAGTAAGAAGAACTACAGATGTCGTATTACTTCTGTGTTATCACTGGTCTTGTGCCTGTTAGAGTATAAGCCTTGTTCTACCATACGCAGTCAATAAGAAAGAAGCTGAAATACTGGAAAAAGTTAACAGAAGAGCCGTCAGCACGTCTAAAAATAGTAAAGCATATGATGAAAACTTTAGAAGAGTCACTTATTTGTGCTAACAAGGAAATTCCTGTAGATTGATCACAACTTAAGTACGCCATGATCCCAAGGGTCTTTTCCAACCCAAATGATTCTATGATTCTACTCACACAAAGAACAAAGATTAAGAAATCATGTTACCATGTTTAACAGAGCAAAGTATGCTGTTTAATCCAAAGTATGCTGCCTAATCCACTAGGCAAAACACTTTTAGACACAAAAAAGAAAGTATTTTCTCTGCTGTCCAAAATAAATACCTGAGTTGTTATCTAACAAACTAATAAAACTATATTTTTTCTAGATCCAAAGCCCCAGTTTGGATTTTTTACGCTTATTGAGAACAGTTTATGAGAATAACTTACTATAAGTAAATCCTTCTAGCTTCCTATACTGAGAATCTACAACATCAAATCTCTCTAAATACTTCTTGTAATTTAAGCAAAGCATTTTCTACCAGATCCTAAATGTCTTAAATCTAAACATTTTTATCATCCTGCTCACTATGCCCACATCTACAGCCGATGTCAACCAAAATTACAAATGTGAATTTTCTTTCTCAGCCTTGTATTCATATATCCCTTAGATATAATTTTCTTTTGGAAGTCAGAGAACAAGTTTCTCTTTGGCAACAGCTAAAGAATATATCTAGAAGTATTTTGTGGCAGAACCACACAACTGCCATCAATGTTCAGAACTGAAGGAAGCTTTTTTAAAAAGAGAACACATAGTTTATGGCTATTTTTCCCTTTTTGAAGGCAAAAGTTTATGACATAGTGAAAAGCCAATGCTTACTGAAACATAGCATTGGGATATTAAGACTGGAGCTTTAAGCTGAAACACGTATATATCAGAACAGTTTCTGTATCATTGCTTTGATAAGGAGAAAGAGATATGTGTGCATTTCCTGAATATCTAGTAAACTTACAGAGACCCCCCCCAACTTTATCAGTTTGCTTGTTTGAAAACAAACCAACCGACCTGCAAAATAAGGCAGAATATTCACATAAGAATTATATGTATATCTGTAAACATTAATTATACAAAAGTAATTACTCATTACACCAAAAATGTTTAAATGTTTTTGTCCAGTTTCTTTCCCACATTCTACCATAACTTTATAATTCAAGTTCATTAATAGTATGGAACATTTTATTAGTAAGTACACTGAAGCACAGCCATACTGGTCAGACACAGAAGGTCCACTTAGGGCTTGCCTCGTCCCAGGTCAATGCAGCCAATAACTGATGCTTAGACAAGAGTGAAAGATCGTGACAAAGACATCGTCCTGCCACCCCATTAATACTTCTAACATCCAGCACTTCCTAAGTCATAAGTGATGTCTTTATATTTAATAGCCACAGTAAATTTTTCTTGCACAATTTTCTTCTTCTTTGCCTTTTGAATTCATGTCATGCTCTAGGATCCGAAACATTCCATGGGGAGGAACTGCACTCCGGATCGCACGCTCTCGTTTGTTTTCCTCCGGTTGGAGTTTACCCTCTCCAAGCCAGAAGTATCGCTGTTCGCCTCCTGTGTTCTTGCACTGTCCCTCAAACAACCACTGCTGGCTACCAGCCAACACAAATCAATGGGCTAAACTCATTTTGCATCCAACTCAGTCCAGCTGCTCTCACGTTCCTGCTGCAATCACAGAACCAAAAATAACCTGCACTTGAGGGTGTACATGCATAAACAGCGGCGCTACACAAAACAGTGTTAACACACAGAACGCTATGGTCGGTAGGTCTGTATCTCTGACCACAGTAAAGGTGTTTCTCAGCTAGATGAGATGGTTACTTAGACTTTATACAGTAATTTCTTAGATTGATACAACTAGACTTCCATCACCATAATATTGTATTTAAATAAACAACGACTTACAGACATTCCCCGTGTTGTCAAAACTTGTAAGAACATCCTTAACATTTAAGAGTCCATTGTGAAATCTGGAAAAAAACAGAATTATATACTTTACCAATGTATAAACAATAATAATAACACCAACAATAATAATAACGTCATCCCGTGTCAGAAGAGGGGTTCACTGCCTGTGTTCACTTCTCACAAACCCTTTCACAGACAGGCAGTGAACAGGTATTCCTGTAGCCACCAGGGGGAAAGTCAGGGGACAGTCATTAGTGTTCAAAGTTCCATCACTGAAATCCATAAACCAGGAACACATTTCTCAGAAACTCATCACAAATTTATCAAAAGGAAAACATTTCCAAAGAGCATCAATTTTTGTTTAGTTGCAGAAGGCACTTATAGGAGAGTAAGAATTTTGGCAAAGCAATGTCTTTGAAGAAGAAAAACAAAAAACCATTTTTGAAAAGCAGCTGTACACACATCCCTATTTTCTCCCACAAAAAAAAAAATCAAGAACACTTCATTTAATTAATGTGAACAATGAAACTGATTAGTGTGTTCAGTGAACTGCATTTCCTTTGGTTTTACATTTGCATAACCCAAGTGAAACAAACATTCAAAACCGGGGATAATTAATTAACTGAATTTCACAAACCAACTGCAAACTATAGAACACAGTGAGCAAAACACTGGCAGTCGCAGAAAGAACATGCACCAAAGTTAAATAAAAATTTGCTTAAGAAGTTTCCTTGAAAATTTATAGATGTCAGGCTAGCTGGATTCACACCAAAAAAAAAGCAACAGATTTTTTTTTTAAACTATTCGAACTTAATCTAGGCTCATTTCACAAATGCATTAAAAAAAAATCTAGAAAGAATTCAGCAAGGCAGTAAAATACAAAATTATAGTATTTTAGTAATGTTTCAAATATAGCTTCTAAGGCTGTTTAGGAACATACTAATTGGAAACACTGAAAAAATGGAAGAAATCCAACAATTCCAGCACCTGTAAAATTAGCTCACATTCTCTCAGCTTATCCTTCCTGAAGGAAGATTGCTGTAAGAATGAAAATAAATAAATAGATAGACAGATAGCTGCGAAAAAGGTTGATATCTACCTATGAAATTTTATATTTTTAGTGAAAAAAATTCCTATTTATAGTTTCTGATAAGCATAAGCATTAAAGAAACATTTACATGTTTAATTTTGAGAAACACCAAAAAGCAACTAGACCAATTCTTTAAAAAAAACCCAACCAAACAAACAAACGAACCCACAGAAGATCAAATGGAAATTAAGGTAATGAATTGAAATGAGTTCATAAACAGGAACAGTGAAATACATGAAAGATGTTACAGAAGATTTGGCCAGACATTAGAGCTCTTCTCCCAGCTACTATAAAAATAAACCAAAAATGCATTCCTTAGCTGCAGTGGAAGCCCACAAGAATTCAACCTGATCGTGTGGACTTCGCACTTTTTTTTTTTTTTTTTTTTTTAAGCAACTTTCAATCAGATTGGACAACGAATGCAACAGAGTTAATTCAAGGGAAGTGACAGGAGAGCGGCCAGGCTCAGCAGTGCTGCCAAGCACGGAGCTGCCCTTTCAACTGTCCCCTGCTGCCTCCTCAGCATCCTACAAACTCCATCAGCGAGCACACGTCCGACACGGTTAAGGTCGCTCAGACAGCTGTGAAGGTCTCGTCTTCGACATGAATGTAAGATTGGGGAGGGGATGCTGAGACAGTAAAGAAATACTTTAATCTTTGTTGTCATGTAGATTAGGCCTGGGATAACACGGTTTCGTTTGGTTTTTTCCTCCCTTCGATTTCTTTATGGACATAATTCATATATAAAGGAGATTTATCATGCAAATCTCCAAGGGAAGCAACCAAAGGAAAGGAGGAACAATTTAGCAATTCAGTACCTGTAGTTTCAAGAGAACGCTACAAAGAAAGATAAACGGAAGTAAGTGGAGTGTCCTGGTCTAGAGAAGAATATAATTTGTGTACTACAGAGGTAAAAAGCAGATAAAGGCAAAAAAGGGAAAATACACAACCACAGCATGGTCCTTAAAATTCTTACTAAACCAAATGTCAGGCTCTTTCAAAAAAAAGAAAAAGGTTTATAACTGGAGATGAGAAGTGGGCAGCTCAGAATACTTCAGCCCAAAGAATAAGCTAAGATTCCATAACAAGTGCACACCACACACCTATTGTTTTTAAGGTTGTCCTGAAATCCTGATGTTTTATTTAACTCAGTTAATGTTCTTCATGGACATTATTATTTTTGCTACATTCAGTTTTCATTAAGGACCAGTTCTTCCTCTTTCCATACCTAAAATCAACACACACAAATATCAAACATATTTTTACATCTGTTATCCAGTGGCCAAAAGTTTCTGATGTCCTAAGTACAACCACACCTCATCATTGCCCTCTTGGCCATTTTGCACAGACACCCTTTTCTGACTGCCTGCAATATTCAAAGTCTCTTTCTCTAATTCTCTTAAAAGAGAAAAAGCAAGCTCTTTCTTGCTTTCACAAATATTGCTCATGACAAGCACGTTAAGTGAGGCATCGTTTAACGATGAGAAGCATCGAGCTTTGCTGTAAGGGATTTCCCTTTCTCCTCAGTCTTCCAGACGCCCACTCCACACTCACGGTGAAACAGGACAGGGTTTAACAGCTGCTTCCTCCCGTCATCTGGTCACCTTACGAAACCTTCACCGAACAAATGCAGGGAGCAAGCTCAATCTCCTAGAATGAGAGGAGTAGCCATTATCTCAACAGCAATCTCAGGAGTAAAGCTGCTCTCATTCACTCCAAAAAAAATCACGAGTCTTAACTATATTACCATTACTGACTATTTTAAGACTAGTCCATCACATTAGAACCACAGAATAGTTCTGGCTGGAAAAGACCTTTAAGATCACTGAGTCCAAATATTGACTCAGCCCTACCAAGTCAGTCACTAAACCACACCCCTACGCATATCATCTCCTCATATTTTAAACACCTCCAGGGATGGTGACTCATCGCCCTCCATGGGCAGCCCGTTCCAGTGCCTGACAACCCTTTCAGTGAAGAAGTTTCTCCCAATATCCAGCCTAAACCTCCCCTGGCACAACCTGAGGCCATTTCCTCTCATCCTTTCACTAGCTACTAGGGGGAAGAGACCAGCCCCCACCCTTACTACAACCTCCTTTCAGGTAGTGGCATAGAGCAAGAAGGTCTCCTTCCCTCAGCCTCCTTTTCTGCAGAACACAGAGCCCCAGCTCCTTCAGCTGCTGCTCACGAGACTTGTTCTCAAAAAAATAGTGAATCTTCTGAAGTCAATTAGCATGACAGGAAAATATCTCTTCCTGCTGGTTAAGCTTTTTCTCCCTACACCATGCTAAAGAGGCACTTGAAATCCTCTGGTAACCACTTAACACTCAGGGAACCCAAACAGTGAAGAATTTCGTATGACTTCTACTGCAGACAAGTTTCAGGACTGCAGAAGACAACATGCCAACAGCTGATCTACTTGTGCAAGGGAGAGGTCAGGGAGACACGCTTCCGAACAGCAACAGCCACACGTTTCTCTATTTGGAGGACTCTGTTTGTAGAGCCTGCCAACAAACTCCACACCATCTCTTTTCCATCACAGACCTGACTTGCAGACTAGAAGTTACATGCATGTGCAAACACCGGTATTCCCCAACCCCAAATGTCATACCACCCCGTCCTGCACCTAAAAATTACTGCTTCTAGTTTGGAATCCACTGCTCTGCATACACCTCCCCGGCAGTTGTATAACAGCTGCTGCTTCACTGTCCCATCCCATCAGCTGCTCTTCCATCACCTAATCTGGACAAAATGACCAATACATGTTACATCTTGTTTCTACGAATGCCTGTCACAATCACAGCTTTCCACTGTCCATAAAGAGCTCGTGTCACGTGCACCAAATTACGGAAGTCAACGAAAGGAATCACATAAGCTTGTGGTTAAATCCCAACCCTCAAACTCCCTTAAATGTCCATAGCAGTGAGTTACAGAAGACAATTCTATGAACAATAAATTAATTTAACTTCTGTTTCTCCTGATATGAAACAAAGCAAAATTCCTTACTCCAGACTAGGAGTACAACAACTTTGGATGTATAAATAAAGTCAGAGAGAGAGATATCTTTAAAATACATTAATGTTCCCACCACTCCAATTCAGGCAATACAAGGGGCATGTATTTACACGTATTTATAAATAGCTGTATACAGTAGAATAAAAATAATCCTTTAGCAGCTCCCTATTAATGTATGCTTTTCATCATCCATAATGAAACAAAACTATGTTCCTTCTTTTATATTATTCTTCCAGTGAATGAGGAAAAATAATACCAGTAACTAAATACGTATAATAAACTTTTAAAAACTACAAAACCTAAGACAGACTACATTTTCATATAACAGTCTGAAGAAAAAAAAAACACAAAACACCACATCACCATATATTATTGAAGAGGGTCCCTTCGGAGAGCCGGCCAAGTTAACGACCATCACACCAATATGGCTACAGATCGTCCTCCCTTTATTGCCCCGGACAGCTCAATATATACAGTTCAGCAGTGTCCCCGCGCCTGCCCCTTAACAGAGTTGGTCAGTTACAGGTTTACACGCGCCAGCGTTTTATTGGGTAGTGCCATTCAGCTATGCAAGCGGCTCTCGCCCCCCCTTCTCCCCCCGGGCCCAGCACCTCCAGCCAAGCATCTCGCAAAGCTCTCACAAAACAGATAAAACCTCCTCCTCCCTGTGTTCCAAGGCAGCTTCAAGGACAGAGCCTCTGTTTAGGCCTAAGCTGGGTTGTCCACGTCCTTAAAGTAATACCGCGCCTCTGCTCCACAAGAAATTCCTCTACATATCCCCCTTTTTCTTTTTGGACAACCCAGGCTTCATCCGCTAGCTTGCTTATAATTCTCTTGATTATACTTCTCAAACAACTAAACATAACTAAGCCTATAACAATTAAAACTGTAATAACCAAAAATGCCTTAACTAAACTCTTAATTCATCCTGTCAAAGTTCTCACACCCATCGCCCTAAATCATACTTTGATCCTTAATCACACACTTCTAACAAAGCAAAAGGCAGCTGGTTTCCCTGCCTTGCTTTTAGCTAAAGGAAGATCACTCTGCTGGTTAGTACATAAACCTTAACACCTACTATGTGGCTTTGATTACACAACCAATATAAGCTTCATTGTTAGTCACACAAAGAGGATACATATCAATACAACAGGTAACATTGAGAACAGTCACATTTTCCCACAATTGCTCTACCATCAGCTGTAAGCATCTTCTGCCAGTCCAGTCCATATCATCGTTGGTAATCGGTACCTCAGGGTCCCATCACGTCACTGGGCGAAACAAAGGGATTCAACAGGCAGGCCCAGTGCATGGTCGTGTTGCTGCTGCGCTGTTGAAGTGACAGGATGCTGCACAGCCACATCATGCAGGATCATGCGGTTCCCAGGTCCCTTAGCCGTTATTAATAATAACAGGACACTCAATCGAACTGGCTGCTTCCCAATCTCCCTCTATTATAACGTCTCTGATGACACCGCTCCATCGCTGTTGCAAAGGATCCTTTATGGTTCAAGCTTGAAAACCAGGCTTGAGTGAGGGAGCTGATGGTAGTGGGGGAGCTGAACTGGTTTAAGGGTTTCTTCTATTTCTCGCTGTCCAGTTGATAATTCAGCGAGTTTGTTCAGCATCTCTTTCAGGGGTTCATCCTGATCTTCCTTCTTCCCCCCCTCTTTTTTTTTTTTTTTTTTTCTTATTAGCTCAAGTATTACTTCGATCACGCTGTTATCACACAGGGAGAGCAGAATTTCCCAGGTCTGTTTTGATCATACTCTCCCGTTCACTCCCATGCACATCTGGTGTACAAGAAGCGTCTTATCTTCATTCTCACGGACAAGCTCTCAACATGAGCTGTACCTGGCTGGCCAGGGTCTCTTTTCATAATTAACAAGCAAGAGTTATGCACTTGTTTAGAAAAGAGCTCAGCTCAAGGACGAAAGTCTTAATTCTGCAACGCAGTGCAGTTTCTCCTTTTTTTTTTTTTTTTTCTTTTTTTTTCTTTTTCTTCCACCCAGTCGGGATGAGCAGGGAGTTTCTTCCTTTGCCTTTTTCCTTTCCTGCCCTCCCCCCAACGCTTCGATCGCTGCCGCAGCAACTTTCTTTTCTGCTTGCATGATTTCTAGAGTGCGTATTACGGTTTTCCAAACCGTTCCTAGTTCTTTCACTTCCTTTCCTTCTGTTCCTCCCTCTAAAGTACAGTCCCACAAAAAGTCTCCTACTTCACGCCATTCCGTGGAACTAAAGATTAATGGTGGGTCGTTCATTTTCTCCTGTTTCCGAGCCCATGGGGCTAATACGTCTCACTCCTTTACTTTTCCTCCTCTCTCAGAGAGTATACTAAGGAGGTGAGTTGCCGCGTCCGTTTCCATCGCGGTCTTACCTTGGCAGGGGCTTGATCGGCTGCTCAAGCTCTGGTCTCCGGTGCCCTTTTGGTCACACTCGGAACTCTCCTGCCTCCAGCTCTCCGGCTCCCAAATCGGCTCACGTCCGATGCTTCGGAGTCTTCCCGCATTTAAGCAATCCGCATTTAAGCATCCATAGAGGGTCCCTTGTTCAGGCGCCAGATGAAGAGGGTCCCTTCGGAGAGCCGGCCAAGTTAACGATCATCACACCAATATGGCTACAGATCGTCCTCCCTTTATTGCCCCGGACAGCTCAATATATACAGTTCAGCAGTGTCCCCGCACCTGCCCCTTAACAGAGTTGGTCAGTTACAGGTTTACACGCGCCAGCATTTTATTGGGTAGTGCCATTCAGCTATGCAAGCGGCTCTCGCCCCCCCTTCTCCCCCCGGGCCCAGCACCTCCAGCCAAGCATCTCGCAAAGCTCTCACAAAACAGATAAAACCTCCTCCTCCCTGTGTTCCAAGGCAGTTTCAAGGACAGAGCCTCTGTTTAGGCCTAAGCTGGGTTGTCCACGTCCTTAAAGTAATACCGCGCCTCTGCTCCACAAGAAATTCCTCTACATATTATTAACCTAGATACAAAATAAAACTACAATATCAGCTAAACTGAGGAAGTGTGGGCTGGATGATCGGGTAGCGAGGTGGACTGTGGACTGGCTGAAGGAAAGAAGCCAGAGAGTCGTGGTCAATGGGGCAGAATCTGGTTGGAGGCCTGTATCCAGTGGAGTCCCTCAAGGGTCGGTACTGGGACCAGTATTATTCAATATATTCATCGATGACTTGGATGAGGGACTAGAGAGTACTATCAGCAAGTTTGCTGATGACACCAAGCTGGGAGGAGTGGCTGACACACCAGCAGGCTGTGCTGCCATCCAGCGAGACCTGGACAGGCTGGAGCATTGGGCGGGGAAAAATTTAATGAAATATAACAAGGGTAAATGTAGGGTCTTGCATCTGGGTAGGAACAACCCCAGGTTCCAGTATAAGTTGGGGAATGACTTATTAGAGAGTAGTGTAGGGGAAAGGGACCTGGGAGTCTTGGTGGACAGCAGGATGACCATGAGCCAGCACTGTGCCCTTTTGGCCAAGAAGGCCAATGGCATCCTGGGGTGTATTAGAAGGGGAGTGGTTAGTAGGTCAAGAGAGGTTCTCCTGCCCCTCTACTCTGCCCTGGTGAGACCCCATCTGGAATATTGTGTCCAGTTCTGGGCCCCTCAGTTCAAGAAAGACAGGGAACTGCTGGAGAGAGTCCAGCACAGGGCAACTAGGATGATTAAGGGAGTGGAGCATCTCCCTTATGAGGAAAGGCTGAGGGAGCTGGGGCTCTTTAGTTTGGAGGAGACTGAGGGGTGACCTTATTAGTGTTTATAAATATATAAAGGGGGAGTGTCACGAGGATGGAGCCAGGCTCTTCTCGGCAGCAATGATAGGACAAGGGGTAATGGAATCAAGCTGGAACACGAGAGGTTCCACTTAAACTCGAGAAGAAACTTCTTTTCAGTGAGGGTGACAGAGCACTGGCACAGGCTGCCCAGTGAGGTTGTGGAGTCTCGTTCTCTGGAGACATTCAAAACCCGCCTGGACACCTTCCTGTGTAACATCATCCAGGCGTTCCTGCTCTGGCAGGGGGATTGGACTTGATGATCTCTCAACGGCCCTTCCAATCCCTAACATTCTGTGATATTGTGTAATATTTGTGGAAAACGAAAGACAGAATAAGGGTAAAAATGTCACTGCCAAGGGTATTTTACAAAAAGTCTCACTGAGCATCACGACCAATTGTCATTGCAGTTCAACAAGTATTTCAGAATTATTCGCATTCTTTGTTACATAATTAAATGTTCTTTTCTGCGCCACAGCATTAACAAAACAAGAAAACCTCTCTCTCACACCAGTTCAAGGTCTCGTCTCAATACGGGAAGAAGTCAAAACAAATGATTCTCTGACTACAAATTCTTTCTACAAATACACTTCCTTAGTTTCATGTCTATGCACTGTCGCCAAAGGACTATGTCATCAAAGCACCTTTCCTCTCTTTTCTCAATTTCCCCCACCGTGGCCAAGCCTCCTTGCTGCTAAATCCACGCATTGTCTCTAAGCGCCCAGTGAATGGTGGAAAGCAAATTTATTACATCCACACTACTTGCCCATAAGGAGTAGCGAATACTGTTCAAAATCTGCTTCCCTTCATTTTTCTTATGTCTCTCCCTGAAACAAAAATTCTTTAAAACTTCAAAATGTTATTAGTAGAAACCCCCTATGGGGTTGCACTACTAACCATCTTCTAACATAACCAGACAAATAACATGCCTCTCGTTCTAAACCAAAGGTCTGGAATAATCTAATATTCTTTCCTGGTTTTATTTAAAGGTTCACTCATACTCAGATTAAAGGCATTACACCTTGCAAAGAATACTTAACACTCTTTACAAAGATTTAACCCTTCCTCTAAGCTGCTAACATTGTTCTTTTCAGTTCTGCATTTTAGTATTTGAAACACCAAATGACTGATCAATGGAAAACATTTTACCACAGAAATAACTAACTTCTTCTCTAATTGCTTAAAATAAGCCTACAATTTTAAAGTAAATCCATATCCTGAAATAGAAAATTTGAAGATATTGATTGCTCCTTTTTTAATTCTAATAAAAGGATAATTTTCCTGTCTAACAGACAGACACCATCTCCACAGTGAGACACTGCATCTTTATGATCTATAATCATTTCATTGCTAGAACTATTCATACAAAATTTAAATTTAAAAGCACATTCCTGACTAAGAATAGAAGGATTTAGAAATGCAATATTAAATAAACATTTTTAAATGTCTCTACTTATTCTACATCTTCCTATCACCAAGAAAATGAGTATTCAGCACATGCATAATTTTTAAAAGCAAAGTGAAATACCCCCAAAGTTAAAAAGAACTTGAACTAAACTGACAAATAAACATTAAAGTTTTGCATAATTTTAATGGAGAAAAGACACAGAAGGACAGATGATTACTGTAATCAAAGATATCATTTCCCACTTAAAGCTTGCAAGAAATTTCACTCAGAATGAGGTCTGTATTTTTCAAATGCAGACTACATTACTTAGTTTACAGTATCCAAACTGCAGCAAGATTCCAGCTTGGACTGAATATGTCTACGTTCTCCCTGCTAGTCTGCCATAAACATTCAGCCCAATGCCCGGGCTGACTTCCTGTCAGTTTAGGGATTTATTTTTTAACTAATGCTAACTGCAAACAACACTAGAGACCAATTTTGTGTGCAAAGCCACCCAATTTGTATCATCAAGAGAAGGATCTACTGTGTAGGAGCATCAACTACGGTACCAATCCAAAGGAGACTGGATTAATCGAGTGAAATTCTGGATTATAACACAAGAAATTTCACCTTGACACACCTTTCACTGAAAACAAAAGTCCCACTCATCAAACACTCATACAAACTTCAAGAGACCACTTTCCACCATGTATTCTGAGTTTACATCTCGTTCAGCACACTGGAGATCACTATTTAACCAGTAGAGTTACGGGGATTTTAAAAGTAGTCACCTCAAGGATCTAGTCAAAATGACGCATAAACTCAGCTTAATTTTTTGAGTCAAAAGTTACCTTACATTACTGCTTCTGGCTTCCTGCTTTGGGAGATCTATCAAGAAATATTCTAAAATAAACTACTGACAGAAAAACATGGGATCAGCTCTTCTTTCCCAAACATGAATCCTACTTGAATTTGGTTAGAAAAAGAGCAGCTTTTTAAATCACACTGCTCTGAGAAGCTCAGAAAAGCGTGCGCATGCCTGGCAGTTCCTACTGAAGCTTCTACTTGCCTGACAAACTGGTCCCCAAGTCCCTCCAGAGCAATAATTCCAGCTAGGTCATAGCATATCTGAATATACAATTTGATCAGTTTTGATAGCCCTTGAACTGATATAGGTTGACCTTTAGACTCTTTGCCAAAAGCCACTAACAACCTTATGAACTTTCTTAAGTATTTAGTCTTGTCAAGATATTAGCTGACAACCCTTTTAACATCCAACATACGCAATGAGCTTTCCCAAATAGATGATAATGCATAAGGAAAACATATGCAGATGAAAATTCAAAAGCACTTTTGTCAAGATTTTAGAGGGGCTGTAGCAACATTTTCTCCTGACAAAAAGATATACAAAAAGCCTCTCCTACTTAAGGAAACCATTGTGGGGTTACCTGACTGATGTTCTTGTTACAGTTAATAATATGGTAATAATATGTTCTTGTTATCATGTTACAATTGCTTCTACTGATGAATATTACGATAATTAGTATTTTGCCAATAGGAAGAGAAATATGAAGGGAAGACTGTCAGACATACAGAGGATCAGTTCTCAGAGATCCAAGACTGCTTATTCTGAGATTTCTTCTACGTACATTAAACTGTTTTGTCTACACTCTTAAATTACTGCTTCTGCAAAAACAGAGAAGAAACTTCATTTAATATAGACTTATGGTAAAGCGGATTTTGTCGCAAGTGTTTATATTTTGTCCCTGGCAAAACATACAGTGAGTAGTCTCTCCTTCCTTTCTTCACCATCCTGCAATATTCTGAAATAGTAAGCACATGCTATCTACAGCCACTGCTTCAATACAGAGAGAAAACTGTTTTAATACAGAAGTGTAAGAGTAAGTAAGTTCTCATCATTATTCCTAAAATGATCATTGATTACCATTTTATAGATCAGTCAGTATTTTCTAGAAAGGAATAAAATATGGGGGAAAAAATGAAAATAAAAATCCCCAGCAGGAGACGATATCCCTATTCTCCTCAACACACAGTTTTTGAAAACCAGTGTTAGCCTGCTCTAGCACAGAAATTTGGCTCCGCTCAGAGGAACGTAAAAGGTATACCCAAAATCTCCGTACTTTAGATACTGTATAATGCTTGCCAATAATAAAATCACGCACAAACAAATATGCTTGTTCACAGCCTATGGTTCGAGCTGTGTCCCGTGATTAACAAAACTACTATTAGCCAAATAAAAAATACTAAATCAAATGATGACATGGGAAGTGATGGAAACAGAAGTGTACAGATGTCAGAGTGAGATCAGCCTGACGTTCCCTTGGCTTTTGTCAGGCCGGCACAGGTGAACCTTAGCTCGCGTCCTGCCTTAAAACTGCCAGAAGTAGTAAATCACGTGGTGCCAAGTGACGGAGAGCACGAAGAAGACTGAATGAAGAAGTTCAGGACTGCAGTGTAAAGGACTCCAGACTTGCTCAGCCTAAATTCTACCTTACATTTCCCCTCAAACACCTTACATTCCCTATTACCAGTGTGCCTCTGCAGACGGAAAATCAGGGAACACAGACACTGCATAAAGCAACTGGGTAGACCTTAAGCGTCCAGATGAATCTGTAGCATTTCCTGATGGCTCACTGGAAAAGTCCTCATATGCTGTACCTATTTCTATTACAAATATGCAGCCTTTTCAAAAAGTTTTCTTTTGAAACCTTTTAGCATCAGTAAGTTTAAACTTGGAAAACGGACAGCTTTATAAAGATCTGAGCGTTTTGTATTTGACTTCTCACACAGACGCAAACCTAAGGCAACCTGCGTGTAGGGTTGTGGGGCTGGTTTTTTGTTTCCTTCTTATTGTTTTGGTTTATAACCTCACAAAAATGTCACTTTGTAAATGGTTTCCTGTTAGATCTTAGTTTCTAAGACTGACTTTTAAAGGTCCCAGTTAAAGAATATGCACTTTACAGAGTTGATGACTCAGTCTCTCCAGAATATCCCTTAGGGAGCACAGAATGCAAAATCCTACACCCTCAGCAGGGCTAATGAGGGGCTGCAAAACAAGTATTGATTCGAGGTTGCTTAAGTTACTGTTGCAATGATACCTGTCAAGGCAAAACCAAGTTATAGATACGTACAGAACTGAATTAGGAAACTATAAACTTTTCTGTTTTGCTAAAGCTACTGAGAATTCATTCACACCTCTTCAGGGATTTTTTTCTTGGGGGGGGGTGGTTTTTCTGTGGGTTTTTTTTGTGTAGTTTTTCATTTGTTTTACCTGCTCTAACATAAAAGATTTCTTCAATAGCTATAAATGATTTCTCTGAGAAATTTTTTTTATTCTTTTGTTTTGCAAATTGGCTTCCATATTATCACTAAGTTTTACAAGAACTATTAAGAAGAGAATGGAATATAGATCACTGCCAACAAGCTTTTAGAACTTTATGAATAACATCATGTCATTAAAATATTTATTATGATTACAAGTAAACGTGTTCAGGTTTTTTAATATCTGAAGAATGTCAAAACAAAAAGCTATTAGAAATGTAAAATAAATGCTCATATTGCATTCTGTTATAGCTACAATCATCAGTATTCTCATTCAAACTTTGGCACTCCAGTGAAATGTACCAAAAAAAAAAAAAATCAGACAAGTTGCTTACTGTAACAACCAACTAAAAATAACATCTAACATTTTTTTTGTAAACTGTGCCCTAGTTACACAAAACACTGGAAGAATGACTAATGAGTTTTATGTCTGAGGCCTGTACAAGATCTTAGGAAGTACTTAAAACTTAAATGATGGTTACCTTAAGGACACGCTATACTCAGGATAAAAGATGCTTTTATACTGAACCCAGGTCCCACTTTCCTCTTCTGTATTCTGGTCTTCTGCTGAAAAGAGATTGAAAGATGCGAACCTTCTTACAGAAACCTGCTGGAGATGCACATCTTCCAAGTGCTTTTTCTTCAGAACCTTTGAAATGAAGAACAAAATAAACATTAAGATTAAAACTTTCAAGAAAAGAACAAGCACAGGCTTATTTAACTGAAGAGGCAAGTCTGGAATCAAGCATAAGAGCTCCACTATTAGCTAGTAGCTGTGAATAACTGGTCCGGGTATGTCAAGTCTGAGAAAAACAATGATGGTATTAATGGGAGGGGTCAAGAGGACGGGTTATGAATTTACTATGTCTATTAATTTAATCTCAATGACTATAAAGCAAATGTACTCTAAGTACAAAGCTGCCTTTTTAACTCCCACCTCAGCAAACCCGTGCCAGAATCAGAGAGGCAGACTGGGTTCTTCCCTATGCTCCCATCACCATTGTTACACTTGCTGTCCCTATAGTTCAAAAAAACATAAATAAAAATTCAAGTGACGTGTTTCTGTCAGGTAGACTGCTTCCTAGCTGAGAAGTCTACTGCTGCCAAACTCAGCACCTGTCCCAAGCCCTGGACTTTCAGATGCCACAACTGCATATTCTCCTCGCAGCACCCCATACGAGGACCAACACATTAGCCAACTTTTATGTGATCCCCAAAATACACCAGCCAGCACCAAGTTCAGCACCAAGAGACTGAAGAATTCAAGGCAGTGGCACAAGTCGAATGTGGCCACGTGCATTTTGTACAATTGCTAAATGATTAAAACACTCTTTCCGGAAAACGTAAACCTGGCTCTCTGTCCCGTGTACTCCGCTGCACTAAACTGTGTCTTGAGGGAGTGAAGTATCAACTCCCCCGTACAGGAAAACCCAGCATCCGGCTCGTTTGAGCTGTATCACGGCACGGAAGACGAGCATCTCCCTGCCAGACAAAAAGGCTTATTCCTATGGTCAGTGATGTGGAAGGGGATATGTCCTGGTCTTTCTCTTAATACTGGACAGAATATGTAAATAACTGCCATCGTATTTTTAAAATTAAGGTACACAAGCAGTCCACAGTGACGAAAAATAAACAGAGCAGAAAAACTTAACACTATAAACCGATAGAGCTACAAGAAATAGCTCTATTGAGTAGGACAGCAGCACAATTTCATTTTTTGCCAACCAGAGCTAAATCTGAAGTCAAGTGAGAAGTAGCTCTCCACAAGTACGAAACTTGAAATGAAAGTTTTGCATATGGGATGCGTACAACAAAATAAAGGGTCAGTGATTTCTTTTGCCGCACCCAGCCTTTGCTGACCATGCTTTAATGGGAAATGCACTCGCATCCAACCGCCTTACAATTTGGTGCCATGACCTGTTATTTGGCAGGATAGTTGAAAATACTACGTATGTGAGCAGAGCAATTGTATTTGATATGCTGCTAGTTCCTAACTGCAGGTCTGACGGATCATTCTTATTTTTTTTTCCTCAGCAGGTCTCAGCATATGAAACACACAAGCATTTTCATAAAAGTATTAAAACTAGCTGTGTGCTGTCCGCACTACTCCTTCTTCCCTACCACATGGGAAAAATACACACATGAAGCAAACTGCAGAAATAGGAAAACAGGAGAATTAAAAGAGTAGCAGAATTAAGACTTTCATGTAATAGCCACGCACCTGGAAATGAAATGTACCAACCTGACAACTGAAAAAAAACCACTAAGATCTGATTTTTGGAAAAGCATATTGTTTTTAAAACAAAGGCAAGCCATTACTAACAGGAAAAAAAATCCATCAGTGACAATACTTTTACATTTACAATTTTTGTTCTACAGAGACATCATCTTCCCACTCTGTAAAGTACTGGCTTAGCAGAAAATGTCATGAGCATGTGAGTACACACACACACACAAAAAAAATATTTCTCCCACAGCTTCCAACTAAAATCAAGAGGTCAAAGATCTGAAAATGCAAAAAATTTACAAACCTAAATATAACCAAGAAAATAGTCCACAAATGAATCCAGATTTTGACGAAAAACAAAAGTTGACAAACATATTTAAACTTACAATAATATTTTGAAGACATTGAAAGATAGTCTTCTCTGTTTTCATGATGCCCTTAGAAAGGTGAAGCTCCCTAATTTCCTGCATGTTGCCATAATAAATGAGTATGTCCCAAGGACATATAAAACCAGTAGCCAATAACAAAGGAAGCTAAAAGCTTCTCAACAGTATAAAGAAAATTCTTCGGTTTAGTGACAAAAAGAGAAAGAATTACAGTAGGGAAGAAATCACCAGACACCACCTGTTAGGGCTAGTGGCCTCCTTATAGCCTCCCTTAGTAACTTTTAGCTAAGTTTTTCTGCATATTTTTATTTAAGAAAAAATAAATATCCAGAAGCCTTGTTTCAGTCTCTTCAAAACATTCTTTCAGTACTGAAAGGTCCTGTCTTCTGCACAAGATCTTTACAGATGTACACAAGCTTTGAGCTTGTACGTTGGTCATCCATACAAACATCACTTAAATAAATAACATTTCAGGTTCTGTAGTGAAAAATTCTCTTCTGAAAATTAGGCTCCTTAAAAAAAAAAAAAAAACAAAACACACCAAGACCACCAAAAAACCTCACTTTTTCTACCTTGCAGTTTTCTCTCTCAAACTTGCATTTTCTTTCCTCCCTAAGTTCACCTAGCAATATTGAATTCTAAGCCAATTCTTTCTTCACTAGCACACAAGACATTTAAAAACGAGTATCACCAAATTGTCTCCTGTTTTAGAAAGATTCTAGTAAAATATTACCAGATCTCAACTGCAAGGCCCTCGCTGTTTAATATCAATATTAGGACCATATTTAAGACTCTCTGTAAAACCTAAAGATGTTAGATCTCTCTTAAACAAAAACATAAATAGAAAGGTAGTCACATGAAATTCCCTGTATTTCTTCGTGTATCTCTCTGTGTGTGGCCTACATGCACTAAAACACAAATTCATTAACAGCTGAGTTTTACTGCACTGACTGAAACATGGTATTTTGCACATGCAAGGAAGTTTTTACACAATCAGCTACAGCACAATCTATAAATACACCATCTCCCAATACCACCGGTAGGACTGTGTGGTTTTTATTTAATAAATAATTTATTTACCAAATTGTTTCACTCAACTGCAAACAATTTACAAACTCAAGACTAATAAAAACATGGAAAAATATGTGTAGTACAGGCACTCTTCACAGAGAGAGGAGCAGGAAGCGAAGAAAAACTGTTTTAGACGTTCTACTGTTACAAAAAAAAAAAAAAAAAAGGTCACTGCCCTGTCCTCAGTAGCTTTTATTTTCCAGTTCTGGAAGCTAAAGCACATCAGCAGGTGTGGAAGACTTCTGTGTGAAGAAGAGCAAGAAGAGGGTAACAGGACAAATAAATATATAAAGCTTGCAGATTTCACAAGTTTTCATTACAGTTTCTACAGGGACCAAGCTTACATACAGGAAACAACTTAGTTTATTCCTGTTCCTCTAAGATGGGTAACGCCATCAATTGCATAGACCAGCAGAACTCAAAATCCAGCCTTGGAACGCACACTACATGTGTAACTTACGTCAGTATTTTGGTTTTAGGCAAAAAAAATATTTTCCTTGATTCTGACAAGCTAAGTTTAAAAATATTGCCAAACTTCAAAGCCTGTACATACATAAAACATTCCATTGATAAAGAACACATAGGTAATTATGCAAACCCCTGGCTCTTTATGTTGGCTTCATAGGATACCTGGTAAAAAGGCTTTTTTCTTAATTAAATCAGCGAGCATGCACTCAAGCATCCTTACAATAGCAAATCAATTTGTGTATAAATTGAATGAAAGCTAATTCAATATATAAACACACCACAGAACTGATTTCACATAAGGCATTATTATAAGCAGTATGAAAAGTATTTTTAAAAGCACTGCAAGAAACGCTTTGACAGTGCTCCTTTAAAGATGAATATAAAGGAAGGTTGATACCTTCTTCCGATCCACAGATAGATCTGAGCACTGATGTAGTAAAGAGTGCAGAACTGATTTTTACTCCAGATATACGAGCAAGATTAAATTGATCCTTGCTCGTCGTACCATACAAAAATCAACAGAAAAGCTAAAGATCATGGGGGGAAAAAAACCAGAGAATCTGCAAAGGAAAAGGTCACAGACACCTGCAGCTTGAGGAAGAATGGGAAGCCTTCTCCCCAAATACCTATATGCCCTCCCTACACACCCATTCTACTGTTATGAAAAGTTCCTTATAATTTTAAGAGACAGGGATATGTCAAAGGCAGTGTGTTGAAGAGAAGCAACAGCTAGCACAGCTGCAGAGCACAGCATACGTCGCCTCCTAGAACAGAAACCCATAAAGACAAACCTGATATTCCTACCACTAACTTTGACGTTTCCTGCTTCAGAGTGTAGTAATAAACCAGAAGTTTGTCCTGTTCAACAGGACCAGCAAACTTACAAACAAATCAAAAAAAAAAGAACAACCACCAGCAAGAAAAGTGCAATATTAACCTCCTCACACCTCCTTCCAGCCCAGCTGCCACCACTCTGCCATTCTGCCCACCGGCACCTGCAGGCAGCACCATTTGCACAAAACTAAACATTTAAGTTAAAGCCCTAAAACATCACGTCCCATAACATTAACACTTCATGAAACTGATTCTAGTTTTTAAGCCTTTACACACTCATCTGCAGCAGAATCTTTTCCAACCCTGCACCGCTCACCGAGCATCCAAAAAAATTACGGCAGGCCCGAGCGAAGAGCTGCTGTTCACCGCTGCACAGGCATGACTGCTTGATGCTGCTGCTGCTGCTGCTCCTTCCTCCTCCTCACCCTCCCGCGGGCACGGCCCCACCGACCCGCAGCTGCAGGCAAAGCCCAGTTTTCATTGCCAGGTGAGCAGGGTCTTGCCCATGGAGGGGGGTTTGGGGAGGCAAAGGGCAGGAACTCGGTGGCAACCACCGTAAGTACCTCCAGCAGCCTCCGCAGGAGGTGTCAAACCAGCCTGAACACTCCCAAGCGTCCTCAGCTCTGGGGTGCCCCGGCGGTGCTGCCCTTCCCTCCCGTTAACGCTGCTTAGAAGATCACCGGGTGCTTTTGGGATCTAGTAAAGCACATACTTCTGTGTCTATATACACGCATACATATTTTTATTAATACTAATTTTTCCAGGAAGAGGACTGCAAACCCCTCTGCAAGCCCCAGCACACTATTCCTCGCCTCCCGCCGCCACACCCGCCCGGGGCAGGGCCCGGCCCCTCGGGCGCTGCCCGACACCGGCCACACGAACCCGCCCGGCGGGCGGAAACACGAACCGCCGCGGCCTCAGGGGACGGCGACGCCGCTCAGCCTCCCCTCGGGCTGCGCCACCGGCCCGCCCCCGCCATCCCCTCCCGCCCGCGGGCTCCCCCTACCTGTCCGAGCAGCCGCCAGCGGGCTCTCGCCGCTCCCGCACCCTTCGCCTCGCACCTGCCCGCGGCGGGGCGGCGCGGAAAACCGGCAGCCTCGGCCATGAGGCGGCGGGGAAGGCCTGGGAGCCGAAGCGGCGGGAGCGCGCAGACACCCCCCTCGGCTCTGCGCGCCGGGAGCGCTGTGCCCTGACCGGCGGGGACTTGCCGCCGAGCCTCCGGCAGCGGCTCGGCTAGGGCTTGAGGGGGAGGAAGTAGGTGGCCATCTTTGTTAAGGGCAGCGCAGAGGGGACAGGCTGGCGATGAGAAGCAGGCTGCTGCCGGGGCCTCCAGGCGCCCCGCAGGGGCGGGAACGCGCCTCGGAACGAGTCGCCTGCGGCCTCCAGGGCCAGCACCGCGTGTGAAAGGGGAGCGACTAGAGGGAGTAGAGCCAGCCCGCCCGGCCTGCGGCCCCCCCCCGCGCTGACATCAGCGGCCCTCGCCCGCCGCGGCCGGCTGAAGCGCCCCGCCGCCATCTTGACTACGGGCAGTCCGGCGAGGAGCCGCTCCTGCTCGCCTGCCATATTACTGCGGGCAGCGCCGCCGCCGGAGGGAGAGCGGGGCCGGCCCCGCCTGCGACGGCGAGTCCCGGCGGTGAGGGGCTGGGCTGGCGGGGACCGGGGCCGGAGCGGCCTCCGTGGCGCCTCCGGGAGCGGGCGAGGGGAGCGCGGGCGGCGGAGCGGAGCGGCGCGCCGGCCCGTGTCCCAGCGGGGGGGCCCAGTTTTTGGTCCGTCGTCATGTAAACGCGGCCACTTGCATCGGCCTTTCTTTCCGGTGATAGTTTCCTTGGACTTTGAATCGCCAGGAGCCACGTTTTGGAGTAACGTAACAGGTTAATGCACAAGCGAAGCTGCGTGGGCCGGTTGCTCAGAAGCAGCTCGAGTTTTATCGTTTCTCCGCACCTGATTTACCCAGTGAATCAGTTTCACTTCTTTGAGAGTTCTGAAGTTCTCCCCGCGGTTTATGTTACGTCTGTTTCACACACAGGGTGTAAATGATCGGCAGGTTTGGGATTTTCAGACGTGCCAGGCCGACTCTCAGGAAATGAAGGGCAGGGTGCCCTGTGCCGGGCTGCGGAATCTCCTCCGAGCGCTGAGCTTCAGCGTCCGATGCTGCTCCCTGCATAACCATCTGCAGCCAGTATGCCTCTGTAGTAAAACAAACCCCCAAAAAAGTCACATCCCGGACTGCTCAGGAGGCACATGGGCACGCAGGACTCTGCCACCTGGGAGCATCCTGCCCTGGAGATGCTTTTCCTGCAAGGTATGCTGCTTAAGTATACGCTTAATGGCAACAGCCACCTTGGCACATGTGTTACGGAAGCTACACGTATTTTTCAGGTGTCGAGGAAACACATTTTTCCTGAAGGGTTCAAAGCACAGGCGGATAAATACTAGGATTCCAGTTATGTCCAGAGACACATACCATTGCTCAGCTTTCCTGTGCAACTTCGGTGTAAAGCTGCATTCTGGTTGGTTTTCCTGCTGTAGCGATTTTTTTAAAAATTGATCTCTTCCAGAAAGATTCGAAGTGTCAGGAGAAGACTGCCGGGAGACATTAGCTAGCATAGAGGTAACATGTCCAAGCTGATGACACCAGGCTTAAGCGCTGCGAGCTGCCTCAAAATTAAGTTGACTATTTTTGTGCTGCCCCATAAGTCGTGGTTTGCACCCTATTAAATGTTAAAACACTGTATTTTCTCATAATTGCATTCCCATGTGCTAAACTATACTTTAAAAGGTGCTTGGATTTAGTTCTTTAAGTAAATATTGTGTAAATGGGTGGCAGTGTGTCATGCAGAGAGTCAGAAAATAGACTGAAGTAACTTTAGATCTTCCACTCCTGTATTTCTAACACCGAATTTACTAAAGGTATGATAAAAGAGTTGCTTTTTAAGTTGAAACACATTCACATAATACATTGGGTACTGTAAAATGCTACTTTGTGTGATCTGTGCAGTCTTACGTACTGTAATATATGTTATTAAGCTTATTCAATCAGATGAGATGTTAAAACAAGCAAAAAAAGTAGCATTGTTCAATTCTAACGCATTTTAAATGTTTTTACAAGACAGCTTTGTTGGCAGTGAGGTAGCAGTAGCCTATGCACGGATCGTGGAAAACCAGATCCTTAAGCTTATTCCTTATAAAATTGTTGCAGAAGCCACGTCAGTTCACTGCTTCACTTCATTCTGTGCCTTATGAACATTTATACTGACACTTCAGAGGGGGTGGAGCAAGAACCCAAACAAGCTGCTAGGACTCCTCAGTACAAGGACAGAGGTGTGGTAGCGTTGTCTAGGAAAGGAAATGATACTTTTAAGACAGGAAAGTTACGAGAAAACACCTCTGAAGAAGGGAAAATAAGAGAAGTCCATAAAAATTCACTAAAGACTTATTCTAGGACCAGAACAATCATATTACATATGATCAGTAAAAAGCATACGTTAATAGTACCCTAAATTTTGAACAGAAAAATCTCACTAAATCTGTCAAGTAAAGCACATTTGACAATGCCTCCCTAAAAGATCAGGAAGAATCAAAAAGAGAAAGTAATCCCAACTGTTTTTTTTTTTCTTTATAACAGCACATACTATTGTAATAATGCAAAGTTGGTTTCAGCTCCATAGTTCAGGAAATACCATTATTGCCTCAAAATATTCATGTTGGGACTACAAAGTGCTGGCTTGTAGCCCTTCTTGTCTTTCTTCCTTAGCAGGAAGGAACAAAAATCCTTTCCAAAAGGAAGGAAGAATCATCTATAACAACATCAGAGCTTTTGTACAAGAACCTTCTGAAATCAGAGCAGGAGAACTGGAATGATGTTTCGGCAAGATACAAAGCCCTGACAAAGGGAATCAAGGCAAAATTAGAAGAATTGCACAACAAGTATACGTTCAGTTCAGGAAGCCCAAGGGTAAGTGCCAAAAAGTACAAACATTTCTCATGATTGAGCACAAACAAAAGGTAGTGAAGTCATTCCTGCTATAAAATGCTCGTTTACTGCTTATTTTATGGTGATAATTTTGAGTATTTGAAATAATTGGGGATAGTAACAGCGCATGTTTAGAACAGCTTATACCTGTGACGATGGTGTATATACCTTAATTTCTCAATAAGAAAAGCAAGTAAAAATACAATAATCATCTGACTTTGAAGGAATACAAGACACATCGTAAGTTACAAGAGAAGTTGCAGGCAATCTGACCATTTTGCAAAATTTAGAGCACGTATAGGTAGCTTAACTACTCCAACGTTGAAAGAACCTGACGTGTGCAATTCCTTCTTTGGTATCAAACACACGTGCTATGTCCTGTCCTTTGTGTACGTTGCAGTTGTGGTTTATGGAACAGTGACTGAATATGGGGATTCTAAGGAAGTAGTCTAACTATGTGTTGCACTTGAAACATGTTTGGTTTGTATTGAACAGATCAGGTTTGGAGAAAATGTATACTTTGAGGAGAATGGCTGCATATTTCTTTCAAAAGGAGATAACGGTAAGGGGTTTCTCTTCCTAAGGTGGTACCATTGCCAAAAATGTTGTACGTGTTTCACTTCGTGTGCTTTCTTGCGTTAAAGCTTAGTTGCTCTGTTTCTTAACTAAAAATATTTTTATAAAATTCTTTAATGATTGATCAACAGTTCTAGAATCTTGAATCTGAAAAGGTGAAGGGAGTTAGAGAATAGTGTATATTTGATACTAAGGCAAGTTTCTGGAAAGACAGAAATCACTTCAGAGTTCTAACATTTTGAAAAAGGAGAAGCACATTCATGCTTTTTGATTTCTGAGAGTGGAAAAAAATACTGCAGAATTTAGTAAAAACAATTGTGGTTTAGGTGTCTGAACTTTAAAAATCATTTTAATTGTAACTATACAAGTATTTTTCTTTCTTTCCTGGAACTGTAATTTTTTGTTTATTATTACAAAGTGTATTTGCATGTATCTTGCAAAGCAAATATTTGGTGCTAATAAAATCCAGTGGCATGCCTGTGACTATTGCAGGCAGACTTGTTAAATACAGGCATTACCAACCACTCTTCATTTTGACAGTGCCTTAATGACATTTTTTTGTTGTCTTTGACTTACTTGTAGTAGGTGAAGGGAATGTTGACATTTTATTCAGTACCGAAGATCTTGGCTTTTCTGATGCCTTTATTCAACGGATCAGAATTTCACGAGATCAGAGATACATGGCCGTCGGCTTGAAAAGTGAAAATTCTGAAGAGGCAACCTGCATTATTATGAAACTTGGTCGTTCTCCCACTGTGGAGAAAATAATTCCAAATGTGTTTAGTTTTGGTAAGTTGTTTATAAATATCCTGTGAATCACACCAGCTTTCAAGACAACATTTTAGTTAGTCTACAGATGATATTAAAATATTTATAAAAAATAAGGAAGCTGGAATTTCAACTGGACTCTGGGCTAGGGGTCATAATTCAGAGCCCAGTGAAGTCCTTGAGTCAGTTCTTTCAGTATAGGCTACAGAGCTTTGCCCTGCTGGGAAAAGTAAGCAGAGGTAAACTGAAGTGAATGGGAATTTTTTTTTTGTTTAGTATGTTAAAAAAATATAACAAAAAGTGTGCAATAGCATGTGTACAATGTTCCACATCTTGTATTTTGGATTATATCGTGAGATGCCATCAAGTGTATATATACTGCAGTCAGGAGTTTGCCTGGTCAGGGTGAAAAATTAAAACTCTTGGTAAAATTTCTAGTTACAAAAATGAAGAGTAGCAAGAACTTAACGTTGTGTTTGCACAATTAAAGTTCATAGTGCGTGTTAAAAGCCAGGCCTGAAAATTTGCCGGTGACATCTTTCATTTTTTCACCATGCTTGATTTGAACATGTATCTAGATTTGTCTGGAAGAATCAGTACATTTAAGAAGCCAACTCCCTGTCACCTACACAGGTGTGACAGATTGTGGCAGATAATGGAAAGTACAAAAAAATCACTGTCAGCATGGTAGAGATTACACACCCATTTTGTAGATTTTTTCAGGCGTGAGGTACAGAGGTATCAAGAAATACAGAGGTACCTTAAGCAAATTGTTTGCATTACTTCAGTGTGGTGCTTCCTTAGGTTTTGTACTGAAAATTAGTATTTATTCATAAGTCAGCACACACTGGCTTTTTTAAGCATGTGTATTAAACATCACTCTGTTGGCTGTAGGTGCAGCAGAGACAGCAGTAACTTGACTGGATCAGTCAGATTACTGAACTGCGCAAGAGCAGTGTTCCTGCATTTTTATGTCTCTGATGTTGGCAAACACAAATAGAAGCGTAGAAAATTGGAGAATTTTTATCTCAGCAGTACCCGTGGGGCACACGCATCGTCTCTTTTCTCTAAACGGTTTGCGTGCAGTCACGTGCAGTGGTGCAGAGCTCATGCTCCCTTTATTATCCCACTGACTCCATGTAAGCCTCTGTCTCTGTTCTTAGTTTTCAACAGCCACACATCTATTTTCCTCTTACCTCCAGAACCCCCACAGGGTCAAGAGCCCTGCAACATTGTCCTCTGCCTTTTTTTTTTTTTTTTTTTTTTTTCCCTAAATATATTGTGGGATTCTTGTTTTGTGGGATTCAGAGAAGACATGGAGAAATATTTTTGTGGTTTACCCCAGCCTCTGGGGCGTAGAAGTGCTGCCCTCACTTCCACATCAGCCACAACCCACCTTTTTCAGCACGGGGGCAAGTGTCTGTGGAGCTCCGTGCTCCCTCAGTAACAGTATGTGCCGTTCCACCTTTGATACACATTTGTCTTTTTTTCCAGAATGGGCTACAAGTGATGTTCTGTATTACACAACTCAGAAGAACCTTAAAAGCCAGAATGTGTTTATGACCACTTTTGCTAATCAGAAGGCTACTAAGTTAGTTTACACAGAAAAAGATGCAAGGTAATATTTACCTAAATATAACAAGTCCCTTCGGTGTTCTAGCCTATTTTATACGCAATTACATGTATGGTTTGCAAGACAAATTTCTTCCGTATCATATTCCAAATGGTAAAAGGCATTTTTAAGTTGTGTTCTGCTGTCAGTAGTGCCTTATGCCTTCTGAGAACGTGCTCTGTTCTCCTCTTGATAGGTGATCAACAGAGATTTAACTTCCCTCTCTTACCTCACGAGTTCAGCTGAGTTTATAAATGTCAAGGTCAGTCTCAGGTCAGGGTGTCCTTTAATAAATGTGTGACAGTTTCATACAAGGTAAATCAGACTGTGGATTTCACTTTGTTTTCTCTGCTATTGATGTCTGATCCATCTTTTAAAAAACATACAAGTTCAGGCTAATCCTTGCTCTGGGTAATGGATGAGCAAAATCATTACAGCATTCTCAGAGAGAGAACTATTGTTGACTGAATACCCTCTCAATAACCTTTCTTTAAGCAGTGGTTTTAGGAAGACAAGAAAGCTCTTGCTAAATTGAGTGCAGAACGATTTTTTTCAGCCATGTGGCATGTGGTAGATTTATACAGCATTCCGTAAATGTTTGTGACTATTCTTAATTCAAGTTACACATTCAGTAAAGAAGTTTCAATTATACTTTTGTCTAAAAAAAAAGGGAAAAAAATCTGCAATGGAGATGGAGTAAATAAGCTCCTTTTGTTCCAGCTGCATTTGATGCATATGGAAAATCAAGTTGTACTGACCTGACACTTCCCCACAGGGAAACCGTTGGCATAATTCTGAAGGTCACAGTCATTAAAGTAGATCTACTGGAAACTTACTCTAAAGGTTCACGTGCTGTTGCAGCTCACAAATGAACTCACTTGTTCATCGAAGATGGCAAGACATTCTTTTGTATTGCCACTGAGCAGGTCCGTTCTACATCTTGCCAGCTCTTTTAGGTGCAACCAAATTTTTTTTTTTCTTTTTTTGGAAGCCAAACATTTGTCGACTTCCTTTACAAAACAAAAAGTTACAGAGACAAGAAGAAATTCTAATATCAAGGTCAGAGTCCTTAGGGAGAAGTGTGACCTGCATCTCAGTTTGACTCCCTCATAGAGGTAAGATCAGCAGAGCTGAACTCTTGGAATCTCTGCTGAATGCAGCACCACGCTCTTGCCAAATTCGCCAGTACTAGAGAGGCAGGAGGCTGATTCCTTGCAGACTTCAGATCCCTCGCTGTGCTTGTCCTCCCAAAGATGTCAGGAGGGTGCAATTAGAAAAAACAATAGCACCAAAAAAAATGAGTTGCTCCACCTGCAAGTAATTAAAGGCCCTGAAAACGCTATTGGAAGCTTCCTTTCCTTCACCAGTCAAATGTTTTGTAGCATAGAGGGATCATTGCTGCAGTCATGTATCTGCTCTGTATAATGCAGATTACCCTATTCAGCCATGCTATTTCTTGATGAAATTTGGGTCTTTGTGTTGGACAGTTTTGCTTTTAGAGACAACCAATCTTCCAAGATTCAAAATGGCAAAGAAACTGCTATATCCCAGGATGTGACATTCCAGTTAATTAGGATGACTCATAGAAAGTCAAATCTGAATTTCAGCCTGAACTTGTCTAATATTGCCAGCCAGCCCTTCTGGTTTCTGTTTCTAGATTTTATAAGCATTTAAAACCAGTAGATGGTTCCTTTTTTTCTAAGACGGTAAGAAAAGCGATTCCTGGTTTCCAGCTATCGCTGCAACCCTGTCCATCTTGTCTCATGAAAGCCTCAGTACTTTTTTTTTTAAATAGTCTTTTGCCTTACTTGCTTCAAAGTCACATCAGTAACACTTAAGCTTTTTATCACTTCATCTTTATAATAGCTCTTACTTTTCTTTTGTTATTGCTGTTCCCACATGATGTCTTTTATTAATTTTAATTATCAGTTACTACATTATTTTTTTAATTAGGGTTACGAGCTGAATAAAAAGCTGTACGTTTTGCCTGAGTTTTAAAGCCTAAATACATCAGTGACCTTCCAGCCTACCTCAGCGATGCAAATGCCTGGATTCAGCTGGGCCACAACTGAACTGCTTTCCCTGCAGGTGTCAGGTTCCACACGCAAGACTGTGGGTTTTTGAATCCCAGGATTAATGCAGCAGGAGTGGGTTTGGAAACCAGATAGTCTGGAATTTCTCCAGCTTACTTACAGGCATGCTGTTTCTTACATTGTAAATGGAAGTTTATGATTCTGAAAAAACAGATGCATTTTTAAAACACAAATCAAGTTTAAACTTTTTTTTTTTTTTTTTTAAATATTCCTTACAGATTCTTTGTGGATATATATTGCACAAAAGATAGGCGTTTTCTCACTATCAACAGCAACAGCAAGACAACCTCGGAAGTTTGGCTGGTTGACTGTAGACATCCTTTGAAGTTACCTGCTCTTGTACAAGCACGGACAAAAGGAGTCATTTACCACATTGAGCACAGAAATGATGAGTTATATATTCTTACTACATATGGAGAACCTGCAGAATATAAGGTAATTTTAACTGATAATAAGATTCACGGGATTCATTCAGATACCTGTTGCAGATCCTCTAGAAATAGTAGGGCTGGCCCTCAGTTCCGTGCCTCACGGCTTGCTGAAATACTTCAAGAGAATTACACAAAGAGCTGCATGGGTTGACAGACTGACAGGAGTACGTGGAGTCCTGCCTGTAGCGTGGCAATTGGATTCTGACTCCATTGGCAGCATCAGGAAATCTGTATGCTTTAATAGTCATTTCTTCTATGTTAAAATGTAAGTTGGTCACCTCATTCTGTATAACCAAACCACCTACAGTTCTGCTGGCCACACCGAAAGCACTCCGTGAAAACCTGCTATAGATTCATCTGTGAGAACTGAACTTTTCCAAATGCTACTGAATTGTTCTTCCGTTTTGCCCAAGTAAAGGGAGTTTAAGGACTTCCAGTTTTAGTCAGGCAACCCCCCTGCCCAATACAAACTAATAATTTTGTAATGCACGGTGTTTTGTTGTTTTTGTAGTTAATGAAGGCACCAGTAGCTACCAGTGGCATGGAGAACTGGCAGTTAGTTTATGCACTGGAAAAGAAAACCAAGCTGGTAGACTTGGAGGTGTTCAGTGATCACTGTATTATGTTCCTGAAGAATGCCGGTCATCTTTATTTAAAAGTGATTTCTTTTCTTTCACATTCCATTTGGTCAATAAAGGTATGTTTTAGCTTGGCTTAAGCACCATAATATTTTTGCATGGCCGTGTAATGTTTTTTAACGTAACATTTTAATGAAAACAAAGGTAAATTCCAAGAGTAGAAGTAGTTTAGAAACTGTAATATGGCCAAATTCATCGTTTTGACTAACTGTATTACCTGTGGCTGTTCTTCAGGATTTCAGGTGGTGGCTTATTGCAATGCTTAGAAAGGTAGAGAGCAGCTGTCCTCTGAGTCAATTGTTTCTTCACCTTACTGCAGTCAAGCTCTTTACAATACAGCTGATTTCTAATGTAAAATAGAACTTGATTCCCTAAATGCTCTACTTAGTTTTACTGGGCCTGTTTTTGGTCGCATTCATCTGTGTAAGGAAGGAATCAAGCCCTCCCACGGAAGAACGATTAGAACGTTCAAAAGACAAGTATGGACACTGGCCAGTAATAACCGGGAAGCCTTGATACTGCAGTACAATTTGTGAAGGCATTTCTTCCCTTCTCTAGTTGTTGCTGAGTGCTTGTGGATTAAAAACAAAGTGCCTCAAATTCAGAACTGTGATTTCTAGAGACTATTCAGATGAAATATTTAATTGATTTGTTTGCCTGATTTGCCTAAAAATACAATCTGAACTACTTTCAAGTTCTTGGAATAAGCTACCACTGCTGCATTCTGTAAAACTGCTACAGAAAAAGGTTTTCAACAAAGTATACACTCTACAGTCTCTAAAACCTTCATTTTTGTAAATGGTCATAGTTTATTTATGCAGAAAGGGTCTGCAGTTGCTCTGGAGAACGTGGACTTTTGCTGTCATTTCAGAAGTCTCCAGCAACCTAAGTAAGTAGTGGCCTGGCAGAGGGTTTGACTATGTCCCTGCTGCTCTCAAAGAATGAATCTTGATTTCTTTTATTCTTAGCAGAGTTAAAAATCTTAAATATAATAGCAGTAAGTATCTGAGGGCGAATGTGCCAGGAAAAGGTTTTGTTCTTCACAATGGCTGGCACTAGGAACAAAGTTAAGAGGCAGGGGTTTTCGGTGGCTTAGCATTACTGAGCTAACTCACAGCTACAGCATAACAACTGACATGGACTTGGCTGTGTAACGTGCCGAAATAGGGCTGGAAATCAGAGGGGAAAGAGGATCTAAAAAATGGAAGCAATGCAGAATCATTTCAAGGAATGTTTTAATTAAAAAAAAAAATGCACTAATGCCCATTTTTTTAACTGAATTTGGATTTCTTTTTCTTTTTTATTTCTTTGTTGAACTGCATCTGGTGGCCTTAGGTTTGCCAAAACCTTTCACTTTTTGACTGTTTCATTGCTGAATTTAAAGGAAATACAGATTGTGCTACATGCAAACTGAAGATAATTTATCTTGATAGTCCAAAATTTTCTCTGAAGGACACACTAGACAGAAATTTATAGAAGCCGTGTAAGAGTCTCACTTGAAATGCCGTGTTTTCTCAGCTACCTACGTGGGCTTGTGAATTTGAATTGGAATCTCATCCTGAACATACCACCAGCACTTGCTATTTTCAGCTCAGCTCCCCAGTACACCCCCCTAAGTGTTTTGCATATTCATTTAAAGAAAATAATCTCATTGAGCAAGCCGTGCAAGAGGTACCAATTATTACGAATTGTCACACTACACGTTTACTAGCTAAAAGCAAGGTAAGATTTTTTCAGTCCTTTCCCCATTCCCTTTATTCTTCCCTTCCTTCCCTCCCATCTAAAGAAAATGCATTTGGCAGGGAACAGAGATTAAAAGATGTAAAGAGCGGTTGGTGTTATAGTTACTAAACAGTGGGTGTTTTCTTCGGTGCTGTAGAGAAGAACAAGAAAGAGTCGTGATAAGATTTTTTTTTCGCCCATTAACCTCGCTGTGCTAGAGGAGACAACAGCACACGATGAGTCAAGAATCTTAGCGCAGCATAACTTAGAATTGCCGGGTGACGTACGGGATCGTGGTGCCCGTCACAAAGAAAAAAGGTGCGGGCTGTTGAAAAGAGCACCCCGCAACCAGCTGCAGAGTACAAATCAAGAAAGGAAAGTTTTAACAGCCTGAGTTTGAAAAACTGGAGATGTTAATAAAGCGTTTGTGCTGCAGTTAAGTGGTAAACTGTTTTGTTAATAATAGATATTCTTGGTCCTAAAGGCAGAAGGAAGACTTGGGTGCTTTGGTAGTTTAAAAACTCCTCAGGTGTTGCACTTAAACGAATTTTGTACTGTGCATCCGTAAGCCTACACAGCAGAGGTTCAGTCTCGCTTTATTTTTCGAGAGTGCTTTGTACATTCTAAGTGAAAAAAAATTACTGTAATCAAAAAACCACATTTTAAAATAAATAATTGAAGTTTTCATTGCCACATGTCATTGAGATTTCTGAAATGTCCTTTACTGTAAAATACTCCTTCATTTCCAGGACGAAACTTTGGTGCCAATTACAGTTTTTCATAATACAAATTCTAAGGAGCTACGCAGGAAACCACTTCTAGTTCATGTATATGGAGCTTATGGCATAGATTTGAACATGAGCTTTAAAGAAGAGAAGCTGATGTTAATTGAAGAGGGTTGGATATTAGCATATTGCCATGTTAGGTAAGTCAAATACAAAATGGAATTAAAATTTTAATCTGGGGGATATATAGATATTTCTTGATACACAACTGAAGAGATACAGAAACGTGTTGTTTTCATGCAGCTCTACCTAATTCCTCATGCTTTTCACTTCCATCTCATTTTAGATTTTTTTAAAGTAATTGTTAACAAAAAAGTAAATTTACCTCAGGTAGAAAAAGCATTATGCTTTCAAGACCACCTACTGCATTTAGGTTTCTTAAATCAACAGGATGGTTGTATGTAACTTTTAATCTTTTGAAGCCTCATTACTTCTTGTCTCATGGTTGCTCAAGAAAATTGGTCCGATCGCAGTGATGTGCTACCTCCCTCCTTTTCCGAGGGCACTGTGTGCTCACGTTCTGTCTGTGGCTTCTGAAAGCCGCTCACCTTTGACAGCAAGAACTAAGCATTTAACCTGCATCTCTTGTTCTTTTATTGGCTAAATCCTCTGTCTCCAGTTTAGCTAAAAAACCCCACAATGTACACTAGGCTTCCCATTTTCCTTGAGGTAATGATTCAGTAGGCAGAGAAGATTAACAGAAAAATCACTTCAGGGAGGGGACGGAAGAGGGAGATTGAGCAATTGTTTGAAATACCAGTTCCAAACCAAATTCAGCATACAAATAATAATCAGTTTGCTATATTCAGTGGCAAGCATAGTGCTATTGTTCCTCTAATCTGAGGGTCTTCAGGTGCAAGTCAATCCGAAAGGAAGATGGATTCTTCAACCAGAGAAGAATTTTAGCAGATTAAGCACTTAATTAATTTTCAACTTGGAACCTGAATAAGGAAACCTCAGGGTGGCTTAGAACCAAAATTGTGGTTGCCTATAAAGCGATATAAATACATTTTAAAATTCTGTGTTACAAAACGTAACATTTCAAGTAGCTGAAATTCACAAAGGAGAAAAAAAAAAGAAAAACTAACTTTCTAACAGTCCCAGAATTTAAGCTACATGGGAGACAAATCCTGGGAGCGTCAGTGTGGAGCTGAGACAGACTCTTTTACTGGTTTTTAATAAGTGCTAGTGATAGAATGATTGAAAATGTTTTAGTTATTTTAATAGTTTCCTGTATAAAAAGATAATAGTAGTGTCTGGTTTTGTATTGCCTACAATGACAGTTTAATTTCCAAAAATGGTGCTTTTCCTGTGAGTTCGAGGGCGTAGAGTGCCCATATGCAGTTAGGATTTTCACCAGTCATCGTGCACGGATTTTCTTTGTTTGTATGTTGTGTATTTTAGCCATAAAGGAGGGTAAAGACAAGAATAGAGAAAAGAAGAGTTACTTGGGAATACAAACAATGGTTCTGCAGTTCTGCTGCCCTTTCATTATCTGAAGCTTTGCCGTGCAACATTTTCCAAAGAGAGTCCAACTGGAGTTGCTTTAAATTTCAGGGGTGGAGGAGAGCTTGGCCTTGGCTGGCACAGAGACGGATGTCAGCATAATAAACTCAAAGGTCTCCACGACCTTAAGGCTTGCATCACGCTGCTGCACGAACTGGGATTTTCTCAGCCAAAATACACAGCGCTGGCGGCTGCCAGCGCCGGAGGGGTTCTCGCAGGAGCCCTGTGCAACACTGACCCAGAACTCATCAGAGCCGTGGTTTTACAGGTGAGGTGCTGCAGAGGCCTTTAAGGGTTATGACACTAAACTGGGCTTTCTCTTTCCATTCCGCCAGCTGTGGAACTGGAAACACTCCGACTCGGAATTCACTTACTTGTTTGAGAAAACCTTGACCTCGACATTTGAGGCCCTCTGTCCTATTTGCCAACTTTTTGTTTTCTTCAATAATTTCGAAGGCTCCTTTCGTAGATGTTCTAAATACAATGATGGAAACTCATCTGCCACTGACAATTGAAGAACAGGAAGAATGGGGAAATCCATTAGCAGATGAAAAAAGTATGAAGTATATCAAAAGCTATTGTCCGTACCAGAATATTAAGCCACAGGTAAAACTCTGCTTTCTGTGTAGAATACTGCAGTAATAAAGTGTAGCACTTTATAAGAAACAAAGTGGATAACTGGAAATTTTTTTTTTTTCTAGAAGTCGGTTGTATCTTTTAAGCGCTTTAAAACCTAGTATTTCAGAATTGCTACTTTGTGTTAAAATGAACTGTGAATACAAACTATTTCAGTAATAATCTTAGCAACATTTGGAGTTGTAAGTGACCACTGAAATTAACTAAATGCCTTCTCCTAATTAATCAATAGATTTCAAAAACTGCTGTTATAGGACTGCCAGGAACTAATAGGTTATTCTGTTGCAGAAGAAACCTCGACATGTAAAATACCTTCTCCTTTTGTTGTTCTACTGGGTTTTGCAGATATTGTCACAAGAGGATGTAGATGATTCTCTAATATGAAATCATTTTTTAGACCAAAATACTTTTTACAGTTAGAGTGATAGAAGTGGTTTCTTTGAAAGCAGGTAATTTTATAATAGATGTGGTTTTGGATAAACCATAACAAGTAGTACAGTAAGATAAATAGAGGAAAATCTGTTACTCACTTTATGAGAAAAATCCATTGTTAAGTATTTAACTGGTTTTGTTTTTTAATCTCAGTGTTATCCTTCAGTTTTTATCACGGCATATGAAAATGATCAACGGATACCACTAACAGGAGTTTTACAGTATGTTCAGAAACTTAGGAAGGCTGCACTAGATCATGCCAGCAGAACAAGTGAGAAAGGTAAGAATGAAAATAGTACCGATGTGTGGAGTTAACTAAACCTGAATATTAGTAGTCACATTATTGAACACTAGAGAGATTGACTCCTCCTTAAATTCGTTCATTTGTACAATATGATCTGGTATCCAAAGCTCTGAAGTAACTTCAGTTATCTGTAAGGCTGAGCTGTGCAGTCATACTGACAGATAGATAAGCCTCAGCTGCTAAGAATCATACAACTGTTTGGGTTGGAAAGGACCCTTAAGATCGAGTTAATGCAGTGATGCCAGGCCCACCAATAAACCATGGCCCTGAGCACCACATCTACACGGCTTTTAAATACCTCCAGGGATGGTGACTCCACCACTGCCCTGGGCAGCCTGTTCCAGTGCTTAACAACCTTTTCCATGAAGAGATTTTTCCTGCTGTCCAATCTAAACCTCCCCTGGTGCAACTCAAGGCCATTTCCTCTTATCCTAACACTTACTACTTGGAAGAAGAGACCAACCCCCACCTCACTACAGCCTCCTTTCAGGTAGTTGTAGAGACTAAGTCTCCCCTTTGCCTCCTCTTCTCCAAGCTAAACACGCCAGTGCCCTCAGCTGCTTCTCATAAGACTTGTTCTCCAGACGCTTGACCAGCTTTGTTGCCCTGCTCTGGACACGCTCCGGCAACTCAATGTCTTATTTGTTGTGAGGGGCCCAAATCTGAACACTGGCTTCAAGGTGCAGCCTCACTACTGCCCAGTACAGGGATACAACCACTGCCCTGGTCCTGCTGGCCACACTGTTTCTGATATAGCCCAGGATGCACTTTCCAGAGCTTTAAGAGGGACCAGATATCTCTGTACTGTAGATCTGCCTGGAAACAGTTAAACTCATGTGGTAAATATTGACAGACCACAACAGGCCCAGGAAACCCTCTGAAACGAAAAAAAAAAAAAAAGACTGGGAAAATATGGTGACTGTTGGACAGGGCTAGGTGAAATGCTGTCTGGTACAGCTACTGATACAGTCAGACTGCAGTTCTCCATAACACATGGATTAAAATCTCATATTTGCTGCTCTACAAAAACCTACTTTTCCCAGTTTGCTAAAATTGCAGGTGCTAGGCCAAGTTAGAAGGAAAACAATGCATAGAGACTTTTATACCTGAAACTTAATGCCAGCTTTGGAACTGTTTCCCGCAAAAGGTACATGCAAGCCTTATTATTTTCTAGTATCATCCAATCTGGGGAGAGGCTTTTACCATGAGTACCAAAATAGATCTTGAATTAGCTTTTCTAAATTTCATTATGCCCCTTCTCTGCTAGCAGCACAACTGCAGTCGTTGAGAGAGGTTAGCAGATGCTGCAATTGCTGTTGCAGCCTTTGCTCTGAAAGAAAAAAGCCCATCTTTCAAAAAAACCTCAGAAAGATAACAAACGCGCTATATATATAAACATTTTTGAAGTATGTGGTTAATAGAAATACAAATAGTTCATGCAGCAAGCCCCTACATGACTTTTTTTTTCTTCTTAAGGAAGAATAGAAATTCTGACAGGAGGCAGAATTATCTATCCTTAAACAACCCACACCTCCACTTACCTTTTTTTCTCGTTCGTTCACTGCCAAGTAACGGCTTGGTTCACTCTTGCAGGAAATTGGATCCCTAATGTCATCTTGGACGTCCAGGCCAAGGGCAGTCATTGCGAGTCATCTTGGGAGGATTCCCTGAATGAGGTACGGTCCCTTTACTGCACGCATCCGTAACGCCTCCGCTTGGAGGCGTCCCCTCGATTGGTACTTCAGCCTCAGTAGTTCCTGCAGTCACTGAGAGTATGTTCGAAGTGTTAAAAGCAAAAAAAAGAAACCACCACAAACCTGCTGGAGTTAAGGTCACTTTTGTAACCTTTCATACATGTCACAAGAGCAACTGCTGGTTGTATGTACATGTGTGTATATATATTGGGGTTTATATATATAAATATATAACAATATATATTAAACCTCAGTTTTTTATATATAAAATTATATATTTCTTATGTGTATTTTTATATATATTTATATATATCTCTAGAAAAGGGCCAGTGACAGAGTCAGGTTATTAAACCTCATTGTGCCTTAAGCCTCAGAATAGTATTAAACTCCCACTGTAATGTGCGGAGAGCTTTGAGTGAAAGATCCTAAGCTGCGCAAAACATTGTTCCAGCAGGAAAAGTCTTGCACTGTAGAATATCAAATGCTTAAAGTCACCATACTGGCTATTGATTTCTACATTCCTCATGCGTAAAACACGTGATGGGTTTCGTCTTTGCATTTTGAAATGCGTGAGCTGTGCTGTCAAAGGACACTACTACAGGTAGGTTTCAACATTTTGCACTTTGTAACAAGCCTGCATGCTGAAGGCAAGGTCCTGCCAAGACCTGACATCTTGTTACCGAGGTCTCAGGCTATCACAGCTGGATACAAATTTTATACTGTTAATTTTAACAAATCCTAGCAAATATTAGTTGCTTGTTGTGGCAGTTACTCGCAAAATTAATTCTTTCAGGAAAAGTCTCATTCCGTCTTAGGGCAAGGCACTGCTTTGCATTAGTACGGCAAAGGAGGAAGATGAGCATAGGTGTGCAAGAACCTGAAAGAATTTAATTTTTGTAATAAAGTATTTTCATTATTTTAGGTCGCAAGGCACCTTGCATTTCTGAACAAAGAACTTGAGGAAGTATGCCATCTCCAGCATCGCATGAAAGCCTGCAAATAGCTAATAAACAATTGTCCACCTGAAGAACATGGGGTTGGATTTTTATCTATATGAAAAGCGAACACCTTCCTGAAATGATCTCTCCTTTTGGGTCCCTGCTTTATGGGCATCAGCAGATAAGAAATCCAAAGCTGGGTGGGGCATTGGGTTATGAACATACAAACTAAGAGCTGAATTCCTTCCCTGCCAGATAGCAGAGATGCAGCCGCCTGCATTAATCCATTTGTTCAGTCCAGCTCAGCTCAGAGAAGCAGCGCAGCGCTGTCCCACAGGAGCTGAACCACAGCGGCTGGTGATTAAAGCCCAAGAGGTGAAGACGTGCACTTCATGCAGGCAGCCTCTCCTGTCTTCCAAAACCATGTTTTACACAAGGCAGTAAAACTCCCAAGAAGGATTTGATTTAAAAGTCTTACTAGGGTCTCCGAAAACATTCCCATACGCAGGTGATGATGACAATTGCCCTTCCTAGCGACGCAGCAGCCATAGTGTACTGACCTTATGGTGAAGTCAGACTGCAAAGAAGCAGCAGACTCTCAAGAACAAGAATTTTAGAACTCTCACAGAATCACAGAACTGTTGAGGCTGGAAAAGACCTCCAAGATCATCAAGTCCAGCCTACGACCCAACACCACCACATCAACTAGACCACAGCACTAAGTGCCACATCCAGCCTCTCCTCAAACACCTCCAGGGACGGTGACTCCACCACTTCCCTGGGCAGTGCATTCCAATGCCTGAGCACCCCCTCCGTGAGGAAGTGTTTCCTGATACTCAGACCTCCCTGACACAGTTTCAGGCCATGCCCTCTGATCCTGTCACTAGTTGCCTGGGAGAAGAGCCCAACCCCAACCTAACTATAACTTCCCTTCAGGTAGAGAGAGCAGATTCCAAATCTTGTACTTACCTTAACTAGCACAGTAATCTTAAGGTGCCAAAGGCCCTCCAGAAGACAAATGTCCCAAAAGGTGATGCCAGCATCTCTGCAGGGGACAAACCAAAAAAAATGTCCCCACTAAAGCAGCCTGATTCGTAGCTGAGATGGCCTGTTAGCAAGGCAACAAACTGCTGGTCACTGCTTGTTAAGGTAGGTGCTGGGTGCCCACCCAGGAGCAGCAACTGGTACCAGCAATTGGTGGAAATACACTCTGCGGCCATAAGGTCCTCAAACCCAAGCAGCGCTCCCCATATCACTCCTGTGTCCAAAGGAGAGTGTGCCAAGTCAAATGCTTGTCCCTCTTTTGGGTCACATAAGCCGCTGTAGGTCCACCAAGTTAAAATCAAAACAGGTAAACAAGAGTGGAGTTGTTTCAGTTGCTTACTCTGAACTCAGGTATGTACACCTCGCCTCAGCCTTAGGGTAGAAATATATGAGAAATGCAAATGTATTCTAACTCAGCAGGGGGGAGAGTCGATTGGAAATGCATTCCCGAGTGCCCAGCTATCTTTTTTTCTTTTTCTTGCTATTAGCCTTGAGAGAAGAGGCAAGCCATCACAACCTGGTACATTAGTCTTGCTTTTACCTCTTCTAACAAATACAGGGCCACCCCTTTAGAAGCAGTTTTACAAATCCACAGGTATTACCAAAAACTGCCTGTTTTGGTTTGGCCTGGCCAGATTTCAGCGGCGGGGGGGGAGCTGCAGGGTGGCTTCTGTAAGAAGCTGCTAGAAGCTCCCCAAGATTGATAGAGCCAATGCCAGCCGGCTACAAAGAGGGACCCGCCGCTGGCTAAGGCTGAGCCTATCAGTAAGGTGATAGCAGAGGAACGCCTCTGTGAAAAACATATTTAAGAACGGGAAAAAGAACTGCGCCATAACAGCTGGCACAGAGATGGAGGAGTGAGAATCTGTACAGACACCAAGGTCAGTGAAGAAGGAGGGGGGGGAGGATGAGCTCCAGGCGCCGGAGCAGAAGGAGTCCCCCGGGTCCGTGGTGAAGACCATGGTGAAGCGGGTTGTCCCCCTGCAGCCCATGGGCGAGGTGCAGATGTCCACCATGAGGATCACCGCATAGATGTCCACCGAGGACTCCACGCCGTGTGGGTGGATGCCTGAAGGGGACTGTAGCCCGTGGGAAGCCCGCATCAGAGTGAGTCGCTGCCGGAACCTGTAGCCCGTGGAAGAGAGGAATGCCCACGCTGGAGCAGGTTGGCTGGTGGGACTTTTGGGACGCTGCGGGTGGCCCACGCTGGAGCAATTTCCCCCGAAGGACTGCGCCTCAGACTCACGAGGGGTGGGCTGCCCCTCGTGAGGTGTCTCACATCGGGCAGTTTGTGATGAATTGCCCTTCGTGGGACGACTCACGCGGAGAAGAGAGTGTGAAGCTTGTCTCCCCTGAGAGGGACCCCACAGTGGCCCTGGGGAAGAGTGAAGAGTCCTCCCCCGGAGTGAAGAAGCGGTGAAACCAACGTCGGATGAACTGACCGCAGCCCCCATTCCCTGTCCCCCTGCGCCGCTCGGGGGGAGGAGGTGGAGAAACCGGGATTGATGTTAAGCCCGGGAAGAAGGGAGGGATGGGGGGAAGGTGTTCTGTTTAGGATTTGTTTGCTCTTTCTTACTTCTCACTACTCCTCTCTGATTAGTTCTTAATAAATGTACCTAATTTCCCCAAAACTGAGTCTGTTTTGCCCGGGACGGTAAATGAGAGTGATCTCCCTGTCCTTATCTCAAACCCTGAACCCTTGGAAATATTTTCTCCCCCTGTTCAGCAGTGAAGGGGGAAGTGAGTGAGCGGCTGTGTGGGTACCTGGCGGCCGGCCAGGGTCAACCCACGACACTGCCACAGGCTTTGGATTCCACAGGAGCTCCTAATGACCAGCAGTAGTAAGGGGCAGCACCCAGAAAGCAACTGTTTCCTCACAAAAATAAACACTTAAACAGGACAGTTTTTTAGGACAGGTTTACTTTTCTTCTCCAGAGACCCTAAGGGAAGTTTTTACCATACTTACTCCTTTTCAGCACCAATGTAGACACAAGACAAGCATCTATTTTATTTTTCAGGATGTTTATTTTGTGCACAAAGTTTTAAAAGCCAAAGAAAACTTTTAGCATTTCCCTGAAAACAGTGTTTTCTGAATGAACACGAAAGCTTGGTTATTCTGCTCCTGCACTTAACAGTTCACATAGAGCAAATTGAACGCGCTGGAATAACAAGCTTTTTCTGCCACAAAACAATTTCCTTGAAAAGCTTCCATGCTATGAACAGGCTTTGCTGTTTTATATTCGAGGATCAGGCCTTCTCCCATTTCAGTTTTAATTAGTTTGGTATTGACGGCTTTACCAGCATTGCTAAAATTAGTACTTAGTCTTACAGTAGCTTCAGAGGGAAGGTCAGGAACTATAGCTTGCAAGTCTATTGTCGATTCCTGCCCAAAATTGAGAACCATCATAAAGACTCTGTCTAACCCATCCAATTCCCTCACGTACACAAAGATGTTACTGTCATTCCAGATGTAGCACATCCATCCCCGGTTAAGGGGGAGCTCGTTGTTGCGAAGGGAAGTCAGCTCTCGGTACAAGTTCAGGGTTGAGTTGGGCTGGGCCGTCTGGACCTGCAAGGGTGATGAGCATTAACAGCGTCAGTTCTTTGTGTCGAATCTGGGAAATACAACTTACCCCTCACACCCACACAGCCTGCTGAGAACACACCGAACAGAATTCCATTTTGGCAATCCTCTCTCTATAAACTTGTTTGCAAATTCCACTGGAAAAAAACCCTGGTTTTCCTCATGCACTTCCTCAGCATTTCTGCAGTGGCAGAGGTTACTGGGCACGGCAGAACTGCCCCGGCACTAACGCTATTTCTTCCTCCTGCAGCATCCTTTCAGTACTGCTTATTCAGCAGAAAGCCACAGCCATTCAAAGCTTCATAATGAACCTTTTTCATCAAGTCTGATCTACTGAAATCACAGGGTTTATTTTCTGGTTTATATTTTTCCTGTCTTAGATTTATTTCTTTCTGTCTTCACTTCTGTAGATCAGCAAAATCTTTTGCTGTTCTACTTATGTTGGAGACAGTCTGTGTTAAGCTCTTTGTTACAAGGCCAGTGCTTTCTATAGTAACAGAAATGAATAAAGAGACCAGATTTCAATTTAATATTAAAATGGTTAAAAGGATGTCAGAGAGCCAAATTGCAACATCATAACTGCAGTTGCTGTGCTTAAACGAGTATAGATGAACTAGGCTCCCTGCTGGTGCAAGGATTTCCTCTTCTAATAAAATTTGTGAGGATTCAGTGATTTTTTTTCCCTTGAGTTTTTTCCTACTGCCAATTCTCACCGAGTAAAATAACTTGGAGCAAAGCAGATGCATTAAATATTTTTAGGCCGTTAGTTTGTCATGCATATAGATACCTACTTCAACATTTACACTCTGGTAGTCAGAGTTAACAGGTAACCAGCTACTGTTGCCTTCGGTAAAACCAGCGTTAACTTTGCCATCCCACTGCATGGGGGATTTCTCTGGAAAGGTCACCTAGAAAACAAGGTGGTGATTAATAGATTAAAAAGTTATCCCTTTGAACAGCACACTCTCACATCTTCCAAATGATCACCATTTCAGCACTAATTACTTTGGTTTAAGTTAAAATTTAAATAAGGAGGATGTAATCCTGCTCTGAATCTAAAGAGAAAATACGAATCAAGACAGTTCCTGACATGGAGGAGAATGGACGGTCTCATGGATGCAGCATCACTGGGTAAAATGTGGAATTCCCAAATGACTCTACTGGAATTGTCTCCCCTTCCAACAGATGGACAGAGAGAAGTTCACTAACTGCAGTGAGGATATTCTGATAAATAACTAGACACGCAGCGAGTGAATATATGAGGTCAGGAGTCTTAAGACGCGATGCTGTTAAAATCACAGTAAACAACTAGTAAGTGCTCTTCAGTGTCTTTTCTTTTGTAACCATCACACTTGTCACCTTAGAACTCTTCAAGCTAACATCTGCACGCGGTACCATTTGAACAGAATTGTTTGTGTAAGAAAGATAAAATTATTTCCAAGTGCAAAAAAACTTTACTGAAAACCAGCATTTAGCTGATTAAAAAAAAAAAAAAGTGTTGATGCAAAGTCTGAAGTTCTCTTTTCGAAGAATTCAGAAAAATCCTCAAAAAAGCTTCCTCGTTGATTATTGAAGAGCTGCCAAAAGATCTGACACTTAAATTTAATGATATAAGAGGGCATAAAATATTTTGCACATACTTTTGAGTGTTTGTTTTCCATAAAAACTGTTTTTCATATAAAGGGCACTTTTCAATACAATCTGTCAGAACAGCAGCTCAACAAAAGAAATTGTCACTTTGCTTTGTGACATTATAAATAATGGGTTTCTCCTTTTAGCATGTTCTGAAAAGCAAGGGAAAAAAAAAATCCTAAGTTTTCAACACTGGTAACACTCCCCTTCATCTATACCTCTTCTGCCTTCTCCTGGAGTGTTTCAAACGCTGGGGCTAAAAACTACACCCCGAGCAAATCCGCGCCATCTTTCCGAGACCCCCGTTAATGAGGGGATCTTCCTCCCCAGACTGAGTGAGGAGTGGGCTTGCATCATAACAAAGCCTCGAGCTGCAGGGCAGACACTAAAAGAGAGAAAACCCTGAAGAGACAAGGGGAGGCTGCTTTTCCAAAGAGTAGCACCCTGGCAGCGGTGAACAGCAGCAGTAAGAAAAATGGAGGAGATACTTTGGCCGAAGTGTTTCTCAGAGGAAATGAGATTTCCTTTTAAATCAGAGAATCATTTCCTCACTTGTGAATCAGACAAACCTGGCGATGACCCTGTGCTTCTACAACTACCTCTACCCCTTTGATAGAACGCTACGCAACGCTGTCGGTAACGTCATCAGAGGCCGTCTCTTTTCCCAGCACAGGCTTTCCCCAGTGAAACCAGTATTTGCCACAGGCCCATGTTCTCACGATGCTCAAATATGGTCATGAGAAGCAGAGCTGAGCTGTTCTCTTCTGGGCATGACCTTTTGCAGTCACACATTTTGGGCAACAAGACACGAGCAAAGCCACGTATGATCACAGAGACCAGAAATTACACGGGCCAAACGTGAAAGCTTTTAAGCTATGCAGATCAGCACAGTGTAAAAGGCAGAGACAATTATTTCTGAAAAATTCCATAATCTACCAAATGTCCCATCTCATGTCACTTGTAGCTAGGATCACGCGGGCTAGGCACATAGTTCCCAGGCTCAGGCACCTAAATTGTTTGTAGAAAGCAATCTAAAAGGCAAACAGAAAAAAAACCTCACAAGACAAGCAAAAGCCACTTCTGCTTGCCACCAAGTAATGCTCAGCAGGGGCTGGTCTGGACACCCACCACTCTTTTTAGAGCCCGGGCCCATTGTAGAGGGCTGTGGCTTCAACAGGTGCGTTTCTGGGCTCTCGCAAACTCTGATTTCCTTGAAATAGCAGCCAGGAAATAAGAGACTTTGATACAGCAATTCCAGTCCTGCTGTGGGAGGAAGGCAATAACAACTCGGTTCCTCTTGCAGCACATCTCTCCTGACCACCAACCCAGGCCCCATGTTGGCACTTGCTGCCCCTTCTGCTGAAGCGAAACAAAGTGAAACCGCTGCCAAGCACGCGAGACTGATCTGGCAGAACACAGAAATTGGGGACCGTGACCACAGCCTAGTAGTTCAGACACACATCAAGATCTCGGTTCTGGTTTCTGGCCTGGCCGGCTCTGCGTGCTGTCCAGTGGTTTTGCCACAGGGAACACAGGAAAACATCTAAACAGTGAGCAAGACCGGGTTTGGTTAACTAAAGTTCGTGTATTTAATAAAGTTTTGTTACTCAGAGCTAAACAACGAGATCAGAGTTTACTCACTTCACTTACATTTTCTGATGCGATGTTCTCCATGCCGATTTCTTCACCGTAGTAAGTTACAGGAGTACCAGGGAGGGTTAAAAGCAGCACATTCATAACATCGACGTACTCCTTCCCGATCCGAGATGAAATCCGAGCAGCGTTAGGGCTTCCAACCTTGAGAAAACATCATTCTGTTAAACATATTCTACAATTCCATGCACATGTGCAGTTGGTTAACTAATTTAACAAGGCAGTAGGTTGTGGGTTTTCTTCTTGCCTTCCCCTCCAGGCCTGTGAGGGCAATTATCTTTTCTAGCTTGGTGCCAGTACAAAATCCTGCCCCAAATAATTTAGGACACAGAAGCCCTGCCAGAAGCACGAGGCAGAACTGAGAAGAGACAGGAGTTGTTACTCTCTGGGATTACCATCCCCTCAGATTTCTGCCACTTTTTCTCTGCTGCATGAAAGCGGGGCTTGTTTTGCCAACATCTCTTGCACATCCCAAACACACTTCCTTGCAAAGGCCAGCAAGGTTTTAAGTTAACTGCTCTCAGCTGCCTGCTCTGTTCTTCCCTGTCCCCGGGAGGTCTCCAGAATCCATTGCACTGGGGCACCCGACAGCCGAAGGTCACTGTATCAACCCCATCCTTTCAGGGGGTTTAAGCCAATGCCCCACATTGCACTGGAGACACCAAGGGAGAGGCATGACCATAAATTCCCTTCTGTCACCCTCGCACAGGGAGTGTAACTGTTACAGAGGGGCAGGACAGCCAGCTGGGCAATGCCATCCACTGTGAGACCTTCACGTGGACATCTCCCGCAGCTCAGCCACAGGCTCAAGCTGCTGCTGACCCCACCAAACTCAAGAGGTAGAGGAGGTTTCTACCACCATTAAGAATTAGCACCTATAGGATCCTATCACTTATAGGAACAAGTCCTTTCCTATCAGAGTTGGCCTAGAACTCTTACCGCCCAGTTTGGCCATTTTCCTGCAGGCATGTTTTTCATCCACAAGTTGACAGCTTCAAAAATACTGTTGCCCGATAGAGCTTTCATGTTAATTAGGTTGAAATTGAAGGGAAAATCTGCTTCTTGGATAAAAGTTGTTCCATAATACATCATTGTTGCTTCAACGTCTTCCTCTTCATCACCATCAGATCCCATAAATCTAAAAAGAAGTACACAAATACTTTTTCTTCTTTTGCTCATTCTTGGTTTTCACAGAGCAGAAGGAAGCTAGGAATGATGTTAAACATACATATAAAATAACACAGCATTAAGAATCAAAAAAAGATTAATACAAAGAAACAGTGTTTTGTAAAGCAGACAAAGAGAACTATTTCTTGGGAACTTCTGGAGAAAAATCTAGAGCGCTCAACAAAAGGCTGAGAGTATCTGACTGAAGTCTTATTTTTTCTGCACTCCACGCACTCCATTCCAGAAATTTCAATGCTTTCCTTTACAGAAAAGGACCTGAGAGTCCCCCAAGTTGAACACGAGCCAGCAATGTGTCCTCACTAATGGCATCCTGGGCTGCCTTAGGAGGAACGTTGTCAGCAGGTCAGGGGAGGTGAGCCCTCTCCTCCACTCAGCACCAGTGAGGCCACAACTGGAGTGCTCTTCTGGGCCCCCCAGTACAAGAGAGACATGAACATAGCGGAGAGAGTCCAGCAAAGAGCCACTGAGACCGTTAAAGGACTGGAGCATCTCTCCTATGAGGAAAGGCTGGGAGAGTTGGGACTGTTCAGCCTGGAGAAGTCTCAGGGGGATCTCACTGATGTATGTAAACACCTGAAGGGAGGGTGCAAAGATGTCGGAGTCAGGCTCTTTTCAGTGGTGCCCAGTGACAGGCCAGAGGCAACAGGCAGAAGCTGAAACACAAAGGTTCCCTCTGAACATCAGGAAACTCTTTTTCACCATGAGGGTGGCCAAGCCCTGGCACAGGTTTCCCAGGGAGGTTGTGGAGTCTTCCTTCTTGCCCAGACAAAGTCCTGGGCAACCAGTTCTAGGTGGCCCTGATGAGCAGGTAGACGGGACCAGCTGACCTCTAGAGGTCCCTTCCAAACTCAACCATTTTGTAATTTTAACCATCTCTGACTATGCACCCAGCATGAACTGCACTATCCATATTATACAATAAATCAGCCACAAGGCTCATTAATTGCAGTGTCTCTGTGATCTGAATGGTCACCCTTTCTTTATACAGTCTGCAGATATAGCAGAGATACTAAGGCAAATTAATTTCCTTTCCCTCATACATTGGGAAAGAGACAGTATAGCCCATGCACCGCTATTTGCATTTGAGGAAGAAAACTCTCTATGGCATCTTATATTATTAAATAAACAGGTTATTGCTAGCAAGAGGGTGACAAGTATTAGAGAACAATTCACTAGCTGTAATAATGATTACCTGTATCGGCCAGGTTCGCTGCTGTACTGATTCATGGTTTGACGGAAGCTACGGATGATGTCGTGCATACCAACTTGCGTGGTCGTGTAGTCATGATAGAGCTGGGAATAGGCTGTGATACTCTCCTTAAAGAAGGATACAGTATTTCCCATTAGTTCACCAATGTTTTAGATTTCAGAACTCTCCAAATTCTTCCCATCCTTTCCTGCATCAGTCTGGATAAATTCTAACTGAAATGAGTTTAGTACACCAATACTAACGGTGCAGAGCTGAACTGCACTTGAGGATCTCTGAAGATATGACAGCAGAGCACTGATTATTTTGGATCCTGCCCTTCAGGAGGGACAGTCCACTCGCAGCACTAACAGGTGCTGTGGCCACACACCAGGCTGGGAAGACGGACAATTTTGTTGTGGTGACTTACAAAGGCAACGATACCTGTGGAAGTGACCAGTTTTACATGATCCCCAACAGTGTGTTGGTGCTGGCACTATCTGGGAACATCAAAAAGTCCACCACCTCGGCAAAAGCAAACAGCAGAAGTGATAGGGGGCATGACTCTGAATGTGTCTGGCCACCTCTCACTGTGATATATTGCCAATTCAAGTGTTTTGTTTTACTCCAATTCCTACCAGCAATGCAGAAGAAACAGGTGCTAGTGACTGCCACGGAATCCAAGCAGGCAAGAGCTCTGAGCTCCTGTAATGAGTTCCCCAAAGATAACCAATCGACAATTAAAATCACAAGACTGGTCTTTTTAGAATGTAAATTGAAAAATAAATTATTTTGAAATTTTAAAACAGAAAATTCAAAGCAAGTGTCAGAGCAGAAATACAAATTGTGTATGGACAATTCTCCTCCCATTCGCAGCGCTCCCACTTGCAGTATCTCACTGACCGACACCCTCAGCCCAGGTGGTTTATTTCTTGTAAGAGAAACTTGTGCCCAGGAGCCACCTGCCTTCCAAGGGACACAGCTGACCCAGCCTTCCTAAAGCCACATTTAAAACCCAAAAGAGTAAAAACATACACTCTCTTGCACCAGTAGGAAATACAGGAAAAATGCAAAGACCGAACATATACGTAACTGGATTCTGGGACTTGTTCACTTGAGGCTCATCTCGGAGATGTGTTGCTTCTAAAAGGAATTTAACAGCGCTGAAACTAATTCCATCGATGCCTTTGCCGAGCCAAAATTTGATAATATCCTAGACAAAGGTAAAAATTGAGAAACCCAAGTAAGCCCAGCTCATACTTCAAAAGAAAACTACACCTGTTAGGAGGTATTAATATGTAACTGGTTTTTAAGTCTAACTTCTAGTAAAATTTGAAGTACAAGTGAATCGTGCCAATCAAAGGTCAAACTAAGATCTAAATAAAGCATGTCTTATTATTTCATTCGGTATAAAAAAAGACTGGTCTGTAACTTCTCCCATAATTTATGAGACCAAAGCCCAGGCATGACTCAATAAAAGCTGTTTCTAATCTCATCCATCAAAACAATTGGGCTGGTGCTAACTGCTGTTGTTGGCAAACACTCATCATGGCTGCACACAATTAGAACACATTGATTCAAATACAGAAGAATATGTTGCTCTGCACAGATCTTGTGCAGCCAGCTTTCATTTTATACAACAGAGCTCTCAAAATATTTGTTCTCTCCTATTTGGCTGACGCGATTTTTTTTTTTTTATTATAATTTTCAGGCTTATTTGTTGATTTGCAGGCACATGAAAATTTATTATCCAAGTTAACTGCTACCAATTTGTAATTTCACTATCAAATTCAGAGGCTAGTCACTATTAGTAAAATTGTATCCCACTTCAGTAGCTACTGTACTACTACAGCTTTAATTACTCTCATTTTAGCAATTAACTCTAAAAGTTCAGTCCCTCTTGAGTGGTTTCTGTAAATGTTCTTTTAGACCAGACACTTTTCTTCATCTGAGGAGAAACACTTTTTTTTTTTTTTTTTAATAGACAGCTATTAAATTGCCTTTTTTTAAGTTTATGAAGTACACTTGCCTGAATAGGCTGGAGTAGAATTAGTCCACCCTCAAGTTTACAGATTTTTGTTTGGCAAATAAAGACTCTGCCTTACGGAGCTGTACTTTCTTGTAAAGCCATTCTGAAAGCAGCAGCTGTCGATATGGTGTCTGTCCAGTACTGAATTCACCAAAAGTTAACTCATGCTTACGCACGTGCTGATCACAAAAGCAACACCAGGTATCGACGGTGCAAATATCAAGCACTGACGTGGTATCACTAACACTGATCTACTTTTATTTATGCAAGAACGCTACAAAATGCTGGCTGCTAGCCTGAATTGCGCGTTCTGTGGCTAAAGAAGATTTCAGCTTCTCAGGAAGAGTCCATTGGCTTCCTGCTTAGTCCTCCTAACCTTCTGAAACAGAATTTTGAATTAAAATACTAAACAAAGGCTACTCTTTAACACCTTGGAGCAATTAATGATGTTCTTAAGCATTTACCAAAGGTTGGTTTTATCAGACCAAACTTACTGGTTTTCATTTAATTTCTCGGCACAGGAAATGCAGCATCTATTTGCTACTGGATCTTCAATAACGTATCGGGTACCATCAAAAAAAATAAATTAGCCAGGACCACTGAAATGTATGTGTGTTGCTAAGAAGAAAAGGTGCGAGTGGCAAGAGGTGGCATTAAGGGAAGTATTGAGACACAGGTTACTAGCAGAGTTTGTCAAAGATGAGTCTCAAGAGCAGTGTCATTTCACGTTTTAGTTAACGCAGGTTTCTTCATGCACATGCAGTAAGCATGGTGAGGGGAGAGGCCCCACAGAGACAATGAGACCATCACAGTAGAACTGGGCAGCTGTGAAGAGTACTGCCACAGAAACGCACCAAAATCCAATAATCCAAAGCAACAAACACTTCAGGACTAAATAAAACACTTCAAGTAGCTGTACTACCCTGATGGGGTACAACTTAAAGAAAGAAAAAAAAAATAAGAAAAACCCACAGACAAAATAAATAAAAAAAAAAACCCAAAAGAACCCCAAACAAACAAAGGAAAAGGTAGCAATTGTCAGACTCTCTACGTTCACGCCCATTTCCCCATATTTTAATCAATTCTACAATTCCTGTTGGGAGATATGGTGTTTCATCAGAGCAGCACCACACCTTTCCCTGGTGAGGCACGCCCTCGCTGGGGTGGCCTGTCCATCTGTGTCTCTCCCCTGTAAAGTCACCAGAGATGCAGACAGACAGAAACTCACTATCTCCCCCTTATCTGCAAGCCCAAGCATTCCTTGTAATTCAAATCAGCATTGCCTCCATCTTCTTGAAAATGCAGGCATCTCTGCTAAAACGAGGTGCCATCCCCACACCTGACCGGCTAATTAACAGCTCCTTGTTTCAATAGATAACAACTTCTCTCCACTTGAGTGATTCAGCTCCCTGTCAGCACTCACTTTACCTTCCTTCTGTTAATTGCTGTCCTTGAAAGAACACCCAAGCCGGGCTAAGTGCCTTCATCCTTGGCTCTCGATGGAGAGCAGAGCCGAAAGCAGTTACCTGCTTCCAGGCAGGAGTCACGCTGGGTTATTGGAGTACAAGCACTAGCAAGTAACAGCAATCTTTGGACACAGAGAGAGAAGTACCTACGCCACTGTACAAGGTTCTGCCCAGACATCTCTTCTGCTCCCTTTAACTCTGGCCATCCCCATTTGAGGAAAACCCCAGGCTGGAAGCACTGGGAGGAGTAAGCTAAACAAGGAGTAGCTAAACAAGCCAGTAGCTAAACAAAGAGTAGCAGCTAAACAACAGGATGGAGAGTATCCAGTTAGGGGAGACTGGAAAAGCCCACCCCACTTAATTTATTTTAACAAAAGCTGAAGGGATATCTTGTCAGAGCTAAAAAAAAAACCAAATAAGCATAAACAAGGGTGGGAAAAGCTGAAGGACGGGTTTGATTCATGGAGAAGTATGAACAGTTTGCAAATAAGGTTAGGCTGAAAAGCAGAGGGTTCCTGAAGCATCAAGGCAACTTTAAAATAGACTTTGGTGGGAAGAGAAAGGGAAAGGGAGCTCCTTTTGAAGTGCAGCAGCCTGTTCCACAAACCCATCAGCATCTTGCCAGGCACTCGTGAAAGCAGGGGACTTAAGGCAGCACAAAAAGCCACAGTCGTATCTTCTTAAAATCCAGAGCACTGCAACACCACCCGCTGCCAGTACTTCCACCCAAGGACTATTTTATTTGGATTCTTTTTTGTTTGTTTGCTTTTAAATTTAAAAAGACTTGAAGCCAAACAGCTCTGATTCTAGAAGTATTACAGCATAAAGCTTGGATTTTGCTTATAACGTAATGTTTGTCCAGACACCTTTTTGTTTCAATTGGTTAAATACGCTGCGATCCTTGAATTACTTCCAACCAGACTGTAAATCGTGTAGCACAAATAACCAGAGAAATTGAGTGTAGAAATTGCTGCTTTGCTGTTGGTGCAGCAGCAGCGGGTTACATACTTACATGGATTTCTTGTTGGACAGCAAGGCTGCGAAAATTTAAGTCTGGCTGCTCTTTCCCAAACTGATGAAAATAGCATTGCTTTCTCACGTCGTCAAACTGCCAGCTGGAATTCCCAAAGACACTCACCTGCTCAAGGAGGGGGATAATCAGAACTCCTAATTTAACAAACATTTACTCCTATGCATACTTTAAGATACGGTACATTACAAGCATACAATAAAGCACAAAATGCTTAATCGATAGACTAAATTTTGTGTAGATTTTGGTACTTCCATGGTTTTATTTGGTTTTGTTGGGTTTTTTTTAAGTAGACTTCCACTGAGAATCATTCAAAATCGAGAGGAAAGCATGGGTGGGAATATTTCTTTTGGAATTGTTTTTCCTAAAACTTATTAAAAATAGCTTCAGATAACTTAAGAGTTTTTTGCAATCTGGTATTACCCTTTAGAAGCACCAACAACAGCAAGCATGTTAAAATGTTAACTATATCATCACCATTGTAATAAAAAATTCCAAAAGCTAGGAGAGCTCTCACGACCCTAAAGAGAAACTACACTAGCTGGTACAAATTTGAGCTTTTAAAATTTACAAGTTCCTAACCACGCACCCATCAGTCCAAACTTCAGATAAATGTATTTGAAACAGGCAACACACTTTCTGTCCTCATCACCTTCCAGAAGAAGGAAAAAACACCAAGAACACACAGTTTTGTTTCACTCCCCACCAACTATGATCGCAGAGGACCTGAGATGAAGTTTCCAGAGCAGAGTACCCAGAAACAGAGGGGGACACGTGTGCACAACTTGTGCACAACCATCCCTTTTCGTGTTTGTTTTATGAGTGAAGATTTAACATCGACATAAAGAAACAGAAGTAACTTTTTCAGTTCTGTTTGCAGCAGGAACTCCTCCCCACCAAGCTGGTTTAAATCTTAATCTGCACTGGCTCATTTAGCAACATCAGTTTGCACCTCTCAGTAGGTGTTTATAACCCAGCGTGCATTGGGACAGTTACGCTACGGCTGCTTTTGCTGTGAGAGGCGTCCCTGCCCATGACAGGGAGGTTGGATTAAATGATCTCTAAGGTGCCTTCCAGCCTAGGCCATTCTATGATTCTGTGTGGCAGCCTACATCCAACTCGGGATTTGCACGTGTCCCTTCCATGTTTACCCAGTTGTTCGGAGGAACGATCGACCCAGCTGCCTGCGCGCAGTCCTGCCAGATGTAGTAGTCCGTGTACTTCCCAGTCCGATTGCGACTCAGCTGAAACCATTGGTGTTTGTCACTTGTATGGTTTGGTATTAAATCCATGATCACCTTTAGCCCTTAAAATCAAACCATAAAAAAAAATCCAAGCAATCAAAAAAAAGCGCCAAATATTAAATGTAGCCTTTTAAGACAAAGCTCACGTTTTTACTTAATGCAATATTGGAAGTATTTGGGCTTCTTCCATTCCAGAGGTCTGACAAAGGAGAGAGGCAAAAATACCCACAAAAAGCCCCAGAATGCCAACACAGACTAACAAGAGTCTGCAAGCAGGTGCAACACATCTTGCTGGTACTGTTTCCCCCAGCCAGTTACTGAGGAGAGAAAGAAGGAGAAAGAAAAAAACACATTAGAACAGATTCCTGTTGTTTCGAACCACTTCCACTAACTGACTTCCAACATCTGTCTCCTACCTCCCAGGTGAGAAGGGCACTTGGCCAGTCTAGCATCAATGAACACAAGTTCTTCCTTACCCATCCTAAAGACTAGACTTCTTTTGGAATGCCAAATGTTTGAGGGACTGGCAAACCATTTTCCATTCAGCAGTTTTAAGGGGGAAACACCTGAGCAAATATTTGGTCTAAAGCACTAAAGGCACCAACCAAGGATGCAATCGCCAGAAGGACACGTATGTTCCCTCCCAACCCCGCAACCACTTTCCTGCTTTCTTCAGAGAGCAGCCATCAATCACAAAATTCAGCCAGGCACAACTGCACCTCTTGAGCCCCCAGACTACCGATGTCCACACCTTATGCACCACCCACGAGCATCCTCGGAAGGGACCATGCCTTGTAGAGGACATACAGCAGCCCGACGCTGCTCTTGCATTTCCCCGCACCTTCGGTCCTGGCTCCCAGCACTAACCCCGCACCTGAAGGCAGGAAACAGCAGCCATCGAGCTCCCACTGCTCTGGAGCTAATGCGCACCCTTCACCAGCACCTCCACCTCCTTCTGCTCAACGCCACCACGCAGGAATTGCCAAATGCACAAACTGAAATCTCAGATCACAACCTAGTGCTACGAGCGACGCCTGTATAATATGAGTGAACGTCTTCTTAACAGAATTATTTTTGCTTGGCGTTGCAGCTTACCTCTGTCATGTATGGCTGCGAGCAGATTCTCAAAATCACTCATTGATCCAAACATGGGATCAACATCGTAGAAGTCTTCAGCTCCATATCCGAGGTCTTTTAAGGGGGACTTAAAGAAAGAGGTGATCCAGATGGTCTTTATATTCAAATATGTAATATGGTCCAGTTTTTCTTGAATACCTATTTAAAAGAAAAGGACATCACCTATTCGTAAAAGGCAAAATACTTTTGTTGAAATAAGTTTGCTATGGGCTTTCAAAGATGGTACAACAGGTCCCTTTCATATATAACCATCCGCTCTCTTCACTGATCTCAGGTAGCAAAGCAATCTTGACATTTCTTCAGGGACAGCATGAGATCACAAAATGGAAGCCATTTAAAACCACTTTTACAAGGAAGATAAAGCAAGAATTTAAAAAAAAAAAAAAACACCAAAAATAAACCCCATCACAAACAAAAATAACACAACAACAACAAAAATCAAACCAAATTCTATTCCATATTATAATAATACTTACCATTTCATCTAATAAATTTAACAGCCGCTTCTGAAAACAAGCTCCTAACATTTTGTTAAAATGCAGCAACAGCATTGCTCTCCCATTTCAAGGAAGATCAGTCAATCTGCAGACCACCCAAAGGGAAGCACAGGTTTAATGCAAAGATCTCAGGTTTTCCTTGGCTTAGGAAAAGCCTCTTGCGGGGTTTTTCTGTTGTTTTCTGTACGGACACCTCACTCCAGCCTCCCCTAGCATTTTTAAATCCAAATATTTCCTATTTTCCTGACAAGTTACTACTGGCATGCAACTACAGAAACAGATTCTTCTCCTCACTTGCCAGCAGAGTATATCCTAGCTAGTGCTTCTTTGGAAATTTACTGTCCATCGCTGTTTTGAGCCTCCCAATGCCCAAAATGTAGTCTGAGCTAAGTTACTGACAAGTGGCGTTGCCTCCTGGTATCAGGTACCCCTTCCCAATGCATTTCTAAGAGCTCAAACACACCTACACCATGAGCAAAACAAGAAGTAACGCATCTTTCTCTCCTCTTTGTCAGTTTTATTTTCCTTACGGAAAGGCAGCCAACCTAACATGACAAAGTGCTCAGCATCACCCTTCCTCCCAACTGACTTCATTTTTGTGAAGATATTTTACTCCGAGGGCAGCTGTGCTGCTGCTTGCTCCCAGCCCCACCTCTAAACATTCCTATTAACTCCAGGCTCAGACTTAGCAACTCGAGCAAGCAACTCCTAGATTTATTCATGACAATGTGAGTTGCCATTAAAGCCTAGCCAGACACCTTTTCTTCCCTTGTTCATTAGGGTGGTCTTCTCCACTGGACTGTATGGTGATTTTTAAAGTATTTTTAAAAATATATATACTTATACAAACATACATAGACAATGCTACACATCTTTGCACATACCAGGAATGGAAATTCACCCACCTTTCAGATCCCCATTCCCATCCATGTCGGTGTCCTTGAAGGAGCGAGGATAGATCTGATAAATAGGACTAGCCTGCCACCAGTCAAGGCACTTTGGAGAGAGAGCAATAATTGCAATCGTAGCGCCCACAAGCACAACAGTAGCAGCAATTATGAGCCAGAAAAGAATCTCCCTGGTGACTCTGTACCGGGCTTGGCTGGAGAACTTCAGCAAGACTTCCTTGGGCATCCCCGCATAGGGCTTCAGTGCCAGCTCCTCTATAGCCACTGGATCCACATCCACAATGCACGTTTTTGGCATTTCTTCTTGGCTACTGGTATCAGCCTCCTTGTCATCAAAAGTCTCATTTTGAACAAATCCATTGTTCTCTACACCTCCCTTCTCGCTCAGCTCCATAGGTAAGCTCTTAGCTTCCTCCTCAACCATTTTACTTTAGGAGTCTTGTCCTGGATACTCTGGCCAGAGCAAGGAAGCGTTGCCAACACACCTTTGTTCAGTTAAATGAGAAGCAGTGTAATTAGCATCTGGGTTTATAATCAATCCTGACCAACAGGTCAAAGTGCACAAAGACACAAAAAGGGCAAAGTGCTCCTCTTCTGCTTAATAAGCATCTTCAATGAGATAACAAAATGCTACAAGAAAGTGCTGTCTTCCAGGGCGGTAAGCCCATTGCTCGTACCAGCCAAGCAGAGTTATGCTTACTGTGGCTCTCTCCAGTACACCAAACTTCTCTTCCTTTTCGCAGCAGGGGAAAATGTGAGGTTTCTTCCCAGTAGAAGATTTAGTAAATATGCAGCTTTCCAAACTGGTTGGGGTCTCCCCTGCCTAAAGCAGTCTGAGCGTTAATGAGTAACTTAAACACAGACAGCAAGAGAATGAGGTGTTGACAACTTCAAGCCCAAAAGCAACAATACAAACTAACTAGGAAAAGATAAAAAGGCTAGTTGTGCTTAGTTTCTCACCGCTTAGAAAAACAACACCCCCCCCCCCCGAACTAATCCAGCCCATCCACAACTCTTAAGCAGTAACAAGGATAAGGCACATACCACCCTGCAATTCACAGCATGCAACAGGTTGCTACAACCACAGCTATCAGGACAGGATAGCTCTGCACAGGCACAAGCAAGACTCAAGAGAGAAAATCCCACTGCCCACTAGTAAAATCCCTTTGAGCAAAGAAAAAAAAAAGACTGAAGGAAAGCAGCCTTTCCCTTCTCCCCCCAGCCAGGACAATGCATCGCCCAAAGCCTGCACAAGCATACACAGATATATGCTAAGCCCCAGCTGGCCTGAAGCCAGTGAGCCCAAATTGGGCAAGACTTGCCCTCCAGCCAGTGTGCTCTGCCCGGGCACACCAAAGGAAACACAAAGCAATAAACACATGCAAAGGATCTGCCTTATCACGTGTAAAAGGAAACACCTACCTACAGCCATGGGGTCAGGGTCTCAGGGAAACTCCCATGGACAACTGCAGTGGAGAAAATGTTTGGTTTGGACCCCAAAAAGTATTCACTATGTTTGCCTCAAACCATCAAAGAAGTTTACAAACCAATGACTGAAAAAAAACCCCCCAGCATGCAATATTCAAATGATTCAGAAATGTGGGTTTTTTCTTTAGTAGCTGAGTAAGAAGAGGTCTTTTTCTCTGACAGATTTAATCCTTTTCTTCCTCTTCCTCACAGCAAGGTCTGGCAGCAACCTAAGCCTGTGCCGTCAGGTAGTTACTGAAGCACTGGAGATAACAGCCAGTACTTTCAGTGCCTGCAATTCAGTATTAGCGGGAAATTCAGAAGCAGGAAATTATTTGAAACAGTCTCCTATCTAATGATTCTACAGTCTTAAGGTTATCACATCAGTAACTTGTAAAAGTTTCCAGACAGTCAAGGTATGCTCAGGGCATAAGCTTGTACTCAATACAATGCCAACCGCTACCCTCATTTTACTTGTTTAATTTCAATTATTTCCAATTAAAATAAAGATTATGTAAATACAAAACATTTTTTAGAGTATAATACATGCACCTCAAGACCTTAGCACACCCCATTTCGCCTTTTTCCTCAAACTCAGCAGTTTAAAACATGCCCCCAATTTTCTGCACTAACCAAAAACTTCTTCAAGAGCAGTGGAAAGCAAAGCAACTCAGAGGTAAGAGAAAGGGAGAACCAAACCACAACCCCCTGCCACAGATGTGGGGGTCAGTGGAGCCAGTGGGACTTGGTATGCTCAGGTGCACGGTGAGGACTCAGTGCTGAGGCCAGGAAAGTCTGGGAACAGACTCGAAGCACCCTCAGTTGTGGGTTGTTCGGTTCTGTTTGTGTTTTTTTTTTCCTCCCTAGACCATAAGCATGTTTCTAAATCGTGAGGCTGCCACAATACAGAATCAGAGTTGAGAACACTGATCTGTCTACACATAAATATATATTCTGTGCCTTTGCACTGCCCCCCAAAAACGCGTCTGGCCCTCCAAAAACCTCATCAGTCACTGCAAGAAAAAATCCAAGTCTCTCAAATCAGGACACTGAGCAAAACCAACGACTATAAGGTAAGGCTTGCTCCTGCTACGATATTTGGAAAGAAAGAGGCAAGTAGCATGTAAAAAACAAAAACTGAAAAATGTTTGAAGGGCACTCACAAAAAAAAGCCAACTAGGAATAACACTGACGAGCAGATTGCATGTTAGTTTTCCAAGTAGCTGTGTTGTTTTGTTTGCTTATTTGCTTTTTGTTTATTTTAAAAATGCATTCTCAGCCATCCATAGCACCGCATCTGACAGGGCGAGCCATCACCCTGCTCATTCCAAGTCCATCCTACCAGGCTAATGGGAACTGAGAACAATCTCCTTTCATTTGTAGAAAATATAAAGGGTGTGCTCACGCTAGAAGACAACCGCATGACAAAACAGCAAAGCGTTATCAGTGACATGTTAATCAGATTTTAGCGCTTTTTTCCTCTCTCCATTTCTCTCTGCAACAACACACCTGACGCATGAGCCCACAGAGCCAAGGCCAGCCACGCTGCCGGTTTGCTTGGTACCACATCACGACTGCATCATGTAGAACCTTCCACAAGTCACGGTCAGCATCTCTTTCGAACAACGCAGCCCAAGTTCGAGGATCTTCATCGTTTACCATTTTGCAGCATGGGCACACAAGGGAGAGGAGGCAGATGTCAGAGCATTTACATACTCAAGACACAGATCAGCATTTTGCAAGTCCCAGAAAGCATCTCTGGTACATCACTGGGACACAGACATGCAATTTATCATAACAAATAGCTGCTCCATAGGCAATGCTACATGACCACGACTGAAGTTGCAGTCCTGGGACTAATTCACCAGCACTTAGTGCTAATTCAATCAACTCTCATCCCTGACTGCCTGTTCCTGCCTTGCATTGCCTCCTGCCTCATGCCAGATGAAGTATTTAGGCAGCTGTGCAGTGAAACAGATTGGGAAACAGATTTGGCTGAAAATAATAATTTAATTCTTCAGACAGTTCTATTCCTAATCTGCCTGGTCCGCACGAGACCACAGCCAGCCCAGCATAAGGAGGAGAAGGAGGGCGAGCAGGGAGAGGGGCCACAACACAAAGCACAACCACTTGACGGAACAACTCTTTGGCTGTATCACACCCCCTGTGTCTCACATTCATTTTACTACACTCCTGTCTGTCCCTTCGAAAAAGTCCTATCATTGCACTTCCAGAAGCAGAAAGCAGTTAAGTCTCATAAACACAAACGCTGCTGGAATCAAGGACGAGGAAAGAGTTTAAAAATTCTAACAGCTTGCACCCAGTCATGCACGAAATCTGCAGAGGATCAGGGCCCTAACCCCACTTCACTCAAGTACTACATCACCACTACACAAAACACCACTGAAACTGTTTCCAAGCAGGTATTTCACTCCTCCCTTTTTTTTTTTTAACACAGTAAACTTAATGGCGACAATTGCCTGCATGGAAATGCGCACTTGATCTAAACATATAGGCAGGTTACCCTTCATATGTACACTTCTTACAACTGATAAACGCTTGATTTAGCATTTCAGTAGTCAGAAGCTGCCACTGCTCTCAATACGCACAGCTTGGAATCTTACTTTCCTCTTATTTTGAACATCTTGCAGGAGGAGCGCATGGATCAAATCCCTGCTTTGCAAACCCTGCTGTGCAGGAAAAACCCTGCCTTCAAAAGAGCCTCTCTTGTCCTCATGTAATCCTCAAGTAACATTAAAGGCTTATTTATACCTTAAGTAGGACAGATCGTGTCTTAATTGCCAAGTGTTCAGCTGAAAAGAAGTGGATTATTTTGTTGTAGTTGATAAATGCAGCGTGCAGAAGCTGGAGGTTGCGTACAGATGAATCCATGTGCACCCCCCTCAACCTTCCTCCAGTGGCTACCGGGCACACAAAGATACAGGGACATACTTGTATTGGGTTGGCCTGGACGGATTTTGGCGCTGGCAGGGAGGGAGCTGCAGGGTGGCTTCTGCAAGAAGCTGCTAGAAGCTCCCCGAGTTTGATAGAGCCAATGCCAGATGGCTCCAAAGAGGGACCCACCGCTGGCCAAGGCTGAGCCTATCAGTAAGGTGATAGCAGAGGAACACCTCTGTGAAAAACATATTTAAGAACGGGGAAAAGAACTGCACCACAACAGCTGGCACAGAGATGGAGGAGTGAGAATCTGTGCAGACACCAAGGTCAGTGAAGAAGGAGGGGGGGGAGGATGAGCTCCAGGCACCGGAGCAGAGAGTCCCCCGGGTTTATGGTGAAGACCGTCGTGAAGCGGGTTGTCCCCCTGCAGCCCATGGGTGGGATGTAGATGTCCACCACGAGGATCACCACGTAGATGTCCACTATGAGGCAGAGGACTCCATGCCGTGTGGGCAGATGCCTGAAGGGGACTGTAGCCCGTGGGAAGCCCACATTAGAGCAGGTCGCTGCTGGAACCTGTAGCCCGTGGAAGAGAGGAATGCCCACGCTGGAGCAGGTTGGCCGGTGGGACTTTTGTGATGCTGCGGGTGGCTCACGCTGGAGCAGTTTCCCCCGAAGGACTGCGCCTCAGACTCACAAGGGGTGGGCTGCCCCTCGTGAGGTGTCTCACATTGGGCAGTTTGTCATGAATTGCTCTTCCTGGGACGACTCACGCCAGAGAAGAGAACGCTAATCTTGTCTCCCCTGAGAGGGACCCCACAATGGCCCTGGGAAAGAGGGAAGAGTCCTCCTTCGGAGTGAAGAAGCGGTGGAACCAACGTCAAATGAATTGACTGTAACCTCCATTCCCTGTCCCCCTGTGCCACTCGGGGGGGAAGATTGATGTTGAGTCCAGGAAGAAGGGAGGGATGGGGGGAAGGTGTTCTGTTTGCTTTTTTTCTTATTTCTCACTACTCCTCTCTGATTGGTTCTCTGAATAAACGTAAGTAATTTCCCCAAAATCGAGCCCGTTTTCCCCGGGATGGTAAACGAGAGTGATCTCCTCGTCCTTATCTCAAACCTTGAGCCCTTTGAAATATTTTCTCCCCCTGTCTAGGGAAGAAGAGGGGGTGAGAGAGCAGCTGTGTGGGTACCTGGCTGCTGGCCAGGGTCAAACCACGAAAATACTCAATTATTTTAAGGTTAAAACAGAACATAAACCACCCTGGAAACTACCAAGCAGCTGTCTTCATGAAAGTACAAGTTCTTAGACTCAGACTGACCATGTTTATGGCCAGATTCAGTCATATTTCACATAAACACCACTTGCTCCGTAAGAAGAACTGAAGCACAAGCAGGTACCAGCAGAGCATAGGTATGCTTAGGCTGGAGATCTGGACCCTGAATATAAAAACTTGTTCTAGAAAACCTGGAGTTAAAAATATAACCAAGGAGCTTAAAATAGGTCTGGATGATCAACTACCACAGCCCCTGGAGAAGAGGCCCAAGAATCTGCTACCTCCCCCTGTATATTTTTCCTCATAAACTACACAAAAACCCACACAGGTATTTTTTTCTTGTTAGAGGTCTACTTTTTTTCCTCTCTCCTCGTCCTGAGGAGTTGCTTACCTTAAAACTATTTGATAAAGGGAAACTGTAAACTTTATCTTAAGAGAGGCAGATCACCAACAATTCCCACTGAGCTCTAACTTTTTCCTTTTGAAATCTATTTTATGAATGCAGGCATTATGCTTCTGGCTTGCTCTCAAGCAATTCTGAAATGGTTCCCTCCTGAGCAATTTTATAGTTTAGCAGGAGTAACTAGCCAATGCAACTGCGACAGTAGAACCCATTGAAAAGCAATAAATGGTAAAGAAAACACTTCATATTCTATGCCAGTTAATCTGTTTACCTCAGGGTTAGATGGGGAAACAAAACCAATCAGTATGTGGGCAGTAATAGCTGCTATCTGCACACAGATTGCCATGGTTATTCCTGTAAGATGGAGGGGTTAATTTCCACAAGTATTTCTTATACATAATTATTTCGATGCACTGGTTGACTAAGGTAGTTTGCTGTTTGATGCTATACAAATGCCAAGGAGCTTGCCAGTTCCTCGATACCACACATACATATTACACCAAAAATCATACAGAGGGGTGATTAAGCACCCTAATGTGCTAAGTGTAGGAAGATGTTTATTGTCAAAAAATTCTCTTGCTTAATGCTTTTCAGTTAAATGGTTTGCTACCACCAGAACTCGTCTCACATAATACTCTCTACCTCTAAATATAACCTCATTTTTCACAGAATCAGGGCCAGCCTTACGACCATGTAAAGAGGCAAATGCTATGGTTGCCAGTTTTTCCTCAGTGGGTCCCACACGGCTGATGATCTTTAAATTTACATTTCATTCAGAACTAAGAAAATCTTCCCACTCAGCCACCACGAGAGAGATGCTCTCAAGGAACGAGTTTCTGATGCAGTATCTTTTACCCTGGGCATCCCTGACGTGTGTGCGATTTCTGCCTGGAGCCTCATGTGCTGGGAGGCGGCAAAATGTAATTGCATGGGTTTGGTGGTGGTTTTTTTGTTAATTTTTTTTCATGCTCTTAGTCCACTAATGGACTACGTGCTTAAAGGTTAATGGTATTATAAACACTGTGATTAGCTACTGCTTGGCTCAGGAGATGTTTCAGGGGTAGTTTTCGGGGGAAGGGGACACCTGACCCCTGCCTCCCATGGGTGATCAAGCACGGCTGGCCTCTCCAACTCTTTTTAATGAAAACAATTATCCTCTAACTCTAGCTGCAAGAATAGCAGCATGCAGAGCTGACATCTTCTGTACGCCCTCTCCTACAGAGGGTCAAACACCATAACGTCCTGCATCTGACAAAAAAAACTTCAAGTCATCTCCAGGTTTGTTGCCTCTCCAGGAGGAAGCTCAGTCACTTAACCTCATCGTTCTGAGTTTATACTGTTACCACTCTTCCCTTTACAGCCTTTGTCCATCACATTTCTGCCCTAGAGGATGACAACTTTCAAGGGATTTTCTTTTCCAGCCTAGTCCTTGCCAGCAAGAAATCCGGAGCTTGATTTTACCCTTGTATGAGCTGGGGATGTTCATCATAATATTAAACTCTGAAAGACTCTTGCTGAAGTTTCGATGGCTATGAACTCAAGAGTGACTCGGTGTTGCTGAAAGATCTCCGAAATGGGAAATTCACAATACAGACACTGCACAGCTAGCCAGCACAACTGGAAGCCAAGCAGAAGCTCAAAAATAAAACGGCATCACTCTGCATCATCACCACATCAATCCTCTGGGTTACCAGAAGACAGCACCCCGTAAGCGAGCTACATCTATCCCTGCCAGAACTTATCTCTGACAACAATTTGCATTCACTGAATAGTAACCAAGGAGCAAGTTCTGGTCTGTTGAACACTAAGCGTTTCCTCATGTGGAAGGATGAAAGGATTTTCAGGGAGGAGCTGTGAGGCAAGGAATACTGTGTTCTGCCCCTGACTGCAGGGCTCAGGCTGCATGATCACAACTACTGCCATACTACACTGTTTCCCTACCTGCAAGAATTACATCTATAGTGTCACGCAGTTATATATAACACTCTATCCAGCCTCATCAGAGCTTGGAATAATGAGTTTACTCCTTTCCTGTCTCTACCAGTGCATCTAGATAGGTCTTCCTGTAATTAATTTTCTTTTTCACACATATCCAATCGGTGACAGGCATTTCAGGATCAAAACTCCCCAGGTTGTGCTCCCTCGAAATAACATCCTGCTGGAAGAGCTCAATTCAGATGAGAAATCTCTGATTTACGTACACAGAGCTTCCCTCTGTAGTATGGAATGGCATCCCAAAGCTTTTACAATGGCTGTTTGTGATCAACAGTTTACAGATTCCACATCAGATCAAATAGTCAAGCAACAGGAACATGAGCGAGCGTGTAAAAATCAGTTGAACATTGGGAGTGAAACCGAAGTATTGGAAGTACACATTTCTGTCAAAAAAAAACCCCAACCTGTCAAAACCCCACAACAACAAAACCCCCAAACATACAAAAACCAAACCTCCTATTCAGTTGTGCTAACCAGTAAGAGCTGGTAAATGCAAGGTATTACATTTCAGAAAGGGGCTCTAGCCAGTGCAAAACTAAACCTCTGCATCAAGGAAACATTTCATGGCTTTCAGAAGTGATTTTGAAAGAGACATGAACTATTCAGTGTGGACACAGGCAACAGAACTTAATCTTAAATTTCATATTCACCTGAACATACAAAAACTGAAACTGAAGATACTCCTTACTTTCCTTAAGTTAGGACTACTAAAAAACTTAATTCAAAGTACTAACCTCTAAGCACGCCCTAAAACGAGCTTTGTTTCAGAATCTCCTGCTGTTCGAGGACAGACTCATCAGTGTGAAAGCATTGCCTGGTGAAAGTTGAAGCAAGCATCACCCACAGCCAACACCAGCCTTTCTCTTTTAAACTCGGTGAACCCACTGAACTGTGTGGGCTCTTCAGGTGCCACATCTTGCATCACGTAGCTGCCTAAAATCATTTTGGGCAAGTAGTTTGTTTATACTAGTGAACCAGAGCAAAATGTAACCCCACATTCACCAAGTATTCACTTAGTGCATTTAAATCCAGCCTGTTGCCATCATTCCAACACTGGAGTGATCACCACTATACCCACTTCCCTCCCCAAGGACAACCAATCAAGTGTCTGTCCGTCATTCCGTGAGGGACACTCTTGCAGTTCTCACACTGCAGCTCTGCCATGTTCTCTGGGAGCCTCTGGTACCAAGAACAGTAGGATCCTACTCAAGAACAAACTCAATTTATATTTCAAAGGGAGATCTTCCCAGTATTGCAGCACTGAAGGCTGAACAGACAGACAGGTGTATAAGATCTAGGTCAGTGATAACACAAGGCCCATTTTGTGCATTTTTTTCTCTCCTTTTCCTTAACTTCATCCAAAAGCTTCTATTTAATGCAGTACAAAGTACAGGGGCTTCTAAGACCATATAAAAAGTTTTATCTACAAGATATAGCTTTTGTTCTTTTTTTCATCCATTTCACGGAAGCAGCATTTAATATAAGGTAACTGCATGTAAAAAAATAGCTGCAATTACTCACACGCTTGGATCTCTGCATTTTTTTGCCTCTAAGAAGTTGAGTGGGAAGTTAACCGCAATAATTGTAATCTCTGAAGCAACAGTACGAAGCTTTCTAAATGTTTAACTTAAGGACAAGTAGGAATGAAGAGATTAATGTAAAATATATTTAGGCATTTCAAAATTCCTCACCCAGTGCAATGAAAAAAAGTGTCCACGACTAAAAGTAGACACCGAGTTGTATAGCATCACATGTTTAATCACCTGGCACATTATTTGTATTAGCAGAGTATTTTCTGTAACTATATTCTCTCAGATTAAATGCAGATTTAGGAGAGCTGGAAAAAGTATCTTGGTTTGACTCTCTGCTCCCAAAACTGAAACATTATTTTTAACACACTGGACAAACACATCTACTTTACATACCCACACCAAAATCCTTACTGCACTGTTAAAAGTAAGATGTTTATGAACTGAGGATGACCACTGGAAAAAGGATCAAAACTAAAAAAAACACCTCAAAGAGCATTCTCCAGTTTCTCCTAAGCAGAACAAATTAAAAAGCGTAGATCCTTTGTCCAAGATTAAGCTGACATCCACCTTTTGCATGCGAGTTACCTGCCAAAACAAAAACAATATTCATAGAATGAATTTGGTGGGGATGGTGTGAAGAAGTTTCCTTACAAAAATAATGGGAAATATTTTTTCATTAACGCAACCACATTTTAACATGTATGCATTTACTTCAGAGTTTCCGATCCAGTTTTAGATGTAAGATATTTACTAAACTATCCACCCCCCACCCCCCCAAAAAAAAAAGTAGTTAAAGTGTATTAATGTAGACATGTGTGTTTTCACTACGGTTTCTCTTTTAGCATGTCTTTTAAAAGACAACTCAGATCTTTCAAGGAGAAATTATACATATTCCTGCAAGGAATATAACATAAACAAAGACAGACCCTTACTAAGTTCTGGACAATGAAATTGTTGTTTCATCTCACAAGACACTGAATTTTCATTCTATGAATGTCTGTCCAATTTCTTTCACATAAGTTTTTCAGGTCTGTCAAAGTGATAAAAGCAGATCTCACTTGGTCATTTTCAGACATAACTTGGCATAAAGTTCTCTGAAAAATATTTGTTTGAAAGCATCCCATAACCATCCAAGAGAACCCAAAAGCTGCCTGAAAAAGGCCATGAAAATCAGTATTTCTGTATTTACAGGGCAGATGAACTTCCAAGATTGTCATGAGGGGACTCACGAATTGGACTGTTTCCAACTTCTTAAAGGCCAAAGGCAGGGTCCTCATAACACCAAACACCATTACAACATGGCCTCAACCTTTCCACAACTCACCTTAAACTCCAAAAATCTGAGAAAGAAGAAAACCAGGTTAACATTCAGAATAGACTTGACACAACGGGAACAATTATTTCCAACAGGACTGTTTCAATTAATTACCACGAGTCTTCAGAATCCATCTTCCTACTACACAGTGGTTTTTCCTCCTTTACTAGGAAGGGCAATTGTTTTTTTCAGAGAGATTACCAAACCAACGAAGAATGTTTTGGTTTTTTCCCCCTACAGAAGCCCATGCCCACTGTATCCTTATCAGTCTTTGGTAAGTTTTAAAAGCAGGTGCCGACGTAATCATTAGTCAATGCTACTTCACAACTGCTAACAGTAACAGCACAGCAAAGCTTTCTCTGTGGGAAGCTCCTAGTCAAGCTGCATATAGACAAATAAGGACAGCCAAGGACAGAAGCACAAAGTACTCAGCAACGAACAAGGAAGTTCTCAACAGTCCCGATCAGTCTTTAAAACCAAGCATCACAGGAAAGGGGAGCTTTAAGAAGGTTTTTGAAGGAGGAAAAAGAAGTTATTTGGGGAAATATGACCTTTCAAATATAAAAAGAGCCAAGCACAGTGGCGCTGATTAAGCACGTAACAAAGTGCACGATGGGAAATGAGAGACGACCTTAAGCAGAGAGCTAAACACAAAAAGGAGGCGCAGTCATGCTAAAAGGCAAAAGCTACTTGTCTTTCCATCAACCAAGAAGCTAGGTAGGAAAGTAGGATGGTACAAGCAAAGCGTAGCCAAGTCAGATCCGTACAGCAACAGTCCAAAGGAACACGAGCAGGACAAGATAGATTGGCGCAGAGAGAGGTTACAAAGCACACGAGACTCCACATGGAGCTTCAGCTACGTGACCTGCACACTTACCCGCATCATACTGCCAACTTCAGTGACTTGGGTCTCTTTCTCAGCGTTTTGTCAAATTGCTTTCATCTCTGGGAGCACCCCATGCAGTTGCTCACCTGTACCAATGGAGTTACCTCCCTCTGACTTAATTTTGATTTTAGAGCTAGAAAAACAATTGGAAAGGGCTAAAAGCAACATGCATTAAGTAGACAATCCTTAAATCTAAAATTTGCTTTTTAGCACAGCAAAACCCAAATTAACTGCTAATCAAAAATTGCTTGGCACTGTGGCTTCTTCTGCCAGAAAAGACACGCTACCTAGTGTTAGTCAGCATTATTTTTTGTTTCACCTTCCCGAAGTAAAAATTGCCTGCCCAATAAAGTTTGGTTCAATGCTGTAACTAACGTCAAGTTCCTATCAATTTTGATTTCCGCTATGATCCTTTAAAATGCCAAAGAAAAATGACTGGTTTTCTGGGGCTAATTTTACTTTTTAAGATTTAAACCAGTGATTCTGGCTGATAGTATAAAGTAAGCTCACAGGTGAGGTGGCTGACTGAACTCCACTTTATATACGGTGCCAAGAAGCCACCTGGCCGCTAGCCTTTGGTGTGTTAAGAGAATTCACATCTTACTATTTCCAGCTGTAGGGTTGGTTTTTTTTCATTTGTTCGAGTTTGGGTTTTTGTTTTTTTTTTACGCCTTCATCTAAATAGCAACATCGGCACCAAATTCACATAAGGGCCATGAAAAGTATGGATATTTCAGCCAAGTCCTGCAAAGGTTCCTCTGTATGCTCAAATAAGCACGTGATGACCCACTTTATTAAGAGAAGGCTTTTATTGCAGTTAACCTCATAGGAGTGTCTTGAGGTCAGAACGACACCACTTGTATTTGCCTCCATTTCTTCATTCACTACTCTATTTAATTCTAAACTAATTCTAATGTAACTCATGTTTGTGAGAATCAGTTAAAACAAATCTTGATTTTGCTCAAGACTATCAGAGAGCATATTCGAGAACTGACATAGGCTACTTTGTTTCTGTTAAAGGAGAAGTCATAAAAACGAAGAAAATCAATCTGAATTTGACATGCCAAAAAGACCCAAAGTAGAAGAAGCACTCCCCACTCTCAGTGTTCTACAGAAGTATCTTTACGTTAGTTACCAGGTGGCAATATAATTAAGAGAGCATAATGTTAAAATTGCTAACTCATGGCAAATCCATGTACAAATCTTATCAAGGATTCTGACTTCTCAGATACTAAGAATACAACAATCATAGCTGTTTGGTTTGGTTTTTTTAGGCTGATGAAATCTGAACAGTATCTTGATGAAACTAAAACCATGATTAGAATTCAGAACACAGTGGATGCATGAATGGGAAGTAGTGCTAATTTAGAAGGGAGGGGAAAAAAAAAACAAGCCTTGCTTTACACTTTGTTGTAGCTGTACAAGCCATGGTCCTTCTTTTTTGAAAGACCTACATGCCTGCTTCACTCCTATACAACAAAACTGTAAACTCTTATTTCAGGGAGACTATCCCCATGGCATAAAAAACCATACACATAGGAGTTCATAGGAGTGGAGCCTATGGAGTATAAGAACTCTTACCAGTGGAATAAGGTATTAAAATTGCAGTTCCTGAGGAAAGCATGCAAGGGTTATGCCATACAAGCAGATCCAACAGAACTTACAGACTCAAAAATCTAGAGGTTGTTCATAAACACACCCCTTCCACAGTAACAGTAAGTGTTCAGACAGGTTACTGCCATGCAGTATCCGTAACACAGATGATTTCATCCTCCTTTCTCACCCAGCTAAACAACATCATTAGTAAGCTGTTTTGGTTTTTTAAAAAAATAAATCAGTCAACATTTTAACATAAGAGCGTTAACATTAGAGAAATTTTTATCCAAAACACCACACGCAAAAGTAAAACTTTATGAGGTCTAACTTCAGAGCTTTAAGCAGCTTCAAGGAATTAGTCACCCAGAAAGTCAAGTTTAATCTGAATTTTTAGACTTTAAATGCATGCTCTCCCATAGCCGGAATAAGACTCATACCAGCTGAACTTAGGATAGTTTTGGTCTAGAAGCTCTAAATGCTGTTTGTGCTCCTCTGTATTCCACAGAGAAGCCCTTTTGGAGACTTACGGCTTATTGTGACAAGGAGCCACATTTGCTATAGAACAAAACTAAACCCATCTCCAAGAGACACCTTGTCAGTCCCGTTTGGGTTTTGGTTTTTTTTAATTTTTTTTTTTTTTTTCCACACAGAACACCTGTATCTTCTTGATAAATCCTTCTCAAGAAAATATAAAGCATATCGTACTGTTTTAGCAATCCTTTATTGAAGATAACAAGTTGGTTATGTTCACTGTATTGTATGAAACATCACAATATCATACTGGGAAGGTACTATCAGTACAGGGTTGGACCAGAGCGGACAGTCTGAACAATAAACCATTTTGCATTCTTCATTCCCTATCTTTTAACAACCCCAAAAAAACCAGTAAAGGGACAAATACCTGTTAACATCATCATTTAGAACACTTTAACTTACAAGGCTAAAATCTAATGAATAAATAAAATATACTGTGGCAATAATCCTCTCTAGACCAAAAAAAAAAAAAAAAATCAGATACACAGTGAACCAAAATGATCGGGAAAGTTGGCCTTCGGCACCAGTATGAAAGAGAGCGTGTGGTTTTTACAGACTCACCATGGGGATAAAGTTACAGAAAAATACCATGAATTCCATTTCACACAAAACCAGTTGATGACTGTCATTAGCTTAAAACTACACACAAGGGCAATTACATCCTCGCTGAAACACAGTTTAAACAAATAGGAAAATGTTTACAAGGCATCCACAGCATGTAAATCATGTACAGATGGATACATTCATTGTTTCCCCTCCCCAATAGCTTTTATTTTAGATAAATACTTTGCTCTTCCCCATTTTCAGCATTTACTGGACTCATTACATGCACAACTCAAAGAAGTCAGAAAAAAAGTCAAGGTTATTGCAAAAATAGAATTAAACTAAGAATCTTCAAGTACCTTACATGACAGCCACTCTGTACCATGCCCATTGCTTATAAAACGAAAGGTCATTGAACCCATGAAAATATCTCTAATATTTTCTTAATTTAAAATAGATAATTTTAAGTGTATTTATAGTAATCTCAAAGTGATAATTTGAACTTTGAAAATAATGCAAACAATTAAAAATTATACCCATATTACACAAGACTTCTGTCTGTATCTTAAGCTGAAAAAATCAAAAAACTATAGAAAACCACATATAGAACAAAAAATAATCACAATTTACATTATAATAAAGGCAAATTTTCAGCATTTTTTAAAAAACCTGCAGCTGTGAGAGATGTCAAAGCAAGTCACTACTAACTATAAATTCATCAGTTTGGTTTTAAAAGATTTTCTCTAGCAAGAGTTTAAGGGTGTGTTGTACACATGCGTAAAATTCTTACTGATTTTAGATGTCTAGAATCTTCATATATTATTGCCAAATACACTTATCTTCAAAGCAAGCAGTAGGCAACGTATCACAATTTGGACACCGCAGGGAAACCTAACGGTCTGGTAATACAGGTAAAACTGGAAAATTAAAAAAAAATAATAATAAAATAAAAAAAAAATCCCAAAACGAAACACATCTGATAGCATATTGCCCAATTGAAATTATTTCCAAGCCACAAAGCTGCAAAGCCTTTCAACTCGGTAAAGCGAAATAAGTAATGTCTCAAACAATTACTTGTACTCTCTCCTGCTCGTGTGTTGCACATTTCATTTAGCCATAGTGTATCTTCAGAGTACGCTTACAATCCCACGCACCTCAGGTACAAACACCGATCTGCTGAATCCTTCCTTCCTTCCTTCCTTCCTTTTTAGGGCCAGAGTTCGTTACGGATGTAATCAGTAAGCCTGAGGCTGATAAAAATACTGTAGTACAGGCAATGCTAAGAGTGGCAATATCAGAGAACACAAAAATGAACAAATGATGGAAAATTCTAATATCTTTCTCCCCATTTCACAAAATGTTGGAAATCCACCAGAATTTTTCCCTTGTATTGAAGAAAACAGATTTAAAAGTGTTTTTGTTTTTCCCCCTTTCATAATCAAAAGCATTTTAGTAGATTTGTAAGGCTACCACGGATCTTCTAGATCTCCAGCACCCTACAGGAAAAGAAGAGGAGAAATATTACTACTCACCAATACAAATGAAAACATTTTGTTGTACTTTGGATTTCAGTGGTATAACTAAGCGTAAGACAAGACAACATTTTCCTTTTTCTCCCCTCCCCCCATACCTGCCCACTTCCATACATAAACATTCTTTGTTCCTCGACACCATAAGGGAATTCATTTTTGCAAAAGATGAATCCAGTAAAGCTATTACAGCATAAAGACTTAAAACCAAGTGTTATCTAAAATTGTGCTGCATCATGGCTACCAATAGATACACCATCTATGGACTAAAGAAAAAAAAAAAAAAGTCTATAAAATACTAAGAAACTCAGCACTTGAGGCATTCCCAGTCCTCAAGAAATTCCCGCAGGCTCTTTTTCTTTAAAGCATTGAAATTTGTGTCTATTTTGAACAATGATATTTTTGCGTGCGTGTTATATTATGAACTGACCACTGAACACAACAATTCCAGATTAGTTATGGCCACTCTAAGTTCCCAGTATTACCACTGATCTACCCAAAGGCATGTACATACAGCATGTCATACAACAAAAGACACAGAAAAGATTTGGTAGAAGGTAAACTGAAGCAGAATAGTTGGTTTATTCATTTATATAGACGACGTTTAACTCGAACCTGAGAAATGTTGCCCAAATAGAGGATTATGATCAATGTGCCAAACCCAAAAATCACTGAAATATTTGTCAAAACTAATGAACATAATGAGTTAATATCACAAGCTATGAAAAGTTTCAAAGCATGTCAGAACGATAGCATTTCAAAGGAAGTTTATTACTTGCTTAAAAGAGTCAATATGCATACAGATATTCTTCCAACAGCATATTCTTTATTTTCACTTGAACACAGATTCTTAGAACTTGACACTAGGTACTAAATCTAAGTACATTTTCATTTCTGGATATATGTTATGCTACAACCTGGGAAGTAATAATACAGTCATCTAGAAAACGGATATTTATGCTGAATAGTGAATACAATCTAAATTGGGGGAAAAAATAAATCAAACACACTTTATGAAGAGTAAGTGACAACCTAAAACGTGACAGCCTTTGTAATTTAGCTGAAATATAAACTATACACAATTCAAATACAAACATGCAGTATATGATGCTGGGAGGGGAAAAAAAGATGAGAGAATTTGTATAATTCAATTAATTTCCACAAAAGATACAACAAAAGATGTGAATTACTTTACAATTAGCAAACATATACCATAAAAATTATTATTTAAGAATGTACTTCAAAAAAAGTTTTAAGATTTGTCTTTGCATTAGCATGTTAGATTCCTGTTGCTGGTATCACAGGATTTAAAAAAAATAAAATAATAAAATCAAGATCTCAAATGGGAAGAAGTTAACTGCTTGCTACACAACATTAGATGCAATTACTATAATGTAACATAGTAGTTGAACTTCTAAGGAAAAAAAAGGGCTTTGTATAAACAATCTGTACAAATAACTAAAACAAAACCAGACTTCTAGGACAGATGTGACAAACGTCGAGATATAAATGAAGGAAAAAACGCTCCGTGGAGCAAAGCGTTAAAGCCGCTGGGAAAAAACATTAGGTCTCTTTATCACCCTTCTCATTCATCCCTGAATCTTCGTTTGAGCTCTGCATTTCAGCAAGGCGATTCCCGGATTCTGTGGGGGTGTCTGGCTCGGGGTCACTGGGTCCAGCATGAGTATCTGAAGTAGATGCTGCCGCTGAGTCAGCAGTGCACTCTTCTCCCTGCATAGCTAGCCTGTAACTAGTCAGCATCTCTTCCAGGAGGTGGCGGTAGTTCCCCCTATGATTAATTCTCATTTGCCTGAGCGCTTCCACCAATTTTCCCTGCGTTCCACTCTCCTCGGCTTCGCCAGGGTCCTTTTTTTAAGATTCAAGACCCCAAAAAGATCAGTTGTTAAACTAGAATATTTTCTAACGACATCAACAAAAGAACAACAACAACAAAAAAAACCCAAAAAACAAAACGAACGGAAAAAAAACCCAAACCAAAACAAACAAAAGCCAAACCAAACCAAAAACCCAAACCAAACCCCACAAAACCAATAAAAAAACCCCCGAAACTCAAATAAAAAAAAAACAAAACAAACCCCAAATTTTATTTGAGAAAACATCAGCTTTGCTCTATGTGAATATAAACCACCTTATTAGCAGTATACATCTTAAAACAATATAATCCATGTTTGTCTACTTTATACAACATAATAATTTAAGAAACGATACCTCTTAAAACTGCATTTTTAAACATTTTAATATATTTTGAGCCAGACAGTGTCAACATAGTACCTCCTCCCAATTAAGTCCACCTTGATTCAAACCGTCTTTTGATGAACACAGCTGCTGTTCCCCACAACTTTGATCAGTTGTCAGGAAAAAAAAATAAAAATTCAAAATTTAAGCTTCTTTAGTGATCAGGTCAGTATTTTTAACTGTGAGTTTCTGCACAGCCTATAGCAACACAGTTCCGTGAAAAACATAGTGAAAGAGCCGCCAGCAGTTTACTTGAAGTATCACATTAAAATAACTGCTCAGCGTGTTTTAGATAGAACACAAGCCCTGACATTTGCGTGCACGAAGCTGCCATAAAAGAAACAAGCAGCCACCTATCAGCACCAGGTGTGGTGGTGGTTGAACAACGTAAGACGCTACTTTTGGCAGGTGTGCGTGTTGTCTGGAACAGTTATTTAAAGCCAAATCTAACAACCTGCAGCACAAAATCTGAGTAATGAGCACTGATTAAGGTTTACGAACCACTTATTTGGCTACAAGCCTTCTGTTGAAAAAATGGGGATTTTTTGTTTGTTTTCATTCTTTTTTCTTTTTAAGACTTGCACATCTGTTACAGTGCTCTGACACTGATATTAGGTTATCTTAACTTTCAAGTCCTAAAGAGTATTGCTGCTTTAAGGGAATAGTACATTTTAAATTATTAATATCCAGCAAGTTATTAAGCTAGATAAATGGTGCTGTATCACTGGAAGCTGGAAGATTTTGCAATACATTAGAGGGAAAATGTAGATGGCCTTATTCTCATGCTGACCTCATTTTATTGTCATCTAGTCCAAAAGCTTCATAAACTACAAGTACTGCAGTCACTCATTTACAAGCTTAACAGCAGTATTAAAACAGTATCTTGGGTTCAGTAAGATTTTTGGATGCTGTAACATTGCTAGAATAGAAGTCCCAAGACTGATTAGCACAGTCTAAGTTAAAAAGTGGACAATTCTACCGCAAAAAAAAAGAATGTCACCACATACAACGCTTTCCCTCTAAGCTTAATCTGCTGAACAGATACATATTTTTCCACTGTGGTTTGCTGGTCTTTGACACCTTTGGAGTCCCATGTACTAGCATTTTTCATACTCAGACAGCTCTTCAAGAGCCCAAGGAGAGGCAAGTTAAAGCAGGTAGTTTTAATCTATGAAGCAGGACTGTTGTAGTGCCTCATGAGCACAAAGTGAAAATTCAGGGCATCAAGATGAGGCTACAGATGTACCCTGTTTCTTGGGTTTTGACAAAAAAAACCCCGCTATTTATCTAGCTAATATTAAACAAGGCAACATAGCTGAAGAATTCCAGCTTTTTAAACTTCAGAGAGCATCTAAATTCCTAATTCCTCCATCCCACCAGTTTTGCCCTCAGGCTGACATTCACAGATGCCCTCCCGAACCTCCTCATTTCACAATATTCAGATCTTCAAAAACTCTTGTCAGACTGAAGTGAATACTTTTGCTCCCATGCAACACGGAAGAGTAAAACCCATAAGCAATATAATTGCAGCCCTGAGACTCCTAAACAACTTAAATGCTAATAGGAGGCGAAATAACAGTGCTGTTAGAGTTTGATATTCAAACACATATCCTGCTTTGCACCCCGTCTGATGGCGGGCTTCTTCATGCTTCCCTTGTCTCCCTCAGTGCTCTCTCAGACAAGAAACCCCAAAAACAGCAGGACAGAAACTAGCTCTTGTACATACTACACACTATACATACACCTTATGTAACGCTGACCTCTAACTACGTGTGGCAAGAACAGGCCGCTGAAAACGATGACTATTGTGCAAGTTGGCATTTGTCTCCCTTCATGACCTAATTCAAAATTCAACTTAGTGCTACTAATCACAAAAAGAATCATTGTGCCAACTATAGTTAACACAAGCATTCACAATTTCTACACAAGCTCTGCTCTGTTAAATTCTGTATGTAAAAAGGACTACCTACATGTTAGGGACAGAATTTACAATGTTTGGGGGTGTAAGAATTATGTCCATTTAACATTTTAAAAATTATCTGTAGCAGCCCTTAATGACATACATTTGATTTAGTGAAGTGCCATAGTACTAGTAAAAGCAAGAGAGAATCATGATTGGTTTCAAAAGTATACTCATACACAGCTTTAAACAAATGCCAGAAACCATTAACACAGCTACTGTAATTTTAACACTGTTCTTTGTGTTTAAGGATACATATACACCCAAGTAGTCTAATTGGATAGTAGCCTCCTAGCCTTAGGAGCACATGAAAAGAAAGTAAATAAATGGTCAAAGCCGTAGAGCCATTGGAGAAAGAGTAATACTTCAGCATGTTAACTGGAACAATGACTTGGTGGTATTATAACATTAGAATGGTAACAATTGTTCAGCTATGAAAAAGTTTTGAAATTATCCTTTAAAGACTGAAAGTCCCAATACATTAACAGATTGCTAAGATTTCACTTATACTTGTAAAGGCAGAAGCCACATTTATAGCAGAAGTCCTTCTCCTCAAACACTTGTAAAGTTGTTCTCTCTGACCCCAATGCACAGCTCTTTCCAGCCCTGGATTTCTGAAATACTTGTAATCTGCTGAGATGCCTAAAAGAAGAAAACTAAGGACTGCTACACCCTGAAGCCACACTACTGATGTGTGAATACTGCTGGAGTAAGGATTCTTTCACGCCTCAGTCTCTCACTCTACACATCTCCTTATCTAGCCTCTATGTTAAGGATTCTTAGAAAACACACGTGAAGAATCTGAAGAGGTTACTCTACAATCACTAGCTTGAATGACAAAAATATTCTGAGCACAACACCAATTGAAGTCTTTACAGTGCTGCACAAAAGCAAAGCTAACCTAGAAAAAGGATACAACTTTGGTTTTGCTTCACGTACTTTCTAGGAGCTTATCTGCAAAGCTATTATGATCCAGTTCAGAGTAACTCAGGGCAACTAGTTTAAATTGTTCAATGCTAACAAGTATACTCTTTAAAAGGAAGCCATGTTCTCAACTGCAAAAGTTAATCTGGTTGGGTATTTTTGGTTTTGTTTTGTTTGTGTTGTGTTGCTTGGGTTAGGGGTGAACTTGTAGTGTAGGGTTAATGGCTGGACTCGATGATCCCAAGGGCCTTTTCCAACCTGAACTGTTCTATGATTCTAATAGTTTGGCAGTTAATTACATTTTTTTTAATTCAGGTGGAAAAAAATGGTTCTAGCCTTACACAAAAACATCAGATGAAGACGACTGCCACAGGCAGACTTGCCAGTTAGCACCAGCAGTATTCTGCACCACACCCTCCTTCCAACAGACACACATGCACTGTTGACTACACACGGGGAAAGATTTCCGAGTGCAAGTCAGTGCCCTTTCATGCTCTGCAGACTCAGCATCTGTCTCTGTGGTTCACAATTTTTTGTTCTTGTTTTACACTTGTTTAAACAGGGGCATTATTAGATTTCCTTCTTACTTGGAAGTGCCATCACTACAAGGTACTCTACGTTTCCCTCCTACCTCTGCTTCCTGTTTAAGTGTAGCAACATTACCACAGCATGCAGACATTGTGGAGAGTCTGACCTTGAGTAACTGAACAGCTTCCTTCCCTTTCAGCCTCCCTGTGCCCTAGAGTACTCTGGTCAAAAGATTACGAGATCACCACATATGTACCTGGAACTGAGTAAGACTAGCAAAAAAGTTGTGTTTGCTCATCACCTCAGAGATGAAGCCCATTAAATTCATTCACTTTAAGGATAGTAAGAGAGCAATTCCTACCGGCCAGGAAAGTGCAAACAGGAATTGTGTCCTTCACCCAGTGGTATTCTTTTCTCAAACTGCACTGGGTCAGAACCATTTAGGATGGAAAGGAGAAAAGGTATTGACCAGGAAATCCTATCTTACCAAACTAAAATTTAATCCAGTGCATTTAAAACACAGCACCCAAATTATCATGGAGATTTGCACCAAGTACCAACAGAAGGCCAAGTTTACAACTGGAGTGTACTTCTCACATTTCATACTCAAGAAGCCGTATTAAAATGACTCAAAACAACTATCCAGGGATTCTAAAGGCAATAAAGGTCAAAGCTACTAATGGTAATAAGGGTTAAAGCTATATTCTTTTAGGACTAACTTGCATATTTGGTTTCGTGACCTCATTCTAAATTATAATTTCATGGAAGCAGTCAATACACAAAAGGATCCTGTACCATACGCTAGGACTTTCAGCAAGCTTGCATGGCTACTGAGAAATAAAATTTGGGCTTAGAAAAGATATATCATAAATGCAACTATGGCATGTGATATTTCTAGAAAGTTACTATTAGAAAAACTTTCTTTAAAAAACAAACAAACCACAAAACAACTTAGAAAGCCTATGTTGTAATCTTCAAATAAACCAATGTTGCCAATAACTTTACCCCAAAACAAAATTATGGCTGAATATGAAAAGCAGCAGGCTGACAGAGGTGCAGAGTTTCCTGAAGTACTAAAGAAGCTGAAAAAGGAAAATTCTGTCTAGCTTGTTTCAGGGTACTGTTGCATAATTTGTTTGAAGTTAGATGAAAAATGTATACTCTAGCACTTTCAAACTAGAAAAAGGTACAACTCCTGAAAACTAAAAAAGTTAAGAGATTTCATCTCTATTAGTACTCTAACAGAGTAACAGCCCCTTCCACCTTCACAAGCTTTCTAATTTAAGAGAATAACCCAAATAAAGGTAGGCAAGAGAAGATGACAGTGGAAACACCATAATAGTCATTGTGGTGAAACTGCATATTCACAATCTCAGTGAATGGAACTGATCATTTCAAAGCACTGAAAATAGAAGTTGACATCTCCTCAGCACCATTCTTTGTAATGACTACCTGAGGACTTTGTAGCCCTCTCAGAAGACAAAAAATACAATGAAGTATTTACTAGATGAATGGTACCTTCACAGCTTAATTCACATAAACTGTACAGGAAATTACATGTGTACAAGCAGTTCTCTAGTTTTCCAAATTATTTTTTAACAGATTTCATGCAACTGATATGAAACACCAGTTATTATTCTTCATCCTAATATTAAGAACCACTAATAATGAGGTTTAAAGTTATGGTAAACCATGTTTCAACATACTGTTTAAAATTCAACTTATTCGGAACTGGGCAGAAGACTGCAAGTCATTTTAGAAATCAAAACTGAAGTAAACTAAAACCACACTTTACTTCAACCATTGCACATGGGATATTTGAAGACAGTATAAACATTAAAAAAAGTATATATTAGTCTCATATTTTACATTCAGTATACCAAGGTCTTCCACACTTCTAAAGGACAAGAGGAAGCATGTTCACCCCCTCTTCTACTAGATTTCTGGACAGTAGACATAATAGCTAGTTAAGTAATGAATACGCTGACCATAATTTTTCATAATAATAAACTATAATTTAGAAAAACCCTGCACTGTTGCCTCACAGGTTTGACTGAAAAAAAAAAGCTGGCACTTAAATTTTAACAAGTCTTTCAGAATTGGATGCCAGTTTGCTATCTTTTTGAGGATGTTTTATTTAAGACACATCCAAAACAATGTCAAATTAACTGTGTGCTACAATACATATTTTGTCGTTTTAATACTTTATTGACAGTGATGTATATTTTTGCTTAATGTATGACACTACTTCCACCATTCTTATTAACAAAGAGGTGTAGAAATCAAAAAGGAAACTCACCCCCTCATTCTCTCTGTGTGGATTCAGCCTACTATACACAGCTTCAATAATATTACGCCTAAAAAGAAAAGTTTAAAAAAATAAATTAAGCACAACAAAGGATCCCACAACAACGAGAACTTATAAAGTTTGAGCACAGTAATAATTTCAAAGTGTTTAAAATACTTTGCCTTTAACCTGCTGCTGAAAAATATGAAGCCCACTTCTGTGTCTTTACTCACTTTCACTATGATGTCTGGGGATTTAGCAGTTGAGTCAGGATTTGTAAAGACTAAACAAGGGAAAGCATTTTCTTACACTTCTCATGGTCTACCTCTCCACAGCTTTAGAAGTTCCAGCTGCAGAGTCACTCTTTGTCAAGAGTAACATTTATATATGTATACTTTGCTTACTATAACAAAATTCTTCAGGTTTGCTGGTTTTCTTGCCTTAGTTTTGTATATGGAACTTGAAGACAACTGGGTTTTTCCCCATTTTTATTACATACACACAGGTTACTACTTGCCTGTGAACTTCTGAAGTGTGCTGCCCAGGGTATACAAACTCTGAGATGTGTTGTCTAGTGTCTACTCCCACTGTAGAAATTAAACCCCAAATGCCACTAGCTAGATTTTTTTTTCTGGCAGTGCCATATAAGGCCACATCTTCACAGGCAGGCAAGATAAGCAAAAAAAGCTCCTCCAAAAACCCCAAGTATAAACAGAATTCTGAGATGAATGTCCCCGTATCTTCAAATCATACTAAGAAACGCGAAACATACAGACAAGTATAATGAATATGAACAGAGGTTTTGACAGCTTCAAGAAAAAAAGAATTCTTCCATGAACTACAACTCTCAAACCTGGAAGTAGCCAAGATTGATACAAATGGTAAGCACCAACTGCTGACTATTCTAAGCAAGGGTGTCAGACAAAGGTAGCAGCAAATGTCTCAGACATACACAGTGATGGCTTTTGATACAAGAGAACTTTCTGTGCCCCAGAACACAGAGGATGCTAAAAGTTTGATGAGGGTCCTTCTGAGCATATTGAACTTCATGAACGAGAAATTCTAAGTCACTTAGTACACTAATGTCCTGGTTTGAGCTAGAGCAGAACCAATTCTCTGTTCAGTGATTTTACCTTTCAGCCTAGACTCTTCTGAGAGACTGCACTTTCGGATGTTAACAGCATGTTTTTGAAAGTGTCTGTATCGCTAGAGGTGATAACACTGATATTTATAGTTACTGCCAGGGACTGGGATGCAGAAAGGCTTTTTGTTCTTGCTCTCCCTCTTCTTCAATGGCCAGCATCCAAGAAGGACTCCATTCGTTCTTCTGGCTTTGGTCCGGATTCAGAGTTCCCAAAATCCAGCTCCTGTGACCGGTTCCCCCTCTGCTGCTGAGCCTGGGACTTCCCCGGCACTGCCGGCTCTGCAGCATCAGTTCATTACTTTCATTATTTCCTTATTAGTACTACTACTCTTTATTAAAGCTGGTTTTAGTTTTCTTTTCCAATTTTTAAGTCTCTGCCTTGTTCCCTTTTCCCTCCCGTTTGGGGTGCAAGAGGGATTAGAGAGCATCTGTCGGCATTTAGTGGCCAGCCCAGCCCTAACCCCTGGCAATAAACTACCTGAAGATCAGGAAGCACTTCGACTGTTAGAAGCTCAAAACCAAAATACTAATGATAGGGAAAGTACTTTACGTATTTTTCTGGATTTGTATTCTTTCCTAGGCACCTATTTTCCTATCCTGTGGACACGAGACAGAGCTAGAACGATTCTTGGTCGGATCTACTACAACAAGGTTCTTATATTCACACCATGGAAGCAAAAGCTCGTTCGAAACAGAAGACTTGGGTTTTGAATGGAAAGCAGCACATGAGACAATCTCAGGATATGGTGCCCAGCATCAGAACATGTTTTCCCAGTCATGATCCAGCATTTAAAACAGCACCTACCGAAATACTCCGAACTCCGGGAGATGGTTTGTGGACCAGTGAACGCCAGGGACACTGCCTCACATGTTGGGATGACTACTACCCTACAACACTGAAAAGATGTTGTGCTGTCACGTGTTCAGAGGCAATATATGTCAACGACGATATTTATCCAGATAGAGCATATCAAGACAAGCAGAAGGCAGGCACAACAGATACACCTGACAACTCAAGTTCCACAGCTGAGCTAGTATGAGATACATCAGCACTGATAGAAGATTTTCCTGGAGAAAAGAAACGGAATCTTTCTGTAGATGATAAAAGAAAGGGTTCTCTTCTTTCAATTCCACATTTAGTGATGGTGGAATAGCAGAATTCTGACCATATGTCTGTACAACAGAAAGCAATGGCACCTCACACCAACGTAAAACAGTCCAAGCGAGGTGCCATAGAAGCAGCCCATTGCCACTGCAGAGGGATTAAATTATCAAGCCCTTGGTGATCTTCCTATCTTCTCAGTTCTCTTTTCTTCCTTTGACCAGTGACCAGTGTTACTTCTACGTACTTTCCTTTGCTGGGAAAACTCAGGAAGAAGATGTTTAATGGAAGTACTACACCCAAGTGACAGGGTGGCTCAGGACTTCTGTTTTCTTCAGCAACAAACGGCCATCTTTTAGCAGCATTTGAAGTTACAGGGGGATGAATGTTAGTTGGAAGGGACCTCTAGAGACTGTCTAGTCCAAGCTCCCTGCCAGAGCAGGATCCCCTGGGGCAGCCACACAGGAACGTGTCCAGGCAGGTTTTGAAAGTCTCCAGAGAAGGAGACTCCACAACCTCCCTGGGCAGCCTGTGCCAGGGCTCCGTCACCCTCACAGTAAAGAAGTTTCTCCTCATGCTGAGGTGGAACTTCCTATGTTCTAACTTAAACCCATTATTTCTTGTTCTATTGCTGGGCACCATTGAGAAGAGATTGTCTCCTTCTCCTTCTCCTTGACACCCACCTCTCAGATATTTGTATACGTTAATAAGGTCCCCTCTCAGCCATCTCCTTTCAAGGCTGAACAGCCCCAGTTCTCTCAGTCTCTCTTCACAGGAGAGATGTTCAAGTCCCTTAATCATCCCCCGTAGCTCTCTGTTGGACTCTCTCCAGTAGGTTCCTGTCTCTCTTGACTCGGGGAGCCCAAAACTGGACACAATATTCCAGGTGTGGTCTCACCAGGTCAGAGCAGAGCAGGAGGAGAACCTCCCTAGACCTGCTGGACACACTTTTCTTAATGGACCCCAGGATCCCATTGGCTCTCTTGGCCACAAGGGCACGTTGCTGTCCCATGGACAACTTGCTGTCCACTAGGACTCCAAGGTCTTTCTCTGCAGGGCTGCTTTCCAGCAGGACATCCCCTAATCTGTCCTGGTGCCTGGCGTTATTCCTCCCCAGATGCAGGACTCTACACTTATCCTTATTGAACTTCATGAAGATCCAAGTCAAGCTAGAAGTCAGACTTTAAAGAGCAAGATTTTAAAGGATAAATTACCACCATCAAGTGACCACAGCAGAGCAGGCAGCTTTAGACCTCCTGTCTTAAAGAATGAGCCGGTAGAGGCTTCTTCAGAAGTGAGATGCTTGGAGGAAATACACAATGCCAATAGAAGAGGAGCTACTTCAGAGGTTCCTAAGGTTTCCAAACATACTCTAGTCAACATCGCATTGTGATTCTCCAGCTCAAACATACTAAGAACCAGAAGCAACTATAACTGGTGCTAAAACCAAGGATACCAGCCACAGACAAACTCTTTCTGCAACCTCTTTGATCCAAGTCTTAGGAGTTCAAACGGAGTGTAAAATGCGAGTTCTTCATCTGTTAGTAACGTCACAGGGTAAGGATCTCAAGACAAAGAATATTCTCGTTTGGACAGAAGTTTTAAGTTACATGGGATGTAGTTTTAGGTTGTATAGCTGTACTTTTGCAAAACTTTCTCAATCCCACAAGCACAGTTAACTAAATAGCACTGCCTAAGTTTGAAGGCAAAGAAGTAGTCAATTCTGTATGATATTATCTGCATCTTTACTTTAGAAGAAACCTTCTGAAGTCAGTTTTCTGTACCACAGAACTTGGAAATTCAAAAATGGAGAGAAAGGCATCAAAACACAAATTCTGAACCTAAGCTCATTAAAAATATAAACTGGTTCACAACAAATGAAGACAGAATTTATATGCAAAGATTCCAGGATACATGGTGCAGTTAAGAATGAACAAAACAACAAACCACACCAACTCGTTCAGCACCGGGGAGGTACTAAGAAGAACAGGCACACCACAACTTCTCTGAATGCCTGGAATGCACAGAAGTGAAGAAAAAGGCCCAGAACACAGAGGTACTTTCAAGGTTAGAAAAAAATAGTCATGTCCAAGAGTGCTCATTAATAAGTACGTGCAATGAAATATATGCATACACAAATGCTGAAAAGGACAGAACTTTGTACTTTGAAAAATAAAGATTCCAGAAACAACAAGACCTGCACCAGGGAGCAATAATAGGTCCCACTATTTTGAGAATTCTTGTCTAACCATTTTTTATGCCATCCTAAATTCTGTTAATTAAAATTCTTAAATTATAGGTCATTAGAACATCAGCCTCCCCAGAAAACCAATGTAATTTCTGAATATTTACTCCAATTAAGTTTTAAAATGCATATCCCAGTACAATATTCTCGCTTATCTAAAATTCAGTTTAAGACTAAACAAAGAAAAACAATTTTCTTACAAGAATGTTTGTTGAGCAAACAAGCTTTGACCCAAACTTACAATGAACACTAAGTGGTGGAGGGAACATGGTATCAGGGAAGTTGAGCTGGTATTTTGATATTCCATTTACATTATTGATAGTTCTTAAGAAATGTAAAGCAGTAAAAAGCTAAGAATAAATATTTATTTTTTAAAATGGCCATACAGAAGCATTCTGGTATATAACATACTAGTTTACAATTTTCATACGGTCCTCTTATTGTTGTGGAATAGGAGATGTACAAATGTTTATGTAGTACCAAAGGTAAACTCGGTTAAAATACAAAATTCAACTTTTTTCTTTAATTTGAGTATAGCTATTACAGTAAGAAAGCTTTAAAACATTTAAATATACATATTTGTTTCAGCGAGCTAAACAGTTCAAGAAATTCCAATACTGTACTCACTTGCCAGCTAAACCACCTCCTGGTGGCAAATTAGGGATATTCTCCGCAGTTAAAATGCGAATAACATGAGCAAGATCAGGCATTCCTTCTTCACCCGATTTTTCCATAATTTCTAATTTAAAAAACAGAAGAAATCCTTAGATTACTGCATTAATAGCACCCATTCCCTAAGACGCTAAAATACAAGATACTATCATTTTTTAACCAAGACATTACCAAAAAAAAAAAAGTTACAACAGGAAAACGTTCTCTACATTGCTGCTAAACACCTTTTGCATGGGACAGAGCTATTCAAATTCATAGCCTGCCTTTCCAGTATGCTTCTAGCCACCTTCCCTCAGAGCAACTCAGGAGCAGACTGTGAATGGGATGAAATACCCTGGAGACAGCAGCCTGTTCTCCTTCAAGTCAACAACTGGGCGCCTGCTTCCCATTGCATTGCAGCACATGCTCGGAGGTCCCACGCCATACAGCCAGTGCTTCCCAGGATTTCAGTCACACTTCGTTGCAAGTAACACCTTGCATCCTCAAAGGCACGAATCTCTGCTGCATGAACACTAAGGTCATCATACTCAAGAGGCACATAAAACAGCCCAGCATCACTCAAGTGGCCAAAACAGAACACAGAACTGATGATGAATAATTAATACTACTTCTACTTTGAAAATGGAATATTGTATCACACAAAGCCAATGCTGGTAGGTTCTGCCCTGGAAAAGAACTACCTAAGCTAAAGTAAATCTTCACATGTTCTTACTCGTCAAGGCTGCTAAGGCGAACAGGCAATAGCTGCATACACAGTCACACAGGCAAAACACTATCAGCTTCCCATCATCAGCATTTAGTCGTTCAATTACAACCACAGCAGAAAAAGGCTTAGTTATCTACAAGTTGTAAATAACAGTGTACCCATGTGTATAAGTAAGAATTTTTTTTTTTTTTCCAGAAAACCAACTTAATTAAGGAATGGAGTGCTACTTCCTGTAAACATTCTTCTAAATAAAATTTCTTTGTCTGAGCCACAAAACAAGAGAATTAAGAATGAACCCTCTTAAGTACAATTCTAAAAAAAGTCAGTCAGTTGGCATCCTGGTTACTATCCAAAGAAATATATCACTTGAATTTCTTACAATCAATTGATTATATTCTGAATGCTCGATTTGGAGCCTGAAACTAAAGCCAGAAGCAGCTACAATTTGAACTTACAAAGTTAGTACAAAAGCACATGACCTACCTACTTCAAACACGCCATTCCAAGTTTCCTGGTATCTAAATCTTTCTCAATGTCTATCACTTATTTAGAAAGCAAATGATATGCAGGCTCCTCTCATGATTTCTAAAATCAAAACAGTGCTTGCAAGGTACTCACTTTATATCTATGTTGTCCAAAAAGCGATTCTGCTTTTGGTATAGTTTTACAACCCTGTAACAAATAAGGCACTATGCTTCTCAGCCCTAACTTTAGGTCAGCACCATACAACTTCTGTAATGAAGATGCTGGGTATACTACTACTAGAAGTAATTAAACATTCTTCCATGAAACTTTACGTATATTATTACACACCCATCCATTAGGAATGAATCATGGCCAACAAAGCAAATGTCAGCTGAATATGTATGTTTGCACGTTAGGACTTTGATCATTTCTCCATACATATTCACGTAAGTCAGCCCGAAGTCCTCTTAAGCATTTTGCCTTTCTGTGCAGTTCTACCCAGAAGTAGATTGTGCCGCTATAATAAAATTCTGCTGAGTCACATCTGTCAGGAAATGTCTTATGCTTATACTGCTTTTTAGAGCAAGAGCACTGCTTTTTAGACCAAGTTATCTACATACTAAAACCAGACAAATAGCAAGATTTAATAAGAAAAAAGTCTACAGAAGCAAGCAATTACTAAATATAAAAATCTTATGTTTGCATTAATATGTTCTTAAAATGGAATTAAAGCCATCATAACCAAGGATTCTTGTTACTGGAAACTTTCACTTTATGCTGTTTAACCACTTCTCAGGGAGTGCTTAACTGAACCACAAGCATTTTCTCTCCATTTCTAGAAGGGGCCAGATCAGAAATTCTGGTGGAACTGTCCATCTCCTTTTTCTTTTCCAGATATTAGAGTGAATAATTTCATCCAGAACATGTCCCCTCTCTTCACAAACAAAAAAAAGCTTCCTAACAGAAAATCCGAGAATAAAGCAAATGACCAAGCATGACCTTTTTTCATTACACATCAGTTAGCAGATACACACTGTGGATTTGTTTGACAAAGGCCACTAGTGAAAGAAACCAAATGTTTTCAGAAACAGATTTATAGGCATTTACAAGGTTTTCACCCTCATGTCTATGATGTTAAGAATAACCCTGTAACTACTTTTTTTCCCCTGAATGTGCAAAACAGAATTACAGAAACTTCTATATCTTAACTGCTAATATAATTCAGATGCTTAAAGAATCATTTCCTGATAATATCATATATGCAAATCCATGCAAGTTCACTACGAAGTCTACTACTTTATTCCTGAAACACTTTTCACTAAAAACATAACATTTAACTCAGAGACAAATATTTCTGAACATTCATACAAAATTTTATTTCAGCTTTATATAATGCAAGTCCCCAACCAGACAGCTTACAATTTTTCTGCTCCAGCACCTCCTTTGATTTTCAGCTGTAAGATTACAACAAATCAGTTTTACATACAGTATATATTCCACATATGTAAAATGCATTATTCAACTCGCTGTATTAACTGAATATACCTCTACCTTTAAGACTGTTTAAGCCTACATGAAACACATGCCTCTATTTAAGATTTGGGGGGTTAGTATGTCTGGGAGAAAAACAGATGTCCCGGTTTTGGTTGTGATAAGAGTTAATGTTCTTCCCAGTAGGTGGAACAGGGCTCTGCTTTGGATTTAGGATGAGAATAATGCTGATAACATGCCGATGTTTTAGTTGTTGCTGAGCAGCACCTACATTAAGTCAAAGACTTTTCAGCTTCTCGTACTGCCCTGCCAGCCAGGAGGCTGGAGGTGCACAGAAAGCTGGGAGGGGACACAGCTGGGGCAGCTGACCCCAGCCAGCCACAGGGATATTCCACACCGTGTGACATCAAGTTGAACAATAAAACTGGAGGGAGCTGGCTGGGGGGTGGTGGCCCCTACTCAGGGACTGGTGGGGCATCAGTCAGCAGATGGTGAGCAACTGTGTCGTACATCACTCTTGGTGTACATAGTTTTTTCGATTATTATTATTTCCCCTTCTTTTTCTGTCCTGTTAACACTGTCTTTATCTCAACCCAGAGTTTTACCTTTTTTCCCGTTCTCTCCCCTATCCCATTGGAGTGGAGAAGGGAGTGAGCAAGCGGCTGGGTGGTTTTAACGGTCATGCTGGCTTGAACCCAACAACGGAGAACAGAAAGTAGCATTTGAAAGTGGCAGGAAGAAAAGACTGACACAGCATAACTTCACTAGTGTCCAACACACCTGCACTATTTTGGAAAGTAACCAGTTAAGTGACTCAAACCAGAAGCACAGCTGTGCTCACCACCACAAGTGACTCAATCACAAGCTACTGACTATAACCTCATAAGTGTCTCAGAATAACCTTGAATTGGCAGCTTTGGGACGCAGTTACACACATTCTGCCAACCAAACTAGCAAAAGAGCTTTGGTATTAGTTCCTCCACTAGAAACCTCTGTAAACTATCACTTGCTGAGTTTGGTTTATTTAAATAACTTTGTTAAAACAAAATCTTCTGTTTTGGTATTAAAACAATAACTGTCTTTTAATAACTTTGGAAAGATCTTATGGAACTACTAACTCAATTCATTGTACAAATAGACAGGACCTTAGCATTCTACTTAGGAATGTACAAACACAGACCATAAACGCTACATGTGTAAGTATTAAACTGTTTTTTGAACACAGATTATTTTTTCTTAAAACAAACAAAAGCATGCCTCAAACAACGCCTTTCTCTCCAAGCCAGAGCCCAAGTGCAGCACTGAAAAAAACCCTGTTTTCTAAAAAATTTGATGGGTTAGTCCAGCTAGCTTGAAATTTAAAGTCCACAACAGAACAGAAAAAAAATAGTCCATGTTGAACAGCACACATTCATTAAGGACTAAGATCACTGACCTGTTTCAGGAGTTCCAAAGGATTTGATACTAAGTGCCAATGTTGCCTGACTTAAATTAGCCACTTACTGAAAGACAAGAGTATCTCAGAGAACTCATAGCTCATATTTTTTGACATCTCCATCTTTGCAGCTTGGTAGTTCTAAGGCAAGATGGTGTTTTTTTTCAGTTAAAACACTCTTTAGCAATATACACTAATATATAAATAATATAAAAATATAAATAACAATTTACTGCAGGTATAAAAAAATTGTTATTGGCTACCAACTGTCTGCACAACTTGTGAGTTGTTGGTGCTTTAATAGATAAGGAGACTTTGTTTTTCACGTTAATTTTTTGTGTGTGATGTCCACTATTTGCCTTTTGAAAGGAACAGTCATCATCTAGTCTGGTATTTTAAGCATTAGTAAATCTACTACAGATTCTCACTACATACAATCGCTTAACTGTAATTGAACACAGATTCTTGGACTTGGCTGTCTAACTTACCAAGTTTGGAACTTGAAAACACACATCAGAACTACAAATAAATCAAAACAAATACACTTCCCTGAAGACTATCCTAAGGTGTAAACTGTACTGAGAATACATCTAAAACAATACAACTTCTGTCTTTCGAAAATACCTGGAAGAGATGATCAAAACCATGTTATCAACATCACAACTTATCTGCCAGGCTTTAAGTTTTTGGAATTAAAGACAATTTAAGCCTTTCAGGCACAGCCGTTTTCTATACTTGCACTTAGTATAAAGAAAAACACAAAACTGGTGATGGCACTTTTCCTTTCCTGATTAAAAAAATGTTCCCATCTTCCAAAACTTTTCCTTACTATTCCAGCGCTTGAGATGATACTCTTCCCTGTCGCTCTGCGTCTTTTTTTAAGAAAGTTAAACATATTTCTGCCACTACTTAAGCCTTTACATCCAACTGATTTTTTAAAAGAATGAAACATCTTTCCAAACAATTCACCCCATGCTGCTTAACGGTTTGAAATATTTTGTTAAAGTTTCTCTGTATTATTTCTGAACTAATAATATTCAAGGCACTAACGCAAGGTGAAAATTGCAGCCCAATTTTCTTTTTTTTTTTTTAATTAAGGAAACTGTCAAAATGACAGCTTCATATAATTTACTATGAATGCAAAATTTGTTAGAAAACAGGTAAATATTTCAAGTTCTTCTGAAGTCTGTTTCCTTTATTTTCTCCACTTCCTGAGAGAGTTTCTTCAAATATGCTAACTCTCATTCCTTGCTAAATAGCTGACATTTAAAGGTCTTGCACTCTGGCCAATTAGCAGAACATAGAATGACACAGGGAATTCATGCAGAAAAAAAAAATAAATCAACAAGAGCTAAAGCAACAGAAGTCTAAGCTTTGAAGCAATTCATTTTTCTGGATTAAGCTTAACAATAATTTTAAGTTACACATTGAATAGCTCTGCATCAGTTCAGACTGTGTGCAGTATTTGTTAAATACGACAATATAGCTAAAATACATTTCTGCTAAGCAGTTATTTTGATAGGTCAAAGTAGGAACTGAATTATGCTACAACGCTGCACTGTCACTAGCAAATGCTGCCTCTTACATCACACTCGGTTAATCCAGTCCCTCTGATCAGGAGTTATTTGACAGCTTTTCTGTTAATCTCCTTAACATTCTCTTACAAAAGCAATAAAATAACACTGCAGCTCCACACATTTTTCACCTATGTGCCGAGAGAGGAGCCACCAAGAAGCTGGCAATACTAAGCAGGAAGCACTGTGTGCACACCTGACTCCTGCCCATGAAGGCAACTATTCCTGGCTCTCTCCCAGAGCCTATTAACAGCTCGTGTACTCTACGTAGACACAGGAAGATAATAGGTATTTATCTTAACTAGTGTCATCTAGGAAGCCTGGGAAGTAAGCCAAGTTCTGAGAAACATGCCTAGAGTTAGCATCTGAAGTGACCATTAGCTCTCTGTAATCTCAACAGAAACTACAAACATGCAAGCCATTTCAATTTAGATCCCATTTAAACAAGAGGGAAAGACACCACACACAACAGCAGCATGTTCAGAGATAACATGTCTCATGGCCTGAAGGTCTTCATATATATATAGAGATATCTAAAAATTAAGGCTTGTTACATAAAGTATCTGCATTACTGGGTCACTGATGCAAATACAAAAAAAAAAAGAAATTTAAATCTAAGTTTACCTCATTTGGTTAGGTAAGAGTGCAATAAAACCCGTAACTATCTAGACAAAGAACACGAGTGGTTTTCACAGACTGTTTCACACAAATGAAAAATTAAGCAGTCAGTGGCAAGAGCTGTGGTTTACGTCACTGAGACCTTGTTACAATCTCAAGATGGTGGCTTCATGCTGATTCTGACCTGCAAAGTTCCCAACATTTTGGAATTCAAATTTACAACTACTTTCATGAAGTTCTGCTGAACAGTCCTGTAGAACCGCCAATACCACATTTTTCACCATGAACCAGAAAAAGTAGCTCTGGACAGCAATGTAACAGTATAAAGCTAAAGTACTGGTCTCGGCACCTGGACCAAATATATCCAAGAAGGCTACATGACTCGTCACCCATCTACAAAGAGACCACCTCTTCATGAAGCACATTTAAACTCAGATCTGGTGATCAGAGTATTTTAGTTCGGGGCCGAAACAAGTTTAAAAAGGGTACAAATTATCTTAGCTAGCTTTCTCTTCAGTAAGCCATTTCCTTCTTTGAATACTATTGCTATAATTGATAGCTCCAACAGGTAGGTTAATAAGCTGCATCACTCTAAGTGGGTGACAGTGCTTCAGTCCTCTTCTGATGACATTATAGAAGTTCAAAGAATCACAAGCACAAGGCTTTCAAAACCTCTGATGACTGCTTCTCTCTAGTGATGCTACTTCAAAGTATTATCCCAGCAACATTTGTAACAGCAAGACAAACTGTTGCAAGAACTCAGTCTATTTTCATGCCTGGGTTGCTTCTGCAAAAAGCTGTGCCAAGGTAAGAGCCATTTTATTAAAAAGGCAAACTTTCAGTATCAACCCTGAACATCAGTCAGTTCTACCAAGACTGAGCTATACCTGGATCACTAGAATAAATGAGAAGATCAAACAGATCAGGAGGAGGCCACTACATACAACTCTCATCACATCTTAGAACAGTCTTAACCAATGATAAAAGAATTTCGAAGAAACCGTTTGAAAGTCTGCTTCAAATGTCAGTTTTTCTGACATTAAGAACATTGCAGAAAAGGAATAAATATACAAGGGCAAGCCTTATATTCCTAGTCAAGCTAACTTTCCTTAAATTTCTGCTTAAGGGAAGCAAGTTGCATTCAACCTTTAGAATCAGAGTTATAAAATCAGTGACTAAACAAAACTGGTTACAAATTAGGTTTGGTCCTCCATAAAAGTTCTAGATCATTATATGAGTTTCATTCACACATACACTTGGTAAGTATAGAGAATCCAGAGCGATGATTCAAGGCTCTTGCATTTATAGGTATTTTTATCATTTATAGTCTGTTAATATTTCACAAAAGTACATTTTAAAAAGTTGCTGGTGTAAAAAGTAATCCACAGATGCATCCACAAAAAGAACAAACCGAAACCACCAGCTATAAAAGCTGACATAATTAGGTAAGTTGTCCCTGCAGGAAAACCCCCAGTACTGCTTTTTCTTTTTGTCAAAAACTTTTCACAAAAAGAACAAAGCATCACAAGTATCCCTTTTAATATTTTACAAGCAAGACATTAACAATATCATGATTTACTTAGCTGATATAACACTTTGCAAGGTCAGTGGTTGCATTTTGACCTGTTAAGATAGAAGTAAAAACCTAAAGCTCACAATAAGAAAGTTCTTGTGGAAGTCCAGGATAAACTAACCACATGTCTTAGAACATTCTTCCCAACACACAAAAATTCAGAGTTGTAACCAGGCCTGAATTTGACCAAGCTTTCAAGGCTTTTGTTTTCATGTTCAAGAATGTTATGACAGCATTTCTGGTAACAAAATGCACTTCTTACCTTCAACCCGTGATTCCAAGTACTTATCCAACTCAGCATCTTTTTTCACTGCCTCATCTGAGACCTTAGGAGCATTTGAAAAACAAACTAGTACAATACTCATGTTATCACGACTCCCCTATACAACAAAGAAAAAAAGAAGAGTTAGGAACTTTAGTCTTATTTTTAATTTTTTTAATTCTAGTCACATTTCTACTTGTTTCACATGCAATACTATAGATATACCTGAGGAAAAAAAGAAACCTTGCAATAAAACTGTATTTTGATTTATAAGAACCTCTAAGTTTCCCAACTAAACTACTCAGTAAAATTAATTCTCAGTCTTAGGGTTTAACATATTTAATGGGCTTATTTATATGTCAACTGCTCAAAAATGCTATCAATAAAAGCAGGTCAGAAATTAAGACAGTTGCTTAATGTTACCTTAAGCCAAGTTAAAAAACAAATCACAGTGCAAAATGAAATGCAGAATACTTACCTCAGACTACCAGAATAGCTAGCTCCTGCTACTAATTTACTTCAGGCTTGAAAGCATTCACATAAGACACTATATTCATTAAAGTCTGTTTATCAGAATGTACCTGTGTCACATAAAGCATCTTCAAGAAAGTAAGTGCAAAGCATGAATTCATTTAGTATGACCAAGCTGGCCTTGCTCCGCAATATCACCCATCGGCTTTCTCAGATACTAATTTTAATGTCAGTTCTACACTAGGTAAGATCAGATTTAATTTTCACAATTATAATCCACAGTCAAATTTAAAACTACAGTGTTTAAGTCTCTTGCAAAGAGATTCATAATTTAAATTCCTGGCTTGAAATCAAGAACTTGTTTTGGAGGGTAGAAGTTTTTCAGTGCCATTAGTCACTGGATATTGTTTCTGTGTAAACCCAACATATTGGATAGTTCCTACCATCTATCGCAACAACTCATCCTGAAGAAATTCAGTAGGAATCTGACATTAAAATAAATTCCTTCAGAAGTACTAAGGAGTTATTCTACGTTCCCTTTTGTACCAAACATTTTTCACAGCAATTAATACTATGTGGTACAAACAGAGGACAACACACTAACATTTTTACAAACTGCAGAGACCCAGGATCTGACTTTACGAAATAAACATGCAGTTAGGGCTCAGTTTTACTGAGGTGTACTAGGAGTGACCCACCCTTAACAAGGCCAGTCAAGCGCTTGGTCAAAGGACTCGCAGCATCTAAACCAACCATACAATGTATGGTATATGCTAGAACACAAACCTATTCCTGGAAAAAAAAAAAAATTAATTAACTTTTAGTGCTAGAAGCTAGTGCTTCTGAATTTTAGTATTTTCCTCAAAATTGCACGTTCAGTCTGCGGCCTAACAAAGGAACTCTATTTTCACTAGTAGGAGTTACAGTTATGGGTAGAGCAATCTGTAGTTGCTTCAAACAAACTCTACATTTGAGGAGTGCAAGCAAGTTCAAATGCAAAAGTAGCAGTTGTCCATCTAAGCTACAACGGTGAGCTGAGGACACCACTTCAGTTGATAGACAAACCACACCTTGAAAAGCAGATGGTGCAAACACCGGTTTTACACAAAGGATACAAACATCATGCAACTTAAAGAACAACAAAAAAAAAACCCAAAACAAACCAACAAAAACAAAACACACAAAAAATCTAAAACAACTTGCACACAATTTTTTCATTTTAAATGACTTGTATTTGGAAACAAAGTTTAGAGCTGGAACTACATGCAAGTGTTACTTCAGAAAATAACAAACGTTCATGTTTGCAATTGCTATCACCTTTCCAGGCACAAAGGATGAGGCTGTATATTCTTCAGCAAGGACATAAAGTCCAATGGGTACAGAAGTTTGAGGGAACGTAGAGGAAGAAGGGTAAGAGCGGGCCAGGAACTGCTGCTAACACTGTGTCCATCTAAACAAAAGATCATTTTAGAACAGCTGCTTGGAGGAAATGGTTACATACCTTATGTAAACAAGTGTCCACTACCCAATTGCACACTTTTTCCAGGTCATCTGATACTTCAAGTCTAGACTTAACAAATTCACAGAGCTCTTCATTGCTCATTACATCCCAGATTCCATCACAAGCCAAGATGATAAACTCATCTTCTTCTGCCCTTAAAATTTCACAAACCTCAGGCTCTGGAGAAACAAGTTGTTCTGTAGGGCCTTTACCGTCAACACATTTGTAGTCATAGTCCCCCAGAGCTCGAGAAACTGCCAACGACCCATTAACACGCTGAATCATTACACTGCCTCCTGCATTCTGGATTCGCTCTTTCTCCCTTGGGTTGCAAGGTTTGTGATCCTGTGTTGAAAAACAGACTTGTCCATTCCTATAGAGAACAGCACGTGAATCACCGCAATTGATAAAGTATATATGCTCAGGTGAAATCATAACTCCCACTGCTGTTGAGCCACTTCTGTCCATCCCATTTCTGAGGTCTGAGAAATTGCGCATATACTCATCAATTTTCAAAAAGCCAGTTCTGATTCCACTCTTGACATTTTCCACTGAAGGTTCAAGAGCAGATCCAGGTTTTTCTGTCGCCCTAAAGTCTTCATTGTTAGTGATGTGTTCTAACAAGTGCGTGGAGCAGTAATTTGCAACACGAGATCCCGCGTGACCATCGTAGACAGCAAAGAAGGACCAGTCCTCTAAGCCATGGGGAATACCTACAACAGCTGTGTGAGCATCTTCCATTTCCACTCTCCATCCCTGCATACTGCTGAGGCCGTAACGCAAGCCATTCCCTGCACCGTGAGCATTATGTTTCTCAGTTTTTGGTTTATCCAAAAATGCACCCATGTTTATGCAATATTGGATCTGGAAAACAGAGAAGAAAAGTCTTATTTATAAAACCGCCACTGCACGTAAGCTTTGATCTCCCTTCCCTGTGTTTCATCTTTATAGAACAAGTAATAAAGCATGCACAGGGGTAAAAGTCAACAACTATAACAGGGGTAAAAAAACAGTAATTAGTAAATGACATGAATGAAGTGTGAACTTACAGACCCCTGTTTGCATTCTTTTTTTTGGTAGGTTGTTTCGGTAGGGTGTTGTGCCTTTTAAAGAGCTACTCCACCAAAATTCAAGGTTCTCAATAGGAAGGCAGAGTAGTCCACATACCTTCGCATCCCTGCCAATTTTGTCATTCTCTGCAGAAACTAACTCATGCTGGAAAAATAACAATCATATCACTTCTATTCTAATTCCAGCTTTATTGTGGCACGAAGAAAAGCTAGTATTTCATAAATAAGAACTGGCTGGTATCACTAGCTTTGCAGGTACTGTGCTACATCTGTATTCTTGTGAAGCATAGCACAAGTGACAATAGGGGAACGCAGACCATTTGCCAAAGGAAACAAGAAGGCAAATCCCACTTCAATTCAAGAAAAGTTATTACAGGATTCTCTCAATAAAATTACTTAGTCCTTTGTAAAACAGCATTTCCATTTTGACCATCCCTCTAAGACATTCATGTGCTTTCAGGCGATTTTAAACTCAATGGTACATTCATCTCAATTTCAACATGTATCCAGTTACAAGAGACATGAGCTATCTAAGGGAAGAACATAATCCACAGAAAATGAGAAATTCTTCAGTAGCTGGAGACTTACTTCAAAATACATGAGAAAAAAACCATCCTCAGTGAACTCAGGTTTAATGGTTTTGATTCAGGTCCTACCAACATTACGCAAAAGGAACAACGTGGTTTTCTAAGAGATTGAACATTACATAACTTAATGTACTTTTTTTCTAAAAGTACATTAAGTAGACATTCTGTCTACTTTTTTTCTAAAAGTAAAAAAGTAGACAGAAAGCACCTGACTAAGCCAAATCAACTGAGAAATTTAAATAGCTCTTATGTTTGAGTACTATGCTATGTTATAATGACAAGTCTTTACATCCTCTCTTCTGACATGGAATAAAACACTAATGAGACTCCAGGTTTGGAAAGATTTGCTAGAAAGGATGATTTCTTAAATAGCTAGAAATTGAGATTTTGCATGGACAGTATAAATGCTAACACTGTGCAATCATCCTCTCTACTTCGTCTATGAGATACTACCATGATTTTTTGATCATTTCTCATTTACTAGTCAGTAACTCTACACTTGTATGTAATGTTTCTATGTACTAATCTTCTGCTATCAAGTCTGATGTTACAACACACAAGTCTTGTACTTAGTAAACTGCCAATAAGTAGCTATCAAAAAAAAAAAAGAAAGAATTGTGTGACACCAAAGAAAGCATCCTGAGCCTTCGTTTGCTCTCCCAATTAGTCATTCCATGTACAAGGTACACACTCTCAGCTGCAGAATCTATAGCAAAAGCAGTTTAAGAAAACATGTTCAAAGGTTGTTGCAAATTTGATTTTTGCTTTATATAAACATAAAAATAATCCTCAAACTGGATTTTGTAAAGCAAAACTGGAAGTACTAATTTTGCAGGTAATGGCCCATCTAATACAAAAAAGCGCAAGTTACAGGATGACTTTAAACCCGCATTGAACGTTCTGAAAACACTCTGTATTTTTAACAACTTGAAGAGTCATTAAGCACTTTTGAACACATACTATCCCATCCCAACATACTTCTGAACACATACCATCCATTCTACACTTCCCTCACCTTCCCAATCAGTTCAAATTTGTGGTATTATCCAAAGAATTTAATGCTTAAAAAACTATAAGTATTATCTCTATCTGTAGTCACCATTCACCAACATCCAGTCATATCATACCCAGGACAGCGAAGATGAAGATAAAATGACCACACAACTTTATGTTGTGCACTGTAATGTAATTTGTAAATGAACATTTGTAATGTAATTTGTAAATCACACTGCATGTAACCTCTGAGCAATCAGTTCACATCTGACCACATTCATAACAAACCCAGAACTCCCATCAGTGCAACTTAGGTCCTTTATCTCTTAGTCTGTCATTGCGCATCTCCGGGAAGATCACAGCTCTATGCTCTCTATACCCTCCCATTACATAGCTGGAAGACAGCAACTGGATCCAGCCCTTGGCCTTTACCCCTTGCAACTGAAGAACCTCAGCTCCTGCCTCTCCTCATATATTATATGCTCCAGCCCCTAAGTAACACTGGTCCTCTGCTCTACTTGCCCCACCATAACTATACCTTTCTTGCACTGGGGGGCCTGCACTTTACATTATATTCCAGATATAGCCTCATCAGTTCCCAACAGAGAGAAATAATCATTTCTGCCAACGTGCTGGATAAACCTTTTCTAATATGGCCCATACTTACATCACTACAAACATACTGCCCCTTAACATTCAAATCGTTTGTCCTGGTTGTCCAACAGGACTCCATGGTTCTTTTTCTAGAAAGCTCGTTCCTAGATAAGTCATCATCCAGACCACACTGAGGGACAAGGTAACTCTGTACCAGGTATATGACTTGATTAAACTTCCTGAGGTTACCATCAGACTATTTGTCCAACTTGTCAAGATCTTTCTCAGCTACTACTGTTAAAAGCCTACCCACTGGTTAATTAGCACTCCCTCCAATATGGTATCAAATGTGTTAAGAAGGAATACTCTTCCACTGTCCAAGTTGTTAACGAAGACTTCATTATGCTTCCTCTCCACATTTCTTGAGGGACTTAAGCCATTAAGCCCCGAACATGTTTGTAGAGCCAGATTCAGTCTTAAGACAAAATACAGCCAGAAGAGGAATAGATGAAGTGCCTACCTTGAGCTACTAATTCAGGCACAGTTTTAATCAATAAGCTCAAAAATTCAGTACCTTTTCAGCTTTTGACATTTAATTTCCAAAGATACCATTTTTAAGTTACATTTAACTGTCTAACACGTTAGCTTGAGAAAGCCATTTAACATCCTTCTGGTGAAAATGCTTCTCCCACAGAAGATTATTAGCTGGACCTTTCAAAATCTGGAAGACCATGTCTACTGTAATTGCCAAAACTTTACTGGAAAGAGAGAAGGCCTTAGTTCTCATCCATGTTTCACAGACTATTCTTTAAAAGAGTACATATATTTCAGATCAAGAATGGAAAACTAGCATTCCCTTCTTCCGGTAGTCTTTTCAACACTGCTACAGCAGCAGCTCTAGCTATTGCTCTACTGCACATTCTCCACCTCTTGTTCTAAATAGCTAAGCCATTCCCAAGAGACTTCAGGGCAACTACTCTCCAGCAAAAGCTGACATCCCTTTCCCAGGGCAAAAACCTAACCCAAGGCTTACTTGCCTGAAGCCCTAATGCATATTCTTCTCTGATGTTTCCTACCTGATACATGAGGTCCTTATTTCATATACAGGAACACAAGCAATAATTTAGGCCCAGGAAACCAAAGACATCATGGAAGTATGAAGACAAAAGCCATGTCCTCTGATGTGTCAGAAAAAATTGCGATTGGTATCTTTTTCCCCACAGCTACAGAGCGAAGAGTTTCTTTGGTATCAATTAGATCTGCTACATAGTAAAGGGGCTTAAAATGCCATCTGTGCATAAGTTTGAATTTATCTGTTTAAAAGAAAAACAACCACATCCACTGGTTTTCTCCCAAGATCTACAAAGAAAATTGCAAATAGTTCTTGCTCAGTGGCACACATTCATGATTTTCTACTACGTCATGAAGGAGAAATAGGCAGCTACTTGAAATTAAAAGCATGCTCCTTTTTGTATAGATTTATATTTAACAGGCAGAAATATTTACTTGCAGGCTGTCATGAAGACAGTCAAAATGTAACTAGATTATAAAGGTCTAAAAGCCATAATCAAAGCTATCGCAGATAGTATAAAATAATTTCCAGATCACATGTCAGTTTTAAAGAAAACATCAGAACTAGACTAATACCTTGATGGTCAACAGTCCCAAAGGCAATAACGTATCTTTTCATATAATGAGAATGGTCCAACATCAATCTTTTGGGCTTAGGTCACAAAAGTGTACTGTAAAATATCTCTTCCTCAGAAGGATTCGCTCAACAGGCCAGTCATTTTTAATAAGTCAGTGCTGTGAAAAAGAAACAGTGCCAGAGTTTCCTGTTACAAAACACATGTGCTCCTGCTATAAAAAAAGAATGACGTTTCAACAGACAAAAGGCTACACTAGATATAAAAGATGTAAACGACAAATAAATAAGCCAAATATCTGTGACAATCAATTTCAAAGCTTAATGGAAGTGCAGGAAGAATTAACTTCTCTGGTTTAAGTAAAAAAACCAAAAATTAAAAAGAAAAATCAAATTTAGCCTTGGTAGAAACGTCCTTTGTGTGTCTCGTGTCTCCATCTTGCAGGCGCTCTCTCTCTCTCTCTCTCTCTAGTGCGTATGTGCATACACACACTCTACACATTACACACATCTACACACTGTAGGTCGTTTTGACAAAGATTTCCTGTACCCTTCAATTTATAAAAAGATCAGAGTGACAGAATATTCTAAGTAACCTTTACTATCTTGTATTTACTTACAATACACAATCATTATACTATCATCGTACTTACATTACACTATTTATTTATACTATATATATACACTACATACAAGTTCACTTGATGAGTGAAACCAGCTTTGAAGATCTTCATTTTTGATTCCAGAAAATTTGGGATCACTTTTGACTTAATGTCCCTAAAAATGCTGGCACTACATAAATGTATAGTAGGCAAAAAGTTATTCAATTTTTGAACAAGAACTCTACTCAAAGCTTGGCTGTAACAGCTACTCTAATTATGTAGTCACAAGTACTGGCAGAGTCAAACAGCCATTATTTGAATCTAAGAATAAGATCCGACTATTTTACTTTCACTTAAAAATGAACTACATAAAAAGGACAGTAATAATCATTCATGTCCACTCACTATGGGATTTAGTTATTTTTTGTTTGTTTTTAAATAATAGTGACTCTCATGGGCACCAACTGAGAAGGATATCAGCTGACTAAAGATACTGACACAAAGAAATTCACTATTAACATAAAACTTTAATATAGAGCCTAGTATCAAAAACTTTTCCTGCCAGATGACATGAAGGAGGTCCAATGGATTTTTAAATCAAGATTTTAAAAAAAAATTTGCAAGTTACACCCAACACCAGGTAGAATACATGCCTAGGAGCTACAGCTGTAGCTTTTAAATTAATTAGGAAGAAAAACAACAAAACCAAGTCAGAACACACAATATTCACACCACACTACTTTTAAACCAGCAAGTTGAAAAGGAGATGACTATTTGGGAACATGCTTCAGCTACTTTAGGCTGGTCTGGAGGTACAAAACAATCACAGGCGTAATTTAACACTGCGGAATCACATCTATTTTCAATGTCAGTAGCGATACCTGAAAACATTATCTCTTCTGTTCTGTCTCAGCTACTCACCACTATACTGTGCCAGCCATTTCTTTTCTTCCAGAATTGCTGGCTGAGACATTTTTGCCCTTACTCTTTAAACTATTTCACTGAAGAGGTGCAAAGTTAGCTTTGCTGTTTTGAAACTTTGTGACTTTGACTGCAGTGGGTTTAGAAGTCAGCAGCCGGGACAGCAGAGCCAAGGGGGCAGTAACCTTCAAAGGGGAAGACAGTGAGAAAAAAAAATTCAAAGAAGCCCCAGGAGCTAGGTTCAGAGCTATAATATTTCTAGTTATGCTATTAATACCAGAAGAATATAGATGCTCATGGTCTATTCAGAGGTTCATTTTACATTTTGTTTTCCTGCACCTTATTATAACATGGATGAACCTATGTAACTGCAGATCTTCAAGCTCAGCTTAAACAGCAAACGTCTGTCACTCACAGATGCTGCACATTTCTACACTGAGCTTCTGATTTTTCTGGAATGCAGTCTGGTTCAAGATGAACTTCACAAAAAGCTTCGAAGTGGCCTCTGAATCTAGCTTTGGAATCACAGCATCCAGCACAAAGTTATCAGGGCCCAGGATGATGCATTTTTACAGTCATCAAGCCTTTGTCGTGCAGCTTCACCCTTACCTAAAAGTTGTAGAACTCAACTTCACAGAGTTTTGTGGCCAAAAAGCAGCTTAAAAAGAAATACACACTGTTTTTCCTAGCTAGCTACACAATTTTGTGCTTGCCAGTGTGACTTCTGATAGCCAGCAGCCCTTCGCTTACACTGGCACCACAGCCAGGGACTTAACTGAAGATGAGGAATGTAGTGTCATTCTCAGTAAGACTCTACTGTAGTCAATGCCCTAATGTCACTCATCTTAGTTTTCCAGGAAACAACTTCAGGTTTTCTTTATCAAGATCTCCTCCAAACACTCTGAAGTCTGCAAAATTCAATCTCCTTTGTTATCTGTAAACAGTTTATCTGTTTGAGGAACTATGCAAAAAGTGATAAGTAAGATACATAAATACTCAGGCTGGTTCAACTACAACTTTGGGCCCAGCTGGTGGCCAGTGCAAAGCAAACAGACTATCACTTCCAGTACATCCACAGGAACAGCACAGAGGCTGAAGTCTTTAACAGCCAAGATAGCTCTGCATAAGCTAATATTCATGTGCTCGCACCATTTTCTTGAAACAGGAGTTCGGTGCACTGGTACATGAGTGAAACAGGCCTACTTGGTTTATCAGATATTACCTGTTTAGGTTTATTAATCCCAAAGTCATATCAAGCTCTGTAACTTGGTGTGGCTTTACTATTACCACCTGGAGGACTGCACTGTACTCTTGTTTATCCCTACTGACCATACTATGACAAGATGTATATCCTATGATATTAATTGAAATTCTTTTAGTTTGCCTGTATCGGCTTATACTTCCCATAGCCAGTATGTTCTCACTTCTTTACTGGGCTATTCAAAGCAGATGCACGTGTGGTGATGTTACAATGTGCTGACCTTTGTGATCCTTCCCTAAAAAAGCTTACAGCTATTTCTATGCAGAATCATTTTTGGTTCTCTAAATTCAATAAGAAACCAAGAATTTTGTGCTAAATTTAGTTTGCTCCCTTCCAATCAATCTAAACATCACTAGTTACGTTTTTATCAAAGAAACAGTCCCCAAGATTTCGAAGAAACCAATGTTTAGCCAATATAATACACGTATCAAAATTGAAGAATTTATTTTACTCATTAGCATGAAGCAGTATGTCACTAATAATTAGTTCTCCCTTATTGTAAATTTAAGGCATTTAAGACAACCTCTTTCCTTACCTTTATCAGTATTTGTTTACTAAAAGCTTCAAACGCATTTTTGTGTGAACAGGGCAGAAATGAATCATCAATGCATGCCATCAATAAATTGCTCCTAAGCCGGTCTGAAAGACCAGAGTGAGTGTTCTGCAGCAGGTCAGCAGAACCACAGTAAAACACTAAACCACTTATTTACATAATTGAGGGGTGATTTGTTGATTCACACACAAATCTGAGGAAGTCAGACACAAGGGCTAGGCCAGACGAGTGCTAGAGGTCCATTCCAATATAAATTAGGCTATGACTTGCACGGTCTAAGAGTTGTGCTTTTTTTCAATTTGTTACATCACTGCAAATTAAGTACAACCCCATTCAATCATGACAGTGACACACAAACAAAACAACCCAAACCACATTTGAACCCTTCTTTCATTGTAGTAGCAGAACAATCAGTGCTACCTCCTCAGCACAAACCTGTCACTGGCCTATGTATCATTCAAGTGGAGAGGAACAAATATTGGGACTGCTTGATACAAACAATCCCAGATTCTTGTCCTCCCACTACTGACAAGGGCAGCCTAAGGCAAGCTAATCTTCCTGTCAAAGATACCAAAATGTGAAACTCAGATTGAAAGGCCTTGATCATAATTCTGCAGATTCAGCATATGCATTAAGCAATTTTATGGTTAGTTCTCAAAACAGATACTCCCTGTTTAAAAACAGAAATATACACACCAAAAATAAGAAATCTCTATGACAGGTATTTGTGGTGGTGTGTTTGTCCAGGCTTTTTTTTTTTTTTAATAATTTTTGTAGTTTTGCAGCATTGAATTTTTTTTTTAAAAGAAGTCAGAGTAAAGGACATTGACTTGTAGTTCCCTACACAGGAGTTCAGAAGATAGTAACCGAGTAGTGGGACAAGGGTTATCTCCATCACTGTCAGATAAAGTTATGACAGAACACCAGCAGCCAAAACATTTTCACTGACCTGGAAGAAGACATCAACCTTTACCCCTAAAAAGGTTATTCAAGATTTGAAACTACAGTGGACTTGTAACAAAAAATTAGACATTTTCTGTAACCGATTAAAAAAGGTAACCTAAGGAGTACTTCTGCTATTAGCACATTTAAGGAAATACGGACCTTGAGGTGAAAAAAAAGCCACACACAGACAGTAAGCTGATCTCAACACAGTGGCAAACCATTTCATGACTTCCGCTGACTGATACTGTAGGTTTTTGTGTGAGAAAATATCTTCCTCAAAAATCTGGGTCAGCACACATTAAATGTTGAAAAATTAATATTTTTTTTTCATTTATTAACGGTGCTTTGTACTATAGCAGAAGGAAGCTATACTTTAAATTATATTTCCTATTAAAAATAAGATTAAGCAAGATTCAAATATATAGAAAAATCACATAATTTCATCCAATCTGTTCTGAAATTTTTGTTAAATTCTTGATGAATTACAAATTGTAAATTAAAACACAGTCAAAATAAAAACAATTATACCTTCTCATAAACTTCCAAGTGGCAGAATTTGTTCTTACCTGTAATTGTAACCTTGTCAAGGTTCTAGTTCAGTGCCGAAAGAATTAGTTTACATTCCTGCTGCCAAGAAGCACATAACAGAATGACTTGCAAAACCTTGAGATAACAGTACAGGACACAACATCTGCTTTATTTTGGTATTTCCTAAAGAGAAACAAAGGAAGTAGTTAGCTACTCCAGCTGGCTCACAACAGATTTGTACATTAATTTTTCCATGAATACAACTTTTTTCCTAAATAAAAATGCTTGAACTAAAGCTATGCCTGGATGTCAAAAGATTTTTCAGCACACTCTTTAAACACTATATTAAAGAGTCATGCTAACAAGGAATCAGATTTATTTTCCTTGCTATTTCCTTCGACAGCACAGACTAGCACTTAAAAACTCATCTAGCCTGTTACCTGGCATTCAAGTCCCTAAATTCAGTAACAGAAGAAACAGCTTTTGCACACTTGCTAGCATAACACTGCTATTTGCTAAATTTTATTCACCTACTCAAATGACAGAGCGCACTCCTTGAGTGTTTGACAAGACTTAAACCCACCAAGTGCCGCACATACAATTTGTGAGCTTCTTTAAGCTGCATGCTTACATGTGAAAAAATGCCCCAGAGTTCAAACTAAAAGCAACAAGCTTCAGTCGCAAAAGTATTTCAGCTTCTCTGAAACAAGAACGATTATGTTTCTTTAAAAGTAGTTTCTATAACATTTACCAGAAATTCAGCTTAAAATGTAAAAGGAGCAGATAACTAACAACTCAGATGCAGGTATCCACAAGAACATCTAGGCATTACGCTTGGTTTTGAGCAGCATGCAAATGGCCAAATTCCTTCACGGATCAGGGACTACATATTTAATCTTAAATACCACAGCATCTTACAAAAGCTACCACGACAGGACAGTAGTAGGAAATATCACAGGAAGAACTGTGGATAACAGCAAGCTTTGTCTGAGGCATGAGGGAAATACAAGCCTTATTGTAACACTGATGAGCTGAAACTGATTAAAGCACTGATGAGCTGAACGAGGCATAAAAGGGATGTATGTACTGCAGACCAACTTTAGACCCACTCATCAAAGAATGAAGCTGTGACATTTCATTACAGCTTGCCTCTTCCCAACACTAAACAGTGCTTTTCAACTACCAACGAGTGTCATAAGCAAGAAATTGCTCAAAAGAAGGAATACTTCGCTACGGTTTGAAGAACTGTGAGAGTTTGCTAAGTTTTATGTTTGCAACATTACACTGCTTGCATTTTCCTCAACATTCTTTCTTCTTCTGAATGACAACAGGATGGATAGTTCAAGGTATCAAACTAAGCCAGAGAAAGTCAATTATTTTCTGCCACTCGAGCTCTTCAAAACAGCTTAGGAAATGCAGCATCAGAAAAGTGCCAATGACAGAAATGCAGAATAGGCAGCTGCTGCCAGTTCAGATCTGCTCAGAAAATTGTGAAACTACACCTCAAGCAGCATCCACTAAATCAATTAACTCTGAAAAAGCATTCTGAAAGAACGAGACAGCAAGTAGCCTAAACCATTGTATTGGCCTACATGGCAAAGGCTCTCCCAAAAAAAGTTCAGAAGTTTCAGTATAAGAAGTTGCTTCCACATCCAAGAACTTCAGAGAAAACCACAAAACATAAGCAGCACAAAATAGCCTGACTCTCTCTTCTTAAATACACCGGTGATTCGGGCATGGACACAGAATGCGTGACGAGAACACAATTCCTCCAAGCACTTTCTCCCACCTTCAGAAGTTCCTCCTTAACTAAGAGGGTACATGGGGCCTGCAGGATGAAGTGCTCGAGAGCTTCAAGTTCTTCTGATGCTACTCCAGCAGCCTTTAGAAGCGGCTGATTCACAGAAACAGACCGGAAGACAAGCACTCTGCTTTGTAGAAGGCAAGAGACTTGACCCCTCCCAAATTCTTCTACTTCACAGAGGGTGTGAGAGCATTCATTAGACTCTTAGCCAGGAGACAGGTTGCTTAGAGTAGGGCACATTCAAAGACAGCTATTTCGGACTAAGAGCATTCTACTCCAGGATATGCTCCCTTTTACACAAATTCTATCTACATGAATTCTCAGGAGAGAGAAATACAGTATTCTGTGTCTCAAAACACAAAGTCATCTTAGGTTACATACTCCACCACTGAACAGTGCACAAAGAGGGGACAGACACTAATCCTACTTACTTCTGTGCAGTAGTGACCAAACAAGCTGCAGAGTTGTTTTTTTCATAATAAAAATTTCTCTATATAGTTTTGGGGTTAATAAGCTACTATACTCAACCCCCAATAGCCCGTGTGATAAAAATGCTTACATGCACAAATGAAATGGTTTTATCCAGATCACTTGTCATAAATTATATCACAAGAGTAAAGCTGAATGTTTCCTATTAAAGGCTTAACAAAATTACAAGATGTATTATATATTTTATTCAGGCTCCTTACATCTTTGGAATATGCATATGCTTAATATGTGAGTAGGACAAAGTTAGTTCAGTAAAATTCTGTAATGTTTGCTACTAAGGCACCAGTACCCTACAATAAAATAGATTTTGAGCTCAAATGCTTATGAGCTAAAAAAGACTGAATTTCACCCTGTTTACAGCACTAAGAAGGAAAAAGCTACATGGTCAAAGCCAACATAAGTAAATCATAGAATGGTCTAGGCTGAAGGGACCTTAGAGATCATTTAATCCAACCTCCCTGTCATGGGCAGGGATGCCTCTCTATTTAATCCAACCTCCCTGTCATGGGCAGGAACGCCTCTCAACTAGATCAGGCAACACATGAGGACCGAAAGGGAATCGAACCTGAGACCTTTGGTGTTTCAGCACCACACTCAACTGAGTGAGTTAAACTGCTAAAGAACTAAACCAAATATTCAAAAAAATGATGCAGCCCAGGGAACACTACTATGTTATTTTGCAGAAGGGCAAGCATCAAATGCTAGTCTTTGTGATGATTAAATATATACTTAATAACCCTGGTAACAAAGCACTAACAATCCTCAGACTGAATCCTGTTTAAAACAAACAAAACCCACTATAGCATCCAGTCCTTTGCTTGTTTCCAGACTCTGGTCAGAGAAGCACCAGAAAAACACTGGTTTTATTCTGCTCCACAATCAGCTATGACTCTGACCTTTTATAGATAACCAAATCACTGCTGCTTTAAAACAAGTAGACAAACAAAACAACCCACTTCCTGAACAGCAACAGAAAGAGCTGTAATCTAATGTGCCATAATTGACCTTATGACATCACAGTACCACCACCGCCAACATCATCCCCCAGAACTGTAAACTCATTCATATAGACGACAGGAAAAGATTTGCAGAAGATACTAGGAGGGAGAAGTAAAGAGCTATAGTGTAACCTTACCACAGGTTAGCTAGTGTACCACAACCACCCCACTGCATCTTCTCAATATACAGTAAACATCAGATAACACCCGTCTCCTAAAAGAGGTGTTCATTAAGTTACCCGATTTTTTCCAGAAACATAAGAGCACATACCAAGGGAGTGCACTAGTTGTGCTGCAAGTTCATGCGGTAGTTCTTCTTAGGTCTACATATATGACAAAGATCAAACTAAAATAGGAATTAATATCTCTGTAATTGCTTGAGACAATGTAGAACTTTCACCCTAAAGGGAAAGTTATTCATTCTTTGTAATGAAAGAATAATGAATTCTCCTGCATTTGTTAAGTGGTTATTCATTCTATACAAAAACACTGTGATTTGTGTTTCTGTGGATGTGTGGGTTTTTTAGGTTCCCCTTTCTGCTCCCCCTTAAAACATGGAAACTGCACTAAAACGTTCATTACTACAACAGTTAAAGGAAGAAGAATGAACAGAAGTTTGAAATTGAAAGCTCCATGAAGTAATTTAAGTACTTCATCCTTTTTGAAGCAGATGATCTAATATTACAGTTTTGTAAAAAGTGCAATGGTGTCTATCCACTACATTTTAAAAGTAACATCCAGGGCTTCTTAAAACGCTATATGCCTTACTTGGGGTTCTGGTGAAAATTTAGTTCAGCAATTTGAAGTTTGCAGTTCAAACTTTTATTGTCAGTTAGTCATTGGAACTATTCTAGGCTGAATTTCCAACAGGAACACACTAGTACTTTACACTTATCTAAAAGCTTGTTAATAATTACAAGCTTAGCATTCTAATTATGTCCATACTTTAGAATACCACCTCTCAAAAGGAGGACTTAAGTTACAGCATCAGAAAGCTGCTTTTTGATACATTTTACAAAAGCTACTCTGAATTTCTTTTCTGCAGATCTCTCTTTGACACATTTGTAAGGCACTTTTAATTCCTAAATTCTCAGGTTTTGGGGTTTTTTTTTAGGTAAGCTTTAGATCAATAAATTCGCTTTATGACTATGTAGATGTCTTGCCAGCAATGGTAGCTTAAGCAATATTTGCTCTCAGCAGCTCATTCCCATTTCCACGCTACACGGCGGAGCAACAGCCACAGATAGTTATGCCGGCACAAGTAAATGCCTGAAGCGGAGACTGCTCATCTAGCCGATGAGGAACTCAAATTTCGTTGCATTACACAAGCAGAAGATGAAGGAACACCAAAAGCCAGCCTTACAAAAATTCAGAATGCATGTAAGCGATCTACATTTGCCTACTGGGGGACCACAGACAAGAACTTACTCCTCTGGTCTCCTATAACAGATGAGAGTTATGCTTAGCATGTCTGAAAAACAGAAATACGGAATCACCTCTCAATCACTTACATTGGATCGCTTTTCAAACATCCTGTTTCAGGAATGCTGAGGAGAAAGGCTATCTAACATGCTGTAGTAAAAATATATAAGTATAAAACTCCTTTTCAGTTATCTGATCTTTAGCTGAACTAAGAGAGTATCATCAACAGATAAGACGTACTGCTTTTATAAATCAGTGTTCTGCGCCAAAAATCTCAAATAAATCGATAAAGAAGGACTGTAAACAGAGACCTTCCACGTTGAACAAGTATGTTTATTGGGGCTGCTGAGTTTTCTAGAGAAGAGCTCGCAAAAGTCTCTTAACTAGCTTTTATCATATCTTACGTTACAGCTAGAGTGTAAGTAAAGTTCTAGATACGCATCATACCTTCCACAACAATCCAAGAGTTGCAGACTGAGAAAGATGTGTTCGTATTCTGCATGCATTTGTGCTTCTTTTTTCTTAATGCAAAGGGCAGAGTCTGCAAATATCCATCTTTCTGACAGGGATTTAAATTCCAGCTCAGGCACACCAGAGTGATACATATGGGCAACATAAGATGATGCTTACTATTACTGAAGTGCCTGTCTTTTGAGCACATTTGTATTGTGTTTCCCCATGAGGTAGATATATTAGCATCTCCCCAGCTAGGAAAACTAAGCAGCAATAGCTAATGAGTCAGTTTGAAACCATCTGTCTATTTGTTGCTTTTGTGAACATCTGGGCTTCAGATCAATGTTTAAGAAAATACAGTCACTCCAGGTGGATTACTTTGATTTTGTAAATAAGCATCTGCCTCAAACAAGTAGAAATCACAGCCTGAGCACCTGTTAAATGTTCTGAGAAAGAATCCACCACACCTGTCATCCAATAACATTACACGGCACATCTATTGAGAAGTCCTCTGGGCCAAACTGTCTCATCCACTCTACATGCTATAGCAACGTTAAAGAACATCCAGAGTTTGTCATTCCTTTCCCCAGGAGAAGAGCAAGGTGTTTGCAAACTACAATATCATTCAATTTCAGAAGTAATCTCGCAAATAAAAACATTCTCTGTTGATTATGCAGTAGCTAAGCCTTTCAAGAAAACATCTTAAGTGTAAGACCATAAAGAATTCTTACAATACCAGTTGTCAGAAAAAAAACAGAGAAAGCAACAGGTTTCAGATCAGTTATTTCTGTAGCAAGTATGTGCACCTGGATAATAAAGAAACTCAACTGTTAGAGACTTCAAAACACTGTAGGATAGACAGTTAGGAAACGTGACATGACTATCTACTTTCATTGCTAAGACAGCAAAGGTGACTGAGCTCCAAAACTTCCAAATGCTCTAGCTATAGCATCTAGTCAGGAAGTTCGATAGTTCTGAAAGGAGTATCATTATGAATCTCTTGCACAAAACACTCACAAAGGGCAAGAATACATTCTCTGCAGAAGCTATCTTGACTAATTCCTCTCTGGACAGCGTTCAGTGATTTTTAAGCCAGATAAGAACTATAGTTCTAAAAAGTTATTTTTCATCTGGGTAGAGAATCTCACCCTAGCATGTAATGTCTAGCAATGCATTTAGAACAAGTCAGCTTTTGAGTGAAGTCTTGGTACAACCATTGAAGCCAATAAGGAGGTTTTGTTATCTTCAATAGCACATCTTGTATTTCTGCTGCTCCTGACAGAAAAAAATACCCCAAAACTTAAACCTGGTTTCTACAACATGCCTTTCTCTATAGATCCTGTATTTAAAGCAAATACCCCACAAAGGATTCTCAAAGCACAATGGCATCCCATTTTGTCCGTCAGGGGAATTAAGCCATTATAACATATGCATGCCAACTAACTACATTTTTCCTGTATTACATGTATAATACACACAACTCTAAGTGGGACCACAAGTACCTCCAAAACTTTAGAAGGAATTTGACCCCCACAAAGTAGACTGAAAAATCAAATCAAATCAAAAAGATCAAAATTACAGTATTGGAGTTAGTAGTTGGTACAGAAAACAGAGCAAGAACTCCCTAATGTCAGTATGTTTGACAGTGACAGAAATCAACTTGTATCAAATTTATAAAGAATAGAAAGAGTGAGGTTTTTTTATTTCTTTATACAAGATACTGATAATTAAGGCAAAGGACTTCCATCTCTCTCCAAGAAGGTTCTTATTCTTCCTTCCTCTTCTAAGGGTATGTCTTCAGATACAAATGAACTAAAACTGACCTAACACAGCAGATTTGAGAAAAACTTGGACGTTACTGATGTTCCTATGCAGACAGTTAAAGGAGGCATAAATTCTCTACCACACAATTAGCCACTTGGATCTATTTACAGCTTTTTTTTAGCCACATTATCACTTGCTAGGTTTGCACACAAAAGGAGTTAAATTAAATGCAAACAGGTCATTCAATGCCATAACAAAATCACCAGTACATTCAAATCAGTAAATGCCGTAACAAAATCACCAGTACATTCAAATCAGTAATATAAGAACACCAGTACTACAAGTTGCCAAATATTAACATTTACTATGCTGTAGGCAATTTAATGTTTACTGCAAAGCACACAACTTGGAAAGAGATAATTCACGCATCTGTTATAGCAACTAACAGCCTACACACACACACACAATCTTCCAAAAGAACTAATTTAAATAATACAGGAACTGAAGGCTCCAAATAGGAATTGTTAAAATACATAGTTATTTTTATACCTCAATTAGTTTTAGAACAATTTTTTTTTTTAGTTTCCTCTGTGTTAAGAATTTTTTTCTACCTACTATCAAAGTTATTTCAGTAACATACTCTATTAGTGTGAAGAGAATCAGCACTCGGAAATGCAAAGACATCTTATAATTTCCAAGAGGGTCTGCTTGCTTAGAAAGTCGCTCCCATATGGCCAACACAAATTTATCATCTTCCTAAATCAACCCTGTCGAATCAATTTGGTTCGGTTCAAATAAGGCATATCTCAAAGCATTTTTAAAGCAGTTATTTAGAAGTGCTTAAGAGAAGCAGTTGATCCTATGCGATATATAACGATATACTCCTATACAGTAACATAAACAGTATACCTGTAATCACATGATACATACTATCCAATCCACAGGATGGTATAGGAAGTTAGATTTCAGACCACAGATGGCTGGTCAGACTACTTCAGAGAACACAGTACTTCGCCTTGCACTTTTATCGCATGCTCTGCTTCTCCACCAGGCTAGAGAAACTTTTTTTAAGAAAAAGTCTGAAGTCTAACTAAAAAAAAATTACTATCTCTAGGAACTGCAGAGTGAAGCAAATTTCCATTACCTTTTTTTCTCGTGGCAGTCTCCAGTAACGTTGCCTGGACACATGGAATCTTTTTCAGGTGTCTGCATTGAGGCTATCTGAACTGCTTCACTTGTCATCTAAACAGCAGAGTACTTGGCAAGCTGCAGCCATCTGGCAACTTGCAAGCTTAAATACTCGAGTTTTGTCCAATTAGTACTGCAACTTCAGTTTCACAATAAAATGCTTTGACTCGTTTTTAATCAATACAGTTTAAACTCTCTTGATTTGCAATGTATATTTCAATGCTGAAGTTTCAGATATATCTATTGAGTAAAAACTGTTTTAATTTTGCCACTATGCCAGTGTCACAATACGTGTCGAGCTATACCTGCAAAAATTCAAAGGGCAATTTTATCAATAAGAATGTTAAAACTAACATGCAAGACCATGCCAGTTTTCAAGAAATCAATATTAAGAGGATGCTTAAGGGCATTACAGGCAGTCAATGAAGTAACAATAGGTCTACATAGACTTGACAGCAAAAAGAATTCCGGGAAGCAAGCATGTTAATAATTCAACATTCATTTTATGCTACTCATCAGGTCAGACATCAGCTGCAGGCAAATTTGGATAACACAGATTAAGACACCATCTCCAGCTCCAAAGGTTACTGCTCCTGTATACTCCTGACTGCAAGACATGCCCTTGCTGGACCAAGTGGCAATGGGAACATCTTAGCACAAAGATGCATAAGAAAAACCCCATCAACTGTAGCAAGCGGTCAGGCACCCTACTCCGTCATCCTATTTATAGAGGCAACACGTCAAAACAATTTAAGACGATTTCTATCTTTCAAAGCTTGCATCTCAGTCTTACCACTTTACTACACATACAGCTTAACTTGTATGTATTCTATCCTAAATTCAACAAACCACCTGGATTAAATTTTGTATCCATGGGAAAAAAATAAATAACAATAATAATAATAAAAAAATCACACCACACAAAGGAATACTGTTAAGTATTCAGGCTTTTGCAGAATGACAACTGAAAGAATCTGATGAATTTAGAAGTTTTAAAATAGAAGCAGACATTCAGCTTGGAGATTACACAGATAATTCAGTAAAACCTACTATAAAAAAAAAAACCAGAACCACACAGTCAAACAGCTAATTGAGTAGAAGACTATTGATCTAAGCCTTCAAACAGGTGCTGAATTCAGCACAATGAGTGCCAATTTCAGTAGGTTTCCACTCTTCCCAAAACTGAAGAGCTAGCATTAGGCTACCAACTGCCTACATTAAGTGCTAACTGTGCTTTTGAATCTCCAGACATGTCCTATGTCCTCCTGGGTGACTCCATATGAATGTCCTCACCATCTGTTCTATGTCTGGATACCACGGCTTTGTATTCCCCTTCCTACATTTTTTCAGTTCCTCCATTTGAATGCCATGAAAAAACATGCCAGCCCAGTAAACAAGAGTCCATCAACATTCTCCCCAAGACTGGTCCCACTGGAAAGAATTCCACTTTGCTACAGGTTTTATCCCCCTAGTCTTTGTTACATCCTCCACTCTCCCCTGGGAGTGGTGTGGGAACAACGCAGCAAACATTACTAAACATTTTGTTAAGTTGTGCACCAAAGCTGAAGGCAACAGTGTCACTCTGCTGAAAGATGTTAATGGCTCCTACCAGTTCATGGGTGCTCTAACTTGCAAACACATGACAACTGTGTATGTGCTTGAAGCTACAGCTTTCTCAAAAGAAATGCATCTAGCACTCCTTCCAAAAAGGAGAAAACCTGCCCCCTGACTGCCAACTATTTCCCAATATTTTGAAATTGACTGAAAATGTCACTCAAGAGCTACAATATTGCATTCACAGACAAATTACAAGCTCAGGACAAGACCTTAAACTAAAAAGAGTTACTAAGATGCTGTGAATTTAGCAAGACATTCCTTTTTATCATGCAATTTAGTGTGTCAGTTTTAGAAGTAGGAACACCTAATGCAACCCAAAAGACAGGTTTGCATAGTAAACATTAGTTACAACTAGCAACCTACTTAACTGTTTTAGTTAAGGAACACAGCCACAGCTAGCTTATATGCCTCTGACCATTAGTGTATTTCCACAGAATTATGCAGAAGTATTTAATACTTCATGTTCATAATGTTCTGCAGGAATAGTATGATACGCAAGAAGCCAAGAACTCCGAAATAGCACCATTTTGCAAGCCTCAGTATTCATGCGTTTTGTCATCTAATCACGGACAATTCTGAAAGTCTTACCTTGAACGCGGCACAAAAGTGAAATTTCTCCCAGATCTTTGTCCTTCTGATAAAGATTCACTTTAGACTCTTCTTTGTATATTAGGGGTGAATAAAGCAGAAGAGCCTGTGAGTCTGAAAGTAGCAAGATAGGAGAATTGACCAACTTCTACTTCAACACAACATTCAACAAAATCTATAGCTCAAGAATTGCTTAGTAGCAACTTCTACACTGGAACTAATAAAACAGATGAACTGCTGGAAGCATCAAGTTAGTCAAGAAGTTTCTACTTGTCTAAGGTAGTGCAGCAAAAGATCATGTCAATGCCTTTCACTTGCTGGAGATGAAAGTATGAAGTGATCTAAGCCACACCACTCAACGGCCACTACTTGTCAAAGAACTCCCACTGTCAATACATACCACCTTCACAGATGTCACACGAGCAAATTCATTTCCAAACCAGGAACGGTCCAGCCACATGACAGAGAGAGAGTCTGCATACACTTATGCATATATGTTTGAGCATAGAGAGGGGATGGAAAAGTCTGGAATACTGTGCTGGTTTTGGCTGCGATAGAGTTAATATTCTTCACAGTAGCTAACATGGGGCTATGTTTTGCATTTGTGCTGAAAACAGGGTTGATAACACACAGATGTTCTTGTTACTGCTGTGCAGTGCTTACACAGTCAAGACCTTTTCTGTTTCTCACTCTGCACTAGCAGCTAGGAGGGTAGGGGTGCACAAGAAGCTGGGACGGGTCACAGCTGGGACAGCTGATCCCAACTGACCAAAAGGATATTCCACACTGTACAGCATCGTGCTCAGCAACATAAAGCTCAGGGAAGAAGGAAGTGAGGTACGTTTGGAATGATGGCATTGTGTCTTCCCAAGTAACCTTCCCAAGCCCTGATCTCCTGCAGATGGCTGAACACTGGCCTGCCAACAGAAAGCGGTGAATGAATTCCTTGTTTTGCTTTGCTTGTGTGCACAGCTTTTGCTTTACCTATTAAGCTGTCTTTATTCCAACCTACAAGTTTTCTCACTTTTACTCTTCTGATTCTCTCCCCAATCCCTCTGTGAGGGGAGTGAGTGAGCAGCTGTGTGGTGCTTAGGTTCCACCTGGGCTTAAACCACAATACAAACTAATGCTGTAATTTACAAGACCTTATCAAGATCCTGGGCTCAAAAGAAAAGTTGATATTCAAACATTCTAAACTACAGAAACCATGACAAATAAGCCTGTTACCAGCCCCTACACGTTTCTTTAAAAACAAAATCGGACACAAACCTGACTATTCACCAAAATTATCTTGGTTATGAGAAGGGCTATCACAATTTAAACCCACAATGCCTAGATATACCAGTATGTAATTTCTGCAGCATGAATCTGACTAAAGCCTTCTCTGTTTTGGAGATGTCTACCTAGAGCATCTAGGATGGCAGCTTCTTTTCATAGCCCTGGACAAGAGGGAAGCGAATCAATCACAGAAACTGAGATTTACTTTCTGTTTTCAGCATCTTTCTTCCTCCCCAGTAACTTCAAACAGCAAACAAATGCTCTACAAATTACTTTGGTTTACAACAAGGTTCAGAATAATGGGTGAAAGCACATGGGACAAGACATACCAATCATGATAAAGTTCTAAGACTTCTTTATCAACACAAACAAAAAAACTTTTTCCTTTATTTCTTAGATGAAATGAGGTTATTCAATGAACATATCTTGATTATTCCATGCTTACTCAACAGGTAGATTTCAAGTAACTAATGCCTAAATATAAAAACAGTCAACAAGAGTAACCGATTATGTTCAAGCTATAGGAGCACTAGAAATGATTCCTTGTGGGAGTGGCATTTAAGTTTCCAAATAAAACAAAACGTATGGATTAATTTGGCTACTTAAGTCTCTGCCATGGGTGATTTTTCATAGAATGATTCAGAGTGGCAGGAACCTAGAAGGTCATCCAGTTCAATTTCCTTTTCAAAGTGCAGCCAGCATTGAACTCAGTCCCAGTTGTTCAAGGCTTTATCCACTCAGGTCTTAAAAAATCTCCAGAGAGGCTTACAGGTTACCTGCTATAATCTCTTAACAATCATCCTTTCAGTAAACATTTTTCAACATATAACCACCCATTTCAATTTATGACCACTGCCTCTTATTTTCCCACTGTGCACATCAAAAATGAAACTGGCTCCATTTTTGTGGTATCCATCCCCGTATATATCAGATGGTTGCTATTGGGTCCCTCCGAAACATCTTCTCCAGGGTAAACAAGGCCACAAAAGGCTCTCAGCATCCCCTCACAGGTCACACGCTCCAGCTCCCTGACCATCTTGGTGGACTCGCCCTAAGTATATTGACATTGTTCTTGTTTGGGGTAGGAAGAATGTGAGCAGAACTGGACACCGCACTACAGATGCGGTCTGGGAACATCTGGAATAAATGCCAGCTGAAAAGGAAGAAAGCTGCTTTCATCACTACCAGGGTGAACTGCTGACTTGTATTTAGCCTACTGTTCACCAGAACCAGGTCCTTCTCAGTAGAGCTAGCAGCACTGCAGCAGGGTTACTACTGATGCTGGAAGCAGACCTTGGCACATACCCTTGTCGAACCTTAAGATCCCGACAGGCCCGCTCCTCTAGCTTTTTCGAGTACTTTGGCACGGCTGCCCTGCCTTTGAGCCATACAGTTCTGTGTCTGCCACAAACCTAATGAAGGTGAATTTCACCTCCTGCTCCAGGTCATTGATAAAAGACATTTAAAAAAAAAAAAAAGAAAAAAAAAAAAAAGTAGGTCACAGTAGATCCCTGAGGAGCTCCCCCCAGTTGTAACAGCTGTCCATGCACATTATGAGCCATCAGCCACTCTTTGAGATGACTCTTCAACCAATTTTCACTTGTCTAGTCATCCTCCCATTCAGAATGTAAACAGAAATATGCTGTGGGACATTGTAAAAAGCCCTGCTACAGTCAAAGTGAAAAAAAACCAAAAAACACCCACTGTTCTCCCCTCAGCTGAAGACCTACCTAGTCATTTGACAGAAGACAGTCAGGCTGGTCAAGCATGACTGGCCCTTGGTAAAGTCAGTTGCCTTCGTTTTGAAGGATCCAGAAATATTTTGCTACAGGTTGGCATAAATCACTTAGACAGTGCTACCTAAGTAAAGCTGTATTTAACATTTTTATTAAGAAAAATAGGTTTCCTTTATTATATAACATAGCAAGGATGCCTGAAACAGTGACCAGGAACCATTTCTAGGCTTCAACAATTTGCAGACTTCAAATGTTCCAAAGCCTAAATGTAAGAACTTTGTGCATAAAATTAATCAGACCTTGACACGTGAACACAGCCATCAAATAATTGAATTTCTGGCTAATTTTCAAGGTATCTGGCAACAAGACAATAATAGTAGAGATTATAAAAGGAAAAAACTTGGTGTTCACAACTCCACCTAAAACTTATAGGAACTGGTGGCTCAGCAAGGGAAGAGAAATGTGTGGAAAAGAATAGTAAATGGCCACGAAAACTTACTTCACCATGCACATTACAAAGAATTTCTGAAATTCAGATTGCTTACATCCATTCAGATGGTTTGAATTTCTCCTAGACTGTATTGAAAGAAAACCCACTTTACTGAGACCTTTGAACTTGACCAAATTCAGGAACTCCTAGACACAAAAACAGTCAGTGCCTGACAAACTTCGAACTCTAGTCTCTACCAGTGACGAAATTACTCATGTTTCACCCAAAATACTTCAGTTCCTCTCCAGTTTCCCCAAACTTATGCTTAAAGCAGGGACTACAGAAGATCCTCTAGTAGCTCCACCACATCAAGTGGTGAACAATGCCAACGCCACAGCAGATAGAGCAGAGGCAGTTCTCTTTCTCCTAAGGAAATTTGCAAATGAGACAGAAAGAACTCGACTCACACAGGAACTGGCTATGTGAAGTTTTGGTTGTATTTCTGTGCATCTAAAGCAAGTGCTGATATTTAATTAAACCGGAATGACTGCTGTGAAAGGAGTCAACATCTGCAGCAGGTTATGCATTTGGGAAAAATCCAAAGGAGGATATGTATATTTTTAGTTTAGTTATAACAGAGGTTTTATAATGTCATCACATAATTGCATGTTCTTTTACTTCAGGGTAGCAACATGGCTGGTGACATTGCTAATACTGTCACAGTTACCTGACTTCCATTATGGTCATCTCTTCATCCTGCAGTAACATTCCAAGCAAATTTAGGACTTCCACTTGTAAGATCAGTCATCAGATATCCAAACCATTAGTCTTAAGACCCAATGTTAATAACTATGCCTTAGAAGAACCTCCTTTGAAACATTTCAGAGTAGGGTCTTAAAAAAAGTTAGGCTAAGCTAAACTGATAACTACTGTAAGCCCACCTCCTGCCACACGTACTTTCTACTCCTCCAACTTTTGTATCGGTAGCTACCCTCACATCCTCATGCAGCAAACTGATTCAAGAAGGTAAACTTAACAAAATTAACCTCAGCAATAGATACCCAATATACACACATCACATAACTCTCACCATGAGACGAGACACAGCCAAATATCGGCATGAGGGGGAAGAGGCAGAAGACTGCAGAAATACAGCCACACTTACACACTTAAGTAATTACAGGAGAACCTCTTCCTTAATAAAACAGTCAGGATTGAGTGGCTTCCAGAAGCAACGGCCTGAGTGCATGCAGAGGCCGAACACAAGCTTTATTTTCTGTACTGTATCAACACTGAAAAGTGTTGAAATAACAAATGATTCTAAGGATCTTTAAGTAAAAAGAGGAATACCTGATGCTCACCAACTAGGCAGCATGTAGCAGAAAGCCATTTCGGTAGAGGAAATGAACTCCCCATAATGAAGAGACAAAATCAAAGCTACACAATGTAAATTAAGTGAGCCAATTTCCAAAATGTTACATCTATTGTTTTTCAACAGCTGCAAAGAAATAACAAAAGTGCCTGGCTGACAAAGGAAGCAGATGTATTTAGTGCCCAGCACTCTGAGGTGACATAAATTTTAATGACTAGAAATCAACATAGAAGAAATTCAGAATTAACAACTCCGCTTCAACTGAATTACATGCTAGCTACTTCTTTAACTGGGCTTGGTTTACCTTTGTCCTGTCTCCAGGTTTTGAAGGCACTACCTTTTGACAGTCAAACCAAACAAGCTTTATTGGTTTTCCCCTTCTTGACAGAAAAATTATTCTAAGCCACATCAGCCCACTCTAATTTTCCTTTCCTTCTCTGAATACAGCAGTTTAGTCCAAGTACATCCTTTCAGTCACCCAAGGACCTTTGAGGAATCTTTGCTTCTTCAGCGACAGCGATGCAAGTCTACTAATTCCAAGACACCGTAAATCCGTAATAAGAATAGATCATGCCATGCACCAAGTTTTTCCTCTATCTGCAGGACCTTTTATAGAGCTCAGGGTAGGAAAAACCCAAACAAACAACAAAACAAACCGCCACACAAAACTTGTACAGTTCAGAAAAATGGACTATAGACTAAATCTTCTCCCATTCCTCTCCCAACCCTTTTCAAGAAGGGACACAGCAAGAGAAATGAGCTCAAAGAAACCACACAAGAAACAAAAACAGGGAGAGAGAATGAAGACCAGCATAAAGAGGCTCCTTCCCATCTCAGCCAGCAATAGAGATGTAGGTGGTCACCTTGTACTTGTTGGTTTTTACCTATGCCAGTATCAGTCACGATACTTTTAAAAGGCAAATAATTCCAGTAGGCTAGTTGTCGACAGCAGAACTTGGTAACAAAGGGTTGTATATCTGCTGATAAAAAAATCTTTCACATGATGAACAGACGAATTAACAGAAAACAGAACCCTGTGATAAGAGAACAAGGAAGAATACTCTTTGATGAATAGTGTGCTTTGCCTGCTTAATAACACTCCGGATTAGTTTAGGTTCTTTGTGAATTCATGACTTCAGTTCTTTAGGAAGCATCGTAAGTTTCCTCCTTTCTAAGAACATTACATTTCCTCTCCTGCAGTAAACAGTATTTGACTTTGACCCAAGGAAAGGAGAAGATAAACACTATGTGGAAAGAATCAACAGTTCCAAAATTGGAACAAAATAAACCGCGCAGAACAAAGTTCGCTCAAAGGTAGTTCAGGTTCACTGATTCTTTTTAAAGTAGGGATAGCTTAAGATGATTACTAAAAAGAAGATAAAGAGCAGGATGATGGAGATTTCAATACAGTGTTGCAGGACCATGACTTACTTTAGAAAGGTTTCAAGCACAAATCTGACAATTCATGACAGGTCTAAGCTGTCATGTCTGCTTTGTGTGCAAGAGCTTCTGTTCTATCAGTGCTTCAATAAACTTACAAACAGGACCTATGGAGGAAGGGACAATATGGAGAAACATATTAAGAAGTTTTCTACACTAGCTTTGTATTCATTGTGGAACTGACAACACAACCAAGTTTCAGGTCTGGACAAAGTTTAAGACATCTTTCAAAAAAACCAAAAACAACAAAAAACAGTTACTTCAGCTATGGAAGTAAGTTTCTGTTTATTCAAAATACATTTGCATCAGGTAATCCTGAACAAAACAGTGGAAAAAAAAAATCACTTTGAATAGTAATTGACTAGTATTTTTCAGATAGAGCCCTACCTTCCCTCTGTACAGATTCAGAAATACAGAAAACTTCAGACTGAAAATAGCACGATCATTCAATGTATCTGAGAATATACAGTGTTCTTAAAGGAAAATGTTTGCCAAACAAATTAATCGAGGTTAAAAATAAAACAAAAAAAACCACACAATAACAAATCCCAACAATTTCAGAATACTTTTCTCAGTGACATTTTTCAGACCATGGTAAATTCTATTCCCTACCATTGGCAACAGCAGTGCACAAGCTCATTTCTAGAATCCTGAACTATACTGAATCATGTATTTCCTCCGACTCTGAAAGTCAAGCCCCACTTCACTTTGTGTTAAAAAAAAAAAATCATTAGAAATTGTTTTGACAGTCTGTAACCTTACTCCTTCCCTCCAAAATTCAGATATTCTAAGCTGACAGCATTCCTTTTTTCTTTAAATTAAAACAATACCGCAACAACAGTAACAAGCTATTACGGTTAACAACAGCTACTATGTCAAGTTCATCAAATATTTTAGAGAAGTTCTTCTCCTGCGTTCCAGTTACAAGAATGAGAAGTCATCCTATTGGATTTAATGTTACAAGCTAGATACTCATCTTCAACAGCTTTTAACCTCATCACTCTTACACTCAAATATAGCAATAAAACATAAAGAAGCACAGACATCGTTCAGCATAAGGCAAACCAAAGGGAAAAGAAGAATGAAATAAATTCTGTTCTTTACTATGATATAGAAATAGGTTACAAAACACGCATGTCACTACGGCAGAGCCCTAACAACGCTCCTCTTGCACATCACACACAGGCCTAATTATTACTTCAATTTTAAAACATAAGAAAATGTTTAACTGTAGGTAGCTTTTACCACTCATAAAAAATAGACTGAGTCTCAAGGTCTGCCTGCAGAGGAGACTGCACAGCTATTTGACTGTAGAACACACCGTGAAACCATCTCTTTCCAATGTAATCACCTGCAAGAGTGGTATGCTTGTCTCTTCCTTGATCTCACAAATGGCTACTAAAAGAGAGTCATCTTAAACTGCTTCCAGTTTCCTTTCATTGCAAGAGATGCACAGAATTTAAAGGAGGGTTGGCTGGAAAAGCTTCCTCCTCTTTCAAATGACTGAATGCCTATGAACTTCTAGGTTATCTTTCAAACAACACTTTAAGTTGCAAAGCACTTGTTTAGGATTTACAGAACAGGTTTCCAACATCCTCTTACCACAGCTCTAGCTACTGTTTTCCCATGATCGTTTTAATCTTGCTTATGTATAAAGCTCCTACTATTTGAAGTTCTATGCGCAATCCCCTACTAGTTTAGAAAAAGTGCTCGTCACAGTAACATAATCAGCCACAACCTATACTTTGGATGATTGCAATAAATTCCTTGACCAGCATAAGCAATCGGTAGAGAAAAGAGCAGGAAAGACATGTCAGAGAAAAGAAAAAGTGAAACAGAAAATCCCTTGCTGTAATATGTCTCCAGGAACAGTGATAAAAATGCAGAACACACGACAAGCTAGCAAATGGATAAACATCACATCTGAGGAGTCAGTTTGATACACCTACAGTTAGTAGTCCCACAATTATTGGATAACACTCACTAAAGATGCCTGTAAATCCCACCCGTAATTAGACGCTGTTAATAATCTCCTTAGAGGCGTCACACTTCAGTTCTTACTGACGACACCCAAAGTGAGACATCGTGAGTCTTAACAGACTGCACTGTGCACTAGGGTTCTATTGAGAGAGATTGAGCTGCTTTGCCTTCCAACACGTAAGAGTGATCACTACCCAAGGGAGTCAAAGGACTACCCTCTGTTAGATCTGGATTCAAGTTTTACAACAGCTCAAATACCAAAAGCCTTTCATGTTTGTCCTGAATATGCACACTAAAGAAGAGTTCCCTTCTCATGAAAAATCAGGTGTGAACAGCCTCACAGAGAATCAAACCTCATGTTAGGCAGCAAAAACAGTGCCTGCAACTAGTACCACATCTGAAGTAAGGTCTTGTGCACAAACTGGTACACCGAGTACCTCTTGACCAAGATGAGACTTTCCTGTTGAGAACTAGAACAAACAAAGCAAGTATTTTCTTACTGTACTAGAGAAACCAAGAGCAGGAGCAGAAAGGACATAAAGAAACAGAGTAACATCTGCACTGGATTCACCTCTCATACCTCTGCAGAAGCTCTCTGAAGCCAGTGCTTTGAATACAGGCGCACTTAAAATAGAAGCAAAAGGAACAACTTCTTCAGCTTTATACACTGAAAACAGAACTCTCAGAACTCAGCCTGCAGTACCACATAGCTTCACTACAGCCTTCTCATCTGAAAAGTTTCAAAGCACATTAGAGTTTCAGCAGCTTTTCAAGGTCACAAGGGTGATCACAAACACAAGTCCCTGCCCCCTCCAATTCTTAATCCACCACCCTCGAAATTCAATCTAGCTGCACTCTGAAGGCTTCAACACATTGTTTTCAAAACTTTCATTGACTTTTCTCCTAGAATGATGGTGCAAAGCTATGATATGCAGTACCAGCATGTATTACAAAAGGTACAATATACAACAAATGCAACTTTAGACCCCGTCTATATTTATTCGGAGGTGGCTTAATAAATATGGTGGATAATCTCAAGAATCCTATCTATCCTATAGACAAGAGATTTTTAGCATCCCTTAATAAGTTGCCATAAGAAACATAACTTCGTACTTCTAGATATGTTGCCTGAAATGTTAGGGAAGGAAACGCTTTTAACTCCTCTGGAAGGAATTTTAAATAGTGGTAAATATAAAAAAAGATAGTAAAACAAGACATAGCATTACTGGAAAATAAATAAAATACAACTTTATGAGTCAAGCTATGTTGTGTGTTGCTCCCCCCTCAAGTTTTATTGAAACTGGCCACGTTAACACAAGGGCAAATATTTGAGAGATTATCAGGTCCTATGCATTTTGTGGAAATAAAGAGTCAGATCTAGGAGAGACATCCAAACTAATGCCCCTTGATGACAAGTGCAGCAGGAACTCAGCTATGTTACCAAAACAGCTTCCCATACAGGACAGCAGGACAGATAGTGCCCCAAACACATGAAAATACTTTCAGCGCTCACAATACACTATACCCAGAAAAATCCAACCACAAGACACAAAGCCACAGGAAGCCAGGCTTCATAACGTGCTGCTCACGCAGCTAGTTTCATTCTTGATTAACTGAAGTTAAACCATGAAAGAATCACTTTCCAGAATTTATTGTAGTTTTAACACCAGTCACTTTTACATGCAATTTTAAAACTATGGGCAATAATTTGGAAACAGAGATTCAGTTACCAGTCGCAATACATAAAAAATCCTCACTCAGAGAGCAGCAGGCCAATTTCTGCAGTCCTGATAACAGCACTTTGGAGGTAGGAGAAGCCAGAATCCAGTCCCCTGCATAGCTCAGCACCCTCTGCAATGCTACAAGGTGCCTTTTAGAGACCCAGTTGGTACATCTGTATTAGCACTTGAGTTTGTATCAGGAGTGCACTTTTGAAGTAAATCTGAGTCACCTCACTTACTGTGCTTTGGTTCACGTCTCAAAGAAGTTTCTGAACACATGATTTGGACATCTCTTAGATTAACTTAAACAAAAACTCTGGGAAAACACATAATACTCAGTAATTTTCGGGCTATACTTGGCCCACAGAACCAGACTACAACTAGTATAAAATAAAGTACACACACCACAGACACAGCTTCACTCTACAATCTTCCTCAATTGCAGCATACTGCTTGCTAATGTAAATATAATCAATGTGGCAGATACTGCCCATTCGTTTAAGGGAACCTCAAATAGCAGTAACTAACTAAACCCACAGACTTAAAACTGTCAATGCACATCTGAAAAGGAGGGCTGAATTTAAGTGCTTCTTTTCCTTGAATAACTATAGCAGCAGTGCCTCAGCACTTTTGCTTCCAACCCCTTTGCAGTTAAGAGTATCAGAAGCTAGTGGGATGCACACAGGAAAGTTCTCCAAATAAAGTTTAAATAAAAAAAAACAACAAAACAAAAACAAGATCTACACACTTCATGCATCATCTGCACTTAACACTGAAAACACAACCCAATAACACACATCAACGGCTCACTGTAGCTGGTGGCAAGAAAAGAAGACCAGCATGTGTTCAATAATGCTTTATATTACTTGCACATCAGCTTAAACCAAAGCTGCCCGGAAAAGTTTTTTGGTGTTGTTTTTTTTTTTTTTTAATAAGCTGACTAACATAAAATCAATTGTTTCAGTTTTCTACTTGAATCAGAATACCAGTTCTACACAAACAGTTCCATCATTTGAGATCTGTTCTCTCCCATCACAAAATTTTCTTTTGCTATATGGAGTTTTAAATACACGATCATGAGTTTTGAACAAATAATAGCTGGTTGTAGCAGGACAGATGAGCTGGTGAGAACAGGCCAAAGCAGTGTTGTACAAATAAATTACAACTACTTAAAAAATAGTCATCATTTTACTTCATTATCTCCTTGATAAAAACAATTAATTCATACATTAACAGTGCAGAAGCATGTTTGCTCTATATTCAGTAAAGGTCAACTTCCTACACTGGGGTGCAGACACAGAAGTAGGACTACTGAAGACGACATTTTCTAGCATGCTAACCCCCTGAAAACTGCAAAGAAAGATCAACGCTTTCCTTTGTGAGTTAACTAGAAGTCACTCACTTGTCATAATGATGCACACTAAGCAATGTTTTTCTGAGCTGAATTCCTGCGAATTCCTGTGAAAACAGACTTAAGCACCCAGTTGTACTATTTGTTTGAAAGAAAACTCAATGAAAAGGTTATCTCCCATCAAAGATGCAGAGAACTTACACCATGAGACAGTAATGTAGTTAACATCACAAAATGATGCAGTCAAGCAATGTTAATGCACTAATGGTGCACGGGGGAAAAAGAGCTGTGACTTATTTCTGCTAGCAGAATGATACCTGGACCTGAATAGTTTCCTCCAAAATTATAAGAAAGGCTGTTGACCACTGAGATATGGGGTTTTCTTTTCTATCATTTTCTACATTAAAATACATTTGTGTCTTCTACTGTAGGTTTTTCTAAGAACCAGAAGACTAATTTAACCTACATGCATTGGCAGCCCTTATGCTTCATCACGTCAGTAACATCTCAAGAAATTAAGATGGGTTGAAGAGCCTATCTCAAGGAACTAAGATAAGCCACATCAGCTCAGTTATTTCTTACCATCTCATGCAAAGCTCTTAATTTTCTTTTGGTATGGCACTAATTCTTCAGAATCTGCACTTGGCTTTAGCACATGATACAAATATAGATTTGTACAAGACTTGTTTGACAAATTTTAAGCAGTTTGACCAAAGTTTCCCATACTAGATATTTACCCAAGACTGAAAGACATCAGACAAATAGCTGAGGAGTTTACAACATCGTCTGTTAAAGTAAAATAGCTTTGATGCTCTTTTTGGAGACTCAGCATCCTTATTCTTGCATCAGGGACACATCCTTCATTATCCATTAAAACAATTTCTCTTTTCTGGGCTTTTACAGTCAAATGTGATTTGAATTTGCATGGCCTTTTTTCCCTTTTTGTGCCTTTTAAAAAAATAATTAAGAACCCACAATGACTTGTCCAGATTTTGAAAGCAAATTCCCCAAAGATTATACAAATAGCAGATATGCTGAAGACCAGGGCTAAACCAGACCTCTTAAAAGTTTTGTAAAACATTTATCCCGCGTTTGCACTGCTAACAGACAGTGAGAACGAAGAAGCCACAGTTCACACCTGTACATCTATAAGCCAAATCTCAAGGATGATCAAGCATAAACAACTGAAGCACAGAATGAAAAAAAAAAGTGACAACTACAGAAGGAACCAAGACAGCAAAAATCTTTACAATTTTCCAGAGAAACCACCATTGCTCTCCTCCAATCTACTGAAAAGACCTATATTCAGACCAAATCATCTAGGTTGCTAAAAGGCCAAAGACCTGAAAGACGCTTCTTCGTTTTCACAGCAAACTGAAAATACTAGTACAGAATTTAATTCAGAGAGATGAGAAAACTTGTATGACAAGGTGACAAGAATTAAAAAAAATAATAAGAAACACGTAGAGCATAGGCGCTCTAATTAAGGTGGCGAGCAGAAAGAATTATTAGAGGGAAAAAACCGACTATGGACACAATGATTAGTATGACCTGTTACAGTAATTACTCTCCACAATCCACACATGGAATCTAGAGCTCGTAGTCTTTCACCAAGGCCTTCCCATTCACCTGGAAGAGACTGTGCTTGCAAAAACCAATGGTTAGCTAGCTATCTTGCCATGCTGACCGGAAAAGAACAGCTATTTACTACTTAGTAAGCTACACCAGTAGGCCTATGTGGCAGATTTAAGCATTCCTACTAGACTGATGATCCAAGACACTATCAAATGACCAAATTCAGTTTTCAGATTTTTTTTGGGGGGAAAACAAACAAACAAAACACACATCACCAAAAAAAACCCACAGACAACTATGAACATTATGGTGGCATTTAGCTAGGCATGCTACAGTTTGCTTCATTCAAGATAGACAGCTCTCTCTGAACAGTTCTACGTAGAACCCTCATCCCTTGTTGCAGTCTATACTCATTGCTATAATAGAAATACTTCACAGACACAATTTTTACATCCAACATTAAGTGAGATTTTTACTGCCCTTCCTTTTTTGTAACATGGAGGGCAACACATTTGTGTAAGAAATGCTACTCTCAATTGCCCCCTCAGAGAGCAGTAGCTCTTAACACTGAGTATCTTAAAAGACTATGTTCCAATATACAGATTTCTCAAGATTTAATTTCAATTATAAAGGGTTTATGTTTATGCAAGGGTCTCAAGTAAGTCAGAAGCATACATCAGTGATCACCATTGAAAAAGTTTAAGTGAACAATAATAATTCCACAACAGAGACAAGAAGAGAACTGGACTATCCAGGATAACTACTATGAGACTACTCTTTCCTTTCTCTAGTCCCATACCTCAGTAACTCACTGCCTCACATCTACTGCAAGAAAAATGGGTTCTACCCATTCTCTATACAGCCCTCTCCGTACTACATTAATTCCAGCTATGTAAACAAATACTATATACTACCACAAACTCACAGAACATCGGATACACACATGCATTTTTTCCTCATTTCCACCTGAGCCAAATAGCTTTCCATTCTAAAAGAATCACCTTTTCACACATCTCTGACCCTGAAACATTTATGCACTAACCCCCTTTCAAACACAAGCATATATCCAGTACAAAAGACTTCATGCCTCCTGGACAAGTGCACTCAGTTAAAGTGTTAAGTATATATAACAAACATAATAAATGTATGTAATAGACACATTCAAGCCACTGAGCCCATACACACATGGGTCTTGTCTACATACACCACATTAAGTGCTTTTAGTTAGCTGCTGACCTGTCAAAACCATTATGAGTGCTAGTTTCAGCAAAAGTTTACCCTTAAAGTTAATAGACAATTTACTCAGTGGAACAAACTGAACAAAACAAACAAAAAAAGCACCTTTAACCAAAACCGCTTGACTACTCTGTAGCCTCACTTAATCTGATAATATCCAGAATAGCCACAAATTGCCTCATCTTCATTCATTACTTTAGTTTCCACTGGCTGTCACAACTGTAAAATACTTCTCTCCATATCGAGAGAAGCAAAGAACCTGCACAGCCTCCCAACCTCCTCAGGATACACCTGGGATCCCAGAGCCAGTTCATCATCCCTCCCCCACACCATTTCAACTTTTTCATAGCCTCAGCCAAAAATGCCTGCCTCCTCTCTCCATACAGAGGCTAAAGTTCTTACTAACTCAGCAATACGAAAACTCCAGTTTCCCTTTTGCACAAATACCATTCCCCTGATACACGCATGTATACATAGCTCAACGTAATCTTTACCATGCATATGCATAATCCTCACAAATTCATCCTACTCCTCCTTTTCAAGTGCACCCAAACCTTCCAAAGACTCCACCACTCATTTCTACTGCTAAATATCCTCTGAAACCACATCACTTTCTGATAACCTATGATAATCCCTTGAAATTTATCCAAAAGAAGGGTGCACTAATGTCTTTATAGACAGAAATTTATACTGCCTGATACCTGTCATGAATTTAAATACCTACAGTTCTACAACTCCCCAGGACATGCACAGATTTTTCTCCAAACAACACTATCATGACCCACCATGTGACAGTTGCTACATGTTTTCCAATTGTATGCTATGCCTCAAACAACAAATAGCCAGCCTTTCAATGTCATCACAGGTAAGACACCAATTCACAGCTCCTCTCACGTTCCCAGGACATAGAGGACATTGCTTGCTGCTCTAGTCCATCTCAACACACAAGGAAGAGGGCTCATTTTGCTAGTGACAGCCAGTCATCTCTCTCAAATCTCAGTGTGAGGAGCAGACAAACCAACTCACAGGCAGTAAGAATATGCATGCCTTTCTGTCCACATACCAGCTCATATTACACACGAAGGTCTCGCACATTAAGCCTAACCACACTGGCCACCAAACAAAACAAGTTCAGCACCTTGTAGCAACCTGTTACCACTGTGCCTGTAAACTGTATGGATATAGGCTTGCCACCCAAAACCTCTCTCCTCTATGACACGTAGAAACCAACCAACTTATCACCATACTTCTCGCAACACACACAAGGCTGTTTACCCATCACTCCTAAACTCATATATCTTCATATATCATTATTCCTAAATACTTGTGGTTTCACCCACCATCTCCACTATATACACGTATCCCTCAACCTACCACAGCACACAAAACAACGTGTGCAGATTTTTCCAGCTGCTTCCAGCCCATCAACATGACTCCCTCCCTTCGACTAGCTAGAAACTACAGTAAAAGTATACCCGCTGCGTTTGCAGAGCCAGGGAGCTCCAGACTACAGGACAGGACTGCCTTCAATCTCTTGCCCCATCCTCACTAAAGGAGCTCGGGCACTGCCCATCTATCTGCCTGTGACTTCGTCCCCTCTGCACACGCTGGTTCGTCCCAAGCCCACAGACCTAACGACAGTTTCTCCCTCCGACACCAGGGCCGTACCCGCACCTCGCCACCTCCCACCACCCCACCCCGTCGGTAAACACCGGGCCCCGCCGGCCCCCGGCCCGCCACTCCCCCGGCCACAGCCAATGCACGTGCGCAGGCCCAGCCCGCCGGCCGCCCCCTAACCCCGCTCCGCACGCAGCTACCGGCACGCCGGCCGCCTTCGGCCCTCTTCCCGCCCCGAACACGGCGCTACCCACACGGGGCCCGGTTCGCCACCTCCCGCCACGCGCAGCGGCCGGCGTGGGGGGGGGGGGGGGGCTAGGCCACCGGGGGCCCCCGCCGCTGCCCCGGCCCGCCCCACCGTGGCGCACAGAGGGCGGGCCCACCGGCCCCCATCGCCAGCTACACCAACACCCTCAGCCTCCCCGGCACTTCCTCGCCGCCCCTCCACCGTGCGCCTGCCCCGGCTCCCCGCTCCGGGAGGCCGTGTCAGTGCGGCCCCCGGCCCGCTTCTCTCCGCGCGACGGGGAGAGCGGAGGCCAGGCCTGCGCGGGGCCTGCCCGCTCCCCGGGGACACGCACACGCAGGAGGCCTTGCCCGCCGCCCCTCCGGCCCCACAGAACAGGCCGGACGCCGCCAGCCCCCTCTTCCTACGGCAGGCGCGCAGGCCCCGCCACTCGGTAACACGCGCGCCCGGGCCCAACTCGGCCCCGCGGCCCCTTCTCCCCCCTCTCTGTGCCCGCCTCGGCCCGGCGCGGATCCGACCCGCTCTCGCCCAGCGCCCCACGGCCGGCCCCGACCCCTCTACCTGTCGGCGGACGAGCGCCGACGTCCCCCGGCGCCCGGGCCCCAGGCGGCCCTGCAGGGCCCGGCCCGGGTGAAGGTGGGCCTGGCTCGGCCTCAGGCGCGAGCCGCCCCGCGCTGGCCGCCGCCGGCCACAGTCGCCGCCCGCTCGCGCACTCCGAGCGCCGCCAGCAGCGCGGACATGTTGGGAGCCCCTGTCCCAAAGGCCGCCGCTAGCCCCGCCCTCCCTGCTGCGACGTCACAGCGCTCCGGGAGCGCGGGGGGGGGGGGGGGGGGCGGGGTGGGCACTGCCCCCGGTCCCGTCCCCACCGCCCCGTCGCCGTTCCCGGCCGGGCCGCCTCACGTCCTTCTCAGCCTACTGGCTGGCGCTGCCGTCGCTCATGCCTTCCCGCCCCCTTGGGGCGGCCATTGGCCGGCCGCCCAGCTGGCTCGACCCTCGCTCAGTGTCACTGGTCGATCCGTTCGCCGCTCACCCGCCAGCCCCGCCCGAAAGCCTTTCTCTGATTGGGCCTTTCCCCTCGGCTTTGGAAACTATTAGCTGTGGCTCTCATCAATCAAGGTGGCAGCGCACCCACTCTCTTTTTTCTCCGCACTGTTTTTTTACCCGGCCTCGTAGCCTGGGCAGGACTGACGGAAGCGGCTGTCAGCGACGGCCCTCGCCCCTCCCAGCCTCCCTCCCCCCCCGCCACATCCTCTCCCTCCCGGCGCGGTTTGCCTGCAGGCCATTGGCTCTCGGCGCCGCCAGTCCCGCAGCCCCTCTCTCCCCGGCCGCCGCTTCGTGAAATGGGCGTGAAACGGCCGTGGCCACCGTTCTCCTGATTGGCCGCCGCCCCTGCCGATAAAGCGTGAGAGGCGAGCGCTGGCAAAGGTCCGGCGGGCAGCGCAGCGGCGGAGCCGCTGAGTACGTCCCGGCTCGCGCGCCGTTCCGCACGCAATTGGTCGCGGGGCGGGCGGGGACGGGGTGAGGTGCGCGGCCCCCCTGCCCCCGCCCGTGTCCCCCGGCGGAGTGGGGTGGTGTGGGGGGGGAAACCGGCGAGGAGTACCCGTATGTTCGCGCGATTACATCACCGGCAGCCAACCAGGGAGCGCGGGGGGGGCCGGTCTCCTGGTCGTGGGAGGGCGGGGCCTGGCGCCCGGCTGCGGGACCCGCACCGGCTCACGCGCTGCCGGCTCGGTGGGCGGGGCCGTCGGTGTCACCGCAGCGCGGGGTGAGGCCGGAGGGGTCTCGGTCCTTCCTCGCCGTTCCCTGCCGCCGGCGGGGTTCGAGCGCAGCCGCCCGCCTGATCAGGCAACGGGTGGGAATCGCTGGAGGCTTCTGGAGAGTAACGGCCGCCGGTGCGGCAACGGGCAACGGCTCTCAGCCGTCGGCCCCTCCGGTCGCAGCGAGAGCCTCCCCGCGGGAGGCCATAATGAAGACCAGCGCCCCCAACCCTTCGACTTCTTTCTCGTTCCCCCAAAACAAAAACGTTTATTCGGGAAGGAACACGAAAATGTGCCTGACGGCTCGGCTCGTAACCCCTTGGTGTTCCCAGCCAAGGGGCGGGCTGAAGCCAGCCGGGCTCCATCCCTCCGCAGAGGGACCCAGCGCCTGCCCGGCCCCGCAGCCCTGCCCGGCGGGTCTGCTGCCGGCACTCGGACGCTACAGCCCAACTTCCTCATGAGCTAAACGCAGTAGAAGCGCTACAAGTCCTCTCCTTACGCTCCCCCGTGCCCCAGCTTCAATCTGTCGCCCATGCAAATTCCCGCACGACAGGCTGCTGATGCCCCTGCCCCTCACATCGACGCGGTTCTCGCCCATCCGCTCTATACATCAGCCTGAAGGGGCACGACTCGAGATCGTAGATCGAAACGCAGCTTATGTAGCGTTTTTATTTATCCATCGCTCTTTTTTCGGTGTGTTAGTAAAGGAGCGGGCCGGGGAAAAGACAAGAACTGCTCCTGTCTTCTACTCTGGGATTATTTCTCCGGGCTCTCCAGAGTTATGTCTACAGCACAGAAAACACTGCGCAGCTTTTAGCTTTAGGGTCATCAGCACCACCACTCACATTAGAAAAGCCTTCGAGCACTTTGAGCTCAGGTAACCGATGCTACCGCAGCTCTAAAAGCTGAAGCTTTGCTGTCTGTGGGCACAAGTGCATCCACTCCTCAACGAGATGATGGGAAGTATTATTCCAAAGCCACGGTGCTGCTTCCCACAGCTCTCTACAAATTGATAAGGGTTGGATGAGAATGAAACCTAAAGGTTGCCTCAGCACAGACACTTACGAGCAAGTTCAGAAACGGCCAGAACACTGAGACCGGGGTTAGCCTTCTGTCATAGAAAACTTGCTCATAGACAAGCTAATTTGAGTGTCCAGACCCAGCTGCCAATCAACCTAGTTAACTTTGCAATCTCCACATGATCTAGGACTCAAGATACACACAAGTATCTAGCCATGGATGATTATTTTTGTTTAGCCTTTCCTCATGCTTGTAGCTCCTAGTCATTTAAAAACAATTCATGCACTATCAAAGCGATGACAAGTCTGGCTAAAAATTTACATTCATTGGGTTAATTAATGTAAAATTAATTCAGCCTAGTTACTTCTTGGACTTTCAAAATAGTTTTTATTTCAAGTGATTCACCATATTTTTTGGGGGAGCCTGTCACTCTTTAAAGTAATGGTAAATCTTACACAGATTTCCACAAGTACAGAGCCTTACCGTAATTTTGTCAGGTCTCTGTTTACACCCTCTACTTTGCTTCTTGACTACCTGCCAGAGAGATACCATAGGTAGCATTAAATAATTTTGCTCAGTATGACCAAGGTATATTCAGCTGCTACTAACTCTTCCATCTAATTTACTGTAACAATCGTTCTTCACACAGTGAGTACTAAACAAAACTGTACAGAAACAGTGAAGGAAATCACAAGTTAGTCTTTCAGTTGTCATTCAAACCTTCTGACCCTATCTTTCTCCTTGCCCCTAGGTTTGATACTTTTCTTCTTATCCCCTTCATTTCACCTTCAGCTCTAACTGCATATATCATTTCAGAACAAATTAAAAAAAAAAAAAACACTTCCTTATCATATCACCTCACTACCAGTGTAACCTTTACAGAATTGACTTCCCAAAATAAGAAATATTGCCCCGTGTTATCTCTAATGTAATAAATCGTATTCCCTATTGCTTCTCAAACACAACCTGCTTAAACGCTAGAGATGAACTAAAAATCTACAGCATGCACGAGTCCATAACTCAGCATAAACAGCACACTCCTAATCGCTAGAAAATGTGCATATCTCTCCGGTTTATGTGGGCTAAAACTAAACGCGGGCATTGCTCAAGAGTTGAGTGTGGCAAGAAGCGAATAGCACAGTGACAGGCAGCCGGGGTGGTGGGTGAAGTAATAAGTAGGTGAAATAATGGTTGTATGTGGCAATGTGGAGTTAATAGCTAATCTCAGGATTTTTGTGCCGTTTCGTGGCTGGCCCCAGTTAAGCTTTGTGTAAGATTACTAAAGCAGGATATTTGTTTGTGAGAGTACATGTGTTTTGCATTGACAGTAAACGTGTGTGCCTGAAAGCATGTGCATTTTTTAATGCAGGTAATGTCCATCTGATTCTTAGTGATGACGAAAATAACTATGAACTGTAGGAGTAGAAACAGATTGCACAGGATAAAGGTAATTTGCAAACAACTTTATTTGATACTGCACTTAAGAGGAATGGAAGTGAGTTCTTACCATACATACGTTTTTTGAATTACCATTTTTTATCCTAGATTGTTATTAGTGAATGGATTTGTCCTTTTAGGAGTAGCTCTTGATGAATCTCAAAAATTAAAATTTGTTTCATGTTCAAATGAATGAGCTGTAAAACAGGTCTTGACAAAATATCAGTAACTCTGGGAAGCTACTTGATCTGACAGTGTTTTCACATCATTATCTCAACTTTTACCTCTCTTTTTGAAAAAGTTAGCTTTTCCTCTGAAGCATGTACCCATCTGGTGTTTTAATTGGCTTTCACACCGGTTTGACCACAAGTGACAACTGCTCTAGTTTCACAAGAAAGCATTCTCAGACATGGAAAATAGTCATGGTACATGAATAATTTTTATCCGCAAAGCAAGCATGCTTTTGTTTTTAGCTGAGTAACTTCCCATGGAAATTAATTCACTGAAAAACAGCAGTTAAGTTCTTTACCACTTCCCTGTGTACCCCTTCTAGATTACACCATCTGTGAAGAAAGGAAGGAAATCACCACAGATAATAAGGTCATCTTCATATTAAGAAATGAGTAGAGAAAATTTGGAAAGATTCATGTAATATTTCATCTCAGCTTTGCTCAACAAGAGTAAGAGTAAATGCTTATACAGCAATGGGAAATAGGAAGAATGCGAGATGGGTAGCAAAGGAAAAGGCACAAATACCTACAAAGGCAAAAAAAAAGTAAAGTTACTGTGTCAAAATTAAATAACTAAAAAGAGGATATACTATTTCCATCATTTTAGCGAAAAATAAAGAAGAAATTTCACAAAACAGTTCAGGACACTCCCCTCATGATAAAAGAAAACTCAGGGAGTTCCTAACCAGAACATATAGATTAGAAGAGATTTGCAGCTGAGAAAACGCAGAACTAAAAATAAAGATGGGTAGTACATTCTGTGTTAAGGAAGCAATGTTCTGCATATAAAACAGCTCATAATTTAGTTTCAATTTATTTTTTTTGAAAGATGGTTACAGGGTGCATTGAGAGGAGAGGTCTACAATATCATTACAGACCCCCAGGGTGGCAATATTGGAAGTAGCTAGAAAACTCCATCTTATTAAAGGGACGGTACTACTTGGCTACAAAGAACCAGTCAGTGAGATTTCAAATTCCTGGTTAATAGTTTGGGGAATACATGCTTCTCGTAGTTTGGGCCAGATGTTCTGGACTGTGGTAGTCAATGAATTCCTCCTCCAGACTGTCACTGAGCCCATAAGTAAAGATTTTGACTATTTCAAGAACGTGCTCTCAAAGGCCTGACTGGAGATTACAATCTCAGAGTATGTGATCACAAACTGTATGATGAAAGGTAAGGGTGAAAGAAAGTAGAATGTTCTCAATTTCAGAAGGCACGCTATGATAAATAATGGAGGGACCTGGCAATCAAATCAGCTTGTATAATGAAAATACAAGTTTGAATGTGGAATAAGCCTTAGATATCTCAAACCCAAAATTTCTAATTATATTGAAATACTGTATCTCACACAAGGCAAAAAGCTTTACAGGTAGAGACTTCAAGACAAGTGAAAGAGAGAAGTGAGAATTATAAGCAGAGTGTATAAGAAAATGGATAAAAACGTGCTTCAAGAAAGATCTCTAGCATCAGTAAATGTGAGAACAAAGGGAAAATTCATCTGGAAAAACAGTTTAATTTAGACATTGCATATGATATCTGGAAAACCATCAAGATGTTATCCAGCTGTGACATAATATAGTAAGAAAAAAGTGATGTCACTTTCCAGTGAGGAAGAAATGGGTGTTTAGAGATATATGCATTTAGTTTTAGAATCAGATGTAGACTTTTTTCTCAGTTTTCAGTAAACATGGTGCTTCTGAACATGAAGTTAGAGAGCAGGGCAGCTAATAAGTAGGAGGGAAAGGAAATTACTAGTATCACATATAAAATGAAAATAAGCTAATTTACAGCCTCTGGGCATAAAGAACAGATAATGCTCATTCCAAAAGTGAGAAAACAGCGCTAAATGAAATAATTTGTCTTGTAGTAAGGTTTTTCAAGCAAGAATAGCAGGAAATGAGAAAGAGTAATGTTTGTTTACAAAAGGTGGACTTTAATGTAAGGATAATATGATTAAATTACAAATAATATCATTCAACTTCTAGATAAAGGAGGAGATGATAGGGATTAGTATACTGGTACCAGAGACTAACAGAGATGAAGGACTATCCATGGAGGATAAGGCAAAATCTAATGATCAGAGGTGAAGCACCTGAGTGAAAGTTGTTGTATTTCTCACCCCCATGATCAGCTTTAAACATATTAGATATTTTTCTTAATGACACTGACACAAGAAGGTGGTGGGAAACAAGTTTGCAAATGACTCGGTGCTCAGAGGTACCAATAAGAAGGTACCAGTAAGAACTAGGAAACCACACACAAACTGATGGAGAAATAGCCAACTTCACAAGTGTGGAAGCAAGACCTTTGGGGATTATTATCAGAAACTTTGTCTAGCAGCTGGGACCTCATCACTTCAAAAAGATAACAACAAAGGACAGAATATTCTAGTTTATCACACCATGATATGAAATGCCATTCAGTTTCAGCATTAGAGTGACAAATGCAATCTTAAGCATGGCTGGGCAACAGGTTAAGTGCCTTCAAACAGGCATTTAATCGGCAGTGTGGAAGTACTTATTCAGAGCTCCAAACAGGCAGCCCTGAGCTGGCTTTGAAATGTAGCAAACCGAAGGGGCTGCTGTGCCATGATTATTTCTGTTGCCTTCGTTTGAGCTTTGTTCATGTTGTTAAATTGGGAAAGGACAGACAGCCACAAGCTGTCAAGCCAGTTGGTAATTAAGCCATGACTTAGTATGGCTTAATAAGTTACTACTCCACAGACAAGCTGTAATAACTGCCTGTGTGCACACTCCCAGCTTGTCCAGCTGCTGAAGTAAAACATAGTAAAATAGTTTAAGCTACCAGGAAGCTCAGAACTTGGTGAAGGAGAGAGAGAGACTATAACTGATAGTTTTGTTAACTTCTTGCCAAAATGTCTCTTTCTGCAATCTAAAATCTTGCTAAACATTTTACTTTTGCGTTAGAATACCAATTTTTGCTTAGACTATTCTCACCTAAAATCTTGCTAAACATTTTACTTTTGCATTAGAATACCAATTTTTGCTTAGACTATCCTCACCTATTGTCCTTAAGTTATCTTCTGCATTGTTACTGCCCTGGTTTGTTATTCACTATCTAGACTTCAGATCACTTTTCTACCCTTTGACTGTGGTATTTTAAGAGCTTAAAACTCCAAACAACTTTCAAATGCTGTACAGATACAATGTTATCTAGTACAGACTATTCTAATGAAAATTCAAAAAAGCAAGCATGAGGTTTGAAAAGAAAAAAAAATATACCTAAAGACATTATAATTGAAATATGCAACTGTTACCGAAGATAGATCACTGTCTATGCAATTCCTATGCTACCTTTTCCTGCCCACTTGCACTTGTCCTATGCACGTCTCTAACAGCAATCTAACGACCATGAGTTAACAGCTTCCTCCTTAATCTTTGTGATATTTTCCTAATTCATGAGAATCATCATTACTGTTAGTTCACCATTTTACCTTTCCTTACTATAGCTATGAGAACTAATTGCCCAAGAGAGTGGCGAAGGTTGCTTTATAAAAACCAATGACAATTTAAAAATATTTTCCCACATATTCATTCAGTATCATCTCTTTTTTTTCCTCCCCATTGCCAAGGGAAAACAACAGCTTGAGAGCTCCAGGGAGGGAGTGGGCTTGTAACACATGCTGTTCTCATCTACCCATGGGTAAGAGAAGCTGCCTAGAATGAGGCAAAACATCAGGCATAAACAATTGGATCTATGTGAGTGGTTTGTATTATTCAAGGATGTTTCTGGTGAGGGCATTCTGTTAAGATCTGCCGAGCTGTTAAATTGGAATGGATGTGACTCATCCTTCTGAGGGGAAAAGACACAGGTAACCAAACTGTGCACAGTGTTAAGGGTTGCCCTAACACACACTTCAAACTTTAACAATGAGCAAAGCAGACCTTGGAGAAGGTTTTGTTGGTTTTTTTTCTTTTAAAGACTGAGAAAAATGTCGGCTTTTGACAAAAGCTTCATGCATATCTAGTAGGTCACTGAACCTTCTCCTAAAGAACTGAACTGCAGGTGAGGTTGTTGAGTAATTTATAGATTCATGTAACAAATGAATATCAATGTAAGCAGAAAGAAAAGGTGGTAAGAAATCAAAGAAACCAAGAAAAGTAAGCCTACAGCAAGGGAAGGGCCTCTGTTTCTCTGAAATCTTGTACAGTGTAAGCAGTGCTCGTTGGTATCCACCCCTGTGGTGCACAACCCCAGAAGAAGTGGCCCAGCAGGCCAGAGACGCAGACATGACTCGTTACGAACTTACTAATGGAAAGACTTGGTCATGACTCAGTCAAAGAGAGTCACCAATAGCAAATCCATCAGGTAAGACCAAGAGGTTGCAGACCAGCTTGCTGAGAGGTAAAGCTAATAAGCACGACTGACAAGAAGGATAACACTGACTCCAAATGGAGCCTCTCAAGAAAAAAAGTTAATTCTTCCTTTTCTTCATTTCTGTAGGGTGGTTTAGTAGGTGCCATCCCTGACCATCAAAGTGGCCTTTGTCAGATGTTTTGTCACATTGCAGCCATTTCAGTTTTGAGCTCTGCACAAAGAGTTTAGCCTTTTCTATGATAAATTCAGGTATGTCCCCTGCATCGTCTTGCAGCATCCACAATTCAAAAATTAACACTTTTAGCATTAAAACATACAAGCAGGCAATGACAGAATGTAGGCCAAGTTCCATGTTGTTATTTACTTTTTAATTAACTCCATATGTTTTTTTGGAGGTTCCAATTACAGGCTAACAGACATATCAATTGCTCTAAGGTAAATAAGTTGTATTTAGTTTTGAAAGTATAGTTAAATTCTTCTTTGTCTAGTTATTAAATCCCTCCTAAAAGAGAAAATGTGTGTATTTCTTACTAGCATATCCACACGGAGCTTATTCATGACAAGGGTATTAATTTATATAAGCTATTCTTCTGGCTTCTACAAATTATATTAGTGTCTGGACAGAAAAAAAAAAAACCCCACACAAAACCACTCAGATACATTCTCACCATGGTGACCTACGAGAGAACTGTCACAACAGAAGCTGCTGTTGCCACTACAATTTCCAGAGCTCCTGCTGTTCGTGTTGTTGCTGAAGAGAAAATCCACTGCCCTTTGCTGCACTTAAGGCTCAGTAAGATCAGATTGCAGCTTAAAGATAATGTTTACACTTTACTGTACCTCAGCATCAAAGAGAAAATGAGATGATCAAAATATGCCAGCCATAATAGTAGTGTCAACATTAAGTGTGCTTCCTTCAAGGTACCGAGCGCTCCGACTCCCTCCTGTTTTAGCAAAGGGAGACTGAGCACCATGATCACAGCCTTCAGGTTCGCTCTGCTCAAGCCAGAGTGCCACCAATCTTTGCAAGAATACAAGCCAGGTTAGAAGTAGAGGACTGATCCTCCCTCAAAGGAAAAAATAAAATCTAGGTGGTGTTTTTCACACACAAAAATTAGTAGTTGCAGTTATCAAAAAGAATATATAAAATAATAATAGGCATGTTGTCTCTCCACACAATGAATATTATGAACTCTGTTGCCACACCCCACCCAAGGACTGCCCACTAGAGCAAGCACATTGCAAAGGCCCTTTCTGCCCGCTGGAGAAATACAAAGTCAGCAAAATGTGTAAAACATACCTTTTTAACAGGCTACCTGTTACGCAACTAAATAAGTGTGTTTCAAATTGTTAGAAAATATTTTCCAATTTCAAAGATAAGCTAAAGCTAGTGACAAGAGGACATTGGATTTTAAATGTGAACGTTCAGAGAAATGAGCAGTTTCATGAATTTTACTCTCTACAGTACAAAAATGAAACAAACCCAAAGTCTTGGTGATTGGATTTGACATTTTAAAAGCAGTATTTCTGAAAGTGAAAGGGCCCCCTGATTAGCCTGCTGATTAGCCTGCTCAGTGATAAGAAAGTCTGGAATAAGTAAGAGAAACTGTTGGGATATTTATAGTTTACTATGGCAAAGGGAATTGGAGTTGGAAGTTACTATGAGTTGTAAAGTAAGGAGATAAGAGGAATGAAAATTATTTGAGAAAATGCTCCAAACTCTAAACTGATCATCATTCTAAGTGACATGTTTTGTGTGAGTAAAACCCTATGAATAAAGTAATTCATGAGCTGCAAGGTTAGGGCCTGATGTACAGTTGATAGTTGTTTTCTATATAATTTATAAGACCTTAAAAAGCCACGAAAAAAAGGGTTCATAATAGAAGTTATGCTGTCTGGGAAATGGAGACCCAAATCAAATTTTAATTCAATCGACTTACTAAGTGGGAAAGTAAATCTACATTTGTAAATCAGTATGTCAAAGGATCACTGTGTATCAAAGAGGATTCAGTGCGAGACAAGCATAAACAGATTTTGTTTGCATTCATCTAAATAGCTCAGGCTGATCAAAACTACCACACAATATATTAGAATCTACCTGAAATTGAAGTAAGCAAGGAAAGGGGGATGGTTCAAAGAAACATTCTGAGGTTCACCCTTCCTTGCATTAGGGAAGTCCCTCATACTTTGGACGGAAGCAGGAAAAAACCCAACGGAGAAGTACATCTTGAAGTGCAGTTTTACTGGCTCCTTGGCTCTTAGAGGCAAGCTAAGAGTGACTTCCAGAACATACTGAAATTGGATTTTCTTGTTTCTGTGCTTTTCATTTGTTTTTATTTCCACCATGTAATCAGAAACTTTACCCTTGCCTTTGCTAGTATACACTTTTTTTCCTTATTTAAATTTGCCTGGTGATAACAATGATTTTAAGTAACGGTGGCAAGCACAAGGCACATTACTTCTGAAGAAGCATCAAGCCAGAATAAATAAGTTGGCACACATCCACCTTTAGGATACCTGGGAGAAATTTGAGAAACCAAGGCGTTTCTTAACAAATAGCAATAGTCAACATTGCACTATAGGAAGAAATATTTCCAGCATTTATCAAACATGAGATTGTACAATTGCAGGCACCCAAGTGCAATTAAATCTTTTGGAGGTTACACAGTGCTCTAGCACTACTGAGGATGCAACATATCACAGGGAAAGTGGGGTGAGGCAGAAGAATAGGTGGAACTCCGAGACAGTCCAGTGAGAGTGCCACAGGAAACTGCAGAGTACACAACTGCCAGGATAAACCAAGTAAGATCTTGCATCTAGGAAAAGATTCAAGAAATGTAAATATTACATTCTATTGCAAAAGAGTGTAGGAACAGCAAAATTCCGAAAGCTGGAAAAGACAGACAGACAACAGACACTGGAGAGCACTACTGTGCAAAGCTCTTCAATGGTAACAAGCTCAGTTTTTCATGAAGTGCTTAAAAAAAGTAACTGAGAGAGACTCCACAGCTGAAATATAAGTGCAAAGGTAAGTACATAGTGGACACTGCCAAACACACTGCTGGCATTGTTGTATCACTGTAGGACACTTAAAACCGTATGCCAGTCATGTACACACTACAGAGACACAGAGAACTTCAGTAACAGTTTATTCAGCTAGAGAGGGACCTTTGATACCAGCGTTGCAATTGTGTATGTTTATCTAAGATAGGCCGGCCTTAGCTGAAACACCATAAACTGCTTATTTGCATTTCTAGATGGGGCTTGGGAATGTTCACTCTTGGAAAAAAAAATGTTACTTTTTTCAATTACTAACACATTGCTGCTACACTATCATGGGTTTTTTTAGCAAATTGGGAGTAAAAGAAAGGAAGATACAGTATTTGCAGGGACATCGAAAAGATCAGGGGCATTCAGCCTCCAGCAACTATGACTTCCAGGCTTATTTATTCAGTCTGTGGCCCTCTGGAATGGGCTATAGCAAGATGACTTGCCCTGATAGTGGCAGTAGCCTACTTCTTACCACCATTTCTACCAGAGGCCCTTTCCCTGCAAGGTAGCAAAACACGAGAAGGACCAAAGCCCGTTGAGAAGCAGGGCTTTTAGAAATGAGGTACTGTCAGAATAATTAATGCAATAACCACTCCTATCTTCTCACAGATCTGTGGCACTGCTCGGAAAGAAGGAGATGAACAGTGAGCTGTCTGAATTACTTGGTGATACTAATACACCCTCAGCTGCTACATTTCTTTGGCACTCGTCTCTTCAGCACTGGAAACTTGCTACAACCAACCTGTTGTATATGTTCAGTAGCTGTGGCACTTTCAGGAAATCGTCATGTCCTGCAGCACAGATTGAATGCAGGATATGGCCCTTTCTTGTCCCTAGAGGAAGATGTAGCTTCTCAAAAGTGGGTATCTCTACTACAGAGCATCTAACAAGAGCTCAGCAGAGTGGAGTCCTTTGTGCATGCCTGTTCGATAGAAATCATGGATGGTCACAGACGAAATGTAGGCTCTGATTGGCAGCGCATTGGCAAGAGAACGAACCTTAGTAGGCATAACATAGAGGGACTGAGGTAGAAACACGTATTTCAACGTCTATTCAAACCTTGTCATACAGCCTCGTGGTTTTCCTTATATCATGCCCCATTACATACAGAATCTTAACTGCTGAGGGTTTGAGTAACAAAAAGAACTTATACTCTATTTTCAAGCACGTTTAGCTCAAACCACAAAACCAACAACTTCTGAATTCTAGTGACAGAATTACAGGAAAGCCCTGTGTGAACAATGAAGCAGGCATGAAGGTGTGACTAAAGACTTAAAGTACGTGATTTTTGTTTTCCGAAAGCAAAACAAGGGACTGTATACCCAAGGTGCAAGGAAGTCAGTGAAGCAGAAACCACAAGGGATGAAGTGTCTGCTCATCCAGCACTTTCAGATTTAGAGTACAGGAAAGAATTGCTTTCACATCTCATTTTATAAATTCGGTTGAATTCAATGGGGTAATATATGATTTTCAGTCTTAAAAATAAAAACAGAATCAGGTCAATTTATTTTTTAATTAATTATTCATTGCCTAAGCCTAGGGACTTATCACAGTTGAAGCCTACATGCATTGCTGCTAAAGCCATAGCAAAAAGGCAGTGATTATGTATTAGGCCTTTGGGTCTATAGCATGAGTACATTGTCACTGCTTCTATATATCTGCAGTGTTTTCAGGCAGACCTTCATATTTGCACTTATCTACACTATTTTAAAAATTGATTTCAAAGGATTCTGCAAAACATGATCTGAACACACATTTAATAAGACATAAATACAAATTAAGGCAACCATTGAAGAAGTGTATCTGTCTCTGTAGTTAAAGCCTACTAAATTAAATTTTAAAGGATTCACTCAGGCTGGAAATCATATCACTGTGTGTGGGCATAGAAGAAGGCTCAGTAAATTCTGGCTCAGTGGGTGAGTCAGCATGAGTCATCAGCAGACATACCATCCTACAGTTATATGAATCCACAAGGTAGATTTAGAAACATTTCACAGTAACAAAATAATACTACCCTCCTGCTTTTTGTCTAGTTGACAGTAATGACAGCCCAAACTTTCCTAAAATATTGTAGGTGTTCTCAGTTCAACATGTGAGGTAAAAAAAAAATATTAAATCCCTTTATTTTGCTATTTTATTAAGCAAAGCCAACACAAATATGAAAATCCGTTAGGAAGCCTGAGTTTGTAGATAAAATCGTTTGCATGGTTTCATTACACCAACAAACAATTGAGCAACTTTTACTTTTCAGGCAGCTTTCTTGGTTGAAATGTAAGAGTTTCTTTTTCTCTCTTCCATTTTCAATTGTTTCCACCACTTAAAATTTCAAGCAGGTAGTAAGACGTTATGACAAATTAAGTTATTTAGCTGACATCACCAACTGTGTAGTAAGTAAAATAGTGTCAATTTTGTTCTGAAGGACTTTTTAATTGTAGCATCTTATTAAAAGACTCTGTATGCAAAGTAGATGAGCATTCACAAGGCTGAAACTATTCCTGCTTTCTTCTCTTTCATTTTTCTTCATTTCCATGAACAAGTTAAATAGCTTACACTCTATTTCATTTTCTCCAGAAACATTTAATTTTCTTCCAGCCTGCCATTCCGTGTACAATACATAACCACCCAGCATACCTCAATTTCCACAGCATACCCCAATTTCCTTCTCATTACTTTTGAGAACTCCAATATTTACTTTTTCTTTTGATTTGCTAAAGATTAGGGAAACTTCACAAGTAATGTGACTGTGCTTACAATCTAGTGAATGGACTACGGTTGCTCATGGGCATGTACGTAGGCATCTATTTGGCCGACTGACCACCTCACAGCCCAGTCTGGAAACAAAATCCACCACCACAATTAGTCATCCATTTGGATCCCACTTATTACAGTGATGCCACACAGATGCAGCCAGATTCACATCAGCTAATCTAGTTACAAAACAGAGGCCCCAGTTCTACCAGATATATTAACATCTGTGCAAATAGAAATCACTTAACCTCCTATTTTAGGGTGCAGGGTCCTCTTTCCTGCTCTCCCAATAGCTTGGCAGATGAATTCTGAATTTGTTCTCTCGTTATTCTCAAGGGGAGAATGTTTCCTGAATTTACTCCTAACTCTTATGTTCTAGTTTACTAATTTCCTTCCCAGGTAAGTTGTCTCTATATCAGCTACTTTGTATTTTAGGCAATTAATATTGCCCCTTCATTTGCTGTTGCTATGTGCTAGTTGTCTTAGTAAAAACTTGTTTATTTTTTTTTAATTCTCTGAACGATGTACTAACTCCTATACACTGAGTAAAGTGGTGTACTCCTGCCAGCGCTGCTGCCTCTGACTATTTCTGTAAGACATTAACCAGAGTTGAAACTCCTCTGCTGCACTGGGCCCTTTGGCTGGATGAGGAGACACCAGTTTTGTGAATCTGGTTGAACTGAGGAGTGAACTAGTGCCATTAGGAGAGGTAACCTTAGGCACATTTTGCAGAAGAGCATAAGCCCGTTGACGGCTCTGTGCGAAGCTCCGAGGGCAAAGCATTTTGCAAGCATCAGAGGCACCTTAATGCTGCATTTGGGCTCTCAGTCTTCAAGCACGACCACAAGGATAAACTCACTCAAAGCCATGTTTACCAAACATCAGTGCTGTTTACTCACTGGGCAGTCAGAATTGCCGACTCCCGATTCACAGCCCAAAGACATCAACACTAAATCCAAGTTGTAAATAAGATCAGGTAGCAACACACCTGTTAATAATAATTAGCACTCTGCAAAAAATGCACACAAAGTCAGAGATAGTTTTCTTCAACCATGTTCTCGCAATAATACTATCAAATAACAGCTTTACTTCTAATATTTAACTCAAAGTCAGAGCTTATAACACATTGGTGCTTCTTGACTGTAAGTAGTGGAAAGCACAAAACTTCTTACACAGAAAGTTTCATTATTGTAGACATATATGTAATATACACTATGTACATACTCATATTTTCAGAATATATTCTCAGCATATTGTGTTTGCACAGAAAGTCCATATTCAATATGCTTTGTATATTTCAAGCTGTGTTTTATACAGAAATGTAAAGTAGTGACTATTTTAGTAAACTCACTATCAAATGTTGCTGGAAGCGACACCCAGCCTTCTGATACACTGCTCTTTCTTCAGCAGTCCTTGTGATTAAAGTAGATTACGGAACACTAAAACTATAAAAAAAAAAGAGGCAAATTCCCTATTTCCTTATGCTTTCTATCAGCTACTGAAACTGACATTTTAGTAATTCAAGGGGAGTTCATTTCCAGACTTGCTAGGAGTAGAGGAAATCTGCTCTGGTAACCATACAGCAGGTCCAGAAAAAGAAGGATTTATCAGAGATTATTTAATATTTGGCTGCAACAGATAACATAATAAACAATAATTACTGACTTACCTTTGAGTAAGGATGGCTCTTGCAGCAGAGGCTATCAAAGCCTAGAAGTGCATGAAATGTCCTTTTCTTTCACCACAAGTTCTCCTAGAAAAAAACTCAAAACTAAAATTCACAGATTCATACTAAAAACTTCCAGTTAGACCTCCAGAGATAGATACCTTGTAAACAATCTACTGAGTAGACCTACAGGAGAGAAAACCACACATGTATTTACCTCTTTTTCACCCTTAAATGCTTTCAGGTGCATTTCAGAGCAAATTTCCCTAGGCTACATAAAAGAACCACTGTCACTGCTTAGTATCTTATCTGCTGGGGCAGTGGAAGCTTCTGAGTGCTCTGGGAGTCTCTGCTCACTCCCACGTAGGCTGCCTGGAAGTTTGGGATGGGTTCATGTTCAGGTCTTTGATATGTCCTGGGGTTAGGGCTGCTCCTCACTTCAGCTGTGTAGCCATTGAATGGGTATTTGAAAAAGCATTTAGGTACCTCAGTCTCCTTGAGATCTTGCACAGGGTACTAAATGATGAAATTCCATCTGTTGTGACTAGGTAATGGGATGACATTGTAAGTCTTTAAGAGGCCTTGTTCCAAGGGTTCGGGATGCTTATTCTTAAACCTTAATGTAGCCCCTGTAGTGGTTTTCTGGTTTAAGTAATACCTGAACGAACTTACGATATCACTTTCTGTCTAAATAAGCAGTGGGTGCAGTCATTTGGTGTTTCTGTGTCTTTGCTGGAAAGGGACTAGTAAAGGCTTTTTTTTTTAGTCTAGCAACAGGCAGATTTCCTAAAATGAAACTGCTGAGTAGTCTTGGTCATTTTCCAGTATGTTGCTTCATTTAATGTAATTTAGAGCATCATTTTCACGCCTGTAGGTTTTAGGTAATCATTAGCTAAGAGTTACTGATAATATCAAACATTTGACTCTCTCATGCAGACCTACTGTTACATTTTCCAGCTTCGATAAACTGGATGTCAAGACCAGGCGCAAGTGCTAGTACTTCAAATAAAAAGGAGAGAGAGAATGAAAGGAAGGAATGAAGGAAGCAAACTCTGGTGAACAAGACTGATCAAAGGCTTTTCTTTCATTCATTTGTTATGTAAAATAACCTTTGACAAACATACAAATATGTTAACTTCTTGTTCATTTTATATATTTTTAATATTCTAGTTTTCCTACTTGTTTGGTAAAAAGTCAAATAAAATTTCTAAAAGTTAAAAATTAAGCATGACAGAATCAAACTAAGCTTGTTCACTGACAGTGACCCTTATACTTTGGCAATATTCAACGTCACTTCAAGTTTGGTTTTTTTTCGCGGATATAATGACTGTGCAAAATGCAGGGCAGTGGGGAAAGTATTTTACAGGTCTATATGTTTATTTTTTGTCTGTGTGCACATACATACCTTTATGTAATTCTGACAGAAAAAAACATCATAGATTTGACTTAAATCTAGTCAATGCTACCTGAGTTAATTTGCATGTGTAACTTTCCCCTTTAAAACAGTGAAAGTAGCCCCTGATTAGCTCAGGCTACCACGGCTGCAGGCAGAGAGAGCGGAGGGCGGGAGCTGGCAGGGCACTGGAGATGTGAACATGAGAAACAGAAAGGCTGGAGATGCGTGGGTGATGATGAGGTCCACAGAGCATAGCTGTAAATCAAAAATAGCTAAATAAATGTCAGTTGTTCCATTTTCTCTTTTTGCACACTAATATGTTTATGTAGACTGACTGTGGGCAATGCTAGTGTCTGAAAAAAAAAAAATGTGAGTGGTTGAGCTAGGTTTTACTGGGTGGGAAAGTGGGAGGGAGTGAGGAGGCAGCGAGAAGGCAGCGGTAGAAACTGCGGATTTTACATGCTTAGGGAAAAATCGCATCAAACACGAGTGTGTAAAAGCTGCTGGGTGTCAGGGTGCAGAGTGCTGAGCCAACATTGTTCTGCCCTTTGAACTGATTGATGAGCAGATTTGACATCTAGCAATGCTAGTTGGGGCACATGGTGAACAGTTTTGGAGCAAAAAAAAAATAAATCCAGCAGGGGCAGAGGATGAGGGAATACTGGCTACTCACCCTGCTCTGGATTAGGCCAGCTCTGGCTCAGTCAAACCCACATCTCTGTTCCTTTCCTGGGAAGAGTCTGACGGGGAATTGCTCTGTGGTATAAGCACCATCCTTCCTTAGATGCTACTCAGGGTGCAAACCAGCTAGCGAAAGGCTTGCGCGTGCTGCAATGTTTGCTTGGCAAGTACCAGGGCACAGGAAGATGGAGTGAGAGGATGTTTGTGTCACTTGTGGCCAACGGATAGACTGGGACGCTGAGGCACGCAGGACGGCGGGACTGCTCACAGGACTGTCCTGTGCAGCCCAGCTGGGGCTGAGCAACCCTGAGGCTTCCCCGCAGCTCGGCGATGCCCGTGCTCTCCTGCCGACAGCCGCTTCGCTTGGAGGCCAGGGCAGAGTGGCAGCTGTGAAGCGGACCTGGGGATAAGGACTCTTAAGGAAGTGATGCCAGAAGACAGTGCAGTGGAAACCAGTGCATGTAAAACTGCTTAATTATACAGTGTTTGATTATATATATTATATCTAAATGTAGAGAACAATGAGTAGGAGTAGCCCATGTAAGTTACTTGCCTGTAAAGTAAAAAATTCTCTAGGTACTGCAGTTGGTTCAGTGAATTTCATCTTACGCATTTGTTTCTTCTTTTTCTTTTTTTGGAAATCCAAAAAGCTTCTCATGTAAATTTGCATAGCCGTTGACTTGCTGAGGGTAATGCCACTAAGCGTGTTGCTGAGCAGAGTCTTCCCAAAAGACTAAAACCTGTGGGCTTTATTTCTTTTCACATCACTGATTCATCGCTTGCTCTCCTCCCTCAAGATTTACAGTACATCAGGACCTGACTGCAGGAGATGTCTGTCATACTCCCAGCTAATCAATGACCTACTTTATTATTACATTTAAAGCCTGGGCTCAAAGAGAGGCTTTTTGCATCGAGTGAAGATCTGATCAATAACTGGCATGAAGGACATGTCAGGGAACAGGGCTGCAGAAGAGAGAATAGTTTTTACTAAAAGTCATTTCATGACACCTCCCCTTGGTAGTTCAGTCTATTTTGGGTGCAACAGGATGCCATCATTCCAGTTGATCCTTCAGATACAGATTTGCAGATTGTGGAAATATACTGAGCACTGAACTGGAAGCCCTTCATATAAATATTAGCACATCACAGAAGGAAACAAAACAAACTTTATTTTCATTCTCTGTCATTTAATTGTATGCATCTTCCAAGATATAATTGCAAGTACAATACAACTCAGCCAGCCTCAGAAAGTTAAGTGAAACAGTGTGCCAGAAAAAAAAAAATAAATTATGGACTAAAAAGGGGCAACTCTGTTATGGAACTTACTTGGTGAGACTGCTACCATTTTGGGGGACAGATCTGCTCCTTCACATCTGTATCACAAACACTAAATTTCATTACGAAAGTAGCCACCTATTACTTTTATGCACCTTTGCAAAATTGCCAGGAGTAGGAGAGAAATGAATTGGGTTCTCCTTTGTCTTGAGTATCACTTAGAGAACTACTATTATATCTCTATCACTTACATCGTGTATAACTAATATATAGAGTTATGCTTCTGCAACCTTATTTTAGCCAGTAGGGTCAGTGGTTTTGTACTGGTCTTACCAAAGGCTGAAACCACCCATGCACAGATGAAGCTGAACAACAATTTGACAGTCTCTACTGTCACTGCCGGGACAAAAGTCAAAAGATCCCAGCCTGAGTTTGAGATCCAGGCTGAGTTTTCATGGTTTGTAACTGAATAATCTCTTAGGTCTCAACAAATCTCACCTAGCTGTAGGCAAAAGTTTGAATCAATCAGAAAGGTAAGCAGTAACCCCCATGTCTGCAAAGGGTTAGTCACAAGTGACAGATTGAGTCAGTCCACCTAAGGTCTGATGACTGAATGGGTAGATGCAGGGAGACCCCAGGGAGATGCAGTGAGTATAGTCTACCTTGATCTCAGTAAGGCTTTTGACATGGTCTCCCATAACAGCCTCATGAGCAAGCTCAGGAATTGTGGGATAGAAGAACAGACAGTGAGATAGATTAAGAACTGGTTACACAATAGAGCCCAAAAAGTGGTGATCATTGGTGCTGAGTCCAGTTGGGAACCTGCAACTAGGGGAGTCCCCCAGGGGTCAGTGCTTGGTCCAGTCCTGTTCAACATCTTTTTCAACAACCTTGATGACGGGAAAGAGCGTCTTCTCAGATATGAAACTGGGAGGCTTGGCTGATACACCTGAATGCTGTGTGGCCATTCAGCAAGATTTGGACAGACTGGAGAGCTGGGCAAAGAGGAACCTAATGAGGTTCAGCAAGAATAACTGCAGGGTGTTGCACGTGGGAAGGAATAATAAAATGCGCCAGTACAAGTTAGGAGGCTATCTGCTAGAGAGCAGCTCCGTGGAGAAGGACCTTGAAGTCCTGGTGGACAAGAAGTTATCCACGGGACAGCAGTTATCCATGGGATGTCAATGTGGCCCTTGTGGCCAAGAAGGTCAATGGTACCCTAGGGTGCATTAAGAAGAATGTGTCCAGAAGGTCGAGGGAGGTTCTCCTCCCCCTCTACTCTGCCCTCGTGAGAAATCACCTGGAGTATTGCATCCTCATCTGGGCTCCCCAGATCAAGAGAGCCGGGGATTTATTTGAGAGAGTCCAATGGAGGGCTATAAGGATGATTAAGGGACTGGAACACCTACCTTATGAGGAAAGGCTGGGAGACCTGGGGCTTTTTAGTCTGGAGGGGAGTGTGTGTAAATATATATGTGTGTATAAATATATGAGGGCTGGATGTCAAGAAAGAAGCAACAATCTCTTTTCACTTGTGCCCTGTGATAGGACAAGGGGCAATGGATTCAAGCAAGGTCACAGAAAGCTCCACCTGAACATGAGTCTCCTTCTCTGGAGACTTCAAGACTTGTCTGGATGCGTTTTTGTGTGACCTGCCCTAGATTCTGTGGTCCTGCTCTGGCAGGGGGGTTGGACTTGATGATCTCCAGAGGTCCCTTCCAACTCCTAACATCCTGTAATTCTGTGATTTTCTGAAGGTATCTATCTTTCTCCATGAGTCAACCCAGTGAGACTCTGTCCCTAATTGGGTATCTCGGGAAGAGCTAGCTGTTATCAGGCAAGGCATTCATGTGCTCAAGGAATGGTCCTGACATGGGAGAATAGGACTGATAGAGTCTCCCTCTGTTGTTAGAAAAATGGAAATTCCCTAAAATCTTATGCTGTTGCTAACTTCCCCAGCAACTCTTAAAAAATGACAAAACTAACTCTTGTGCTTGGAATGTGTTGGTTTTTCAAGAGACAAAGCTGCTTCCAGTTGTAACCCCTTTCCAATGACAGCGAACACTATTCAGGTGAATGGAATTTTGTGGAGCCAGAAGAGGTGCATGCTAATGAAATTGGGGTGAAACCCAAGTTGCTCTTATGATTTTGGTTCCTGCCCATCTTTGCATAAAGGGAGGAGTTCCAGCACTTGCAATTTATACTCTTTGCAGCACAAAAGGTCCTTACATCATCTACCTGACCTGTTATTTTGCAGCTTAGAGAAGAACAGCAATTCACAAGTGCTACAGAAGACATCTGTTCCTTCTTCCCCAAAGTCCGAGAAGTTTTGGGATAGATGAAAAAACGAAAAGAGCTGAAAGTGTCGGGCATCTCTTTTTCTTTTCCTTATACCAATATTTAGGCAGGGTAACAGGTAACCATATCACAGGTGACAGAGAAATACAGCTAATGCCTTTAAATGCTTTAATAAGATCAAGATCAGGGGCTTCTCTCTCTGCTCTTTGGGCTCATTGTATGGAGAAAAGGATTGCTGTCAAGACGACAAAACTTTGTGTGTTAAGACAAATGCCAATACTTGAAGTACTTTAATAAGCATCTCAGTTTCAGGTTCTTGCCAACTACACGCCTTTGCCATTTTGAAAAATATTTCATGAAAAACATATTGGTATATAAGTAAACCACGGTTTTAAAATGCAACATTAAGCTAAGTCATAGCAGAAAAACACAGAAGCACAGTGGTGGAGTGGTTAAAAAGAGTTACTAGGATGTTACATGGATGGCTTTGAGATTGTTCCAAAGAGTGTCTCCTCTCAAAACTGTAAACATACAATTAGGCTGAGAAGTCAAAAGCAGACAAATTAGAAGTTAGCTACATGGCTCTCTGGCATGCTCAAAGTTGGTGTATCTTAACTGTTTTAGCTCAAAGGGCTCCAAAGATCAGACAGGCCATGAATGCTGGTTATTATGAAATTTATATGACGAGATTATGCAGCAAGAAAGCCCATTTAGTTACAAACTGAATAATTAGATGTGGAAATTAGTAGCCATGGGTCACATAATGCCATCATTTTGAGAATAAACTCACTGTAAGCTGATCTAAACTGAAAAAAAAAAAAACCCAACAAGTAACAACTGAACAGAATGTAACACATTTAACAAAGAAATAAAATTATATTGAAATGACCACAATCCGGTGAAATGGCAATCTTCTCCCAAATCCTACTCTATTTATTCAGCGTCTTACATACTAAATCTCCCTGAAGGGTGATTTTTCTTGGACAGCTCAGATCCCCTTCCATGTTGCAAGCCCTTCTCCTGTCACTGCTGCACATGACAGAGCTACTGATGATCTGCTTCAACCCAAGTGTGGAGAGACTTGCCAGGAATATATGGTTCCTTCCAAAGGATGCAAACTGATTATTTGGTTGCTCAGTTAAATGCAAGATACCAGGCCTTTTGGTCCCCTTTTTGTTCCTTCTACAGCTGTCCTATTCTGTGAATTAGATTTTTTGCCACTGAAGTCAGTCATGCAAGTAATAAAAAGGGTGATGTGGCATTTCCTGTACTTATTCCTCATCTCAGTGTGACACAGTCGCTACAAGCTCCAAGCACCTCCGAAGCCTTTCAGCCTGATTGTTGGTAGAGTGTGGCTTCCAACAGGCTGTGGTACAACGTGCCCCTGAATTGCAACCTTCTCCTTTTTGCGCTTCTTGCTTTCTAAATTACTCTCATCTCTGCAAGCAAAAAAAAGGAGCACGTGCCTGGGAAGCGCTGCACTAGCAACCAAACCTTCAAGTTTCTAACAGCTCCTAAAGCGCTGAGTATCCTGAGCACTCCTTGGAGATTTAAGCCCTTCCATGTTTTCTGCAGCTAGCACCAATGAGCGCCATAAGAAACCGAGATCTACACTTCGCCACATCTGTGCGAAAAGAGGAATGGAGCTGCCTTCTGCACGGCACGTGGCTGAGGACAATGTGTCTTAACTTCCTGAGACCCAGATGGCCTTCCTTATACAAAAAGCCTCTATGACCAGTCTGGAACAAGGACTGTGCAGCCCCTGAATAACTCACCTGTGCACAACGAACAGCAAAAACAGGCAGTCCTGGACTAATGGGGAAAACATCCCAGCAGAGTGAGAAGTATGAGGTGTTTCTGGACTGCTGTTACCATGATTGGGGTATCCCACAGCACTCACAAGTGCTCTTCTGGACTAAGACATCCAGAATTCCACACCAGAGATGTGGTCACAGATGCCCTAGTCCAAGTTGAAGACCTGTCAGAAATTTAGGAAAGACATCATCTTTTCTCAGTGTTTCTGTCAGATTCGGCACAAGCCAAGGACTGAATCTCCACCCTAGGGGTTTACCTTCATTTTCTGTGGCAGTGATGTTAATTCAAGTAGTTACTTTGATTCACACAGAGCTTCTGAGTTACTCTGTCATAACGTTAAGTAAAAGATCCACTGGAAATGCACCAATGAAAATTATGACAAGGGCCAATTAGGTTCTTTTTTCTCTGACTTATTCACACAAAGAACATTTTAAAAGGTGAATTGCTGACTGAGGCAGCACTCCAGCTGGGATGAGGATAATTTGGGGTTGGTAACTGTAACAGTTTCTAAGTGAAATTCACTTGCTGCCAGTAGCGCAGCTCTGATTTCCATCTGCACTTTTAATAAAGCAATTACAAAACAACGTAGTCTCTGGTGTGTGGAAGTGTCCAAAGCTGGGACAGAAATTAATAATGTGATAGGGTAAGGTACCTAGGGTCTGGAAGAAGTATCCTGGAATTAGAAATGCTAATGGCTTGTCTCACAGATAACTGGTTTGCTATAACAGTGGGTACAGCACCCTGCCATGAAGATCACTGTGCACTTAAGTCCCTCCAGAGCTTGGGAGCCAGCTCTGCCACACAGAATCATAGAATCATAGAACAGTTTCAGCTAGAAGTGACCTTGAAGATTGTTGAGTCCAGCCTTTGTCCCAGCCTTATCAACCTACTAAACTATGTCCCCCAATGCAACATCTAGTTGTCTCTTAAACACTTCCGGGCATGGTGACTCAACCACCTCCCTGGGCAGCCTGTTCCAATGGCTGATAACCCTTTCAGTAAAGAAATTCTTCCTAATATCTAACCTGAACCTCATGTCCAGGTCTTCCCAGCATCATCCACACTTTTACAGAAATGCCAGAAATAGGACTGCTGCAACCGTTTCCTTATGCTCACACTCCTGATGCATCTCATCAAAAAAGACTAGGGTTGTGATAAGCAAAATCTTTTCTGCCTGCTTTTGAAAGGATTTGTTGATTCAGGACTCAACCCAACATTTGAGCTGAGACTTCCAGTATCTTAGAAAGGTTGAAAAATCTGCTTACAGCTGAGGTGAGCAGGGGAAGATTTCAAAAAGCCTTGCAAATTTCAGAAGTACTTTGTTGATCAGAAAGAGCTATTTCAGCAGCCCACAATTCCACACAAGACATTCCTTTATAAGGAGGAAGAACAGATCAGAAGGGAGAAATGAAGAATTGTCACTTAGGAAGTTTCCTGTGACTGAAAAATTCTGGTGTGATATTTAACTTAACTTCTAATAAACTTAAGTCCTTGGAATACCCTTCCACTCTTCTAAAGAACATACATTCACCTATTCAGAAATACTGGGCAAGAAGTCTCTTAATTTTGCTACACTACAGAGTACTTATTTGTACAAGCATCCTATTTGCCTTACGTGAAGTTTCTGACTAAACGCAAATGGTGTTTGTGGAGCATTTAAAATACCAGGATGTCGATGAGTCAGAAATTACGAGCATTTGGTATTAGTTGTATCCTATGTTCTTTCTCCATATATTTTAGTCATATAATATACACATAAAGGAGTAAAAGCATTGCTCTCCTTAAGACAAGTAAGTCTTCTTTCTAGCAGCTCACAGTCTGGCCCTGGAGCTTTGGCTGTCTGCCAGGCAAGTTAGTGCTGGTATCATGTAGGCTAATGTAACTCTTGAATCACTTGACTAAATTTAGATGCTTGCCTCAGAATTGCCTCCAACCATTTAAATAGACCTCACAAAGATGCTTTTCAGGTTCTGTGGGGTTTTCTTCTTTAAATCAGCCACACGCTTTTAATTTGGCTTCTTTTATTTCTTCAGTAAAAGTAAGTTATTATTTATAGTCACCAATTCAGAAATATTAATTCTGACTGGTTGAGAGGTGCTTTCCTATCATGGCTTGTGTTCAGCAACACTGATGCCCAAGTGCCTAGGTGCAGGAGCAACGTTGGTTTGTTTTCTTCTCTGGCAGCCCCCGGGAGAAGCGCACATGGCGAAAACTGTGCAGCTCAGCATTATATAACCACAAACACAATGGCTGCAGTGGTTATTGTCTCTTCCGGGCACGTGCTCAGAGCTAGTCATCAGCAAAGTGACTTCAGACCTCAGGGAAATCAAAGGAACCCACCTGGGTTATCTCCCCTCTGTCCTTCCCTCCCTGAAGGTGTGGGAGGTGTGGGAAGCGGGAAGAGCCCAGCAAAGGGGGTTTGCAGTCACACCTTGCCACCCTCTTTGGCTGACCCCACACTTTGAGCTGCCTTTCTGACTTGTTGGTGGCATGGGTTGCGTTATGACGAACTACAACTGTGGGCAGTGTTAAATCAAGCAAGGTAGCAATTATGAGCGGATCCCTGGCAGATAGATGTGCCAATTTGCTTTCGGGTGGCAGTCAGACCCAGTGACACATCTGATGAGCAGTCAGACACCGAAGCTTGGTCAGCATGAGCCACTTGCTGGTGTGAAACCATAAGCTCGCAGAAAGTCCCACAGGCTCATATGAACCGCTGGGGAAAAGACACAACTCCAGTGCCTTGCTGAACCTCGGAGGAAAAAAAACCCCCTATTTTCTGAGCTAAGCCATGTACCATCACTTTTCCTTTAAGGGATATTAAAACAAAGGTGTCCGACGGAGGATAAGCTCATGGATGTTTTGGAGTTTATGACAGACTGTACATATTTGTAACTGGTTGTCAGTGTTTAGAAGCTTCCCTACGGCAGTTTCAGAAACCGAAAGCAAAGGCCCTAACTGGCGTGTTTGAGAAACGCCACAGAGAAGGACTGGGTGAGCGACCAACAGGTTGAGATTTGTGAGAATATACATGAAAGTTTCAGCTGTAAACAGCTACCTATACCACCACCATGCAGAGAAAAACAACCCTGCAGTTTAATTAGTGGCAGGGATGTGCAGTCCCTGCCGTCGTGCTGAGGCAAATGATATGTCTGTGTGAGAAGCAGAAGCGGAAAGTTTGGAGTGAGCCGGAGACTGCTGAGCTCCTCCAACTCCATACATCACTCAGGCTGGTAACAGCTGACTCCACTCATGTTTTGTGTTCTTAAAACAGATGGTTAATATTCCACTCTCTAACTGTGGCAGATACGTTTGGTTTATTCTGTATAATTAACGAGTTTATCCCAGAAATGCATGCTGTAGCATCCCTTACATTTTTCTCTGAAGCATCTGATATTGGCCAGGGTCAGATCTTAGATTTTTTTGGACCACCTTGGAAATTCTTCCTTGTTTTATTAAACAAAGTCATAACGTTTTCCTTGAATATGGCAAATAGCCAGACTTGAAGCTTAGCAAACAGTATGTTAGCAGCATTTACCCCAAAAGAATCCAAACGAGCTGTAACATATTTATACATATACAGACAGATATCTGTGTACATAAATATATGTATTTATAGGAAGCAGTGACTGAAATATCACCCTCCATAAGAAAAAGCACAGCAGTCAGCTGGTGCTGAACTCACCCTATAGCAGCAGCAGGAAAGGGAATTTTGACCTGTGTCTACAAAGATCAACTCCTACAAAAACAAAGTTCACGTTGGTAGCATTCACGTACAGCATCCCTCCTGCGTCAGGTCTCAGCCGAGAGCGTGCAGCATCCCAGAGAGCAGCACTCCCGAGTGAGTACCTTGGAGTTGAGAAAGAGTGAATTTGCACCAGAGGACTGAAGTGTTCATTCATAGCCAAAAGCCACAGAAAGTTTGCAATAAAAGCCACACGGTGGAAAGCGTAGCTAGAGAAGCAAGGAGGTAGTGACTACAAATGGATGAAACTGGGCCCAGAGATGTCCGAGAAACGGATCTCTCAAATCTGCTGATGTCTGTCAGAGTAGCATCTGGCCTTTCTGGGTAGTGAGAAAGTCTCAGTGATGTGGTATGTTTCAGGAAAGAGAGGTGAAATGGATTACTTGGGATAAAGTAGTGGGTTTGACGGCAACCAGAGGCTTCAAGCTTGTTGCCTGAAAACAACTGGAATTTCAAAGACAATCACAGTCTTTTGCTTTCTCTGTTTAACTCTATTAAAGTCTTTAATTACATAATTCATTAATCTTCCTCCTTTCAAGAGAGAAGGTATTTAGGTAGAGATGAATGTGAACTTGGACCTAATTTTGAACACACACACACACACACACACACACAGAGACACACGCAGACACACAGACACACATACAGACACACACAGACACACAGACACACACACACACTTTACTGAAAAGTATTCATTTCAATTTGGATTTGAATTTAACTTCTGATGACCTTCAGCGTTTAAAAATACTTAGACAGCTGGAAGAAAGACCATTATAACTGGCAATGTTTACATGTGGAACTAAATTAAAAACCACAGTTGACATGATAACCCTAGTCTATGCATATTCTATACAATTACACAATTACACTTTCAGGGATGTAGATTTTCGTTACCCCATGTGGTCTGTGGCCCAGACTACAGCACAGTGTTTTCCACATGCCAGAGCTGAATTGTCAGCTTTAATAGTAATTTCACCAGCAAAGTCATCAAACTGGTCCATGTCATTCATGGTTACCTTCTACTATGACATTCCATCTCAGAATTTGATTACCGAAAGCTTTACTGCCAAAGTGAAACAAAACACTCTAATTAATACTGCAAACCAAATGCCAGCTGAAGCATGATCATTTTTTTGTTCTTTCAGCAAAGCCTCTCTCTCCCTTATAGCATGGTTTAAGATCATCTATAGCAGCTGAAGTCACTATTAAAACAATCCTTTACTCAGCCAGTTTTGGGGGGCATCCCAACTGTAAATTCAATATTACTTCATCTTTGTGCCACTGAGAGGAACAAAAGAGTCAAAAGCAAGACCTAAAAGTCCTTGTTCCAAAGGTGGGTGAGAATGCTGAGCAGGAACTGGAAAGACAACTGTAAGGTGTTGCTTGATGGCCTGGCGCAGTCAACAGTAGAAGGCATAGCATGGCATCGCTGATGAATGGAAACAGGTGTATCAGGGTAGTTAACCTGCATGGCTGGTTGCATCCCAAAGTTAAGGGGGCATTGCAATTCTTGCAAAGCAAGGTGGAAATAAGGCAAAAAAACCCTTTATGATATATCTGCCCATCAAGAATAATTGCCGTTAACTAAAGATGAAAGCAAGGGACTAAAATCAATGTTTTGAGTTAATTTTCTCAGAATAGTTTATTCATTGAACTTCATTCTCCACTACCCAGCTAGGAAGTAACCTTCTCCCTATAAATCTTACTTAGTATCAGTTTCCAGGTAGTGGCTCAGCATATGAGCTATTACTCCCCTCTGCACTGCCAGTTGCTGTCCTTTCCTTGAAGACTAGTCAAAACATCTGCCCTAACAGTCTGAATTACCCGACTTGGGAAGATTTGCTGTGTATACAGGATCAAGTATGCACATACCTTTTACAGAGTGCATTGAGAATGAACAACACACTATCTTGCTTTGCAGAATGTGATGCGCAGGCCAGTTATTGTTGGAGAAGAGATCTCACAATTTTTCTTTTCAATAGAAGAGTGGTTTAAGGGAAGATTGAAAAAGATGAATGGTGCTTATAATCTGCAAAGTAGTAGCCTGTTCTAAGTAGAGGTGTGATATGAAAAGAAGTGTAAGTCACAAGTGGGAGAAGATGACAGAAGCAGGCAGTAGAAAATGCATGGAACAGATCAGGGTTGACTCATACGGCTTTCAAGTCTGTTTATTTCTTTGGAGGACTACACGGAAATCTACTTGCCTCATGGACAATTAACTCCTGCACACAGCCTTCTCTTCTGTTTTTCTGACATTTTCTGGGTAGAGACCTCCTTCCCCATACACAGGCACTATAAAAAAGCTGGGGATATGCACAGAGGAAGGTGGAGAAGTCAGTTAAGATATCTCTGATCTGCAGGAAATTTGAATTAACTGCTTCGTCCTTGAGCTTCTTTATCCTGTAAGCAGATTGATGTCAGTGTTCTCCTCACCTTTACCATATCTCCTCGCTACTGCAAACGAAATCTCTAGAGCACCCAGTACCGGCAGGATCAATGTTCAAGGAGAAGGAAATTAAAATCCTCTGCAGTTTATGGCCTTTCAGGGACAACTCCTTGTGAACCACATGCTGGAAAACCAGGCATTTCAGATGCCTTTAAGATATCACATGGATAGAGTGTGGGTAGAGTTCAAGGCTAAGGTAGCCAAAATGAAAAAGAGCTTTCAGGAGAGCACTTCGACTAAACTTTTTACAGCCTGGAAACTTTGACATCTGCAGAATGCAATGCTTAGTTATTCAGCCTCTGTTTACATCTCCTTCAGATCTGGCCATCTGCTACACTTCAGCTGTTGTGTTTTGATGCCAACCTTCCTGTAAGCAGGCTTGCATTGATTAGATTCCATCTAGCAGTGTAGCTGCTTCTCTGTGAAAGCCTAGCTTAGTGGCTCCTTGCTTACTTCTGCTTGGACATGTGAATATTGATTTCTCATCAGAACCAAACTGACATATCATATATCCATTAGTTGCCCACATCCATTCTTGTAAGTCCATTCATTCACTGGAGATTCCTACTGTGTTACTTCATGTTGCACTGATGGAGAGTATGAAAGTAGAAGCATTCCATATATGCATGGATACAAGAGATTTAGCAATTAGAAGTTCACTTTCCTGCACCTTTCACTAACATCTATTATTTTCTAAGCAAAAGAAACTGTTTGTTGTATTATAAGTTGGCCATTTTTAGAGGCTGTACTCATGGGCCTGAGTTGGCTGAGACGCAAAGATTTACTTAGACTATTTTTTTTTCTGCTTTTCTATTTCTTGTTGTCCTTAAATCTGTGAATAATTTTAGATAATATTTACCAGATGCACAGATAGTAGAGGAACCGTTCAGTGAGCTACTAAATCATAGTTATGCAATGAAATCTAAGGAGTGGGAAGAGGAAGAGTAGAAAACCTGAAAAAAGGAGACAAGTATAATAGGTACAGATCAGTGGGAGTGAAAATTTTGTTGTTCTTTCTAAGATAGTAATGATACCTTCAGAATTTATTTTTTTTTTTTAGCTGAGGTTCTGTGTCTCCTTGCATACCTTGAAATTGTTATTTGTTCATAGAATGAGAAACGTTCTTCAGTAGTTTCCCTAGTTTGCCAGAGCAAAAGGAACAGCAGGTCCTGTGAGACTGGAAGCACGTCTCACTTTATTTTCATGTTTCATCTGCCTTCCTCTTTTACCCTTCACACCGTGTTTCACACCTTCTCAGACCATTACACTTTGTAGGAAGGGCTGTACCTTGTAAGGCCAGCATTTAGGACATTGTGAGCACACCAACAACATAAAGCAGCCAAAACCACTGAGACAGATTCTCGCACTCTACACCATGAACCAGCTAATCAGCAAAGTAGGTCCTGCAGCTCATCCATGGCGGATGCAGGGTCTTAATTCTAAAAACATCTCCATGAAGTTGTCTTACATAAAACCGTCACAATGTCCATGTTTGTGAAGGGTAGCACATGCGTATGTGCTTTAGGCATTAAGGCTCAGTAACAGGGTACTGTTTATTTTAAGCCTGCTCATTGCATTCAGCAGGTATCAAGACACCATGATTTTACTTTGCTTTGGTTTTGTCGTCACAGCAGTTTCCAAGAGCACATGAGTGAATCACTGAGGCTGTTGAATAAACTGCAAGCTTTCATTGACTTGAACTAGACCTTTTAACCACAGCATTTCCTACCGATAGTGCTCAGAAATACTGAATTTTTCCACACAAGGAAGAAGACAAAAGGATTTCTTCAGGCAACTTCCTTCACCAAAAAAAAAAAAGCCCAGGAATGACAATATGTAATTTCAACACTGTGATTAAGGCCTGGACTTTTGTTATAGAACAAATCCAGCTCAATATGCACATCTTCCCCCATCTTCCTAAAGCTGGTTAGGTGTACCACTCAATCTTCCCACTGAATGTACAATTTTTGGTTCCACAAAAATATTAGAAAAAGCTTTTTCACTGTGAGGGTGACAGAGCACTGGCGCAGGCTCCCCAGGGAGGTTGTGGAGTCTCCTTCTCTGGAGACATTCAAAACCCTCCTGGATGCGTTCCTGTGTGACCTACTCTGGGTGATCCTGGGGAGCTGGACTTTTGATCTTTTGAGTTCCCTCCCAACACCTAACATTCTGTGATTCTGTGATTCTGTAATGGACAAGATGCACCTATTGAAATATTGCTTTATCAGATTCTGAAATGACTCTTCATTACACAGAGAGAGGAAAACACAACTTCAACAATAGTAATTCAGGGTTTTGAAGTAATATCAGTAATTCTCAGTGAGTACTGAACTTACCCCACCAGCATCCTGAGCAGCAATCCTGTGCCATGGATTCCCTCTGGTGTCATTCCTCAAGGCACAGGTCCCACATGCTGTCTTCGTATTGCCTCTTTCAAATGTTCTGTCAAAGCTCATGCAAAATTATTGTTTTTCACCGTGACACCACTTGTAAATTTATCCAGGGTTGTCTAAGGAACATTTAAGTCAACCATTTTAGCCCAGGGTATGCTAGGCAAAATTGGCCCCTGTTCATCTGCAGTGAAGAGTTTTGGATATCACTTGTTGCAACACCACATACGGTCATTAAGCTCCTTTCATAGTAATTTGAGATCTCTGTAATTGCAACTGTAGGAAGGCAACATTTTTGAAGGAGAGGTGATGTACCTTATCAAACCAACTGAGAGAGTCGCAAGAAAAAAGCAGACCAGCTTTTGGTCCCACAGGGCCTGATCTCAGAAGGCTGATACAGATGGAATGAATTTCGTGCTAAGCATAATCTGAGCTGTGTCAGAGCCACATAACAAGGAAGACTCACAAAAATCTATTTGTTACTTGCAGATGGCTGTGGCCTCAAAAAAAAAAATCTAATAAGCTTTCTTAAGCATAGACATCTGGGATTCTACCCTCAAAGCATGGAGGAGACATTTAAAAGTTACAAACCACATCTTTCACATTGTAAAGGCTTTTTCCTAGTTTTCTGTTGTTCAGGTTCTTTCACATTGTTTATAGCTACACAGAGGAGATTTTGCTATGATGGTTATTCAGAGCATAGCATAGTCTTAGCACAGCAAGGTTCTTTAGTCCTGCGACGAGAATAATTTCATTTAATCTCCTAAACCACTTGAATGAAGTATAACCAGATTCTTGCCAGTGGTTTATAAGGTGATTGCTAATGCAAATGAGATCATCTCAGTTCCTTCCTACAGTTCATCGATATAGATCAGCAAGGTTTTCCTTGACATCTTGTCCCAAACTATGTAGAAACTCTATAGAATCGTCTGCAGGAAAAGATTTTTTTTACAATATTATTCAAGAGAGCTGCCCTTTCAAAGAGTCGGATTTTGAGAATAACTGTGGAAGGATAGAAAAGGAAAGACGGGAAAAATCATTTGTTTTCTAAGGACTGCCTCTACCCATCATAGTCAAGATATTCTTTGTAAGGAAGCTCCCAGTCTGGAAGCCTGTGCGTGTGTGCAGAGGTTGGGACGAAAATGTGGGAAGTCTGGGGTGTTTTACTTGCAAAGCTTGAGATGAAAGAAGAAGCAAGAGGTGAGAGAAGAAGTAATGACCTTCCTCCAGACCTTTCACTTCTAGCTACTGTATGACCTCTGATTTCTATGTAGTGTTTCAGGAGGCTCTAGTGGAATGGTGGAAGGGTAAGAGTTTTTCTGCTGAAGAGTGGAGTTAAATAGCTGTGTGCAGGGGCTCCCTCTATTCACAGATGTGAAAAAAAGTAAAATTCTTCCCATTCTCCCCCTTACTTTGTATCATCCTTTTCAATTCACATGTTATGGCAAAGATCCAGAGTTTCAGACATGAAAAAAGGCCTGTGAATCCGAGGCACACAAATCTGTGTAGCAGATTTTAGAGGCGTCCATGGTTTCCACGGCAAATCAAAAAGCATAATCTTGGCTATTTTTTAACAAGTGTTCCCTGACTACAGGACTACTGGCAACGCCTGCACAAAAATACTGCATTGAAATGCCTGTGCTTAGACATAAAGAAGGCATTTTGCCAAAATGAAAATGAAAATCATTGGCCAAATTAGCATCGTGAGATTTTAGCTTTAAAATGACCCTGTTGCTTGTATAAACAAGATTACATAAGGGTTCAGAGGTATGTGAAGCAGTTCAGTAGTGCCATCTTGAGGGAAGCTCCTAGATGTTATGTACAGTTCCAGATTTCAGACCATCAGCATTTGCCCATGTTTTATTAGTTGGAAAGAAGTCAATGAACTACCCCAGAAGAACGAGGTACAGTAGACTCAGAAATGCGTTAAAACATGCCCTTATTTAGCAGAAGAGAAGTCAAAACCAGCACTAATGCATTTCTATTACTGCAGAAAATTATAGTCTGGGAAATAGAATTGTAACGTTTTGCACTTTTAGCTGTTTATCGCAAAGCCACTTAGTAATACGGATTAAGCTCTGTGAAACATTAACACTAATTTAGACCATAGATACCTTTGCGTCAGAAGGGAGTCAGCGGAGGTAAAGAGCTGATGCCAGTCTCAGAGAATTCTGTTCATTTTCTGTAATCTTTATTTTCATCTGGGATGCAGAACAGGATTCATTTATCCTAGTCTGGTTTTCAGTAAAATTGTAACTATACATCGGAAATCAGATTGATTAATTTATGAAGTGCCAAATGGTTAGAATTACAAAAGAGGATGCTTACAATTATGATCTGCTTTGCTTTCCATCCATTCCTATCTTTCCCATCACATTGGTCTGAAAGTGCCATACACCATCTGGTAGGCTAAGATCAGTAAATGTCAAAAGTGGTTTTCATTTTTCAGATCCGTCAGCTGGTGACAAGTAGGGCAGTTAAGAGATCACGTGGATTTTTTTTTAATTTTAATGGGGAGGGCTGTCTCCATATTCACAAACATTTCTGCATTTCCTGGCCAGAGCCAGAAATGGCAGCAAGTGATGGCTTGTATATGGACTTTTTTTTCCCCCCTCCTGTTTCCTTCTTTTAGTGACAACAGACTTACTTACAGCTCTTAAACCAACACAAAAATAGTGCAGGATCTTTAGTTGTTTAGATGTTGATGACCCGTTACTTGACATGCACAATCACCAGAGCTGACGTATGATTTATTGATTATCTATGACAGGACAAAGAGGAGTGAACTTTGATGCTCCTGTGAATATCAACATCGCACTAGTGGGAATGCATGCAGTGTGTGATCTTCCACCCATGCACAACTCCTCTGGGCCCTTCAGGTGGAACTAAACATACAAACTCAAATCACCTCTTCACAAGATCCAAGCAACTTCATTTCTTGCTTGGTTTACCAGGATCAAGGGCATTTTGCGCATTTAGGAACCTCCGACAAGCCATAAGACTGTCTTTGGAAGAAGCAGGAACAGAGAAAGAAGGAAGAGACTTTTCCCTTCTAGGAAAAAATAAAGGGAGAACTGAACACTCCCTTGATAAGTGCAGATAGCATCAGAGCAATTGCAAACTGAGGTCCTGATATATGAATGTGATATTAATTTCACAATAATGGCCCTTGAAGTAAAGAATAAAAGCTGTGACAATGTAAATCTCATCATACTGTAGCGATAAGATGCCTCGTTGTGACTTTTTTTGTGTCTTGTCATTCCTCAGAGCTGGCAGAGTAGTCAGTCCTGTATGATACTGTGTGTGATTATGTTTTACCCAAGTTCTGATGTTAAGTACATGGTTAATCAGCTGAAAAAATAACAAAGGCATAGAAAACAGCTATTCATAAGTCTCCTTGAATCAATTACTGGAAAAGTGCTGAAGAACAATACTTTTGCATGTAACCTTTTGAAGTATAATTTGCTTGAAAAATATGCAGAAAATGCATATTTTTGATTAAACAAGAACTACATATTGGTTGTGCTCGGGATATCAGTACATGCCTTTCTTCTTTTTGCTTCTTCCTCTTGTCTTACATGCCTTTTGCTCTATACCCTTAGTCAGATTCTCAAGAATAAAATGTTTATGGTAGCCTCCAAACTATAGGAGTTTATGGAGGTGAGGGCCTGCCTTCTGTCTTCATTGTCTTTTATACATTATTGTTAAACATTCTACTGTATGAAGTTAAATTTTTAAATCAATCTTACCATAATAGCATAAAACTGAAACTTAAGTGAAAGATATCAAAGTGATAGTGCTTATTAGAAGTAAATGCATTTTTCACTAGAGATTTTCCCTATTTTCTGAATGTCTTAATAAACCTAATTTCTTTATTTATTGTTCTCTAGGAAACTGTCAGGAGAGATGAAAGGACTATGACTGTGAAAAATATCTAGAACTATGTTTCTAAGTCCTTGGTATGTGATGATTGCATATATGTGTCAAATTCTTACGAACGAAAAAAAGTAGCAACATTTTTGCCAGGATTGAGATAATGCTTTTATTTTTTTCTCTGTGGAAGTAAAAATTATTTCCGTCATATACTTCGCCATCAATAGAGCATGTGGATAAACAATTATCAAAATTACTACATAGTGTTGCTCTTTCACACGATCCTCACTATAATTAAAAACTCTACCTAATCCTGCTGTGGGAAGAAGGTTTGAGTGCGTATACCCCCCCCCACACACATGGAAGGAGGAAATCTATGGGAAGGATCTGTATTTCTGTGTCTCCCTTGTGGAAGGAGCCAATATATGCAAAAGCTCTGTATTTCTGTGCTTGTTTGTAGCCTCCTCATGTCAGAAGACTGAGAATACTGTTCAGAAGATCTTTTGTGCTGCACTGGGCTACTGGCCCATCCCTTGGATGCAGGAAATTTATTGATGGGGAAGGTACGGCAAATTAATATTGTTTATTATGTACATCTGGGAAATGAGTTCAGGGATTATAGTAGGATTTCCAGTCCTCCTTACACGTCCAGCCCATCCACAAAAGGCTTGCTAGAGGAATGAATAGGGAGGTGCAGTGTGCACTGGAGCTGACCTTCTGTCCTTGTGTGCTGACCAACATAAGGGTCTTGTTCACCATTGGAAACGGAGGCCACGATTTACCATCAATGAATGAACTGTGTCTGTTGTTGTTTATACTTGTCTTCTTTTTCTTGTACGAGCGAAAACAAAGACTTAAAACCAAGGTGTGAATAGTAGCTGTATGTATTTATTCTAGTTCTTTCTTTATCTTTTTCTCTTCTCCTTAATCAGGTCCAGTTCTACAGCCCAGATCCTACCAAGGCCTGATGCTAGATTGATCTGTGGTGGCCAAGAAACTATCACAGGGCAGGGGCCACTCATCTCCAAGCAGAACTGTGGAAGATACTTGCAGCGAAACTTCTCAAAGGCTTTTTCTGTTTATCATTTTCCTGTTTCTTGTCTTCCTTTTCCTGTTTATGGTTTTGTGCTTCTGTGTAGATGTATCTGCATCTGAATAAATGGTCATGACTGAAGCCAATCTGCACGCAAAAATGGCTTGTGTCTTGAAAATATGTGAAAAGTTACACTTACAATTTATCTTTCCATAGAAGTTACAAAAAAAAAAAAAAAGGCAAAGCTTGGGCTGTGGAGATGACCCTAATGCAACAGAAATACTTTAAAAAAATACACAGATACACAGAACAAAGCAGGAGCTTTTCTTAACTGAAGTGTCTTTATGGGTATTTCTCACTACATTTCCTATTATACACTATCTGAATAGACTGCTACAAAATTGATACCACAGAAGTATTTGTAACATCTGGGTTTCCTTCAGAATTTTCTTTCTGGTTTGTTATTTGGCAGTTCCATTTAACTGCAGTTCTTAACCTTGCCAGTCAGGCTGGTAGGTGAAATGTTTTTTCTAAAGTATAAAACTCATAGTCCTGGCTGTAGGGAGTTCTTTTTATGCTTCTCTTGCCATTTACTTTTGATTTAAATGTTTACCCTCAAAGGAATTGTGTGAAGGATCAAAGTGTCAACGTGTTTCCTTGACCTACAGTCCAACATGACTGCCTGAAAACTGAGAATCACCTGCTTTACAATGTTAATTTCTCCTCCCATAGCAGGGTTTGCCCAAACCAAATTCTGTCACAGGTTTACTGTTTCAAGCAGGAACAGGTGTGCTGTTGCAACAGTGAGAGATCCAAACAAAAATTAAGCTTGCACCAATTTTATGCCTGAGAAAATAATTCTGCTGTAGTACATTAATTTAGGAAAAAAGTTTTTTTGATGGATTTGTCCTACTGAATGTGTGCTTTGCACTCGCCTTCTACATAATTTCTGTGAAACTTAGGGCACTGCCTGTGACACTCCTTCGCTCCAACTCTCCTCAGCCTCACAGAGATGTTTTTTAGACTCCATGGCCCAACAGACACAAAGATCCAAATGCAGGCAAGACCGCAGAGTACATATGCTGGACAAGGTAGCATGTACATGTACGCCTTTTTTCCAAAAAAGAGCTACAGATCAGCTTATCCTCTTGCTAGATCATCCTTTATCTCAAACCATCCTACTGCAGGAGGATCATCTCTGTTGTTGACATGTCGATCTTGCATTGTGCACTCAGCCCGTGCACTTCTACAACAGCCAGATACCTTCAGGTGTCTTCAGGTTTACTTCAACCAACCTCAGTTTGGCAACACAGAAAAATTTTGCAAAAGAAAAAAAAAACAAACCCAAGCCCTCTTTCAGTTTCTACTTTAACTTCCAGGATTTAACGTTCCTCCCAAAGGAAAAAAATATCAAGTTGTCATTTCATCTTATTTGTATGTTTATGCTACACTCAGAAATCCATATGCATGGTGGTGATACCCACTTTGTATTTAAGTTATGTCTCTCCCTTGGAGCCAAGTAGCTATTTCCCCTAGAAAGTATCCTAATCCAGCAAATTTTCTGTGCCTGTATCATGCTTGCAGCCATTCAGAAAAGGTGCTGAACAATGTGAGGAGAGAGAGAGAAAGCACACAGACAAGAAAATACTTAGAGCATACTTTAGAAGCACAATATGATTAATACTCCATAGATTTTAAATAATCCAGAAAACTTCTTAGGACTTTGTTTCTATTTGACTGTATCTGCAAAAGATAAAATTCAAGATTTCCTTTACTAAATGGCACTGTGATTCACTGCAGGGAGGACTCTACAAGGCTGTACATAATTCTGAACAACAAAATTACACACATGTTTAAATGAAGACTTAATTAGACATAATGTTTTAACTGTCTCCATGAAATACTGTATTTGATTTGCAATTGCATTTTAACATCAGTTATTTCTGACTCTACATACATTAAAGCCTTATTCATTCATGACTGGTTGCAAACAATAATCTGATAAATATCAGCTTTAACCCCTTGCATGACAGCCTAAGAAAATAAGACCCTGATCTTGACTAAGGTCTTAGTAGGCTATAATAAGACAAAATGATACAAGTTTCTCCTATAATTTTTGTCAGAGGTCATCAATCTGTATTCAACAAAACCATTATTGATATTTGATGCTGATGAGTTCCTAGTTCAGTGGCTAAAAAAAATCATATGACACATTAGGCCTATTCTTTTTCTTATGTGAGACCCATAATTAATAGGGCCAAATCACTCTCCACAGATAATTAATTCTCATATAATTCCACAGGGTGACTGACATTTCATGTAAATACTTCTTTGGATAGGAGGCTGCAAAGAAAAAAGGACTTAACTGCTGAACACAGTATATTTTGCATTCAGCTAAAGCCCCACATCAGTGTACTGTTGCAGAGCTGCACCAGCACACATTTTCCTTTTGCGTCCTCCCCCAGTCCCTTCCCAAAAGGCTGCAGAAACAGTCTATAATTTGAGAGAGGAAAGGGATTAAAAATGCTTATAGAATCAGAATGACCAAAAGCCAAGATTATTGCAGTTTTGAAACCATATCACAAAGTATAATGTCTGTGCAACCCTTCCCTGGTGATAACATCTCAACAGAGCCTGTTGGCGCTTTTAAGCAAGACGGCCAAGCCAACCCTACGCACCAGTGCTACCGACATGTGCAGTCCCATTCCCTCGTCCTCTTCCCCAGAGAAAGCTCTGGTATGCTTCAGATTCTTCACTGAGATGACTTTGTTCACCAGAGACACAAAAAGTAACAAAACAAACCTGTTAATCAGTTAAAACAGCCCCGTGAAGGAGCAGAGGAGCACCAGAGTTTGCCACAGTCACAGCAGGTGTGAGGAGAAGGGGACAAGGACTTCCTCTCCTGCCAGCTGTGACGTGGCCACAGAGCCAGCCTCCTCCGAACCTGCCCACCAGAGTCTAATACTCAGGGAACACCCTGGCCACCACTCTTCCCAGCCCAGGAGAAGAAAAGGGGGGTAGAGAGAACACAAAGCACTGTCATGCTTTCTTGCTCCATCTATGTTCAGAAGCAGATGGCAGCACTTGCTTGCATGCCCTCGTAGAGCTGGCAGCTGTGCTGTCTTCCCACAGCAGCTTCAGGTCCTAAAAACTGTAGGAGCATCCCTGGCCAGGCAGTTTGTATTGGCTACTCTTGCAGCAGAAGAGAGAGATCCTCTGCCTTATCTCCTAGTCGTCTGGGGACAGACACCTCACAGGTGTAAATTGCTTTTACTGCAGGACCTGCAATGAAATCACAGAACACATAAGCTGAGGATTCAAATCCAGTTTAGTCACTTCTCCTCAAGAAGCAATGCTGGTGAGATGCCGCAGTATGGGCGCCTGTATGGCTGTCTGTATTTCTTACTCATTTTTTTAACCACTTCCAGCAATACTTAGACAGAGACAGAGGTATCAGGGATGTTAAGTCCCCACAACATCTGGCTAGCACAGAAAGACAGCATGGATATTAACGAAAGGAAGGGCTGAGGAGTGAAGTAACCATTGTTAGACGTGGCTGAGGCCATGTGAAGGCTCCCAAATGGAAAAATGAGTGTTCATTGGTTCTACTGATCCTACAGAACCAGCATCAATGTAAGTCTTCATAGAGGCTGACTAGATGAGGCTGACTGCAATGTAAATCAGCTTTTCAGCTCTATAGACCAAGAGGTTTATTTAGTTCCCTGCTTACAGGAAAGCAGGCAAACAAAGTAATAAACTATAATATTGTTCACCTTTGCAGACAGGTTCCTTTTTTTCCTATATGACATATGAATAAAATACCTCACAGATCAAATACAAAAGCTTTATCTCAAATGTGTTTTTACAGAGTTCCTGGGATTCATGTAAAATGATAGCAAACCCCAAGCATAAATCACAGTTTTTGTGATAAGACTACCTGGCACTTAACGTGTAGATTTCTGGTAGCAAAGCATGCTGGATTTAGCACCATCCTGGTAAACGTAGAGCTCTACAGTTTTACTAACTGCCTTTTGGAAACTATTAAATAATCGACGTGAAGGTGTGGGAGTAAAAATACAACAGACCTATTAGGTCACTAAATCATGATAGATCAGGACAGCTCTCTGTGACAAATCCACCCAGCAGAGTTTGGCAGTCTCAGGCAATTGGACAGCTAGCACTTTCCCTTACATTATAATTTTTTCAGACCGTATGGTGTGTGCTTCATTTCATTAATTCAACCATATTTTTTCCTCTTCCTTTTAAATAAAGATTGCAGCACTCACATGTCAAGCTGAAGAAGACATTATTCTAACAGTAACATCTAACATCTGTTTTTGGCAGGCACTATGGGCAGTTGGCAGCAGCTCTGCAGTTCCCTCCTTATGTAAATGATCATGTGCTGGTGGCTGTCTCATCTAACATTGCTGGAAGACAAAGGAAGAAAAAGTCCTTTTCCTTTTACTCGATGCTTACTGTTAGCTAGAACATAAGGAGTTTTGCATGTTGAGCAGACAGCCTCATTTTCACTGTATGTGGGCCAGATCTGGCTTCAGGGGAACCAAAGAGAGCCCTGTGCAAGCAGGAATATTCACTAAAATATTTATCAAAGAGAAATTATTTTTAGGGTCTTATTTATGCATGGATTTATTTACTGGAAAGAAGGAATGCTAGGGAACGCTGTCTGACACAGAAGCAGGGAACAAATTACGATGTGCACCCTCCAGTCCATGCAGCAGACATATCAAACCTTTTCAGGACTGAAATGCATTTCTAAAAGGCAGGTTCACTGGATGCATGATGATTCCTCGGACCTTTTCTAATGTGCCTGTAAAAGATAGCAAATACAGAGCCCCACTTACTGTGAAAATCTGACCTTTGCTGGGCATGACTAAGGAAACACATTATTTACAATTCTCCCTTGCATTTTGTGTGTTGATCACTTGATTTATGGAATAACACCAGGATAGCTGGAGATATTCTGCCCTGTGTTGTACAAGAAGACAAATCAGAAGGTCCTTTCAGCTTATCTCTGTAGATCTCTGACATGTAGACTGTGACATCTCAGTGCTTTTAACTTCTACAGGAATATAGTTTCTGAAGATATCACTTCTCTGAAGTGTTTTGGATATTCTCATAATACTTCTGCTCCCAAACACCGGGATAGTACTGTCCAGCCTTAATTCAACGGAGATTTTATTGCTGGCTGCTGTGAGAGCATGACTAGACTTAAGGGACCACCAGGAGTGCACAATACAGTTGTAAACGAGGTCTTCAGCTCGAAGGAGCAAGTATTGGTCCGAGAGCACTGTTCCATGCTAAGAAGCCCAAGGTGTTCTGAGATGATACTTCCATGGTCCTGACTTCCCCTCTGTCTTGCTGCGTCCTATCACCTTGTGGTTTTGTATCTGTCCTGACACTTCTTTGGGTGCATTTTGAACTGCAGCAGGTAGCTAAACATCAGTGCTACAGGAAACACAGGCTTTTTAAACATGAGCAAATCTCTGCACTAATGTAGCAATATTGCTGGTCCTTAAGTCATTTTAGCAGCTCACCTTTCTTGCCTCAGAACTGCATTGAGCCATGCTGATATGCCCCACATGTACTGAGGAATAAACTACTTTGCAGCTCCAGACTCTGGCTAAATACCTCTAATCAAGACTGTGTGGTCAGCTACAGATGTTTTTCCCCAGCTCTCAGGATACAGCCTTGCCACCACGAGAAGACCTCAACGCTATTACAACCTTGGCTCTGGGTAGCTACCAGTAAGTGCTGCCATCCAGTTTGGCCGATCTTTTTTTAAACAAACCCAGGCAATCTTTGTGTTTGATATCTAAGTAACATAAACATCAGTAGGAGAGGCCAGTTGTGATGTTACATAGCGGTAAGAGTTCCAAAAGAAAACCATGGAGCTTGAAACAGTGGATGAACATCTGTTTAGATTTGAGTCTTCCTATGACGCTACTCTTTTTAGAAAGAGAATCAAAACATTTTACAATCTGGTAAAGTTCATATTTCACCATGTTCATACAGGGAAATCTAATCTAATGGTTAAAAAGATAAACTTAGTATAGCTTTAGAGTTGAGCCCAGTTTGGTTTGGCCCAGTTCTAACCTTCAGGTTAATTTTAAACCCCAAATAATCTACATAGCAGGAAAGAGTTTCCTTGGCTGAGCAGTCAAATTTAAGAGAGAGAGCTGCTGAGTATGCTCTGTTCCCTCAAACTTTACTGGTACAGTAAGAATGCCCAGCGACTTGTAGGACTGGGCTTTAAGCTGTTTGCAGCAATAGGTTCACTTCTTCAGCAAAATGCTACTAATTTCTCCATTTTCTTCAGGGACGTTAGGAAGCTGTTGCTGTGTGTGCATTGGAAAAACCTGGACATTTCACTGGTAACTTTTTCTCTGCATGTTTATACCAATCTTTCTGTCTTTATGCCATCTTAAACTATGCTGAACAATGGTGGGGACATGCTGTGCATACTGCTGCGAGAGAAGAGAGAAGAATGAGCAGGACAGTAGGAAGCTGAATGGTGTGTGAAAACGAGAATATGACTAAGTGACTTACCATTCAAATTGCCTTTCACCAAATGTGTGTAATCAATTCCAGCGCAGTAGGGATGGTTAACATTACAAAGGCTCTAATCACGGATTTGTCCAATATCATCTTTCCCAAGCAGGAGCCTCAGATGCCTGAAAAGTATATGCATGAATTGAGTAACAAAGACTTGAGGTTGGGTCACCTTACCTTTATAAAATGATTTGTATTCCAGATTTTGGGTTCCCCTGCCATAGGGATTTTATTCTCTGGGAGCAAGTGACTTCTTAGTACTTGAAAAACTACATCTACAAATTTGACTGAAGCCAGTACTTTGCAACAACTGAGATAACAATACTGAAAGAATTTTATAATTTATTGTGATTTTTTATATAGATTGTAAAATGGTAACACTCAAAAGTATGCCTCACAAGGAAATAAAACTTCATTTGGAAAAGTCACCAGAAAAACGCTCTATTACTTCCCGAATTAATTCATGTCCTCTGAAAGCACAGAAGACAATCATTTTAGATTTTTTACTAAAGAGGAAATTCCCTGCATTCCAGGTTTCACTAAAAATGATAAGCCAAATTTTTGTGGCCTTTATATTCAATTTAACAGGGCCAGAAGTTCTGTGAGATCCTCACCAGAACTAGTCTAAAATACTTTAAACCAGCAACTTTCATTCATATATAATTTTATAACTATGTATTCTCCCTTTTAGGGAATTTAATGTTCCCTCACAAATTCAAATCCCCATTAGTTGTTTCAGTAGAAAAATTTCCACCAGTTCACATCCAGAAATAGCAAACCAGTTCTGAATCTCTAAAATAGGAAGCTTTTTGTATAATTTCTAATTAAATGCATTTGCATTTCTATCTCAAACTGGAATACTGGAGAAAAAAGCCTCAGGGACATCTGATCTGTCCCAGCTTGTTCCAAACAAGGAGGAGATCTATATGAGCCTTCAGCTTGCATATAAAAGAATCTACAGAAATATGCTAGTTTTCTGAAAAACAGAAAAATAAAGACTCTGGGCACTGAACAATTACAGATATTTGGTAACGATCTAGAATTATTCCTTTGAAATTAGAGGAGTTTCTCCCTATGTATCATACTACGAGGTAACAACAGAACTTGGCCTAATTTCTGACGTTACTGCCAATACTCATTGCAGAGGAAAAAAATGTCATTACAGTTCTCCTAAATAAGTTCAGTATAATTACATCACAACCTTAATAGCATGTGTCTCAATAATTTTCAAGATTCATGAAAAACATAATCACAAAAAAAAAGAAATCTGAGCTTCCTTATGTAACTCTTCTATTGCCATTTTTTTTCTATTGTCATAATAGCTGCTTTCCAGTGGTGCACTACAAAAGAAACCTCTTTAGACAGCTTTCTGCTGACTACTTCTTTTATCTGTAAATGCTTTCAGTGACTTGTTCACATATCTTTCTTTTTTCTTCTCCAAGCAAAATAATCTTCTGTAGCCTCAATGAACCTGACAGTGAAAAGCACTATGCAGGGTTGTATCACAGCTTGCTGAGAAACATGGGGACACCAAAAAAGCGATAACTGCGGACAGCACAAGGGTCCAGGATGACTCCTGCTTCAGTCCTGCCTCAAGGTAGCATCTCATGAGTACCCACTTTCCATTTCAGTAATCCATCTTTGTGTAATATACTTATTGTTTATGGCCATCAAGTAAGGCAGGCAGCCCTCATCCCATTACGGTTTTAGCTCTAGGGTAAGGCTTATTTTTCTTATCTACAAAGAAGATATTAAGGAGTAGAATACATACACATAGTTCTCTATAGGTTTATTGTGCTCAGCCTACTATCCTGTCAATCATGCCATTTTTGTTTTGTTATCACTTTTCTTAGTTTAGTGCCATAACCTCAGGCTCTGATCTCATCAGATCTCACAAGCTAAATAGGGTCAGGCCAGGTCAGGATTCAGAAAGGAAACTTCCAAGAAAACTTGAATGTTTGCAGGAAGGAGTACATCTCCCCTCTGCTGTATTTTTCAGCCTCAGTCAGCACCCAGCAGTACTAAATCAGCAGCGGTGAATGAAGTTAGAAAGTTACAATATAAGATTTCAAGACGATTTCAACGTCGATAGACTTCATGTCTGGCGTGAAACCCATCTTGAGTACACTTGGTCTAAAACAACTATTACTTCAGTGAGATTGCTCATTTTTCACTTACCCTACAAGCCTGTGGTTGCCTTCATTACCTGTCCACAGATCTTTCTGCCAATGCTCTATTTTTCCCTTCATTGATAATGCTCACGGAGAGCTCCTAGCTTCAACCCAGTATTATTCCTCCTTCTCTAGGTCTGCTGTAACTCCTCATGCCACAAGATCAGGTTTTCAACAACTGCCTCCCTCTCAGGGCATTGGCGTTTCACTACATTTACTATGCATACTCTTATTCCAGTAGCATATTTTGCTTCTCATTTTATGTCATTAGCTCGCGTTCTGTTACTCCAAACTGCTAAAAGCTTTCTGTCCCATTTCTGAGTTGGCTAGATTTGTGTGGCATACAAAATAATTCTCACAAAAGTAATTGTTTAATTAAAGTGAGATCCTTCTGAATGGAAGTAAATTACTTCCGTTATTAGTTTAATTATGGATCTTTTTATCGTTAGCAACTTTTTAACCAACTTCATGTTTTATTAGGTTAGGGCACCACCCCATGACAATCTATGGTCGGTTAAACCACCACAAGATAGCAAGGTATGAAGTGACATCATCTAGCCCAGGTTTTTGTGTCACTCATTGTCGTTCATTGCCATTTTGAATATTAAGCTTTACATTTCATGATCCTGGCTCTGACCTTTCCACTTTATCAGCACTAATGTTTGTCTTACTATCATGTAAGATTTCTTTTTTTTTCCCCAAATGAGAATTGTAATTCAGGAATGGTAAGTCAAGGGCCTCATGACTTGCTAAGGAAACTTCTTCAACTCAGTGTGTTTCCCTCAATATAGTAGATAAGCCAGTTGGCCCTTTAGTGCTTTATTTAAAAATTAAAGCCATGTTGATAATTTGGAAAGCGTATGCCATCTTTATTCACAAAGGGGACTACTGCCTTCTACATAGGAGTCATGGGAATATTCAGCAAAATATAATTAACCAAGTAATAGAACCTTCTGATACCACGACCTGATGCTAGTTACGCACATTATTCTCAGTTTGCATTTTCAAAGGATAAATAGGTGCATGAGAACTTCATGTTTACCGTTGAAATGTTGCTTTCGCTATAGTTATAAAGCTGGAGGCTACATGATCTTGTGACTAGAACAGGAAACTGAGAATTGGGATACTTGGGTATTTTTATCTTGACTTTGCCACAGCTGTCACTGTTATCTTGGACACAGTTTCAGACTGACTTCCAGCTTCCAGAGCTTCAGTTACTCACAAGTAGGTAGCCATAGAGCTGGGGAAACAAATGGGCTCATAGGCTGTGCTCTCGGCACATCAGCCTCAGCCAACATCCTTACAGCCTTCCTTCGGTTACATTTAGACAATCACAAGAGCAGAAGTTATGCAGTGACATTCATCTGCCCAGAGTTTTTATGTCACTCGATACCCCATCTATAAAATGAGGCTAAATATACTAAACAAATACATGTTGGAAAAAGCTTCGAGTACTTTAAATCAATAATTCTGTGTCATGTAATTTCCAAGTACATAATACCTCCCTTATAGATAGATACGGTGTGTTCATGTGCTTATTAGCATATCACTCTTTGGAAAACATCACTGATGAAAAATAAGAGAGTGGGATCAAATACAGAGGAAAGTGCTTCTTAAATAGGTCTGAATTCAGATCACAGAGATTAAAAGATTTGCCAAGGATTGCAAATAAATTGAAGAAATGAAGAAGCACTGCATTAATTTATTTTAAGGTTCATTCTTTGCTTGATTTAGAAAGAGAAATTCTTTCCCTTTAGTATGCAGTAAAAACATGATATTAAAATGTTACACAAATTTAGAAATTTCTGGAGATATAAGCAATGAATCATGAGTCCATAATTTGAAAACAAAGAGGAAAAATGGATAAAGTACAAAAAGCTTTGTAAAATATTTGCATAGACATTACACAACATGTGCCTTAAAGAAGCTGAATGTGATTTGTTTTTTTACTTCAGGTTTTCTCAGTATATAAATCCTGCTAGAGAGCTTACTGCTTGTTTACATCACACCTTTGACCCAGTAATGGAACTTTACACAATGCCACAAACAGAAATATTACTGAAAGGCATGAAAAGAAGAGGTCCATTGGGATTTATATTCATTCTAAACAGTTCTGTATGTCAGCATCAGTCTGAAGTTACCAGTTTTTATCCATTAATAACCACTGACTGTTAAAATGTGTCACAGATTCTGATAGCTTCCACACTGCAAACATGCTGCCTTCTTTTGTCAAGAACCACTTTTAGATAAGGACATGTGGCAGATTACTGTTTCTACTGTTCCTTCCTCGCCATTATGAATCTCAGCATGTCGTCCTCATGCCTTACAGAATTTCACAAGATCCTCTATGTGATGCAAAATTTTCACTTTACATGGACTAAACCACCCGATGACAATTCCCAAGGGACAAACCCTCATCAGCTGACAACACTTAAATGTGAGACACAGAATGGAGAAAACTAATACAGCTCCCATCTTATTTTCACAGTTGGACTCTTATGAATTTTTGACCCCGGCGTGTTAGACATTAAGAGGATGGATTTTTGATTCAGCGTTTAAGCTTCACTTTGACTTTTTATTCCCACTGCCAGATGATTACTATCTCTGATCACACTATGAAAGTTTACCAGGCACAAATCCCTATAATGTGTAACCTTTATACTGCCTTGATTTACGTTAATCTGATCTACCAACAAATGGACTCATCTGGTTCATTCTGATGAAGTTGATTTGTGTTGACATGTTGACTTTTGTATTTTCAAGTGCTGCATTCCCTTTATTAGGTTTCTGACTTTGTGTCAGCTAGACAGGGCTGCATTTCCTGCATGTTTTTATCCAGCTGGGACATATTTCAGTGCTTCTAAAACTTAGGATGCTGTACTAAAATCAATAGATTAGTTATTAGTATGGACAGTACAATAAGGCCCCTCTTCGTTTCCTAAGATTTCAGTGGTTTGATTTGCTTCTCACTTTAGTTGATGTAAATCATTAATAATGCAGGTAAAATTATTTAAACTACAGCGGTGGAAAGGTAGAAATTTAGAAAGAATTGATGCCTAATTATCTTAAAACAATTAGCATTAACTCTGGTACTGAGTGGTATCAGAGTGCAAAAAACACTTTTGCACTCTGTTCAGCGCCTGCATTTGCCACAACAGGAATCCCACCTTCTGACAGAAAGCCATGCTTCGTGTCCTGATTCTCCTCCTTCAGGAAGAAGGAAGATCTGTGCCAAGGCTCCCACCAGGGAGATCATACCCTGATAATAATCCCAGCTGAGTACAGAATGTTTGTAACAGAGCAGCAGAGTCTCTACTCGGATATCGTCAATGCAGCATCAGGACTGAGTGGCCAGGCTTCCCATGACAGAAAAGGATGAGGCACAAATACCACTGACATATATGCATCTTCATACAAAAGTGAGGTAAAGAACAGCTAGAAATACTTTAATGAGAAAAGGACTTCACGAAAGCTTCTATTCCTGGTAGCAAAGTGAGATACATTTTTCTACAGCTAAGCGATGGAGAGAAGCACAGAGAAACCCAGCTATTTGCACACTGTGTCGATGGCATCAAAAGCAATATTTTAACTTCTAAGAACTTCTAAGTATTATACAAGGAAGGGATAGTATGCGTTTTCCTGACATATCCAAAACAGGCTTTGAACAAAATTTTGTGATATGGTGGTCTGGTAAGCATCTGAAGAGATCACTAAGGCCAATATAATTAAACCAGAGGTTGAGCCCCAAGACCTCCTCACTTAATATCTGGACATTCAGCCCACAGAAGCAAACTAGAGCTGGTTGGAGTAACTTCTCTGAAACTCATTTGTGTGGACACTGGATCTTTAGTTCCACCCATTTTGCTCTTTAATCCCCATCCTATTATGTCCTTCTAGTTCCTGACACAGGCAGAGGCCAAGTGCATCACTTTGCCTTAGGGATATTGAAATTATGGATTTTGGGTTCAATGATCAAATCAAGAATTGTCATAAAACAAAGTAAATTTTGATTTGGATCAAACAGACATGAAGCAACTTATTTTTAGGTTAAGTAACCATTTTAATCTGCCAGTATAAGAATAATAGGTGATGGAGATGGAATGGAGGAGGAGGAAAAGGGCCGCTGAAAATAGTTTTGCATCCACTTTCTCCATTTAAAAAAAATACTGTTTGCTTAAAAATGTTACTATTCTTAGTATTCTAGTATTTTCATTCTTGTTTCTCCTCTAATTTTACTATTTCAGTGATATTTCTTTCCATATTAAGGGATTTCGGAAATTTTTCAAAATCAATAGAAAGCAGCAGCTTGGGGAGAATCACCGGAGAGAGGTTTCAGAATTACTGTACTGGGGGGGCCCAGCTGTGCTCTGTAACATCACCTACCTTGCTTATTTTAAAATTGCGGAAGACCAAAACGTGAGGAAACCCAAGGACTTGCCGAGGTGGCTGTCATCCTGAGGCCAAGCGTGCCATCTAGTGTTGGATGTTGTTTGTCGAAGGGGAAGGACTCTCCACAGGGTTTACAATATTCGTAATACGTCCCTCATCCCTTACTGAACAGGCTACCGGTACCACGCTTGGGTATTTACATGTAAGGCTCAGCAATAATATTTTTTTACCTCCATGATGTTTGGGTAGTATGTGTGAACAATTTGTGAACAACTTTTGTCTGAACGATGCTCATCGACATCTGATAATGAGCACGTTCAAAGAACAATGAGTCTTCTGCAGAAACAGAGCTGCCCAATATTACAATAAAACATCTTGAATGTACTGTGGACATTGTGATGATCCCTTATCTCAGTAAACTGCTGGAACTGATAGCCCAGCTTGCTGGGCAACAGATTGCAACAACATACTTTTCCTGAAACTCCAGTAAGGAGGACAATATAACCCAACTTCCATGCTCATATAATAGCAAAATGGGTATTGACAGTTGAAGAGAAGCAGACTGCCATTTTTTGTTCTTTTGGTTCTTGCTACCCATTCCATTTTCAGTGATATCAGCAGCACCATGGATATTGACAGCCAAACCCACAGCACTGCTTTTTTTCTGGCAGTTCTCTCAGCACAAATGCTCTGTTATCAGTGAGGCGCATAAACTTCTAACATATGTTATCATAAAGTTCTCCTAAACAATTTCTGGAACCTCTTATGGCACAATAAGGGCAACCATGAACATCTGACATTTGATGCATTCCCACAAATATCAAAATGCAAACTCCTTGGGGTAAGTGTCATTGTTTCTTTGGTTCTCCTATTTTGGACCCCTCAAATATAGATGCCAAGAAATGGTGTGGCTGAGCAGCGTTGGAGGCAAGAAGTTGAACTCCAGTCTGAGAGATGCGAAAAGGGACTGCCTGTAAAAAAATCTATGGACACAGTCCTTTTAAGTATCTCTCGTGTAAGCATTGTCAATGTAATAAGCTATGGAATAAGCATCTCTCTTGATGTAATGCTAAAATTAAGGCTGATGTGAATGTAGGCACTGTACTGGTGGGCATAGTAAGGGGAGAAAAAGGAAGGTAATTCAGAGATACTGAGTCACAATTCCCCTGTTCGTTTAGTGTAATAAAACGGCATTATTAACTGCAAAGTGATTTCATGACACATCCTGTGTAACTCAGACTGTTGCCAAAAAAAGTCACTCAGATTGCCTTCCTGTGGTGCCGTGCTCCCACCACTCTCCTCATGTCAGGTTCAGTGATCCTGCAGCATCAGATTTTGCCAGGTCAGTGAGCTGATCCAACTGAAAACTAAAAAAATGACACCCTGCAGCAGATACCCGGGCAGGAACAGCAGCCTGATCATTCAAGAAATACCACCTCTCTTAGTGGCAGTCCACAGTTCAACTTGTTTAAGATCAAATGAAACCACACCCAAGAACTAGATACCAAAGTAGTCACTGATGGGGCTATGCATGAGGCATAGCCCCTCAAGAAGCATAAAATATCAAGTCAGGGGAGTAAAGGTTATTCTGATACATCAATACTAAAATGAAATTATTTATAGTACAGAGAAAGTGGTATTTTAATGTTTAAGCTGTGTTCTTTGAAGAAAAAAGCATGCTTCTTTACATTAAGATCAAATCAAAAGACAAACTGTGTGTTTCTTCTCAACACACACATCTTTTAATTCTGTTTTGTGCCTAATGGTTTCCTTGGTTGCAAAAACGAACAGAATATTGGAAAGATGGGCAGTTAGAAGATTTCTTTAGTGAGGGACATCAGATTTGTTATCTTCGGTTCAATGTTGTTCCTAAATAATTATTCAAGACTCCGAAGCTGAAAGCAAGCAGAAACATTCAAAGGCACTAAATTTGCAGTGGTTATTTCTGATTTAAAGGAAACATACCTCTATACAGGTAGGAGAGCACCCACACAAACAACATTCTCCTTCAGAGGAAGGAGACTTGGGCTGGGAGCCCAAATCACTTCCTGAGTAGGCTGGAAGTGTCTGTGTGCCCTTTCCCCAGCAGTGATGGAGTTCAGAGTTACCGCTTGTAGCAAGCCTGCGCATCAAGGTCACTTAGGCAACACACAACCATTAGCAATGTCCCTCCCAGCAACTAGTTTTGTAGTGAGTTACAGTGGGACAACTCTGAGAGCTGCACATCTCCTGTAGAAAGTATTATTTCAGACTTGGATGTGCAACAAAGGTATAGGAGAAATATCATATCCTTTCTCAATTTCATCACTGATGATCACAGTAGTAATTCAAAGACCAAACCGAGGATTCATTTGCACTGAATATTAATGTAGGTGTAATAGATTAAAAAAAAAAAAACCGGCAGGAATAGTTTTCAGAACAATACATCTGCCAGCCACAATCTTTGAAACAAATCCAAGTCTAATAGAGCAGCTTCTTTCCCTTTCTTGAAAAAAAGGACTCAATATGATCAGCTACATCTTCTCAAAAGAAAACATTTGGACTTTTTTCTTTCATAGACTTTGATCCGACGTCAGAATGGCAGTGATTTCAGAGGAGGTAAGCTCTTAAATAAGGCTCGGGCATTTAACTGTCTTTGAAGCGAGGTGTTCGCTTTTGTGAAAGGACTTACTTGACAGTCTGAAGACGAAAGCCTCTTCTCATGCCAAAAATAGAATAAATGTGCCATTTTGGAAAACTGCTCACACAGCCCTGCCAGCTTGCCTTGACATTTTGGTGCAGGAATCACCTTGCGTTTCACAAAGAAGCTATTTCCCGTGTCATTCAGCTCCTCATCTCTGCGAAAAAGGCTACTGCAGGTGCTTAAATTATAGTGGGGCGGGTTGCTTCAGATCCAGCTGGACAGAAAACAGGCCACTGAGCCATTTGTTAAATACCAACAGTAACTATCAGTTTATAAGCAGATTCTGCACATACATAACTCCACTGAAGTAAAAGGAGTTCTGCAAGCAGAAAACTTGACCCGAGGACTGATTTCATCACTGATTTTAAAGTAGTCTAGTATCAGTCTTCTGAGTCAGTCCACCCGCAAAAAGCTGCTCTTAACCCAAAGAAACTATGGAACTATGGAAATAAAGCCTGCTTACAATTTCAATTTTCATGTGAACACGTCTTCAAGAGCTACACAGTTAAAGTGTACAATTTCAATGGTAAACTAGTGAGAATTAAACCATTTTTATGTAGACCTTTTAAAATGACCCTTCTAGCAAAAGAAGATACCTTTTCCTGTCAATAACCTGAAGTACCCTTTCTCTCTGTGGTTATACTTCGGTGAAAGAATACTTCATATCCTCTCCATTACTTTCATGCTTAATGGCATTACAATGAAAGAAATGACACCTTACAGAATCAGGACCCAGACTAGCATCCCTTGGAGGCTGAGTTTCAGATCATTATTTCTGCTGACACTGTGCAGCTGTTGCAGAAGGTTGTTTTTTTTTTTCTAGGAGCAACTTCGGGTGTTTTTTCATCTTTTTTTTTTTTTTTTTTTGCCACAGAAGTCTTTAGCGGGAAGAGGAAGGCACGGCTTGTTGGATCACTGATGTAACACCAGCTGACAGGTGGGTTTCAGGGAACTCTCTGGGGCCATGGCCTCTTTAGTGGTTTTACCACTCTAAACTCAATTACAGTGGAGTTTCACGCTCCACAGCAAACTCCAGTCCTTTTCTGATAAAAACTCTACAAAGTAAATAAGTCATGATGATGATATGGGTCTACCATTTAATATTCATTGAAGTACATATGTTAGAAAATTGGAAGCAGAGTTTAATCCATTTTCATATTTATATCAACATGAAGCTTTAAAAAGGATATCTTTCCTTTTCTCAGAGAATCTTGACAATTTCTGGTCTGACAAGATAAATAAAGATGTACAAAACTCACTCTGAATATAGGGAGAAGATCTAAGGAGATTTAAAATGCAAATCTTAAAAGTATATATCCTGAATCTACTAATTTTCAAGACGGAGCACGTCTCCCTTCTGTATGATTTTCAGTTTGATTGAAACGACATAAATACTTTGAAGGATCTGTAATTCTTGACACCGTGTGCCTAATTTGATCACATTCTACTTATATTGTCAGTGCACTGTGCAGTAAGGTATAACAGGTAATATATATTATAAAGGAACTTTGGCACTCATGACCAATTTCTTTCTTATATATTTGGATATATTAGTGTGAAGTCACTTGTCTGTCTTTTATGTATTTAAAGTTACAGCGATCACCAGAATTTGGTTGTATATAGCCAGTTAAATCAAACCATAAAAAACTAGTAGTCTGTGAGAACTACACATAAAACTGACAAACAATACACCTATCTGAAATAACTTTAAAAAAATCTGACTTGCAAAAACCCACCTCATATCGCATTAAATTTAATCATTATTTTATAACATCAGACAGGTTCTCCTGCCCATGTTTATGCTCTTCCAAGAGAAAGATGTAGCAAAGCGCCCTTTGTCTTAGCATTCTATTTCAGACCACTCAAAAGACAAATGAAGCCGGTGAAAAAAGAGTTAACATAATGATGTCGTCTTTTATTTGACTGAATGTTTAAGCATGGTGCTACGGCTGATGGCACCTTGTTTAATAATGCAGTACATAGCTTCCTAAGGGGACAGGGCTTGATCTGAAAACTGAATATGGTGCACTCTAAATTCTCTTCCCTGAGGAAGGCTGACTAACTGATAAGTGCCATGAGCTAGCGCAGGGACTGATTCTGTCAAATCAAGCTCAAGTGGAAGGCACAATGCAGACTCTTCTCAAGTCTTAGTGAAGTAATTTGAGCAGACATTTGTGACATTAGACAGTGCATCAACTATGGAATGCTGTAAAAGTTCACTGTCTTACTACAAGGTGGTCTTTAGATGACAGGATAAAGAAATCAGTGCAAATTTGTTAATGTAACAACTTGGAAAAGCATGCTAAAAATGTCACTCTATTGGGATATGTGATAAAATGTATAGGGAAGTGACTACCAGTGGGGTTTCCTTGTGAATCCTTCATTAGAACTCATGTAAAAGGCATAAAAGTAAAGAAATGCAACAAATATAAAATTTGTATTAGTTGTCATCAGCTGAATTTCTGTTTTTCCTGAGCTAAAAATTACCAACTGACAGCTGAGGCAAGCAAGAAAATCCATTGTTCAGTTGTTTATTGCTCACTTTGGGATTATACAGTGATGCTTTTAGTTAAGCCATTCAATACAAACTTCCAGTACTGAAGTCCTTGAACATCTTGTCTATATGGGGACTGAAGAATAACAGTCTTTAAACTCAGAAATACAATTGTACAGGTTGAGGAGTTAAAATTTATTAATCAGACAAATAATATGATAGTATACCAGAACTAACTTTCAGTAAATCAAGAATGAATGGAAATCCCTCAATAAATAGAATGGAAAATGGCAGAAAACATGTTTTCACTGGTCATTCATGTTTGCCTAACCTTGTTTATTCCCTTTATGTAAATAATGGTTCCTGGTTACAAAAAAAAAAAAAAAAAAAAAAGGAAAATCTCTACCAGGTTTGGAAAAATTGAAGATGACAATAATGAAGGAAACCATGGTGCATAAGGAACTGATCAAAGAGGATCTAATAGCAAACAATGTTAAAAGCAAGCATTAAATAACTTTACTATAGGGCTCAAACTCTGTTGCTCAGCTTTTACTTTAATGTCTTCCTCTTGGACCATCAACTAAGTCCTGCCCAGCCAGAACAGAGGATACTCACTAGTAGCTTACTTAAGAAGCTATGGGGAGAAAAAAGACAAGCAGCTTTCTAGTTAAGTAGGAAAAAGATAAGAGAATTGCAGTACTCTCCAATCAGCAGAACAACAAGGGGGAAAAAAAAAAGACATTCTGATTTTTCAGGAACCGAGGTGGTATGTGAAGTTTTATTCCACATCTTGAGGTTCTGAAGCAGGATCCACTGGAACTTGTTTCACTGTTTCATGACTAACATCTTGTTAATGAAATCAGAATTGGCTGTGCAAAGACCCCTGCTTTCTATTTTCTTTAATTCATTTACTTAATTCTGTTAATTCCTTGAGAAACAGTGTATTGGTGCTAATGCTCAACTCAAAAGTTGATGCTCAGGTTCAGTGTCCTGGGTTTAGCTAAAAACCCAGTCCTGTTTAGTGATTTTTACTTTCCAGTTTAGTGTCTTCTAAAAGGCTGCACTTTCTGAAGTCAGCAGCGTGTTTTTGCAGACAGTGTGTGCTACTGGCAGTGATAACACCTGATGTTTACAGTTACTGCCTGGGACTGGGATGCAGAAAGGCTCTTGCTTATACTTATTCCTATAGTGACCAAGGCCACTGCTGGCTCTTGTGTGCCACGCTGGGGGTGCTGGGTAGTAAGAGGGGGGCACAAGGAAGTAAAAGCTGGCACCTCTGGGGGGTAATAGACAGGACAGGTGACCAACGAGAGTATTCCATCCCATATACGTCATATTTAGTATAAATTGAGTGATCACGAGAGTTTCGTCCCTTTTTTTCCCCTTTTTGTTCGGCTTTTCGGCCTTTTCGCCCTTCTTTTCTGCAATGGCCAGTGTCCAGAGAGGACTCCATCTGACCTCCTGATTTTGATCCGGATCCTGAGTTCCCGAATCCAGCTCCCTGTATCCAGCTCCCGCCGCCGCTGAGCCTGGGGTTTCCCCAGTGCCTCCTGCTCTGCAGCACCAGTGGGGATTTCTATCGGGGGAGGGAGTCGGGTTTGATATCGGGCTACTATCTATAGTTGTATATAATTCTTTACTTTTATCTTTTTTTTTACCGTTATTCCTATTATTTTCATTAAAGCTGTTCTAGTTTTTTTTTCCTCCTCTCACCTGTAAGTCTCTCTGCCTCATTCCCTTTTCTCTTCCTGTTTGGGGGGGGGAAGAGGGGGTTAGAGAGCGTCTGTCCGCGTTAGTGGCCAGCCCAGCCCTAACCCTCGACATTCAGGTAGAGCATTCTGACTTAGATCTGCAACAAAGTGCTCTAGAGTGCTTGCAAAAGGAACTGGAAGTTACCCTGTCACTAGTGTCAGGATTTCCAAGGTAACTACATTTGGAAGTATCTACTTCGCGACTGGTATTAGCTAAGGCCCCATTTTGGAATTTGATGTAAGAACATCATACCACGAATTAATTTATTTGCTTAGAAATAAAGTGTCAAATAGCTGAAATAAGGTGCATATCATAAATAATGGAAGACTAATTGCTAGATTATAAAATAAACATGTGATGCACAATAATGATACATTTGTAAAGAAAAATTTCTCATGTTTGAAGTAATACAAGAAAAACTCATATATGAAATTTCCTTTTTTTTTTTTATTTCCTGCAGGGGAGGCTGCCCCATGGAGCACAGGCAGAACTGTAGAGCTGTAAGTCTATAAACATGAAGTGATGTTATGTATGGGAAACCTGAATCCAAGTTTTCTGCAATAATGACATAAGGCGGAGTACATTTTACAAGTGACGTGCAAATTTCACACTGATATATAACTATGCCATAGATCCTTTCACCAAGAGCTGCCTTTAGCCCTGACTAATTTTAATATCCATTCTGTATCTCATCTCAGACCTTTTGGTACAAAAAAAGGCAGTGTCTTTGTAGTACTGTCAAACTCCAACAAGACTTTCTTTTCACAACTGGCTGAATCAGAAGAAACCAAGACAGTCATAATCAAGCTATAAATATACAAACTCTGTTTAAAGCCAAAGTAACTTCACATTATTGTAGAAGATCCATCAGCTTTGATTAGTTTTCTCATATCCACGGAGCAGAGTTTAGAAACTTTGGATGCACCTATGGGCTACAGTTATAATAGAGTCTAGTGTGTGCTTGTTATTGCTTATTACTCATCAAGACTGCAAAATCTTTTAACGTGTCATGCCGTGTCTTACCTTTGGCTTTTTTACTTATGAAATAAGATTCTTCCTCTTGTGCCAGTAAAACTGAATATCTGCAGCAATGGGGAGAACTTTTTTATATTTTTGTTTGTAATATTGTGTTGGGGGTATAACAATATTCAAATGTTAAAATATTTCTCTGCCTATTTAAGATAATTGTTTTTAAATGCAAGTCTAGAAAATTTGGAATGGATTTGTCATCAAAACACAAAATGTTCACAATTTATTTTAGAAGGCAATCTAAAAGTTTTGTTCACATGCAATGGTACACTATTACAAATGAGGGTCATAATATTTAATGCACAACATTAAGCAAAAAGTCTGATGTTCACAGCAGCCCTTTGCAGCTAATTTGATTTCTTTGAAATTCTGAACATCCTCCTAGACTATCACTCATCTTCCAAGGAAAAACAGTGCAGAAGTGATAACAGCATCATAAAACTTTCTTTACATTTTCATCAGTTTGATAATGCAGTATCTGATAATGCAGTGTCACTTTCTTTCACTGAAAGAAAATGGAAGCATCCCAAAGTAATGCCAGTGGCTACCCTTGAGGCATTTTGCTTTAATATCTCTATGCCTCAGCTATCCTATTTTTAAAAAGTGCTCATAATATTCATTCACACCAGCAGGGTGTTGCAAAGCTAAATTTATTATTGCTTATAAAATGCTTTTAGAGCATCCAACTGGACGAATGATAGATATGCAAAACAGAACCTGTTGTAGCTATTATTCTCAGACAATTTCTGTTGAATTTATATAAAGGAATATTGATTATTATCAGAATTATTCTCAAAAAAAATCGTGTTGAATTTATATAAAATAGAATATTGGGTTTTTTTTGTTAATCTAAAGAAAACTTGACCATGAATCATTAAAATAGTACGACATCCTCACTCTCTTGCAAATAATAAATTAAATTGAAAATACATCATATACACTTACTCTCTGTTAAGATGTAGATGCATTGAACTTTTATGTTATAGTTCCTAGTAGGCCAGCGTGTAAACAGGTCAGACCAATACACAAAAACTATTGCCAACATTCAGAGTAACAATGAGTTTCTGCAAGGTCTTACCTAGATCGGCGCTACTTGCTACTTTAATACACATGAACAAAAGGAAACAGCCAGAATGAATATACACACAATATTATGAATAAAACTCAGTGATCCAAAGGAAAATGTGTCGCTCAAGAGCAGAACAAAGAATTGTGACATTTTCAAGAAATCCAAATTTAGAAACTTCTGAATAGCCTTATATTTATGCGTAAATCTAGTAATACAAATGGCTGAACAGGACTCTCTTTTTTATGTATTTTGACTGATGCACCATGATCTCACTACCTGCAGGTCTGAAGATGTGGACCAGCTTCATCCAAACCACAACCCTTCACACACTTCACAAGCAAGACAGCCAGTTCTATAAAGCACCAAATAAGCTGAGCAATAGTAATTATAATGGGATCCAGGGTTATCCCTTCCTTTTGAGCTCTCCCACTAAGCCATTGCCAGGCTGGGTACAAGATGGCAGACACGTGCAGGTGTGCACATGGGCGCAGATGACTCCTCCCTCTCTTTTCTGAAGGTCCCATGTCTGACAGTAGCAGCAGGAGTGGGCAGGAACCCATGCCAGAGAGACCCTCTGTGCTTGGAGTTACAGAAAACACCTAAAAATAGCAACACTTGCCAGAAGAGTTACGTTTTTAGCTTCGCTTGGTTGTCTTCACATCCGGACCGCTTCTCTTCTTCTGCCCTATCCCTCTGATTAGATTACATTCCTCTTAGTTGCGGGAGCTGGGATTATGCCTGAGCTGGGAACTGGAGGGAATACAGCAAGCGGACTAAAAGGGAAGGGGGAATACTTCTGACATTCCTCCCAGTGAAAGCAAGCAGCAATTGACCAAACACACTGTACAGCCACACTCGGCACTTACATGCTGGGTGAAAGGGTCAGCCCTTGATCTCTCTGTGTTGCCTTATTGCATTTCCCACAAGGCATTACCTTTGTTGACAGATTCCCTCCTTCTCATCAATGAGGACTGTCATCTAGTCCCTCAGGCTACGCTCTCGACCGCTCCAATTGATCTTTTAGTTTGCTTTTATTTCTGGATGTCACGTTATCACTGTTGCTGGGATTTCGTATGTGCAACCACGTATTATTCTAAGTCTAAACCACAGCTCCTTAATTTAAAAAATATACAAATAATGAAAAACATAAGGTTGTTCAAAATCCTCTAGCAGTCTTCTTGACCGTGTTTAACATTTCTAAACATTCCATCCCTCATTTTCTTCATCCCCCCCCACCTCAAGTAGCTCTGAATGACTTTCAACTTCACTGCCAACTACTGCAAAAAGAAGAAATCAGGTAGCAACTGGTTTCAGCCAAAGTCTACAGTGATTCTTACTGGCATTGCAAAGCTTACTTGAATTCACAAGGGGCTTAAAAAGCACTGAGATGGCAGAGATTGTTGTGGCAGAAGCAACTGGAAAATGTCCTGAGATTGAAACACAGACATATTAACATCACCCTTGTGGACGCTAATGACTTGCACTTTAAAATGCCAGAGGCTCATACTGCCAGCTAAAACAAAGAAAAAACCACATTTTTAGTCTCCAAAGACTTTAGATCTTTCCAAACTCTGAGGGCAAATTCAGCCATAATGTATTTTTGCAGTAGAGCAGGGCAGCTCATGCATGCCACTGGGGGAATCATTGCCTGGAGTTGCTGTAGGCAGTGTAGTCGGTATAGCTAAATAAAACAGCAGCTGAAAACCTTTGAGAGGTTAAACTAGTAATGAAGCATTCTATAATGCAATGCAATCAAACCTAAACAGTTTGAAGGCATATCTTGCTGACACTCACAACCCCTGTCTCTCTCACTGAAACATATTTAAGGAAACAACCAGCAAACACAAGGATTTCTGCAAGAGCTTTACAATTTAAATTGACACATAATTAGAAAAATATTTTCATCTTTTGATGAAGTAACAATGCCCTACTTAGACACTTCTAGAAGAGAAATTCTTTTAAGAGCTTAGTGGTAATGGCAGATTGGAAACTTTCAAAAACTGTGTTTAAAGAGCTCCACTTGAAGAAACTTAAAGGTAACGGGAAAGCAATTAAAACAGATGCTTACAATAAAGAAAAGGCTAACAAAAGTCTTAGAAGCAAATGTTTGGTATAAAAAGTGAAAAAAAAGAGACTGGTTTGAGTGGGAAAATAAGTGTAAGATGGGAAAAATACAGAAGCCAAATTCATCAGTATAGATCTGATTAGCCAAGCCCAAGAAAATTTAAGTCAAGAAGTTTCTTTTTTTGATTCTAATATGTAAAAGAAAGAAATGCCAAGGTTTATTTACTTAATTAGAAATGTGAGCCACATGTACATTTTTTTTGTCACAGATTCCATGGATGGCTAGACAGCAAGCAGGCTACCATTTACGTGCGCTATAAGGATTGCGTTAAACCTGAGTAACTGAGAAAGTAATTTATACCCAACCCAACAGAAAACACATTTACTTCTTAAGAACAAAAAATACTAACTAATGCCTCAGAGTTTTCTTGAGATCTACTCCTACCTCCAAGAACTAAATAAAACATCCCCTTCTATAAATTTTATAATAAAGTAAAAAAACTAAAGCAAAAGGGCTTTCTTTAATTTCCAAACTACATTCATAGTAACAGTAATACTCCTAGCAGAATGAGTCTGGAAAGAAGAATTTTGTCAGTGTCATGTGAGAAAGTATTGTGAGAGAGGTGAAAAGATATAGAAGAAAAACTTGTATGGTTGTCCTTGTACCAAATATTCATGATGGAATTTAGCGTTGATAAGGGAAAACTGTTTACTCGAACTTTTTGATGTGTATCCCACAAATGCTTAGGCAAGTCTCTGTCCTCACATACATCTCAGTAAATATAGGTACCTTTAAGCCAGTGGCTGGAGTTTTCAAATGAGTAGTTAAAAAGCTGAATGTAAAAAGTGAAATTGCAAAGTGTACAGGTAAAAATGAAAACAAAACCAATACCCAGACAAAAACAATTAACTTCCCCCCAAAAATGAGGGAATAAAAGGTAGTTTGGGGATAAAAAAAAAGGCAACACATACACAAGACTAAAAACTAGAAGAAACCAGTGTAATTCTAAGTGCTAATACTGAGGAAAAAAAGAAATTAACTTGCCAACATCCTTGATACAAGGGACCAGCTCCATTTGTCTTTTGACCTATCTTGCCAAAAGGGAAAACTTTTCCTACTGAAGTCCTGATGCATCCCAAATAATTGACTGTACATCTTCTAAATTCAGATTTACATTTAAAAGTGTTGGAAGTGGTCTTCTAGGTAAAAAGTTAAGATTCCACTTCTTGTAAATTTTTTTCATAAATGCTTGAGCTTGAATACTTCCATGTATAGATAACGTTTACTAAGGGAAGATGGAGACTCTTCACAGAAAGAGTTAACTCTAAACGAACCTGCAGGAAAGTGTAATTCTAGTTGTTTTTTAAACTAGGAATGAAAAAATTAAGCAAGATTGAAACACAGTCTGGCTGGAAAAAAAAAGTACACTAGTACTAAATTAATGCAAGTGAAATAATTTAAACCAATATTAATGTTATTAAGCTGATTAATAAGATCATCCTAAAATGCTAGTGATGAAATGTTGATAAATGATATCAAACTCATCTCCAGAATTGCATTCAATGGTGAAAGAAGCAAAGTAAGAACTTTTAATAAAGATCATGCTATGCAGCCAGAGAATATCTAACACAGAAACCCAGGGTACAGACAGTTAACTGTCAGCAGTGAGATCGTTCTCTTGAGTTCCCCTTCCACTCCCCAGGTATGCGTCAGGAAAATATTCTACTTGACCTAAGCATTATAAAGCATTGGAACTCATCAGCAGTATTAGCACCAATTTCAATATTGTTCTACTACACCTTGCTCTTCAGTGAGGACTAGCATCTCTCTAGATCACATTTTAAATATTGAATTTAATATCTAGCTTTAGTTTCATGGCACTTCAAGACACGATAAAATAGCATCACTGCTAAAACAGGACATCTAGTCACCATCAGTCTCTTTGCTTCCCCTTTCTGCACAGGCCCACTCCTTGTCATCACCTTTTGTTGGCACAAACATTTGTGTGGCTGTGGAGCATAAAGGGTTGGGGAGATGATCTGGCTTAATGCTAACCCAGATTGATAAACCCATCTGGTTCATCAAGCAGCTATATCAACACTCTTGCCAGCACAAAAAAAACCACAAAATCCAGACAAACAGGTTGAGGGGAATATTTTTAATATAGCCTTCTCGCTACCTGTCTTGGAGGGTTTCTCAGCTCCTAGTGACAGACTGATTACCCAACAGATATCGGGCTGCATTCACACAACAGCCTCATACTTTGATACACACGCCATTGCCTCAAATAGAACAACTACATTCCAATGTATAAAGCTCAGGCTAAGCTTACTTATTTGATTAATCAAAAAATCTTTCAAACTCTTATATGCCACCCTAACTCCTGCTCTGTCCTTTTGTTTCCTCCATGAATTTTTGGGGCTACACAGTAAAATTGGATGGTAACACTCATTAAGAAGAGTGGGGAATAAGGGTTTAAACAGAGAACTGGGGATAGATATAGCACGGCATTGTCTTAACACACTCTCTAAACAAAGATACAGGAGCTGATACAGACACAATGAGCTCATCACAACACACGACGGTTTCTCACAGCCAAGAGTATCTCCTTCCCCATCACCTAGAGCTGCTCTGACCCACACAGAGCACACCCACAGGCAGGTCTCACAAAGGTAACTCTGCATCTCCAGGGAGCGTTCCCATTCAAGAAAGTCATCTGGAACACTGACCACTCCAACACACCTGAATGTACACGTGCTGAAGTAACTCTGTTATTGTTCATCTGTACGAGCTGACAACACAATCTGAATAATTTTTTATAAGTGAGCCATTTTCATCACTTACTGCTCACTATTTTTCTCACTATTTCAGGCAGGGATTTTTCCCTTAGGTTTTAAATAAAGTACTAAGCTTAGAATGGTTGCTATATAGCCTCTCTATATTATAATTTATTGCCAAAGTTTAAGGATGTGCTGGCCACTGAACTTGGACAAGTCCTCTTCGTGTTCCCCCTACCCTCCCAGAGGAGGATAACAGGAGAAACAGGGAGAGAGGTTTTGAGGTTAAAAAAACTTGAAGCAGTTTAATAAAAAAAAATAGAAAAAATGCTAACAACAACAATGAAGATGTCAAATTGTCCACAGATAGAGGAGAATATGTTAATACAGGACCCACACCTTTCAGATGAAAACAAGGTCCCAACTAGTAAAAAACCCCAAAAAAGTCCCAGACTGAACTTAGCAGCAAACAGAAGCACACACACCCAGAGTCCTCATGATGGTCCAAAAAAAAAAACCAGAAAGGGAACTGTACCACTTCCACCAGAGCAGGCAGGAGAAGACAACCTGTCCTGATGAACAGCACTCCTCCACAGAGCAAAAACAGGAGGCAGGAGTACCAGGAGCACAGGTAAAGACAACAATCAGCCCATGAGAGCAACCCTCCCAGCACAACAGCACTAAAGGCCCCAGGGCTCTTCTTAGGGGCCCTTATATACTGAGCACCATGGGAAGGAACGCTGGGATTGGTCCATTTGGGTCACCTGATCCATCCTCTTCTCCACAGGCACAGCTGCCCCTCCTGCCCCCCTGTGACTGCCCCCTGTGCCAGGAGCTCCAGAGAACTTTTATCCTGGTGCTTTCAAACCACATTTATTTTGGTAGCTATTCCTGAATTTACCGTTGCTGAATAGCAATAATTTTTGTATTGGTGTCACTATGTCACACAAAAGTGTGCCTGCACAGCTATCACCTTTATCACTCTGACCGTAGTCCTGTCAAACAGTATCAAATGCATTTGACAAGACCTAATTTCTGTGAAATCCTGCTGGCCAACATTAACTGTAATCTCAGCATTTAATTTGTGACTGATGTAGTCCATCATCAGTTGACCTATTACTTTCCTGAGGCTCCATGCTAAACAGCTGTCTTACATTTAATTACCCGAGTCAAGCATCTTAACCACTTACAACAGTGGCAGATAATTCTCCCAATTCTCTGGAACTTCTCAGTTTTTCATTTAAAATCAACATCATCAGTCCAGACAGGTTTGTTAAGAACCTCTTGGGATGACTTGTTTCAACCTGCTTACATAAAAATATTTAACGCTAAACCGTAGTCTCTTCACTCTGGGGTAAAAGAGCTTTATTGTTTATATATATATGGAGGCACCCAGATTTGTTCTAAATTACAACCATGACATTGTTAAATACTTCCGCATTTTCTGCATTGTAGAAAATTCTGCCTTTTATGCTAAGAAACTGATTTTTTACTAAGAGAATTATTCTTTTTTCATTAATACATTCCTTCTCATGAATAAATTCCTATTCCTTACTTTTGTGCTTAATGAGAACAGTCTCTGGGATGAGAGTTTTAATGTAACAACTGGATCCCAGCCATTAGGGTTGTACAAGCAGCCTGAAACCTTTTGGCTAGATAAACCAGAAAAATGTCTTCAATCTGAAGTATAGGTAGGTGAATATTTTTCAAAATCTGTGTTTAAAACTGACAGTTCTTTTGCTAACATTAGAGAGCAGTAAACATACTATTCTTCCTTGCTTTTTGTTTGCAAATGGTGACTACAGAGTACCTGCGTAACAACGTATCAGGTATTGGGCCAAGGAAAAAATTCTGAATAATTGAAGACTATGCAGTGCCTAACCTTCATACAGGACTCGGGGTGCCATAGCATGATTTTCACCTGAGCCACAAACCTAGCACAACGCGTGTTGGAGAGACCCCTGGTCTCTTGAATGGAAGAGAAATTTTTCGGGGATCAGCCACAGCCAGAAGCTCCTTTGCGTAGGGCAGAAGAATGGGAAGGATCCTTCAATCTCAGTTTATCCTGCAAGTTTATAAACCTAGCCTCAACATTTAAGAATTGGTTATTTTGGGAAGTTTTTCCTTGCTAACGTTTATTCAGCCCAAATAGTACAAATACGTGGGAAGAAGGTTTCACTGCACAAGGCGCAATATGCTCTTCCCTCTGTAAATAACGCAGATTTTACTGGTACTTTTCAAAAAGCAGCAACAATCGAGAAACAAAACAAATGAGGACAAAGCTCTTTTTTAAATTTTACTTCAAGGCCAATATTCAGTGTGCAAAATCAGACTTAATGAAGCATGAAATTCTTGTCCAAGACACTGATGTAGTAAAATAATCAAAAGGTGTTTCATGGCTTCATCAGAAAATATATTTGCCAATAATAGGCAAAGGATTTTGCAGAGTGAATCCATGTTTGTAATATTTCTTTCTATACTGTTTAAAATACCACTTCTTTTGCACATTTCTGATTAATGCCTTTAAAACAAGTTTACAGAAACATACAAATAAATTTATACAATGAAGTAATGTATTTAAAGTAAGTTATTAGACAAGTTAGGGAAAATTAAAAGAGATTTTTTTCATAGAAGATATGTTTAAAATGTTAATAATTTTTCCTCCTTTGCAGGGATTGCTTGTGCTGCACCATGGATAGCCCAATATAGTCAACTGCTATTTTATCTTGATTTATCCAGACAGTATTTGCCCTGTGGGAAATACTTGAACTTTCCAGCCTTCACACATTGCAGTGATGGGAAAACACCAGCAACACAACCGATGTTGCTGGAACAGGTTACTGTCTCCAGTTAAATGATACTTACTCCAGTTATCCTAATTGAAGTTTATGGGAAAAAAATCCATATGATGACGTCTGCGGTATTTAATGATAAATGTTTGAGTAGTATAAAAGCTAAATAATTAGCAAAATATAAAGTACTCAGAACCTACATAGAGAATCCAAGCTGTTTGTTAAGGAAATTTAGAGTTTGTGCTTGGATTTGACTTTCATTAACTGAAAATTTCATTTCAGTTGAGATCATGTGTGTAATTGTACAGGTCTAGCTAAAAAGATGTTTCACTACAAATGTGCACTTCTTTAGAAAAAATTAATTTTGTTCATGACATAGAACTATATACAAAACCCATTCAAGGGCCTAAAGCAACAGGGACAAGGCCACCACTGAGCCCTGCTGTTTTTTAAACTCGACAGCTTTCAACACTGTCAGAAAAGCATTAAAGCCAGGCAAATAATACAAATTTCCCCCTAATTTAATCTGCCAAAATTCCTCCTCTTTGAAGAGAATGTCTAACAAGTTGTCCAGTTTGTGGAAAGTCTCTACACGACTGATTGACACTGGGGTTAGAAATTTTGTCTTGTAACATAACCACCTGCACTTTAAAAAAAAGTAAAAACATGGTCGTTTCTGCTCTGCCTTCATAACCGGAAATATTACCCCACAGTTAGAGCACAGCCATACCACCATTTGATTTGTCATTTGTTGTAACCAGTGGGGCAGAAATGCCCAGCAGGGATGACGGAAAAATAAGCAAGAGGAGGAAAATCTCTCAAAGCAGATCAGTTGCCAAAAGAACTAAAACTTTTTCCATCAGTGGCCGATCTTCTTTAAGAGATTCTTGCTCTCTGCCCTTCCAAATACTTGTTTACACCATTCTGGATATTTCTGTCTTCTTGGTCAGCCAGGTTTGTGGTCTTATTCTAAGTGAAGATAAATAAACAGAAAAATGGGAGTTCTTAACATAATAAAAGCTAATTTGGTAGTTGTCCATAAAAATAACAATCTAGATATAATTTTAGACCCCCATAACATATTTGAATAACCTGAATGAAACTAAAGTAAGTGTTATTCAGTCAAATGAGCTGAGCAAAAGTATAGTAGCATGTTATATCTGTCTCTGGCATGTATACCAGTGAGGTAGACAGGTGTGAGGTATACACACACCGTATTTAACATTTGTTTTAATATTAGTGGATTAAATTTTGCGGACTCAGAGTGGCCTTTGGATTAACACTTCTAGATCATATGTGACTAATTCCCCAACTCCTAAAAAATACTCAGTAACCATTTTAGAGAAATCATCAGAACATCTCTAAACAAACCTCAAATATTTTGACACGAAGCAGAAGCCTAGACTTTAGATGCTCTCACTCTATCTGCCTTATATGCACACTTAGAATTTTCTTCATTGTTTGGGATAGGAAGGGATTTGGCAGAAAGAATCAGCCAAGCATGCCCATTGGTATAACCAGTATAAGGACCCTTATCTAAAGTAAACCCTATAAGCTTATGAATCATGTTTTATTATAATTTCCCAATCCAGCTAGCAATCTGTGTGATCTCTGAATCATTCCATTCTTGTTTCCAACCAAAAGTTAAAGCATACATCAAAATCTGAAAATACCTGAAAATGGTTTATTACATACTGGAACTACAGGCAGTTGAAGTACAGTTTTACCATTTGCTGAAGCCTGTCTTACTGCTTTCTCCCCTTCAATACTCATCATAGCCAAACCCTGGGACATGATATTCTCTGTGGTACAGCAAGCCCACAATTAAACATGTAAAGTGAAGGCAATGGCAGAAGAAACACAGTATGTGATGCACATGCATATATATCTTAATTATCACTTTGCTGTTATTTAAAAGCAACAGATTTGAGATACTGAAGGACTACTAATCAGTTACAGATTTATGACTGGTCTGCAGTTTTCAGTAACAGCACAATATGCATATCTCTCAACTATATGGTTCATTACATCTCTAAGAATATACCTTCTGACAAAAGCAGCTACCTCAACTTCTCATTTTATGCAGCTTCTAGAAAAAATTCAGATGTGACCCAGTTATGTCACAACCATTTTCAAATTGTGATCCTCTGTAAAGTAACTATACAAAAAAAGCACCTTCTTACTCATCAGATCTACTCCCCACAGATAGCCAGGATAAGATCTGCTGACTTGGTTACAAAAATAAAGGCTCTACTACTTAGTAAAATTTCTACTAACCTTGCAAAATCAACAGAGCTGAGGAGAACAGGGAACTAAATTCTTTTGCATCTTCAGTGGAAATAATTATTTTACAGTGCAATACAGCTCTTAAAGAGCTTCTCAAATATTTTGGGTGGGATCAAGCAACAGTAAAGGCATACTTCTGCCGGAAGAAACCTTTCAACTAACAGATACATAAAATAAGGAATTAAAATTGCATTTTGTTAAGGATTAAGTCATCATTGGCCGTTGGAAAGGAATTGTTTTACATGAAAATGGAGCATGTTTCATATGGAAATCAACAGGCCTCTCCAGCAGCAATTTTCAATTCAAATTATCTGTTATCCATCTTTCTCCAGTTTCTTGGTTTGCTGCCTTATTTGTCATTTCAACAAGACTCTTGGATATTAGCCTACAGGTCCGAAGACTTGGCTCTTTGTCCCTTTCTTTGCTACTGCTTGCTCCTGTTCCAGTACCTCAGTTAGATTTGATCATGCCGCCAGATCCAGAACAAAGCAAAACAATATGCCACATCATCAAAGCTATGCAGTCACACTCCCATAGATAATAAGAATGGCTTAAACTTAGGTAAACTTAAGAGTATGGATGAAGGGAGCTTTTTTCGTTCAGGGGGAAGAGGGAAAACAGTTGAAACTTCAGAGACAAACAGACCCACAGGTACCTGAGCCACAAAATTTAATCTTAAATGTCCAAGAAAAAAAATTGATGGATCTTCCAGCTGTTGTCTTGCAAGTGAGCTGTGCTTACTTTCATCTTCTGAGAGGTGAGCAGCAATTCCTCTTGGTTACTCAGTTACTGCCACCTCACAGATTTCCCCTTCCTTTCTGTCAAACTGTCCTGTCGTCACCCTTCTCCCCTTCCGAACATGTTCATTTGTAGCATCTCCATCTCACACCTACAGCTCTTGAACTTCTTACTTAATTTTCATCCTCTCAAAATAAAACCTGACTAGTTCAGAAAACTTGTTGGCTTTAATTTTATTTGCAGATAGAGATTTTTCGTGGAAAACCTGCTTTGCTGTATGTTAGGCAACACTGGCCAAATAAAATGACCTGAAAGACACTTAGGTACCAAAAGCTGGAGGCAATTTGGGATCTTGGAAAATACTCCAGAGAAGGAAATCACACTATTGCCAGCATTAAGCTACTCAAGCTCTACAAATCACAAACTTGTTTTAAAAACCACTATTTTGAAGTATTTTTTCTCTAATTCATCAGATGTTCTCAGGTTTAAGGTTTTGGGTTTTTTTTTTTTTGCAAATGAAGCTGAAATATGCATTTTCATAAGATCTGAGAAATAGTAAGAGATTCAACGGGAAAATGTGAGGGTTTGCAATAGCAACCTTGTGAGTATTTTGAGCTGATCCTACTTTCTCCTCTGAAAACAAAATGCAAATGAGATACTAAAAATGTGTAAAAGCGTGATTTTAGACTTAGATTTTCTTTGCTGTCACAGAAAAGTATTTGTATACAGATACATCTTTATCTAGATATACATGTAAACATACATAGAACCAGAGAGAACCACATTCATCATTATCCTTCTGCCTTTTACTGCCTCAAGAGTTGTTTCTTTCAGAGGCTCTGTTGCTTCAGCCTGAATTGCATTGCTTAAATCAACTCTTACAGTCAGGTTTGGAGAACAAGCCATAGGGAAACACCACTTTTTGGTTATCCTTACTCAGATATCAGAAATAAAACCAATATTGATATTAACACTACACATATATATGTATCTCACCACCTTCTCAATTCCAAGGCCTACTTTCCTCCAAAGTCTCAAGTGCATTCCCCAGATTATTTCATCCATGGGAACTCTGTTGCTTCTTCCCATTGCATGACAGAGACAACACATCTCACTGGATTACAACCTTGGTGGGAGGATAGATGTTCCCGCTTTAATGCCCTGGGGCCATCTGCACAGAGCTACCTCTAGACGAGGCCATGATAATTCAGGGAATGAGAGAGAAGAGGCAAAACTATCAGGAGGTTAGGAGCAAGAGGTGCCCCCTACACACCACAAGATGGTTTGTACCCACGGTAACACCTTCTGCTTTGAAAACTCTGGAAATGAACCCCACCCCTCCAACATGGATTCGATGGCTCCGTCAGACAGCTCAAGTCAGTAGAGGGCACCTCCAAGACCCCTGAAGGATCCGGAGAATTCATTTAGAACCCACTGCACAGCCTGCAAGCACAGATCATGTTTGTTTTTTTCAAAGATTAACATTGCATAAACCTCTTACATGAGATGAAGGCTATTAGCCACCATCCCTCTTATCATCTTATCCTCTGACATAGCAGCCACATCCAAACTGCCTAAAGGCAACAGTTCTAGGCCAACACCGATTCCCTTCTGCAAGTCCTCTTATGTTTCTTCCACAGTTGCAAAAGCATTTTGACACAACTTATATCATTCCAAAAGTTTTTACCGCTCAGATTCTGTGGATGCATTTACAGCACAGTAATTTTAATTTTGGATTTCCAGTTCCAAAGCCAATGGTGGCATAAGCTACTTTTTTAAATTGTTTTGTACATATGGGGTTTTATTTGAAAGACAGGAGAGGAAGTGAAGAAAGCTCTAATTACCACGTCATTATAAATCTTGCTTTGGAAAGTTCCATGTCACACTTCAACTAAGTTTTAAAACTTATTAAGAAGTGTTATGAAAAACTCTCAATGAAATTAGCAGAAACCTTACCAGAACTTGCAAGTTCTGGTAGAGGTAATACACATGTAGGCAAAGCCCATCGATTACCTTAAATATCCAGAACCATTCTGAGGGCCTTCAAGCTGACTGGAAGAGTTTGGCCTGAGTCCTTTTGAATCCTCCCACTGTTCAGCATTAGTGTGCCCATGTTTGTTGACAACAGCCCCAAGCTGACTGATGCCAGTTCCTCAAACTATGCCAGGCAATATCTCTGGCATAGGCTGAAACTATCGTAGAAAAAAGGAATTCAATACTAGAGATACAGCTCCAAATCCCAGGAATATAACCTGGCACTGCTTAATTATTATCCCTAGGGATAGTCTCCTGGGAATTAACGAGAATAAATTCCCTGGGCGGAGTGAATCATGCCAAGAATTTTGGAGGACACGGCCCGTTTATAGAGGGAAAACCAGGAAGTCAGCAGAGGATTTATTTTCCTTGTCCGGAGCTTTCTATTAACTCTTTCTGTCAGTGGCAAGACCAACAAACTAGGTTTCCCTAGATTGCTTCCTTTTTCCAGTCACTGGTCCGCCACACGTGTCTTTCCATCTCTCTTAGCCTGGACTCATTCACATCTGATTTTTCACTTGCCCATTATGCAGCCGACCATAGCTTTTCCTTCTATGATTCCTTTCTTCCCCAGCACATCTTCTGAAGTCCTCCTACCTGGGTGAATATCTTCATCTCCCTCTTTGGGTATGTTTGTGCCTTTGGCCTTCTCTTTTCCACATCTCAGAATTTCTACCTTTTACCTTTGGATTTGTATTTTCTGCAAGTAGAGCACAGCTACTGTGCAAGGACTCACAGACCTGTGTCAAGTTTTATGCCCATACTGAAATGCTGTTGCCTCATTCACATCTTGTGTGTGGCTTAAGTGTGGTGTGGCCAAAATAAAACACCTTTCACCAAATAACTTCTTGTTCTCAATTACTACTGGTGACACTACTATACAATGCTTTCTCTAGATTCTCGCATATAAGTGCTAATAATTTTTCTCAATGAATAATAATCTAATACACAACTTGTTTGCTTCATCCAGAGAAATAAAACTCTCGCAGATTGTAAACATTATGTCTCAGTTTACTGACTTAAAATATTCTATTTCTCAGATCTTGATAAATGGGATCTAGACCCTCTCTCATCCATTCAGAGAACTTTAGCAGATATAATTTCCTAAGTCTACTGCTTCATCTATATCACATATCGAATTAGTATCTCAGGACTTCTTTTTCTTTTCACATCAAGCAAATAGTTGTTTTTACCTCTAAAGCAGAGTCATCTCTGACTTCTTACTTGGCAATGAAAAGACAGTTCCTCTTCAAGTAGCCCGTTATTTCAGACCCTGTTGTCCACTGACTGGATTGTCAAACATCTTTAAAGGCATCTTCTTTGTCCTTTGGATGACCTCCTGTCAGCATCTGTCCCACTGTTTCACTTTTTAAACTGTTCTTTACTTTTTCAGTAGCAGTGAAGTCTCAGCAATGGGAACTTATTATTTATTATGCTGGCTAATGTAATCTCATTATATTCTCTTGCACTTTCAGTCATTTGCTTATCTCTGTTGTAAGCATTGTAGACATTTTTGTATTTTGTCATTAGAGTGAGCTCCCAGGGACTCTATTCCATAACCAAGTTTGCTAAACATGTACCTGAGTCCACCCTATGCTTATCATGTATACTACCACATTTGTACTTAAAAAAATTCATCTTCATCTGCCTTATTAACCTCGAACTCTGTGCTCCATAAAATATTGTAACATTGTGATACATCAGCAGCTCTGTTAAGCAGTAATGTGACAATTACTGCCCTAGTAGCTGTAACTCGGTTGAGCGTGGTGCTGAAACACCAAAGGTCATGGGTTTGATTCTCGTTCAGTCCCCATGTGTTGCCTGATCTAGTTGAGAGGTGTCCCTGCCCACGACCGGGAGGTTGGATTAAATGATCTCTAAGGTCCCTTCCAGCCTAGGCCATTCTGTGATTCTATGAATTACGATCAGAAACGTTGAACATGAGTAACAAAAATGGGTGTTGATAATTTCTAGAAATTAAGCCCTTGAGGAGACTTTACAAGTCTTTTTCAAGTTAAGTGTAACCAGAAATGGTTCATTGTAGTTGATTTAATAAAAATTGATCTGCCCCGTGGAGTAGTTATTTGCAACCTTGCGTGCTTTTTGTATGAGAACATGCACTTAACTGTTAAGTACCTAAGTTAGCCTAACTTGCATGCTAAAATGAAACATCAATGCAGATAACATCTTACCAAATACAACCAAGCTCAGGCAGCGATTCACTGTAAAAAAGTTTATTTAAGCAAATCTCCTCCCCTCTGTCCCTCCCTCCCATTTGTTCCTGGCAGGAAGCAGGGCAGGACGAGACTCCCGAGGCTGACGGCCACCTGCGGTCTTCCCAGCCCGGGGTTTTTCGTGGTGTCTGGAATAACCCTCAGTCAGCCAGAGGCAGCTCCGTCCCGCCTCAAACCCCAAGCAAGTGGGAGCCGCCGGGAACCTCTCTTCTGGCCTCGGACAGCCGCCGCCAGGCTCCGGGACACCTGGAAGCCCCCGGAGCTGACTGTCCGCCTCTCCCGCTGCCGCCCAGCCCAGGGGAAAGGGCGGGGCCCGGCTGCACGGGAGCGCGCGCCCGGTAACAGGCCGCAGCGGCGGCCAGCTGCGCTCGCGCCCCGTCGCCCACGTGACGCTCTTCCCCGGGCAAGGCGGGGCGAGCGCGCGCTACCCACCCCGCGAGACCCCTCCGGGCCAACCGACGCCGATGGCGGAATTGCAAGGAAGGCGCGCAAAAGCGCTGCCCAACTCTCGGGAGGGCCTGTTGGTCAAGTCGGTGCTTGTCTCCGCTCCTTTCCGCTCCCAGGAGCGCAGCGAGGCCACGCTACTTCCCTCGGCGAAACCCACACACCCTCCCCACCGCCTTCCGCTGGAGGAAATCCGGGTTGGGGGTTTGGGAATGCGCCGCCGACCTTGCGTGGAATGTCCCATCAGTGGCACGGGGTGGAAATTAGAAGCTCTCTAGTGACTGAGGGGGCCCATTCTCAGAGCGGGGCCGTCAGCCTCCCCCTGCGAAGCGTGGTTCCTCCCATCACGTGGGCTGGAGCGGGCGGAGCGCGGCGCCAACGGGCCCCCTTTGCCCCCTGCTGCGCGTGCGCAGGAGCGCGGCCCCTGCCTCACGTGTTCCTCCGCGTCCGGCGCGCGCGGCGGTCATGGCTGCGCTCTTGAGCTCTGCCGGGCGCCTGCGGGCTCTCTGCCCGCGCCTCCTGCCCCTCCTCCGCCCGCCCGCGGCCGCCGCCGCCGTCGCCCGCGCGCCGGCCCCCACCAGGTGAGACCCTGCGGCGCGAGGCCACCAGCAGGCCGCGAGGAGGGCGCGCGGCGAGGCTGACTGAGGCGGCGGTCCTCGTGCCCAAGGGCACCGCTGGCTGGGCCGCCTCGCGCGCCCGCGGCCGGTGCGTCAGGACCGTTGGGCTCCCCTGTGGCCTCACCCCTCCTGGGGCTGCCGGCGGGAGACCTGCGGCCCGGCCCGGCCCGGCGGCCTCTCGCCACCTGTGCGCGGCAGGGTTTGCTCAGGGTCAAAGGCCGTGGTGGAGCCCCGTTTCGCTCCGGCTGGGTCGGCGAGGGCGGACAGCTCTTACCGCAGCTCCTCTTCGCAGCGGGGCGCACACGGAAGCGGAGCGCTCTCCTCTGTGAAGAGCAAGGGGCTCTGCCCTCCGGACCGTACTGCTGTAGCGGGACGGCCTGTGCGGGGGGGGGGGGTCGAAGAGGAGTAGAGAGACCATGTGGAGATAAGCAGTGACTGACTCTGGGTAACCGCACAATTGGAATTTGGGGTCGTTCTCCGTGCCCATCAGACTCCACTGGTTCAGTTATCTAAAGGAATATTTTACTTCCTTTGCTGTGATTCTCTCTCTTCCATCACACAGGTAGGGTGGAAAACTCGCCCCACCTGTGTCCTTGCTTGTTGCTGTTTTGACCACATTTATATGGGGTTGGTGCCCGACAGGAAGTTCTGAGAGATGGCCATTCCTTGACATGAGTACTTTTTATTTTCTTAAAAAATAATAGTTAGTTTGGAAAGGGTAAGCTTTCTTTCCAGTGATGGTGCACTACAGCTCCACATTTGGGGTGTTTGTTGTCTTGACTGTAAAGGTGGAAAAGGCTCAGCCCTCTATAAATGAGCATACCTGTCAAGAGCTGATGTTTCTAGGAAATTTAAAATACTTCAAGCTTTTTTGTGATCAGTTTATTTTTAATAAACCATGAGGGGGATGTTAGCATTCTGTTGTACAGGCCATCTAGTTGCTTACATAATGTTTTCCTTAACTACGTGTCCGAAGAAGGATGCATCTTATGCAGGTGATAGCTGCATCAAAGAGTTTGGTATTTATTTTGTTTATTTCATGGAGTGAGTATGCTGCTAAAACTACATAAGGACTTGTGTGAACTTTCTTAATGTTGGGAGTTACTTCATTGTTAAAAAGTTCTCAGGCTGCCTGTGAGTGAGAGAAAGGTTGATTTATGACTTTTGGGCCTTTGTGGGGTTAGATTATTGGTTCCCACCATGCCAAGTTTCCAGGTCTTTGAAGAGGGAGTTGTGAATGATTTGAGATTTTTAGCTTTCATTTCTGTCAAATGACTTGCAGTGATTATAATTACAGTTGTTAACTAAAAAGTTATATAAAATAACTTCTGCAAATATAAATTCCTAGTTAAATAAGTGTTTAGATCAATTTCCTCGAAGGATGTGAATGTTTGGTTTGGTTTTTTGCATAGTTTGTAAAACCTAGTGAGGATCCACTGGGGGTAGGTGGGAACAGGATACGATGCTTCAGGTGTGTAGGAGTGTCACTAACTAGTCAGCAGCTATTGTTGCCATTAGTTCTGAGTACAGGAATGCAGCTTTATTATCTGAAAAAAGTATCAGCGTGTGACTTTAATTAGCATTACTGGATGAACTTGGAATTGATCTTTCTTTAAATCTTCAGATGATGCTATAGACAATTTTTTGCATAAAATATGATAATATAAAAGCATTAAATGTGCAACTTGAGTTTTATGAGCTGACGTAACAACCTAGTGCTACCAAAGGTAAAACGTTCTGTCCTGTCTTTCTCTTGTGGTCCTGCTAAGTCAATGTAACTTAGATCCTGGTAGAAAACCAAATAGTTTTCTGCCATTCCAGATAGATAAATATGTTCAGTACACTACTTGGTGAGTTCCAGAGCTGGTTCAATGAGGAAGTTGCTACTACTTGCTCTAGTATTAGTGCTTATCAAAGCTATCGTGAGCTGATTTTATTTGTTAGCCTGACCAAAATCTTACATAAAAAAGAGTGTAGTTTTCTGCTGATTTTAGTGGATGAAGTGTAACAGGCTGTTATATGTTAGTGTTGGTGTGAAGGATGGAATTAACTTGTGCAGGAAGGACCAGGGAACCGTACAGCAGATGTCTTCCCAGCTGCACATTTAGTTAACTACAAATAATGAATAAACTTTTTTACTTTGTGATAATTCAGCTGATTTTTGTGTTCTCCACTGGAAGCTTCATTTCCTAAACTAGTTTATTCTAAGAAGTAATATTTACTTATGACTTGATAAAGAACTGAAAGTACTTTTTTTTTCCTAGAACTATGTTTCTGGAAAGGTCTTTATGCAATGATAATTTGGCTCTAACAGCTGAGATTTTGGTTGTTTGGGTTCCTCCGCCGCCTCCAATGATACTTTTTTTTGCACCAAATTACACGGTTATATTTTTAAATATAAATGGGTTTGTATGTGGGATAGTTTAGTGATTACGCTAAGATTTAGTTAACCATGTTGAGAAGGGTGCTTGGTAGAGAACACACACAGAGGAAACAGCAGCTTTTAGGTTTTAGTCTAAACTGTGAAATACATTGGAATAAGACTGAACAGCACACCTAAATTTGTGCATTGTTTCTATCCAGTGATTTCCTTCCCAAGATAATTTTTCCCCTAACATACTTGTTTTACTGTGGCTTTACTGTATGGGTTTAGGCATCCTAGAAAGTGTGAAGTAAAAACCACATTTATGGACTGAAATTGCACATAAAAGTATATAATGTCATTTCACTTTTTACCTTAAATAACCATTTGTTGTTGTTTTTACCTACTTAAGACTTAATCTCTGGAAATGGACCTCCTCTGAAAAACTAGAATGACATATGGATAACATTTAGACTTGCTATACTTGCTGGTCAGATCTCAAAATGATATTTTGAGAGTGAAATGCAGTCTGCTGTGGTAAATTCCAGAGGATATTGATAAAGTTCCAATTGGAATAGTGGGGAGAACCCTCCACAGTTTTAAGAGTAAATAAATAACAAGGAATAACCCAGCATTTCACAAGAGAACTAGTTAAATGACTAGTTACATGTGCTTGTTGTAGTTGCTTTAGCATTGAACATAATAGTTCAGTAGCAGGTTTGGGACTTTGGTTACAGTAATGGTTACAGAAAAGTTGTAAATCTGTTAAGTTCTTTAGAGATGTGAAACAACAACCCTTCACATTCAGGCAGAGATTTTTTCACAGCATTGTGTAACTGTGATTTTTAATCTAAACTTCTTAAAATGTTTTAGGACAATAGATGGATATCCAGTTGCATTGGATGCTTGGGAGGTATTTCACAGCAAGTCAGATGAGATCTAAGGCAAATATACTATTTCACTTGACTAGTTCTAATGTGAAATGTGAAATATACTGAGGTCTATGTTGTCACTCTTATGAATGCAATTATAGCAAGATAAACTATGAGAGACCAATACAACAAATTTCAGATCTACAAAGGGAAACTTCAGCACTGCACTGAGTTATGCGGTAGAAATTATTTACTGGAACTTTGTTAATAGAAGCTTCACTAACGGAAGAGATGCTTAAATTTGCTGGTAGTAACTGTAACAAACCTCTTGATGAATGTTCACAGTAGACTTTGAATCAACACCATAGTTTCTTTTGGGGACTCTATTCTGCATACTCTAGGTGATTATGTTATGGTTTGATGTTAGAGGTTGCCACTGTGGGGAAGTTAGTGCTGGGAAGAAGGGTATTGGCTCCATTGTTCCCACACTGACTACCCTCCCATTGCTAGCCAGCTTGTCCTGCTCTAAATCAGGGTGCTCCTTGGACCTATTACTGGACTGGTTTCATTTGCTAGACTGCAAGGAAAATGTTTTCTGACAGTTTGACAGGTTTTCTTGGAACAGTTAAGGATCTGATGAACTCTGGAAGGTGGGGACCATGGCCAAGAATGATGACTGTTTTGTATTAGATCAATGCAGCTGTGCTTTTAGATATGTGAGTGCTAGGATGCTTATCCTGAAGTTGATGCTTTATCTGTCCTCAGAGGAAAACCAAGGCATAGATCATGAAAGTATAGTTGAGGAGGAAAATAAAGTGGAATCTACATGTAAGTCTTGCAAGGCATCTTTGGCTTCAGGTTGAGATTCTTGTCTGTGAGTTTAAATGTCAGTTTTGGGGACTGTGAAGCAAGGAGCATCTCCCCAAACAGCAAATTGTGCTGTAGTAAAAAAATAAATCTGTTTGTTTGTTTGTTTGTTTTCTGTGAGAGATCTGTGTTCTCTTCAGAAGACTAATTGCTGATTAAGTTGATAAGAGGGTACCATGTGCCATACTTTTCAAGTTATACTAGTAAAGACTGTTGCCTTTTTGGTACACTGTCGTATGTTTGTTTGATTCTGAAGGAGGTTTGATTTGAGCTTTGGGTATGACTTTATGTTAATAACCCAAATGATTCATGGTTTAATGCATGATATTTTTTAAATTAGCTGCAAACAAGTTGCTTTTGGCTATTCGATGTTGTACTCAGCAGTCCACCATTGTTGGACAGAAACATGGAATTGAATGCTTAATTACCTTCTTTGAGCAAAAATAGTAGAATTACGGGGCTTTAAATGCAGAGGTGGCATTCAGTCGACTTGTTTCTGATAATACTGAAACAACTCTCTGTCATAGTAAAGCTTTATAAGCTGTACTGTTGTATAATTTTTACTGATGGACATAAAATGACTAGAGACTTCCTAAGAAACTGCACAAAGCCAAGTTTTACTGCTTTGCTTCTTGTGAATCATTTAGGCCAAGTTTTAGTTTCTCCAAGAAACTTGAGGTTTCTTGGTCTAGCTGAGAAAGCTTAAAATCTCTTGTAGGATCCTACTGTATCTCACTGAAACAACGATACAGTGGCCTGTTGTTGTAGGTCACCATAGCTAAGTTGGTGGATATACTATTAGTCATGTGAATCATGCTGCGATCTCAAGTGTTATATTTAGTTTTACGTTTAGTAAATTTAACTAATATTAAGACTGTAGTGCTTTTATGTATGGTATTAAATTTAAACTCTTTACCATTATTCTACTCTGAACATGGCTTGTATTTTGAAAACTACTTCATACACCTTTTGCCTGTGTAGTTCAGAAAAAACCCAATATATTCAGTATTTTTCTTAGAAAAAGCAGAGCAACTACCTTATTGTGGCTCTGGTAAAGGAAGGCAAAAATTCAAATGGTGGCTTTGTAATACTTTTTTTGAATGTACGGAATTAGCCAGATTTTGCAGGAGGTAAACTTGCTGCTGCTGCCAGTGAGAGCACAGAGCACTGAAACCACCTACGTTTTGAGTTTAGAGAAAGATGAGATTTTTTTACTGTGACTGTTGTGCAAGATGTGTTTCTTTAGGAAATTGAAGGCAGTGCCTTTAGTCTGCTCTAGAAATAAGGAAAAATTAGTATGGTAATGAGATTCTCACTAAACCCTTGCAAACATACAAGAATTTTAGTAGTTGATTTGGTATAAATTCCTTCATGCAGACTTCATTTCTGTGTAAGCTTTTTGGTGGCTTTTATCTTCAGTTGATTTCCGAATGTTAGCCAAATTGGCGGTGAAAAGTTACCACTAAGTAAGGTGATTGTGTGTTGGGATTACAAACATGTAATTGGTTAAGCTTTGCTCTGTAGGCAAGGTTTACAGCTTTAATCCTCACAATTTTAGAGACAAAACTGAAAAAGATGTAAAGGTACAAGTATGTAAGGGCTCCAATATCAGAAGGCTGCTTCTAATCTTGTCATTGTGGGAATAGGAGAGAGATCACTTTCTAGGGCTTAATATATTATTTTGAGCTTCTCTGGGTAGGTATAAAGAAACATAGTTCTGAAGCATAGTAAAGACAAATCACACATGTTGGAGAAGGATCATATTGCTAATTCAAACACATCTGAAGTTTATTGTATGGCTTTTCACGCTTGCAAATGTCATGTTTCACATGGAGAAAATGTTCAAGTGCTGTTTAAAAGTAATTAATGAAAGTAAATACTTGGCACTCATTGCAGCCTTTGAAGGAGTATCATGCATTTGTGTGGCATAACATTTAATTCTGAGCAAAGTAAATAAAAAAAAAATTGAAAAACTATGGTTACATCGAAAGAATTTATAATCCAATGTCTAACACTGAGGTAGGATAAGAAATTGAGTGTCATACATTTTAGATTTTTTTTTTTCTCCCCTCTTAATCTCACTCTACAAATCTCCGAATGAGAAAGTTTGGCCATTGAAGTATCCTGTTGTAATATTTCATTACAATTAACATTACAGCAGTATTACAAGTGTGATGTCCGATGGATTAGGTGCAGTTGCTTCTCTACCTGTAGTGTGGGATGGGATAGATGAGTCTTGTTCTTTTGTGAGTAAACACACCATGACAAACCAAATAACTCTCTCTGTATTTTGTCTATGTTGCTTTTGTTAGGAGTTGAAGAATTTGAGTCTCTTTTTTTTTTTTTCCCAGTGTGAAGTTTCATGTTTACTGCTGGCTTGTTTGCAGTACTGTTTCAGTTGCACTGTTGGCTAGCCAATCATACACCATCTTAACATTTCTGTGTTTGTTTTTTGTCCAAAGCATGCAGCTTTTTTTGATCTGTATTTAATTTCCTTTTTGTTGAGACACTCCTTGTAAGAGTTTGCCACCATTATGGTGTCGCCTACAGACTTTACAAGTTTATCAACTCTTCTGTCATCCAAATTGTTAATGAATTATTGAATGGACGTGGGTCATGCCAGTACTATCCCAGTTCGGTCAGGAGATAGCTTAATTTAGAATCCCACAAAATACACTCCTAATTTTGCAACAAACTGTGATCAGTGTGTTTTACATAGATTTTATTTTTTTTTTAATCAACTAGTTGCACCCATCTTTTCGTATCTAAAAGTACGTTGTATTTCCTTGCTTTGCTTATGAGATTGTGGGGTAGCATGGTATCCAAAAGCCTGTACGTCAGACCATATTGATTATCCTTCAATTTTTTCAAAACTTCCATGAATTTTTGAAGGTAATTCCAAAGGACTGTAGTTCGAGTAAGGTCTTAAATATCTTAGTGTTTCCAGAAATTACTTAGCTCATTCTTCCCTATTCTTACTCACACCTTCATCCCCTTGTTAAAATTTACTCATAGCCAAATGGTTAAAATTTACATGGTGTGGTTGCAGTTAACGTTTTTTGAAAGCTAAACAGCGTATGATCTGTAGTTTTTTTCCATTGTAAGAGCTATAGGTATTTTCTAAAATCATCTTATATTTTGAAGCCTTTCTTGCTGCTTTTATATGTTACTTCCTGACTAATATGGTTAACATGGCCTTCTTGATTTTTATCCTTTCACTTTTTTTTTTAATGCCCCTTAGTTGTGTGTTCCTTTTCAACTTCTAAAAATTAAAGAAGAATTGTACAAGATTGTTGAAGATTCCTGATGCATGAATAACTGCTTCATTTTGTTAAATTCTTTTTCTGTTCCATGGAGAAGTTGTACCATTAATATCAGTTTTCAGTATGTCTACTGCATTCTTCTGACCTTCACTTAACTGCCTGAAATCAAATTGGATAGTGTGTCCCTTAAATTGGCTTTTTTTTTTTTTTTTGGAAGCTGTTATTTTGGTCTGCTCAGTCTTCCATCTTTTTAGCTTTCTTCTTTCAATTTTCATCTAAATTTTGTTTGTAGTTGGTTTGTAGCACTAAGAGCCAGATTCAAGACAATTACGTGCTTGTAGCTTTATTCAGCTTTTGAAACCATGGTTTTAACAAATTCTTACTATGGGTTTAGCTTAGCATTACAGATTGCCTTAAAGCATGCTAAAAGTGTATTTTATTCAAATGATGAAAGCCTAAAGATGACAAGGTGTACCCAGGTCATATGCTTTACATTGTTTTTCGGATTGATAATGGTGAACTAGGTGATGCCAGTATAGGTTTGAGTTCCTCATGTTATTTTATCCTCTCATACTATTTTTCCTGTCTTAAAACAGAAACTCAGACTCCTGTGTCGGGGTTCCTTAAAATGTCATGAATTGGTATTAGTTAACAGAAACATCAGTATCATATTTGATACTGTCTCGTGCAGGGGTAAATAGAAATGCCCAGTCATATAAGAGTATATTTTACTAACAATTTATACTATATAATTTTCTAAATTTATTTAAAACATAAAACACTATAATGCTAAATGCTTAGCAGGGAGACTTGATAACAAATGAAAGTTTAGAGTCCTCTCATGCTGTTAACCAGAATATTTTGAGCATGCACACATGTTATTTTCATACTTAATCTGATGGAGCAGGGCATGTGCTTTAAACTGACTTTTTGTTTGGAGAATCTTACAAAGAAGGCTTTCTTAAAACAGTACCAGAGTTAAACTAAAGAATTCAGATATTAGTTTATGGTTACCAGTGGCATAAGATCTAATTCAGTAACTTGCAAAATACTATAAAACAATAGCAGTGGAAAAGACATCTCATTTTTAGTCTGAACCACAGAAGTTTTGTCCAATTGTGCTTTGATTGTTAAAGGAAATCGGTTTGGATGTCTGTGCTACAAAGACAGTAAGTCCTGTGTAGCTGCTTGCTTCCAAAGCATTTTTTCCAACTGGATTTGAAGTATTCTGAAAAGCTTTCAAGTAGCTTTTCAAGTCTGTATAGAAGAGCGAATGATACAATTTTCTTCTTTCCTCTGTATCTTTAAGAAAAAATACATAAGGAAATTGCAGTCATTACAGTTTCATTCTTACAGCTATCCAGTGGCTAGCTAGTTGAATATTGTTATTTATATGTTATTTAAGAATATAACTTGTAGACATGCAATTTGATTCTTACCCCCGAGAGGACTTAAGATTTAGTATCTTACCGTCATTCTTACCTTGTACTAATAGGTTGTACTCTAATGAGTCTAACTGTTTTTGTTTTGGGGAAAGTATCTTGTCTCTGGTTATATGGTGAGATAGAAAGAAAAGAGGAAAAGGAAAGAGAGAATCGGGGAAATTACACCCTTGAAAATACTTCTAGTGAGAGATGGCATTACTAGTAACAAGAAGCTCGATAGCATTAATCTGATGAGCTGCTTACCACCAAAAGTGCTGTTTCAGTTTCTTCTTTTTCTTAATTCTTCTGGGTTTAGCCACCTAATTTCTTTTTTATGCTTCATTCTGGTGTTTTTTGGACCTTGTGAGCTGTTTCCTCTGACCCGATGGAACAGTAATTGCTTTTTGTAGAAGAGGCTGATTTGGTATTGTGCCACATTAGTGAGTTAAGTAAGGTCACAAAGAGATCTGAGTAAAATGAGAGCTAGCCCAAAGGAGTCAGTGGGAACTTGTATCTAGAAGGAGGAGGAACAGAGACTGAAGGAGGGAATCTCTCCTTTTTTGGCAGTCTTTTTTCCCCTTCTCTAATTCTTTCTTCCTTGTCCTTTCGCTAGTCAAATAAAATGAAGCTAATTTGCTGGCCTCCAAGAATTATTCAGGAGGAAGCGTGAGGAGGTTGGGCAGTGTAAAATTTGCCTGTGTGAAACAGATAATGCCAAATGGTAGCCATGTTTGCCATTATTAAAGGACTTTTTCTTTTTTTTTTTGGAATGCCTTCAAAAATCAAACCTCTACTAAACTGTTTTCACAGCTCTGTTAGGAATATGCTTCAGACTGGTTTTATTTAAAGAATTTTACTCCTAGAACTTATGACCTGCTCGGTTATCAAATCAGGATTTCTAACAGCAAGGAAAAACATAGTCTTTGGGCTACTTCCTGTTCACAAGAAGCAACCAGATGCTAAAACACCAGTTTGATTTTTCTACCACACTGATATGCACCCTGCTGATAATTTTTCTGCCCTTTAGCGGCATGCTGCCAGTGCTGCTGAGATTGTGAGTTGCCATCTAGCTTTTTCTCTTCCGGTGAATGGCTTCTGGGGCCTTAAGTTAGCACCAGCTGGTGAGAAACCAACCAGCAGATGAGAAGTGGTTTTGCAGAGAATGCCAACGCTCCTCGATTTTAGGCTGTCATTTCAACATGAATGTGCAGCCATTATTGCATAGGACTCTGGAAGCATCTGTACAGGGGGTACAAACAACTATATTTTTTAAAAAAAACTAGTCTAAAGACCTCACAGATGTTTATCTGAAGAGCTGTCTGGAGAGCCAGAGATGAGGGAGAGCAGTTTCAGAAGCTGCTGAATCTCTTTGCCATCTAGCACGTCTTACTTCCGTTGTATAGGATTCCAGAGGGTAGCCTGATTTATTTTACACAGTTGTAATGAAAATTGAGAACAGACTTCCGAAAATGCTTTTGTGTGATGATACTTCCAACTGCACAGTCTGCTCACAATTCTCCTATGGCACAAATAGTATTTTCTTATTCTTATGTACGTCAACTTGTTTCTGTAAAAAAAAAAAAATTGGGCTCTTTTATTGTTTTATTAGAAGTAAGAATACTTTCTTTTTATGTTTCTTGTTGTCGTCATACTTTATTTTGAAAAAATAATTATTTAAAGAAATCCATTGTTGATGTTTGTTTTACATCATAGTGTGGCCACTTCATGCTCATTAGTGTAAATTCTTTAGGGTGGGGAATGATTGCATTGTTCCTTAAGCCATTGCTGTTTAAAACACTGGCCTCCACATTAGTTTATGTGTACTTTAATTGAAAAGAAAAGTATGATTTATGGCCTTGATTTGCTGTGTTCTGGAGGAAATGTCTGTGACTGTTCTTGGCATCATTTTTCAAAAGCATGTGAGAGCTTTTGTGACAAGTCATAATGGGACAGTAGATTTTTATAGCACTTGGATGACTTAAATTTTTTTTTCCATGGGACCATTATTTGAGCTATTTAACTCATGAGGAGAATCCAAATGAAAATCTCTGAGAAATAGTTGTCAGTATGAGAAAATATGCATGACTGTCTTAAGTAGAAAGACATTGAAATGAATCATCTGTGTTTGTTTATATCCATATGGAATGTTTTTGAGAAACTGTTCATCAGCAAGAGGTGTGTTATCTTTTTGACATTGTGTGACTGTGCAGTTGCAAAATGACTCTCAAGTGTAATCGGTGTTTTTTTGTTTGTTTTTATTTAAGTAGAAATGTTATGTACCAAGTAAGGTTCCTTACAGTTGCACCGCAGCAGGAGGGAAGTGTTAAAGAAGAACCAATTCCAGAAGTTCAAACCAGAGGGACCTGGCAATTTGACTGGGCATTAAATAAACTGGATAATTCTGTCAGAAAAACTGGCCGCATCCCTAAATCCCTCCTCTTAAAAGTCTTTGATGAAATAAGTAAAGCAGGTAAGTTACTTTCAATTAAAAGATAGTAAAGGCTAAATTTCAAGCTGTAGTATAACAATTCATCAAACTGAGGTTATTAACTTAAAGAATTCTGGTTTATATTTTTTCTTCAAATATTGTTTAATCTGCTGCTTAAGAAGACTTCAAATACTTTCGATGAACGCACACTTCCGTGTTCTTTGTCTTTGGGAATTTTTAAGTCTTGTAAAACTTGAGTGTACTTGTAAAAAATCTTGCCATAATGTCTTGGTTATTGTGGACTTTTCATCTGATAATGTCGCACTTTCATCGTATAACTGTGTTGTGCACTCTTGACAGATATATACTTTTTGGTACCTGAAAGTCTAATTCTAGACAGTATATAGATTTCTGTTGTTGATTTTTTTTTTTTAATTTCTTGTCGTTACTTTATAGCTCTATAGCTGTTTCTCCAGCTCTGTGTAACTGAAAAATACACTTAACGGTGTAATTACACTTAAAGATGATCAGCAGCTGGAGATGCTGGCAACAGCTCCTGCCTCTCTGCTGGGCTGTACAGTACTCTGGAGTGTTGGCATGACGGTTTGGAAGTAACTTAAAAAGCATTAGTGGTTCTTCAGCCTTCAAGTCATTTTGGAAGTCTGAATCTTTCAAGTCTGCCTGTATGTCTCTGAGATGGAAAACCTTACAGATTTTTTTTTTAATCATTTGTGTTGTATGTGAGCATTTATCTTGCTCCTTTTTAGATGAAATTACGTCTGAAGTATGCCATCCTCTGTGATAAGAAAGGATTAGACAATATTTTTTTTGCTTTTGTTTTTCTTTATAGTATGCTGCTTTCTAAAGAAATCTTATTTTTATTAGAAATTGCTGAGTTTGCATATGAAGATGTGATTGAAAAGAAATTTCATGTATGCAGCTTAATGGAGAATGCGTGGTAGATTCCAGACCTCTGCCTTACTTTGCCTCAGGAGTAGTATTAAAGTCCAAGAAAAATGAGTTTATGGTTACTTTTTCAACACTCTTGGACTAGTGCAAAAGTCAGAGAAGGTAGATATTCCTGCAGTTTTCTTCACTATTCTCTAGATTTGAATTACCTCTTGTATTTTATACGGAACATGGACAGAAGTGGAAATGGAAATTTAGATGTGGAATGTCTCTAATACTAGGTTTGCAATAGTATGGAACTGGTGTGAAGTATTTTGCCATTTTAGAAATTTACCAGAAATTTATATCCTTGTTAGGATGAAATACTCTATTGATCTTGGACTGGGAAATTGAAAGTACTAGAGTTGAGTATTTTGTGGTTTTTCTAATATTAAATGCATAAATATTTCTAAAGAAATCTGTGGTTTTGTTCTACTTTGCAGGATGTCCAGGAAGTAACCAGACCTTGCTTTTGTTGCGAAGTTGTGGTGCTCTTTTACCAGAGATATTGTCACCTGAAAGAACAGAACTAGCCCATATGATATGGGACAAGATGAAAGAACTGGGTAGGTTGGTTTTGTTAGTTCCTCTTGCAGGAATAATTAATGTGCTTTAGTTGCTTTCTTTGTAACAGAAGGTGTATTTTAATCACGTTTAAATGTTACGTTATAACAGCAAATACTTCCAAATAAATGCTAGGTTTCGTTTTTCAGGTGAGAGACCTATTTCTATTCTGGGAGCTATACTGACATCTAGGGGTGTTAACAATAATCTAAAGATTTATTTTTTTCCCTTAAGATGCTGAAATTGGGCTTTTGCTTGATTTTGATTATTGTAGGAGAATGTATTTTACTTTTCTGTTAGATGTTACCACTGATATCTGCTGAACTGTGTATTCCTAGTGCTGCCAGCTATTTTGTGAGGTGATTTTTTTTGTTAGTCATGTATTTATACAGGTTGTGTAGGTGAACTGCTTCTTGACAATAATATTGCTGAATCTGTAAATATAGCTCTAGAGACTCTGGAATAGCAATCACACAAGTATTGATGTTACTGTGCTCTTGTTTTAGCCTTTTTTAAACGTGTGCTATCAGATGTCTGGTATTTGAAAGGTGGATAAAAGGGAGCAGTCTGATACGTAAAGTTCATGCAGAATAAAATTGGTATGAAATGAATTACATGAGAAGGTTATAAAATCATGTTGAGATTAGAGAATGTACATTCACTTCACTGACTGTCGCTGAAATATTTCCTTAGGTGCTGTGTATGATACAAGCCATTATAATGCTTTACTTAAAGTCTACCTTCAGAATGAGCACAAATTTTCTCCGACAGAATTCTTGGCCAGAATGGAGGAAGCCAATGTGCAACCTAATCGAGTAGGTGCCCTTTTATATCTTCATTCTTAATAGTTGTTTCCATTTACTGGATGGAAATCGTTAACTTTCCATTTTTGTTTTCTGCAGGTTACATACCAACGATTGATTGCTGCTTATTGCAATGAGGGTGACATTGAAGGAGCAAGGTATTCTTTTGTGTTTATGTCTGTATTGGGTCAGACTGAGGTGGAGTTAATCTTCCCACAGCAGCTCTCTCCGTGCTGTGTTTCTTGGAGCGGTAGCTAGAAGGGTGTTGATAGCACCCCAGTGTTTTGGCTACTGCTAAGCAGTGCCCACACAGCACCAAGGCTGTGGTTTGATGTTCTCCCAGTAGTAGGGTGGGTGTGATCAACATCTTGGGAGGAGATACAGCCGGGCCAGCTGACCCAAATTGACCAAAGGGGTATTCCATACCATATGACGTCAGCTCAGATATAAAGAGAGAAGGCAGAGGGAAGTGGGGGGGGCATTCGCTGTTTGTCCTCCTGAGAAACCGTTACGCGTGTTGGAGCCCTGCTTCCTGGGAAAGCGGCCAGACATCGCCCGCCGATGGGAAGTAGAGAATAATCTTTGTTGTTTTGCTTTGCTTCCGCGCGGTAATTGCTATATTAAACTGCTTTTTATCTTTACCCACGGGCTTCTTGTTACATCTCACCTCTCCCCTGTCCATCTGAAAAGGGGAGTGATAGAGTGGCTTTGGTGAGCTCCTGGCCTCCAGCCAGGGCCAAACCACCACAATGTCTAAAGGGATTTCCGCAAAGTCTGCTTCTCATATTCCCCACCATTAATGTTAAAACTCATTTCAGTGCAATTCTTGTAAATTTAGCAAAGCAAAGACGGGTTTAAGTAACTTTTAACCAAGCACCAAAGAACAGTTTTTTAGAGACAGTTGGAACCTACACAAGCAAAATAAAAATAGTCAATAGATCACTGTGTTCAAATCAAATTGTATTCAAGTTGCTCGTATAATAGCTTATGTCATTCCTAGAGCCAGTGTGAAAAAGTGTGAGATTAGGAAGCCTTACTGCCTGTGTAAGAAAATGGCTACTGGGAAAGGCGTTTGAGAACCAAGTGGGCTGAAGTGCAAATAGTAGTAATTCTCTTTGCTGTCGTCATTGTTGCACAGGGCTTGCTGGATACCTGTCTAACATGTTAATTTTAGGAAGGTTAAGTTGCAACAGTGTGATTGCTGGGCATGAGAAATACGTAAAAGGAAGAAAGATAAAAATTCAAAAAACAGCCCCACCTTTGTGTCTGCATATTTCAAAGTGACAAATTCATCTGAAAAAAGGAAAATGACCAAATTGTGAGCATGTTATGCAGCATCCCCAAATGTAACTCCTCATCGACATTGGGATTTGATGTTGTTTGCTACAGTACTTGTCCAGTAGCGTAGCAATTGCTTAGTAATTTGTATTTTCAAAGGAAAAAATATCTAATCATTCATTGTCTTTTATTTTGCAGTAAGATTCTTGGATTTATGAAGAGCAAAGAACTCCCAATCACTGAGGCAGTATTCAGTAGCCTTGTGAAAGGTCATGCAAGATCAGGGTAATTTTTAATACCTTTTCTTCTTTTGTTTTCTTTTAGTTTTACTGCAATATAAAGAGATACTGTACCAAAAAATTACATGCTGTGGAAGAGCGTGATGGGTTTGAATAATAATATAGACTGTCTTACGAGTTTTTGAAGCAAATCAGCACTAATAAACAAAAGAAGTAGAATTTTCTTGTCTGAAAGTCTTGAATTTCAAGATAAACTACTGTACTTTTGTACTGTTTGAAAAAGAAATTTACTGCACTTAGTTTTGAACTTTTTCAACTGTTGAAGTTGAAAGAGTATTTTAAGTATTACAATAATTAAAAGATTTGCACTTTAACCTTTCAGGATTTGCGTAGCTAAAATAAATTTCTATGTGCTTGTTACTGTCTTTGTTTCTGATTCTAATTAATTTAACGAGAAAATGTGAAAGTCACAATTAACATTATTATGATTAAATCTACTGAGGGTCTTTTTTTTGAATTCTTTTAGAGACATGAAGAGTGCAGAAAATATCCTTCCAGTGATGAGGATAGCTGGTGTTGAACCAGGTCCAGAAACCTACTTATCCCTGCTGAATGCGTATGCTGAAAAGGGTGATGCTGATAGCATCAAAAAGGTATTGCAAGTTTGAGTTTAAATACAACTTCTTTGATCTTTTGATCAATTTAACTTTCAAATGCTTTCTGTCCATGCAGGAGGAATAACACTGAATTTTGTAACTTGCTTTCTCCTAGTCCACAGTAATTAAACGTGTGGGTTTTTTTTTGGTTTGTTTTTGTTTTTTAAAATCTGAGTAGCTGGTTAACTGAAAGCAGTCTCGGGCTTTGTGGGAAATACTTGTCTTTTGATAGTTGCCTTTCACTCTGAGAAGATGTGTTTACCAGAGTGATTTAATAATTCAAGGTTTCTTTGAAAGAGACTGATAGTACATGTGAGAGACTTTTTATTTATTTGTATGAATATATAAGTAAACCTTGATTATCCTGCTTCCATTGAGCCCTTCTGTGGCTCCCTTTGAAGACACAGAATTTTTGCATTAAAACTGAATTTTTTTTTTTTTGAGAATTCGTACCAACAATTTAGGTATTCATGAATTGTGGATAAGATAATGCTGCCTTACAGCCCTTTGTGTAGCTGTTTTTTTTTTTTCAAGTATTCTCTCTTACTTTTTGAAAATCAAAAGTAGTATTCAGAAAGGAATGAGAAAGGAAAAGTGATCTGAGTTTAATAAGTATTGTCAGATGGAGAGGACCAAATCAAGGAAGAATATGTGGGAAACATGATACTGTTCTGTGACTTACAAATTAAACAAATCTTCATTGACCAACTGTCTTCCACACACGAGCAAGGTGTTTGAAGGGCATCTCACAATGGGAATACATCTGGGATTTTCTGGGATTTTCATATATTGTTAGATATTGAAGAGAAACTATTTATTATATCCTTTTATCTATTTCTTTTTGCAATCTGAAGGTGTTAATGATTGTATTATTATTTTTTAAAATTTAATTTTAGTGCACCCTGTTTTCAGTTACTTTCAAGAGTATTAAAGCAAAGTGTATTCTGGTTTACAGACTTTAGAAGAGGTTGAGAAGACTGAAGGATACCTTATGGATAGGATTTTGATGCAGGTGATTTTTAGCCTTGCCAAGGCTGGATATCCTCAGTACATTCAAGATATTAAAGAGCGTATAAAATTTGAAAGGGAATTAATTCCAGGTATGTCCTTGGTTACTAAAGCAGTGATTTGTTATTCAGAGTGAAGAGGGAAAGTTTTTTCTTTTTCCTCCCCCTCCCCACCCCCCGCAACTAATGCTACCATAATAGGTAATTTTTTGCACTTTTCTTTTGACTACTCAGGGAAAATATTTTTGCCCTTAGTTTGTCAATTCATTTGTGTTACTTTAGATCAAGTTTTATAAAATCTAAATTTAAACCAATTTTATTATATACATGCAAAAATTAATCTATCATTTTTAACTTCTAGAATTCATTAAGAATTTATAGGAAAGCAGTAGCTGTGGAGTCCTTTCTTTAAATGCTGTTGTAATTCCTGTTGGGACAGCTCTTTGTGAATATCATAAAAAAGGAGACTAACCACTGACTAGTTTTCTTTATCTACAGTTACGTGTACTGTGGTCCAAAAATTACTTTTAATCTGATCCATAACTGTTATTTATCCTTCAACTATTTTGTATTTTTTGATCTGTCTGGAAATGTGCTTCTCTTATTTCGTATCCTTCTGTTATGCTGTAGTGGTGATACCTCTGTAATTTTTGTCATGGTCTTCTGCTGGGAGGAGGGGATTTCATTGATAAGTATAAGTAATTCTGAAAAAGCTAGTCACAGATTTGGTTAATCATGTTTTAAAAGTATGCTGAAGATACTCATAAAACATTTTCTTTCCTAGTTTTCACTAATTTAAGTAGTTTAATGCCGAAGTAGTTATATGTACTTTTTTAATTTTCTTGTTCTCTGTTTTTTCATTTGCTAGATGTAATGAACCTGTGTTTGACTCTGACAACTCACGGCTTTGAAGATATAAGTTTCGGTATTTTGAAGTCTCTTAGCCATTTATCACGTGATAATGTGGACCAGGGTAACTTCTTCTTGCAACATTGTGTAAATAGAGATATGGTATGCAAAATAGTAATACTTTTTCCTTAATATACTAGTAACAGTATATGTGTTTAGTTCAGTACAACTGTGAAGATGGAATATAGTAAATTTTTTGCATAAATAGAATAAAAGAAGGATATTAATGTTTCATAGCAATTTGCAGAGTAAATTGAAATTGACAAATCATGGTTGGCATGTGTAATATCCATTTCCTAAACTGGAGAAGATTCTGACATTCCAAATGATGTGAGAAATTGAAAAAATATATCAAATTAGTTTTTCAAATTTCTTTGCAGCCTGTGAACAAGCTGAAGCAATTTTGTAGTGAGTTAAAAGAAGCAAAAATGCACTCGGCACCGTTACCGTTTATTTTGCGTTGCGCTTTGGAGGCCAACAAACCAGGTAGTCTGCTTATTTTGTTATTTTACATAAGCTTATTTAAAGTACTTGGTCACTGTTTAACTATCTTGTGAATGTTTTCAGCCTTGGCCATTGATGTGATGAAGATGATGAAGGAGGAAGGCTTGCCAATCAGACCTCACTATTGCTGGCCACTGCTAGTTGGATTCCAGAAGGAGAAGAATCTTAAAGGTTAGTGACCTGATGGGTGCTCCTCTAGCTTTATTGCAGACTTAGCGCACAAATCTTTCTTAAAACATTGCTGTGAGATTCAGCAGACTCTGGGATGTAAACGAAGCTGTATGTCCTACTTTTTTGCAAACAAATTTTCCTTCAGAAAGGCTTTTTTTTTTTTTTTTAAAGCCTCCTTTCTTACTTAATCGTGGTACAGTTTTACAAATTTAAAGTCTACCTTTGCACAGATAGATTTGAGCGAGATTTAATTGTCTTTTTAACTCTTTACATTCTTTCTGCCTTCCACTGGCTCTTTTTGCTGCTCCTTACCTCTTACAGAGTTTACTCTTGCAAAACAGAAATCTGATAGAAGAATTGAAAACTGAGGTTATGTTAGAATAGCTCACTTGGACTGCAAGCCGAATCCTTTTTCAAGGCAACTTCTCATCTACCCGATAAGCCAAATGTGAGTTTTGTTACAACAATAAAAACTGCAGGAGAACTTAGATTGCTGAATGTGCGAGCCTGACCTGACAGCATACTGATTGAAGGACAGAAATGCTCATCTTTGGGATTCTTAAGTAGGTTTAAGCATTTAGCATACTTTCCCCTGTTACACATGGGGATGTCTGCAGGATATGAATAAGAATTGAACAAATACTAAATTTTAGAGTACAGTATCTAATTCTTTGGTTTGCGTTATTGGTAATTCAGAAAGAATGGTATTGTAAAAAGATGCTTTTAACAGAAGTACTTCCCCCTTGGGGAAACAAAAAACTGTCTTTTTCATCTTATCTCACAGTATAATGTGCTTTAGAATGAGATGCAGAGTTGTTAGTGTGACACTGGGTGACAAACAAAATGCACAAACAACAAAAAAGTGCTTTTAGCAGACTCTTCATATCGCAATTTTATCTTAAATACACAGTCACATTCCAGTTTGGAAGAAATGCTGAAACAAGTATTCCCTAATTGTTTCTGGCTGTAAAAATGTCTCAAGTCTTTTTCAGAAAGCCTTTATGAAAACAATATTCGGTTTTTATTAACTCCTTAGGCTCTGTTCCTGCTAGACTACTTCCCAAGTTTATCTTCTCCCAGGTTTTCAGATGTTTGAAAGTTCTACGCTATTTTAAAAGTCTGGCAATGTTGTTTTACTTGGGTCCTTTGTGACTTACTTGAAGTAAAATGTTGTCAAATATAAGTAAATTGAAATCAGCATCATACTTCTGCTGTGTGGATGTTACCTACTGAAAAAAGATGCTTTCTGTTACTCCATGGAAAATTTCACCTCACTAATACAACTGTAAGAGATGCTGGAAGTATTTCTGGATTTAGACATAGCTTCCCAAACTGAAGCAATATCTGATAATCAGAGAAACTTTTCCTGTCACTTGGAGTCTTTGGCAAGGTCAGAGGTTGCCTTAATTTGAACTCCTACTGTAGAAATCATCTGTGCTTTAGCTTGTAGTTCCTGTTGGAAGTCATGTAAGCAAATTGAGAAGAAAACTGATGAAGTGACCCTATATTCTGGCTTTCTTTGACGTTTTCTAGGGAGCCTTTCTTTTTCTGTCTGCAAAGGCATTGGATACGTGAACTTCTGTATGGTGTGTGACAATGCTTTAGATTTAAAAACAGGTTTTTGTAACCTGGTAACTTAGTCCCCAACTTGGAACTGTCAAGTGGGGATGTTTTGCTGTGTGAGTACCTACAAAAGTCAGTGATTTTGCAATTCCTAAAATACATAAGAAGCTATCTAAGCAATTTCTTCTGCAGTGAATCATCAGTGGCATTATCCTCACTGCAGTGAAACAAGTTGTCTTGTTCTTTCCTTCATGTAAGCTCACATTCAATTTTTCATATTTAGTAGTAAAAAAATAAATACATGAGATCCACTATCTAAAAACCAATATACTTGAAGGAAAGTGAATGGGTGGGGAAAAAGAAACCACTCACCCTGAAATTGTTTCAAAGGAAAGTAGGTGGTGTGGGGGGGGTCCTACCCTAAAATTATTTCGTTGAAATAGGTCAAAAAATAATGTTGTCTTGAGAACCTAAAGGTGACAGCAGATACTAAATGAGCAGAATGATGCTTTCTAGCAGCAAAAAAATAATAGAGGTGTGTGAACAAAAGTATAGATACTGTATCACACTTCATAGCAAAAATGAGGTAATAATTCCCTTGTCTAGAAGGTAGTAATGCCTGGCCTAATGTGTGTAATCTTGCACCTTGGTATAGGTGAGGCTGAAAAAGGAAAAAGTATTAAAAATCTGATAGGACATAGACAATGGGGTAAATTATCATTAAAGAAATTAAAGAACATAGAATATGAGCAACAACCTATCTAGAACTGCAGGGTGCAAATGCCTGAATTGGTATGTATAATGTGACCCAAGCAATTAGATAACTATAGTAGCAATGTTTAATTATATGTTTACCTCTTGCATATTATAACAAAAGCTGACACTGGATATTAAAGGAGACTCTCTGGACTCTGTACTATGAAACTGAATTTGAAAGAAAAGCAGCAGTGAAGTGGTGGCTAAACAGAATGAAACTAAGCAAGGCCATTTTTAGATACTGTGGAGAACTTAACCCCTTTGAAATAGCACATAGTTCTTTTCAGTCATTTTACACAGGCAAATAATTTCAGCTGGGGCATTCTTGCTTTTATCTACGTCTGTTACAGAAGTTGATAATTACTTATTTCCATAGTATTTAAGTAAATGCTATTAGGCTTTTAAGAATGAAAAATGCTTTTAGGGTTTAAAAGATCCATATGTGGTAGATTTGAAAGTGTTACAGGCACTGAGATTCATCTTCTGTCAGGTAATACACTAAAAACAAGAGGGCCTGGTATAAATAAGCAGAAATGTTTGACCTAGGCTTGTTGCTGAATGTTTTATAGCTCTCCTTCATCTTTGTATATTCCCCATTATTTTTGCAGAAGTTTTAGAAGTCATTTGTGTATTTTTGTCTTCTATTAAGCTGTTGTTATATGTGCAAAGTATGGTGAGTGAATGGCAATTCAATTTTTACTTTGTGATGTAAGGGAGAGAAGAGTCTGAGTCTGGAGAAGAATAACGGTGGTGACTGATTTCACAAAGTGCGTGCTTGAAGTACCACTTTGTAGATGGAGTTTTCTGGCAAAGAACTTTCTAAACAACACAGCAAAAATGTGTTAAGCAATATGTTGTTTTCCTGAGTGTGACCTCAGTTTTTGAACTGGAGCTTTATTTTTTGTTTATGTAGAAAACTGCTTGGAGCCCAGTTTTACTGCCCTTGCACATGCGTATGCTTGCCTTCAAAGTCCCCTCTGTTATGGGACTGCTTTAGGAAGAAGGCACAACTTGCTGTGAGAAGCTTAGGAAGTGGAAGGCGAACTGAAATGCCAACCTTGCTTTTTCGCTTTTTGAAAAGCAGCAGCATGCTCTGCTCTATCACAGAAATGTTATGACCATCTTGTAATCCCTCTCTTCTGTATTTGCTCTCAGATATACCCGTTCAAGGCTGGAATCTGTTCTCTTGGGGTGTTTGAATGCTGTTTTCAGTATCGACAGAAAAGAGAACAGAAGTTCAGCTGTGTGTTGTTCCCTATTTCTATCCTCTTTCTACTTGCTCAGTTATATGATTTCAGATACTCAGCTCCCACAGTCCTCACGTATCTCAGCCCAAGATCTCAAAAACTTGGTCTTGGTCAAGCAGGGAAATGGCTGGAAGACTTTACAGTGAGTTTTAATCATACTCAGTCTTCTGGCTCAATGGTCTCCAAAGTGAGCTGCGGAAAGCAATCCATTGGAGTGTGAGCATGTTGTTAATAAATACAGTAAACACTTATTTGATCCTTTTTTACTTTTTGCTTAGGTTTTATAATGTGTGTAACGTATCAGTGCAGTAGCAAGCATACGTAATTTCTAAGTAAATATGCATGTAGTGGGGTTGTGGGCGTGTTCTCAGAAAAGTTTGAGAGACCAGTGTTCTAGGTAAATGCGACTGAGCTTTTGTCTCTTTTTTTTTGGTCTGTTCTTTGGTTTGAGGAGAGAGAAGAGGATAGCATATTTTCCAATATGAGGAACAAAGAATCTGTAGAAGTCCACATGCGCATCCTGTATCATGGATGTACTTGACAATCTTGTAGTATTTTGTTTGAAGTGGTAATGTTTCATTGCTTTGTGGAAGATATTTACGTGATAAGATAGTCCTGCTCTCAGTGACATAGAAAATATGTGCAAAACTGTATGATTTGATTTTTGTTAATCTTCTATTCCTTCAAAAAATTGTGCGTCAGCCATCTTAGAAATGGAGAAATAAGTGGCAGTGTGTGTTTTTAGGTTTGCAACTGACTTGGCTGTGTGCAGCATTGCTCCTTAATCTGCATATCACTCGTGCTGGTGTTCTGATCTTCACATGTGCCCTTTCCTGCTTGGAAACTGTGCCCTAGTAGGCATTTGTGACACATTGGACAGGTGTCTTCTAGGGAATGGGGACACTTAACAATCCTGTTTCCTGCTCTGTTCTAGATACGAAATTGAACTCGAATCTCCTGAGTTTACCATACCTTACTCACTATGGCATCTACTTCTTGGTCTTCAAACTCCTTTCTAGTGATACAGATGCAGTTATTTTTTGAAAAGGTTTCAGCACAAGACAACTTTCTGTATTTTCTATAAGTTGAAAATGTGAATACAAACTTGCTGTCAGAATTTGAAAGGTATCAAGACGGACTTAGTGTAATTAATTCTTTATTCATATTTTTGCAGATTCTGAGCCAAAATCAGAGTTTTGTTTAAGGCAAACTTGAACAGATGATGCGACTTTAATCTGGTGTGACTTGCCTGCATGTATTTTCAAGTGCTCAAAGGGAATTCACATTTGATTATTTGCACCATAGTGCACTGCATAAAATATTCATGGAAGTGTCACTTTTCCATAGGTGGCACTCCAGGGCAAAGACAGGGACTTTGGGAAACTTTACATTTTTAAAGTAATAAGTATGAAATGCAAGTTGAAAAAAACATATGCTGTTTGGTACTGGTGTCCTGCAGCAACTGACAAATCATTTTTAGACCAGTAAAAAATGATAATACCTGTATTGGTTTTGACAGAGGTTCAGAGTTCGCTATCTAGGGTTACTGTAAGAAGTTTCTGCAAATCAGAAGAGTGCAAGCAATTAAAAAGCGTGATACGTTCTCTAAAACTCTACACTGTAATTGCTAAACTACTAAGATCTGGTATCTATTGTCTTCAGATGCATATGTACAGTAGTAACATACACTGTAGGTTGATAGGGCGTGACCTTATTAATGTTTATAAACATGTAAAGGGTGAGTGTCAGGAGGACGCAGTCAGGCTCTTCTCAGTGATGTCCAAAGATGCAGCGGGTGCAAACTGGAGCATAGGAGGTTTCACAAACACATTAGGAAAAAATTTTTCACTGTGAGGGTGACAGAGCACTGGCACAGGCTGCCCAGGGAGGTTGTGGAGTCTCCTTCTCTGGAGACAATCAAACCCGCCTGGACGTGTTCCTGTGTGACCTACTGTAGGTGATCCTGCTCTGGCAGGGGGGCTCGACTAGATGATCTTTTGAGGTCCCTTCCAACCCCTGACATTCGGTGATTCTGTGTGAATTGGTCTGAACCCGGTAAAAGCCACGATGTAGCTTCACTGGGGCTTGGGAGCCTCCAGTCTTTGAATTTCTAGTTTGAAGCTGATACATTGATAGAGTAACCAATGTATTTGCTTACAGAAATGTACTTTGTTTTAAACAAATCCAGAGACAAATCTTGAAAGCTTGCCTTGCTATTCAGAGTTGCATACTTGGAACAAAGCTAAGAATGTGTTATTTATCGAAGAATGTAATTGCATCTTGAATTTGATTACATATTTTACACCAAATTTCAGAGTTGTTTTCTTTGCACAACAATATGGACATTTTGGTATATACCTGTTTTGCAAATATGACTAAGTAACTGTCATATTTACTGTGTTAGAAAATAATTTGGTATGCTAGCAATTTCTGAACTAACCAGGAATCTCATGGTTTTGATAATACAGAACTGGAATGGTAATTCTGTTTTTAAGTTTAACAAGTAAGAACTGTATTAAAATCTAAAATAGAAATGCAGAATTTTGCATGGCAATTTCAAGGAGGGAAATTGAGGAGACAAGACCTTTTTTTGAAAAGCAACATTTATTTTTGAATGTTGAGTCTCAAGTGTTCTTTTTTCTGAAATGCATAGCCTTATGAAATGTGTAGCCTTATTCATTTTGTCTTGATAGGTGTCTTTGAGGTCCTCAAAGTGATGAATGAATTGAAAGTGGAACTTGATTCAGAAACATACACAGACTATGTTTTTAAAAATTTTGCTGACAGTGAAACTGCCCGTGCCCAGCTGAAGGTGAGTTTATGTTTAGAATTAAGAAAAAATTACTATTGCATGGCTTGTTTTTCTATGTTCTTTGTGAAGGCTTTAGATCACAGTAGTACTCTAATCGTGAAATTGTGATGAAGAAGCTTCTTTATAATATTTAGAGTACTTTTGAAAAAGTTGTTGCACTAACGGTTTGTATACTGTGTCTTTCTCCTTTTGAGAGCTAACAAAAATATTTTGCTTAAAATTTACTAGCTTTCTTTTTCCTGAAGTGGAAAACTAAATAAATGAATGGTGGTTGGTTTTTTTTTGGTTGGTTGGTTTGGTTTTTTTACTGGGGATTACAAGTATTGCAGTTGTTTCTGGTGAATTTTTTTTTTTTTTTACTTGCTGAAGAACTCAGAAGTGCAGGATAAGTTTAACTCTCATGCTCTTTCTGCCTTTGGTAACTTTGTCTCTTGCAATTGATTTCAATACACAAGCTGGATAGTTCTTGATCTGTAGCACCTTATCTGACTGGCCATGTAGACTTCTGTAGGGCACCATCTATGTTCTCACCAGCTAGCAGTACAAGCATGCCAGTGTCATTTGGGAAGGAAGAGTTTAGAAATACCAAGTTCACTGTGTGTGCTTCCAATGATTGCTTTATCTCTAGAAAAATGACTGCTTGTTTGAAAGCGTTGGACTCTGTGTAGCAGAAATAAGATATGAAGCAGCACATGGAAGACTGAACAATGTTCTTTCTCTATGTAAGTATTTTTTGTGTTGCATGTTACTAGGTTAAATTCTTTTTTAGTATTGAACCTGGCAATAAGATTTACATTTAAGGTGTTTGGCAGGCTTATGATCCTCTTGTACTCGAAGGGCTTAAGGAGAGAATTTGCCTTGCACAATGACTTAAGTTGTTGGTTCAATGCTTTTGTTTGCAGCATCACTTACAACAGGATGCTAGGCTAACAACATGGCTCTGAAGCGTTAGGAAATTCTTAATGAAAGAACCAACTTTAAAGAACTGATTGACATTAACCTAAGGGTGCTCTGCTGGTCTGTTGGTTATGGAAGATATGTGTATAGATTTGATGGGTTTGTTAGGTGGTGAAGTTGTAACTGTGTGACTTAATCTCTTTTTAAGAGTTTTCCCCAAAGACTATTCTGATGCTTAGTGCTTGCAGAAGTTAATATGTCATTGCCTGAATATATCAGATGGGGTGATTTGCTTGCTTAAGTAGGAATATTTATTTCTCTTAAGAATTTAAAACAAATACAGATTTTATTTGCCTAGTATGTGAAGATTAATAAAATACCTGAATTTATACTGAATCTGATACAGAAAGATCTCTTTTTTTAACAGTTTTATGTATTCAAGTTTCAGGGAGGAGCTTGAGCAGTCTTTTGGTGCAATTATCAACTGTTTTATTTAACAAATACAGAAATATATAGTAAATACACCATGGCCCTGGGAAGCTATTGTGTTGAAAATGAGAAAATCAAATCAGTAATTACTAATTGGTGATTTAAGTTTTGTGCTGGAGATTTATCAATTAGCCATTTTTTAAGGTTTACCTTACATTCTGCCATTATTTTGTTTGATTTTTATTACCAAGAAAACACATTGACCATGAAAAATGGACTACCTAAAACAATTATGTAATTCAACTATTTATTAGGAGCAATTAATTTTTTTTCTGGAAACTGAAATAGGGTGGATTTTTTTTACCTAAATGGAAAAGTAGGCACACTCATTTTGTTTAACTGAGATGGTCAAGGCTTAATGTGTTACAAGGCACAAATGTGCCTGGTAATGCAATGTTGTAAACATATATGGTATCAGAAGTATACAGGAAGCTGTGTTCTGTCTTACTGTCATGAAATTAGTCTCATGTACTGTATTATTTAGCTGTTATCTGTGTGTTGATTTTAAATCTTGTAGTGGCATTTCTGTTTACAAAGACTAGGGTTAATAATTCATGGAGACGTACAAAATTTCTTTTGAACTTGAGCTTTAAAGGAATGTACTCCTGTAAGTAGTTTACCAAGCTGAAATGAATGCTAGTAAATCTAATTAGCACCTATGCAATGATAAGGCACAGATATTAAACAACTGATTTATTTATTTTTTTTTTACTTGGCTCCTTTTGCAGTATTACAAAAAGGGAGAAATAGATGCAGTATGGAAAATAGTTCAAGATTGTCTCATCAGTGTAGTTGGGGGAAGCGAAGGTTGGTTATTAATGCTGGTTGCTGTCGAGGTGTATTGATTCAGCTTCTCATGCCTTATAACATATAGATTTCTGCTACTGACAAGATGAAAACTACGAAGCATCAGGCAAGGGGTCTGGGCACATAAGGCAGCGTACATGAGAGCCGCTTTTTCCCTTTATCATGCCGTTCCATTCCACTTCATTGTCAGCCCCTTGATTTTTTCAGACTTGTTTGTTGCTAAGGAAACCAGGTTGCCGACTGTCAGCAGCAGCGGAGCATACTAAGATGTTTTTCTGCTCGTCTTTTTATGAGCAAAAAGTTTAATAGACCACTGGAGGAGGATTTGTATTGAGGGTTTCTTGAAACCACTTTTACCTGAGATCTTCAAACTATAATAAACTTTTCAACGTTTATAACTTTAATTTTCAGAATGCCTTGAGTTAGACTAAGGAGTCGGTTTGCATGTTGTTCCTGCCTTTTATTTCCCAGGTTCTTGTAGAGCTGGGTGTTTTTATTTCAGTCCTCTTCTACCATATAATGTATCGCAGCCCTTGCTGAAAGAGCCCAGTGCATTCAGGTTTTTATAGGGGTTAATGCTATTGTGATAGGGGAGTCAGATCGTAACAACTTCATTCAGGCCTTAAATGCATCTACTACTGTGACTATTTAGAAACATTTCTCTTATTTACAGTGTCTTCACCAAGCACACCTCCAATTGATATTCGTCAACTTAGAAGCAGCCTCATTTGGGGTTTTAAAAGGTAAGGTTGCTATGTGAATACCTTTTTTACCTCTTTGGCAAAGTTCCCTCTCTTTTTTTGCCTTGTTGGGCACGAGTCTGCATGGTCTTTTTAACCTCCACCCCATGTTTGAAAATTTAAAAGAAGAGTTCCAGGTGTAGCAGATGTGAGAGATATCTTTGTTCCTCTCTGCTCTCCCTGGTTCCTTGCCTCTGCTATGTAGGATAATACCTTGAAAGTATTATGTATAGTAGATTAAAAAGAACTTTAGTGCTGTTCTTTGCTCTCTGGTATTTGTCTGTGTATAACATTTAGGGTTTTATCTTCATTCACTTTTTTGTTTATAAACTGCTATGCTAATGTAAGATTTCTCTAAATATTACCACTGTTAACTGTTAAAGTAGATGGGTACTTAATGAAGACAAAATACCATTAGGAGCAAGGCATATTCTACCAGATTTGATAGCTTTTCATGCCCTCTGGATTAATGGAACTCCTGAATGCTGAGTTTTAACACCTGGTGTTGTGCTGCTATTGCCATGACTTGGTGTTCACAGGCACGTGTTGCTGTTTTGCAAGGAGGGCTCCTTGCTAACTTGCAGGGTTGCCTGAAGGTTATGCAAATATATGCGAATGAACAAGTATTTCCACCAATCGCTGTTTGTCCCAGTCAGACATTTAGGACTGTGAATAAGAAATTATTTTTTTTGCATCATACCTGCACCAATGGGAGATGGAGAGGTTACTTAATGCTTAGGACCAGAATCTGAAGGCTGATTTTGTTGACCAAGTTACTTGCTAAAATTTTGTAATGACTATGAGGTATAACTGTGTTTAGGTTGGATATTAATAAAACATACTAGGTTAATATGACAAAATAATTTCCTAGTAAATTGCATGTTCTATCTAAGCTGATCCTGCTCCACCATGGGAAAAGGAGAAAAACCAAACCAGTGTTCAAGCTGGGCTTGTTAAATGGACCCGAGGTGACCTTGAGATCCAAGGGACAGGTGAAACGTGTTTAAGATACAATATGAGTATTTTGCTATTCCTTTTACTAGTCAGCCCCAGGATCATCTGTTGCAGATGTATCAAAGAATTTTTGAGACACATTTTCTCTCTGCAAGTACAGATAAATATTCAGTTGAAGTACCACTTGCACAAGACAGGAAGGCATCCCAATGTTTAAAATACAGGAACAGTGCTAACAGGAAATACCCTTACTGCTGGAGAGTTCATCAGATGTGCAGATCCTGCTTTTAAAGTATCTTTAGAATGTTACCAGTTTGTATTGTGAAAACCAACTGCTGATATTCTCAACTGAAACAGTTACTCTCCTGTGCAATGGAACAGTTACTACGGTTCTGATTTCAGTAGTCCTTAAAAACTTGGTATTCTGAGGGAAATGAAGGTTGAGGTTTTTGATGGGTTTGTTGGATTTTTTTTTTTTTTGTGGGGTTGGCTTTTTTTGGTGGTTTTTACTTCAGTGTATAGCTTTCCTCCCTCCTTGCCGCTTGGAAATATGACATAAGTTTTATTTCTTTAATATTAACTTCTCTCGTTTGCCTTCATTGGTACCTGGTTTCAGAAGCTATATACGAGGCTGGCTGTGTCCAAATTTCATTATTATTTCAAAAAGTGTGCCAATTCATGCTTCCTTTTCAGTTTTAAACGTGCAGCCTGAAAATGAAGCTTGAGGGTATGATAGGCTAGAAGCAAATAATATATTTGTACGTTTTGTAAACTCTGCAGCAGAATTTTATGACTAAACGCGGGTCTCTAATGTCCAGATGAGCAGAGTTTAGGACTGGTGTACAAAGTACAGGGTATGGGCACTAGGGACCCTTGAACCATGCCTGTGGCAGACTAGTTTATAAATTTCTGTTGAAGTCTTTTCTAGTAACTGCTTCCAAGCATTCCCATTCTGTCTGCCTGATGTACCATTACTATTTCAGAGTCAAGTACTTTAGGAAATTGATGCATTTGATATCTGCAGTTCATTGTCATGCTGTCAGTGGTGGAGTGAGTTCACCCAGGAGAGCTTAACTAACCACACAGAGAGCCTTAGCATCCTCCCATCCCCGTGTGGACCTGCCTTTGACTCGTTCTCATATCCAAGTGGTAGTTACACAGAAAGAATAAATGTTCTGTAGGCCTCAATCTCCTAAATAATATCCTAAACTTCTATGAATGCTTTCAAGTTTGTGTGGCTGTTCAGACTGACCTCTTATTTTTCCCTTGTGAGAATGACAGGAAGATAAAATGTCATAAGTTTTTGTTCTCTTAGCCTTTTCTAGGTTGATATTGCTTTACAGGTGTCAAAAAGTTAGAGCTTCTAGTGAGAATTTTGACGTTCTGTAAATTGTAGTAATATGTCAGGCTTTTTTATACTTTAATGAACTAATTAATATTTGGTCTTTGGCTGCAATCTGATGATGTAGAGAGAATTGCTCTCCAAGTCCTGTCCTGTTCTATGGGGAGAGAAATTGGAGTTGCTATATGTTTTGTTCAGTTTCTTTGAAATACTATCTATTTATCTCACTACGCTAAATATTATACCTTAAGTGATTTAATTTTCATCTGTTGTAAATGCATTTAGAGCTACCTGTACTTATCTGTCCATACTAAAAATCAAATTCTAATGAACAGGAGTCTAGAATTTTGTGATAGCGGATTTTACATAATGAGTGTTTTCTATGTAAAGTGTGGCTTGAGTGAAGCTTATTGTCTTGAAATGCTAAATAGAACAAGGTATAAAAGAGAATGGACAATTTAGGATCCATTAAAAGATTCAGCTAAAAATAAAATTAAAATATATCCTTTCTAGTCTTAGTTATGTTTGGATTGCTGCATTAAGTTATTTAGCAGAAAGCATGACCATATGAAGTGTAGTAAAAGATATAATACTTATTCTGTACAAAGTTGGTTAAACAATCTGTGACAATTATTGTCTTTTGATTTTGTTTAAATCATTTGATAAGATCATCAGTGCTAACGATATGTGTTTTTTAAAAGAGAAATGCAAGATTAAAGTAATTTTGTTACTTTTCATTTGTTATCCTTTGCTGCCCTCTTCAGCTCAAATGATGTACATCTTTGGAGCAAGGTAAGTGGAGTTAACACTGTGAGTATAGAAGCAAGTTCTTTCAGCATGGCATGTTTTCGATGCATTACTGTAAATCTGAGTTCTGAGCCCAGTAATTGTAGACCTTACTAATTTGAGCAAGATTTCTCTCGGTGGCAGATTGCACAAGTGTAAGAAATCATGTTTTCAAATTGGGCAGTTATGTGTGACTGTGAAAAATCAAATGCTATGTTACCATGGAGTGTAGCTTATGCCACTGCAGTTGTTAGATCAATGTTGTTAAAGCTGAAGTTAGTATATAATTGTAACTTCTGGAACAAAGTCTGCCGTGGTTATGCAATCTGACATTAATTCGCTTTCTAGCCTTCCCTAAACTTTCTTTTTCTCCCCACGCTATTGCTAATAAAATTATAAGGCACAATTTGAGTTTTAAAGTTTTTCTTATAAAACATTGAAGGCAAAGCCAGATAAAAAAAAATGACCTGGATGAAGTAAAGGAGGAATGACTGATCATCTTGCTTTCCCTGACATGGGCTGTGCTAGAAAGACACTGCGATAGAACTTGGTCAATAAATTTTACAAGGCACTAGAATAGAGGAGGTTTTGGCAGATACTGTGTGGGATGTGGTTACAGAATTTGGGAAGTGGAAATTATAATTTGGAAAATGACTGATTAATGATTTATATAGATCAGGTGCGGCTTTTGAGGTGTAGGGTTTTTTTTTAATTTTACTACAATTTTCTGTTGTGTGAAGATTATGGTGAGCGGATATTTTGTCTGCCTCTATCCTTCCGTTTTTGCATTTAAAAGTTAGAGGGCAGGGGAAGGAAAAAAGGGCATCGCTTATTATTCCCATTGTGAAATTAATTTTGAAGGACAAAGGACTAAAGTAATGGTGGTCTGCACATGAAGTACTGTCCAGAGTTATTTCTGCTGCTCTCCTCAATGAAAGAAAGATACATGTTTGTTGTCTTTGCTAAATTTATGAATAAGTATGTATGTTAACCTTCTGAAATAAGAAATGCTAACTTGGGATATAGAGATACTTAGTATTAGAAATAGTATCTCACTCTCCCCCCACTCCCCCGCAATCCATCGTTTCTGTTAATCTCTGAGATTTAATTCAGAAGAACTGTTATGAGTTTCTTAGACTTTTTTTTTTGTAGTTGTAGGTTCCTCTGTGTATTCATTTCTCGTAGGAGGTCAAGGGCAAAAGGGCAGAAGAAAGGTGCAGTTTAACTGTGCGCAGTGTCTGTGGTGTTGGTAGAATGAGAGGTTGCAGACATATTCCATTGCATATTTGGTATTTTCTGGCTTTGTTTATCCATTTTCATTAACAACTGAAGGTGAGGGTTCCTGTTTCTTCTGTCATTACTTAAAACACAGAGATTTGACGGTGGGAATGCATCTCCCTCTACCTTTGAAATTGCATTCTGGACTCATGGCAGATAAAGCAAAATTTTTGGAATACTTAAAATCTCAGTTTTAACTAAAGATGATATAATTTCCCTAGGAACAATCAAATGGATTTTTTAGTGATGTTGTTTAGGTTGAACTATTTGTAGGTAGGATGTGGTGGCTTTTTCAGGGATGATGTAAAATCTACATATTCCTTCAGTTCGTATGACTGGTGAAACGTGTGCTAAATTTAGTCAAATGCAATTAATTTTAAGTACGCGTATTTTGTCATTCAGAATTGAATTTCTTTACAGCAGCTGTATTGGTTATCTTAAATCTACCAAAGCATAATAAATTGTGTTCCTCTGTTCTTTATTCATTTGCTTCTTTCAAAATAATAAAAAAAAGCTTAATGGTCCCATTTCAGCCTTTTGGTAAATTGGAACGTAATTGTAGCATCTCCAGGTGTGACACGGGTTAATATTTGCTTTAAGCACTGTCTTATGATAGGTAATTTTTTGTAGAATGATACGTAAACAGAATACTGGACTGTCTGTCTTACTGCTATACCTCAGAAAGCATTTTTGTTTGCAATATTTTTTCAAGAAAAAACTATTATTTACAAAAAAACCCCTTCTTTGTATTTCTTCGGGAATTACTATGATGTGGTAAAGAATAATACTTTAACAGAGAAATGCTTTATTATTTTGAGAATTCAATTTCAGATACTATTTGTCCTTGCTTGCTTCTTTTGGCTGCAATGTACGATTATTCTGTCTTACCAGATAACAGAACTGTTGTACAAGGATGAACGTTATTGCCTGACGCCTCCAGGACCAACTGGTAGAGTTTCAATTTCTGTGATTGTAACTTATCCACAAATCCGTTCTTCTGTGTAATGATGGGTTTGAGGGATTACAACAGTAAACACTGATTGCTTCTTTTTGAAAGTGAAATTTGAAAACATGTTGGGTAAAATCCTGATTCAAATAATCAGAGCATATTTTGTGAGATCCACGAGATCTTTTTTTAGAATTATAAGCAAATCTTGCTGATAATGATTTATTTTTCTGAATGTATTGACCAAAGTAGAGATTTAGAATGAGCACAGTATCAGTGCTTAAATACTTAAAAAAATTTAAAAACTATATATAAAAATAGTCTTTCAATCTTGTTTTACCTTTAGTAGCAATTCTGATTTTGTGAAGCAAAAAGGTACTTAACACCCCAAATCTTTTACTTAGAAATAAGTATACTTTTTTGGTCTAATCAGTTTTTTAAAAAAACAATTATAGGTTGTTTTGGGTTTGTTTTTTTTTCTCCTGTGAGGGCCAGAGGGGCAAGAGGGGATGGGAAAAACCAACCTTTGAGAAGGCAGTAATTGATGCTCTTCCTATTCGTAGCTGCATGACCACATATATTTTTACACTTGCATAGATAAGAAAGTTTAGCACTGTTTGCTCAAGTCTGTTAATTTTTATTTTTGTTGGCTAATAGGCAACCTCAGTGTTAGTTGATCTAATGGTTAAAATATTCTTTGTGGTTTTATATTAATAGCACTATATTTATTGTAGCTTGGTAATGGAATATAATGGGTAAAATGTACAGAATAAATATGCAAAGTGTTAGAAATCTGTTTTTTCTTTGGAGCAATGACAAAATATTTGTGGCAACTATTTGGGGTAGCGGGCAGGAAAGGGGGGGAAGGCCTTGGGCAGTACCACTTCTGTCACACAGTAGTGGAAAAAATAGATTGAAGTAAGATTCTGTACTGAAAAGCTGTCACTAGGTCTGAAAATAATTAATATTCCTTTCACTCACCAGTTAGATATGTGCTCCCAAACCACATAATCTCTATGCCTCAGTGATCATTGTTGCCATTTCAGAGCCTCTCATCAGGGTGACATCTCACACCAAAATGATTTCTTATAAATTAATCTTGATAACATGACAGTCTCGGTAATTTTAGTGGAATGCTTTCTCTTGTTTTTTTCCACAGAAGCTGTTGGCTATTTTCTTTATCACTTGATTGACAGCATGAGTGACTCAGAGGTACAGGCCAAGGAGGAGCGTTTGAGACAATACTTCCATCAGCTGAAGAAGATGGTACCATTTCATTTTTTGCTACATAATGCCTGTCCTGTGTGACATGTATCTATTAGATTTGAAATTGCTGCTTTTAAGTACAACCAGACCACTTCTCAATGACATGCAAGAGCTGGAGACTTGAATTACGTCTGAGATAATTTCTGTTAGACAAATTTCAGCTTGGTTGTGTTTCAAAACTCATATAATTTTTTTTTCCCCACCTCTTGGTACAGAATATAGTTATCCCTACAACCTACTACAACGGCATTTGCAGACTGCTGGACTCCTCTCAACTTCCTGAATTAATGAAGGTCTGTGCTTCTATAGCAATTACTTTGAAGCTAAAAAATAGAGTATCTGTACTCTGAATATATTCGCCTTTGCAAAATAAATAACCTTACGTGGTCATTATATGTAAGCCTTTTAGCCTTTCCGTGATTTTTCACTGTTGAAGCTGCTTTCACTTCATATTGAAATGGATACATTTAATAAGTGTTTTTTTCAAGGCAATGTAATAACACTGCAGAATACAGGTTTGTTTTTTTTTTGAAGTATTGCAATTGTATAATTGAACATTTTTTAGCATGGTATTCTTACTTAGAGAGTGAACTTTTTGAGGGAGGAGATTAGTGATATCTTTTGTCTTACTACATTTTAGGATGCAAGGTTACTGTCTCATAAAAAATCCCTGTCTACAGACGACATTCCAGAAGTAAGTACATTCACAGATAGCTATACTTGTTCTTACTGTAATAATAATGTTTGGATATGGGTTTTAGATGAAGTGTAATCACTAGCTTTCAGATCATGGAAGTATATTAATGTTATTTAAATCTACTATTTGAAGTTCAGAGGTTACTTTCCAGAGTAGAAGTAAAGCCTATCCAGAATCTCACATAGATCTGGTACTTGACCTTGGAATGTGGTTTCATGCCTCAGTTTCCCTGTCTAGTAAATATTTTTTTGGACATTCTAGTTAGTTAACAGTGGTGGCGCGAGGCTTAATTCATGCTTGTAAATTACAGTGATCCGCTCGAGTGGCAGGAACCGTATAAATCCATACTGCTTCTAATGGTGGAGTGTCAAGTCTTTACATCTCTGATCTGAGCAGAGTGGAAACAGGCTTCTGTTCCCTACTCGCCTGAACACAAAGAACTCAGTGCGGGAGAAATAGTAACGTTGACCTTTGTGGATATGCTGATACTTTTTTTACTGTATTATGACTCAAATCTTCAATTAGTATGTACTATTTAAACAGATAAAAGCACCTTAAATGATAAAAAAATTCTTGGAGTAAGAAGGAAGAGAATTATTTTGTCTGTCTTCAATAAAAGTGATCCAACAAATTGTTCAGGGAAGGGTGTTTTTGCGATTGACATTCTTTCTGTTACCTCCATTTAGAGTGCTAAATCTGACGTGTCTGCTTTGGAGAAGAAACTAGAAAAGCGAAAAGCTGAAAACCAGCCTATTACAGATGTCTTGAAACAACTCATACATGCTCTTTGTGAAGAAGAGGTATCTTAAGCAATGCAGAGATAATTGGAAACACATAGCTATATTTTTAAAGGGACATAAGTGACTGTATTATGGAAAGACGTAGTTAAGCATAGACAAGTGCAGTGCTTGAGGTTTCATGGTTTGATGCTTATAAATCAAACATAAGTGCAAAAAGCAATTAAATCAAAAGGTTAACTAATTTCAGCAACACCTTGAATGGCATGTTTTGGGGTTGCTGAAGTTTGTTTACAATAATCTGCAAAGTGAATGATAGTAACAGCTGTGATAGGTTTATCATACATGCCAAATGTCCTTTCAAGCCATGGCTCCGGTCTCTTATATCTAGATTGTCAAGCAACTGATACATGCACTAGTCATTTGCAATTCAAATATTACTAGGTTGTTAATGCAGGGATTGAAATTCCATTTTCCTGCAGGAGGAAAGCTCTTCTGAGATAAAGGGTCTCTTGCCTTCATTCGGCAGGCGTCCAGCTGTAGTTTACATTCATTTAGTGTGTGTCTGTAATTTGTGGGGTATCACCACACTTTTATTCAGTTTCTTGTTCAGTATGATCCTGCCTATAACGCTGTATATATAGGAACAGTAACAGTCATGCAGATGATAGCACAATATTCCCTGTTGCTAAGAGTACAGTTTAGAAAGAGTGAGCCTCAGCTGTCTGTCTCTACAACTTTGCATATGAAATAAGACTAGAAGCAAACATCATTCTAAGTTCAAAGTGGTCAAATATATGAATAGCAATGTATACAAAAATGAGCTTTCTATGGGATTGTTAAGTACTTTCTTATTCTTTAGAAGGTGGTTTTGTTATGTGTTTGGCGCTCTACCAGGTGAAAATCGTTATGAATTCCAAGTAAATATTTTAGGCTTTGGGTTAGCTGTATTTATGATGTCTGTCTGGATAAAAAAAAAAAAAAGAGTATTATATTAAAACATGCTAGTAATATAAATGCAAAGCAAGAAAATTTATTTAGAAAGCTGCTCTCAAGTTAATCTAAAGGATGCTTTAGAAAAATATTAATTTCTGAAAAATAACTTTCACTCCTAAAATTTGCTAGACCATTACAGCACCGTGTTTTCAAATGTCATCTTACACTACTAAAAGCACTAAAGCAGTCATGTAACTGCACACTGAACATATAAGAATCATAATGTCAAATTGACTTTTCCTCTAGTTCACATCTTTGCTTTGTTCCTTTTTTAGAATATGCAAAAAGCCCTTGAAGTGAAAGCCAAATACGAACCGGACATGGTTGTCGGTGGCTATGCAGCCTTAATAAATTTGTGCTGTCGACATGATAATGTAGAAGAGGCAATGAACCTGAAAGAAAAAGTGTAAGTACACCGGCACTGAAACATGTCACAGAGATTTATGCTGATACACAGACCTTGTTGAATTAAGTAGGTTGAGTATTAACCCCCTCATCCATTTTTAATTAGTTTTCCCCACCGATGTACGTGCATTTAAAACAGTCACGGGTGTGGTTTTTGAAACAAATTTGCTTTATATAATTGAATATCAGAAGCAGCTACTTTTATGCGCAGTATTTTTTTTTATTTTCTTAAAGGCTCTGTAGGATCTCTCTTTTTTTTTTTTTAGGTCTGCATTGAAGTTCAGCTTAATTTAAGGGGGATGGAGTAGGAAATACCTGTATTGTGTTTTAGAAGGCACCTAAAATGTATTTAGAATATGCTGCACTTACATTGTTTTAGCAGTGTTTGAGTAACGTTATTTTTTAAGACGGTCAACAAGCATTCTACTTTAAATTTTTGTTTTCAGAGCTTTGTATCTTGGCTGTGAAAATTAGCTCCCAGCTAAAACATGCAGTGCATGACTCACCCCGGAGCAAATTCTTGCAGATCATCTTTCTATTTGCCCCTTCCCTTCTTCCCTTGAAAGTCTCCTTTTGGTGTAGAGCAAATTGTGAGTTACTTTCGGGTTCCCTCTTTCATATGCACTCACAAAATATTTGCTTTGTTTTTACAGTAAGCTAGCAGGCAGGCAGGAGCTCATTGCACCTTGTTAGTGTTTGAAATTCTGTGAAATGATTGAGCTATGGATATCAAGACATTTACCACTCTGCAAGTAACAGCAGCGTATTGGTTTTGGCTGTGCTACCGCTCTCACACAATCCCCGTAGTGAGCTTCTGTGAAGTAAAGTTGGGTCTTCTAGTGGAGCTTCACTGCAGTAGCATATTTTTACTGATTTGCTTCAAGTGTAGCATAATGTTCCTAAGAACTACCTCTTTGAATTGTTACAAAAAGAAACTACAGAGAAGGAATTAATTTTAAAGCTTCCAGAACAAAAAAAAATACAGAACAGAAACTTCAAAATAGTAGCTTTTCAACTTGTTACTATAGGCAAGTAGTTTCGTGTTCTTTATGGAAAAGAATATAGTCCTGCTTGTGCCTCATGGACTGAGTTTTCTTCCCATACTTCTGGGAAATACCCTATCTTACGCAATAACAAACAAATAATTTGGCTCTTGCAATTATGACTTTAGAGTTTTGAAGGTGGGAGCGTGTGGATAATACTTTTAAATCACATTTTAATAGTGCGTCTTTTAAAGTCTGTCCGATTTTTCCTTTAATACTTACCATGACTTCTAGATCTCAGTGCGGTTGTTTTGTTACCGAGTTTTAAAAAGTAAGTCTTTAATCTGAGCTAAATTCATATAATGTAACCTTGTGTTGATACAATTCTTAATGTTTTAATTTCTAGCTTTCCTAAGAATTCACCTGTTGCTCTTGACACTGGGAAGTACGTAGCACTGGTAGAAGCCTTAGCAAGGCACGGTAGACTAGAAGGTAATCCATTTGCTTTCATTGTGTGTTTCTGCTAGATAATAAAGGTATCTTGCCTCAAGAATAAAAATGTGAGTTGATATTAATGGTATATCATGTCCTGAAAAGTGCTTGAACATTTTGCATACAAATTTGCATGTGAATTCAACCAGAGATGCTTGGACAGTGCAGGCCATTAGTTTTAATGGATTGGCAAGCTTGTCATTTACATTTGCACAGCTCAGTGCTTTTTGCATTTCTGCAGCTAGTTTTTATTAGCATTGCTGTTTGGATTGAGTTTGAAGATCATGACTTATGGCACAAATTGCGTATGTGCCTAGACTAATGGCTTTGTTTTTGCTTAAGAAGGTCTGAAGGCTGAACATAAAACCTATAAACATAACCTTCTCATAAGAGCCAAGTACTGTAAAAATCATTTAACTTTTTATAAAGTATACATTTTTCTGTTAGTATTCTTTTATGTGTTTGCTACTGAATTTTAGAGTAGATCTGTCAAACTGCCTGGAAATTTGGGCTTTTAATGACTGTTCTGCGAACTGCGTATTTTGTATTTCTAGATGCTTGTGTTAAGCTGCTAGCTCTTTAATTTCTGTAATTTAGTTGAATATAATTCTGTAATTTATATTATTTGGTTGATCTTTAAAAGAACTCTAGACCGTTATCAACTTTAAAAGGTGATTCTGAATATCAAGTTCTGTGATTTTGTAGAAGACTTACTATAAAAGCGTGGTCCAAGCCTACACACAAAATGTTATGGTTTTATATAAAACTTAATGCGATTAACTAAAAAGCTGATGTATTTTTTCTTCAGAGATCTTTCTTTGAAATTTGTCTTGACCTCGTATTAATCTTACTGTTGGAAAAATAGTAAACAAAGCTGATGTTTTCCAAACCACAATAAATCAGATCATGACCACCTCTATGCTAAAGCAGTTTGAAAAGATTAGCTTGCTTTTAAGAGCATAAATGTCCCTCAGAAAACAAAACAATTTATCAGTGTAGCCAAATGCAAAGTGGTCAAAACATTGTCTGTGCAATAATTAAGAACATTATAAAAATGCACTTATTCCATATACCAAAATGTTTGTTTCTGCCTTAGTAATGAAGCTTAATGAACCTAATGTTTTAACATGCAGTCTGTTAGAAAGCTTTCATTGGCTCTCCTTGGCTAATTAGTATCGACACAGCAAACAGGCCCTATCGGTATCAGACCATTAGTCTGGCTGTATATACAGTGTAAACATATCTTTATTATCTGGCCTCGTGACAAGCCATCTGCTGAAGAAACAATGGAGTGATTTAGCAGATGTTAGCATTGAACGATAAAAGCATCCATTTAGCAGAATCTTGCAGCTATAGGGCAGACTGTACGGGGTTATGTGGTGCAGAGTGGGCACACAGTTCCTATCTATAATTTGTAGTCAAAGTTGCAGCAAAATGATAAAACCATGCTATTGTGGATTTATAATTGTAGTCTCGTTTAGAAATGCAAGTAGTAATTAACTTGAAATCGGCATTATACGCCAGAATTTACATTCCTGCTGGGTTTGAAATGCTGTTTTAATAGCGGTTTGTTTTCCCTACATGAAATTACCTAAGGGTCTTTTGTGTTGTTTCATTGTAGATGCTATTAACATTCTAACGGAGATGAAAGAGAAGGATGTTCCTATCTCAGACAGAACAGTTGCATCTTTTCTCCGCATTCTTAATGCTGCTGCCACGCGAGGTGAAGTTGAAACAGTGAATCGCTTGCATGAGACAATTGTGAACCTGGGGTTGGCAGAAACCGCTGTCCTTCATTCCCCTCTGATTACAGTTCACCTTGAAAAGTAAGCTATGTTTGGGCTTCAGATGAAACAAGTTATTATATGGTATTGGTGGTGTTTGACCTGCTTATGCCCGGCACAGCTGCACATACATGTTTAAAAGTGCTCACGCACATAAACATGCACATATACTACTAAAGAATTATATTCATTCATAGTAATGAATGAATATGTTTTCTGAAGTTAGATGAGTCTGTTTTAATCAATTATACATCACATTGTGATCTCTGGGAATGACGACTGTTTTACGGGCGCATCAGAAATGAAGTGGCTGTATATTGAAATATGCTTATGAATTAGTTGGTTCTAAAGTCTGTTTGACAAGATTGCTATTCAGAGCGTGATAGGTATATTCTCAGCTCTTATGATTTAAGTAGTGTGTGTTTTCCCATCAAAACAATGTTATTTTGCTTGGATAGTTATATGCCATCCAATACATCTCAGGTGCGTTGAAGGGCAGTTGTTGAACACTGCAATATTTTTACTTCAGGTAATCCAAATCATTTGATGGTATTGCCAATAGACTATGTTGCTGAATTTAAAATTCAAATACAGTACTGTTTGGGTTGTTGTGATTTATTTTTTTTTCCTCTCCATAAATACTTTTAATACCATTTAGTAGAGGAAAGGAAGTTCCTACATTCATTCTGGCAGGAAGTACCTGTAATTCTATGTGTCATGTTCCTTTGCATAAATTTTTATTGAGTTGGAGAATATTTTAAGTAATGTACATATGAGCTACATAACAATTTTTTACTAAAACTGAGAGAAGAGTCCCTTTTTACTTCCTTTACTATATGCACAGTCCTTTTACTTTTTTACATCATTTATGTAGTTGCTGGATTTTCATCTCTTGCAGCTAAAGTGATCGATCAATTTCTTGCGCTTTGGTTCATGTATATGCAATGTTCTGGGTTTACATATAGTATCTATGAAATAAGTGGATTTTTCATAATATCACGTAAGTCAGCCTCAAAGATGCACTTTAACATTTATGTTAACATGTCGAGGTTTTTTTAGTTCTTGTAAGTATTCTGGGTGTGCAAGGTCTGTATAATGTTTTCTGTTCAAAATTCTTGTCAAAAAGATGTAACTCATGGTAGATGCATGTACGTTCTCTTCTAAAAGTAGTATTTTAATGTAGTGGTCAACAGTTAAGAATCTTTTCAACCAGCAACACTGTCTTGGTTACATCACAAGGCAAATGTTTATGAAAGTAAATTAACTGCAATCATATGTAACTAATGTGTCGGTAAAAGATCTGATATGCTTTGCAGTGTGCAGTAGGAGCAGCTGCATTTTACATAATTGCTTTATACACGTTGACATGCAAGTTGGTGATTGGCGCTACTTGGGTTCTTTTCACTTGGCGTAGTACGTGATGATGTAAAGAAAGATGTGAGCACATGTAGAAGCAAAGAGAGACAATGAAGAGTGTTCTTTTAGTGGTACCGCATTCATTTGTATTAAAAATGCTTGGTAAAACTTTTTTTAGGAAGTTATTTTTAATAAAGGGACTTCTGGCAAGACTAGATTTTTAAGGGAGAAAGTAATTCAATGTTGTGGGATTATATGGGTACAAGTCACTGGTGTACACACCTGGGTAAATCTTAATGCTTTTTGAATAATGTATAAATACAATTCAAAGTAAGATCATTTCCTATTTTTTTTTGCCACCTTATGTGTACAGATTTGCTTCCTCTAGTGTTAGTTGGAACAGAAGGGGGAAGCTTTTGCCACATTATTTGCTTGGGAGAAATAGTTGGATTTCACTGATTTATTTTTTGTGTGTCTTGCCAAGCTAAGAGTTTTCAGAAGTTTTGGGTGGCTGAAATAAGCGTTAGTCATCTCTTTTTAGCAGTAGTGCTCACTGTTTACCATCCTACAGCTTAAGTATCATGCTGAAAGGCTATTATGTACCTGCAGGTCGTCTGCATGCCTCTGAAATTTAGCTTTGGGGTATTTTTAATGTTCCATAGCAGTGGCTCTACTGGTGGTTTGTGTTCTTAATTTATTTCAAACTTTTTTAATTGCCTGTAAAGGAATCTGTGATTTGCGTTTAAGATTTTGACAATTGTAAGTGTAAAATGTTTTCATCTACCCCTTTTCTTTATACCTAGTCCTAAATATTCTGAAATTCTTATTAAGTCCTAGTGCATGTTAAAAGTGACGGTTTGCAACAGAGCATGGAAAAGAAAAAAAAAATTTTTGGAAATGAATAGTCCAACTTCACAACAGCTAACAAAAATTACTATTCTAGTAGAATGGGCATTTTGCCTTTAATATCTTGAGAAATGTTTAACTGAAGTAGCTAGAGAGAGAACTCCGTAGTATCTTGGTTTGTTTTACCTTGACTAAATTTAGGAGGAAACATCCCCTGCTTTTAGTAGTAGTATTTTTTTTTTATGACTCTGAACAATTTCTCAAGATGGTGAAATCTAATTAAAAATTGAGACAGTCCACGTGTAGAATCTTGATTTGTCATTCAAGGTGATAAACCTGCCTTGGACAGTATCACAAAAATCTTAGTTTCTAAAATCTGCAAGATTGTAAAGAACTTGTACTTTTTCTTAAAATGTGTCTTTTTAACTGGTTCTCCCAATTGCCAATAATTAGAAAAGTTTGTGTTACCTACACTGTGTAAAATCTCTTAGATTTTAAGGATTGTGATTTTGGCTCTTAGCAACTGTAAGGGGAAACCTATTTGAACATCAACCATTTTACAAAACTGGAAAGATTTGTGAAGCTAACCTGCTCCTGGGCTTATGGTAAACCTAGTACAGGTGATAAATGAATGGATACGGTAGCTACTATGTTTTATTTTATATTTTTTTTGTCCTCCAAGAAAGCTGCACAAACCAACTTTTGTGCAATCAAGAATAGGAATACATATCTTAAAAACTTATGTTTTCTGTCTTTTTGTTGACATAAGTCTGGTTTTGCCCTGGTTGAATAGTACCACCTCTGAGAAAAGAATCACAATAAAAGGTATTCAGGTTTAAAATTTACTAATTCTCTATATCAGAAGTGCTTTTAAGGAGAGGGAAGAAAATTTGCAGGTAGACTGTGAACACCTTATGTTACAGGCTGTATGAACAAAATGTGTTGTAGTTTTAAGTCAGCGAACAGTTAATATCTGTAATTTAAATGCTCAAAAGGCTATAGCTGAATTGTGTTTTTTTAAAAAGTCTGTATATTTTAATACAGTGCCATCCAATAAAGCACTGTGTTCTAGCTTGTGATTAATGTTATACAAACCCATTTTATTTAGTTTCTTATGTAGTAGACACCATGTGAATGCAGTGCCCTGAAATCTTTCTTCTGTGTTCGGAGTTAAATTCGTTTATGGTTTTGTTGTAGATGAATCTTTAGCTCATGCAAGTTAATTGGATTTGAAATATGCTTTTACAAATAGTCATCTCTCTAGATTAGGTGATATTTTTAGTGTCGGGGGGAAATATCTCTAGTGGGGAGACTTTTTTTCCTAGTTTTTCTCGGCTTTATTTCAAATATTTGTATTAAAACTCTGTACGTGTTGCAACGAAATTAGGGATGTTTGGCTCTCTTACTGCATTATTGCAATTAGGAATTTAGCATCATCAGTGCCAAAGGACAAAAGTGTCTCATTTGCCCTATGGGGACAGGACAGTGATAAGATGATTTTTCGTCAAGGATCGTTGGGTCGTAATTAAGTTACATTCATGGCTATTGCTTTTTGAAGGATGATTGGTAAATGACAGGCTTCATGTGCTTGGTACGGACAGTGTTCACTAGGGTTTTTTCTCCCTCTGTCAGAAAATCCTGTTGAGTCTGATAATGTAAATGTGGCATTTTATTCTGAACAAAAGAGCAGGGAAATGAGCTATCTTGTCTAATCATTCAGTTGTTTAACACCGACTTCCAGTTTAGACTCAATTGGCTGGAAAGCACTTGACATGTGAAGTTAGTGCTGTTCGGAACGCATGTTTGAGTAAATTTTAAAGTAAGTGACAGCTAAATTGTACCTAGGGAAATTACAAAGCCTTCAACACAGTTAATTTTTTGGGGAGGATTAGTTGTAATTGCAACACCAGTCTCCTTGAAGATTCCTTAGTATGGCAAATGAACAGAAAAACATTTAGCTCTTTCAAGAGCCCCGCTCTCTTTTAACGGAATAATTTTTGCAAAGCTGATTGTACCTTGCTGAATTGACTTCCCTCTACACTAACATCTGCTTCAGATTTGTAGAGAGGGATTTGTTTTACCAGTCTAGCCTCCACCCCCACCTCAGAGAGTCCCTTTTTTCTTTCTACCTCTCTAGTGATTTCAGGTTTGAGAGCTTTTCAATCAGTAAACCCCTTAGGTAAATTGCCACTTCACTAAAGCTTTATGCATAATGTTGCAGCACTTCATTCCAATTAAAATCAATATTTGGAGTCTTATTTTTATCAGGCAGACTCTCTGGTTGGGAAAGTTGTTTATTACAAGTAAAAGGGTTAGATTTAGCGCTACCTTCTTGAAGCAAGAGGGGAGTGGCTTGTTGAAATTGCAGGGGATGTTACATTTGCGCATGTTATAGCCAGTCCTGCTACGCAGTGTGTTCTGCAAACACTCGGGCGTCCGAGTCATTTTGTCTCTTCAAGTAGCTTTGTCTGAGTAAAACTGGCCATGCATAGAGTTTGGAAGGTTGTGCTCCTAGTGTCTTGGGCTTCATAGGCATCCTAACCAGAAACCAAACGAATCTAAAGCGCTATAATATCTTAACCCTGGCATTGAGTTGAAAAATAATGCTGAAGTAGGACCCTTCTGGGATTACGTAAGGGCCAAACAATGCAGTTATGACCCAGACTCCTTCTGTCATTTAAAAGTAATAGTATACCTTTTTTAAAAGAAGTTTCAAAGAGAGGGAAAAACACACCTAATCCTTAGGTGGAACAGGTATTAGCCCTGAACAGATAATATTTGTGAGTGGCTTAAAGCTGTAGCGTCTGGCCAATGCAGAATGAAGCATGGATCATCGGTGTTCGCATTTTAAATACTATTTTGTCCAGACTGACACTACAAGTCAGATTTTTCCAGCATGGATACGAGTGTATGGGCTTTATTTCTTTTTTTTTTTTGCTTGATCCATATTAATTAATTAGTATTTTTGGACCAGACCTTTAATATAGTAGTGTAGTAAGTATCCTTTGGCAAAATAAAAGGGTGTTTGACATGCATAAGTTTGTACAGAAAGACTGCCACATATTTTCCAATCATTGCTGTTTTTTAGCTTCAAATCCTTATGTCTAAATAGCATTTTTTTAAAATATAGAAAATATTTTTTCTTTGTGGAATTTTTTTGTACTTTAGTGAGTCATAACAAGGAACATTTTAATATTACTTGTACTGAAACTGGAAGCCTACAACAAGTTTCTAATTTTCATTCCTTTTCTAACAGGATTGTAAAACCTGCTTGCAAAAGTAGTTGCTGATGCTTACTTGGCATTAACTGCAGTTTGTGACATGAAATACTGCGGGTGTTGAATAAATCATATTAAGTACAAGGATAAGCTTGATTTTTTTTTTCTTTGTAGTAGTACTGCTAACAATTTCTTTGTAGAGCCTGAACTTCTCTACCTTTTATTGTTCTATAGTTGTTGCCAGTTTTGTCATTTCTGTTTTACAAACCCCATTCTCTAATAAACCGCAGGTGATGGGTTTATTGCTTGAATGCAACTGAAAAATGCAAATATAATGCAAATGTATTGGATTTTGATAGATTCAAAACAAATGTCTAATTTAGTGTGTGAGATACTGCCTTATTCAGGCACCTTTGAGCAGGAGCAGTAACAAGTACAGTATTTTCATTTTTCTTATCTCAGTTCTTTGCTGACTCTCTTTTTTTTCTGCATGTGTGGTATTAATGCCTTCGGAAGTATACATTTAGAGACTAGAAAACTGTTAGTGTTCCTATTTGAATGACATTCCAATTATTCATTCATTTATTGATAGCTTTGACCTAAAAACAGTCGCTTTAATCCTTTAGGAATACAGCTGAGACAATACTATGGCTGTTTGAGCATCAATCTGAAAAGCTCGATTTATCAACGAAAACTTTAATTTGAATGTATAAATGTTGTTGTGCCTCCTTCAAAATTGAGTAGTTTTCTATAAAACTGTTTGGTGTTTCTTTTTTTTTTTTTTTTCAGATGTTAACTGAACTTGCATCTAAAGCAGGAGAAAAATACTGATTATATAAAGCTTTATATCTGTCTGTGGTAACTACCATAGTATTTCTCTTTTATGACAGTAATCTAGCCTGCAACATCTACTTGCAGTTTTGAAATTAACCTGTAATTTAGTCTTCACCCCAAATGACAAAAATTCAAATGACTCCATGGGGTGCCAGAAGATGCACTGTAAACAGGGCTCAGTAAGGGGGATAAGGTAGAAATCCATCATCCATTTTCAGAATCCCAGTATTACTGAACAAAAATAATTCTTCTGTGCTTTACTCTGAAATTTTTTTAAATATTAGCCTAGGTGAAGATAGTAGTGTATAGTCGTCTGGATAGTTCTCTGAAAAAGCAAAATTTGTGCTGCAAAAGAAATGCCATGTGAGGAGAGGACATCTGAATTTGGCTTGTTTTAACAGTAATGTCTTAATTTGTTAAGGTTCAGCTGATCAATAATAAAGTTGCTTCAGGAACACAAAATTGTTATTTCAGGTCGGATTTATTATTATGGCCTTCACCTGCTGCGAAGTGATTTTTAAATTTTTTTTTTTCCCACCGTACCTACTTCTACCATCCTTTATTCTGAAATCTAAAATGCGGTCTTATTAACCGTTTGTCTACTTACTATAATTTGTCTGTGTCATCTTGGTTTCTTTCAATTTCAGTTTAAACCTTCCCCTTCAAAGAGCTTCACATACTGTTTTACCATTTTTTCAGTCCTTGTCCTCTGTTCATTTTGGGATGTGTTTTCTTTCTTTCTTTGGGTTTTTTTGAGATTAGGTTGTAAGGTTTTGAGAACAGGTTGACAATGCAGTGGATTTAACAGGTCTGCAGCAGAAAATTATTTCTGCTAGTTGCACAGTATGAAATGTTACTATGTATTTGTTGTTATTTTAAATGTTTTTATGGCTTTTGAGTTTTGCCTCTTAACTATGTATACTTTTGACGATGTTAACACTGTATAGGTAGGGGAAAATCCAGGAAAGGACTGAGATAACAAAAATGGAAATATCATACTTGTTACTGGTACTTACTGCTCGAAGGCTCCTGAATAAGTACATTTAAGGAAATCGGCATTTCATGTACTATTTTACTATGTACTATTTACATGTGCTATGTACTATTTACATGTACTATGTACTATTTACATGTGCTATGTACTATTTACGTGTACTATTTTACTATTACCATGACTCTAGGTGACATGGATACATTTTGGTAGCTTAATATCTTGCTGAATTAATTGCAAAAGCTACATTTTTATTGCAGAAAATATACATTGGGTTCTGACCTTTATGTCAAATTGAGAAATGCTAATCGCTCAATTGTGATGAAATGGAAATAAACAGATTTTATTTATAGATAGCCTGTGAAGTTGTAAAATGAGTTTAAAGCAATCTAAAGAGCTGTGGTCATCTTACTTAACTCCTGGTGAACTATACTTAAATAACAGTGCTGTGGAAAAATTTTAAAGAGCTTAGAAATTGAAAATTCCTATACAGAGACATTTGCAGGTAGGATAATGTGCACAATATTGATTATTAACAAGAAAAAACAGAACACAAACAGAAACTGAATTTTATATGGAATTGGGCTTTTGCCACAAAAGTAGATAGCAGAACTTGAGATTTTTACTTCAGATATGAAGTGGAACTAATAATAAAGAAGCATTCACACCTTTGGTGAATTTCTAGTCAACAGTGGTCATGCAATCAAATTATACAGTCAAGATGTTTAAGCATAATGCTGTAGTTCAGTTTTCATTTCTGTGGCTGTCAAGCATACATGATATTTGTTTGTAGGAAAACTCTACCTGCTATTTAAAAATAACCATAGGGTAAAGGAGGGGGGAATACACTCTTGGATTGTAGATTGCTAAATAAATATTCCTCGAAATTTTGAAGAATGCAGTGGGTTTAACTGCCCCTGATCATAATTATTGATTGGTTTTATTCTTTGGTTTTTTTTCATTCCACAAGGGATGACATGCCTGCAGCCCTGGAAGCTTTAATCAACTGTTATAAGAAGTATGGTAAAATTCTTCAGCTTCATAACATCTACTGTAGACTGATAGAAAAAGGAGACGCTGATCTTCTGCAGAAGGGTTAGTTTCATGTAGTCCAATGCTGTCTGACTGTGTGGGGTGTTTTCTGGAGGCTTTTCTTCTGGGTTTGTAAATAATTTCTTTCAAGTGAAAGAAAAAAAATTATCTTCATATGTGTAACTTTTAAAGCACTTAAAATGATACTGAAGACCTTCAGAGCGAAAGTTGATATAATTGTAAATGTAGAGGAGCCCTAATGTTAAGATAATACAACATAAGCTCTCAAAAAATAGTGCTAATGCTTGTTGTAGATAGGTGCATTACTATTAAGAAACAGTAGTAGCACAAGACAATAGTAGAGCAACGTATCTGTTTTTCAGATAGTTGCCCGGTTAAGAAATCCTGTATCCTCACTCTCTGCGAGAATGCCAATATATAGTCTGTTTTGTTGACCATAATTCGAAATGCAGTGCAGATAAACAGAAAACATTTTAAATATGCTGAGCTGCAAAGCCTACAACAAATTATGTAATATATTGTCATCATTCCCTGCGTTTCAAAATTTTTATCCCTATAGCTTATTCTTGGAGATTTGTGCTGTGTGGAAAATATTAGTATTAAGAATATCTGATCTGTATGTTAAAATGCTTCAATATATTCAGTAAATTAATAAGTTTTATTCTCTTCTAGTTTCAGATTTTATAAGCAGAGAGTATGGTGACATGATGGCTCTTTATGATCTCTTCTTCGCCTTCTTGCAAACAGGAAAATACAAAGAGGCCAGGAAGGTCATTGAGGTGGGATTTTAACTCTAGTGCTCTAATCATGCAGCTATTTAGACTGTTAATTAGAAACATTTAAAGTTTTTAACCTTTCATTAGACTTGTTCTGATTCACGTTAATAGAATTCAATCCCAATAATAAAAAAAAACCTCAACCAGCTTTATTTTGTATAATTACAGTTCAGAAGAGACACAGTCTTGTTGTATATTGAAATTGTTTCCTCACTTTTTCAAATTCGCTGTTATATATCAAAATGATATTTGCATATTAAATATCGGATTGTGGAACAATTAAATTAAACTGGCATTCCTGGGTGTAAAGTTGCTAATCCTCTTTCCGAAGGAATTCTTTGTTCTTAAAAGCACTGGAATTTAATTTGCTGCAGACCATGCTCAGATTTATTTGTAATGCTTGTCTACAAGTTAATCAGCCAAACAAGCGCTGTCTGCTACTGTTTGGCATTTAATTTAGCATTTCTTCTCTCTCTCTCTTTTTCAGGATAGTAAGCAGCTTATAGGAAGTGGTAGGTGACAAACTTGGTCTATTTAGGATTAGTATATTTTATCTAGACTTGATTGAAATTGTGCTTACTGAAATTGATAAGTCAAAGGGGCAGCTGCAGAGTCTGCCCAGATTGTGATTATTTTTCTTCTTAACACAGTTGTGTGTTTAAAATGCTGCATAAGTTTGCAGTTAATGTGTGGGAGGAGGCTTCTTGCAGAAAAAGTAGTACTTGTTCCTCATCCATTTTTGTGATGTTCATACATGACTCGGTAACCCAGTCTTTTTGGTGTTTTTGTTCCTAAGGCAAAGTGTGCTTTCTTCCTAATTCCCCCATAGAATATCTGAAACGAAGTTACCCCTGCTTAAATTATCTAGTAGAATTCTTGCACTGCAAAAAATCTTAGGTGAAGATCTGCTTGTTTTTCTGTGGTGGAACAATACTGTCCTACTGGAAAGAGTGTGGAAGTTGCTAAGTACAACGTTGAAGCATTGAAATTTTTGTTCTGAAAGGGCTTTTTGGAGCTCAGAGTCTTACAATAGAACAGAAATACCAGTATCTGACAGAAGACAGTACTGAGGAATTCTTTTTAAAGTGATTAAAACATGTAGGAGATAAGAGAATGAAATCTGAAATTTGGAAGTAAAATCAAAGCTAAATGAATAAGAGTGGTACCTGGTGTGATTTAGCAGCTGTTTCTTTGATACTGTCATTTAATTTCTCAAAACTTATTTTGGTGGCTACAGTTCAGCAGTCATTAGAACGATAGTAAGCTAATTATCAAATTGTTGGAGCTTTGAAACTTTTGTCATTTTCTTAACAGGTGCCAAATTATCTCTGCAAATATTCAGTATTTGGTGATTGATCATAAATTATTAGTAACCACAAACAGATGCTTAGGCATAAATCTGAACGTGTAATATCTGGAGCTTGAATGAAAGCTTCCTGGCTTTTTATGCTATTTAAAGTAGGTTTTTGTGCTTTTACTAACTTCCATCAAGTATGAATTAGAGTTTCTTATATGCTGTTGAGAGAGAGAATTTAAGTTCTGTAATTCTTAAGAGTATAGGAATTTGGCTAGGACTAGTATGCATGTATTTTACCAGTGGATAAAAGGGACAAAATCAATTACTATATGTTGTGTTGTATTTTAATTCTGCTTTTATTATACAACAGCATGTTAAGTATTTTCAAAGATTTTTTTCTTTTTCCTCAAGAGGGGGAAAAGGAACCCAAATTAAAATTGATGTTTTGCTGAAGAAAATAACTTGTTTATGGCTTAAAAAAAATAACAACTATTTTTTGCTTTTTTTTGCTTGTTGGGAAGTCAAAGGCTTAATCAGTATAATGTAGAATGTAGAGTACAAGGTGCATGTGTATCCTTTTCTCTAGTCCAGTGGTTTTAGTGACTAGATTACTTCTCTTGCTGGTCATCTCAGATTGTTTTTATATTTTCCTTTCATGTGAAATAAGATTTAGTGAAAGTGATGAATTGGTGCTGCTTTCTAATTTTAGATGCTGGTACATATTAGACATAAATTACCTTTCAGTATTGTACTTTTTGTTGCTATATATGATGGTAAATTGATTTTAGTGGTATCATTTGTTTTGAAAGTATCTATGGATTTAATAAGGAGTATGTAAAAGGATAGTAATGAAGCTGGAAAAAAGTATCCTTAGGAGCTAAGGAAATGAAGACCATGGAGGATATGGTCATTTCTGTGGTGTATTTCTCATTAGAGACCACTACCTCTGCTTGCTCTTGCAATTTTGGAAATCAGAGGTACACTAGTTACCTGTGTGAAACTTGGTGACAACTGCTGCTTTGAAAAACTTGAAACTCAAACTCTCAGGAATAAGAAAATAACTCTTAAGTCTCAGTCTTAGGTAAAATACAACTGGGTGAAAATAGTGGGAAAGGAAGAAGGGTAAGGTTTAAGTGAGATGATACAAATTAGGTCAGAGTTGTGTATGTACATTATCCAGTCAGAAGTGTGTTGTACCGACATATATAAAAGCTCGTGTTGTGGGTTATCATAACAAAAAAGCTGAAAGCTTTGGGGGTCACCTGCTTGCTGGAAGGGACAGCAAAACTAAGCAGAGAATAACAATATAAAAGACAAGGGAAAGGTGAATGGAAAGGAAATGAGACCTGACTGATACTAGAATGAGTAAACTGAAGCACGTGGTAGTTTGGTGTGAGTCTCTCTCTTCTGAAGCAATGCCAAGTGGAAGAAAAACTGTGATGGAGAAGACTGAGGGGGGAGAAATGCAACTGAATTCTAAGACTTCACAGAGTTTGGTTGATAAGAGCTTACAGTTTGCAATGTTGTTAGGCTGCCTTGTTAAGCTTTTGAAGGTCTGCTCTAATTTGTTCTGTGGCAGGTAGCCAGAGAAGAAAGCCTTTCTTAGAGATAATACCTCCAAATGAGGTAGCCTTGGCTTCTCTGTAGAGTAAAAATCTATTTTATTCTAGCTATGCCTGGACACTCCTGAGCCCTTGAAGTTCTGCTTGTAGATGGATGTGCTGGCAGATGCTTTCCAGCAGGAAAAAGTTGTACCATTGGGTGCTGCAGTACATCAAAGCATGATTTAGTCTTCAGTCGTTAATTGCACCTCAACTGATGAGTTAGCTTTTGCCAAGTTGGCACATCTCTCTTCTTTCTCCTTACCGTAAGGTCACAATGTAGCTTTCTTTCCCTTGGGATGGCACAGTATGACATCTATGTCATCAGATCTATGTCATCTACTTACATAGGATTTTTTTCCTTACTTGGAAAGGTAGGGTTTTTTTTCCCCCCTTCAGTTTTGTCTTCCATAGAAAAGAAAAAAAGAAAAAAAAGTCAATATATCTTTATTTAAACTAAATTAAACTATATTAAGACTAATGTAGGCTAAAAGAAAGGGCTATGAATCTTCAGTAAATAAAACTAGGGAAAAAGTACTTTTTAGAAAAGTGTTTTCTTTATCTGTCTTCTGCAGTGCTGCCTTATTTTGAAAATATCTGATTGGATTTTCTCCTGGAGAAAGGGTCATATGTAATTCTTCATATGTTGCTCCAGGTAGTAGATCAGATATTCTGGAAGAGTTGCTTGGCCTAGTGATCTTAAGTTCGGTATATAAATGTAAGAGATTTTTCTGGAGCCTAGTTGCCCAGATCCTTCCAATCCACAGCGTTTTGCTTCTCGGTGGAACTGGACAACTGGAATTCCCTTCTGTTCCCACAGTTGTTGACTGCCAATTTGTTAACCTGATAGAGCTGGTGGTTGGTAGCTGGGCTGATGTGACGGTCATCCAGGAGAGTCAGAGTGAAAAAAGGAACGTTACACCACCTTAAAGGAATCTACTTTCTCCTTGATTTATTATTCAAGCTGAGTGCAATTATCAAAATGATTTCTAAATTGGTGTGTCCATGCTTGGCTCTTTCTGGTAGAGTTACAAGACTTACTAAGTACTTTAACAGTTCTGCAGAAGAGGCTCAGACAAGTCCTTCTATAAATCTGCTTAGTGAAAGTGCAAACCATGTTCATGAAGTAGAAATGAACACCTTACACCTATGCCTAAAGTATGCAAGATTTTAAACTGATGTGGAAACCATTTCTGCACTGTATTGATAAAAATACACATTAAACTATATTTCATTGGACAGCAAAATACTTAGGTTAAAAAAAAAAGCAAAACAAGCACCACATTAAAAAAATGGTATCAGGTCTGTCATTTTTTGTTAGGAGCTTATGAATTCCTCTGATAGGAACTAGGAGTTGGTAGATTCAGCTGTCTTTTGTTGTTTGACAGATGCTTCTTGAAATCTTTCTAGATCAAATCACATCAGCTATTAAATGAAAATTGTTCCTTGAATGAAAGAGTAAAACCTCTTGTTTCTCCTCTGTTTTACAAAGTTTCATTTAGTTTTACAGGAGATGAAGGCTAAGAAGGGATTACTGTATTTCAGATATATAGGAAAAGATCTTAGAACTGTATGGCAAAATTTTTTAGTAGAAGACCAACCTGTACAAGTCTGCTGCTGCTAGAGGAACCTCCCTTCAAAATGGCAGCGCATAATGCGTGGCTTCAGAATTCTATTGGCCAGATTTTAATTGTGATACTTTCCTCATATTCTGCTATCATAGTAAATATATCATTTATATTTCATAGTTAAATGTATCATACCATATATTGCATATCTCAAAACATTTTTGTGAAGAACTGAGGGACAAATAGTTGTGAAATATTTTCATGAAATGTGTTGCAGTGTGACTAGATGTAAGAAAAAACATTTGCTGCTGGAATTCAAGACCTGACAAAAGAACTGTTTTGGGTGAGTTTAGTGTACAGGAATATATCTATCAACAGATGTCAAGTTAATTCAGGAGGTAAATAGATTTAAGCGAAGAATTGTGACGTCCACTGTCAGCAGACCTCAAGATACCAGTTGCCATTGGATTTAATCTACCATAAAAACAATGAGAATATTTCTACTTGATATTGAGAGATTACAACCTTCTTTCATCTAGATTGCTTTTTTTTTTTAAGAGTCTACATCATAAAATTGAGTCTTGCTGATTTTATGCTGGAGATAAACTGTGGGGAGAAGATGCTTTCTTGATTTGTGACAGAAGGATTTAAGGGGTTTTTTGGTGTGTAATTTAGTGATGGTTGTATCTAGTCTCTGAATTCACCTCCAAAGACGTATATTTGGTTCTGTTAAGAAAAGAGTGGAGGTGATTGGAACAAAATTCAAATGTTTGACAAAGCGAAATGCAAATTGTGTTAGATAACAGTGATCTGAGACTGAGGAATAGTTTGTAGGGGGTGTAATGGCTTTTATTAGAGTAACTGTATACAACTGAGAGGGAGGGGAAAGGCTGAAGAGCTTTTAGGTATGCAAGCCCTGTAATTACAAGAAAAGATGATTTTATTACTGTTAAGTCTTATTAGTCTAATAAAAAGCATTACTTCTCCTTATGAAACTGGATTCTGATACAGCTATTAGTTAGGTTGGATTTTGTGTCCATGCATGTGTGCATATGGGTTAATAAAAGGGTGCTTACTAGTTCAGTGCACATTGTTTAGAAGTTCTTTAGTCCCACTTTCTTTTAAGAAAGTGAAGGAATATGTTTCAGATAAGGAAGTTTGGTAAAAGAGATGACTGCTGAACAAATTCCTTCCAGGAAGGGGGAGGATAACATGTTTGGAATGTGAGATCATGGCAGAGCAACACATCCTTTCTTAGCTCCAGGGGCTTTGTGTTAAGAGGGAAGATGCTACTGAGTTTTATGATGCTGCTTTTCGTTCATCGTGCAGCATAAAACCACATTCCAATGCAAAGAGCAAGTTTCTGCTCTGAGTCTAGAACATTCTTGAGGATTTTGTTTTGAGCAGGGTTTTGATTTCACATTTTCTTGTAGTTGTGAAGCCTTCTTATTGTCTAATGATTTTTTTCCTAATAATACTTCACTACTTAAATTATCTTGAAAATCTTACTGGTTACTGTAGAATATTCCAATATTCATATATTAATTTCTGTTTTCATGAACAATGCTAAAGTTGTAAAGCTCCTACCAATTTTTATTTTGGTGGTTTTGGAAAATAATCAACTTACTTTACATTTTCCTCAATGTCTGCATAACATAAACCAGCATATATTGCTGTTTCAAGTGAAAGAAAATCATGACTATTTACTCAACAGTTAGTAATTCTGTTAGTAAAGTCAGTGAACTCTGTAACTGACAGAGGCAAATACATACTTCAGAAAAAAACAAACCACAAACCAACAGTAAAAACTTTCTCAGTAGAGACTGTAATTTTTGTATTTTCTTATTATGAACTACTGCTGCTTTTTATGTAAAAATTACCCTAGTAGATATAAACTAGTTGCTACCTTGGGTGATTGTAGGGTAGGCAGAAAGTAGAGCATGTGCTTGTACTACAATTGCTCCCAACAGGAGCGTTAGGGAGGTTAGATATGTAAGCGTGTGTCCCTTTGTCCTTTATTAAATATCTGGTAGTCCAAATAAAATATCAAATACACTGTAACTGAGTAGATCTGAAGGCATAACTGGCAGTGGAGCAATTAATAATTTTCAAAACTCTGGTCCTGCGTTAGAGTACTTGCCGTCATTATCAAACATGAAAAATATTCGTATTAAAGGCACAAATGTAATTGTATTCAAGCTTTTGTACAGTTATCCCTTACCCCAAAAAGTCATGGAAGTGTCTGGATGTTTCAGGTGACCTTCTTACTGAAGAAATCTGTATTATGGGGATTCGTGTGTGCTTAGTCATATTTATTTCTGGGCAAAATCATTTACAAAGAAGAAAAGCACTTTCTCCTTTTCTTAGAGAAATTCCATCTTGGTTATAAGCAGTTCATGAAGTTTTCTTTTGTTTAGGAAGAGCAGTGAATGAGGATGTCTTTCTGTGCCATCACCAAAAAAAGTAATTTTTGAAATCCACAAGAGCTACACTTCTTTCAAGATGGGAAATGAAATTGCAGAAAAAGTTTTCTTTCTATCACCTGCCGTATACAGATGTAGCTCTAGTGTCATCTTTGGTTGTACAATGACTTAAAGGAAAGCTGAGCTAGAGAGAAATAATGTGTTTTACTAGATAGCTGATACCGTTGCAACAGGAAAGATGCTTTTTAACAGACAGATTATTTTTACATCTCTCTGTCTTTAAAGCTGCATCTTTTATAACCTTCGGGACTATTGCATGAAAGTTTGTATGTTCGTAGCCAATAATCAAAATATTGTTCTATATTTTCTCTGTATCCTACTATGATATTTCACTTACATTATTATCTTTATGGCATATTTTAAGAAGTACAGCAAAGTGGTATACTTGTTTCATAAATATGAACATAGATGCAAGATTATTTTTAAGAAAACCTTAATGTAAGTGCTTTACTTGGTAGTTTTTGAAAAACTACTGCATTGCTACTTGAGGGTGAAAGAGTATTTAACAAGGTAAATATGTAACTGAGGTGTAAGATAATTTTAACCATTTCATCTGACTTAGATGGTTACATAAGGTATAGAAACTATATCTGCATATTCTCTTCATTTTCTGATTAAGCAGTACACCTCTTGCTTAGTCAAAGTGAGGAATTCTGCCAAGAATTCTAACATAGGGGGGAGATTCAAGCTATAGCATACAGTGTTTGTGCTGTGAGAAAACTTTGTTCAAGTCAGCTACCATACAAAAATACCCTGGGCTTCTGTTGAAGCTGCATGGAATCTGAAACTTCCATAGACGTTTTTGCAGAATCAGGGAAAAATCTGTCTTCAAATTAAGAACTTCCCATCACATGTTCTGTTTTCACTGATGCTTATGCTAGGGAACTCTGTTAGAAATGACATGCATCAGTTCTTATAGCTGTCTGTTCAAGGCTGTCTGTTTGGAGAACAACGCGTTTTCCTGCAAGACATTGCTTTGGCATCTAAATCTCAGTAACTGGTTCTGGTACTGGTAGCATAAGTCTGTTATGGCTGTTGATTTAACTCATGGTGAAACATTCTTCTTCCTTTAGCAGCATTAGCTGTCTCTTATTATTACTGGCTTCTTCAGTTGCAAGGAGAGGAATGAATGGAACTGCCTGTCCAAAAAATACCATCAGAAAGTGTGGCATGGTTGACGTTTATAAAATTTGCATCTTTCTTTCCAATAGGTTTGGATTGGTGGTTCTTCAACTGTTTCCCTAAGAAAGATTGAACTTTGGGAAGAAAGTATAAGGATTTAGAATAAAGCATAAAAAGCTGAAGGAAGGCAGAGTTAAAATGCAATGGTTAGAATTGGTATTTTATTCACAGTGAAGTTATTTAAGTCTTTCACAGTGTAAATTATCCAGGTTGTGTAACAATTATTTTGCTAAACAATGCACAGTAGTAGTTTGTGGATGTGTGGTGCTGGAAAGGGTCAATCAAGAGTTATCCATCTCATGTCATGTATGTGCCAATTGAAAAAAAAAGTATTCTGCTGGCTTTTAAATCATTTTACATCCTAAGCCAGCTATAGCAAAATAAGTACTGTTTTGGGTCATTCTTAACTCTTAGTTTTCTGAAAGTCCTCTTTGAACAATACCCAGGGCTTCTGGTCTGTATGTTGGTTTTTGTGGATCCTCTCTCTAAGTAAGTTTTGTGTTTAAAAAGAAGGTTGCTTTGGGCAAGAGAAATAAATAAATATTTTCCATGTGTCTTCTGTAAATTACCTAACTTTTTAAAAGTGGGGTTATTAAGTTAAAATTTGTAGTGTTGGTCTATTAGCTGCAACAGTTACAGAACACTGATGTAAATGAAACTTGAATATTTCTATCATTACCTAAAAATCTGTAAAAAACATTAAATAGATTCCTCTCTGGCAGGGCAGTCTTTTCCCAGACAAACTGTTTTCTTTCAGCGGTAGTAAGTAGAAATGAGCTCAAATAAAAATGCTAGTAGAGAAAAGATTTTTCTGGTCATTGGACTTCTTCCGTCCCCTGTCTGGAGTGACTGGTTCTAGAAGAAGGAGAACAAATCAAGTGCTTTCAGTGTGTTAGGGTTGCTGCGTTCACACGGCTGAGTGCCGCTTGGCAAGAGGTTTTCTAAGAAAGCAGCATTTTTTAATTTTTATTCCCCCCCACCTCCTTGCAGTTAGTTTTCTGTGTGTGAAGGTTTAGAATCAGTGAGTAAATTAAGGTAGGGTTGTATGCTGAGCCTCAGGAAGATAGTAACAGATGGCATCAAAACAATGGCATGGTTTCCACAGGAGAGATGACGAAGTAGATGAGTTCTGCTTAGTCTGGAGAGGAAACGGGGGAAGTATTTCTGGTTTATCTGTCATTTTATATTCTCCTGTAGGCACCATTAGGGAGAGAGTAACAAGCTAAATGGACATGTAGTTTCATAAAGTACAATTGGTTTATATTCCAAGAGAATGTAAAAGTCAGAAAAGCTCCCTGTTTAGTTTATGCGCTGCATGAATTGCTTGAGACTCTCAATAGTTGTTTCATTCTCTGAAGCAGTGAATGTCTTAAATTTCTTTTTTTAAACCCAACAAAACATGTAAGACTCAATAATCAATTTTTTTAGTCCATTGAAACAAGCAGGATCAAAATTGTAAATGAGAATTTAGAAGACTAATTAGAGTAATAATTTTTAAAATTTTTTATTTCTTACATTTTTTATTCTGTATTTTTGTCTGCTGTATTGTAAAAAGTCTGCTTTCTGATAAATGCAATGTTTAAAATTCCCTAAGATGGTAAGGGATAAGCTACAAATATGGACTATCAGGCAAGCCCTGGAGATTTAGTTAATCTGACCTAGATGTTCTTTTGATGATTGAGACCTGCAGTATGTGAAAACACTTCTCAATTTCAAAATGAAACACAAGAATATCTGTTGTATAACTCAGCTGTCCTTGTGGTGACAGACACATCAATCATTTCCGAACAGGAAAGGATTTACTATAAAAAGTTTGTAGCTTTGGAGCTGTTGAGTTCATTGGCATTCGGATCAGCAATGATATTGGAAGTTGTAAGTGAATTCAGCATTTGAATTTTACCATGTCCTAAAGAGGATTAGCTACAAATGCAGGCAACACACTTTCTTCTTTTTCATTTTCAAGAGCCTGTTGTGTAAGATGTTAATTCTTGACTTAGTTGTCACCATATTTTATGTGAAGCTGCTTGGTAGCTCTTAAAAAAGCACTGAACAGGTACCTATAAACATAAATAACTGTGGAAAAAAATGAATTGGAAAGAATTAGTGGAATGCAAAACTGTTAATGTATACTAGTTTGAATACTTGAGAAGCTATAATTTTTTGGTAACCTCTTGGGTTGAGACTATTTTTATAGTACAGTTCAATATGTAGCGAAGATGCTCTATGTTAAATAACTGTGGGGTTAATGTTCTATTTTTTAAAAAAACTTTAAAGTAATTGCATAAAATTGTTTGGATGGATGGTAGGATTATATGGTATAACATTTACTCTGCAGGGCATTGTTTCCTATATGTTTAGCAAATTCTAAGTTTTGACTGAAATTTTGCATGCGGATTTTCTGGTATGTGCTGATTGGTTTCAGAAAGTTGTAATGGTAATAATTCTGTGCTTGGAGAATACGGAAAAGGTGTTAACAGGCAGAATGCAAATGGACTTTGGAAATGGTAACTGTATCCACTGTTTTGGAGCTCAATATTTCTTACAGGTTTTTATTTAAAGTGCCTCTTGTGTGCAGTGGTGTTGAAATTTCGGAAGTTGCACTTCACGTTAAACAGTAGAGATTTCTTACAAAAATAACAGCTAAAGGCCTTCAGGAGTCACAATACGTCTTTTTCTGTAGGGATGAACAGATGTTTCCTTGGAATCACTCTGAACTGTATTAATGTGAATTTGGACACCTGAAACGAAAGCAGAGTCCTCTCTGTAAATGATCCTTGTGCTAAAACGAGAGTATACAATAAATCCAGTTACTCTGTGGGAGGGAAGGGTAAGAGGTGAAAATGATGGGATGCTTTGCACAAAGGTCTTTTTACAGATGCATCAGACTTAAGTACTGACACGCCTGTAACATTTTTCTTTGGTGCCTTTGAATTTTTCTATGTCTGTTTTAAGAATTTATTTCAGTAGAGGAACTGATATTTTGATTATGGTCTGTAGTGCTAAGAAGGCACGTTGTGGCAGTCTATACCAGATGGAGTTTCCTAAGATTGAAACCTTCTTGAGAATTTGTATTTTGTAGCTGCAGTCTGCTCAAAACAACAAAAGAATAAGCAGAGGCTTGTCAAACCTGGAAGAATTAATAACAGAAAGAACTATGGCGTATTGACTGGTATATATTAATACCCATGTAAGAGTAAGCCTTTGCTCTGTTCTGGGATAGGAATTGCCTTACAGTTAGCGTACCTGACATCTGAGTTGGCAGTACTTTACTGTTGTAAGAGTTACTGCTCTATAAATTCCTGTTTTTTCTTGCTGAGCAGTAATAAAGTCATTTTCTAAAAACACTATTGTTTTGGGGTTAGGTATTAATAGTTGTTAAAAACAAAAAAAAAGAAGGGTAATGGTATCAAATGGTGATGTTGCTGGTGAGAGGATGTTTTTCTGGTTGCCAAGGCACTGTAGGGCTGTTGAATATGAACATTTCATTGTAAAGACAAAGTTTGGAAACATTTAGTGTAATTCTTCACCATGAGTAATACAAAGGATTGCTATGGATAATAGCAATGGCACTCTTATTACTGTGGTGATAAGAATTATTTAACATTTCAGTTCATCTGAAGTGCATTTTAAATCAACTCTCTTGGCAGCGTTCAACCAAAAAGGAAAACGTCTTGAATAATGTGACTGCGGTTTTATAAGTTTCTCATAAATGCAACCTACCCTGATTATTTGTGAACTTGTAGTTTCATTCAGGTTTCAAAAACCAAACAAAAACTATGAACTTTTATTATGAGTGAATCAATTTACTTTTCCTTGAAATGTTGTGTGTGAAGTAATGTGTTTCTTCTTGTGGAAATATTTTACAGACTCCTGGTTTGAGAGCACACTCTGGAAGGTTGCAGTGGTTTGCAAAAAAGTGTATAACGAATAATCAGGTATGTGATTTGTATGATGTCTTCTGTGTCACTGTCATTGTAGTCCAAGAAAAATTGTTTTGAAATATTTCATTGCTTGATTTCTATGTTTGTTAAAGGATGTGTGACAGGCTGATGAAGTGAACTTAATGCTGTGTGGAAATGCTGCTGTGTACTTTTAACAGAAATTATTTTGGCTGAATGCGTGTAGCATGTAAGTGGACATATATAGAAGTTGTCGGGCTCAGGTGTAACTATGTTCTTTCTTTTCGAAGATGGAGACTTTGGAACAGTTGGTAGAATTAACTCAAAATCTTTTTGAATGTGATAGAGATGAGATGTACTACTATCTGCTTCAACTGTGTGGTGAGTGAGCTTGTCATCTTTTTCGTGTTGTATTTGTTTTCCTTCATGGTTGGAGGTTGGAAATAACCCCAAACTGGAGAGAAGTTTTATCCTTATGTACGGTTAGCCTGGGTAACACTTCGGAGACATCTTGCAGGGAGGAGAGTAAGAGTAAGCTGCTTTGGGTTTGTTTTTGTTTTTTTAAACCTGCCGACCTGAACTCTTGCACAGAACTCACACAGTACAATTCTTCTGGTCCATGCTGTTGTCCTGTGTACGAATTTGAAATGTTGCTCAGTTTTGGTTTCTAATACACTTGAAGAAAAAAATGCTTCTTTGTTATATCTTTTACTGATAAAGATCTGGAGTCTCCTGTAATAGGATCTGTTTCTGAAAGGTGATTTTTTTTTTTTTTTTTTTTTTAAAAAACCTACCAATTCGTCACTAGCAACAACCTCATTTTTGCGTCATTTATAGGAATGGAACAGTCTTTAAAATTGAAAGTTTATGGTACTGGCTTAGTGTAGGATGTATCTCTAGTGTTTTTCATTTCCTCTTCTGTATTTTTCAGGCTAGGCTGGCTTTGTTATTCAGAATATCATAATGTATTATACATAATTAATATAACTAGAATTAAAATTTCTAAGTCCTATATTTGGTGTTAAGATAGGATATGGAGTGCTAAATAGTGAATTATGGCGTAAAAAAAAAGTATTAAATGGGTTTTTATACATACATACATATATATATATACACACGTGTGTATATATATATATATATATGAGCCATTACAGCAATTTGATATATTTGGTCATGGGAAAACTTGTATTTGAGCTGGAAGTAATTCTAGACTGCTCCTCCTGTGTATTTTTGGTTGACTAGAGCTAGTGGTGTTTTAATGCCACATAAAATACTATTTGAAGACTACTTTTATTTGCATGTGATAACAAAAGAGGGGCTTCTCTGCTATTGTGCTTACCACAAACAGAAGAGATTAGTACTTCCACAAAAACTGACTGGAGACTCCTTGAGAACTATGTTGCTTTTCATTTCCTGAGCAGCCTTAGAAAGCTTCAAAACCAAACTGTAGAGTTACCCAATTCTGGCTTTGCATATACTGGTTCACGATCAGAAATCACGTAGACCTGAAAAGCAATCTTGTCTCAACAGGGAGGGAACCTTCCATCTCTCCACTCGTCCTGTTCACCTCTGGCAGTGACTAAGTCTGACAGTGTGCCTGCTAGGAAGAGAATCTAAGAAGATACAATTTATCAAACTCTGTCATACAAAATCTTCAGTCTTCTTTCAAAAGACAAAACCAATTCCATCTGTTCAAAGAAGTGGAAGACATTTGTGGGTTTCTGTCACCATAAAAGACAAAAACCTGGCACATTCCTGCTTTTAACTGTTTTAGATTACCTATCAAAGCTGTCCCATGCACGAGTACAGTAGAGAGTTGTCATTGTGCACCAAATCCATAAATTCAGATATATTTTAAGCATATAAAAAAAAGAACCTACCATCTAGTCCAAGTGATGTTTAAAAATGTTGAAAACAATGCATTTCAGGTTTTTGAACCACAGAGTAACTTTGCTGAAGAGAAGCTCAGGAGTTATAGGCCTCACCTTTTTCCAGAGCTTGGACAGCTTCAAAGTTAGATATCGTGTCATGACCTTGTCTAGTGAAGTTTTGAGTACCTCCAGGGGTGGAAATCAAACAACCTCTCTGGGTAACCTGTGCCAGGGTTTGGTCATTCTCAGCCACTCCTTTGCGGCAGCTTTTAACTATGGCCTTACATCCTTTGCTGTGCACTTCCAAGAGAAGACTGACTCGCTCCTCTCTGTAACTGTCAGTTAGGTAATGGAAGACACCAGTCAGATCTCCTGTTACCCTGCTTTTCTCCAGGCTGTCCAAAAATCATCTTTGAGTTCCTCTTCTATTTCATCTGCTCCAGCCCCATCTGTCTGGATGGCTGAATTTGCTCAAGTTGCTAGCATCTCTTCTAGAGTTGTGGAGCCCAGAAGTGAATACGATCCTTTCCATGTGGCCCCACAAGTGTCAAACATAGGGACAAACACATGAAAAAGCATTAAGACGTTTTATGTCCTACTGTATTATTGGCCATAATAATCTGTTTTCAGATGTTATCTTGACAAGCCAAGTTACATGTGTGTCTTTTCTTAAACCTGTGCTTCTCCTGGAAAGAAGCAAACATTGCACTGTTACATTTATATTGCATTGCAATATTATTTGCAAACCCACATATGTAGATTTAAAACACTAACGTTTAAAACAACGCTAGAGAATATCCAAGTGTGATGCTTTCAGCCAGCAGCTCCAGCTTTTCCCTGTGTTATAACTTAGTCCAGTGGAGCCTGAGCTGCAGAACAGCTGACATTCCTTAACCAAACAGTCGAAGAGTAGCTGGAGAGCTGCTGTTACAGGCTGAGATATTGCCAGGTGAATGATTCATTCCATCATCCACCTTCTGCTTTCTTACCTTGCATTTCTGAATTTCTGGGATTCTCAATTAAACCATGGAATGCACAGATTACAGCTCGCAGATGCTGGGGTTAGGTAGCTTCTACAACCAGAAGTCAGTGTTATCCTGGTAACTTATGATAGGGACACACAGAAAATCACCTGCTATATGTAGTTAAATAGTAATTAACTGTTGTTTCACAAAATCCAGCTTTCTATTTATTTATAATTATGTACAGTGGTACGTCTATAAATTGCTGTTCTCATGGAAAACAGTTCTGTGAATATGGTCACGATTTATTATGTTTGCCTCTTTCAGAAAACTTACCTTTTACAGCCTCCAGAGGTGTGAGGTGCTTTTCTTAGCGAAATGAGAGCCTGAAGGCCTAGAACACTTCTTTAACTCCCAAGTAGTAAACTTCTGCAATGTAGACACTCTAACTCAGTAGCAACAGAACCGGAGGATTTACTTTCAGGAATTTCAGAATAGAACTTCAAAGTAGTACCTTAAAATGGTAACATTTTGTAATAAATAAAAAATTTGTAATTCTTTTTACAATTAATGGTCAAGAATATTAGAACTGATAAGGTAGGGTGAATGATTTCTCGTTTGTTTAAAAATGCATACGAATATTTTGGCTTTTTTTTCTATTTGCGTCTTCTGGTATCCTCTGTGTGTTAGAAGTAGTTTAGAACCTTTCAAGTTGATGATCGTATGAAGCAGAAGTATATGATGAATTGATGAATTATTTCCCAAAGATTCCTTTTGGAATCACTTTAGATACATATGTATACTCGAAATATGTTTTTATCTGAAGATTTAAATCTTGTTTCAGAGAACAACGATGACTGGGGAAAAGCTGAGACTGTTTGGACTAAAATTCAAGAAGAAAATGTTGTTCCTCGTGAGAAAACACTAGCCTTACTGGCTAATATACTCGAGAAAAACGGTCAGGTTGTTCCATTTGAGGTGCCAAAGGTAATTTGAGTTCAACTTCCCTAGCAAGTAATGATTTTGAATGTTTCTTTCCTTTTAAAAATGTTAACACATAGCATTTCAGTAATTTAAACAAGTTTATTTGTTTTAAAGGTTAGACATGAACCTACCAGAAGTTTAAGTGTTCCTAACATGGAAGAGAGAAAAATAAGGATGCTTTGCAGGAAAAATAATGCAAAAGGTAAATTGAAAACCACTGAGGGTTATTTCTTTTCCCTTCATTAATTTTAAGTTTTTGAGTAACTACGGAGAAACACACACTTGATGCTGCTTCTTGTTGGTTTGCTAGTATGTTAAGAAGGGTACGTGATGCTGCTGCCTGCTAATATTATGCTTCAGGAAGCTGGTATGAGAACGAAACGCTAAAATATTTAAAATGTCATTTGAACTACTGACTTCTAAATGCATATTTGAAAGCCAGTCTGTGGAGAAGTTGCTGATTTTAAAATTGCTGAAGTATCGCTGGTCTGTGGTTCACTTTATACTGTTGGGTTAACGTCATGTTCTAGATTTTCAATATACTTATTAAACACCAGAAACTAAATTTGTATGCTGGATTGATGCTAAAAATTCCATTTTTATGGTTCCTAGAAAACCTAGCTGCTATCTGGTCACAAGTTTTATGGTGTGAGACATGATGAGTATAGTGAGAAGATTAATATCCAGTGAAATAGCTGGGACGTGTTTCTGGGAAGGCAATTACCCGTTAGAAGTTGTTGTTCAGAGATTTTGTATTTGCCCCTGTTGTTGGAGGCTTAATAAGATCAGATATGGTTCCAAAGTATACTTCAGGTACCTTATTTAAGCTATAGATTTGGCAAAGAAACTAAATAGATGAGATTGAATGAGATGGAACCATGTAATGGAGATAATAATTGCTCTCTTCCTATCTGGCTTTTATCTGTTAGTCTATTTTCTGTTTGTTGATGTTGCTAGGCTATTTATTTCTTTTTGAAGGGAGGACTCAATGTATAGAATTGGTAAACTTTTCCTCCTGTTTTTCCTCCCTCCATTCCCCCAAAAATACAGAGACTATAAACAAAATCAAAGTCTGTCCCCTCACAGCGCACTGTTTCCAAACCCCTGTTCCGCAGTTAAAATGGCCTTGAGAGACCACTTCAGATCAGTCTTGCTATGAAAAATGAATAGCTCTTTTGTGTAAACTTCCCTGCCTCAGATAGAAACAGAATTAACTTATGCCTGGCTATTTGCATCTATATGTGAAGAGGAGTGCACTTCAATGCAATTCCTTTAGCTTAGTCTGTGTTTAAGTAATGGGAAATCCATTTCTATCCATCTCATCCCACAGTAGGGCCACAGAGTCAGAACTAACTTTAATGGACCTTTCAAAGGAGGAAGGAGATCAGTCCCTTCCTAGTATTTGCCAATCTAGCATTTGAGTATTCTGGAAATTCTTATTTTCCTTGCCTGTACTATGACAAATAACTAGGCATCTCACTTGAAAGCAAATTAGAAACTAGAATTGAATAGGTTTTTTTTTTAAAAAGTAAATTTGCAAATTGAGGAAGATCTAAAAATACAAGATACCTAGTCATTTTCTTCCCTGTTACCAGTGTATTTTACAGGCTGGCCACTCAAATTTTAAGCTTTGAGTTTTTAAAAGAAGAATCTGTTGGTCATTCGCGGAGTTAAGTTCTGTTCTTAGTGAAATGACCCTACAGAGTTACTTGGTCACAGGAGCGCCTATTAGAATTCTAAAGTGGAGTCTGGATATTCTGTATATAGGGAGTGCCATCTCATGTTATGTATAAGAGTTTAAGAGTCATGTGTATTGTGGCAAATAAAGTTAATATTTCCAGGAAATATTTCATGCTAGTAAATTTTGGAGTCTGAGTAGTTCTGAAAAGTTTTAAAGGTTGTTGTAGCTATGATTTGATTTAGCAAAGGTGTTATTCTTTGAGTTTCACTGAATGATAAACACAGTCACAGTTTAGATGTAAAAAATGCTTTATTGTTCTTAACGGAGCTTTCTAGCATATGTTACAGCCTGGATGGCAGTTCTAGCTGCATGTTTATAGCTGCATAATCTTGTTTCAGAAAAATAAATGACTGAAAAGTGTGCTTATCATTTTTTCCCCCTTTTTGGTAACATCTTTTCATACACTGACAGTTATTGTGAATGCATGAAATAAAACTGTTAATCAGTCAAACAAATGCAGCGTAGTTTACTTGTTAAATATCTGTATATTTGTAAATTGTATGTTTTGTATAAATCTTGTCGTAGCCAAATAATTTGATCTCCCCATATTGGAATCACCTCCTATATTATTTGTTAAACGCTGTTGTGATCATGTACCAGACACTGTAACTATATACCCCAGAATTAGGTGTTGCCTTAAAAATCCTGAGTCTTCCCCTTCTAACCAGCTGTCTTGGTATTTAATCAACAGCCACGTATAGAAGAGTAGCAGTGACAAACTTTTTGTCCTGTGGAAGTATGTGTCAGTTGATTGTCGGATACAAGCAGTTTGGAACAAGCTGTGACTAACAACTTTGAGCTCAAAGATATAAGCACAGCATAAACAGATTGAAGATGGACCTTTTTGATGAATAGGGAATTTCTTTCTGTGATCAACATCATCACAATATGACATTTCATTTTGGCTCTTTTTTTTCCCGTTTTTTAGAGGCCTATGATATTTTCCTGAAAATGGAAGGGAAGAATGGGCTCCAGTATCGTTCTTATGACACCCTTATAAAAGCGTTGTTAGCACAGAATTGTCTTGAAGAAGCTCTCAAAGTGAAACACACGTAAGGCTTTTTGTGTTTGGGGGATTTTAATTGTTTGTGGGGGATGTTAAATAATTTCTGTATCATTTTCAAGTAGGTCCTTATGTTTCAATGGGAAAACAGGTCATGACTGGTAATTGGGAGCTCTCGTAAGAAACACACCGCTGTTATATAGGGTGGTATTGCATGTATTAAAACTGTACTAGAGTGACAGTATGTATTGCTAATAGCTTATTTCAGCTACCAGTATCAACAAATGTACTTGGCATCAGAACTGAAAGTCTACCCTTCTGGCAGCCTGCCTTTTCCTCTTTAGAGCAATATCCAAACTGACAAGATTCCTTCACTTAACTGCCCGTGAGCCTTCCCCTCAATGCCCGTCCCTGCTGCTGTCCTACCCTACCCACGCTCCCTGGCAGCTGGCTGCCTGCCAAATGCAAAATGGTACGTTTGACTGTGATGCCAGTGGCTAGGAGATGACCATAAACCTTAGATCCAACTCTTACACTTCTGAAATAAATCCAACCTGCTGTCGTGTGTTATTAGAATCACTAGAATCAAATTAACCTTTAGTGAGTTGTATGGTACACCACTTGCTTTAATTACTGCCCGTAAAGTGTGTTCTGGTCAGATTATAGCCTTCAGAATCGAGGCATTACTTGCTCTTCAATGTAGAGGTAAGAGCAACAAAAAAAATAAATGATCTAAATCTTTCAGTTTCTTCAGCTAAAACAATAGTGGTTGTTAGCAAGCGTGTTCCCTAGCCAAATACAGTGAATTTCAAAGTGCTTGCAGGTAACTTGCATGATGTGTACAGCACTATAAAAATCTAATAATTTTTAGAGTCAACTTAGTTTTTGGTGTATGGAAACAGTATAGTGTAAGGTGACTTTTTTTTTTGTATTTTTCTTTAAGAGTGCTTTGACCAGTGAAATATCTTTAACTGACAAAGTATTTGAATTCTGGATTCAGAAGAACAATAAAGTTTTTTTTTCAAATAAGTCTCAGTAACTGGGCTCTATGATAAGAAGTGTTTATGCTTGATGGATGCGTGGCTCATATCGAGGAAAAACTACAAGTTTATCAAATTAAGCTCCCTGCAATGAAATTAATGGATAAATCTTTGTAAACAGAAGATGGAAAGGAGATGCTTTAGAAGTACAAAGAATGTTGATAAGATTTAGGTAGTTTGTTAAAAATTCACAGAATATATTCATGTATCAAAAGATGTATTGAAAGATACTTCAGGGAAGAAGGCTGAAACTTTCTACTGAAGATTTGTACTTGCATTGTCTACTTCTCAGCTCCATAGCTCAGACACACTTGTAAAGAAGGTGCACAAGGTATTGCATGTTATCAGAAGTAATTTGCAAAATGTAAGAGCAGAAAAAGTGGTGGCTTGTTCCTAATATTTCAATGAATCAGAATTTCCACTTTTGATAGGTGTTTTAGTATGTAAATGCAGGGGAAAAAAAACTGAACAGAAAATTTTAAAGACAAAAAATTGGAGATGTGTTGGAGATTACCTGAGCCTTGAGGTAATTAAGAAAAAATAAAATAGAATTTAATAAGAGGTTCTGTTCTTGGTCACTGATCAAGGCCAACAATCGTCCTAACCCCTGTGCTTTTTGGAACACTCATACTCCGTTTTGTAGCATAAAAGTGTCAGAAAAAGACATTCTAAGAAGCCTGTAACAGCTCACGGTTGCATCAAGACAGAAAGGGCTTCATATTGGCTGTGTTCATGGTGTTTATATCTTTTTTTTCCAGTAACAAAGTGATGCTTACATTAAGCATTTTCAAAAGTCTGTAAGTTTTAAATTATTCACTGAAATAGAGAAAAATGATTGTGTATATACCCATGGTTGAGGAATAGCAAATGTGTGTGTTTTGCACACATTTCTGCATGCTTGACAATTTTTCCAGCCTCATGTTACAAAGAGATTACTCCTACAAAGCCTAAATGTGTGCAGTGGCCTGAAACTTCTGCAAGTCCTCATGTTTTCGTGAAATACGGAAAAACTACCTTCATTTATGTGAGCTAACATATTTTTCTTTTTATTCTGCTTGAAGCCAAACTTAAATAATATTTGGAGAGCCTTACTGCGGGCATTAGCATAGGCAACATAATAAATACTTTTTTATTTGAAAAGGTCAGATAATTTTAAAACTTACTTTCCAGTATCAGAAATGAGAAACTTCCACGAGAATGTGATGTGGTAGAAGGAAATTGCACTCCTACTCTGCATTTGAAAAAAACCAAAACAACCCAGAAGGTTACTGATCTGTTGGTCCACCCAGATGTAGTTGCTTTCACATTCTAGCACTGTTTTGAGGAATATTTACTGCATTTAGTCCAAGAAGTTTTAAATAGAAATTCAGAAGTATTGGAATGATGGATTAGTTCTGTAATAGTAGCTAACATCTATTTAATCACACTAAAGATTGGAAGATTGGAGAAAGTAAATCCTTTGTTATATGTAATTTACAGTCTCATGCATGAATTGTTGACTTAAGGGCTTTGACAGATGGGACAAAGGGAGGGGGGGGAAGGCGGAACTGAGCAGTGGGTGCTTAGGCAGGGATTAAGAGGATTGGTTGGGAGAGTAAGAAAATCCCGAGTCCAGTGACTGCATTTGTGAGCCTGGGAGGCTGAAAGTGACTGAGAGGATAGTCATATTGTGTGCTATGTGAAGGATTTTCTTGGGATTGAGGAGAATAATTTAGCAATGACCCTGCTTACCTCCCAATCCGCTCAGCCTCTAAGTTCAAGTAGGTAGGCTGCTCAGTTGTTTGCCACAAGATGATCAGTGAGGTTTATCTTGATTGCTGATATGGTAAATGGCAATGCCCCCCTTTTCTGTGTAGAGATTTTGTAATCTAGAAATGAACATTAGTAAAGTTATCCTCATATATTAAAAATGTGGCTATATGTCATCTAGGAAGGGGGAGCATTTTGTAGCATAAGATCAAGATGATTGCTGGTTAGTCTCTCCACTAATTTCCAGAGTGTTAGAAAAGCTTTGGCAGCGTTATTAAAGATTCTCTTTGCTATAGATGCATGAAGTTTTGTATTACAGGAGATAAAGAATTGATAAGCGAAATACAATTTTATCGTGGCTAAGGCAGCAAATGTAGTATGTTCGCTTTAGAACTTGTATACATCTAGATGACAGAAATTTGAAAATTAATCAACCAAATGATAAGGTGTTAGTTCATAATATGCTTTAGTTTATGTTTAAAATATACAGTGCTGAAAATAAATGTTTCATTTTTATTGCTGAAAGAATAGTTTTATATTTTATAATTATGGTGACTATTGAAAAAAGAAGAAAAAGTATCCAGCTTAGGATACAACAGAACAATGCAGGGCATGCAGTTATTTTAGTCATCTAATATGTCAGCATTCAAGAATCTGAACCGATTGTTTAAAAAAAATCTTGTACTTTGTTTCTTTTGTTGCTCACTTCCAACTTTGTCATCTGTCAGAATGCAAAAAAAAAATTATCCTTCTATAACCATTGACAGGATAACACAAAAGCTGTCTCCAGGTCGATATTTTGCAGCAATATTTTTAACATACGAACAGTAGTTTTTATAATTTCACCTTGGTGCTCAACCATTTATTATCGTATCAGAAGCATGTCAGTAATTCCTTTCTAAATGTCTGCTTCTTTTAGTGCTGAGACCCACATCAAGGGCTTCACACTGAACAGTGCTGCCAGCAGCCTCCTCATCATATCGCAAGTTAGGCGGGATTATTTGAAAGGTATGTCACAATGCTTGACCTTTACGTCACATTAATGCCTCTGCAGATTTTTCTTGTAACGCCCTTCGAATACTTGGATAAAGGAGTCCATTTAGCAAATTACCTGCTTATCAAGAGCCTTTTGTGGTAGCTGAGAGACGTAAATTACTGTACATGCATTTATAATACAGCTTGAATATGAATGTACTTGTCATTTGACCACTTAGTCCAGTTTCCATTCCATTTAACACAAGATGGGTTTTCTTAAGATGAATCACAGCTCTTCAGACATGCAAAATTTGTGCTCCAGAACGAGAGAAAGTACAGGCTTTCAAGTGCGTTAAAATTCACAGCACAAGTCATTTTGCTTTGGAAATTAACATACTTTAGAGCATCTGAAACAATTCCCAGCAGTTGTTTCTTGCATATTGTGTTGGTTGTGCGAGATACCAGATGAGTTAAATTGACTGTTAAATGTGCGTGATTGTGCACTAAATGATTATAATATTGATTTAAAAACTTAATCAAATACTTTTTAATAGTTTTCAATACCAACAGTAACAAAATATTCAGTTTGGTTTTCTTTTTAACGTAACGGTGATGACAGAAAAGAAAATGGTGGCTGAGGAGTATGTAGGAGTACCCAGCAAGATGGTGGATGAAGTTTACAGTTGTGTTGTTTAGTTCTCGGCACTGGTTGTTTTGCAGCCTAGAGTTCAGCTCCACAACCTTACATTTGACTTAATTAGTTGTGCTGTAGAACTCCTGTGAGAGAGGAAAACTCTGCAAGAACATAGTTTTTACATGCAGTGCTGTGTCTGTTATCCCTGCACGAGTACAGTGTTGGTATGTGTTTTTGTCAGGACCTTTAATCTTTAAAGCAGCCTTATAGAAAGAAAATATATTACACTGAATTGGCTTTTACTTTCATACCAGGAGGCATACCAGAAAAATCCATTTCTTATTGTGCCATCACTTAATTTTGTTTGGTTCCATTATGTGTAGCTGTAGTAGCCCATGCCCATGTAACATTAGCTACATTAAAATGCTCTGAGTGTTCAGATGGGTCTCCTCACTTGCGATCTTTCCCAGAGCAGATAAATTTGTCTTCTTTCAAATTCCTTCCTCATGCGGTCGGTCTCCAGTCTGATGTCATTGCCAGGTGTCATCAGTTGAAGTACTTATGGTGAATGCAGTTGCTTCCCTTGCTCTCGTCATGTCTTAAGTTTTTGCAACTTTCAAGGCCTTCATCTGACTTTCCTGTCAGATTTCATTCTAATAATTTTTTTGTTTTTTCATGTTCAGTGTACAATGAAGTTTTGCCAGTTCTTCTTAAATATTACACAGCAAAAATCTTGCCTTCAGAAGGGAAGGTTTCTACTTTCTGCCTATCTCTTTTTAGCTAGCGTACTAAATTATCTGCTATGTCAGCCCTCTCCCTTACTGTATTCTAAAAATGTTTTTTTGTGCACTACAAAGTTCCTGAAGAAGTCTGTGGCATTCCATTGCTTTGCAAAATTATGTTTATCCTGTGCACTGAACAAGCTTTACTTTGATAATTCACTTGAATAGTTAAGACTTAATCCTTGTTTCTTTTTTTAATTTGAAAGATACTGCTCCTCTTTTCTCAAGTAAAGCCTTGAAAATGCAAGCTATTTCAACCATACTGGGCATTTTCCGAGGCTCGTAGATTACCCAGACAACTTTTGTGCACGGTCTTTTTGTCATCTTTTGTTGCTGATCTCTGTTTGACCTACATCCTCTGATCGCTTTCACTTACGTAAAACTTGCTTGCTTTAGGTTCACCATCGTGCTTTGCTGGGTAATGTGGTATAGCCGACAGTTTTCATGTAGGTCCCTACGTATACTTGTATCTTCTACCAGGAACTTGGTAGAACCCAGGTTATGTTAGGAGGCAGAACTTGAGTTTCACGGCAGGCAATTTGCAGTTTTTAGGCAAAACTTTAAAAGCTAAACTGTTGCTTTTCACAAGCACCTAGAGTTACCTGCTTTTCAATACTGAAGAACCATGGGATTAAATTACAGATTCAGATTGGTAGTAATGAGTGCTTTTGCATAAGGGCGGGGGGGGAACCAAACAAACAGCAGAATTATCCAGAACGCTACTAGTACAAAATTTCTTGCAGTAGTGCTGCACACATATGACTTTGAAATCTTTCTCGGTCCTTGTTCTTGAGAAGGCTGAGTGTGCTCCGTGCTAAAGAGGGAGTCCACACTTATAATCAGGAGAGAATTTAGCATGGATTTTAAGTTTGCTTTTTAAATTTGGGGAATTTTGCGCCTAAAATATTGCACGCTTTTTTTCTCTTTTTTTTTCTTTTTTTTGACCTTAAGAAAGGGAAAAGGGGGGGGGAAGGGAGTAAGAGCAGTACAGAAAGAAAATCTGCTGTGAAGCAAAGTTAGGCATACAGGATGTTTTTTCTTCCTCTCTTGTAAAAGGTAATATTTGATTTCTGCAGTACCTGCATATTGAATTAGAATGTTAATGCTGTGGAATTCAAGTGGGTGTATATTGTGTTAAAAGTGTTATCCCTTGGTATTATAATTATTATCTGTGATTAATCCTGCCTATGCTGGTAAGGAATAAGATTTTTACCAGAGGGACATATCTTTCTGTGTATGTTTGCTCATGTGTAACATAAATTGACATGAATTCTGGTTAGAGAAATCAGGAAGACTTCATCTGCATTGGACTTGAGGAATTTGTGGCAGGTGAAGATTGATTTTGTGTTTTTAACATAGGTAATTGCTATAATTTTAAGAGTTCCTGAGGTAACTGTCCAATTTTGAGTTTGTTTTTATTTTTGCATGGAGACTTTTATCCCATGCTTTTATTTAAAAATGGAATGTTGGTAAATAAAGTTTTGGTGCACCCTTAAAAAGACAAATCTGAATACTAGACTTCAGCAGTTCTGATAATGAATAACACTTTTAAACAATATTTATTCTTAAGTATGCAACATTTTTGTTTGTTTGTTTTACTAAAGAAAATTGACTAAAGCTTGGGAGAAAAGCAAACTGAGAAGGTCATGACTTTAAGGTCATAAGGGAAGGTGTTTATGACACAGTTGCTTTCCTTGAGCTAGATACTAAAGTAAATGCTAAAACTGCCTTCATGCTTTTTATTATGCAAATATTGCAGCGTTTCAACCTGATTTGCTGTTCAAATATTTTGTGTGTATATATATTAAAGTTGCAATTCACTATAACAGTTTTGGGGCTTAAGTTCAGCGAGAGAATTATCTTCTGTACATGTAGGGTACATGCACATCTTCTGTACGTGTACAAAGGGTAGGGTTAATGATACCGACAGCATGGTTGCCTTCTGAACTAAAATCTGATTTTCTTTTCCCTTAATTCTTTACCATCTTTAGATGCCGTAGCTGTTTTAAAAGGAATGCTTGACAGCGGCTTATTTCCTACTAGACCAGCAGTTGTTGCACTCACTCAGGCTCTGGCAGAAAAAGGAGATCTGAAGAACCTGCAAGCACTTAAAAACATGCTGAAAGACATCACAAAACCAGTTGGCGTGTCTGCCTCACTAATTGCTAATGCTATTGCATTGGCTCATACTAAAAAGTAAGTATTTCTAGGGTTAGTATGCGTAATTCTTTTATGCACGGTGGTGGGAAATCACTTGCATTATCCATCTCATTCAGTTTCCATTCTTACAGTGTCCTAGATGTTTAAAATTCTGGTCAAGTTGAGCAGTGTGCTGTTCTGTTCTAGTATTGTTTCCCAAACACATTTGGGGTTGAAAATCATTTAATGAAATACAGGGATAGGTATGGAGCATTTGGGTCTTATCTGGTAGTATAATTTGACTTTGATACCTTTAACATTTTACACCTCATGCAAAGTGTTTTTCTTGGTGTTAGATCAAAAGCCCTATGAAATCTGAATGTAAAATGGAAATACTTCATCAGTAAAATGATCTTGGAGCTTAGCACCTATGGATTATGCATGTAATATTTGTTCAGAAACAGAAATCTGCTACCTGTTAACAGTAGTTGAAATGAAAAAAGATATTGAGTTTACCATCAAAATTTGAAAGTCAGACATGTATCTCTGGATTGGGTTTGTTTGTTTTTATCAGAATTATAAAAAAATTGGCTTTTCTGCTTTTAGGCCACAGTTTTGGTTATGATGATTATCCCCACAATTTCAGTATCCTTTGATTCAAGTGTTTAATTCAATATCATGTTATGCCAAGTGTTTTTTGTTGAGATGTTGGTACTGTGCTAGTTTATCCTTTGTATAAAACTGCATGAGGCACGCACTTCTGGGAGAAAAGGCATAGTATGGTCTTCTCAAATATGCTTCGCAGGAACCAGTCTTCAGGAATCTTAGATTTTCTGCTATTTTGTTTCAAACCAGTTTTGTCGGGTAGAGCTCCCGTGTTTAACTCAGCAGGAAAACAGTAGAACTGTGGTAGTACATAACCCATATCTCATCACCTCAGGCATGCCAAACCAGAGAGAACAGTCACTGGAGTGTTTGAAACAGCAAGAGGACTTGAATTGAAGGAGAACCACGCAGGCCAGTTCCAGTAGTGAGCTCAGTGTGTTTTCAGGCACTGAAAAACAATGTCTACAAAGGACTAGTCCTTTAAAAACTTAGATCTGAGTGGTCCTTGGCACACAGTCCTGGTGCATTGACTTGTGCCCAAATTAAACACTCAAAATAGGAGAGAGACTTCAGAATTTGTCTCATAAGCTGCGTATTTTCCTACATTTCCATGTCATAAAAATGTTGCACAGTCACGCTGTGTTCTTAAAATGTAGAATGATGACAATAATAAAAAAAAAAAATTGCTGTATGCAGGCCTCAGGTTATTTAAGCAGCATCAGCTTTTCTTTTGCCATACCAAAATTAGCTTGGATGTGCGAACAGCAACAGCATAAATAATAAGCACCGTGTATATACTTAAATATTCTGCAAGCTGTACCTCAAGAACAATGAAAAACAAACTCTTACAGGTATTTTTAATACCTGCTCCTTTATTGGTAGATTCATGTTTTTGATATAGTTTTCAAGCATTTTTTGTATCTTTCAAATATGCTGTGTTTCTGTTTTACCTAAAAACACTCATTGTGCTAATCCACTCTAATTTTTAGAGTGGGTAGATGAGAGATGCCATTTGAACTTTTTAGACTGCAAGAAGTAGAGCTAACACTTCAGTGAATACTTCCTGCTTTATGGTATTAGCATTTGCTGTACTTAAGCCATAAGACTAGAAGTGTTTAGACAAAGGTACCGACCAAACGACATTTACTGTTGTCTTTAGCAGTTAAAAAGGCAGGCGTGGGAAGAATCAGGTAAATAATTAATTGAATAGCATTAAACAAAATACTTGAGTCACATGCATTAATTATTCAGATACCTTCCGTTAATGTTTTGATTTTGCCTTCTAGATTTGCAGAGCACATTTACCTAAAACACCAAGCTGAACTCTTCTTTCTTAATGAGGAAAAAGTGTGTCAAAATTACTTAGGCCTTTTTGACCCTTTGTAGAAGTCGAAGGTCATTAAAATTTTTATTTTTAGGTGAATTTAGTCATTCAGTCATAAATGGTTTCGCTTTTACAGTATCTGGATGAAGTCTTACGTATTCAGCCATTCCTGGGAAATACAACTTTAATGTAGAAAACAAACTTTAATATAATTGCTTCTTTAGATTTAGAAATCTCGATTTCAGAAACTAAGCCACTTCAATCTTTTTCCTTAGCAATGACCTTGATGCTGCTGTGGAATACCTTGAGCCTCTGCTTATCTCTGGTGCACAGAATCCTGATCAAGCTGTCAGAAATATTTCCTATTTGTTAAGGAAGGTGTCTGAGGAAGGATTAGAACCAGCTTTGGAAAAATGTGAGTTAATTGCAATAATATTTAAATATTCTGACTAGACAGAGGTGTTATGAAAGAGCTATTACATGTAAAACCTGCTCAGTCAGCATAAATCATGCCTGTGAAGCTTACAGAAGTGGCTTTTCAACCAAAGGTTTTCCTTACATACCTATCATTTTGCAGTTGGTGCGATGGCAGAACGACTGGCCAGTCAGTTTGGAATTTACAGACCTGTCACAGATCTTTTCCTTCAGTATGTCAGCGCAGAAAGAGTGGATGATGCCAGATCACTGGTACAGGTAATGACATGAGAGGTATAGAAATGCTTCAAGCTCTTCAAAGGTTAACTGAGAAATTGTCAAAATAGGTGTTGCGTAGCATAGGTGGGTTTCTGAGCTACAGTATAAGTAGCAGCAGCACAGTTTAGACTATTTCAAGCTATGAGCTTGTACCGTAGTACTGATAGGAGTAGTGAGTCCAAGAGCCAGAAGGAAATAAAAGAATACTTGTGTACTGCTTGAAATTCCATCCAAAGCAAATATTCTTTTATAAGTTTTCTGCTGGACGACTGTTGCTTCTTGCAAACAATTTCCTTATATGTTCTCACTTAATGTCTTTAAGTGCTGTACAGTTTGTAAAGCAGAGGCAGGCAGTGTTTGATGTTCATGGACTTAGTTGCTGTGATATCATGTATGCTGTATTCAAGGTTTATTAAGAGCTGCAATTGCTTTCTATTCACTTGAGTGTCACAGATGCATTAAAAGACAAATGCTAGTCCCTGAGCCACAGTCCTGTCCGAGTTACTGGTCTTCAGAGAATGAGACAGCTGAGCTAAGAACAAAGCTGAGCCAAAGGTGGGATGACCTGTGGGTGAGGAGAGCCGCTGCTGTCAGCGTGCACAGACCGTCTCCGTCAGGGAGGCTTATCGCTGCACCTGGGCAACCCTGCACGGAATCATAGAGTGCCAGGTTGGAAGGGACCTCGAGGATCATCTGGTCCAACCTTTCTTGGCAAAAGCATGGTCTAGACAAGATGGCCCAGGACCCTGTCCAGATGAATTCTAAAAGTGTTCAGTGTTGTGGAATCCACCACTTCCCTGGAAAGGTTATTCCAAGGGCTGATTGTGTTCATTGTTCTGTGGGCATAGGCTCTTGCCTCAAGCTATGTCTATAGCACGCTTGAAATAATATTATATATTCTATATAATATTCTCCCCCTCAATATTATATATGCTAGATAAAATTCTCCCCCTCTCCTGGGGGAGAATTTCAAAGTTAAGTGTTAAGTGAACATTGACAGATAACCTTCACATGAAACTTCTGTGTTTATAAGAATTTATTTTTTTATATGGTGCAGGAAAAGCTTTCAGTTATGTAAAGCATTCTGGACTGCTATTGTTGATCAAGTATTCTACTCAGATGTAGCTACAAGATAGTAATAATCATTGTACACTGGTCATTATTTTCTTGAAAAGTAAACCACAATCTAAATAATTACTTGTAATATTCTGAAATATTAGTATAGACATGGAGAAGCCTTGGTTTCAAAAACGCATCTAAGAGGCCATTTGAAAGTTTAAGAAACAGCAGTAGTGTCTTTTGTGCTGTCTGGAGAGAGAATTCTTTTGCTGACAAAAGTCGCAAGTGATTTGATACTTAAGCATGAAAGGGGGCTGTGGAAAACATTTTTCCAACTAGACTGTCTCTTCTCAGAGCACCTGCTGACAGTAGGTGAGAATGTCTAGAATCAGTAATAAAATGTTGCAAGTTTCTTCCATGAATATTTTGCCTCACCATAAAGCAATTTTTTATCGGAACACTACAGGTACATTTTTGTCTCGGTTTGTCTGATGGAATGAGGCTTCACACTTTTTTCCCCTGGACCTTAAAGAGCTTGTCAGACCATATTATAAATGCAGTACATTCATACAGACATTCATTTTGTCTCTTGTTTGCATATGTCTAACATACTAATTGAACGTAGTAAAGTCACGGTACGTGTATTTTTGTATGCACAGTATTATCATGTGTGCATTTTGGTGCTGATAAACCATCCTACAGCTGGTAGAAAGTGCTGTGTATTGTGAGAATTTTAAGACTGACGCCCTTGAGGAACATACACTAAAAGGTTGTGTTTTGTATTTTATTTTACCCTTGTTTCTAAAGTAAGATTGATTTATCTGGTCTGTTTCAAACTTTTTTAAGTTCAACTTCTGTCTCTCTCAAACACTGTCTATTGCAGTGAAAGCCTTTTATAAAATAGAGAGATTGAAATCAGTCCTTTGTATGCATAAGTGTAGGTAATTATACTTTAAAGAGAACTTGCTTTGTACATTTTAATTTTTATAAAGAAACGAGCAGTTATCTCCCTGACACCTTATTAAATGTATAATTAACCTTATGATCCCTAGCTCACTTGTGAATGCTTGGCAGTATAATTGGAGAGGAATAGTGTTTCTCTTTTTTCATTCTTTTGCAGTCCTAAACCTCTTTTTTTTATGGTATGTTGAAGTATTAGTTTAATTCTTTCCCCTTTTGTTTTAAACAAACTTTGTACCTACCATTTTTAAAACAATGTTTACCAAAAACAGTACATGAAATGAACTTGTTTCCAATATACATTGGTGCTTTGTTGTTGTCTTTTTTTTCCTCAAATGGTCAATTATTTACCTTGTGAATAGATAATATATTGTTTTATACATCTTTAATTGGAAATTTTCACCTTAGTCGTTTTGTTTATCGCTAATGTACTCATGATTGCTTAATTAATTTTTTCTTTTTCTTTAGAGACATGGTGCATTGGTTGAGGAGAAGAGAACTTTAGGGAATTTTATGGCTAGATTGGCATTTAAACCTGGACAGGTATAATGTTTTTTTCATATGTATTATTTTATATGTAGCAAAATACTATTTCATCAGTGTTTGTTGAAGTGTTTTGGATCTTGAACTTCTCAGTTGACAGCTTTATTAGGTTTCTCTGAGGGGAGGGTGGTTAATTTGCAGGGCCAGTTACATTTAAAGGAACAGTTTACTTATAGAGCATGATGAAAATGAGGGCTTAGTTAATATTTTTCTGTTCAGTAATTTCCTGTGGTTTTTATGTTTATAATTTAGATCCTACAAACATTGTGCTTTCAGTGTTTTACTGCACTGTCCAGTTCAGTGTCATAATCTGAAAGTCCTTCTTTTGTTGGTTACATTGTATGTAACACAAATGCAAGTTAAAACCTTAGCCTCTCTGCGTTGATTTAGCATTTAGCGTGTTGGCGTTAGAAGACATTTCGTATTACTTGTTATGGTGGTTTGGGCATGTGTCTAGTTAGAGCATCTTTAGATTCCTGGCTTCTTCCTCATTCCCTGTAATGCAACATGCTCTCATTTATGTGCTTGCTTGCTCCTGTATCTCCCTCCGCATATGCTCCTCTCAAAGTAAAGAAACAACAAATATAACGTTAAATTAACTGCTGAGTGGTTTACAGTTTTTGTTAAATTGGTTTAAGTCCGGACATACTCTCATTAATACATGAATTGCTTCCTTCAGAAAAAAATGAGAAACTTACGTTTAGGTTTCTTCAGTATGGATTTTAGTCCTGTATTTTGCTTGTCTTATTTTGTGCCTGATTTCTTCAACTATTTTGCATCTACACATGAAGTTTTGGAAAGGAAGCTATTATGTGTCTGCTTTCAGTTGCACAGTCCTTTCCTTTTTATCAGCCCAGGTCATTTCACCTAAAGGATCTGAAATAATTATTGTAACTTAGGCATTTTTTTTTTTTCTTTTAGAGTCAAAGTTAATGCTTTTCTTGTCTGTGCATTTAATTTCCTAGGCAAAGAAGATAGAGACACTTCTAGAACTGATTCCTGAGCATCTAGACATGGAAACTGTGTACTGTTACCTCATGAGATGTTATGGTAATTTACTCCTCTTGGAATAGTTTCTCAGTAAGAACTCTTGAGAAAGATCATGGCGACCCTTAGAAAGGAGAGTAGGATCTACGCTGTGTGGTTTGCTATGCAGCTTGAGCCCCAGAAAGGTGGAGGGGGGCTTGTTTGGGGTTTTTGTTGTTCAAGTCTGTTGGATCTGAATACTAGATGAGCTCTTAGGTTGTAAAAGCAACCAGCTGACCCAAGCCTTGAATCCTTTTCAAAAGGAGTCATATTAGATTAAAGGATACTGCGATAGTAGAGGCTAGGTAGGGACTTTGTGGAGTAAAAAAGAATCTGTCCTGACTCACAGAGAGAAATACTTTAGAAATGAACAGCTTCTAAAATTAATTTAGAAGAGACATTATTAGTGTAGATACCTGGTTTAATTTAGCCAAAGTTAATATTGCAGGTGCCTTCATTTGGATTGATTCGAAGTGCTACTCAGTTCTCTTTATAGTTGAAGTCAGAGAGGAACAGCTCTAAAAAATTGAGTTACTTATTTGAAGATCTTGATATGTAACTCTTCACCCTGGAAAAATCAGGGACATCTAGCCCCTATGACAGCACTCAGTTGGAACCTTCCTGTAGTGTCCTTTGCCTTGTGTACTCTCATATGGTCCTTCATCTGTATTACAGGGAGTAGATGCTCTTCACACGTTTCTTACAAGCAAAAAGGTATAGTGACAGAAACCCTTGGGCTCCAGTCTATCACAGAGGAAATAAATAGGAACAATTAAGTAAAACACTTCAAACCCAAATCCAAGGTCTAGTGTTAAAGGAATGTAAACTTCATTTTATTTGAATCAAGTTGTCAAAGTTCTTATGATGTTGTATCTAACTTAGAAAATTCATTTGCTTAGTAGTGTTCAAAACAGCAATCACTACCAAAATCTTTTAGCCCTGTAGTTTCATTCATAGCAGGCTAAGCTTTCTAACATATTATTATAAAACAAAAAACCACTCTTTTGTCACCAGCACTGTACTTGCTGCTTTACATTATCATTAGCCCTTTACTGCTTTTACCTCAGTAAAAATTCCATTAGTGTACTAATTAATTTTTTCAATATCCTTTCCAGCTACATCACAGTAAAACAATTTCGTAAAGAGATTGCAGAGAACCAGATTGCTCTATTATACCTAAAAGAGTGCTTAGAGTGTATTCAACACGTGAAGCCACACTATACATGAGCAGATGGTTGCTGTACTTTTAGGCAGAGACGTAGCTGGCTCATAGCAAGTTCTAGGAGGGATGTTCAGCACCACTGTAAAGAGGTTTATAAACTGTTTACAAGTAGTTGTGTACAAGCATCTCACCCGTATGAGACAGTGATTCCGCTCCCGTGTCAGGTGTCAGAGTGTGTATCAGTTGCTTGTCCCACTTTACCAGGGCTGAGCTGAGTGAGTCATAGTGGGGTTTCTTTGCGGTTTCTATTGCATCTCTGTTTTAAGGAGGCAAGGTGGTGTCCTACTCCTAGGATATTCGAGCACATTTACTCTGTATTCTGTCCCAGCCATATATAATAAGTACAGACCTGTACATTGGAACAGTAGTTTAGCTACCTCTTCCTCTGATCCCTGCTCTTCCATTTTTGATACTTTCTGCAGTGGTAAGTATGTTAGTTTCATTTGGCTGTTAAAATAGTCATCAATAAGATACCGAGTGCAACAGAAATGTAGAAGGCTGTGCTTAGGTTGTGTTCTAGCCAAGAGGGCTAGAAATTATTTCCTTCCCCCCCCCCCTCCAGTTAGTAAGCTTTAAACAATTTCTCATTTTGGGCCAAGTCCAACCTTGTAGTGTCATCATTTTCTAGAGAGCAAATGATTCTCCTGTCAGGTCCATTGTTATTTTTAATTAGTTAGCAAGAGGAGTGAAAGATAAGAGTACTACTACAATTGGTTGCTGTTGCTAGTTGTCAAAATACGTGGATGATAAAATGGTAGTTGTTTGTGTTTAGCAAAGATATAGTAGAATATAGATCACGGCTGAAAAGTCTGATCATATATCACACATCCATGACTAAACAGATAAAGGGACATTTACTCCTTTCCTTGTCCTGAGATACGATCCACTGCCAGGACTAGATTTCCTTCATCTGGTGAGATGCATAATCTTTGCTATGTACCTTCTAGAAAAAGAAAATATTAAAAATCACATTTGTGTGGTCCATTAAACTCAATCTAAGTATTAGTTCTTTCTGTTCCTAAGAAATAGAATGATTTCTGTTAGGTTTTCCTTAAACTAACTCTTCATGCATATTTTGCAGTAGCCTCCCACATTTGAAAAGGAACTCAGCCACTTGCCAGATGTGAGTGGGAAGCTTTTTCTCATGAGAAAGGGACATGAGCTATCCATTTCTGCATAATTAAAGCATTATTTTTGAACCATTATTTTTGTAGTCCCTGTGGTTGTGAAGATGGTGTTTCCAACTGTGAACAAGTAAGACCCGAGATAGCTCCCACACTGCAGATTTGCGTTTTCCCAAGCAACAAAATGAATTTAACTGAATACGATGGCTTCCTTGTTGTTCACGAGGTGCTAGGAACTTGTACTGCTTCTAGGAGCCTGAGGACAACAGTAAAACTGTCAGAGGTCACTTCAGTTTCATCCTGATGCTTCTCAAACAAATGTCTGAGCAGCAGGAGAAAGACTGTGGTTAAGCATGAGTCACTGGAGAAGGAGTTTCTGCCCTCTCTCACTTTAGAGGAAGGAGAAAGATAAGCTACTCTTCTACACCCAGAAGTGAATAGTGCTTTAAATAAATGGAGAATGGATTAGTTAGAACCTGTTGCAGGGGATGATGCCTTTTATGGAATATCCAGAAAAATCTTGTTGGCTACTGAGGTAGTAAAGTTTTGTAAGTGTTAGTGGGTCAGCAAAAATTTTCTCGTGCTCAATGAGATGAGATTTTTTTTTTTCTTTGTGCTCTAAAATGAGTGTCTAGCCTTTGTTTTGCTGTAGGTTATAGATTTGAGGTACCCAGCATCTGTCTGTAGCCATAACAAAATTTTGCACTTACTTAAGGGAATTCAGTTTCTCACGCATGGAACTTCCGTTAGATTTCGTTCTAGCTTCTGTTTATATTTTTTTTATCACTTGCTTCAGTAAGAGACATGTGGCTCTGTATCTCACATCCTAGAGTCATATGTTCTTACTGTGCAGCTTCTGATCCTTTGTGGTTCCAGCACATGCTTGAAGGAATTGGATCATCCAGCCTCAAATAGAAAGAAAGGCTAGAATGACTGTATGTTCTGTTCTTTTCTGTGAATTGTCAGTAGAAGAGGAAGAATATCCAGAATATTTGGAATATTGTGTATTAAAACATTGATAATATGTTTTGGCACGTAGTAGGAATACGTGATCTTGTGGAAACAGGTGAAAAGAGGAACACTTAATCACTGGGGGATTTTTTTGTTTTTTATTTTTTTCCTCAGAATTGGATGGGGATGTTGCCTCTGTAAAGGCTTTGTATGAGAAAACAAAAGCGAAGAATATACAGCTGCATGATCTATCTCTGAAATCTTTAGCAGCTTTTCTGAAGAAAGTGGGAGAGCCTGTCCCTTTCGATGAACCCCCTGTGAGTATTTCCTAATTAAGAAATAGATGCGCAGAATTGTGCGTGTTCAGTGTTAATGAAACAAATTGCATGAATAATTACACAGGGATTAGATCTCTGTAGAGACTCCTCAAAGGAGGTAATGTGTGAAGTACTGAGTGTTGTAGGAGCTACAGTAAACTTGCATTGGATTTGACTTGAGGAAGTAAAACCTCTTGGGGCTTGTGATATTTAATCTACCTGATCCTTATCAGTCACTCATCTACAGGTTTACCTTCATCAAATGCCCTTGGGATGTTTATCTAAGCGATTGAACTTTAAACAGCTTATAGAATGTGTATTTCTTTGACAATTAATGGGGTTTAGTTTTCATTAATTAGCTGTTTTGCTTCTAGTACAACTTGCTCCTTTAGAAGAATGGGATTTTAGAACTGTAGGAATTTTCTGTTACAGCTTTGCTTCTGGCTGCCTTGCCAGCAGATACATGCGACTGTGCAAATATATATTTGAGGGCGATAAGTAGCATGACACTAAACCTATCAAGGCTGTAAATACTTCTTTCACATCGTTCCTTTGACTAATAGTTTACTGGTACCAGTTTAGCAAAGCAAACATTAAAGACTTACTATATTGTCCCTCTCTAAGCAAACTTCTTATTGCAGTTTTCCAGACGCCTTTTCTAAAAGAAGTGATTTTCTATATTTGTGTAAAGACCTGATTATATGCTTTTTCTCCCTATTGCTTCATGATATTTGTGATATTTCCTTTCTCATTTTGCGAAGAAATGGCGAAAATTTTGGCATAAAGTATTTGATTTGACCTAATTTCTAATCCAAATTTTTGTTCAGAATGTGTAAATTGAAAATCTAGAATGTCTGTTTCTTACATGTAAGTAGTGACAATGAGAGTATTCTTTCAAAGGCGCTGAAATGATTAATTTTCTGATTTCCCTGTTCAGTTTTTCTCTAACACAGATTGGTCTTCAAAAGTATCTTTTTTTTTTTACACAATTGAAGGTTGTAGTTAAAAAGTATTTTCAATTTTAAAATTAAATTGATTATATTATTGCATTTTGTAATAGAAGCTTCATTATGCATTTTTGGCAAGGTTTTCCTTTTCCTTTTATTCTCTCTCTCTGGTATTTCTCTTAATTATACAGACTTCAATACAGATCTAGATTTGCATGACATAGAATAATAGATTTGCTTTTGTCAGGACATAAGACTTTGTTCAGAATTAGTAACTTTTCAGTTGAAACCATGTTGAACTTGTTTATTCCGCTCTATTTATAGGAGTCATTCAAGTTCTATGTGGAAAAATGGAGAAAAAGAAAATTGGAAGCATCATGAACAGACAGTCTTTTATGATTTAGTTGTTTATGAAATTGTTTAAATATTACATTCAATAAAAATTTAAAAAAGCATGTTGTTCTGCGTAATTTTTAATGTAAATCTGTATTTAAACAGCACTTTCCGTAGCAGTAATTGATGGAAACATCTGTTAATAGAAATGCTGTTAAAATTGCTAATGAAATATTAAGATGCAGCTTTCTTGGGTATTTCTGCTTTGATGTATGATCTGCTGTAACCTGGACTGTATTTTGGCTTCTGTTGATTCACCAAATGTATGTGTATACAGAAAGTTGCTAGAGGGCTATGTAACTGTAACTTGGGCAAACTGTCTTACCCTTGGTTGTTCTTTCACTGGTCGATGCGCTACGTGGTGAAAGTAGAAGGGTGAAGAACATAGTCTTCAAGATTCATTTGTATCTACACAGAAAATAAAAGTCATCTTTTTTTCTAGATTTCTCCTAAAATGTGCTTCTCTTGTGTTAATATTGAGCACCCTGACAAGATACTTAACAGGTGAAAGACAAAATACTTTCACCTCCTGCCAAACAGCCTGTGTGTTGTAGTTCTGTAGCATCTGCAATTCATTCTCATTAAGTTAGTTTTATGGATATAAGAGCTTGCATATTCATGGAAACATGCATTTTAAACAAAGCAGTGCCCTTTATTTCCAAGGGTAGCAGGTTTTACTAGCTGGGAGGCTATTGGGCATGCTTTGTTTGTATAAATGTGGGAGTAAACCTACTCTGATGTGATGTGCTACAGTCCACGGTTGTGGGAGCATGGGACACTTATAAATTACAAAGATGAAAGAATACATGGAAAATACATGTCACCTCTGTGAATAATAATGGCAACTCACAAATGTGCACGCTGGTATAACAAATGGAATATGGTGCCTATGCTGTATTTCGAACAGGTTTTAATGAAATGAAAGCTTGTTTCTGTGCATTTAGTAGCTTTATTAATCTTTACATTTTCAGTTGGTTAGCCTTATCTTGATTACTGTGAGAAAGCCTAATAAAGTAATTAAGTTTGTGTCTGCACACAACATTTGGGCAAAATTTTGCAAAATTTGCACAATAATCAGAATGTGTCAGAAACAGGGACCTAATTTTTTTTTTTAGTAAAATTTTCAATTCATTAGCTAGTATGTTTACAAATACACAGCAAATTCCTGCTGTACTTAAAAGATGAGGCATAACTAAACAGGGGCTGAGGAGGGCGGTTGATTTTGTTTTTCAAGTAAACTGGACAAATCCTAGCTGTGTCTGCTCCAGTGGCGTTGTGGCTTTACAGTGACCTTCATCACTTGAGGCATAGACTCTACAACATTCTGCACCTACGTGGCTGCAACCGTCTGGCACCCTTTGTTCCTGGGTTGTCAAGATAAGGCATTAACATGTGAAATTTCATTCATAGCCTAATGGTTGTGTGCCCTGTCTGAAGGCAAGCCTAGGCAGTGCTCAGTTTATTTCATTTCACAAAGGGAGATGTTTCTTTCTTCTAAAGCTACAGCTACATTATCTGGGCTTCAGTGTAATAGCGGCGTAATTTAAGATTGTGTCAGCCAGTTGGCAACCCTTTCTCTAGTGCCACAGCTCTTGGTTTTAGAGGTTGTCTCATGAATCTCTTGGTTTCGCAGCAGTGGCCGTGTTCCAGTGAGTGGAGTCAACATGTGACTGTAGCTGGAAGCCATGGGCCTGTGTGCTTTTTGAGCTAAGCTAGCATGTGAGATAACTGATGAGAACATTACCTGAAGCAAACACCAGGTCATCACAGAAGTTGACAGCAGATCTGGAGATCTTAATCACCTTTTTGACAAGGAGATGGGATCTTGTGTGGTTGTGGAGCAGGTGCAATTGATTGTCAGGTGTTGTGTCCACTGTTAGTCTGTGCTGTGGTACTGGCAGGTTGTGTTTGCTGGCTGCTGCCTTCTGAGACAGAAAAGAAGCACACGACGGTGTGGCCGGGTGTGTGGTTGTGTGTTGCTGGTGCCTCTGCGTGAGGTCTGATGGTGCGGGATTAGTGCTAGTTGACATCTGCGTATTTCTAACTGGTTTGACTTGAGCTCTAACAGACTAATGCCGTATGACTTAATAGTTGTAGTTGTAGAAATTGAAAGTAAGTTTGATAGTCTGTAACTGAAGAATATAAATAAAATTGTTTTCAGCTCCGAAATTGCGTTTTGAGTGACCTCGTGGAAAGCTATGGGTGAGTGAGCCGATGAAACAGCAGTGAGGCACGGCAGGAGCCTGAGACCATACAGTACCGAGCGCTTTGTGGCAGCAGTTACAGGCTAATGGGTGAGGGTGAATGCTCATCATTTGGGGTCATATTGCAGTAGCCCTGGCCCCTGGAGCCTTGTGGCAGAGATGGGAAGGCAGAGATTATTCAAAGGATAGGCAAAAACTGACATTGTGTGCTAATATTTCTGATTTTCTGTTCCAGTGTTGTTTTCCCCCATGGAATTAAGAAATGATTACGCAGAAGAGTGCAGTTTCTCCTGTCTTTGAAATGTGGGACAGTGAGGGATTTGTGCCACTCCGGGACACAGTCATCTCTGTCTGAAACAAGGTTATACCAGGAAGGTTTTGCAGAATCTGCATTTGTGCCGACTCTTCTAGAATACGCTTGAAATGATAATATTTCTTGTGCATTGGTGAGGTGAAACTCGGCCATTTCAAGCATGAGGAAAAATGCACTTGATAAGGTTAGCATTTCTTCACCAAATAAATGGGCAGTTTCATTTTTTCTGTTTCTTCATATTCAAAGAAGGAAAACCTGTAAGATGACACATAACGGCAGTCTTGCAAACCTGTCATGGCAATTAGTCCAGATACCAAACGTATTCAGTCTTACTGACCATAGCACACACCGCTTTAAAGCAGAATTCTAAGTATCATTTGCCACTGCTAGTGAATAACTGGGATTGTGCGGAACCCAGGCCAGGTGCAGTGTCTGTGAGATAGGAGCGTGCTTTTCCAGGGGCCTTCATGGGAAACCGAGAGTGCTGACATGAAATGACCTGACACGTTACTGTAAAAAGCAAATTGTGGGAGTGTGTATGTGTTTGCATAATAGTGTGTCCTGATTGGGGTTGAGAGGACTGGAAAAAAACTTGCTGCTGGAATTGAGATGACTTACCTCACTTCTGGGCCCTGTGACATGTTATGGACTCTCCTCTTTTCCTCAGTCCCCTTGAGGTAGGGGCAAGAGGAGGGTGGTTTTTGTGGGGTTTTTTTTTTTTTTTGTTCAACATGAATAAAGTTTCCTCGTTAGCTACGAATATAGTCATTTTGTAGGATGATAATTACATGCTGTAGCTCTATCCTTATCTACTAAAAAACTCGTTTAACTCATTGTATCCAGAAACCCTTTTCTGTGGCAAGAAATGTAGCTTTGTAGTTTAATAGCTGTCTTTAAACTTTCTTAATATCTACCCACTGTTGAAAATGGAGTAGCTGAACGGATCGTGTCTTTGGCAGTGACAGCTCAGGAGGTTTTTATAGATTGAATGCCTGAGTCAGCAGGATTCCAGCTGCAGTTTACAGTAACAAGGGAGGATCGTAACAGTGAAGGTAGGATCACGAGTGTACATATTGACAGACTAGAAGCATATTCACCAGAGTACTACTGTATTTATTGCTTTTTTCAGAGGTGTGACGCTTCCAGACTCTCCAGAAGCACAGCAGAGGAAGGGATGATGGATGTGACCAGGAGGTTTTCCTGTTCAATGTGAGAAATCTGCCAGCATCTGCAAGGAATGTCCAATTTCCCACACCAGTGTATTACTGCTGTAAAGATGAAAAAAAAAAGTGAGAATATAAGAAGAATCTGAGACTGTCATTGAATTCAGCCATTTTTTAGCAGCACTTTCTCTGCATTTCTTAAAATTATTTCTATAATTTCTGTGTCAAGTCAACTGCAAAGTGGTGTTTCTTTTCCAGAATGGCTGCAGCCTCTGGTGATTTACCTGTACTTCTGTGAATCAATACTTGGAGAAAACCCAGTATCCTTTTCAGTTAGTGGTTCCATCTGAGACCATAATTTAATCCAGAGGCATTTTTCTGAGTATCAGTGCGCAGATCCTCAGCTATAGGAGCAAAGTTCTGGGTTTTCCGTTAGGTATGGAAATAAGAGCAGGTACGGAAGTTTGAGGTTTGGGTTTTCTCTGCTGTTTCCTGTAATTAAGAAAACGAGATAATAGAAACTGTCTTATGCAGTGCCTGCTGTAGACGGGAGTTCCACATTGATCTACTTTTAGATAAAACTATTAATGCAAGGTTTCTCTCTGATACTCCTAAACCTCTATATTACAATTGGCTAATGCCTCACCATTTCTCATGTGATTACCCTTACAACACCATGATGAAGCAGTAATATCTATAGATTGCTATTGTCTGTAGCGATAGCTCCAGACATCATTGTAGTTCTGTTTCTCGTAGTTGTTTCATTCAGCTGTAAGTGCCAATGAACTCGAGGTTCAGAAAGCAACAAGCCTCAGTGTCTCACAGTGAAAGTGATGAGTCTTGAAGACCAGCAGCAAATTTAGCTCTTGGTTTTGTATCTTCTGTTCTTCACATAGTCTGGGGCAAATCTGAGAAGCGATGTTATTGGAAGAGTTGTAGAAAGCAGAGATGAATCTTCAGAGGAGGAGGATGGACCTTTAGATAGAAAACATTTTGGGCTGGAGGGAAAGCAGGGGTGTGTGGACAGAGCAAGGTTGTCAAAGAAGGCTCTGAAAGGCTATTTTGCTGGCTGCTGGGTTTTTATTTATAGCAGAGGTGCTGTGAAGAGTCCTCATCAAAATACTGAACTCTGAAGGGATTGGGAATACTGGGAAAATACCTAAGTGGGAAGGATGAGAGTAGGTATTGTGTGTGACAATAAGAAGACAAAGCTAGCAGCTTCAGGATGATGCCTTAAGCCTAGATGGATTGGAAGTAAATGACGATGAAGGGAAAGAGCAGCCCTCAACTCTCTGGCAGTCAAGGCTGATGACACGCCACTGTGGATCTTTGCCTTTCTCATGGTTCTCACTGTCTCCTCCTCAATGACTTTTTGAGGTTCACTGGAGGAGAAAGCAGTGACAGGAGCAAGCGCTGCTGCTAAGGGTGATCTGGCTGCTAAGCCCAGTTCAGTGAAGGAAGAGGCTGTGAAGGACTGACAAGAGCTGCTGAGCCAGCCTGGTCCTCTTGTGCCTTTCCACCACGGGGCCTCATGATGGTACTAGCCCTGCCGTTACAGCCGGGTGACTGAAGGAGCAGGAGCACCATCCTACGATCCCAAAGGAAGTTTTGTTCCAACCACAACCTCTTAAACCTCACACTTGCAGATTCAAAAGCAGCTGTAGGAATAAGTGTTGACCGTGTAATTGAGGTTCTAAAGATGAGTCTGAATACAGGACAGCGTTGGAGCTGTTAAAATATCTTTGCATGTTCTGACACTGAAGTTGCAGCCTGAGGTGAGGCTGTCACTTGAGCAACTGTGTTAGGTTGCTGAGCCAACCACCTGGCCATATTCTGAAAAACTTTCTGCCTAAACCAAAAATAAATAAAGCAAATTGCCCTTGTTATTTGCAGAGTTCTCTGGGGTCTCTCCCGATAAGTTTAGCCAGAGTCTTGAACAGCTTGTGTGGAAATGAGCTTACCTGTAAATCTTGATAATCTCTGGCAATTGTCCATTTTTAGGGCCCTCAGTATAATCACACTTCAAAAATTGGAAATGTGATAGAATGTGTGTGTTCATTGAAGAATCTGTTAGGAACCATGTATCTGTAGGCTTTTTTTGCTTCATAATTTTGTTGACTCAGACTATTTCAAACATTGAAGTTCAGAGTGAGAGGGCTGGTAATATGATGTCACACCTGGTTTACTGTTCAGCATTCCAGGGAGGAAGAAAAAACCCTCATCAAGTGCAATAGCTAAAATAAATATAGTATTAAATTATTTTAAAAAACCACAACTGCACGTTTAGTTTTCTATATTTTTTAATAGTTGTAATGACAGCCATAGTCTTCATAATCTATAGTACATATAAAATATTGTTCTCTGGTTGTTTTTATGCCCAGGAACACAATTTTTGCATTTGAGCATCTTTCTTGCTGTCATCAATAACATTATGAATTTGTCTAAATTCAGCAAGTAAAAACAAGGTTGAAAACTATGTTTTATACCACTAGCTGCAGGGGGCATAAAATTACGGTAATTTGTGGCTTTACTGTTGTCAGTCACGTTCAAGACTTTTTCCCCAGTGGAAAATTATTATCACATGCCTGCTGCTGAATGTTTTACAAAGCTGCAAGGCATTTTTCTAATAGAAAAGCACTGAGAAATTCCCTATGAAGTATATAAAGCTAAAAATCTTTGTTCATCCTTCTTTTGTCTTGCTTTTAGATGGGACAAACCTGAAGCAAGTGCATAGAAAGTGTTTGGCAGTGTAACAGCAGTGGCTCTGCTGAAATTGGACTGTGTGCTTTTCTGGGTAAGAGTAATGCCCAAATAGGCCAAGTAAGACCGAAATGCTTTTTTCACGTGCTTACTGGTAGGAGTTCTGGGTATGGGGGTTGAAGGCAGGGAAGCAGGTACAACGTGTGGTATAGCCCACCAGAGCCACTGTGTGCCGAGTTACTGCTGGGCTGGTGGGGCGGTGCTGGCTTTTTGGCTGCTCCCACTGGCCTGAAACGCACCTGTGGCTCCGTAGTGGGCTGGCAACTCGTGCCCGTATTGCCAGGAATTGCAAGCCAAGCAGCTTGTTAAATGGTTATATTAAGTAGATACTAAAAGAGCAAAAAATGCTGTTGGTGCTCAGCCTTTCTCAGATGAGATCAGAGTCTCTTGAGGTGACGCCTACCACACGTTTGACCTCCAACTTGCCCAGCTGGAAATCCAAGGACTGCCTTGTGTGACGTAACGTTCTGTGGCTGGAGCCACTGGTTAGGGCAGCACATGTCCTGTTTTTCAAAGTTTTCAGTTTTGTGCAGCACACTTCGCTAGTGCCTGGTTTGGAACTCCGGTTTTTGGCTTTGTGCCTTTCCACAATTAGTTGAGGCACTGCTGCAAGGTGATTAGCTATTTTTAACTAAGAGTAGTAGAAGATTTGGGTGTTTGTTGAAAAGCGATCATTAAGATAATACTCAGTTCTTTTAGGGTGCTCTTTGCAGCATCGTGACTTGCATCACAAGGAGGAAGATGTTTACTTTTGTCAGGAAGTAGCTGCTGGTGGAGGTTATACTGGCATAGCAGTAGGGCTACATTTTTATTCTTTCTCAGCAAAACATGAATTATTTTTTATTTTTAAAAAGTTTCTGTTTTCTATATTCTTCTCCCAGCCCTCAGTAAATCAAAGTGTCTTGATGAATGATATTAACTGTTAACAGGTGCAGCTGTATATTGTTGCAAGGCACTGGAAATTTATTGAAAATTACGTGCTCTATGCATTTGGCTTTTGAGTATTTGTGAATGCATTGCTATGCATTTAATTGAAAATTCAGTACTGAAGTATCACAGAACCACAGTAGTAGAACTTGTGGACTAATTTGCTTGTGTACAAAATGCAAATAATTTTTGAGCTAAGTGGGATTGTTTGTTAGATCACCATGTGGGTTCTGGCCAGGACTTTAACGTACGATCTGTGCCTTTAAACCTACTTGTTAAACATGAAAAATTACAATGAGGCAGAAACAGTACTGAGAGATAGTAGGAATCTTAGCAAAATCTGTTTAGATGCTTAAAAAGGAGCAAATCCAAATGTGTTGGTGGGAGATGCTGGCTCTGGATCCATGATGTGAAGCTTGGAGAGGGTGTGTTAAGTTGCTGTTTCTTAACACTGGAAGCGTTAGAAGTACCTAATTGTGGCCATGAAAGCAAAATAATGCCAACAAAATTTGCAATTCAAAATAACCAAAATTTGACTTAATGACAAAATAAATATTATCAAACAGTTCTGTAATTAATTATATAAATTGGCAATGGCACTTTTATAAATTATGGCTCTGAATGGCTTTTTAACTGTTCCCTGAAAAAAGCACCAAAGCTATCATAGACATTACTGTTGTGTGCATATATACAAATATATGTAATCTATTTGTGCAGATACCTACACATATATATATTAGTATGAACACAAGCACACATATATATGCTTTTTAAAGCTCGTCAGTTCTTAAAAGGGTTAAACAGTTTTAAAATTACCTCAACCCACTGCTTAAACATTGTTGCCTTAATTAATAGCTGCTAACATATGAAGGGCTTGTCTTGGCTCTCAGAGTATAAAAAAAAGCAGCATGTCACAGAGCTCTATGTACATTGTTTCTTGTCTACTGCCATTAACATTAATCACTGCGGCTGAAACCTGAAAGGTTTGTTATTCCTGGTACAAGTGGACGTACCAACACCTTACGGTTTCTTACCCACAGGGTCTCCTCATGTAGCATATTGTCCGTGATTTTTTTTTTAAAGGAATTTAATGGTTTGTTGATTTTTGGTTTTGTTTTAATTAAAATGATGGCTATCGATAGTTGTTACGTATTTAGAATTTCTGAATGCATTTTGTAATGAACGAATATGGGATAAAACTTTCAACTTTCAGCTTATTAATTTAGCTTAGCTGTAGTGGAAGCTAGTCCTTTCAAAATGATGAGTTAAAAGTGTTTTGGAGGACTGCCACTACCCACAAGTCAATATGCAAAGTAGCATTTCTATAATCCATTTTTGCAGTGTTAAAAAAGTTTGTCCCTTTTGCTAAGTGTAGGGACTGCATAAACTTGGTATGGAGGTGTAGGGGAAGAACTTCTCACCTCTCCCTGCATTAAATACTTTAAGTAATAGACTTTCTTACCTGATCCTTTACAGGTAAGACACCACCTATAAGACAGAGAGGTATTGTAACAGCACACAGTGCCATTGTCCACACAGTAGTTTATATTATGCAGATAGCCAACACAATTGTGGGTTTTTTTGGCTTTATTTTGTTTTTATTCTGAATTTGGTGAATTTTCCTTAGCAATATCATTGTTGCTTGCAGTTGATGTTCCCATTCCCAAATTTGGTGTGTATGCGGGCTGAACCCCCATAGCCTGGTGCAGGTAGGTCGTGCACCGGGCAGTTCAAACAGCGCTTGGGCAACCAGCTTGGAAACTGGAACGGCTTAAATGTGGTGCCATGTCAGAACCAGTTTTGCAGTGACCTGACCAGCTTGCAGGAGCAGGGACTATGCTGTACAGCTGAGGAGATCTTTTCTGAACCTGTCCAGGGTGGGTACAGGAGAGCAAAGACAGTAGTGGGTGAATCCTGGGGACGGTGGCTTCGTCAGGCTGGCAGGCAGCGCTCTGCTCAGCTGGCAGATCTGCCTTACCTCAGTCCTTAAGTCTGTAACAAACTCAACGCTGTCCTGTGTGGAGGGGACATTACAAGGAGTTTTGCTCGGCGTCTTACTTGTCATCTGCAGTCTCTGAGGTTGTTGGGAGCTGCTGTAACTTTGGTTACGCAGATGCCGGGAGTGCAGGCAGGAGGGCACACCGAGCTGCTGCTGGCATGGGGAGCCCAAGGGAAAGGAATGGCTACTCTGAAACATGGAAATCAAAACTGTGCTGAAATTAAATCATGATGTTTAGCCATGGGTAGGACTCATGGGAAGATTTCTGTTCCATCTCTAACCACTTTTTTTTTTTTTTTTTTTTTAACAGCAGCAGCCCCGCTATGGAAGTGTGAAATCTTTTCTGCACAAAACCTAGCATGAAGCGGGATACAGACGTAGTTACCAAGGCGTACAGCGTGACCTTCCCTGGTTGAGAGGTGTGCAGTTCCCCTAAGCTTGTGCTATTTTTCAACTCCTGGCATTGCGAGTGGGGCTGGTTGTGTGTCATCCACCCACTCTTCCCTGTGCTCTTCTCTGTACACAGCCCCACGGCATGCTATTGTTAGGCACGAACGCTAATTGCTGGTATTTCAAGGCTCCTATCTTCTTATTGCTAAAGCCTGTAACAATAATCACAGCCTATATTCCCCATCTCTAGGCATCAAGGAAACAAGATATGATCACAGGCAGTGTGCTAATGTAATTGTAGTATATAGAATATGAGCCTTTTCTGTGTAAACACAGGCCTGGCCACATCCTATGATAGCTCTTCCTACCCTCCATACGATGGCTGTTCCTAGGCTCCCCGCTCAAGTCCCCATTATGTATACATCTCCCCCTGTCATAACACCACCTCTGAAACACTCACACCGCTTGGTCCTGCTGCATAATGTTAAGAGGGTGGAATTTTAAATTGAAAAAGGCTTTTTAAGTAGTGTCAGCAGCCTGACTAATTTCACAAAAGGAAGGAAATTCAGAGTTAAGGCTACGGTATATTCTTATCTAGATGCCTGAAGATTTCTGTGCATGACAATGTGCCCCTAAAATTCAGAGCTGTCCCTTCTGTCTTTAATTTCTCCCATTGTGTGTCTCCTTTTTTTATTAAACATCAAAGTGAATTCACAACAGAGAGTCAGCCTAGAATTTAATCCTCTAAATACCTTGAAAATAGAGGTTTAGACTAGAAGTACCAATATATACCCTTAAAACTTCAGTGTAATATAAAAGAGATCCTAATCACAACAGATCATTACAAAGAAGAGTAAACCACTTCAAAAAAATTAAGTGTCTTAAATATAATAAAAAGGAATAATTAAGAATCAAACAGGAAGCTGCTATTCTGACAATTTAATGATGCTGAATTGGACTGAAAGAATTGGCTTTGCCATTAAAAGGCAATGAAAATCTGATAGTTTCAAAATGGCACTAAGATAAGACCGAGTGGGTTTTTTTTTTTCAAAATCAAATGCAGCAGAACCAGAAAGAAATGGTAGAATTCACCTTAGAAGAACCTTGGAGTGTTTTGGATCCCTACTGCTACCTGGGGCTGAAGCCATTATTTTATCAGACCTGCTTAACATCTTTAGACTAGGGTCTTCCTGGGAATTTATTACTGCGTGGAACCTGTGTAAAGTAATGTGGCAGTCCTGATTGCCAAACAGAATAATAAAATACCGATATTCTTAAACTCATAGTTCTTTAAAAGAAAAAAATAAAAGGAGGGATTTATATAATAGCATTCAGGGCATTGCATTTCCAGTGTAAGTGGAACATGTAAGTGGAAGTAGACAGTGGGCTTTGGGTCTCTGTGTATAAGCACAGAGATATGCAGAGATATGCATTAAAATCATGCAGGCTAGTCTTATAAAATGCTCACAACTGTACACTGCATTTGCACATGCACTTGCCATGCCTGTGTGTGAATTACAGCCATTTATTTACTGTTACGCGTTTTCCGCGATTTGTGTTTTATGGCTGGGCATAACTAGTTGCACAATGACAAGCATTTAATAGATTACATCATTAGATTTTTTTTTTTTTTAATTACTGAAGGGGTGGGTTGGTATTTTCTACCCGAAAATCTTGGGAAGGAAACTTGGCAAGTTGCAATGTTTTGTATTGCTATGGAGAAAGATGTGATTAATAGCAATCAATTGCTATGTATGTATGTATTATGTATGCTGCAAAAATAAATCCAACAAGTGAGATAAATTTTATCTGTTACAAGAAATCGTCTATACAGTCAGTAAATACCTATTATGGGCATCAACAGCATCTAAATGGAACACAAAGGCAAGATGCGTTACAACACACAAGCAATTAGAGACAACACTGAATAATTAACAGTTGTGTTTTCCATTCTTGCATGTTCTCCTGAAGCATCAGTCAGATCTGTGTTGCTTTCCTGTATGCTGTTCTTATGAGTGCTGAGCATTACATGCGCTACAGAAAGTGATGTTTTGTGTGTGCTGATGCTGCTCTCTCGGAGCTCTCCGAGTTAAGTGCGTGATCCCTCTGCGTTCAAACATTATCGGCTGTTACAAAGCGGGATGAGTCCTTTTAAATCGGTAGCCCATAGCTCAGGATATTTCCAGGTTTGGAGAACTCACAAGCTCCCGGTCACCTATAAAATCGTGTGTCCAACAAACCAACAAAAAAACCACCCCCAAACCCACCCCCAGGCCGAAGCCCCAAGCTGTCGCAGGTTTAGTGGAGGAGCGCAGGCTGCCTTCCCACTCCTGGTGTTCTGCTGCCATCCTGCGGCCAGCTGGGCTGCTGTCACCCCGCTCCCGCCTGGGACTGGCTGCCCCCGCCGCGGGCGGCTGCCGTGGTAGCCAAAATATAAGCTTATGGGCTTGTGGCCTGAGCTCTTTCTGGTGTTTTGCAAGGGTTTCTGTAACCTGCTGCCTCGGCTGCGTGGTTTGCTGTTACCAGTCTTGGGTCGATTTCTGCTTGATGAATCTCAGAGATAAATAGTATAAAAGCAGGAAGCTGCAAACGATACCAATGAGGACGAGGTAGCTTACGTAGAGAGGATGGGAGTCCAGGTCCAGAGCGCGCGTGACCTGTAACCACAAATAACGCAAAATTAGGAAGGGACGCAAAATTTTCGTGCCGCATCTGTGAAGTGCGTTTTATGTGTGAGCTTGCCTGGGCCCTGCTGCCTCTCCCCTTCTTTCCAGCTAAATGTGACTTTCAGAGTGGTTTGAGAGCTGCTTACAGCTACGCTGTGTCTAGTGGCTGTGGTCTTTCGGAAGTTCAACTTCTGAACAATTTCAACAACCATGTAGTTGAGGCTTGTGTGGAAACAGTTGCCCTTTATTCTTTTTTCTTGTTCTTTCTTTCTTTTTTTTCTCTACCACCAGAAAGAAAGGCATAAAAGGAGTGACTGCTGTAGGGACAAATTTAAAATATCCTGAGTATAACATGATTTCACATATTGATTTAGTGCTCGTCAAATTTGAGGCTACAATATCTACTTAAATGTGGTGGGCATACAACTGGCACTCTGATTGGTTATCAAGTGTTTGTGACAATGTTTATTAGTGACTTACAAGTTTCCCCGGTATTTTAAAAGTCATATTTCCGACAGTCATTTCATATGTGAGGTCATTGAACTGAATTTGCATCATGCTTTGAAAATTCCATCTGAGAAAAGAGATTTTGGAAAACCAAAATGGAACTGGAAAAAAAAAAAAATGGCAGAAAGAAAGAAATTGATACACATACACAAAACTTGACCCCTCAAAAACTGCTGTGTCAATTTTTTTTTGACAGCTAGAGGCTGTAAATGTAACAGTTTATTATTGGACAAAATAGCAGATATATACTTCATACCATTACAGTGACCTATATGGAATGGAGTACCTTTTTTGGTCAGGTTTGGGTCACCTGTCCTGTCCATTCCTCACCAGAGGGGCAACTTTTTACTTCCTTGCAACCCTTTTACTTCCCAGTACCCCCAGCGTGGCACACAAGACCTTGGTCACTACAGGAATAAGTATGAGCAAGACCCTTTCTGCATTCTGATCCCTGGCAGTAACTAGAAACATCGTGCGTTGTGGCTTCCAGTAGCAAACAATCTCTGCAAAAACATGCTGCTAACTTCAGAAAGTGCAGCCTCTTAGAAGAGCCGGAGCTGAAAAGCAGCATCACTGAATGGAGAACTGGTTCTGTTTAGCTTAAATCCGGACATGCATGGAGATGGAAAATTAGGAGAGAGATAATATCCGTATCTGTCAAACTCCCACTCTCAGCTCACTGGAGCTCAGTCTCCATCTACGGAATATAATTAGTTTTTCTGAAAAAAAATAGCAGCCACATAAGAATTGAGCCTTTCACTAGTGCTTTTTTAACCAAACTTCTTGGTACTTCATCCTCAGATGGAGAAACTGGTGCAAAATGAATGATCTGACTCCACCGTCACTACCCAAGGAGACAATTGCAAAGGTAGGAATAAAACTGAATTTTCTTGCACAGGGCACACTCAACCTCTCAACAACCGGTCACTGTTGAAAGCCATCAATGTTTTGTGTTGAAGGGATGGTGGGAGCTTTGTCTTACCTGTCCAGAGGTTTTCCAGGCTTATTACAAAACCACCGCTCAGGTAGAATGATGTGAAAAGGACGTTTCCAAAGAAGGCTGAGAGCTGCAGCGTCGGCAGCAGTGCTGCCACCCAAAGTGCCATCGTGCGGGCGCTGTACACGGCCAGCCACACCGCGAGGAGGTTCAGCAGGAAGTGTTCTGGTTCAGGAATGAGGTTTGCCAGCCAGTAGATGGGAACCCCGTAAATTATAACAAAAGCACAGTGCTCTGGGAGTTCCCCCAAAATCTGTTCAGGAAGAAAAAAAAGAGAGTAGAACGTGATATTTACAGAGCCACCTGAGAATGCACCTTAATGTACTTTACGGACCATTTGTGAAAACTACAGGCCATACTGCCTTAGAACGCAGTCATCTCCCTGCTGGGTGTTGTCAGTGCCATGCAAAAGCAATCCACAACAGAAATTGAAATCCTCACTATTTTTTCTCCAGTTGTGAAAATTCCTATAACTAATTGTTAAATTGAGAGGATTCTTGTCACAGATTAGATGTTTAGTTTTGTTACGGTTTTTGCAGCTTCCAAGAATTTAAGATACTTTCCCTGAGAACTGATGTGCTTGGTAACACTTAATACTGTTACTCACTCATGACAACTGTGTGTTTTGTCCACATTTGGTTGAACCTAGTGTGAGATCCAATTTGAGACAAATTTGGCTGTTGGACACTTCCCCACTTTATGCCAGAGGCAGTTCAGTTTGTAACTACTTAACTCATTGTAAAACAAAAACATGCTTAGAATTTTCTCAAATATCTAAAGATATGTATAGAGAGTATTATGATTATTTCTTCCAAAGAGGGTTGCTACTATCCTCTTAATACTAAGGTTGTAACAAATTACATCGATTTCTCTATGAATAATGTGCAATCTTTGTGACACAATGCAAAGAATATTTTTCTCTGGCAACCACTAATAAGCATTTAAAATCTTGTGCAGAAATGGAAACCTAAATTACAGATGCCATGGCAGGCAGAACTCATCTAACAGTGGCAACATCACAAAGAAAGGATTATTCTAAACCCTTGAGGAAAAAAAAAAGAGAATGTAGGGTTTTTTTGAAGTTCTTTATTTCCAGAAACTCTGGCTCTTTGTGCACTTAATACAATCGTCTCTGGCCAGCACAGGCCCACACAACTATTGGAAATGTTACAGTTAGCATTTTGTCATTTCTGGTTTACCTTTGCTTTAGCATTTAGTAGGAGACTTTTAATCAACTTTTCAAAGATGCTTCAGTGAATGAAATATGCAGGTGTGTAAAACTGTCTAAACTCTCAAATTTGAGCTTGAAGTTTCTCAAATTTTGGCCAAACAACCCAGTGAAAAGATCTTCTTTAACGTTCCTGGGAAGGGATCTCAGCCATGACTTATGGCAACAGATCTAAAGTAGTGTGAGGTTTAATCCATTAGTGCCAAGAAAGCAAGAACGATAGCCTGAGCTGGCAGACACAAAAGAACAAAGTCTGATATGAATGTGATCGTTTATACAGTCAGGCTTTGGTTTGTTTTTGTTTTTTAATGTTAAAGCCAGCTGTTTGTATTTCCTGGCAACAAAACCGGTTACCTTAGCAAAGAAGTATGGGCTCACAGAGTACATGCCATCTTCCAAATCATGATAAAGCATAGCTCTTTCTGAATGACCTGCAGGGTAAGAACAAACAGGTTGCTTTCATCCTAGAGTTGCGTTAGTAAGGATAAATTTTTATTGATTTAGGAGTTTTCTTATGTTGATTGCTTATAACATTTACAAAAAAACCTGAAACTTACATTTGGCAATAACATCCAAAATCACTGTGAATGGGATTAGTGCACCTATCATGTACAACAGTGCTGTTGTGTCACGAATAGAGAGTCTGTTCTTTCCGTGGCCATAGTACAAAAATCCAATTAATAATGACATGAGAAGGGCCTCAAATCCATGGATTAATAACGTTGAAAGATCTCTGAAGTCATTGGAGACTTGACGACTAGGAAAACAGCAACATTGACCATAAGGTACAGTACATACTAATGCCAGTTATATTCAGATACATTGACCCAAGCACACCACTAAAATCAGTTCATGGAACTTGCTGACTTTGAGTAGGACGGGAGTTGGGCTGTCTGCTTCTGGGCATCAGGATGGCAGTACCCAAAACTGGGATGCACATTCCTGAGCCTGGAGGTTCCTGCTGCCACTTAAAGCTGTGGGCTCCCAGCCACGTGAGGGGGTGAGCAACAACTCTCCTCTACAGCTTACTCAGGCCTAGAGCTAGCCCTGCACTTTCAGTATGCACTCAGTTCTCGTCTCTTGGGCATGATATATAGGTGTTTATGCTGGAGATAAGGTTACCTTAATAATACAGTGAACTGCTTTAAGACTCCTGGTAACTGATCACTCGAATGGTGAGGCATGTCAATAGCCTCTTCTGAATTTGAATGGGACCTGCCCAAAAGAAAAGAGAAAAAAAGAAATTAGTACAGGTTGTAGCTGCTATTCCAGATCTGCTGTATGGCACTCTTCTTTACCTTTGCTTTCTGAATGTGGTTGCAACATTGTCTCCTTCAGTAACTTTCCATAAGAAATCATCGAAATCTTTGACTTTCTCTAGGAACAAGTTGGCAAGGGTATCTGCTCTTTTTCGGCTTTCCATCTCCTTTTCTGCAGTCTGTTTATCGATACTGGTCAAATCTACTGCAAGACATTATTTGACATGAGTCCATATGCTACAGGTGTGATAACTTTATAATATGTTTAGAATCAGAGATTCCGTCATGAACAGACAGTACAACGTGTGCATGCATTAAGCTGCAGTGGTTAAAACTTTATCGGTTACTTGAGATAATTAGAGAGGAGCAGGCTGTTAATGTGTATCTTATCTTTGGAGATGTTTCTTACCTAATCAGTCAATGAATCACCAAGAGATTTTGTAATTGCGTATTATAATATCATAAACTACTATTTCAGGTTTTTCTAACTTTAATAGTGGCTTGAAAGGGGTTCTGAGAACAAACAGCTTGAATTTCCTTCCTGGCATGTAGGAATTTATGATCTATTACATGATCTTAACTTAAATCACATTTTTTCTTCATTTGCAGAATGGCAGTTATCTTTTTTTTGTATCTTACAGAGGTGCCGTAAACTTTACCTGAGACCAAGGAAACCTAAGAAGAATATTATCCAAGGACAGCATAATAACAGGAACAATAGTTATCTTAGCATTATCACAGAATCACAGAGTCACAGAGTGTTAGAGGTTGGAAGGGACCTCAAAGATTATCTAGTCCAACTCCCCTGCCAGAGCAACATTAACAAAATTATTTTTTTAATAGTATTTTCCAATGCTGGAGTGACAATACCTAACATTTTGCAGATGCTTTCTGAGAGAACTATTGCTGTAGATTGCTTAACTCCTTACATTGGGCTGATCATCTCTGCTCAGCTACTCTGCAGCAGGAGTTCATCAGAAATCAGTTGCAATCTGCCTTGCCTCTTCCTTTCTGTCATGGTCTACTGTTTCTCCATTGGACACAGAGACAGAGTTAGTGTGTTTCTGTCAGGTGCTCCTTCTTGCTATCCTGTTTCCACCTTCCTGCTGCCTTTCTTCTCTTCTTACAGGTACTGTCTCTGTGCACACTGTTAAATAATCTTCCATTCCTCTGTCTCATCCCTCCCCACCTCTATGTCGTATGGGTTTGCCTCTGTGACCACGGGCTGAAGCTACAACTCTCCACTCCCATGCGGGCGTGCTGCAAGCCATCCCTCGAGGCTGTGCTTGGAGGAGGGCTGCTCCGAGCCAGAGTGGTGACAAAGGTCCTTTTACAGAGCTTGACATTGAGGTTAACTTCTGTTTTATCTCTGCACGGCTGAACTCAACTGACGCCACCTGCCACATAGGCACGGCCAGAGAGGTTACTGCAGAGCACTGAGGTTGGTGTGTGTGCAAGGTTTCCTACACAAGTTGAGTGCAAAGACCTAAGAACTAGAACCCAACCAACCTCTGTGGTAAGAGACTACTGCCATTAGATTAACACACCAAATTCCCGTTGCATGTTGCTCAAAAACAGAAGAACAGTGGATTTGGAACCATGTAGTTACATTCTTCAAGAAGATTGCCAGTCTGCATTTGGGTTTTCTCCCTTGCAATGTGCTCTGTTTGGCAGCACTCCTCTTTCCCATTAACAATTCCAGGTGGGTGTTGTTCCTCACCCTAGGAAACTGGCTTTCTACATTTCTTTATTCAGAAGTCAGAGGCTACACAAAGCAATCCACCAGTTCATTCATATCTTTCCTAGTGAGAGTAAAAGTTTCAACCAGCTAAAACATGGGAAGTGTGCTAAACATGCGGAAGAGTTGCTACAGCTGGCAGGATTAAAGGGAGGATTATTTAAATCGATTTTGTCCTTACCTCCTGTTTTTGTTACGTTTCCTGTACTGACAAATAAGAATCTTATTAAAACCTGAACTTGCTCCAGGATTGATTCGAGTCAATTATACAGCCTTTTTAAGACAGTTACTGTCAATAAAAAAATCAATGTTAGCTAATACACTTATGAAAGCAAATGATTTCCAGTAACTTTTTTTGTGGCAGTGCTTGATACTAACCATAGAAATCGGCAGGATTGCTGTATCTTGGGCAGGGATACCCTAGTTCTGTGAAGTACTGGACCATGTCTCTAGCTGTTCCAGAATAGACAGTGACTCCAGAAGTCATGAGAAGAACTAAATCAAACAGCTGGAAAATATCTGACCGGGGCTGGTGAAGCGAAAGAAGAACTAATCTGTTTCCTTTGGCCAGTCTGGATAATGTTATCACAAGGTTATGTGCAGTAAAACTGTCCAGTCCAGATGTGGGTTCATCAAGTATGAGTATTCCTGCCAAAGACAACAAGTTTAGCTGTGGAAAGCAGCATGTTTGATTCGAAAATATGTTCAAAATGAAGTGGTGCTAATGTATGAAATATCACTGATATTTTTTTATTTTTTTGAAATTCAAAGTGTATTTCATACTAGCATCACATAACATTCAACAATGGCAATTTCTTCCACTATCTTACTGAACATGATGGCCAAGAGTAATTCTGTTAAATTGTATCTTGCTCCCACTGGAAACAAGAATTTGTTTTGTTTTTCTTTGGGATGCAGATTTAGGTTCCTTATTAAATTTGCATTCTTGTCTACACTGCCTGTACAAATATCAGGCACGTGCATATCAGTACAATAGTATTAGTTCTGTATTCTGCCTGCTAAATATTTTAACCTAAATGCTTGATGTTTAAATATCTTATTTCATTCATGTGTAAATACTTACACAGTGTTAATTTAGGAAGCTCCTCCTCCTCTTCCCCACCTGTGCTCTATTTTGCACCTATTTGCACATACATATGAAGAGACATGCGTACATTTGGACTTTTTGTTTGTTTTGCAATTGGTTGTCACAAATTTGAGTGTTTTATTACTTTGCAGTGTTTGCGTTACTGTAGAGCTTAATGGCCTCAGCAAAAGGCAATGTCTGCACACAGACGTGGGTTCTGTGCTGAGGGGTATAACATTTGAAATGCAACAAAAGCTTTCTTATTTTTTGTAGAACAAATGACTTTTTTACTTCAGTGCCAGCACATGTATTCCTGAGCATCACTTCTTACAAAAAAAAGGCTTCTGCTTTCCCCACATTTACAAAAATATAAAGTTATACAAGCAAAAAATTCTCAGATCCATTTGCCAAGGGAAGAGCTGATGGGAAATCATGCTCAATGAGGGGTTCAGCCAAGATTAGTAGTGGTTTTGATATATCTATCTCTGTATAGAGATAGATATAGGTATATAGATATGAGCACATAAGGGATTCATCCTGCTAAATCAGCTGTGGATTTAACCTCGTGTTTTGTTTCTGCTGAAGATGATAGAAACTTTTATTTCACCTGTGGCATGTGCCAGCCATGTCAGGGAGTTGCACAAGACCTCAACAACTGACTATAAAGCCAAGAAAATGACCTTCCCTATTAACATTGCACGTGGAAATGAACGGGGTCAGAGGAAAGGAAAACAAACCCAATGTTATAATAGGGCAGCAGCCTTCCAAAGTAACTTGTGGTCTGCAGTCAGATAAGAACCAAACCTCATACTGATATGCACAAACCAGGGCACTGCTCTGAGAGTGACTTCAGGCAACTTTCAGGAGTCTGCGTGATGGTAGTTTCAGAGAGCAGTAAGTGAAGGATCCCAGAGGGGCTCTACGTGGCTCTGTCACCACTTTTCCATTGGCAAAGGTGAGAGAAGTGAAAAGGGGTTGGCTGCTGAAACACTCCATTTACAGAACTATTACTCTAATAATTTCAGTATTATCTGTGACCAGCACTGATTTCAGTTTAAGCAAGTGGGCCAGCACCGGGTCACTGTGTCTAACATTGTTTTGGAGGGATGACCTCTGGCAGAGGATGATGCAAGACCTGCTCAATGTCCTGAGTATGAACTCGAGCTGCCCTGGGGGGCAACTGTGTGTGTATGACTCTTCCCTGAAAGTTCTTATCTTCACTTATTGCCCCCTTTCCCCAGAGGTCTGTGGTGTCAGTGTTTTGCTCACCTGGGTTCCAGAGCAGCTGCACACCGATGCTCACTCTCCGCCTCTCACCTCCCGAAATGCCGCGGAGGTACTCATTCCCTACTCTGGTGTTTGCACACTGGCGCAAGCGTAGTTCTGCTATAACATCTTCTACCTGGGGGGATCCAAAGGGTAACAGAGATAAAACAGGAGTTTATTTGCACATTCGTGTATAGATAAAGCTGAAAACATGACTAACGTAGTTAAAATTCATCTGGATATTTCAGTGCTATCGTATCGGGAGACACTTGAAAACAAATCTTGACTTTTGAGATAATGTTAAAAAAGACTCAGCGATCAGCAATTTAGCTCTGCTTTCAGCCTCTCTAATGCTTTCTCTAGATTGTCATTTTTTATGGGCTTCGGAACAATTGCTGGTTTCTATCTTGAAAGAAGAAAAAGGTTTATAATTCATAATCTACATAAAAAAATGCCAGATTAGCTGTTCTGACTCCAAACACACAGGATCTCTTGGATAATTCCTGTCAGACACATTTTTGACAACTTTATTTTTTTCCAACAGCTTAATTACCCTTTTTTTCCTTTGTGAGTCTGAAAAAAACTTTGGAAGGCGCAGTTTGGCAACGAACAATAGTGTTTCTCTGACTGTGAGGTGGGGGAGCAGTCGGTCATCCTGCCGCACGTGTGCTATGCATTTCTTAACAAGCTGGGGAGTGCTGGGTTTGTTATTGATCATGATTTCACCGGACTTGATTTTGCCTCCATGATCCCGACAGGTTATTACATCGAGCACGGATGTCTTTCCACCAGCTAGAAAAAACGAAATTGAAAATTAAATTCATTTCCAAGGGATTATTTTGAAAAGCAATTTAGTCACAGACAGAGGATAAAAGTCTTCGCTCCTTAACGTCCTTCCCCAGCCTTTCCCAAAGATCTTCCAAAGCCACTGAGACAGAATGGTCTTGAACGAAAATACCAACTATAAGCTCACGTTTGGGAAATTTTTCTCCTCTGGTATGGAGTACGTAGCTTTAACCTTTGTCAGTTCTCAGCAGAATTGGGTACTCAGGCATTGAGGATAGCTCTGTGAACTCAAGAAGCAATATCCTTGTCCTCTTGTTACCTCTCTTTTGCTTCTGAAGCACAGGTGACTGGTGCTACCCTGCACTGGCTGCAGGGCTGGGCCCTAAATGCTTGGCAAGAACTCGCTTTGCAGAGGGAATTGTGAATTCAGAAACGGCAACTGGAACAGCTGAATGACTAAGTGCTGAATGATTATACAGACAATAGGAATCTTAATCATGATTGAAATAAAAATTATTATGACTAAAGACAAAAAGTCATTTAAACAATTAAGAAAAACTGGCTCATACTCAGAGGTAAGAAAAGTAAAACAATGAAAACAACACCTGGTTTGGAATTAAATAGCAAATGAATTTTTTCTTTTTGCTGTGTGATACTGTATGTAAACACACAGAGCTCTCTTATTATGATTAGATGTCATTTATTTCTAGTCTTCCTGTTGAAAGATTAACTCCACACTTGCTTCTTAATATATACATTTTAAAAAAGAAACCCATCCATCTGTAAACCATGTATTGCTCTATTTAAGAGTGACATATTGATTGCCATTGACAATGTGAAACCCATCAGCAGTTTAATCCATTTTACTAAGGCATTTGATGAAATAGATGATAAACAGCTTTTAAAAATAGTTTGACTAGTTTGTTGAAAGGGATTTGTGCTCAGTGTATGTTATGTTACCGAGGTGCTATATCTATAACTCAATATGTTATTTCATCGCAAGCATTTCCTTTTATTATTGGGAGGATCTCTGAGGTACAGCTTCAGTTACATTAAGGATATGTGCTAAGAAAAAATTCCTATGGCAATGGAGAAGAAAAATCTCTCGTAGAAATAAAGGTATTTGGTTTTTTGGCAAAAGTGTCTTGCCTTTGAGAGAGTGCATTTTCACTGAATCGCTGAGGTCATCTGATGTTTAGCAGGCCATGTGTCTACTTCTTTTCCCCTTAGATGAGCTCAGACTCAGCTCACTGTATGGGGTAAAGACCATCTCTCCATTAGTCAACTTCACTTCAAATCATAAAAGTCGATTGCTCTTACCAGTGCTTCCTATAATAGCTAGCATCTGACCACTTTGGACTTTTAAATTCAGATTCTGGATTATTGACACATGAGAACGAGGATCCGATTTCCAGGTCCACGGCATTTTCATCTGAGTGAGGCTTTCATACCAGGGAGTCTGGGATGCTATGTTAACCTAACACAGAAAGAAAATGTTCCTTCAATTCCAACAATAAACTATTTAGCAGCAAAGATCTTCCAAGTTATGTTAAAGTAGAGAATATGTTAAAACAATATTATTTATCTTCAGAAACGTGGGTAAAAGTTCCTTTACAGCCACGTATGGTTTTTATGCTTTGCTTCTTACTTCTGTTAAACACTAAAGCTGTCTCTGTCTTCTGTTATTTTTGATATTTTGTTGCTACTGTAAATATATTTTTAAAAAAATTTTATATACAGTTTGAAATTTCTCAAAGTTGAATATGGTGACGTCAACCTAAATGCCATGGTGTGCCAAAAAGGGAGATGAAAAGTTTCACTGGCTCCCCGAAATCCTCCTTGTGTTTGTTGTCATCTCCTTGTTTCCTTCCACATGTTCATTCTTGCCACCAAGAGCTCCCAATATCCCTAACTGCGAGGGAAGTACCTCTGTCCCAGCCCTCAGAGGAATAATTTGTCTCAAGACTGAGAAACAAGAGAGCCTAGAAATAAACCTCTATTCTTGTCTTACTCCCTAGGTTTACTAGATATATTTACAATGGAGAGTTTAGCCTGCTGTCAGTATTGCAGCCAAGAGCACAATTCTCCTTACGAAACCTCTCTGTATTTTTCTGTGCAATAGTTGTATGAATTAGTGCTGTGAACTTCAGCTTTGACTTTTAAAATGGTTTGCAAACAGAAACAGGTACTGCTGGATGTGCTCCCAGCTGAGGGGAAGTGTATAAAGTACAACTTTTACCTGGTAGTTGAGTTCTTTGACCTCGAGAACATTTGCTTTTCCGCTGTAGGTGAAATACAGACTGTTATCGTCTTCAGAGCAAAAAATACTGTCCTCGGCCTTGGTCTGGAAAAGTTGTTAGGTTGATTGCAATAGTTAGTTACGATACCTAAAGTGCTGTTAAATTCAAGTTCAGAAAAAGTGAAGTAGTAAAGGATGTATATTTTATGAGATGTAACAGTATTGGTGATAAGTTACTGTAGTGCAGAAGTCCAAAAGGTTGAAATAAGTTGTCTCTTAATCAGTGTGAAATGTACTTTGTTCTAGTGGCATGTATGAAGGCCAAACATGCTCTTCTATTTACTTTCCATTTAAATGGGATTGCTTTCAAAATGTAGGTAAGTTTAATGCCACCATAAAGATATTTGACTCTCATTTCTATTTTCATTGAAAAAATGTACAGCTTCTTCAACGCTAGTCTGCTGGCTCAAAATGGTGCATATTGAAGTTCGTAAGTTATGGCAGCTACAAATTAAGGTTCACTAGAAGTATGTTTGTTATTGAGTTACACAGAGACTCGTTAACTTGGACATTTATGTATAAGCAGGTGTGCAACCACAAGTACGGTCTCTTTTTCTCCTCTTTTGTCTTTTAAATTCACAATTCGTTAACTGACGTTCTGAGATACGAGTTAAAATAATAGTCTCTACTTGGCTTGGTTAACCTTTTGCACATAACTTGCAAGTAAGAATTCTTTGCTGAGGCAGTTTTCTGGCTTCAGCTTTAATTCTGTGTGCATGCCTGTAGTTTTTACTCCAGACAAACATATCTCTTCCAGAGCTTTGTGCATTTCCTATGAATCAAACTGATTTCGTAGCCAAGGCAAACGGACCTGTTCCCTATGTAGCAGACCCTATCTGTGCCTGTGGTATCTTTGGCAGATGGTGATCACAGTCTTTGCGTGCACCTCCTGCCCTCACAGCAAATGAGGCTAATTCTTTTCAGTCTGGATACACAGAGGAAAGCAGAATGACACCAAGCAGCTTCAAAAGCCACGTTAAAACCCTCCAATGTTCCCCTGCTGCCAAAGCACTCTGCACTCTTTCTTGTGTTGAACTTAATTTTTAGAAGAACAGGTGACCCCCAGAAAACGTGAGGAGCTGGTTTTACAGCTGGGAAAGCTAACCTGGACCATGCTCAGGGACTTTCTGCTCCGTACATGTATTCAAAGATCTTCTCCCTCAGCCCCACCACCATAGCATCTGAACATGACTTGTGTGATACCATGTCCGTCCCCAGTGTGCTCTTGGCAGGGGGTGAGGTTGCTTTTGCTCCCCATTTCAAAACTGAAGGACATAAGGGCTCACTGCCGGTGAAAGCCCAGTGGGCAGGCTGGCCGCCCACCTCTCCTGGCCTCCTGGCAAGCACTGTGGCTGCGGGATGACTGAGCCCGATGGGTCCCTCCCCACTCCCCACAGGTCTCACTCACCGGAGAGCCCTCACGTGCTGCTCGGCTCCAGCCAGCGCTATCCAGAGAGACATTTTCAGTAGATTCCTTCATGGTGGTGGTGGAAGGTCTTGCTCCCTGCAGTGGTTTGACTATCAGCTCTTTGGAAGCTGTGGAAATCCTTGTTGGTTTTGAGCTCAGCCCTTTCCAGCTGCCTTCACCTCAGCTCCATTTCTCCTGGTAGGCTGTGTCTCTGCAGCTGGTGTGACCTTGTGGACAGGGAAATATTCTCCTCCTCTGGGACCGTAACAGCTCAGGCTAAAGGTACATCAGATAGTGGCTTCAGCCAACCGCCTATCAGCTGTTCTCAGGAATAAAGAAAGAAGTGAGAGCCCCTCTATTTTCTTTTAAGCACTTCCCTGAGTGGCGATCACTTGAGGCGACGACCTGCTCTGACCCGGGGACAGCGGGGAGCTACGCCTGCCCAGTGCCAGGGGAGACATGGTGGTGGCAACAACAAGCACCTGGCCAGCAGCGTGAGGGAGAGAAGGAGCCCGTGGAGCCCCAGCCCTGGAGGATGTCGAGCAGAGGGTCTCCCAGCCCGGAGGGGAGCAACAGCATCGGGCAGACGAGCAAGGTGAAGGCCGTCGTGCAGCCCCCTGACAGCATCAGCGTCCAGGATGTCTCCTACACCGTCAGGTAAGGTGACAACAGTGAGCCCGTACCTCCTGGGAGCTGCTCTGACCCCTGGAACTGAGGGGAGCGGGGCTGGGACTGGTGGGCTTGTGGGCTTGGTTTCAGCCCCGTAAAGAAGGGGGGATGTTGGCAGACCCCCTGCCTCATGGGACTGGGCAGCCCAGCACAGGGGTAGAGCACATGGCTTGAGGGAGGCAGAGCTGGTCTGTCCTCCAGAGGGTGTGCTGCTGGTCATACATGTGTCTGTGAAGGGGATGTCTCTGAAGGAGATTTCGGAAGACTGTGCCCTTTCTTACTGCTGCCAGAGGGATAATGCGAGGGCCCTAAGAAAACGGTCAGGTGGATTAATGGCTGGCAAACATCGTCAGCAGATAAAGTCCCAGTTCAAGTTGCCCTATCTGGTTGTCATCCAAAAGCCTCCTACCACTCATCCTGAAAAATCTGTTCTGGCTTCATTTCATCTTCCAGATAATGCTGAATTTTAAAAGTTAAAGCCCAGGGAGTGTTAAGAGGGGACAGATTCACCACCCTCCCCCCAATATTTTAAAATCCTTGCAGACACCCATCCCACATATCCATATCCCCACATGTCCCATAGCTATAAACTCTTCACTTGCTCTACGCAAGATTTTTAAATCTTTTCTAATCTTTTTTGTCGTTTGTTTTGCAAGAGAACATGTTGGACCATGGTGGAATGTTCCTTTATATCATAAAAAATGGACCCGGCAAATTCTTAAGGATGTTTCATTTCACATAGAGAGTGGCCAGATTATGGGGATTTTAGGAAACTCTGGTAAGTTGTTCCAATACTTTAAAAGAAATAAGATTTGAGTTAATACAGGTGACTTCCGCAGTGGTAGGAATGTGACTGAGGTCTGTGTTTTAAATGAGAAAATTGCAGCTGGTTTTAACCTCTGCTTTGTAAAACTGCGGTGCTTGGTTTTCAGGCTTCTGTCGTCTAACTAACAATTGTAACTTCAATAAAAGATAAGGTATTTCTAAACCCAAATATTTTACTCCTAAGTGTGAATGTGTATGAATTAAATGCTAATTGACACATATTCTAGGTTTCCCATTTACTTCCCCTTAACTAGCTGCATTTTCAGGACCTGTTGTTTTAATGTAATTGAGAAAAAAAACCCAGCTTCTTTTCATATACCCCCAAATGCGGCTACTGCTTTTGAAATCATAAAATCCATCACATCACATGATTAACTGCTTTTGTTTGACAGGATCTGGGAAAACAACACTTTTGGATGCAATATCAGGAAGACTGGGACATAAAGACAACTTCTTTGGTGAAGTGTACGTGAATGGGCGTCAGCTGAAGAGGGAACAGTTTAGAGATTGCTTCTCTTATGTGCCACAGGTTGAGTTCTACGTTCATTTTTGTGCACTGTGCTTCCTCTCATGTAAAGAAAGTAAAGTTGCTAGTGTATTGGTGTCATGTAATCTGAATGTGTTTTTACTAGACTTGTAAATATGGGACTAGGCAATTAATAAATTGTATGAATGAATGAAGGTTGTGTGAGCAGGGGCAGGATCTTAATTATTGCAGCATTGATTTTTATTATGTTTTTTTCAGAGCGACACTTTGTTAAGCTTCCTTACCATACAAGAGTCTCTGACCTACACTGCTTTATTAACCCTTCAGAAACGCTCCAACGACTTCATCAAAAAGAAGGTCTGTATTTTATCATCTTCCACCAGAAAGGCAGACACAATGTCATGTAATGCTTTCACCAGCACCACTTTCAGATTTTGTGAGGTTTTCATAAGGTTTTGTAATCCTTATTCTGTAAATGGGGAGAAATCTTCCTGCTGAGGAGTCGGACACAAGCTCTCTGGTGCTCCCTGCCCCTGCCTTGGGCTTTGTGCTGACACCCCAGGGAAGCACCATTACGCTGGGACAAAACACTCCTCACCAAAGCTGCAGCGGTTACTGCTGCAGGAGGTGCTGCTCCTGGTATGGAGGCCAGTTGCCCTTCCCGAGCTGGGAAACCCAGTTCTCCAGGGTGGTTAGGGCCATGTGTGCTGGCCAGCCTCATGGACAGCAGAGGTGACTTTGACACTGTTCTGGCTCCCGCAGGGTGTCTCTCACTAACCAGAAGAGCTCTGAAAAACACTGGTGTAATAAGCCCCCCTACAAGCTACTTTCTTGATAAAATAGGTGTTTTCAGATCTATCAAAGGGCTCTTTTTGGCCCCTGCTGAGAGTCAAGATTGGATATTCCTCTTGCTCTCTGTCTTCCCTCTTCACCTGTCTCCCAATCAAGTGTCTTTTACTTCCCCAAAATCAATGTGCCTTTCTGCTCCCTTTTTTGGAAGCCAGACAAGCACATTATGCTTCATGCCTCAACTTCTAGTCTCATCTCTGATCTCTTCATCTCTTAATGTCAACTGAAGTGAAAATTCTACTAATTTCAGAATAAATGAAAATAAACTTTAAAAAGATAATAATTGAAATGATGTATTAAAAATAATCAAATAGAAATGAAGCCAGATGACTTCCAACTAGAATGGATGCAAGCAGCATACTGGGAAAGCCATAACTTAAAGTTAGCTTTTTTTTTTTTTCCTTTCATTTTTCCATTTTGCACACAGGTATCTGAGCTGGACCGTGCTTTGTCTTTATGTATTGTAATTATTTTTCAGGTAGATGCTGTTATGGCTGAGCTGAGTCTCAGCCACATTGCTGACAAAATAATTGGAAGCCGTATTTTTGTAGGAATTTCTGGGGGTGAGAGGCGTCGTGTTTCAATTGCAGCCCAGCTATTACAAGATCCTAGTAAGTACCACTGCATGGATTTTCAAAATAAAACAAAGCAGTGTCACTTGTGCTCCTACTGTGGGCCTCCATAAACCACTTCAAAATATAAAAGCACTTAAAACTAATCTAGCAGTGACAGAAAAAGATGACCAATAACTCAGATCTGCCATTAATCTATTAGTTGATCTTGGAAGGTAGACAATTTTAAAATCTTGGGGACTGAACATAGGTTTTGACTTGCATTTATCCATTTTAAGTTTTTGGGGCTCACTCCTCTCTTGGATGAAGCTTTGGTTATGGCATATTAATTTATAGGTTTTGAGTGCATTAGAGCCCTAAGTATGCAAGCATCGAGCCTTGTAGTAGAGTAACTGCCACTGAGCCAGGTGTGTGTGAGTGCCGCGTTATGTTCCAGAGCCACAAAAAATGCCATGAATGCAGATCAAAGCAAAGTAGCTGGAGGGATTAGCCACAGCAAACAGTGCTTCAAATTTCGTCAGTTTTGAGATGGTTCCTTAAAGGTGCCAGAATCTTATGAAGTGAATGTATGACACAGGTTTATTGGATTCTGGAGTCCTCATAGCAGTGCAAATGTGCTAGGACTGCGTACCAGGTGGAAAAGGGCATTTAAATAGCAAAGTGAGGTATGTTGTTCCTACTGGTGACTCCTGGAGAGTTCATCTGGTGTAGTTATTGCTCAGCAAGTTCACTAAACTCTGTAGTAAACATTATAGTAATTCTGGGTAGATAAACCTATAGAGGAAGCACTCCTCCCCGCTTATCATGATCAAGGTTGAACTGCCCTCTGCAGTGCTATCTCTCATCCATGCAAAAAAAAAAAAAAAAAAGGATTTTACTGTAATTTTTACCCTTCCATGTGCAATAAAATAATGGAGAAAATGCAGTTACCGGGCCCTCCAACTTCTCTCATCTATGGAGTCATATATGCTGTATTTTAACAACTCTTAGTTTCTTCATAACAAATTCTGTGTGTTTATATAGATTTACTTCAGATTATAACTCTTAGATAATTATGACAGTTATATTTGTATACATGTTGAAATTTATCATTATTCTATTTTGAAAATTTTGGGGATTTCACTTGAACTTAGAAAAAACAATATTGTCCTGCGGTAGTATTTTATGTCCTTATTCCTAGTCATTAAAACTGAACCACTGAAGCTGACTAAAGCTGGAAGATCACATCGTGGCAATGTCTATGCGTGCTCTGCTTTACATGTGGAATTTCACATCTAAAGCAATTTCTATACCATTTGCCAAACTACCTTCAAAGGCAGAAGCCATAACATTTGCTCCCCATTCACCTGAGTTTTAACGCTGATTCCTTATCGCTTCGCAGAAGTTATGCTGCTTGATGAACCAACAACAGGGCTGGACTGCCTGACTGCAAACCAGATTGTCTCGCTTCTCACAGAGCTTGCACACAAAGACAGGATTGTGATTATTACAATTCATCAGCCTCGCTCAGAACTCTTCAGGGTAAATGATATCTACTCACTGTTGGCTGGGTTTTTTTTTTTGTCAGGCTTTTTGCTACCTAGGTTTGTTTCAGGATAAGAGTAGAAGATGCAGTGTAGTTGCCTTCAAATGTTCTCTTCCTTCCCCCCCAGCATAAATACAGACTTGTCTTGAACTTTGAAGCCCTGCTAGTCACAGGGCCCTTTGGGACACACACAGCACCGTGGAAATGGTGAGCACACTGACTGTGTGCCTAACCTTTCTGTTATGCAGCTTCCCAAATCAAAAACATTGGGAGAAGCCATGTAAAACTCCTATGTGTGCAGGCACTGTAAAAACAGACCCTTTATAAAGCGATGATTTGGAATGGGCAGGGTAAAAAAAAAAAAAATCTTTTTTTCCTCTTTGTGTCAAATGATGTGGGTGCACTTCTATCACGTGGGGATGCAGGCCTGCCTTGCGGGGCTTGCGCTAGGGAGACAGTTTCTCCCTTCCCATCACTTTTTCACACTTTGCTCTTCTGACACGTCCACCGCCCACCAGGAGATCGTGCTCGGCACCTCTTCCCCGGCTGACTGAATCGAGTGTGAGTGGTCCCGGAGGCGGAGGGGAGTGACGGTGCTTCTCTGGACTGGAAGCAGTCCTGGTGCCTCGGGAGCACGGATTGATCGTAGTTGGTGGGAACCCTGCCCTTGGCAAATGTTCACCTGAGGAGCAGCCCTGTTAAAAGTCCTTGAGCACTTCAGGGTAATCTTCCCAGCAATTTGGGGCTTTTACAGACTGGGGCTATTAAGTGCCAAAGGAGGTCAGTCAGTAAGTGAAGGTGCATTAGAAGTGAAGTCAGAAGTCCACAGCTCCCATTTCTGTTTGTGGGTTACCTCTGTCTGCTGCTGTCGCTGACAGGTTTGAGAACTGCTGGTTTTAAGAGCTTAAAGATATGTCATCTTGCATAAGCACTGAGAGGAGTGAAAGAAAGGACAAGCTTCCTTTGAGCAAAATGTACTAAGGAAGTTCGAATGTGTCAAAACTGCTTTTCACGTCTAAGCATTTTTATTACCAAGACAGTAGCTGTACTCAAGAATTAATTCACTTCTCGGTACATATACTTAATATATTAATTTTCTCTCCTCAGTTATTTGACAAAATAGCCATCATGAGCTTTGGAGAAATGGTTTTCTGTGGAAACCCTATGGAAATGATCACATTTTTTAGTGACTGTGGCTATTCTTGTCCTGAGCAATCAAATCCTTTTGATTTCTATGGTAAGTGTGTCTAAGCTGTTTTGGTAAAAATATGAGTTTCCTTTAGACAAACATGTTGTTCTCTTGCCCAGATTAAAGTTTTTCCAGAGACAGAAATGTGTTTGAATCTTTCCCCAACTTTGTAAAGATTCTTAGCTCAGAGAAGAGAGAGGGCATGTAACCTCCACTGACCCTGTGAATCAGAAAAAAAATTGGAGTAGGACTGAAACACAGCAGAAGGAAGTAAAGTACCAATAAAAAGAAATCTCAGCTTCATGTAACCTGTGGATTCCTGATGGCATCTCCCTATGGCTGTCCACTAGACTCTGGAAAATCAATTTTATCCCAAACCCATGGAAAGTCCCGTGCTCTTCTGGGCTCTGTGATGCCATGCAAATGAAAACAGTTGTTAGCTGGAGGGAATGATATACAATATGTATGAGATAACTTGAGGCACCAATTTCCAGAGATTCCGAGTTTGAGATTTCTAAAAGTTTGAGAAGCTGTGAATATCGGGAAGAGCCACTGGAGCAGAACTTACGGATGCTTCAGGACACCTCGATAGGATTTTTTTTGCAGAAGCTGAAGAGGGCTGGTTTACCAATTTTTCAGGATGAAACAAAAGTGTCAGCATGAGACTTTGGAAATGAGGCTTGGTTTTGCTGCAGGGCAGCTGCATACCTGAGCTGGCCAGACACACGTTTGAAGAGAATGGGTTTGTGTGTGTGTCTATGTTTACACATACACATACGCGCATATGTCTCTTTTTAAGCCTAGTATGTTGGCTGATTTCTGACAATACTGCATTTAGCAGGGAACTTGACCCATCCAAAAACCTGTATTCAGAGAAAGCAGTGTTTTCCTATTGTCTAGGTGACATCCTGAGCTCAGAGAGGAGAGAGGATGGTTGTTGACATAAAGATGGAATGGGATGAAGCTGAAAATACTGGTGTGACAGTGAGGATAATTTTGCCTTCATGAATTTGAATAGTCTTGAAAAGCATAGATGATTTGAGATTTAGACCCACTTTTAAAAAAACTTGGTAAAGAGAGTACTGCATTCTTCAAATGTCAACCTTTGAATGTGACAAGAAAAGGAAAAAATACAGTTTAGAGCAAAGAATCAGCAGAATATTTAGTCTTTGGAAAATTGGTAGTTTATATTTTTTTGTGTGATTTAATGATGTGAATGAAGGGACAGATTCTGGTAACATTTACACCAACAGCAGAGGAAAATAGATACTAAGTCTTGAATATGGATTGTATTATTGAAATGTCACATGTTGTATTTGTTAAAATATGTACAAAAGCATGGCAGGCGTGGTCTAGTGACTAGGTATCATTTTTTTAAAACACCTGCTTGCCATTTATTTCCTGTGTGACTTCCAGAAAGTCACACCAGCCAGGTTTTAAGAAGCGTGTCTGCGTTTTGGATGTTCATATTTACAAAAGCAAAGACTTCATTTTGGTTATGTTTACCACTAAAGACAATTCTGCTGAATTTCCAGCCTTCAGAACACTGGGGAAGTGCATTCATAAGCATGATTTAGGTTTTGGGGACAAATCTTGGACAAGGCCTCCTTTTCTCTTGTTCAGTTTGTAGGCTAAGCGTAACACTGTAAAACTCAAATCTAAGGATACCAGAAACCTTAGGAATAAAGAACTGATAAAGACATATTATCAGTTAGATGTAGAAGAGTAATATAAAAACCTGTAGGACAGCTATTCCTGTGAACAGTAATCTAGTTTTGGAAACATTAGATAATTCATTGCTATTAGGGAAAAAGGACATTTCTAATGCATTTTCGCACTTATTGCTGAATCCGTATGACTTGTACAAGTAGCACACACAAAGATCTTACCTACCAATGAAAAAATTGCTGGTGTTGGTGTCAGGAATAGATATAGGTGGATTTATTAGAAGGGAGGATTAGTACTGTGAAGTATTTACCTTTTGTAAGTTCCATGGCAGTAAGGACTCTTTTCTTCAGCTTGGTCTGAGCCTGCTGGCCATCCTCTAACAGCACAGGAAAACAGAAGTGTGGCTGAGAAGGTGGGGGAAACCCAGCGTGAGGATTGCGGGAACAGCTCGAGCGGAGAAGAGCAGTGTCTCTGCAGCATGAGCTCAAATTAACTGAAAGATAGAGCTCTGTGGTTATAGAGGAGCAGGCAGGGGACGAGGGGGAGGAAACAGGGAGTCGTGTCTGAGCATTTGCCTAAAAAACCTGAGAAATACTTGACCAGAAAGTCACCTCTTCACCCTCATCAACACTCATCCTCAGTCGGTGCTCTGTCTTGCTCTTGGCAGCAGCAGCACAGCCCTGTGCTGTGTGAGGAGAACGCTCGAGGTGTGACCAGCACGCTGCTCAGTCTTTGCGTTTCCAGATCAAGGACTCGAACTTCAGGGTCCTACAAATGCCACGAAACACAGAGACTTGTTGTGGCTGCACAGTTATTCATTCATGCTGCTTCTAACGGGAGGGAGAAGTAAAAGAAAACTTGAGATGTTTTCGGTGGACTTTTTCTTCTTTTGCAGATTTTAAGATAGAGACAAAGAAAGGTTAGTTGCAAGGGGGTAAGAGATATGAAGGCAAAGTGATGTGCATATATAGTAAACACTTCGTAAATTTACAGTGGATCTGACATCTGTGGACACCCGAAGCAAGGAACGTGAACTTGAAACCTACAGTAGGGTTCAGGTTATTGTATCAGCCTACAAAAAATCGGAGATCTTTAGCAAAGTACTGGCAGCCATTGAAAAGACTAAGTGTACGAAAGAGCTGCCACCAATACCGTTCAAAAACAAAGACTCACCCAGTACCTTTTCCAAATTATGGATTCTTTTACGGTAAGGGGTTTTTTTGGTCTTTTTCCCCCCCTCTTTCCTTAAGAAAAAACTTTTTTCTTATCAACTAATCTTCCAAGTTTTTTTTCCTATATACAAATGCACTTTCTTGGTTATTTTGGTCTACAACTGTACTTCCTTCTGTCTCTTAATACATTACCTTTTTGCGGACACGCAGTGCGCATAAGCTTTTTTCAAAGCTGAATGCCCTACCGGCACGTGGTCGGTCATAGCTAACAGGTACAATTGTTATTGTTTTGCTTCATTACCAGGAGGACGACAAGAAACTTCTCCAGAGATAAGATGGGCATCATCATGCGTCTCCTCCAGAATCTGTTATTTGGCTTGTTTGTAGCATTTTTCCTTCTTAGACTAAGGAATGACCTGGAAAAAGGAGCTGTGCAGGACCGTGTGGGGTTTGTCTACCAGTGCGTGAGTGCCCCCCCCTACACAGGGATGCTCAATGCTGTTGCCCTTTGTGAGTTTCTGTCTTGTGTTACGTGCAGCAGCGGGTATTGCTCTCGCTATTTTATAAATAGGGAAAAGTCTTTTTTGAAGATAGTAGTTTAAAGGTGCATAACGGGTTTAAGTAAATGAAATTCAAAGGCGAAGGGACAGGAAGCTTCACGCCACAGAAAAAAATCAGCCCAGCAAAGGGGCTCCAGGTTCGCTGCACTTAATGAAGGAATATGCCCTGATCCCTGCCTCTCCCTTTCCCAGCTCTCCTGTGTGTGGAGGCCTCACTCTGAGCTGTATAAGAGTCCTGAACTTGCCTGCGTGTAGCGTTATAAAGGCAGGACAAAGCCTAGGTCTGTAGTTAAAATCTTGAGATCAAAACCAGACACGGAAGGGATGGAAGTACAAACCAACTTTGACAACAATTAAGCATAATTACTTTTAAGACTATTTTGTGCTGATTGTATTTTACTTGAAGGGTGTTTCTTACAGCTGCCATGCTAAGGCCAGCAGTATTTACAGCCCTAAAACCTGTTCTGCTCGTGTAGGGAACGCACACTGTTGTCATCACCTTGAGATCAGAGCACCTCAAGAAATTATCCAGCAACAGCTGTTCTTTCATGTCCTCAATTTGTATCTGCAAAAAGAGAAGGCTGTCCTGCACGCTGCCTAGTTAGGCCTCTTTCATTAAGCTTACCAACTGTTGCAATCTGCAGGGAGCGTGTTTGGCACTTACAGTGGGTTTAGACAGAATGTTTCCGATATATTCTCAAAATGTTTCTGATATATTCTCGAAGTTGTCTCTGTGCTTCAGGTCATTTTTGCTAGCAACAAGTCGTGGCCTCTTTATTCAATAATGATTTAATTTATTCTGATATATTTAATCCAGTCTCACCTTTACGTGCTGTCAGTGACCAAGAAAGTAAAGATGGCTTGTATAAGAAGTGGCAAATGCTTTTAGCTTACATAGTACACATCCTGCCCTTCAGCGTCATCAGCGTGGCAATTTTCAGCACCTTTACATACTGGTAAGCCTTTATACCTTCTGTTGGATTGTTATTTTCTTTTTGTTGTCGCTTTCAATTCCCATGTCAGCAGCAGACCTCCTGGCATGGCTTCCTGCTGTTGTGTCTCAGAATGATTACAGAGAAAGCTTAAGGAAAGATGATGCAATTTTAGTGCTTGTCTTCGAGACAATGTTAAAACACTCTCTGAGTAAGTTACCAGGTGACCTAGTGTAGGTGATCCTGCTTTGGCAGGAGGGTGGGACTAAATGATCTTTTGAGGTCCCTTCCAAGCCCTGACATTTTGTGATTCTCTAAGTAACTTGGGAAGTTTTAATGGGCCTGGGAAATGTCTTAGTCTTGTGTCATGTTAACAGCAGGAAGTGTCATTTTACATTACATTAAGAAAAGGAGGAAGACATCAGTAGGTATGTGACAGTAACAAAGCTTCCTGTTTCCTGGGATGTTTGGGGTTGAGCTCCAACATATGGAAGTTATGAGGTCTCGATCCTTGTCTTCTGCTCTCTGGAGAGAGGCACTAAACGAATTTCTGATGACGGAGAAGGGATTTGATCGTAAAACTTGATTTTTTTATTTACCCCCCCCCCAGTGGATTCATTTTCTTGCATCATTGTGAAGTCGTACCTCAAAATGGGGTAATGAAATTCTTCATCTGTTTATTGCCTTATGTATCGTATAGGTCTGCTCTTCCTCCATTTCTGTTCCATTGATTTCTCAACTTCCACTTGCTCATTCTTAGGCGAATCTGTGGCTGCTTATGTAAACTAATAGCAAAATAACAAAGACCAGTTTCTGCCCTTCAGTGTTTTTCTGGTTGTTCGTTGTTGTTATTTTCCTAACTGTGAAAGGAGTGTAGTGCACTAAAGTTACTTTTTTGTTTTCACGCTGCAGCTGACAGTGAAGTTGCAATGGGATGGCAGCCTGTAGCACAATGTGCGCACCAATGAATAGCAGGCTTGGTTTGCGTACTGGATGCACATTCTCCAGTGAGATGTTGAGAAATAAGTGGACAGACCCTTGTGAAAGGGAGAAAGTGCAGGAGCTGTTTGACTGTAGCTGTGCCTGTCAGTGCTCTCACTCTGCAATAAAATGCCCTGGGGCAATCTGGAAATGGATGAAGTAAAACTCCATCAAATTGCTTGGACTAACGCGTAAGAACTTTTGCGCAAGGAGCCAGTCTGCCACAGGGGTTTTGCAGTAGCTGTTTTCCCATCTAGAAAAACTTGAGGGAAAAGATCACTGTTTTCTTCCTCCTCCAGGTCTGCAGGGAGAAGTGCTCAGCCTTTACCTGATTCCTTCCGTTTAGGATCTCAGTAACAGTGGGCTCCTAGATGAAAAGATAAAAGCTCCAAGAGGGAGATTTCTGCTCCTCCAAATGTGAGGACTTGCCTGCATGGGTTGCTTTGGGGTTTTTTTTGTTTGTTTTGTTTTTATTTGTTGTTGCTTTTGTGGTTTGGTGGTGATGCTAAAAGCAGCAGTTTTGATCAAGCAAGGCCTTCTTTCTCTTTACCTCTTTAGCCACCTGGGCTTTTATTTCTGCAAGCTGCCCGTCCTGCCTGCTTCAGGCAGGGGTCCCTGAACAGTCCTTTCTCACAGACAAGCGGACATTACTCCCCCTGACACTAAGTGTTTTGAGGCTGCGCTGTGCTCAGCAGAGCCCTTTGGTTTCTGCCCACTAGCAAGCTGGTTGCCAAGAAGGCAGCTGTTTGGAAAGCACATTTTCAGGCTCGGTGAGGGAAAGCTTGTGGAGCTCCTGAAGATCACAAGCCACCGTTAGTCACTCTCACTCCTTAACAAACAGGAAATTTGTATGGGCAGACTTTGCCCTTGTGCTTTGGTAGCCTCAGACACAATCAACAATAAAGAGTGGGGTTCTGGTTAATGGATAATATTTACAGACATTAGCCTCCATGTAGCTTTGCTGTCTCGTGGTTGTTGGAAGCCATCAGTGACGTGTCGAAGTGATTTCATAGCGCCCTTAGACCTCAGGGCAAGCAGTTTCTCTGTGAAATTTTGAAGATTGTATCTGTGCAGAACTAAACTTTCCTGGAGGAACTGATGTTTGGAGAGGCTTTGATAGCCCCTGGTACGGGTTCTTACGAGCCATTTCCCTGAGAGTTTGTGTTTGTAGGGTCAGACAGTTTGGGTCGGACAGACCTGAACCCTTACCTGATCAGACAGAAGGCAGGTCTGGCCAAGAACAAATACAGCAACTTTTGCAATCAAGTAAATGGACTTGGTTTGTGCAGATTTTCCTAGCTAAAGATACCCTGGGGAAATATTCTAACAGTTTATAGCATCCTACCAGTCTATTGCTGCAACATTCTCTCTTCTGAGCTGTTTTTTTTCCTTTTCTTTTGGACTTTCTTCTCTTTCTATTCCTACCCCAGATTTACTAACCTGTATCTACCTAGTGCTGTGTAAAGTATTAGAGCACCTCAGAGAAGATACTACTTTTATGCTAGCGCTTCTTGGAAAGCTGTTTCTCCTGCTCCAATATGCGATTAAAGGTTGTTAAATACCTGTTAGCTCGCTGAATATTTAATAGTTGAAGAGTCAATGTTCAGCCATCTATTTAAAAGAGAGATTATTTTGGTCTTACCCATGAAAATGCTACAGGAGAGCCTGTGAGAAAATTAACACTTCTATTTTTAGACCGTGCGTACGTGGCAGATTAGAGAAAAGACATAGGGCCTTGCACTGAGCAATGAAAAAGAAAATAAAATGTTGAATAGCTGCTTGTTAACTAAGCAAAGCATGCAGTCTGTACCTAGCATGAGGCAGTTTTGGTACGATGTATTTGGAAAAAGAGTAATATGCCACCATGTAATAAAAGGTTTTGTCATCTGTCATACACACTGTAAGGCTGAACTAGGTTTGCCAGGCAATTCCTGGCTTCTCTTAACTTTTTAATCTTCAGTACAGGTCGGGTTAGCTAGGGAAAAGCTGGGAGCAGCGTGTTGGACTAAAGAGTGCAGGAGTATGCAGGAAACTGCATTTGGATGAATTGCATGGGTGGCAAACTCAATTAGCCTTCCCTTTAGTTGAGTATATCCATTTTTACGTTTGCGTGCACAGTATCAGACGTGCAAAATTCCATCCGTTAATTATCTGCCTAAAGATGTTCTTCAGATGTGTTACTTACATAAATACCTCCCACTGCATCGACTCTAAAAGGAGGAAGATGTTAGTTTAAGGGATTATAAAAGCCGCAGTGGTTTTCTTGAAACGACCTGCATTTCTGGTACAATTATATCTTTACATAACACTTTTTAATCTAGATGAAGAAAACCAAATATATCTGCATTGTGTAGGGATATTAAAAGGTTGTCCTTTATGTTAAGGCATAAGCTGTTCACTTAATGAGCTGTTCATTTAATGAGCTGTAATTGCAAAAGATAAATAAAAACAAAAATAAAAGCTACATTCCAAGTTTAGCCCCCAAACACTGTTTTTAAATTTTCTTTTGCTCATTTTTGTACAGGACTATAGGGTTGCATCCCGATGCTTCCAGATTTGGAATTTTCTTCGCTGTTGTCTTAGCATCTCATATAATTGGTGAACTACTGACACTTGTTATACTTGGAGTGGTTCAAAACCCAAATATTGTCCAAAGCGGAGTGGTACTACTTAATTCAGCAGGTGTGATAGTGGGAACGGGACTAGTAAGGTAAGAAAAAGTGTTATTTCACTATGGTGTTAATGTTAAAACAATTTACCTATGGAAGAATCTCCTGATCAGTGTGCTGCAGAAGCACAATAAAGCACAGGCAGCAATGAAAGAAAGCGCAGCTCTTTCCCTTCAGAAGGAGAACTACCTCATCATGGTAGACCTTGTCCTAAACACACAAGCCAGATGCTTAATGTCTTTAGATATCAACAAAGGGATTCACTTTTTTTTTTTTTTAACTTTTTCAAATCAACCAAATATAAAACTGAGGACTGGAATTTTGTCAGCTCAGCTGGATTTTTACTCACGCTGACATTATGATGTGAAACGCTGTCCTCGTTAAAGGAGCTCACTGGAAAAAAAGTTCCTGCAACTTTTAGTAACTGGTGGAACTTACCAGACATTAAACATTGGGAGTGATGGTTTAGAAAAAGAGTTGTTCTCAACTATCTTATTAGTATTATTCTCCAGTTTGGATGTTAAACTTTTTGGATGCTTTTTCCACCTGTGCAGACTGAACTACATAAAAATAGTAAAGAGAAAAGTGATGTAGTAAATATGCAGGAGAACTGTGATTCACTTGCTCTATTTCTGTGCAAATAAATGTTTTCACATTGTAACTGCACGAATCTTGGAACAGTTTTCCCCTTATATTTGTCACTACTGAAATTACTGTTATTTTTGAGTAATGTACCAGAGTAAATGTATTATTGTTAAAAGAAGTGTTGAGATGTTGAGCAAATAGTATACGCTTACCTGAGATCTTTCCAATCAAAATTAAATAAGCCTGACAGCCTAACAGGTGACATCAAGTTGTCCACAAGAAAATCATGAGTCTTCACAAAGTTGTTGGTGCTTTGTCTCTTCAAAGTGGATCTCAGATAATACTTGCCTATCAAATAAAACCAAGTTAAATGCTAATTGTTTTGTCCTTGCCTCATTTTCGGGAAGACGTATGCTTAAAGTGACAAGACAGTTATTTCTGCTACCATAGTCTAATGCCTTAATGCTAAGTACTAAAAGGTATTAGAGTGGTTTCTAACCTTATTTTAGAATTGAGTCATTGCTAATTAATACTGCGGATCTCTTTAATTAATCATCATAGGCAATGAAGGATGTTAAGAAGAGCATGAAGCTTGGATTGCTGTTGTTTTTCTGTTAATTTGTTTAATTGTAAAGTGCTGAAGTATTTTAGGTGCAGAGATTGCCCAGTTCTGTTGAAAAATGTTCTTTCAAAATTTCCCTACTCTTTTTCTCTTATTATTTTTGCTCCATTTTTATTTTGTTGTTATTGTTCTGGTGAATTGATATTCAGTCTTTTTTGGTTGAGAAGATGGAGTGAGGGGGTGATGATTTCTTAGTTTAGAAGCAACACATTTTTGTAACAAAGGTTTATATTGGGTCTTGTTGTTTTCAGTTTATCACTGCAATGTGAATAGAAAAGAACCTCATAGAATTATTTTTGACTGCCCATAAACAAGTCAGGGCTGAATGTTATGACACTGTAGCACAGGCAGAGACAACCTTCATGGCTGTCTCCTCATGTAGCACTAAAATTGACTTCATGTTTGAAAACCCTACAGGTACAGCCAAGAATCACTTCTGTAATAGGCTACAGCCAAAGATGAAACTTTGTTTTAATGTGAGGTAGAATTGGCTCTTGGAATGTAGCAAAAGCCAGTTTAACTTCTCTGTTTCTTTAAGGACCATCGAAGAAATGCCGACACCTTTTAAAATACTCAGTTATCTCACCTTTCAGAAATACAGCAGTGAACTTCTTATAGTCAATGAATTTTATGGCTTAAACTTCACATGTGGTAAGTGTTAAAAAGATTAAAAGCAGCCTTTAAGCCCACCATAAATTTAATGAGATGTTGATGATTATTTTCCTTTTACATATGAAAAAAGTATCCTGAAAAAATTAACTTTTGAGTTGTTAGAAAAAGCTTCTTAATTAGTAAAGACTATAACATCATATCAGCCAGCTAGAGAGACATTTGTCTCTTCTTTTTTTTTTTCCCCAACCATTTCTCATTCTTTCAGCTTTTCATCTTTCTCTTCTTTTTATCCCCCGCTTTGGTGGCATTTTGGAAGGTAAACTTTGCAGCCTGTTACAAGCTTATCAGAGCAGTGTTACATAAATAGAAGATCGATAGAATTGCACAACGTAAGATCAAGCACCCGTGCAGGGAGCACCGACAGGTAACACCTGACCAGATGCCAGTGAGGCTGCAGCTCAGACACGTGACCCTGGCACGCGTGGAGCAGCTCGGGCCTGTCAGGCAGCGAGAAAACCAGCAAAACGCTAGAATCGGTCGAGTTGGCAGGGTTAGTAGCCCACATCCATCAGCGGGGGTAAAAGTATTTGCAACCAGGCGTCTGTGCCCCTCTCCAAGGCTACGTGTTCTTTATCCATCCTTCTCTCCTGCTCCACTTTGTTAGAAGAGCATAGGTGGCAACTGGTAGAAAATGAATCCATGACTTCGGTAGTAATAATAAACAGGTGATTTTTAACGCACCCTTCAGCCAGTCTTCATTTCTTCAGTTTTGGAAGCACCCAACGCTGTGTGTCTACCATGTTGGGCAACAACTTGCTTCTTGAAGCCCCTCCAGATAAGGTGTCTGAAAAGCCGTGAATCCTTTGTTTGGAATGAACATACCAGAGAGCTCCTAAAGACCGTTTATTCTTCCCTTCAAAAAATACAGTATAGATCACCTGCAGGAACACATGGCTTGTCTCTTCCTATTCCAAAATGATGAGAAATACTCCTGGTGGGTACGGTTCATCGTTAAAATCATGTTAGGGCGAGGTAGATTAAATTTCTGTGCTAGGTACTGAAGCCTGAGTTTGAATTTTACTGATTCACCTACTAAAGAAACTGTTGCTTTTCTTTTGACAGGTGAAGCCAACAGTTCCAGCCCAACTAACCCTGCCGCATGTGTGTTCTCGCAGGGCATTCAGTTCATCGAAAGAAACTTCCCTGGTGCATTGTCCCGGTTCACAACCGATTTCCTAGTACTCTACGCTTTTCTACCAGGACTTGCCATTATAGCAGTGCTGAGCTTCAAAATAAGAGAGACAATTGTTGCCAGGCAATGAAAAAGTAGCGGTTCTAGCAGTGTCTTAAACGTCACTTCCAACTTTATTGTGCTCGAAGGCTTAAATTGTTGGGTATTAGGTAGAATTTGAGTGATTATTCGTACAGAAACACATTCATCTTCTCATGTTTTTTCCTAACTGGATGTTCTCCATCTTCAAAACCAATGTTCTCTTAAGACAGTGTGCAGGGCTTCTGGCTATTGCAATTCCCACCCCACTCCTAAATCACAGGATTAACATGTTTTAAAGGACTTTTTGAATATAATTTAGCCAGCTGTTGCTCTCAGTTTTTAACAATGTAGCAATGGTGCTCTGATTTTTTTTTTTTTCCCATTCTTCTGGTTTTTAACCATTACCAATAAGCAGAGGAGTACAAATGCCAGTACATCTCATTTCGAGAATTGTATTTTAAGTCCTATGCTTTGTTCTGATACCATCTGGGGGCTTTGTAGAAAGGGAAAAGCCCAAGGATGTGTAAATAAAGACAGACTCAAGAAATCGCTCCCCTTTAATCTTAGGCATACTGTGAAACCGATGAGTACAGGATCTTTAAACAATATAAAAGTTACCTAATATGTTTTTGTCTTGTAAATGATGGAAAACCAGAAAAGACAGTTATTTATAGCTATTCCTTCTTTTCGTAATCAAGTTCTAAACCTTGTTTCAGATGCAGTTTGTGATTTTCTGGAACAATTTTTTTGTTTGTTAATAAAACATCAATTTAACAAAGAGAACAAAAATAGTTTGCCAGTTCTTGGAAGCAATGTCATTATTGGAAATTATTCTCATAGGCTTACTAACAGCCCCAAGAGTCTAATTTACTCATTTAATAAATATACATGCCTCTCAAAATTGAAAGTTTAGCAGGCACAGAATTCCTAAATGTTGTAACTAACTTTTAATTTTCAGTAAAGAAATTATTTACTGCAGAGGGATAGCTAGAGATCTCTTCAAGGGGGGTAAGTACATTTGCATCTTGTAATTCCATAAATATACAGTTCATTTAATTTGATCGTTTTGAGATGGTGCACTTTAACAAAGCGTTTGAAATCCTCTGGTATCTTTACATGAAGTATTCTGAGATAGAAATGTTATATCAGAAAACCATTTGGTGAACAAATATGTTAAAAACGACAAATAACTTTACAGAGCTGGAGAGATACCACGTGAGCTTTTCTCTCCTGTTTTTACGCACGTGTAAGGTTGTTCATCAGGGACTGCTGTCACGACTGGTGATCTGTCACCTGACTGTTCTGACATTGACTCTCTGACAACAAGTCTTGGCTCTCAAGAGCCACCTCTGGCTTCAGTCTTGATCTTGTCTTGCATATCCTACAAACGCTCGGTCCATTTGTCTGTGGACAAAATCCCGTATCGAGCCCAGGCCAGCATTTTACCAGCTGAGGCTGAATGCGAACCAACTGTGCTTTCACCATTAACCAAGTCTCTGTCCAATTTTTAGACTGACTTCCTGGCATCTGGGCATTTGACAGAAATGCCCTTCTTCTAAATTTTGCACAAAGATATAACATTACATACTGCGAGAAATAATTCCTACGCAAAACAATACAACACTGAAACGGAGATAAAGCAAACTTCTGAATTCAGGTGAAGCGTGGGTTTAATTCCACTTTACTCTGCCAGGTTTTGTGGGCCTATCCTGTTCATATACTTCAGACAACGATGCAAACGCATTCTTAAGCTTTGGTTTTGAATTAAATACGCAAAGAACTAAGACAAGATGCCTAGAGCACTTTACTGTGCAGTTTCACGTTTTGGGTGTGGAGAGTTATTTAAATACAGGTTTAGGGCAGAAGCATTCAAAAATCAACTAAATAATGTGCTGTAACTTCTCAAACAGGTAGAACTGACCAATGTCAGCCTGTGTATTCGAACCCATCTCTGAACAACCCCAAACTCCTTTCTCCCCATGTTTAAAAGTCTGTGTCAGTACCAAGATACACTTAAATTTGGACTGAATGAGTAACAGCTCATTTTATTAAAAATAATACCAGGCATGCTTGCTTAATAAATATTATTTTTGTAGTTTGATCCTGTATAGTTTCAACTCTGTCAGATTAAATTGCTAATGTAATGTTAATATTATTAAAACAATTTTGTAAATGTTAAACTGAAGACACCTATAGCAGTTTATCAATCAGAGTCAAAATCCATTTCTTTCCAGGACTTAGAGGCATTTCTTTTGTATTGTTCAAGCTCCTAGAACAGAAACATACATACATATTAATCTCATTACTGGAAGTTGTAAGGTACATAACATTAGTCACCTGACCATTTAAAGCACGTACAAATATTTGTCACTGTAGAAAAAATGTACTTTATATATTTTTATATTCAACAAAATCATACTAAAAGCACTATAAAAAAATGGCTTGCCACATTTGCTTTCGTATGAGGAGATGGGTTTTATTTATTTATTTAGACCTAGATACTTTCTAGGGAAGAAAAAAATTTGGGTCCCTTCTTTGACATGCAGCTTAATGTGTAATAACATAGTAATGCACGTGTGTACTTATGATTTTGGAACATACCGAGCTGTTGGAAACTTGACAACAGTTAGGGACAGAAAGAATACTGTGACATTTTAAGGAGCACACGTAACCTTATTTATGGTAAATAAAAAATTTCAAGTCTAACAACTTTCTCAAAGGCCACAGCAAGGGGTAAAATTAGACAAGTTTTACATTTACTGACAATGCTCTCTAGGTGTCATGTCTACAGGTGTTGCCTAAATAATCAGGTTTATAATTTTGTCATCTGATTAAATGGTTTTCAGAAAGAGGCAGATAATTCAGCAGGATTTATTTTACTGTAATTTTAGCTAGCTAGAAGGCAATGCAGTGTAAAGGCAATTCTAAACACCACAGAAATGCCAGGTATCAAACCCACAGCATATACTAAAACTGTCTAGCTCTGACACTACATGCAGAAGTACGGAACAAAATCATAAATATTTATTTTGGAGACATATCTAGGTGAGATTTACACTGAAACAATGAGAAATTAAAGGAAAGAAAAAGACTAAATGAGAAGACATTTTAAAAAAATCATCTTTAACAAATTCAGTAATTTAGGAGTACAAAATGCTTTCAGGAAAGTACACTTCCTTAGTTTTTGTGTAAAATAGGAAGTAAAATAATTCCACATAAGTCAGAACTGTAACGAAAAGTCTTTCAAACAGCTTAAAGATCATGCCAGAGACCCTTTTGACAAAATTACCTTCCTGCTTATCGAGTCCTGTTCTACAAACTCTAGGAAACACTGTAGCTACACGGTGAGCTCAGAGATCCTCTCTCCAACCTGAACCGAGACCCTACAAAAGAATCTGTCCCGAAGAGAAGGGCGCCAAAATAGTCACGTTAGCGTTACGCTGCCTTTGTCTTCTGGGCACCACGTGTAGGGGTCACAGATCAGATTTACAAAGAATTAACAACTCCAATGTAAGTGTCCTTTCCGTGTGCTCTGACTGCTTTAGACATTGCTAGGGCTAGCAACTTGTCCTGCACGGCTCAGCACTGGCGTAAAAGTGGATTCTTAATTTTATTTTTTTCTTTAACCTTAATGCTTCGGTACTTCCGTGTTTCTATAAATTCTTCATCTGTCAAATAGGGAAAATCACACCTAATCTCATAAAGGGATTGGGAAGAAAGACTTAACTGATGTTTGTGAGGCACTCAGATAAGATAACATTACCACATGTTCTCAGAGAAAAAAAAATTAATACTTTTGTGTTCATTGAAGTGTCTGAATGGCAGGTTGAGAAATAAGGTACACAAAGAATACAGATGATGAAAAGAAATAGTGAACAATTGAGTTGAGACATCAGCAAGATAGTATATGATCATGTAATTAAAGACAATACCATAATGTCTACAAACAAGGCTGAAAAATTAAGATTGTAGGAAAAGCCTAAATTGTTGCATTTCCTCAGTTCTGAGACTGATATGACTTTCTTCTCATGCAGTTTCTTACTGAGAGTGCCCTCAATCTGGAACGTGGTGAACATAACAAAGTACTGCAAGAAGGATTAAAAATATTAACCGTCTATAAACTTCAGAAGAAAATTTAATAACAGTGCTCTAATAATGCTCTTTAAATTAGATTTAAGAAAAAAACAAACAAACAAAAAACACCCAACAATGTTTGTAGGCATTTGGATACGCTGTCACGTGAAAACAAGAAAGCTTGTTCTTGGCAGCCAAGTAAACATCCTACATAACTTTTCCTCCACATGTGAAGGTGAGGCACTTCTTCACTGGAGAATATGGAAGATGCTACCGCTCTGTTAGCCCCGTACAGGTGCCCGCTGTGCTTCTCTGCCCGGTCACACGGGCCTGATCATTCATCGCACAATATGCGATACGTTGAATGAGACTGAAATTGCCTCCGAATTCTGCGATTTCGTCCCATCAACGAAGTATGCTGAAAAAAACCCATGCTTCTGCTGGCCAACACAGCCCCCGTCTCAACCGGACAGCCACAGCTCTGACACTGAACTTACTTTTAGTTGTGAATCGTGTGACTGATTAGGTCACTCTTATTATTTTAGGGGAAATAGGGTGGTGCTTCCTTGTGAGATGTTACAGAACCTCCCCTTCTGCCTATGACTTGTTAAAGTCTGAACAATTACGGACCTGTTTGTCGAGATCTGCGTCCACTGCCTCTTGGCAGCTGACACCAAACAGCACCAGACATCTACTTTTTTCTTTTTTTTTTAAGTACAGTTTACGGCATTAGGCTTCAGCTAAAACTGGCACCAATCCCTAAGGTAATACCATTGTGCAACAAGGGCCAGTCAGTGTGAACTTTGTCACTGTGTGCCACCGACTCCTTAAGTGCCTGACTGGGAGGTTATCCCACCCTTGGAGCTCAAGGTTGGCTCCATCATCTGCTTCAGTGAATGAAGCTGCCATCAAACGTCCAGATGAATAAGGTCCGAGCACTATTTTAAGTATTAAATGACAAGTGTTAAGAGGATAGCTAAGACCCGAAACAAAGAAAGATGTTCAAAAAGGCATCTTGGAGGCCTTACCTCTGGGGTTAGGGGAGTGTCTCTAAAGGAAACAGAGCAGGCACACTCATGTGCTACCTCACCACCACAAACGTTAAGAAAGAATAAGACTTTCATGGACTCATGGCTGCTCACAGATGCAAGTGTGTGTGTATATATCTGTATATATATCTCTATATATATCTTTGTGTGTATTTGTATATATATATATATATATGCAGCTCTAATCGACAATATTATTTTAAAAGCTCTCTTACGTGTATACCTAAAATGAAATTAAGGTGACACTAAAGCATCAAAAGCCAAAAAGCTAATGGAGAGAACTGGATGATGAGTTTTCTATGTTTATGCTTTATGTGGGCTGTATGCGGATTCACCAGCAAGCTACATATTTAAGGCCTAATGTGCAAAACAAATGTTCTTCAATCTTGAAAGACCTGCAAAAAGCACAAAATTCCAGTAGTTCCCAGATACAATCTGCTAGTTAAGAAATAACATTAAAAAAATGTAAATTCCACAGAGGCCCCTGTTGCTATATTCTCTCTCTCAGAGCTTAACTCCAGAGAATAAAAAAGCTGTAAGCAATTGCCACAGCACTCAGCTGACATAAACCCGGACGTTGTATGCCTGTGGGTAAGAACTAGGAAAAGAATTCTGAAAAGACACAGTTGAGAGAGAGGTTTGCTCTACCTCGAACAAAAACACAGTGAGGAAAGGGTAGCCCTCAGATAGCTTCCAGAGCAAAAAGGTCTAGAAGTAGAGCAGTACATCTCATGGTTTACTCTGAAAATGTCAACAAGGCAAAATAATCTGGTCTAAAAGTCTTGTGGCAGAATGCTGATGAGCTCGACGCTTAACCTCTCCTGCCAAAAAGCACCTCAGATAGGTGCTGACTGACAGACAGGACAGAGGAGTGACCTACGTGTTTCCTTGTTCCTGTGCTTTTTTAACAATGATTTTATACTTGAGAATTTAGCCTTTTACTCTGCTCGAGTGTACAAACTAGCTGCAGACAAACTCTTCAACCGAGGTTACAAGTTGGAATTAACTGCCCCAATAAAATTTAATTCAGTCATCTATAAATCTATTACAGTGCTGTTGAGCAGTCCTGGCCAAGACCAAGTCAGGTATGCTCGTTCCTCTATCGGATTCAGTGACAGGGGCTATGTTCTATCTCTGTTGCTGGGTTTTGGTGTTTATTTTTCCTTTAAAACTTATCTTGGAGATAAACAAAGCAAACTGGCTATCAGCTAGAGTCCAAAGTGGCATATTAATTAACCGAAAGTAACCGAGAAAAATGATAACATGCATTGAAACGATTTTAAAATACACACTGTTGTCATATGAAACTTCCGCTTTGCGTTACGTCCCGTGTTTTCATTAGCAGCGTGTTGCACGTTAAACATCTTACACTCTTCTCCCTACACAACAGATACCATGAGACGCTACAAACCAATGTCAGGCTTACGATGTATTTAAAAAGGTGCTTTAAAAATAGGATTGTTGTGCCACTTTTCCTAAAACTGGGAAATTCAAAGACACTTCAAAAATCAGGGCAACTATAGAGTTCTTTACTCGTAGATGTATGTTGTTATCTTGGTGCATTTCAAATTGAATAAAATTCTTGGAGTATAAAACATTTTCATAATGTGCAAATAAACTTGTAGAAATTGAACTTCACAATAGAGAAGTTTAGGAAAAAAAATGAAGATAACAAAAATAATTTTCTCTTTAATGCTCAAATTACTTGTAGTAGTCCAACTAAAAGAAGCTAAACTGGCTTGCAATGCCCTTGAACAGATTAGGATTCTAAAAGCCTGTCTCTGTTGTTTAAAAACAGAAAATTAATAACTTCCCATATGATTTAGTCAACGCGTACCAGTATCTTCTTTTGCAAGACATATTATCTAAAATAATAAACCTTGCATACCATATAGTTCTTTTGAGATACATAGATATACTGAGTATGAGATTACATTATAAATTCCAGAAGTAATGTGCTTTACAAATTGTAATGATTTCTAAGACCGCTCTTGATGTAACAGGAATTTAGAACTGATGCCTACATTAACAGGATATTACCGGTAACGTGCAAGTTCAAAGACTGCAGGGGATTCTTGGGATTGCTTTATTCTTTTATGTTATTATGTATTTCTTTGGATCACGTAACTATGAGTTTACTGCCTTATGCAATCTAAGGAAAGTCTACAAAACCGCGATGGCAGTAATATTCTAATCCTTTGGCTTTCTTTTACAAGCGTGCAAAAAGATGAAATGTACCATTTGTTATTTTTAGGGTTAGTTGAGATTAACTGCAGCGCAAGTCAATAAAACTGCCTTTCATCTTAGGAGTGGGGGTCTGTAAAAGCACGTGAGATCTAGATCGGTACAATCCATCACCCTAAAGCATGGTTAGAAAAACATCCTTTAACCACAGTAACTCGGTCCACAGAGAAGTTAAGTTGTGCACAAATAGCCCACGTATAAGCTGTGGGAATGGTGAAACGCTTCTCAGTCATTCTAGCAAAGAATTTTGTGTGTGTGAAACAAGTTAATCTAGATTACATAGAGAGTTTCCAGATTCAGTATGTGATGCTTCTTCCCAACAAACAAAAATACACAAACCAGACCCATACCTCTATATACAGTATTTCTACTCCTGTGATGTTATCTGCTTGATATCTATCAAGCAAGGTTTTAACCTTCATCTAGTTTGCCACAGAATTTTTCTAAAAAATGAATTCACCGCAAACGTAGGGAAATGCAGAAACATTTCAAGATGAGGAATCAAAAATAAAAGACCCTTTTCCCCACTAAAGGTCTTTCCTGGAACTCAGTGGGTAGGCCAAATACCGCTACATGGAATAATTCTGTTCACTCTGTTTAAGGTAAATGTACGGAGATGGCAAACTTGAGTCAGGAATGCTATCACCCCAGTACTTTTCCAGTTTTAATAAAAAGTTTTGAAGGAGACAAAAACCCCCAAACTAAACAGCCCCCCCCCAACCTTGATATCACTTCCTAGACTTTCTGTTAGTCAACACCCAAATGGCACTACATGGTGCAGAAATGAAGAAATTACTGCCAAGAAAGCTTCACAACTTTGCTTCAATATTATTTCAGAGAAATAATTCTAGAAGAAAGTTAGCAGGAGAATCTGAATTATTCATTTCTAAAGAAACTAGAGAGACAACTTTGAGATCTAACAATGCTCTACCAATGGCAAAAAATCCGGACCAACTACTCAGCTGAAAACTAAAGCTGAAGTTGTTTAAAGGCAAAAAGGGGACTATGAGTGTAGCTTACAATTAATTCAGTAATGCTGGTGAATTCTGCAATATCTGACAGTGAACAGCAGTTGGGGAACTACCACACACCTGGTTTTTCTGAGCTCTCATGACATCAACTTCATACTCCGCATACTGTAAATCCTGCGCAGGGTCCTTGGTATCTTGTAAGTCACAGATACTCTAGAAGAAGAATTGACAAAAACCCAAATAGTAAATTCCATTTTCTGTTCTTTTCACAAGAAAATGCCATGCTGTAGATCTAATGGAAGTCTTTGCTTTTAATACAAACTTATTAAAATCCTGCTTTTAGGGAAGATTTTTTTTGCTGTAGAACACAGATAAATATCCGAACACCTTAGATTGGTAAAATGATGAGAAAGTAATACTGCAACTAGATCTTGAAAGAAAATATTCTTTATTTGGTAGTACTTTATCATTCTCTCCTCAAAATGAAAATATCCTTTCTGGGCATAGTTAAGGTTGCTCTTGCTAGCGCACTTAGAACTCAAGACTAGAATTCACTTCCACTTACCAGAAACATACTTTCAATAGCTGAGAAATTGATGACTATTTTTTTTGCCAAATACATGAATTTTCATTTACTACCCTTAAGGGAACTGTAACTTTAATTCCAAAGGAGCAAATACACTAATAGAAAGAAATTCTGTCAAACAAAGAACTTTTTTACACCTTGTCCTTCCTTACAACAAATGGAAAGTAGCAAGAAGGCAATCCTACAAATGATGGAATAAAATAAAGCAGAATTATACTTAGATTAGGTGATAGAAGAAGAAATTGACAATGCGTACAAGCAGCTTTAAAGTCTAAAGCATATTTTGGAACCAAACCAGAAGATTAGGAATCTCCTTGGCAAATCCTCTTTAATTGGACTGATACCTTAGAACACTGATGGAGCTTGCAAGATGAGAAATGTATTAATTTCTCCAGCTGTTGCAGGGGTAGTACGGGAGGTACTGGGTGGGTGATGGTAGCAAGGGAATGTTTGTTCATTGTGTTTTAAAAGGCTATGAGGAAAAATAACATGAAAAATAACAGTCCTGTATAGTTTCTGAAAGGCAGTTTAGTCTTTTATCATGTTGGGGCATACTGTGCCGAGAACAGCATCTTAGTGAGAATTTATTCCAGTCACAAACCACCTGAAATAATTTGTAGCCTTTGATATGAAGCAGTCGAGTGGGAAAGGGTGAATTCAGACTCCTCCTCACCAAGAATGGAGACCCACAGACTAAAAATCAGAAGCAGCCAAGTTTGTGCACCATAATTTGAGGCACAGTTCCATATCCCTGCTGACTTCCTTGCCTGCCCAGGTAAGCTGTAGGGCAGGAAAGTGACAGGGCTAAAAAAACAGGTTGCCCAGAGAGGTGCTGGAGGCCCCATCCCTAGACACATTCAAGGTCAGGCTTGATGGGGCTCTGAGCAACCTGATCTAGTTAAATTCAAACACTTCCCATAGCAAAATGAGATTTTGGCAAGGAACTTGTAACATCCTGGCCCCCTGCCCTAGGAGAACAAGGGTCAGCAGCTTGCTGTGGCCAAAAGAGCCCTCCTCTTGGACCTTCACAGTCATTTGGTTTGGGTATTAGGGGATATATCACCTTATAAAATTCCAAAAACGTTTTTTTTTCTCAATATAATGAAAGGCAATGGTATAACATTTGAAAAAAACAAGAGGGTTAGATCAGTGCTTTCATTATTACTAAATGCAGGAAGATGACTGAAGGTGTAGAAGCTAATAATCAACGCACCACTACATACAAATCTATACCTTCAAAAAAATGCACGAATTAGAGGCTGGAAGAAACGCAGCTGCTAAGTGAGACTGAAATTCCAGTTACCAGAGTTGAAAGACAAACATTAGTAGTGATATTACTGCTGTTCTATGAGAAAAGCAGCTGTGCAGCAGATACGTAAATACCTACCTTGGGAGGAAATGTTTTCTCAAAAACTTTTTTCCACAGTTCCAAAGGTGTGTTTGCACGCATCTTTCCAATATCGCTCTCAGAGGCAGGGGGTGGTCCTAAGGATTGCAGAAAAGCACAAAGCCATACAAGTATGTTGTCATAAAAACATAAGTTATCAAATCATTTTGGATAATGAGCCACCTACTTCAATATTTTTACCTTTTACAGTGACAAGCTGCAACGAGTCTGAAAAAAATTACTGATCTCCTACCACGAAACACGCCAAATGGTATTGTATATACTTTATTTCAGATCTAAACTTGTTGGTACTTTACTATTTCAAGTAGTCCTGATATTTTATTAAGCTACCTATCAGACTGCACAAGTAGTTCTCAATAAGATAAATACTGAATCGTAATTTTAACCTTTCAAAGTAATTTCCTTCAATAATCTGTTAAAACTAACGCTGATGTACTATAGTTTAACTTGATTTTTTAAAAACAATTAAGGAACCAACATAATGAACAGGAAAGGTCCTAACCTATTTGGCTCAGCGAATCCAGGCCTGCCGGTATAAACAGAGGTTTGTTGTGATCCACTGATAAAGACTTGCTAAACAGAAAAAAAAGAAAATGGATCAAGTGAGCATTTAACAAGCAATGAAAAATTACATTATTTCAGGCAAGACTAGACTCTTACTGGGCTTTGCATGCAAATGCACGTAAATGAAAATCTGCTCAATTCTAGCAGTGACCATGTTTCTAATGCATCACTTTTGGGATCAAAACCAAGGAGTTATCACTGTTCTGTGCTGAGATAGGCAGCTGGGACACAGCACTCAAAGTCCACAAACTAGAATCTTTCAGAGATCATATTTAAGGGGAAAAAAATGTTTGGGTGATTAAAATATTTTTCATTAAGTGCTTTTAGACTCTGGGCAAGACATTCAATAGTTGGATAATAATTATGTTACCTTTTATCATAGCCAAATGCCAAGTGATTAATAAGAACGCGGGCTTTCAGCAGGAGAGCCTCAGATTTACTGGTAAACTAAATGAATCAGAAAACAATATACATTGTCATCTTCCGTCATGGAAATACTACATTATTTCATCTACACAGAGGATTTCAGATAGAGTTCGGCTAATTCCTGACTTCAAACACTTGGTATATGTACACTGAATTTACTGGAATAAAAAAAAATAAATCTCACCTTCCCTTTCAAAAACACGAATGTATTTGTCACTGAACATACAGATTAAGAAATGTGAAATGAAAAATAGCATAAGTAAAAATTAAAGAATACGTTTTAAACTATTGATTCAAAATTTTTGAAGTATAAACACTGAGACACAAATTTTTTGCCCAAGACTAACGAGTTATTAACATTTTAAGCTACGTTAAAATTATCCAGAATACCATAAACATTGAGAAATGTAATAAATAACTACAAAATTGTTCACAAGGTATAACCATCCATCCATTCATCCACCCCCTGTCAATGCCTGTAACCCCTTTGCCAGACTAGCTCATGAGGAAAGCTACTATGAAACCAATTAGATCTTATTTTCCCTAGAAGTTTTACATTTTGATTTTTTAAAATCTTGTTTTCCATCATGAAACATTACTCATCCTCTCTATCCTTAGTTAGAGAGTTAATTATACATACCACTAATGATGCTCCATAATAATGTGAAACAAATCGAAGTGTCTTGCTTATTATTTTCCTCATTTCAGACTCAAACTCCTGAAAAAGTTGATATTGGAACATATACATGAGAAACAAAACCCAAAATATTACAGCTAGAACTTCTCATTTTTTTGCATAAACTGCAATGCACTTAGGCAACAATATATGAGGCTTTCAGCTGTCAGCATAATTATATCTTAAGACAGAATCAGTAACAGCCTACTCTGAAAAGAAATGTCACAATTTCCCTTTGTTTCTTTTTTACAAAGGCAGACTAATTCAGGCAATATGTTACTCCTCATAAAGTTCCTTAATTAGGAATATGCATTCAATTTTCAATTAATTTGTTTCGTTTTGTTTTAAGTTTTCAGAAGTACTGCCTGCTAGAAGAATGAGGGTTTTTTTTTGTTTTGGGAAAATATTTAATTTCCAGTAAAACTTCAGGTATATGCTCTCTAAATTCTAATACCTGCAAGATTTGAAAGGTGCATCAAAACACCTCTTCAGTGAGGGTTCTTTAATGCGAGATCCAGTGAAGGCTGCAGGAGTCTCTCCACAGAAGCAGAGGAGTTAAGCTGCTGTTCTGTGCTTTCTGCATTAGACTCCTGGATTTTTAAGGAGGTCATGGCCCAGCATAAAGCCTCAGTGTGAACGAAGGCACGGTACCTTTGTAGGAAAGAGTTAAGCAACTCGGAGTAACCCAAGCGTCAGTGCACTGTGCAGTCACCCAGAGAAGCGCAGGCTGTCAGCACGGCAGCTAAAGCTCAAACATACTGTTCTAGTTTCTCACAATCAAGTGCTGCTTGAAAATCAAGTACACATTTGTTAGGATTTTTAATGTCCTGGGAGAGAACCCAGCATTCTCTACATGATATTTCCTTCCACTGTCCCCCTGAAAGATGCAATTACTCACTTGTCTACAAACTTTAGTACTTAAAAAAAAAAAGTCTACTTTTCGTGCTGCCATTACAACCAAAAAATCTGACCAGCTGACTTGAGAGACACACCTCTCTCACTGCCATATACTTTCGGCTGCTGTCAGAAAGGAAAAATGAAGCTTGATTTCTCTCAGTATTTAAAAAGAAAGAAAAAAAGTCATCAACATGATATTTTTTGCTTCCCTCTTTCATCTACAGCAACTCATATCTCAACATTTTCCAAGTACATCATGGGAGTGTGTTGTGACGGAATGACAGTATGCCTTCCATAATGCTGCTGGATAGAAATACTGTTTTTTTTTCTGGTAGAAGGGTGACTGGCCAAAATCTTGTTCGAGTGACGACAATTATATTACCCAGATTTTAGTATATATAATCTTTACCGGGAATCTCTTCATTATTAAAAAGTAAGTAGGCGTTACTTACATGAAATATATCGTATTTGCTTCCAACTATCACCATGGGTATTGGAAAAGGGTCAATCAACTCATAATCCTATTAAATAAATAAACAACAGTTAAGCAATGTAAATAAACTGTAGAAAACTGCAACTGTTAAAACAGCTGAAACGGGTTGAAATTAATTCACAGAAGACAGGCTCTTTAAAACCTTGAGGAAGATGAATAAGCTTTAATGCAATATTGCCCCGGTTTTGGCTGGGATAGAGTTAATTTTCTTCCCAGTAGCTAGTACAGTGCTGCGTTTTGGATTCAGGATCAGAACACCATACCCTATTCCATAATTTTCCTGTTTTTTCATAAATGGTCATGAAATAATCCCTTTGAGCAGTGAAAAAAACTTACTGGCATAAGAGGGCTCTTATGCTATATACTCCAGCTTCAACATTAGATGGGAAGAGAGGAAAAACCTCATATATTTGCAGAACAACTGCCAGAATGGATTAGTAGAAGTGGCCTTTTGACACATTCCCCCTCCTTGCATCACACCCCAAGTAATACAGGAAAAAAGCTCAAGAAAGCTAAACTAAATGACTGTCTTGTGTCACACACTGATCCTCCCTACATTTTCCATACTCTATAAATATACTTAATGTGATTTGCAAGTGTTTGGTATCAGCAGAAAGTTACCGTGAACAACCAGAAAGATACCCAACAACCACGAAAATGTAAATCAATACCAATGGAGGAAAACAGCCCTGGGGGTGTGGATTTAACTGTTAACTGTCTAACTTCTGGTAAAAACTTTAAGTAGATTACAAAAATTCTCAAGTTATCTGGAAGTTATTCCCATAGTCCATGTGAAATGAAACAATCTCCTCATGCATTTACGCATTATTTAGTTTGGTTTAGTTGCAGCAGAGGTTGACTTAACTGTTCCCTTCTAAAAACCAGTTATTTCACACGCAGGTTAAATGACAGTCGGGGTATTAGCAAGAAGCTGCACATACTAAAAATCCTCTACTTTGAGAGGGAAAAAATAGCAGCTTCGCTCATACACTCTCAAGGCAAAAGCTTTGAGCAAAATTATCATAACAGTGTATAGAATACAGAACTGAAAAAAAACACTCTTAGTTTCTTAACTAAGAAAAAATAGTTTGGGATAACATCAGAAACATTAAAAACTGCTACTGAACCCTATTTATCTTTTGACTACAGAATTAATTTTTGACTATGGACTACTGTAAGTATCCAGACTTTTTAAACAAGGTCTGTTGATGTGATTTACCATCATAACCAATAATTATTTATCCAGGCCAGTGGAATATATCCAGTCCTTAAAAAAAAAAAAACACACAAGAAACACCCAAACCTCTAGGAACCCCATCAGTTCCTGTTTATCATAAAAACATGTTTAGCTATAAAAAGGCAAATAAAGCTGTTAAACTATCATTTACTTTGACTATAGAAGACAGTATTTCCTTCCACAAAACTGAAATAATTTTTTCTTGAACACTGATGAAAGTAAAAATAGAACTGAGGAGTAACATAATGTTTTGTATGCATCCTTTCTGGTTTTGATAATGAAGCCTCAACAGAAATTCTAGTTTAAAAGGTACAATTGTGTTCCCTACAGGGCAAGTACAACAATTATTCTCTTCTTAACAATTAATGTCATTGTTCTTTTTACTGACTAAAAAAAGCTTGCAGTTTTCTGATATGTAAGGCTCTGTATGTAAACTTGACACTGTGGTCATTTATTGCCACGTATCCTTGTAGGCATTTTCTTTTTGTGAATTACCTTCTCTAAAAGCAAAAACCAAAGTCACAATCCAGCACATCTCAAGCCCGGTACTGTAAATCTACTGAGTGTTGCATATGTTGCTTTCTCATAAATTTTAAGTTACTCCTCAATTTTTGAGCTATATAAGCATTTGATGTATTGAAGCATTTTATGGAAGTTGCAGTAACCAGATTTATCTGCCAAGTCTTTGAATTGTTGAACACTTATTTATGCATTATATACACACAACATTTGCAGAGGTTTAATGCACAATGACTTTTCATTTCTATTGCGCATAATCTAGTTTAGCTTTTCCAGAGATTTAGTTAGCAATTATGTTTAAAGGACTGATGTTAACGTTTCTGAAACTTTATAATTTAATTAGTTGTCAGATTATCAAAAGGCATTGAGTTTGTGATAGACATTTAAATAAATGCAAAGTATATAGTCATGCTGATGGCTGTTACAACTATATTCTTTGCTTAAATTTGTACCTTCAGCTAGTCTCTTGCTAGATGACTTTTGTACATTCTAGTTTTCATCTTCATTTTAAAAAGATGAGGGTGAAAAAAAAGCAAACTGCTACTCTAAAACTATTTCTTTTGACTGGTGTAACATGCCATAACAATCACATTAGATATCTAACAAAAAGATATAAGAAACCTTCTTTCCTTGTTTCTGCTCTTATTGAATTTTTATTAAATTGCTATAATTTTCCAGTGAACAGGTTCATCTACATCAAATGGATTTTCAGTCATGCATAAAAATCTAAAAGAGTTGTTTATGATTTTCAAAAGCATTATCTTTAACTGTATAAAGGCCTGTGACATCTGGAGAAAATATTAGAAGTAACTTACTGGATGATCCCTCTGCAGATTGTTCCACATCCTCTGTTTAATTTCAGTAGCTACTTCAGGATTTGTCTTTTCTAGTTTGGTTAAAACTTTGTTCACGTGGTTCCTGGTGACCTGCAGAAGTTTCTCTGCAGTAGTCCAGAGTTCGTGAGGTTTGGACAGATCCAGTACAAGAACTACAGCAAATGAACTATGAGAAAGGCACTATTTGGTCAAATCTTTACCATGTGAGACAATCAGCATTTTCATACACAACTATACCTGTAGTACAAACATTGAAAGCAACAAAATGTGAAAATACAAATGGTAAGACAGAATTTAACGTGACAGAAAAGAAAGGTGGCTTTTAGGGATACTCTGAGCAATCTTTTCCCTTGCCTGTTTTTCAAACTATTACTTTGGCAAATTTCCATCAGAGGTTTCGGGGGGATTTTTATATCAAACTTTGTTTCTGGAGACTGTGTTTCAAAGCAGGGAGAAATCTTATGAAATTCAACAAGGGCAAGTGTAGAGTTTTGCACCTGGGAAAGAATAACCCCATGTGCCAGTATAGGTTGGGGACTGCCCTGCTGGAGAGCAGTGCAGGGGAAAGGGACCTGGGGGTTCTAGTGGACAGCAGGGTGACCATGAGCCAGCAATGTGCCCTCGTGGCCAAGAAGGCCAATGGCATCCTGGGGTGTATTAGAAGGGGAGTAGCAAGTAGGTCAAGAGAGGTCCTCCTGCCCCTCTACTCTGCCCTGGTGAGGCCACATCTGGAATATTGTGTCCAGTTCTGGGCCCCTCAGTTCAAGAGAGACAGGGAACTGCTGGAGAGAGTCCAGCGCAGAGCCACAGAGATGATGAAGGGAGTGGAGCATCTCCCTTATGAGGAAAGGACATAGAAGGTTCCACAAAAATATCAGAAAAAACTTTTTCACTGTGAGGGTGACAGAGCCCTGGCACAGGTTGCCCAGGGAGGTTGTGGAGTCTCCTTCTCTGGAGACATTCAAGACCTGCCTGGACACGTTCCTGTGCGCTCTGCTATAGGTGATCCTGCTCTGGCAGGGGGGGTTGGACTAGATGATCTTTACAGGTCCCTTCCAACCCCTAACGTTCTGTGATTCTGTGATTTTCTATCTTAGGTTTCGAAAGAGCTTTCCACAAGAAAAGGTCTAGGGATTTACTTATGTTTGAAGGAAAGCTGAAATTAACTTTGCAAGTGTAATACTAATCACTTACCCTATGTTGTGGCTAGTGATTGGTACTCGAATCAGCTCCAGTAATGAGGTTCCACCACCTAGTTCCCAAAAGTGAGCTATATCTTTAGGCTGTAAAACAGTTTCTTTATGTTAGGAACATGTGCTTCCATGCTACACCAAGAGAAGATCTTCTATCTGATAAACTGGCTTTTCATGCAAATGACTCACAACAGTTTCACCCGTATTTTCTGAAGAATTAGAAACCAAATTAGAAACTCCCCATGTTCAGAAATTCCCATACAACACTTAGGAAAGACTCCTGACACGTCTATGACTGTCTTGATAAAAAAACTATGGTAAAGTAAAAAAGTCAGGAAGCTGCATGATTAATGATGCACATTAAAAAATCAGGTTCTCTTCCCTTTCTTCTTGGTTATTGCAGATCAAGACGAATGCTCTTTGAGAAGTTTGCAACTCGAAAAGTAACGACTGTCCACCTTTGCGCTTAGTTTCTGGAAGTTTTAAAGGATTTTTATCTTTCAGAGTTAGATTTTTCACTCTCCCCTTTCAGCAACAGAACGGCAAACACCTGCAGCCACAGTTACTGCTGCTGGGCAGGGTTGTGCAGTGACGGGAACGGGTTCAATATTCCCATTAACATAACCTGCAGTGCAAAATTTAGCAATATGGACACATGACCCAAAAATTTAATTATGATTTAACATCCTTCAAGATGACTGCTTCTCTCACAAACTGGTTATAAAGTACCTTCGTTGGTTTGTACTCTTTTTAACAACAAATTTAAAAGCATGCGTACTGTGCTGCAATGGGAAAATAAAAGCCCTCAAACACAACAGACAAAGTAGTTTTTATAGATGAATCAGATTGCTTTGTGGGTTTTTTTGGTCTCTGAACTACTGCATTTTAGCAAGAGGGAAAAACATGTTACAGATCAAAATGCAAAACTAAGCTAGCTAATTTAAATAAAATTACATTAAACCCCTAAGATTCTTATACATAAAAATAAACCACATATTTTTATATGTGTGTATATACACAAATAAAAAGATATGATAAACAATACTTTCTGGATACTCACTGTGTTGTGTCTCCTTGTCCTTCTTCCAAAAGTATATTCCAAGGCTAACGTTGGCTTTGGAGTTTCTTCCCTGTGCAAGGAAGAATAACTTCAATTTGTCAAGATCCTCTAAATAAAAAAAGTTAATTTTACAGTTAATAAATTACATTTACCAGTCAGTTCAGAATTTGGCTTAGAAACAGCAGTACAGAGAGGGACAACAGAGAAGACAACAGGAGCAGCACGAACCTGAATTGATGGTCATTCAAATTCTCTAAAACTGGAGAAGAAGGACCAAAGGGGTCAGATGACAGGTAGTAATGAAGGAAAATAAGTTTATCCATAACTGATCAACCCATCACAGAATACAACATCTGTATACACGTATTATGCATTATCACACAATATAACTATTTACGTAAAATTCTAATCCACAGTTCAAAACTACTTTTAAAAATGTAACACATACCTCTCAAGACACCTCAGTATAATAGTGGTCTTTCCCTGGAAATTAAAAACAAAGAAGAACACTACTGTACTATCAGTAAAGTGTAAAACTTGTATTGTTAAATGAAACTCACTCATTTAACATTTCAATAATAAAGTACCGGAAAAGTGGAAACTCGTGTAATTGTTTGTAGCCTAATAGTGGAAACTCAGCTGCCAGCTTTCTGTCAGAATCAAGTTACACGACCATTATTATAATTATAAACTAATAGAGATGACAAATACAGTAATAGGAATAGCATGCTTAAAACCAGACATCAGCGATCAACCTGACCAGCTCTGTTAAATTGTTTAACAGTTTTCAGTTATTAATAATGTATTTACATAATGTTTGGTTTCCACTGGAATTAATTATTACTGGCGAGATGGAAATAAAAAGAATATCTAAAATACAAGTAAACATACAGTCTTTACACTGCTGAAATTCAGACACAGAGTACCGTGCCATACTGAAGGGGCTAGCACTCCTGTGACTTTTCCTGTCTCAAAAATCAGTAAATTTCAGGTAAGTCTGAAAAGTCATATTCTCTCTCTGAAAAACATATTTTAAAAACTGCCGATTAAGAGGTTGCACATATACCAATCCTTCGAAAATAAAAATTGTATTTTTAAAAATATTACCACTTGGTCAAAAAGGCAAAAAAGGAAATTGATAATGACCAAACTTATAGGACAATGAGTTAAAACAACCTTAGGCATGTGCAATCACTGGTAAGACAGGTTCAAGTAGGTCTGACATAATTCAGACACAGTTCATAGCAGCTTTCAAGGACCCTATCTACAACAAAACTGGTGTCAATGCACTTAAGCTGGATTGTTATCAGTTAAACTTTCACAAGTGAAGATCTGAGATGTCAAACAAGTAAAGAGAGCAGCATTATTTCCAGAAGTTACTTTTACAAAAATTAATGGAGCCAAGTTTCAAACAATTAGCACATCATTGATAATGACGATGGAAGATTTGACTCTCCGAACCATAAACTTGTCAGGTATTTTCCCTGACACAAACTATGTTTGAAAAGCACAGAACTGCACAGTATTTAGCATTACCCCATTTTTGTTTCCCATAAATAATAATGACTTTTCCCAAACTTCTGCAGGCTTGCCATCGTTGTCAGCGTTTTCTCTCTTCTCCACTTCAGCTATAGCAAGATCCCATAAAGTATCGCTAGTTGGAAAAACAAAAGAGGAGTGTCAAAAGAGAAAAACAATAGAGTCTAAACCATAATTCTTGGGGGAAAAAATCTAAACGGATACATGAAGGGTATTGTGGGGTTTTTAATATGACTATTACTTCTAAATTTACTATTATTTCTAAATTTACTATTATTAAGAAAAGTGTGTCCAGCAGGTCTAGGGAGGTTCTTCTCTCCCTCTACTCTGCCCTGGTGAGACCACCCCTGGAATACCGTGTCCAGTTTTGGGCTCTCCAATTCAAGAGAGACAGGGACCTACTGGAGAGAGTCCAATGGAGAGCTACGAGGATGATTAAGGGACTTGAACATCTCTCCTGTGAAGAGAGACTGAGAGAACTGGGGCTGTTTAGCCTTGAGACAGCTGAGAGGGGACCTTATTAATGTATACAAATATCTGAGGGGTGGGTGTCAAGAGGAAGGGGCCAATCTCTTTTCAGTGGTGCCCAGCAATAGAACAAGGAATAATGGGTTTAAGTTAGAACATGGGAAGTTCCACCTCAACATGAGGAGAAACTTTTTTACTGTGAGGGTGATGGAGCCCTGGCACAGGCTGCCCAGAGAGGTTGTGGAGTCTCCTTCTCTGGAGACTTTCAAAACCTGCCTGGACGCCTTCCTGTGTGGCTGCCCCAGGGGATCCTGCTCTGGCAGCGGGGTTGCACTAGATGATCTCTAGAGGTCCCTTCCAACCCCGACCATCCTGTGATTCTGTGATTCACATCAGATGCCCTCTGCTTGTCAAAGTGCTTCTTCTAGCAAAACCACGCAAAGCAAAACCCCTCAGGTAACCCCCGACACCCATTTGCAGCACGTGCTGAGGGAGGCTTTGTTTTGACTACGTTTAAGACAACTTTAAAAGGTTTTTACAGCAACTAAGGCTTTTCGCAGCACCCGCCGGCCCAGGCCGGCAGCCCCTGGAGCTCCCGGACGCCGCCACGGGCAGAGCCGCTGGCGGTCCGGCGGGCTCGGGGCCTGCCCTCGGTGTCCCGGGGAAGCCTCCTCAGGTCCCGCCGTGGCGCCGGGGGTGCGTTAGGCCTCCCCCTTTTTTCTACGGAGTTCCGAGCGGCAGCAACCGGCTCCTCGGACTGCGGGCCGGGGGCGCCTCCGCCGCCGCTCGCTTTCGGGGCCAGAGCCCGAAACGGCCCCTTCAACACCTCCCTCCCTCCCTCCTCCAGGCTGTCCTGCCCGGCCACCGGCTCCTTCGCCGCACGGCAGCGGGAGCGAACTCCCCCGCTCACCCAAACCCGGGAGGGGCTCCCCGTTACCTGGCCTTGGGCATCGCTCCTCCGGGCTCGGGCCCGGGCCCGGCTCCCCGTCGCCATGGGAACCGCGCAGGGCGCGCTGGGAGCTGTAGTTTCCGAGGCAGGAGGAGCCGGGTCGCGGTACCGCCCCGGCGGGACGTGGCCTTCACCCCCTTCAGCGCCTCCCGCCCCCGCCCGCCTCAGCCGTGGGTGCCGCAGCCGCGGTGCCGTGGCTCCCCCCGCCGCAGCCAGCAGCGGTGCGGCGGGTCCCGGTGTCTGTGCTGGTTGTCCTGCCGCGTGGTGGGGCTCAGCCTGCTCGGGGGCCGCGGCGGCTCCACCGAGGGTCCCACCGCCCGCGGAGCCGTTCGTGGGACCCGCGGCTGCTTCTCTCTGTGGAGGAGGGAGGGGAGTGCGGGGAATGGCGGTCCCCGCCGGGGCGAGGGGAGCGGGTGTGGGGGGTGCGGGAGCCCACGGGAAGGGCTCGGCTGGAGCCCCCGTTGTGAGGAGACAGATGGCTTGTGCCGTGGAGAAACTCGGAAATGGCGGGAAGTCTGGTATTTCACCTCAGCCTTCAACGCTGCTCCCCTGGATGGTTTTGATAACGGTGGAGGGAGCAAAACAGAGGCCGAGGTGTTTCCCGCCCCCTGACGAGCCAACTGCCAGCAGTCACTGGGTCTCGTAAATCAATTGTTACAAATGTGCCTAAACCAGGAGGCAGTGGGTAGGTTATTCCACACAAAATCTATCAATCCAAGATGGAATCCAAAGGTGGCGTGAGGGTTGCGTTAGACAGCAGGATTTACGGGGCGCAGCGAAGCAGCGGGATGCCCCAGTGCATGCAAGGGATGCGACAAGTCAAAAATGTCCTGCTGGGGAAGTGACCCAAAATTCAGGACAGCGATGACAGCTGACCTGTAGCTGAGCAGGTGGTGTGAGTCTTGAGAGACTGGAGAGAGAGGAAGCTAATTAAAACCCTCCCTTACCTGCTTGATCAAAACCAAGGAGGTGGCCTCATTCATAATTATTAACTTGATTATTTTTAACTGTTCCTTAGTCCTCAAAGAACGCTTATGTAGCCTCTACAGACGCCAAGTAGTAGCTATTATTTAAATAAGAGGTTTTTTGGAGTTTAACTTGCATAATAACTGGGCTCTAGAAGATTTGATACGGGTCTGTGGCAACTCTGGAAGGAGCTGTAGTACAAACCTAAAGCTCTGAAGCACAGTGTGCAGGTGTACAGTTAGTCAGTTGTACTCACATCCAATTGGAGTCTTGGGTGTTGTAAGTTTCACCTTACTCAGTTTCATTTCTTCTGCCCCAAGAAACTGTAAAAAAATACTTTTTTCTTCCTCATTCATTATTACCGAGTTACTAATCACCTTGGTTAAAATTAACTCAAGCTATTGGATTGCACTAAGCTGTATGGACTATTAAAGGTCTACCTAAAGCTTTAAGTAGTGCATTCCTTTATGCAAGGATGATTTTTTTCCATCAGGAAAAAAATAAAACCTATAAAAACTGCTAGTCTGACAAGGAACTTGAAACCAAAATACCTACCAGCCTTCTTTTATAGGGAAATACATGCCTCTTTTAAATTTATATATAAACCAAATTTAAATCTAAAGTAATAGAAAACACTAATTTTGTGGATTTTATTAAGAACTCAGAGCTTTATCGTTTGCCTGTTGTACTACAGGAGTAAATAGGCCTTGCTTGTTCTAGAAACAAGCAGTTTGTTTACAAATACTGCTGCACAAAAATTGAGACTGGGAAGTAAAGTTCAAGCAATGTATTAATTTACATTGAATTCCAAATATTTTCAAACCAATGTGATTGTTTATACAGAGAGTTACCAATGATCCTTTGATCATTATCAAGCTCATTTAGACTGATTGCTGGTACTTAGCACTAGCTAAAAGCAAGCACAAAAAATATTCTGAAGTTCATGATAGGTGAAGTCTGCTTGCATGTGCTAACACAGAAGTCTCATCCTGGGAATATTTTTGAAACCTAGGTTCTGGAAGCCTTGAGCATGGGAAGTTCTTCGGCATCAGTCCCAGAGGTCTCTGCTCATTCGACAGCTCCTTTTCCTATCACTGCTGCCTTAGATCAGAAGGTAAGAAAGGGCTAATTCCTACCTTGACTTCAGTCACGGATTAGGTAGCACTGTGTGAATTGCTTTGGTGGACAACTCAAGGTTAAGACTGAGATGTGGATCACTCATGAGGCTCGGGTTGGGTAGGGAAGACAGAAGAGATGAAAAAATCTGAAACTTCAGCTTTGCTGCCTTACATTGCGTGGTATCTTCTATGTAGCTCTGGAGCTAAATTAACATGGGGCAAGTGCCCCTGAGACTTGCATAGCTCTGTTTGGAAGTCTATGTGCGTGTGTAAGAGGCTTTACGTGCTGATTGTTAACTTGAAGGGAAGTGTCTCTTTCAGGAGGCTACTATACAGAATCCTGCTAGAAATTTAATTGTTTAATATAGTGTTGTCACAGTAACTTGTGATTCTGAGTGCATTCATTTCATAAAAATGAACACAGCATTTCTGGAATGTGACTCCATGGGCTTAATGGTGATCTGTAATGAACAGGTATTGGTAGTAAGACTGGCAGGTGCTGCCAAAAAAAAAGGGAAACTAATGCAGGGATTGCTTCTGGCACTGTGCAATATAGGGATATGCTGCAGCAGCAAGAGCTTACTACTAAAAAGCAAAGCAATGCCTCGAGACATCTACCCAAAGGCAGGCAGGAAGGTCTTGCTGTACTTCACAGATTGTATACTGCTTTGTAAAAGAGCTGTGTTGTAAGGCTGCAATTGTTAATGAAAACCATTCAAAAGACTCAAAATCTGCACATCAGCTGTTAGTGTCGTGTATCATGTCTCCAAATTTGAGAGATTTTAGAAACGATGTGAACAGGCTCACCAGCAAAATGCACAGGTGGAGTTTGACGTCTAACAGAACCTGACCTGCCCCATTAATTTAAAACTGGACAATTAGGAAGGAATTACTAGTTGAAGTATTCTAGGTTGACAGTTACCATAAGTTCGCAATGACACGAAGAATTTTCTATTTGTAAACCAGTATCTAATTGTTGCATTTGAGAAGCTTTACACCGCGACCTGAGTATACTTGATGCAGCAGTGCCTGCTTCAGTTTGCAGGCACCCAGATCCCCTTGAAATCTGTGAAAGTTTATGGTTCTGCTGATCGCAAAGGGATGTTAATTCCTAGCTCAGTTTCGCCACGGTATCTGCATCGTTTCATGTGAGGTGTTGCGCAAAAAAGATGCTGCAGTTGGTGCCAAGGCCTCTGGTAGGCTCTGATATGCTTTCCTTGCTGATGGCAGATAGGCAGCCCACGGGGAGGTAAACCTCGTGCTGCTGGCCCTGTCTTGCGTGGAAGAGAAGGTGCCACAACCACCACCGAAGGGTGAAAGTTAGTAGGAAGCTCTTCCTGCATTGCAGATGTGAAAACCACGTGTTTGTTATTACCTTTTAATTTTCAAGACAAAGCATTGGTCCATGGAACCTTTCATAAAATGGTGCTTGAGTCCTCCAGACCTAAGTAGCTGCAGCAGGACTTCAAGAGCTTTCTGAAGGAATGCACTCACAAAGTCAGCTTGCTAGTTTCACTTTTTAAGAGCATGTTCTTTTCATGACCTGTACCTCCCTTCCAATCTATTTTAATTCTTCAGGAGGATACTCCCTACCTTTCATAACGGGCAAACAGCTGTAAATTTCTTTCCTCTCTGTATAAGTTTGTATTTATCTGAAATGCTTAAGTGTCATAAACCAAAGATATTCAGCCTTCAAAACTGATTCCTGTGAAATTACTTCAGTTTTAAGTGATTAAAAAAAAAACCAAACAAATGAAACAATGAGGGCAAGCAGTGAGGGATTAATGATCCATAGGAAGTGGAAATTGTAAATGCATATAAATTGCTGGTTTATGTTTGACGACCTTCTCTATGGGTGGACCTAAATTATCTACTAGAGTATGCTGCTGGGCCATTTCAGGTCTTGCAGAAGTGGTTTATTTGCATGGAAATGAAAATGTGGGATTGGCAGAAAACATTGGTGTCATTTCTATGTATTCGAGCATATGTAGCAGGGAGGCTTGCAGCTGAAAGAGGCACCTGGAAAGTGCTCCTGGGTCCAATAATGCTGGTGCAGCATTAGGCCTTCAGTCTGCAAGAACATTACATTAATATTGTAATATGAAATGTATAGATACAAATGAAAACCAAGAAGTACAGCTTTTACAAAATATTATTCTTAATCTATGTATATACATTATGCACATTATACATGGATTTTATATGTCACATATGTCTCCAGGTTTACTCACAACCGTTCAAGCAATGACTTTCTCTGCTATTCTTGTGTCTTGAATTGTGAGCCATGCCTGAACCTGTATTATATTATTATTATGGATTAAAGAAGAAAGTAGGTATGGGATCTTGTTTAACAAAACTATACCAAGTACAGTGTCTGTCCAACTTAGATTTTTCCAAAAGGCTGGGTCAGAGAGAGGTTATTTAGAAATTCACCAGACCAAGGCTGAGGATTTGCCAAGTAAAATAACCGTGTAACAAAGGCTAGAGTGTATCATGAGAATACTCTTTAAATTTATACTAGTTACACGATGTGCTTACATTTTTTTTTAAAGGATAAACAATTATACAACTCAAAACAATTAGTTCTTTTTAGTCCCATGGTGCTTCTATTGCGAATAAGGCGGGGTGCTGGAAGTGGAAAGTATTTTGTATTTGACTATTTTTTAAAACAAAAATTCCTTTTTAAAATGAAGGTTATGCAACTTGTATAATTTTGAAAAACAGAGGTGAAGAGTTGAAGACAGTTTGGTCCCTGAGTAAACACCTAGAAAACTACTCAAATCTATACATTCATTCACAAGGCCACCTTTCCCCACCACTATCAACAGACACATCTTGTTTCTGAGCTGTAGGCACAAGCCACCACCGGTAAAGCATAATCCTTAAATCGGCTCGTCTTCATTCCAGTTCAGGCCAGGGCTTTAATTATGGGCTCCTCCTGTTACGTGCCGCTGAAATGAATCGAAACCCGTCCACCATTCTTTTGTCTGCGGACCTGCTTACGCTCTACATCTTGTACATCCGGAAGTTTTCAATCAGCTTAGAAACGCTGCAACGAAGATGCACCGTCACGGTGTGTAGCCCCTTCATAACAAAGTGGGACATTTAGTTGGTCTGTTGTTTGCCAGCAGTGGCTGACTCCCCATTTCCTTGAGTTTCTGTCCACTTTGAGGTGTCAGTAACGCCGGAGCAGAGAGGTGATGAGCAGCTCCTTTCAGCTGATGAAAGTTGTTAATGTAGCTGGCAATCAGTAGAGTGATCTCAAGAATCTATAACAGGAACACGCAAAACTCTTTGAGAAATACAGTGATGTGTTTTGACTGATGAAAAAATAGCTAACTTTTTAGCAAGTGACAATCACCATCAACTGGAAAAGTACTTGCACTTTATCAAACACATTAATGATGGGGAGAGAGGAGATGCCTAACAGAGCTTTCTTCTATCGCTCCTTGCAAATAATGTAACATTATTCCCGTCAGTATGCTAGATACTTTGTCTTCCATGGTCTCAAATGATTCAAACAGATGGCTGCTTTCATTTCGGGAGAAATTTTGAAGTCTGAAAGATGAAAAAACTTTCATGATGTGTTCCCTCAGTTTTCCTAGGAAATATCTAGTGGTCAGAGAACTAAAGACGCAGGGTAGATAAAAGGAATAAAGACTTCTGGAAGGTTTTTACCATATTTTCTCTTTGCAGCCCACACGACCTTGCTTATAAGGGCACAATCCGAGGGAAATCTGAACAGATGTATTTCACTATGCTTATTTGTACGAAGATTTGTATGTGGAATTTTGTATTTTGTGTCATAAATCGTTTTGACTCACAGCAAAAGACTTCAAAATTGCTGCTTTTAAAAGAAAATACAGTCCTACCAGTGAAAGAGACAATCTAGATTTCAAAAGCATGAGCCCCTTCTTTACCAAAGGTAAAAATATCCCAGGATTTTTAAGAAGTGACTGATCTTTCAGATCTTGTGTTCTACAACTCCACTGTAGAACACAAATGCACCTTTTTAAAAATTATCTCTGGTGTTGATCAAGCAAACAGACTAGTTTTTAGGTACTGCATATAATTCCTGTCTTTAATTTAAGCCTTCTTTGTCCTGCTATGAAAAATTTGGAATGTTATAGACAGGGACATGAAAAGAAAAGGAACACATCGGTATTGTCACTGCTAGCTCTTATATTACTAATTGTTTTGCTCTCTGGAACCACCTGGCAAAAGTCAATAGTCTGAGAATGCTAGGAGTAAAGGAATGCTAGGTGTTTCATCTTGCACATCTGTTAAGGATTACCCTCTAGAAAAAGTGGAAAAGTAGCAGATGGTGGGTAACTATTTCAGGTAATATACGAACCTTTGGTTTTGTCATGGCAAAAAGGTGTTTTTCAGTTGATTTATCCTTTGTCTGAGCGTTGCTGACAACCAACATAAAATCGTCTTGATAGCCTCCGAAAGTCATCAGGCTCTTGTATGTGTATGTAACTGTTAATCGCTTCAGAAAGAAACCCCCCAAAAACAAAGCCCAAAGTCATAAGCAGGACAATGCGGGAAAAACAGATTATGAGAAATATCTCTTTAAAAAATATAATTACATGTTTATTTTTCAAAATGTTGTTATTAGCACCTTAAAAATTTTGAAAATAATTGCAAATTTTAGGATAGCTTCATTCAGACATTCAATATGGGGAATTTCCACTGCACATGATAACTCTTGTAAGGTTGACCTCTGTTTCTATTCCAAATTAATGAGATCAAAGATATTATACGCAGGTTTCAAGTCAAGTGTGTAATTCAATTTATACAAGTCTTGACTGACTTTGGCAGAAGTTTAACTTAGGAATTCCATTTGAAATCGAAGCAGTGTCTAAATAAAGTAAATGGCAGAGTATGAGACAGCTAAAGGAATTTTACTCCAGGACTTCTTTTTGTGTAATGATGTAGTCTGTGTACACACAAATGATATTAAATACTGTTTTCTTTTCTTCCACATCTCTGATGAAGCAGAAATGCTTTGCAAGGCTCCTCTGCTTTCTGTGCCTTGGCTTTTTTTGTTCAGTGTTCAACACCACATTAGAGGCCTTTGAGTCCATGATTAGCATTTAATTTACCATTACGACTCATATTAATTTGCTGCAGATGTTCACAAGTAAAATTAATCATAAGGCAATTATTTGTACAGTAACTTAACTCTACAGTGACTTAACGTTCTCCAGTTCCTAAACCTCTTTTTGCCCTTATTTTGAAATAATGTTTTCTCTTTCCATTGCACAATATCATTTCTGATACTCCTGATCCTTCCTGCAGAAAATCAGAATATTCCCTGGCAGCTCAGCATTTCTTGGACAGCAAGCAGAGGTGGCCGAGGCTGCCGAGGGGCAGTGCTCTGCAGAAATGCCCTGGCCAGCTCTGCGAGTAGGAAGTGTTTATCGAGCTCTCTGCAGGCTGCTGCAAGCTCGTTTTGCTTTTCTCTGAACAGAGCTGCTGTTTGCTCTCCCCGTGTTCCTATTTCTTTAACTGCAAAGGAATGTAATGAAAAGGCCTGTATCAGTGCAATTATGAATTTGAGATTTTAATTTTCTGATATTCAATATTAGCACTTGCTAATAGCGCCGTGCCATTCTCTTTCATTGCAGGATATAAATTAAAGCCGGGATCTTCTCAGGCACTGCTTTTTTACACTGATTACCATGAGTCGTTTTCTGTGAAAACTTCTACTGCAAATCAAAGAAAAATCAGAGCCTAAAATGACATAATTAAATAACAGTGGGTTATATTACCTACTATTAAACAAAAATAATACAATGAAAATAACAATCTTTTAAACTAACTGCTCTTTGCAGACTGTATGTATTATGAATAATAATGGAAAATGAAGTCTCCAGGAAAAGAAAATTAATGTTGTTGCAAGAACTGTAACTATGGATCTCCTGACATCTGAATGATTAAAACATTAACATTTCATTAAAAGATACAAAAACTATCTGATAAACAAAAATAAATTCTGTGCGAAGAACTCAATTCTATTATTAGTGCTGCTGTAATGATGATAACATTAAAGCGTTTTGGGAAGAATGAATTTTTGTTTTAAGTGAAAGACCAGATAAAACTTAGCGTGGACGGCTAATGCCACCTTTTATGTAGTACAGTGGTGAATCTCTCCATATACTCGGTATTAAAATCTGCTTTGACCAGAACAAAAAAGAAATTTCCCTTACCATAGAGCTGTAATCTAGGATGCTTATGCCATCTTCATGTACAGCAAACCATATGCAGGCCTTCTCGACTGAGGAGGTCGCTAGAGGCTACGAAGAGAAATGTTCTTCAATGACTACTTCAAAATGAGGCAATATATAAATTATTATTAACTCTCAGCTTTTATAGAGCTCTCTCCATCCACAGATTTTACTGAGAAGGCGTGAGGTGACAGTCTGTTTAACATAGCTGTTATTTTAATCAAGAAATTAAGATGCTAGTGGTTTAAGAGAAATTGAGAGGCCAGCACAGAGGGGAGTGCTCTGAACACCCTGAACAACTTTTTATGATTCTGCAAAGTTCAGCTTTCACAGCCAGTTCATGATGCCTTTTCAATATTCTACTAGTTACCAGGTAAAAAACCAGTCTGAAACAAAACCCCTGCCTCAGACTAAGATAGAAGAAAACAAAAAGACACAACCTAGACTAATAATGTAAAACAAGCAGTAAGTGTATTGGAAAGTTACTGCTGTGGCAGACATAGTACTGCGGCTATTACATTTTACCAGTGTGTGGCTTAAACAAGTTAGTAATTTGGCAAGAGATTCAGTCAGCACATGTGTGCTCATTTTCAACAAAAAGGCATTATTATTTGCGAATTCTATTTATATTAAAAAAACCCCAAACACCACTACTCAAACTCAGTCAAGTCTCAAGTTTCTTACTTTTGCTGCAAACAATTTAGCACCGAAGAAAGACCATTTTCTGGCTACAGTGAGATAAATGCGCACGCAGTCTGCAGCACTGTGCCCCCGGAGAGCCATCCATCTTGTAGACAATCTCTGACAAAGCTGTCTGTTGAAATGAAATATGTAATTTAGTTATTGAAAGGAATTTAAATGCTTACCCATAGCGAGTTTAATGAGCAAAAAAGAATCCATTTGTTAAAGTGATAATTTAATACAACTATCACTTATACATTATTAAATAAACCCAAAACAGCGTTTAGTATTTTTATGCACATGAAAATTATGAATTATCTTCTAATTTCTGCAACATTATGATTAAATATTGATGTAGCAGTTGCAGCATAAAGGGAGAAAGTCTAGGACAGTTTTTAATGTGTCTCTACAGATAATCAATCTGTCTTTTATCAGTACTCAACAGCTAGTCCAGTTGTCATTCCAAAAATCCATCCAGCTTAGCACATATCTGTACCTGTGGCTTGTATTAGATGTAGTAGATCTGGCTTAACGCTGCTCTTTTTTAGCGTATTTGGGCGCTGCCACCGAAAAGGGTGCTTCTGATGCACGATGCATTTGCACTGGCTCTGTTGTTTTGTGGCCCCACAGTGATCTGGTTCAAGAAAATGATCCTAATCCTCAAGAAAACCCCACCGGGAATACCTTCCTTGCATGCTGACCTGCAGGGACGGCTCACCTGGCAGCCACAAGGTTATGAAGTGCAGCCCAAGAAAAGAGAAGGAGAATGTGTAGTGAAGGGAGATCTTTCACTCGCAGGCTGACTCTTACGGGATGTTTATGAAGTCAAACTGCACCCTCAGCAAAGAACAGAAGCAACAGGGTGGGTACCGCGGGGTTCTGTCTCTGCCACAGACTTCCACAGCTGGCCATCAGTAGTTTAGGGGCTACTCAAACAGTTCAACATGGTTTGACCTACCCTCTGTCAGGCTAGTCTAGACCTCTTAGACTTAGCTCTTTGAAATTAATTTCGTAACTTTCTATTTGTTGTGCCTGCATTTTTGAATGTCCCTATTATCTTCTGAGTATGTACTAATGCCACTCTGTGAACACGATAACAGCTTTCAGCCTTCTCAACCCTGTAGTGAAGAACAAGGGAAATATGTCTGTGATGTTTACTGGGCTTCAAAGTTGCTGTATCATTGACTTCGGATAATTTACTACACTGTTCTGCTCTTCTTCACGTTAGGAGGTGGTGCTTGAAATTACTTGCAGGTTATTAATTTTAAATTAAGTGACACTTTGCTAGCGAGCCCATCAAGTTAACGTATTGCTGATTTGAATGGCTGCCAGAGATTGCATATGATTTGAGTAGCAAACACTCAGATCAGATCCTCATGTCCTTTACTTCCAGTAGCTCCTTAGTCTGCACACAGAGTTAATTTAGATTTGCTGAATAAGAAAAAGAAGAATTTCAAAATCGCTTGGTTTTGTAACATTGTGTAATAACTTGTACAGCTTTTTCTGGAATGCCTGCTTAATGGTGGTCCTCTGTTTAGATTGGAAATACACAGAGGAAATGGGTTCTTCAATTTAGGAAGAAACTGAGTTGCCAAACGCAGGCCTAGGCAAATATGTTGTAAGTTGCACCTAATGAAGTTTTAAACCTTTTTTGTTTCACTCCTAGACTTTTAGAGAATACAAATCGCAAAATACATCTCACCTTAATTGTTCCTCTGAACAACCGTGCCTGTATCTCATAGGGTAGAATCTCTCCAAAACTTGTTTTAATGTTTGATTGGATTTGGACTGGCAAGTGACTTGCCCTGCGGGAGTTGAGAAAGGCCGTTCAAAATCTCCAATCTCTACCTAAGCAGAAAACCACCAGGAAAAAATGCTCTGTTAGTGCTGAGTAATTGTCTAGCTGCATATTACAAGCTATCTGTTTCTCTGTTTTGCCAAGTGTAAAATGAAGAACAGTTTGTCAATTGATCTATATTTCTCACTGATATAAAAGTCATGCAAGTAATTCTATTCTTCTTATATTTACCACAGAAAAAAAGATAAATATCAGTTGTAAATTGTACAAATATAATACTCACTAGGTCTGCTCTGAGACTGCTAGATCTCCAGCTAACACAAACCAATTTAGATTTATTGAGTAACACCGTCGGGTAATTTCCTCAGTAACCTTCCCTAGAGCATTTCATTTTTTAAAAATAAAACAATCTTATCAAGACTACATCTAGTAAAGGAATCTCAGGCTTCCGCTGAACACCTGTTACTTTGGCATATTAAGTCACAGAAGTTACGTAAGCAATAGTGAATGAAGAGAAGGTACAAGTTTGCATGATATTTAACCAAAGCAGGCCTGTCTCTGTAGGAGGTGGAGCACATTTTATCCATCCTGGTGCCAAGAGTTCTTTGTTTACAGGGAAAAGTCCATTGACTTCTCTCTCTCTGTCTCCCCGTGGACTTGAACTGAAAAATAAAGCCTACAGGAGAGGCAGCCAAGAGCTGCGCAGGCTGCACAGCATTTCCCAAGTTCGTGTCAGCCTCGTGCGAAGATTCCATCCCAGTCTGTCCCCCCAGTCTGTTTCCTGCACTATCACGTGTAAAAGGCGGAGGTCACTTGACTGTCAAGGAGTCCTGGACTAGTTTCTTTATTCAAGTTTTCCACCTGTAAAACCGCTGCGTGAGTCACTAAATGCGCGAGGATTACCTGAGCTAAAAGAGCTGTCAGTTCCATGGCTAGTTCTTTGTTTACAGGGAAAAGGCCATTGACTATTTGATCATTTGTCTGATATACGAGCAGGAGCTTCTCTCTGTCTGTCTCCCCGTGGACTTGAACTGAAAAATAAAGCCTACAGAAGAGGCAGAAAGTTATTAAATAAAGAAGATAGGGAAATGCATTAGCCCTGAGGATTAGCAGTATCTGCTCTGAACGTGACATGTTAACGTCAGTGTCAAAACACATTAGCAGAGCAACACTTGTACTTGAACCAGTGGGCAAATATTTAATTTCAGTCTTCTGAGTTCAGTGTTGCCTTGTTGTTTTTTGTTTTGCTTTAGTTTTTTTTTTCTTTTTCTGGCAGCCCTGCTTGCCTCTTAAGAACTAGGAAAAATAACTTTTTTCTTTTTTTTTTTTTAAATAAATCTCCAGTTACACCCATTTACTATTTTTGTTGCAAACTTTGAGTCAGCCAATATTTTTCAGATGAAGAAACTCCGCAGAAATTAAAAACAAATCTTGGGACAAGGCAGAGATGTTATACTTGCTAAACAAACCTATTTTTGTAAGTAAGGCGGACGGTCCTTGTGCCCTCACATTTCCCAGGGTGTTGTTCTTTGGAGGCTTGCTCCCATTTTGAAATAATGTCGCAGATCTAGAAGGAAAGCGATACAAAACTGACTTCGGCATCTATTCCTCTTTGCAAACGTCTTTGGCAACTTATTTTATCTTTAACCTATTACATATGAGGAACATACATAGCTTGCATTTTTGAACTTACTGGAAGAGAACTTTACTTGCATTTCTTAGTCGGAAGATTTAATAATTAACATTTCGTTGTTTGTTTATCCTGCAACACACACACAGCCTTTGGAAAAAAACCATAACAGACCTCTATGGAAAGACCAGCTACTTGATTAGCAGCAGCCAGTGAGTGTGTAATTATACAGAGTGAGTTGTTATATAATTAATTGAATGCCTTTGATCTCTGCCTTCTCTTTCTGCTGCAGGCTGGAGTTTTTCAGGTCCTGTCTAGTAACTCCTATAAAGTTTGCATGAAGTCTGTTAAGAAGCGCAGCGACACAACAAGTGGGGCAGGTGGGCACATGGGGAGGAGGTGGAACGGAGGTCCTGGGAGCCTTGCTGGGATTCATGTCACCATTCCTCCATAAAAGAGCCTTCCTAGAAACACTAATGTGAACAGCTTCTAAAATTACTTTTACCAAGAAGATGAGTGCATTTTTCTACGTTGTGCTTTCCATACAGTAATTATTCTGGTAGGGGGAGAGAGCTGATCATGGTGACCCTGCTTGTTTGTCATTAAGGTCTGGTTGTACCGTACCTTGTAAGTCAAAGTGCAGCTGTGAACACTGGCCAACGGGTGCAAAAGAATACTTGGTAGAAGCACAAAAAATTCATTATTCATTAGTTGCTAAAAGGCTTGAAATATATCTAATATTTTACTAAAGCATTGATTATATTGCATTTTGCCACACTTTTCTGCCAAGAATTAAATTCTAGTGACAGAGAACTAAAATTTCAGAACAACATTATAAATTTTCTGAACAGAACCCTATTTATCCTGTATTTAGATAAGGAACCCTTTCTTTTTTTTCTTCCCCAGGATCTCCACCCCAGTATTAATGAACTTCTGGACTTCAAATGGTCATCTTTTGAAACTATACCAGAAATATTAACTGAAATCTCTAAATGCATGTTGGGCTCCAATGGCTTTTTAAAGAACAGCGATTAGTAACAGCTTACTTTTCCTTTTTTATCCCAGCTGTTACTTCTCTGAATAGTATCAGCCTCCTAGACAAGGCTTTTAAATATAGTTCACCAAATGAATTTCAGCAATTGATAAAATTATGTTTTTTTAAAAAACCTTCCCTTTTACCTTATGAAGAACAAAGCCTAAAGACAGTTTTCAGCCTGAAAAAAAAATGTTTTCCTAGACATCGTCAGAAGAGAGGTCTGTAAGATGGAGATACCTGGTTGTTTTATATGCAGAGCTCGTTAAAGCCTTTTGTTTACCTTGATGTTTCCTTGAAGACAGTGCTCTATGTCCTTGCCAGAGGGATCATCAGAAAACAGTGCAAATCCTGACTGAGCTGGTTTCCTCATCCCTGTATCCTGGTTCAGGGTGTTCAGAAATTCCTCCACTGTGGTAGAGGCATCAAACCCAACAACCTAAAAAAGCAGGCAAGATGTATTTTAATATCAAACATATAGCAACCACTCCCCACTTGAATCTAAGATTTTGAAAGATAATACTTCCAGAATAACAGTAGGAATGTAAGACCTATTCCATCCTCTGTGAATAACTTACTGTCATTTGAAATCAAAAATTTCCATAAAGGGTCTAGAAAAGATTCAAGATTTCCACAAGGGAAGTCGATTTAGTGAAGTTTTTCTCCATCCAAAACACGATTACCTTCCCAGCAGATTGTGCCTTACTGCATTTTCTTTATGAAATTAAAGTCACTATCAAAACACTTGAATTTCTGCTGCAGAATTTGTATAACACAAAGCAGTGTAGTATCTAAGCTTTTTGTGAGAAGCAAGACTTGAAAAATGAAGAGAACTGTAATTGCTTACACTTTTCAATATGGTGGTGAAACAAATGAGATCAACTGATCATTTTTCATCATGTACAACTTCAGAGGGATATTAGATGGCAGATGTACATTGGCAGATCCAAAATACTTTGTAAATATTGCTCTGTCAGTACTACATAGATCAGTAATATGTAGATATAGTCCTCTAGGTTTTATTTTCCCAGTTCTGAATGTTTGTCTGTTGTTAGTAGTATTAAAGCATTTTAGCAAGAGATATCAAATGGCTTTTATACAGATACTACTTGCTGATGTTCACTTAAATCCGTTTTGGTTTCCTGTATTTGATATGTTGACGTTTTACTCCTTTGGTAAAGAAAGGTCTTGAAAATGGATCTTGGACTTCTGGTTTGGGCTTCTCAGTGATTGGCATTTAAAACAGCAGCTGCTGAATCTAGTTTCAGAGATGAATACAAGAGTTTTCAGTATCACTATACTGCTTATTTCCTGATCCCACTGAAGTAATTTATGTATTTAATTACTGTTTCCATAGCCCTTGCAGGTATATACTTTTGAGCAATAAACAACTAATAACTAGTTATTCCTTTTCTTCTTCAAACTTCAATTTTGAGATCCTATAGGATGATTTAAATGCATGTTGTTTTTTCTGTTTTACTGGGCAAGCAGTAAGCAATTACGAAATTTAGAGAGGGAAAAAAAAAGCAGAGTTCTGTAACCTGAAATGCAAAGATAGAGCTTTATTTGATAGAGCTTTAATTTCATATAAAAACTTGCTTCCTCTCTAGGAATACTGTGAATTGTTAAAAACTCTTTTCAGACCACTCTCACAATTAGAAACACAAACCAGGATGTGAAGCGATATGCACGGAAACCCATGGAAAGTTTCCTAGAGGTTTTGACTGATGAAGTCCCAGAAGAGTTACGAATGAAGCTGTGTTTGTTCTGTAACAAATACAGATTTCCATCATGGCTGATGATGGGAGTTACAGCTGTGCCTCCCAGCCTTCCCTGAGATACTGAACTTCCAGGATGTCTGATGAAAGGAAGTGGAATTTAATACCTTTCCTCTTTCTTCCATCTAATTCGTTCATATGATCGTCAGGTTAAATGAGAAACAGAACTTTAGTATTCCTCACTTGTAAAAGATTTTTGTTTGGTTTCTTTCTTTCAAAGATTTTCCCCCAAACCTTTACTCTTTGTTGATCAAATCAGACCACAAGTACCTTGTGCCTTCCACTGCTAGCACTGGCACAGGATGGAAGTTGAACCCTGTTTACCTTAACACAATTCTGTTTCTGATGTACTACTGCACGTATACGCTAACAGCAAGGGGTTGGGAGAGCTCAGGTTTTGTGGTCTACCTGAAATTACCTGGTATATGCCGTTCATGAAGTGAACTGGAATACTAAAAGGCAGCGAATGGTGGTAGGGATTTCTTAGAAGCGTGGAAAGGATTTCCATCCTGGAAGGTCTGGCTTCTCGGTCTCCATTCTGCTGGGTGCGCTCTACGCATCGCTGACAATATATTGCGTATTTCCCAAATTCAGTCCTGTGACAAAAAGAGAAATAAGGCAATTCTTGGGGACCAATTGAAAGGATAGTAAACTGTGAATAAACCTTTCTGGGGGTACCAGATGGGAGAAGCACTCACATTCCACTCTGTGAGATTTCCAACACTTTTTTCCACGTGGAATTATAAAGAGAATTAGTCTACCAGGACTAATGGAACTGTGCCAAAGATCAACATGGCTCAGAGTGTTTTGTGTAATGGCCATATTTTGGTTTTCATGGCTTTGCAACATACAGTCAGTTCTACTGCGGAGTATTTTTCAAAACAACAGAAAACTTTCCCAAGTGATGTGTAGCAACTGTTACATTTTAGTAGCACTGGAGCACAATTCTACTCAAATTTATTTTAAAATATATATGTCAAAAGATCTGAAATACTAAATGAAAGATTGAAAATAATGTGCTTCAGAAAGACTGGCTGACTAGCTAGGTTAATAGTATTCAGGCGCACCTGGAATCTGCGTTCTTCTTTAAATGAAGTTTAAGAAGCCAAAGGAATGGGTGCTGGGGCAGAAAGAGTCCAACGCAGAGCGCCAAGAGCTGCAAGCCCTGGACAAAAGGAAGACGTTTATTGTTTTAAATATCTTGCAAAGTAAAACGTCCTGCTGTGGCTGCTGACCAGCAGTGCAGCTTACTGTGCCCAGTCGAGTAACAGACAGCTGTTAAGTAGAAACAAAACCCCAAAACACAGAGAAAAAGCTGAGTAAATACACACGTCACTTCCTCAGAAGGCCAAAATGCTGTCTTTCTCTTTGTGTGCCCCAAGTTTCTTTTGGGGCTGGAAGTGGGAAAGCAGATCATTTTGTAGAAAAAGCAGTTAATACACAGGAAAAAAATACTAAGGCTGCAAGGCCAAGCACTAAGAAATGAGGACAAGCCTGTAGAGTTTCGATTCAGCTCTCCTGTTAGATATATGATGAAGCAACTCACGCGACATTTTCATTCTATCAGGTAGATGATAACTATTGAAAAAACAATCATTCCATGTTTTGCTATGTTTTCAGCACTCAGTATGTATCCATAGGCTTGACTTAATACAGACTGCTCTCGTACTCTGGATATACACTTACTAACATCGCAATTACTTTTCTCAAAACTGTGTCAATGGATAATACTGAAATTTAGAAAATGGCATTTTTCTATCTTGATTTATCTGACTTGCCTAGAATTAAATATAAATCTGACAGCACAGATAATTGCTTTCATCAAATACCTGTACTTTCATGGAGGATAGTATCAGCTCTGTTTCAGGAAGATGTTGCAGTAGAAGCAAGTGTGGGAGACTGCAGCATGAATTTAGGACTTGATGCTGCAAACATTTTACTGAATGTGTTAACTCTTAAAAATCATGCCAGTGGATTACGATAGCAAGAATTTACTTATCTGTATCAGAGGGAAGTCCTTGCCAGTTGTATAAAAAGCACCAAAGTAGGATTATGGTTAGTTTAAATTCCATCAGCTACTTGTAACTTCAGTGTGTGCTCATTTACATGGAGGTGCTATGTCTGTTATAAAAGCTTTGTGGATATTTTAGCGATGCACACATACTGGCCATATTTCAGGTAGAGGCTATTTCTAGATAATAGGTCTGTCTGCAGCTCACATTCTACTTTCTGTGGCAGGAGAAAAATGTGTCTATTACAACAACCTTTATATGGCAGTTTCCTTTCTAATTTTCTAATGCATCTCCTAGTTCTGTAGGTATTGCTCCATCATAAGCACTATTCATAGAATCATAGGATGGCCTAGGCTGGAAGGGACCTTGGAGATCATTTAATCCAACCTCCCTGTCGTTCTGGGTCTGTTGATTCTGTGCAAACTATAAGTATCGGATTTCCTTTCAGTTTCAGTTCCTTCAGCTGTTACTGTTTGGACACCACTGAACAGCTGGCAGCGGACAAAGTGAAGAATTTTAAGTATGTATTTATAATCTAGCGTATAGGGTGTGTGCAGCACAGCATGACCTCCAGGGGGTGACATCTATCAGAAACCCTGAGTGTAGGTGAGATGCCACAACAGCTTTTCTTTACGCTTATGCTATGAAGACATCTGCCACAGGGTTTAGCCCACCAGCTCCCTGATGCAGCACGTCTCTTACGAAAGATGCACTAAAAGAGAATTAGGTTCCACATCTTACTCAAAACTTACCTTGAAGATGGCTCATTGTATGTCCAGCATTTACAAACCGCACAGACATAAATCTACTCTATCACGTGTGTTCTGATGGAGGCATCAGCTTTGTTTCAGGAAGACACAGCAGTAGTAAGATGTTAGTTCAGGTTTTTGTCTGATTTTAAGTAAGCAGGAGCTACACAAGAGCAGAGCCCCTTTACCATTCTAAACATAGCTCCTTCACTGCTGTTGCAACAGATACCATTAAAATAAACACTGGGTTACCTGTATTGGTCCTGCCTGGTTTTGTGGATGTCGACGCCTAGTCTGTTTAATGAGCTGACAACAGATCTCATTTTGAAGTTCAGGATGTGTGAGGCAGATCTGCAAAGCGCTTTGGGCCAAAGATACGTGGTAATCAATGGCAGGGGCATCCACTGCAGCATTTATAAACAACTGGCAAGTCTACATAGAAAATAATAAGCAAGTGAATTTACATACAAAAAGCCCCAACAAATCTTTTAGACATTCTGTATAACAGAAGTGTGCTATAATTGAAGTCGGAGTTAGTCAGCTTACCAGTAGAGTAAGGGAACCCTGCTGGCTATGCAAAAAGGAGTGACCAGAATGGATGAAAGTTGTACTGAGACACCTCTTAAAACCCACATTTTTCACTGTGTACCTAACGGAGTGAGCTCTAGCAAAGAGCTGCAACAGTCATGGTGGTAGGCAAGTTTAAAAACATGCTGAACTTAGCTTACTCCACTATAGACTTTAAAATGGCAAATGTACAGCTCTCAGTGGCAGCAAGTAGTGAGCACAAAAGGGCAGAATATACACAGATAAGGAAACCGTAACTCGGAGCCACCTGTTTTGTGTCTTGGCTTCCATTGGCATTTTTACTGTGGGTAAGGATAACCTTTCGCATCCTCAGTACTGTCTTAAGAAAGCCAGGTGCTAAGCATTTGTTGTGCTGTATTAGAAGAAAGCTTATGTATCACTCATTGCATTTACTGTATAGTTGATGAATTTCCAGGATATATAGGGAAAATACAAGAAATGGATGGAAGCCCAACCTACTTCTAGTCTATCTGAAGTTATGCGGATGCACAGGACTAATTTTTATCAGCAACAGAGTACCTAAAACATGACTCGATCTGTTTCTAAATCAATTCCCTATCTGACTTTTAAACTGATTTATACAAAGTTTCAGTAAAGGTCATACAAGTCCTCTCTTTTTTTTTTTAAGATGTCTTTGATTTGAATTAGGTCTGAAATATATTTCAGAAAGTGATTTCCAAATAGATTTATTTTTAACAGAGAAGTACACGGCCTTTTGAATTTTCATACTGCAGGATTGCAGAAAATAAGATGGATGTAATTCTTTGAAGTGCTTCAAATATATCAGAGAAACAAGAAGCTGGAAAGTTTGCCTACAAGTGGCTGTCACTGAACATACGGTGCTCGTCTTGGATTCCTTTCTAGATCTGAACCATTACATCAAAATTCTCCAGATGGTTGATGCTTTAGAGAACATGGTCTTTTGACTTGTTTGATTTCTGTGGAGAAAGTTCATTTATCCAAGTTCCATGCCTTCCAGCTCCTATTTTATTTCACAACATAGAGAAAAAGGGAGCAGCAAGGGTCTATTTTGTCTCTGAAATAGACTTCATAGCCTGGCTATTTGTTAACCTTCAGGAGTAGTTTTATCCTGGTAAGGGCAGGCGAGAGGAGGAAGAAGGTTAATGCCACTGCAGCAAAACTCTGTCATAGACACCAACCACCTATGTGACCTTTAACTGGGAAGGATGTAAGGTCTTACAAGCATACAAAATTTTCAACCTAGCTGCAGCACAGCATTTATGAACCATTACATGTTTCTTAATTATAAAGCCTTTTCACTACTACTGGCACCTATACATATTTGTTTCTTTAAAGGTGTATGAAAATCTTTAGAAGTGAATTAAAAAAACTGTTGTGAAATATTTTCTCTATTTATATTACTAGAATACCTCTTTTAAGAATAGCTACTTCACACGAAGAAAATATTTTCTTTTTATTACAAAGAGCAGTAGAATCTCTGCCTTCCATCTCAGTTTGAAATAATCCTTAATGCTTAAACTTTGCTTTGTTTTTCTTCTGACTTTTAAAATGTGTTCTAGCTTATTTAAATATATCTACAACAAAATTTTTGTCAAACATTTATTCTTCCTGAAATCTAACTGAAAAAGTATTATTCGAGATACAGTTCTCTGAATACAGAGATCCACCCATGCTGTTAGATTCTCTGGGGTTTATGAACTTCATGATAAAATCATTATCATACACGATGGCCACAGTTTTTTCTACTAACGAGCACTTTCATCGATAATATCAGCAGAAAGGGCAAAATTTGAAGGCTAAACTGCTCTCTCACAGCTAAAAGTGATCTCTCTCTCATTGGAAGTGATAGTCTTTGGTGACATAATGTGGGGACATTGTGCTACTGTGTGTTAGTTAGCTCCACTAAAGGTAAGAGTCAACTTCTCTTTTCCTTTTTCTAATCTGTTGAACATCTCTAGTAAGCCAGCTAATAGCCATTCTTTAGCTAAAAGTTAAAATAGTTAATAACAGAGTCATCTGCTATGTTTTTACCTTAAATAATTTAATTGCTTCAGTTTGCAAGGCCTCAGATGGCAGTGTTGTAAGAGGGGAAGCAATTCCTTCTTTGCTGTGGCAAAGGGTAGGGTGTCTCCAAATCTGAGAAGCTAAATAGATAAAATAGATAGGGTTTGCAATTACTTCAGAATTCTATTCAGTAAATAATTATTAGAAGATTAGTACATTGAAACAAAACCAAACTTACTGGTATGACCTTCCACGTTTAATAGTTTGCAAATAAGTTGTTCAAACTCAGATCCAACATTTACACTGGTACTTCCAGCTGCAACTGTCAGATGATAAAGCCACGTGTCCTAAAGTAGAAAAACACAGCAGCTCACTCATTCCGTGTTGGAAGGAGCCGCTTCATCAGGATTTTGTTCTCGACTTGAAATGCTACCATGCCCTCCCGTGGAAGCCCCAAGGAGTTTGCCTTTCTTTGAATACTCCTGTATTCATGGTCTCCGATGTTACAAATATTAAGCAAGGAAGCTTGGACAGAGCTCTCTTCAGAAGTCTTCTACCCTCAGAAATCATGGCTAATTATGAGGGCATTCTTCCTGCCCTCTTGAGAAAGCTAACCTAAGTACCAGGTCCTGCGAACCTGGGGATAAGGCCAGAAAGCAAAAGGAGGTGTACAAGATTACTTCAGAACAATGGAGCAATAATAATAATAAAAATAGTTTTAACCATACCTCTCATTTCTCTTTGACTTCAGTAGGGCAGCCTTCCCTACTGTTAGTCTTATCAGTGAAAATGGGTAACAGAATCCCAAAACCTCTCAGGAAGGTCTGCTACACGTCTGTCTATGAGTTAATGTAATGTGAGCAACATTCTCTGATTACAGCGTATTTGATATTCTGCACCATCTCCTCACGAAGGCAAGCCTGCTTATTTTCATCTATTTTAAAAAGGATGACCTACAACAGCATTGGTTCGCAGACAAACTCTCATCAATGTTAATGAAGCAGGACCTTCTTGTTTATTATATCAAACTATAAGCTAGATGACTTGTAGGTCCCACTCCTCCTCCTCAAGAAATATTCCTATCCCAGCACCATACTCATGGATGTGTTACAGGAACTCATTAAAAAAGTCCTTTTATTACCTTCTCGTGCTTGGATCCTATAAGAAGATAAGTGGGTCCTTGATCTCTGGGGTGGATAACAACAGTGTAATGTGTTGATAATAAACTGCGACCACCAGTCTCATAATCTTCATCAGAATCGCACGATCTATCAACTTCTTCAACCTTTGCCTCAAAAAGCTTGATTTGACCAAGAGGAAACTAAGAGCAAATATCAGAAGTGGTGAGAAAGCAAATATTTGCTTCAGTGCACACTGATTTTGTATTTCTTATTCTACAAATAGAAAGAAAAACATGAACTACCATCAATACCCTTTTGTATTTATTCATATTCAGTCCTGCCAAGGAACATCAGATAAGCCAGCTGTTGCAGACGGCAGAAGGAGAATGATACGTGCCAAAGCCTGAAAGCAAGATTTTTCAAAAATTCTTTTCCAGGTCTGCTTCTGTATCTAGTTAATACAACTAATGTCTGTTAGGGTGAGAGAAATAATTCTTCAGAGTTTCCAGACTTGGTTCCAAGCAAAAATTCCCTGAGTCAAGCCTAGAACTTTAATTATAATCTTTTTATTTCACAGGACAGGAATGTATTTTCGTATTTATTTTGTTCATGCTATAAATTAAAAAGGTAATTTTTGTATGTGGTAGGCCATCTCAGCTGGTTGCATTCTGCAATCTGACAGATCACCGTACTTGAGTCTGAAGTTGGATGCATAGTCATGATCATCTATCAGGAAAGATTTTTATATGAAGAGCCATTCAAAAAGAAATTTTCACAGAAGTAACCCATAGCTGATATTATCAAGAGGAAGCCACGATGAACACAAACACAGCAAGAGTCCTCACAACTGGGTCACAGGACTGACAGGATGACTGTCCTTACTGGCTATTTTATGCAAAGCTTCCTCCCCTCCTGCAGCACCGCTCTTCTCTCTCTGGCTCTTCAGACGTCAGGATGTTCCACAGAGTGTTATTTAATGGTGTAGTGAAGAAGCCTTGGCTACTGTTTTAAGTGTTGTTTGTGACATCTAGCAATGCCTAGTGGTTCAGCAGAAAAAAATGGATGTTTGTTTCCCTTTCGTAAAAACACAGTTGGGCGTTTTAGTAACTAGCATCTTATCTGTGTCACATTCAAGTGTAAGCCTGAAGTAAGTTGTCTTGGAATATCAACACCAGTGAAAAACAGATGAGGCTTCTCAAGAATATTGTTTAAAAATTGAAAATACCATACTGGCAAGTACCTGGCAAGTTTGACTTGGTCTAGGCTAGGCTTCATGAATAGTGATTTGATAAAGTGACCTGTTAATAACAATTATTTTGAAAAAAACAGTGCATAGTGGAGGCTCTTTATTCCAGTGCTCTCACTAGTAAGGCTGAGGGGTGCATGTGGTCATTTGTATTGTCTGTGGTGCTTCTGAAGCATTCAACGTTTTGAACAAGGCAGGATTCTGAGACTCAAGAGATGCCATTTCACATACAAATACTCAAGATTGATTTATTCAGTAAGTTTAACTAAAACACAGTTGGCTTATTTATAGATTTGAATTCCATTTTGAAAGGAGGCCACTTGAAAGGACTCCATTACTGTATTAACCACTGCAGATTGTGTAATTTGTTTCTGCACAGAAACATTCAGCTACAGCAATCATGTCTTTAATTAGCAAATTGTTGAACATTGGAAACGAACTGGCTTTGGAAAACTTTTCATATATATTCTGCTTACAAAAGCTAAATTCTTGTTCTATTAGAAGCTAGCAAATTAGTTTCAATTTTGCTTTAAGAGGGCAGCAAAACTTCTTCCAAATGCAAGGGAAATATTCACAAGAATCCAGTGAAATTCTTAGACGCTTCTAAAGGACATGCTAAAACCCCAAAATCTTCAATGGTAAAAATGGTAAATTTTGATACTTTAAGCACAGAGATTTCTTTATAGAAGTTATTTTTCATGTCTCTATAAGATGAGCTAGAGATTAATACTCTAGTCATTTGATTCCCCAGCCCCGTGTTACACTTTTTAAAAGAATAATTAAAATAGAATGTTTTGATGGATGGTTACCGGTGTGATTATTTTGTTAGATTAAAAGTAACGGATGAGATTTTATGTATTATGAATATTCATAACCACAGCTGTATTAACTAGAATTCTTGTAGAATTTTCAAAAAACTTGTTCCTGGCCCACCTCCATTAAAAAGATGACAAAATACAGCGTCTTAGGAGCACAAGGACAGGTGAGTAGCATGACTAGGAACTCCTGTCTCTGTGGGTATATATAACTGGAAGTATTAGCACCAACGATATTTAGAAGTGTGAGTGGAGAACTGCCAGGTCTTGCTCCTCCTTAGCTCCTTGTGTCCTACAGGATATGGGAGGTTGGGAGGTTAACTCTAAAGCTGACCAGATCCCATTTCTTCCTTTTCTTCCTCAATGTTTTCCCTAGGTTTTAGAAGGACAGTTGCTGTCCTCCATCTCCATTCCTGTCCACCTCATTAGGGGCAGACAGAGAGCTCCTTTTCCAAAATCTTGGTGGGGAATGGGAAATGGGAAAAGAACTCCTCCACAGACACGCATCTGCAAAGCAGCAAACTCTGCATCCTGCCAGGCTTTTATTTTTTTTGCAGCAGCAGCACTGTGGAGGTACAGTGACCTACCAAAGATCAGGATTTGGAAGTCAATTGAGGGATAAAAAGAACATTGGATTTCACTGCCCACTGCAAATATAGGTTAGAAAGGGTCAGCTTCCTGAAGTAAATGACAGCCTGGTCTTTTCTGATGAGTCTCATGCCCATCAGAGAGGAAGACCTGAACTGTCAGCATCAACGTCCCCCTTAGGCTGGGGATAAGAAGCTGCAGAATATTACATGTCACGTCCTGTAAGCGAAGGAGACCAGTGGGCATGTCCTTGATTAGTGTCTATGAGATAGGAACCTTCCGAGTTGACAATCTGTGATGCCTAAATGTTTCCTCATTCACTGAGAAAACAAGTAAGGGACCTACCTTGTCTTCTTGGTTACGGAAATAATACAGAGTTTTTCCAACTAGGGTGCACCAAACTCTTTTGGAATATCCATGTTTCACCTGAAATTACAGAACATTGGCAACAAGCACAGTCAGAGAAATACAGACTACATTTCACCAACTGTCATGGTGTTGGGAATAAATGCCTTGGTTCAATGTCCTTTCTACATTGCTAGACAAATAATTAAAACTACATAACTCTATTAAGGACATAAGAATTAAAGCATCACATGCTTGTCTAAAGCCCAGTAAGGCCAGTGTGAGGTTTTCATTTGGCTTTGGACCAGGCCTAAATTAGTGGAAGCTAAGGGAATGGACAAATTAAAAGAGAAAAATTCCTTTAGTACAATATTCTTATTATCTTGAAATAATCTGTCCCAGTGAGTGAAATATAGAAATGCAGGTAACAGAATATAAAATATAGAGAAAGAGTGCACTCCAAGGAAGTAAGGTAGATGAATTAGCTGCCGAAACATATGCTGAACTAGGATACCACTGAAGTGCAAATGGAGAACTCAACACAGGAACTAATGAATTAAAAAATAAACAAAAAGAAAAACCAAATAAAATCAAACCACCAGAAGAAAAATATTGCCCGAAGCATGTGAGTTGGTAGTTCTTCTGGATTATTCACATTGTAAAATACTGGGAAAGTAAATATCTATCTGTTTTGCTTGAGTTTAATTTATTGTAGGGCCATTTTCATCTAGATACACTTCTTAAGAAATATGGAATAAAATAGAATGGAGAAAGAAGAGTGCTTCTACCTTTGTAAGTAATCCCTTCATGGTTGGCTTGATTTCAGGCTGTATAAAAAGTGGGCTGGCAGCCTGTACTTTAAGAACATTCTGTAGTACTTTGATCCATTCTTCTAAGATGTTGGGAGAATCTGCAGTCAGGTAGTATGTTCGTTTTTCTGTGGTCAGCTACGTAGTAACAGAAGAGTCTTGAGATTTAAGAACATTACACATAGGACTCTACAGTGTGTGGGCTGTAACAGATACTACCCAATGTAGTTTCACAAATTTGGGGAGTTTATTTTCTCCATAGTACTTTTCATTAACAAAACATTCTGTGGCCAAGCGGAGCAGACAGACTCTTTCTAAGGCTTTATCTGAAAAGTTCCAGGACAGTGGAGTTGAAAAAACTCAGTTTATCTCCTTTCAGACAACGAACTTCTCTCAACCCTAACAGCCGGGCCCAAGACTACTACTCTCCTTATTTAAACCTCATCTGTGATGATTTGACCTTTGCAGCAATACAGACAAGACTACATGTAGGTCTTTTTATAGTTTCTGTAACTGAAGTGATTCTTCGGTGTCCTGGTTTCAGTGGGACAGGATCCCAGCCCCGCCATGGTAGGCAGGCCCTCACCAGTTTCAAGTCATTCAAGAGCCTGAGCTGGGAGGGGCAAAAGCCAGGGCAGCTGACCCGGGCTGGCTACAGGTGTGTCCCATCCCATGAATGTCACCCTCAGCATAAAAGGGGAAGTTGTGCTGCGCATAGGGGTTGTTCATGCTCCTCAATATCCCTGAAGTGGCTCGCTTATCACTCTGCTCCTGAGGACTGCTTTCCTGTTTGTTGTGACTGCTCTACGTTTGCTGGGCTGAGTATAACTTTGTGTGCTTTATATTTACATTAGTATTAATTTTGCTGTTTCATTAGACCTGTTTTCATTTCAACCTGTGGGTCTCCTCTCCTTTTCTGGATCCCCTTTCTCTGCCAGGGAGAGGTCACTGAGCGATAGAAAAACTGCTACAGTTAAGCCTCAGACACAGGCTAAATATAGACATTTCGTTTCAAATGAAGGGCACTGATTAATTCCAAGTCCACACTTGGACTTCTGGTGCAGTAGGAACTGGATAAAGGGGTTGGTTTTGGGAATGGAAGGAATAAATACCCATGGAAACACAGGAGAGAAAAGGAGGTACCTGAATTGTTTGTTTTCCATCACCCCTTTCAATATGGCTGGATGCGTTTAGCTCAATTTGACCTTGAGGTTTTCGAATGACATCACTCTGTACGGAAGGAACAGAAAATGAGTATTTTTTTAATCTTTTTTTAATAGCAATACATAATTAAAGAACTCATTTAAACATTAGTCTTGACACAGACTTCCTAGTTATACATTGAGTACTTTGTATACCTCTTGAGAAACAGAGTCCTGAATCATTCTCTAATAGCTCAGACACCAGGAATGCATTTCTTTTCCTTCTAGCAGCTTTAGATTCTCAGTAAAAACAATTAATATTAAATAGTAGATAAGTTATATGTACTTACTGGAGATTTGTAGTATAGTAATTCTCCTCCTTTAAGCACAAACCACCGTCGCTTCCAGGTCTTTACTTTACCACCCATTTTTAACAGATATCCAGATTTTTCCAAAGGTTCCTGATTATTTAGAAGTTACATTAAAAGTAGTTAGGTACACACATATACCTATATCCCTTAGAGATGTATATAAATACACACACAGATACTTTAATGACTTAAAAGCATGCTCAATAATAATTACAATATTTGATGAGTCTTTCAGGCCAACGACAAAGTTTTTACAAGCATCAGTTAAGACAAATTCCATGCAATTAATATCCCTACTTACAGTTATAGTACATGAAGGAGAGTAAGTGATTTGCGCAGAACTATACAAAAGAATGAAGAATATGATGATTTCTGGTCTTACTTTGTAATTATTTATATTAAACAAGGAACAAAACTAATACAATGTAAAAATATATTTCCTTCCCTGCTTTAGGGCCTAACCTACAGACCAGACAGAGAGCACTGTAATTCAAAGCTCCACGCAGGCATACTTTTAGTGTGTGTACCTGTTTTGCTCAGTGTTTCATTGCATATGCAGTTTTGCTCTGTGAAGAAAGCTTAAAGTAGATTATCTTCATCACCAGGCAGTCAATTAAAAACAGCCCATTAAAAAACACCTGGAGACAGACCAATACCCCATAACGGTTTGGTTTCTTTGACCTGTCCTCACATGTTGCTCTACTTAGGATTTCTCTGATGTGTGAAGTTTTCCCTGTATGAGTAAACTACAGGACCGTATTACTGCACATAGATTTCTACTGATGCCTTCAACTCTTTCACTGGAATGCCCTTCTATTTCCCTGAATACTCAAATAATAATTTTAGGCTGAATGTAGTATTTCATAGGCAATCTGATACTAGATCTGGTTCCAAGAAAGAAGAATCTTAAGTGCCCTGAACTGTCTTCTGGAGTTGTCTACTTATTTTAATTTATTATATAGAAAGCTCAGAATTATCCTGTTTTCCTTCAATCATTTTAGTCTTATACGGCTAACCTGTTGTTGGTATATTTTGCTATTTGTACTTATAAGGCAGCTTGTGAGTCAGCAAGACTGATTATAGAGATCCGGTAGCAGTCTTTAAACATAAATATACATACACCACCACAGGTACACTTCTTCATAGAGCTTCAGTACTCACATTTTTTCCATTATCGCTAGATGAGGAAGAGGTCTTGGGAAGTTTCTGCTCTGGCTCTGAGTAGTCTGTATCTACTGAATATGCATCTGGAGGAATAGCATAGTCACTTTCTGAGGTCACAGAGGACAGGGACACACCTGTGTTAAAAGAAGATGTTCCTTTATATTTTTTTATTCTGTTAGAAACAAATGAGATCGGAATATTTGCGTGGAGAAAATATCTGAGTACCATCTGCAGGCAAGTGCAAGTATCAGCATAAATCCATCAGGAATCAACCATTTTTTAAAAAAATACCAACATATCAAACTGCTAGCATAGTGCTAATACCCAAATCCCATTTTCTTCATAATTAAGCAGAGTTTAAGTCATGTGTGAATGAAACAACAGATAAATGTCTTCTGTATATTATCAACTTCTGTCATATTATTACAGCTTTTTTTAAGGAGGCAGTTAGTGCCATGCATCATACTCATTCTCTAGAAAACAAATACAGGATCTTTCAGTTGAGCAACCTGCCCCTTCCCCTTCTAACATGCGCTCTAGTATCTGGATTTCTCATGCAACCGCTTGTGTATTAAGAAGCTGTGCTCGAGATCTGATACATGTTGAAGTTGTAGGCGATTGTCTACATTCTTCAATTAGTATGATTTTTTTTTTTTTATACTGAGGTTTTCTAAAAATCCGAATTTCAGTTTTCAGGATTTATTTTTTAGCTTTTATCCTGAAAAATATCCACCTTGTTTTCAGTCTAGTGAATCAGCAACAAAAATTCAAACTCCTCCCTTATTCATCATAGAAATCATTATTTTTCATGTCCTTCTGTTCCACTCAGAAAGGTTACTCTCCAAGACTGAAATGAAGATTCCTAGTTTCCTTTCTTTCATTGATTTCCAAACTAATTCGCCAATTTTATTTGAAAAACAACAAACCAACTAAACTCTTCTCATTTATTGCTTTGGTAAGCCATCTCAGCTTTCAGAGTAGGCTCTCTTCTCATGCAGGATCTTTAATAACCCATATGTAGCTAGCTAATTATGCATCTAGTGAAATTTATGACTGCTGTGATTTTTAAATGATGTGATCTTGATCGAGATATGTACATACGCGATTTGTGGTTAAGAACATTTCTGTACATGAAACAATACGACATCTATTTTATGAGCAGAAAGCATGAACAAAAGGAATGGTTCCATTTTATAGACATGGTTATAAACTACAGGTGAAACCAGCTATTAAATTGGCTAATTTACCTTTCCTCTTGGGTAAGCATGTAACATGAGACGCGTTTGCAGGCACAGCACTGGTTTTTGCTCAGCAAGGTGGAGCTGCTGAGAAGTGGGTACTCTGGGTCCTTTTCACATTAATAGGTAGCACAACTGTAACTACATCATGGGAAAATGGGACTTGACGCCACGCATGGCTGACACTGGAAAACTATCTTCCTGCTCAAGTTCACCATGAGGGTGGTGAGACACTGGCACAGGTTGCCCAGAGAGGTGGTGGAAGCCCCATCCCTGGAAGTTTTTAAGGCCAGGCTGGATGGGGCTCTGAGCAGCCTGATCTAGTGGGAGATGTCCCTGTCCATGGTGGGGGGTTTGGAACTAGATGATCTTTGAGGTCCCTTCCAGCCCTGACAATTCTATGACTCAGTGGAGCTCCTGCTAACTGGGATTTCAGCATGTGTAACAGACCCCTGAATAATGCTGTTGTGTATTTCTAAAGCAACATATAATGGAGGATCTTATGACTTGGCCTCACTGGGATCTTCTATTTTAGTCTATCGTGGTTTACCCAGTGAAGAAATACTCACAGGGACAGAACACCAATACTATCACCCCATGAGGAATCACTGTATCTTTCAATGTTATGAAGCATATTATTTTCATTCTGCAGATGGAAAACACGCAATTACCTATAGCTGTGACTTTTATCTTCTACAAAAGACAAACTTTACTGCATTCAAGTGCTTTAACTAAATCTCTGCATAGGACCTTGAGACAATCACTGTAAAAATAAGTCCTTAACTGCATGAGAACACAGAACTGAATACACTGTTGAGGGAACTTTTCCACATGATTTCTGATCACATGAAACTGTTCCTTTTATAAATTTGAATATATGTGGGGATTTTTCACAACGGCAGTTACTTATTTCTATGTCATTTTTACCTACCTACAGTTAAAGATCATAGGAAGTCCTTGGCATAACAAGAGGATAGATAGGGTGGAGCTTGTTGCTTTTAATGCCCAAGTCACTCTTCCCTTGTGACAACAGCCAGCTACTAGATTAATGCCTTAAAAAGACATCTATGGTAACAGCAATAAAAAGAAAGCTACGTATAACAGTTCTCTCTCCTACTTCAATAATAGATCTAGGCTTTGACAGCTGAGATGAAAGCCTAAATTTAAGATGTCCATGCTGTTTAGGGAAGAAATCCATTTCTCAGACGACCATGTGAGGTGCTTAGTTTTCTGAACTTCCCAGAAGTTACTCATTCTTCCCATTTTTTGCCTACCTCGTTTCATAGCCCGAGGACTACCGGGACCGCTTCTGCTTCGAGAATCAGACTCAGAAGTCCTTGAGCTGGACCGAGAGCTGTCTTCTTCCTCAGATCCTGATGACTCATCTATAAATGGGCTGTTGCTTATTTGAGTTGCTTTCTGCAGAAATTAACACAACATTCTTTGATACCTCGCATAAAGGGTATCGGTCATTTCCTTCATATTGTGGTAGAGCTCTGCTGGCTTCATAACATTTAAAGCTGTTCTTGCTTTCGTTCTGAGTTTTGGCACACGCATGAAAACCAAATTCCCTCTGCCTCTGCGTACTCAGCCACCCCCACACTTTGAAACAGAAACCTGAGGTGGCTCAAGGCATGGGTCTTTCCAAATGACGAAGGGCTGCGAGGAAACGAACAACACTGAGAGTAGTTACTGCTGGCTGACTATAAACAGTTTTGGCACAGACACAAAGACATTTCTACACATACATGCACTTTTAATCATGGCATTGAACACCATGTGGCTCAGTTTAATCATTAACAAGCCTCTGGACAAAACCAGCAAGGAACCTAAGAAGAACTGACCTGGACTAGTAACATTTTATAAGCAGCAATCTTTTTTTTTTTTTTTTTCCCCCCTCTATTTTCCAGCTGTTTGGCATTTCCATTACTTCTGGGGTTCTGTGATCTCTAAATATTGTCTTATGACATATTTGGCATGGTAGCATGAAATGTGAAACAGAAATTTCCTGGACGTGAAGTGTAATGGTATTTAATTTTCTTTAAACAATAGTACAGTTACCCCTTTCAAAGTGGTGTAGACAGGAGTAGTCATGTTCTTATATATCAGAGATGTATATAATCCGGATATGGAGTATGAAGTTAGTGAAACAGCACCTAAAAAAAGCAAAATATTTTATAAATGACCTTCCTAATTTACCCCTCAAATAACCAAATTCAAATGTAATTTTTTTTGCACTGTATAACAGGTATACAAAACTAACTCCTGAACTGTTCTGGATGTGAGACTTAGAGCTTTTTGAAATTTATGGTGGTTTTAGAGAGTATAAAGAAATTGTAGTCTTGACCAACAACCCTTTTTAAATTGCAAGTATAATCTCTTACTGTGGTACTTGGTACAGAATATTCATGATGAATTGCAAAGAAAACTGATGTAAACAAATTACAAATTCAGCACAAAGCCCAGAGGCAAGGGAATAGAAAATAAGGGAAAGATAACCACTTATGATCTAGGTTTAAATAGCAGATAATGAATCTTCATAAAAATATCTTAGAAAAACATGAGACATTTGGTTCTTGCTTACAAATCACCACAAGGTATTTTTTGTTGATGAGACAAGGAACAGCTAAACCACTTACTTTTGTTAAGAGATTCCATGGTGAAAGCTTCCGACATCCTTAAACCAGATTTGGCTACAGCATAAATTCTGCTTTCCTATACAAGCAGAATGGATTTGATGGTAGATAATTAAAATACAACAATTACTTCTGTTTAGCCTCCCCATAGCCTCCTAGTCTTTGTGTTAGTGCAGCAATGTGATAAAATGGCCTCAGCAGCAGCAGCTGAAAAATGCATCCTTAGTTTATATGCCATACCCATCATAACCATTCCATAGTCTGTTTCAACATTTTTTCACATAATGTAGGTAACTTATTTTTAAAAACACTATTATTAGTGGTCAAAGAAGCTACGGTGAGAATATTGCAAGTTAAGAACAAAGAAATGTCATTAGGAGATAACTTTTCAACTCTTTTCTGTTAGAAGGCCATAATAAGAAAATCTATAATAAAAAAATGCACTAAAATATATACCTAGAGAAGCTGTTACATTAACGCATTATTCATCTCTGAATCATTAATAAATCTCTGACTGTGGAACTGCAGAAGCAATGAGTCTTGACACTTAATTTTGGATTTTGTGTAAGACGTATTAATACATCTATTTTAATTCCCTGATTGATGGCTTTAAGATTTTACTTGGAAATGTGATCAATAACTTCTGTAATCTCTAGTTGTCTTCTGTCGACTTAATTGTCTAGACTGTGAGTGGTAGAATGATTGCAGCAAAGGCACTGGCACCAGCATGCTTAGGCTCTGTTGGTGTTAAGATAAATAAATAAATGCAGTTACAAGTGTCACCTCCTTCAATCCACTCAAAAGGACATATGTAACTTAGATATGACATGAAAAAGACTGTCTTATCTACAAAAATAGTGACTATGTTTTTCAGTGGTGGAAATACTATAGTTTAAACTTTTTTCTGAGTTTGTTGTCTTAGTTCCAATTAAGGTAACACCCTGTCTTGTTATCAAAGGTAGAGGCAACAAAAATCATAGAAGAGAGGCATGAAAATGAGTTTATCAGAAGGAAAAATATCCATAGTTACACTTACCCAGGAAGGAAATCGATGTAACGGTGGGGTTGGAGGTTTGTTGCTAGCACCTTTTTTTGTCGTGTCATAAGATCCCTGGACTTCAGCATTTTGTGCTTCAGTGCAATCGTAAGTAAACACTCCTTCATCACAGCCAATCTCCATTTTCTCTAGAATATCAGTATCTTCCCCATCCACCAGGTCAATATCTGTTTCCTGAGGTCTCCACGGACGTATCATGCTGATGGCGTTTCTATTTCTACCAAACATTTTGTCAGAGCTCAGCTGGGGCTGGCTTAGATGTTTCTTTGCTAATGCTGAATTTATGCTAAACACATTAGGAGTCCGTAACTTTGGAGGTGGCAAGTTTGATGGAGAATCCGATGGTGCTGTGCACTGAGAACCCGCGGAGGTGGCCAGAATTGGGTGTTTGGTTGTAAGAGCTGGGGTTAAAATTGGACTTGGGGTATTTGCCTCACTGGACGAGGATGAATAATCTAGCCTCTGAGACTGAAATTTCTTATTCAGTTCATCTGAAGAACTATCTTGGTCTTTCTTTTTACTTGAGAAGTCAGAGTTGCACTTTCCACCTGCATTGTTCTGGCCTTTTCTTTGGGACCCTTGCTGCCAGGAGTAAAACTTCTTGTGCTGCTGAGTCCTCTGAACACCAAAACTCTCTTCTTCAAACAGAGAACTACTGTCATCAGACGCTGTCAAATACATTTCACTTCCCACTCTACTGTACCTTGCATTCTCTTCAGACGTGTGGCTCGAAAGAGTCGATGCACACCTGGATTTCAGTCCTTTGTTGTCTCCCCCATCATCATCTGAGCTCCAGTCACTCCCAGTAGTGCAAGAGTTCTTTGACATGTCACTGTCTATATCTTTGGATGAACAGCTTGCCCTCATGTTTTTCTTCTGCTCTGAGCCAGAGGAACTTTTTTGCAGTGACTTCTGACCATTACTGGTCTCGTGTGCGGGACCAGCAAAGGTAGTTTCCAGGATATCCTTCTCTAAAGGAGAAATGCAACGAACACGAGACAATAACTTTAGCAAACTTGACTGCTAAAGGATTTTGACATCACGTCTGCAAATAGTAAATGGGTAATAATTTCAAATGTGTAAGCACTTCGAGTGTTTTAATATCATAAATAAACCTTAAGAAAAATATTACAAATTTCTGAATGCAACTGAAGTTGCAGTAATATTTCTTTAAAAACTGTAACAGACATTATTCAAAGTTCTAGCCAAACTAAAAATAGCAAGAAAGGTAAAGATAGGCAGAGTGGAGCTGTATTTTAAAGTAAAACATGTATGTATAAAAACAAATAAACAAAAAAAACCAACCCCAAAACCCCAAAACTTCAAAGGTCATATATTTATTCAATCTAAGGAAAATCTAAAGTTTAATAAAAGCTTCTCAGAAGAAAAATTACATTAACACATTATTATGAGCATTTGTACAGTGTTTATGCACAGAAATTTCTTCTGCAAGCTATTATTGTTTTCCCAGTGGTGAATGCTTTAGACAGATATACAAGAGAGGCTCTTGAAAAATGGTTACAGAAAGATCCTACATTAAAAATAGCTTTGCTTCGTTGTTCTCTTTTACCTGGTTTTGCAAGAGAGCTATAACTTGCAGTGTGTCAGTGAGGCCTATGTGCTCCCCCGAGTTAAAACAGATACAAGAACTAGGGCCTTCCTACACAGGCACTTGGGAAAGTTAATGTTAAATAGCTGTACAAAATTAAAGTGGATTGGATAAGCCAAAGATTTTAATTTAGTGCACATTAAAGTAAAAAGGTCATGGAAGCGGATCTGTTTCCATCTATGTTCTATTTCTTAACCTTTCCCTTGGGGAAAAAAAAAAAGATTCTTACTTCAATTCCCTCATCTATAAATATGGAAATAATAACACATACCCACCTTTATAATGAACTTGGTGTAATATAAAAGTACAAAATATTAATAGGTTCTATTTCAGTTTCTGATTTTCTACAGACCTCAACTTGCAATTTTGGGTACGACGGTTAACTGTGGAGAAAATGCTGAGCTCAGAAATAGTACTGTGAGACTCAAATGAAGGACCAGAGCATCACTCTCCTTCCTGAGCTTTTCATTGCTTCAGGGAAGTTGCAAACTGCAATGGACTTGCTTATGCTCATAATAACAGAACAGTGCACCAGCCTGCTGGCATAGCAGACTTCAGGGCTTGTTGAATTCATCAGGGAGCTTTCTCCTTCTTTGGGTAGGAAACAATGGTGCAGAAGGGTGCCTGAGACTCTCTCCTGTTTTTTTTTCTGACCTTGATCGTGCTAATGAAAGATTACCGAGTTGATCTTGTCGAGTTAGGGCATAAAATCAACACTGAGACACCAGTGATGGCATAGATAAAATACACAGATACGGGACTTAGGTGAGACTCTACACAGGCATAAAACCATACGGGCCCTTCCCTGGGGACGTGGCAGCTTTAAACTCTTTGTGCTGCTGCTGTGGAGCAAATCTGGGCCACAACAAATTCATTCCTTTGGAGCCAAAGCACCCATCAGCCGCTCTGTGCTGCCAGTGTGTCAGTGGGCTTACAGAGACTCTACTGCTCAACGGGATTCCTTCCTACTAAGAGAGCAACACTCAAGAGGAAGAGAGCACTGCTATGTCTTTTGAAAAGAGCTGCTTTGGCTACACTGACATAGTCACTGATTTTAGTTTTCCACCTGTGTCAGAATGAAAAGGCAGTACTGGTGACTTGGGTACCTAGCGTGTTCTTGCCCTCAGTGTAGGCCGACTCTTTACATGAAGACTTGCTTATTTCTTCAAACTTAGGAGATGGTTGAGGACTTCTTGCTCTATTTGAAAAGCATCCAAAAGTCAAACTGCTTAGTCGCTGACACTCTCCAGGTTTTTGTGCTGAAGTTGAAGATTTCTTGCCCGTAGCTTCTGAAAGAAGAAATCTTGTGTTAATGGGATATGGCAAGCTATGCTACTGATCCTTTTATTCTGCAGGATAAAGTTAGATTTTTTTTTAAGGTAACTAAAATTTAGCAAAAAGATAATATTCATTTCAAGAATAAAAATCTACCTAATACCTCCTCATATCAGAAGAAACACAGAGCTACATACCCGGTTCTTAAAGAGTAATTTTTACTATAGAAAGAAAAAAAAATATTTTTTTAACAATTTCCCAGCAACATGATATAAAACATGCATTTAATACAGTATGAATGCCTAGTGAAATCCCTGATTTTATTCTGCTGTGACTGAAATTACACCTATGGACTGGTCTAGGATACACGGTATGGAAAAGACTGTAGAAGAATACTATTAGAATGTGTGGTGGCCTTCAGATAAAAATACTAAGAGAATCTGTAACAGGTGCTACAGTAAGTGTGAAGGAGTAGGTTACCAGGCTTAGAAGGTATATATGGAGACCTTCAAGAGAGAATGAAAGCATAAAATTATTTAATGCCTTGAGAATATGAAATCTGTCCTTAGGGACAGCTATTGTGCCAGAAAATGATATGAAACAATGCTCTTCATCCCTGTTTATAAAAAGTACCGTGGCAGATCCAGGAGCAAAAGCGCATTATCCGTACCTGTAACCTGTTGAAAACAGTACCAAATGATCATAATTTATAGTCTGTAACCAGCATGGACATTGCAACTGGTAATAAATTTCTTAATATTTTTGAGCATAGCAGCAAAATGTGTGTTGAAAACCAGCTGACAAATTCTTAGTGTCACAAAAAACCTTTGAATAGATCTCTCTGAAGAGGATGACTAAAGCTGTTACGTACTGAAGTAGATGGAATTGCTACTGATCAAAAAGATAGCAAGAAGCAAAAAATTCAGCTTTCTCATTAACAAAGAGTCGCATCTTAATTTAAAAGCTCCACAGTGCATGTATTTTAAAATAATTTTTTCTTGTATTATGCATAATGCATGCGTATACACACATATATACACATATTTCTAAATGTTTGTTTATGTACATATATGCCTGAGATACATTATCAAGAAAAAAGGGCTAGGTAGCAGACTAACATGATTTTCAGATTACAGGAAACTGTCAGGCCAACCGAATATGGAGACGACTGTGAGCACTTTCAGAGGGACTTAAGAAAGCTCGTGAACAGGCAACATGGAGGCAAATAAAATTCAACTTCGCTTAATGTGAAAGAATGCTCTTTGGGGGGGGATATTCCTCTTTCCATATTCCCATTTTATGATTTTTAAATTAATGTCTCCACTTGGAGAGCAACCTGGTGATACTGTGGCTGAATTAAGGTTCACTGTAGTCAAATGTAGCAATTAATCTGATCAGAATTCCGATTTAGCATTTGCTAAAAAATCAGATGCAGACTGACATTCATCTATTCCTTAAAAGTGCTAGGACCATGTATGCTATAAAGAAGTGAAAGCAAAGATCTGACATAAATCCAGTCAAATATTACTACTTGCAGAATGTCTTAAATATTTAACAGAGATACCTGTTCACCCAACAAAAAACAGTTGTAGTTTGTCTCTGTGCCTTTCTAATAAAAATTAAATTGCTTGCCTACATGTACAGCCACGCTGACGTCAATTCATACTAACTGAAATCTTTGTGATTTCCAATACTATTCAGTTATATGGATGCACAAATGAATAGGGAATAGAAAGAAGTATGCCATACATAAACAAGTTTTTAAAATATTTGTACATTTACCTTGCAGTTTAGATCGTACTGTTTTCATCTCTTTGGTTTGCTTTTGGTTGATCAAGCGAAGGTTCTGATTTTCCACCTCTAACTAAAAGGCATATAAATGTATTCTCATCCATCGGTGAAATAATTATTAAAGTCATTACATCATTTAGATTTTGTCTGAATTTCTGCTTATCTAAGGATAAAGCTAGTTCAAATGGTAAGCTCCTCTCTGCTACTTCTCTTAATGCCAGTCTAGGCATTTCTTTACTCTGAACAATGACAAACCCTGCAGCAATTATTTGCTCAACTTCTGTTAAAATCATTCCCCCAATCAAGCAATCCCAAGACTGCTTTAAAAAGCCTTAAAAATTAAGAAAAAAGAAACCTGCACTGGTATTTTTAATAAAAGCAGAGAGGCTAGAATTACATTTTTATTAAATGATTTCAAAAACTTCCCTTGCAGACCAATAGTAAATATTCCATCTAGTTTAAAAATATCCTACTTTAAAAATAATAATTTAATTGTTTTTCAAATGGAGTGTATATCATTTCCAGAGCAGGATTTTAATTTTAATGGGGCAGCCTTAAATTCTCTACACACAAGAAAGAGCACAGCAGCACACCAAAACCGGCAGCCCCGGGCGGGGCAAAGATTATCCTACCACAGCAGAGAAAGGAGGGAGACAACTGGTCTCTTCTGAGAATAAAGCTGGTGCCCCCGAAACTGTTCATGACCGAGAGCACAGTGGGCATTGGAAAAATACAAATTGCCCAAGTCTTTTTTTTACTGCCAGGCCCCAGCAGACTTGGTTGGCTTCTGGGGAATTATTCACCCGTAGGCATCTGCTGGAGCAAGCTCGGTTTGCCAACTGGTCTCTCTCAATTACTCCAGAGAGCAATTCTGGGCCCTTTCTCTGTACAGAGGACCCAGACAGACTAGCTGACCAAACTAGACACCAGAATTTAAGTTACATGGATGCTCTGCCCTCTGTGCTGTTGTCTTCAGTTTCATTCTTTCAGGGAAATAACTATATAGATCAATGAAACTGGGAAGCTTTTTTTTTTCTTTTCTTTTTTTTCCTATGGCACAAAGGCCTTTAACAACCAAAAAGTCTAAAGGATATCCAGTCACACCATTATATTTTCTGTATAAATGTTGTAGCAAGAGTTATACCTCACGGAGCTTGATTGTCACCCATTCTTTTATTTTAGCTGCTTTTTCTTCTATGATTTTTGCTTCTTGCAGTCTTATTTGCTTCTGGAAAAAAAATGACATAAGCATATTCTTCATTGAGTATTATAGTCTCCCTAAGTAGTATCTTCAGACACAAATCTTAAGATTGTTTTAAGTAATTCAACCTTCTGGGCAATATATGGTGATTTTAAAAAAAAAATATGAACAGGCTGCCGTTCCTTTTTTTTTCCAGGAAAAATGAAAGGTCTTCAGTGAAGAAAGTAAAGAGGAAGAACATCTCTCCTCTCTTAAAATTTAGATGTTCTTTCAAAGGAAGCCAGAGTATAATTTGCAAGTGAATAAAACTTACTCAAATTACATACTTCAAGTGGGAGCCTCTTTAATCAAACAACAGAAATAATGCTAAACTATTCTGTCTTCCATCTTAATTTTTACTTTCCTTTAGGATAATTAAGAATGGAATTGATGTTCTTTTGTTACATCATTATTTCTAACCTGTTCTTCAAGTTGTTGCTCCAATTTTTGTATTACGTCATTTTTATCTTGTATCAGGATCTCCAGATCTTGACATCTCTTATACAACCTGGTTTCTGATTCACTTGTTTGAACATTAGCTGCCTTTAATTTTTCTTCCATGACCTGCACCTATTTGGAAAGTAACACGTAAGACCTTGAGAAACGTAACACTCCAAGTTAAAGGTAGTAACTCAATCACAAAACAGACCGTTAAAATTGCCCCCATGCTTGAGATTAAAGATAACCCTGCGAAGTTCTGAAGCCTATTTGAGAAGAAATTCCACAGTTCATTATTTCTCCTTATGCCTCTAACACCAACAGGACTGGCAAAACAGGGGGAGACCTCATAAAGATTTTCGTTAGTATCAGGGGGAGGCTTCTAGGTTTGCAACACGCGAACTGTTAGAATTGCCAATATGGGAAGAAGGCAGTTTATCTATAGGGAGCCATTGTTAGTCTTAATAAACAATGTTTTAATAAATAACCAATTGCACAGTGTAAAAAACAAAAAAAAAGTCATCAGAAACACTGTAAAAAAATGTCTAAAAAGTACTTGGCTTGTAGTCAGGAACATTTTCTAACTCCAAAATAGTACATGAAAATTTTTATTCTTATTTTCAGTTTCTACCTGTCTCACAATAAGGTATGACGGATTTGTAGAGAGTACCAGAGATATGTTTTTAAAATGCCTGCGGTAGCTCTATCTGCCATTTGGAATCAAAAGGCAACTTCAGTTAAATATTTAGCCATGATCTCATTCTTTAGATGATGTAACTTCTAGAAGAACAACAAACGACATAGAATAATCCCGTTTAGATACTGTATTGGATAGACTTGTTTTATTTTCTAAAATAGGTCACTGTTTCCTCTCCCTTTTTCCTTCTATGTGCGTTATATATCAAAGACTCATAATGCACTAATGAAGCAATCATTACATGTATCTATTTTTGATTCATGCTGTTAGCTTTGACTTTATTGAACTCAACTGGATAGTGAGCAGAGAAAGGTGTTATCTCTGGTACGACGAATAGATGTAAAAAGAAACTGTTTTCTCCCTTTGGTACAATATGTAAGAAAAATAGCAATTTTTCAAATTTCACTTCATTACAATAACATGCACATAGCTAGTGGAGATATTTTTCACTCTATATATGTATACACACATATATACCTGCTGAAAAGCTCTCTCTGCTTGACGATCAGCATCTACCACTTGTTTCTCAAGCTGCTGCATCTGTAGATACATAAAAACATACAGTAAAATGCCCATTCCTTCTGCCTATTGCCGTTTTACATGATTTATTATTCAATATATTCATCGATGGCTTGGATGAGGGACTAGAGAGTACTATCAGTAAGTTTGCTGATGACACCAAGCTGGGAGGAGTGGCTGACACACCAGCAGGCTGTGCTGCCATCCAGCGAGACCTGGACAGGCTGGAGCGTTGGGCGGGGAAAAATTTAATGAAATGTAACAAGGGTAAATGTAGGGTCTTGCATCTGGGTAGGAACAACCCCAGGTTCCAGTATAAGTTGGGGAATGACTTATTAGAGAGCAGTGTAGGGGAAAGGGACCTGGGAGTCTTGGTGGACAGCAGGATGACCATGAGCCAGCACTGTGCCCTTGTGGCCAGGAAGGCCAATGGCATCCTGGGGTGTATTAGAAGGGGGGTGGTTAGTAGGTCGAGAGAGGTTCTCCTTCCCCTCTACTCTGCCCTGGTGAGAGCCCATCTGGAATATTGTGTCCAGTTCTGGGCCCCTCAGCTCAAGTAAGACAGGGAACTGCTGGAGAGAGTCCAGCACAGGGCAACTAGGATGATTAAGGGAGTGGAGCATCTCCCTTATGAGGAAAGGCTGAGGGCTGAGAGCTGGGGCTCTTTAGTTTGGAGAAGAGGAGACTGAGGGGTGACCTCATTAATGTTTACAAAAATATCAAGGGTGAGTGTCACGAGGATGGAGCCAGGCTCTTCTCGGTGACAGCCACTGATAGGACAAGGGGTAATGGGCTGAAACTGGAACATAAGAGGTTCCGCTTAAACTCGAGAAGAAACTTCTTCTCAGTGAGGGTGACGGAGCCCTGGAACAGGCTGCCCAGAGAGGTTGTGGAGTCTCCTTCTCTGGAGACATTCAAGACCTGCCTGGACACGTTCCTGTGTATTATCTAGGCACTCCTGCTCTGGCAGGGGGATTGGACTTGATGATCTTTCAAGGTCCCTTCCAATCCCTAACATTCTATGATTCTATGATTCTATGATTTATTTTGATGTTTTTTCCACTGATATGGAACAGAAGGGGCCAGAATGTTTACATTTTGTTAAGAGCTCTCTACTCAGAGTTTGGTGAACAACACAATTACGACTTCTTTAAAAAGTAAACTGTAGTTTGAAATAACACTAGAAAGTACATAAGGTATTCCAAGATTTAAGGACTTAACTGGTTCTCAGGAAATATCTAGCTAAGACCTCAGTTCATCTGAAGAGGACGAAATAGCAAAAAATTAGCATTGGGATACTTGGTATTCAGTTTCAAAGTTGTTCACAGAAAAACATATGATAGAAATTATGCAAATGAAAAACATTTATTTCTTCTCCAGTTTACTGCTTGGTTTTAAAATAGTAAGTTTTGTTCTGTCCTGTTTGTACTTGGTATCTGGCATCTTCCTGTTTCTTTTTCACCATCCGTCCCTTTTTTCTCTTCTCAATTATGTTGTCAATCACATGAAACAGTTTTGTGTATTTTAGCGCCTCATCTAGACAAGGACACAGAGTCATCATTTTCTATCAATCAAAAGCTGAAAATGGAGAAAATGAGTTTTCACTAACATCAAAAAAGCTGTGACTGACCTTCTAGTACTTATTCATACAGTATGAAAACCCAAAGTCTACATCATAATGTCACAATGCACCACTGACAGAAGAGCAACAAACATTTCACAATATGTGTAGGGTCCCCAGTGAGTTGTTTCGCATTTGTGTACCAACAGTCTGGACAGGTGGACAGAGAGATGCGCCTTCTTTGTTCTTCTCTTATCACGTATGTTTAATTTCATATCTATATGACTTCATGCTGAGATTTTGAGGTTTGTTTTTTTTTAATTTTGAATTCTAAGGTTACTTCATCTGTCTTTTTGGTTTTATGTTCAAATAGAAGTTTGGTTTACAAGACTCGCTTTAATACCATTTTTAAGATATTTCTTTTTCAGTGAGTTAAGGATTCAAGAATTGAGGTTATTTTTGAATATACGGTCAGCTAACATACCATGGTAGCAAAAGCACTATGCTAAACCAAATAGAAGTGGAGCTATCATATCAATAATGAACACTGTTTATAATATTATGACAGAAAACTCATTTGGACATTTATAATGTCAAATTCAGTGTTGATGAGTACCAAGTTATTCATCAACTTTCACAGTCAACCCATTTGTAAATGCAGATGATTGCCCTGGCAGTAATTGGCAATTTATGTCCCAAATACTCATTTCAGCTGTAAGGTCCTACCAGAATCCTGGCAGATTTAATAAATGGAAGTAAAGCTTGAAAATCTTGCTTGCCAGGCCCGCTCAGCTGCCACTGCAGCTCAGCTAGCTCTGACTCAGCTTAAACCTGAAAAAAACTAGTCTCTCTAGCAGAATCAAATAATCACTGAACTGCTGTACTAGCATTAAGCAGGAGCGCTGCTCTTCTGCACAACAGTTTTGCGTTCTGGATAATACAGTGGATAATAAAGACCCAAGTTCCTTCCATGTTTCTGCACTGAAACTGCACACGTCACCTCTTGCCAGGAACACATTGCATAGGAGCAGGAAAATAATAATATGTTCATGTAGACTACTGGGACAAAGAACATGATTTGAATAAAGCTGCTGCTAAGATGAACGTAAAGCTAGGAGCCAAAGTTGCCGAGAGAATAATTACCAAGAAAAATAGCATTCAGAGATTAAAAACGGAAGAACAGTTTATTTTTGCTTCTTTGAGAGTTAACTATTTCAAAAAGGTATGCTAAGAAGATTTGCATGATCTCACAATACGGATACGTCAGTCAGCTTCCTGGCAACAACTAAATGTGAGATTTTATTTGGAAAATTTCTAAAAGGTCTTCAATTTATTTTAGGAGGCTCCTGTAAAAAAAGGAAGCAATCTGTAACGTGAGCACTTCTATTATAGTTAAAATGGCCAGCATTTCAATAATTTGATGCTATGTGACAATTGCTAAATATGTCGTGATTTTGCCTTTCAGTTAGAGTTTGTATAGGTTTTGCTTTGCAGTGTCTATTGTAACAATAATGAAACTTAACAAACATAGAATTTTTATCCATTTGCATAAATAATCTCTAACAAATACACTAAATGGTTGTTCCTAAAAAATTAGATTTACATCTATACCCTGAATGCTTTGCTACTTGGCAGCCCTGAGACGTTAAAGAGGAAAAATAATTGCTTTAGGATACTCTAAAGGTTATCAGACTTGTCGGGCAAAAGGCTGGAACTAGTTCCAAGGGAAGGATTTCTCCTCACAAAGAAAACCTAACCTTAAGTCTTCTTTTAAAGTTGGTAAGACGTTTCCTAATGATCACAGCGCTACTGGAAGAGAGGAGAGAGAAGGTAAACATAGGTGATTGGACTAATAGCTAATTGTTTAAATCAAAAGTCACACTTTGAACTGATCAAGAATAAAATGCAGGAGTAAATTCTCTTTACTCAGTGATTACGAAGACAACTTGAGACCATGGGATAGACAGCTTAAGCTTAGGCTACCTAAACTTAACCTCACGATGGAAGCGGCAGGTAACTGTTGCCATATCCGCATTTGGAGGCAAAGGTCAGGGTGCTTTACAGGCGCAGAAGAAAGAACTATTACTATGGCCGCAACTCGAATATTGATGACCAGCTCTGACTTTATACAGAAAACAATTTGAAAAATAGAAAAGTCTGTTGAACTGGACCTCTGTCCTCCCAGCTTCTTTCTACGTACGTCTACGCAGATCACCAGTATCACTGGAATTAAACGGTACGTATCAGCTGCTAGGCTAGGCATTTCTTCAACGAACTGCGCTCTGTAAAGAATAACTGACATAAAGTTGGTTTCCCAGGAGAAAGAGGGAGGGCCAGCATGTCATTGATAGCATTTGGCATGTGAAGCATATTTAGGCTTAGTTTTCTGTCACATCCTGAATGAGAGAACTTGAAATAATGCCTCAGTTCAACGAACCGCTTGTAAGTAGTATTCCTGTCACGCGCATCTGTGATAGGCGCAGCTCTTTCCAAAAGTTTTTAAGGATTCAGAGGTGTCCTGCCATGAGCTATACTGGTTTGGGGTTTATAGTCTTAAAGTTTTAGGTCCATGAACAAAAAATACACGTGTACAGAAGAACAGACTGCTACTTTGACCTGCTCTTTCTCCTTTTATTTTTAACTGTAAAAATCCTGTTATAATTGCAGAAAGTGTGTTAGCGCATGCTGCACCAATTATCTGAATTATGGAAAACAGTTTCTATTGTTAGAAACAGATTTGTTTTAAAACTTAGGAAGGAAATAACCACTCTACATCTGACACTCATCAAATTGAGCTATTTTTGTTGAAGCAATGAACAGAGAAATGCCCCACGTGAAGGAGTACTGAATGCTTTGAAGAAACATGGCAGAAATGAAGAGGTGTACTGCCTTGGGGGCCTGGACACTGAAGCACAAAGCAGAGACACTGGGAATTATTTTACAGTACAGAAGTAAATCATATCGTGATTCTTCTCCAAAGGTCAGCTGGAAGTTTCTTGGCTGTATTCAGAAATGTTCAACATGTATTTCTGGGCAAGTGAAACACTTTCGTTTTATTAAAACATCTATTGCATGAAATCACCAAAAGGTGTAAACTGAAAAGTCATCATTCGTAAATCTAAAAAATGTTCCTTTTGTATGCATATATGCGTATGTATACTTTCATTTATATATATATAATTGTTCCTGTAATGTGCATTAGAGAGAAATCACTGAATTGATAATTTTCCTTATATTTTAAATAGCTACTTAGTAATTTTAAAGGAAATACTTTATTTACAAACTGTTGGAATTCTTTCCTTTTTGAGATTTGAGAAGGTATGTTATTTATAGGAACAAACCCCTAAGCTTTAATTCAAGTAAATTTTCAACTTGCCCTATTTACATTTAAAATTTACTTTATAATTGGTGCATAATACATTGTCTTCTCATTTTTAATATTATAAACAACTCAGTTGTATCACATAGACCTTCTGGAAATCGTTTTGAAATAAATACAGGAAAAAATACAGCCATTAATGAACGAAAAGCATCCCTTCTCTTTAGAGTGCTGATAATAGACCAGAGTTTTCAAAAACAAAAAAAAAATTGGTTAAAACCTAATGTTTTTGAAGCAGAAATACAGTCTCTCCATTGATTAAGTGTAGAACTTCCAGTGACTTGAGAATGGTATTTTTAGAGTCTGCTTTTCGCCTTGCATTTCAATTTTTCAATTTCTTCCTTACCTGAAAAAAGGCCCAAACCAGCTGGTGGAAAAATAATGTTCCACATACAAGTAGCACATCTGTCCATTTTTAGATTTAGTGAACTATCAGTCCTCACACCACATAGGACTTACCAAAACAGAAGGAGCAAAGGTATATGGTTGCTTCTATAAATAAACAAATAGAGAAGCAAGTGAGGGATAAACACACCTACAACTGTCTCTCAAAGGTGCAAGCAGATATATACAGGTAATGAACAAACATAGGCTGGAAATTAGAAGACCTTCATTTTCCACATTGATGAAAAGAGATTTTGGAACTGCCTTCTAATAGAAGCTAAGAGGCAAAAGATCTGACTTTTTTTCTGTGGTGCTTGGTAAGTAACATTTTATTGATGCTTATATTTATATTTATACTTGGCTTAAAGAATATGCCTGCCAGCTATTCCAAAGCACTGCATATGACCAAGTTTTCCCCTTTTGGTTCTATATTCCTATGTTTAAACCCAAATATTTCAAGAAATTTCTGCACTTCCTTAAGAAAAAAGCTAGTACTGCTTAAAAGCAAGTAATCTGTCGGTGGCTTAGACTACCAGCTTTATGTTTTAACATATGCTGTGTCTGAACTACACATGTATAAAGCCTTGCATACAATTTGTAGTTACAAGCAATGGTAAAACTGTTTTAGAAGTGTGACTTTTTTTACAAAAAGTTCTTTCTTCTGGTGGTTTAGGTTAGGAAAAAGCAGTAATGTTCCTCCTACTTCTGTAACTCAGTTATTAAAAAGGTGATGGGACATGTTCCACTCATATTTTCAGGCATTATTTCTTCTGTCTTGACACTGATTTCTGTATATTATACATCTTCCATAAGGGCAGTGCTTAACCTTTATAAACTAGAACAAACTTTAAAATATGACCTGGCCAATTAAGCCACAGGGACAAAACACCTAAAAAATAGAGATGTAACATCAAGATACTAGTATTTCACAGGGAAAATAAACAAGAAGATCATTCGTAAAGAATGAATTAGCACATTTCTTTGAGTAAGATATACTTTGTTCTTTATTGGATGATTTTTTTATCCCAAAGGCAACACAATAATTAGACTTATCTTTTATAGAACTGCTTTGCATGAAACCTATACAAATATTTCTGAAGCGTGTGGATTTAGTCACCAAAATGAAGCAATGCTTTCTAAACCCTATCTTCTTCTTGTCACAGATCTACCCAAAAGGGCTAATGCTAAAAGCTAAGTCCTTAATGGGGCTCAAATGTTTCTTAGGCTACTCACAGATCAAGCATGGTGAAATTTCTTCACTACTGGTTCATAGGGAATTTTAGTGCTTGTTATTACTTTCAGCCACTATTCAGCACACTCCCATTTTTTCCTTCTACTCTCTTCTCCATTTTTAATACCAATCAAAATGTTCTCATAAACAAAGCAGTGTCAACTATTGCCCTGCAAATCTGCCACCTAACTTACTCCTCCTCTTCATTTTATTTCTTTCTCTGTTCAGACTGTTCATCACAGGAATTATTTATTTTATTCGCATCAATCGTGGTCAGAAAAATGGAGTGTAAAAGCAATTTGTATCTCTGATGCCAACTTTACATATATATGTACACATGTACACAGGCACACACATACATACACTCCTCCTGCTTCTTCTGAAGAGGGCCAGGACTTCTACAGTCTTGATGTACAGAATCACAATCCTGTCCATTTCCAACTACAGCAACTTCTCCTAGTTACGCAAAAGGCACTTTTTAATTGCAAGTTTCTCTTAACTCTCTTTTTAGCACTTCAGCTCATTCAAATGAACTATGTTTAGCACAAAAGCCTTTCCTTGGAACAAAATGCTTAGTTTCCAGAATGATCAAGCTCAAAATTTTTATCAGTCTTCATGACATGAGACTAGTTTTACCACTGAGGTACTTCTTTCAGATGCTTTTTGGTATTTAAATATGATTTTAACAAAAATTATTTAGCTCCAAAGGTTTTCCTAGTGCTCATTAAATGAGTGAAAAGTACATATGAAAAAAACAATCTTTCATTTTTCAGCTCAGTTCATTGTAGTAAACTTAATGATTGCTTCTGGAAACGATATAAATTAAAAATACACAACAGAAAAGCCCAGGGAGAAAAATATACAACAGAAAAGCCCAGGGAGGGAACTCTTCCAGAATTAGTAGTCTAGGACAGCTGCCAGTAAATATACAGACTAAAAAAGTTAAATTCAGCAGTGGGATTTGGGGAGGCTGTGTAGCGAAGGACAAGTGAGCAGCATGTAATGTTGGCTGAACAGTTGTGCTTTTCCCAACATCAGTCACGGGACTTTTCTAAGCCTGGTAAAATACTAGGAATGTTCACTCTTTCTAGTTGTCATCTTTTCCATGATTCCATGTCATGATAAATTACAGAGATGCAACCAAACACAAATTACGTGGACCACCACTCGCACAAGTAGACATTATCATAACATTCAAAATCTTGAAAGAAGTGAAGATGCTATTTAGAAAGATGGAAGCCTGTTGACAGGAAAGGAAAAAGAAGTCTCACACAGTGTTTAAAATGAAAAGAGAAATGTATCAACAACTGGTGACGTTTTACAAAGGGGTTACAGCACTGGTGGATAAGGGACTTCTATCCGGACTTCTGCAAAGCAGTTGACATTGTCCTGCATGACATCCTTGTCCCTAAATTGGAGACATGGATTTGACAAACAGACCGTGTGGAGGTTAAGGAATTGGCTGGATGGTCTCACTCAAAGAGTTGCAGTCAACAGCTCAGTGTCCACAGGGGTTGGTGTTTGGACTGGCACTGTAACATCTTTGTCAGTGGCATGGACAGGGGGATTGAGTGCACCGTCAGCAAGTTTGCCCATACCACCAAGCTGATTGGTGCAGTCGACACACTGGAGGCAAGAGATGCCATCCAGAGGGGCCTTGACAGGCTCAAGAGGTGGGCCCGTGCAAACCTCATGAAGTTCAGCAAAACCAAGTGCAAGGTCCTGCACCTGGGTCAGGCAATCCCAAGCACAAATACAGGCTGGGCAGAAAATAGATGGAGAGCAGCCCTGCAGAGAAGGACGTGGTGGTGTTGGTTGACAAGAAGCTCAACGTAATCCGGCAATGCGCATCTGCAGCCCAGAAAGCCACCCGTGTTCCGGGCTGTGCCAAAAAAAGTGCGGCCAGCAGGTCAAGGGAGTTGATTCTGCCCCTCTACTTTTGTGAGACCCCACCTGCAGTGTTGTTCAGTTTGGGGGCTCCCAACATAAAAAGGACATGGATCTGCTGGAGCAAGTCCAGAGGAGAGTCACAAAGATGATGAGGGGAAAAGAACATTCTGGGGAGATCTTCTGTGACTTTCTGGTACTTAAAGGGGGCCTACAGGAAAGAAGGGGAGGGACTCTTTTATCAGGGAGTGTAGTGATAGGACGAGAGGTAAACATTTCAAACTGAAAGAGGGTAGATTTAGACTAGAAGTTCTTCACTGTAGTGATGAGGCGCTGGAACAGGTTACCAGAGAAGCTGTGGATGCCCCCTCCCTGGACATGTTCAAGACCAGGCTGGATGGGGCTTTGAACAACCTGGTCTAGTGGGAGATATCCCTGCCCATGGCAGGAAGTTTGGAACTAGATGATCATTAAGGTCCCTTCCAAACTAAACCATTCTGTGATTCTATGATTGTTCATCTGTTCTGAAAGGCAGCTGCCTGCTTTGTTTTGCTTTGATCATTTGGGATCATTTGTGATTGTGGAAATTCTGCTACTTCTCTGTTGCTGAACCCTGAGTTGGAGTCACAGCATGAACATCTGAAAAAGGAGACCCTTTCTCCATGCTACTGCCTGAGAGATGATGGCTTAAGAATCAAAGGTACCACTCCCTGCCAAAGTTTAAAAATTGAAAACTTGACTGAAACTGAATTTAGTCATGAAATTAAAGTGTACAGGACACCTAAGTAACACAGATGGTAAAGCAGCAAGAGATTCAAGAAATATACGTAAGGCAGCATAATGCAGTTTGAAGACATGACAACAGATATTTAAAGCCTGAAAATACTCTGAGAGAAGGAAAATTACATGCATAATTTCTGAGAGCAAAAAAAGTTCCCTCCATGAAAAAGGGAGAAAAAACATCTTGCAGCTCCTCCAAGTGAAATACTAAACAAATATTAGATTGGCTAAGGATCTGCACAGGTGGCTGCCCACCATCACAGCTTCCAAAACTTCCATCATTTTTCCCATCTCAGGTGTGCTGGAACAGAACTGATGTCCTTGTCTCCGTACCACCAGCGGGAAAATATTCCTCCTTTGGCAGAGGCTCCTCATACCATTACCCAGCCTGGCCTCTACAAGAAGAGGTAATTTGTTGCTTCCTGAGGTTTTTTTCCTTTTTTTTTTTTTTTCCCCACATCTTCAGCCTCCTTAGAAAGAAAGTAGGTTTAAGATGTAAAAATACAAGTAAACAAAACCTCTCCACTGTTATAAAAAGGCATGGCATTACCTTAATAATAGACAAGTGATAAAAATGAAGCTAGAGGAAAAAAGGTGTAGGTATTAAAAAGGCACATACAAACCTAAGGCTCTAACCATATAAACTTTTAGCTTTTAGCTCTTTAACTCTCTGCTTTCTCCTGTTTGTATCTTCCTAATTGCATCTGAATTCTCTTCCATGATGAGAAGTTTTTTAAGAGCAAGTGAAAATACTGAAAAAATAACCTTCATTTGAATAATTTTTGTACTTTGCTCCCTTTTACTTAGCCTTCATAATCTTTTGAATGCAAATGGAAATACTCATTTATGCTTTTTTACAGTTTTCATATTGGCAATCACCACACAAGTCAAATGCGTTACAGACTTTTCCTCCAAAAACATTAATCTTGAAATTGTCATGCCACAGATAACAAAACACACTGCATCTGCTTCATTTTGAAATGTCAAACAACATACCATAAAAATGACTGCAAAATGAATAAAAGTACAGTGGGACATGGATTTAGCTGTTGGTTTGTAAAACAAAGTCAAGAATGTGTTATGCTTTGGAATATACTGGAAATAGTGTTTGGCCTAAAAATCAGTTATCATCCAATTTTCATAATCTGTACAGAAAGTGTAACTATTCTCGCATTTATCATTTACAAACTTGGTTGCAGCTGAGCACGTGTACAGAAAATATCCAAATGGAAGGTTAAAGGCAAATCAATACATATATTAAAATAATCCTCTCTCTTAATCATTTATATTTGTTGAAAAGCACCCAAAGCACAAAATAATGACCCTCAGCACTGCAGGAAGCAAACTTGGAGACCTTCATCTGAAATGTCGAGTATTACTGGGCAGCCCATAGTGCAACATTTGGAAGAGTGCCACATTCAGTCCTTATGGGGTCTGATGAAAAAGAAATTCAGTGGAGGCTTCCTAAGTGGACATTTAACATAGCTATGCAGTTCTTCTACTAAACTGATTTTTTAGTGGTAGGAAAAATGTTAACTTTGTACCTGACGTTGCACACATATTTTAGGTGAAAAATGTACTTACTATGAAAAGAATGAGGCTCACCAACTCTTCCTATGGCATGAAATGCTAGCTAGGAGCTACACTTGCAGTAGAATACTGTAATCTTTTATTCAACAGAGGTTTTTTTTAGTAAACCTTTCATATACAGAAGACTCAAGCTGCATTAAAATAAAGGCTTCTACTTAAAACTCAGTTTCACAGCCATCCTAAATTTGGCGTACTAGGGATACTTTCTGCATCATTCCTTAAATTCTTGCAAAGACCTCTCCCACTTGCAGCAGCAGCAGCAGCTTCTGCTTAAAACTCCAACAAGGTCTCTTTCTTTGCATGTTAGATTTATAAATATAGACTCTTTACTTAGCAAAATGAAAACAGATAAACCCTCAAACAAATAAACAACAAGTAAATGGATTAATTTTCTGGAAGCATTGTATATTTCTTGGCTCCTCTCTCTTCTCCCCAGGTTCATGAAAAAATCTAAGTTACGGTTGCTGTAATGTGTGCTGAAACACACTTAAAATGCAAATTTCTCAAACTCCTCAACCACTAAGGTTCAAGGATGAGTACTCGCTAGACTTAGAAAGCCCAGTAAATATTTGGGGTTTTTTTCCTAAATTAAAATGCATCAATTAGAAAAATATACTGAAGACTGGCCATGTTGATAGTTCATCTATTTACAGGGGCACTATTGAATAAGATAACTTCTTTCTTTTTAAATGCCAACTTTTAACGATACGATTATGCATGCTTTTCTATTCATTTAAGACAACATTTCTGACAGTTGAGAGCCTGTAAATACAAATTGCAAAGGAACAAAGTGAAAAGTCATATAGAAATCATTCAAACTTCTAAAATATTTTTTTTTTGAACTCAGGTAGCTTTGTAAAGTGCTGTTCACAAAACTTAACTTTTTGGTTGCCAAAACTATAATCAGCAACAGCTGCATAAAACATGGTAGTTATGGCTGCTGGAAAGTCCCTAGAAAAGTCATGTCCAACCTTTAGCCATTTGACTTCAGTCCCAAGCGGCAATGATCCCAATGGGATAAAGAGACAGAAGAGCTACAGGACAGCCCCGACAGCGCGAGCATCCAGTAATCTGCTGGGTGTTACAGCAGACAACATTATACTCTTTGATGGATGCTCTCCTCCAGGACTGATAACAATTTACTAACTCACCTTTGGGCTTTGCTACCCGGCATGAAGGACACAAGCAGTCTTCCTTTCTTTTTTTTTTTTGTGTGTTAATTTTAAAATGAAATTTCAAAGGATGGCATTTGTACAGCTGGTCGTTCTTTCAAAACCCAATATTCTGCCACACCTGTTCAGTGAGAGCTTGCCATACAGAAAAATTGCAGGATTGGGTAAACAATAACAATTTTTCAACTACGCCGGTTTCTGACAGCAGTATTTCATGCCAAAGCAGAGCTATTTGGAATATTAACTGTAAAGACAGAATTCTAGTAGAATCAGTATTATTAAATGATTTTACCTTACTGCAAATATTCATGTTCACTTTAATAAAAAAGATCTACTTAATGAAAAAAGTCTAATCCAGAAAGTATTAAATTTCTTCATCCCATTTTTTTTTCCATCTCAAATTTTTATACCTCCATAAGAGATAAAGGCACCAATAGATAAAATGAATAATAACCAATTGCCAAATGATACTCAGTCAAGAACTAGATGGCAGAGTTGAACCAACTATTGATCTGTAAGCCTGATGTCTGTAGTAAGCAAACTGGTGACAACTCTAAGAACAGAATTAGGGGGCTTGTGGGTAAGTCTGACAGACAAGGGAAGAGTCAAAGTTGCCCTTATGAAGAGAGGTAGTGCCTTGCAAGGCTAGTAAAGTTCTTTGAGGGGATCACCAAGGCTGCAGATAGAGGGGATCTCATTTATATAATTATTTGGATTTTGGAAAGTTTTTAAAGGAAACAAACAAGCCACAGGGTAAGAAGGAATATCCCTCCAGGAATTAAAAAAATGGCACCATAAAAATAATAGGTTATTGATTACTTCCCACAGTGACCGGCAGCTATCAGTGACCTGCAGTGGTTTGTTCAGGGACCATGGCGTTCGATGTAGACATTTGGTAATGGGCACCGGGCAGTGAAACAATCAAGTTGCTTGATGGTATTTTGTTATTATGAATAACAGAAATTTTCTGACGAAGATCCTTAGAGATTTACTGACCAACCAATAACATAACAAATTACATGTAATATAGAAATCTGAAGGACTTTGAGTAAGATCCTACAATTAAGGTATATATCTCAATGAAAACACTCCCCATGGTTAATTCAGCTGTCAAAGAAAACAAAATGATAAGCATTATTAGGAAAGGACCAGAGCGCATAACTTTGTACATCATCCATGCTTCTTCATAAATACAAAAATATATGTTTCTTCTTGCTTTAACACTATTTAATTCCCGTCCCCACCAAAATATAGTAAAAATGGGAATGATTGAGAGAGGGCTAAATGTATTTATGGCTTCAAAAGAAGAATGGACAAAGTCACAAAAGAGAAGCACTAACACAAATGTATAAAACTATCATCACTGTAACATAAAATTATCTACTTTTTGGGGGGGAGGGGTGGAGCAACAGATGGAAAATTAACCTCTAGAAAGAACAGAGTAGTTTTGAGAAAGTAACTTTTAAACTAGAAATTCACTGACGTGGATATTAATGATAACATAGTTCCAATGATTCTCTAAAATCTTTTGTCCCCTGTACTCTTTTAAATGCCTTGTTCTGTTGAAATGTTACCAAGTAAACATGATGGTGTTTTTAAAAATATTTCAATATGGGCTCAATTACAGTTGACTGTTTGGATACACATATTTGAATACGTCAATGAAATGTTTCTCTATTGCAAAAGAAATTATTTATTTAAACAATATTGTTCAAATTAAATTATATAATACTCTCCAACTTCCTGAGCCTCTAGATTCAGATGACGAGCCATAGTTGGAGAAGTCTTATTGTAGGAAAAGCAAGTCTGGCAAATCATGAGATTCAGTAAGCAATACTGGGGAAAATAGTATTTCTGGATTTTCTCCCCAGTGATTTCCGTCTCTTAAATCACATCTTAAATATTTAGGAAAATGTGTTAAATACTAACTGCAATGTTGTAAAAATGATTACTGGATGCATATTTTTCTCTGCAGGAATATTGCTCCTGTGTTCTTACTTGAAAATGAACATTTCTTGCTGGCAAATCTAATGTGTGAAATTCTTTCACAGCATTAAAGCATACCTGTTTTCCATATATTTTGTTTAAAAATGGGATTTTTCCCCTCCTGAAAAAAAATACCAGTACTTGTAATCTTAAACCATGACATGTAATCAGCCCCCACCATCAAATAAAATCTTTTATACAATATTAAAATTCATACCATGAGACCTACCTTTTCTGCTAACAGTTCTCTGATCTTGCTTGCCTGAAGACGGAATTTCATTAACTGTGACTCCAGAGTTAAACATCTTTCCTTCCAGTTTACAGTACCTTCTGGCTCTGAAAGTTCAGCCATATTTATGCTGGAAAAAGAAAGGGAAAAAGTCCCCACGTCAAACTGAGTCTGTATTTAGTGTCTGACTGTTTAAAAAATATACACACTAATTTTATATAAATATCAAGAGTACCCCCAAATTTTGTACGTGTATAGCTTTACAAAACTTAGTAGATTATTTCTCAAAGGTCCTTATCATAACAGGGATATTTCTGAAATCTGTGGTGATACTATTTAGGTTTACCATCATTTAATTTCTTCAATTATTTCGGGGCTGCAATGTGTTTTCCTTGATAAGCAGAAACACACCACGCATTTTAATCTTCAGTTACTGTATATATCCTTTCTTACATAGAAGAAGCTTGTAGAGAACTGAGCTTTTGCTAAAAAAAAATGCCTCATATAGGTCAAACTACTTGTGAGTTAGCACACATTTTGTTTTATGCAAATTTAACGTCTGGCAGATAACTCTTCGGAAAGTGTTTTAAAATTCTTATGCTTAATCAAATTGCCTTTAAAATTTAATATCCTTAATGAGAAGTGAGGAGAAGTTTATGGTTCCAAACGTAAAGGCAGGTGAGCAAATGGTGCCTAACGGATTTCCCACATGAAAAACAATCCTTTACATGAGCTGTTGCGGATTTCAGGACATCCCTGTTCATGCATGTTTTGGGTTCAAATCTCTGCTTTTATCTCCATGTAACTGCTTGTGCCTTCTGGAAGTTAAGTGTAGGGCTGTTTTGGAGAAGCACTGCTGGAAAAACTATTCCGGATGAGAGCTGGCTCATCATGGGTTGAGTCTGAGAAGCCAAGAAAATCATCTGTGTGTAAGCAGAAGGACTGGGCTCTGTTGTATTCCAACTATTTGTAGACAGCTTAACAGAGAGTAAGTGGATGGGTGAATGTAACCATTCAGTCCAAGGAGTTCCCTTGCAAGCCAAGGCCCTGGCCTTTGCAGGGCTCAGAACACATAGGTTTGGCTTTGAAAACAAAGCTTGAATTCCCCCGAAGTATTCAGTTTATCTCTGAGAAAACAAACGGCTGTAAAAACATCGTTCAGTGGAAGGCAGTTGGAAGATTACAAGAAACGAAAAATGACCAGTCGCAAGGTTATGCTGCACGTTCGTCACCTTTGTCACGGACAATGAGACATCCACACGGAAAGGCAAGTACTGACTGTTTTTAATGTGATGAAGGAGGCTGGCCCAGGAAAATCATGCGTAATACAGATCTCCATACTGCAACTCCTGACTCAGTTAGCATGGATTAATAAGTGACGTCTCTGAGAGCCCCTCTCTCCATGACAACTCCAGCCCTTCAGAAGCCTGGGTTCAAGCGCTCTCCTTCCTCCCACTGTTGCAGAAGGCAGACCCTGTTCCCCTTCTTCCCTAGGCTCCCATCAGGTCTATGGGAAGGACCTATGATTTTATCTTTTACACTGTTCCTGACACCAGGAAGAAAAAAGGCAAAGCATCCCAAGAAAGATCGAAGTCATGAGTAGCATATAAAATAGTCCTTAACTTTTCTGTGACACGTTAATATTTTCTACTTCTTTTCTAAATTTTCCATGTCTCAAGTTACTCTCAAGTTCATCATGGGTGCTCAGGTGAAAACCTGTCAGCTGTCACTGTCTCAAAACTTTCTGTCCTTTCACATCCCCTAAGTTCTTCTTCCTTTCATTCCATATCCTAAGTCAGAAGGAAGAAGAGGATCACCACAATCACTGGTCTGAAGGTAAATGCTGCATTCTTGACTCTCTCTTCCTCTTGGTCTTGCAGGCTGTGAAGCCCGAGGTTACAACCATCCCTATTCAGGAATCTTCCACTCAGGAATCCCTATGGAGCTGTTGGGATTTAAGTGCGTCATTAAAATAGTTTCCTGAGCTGATCCTACAACACCCAAATTCTAAGCTTTAAGCACTCATTCTAAACTTTAAGCAATACTAAACTTTAAGCAGTCCTTTCTGGTGCGAGCCTTCTGGGTGACTGGTGTCTTACCATTTCCTCCCTTTTAAGGCTAGCAGAAAACATCCTGGACTGTCAGGGAAGGAGGCTGCTCACTGCTGTCCTCCCTCTAACCCGCGCTCCTCTCTTCTTGTGCAGAGACTCCACGTTCATGGGGGGAAGGTGGCACTTCCAAGCAGCACCTTCTCCTACCTCACAGTGGAAGCCAAAGTTTCAGTTGCAGATTGATCTGGGCAGAGAGCGTGGATTCTGCCGTCCAAAGCAATGAGCAATGGCAAGTTCCCATTAGACTATTTAGGATTTTTTATAAGGTTTTTCCTTTTTTGCCTGATTACAGCTACATGAGACAGAGATGAAATCAGCCAACATCTGGTTCACAGTAGGACATCTGTGGTAGTGAAAACACAAATGGATAGAGTAGTGAAAGAATTTTTGCTTTTTGGTAGGGCACAGTATTACAGGGTGGAGTTAGAAATATTTGTCTTTCAGCAGACAAAACATTTGAGTAGATGGATTTCTGGCAGCGAACAATGCATCCAGCCAAGTAGTTTCTCAATGTCCAAGCTAATTAATATTCCACTATATAAATACTGCAGATAAAAAGTTTGGAAAAAACCCTCTTTTTATTGTGGGTTGTTTGTTTGAGATTATAATAATTTACTTCATATTTTCCAACAAGCCAATGGGTTCTGGAAATATTTACAGGCACATAATACACTGTTTACAATTGCGGAGTGAATGATCTTACTTAGAATCAATGACTTCCTGTTTCTTGTTTGATTCCCCAAGGGAGGAAAAAAATGAGTTCATCTCTCTTGGCTTAATAGAGCACTCTGAATCAGCAGTTGAACCTACACAGTCCTCCCCTTCTTCCTGCTCCAGTTCCCACCGCAAAGCCCTCCGTTTTCCCCTGAGTCTTTAAAAATAAAATCTTTTGAAAAGTAAACTAAAAAAGTGCACGTTAAAGTGGTAAGTTCTAATTATGTCATCAAAAATTAATTGAGACAAGTTTGACAAGTCTGGAAAGATTAAATTAGTCTTTTTCATTTTTTAAGTTTATAAACCTCTTCGCAGGCTTCAAGAAGTCAGAATGTCACATTCTCCCCACAGGGATTGATATAATTTCCCTTTCTCTGCCGTCTGCTTGGAAATCATCAAAATACATTTCAGGGGGAAGGAGGGAACAATGTTCTAGCTTTTTGAAGCATGTTAAAAAATTTACATATTCATTATCGCACTGTCAGTGTTTTCCTCTGTTTTTAACAAAACGCTGTGTTTAACTAAACACTTTGTATTCTGTCCATATGTTCCATACGCCCTTTTTCTGCTGGAAAAAAACTTCCCAAGTCCTCCTGTTTGAACAGGAGGGGGTTTGCACGGCACGTGGTGGGTTCCCTACACCATCCTAAAATGTTTACCAGCCCCGACACATTTGGACAATACCTCTCCATTTTCAGCCCCTTTCTTCTGCCCTTTTCAACCTCGACTCAGCACTTTTCAAGTATTTTTGGAGCCATAAAGGTTGGACTGGAGAAGGGAAAAGACGAGACACAGAGTGGACCTGTTTGGGAATCAAGGAAGTCATTCTCAGGTTTGCTGCCGGCCAGGGCCCTTACTCACGTCGGAACACTGGTAACTTTATTTTCCATTTGCCTCGTTCTGCATAATTCTGCGCTCAGAGAAACCTTAGCCTAAGCCGTTTAAAACTTCCTCAGAACCTCGATTTACAAACGGTTTTTCTGCTGCTTCCCAGATATTGACAAGGTTGATCCCCGGCTCCAGCACCGGCCACAGACCCCCCCACAGGCCTCCTCCTGATGTCAGGGGCCAGGCTGCCCTCTCCCAGCTCAGCCCCGAGCCTCGGCCCCACGGCCCCACGGCCTTCCCCGGGGAACGGCGCAAGTGGGAGGCAAGGAACGTGCAGAGGGTCAGTGCCATCCCTTGCCCGGTGACGGCAATTTTAAAGGTCGTGGCGTACCATCGCACCAGGTACGAACACTGAGCTTGTAAGTGAGATTCTGAAAGCGGTCGGTGCAGATGGTTTAAAAATATCTCAATTCTGCGTGTTTGTCTGAAGTTATGTTCTTCTCACTCTCCTTTTTTTTTTCTTTGGGCGGAGGGGGAATAGCGGGGATACGGCAGCGGCACTGCCCGCCGGCCGAGGGGCGCCTGGACCTTAAGGGACCTAAAACGACCTCAAGCTCGTCCCTCTCCTGCCGTGGGGACAACGCCGGACGCGCCCCCCCGCCCCGAGGTCGTGCAGTCAACGACACCGCCATAACCTCCCGACAACGTCGCCCTCCGCCGCCCCACGGAGCCACCCGGGGGGCACCGTCCCGTCGCCGCCGCCGACGAGCGACGACCGCGCGGCCGCGGGTATGCGCCGGGGGGAGCCACCCGGCGCGGCCCCGCTCGCCAAGGGAGTGAAGGGGGCAACGAAAGGGAGGTCAAACCTGGCCGGCCGTGGCTCGCCGCGCCGGGCGCCGTCCGGGCTGTGGGCACTGCGGGGCCGCGGCTACCCGCGCCCCCCGGCGCCCGCCCCACCATCACGGCGGCGGAGCGGCGCGGCCGCCTGAGCGACGGCCGCCACGGCCACTGAGGAGCTGGGGGCCGCCCCCGGCGGGGCGCCCGGGCGGGGCCTGCGCTGCTCCGCGCCGGCGGCGGGAGCCGGCAAAGAGGAGCCGCTCGGCGCCGGGGGGCCCTTCCCGGGAGCCGCGGGCCGGGCCGGCCTCGTTGTCCCGCTAGCGGGGTGGGCTTCCGGGGGCCTCCGCCCCGCCACTTCTTCCACAGACGGCCGCCGCTGCCTCACCGGCGTGCGGGTCCCGCCGCGGTGCCGGGCACGGAGCCCGACGAAGAGCGGGTGGGGGCCGGCCGGGCCGCGCTCCCGGCCCGGTGTGTGCGGCGGGAAGGGCCGGCGGGAAGCCGGCGGCTCGGCCCGGCGGAGGGGACCGGGTGGGCCCGCGCTGCCCCCATGGGAAAGGGCAGCCTGGCTGCAGCCCTGCCCCGATCCCGTTCTTCAAGTTCCCTGGTGAATTCGCAGTTTTTGCCCTGACCTTGCGTGAGTTTCGGAAGGGGAGACCGTGTTAGGCGGGGGCATCCGCTCGTCCCGCGGTTCCTCAGCTCGGGCAATGGGAGCTGACGGCCGTGTAAGTTTCACCTTCTGTGGAAGGTCGTTCGTCGGGGATGAACCGGAGGGTTGGAACTGTGCGGTCAGCGGGCAGTGGTGGGGATATTATGGGATGAATGGATCTTTCCGAGCTGCTGTGTCTGAGAGGTAACACAACCACAGAATTGCCCAGATTGGAAAAGACCTTCATGTTCATCGAGTCCAATCGTTATCCTGACGCTGACAAGTCCTCGGCACACTTTGCATTGTGGCACTCGATGGGGTGAAGACGCCAGTGTGTATACTGGTGGGTCATATTGGCAGCAGAGTCTTGGTTCTCTCCAGCTGAAAAGAGCTGTGAGTACACCTCTGGTAACCAGCCATCTCAGTCTCTTCTAAAAGACTGCCTGAAGTATTCTAAAATATTTGGAAAAGGTAGTAAGTATGTTGCTTCTCTGGCATGTACAGGGATCTTTCTCATGTACAGGTTGGTATGGACTGAGATTTAGGGATTGTATTTTGTTTGGATTATGATCTAGGGAGGCAAAATACTTTAGAGATTCTTCAAGCACAGAAACCACACCTCAATGTTCGCCTGGTGTTTATTTGTAAGGTTGGTGTCCTGTGTAAACTGCTCTTTCACAATCTGTGAGTGAAAATGCAATTTTTTTTGTAAAAAAAAAAGGTCTTAAAAAGCTCAAATATTCCCCATCTGTTTATACACACAATTTCATTTTTTCCTATTCAGTTCAGTACAGGCTCCAATTTTCCACTCACTTGCAGTGACCTTAAAGTATCCAAACCACTGAAACTGCTTCATTTGCTGGTACTTTCCTAACTGCCCCACGTATTGTTTTTAAACACTCAAAACTGAAAAATGTAATAAAAACATGCTTGCTGGTATATCAAGAAATGAATCCTTTTCTACCTGACACCCTTTGCTTAGTGTTCCATCTGTGTTTAAAAAAATCGGAAGATTTTTTAGATTAAAAGATTCAGCCCAAAGAGTAAAAATGATTATTCGTTTCTTAACAAACACTACACAAAATGATTTAGCATTGGTGTTTAATTAAAATTGTGGCCACGCAGTTTCCCTGGGCGAGGACACCTCTTCTCTGGGCACAGCCCGGAGCTGGGAGAGCCCCGGGGTTGGGGCTGCAGCAGGGATGCGCGGGGGACAACGGGCCCAGGGACGTCCAACCGATGACTCGGCCGAGCAGTGTCTGCTGGGGCCTCGGATAGTAACAGCGCTCTGTGGGCACACAGCTCTCAGCACCTGTACAGACAGAGGTGTGAAAAAATGCTCTGGAAGAAGGAGTAGGGATGTTCAGGATTTTTCTCTCGACTGCCCTTATCTGGGAAGTAGGTAGAGGTGGTGAGAGTCTGCATTCAGATACCGAAGGGAATGAAATTACCTGTAGAACAACTGAGATGACGCATAGAACAAAATACAATTTTTCTTTGTAATTTGGATGCAAGGGGGAAAGCTGTAAATCTTCCAGGCAAAAAAACAGGAAAACATTTTACACTTAAGTGTGGTCTCAGAAAGAGAGTTTTTTCGCCTTGCTGGTGTCACTGATGGAAGTTACCACAAGCAGTGATAAATCCAGGGTGGAGTCTTGCAAATATGGGCAGAAAATGCAGAAAAAACAAACTGGTACACAACATGCTGCAAGACCAGGTATTTGCACCTTGGAATGATCATCTGACAGCTGGGTTACTACAGAAGTAAATCGAATTCAAAACACCATGAAATACTTGCCTCCCTAATGTGGACACTAAATATTACCCTCTAGATGTGGGCTGAAGACGTGCGCGTTGTGTGGTTTTTACTGTCCGTAATGCAAGAAAGTAAGTTCTAAGTTTCTTGTCTTATGAAACAATAACCTTGTTTGCTTTGAAGTGTCATGAACACTGCATTGCAAAACATGTACTCTAGAGCATGGGAGATAATCAAAAAAAATGCCACTAGTTCCATGTGAGTGATGATCAAGTGGTTATCAATCTGCCAACTAGAATGTAAAATTTTGAGTTTATGAGACTTTCCTGAGTATGTGGAACGTGATTCTGACCTGCTGGATCAGAACCTTAACCTCGTCATGACAAACAGACCTTTTTCTTGTCCTCTCTTACACAGATAAATACTGCAACTTTTTAAGGTTAGGTATTTCAAACTGGTATATGGGTCTACAATTGGAAAATATATTCCAGAAAACCTCTTGTGATTCCAAAATCTTAGATTATATATATATTTGAGACTTGCAGTAGAGAAAAAGTTCTCTTGATCTTGTTTATACTATTTGCAGTTACAAAACTGTGATATAAATAAATAGATCATCATCAGGTACTGTTCAAATAAATTAAAAAGTGTCTTGATCTTTCTTGACAGAAAACCTTTTTAAAGGTTTTATTTAAGTGGAAGAGAGGAAGGGAGAAAGACCATCCCTAATCAATTCATGTTATTACCATGGTATGTCTTTAAAATGTTGCCCTTTCAAGGCTATGGTTTGTCTTTCAGTGTTAGAAAAAATGGCATCTTGTCTAAAGAGCCTCTAGTATTTGTGCTCCGGTATCTTTGAGTGGAAGAATCTATGGTTACTACAGTGACTACTAAAGGTTTTTCTACTTAAGTACAACTTCAGAGAAGGTTCATAGCTTCCCTTTAACAGCACAAGCTCTTTGTAATTGTTTGGCGCCACGAAGTGGTAAAATTATATATTGCTCTAAATAATCAGCTTCTGAGAGTTTTCAAATTATAAGATCATCTCTCTTTGGAAGAAACTTTAAAATATTCTAGTGGATATAGGCATAGCTCAAGAAGACTGGAATTTACAGCTTCAACATTAAAGTTTTCAACAGCGTGGGTTGGAATATTTTCTTTGAGAGTGATTTTTGCTGGTGGGTGCTGATTTGTCCAAACTGTAAAGACTGTGAGCATAAATCCAGTGCTTAGAAAAAAGCTTTTGACGAATTGCAGAAACATACTGAGACATCACAATGAAAATGGCTGTACCCGGTCAGAGCAGGGGGGCGTCTGGCCTGGTGTCCAGTCCCTTGACTGTTGTCCTCAGCCGGTGCCCAGGGAAGTTAAGTGTCATTACCCCACACTACTGTCCCAGTCTCCAGTTGCTTGGTGATTGTGGGCTGTTGTGAGATGGAAGCTTTGTGGTTTGAAACTTTAGCTGTCTGGGTTTTTTCTTCCATGAGTTAGTCCAGCTGCTTTTGAACAAGTGTAATTTTCAGGATCCAGAACGTCCTAGGACAATGAACTCCGTGGTTGTCCTGGTTTCAGTGGGACAGGATCCCAGCCCTGCCATGCTAGGCAGGCCCTCACCAGTTTCAAGTCGTTCAGGAGCTTGAGCTGGGAGGAGCAAAAGCCAGGGCAGCTGACCCGAGCTGGCTACAGGTGTGTCCCATCCCATAAACGTCACCCTCAGCATAAAAGGGGAAGTTGTGCTGAGTGGGGGCTTCTCCTGCTTCTTTCCATCCCTTGAGTGGCTTGCTTGCTATTCTGCTTTCCTGTTTGTTGTGACTGCTGTACACTTGCTGGGCTGAGTATAACTTTGTATACTTTATATTGGTTTTGGAGGTGCCATCTGCTTGTTTCATTTGGTACCCTTTAATTTTTGTAGAGACAGTGAAAAAGGATTGTAGAAGCTTCTGTCCTATTCCATTTCAGTAGTTTCTCTCCATGGGTGAAGTTACCTCTCTCTTTACGGGTTTCACTGAGAAGCCCCTCTCTACCTTTGGCCATCCTTCTTACCCTACCTCACCCCTCTGACAGTCCTACTGTATTTTTTTTTTCTGTGTAGGGAAGAACACAGCCCACAGTGTTCAGAGCATAGTTGTATTTATACAGTGACATAGAGATGCTTCCAGTTTGCTTTTTATTCTTGCCCTAGAAAATTCTAACACTACAATTGCTTTCTTTTGTCTCTGCAAGATCTCTGACACACAGTAGAGCCATGACACCAGTAGATCAAGGGTCTGGTCCTTACCAGAAGAACATGATTTATGAAAATAGAGTGACTTACCTTCTCAAGGTAGCTAGGCCTGAGGGGGACCATGCTCAGAGGTGGTATGTGAGCTAGTTCTAATTAAGCTATTTTGAATACTGGCAACTTAGTGCTTTTGGAGAACAGGTAAATTGAAATGTGTAGGTCTTTCATGCTATTGTTTCATTTCTTGACATGCCTCTTTGCTTTCCACTGTACTGCAAAACGTGGATTCTTCAGGTGTTACCTGATAGCTCTGTGGCTTTGATGATGCCTCTAACCGGAGAAAACTTGGGGAGAGTAGTGCTGTTTTGGAAAGCAGAAAGTTTCTGGGAAGTTTTCGGTAGTATTACAGAAAATGAGCTGGAATATACAGAGCTGGAAACCTGAAAAGGGTTCCCCTGAAATTGAGGAACCTGTGGGAAGAGGATCACACTGTATATAAAATGTGCAGGTATTGCATGGAACTCAGGGAGCTGGAGACTTAGCTGAGCTTGCTGGATGCTTTGCTTATGCTGAATGGAAGGTTAAATCACACACGAGCATTCTATCTCTCTTTGAGCTGGAGGTAGTCCAGCATGTTATGTAGGTCACTGTGATGCCAAATAACAGCGTCAGTTTCCTAGAAACTGCTGAACCTAGACTAGAGGGAAAAATCAATCAGCCAACAGAGGAAAAACTCGAGACAGTTTCTATGTGTTTGAATATGGTTAAACCTTTTTGCAGTTGGCCATTACGATGTCAGAAGGTACCGTCAAGCTTCATTGTTAAAGAGGGATCCAGGCGTTTGTAGAAAGTCCTGAACAGACTCTTATGAACTGTAGCTACTTTAGAATGGTTTTATTATATTTTCCCCCTTTTCCTTACCAAAATGCTGTTCTTAACTCTTCATGGAAGCATTACTAGCGTGTTGAGCTGGCGTTTTACAATAACCGCTTTTGCAATAACCATTTTCATAACAAATTCAAGACAGGCTCGGGAAAGACCATCCCCATTTGATAGAGTCTGTTGCTTGTAAATTACGGACTTGTCGCTTACATGATATTCACGTGGGGCCCAGAGGGACTGTTGAAAACTTACAATGAATCTGCTCTGGCTAAGAAGGAAATGCTTATATATAAAAGTAACTGTGATTTGTTCATCAACTTACAGTTTAAGAAAATGTAGAAATGCTGACAAAGGAAAGACTGTTCTAAAGGATCAAAGAGAACCGGTTTAGGGGAAACAAACATACAGCACTTTTCAAATTGGATTTTTGCGAAGTGTTTCTTCAAGCTTCTTTCTCCTCCTTGGGGGAAAAGGGAAAGAAAGGAAAGGATTCCTGACATGGGGAGCTTGAAGCCCCCTAGTAAAGCGCTGGATGCTTTCTTGGGGGGGGTGGGGGGGGTGAGGTTTGATTGCTATGGTTCCGAAAAGCCGCTGTGTCCAGCAAAGGCACAGGACAAATCGGGCTCCGAGAGGCGCAGCATCCACTCGGAACTGCTGAGGAAACTCGGGAACCGAGGAGGGAGCGTCATTACTGGGAAGGAGAAGCTGTGGCCGCCAGGCGGTGCACACCCGAGCTACCACCCGGTTCGTTCCGGAAGTTAAGAGCGCGCTTGAAAACGAGGTAACGCTGGTCGTGCCTCGCAAAAGCCGGCGCCTCCCGCGTTGGTTTCTCTTTTGCTGAGGACCGCTGTTTTGCCAAAGAAGCCCACCTGCCCGCTGCGCCCACCGGCCGAAGCTGCGGCCGGCGGCCCTCTCGCGGCGCGGCCCGAGGGCGAGCAGCGCCGGCCCCGGCAGGCACCTGCCCGGGCTCCCCGCCGGCGCCGGGCCCGTCGGTGCCAGCCTGAGGCGGGGACGGGTGGGGCGGCTGAGACCGGGAAGGGGAGCGGCGGCGGGTGAGTCTCGCCGCGGGTGCGGAGCGGCGGCGGGCAGGCTCGCACTCTCTCCCTCCCTCCCCGGCCTTTCCCTTCCCCGCGGTTCCTCCGCCGCACCGCGGCCTCCGTGGTGGCCGCGGCGCTGCCGGGCCGGGGCGAAGGCCGAGCCCCGAGGGAGGTGCTGCGGCGCTCAGGGTCGGTCAGGGAGAGCGTGAAGCAGTCGCAGGGCAGCCGGGCCCGGTCGCGGCTTCCCGGGAGGCTCTTGGCTTCCTGCGGCCGCTCGGGCGGTGTCAGGGCTGGCGTGTTGGCCCCCGGGCCCCGGCAGGTTGGTGAGAGCCGTCGTGTGGTGCCTGGGGAGGAGGGCTGAGGCCGCCTGGTTTTAGAGCAAATTAAAAGGAGCTTTCACTGTCAGCGGGGATCGTACCGGTGTGTATAAACACGTGGAGGGGGAGCGCAGAAGAAGATGGAGCCAAGCAGTTTCCAGTGGTGCCCGGTGCCAGGGCAGAAGCCCACAGGCACAGACTGGAACACAGGAGTGTCCCAGTGAACATCAGGATACACTTTTAGGGTTTTTTTGGTTTTGTTACTCTGAGAGTGCCTGAGCACTGGCACGGGTTGTCGAGAGAGTCTGTGGAGTCTCCATCCTTGGAAACATTCAACAGCCACCTGGACATGTTCCCAGATAACTGGCTCCAGGTGGCCCGGCCTGAGCAGGGGTCGGACCAGGTGACCTCCAGAGGTCCCTTCCAGCCTCAGCTGTGCTGTGAAAATGACCTCATAAGCCACTGGAACCACAGTACGTGTCAAATTGCTGTTAACTTAAAGGAGAAAAATAACTTATGGGTAACATCCATTATAGCAAACACTGGTTGATACATTTTAAAGAACTGAAACTGCCTTGCTACACAATTCTAACTTTTCATTGATACAGATGGAATGAGTTTTGAAGGATACAGAGCACCAAAAGTTTTCTGGTGTTGTTCCTGTGCTTCTCCATTTTATTTTTTCAAACTATTCCGGGGGCATGCCACAGAGTACGTAAGTGTGGTAAAAACTCCCGTGAGACAATTTGTCGTTCAGCCAGCAAATCCCATTTTCTGTGCCTTCCGTTTTGTGCCATGAAGTCTGGGTGAATTTTGGGCAAAATGCTTGAAATGGTTGAAGCTGATAATCAACAGTATTTCAGGACAGTGAAAAGACCATTGTCATATGAAGCATTTGTAATTATGCTTTTAAAACTAAATGACCTGTTTGTTTGTTTTGAACAGGTATCTCTTAATCAGCTAAAATGGTTTTAAAGAAGAAGAAGGAAATTCAGGTAGATGCTTTCTTTCTTGATGATCAGCAGCTTGAAAAACTTCAGAGTAAGTGGGGTGTTTTTTTTCTGAACTAATATTGCATCATTTCTTTTTCGCTTAGTAGAAAATGTTTGAGTAGCTACTGAAATTGACTATTTTTTTTTCTTGTTATGTTTTGTTTCTAGTGGTTTTGTTTTATGGGTTTTAGGTGTGTTTGCTCTCCTGTGGTTTGTTTTTATTTGGTAATGACAATTGTTTCTTACCTTGGCAGAACTAAAATTGTTCTTAGAGAACTTCCTTCAGAAAACAGTGTCTTTAATTTGAAAGCTCTTTAATTTGTTTTACTGTTGGTGTGAAGGTGATAGAAGCTCCTACTTGTGATGCCACTTGCAGGCCTGTAATTCATTGCTGCCTGAAGTACTAGCCTTAATGTTCAGGTTGACGCTAAATTTCAAAGAGTTGCAGAATGGCTGAGGTTGGAACGGATCTCTGGAGGTAATCCTGAGTGACTTTTCCACTCTTTGTATTTTCTGTAGTTAATTTGATTTAAAGATACTGTTCATTGTGGTTGTTTTTTTGTTGCATAAGATAAACTTCCAGTGATCTTTACTTTAAAAAAACCCCAACAAACAACAAAAATTCCACACCCGACAAACCCACCAAAACTAAAAGTGAGGAATAGAAGATTTTTATCCTAAAGTTACTGTGAGGTACTTCTTGCCTTCTACTCAGCGTTTGAGGCCACACATGGAGTGCTGCATCCAGCTCCAGGGTCCCCAGTACAAGAGAGATATGGACATACTGGAGAGAGTCTAGCAAGGGACCGTTAATATGATGAAGGGCCTGGAGCATCTGTGTTATGAGGAAGGACTGAGAGAGCTGGGACTCTTCAACCTGGTGAAGAGAAGGCTCAGGAGAATGTTATCAATGTCTAAAAAAATATCTGAGGGGAGAGCATAAGGAGAGCCAGGCTATTATCCACATTGAACAGTAATGGGCAGGAGACATGGGCACAAATTAAACCACGATGTTCCCTCTGAACATCAGGAAACACATTTCTAGTGGGAGGGTGACCGAGCACTGGCACTTCCCAGGGAAGTTGGGGAGTCCCTATTCTTGGAGGTACTCAAAAGCCATCTGGCTGTGGTCCTGCACAACCTGTTCTACATGACCCTACTTGAGCAGGGGAGTTGGATCAGATGAGCTCTAGAGGTCCCTTTGAACTTCAGTCATGCTGTGATTTTGTGAAATTGGCCTTCATACTGAAGGTGAGGTCTACTGTTAGGTTACAGTGAAACTTGTATTTTTTTTTTTTCATTTGTTAAGATATTGTAAGGTGACTTAAGGGATTGTTGCACCAGTAGGTTTGCTGGAACAAAAAAAAAGCCCTAGGAATTAAACAGTGATTTCTTATTATAAATTGCAAATTGTTTATACTTCTTATTGTAATTCCTTTCTAAGAAGTAACTCTTCTTCCAAACATAGGGTTTTCAAAGGCTGAAGAGCAAAACCTTGCATCTCTGCTTCTGCGCTGTGCACAGCTGAGCAATGGCATCCAGCAGATCCAGTGTATGAAACAAGTAAGATTTCACTGTTGTTAGTGTGGTTTTTGGTAGCTGACAGTGTATCATGCTGTTAAATGAGAAATACAATTCCAAAATAAACTTTATAGAGCTTTGAACATTCCTGGAAACAGGTAAAAAACAGTCATTACTGCTGCATGTGCAGGTAGAAAAGTAGTTCTAGTACTTAAATTAGTAAGGGCTACTGTTACTGAGAATTATGTAAAGTCAGTTACACCAAGTTTCCTATTATGTATGTATATTTTTGGTATTAGAGGACAGTTTTGCACCCTGTGCTTGGATGAGGGGGAGTTCTGCTTCTGTTAATGATGAGGGTATATCGAGAGGTTTTGTTGATCGTGTGTTCTGTTGATTACAGATATTGCCATTGGTGAAGAAGATGGATCAAAATTATGCATGTGATCCTATGGTTAAAGCTTGTTTGGATATTTTGGGAGAGATATATTTTTCACTGTGTGCGAAGAATCCCTTGAAAAAAGTATTAGCAAGGTAAAAAAAATTCAATAGTAAGTAAGCCTTTGGGTTTTTTTGAAATGCTCCCCTTACCTAGAAGTCAGTAATTTGTTGTGCACTACAAATTGCTGTTGTTTAATTACTGAAAATTTGACAGGTTTTCTAGCCACAAAATTAGAACACGCGTGGGGGCTGGAATTTAGAAATTAGAACACACGTGGGGGTTGGACTAGATGATCTTTTGAGGTCCCTTCCAACCCCTAACATTTTGTGATTCTAACATTCTATGTTCATTTTAGAACAATATGGTTTTTGTGCAGGAAGCAATGTCTGTTACTGGAGTTTTAGTTGACATCGTGTTTAGTCAAGTGGATTTTTAACACCTTAGGATGGGTTAACTGATTGTGCTGTTGCTTACTGTTGCAGCTCACTAAATGGTCTTCCTGAGCAGTTTATGACATTAGCTGTAGAAAGCTTTGCACGCTGCCTTAGGGAAGAACTGAAAACCACCGACGTGTATCTGTACAGAAAGGTGCTGGACAACCTTGCTTCCTGTATGGAGGACTTCAGCTTAGGTACGATGGCATTAAATATATTGCCTTCTGTTTTAACTCGCTCAACATTGGTTTGTGTCGTGGTGTGGCACCTAATAGTAATGTTTACACTTTATCTATGGGAAATAGATAGTACTGCCTTGTATTCAGTAGTTAAAATGTATTTTCTTTCCGCTAGGTAGAGCAAGTATTAAGAATCTGTTTGAAGAAGGTAAGGTTGTATTTATGATAAAGTAAGTTTCACTGTAGATTGTTGGGGGGAGGGTTCTGTGTGAAGTTACACAGATGGGCATAAAGACCCATCAGATCTGCTTAGTTTTTAGTAACTAGTACCCTCATGTGGTACTTTTTTGTCAAAGGCTTTCCCTTGATTTGTACCTTTAATTTCCAGGGGTCAGTCTTACTTTATTGAACAGTCCTAGATATAAATCTGGAAAGGTACTGGTGTCTTAAAGGGCTGGAGGAGTTGATGCTGCTTGACACAAAGTATTCTCTGTGCTGTGCCTGGTGATGAAGTTGGACGGGGCAACACTGTTAACAGCCAGGCTTGACCAGAGCAAGCACAAGCCTGCTGTGGCAAGAGTTTTGTCTTGCAGCAATTTGGGAGAAGTCTGATCAGTTTATTTTGTTTATAGAGTGGAAGAAACGCCACTGTGTGGATACCTTTTTATTGCGTCCGAGTATGATGTGTATGTGTGATTGCTTTGCTGGAATTTTTCTGTTCTATTTCTCTTTTAAATAAATACATACCATAATTATTCTTACTAGTTCTTCAGTTTCTGCAGAAGTCGCTACTTGACATACAGGAAGAAAACAGGCAAGTGAATTCAATGTAAGCTGTATTTTATCTGTTTTTTACTTCACTTTTGCAAAATAATCTGGTATGGTTTGAAATACCACTTGGATTGCCATACATTGATGAAAGATGGGAATGTTATTTTACAGTCATGCGTATTGTAAATAAAAAAAAGGCTACTGATGAGTTTCTTTTGTGGCAATGTGATGATATAAGAGAGCAAAGGAAGAAAATTAAAGGCAGTAACATTTAAGGTACTGATGCTGTGTTAGAGCTACTGCTTTTAAGGGAGGCCTTTGAGTTGTGGTTTTGTGACTGAACAAAATTAATAATTAATAGATCCACTTATTAAAATTCAGGTAGAGTAATACTCTTCCACTTCCCATGAGTGTCATTTAATATGTTGACATTTTCCAGCATTGCATTAAGTGAAGCCTTTTCACTGTACCCTCAGTCACGTACCCAGAGGAGAAGGGTGCTTAATGGTGTGTTTTGTACATTGAAGTTTATGTGTTGTCTGTCTTCATGTTAGAAGAAAGTTGAGTCATGGAAATACGCTTTGTGCATGGAGGAACTTTGTGAAAAATGAGAAAGGCGTAATATTCTGTTGGTCTTGAAAAGTTTCTGGAGAAGTTCAGCTCTGGGCAGGATCAAATGAGTCAAAGCTTGTCACAGGAACCTGCAGAAGCTGTAGCAGAAATTGTCATTATTTTAACTTCATTTTAAAACACTGACCTTGAGTCTGTGTCTTGGTTTCCTATAGTTATGTATCTGGTCAAGTCAATAAATTAGTTTTTACCATTAATTCTATCTGAAGTTGGCAGAATGTATTTTTCTGGGGATGGTGAAGAATGGTTTTAATTTCTTTTTTGTGTGCATGCTGTTTTTCTGACTTGTATATATTTTTTCTTCCACAGAAAGAATCATGGAAATCATCTTGTTCAGACTCAGCTGATGCACGATTTGCTGATAGCCATTAAAGTTTCAATGATAGTTGTACAGAAATTACAAGAAAATATCCAGGGAAGTTTTTGGAAACACCACGAGTCTTTTGTTTGGCAAAGTATGTGTGGGTTACTGAAAAGCTCCACAAGCTTCCTAGTGGATGGTAAGTTTGGTAACATTCAAACCCAAATATTTTTCTCAAGTCGGTCATGTTGTCTTAGTAGCAAACACAACCTGTACAGATAAAAACTTAGTTTAGCTTGAATGGAAATCGAACTGCTGAGATGAGTGGGAGTAATAGTAGGTCTTTCAGCGAGCTGTGATTTTTAGATTCTAATTTTGGAGTGTAGTTTAACTTGTCCTGCTACAAAAAATGGGGTTAGTACTATTACTAATAATTTAGAAAGTAACAAAAATACTTCTGCTCACTGAATATGTGTGCCTACCCAAAATTCATGTATCTGTATGAATTACACTGTCAGAACTATTTATTGGTGCACTCCTAACAAGTTGTATTTACTTAGTATATTGATTTTTGTACAGTAGAATTCAGTATAACTGTCGGTAGGCTCTGCCACAGTCCTACTTGTCTTACTGGGCAGTTCTATATTTTCTTTGTTAAAAGAAATGAATTGTTTTTAATACTTGCTGTTCAGGTGGACACTACAAATTTGTGATTATATAACTACAAATAGTCTAGGAAAATTTGGTATCATCTTTGTAATTTTGATGCGTAGTTCTAGCACACAGTGTTTGCTGCACTCTGATGTAAAATACCTCTCTCTGCTCTATAGCAACTCTCCTGCAGACTGTTCATACTACCTCAGGACTGGCTGTTATTCTGTTTATTAAGGCTATGTATGATCCAGTCGAAGAATTACCTTCCTTGGTAAGTGTATTTCTTTGTCAAAGACTTTGAAATATCGTAGTGTCATTAATCTGTGTTGTTCAGAGGCTTTGCTAATATGAATAGCAGGTCTTGCCAACCTCTGTATTGATGTTTTTCTGGAGTGTAAATCCTTTATTCTCTCTTTGCCATGTGAAGTAACCAGACTGGGGTTTTGAATGTGAGAAAAACAAGGTACGTGAAATTTCTTCAGATCTTCTAAGACTCTGTTGTGCACAAAATAGCTCTTCTGCTGTGCTGAGATACTGGAATGGGTGTTATTTTTGCTATTACAGATCAGCAACTTGCTTCTTGGGTCACTGAAACACACAGGCGTGCCAGCATGGTTCGTGAGTAACTGTGGAACTCTGTGTATGGAAGAACCCCTCGACTCGGTCCGTCTGTTTCTTAGCCATGGAGCTCTGGCCATGCTGGAGTGGAAGAATGGCAGCATGGGTGAAAATGGAGAGAAATTATTATTAGATATTGCATCAGTCTTGTTGTCCTTGAGTTCGGAGTAAGCCTATGTTTTGATTTGTATTGTTTCATGTTTAGGAGGAGGAGGTTGATCTTTTTTTCTTCTGTTTTTGCCCAGCTCATGTGGTCCTGGTGGAATATCTCTTTGATATTTTCAGTATAATGAGATTAGTTTCGCCACAGATCATGTAATCTTTTTAATCTATTCAAAATAACTCTATAAATTTGAAAGACATAGATTTATGCAATATCAAAACATTGTTAGTTTTCTCTTGCATGCTATGGTAAAATTTTGTTTCTCCAACCTAAGTGATATTGGTTTACCAACTATCTGATGGTAAGCTGTGGCAGTATTAGTTGTTACGTAGATAGATAAACTAGTTTCAAGACATCGCTTCCTATGCTTTAAAAGTACAGAGGAAAACAAAGTGTGCCTTTTGAGTGGAATGCTTGAAGATGAGTTTTAATGGAGTGCTGGCATCTAATAGATGAGTCTTTGAGCAACCTGGTCCAGTGGGGGGTGTCCCTGCCCATGGCAGGGGGGTTGGAACTAGATGATCTTTAAGGTCCCTTCCAACCCAAACCATTCTGTGAGTCTGTGATGACTACCAGCACTACTGAATAGTAGATGAGAACGTGTATTTAGGCCAGCTTTTGTTCCTGCCCTTGAGATCAGTTTTGTGATTGTTTTTGCACCTGGTACTTGTTTGAGGTTTTTTTATGGTTTTATATGGCAATGAACTTTCACTTCTAAAATGTTTTACTTATATTTTCAGGAGGCGTGCAGTAACGTAACACTGCTGAAATATTAGCATGTGGATATTGATTTTTATAATTGTTTTTAAAATAGCAAGTGTAGTGGCTTGTTAGTTTTAGGCAGTTTAGCTGGGACCAGCTAACAGTGTGTCAGATAAATAAGCATACACTTTGCAACATCCATTTCACCATCTCCTTTTAGTGCTAGTGTCTCTTTTAGTGTGAGGTAAACTACTGTGATGAATAACTATTCTGAAATTAAAAAAAAACTTTTGTTTGTTCCTTTTAAAAGGTTGAAAGAATCCAGTATGGCAACGTCTTTGTCTAGAATCCTTGCTATTTGGACTAATTCAGCACTGGCTGCCCTTGCTTCAGGCTCCTCAAATCTAAAAATCAACCTTAATGGGAACTCAGACGTAATTGGGAAGCTGCTGGAATACGTTTATACACACTGGGAACACCCTCTGGATGCTGTTAGACACCAAACCAAACTGATATTCAAGAATCTTCTTCAGATACACCAAACCACTATTACTGAATCCAGTGAAAAATCAGACCCTTTCCTTGCAAATCTGATAAAGCATTTGCTAAGCTTGGAATGGCACGTGAAAGGGAAATACGCTTCTCTTGGCTGTCTTGTGGAGTGTGTGGGCACCGAAAATATACTGCAGCTGGACAGAACAATTCCAGTACAAATCTTGGACGTGATGAATGATCAGTCTCTTGCACCCTATGCTAGTGATCTTTTGGAAACCATGTTTACGAATCACAAAGCACATTTTGCTTTGAATTTTCAAGGAAACACCTGGATTGACCAGTGGCATGACATCTGGGTTTCTCCTCTTCTAGTAATACTGTGTGAAGGAACCCATGACCAGACTACTTACATAATAGATTACTATTTACCAAAGTTGCTCAAATGTAGCCCTGACAGTCTGAGCTACATGGTCAGAATTCTTCAGGCTTCTGCAGATGCTAATCTAGGTAAGACGATAAATGCATTGTTTGTGATGATGGTTGGGTGGTTTTTTTGTGTGTTTTTTTTTTTTAAATAAATCAGAAATGTGATTTTTGATATGTTATTATTATTACTATTATGTTTTATAGTAATAATGATAATAATGATATCTTGGGAGAAAAGTTCCAGATGTTTATTATTGCTGTTAGGATTTCAAGGTGGACTTCATAATAGTCATAAGTGCGTCTTCATGCCGTAAGCAAAATAATTACTATTCTAACTGTGGGCACCTTACTGTTCTTTTTACATACCAAGCTTTATTACACATCAGTTTGGGGTTTTTTACCGTTTTTCTTGTCTGCTGTAATTTCTTACACAGAGGTGTCCAGTAACAGGGCTTTACAGATTGTTTTTGTTGCAAATATGTGCTTATGATATTTATGATTCTCTTGTAGATTTTGATATAATTTAGTGTAATTCTAAAATAAGGACTTGTGAGGCTTCACAAGGTCCTTTTTTCATATGGTGGATTCAAGACAAAGCTTTTGGGGGGAACCAGGTGATTTAGAAGTAGTTTAATCTGTGACAGATGCTGTCTTATGGGGTAAAATATAAAAGGGGAGTAGGGGATGTGTGGTATTGTGTTAATCAAGCTATAGTTGTTAATGGTTTTCATTTTCTTTAGGCTCTTGCAGTACTAGAGGAGCTCTTGGAGCGTTAATGGCATGCCTAAGAACAGCCAGAGCTCACGGACACCTGGAACTTTCAAATATCATAAGCAATGGTCTTGTATCCACTGAATGTATAAAACAAGGTCTAGTTCATCAGCACAATCAGGTAAAGGGATAATGTGGGTTTGTTGGGTTTTTTTTTTTGCTTTAAACTGGAAGAGTTGGTTCAATCCTAAATGCTGTACCGGTATTGTTTTAAAACAAAGGTATCACCAAAGATGCCTCCAGCTGTTTTGTGGTTAACATCTAAATATTTTTCAGGTTTGCATTGACGCTCTAGGTTTACTTTGTGAAACCCATCGTAGCACAGAAGTTGTGTCTGTGGAAGAAATGCAACTAATTGAGTTTTTTATGATGTACAACTTGAACAACCAGTCTCCTTCAGTAAGGCAACAGATAGGTTCTCTACTGAGAAAGGTAATTTCAAACTATAAATAACATCTGATGTGCCTATTATGTTAGTTATATCGCATTTAAAAATAAGTTCTAGGTTGTAAAGTTGCTCATCTGAAAGAGTAGAAGCTTTGGAACAGGACTGTGTTCTGTGTATTACCCAGCAGAATGGTGATAAGTCATCACAGGCGAGGTTGTCTTAAGTGATAAGCACAGTAACTTGATTGTGAATGGTGGTTAGTAATATTGAACTTGTCAGTATACGCATACTCTACCAATAGCAAAGCAATGTGCCGTAATCAATGAAGCTTGTGTTGCCTTTCTTGACAAAGAGTGTGCTTACAGTGATTTACCAGACTTCAGGCAAACTCGCAGTCACTTGCTCAACCTCAGCAACCTGACTTGGAAGACAAGGTAGAGGGGAGTCGTGTTAAAGGGAACATGATCACATGTGGCTGTGCTGTTATCGCCCGCAGGGATTGAGTGTGTCAGCATTGTGGTAGTTGCCAAGATCGCATGTAGATCATAGTAGAAGAATATGGATAAAATGATGAAAACGTCTATGTATAGAGAACACTTTGGAGGAAGTTAATGGCAAAAAAAGCAGTATGTAAAGAGAAAATAATTTGAGGTGGGGGGAAAAATGGGGAAATAGGTTTGGCAGAAACGGAAGAGAAGAATCTTCATTATCACCTGTTGCAAACTGAAGAACATGAGATGAAAAACTTGTGTAGGGAATGTAATGTAAAAGGAAATAATCCTAGTGGGTAATAAAAGAGCTGGGGGAAGCATCCCTGAGGTGACTCAAACTCTGTAACAGACGCTGAAGCTACAAAAACTATATGCATTAGTTGAGCTTTTTTTTTTTTTTTTTAATAGAGGAACATAGGCTCCATAAAAAATAGGGAGGTGGGAGAAGACTATGCCTGAGTTTAAGGAGGGAGATGGAAGAAGGTGTTGGAGGTGCAGAGGGAGGGAGAAAAGGTTGGTAACAAGAGGTGGGGAGCAAAAAACATTTGTTTTGGAGTGGAGAGAGAAGATCTGTTACACTGTAAGCAAGCTTTTTAAAAATGGCAAGCAATATGATGTGGAAAATAAACTGAAAATTTCCCTTTCTCTTACTTAATTGTCAATGATTCTTGCCTTACCTACGCTTTGCTTTTGTTTTAAAAGTTATTTTGTAGGATACAAGAAAGTTCCCAGGTGCTTTATAGATTGGAGCAAAACAGAACCAAGCAAGAGTTACTTGAAACCTCAACTGAAAAGCATCCTTTGGGGATTTTGCAACAATATAAAGTAAGTTAGAATGCTAGAGATACAGATACAAGAAGTGGGATAGCATTTCTAAAAAATAGTTTGTGTTTGAGAACAGCTCTGGATAAATTTGACTGTGTTAGGAAATAGTGCAGGGAGAAACCTGTAAATCAGAACAGTGCTGAGGACCTTGTCCGCTCTGTATGCACTTACACAAGTTAATTTTGACTAAACGTGCTGTTGTCTTATGAACTGAGTGCCTGTTTTTGGAGGCTATCTTTAAGGTTGGTTTTGTCCGAAAGCAATAAAGGTGTGGTGTTTTTTTTTCCTGAGGGATTGCTCCATAATGTGAACTGAGACAACAGTAAGTGGGGAATGGCTGGAGATGTACCCCCAGTCCAAAGTGAAATTTTCAGATAAATGTCCTGTCGGCTGCTGGCAGTCCAGTAACAAGTTTTAAATGATGTGCATGACTTGGGCTGAGACGTGCTGAGCTTCAGCCTCTTTTTAGCTCTCCGGAATGATCAGTGAGAGAATGAATGACAGAGCTTCAGCATGAAGAGTCCCATATGAAGACTGCTTTTGTATTTGTCCTTTTCTCCTACGTGAAGGCTCACAGATTCATTTTCATGGAGTCTTGCTTTTCTTGTTCAGTTTTCAAAGTTTTGGTTTAATGACCATCGTTTTGGGAGTTGGGAAGGGAAACTGTGGTTAAAAAAACCCAAAGACCACTAAATGGTTCTGCAGCCTTCACTGTGTTCTACGAAACAAGAAATCCCTCAGTACTGGGAAGCTAAGCCTCCCATTCTTCCAAAATTAGTTGTGAGGTCATGTTTCTTTGAGTAGCATATAAAGCAGAGTATCATGAATTCAGTTACTTAGACTTTGGTTTGTAGGTGAGCAAGTAAGTTGTCTTAAAGGTTTTCTTGTGTTTTTCAGGATTTCATGTCATCTGTATGTGACAGACTTTTTGAGGCACTGTTTCCTGGGTCATCACACCCAACCAGATTTTCTGCACTAACTATTCTAGGATCAGTAGCAGAAATATTTTCTGTTCCAAAAGGTGAGAAGCCAAATTTATAGGCTGCAGGAATAAGGGGTACTGAAGAAGATTCTTTTGTGCCGGCTAGTTGATTTCTGCCAAAACAGTATTCTTAGTCCTTCATTTCTGTGGCATTTCCTTGTGTTGCTTTCATTTTACCTGAAGGAAGGATAGTAAGTTTTATTGGGAAGTGGGGTATTGGAGTAAACACAAATATTTACGGCCTGTTGGATATCTTTGATGAATTGAGGTTTTCTTGTATAGACTGCTTTTTAGCAGGGTTTTTCAATGAATATTGCTATTATGAAGAGGACTTTCAGACAAGAGTCTGAAAGTATATTTGATAACCTTACCCCCTTTTCCTGTTCCGACATCTTGATAATAGGTAACTTAAAACATTGAGACCATAAAAACTTCTGGTTGAGAAGGACTGCATATGCGAGTGATATTATTGTATGAAATAAGGAACAATTCAACTGGACAGTTTATAATGTTCTCCTTCTGGTATTTTAAATGTTTATCGTAATGTGGTGACACCCCAATTCAAGAACGTATTAGTTAGAACCTTCAAGCATTGATGGTGTTGTTAAATCTTGTTTCTGGATCGTATGGCTGGCATAAGTGTTTTCAGTCTTAAATTGTAACTTTAAAAAAAAAAAAAGGTTGATTTTGAGAGGGGAAAAACAAATGCCCTCTTGGTATATCATTTCTCAAAACACCTAATAAATCACGAACACATTTTTGTTATTGAGTTTGTTGTATATTGTTGCTGCTTTTATAAAATAGAAAGTTATATTGAAAGTTGTTTATAATAGCAGCTTTAGGGTGTCAGAAGCCTGATGTTACCTCTATAAAGGAGATTTAGCTGTTGTGCTCTGTGCCGGAATGTGGTGCACTTGTTTACATGTTAAAATTTCTGGTTTCTTTACTGCATTAGGTCAGTTGCCAAAAGTCATGACTCCTTTAAATCTAAATTAAAAGCAAAAAATCGTAATGGCTTCCATTTTAGGGGATTAATCCTGTGAGAAAAACCCCCAAAGGCAAGCCCCAAAACACACTAAAGTTTTAGACTTTTTTTTTTTGAGATTAATTATTTTCTGTTATTGCATACTTTCAGGAAAAGAACATCTATTTTACCTTTGCTTAAAAATTATTTTCAGTGCTGAATTTAATGTGAATTAGTGAGATTCTGATTTTGGCAGTGTTACTTTCTGTATTTCTGACAGACATTTTTTGTGTATGGTAACATTATTTTTTGAGGTTAAACATGGCATTTAAGACCTATTAAGAGAACAAAGTACTTATAAAATAGTGCTTTAGCTAAAATTTTATTTTAATGCTTCTCTTAGTATAGCAGTGCTTATTCTGGAAAGAATTACAGCCAAACTATGTAAAGCATCGATTTCTTTGAACAGGCCAGGTACAGGTTTTTCGGTTGGATCAGGAAATTAATTCTACTCGTGTCCAAACTTTGATCCAGTGTCTTGCCAGTACGTTTGAGGAAGTAAAAGTTCTGGCCTTTGGGCTTTTGATGAAACTACGTGATGTTGCATTTAATTTACAGGTACGTAATTACAAGTTATTTGAAGGAAGTAGTGTGATGAACGATGAATGTTCTATATGGTACTAGGTACTTGGGTTGGATACAAAGTGCAGTTGTTGGTCCAGGTTGCCTGCAGTGGTGCCCATCGCACACAGCTTCTGCCCTTACCCCTAAGGAGGCTTGTTTCACAAATGGATGGAAGACTTTGGGAGGTTCATAGGGTATGACTGAACTATTGGAGAGATAGTTAATACAAGCTCCTTGCCTTGGCGGTGAGTTGTCTTTGTAAATGATTGAAGCATTTTAACTTAGTAACTCTTGTATTTTAAGAAATTAAGCTCTGTGTTTCTTTTCCTTTCCGATTGGGGTCAGATTTCATTATCTGATTGTCATCTTTGAGCTCTCCCAGATTTTGCCCCGTGACTTGAAACTGATTTTTCTGTCTATTACTTCATTAAAAGTTACTTTTAAATTCCTAAGTACTGGTGAACAAATACTGCTTCCTGATAAGCTGTGCTCTTCTGGGGTGTCTGTTAGCAGATACAACAGTATTTGGAAAAACAAACAAAAAGCCCCCAACAACCCCATTCTCCTGTGAAGTGTGATGTGTGTGAATACTGCTTTATAAATTACTGTCCTCATTCTCAGTGTGTATGTAATTGTATCTCTGCTAAATACATAATGTGTATACATAGTGTATGTTTTGAGTCTAAGGTGATCAGTGTACAAAAAAGTTTCCTAAGAAGTACGTACGAACAGGCTTACTGAAAAGCAGTTCTTAGATTTCAGGGTGGTAAGTAGCTTAATTAAATCAATACGGAAGCCCAGTAACATGAGCAATATTGTGTTTTTTTTCAGGATTCTGAAAACCTAGATCTCCTGTTCCAAGCAGCAATGGATCTTAGCACAAGCACCAAGCCATATGATTGTGTCACTGCTTCCTATTTGTTCAACTTCTTAGTACATCATAAAGAATTACAGAATATTTGTTTGGCAAAATGGGTTAAGCATAATCCCCAGGTGGATGAAAACACATCAGTAAGCATGGTGGAGAGGAACACTTTAGCAGGTAAGCTTTGGGGGAAATGAACCCTCGTGTTTTTTATATGTGTTTGAGATCTTCCTGCTTTTATCACAAAGATGATGAAGGGAGTGGAACGTCTCCCTTATGAGGAAAGGCTGAAGGAGCTGGGTCTCTTTAGCTTGGAGAGGAGGAGGCTGAGGGGTGACCTCATTAATGTTTATAAATGTGTCAAGGGGGAGTGTCAGGAGGATGGAGCCAGGCTCTTTTCAGAGACGTTCAATGACAGGACAAGGGGCAGCGGGTACAAGCTGGAACATAGGAGGTTCCATAAAAATATCAGAAAAAACTTTTTCACGGTGAGGGTGACAGAGCACTGGAACAGGCTGCCCAGGGAGGCTGTGGAGTCTCCTTCTTTGGAGACGTTCAAAACCTGCCTGGACATGTTCCTGTGTGACCTACTGTAGGTGATCCTGCTCTGGCAGGGGGGTTGGACTAGATGATCTTTTGAGGTCCCTTCCAACCCCTAACGTTCTGTGATCTTCCTTGAATGCTTTTGGTAGGAGGCATAATGAGTAAGAGATACTTATTTCTAGTAGGATTTTAAGTATATTTTGTTTTGCTGTTAAGAAGTCGGGTGCCTTAGTCAGATCTTAATCTAGTCCTATTCATGTTGAGGCTACCATGTTCTTAGAAGATGACTTTTGTTATTGTTTTGGTCAGAGGGAATGGGATGTCGGGGGCCCTGGTAGCTACCCCCATGAAGCTGTGCACGTGAAATGCAGGAAAGGAGCCTCTGCTTCCTGTTCAGAGCTTGCTCGCCCAGAGCAAAGGCAGCCGTGGTTGGTCTGTGTCTTGTTCCAGTAATTGACATCTGCAGTGCTCCCCCTTGCAGGTCTCCTCACTTGGAGGCATCTTTTCGAGTTGTTTGCAGGACTGTACACGCATTTCTGCAATAATTAGGCTTTGTTCACATGTATTTTTCTTTGGATTAGGGCCTCTGCATGAAAGCTCAGAGGCTCTAGATCTGGTAGATTGCGCAAATTTTTCTAACAGGCCTCCTCCACCTTTTGTAAACTGCAGTAAAACTAAAATCTTTAAATTCATCTGCAATAAAGCATTGGATCTAAAATGAAGTAAACTCACTATAGTACACTTTTTTTTGTGTCATTATTGGCTTCTCTACCAATGTCCATTAATACTTTCTTCGTGTACAGTGAAATCATGATTTTGAGACGTGGTTGTGGTTGGCATAAATGAAACAAATGCATGGATAACCTCATGTCTCATTTTTATAGAGTGTCTCCCATTGTTAGTTATCTGTAGTTCATTATTTGGGTCTGTAATTCATTCTGATTCTGACACTGAAATGCCACATGGTATCAACAAAGTAGGTATGTGTATCCTTGAAAATTGGGCAGGATCTGTAGTAGCTAATGTGATATTCAAATATTTAACTGTAAACTTCCCATCTTTAATATTCTGAACTGTTTGTTGTATTAACCTGGCTCTAAGGGTAAAGTGTGACTTTTGGTATGTGGTAGGTAACTTTTCACTTCATCACGAGCTGCAGGATTGTTCCTGAGTATAGGGTCTGGGCTGTGCTTTTCACAGCTGCTCTTTGATTCGGTTAAACAGACTAAATGGACTATAACAAGTATTGCTGGAGTTTAGGTAGCTGAAAACCAACAGTAACTCTTACTTAAATGACAAAGGAGTAAAAAGTACAAACAGGGAAACTGCTGTGTGTTTTCCATTGAATTCTTGTGTAAACAGGCTTTATTCCTTTTTTTTAGATTTCTTAGAAAATGCACTATATGTATGTATAATGTAGATCTGTACTTTTTAAACTTTTAGTTATCAAGCTTTTGTTGGTGAATGTTGAAGAAGAAATACTTCAAGCTAAGAAGTCTCTGCTTCAAGCAGCAGCATCATTCCCAATGTATGGGAGAGTTCATTGTATAACTGGGGCTCTGCAGCAATTACCTTTTGAGTAAGTAAAACATAGTACGAAATAGTAAATTGGAACTCCATATTTAAGAACAGCGTAAGAGCTGCTCAGGAAAACATAAAAGCATACAGTATACTTGTAACAAAATCCAGTGCCTGTGGCTTTTGAAACGCTTTCTGGCTGCTGCACTGTCTACCTACCTGTTGTACATGTTAAAATCAGTCTTGCAACTTTTCAAACTGTATCCTATTTATGGCTTTCATAAATACTGTTGCAGATGTGTTTGTATTTTCAGTTGTTTCTTTTAAATATAAAATTAGTTTTAATCCATATTGGTTTGGGTTGTCTGTGATTTTGTTGTTCTTTGTTTTTGTTTTTATTTAAGTAACTTGGCATTGGTAGCTGAATGGAAGGAAATGGTGGCCAGGCTCATTCTGATGTCATACAAACTCTCTGCTGTGGTATCACCAGTAGTGCAGAGCTCATCACCAGAGGGTCTTATTCCAATGGATAGTGATTCAGGTAAACAAAAAGTCAAAAGGATTTTCTTGAAATGTGGAGCCCCTGAAGTTCTGTTTGTCCTACGGCTGTTCAGAACCAGAGCCAGCAGCCCTCCCTTTCAGTTTCTCATTGTATGTTAGAATCTTAAGCCACTCTTTTAACTTGTGATAGGGATTGTCTTCTGCACTAAAAAAACCCCACATCTGTGGATTGTGTTGTTGCATCTGTTTGAAAACAGATGACTGTGAAATTTGGTTTTCTTTCTTCCTTAATCCCTCATAATCACCGTAGTTTTATATTTGTTTTTCAGTGCTAATAGCCTTCTTTTGTACTTACATGCCCAAAGTGGATTACATATGTATAAAGAACTAGAAGTAAAAAAACCCCCGATTTTTAAATATGTCTCTTGTTGAATTTGTAGAAAGTGCAGGTCGTCTACAGATGATTCTGCATGAGATACAACCACAGGACACGAATGATTATTTTCTGCAAGCAAAAATGTTGAAAGAACACTGCAAAGTAGAATCTGAAAAGCTGACTGACCACAGGCCAATGGAGAGTATTTGCATAGAAATGAGAGGTAAATCCAATGCTGTATTAGTAATTAAATCAAGATATTCTTTATAGACCAGGCATGTTACGTGGGTGATCAAAATTAGAAGTTCCTTCCTCTGAATAATGTTTCAGTTCTTCAGTAAATCTGTCAGAAGCTAGTTATTCATGAGCATGGTTTTAACAACTAATTCACTGTGTTTCTGGGAGATTGTGGTTAATATCTCTTAGAACACAAGTGAAAATGAGTTGTTTTGATACTGGCCTAGACTCTATTGCCTTAACTGCACTGGCCAGGCAATCTTTAAGACCTTTTCCGTTAAGTGATACTTTTAGTATGTTTCTTGCTGAAAGGTGTCAGTGGGGTGTCCCTTTCCAATGTACACAAGACTGGGGGGGAACATGGGCGTGCAGTAAAACTTGTTGCATGAAATTACATAAGTAGAAGCTTCTGTTTGAAAGCTTCCAGTGGTAAAATGTTAGATAGTGTTTGTCTAATGAATAGCAGCTAGGAAAACTGAGCCTTATATTGATGAAGAAATTGTAAACTTTGGCGTATTTAGTGTGTGCCAGAATAAATTTGTAGAATATCTGTGCATTTTTAAATTTAATAGTTTACGCAAGCTTTTTAGGTCTTAAGTATTTGAACTTTCTTTCCTTACATGTGGGGTTTTTTTCCTACATTTAAAATAGTTTTAGTTGGGTCGTGTGTTTTGTTTCATGAAGTTTGTAAATACGTTAAAGTGTCACAGCGGCCACCAGATGGGGATGTTGTGTTAGAGACGTAATGCCTTTGCCAGGCCCCTTCCTATGGAGGTACCTGGATTAAAAACCGAGTAACATCCATTGATGGATTGATGATTGATGTGGAGTTTCTTGGAACCTGGCTCCAAAGTTGTAGGTGTTTGTATAACTATGTCTGCAGGTGAATACCAACTGTGACCAATAGACCTCTACTCTTAGAAATAGCAGTTTCCTGGTAAGACGGTTGTACTGCTGCCTCGTGAGTTGGCATCAGCAAAACTGAATTATCTTTTGGATTAGCAAATTTAGAGATTTTTTTCGTATTTGTGTTTCATAGGAGGATTAGGCTAAATGAAGTTTAAGTTACAAGTCTACACCTGAGAACCTTGATTTACACTATTACATTTGTTGGTTTTTATTTTCAAGGTAAAGAAAGGCAAACGTGTGATGTCACAGCTCAAATGGTTCTTGTGTGTTGCTGGAGAAGTATGAAGGAAGTATCTCTGCTCTTAGGGACACTGTGTAAACTTCTGCCTTCACAGGCTACATCTGAACCTTCAGATGGGTTGATTACTGTAGAACAGGTAGGGAAGTATTTTTTATTATAAAACCTTCACTTCCGGGGTGGTGGTGGTGGGGAAGGCGGTTTTCAGAAAACATTTTTCTTAAATCTGCCTTCTGTGTGGGAAAAGTGTTCTTGTTTGTTTGGTTTATTGACACATTCTTACAGTTCTCTTGATTTATTGTACTTGGCTAACAGTGTATCAAAACATGATTTTTAGAAGGCATAATTCTAGTAGTAACAGGAAAGTGAAGAAGCTATACATAGTTATCAAAAGGAATGTTCTTTCTAATTGTATTAGGCCATTTAGAAGATGTATGCTGCGTTTAGGGATGCTATTTCCTGCCTGTTTGCCTGCCTCCCTGCTGGCCTGTATATATTAGGCATTAATGGAGTTGCTAAACATCTTCTAGGCTGACTTCATATTAAAAATGTCTTGCTTTGCTTCTTTTTGAACTCTAGATGTTGGGATTTTACTTAAACTCTTCATTAATTGAACTTCAATAATTCTGAAACTCAAATATGCTGACTAGTCATAGTCTTGTCCTCTGTAGGAGACTGAATTGTGAATTTGTACGTTATGTGACTCTCTTTTCTCCAATTTTTTTTTTTGATATAAAAAATCAGAAATGTTAATATGCCATCTGGGTCTCTTGTAGAATGTTGAGTGCAGTGTTTACAAGAAATTAAATTACAACAGACGTTTATTTGGAAAATATTTTGGGTTTATTAAATTTCTGTTCTTAATTGATGACCTTTTCATTTCCATATGGTTTCAACAAAACCAGTCTTTACATGGAAGATTGAAATATGCAAGACATACTACTCTTTAACCTCTTTTTCTTTCCAACAGAAAATATTTATTCAGCTTTTCCATAGGTGTTAAGACTTTGCATCTTAAAATAAGATCTGCAGTACATTATATTATTATTTCTTATGTTATCTAATGTGGTGCCATGGAAATGATGTATCTTTATTCCTGCATTGTCTCTAGCCTTCACATTTTCATCTGGTTAACAGCTGTGCTTGTATTGTTGCAGAGGTCTGGAGGGTAGATGAGAGAACAGATACAGGTTTTCACCATTATGTTCCTTAATCTGCTCCAAGTCAAAAAGGACTTGATAGTTTAGAATGAGTCAGCTGTAAGTGTAGTATCTATCTTTATTTAGAAAACAGAAGTTAGTAGTTGCCCTTTCAAAAAATGTGATATTATTAAGCAACATACTTTCTTTTCCTATAGATGCCTCGTTAGATTCTTTATGCTTCTGATGTTTTCCTGTAAAACAGAACATCTGTGTTCTGATTTGAAGAATGCTAATTGATGAGAAGTCAGTTTGAAATCCTGATTTTCCTCAGGCTTGCAAGGAAATAGGATTTGACTGAAAGTGTAACAAATATTATAGAAGAAACTGTGGGCACTTTCTCTGTGCTTTTTGTAACTGACCTTAGCCTACTGTACCAAAGAAAAAGAAAAAAAGAGGGGATTTCATCATAAATGAGTAGAAATGTCAATGCAAAACCTGCTGTGGTTCCAGACTTTTATTAAACACTTTTCAACATGGACAAGTAAGAGATGTGGATTTTGTTATCTCATGCATATTGAGCTTTCCCTTTAAGTTGCCCATTCCTTTTCTTTATTCTGTAAATATTAAGAGATTTAAGACTGCAGAGGGAAGGAAAACCCAAGAGAAACCTTGATCATATGGCCTTGAGTCAGAGCTGAGTAATTGTTGAGAAAAATCTGGTAGCACCACTTGGTCGTTCTGTGTCACCCTGTTACAAAGCCTTCCTCATCTCGTTGCCTGGCCGCACGTCTGGGTTGGTAACTCTGTAAAGTTGTACCTTACCAGATGGGTTTATTGTTGCAAATTTATTCACACAAAGGTCATAGCATTTAATCTGCACATAGTCCTTGGATTACTTTTGTCTCCTTTTTTAATTGAGCATGCAGATGAGAAGACTGTTATTTTTTGGTGCTAGTCCACTTTAAGAGATGGCTCGGCAGAACTGTGCTTCTTGGTAGGCAGTGGTGTTAGCCACTAACTCTTGATTCCTCCTTGTAGCTGTTAATGCTGTCTGTTGTGGTATTATGTAGGAAAAATTGGCAGAGAGGTGTCTCGATACTTTTTTGTTGTTACTAGGAAGTTAGGAAAATATCAAATTTGCACTTCTCTTGTCTTTTGAGTGAGAGACTGGGATTGCGTGGCATTTGAATGCCACTGTGCACTGCATGTCTTCAGCTGTTTGATGTGGAGATGGGGGTATAGGAGAGTCTGAAAATACTGTAGTTGAACTGGCAGTCTTCAAAGCCCAAACCATTTTGCAATGGCTGTCTTGCCTTTAAAAACAGACGTAGGAAGTGCCTAGTATATCTGGAGGAATCTTTCTATTCAATAGTCTCCCCTTCATTTACCATCTGACCCTAAAAGTCCAGAAATGGCAGGCTCAGAGCTTTGCCCCCTAAGACAATCAGAACAAAAAGTATCACGTCCTAATAACCACAAAAAGATACCTCCTGAAGACTCTGTTGATTTTATCATATGACCTGGAAGTCATGAGACAATCCTCAAAGCCTGGAGGAGCTTTTATCTCTTTCTCAAACTCCTGTTTCTCTCCTGTGAAGTTCTAACACTGCTTTGGGAGATAAACTTGTCAGAACTGTGTACCAAAGTGAAAAGAAATGGGCAGCAGAAGTAAAGACTTATTACTGTCCTAATATCAGGTGTTCTGCTTGTGTTAACCCCAGAGTCAGGGACAGCCAATCTGAGCCTTTGTGGTTGAGTATTGAAGTACATCAGAAGACTTTTAAGAACTGACAGCTCCTGTGCTTGTTACTTATTTGTGCCACCAGTGCAGAAGTGTGGCTCCCATTCCTGCTTTGGAGTTTGCTCTATTGAAGGAAGAATTTGGGAGTTAGATGACTGGGCAATGGGACGGCTTGAAAATTGGCTGAAAGACAGAGCTCTGGGGTTTGTGATTAGAGACACAGAGTCTAGTTGGAGGTCCATAACAACTGGTCATGCTACCCCTCTACTCCGCCCTGGCAAGGCCACATCTGGAGTACCATGGCCAGTTCTGGGCTCCCCAGTTCGACAAGGACAGGGAACTGCTGGAGAGGGTACAGAAAAGAACTATGAAGATGCTAAAATATCTCGCTTATGAAGAAAGGCTGAAGGGGAATCTTAACAATGCTTATAAATACTTAAAGGGTAGGTGTCAGAAGGATGGGACCAGCCTTTTTTCAGTGGTGCCCATTGACAGGACAAGAGGTAATGGGCATGAACTTGATCATAGGAAGTTCCATTTAAACATGAGGAGGAACTTTTTGGAGGGTGACAGAGTGCTGGAACAGGCTGCCCAGGAAGGTGATGGAGTCTCTGTCTCTGGAGACATCCAAAACCTGCCTGGACGCCAGCCTGTGCAACCTGCTCTAGGTGATCCTGCTCTGGCGTGGGGGTTGAACTAGATGATCTTTCGAGGTCCCTTCCAACCTCTAACATTCTGTGATATTTAAAACAAATAAAAACCCCTCAATCCACCCCCTCTCCAGTTCTTAATGTAATCAGTCTGTCTCCTCTGGAGTTCAGTGTGGTTGGCAGGAGATCACTGGCTACTAGTTATTTCTAACTGTGAGATGCTTTTGCAGTCCTTTGTAGGTTTAAAGCCATCTTCTCCTAATACTTCAAAAAAATACCCTCTAGAATGTAGGACCTTACTTTAGTGGCGTCTCATTGCCAAAAAAATAAGATACAGGGGCACAAATGTACAACCATTTTTCAGAGTAGGAAGTCTGATCTAGACCTTGAAAACTGATGAAAATTATTTTTAAAAAACCCCAACACAAAACCATATCTTGTAGAATGAGATTGTGTGCAATTGTATGCTTCCAAACGGCTTAAAAAACAGCTAACCTGGTAGAGCTCTAGTGAGTAACTAATGGTGAAAGTTTCGTTATAGCATTTAGGTTTTTGAGACTTAGAAATATAGCTCTCATTATTACATACATGCAGCATCTTTCTTTTTATTTTGAATTTATTTCTTGTAGTCAGAGGCAATTATGCAGAATCCTAGAACCTTAAAAATAGCTCAGGTAGATTTGTTTCCTTTTGGCACAATTTTTGCAGATTGAATTGCTTTTTTTTTTTTTTCTCAAATGTTTGGATGTATTTGTTTCTGCTGTTATGATTTAGTAGGTATTTTCCTTGGGATTTTGGGTGAGAGTGAAGGTAAACAAGAAGGATTCTAAGTTTGTTTCCTCTGAAAATCAGCCTTGTCCCTTTGTTTTCTTAAAATCGGAGTGTGTTTCTCTTGGACAAATTGCAAATTCTACATCCTTCATTTTTTTTCAGCCCTTATTAAGGATATAGTACTATCCCTTTAATCTGAAAAATTGGGTAAAATATTTGTTATCCTTAAACTGTGTTTATATGATAGGACTTCTAGTTTTGCTTTTTGCAGTGGCCTTTCCAACCACAGGAAGGATTGCTGCTGTTAATTGCAGAAGTATCTTGTGTATATGTAAATGAATTGTCTATATGTAATTTCAAATAGCTTTTTTCTTTTTTTTTCTTTTTTAGGTTAAGAATATCGGGGATTACTTTAAACATCATCTGCTGCAGTCAAGGCACAGGGGTGCATTTGAATTGGCATACGCTGGCTTCGTGCAACTTACTGAAATGCTTTCCAGGTAGAAGATGGGCAATTTATTCCGTTTTTAGTATAATAGTTTTACCAAAATACGGTATCAGTCCTGAGAGTGGCAGTGCAAGCAGATCTTGGATTTAACACATTTTGAGTTTGGTGTTGGCATGACTATGACCTTGGACTGCAATACCAAGTTCTGAAAACAGACGTTCTCTAGGGTGGCTCATACTTTGAATAGCAATGTGTTTCTGAGGCTGGCTTCTTGTTATTTGTCTGAGAAGTGCCAGGGGCAACATGGAGACTTGCTTTATGAAGAGCAGGAATCACATTACTTATGTGAAACGGAATAATACTGCAGGCCTATTGAGAGAGTAAGAAAAACCCTTTTTCCCCCAGGTAGGGACCGATTGCGGTGATTGGAAACGCTGAATTATGCGTATACTTGTGTAGAAAATGGATCTGGTCATGTGAAGTGAACCTTATGCCACAAACCGCTGACATCCAGGAAGGCCAAATCCAAGATTGACCCTTTATTCTTAACACACCATTAATGTTTGATGGGAGAAAATGCAGCCGTATGAGCTAGGCACTGGGATTTAGGTTTAACTTTGTTTTGCCAGGCTTTTTGTACTCATTGCTGCTCACCACAGAAAGGGTTTGGGGCATGTATGAAGTTCTAGTAATTGTGAGACAGACAGAAATTTGGGGAAAAACGCTTACTGAACTGCATCTTAAGTAATTAAGTAATACTAGAGGCAATGTAGGCCCTCTGTTGAATGAGGTGGGTGTCCTGGAGACAGAGGACAGAAAGAAGGCAGAGTTGCTGAATGCCTTCTTTGCCTCTGTCTACACTGTTGGAGACCGTCCTCAGGAGCCTCAGTCCCCTGAGGCCCCAGAGGAAGTCATGACAAAGGAGGAGTCTGCCCTGATTGATGAGGAGTGGGTTAAGGATCAGTTTGAGCACTTGGACATTCATAAATCCATGGGCCCTGATGGGATGCACCCACGGGTGCTGAGGGAGCTGGCGGGAGTCATTGCTAGGCCACTCTCCATCATCTTTGGTAAGTCATGGGTAACAGGTGAGGTGCCTGAAGACTGGAGGAAAGCGAATGTCACTCCAGTCTATAGGAAGGGCAGGAAGGATGACCCGAGTAACTACAGACCGGTCAGCCTCACCTCCATCCCTGGAAAGGTGATGGAACATCTTATCCTTGACACTGTCTCTAGGCATATCAAGGATAAGAGGGTTATTAGGAGCAGTCAGCATGGCTTTGCCAAGGGGAAGTCATGTTTGACCAACCTGATAGCCTTTTACGAAGACATAACCAGGTGGATGGATGGTGGCCATGCAGTGGATGTGGTCTACCTGGACATCAGCAAGGCCTTTGACACCGTCTCCCACAGCATCCTCATAGGTAAACTGAGGAAGTGTGGTCTGGATGACCAAGTAGTGAGGTGGATCGAGAACTGGTTGAACGGAAGAAGCCAGAGGGTTGTGGTCAATGGGGCCGAGTCTGGCTGGATGCCTGTGTCTAGTGGGGTCCCTCAGGGGTCAGTGCTTGGGCCGGTGCTGTTTAATATATTCATCAATGATCTGGATGAGGGATTAGAGAATGTTGTCAGCAAGTTTGCTGATGATACGAAGTTGGGAGGAGTGGTTGACACACCAGAAGGCTGTGCAGCCATTCAGAGAGACCTAGACAGGCTGGAGGGCTGGGCGGGGAGAAATCTTATGAAGTTTAATAAGGGCAAGTGTAGAGTTTTGCACTTGGGAAAAAATAACCCCATGTGCCAATATAGGTTGGGGACTGCCCTGCTGGAGAGCAGTGCAGGGGAAAGGGACCTGGGGGTTCTAGTGGACAGCAGGATGACCATGAGCCAGCAATGTGCCCTCGTGGCCAAGAAGGCCAATGGCATCCTGGGGTGTATTAGAAGGGGAGTAGCAAGTAGGTCAAGAGAGGTCCTCCTGCCCCTCTACTCTGCCCTGGTGAGGCCACATCTGGACTATTGTGTCCAGTTCTGGGCCCCTCAGTTCAAGAAGGACAGGGAGCTGCTTGAGAGAGTCCAGCGTAGAGCCACAAAGATGGTGAAGGGAGTGGAGCATCTCCCTTATGAGGAAAGGCTGAAGGAGCTGGATCTCTTTAGCTTGGAGAAGAGGAGGCTGAGGGGTGACCTCATTAATGTTTATAAATATGTCAAGGGGGAATGTCAGGAGGACTGAGCCAGGCTCTTTTCAGCGGCGTCCACTGACAAGACAAGGGGCAATGGGTGCAAGCTGGAACACAGGAGGTTCCAGAAAAATATGAGGAAAAACTTTTTTACTGTGAGGGTGACCGAGCACTGGCACAGGCTGCCCAGGGAGGTTGTGGAATCTCCTTCTCTGGAGACATTCAAAACCCGCCTGGACGCGTTCCTGTGCGCTCTAGTGTAGGTGATCCTGCTCTGGCAGGGGAGTTGGACTAGATGATCTTTAAGGTCCCTTCCAACCTTTAACATTCTGTGATTCTGTGTAATTTGTGTATCAAGTTACCGTGTTATATTTTAATTAACAACACTGTTTGTTTGATCTGGTAAAAAAAATTACTATTTCATTCTGGAAAATGACATTTGATCTTGAGACCACTGTTTTTACATGGTAAAGCTTCATTTTCTTTAAATTTAGGACCACCTGCTTGTTAAGACAATATTCTTCTTGCCAGACCATAAGGAGATGGAGCTGCCAATTTTAAGGGAGTAGTCATCTCCATTGCAAAATCAATAGTCTCTAATGTTTCTAACTTTAAAGTAATAACTCTTTTACATTTAAAAAGTCTTAGTGGGTGACTGAGCAAGGTAGAATTACTTGTGGCAAAATCAAAGCAATACGGTTTTAACAGATTCTGAAGTTTATTGGATTTCAGTATATTTCTCCTCTTTCTACTACTATTGAAAGGGGAAAAAAACCCCTCAATTTACTTAAGAATAAAATATTCAGTATGCTATGTAGCAACTTGTAAATATTTCCTTAATGCTTTTCTTTGTGTTCTTCTGCATCACAGCAGATATGAATATTCTTGTGGGTTGTTTGTTTTAGTACTAAGATAACACTGGAGAGACAAGCACTGTTCTTCGCATGACTAAACTAAGACATTTAAATCCTGCGTAGCTAGGAAGGTAAGATCAGCCTCAGACAGGATGAGAAGTGTGAGCTTTTGCAGCCTGTGGTGGTGTGGATGAAGAGAACTGCGGAGACCCATGGAGAGGAGATCCATGAGATGTTTTGCATGGTCTCAACCCTAGAATTGCATCCTTTTTGTGTACCCAAAACCGAGCGAAGGAACACATCGCAGAAGTAATCAGAGAAGGCCGATTATCAGTAGCAGAAAGAGAAAAGTCAAAGAAAAGAGGACTTGCTGTTAGTTTCCAGATTAATTTGATTGCTTCTGTCACAGGCATGGGAGGGGACGTGCGTGACCTTTGTGCTGTGAGGTGGAGTGACATACCCCTTCTGAAGCCATGTTTCTCTTGTGTTCTGGACTGGTGGTTTGTATGCTGGCGGCTGTTTTGAGGAGATGCTACCCTTAGAAAATGGGGAGAAGGCATGGAAGCTGTTTAGGAAATCCTAAGAGAATTACTGAACATTCAGAAGTCTGCCTCTGTCTTCTGCTGACCTGTCTGGCACTTCCTGTGACCTCTGTTTTCTACATTACTAATTTTCTGTTTATTTTGTAAAAGTAGAATAGGAGGGTTTCATTGCAGGTTCAAGCCTCATTTGTTGTTCAGTATCAGGTTTTTAGCCCAACTAAATTCTTGCTTTAATAAGGGGAGGATAAAGGAGTGGGTAGATGTAGACCTTCTATTAGATTTTAGTTTTCACATCATTCCCTGCTGCCTTTTAGTTTTTCTTCTTAAATTCTTTGTTTCAGTAACCTAGGTAGAAACTTGAATGTCATCTTACTGTAAGGTCTCACTACTTGATCCTGAGTTTAATTATAGTTTATATTTTCAGGTAAATCAAGTCCTACATGGTTTAGACAGTTGCAATTGTATTGCCCACGGTGATTAATTCTTTTTTTCTACTCTGAATCATGTGTCGAACCGGTGTGACAGGTTTTAATAACAATATCCTGTTAATAGAAATTTTTGTAACAATGAATGATCCTTTTGGAACATTGACCTAAGATTAATAAGCTGGTCTTGTATACTGAATATGGTACATTTCATTGAACTGATCAGCACCAGCAATTGAAGTAGACTTGAGTTCTCCTTGTCCTTGGAAGTCCTTTGCTTTCAGGCAATGCTGAGTTTTATAACTGCGAAGGAGGAGTAGTTGATGATAGGAGAGCAATTTAGGTTGTTTACCCGAAGTTTGACTGACGTATTTTAAAAAGAGCAGTATGTCTTGTCTTTTGCTCCTTCTACTGCTCCAAGATATGCAGAGGTATTTACATAATATGTACTTACTATGAGGGACTTCAGTTTTCTTTTGTATGGTTATAAACATAATGTCATATATTAGTGTAAGAGTTACGCATCAACTACTGTGTGAAAACAAAGATATGAATCTGTGAGGTGTCACTTCCTACACAGTGACTGATGTACATATGTCTTTGTTTTCTTCTCCAGAACAGGATAATAGTTCTTGGCGGAAGAGAACAGTTGCAGTGCTGAAGCACAGAATCATGTTTTCTGTTCAGTGAAATATTTTTTCCTAGTGGCACTTAAGTACGGTTAATATAATTTCTACCAACATTGGAAAAATCTGCAATTCCTTTTTTAATTTGTATTATTTATTAAAAAAATATCTGAATATATGCTTGGAGATGTTCACATACAGTAAGAAATATTTCTTAAGGTCACCGATTGCTTTCTTTCACTCTGTCCTAGTATCTCATGTATTAGTTTCATGTTTCTTATGTAATTGTTTCATGTAGGTGTAACAGTGAGAGTCTGCGCAAAATGCCAGAGCAGTGGCTGATCTGTGTGTTAGAAGAAATCAAATCTTGTGATCCTTCGTCTACACTATGTGCGACCAGACGTAGTGCAGGAATTCCATTCTACATACAGGTAACAAACAATGTTACTACTTCTTACTTAATTACTTTTTTAATATGTCCTTTCTGCTGAATACACGTATGTATTTTTCTTACTTCAGCTGCTTTTGGTCAAACAGTTACTTATTTTTTAAAGACTTTGCCTTTGTGCCAGCCATAAGGTACACATGATTAAACTGTGCTTGGCACTGCTTAGCACTGAAGTTCTATTGACTCTTGAGATTTTCGGCTTGTGGCAGTTTCGAATAGCATTTCAGAAGACTGAGCTTAGGCTCTCTGTGGCCATTGTAATCCTGGCAGATTCATAAATTAGTTCCCAGGTGACGTAGGGCTCTGTTAAACACATAACTCTGTACTTACTCCATGCAAAGAGGGAACGTGGTAAAATGTGAACAGACCATAGTGGGATTGTAAAATGGTGGCCTAGAAGAGACTACAAAGAACTGGAGAAGTCCACTTAACGGTAATATAGCAGGATCAAGTAATAGTCACACTAACTGGTGTTGACTGACAGTCTTGAGTGCAGTGAATGAGTAGGTTTCTGAAGACTTGTATCCATGAGCATGGGGCCAGGCTCCCGCAGTCATCCTGCTCTCTGTGTAACCGTCAGCTCCACACATCTCAGCCAAGCACAGAACTGACCGCTCGTGAGCTGGCTGGCAATGTTTTGTCTCTGCTCGGAGTACCACCTCCTGCCAGGTGCCTCCTAGTAGTACGCAGCAGTTCATCTGTGTCAGCAGGGGGTCAGTCACTGCAGAGTTGGTCCTGTGGGTTACACTTAACCGGTTTCCATTCGTTTGCTTCTTAAAGTGGCCACAATTGCTTTCCTCTAACCTCCATCGTTTTAATTTTCAACCAGTTTTCTAAGACAAGAATCCAAGATTAACTACACAATTCGTAACTTTCTCTGCTCACTGAAGTATAGGCTCAAGAATGTTCCAAGAATCTGAGGGACTGCTGGGAGCAAGCTCTCCCTGCCAGAATAATTTATCTTGCTTGTTTTCTGCTCAGTTTGCCCTGAGAAAGTTGAGGCAGCATGCTTCTGTCTGACCTCTCTTCTATCAGTCACTGCCTGCTCCTGGCTTTGCTTGATCTGTGTGTGCTGCACAGCAGAGATCAGAAGTAGGGCCTTGGTTTTAGAGACATCACTCCTTTTCAGTTTCAGCAGTTAAGGATCTTTACTTTCATATCTGTAAGTTATCTGCAAAATGAATTTGGTGATTTCACATCTTCTGGTTTCCCCATTCACACCACAGTGTTTGAATCCAGTGGGCTAGCGTTAATCCCTAGAATGGGAAAAACCAAACAGGCTTGAATCAAATTTCCGTGAAAAAAAGTTACACTGCCTAATGTAAGAATTAGGTGGAATCTCGTGGTACCCTGTTGCGAAAAAACGTGCATGTAGTCTGCAACTGGCCTACTTGACTGTGAGCTTGTGTTGGCCACTGCTCATTAGAGAAACGGGTCAGACGCTTCTGTTTTGGCAGCTCTGGAAGCATATGAAGTTAGGCTAGTCAATCGATAAGCAAGTTTGAAATGAGCATTGAGATCAGCCTGAAATAATCTTATTTTCAAATTGTAATTTTATTATAAAGAGAGACAATAATGTTCCTTGGCTGTAGTTCTGAATGTGCCTGTAGCACTCAGTAAAATGGATTAAACCTTAAATAACATGTTGCATTTAGATAATAAAAATACAAATTGTAATGCATATCCCAACAGTACCATGACAAGGTTATTTTATTAATGCATAAAATCAAGACTCGATGTGGTCTCCTTGCCGTCTGCTCCCTGTGGCATTTATTCTTGTCTTACTAAGACACATCTGTTTTAGTGATAATATGTAACTTTTAAGGTGATGAGCATTTTAAATGACCTATTTAAAGTAGAAGTATTATTACCTCATAGTACAAAGGCCCAGCTCCAATTAGTGGGTGAGGAAATGGTGGGAAAATACTAGTTACAGCTTCAGCATTTTTAGGGCATGAAATTTTAGTCTGCAGTTTGTTCATCTTTATTTCATACTTCATGAATACTTTTTTTCCTTCCCTATTTGTTTCTCCCTTCATTAAATGTACTGATAGACTGTCAGTGACTACTTCTGGGTTTCTGCCTAAGTTCTGTACTTCATTTGGCTTGCAGTTGATCCATTTGGTTGTTCTTATGTGATGTAAAGTACTATTAAATACCTTGTTTGAACTGCTGCTGAACAGGCTCCGGGCCCCAAAACACAGATGGATAATACTTTTTTATTAGAAGTAGGAGATTTATGATTATGCATTTGTATTAAGTTGGACAAATTCAACAAGATCTACTAGACAGAGAGGGAAAGACTGTTTTAACTCCAGTCCTGAATTTTAGAGGACTAAATTACTCTAATTTCCTCTCAGCTGGATGTCCTCCTATCCATCGAAGTACTGTTTGGAGATGGAGACATCTTCTTCTCTTTTTAAAATGCACTACTTGTGTTATCCTATTTGGCAAAGCAGGAATTGTTCCTTGGCCAGCCTGTGTTGTCTTAAATGTGTATGTTATTAAACTAAAAAAAAAACAAACATACTAAGAAATGTAAGTATGAACACTATTGCGGATACTTTTGCTGTAATGAAACTATTTTTTTAGTGTGTGATAACTTATCTGTTACATACAAGCAGATTTTCTTTGGCAAATGGATAGTGTATGAGCTATGTTTTATTACTGAAACGCTGAATGTTGAGAGAGACTTTGGACAAAACTAAGAGTTAAAATTGAAGCTTAGTTTTGTAAAATTTTCTTTAGTCTTTGTGTATGGTTAGAAGCTAGGTATATGGTAAATATAGGAATACGGAGCAGAAGCGGTAGTAAAGAGAAGTGGCTAGAAACACCTGATTTTTAAAACTTATTTTTTACATTTTTGTAGGCTTTGTTAGCTTCGGAACCAAAGAAAAGCAAACTGGATTTGCTGAAAATGACAATGAAAGAATTGGTATCTTTGGCTGCACCTTTGAATGAATCATCAAGTGTGATTCCACAGGTAAAATACAGCCTCTCGTCAGAAGGCAAATGTCAGAAAAGTGTTTGCATTACTTCAAGCGGCTAAGGAGATGTGTGTGGTTTTAATAAGAGTATTTTGGTTTTGTTATATATAGCTAATTTTAAAATTTGTTTTACATGTGCGGAGGTTATGCAATCACTGGAATTTGCAAGTGAGTAAGATGCTAAAAAATGGATTGAGCAGAATTTCATGGTTTTCTACTACAGCAAATACTCATCTTCATTTTGAATTTACATGATCAATTTAGCACCTCTAGTATATGTCTAAATAAAGAGAAATTTCCTTTTTACAGTGAAATTAACAAGCAAGCATTTTTTTACATTTAGGGTAAACGAGTTGCATAAGTCATATCGTATGCAGTAAAATACTACATGAAAAGTGATTTTATATGCATACTTAGTAACTTGTGAAACTTAAATATATACATTTGGAATGCATTAAAAATTATTTTGAAGCCAAGATCTTTATCTTCAACATGTTGTTATCAGATACTTAATCTTTGTGTTTGTAAGTGCAAGCTGTAATTTGTTGACAATACGTAGAAACGTGTTGTAATGGCTCTGCCAGATCTGCTGGTATGAATTTATGTAGCCTTGTCAAAGTCTGAAGCTACGCAGATTACCGCCTTCCCCTACAGAGAGTAGAGAAATATCAGAAAACGCTCCATATGGTGAAGCAAGCCCGGCTGTCAGTTTTAACTTAATATTGTCCTCCTGTGAGTTGTAGTTTATTTTTTCTCACAGTATCTACAGCATGTCAAGAATGTTGGAAAAGATGATTCTAAACTTTGAAAGTTATTTTTACAGCTATGATAAGCTAAGGAAAAAAGAATGCTGGCCGTCGCTTGCGGTGCCTGAACTGTACTTGTTAGAGGCATATATTTTTAAACTGTAATTGTTTTTAACAGTGTTTTCGGCTGCACCATTTTAATGTATTTTTAATTGCAGTATTCTTATGTTTAATACAGAAATGAGGCAGTGTAAGTGTGCATATGGGTTATTTTTGTTTTGCATGTTCGCTGCAGTAATTAACATACATTATCTTAAGATATTTTCCAATGAATATATATTTTTCTAATATTTCTTCTACCCCCACAGGTTCATGCTCTAAATATCCTTCGGGCACTGTTCAGGGATACACGTTTAGGTGAAAACATCATGCCTTATGTTGCAGATGGAATACAAGCAGCAATTCTAGGTTTTATGTCATCTGTCTGGGCAGTAAGTTAATTCTTAATTTTGTCTCTCTTTTTTTAAAAAGCATATAGAGCAGTGCTGTTTAGGGAAACATGCCATGCCATGCCAATCTATTCTTATGGAATCTTAGCTCATAATACTTTCTTTTCCCTTTAGGTAAGAAATTCATCTACACTTCTATTTAGTGCTTTGATTACAAGAATTTTTGGGGTTAAAAGAGGGAAAGATGAAAATTCCAAAAAAAATAGGTAAGCTTCACTTGGTACCAATTGTAAGTTTGCAAAACATGATCTCGGCCAAAAACAACTTGAAAATGATGCTTGCTTTATGGATATATTTGAATCACGATGCTACAAAAACATCTAGCTTCGCTTAAGCTGTGCTGCCAAGAAATAAGTGGCAGGGCCAAGAATATCTGCTGTTAAGCACTGAGAGTTAATTTGTGCTCAGGTGAAATTCACAGAGGGGAATGTTGCTGAGATGTTTTGGTACCAGCGGATCTTCCAGATGCCCGCTGGTCTCTCTTGTGGTCACAAACTGGCCTGATTGCTCTTGACAGCAAAGAAAAGGGGGTGAAGGAGAACATGTGCGCTCCCTCACCTCTAGAGCAGGCCTGGAGGTAATCTCACCCCTACTGATTTGAGATTTTTTTCACTTTAGTCGTTTTACTCTAGAACACCCTGTCATTTCTTCAAGTCTCTTTCTTCCAAGCTCCAAAAACTGTAGCCAAAACTGCTTCTCTTCCAAGGGATTCTGCCCTAGGGCTCTGCAATCCAGCTCTAAATCTTCTACTATTTCACTTTCATATGTAAACGAAATTCTCCTCTGACTCTTAAACCTCCTCAGTCTTGAGCATTCCTGTTTCTCTGCACCCTCCAGTTAGTGCACAAGCACCCCAGTGTTTTCTTTGGCCTTCAGCCTCTTCCTTTAACTTCTGCAGCAAATGAAGCATGCCCATGCCCTGTGCTCTGTAGCTGAGATTCCTGCTCTAGTAGGAATGTGAAAATAACCCCAGATGCAGAATAAACTCATTAAAAAATGCTCCTGGGTGAGTGTGCGGGGCCATAGAGTGGTCACACTATGGATATTATGGTAACCGTTTCAGGAACTCTTAATGGATTTTCAAATTGCACACAAAGTATGTGCTTTCTGAAAGGAGGCAATTGTTATGACTTACCTTCAAAAATTCCACTTTATTTTTGTTGTACAGAGGTTTCGTAGTGTTGATCTATGTAGCTAATACACCTGTCATGCACATTATGAGAAACAATGTCCTGGCATGATACTATTCGTTCATCTTTTAGATGATAGATGGTTGCCATTTTAGCTGTTTGAAATAATTAATTTCAGGCGCCATTTAAAAAAATTAATTACTATACATATGAGTGTGAGGAAGAAATACGTCTGGGAAATTGGAGGTAGCCTTCCCTTAGAAAATACTACTTCTCCCAGAAACAATTTGAAATGTCGGCTCCCCTACTGCATGACATTATCCCCGCTTTGTTTTAAGCCCAAATCATTTCTCACCCAAACCTGAAATTCACTCCCGTAACCCTTGAAACCCAAGCAGGGCAAGAAATTAGAAATAGTTTTTATTGCTTTCTCACCTTGGATTGGTATCAGTATTTAAATTTTTTTCTTTTTTATTTTTTTGTGGTTACTTTTTAAAAAAAAAAATTGCTATTGAGCAGTTATTGAAAGAGATGTGTACCTCAGCTCTTTTAAGCTTGTATCTTAGGGAAAAACTTCACAGTAACTTCTGCAGTAGGGAGGCAAACTGACTACTCGAATACATGCGCTGTGGTGAGATATGTAATCTGAGCTTTCTGTTTGTGAAGCTGCAGAAGGTAATGCATTTGAGCATCTCTTGGGGATGGGAGATACCAGAATGAAGGAACTTGGATAGAGTTGAATTGAATTAATTAAAAACAGTGTTAATTTTTATGTAACTGGCACTGTCAGCTTGCTTCTCTGAACACTTTGTTTACAGTAATTTCTTTGTGGTTATTCTGACCAAAAGATGTCAAAGCTGAGCTTTTCCTTCCTCCATTTAGTAATTGCTCATTAAGCACTGTGTGTGGTCAGTTCTACTGTTTCCCAGGTGTAGTTGTTAATACCACGAAACAGGGAGTGGGAAAACACTTTGAGGAAGGGTCAGAGAGGGAAGGAAGGTATGAAAACGGGCAGAGACCGGATTTCAGGTTTCCGACTCCTTTCTCTACAGGAGACACTGGTTTAGCAGGGGAATGATGTAGAGGCTGCTTGGCTGTTCTGTTTATAAAGCTTCTTCCTCTGGTCCCTGCCGGTGGGTTTCAGGTAGGCTGCGGTTGGGAAGAGGTTCCGTGTTTAGGTGGTTTGGCACCACGAGGTGTCACCGTTGCTGCGCAGCTCCCTGCAGCCTCAGCCCTGGGGTGCAGCTGTGCTTGGGCATTTCTCTTTGAGACCTCCAAACTTTTTTTTTTTTTCAGTGTTTCGCTGGAACGGAATTCATATATTAATTTCCTCCCTCCCCTCACCACTTTTTAAATTTGGCAGTTTACTTCAAAAGCATTTTAGCAAGTGTAGGAGCTTGTGTGACAGTCATCTGGGTTTGAGCTGCTCGTTCTGTTGCCTGCAGGACTTTCTGTTCATGTTAAGGAGCATCTGCCTGGGGACAGAGGCAGAGACCAACTCTCTGATGCTGCCAGTAGGACCTTGCGTAGGTTTCCAGTTTGCCTGATTTTTAGATTAAGGATTTAAATCTGTCTCTTCTGTACCAGCAGGCACTTACCTTATTGCTGGGCTATTTTGGGCCCGTGTCTAAAAAAAAGTACAGACTGTACAGTTGTTTTCTCAAGAAGAGTTTCTATGAAACTGATACGATTGAGGTGGTGTAGAGATTTTGTAGATTTCCAGAAGAAAGCTTTGTTGAAGTAATATTGGCAAATTAACTCCGCTGTCGTGTCTCTTTAGCGTACTTTGTGTTACCTTCCCCCCCTTTTTTTCCCTTCTTACTCCACTAAAACATCATACAGCATCCTTTATACAAAGGTTATAGGCCCTGTCATGTCTTTTGCTGCTTTTAGCCTGCAAATGCTGTGTTCCATTCCCTGTTTTTCATAGTGACATCACAGTGAGGGTCCATTATTTGATGCTCTTAGTCACTTGTGAAGCATTGGTTTAAACGACTGAATGGTCTATAACTTAAGTCTGATCAGTAACATGATTTAATGTGTTTTTTTTTCTAGGCATATGTAAAAGAGGATGAGGTTTTGTGGGTTTGTTTTTCTTCTGGGGTTGGTGGGTTTGGTGGTTTTTTTTGTTTGTTTTGGCTTGGTGTTTTTACCTCCAAACATTCCTGTGTCATTTTGGGTGTTTGCAGTAGAACAAGTGTGTGGAAGGGCCCCCATACTCCACGAAAAAGAGAGTGATGGGATGCCTGCCTCTGCTGACAGACATTTCAAGTTCATCTGTGATGGCCATCCCTACTGGCAAGCAGAGGCAAGAAAGTATGTTGACCTGGGCTTTGTGATCATTGAAAGAACATTAGGAAGGCCAGCCAGAACTGTCTGTTTCAATCTGGGGACAAGGCAATACTGGATTATGCTAGAGAAGGTCTTCTCTCTGGATATTTGGTCTGCAGTTGGATATCTCTGGATATTTGGTCTGCATGAGGAGACACTGGGTGAAGAAATGATGAACTACTTATGGCTCCCACTGCTTGATTGTGCTGGTTCAGTTTTTGATGGGGCTCTGCTGTGGGTCGTCTCCGGTGTGTTTGCATCAACAGCTGTATTGGTACAAGCGGGGAGTGAAAAACTGGGGCAGTAAAGGAGAGGGATTTCTTGAGCAGAACTCTGGGCTGAGGCCAAACTTCTCTCTTATGGGTCCACTGAAAATGTGAAGGGACTACTCTACATCATGTTCTAGAGGAGACAGTCATATCCTGTTTTCATTAAATATTGTTGCATCTATTTTTAGCATGGGCAAGGAAATAAGGAATTGCAAAATTAATACTGGAAAAGTAAAAACTGTGTGCAGCTCTTGCAAGTAGACGAGAGAGAAGTTGTGTGAAGACTTTGCAGTGGTCCATGCAACTATACAAGTTGAGCTTTCTATTTCTGGTGAAAGGAAAGTTAGAAATTAGACATTTTCTTTCAATTCTCTCTTTGTGAGAAAGAATGTATCAAAACTTCTAATGCTGCTGTAGGTGTGTGTATACGGGTATGTGGATGTGTTTGGCTAAATGATACTTTGAATTTCAGATAAATGACATTTTAAAAACAGTCCTCCTAACACTTAACCTGTAGCAGGGTTTTTTTTAAATTTTTGTACACTTGATTTGGGAATATAATTTTCTCAAATGTTATGATAATTTCAAATCTACAAGAGTTGGAGTGAATTTTCAGCCACATAATCACAAAGTAGGAGTGAGGAAGGGTTGGAATAGTGTCTTTGCAATTAGCCCATTTATATTTGCTTACATAAAGTGCGCTGTGAATAGATGCATCACAGTGTCCTTCAGAGAAAACAACCACCCATTCCCCAGGCCCTTTGCAGCACAGGTGTTTGTTAGTTTACCCAGTCACTCCATACTTGGAGGGTGCTAGGTGTGTATCCCCATTTCCCTGGATACCAGCTGTGACCAGTTCCCCAGCCCCAGTGGGGTTCAGCGCTTGCCATGGGGCAGCGCTGGGACCTGCCCTTCGCCCCAGCAGTGGCTCTGGGGAGGGGGAAGCCCCGGCCCCTGGGTGCATCCTCCCGCTGAGGCTGCTGTGGAAGCACTGCTCCAAAGGGGTGCATTGAAGACCCAGCTGCTATCCCTGGTTTAATATAAATTGATTGAAGCAGGGCTTTGAACAGCAACGAGTTCTGTAGGCCGATGAGTTTTACCTCTCATGTTTTGGTTAAATAGCCATTTCCAGTTTCCTTGAGCCATCAATTTGCAATGTAGATTTGCTGATTCGATGCAGTTTTCAAGAAGCTGGGGTGTAGTGTATGCTTGACAATTCTGGTTTTTTCACAGTTTGTTTTTTTTTTCCCCTGTTAGTGTTGCTATAGATTGCAAAGTAAATGTTTGCTCTGTTTAATTGTAGGCTCCAGTATTCATCACATGAAGAATTAGGATGTCTTGAGATAAAGTGATTGTAAAAAAATAAAACGGAATGTATATTGCGATAGTTGATGCAGATCTGAGAGTCAAAATAACTTGCATATAAAGTTAGCTGAAATTAATTTTGCAATGTAATTAAATTTCTCATCATAGCGGAACTGTCTTCTGCCCAAATAAGTTACAGTAGTAATACCGGTACTGTCACCTGAATTCTTACGCGCACACACACACACGTGTCTATATAGTGTCTAAATATACGTGCTGTACACACACACACATTGGAGACCTTTTTTGGTCTGTAGTGAGATGCTAATTAAAACTGCTCTTGCTTGTTATTAAACAAAACTCTTTTCATCAGAAATTGCCTTAGAGGCAGTTTGTCATTTGACTTAGGACAGGCTTTAGTCTTTAGAATAATAAAAAAGGATCATCCTGGCTTATCTAAACCCAGAACTTTTTGAATTGGAATATAAATGTTGCAGAGTCCTCAGAGGGGATAACCAATGGCCTCAGGTAGAGGTTGGGGTTAAAAGAAAGGGTAGGGAGAATTGCCTTAGCTTCTCACCTTGATGGGGAGGAGGTTCCAAGAAGGAAAAGCTTCAACTCTGTGATCAAAAAGCGGGTTTTAAAGCAAGACTGAAATGGTACAGTGCAACCTTGTGATTTTTACACAGAGTAACTGGTGTATATTTGTATATATTTGTATTTCGAGAGGGGGAAGTGCCTGTGTACTTAGACTCTATTGAAGAAAAAAATGCATATGCAGAAAAATACTTAGCTGTCAACTGACACACATTTTCTGTGAAGTAAATATTCATGTTGTTCGAAAAAAATGTGCATGAATGCTGCCATATTCTCAGTGTTGGTTTAGATATCTTTGAAAAGAATGGAACGACTTTAGTTGCCATCTTCATAGTACTTTATTTTGGTTTATAGCTGTCAGTAAATGTCGATGACTATCAATAACTTCAAGCACTTGGAAAAGCAAAACATACCTTTATAATAAGATGAAAACTATGCAGATAGGAACAGGTATTGCAGACGTACTATTGGCTGCAAGGCCTCTGCTTTCTTTAGTTTTTATATCAAGTTGAGTGTTCAGCAATTCTCAGAAAATGGTTACTTGTGTACTTGAAGGTCACTGAGTAAAACCAAATTAACTTTTAACAATAAGTTGATTTTTTTTTCCTCCTAAATTGACATGTACTTTTTCCTGTAACATCAAGGTTTTTAAGACCATAAATTGTGTTTTACACTGTGAAGGGTTAGAGGTGAACATTGCAAATTGCGTATTCTAATGCAAATCTCTCTCCTCATAATATTGTCCCTAAACTAAACCAACCTGGTGTTATTGTCCTTTTCCCTAAGCTGCTCTAGAGTTGTAGCTCAAAGGGCATAGAATGCATTGCAAACAGATGATTCCTGTTGCATGTTCCACATCAGGCAGGCTAACATTTCCAGTGTTTCTAACCTAACAGCTGAAAACTGCCTAACGTCAGTTCTATTTTGTCAGTCTTGACAGCAACAGGGCTCAGGTAGAACTTGGGAGATGGGTCTGTGTTGCCCATGGTGGAGTGGCCGGGACTATTTAGGTGTAAGCTGGAAGAAACTTTGGTGGCACTAATGTGGAGAGTTTCACTAGAGGCTCAGCTCTGATTGACTCTACCCTGAAAATGCTCGGTGCTGGCTTGGAGATGTGTCCCTGGCAGAAGTCCCGTGCACCAGCTGAGTTAGGGCTGCGGGTGCGAGGATGCTGCCGTAGCCGTGGGTCCGCAGGGAAGGCAGCGGTGAGGCGGCTGAGCACTGAGCCTCTCATAGAATCATAGAATGTCAGGGATTGGAAGGGACCTCGAAAGATCATCAGTCCAATCCCCCTGCCAGAGCAGGAATGCCTAGACTATATGCTACACAGGAACGTGTCCAGGCAGATCTTGAATGTCTCCAGAGAAGGAGACTCCACAACCTCTCTGGGCAGCCTGTTCCAGGGCTCCGTCACCCTCACTGAGAAGAAGTTTCTTCTCGAGTTTAAGCGGAACCTCTTATGTTCCAGTTTCAGCCCATTACCCCTTGTCCTATCAGTGGTTGTCACCGAGAAGAGCCTGGCTCCATCCTCGTGACACTCCCCCTTGATATATTTGTAAACATTAATGAGGTCACCCCTCAGTCTCCTCCAAACTAAAGAGCCCCAGCTCCTTCAGCCTTTCCTCATAAGGGAGATGCTCCACTCCCTTAATCATCCTAGTTGCCCTGTGCTGGACTCTCTCCTCGTGCCGCCTTCAGTGTGCAAACGCACGTAGCCCTAGACTCACGAAACTGGCCTCTGAGCTCTGTGCCTCTTGGACCGTGCGCTGCAGGGGGAAGGGTTGGGATTGCTTTGTCTTGGGTCTTGTTGGTGATTCACTGGTGGATTTTCTTTTGCAACCTTGGTCTGCTGCAGCCTTTCAGCTGGAGTGCTGGGTCAGTGACAGTGAGGTTTTCTGAGATGACTGAGCTATTTAAATGCCTCTGGTCCTTGTCGTCTAGCTCCTTCTGCACAACAGTTTGCAGCGTGTTCCCTCCATGCTGTCTTAGTTGTTCCAGTGAATACTTGCAAAGTAGTTAATAAGGCTTTATTGCATTGTCTTGCGAGGGGGGGTTGTTTTTGTTAAAGAGAAATCTTCCTCCTTCTGTCTGCCAGAAATAAGCTGTGTTTTTTTAGCTCAACTTTTTTTGTTTTTAATGCTCTGAATTTGACAGATTTAGAAGACTTAATCTCAGAACTGTCTCAAGAAAACATGCAAAGTTCAGGCTGACTCGTATAACTGTTACGGCTTTTACTGATTAATAGTTCAACAACAATACGCTTATTTAAACATAATTTTGAACGGGCTTCCTATTTCTTAGTGCCTTAGAATCATGATAAGGTGCTATTAATTTGAAAATTGAAAGTAAAATTCATGGCAGTTCTGTACGGAAACTGACACAAACTGAAAACAAGATTCTAGAGAGATCTGTTTCCCTTTGTCTTACTACTTCAGTTATTGTGTTTGTTTTACAAGTCTAATCTAAAACTATCTAAAATCCCCTATAGTAGAAAATATGGACTGCTCTCCTTGAGGTTGAGGATGCCATACATCTATATGATTTCTGCTGATTTTAAGAATAGAATGTGTGTATCTGCCTGATATACCTAAAATCTACAGAACCATTTTTACTTCAAGATTTTTATCTTGAATATAGAGAGTCAGAAAAACATTAACCCACATAAATCCCAGACAAATCTTCAGTGCCTAAACACACACTTAAAGCACCGGTGTGCAAATGTGTATCTGTGCTCTCCTGAACAGTGAGGATCTTCATGACATGTTGTCTTAAGTCAGAGCCAGAAAGTAGGAAGATGAACATGGTGAAGTGACCTTGAAAGCAAGTTGACCCAAAATGAAACATGCTAAAAATATATGTGCTGGCCTGGAGTAGCTTCAGTCCATTCATTTCTTTTAAATAAATTAGTGACATAATGATAATGCTTGTTTCTACCGAGTAAAATGCATTCAATGAAATGAAAATTACTCTAAACCTAACCACATGAATAGATTTATTTTCTGCTGTAGCAGTAAAAGGTTTTATTAGTATGAATTGGTGGAATTATTCTGTTTTGTTCCATGGATAAGTACACATCCCGTATTCATTAACTTCACCATACTAGGTAAAAAGCAGTTATTCTTCATGAAATACTCCTGGACAGAGAGAAAGTTTGCAAGTTGTTTGGAGGTAAAATTTGTGGCAAGAAATTAAAGATTATAGTTACATAGGCAGAGGCTGATCAGAGTTCTTGGAGACTTTCTGGAGGTGTATGAATACAACTTATATGTATGCACACACAAACATAAAAATAAAATTATGTATGTACATACACACATGCATACTCATGCATATATACAGTTCAACTTTCTAAATGTTTGCTAAACAATTATTTTATAAGCTACGCGTAAAATATGTATTATTTAAAACTGTGGTTTTTATGCATGTATATATAGAGACACATTTATGTACGTATATCAAAGTTGAGTGTTGATTAACTTATTGGTATCGGTGCCAGGCTGTATCTGCAATGGTGGGTTTAAGTGAGATTCTCCATCTTCTGGTCAGAGCCCATTGTACACTTACTTCTCTAGTTAGAAAAGTGCTGTTGGAAAAGGACTTTGCGAGTTATTTTAGTGAACCGTGTGTTGCGTAATTGTTCCTCTAAGTCACACTTTTCTTGAAGTGTTTGCTCTATGCAGGTGCTCTTTCTGTACCTGATTACACAAAGGATATAATAAATAGCAAAACACGAGGTATAAAGAAACTTGTACTTAAAAGAGATCAAAGCAAACCAGACCATGCAGTCCTTTGGAAATCTTGGCCAGCTCTCTTGTAAATAAAAGTGCTTCTAAAGCAGAAGGTATTTAACTACTGTATTTATACAGGCCTTGATTGACAGTTCAGTTATTAACTTCATAAAAACACAGCAACGTAAACTAGTAAGAATGTTTATTCTAGCACTTCTATCTGAAGGAAAATGAAAACCAAGATATAGTGGCATATTCTTAGTTTCTTTTAAGTATTTATTTTAGGGCTGTGTAGCGTAAAAGAATGTTTTTTTCAAGTCAGTGAACTTGAACTGTTTTGCTTACCATTCTGGGATTTAACTATTTTCTTAATTCCTAACAAAACAGATGTTAGATTCTTATTGAAGATGCAAAGTCACCACATCTTTACTGAAGATGCAAATCTTTATAATGATTCTTCTTTCCCCTTCATAAGCATTTTTCATTCACATACATTAAAAATGGAATTTGAATTGTTTTTTGTATGTAGCTTGATGAGGTTTTAGAAAAGTTATCCCTCCTTGTCACTGAAGAGGTGTCCTGTACCGTGTTAGGTCTAGAAAAGCAAGTATACGATAATCTCTTATATCCTTGCTGTTGGACTTATTAGTTGATTTATTGCACCGTTGTTTTTACAATTGTTTTTTCTAGGCTTCATTGTGGATTTTCAAGCCTTCCCTCTAACATTGCATGGCCATTTTTGTCTTCTGTGGGAGCACTAAAATTCTCTTATGCTTGTGAAATATTTGTTTGAAAACAGCTTGTCAGGAGTCCCGAGACAGGATGTGATTTGAGGCGTTTAACTCTTCTGTATGTTTTTAAAACAAAATTATCTGAAGTGGACTCTTAAATTTATATATAATCTTTATTTTTAATGAACTTGCTTTTTGCTGTTTGTCTCTTAGTAAGAATGGTGTTGACTCTCTGGCTGTCAACTAGAGGGACTACTGATCAAGAGCTTTCATAAATATGTGTTTCTGAATGAAACAAAATTAAGTGATTATTTTTGTTTCATATCAACCTAGTATTTTAAGCATGTGTGAATTAAAATCCTTCAAGGATGGAGATTACACAACCACTTTGTATAATATGTTCCAGTTCTTTGTTCCCCTTTTTTTCTGTTGCCCAATTTAAATCTCCCAAGCTACGATTTGTGACCATTGGTCCTCTCTATGCCATCTGCAACTACTGCAGGTAATTTAGCTCTCTAATCTTTGATTCCTTCAAGTGGTTGTAGGTTACTGTTGGATCTTCTCTGGACCTCTTCTCTGTCAAACAGAACAAACATTGCTCCTTCATCTTCTCATGGGATATGTACTCTTAAGTCCTGTCCATCTGAGTAGGTGTTTGCTGGACCCTCTCCTGTTTCTTCTAATCTCTTCTGAACCTGGCAACCCACAGCTGGATGGAGGGTTCTGTGTACAGCCTCACTGTGCCGAGTAGAAGAGGCTGGGCCCTTGATCTGCTGCTACATTCATCCTGATGAACATAGTCCAGTACGTGATTTGGGCTGTCATCGGCTCATACTGAGCTTGGCATCTGCTGTTAACCCCCCAGGTTCTCTTCCGAGAGGCTGTTACTGAGCCGGTTGGTTTTCAGCCTGTGCTGATGCTCAGGGTTATTCAGGCCAGGTGTGGAGTGTTGTGTTTCTCCTTGCTGAATTGCATGAGGCTTCTGTTGGCCCAACCTTCAAGTTTCTCAAGGTCTGTCTGGACTGAACTTCTGCTGTTTGTCTCGTTCACTCCTTGTAATTCAGTGTTGTCCACGGGTCTGCAGAGGGTGCTTTCTATACCATTAACCAAGTTGTTGATAAAAATGTTGAGGAATGTAGGGACCACAGAATTGTCCAGTGGAGTATTCCACTGGTTACCAGCCAACAACCAAATACTGAACCATTGATACCCTTTGGGGCTGGTGATCCAGTCCAAATGCTTTGTTTGTCCAAGCTACACTGTCTTAAATTCTAAATGAGAAAGGTGAGTGAAGCTGAACCTGTTCAAGTACCGCATTTTCTAGTCCATTTTTAACTTTTCAGCGTTAATAAAAGTGAAACTCAGCTGCTTTCCCTACGAAATAAGAACAGATTCCAAGAATGATTTAAAAATTACAAGAATTGTTTTATCAGTTATCACAGATATGTTTTATCTATTTCAATGCACACCGGACTCTTGGATTCTCTGTGCGTTTATGGACTTTTCTTTAGATTTGATTTCCCTGTCATACACTTCCTGATGGATGTGAAGCTCTGAAACCTGTCAAGTTTGGAGCCTTTCCATAGTGTGTACACCCTATTCCCAAGCTCCAGTTGTGGTGCTTGCATAAGGTATGGGTTAGGTTGGCACAATCTAGTATCTAATAGTTTTGCACGTTGCAATTCATTCCATTTTATCTTGTTCCCCTGTCTGTAACTGTTCTCTTTTTCAGGTTTGGAGCCTTTCAGTAGCATGTACACACTATTCCCAAGCTCCAGTTTTGGTGCTTGTCCTGGAATTTGCAGATTACCTCTCTGAGCTGACCATAATGGGGTAATCTTAGGATAAATTCAAGATTCTGCTCCTCTTACCAAGTCAAGTGAAACCTGCAATTCTTTTTAGGTATTTTAAATTTTTTTAAGAAGGTGTGAGCCACCTGTTTACCCTTTCAGAAACACACTTCAGACTTCAATTTTGTTTAGAAAGAAATGAAATACAAGCAAGTTTCTAAGGGTGATCACTGAGTGCCTGAAAGTTCTAGAAATTCTTCCATACTCACCCAGTGTGCATGTTGGAATCTGCTTGTATATGATCTTAGTCTGACTGATGACATCAAGGATGAGATTTGAAAAAAATTACCGGTCGTTACTTTATATAATCCTTATCAGCAACGGTTCAGCGTGAGTTGAACTGCGTGTGTTTAACAAAGGGCTGGAATTTCCGTGCAGATCAGCATGTCATAAAATCACAGGAGCACATGGTAGTAAGGGTCCTGCTGGTACACTGACTCCGTTCTTTTCATAAACAACCTTTTTATGCTGTTCCTTTTATAAACTGATCAAGTGGCATCTTAAAAACAATCTGCGTTTCCCGACTCGTTCTGCAGGAAGATTCTCTGAATGCTACCTTCCCAAGTAAAACTTCTCAAAAATCTTGCTTTGATCGTTAGAAATTCAACTTACAATGTATATTTATTCCTGGCCATTTACTACTCATTTGTTCTAGTGCCAGCATTGTCCTTTATTTTAAATAACTCTTTTCCCTCAGGTATTTGTGGGTGCCGGTCATATATTCTGTCTGCATTGATTTTGCCAGACCAAACAAGTTTGAGGTTTTTTTTAATCTCCACTCAGCAAATTTGCTTTCTATTTGCTTGGCCATGTGAGCAGCTTTTTTTTAAGTGTCTCTCTTAGCTGGAAGCTAGCTGTGATTTATTCCAGCCTATGTCCTGTTGTTGGAGAGTGGCATTAGCACTTCCTTGTCCATACTGACTGTATCAGCATCGATGTGTTACAGAATCAAATTTGTCCTTGGCTTCGCCCTCCTGATGGGAGATTCAAGGTTGATGCTTGGATCCTTTTGCTATTTCCAGCTGATGAGCTCCCAAGTTGTAACACATTTTTTTAATTAGTCTTCATATATGCAGTCTTTTTACCTGCTGTTAATTTGTTTCATAGGGTTTTAATTGTTTCTCTCTACAGACCTGTGAGGGAAGCGTATGAGAACTGCATCTGCTCTGAGCTGGAGCTGCCCTGCTTTTAATTTTGAAGCAAATTTAGCAGAATTCATTTCATTTTTTGTGCTAACATTCAGGAGACCTATGTGGCTAGAGCTGTTTTATCTCCTTTGTCTAGAAATATGTTTACCGTTCTTGCATAAGGTATGGGTTAATCTAGTATTTAATAGTTTTGCACATTGCAATTCATCCCATTTTATCTTACTGCCCTGTCTGTAAATATTCTCTTGTTAAACTTTTTTTTCCTTAAATTTCTGTATATTCTTGAGGCCAGAATAAAGGTCTGTAGTTTTCTGAATTGTTCTCCTTACCAACACTTTTGAATAACTTAAATTGTTACGTATTTACTTTACTAGTTGCGTAATATTATGCTGTTATGCTGTATTCTAAAATCCAAGATAAGAAACTATCCTTTGAGTTGAAGGTAGTAAATTCTTTGAGTTTTGCTTCCCCTTCAGTTAGGAATTTCTATTTCCTGTACATTAACTGTCCCCTCATGAAATGCAGCTGTCTGTCATACTCTTTAGGGCTATTTAAGGAACAAAAAATGCATTTCATTCTTAAAATGTATCTGAATTAGCCTTGGTCTTTACCATAACCTTAGTATAAAGTGTGGTGTTTTTTTTCCCCTTGGTCTTTTTTTATATAGTTGAAGGAAATGTTTTCCATGTATTTTAAGCTTAAGCTTCTGAAGTATATCTTTGTTAATAGGGAAATAATGTATTTTGAGACAAAATCTTAACTGCTTAACAAGTGATGAGGGTCAGGGAAAGATCATGAATGTCAAAATGAGCAATTAAAAACTAGTCAAGTTAGTTAAGCTTCACTGTGGACAAAAGAAGCAAATATATGGATTATTATTATTTATAAAATCAGTCATTTTGAACCCACCTCAGTCCTGTTTTTTAAATGATTTAAATATCTGTTGTCTTTCCACTGTAAAGAGTGAATTGGGTCTGTTTCTACTTTACTGCTCTTTAGCATAAAGGATCATCTGACATGCTATGGTTAACGATCCCAATGTAAGGAGTGGTATAGCAAGAATAGATTTTACAGGAGACAGAAGACGATTTTCTTTACTTTATGAAAATTATGTTCTTGGTCTTGATCTCTCTAAATGTCTGTCTGTATTGTTTTTTTTCAGATTCCAAGTCTCTTTTTCCTTTTCAAAAATAAAATTCCCTTTTTTTTTTTTTCCCCTGTCACAGATCTGACTGTGCATTTGTCAGCTATCCTGGAGATGTTAGCAATGTTTATGTTCAAAAAGAACCCCAGAGACCCTTGCTGCCTTTAGATTGATTGTCTCTAAAGTGCACCTATGCTATACTCAAATTTGAGTATAGTTACTGCCAATGTTCTTTAGCATGTCAGTTAATAATAGCAGCATACAAGGTTGTAAAGCCTTCAGTTCCTCTGAAAAATAAATGCAAGAACAGAAGCAGGTAATCTTTGACACATGTCACAGTAAAATGATACATATGCCCCAGTGTCACAGCAGAATTTTAATCTCCTAGGGTATTCTCTTTTAAGCAACGGCTTTAAAAGGGCACTGCTACATCCATGGTTTTGTTCTTAAATGTATTTTTTAAATGCAGTTAAATAATTCAGAGTCATTATGCATAAAACCAGAATATTTATTTAGACAGACAACTAGTTATATAAACATGGATACTAACCCTTGCATTATGCAGCATCCAGTTGCTACTCAAACAAATAATCATGTATAACAACCAGAGATGACATTGTTTTCAGCAGCATTTATGAACTTGGTCTAGAAGTCTGGTGATACTGTCTTCACAAAGCAAAGGAAATGAAAACTACCCAGGACATTATCTAGAGCTTACTTTAAGTGTCCCCAGGTTCTACTCTGAAAAGTGATAAAGCCAAAGAACCAGTGCTAAATGAATGGAAGAATTACTGACAATCAAGAGTATTATAAGGGCTTCCATTTAAGGTTGTTTCAGAGAAAAGTAAAATGTTTTTTTGCGTTTTCCCTAAACAAGCAGCATCAACGCAGTAAACTGTTTTCTTGTTCATGCTTAAAACAGACTTTTGCTTGAAGTTTTACAGAATTCCCCTTCCGCCTTTCTCCATTCACTGCGTCTAGGTGTTGAGTTTTGGTAACTTAGCCGTGATTCACTGTTGTCTTCCAAATGCTTGCTGCTAGGAATTAAATCTTGTCCTTTTTTGGCATCACATGCTTTCAGAGTAACTTCTTGTGGATTTATATGACCTTTATGTTCTCTGAAATATCTTTCTTGCTGTCATCACAACCTTCTTTCCATCTTAAATAGACTCTGGAGTAGACAAAAGTGGGAAGGTGTTTGTTTGACTTGAGGGCATGCAGAGAATAGTTAAGACCAGTGGGTGTAGCTTGATTCTGTATGGCGTGGTACAGAAGGTACCTCTCCATGACTGTGTTTTGTTACTGGAACATCTCTTCAGGTGGGAAACTTGAGTGAAAATGGGAAAGAAACTTGGGTATGTGTCCCTTTCCACATAAACACTCTTTATCAGTTTTTCTTCTGAGAAATGCTAAACATGATTACTGTCTCAAAACGGAACCTTTTGTGAATGGGTTTACTCTTAGTCATCTGGCTTTTTTACAGAATTCCTTGCATATGACGAAGCATTAGCATTATCAAATTGCCAAGTATCCGAGGTGTAAATATTACTTCCTATTTATATATGACAGTATTCTGCTTGTATATAGTTTCACAAGTTATCTCTACAAGTGAGTTTATGAGGATGTGAGTGCTTCCATTAGTTTATCTATCAATCTTTTGACCTTAAGCATCATTTTAATTATATACTTAAATGACATTTTACATTGGGGAGAGGGGTTTTATTGTAAGCATCATCAGCCCACTGGTAACTTCTCTGTTTCATTACCGTACTTGCTATTTCAGTTACTAACCTTCCACTAGTCCATTGTTTAGGTCTCAGTAATCCCATTTGAAATTCTGGTTTGTGAAATTGTGTTACTTTGAGTTGCTAACAGGAAAAAAGAAAAGCTATTATAGAGCCTGTGGTTGAACATACTGTCAAAGATGAGCTCTGAAGCAATATAAAAATAATTTCATCTGGGGACATGGGGAAAAATGCTAGTGTCTTAAGGCTCTTTCCAGTTACGTCTCTTATAAACATGTTTTAGGATGACTAGATGTAAAATCCTGTGATCTGAAAAATGTTGGTTTTAAGGATTTAATTATGGCAGCTACGTTGCCAAAAATCTGTGTTTGAACTGTGTCAGTGACTAATGGAAAGATAGTTATCTATATTTTTAATTTAAACTTATCATTCCTTGTCAGATCTATTTTAGAAAAGGAGGCAAAAGTTTGTTCCATGAAAACAGCAGTGATTTTTTTTGATTGCTCTAGTCCTCTTTTAGTTGATAACTTCCTTTATAGGTATGTCAAGAACTTCTTTTAAAGATACAGATATTAATTACAAAGCCTAACTTATGTTTGTGTGCACATGGATGTGCATGAGTCTGTTTATATCACTAACATGCACGAGCCAATCTTAAAGTGTTGGTATTTATTTTTCGAGGCAGTGTAGATTTTGATGAAGTTAATAGAAAATATGTGGCTTAGTGTCTCAAACACTTTTGTAAAGCAGAACCATTGCATTTTTTGTTGTTCTAGTCTCAGTTACTGTACACAAATATTTGTGCGTGCTTAATAATGCGTACACGTTTCCAGGAGCAACAAGCATGGCCAGGAATCAAGAATGAAACAACTAAATACCTCTGTGTTTTACTCTACCTAGCCGTTCTGCGTTCTGCTTGTTCTCTGGCTGCACACCTCCCTGCCTTGACATTCCCAGGCAGTGGATTCACACTGAAATCAGTTCTCTGTATTTTTGAGAAGGCCTTTTCATGTAGCAGCACTTTTGCTACTGTATAGTCTTTCTTGTTTCCTCTCTGAATTGGAGGCCCTTGAAAATCATCCCTTGACAACCAGTCTGCTCAGACAGTTGTGCCACTTTTTTTCTTAAAGTGTCTTTGGCCACCTCTTCTGCAGATACTGCTGATTAATGGTTTTGATCAGACTGCCTTCCCCCCTCACGTAACCTGTGGAGCCATAACCCAAGTGGGAGGTTATATAAGTTGCCCACTTCAGTAGTTACCGTTTTCTTTCCCTGTCAAAAAGATTCATGAAACCACACTAATTACAAAAAATTTCAAGGCTTTGCAAGGATATTCAGTTCTGTTATTAAATATTGATTCAAACTTGGCTACTGAATTTTTAATACATTAAAATTGTGCTTGTTTAATACCTGTGTGAGATGCTGCTTGTATATAGTCCTCCCTTAATCACAGAATCACAGAATGTCAGGGGTTGGAAGGGACCTCATAAGATATCTAGTCCAGCCCCCCTGCCAGAGCAGGATCACCTACAGTAGGTCACCTCTAACCAGTGACTGTCCATTCCATAGGAATCTTAACCCCCATTCTGCTTTTGCTTGATGCATTTTGTGGCACAGGAGATGGAGGTGTCACAGTATTTTTTGGATTGATTTATTTTTTTTTAAATACTGAGGTCTTAGTGTTTTACATGTGAAAACTTAGTAAGATGGACTGTTTGACTTGGTACAATAACTTAAATCTCACTTTTTGTGCTGTGTCTAGCTTTGTATCTTCAGTTTACTACATAATGTATGTGCAGAAAATTGAAGTTGTTTTGAAGAAGCTGCTAGGAGAAATTACATGGCTGTTTTCTGCTTAAATAACCAGTGATTATCTATATCAATGTTTTTAAACTATATTTTCATTAGTGCTTCTGTTTATATTAATTCACAGTTTGAATGCTTCCATTTAATTTAACTGAAATCTTTTTTGTAGATGTAACACCTACTGCAGAAGCCTTGGTCATGCTTTTATTTACAGCAATTCACTGTGCTGTTCTTATGTGCCTAGAGAAGGCTTCTTGTACTTCTTTGAACATTTGTTTCCATCTAGTGATCTGGCTTTGCTGTGTTTATTCTGTGGCCTGTGGCTGCGGCATGTTATGTTAGCTGAGGACTGGAAGAAGCTGTGCTGGTACTTGCCATGTGCTGATCTACTCTTGCGTGATTATTTTTTGTTTTGGTATGCTTATTTTGATGCACATTCAATCTTGCTGTCTCATCATGTTATTTTTCTAGACCTAGTTCTATCTGCTCATTGGAAGCTTTGCGTCAGGGCCATGCTAATGTACTCGCTTATCTTGGTTGATCGTGTGGCAAGCAAACTGCAGTTGGCTTTCTTCTTCTGAATGGATGGCCCTTTATTTGTTTTTAAAGGAAGTTTGTTTTATCTGCATTACACATCCATATCTAATTAGAAACTCCCCGCTAACATTTAAGTATTTGTTGCTTAGACAATGCTAAATGTTTTCCTATAAACCATGAAGCCGTCTTTTATCTGATCAAAAGATTATAGAACAAACACAGAAGACTTCTGCTTACCTCTTTTAGCTTGGATTGATTTACTGTTCTGGCTTGAACTATGCTGCTTTATTAATTCTGGTTAGGGATGAGTTCAGTAGGTATTGGGATACTGTTGTGGTTCGAATGTGGTTGCTCCATCTACACAAGAGAAAAAGTGGCCTGGGAATGCCACCACTGCCATGTGCTGGAAGCAGTGCTGAGCAAAGAAGGCTGATGGAAGATCAGATGCTTCTGCTGCTGTGTTTTACAGATCTTCTGAGAGTTACTATTCTGAGATGCTTTTCAGTAACAGTAAAATATGAGTGTTTATTAGTACATGTCTATTAAAAAGATTTTATTAGCGCTGTAAATAATGGTGCCAGAGTTTAAGCTGCTGTATCTTTTTTTTTTTTTCCCTTAGTGCAATTAAAGAGCTACAGTCCTTTTTTTTCCCAAAAAGGCCTGGCTAGTTTAGCTGACAAAGTGTTGGTATGCACACATAGAGACAGAGTTACTTAACTTGTGTAAACTACACCGTGTCATGATTTTTAATGAAAATATTGTGCCTTGTATAAAAGGAGTTCATCATGTGTGCTTGGTTCCTCTGGTGCTCTGACTTCACTGTAGCATCAGAAATCCAAAAAGTAAACCGGTATTTTGTGTGCAGTAATTACTGCAGAATGCTAATAATAACTTGTCATTCTCTTCTGCAGAATGACAGGAAGGGAGTTTTTCTCTCGGTTTCCAAGTCTTTATCCTTTCCTTCTCAAGCAGCTGGAGGTTGTAACCAATACTATGAACAGGTAAGACGGTGTCTGAGAAAGCTTTGAAATATGAAGTGTAATGAAAAGGTTAAACTAAATTGCATCACATACACCCTAATACTCTTCTTTTCACCAGCACTTCTTGGAATGTTGTCATTCTAGTAGTGTCTTTTGCTACGGCTTTTTTCCTGTAGCTTTTGCACATTGTAGTAAGGCTTTGGAGTATGAGCTACTGTCGATTAATTAGTAGTTGCTGTGTTCCTAGGATCAGATCTTGAAGAACATATATTTATCAGGGGAAGACAGATCCTGGGTGTTTGACTCTCGTGTTTAGTGATGATACTTCCTAACATGTTTAAGTGATAGAGGGTCATAGGCCTCATGTAACCCTAAATGAACACTTTCCAGCCGGTGACATGCCGACTCTGGGAAAGGCCCTCGATCTCTTTTTAAGGACTCCACAAAGGGTGGCCGAGAGCTCCAGTTTGATCAGCGCAGATGATACCATTTGGGACGGCGCCGATGCTGTTACCCCCAGGATCATGAACTTTTAAAGTAAACCAGTGCTGGCTGTTTTTGCTTAAAATGCTATGGTATAAACTGTGGAAGTTCAGCAGCTGACTTAGAGGTTAGATCCAGCTGTCTGTTTAATGAGCCCGAGGTGGCTACTTGGGAGCCGGAGCTCCACCAATTGTTGCATGTTTTGCAGGCTGTGCTCTAAGAAAAGAGGGTGTGTATATTCCGCTCAGCCGTCTGCTCTACCTGACATTTCAAAAGGTGGCAGTGTCATCACTGGAAAATTTAGGGAAGTCTTTAAACTGGAAGAAAGATCGAAACCTACTGCCTGAAATGTTGGCCTTGAAGGCTTTTTTTATTTTTCCAGTGCAGATTAAGGCGTGTATGTTATTATTAGTCATTAACTGAATCAAGAAGTGTTGATTTTGACTTGGATTTCTGGTGGGTTTTACAGTATGAATAGTAGCCACTTGGTGTCAATATCAAGAACTATTCTTTAATAAAGCCTGCTATTTACTAAATACACATTTCCTTCCAAACTGAAAAAAGAGACTTTTTTAAACCATCTTTTTGTAACTCAGCTTTCTCAGTTTCTCAGTACCTAGGGAAACATGGTCTGTGCTGATTTTTAATGCTATATAAAAGTGAAGGCATTTCACCATTATTAAGAGTAAAGTTGGCTTGAGGTGATGTAGGAAAGTGAAGGGCAGCGCAGCCTTAAGTACCTTCACACAGGGGTCCCCAGGGCTGCCACGTTTGTTCCCAGCAGGGTTTGCGCTTTCGTGCAGCAATCAGCCTGGCTTACCTCCTTGAACCAGAAGTGTGCAGGGGTATTACTGTGTGTGGAAGAGCTTCAAGACTAGCATGGAGGAGGATGCTTTTTTTTTTTTTTTGCCTTCACTGAATGCTTCTTATCACTTTTTTTATTCAGTGAAGATGAAGAGTTGAAAATCCATCCAGGCCTGTTCCTTTTACTCTTAATCCTGGGAAGACTGTATCCATCTCCAATGGATGGCACTTCCTCAGCACTCAGCATGGCACCATTTGTCCCACTTATTATAAGGTAAGGTGATTTCATGGTGGTTTTTCATGTGATGGGAGTTCTTTCTTGAATCTTTGGATTTATTTATTTTTTTTAAGCTTCTCTTCAGCTTTAGTTCTTACAAGAAAATCTGATATTCATTGGTTGGACTTCCCCATATTGTTAATGCTTGTTTTGTGGGATTAGGAAGAATTTCAGCTCATGCAAACCATTGTGTGACTTGTTTGTAAATCTTCATCTGCAAATGCTGCACAATGTGATTGCTGCCATGGAGAGGGTAGATGCAAACTGATAAGCTTGACTGACTTGAGCAACACAAGATTTGCTGTCCAAACTTCTGATGTTTTTTTTCAGTCCTGCGTAATGATTGTTCATAACACGTAAACGTAATTACTAATATATAGATTTGTAGGTGTGTGTATGTATATATTTTTCCACACCCATCCATATATATACACATATAGCTAAATATATGGGTGTATTCTATATCTACTATATTTCTAAGATGACTTTTTAAATTTATATACAGTGTAACTTTCATTATTTGGCGGTTACATCAAGATATTCAGCAGAGATTTTTGCTTTTCTGTATGCCAGTGGTGTGGGGATGGGGAGCCTGATAAGGCAACAGGGCTATGGTGGATGAGGAGAAATGATCATAATCAGTATTGGAGAGAAAGTCTTGCTATCTGTGTGAAAGCTTCAGAGCAATAGGGCGAGAAAGTTCCATATTTAATCTTGCTCCCTTAGAAGTGAAACACGATAAAGTTGCTCTTATCCTAAGATCTTCCAATTTTTATTTTAAACTGTTTATGTTAGAAAATAATAATAATAATAGCTTTGCTTATTCTTCACAACAGATGTGATATATCTCTTGCTGCTTACAGTGTTGTTTTTTTTTAATTTTCAGAGTACATAATAACTTGCCACTTTTTCGTAAAGGAAAAAACCCTATAGTAGGAGTTTTTAAATGCACTGTATTTAACAGTTAAAAATGTTTGGTTTTCTGCTGTATTTGGATCTTAAATGCTTTTCAGGGAAATGTTTGAAACTGTATTTGTTGGTTACATAATTGATTAGATCTGATTTTATATCTTTGTTAATACACCAGAGAATACTTACTTTATTATTAATTTTTTATATATTTTAGCGTTGTTTCTGGTATTAGATTAACTTTTGATAAGTTTTTTGTTGCAGCTTTTGGGTTTTGCATTTCTGTTTATATTATGACCACTACTTACTATGCAGGGTACATACACCAGCAAAATAGCTCTTTACTCTTAATTAGCCTGTTCTCTTGAGGTTATTTAAATGTATTCAGAAGATGTGGGGAGAAAACCCTGATAAAATCTCAAAGAACCCAGTAAAATCTAAAAGAACATGAAACATTTAAGAGGCCTGTATCACTGGACCTACCTTCCTTTAACTGTGCTCTTAAAACGGAGTGGTGTGGCAGATAAAAATGTTTTCTCTTCTTCCTTTCCATTGAATTTGGCAGCAAGTGCTGTGGATACAGCTATAAGACTAGAATAAAATTCTTATATATTTCAGACAGAAAGTTGTATGGGGATATACAGACATGCGTTTTCTGACCCGTTACTTAGCAAAGCATTGGCATTTTTTTATGGTTGCCAGGAGACAATAGCAAAGATTCTACAGGGGGAAATGTATGTATTTGTGATATAACTCAGTGTGCTGCCACTGGCTGCATTTCTGTGTACAGCTCTTATGCCCTGGTTCTGTGAATGTCATGGTTGTTTTCAGTTCGCTCTGTCTGCATTGGCTGGAATACATAGGAGTGATTTACCTGGGTGAGGTAAATATCTTGCTAGTTCCCCTCCTATTTCCCTTCATATTTTCCATTGTAGGGGAGCAGATGAACTAAAGTAACATTCTTTCCTGTTCATTTGGTTGTTCTTCACAAGGTGGTAATGAAGATCGCTGTGAATAAGCCATCAAAAGAGAAGACCTGGTGCCCAAGGCCCTATGCATTAAGACATTAAATTGTATATATTAGCTGTTTCTTTGAATTGCTCGATGTAGTGTTGTATTACTTAACATCTATGTATACATGTAATTACCTGGTAGCCCAATGCAATCATAACATTGAATTGTTACATTTTTACTGTGAAATTTTTACCTTTCTATTGCTGTACCACTGTTAAGGAAAGATACTGCTTATGCGGTAGGGACAGAGGAAGGGTCAGTATAACCCGTAGCTGATCTTCAGACTCTTTTCCAGGGCTCAGTGAACAATGCAGTGGCATTCATTTGTTGCTCTGAGAAGATGAACAGAGTACTTACTGTGTTTGCAGGCGAATGAGCAGTTCTCCGAACAAAACTCGGTTTAGCAGGAAGATTTCAAATTGGGCTTTTAAGCCTGAGTGGAATTTTCCATCTAGTGGGAGTAGAGCTGTGGTTGCTCTGACCGTGCTGAGATGAATTGCACAATATGAGTAGGACTAAATGCTACAAGGACACGTCTCAGTCTCTGTGTGCATACTTGTTACTCCCTGTTGAACTAGGGCATTTGATTACTTATCTGCAGTTCTATTAAAAGTTATTTTCCCCCCTTCTTTCTTTGCAGATGTTTCATTTGGAAGGGAGCACTTTGATTCACAACTTATTACCTCACTTTTTTTTACCTTTTTTTTTTTAAAAAAAAAGCTAGATAGGTCTGCTTTAATGGTTACTTTCTGAGATGAAGGAATGTACAGAATGTTTTTGATTAACAAGGGAGGTAATCGGGAGGTAATGTTTTAAGTATGAAACAAAAACATAACCTCCCTTTCGCCTCCCCCTTCCCCTTTCAAAGACTTGTAATCTCTTCAGAATGATCTAAATATGAGTTACCGTATGTCCTCTTGTACCGTGGCATTGACAGTGTTTGTTTAGTGTTAAATGTTCTGGCCTGAATGCTCTGAAGGAGTAAAACGGGTATTGCTTATAGGAGCTTGGATACTTTTCACTAATTGAAGTCTAGCCCTTTTTAGGAGTTGACTTTTTAATATTTTAAAGTTTTTAAAAATTCACTTTAAAATGACAAACAATATAAGTTGTTTTTCCAAACTCTTTGGGTGTATGTGCCTTGTCTTCCACTTGACAAAAGTTTTTTAATTCTTCGTGAAATTTCCCATTTAAAATTTGAAGTGGATTTCAAAGCAGTGTTGCTTCTAGGTATGTTATGTTGCAAGTCACTGAAGAAACTCACTGTCTGAGGACTATGTAAGTAAAATGTGAACATCTTTCCCTGAAATAAACACAGTTATGAAATATACACTATTTTCTTGTGCAGAATTTTGTAACTTGCATCTTTCTGTAAAAGAGAGGAGCTAAATTCCAAAATTGATGTTGTTAGTTGGGGACCAGGGTGGCAGCAGGAAACACTCGTCATTTACAACTGTCCTCTTCCCCCTCCTCCTCCCATCACCCCAAACTGATACGGTGCTATTTTGCTTTTGCACTTGAGTGAGCTTGTCATTCATATACAGGCATAACTGCTGTTAGAAGCCAGGAAAACAAAATTACACATCGAGGAAAAATTTTCTGTAGGATGTAGCATTGTCAGGTGCCCTGTTTTCCCCTAAGTTATTCCTAAAAGAGTGCTTAGAGAGGAGGAGAAATCCACATCAGCTGTGAGCAGACTGGCAGCTCAAATGCAATTGAGGTAGCTGTGATAGCAAAGCTCAGATAAATCTTATTTAAGTGGGCTGGATGCATTTGCAAGAGGGTGCACATTGATCTTGTTATCTCTTGTCTTGGAAAGGTGTCGCAACAGTGTGGGGCCTGCCCCAACCCCTGCCTCGCCAGTTGCCTGTGGGCCCAGGAGGGTGTTCCTTCGCTAAACTTTCTGGTTTTGTTTTTGCAAGGGTTAGACCAGACTCTTTAACTCAAGGGATCAATTACTCTATGGATTTGGTGGACTCTTTTTGGATGTGTTACTTGATTCTCGCCTTCTTACGTTTCTTAGCAGAGAATTACATTTCTGAGTCTATTCTTCAGCAAGAAGTGATGTAGACTATTGCCCCAATTTATTTGAAACTTGAGGGGAAACATAAAAAAAGGGGCCATGAGTCATTAGTACACACATGTAATACATTACTCTTGGTTTTCTTCAGAGGGTAAATACACTAAGTTTTGCTGATTTATAGTTCATTTTTAAAAAAATCTTAACAGATGCTAATGCAGAATAATACAGATTACAGAAGATTTTTCCTTACAATTGAAGAGCAAAATATGAGTTTGTTACAAAAGATCAGATTCTTTCAATGAAGTCTGAGAGGTTCAGTGTATAATGTGTAGATTCCACAAATTGTTCTGTACAAAATGCTATTCAGATTAAGTATTGTCAGATACCAGCAAAATCAGAATACTATTTTTTAAATGTTATTACTCAAAATATAAATTTATAAATATATATAAATAGCAGCTTGAATTTTAATCTTTTATAATTAATTTTGTTTTGCAATTTTTCATTGGCCAAAGGGAATCACAATCGGTCTTTAAAACTATTTGTTTGAAGTTTTAAAGTAGACCTTCAGTTGCACTTTGCTTGAACCTAGTTACAAAGGAGTGACTGTTTTCAAGAGTTTTCTGATTAGTAAAATGTTTAAGATCTTTCCAATATAATGAAGCAACTTCAAGATTTTGCATAATACCATATCCCCCAAATGTGGTTTTCAGTTGCAAGATATACTTAATATATTTACATTTTTGTTGTCTTCTTCCATTGACTTATCTCTGATTCTTTGACGTTTTCCTACAACGATGCAAAATGTCATTCTGATGCAGCTTTACCTGTTTTTTTTGTTCTCCCCATTCTTTTTCCAATTATGTTCACAAATTTTTTGTGTATTCCTTTCTGTCTTCAGTTTGGTTCAGTACGAAAAAAGGCAAAGCGTTACTGCCATAGTTCATATCTTACTTTTGGACAACAAAACCAATGATGTAAAGATGCATGTGTAAAATTACGATCTTAGTGTTATAACCTGTGTGTACTAATGCTGCAAATCAGTTAGTTCTATGCCTTAGGCAGTTTGAAAACTGTGTATTAAATAAATGATTTTAATCCAGGTTTATTTTAGCTTCTTATGAAGCAGAGCCCCATGAATTCTGGGGCTCTCTAGGAGTCACAGTTGTGTCTTATTGTTTTATAAATCTGTGAGAGCTTCCTCCATAAGGAAAAATCTTAAGAAAGAAGACCAAAGTATAGTAGTATTAATATTCTAAAAGGTGGTGTGAATTTAAAAATTCTCTGATCAGTAATGTTACTTGCATGTGGGTTGCGCTTTCAAAAAAGTTAATCTTTGTTGACCTATGTCTCTTAGTTTTATTGCTCTGTGTTGTGTTTAACTATGTAAAGTTATATCTGGTTTATCAGGTGCCCAGTTCTGTTCAATTGTAGCCCTGTGACAAAGCCTGTATAGGCTTCATGAGAAGTTAAGTCTGGGATAGGATGAAGTAATTAAGAAACAAAATTCAAGTGTAAAATCAAAAGTGTCTCTGAGACTTCGAAATAAATTTAAAACCTTACACTGAATAAAGAGCACAAGATGGAGGAGAGAGTAAGTTCATATAACAAGGTACCTTCAGTTTGTTAGAGAAGAGCTTGGTCGAAGTCATTCGTGTATATCTTGTTAAAATTATTGTTTCTATAAGTTGTTTAAATGTAGTTTCCCTGGTTATTGTTGTATGGTTGATTTTTTTTTTTCACACATGTACAACTGAATATGTGGGTTTAATACATCATCCTGTATTTGACTTTAAAGCAGCCCTCTGACTTTCTGTAGGCTGGACACTGGTACCCTTTGGTAAGTGGCAACCAAGATAGCTGAATGATTGTGCGAAGCGTCCTTCCTCTGCTTTTCTCCTCTTTATCCTTTATTTTAGCGTGGCCTGGCACCAGCAGGAGGATTGATGTTAAAACTCACCCATTTTCAACTATCATTTCTGTAATACTGGGAATCTTATCAGGAGTCGATAAACGGAACTTTTGTGGAAATGCCTTTTCATTTTGGATGAAAAGAACTACATGTTTGTTGCAGTATTGTTGTTGTATTAAAATAACCACTTTTGATCCCAGTTGTGTACAAAAGCATCTCCCTCAGTTTCCATATCACACGCGCATCACACATCATCTCAGTCTTTGGCCTCTCTTTTTCCTTTGTTCTTTTTTTTTTTTTTCCCTTTTTTCTTCTTAATCCAATGTCTGATCAGTTTAACTGCTTAGCATTATAACTGTCTGCAATAATTTGTTATTTGGCATACCTGTGATACTAGGAGGAGGCTCTGACCCGTTGGAATGCCCTGTCCTTGCTGGGAAAGCTTGTGGGGCTGACCTGTTATTGCAGTACGAAGACAGATAACCTTTTGATTATAGGCAAAGTTCCCAGACTAAATGAGCTGGCATAGGCATTTGGAAAAAGGAGCGCTGTACATCCCTAAAATCTGCATTGTAGTTTACATTCTTACTGTATTTTGTAGTGTTAAATCTCTTACTTGATAACGAAGATGAAAGTTTTGTATGGCTGGGGGAGGAAGGAGGGAGAAAAATGTGTTTCTGCTTCAAACTTCTCCCTCGTGAATTGGGACAGGCTTGGAATTCTTGTATTTCTACTTAGAGTCTATTTTCTGTGCAGCCCTCTTTGCATAGGGTATTATTGCTGATCTGTAAAAATATTTATAAGTATATTAATAAGAAGGTTTTTTAAATCTTTTTTTAAGAATTTTTAAATAAGAAATGGTAACCATTTTTTAATTTTTTATCCATTTTGATTAAGTTCAAGTTGTAGCACTAGAGAAGGCTGCAGAGTGCCTCACTGACAGTAGGCTGTTGAAGACCTGATCAACTAATAATCATTGCACACCTTGTATTTTTTTTGCTGTATTTCTCAGCATTTTTCTTAGACTGTGGGCAAATGTTCTTCTCATGTTCAAGTGGTGCTGATGGGAAATAATATTACATCCCCATTGTATTCACCGTTGACTCGTTACTCCATTTTTTACTGTGTTCGTCAATCTGTTTGCTTGCCATTAGCAGGTTAGTATCTGAAGCAGTTTAAGAAATATTCACAAACTGAATCTGAGCTGTCAGATTCATGGCAAATACAAGGTGATGTCTAGCAGAGAGGTGTTCTTGAGCACTGAGAGTAACAATATCTTTCTCTGGTATTGCAGACCTCAGAAGAGGGCCAATAGCTGGGATCCTAGGTTAAAATGTGATGTATACTACTATTTATTTGAACCATGATCAACTGGCAACACATGAACGGTGAAGGAGTTTTATTATTCATTTACATATTTAAAATTAGCCAGTCAAGGTAAAATCGCTGATCAAGATAAGTAGCTAAATAGTAACATCTAGCTTTTTCTGCAAAAACATTTGCAGGAAGGAACATGAAAATGGAGAGAAATAATGCATTGACTGCGAAGAAGACAGCAGGTGTGCCAAGGAAAACCACTTATAATGCCATAAAAAACCCCATAAAAATGACATAAAAAAGCCAATATTATTTTAAAATAACAATCTGAGTTTGAGAAGAGTCAATATTGGGGAGGCTTTTTGGCAATAGACAAGCTACTAGTGATGGTATGCCTGAAAGGAAAGTGTCTTTGAGAACCCAGATCCTTTGGTTGTTTTCATGGATCTGATAATAAGTTTTGAAAATGGCCCTCATTGCATTCTTGTATACAGTTAACTGAAGCATTCAAAATCATCACAAAGTGCTGAGACTTGATTTACGTGTTCAGCTTACCTTTCCTTTTGCCTGCATTCTTTGCTATTGGGGTTTTTTTCTGTCTTGAGTAGTAAGTGATGTGTGTTTCTTTCCATTATTCTGTAGTTGTGAAACCTTGTAGTGACTTCACAAATTAACAAAGTTGAAATATGGTTGTGAAAAATTTTTCTTCTACATGATGCTGCATCAAGAGCAATTGTTTTTTCTCTAGGATGCTGTGAACCAAAAACTTATGAAAGGGGGCTCTACTCTCATGTGACTTCAACAAATGGTTAAATAAACCTAGAGATTAGCTACCTGGAGATATTATTTGAGATTTCTCGATGGGAATGAAAGAACAGAGATGTCATTTTAATTGTGTCAGCGTGTTCTATAGCAAATGTCCATTTGAAGAGAACATATTTCTGTTGGTCTGAACTTTACACACATTTTTTGGTAACAGTTTTCATAGGCTTACGTGTTAGAGATCCTGGCTGGTAGAACCACAACAGTTTAGGTTTCTGTCATTGATTCAGCTTGGTATCAGTTGGCCACTTTTTACAATAACTTAGATCTTGGTGTTGAGAGAAATGTCTGTAATTTCTTTCTAGAAAGCCTTTGGAAGCATATGGAGAAACAACTCCTGGCACAGCTTGGGGACAGCTTTCACATGTAAAAACCTCTGTACTTTACCTACTGGGTTCCTGCAGTATTTACAGCTGCTCTGATTCGTTAAGTGCTTCAATGCTTACAAGAGCATAAGGTTTTATCTTAATTGCCCAAGTTGGAGAAATAAAATACTTAACGGAGTATATAAAGAGACTATATGTTTGGGCAACCATTAACTTCACTTTAAAGGAAATAGATAAGAATTTAGAAGTTTAGTACTGAATAAATAACCTGAAATTAAACTTGATCTGTTTCTGTGCATGGTTGTGTTCAGACACTTTCTGGACTATATTCCTATGTTGATTGTAGATCGAACATCTCTGGCAAAATGTTGATACTTTTGTAATAGTATTCACTTGACACGTAGAAAAACAAGAAGCTGTATCAAAACTCAGATTATTCTGGGGTTTTTTTGGTTCTTAATTTCAGATTAAAGAATAAAAAATGTTTTAGGGCCAGTTAGAATACAAGCTTCCACGGTGAAATAACTTTTAAATGCTTTTGGTACTTCAGCCACCAAGACAGAAATCTAACAAAATGGAAGATAGTTATGTTTCCTTAAAACAGCAAATAAACCTATCAATAAATGAACAAAAGGAACTTTAGATACATGTATAGCAAATTATTGTTCATATTCTGATTCCTGTGATTCCAGGAAAACTTACTTTCACACTAATGAATAAGTACTGTCCTGCTGCTTTATCCCCAGTATGGAAGTCTGAGTTAACTATGTGAAAACATAAGTGTGCTTTTTAATGCTGTTTTTGGACCTTTCCTTGCTTGGAAACCTGTAATACTGAATCTGAAAGTTGCCATATTTAATTTTTCAGGAGAGAACATGAAGGGAAAAAATGAGCTAGTATATAATCAAGACAGATTTTTTTTTTCTAAAAGTATTTTTTCATTTCATTTAATACAGACAGTGCAATGCTTTTGTATCTTAATAACCAAACTCTTTTAATAGGATCTGAACCTCTTGCTAAATCCTGTTCTCTGTGATCCCCATCCATGTTTTTCCTTTATGTAACTCCATGGTTTCAATTCTTGCTTTAGAACTGATAACATGAGTGGACCTGTATAGCTATGTAGTAGAGGAAAGAGAAGAACCTTTCCCATACAACTTACTGTGTCTGTATAGCATCAGAGAGAGGCCTTATTACATTTGGGGTTTTTTTTCCAGTGAGTTTGTTAGGACCTTGTGGCAAAACTAGCTCCAGAGTTCAAAGGATACTATCTATTTGATTTGTATTTATTAATTTATTTTTAAATCGGTTTCATCTTTTAAAAACTCTGGAGACTAATAAAATTCTTGAACTAGCAGAATGTTTCCTTCCTCGTTGTTCACCCTGTTCTGCCGTTGTTTCAGTTCATTTTTCATGGCTGCGGTTCCCAATTCCCTTTTCCAGCATTTTGTGAAGGCAATGGATGTGAAGGTATTTCAGCTGAAAACAATATTGTGGTGCTGCGCTACTGTCTATAGAACTGCAGGAACTGCATTGTTAGTAAGCAGTGGCATAACTAATAACACACAGATTGCTGTGACAGCATCCAGTAAAGCTGGAAGTAGATGTTTTTCTCCTTGTTAATGCTTCTCATAACAAGTGTAGATATTAATACAGTGGACATGTGTTCAACTACAGGTGTGATTTTTCAGATTACTTCTACTCATTTGTTTCTGTGACCTTCATACAAAAGGTAAACCTTATTTGGCTTTTTAATTTGGGTAATATAATGTCTATTGAGGGGGAGTAGTCAGAAAGGGAGAAAAATAAGCACACAGGAAACACCTGCAGTTGTTTGTGGTTTTTTTTTCCCTCAGAAAAGTTTAAGATATTTTTATTTACAGCTAGTGTTGTTTGTAGCCAGAATAATAAATTAGGCACTTTGATGTGTGCAGAGGAGTATGGAATCTTTGTGCCTTATGAGAGTTGGTCATAAATTGTGTCAGTTAGGAGGGTTGTTCAGGATCTAAGTGTTAAAGCTGGAACAGAGTGATGGAAATGCATTTGATCTACAGTTACACAAAGTGAAACCTTCTCAGATTTATTGACTTTTTGTTCTTGATCATGGACTGTTTGAAGTAAACATGTTTACATCCAATACCTCATGCACCTAGGTAAACAATACTGAGTTCAACATGGAATACTACTTCAACAGTTGTTAATAGCCCTCAGGATTTAATACAAGTGTATCACATGGGGATATTGTAAGTTTCATTGCTTGTTCCTACCTTGAGATATAATAAAATTAGGCTGGCATTCTGTATGCTTTTGCATATGACCACAATTTAGATATTTCTTTGATATTAAAGTGTATTTATACATGATCTGCGTATAAAGAAAGTGCCATATACTGAAAACACTTCCCCCTACTCAAGTAGGTTTCAAATCAAAGAAAAAAAAAAGTTTGTAAGTACAGGTTTTCACACATGGACGTGCTGCTCTAAGGGATGCAAGACTGTTGCTCATACTTGCTTGCAGAGATGAGATGAAGCAGCCTGCAACAGATTTTAGTCATATTATTGGCTTAGAGTCTAGATGGTGAAGTGGCCAATGTCCTGGCCGGACAACTGCCACCACGTAAGTGAAACTAATCTCGGGGATGGCAGTGCCTAAAACTGCTGCCCGAGCAGTAATCAGAATAGCTTAATAGACCTGAAATATTTTTCTTTAAGCTACTAGGTTTCGCTGCAGGTATGAACTGAATTAGTTGGATTGCAATAATTGTGTAACGATTTTTCTTGATATGGCTTGTGAGATTGCTTCCCATAGCTGTTGCTAAATCCTAGATAAACACTTAAACATACCGATAAGATAGTGGACTCAGTGTTAAGGTATATAGTTGATCCTGGAGGTTGGTGTAATAAACAAAAAATGCTACATTGGGTTAGATTGTTGCTTTGTGTTAGTTATTTTGTTTTCATTCACTCTTCCTCTCACTTCTTGAGAATGATTCTGTTCAGTTTTATTTACTGGTAAGAGATTATATCTAAGTGGGATTTGGTAAAAATCAAAGCTGCCTATTCTTGATCTAGAGTGGTGTTACAGGTTATGGAAAAAGTAGTGTTTATTTTGACATTCTTCTGGCAAACATCTTGCATGGTTCAGGAATGAAGCCAAGTGCCTTCAGAACATAAGAGATGTACACATAAGTGCCTTCAGGGTATGCAGAAGTTCAGGGATAGGTCACTGGTGGTGACTTGGCATGATATCTTGTATGTGTATGTGAAAGGAGGATTGTTTTTGAAATGTTATCAGTACTGTTTCTTGCAGGGGAGGAGGGAAGCATGACCAATTTTCTGAGAGTATTAGGAGACTTAAAAAAAATTATTTTTTTTTTTTTTTTAAAGAGCAAAACCAGTAGGTATGTTAACCCCTCTCAGATTTGGGAAGCTGTTTGCCAATGCAGAATACTTTCTTTTTGTTCCCATATGTGTTCCTATAAAGTAGTTATGTTACTGTTTTTAAACTTTGTGGTGCTTTTCTTCTTTTTAGTAATGTCTTTGTGGGAGTGCTCTTATGAGAGTTTCCACTAAGATGTCAGTTTCTGTGACTACGCTGTGCCCTATGTAGTGATCTGCGTTGTGAGAAGTTGGCATTAACATACAGCAGGTACATGGTACGGTGGCAGGTTGGTGGCTGAGTTGCCCATTGGGTAAGTATAGTAGCTGTGAGTTTGCATTTCCCTTAGGCACAAGAAGTTGCAGAACTGTGTCCTGCTGGGCACCTCAGGTGTCAGTGCTTGGGCCGGTGCTTTTTAATATATTCATCAATGACCTGGATGAGGGATTAGAGAGTGTTGTCAGCAAGTTTGCTGATGACATGCAACTGGGAGGAGTGGTTGACACACCAGAAGGCTGTGCTGCCATTCAGAGAGACCTAGACAGGCTGGAGGGCTGGGCAGGGAGAAATCTTACGCGGTTCAACAAGGGCAAGTGTAGAGTTTTGCACTTGGGGAAAAATAACCCCATGTGCCAATATAGGTTGGGGACTGCCCTGCTGGAGAGCAGCGCAGGGGAAAGGGACCTGGGGGTTCTAGTGGACAGCAGGATGACCATGAGCCAGCAATGTGCCCTCGTGGCCAAGAAGACCAATGGCATCCTGGGGTGTATTAGAAGGGGAGTAGCAAGTAGGTCGAGAGAGGTCCTCCTGCCCCTCTACTCTGCCCTGGTGAGGCCACATCTGGAATATTGTGTCCAGTTCTGGGCCCCTCAGTTCAAGAGAGACAGGGAACTGTTGGAGAGAGTCCAGCACAGAGCCACAAAGATGGTGAAGGGAGTGGAGCATCTCCCTTATGAGGAAAGGCTGAAGGAGCTGGGTCTCTTTAGCTTGGAGAAGAGGAGGCTGAGGGGTGACCTCATTAATGTTTATAAATATGTCAAGGGGGAATGTCAGGAGGACGGAGCCAGGCTCTTTTCAGCGGCGTCCACTGACAGGACAAGGGGCAATGGGTGCAAGCTGGAACACAGGAGGTTCCATAAAAATGAGGAAAAACTTTTTTACTGTGAGAGTGACAGAACACTGGAACAGGCTGCCCAGGGAAGTTGTGGAGTCTCCTTCTCTGGAGAGATTCAAGACCTGCCTGGACACGTTCCTGTGCGCTCTGCTGTAGGTGGTCCTGCTCTGGCGGGGGGGTTGGACTAGATGATCTTTAAGGTCCCTTCCAACCTCTGACACTCTGTCATTCTGTTACCTGTGTGCTTGCTCAGAGGGAGGAGAAGAAGGAGGTTACTGCCTCCTGATTTAGGGCCCTCAAAGTGCAAAACAGAACCTGATTTGAGGGTCCTGTTTAGACTTCTGTGTGGAGTGACATTTGGCTGCTGAGCTTCATATAGAGAATGACAATTTGAGGCATGAGGTGAGGTAAAGATTAGAGTTGTCCGTAGTTTTGAGAATTGCACTTTCCCCTTACATATTTTCAGAATAAATGCTGAGATCGCAGTCTATGTTGTGGACCTATACTTTGGGCAGCCTGTGACAATTTTTGCCTGTAATATGAAATTGTCTTTCTAAATATAGAGAGATCTCTTCTATTTCCATAGTAAATTTGATAAAATAACAGTGTGGAACAAAACTTGATATGTAAAATACTGTATCTTCGTATGTGCATGTGGTAAGTCTTTAATGTCAGCATTTACAAGACAAAAAAGTTAAAGTCAGATTATCTAAAAATCATTCTCAAACTCCATTTTTATTACTAGGAAAAACCCCACAGAATTCCTTTCTAATTCATTGCATCATGTTCAAGGAGAAATCCCCTCTAATGCATGTAGTGGTGGAAAGTACCCTTGCACAAGTTAGAGGAAACTCTGGCCCTGCTCTTCCTTCTGAAGACATATCAGACTCCTTGGGATTTGTAAAAGGTCATGAACAAAATAAAGAACATTCTTAAGTATACAGTTGTAACTAATGAAAAACTGGATATTCATTACGGTATCAGTGTTGCTTGCATTTGGAAAGAACGTATGACAATCTCTTCATTAAGAAAACATGGTTTAGCAGAAACAAAGGAATGGTTGCAGACAAGTTACTTCTTAGGTTTAAGTTTACTGCGCAGTAGAATTAAAATGGTTTTGTTAATAAAAAACTTCCTTTTTTTTTTTAAAAGCTGATTTCTTGCAACTTGTGATACAGAATTAAAGGTTTTCCACATGGAAGAGCCTCCAGTTGTGACTGTTCTGCTTTTGCATCCTCTTGTGAAGGACAGCCAGTCTTTGAAAAGGATAGAGAACATGCTGTCATACTCTGAGGATAAGAATTCCCACAAAAGCCTGTTGTTGGGGGGTAGCATAGCTCTCTACTTCCTCTAAATGAGATCTGTGTTCTTCAGGCATACTATGGCCTAACATGACTAAAATGTCAGAACTGTTACGCTATTTCAGTTCCATCTATTTATTGTTTTGTGCTCAAAACCCTATTAATTCAGTTGCTGGTTGAAGATAGAAACTGTTTTCTGGATTTTCTTGATGTTATCTAAAGTAAACAACTACTTTGAGTATTGATTTAAATGTACTAGAGATATCTGAAACTTTACAGTACCTTTTGATTTCACTTTTTAAATGCATAGGCATGACCCTGCAGAGCTCGTTGGGGAGAGCTCAGAAGTGGTTTGCCTGTTTTGGCAGGGGATAATCTCAGCTACGTGTGATACTGTCAGCTGGAAATATTGTAAGAAGCAATTCAGGAAAAGGATGAGAGGGTAGGAGGAGAGAAGGCCATCTCTCTGGGGCATGATGATCAGCTGGGAGGTATCAGAGCATAACATGAGCCATACTGCGTTTTACGTCACCTAAGTCATTTGGCCGTTCGCTTCTGAACCCTGTGGTAACTTTATCAGTTGTCTTAAGACTTTGGGTGGCTGAGTTGTACCTCCCTTACAAAAATTGACATATGCAACGAAAGTTTGAAAGACTTATCAACTAAAATTGAGTTAGGCTAAAAAGTTCAGTATGCGCGCTACTGAAGTAGTATTACAGCTGGTGAATCATAGAATCATAGAATGTGTTGGGCTGAAAGGGGACTTTGAAGGTCATCTAGTCCAACCCCCTGCTGTAGCTTAATAGTTAATTCTATGTATATTTATAAATCTACAGCTAGTTAAAATCTTAATAATATTAAAAGATTAAAGGCTCTTTTGGCCTGTGTTTTATATTTAGTCTTGAATATTATCAATTAATTTCTAATAAATAAAAAGTATGTATTTTTAAGGTACTAATTATAACTAATAGAAAATTATTTCCAATCTGTCTTTTACTTCCTGCCTTTATATTCTAAAAACCAGTGGGAGATGTGGCCTAAAATTCCAGCAGACACCATTTTGTGTTCTTGTGGAAACATCTGAAACATGGAGTTTAATAGTTTTAAGTCAAACTCATAATATATTTGAATATGATAGCTGTATCATAAGTAACATAAACATCAAGAAAGATGGAACAGGATCATATAATTGTCTACTTCGTGGCATAATTTTTTTTTTTTTTTTTGAACCTTCTATAAACACAGGAAATTCTTAAGGGGAACAAAGCCTCCAAAGTGGCTCCAGTATTACTTACGTTTCTGGGCAAATACTCTCTCACTACTGAGAAGAAAGGCTGTATGTTTGATTTATGAGAAATGTTTTTTTAGATTTCATTGCATTATCCTTCCTTTTGTTTTAGCCAGAGCAGTGTATTGCAGATGGATGACAGAAAAAAAAAAAATGTATTTCTCCTTTTTCTAGATGTGGACGCTCTCCTGTACACCGTTCACGTGAGATGTCAGGTCGGGCCCTTGTTCCGTTTGTTACAGTAAATGAAGTACCATCCACAGTGCTGTCCTTGCTGGAGGGGCTTCCAGACTCTACCAGTCCTTGCATACGGCAGAATAACATTCATGGAACGCTTCTGCAAGTAAGTTTTTTTGGGGGGGGGGGGTGTATATTTGTTTTTTACTGTGAGTTTTTTGCTGGATTGTTTTGGTCATACTTCACAGCCAGATGACACACAATGAGGTGTGCTGAATGTCAAAAACACGTATGAAGACTGCTTTCAATATTAGATGTTAAATGTGGCATGTACACTTCAGCCATCATTAGAAGGCTGTGAGCTGTAAATATCAACATTTACATTTCATATGTTTCACCCTTGGAGATTAAAGTGCTTTGAGAGCAAATGTCTTTATCTAAACATATCTGCAGGGAGATCTGTATGACTTTCCTAAAGTCACAGAGCAAATCTGAGGCAAAGCTGGACTCCGGGCACCACCAGTATTGTAGGTATTGAGACTTGCTACTTACCAGCTTATTTATTACTTCATTTGCTTTTCCTGCTACACTAGCAGCTTCCTGTCAGTTTGCTGTACAAGATGGGATAAGCTTTATACTGTAGCCTTCTGAAAACATTCTGGAGAACAGCTTGCTATCGGTTTGGAATCTTCATTCACCATATATCATTCTTTGGTTTATGGCAGTCGGTTCACTGCGTTTGATTTTTAAACTATCATGGTAATAAGTTACCCATTTTTATTGCCTGTTTTTCAAGATCAATCCTCCAACAAAGCACTATTGTACTTGATCAGCTCTGTTAGTCTGCCTTAGTTGGCAAGCTGTCTAGGTACACATTCCCACTCTAAGCTCCGAGGTGGGGTGTGTGTGGTTCTGTTTTTTGTGGGTTTTTTTTAGTGTATCTTTTCCAGTCTATTATTTCCCTTTAAATTCATGACCTTACAGGAAACCTGGGACAGGGAAATGAATGAAGTCACTCTAGAGCACTTACTGCCAACTTTGCCTGTAAAGCGTTTCAGCCAACTGAATCTGGGTTTGGATGACTATTAGTTCCAGCGATGGTTGTCGCAGAGTGCGGGTTGATCATGTCCTGTCTTTTCTGCTCTGAAAAGGATTCTCTGCAAGTGCTTAGAACTGTGAGCTGCTGTATCTGCATGGGAAGGAGGAGACTGCCATTATCAGTTTACCCGTGTAGCCCTGAAGTGTCACAAAACACTTGAACCTCCTGAAGTGTTGTGAGGAGGGGTTTATTTCAATAGAGAAAATCAAGTACTTTCTCAGTCCAAAATGGTTGTAATCCTGGTTGTGAGGGTATGGACTGGCTGTAGTGTATAAAGCCACGACCTTCTTTTTAGTGACCGGTTAAAAAATAGTAATGGAAGGTTAGTTCTGAAAGAGCTTGAAGGATGATCTGGTTTTTAGTCCTGTGTTGCTAATCTGATCTTATGCGTAGGTGTAAGGCATTGTCTCTTCCGTACCTGTGAAGCAGAAGACATTCTTGGGGCTTTAATGTGATAATATTTTTTTTGCAGTTTTGAGCAGCTACTAGGTGCTACTGCTGCAATTGGTACTGCACCAGGGAGAGACCAGTGCTGTCAGAGCATGACGTTTTTCAGGAAAATGTCAGTTGTAACAGTTGAGTTAGGGGACTGGAGTATCCACCATATGAGAAAAGGCTGATAGAGCTGGATCTGTTTAGCTTGGAGGAGGCTGAGGGGGCGAATCTCATCAATGCTTATAAATATCTAAAGGAAGATGGGGCCAAACTCTTCTCAGTGGTATCTGGTGACAGGACAAGGGCCAATGGGCAAAAACTGGAAAACAGGAGGTTCAGCCTAAACATAAGGAAAAAATTCTTCACTGTGAGGGTAACAGAGCACTGGAACAGGCTGCCCGGGGAGGTTTTGCAGTGTCTCTCTCTAGAGATTCTCAAAACCCACCTGGATGTGTTCTGTGTGATCTACTGTAGGTGATCTTGCTCTGGCGGGGGGCTTGGACTAGGTGATCTTCAGAGGTCTATCCCAACCCTTAACACTGATGTTTGGTCTGTCACATTTGTCTTGGGCTTTACTTTTATGACTTGTGAATCAAAGTTGTGCAAATTCTTCATTTAATCCTTAATCAAATTTAGTGTGTGACTGAAACACTGAACCGTCTGTTGCTAGTTAAAAATAACAAAACATTCAGAAGAAGTACCATGGAGTGGTAGGGTTGTGCAAAAAGGGAGGCAATGGTGCTTGATGTTGTGCCTCCAAAACGCTAATGCCAGGTAGTTCCAACATGTAGGTGCCATGCACCTCCTGTAAACAGTACAAAGAGCAAAGGACCTTGGCTTTCAGTTTCCTTTTTATCAATGGAAGATGGGCCTTGCAAACCTGCTGCTAAGGCTCATTGAACTGTAGAAATTTGTTACGAGACTATTCATTAAACCACTGTTTCTCTGAAGACTTACTTGGAGATTGTGATCTGGCAGCATTCAAAACTGTTTGTTGCACTGCATTTCCATGACACAGTAGAGAATTTGTTTTCCTCTTTGATATAAAACCAAACCAAAATGGAATTACTCTATAAAAAACTGAATAAAATTTAGGGTTTTCCAGCAATAGAAGGCTCCTGTGTTATAAAAATGGTATTCAGTAATTTCATTTCCTTTGTTCAGTCAAATTAGCCAGAAATTCACTAAGTTTATAGCCTGAATTTTTATTTCAGTGTTCATATACTGTCAAATCCTGAACAGGGAAGTTGGAATTATTCAAACTTAAAGCTTATGTGGCAGTGCCAAATGTAATGAATCTTGAGGGTATATTTCAGTTATATTTCAGAGTTACGTAATCACTTCATCTGTTGCAAGTCAAATGTTAATTTAGAGAAAGATCATTCAAAAAAGAGTTCAGCGTGGAATGCTTGTCCAAACATAGCCTGATTTTCAAAATGCTGAGATTGACAAGGAGTGTTTTTTGACAGTGGATGCAAATTTATTATCTTCAGACCTTTGCATTATGTGAAAACGTGGCTTTTCCTCCCCAGTGTGAACTGTGGCCCAATTGATGCAGGAACAGGAATGTGCATGAGGATAAAATAATCTTGTGATTTACATGTTTTATAGAAGAACTTCTTTTCAAGAACTGTCTAGGAAGAATACTACTGTTCTGTAACTCTTAATGAAACTGATGGTATTCTTTATTGAGTACTTCTGCATCATGAGTAAATGCACTGACTTGTGTAAGACAAATTCTATCCTTAGTGTTTCCTTTATGAGTTCAGTTTCTGTTTTGCTCCATAATCCGAACTGGCTTGGGGAATGGCGAAGAAGTCAAGTTTGTAATCCACAAGAAGATGCAGAGATCTCCTACTGGCCTCCTTGAATGATGAAATATTTCAGACTTCTTTTGTTCTAAGATCCATGTTTTTTAGCTGTTATCTGAAAGAAGGAGCTCATCTGGATACTTATGTAGAGACTTTTGGAAATTTATAACTAGGGAGTCCTTTCTGTTTGTGAAACCTTTTGACTTTTGGCAGTTGCCAAGGAACATAAAGTATTTGGGAAGATTGTTAGATGTCCTTGTCAGAGGATCAAAAGGTTTTTTGACCTTCTGCCTCTTGAGGGTTGGAATTACTACAGTATATATTTCCATCTGTTCAGATTAATTGAGAAATTCAGAATTAAGCTGTAATTAATTCAGAAATGTTTTATTCGATAACCTGTGCTTCCAGTTAGCAATTTCTGTGTACTGGTTTGACTCACAGTGTTATTTGTAATCCGTGCAGGTAGGGACGTGGTCTGCTTTCTCTTTTTGTGTCTCTGTTTTCATAGAAATGTCTAGTCTCATAGACAGCAGTCTTAACTGAGTGTTTTGAGTCCTGATGTTTATGAAAACTCCTCGTCTTCAGTTTGTCTAGTTCTATGCATCTGCAATAAGCCTGAATGTCTTGAGCAAAACACTTGTTAGAGTTGAGAGTTAATCAAAGACCTCCAAACATTGGTAAAGCTCAAGGTTCACTTCAGTTTAGAATTCATAGAGAGATATCGCATGGAAGTAAGCCTTGAGCTGAGAAAAGAATTATGGAGACCTGGTAGTTCTTTAAAGAAATGATAACTCCAGAAGTATAAATCAACCTAATGGTTAGAAAGTGTAATAATAAACCAGCTTAGACAAATTAAGAGTTCTTTACTGAATGCACTGCAAGAAGAAACATACTGAAGCAAGAGTGTGCGGAGAGGAAATTGAAAAATTAAGACAAAAATTGTCTGTAGCCTGTCAGATTTCCATAGAAATACTTAATCTTAGAAAGTGGAAGCTATTGATAGCTGATGTCTGAACGGCGTACTTTTCTCCATTAGTTCATTCACACAGTTGAATACAAACTTACGTATTGGAAACTACTTTTTTACATTAAGGATGCGTTAATGTTCAGCATTCAAAAAGAGTGGATCTGCCATAATGTAGATAAGATTTTTGCCTGAGCCTGGAGGATGGACAGATTATCACTTGAGATTTCTGCCCCTTTATTTTATAATGATTCTTTGATCCTACCAGTGATTTGGGCATCTTCATGAAGTTATGCAGAATTTTTATTTTCATCAGTCTGCACCTGGTCGATTCTTGTTTCATTAGATTAGTGGGTATAACATTTGTAGGTTTTCTTGGTGTGGATGGAAATTTTCATGTAAATTGCTCTAATTAGTCTTTAAGATTGTTATTGCAAACAGTTTTACTTGAATTGGAAATAGCTGATTGAACTTTGAGCAGTTTTTATGTACAGTTTAGATAACATGTTCTGTACATTTACACTTTATCCTAAACAAAGTCCAAGAAGGTAAGCTTCTGGGCATACTAGGGAAAGAAGGCTTGGGCATTTTTTATTCCTAACCGTGGGCCTTACTAGTAAAGACTGAGATGAAGACAGTATTCAGTACCTCAGCCAGAGTCATCTCTAGGTGGGCTTTGGCTTCCCTGACTACATCTCTGCATGCTTGGACAGTGTCTCTGTTTTCCTTCCACGTTACCTGTCCTTGCTTTCTCCTTCTGTATACTCCCTTTCTGTGTTTGGGTTTTGCCACCAGCTCCTTGTTGATCCATGCAGGACTCCTGACATGCTTGCCTGATTTCTAGCTTGTTGGGATGGGCTGATTTTGAGGGAGGTAGTCCTTGAATATCAACCTTGAATATCAACCAGATATTAAATGAAAACAATATTCTGGTTTGGTTGCCTATAGCAGGCACCCACAAGAGTGTCACCCATACTGGTCTGCTTTTTAGTCCTTACCCATAAGCTCGCAGCTGGCTCATCACCCATCCCCAGGCAGAGCTTCATGAATTCCAACTGTTGGAGAGAACATAGAGTGCAAGTCCATCTTTTAATCTTTCCCACCTGTCCTTCCTAAAGAGCCTGTAACCCTCCATTGCAGCACTCCACATGTCAGCTCTCCTATCTTGTCTCCATGATCTCACCAGGATCACAGCCTTGCATCTGCATCCAGACCTCGTAATTCCACTCATTCTTTCATCTCTTCCTATGGGTGCATTAAAGTCAAGAGAAGTTACAGGGACCTTAAGCATGATTTTCCCCAAAGGAAAAGACATCACCTTTAATTCATCTGATTGTAGATTATTTAGGATAATTTTAAAAAAAAACCCAAACAGCCTTCCAAATGCATAAACTTTCAGATTTGTTTGCCAAGGAGAGCAGATGTTAGACTTCGGCTTTGGTTTTTATCCTGTGAGAATCAGTTGACATGACTGATGCTGGATTTCAAAGGCTGTATGATGTGCACAGACCTAGAATTTAGTTGTTATTAGTGGAGTAGAATAGCAGCAGTATGACTGGAGCTTTCAGTCACAGTTCTGCACTCACTGGTTTCCAGAAATCTCGTTCACATTTGAGCACTGGAAAAATCTGTACTCTAATGAGAGTGTGCATACCCTTACAATACTGTTCATATTGAGAACAATTCACTGAACAGCTGCAATTAATCTTGGAGCACATGTAATTACTATTAAGGTTTATTTCTTTTTCAAATGAAAGAATCTGCACATCAATTGGCTCATTATCTTGTGCGTTATCAGTTTGATCTTCCTCATGTTCATTTGGCAAGCTTACAATTATGTATTTTTAGAACATGCAGGGTGAGGTAAATGAAAGTTACCAAAAGAGGCACTGTGTTTTCATTTAGCTTCTCTGTGCCTTGTTTTGGACACTTCTGAAATGTTGAAGGTGCTAACTACTTCCTAGAAGTCTTGAGTGGATTTTTAACTAAATACTGACAGTGTCTAGCTTGAGATTGGGATATAGAACATAACAAAAAAATTTTGCTTCCCTTTTCTGTCCTATTCACTATGCAGTCCTTTCTTTTTGAAGAGCATTTTGCATTGCCTTTGGTATCTTTTGGGCTCAGATTAGGTAAAAGGATTCAGTGACTTCTTCCTCATCATTTGCTGCTTGTATAGGAAGAGAGGGAACTACATGACTTTTTATGTGCATGCTATCTCCATTTGCTGTGTCCATCAGAAGATGGATTGCATTGTCCAAGATAAAGCTTTTCATAGAAGTTCCCAGCTGTATCTTTTAGGAATAATTTCTGGTGGGGAAACTGCTTTGTTTGTGAGGATTATTTATATTTTTGGTGGTGCTTTGTACAGGCAAACAAACAACTGCATAAAATAAAATAAAATAAAAAACTCTGCTGGCTTATTATGTCCTTGAAGGTGGAGGCTTCTTGTCATGACTGTTTTTGGTCTCTGCTGTAACTCAGTCATTGAAACTCTCTCTCCGTTCCCCCATCTTCTTATCTGAGGTTGGCTGGTAGCTTCTCTTCTCGCTGCAGTCTTCCCACTTACAGCTAATACTTTGTCACTCCTCCTGATTTATCCTGAAATTTGTTCCCCAAGCATATGCCAATGTTCTACATTGCAAGAGAAGAGCAGTATCTCCTTCTATGCGGGGAGTGCACATGACCTGTTCTTAAAGAAATACAAAATATAACTGACAAGAGACAGATGAAACAGAATTTGTGATGCTTTGACAGAGGGTTAAAATGAAGATAAAAATGGAAATTCACTTAGTTGTTTTGAGTGTCGTCAATCAGTAGTCAGTTACTCCTCGCAAATTGTTACTCTTAATATTTAGATTTTATGCACACTTTGAATTTTCCCACAAAATTCGGTAGTTCCAATTACCTAAATGGATATTATAGGAGTAGAATAGATCAAGTAAGTGAGGTTGAGGGCAGGGGTTTGTTTGTTGGGTTTTTTTTGTGGGGTTTATGTTTACCAATTCAAATGGTTCTGTTTGGCACATTGCAAAGTCTTGTGCAAAGAATGTTGGCTTGAGTTTTTGCATGGTTTTTTTTGTTTTTCTTTTGAAACTAGCATCACTGTTGCATCTCAAATCTAAAGAGCAGACTTGAGTCACATCAACTTAGTCAGCTGCATGTGACAAAAATTAGACTTAACAGGAGATAGAGGGCTTCATAACTCTTTACCTTAATGTTAATTTTAAAGATTAAATTTCCCACCGATTTCAGTAGGACAAGGAATTAGCAGTTACTACATTTCGGGGAATAGCAGCATCCTAAAGAATTAGACTCATCTTTCTGAAAATACTTTAATAGTAAAGGATCTAAAATCTTTGTATTAAAAAATTATATGATTTAAGAAACCTGCATGGTTGCATGACAGATTTTTCTGCCATCTGTACAGCGCTTTTTTGAAAGTGATTTACCATTTCTATGTTTTCTTTGTTTTGCCATTGCACAAATCCTGTCATATTCAATAAACTATTGAATATGGCAGGATTTGTGCAATGGCAGAATTTCGCATTATCTGTATCAACTCTTTGGATACTCTAATGTTTTAAATAGTAACAGAGAGCTGGAAGAAGTGATTTAAAAACGGAATAATCTGTTTAAAGAATGACCGGAGACTTCATTAAAGCAGCAAGAAAACCAGGACAAGAACATACCCTGAGAATAGCCATACTGAGTCATGCAAAGATTTGTCTGAGTCTGTGTGCTGTTTCCAGGGAGGACTGATAGCACAAGACCAGGAAAAAAGAGTAAGACAGACCAAGCAGCTGGAGAAACATCTGTATGTGCGGTCTTAGCTTAGAGCACACTTCAGCCAGAGATGTAGGGATGTGACTTTGTTGAAGATAAAAATTAAGTACATAGTTGTACTGATGAAAAGAAGCAGTTTATGTTGAAAACATGTCTATGTTGGGTAGTTTAATTATCCGGAAGAGTCATATTAAGACAGATTGTCGTTGATTAAAGTAGAGCCTGCCTAGTGAATGCAGATGACTTTTTCCTTTCTTTGAGAGGAGGAGGATTTTAACCTAAGTTGCTACAAAGGAAGGTCAAGCTTCAGGTATTTGAGATTACGATCACTCTTGCGTTTTATTAGTTTAATACTTGGGCACTTACTCGGAGGAATAAAGGCAATTTAAATAAATGTTAGCATTTGAAAATAAAGCAGAGAAGAATGGTGCATGAAGAAGAGCTAGCAAGCAGTCACTGGATCTTCTTTATTAGAGGACTGAATAGGTAATAAAAGCCACAGACTCCAGTGGCTAGGGTCCGAGAATATGACAGCAAGAGACAAATCAGGCAAATGTATTTTGAAGGCCATTCCTCGATGTTGGTCCTTGTGGCTGAGTGGAAGAGGGAAGTATACTACTTGTTTGCTTGATCTAAAAATCCTTAACATGAATTACCAGCAGAGGTGTCGGTGACCATATTTTTTTCCTGTTTTGCTTTGAAGACAAATGATCTCTAGGGTCTGAGGGAATGAATGGGGAAGTAGCGTATTGTTTGTTTGGCTTTATTCAGTAGCACAGAAACATTGGCTATGGTGAATTACATTTTATTTGGCTTGGCAGTAAAGTCTGAAGCATAGCAGTTCAACATAGCCTTATAAAAATTCAGTATAGTAAACAAATGTTACATTATCGACAGATCAAAGAAATAAACCTGCTATAATTAAATGTTTTCCAACGAAACTTCCTCCCAGCTGTTTCTTTTCTAAGCTCAGTTTTTAATGTTCAAGATAAGCCTTACTTTTAAGATAAGTACAAAGAGAAAAGAAATATCGATGTCAAGTTGAAAATATTCACTTATATGTAGCTGGCAAGAGCATAACAGTTGTCTTATTTCTTCATGTTGTAAATTTGTATTAACTGTTAATGCAGGGGTGCACTGATATAAGGAGGTAGAACAAGATTTATATTTATGAATGCAACAGAATTGCAACTTAGTTCCAAGTATGGGAGGAGGCAGTCTCTGAAAGAAAATCATTGATGAGATTTTGCCAGAGGTTTTCTTCCAGCTGCTCTACTCTATTAGGTCTTTTAAATCAGTTTCTGCATCATTACTGATTTCCTTCCTACAGCAACTACAGATATGCAGAGATGCTATTGTTGTAAACCTCATGTTCACATCTTTCAAATTTTTTTTAAAAAGTGTGATTTTTAGTACAGAATCAGCAATAATATTCATCAATTAGTGAAAACAAGGCTGCTGCTCATTCTAATTGAGAGGTAACTATAAATGAGGACTACTTGGACTTATGCTGTGGATAGTGTAATGCCCTAGATTTTGACATTCCTTATGATGGCCAGCAGTTGCTATGCAAATATTTTGGCTTCCCTGATCCTGTGCGCCTAGTACCGCTCCTTAATGAATAAAAGCTCCTGCAACCCACGTTGCTAGCAGAGGTTGTGGAGTCTCTGTGTGTGCAGCCATCTGAGGGTACCCTGCCCGGTGCTGAGGTACAGCCCTAACCTAGTGTTCGGCTGGATTCTCCTGATGACAGCCTGGATAAGTGTGCCGTGATTGAAAACACTAGGTACGCATGTGGTTATAAGGAACAACTTTATCAGGTGTTGGGATTAAACTAAGGAAAGAGAAATCCTCCTACAGGTCCAGTTTTCACAGTGGATAGTCTATTGTCTTTTTAGTCTATGAAGATATTTAGAAACTAATACTGTTGGCACAGTGTTGTACTTTTTGCCACTTAAGTTTTCCTGAGGAGAGTTGAAGGACTGGCTGGTTAACTTGATTTAGGCCTCCCAGAACAGCAATGGAACTCTTGTGAAGTCTGCTTTTTTTTTTTTAGGTGTTCAATTCTGTGCATGTTTCTTGCACCTGTTTTGTATTATGAATCTTTAAGTATCCCTCATGATTACTCAGGAAAGCAATCCTATCACTCTTTCACAGGCAGAGGATGTTTTTACAGTTGGGAAGGGAAAAGTTGAAACTTGTAAAGTGTACTGAAGATAAAACATTCTCCTAGGTGGTGCAGTGTATTAATTTAGTACTCCACAGAGTTCATTTTTCAACTCTAAAAACATGTTTTCGATCCCACCCGCATGGATTTTTTTTCTCTTCTTTTTTTGATCTGGAAACCATGTCTTTAAAACTTTCAGAGAAAAAAAAATAAAATATAAACCTGGTTACACTTTCTGGATATAATTTTAAAAATACCCATTCATGGTAAGTTCTGACTCCTTGAGGATGTGTAAAAAATATTTATGAACAGTGCGGGCTTTTTATATGCTCTGTTTTCAGGAGTTTGGGCTATAGTGAGAAATGTGGGAAGGCACCTTCTTTGGAAGCTTTCTCAGCCTGTTTACAAGGCAGAATACCCTCAGTGAAAGGAGGAGAAAGCTGGAAGGAAAAGGTGTTTAAAAGAATCCTGGGTAGGAGAAATGAACAAAGAGGGATGTGTGGTTTTAAGTGGGTAACGACACAGTAAAGACTGAAGGTCAGGATGCAGGAATCTCAAATAGTGGAGAAAAGAGTAGAAAGGACAGGAGGAAAACCATTGGAAATACAAGAAAATGAAACAAAATAAACACAAAACAAGAATAAGACATTTTTCTCAGGTAGGAAGATCAATTTCAAAGTGTTCGTTAGTCAAGTTAGAATTTTTTTGAATGAATGTAGTGTACTTTTTCCTTCTCCAGCCAACTTTAAAGCATATTATTTGATTTACTTCTCCTTCTATGTCACAGGCATTTTTTTGCAGTAGTATTTCTTGGTTTATTAATATAATTGTTTTAGAATTTCTGCATTTCTGAAGTATTTATTGTTATAGTGCTAAAATTTTCAAGGAGTGGTTTTCACATAGCTCTTTGACTTCAAGTGCTTTTTCCACTCAGGGTCCAAACTACTCTGAATCTGAACTGATGGCATACTCTGGAAATGTGTTCCTCTGATGCTGCTTATTCACAGACCAAAAGAGAACGGGAAATGGCTATCCAGTCAAAGGAAGGATTGTACAGAGATTTGATTCACATAAAAGAAATACAGTTGCAAAAAAAAAGTTTATGAACCTGAACCTTTTTAGAATTTCATGGTGTTCTTCATTAATTTGTCATAAAATGTGATCTAATCGTCATCTCAGTCAAGAGTACTGACAAATATAATGTGCCTAAAATAACACAAAACCAATTTTGATTCTCCATGTCTTTGTTGAACACACCCATTCAACATTCAAAATGCTAGTGGAAAAAATAAGTGAACCCTTGGAATCAATAACTGGTTGACCCCCCCCTTGGCAGCAATAACCTCAACCAGGGGCTTCCTGTAGCTGTGGATCAGAGCTGCACATCGTTCAGGAGGGATTTTAGCCCATTCTCCCTGGCAGAACTGCTTTAGCTCTGTCATATTCTTTGGACATATCGTGTGTATGGCTCTCTTGAAGTCACTCTGTAGCATTTTGACCCTGGAGTCAAAACACCTGACACCAGTTAGCTTTTTGAGGTCAACTGAAGGGTTCACTTTTTCCACTAGCATTTTGAATGTTGAATGAGTGCTTCAGTAAAGACATGGAGGATCATAATTGCTTTTCTGTTATTATTTTAGGCACTCATATTTGTCAATACTCTTGACTTGGATGATGGTTAGACACATTTTATGACAAATGCACACCACCATGAAATTCCAAAAGGTTCACATACATCTTCTTGCAACTGTAGATGAACCAGAACGTTTATATGTGGTGGTGGAACTAACAAGGGTTATACTTGTATCTGGTGTGTTATACGTGTATCTAGTGGTAGAGGGTTTTTGGAGGGGTAAGAGTAGTGGCTTACTATAGAGGTTTATCTGTATGTTTTGCTTTTAGTTCAAAGGCTATATGGGGAGCAATGTTCTAGTGAAAAAAAATTTATTTTCTACTGTCTAGTACAACATGTTGCCCTTTCTGGGGGATTGATGCTAAAACCCTCAATGAATAATGTGGATTCTGAGTTGGATCATCAAAAACATAGCTTCCAGCGGAGCTGCAGGCAGCTCTTTGACTTGAAGTACTCTGTAGAGCCTTTGTCAGGTGCTGGAAACAGCCTAGGTGTGGTCTACCGAGAAGTCCACAAGAGGGATGCAGTGAGGGTGATAGAGATGCTTCTAAATTTATCACCTGTCAAGGTCCCTCCTTTTTTCTCTGCTCCTTCCTTCAGGAAAGGTGCCAGTTGTTTCTGATCACCTTGATGTTTCAGTGTGTGGAAACCTCCCATACAGCTTCAAGCAATCAAAGAATGAATGAGGCTTCTGAAGGCATGATAAGCAGCAGGTGCTTCTGTCCTGTCCTCCCTCATTCCTTGTGAGGCTTACACCTTTGTTACCTCTCCCTGTTTCCCCTGGAACCCTCACTATCAGCTCCCTCCCGGCAGCTCTTACTTCAGGTGCTTACTCCTCCATCTCTCTGTCCTGAATGTATCCTCTCTTAAAAAGTAGCTGCTGTCCTGGTATATTGTTGTTTATTGTGGTAAAAGCATTACCATGCTGTCAAGAGAACATGACGGATTTACCCGAGCATTGACTTTTATTCAGAAATATGAAGACATACTGAATCTGAAGTGTATATGTACAATGAATGTCTTAGTCTGATATTGGCAGGACACCTCTCCAGATTGCAGTAGTTCGTTCTGACCTGTTGTGAAAAATAAGCAATTTATTTTTTTTCCTCAAATATACACAGATATTTCTATAGGTGTAGAAAGGTCTTTGTGTTGAAAGTGGTTGGTGGGAAAGCTTTAAACCTTGGAAATCAGATTTGTTCTTTTTCGGTGCAAATGTATGAACGTTAAGATTAAAACTTCAGCTATATTATGAGAAATCACTTAGGAATTCAACACTGAAATATTTGACCTAGATGAAAGATAATGAGCACTAATAGTTCATACTGAGTTTGGCTTCAATATAGTTGAATGTTATGGTTTTTAGCAGCTTTTCTTCCTTTCCACAGTCCAAATGCATGCATTTCTTTAGCTTTATAATATTAAGTTGTTATCTTTCAGGGAAAAAAAATAGTTTGAGACAGGAAAACACAACTTACAACTTATCTTGTTCCCCACAAAACGCTTTTGTAACAAGTAAAATGCCTCTTATGTACTTGCTTTACATCTGGTTTTCTGTCTTTTCCTTTGGTGAAACAGACACCACTGATAATTAGAACAGAAAATTGAAGAAAGGCAAATAATCACTTTTTTGCAAAGCAGTTTTTGCGCAATAGAAAACACCAGCTACAGCCTTTGCTCTTTAGAATGGAGTCACTCTTGAACAGTGATTGACTCAAGACAAATAAGAAATTTTAAATTGTATTGGCAGTGTCTCACATGAAACAACCTACATACTTCATACTTTTTAGGTTACTATATTAATACAAAAGTAATCAACACCATAATGGAAATACATATGTGCGGTGGTGATTCTGCTGTTGTCCCACGTAGTGAATACTACCTGCTTCCAAAAAAGCCTAAGGAAGATGTAGAGATGGACGCAGTAAGGCTTTAAAAGACTTCACGTATACATCTTGTTGCCCAACAGGTGTTAATAGTTGTTATTTCCCGGTGTAATGTCTAATAAGAAGCATATGCTGTATGTGCGTATCTTATGCTGCAGCGTAAACCCGCAGCCCATAGATAATCCTGAAGCCTTTTGAAAGAACAGGACTTGGTGTAATCCCCTTTGAGTACTACTCTCTTGCAGGAGACTTGTTGGGCTGCCAGGATCCCAGCCCCCTGTGGTGGTACTCTTAGTGTTGTATTAAAAGTGACCTTAAAAGGAATGGACTGCATCAAGTGCTTCCAGCAATAGATTTATTTTTTTTCTGTTTGCCATTTTGAGGCAATCATTTATACTTCTGGATTACCATATTGTAAGAAAGTATTTCAAAATTAAAATAAATTCTGTAGATATCAGGAACTGGTGAGGTGATACTCTTATGACTTATTTCTCTTGGATTATTGTATTCTGAGAGATATTTACAAATTATATAACAGCATCAGGAATCTTCTGTAGTCAGAAGTGAAAGAAAGATCATAAAATCCAAAATGAGTATTTTATGTTTAACTAATTTTAAAATATGGTGTCTTGGCACTCAGTGATCACTGGGGAAGATAAAAGCTATCTTTGTAATTTCATTCTGCCTTTAGTAATGAAAGCATAATACTGTTTTCCCTAAAAAATATGAACTGTTGGCAATGGTGGTAGATAACACAGTGTCAAAGAAGGAAATAGAACTGCAAAGTAATGTAACCCTTAGAGTTGTTTCTTGTTCTTCATTTTTAATTCTTCTGAAAAGACATTTTTAAAGTTAAAGGCTTTTCAGATACATTGAATATAAAGCATTGTCATTTTACTCCAATCTGATGTAAGAATTAATACTTCTAATGACCTTTAAAGCTATTTTTAGTCTTTTATAATGTAGTAGTTTGTGAACAGTTGAACAAGAAGGTAATTTGTGAACTTCCATGATCACATGGTTAAAATAAATTATCTCATCCTAACTATGTATTAAGTTGAGACTCAGATGTTGTTAAATTTGTCATCTCCAGCTCTGAAATTATTACTGCAGTAACTACTTAGTTTTTCTACTCTCCGAGTGTGGCTCTGATATTAACAGTGAGATTTCTTCAGAAAGAGGAAAGGCTCTGCAGCCTTTGACACTTCTTCCCATCAAATATTTAACTAATTGTGCTCGTGTTTTTCCATCAGCCTTTTCCTTTCAGAGGAATTTATGTTCCGAGTGTTATTTCAGTGATATTTATGAAGATTACATAGGACGTCAGGAAGAAAGGCTTGGAAGTTGGGAGTCAGTCATATATTTTTTTTCATTTGGTACATGAATGGGATTTATAATAGCTTTATCTACATGGGTGATCTCTGGGGTTTTACAAGAACAACTTTGTTGAATAGAATTCCAGTACCATGATTACCCACAAAAATCCTCAAAACAATTGCAGTGTTGCAGTTACGTAAGCATGAAACACTCTGGAGGTGTCCCTGGATGATGGACAATGCTATTCAGTTTTGGTGTCACGGGTTGTGAGCAGGTGATGTTTATTGTCACATACTCATAACTGAATTCCTGGAGAAGCTTGATGTGAGTTTTTTTCTTTAATTAGACTGATTTTCCTGTGTGGAAAAATGGGTTATTTGGGGTAAACAGGTATAGTATTTGTCCAATGTGTACAGTGCCTAAACCAGAGAACTAAGTGATAAATTTAAGAAAATTTCTTTCCATGATTTGTAATGCAAAACATTGGTATTCAGTATTGTTACTGTGTTGTACCCAATGTTAACTGCAGGGGATCTCCTTGCAGATGTTTGTAGTGAAAAGTGTAATGTCAATCAGTAATTTTATTTTGACCTTGCAACCTGTTTAACAAAAAGCTTACACTCTGTTGTTATCTGTAGCTTACTTGGAGAGCACTCATCCTTCTTCACAATAAATAAATAAATAAATAGGTGGACTCCCTTTTGCAGATGGTTGATGGTTTCTAATGTACTGTAAGGCCAGCAAGATTGATAAAGTGCACAGAAAAGGCTTAATAGTGTTTGGAGAGGGAAGAAGGGAACTTGGTTTCAGATAAAATCCTCTTGGTTTTCCAAGTGCACTTAACTTATGGAATTGTGTGGAATTTAATTAAACTCCTTAGCTACCTCCAAGGATTCAGCAACTTCTGACATCTTGCTAATTGATTCTGTTGTCTTTGTCTCCAAGTTGAAATATTTTTAGTGTTTATTTGAAGCACTCATACTTCATATTGTTGTATGTGCTTTACTGTAATTTTCTCTCTATAGAAAATTTTACTGCTTTAAAAAAATGATCACTATATTATGTGATGGTCCTGCAACAAAACCATCAATCCCCAGCAAAATCTGTTGATGACCAAGATCGTGGGTACTTTGTGATCAGGACTTGTGACAGGGTATGACACAGAAACTTTTAGGGCTGTGAAAGTCTGCAATCCTGAGATCATGGATATACACATAAGATCTATGTGATGAGGCGCCATTCTGCGTGGCACCTTTTTTGCAGCTTTATTTATGGTTTCTCAGAGCTTATGAGCAAAGTAATGGGAACATATGACAGGGTAGTAATGGTAGCTTCCATCCATTTCTGTCAAGATCAGACAGTGAAGTGACTTAAAAATGCAAGCTCTCTCTGGATTCTGGTTTAGTTTATCTACAGATGGTAAACATAAAGTGTTGAAACTGTTAACTAAAGAAACTAGTGATTTTAATGGATGCTGTTGCAATTAATTGCAGCCACTTGTAAAATACAAAAGTGACAGGATGCTGCCTGTGGAGTCGTGGGTGGAGACAAACACAGGCAAGACCAAATCAGTTGTGATTGCAAAGAGGAAAGACAGTGAAGAACCCATTAAGATACCCTGACCACTTTGGGTTTGGTGTTTATCTGCAAAAAAAAAGGGTATTAAAGTATCCTGATAGTTCCTTGCATCACTGGTGCGGAATGGCTGCCTTGAGCAAATCTGTCAGGCAGTGAAGAGGAGGTGCACTGCCTAGTTATTGCTCTCATGGCCAGTTTTGAGGCTCCTCAATGCCAGAGGATTTCTGTAGGCTTGTGGTCTGCAAATGACTTATGCACAGCAATCCCCACCCAGGTAACCATTGCTGATGCTCTGCTGCTGGGTGTTGGAGCTGCCACAGGCCAGCTGGTGGTTCTCCCCAAGCCATTTCAGTACAAAGGAGTAAGATTTGCTTGATTTAAATAGCAGGTCTCTGCTAACCTGAAGGAGGTTTGCTTTCATTAGAAGCCTGGCTGGGAGGTTTGAAGTTGACAAACTTCAGCGAGGATGCAGCATTGAACAAGTAGTTGGGAATGGTTACATCTCCCATTGGCACCACTGTGCTCAGAAGGCAACTTCCATGCAGTTCGGTATCCAAAGCAAGTGGAGGGTTAAGCTACAGCAGGTTTAAAAAACTGCTCTTGGAACTGTTTTTTAGAGACAGTGAGACAGCTGTACTCCTTTGGGAAAAGAAAATCAAAGGCAAGCATGTGCAGATGTTGGAGAAGGTGGTCTTGAGAAAGGAAATACATTCGAAGAGCTCACTTTTGAAAAAAAAACAAAACCATTTCTGCCATAAAAACTGTTGCTTTTGACATTCCCTGTTGTCAAAACCACATCTTACCAATTGCATGAGAGAAGGGGAAAATAATAATAAAGAACAACTTCTTATGCCTCTGAAGAGAGGAGCCCCATCAAATTTCATAATTTTTCTTTGAAACATGTCTGTTACTGGTGGATTCCAGGGAGAGTGTTTATCTGCTGTGGTGATGCTGCTGATGGTAAAACAAAGTGTGTGAGGTTACTAAAGCTCAGGAAATGTTTGATAGCTTTGAGTTTGGCACTTTCTGTGATAGCATAGGGTGCTTGTTTGTCTGGAGAAATGAAATCCACAAGGCAATGTAGCTTTGCAAGTAATTAAAATCAGGAGGAATATTTGAGCTGTTTTGGGGAGATGTAATCAGCTGGCTAGTGTGATTAAACTTTGAGAACAAAAGAGAAATATATCGCAGGTAGAGTTCCAAGTGTTCAAAGCAGAGATGCAAAATTCATTACCGTTCTCTGATTATGCAGTTAGCCCTTTCCTTGCCCTTAAGTTTACCTTGGCTCGGGCACTTGCAGTTAAATGGCACTGTGAAAATTACTGGAAAACATTAACATTAACTTGTTATTGTAGGTTGACATCATGCTGAGCCTGATGGGAAGTAAAAATTTATAAATAGCTTGTCCATATGCATAAGGCAAAAGTCTGCTGAGTTTCAGCAGTAGCATGATTCACGTATTTGCTGTATGACAGTTGTATTTGCTTATGACAGTTGTGTCATAAGTTATCTATGTTTCTGTAAACTTCATAGTTTCAAAAAGTATTATACCAGTAGAAAAATCAGTGGTCCAAAGCTGATGAACTTTATGGAAATACTGTCTGTATTTTCTGTGAGGTTCTGGTGGTAGAGTCTACATCTTAATGGCATCTTTCTTCTTGCTGCTTCCCCTGGAGAACAAAGTGTTTTCAAAAAAGTATACTGAAAGCATAATTTAGTCTTTTCTTTTTTTCCTCCCCTTATAAATTCTTATGCACGTGCTTAGTATCTGTGAACTGTAATTTAAAGGATCTGACTTAAGTCTGTCTTGGATTTATCCCCTGTAGATTAAATCATTTGATCTCTCTGTTTCTTTTCCTGCAAGACATTCTTCTATAATAATCTTTTTGGAATGGAGGGGTGGGAGGATAGGGAAAGACTACAAAAAATGAGAAGTTCCATGCCATTACTTAAGTACAAGTTTTATTTCTTCATCGCTCATGGAAAAGTAAAAGCACGATGTGGATTTGGGAAACTGCTACTTCTCTCAGGTGATTTTCCTTGCTGGAAAGTGGCAGCATCCACATCTCCTGGGCTGAATACCACTAATCTGTACACTGACAAGGTTGTGCCTGGTTTCATGGGGGAAAAGCTTTTGGAAGTTGTAATATGACACTGAAAAGCATCACCTTTTCTTTCCTTCCCCCCGCACCCGTCCACCAAGGATATAGACACCTGCCCTTAGGCATTTAACGTGGCAAATTATTCCTCAGACTTTAAAAATACTGAATGTTTTTATTTTGTTTGAGACTTGTATATGTGCTGTCTCCTCCATAAGTATAAAATCATAAGCTGAGAGAAGAACATTGTTTTCTGAAGCTGCAAGTTTTACTTCACTTTATGCTGCAGTGTGAATTTAGGAAATAAAAGCATTAAATTGATCTAGCTTCCTTCTAATTGTTTTCTTAGCTTGTATGTCAGTGTAGACATTCCTGAGATAGAAGGTCACTTCTGCTGAAATCAGCAAAGCTATGAGGTCAAGTAGCAGTGTACTGAGCATTCTTTATAAATATGTTTGTACTGACCATCTCTTACATGTCAGCTTCTTAATGTCGGGGGTAGCCGTATCCTTTAATATTCTTCCTAATTGTAAATATCCCTCAGTAAACAAGGGTGTGCCCCTTGGTTGTTTATTTGCATTTTGTCTCCTTCATGTGGATGTGCACAGGATAGCTGTTATGAGGATGTAGTCTGGGAAGCAATAATTGCAGATCCTTTCACCACCGCCGCCCAAAAAACCAAAAAACTGTTTAAGGAAGGGGGAAAGCTTAATATCCTTTGAGGTAGCTGGATTAAGCCAGTCATGGGTGGATTTTTATGATGGCAGGGTATGGACTTGGGAGGGGAGACTTCATTGTATCTTTCCTGCTGTTTGTTCTGATCAGAAACACAGGCTGAGCACAGGTTTTAACTGCTTCCAACACACAGCCTGGTGTGTTCCTTTCTCTGGACTTCTCAGGTTTTGGTTGCATACTGCTGGGAAGCCAACAGGTATGTTTGCAGAGAGTGGAAATGTCACCAGCTCCACAGTAGCCTGTTTTCATCTCTGGTCAAACTGGCTGGTTGGGAGGACGTGTGCAAGACCCTTACTCATCAGTCAGTTGTGCCTTTTCTTAGCACCATCTACTTACTGGGGCTTTCTGTTTCCTCATCAGCCAACCTGTCCGTAGGGCATCTGGTTGGGCTTCTCTGCCCAGCACATGTAGTTTTGGTTCTAAGATGAACGATGGCTTAAAAGGCATCTTTAAATCCACAAGTCCTAATACTTCTGAAGTCAGACCTGGTTTAAGGTGTCTGTGCAAACGCGCAAGCGGTGTACTTTTTAAGAGAAAATTCAACTGGGACTTTGCAATGAATAACACTAATGAACATGATGTTGACTGGCAGCAAACCCCTCGTCGTTTTGTTTTCTTCTAATACAGAGTTTGAGTTGCATACACAAATTCTAAACTGTAATTTAATTTCACCCTGACTAAAATATGAGGAAAACCATAAGAAAACTGGTCTTGCAAATAGTATTGCATGAACTTGGATCTGTGAAATTTCACATTTGTTGACTTGTTTTAGACAAAAGCAGTTTATCTTCAATTTTAAGAACATATTTTTAATAATGCTTGTTTTGTGCTATATATTTATCACTGAGAAGGATAGCTACTTTGCTATTCTTAAGTATTTTGTACCTTCCTTTAGTTGTGGCATGTTCATAATTTCCAGATTAACGAACAGATGTGTTATTCTTGCTCAGTTTTATGAAGTTGACTAGTATTGTATTTTTATTCATAACTTAGATGCTTTCCTACCTTATTTTACAACTTAATTCAATCAAAACATGGTTGCCTGCATTTTAATTAAAACAACTTGATTCTTTTATAAGCCTGACTTTATGAATTTTGATGGATATATTTGGACGAAGGATTTAAAAGCCTTGTTTTTTCATGAATAATAAACCAAAATTGTGTAATTACATGATGAAATGTGCTGACAAAACACAGCTGAAATTATGGAAAAACTGTGAACCAGCTGTTGCTTTAAAGGAAGAAAAAAATTTTGGACAGCTTTCAGAAAAATATTTGCAAGGGGGAGTATTTCAAATTCAGACTGAGTTTATTAATTCATACAAAACAAAAATTGAGGAAGCAATATTCATATATAGAAACATATGACGATCATACAATTTGTATTTGGCAGAAATAATGATCTGATCTGTTAGTTTTGAAATTACCATCATGAAATGAAAGACTTCAAAGGAAGGAGAGGTGGGTAGGAACAAAGGATGATGCCTGTAATAATCTACTATATGTAAATGATCCAGGACTATAAGAACCATGTAATGGATGGTGGCTTTTGTAATGCATTTGTTTGAGGATGACAGGAGGCTTGATCAATTTGCAATTCTTCTTTAATATATTGTCATTTAAATGTGGGAAATAAATTCAGAATCTTTACTCTGCCTCCCCCGCCCCCAACACCACCTTCTCTCTGTTTTTCTCATAAATAAATACCTCAAGATGAAGGAAAACCTCAGGGCTTGTAGTGGAGTTGATCTGTCCCCGCAGTTGCCAAACCCCAGCGGGGCAGAGGGTGGCTCACACGCCCGACAGAGAACGCAGGGCAGGGCCGGGGGCTGCCACCAGCGTGGGTGGCGCGACGCGGGCGTGCGTGATGGTCCTGTGCTAATCTTAAATTATGAAGCCGCTTTAGTTTGTGAGTGTAGCATGAACCACAGGAGCTGGGTTCATACCATACTTGCTGGTGATAATTTATTTTGCACAACTATAAATTCTTACAGACCAGGACGATATCAGAAAGTAACCAGATAAACTTGCCCATCTATTTTTATATCGGTGTCTTGTTTGAAAACCAGGAGGAGGCAGCTGAGGTTTTTAGTCCTACTGTAATTATCACACTGGCACTTTTCATCTTTAAGAAAAAAGGAATTTTTAGGGCTTGTTTTTCCCTAGAGATTTATTGTAACTTTGAACTTTTTATCATCCCAATAAAAATACCCTCACCTGTCAGAGCAGCTTGCCAGTTTTTATCTGCATGGTCATAGTAAAAAAACCAACCCAAAACCAAAAAGTTTGGCCTCGCCTTCAGAATACAGAGATAACTTGGCAGTTGTATTTATTGTACAAAGAGAAAAAAGTTTTATCTGCCTTAAAATAAGAAGAATCGTGTTTGTGGTTTTCTTACTAACCTGTTAATACTCGGGCAAAGGCTTTTGATGGAACAATTCTGAAAAAAACACTTATCGCTTAGGGCAGTAATCTCCTTTCCATTACCATTTTTTGGCTTTCCTTGTTGCTTCAACCTCCATAGCTTGGTGAGGGGCATCGCTTAGTATTTACACAGTGTTTTCTTTCAGCTGGTGAAACATCTGTATTCTTTCTTGGTTTTTTGTTGTGGTTTTTTTTTAGGGAGTTTAAATGATCTGTGCTAGAATTTACAGCTTAGGATACTGTCAGTTTGCTTCTCCTCTTCCCCCCCACCCCAGGAGCACTGAAGTGAACACTGAGAGCATTATTTCTTCAGAATGTGAATATTTATTACCATGTACTTAATTTCATCCAAACATACCTGAAGGCATGCATGGAGAAGTTTTTATTGCCTCAGGTCAGCTTAAGGGGAGAAAGGTTAACTTTGCTACTTCACTGAGAAGAGTTCGATTATATAACCTTCAATGTTTTGAGTTTTTTTTAAATCCGATTGTTTAAATAAAGGTACTTTGTGCAGCAGCATGTTGAAGGCTGTGTTTTCTTTTAAATACTAGCATTTGCACATGCACACCAGGTATCCAGCTAGTCATTATTTCATGTCTGAAAAGTTAATTGTAAATATCAGAAACCTTAGTTCCACCTATAAAATTAATGCCAATGCTACAAAATGTTAATATTAATTTGTCAGAAAGCGTGTCACAATAGATCAACTCTGTGGCTGTTAAAATGTTGTGTTATGTTTGCAGTCTCTCCGTATGTATGCAGGAGAACTCTTGACATAAAAAAAAAGCGCTTGTTAATTTTTTTTTACGCAAGTTTTCGTCCACCATTGCATTGCTTCATTATTCTAATAGTGTATCTCACATCTTGAATGCAGCAATTTGCTATGATGTGAGAGCTGCTAAAGATAATCATCAACTTCATATCATATCAAAGCCAATGTGGGGGAGAAAAATGTCTCTTCCTGCTTCTCATGATTTATATTTTTGACTCAGCTGATGTCTGATCATTTAAGTACTTTTTTTTAAAAAGGAATGTGCTGCTTGTTTTTTGGGGTTTTTTTTAACTTGGTCATCCAAAATGCACACTTGGAAAATAGCAGATGTCTTAAGGTCTCCCTGGGTGCAAAGCAAACACTCAGCTTTCTCACGTTGTGACGAGGAGACACAGAAGTCTCTCAATGTTGCATCTGAAAGCCTGCTGTCTCCTGGGGGAGGGATATTCAGGACAGAAGGATATGTGTGCTGATTGATCAGTTGGGAATCAAGCTGGCTTGATTCCTTTTTTTGCCTCGTCCCTTCCCTTCCCTGCCCTCCTTTGCTTTTTCTGCTTTTCTTGAGGCGTCTACAGCTGAAGGACAAGGGTGAAGCATCACCAATGCTGAAGAAGGGAGGGAAAGTACTGGGAGTTGGGAATGACTGGAAAGCAGAACGTGGCTTCCATCATTCATTGGCGTGCTGGGTCTTTCGGTTTTACTAATTACTTCGTTCTTTTTTTTTTTATTTCCTCTGAGTGTTATTCTACACTAATAAATCCTCCAATGCCGATAGTTTTACCTGCAGCCAAGTTAGGACAAAAGTAATTCATGGACCAGAGGGAGTCAGAATGGTCCATCGCTGGACACTGTTCTCCATTTTGTATCCAAGTATCTGGAATTCCCATGGCTTGCACTGTTTTAACAGCTCCTGGTCTGTGCAGTCCTGCTGGTGTATTAGCCTGACTCCTAAACAGCCTGCTCAGAGATTTAAAAAAAGATCTTGAGCATCCACCAACTCGCTATCTCTAATGCAGGATTCCACAGAACTACGCTTCATTAGGTGTTGCATCTTCAGTCTTATTAACAAGACTCCAAAAAATGCTTTCAGACCACTTTCTTGGTGTTTTAGTTCATGTCAGATTTGAACACAGTTGCTGTCGGCCTGTAAGTCTTCATAAACCCTCCTCTACAGACAGTGTAAATCTACTGGCAGAACTACCTTCAAAAAAAAGAAAAAAAATCATTAATATATTGCCTTAGCAGAATAAGAAAAATCAATCCTGTATACAAAAGGAACACCATGACCTCATCGTATTTATGTATGGGGGAATTTAGCAGAGGATTTTAAATTGAGCTGTATTTTGGACTTGAGGAGAGCCATGTGCTGGAACCCCTGTCTTTTTTCCTATATATATCAAACAGTCTTGTAAAACTTGCTCCTTCCATGTGCAAACATTGCCTGGCTTGTAGTCTTAGATCATGGAAGCTACAGCAATGTTACTCTAAGCAGAATGACATATCACACATCATGAAAGCAAAGAACTACTTAGGTTAACTTTTCTAGATTACTTGTTTGGTTGCCTCCAGCTTTAGCTTAGATAAAATGAATAAAACATATCAACATTGGTTATAATTTAAAATTTATAGTCTAGGCATTATAAAAATCTTATGCTGAAAAAAATTCCTTTGTGGGGAAAGCTTTCTAATTCTCTAAAATTTAGTGAGGGAACCTGAATGAATGATAGAGGGCTCACACTGAAACAATAAGAAAATCAAAATTTGGCATATGTCAGAACAGGGTCAATTGTAGTAGATGAACATTATCTTTGATGAATGCCAGCATTTTTCAAGAGTGAATCAAACTCTTCGGCGAGTTACACCTTCTAATTCTGCTACCTAAATATAGCTTGTGTCCTCTTGATTTTTGCTAAGTGATTGGTATTGAAAGGATATGACCCATATAGAGACTGAACTGCAGAGTTTTGATTGTTTTGAGTATTGGATTTCCTACCTGGGCTAATTTAAATCTACAAATTTGACCTACTTCGTATGTAGTTCTCCCTCTCTCAAGACCTTTTGCTTGAACTAACAAACTACGTAGCTTTCTTACGTGTTTAGGAGAGAGGCACTTTGTCTTCAGTTTGAAAACAACTCTCATTAAATTAATTTAAGCTTCTAGGAAAAAAATATGATAGCCCCTTCATAGTTGTGAAACATTTTATATTACTACTTAGAGGAAAATCCTTTCTTGTTCCTGGAAATGAGCACAAGCACAGAAGAATAAAATCAGAAAGACTAAGGCACCAAATGGTTTTCAATTAGCAGAGGACATAAAAGGCAGTAAGAGCTTCTGCATATATATTATTTTCTTTTTTCATCCCTTTTCTTCTATAATGTCCATTACTTAACAGAGATTAAGGGCAAGTCACAAAAATACAGAGAAACTAGTATCAGTGGCAACTTGGTGCATTGGTTTTCATGAAGAAAGTTAATCTGAATAGATATTTATGTAAACTGTTTTATAAGCAGTCAGTTGTGCAGGCAAGAGGAGGCTAAAGAAGGGATTCAAGTTAGAGATATTTGGCAACATTCTCAAAAGTTTGCAAGCTTGCACTTCTGCAAAGCTCTTAGTAGAAAAATATCAAAATTCAGAAAGGTCTTGAAAAGACTATCTTAGAAAGATGATCTGCTGTCAGCAAAACAAGCGAGGATATAACAAGGTGGATAGATGATGGCAGAGCGGTGGATGTGGTCTACCTTGGCTTCAATAAAGCATTTGACACGGTCTCCCACAGCATCCTTGCTGCTAAACTGAGGAAGTGTGGTCTAGACTCTTGGGTAGTGAGGTGGACTGTGAACTGGCTAAGGGGAAGAAGCCAAAGAGTCGTGGTCAATGGGGCAGAGTCTGGTTGGAGGCCTGTATCCAGTGGAGTCCCTCAAGGGTCGGTACTGGGACCAGTATTATTCAATATATTCATCGATGACTTGGATGAGGGACTAGAGAGTACTATCAGCAAGTTTGCTGATGACACCAAGCTGGGAGGAGTGGCTGACACGCCAGCAGGCTGTGCTGCCATCCAGCGAGACCTGGACAGGCTGGAGCGTTGGGCGGGGAAAAATTTAATGAAATATAACAAGGGTAAATGTAGGGTCTTGCATCTGGGTAGGAACAACCCCAGGTTCCAGTATAAGTTGGGGAATGACTTATTAGAGAGCAGTGTAGGGGAAAGGGACCTGGGAGTCTTGGTGGACAGCAGGATGACCATGAGCCAGCAGTGTGCTCTTGTGGCCAGGAAGGCCAATGGCATCCTGGGGTGTATTAGAAGGGGGGTGGTTAGCAGGTCGAGAGAGGTTCTCCTTCCCCTCTACTCTGCCCTGGTGAGACCCCATCTGGAATATTGTGTCCAGTTCTGGGCCCCTCAGTTCAAGAAAGACAGGGACCTGCTGGAGAGAGTCCAGCACAGGGCAACTAGGATGATTAAGGGAGTGGAGCATCTCCCTTATGAGGAAAGGCTGAGGGAGCTGGGGCTCTTTAGTTTGGAGAAGAGGGGACTGAGGGGTGACCTCATTAATGTTTACAAATATATCAAGGGCGAGTGTCACGAGGATGGAGCCAGACTCTTCTCGGTGACAACCACTGATAGGACAAGGGGTAATGGGCTGAAACTGGAACATAAGAGGTTCCGCTTAAACTCGAGAAGAAACTTCTTCTCAGTGAGGGTGACGGAACACTGGCACAGGCTGCCCAGGGAGGTTGTGGAGTCTCCTTCTCTGGAGACATTCAAGACCTGCCTGGACACGTTCCTGTGTAGCATAATCTAGGCACTCCTTCTCTGGCAGGGGGATTGGACTTGATGATCTTTCAAGGTCCCTTCCAATCCCTAACATTCTGTGAATCTGTGATTTGGTATGGAGGACTTTAGATTTTAAAAAAAGGAAAGGCGAGGCAACCTCTGTCTTTCCAGGATGCGTCTTGCCTCCAGAGCACCTGCTGACACAGGGAGACAAGAGTTTGTTTCATTATTCCCGTCAAATGAGCCCCACTGGGATCTCTGGGTTTAAGAAGTACCTCACTAGGAAAAAATCTGGGCTGACCAAGTGGTGTCCAGACAACAGTTGTTTACCATGAGGGCAAGGATGGGAGTGGAGAGGAACACCTTACCTCAAAAGCTTGGATTTTGAGAGTGAAATACTAGAAGAAGTTGCATACAAATATTTTGGAATCTGCTTTCTTGGCTGTTTTCAGGATTAGGACAGTCAAGCATTTGTTTCATCAGAGAATGTTTAGACCCTGCCTCAGTGTTTGCATGGATTAGATAGTCTCTTGACATCTCTTGTGTTCTGTTTCTGTACTTACTTGAAATGACTGCAGCTGTTTTTCCACTTGAATAATTTCACAAAAAATGACCCAGATGAAATTGTGTCAAGTTAATGCTATGCGACAGTGCTTGTGTTTCCAAAACAAGCAAACAAACAAACAAAAAAAATATAACCCCAGGAACAAGTGACAGCTGGAATGCGAGAAACCAAGATCGGAGATGTAAAAATCTGTATATAAAAGTTTTTCTTTTCGCAAAGTGAAATGAAGGCCCCAGTTTGACCCGCTAGTCATGAAATTGTCACTTTGCAAGTTTGAAGTGCTAACACTCTCACACGTTAAATGCGTTTCCATGTTAAATGCTCATGTGTGTATTTTCAGAAATGGTCTGATAGCAGCTCTAAAGCTTTCACAATCCTGCATGACAACATTTTGAATAAATAAAAGAGGATACTTTTTCAATTTGCATAGAAACCTTGTCATGTTTATCAATGTAACTTACCTGTGTAGGCCAACAGAATTTCAAATTTGGAGCCTGCAAAGCAGTTTAAAGGAAGAGGGAGAGTTAGCACCCTGTTCCTCCTATTCCAGCTTCTAAACTGCATGCATGTGCACAACTCCCTGAGATCTTTCCCATTAGGCTCCAGCACTGGACCATGTATCTCCATATTTTTCTATTTAGAAATTAACTCACTTAGGTGTTCCCCGTTTACTTGTATGTGAATGGAAAAAGTAAAAACTAAGTGGGGTGATGTGGGCATCGTCACTTGTGTCAGAAGTGTGCGTCATGCACCCTGTCCCCCAAGCAGAGAGGGTGGATGCTACAGGGGCTGGGCTTGGGGAGTCCCTCTACACTGTGCAGTTGGTATCAGCTTTCATATGCTGACTAGCAGTATTTCCTTTCTTTGCCTATGATCTAGATGAGTATACTTCTTTTTTTAACTCCATTTTTTTTTAATGCTTTTCTGTGTATTCAATCCTACTTGGAAAACCTGTTTTTAAATATCCAAGGAAGGTTTCAAACAAGAGAAGTTACCTGCTCTGTTAACTAACTGGAAAGCTGCATGTCATGCCTTCTATTTCCTTCGTGGTAGCTAGAATATGTCTGCTAAGCTTTTATGTGAAGCTCTGAAGGAGGTGGCACAGTCAGTGTACAGCCTCAGGGCAGGAGCTTGGTCTTCTCTGTCCTTGGAGGGGCAAGGTGTGAGCATCTCCCTTCTTTGTGAAACCCAGCAGCCCACTGGGTTTGAACAGAACCCTGATCTCAGGAGCGGGAATAAAGATACTTTTCTGTCAGCACTTCAGAGTGCTTATAGGTGATTATTCTATGGCCTTTAAAAAGCTTTTTGCTCACTGGGTAGATTTTAAAGACCCTTCCCTGTCTTCTTCGTTATTCTTAAGTGATGCAACCAGCCCAGCTCCGTCCTGCAGGACACGCTGCCAGTGTGGAACACAGGCGGTTGTGCTGGCGCAGGTGAGTGGATGGTACCCCAAGGGAGCTGAAAGTTTGAGGGATGCTTCAGTTATCAAGAGCCAGTAGAAGTGGTGTTGGTCCAGCTGTCCTCTGCTCACTTCACGGACATTGACATCTTTCAGCACTTTCTGTGCTTCATCATTCAATTACTGCAAAAAGTGAATTTTAAAGAATAGGCGATTTAATGTTTCTGTTATTATGCCGAATGACTACATGACCTGTTTTTCCTTGAGTAATAGTTGTTCATTTTGCAGGTGGCTATTTTCATCTTACAGTTATTTGGACTAAAAGCACTAACTAGAAACTCAAGTTGCAATTTTTTCTTTTTCTTTTTTTTTAGGTTTTTCACTTGCTGCAGTCATACTTAGAATCAAAACAGCTTGTTCCTTCAGACTTTGAGCAGGGACTGGGTGACATCATTAGCTGTGTAGGAACCAAACTGTGGTTGGCTAAAAGGTAAGATAAAACACAAGATACCTATGTTTATATACATAGTTTATGAACATATGGAAGACCTGGCTGATGTGTTTTGTCGGGATTTTTTTGGCAAGGACAGATTTCTCTAGAAACGTGTAAAATTTAGATGCCTTATTGATTTGCTGGTGTTGGTTTTTTTTTAATTGAGGTATGGTATGTTTGTTTTTCAAAAAGCAATGATGAAAAAATGTAAGTACATTTTACCTGTGTGCATTACAGGTTTTCATTCTTTTCTTGGTTCGTTCTGAGCTAAATTTTATAGTCCAGTCATTTGGGAAAAAAACTGTGAATGAAAAAGCCTACAGAAGCAGCCTTTTGAGGATGAATGTTGCTTCTGGGCTAAGAAAAATATGCCACATAGACAAGGTTTTCATGTTGCTATTTTCTCTTTGACCTTTACAAAAAAAGTAGTAGAAAAATGTCATAGCAGTTGTTGAAACTATCAAAAGTATGTAGCTGCCCACAAACAATCCAAGATAGGTTTGGAAACATTTTCCTTAGGTTTCTGCAGATGACTTACATACTGCTAACAAGAAACTTTTTTTGGCTTTTTTTTTTTTATCATCTTGATCTCCTCAATTCCTTTTGAAAATTCCCACCCAGAACTTCAGAGGAATTAGTTGTAGGCAGAGGGCACAAGTCCTTGCATATAAAAAATGTAGCTTTGTGATCATGAAAAGTAAAATCATAAGTGATTTCGAGAAGGAAGGTGACTAGTGGATTGAGGAAGTTTTCTGGCAGTGTTAACTGATCTGGAATAATCAAAATATAGTTGATCTTTGAGAACTACAGAATTATTTCCTGAGAGGGTGAGAGTGATGATATAGCAGGTAAAACTTGGTGTAAATAGTTGTGAAATGATGCACATGAATAAAGTGGTCTGGACTTCACTTCAGAAAAGAGTGGTCAACTGAGCAGCTTGGTTGTTTTGGAAAAAAAAAATCTTCCTTATTCTTAGTAGAGCCCAAGGCAGGGGGAGAAGAAATATCCTAAAAAGAGCACAGAACAAAACAGAAAACAACACGTTTGTGTATTAATCTGTGTTGTAGATTTAAATATCCTGTAAATCCTGAAGAAGATGCAGTAGAAATGAGCAGTAAAAGGACTGACAAGTATAGAATAGCTTCTAGATGGGGAATGACTAATAGGTTGAGATTTTTTTAGCTAGGCATAGGGACAACTGAGTGATGACATGGAAAAGAAATGTAATGCTATGAGTCACATGAAAAGGGGATGGATAATTAGTATCCTTTCCAATGCAAGGTGACAGATTTAAAAGAAACAACATAATGAAGTTTTCCATGTAATGGAACTCCATGATGTAAGATACAGTTGATTTTAAACCTATTTGAATTTTTAACAAGTAATTGAACACAGTCATGGAAGGTAAGCCCGGTGAGGTTACAAAGTATGTAGATATGACAGACCACTGAAGAAATTCTTCAGCAACCTTAAAGGTTGAGTGTGAGGTTTTGGCAAGGGTCACTGTTCTCGTGCTTCCCTTTCCTGTGCATCTGCTCTCTGCACCAGTTGGAGACATCATGGTGGGTTTAGTAGACCTTTTGACTTGACTCAGCATAAGCATAAGTCTTTAAATGAGAATGGTAATTTACTTGATTAAATTAAATCCATTAATGCTGTTATAAAGAAAAAAAAAACGCAAACACCAGAGACCAAATTCAGTAGACAGATACTAGTGCTAAGTAGTTTAAACCTCTTTCTCCTTCAGCAAATATGTAAGCTCCAGGCTTTGTTCATTAGAGATTTTAAATAAATTCTGTCTTTTCATAGTATTTTTTTCAGAACGGGTCTTTTTAATATGTCAACCAGAAGGGAAATGTTTTAGGCTCTGTCTGAGAAATCCTGGTGTATTTGCCTGGAGAGGGATGTATTTTCTCTTTCGCTAGCCTGCAGAAAACCATAGCTGTATGTGCTAACATTGTCCCATTGTCAGTAGCACTTTTTCATTTTCATTTTGTTGGTCTGTTGTAGCCTACTTTTCATACTCGTGCATTCTCAGCTATGCGGTTAATGATAGAATCAATCATAGAATGACCTAGGCTGGAAGGGACCTTAGAGATCATTTCATCCAACCTCCCTGTCATGGGCAGGGACACCTCTCAACTAGATCAGGCAACACATGGGGATCCAAGGGGGATCGAACCCTCGACCTTGGTGTTATCAGCACCATGCTCAACCGAGTGAGCTAACCAGCCATATGCTATATATAATGGTTTTTTTGATATGTCTTTCTCCCCAGATAGTAAAAATTTGTATTGCAAGCATATAGATTTGCAACACTTAAGTTAAAGCACTGTTTTTTTTTAATGTTCAGAAATTCTTTTTGCAAATTTCTAATTTACTTTAACATCTCTCTGAGCTCACACGGCCATACATCTGCAGTCACACTTTGAGCTAAGGTGTGCTTTCTTTTTTTCTGTCTAACTTGCCCTTTTAAACATAAAAAAATATCCATGAAATGTTTGGTAACTAAATTTATTTGCTCCTATGTTAAGGACAATAAATTATAAAGCTGAATATATCTGCTTGTCTCTTAACTTTCTGCTTGAGATAAATGTGTTCAGTGTGGTGTGATTTAAAAACAAACAAAAAGCCCCAACAAACAAAGATATCAAAGTAGATGGTATATTTTCTGGTAGTTTCAGTCTTCAACACTCAGTGTGCAGCTTTACCTTTTACGTTTGGCTGTGTGGCACTGAACAGCTGTTCCGTGATGGAACAGTGGGGTTTGGGGGTTTTGTTCTTGTCTGGGTTTTTTTCTTGTTTTAAAGGAGTTTTGAAGGGTTGCCTAGCAACTGAGTTCTGAAACTCCATAACTCCGTCTGTGCAGTTTTTCTCGATGTTGGAGAGGATATCAGGAAACCAGCACTTCATTCGTGCCCTGTTGTTAGACTTCTTGGTATGCATCTCCTGCTGGTCCCTGTGAGAGAAGGTGGTGGCTGGCTGGACCCTCGGTCCTCCTACAGTCATTCTTACCCTCTTTCTGTTCAGGCAAAAAGAGTGAGTACCACAGAGAAGATTTGATTAATCTCCATCTGTTTTTTCTGCCTTTTTCATAAGGAGATAACTTAGTCTGTTACCAATGCTGTGGTGCAGTGATAGTTTGAAAAGAGGGTATTAGAGGCACTCACTGTTAATCTTAAATGGGTTAAAAAAAAAAAAATTAACAGGAGAATAGTTTGTGAATTTGGGGAAATGGGGAATTATTTCCAAACTTCAGTCTTCATTCATATTTCTGAGTTAGTTTGGTAAAGTCCTTGCTGGTGTTCTTTCAACTACACACACTTCCTTTGTGCTGTGGAGCAAACTTCTTGGAGAAACTTGAATTACAAATTTTGAATTGCATTAGTAATTCTTGAAAAAGAGGCTCAATTGTCATGTATATCTATCTAGAGGAAAGATTACCGCTCTTCAGCTGTTTGCTGAGTTGGGTGGGGTTTTTCCCTGTAGTGTACTAATCTCTTTTCCCTCCATTCTCCCACGTGATTTTGCTTTAGAGAATAAAAGAATGCCTCACATTCCTCAAACTGAATTTCCTAAAATGCTCACTGGTATTTTCTGTCTGCTGTGAAGGCAGGCTTGACGTGTTAATGGGACATGGTTCCTTTTTCTCCTTTGTAACATATGTCAGAATATCAGAATAAAAAGTCTTTCCTCCACCTTCCTTGGTGGTTTTTTACATGTTTAAAACACTAACTTTTCTGATTATTCAAAAGTAGTGTTTCCATTTCTGATATTCTGGTGAATGAGACCTGCTTTCCATCCACTTCTCAAGGTGTTGTCTGAAACTTCACTTTACTTTCAGGTTTATACTTTGTTTGGCGGTTTGGGTTTTTTAAATTTCTTTTTTTTTAGAATTCTCTTCTTTTTTAGTCTAATGCAGTTTAGTAATGTTATTGCTTCCCCCCACTCCCACCCCAGTGTTAGTTTGTTGCATTTTTGCAAGTACGGGAGATGCAGTGTGAATAAGAACAGAAATTAAAAATAATACATAAAATCGACCTTGTTGGAGAACTGAGATGATGGAATGAAGTGATGGAATTTAGTCTGGGGAGAGCTTTAAAAAAATAATCAGTATATCAAGCTAAGCCTTTGAAAGAGTTCAAAGCTCTTTCATATGAATTGGGAAAAAAAAAAAAAAAGAGTAGTTTTTAGCTCAACTGCATACAGAGGAGTTACAAGACTAGATGCCTTCTGCTTTATAAATACAAAAAGCTAAAAGAGCAGCCTTTGGAGCTGGTAATTTGTTATACAGAAGTCCCGGAAATAGCTGTCTTGTTTCGTTTGTAGCCTTTGGCATGGCAAAGTATTGGTATTGGAAAATTTGTGAAATCATGTCATTGCACAGCTTTGCTGTAGGATGCTGTCTTCTAGTGCTTTTAGTTTGATTTTTTTTTTAATTATTTTTTTTTTCTGCCTTCCTTCTTACTGGAGACCACAGGAGGGGGAAAAGACTTTGAGGTTCTGCCAGAAGTCAAATAACATACTCTGCTAACCTCTAGCCATGTGCCATTTCTTAGCTGAGAGCTTGTCTGCACTGGGAAAGTTTACTTCTAAGAAGACCGCTTTCTTCAATCTAACTTGTGTGGACCAGCCCTGTATAAAACCAACTAGTTTTGCATTTTGAAAAGAAAAAAGTCACTAGTTTGTCTGGAATGGACCACCTGCAGTGTGCGCACTTGGCTTTGTAACCCAAATATCCTGTCCTTTGCAGTGCTGCTGCTTAGCTCTCTGCTTTGTGGATGAGACTGTTAAAAATACGAATGAGTCCTGATGCAGGGGCATAAGATTCAAGCCCACACAACAAATACACGCAAAAGTTATTCCAGGCTCAGGCTCAAAACCGGAGTCACTGTTCTCTGGGATACTTACTGCTCAGTTTTCTCCGGACTGACTCTAGGGTGATACGGCTGGGACTGCTTTGAGGGAAATCTCACAGGTATTTTGTAACACTACAGAGTATGTTAACTTGCCAAGTTGATGGCCATGGCACTCCATCAAGCCTGTAGTGTCCTCTTTCTCTCTTCCACTCTTGGCAGTGCTACGTGAGTGACAGCAGGCAGTGACAACCAGTCCCAAGCCCTTGGTAGAAGAAATTTGATGTGGAGTGCATCCTGGCCGTCTGCGTGGAAGGCAGGAGTGTGGCCTCAATGAGGTTTCAGGAGTTTGTGGCTCAGAGTGTAATCTAAATGTGCCCTTATTCTTTTCATTGCCCCTTAGGAGAGACAGTGGTAGTTTCTTGTAAGCAGGCTATTAAAGACAGAAGAGTGGCCCATGCAGGTGCAAGATGTCCATGACTCTGCAGCTTTGCAAGCAGCCTCTGCGATTTTTGGAAGGGGAACACTATATAGGAGCTAGAAGGGGCCTTTGTAGTTTCAAAACAGCAAGAAGGCAACAGCTAAGAATGTAAGATAATCCTCTGTTGCAGAGTGGTCCTTCTCTTCAGATAGTTTTCTTGCCTCTTTGTCTTTCACTGCATCAAGATGAACCTTCTTGTCCTTCCAAGGCCACATCTGCCTTTGCTATCTAATTTTTCCACTTCTCCATTTCTGTCTTTAAAACCTAAACACTGAGAAGTGCAGTTAATTACCTGTGTTAGTGGTCTGTATGCATTATACAGTCAAGTTCAAAAACTGATAATAATTTTATTGACAGCCTGACTCTATGGAAATCTGTTTAATAGGTTTCAGATTGAAAAGTTAATTTTCTCTTGGCTGGGCTGAAGCAGCAATTCCTTCATTCACTCTTACACGCTCAAAACATCAAGGGAAATTTCTGTTGTCCTGTTCCAGCTGAGAGTGAAGCATACCAGTGTTAACAGTTACTGCACTTTCAGGTGCACAGTGGTAATTTATTAACCTGCACTTTCTGACCCATGAGCCTAATTTAGTCTGGTTCGTCTTTGCTCTCGAGAGCAGTCATAACAGTTACGTCATTGTTCATAAATGTCTTCTTGAAGGCATTAATTTAAATCTTAATGTGCTTTTAGGAGGCTAATTCAGGTTTCTGTGCTGCTCCCAGTCCACTCTTTCATGAATTTTGATAACAGTATCCTTAACACAGCTACAAATTTTTTATTTAGGCCGTTGGTGATTGCTTGTTTTGGAACACTTGCTTTTGGGTATCAGTAGAGATGTTTAAACGTCAGACTGAAGTTTAAGATGTACTTTGCATGAGATAAAACATTCTTTGACTCTGGTTCATACATATAGTAACATAAATGAAGATTCAGGGAATATTAAGAATTGAATAAGGTTGTTTAAGGTGTGCTCCCTCCACCAGTGCAACATTCAGAGCAGGCACAAACCATGTACAATTGCAAGTTTTTGACATAAATCCTCACTCATGTCTTAAAGTGCTTTCCAATAAATAAACAAAAGAATTACAGCAGCTTGCCTCTTCATAGGCAAACCCCCTGATGTTAATTGTATGAAGTTTGTTAAAATTGCACGTGGGATTAGTTTGACCTCTAAGTTTCTTAGGATGCTGCTGAGGGATCACATGCGATTCTCATTAAGAGAACAAAAAAGAGAACAGACAGTATTATTTTATCAATCTGGTATGCTAAAAAACACCACCAACAAAACACAACCTTTCCGTATCATTCACCAAGGACAACCAGAGCACAAATTAATTTTGCTCCATAACTGAAACTCAGGATGTTCTTGGTGGTATCACAATGAAAAAAATAATTTTGAAGTAATGAATTCTGTACCTTTACCAGGGAAACTAACAACAACATAATAGTCTGGGTTTGGTGGTGGTAGAAAAACTTAAATGACCAGACCAGCAACTTTCCCTCTGGAGAAAATGCCTGCTGTAGTGGAGAATGCACTGGTCAAAGGGACCGTGCACGTGGTAATTGCTCCAAGAAGATCTCAATAGCACCAAGCAGGCAAGCAGATGTGCTGTTGCTAGATGTTTGTATTTCTATGCAAGTGTTCCTGCGCTTCCAGGAACTCAGCAAGGATTACTTGGTAGTGTAGGCTTCATTATTATTATTTTTAATGCTTTCCATTAAATGTAGGTCTGTTGGCCGTGATGTTCACTGATGTGCTGGTTTTGTATTACATGGTTAAAAATGCTATGGACAAAGTTCAGTAATTAAATCCATTATTAATGTCTCCTCAAGAAGACAAGAGGAAGGCTATGCTGCAGATGTGGGCTCTCAGAGGAAATAGCTTAAAATATGAAGGCTGCTTTCTAAACAAATATATCCCCTTCAACTTCAGTCTTTAGAATACGACAGAACTTGAAAGGTAATAACCAAAACAATGGGAGATTTAATTTTTTAATCAACTGCTCATTGTGTGTGCAGGTATGATTTCCATAAGCTTTGTCATCTCCGTGAGTGAGAAATGGTCATTTTCCAGATCTCTCTGCAAGTAAAATGTGGTCAATACAAGGCCAGCTGGGCCTGGTTTATCAGCAGCCCTCCAAGGATAGAACTCCCTACAGATAGCCTCCTAAGGATTATGTAGAGTTGACTGTATCAAGACTCAGAGATCACAGAAGGTACACTTCTTGGTGCATGTAGAAAATGTTTTAGCTGATGCAATTGCAGGTAACGTATCAGAAGAACGTGGCCGGCAGAGGAAAAACTACTTGGCAGAGATTTGCCGTCCTTCAGGAAGGAATAAGCTGGAAGTCGATAGAGTGGGAGAAATACACTATAAACCTAAAATGTAGTTGCCAGTGTGCCAGCCTGGAGAGCTGAGATTATGGAAAACAAAAGCAGACTGGGAAGCTCAGAATAGGTAGTTGCATAGACCCTGTCCCCAAGGACCAGTTGGCATTAAGACATGTTGGACTTAATCCAGATTTTTCCCTGAATTTATGCTAGAGGTAAAGGTGAAACTCCAGCCTTAACTGTATGCAAAATGTTGACTCATCAGAAACATTTTTAAAGTTCAGAAATACCAGGATTTATGCAGTAGCATCTTCTTTATTAGCTAGAATAGGATGTTTAGGAGACCAGTTTATCTGTTGGAAACTAAAACTGTATGTAATATTGGTGGCTAGAAAGTAGGAGAATTTGGCATTTGAATTCCAACACCAGTAGGCTGATTTGTTTTCTGCCAGGTGAAATATAAAATTTAAGAGGTGTTGCTGAGTGGCCGCCTTTTTTTTTTTTTTTTTTTTTTTTTGGATAATAACATGTTATTAAAGCAGAAGAGTAGTGTGTTGTTTAGCTATTACAGTTTTTCTTTTGATACATGGCTTTTCCTAAAATACTACTGATAAATTTAATTCTCTGAAAAGGTCTTCCTTTTGGGAATTTTAGGCTTTTTCAAAGATTCCGGAAACATACAGCGTTACGATAAAACTTTTTCATTAAAAACCAGAGGAGGAGTAGCCAGTTCATTTAATTAACTGATCGCTTTGGAAATTAAAACAGTCATGCAAGTCATAAGGATTATTCTTTTCTTGTTTGCAAGGCAGCTATGAGTTAGACTCTAACAGAGTTGGCCTTGTTAATCGTGCCAGCACTGGTTTCTTTACCCTGACACTTAAGAGTGTGTTCTGAACTTTTTGGACAAAATACAGTGATTTGTATGCGGTTTTGTAAATTGTATAATTTTGACTGGAGTTCTACATTAACGTGATTCATGAGCCAAATCCTCTCATCAATTTTTAAAGATTGGGGCTGAAAGTAATCAGTTTGAGTGTGTAGATTAGAAGTAGCTGGCAGTCATTTAAACACTGTACTTAGCTTGAAAAAAATGTTGACTGACACCCTGTGTAGTTATGTATTGTTAAACTGTGATGTACATATTATTAGGGAGAAAATTCTATTTTGTTAGTTATTTAATGAAGTTTATATTCCAGTTTGACAAATGAAATTAGCTTGTATTAATAAAGCAACACTGGCTCAAAAGCTTTTAGACTCAGAAGAGCTTGGAGATTGCAAAACATAAGAGCTTTTCTGAGACCTTTTACAAATGTTTTGATTTAGGTATCCCTAAGATAGCTAACTACACTAAGATACCTATAGCTAAACTAATTTGTGAGAGAGATGTTATGAGTGTTTGTTTAAGAGACATTGACTGACAGCTTGCATTTGAAATTTGTTAAGTGCTCATTGAGGGTTTAAGCAGATACACTTTGACTTTTATGTTGTTAAATTTTTAGTAAATATCGTAAGTTGCTGTGTATTTATAGGTGCTTGTTCTGCTAATAGTTTCACAACAGGTGTTTCTTAATGAGTAAAAATATGAGCAAAATAAACTACTGCTTTGGAAAACATTGAATTTCTATTGACTATAATAATAAAAAACTAATGTTGCAAACATAACACTGTCGGCTTTGATTCCATAATCAGTGACTTGTATCTGTGTTACATAACAAATGCAATATATTCATGTTACTGTTCTTACTGTTCCTCTCTAAGTGAGGTGATGCTCTTGTAGAAAAAGAGAAATGATCCAGAAGAAAATAGTTGCCATCTCTTTAAGTCATCTGACTTAGTGTCATTGAAAATTGGGTTTGAGAAGAGAATGAGAATCTGCAAAAGTTGTACATCAAAATTTTTTGGTGCTTGCTCTACATAAGGGTGTGCTGGCATCCTTGTTTATATATAGAAATCTGAATGGTATAAATGATGTCCTGTAATAAGTATAAATGATGTTTAAGGGCCTATGCAGACCTTAGTGATTAGAGGAGCAAGATAAATCTTTTTCCCAGCGTTCTGACAGAATTGAGGCCAAATGCGTGAGCCTTCCATGCTCTTGCTCATTGTTGTCTCCCTTGGAAGAGGAGATCGTTAGTTCCGTACTTCATTAATGTGATCGTCTTTAAAACAAACAATAATAGAAGAGAAACTGAGCTTTAGAAGTTAAGCCACGTGTTACCGATAGAGTTGAAACTCTGTGTGAGCAGGGTACACAGCAGGTCTGTGACCACGTACTGCAGATTTCTTCAGCAAATGCCAGTTTGGTTTGCATCAGATCTGCCATCCAAAATAAGCAAACCAATGACTACCTTAAATTCAGCATGACTTAACTAGAAAAGTTGAATCAAACTTTAAAAAAAAAAAATATTTGCCAAGCTCCATACTGTGAGAGTATAGGATTGATTTCATGTTACATGGACCTAAGCTGCAATCAGTGGTACTTAAAGGTGGCAAAGGCAGAACAGAAGTCAAAGCCATCCCAGAGCTCCTGTAGGTAACCGAAGCCAGGTGGGGCAAAGCGCAGTATTACACGTGGAGCTTCTGAACCTGCCTGGTCTGATTTACATCTACAGAGAAGGAATATCCCCCGAAGGATGCACTCCCTGATTAACCTACCAGGCGGTTTCTTGTTGAAAACAAATAGCTTATTGTTACTCTCGTCATACAATGTTCTATAAGTGCTTAAACTGGACCTCTTCAAAGGCGTTTGAACAGGAGCCTGTGAATTTAAAAGAACTGTTTAGTCCCGTTAACCTTTTTCTGTTTAAAAAAAAAGACCCTGGACTCTAATGGCTAACAAAAGGTTTGCTCCTGACAGTGAGTTCAGCTCTTTTCTAATTTTATATTCAAATACCAGGATTGAAAATAAAATTACCAATAAGTCTGACTGCCCTATCCCCAGTTACTTGTTCAGCATTAGTGGTAATAAATCAGCTTGGTTTGGAGGCTTCGTTTTCAGGATCTAATCCAGAAAACTGCTATAATGTGTCAAAATTAATAGCATGCAAACTGGCATCTGTGTTTTCAGATTTGTCTACTGTTCAGCCATGCCTACCTAAAATAATAATTTTAAAAGGACACTTTTTTTCCCCATATTGAAGATACTGTTAGGCTGGAACTTTGGGCAGTTAAAAATAATAATCTGTAAACCCTTTAAAACCTTGATGCTCTTTAACTTTTTTTGACTTGTGTTTTTTCTATCACCTTGTATCTTCTGTGCAGTTTCATGATGATCTAGTAGGGATGCAGCAGTTTCTTCTGTCATTGTTTCATTCCCCTTGATTAAATTAAAAATGTGTTTCTTCTGAATCTCATTCTTCCTAAGCCAGTGCCTCTAAAGGTTGTAGGTATCTTCTTCTCCTCTGCCTGGTGGGTCAAGTCTGTGGCAATGCTTGTCCTTCATATGTTACCCAGGGCAGAGAGCCTTTGACCTCTCTTCAGTCATGTGTTGAAGTATTAGGCAATATTGGCTGTGGGTGAGATTCAAGCCAGTGGTTGTCTGTGAGCTGATTTTTATTTCCACCTGGACAGTCAACTTCCAAGTACAGCATCATGAAGAACGAGTGCTGGGAACTGTGGGACAAGCTTCTAAGTGCAGTGAGATACCTGGAGCAGGCTGGCTATAAACTGGTTATCCAAAGGGAAACAAAAAGCAACAAGATGAACTTCTGCAAATTGTGTTTTAATGCATCTGGACATGGTAGGTAGGGTGGCCATTGGGTCTTTGGTACCAGCTGTTTGGCTTCACAGATCAGCTGTTGTCACACCAACCTACTTGCTAATGTAGACATGAAGTGTTACTTTTATGAGGTGTGGATCTCTGCACTGATATCGCTAGCCTGCTGTTAGTATATCTGTGTAGTAGTATGAATATTGTTTTGATCCATTTTAAGTTTCTGTGTGGACATACCACTAGATATGAGAGTCCTAACCATCTCTAGCTCTCCTGTTCAGTGTCACATACAATTTATCATCTGGAGTTAGCATATGATGAATTTGTTTCCATTAATATCCAGATTGGAAGGGAAATGAACTAATTTTTGTGTTTTGGACAAAAAAAAAAAAAAAGGAATGCTATTCCAGATGCCTGGAGCTCCCACCCTTGCTACTGCTGTGACTTTCTTGTTTGGAGAGAGATTTCCTCAAAGCTTGTTTATGAGAACACCACTTCGTTTGGGTGTCTGTGTTAAAAAAGAAACATCATGTACTCTTCCCATTCTCATTGTTGAAGTTCTGCACGAACGGGTCATCTTAAATACTGCACAGTGCATCATTTGAAATGTTCAGCATGTGATTTTTGGCTGTCAGGTTTGTTATGCAAATCAGAGTTTGATTGTCTTCAAGACTGAGCTTTCCACTACAGTCTGAACAACACTTAAATTTCTTGGGTTTGGAAAACTGAATTTCCTGTTGTGTCTGTCTGGTACATACGGCTGAGTATTCACAAGCATCACCAGAGCCCTGGAGCCAGCCAAGAACAAACGCTTGGCACGTTTCATGCGAGAAAAGCCTCATTTCAAAATCAAAACAGGGATATGCGCAAACTCAAAATGAAGTGATAAATGCTTGAAAGCTGGACCAGAATAAAAAAAACCATGACAGTATTGCTGTTGTCACTGCTTCAGTAAAGGTTGCATCAGCCATGTTTTTCCCAAGGCACAGTTTGTACATTGGAAATTTTCTTTCCGGCGAAAAGACTGAACAGTGATTGAGTCTTCCATTTTTCCAGGGATCTGAAGTGTAGTCAGCTCATTATGTTCCTCATCTTAATTGAAATCTGTCATGGCTGCTTTCACCCATTTTATGAGTACTTATGAGAGGCCTCTCGGTTTCTTTTTCTTCTAAGCCTTTGACTGATCTGCTGCTCTGTTTTCTTGAGGGTTGAGCTCCTAACCCTGTGAATGTTTCTTGGTGGTATTTTCACACAGACTTATGAAGAACAGCTTGGGCAACAACTGGATGCCCAAGATACAGAAGAAAAGTTTGCTTAGGGTAGTCAGAAATTTAAGTCTTCCTAACACAGCTCTTCAAAAATAGGCCCTATTAAAATTACTTTGGCTTCTTACAGTACCAGTTCTTATTGATGAGCACCTTCTCTGCAGGCAGGCTTTTAGCTCTTGTGTTTTAAGTCAAGTGATAAGAGGCAAGCATAGAGGAGTTTTGGGAGCTTCATGACTACTTCACTAGTAAGACAATGTCTAAAAAGTCCCTGTTCATGCAAAAGGAGGACAAAACTTTTCAAAAGAGAGATCATGGTAGCATGTAGTTTGCTATATATTATACGGATACCTAATATTGTAGGCTATTAAAGAAAGCATTGGTAATTTAGGCTCATTACAGAGTTTATTACTGAAGGTGAGAGCAGTGTTTCTGGTCAAAGTTGTCTTTTTTAACTGGACCATAGGTGAAGTCCCTATAGGCAAATACAGCTGCCAAACTTATACACAAGAACCTCAGACCTTTCATTTTTATGTCATGATCACATATCTTATTTGCAAAGGCTTTTTTCCTTGAATTTTAAAAATATTACAGAGTTGAGAATGTTTGTTGGAACAGTTTTAATTAACAATTTTTTGAAAGAGTTTCAAACATCAAGATAAGCATACAAAGAAAGTGCCAGATAAAATAAAAATGAAATACTGAACAGAATTAGTCATACTTTAAGCTTGTGCTGCTTGATTTTAAGTTTTTGTATTAGAGCAAACCCCATTGGACTCATGAGAATAATTTCTGTGTTTTGAGCTGGATTTCCTGTTTGTTCACATTTTAAGTAATATTTTAAGGAAAAGTTTTCTTGTCTCAAACATACAGCAATTGCAATATAAAGAAAAATGAGGATGTCAACCTTATTCTACTTTTCTTATTTGAGACAAAATGTCTACCACTTGTGACTTAAAGAGAACAGAAAGTAGCTTATTACCAATTTGCTTTATACACATAAAAACCCCAGTGTTCTTGTCTGGAAAAAAATGCCCAATTTTGAAAACGTACATGACTGTGGACTTCATCAGAACAGCAAGAGTGCTACAGCTGTTAAATAGATGTGGTAGGTATTTTTTATGGGGAATTTTCTCTTTTCCAAACTGTAACAAATAAGACCTGGAGACTTATTTTTATTATCGATAAACAAAAGACCTACCACTAATAATGAAATGTGTAAATTGGAGCTTGACGAAATGGATGGAGGCAAGGTGTTGCCATTCTGCTAGGGAGACTGCCATTCAAAATGCACCAGTGAAGCTTGGATAACTTCTCCTAATTAATTCAGTTTAATTTGATCAGTAGCTGATCTTCATTAATTAAGTAAAATAGAGACACCAACTGGTGTGGTCAACTGGTGTTTCTGAGCATGGATGTCATATGTGTTTAATCTTTAGCGATTTGATTTTTCTAGGCCAAATCCTTGTTTGGTGACCAGAGCTGCCTATCTTGATGTCCTTGTGATGCTGAGTACTCACCTGGGGAAGTTTCAAAAGCAAGGTAAGTCAAATGTGCTGTTACATAAATGGGATGGAATATCTGTTGGGAAATTCCTGAGCTCTGTTGAATCTGGGGAAACAATAATGTATTACTTGTATTTATGGCATCTACTAAATGCTGGAGTCCTTTACCTGCTTTGTGTAAAAGGGTCCTGTATTCTGCCTTCTGTAGAGTTGGTCCTGAGGACTGTTGATGAAAAGAATGAGGTACGACTCCATGTCAAAGCTTAAAATTACGATCTTGCAGTATTGCTAATCTTAGGACTGTATAACAACAAAGAAAATCCCCTCCAGTCTTCCAAAATGTTTTTTCTTATCCAAGGTTGTAAATAGAAACAAAATCCGAACCCTGGAATATTTTTACATTAACCTTTCCTGAAAGCCACAGAGGTATTCCCTCATGAGACATCTGAAAGTGTTTCAGAGAAACTATTTTCTCATGTTTAGAAGTTTTATTAGAAGCAACTCTGACAGCTTCATTCAATTTCTTTTTTTTTAAATATTAATTCTTTATCACAGTGAAGTTTTTGAAGGACCAGTCAGAACTATCAGTGGTTTTAATGATGCAGAGTGTTGTTTGCAGCAATACAAACCATACCGTAAACAGTAAGGAAAACAAAGGTATGAAGGAAGGGAAACCCTTTCAAGTGTGACTGTGTACAGGCAACTTTCGGTCAGCTGTAACCAACTTCCTTGTAGGTCTGTTTTGTTCATTTCTTATGAACAAATGAGTAATAAATTACCTTGTTAGTCCAGGAAGGCAATTAAAGAATAGTTCTTTCATTTCTTTAAAATTCTTAATGACTAATTTTGACACTGCATTCTTTATTTCAGGTAGTCTTGTTTTGGAGGCTGTTCTTAATTTTAAAAACAATTCCTTTTGCTTTTTTTACTGAGACCTTTGGTAAAGTAGTTCCATTTTAATTCCGCAATTGCTATTTGTGTGATTTCTTGTGAATGCACAGTTCCAATAGTGAGAGTTGTCAGGAAAACGAGCTAGCGATGAACATGTCTCAGATGAACTCCTTCAGATGTGTTCCTGTTGGTGCAACAGAAACAGACCTATTGAAAATATGTGACAGGTGGGTTCCACTCTACCAGAGGAAGGCAGTTAGGGTTATCAGGGACTCCAGGAGATGCAAGTGATCTTTCATGTCCACTGAAGAGTGATTCCTCTCTTATGGGTCCCAGATGTCAAGATGTACCATTGAGTAAAGGAAATTTCCAGATGGTGTCGCATCGTAGGTCTTATTCTGTCAGGTAATGACCACTGTTTGTGACTAAGGGCTGTTTGCTTTATAGGGAGGAATGCACTGCCCTATATAAAGCAATTTCAAAATACCATGTCTTTAGGGATACATTTTTTCCTGGCTCGTTAATGTTTGGTTTGAGTAAGCTATAGGTACCATCACTATTCCTTATCTTACAATATATATTTACTTATTTTCATTATTTATACAAAATTAAGTTTCTTAAATTCTGATATGCCATTCACCTTTATGGTTATCCTTTGCAATACATTGAAAAGTCTAGCATCTACAAAATAAGGAAAAACAACCCCAAAAGCCCCCTTCAATCATATTTGGGCTCAGAGCTCCTCTTTTTAATTGGAGTATTCCTTTTTTAAAGGTAGATCCTCTTTGGAAACTGATTTTTACATTTATTTTTTTAAAATCATGTTCCTCTATCTCTGTTCATCTCCTTTGTAGTATGAATCATCTCATTCTTTCTGTATTTCTTCACGTGAAGTTTTTTTCCTCTGCTTTTGATTGTTCTTGTCACTTACTCTTCAACACGATTTTATTTTCCTTTATGAAGGAACAGGCAGTATTCCACGTGAGGATTCCTCGTTTGCTTACTTATTGGACATTACATTTCTCTTTCCTGTTTCAGTTATCTTTGGGGATTTTATATGTTTTGTTTCTTAAACAATTGCTTCACATTTGCAAAGGCTTTTATTGACCTCTCCAGACCAGGAAACTCTTTTTTTTTCTTTTTTTTTTTTTAATGCCTCTGACTTGTGAATAGCCCTTTGAGCCTGAGGGACTGCACCATGCTGTGGCAGGATTACTGACTGTAGTGGATTCATTTAGTTTTCAAAGCTCATGTGGACTGTTCCAAACTTTGGTGCTCTAAGGTACTAGTTATGTAGAAGAAAAGCCAATATTTTTACAGACTCTTTCTGCTCAGGGATAGTTCATTAGTATTGTCTTGCTTAAAAGTTTCATTCTTATGTAAGTTTAAATTTATATATTACAGGCAATATCTACAGAGAGTAGAAACAGACTGGAAAAGAGCTTTTGAAAACTTAAAGATGCATTAGGGACAATTTTATATATCACAGGCAGAAGCCCTTCTGAGATGAAGGAGTAACATGTTTGTGTTAAACAGAACCTGAGTGTCCCATGACATAGTAAGAGGAAGAATAAACTCAGCAGTTAAAAATGGATGTTTTGAGTCTCACATTTAAATGTTCTGTAAGGAATAATTATTAACTGAAGCTTTATACGTTTCGGAGATTAAATATCTTAGTCGTATGTGTGTATCTCTAGTTATGAGCCAATTTTCCTCTGTTTTAATCTTGATTTGCAAAGTTGTTTCAATGAATAAAGGGTGAAGGACAAATCCAAATAAAACTGTTTCTTGATGTGTTTATCTAAGAGGCCCCAGGAAGTGCTGTATATGAGTTCCAGGCCATGGGCTGAAACTGATTTTCATCAACAGAAATGGGAATGCAATGTAATGAGCCTGCGACTGGTTAAAATCAGACCACTTCTAATTGATTATGCCTGTCTAAGGAGGCTACAATTACAAAGAGATTTGCAGAGTACAACCCTGTCTAGGCCTTTCCTACATTACAATTATTTTATGTAAGTGATTTGTTGTCTTCAATTAATAAAATCTGTCTCTTAAAGTGCAGGACAGCCCTCAGGGAATTTACTTCACAAATTCAAAACAAGTTAAAATGTTGGATAAGGAAGGCAGGGAGTAATGGATACCAAAAGCATCTTGTCCAGCTAAAAATTTATTGCTGGCCAAACACTGATAATCTATCTCAAAACAAGCAAACAAAACCTCTGTAGTTATTCTGATTTGCTGGTTTGGATAGAAGTGTTGCCTGATTCATGTCACTAGGAAAATACAGTTTTCTTTCCTTGACAGGCAAAATCTAGTGCATTTTTTCCAGCTCTTGATGTGCCTGAGGTCGTCTGATGCACAGACACAATACATTATGCCAAGATTTAGTAAACTTGCAACATATTTTTTCAGTTCTCAGTCGAGTTGGAACTCAGAAAAAAACATGAAGCAAGCCTATTTTTTTTTTTAAAAAAAAAAAGGAAAGTTAAAATATATAAATAAAAAAATATCTAGTTTTGCCTTTATTGAGAACAAACAAAACTTCTTAGCAGATCTAGGATTATTTGAGGAGCTAATGTCTATTGTCAGTATTAATAATTGTTAATAATATCCAGTGAATTTGTTCTTGCTAGACCTCTTTGGTACATTGTCTCCACAATAGTTGTTTTTATAGACTTGGAATCACAAATGTCCAGGGACGTTTCTGTCTAATGGGTAGAACGATGCAGTCCTCTTCCAGAGGATTTTCTGGCGCTTGTACCCTGCTAAAAAGCAGTGAAGTTACTCCTCCAGGAGTAACCCAGCACCAGAGTGGGTCGTGTAGGAACAGGGGGGAAATTCCCAGACTTCACACTTCAAACGTTATTGGAGGAAGCAAGTGACACTTGTGGGCATCTTTGGAGGGGAAAAACATTGCTGAATCCAGGTGAGAACATGTCCAACCTTGGCTGTGTTTATAATTATTTGCAAATCTGCAAATTCACAGATTTTTATCAGCAGGAGTTAGAAGGAGAGGTCTACCAAGCGGTAATGCTGCAGATCCATGTGCGTGTCTGAGGTTAGGCACTGCTCTCTGCGCTCAGAGATGGGCTTTGCAAGAGCCAGAATACCAGACTACAGACAGGCTGTGCTGTGATGTAGTGTTTCAGTGGGTAAGATTTCTCTGTTGAATATGAGGACTTGACAGAAGCAGTCATAAACATTCCTGCTTTCAGAGCTTCCACCGAAAATTGATGTTGAAGCTAAACAAGAAGATGAGAGTGTTCCCGTGGTCCAGCGGTGCTGCTGATGCTGAAGCGATGTATTGCAGGGAAAGCTCAGGTCTGGGAGGCTTTGTCTCTCTGTAGCAGGTGAAGAATGCCACAAGACAAAGTGGTCACATTTTCTTTCTTGCTCACATCTCAGAACAGTTGTCTGATAGTATTTTTGTCAATTCATGAAGGGAAAAATGGATTCAACTTGCTAAAATATACTTCAATAATAAAAGTGTATTTTGCCCAGGTATTTGTTAAAGAAGAATGCCACTTGTAGATAAAGAGTTGTGCTGAGTCCATAAAGCCCACCAACATAAACAAAATAGGATGTAGAATGGAAGTCAGGGAAAATATTAAAGAAAAATTTGCTAAAGATAATCCTTGAGAGTTATTTTATCCTATATATGTGTTGTCAATCTCCTGACTGGCTTGGCCTATTACCAAATATGTTGTCCTCAAAATTCAAGTCTGATGAGGAAGGAAAAACATTTAAACAGCATGTCAGATAGGATAAGTTTGTGATTTACGAGAAGCTGCCACTTGAAGTCTTAACAATGCATTTTTCCTCTCTACGTTTGAGGTGGAAGAATTTATAAAAGTTTTGAGATTCACCAAACTCCACTGTTGTTGTCATCAGTGGGATCAGTTACTCGGTGTTTACATAATTAATCCTGTTGATAAATTTAGTTTTGGTACCAAAATGGAGCAACTAGTAGTCTGCTCTCACTGATATATTCTTTCCCGGAGTTTTGCAAAAACAGACTTCTGTTTTCATACTGTCTTCCAAACAGCTAAACCTTTCGTAGATGTAGCTTAGTTAAGAGTCTTAATTCCACTTAGGAAGAACAGAAACAATTGCAAAAAATCCTGAGCATTGCACATAGGTGTATGAGACCAGAAACGTGGCATTTATATGGGACTGCTGATTTTGTCCTTTTTTATGCTCTCAAATACATGACAAAATACTGCATTTTAAATAATATATTGCAAATACCTTCTGTTAGTTGTATTTGTTCTTTTTAATTAGAATTTATAAAATGCACTGGTAGAAACAGTATGCATTATCAAACTTGTAGATTCTTTGTAATGAAAGCACAAGTTAATTTTTTAAGTAGGAATCTCTTAAATGTTTTACCTGAATGATGGGGTTTGTAGGACTTTCAAAGAGCATTTGAAGGCTGTGCTCACTTTTTTTCTATATTGTACTTACTTTTTCTTCTTTTGAAAAGAAGCTAAGTGGTAACTAAAATAAGTTTTTCTGAAGGCTAACTTAACAACTGAGAATGTTCAAATGGTGAAAAATTGACAGGAATAACTGGGGTTTTTATTTTAGCCATACCTTCACTTTCTTTACATAGATCCCTAGGAAGTGTGGCCAGTTATTTGTGCAAAAACACTGGCAGCTTGTTAATGCCTGTTTTGGTTGTTTGGCCTAATTAACGTAAACTTAAATGTCATCTGAAGAAATTGAAAGTAATTTTTGGTTTTTATGTCAGAATTTACAGGAACGTTGTGTGCTAGTACATTGAGTGTGGCACTTGGTCAATGTTATTCTTTTGACTCAAGGAAGGGAAAGATTTAAAACATATTTGTAAAATCATTTAAATGGCCTATACCTGCTGACATTAAATTAGACAAATAAAAAAAGACGTGTAGTTGGGTACCCAATATTCTAAGTTAACGTAGACAGGAGGAGAATGAAGAAGCTGAGGAAGGGATTGTAGGAGGTCCAGGCGACAAGGACTGACTGGGAGTTGCACAAACAGTAAAATGCCAGAGGCAGATCAAGAGAGGGATGCTCTATGTTAAGGTGTCCCAAAGATGGAGCAAAAGCAAGTGCGAGACAGAAGGACAAAAAAAATGGACTGAGGCTGAAAGAAATAAATGTTGGGAGAAAGGAGCTGCAGGTGTGCAGCACCAGCAGGAGGTCAAGGAAGTGTCAGAGGCAGAAATGTGGGAGGAGGAAAGTAAAAGTGTTTTCAGAAGGATCACGGGGACACAGTGAAAGAAGGAGGGTTGTGGAGGGCAGAGCATGGTACTGCTGGAATGCTGTGCTGAACAGGGAATATGGAAGGGTGTTACAGGAAATAAGTGACACTAGGGCAGAGTGAGTTGTTCGTGTTTGTTAATGGTTAAAATTCTGTCCCCATATGAAGTTGGAGGTTGCTCATCCTTCTGAGATATTGTTTGGGGTTCTCTTTAGATTCCAGTATGTACCACTGACTCACTTGCACTGTCTCCATGGGGTTTTATGGTTTTCTGTGAATGCAAAAGAAATGGAAAACTCAGTGCTGTGCCAGAGAGAAGCTGTAACAAAAATAGCAGTCTCACTGTCCATATCAAATGCTTTTTTTCTTTTCCCCTCTTTTTTTTTCACTTTGAAACCTTTCCCTTATACTATACAAAATACAATGGGATGCTTCTGTCCTCAACAATGTGTTATCCATGGATTCTGTTAATCGCTTATATTTGTAGTTTTGAATTATATTGTGAGTACTGATGCTTAATCTCTAATATCGAAGTTGTTGCAGATGTCTTTGGAAGAAAACATCCAGCCTAAAATATGCCCTTTTCCTGATCATCAACAGTTATCTTAGTTCCACACTGTAATAAAATATGCTTTTCTGTTCTCTTTGGGGTTTTTTTTTTCCCATTTACCAGTGACTGCGCCTAACCCACTTTTAATAAAAAGGGAAAATATGAAAGATGTTTTCCTTAGTATTTGTCTAGGAAAATCTCTTCTTGGCAATGATTACCTTTCAGCCTTCTCTCCATTCATATGATCTCTTCAGCTGCCCTTGGGTAGATGATAGTTTATGAGTGCAAATTTAACCTCTTCTCAGCCCATAAGTAATTGCAGCTTCTTGCAGGTCTTGGTGAATGATGATGAGTATCCAGATTTTTCATACTTGGACCCCCTTCCCATAACATTGTACTACAAGCACAGCAGTATTTTGTTGCTGTTCTTGTAATTTTTGTGTCAGTAAGGATGTCAGTAATAATTTCTCACCTTTTTTCCTTCTTTGTTCTTCTTTTCTGGAGCCTCCAGTAGGAAGATGGAAGATGGCATGAATGCTTGAGGGGCTGCATACAGGATCTGATCTCAATATTTGTCTAAATTGAGCAAATACTTAGATGTATCGTGACATGTGTGCATATCTCGATCTAGTGGACGTGAAGTGATTGAGGAAGACTGTGAGATGTTCATGCATTGTGTTGAGGAGAACCAAGTTCTGTAAGCTGTGTCTTTTCCTAGAAGAAGTTCTTCCTGTCCCACAAATTAAGCAATCCTTAAGGGGAGAAAAAAAATCAATTAATTCTTGGGGGTTCTTTTGCATCTATCAGCATCCTGGACAAGACTGCTGTTTGCCAGGATCCTTATTTGGTCAGCTAAAATTTGTTCTTCCTTCTCACAGCAGTTGGTTGTTCAAACTGTACAGTGATTTTTATTTGTAAATAAAAACAGACAGATATTTACTTTGGTAATCAGTGTGGTTTTTTTGGTTTGGTCAGATATTTTGATGTAAGCCAAAGAAAAGAGTTTACTTAACTTTAAGCGGAAGAGAAAACATTTACATGAAAGCCAGGAAGGATTTCTTAGCGATGAAGTTGAAAGCAGGAATATTTCCACTGCATTGTAATAAGACAGAGGCTTTCTTCTGTACATATTTATGTAGAAGAAGAGTGTTAGAGAGCTTGTGGAGCAGAAGATGAATGCAGAAGGATTTGCTCTGTGTTCTGCTGAGGCTAAGCGAATGTGCAGACAGCCTTATTTTGCTGACAGCCTTGCTGTTGAGGCATCCGAGACTTTCTGTAAAATAGATGAGTTGTGGTGTCCAGTCTTTCACAATTACATGGGAAAAATAAGTCATCCAGCAGGCTTCCAAACCACAAGTATCTGATATATACAGAAAAAGAGGATCTGTGTACTCTTGTATCACAGTCTCTGCAAACTAGTAGTTCTAGGAGTAGCTCCACCATTTTTTTTACATTAAAATAATTTTCTCCTTCAAAGATGAAGACACAGGGTGAAGTTAAGCTGGTCTTGCAAAGTTCAAATGAAGATTTACTGAACTGGATCTGAAGCTCGGTGCATAACTGGCTCCTGGAGTCAGCAGAAGGGTCACCGCTCTCTGACGTCAGGCTGTGGGCTCTAGCAAAGTTGGCAGTGTTGCCTCCAACAAAATGAAAGACACCTTCCTCCTCTTCCCCTAATGTTTATCTCTTTTTGTCCACCTAGTACTGCTGCCCCTTGCCTTGCCCCAGAGCTTTTACCCTTCCATCTTGTTGGTTTTCATGTTACTGCTTGCACGTATGACAGCTGTACCTCAACATAAAGCAATTTTGATGGGAAATAAAAGCGCTTCTCTTGCAATATACTTAGAAATACATACTTGATTTAAATAAATGAGCTAGTGGATCTGTGAATTGCTGAAATGCAGCTGAGGAGGGAAGCACATAGGAAATGGAGAGGGTGGAGGGCTCCAAAACTGAAGCTATTTCTCTTCTTGAAGTGAGGCGCTTGAACTTGAACCTTTTTCTTTCAACTACCTGGGATTATTTCTGTTGTTAAACTCATGTCTGGGGAGTCAAGCTGTGTAATAAGTGGGACAAAGGCCTAATCCCTCTCCAAGGCAACCAGACAGTTCAGAAATTAAGGAATACTGGCCATTGGATACTTGTCGTGTGACATAGGTATTAATGCCAGTTTATGCTATGATGCCAGTATGTAATGCCTGTATGTTTGGAGGGGTTTTAGAAAATGTAGCAAATAAAATATACAGGTTTGCATGTTAGGAGGTGGAAGTCATCTGTGTCATCTAGAGGATTATGCTGTGACATAGGTTCGCAGAAATATTGAAGTTCTTTGACTACATCAAACCTGTTCAGAAAAGAAACTGTAGTGAAAACATGAATGACAGAACTAAGGGTTAGGTAATATGTCTGAAAATCTTTTTCAAATACCAAATTTCTTTGAGGCTTGTCCAAAATTACTCAGAAAATGCTTCTGCCTTATATGTTACACAGTGTACAACCATGTCAAGTGTCTGTGTAAATGTCAAACAAATTAAGATGGCTTTGGAAGAATTTGAATATGAAAGGGCAGGATATTTAACTGTAAACAGAAGGCTTAAGGAAATGTCTTCATGGGCAACAAAATGAATCCGTATTTGTGTTGCAACTTCATGACAAATTCAGCAATTTAATAGTAATATTTGGATAGGCTTTTAGTAGAACTCGGTGCTTGCTTAGTTATAAACAGCAGAGTTCTATGGCAATGAATTATTTTTTTGTAGATACTGAAGAAAACTAAGTAAATTCACTTTAATCTCTGTATTTCCCTGTAATGCAGTTTGACCTTTTAAGAAAACTAAACTTCTAACATCCCTTAACACCAGTGGTGGTGGTGTTCTCTTCTGTGTTTCTTCATGATTTTTCCTTACTTGTATTTGAGTTTTGTGGGATATAGCATATTAATTTCCTTGCAATACAGGCTATACAAACATCTGAACCAGGCAAAATTCTTGGTTTCAGTATTACAAAGTGATTCATTCCTGTTGATGATGGAGAAGAGGCACATGAGGACTTCAGTCTGTCTCTGTGTGAGACTACTATTGATTATTATTTTCTTTCATTTTTGTGTCAACATTGCCAACTTTGCTGAAGTCTGAAACCCTCTGTTATCACAGATAGCCGTGACCTTTTTGTTCACTCCAGGAGGTGACCAAGCACTACAGAAGGCTGTCGGGCTGTGCTGTGCCCTGTGGGCAGGTTCCATGGGTGTAAAAGGCTGAAATGTCGCAGTTCCTGTACTGATACCTAAGAGGGATTACAGTGCAGCGCCTTTTCCCTGAGCTGTGTTAACTCTTCTAAATTAATAGGCGTAAGAAGAGCATACTGGACTTTTTTAATCAGTAAATTCTTTAGATTGATACACACAACTAGATCTGTTTATGTAGAAGGAACATCTTAATAGTAACCTTTTCTGACTACAGCTACGCAAAGCATGGGATTTTCAATATTATCAGAATGGCCCTGTCATTGTTTCTTCTTGTTTCAGTTGCAGCTGGGTAGGCTGACATACAGCTCTTTATCCAGTCTGATCTCTGACTTTAGAGCCATTCTATCAAGTATAATGTGATTGCATATTTGTATTTGGTGCTTTTTGAGGTTTCCAAACTACCTACATTTTTTTTTCCAAAGTATATTTAACGCGGTTTATTTGTGTTAATCATTTTCTACAGTGGTAGTGCACCACACGTACACTTTGTGAGACTGTATTAGTAGCTTGATTTAAGGAAATGCTTACCAAACAGATATAATTGTCAAAGATGACAGGCAATCTGCAAAGTATTGTAGCATTTAAGTTGTTTGAAGCTTCCATCCCATGTGTTGAACAACTTGGAGTTATCAGAAAAGTTTGTGTCCTCGTTTCTTTCTATTTAAATACGAATACACGTGGTATCTAGGAGCACTGTTTTATAATTTAGAATCAGTTTAAAATGGAAAGCTATGTTTTCATTTCATGCCAGAATTTACCTTGTGATACCTTCTGCATACTTTGTGTTTTTCAACTTGAGAATCACCTCATGGTCTGGAGCAGATGGTAACATCATCTATTTGTCACTTTACTTAGTTTTATTCTCATTTCAGGAGTGCAGTTGTTTGGATTTTGGGAAGAGATGAACAGAATTATTTCAGATTCTGAATTGATGTCTGGTATTCCCTACTCATCTGCAGTACCAGGACTGATACAGTACCTTCAGAGCATCACCAAGCTTGTAATATCAGTGCTGGTGGTGACTGCAGGTCCTGACACCCAGAGGGGCAGTTCACCTGTTGAAAAGAAGATAGCCAAGCCATCATTGTCAATAGTTTGTCTCCTTCACTGTGAGTTTCATGAAGTACGTCTGCTTGCGTTGGAAGCAGTACTGCTCTGGTCGAAGCAAATAAATTCCAGGAAGACTGCAGAAGAAGGAGGAGGTGTATCGTGTTTACTCATTGATTTGGAAGGCACTCTTCTCACAATGGCTCTGAAGGAAAAGAATCTCCAGTGTTTTTGCAAGGTAGGAGGGTGCTGTTTTATTGGCATTTGATATATTTCAGTAAATGATATTCTTAGTTTTAAAAATATTTTTCAAATGTGCATAATTTTTTTTAGTAGTGCATGAGTGTTTTGTAGGTGGGTTTTTTTACATTGGATAGGAGCTGCACTATAGTTCTGAAACAGATGCTCTTGCATAAAAGCAAGAATTTCCTCTTTCCTTTCTTGGCATTGTCGGGAGAGTACGTTTGTATTCTTGGAGTGGGATTTAAGTCGGTGTTTTACTGATCTCAAGTGTACACATTCTTGTTGAGATTGTTTGTAAATTCTTTGTGATTTGTGTGTGCAGGTGCTGGAAATTCTTTATAATATAGATCTCAAAAATATGCTTCCAAATGCTGAATGCTCTATGAAAATGAATCCAAATGAGCTCTTAACGTGGAGTTTAAACGTTATAGATACCTCCAACAGGTATAGTCAGTCATTCTTATTAAAATACTTACATTTTAAAAACTGTAAATCTTGGAGTGTTAATATATTGGGTTTGGACTCTCTGTTGATTTAAAAAAATCATATATCAGAAAAGTGAGTGAGAGGTCTTGATGAGAATTTTTTGGAGAAGTTGGGGATCTGAATTATTAAAAAGGCCCACAAGTTATACTGGCAAGCACCCTGTAAATGTTCAGTAATACAGTTCCTGAAATAAGAAGTGACTCTGGTCATCAGATGGTAGTCAGTGAGCACAGAACTTCCTGAATGGTAACTGAGAAACACCTTCATGCATAGAATTGATGATCCAAACATACAATCATTCACTGTGAGTCTGCTGTCAGTCCTATCCTGGTTTACAGACCTGATGTCACTTGCTGGATTGGCAGAAATGGTTAGCCTTAATCCTGAGGGTTCTCACTCCTTTATCAGATGTAGAGCCGGTTTGTAGTTCATACTGAATTAGAAGCTGTGTTAACCTATTCATAGTGGAATGGACAGGCAGGGTTAAAGTGTCGGGGCTCTAAGGGCAAGACCATGCTGTTTCTAATAGTCTCTTTTTTAAAGCCATATAAACACTGCACCCCAGTGATACCAATGTAGAATATTTAGGGTATAGAGTGTAGAACAGCATTTTATAGCTGTGCATGTTTGCCATTCATTTACAGTGACGTGTTTATTTCTGGAATGAAATAAGATATTTATGGTAAAACAGCACGAGCTGGTGCTATTAGAGGTTAAACATGAAATAGCAAACGTTACTGTAAGCTCAGGTGTTGTCATTCCTTGGGGTGAGACCAGCCCTTCAGGAGCCTCGGTGCCAAGCACCCTGTCCTTACACTCTGCTGAGCAGTGTGGAAGCTCCGGGAGCTGGCAGTTGGCTTGTTCTGCACTAGTAACAGTTCTGAAAGCTGTGGAAGAGACACTCCTGGAGCTTAACACAGCTTGAAGAAATGCATTTGTTTATCATTTAAAATGTCTTTTTCTTCTGACTTGGATTCCATTTTCAAATGTGTTTTAATATAGAAAATAAACACGAGAGTGGTAAACGTAAGAGCATGTATCATTTGCTTATCAACTAACAGTTTAACTAATGTCAAGATCTGTAACGTAAAAATTCCGAGTGCTCAGCTTTATCACCTACTGGTGATAATCAGGAGAGATTAAGAACTGTCTGGTTTCTTTTCTGCAGTTTAAATGACGGCACAAATAGCTGTGCTTTTTTTCATATGTTCTTTACCTTGTTTTCTCAGCACTGAAGTTCAAAGCATAGCTCTCAAATTTGCCTCCAAGCTGGTTATCCATCTTTTGCAGAACCGTCAGCAGGTAAGGGAAACAGAGCTGCTTAACACTTTAATTCTGGAGTCTTTTTGGTGATAGAAGTAACATGGCTTCTTTTAGATAGAAGCCCCAAGTTTGTGTTTTCTTGTGTCATGGCACCTTTTCTGGTGTTAAGTCTTCCTCTCTGAATACACTGCCATATCCCAAAGTGAAATGGCCATGATATCATCTCAGCATATCCCTCTCAAAGTCATTTAAAGTTAAATACATCATAAGTAAAGTTTTCTGACAGATTAATTTCAACTTCTGAGAGCATCCAAAATAGTCACTATAATGTGGAAAGAAAAATGCCTGTTGTGATTGACACGTGTCCTGGATCCAGTCCATTTCCTGAAGCGCAGCTTTGTTGTGGTTCCTGTTCGCTGGGGAGCCAACAGGAGAGCAGAGTGGATCCGAGGAGAAGGCGAGAAGCTGAAGCAGTGGTTGGGCACAGCTTCCTTCCTCTCTGTGGGCAGCGTGACCTTGCCAACTCCCAGCCTGAAATCATTGTCTGAGCACACCAGCCTCTTGTCTTTGTGGAGTTTCTGATTGAATTTCCTCTTAAAATTTGTTTTTAAAACACTAGAGTAAACGTAATAACCCTTGTAAAATTCAAGGCTCGGTGTTCTCCATTCCTGTTTATAGACTACTTAATTTAGATTTATGCCAGCACAAATTACTGGCTCACATTTCTTTTGATGATAAATCATCAGTCTGTGTTGTCACATATGCATAGAGAAGTGTTAGGGCAGCTTTTAGTGCTAAACAATTTTAATTATTTTTTTTTATGTTTTCAAAGACACAAAACCCACTTCATGCATATTTAAAAATAGATAAAATTCTCACAATGTGTTTTAAAATTAAGATTTTTTTCTCTTTATATGTCTGTTATTTTTTATAGAATCTGCAGTAGAATTGATTCATATTGTATGCTAATAATCTTGTCTTGTTATTTAAAAAGGAAGCCACACATCTGCACATAAGAATTTGGAACGTGAATGTTAAGTCTTTTAGCTTAAGAAAGGCAAAATGCAAAGACTTCAATGAATGTTAAAGTAACCATATAAACCTTGTTTCACAAATAGATGTGGAATATGTTATTGCTTTGAAGTCTCGTATTAATTTACAAAACAGAATTAATGAAGAATGCTATAGCAATCTTAACTGTAGTGATGCTAAAACTGCTTTCTCTAATGATCATGTAAATCATGTGAGATCTGGGACATCTGTACAGAGCGTGCCTTCTGCTTTGTAAAAGACTAAGTACACCAGTTTTCCATCTTTTCTTGGGCTTGCATTCAGCGTTCGCATTTGTAGAAGGGATTGTTTCTCTTCTATAAGGTAAAAGTCAAGTTCTGTCTTTCTAGATAGTCCATGTGTCCGTTCAAATTTTGAGTAATTGTAATTGGGAGATTTTTACTTTTTTTTAACCTGTTACAGAATCTGTAGGACATCCTGTGGCTCTGTCCCTTTGTGCAGCACAGGTGCATGGCCGGAACGAGGCAGAGCACAACCAAGGTTTCACTGATCCCTCAGTGAGTCCTCCTGCACTTCTCTGCCCTTTAATTTGACTCACCTGCTCATTGATCCTTTTCTTTGATTGTTCTTTTTTTCACTTCTTTTAATTAAAAATAAGTAAAGAAAGGAAAAAAAGGAGAAAAAAAAAGAATGAGTTGCATACATCTTAAGTGTCTTCAGGTCAAACTGGTACTGCTTTTTCTGTTCTCCCATGCTTGAGGTCTTAATCTGTTTGGATGGTTTTTTCCTCCGGACCTTCCTTCTGATAGCTCTAGCACACACTTGTGTGTGGTTGTGCCTAGATGCCACCTCCTGCAGTTTGCATGTGCTGTTATCTAACCTGTACTCAAAGTTCCTGCACCTCGACTGACCTGCTTCCCTTCCGAGTGTGGCATTTGCAGGGGATCCCAGCCCTTTCTTGGTTACTTACAGAAGTTAGGACTTTCTCTTCCCAGCTACAGCCCAGCTGTCCCAATGGAGGTCAGCGTGTACAAGTCTTGGAAGTGCTATTTGAATTACGGGTAAAATGCACATTACTTCTTTCCACAAAATATCTAGTAGCCATCACTATGCATCGCAAAGAGTCAACGCTTTGTCCCATTATTAGTAAGCACTAGTCTGAGGACTAAATATTTCCCAAAAGATGACAACTGGATTTCATTTGAACCGAATATTTCTCTTTCCTGTTCTTTCTTCTAATTCTTCATGGTTTAGGACAGCGAGCTGTGCTGTCTATCAGCCAACGTGGAGGTTCCTTCAGTGTTCTGAATGCACATGCTGTCAGAACCCAAGATATCTCAGCAGTCTTATTAGAAAAAAATTCCATTCCCAGTATCTGCAGAGGAGACAGATGGAGCTGCATTCACCCCTTTACCAAGCATCATATAATTACCAAAGCTTAAGGGTGATGCTTTAGTTTGTGTGCACTTAGTTGTTTTTCCAGATATGTGTATGTGTCTATATGTAGGATGCTTCTGAGAATTGTTTCAATTTGTTGTAGTCTGGTGTATTTCTCTCTGGCTTGCATGTTTAAAAGAAAAGATGTACTTTGACATGTGTGATCGCTGATGAGTCTGACGTGCAGTGACAGAGCACAAGAATTGCCTATGAATATTGCTCTGACTAAAAGAAAGTCTCTCATCTTATATGTGACATAGTAAAAGCCAATTTTTGAATGGACATGTGGGGTTCTCCACCCTGAAAAACACCTGCATTTCCTGATGAGTCGTATCCCATCAGCAGTCCACAGTTTAATGTGATCGTAAGCAGTAACACCGGATTGTACAGCATGCTTCTCACATGTTCCATGCTTTCAGATTTCAGAAGTCCTGAAAAAATGGGTTCAGCTGATAGTTTATTTTTGTGGAGATGAGCAACAGACAGAGATGCTGTTAGCAGCTACTGAAGTTCTTAAAAGTATAACATCCTTCCTTCTGATCAATGAGAAGCTCATTCTTGGTGAGTAGTTTGAACAGTAATTTTCTGGATCTTTTCAGATTAAACTTAAAATGTATTGTATACATATATATGTATATACAGTCAAAACACATAATTGCATCAAAAGAAGTGGGTTGGATTTTTTTTAATTTTAATAGGATTTAATTACTAAACAGATAGACTTATTTAAATTTTGTTATGACACCACATGTCAGAGTCTCTTGCAATAGCTCTGCAGAAGTGGGGGGACATGAGATGCTGTGATGTCTCCAGGCCACTACATATTGCTGTACAGATTTGCTGGCTTGCAATTGCCCTATGACTTGAATCTTTCTGTAATATTCTGTTGGTGATGTGGACATACCTTTAGTTTAACACCGTGAGTGTAACAAAGTTATGCTGGTTGAATGTTGAAATTAAAGGGTTCATTCTAGAAATGAGGGACACATTCTATTATCATTAATAGTTGGATCACATTATACCTCACAGATACAATGTTTTTTTCTTAAGTTAACATTAGACTGTGTCTTTAGAAAACAAACAGACAAAAACCCTACACAGCCTTATTCAGTAATACATCACTGACTGAAGGGTAATGCTAAGTGAAATTCTCTGGTCTGTTGTGCAGAAGACATTGTTTTTTTCTTCTAGCTTTTTTGTCTTTCCTGCCTTCTGTGAGTCCCCTGTGAGTAAGAGGGTTTTATGACTAAAGGGACAGGAGATATGCAAAAATAGGCAGTGATAGGTGAAATTATTTTGCCTTCTGTGAATCCCCGGTGAATAAGGGGATTTTATGACTAAAAGGCCAGGAGGTATGCAAAAATATGTAGTGGTAAGTGAAAAAGAAATTATTCTGCATCTTAACCAAGACCGACAGCTTTAAATACTTTTAGTTTCTGTGATATTTTATTGCAGTATAGTTATTTAAATGTTTTTAGTTTGAGTAGCTTAAGTCCATGTATGCGGACCGAATACAAATTTTTGTTAGACAAGAAGAATGGTATATTTCTTAAACTGTAGATAGTGATTTTTTTGAAAGTCAGCTATTTATTTTTAGATGTGTCTTTTAAGAGTTATTGATAACTTTTATTAGAGCTAAGCCTGTTATATGAGATAGACATTGTACTATTAAATGTTTGTAGTATCAGTTCTGGAAATCTTGACCTCTGCCATCTAGTTAAAGCCCTTGTTAGGGCTTTTATATTAAATAAAGATAGTGGAAGTATTGGAGTGCAAAACTCCCAAATGCTGTGCTTGTCATCTGTTGTCTTTTGGAACTGTCCTGGAGCTGATGGGGAGCAGTTTCCTCTTTGATCTTGTCAGAACAGTTCCTGGTTTCTATACTTTCCAGACAGGGAAATATGAAGTCCTGAAACAAAAAAAAAAAAAAAGAGCAGCAGTTTGCATCCTGCATAAAATCTTAACAAAGGAAAAAAACTCCAAACCATCACCCCACTAAAACAGCCCAGAAAAGAAAGCTCTAAGGCCTCAGTGGACAAACCATCTGAAGTAGCTCTTTTGTTCTGAAAATTAGGTTAGGGAAGGAGAGATGCAGAGCCAAGCCTCCATACTACGTAGAAGTGTCAATCTGTGAAACTGTTAGTACTGCAGTGAGAAACTGAGCGAATAAAGGACGTGATCTTGTGTTTAGTTGTAGGGACTAGATGATCTCCAGAGGTCTTTTCCAACCCCTAACATTCTGTGCTATAAACCCAGAATCATTCCCTTAAAGGGGTTATGCACATATAAACAGTTTTGGCTTTTATGCCTTGTTCTGCATCAGCTTGTTTGACTGTATATAGAAGAAAGTAGAGGTTAAAGAAAATTGTGATTGTGTGAAATGAAGTTGCAGCCATTCCCGTAAGCTTCCATTAAGTACACTCATAAGAGGAAGAGGGTGAATGCCAATCAGTATGTTCTGGATGATCCCATCATCTCTCCATCACATTGCTTGAGGATTCAGAGAAAGTCTTTCTGGAAAATCCATTTGCAGACTTCCACCTCTCCCAGAGATACAGTAGAAGCTTGTCTAGGTGGGAAAACTGGCCACTGTATCTAGAAGGGAATAATTATTCTGCCCTAGCTGTGCCATTATTGGGTGCATTATGCTAGAAAAAAAAAAGCAACTTCTTTCTGAAATAATTATACTCCATGCTATTCCTACATGGAGAAGTTATATGAAATACAAGAATGCTTCTTCTGCCTATGTAGTAAAGCCTCAAGCAGTTGATTTCAGCCAAGTGAAATACAATGAATTGTCTGGCTAGCCTTGTAATATGAATCTCTGATAGACCTGTTGATAACATTGAAGAAAACCAGTGCAGCAATAAAGCACTAACTCCCATGTTGTCTGTGATCACCAGAAAGTAATATCTAACAGCTGGCTGCCTCTAAAAGAGACTTTCCAGTGGATTCCTTTACTGAGGTTGTGCAATGAGAACTGTCATCTGAAAATGTAGCCCAGCAAACCTATGAATACCTATGACTTGTGACTTCAGCTAGTCATCCTTAGTGTGACACCACTAAATGGCACAACGTGTTGCCAGTGGAGTGTGGTTTTGAGATGTGAATTGCCCCTGGGATGCTATGTGGGGTCTGCCCCTTCAGGGGTTACCAGATGAAAGCCTCCTTCTTGGCAGTTGTCTCTGATTAGTGTTGACTGTGTGCAGATAATTACCCCATGAATTAAACCTGACTTGCTTCCAACAGATAGCGGGTATAAGGGTAGCAGGGCGTGTTGGTGAGTGGCGGGATGAGGTGGATATAGGAAAAGTAGGTGACGGGTAGATCCCTGGGAGGTGGGATTGTTTCCCTTTTCCTGTAGGGAGTGGCATTTGTGGTCAGCACTACTGGCAGTATCTGAACAAAATTTGTTTTGGCAACCCCTGCTCGAGGCAGATTGCAACAGCAAATCCATGATCACAGTGCACTGGTCAATCTCTAGCAGCAAAACTTTGAGTGTTGCCAAACAGGAATTTTGCACTGCTAGAAATTGTAGAAAATTCAGAGCACCCATGACTGAAAGTTGAACCCAGACTAAGAGAGATCTGCTCTCTTATCTGTTTGTTGCCTGCTGTTTGAACCAATCTGAGTCAACCACCTAGACAAAGTTCACACATGCTGAAGACATTTTGAATCATATTGCCAGTTGTCTTCTCAGTGATTTGCCAGTGCATTTCTCCTGCTCATGTTTCAGGTTGCACTGTATTTGATATGTTTAGGTGTGTAAAACAGAGCTTTGTAACTCCTTTGAATGCATGTAAGAAAAAATTCTATTTTTTCTCTATAAACAAATATAGGACTATCTGATACCCTTGCTATGTGGAAATGTGTGGTTCTACTGCTGCAGAATGAAGATTTGGTAGTAAGGGATGCTGCTGCTGAGGTTATACAAGTGGCACAATCTGAAAAAAAGAACAGTAAAGGAACAGGTATGTTAACTTTAAAATCTTACTGGATACTTGAGAGACAAAAGTACTTCTCGTCACAGACTTCTTGTTAACTGTAAAGTGATCCATGCATCTCTTACAAGCACATACCGTGGAAGATTACAGCAGGCTGTGCTGTTTGACACCAACCATGCTTTATTATTTTGCTTTTACTGTTCTTGGTAAAATCTGCATATGGTTATGTGGGTATGTTAAAAAGACAAGAGTGGCATTGGCTGTATGGTTCTTGCTCTGATGAATCAACTATCATATATTTCACATTTTGGAAGTTCTTTAATGCCAGCTTTGGTCCAATATAATGCAGTGGAAAACACTCTTTGAATCCCAGGTCATTATAATAGCCTGATCACAGAGAGATAGGAATCTGGGAAACAGTGTTCAGCTCATTGATTCGTTATTAGACCTTGAAATCCATTTAGATCCAGATCAACAGAGACAATTCTCAACACACCCACAATGTGCTTTCGAGGATGTGGGCCTTTTTGTCTGCATGCCCTAGTTTACTCAACCCTATTAAATTTAAAATAGCCACAAAACCTGAGTAGGCTTAACTAATTAATGTGCTTCACTTTGAGAGTCTTTGCTGACGCATTCTTGTATGTGTTGTGAATAAATTAGAATTTGCTGCCAAGCTCATCTCTTTCTGGAGGTCCTACCAATCTGTGCTGCTCAGTAACGCCCATGCCGACTTGTCTGCAGCCAGTTCAAATTAGTCAGCAAACTCCATGTGAACTTCTGCTGGGCTAGAGATAAAGCAGCTCTGTGATTTTATGAACAAGTAAGAAAAGTCAGTAAAAATTTATGTTTGCCACTGCTGTAGATAGAGGTAGCCAGGAATGTACTCGTGTGGCAGATACGGTTTTGAGCAGGGCTGTGGGGTATGAGAAGGTAAAAGGAGGGATGTGTTACAGATGGCTTTCATCTTCGTGTTAAATTCCAGCACTTTTGGCACAACTCTGGCAATTTCTTGTGTTGGACTAGATGATCCTTTGAGGTCCCTTCCAACCCCTAACATTCTGTGATTCTGTAATTTATCTAGTCCCCGCTACAGCTCTCGTCCGTATTACAAGGCTTTTCTGCATGTGTGTGCCTCAGGTCCCCAACGCTGGCCTTTGGGGGACGTCCTCAAATGTCTCAAGGTGGTACTTTCTCTGGAAATAGTATAATGCTGGATTTTCTGTCTGGTTCCCCGCATCTTCTCCCTTCATCCTTGTTCTGTCTCTGTGCCAGGGCATATTGCCCTGTAACTGCATGAGGGCAGTTAATTAATACTAAGGTCACATCAGTGCTTGCTGTTACAGCTTACCACTTTGTAAAGCAGAAGTGGCCATAATCAAGGAATTGGTTTTTATTTACTATGTTGCTAATTAGGATAGGGACACCCTCCCCGAACGTGTGTTAACCCCTTAGTTATACTTAGCTGTGCCTTCCTGTTCTTTCAATTAAACTGCTTTTAATGAAATGAGTCCTTCATCTGTGACTAGCAAAGAACGCTGCTTTTGAAAAGATAGAATCCAGTTTCTTTCCGTCTCTATTTTTTCCTTCCTGTGATGTGCATTTTTTCCCACTAAACTCATTTCACTTTTTTGTGCTTTTTAGCTTTTGGGGGCGCAAGGCAAGGAGTTCTGTGTCTGCGTTTTTTGTCTACAACCAGATTAAAATAAGCTTACGTTTGAATGTTTTGTTTGTTACTTCCGTTTAACTGCTTTTCATGTGCATATGACATATGCACTATGTTTGGGTCTGGGGTTTAGACATTTCATGAATCACCAGTGTTCTCTGTCGTGGCAGTTTTAAAATCACATTCCAATATGAACTTATTTTGTCTCAGTTTTCATACTATGTAAGTCTACTTTTTCATCACAGCACTGATTTTAAAATTATCTAAGATATATTCATTAGAAGCCATAGAATGGCTCTCTTTAAACCTTTTATCTGATAACAAATTGCTGGATATTTTACATTATTTGATAACAAGTTGCTGGGTATCTTACATTGACTGACTTTACATTTCCATTACACAATGACAAATGAGTATTGTGACCCTGCAGTTTTATCATGAAATGAGAAAGATGACTCAAGAGATCAGAGAGAGGAATGGATGTTTAGAAACCCATTTTCATGTGTTCTGTAATTGATCCAGTTTTATTTCATGCCATTACTGCTAACTAACATGAGAGAGTATAAAGGCTATTATAATTTTGGTTATGCATCAAAATATTTATATTCTAGTAGCCATTGTGTTTCCAAAAATACTGCACTGTAGAAGCAAGTTATAGTGTGTTTCCTGTCTTACTGCTGTTAATTCACTGTACAGAGAGTAGGAATGCTGCTTACAAAATCCAAGCACAGGACTTGCAAGAAATTTTGGTACTAGCATCATTATATCCACTCTTCCCAAAATTCTTCTGCTGTGTACACAGCGTGTAAAGTAGTAGGCTGTAGCTGCCTACAGAAGAACTATTTTGTTGACTTAGGGAATCAACACCTTAGATGTTTCATTTATATGCATGATCCAAAGGAATAGCCTGACAACTGCCCCTGTCCTTCATGCACGGTACAAGCTGGCATCTGGCTTTCTTAGGAAAGAATACTGTAACAGGGTCTATACCTGTGTGTAGCAGCTGGATTGAGACTCGATTTGTATTCTGCTTCAGCAGGTAAGATGTATGAAGTTGGACTGTTGTTAATAATAACAAAGTTATTTGCATAGGTGGTCTGTATAGTTGTTACAGGACGTTTTTGCATTACGTACACATTGCTGAATAACAGTAAAAATGCGCAGCAGTATGATAGTGTCAAATAATAGGTATTTTCAGGTCGTTTATAGATGGTGAAACTGGATCAGTGTGGTTTCAATTTCAGTAACAGCTCCTATCTTGTGTAATTTTTTGAAATATTATGTGAGCTCCTGGAAGAGAATATCAGCTGGGTTTCTTGGTATTCTCTCATGGCTTTTAGTGAGGACAAACCCCCTAATTTCATCAAATAGCTAATCCTTGCAGGTTTGGATTGCTCGGATTACGAGAGCAGTAACCTTGCAGATTCTGAGATGTAGGGTAACAAATGCTATACAAGAACTCAGTGAAAATTGCAGCCCCTGTTTTAATTTGAAAGGAGAAAAGCTCAGAACACGTGGATACACAGCAGGGCTCCTATCCTTCACACCCCAAGAAAACCCCTATGAAACCTACTGTTTTTAATAGAAGGCAAGGACTTTGACAGTTACTACTAAAGTTATTTTTTTAAAATTTCCTTTATTTATAAAGAAAAGCCTGATTTATTTTTGTAATATGTGTAAAAGGTCCCGGTTGGGAGGGGAAGTTACTGAGGTTGGCTGACACCAATCATTTTCTCAGCAGAGCAGGTCAAACAGAATCCTGTCTGACTAGAAAGGAGAAAACCTTTTGTTTTCCATGCTAAAAATACCAACCTAGCAGGTAGTTAACGTTTTCCTAATAACTTGAACAATATAAACCCCGTCTGTAACTCAAAGTATTGTAAGTACACTTTGTTGTTGTTTCCTCATGCATTGAGGTGTAAACTTCTGGGGGATTGTTTTATTCCTTTTAGTATGAGGGAGGGTACAGGAAGTATTGTGTTCAGTGTAAATGTAGAATAGCTGCTTTGAAATCTAATTAAATTAGTGACCCATGGCTGTGTAAAGTCTAGACCTATTCACAGCAGCATTTCTTATCCAAGAGGGTTACCCCTTACACGAAAGATCATTGAAGTCAAGGAAATAGGAGGTTTTTTTCTACTGATGATCGCTTTACTGAATATAATGAAAAATTGAAGTAACTCAGTGCCAGAACAAACACTGTGTTTATTGGTGTCATTTTTCCTCTAAGACTGTTTTTTTTTTCATTTTATCTAGGGAAGTGTTATGAGCTTGACAGTACTAGAGAAGTTTGAATAACATTATAGCTAAGCCAGTGCAATTCTGTAAAATTCCGTATAAAAATAACTTTAGTATGCTTAACCTTTATATTGGTAAATTACCAAATTAACCTTAAATGGCTTTAAGAACATTTTTAGTGTTGTCAGCATTAGCACCAATTTAGCTGATTTTTTTAGATTAAGCTTAGATGAGCAATTAGATTTGCAAACTTGAATAAATTTTTTGAAAGTGCCTGAATGACTTAGCAGCCAAAATATGCCTTTTGAATATTGTTTAGACCTTCAGGAACCTTCACTTACTGTGCTACGTTTTTTTATATCACTGTCATTGGGTGAATTGTAAGCATCTTTGAAAATCAGTCCAGCTGGCGTTTTTTGTTATTTCCCTTAGTTCTTAAGTAATTCTGAGAATAGGATTGGGGCTGTAAATCATGTAGTCAGTTTTGAATATAATGCTGATTTAGTCTGCTGGCCAAAAATTCAGGTATACAAATCCTGTTCATTCTGTACCTGCTTCACGTGCTTAAGAAATAAGCAATAGATGATATTCCTGTGTCAGGAGTTTCTGAACAAAAAGCAATGCTCTCTTTTCTTCTCTTGATGGTTGTTCCTTTCCCGATAGATTCTACTTTTCCTCTCCTGAAAAAAAATAATCAGTGAAAATGACAAGTGTCCTACTTTTTGTTTCTCCAGCAAAAATACATTATTAGCTGGCTGGTTTAAAGAAGCTGACTCCGTCTTCTGAAGAGCATCCTCTTTAAAGGGGGTGTCACTGTTCTACAGAGCAAATTGGGGTGAGATTCTTGTGAAAGTCTTCATTGCTGGATGTTGACTCATGTTTTAATGGTCCATAGTATCTTAGAGTTTTCTTACTGCATCAGACTACACGCATGTAGGAACCTTTCAGCAACTTTTTTTTTTTTTCTTTTTGACTAAACAGTATAAATGTCAGTGAAGGGAGAAGTTAAAATGTGCTGGGTTTGGGGGAAAAGGAAAAATATCATTTAACTAGATTAAAGAACTAAAACATTTTCAAAGTGACTGAATTAATCTCTAGGTTTTAGCTTCTGACTGAGTAGAGCTTTTCTCTTTGTAAACCATGCTGTCTCCTTGACATGTAGAAAAGCAAAGCTTCTTGTTTCTTCTTGCACCTCTGTTTTGTTTTGTTTGGGGTTTTTTTTACATCATGAATATAGAAGGTAAATTCAAAATAAACAACTTCATGAATCCAGAGTCGGTGTCTCTGTCATGAATGTGCGTGCAAGAAGGCTTATCTGCACGGTTTTATTGGTGGGGAGGGAATGTAAATAAGCCTTAGCAGAGGTAGGAAAGGAGAAGTTAAAAGAAGGTCAGACTAACTATCTTAACATTTGAAAGCCACAAGGACAGAAAAAAGCCTACTCAGATTTACATTTCTTGTTCCTATCCTCTAAAAATCTAAAGCTGTGCAGAGGTTTTCATACATGTGTGCTCTAAGATGATCTACTAAATCACTTGAGCAAGAGATAAGAGATAAAGCAGTCTGTGTGATGTTAATGCAGCACAATGGTCTGGAATTCATCAAGACCACAGGTGATATCAGCAAATCATAGATGACTGGCATGGTCCCAAAACTCATACCCAAATGTCCTTTACAACTGATCCATGAAGCATTTCAGGACAAGTGACTCAGATTTAATCTGCTCCAGTTGCTGGTGAAGCGGGCAAGAGGAAATGCTGGGCAAACCTAATATGCTAAAAATAGTGTTGTCATTGGTAGTGTTCAGGTGCGTGGTAAGAGCATCCCACATATTGCAAGGGAAACAGGGAAAAAAAAAATTATTTTACTTTAATTGTGTCAACTACTTGTTGGCATTTGAAACTCTGCTTTCAAACTATTCCTTAAACTAGGTGCAAATTTGGCCATAGCAAAAGGAACTTTTCTTCCACATGTTTACCACTGGGTAAATGTGTTAGAGATTTCTTAAAGCTTTAATTAATCAGCATGTTGAGTTAACCTTCCTCTCCTGAGACCTGTTTACTTACAAAGCGCTAAATCTGTGCTGTGAGATTGGCGATGGAAAATCGCTGGTGGCTAGGACCTGTGCACCGTTGCTTTGTGCAATACGCAAGTTTTAAGTCACTGGGTCTCTCTTGTGGTGAAGCATATAAAGAAGACATACTAACAAGCTGTTCAGAACTCTCCTTCTGATATGACTGAAGTGTTCAACCCTCAGCTTGGGGACAGGTTCACCACTTCTTGCTCTGCTTCTGCACTGGCATAGCCTTCCAGTGAGGCAAATGGGAGGACTGTGGTAAATAAAACAATTGCCAGGTTACTCTGATCCTGAACAAAGATTAATGTGCAGGGTTCAGCTTTTCTGATGCGCTGGATGTTCAGTTTAGGCTAACAGACCTCTAAGGCCCCAGACAGCTCCTTTAGTTGTAGCTCTTAAAACCAGTTCTGGGAGCTGCCTGGCTTTGAGGAATAAGTGGCAATTACCTGAACATAAACTAGGAAAACTTCATGCATGCAAACTGGTTTGAGGATGCATTAACTGGAGTCTGTGGCAGGATCGTAGGTGGTAGATTTCCTTTTCTTTAAGTCAGACTTGTACATTTTCTTCTCTATGCTGGGATTTTAATTTCTTCTCTGTTTAGCGATTTGATGGAGGGCTTGCAAAAAGCACAAAGTCAGAACTTGTCTGTAGAAAGAGCTGCGCTGAAACTGCTGTCTGGAGCTCTCTTCTGTTAACCAGCCTGAAAATAGGGGTTGGTTCGTAGAGCTGTGGGTGGTTACAGCTACACACAGGAGATTGAACACCCTCGTTCTAGATCCATGACATCAATTGCTATGGTGCAAAAAGTTAAGAGCTTCCCACAAGTGGATTAATTTCAGGTCCTTCCTACTGCCCCGGGTAGGAAAAAAAACAGCAAATTGGAAAGAACATTTAGAAAGTTCTTATTCCCATCCATGATTTTCAAGCTACCTTGAGAGTCTCTTACAATTTCGGAATCTGTTGGTCAGAAAAATTTCCTGGTCAGAAGAATTTCCCGGTCAGATCTTGTGATATGCCACAGGTGCTTGGGAACGGTCCAGAAGTTCTCACAGCATTGTCTGGGTTACTAATGGAAAACTGCTAATCATGTTAGCCAAAATATGTTTATAGTCCTTGTACTGGGGACAAGTGGAATGAAGGTTAATGAAATTTTTTTCTGGGATCGACTCCAGGATTTCTTCTGTTTTGACAATCTTCTTGTTAACTGCATTCTGGTAACTAGATGTGCAGCTCACGAAACAGAACTGGATTTCCAAGCCTGCTATGAAAGAGGAGTCTTGATCTGAATGTTAGGATTTAAATGGGACATGGCATTTATCAAGCTGGACTTCAAGCAGTGGAAAGCAGAAAAGGCACATATAGGCAAGACCCATCCAGGCAGAAGCAGAAGAGAGTGTGATAAAGGTGTGATACAATCAAAAGCAGGAAAAAAAAAAACCACAGCGAAGCAGAGCTGCTCCTGTTGCAAAATAAGGTGATTTTCTGCAAGTGAAATTTCTTTTCCAAAGGTTGTACATGGAGTCTGTGTAATAATAACCTGTGTTAAAAGCAATACTCCTTGTACCCTTAGTGGAGAGGTGTAAAGTAACGGCAGCAGTTTGTTGTATCATATCCAAACGTGGTGTGGGACTTGGCATTTAGAGGCACTGTGTGGTGATGACATCTCTTCTGTTCTGTTAGATAAGGCATGTTGAGAACAGGAGGAAAGGTCAAACAGCTGTGTGTGTATTCTGGGAATCTTCTGAAGCAGATCCTAGTGAGGGAGGCAGCGGGTGTGCTGCCGAGAATTACTAGAACACTCTGCACGCTGAAGTGCACTAGATGTTACTGAAAAGTACCCTAAACCGTGGAAGGTAGCATCGCTGATAATGTACTTAGGCTACCTGTAATTGTAGGACTATAAGTAGAATAGGGTTCAAAGAGAAAAAGGACAACATTCTCCTTAAAACGGTGAATGTTCAGACTTCTGCTGAAGGGACTATACTGGCTGCACCTTTTTTTCCCATCCGTGCTTTTAATGGTGAATACTTCCTTAGGCACATGCACAGAGTAGGATGTATGCAGGGAGACAAATGTGTAGCGATGACTATTTAAATCGTGGCAAATTAAATAAATGGTAAATACTTGTGCTAGTTGGTGGCTACCAATGAGTATGGTGACCTTACATTTAAGAAGTTTGTTCCAGAAAGCAAAATGACACGTGGTAGAGATTATGCAATACTTACTGTGGCTAGAAGCTATAATTTGGGGGTTTTTACATCTGCTGTAATAATTCTAAGAAGGTAACAATTACAGGCCAGTTGCAAGGATGAAAAGATTGAGGTCTGAGAGTGTAAATGAATTCATCTGGTCTCTCTGCTACAATAAATTTAGGGCTGTTTCAGGAGCAGATTTGACCTGTAGCCCAGTTGTATCATATTTTTATGCTAACAGCTGTATTTTGGGTCTTTAATATTTCTTTTATGTCTAACATTCCAGTTTTATACCCTACAAATATCTCCTATTGTTATGAAAACTTTTGGAGGATCTGATTGGAAAGTAATTGAGGTCTTTTAGATTACATTTGTAACATAATTGTTTCCTGTTTTAATGGTGACTCTTGAATAATGTTTAGCTGTTTTCCTTAGATACAAAGGAAAAGTTGGCTGAGAAGGATAGAAAATGGGCTTAAATGGTTTCGTCGAGAAAACTCTTTGGTAATTGCCTTTGGGCTCAAGGACCCATCACTGAATATATTGACTGCCTTTGTTTTTAATTTCTAATGCCAGTTCTTTTCTCTTTAGTCACAAAGCCAGCACAGAGCAAGGCTATCCACAGCTTACTTACTAAAGTTGGCGTCTTTTTGTCTGAATAAAATATTAATGAAGACCCGTTTACTTGAAGCCCAAGTGAATTCACGCCCTCCTGCAGTTTTTTATGAAAGTTCCTAAGCTTATGAAAACAGGTTTTCTGATATGTGGAAGAAGCTTAACAAGCGTGTGCCCTTTTGATACAAACAAACTAGCACCGCTGTTGATGATCTTCTGCTTTTAAACCATTGCACTTTATTTCTCAGAGATATCTATGGTGTTTTAGTGATAAAAAAATTAATCCGTGTGTGTTTCTTTTATTGGTTTGCTTTTTATGCCTGGACTAATTACGGAAAAAGTAAAGAGCAGTGTTAATTTTCTTCATTGCAAAAAGAGTTTTGCAAGCCAGGCCGGTAAACTATGCAAAATCAGCCTCTCCAGGAGTAAACAAAAACTGAAGGACTGATGACATTCTTCTGAACAGAGCTATTTCACACTTTCTTTGTACAAGCTGGAAGTTCAGAAGAGCTAGTACTTTGAAACACAAGTACTCTGTTCACAGGAGTGAAGAGAACGTCACGGAGTGCCAGGTGGAAGTAAATTGTATTATCCACCCAGACTAGTTTTTACAGCTAGTCATGAAGAGTTGTTGTGGCTTTTGTTGGTTTGGTTTCTTGTTTGCTTTTAGTAGCTGGCATTCTACATTGCTAATTGTGGGCATGCTAAGAAGCAATAAAAATATTCCACTTTTTATCATACCTAGACTTCTGAGACGTAACAGAAGTTCCATGATACGTGAAGACAGCAGGAACTGGCCTACAATCTGTTGTGACATTTTGCTACTGTATTCAGCTCTTGTTATGCCAAGGTTCAAGTGTATGATTTGAATAAATGGACTTTGGTTTTACTGATTAAAAAAAAATATTAAATGAAACTTGGAGCAATAATGTTGTAGCTTGCCCTTCTTCTGTTAAAATAAAATCTGGGCACAAACTGAATTGTTCTGCTGACCAGTTGGTGCAGTTCTCTAATTTTATTAATACTACTCTGTCTGTTTTACTGCTTCTGTGAAAAGATAAAACTGTCCCAAGAGATGTCTTTTTGAATGACCAGTGGCCACAGACATGAGCAATTTGATACAGGAGACAGTTATTAAAAAGAACACTTTTTTTCTAAGCTGGATTGTGGTTGCGGAAGAGTCAGTCAAACAACAATAGAAAAGAAATCCTGTTACTTCAAGAATTGTTTATAATTAGGAATTGGGAAAAGAGCATCGGGGAAAGAACAACACTTTCCCCTATGAAATGGGGAGGAACGAAAGGGAGTTGCGTAAGATTTAAAAGAAAATAATTTTCTTTTATAGGGAGCTCACTTTCTCAGAGCAGCCTGCCAAGGCTTAGACATGGTTGAAAACCAGGATATGGAAGTTGGGAACTTTTCAGTCATTCGCTCTCCAGCACAGATGGAAGCTGAAACAAACAGGGTGCTATTCTAACTGGGACTGTGCACAAAAAGGCGTTGGTTACCTGTAAGCTCCAACCATCCTCCTTGTCCTCAGATTGCTTACGATGCAGAAGTCCGAATGAATATAACCCAGCACCTCTGATGTTTTCGGTATCCAGAATATTAACATTATGTACAATGCAGTTGCAAACCATGTTCTAGAGTATCTCATCTGAAGAATTTGAGAGAGCCCTGGGTAGGCAGACCCATAGACACATAGCGTTCTTGATAAAGGCTAAGGTGCGATACCTGCTGGAATCGTGCGATGGTCTGGAGAGCTTGCTAAAGTTGACAAGTTTTCAGTTAATTATTTCCATACCCTTGTGACCTCATAGCTGTCAAATTTCCTCTTGTTCTGCCCTTTGCATCCTGAGATATTGCCTCTGCACGAATGATACTGAAAACCTATGCAGAGCCCTATGCAAAATATTTGTGGCATGCAAGGCCCATGCCTAGTCCCAAGGTGTGCTTGAAGGATATTGATACTTGTTTGTAATGTTGTTTTGCACAGAGAGGTGTTTCCCTAAGAATGAGATCATACATTTCAGCAAGCAGATTTTTGCCCGGAGAATTTCATTTGTGTATGTGTGGGTGGGAGTGAGGTAAGGAATATAAATACCTTTTCAAAGTAACCTAAACCACCAGCTTGTTTCCACCGGAGTCAGCGTTCAGCATTTTTTCATGACCAAGACAGTACCTACCTGTGCCAGAGCCAAAGCAGCACCCTAGAATGAAAGGTGTTTTTATTGTATTACTGATTCCCTGAGCCATAGCCTTCCCACCCATTTGGTTGCTTTAATTCCTGGTGTGTTGATGGGGGAATGGGAAGCAGTTGTGGGACACAATGGGCTCTTACTTCAGAACCCAAGATGTGTAAAACTCAATGTCTTTTTTTTTTTCCTGTAGTCAATTCCAAATGAGCTTTTACAGGAACTGACTTGGTTGAACAAATTGATTTCTCATGCATGAGAAAGTCAATTTAAACATCCCTGAGAAGCCTAGAAATTTAAATTTTGAGAATTAGACTTTTTTATAAAGGGCTTTTGATTTGTTGGATTTAGAGCAAGACTGTTGAAATCACCTTGAGGAGCAGAATTATTTATGGCAGTTGCTTACAATACTAGTGTAATGCCACTTTCACATGCTTTTAATTTTGTTCCTTCACGTGGTCTGTGCTGTGTTAATGATCACCTTGTCATGGTAGCAGTGGAAAACAGTTTTACAAATAATTCCCATTGGTAAGATGAAGAAATATTTCAGTGAGGGTCTTGATTAACTTAGGCATTTGGCTTGATCACAGTGGAGGTTACACTCGCAGTATCTTGCTACCAGGACTAATGAAATCCATTGTTTTTCTTCATGTACTATGTTAATTGCCTTTTTACTTTCCCATATGTGCAGGCTCACACGAGCTGATTTCATGTTTGTGTTGAAGACCACAGTTACACTTTGTAGACTTCTCATTGCTGTATTTACAAGTTCACACCCAAACAAAACCAACCCTCCCTAATTCCAGACTCTGTATATTGTAATACTAGAACTTCAAGAGTGTCAATCATTACACTTAGGTGCTCAACTTAACCTACTTTTGCTATAAGCAGTAGAAGGCAGACTTTTTTTATTTACTTATTTATTTCCTCATACTCACTGCAAGCTCTCTGTCTAATGTACCGGCATTGAGAAAAACAACTAAGAAGGAAATTTCCAGCATATCCTTCCTCTTTAATTTAAATAACCCAAATCTAAATTACTCAAGTGAATCACCCTATTGCAATACAGTGTACTAGCATCCCGTATTCCACCATCACTGCCTCTCAGAAACTTCAGGAAAACAGGTACGTGCCATGTTCTCTGAAGGCCAGTAGCATTAGGATCAAATAAACTGTGCTAATGGACAAGTCAAAGATCTTTCACAGAAGGCGTTCCCAATATTGTTTTCCTTCTGAAGCAACATGTGTTACGTGGATTAGTTTAATTAGGCAAAATCATAACGAGATGGGAAACAGTCTCTTGGGTTATGTACCAAATTACAGAGGACTTGATTCTTTGGAGCCAGTGGCTTCACGCTCCCCTAACGGCAAGTCAGCACAGACCTTGGAGCGGTGGTGTAAGGAGAGCCTGGGGAAAAGGGATCTCAGGGTGAAGTAGTACTTATATAGACAAACTGAATTCTTTTGAGTGCTGATCTGTAGAATGTGTCAGTGGTTTCATCTCACGTTCATGGAAGTAGAGGCAATACAGGCAGCCGTTGTTTGTTAGCTGCTTTCTTTTGCAATGTGTTTTTTTTTTTTTGGCGTGATCATCTGTGCGACACTGTGGAAGGCTGTCACAGAGCAAAGGTAAATTCTCCAAATTATAGGATTTTAAGTGAATCTCACAGTTAGTGATGAAGGCTCAACTAATGCTGTCCATGGCAAGGTGAAATAGAACATGACCTCTCCTGAAGCAAACTCGTTTGAAACATGGATGGAAAAATACAGTGTTAAGACATGTATGTCCATGTTGAGGGCATATGCCACTGTGGAGTGTAACTGCACATGGCATTATTTATTTAAAATAAGAGAAAAAGAAAAGGAATAAATGTTCTTTGAGCAGTAACATGAAGGAAGCTTGGGTTTTGGGGGTTTTTTTCATGGATTTGTTTTGCAGATAAGTGGATTTTCTCATGTCTGATGGCTAAAATTTCAACCTTTCACTAGGCAGGACAGCAATAGGGTCTCTTTTCTTTACCCAGCTGGCTAGTTTCACAGAAACAACACTTAATATTTTGGATACTCTTATCCTTTTTGTCAGACTGGATTGAAATTGTACAGCTGGTTCAGAAGTTGTGGTGGGAAACATACACAGAAACATGCCTGCTGATTTCCTCATTTTGTTAAAAAATGGGACAAAAATCCCTTTGATGTTGTTTTTTCTTGTAGATTTCCAGTCTTACTGAATAAAATATACCAGAGCTCTTATTCTTTTCTGTGCACTGTTTCCTTCATCTCTACCTGCCCTCTTACTTCATCCTCTGGTTTTTGCACTTTTCCAACAGACTGTAAATTGATTTCTGTAAACTTACTGCCTTCTGCTTTTCTGTCTCCATCTTCTCTAATTTGTTTTGTAATTTAAATTAATTGTGAACTGCATGTTTTTATAAGAAGGGTTCATGGCCTGTTTATAGAGTTGCCTAACACCTCTCATTATAAAATCCTGGTTTTCGGCTGCTTTTGTTAATCCTTACTAGTTGGCATTGAGAGTATTAGATCTTTTTTCTACTTTCATTGTTTGTTTTTATTACAGTAGACATGATTCTACATAGGAAATTGGGAGAAAATGCTGTCTTTACACAGGCTACGAAAAAATAATGAAGGTCTTTTCTTTCAATGCTCTTATACGTGTGTGCTTTGGAGCAAGCTATTTTTTGTAAAATAGTACAAATTTGGCTGAGAAATAAGACTATAAAATGCTATACTTTGTGTGTGTGTATATATATATAGAGAGAGAGAGAGAGTAAAAGGAGATTAAAAGCTACAACTTCCAAAGGTTTTTTTTCTGTTCACCAAGCAGCTTAAATTTCTGTGTTCCTCAAATGCTGACGTGCATTCCCAGCGGGGCTACTGAGGATGCTCTGTGCTGGGAACACCGTGGCTCAGAAGGACTTTGCAGCTGTGGCTGTGGGTAGCTCTGGGCCAGGCTGTGTTTACACATGTGAAATAAAAACTCTTGTGCTTTCAATAATACCTGCAGGTGGTCAGCAAAATGGGGAGAAAGGAGCCATCACTTCTGGTTAGAGAAGGGGAAAAAAGGGGGAAGTTGGAAGAATTCAGTTTTGACTGCTGGAGGAGTCAAGCTGAGCTGATGAGAATAAGGGAATGGGAGGTGATGCTTGGTCTGGTTAGAGGAGGAGACTTGGTCCTGCCAGTGGGAGAGGGTGACGTAAAGGAGGAGAAAGATCTTTGGTGAAAGCCATGGCGGGAGGGAGACTGAATTGAGTCCAAAAGAGGAATAATGTGGGGAGGAAGCAGAATGGTCACATGAAGGAAACACTTTCCTGCATTTTGGGACTTGGTGTGACCAGAAGTAGTTGTAAGGCTGAGTGTCAAACCTAGGGCTTAACTTGTCAAGGTGATTAGACCTGTGTTGAGATACTCTGCAGTCTGGTGACTAGGGCTCGACAGAAGACACTGGAGCAGTACTATGGCTATACCCTTGTGTCTCCAGTGATGTTATAATTTCATATAATTAATTAGTTTCAAGTGGCAGATGCCTGAATGGTCACCCTTGTGATGCTGCTGTTACCTTGACTCAGGAGCTTCAGTGTCGTGTCACGTTATCATGTCACATTATTTGGGGAAGGTAGAGGTTTCTTTTTCTTTTTTGGAACTTGGAAAATTATACATACACATTGTTATCTTCCTCCTTCATTCTTGTCCCACACTAAGAGTATTCATAAGATTGCAAGGACAAGTATCCAAAAATTAGGAAATGCAACTTGAATTCAGACCTATGCTGCATGTATTAAGAACTAAGGATAAGCTACACTATCACTGTTTGGGGTTTTTTTACAGAATTTCTTTTATAATTAAGTAGACAGGGCAGATTTGTTCTGATGATGAATCAGGAACATGCAGTATAGGAAACTATTATCTCCACAGTACCACTACCTCAGTTGCAACCTTGAAAGTGGTGAAGTGAGTAAGACCAGGATCAGGATCACAAGAAGGGACACGCCAAAGCCATTTAGTGTAGCTGTCATGATTTGCGTTCTATCCCTGCCTCTCCCAGAGAGCTATTTTGTGCAGGTAAGCAAGTCACTCCAATCAGAATTTGAAAAGGAGTCACTAGTTTGCTGAGTACTTAGCTAGATACCTTGGAGGCATGATTTGCAGGAGTTCAGAGCATGCATATACAGCTGAATCCAGAGGGAAATAATGCAATTTGAATATTAAAGTATTATGGGGTGCTTACTTCTCAGTGAAAGAGGTCATAATGTCTCAGATCAGACATCTAAAATCAGGTTTTTTAATCTTCATGGCTGTCTACCCTGTGGGCAGAATAGGTAGTGCCATTTCTTCTTTCTCTGGACGTCTACAAGTGATTTGTAAACCACTCCATAGCATGATGAATGACTGAGAGTCACGAGTTACTTAGCCATTCTGTCTTCCTTGCCTATTTAGAATATTTTGGAATATTTGGAATAAGAAATGTTCAATGCGGAGAGAATAGAAAGAGGTTTCTTCGCAGTGACTGGGAAGTCCCTGGTGTTGCGTAGTTCATGTCTGTATTAATATGTGAGACACAAATGTTTTGATTTTTGTGGTGTGTTGTGCAAGGAGCCCTTATATGCAGCACATTAGTATATTGGGGAGATTACTTGCAGCACTGTCTTGCTTCCTTCTCAGTCAAAGAGGCACAAGCTAATTCCTTAAAGGACTTTGAAGGAAATGGAAAATTCAAATGTGAAATCTGTATTAGACAAGTATATTGCAATCTATGGTAGACTTCCCATTGAAGAACTCTGATTACTGATTGATTAATAATATTTATCAGCCAAAGAGTCTGTGTACATATTCACATTATGTGCAAGACTAAGCAGTGTCTACTCGTCCTGTAAATTTACTTGGAAGAAGGCCTCAGAGTAATTCATACAAACCATGTTATGATTTACTGATCCACTTGAGCATGCCAAGAGGTCCACAATGGTGTTGTCTGATGAAGATGCAGATGAAGTTACAGATGCCACCCCACAGAGGTCTGGGGTAGAGACTTGCCATCCAAGTCACTCGGATGCCCTGATGGCAGCTACAAGCTTCCTAGCAAGTCTTGACCCGGCTGTTACACATTCAAATGAGGTTGTATGGAAATATCAGAGCCCCAGGTATTTCAGTAAGAAAGCCAGAGGATTTCCAGAGAGGTGTGGCCTTGCCCATGTAAAGGAAAATGCCCTGAGTCGCTGAAGATGCAAAATCCAGAATTCACCTTAGGAGGCAAGAGCTATGTGAAAGAAAAAAGGAAGTGAGTTTCTTGCTTTAATGTGAAGTGTGAGCATTAACTTGGGAGGAAACATTGAGTCCTGTACTAGAAACGCCTCAGCTGCACTAGGGTGATTAGGGTCAGCAAACCTTTATGATGACCAAAACTTTTGGTGGTAGAGTGATGAATATGCATGCTTTATCTCGTTTCAGAGTATTTCTGAAAGTCTACAAATGAACTCACTCTCAGGTGAAATCTTTGGTCCCTCATCTTCCCATTGTGAAGAGCAAATGGTTCTCTCATGGACTGAAAATGCTCTTCAAAACTTTTTCTGAGATAGGTATTTTTCATTCAGGATTGAAACTTGGGGCTATGCTTAGTTTATCTGTTTATCTGTGATCTGTTAGCACTCGGTTGTTGAATAGGAGGTCCCTGGCAGCACCTGCCTGTCTGCAGACCACAGCTTGAGAGTCAGGCTGACATTTTTCATTGGAATGTCAGAAAACCATGTAACCTCATGAAGTTCAATAAGGACAAGTGTAGAATCCTGCATCTGGGGAGGAATAACACCAGCCACCAGTACAGAATAGGGGATGTCCTGCTGGAAAGCAGCCCTGTGGAGAAAGACCTTGGAGTCCTAGTGGACAGTAAGTTGTCCATGGGACAGCAATGTGTCGCTGTGGCCAAGAGGGCCAATGGGATCCTGGGGTGCATTAAGAAAAGTGTGTCCAGCAGGTCTAGGGAAGTTCTTCTCCTCCTCTGCTCTGCCCTGGTGAGACCACACCTGGAATACTGTGTCCAGTTTTGGGCTCCCCAATTCACGAGAGACAGGGACCCACTGGAAAGAGTCCAATGGAGAGCTACGAGAATGATTAAGGGACTTGAATATCTCTCCTATGAAGAGAGACTGAGAGAACTGGGGCTGTTTAGCCTTGAAAGGAGACGGCTGAGAAGGGACCTTATTAACGTATACAAATATCTGAGGGGTGGGTGTCAGGAGGAAGGAGACAATGTCTTCTCCGTGGTGCCCAGCAATGGAACAAGAAATAATGGGCTTAAGTTAGAACATAGAAAGTTCCACCTCAAAATGAGCAGAAAGTTCTTTACTGTGAGGGTGACAGAGCACTGGCACAGGCTGCCCAGAGAGGTTGTGGAGTCTCCTTTTCTGGAGACTTTCAAAACCCACCTGGATGCGTTCCGGTGTGGCTGCCCCAGAGGATCCTGCTCTGGCGGGGGGGCTTGGACTAGATGATCTTTTGTGGTCCCTTCCAACCCCAAACATTCTATGATTCTTTGATTCTATACTACACTGAACTGAAAGCAATTTGTCACAGGCATTGGAAAGCTTTGGGATCTTGACAGGGGAAGAAAAAAAGGAAAAACATCCTCTTTGTCATTTGTTGGTAATGCACTTAACTGTGAATGCTTTGTGGTCCTAGTAGTTTCTAACATTACAGTGTGTTTGCAAACTTAATGATATTTTTATGGCATTGTACATCTGTGTATGTACATATATGTCAGCAAAAAGATAAAAATAATGTGAGCCATACTTTACCTACAAGTTTCATCTTTTAGATGACGTCTGAGGAAAACAGACAATCTGGACTATATTGGAAGAAGCTTTTGATATAAGGGTTGGATTTTTTCATCAAGTATTTGTATAGTGAACAGTTTCTGTGGGGTTTTGCTTTTTAAGTATATGCTCATAAATGCTGAGGAAATGGGTTTAGAAAATTGTCCAGCAAGGAAGCTGAGAATAAATCATTAACCTTTTTGACATAAATTATTATACAAAAGATTTATGGCACTTCCCACAAGAACAGTTTTATAGTCACTTCATTTCAAATGTCACCTTTTTTTTAATAAGTAATATGAAACAAAGATAAAAATTAAATATAAATCATCTTAAAAACAGTCTCTCCTCATACTATTTCATTAAAAGGTATCAGAACAGATTTTAAGACTGAGATGCTGAGGTTCCCAAGTTGCTTTTTGCTATTCCGCTCAAAAAATACCTGTATTCAGTAAGTCACACCTACACCTGCTTCAAATGATTTGTATTAAGTTACCAAGTGTCTTCTCTACCCAAATGAGCTCAATAGCTACAGCTTGTAGGAATCTGCAACTCTGCATTGTCTCACCCTTTAGAGCAGAACTGTTGAACGAAGGATTAGACATACCGATGTAAACTGACGCTCAGGAGAAAATGTAGAACAAGATCAAAGCATATTGTAACCTAAATGGCTTTGAGTATTTCAGGTTTTTATAAGTTTATTAGAAAATTTTCCAATAATCTAAAACTACTTTAAATTCCAGTAGGAAAAAAAAAAAAGTGAAGTTTGCTTAGCAGTTGTCAGCAGCTGGGACAAGCATGCATCTAGAACAAGGGTTATGGTACCAAAAAGTACAGTGTTGCATCAGTACTTGTGTGGAAGTACAAGCATTTTTATTCTTGTATTTGATGTCTTGAAAAAAAAATCCACCAACATACAGTTAGTAATTGTGATCAATTGGTTCAATTAAAGAAAAAGGAGAGAGAACTACTGCACTGAAACTCATAATTATTTTTCGTATCAAGATTTAGTGATTTGTATGGTACGTGTTAAAATCAGTGCCTTTTTGCAGTGGGAGCTTTATATTACTTAATTTTTTTTTTTAAGAATTACATTATATAAGAATGTGTAATCACTGTGACTTCTTACTTTATATTCACAAATTTATTTCAACAAGTTGTTCTCAGCCCACTTATAGAACATTAGATCATCACAGGGATGAAGGAACCGTTCACTTCGTAGAATATAATGCCACTAATTAAAGTTAAAAGTGAATGGATTGAATTAGAATCAGCTCATCCATCAAGGACTGGCTACTGGTTATTTACTGACAGTACTTCATTTGGCTCTATTAATTACCCAGTGGCACCATTATGTAAAGGTTATGAGATGTGATATTCTTGAAAATTCAGAAAGAATACATGAAAAATAATTTTATGTGCTCAGTGCTGGAGTCTGAAAGTGGTTAATATTAAATGGAGCATTCATCTGAATAATCTGTTCAATGTTGGGGTTTTTTTCTTATCAGTGTTTTAATTGCAAGTGAGTAAACAGTACGGCAGCTTACAGATCTCACTAGGCTCCTTAAGCAAGCTGTGATGGCTGTGGCTATGACTCCATAGCAATGAAGGAGAGCCTGACTTTCTATTACTGCTTTAAAAAAATAGCTTTTACCTATTTGAGTCTTCTGCCCAAATCATATTGGTTTTCAAGTAAAATATTCAAGGAGAATAATTTTGTGTACATTCTTCTATATTAATTACCCACTCTCTCCTTATTCCTTTATCCCTTAAATAACAAACCTTTCACCACCAGTCTCCAGATAGTATTCTAAAATTCCAGCTATGATGGAGAAATCAGTACACCTCCAGTGTTCCTACAGCAGAGCTGTGACATACCTCTCATTCACACTCTTCATCAGTGCTAAGCAAGAAGTTCCTTCCTTGGAACACGCCAATAACAAGAGTCATCAGTCATATATTTAGTCCTAGTGATGCTAATTTTGAAACTGAATTTATCACAGAATCACAGAATGTTAGAGGTTGGAAGGGACGTCAAAGATCATCTAGTCCAACCCCCCCGCCAGAGCAGGACACCTACAGTAGAGCGCACAGGAACACATCCAGGCAGGTTTTGAATGTCTCCAGAGAAGGAGACTCCACAACCTCCCTGGGCAGCCTGTGCCAGTGCTCTGTCACCCTCACAGTGAAAAAGTTTTTCCTCATATTTTTGTGGAACCTCCTGTGTTCCAGCTTCCACCCATTGCCCCTTGTCCTGTCAGTGGACGCCGCTGAAAAGAGCCTGGCTCCATCCTCCTGACATTCCCCCTTGACATATTTATAAACATTAATGAGGTCACCCCTCAGCCTCCTCTTCTCCAAGCTAAAGAGATCCAGCTCCTTCAGCCTTTCCTCATAAGGGAGATGCTCCACTCCCTTCACCATCTTTGTGGCTCTGCGCTGGACTCTCTCAAGCAGTTCCCTGTCTCTCTTGAACTGAGAGGCCCAGAACTGGACACAATATTCCAGATGTGGCCTCACCAGGGCAGAGTAGAGGGTCAGGAGGACTTCTCTTGACCTACTTGCTTCTCCCCTTCTAATACACCCCAGGATGCCATTGGCCTTCTTGGCCACGAGGGCACAGTGCTGGCTCATGGTCATCAATTTATCTTCATTTTTCCAATAAATACGTAACCTGAGTTAAAAAATAGTCATATTCTCATTGGCAGTGTTTTAAACAATTAGCTGAATAGTATTTTTTTTACCTGTTGAAAAGGAAAAGTGTGAATTGTGTGGGTTTATGCAGGGGGTATTGGGTTTTTTGCTGTTTAAATTAGAACCTGGCTTCGGGGGGACGTTCTGCAAAAGCAGTAATGCAAGTCGTAAAGTCGCAGTGCTCATTTCCCCTGATAGATCTGTGAGCTGTGGTGGTTTTTTAATAAAACGCTTCATGTTTGGGAGCCATAGCTTGCATGGGAAAAGCTAATGTATGCATATATATGTATTTAAATAGGAAAAAACCTTCTAGTTACTGAGTTGAAAGATATTTTTCAGTTCACATTCCATAAAAGGGCTTGAAAAGATGATGAATATGTGCGTGCTTTTTTGTTCAAGAAGGTACTTAAATTTTCTGCTCAGTCCTGAGCAGTACGTTTCCATCATAATCAGAGATGTTATTAACTCAGATCTGTTTATAATCAAAGTCAAAGCCGACGGTAGCGTCACTGCCACTCTACTCAGAGACGGCAACTATTAAGAAATTAGTTTTGATTAGTTTGTTTTGCGACAGTGTTGTGTTTTGACATCGTGTTGCATGATGTCAGGAAAGGCCTCTTTTTAAAAAAGTCATCCTGAAAAAGCAGGGCTATGAAACAGACTCAGGCAGGGAAATGGAAAACAGATGAAGTAGTTGTACGTCATCTAGGGGAATGATATTTCTCGAGAGGATAGAAATGATCTAATCGCCTTTGATTTTATGAAGCACTATAAAAGGAATCTGCTTATATATTAGATTTTACATAAATGGTCATTTTCAAAAGTGGAAAGTTTGATGTTTATAACTTAAATTGACACAGTGCAATGAACAAGCACCGTTCAAGAGTCATCTGCCAAGTATCCGGACACAACAGTTACAGTCTTCATTTTCTTTTCTTTATTTGTTTTAATTCTCGGTTGTCCTCTTTTAATCTTAGTGCCCAGAAGGACTATAGCACTATGACGTTGTATGTGGAGACTGAGTGGGTATGAACACCCCTTTATTTTTTATCTACTGCTTTTCTTCTGCCCTGTTTTTTTTTTTTCTGGTGGCAAGACACCTGCATGTTGCCTTGCTGCAGAGTTGCACAGTCCCTGTCTAGCTCAAAGTAGAACATATAAGCAGGTTATTTCAACACAAGAAATTCCATTTCTAACCTCACTTTACTTTCCAGCTTATGCAACTCTTTGATTGGTCCAGTGGTATTTTTTCCTTTTTTGAATTTGAAAACCAAGTTTTGTGAAGCATGTGCAGACATAAACACAGTATTTTAAGTGAAAGTACATATCTGTAGCAATGCTTTACTCAGTTCTCTTATATTTGATATCTTGAGAATAGGTGCAAATTTCTTCATGACTTAACAGCAGAAAGAAGAAGACCTTCAACACAGCAAAAAAGTGATTAGTGATGCAACAGGTGAAATTTTCCCCTTGCAAATCTAATATTACAGGTATTAGTGACTGTGATGCTGGATCTGCTATAACTTATATTTGCTTAATATAGTCATCAGCATAAAACCCGAGATAAATCTCCAGTTTTGTGAAGCAGTCATTCAGTGGGCTTTGTTGATTTAAATGTCCATGCTTGTCTCTGAAGCAGTACCACTACCTGATTTTACCAGGCTGTAATGGGGGACTGTACTGAGAGCAATGCAGTCATGTTTATACCTAGATAGGCAGCAGTTAGCGCAAAAAAAAGGGAAAAAATATGTTACCAATTTAGAGTATACCTGGCCCACCTAAAGTACTTTCTGTAATTTCAGTTGGAGAACTTACCCTACATGTTTTCCTTGAAAACATCCATGCTGTTGGTACACTGCTCTCTGGGAGGATTTCTCTCAGGACTGTTACACTACGCTTCCTTGCAGTTTGTTCTGAACACGGTACACATTTACAGAAATCGTGTTACTCTTTGATCTAAAATTAACTTTAGTTAACAATTTCTAGTATAAAACCAATTATAAGATGCTTTGTTAGGCAAGAAATATGTTCTGCTTTTAAATTTTGCCTATATTTTATCATGGTTGTCCTTAAAATCTGTGTATACGCTCTTAATGCATCCTTTCAGTTCCCCATAATATCACCGAGGCTTTAACAGAGAACAATTGTATAGTTGGAGGACATGTAATAGGCTCCTAGAAGAAATATTTACATCTGGCATGATCAAAGCTTTTGGAGTATATGAATGTGTATGTGGGAGGTCTAATTTTTATGTGGGTGGATTCACAAAGACTAAAACACTGCAGTACTTAACCCCTTTCCCTTTATGAAAATTCAATTCCTTAGAATGAAAAAAAGCATGTACTACCTGATTCTTATCTTTTGTTTTTCATTTCAGGGAGTAGTATTAATTCTTCTGCTTGTAAATACTTGTTTAAGACATAGAGAATTTTTTGTATTTCAGCCCCTGCAGTGGCTTATTTAGCAAGATGCTTATCTTGCTTGTGATGTTTTTGCATGTTGGACCATATACGTGGTTTAGAATTTTTTGAAAAATTGTAATTTTAACACAGTTTTGATCATCTGTAGAACTGCTGTGGTAGGAGCGCTACTGTATTTGCAGTGTTCGGTAGCAGCTACGTCTTCTGCTGGTTTAGTTCCTGTGGCAGTAACCAGCTGTGAGCGGCTTCTAGAAATCTGCCATTCTACATTTTTTTATTCAGTTACTTTAAATAGTTACTTACATTATGAAAGGCTATAAATACCCAGTCATTTGAGTCATCTCCGTTCGTATTTTGTTTACGTGACTCCGATGGGGAAGGTTTGGGTTTGTAGCTGACCTGAGCTAACAGCTTGCTGAACGGGGAGGTCTCGCTCTGCCGTGGGCCTCTCCCCTTGCCCCCGCTGCCCTGTGATCTTCCCTTCCCCGGCTCCCAGCCCGACCAGTTCTGACTGCAGAGGAAACCAGCTCAGCTTGCCCGCCGAGCAGAAGAGCCCACACGCCGAGTTGTGTGCCAAACTCATATTCTGCTATTCTGAGCTTTAATTTCCCAGGTGATCAGCAGAGTGCCTGAGCTGGCTGGAGGTAAGCACCAGGAGCCCGTGGCCCCGGGGGGCTGCGGGGAGAGGGCAGCCACCTGCCCTTTTTGCCTCTGGTGAACTTCCAGCTTGCTCAGACAACTTTCTGAAGTCACAGTGTGAGTCATCGACACGGCATCATGTGTAATGTTGTGGCTTCTTGAAAATCAGCCCTGTTTTGCAGGTACATGATGATGTGAGGAGCAGTCTGTAAACAGTTAACACGTCAGTGAAGGCACGTATGTTTATTTTTATAAGACAAGCACCTTTTGTGGGTATCTTAAAAGATTCCGTACATCCTTAGAGCATCCATTGACGCTACTTTTAGAGCTGGGGGTCATGAAAGCAACAGAACATTTTCCTCTCTGGAAGTGTTTTTTACCTCTTAAACCATGAGTATGTATGTGACTTTGCTTGCTGTTATTTATCAGTATTACTTCAGCACTCCAAATATAGCAAATTGATACACCTTTTTTGGATACTTGCTCCATCTTTTTGTTGTCTTTGTGGCAATGGTAGTCCCAGAATCCAATCTTGAACTGTTTGAGCATTAAATTCGTGTGAACTGTTACCGAAGTCAGTTACTGTCAGTGAGGTCTGTAAGTACTGGTGGCTGAGGAAGCGATTCAGGAGCCATGCAGCCATTCCTGATGCTCTGCAATAGAGGGATGGGATGGGCAAGTGGAAATAAAAATCCTCCTTCTGCCGGAGTTTGATCTGTTGTTGAATCTGTCTCAACCCCTCAAGTAGCAGGAGGCTGCTGTGCTAGCTGCTTTAGCACAAAATTCAAGATAGGCAGGCTCTTACCCGAATTTTTGAAGCCCAAGTTTTAGCATTATCAGAGTGATGTTGCTTTGTTTTTCCCTGATCTCAATGTCAGAACTGATGCATGAGTTTGGTTGATCAGTTAAATGGTGTCTGCAGTTCACAGAAGGGTGGTCAGCATCTTCTGGGTCTTCATGGTTTTCCTGTGTGTTAGACCTCCTTTATATGTTTTTTATTGTATTTTTTTCTCTTCTTTTCTTTGAAAAAAAAAAAAGGTAACAAAACCTTACCATGCCCTTTGCTGTGACACAAGGATTCCCTGCAAGATTGCTGTGCGACGTGACCACAAAACGGCCTTTTCTTCTGAGTCACACTGTTGAAAAACTGCTGACAAGCAAGTTCAGTCTAAGCAGTACTCTAAGTACTATTTGTTTTGCTGCCTCTTGGTATTTTTCAGGAAGTTCATGTAATAACAAAATTAGAGACCTCAGTATAGGTTTCGGTGCATTTCTCAGGAGTCCAGTGTTCTCATTCACAACAAGAGCACCACCATATTTATACTTAAGGAGTCTAAATCTTAAAAGGGAAAAAATTATTCCAGAAAATGGCAGATATTTTAAGTATCTGCAGTAGTATCTGTCCTCAGTCCTCCAAAGCAACAGCTAACTTCAGGAAGACAGCAGTGGGAAATAACTTCTTTTTGGCTCCCGGCATCACTTAATTTGCTAAATACTCAAATACGAATCAAGTGACACAAGCAAGAACTGTTATGTAAATATTGACAATCCTAGGCACTCAATAATCATCCATAAAACCCTGAAGGATCATCAGAATTCAAAAGAGCAGGGTTTAAAATTAAATGAAATGGTGTTTTCTACCTGAACCTAAACACATCAAAACAGAGAGGACAACCATGTACCCACTCTTTAGAGTATCAGACCAGTACCAAGTAGGGCACAGCAACAGTGAAAGACAGGCATGGGGTGTTTGTTTTTTGGTTTTTTTAAAAAAAAAGTCCTGGAAAGAAATGTCAGCTAAAACAATACCTAAAAGAAAGACCCAATACCTAAAATAAATGGTGTGGGAATGTCGCAGTGTACCCCTGCAAACTCTCCCTCACAGACAAAGCTGAAGGATGTCCTGTTACAGTGATAAGTCCTGACATGAAAAAAACAGATTTGAACATTTGATTTTACTGTCTAGCAGAGACAAACTGCGTGTGTAACATTATTAGTGTCACCAAGAGATTGACTGCCTGCCTTCCTGTTGCTCCTTCAAGGAGATTTCCATTTACCCTCATCTAACTCCAAGATAAAGAAGGGACCATCTGTTCTTTCTCCTTCACTCCCTTCCTTATTACGGTCCTTTGTTCGCATGGTCTCAAATCCTAATTCATCCTCCCCAGTGTCCTTGGTGCAGTGCCTGGCCTGTCAGATACCATGGGTACATCTTTCCGTCAGTCTGTTTTGCCCTCAGTTGTTGACTTCGCTCGTTCATTTTCACATGTATTTGCCTGGTCCTGGTGTTTTCCTGTACATTTCTCTGCTCTCCCAACATCCTCAAGAAGACCCGCAGGTGGCACGAGGGCCCGGGAGGTGTTACAGCAGAGAGGTCCGTGCTGCAGCTCTGGGCACGGGCTGTGAAGGACAGGTCTCAGCTGCACAGCTGTGGCTCTTCTGTGTCAATAATCGTTTTCCTCCCTGAGAAATGCTTAAACACCCTCAGACACAAAAAGTAAAGTCTGCTTTCCACATCTGTATGGATTTTTACCAAGTAATTCTGACTCTGCTGTGCCGTCCCCCTGCAAAAGACAGCCTTCAAGAATGATGGGTCTTTACGATATCACTCCTTAGAAGACAGACCATTCAGTAAACAGCTGTTCATTTGCTGGTGACTATCAATAAGGATGAATTTTTGCCAAAATCCATTTAATAGGGATTTTGCAGGGGCTTGTTCATTAGCTCTCCTTCTCCAGTCCTCTTCCCGCATCCCCATTAATTAAAAAAAAAATTAAAATTGCATTAATGTTACCAGTGGCGCAGCTCGTATCTGTGAACGCAGTTGCTGGAATTCTCACGCAAACGGAGCTTTTGGCATTTTTATGTACTCTGTTATTGAGGGTGGCCCTAGGAACTGCACAGTTAAAACAGCATCTGCCCAAACGAGAACAGTGGGGGAGTTTATGGAAGAAATATGGTGTGGATCGTGGCTTTGTGTATGGTTCTGGCATGATAGCAAAACCTGTATAAATATAGCTCTGTGATGGTACTGTAAACAGTGTCTGCCTTTCCTTTCTTTAACATCTTCTCTAAGCCTGCCTTGCATGCTCGATCTCTCTTACATGTGTGTGCGTGTGTTTGTGTGTATATATATATATATATATCTCTTATTATATATAAAGAGATAGAACACAAAATTATGATCCATTTTATACCCCAGCTCTTTAAAAACATATAATGTGTTGTAGCTTTTGAGTGAAAACATCAAATCAGACCTAAGGTGTAGCTGCAGTTTTGCAAAAATAGTCACTATGTGGTAGTGTCAGGATTGTCTCTGGAGATGTTCCTAACAGACATATTTCTATATTTAAACACCAATTATTCAATGTCTCTACATGGGTAGGAAAAAAATGTTAAGCGTCAGGATTTTCATTTGCTTCATGTGTTATTTTGGAATTGAGAAAAGGCCCCAAGTGGCACAGAAGTAAACATTCAGCCAGCTTACTTTTGCAGTATGTGTTTGTGTGAATTCAGCGTGTATTCTCAAGAGATCGGTTTTGTGCTGGTTTTGTTTGAAAATGTAGTCTTGCCGTATGTTGTTACATGTATTTTCTCTCAGCAGAATTTGCACTTAGGATAGTGAATGCTCCCATGGCCTTGGACTTAGCGTTTGGCATCTTGTGCGAGCTGCTCCAGCAGTGGGGGCAGATCCATGCCGGGGTTCCGATCCTGCTGGAGTGGCTGCTGGGAGAGAGCGACCTGCAAAGAGGCTCGGAGACTTCAGCCCCGGTAATTTTAACAACCAGTTGCAATCTCATGTTGGGATCACGACATTTGTACAGTCTTGCACTAGGAATAGAATGAAATACCTCATCTGCTGAAGCCTGATAATCACTCCTCCAGTATTAATTGATCTACAATTTAAAAAAGTATATGTATTTAATCACATGGACAGTATTCAGAATAAAACTAGAGTTTGATACCTGTTTCCTAGCAATATCAGCATAAAATTGAAGAGACCAATAAGCAAATGTTGAAATTAATCGTTACTTGACGAGTCATTGTTGACTGAAACATTTTGAGTCTGTGACTAATTCCATTCAGTATCATTGCAGATGATGGCTTGCCTTGAATTTAAAACTGCTGGTGTGGGTGCCGGGCACATCTGGCAATCAAGAGCAGTGCTCTCCCAACTGCTGGCTTTTCCAGGGATGTGCTTTAAATATTTGGGAACTTTGTGCCATCGTCCATGTGCATAGCACACAAAACAGCCTCACTCACATCCAGTCACTGTCTTCAGAAGGATTATTTCTAAGGTTCTATAAAACCTAATGCTATATAATACCCTGTGCTCTCTTTGTCTTGAAAAGATGAAAAATCAGAATAATGCTGGAAGGTAAACCGGAAGGAGCAGGAAGCGGCTACATCTTTAATTAATATGACCCATGAAATATATTACGAATCTTTTCTTAAGCCTGTGGTTTAGGTATGCCTTTCTGATGTTTCACTGAGTGATAGAGTTTTCCTTTTTCATTTAATCCGTTCAAAAAGCTCCATGATATAGCAAATTACCATACTGATTACAGAGGGGTCCCTGTGAAATATAAGACAGTTTCACAGAGGAAGGCAAGCACATGTTAAGGATTAGGAGAATTATTTACTTCCACTGCTTCCCAAGAGTTACAGCATAACTGCCAGATTTTTGAAGGTAAAATTTCTTTGGCAAAGTAGGAACCTTTTTTACTGCGTTTTTTCAAACCTTTGAAAAATTATGCATATGAAATTTTACCATTTTTTTAAAAATAGAAAACTGTTCTGTAACAGCCTCTGTTGTCATTATTTCTCTATATATCTTCTTTCATATTTTCTATAATTTTCTCATTATTATCAATATGCCAAGTTATTTTCTAATCACTGTTGTTTTTCTTTTTGTTAAGGAAGAAGAAGATTACCTGTTTGATAAAGGGGAAGTGAATTTTTGGGCCGAGAAGTTGACTTACGTCAGACAACTTAGTAAGCACCTTCTACAGCTTGTGTCAGTGACTCATCTAACTTTACCAAATCACGGAGAACTTAATCGATTATCAAGAACAGCACTGGACCAAGCCCAGCTCATTGGACACCTTCTTAGAGCACTACCTCCAACTCCAGAATTTTCCAAAACTGCAGAATTCACGAGATTGGCTATTCAAAATGAGAGGGTGTTGGTCTGCCTTAAAATATTGAATCTGCTGAAGTCTGATGATACTTGCAAAAATGAAAATCTGGAAAAGTGAATTCCTAGAAGTTTATCCTCAGGGAGCTGCACGTATGTTACTGGATGGGGCAGAAAGACTGAATTCTAATGATTTTCAAGGAAGGGATTGCTATAACAACTCCAGCAGACCTGGAACAAACTATTGTGTATTCAGGTTAAAACCATGGGTTTTATATATATATATATATAGATAGATAGATATAGATATGAGTCCTTTTTTCTTCCTTTTTTTTTTTTGTCAGATGTGCTCTGGGAGACTGTTCCTTTTTAATGCATTTGCTAATTTCATTCAGCTGAGCATAGTTTATTACAGCTACTGTAGGAAGTAAAGCAGCTAAGCCTAATATTTTCCATTCATCCAGGTGCTGGCCACCTGTAGTTGTTACGTTTTATCCCACATTTTTACCTCCTGTATTTTAATACTAAGAAAAAGTTGATGGTTTTTTTTTGCTTCCTTTCAAGATCTAGATTGGTAAATATTAAATTAATATGGTATTTTTTTATTTTAAGCATTTCTGAAGGAAAAGAAACAAACCTTGGCTTCTCTGTCCATGACAATTTTTAGACTACATTTTAAATTTTACCACATTTTCCTCTGAAGGAAAACAAGGATTCTCACTTTGGTAGTAACCTTGTTTTGCACATAGAAACAGCATTAGTTAGACTTCGGCATGCCTCTTTTCTGTAAGTCAAATAAATACTTTTATAAAATTGCTTTAAAATTAAGATTGCTCTAAAATGAAGACCTCTGTGTTCCAGAAAAAGCAGCTGTTCATTCCGAACAAAACAGTTTCATCTTTACTTCCAAACAGTGCTGGAAAATAAGGTCCTGCACCATAGAATTAGACATGGAGTAGTGATGGGATGCTGCAAGCCCGTGCTTTTGGGAGATGCTGTCACTGGCAGTGCCCAGCTGCGGGGAATACACGGAGCGCTCAGCGGTGTCGCTGCCCGGAACACAAAAATGCGTGTTGTCCTTTGCGAATGTATTCTTCTGGGAGCTGGAAACAGGTTCCAATATGAAAACGAGACATCGAAAATAAATATTTATATTTTTTAAAAAAAGGATGCGGTACGTTCCTGTAGCCCGGGGCAGTTCTCTCTGACGCCTGGCTCAGGAGCACAAAACACGAGGCGTACCTCGGAATGCCTCGTTATCCCCCTTTCCTTGGGACAGCAAACACGTCCAAGAAAAGGCTGTTTTCTTTCTTTCAGCCTCTCCACGTAGTAGTTCGGCGGCGGCGATGATGATGACGGAGAGGATGATGCAGGTAACGAGCCGGCGCTCCGCCTGTGGCGGCGCTCGCCCAGCAGGTGGCGCTGCAGCACCGCGGCGCCCGGAACGACCTCGCCAGGGTCGGGCTTAACCTCGCCAGGGTCAGGCAGGAGGTGGGCGCTGCGGTGTCCGACGGCAGATTGCTTCCCGCTTCTTGGGTTTAAATAGAATCTGCTGTAAATCAAGGTAAGCCCCTCCGAATCAGGTTTGGTCCGAAAACTGCACAAAAGTCTTAAAAAAACCCAAACCCCAGCTATAATGTAGGAACAAAAGTTTAAATGCTTTCTGTAAGTTTCCAGAGTTTGGGGTTGCTTATGTAAGTAATTTGCAATGAAGCTTGAGACCTCAAATAGGCAAAAGGGCAATGTCAGAATCTGAGATGAAATGATGTTTCGTAGAAAGCACGTTACCCAGCTTCACAAGCCACACTCGAGTTGGCTGAAAAATTAATTTGTTTGCATCTGTTTTGAACTCCTGGGGAGAGAACAGCCCAGCTTATGTCTGGAAGCCACTCTTAAAAATAGTCACGACCCGTACAATTAATTAACAGCTGATGGTTTTGCCACACCTTTACAGCATTTTTGAACTGGTGTAGCAACAGCTTTTATAGAAGGAAACAAACAGAACTTTGTATAGTATCAAAATTACAGTGGGGTTGTGTGACCTTGCTCATAGTATAATGCTATCTAGCAGCAATGGCTCTTTTTTTTTTATTATTGGGCAGAATTTAAAATGCACACGCATATATATTCGGTATCAACAAAAGGATAAATGCAGACAGGTAACAGCATAGTAGTAGATCCACAGTGTGACCATAAAACTTAAGGAACTTTGTGAAGACTTGAGGATTTGGTAAATCGGCAAACCAAATAGCTTGAAAATTAAGTCTTCCTTATCATGGTTTTAAAATGCAGCTGAAAACTCTTTCATCCCGGCTTAGTTTATAGAGAGCAAATAAAATAAATTATATAAGCACACATACATTGCACCACACACTCCTAATGACTTGAGTTACTATGTAACTACAGAATCAAGAACCTTTAAACCCTGAGCATGGATTGCAGAAGAGGGTTAGCAAGATCTTCTACTGCAGTCGTAACTTATCTGCCCTGTGTTTGATCAAAGTCAGTTTATCACGAATGACGATGACACGCTCCTCCTTGCACGAGCATCGTCATAAACTGTTTACTCAGGATCTGGTCCGAAGGTGATGATGATGCTTCACCACGGAGATGTTTGCGAGGAGGAAGAGTTTGATCTCGGGGCAGTACGTGAGTGGATCCGGGTGGGCCGGCCAGGACGCTGCGAGGAAAGAGGCACCGCGATAAGGCGCCCGCTTTAGTCCCGCTCCCAGGCGGCTTCGCCTCCAGGGGCTCCCTCGGCCGCGGGGCTGCGAGAAGCGAAACGTCGGAGGAGTCGGAATTTTGTTTCGGGGACGCGGCAGCGGCGCTGGCGGGCGCTAGGGGGTGGCCGAGCCCCGCGCAGCCGCCTGGGCGCTGGACGCCGGCCCGGCCCGGCCCCTCCCGCCCAGGGAGGGAAGGGGGGCGGCCGCGCCGCTTCCGAAAGCGCCGGGCGAGCGGGGGGACTTGCCTAAAGCGAAGTGCCAGGATACGGGAAGAGACGAGGTTTGGGATTTTTTTTCTTCCCCAGTTCGTCTCTCCCGGGAATTTTCGGTTTGTTTGTTGTTTTTTGGTTTTGTTGGTGTTTTTTTTTTGATCGGTCTCCGCTGCTCCGCTCGGGCCTAAGGCCGCGGGGCCAGGCTTGTTCCTCCGTGGGGGACGGCGCTGCCCGGACCCCCGCAGCGAGAGCCGTGAGCGGGCGAGTCCCGCCGGCCGCCCCTCCCCCCCCTGCCGGCGGCTCGCGGGGAGGAACCAAATGGGCGCGTGAGCAGCATGGCGGCGGCGGCGGCGGGCAGGGGAGCCGGGCGCGGAAACCCGACGCGCAGTGCTCCGGCACCACCGCCTCCCCCTCCCGCCCCCCGAAATTGCTTCCCTTTGCAAATGTGTTTTCAAAGCGCAGGGTTCCTGCTGACGTGGTCAGATTTGCACCCTTGGATTTCCAGGGCCTGACATCCCGGCTCGGAAGCTAAAGAGGATCAAACGCCTCTGCTGGCTTTAGCAGCAATAAAACTTCACACGCCCGTCCATTTTCCCTGTCCCATTTGTCCCGGGGCTGAGCAAACGCGGGAAGGGGACGGGGCAGGGCGCGGAGCCTTTCCCACGTCGTGTTTGCGCACCCTTATCGGCTCGGCGCGGGGTGGGGGGGAGGAGGAAGGCGGGGGGACGGGTGTTTTGCACGGCTGCTCCCGGCCGGCCTTGGACGGCAGCCCCGCTCCCGGGCCGGGAAGGCAGCCCCGCCGCTGCCTTCGCCCTCGTCACGGCGGCGGGGGGCAGCCCGGCGGGCCGGCTGCCGGGGGGGCGGCGGGGCTGGTGCAGCCTGGGCGGGTCACAAGACCGTAGCGGCTGCGGCGGGGACCGAGGTGTGACAGGGGGGAGCGTGGGAGGGGGTGCGGGGGCGAGGGGGAGCGTCGCGTAGCAGCGCTGCCAGTGCAGCGTTAACGCCACTGCCCCTGCTCGCCAGCCTTTCCTGAACTCCAAACAGAAAGAAAAAAACAGAAAAAAGGGAGAGGGGAAAAAAAAAAAGCCCCAGAAACACCAAACTAAGTTCGGAAAAGAAGGGGAGAGGCGGCAAAGCGCGCAGCCTGCGCCCAGCTGCCGTCCCGCCGGTCGCACCGGGGCGCCGCGGGTCCGACCTTTGTTCCAAACCAATTACGTGGCAAAAGTTTATTTTCGGTGGGGCGGGAGGAAGAGGTGTCCCCGGCGCGGCCGCGCCTCTCCGCGGCACTTGCGCGCCCGCCTCCGGTCGGCGGCGGCTGCCACCCGCCCGGGGAGGCTGCCCGGCAGCCGGGGCTGAGGAGAAGGGGGCGAGAAAGGGCGTCTCGCAGGGACCGAGTCCGTTCGAGCCCCCCCCGCTGCGGGCGCACCCCGCTCTCGGGATCGCCGCTTCCCGCCAGCCCGGCCCTCCGCAAATCTTGGATCGGGCCGGCGCGGCCGTCGATGCCGGTCGGGGCGGGCCGGGGCGGTGCCGCCGGGCGGAGCGGGGCGGGCGGAGCGGGGCACCGCCCCCCACGGACCTCGGCGGCCGCGTTTATATGGGGGCGGCGCGGGGGATCCTCCGAGTTCCCGCAGTTCGCTCGCTGCTGTGCAGCCGCCGTCGCCGCCTCGGCTCGGCACCCGCCGTCCCGCGCGCCCCGCCGGGGAAGGAGACGCGGGACCATTTCGGATCTCAAGCAAACGGCCCCTTCCTATCTAGTCGTGGCTTTTCCAAACCCTCCGAGGAAAGCGGGATCTTTCGGTCCTTCCTGTATTTCCGATCATTACAGGATCTAGAAATGTCGACGACACTTTTATCTGCCTTCTACGACATTGACTTCTTGTGCAAGGTAGGGAGCAGAGCGTGCTTCCCGAGGCGCGACCCGGGCTGCCGGTGCCGCGATTTGCAGGACCGGCGCTCCGGGCCGCTCGGGTCCCGGGGACGAATTCCAGCGGGCCGGGCCGGGCCGAGAGGCCCGCGCCCTCCCGGGACGAGGCCGTGCGGGGCGGGTCGCCGCCTGACAGCTGCCCGGGCCGGAGAGGCGCGGGTCCCGCTGCAACAGGGCGGCTGATGCAAGGCTGGGAGCCTGGCGAGGCGTGTTGCGCCCTCGCTGTGAGGGCTTTTGGGGTGGTTTTGGACTTTTTTTTTTTTATTATTATTATTATTTTCCCCGGACGTGTAGAGGTGCCGAGCTTCTTCACAGGCGCTCGCCCGCCAGCGCTGCCGAGAGGAACTTTTGTAAAAGTTGCAGCAAAGCTTGTAGAGGGGGGTTCTGGCCGGCCTTGCCCCGCTCTGCTCGGCGCTTGCAGCAGACCCGCTCTCGGCGCCGGCTGGGCGGCGCGACCCCGGCCCCGACCCCCGCGGTGTGCCCGGTGGGGCGGTGGTGGCCGGCGGTCACCCTGCAACACCCTCTCTCTTTCTGTCTCCCCCGTCCTCTCCCGCTCCCTGTCTTCCCCGCCCCCCTCCCTCCCTCCCTCCCTCCCCTCGCCCCGGCAGACCGAGAAGTCCCTGACCAACCTCAGCAGCATGCTGGACAAGAAGGCCGTGGGGACCCCGGTGACTCCCCCCAGCTCCAGCTTCGCGCCGGGCTTCCTGCGGCGGCACTCGACCAGCAACCTGCCGGCCCTGGCCGGCGGCTCCAAGTTCCCTAGCCCCACCGGCTCCAGCTCTTCCTCCACGTCCTCTTCCTCCTCCTCCTCCTCCTCTTCGTTCGGCAGCCTGAAGGAGACGGGCTCCGGCGGAGGCGGCAGCAGCAGCCCCACGGCCCTGCTCAACAAGGAGAACAAGTTCCGGGACCGCTCCTTCAGCGAGAACGGCGAGCGCAGCCAGCACCTCATGCAGCAGCTCCAGCAGCAGCAGCAAGCGGCGGCCGGCAAGGGGGGCGGCTCCGGCGGCGGCGGCGGGGCCCCCATCAACTCGACGCGCTACAAGACGGAGCTGTGCCGCCCCTTCGAGGAGAGCGGCGCCTGCAAGTACGGCGAGAAGTGCCAGTTCGCCCACGGCTTCCACGAGCTGCGCAGCCTCACCCGCCACCCCAAGTACAAGACCGAGCTCTGCCGCACCTTCCACACCATCGGCTTCTGCCCCTATGGCCCGCGCTGCCACTTCATCCACAACGCCGACGAGCGCCGCCCGGCGCCCGGAGGGGGCACGGCCGCCCCCCCTCCCAGCGCCGCCGCGGGGCCGCACCACCACCCTCCGCACCATCCGCCTCCGCACCCCGCCGGCAGCACCGGCGACCTCCGCGCCTTCGCGCCCCGCGACCACCCGCTGGGAGGAGGCGGCGGCGGCGGCTTCGGGCACCCGCGCGGCGGCGAGCGGCCCAAGCTGCACCACAGCCTGAGCTTCTCCGGCTTCTCCGCCCACCACCACCACCCGCACCCCCACAGCGCCGCCCCGCCGCCGCCGCCGCCCGGCGGCCGCCTGGACGCCGCCCTGCTGGAGAGCCCCGGCGGGTCGCGCACGCCGCCGCCGCCCGCCTCCGCCTCCTCGTACTGCGAGGAGCTGCTCTCGCCGCCCTGCGCCAACAACGCCTTCGCCTTCTCCGGGCAGGAGCTGGGCAGCCTCATCGCCCCCCTCGCCCTGCACACGCAGAACTTCGCCGCCGCAGCCGCCGCCGCGGCCGCCGCCGCCGCTTACTACCGCTGCCAGCAGCAGCCGCCGCCGCCGCCCGGAGGGGGCTGCCCGCCGCCCCCCCGCCTCGCCGCCCTTCAGCTTCCAGCCCCTGCGCCGCCTCTCCGAGTCGCCCGTCTTCGACGCGCCGCCCAGCCCCCCGGACTCCCTCTCGGACCGGGAGAGCTACCTGAGCGGCTCCCTCAGCTCCGGCTCCCTCAGCGGCTCCGAGTCGCCCAGCCTGGACTCGGGCCGCCGCCTGCCCATCTTCAGCCGCCTCTCCATCTCCGACGACTGAGGGGGCGGCCCCGCAAGTAAGTTAACGAGCGAAGAAACCGAATCCCTCTCCTCTTCTTCTTTTTTTTTTTTTTTATTTTATATATATCTATCTATCTTATATATACACCGAGAGCTGAACAAAACAAAACAACAAAAAAAAGCGCGCATTTTGCAAAAGGGCAAACGACACGAACTGAACAAACCTATTTTTATAGAGAGACCTTGGAAGAAGGGGATTTTTGTTTTGGGGTTTTTCTTGTTGTTGTTCTTCGGAGACAAGTTATGATATGCACCAGCAGCCAGCCATTCCATCTGTGTTCAAAAGGAAAAAAAGGAAAGAGCGTTTAGAAAAGACACCACCAGAAAGCAACAAACAATCCGGGGAGCTCAAGCCCTGCCCAGCTCCTCCAAACCTTCAGACACACACAGAAAAAGTTACAAACTAGTTTCTCTTTCAATCCAGTTCAAATAAAACCACAGAACGTACTAAACCTATAAGCTTTTTTTTTTTTTATAAAAGGAGAAAAAAAAAAAAGAAAAATCCAACATCCTGCCAAGAATATGCCTTGATAACAACCTTTTTTATATATCTATATATTATTATTATAACAAATGCTAAAACCTTCATTCCAAAGTTTTAATATTGGTTCCATTGCCACCACTTAGTGGATGTTTGGCTTAGAACAATTTTTTTTGTTGTTGCTTTATTTGGAAGCACTCAACTGAGTTTAGTTTGTAATTGTTGGAGAATAACTGCTGATTTTTTTTTAATTTTTTTTTTTAGCTGTCTGAGTTGATTGCATGAATGAGTCACTGCACACAACTCAATATGAAACTATTTAACTTATTTATTATCTTGTGAAAAGTATACATTGGTAATTTGTTCATACTGTATTTATCGGGTATGATGAAAAGCAATAGATATATATTCTTTTATTATGTTTAAATTATGATTGCCATTATTAATCGGCGAAATGTGGAGTGTGTTCTTTTCACAGTAATATATGCCTTTTTGTAACTTCACTTGGTTATTTTATTGTAAATGAGTAAAATTCTTAATTTAAGAGATTGTATGTAATATTTATTTCATTAATTTCTTTCCTTGTTTACGTAAATCTGAAAGATTGCATGGTTTCTTTATAGAAATCGGTCTCGATGCTGTGGAAGTAGTTTGAGGAATTTCTATGGGGTTTTTTTTAGAATGTAAATGGTTGTAGCCCGTCCGAGTTGAAAAACAAACGGGGGAAAAAAAAAAAAAAGACTGACTTAGCAATCAGACTTCAAAGTGGCAAATCTAATTCAGACTTGTTCAGAGTAACCAAAAAGTGTTTTTTGTTGCCTAACTCAACCAATCACACTGTGATGTAGTCTCAAAGTATGTAGCAATAATTGGGGGTCCCAGTATTATGTCTCACAGTGCCTTCTTGAGGGTCCATGCTTGCCTTAAATATCTCTCAACCAAATAAGTATTTTTCTTAATGCTTGAGATAATTTGAATGTAGGGATGGGTTTTAACGACAGGAAAAATCTCGCCACTCTTTATTTTCTAAGAATGGAGGCCATCTTTGGATCTGAAACTTTATACAGTACACGAACATATCTTGTTTAATTGAATTCCAAAACTTGTAACCTTTTTTTTTTCCTTATGTAGAAAGTCGGGAGTTTTCCAAAACTTTCCTGGACGGTGGATGAATGAGCAGTAGCTTAGTTTTGTTTGTACATAGGTACAGATTGAGCACTATGTACTCTTTTGGACTACTTTAACAGAAGTATGTTTTGAATGTAACTAAAGGATAAGTCAACTTGAGTTGTAATATATTTTTTCGGGAGTCAGTTCACTACAAATTGTGTGAGACTGTAAACTTTGTACTGTAAATGTTTTGTAGTTCTCCCAATAAAATTTTTTGGAAAAAAAAAAAGTAACCCTGCAAACTGTTGAAGCCCTGTCTGCCAGGCAGTGACTATGTCTTGCTAAATACCACACACACACACCCCCCCCAGTGACAAATACGTCTAGCTACAGATTAACCAGTTTGCACTGCCGCTCCAGTCCACTCCTGCAGCAATCACTGGTCGGCAGCCAAAGCTAATAAATGCTTCCAGAAGGTTCGGGAGTATTAGTGTTAGTGGTGTGCTTTATCCTGCGCTTATTTCTTTTTTTTTTTTAAATATTTTAAAAGAGGGTGAAGGAACCAGACCTTTGCTGCTTGTAGCTTAACAGCTGGAGTGGAAAAACCGAGTAATGGCATTTATCAATCCCATCGCTTATGGGGATGTATGAGCGTGCCATTACCCTTCCTGGCTTCTTTGGAGTAAGGAGGAAATGGCAGTTTGGGTAATAAAAAGGCATAATTAAGGTTTACCCTTTGTCCCAAAAGCTTTGTTCCTCTTCACTTGCAGGAATGCGGACTTCTGCATCAGCACTCGTATCACCCAGAGCATATCGGTGCTAATTGGGCTAGCATTACATGTGTTAATCAGTTTTCAGGGTTTGGGTTTTAAACAAATCACTTTTCTGAGGATATATTTATATAACAAAATACTCAGCGACCTGGCAACTGTGTGTTCATTAATACTGAAGGAATTTTAGCTAATAACTCCGCAGGTTAGTCCCTTACTCCACTCAGTCCCTTCAACTTTTAAGTCACGATTCCTACTGGGCTTAGTTTTGTTCTTTTGTCATACTAATAATAAATGTTGTTAACGTTTTGGCATCCCTGCACTGCCAGGACCGCCAGGGTACTTTCTATAAATACAAGGTAGAATGTAATACCGGTGCCATATGTTTGTGTAACAACCCTTTGACTGACTCTCAGTTTAAAATTAAAACAAACGTAAGCACTGTATGACAACACAGCCCAGCCACAGCAATAGCCTTTTTTTTTTTTTTTTCAATGGATCATCTGGAGTTTTGGGTTGGAATTGCTCCTGTCGATTCCCAAACCAATTTGTGAAGCAATTTCTTTTTTGGTGCTGCCCATGCACTAGCACTGAGCACGGCCAGGTGCTTCCCTGGCCATCCCTGGGACAGATCCCGCAGCTGCGAGGAGGAGGCATTTACCAGTGTTTTGCAGGAACAGAGGGTAGGTGCTGTCCTGACCCATGCCTACGCTGATGTCCTAACTCACTTTTGGGGTTTTGAAACTTGATTGTCAAACTAAAACCGCTAACTAGGAGAGTGTGTCTCATTTAGTTTCAGATTTTCTTGCCTAGGTATTTTCACTTTTCTCCCTTGCCCACCTCTTCCCCTGAGCCTGCCTCCTCCTCACCACAGACCTTATTTATTGGTGTATTTCACTTATCTAGGACAGCTGTACTCCATCAGCGCAGCACTTTCATCCTCCCTGTGGGTTTCTGTTGAACGGGATCTCGGTAGAGGGTGCCAGGGTTGACTTCGGTGTCTCCTGGCTGGAAGGAGAACAGCTCTGGAAGCATTATGGAAGCTGCCCAAAGTGAAGCACAACCGCGTTGGTCTCAATGCCAGCGTTCGGTGTGTGCAAGAGGCTGCCAGGGAGGGGTGGGTGGCAGCCCACCAGTGTGTCCCAGCAGGCTGGGGGCCTGGCAGTATGTGGGGAGCGCGGGGCCCGAGCCGCCCTCTGCCCTGCTCCCTGTGAGCGATGATCTGGGGCCACTCGTCTCACTCTCTGTTTTGTTTGTAACCCGGCAAAAGCGTCCTGTGAAATAATCCCTTGCAGCGTTATATGCCGCTGTTTGGAAAACCAGAAGTCCTTGAACTGGGCAAGATAAGTGTCTGTTTCTTGCGCTGCACAATCAAGTGTTAACCTTTAAACTGGTGACTTCTGTTGTTGATTTAAGTAAACGTTCTCTTGCTTTCATTTCAAAATTCAGCGAAGCGTGTAAGGCTGGGCAAACCATTGAGAAATTTCCTGATACCTTGCAATAAATTGATAAACTACATAAAAATAAACTGTTTTCCTTCAAGAGCTTTGGTTTGAGAAGGAACTCTAAGGTCTTAGCTATTGCCTATTAGAGATGCGGTATTTCTCTTAATAGTTGAGGCACTTAAAATGACTTTGAGGATCTGGAAAATGAAAGTTTTACTAATTATTGGCTAGCTAGGACTGCCTTACATGCTCACTTCAGTTGATAATGTGAAAGAAATCACAGCAAAGTTTTAAAGTTGTAGAAATAGGTGTAATAGTCTTGAAGCAGGAGTTGATTTAACATGGCTCGGCATGATCATTAGGGGGGGTTTCAAATGTATCAAATCAGCAGTTTTGATTTTTACTGCCTAGTCCTCTCAGTTTCTTGGGGGTTTTTTACTTGTTTGAGTTTCCTCAGTTTGCCTTCTCCAGGTAGGATGGGTGCGCTCTAACTCCAGTACTTTTTCTTTCTCCAGGCTTTGGGGTTTGCTGCCTGCCCCAATCGGATACAAAAACTAAACCCGATTCAGCACACAGCTGAATGGATTGCGCACCACCACCTTTCAGCAGCGTGCCAGGGGGCACAGGAATGCTGCTCTTCGCTTAGTGCTTCGTGGTTGCAGCATGAGCTGGTTGTGGTGTACCCCTTGGTTTGCCCCCGGTTCAGGTGTGGAAGCTGGAATTGCAGCATAGTCTGTGTCACCCGTGGAAGAGGACACACGGCGGGCACCTGAGGAGCTGCCAGCTCCTCTCTCTGCTGTATTGGTGAGTGGCAGAACGCAGCAAACCAGTAGCTCAGGGGTTAAATACATAAGGCAGGGGATGAACCCTTTCCCAGAATATAGTTTTAATACCCAATGCAACTCTGACATTGCTTTGAAAAATAAATTATTGCCTTCCTACTGTTTTCTGCCCCCCATCCCATCCAATTAGGGGTGCAGCTTGGATTTATTTTTTTTTAAGAGTGCATCTGACCACCTCATTTTCAAAGAAGGCCCCAGATTTCATTTTTGTTTATGATTGAGACATACTTTTATTTTTTTTTCATTTTGCCACTATAGCATTAAAGCTAAGGGACTTGCACTGTATGTTTTTGATTGTGTGGTCTGTCTCTTCTTGCTGACCTTGAGTGTGAACCTTACTTGGCAGAGCTTCAGGCAGTGGTGCTCTATCATTGATAAGATAGGACATTTCAGGTTTTGCCAGCTGAGCCTACAGACCTTAGCAGCACATTACCTCTGGAAATTGAAACTTCTCTTTCTGACCCTTCAGCTTAAATTCAGCTCCTCAGTGGTTTAAGGCAAAAGTGCTGGGCTTCCCACTTTTGTCACGTGGGAAGTCACATCATCCCTTCTGCCAGCCCTGCAGCTGGTTGTTACCTGCCCAGAGAGAGGCAGGAATATCCCCAGTGACTGCAGCCAGGTCTGTACGTGATCGTCTGCTAAAGAAGTAGTAAGTGGAGGGCTGGGATGGCACAGATGTACTTGAGGTGACGTAGCAGGTTGTCTCCACCAGAACAGGCAGTTTCTCCGCTCTGCTCCTCCCCGGCCCTTTCTGACCCACTCCCTGAGCTGGTTTGGGTCACTGGTCTGGCAGAGCAACCCGGCACCCTGCACCCTCCTGTCACCTCATGCCCGCAGTGGCCACTTCTACCAAAAGGTCCTCTCACCTCTACCTAGCCTGGCACTCGCCACATCTGCTTAACAAATTCATCAGTTGAAAACTGGTAGAAGGTTAAAGTTCCCATGCTCTTATTTTCATCTCTGTGGTTGTCTAAAGGACTCGTAGGACATGCAGACATTAATAAAGTAGCACTAAAAATTTAGTAAGTCAAATTCAAATCTCTCCCATTCTTCTGCTCATGGTCTTCCAAGATGCTGATGTTCAAACTCTGAAATGCAAAATTACAGAAAAACACAATTCATCGTTGGACAAGTTTCTCTTACCCTATAAGACAATTGGGGGTTGATGCATTTTGTTAACCAGGCTGGTAGGAAAAAAATGGTGTTTTCTGCTGGGGTAGAGTTGAAGCAGGTCAGCAAGGAGTCTCACGAGTTTCAGAGCTGGTGCAAGGGAGAAGGAGGAGGCAGAACCCCACATCCCAGAGAAGAGAGAGGAGTGACAGGATGGAGGACAAGGGATCCATCTCCCCACCAAGGTGCTAGGTTGTCTTATCCCTCCTGTGTGGGTTTTGCTCAGTTTGAAGAAACACTGTTTCCTTCTGGGTTTTTTTGGAAATTCTTGGTATGCCCATTTTAAAACTGCTTTTCTATGTTGGTGGTTATAAACTGCTTACATGGACCTTGAGTATTTCTTGTGCATTTTGAAAAGATACGGATGCTTAAGGGAAGGCTCAAATCAAGATAGGGCCTAATTAATATGAATAGTTATTTTGTCCAGTTTACTGGAAATAAATAATGATTGTGTGGGAAAGCTCTGCATCTTCTGAGAAGTTCTGAATATGAAAGGAAGCTCTTATTATCAGATTGTATAATTTTTGCAGCATAGGTACTGAAGAACATTGATTTGTATGTCTAATTCCTTTTATTAATATTAAACATTTAATATTGCAGGGGAGGGTGAAGGAATGACATTTCCCCCTTGATGCCTAGAGGACCTTGTCTGTAAAAAGAATTTTTTGTCTCAAAGCTTAGTCAAATAGATAGGAGTCATTTCATCTCTCCTTTCAAAGACATAATGGATGTGTTAATGGAGGTGTTTGGGGGTGAACCCCCCAAAAAAGTTTGCATTCCTGAAGAAAGCAGGCAAAATTACCCAGACAAATTTCCTCTCTGTTCCTGAAGAGGGATAGATGACATCTGCTGAGTAATTTCTATTCTGTACACCATCCGAGAAGGAAATACAAGGTAATTTAACCCCCCTTTTTTCTACCATGGTTAATAACATAAACAGGGAGCTGGATATGCTGAAATCTAAATACTAGGGTCCTATATCAATGGATTATTACCTTATCTGTTCTGAATGACGTTCGCTTGAATACCTGGAATTGTAATAGCTCCTCAAGATAAGAAATGGAGGGAAATTCAATAACAGTAAGAGGCCTGGTGACTTATCAGATCTTGATTAGCCTTCAACTGTGCCTAAATGTTGGAAAAAGATTCCCTGTACTGTATGCAAAGGGAACTGAACAGCAGTGTGAAAACCATTCCCACGTTGCAGAGCGGCGCTAACAGCATGCTTTTGTGATTATGTATCTACATATGTGAACCTTCTGATTCTTCTGTAGATGACCCTTTTTCACCCTAATTTTTAAATGCTTTAAAATTCCAGCTTTGCTGGCTGTGGATGGCAGGTAGCTCTGACCTCTGCAGTGGCCTTCGGAGCGTTCGCTGGCTGTGGAGGGATGCACGTGCAGCTCTGAATCTCCTACGTACTATCAAATCTGAAACTGGACTTTCTCTTCTTAGCAGAGGCTGTAACCCAGCTGGTGACACTGGGTGGTGGCTTACTCTTCCCATGGTGAGCGAGCATGGGGCCAGGAGAGGAGGAATCTGGCCACTTCAGAGTCTGTGAGCTGGTCTGACACCTCACTGCTGGCCGCCAGCGCCTTGGACGTGCATCAGAGGGAAGGTCCAGATGTGTCCTTCTGGGGCAGCAGAGCCCTGGGTTGGTTTGTGCCTGTCGTGCCCCTGAGCCTAGGTGAGGGTAAGTCATTTCTTCTGTTGGATGCCATCTGGCTCTGTTGCAGAAGCAGCACGACATCATGGACGAGCAAGGTTTGGTGCAGAGTGCTGCTGTTAGTGGTAAGAGGGCTGAACGGCACATTGTAAATCTCAGGAGATGAATTCAGTGTTAACAAATACTTTTTTTAAAGGTCAGATTAGATGAGGAATGCAACGATTTGCCAATCCAAATGAACGCTAACTCTAAAAAGACAGGAATTTGTTTTCTGCTAGATTAGTGCTCTGATCTGGACTCATCCCACAGCCTCGTGGCTCGAGAACAAAAGCTCCAGCGAGGGCAGGAGTATGTGAGTAACGTAAGGCTCGGACCTCCGCTTCCAGCATCAGCGCAATTTTGTATTGACTTGAACTGGCTGTGAAACCGCAGCCTCAGATACGTTCCGTGGTGGTTTTTTTTCTCTGCATCTGCAATTGAAAACCCAGGATGTATCAAATTATGTCCAGGGGACAGGGGGAGGCAAAGCCTCATGCAGCAAACTGTGTTGAGCTTTCTAAGGCTGTACGTGAACATTTTGCTTCAGGAAAGGGAAGCCTGGAACAAGCCGTCGCCCCTGGAAGTGGTGCGCAGCTCTGGGCTAGTGTCAGCATGAGCCCCCAGTCATGACTTCTCCTCAAAATATTTCCTATGGTAACCTGCGTCTTAAAATTAAATTCAAGATGGAATTTAGAATTCATAGCACAGAAGTTAATACTAGACTGTTTTGCTGCAAGAGCATTGCAAAGCAAGTAATAAGCATCTCATTATATGGGGTTTATCTCCATCTGCAAATACAAGAAAAAACAAAACATAGGGCTGTCGTTTAACGGCTGTCGCGTTTGCAACAGATGCTTTTTGATGACTGTGAACAAAGCATGGGGCCAGTGAATATTTCCAGTAATACAACTCTTTGACTTTCAGAAATAAACAATCATAAGAAATTGAGGCAATGATGCACCTGGAATCTCCATCTCTATCAAAGAGACTGCCAGCAGCTCATTGAAAAGTTTTTCTCCATTTCCCCATCCAATAGTAGATACAGACACACAGTCAGGGACAACTGTGGGTTGGATTGGTGTGGCCAAAAGAAATATGTCTCAAAAGTTCAGCACCTGGGGAGTCAGTAGGACTTGGTCAAAATGATCTTTATCCTTAAATTAAATGCAGAAATGCAACCTGGCTTGTGAGTACAATCTACTGTTGCAAGACTAATGGCAAGAGATTTAGAAAGGGATTTTTTTCAAACCACTGGTGAATACTAGCTCTCAGAGAGGTAACATGAATACCATATGCAATGGTATATATAATGTATATACAATGGTATATACATTTGGCTGTACAAAACTACTGATCTGGGATGCAGTCACTTGTAGTCTAATATAGAATAGCTGCTGTTAGGTTGATGGGAACAAATAAAAAGTAATAGTGAATTTCTTTAAAAATGGATTCACTGTTAATAACTGTAAAGATGGTCAGTTTAGATGAGATTTACAGATTTACATCTCAAAACTCATGTTACCGAAACCTTCCAGAACACGGAAATAACTGCATATGTTTTATGTCCTGAAAAACAATGTTTAGGTGTGTATCATTGTATAACCTCCAGAAGCCCTTGCTCTTGCAGAGGTACAGCCTGTTGTCAGAGGGGCTGCAGCCCTTGCCAAAGAGTGATGGTAGACAAGGGAATGTGTCTGTGCTCCAAGCGTGCTTTCAGCAGCTGAAACTGGGAAGAGTTTGACTCAGTGTATAGCTAGGTTTTGATCTGGAGGAGACCCTTCTGGGACAGTAAAGCCAAGAGGGGCAGGATCCTGCTCAGTCCCTTGCAAGAGAGGTGTCAGTATTACTCTTGCATGCCAGAGACCTATTTGCTCCTGGTTTCACCGATTTTAGGGTTTTTTTTAAATCAGAAATACTGTTTAGCCTTGCAGAGACTGCTCCTGCAGTTGTTGACATAGGGTTCTTAATCCAATACTTCATATTTTATTATAAATTGCCTCAGATGTTTTGCGGGGGCCCTAGGAGCTCAGCTGGCTATATTTTTTTACCGTGATGTGTAGCAGGAGTCTCCAATGAGTGTCTCAAAGCCTGGAACAGCTGGGAACCTGCCAGGTGCAGGTGGTTGTCCTGCTTACCCTTCTGCCCTAAAATAAGGGACCATCATTTCCAGGTGCGATGTTCCCCTTGCGTCAACCTGTTACCTGGGCTGTAATTTGGTACCTAAGCAGGGGTATTGATGAGGTGAAGCTCTCAGTCCTCTGCTACTGGAGGGAATGTGAAGGGGAAGGACCTGGCTGGGTTTCTTTGCTGTTTTGTTAACTAGCACTTTGCAACATGGAATGCTTTCAACTTACAAGTCTAAAAGCTGATTGGAAAGTGCAGTTGCTCAAGCGGTGTGGAATTCATGGAGATTGAGAAAATAGTGTTATCCAGAGGGAGAAGGAAATGCTAAATGTCTCAGAAAAGATTCCTTAAAATTATAAGAAATATACTTTCTGTAATGCCAGAACTAGTATTAGAAAAGGAAAAAGGGAGGATGATAAACATTCAGTTATGATTACAATAACATAGCAAAAGGCAGAACTTACTATTTCATGATTGTGCTAGCAGTGTGCAAGCAAAGGATAGTATCTTACAAGTTAGAAACCACAGTATGTAGGTAGCCTTATTGCCTTGGCTGCATGGAGAAAAGTAAAAGAAATTGTGAATACTGTTGTACACAACTTCCTCTTCCCCTTGTACTGCATCTAACATAAAAGAAATAAAGCATTCAGTATCTCACAAGCTCTAAGTTTGGTTAGCTTTTCTAATGCAAATAGTCCATCATGAGTTAGACAATTCCTAGAGAGTAAAATGTTCCAACAGAACTCAATCTCATTGAATTAGCTTGTTCTCAGTTCTCTCAGTAAGCCCAATTAAGTCCAGGTGGAGATGTTTGGGGTTCAAAAAGACTTGCAGAGACCCAAAGGAAGGTCAGGCTCCTCCTGAAACTTGCTCTGTAACTCTCATGTTTGTGTAAAGCCCTGTCAATGAGCCCCAGGTGCTGTCATGCTGTGACTTTTAGCAAAATATGTAAGTACATGATTTTCTAGTAGTTCTTTTTTTAAGTAATATTATGAATTCTGAGGAATGAAAGTTTTGATTTTCTTTTTTGAACCATTTTTCGTAGCAACTGGGATGAGTGAGTGCCACCACCAGTTATTTCATAGTGTCAGCTATACATCTGGTTTCTTAAATTTGTATTTAAATTCTGTTGTAGAAGACAGACTGACCAAATCTGTGCTTTGGTCGTGGAGTTGGGTTTACATGATAGTCTTCTCCTTCAGTCTGAAGTGTTCTTGTACAGGGCTCTCTGGATTTGCTCAGCACAAGAGGTATGCAGCTGGTATTTGGAGAGGGCTAAGAAAAGTAAGAAAGATAAATCCTAGCTTATTTGGTAAATATCATGACACCCGATAAATGTAATTGCTTCAGTGAAATGAGAGGAAAAAAAAAATCCACTTTTGAAGAGCAAGCTCTTGAGGCAAGAGCTGGGAGTTGTGTTCAAGTCCCAAGCACGCTTCCAGTACCCCTCTGGGAATGCTGAGAGGCTCAGACCCAGCCCTGAGAGAGTCCAAACCATCAAAGTTTAGCCTCTTTGTGAGTTTTTTTTTCAGGTTTTGTTGATTCCCCCCCCCCCCCCAACTGAAGTGAAACAAATGAGAAAGGCTGTGTAAAGAGCAAACTTTTGTCTAAGGTGAACCTCTGATTTTGCATGGCTTACCTCTCCCTGCCTGCCCAAGGCTGTGAATGCTGCCTGTGCTGTCCATCCTTGTTCATGACACTTGCTGTCTGTATGTATTTGGTCATGCTAGATCCAGTTCAGTTGGTAAAGGTACCTCCTTCTCCATATATATTGGACCTCCTATTTCTAGTGTCTGATGTTGTTGGACTACTTGGAGAGCCTCTCTCTGAATGTGAGGTGGAGGGGAAGCGTAACTTGTAATTAAAAATAATAAATTTGCTTGAGCAGGAACTCCTTTGATGAGTTTATCCTCCTTAGTAGTATCCCTGTGATACTGCCTGTGTTCAGAAATTTTTCGTTCACTTGTGTCAGTGTGCTCTGTTTCAGAGTATTATTGTCGTCTTGCCAACTCTGATTCAGGTGTGGTTATGGGAATAGTTTAACTGGATCTTCAGCAACTTCAGTGGTCGCTTCGAATCCATCATTTAACTGTGGCCTTTGGATTTCCAAATACGTGGTCTCCAAAGGGCCTTGTAAATCTCTCTGCATTACAACAAAACTGCTTTAACATTTTTAGCTGGCTAATGGCTGTAGTATATCCATAGAGTAGAAGCCTTGTATCTCTGTTGTGGATATCTTGCTTTAGTTAAAAATGATCTTCAGATCTCTGAAAGACCAAGGCAAAAGCTTTTTGTTTTTTTCTGTGTTCCCCCACAGTTTTATCTGACCAGATATATACACATATGCACTGACACTTATTTGCTGAATGTCTTTGCGTGTACTGACTGAACTTTCCCACGCCGGACTTAGATTTGGTTGGTAGAAGAGTGCAGTTGCTGAAGGTTGTAGGGTTATTGGTCTGGCCTCTCACTTAAAATTTATCAACTTCCTCAGCACATTATTCTTAGTGCTAACCTTATGTTTTGTCTTTCTGTGTATTCTCCTATGGAAAACGTGCAGCCTGGCATTAGTCACAGGAACAGCAGATCTCGGTAGTGGGCAAGCTGCACCCTGTTCCAAGTTGTGCAAAGCTGTTTATTGATCTTGTGATTGTAGAAATGAAAGAGTTGCCTGTGTTTTAGCTGGGCTGGTGGTGGTATGTGTGGCTGTATACATTTATGTATGCATATGTGTGTTATTTATCTATAGTTTATATATTTAAATAAATATAGGTGTATATTTATTTAATGCGTATTTATAATGTATATGTGTTTCATAACAGCAACATGAGAATCCTGCCACCTATTTGGCTTCAGTTTGAGCAAGTAATTTGGTTGGTCATGATGTCCAAGATACTCATAGAGGTAAACTTTCTTGTGTGAAGATAGATTGATTGGTCACTTATGACGTTGTTTAATAATACTTAAACAAGTCAGTTAATTGGGGTAGGCTATTTCATTACCTGAGCCATCAGCTCTGTTTCCTGAAGTTTGATCTAAAATCATTGTTTTTCTTCCAACTGAGCATTTTACTTTTGCCTCATCATGGTCTTGTATCATGCTGTGTACATTGCTGACAGGTAACGTGTGACATATATGACAGATCAATGAGTGTGGCAGTTGTGACTGTGCCCTCTTTAAAATCATCATTGGCATAGTGAGTGATGTTCAGCATTTGACTATATTCTATTCTGCTGGCAGAATTTCCAGCAGATGCTGAGGTGCTGTTTAAGATGGACTTGTGTCATTTAGGAAGAAGCAGGAAAGAGATTCTGCAGTTCCAAGGCAAACTTTCAACACCTGAAAGGTGTTACACTGTGTACTTCTTTTATATATCCTGGATTTTCATATAGAAGAGAACATGTATGAATCATTTGGGAATCACCAGGCATTTGATCCTATTCTGTAGCATTATATCTATTTGTCCAGATGTCATTTAAAGTGGCAGCTTTTGCAATTCTTGAGATAAGTTATTCCCTGGCTAGTTCAACTTACATATGCCATGCCCCAAACTGATTAATTCCCTAATCTCCTAATTACTTAACATGAGGTGTTAGGTTTTGCTTGGCATTGCACAGGTCTCAAGGAATCGGTTTTCTGTCTTGCGGTTCTGGGTCGGCACAGTCCGAAGGTTTCAGTCCTGACTTTCTTCTTTCCTCCATTAGCGCTGGAAGCTGAAAATTATTCTGTACAAATATGAGGGCTTCCTTGAGAAGAAGGCTGCTTCATATATCAGTTTATAGTAGGACAGAGTTTGAAGAGCAGGTTGTGTTTTTTGGCTGGTTTTTTATGTTGTGGTGGTGTTGTTTTTTTTTTCTGTTGGATACCAGGTAGACTATATCCCTGTTTTTCACTGGCCTCCATTGAAAGGAATGGAGAGACTGGGTGTAGGCTTAGATTTAGGTGTGTTTGTATTTGGACAGCCTGTGGCTGGTGTGGTTAATATTCAATCACTCCTGTGTCATTATCGAAATGAGGTGATGTTGCAGTGCCTCTTACATGGCAGTTCCTAGATAGATGCGATGGATCAAGTATCCACTGGTGGGGTTACAATATTTGCCAGTTGGTCTGGAGTGCTATTCTGAAAACAAGGTTAGAGTATGAGGACATTATGCTGTTTCCCCTCTTTCTCTCCTCTTCCATCCACCCAGAATGACTCATCCTTGGCACCTGAGGATGGTTAGTGTCTCTTACATACATAACACTTCATTGTAATTGGTGTCTGGTTTGTCAATGATTATTTACTGGTTATGGAGGGACTTAGAGATGTTATTATCGATGCCAGTTCTAATAAAGGGTTATTCAGTTGGCAAGCATTTTGGGAGAGTACTCCTTTATTAGGATATACAGATGTCGAAAACCAAGAGGACGCCATCATGCCTGCCTCTTCCTCACAGCTATCTGGAGCTTGTTGTGAGAGGGAGCTGAACTTTCTGATTCAATCACATCTGCAGCCTGTGTGCCAGTGTCTTCATTTGGGCTGGATGGCTTGTGTTGGGTGGAGGACTTTGTTCTTCTGGCAACCTGAAGGAAAAATCTTTTTGTTTTTAGCTATTGCTATGTTACTGCTTATTGTGTCTCACTGGACACTCTTACCGCTTCTGGGGGCAGTAAGTGTATGCAGAATGCTCTGGGCTCTTATAGATGTAAATTGGGCCTTAGCACTGAGGTGGTGCATCTCTGCATTGGAATTGCACAAGGAGACTAGAAGTTGCCTTTGGCCTGTAGCTATGAGGGACATCACCTGAGACACTGGCTGTGTTAGAAGTGAGCGTTGTTTAAAAAAGCAGTGAATGTCATTTTAATGTGAGGGTAGGAAAGCAATGGGTCATGTTTTCATTTGCTGCCTCAGTACTTGTAATACCAGCTCTGGTGAGAATCTGCACTTCCTCAGAATTTATACTCTGTGTCTAGTGAAGAGGATAGTTGTGTTAAAACCCGGATACTCTGACTGTAGGCTGCTGAATTTTATTTATATTTGTTATCTTGCCCAGACTTGTCCTTCCTTCTGTTTTTTTTTCCCTTCAGTATACATGGCCCCAATGCATACCTGCTTTGCAAAGCATTTGGAAAGCTACAGACAAAAGGAACACTTCTGGCATGGCAAACCACTCTTCTGTATTTGGCATATTTGTTTGTACAGCTCTTAAAGGCATGCACCTCTGGCAGTTTCTTGCCTGGCTAAATCTTATGAACTGAATTTCCAAGTAGGAGTAGCAACTGCTGTTATTGGGGATGGTGCCACAACTCTGATGAGAGAGAGGAAAGGTATGTTGTGTAATTTGGGGAGAAAAAAGCTTTGTCTAGGGCTGCAGTTACTGCACTCCAATGGCAAGAATGTTGAAAAATCCCTCTAAATGTTTTCCATTTGTTTTTCACTTAACATTATTAAATTGATCTACATATGCACCCACTAATGCAGAAAGTAAGACCAGTCTATAAAGCCTTGGTAAGAGTCTTTCAATCCTCTTGGGACTCTAAGGCAGGGATCAAGCTGTGTCTTTCACATTTAGGATGCAAAGCCATTTTGTTTGCATCTGAAATGAAAGCGACTTGTTGAGTTCTTGCTTTTCATTACCACTGTGTTCAGTGATTGTACGTCTTGCTTCCCAATGACCTTATGTCCCAGAGACTAAGCCTTCGTAATGTTGATGATCTATTAATCTTAATATTTATCCTCAAAATACATAAAAAGGAATTATGACCTTGGCATAAGAAATGAAAATAAATAGGTAAGGGAAGCTATTATTTATTTTTTCAACATTTGCATTCTGTGTATGACTTCACAAAGTGTTTTTCTAACGTGAATTCATCTTTTCTAGCACTCGGGTACCCCACTGATTTGTTCTTAAAATACTCCTTTCTGCACAGCAAGTTTAGTGCTTTGCAGACCACCCAGAACAATTGTACACAAACTTCAAGGCACGTTTAGCGATTGGGCCTTTTTAAAGTTTCAAACAGCATTTTGTCTTCCTTGACTTTTTTTAATTAAAGCTTATATTTTACACGTGAGATTTTGGAGGATTAAGAAAAGGAGTGGCTGTTCTTCTCCTATTTGCTGAACCCGCAGGGGATATTTAGCCTGATCTCATTTGAGCTCACGTTTGTCTGACAGAGCTTGCTCTAATGTCAAGGAGGTATAAATTGCACCTATGCAAATAATCGATCTCTACGCATGAGCAAATATGTCTATTAGCGCACATCTATCAGTAGCTGGCAGTGTGTGTTCTCCATCTTCCTGGGCAGTTTCCACCTGTGGGGTTGTTTGTGCAGCAAAACTCTTCCTTTGAATTCTCAAGGAGTTTCTCCAGCTTCGGTTTCAAAGGGAGTGTAAATTCAGTTTTAAAGTACATAACGCTGGAATAAGTTGCTGTGTCTGCATCGCAAGGAAGTAGAGGTGAAGTGCAGCAGGCAGTAAGACCCAGCCAAACCTGGAGTGGGAACCCACCATGCTGAAGACCCCCCTGCTCAGCAGCCTCGTGCCCCTGGCACAGCTCTTCCACTGGGACTTGGCCAGAGATACAGGGGTTCTGGGGGTGCTCGGTGAAAGTTTGCTAGGAGAAATACCAGTTTCCCAATGTCATTTGGGCAGCAGCTACCCAGTGCAGTGATAGCATGTTCTCCATCCCCTGGAAAAGAAGGAAGGGGAGAAAAGAAAATTAAAAGGCATACCAAACGAACTGAATCAGCCCTTGGGGAGTTACGTGATGCACCCGAGGGGACACAGCAGAGAGTGCGGGTGTGGGAGCCGGCTGCTTAAACAGACACTGAAAAAGTATCTGTCAAAAACTGCACATTGGCTTCTGGTGTAGTAATTTCTCTGTCTTTTTGCTAGAGTTATGCAATTTTGTGGAGCTTCCTAATTTTTCACTACAGAGAAATTTTCAGTTTAGCTAGTTACGTAATTGTGCAGATCTTCCTAATTTCTCACTAGAAAGGAATTTTGAGCTTAGGAGAAATATCTGTTTAGTAGATGTGTGAATATAAAGGGCCCACGTTCTTAGGGATATTTTGCTGTCAAATCCACTGTGTGGATTTTTAAAAAAAAGAAAATGAAAATTCACTCTAAATGGAGAGTACTGGCCTTTCAGAGAGGTATTCTGTATTATACTTCAAGATGGATAGAATGCTAAAGCCTACTTCACATTTTCTGCCATTTCTTGCTCTCTTGACAATAGCTTAGTTGTTTACTAAACCCAGAAGATAAACAGTAATTTGACTTGCCTCCCCTGAAGCTGATCTACAGTCAATATTGCATCGCAGCCAACAACCAAAACAACAAAAATAATGTTTTCAAAGAAGAAAATTTTACTGCTAAACCATCCTCTAATGACCTGGGGCTCAAGGTTGACTGCTGCAACAGCTTCTCTCACTTGCAAGGCTGTTGTTAAAAGCAGAGTCACAAGTTATTGTGGAAACTTGTGCTCTGTATGATTTCTTAAGTGTTTTATCTCTACAGATAAGTTTCTCACTGATGCATCATTTAACAGTGGATGCAAGAAAAATGCCTTAGCAGTTGCCTGTTGTGCCATCTTGATTCTCCACAGAGGCATCTGGGAGATCCAAGCACATGAAGAAGACACTGAGTTTGTTTTCAGTGAAGGAGTTTTGGAGGTGCTGAACAGAGAATAAAAACCAAATTGAAAGCTGACCTGGGCTGCAGAGAGAGAAGGGAAAATTGGCTCTTGGTTGCTAGATAAAAGACCCTCAAGTGTGTCACAGGGCAAGATGCTGGGCTTAGTTTCCACTGTGTTTTAGTGGTTTACTGTTGCTGATGTGTGCACACATCGATTGGAAACGTGACTGCTGCAGCGTGTTTTGGGCTAGCTCATGTTGTCAGCAGTGGAGCTCAAGATGTTACCAAGTCCCCATCTGTCCTAGGGAGCCTTTAGCTACAAAAAGGCTAAATCAAAGGCATTACTGAGTAGTGATGAGGTGAGCTGTTGTCTAAGGCATCTTGTGCCCTGTCACACAAAGTGGAGCACAGCATTCTCCCATAGACTGCTTGAGGGGGCCTCAGAGTTTCCCGCTGACTTTCCAGGCAGCTGCATCCGCTCTGCTGCAGGTTAGAAGTTGCTATGGAGCTAGCTCGAATACTGGGCCCCCTGTTTGGGCCTAATGCTACTGGGACACTAGATGTGCCACGGACATTTCCAATGTCAGCATGGTGGGGGTTGCTATGCTCCTTCTAGGCAGCTTCTTGAGCTTGGTTCCTGGAATGGCTTTTGTAAATTGCACTGGAAACTGCAAGAAGCCTCCTAATCCAGTTGGCGAAGAAACTTTCTCAGCAGAGCTCGGATGTCAGAAAAGCAGGTTGTGGCTTGGTTCCCATTTGCACTGAATGTCTCTCTCACTGTGGGGAAAATTGGAAGAAACCATTATTTTGAAGTCTCTCATTGAGTGATGATTGATAAGAGCTGTTCATCACAGGGAAGCTAATCCGAGAGTCAACAGGTGCCTCTTGTGCGTTCTGCAGCCAGTCGTGGAAAAAAAAAATAAGAGAGAGCACAAACAGGTTATTCTGATTTGACATGCAGTGCCTGGGAACAACAACCGACAAGTCCCAATTTGTGTCCAGCTGCTTAAAAACTACCACCCAGCTTGGTATTATCCTTCTGCCCTCGGGGAGCTTGTCTTGTGAAAAGAGTTATTGATGGCTGATTTCAGCATTCCTCAGGGCTGTGCTCATGGTCAAGTATCTGCCCCAAGTCCTGATTTCAAAGTGGTCTTGTGGTCATAAATAAGAAACAGCTTTCTTTAATATATTCCCTTTGTCTATAATCTCAATTCTAATATAAATCACTCATTGTGAAGCTTTCTGCTTGGAAAGACCAGAAGTTTGAGCCACAAATCTTAGCAGAGATGATTCTACAGGGTTTTCAAGTCCAGTTACATAAGGGAGTGTAGTATGTGTTTCTGTGCCCTGAGTAGTTACCACTTAAATCTGTTTAATAACCTGCATTTCAAACAACTTTCCCTCTTAAACTTGACTTTTCTTGCACTCCAAGAGCTTTGCGGAAGGGATCCTTCTCATTCTGGCGTTTCATTTTGTGCATTTTAAATGGGGCAAAGACTTCTGAATTGTTGCAGGGCTCACGATGGCATTTGTGGTGGGGACTGTATAGCTCGTGGGCCCAGTTCAGGCTGGCAGAAGTGTTGTCCCTTGTCCTTGAGACCCCTCTGGGTGAACAAGGCCAAGGCTGGGTGGACTGCCCTGGCTGTTGGCTTCTTCTTCTCTGCAGGTTTGCTGCCTGAGATCACATCTCTTGGCGTGTTCTGCACAGCCAAAACCTAGAATCACATGGGGATGCAGTTCAGCTTCCTTAGTGCAGGCATTCGATGCCAGTTATCTGTCTTGGGTAAGGACAGCCAAACCTAGCAGAGCTGGTTTACAGCTGCTTCTGCAGAAAGGCCGGGTGTCACCCTGCAGCTCTCATGGCGTATCTATCCACCCTGTGCCAATGTCCCAAATGCATCAGGACGGCTCATGTGATGCCGATTGCCTACGTTTGGGCACTTTGTGGAGGTAATGTGTGATGGCTGGGTCAAACTGGTAGGAAATGGGGGCCAAGGGCCCCTGATAATGACAATGTATGTATGTATTGTCAAAAGCAGGTATTGGCAGTTTTTTCCTGCTTCCTGGCTGATCTGTGCTACATAACTTAGTATTAGTTTCCTTTCTGTTCCTCCTCTTTCTTTCCTTTTCTAATATCTCTGGTGAATAAGTCTAGAAGTACGGTTGGTGGACATCTCCTTCTTCTATAGAGGGTTTTCATCTGAGCTGTTGCTTTTCCTCAAAAATAGGTATGTTTGGTAGTTCAGTCCTTCCACTGCTCCCAGGAAAAAAGATGTACCATCTCTCTTCTCCCTCTGTGCAGGTTGCTCACATATGTATCTGTGGGTCATGACTCGAAGTAGTCTCTGTAACCTAGAAAAGAAAGCACGTGCTTGGAGTTGCATCCTTATTAATCACCTGTAGCTCTTGCTGTCTGAAAAGCAATTCTTCTGTAGTTATTTGTGGCTGCTTTGTGTTAGACAGTACATAAACACAAATGAGGGATAATCCTGTTTTGATGAGTTGCAGTCTAAATAAACAAGCTTCACAATGCATGGAAGAAGGCAAAACTGAAATGCCTTAGCGTATACAAACCCTTAATCTCAGTTTTTCAGCTCCACTTCTGTGAAATGGAGTAATGGTGTTATCTCCTAACTTCAGTTTAGATTGCAACCCCACCAGAACAGGGATTAGCCTCTAATTGTTGGGTTTTTTGTTCTTTTGTGCTTTTACTGTGCTGAGCATAAAATGCCCTGATTTTGATTAGAAGCTGGAGGTCCTGCTGCACAAGAATTGCATGTCGGATAGAGCGGATATTTTCAGTTCAAGGAAAATTGAGACACAGAATGGCACATAATCCATGCGATGCTAATTGCCACCTCTCATTGCCTCACTCACTACATATGCAAGCACGTCCTGCTGCCTTGAACTGTGTTTATGCAAAAAATGTGACATGGAAGTTACAAATTTCATTTGTACTGTTACAGAATTCAAGGCTTTTGTAGTGGAGTATGAATTCCTGAGCTCAACTCTTAAGTTTTAGGAGAACTAAAAAACAGCAGTAGAAAACTCCTGAAGGCTTTTATTCTTTAAGTGTATTAAAATGGCTGATCTATAGAACTGACCCTTGGGCATGGTACATCCTATATTTTAATAAAGGCCCTTTTACGGGAACAAGTGTGCTTGTTTATATTTTATTTTTATTTTTTTGCAAAGAATGAAAACATCTGGGTGTGTGAATCTCTGTTGGAATTTTTCACAAAATAAAGTTAATCCTGTTCCTTTCCCCACTGCAGCTGATTCTGAATTGAAATATATATAGTGCACTTCTAAATCTTCAGCCGACTTCTATGCACAAGTGGAATCTGTAATAAAACTTCTTTAAGCTTCTTCTGCCAATGTTTGAAAACTAAGGAACTCATAAATAATGAAATCATGTGGTAGCCTTGGCAAGATGGTATTCAGACAGCCCATACTGTTTTCCTAAGTGTGAATTCAACGTGTCATCAGTCAGAGCTGGGGTGGGGGGAGCAAAATGCTCTGATCCTACGCCGGGTGAGTGCTTTCGGAAGGGGAGGCTGGAACATAGAGGCAATGTAGAGCACAAGATGTGGAAGCAGCTCTAGCCCTAGAGCAACCTATGCTCCCTGTTGCATTTTGGGGGATCTCCATCTGCAGGATGGGAGCAAGGGAGGAGGCTATTCCTTTCTTTCACTCAATCCCAGCAGAGGTTTCTTTGCTTTGAACCTTGTTTAGTGCCTTGCCCCCTTGCATTGCCTTCTCGGCACACAGGACCCAGTAGAGAGGGACGGGTAGCTGAACAATGCAATATTCCCTCATGCAAAGCTCCCTGGATTCAATGGGAATTTTGCCAAGGTGAGACTGGATCCCACTAATGGAAAAGACTTACTTGGGGGAAGGACAAGATAAATGCGCTATTGTTCCATATGCTATATTTAAACATATGTATTTCACGGAAACTTAAAAACTAAATTTCTACGCCACATGTATCCATAGCTTCTACGAATAATTGGAGCTATTCACTTACTGCAGTGGCGTGAAGCGCCCGTTGTTCAGAACGGAGCAGCGGCTTTCCTATCTCATCTTCAGCAATGGTGATGAGAGAATAATTGTGGTGGCAGCAGACAAAGGTACTTATTTTTGCAGAGATAACTGACCAGGCTGAGGGTAAACTGAGCTTTGCTTATTTCTTCCCCACCTGGGTTCCTGGTCTGACTTGTGTTTTAATTTATTTTGTTTGTTTAAATTTGTAATAAAGATGTGGATTAATTTCACGTGCCGGGTGATCATTAAAGGACAGCTGCTCTTTACCACTTCCCTTTAGCAGATAAATGTGTCTTTGTTATTTTTGTATTTGTTTTTACCCCATTGGTTTTGTATTTATCAGTTTTCCTAATTAAAAAAAACAACAGATGAATGGATGCTGTTTCTGAAAGGGAAAAGCCCGCTGCCCCCAATACAGACAGTCAGTGTCATTTTGCTGATGGGATGCTTTGCTTTTAAGAAAATCTGGCATTTGAGCTTTTCCTTGGCTTTTGAGAGGAGCCAAATGCATAATTCACTTGGCCTCTGTGTGCTACTTTTGAATTCTGCTGCGGCTCCATTTGCAAGAGAATAGCAGGAAGGATGTACAGCGCCTACTTTTTTCTTGCACTTGTGACACAGAAAAAAGGGGTGTTGGCTTGATTAACTATAGGCCACTGAAGAGACAGATGAAAAGTGGCAAAATGTAAACGAGCTCTCTCCCAGCTACTTTTATTGTTTGCAGTTACTTGTGCATAATGGCCCATGGCACAAAACCCACAGTTTCTTGAAAAATGGTATTGTGTGTAAGCTTTCATCGGTGGATTCTGAGGGCATACCTAGGATTTTCAAGAGACATCTTTAAGAACGGAGAAATCCCCCATGGGCTTGAGCACAAAATGAAGGTGGTGGCTGTTTTTTGAGGTGATACTGGTGGCACCGCTTCAGGTGTTAGATGGTGGGACACCTGCGGCGGATGCCTTGACACACCATTTTGTAGGAGCAGGTTTTGAAACCTGGGCTGTTGAGTGTGATCTTAACATGGCTTAGTGTTAAAAGCCTTGTTTTTCTTGCCTGAGACTCCTCCCCTTGCAGCTGTAAGGCTCTAGCTAATATAAACAACTATCCCTGAATGCTATCGCTTGTCTGACTCAAGGTTTGAGCTTCTTTTCCCTAATTCCCAGGATGAGAAATGTTGGAGGATGGCTAAGGTGTATGGCAGAGCCACTATGATGAGGCAAAAATATCTCTTCTTGCTTCAAGCATGTTAGCAGGTTGAGGCTGTTGGAGGGTGTAACACCATTGTCTAAAATCTTGGGAAGGTGGTCATAAAGAGGGAGAAATGAGCAAGATGTTCACAGACTGAAGAGCCTCAGATTCCCAGGAGAGAAAAATAGAAAAATAGGTTTCTTGGTGTCTCACCAAGTGAAGTGGCACAGAGATCACTGAGTAGAGAGTTGTGTGAATTGTACTAAAAAAGGGGGGAAAAAAAAAACCACGCAAGGAGGCAGATGAGAAATATATAGAATATCTGCTGTACCTCTGAGTCTCTTGGCTTACTTGCAGTGCATGTTTGGGGTTTTTTGTTTTGTTTTATACATAGCTTGCTTTTCTTTTTTCCCTACCTATATTTATCCTGTAATATTACCAGGTATGGCATACTTTTGCTTTTCTTTCCCAGATGTTTTCCAAGTCCTTTGCAAATATTGATTCGTTTTCCTACTGGTCCCCCAGTGAAGAAAATCTTCACTTTTCTTAGCATAGGTTTGATCATAAATACTTCCTGGCAGTATAGTGATGGCAAGCAATGCGGTAATGTGATAATCAAATCACCTTAGATACCAGAGATAGTTGCCTGTAGTGAGTAAATGTAACATGTTGCAGAGTTCATAAGGTGAGTGGCAAGGAGGTGTTGGTAGAGATGTAAACATCTCCAAAACATCACTTTGACAGATGATATATGCTGAGGCAGTATTGTTACCAAGTCTGTATTTCTGAGAGCAGCCTTTAACAGGAAAGGCAAAATTTGTATGCGTGGTGCAGGTAGAGGGACAACTTTTGCCTGGATCTCCTGTCAGCCTCTGGGCAGCACGTGAGGCTTGTGCAGGAGATAAGCAGTGCAAAACTTTGCCTTGGCATGAAGGTACATCTCGGCCACGGCTAATTCGTGGCCTACCTGATCTGCTCAAGCTGTGGCACTGTGTGCAGTGTGAGGACTGATCAGCCTGAAAGGACCCAAGCACAAAACACCAGACGAGTGGTGAACCTGAGCTTTGCACTGGTGAAAATGGGCAGCTGCCAGTTGCCGAGAGGTGCAGCTGGTGTGACCTGAGCCACAGCGCTACTTTCCTGTTGGACTGAGATATACGTAGGGGCTCTGCTCAGTTTAAAGCCAAACATCAGGTGCTGGCAGGGCCAGGGTCCCCAGCACCTCTGCAAGGCCCCCAGGGCTAAACATCACTGTTGCAGCATTGGGTGGTTCATGTTCTGCGTCTGCTCTGGCACCTGAGCTGCACTCACTGCTAGAGGCAGCCTCAGCCTCTCCCTGCCCCAAACACATCCCCAGTGTGTGCCGGCACAGACATACCTGGAAGCCAACTTGAGAAGCTGATCCAAATGAAACCAGCTCAACAAATACAGCCCAAATATTTAGCTTATTGCTGAGATTAAGTTCCCAATTCTTGGTTTGCTGTGTGGCCTCATGGTTGTTTGTGCTGGTCTCGATGTGGGGTGAGCTGGGGGACAGGGTCAGACTGTGCATTCAGGATAGATATGGCCTTATACTGCCCTCGAGATACTCACGAAACTAGACTTTAGATTTGCTAAAGTGTGGTTTCCTGTTTTTTAGTGAAGTGTTCAATTTCGTCTTTGATATTCAGGGAAGCGTGCTAGTGGCCTTAGGTTAGGCAGCAACATTCATCGTGCTATTAAGCCTACAGGTTTATTAAACACCAATGGAGGGTAATGTTGCCCAAAATCAATTAAAAATTTGACAAGCTAAAAGACATGGAGTTACATTAAAAGAAATTGTTCCTCTTTTATCAGTAATCCACACTAAAAAACTGTTGGTGGACAGTGCAGCAGGAGAAGGTAGTGTGGAGAACTGCCTCCGAGACAGTCATTCTAGTGTCTTGAGGACCTTGACAAATACGTATACATCTATATACAAAGCCCTGGTATATTAATAGTGGATCTCTTCCAGTTGTCACCCAGCACTTGCCTTCTTATTCACACTTTCTTTTTCAGGGAGAGAAAAGAAAAAAAACCACAAACACACCAACAACAACAGAAAAACTGGGCAGTGAACTTAGAATGTGTTAGATCAATGCAGACACCATGAAAAATAACCAGGACATGCTTTTGTGGCTTTTGATGTAGCTATGGCTGTTGCTGAAACTAACAGATGCAAAAGCTAACTGCCAGATATCCAGCATGTGTGCCAATGCTGACAAACCTGCCAGATGCCTGGCAGCTGGTCTTGCCCCAGCTCCAGTGACTGTCTTGTATGTAGATTGCCTTTTTGAACAACGACAAAAAAAGTTGCTCTGAGCTATCTCATGAAAGCATCTTCCCATAAATGCAGTAAATACTTTTTTTTTTTCTAAGTCAATAATCTACTGAGTTCATGTTTGAAAGGAGGAGGATGCTGAAGCATTGATAATCTTTATCCAGTATAAGTCAAGCTTCTTTGAGGTGTAGCTTAGTTGCAGAAATCGAATGGTCTGCCATTCAGAGCATAAATGGTCATTCTGTCCCCTACAGCAAGAGTTGTTATATGTAAGCCAACTGGGCAGGTTGGAGAGAAAAAGCTATTTGGATTTTTATAAACAAAGATTTTGCTGTTCCAGGCTATGATGCTGAAAGGAAATCAATGTTTTTCTACCAAATGTGGTTTTATCTGGCCAGAATAAACAGTTATGACAGGATATTGGTGCTAAATTTATTAATAGTCTTCTCTAGCTTTGACATTCTGGGAAAAATTACCTGAGATAGTCAGAAAAATTTAAATTCACCACAATTTTTTTCCTTGACTTCCTGTTTAAGCTTCAGTTAGATATATGACAGTTTAAGCAGCTGGAATATACCATGTAATAATAATAAGTTTAAAAAAAAAAAAGTAGAAATACAGTTGAAGCTAGTAAAAAAATATTCCCTGAAGAGGAGTATATAACTACAAGGAAGAGAATCTCCAAACCAAACACTAACTTGGTGCCCTTATTTTTAACAGTTTCATGCTGCAACTTGTGCTAATAATTTTGAGGAAATACTACTTCTTTCTGTTCAGATTACAGGGCAAATTTGCAGCTCTTAGTGTGGGAGCTTCACTTCCAGATTCTTTAAGGTCAGATTTCTATTTGTGCATCATTGAATTAATGAGACTGTTCTCAAAACGATGCCCCAAGATGTTCCTTAAAGGATGGGAATCACTGCAGTTTGCATTTGCAAATCTTTCATTGCGTGTTTGACACGTGGAGGAGGGATAAGTGGTTTTTGTTATGTATTATGCCCAAACCCTCCTGAGTCTCTCACTTCCTTCTGTGGGCTTACCATCAGCATGCTCACAAGATGAGATCAGGCAGATTTATTTGCAGTCCTAAGTATTTAAATATTTTATACCATATATATTTCTTGCTTTTAATTTTTTCCCACTGTAGGCACCAATACTGCAACTGAATTCTTGCAGCATCAGAGTACCCTGATTATCTCTCAGTGTACAGGTGTCTCATTACAAAGTCATAAATCTACAAACTTGTGTAGGTTTGGTGCAAATCATGAGTAGATGCCTCAGTTTTGGCACAGCAGCAATCGACAGAGACAAATCAGAAAATGAAAATACGTTTCTGCTTGCAGCTTCGTGTGTGAATTCTGTTCTGCTTAATCTGCTGCAAACCTCTTCCCCCCCCCCCCCCCCCCCAGCTTGTTTTCAACTTTGCACTTATCCAGACTAAAATTATACCACTATTCCTAGTGTTTTTGAAGCACCTTTGCTTACTTTAGGAGGTATGGAGAGGAATGCTTTGAAAAATCATTTGTTAATATTATTATATGAGTCTCCTTTAGGTAAAGGTAACTGTAGCACTCTAGTTGCTCTGTGTTTGAAATATTCTATCAAAACCACCATTTGCTCTTTAACCCAAGTTACCAAATATGCTGAAAATGAAAGAGCTCATTCAGAGCTGTGGTCCTGCCAAACCGTGTCCATGTGTGTTTCCCAGGGTCTTATTTACGAATGAGTTCCACCTTCCCAGACTTGTAAGAGATTCAAGAATATGAAATTTTCAGAAAGGATAAAAAGAATCACTTATTTGCTTGCCCTGTGAAGAACTGGTTAGCAAAATCACTGTGAGGTGTTTTGCATGTTGAATGAAGACTGAAAAGAAGCTTATTTACCCTTAAAGTGAAGTATGTTGCAAAACTGGAAAATATATAGCTCTGCTGCCTTTGACTCTAAGGCCTTGGCAAGACGGCTGACTTGCTTAAGAAAAAGGTACAAGGCAGGATTTGGTCTTGAGTAGCACCCAGTTCCTCATGCCTACCCCAACTTAAACACGAGTTATTTTACCATGAAAGACTTTTTTTTAAACTTTATCTTTTGAACTGCCGATCCTATTTCTTTTTTGAATACCTTTAAGTGAAGCACAGGGGAAGAAGTCAGATAAAGACATGAGGGAGGCTGGTATTGAAATGATATGAAATTGTCTGTTATTTGTTCCACTTTGCGTAAGGGTGTACAGAGGTAACGAGCCTGTACCTTGAGATGTGGTTGCACTGGTAGATGCTGAGGCAAGGCTGAGAAGAAGATTACTAGGCCAATTACTGCTGGCATATGGCACTAATGAATGGACTCTGGAGTTCCTCTCATCTCGTATTTCCCCTCTTGTTTTTGCTTAGCTTTATAGCTGCATTAATGTGCTCCTTCCTATTGTGAAAGTCCTGCTAGGAGCCCAAAGGTCGGAGTTAACCCAAAAGGCAGGATGAAATCCCTGAGGTTGTCTCCATAGTGCCCTGCCTTCCCTCTGTCTTCCTGTTATCAGGTAAAAGCTAGATCAGGCTGAGCAGCAGGTTCCAGTCCTGCCTTGTCTTCCAGCAGGAGCAGAAGTCCTCTATCAACCACCTGTGGAAGCTTTTATCCTGCCTCCATACTGATGCAGCACAAGGGAATGGTGATCAAGTATCTCAGAATCCATCTCTCTCCACAATGACTTTCTTAAGAAGGCATCCTGGCACTGCAGCGAGGGCTGGAAATCTCATCAGGTCAACTGTGGAAGAATGACAGGGAAGGCAAAGGGCGCTTAACAGCACAAGCTGCCTCTGTCCTTGAGGCAGATAAAGGAGTGTTTTTGCTGGCTCATTTTATCAGGGAGCTCTTCTGAATTCTGGAGACAAACAACAAATTGAATGTTTTAGTCTGTGCATTGAAACCAGGGGTGAGGTTGCAGAGGTTTAGGCAAGCAGCCAGAATGTGGAGGGTGAGACATTCTCCCAAGCGGAGGAAGAGTAGGGACAAGTGTAGGAAGTGATAGTACTCACCTAGACATGACATCCCAGTCCTCTGTGGAAAATTAAGTGCTGATATTTGTGTATCTGAAGGAAGTGGTGAAACTGCTGCGTAAGAAATGAAACACTTGCCTCCACTGGCTGCTTGAAATTTCAGTTTATGTGGACTTCACCCAAGAGGAAGGTTTCCAAGACAAAGTGACTTATAGACCAGGTTGTTTGGAAAAACGTTGATTTGCAGTGGGAAGTGCCTTGTGGAGGGAACTGTGTGAGGGATACAACTGTTATGGACTCCATCTCTTATACAACTGTGATGCCTGAGCAAGTGAACCAGCCCAAAAGTTGCACAGTTTTATTCTACAAGTGTTGGCTCGTTGCTGTCAACCTCAATGCATACCTCTGGCAGGCTTGGATGCTGTGGGTTATTGTAACATATCAATCTACAAGTGGACAGAAGGTCGTTTTGATCTGTGGGGCAGTGAGGGGAGAGAGGGTCCTGGGCATGAATAAATGTGGGGGCATGGGGAGTCCCGTATGGTGACCCTGTCTCGCCAGAGAAATATGTCTTTTGCCCAGGCTGTCTATCTTCATGGATACAATGCAGTAGCTCGTACTCCAACAGTGACACATCCCCTGGAGGAAGCTATTTAACAGCAAATTGGCCTAGTAATTTTTAGTGATGACCTTGTGTTAATTACAAGTTGCTGTATTAGTAAATCCCTTCTGAAGGCCAGCTGTTGTGTTGGCATTAACTCCTGGACTCAAAATCAACTACTTGTTTACTAAGTCCTGGGGTAATTAAACCTCCCCCCCCTTTTATTATTTTTATTTGGTTTGGCACAGCCAGGTGATGAACCTTTTTCCCTTCTCCCTTTTCACTGTGTCTTTTTGCCTGGCTACTTGAATGGATGATGTCTGATAGACTTTTTGATAAATCCCTGGTGTTTGCTTGCCTTACTGCAGGATGTAGGCATCTCCCATCCTGGACCAATGCTCTGAGAGATGTTTCACAAAATCCCTCCGCTAAAGGTCTTGGTTTTAGTGAGGTCATGGTGGTCACCCAGAAACTCTTTGGAAGTGGAAAATATTGAAGTGGCAATAGTCATGCTGGGAATAGATCATAATGGGAACGGTCTCTCATAACACAGTGTAGGACTGGAGACTGGGAAGGGAAGGTTTAGGCTGGGTTTGGGCAAACTGATGGTCACAGCACCACCTGTGATGTTTCCAAGATAACAAAACAGCCTAAAAAAGGTAAAAAGGCCATTTGGGATAGGCAGCTGGTGGCTTCTGTGACTATCCAGGACAATGCGTCCCTTTTGCTTGGACAGTGGTGTGGAACAGACCTGATCCCTGCAGGTCCATGTCTTCTGCTCTGGGGGCTAGAAGGTCCTGGAGCAGGTGGCAGTGCTGTGTCCCCAGCAGATGACACTGTTTCAGAACTGAGTAAGCTTTTGGTACCAAGTGCTCCTTAAGAGTGCAGCATCTGTTGGCAGCAAAGAGGGGCTGGGCAGTGAACAGGGCAGGGTCTGTGTGTGAGGCTGGAATGCTGCTGTTGCCTGTTGGTGTTGCAATGCCCAGCTCTGCTTTGAGATCTTCTGGTATCTCTGGATGCAGGTGCTGCTAGGAAGGGATGACTTTTGATTAGGGAGGGTCATATACCCGTTTCTCTAGTGCTCGGGCTGGAGCATGGGTGTAGCTCTCAGAAGTAGTAGTTTATGTAGATGTTTGCACAGGACACAAGGAAAGGGCACAGAATACTGCCAAAGTCTCTGTGGGGCTCAGCAGCAGCTCCCTTGGGTATCATGCCCAGCACTGACTGGAGCGGTTGTGCTGAAACTGCGGGGGCTTCCACTCAGATGGAGCTGCAGCAGTCCTCTAATTCTAAGAGCAAACTTCTGGTCACGTGGAGGAGAAGGCAGTGACTGGGACCAGTCTGTCTGGATGTACCAGTAGTAAATCATGACTGATCAATCTGATTCATTTCTTTGAAATGACTGGATTTGTGGATGAGGGGAGAGTAGTCATTAATATCAACTTTAGCAGGACTTACAACCCTGTCTTGCAGCATTCTTATATCCAAGCTAGGGTGGACATCTAGATGGATAACTGTTTGGTTGGATGATCAGGCTCAGAGGGTAATGGCTAATGGGTCATACTCTGCCAGGATGCCGGTGACAATGCAACATGGTGAGGATCTGCCTTGGGGCCTGCCCTCTTTAACATCTTAGTGACCTGGAGCAGGTGACAAAGTGCACTCTCATCAGGCTTGTGGATGACACCAGACTAGGAGGATCGGACAGTGTACTCGAGGGCAGGCTGCCATCCAGAGGAACCTGGACTGAAGGAATGGGCCTACAAGAATCTTACAAAGTTCAGCAAGGACAAATGCAAAGTCCTGTTTGTGGGAAGCCTGACCCTCTGGCAGGGATATAGGCTGGGGATTGGAGGGGTTGGGGGGAGCAGCTCTGTGGGAAGGGCCCTGGGGTGTGAGGGTGGGATATGAGCCACAAGTGCACCCCGGCACTGAAGGAGGCCAACAGCATCCTGTGCTGTATCACTAGGCACATAATCAGTAGATTGTCCGATATTCAGTACTCGCTTCATCATGTCCAAGAACTGCATCCTGATTTGGGCTTCCTGTTACAAGAAACTGAAGTGATTTCGGCAGAGGCCACTATCACTTGCCCTGCGAGGACAGGTGGAAGGATTTGGGCTCGCTCAGCCTGGAGAAGAGGTGGGTTTGTGGAGGGATGAACAGCAAACCCCCAGTGCCTGAGAGGAGGTTGTTGAGGGATGATTAAGATGTGAGGAGGTAGTGTTTAACAGTATGAGAAAGGAAGCTTTGCAGGCAATATTGTGATGAGGTAGTGGGTATCCCCAGAGTCGGGAGTCTAAAACACCCACCTTCCACTCTCCTTTATGCTAGCCTGTCATGTTTGTGCAGGGTTGGAGCAGCTTAGATCTGTTGTAAAGACTCTGTGGGGCTCAGACGCAAATACTTTTCTACGTGCCTTTGTGTTGGCTGGAGCGGTTATAGCTCCTGATCAACACCTCCAGTGTTTTGGTGGGGATGGAGTTTTTTTTAAAAATAAAAACACTAGGATCCCCAAAGAAGAGAGTTAATGATGTCAGAATTATTCTCTGTAACTTAAGTAAGAAAGTTCTCCCAAGCAGATTATATATATGTATATCTATGTGCACACACATAGATATATATTAAAATTAAAACATATTATAGTATAAAAATATAATTTGAATTTTAAAAAAAAAGCTCTCACCCTGGTCTTAAAGGTGAATATCTTATTCAAAATTAATGAGCTCCCCTGAGTTCCCAGGAACTGTGCTGGAAACTCACAGCCTCCTGCTCCCCCATTGCCTTCTGCCTCTCAGCTCTGTAGTGAGCAGTCCTGGTACCAAGGCGAGCTTTGGGCTTGGCTGAGACATCGTAGAGGGAGCAAGTACTGACTTAGTGTCTGACCTGTCCTTGATACAAGTGCTTCCAACTCAGGCAAAAATTCCAGTTTTACTTGTTTTTTTTTTTGTTTTTTTTTTTTTTGTTGGTGTTTTTTTTTTGTTTTTTTAAAGGTGCATATGGATTAATCCTGAGACCATTTTCAAAGAGCATATTTTTCTGTTCATTAGCTCCTTATGATGAATGCTTTCTAGTCAGTTGAATGGTACCGAGAAGAAGGAATTAAATGCCAGGGAGTGATCCTAATGAGGCTGTGTCTATAACCTCTCTATTTATGTGCACTTTCAGTGGCACATGTCCTTTCTTGGGGCGTAGAGGGCTACATTTTGTAGTTATGTCTGGCTGCCATTGCTTTTGTAGCAAAACAATCTCCTTGTCACTAGAGGCCACTGTGAAAGTTTACGCCTTTGCTGAAATAATTCATGTCACCGCTACAGTATATCACCTTGTTACAGTGCATATCTGCAGGGCCAGAGCAAGGTTTTTCCACTGCCCCAGGCAGGTAAAAAATTGCTGCCTAGATAAGAAAGGGCAGCACCAGTATTGCTGCTGCTGGCGGTCTGAACTGCTCCTCTGCTGTGGCTTGCTGCCCTCTAGTAGAGGTGGCAAAAAGAGAGGGCACGTGGCCAAATTTTAGCTGCTCCCAGCAGTTTGAATCAAGATGCTAATCTGTGGCCTGCGAGTGGAAGGTGAATATCCTTCCCTTTCTGCTGTGTCTGCTGCCAAGCAGCTGTGTTGGGTGGCAGGGTGGTGTAGGTAGCTGGAGGCAGTGAACCCTACCAGGGCAGGTAATGTCGGCTCCAAATTGGAGTGGTGGCAGCAAGGTCTTGTTCTTTGTGTTGCTTCCTTAACAGGAGTGATAATCTCAAGCAGAGGGTATTGTGAGACAGGCATTGTGCTCCATAGAATTGTGCTGGTTGGGTAGATCCGAAGCATGGACTGAAGTTGTGCTGTGTCTGTGTTTTGTGAGCCTAGGATGATGTCAAAGCTCAGTTACCTGTTGATGTTAGTTGTTACTGCAAATATGTTCATCGCTTTTGCAAAGTGCATCATATTGTCAAATTGTTTACCTGGGAAATCAGAGTCTGCTTTTAATGACTGTGCAGGATAGTTTCGTTTGGTTTCTGTGAATTTAGTTTCTTCTTTTTTCTTTAGTCGATTGAACTACTAGAGAAGAGGCAAAGGCAGGTTTTGTTATTTCAGAGCTGGTAGGCATCTAGGACTATTTGAAGAAAGAGGCTATAGGAATTGTGATAGGCTGAAGAAAGGAGAAAAGAGATGATGAGCTTTTCGTTAATCACATTTTCAGGAAAAGCTAGTCTGTTACAGTTGAAGTTTTCTCTTAACACCAGAAATATCAACCAAAGGCAGATACCTGGTATGGAGCATTTCTGCCTAAACAATAAGAGTTTAGCAAAGTTGTTAATTGGTAGAGTTTTTATGATGCCAAGCCTTGAGTGACCTTAATTATAGACTGTACGGTCTGTAAAGTCTGTGAAGTGGTTGTATGACTGGGTGACATGTAGATACATATTCATCTCCTTTTTTATTTTAATAGTAGTCTCTTCTTCCAAAAGCGTTCACCCTTAAGGCCAACTGAAGGCAGAATGATTTCACTTGGCACTCTAGGTAGGTAGCAAAACACTAAGGATTTAACAGTAATAATAGTTTGTTCATGTTCAGTAGGAGGAAACCTTCCTCTGGTGTAATCCATGTACCTATGCAACAGCATACTGGGACCATAAAAACCCTACAGTCAGGTGGATTTCCACAGCACAAGCATTGCACTAGCACCATCACTAGCCGCTTCATGCTTCTCCCTGTGAGACTGGTCCTAACTGGTATCCTCGCAACCTATGCTGCTGGGAGTCTTGGGGCTGTTCCTTGTTGCTGAGTGAGCCCAGGTCAGAAGCTGCTGCATCTTAAATCTACCCTCAGCCACCTCCCACACACCGGGTAACCCTCTCCCTGGACTGAACCCGTGTTACCTCTCGGCTATTGTAGGGCTGCTGGTGAGATTGTTGAATACGTACGCCTGTACGTAACAGAATGTAGCTGTGCATAATCATTTTGAGAATCCTCTTTAGTTTTATTTAGGAATGACTTGTTCAGCTTGCATAGAAATTTAATTTTGTTTGACAACAGGTACTGTAGAAAGCAGTAAGGTCCAAGCTGTAAGTGTATTGCAATAATCTGTATGATATAAGGGAGTTGTAAAACATGGAGAAAAGATTTCTACTGGGAGCTGGCTTGTGATTCACAAATGTTTGGCCTTGTGCTATCACTAGGTTGAATGTTTGAGTTGACTTCTGACTGTAGTGGTTGGTATTTCTAACTTCATCCACTCAGAAATCATGATGCTGTATCATAAAACTTCGTAAATTGACACAGAGGTGTTGTCTGGCTTGCTCATTCCTCTGGAATTCTCTGGTTTTTTATGGGCGTGTTTTAAATATATTAATCTATGAATGTTGCCTATATCTTAAATGAAACCTGAGATTCTCAAACAACAACAAAAATCCAAAAGCTGGGACTTGAATAGAAAAGAACTATAAGCTTTGGGCTCATTTAAAAAAGAAAAAAAAGCTGGCCAATGTGCCCAGCTTTGGAGAAGACCACTGGAAACCAGAAAATCTGTCAGGTAACACTTATGCAAACAGATTTTAACAAAAGGCATTTGCAATTAATTTCCTTTGAAAATGGAAGTTTATTTACTGACTTGAAACTCTTTTTTTAGGTGACTCTAACCATTTAATCCAAACTTTCTGCCAAATTTATTAGAGCAGCATTGTTTAGACTCCCCTTTGTTGTAAATTTAACATCTGCCGAATACTTACAGAACAGGGTGTTATTTCAAAGCTAGTATTGTTTCACAGCTAGGCTAAGTGACTTCAAATTGAAACCATGAGTGACTGAACCATGCTTAAAATTCCATTAGCTGAGCAGTAAAGGCTTTTTTCCCCCTCTTATTTTTTAATTTAGCACAGACTTTCATGTTTGACACTTAACACTGAAACTAATACCTGAGAATCTAGCACACCAAATTTATTAATGTTCTCACCTCCAAGTTGGAGTTCATGGGTGTTATGATGAGGAAAGCTTGCAGTGATTCCATGTAAGCTTTTCCTCATGTATGGACTTTATTTATTTATTAGTTATATTAATCAAGTATTGTGAGAATAATGAATACTGATTTCACTTGAGATCTAGAGAAATTTAGTATCATTCTTGAATTTACACTGCTTAAGGTATTGTTGAGAGATTTTAGAAGCTTATAAATGGTGGCAAATGTCATTACTTGAAAAGCAAACTATACATAAAGCCTTATTCCCAGTTGCCCATTCTGAGGAGCCCAATGCATGTTTGCTGATGGGTTTAGCTGGAGCAACTGAAGCCGTCATCCCTCCCAAAATGCCATGTTTTTGTCACTGAGACTGCTGTGCTCGTGGTACCCAGACTGAATGAGATGTGCCTCCAGCCCTCAACAGTTTACAGCCGTGCGTGTTAACCTCTGCTGCATTTGGCAGTAGTTTGTGAGGTCAATTTTCCATTTCCCGAAAGTGACGGGGGAAAATGGGGAGCAGAATGTCAACTAAAATACTCTGTATCCCTGAAACAATGTGAATAAGGATGTGATTTATAAACTTTTACCCTGATAATTACCTCAGATTCTTGCAATCAGTATGGAGATGGAGGAAAACTAGTTTAGAGCTAGTAAGGACTCTTCATGGAGTAACATTCTTTTCATCCTCATTAAGGAATTGTGCTCTTGAAGAACAGGCTCTAAACCTCAATTCCTATTACTGCATAATGTCTCTTACAGATAAAATGTAGTCATGAGATTTTTGTGAGGAGTTTTGTGGGCTTTTTTAATCTTATTTCCCACAGTCAAGGTGACAACAGGGGAAACTGAGCAGATGTTGTCAAGGGAAGTGGCATCAAAACAATTTTGACAGCTTCGTTTTAATGAGGATCACATTGCAACTGACAAAAGTAAAATTGGAACATTAGCATAGTTCCTTGAAGAGTTCAGGAAATCATTGAAACTAAATGGCGTGACAAAGTATAAGTGACAATTAGGCTTTGCATCAAAAGTGCTTGCTGTTTGGTAGGTCAAATGACTGCCACGCTTCCTAATGCCATGTAAAATGTAACAGTGGTATATCTGTAGCACAGAGACCTTTGGCCAATTCACTGTTGACGTCTGAATCGTTTTTCCCTCCTGCTTCTCAGGCTGAATTTAGAATGTGGGACCCATGATATACAAAAGTCTTTATTTTAGAGATAATTGCCCTCTTGACGCTCATTAAAGGTTTAGTGTCCAATGGTGAATGCCTCAAGTGAACGGGCACTTTTTTTTCCCCCCAATTTTTTTTTTTTTTAAAAGAAACAAACAGAAAAACCTCCTTGTGTCTTGGAACTTTATATCTTTCATTAGCTGTTTTGAAACTTAGATGATGTATTCAGGTGTACTTAATGGGTTGTCTTGATTTGAAATGTGTTCATATTTGCAGATACTAAAATTTAGCTGAAAAACAATGTGTGACATGGCATTTCATGTGTGTTTACATTTTGGTAATTTGGATCTTGGGTTTGGGTTTTGGGTTTTTTGTTGCTGTCTTTTTAAACCACATTCAAAATTTATTAATTTTAAACAAGCTTCTCTCTTATCTTGTTGCATGATATCCTTGGATAATAAAGAAGTAGCAACAGAGCTGTGTGAAATAGATTGACATCCTAGAATTATAAAAAAATAAAAACTAAATAAGGTTTCCCTGTATTTTTCTGGAATTTGTCACCAGGACAACTTTGCTCTTAGGTCTAATATAGTTAAATATTTTTATTGCCACTGTTATAGATGAGCAGTTTGTAAGGAGCTGCAGCATTTTGTTGATGGTGCTTAACGTGCCGTTTGCTAATTTAATGTACAGCTTAATTTTTCTCTTCCAATGCCTGGTATCTGGGTAAAGTGAGTTATTTTGGTGTTGCCTCGGACTGAAGATAGTACCTGCACCTAGCTCTCGCCATAACAAATGTTGACTTGTCCTGAGGCACCTTTTGTCAAGGTCACTTTGGTGTGATCTCCCCATTAGTTTCCAAGTGCACACAGTGTTAATGAGGTGGGAGGTTGATGGGTGGCTTCGCTGTACCTTGCTCTTCATTGCTCTTGCTGTTCTTTTAATTAGACTTCACTGCTACCCATTCACTGAGGAAAAATGATAATCATAGGCTGCAGCTCTTTCTGTGTGCTTACATCACCTAACTTGTGGCCTGAAAAAAAAGAATGAAAAAGAACAAAGCATGGCTGCAGAGAGGGAGGGTCTTTACTGGAAGAAGACCGGTTGAGATCTGCCTCCTCATCCTCCCCAGAGGTGCACGTAGGCAACCTGGCAGGTTGGCCATGGCCCCCTGGAAGGGAGCATCCCCTGCAAAAAGTCATCCCTACTACCCCTCTGCAGCAGCCCTCTGCTTCCCATCCTTGTCCTCGGAGTGGTCCCTGTGTTGGGAATGCTGGTGTGGGATGAGATGAAAATACTCTTCTGTGGAAGTCAAATATCAACTGACATGATGACTAACTGCACCGTATCGAGTGGTGTAGAGCTATTCACAAGCCCAGAAAATCATCTAGATACCTTTCACCCTGTATCTGTTCTCCTCTTTCATGCATAAAACCTGGTCCTTGATGAATGGGTAATGCTTGGGCTTTGTTGGAGTTTTGAATGTTGCTTTGTTTTTTTGGCTCCAGTTCTGAATTGCCTGTACTGTAACAGTCTGGGGTTTTTTTTCTGACTTACCTTTAAAACATAAACCCAGGTAGTATTTTAGTTTTGGGATTAATATTTTACAATACCTATCCTTGCTCCGGTAGTCAAAGATGAAGTATTTGTTGACCTAAATAATTTGTTTTATAAGGACTGCTTTTTCATTGATAATCTAATTGAATTATTGTTTGCATAGGAGTGGAAACATATCTGTTTATGCTTTATGCTGTGCTTTTTCTGTATTATCCTCAGTACTGAAGTGAAATGGTGGCTATGCTTCTGCTAAAGAACAAAACAGAGCTAGGTGGCTCACCTAGAACTATCCACCAGGCCAAAACACAAGGATTTATATAAATATACCACCCTTTTTTGTTCCATCAGTAGCCAAATTCAGCTGTGCCAAAGAAAGTGGTTGGGGTTTTTTTGCTGTTAGCTTTTTTTTTATGCAACCCACACACCATGGAAGTTGCAGTCATATTTTCCACTAACCACAGAGCTGTGAGTGATGGCACGTGTGTTTTAAATAAGACTGGGAGGAGAACTGATGTAATGTTCTCTGGGATATGGTGTGGGTTTTTTGTTTTGGTTTTTTTAGTTTGCTTTTTTTTTCCTTTCTACACCTTTCTCCTTCTTTCTCCTCCAAACCTCATCTGTTAACTGCTAGATGAATTTTTTCATTTCAAGATTATTTTTTTTTTCTTTCCTGCAAACCACAGTGAAGGAACTGTTGAAAAGGGCAGCTCTGACCCCTTGAGCTCAAGTATGGATGAATTTCTTTAAAGTCTTTAAAATTAAAGGGTGGTGCAAGGTACTGGCTTGTATAATTTTAATAGCTTTTTTCCTTTCTTCTCTGGAGGATATAAGTGAATTTAACATGATACTCTGATAGACCACATGAGCGATATATGTATACTTCAGTGGCACGCTGAACTGCAATGTCTGTTTCTTCAGTGAGATCACAAAATGGTTTTGAAAAAAACGCAACACAAACTATTTCAGTTTTAGTTTAATAAACTGTAGAGGCTCGTTCTGGAATGACAAGTGGAACCTGTTATTCTTCTGCTACTTTTTCTACTACTGCTTTCAATGATTAAAATAGTTCAGCTCCTGCTTATAATGGCCTGTTTGGGAACATTTAGATGAAATTTTTATCAATGTTCTTGGGGAATTGCTTGGAATGGCTCAAAATGTTCTGTTTTTTTTTTTAAGGGAATAGTTTTAAGGAAACTTCTGTGCTTATGAAGGTTTGAATTCAACTTAAACAAAAACCAAACAAACAAAAGTTCAGCCAGATTGTTTTGTCTCTGGGCATGTGTCTCGCTTGAAGACCTGCTCTTGTTATACCAGGACAGTGTCTCTGCGGTGCAGCCTAGGGAGGCTCCAAGGGATCGGTCTCAGCAGTCACGTGTTGAGAATTCCTAATAATGGGTATGCCTTAAATCCAAGGTGTATTATGCAGTTATGAGGCCAGCGTGTCAGCTGGTCTCTTTGCTTGCCATTAGCAAATGGGAGGCATCTCCACTTAACTTGAAGGGACTTGTCATGGTTTGACCCTGGCTGGTGGCCAGGTGCCCACACAGCTGCTCTCTCAACCCCCCTTCTCTGCTTGACAGGGGGAGAAAATATAGCGAAGGGCTTAAGGTTTGAGATTAGGACGGGAAGATCACTTTCATTTACCGTCCTGGGCAAAACAGACTTGAGTTTGGGGAAATTAGTTAGATTTATTAAAAGAACAAATCAGAGAAGAGTAGAGAGACATAAGAAAAAAACCCCGATATTAAAAGAAAAACACCTTCCCCCCATCCCTTCCTTCTTTCTGGGCTCAACATCAGTCCTGGTTTATCCACCTCCTTCCCCTGAGCAGCACAGGGGGACAGGGAATGGGGGTCACAGCCAGTTCAGCCAAGGTTGGTTCCACCACTTCGTCAGTCCAGAGGAGGACTCTTCACACTCCCCCAGGGCTATTGTGGGGTCCCTCTCACGGGAGACAATCTTCATGCTTTCTTCTCCAGTGTGAGTCGTCTCACGAAGAGCAATTCATCACAAACTGCCCAATGTGAGACACCTCACAAGCGGCAGTCTACCCCTTGTGAGTCTGAGGTGCAGTCCTTCAGGGGAAACTGCTCCAGTGTGACACCCCTGCAACATCACCAGCCAACCAAAGTCCCACCAGCCAACCTGCTCCAGTGTGGGCATTCACTCTTTCACAGGCTACAGGTTCTGGCAACAACTTGCTCCAGCGAGGGCTTCCCACGGGCCACAGCCCCCTTCAGGCATCCAGCCACATGGTGTGGGGTCCTCTGCCCCATGGTGATATTTACACCTTGCCCATGGGCTGCAGGGGGATAACCCACTTCACCATGGTCTTCACCATGACCCAGGGGACTCTCTACTCCAGCACCTGGAACACATCCTCCCCCCTCCCTTCTTCACTGACCTTGGTGTCTTCACAGATTCTCACTCCTCCATCTCTGTGCCAGCTGTTGTGGCGCAGTTCTTTTTCCCCATTTCTTAAATATGTTTTTACAGAGGCGTTCCTCTCCTATCATTTCACTGATAGGCTCAGTCTTGGCCAGTGGTGGGTCCCTCTTTGGGGCCAGCTGGCGTTGGCTCTATCAGACTCAGGGGAAGCTTCTAGCAGCTTCTTGCAGAAACCACCCCTAGAGCCCACCCCCCACCCCCCACCCCTGAAAATCTGGCTAGGCAAACACAATACAGGACTGAAGCATTCATAGAATTGTTAGGCTTCGAAGGGACCTTAAAGATCATCTAGTTCCAACCCCCCTGCCATGGGTAGGGACATCCCCCACTAGATCAGGCTGCTTAGAGCCCCATCCAGCCTGGCCTTAAAAACTTCCAGGAATGGGGCTTCCACCACCTCTGTGGGCAACCTGTTCCACTGTCTCCCACCCTCATGGTGAAGAACTTCTTCCTAATGTCCAATCTGAACCCATCCATCTCTAGCTTCAATCAATTCCCTCTAGTCTACCTGACATCCTAAAAAGCCCTGCACCAGCTTTCTTGTAGGCCCCCTTGAGATACTGGAAGGCCACAATGAGGTCTCCAGGAGCCTTCTTTTCTGCAGTCTGAACAACCCCAACTCTCTCAGTCTGTCTTCATAGGAGAGGTGCTCCAGCCCTCTGATCATCCTTGTGGCCCTTCTCTGGACACGCTCCAGCACGTTCATATCTTTCTTGTGCTGTGGGCTCTAGAACTGGATGCAGTACTCCAGGTGGGGTCTCACGAGAGTAGAGTAGAGGGGGAGAATCACCTCCCTCTACCTGCTGGCCGCAGGATTAAACTTGTGCCATTTAGATCTCCAGGTTAGGCTTGAACCCTGAAGGTTAGGATAGCTCAGGTTACCTTGGACCTGCTGTGGACAAAGGCTACACAGGCAGACAGCCTCAATGGATGATCTGGCAATGTAATTCATCAGCTGGAAGCACCTGGTTTGTGTCTGTGCCCCTGGCTGCTCCTGACAATGGCAGTTAAATTCATAGTCCCATTTTCAAAATAACCTAAGGATACGGAGCCATCTCGGCTTTACCTGGTCGAACTCAGGGCTGACATGGTTCTTTCCCAGTCACTCTTTCTCACCTTGTTTTTGCCCTAGGACCATGTGTGGAGCTGATTTAGCTTGCTAAACCAGCTGAAAGCTGTCTGATTTTTTTTTTTATTATTTTTTTTTTTATTTTGAGAATTATCTTTCCACTAGCGAGGTTGCTTGACATAGTTCTATGTATGGTCAGGAGCATGCCAGCCGTGGAAGAAGGAGTGTGAGCATGTAGGGGCATTAGTCATCTTGAAACGTGATTGCACAGCGGTTTAATCCGGTCTAAATTGTGTCAGGCAGTCAATGTAAATAAAACTTTACCGTAGGAGAGGTGGAGAGAGATTCGCTTCTCTCAAACTGCTATAAGCAAGAGACAGCTGAGGGAGTGCAGAGCGGGATCATCGACTCGCAGGTCTCTGCTGCACATGGGGAAAAATACTCCAAGGAGCCGTCAGAACCAAAGGTTCTGCGCCATGAAAAGTAACAGATCTTTCTCGGATGGTGCTGGATTTTTTTTTTTATTTTTTTTTTTTTGACAGCAGAAAATGTGAGACAACGCAGGAAAAGAAAACGCTGAATAAGCCAGATTAACAAAGTCTTGACATAACTGTGAGGCCAATGTTTTGTTCTTCCTCTCCAGAAGTTTGCCCTGAGGAAAAACTGAAGTACTATGCACAGGTCCTTGTTCTCGTGGCCTAGGATCAGCATGTACAGCAATGAAAATTAAGGCTATTTAAGATTAACCCTCTGGAATAACACTTTTGTTTAAAACGTTTCTATTTTCCCGTAGAGGAGAAAAATCCAGAATGTGTGTATTAGAAAAGGAAAAAATGCTAATATTTGGAGGCTTTGATCTCTCCTACTAATTTTTTAAGTTTGATTTGGGTTTTTTTTTTTTCACCCTTACGCTGGGAAGGTCTGCTATTCATAATAGATCTTTTCCAGTAGCTGTGTTGCGCTAATATTGAAATACTTACATCTTCAACAGAAAAGTAGATCTATTCTTCCTGACTACTGATAAGCACAATCTGTACCTCATGTGTAGATTTTTAGATTCTTTAAGAAAAACACAAGCTCATCTGAAAAAATACTTGTATTTATTAATCAGATAAGTAGGAGGAATGAACTTCAGAAAACACCGTTACTGCTTTCAGGGGAAAGAAAGTGACATACAGCCCAAAGGAGCTGCCAGGAAAGCAAGCGTTTTTGCAGACTTTTAATAATCCTCAACGCTTTCTTTGTTGAAGTCTACACCATCTACTGTGTGCAGAGCAAAAGCCTAAGAGAAAATGTTGTGTGGGGAATGTGGCATAAGCTTGGCAGAGGCTTGTGCACAGGAACTCCTCGGAGGTGGCAGTTATACACCACAGTTTGATAAGAGCAGGAGAGTATGGCTGTAAAATATAAAACTGAGACCAAAGCACTGCCATATCAGTACAGCTCAAAACCCAGCACTTTATGACTGTTAACAGTATTTTGCCCTGCTCAGTGTGCATTCTAAATGTTAGTTAGGTTTGACAGTAGGCTTGCGAGTTAGTGTAATATTCCTGCAGTGTAAATGCTATTTATAATGACTGTAATTTATTTACTGGAAGGAGGAGGAGAGGAGCAGACAAAGAGGCAGTCACTTCGTCCTGCTCAAGTCGGTGACCAAACTGGAATAAAATCCAGGTGCCTCTGAACCTAGTTCTTCCACTTCCAGTTTTTCCACTAAGCTGTATTTAGTGACTGTGATGTTATATTTTTAAAACTGCACCTCCTTGAGTAGCAGAGGTGGAAGCCACATGGATATTTCTCTCAGCAGAGGGGAGGGCTTCTTACTCCTCTGCCTCACGTCCAAGGACAATGGTAATAAGCTTGACACTACCATGAGATGGGACTTTGACTTGATAAATAAATGAGCAGTAGTCACGCATTCTTTATATGAGCTGGAAAGGCTCACGTTTTTCCCCTCTTGTACTACTGAATAAGAAACATTGAGAATAATGAAATCATAAGTCAGTAGTTATTTTGCCTCACTTACTTGTTTTGATAGAGCTGAAGATCAGTTTGGAGCTCTGTGTGTGGTTGGTTGTTGTTGATTTCCTCCCCACTCCAAGAGATAGCATATGCATTTCAACAGCCTCAAGACCTGCAGGATGCATAGATTATGCTCTCGCTTATCTTCCCCAGGGCAAACTGCAGCAAACTACTCACTGGGACAGTGTGCAAAGTTATAGCTGTAACGCACATGTGCAAACAGTGGGGTCACAGTCTGGTATTCAAAACATACATAAGCTTTGGATGTGCTGGTGACTTCATGAGCCTCCCTCTTAAATCAGCCAAAATAAACTCGAAAGAAAAATAAATACATGCAAGCAGAATAATTTTAAGCTAGGCGTGAAGGTGACTTGCAGCATTAAAAATCATATATCTTTGTTCCTGAATGCAACCTACTTTGTGTTAGATTGGTTTAGTGACCACATTAATGTATTTCCTGCAGAAAAGCACACTGCATGTAATAATTTTTTTTTTGTACTAAAACAGGTTAGTTAACAAATGCTTTTTGTCAATCTATGGGTAATATTTGTGCTGACAGGTAGATAGAAGATTTAGCCATCATCTTGACAAGATGAATTCCAAGCTCTGTTTCTTGCAAAATAATCTTTTATAGGCTTGGTAAACTTTGTTTAGCTAAGCATGTGCAGAAAGCAAAATAAAACATTTTTTTTGTAATCCTGTCAATAAGAACTCATTGTCCGGTTGCTTGTTATGCTGGGCTTTGTGTGATGGCCTCTAGCCCTAGCTTGCCTTAACAGGAAAAAGTAAAAATTGTGTGTGTATGAATGAGAAGCAAAAATCTTGCTGCAGACTGAATCCAAATAAAGAAGAGACTTACGAGGTCAGGTTCTGGACAAGCTGTCATATATAAATGCTGTCCTCGGGGCCTGATTCTGATCTCATTCCTCTGTAACTTCAGACAAATGCCAATAAAGCTGGTGGTGGCTGCTGTGAACTGCCATGAGGTCAGGCTTAATTACCATGATATTAATTATAAACAAATATTGTAATGTTTCTGCAGCTTTCAGAAAGTGTCCTCCTCATATTTTAGCGGTGGCATTGTTGTAGCTGGAGCGGTTTAGGATGCAAGAGCTAATCTACACAAAAAAGAAATTCCTTTTCACCATTTGCAATTTAATGGAATACAAAGAGGCAGGGAAAACACTCTACATAAATACAGATGTCTCCACTTCTGAGGCTTTTCTGTGTTCCTACTACTTAAATGGGGATCAAGAATCATATTGTTCTGTGGACTCACTCTTTGTTTACAATAACCTCTTTGAAACTCGATGTTGAAATGGCTTTCCTAGATTGGTTATTGAATTCAGCAGGCTGAGACTACTCTAAGTAGTGGGAACCTTTGGCTTTTTCCTTAAAAACAGCCCAGGTTCTGAGATTTGAAAAGCGGCTGTGGACTTGGATTTGAAAAGCATGGACTTTGTGGAAAGGGCCTGTTTCTTTGCTTCTCTAAATTTCAAGCATAATGTTTGTACCAGAGGAAAAAACCCTCTTCTCTGGCTGAACAGTAAAATTTTACCCATCCTTTCCATGGCCATAAATGACCAAAGCAAGGGGATGAGTAAATTTGGCCCAGCAGTTTTATGGAGTCCTGAGCTAGTGGCAATGAAATATCATACAGTTAATGCAAATTGTCAAGGATGACAGTTTAACCTCCTTAATGTATACACAGAGACCCTCTTGTTCTTCCTCAAACTGTACCACGTAAGTTGGCCTCAGCCAGGCACTGCACAACATCACATACCACACGCTGGCTTTCGCCGGCAGTCCACGCAAAACCCCTGCTTTCCCTTGGAGAATGTTTAAACAGACCAGCTCTTTTGCCAAACTCTTCTGCTTACAGTGAGGAGGGTGCCACCCAGAGCATCTGCCAAGGGAAATGGAGCAAATAGGTCCCATTTTAGTACTACCAAATTTGACGCTGTTCTTCATCCATTGTATGTAGGGACAGCAGGCGTTTCCATGTGCACAGTGTCGTATACAGCTTCCTATGCTTTCTCTATATAAGAGAAAATGGCTTAATGACAGACTTCTAGCCTTTGCTCCGAATGTTGTGGTTTTCTATTTTTTTGTTTCATTTTAGTCAGACCCCTGAAGTAATTAGCACACCCTGTGGGTTTTTTGTGTGGTTTCTATCTGAATACCCATGAAGGAGTTAATTAGCTTGTTTGCAGTATCTCATTAACTCATTTTCAGCTGCGAACGTAATTGCTCCTTTATTACTGATGAGTAAAATAGCTTTAGGCTCCCAATTAAAATGGCCTTTGATGGATGTATAAGAGCTGGGCTTTCAGCTTGTTGAATGGGTGGCAGAATTGCCATTCTATGCCCCATTTCAGACTGGGCTTCTTCATGGCATTGCTGCTTGGAGACAAATTCCTCCTAGTGGCACACTTGGCCTTGGGGTTGGAGTGATTAACTTCCCCCAATGGGAGGGAAATTGAATGAGAGGTAGTGCCTGTAAACCTCTGTGGGTAGGTGAAACTCAAAAAAACATAGATGGAACCACTGAAAAGAATGCTTGTTGCCGAGGCAGCTGAGATGTACAGAAAGAGTAGTCCCCTCTGTTACGAAATGGTGACTCTAGTGAAGTTGAGTTCCCAGTGGTGGAGGTCTGGATTCCTCCCTAGGGCACCCTGACTTGTACTGGAGAGCAAAAGCTCTTTGCAAGCATTTGGGGGCATATCAAGCCATTTGTTCTTGAATATACTTTTTTCTTCCCCCTGGTATGTGTTTGATGTGCTGGAGTGCATGTGCATCAGTTAACTTTTCTGCACTTTGATTTCTTCTAGGTCAGTAGTATTTTCTTTCCAATGTATTTTGAGATTGCTGGATGTCAAATATTATAGAAGAACCAGGAATAGTGGTGTTATGAAGAGAAATAGACATATTAATTGTAAATTCAAAAAAAAGAAGAAAGTTGCAAATCTGTCTCTCATTTCCCCCAGGCCCCTCCTCCTCCTCCCCCTTTATGATTCAACATGAAGAATACATGATTTATATTCCCAGTGGTGACTGGCTTGGATCCAATGACCTTTGCGAAAAATCCATTGCCTGCATGGAAAATGTAGTAAAACAATGTAAGCGTGCTTACTGTAGGCATGTATACTTCTTAACACAATAGGGTCCTGAGACTAGTTGAAGTCTCTGGATTCTTCTGCAAGACATGATTCCACATGGGAGCTATTGTGATGCTCCCTCTGCTGGCTCTCAATCCACCCCCAAACTTTCCTTAGAAGACCTTGCTTGGGCATTGATCCACAAACAGGAAAATAAGCAAACAAGACGCTGTAATGTCAAGGGTCAGTACAGCCCAAAGGGGTAAGACTATGTCTCTGCTTTGAATGGGAAAGAACCAAAATTGTCAAGACAGACACATACCTTCAGATGAGTACAGATAGCAGGTGAAGAGTGAAGTCAAGCACTAAAGAGACATATTCCATACTGTTAATTGTAAATCTACTGAAAAGCTATTTGAAATGGGTCTGGGTACAATACGTTTTCACGAGAAGGAAATACTATCAGTCAGTGGTTTCTATTGTACAAAAAGACCTAGAAATTCATAAACTGAATTCCACAGTGTTTTTAATACTCTAACAGCTTATTTGCTTTGCTCATAAAATCTGAACTCTTTCTGACTCTTCTGTAATTATGGGTTTGGGAAGAATTTTTGTTTCCTGGAATAGCAAAGGGGGAAAATCCTGTTTACTTTAGAAATAACTTTTTCTTACTTTTCTCAAATCAGAGGGTCACAAGATAACCAGAGCCTGACACAAAAATTATGAAACAAGATGATGGAACAGAAGTTTAAACCAAGTGTAAAAAAAAAAAAAAAAGCTGACAAGCTTGTGGCAGTACGGTCTGCTTACAATTTACTCTGGAATTCTCTATGAAAATTTCAATTATTGTGCAACATATGAGATATTGCTATGACTATGCTTTTTCCAAAGGCCAAAAGTGGGAGGGGGAAGGAAGAAAAGCATCTTCCTTAGATGATACTGTGGCACCTTTGTCCCTGTCTTAAGCTGAATGCTTAAACACATACTCAATAAACGTGCTTTGAGAGTCTGCTGATCTAAGTTTTACTACCAACTTCAACCCTAGTGCAGGCTGTCTGGAGCTTGTTATTGGTATTACAGTATGACAAGACAATTGCTTTTCATTATCCAAAGTAACTTCTCTTGCTGCTTCAAGTAGTGTCCCCTCTGACTGGAAAGGGGAGAACATGCCTTGGAATGAAGGTAGGCTATGGTTATGAGCAGTGGTAGGGAGCCCAAACAGTGAAACTAAGCTTTCTGCTTTATAAAACAGGAACCAAAGCGACAAGAGGCAAGGGGGAGAAGGGGAAAGAGTTGAAAGATGGCTTATATGGGTGGGGTTGGGCAAAAGTCATACCAGGGACCATGTATGATTCTGGGTAAGGCTGGCTCCTGCCTGTAGCTTCTCGCTTTCTCTGGGTCCTCATGACGATGATGCCCTGAACTTGCAAATTATTATTCTGGGTGTTGCTGAAAGGGAGTACTGCTCACAGGAACCTCAGTTACTGGCAAGAGCCACTTCGCCCTAACTCTGGCAACTCTTCCTGGCCTGTCATCATTACCCCAGTGCCTAGTCAAGGACTCTTAGCGAAATCTCTTTCTGAGTGATGGTTGTTTGTGGTGCCTTGGCTCCTGTCTCCCTGTAGGCACTGGCTTGTACAGGAGACTCTCATGAGAAGTATCTTTCCATGAGGAAGGCTTCTTTAACTTGATCAACAGAGGAATTAGACAGTGGTGCCCAGACCTGTATGTGTCAGGCTGGTCCGTGGTTGTGGTGACGGATAAATGTAACCATGCAGAATTTTGGAAATGCTTTTCACTGGAGAATAAAGATACTTGTGAGACTGCCAACCAAAATCTTACCCGACTGTACTTGCCAGCCTGGACTCTGTTCTTTCTCAACCAAGGTTCATGGTTATTGGAGCAGCAAAGCTGATTTTTTTTTTTTTTTTAAAAAGAGCGGGAGCAGGGGGGAAAGGCTGACACATTTTCTGTTTAACCACCATTGGGGCTTCTGTGGGTAGTGTCTGTTGATGACTTAGTCAAGTATCTTTGAGGTCTGATTATTTTTGTAGAAGATGTGCGTAAAATTTATCCTATTGTGTGAGGCTCACTGTGTTCACTGTTTTCTAACAGTTCTTGCCTGCTTTCTAGTGGAAATATAGCTTCCATCTCAGTATTCCTGGGCGAGTGCCTCTCCAATGGTATCTGGTGTGTCCTTGCTGCCTTCTTTCTGTGCTCAAGTGGTATGTTTTGCTGCTTATCTCTTACGCACACACAGCTCCAAGCAATAACTCTTAAAGCCTCCAGAAGCTCCCTGAGACATCACAGCCCAACTCTGCTCCCATTCCAGCCCTGCATGTGGCCTGTTTTGGGTGGCGACTTCTCTAGTTTAGGTTATCTATCTTGTAAAGTAGCTTCAATACTTGTTTGTTTGTTTGTTTTAAACACTGCCCTTGAATAGGAGATGGTGGTTGCACCCATCAGCCTAATGGCCACCTCCAGTGACCGCTTCACCGAAGGGTTTCTGGGGAAATCCAGCAGAAAGAGAGGGCCAGACTGGTGAAATTAATTCATGGTGCATTGGACATAATTTATCATCTATAGTCTTGTTTTAAAACTTTTACGCATACTGGACTTCAGTATCGTTACTTAGATTAGCACATGGACATAGATAGTCTCTATGTGACCTACCTTCATGCTTACTGTGAAAGCATCTGCAATTTCTTTCAATTTATGTGATCTTGGTATAAGATCTGAAGACTCTTAAAAGGTTAGTGGGTAATCTAAGCTGAAAAAGATCTGGCCTAAATTCCACTGCAGTCATGGAAATCTGATTGTGGGCTTCAATTAGCACAGGGTTCATCCCTTCAAACACAAAGGCAGTAAAGAGGCAGAATGGCGGTACAGTAAAATAGATCTGAAGATGACCATCATTGCAAAAATGTCAAGTGACATTTTCAGTTTGAAAAGGAGGAAAGCTTACAATGTTTTAATTGTTAGGAAAATTGTTGGTGGCACTGTGAATTTTCTTACTTTTATGGTAATATAATTTAATTACTTTAAAAAAAAATGTTGTACCTTGGTAATCTGGACAAATCTTGAGACACTGGAATATATTCTTGTTTGGTGTAAATCGGTGTAGCTTTGTGCAGGAGCTACTTAGCAGCACGTGAAAATCTGTCCCTTCATGTCTTTTAGGCGAAAATGTCAACAGCTGTATTTCAAAAAGTTGCATTTTTTTTGTACCGTGGGAGCCCCAGACTTTAATATTAATGTTAAACCGGTGTAAAAGTTTCCTAGTTGCTACTCTGGTAGAAGACATTTGATTTATATACTGCACTAGAGAATGCAGTTTTCACCACACTGTGGCAAAGTTACTCACTACAGTATTTTTCTGTAACAGCATGACAGGGCTTATATTCCAAAGAAGCTTCAGAAAATGTAAGGACAGTTTCTCCTCTGATTTACTATTATATTTTTCATAATACTTGCTATAAGGCCAAAAATCTGGTAATAAGTTCAAGTAGCATTATCATCAGATCTGGTAGGTGTGAGAGCCATCACACTTCATGGAGCTGTGAACTCCTCTTTATCTGCTTCGCACCTTGCTGCTATCATAGAGAGGAGGAGAGCAGCCGTCTGCAAAGCCGAGCTCTGTGTCCTGGCCAAATCCTTTTATAAATGGGCCAGTTTCCTTCTCAAATGTTTGATCGTGGTGGTGTCGCTGATGTTCCAAAGACAGCCTGGCAAAAGGCTTCTTTTTGCTGGCAGGAAGGACTAGTCTTTGGAAAATCAACTCTGAGTTCACTTATTCCTGGGAAAACGAGAGACAGATTTCAAAGAGCAAAAAGCTCCAGACCTTTAATATTGGTCAGTCATCCCTCCTTTTCCCTTCTGAAATCCAGAAAGAGTGTTTAGAAAACAAAGTGAAATGGGAAATAAGCTATAGTTAGGAAAATATTTTCTAACTAGATAACAACAATCTAGAAAGCTCTTCTGAGCTCTGAAGTATTTGCTATAATAAAATGAGAGTTGTTTGGGTTTTTTTTTTCCTGATAATGACTTTGCTCTTTCTTATTTTACATATTTAATTAAATCATCATGGAGAACATTAAACACATACTTCAGAAATCTGTACTGTTTTTGCTGACTGTCTTGGAGGGAGCCTCCTTTGTCTTTCATTAAGTTTGCTTCTGACTAAATGTTTCTGATCATTTGGAACAGAAGATTAATTACTGCACTCAACTTTACCCAAGCATGCACATGTTTCTCGGAAGCTGACCGTAAACTAGGCCGTAAGCAACCAGAGTCCTACAGATTATGTCTCAGGCCCAGCTGTTAGGATATTAGACTATGTTATGTTTTGTTGAGAGATAACACAATCCATTTTGTGGATGTGAAAAGGATACCTGGGCAAAAAAATCACTGCCGAGGCAATTCTAGGAGAGTGGGCCAGAGCTAGAAGAAACTCTGGATGGGGAGCTAAAACTGTAGTTATGAAAAGTTCTGCTTGCCCGATGCCTGAGCTGCTTGGCTCCCGAGGCATTGAGAGCTTTCTTCTGCACGCGTGTTTCTGCCCAGATGTTCCTTGATCTCGGTGGGGTGGAACAGCTGGGTGCCCTGTGCACGTGCGGATCCTCGGCCCCTGTAGTGGGGGCCCCTGCCTGCAGTGTGCTGCAACGCTGCGTGCAACGCTTCTGCGGCTGCTGCTTTTGAAATGCAACTGGAGGGAGAAGGGGCAATGCCTCCTGGACTAGACTGCTTGATGTCTGCAGTGTTTGCCCCAATTTCTCATCTAATCTGGTTTCTAAGGGGGAGGATTTTGGGTCCTGCTTCTGATCCAGAGGATGCTTCTGCAGGATTTCTTGGGAAGGGGACAGCAACCCTTCTCCCTGTGTTCCCTAGCCATGAGGACAGACAGCATGGATTAGTCTTGCTCTTTTTCTCTGGCCTGTGAATGTTGTCTTATGTATCCACAATAGCTTAATTAGGAAGGAAAGACATAGAAATATCTCTTCTACCTTCAAACAGGCTCCAGCCTGAGCAGTGGGGCATGTCCCTGGGGTAGCAGAGAGAGGAATTAAATCTTTGACCTTGCATTTCCCATTTCTATGTAGTGCTTCACCCACCTCTTTATTTTATGGGTTGGAGAAGGTATCACTGGCTACATATTAGCAGAAAAGAGGAAGTCCAGGGCATCTTTTGAAGGAAGGGGCATAGTCACGTACATTCAGGGTATGCTTTGCTGACACTGTAATGGCACGTGGAAAATGCCTACCTGCCCTCTGCCTTTGCTTGTTGTGGAGAGTGCCAACACCAGCCAGCACTGCCTGTGTGCAGCAGCTACAAACTGAGGTGCCAGGCTATTTATGCAGTGGTCCTGGAGGCACGGTGCTTAACAGTAGTCCTGTTTAGGACTACTAGTTTAGGGGCAAGTACCTGTTTTTTTCACTCAGTGATGAAGCTGACATTTTTTTTTTAAATTCTTTTTTTGTCTGTCTACCACAGAAAGCAAGAGAAGCTCTACCCTGAGCAAGTCATGTTTCTGACCTGGGACCTCTTGCAGGTGTTTGTCCCAGTCCTCCCATATGAGGGCTTCTTTTGGCAAGCCTGCCTCGAGTTGTGAGCGTTACTTGCTTCTCCTGCACTGCCTCTTGTCCCCATGCGACGGGTACACCACACAACCATAACCTCTTCCTCTCGCAACCAGTGGTAAAAATACTGCAAGGAGCCAACTGTGGTCTGTCTTTTTTTTTTTAATCTCTGAAAACTTTCTCCAAATACGTGTAAGTTTCATAGAAGCAGTAAATCACAGTGCATGTCTGCAGCCTGGGATCTCTCTGTTAGTGCAATGGATTCAGCAAGCCTGACACATCCCTTGACATGGCCGGGGCAAAGACTGCACTAAAGAAATGTCATGGGGTGTGGAAGAAGTTGCTGTCCCAGCTGTTTCTTGCTGCTTTTTGCTGGAGATTGCAGGCTGGTGTAAAGCTGGGCTGGAATAGGATGTGTGCGTGTGTCTGGGCTGCTTCTGGGCAAGCAGCAGTGGCTCAGGCAGCCTTCGTCAGCAGATTGTGCCAGAGGGTTTCTCAGCGGTGATACAGCTGTGTCAATCCCGCAGCTCCTCACTGCTGAAAGGGGTGTGTCCCCGTCTTCCCTCCCACCCTGCAATTGTGGTCTTACCACCTCCTTGGACAGGGAATAGCACCTGTCTGATCTTTTGGTTCAGTTCACTTGATGAGCAGAAAAAAATATTTGTTTTGGGGGACCTGCGTTTGTTGATATATTTTTTGCTATGGTTTTTTTTTGTGTTTATTTGGGGGTTTTATTCCTTTTCTTTCTTTTTTTTGGAGGGGTGTGTTTGTTTTATTTTTTTTTTTCCTCTACTGTTGGTGAGCTAAGCTGGCTCGGGGAGGTTGGTAAGCAGAGGACCTTGTACAAAGAGGCAGTATGAGTGGAAAAAAGGGAGGATTGCCCCTTTAGTCAACAGTAGCAGTTAGACCAAGCTCAGCTGTGGTGACAACCACAGCCTAATTAAACAGCGAAGTCTGTGGCATGCTCAGCATTTTCCCCTCCTCTGAATGCCACAGAGTATAGACTGAGCTGTACATCTGTGATGCCAGGAAGACATCTACTTCTATGCTCCAATTAAAGCTTGTTAATTATTTCTTATGGAATACCTTTTATAGTTTCTTATGGTATATTTTTCCGTTTTTTTCCTTTTTTTCTTAGCCACAGAGAAGACAAAAAAAAGGTTTTTTTTAAAAAAAAATTTAAAAAAAATCCTGACAGACAAAAATTTTATGGTCAGTGACTAACACAAATAAATTCATTGGGTATTTTTTTGTTCTGTTAGGAAAACAAGACAAGATTAAAAAAAAAGGTTGGTGAAGATTGCCAGTTCAAATGGCCATTTTTACCAGTAAATAAATAAATTCACATAGGTAGTTTTGAGCCACTTCAGATTCTGCAGGCCAGAGATGTGGAAAGGCTTTCCTTGAATTTTGAGATGTTTGTGGAAATAATTCCCTCTGTCCTACAAGCAGAGTTAAGAGATCTGCTCACAGATGTTGGTGGTGGTTTCACTGAAGGAGATGCGGGGGCTGGACTTGCCTTTGCATACACAAAGGGCAATAAAACAAGCAGCCAAGTGGTCAGAGAGGTCCCCATAAACATATCAAAGTTTAATGCTCGGTTTACGTAGTGGGCCTTGAGTGTCTGTAGAAGATGGGTTTAAGCTGGGCTGACAGACTTGGAAGCGGTGCAGGCACTAACACATACATGGTTTCCCAGCTCTGGTGTGAGGGCAGTAACAAACAGGGGGAAGGAAGAAGGACCAGAAAATGGGTAACTTTTTTAACCACTGCTTTGTGTGTTTGGTGTGTGAATGTACATCAACACCTATAGAAAAAGGAAGTCATGTTCGGTTTGTTTGGGTTTTTTTTTTTTGCGAACCTGTCCACTTAAAGCAACCATCGAGGCCTCAAATAAGCAACATCTTCTGCCACTGATGCCTGTAATAGGACTGTGCTGGTAATAAATTACGGCAATGGGCTTGTTAGCAGAGTCCAGGTCTTAAAACACTTGCTTAGTTACCGTAGCTACAGCTCTAGATCATCAAAGTGCTCGAGGCAACCCACAGCCTGTGACAGGAGAGCTCTTCTAACTCAGGCTCTGCCAGAGGAAGGGGCAGGATTTCTATCTCTCTGCCTTAGAGTGCTATTAGTAAAAAGGCTCAGCAGCACTAAGCACAGCTCTGCTGCAAAGATAAGTAGCAACAGCATTTTAAATTTTTTTTTCTTTTAATGTACTAAATTGACCTCCCGTTAAGGTGTGCACTGACTAGTTGCATATAGAAAAAAAACTGCCTGAGCCTATTCTGCAAGCAGAAAACACCTTATCTTCAGTCTTCCATGAAAACACTTAGATGAAACAGAAGATGGGAGCTTGTTTCACTCAGTACTAATCACAGTAATGTAATATGTATTTGCTTTTCTCGATTACAGGCTTGACATGGGAGGCTTTAGGGAAAACATTTCTTTATTTATTTTTTTTTTCCTTCTCTCTGACAATCTTATCATTTTAATGCTGCCTGCTATTTACACATGAAGGAAGGGAGAAGAGGGAACGATAGCATGAAGCACTGTGACCCGGGCTTAGAGCAACAAAAGCTGAGGAGATTCAGCAGCAGGCTGCTGCGTGCAGGTGAGGAGGAGAAGGAAGCAGAAGCTTGGAGCTACATCTGCTGGCTCAGCGCAGCTGAGGGCCTCCTTTGCTGGCCATGTGTTGGCACGTGTGTGCTTAGTGGTTATTTCTGATGGCCTCATCTGGTCGGCTCCAAAATTTTCAGTTGCATCTAGTACACTTCTGATCCTGGTCGGAGCCAGGAGAACTGCCCAGGAGGAGGAAAAACTGCCCAAGAGGAGGAAAAACAGGGACCAGGTAGGGCCCCCAGACCTGGGCAGCATGGCTGCAGCCTCGACCATCTCTGTTGCTTTTCCTAGGTCAAACTGGTTTCCTTCAGAGAGGTCCCAGGGTCTTTTCCAGCTCCATTTGTGTGTGCAAAGGCAGTGTGCCTTCGTGCAGCCTTGCCAGCAAGAAGCACAGTGGGAGAGTTGCCCGCCATGGGAGTGGAAAGAGGAGGAAGGTTTAATCAGCTCCTGCTGGCAGTAGGGGAGAGCGTGGTGTGCCTGTGGCATGGGAGCTGTTGGGCAGTGGGACAGATAGAGCAGAGGTGTTCCCAGGAAAGATTTGGAGCTACTGAGGCAGATGGAGGGACCTCAGAAGGCTATGGGGTAGGAAAGGATGGCTGGAAAAGCAACAGCTTGCTGTTACTTGGGCTGACATAACAAGTGTGTTGCTTTCAAATGGGTAAACCAAATGACTGAACTTGGCTATGTTTGGAGAGATGTGTCTAACCAGCTGTGTGCTTAACTACTGTCCTTTTTTCATGTAGGATTTAGTCCAAAGTCCAGTAGAGTCAGCAGAACATTGTTGACTTAATGGATTGTGCCTTTTAGGGCCAAGATATTTTTCCCACAAATATCTTAGTATTTGGGCAGTGGGCGGGAGGGCGATTGGCCAGTTCTGCTTCCTTTTCTTGCAATTAATTTTGGTCAGTGGAAATTTTGATCTTTTCAGAAATGATCTTTTTTTAAAACCACAACATTTGTTTTTGCAAAAGAATGCTTATATTTTTAGAAAACTTTTAACAATTTAATTAAAAAAACACAATGCCAATAGGGTTTTTTTTTGTGGTTTTACGTTTCTGATTTACTTTTTCATGTTTCCCTTTTAAAGAAGCTAAAAAAGGAAGGAATGAAAGGAGCAATTACAAACTTTTTCAGGAAGAGGCTTTTGAAAAAGAGCGTCTTGAAAGTCCCAAAGAATAAAATAATCAGTTTATACAGTGTCACCAACTTCTTCCTTCTGTCCTTGCACATATTTAACTTAGGTAGAGTTCACAGAATTTTTGGCAGTCACTCAGGAGGAGAAAGAGTCATAGAATGGTTTGGGTTGGAAGGGACCTTTAAAGGTCACCTAGTCCCTAGTGAGTAGGGACATCTTCAAATAGATCAGATTGTTCAGAGCCAGACTGACCTTGAATGTTTCCAGGGCTGGAGCGTCTACCACCTCTCTGGGCAACCTATGCTAGTGTTTCGCCATGCTCCTTGGAAAAAACTTCTTCCTTTTATCTAGTTTGAATCTACCTTCTTAGTTTAAAACCATTACTCTTTGTCCTATTGCTAGAGGCCATGCTAAAAAGTCTATCCTCATCATTCTTATAAGCTCTCTTAAAGTACTGTAAGGCCACTATAAGGTCTCCCCAGAGCCTTCTCTTTTCCAGGCTGAACAACAACAATTTTCTCAGCAATGTCCTCATAGAGGAGGTGCTCCAGTCCTCTGATCATCCTCTGGACCCGCCTCAACAGGTCCATGTTTTTCTTGTGCTGAGGACTCCAGATCTAAATGTAATACTCCAGGTGATGTCTCACCAGAGCAGAGTACAGAGACAGAATCATCTGTCCTGACCTACTGGACACGATTCTCTTGTTGCAGCCCAGGGTGTGGTTGGCTTTCTGGGCTGCGAGCACATGTTGCTAGCTCATGCTCAGCTTTTCGTTCACCAGCACTCCTAAGCTCTCCTCTCTATGACTGCTCTCAATCCCTTCATCCTCCAGCCTGTACCCATGTTCAGGACTTTATATGTGGCCTTCTTGAGCTTGTCCAGGTCCCTGTGAATGGCATCCTATCCCTCAGGCATGTCAGCTGCACCATGAAAGGGAGTTCTGGGTTGTCCAGTTCTCCAGTTAATTTGAAATCTATGAAGAAAAATAAAATCTTGGTTTGTTTAGCATCCATCTCTCGAATTCAGCAGACCCTGTCGATGGAACAGCTCAGAACTGGAAGATTACTGAACTGGAAATACGATTAAGTTAAGATGCAGTATTTCAGTGAGAGGGGGCTGGTGTATTAGTGAACACATACAAAGATGCTAAAGAAGGCTACAGGTAGATATTAAGGTCTTATTCACTCTTAAAATCACTAACCTGTCTTGCATATTCAAGCTTCCGGTTTTCTGTTTAAACCAATATTTATACAAAATAAAAATATTCACACTATAAAAATTTTAATATATAAACCCCACTATCCTCCTAATTATTCAGGCATCCATTTGGACATGTGCACTGACAGAGACAGTATGAAGAAACAGTGGCTTGAGTGTTTTTTAGTGTGAAGGGTGTTTTTTATCTGTGTTAGCAACAGTTTAGTAGGCAGCAAGCCCTTAATAATAAATATTTTCTTATCCTGATTTTGTTTTATTTTTTCCTGTTCCCTTATTTCTACAGCTTGCTCATCAGCTTCGTGCCAGTCTTGGTCAGTCTCATCTACGGGATCAGAGATGGTGAAAACTGTCCAGTTTCTGGGTGGTTTTCTTTTTTTACAACTGCATGGCTTTGTTTATGGGATTTTTATTTCTATAAAGAGCCCTTCATTGCAGAGAATCCTTGGCACCTTTAGTGGATTTACTGAGAAGCAGCAACTGGTTTTCAACATGTTGCAGAAATGCAGCAACCTCTGAGGAGGAAGATGTTATATTTGCAGTTTGGGACAAGGCGTAGGACAAAAATATCTGCCTAAACTCAGAGTATGGAGCACAGGGGGTCAATTTTGAGGTTGTTGTTAGGTTTCTGGAGTTAAAGGAGGATGTAAAAGGGTTCTGTGCATTTAGGTACTGTCTTGGATCTTACGTGAGAGATAGCACCTCCCTGACCTCTTTTCTCACATTATAAAATTTGGTATGGGTTTGGGAAACAGTATGCAATCTGTTGGGTCAGAAAGTAATCCTTCCCTGTGGTGGGTCCCTCTAAAATACCAATTGAGTTGGAAAATATTGATCCTTTCGGTGTGGTGTTTCAGAAGGGCTGAGCATATAACGGGGAGCCCATACACAGCAAAGCACAATGGAATTTCAGTACGCAGAAGGCTCTGCTCATGCTGAGGTAATGAAGGACCCCACAGCTGTGTTCCTCCAAGGTTTCTTGTAGTAATTTTCCATGAAGCTATGGAAAAATATTTATCCTTCCTTTTATAAACATGTCCGTAGGAGATTTAAGGGAAGGCGTGTGTGCAGACACACAGAGAAAAAGTCCTCTTACATAGCCATAATTAACAAAATGTCTGTGTTTTAATATTTCAGGAGGTTACAAAAAAAACCCCTTGTGTTTTCTTTGTCACTCACTACAGTTTTGTGTGTAATTAAACACAATATATGTGGTGAACAGGTCTAAAGTTCTTGCCACCTCTATGGCAATCCATGTACTGGGAGAAGTATCCTCTGGGAAAGTACGGATTAAAGAAACTGTACCGACTTCATGTCCTTCAGTAAGTCTGGGGCGCAGAACACGAAAGTAAATGCTTATGAGGGTGACCCACTACTCTTTTTATTCCCTCCTTGATCATGTATACCCAGATTTCTTGTCTCTCAGGACCAGTCTTCGCACACCTCCAACCTCCCTGTGATCAGCAGTATTTCACTGCAGCAAGGCCCCTTTTAATAGCGAGGCTGGTGCTTTTACGTGCAATTATGTCTCCCCAGCGTCTTGCCAACACACACCGTAAGGTAAAAAGGGAGAGCTGAGCACATGCATACCCTCAAATGGGAAGTTGTGTTTATGTGGTTGTGGTTATGGTCGGACAGTAACCAGCATTGCATTCCTGGGCATACACAAGAGATGGGGCTGAATTTTCTGTGTCTGCCAGTTCACTCGACGTTGCTTCAATGATAGGTCTTTGACTGGCTCACAGAAAGTACGATAAGAAAGGAGAATCCTTTGGCCAGGTACTACTTCTCTTTCTGATTTACAGATATAGGACCTAAAAGGGTGGGCACAGATGTAGAAGACTTTTCTGTAGGAGGTAGAATGGGGGAGATGGACTGGCCGTTATTGGAGTATATCTTTCTTCACACTTGGTCAAGTAGGAAATGATGTTAATTTCTCTGCAACAGGCAGCTTTTCCTAAAACTTAAAAAAAATCCCTCCAAAACCAAAACAACACGACTTGTCATGCAGAGCCAGTCAAAACCTATAATATCTGATTTGTGAAGAATCATGCCACTTTGAAATTTGTTCCTGACCTGTAGCTGAAATGAAAATTACCATTTTTGAGAGCTCCTCACTCACCATCATTTCCCCAAAGTTTCAATTTCTGATTTTTCATCTGTTAGTTGTTCAAAATGGTGTCAGGTTGTTTCAGTACCAAACACGTGATGTTTTAACTTAAAACAGAAATGGTTTTTCAATCAGTAGATGAATTGAAGTCATAACAGGATTTCTGTCAAACAAACAAAAAAAAAGTAAAACAAACCCTGGAGTAATTCAGCTGTTCTGTGCTCATATTGTAGGCAATCGTATAGGAATAAAAAACATGAAAGGTCATATAATGGGTTTTTAAATGACGTTTCTTAAGTTTCCTCAATTAAATTTTAAATACTTTTTCCTGTGGGGCTTTCCCTAGCATTAATTGAATTTTAAGAAGAAATTGCGGTTTTATCAAAACAGACTTTTGGAAAGCTATTCTGACCATGTTTAATACTCATCAGCTGGGGTTTTTTCCCTTTCTTGTTTTTGAAAAATGCTGGTTGTTGGTGTGTTTTTGGTGCTGGTTTTTTTTGTTGTTGTGCTTTTGTTTTTTGGGTTTTTTTGACTGAAACATCAGGTTTAAATAGTGAAAACTTGTGATTTTTAAATAGCAAGGAGACCGCTAGGACCGCTAGCCCTGATATCATGATGAATTTCTGCTTGGAATATTTATCACTCGTATCATAAATGGGGATATCATGGACCGTAACCACATCCTGCTGTGAACTGCTGTGTAATGCAGGCCAAAGGGACTCAGCTGTTTCTATAAAAGGAAGATTATGCCTTCAACAGTTATAAAGACATCAGCCTTGGTAAGGAAGCTCAGGTGATGGAGTGCTATTCCACTCCAAGCCCCCCCCCCCCCCCCCCCCCCCCCCCCCCCCCCCCCCCCCCCCCCCCCCCCCCCCCCCCCCCCCCCCCCCCCCCCCCCCCCCCCCCCCCCCCCCCCCCCCCCCCCCCCCCCCCCCCCCCCCCCCCCCCCCCCCCCCCCCCCCCCCCCCCCCCCCCCCCCCCCCCCCCCCCCCCCCCCCCCCCCCCCCCCCCCCCCCCCCCCCCCCCCCCCCCCCCCCCCCCCCCCCCCCCCCCCCCCCCCCCCCCCCCCCCCCCCCCCCCCCCCCCCCCCCCCCCCCCCCGCCCCAGTTCAGAACTTATTGCCCTCTTTTTTTGGCTTGATTTTTTTTTTTTTTTTTAATTTCAGCTTCTAGATTCTGTCATTTTCTGCTGAATTAGAGATCTATACGACTTCTGTGACCACTCACATTCCCTGTTGGTAACTGGAAATTGTAAAACATATTTAACTGGAAATTGTAAAACATATTTAACTGTCATTTTGATGTCCTCTTACACCTGCCTCTCTAGATCTTCAGATTTGCCCTGGGACAATAGTGGTCTCTTTAGATCTGGGAACGCAAGGGAGCCCCACTTTTTACAATGTTCCTAGATGTGCAACTGCTTTAGCATTTAGCATTTACTATGGAAGCTCTTAGAGAACAGGTCAGAAGACTGATCAATCTTTGTTGCTGCTTATGATGTATTTGTTGAATATTACCTGCGGTTGTTTTGCACATACTTATTTCTTTGGGTTGTTAATGTGTGTATCGAAGCACAACATGGGCAGCTGCAGGACTTCACTAGAAAGGCATCCTCTGGCTAAAGGCTGCTGGTCTGTGCTGCTCTGAAAGAGCCTGAGACAGATTGCGAAGAACTGCTGGTTTTAGCGAGACCTTGTAAAGCACAGGGAGCTGCCGGGGTAAAGCACCTTGTGGAACCACAGATCGGTCAGAGATCACATTGCCACTTGGTTATTTGGCATATCATACACAAAACCTTGCAGTGTAATTATAGGGGCAATTACTACATTCTGCCTGCCACAGAAATTCCCCTTCTCATCAGAGAGGCAGTGTGTTTAAAGAAAGCCATCTCCAGGGTTGTTATTCTCCCTGGCTTGTACCCTGACACTTTTGACTTAATAGCACTTGGCAGGGCTGGATTTGACCTTAACTTGCACGTGGGTGACTACTGTTGATTCCAAGTTACAACACGTAACAAAGCTGGGGATCTTATTGCCACAAGGAATCAACACACCTCAAGAATTCAGCAGGATCCTAGAAAGAAGCAGAAGCTTGTTTGTATGCAAGCAGGTGAATAAGAAAATCTGTAATTATATGAAGGAGGCACTGTCCCATCATACGCAAGACCTGCTTCTTTTTCTCGATTACCATCATTTCTCTTTCATCCCTTCATGTTTTACTTTCTCCCTTCTGCTCTTCCTCTAGCATACTGTAGTTTTTCGGTCTACCTATACATTAATTTGTACAACCATATGGTATCAAGCAGTATTCTAGCTGTGTACCAGTGTTCTAGCTGTCTGTTCTCAGTGTAATATGAATAACAAGTACTATTCAATTCTTGTTACCACTATATAAAATTAATTCAGAGGAAGGACATTTCAGTAAAATAATCAAACTGCATGTTCAGTCAGTAGCAAAAGGTGAATGATTTAAGTAGGACAGTTGTAGCCATTCCTTTTTTTAAGGGATTTGTGCCCACATAATTGGGGAATGTATTGAACCCTGTGCTTCACTGTCTACTACTTCTAGTAACCCTTCACTTTTATATTGTCAAAGCCTTATTTAAATATTGGCCTTGTCAAGCTGGAAAGAAACAGAAAAGAGAACTTCAAGAATGAGACAAAATATGATGTAACGATGCAAAAATAAACATGGTACAGGAAAGGCAAGAAAGTCGAGCTCAGTGAAAGCTGTAGAACAAGCTGGAAATCTTTGGGTGGAAGGTTTTTACAACGGAAAATGCTGATTCATCCAGCCCTTTGCAAAAAGGTGTTAATTTCAAATAAACCTTATTTAGAAGGAATGATTGAAAACCATTTCCATAACATTTACAGTCTACCTTTGAAGGTTTGAAATTACTCCAATTTTGTCTTTGATATTATTCAGTCTGTTTTGAAACTTTGATTGGCTGGGAATTTCAATTTCTGTTTAGCTTTTGCCAAATGGATTTGTTAATTAGTGGCGTGTTGATTTTTTTTTTGTTTTAAATTATTTTTTTTTAGTAGAAATGATGTCTTTTCCCACAAAGGGAAAAGCATAGTTAGGTATGCAATTGTAAGGAGAGGGTAGTTGAGCAAGAGTAACCTGAAGGGAAATGTCTACAAAGAAACTAGAGAAAATATTGTACAACGGTATGTACAGCAGTACCTGATACTGTGCCAAGCATTTGGGTAGCAGGATCTCCCGGGCACCCAGTACTGGGTGTACATAACCAGACTGCCAGGGAATTTCAGTGAGAGCTCAACCCTATGTGGTCAATAAGTCTGTCACTAGGTTTCATCAGGAAGAACTTGAGTTTCTTTTTCCCCATGATCAAGATACTGATCTCGGTTTGCCTTTTGAAAACCAAGAGGAGGAGGAGGAGGATGGCCCCAACTGTGCACAGCCCCTTCTCAAGGCATGGAATGGCAAACTTGCTTCCCTGCTTCAAAGCTTAAAAGGAGGCAACAGGGTCGATCTGCCCATGTTATTGGAATTTGTACATTTTAACCTCACGGGTCTCTTGGACCTACTTTGTGATTTCTGGCCTCTCACGGGTGACCACCCCAGATCACTGCTAGGAAACACAGTGCTTCCTTACAGCCAGGACAAAGCAGATAGGGAGACACTGACCTTGGAGGCCAGAATAGGAAAGCAGGCTGAAAAGCATCAAGTTTCTGTAGGCTGGCTTCTAGCCAGATGAGTAGCAGCCACCTTTCGTTTAAAATACAGGTAGGAACAACCAAGGACACCCTGGGTGGTGGGCAGAGGCATAACATCGTGTGGGGTTTTGCTCAGGGAAACAGCTGGAGAGAAACACTAAATGCCAGCCAGACATAGCTAATGAAGTCTGTTTAAATGGCCCTAAAGGAAGGAAAAAAACCAAGAAAAGTTTTTTTTTGCATTAAGTGCTTGCTGCATAAGGCTTAAAGCTTGGCAAAGTAACTCCTGAGTCTGTCTTCAAAAAAAAAGTAGGACTTCAAATTATTTAATTTTTTTTTTTTACAGAAACGTTATTGCATCAATGAGGAACAGACTCTGTCATCAATTTTTCCACTTAATGGAAATAATTTCGGCTAAGTGCCTGGGGTCAACAAAGACTGAGATTTCATATGCTGCTGTGTTGCTTCCACGACACATACAGTGTTCTAAGCCCACAGAGGTCTAAGTGTCCAGGTGACACGATTCAAGAGAGATTTGTATCTTGGCTCCTTAGTCAAAAGAGCATAGGTATTATGTTTTGCAGCTGTGATATTTGTATCTTCCAAGTCAGGAGGTTCTAACTGGAGTAACCCTTTGTAGCCACTCTCCTGGAAGAAGCGGTGCATATTGGAGGGGAGGGTTAGACGGAGAAATGGGGACAGCTTAGCTTGGGGTGAGGGCTGTGGTGCTGCACCTTTGCCAGTAATGGTTTGCTGTCCTGTGCTGGGCAGTGAACTGTGGCGGATCAGCTGTTGTTTCACCGGCCGCAGAGCTGTCCTGGCAGGAAAGGTGAAAATCTCTGGTGTAGGTGTGGGAGGGAAACCTGGGGAACCACTGCAGAAGTTGCAGGGTAAGCCCTTTCCCTGCGTGAATCAGAGCCCTCTCTTAAGAGACACAGGTTTAGCAGCTACCTGGAGACATAAACACATGCCTTTATTGCTGTGAAGAGGAACAGCGTGGTGGAGACTGTGGGCCACAGGCAGGGAAATGACCTGTGTCTGTATGAGCAGCTGCTGCTGACCTGTCCGCAAAATTAGCATGAGAAATAAGCAGGGAAAAATGCACATAGGCCCATCGTGTATTGAGATCTCTGTCTGGAAGGGAAACAAAGCATGTGTTTTCGAAATAAAAGCAGAAAAGAAAGTCTGGTAGCTCAGTCTGCTGAGCCTGGCATTCCTGCTCCTCACAAGGGCAATGTTTTATTACAATGGCTGTTGTATAGGAAGATACAGGGATATACTGGTAGGATGATTTTATCTGATTTGCTGTCACTTAGCATATGAAAAGCTTGCTAAAAAAAAAAGTGGGTGGGTAGTAGGAATGAGTTGTGATATTAGAAGAACCTGCTGAGCCACCTTTGTAACTACAGCATTGTTACAAGAGAAAGAACAAAACCCAAATGCAGCGACCCACCTACTCTGCAATAATGAACGGCTTTGGTGGTAGAACAGAAGTTCCCTGAGTTCCTGGAACAATCTTTTGTCTAATGCAGATTTGATCTTAGTCGGGGCTTAACCGCCATCAGAAAGCATATTAAAGATGTTTTCCTGCAGGTCATGTTTAGACCATTAAAACTGGTTTATTTATTTATTTTTTAATCTGTCAGCTGGCATGCTTAATGCTGCTTTTAAAAGTTCAGTGTATTTAAAATAGTATTTAAAATAATGAGTTTATGTGTATACATTTTAAAAAGGTATTGAATATTACTCCCTTTTGATAAAAATATAATATATATTCAAAATTTTGCTACTTACAAAACGCAGACTAGTGAAAATAAAGCTGTTTTCTCATTGTAACTGTGGCCTGAAGCTTTATAGATATCGTTGGCATTTTAACAATGGTGTCAGATTTTAGCTGTCTCCTTAACCATTTTCAGATCTGGCTTGGTTTTGGGATGCAGGTGGGTTGTCCCTGGCTTAGTGAACTTGCTGATAACCCCGTGCTGTGAGAGGTGCAGCATGGGGCACCCTCCAGAGAGCCAAAATTAAGGCCGTGAAGGTGGCACACAGAAGTAATCAGGCCAGCACGGCATTGCTGGCTGAGCCTTCAGCTTAGTGCTCATTTTGCCCGAGTGGTGTTTCACAAGCACGCATTTTAATGACGAGTTGAATGGGCTTGCTTGTTTAATTGCGGGATGCTTTTGGCTCCAGGAGTGACTCACCCTCAGCGCGCTTCCACGGGCGCTGGCGATGGCCATCGTGTGTTGGGGGTGTTCCTGGCAGGGCACCAGGCGTGCAGGAGCTGGGGACAGTGGCCCTAGCTGGGGGACCCAGCACACAGGAGATGTTTGTAGCTTGTGTTCAGCTCACCCTGCATGATACGGCACACTCCCTGCTCCAGTACGGCCGGGCTTCCGTCCTGTCCCTGTGCTTTCCAACTGGATGGGCTGTGCTGGCTGCAGACAGATGTTGCTACTCCTGTTTGTCTAATGAGTTTTATGATTTCCCACACACACACACACACGTAAACATTTTTTTGTATCTGGTAAAAGTAAAGTAAAAGATGAAGGGAATTGGGCAAGCCAGTTATCTGTTTAGCTATGAGAAATTCTGTGCTCAGCTATCGGTAAACAGCTCTAATTTTTTTCTTTTTTTTTTTTTTTTGGCAGATATCTGGGAGAGTCTTACCTGTTATCTGTATAACCCAGGTTGCGGGGTGCATGTACACACATGGCTGGAGGGCTGGGGAGTTTAAAAAAAGAAATGGCATCCCATCTGGCTTAAATATTTACATAGTTTTAGTCGAGTAGAAGAAGAATATTTGAGTTCAGTTGACCCAAGCACAAAGGGTGTGTTTCTTCATTTCCACAGGGTGGGGGGCTCCTTCAGCTGAACTCTTTTTTTTCTCCCACCTGCATTTTCTGCTAAAATAGTTCCTGCAGTTGCTGTTTCAACACCGGCTCTCAGTGTCTTTAACCTCATCATCAGGTTTGACTGCCTCTGGACTAAGCTTGTCGCCTGTGTAGGCAGAAGTTTTGAAGAACAGACATTTTCTCTATATACCTGTCTTTCTCCCAGAGCAGGGGCTGGTGATGGTAACTCCTGTAGCATGCACAGCTCCATCTCAACCACATGTTCTTATTTTCATGGTTCTGTGTTTAGTATTGCGCTTGGCTTTTGTGAATATTTTGTCTATTAGACCCTTAAGGAAGAGGGTATAACTATCTCTAAGGATTACAAGCAAATTGTTTTTGTTGACCGTTGTTTTAAATTCTTGATATTTGTAACCCATTTTATCTGATTGTGTGATTAACAGCATAAATCACTGTAGGTGTATATATTTGTGGGGTTTTGCCAGCTAAAGAACAATATAATATTTCCCCTCAGTTCTCCCTGTGACCCCGTTGTCTCTATCCCTCCCCCATCCTCTTTTTTTTCCTCGCATTTAGAAGTTCTGGTGAAGAATCCAGCATAAACTCAGATGCTCTCTCCTTTGTATGTGCTTCTCCTTCAAACGGGGTGTGTGTTGTGGTCATGGTTAGGACTTGGAAGCTGCCTGATCTTAGCAACAGACTACAGCTTTCTGCTCTCCTTCTCCTGTTACCTCAGCATCTGCAGGCCTGGCAGTGTTAAGGTCTGTTCAGGCATGTCAGTCCACCAAAGCCTGAGGTTAAACAAACGTGACCGGCTTTTGGTTTAATCTAAAGATAAATGAAAAACAGAGTTGCTAGTTGGCTCTCTCTTTCTTTTTTTTTTTTTTAATTTTAAAATTTAAGACCCCTGATTTCAAGTTACGTTATGATTATTGTGGCCCTGGCTTTACTTTTGAATGGTTGATAGAAATGGGTGCTTCTATTAGAAGAACTACAATGGACAGCAAGTCATTAGCAAGCAACAGTTTTAGCAAGCTTCACTTGTTCCTAGGAAATAGAAATTCCCTGTCCATTCTGGAAGCATGTCTTGGCAACAAAAGGTGATTTCTTCAGGAACCCTGAGCTGCCTCAGCTTTGCAGGAAGGGGTTGCACAACGTGTTGGCTTCAGTGGTAGACCTGGGTGAAAACGTTTCCCAGCCCTCCTCTCCTCCTCCTCCTGCTCCTGCGCTAGGCTTCGCTGTTCCCTCGGCCGTGCTGGTTGGCAGATGGCATGCTGGCGGTGAGTGAAACACACAAAACCACTCTGAACTGAATCATTCCCACCTTCCAACTCTGGAGGAGGAGGAGGAGAGCAAGAGAGGAGCTGTGATGTGGAAGGGGAGCCAGTACACCGGGATGGATGCGGGGGTGAGAGTTGGCAAAGCCGGCTGCTGTGTTGGCAGCGTATGCCCCTTGCCCAGCACGGAGGGTGAATGGTTCCTCCAGGAGGTCTGCCAAGGTCTGGGTAGGCAACAGTGATCTCTGCTGTCTGTCCTTCATCTTCTTCCCCGTTTGGTCCCCATGTGTTTCGTGATCTAGTTGAGAGGCATCCCTGCCCATGACACGGAGGTTGGATTAAATGATCTCTAAGGTCCGTTCCAGCTTAGGCCATTCTATGATTCTATGATCCTTGGCCACTGGTTGCCTGGTGTTATGGTGATGTTTTGTGAAAACTCAATGAAAGCAGAATGCACAAGTGCCAGAGTGAAATGCTGAAGTGGTGGCGTCCTGCATCGGCTGACCCCATGCTGCCAGCCCAGCCGTGTCTCCATTTACCTGGAACAAACTTGAATCTAGAGCCGAGCTGAGCAAAAAAGAATAAACTGAGACTCTTGTGGGCAGAAGTATAAAGAATCTGGCTAAGAACTAACTGCAGCAAAAATGCACTTGGCAGATACATTACTTATGTTTACAAATATTATACAAACATTCTTTGACTTATTTTATTTTTTTAACCAACTTTTCATCTTGCTTGGCAAATGTTTAGAGGGAGCATAGCTGAGTATGGAGCATACTTGTGCATGATTTGAATATTTGTTATTTGCTTTACCTCCATTGGTTGCTTGCAGTATGCTGTATAATTTATTTTATTTTTTTTTCATTTTTTGATACCTGCCTTGGGAATTCCCAAACCACAAGAAGCTTTTATATTAGCTCTGCAAATGCTCTCAATGCAAATAGTTGTGCCAGTCTTTTAGCATATCTTCATTAATGGATATATGTTTGCACAAGAACCTGCAGTGTTATCCATATTTGTGAATGTTCTTGAAGATGGAGCTAAATGGCTATGAATGTTTGCAGTAAGCTCATGAAAAGGAACCTTGAACGCCATGAATTTGCAGGGTTTTCTTGAACAAATACCTGTAAATACTTCTCCTTTCCTCTGCTATACTATACTCTCCAATATGCATATTACTGGAAAAAGCAGTACCTGTATGTTTTAAAAAATGAGAGCTTCGTCACCTATTGCTGGAAAGAATATATTTTTGTGACCTGAATGTAAAATAAATCCTTAAACTCTTGCTGCAGAACAGAGTGATCTGTGGACCAGAAAGCTCAGCCACTTGCAGAGAGATGAAGGGGAGAAGGCAAGGAGAATGAATTCTGCCTGTTCCACACCATTCCTTATGGGAAATAAAACCTCTCTGTACCAATAAACCAGAATCGGAGTCTGGAGCCTATGTGACTGTCCTGAAGCAAAGAGCAGTGTCAGTGCTGACTCTGAGAGACTACTCTCGAGAGCTGTTTGGTGGGGTCATAGCAATGGTAGCACTGTCCTGGTAACTGCTCCTCCTGAACGGGGACGGTTCACCCAGGAAGGCTCCCATCCTTATCGGGTGTTTTCCGAAATGAGTGTCCTCCAAGTTCCTACACGCAGCCCTGTTTGTTCATAAAGTGTCTATTACAGCACCCCTTTTGTCTCCATCAAGATAGGAAAATTCAGTGTAATTAGTGAAGCCTGTTTGCATATTAAATATGGCAGTCCCTTAACATTTGTCTCATTGCATATACGACATGCTCTGTCTCTGCTTGAATTGTTTGTTTGTTTTGACTAACTCATTTGCCTGAAAAAAAAATATCTTTTTCTAGTTTGGGGAGGGCTATGTGTTTTGGATTGGGTTTTTTTTTTCATGCCTTGGTATTTTAGAAATTCTTGAGTAGTCTTTGAAGGTGATTTCATGTTGGAGCAAGTGTAATCCCTTTTTGCAAGAAGGGATGCAGCTTTGGCTTTTTTTCTTTTTACTTTTTTTTTTCAGAGGTGTAGAGTGTTCAGAAAGTATATTGCATATCTATCAGTCAGTCCATTTACCATTTTTTATTTCCTTTGTGTCTTAGTGTTCAAGTCTCAGCAGAAAGGATGTTGTGTTGTCTGCTGTGTCTGTGGTTTTGCCCTGTGTTTGTAGAGAGTGTATATATTTACTATTTTGGTGAAATATATGCCTATCCATTATTATGTTATACAAATGAGCTTTATCTGTTTAGTTCATGTTGCTTGATTCCGAATGCATGATTTGTCCTGAGGAAATAATTTAATTCTGGCAGTATCTCCTGGGTTTTGTTCTGACAGGCAGTATCAGATAGTGTAGACTTTGAACTTTGCATGTCTCTTCCTTTTGTCTGTTACTTCTATTAACCCAGGTAGAAGTAACATTGAACCTATGCGTGGCCTGACATGTATGTAACTCCTGTAACACACTCTAGAAGTTTTGGGGTTGCTATCTATAACTCTTACAATATGGTCTCTTGTGGTTTATGGTCAGTTTCTACTCAAATGGTTTCACTTCCTTATCTGCTCAAGACAGATAAACAAATCTGCTTTTGGATTAATCGAAACAGGAATATAGAAATACATGCTCCAGGTTGTGAGGATGGCTCCTTGATGATGCTATTGGTCTTCCCAGACCAGGCTTGGGATATCCATGCACAGCTGCTCCTCACACGTGGTCCTATGCATGCAGGAACTAAACCAGCGTTTTGCAGTGAAGACTCTAGTCTCTGTATAAAACTGTTGAGTTACCCAAGGCAGAGAAGATATATCCTGTATTACCACAGAAAGGACCTATTTAAAATTTGTCTACTGTGGGTTATATCTTTTGCTCTTCTACATCTTTGTTACTTCTAGATGGGATGTTACAGTAAGAGACTACAGCAAGAGACTTGCCAAACCAGAAATTTCAAAATTCTAACATTGACATTTAGTGGTTCCAGCATTAAAGTGACTTCTCCAACAGATCACCCCTGAAGTGTGCTAGGGTAGGTACTTGGCTTCTTGGAGAATTGCTGGGGTAGATTTTTGTTGTCTACATTACTACCTGGAGCACTGAACGTATGCTAATGTCTAGAACTTTAGGGAATACTGCTTTCAGGAAAGGACTGATGGCAAAAGACAGTTCATGCAGAGGAAATAATAAATGCTGGACAGCTTTGGCTTTTTGCCTATCAATGCTTAAACGTTGAACTTGGTGTCAGAAATAAGTGGCCTCCTGTGAGTATGTGAAGTCAGAAACCTATGAATATTTATAATACCTACAAGTAAAGAACCCAAATGCCGAAAATACCAACCAAGAAGGCTGTGACATTGCTCTAAGAATACCAAAAAAGACTGGAAGGAGCAGATCCTATTGAACCATTGGTGAGCAATAGCCGCCATAGATTCTGGAAGTACCAGGAGCAGCAGTTTGAAGAAGATCCAGAAACATCTTCAAACTGTAGAAAATGCAGGAGGGTATCACATGCAAAAAGTTTTCACTAGCCATTGCTGAGAAGTGCTTGGTTCATATCAGTGGTACAAACTGAACAATTTGTGTGAACATCAAATCTAAAAAGTTTACACCTTAGCAATGAAGACAGAGATGGTGTAATTTTGAACAGGGCTGCTTGGAAAGCTAGAAATAAGCCTGTCATATTTGACAGCTATGTTCCAAGATGCTGACGTAGCTCATATCAAACATGGAGTGTAAACAGAGAGTAGAAAAAGCATAAAAATAAACTTTTGTGCAGAAACAAATACATAGAAGAAAGTAGGAAAATATGAACAAATGAGAAGAAAGTTCTGGATAGAAGAAAAATTCTACTGTACTGAAAAACACTCCAAGTACAGTACCACCTGCATCAATTGTGGCAGACGATAATATTATTGAAAAGTTTGTAAGCATATGTAGACAATAAAAATAAATAAATAAACCTGTGCAAGACGGTGCTCCAGTTCTAGTACAACCATGTGAAGAGGTTATAAACCTCGATCTAGCGCCAGCACAGGGCAGCTGCGTGCAAACAGCAAACTGTATGCCATGTAGAGGGTGCCTTATCAGTTAAAGGGAAAAATGTGAAGATGTAATGAAGCACTGTGAATATTAAAATCTTTGTAATTGATTGTCTTAATTTCATGATGTGGGTATAAAACACAGGGAAGGCACAAAGAGCATCTTTACAAAGCGAAGGTGCAGTTAGTACCAACAATACTGAAGTCACTGCAAGTCACCACAACTAGTAAATTCATAACCATTGTGACACACAGAATGGGACAGAGAAGTGATTCATACAATAGAGATACAAGGAACTCTAGAAGTCTAGCCTGAGCAGACATATATTGTGGTATCCCTACAGCAAAATTGCTGAAAGATTATCAAAATGTGTTTGAAGGCCTGAGATTTCTTCCAGGCACGCTGCACCTGGAAAAAGATTAAAGAATTCAGCTGCTATAGCAGTTGCCCCACAGAGTAATTGCTGTACGAGGAGATAAAAATGTGAGCTATAGAGAAATTGAGCAGGGGGAGGAAAAAGAGTAACTTTGCCAGTTGCAAAATCTGTGCGGGGTATTACTATATGGTCATCATGGAAAGCCAGCCAGGCTGTGATTTTGCGAAGGTGAGTGTCTTGGAACCCCTTACTAAGTGTGTGTGGTTGAGGAACCAGTGGCAAAAAGCCAAAAAGCAGCCATCTTTTGCACTGAGTATTAAGGGTACTGGCAAGTGGATGCAGAAAACACCTACTGTACCGTATTCTGGGCATCAGCAAGTAAATAGAGATGGTTGAGGATGGCACGTAGGATCAAAGCTAAAATGAATATTACCAGTGCTGCCAGTAAGCTATATTAACATACAGGGTCTGTTACTGATGATACATTCGTGGATTGATTTAGGGGGAGAGGAGTGGAAGCTATGTCAAATCAAAACCTTAAACTCCTCAACCAGTTGGAAACAGTCAGGGAAGTAACTCTATAGCAGAATGGAACTAAGACAGAACAGTGGTCGTCTGTAATACTATATTTAGGATGAAGTCTCTGGGTTACGATACCATGACCCCAAAAGGTCAGTTCTTTGGTAGATACCCACAGTGAATTGATATTTACCTCCTTGAGGAATTTAAGCTCTTACCAGTTCTCAGATTCTCTCTGAGAGTATGTATTCCTAGGTTCTCAGCAGCAACTTGGAGATCTGGATACAAGCATGTGGCATGGGTTATTTTCCAGGTAAGTTGTAGCTGATGCACTTGCCTGTGCAACCCATAGACAGTGGTACAGCTGTCACTTGTGTAAATGTGCTGGTGACCCCACTGGTCTCTCTGGAAATCATATCACACATGATGCCAGGAAGATATTTCTTGAGACGTTCTTTAAAAAGGGCAGTTAGTGGCTTTGATGTCACACCATTCTGATTACCAGAGCTAAGAGTCAATCATGTTGAAAAGGGATTTTGGTAACAAGGGTCTTTTGTGTGAGAAATGTAAATTTTGCGTATAGTGATGTCAGATTATTTGCACAACAGCTTTTAAATCTTCGTATTTTTCTATTTTGACAGCTGTCTCTGCCCACTCTAGTGCTACATTGGTGTATGTAGAGACAGTTTGTTAACAAAATGACTGCTGGAAATGTAAGCACCTGAGGAAATTTTGAAATTAAACTCTGTGAACTTTAATGATGGAAATGCCTCTTCTGAACTGGGCAACTTTGTACTTTCTCTAAAGAGCTGCTGGAAAAAGCTTTACCAGGAAGTACCTGTTTCCTGCCCCAGCCTGGCACTTCCCTTGTGAGGGGGAACGTGCTTGAGAAACAGCCGTGTGTGCCTGTCCCCAGCCTTGGTTGCAGTGCTAGGTTAAGCTCTTGCAGATCCCACTGGCTGTCCAAGCTGCTCTCAAGACCTGCAGGCTCCTCTCCTTGTGAGTCTGTCTGCAGATCTCGTTGTCTGCCCAGCTCTGGAAAGGGAGTGAAGGCATTTGAGCAAGAAATGACCATCAACCACAAGAAAACGTGTCACTAAAACAACTGATAGTAATCCCCCAAGACTTTTACTGCAGTGTTTCAGATAAAGTGTACAGTACTATAAAAGAGAACTGAGGAGTATATGATTAACAATCTCATGTAAAAAGCATTTGTAGCAAGAAATTGTGCAACTGAGTAAGATTTTGAGATCCTTGGCCTGATAGAGAGACTAAGCCAAGACAGATATGGGCCAGTGTGTGGGTAGCAACTGGAAGGAACTGTGGAGCAAGCTGCTCAGTGCAAACAGACATGTAAGAAGGGAAGGGATGGACATATGGGAGGAGTTGTACTTATCTCCAGAGCTATCAAAATGAGCAAAAAGTCCAAGATAACATCATCTGAGAGCAGCTGGATCAGTTTGAGAGCCGAAAATATTTAAGAAAGATATAGTGAAGCAACGGATTAAAATGCTAGCAATACCATATTCTTGTCATAATAACCCTGGTTAGCCAATACCTGATGAGTAGTTGTAAAACATGATGCAATGAAACCAAGGGAAAAAAAGATAAAGAAATACACAACATTTCTGAAAGGCCTTGGAGACCTTTTCACCTGAAGCCATTCAAATTGCCTCATTGTCGTAAACTTACTGGTTGGATTTTGAGAAATAAGTTGAATTATTAATGTTGTTATTGTGACCAATATTGTGAGCAAAGATGATTCCAGGTGTCCAGACTCTGAAGTTTCCATTGGTGATTCCACTGTGCTGGTGTTGAGTTTGGGAATTTACTTGGCAAAGAAAAATCAGTTATGTTATTGTAATTCTGCAACTGTTCAGCGTTTTAGGTTGCTAAGGTTTTCTTGGGCCCTGATGGGATGCACCCACGGGTGCTGAGGGAGCTGGCGGGAGTCATTGCTAGGCCACTCTCCATCATCTTTGGTAAGTCATGGGTAACAGGTGAGGTGCCTGAAGACTGGAGGAAAGCGAATGTCACTCCAGTCTATAAGAAGGGCAGGAAGGATGACCCGAGTAACTACAGACCGGTCAGCCTCACCTCCATCCCTGGAAAGGTGATGGAACATCTTATCCTTGACGCTGTCTCTAGGCATATCAAGGATAAGAAGGTTATTAGGAGCAGTCAGCATGGCTTTGCCAAGGGGAAGTCATGTTTGACCAACCTGATAGTCTTTTATGAAGACGTAACCAGGTGGATGGATGGTGGCCATGCAGTGGACGTGGTCTACCTGGACATCAGCAAGGCCTTTGACACCGTCTCCCACAGCATCCTCATAGGTAAACTGAGGAAGTGTGGTCTGGATGACCAAGTAGTGAGGTGGGTCGAGAACTGGTTGAAGAGAAGAAGCCAGAGGGTTGTGGTCAATGGGGCTGAGTCTGGCTGGTTGCCTGTGTCTAGTGGGGTCCCTCAGGGGTCAGTGCTTGGGCCGGTGCTGTTTAATATATTCATCAATGATCTGGATGAGGGATTAGAGAATGTTGTCAGCAAGTTTGCTGATGATACGAAGTTGGGGGGAGTGGTTGACACACCAGAAGGCTGTGCAGCCATTCAGAGAGACCTAGACAGGCTGGAGGGCTGGGCGGGGAGAAATCTTATGAAGTTTAATAAGGGCAAGTGTAGAGTTTTGCACTTGGGGAAAAATAACCCCATGTACCAATATACGTTGGGGACTGCCCTGCTGGAGAGCAGTGCAGGGGAAAGGGACCTGGGGGTTCTAGTGGACAGCAGGATGACCATGAGCCAGCAATGTGCCCTCGTGGCCAAGAAGGCCAATGGCATCCTGGGGTGTATTAGAAGGGGAGTAGCAAGTAGGTCAAGAGAGGTCCTCCTGCCCCTCTACTCTGCCCTGGTGAGGCCACATCTGGACTATTGTGTCCAGTTCTGGGCCCCTCAGTTCAAGAAGGACAGGGAGCTGCTTGAGAGAGTCCAGCGTAGAGCCACAAAGATGGTGAAGGGAGTGGAGCATCTCCCTTATGAGGAAAGGCTGAAGGAGCTGGATCTCTTTAGCTTGGAGAAGAGGAGGCTGAGGGGTGACCTCATCAATGTTTATAAATATGTCAAGGGGGAATGTCAGGAGGACGGAGCCGGGCTCTTTTCAGCGGCGTCCACTGACAGGACAAGGGGCAATGGGTGGAAGCTGGAACACAGGAGGTTCCAGAAAAATATGAGGAAAAACTTTTTTACTGTAAGGGTGACCGAGCACTGGAACAGGCTGCCCAGGGAGGTTGTGGAATCTCCTTCTCTTGAGACATTCAAAACCCGCCTGGACGCGTTCCTGTGCGCTCTAGTGTAGGTGGTCCTGCTCTGGCAGGGGGGTTGGACTAGATGATCTTTAAGGTCCCTTCCAACCTCTAACATTCTGTGATTCTGTGATTCTGTGAAATCTGCAGCAAGGAAAGGAAATAAATGGAAAGTTATCGTTGCCTAAAAAAAAAGCACTTGGAGAAAACATCCTGCTACAAAATTTGGTATGAAGTTGTGCTCAGACTTTGGCACTTGTTGCTGCAACCTGCAACAACTGTCTGAGGAAAAAAAAATCATGTCTTGGTGCTCTATAGAGTCTATTTAGACTCGTCTTTCCAGGCTTTGTATGGGTGGTTCCCTATCAAAATCTGGAATGTGTAGGATTTCTGTTTATACACGTTACCAGACTTTTTGAATTCCAGAGCCAGCCTGCATATATAGGCCTTCCCATGAATAAATACTCTTGAGTTCAGATTCCTTTTTGTACTGCATTGTTCCCCTAGAGAAGGGTTTTTTTCCTCCACTTGCTCATTGAGAGCACACACTGCTCACACAATGGCCAGTACTTGCAACTCTCTTTCCAGGCTAAAATAAGCAGCCCGTGAGGCTGGGTTGGCCCCAGTGATTTGTCACTTTCCTCATGAAGATCTGTGTTTCCCCTTTCCCCTTTCCCCAAGATTATGTGCTGAAGAGTTGGCTGTGAAATTACGCGAGTGTGGAGGGAAGGCACGCTTGTCACAGTGACAAGTGATGAGGTGCGGATGAGCTACAGTACTAGCTGGAGTTTAGGACAGGGAAGCAGCAAGTTCTGACAACTTTCTTGCACTCCTACACTCTGAGGCACTGAATAAGTCACTTCCCTGCCTCAGTTTCTCTATCTGTAAAAATGTAACAACAGCATGAGTATGATAGTTTGCTTCCTCCACAGGGATTGAAGTGCATTGATTACTTAATATCTTTAAAATGCTTTGAAGATGAGAATATTATTCTGAAAGTTCAGCACAACATGCAATATAAAAGTGCATTTATAGTGGTGCTGTTAGTTAATATTCATGGCTTTGTTCTCAGCTCATAAGTTTGCAGTGAATGCAAAGCAGGGAAAGAGAATAAGGGATTATTGTAGAACAGGGCAGAATGCATGTTGCGGACTAATATAACAAGTCATTTTGCCACTATAAAACCATCTTCAGACAGCTGCAAGGATTTTCATGTACTGGAGTTGGAACAGGAGTAAAGGAAAAGATCTTGGTAGATTTGCTGCTGTAATAATAATAATAATCCGTTTTCCCTTCCAGGCAAAGCCACGGGGCTAGACCTTGCTTGTTGTGGTGTTTAGTCACCTTTGCACTTTATCTTACCTGCAAATCTCAGACTGGGAATCAAATTGCAGCCCTCCTCAGCAGGTTAAGTCACTGTGATCCACCTTCTATTGTTAAGGAGTCATTGCTAAACCAAATGCAGGAGAAAAATTACCTGTCCTGGGGTGAAAAACAGAGAGGTGATGCTCTCCTTCTGTCTTGAGGAACCTGAAGTCGATGAGGCGGGGTAACTCTGATTTATCTGATTTATTTATGTTTTTAGCTTTGGGAATCAGACCTGCTTTTTTTTTTTTTTTTCTTTTGCAGTAATATTTCTTTGTGTGTCTGATGTATGGTCTGAAAACATTATGACTTCTGTGCCTTCCCCTGAGTTAATGTTTAATTCCTTCTTAAACATTTAAACATTAACCTTGGCTAAAGTTGCTTTTGTAAAAGAGGACTGCTGTGCTAATAACACTAATCATTTCCTTTGAAAAGCATGGGAACAATGTGGAGCACTGTACATGTCTGAAAAGTAAACTGTCTTTTAATGACACATGTTATCATTTCACAACACAAATATTTTTTTGCTGTTTCTTCTTATGTTTACAAACTGTTCCTGCCCAAACTGCAATCCATAAATATTCTGTGGTGAACCCACCTCTTGCGCCTATATCTTTCGTCCTGAAGCAATGTAGAAAGGCAGAGATCAACGTCCTCTTACTCTTGACGGTTCATGTGACATTAAGTGCAAGTCAAATATAAATATATATGTAGCTATAACTACCAGATGAATGGCACTTGGCACAAACATTTCTCAACCACAGACATCAGGAAGAGATTTTTTTTTTAAAAAAAAAAAAAGTTATCAGGCACCAAAGACTTGCATGGTCAGTGAGTATTAGCCATTTCTGCAGAGGAGGATGCACGGGTGCTGTACCCTTGAGGTGGGAGCCCAGCTGGTCTAATCCCCACCATGGCAATGGGTGTTCAGGGCCTGGGACTGTGGCGCCAGAAGCTAGAAGAAGAGGAGGACCTGTCTCCAGATGCTCACAGCAGGTGCAGCTCTGCAGGTGGAGGAGTTTACTAGATGAGGTTTGGGCTGGACCATGTCAAGCGCCTCCACTGGGACCTAGGAATCCCAGCTGAGACCTGGTGTGGGGCAGCCAGCAGCACAGAACTCAGTGTGGGGCATTGCACCACAGCTGGAAAAGCCTTTTCCACATGATGCCCATTCAGAATGTAGTTATCCTCTTTATGTGAAATATGAGAAAATAATGATTTTTCTCCCTTTTCTCTCTTTACAGAGAATTGAGGCTCCTCTGTAAGCAACATTTTAGGTAATGAATGGACATTGGAAGGAAAAATATACTTTTTCCCTTTGAAAAGCAGTCTGCTCATCGACACCTTATTTCTTGGATTACTTCAGTGATCAGTTCTGAAACTGATACAATGGAAGTGAAACCCAGGCAGGGGAAGGTATTTTATGCTGGCAATGTTACGGAGGTCAGTGCAGTGAGTGGGCCCGGGCTTGGTGCCTACCTTTTGAAGGTCAAAGCCATCCAGGAAGCTTTAGAGCAAAGGGGGAGAGTGTTGAATTTAGTGACATCTTGGGCTTACATTGCTGTGAAGGAGGTTGAAGAATCTTCCTTAGGATCCAGACCAGGTGATGATGGCCATGTTGGGTGCTGCTGGCAGGCGGAGGTTTGGAATCACCTCTGCTTACACAACTCTCTGCACTATCCCAGGCACCGGTGCTTTGGACCATGATGGCAGAGCTATGAGAGGTGCCAGAACCAGCTCTCAGTACTGTCATCACCACAACTCATAGGGCCTGCAGACACATGTCCTTGCTGGATTCTGACAAGGGATCCTCAGAGTCCACCAGGGCCTCCCACAGGAAGCTATTAAACCCATGCATTCTGGGTTATTCTCTTGGGGATGATCAAGTCCTGGCCACCCATGAATGTCCCTTCCTGCGCCATCAGCATGGGAAGTGTTTTTCAGTACAGAAGAATGGGGCTACTACCTGGGATGATCAGGAGCTGAGAGAAGAGGACTTCCTCTCCTGGAGGAGGCACTGGCGGGGTGGAGGTAAGGTAGGGGAGGGGTATTCTGGTTAGTGGGTAGCAGAAGTAAGACTTTTTTCTGGACACCCTTGGCTGGTGTAGCTCTGCTCTTCTTGCTGACACTGTTCTGAGTACAGTTAGTGCAGGCTTTCAGCCCTCTGCTCAAGCAATTAACTCCTCCTAGATATCTTTTCTGCAGGGCAGGAATTGTCCTAATTATTTTGTGGTTCTGGCAAAATCAATTTTTGTTGCTATTCCCCCTACATTTGCGTAGTAGGCTGTGCTGACCAGTCAGCATCTCTGCAGAAAGCATCCCAGAAATGCTGCCCTTCCGGTTCTGCCAGCCTGGGTGACTGCCCAGTTTATCTCCTCAGATGTGCTACCCCCACTGAGCTCCCCTACGCTCCTCTTCATCCTTCGATAGTCCTAGGAACAGAAAAGATCTTGGAGCGAAAGGTTTGTTCAGGTGTTCAGTACATACTGTTTTGCAGGATAAGTGGGAACAGAAAGCTGGGCCATTACGTATGTCAAAAAAGGAGAAGAAAAGGTTGAAACTTCCTTCTCCAAAAAAGCCCTGAAGGTCAGGAACTGCTTTGCTCTCTTCTGCTTTATACCTTGTGAAAATTATACCAGTCTGACAAGCTCCTTTATTCCTTATCCTTTACTTTCTGGAAAACAAAGACACAGAACTGGAAAGGACCTCTTGGGTTAATGAGTCTGGGCACTCCTGTCTCAGTAAGCATGCTGCCTTTGTGTGATCCCTTTCTGAAATTCATCAGGTTTCTCCTAAAAGCCAGGTACGTTTTCTTGGAGCCAGAACCTTACAGGGAAGTCATCGGACTAGACCAGAGACTAGTACCTTTCTTATAATTTGTAGCCCAAAAAACCCTACAAACCAAAAAAACCCAACCCCCCAAAAATCACAGGAGACGAAAGATAGGTTGGAGGCTGCTTTACGCACTAGATGGGGCCTCTGCAGGATGTGCAGAGCTAAAATGAGACAAAAATAGGGAAGAAATAGGAGGTGAATGAAGGCAAGGAGAAGGATTTTGACATTTAAACTGATGTGTTCTTGTGTTGACAGGCACATCACTGCCATACGGCGAGCTGTGCTCATCTTAGGCGGCAGGTATGAGATGACTGTGCACTGTGCAATGCTGAAGTATAAACTTCTCTCTTTCTTTGTATAAAAGCTCCAAGGATATCCCAAACACTAGAACCTGCGTTGCAGATTTCTCTGTTTAGTCTGTGCACTATAACTTAATCTAATATGACAAAATATTTGTAAGCACACATTTGTTTTGTCATATGTGCGTTTTATTTCTGATCCAAAGCAGAATTAGCCTCTCGCTCATGATAGTCTTTCTTTAACAGAAAAAAAATAAAGGCCTCCTCGCCAGGACTGGCCTGATCTTTTCCTAATCTACTGCCATCAAGTTTTACGACCCGGGGTCACGCTAATCCCCAGTGGTCATGTAGTCGCTATAGTTTCACTGGTAGAACAAGATTTGCGCACTGCAAAGCAAGGCCGCGAGTGTTTCTGGCCGAGGTAACTGGATGTCTGCGCGGGCCCGGCTTCGACCTCTGGGCCTCCTTTGTAAACAGATTCGGTGACTCTTTGAACCAAGAACCGCCCCTTTTCCGCCCATTCAGCTCTTTCTTCTTTACTCTCATGCTTCTCGTTGAGGCGGGGTTTAATGTGCTTCTGGACTTAATGTGGCTTTGGGGGTTGAAGTTGCTTGTTGGGAAGGGGGGGAAGTTTGCTAAGATTCTGTCTTCTGCATCATAAAAATTTGTGTTGTTATCGACTTGCAGATAAGTAATCTTCCTAGGACAAAGGTTACAGTAAAACTGCAAAACCGTGTAACTAACAAACTTTATGGATTCATTCCATTGACTATGGGCTCAGATATCAAAAGTTTAGTATCATCTTAAAAACTCAGCTTCTGATTTTCTTTCTTTCCCGTTAACCTTCACATACGTCAGTTTCACCATGTGTCAAATAGGAATAATAACAGTTTTTACTTACTTTATATATCACCAGTGATTCTCAGAAGACAAGATAATACTATATAAATTAGTTTGGGGTAAGGAGAGATAAAGCCTTGGAGATTCCCATCTGCTGAGTTTATCTTCCAACTAACAGATATGCTACAAGTTTGTTTGTTTTATGCTTGTGAAAAGGAAAACTCCATCAAACAGTGTGATGTTGCTTATATAAATGCTACCATGCCTGCTGGTGACAGAATGTTATGTACATGTACCCATACAACTTCTAGAGCTCAGATTAAATTGTGCCGATTTCTTGAGCCATTGGTTTAGATTATGTTTATATTTAAATTCATTGATTCAAATTGCACTGGGAAAATAAGTATTCTCAACTGGTGTGCAATTTTCTTGTGCACCTCTTACCCCCAGGAGGAAGAGCTGAAGGGCTTGGTGTGGAGCAAGGCAGGAGCGATAGGATACGTGACTACTTAATGTGAAGGCCCTGCTCAGTGCTGGGCAGGATTTTGGCACGTGCATGTTCCCACCCTCCACCTCTGCCCTGGGACCTGTGAAAGAGGAAGCTGGGTGATGCCTCCTCCTGTTTTGTCTGCCCTGCAACTGGAGGATGTCAGTCTCCAGAAATGTCAGCCCACGTCAAGCAGCTTTCAGCAGCTCAAAATTCTCTAATGGCATTAATTTACTTTAAATGCTTTTCCCCTTTCAGAGTCTCTGCCTTTTGTCAGTGGGATAGTACCGACCTCCTTTTGCGTTTGAAATGTGGAAACCTTTCTGCTCACTTGCCAGACTAGCTCTACCTTGGATGTAGCAAATGCAGTTTGATATCTCCAGCAGACTGTCTCCTCTCTGTTGTGTATCTTATCCTGTAAACTCTTCTCAACCTGGAGGCAAAAGCTGAAATGTCACAAAGCAGGCAGCTGCTTCTTCCTAAAACACCTGTGAGTCAGTTCCCAGTGGGCATGAAGATGAAGATAACCTGGAAGGCTTGCAGGGGCAGGCTCCATTCATCACCTCACAGTTCCTTGCTAATCTGTTTTAACCCTCTCAGACACTTTTTTCATCAGCCTTACAAAACATTTCAAACTTCCTGTCAGTCAAGAGGACCATGTTGATCACTAGATACAGGAGGAAGCTGGGATCCAGGAACATCTCACCTGAATCTTAAACTGGCACACATTTAAGATGTTTGTGAGCTTTAATTTCAGTGTGTAATGACAGCTATTTTTATTTCCATTATTGTGAAAGCAGCTACTGACACTGCATATTGGACACCTGACAGTCCACAAACTGGTATTTTTGTATGTCGTCACCTCAGCAATGCAGAGTTACCTTTCAGTAATAATTACACAACAGTGATACAGAGATAATTGCTGAATTATTTTTAATATCTTGGGAAAAGCTCCATAACTATCCTAGATATGACAGAATTATGCAGTTGTCTAAAAAAGAAGTTAGGCCCTTATACAGAGAAATTTTGTGTACCCCATTTTTATTTTTTTTTTTTTTAGTACAGCGTCTTCTATACTCCAGGTAAATGAAGGTGACGTACTGGTTGATGGAGAAGAAATTATTGCAAGCTGTAATTTATATGTTCAACATGAGCTCATGTGTAGCTTTAGAGGCAAAAGCCTATTCACTGAGGATTAATGTAATAATCCCTGCTCTTTTGATTTAGTGTCTTGTAGCTTAGCTGTCTCTGGAGAGAGTGAAAAGAATTTAGGGAAAAGAATGAAAAAGGCTGGTCTGCTTAGCCACAAAGTGGTGCCAGGCTGATGTAGGATGCCGCTACTTATTGTATCTCCAGGCTGCAGCTTTAGGCTGAGTGCGAGGTAAACTACAGTTTGCTTTGTTTTACGGGGCTTGAGGGGTTCTGGTTTATAGCTCTGTTCTACCCACAGAACATTCTCTCACATTGCTCATGTTACTCCTATTTCATTTCCCTGGGTCCTTGTATTGTGAAAGCCACACATATAACTATGTAGCAGAAAAAAAAAATAAAATTGTTTTTCATATTTTCCTTCGTACATTTGACGTTGTGGAAGTGTACTCTTGCTCCTCTTTTTCAATTATTTGCCACAACTACTAAGGCTAGAGAAGTATTTGTTTAGAAACAGTACATACACACCCAACCCCCACCTCCCAAATGAAAGCTGAGTAGCTCACTTCATCATCTGGATGGAGGGTTTCGAGAAAATCTTGGAATAATATGTGAATTACTAAAACTGGATAGCCAAAATGAGATTTGTACTCAAGTTCATGACAAAACACTTGTTGTTCACTGTGAGGGCCCTGGCAAGCAATAATGCCAATGGCTTGTAAAGCCTGCAAGATGGTTTAAAAATGTACTTACATGACACCAGGTAGAATTAGGAATATTTTTGAAAGATTCTTTATCTGCATTGCATTGTTACTCTCTCCGGCTACTGTGCACAGCAACTGAACTAAAAGCTTTGTGGTTTGTTCAAATGTTTTCACTTAACTCTTTGTTAAACAGTTATTTGGTATTTAGTTCCTCTCATAACACGGTATGCTTCATCAATGCACTCAAGAGGGCATGCATCAACAAAACATGTGCATTAGAAGCCTATTTTATTAATTATTTCCAAAGAGGTCTACTTTTTTTTTTTCCTATTTCCTAAGTAAGATTTACTATGCTAAACAGAGGAATTCTGAACAAAAGGAAATACAAGGACAGGCAAAATGACAAAATGTGGACATCATTCCTCTTTAACTCTTTCACTTTAGTCACAAACCCAAAGATACATTCAAGTTTTAACTTTGCTTAATAGTTTGTGTATTTGGGAAATGTGTGTGGTAAGTAAGTTATTCAAATCACAGAATCACACAATGTTAGGGGTTAGAGGGGGACCTCAAAAGATCATCTAGTCCAGCCTCCCTGCCAGAGCAGAATCACCTACAGTAGGTCATCCAGGAACATGTTCGGATGGGTTTTGAATGTCTCCAGAGAAGGAGACTCCACAACCTGGGAGGTTATGGAGGTTGTGGACTCCACAACCTGGGCAGCCTGTGCCAGTGCTCTGTCACCCTCACAGTGAAAAAGTTTTTCCTTGTGTTTTTGTAGAACCTCCTATGCTCCAGCTTGTATCTGTTGCCCCTTGTCCTGGCACTGGACATCACTGAGAAGAGCCTGACTCTGTTCTCCTGACATTCACCCTTTATATATTTATAAACATTAATGAGGTCACCCCTCAGCCTCCTCTTCTCCAAGCTAAAGAGCCCCAGCTCCTTCAGCCTTTCCTCATAAGGGAGATGTTCCACTCCCTTAATCGTCTTTGTGGCTCTGTGCTGGACTCTCTCAAGCAGTTCCCTGTCTCTCTTGAGCTGAGGGGCCCAGAACTGGACACAATATTCCAGATGTGGCCTCACCAGGGCAGAGTAGAGGGGCAGGAGGACCTCTCTTGACCTACTTGCTACTCCCCTTCTAATACACCCCAGGATGCCATTGGCCTTCTTGGCCACGAGGGCACATTGCTGGCTCATGGTCATCCTGCTGTCCACTAGAACCCCCAGGTCCCTTTCCCCTGCGCTGCTCTCCAGCAGGGCAGTCCCCAACCTATACTGGCACATGGGGTTATTCTTTCCCAAGTACAAAACTCTACACTTGTCCTTGTTGAACTTCATAAAATTTTTCCCTGCCCAGCCCTCTAGCCTGTCCAGGTCTCTCCGAATGGCAGCACCGGCTTCTGGTGTGTCAACCACTCCTCCCAGTTTTGTGTTATCAGCAAACTTGCTGACAGTGCTCTCTAATCCCTCGTCCAGGTCATTGATGAATATAATGAAAAGCACTGACCCTTGAGGGACCCCACTAGACACAGGCCTCCAACTAGACTCTGGCCCATTGACTACAACTCTGACTTCTTCCCTTCAACCAATTAGCAACCCACCTCACTACTTGGTCATCCAGACCACACTTCCTCAGTTTACCTATGAGGATGCTGTGGGAGACGGTGTCAAAGGCCTTGCTGATGTCCAGGTAGACCACGTCCACTGCATGGCCACCATCCATCCACCTGGTTATGTCCTCATAAAAGGCTCTCAGGTTGGTCAAACATGACTTCCCCTTGGCAAAGCCATGCTGACTGCTCCTAATAACCCTCTTATCTTTGATATGCCTAGAGACAGTGCCAAGGATAAGATGTTCCATCACCTTTCCAGGGATGGAGGTGAGGCTGACCAGTCTGTAGTTTCTTGGGTCATCCTTCTTGCTCTTTTTGAAGACTGGAGTGACATTCGCTTTCCTCCAGTCTTCAGGCACCTCACCTGTTGTCCATGACTTACTGAAGATGATGGTAATGAATAAGTTAAGTTTTAATCTCTGCATTCTTTGAAGTTTTTTTTCTGTTTTAAAGCCCAATTTCCTTCAATACCAGTGTCTTCAGAATATCTTGCAATGTAGCCTCAAATATTTTATGAAATAAGCCATGATTTTAGCACCTAATATATGCCATTCCATAGGTAAATATAGTCATTTGCTACAGATAGTTGTATGAAAGGATAACATGATCAATAATTTGTGCTAAAGTAAATTGCAAATACTATTAATCACTAGAGTAAACAAATGCTATTTATTTAGATCTATTTAGTTGCATTATCATTTAAGAAGGGAACATAATAGGATTATGCCAAAGCTAAGCCATACCCATCCACACAGAAAAAAGGCAAATGTATTGACTAAAAACAATTTTAAAATCCAGAAACAATTGGTGTGACTAACGCAGCCGCTTTCTGTAAATGGCAACTTGAGCCACTTCTGTAGCTTCACTAACAAAGACCTTCAGGTATTTGTGATTTCCTACATCAGCACAATTTATGGCAGAGTAGTTTGCCCAGTTGACAAAACTATGGTCCTGTTCTAATTGGCAATGATGACCTTTTTTTTCTGGAAAACACTCTTATTTTTTCGATGGTGGAGACTGCTAAAAGGAAGAGAGGGAGACATATGTAAAGTCTCATGTATTCTTGCAGACTAAACATAGGCTTGCAGAGAACAGTGAATATGATGATATTCGCAAATATTCCCTTTTCCCCTTCTTTTCCCTCCTAAACTAGAGATGGTCTTGCAGAAGGACAATGGGAAACATGAAATACAGGAAGAAGTAACTGAGCAATGCCTCAATATAAGTAAATTTCTGACACTGCATATATTTTGTATTTTTAGAAGAAAGTATCAAATGACACATCAACAAGATATCCATCAAAATGAGCTATAACAAATAAAAGAACTATGTGGTAAAAGGTAATCACAATTTACAAAGCACTTGTTGTGTGGGAGGGTGAAAGAAGGGAATAGAATTTCATTGGTGATGAGGCTTGCAGTTTATTTTGCAAGAATTAATATGGAAGAGTTTTAATCAGTTCTGAAACATAATTAAGTTCATTGAATAACAATTGCTGTTAATAAAATAGAAATAATGACTTACTGCTTTTTATCTATATTACCGGTGAAAGTTTTTTATAAGCTTTTAAACTGATCTGCAAGATACAGGCATCTCTCACTAATTAGTTAGAGCTACTGCTTGTGACTCCAAATAACCCGTGGACCACTGTGCTGTGCAGTAAATCATCACTACTGTTATCCTCTGGGCAAGCCGTGTCCTGGCATTATTACTTTTTTTTTTTTCCACACTGTCCACTATGGAAACCTTCCTTTACAATATGAGTCATGATCTGCTGTTAAGAATCTCTTGAAAATTTACCTTTGTCTGCTGCAAGCACACTGTCTGGAAGCAGGACAGAAAATGTGCAACCACAGTCATCGCAGTAGATGCAGACCTAGCTGCTTAATGGTAAGATTCTCTGCAGAGGAATAGTGGATATTTGCAGGGCAGCAGCTTACTGCTTTCTGCCAGCAGCTTCTCACTGACGTGCAAGTGTGTTGGAGGTGCGTACCAGAAAGGATGCTCAAACTTGAGGCAAATTGGAGAATGGCTAAAAGGCTCTTGACCATCTTAACCCTTTGCTTGGCTGCCCCTACGGCTTCAAAATGATGTTATTCAGCAATTGCACTCAGATGAGCATAGCCAAGTGGGGAGTCTTAACATGTTACACATGGCTGTGTCAGCAGAGTGGTTGGTGGTGTCTTGCAGTAAACTGTCCACTCCCAGACTGTCAGGGTGCTCTTTGCATTTCATTCCCATCTTCTCTCCTCTGTGCAGCCTTCTGCTGATTTTCTCTAACAGCATCAGTCAGGGTAGGTTTTCCTGCAAACAGTTGTGCTCTTGTGTTTCAACCAGCTGTTTCGTGTTGAAGTATGCAAAAACTAAAGGAATATATGAGTTATGCAAGACTGTGAGGACAGAGAGGAACTTCCCTCTGAAACTCTGTGAGAATCTCTGAGGCACAGCACATATATTCCAGCCAGGCTTAAGTCATAAGTTTTTCTCAACAGTTCTTCTATAGTTAGACTGACAGTTACTGTGTGAAAAAGTTCAACCCTCAGTAAAATGGACCTAAATGTCGGCTTCTGTCTGTCATTCTGCTATGACTCTTGCAGAAACAGTCAACATGCAGATACAGATGCAAAGTGTGCTGCAGTTGGCATGGCTGTACCAGCTAGGCTCTGCATCTGCAGTCTGTCCTGCAGTATAATTCAAGCCTGTGATGCTTTCTGCTGAACCTTTTGGCTTGATCCTCTTGTTTGTGTTTGCTGTAAAATTATCTAAGGAACTTCTGTGAGATGAGGTTCATGGTGTGGGTTTTGCTCTCCTCCACTCCCACCACCACGTGCTCCAGAAGTTCTGATCAAATTCCAAGTTTGCTGCAGCACAGAGGCTTTATCAAGGGAAAGCATGCTGTATGCAAAGCATGCTGAAGTACCCTCTTATGAAATTAGGTTTGACTTTCTGTGATATCAAAAAGAACATTAAACCAGAATTTAATATATCCTGGGAAATCATATTTCACAATCTAATGCCTGGAGCCCTTTTCTTTTTAATATGAGGATCAGAATTCTGATCTCTCTCATGGTTTGCCTAAACATTTTATGTTAAATGACACTAAGTTAATAAGTACAAAATTGTGGGTGGTTAACTACCATTTAGTAGGCTAACACTTTGTCTAAATGGGAAAGCTCTTGGTATAAGATAAGGAACAAATTTAAAACAGTAAAACTAAATCAGTGTAGCCACACCTTCGAGACATTCCTGTTTTGATATTAAACTAGATGGGGTTATTTTAGCTGGCTAATTATGAAGGCTTTTCAACTAAACAGTGAGTCTTACCTCGCCTTATCCTGGAACAAAGGTCTATCCACGTGAGGGAGTTGTGTTAATGCATCTCTAGCTGCTCAGCCATCTTGGTGGGATTGTTTAAAGCCTTTGAGGCAAGGAGAGCTACTGGAACTGTTGCCAAGTGACTTAGTGTGAAGAAAAAAAGCCGACATGTGCTAAATGTGCAGTGACTCCTCCGATAACACGTGATAGTGTGGAACAATGGAGTGGGCAAGCTTGATAAGAATTTCCAGTAGCTTTGCACTGGGGAAAAGGAGCTGCGATAGCCATGCAGAAGGCAGTTTGTCATGGCCAGATGAAATGGCAACTTTTGTGAAATGAAAGAAGGGGAGTAGATGCCTTCTGTGTGAGCCAGTAACGGGCTGCTGAAGCCCGGGTGGAATTATCGTGCTGGGACAGTGCTGCAAAAGCGGCTCTGAGCGTCACCTGCTCCTAATGGTAGCGATGGTACTAAGAAAATGTCAGACAAGGGTCATGTTAGCATAAAGGCTAATAGGGCTGTTTCTAAGGGCTTTTTGAAATACCGGTGAAAGTACTTTTGTAAGAGTTTGTGCTATAGTTGTTCTCATGAGGAGACTGTAGCATCACCTATGGTAATACAACATGACTCTAATTCACCATTTCTTCGTTGTCCAAAGATGCTGTGTAGGACTGACGATAGTTTCACATGCTTCGCTTAGCTATGAACTGTGCAACCCTGCTTGACCTACCAGTTAGCTGAAGTTAAGTCTTTTGAATGAGGAGAAAATATTAAGGATAGATGGTGAAGTTCAGTATATCTTGTATTCAGGCAGATTACAAACAATACCTGCAAATCCCTGAATATGTTCCATATTAATCAGCAGGAGAAAGTTTCTTAGCCTGCTGTTTTTCTTTCTAGCTAGGCCTATTCTCCAGAGGTCTCTGTCAGGTTTTTCCTAAAGTGTTGCCACAAATCCTTCTCAGCTGTTTATTGATTACTGAGCTTTGCTGATCTCTATCATATGTGCAAGGTTCCAGCAAACAACACTAAGCCTCCAGTTTGTTCTTTTCTTCCTCTGCCTGACACACAGATGTTTGCATTTAAATCACATGGAATCAAGCCAGGCAGCAGGAGGAGTTTTCCTATTTGTGACTTTATTCACAGAATATTTTGCTGGTGGTTTCGACCACCTGAGTTTCCTGTTTCACTGAACAGTTTAACTGCTTGCTCTGTCCATACTGGTAATGGAGTCATCAGCTTCCATGGGCATACCAACTGTGTACTAGCATAGTGTAGCTGTTCAAGGTGAAAAGAGGTGAAAAATTCTGATATGACAGAAGAAGGTAATGCCCTTGGCTAGGGTTAGAGAATAGTACGAGAATTATCTTTTACAGAGACTATGTTGCAACAGTATGCAACCATTTTAAAATTTACCAGAGCATACCAGTACAGTTCATGAGTATGAAAAATGAAGGCACATTTAGGAAACTTTCTAATTCTGTGCACTGCATTGTGGGATGGAATAAAAAGATCCAGTGCAGCTCCATACCTGCTCCTGGGAGACATTTCGCTAGCTCAGTGAGACTGCTTGTTGTATATGTGTAGATGAATTATAGAAAGATTTAATATCAGAGTGCTGCAAGGATGAATGCCAATGCCATGGTGCTATGTCTTGGCTGACTCTCCAACTTACATCATCAGAGTTTAAAAAAAAAAAAAGTTGCATTATGAAAAGCAAACTAAAACATTTTCCATATTTTTTTTTCTTTTCAAACTGCCTCAAGAAGATTCAAATTATGTGAAGCTGACAGGTTCAAGTGTAACTCAACCCATTGTTTTCATTCTCTCCTTTTGACCGCCTTCAGTAATTCCAGATGTTAATTCTCTAACCACATTGAAAAGTTTGTATTAATAAAGGGGGTGGGGGTGTGAGGAGAGAGAGAGAAACAGTTTTCCTGCTTTTGGTACATTTTTAAAGCAATGATGATGTTGCATAGATAGTGCTCATGGAGCAGGCACTAAGGCTAGCTGGAGGCATGCCCAGAAGGAGACAGACCCAAGATAAAAGGCCCTGTGTTATAGGGGAGAAATGAGAAGAAAGCTAATAGCAGCTAGTTAGTTCAATAAAATGGTGTTCTGTCATTCCAGGACTCATTTGCTGGGAACTGTAAGAGCAGGACAAATGGGGCATTTACCCTGAACCCACTATATTGAGGAAGCTCGGGCAACTTTAGTATCATGTCAGAGAATTAATGTTTTTCTTGCAGTGTGACCATGGGGGAATATATAGTTAACTCCTAAATAATGCCTTGCTCTGAATGAAAAAAGGATTCATGTCTGTTTGGATGGTGTGCTTTGGAGCACATGAATCCACTTACATTGCTTGGCTTACCTAGCATTGCTCAGCCTAGGGAGAAATGGAGAAAGCAGTTTCTGCTATAATATAGGATATAAGCTTGTGTGTGTTGTGCTAGTGCTACTTTGTAATGCCAGTCCAGCCTCTCCTTCTGCATTTCTGAAGTCACCTTCAGGGTCTAGGAATTCCAGAGGTCTGAACCAAACTACCCCTGTGCCAGAGGACCTAAGGGGTAACCCCTTTCTGCAGTTCCCAGCCCTGTGTGAAAGCAAGAAGTGGTGGACTGAACCTCGTAGCGATGGTGCCTCTTAATAACAGAGCCAATCTTTGTCTGAGCAAAACTGAGCTCCAATGTTCATGTCCCACCAGGAAAGAGCCCTCATGGCGTGTTCACAGCCCCCCCCTCTGGAGCCAAACTGCACCGTGTACCGTCATCCGTGGCTTGCCTTCCTAACCCTGCAGGCTGCTTAAAGAGCATAAGCATGTAAGTTTAGGACCCTTCAAATTCAGTAAAATAATAAATAGTGCATAGAAGATCACCCGCTCTCTCTGAGCTATCGTGCAGAGTAACAAATCTTATTAATAAAAGCTGGTCTGGTGAAGGCACACAGAGCAGCAAACTCAGAACAAAGCACACAGGAAGAAGCAGCAGTGTGCTTTGGGAACTGTGATTTTCCTCTCTTAAAAGCAGCTTTTACATAAAGGATCTCATTGACACCTCCTTATAAGACCAGGTTTTGGAGTTTTCTCGCTCTTTGGGGAAAAAAAAGAAAACCCTTTCACTGTGAAAAGAAAGGCCAGCCTGCATCTAATTGATTGGCTTGCCATGGTTTACTTTTTTTTTGCTGATGCTAGGGTTTTTTTTCTCCCCACAGTGCACAAGATGCAGCAAAATGGCATGATGCTAGCGAAAAAGAGAAGGGTTTTCTGTCCGTAGGTGGTTCAGTTCTGAGCTCCGGGAGGGGATGGGGAAAAGCTCTGTTATGTCTTTTGTTGGTAAAAGTGAGAACTGTTACTGGAAAATATTTGGTTTTGAGATTAGTTGGTGGTAAGCCATGACTAATGCTCATTGTGCCAACATGTGCTTGCCTTTGGGCTACCAGGTCTCCTTCCTGCCCCCCTTGCTTGTTTTATGTAGCTGATTGCAAGGTCTTTGGAGCAGGGACTACTTCTTAAAGATTGTTTGCACATTGCAGTGGGGGAATCTGGCTTGGAACTAAAGGCTTTGGGCATCATGATAGCAAAAATAGTAAATTCAGTGGTGGTTCTTGGTTGCGCTGACCTTTGCAGCATCTGGGTCACTTCAGTTTTGAGACTCCAGGGACACAGAGCTGATGTTGGGGTTTCATTCAGGGAGTGCAAGCCAAGTCTCCAGCCATGTTCATTGTGAAGTTTTCAAAATGGAAAACAATTGTTGATTCAAGTCCAAGACATTTTTTGGCTCTGGTAATCTTGTGTTCAGCATGATCACAATTAAATACATTCAGTATTGGTTTTAGGGGCTTAGTGGGATGTATTGTGTTAGAAGCAAGACAAAACAATGCATTTGTTACTGGTTTTAGTTTTATTTTAGGCATTTACTTACTTGGGGTTCTCTGGTTTTGTGGATAAACCTGAGGATTTTCTTGCAAAGCTAGCACCGATTGCTTTATTTTTCAGTAAAAATAAAAATAAGAAAGATGGCCACACATAGCTTTGCTCTCCTTCGGTATTGCAGAAAGAAATTGCCCTGCTAAACTCTGTCTGGCAGATTAACAAAACTCTCTGTCCCCAGATGATCAGCGATAAGACACTATGCTGGGAAGTGATGTTATGACGTAATTGCTAACAGCTAAAACATGCTGCTCCTGGCACTGACTCTTGGTGACCTACACTCGACCAGATTCAGACAGGACTGCTTTGGTCAAAAGCAGCTGCAAAGTTCTAACAGTATACATTTTTCAGAGCATGTAAAGCCTGCCAGAAGGATTTGCCCAAAAGGAAAGGAAGCATATTTGGCAACATTGTCTCTAGCTTGGGTTGTTTCCTTGTGTATATTGCAGGGAGAGGACACAAAAACTACATTGCTTGAAAGCAAGATCTAAAGAAGCAAGTGTCCATATGGAAAGGATTGATTTTTGTTGTGTTCAAAGGGCGCTGTTTTAAAGAGGTGTTTGTATATCTTGGTGACAGAAGTTAAATTAAAACATTAAACATTCTAGGTTTTCAAACCCCTGTTGCATGAGCAAGGTAGAGAGTACACTGAGGAAATCAAAAATGTCCACTAAAATATTAGACTAAGCAGCCAGACAAAAGCTGGTGACACTGTTACTGTCGACATTTTTTCCTACTGATACAAATACTTGCAATCTTTAAAAATCTCTGTGGATATCTTACACCTTGATGTGTTAGACAAAGTTAAATGAAGACTTTGCTGAATTCCCACCATTTTATAAAATCCTTCCTAGAGGAAAGCTTAAAAGGAGAAGACTCCAGTTCAGAGCCTTGTTGGCTGTCTGGCTTCTGTAAGAGAGTGGTGTACTCCGACTCATCCTGGTTCCCCATACTTGGTTTTCAGGCAGCTGTTTGCTTCAATAGCAATCCAGAAAAACCAGCACTGAGTGTTTAATGAGTGGTGCTTTTCTAAAATGGCTGGCCATCATTTTTCTGCTGCTTCTCCAAGTACTAGGAAAGTCTGATATCTCTTTCATGTGTATAACGTAGCTGCAGGCAGCAGCTCCTCAAGTAGGCAAATGGTTTGACTGGAAAATGATGTTATGTAATTTACAGGATACGTAAAACTTTTTTTGTGTCTTTTATCCATGGTGTAGTGATAAAGAGAGTGTGAACATGTTGCTCATAAAGTAAGGGTAAAGAGGCCATGCGCTGTCTTTAGACTGTTATTAGACTCCTTATAAAAATCTCTAGTTTTACTTAAAACTATGACACTGCCTCCTAACTGCTATCTATGATATTTCTTTAGAAGGAATAGCTGAGCATGCTTGGTTTTTCACCCACAGGGAAAGTTGCCATAATTTATAGATGAAGAAGAAGGAGGATTAACAGTGCTAAGCACAAAAAAAATATATTAAATTAGGTAGTTTAGGGCCTGAAGATCCCTGAGGCCTTTGGCAAATCAATCCATCCAATGGGATAGGGCTCTATTTTGATCCCTCATGTAGCTCTCCTTATTTCTTCCGTGTGTGGGATGCTGATGCCAATTACAAAGTGGAAGGAGCTTAAAGAAGACGAAGTCACTGAGGGTACATGATAAGTACATTTCTACGAGGGACAAGGCAGAAGATAGTCGGTTTATACACAAATGTTGTAGCAAGAGGACTGGCCATTGGAAAGCCTCTTAGAGGTATTATTCCAACCTATTACTGAGTTATGCAGAAACCAGTGTTATCAAATAGTAATAAGTATGGAGGATAGATGGATACTTAAAAGTTGTTTTAGTTTCTGTATTCAAGGGGGGTGCCTGCCAGAAGTAATATTTTCTGAAAGCAATGTGACTATTTCTGGCAATAGTTTTGAAATACTTGACATTTTCAGTAGTTTTTGGTTGACTCAGGCAAAGAAGTCTTAATCATGAAAGTGTGTAACCCTAGTAGCAGAAGTTCCATGCAGCAGTGAAAAACATTCCAGCTTATAGTGAATACAAAGCAGGATATTTTTAAACAGAAGGAGAAAAGAGCAACACTGCAAAGAGTCAAGATTATGACTTGAGAGAGAGAACCAAAGTGAGAGTGTGTGAAATGGAGGTGGAGAATAATTCTCGCTGGTCAGACTTTGTGGGGCCTACAGATATGTTGAGCAGGAGCTGAACCCTGAGACTTGCAAGCTCTAGTGTGTCTAGTGTTATTTATTTTTCTGCTGTTTGCTGGCAGACCTTCTCAGGAGCAGCACGTCCCAACTGGGTGTATCACAGTTGTGTCTGCTCCATCAGAGACAGGAGGCGTATGAAGAATAGTGAACAGCTGAACTTTACTTGGAAATCTTTGTCTAATAGGGAATATGATAATAACAATATGAGAGTATATTCTGTTGTCCTGCCTCTGACGGTGGTCAGGCATGAGCTAAAAGAGCAGGACAGATTTAGCGATGTTTTTTAGTGTACTCTGCTAGTTTTCAGTAGTGTGTTTCATTCTGGAGCCAGAGGTGGTATCCTTGAGGTTAGTAGCCCTTGTTGTCTCTCTCTTACATGGCTTTGTGCAACTGCTTTAGGACCTCTTTCAACCCTGATGTCTGTAGTATCCTGTGGTAACATGCTCCACAGCGGAATAGTATCTAGTGCAAGAAACAGTCCATGTCGTTTTTGTTGCAGAGTAGCCTTCTGGTATCTTCATTTGGTGTACCCACGCTTTTGCATTAGTTCCCTCTGCGGTTAAAGATGGTTTGTTTTCAGATGTGTAAATACCCTGATACAGGTTTGCCATGTGGCCTCCCAAATGGATTCTAGTATTTTAAAGTGTTTGTCAAATGACTTCTAGAAGGTCAGTGATGCCTCTTATGTTTGGTTGCATGGTAGGATGTAGCAAGGATGATGGGACTTATTGCTGCTGACACCTGCAGGTCCTCATGAGGGGAAATTCAGTTCTGTATTTAAAGCAGTTAGATTGACCACTTATTTTATGTAGCTGGGACAGGGAGATATGTACTTTTAAGAGGCTGTGGTATGACTCACTTGTACTTTGCAGTTAGGTTCACGAACTAATAAAAGCAACATCTCTTGGAAATGTTGAAAATCTTGGATTTTAGGAGTTAGCGACAAACACAGTTCATCTAAAATCTGCAACTGTGTCTCACACAAGTATTTGCAAGAGGTAACAACTCAACCTGACCAAGAACTTTCAAGATCATACCCATAGTAGTGGTGCTAGAGTATTAGTAGATGATTTAATCTGTGTTTGAGACTTTCATTTCTACACTGGAATTACTGCTTCAGTGATCTCTGCCTTCCTTATACTGTTGCTTTTTATGACAGACAATGTAGGTCTTCCTGTTTACTTTCCCAACGAACAAGTCAGTCAAGTAACCTTTTAGGAAATACTGCAGGTCACTTCTGAAGCATGCCTCACTGCATGGAAACCTTTATTGCCAGGATGAATGATATTCTTAGATATTCATGGGAAATAAACAGCAGTAATCCTGACAGGAGGTGCTGGCAGAATGAAGTGTGAACAGGAAACGATTAAAGATAAAAGGCAATCTCAGGAGTTACCTGTAGCTCGCTGTGTGATTATAGGTGTGGCTGGAACAGGTCACAACACAACACAGCACCTGCCAACAACAAGCGAATCAGGAGCCAAAGTTCGCTCCTCTCCCAGGCTGGACCCCTGTTATATAACCAGGCTGATCACACTGAATAAAGTGCTTAGTGCTTAGCACACGCTTTTTAGCTTTGCCTGGGTTTCATTGTAGTCAGAAACATATGCTCTGTGTCTTGTAAGCAAAGCTGTAGTGACTCCTAGATTAAGCTTCCAAGACATTTAGCATTTAAATATTTACCTTCATTTTCATTGTAATTATGCAGTGAATGAGGCAGGAGTCTAGGCAAAAACAGTGTATGCTCATGTAATAAGAACTGCCTCATAATGACAAGGGAGGCAAATGATGGTTGCACCATCCACCTTCATTTAGTGAATTTCCCAATCACTGTGAGTTTTGTGGGCTGTTGGGTTCTTTTGGTGTTTTGCTTTGTTGTCGTTTTTTTTTAAAAAAAAACAAACACCAACTTTTAGTCATATTGGCCACCTTCCTTCCAACATAGATTTAGTGTTTTAAATAATACTGTACATGCTTTCTAGTGCAGAAGGTCGTGCATATCATCTATGTGATTATCAGTTTGCTATTTTAATTTGCTATGAGTTCTCATTTCTGAATAACAGGATACGTGTGACAAATGTGGGCCATGTATTTTGTGAGTGCGATCTTCTATTTTTATGCATACAGGGCCTGAATCTTCGGGATTTGGGAAAAGAGACAGAAAATATGAAGTCATGGGTAATACTTAGTGCTTTAATGGAGCACTCACTGAAATAACTCTTCCAGTTTACATCCCGGAATTGATACCCTGGCACACCAATTATATAGCTGGTCCTCCTCAGCCTGCACCACCCTGACCTGTCTTCAGAGAACTCCTCTAAGTCAATCCAGAAGAGTGGCGTTTTTGTGGGGAGCAGTATGTGCACATCTTGCTTGGGAGATGCTCTTCCCGTAAATAGGTAGCCTTTATCTGAGACCTGTCATTTGCATTTCAAATTATGTGGTCAAGAGGTGAGTGGACTACCTGGTATAAGTAGAACATGCATATGTAGTAGGTGAGTTCACAGATCTGAATCTCAGCTTTTTAAACCAGTGCTGGTGAGAGGAGATGGAGAGAGGAGGCCTTCTTGCTTAATAGCAAAACCCCTCTATGCTCAGCCTGCTCTCTGGTCTCTCCTCTCCAAGATGGAGAGTGATTACCACTCTCCCTTATTTATTCTTACCCTTTTTTTTCTCCTTTGTGATTCCTTTGAGCTGGTGTTTGCCTTTGTTGCCAGGTCTTGGCTTGCTCAGGCTTTGCAATTGTTTGCCTCGGTTTAATCTTCTTTGAAAGCTGAGTCTTGTGCTAAAGAAGGATGAGCACTGTGTCAAGCAGTGCAGTTTTGGTCATTGTGCAGCTCTGCAGTCTGGGAAGTTCACCATGTGGTACTCCTCATTAGCTACAGCAACCAAAGTTACTAGGAGCAGAATGCATTACTTATGCAAGTCTTATGTAAGATACTCAGCAGAACAATTTAGACATAATCACTGAGGTAAGAGGGTGGTTCCAGGATGTACCCACTGTTCTTAAAATATTAGCTCAACAAATCAGCAGTAGGTAAGCAACAGGAGCAGACTAGTTAGCTAAGCAGGTTTTTTTTGTTGATGAGTCTTTCTAAGGCACTGCCCTGCCCGTGCTGAAAAAAAGCCGATCTCCCATCTTTCAAACTGGTGCAGAGAAATTTGCTTAGACACCAGCAATGTTGCTGCATTCCCTCACCTGGAGAGGGAGTAATTGTTTGGGACACACATGGTTTGCAGTTCAGATTCTAGCTCCTCCCTGGGTAGGTCTGTTTACTTTAAACTGCTGGCTGAGGTTGGGTCTAAGGGCACTCACACACACAGATGGCAAACAGGTTTGACTTGACTGAGGACCTCACAGTGGGGAGGTTGGAGGCAAATTGCAGAGCACCAGCAAATGAAAGACGTGAAAAAATGAAGCAGCCTAGTTATGTTTGAAAAGTCTTAAGCGTATCCAAGCTTTTGCTTTTGTGTCTTTACTCGCAGCTTTCAGGGGAGACTGGCTTAAGAGAAAAAGAAAATCTAGATTGCTCCTGGTAGATGTATATCTTTGCCCAGGCTGTCTCATGCAGTGCTTCCCCATGTTGTTTCACTCCCACATTGCACAAGGCTAAGTGACTTTACACTCTGAGCTGTCAACTCTGAGGAGGATAGGGACCATCAAAACAATAACTAAACTATTTTTTCAAAGTTTCTAGGATTAAATGCTAGTTCTCAGTCATGCCTACCAATCGTTTTACTATAGATATGCACATACGCTCTTGGAAAACATGGAACAATAACCACATGGGTTTTTAATTGCTCATAAAGTTAAAATTTCCTTTGCTAGCCTTTCAAAACAATTTTTTTCTGTGTTGCTTTTAATGTTAGGGCAGAGTAGTCCTTAGAGATGTAACCCAAACATCTGAATATATATTGCTTTAGAAGACATCTTTTGCCAGCAGGCAGATGGAAATATTTCTGATGTGAAGGGAAGTGAAAGAGTTTGCAGAAAGAGGTGAGCTCTGACGTATTGTCAGAGCTCGTACAAGCTGTGTTTGCACTAGCCCTGCCAAGTGTGCACTATCGACAGCTTTGCGCTGCTTCGAGGGCTCGGTGGAAGCTGTGCCTGAGAAGGGCTCCCGTGCAGGCATGAGGTTATGGGAGCTGCTCAAAACACAGCTGCGAATCCTAACAGCGTTTGAAGAAATGGCGAAGTGTTGACTCCAAGCCCTGTCTTGCATCCGCTCTAACAGAGTTCTGCACTGCTGCAGCCCCTCCTGGCACCATCCCTGACAACACCTACACTTGTGCCCCTTAAATGAGGGTTAGGGCCCAGACTTTTGCTAGGAAAATGATGGTTTGGAAAGTTTTCTGCTCTCAGATGTGAAGCAAAATGGAGTTGGCTTCTTCAGCTAAAAGTATGTGGCATGTGAAACAAAATGGGGTGCAAGTAAGAGAGCAGGGGTCACAACACTCATATTGTCTGATGTGAGTCATACAAACCAACAAAAATACTGAAGTACATAAAAAATTCAGACTACTGAAGCTAGCTGAGTGGAAGGTATGTGGGGAGAAAGCCATGTTCTCCAGTGTAAAATTTCAAGTTAATTTGCTTCAGACACATTCAGGGCTCAGCTTTCAGTGAATATTCCTGAGTTTGAAATGTGCGATGTAGAAACTTGTGACACATGAGTCCATATGCAAGTTTTGGAAGTGAGATGTAAATTTCCTTTGTAAAAAGAGGCATGATGTCATAAGGTAGCTTGAGCCAAAACAGAATAGTAATGCTATAAAAAGGAGAGGATTGTGCCCTGGTATCGTTGTTCATTCCTGGCTGTTGTGGTATTGACAGCTCTTCTTTTTTTCTTGACTGTTTTGCTGGTTGAGTTTTTTAGCTATTAGTTGCTCTGTGAAAGGAAAAGTGAATGCCAGAGTTGGTGCCCTTGGGAGGGGACTGGGACACATGCCTGGGACGGGGTGGAGGGAAGCACCCACTTTCTGAAGCACTGAGCTGTCACATCAGTGCTGGCCCAAACTAGAGACCGCTGAAAAGGCCAAAAGCAGCTGAAGGTTCATCTCTTCATCTGGAGTCATATCTGACTCCAGAAATGGACCTAGAAAATGAACTCTGTCAGCTGGTATTGCAGGCAATGCACAGGTCCATCCAGGCCCTTTCTATGTACCTTTTGCTCTCTGTTGTGTACCTGCTGCCCTGTGTTGTTCTCATGTTCATTTGTGAGGATCTACAGAAATCTAGTGACATCACTAATGCTTTTTTTCTTTGAACCCCAGGAAACCTCAGCTGATATTTTCAGATTTGGAAACTAGTGGCAGAACCAACGTCTAGGATGTCTGTCATTTTCTTGGGGGAAAAAGAAGGAAACTATAACTCGTGAGTCACTGCTGATATTCAAAGCCATGTACTGTAATCGTTTCTATTAAGAAACGGTTGTTTTTACCATTTTTATTATGAAAAAACCGTACCTCTTCCCGAGGAACACTGCAGGCCGGCCAGCAGTAAAACCAGTATTTCCGCTGAGGAGATGGAGTCTCTTCTCCCCGAGAAGCCTTTCTTTTTTCTCCTGCAGTATGTAAGAAAGACACACAAAGCCAGCTGGTCAGATGGATTAGAAAGCACTGCACCACGTCAATGGGCACCCTTGTTTGTGTTGTTCAGAAGAGACTCTTAGTTAAGAAAGAAAGAAATGCCTCTCCTGTAATCGCCACTAACGAGGAGACCCTAGTGAAGTTTTTGTTTTTTTTAAAAGACTTTGGCAAAAGACGCTTTGGACTCTTAGATTAGTTTATGTTCCCTCCCCCCCTCCACTTGATCCTTAAGGATTTGCCCGAGTCATGGATTTTTGCTGGGCTTGTTAACTCTGTTGTTATTTTATTTTATTTTTTTTTTCAGCCGAGGGGATAAAGGAATCTTTTAGCGAGAGCCGCTCACTGGGGATTAGCTGCGAGTGGACCGAGCAACACAGTGACTCCCCGGAGGGGGTGACCCCTGACTCCCGGGTCAGGTGGTGACTCATCTTTTGCCTCCAAGCTGAGGCAGACTGAAGGCTCCCAACAAGTGTTTTCTCTGTCCTCACCGATCTCCCTCCGTGCAGTGACAGGCAGCGCAGAAGATGGGCTCTGTGTTATCACAGCTGCTGTTCTGCAAAACCGGGGAAAATGATAAAGTAGATAGAATATCAAAGGATATGGTAAACTGCTATTGGAAGGAAACTGTAACCTCTTTTACTACCTAAAGGGACCTGTCTGCTTTCCTCCTCTATGATTTTCAGAGCTGCAGGGGTTTTCCATGCACAGCAGTGGTGCTTCAACTCATTGTGGAGCTGAAAGGTGGCAAGAGTGGGTTTTGGAAGAGTTTCTGTTATAGATGGTAACTCTACCCAGTCTTGATGGTATCACAGATGCGGTGGTGGTGGTGGTGGTGGCAGAGAAAGGTTTCAAGGGAGCTGCTTGCACAAGCTTTAACTGCTGTGTGAATTGAACCCATTTACTTTGGCTGGGAAGTTAAGAGCAATGCACTTGGGATACAAAACGGTGTAGGAAGAGAAGCCAAAAATTAAACTGAAACCTTACGTGTAATGGAGGTCAGATTGTGTGTGTAAGCCTAATATGTAGATCAGTATTGCTGAACAAATGAGTTATGCAGATTAACTCTGCTTTTGAGAAAATGGGTTAAATACTATGAATATCCACTGTTTTACACAGTCTTTGAAATCCTGGCTGCTTTTCAAAGCAGTCAACTGCATCCTTTTATCAGGTTATCAAGGGCTTGGATCAATTCATGATGAATAAGCGTCCAACCTACTCCATTGAAAGGTCTGTCAGTCATTGTAGTGCACCGATAGGTTTTCAAGAAACAGCTGTGGAGAAGGAACTTTTCCCTCCTAGCTATTGTTAGAGGAAAAGTAACAAATCGCTTTCATTGTTGGAAGGGAGTGTCAGCTCACACAGAATCAGGTTCAGTGATGTGTGTTATTTTTTTGTGTGAATTAACTGGATGGAATTAGGCGAACTTTCAGGGTATTAAAACATTGTACCTTAAAACAGGATTTTCCAACAAGTCATAGAAATCAAGCTTCAATGTAACTTAGGTAAAATGCCCTGGCATACTATAAATGGGGAGAAACAGGAGAAGGGAAACAGTGATATTAAAGATATTCTACGTATTTAAGTACATATACGTATACATATACATTTGATACATATTCATGTGCAAATAGAAACAGTAAGTTCTAGCTTTTTCTTCCCAGCTATTAGTTAGTAATATATTTCTTGTAAATGTGTACAGTATAGAAATGCTCTTAGAGTCTTTGTAGAAGGAACTGGCTGTAGCAGCTGTAGAGAGATTTAGGGAGGGTCTCCATGAATGACGAGGCAGGCAAATAGGAAGAAATGGCGTTAAAAGCTGGCAAGGAGCAGGAGTAATCAAGGAGTAGGTGATCTGCAATAAGCATAGAAAGAGGAAGGATTTTAGGATTAGGAATATGGCAAACTGTGCATTTCCAACGTCTCCTTTGTAACTCGTTCTGTGCAGACCTGATTTGTTGTTGGTTTGGGTTTTTTTTCCCAAGTTGGTTGCAGTTGATTAAATGCCTAGGCAATATAAGCAGTCTTAAAATTGTTAGCCATTGGGAAACATAGGAAGTTGAAGAGTGCATTTATCCACCAATGGCAGCTCTCATGAATGCATCAAACTTACTTTTTGCCCTGGCTTTCCATAAGGTATTAGATTAGGTTCAGAGTCTCTGCGTTGGTTGTCGGGGTACTTACTGGCTGGGAGTAAGGGTTTGTGGCAGACTGCTGAGAGTTGGAGGAGGAGGAGAGCTGCAGCTGGTGGTTTCGCTCCTTGGCTGCAAAGAAACCTTCTTCAGTCAGGGTCAGATTGCTGAAGGTCAAGCAACATGTTACAGCTGATCATGTCTCCTTTTGTACGGGAGACACTCGGTGCCCTGTCCTTATCTCATTGCTTTTCTTCCCTGCTCCTGGCTGCCTGCTCCCCCCAGCTGGCAGCAAGTCTAGGGCTCATCAAGCCCCAAGTGAAACGGATTGAACTCGCTGGCCTGGAAGAAAACTGATGTGACAAAAAAGTGAATTGTTTGCTCCTGGGTTAATGAACTGAACCAGCTCAGTGAAGGCTCTGATGAACATTAGTTTGATGCCAGAGAAAGGGTGTGTTAGCATGACTGGGACGGAGAGAAGAAAGGGCAGGACTGGGGTGCGGGATGTGCTACTTTGGGCAATGATGAAGTGTGAGAGTGACTCAACTCCGACGTGCAACTTCCTCAAGTGGGTCTTCATATGGAACTGTGAAACGGGAACTGCTTTTAGCAGAAGCTGCGCCATCATCAGCCATGATCATAAACAGACAACGGTATGTGTGCTAAAACAAGAGATGACAGTGCACACGCAGGACTCGCAAATTCGTTCAGACGGAGAGCAAAGCACACGTGGTAGGTGTTTGCCACGCTGTTGAGTGTGCTGCTGGAAGCCTATCTGGCCCTGTAACGGTGAAAGTTGTATCAGAACTTACTGTGGGGGTAAAATAAGTAATGAAGATGAAGGGAGATTTATTCCCAATCTTCCAAGTCACGAAAATGCTGTTCTCCTAAAGAAGAAACGCTGTGTCTGTAAGATATGATGAAAAATGTTAATCATACATTAATTTCCTTAGACTGGTCTTTCAGGGTAGTCCAGGGTTCTCATTTATTTTGGTTCTGAAAAGTATTTATCATGGCTTTATTAAGGCTCATTTGACAAGCATTTTGCAAGCTCTGTTTCGTATCAGCTAGCCAAGTTCCTCTTAGTTGTGTTGTGCTGGAGGCCAGGGCTGAGACCTCTGCATCACAAGGTGACCCAAGAATTTGGGCAGAGAATTGTGTTCTGATTTATTGAATGTATGAAGGAGAAAGATTGCATCTCATAGCATATTCACAGCTTCAATAAGTTTGAACAATCAGGTCTCTAATGAATATCAGTAGCAAGTAGTATGAGTAGAGGAAAGTTTTTCCTTTAGTAAAGGAAACAGATTAGAGATTTTACCCTTAAGCTTTTTACCCTTATGTCTTTTTTTTTCTTGTCATTTATTCCCCACCTTGCATGCTTTTATTCTTGTTGCCGTCTTTTGCTCAAAACATGTATCTAAAGTTAACAGAGAATGAACATATTGCTTTACTTAGAAGATTTTCTTTGCTCACAGTGTAAAGTCAAAACATTTTCCTAGTAGAATTCTGTAGACAATGAATTGTGGAAGTTCAGATGTGTGTGTAACTATGGGACATCCCCTTCACCCCTTCCCAGCTTGCACCTGGTGTTATCAAAGTGCTTTCCAGAACCTCTGTGCTTCTTTGTGGTCTTTGATAGAAGAGGTGCTAGTGCTTCAGCCCCAAGTTGGCTGCACAGAGAGGTGCAGGGCTCTCTCTACCCTTCTTTGGAAGGAATCTGGTAGTACAGCATGACTGTGATGGGGCAGTCTGTGGTCTGGGGTTATCTCTACCTGGATAAACAAGAGGAAATAACTTCAAGTTCCACTAGGAGAGGTTTTGATTGAATGTTAGGAAGAACTTCTTCATGAAAAGGGTTGTCAAGCATTGTAACAGGCTGCCCAGGGATGCCATCCTTGGAGGTATTCAGAAGAGGTGTAGCTGTGGTGCTGGGTGACATGGTCTATTGGTGGACCTAGCACTTATAGATTTAATAGCTGTAGTCAATGATCTTAAAGGTCTTTTCCAACCTAAGCGATTCTATGAAACTATGCCTGTTGGTACTAACTTGCTGTCTAAGACTGTGAAATGGCAGTTGAGGATGTCACATGTTGTAGTGTCACTCTTCAAGTAGCTAGCAGCTTTCCTGCTGAAATAGAACATCACCCAAAGGCCTCTCAGCCCGGGGTGTATCAGAGAAGGAATGAACCACTTATTTTTGCATTAGTCACACTTCAAGGGATAGCCCTTAAACTTTAAAAAGCAAATGCACATTTTTGTTAATTTTAAACCAGGCCAACTTCATTACTATTTCAACTGAGTTGTGACATCTATTGTTCTGAGTAAATAACTGGAGCATTTAAGGTAGAGGCATCGGAAAGAGCCAGATACTGCACGGTTGTCCTTGATGCAGTCATTTATAGCAACTTCAGTATTTGTCTTCTCAGATACTGCTGTAGCTTTAGGAAACTTCAGGCTTTGCCATAGTTTAGTCACATTTGAAAAGTTCATCAAGTCTTAGCAAGAGTTCTGCTCTAACCTGAGCTGGCTCTTAGCTTGCACACATTATTGGTATTAGCATTGTGATTTCTTCTTTCCTCAAAGAAACACTAGTCTTTACTCACAGAACAAGGACTCTGTGGAATGAAGACTCTTATTTCAGGTTTTTCTTCTTTTGGTTATAAATGCCCTTTGAAAAAAATCTGTAAATACAAGATATAATTCAGATCAGCTGGAGCAATACATTTGGTGGATCATGCACAGAAAGTAGTAGGTGTTCCTCATATGTTATCCAGATTTATTTTTTTTAAATGTTCTTGGCTAAACCATAATGTTTTTGTGTGGACAACAGTACTAATGTTCTGATGACCCCTTCCCTCCCCTCCAAACCCACCACTAACCACCTGGAATGAAGTTATTTTTATAATTGGCAGATTTTCTATAAGCAAAATGTTTGGGATTTAGCAGCTGGATGGAAATGCCTGGCATGCTTTCTGTGGTCATCCTTGACTTGCAGACATTACAGGATAAGGCAAATGTGCTGCAAACATATGGTATATTTGCATCTTTGCCAAGGGGTTGATGACTGGCCTAGCTGAGTTACCCAGCTATAGGCCACCTAGTTCTCCTAAGCCTGCCTAAGAGATCAGTGTGTCTTGAAGCTGGAAAGTGGGTAAATCTGTCAAATTGGAAGTATCCACAAAATCTCAACATAAATCCCCATAGGATTGTTGAGTCTGTCAGATTGGTTTAACAATTAAGTTTACTATAACATGCATTATATACCCTGGTATTCTTTACCAAGTATCCTGAAGCTATTTTTCAGTGTTGTTAGAAAGGACTTTAGAGTGACAGTCTTGATGGGGACCCTTCACACTTCAGCATTTCCTTAGGCCTCTTTGCAGATGCCAAAATGACCTGTTCTTTTCTGGTCTACATGTTTCTTTCTAGCTTCTGTTTTGTCCAAGCTCAGGCAAACTAAACAGCACTTTAGAGTCATCTTCCCCTGGGCCTGTGTGCTTTCTACACTAGCTAGGCTGTCACACTCGGATTTTTACAGATGGAAAGCAAATCATGACTGTCTGAAATACAAGAAAAAGGAGAAAACCAGATATGTCTTTTTTTTTTTCCCCACAGTCCACACAGATTATAAGAACTTTCTCCAGTTTTCGTGATACAAGAAATTATTTTTTAAAGTGAACGGGACCATGGTGGAGTGATGGTTCAGTATCGTCTTTGATTATGTTGCCTCTGGAGAAAGCTGATCCTGAGCACTGGGAGCTCCACAAGTCCCATTGCGATTAGAGTCCCTGATCCTTTGAGGGATGGCAGATTGCTGCATCCCAGTGGGCTGTAATTCCCAGTGCTCAACATGACAGGTACGTGCATTTGACTTTGCTGCAAGGTCCTCAGTGTCTGATGTTCCCACACATTTTCAGCAGCGGGACAGGGTTCAAATGATAGTAACAGAGGTAGTGGGAAGCTGACAACTGAGTATAAGCAGCATCTCATTTGTTGTCAACTTTTCCTGGAGTCATACAACTACTCTGATGGAGGTACAGTCCAGCTTGTATAGTCCAGGGTCTCAGTCTCCTGATGTTTTGCTGGATGTTATTTGCCCATGGTTTAGGCCAAGAACCGGGAATCTAGGGGTCATAAGCTGAAATAATTTCATGATTTCTCTATATACAGCCAAAACTGTGTGCATGGTCCTCTTTGTGGAAAGCTCCAGTGAGCCTTTGAACATGGATGCTATTAATGTGACAGGGCTGGGATTTTACCCTGGGCATTTTTACATTTGCATGTATAATTTGCTATGAGTAGCTTCAGACAACACGGTGATTAAAAATGCCTAAGCAGGTCTCCACAAGCGCTGTCCCAGTGCCACGCTTTGTAGCATCAAACTGATGTTACGTACTTGAGGTCGTGAGGGAAGAAGGGTGAATTTCAGAGCAAACATTGAGTAGATTGTCATCACTTACATATCCTAGTCCATAGGAGTGTGAGCTCTCTCCAAATCATCATTTTAAGTAGTGAAACAGGGTGTTGCTTACTGGCCTATACCACAGCTACTGCCTGAGGCTCTCAGCACCTGCTCTGAGGCATTGCAATACTTGTACAAACAATTTTTCCCTCACGCTCTCCCCCTTCGTGGGCTCTTTAAACTTCTCCCTTCTGTGCCTTCCTGGTTGCCCCACATCTTGGTCGCCCCTGTTCTGCTTGGGTGCGACTCCTGGGGGTGCTGAGCAACTCCAGTCTCCTGTTACACTGGGAAATGCCTAACTTGCTACCTTTAAGAATGTACATGACAGGAAAGATGATTTCCAAAAACACACAACACGGAGATCCAAGCCTGTTCATTCCTGGTGTTTTAGGTCTGGGGCTCTGCTTTGATCCAGCCCCACAAATGTTAAGTCTGAACTTGTGCCAGTGTCTGATCTGACAATGTTTTGATTTGAAGAAAAATGGCAGTGTTTCTTTGATTTTTTTTAAAAAATCATTATTTATTTTTTTCATGAGAGAAATTAAACCTGAGTGGTTTTAAAGGGAATATTTTAACTATTTGGAACAGTTCCTGTGATATGAAATGGTGTGATTGATAGCTGTTGATATACCAGTGGTAGCCAAACCCTGGGCCTTGTGTCTCTGCCCTCGGAACAGTCTCAGAGACAGCTGGGGAATCCTCCCAGGATTTACAACTCCTTTTGGGTAGGTTCATTAGCAAGTAAATCAAATGTAAATCAGTTTAAATAGAAAGCTAGGTTAAGGTTTAATGGGCAGATAGTTCAAGAGTTGCCCTGGAGAAAGCTGTTGCAGCCCTTTGCTGTTGATGTGGGTTAGTTCCCAGCCTCTTTCTGCTGCACATTAATGGAAACTACTCAGACGGACAACATGGAGCAAGGAGATGAGTCTTTTGGCTCAAGAGACTTATTTATTCCCTCTTGTTCTGATTACAGGGCTTTTTCTGGCAACTTTCTGAGCGGATTTTTCTAACTTCTTGAGGTGTTACTTGGGTCCAGCTCTGTTTGAAGGAAGAATTCCTTGTGCTGGGACATTTCCTTAAATTGCTCCAAGTGTTTTGGTGAATGTAAATTGTAGCCTGGTATTACTTACAGCTTTTCATTGCTGTCTACTCTTGACAGCTATTTCTGCTGAGAGATGCATTTTGAGAACCATATGAGTTTATGTACAGTTGAAAAATTAAAATCTTCTCTAAGCAGAGAAGCTTATTAGTAAAATTATACCAAATTTTCTGTTTGAGTGATGGGTATGCTAAAGTCATGGGAAGGATTCGCACACAGAAGAGTTGTGTTTGGATCCTGAAGTACACTTGGCAATAATATGAATTGCCAAAGATGCCTGAGATAAATCAGTTTCCCTTGGTGTCTTGCTGATTAGTGTAGTATGTAATGTGAGTAGCAAGTGCTTCCACCTGGCTCCTGCCCTTGGGCCCCATGGACTCAGTCCTTTGTGCGAAGGAGCAGCATGTGAGATGACCAAGTTGTCTGACAACACTCAACTGCATCTAATTTGTGAGGGCCAAATACAGTATCTGTTTGGAAGGAGGACTTCTGTGCATAGAAGTTAATTTCTGGCAGTTGCTGTTGTCTTTGTAAATTACCCAGGGTTGCCATAGTCTACCAAGTACATGCACTCTGATCTGCCCATCTCTCCACAGCCTTATGGAGCCTTCTCTGAATTTTCGCAGAGAAGTTCAGGATGGCAGTTGCTGAAGTTGGAACCGTGCAATCCCATGGCTTAGGAAACCACTTAGGTTCATGACAGCCATACCTTCTCTTTTACTCAAGATTCATGACATGCTCCAGGTCATGTTATGCATCAGTCTCATCTTTTCCTTACCTCCCATCTGCAGTAATACGTGATTATCCCTTCTTCTGCAGCATCACCAGTGCTCATGAAGATCTGCTGCACTGTCCCAGTGAGCTGATCCAGCCAGAAAGTAATGTGAAATAGAAGTGATGAACTACCCACTCCCTAGGAGATCAAGTAAGTGTTAGTGCTAGTCCATGGGAAGAGAGTGGGAACATGTATTCAGAGTGAGGGAAGAGTTCTAGCTGTACGTTGGGAGAATTTATACTGCATAGAACATCAATGATTTGGGTGGGGAATTTATAACTAAGAACCTTATCTGAGTCACTGTTAATTGTTGACATTACCGTGTTCATCCTGCAGTAATATCTGGAGGCTGCAATCCTGATAGTAGCACCACTGTGCCTGGCTCTCTGTACACACCAGAGGAAAAACTGCAGTGTTTGCAGTCTCCATAGATGGGATAGACAAACACAACCAATGACAATGCAAAGGTGCTTCCTTCAGAAAAGTTGTGCTGTTCCTGATGAAATGTCCCTTTCACCCCTCTTTCCCTATATTCTGTCCAACAGGGACTGTAGCTTTGGCAGGAATGCAGGGAATACAGCATGTGTAGCGCTGCTCTACGCAACATCGCAGCTACAAAGAAACCAGACTTGTGCACTGAGGGTTGTCTCTCAATCAGCATAGTTACAGGGACTTAATCTAGAGTAGTTTGTCCGAACTGACAAAGTCTTACCTTGAATGCCTGTGCACAAGCCATTGCAGTGAGTTTCTGTCTTATCCAATGTTGCTTTCATTGCATTCTCCTAAAAATTCAGTGAATGTTCATTATTTCTTGTATCTGAGGTAAGATGAACAGTTGATTCTCATTTATCTTCCCTGTGACATTCATAACTTTGTCAACCAATGTTAAGTGAAGTTATATTACATTCTCCAGGTGAGAGATGACACAACTTTTTATGACCCAGGCTGTTACTTGGAGAAAACTGTGGCTATAGGGGTGGAAACAGCATGGTGTCCTTTATGAAAGGGCTGAGCCCTTACCACTCCCATGCTATGATCTGCTCTTCTAGGAGTCAAGGTACATTTACAGTTATATGCTGCAAACTGAAGGAAGTATTCCTTTAAACATTGCTGTGAGTTTAGGTCTGTGACTTAATTCAGATATGCTAGATTTTTCTTTTTTTTTTTTTTTTTTTAATTAGCTGGGTATTTGTCTCTGGCTGAAGCAGAATAATAGAAGTTCCTTCCCTGCAGCAGAAATTTTGGTAGCATGTATGTATCAGCTTTTCAGCCATCACTGCCTAGTGCCTGAACGTTTAATTTAGCCACCACTTATCTTGTATCACTACCCTGAGCTGTGAACTGCAGTTGATGAGCGGGTACATGTGGACCTCACAGCTGGACACCATGTCTGTGTGGAGGAGGGAAGGCCAGCCAGGAGCTGGTATCCTTTTTAGGCAGTACTGTTGATTCTTTATTGTTGAATCATTTGAAAGCAAAATGAGTGAACCACAAGCCTTAAAATACTTTTGCTGCTGTCTTCTCTTTGTGAGTATCATGGTCACCTCAGTGTGTGTCATCTGTTGAAGGGCACACTGCATCAGCTACTGCAGGTGCCTCGGTGTCCTTTACTGGTGGATTAATGTAGCGTTGTTTGGGAAAAAACGGGAAACATTTCAAGAATTGGCAAGTTTGAGATGATTTCATCATTGCAATCGGTTGGTTCCCAAGAATCATGTAGGGAACGATTCCTGTAGTTCAAATCAGAACAGAACTAGAAAGTGAATGTGGTACGTTCAAGTCTTGTTTCCTGTGTAAGTACAAGCAATATAAAATAATTTACATCAGATCTTTTCTTTAAAACAAACAATTGTTTCCATCCTCTATTCTTTGGTAACTCTAAGGATGTAATTAGATGTTAAATAAATTGAATTTGACACAAGACAAATTCTAAGAAGTTCCTGCTTCCCACCCCTGCTGCTCATGACTGTGCCTGCACTGCAGTTTGTTGTTGCTCTGGTGGTGCTGATGCAGCTGTTTTCGGGGCTGTGCTGAAATGATCCAGGTTAAACTTCTCCACACACAAAACCATCCAGCAGCAAAACCTTTTTCTTTCTCTTCCCCCCCCCCCCCACTTTTTTTTCCTCTTATCAACCCAGATCTGCAGTTACAATCTGTTTTTATTTATATACAACCTTCTCAAAGTCGAGCTGATGTAAGTCGTGCAGTACTGGACTGTGACATGGAGTAGAGATGAGTAGCTTTGCACCCAGAGGAAATGGGTACCAAAACAGGAGACTGAACAGAACTGTGTAAACCAGTGATACTGGTAATTCCTGATATACCCTGTGGCCTGAGCCAGCTTCTCCTTTCAGCTCATATGCATACACAGAGGCTCCAGATGGAAGTGACCTCAGCTGGTAGACTGCCTGTCAGTATGGTAATACTCAACAAACATGATGTTTAAGAAATCTACTTCATTCTGATATGTTTTTATTACCTATTTTACATTTAGCAAGAAGGCACCTGTAGTCTCTCACAGACTTTTAATAGGAACTGTATTATATATAAAAACCAAGCTCAATGAAACTCTTTACAGTGGGTGGAAAGAAAATATGAAGTTGAAAAACCAGCCTACTGACTTCATCTCTGTATTTCTACATTTAGGTGTCCAAGTTCTCCATTCATGCCACAGTAGAGGATAGATTGAGACAATTTCTTCTGAAGATCATTTAGCATTTTTCACCCCCTTTGCTTACTACTATAGGAAAGATTAAATGATTTTCAAGGCATAATGCTTTTTCTCCCAGACTATGCAGTTCCTGCCTCTAGTACAGTAAAGTTTGGCTGAAGATGCTGCACGGTGGTCCCAGCCTCTGTTCCTTTGAGTTCTGTACTGCCATTTGATGCCCAGAGTGTCAAGATGAGTTTGATCTTTGAAATGCAAGGCCATGAAAAGATGTTAAGTGTCTGCACATTGTTGGATTGTATCCTGGTACCCTGGAGCTTGCTTAGGAGAAACTTTTACTTTTCCTCCAACCTCCACAGAATGGCGTAAATCAAGATAGCTCCGGATTTTACCTTTTCTGAGTATGCTGGATAGAATTGATATGTAAAGCCTTAAACGTTCGAGAGCTCAACCAATTAAGATAGATAATTACGAACTGGATTGAAGCAAAACCTCATTCACTTGCAGCATTCTCCAGTTTAAGGCTTCTTCAGAGGAGATGCAGGGATAACAGTCCGGGGTGGGAACACTTCCTTTTTAAATTACTAAGCAACATTGCTGTCTTAAATGTAAACTAGATAATTAGTGAGGTCAAGAGACCGCACAAAAGATTTTATTGGTTTGAATAAAATGCAGCCTGGCACCAACTAGTATAGTAACAACCAGAGTTTCTAAGTAAGTATGAATCACCACATTAGGTGCAATTTCACCTTGTGTCTCACTCACATCTACTGTGTTCCCAATTTATTATAGGGCTGTAATTATTTAAATACAGCTTTGCTTGCTGTAGAATACTGTATTACCTACTCCATTTCTACATGAGGGCTTGGCTTTAATTTCTATTCAGTTGTTGTTCTATGCTTGATTTTTCTTTGACTTTTCTCTCCTCAGTGCTTTGTTTCTTCTTTTCTCATGAGGGTTTGCTTAGAAGTTATGTAGACTATTTTCTTAAAAACATAAAGGCATGAGTTTAACAGATTGTAAATTATAAACCTTGAGTTGTCTTTTTGGCTATCACCCATATGTTTTGGCTTTTACTACCTATTTGGCATGCAATGCTTTTTCATCCAGCTGTAAGTAGTGCTACTGAAGTGAAAAAGCTGTTGCTGTGTTATAGTAATGTTTTTCACTCAGTTGTTCTTATGCTAAGGGCTGTAGATTGCCCCAGCAAAAGAAATTTGTTATTCTCCAGATTATACTTTGAATAGATAAGACAGGCAAATGATGAGAGAAAAGGTGCCATATCATCTGCATCGTGTGCAAAAGAAATAGGGCTGTTGGGAAGACGCGGTGAGAACACATGCGAAGTTCATAATAGGTCGAAAACTGAATCCAAGTCATGTTGCTTCTCTTTTAGAGTATTACAAGTAAGAATTATCTGCCTTTCCTCCAGATCCTCCCACCCTAAATTTTGGATTGGCATGACTGCTACAGAATATTTTAATACTATGAACATTTTTACCTGAAGAGAACATGGAAAATTTTTAATAGACCCTTATTTTCTGGTCATTGTGGTTAAAAAAAAGCATTGTCTTGTCTTTATTTACACATGAGAGACAGAGTTCCTGCCAGCCAGCCATGGGAGCAGGGCTTCTCCCAAGTGAAATGTACTGTGAGGTGTTTAAAGCAGCAGAGCTGGAAGGGAAGGGAGGACTGGCTCTGCCAGTTAGGGAGACACAGCTAAATAAATTGAGCGCTTTATGCAGTGGCAGGAGCTGAATCATGTGCCAGACAAAGCAGACAGCAGGCGTAAAGCCCAGTTAGCATCCACCAGTTAAGAAATATCTGACTGCAGACACAAGGGTGACAGAATTGGATTTTATTTAATTCTTCACAGGTCTGTGAGGTTGCCACCCTGTCCTTTTACTTAGGCCTTGCCTCTTCAAGGCTCAAAGTGCAGTGCAAGTCTGATGTGAAACCTAATTTTAGTTTTCGTCCCTCTTTGAAGCAGTACAGCACCTCGCTATAGCAGGTGTGCTAGATGTCCTTGTTACAGCGGGTACTCAGTGCGCTTGGTGAGATGGGGAAATGTTATTGTCTTTCGTTTTATGGACAGTTATTGCAGCACAAAGTAAACAAGGCCCAAACCCTCCAAGGTACTTTGCCTGTCTGATTGATTTCAAGGGCATTCAGGCCCTGCATATATTTCTGGGGCTGGAGGCCAATGTGACTTTGTGTGTTGACAACAGCAGCACAGACTGTGTCACCAGCAACTCTGGCAGAGCTGGGATTTCTAGGTCCCAGGCTAGTGGCTTAACCACTGGACCAGACTGCCTTTCCTAATCTTTTGTTCAGATCTGTGCCTTAAACCTGTCTGTTCTGCATGATGAAAACCGCTGTGGTTTTTACACTGAAGTGGTGTCTCTGAAGCCTAAAAAGTCTATGTGCTTCTTGGGTACGGGAGGTCTCTTTTGTTGAACCTCTGCACTGAAGGAACAAAAAGCCCAGGTTACAGTGCTGGGTGAGCAAGACTCAGCCCAGGCTTCTTCATCGGTTAAATCCTGCACTGTGAGATCATAGTGAAGTAATAGTACGGATCACAAAAAAATTTGGAGCGTTTAGATTGTGTCTAGCAGGAAGATCTTCAGGAAAAAGTCTACGCAGTAAACAAACAGTGAAGTAGAACGAACAAAGCCTCTGATCACAAATACAGGTATTACACGTGCGTGTGTGTGTCAAAACAGAGTTTAATAGAAGTACAGATAAATTCCAGGTGATTAGCAGACTAAATTTTGCCTTGGTTAGAGAGTTCTGCTGAAGAAGTGTGCTTTTTAAAAATGACATTTTCTGCTTGATGTCGTGTGACTGGCTGTAAAAAGTGAGCAAAGCTATCCTTCACTTGCTTTGAATCTGCCCATGAGTTAGAGAAGACAATCAGTAGATTTTGATGGAGATTTAGGGAAGGGGAGGAAAAAGAAGAAAAAGAAGGGAGAGGGGAAGCCAGCTGGGCTTGGAGTATCTCTGTTCCCTCTCACTGCAAGGTTTATTGATGCTGTCTGCAGATTTGTGTTTGCTTTACTGCTGGTAGTTAGAACTGGTGATCAAAGGCTAGTATAGCTGTACCCATGAAGGGACATAATTGGTTGGACTCTTTGAGTCCTCTGTAACAATACTCGGTTTTGTTGTGTTAGGCAGCACTCCACAAAGTATAAAACATTGTATGATTGCTGGGGCAGTCGGTCAAATGTTTTCTTCTCGTCTTGATTCCTTTTATACAGGAAACCAATATAGCTCAGAGCCTGGGGATGAAAGCTTTAAACCTGGAGGGTGCCTGTGCTTCCTGAGACTCTCATGGGGGAAATGTTCAGTCCTGAAACAGCTTTGCTGACAGCTATATTTTTATAGCTTATTATTTTGCCTCCTCATTCTTTGTTTTATTTGAATACAATAGGCTTTTTGTTTTTAAATGGCTATCTGTTCCTGCTGCTTATATCCTCACCCCAAAATTGTAATTCTCTCAGTTATTTCCTTTTTTTTTGGAGGGGAGGGGGGGGTTTTGTTTTGAACATATATGCTACAATGCCTGTATAGAAGGGATATTGTTTATTTTTGAATAATAAATTCTTCATTTTCCTTTTTGTCTTTTCAAAAGAATTCCATATTCCAATTTGAACCAAAAGGTTATAGACCTATTTATAGGTTCTGAATTTTGGCGGTGATGTAAGAATGTTGTGTGGTTTTATGACTTCATGAGAGAAAAAGTTGGAGTTGCAGATGAGTATGTAAAAATGTTATTTTCCTGTTGGTTTTTTTTCTTTAATACATGAAGTGGAGAAAATACTTCTGATGCAGCTCCTCCTGGGTGTAGTTTTTATATTCTGAGGACCATTCCAGGTTCTAAGCAGAGAAATTGTACATGGCTTTAAGCTACTGAGGAAAGTTTCCCAATGAATTCAAACATGATCAAATTCAGTGAAATAAAATGTACAGAATGCTTGGCAATGTTTAAAAGTGGAATATGAGTGCCCTGCTATTAGTGAAGTTGTTTGGAGGTTTTTTTTTTCTCTATACCTTCCAAAATTTTTAGTCTTATTTAGTCATTTAAAAAAAAGAGATGCACAACTTTCTGTTATTATAAGTTTTAATTTAGACAAATAGCATAGGGTAGAAACACAAGTTTTTAGCAAAGATGAAAATATGCCTGGAGGAGAGCAGGCCTCTGAAAAGCAACACTAAGTCCCAGGAGCTTAAATGCTGCAGCAGGCAGAAGACCGTCACAAAAATAGCACAGCTACCTAGGCCATGTTTGTAAGGACATCACACTGTGCAAAAATATTCAAAGAGAGATTTAAAGTCCATGTAACAGGCAGGCAGCATACCTGATACTTGCATTCTTCATATAAAATCCACTTTAGGGTGTGCTGCCTGTGAGAGCCATCCTCCTTCAGCTGCTGCCCTGGTGCAAACCCACACCTGCCAGCTGAAGCGGTGGCATTTGCTCGACTGCCCTTTGCGTGCAGGTGACTCTGCATGACACCAGGTCAGTGTGACACAAACGCACCACCTCTGGCATGTTGCAGCAGATTTCATTGCGAGTTGCTGCACCTTTGCTCTCCATGCTGCCACTCGTGGGCTATGAATGGCTTCTGAACGAGTTCTGAAATCTGGTTCCTAGGTACCCATCTTTAACTTAGTAACTGCAGTGTCTGCCTTAGAGTATTTGAGAACAGAACTGGTGGGAAAAGATTTCTGTCCCAGAAAAGCTGTAAAGATTAAAATGTTATATATATGTACATATGTGTGCATGTATATAATTATTTAGTATAGAGCATAGCTTTATACATATATGTAAATATATAAATTTAATCTTCAATTTAATCATAATGAAAACTCAAATAATGAATATCTTCATTGCAGAATATTTTCTCCAGATTTGTTAAGGCTCAGTCATAATGCATCTTATTGAGACAGTTAAATGCCTCACTGGAGTTTTAATATTCTGTGGAAAGAAATGGTTTTGCTGAAGTGGGATTTGCTGCTCAAAAAGCGTTTCAGGAATGTCTTTCTCTTGCATAACTTAATGTAGTACCTGCAAATTATTTTAAGCTCCTTGCAAAAGAACAAACAGAGATCTATTACATTGTAGTGCAATTGATAATTACTTTTATGATGACTTAACCCTTTTAAGTATGCATGTTCTTCCTATGGGCTGTTCTCCTTGCAGATTGATCATCTTAATTACGGTATTTCAGTTTGCATGTATGTAGCACCTTTTAAAATGAAACTTAAAATACATTCTCAGGCAGATTAGAAACTGCTTTGTACGTTTTGAGGCTACCTCAGTGGGAAAGGACGAGATTTTTTCATCTCCCCATGCTGATGGGACTCGGACTTGGCATTATGTCTCTTTCCCAGACCTTTGACAGAAAATGCTCTTTGTTCTCTATTTTGAACATTACTGGTAATGGTCTAATGATTAACTCTTGGAGCAATGAGGAATCAGGTGCATGCAGTCACCCCAGTACAATGAATTCTGCCAGTTCCTGAAGGAAGGAAACCTCTAGAAGTTTGCAGAATGTATGTTTTGGGTTTTTTTGTAACCAGATAATGAATTGGCTTTTCATGTTTTGGTCAATATTGAGCATTGTAGAATCTTAATCACTGTTCACTAGTCCCTGGGCAATTAGACAATTTTAAAATCCTTGGTGGATAGAGGTCACTATGCACGTCTTCACAGGAAATGTCTGCAAGACTGAACAAATTACAGATACAATTTTAAAGAGACCTAGAAACCATTCCTGTTCCTCCACACACACACACGTCGAAAGAAGTAATAACATAAAAGGATAAAACCACCTGTGTTAAGCAGTCTCCAAAATCTGTTGATATTAGGCCTAAACTTGCACCTCATGATGCTGAGGCCCTGCACCGTTTGCGAAGTCCTGTCTACACAAGAAAGATGAGTCAAGCTTTGGGGTTTTTTGTTTCTTTTTATTTCCTGACTGCGAAGGGGTCATCTGACGCAGTTACTGCCCACACTCACATGACGTGTGGTGCAGCAGCAGTGCGTATCCCGCTACGTCAGTGTTTTGAGCTGAGTTTGTGTATCTGCAGAAGTGGCTCACATCTGCTGAGCTGCCTAACCAGCGTGGATGTGCTGGAAGACTCGAGGGTCTAAAGCATCGTGCAGCTCTTCCTCTCCCTCAGATAAGCCCTTGCTAGTTGTGTTTGTATTGATGTCTTCTGGGCAGCTTTCCCGTTCTGCTTCGGCTGCTTCTCCCAGCACAGCCAATTATGAGTAGGTCTCAAAACCTTTCCTTTTGCTCTTAGATTCAGATCCCTACAGGGGAAGAACAGCTGAGCTTTGGGATTCAGAAGATCTAACTCTTTGTTGTTTTTTTTTTTCTAGGCTTGTTTCTGAGATGCTCTTTCTTACTCACTGAAGTAAACTATAAAGAGGAGAATAATATATGCCTGCCTCACTGGTTTATGCAATGATGTCTATAACTCTTTGTGAGGTTTTGTTTTAAGATAACAGCAGGAGAGTGCCTTTAGAAAGTAAAGTGCTCTTGGTGGTCATAGTATTATATTATAGTCATGTCTGTACCTTCTCTCATTTAAACACCAGTCTTTAAGTCTTCTGTACCTCAGCTTGGAATCAGTTATGTCATCATCACTAGAATACAGGGTACTCTTGCATCAGTAACATACTAGGTATGTGTGCCTTTCATAGGCTAAAGAACAAGGAAATAAAAGCAATGGATGAAGGCTTCTGTCACGGATCAGGGCCGATATTGGCCAGCTATTGCTTTCTTCCCTTCAGTTCGATAAGCTTTTCCAGTATCTTCAGCCTGGTTGCTTTTATGCTGCCATATTTATTGTTATATAGTGGTGGGCTTTTTTATTGCTGATAATAGCTTTTTGAGACTTGAGGAACTTTATTTGCTTAACCTTGGATCTCTGGAAGAGAAGCTGGTTACTTTGAACCTTTTGGCCTTCTGCTCTTAAAAGTGTTGAAGGAAGCAACCCTAATTTAGTGCTTTTATTGCAATTTTAAACACACAAATAGATGCCTTCGTTCTTACAATCAACATCAAAAGGCTCGGGAGTCTGGAACGTGTCAGTCATATATTGGTCATTCACCATTAATCAATTTACACATGCCTATCTCTCTATCGAGATCTCTTCTCCTTCAAATGTGCTCACTCAGCCCCACTGTTGGGGGGATTCCTGATAGGCCCCAGCTGCTGCATGCTGTACGGAAGGACAACTTGGCTTCCAGACATACTTTAGTATGAACATCATGCTTTGTCACACAGATAAGTCTCTATGCTTATTTATATGCAATGCCATTACACTTCAGCCATGGAGTTTTGATTTTCTGTTTGTGTTTCTCAAGAAGATTGCATAAAATAACAGACCCTAGCTGTTGCAGACTGATTAGTTAATTTTATAACTGATAAAAACAATAAACTAGTAAACATCAAAGTGCTTAGGTCCAAAGTCCAAAAGTGTAAAGAAAGAACAAATATGTAAATGTTTGACAGTTAATTTCCAGTCCCTGCGTACATGTGTATTTGTGTGTCATGACCTGTCCCTTTTTGTGTTGCACAGTATGTGCATCATCACTGCTTCACTCCATGTGTTGTGCAATTTGTTTGGGCTTGCATCTTACCAATCAATATATTGGGTTTTGTTAGTGCTCTGGTTCCATAAAGTGAATTATCTCTTTGGATGGGAAATACAGCCAAAGAACAGATTTGTTGCTTTAGAAGGACAATGTTGTTGTTTGTGTGCATAGGTATTATTTAACAAAGTTTGTGTAACTAGACTGCATGCTTTTTTTTGTGCTAGCCAAAATAAGATTTGATTGCATACAGAATATGTGGAATAAATGTTTAGAAGCATGTCTTTACCTAAAGCAATGGAGTTAAAACATACTTCCTTATTCTTCCCATTCTGATGTTTCCTCTCCACCCTTCTCTTATTACTTTTTATGCACTAAAGATAAGCTCACCCTATAAATCTAGTGACAGGAAAACTCTGACCTGAAAAAAACTTATATTAACATACAAAAGCTCGTATTCTTGCTAGACAAGTTAGTTCTGCAGAGAAAAGAAAAGTTACTAGATCATAAATGATCTGCAGTCATGCAGGATGTAAGAAATACGGAAATTAACCCAGACATCTCAAATTTCAGCCAGTATGTTAACCAAAGAGCATCTTTGTTGTGTTGATTCTCTTTCTCCTGATCTTCCTCATCTGAGGTACATGCTTTATGATGATAGTCCCAATAACAACACAAAACGTAAAGATAATATACAGTATCTGATAGTGAAATGTAAAGTCTTCACCTGCTGCTAGCTCTGGTGGACGTAGGACAGTGGTCTATTTCATTCAATTCATTGATGCCATGCCAAATGGGTCTTGGGTAGTTTTTGGTGGGTTGCTGAACCAAACTGTTAACCTAAGGGGGCCCTACAAGTGCCAAGACCAGTTCAAGAAAAGCCTGGGGAATTTCCCTTATGCAAACCTTTCCACACCTCTGTTTCACTACCTAAATTTGTCTCTGGAAACAACTAGGAACTCTTTGAGAGAAATTATTCCATGGTGATAAATGTGGCACGACTGTTCTGTGATTTTGCTTTTATCCACAAGATACAGATCAGTGTTTTTCTTTTCTCCTAAAGTCTCCTTTAGGTTGTGGGATTGTCTAATGACAAGCTCTTCAAAGGAGAGAAACAATATTCTTACGCACATGGAAGCTTTCCATTGTTTCCCCTGCTGCTCCTTTGGCTTGATGCTGTATTCAAGGAGCAATTGTGGGAAGTCAGTGCTCCTCTTCCTAAACATGAACTGCGTTGAACTGCGCTCTTCCTGTCTGCTATTGTTAGCAAGGGCATTAAAAAAATCACTGTGTATGTTAGGCTGGAGAAGAAAAAGCAGGACAATCTGCATCTTTTTCCACAACTGAATGCAACATCTACCTTTTACCTGCTGTACGTAGAATCGTTTGCACTAGGTACTATGTCAAATAGTCTTAACGAGAGGGGATAATTTAATTCACTCTAATAAAATTATATAGGGAAATAAAGCACACAACTTTAGATTCTGGTTTTTTTTCTCAGCAATGACATTCTCTTCCGTCGCAGTGTTAGCCCATGAAGGGAGCAGTTGTATGTTTGTTCAGCAAGTGTGGTAACAACTTTTTCAAACTTCTATAGTCAATGTAGCTAGAATCATTATTAAATAATTTGTCCTTAATCTTCTCTCTTTCCACAAGAGAAGTCAGTGAAGTACAGTCAAACTTAGGGCCAGGTAAATAACTAGTTTCTATTTGCCTTCTCGCCGCCTTATTTCAGATCCAGATTGTTAGGCGAAAGTGAAAGGGGAAAAAAACACCACCAAAACAATCCCCCAAACTTAGTATTTCTGGATATACTTACTGGTAGAAAAGAATTAGAGTAAAATACATGTCAGAGGAATGCATTATGTGGTTGCAACTATTAAGGAGGATCTTACTATAAATTTATTTTTTTCAAGCCTGGGTAGTTGGAATGAAACTCTTCCTGCTGCTAAAATTTTCTCCATTGCTATGTGTCCTGGACATTTTATTATTCACAATCTGATTTCCAGTGCAAGGAATTTTCACTAAGGTCAGAAAATGTGTTGATTTAGGGCAAGTGTAAAATATCATACAGAAATACCTACTATGGAGGAAAGAATTTAATCCTCTGTTTGGATTTAGATTCAAGCTTTTGTTTCTGTTGTTTGAAAGATAATTCAGGAGCAATACTAGTTTTCTGAGCAACACATCTGGTTGGTAGCTGTTTTGAAGACTGTCAACTTTGAAAATATTTATCTTGTGACATAACAGTGTATTTCCAAGTCTCATATAGGGTTGATTTGGGCCCAAGAGAATTAACATTTTTATTCCTTTTCCTCCTGCTTTTTATAAAAAAGGAGGTTTGTAAGGCATCCTTATAATGTGGAGTTACGTATTGTTTAATAACAAATCAGAGAAGCATTTAATTCCTTTGATTAAGGTAAGAAAATTTTCTTTTGTTTAAATCACAAAGACTGTAAATTATAAGTGCTGGAAGGATTTTTAGGTTAATGAGGCATAAATAAGTGTAAGCCTTCCATGAAGAGATGAATAAAGTGACTGTATTTACTGTGGCTGAGCAATGTATTTAAGAATATCTAGTACTGCTATTCAAAAATGTTCTTTTAATAACCTTTTTGTGCAGATAAACAAAGGCCCTTGTGAATGTCAGTCGTAAGTAAGGAGTCCTTTTTCTGCATAGAAATGCCTAGTTATAGAGCTGATCCTGAAACCTCAAACTGAAAAATAAATGGATAGACAAGGGTTAATTTGGCAGGAAGAGTGAGAAAATGTAGATCCTGAAATGTGAAATGAGAGCTAACAGCTTGTGTTACAACAAACCATACTGACCTACATGGTCAGTTCAAAAGACTAGATGGATTTTGGGATAGATGCCCATCTTAAAAATGTGTTTCCATGTCCTTGTGTTCCGGAAGAGTCATTATTCTGGGCTGAAAAAATGGTTTAAAAAGTTGAAACCTGTTATAATTTTCTGTCAAAGTAGGCAGTTGACATATTTCGGTCTAGAGAAATCAAGGTCTTGTTCAGAGTGAAACATTTAAATTCAGCGAAAGTTGTTGGAGGAGAGTCTATCTAAAATACTCTGGTCATTGTGTATGAGGTCTGCAGTGTGTTGTGCTCTACAGTCTGGCTTTCAAGGGATCATTTGAAGTATTCTTATAGCAGAACAATACTATCTTCCTTATCGCTTGTGCTCTGGAGTGCCATTTGGTCTTTGTAACTTAGGGCCTAAAATGAATATTCAGCAGTTCTGCAGGGTTAAGGAGTAAAACTCTGGCCCAGCTGAAGTCAGCAGTTTCATGTTGTTCTCGTATATTCAGTCTAGAATGTTCTTTCTTTTTTCTTTTTTTTTTTTTTTTTTTTTTTTTTCCCTCCTCATAAAGAGTAGTTACAGCCCTTCCCAGGTAGTTAAATCGCATGCGCCTGAGCTGGAAGAGCATTTCTTGGCATAGGCTGGTTCTGAAGACGTTTGTCCCCTCTAAACTTCCTGGCCAAACTGCATGAAATGGGAAGGGAAGCAAGAGGGTTGAAGCACACCAGTATTAGCTGTTTGAGGCAAATGCTGACCTTCCTGTGCTGCTAAAATAACACCAATTTTACAGCTGTGGAACACGTGGAATTACTTGTGAAATCTTCCTGACATTTCAATATTATGTAGGTCAGATTTGCATGAGAGCATGGTTTATGTATAGGGCCTGTTGTTTTAAAGTAGGGTGTAATGACTTACCCATTGCCCGGCTGAGGGCTCTTTTTTAATGTTAAACACCCATGGAACTATGGTGGAAGCAGCCTCAGTTGGCCACATTTCTGAGAAAAGTGCATCACAATAGAGCATTAGTCATCCTTGCTTGATAAAAACAAGGAGGATGAATGAAAAAAGCATAGCACAATGTAGAGCTCTCAAGAGCCGCTTATATTGAAAGAGCTGCTTTTCTTTTCTTTTTTTCTTTCTTTTTTTTTTTTTTTAAAGTGTGTGTGTAAGGACACTGCTGCTACTTGAAAGCCTCTCAGTTTTAGGTTTGAAAAACCACAGACTCCTTGGGATTGCAGGACTTGTAGCAATGGTTGATTCAGGCCTTTACCCTCTGGAAGAAGAGAATCAAAATTCTGGCTGCTGCCATGGCATGAGGCCATCTGATGTTAGGAAAAACAAAGTAGAAAAGGTCTGTCTGCTCTGTGTAAGCATTCAAGAGCACATAGCATTTTCTGGGTGAGCTGGGTTTTTGTCCTGAGTCACTACATTCTTCTTTCTCCACAACTGTGCAGTTAGCTGCTGCCTTCCAGCATGTTACACAAAACAGTTGCATTGCATGCGGACAGCGTTTGGAGCACGTGAAAGACTCTTTAAGTAATAATGACCAACTATATTGAACAAACGCTGTTAGTCTTTCTCTATTTCAGTGTGCGATAAATTGTTTCTGCTTTTAGAATAATCTGTCAGTCAGATGTTAACAATCACTGCGGGCAAGTGGCAAAAGTGCCGCACTAAAGAGACCCCAATATATCTACCAGGTGATGCTCTTAAGCCTGAAAGCACCAAGCTCACACCTGTAAGATCAAAGACTTAACACTTGGTCCTTCATTCCCACATTTGTTCGTCCAGTGTCTTTGATTCTGTGGGCAAAATTTCATGATGGGAATCACTTAAAATTGGCTCATGCATTTTCTGGGATCTGAGGAGTTCTTTAAGAATATGAAGCATTTTTACATGTAGTATGATTTATAACTTTGCCTTTTTCTGTATAACTAATTTCATTATAATTTCAAGCTGTGATATTACACAACAGAGAAAATCACCCTCTGCTGTTACAGTCCCTTTTATTCTCTGCCTCTTATTTGGTTTGCCATTGAAACTTTGGGACAAATGCCTCAAGAAATGGTGCAACTGTCTCTCCAAGGCTTTGGAGGCCTGGACAAAGCAATGGAGAGAGCATGCAACGTGCAACTTATGCACTAGGGAATCTTGAAGACATTCAGTTATTGTTTTTTGTTTTCTGAGTAAAATTACAGTTTTAATTAAATTAAAATGCAGAACTTTGGCTTATGAGGTGCTCAGCACCCTCTGTTCCTTCTGACGACAGTAGGTCTGAAGAGTGACAGTTCAGATTTATTTATTCCCCCCCCCCCCCCCCTCGCATGGCTGTATACCACAGTGACATTTGTTTGAATCCTGAGATGGCATTTAGATTAAACATTAGCAATCTGATTGAGAGACTAACTCCAAGGCAGATAGTAAGGCATGAGGATAAGCTTCTGCTTCAGATGAGTGGAAATATTGTTTTAAGACCTGGGTGTGTGGGTGTGTCAGGAATTCAGAACTAGATCTGGGGCTTTTTACACTTCCTTTTAGTAATGCTGGGTTAGTATTGGACATGGTCTGTGTTTGTATTACACTAAAATATAATTGATTATAAATGAATCTCAACACATTGTGCTTTTTAGGTTACTATTCCTTAAAGAAAACCTTTATTCAGTAAATTACAAGTTATGTGTCCTAAAATACAAATTTCCAAATATGGATTAGACCTTATGACGTAAAATAATTTAGCTTATGCTCAAGCGAATAATAAGCTCACTTCTCTGATATTAGGCATTAAAGTAGGATTAACTAAAGGTGTATTCGAAAAAGGAAAGAAAGGATGAGTCCTTGAGCATAACTTCAGAAGTGCAATATTTTCTGCTTTGTGTATGCGTCCTGTACATTTGACTTTGGATTGCGGGGCTGCAAGTACTGGCAAGAGAGGATTTTGAGAATGTCAAGGGGACAATGTCAAAATTCCATTCACTTAATTTTGAGAAGATGTGAGTCTTAGCTGCATGTCTTCAGTATATCAGAGTTAAAATGCAATTGCCTCTGGAATGAAGTTGACAACAAAGAGAGTGATTAGGCAGTATCAGGCCCAAATTATTTATGCATCTCACCTTAAAAGTCCTGAGGACCAGAAGCAGCCCCAGCAAGAGTCTGGGCTGAGGCACTCACAAGAAATGTTATCGATGCAATTCCTGTTTCAGAGGAATTGAAGGTGATGTTAAGCTTAAGATTCAAGTCAGAGAACGTCTGGCATTTTTGAGGAGGGAAGGTTTTTTCAAAATCTTGAATCAAAAGACAAGTGCAAATTGAGCTTAAATCTAATGAAGCAAAATGTGGGACCAAAGCCTGGTAGTAAGCAGTGAAAATAAAAATAACTTATGACACAAACACTTTCCATCAAAACACCTCAGCATTTTAGATGGGTCTTGTCCTGCTTGAAAATATAAGGTCTTGTACGTCTCTGCAAAATGAACAAAAATGGGCTTCTAGAATTCCAGTACTTTGACAAAGCCTTAAAAAGAGCTGAAAATGAGGGAGTCCTCATTCTAAACGTCAGCGACTTGGCAAGGCTTTGGACAGTTGGCATTAACATCAATGCTAGTATTCAGCTGACATCCGTGTTCAATGTATCTTTCTTACTGCAACTGGCAAGGGACAAGAGCTATTGTGACTTCAACTTTGAAAGCAATACTTAATTAAGTAAATTGATGTGCTCATTGGGAAACCGCAGATCATTTTTTTATGTGGCCTTTTTTTCCTTTATTAAAGGCTCTTGAAGGGATGCTTTTTGCATTCAAGAAAGTTATATCTTTACAATAAGTACCCAGTGGTTTGCCTTGCTTCAGCTCTCTGTTTGCTTGGTGGGTATCAAGGAGGCAGATTTTCCTTTAAATCTATTAATTCTCTGCCTACACCTTTAGGAAAAAATATATTAGATAACTTTTGAGTTGTACTGAAGGTACAAATCATCTTTTTTTTTTTTACAAGTATGAAATGTTCAGTTCTGCTTAAAGACCTGAATAAGGAAAAAATAACATTTTAGTGAGTGGCTCTCCACCACAGACATCTAAAAATGTTTTTACATACACAGTGCTGATGGATTTGAAAAAGAGAAAAATGCTAACATTTTGGAGAGAAAAACAGCAGCATGTGCAGCGAGATGTATTATTCTCTGCTTTGGCATCCCAAAGAAGAGGGAGAAACCAAAATGTGAACACTAAAGAGTTAACCACAACGTTGAGAGCAATTTGCCTATTGTTTCTCTATTAATATCATTCACCAGCTTAGCACTCATCACCTTTTCCAAGTAGTCTCCCTATAGCAACAAATGGCGCCATAGACAAACCAGACGAAATCTCGTCTCTGTTTTCATAAGCATTTGCAAATTTGTTACAAAGAAAAGTAAGGGAAAATGGGAGAAAAATGTTTACTTTGTAGAAGCTGCACCAAGGAGCTTTGAGAACAGGGGACTATTTTTTCTGTAACCCCCTCTGCTATCTGATGGGCCTCCACATTTCTGCGGGATGGTTTGATTTCCTTAAAGTAGTTGTTCTATGTCTTTGCAATGAACCTAGATTCCCTTCACAGCAATCTCGATGTTCCTGAGCTTGTATTCTGAATAGTTAAAGCATGCTGTCAGAGCCCAAGGTGCAACATCGGACCCCCACCCTTAGTTTGCAGCTAATTCTCATCTCTCTATTTAGTTCCATAACACAGGATTAGTTTTCCTCAGTGATGAATTTGCACATAATTTCTACATGCATGTTTTTCTGTCTGCAACATGATAGCATGAATGCATGGACTGTTTTGGTTTTTTTGTTTGGTTTTTTTTTTTTTTTCCCCAGCAATGTTGCTTAAATCCTTAAATATAAATCTTTCCTTTCCTAGATAAATTCATAATTTTTCCTTTGAAAGAAACCTATTTCTTTTCTCCTTTTTTGGTCATGGTCTCTAAGCTTCTTTCAATTATAGCTAACTTTGAAAGCTGGAAAGCATTTTTCTTTATGTGGAGAACAACCATATGCTTTATCTGAATGTAGATTATTTCAGTTTAAAAAAAAATAAAATAAAACCAAATAAAAAGTCCAACTCCAAACACAAATTCATGAAAAGTATCTGCAATAGTAATAACTTGTATCTCTTTTCTTGCTGTTGAATCAGAGATGAACGTAAAATGTCAGCTGTCCTCATTGTAATAGCAGATATCTAGGTTTTCAGAAGCATAATCAGTTGTTACATTTAAAAGAGTTACTTATTTTCCTTTGATGCATCCTTTTTTGTAACTTAAGAAATTTTCAATGAGCTGCACAAAGTAGGCTCTCATATTGTGGCTGAATGCTCGTGAGCGGTCCAAGCAGAACCTCTGGAGACCAGCCACGTGATAAAGTCCTTCTCCTCCATTCAACCATGGAACTGCAGCAAAGGCTAGCTGAAATGGATTTTAAACAGTTGTTTTTCTGCAGCAGCAGTTACAAAGAAGTTAGATGACAATAAATGAGAGGAAGATCAGTTCAGCTATTGTGAATCCTTGCTGCCACACATTTCTCAGTATGGAGCCTTGAATGAAATTAACTTGTATTTCTTTAAAAAATACAACTGAGGCAATATTTTACATTCGCAGTGAAGATTCAGAAAAACTCATTAGTAAAAAGAAAATCAGCCTTAGTTCCTTCCTATCAATTGCATAACACTTGCATTCAAGCTTTTCCCATTTCATCTGATGATTTGCATTTCATTTGATGATTTGCATACACGTACGTGCATATAGGTTGGCCAGACTTGTTAAATAGTAATGGCAAGACCTGAGAAGTTTATTACCTTATATACAAGACTTTTTGAGACCTTCTGTTACCTCTTTGACCAGTCGGGAGCTTTACCCTGTGACGTTAGTGGGCCAAGGATTTGCTCAGTGTTGCTAGCCCCTAGCACTGGAAATCTGCCAAAAAGCCAGTCCAGTTTCCTGTCTGAAGCTGCATTTGAGGTATTTGTGGCTCTTGGTGTCGAACAGGAGAAAAAAACCCTTAAGCTCAGATAGATTTTCTTGACTTTTGAAGAGCATCTTGTCTCCTTATCTGTTGCAGACTGTGCTGTAAACACTTTTTTAACGACTTCCAGAGCTCATTTCCACAGGCACAACATTTGGCTGTGCCATCTGATTACCCCCCAAACCAGAGGAAAACAGTCTTACGCTGTCACTTTGTTGCCTGTGTTACATACTCTGTTATCGTCCAGCCGGTGTTTACAGGATGCCACAGTTAATGTTGCCCAGATGCTCTATCTGTGGGAAACCTAGAAACCAGGCAGCACCTTAGGCTGGCGTTTTCCAAATTCAACCGTCTTATCCGAGGCCTGACCTGTGTGTGCAAGCCGGGGTCACCCCGTGGCCCGGGTGTGCCATCACTTGGCCCTGACAGGAGATAGCACCGCTGGAGATGTTGAAGTTGGTGTTGTTTAGGCCACTTACGGGTTTTCAGCAAACGTTTTGGAACAAAGTGATGTGGTTTCTCTGGCAGCTTGTGGACTTGAGCAATTTTTAACATAGGACTACAGCAGGAATACTGCCTTTTCTCGAGCTACAGGAATGTTTTACGCTGTTGCTAGAAAAATGAATGGATATTGCAAAAGCGGCACGATTTTCAGAAGCTAGACTATAAGTGGTATTTAGCTTGTATTTTGCTTTGGTCACTTTTTGGGGTTTTTTTTTGGTTGCACCTTTCTCCACGTTACTATTTCCCATGTGTGCTGTTGATTACCGAAGTCACTCACACTAGCTTTTTGAAGATCAGCTTTCTTGGGGTAGCTTGTTCTATTTTTTAATACATAAAATTTGTTTTTTGGGCTTTTTTTTGGTGGCAGATTTTAGAGTGTGTGCATCACACTTGTATATCAACTAATCTTAAAAGGTGAAGAACTAAAACTATTTTCAGCTGCGCTGAGGGGATATTTGAAGTAAAATATGCAGTCAAACTGCATAATGCCATTATAGGTTCATGCCAATGACATTTTACTGAAAAGAGTTAATATTTTTCATAAAATAAACACTTCAGAAATGGTTGCATTCCACCAAGCACATACCTGGAATGTGAAAGAAATATAAATACTTTGTAGCAACTCTATTCATTCCCTGCAAACTGTGTAAAAGACACAAAAATCTTAGGCCTATGTAATCTTTTAAAATTACCTAGCTTTATGAGTTCTTAAAAAATATTTAAATTTCATCATCCTGGTTTTGAAACTTTTTTTTTTAAACTGGGTTTTTTCAGTGTTGTGTATTTCCATATAAGAAAGTGGTGTTATTTGTTTGTTTCCTGAAGAATTAATATATTGTTTCCTGTGTACTTTGACCTGTGTATTTTCTTACACAAGAAACTTTTGTGTACAGCACACAAGAGACCCAGTTACCTGAGGTTCCACTATGCTTTTAAGCATGTGAACAGAAGTTTCTTCCTTTACGGGCTGGAGGTAGGCTTCTTTTAACTGCTTCATATCCACATTCCAAAACCTATTTAAAAACCTGAGTCTAAAGTCCAGCTGACAATGAACTCTATTTTCAGCTAAAACTCTCTCCTCCCCCACTTCGCCACACACTGTTTCTGCTGCTGGTCCACTTGTGATAAAGACCAAAACTGTTGTTTGGCTGACATGCAGAAGGAGTTGTTTATCAAAAGGAGGCTATTCTAGGAGGATATGCTCTTTAAACAGAACAATGGGGATTTTGAAGATAACCAAATCAGTACTACATAGGTGTTAGATCTGCTTTAAATTGTTTCTTGTGTTGGAAAGTAGGAGGGGGCCGGGTATTTGGCTTTGAATCTCTGGCTTGCAAGTGTGAAATGGCTAAATCCAAATTAGCTGCCAACTGTGCTTTGTACTGCAGCTCATGCTTATCTATAGGGCAGGAGCACAGCTCTGGGGATGCAAGGAAAGGGGCCTCAGAAAATCCAATTTCATTTTGTGATCGAGCTGTACCTTGCGCTTCACACAGGGCTCTTTTTTTGATCCATCTTTGGTGCTACCTAGTTCAGACAGCAGTTCCTAAAAGCAAATCTATAGGCAGAGTCATACTAGTTAGATCAGGTTATAGACATATGCCCATTTTACTGATATAAATTAACCGGTTTTGGGACATGCAGAGAAGTGTCAATAGCTGAATAGTGGGAGAGAAACTCAGGAACTTCATGGGAAACAGTTCTGCACAGAAGATCAGCAGATGTATGTGATGCATTTTTGTCTGCTCACCTCTTCTCCAGAGGGACAATCTCACCAAGAATAAAGGTGACCTTCAAAGGCAAGGGAGAGGAACATTATATTTCCTGTCAAGCCCCTAGATGGCCGTTTCTCTTCTTCTTGAGCTATGACAATTCCTAATTTTCTCTAACGCAAGCTTTTCTTCTAATATTTTCTGAGATATTTGTGTTATTTTGGAGTAATACCTTAATATCCATCACCAGGTCCAACTGAAAATTCTCCTTTCTCTCTCACTTTCAATGGTCTTTTGTGGTATAGTGATCTCATTTAAAAATCTCTTTCCAAAACGAAGAAAGCTAATATTCTGTATAAATACATAATCATCAACCCTCCCCTCCCCCCGGATAATAGCAAATACTTCTGCCTGTTTTCCTATAATGCCTCTATACGTGAAAAGAAAATGAGCAGAAAACTTTCTTATTCTCTAATGTTGATCATACACAAGTGATTTATTGAAGGCCACACAGTGAACTGCTTGCAAGTGTGGGATGATTCTCTCTACAAGACATCTGATTAAAGCTCAAACTAAATATACTTGGGCATTTGCAGGTGGTTCAGGAGAACGTCAGGAGGTACCCAGTTTTCCTGAAATGTCTGTTTTGATTGATTATGGAAGGGGAGAGTTCATTTGCATTTATCCGTTAGGCATCTCCTGGCCCCAAAATTCAGGAATAATCTCTATTTTCTGCTGTAAGTTTCCTACCTTATCCTTCCTCCGATACATATGCAAGCTTAAATTCTTCTAAGTGTGGAAAGGGCACTTCAGTGACCCCTGCCTAACATCACTGACACAGCTGGGCATCCTCACCTGAAACCTGGATTTATTTTCTTAACGATTCCTACTAAGTAAACCCCATGGAAAAACTAACCCTTGACAGCTCTTGCTCTTTTGACCATCACAATTTACAGCCAAGTGTGATGATGTGGAGACTAGGAGGGGCAGTCCTTTTGTTATGCTAGAGCCAGCCTTGCTGTTTGTTTTTTATTCTGTCTGGAAGTGCTGCATTTTCAGAAGCTGTGTCACACAGCCAGGAAGAAGAAGCGACTCTCTGGTTATTGAGACAAACGAAAAGATGCTCTTCTTGCAGCGAGGTAAGAGGTGTAGGGTGATTATTGCAGTAAGTTTTGCCAGAGGCAGCACTGGCAAGAATGGCAAATAATGAACCCTTTTCTGTACTTGCTCAGAGTAATTGTGTTGCAAGGGGACACAAGGATATCTCGGCCAACAGCGACAGCCCTGTAGTTTCCTGTGGTGGGCAGTCCTGGTGGAACTATGTGCTCTGCTCTGCTGTTGAAAGTTTGCAGATTGCTTCATAGGTGTGTTGCCTGGGATATAACCAAAATAGAGCATATTAAACCAAATTGATCCTATTTAACTGAAATAGTTCCCTGAAGAGGGATAGAGCTTTAATTAGTGTGTCCCAGTACAGACTTAGGGGCCTATTGTTTGTCTTTGTATTTGAAAATATTGCCCTTGACTTTTTTTTTAATCTTATCTAAGTCAAGAAACCATACTTTTATTTGATTGTGTGTTTTTGGGCTTTGTTCTAATAACGCTTGACCTACCCAGGTAGATTTAACTGACTGGGAATGAGGGTTGTGCCTATTTATTGCAATACCTCCTATATGTTGACAGAGGTGGCCGAAACCAGTTTTTATGACGATATAAAGAGTAGAAACCCTACTTAAGAAAAAATGCATTCCCGTACTTCAAACACCAAACAATTTAGTGGAGGAAGCATAACTCACAGTGCTGCTGGAGGCCGGTGAGCACTTCTCTGTTTCACGGGTACCCACAGGCTGAAGTTTGCCGGCGTAGGAGCACAGCGCATCGATTGCTGCTGCTTGAACTCTGGACTTGCTTTGCTGATTGGTTGTTTGCTCTAACCATTACTCTGTATGGAGTCTTTGGAGACTATCACAATGTAAATAAATACATGTGTGTTTGTTTCTAGCCTTTTTAAAAAAAAAAAAGTTAAAGAAAAAAAAAGTATGTGTCAAAGAAAGGGGAAAAACTGTTAAGGATTCATTTGCATGCCTTTGAGATGCAGGAGGTACAGGAAGCAATGGGTTTAGGGGAGGGCTAGCAAAATCATTCCGTCGGGGTATAACAATAGGGAGACATGGAGAGCGGTTAGATGTTTTTAGATTAGATTAGTGCAGATTTATTTGGCAAGTGGTGTTTATTTTGCTGTTAGTCATATAGAGGTACTTAAAGCTTGCAGAAAAAGTCTTATTCCACAAATGAACATGAAGAATGGTTAGTTTGGTGGGTTGTTTGTTGTTTTGTGGTTTGTTTTTTGTTTGTTTGTTTGTTTCTTTTTTTTTTTTAAATCATCCGTAGGAAGAGAATTAAAAAAATTTTTAAAAAAAATTTTTTTGAGACTAAAAAGGCTAGACTAGAACTAGAAAATGAATGATGGTAATAAAGTGATTCAGGTATACTAAATTACTCTGTTGCCATGATTGTCCCTAAGTTAGACTTTTGTTAATTTTTTGCATTAGTGATATTTTTCTTTGTGCCTTTGCCTTTGTTGTTATAGTGTTAAATGTAGTGAAATATGCTGGCTCATACCAATTTTTATGTTTCAGCAAAGGAGACACTGCAAATAGAAAGAATAAATGAATTCACAGTTAGCTAGAGCTAATTTTATGTGGTTACTGGATTACATCGTGGATTTCTCTGCCAGTTAGCTGTTTGAAAGTAAAATAGGAGGCATGGCATGGCCTGAAACTGAGGGAAAGGTTGGAGTTGCAGTGGGACAGCCTCGTCACACCGTTGCCAGAGCACCTCTCATTTACTGTGCATTTGTACACACAAAATAGAACACAAGTCCGATGGCTGCAAACACCCTCAATGCTTGCGGTTTCTCTTCAAAGGTTTTAACGTGCTGTAAACACTTTTCTCCTTGGAATTTGCTGTGAGGGAGAAAGCTGGTTTAAGGCATGGCACATGAATGTCACAGAACTGAACAAAATGTCCTGTTATGAGGCCTCCCCACCTTTCTGGTGCACCTCCTGCTGCTCGCAGTGCTCCTCAGAGAGCCTAGCTCTAAACAGCCATGCTGCAAGTAGTGCTGCTTGTAGCTAGTGGGAACCTTTCCCAGCAGTATTTTTCTGGACTGGACAATCCCTGTTCCACACCTTCGACCCTCTTCTCCTACTCCTTTCTGATACAACTGTCTCATTTTCCTTTTCTCCTGGTTTACTTACTTTCTTCTCTCTGAGGACTATGCAGATGTACAATTCTGTCCTGCTTACAATCTCAATTCTGCTGTGAGGAAGGACTGCTTCTGTTGCTTTGCTCCCTTATAACACAGCTAAAGCCACCATCGGCCTCATCTAAGGATGCCCTTATTTGCTGTCAGACACCTCTCTTCAACTTTTAGTGGATATATAGATAATGTGTTCCCGTGTTTCTCAAAAGCCATAGAAGGGGACATGTAGGATCTTTAGCAAATACATGTGTTTGCTGCTATATTATTTTATTAGCATAGCCTTTTCCTGAGCCTCAAATACTGGCCTACTTGTCCATATTAGGTGACTATTCTGCTTTCTCTCTGTTGATTTCTAAACCAAATTTGAGCTATTTATTAAGTGCTACGAGAACTGTCTGAAGGTCAGTACTTCCTGGCTCAAGTTAAACTGTAGGGTGGATTTGTATTTTTCAGTGTTTCCTTTGACCCACTTTGCTGAATTAGTTTCCCATTTCCCTGAAAAATAATGTCTTGTTTCCTTTCTGGTTTTGCTATTTCCTTTTGTTGGCTGAAATATTTAATAAAAAAGTTGCAGCAAGCAAAAGCCATGGACAGAAGTGTAAGTGGAGGGAATTTCATTGGCTGAACAATACAGAAGATCAGATTTGGTGACCTTCATTTTTAAATGTATTTTCAGATCCTCCTTGATTCTTGACTGAATACAATTGTCAAGATTTTTTCTTTGCTTGATTGAACTACTTGCATTAGACAAGCTGAAGATAGCAGAAGCATTGCCTGGTAGTAAACCAGTGGACTCCCCCTCCTTGTACTTTTTTTCAGAGCAGAAATGGCATCTTTCTTGTCTTCCTTGTGCCCTCTAAGTTATTTTAAAGAAGTAAGAAAGGAAAACGAAGTGAATACTCTCCCTATCCCTTCATAATCGTCTCTTAAACACGTGGTGCCGTGTTGGAAACAGTGAGTAATCATTACCGTCACAGCTCTGCCAGCATGAGAGTTTCAGGTGAGAAATGAAGTGTTTTGCTGACACAGGGCCCTGCTTACTCTAGTAGGTTTCTCTTTGTGCCTTTTGACATGCCAGAAAAATCTAGTGCATAGGTCATGCAAAGGGAAATGAGTTCGGTGCCATCTCATTTTGGTTCCCGCTTATCCTTATCATGTGCCTGTGCCCTCCTCTGCGGGCTGGCAGGGGCTCTGCGGAGCGGACCGTGACAGGAATAGCAGGGAGGGCGGCTTCGGGTGGGAGCGGGCCTGGCTCCGCTGCCTTTGGGGAGCTGCCTGGCTCCACGCCTGCCCTTGCCACGTGTGCCTCAAGCCAGCCGTGTCACATTCCCTCTCCTCTTCTCTTGTACTCGCCGTGTTTCTGGATCACTTAAGTAAACATGGTCCCCAAAATGTAGCATCACAGTTTGAGAGGCTGGGTTTGGGCAGGGTTTATGTGTTAGACACCAGGACCTGCTCATCTCTGTACAGATACACCTGCTCCGAATTTACAGGTGAGTGCTCAGGGTTACAAAGGTGACTGAGAGGAAAAAGTCTTGCCTGTGTTGTTGGAAGGGCAGCATGAGAGGAGTGCATGGCTGTGTCAGGGTTTGATGTCTTGGGGCTAGTTGGAGCCGTATCGGTGCAAACCGTACGTAGGAAGCTAGGACAAGTGTGGTGAAAGCCACAACAGAAGATCCTCTCATCTCAGTGCAATGCACCTATACCAGGACTTTGTGGTATTGCAGCTACATAAGTGTGGTTCAAGCATTGTAAAATGAAATGCTTCCAGATATCACAAATCACTCTCCTTTTGAAAATTCTTCATTGTTTCAGTCTTCCCCATCTTCTAGGCTCAAACACCTTAGCATCACACTAGACTAAGCGTAATAAATCTTGTCCTCCTTTATGAATCTTCTGTTATTGCACACACTCCCTGTACTACTGAGGCCATGCCTCTTCTTTTTCATTATTTTCCTGCTTTCAAGGTATACCTACTGTTTAGCACTCTCTTCATTCACACCATTACTCAAGACTGTCATCTTTCTCCGTTTCACGCGAATTCGACTGTGTGAAATGCGTGCACCAGAAACTTAACTGTAACCACCTGCTGTTTTCTCTATAGTTACCAGTAAGCAAATCCACTATAAGTATTTGTATCTCCACTTTAGATGCCAAAGAGACATTGATAGCTTTTGAGCCAGTCATCTGTTGGTCTGACATGGAAAATAACCTCACTGGAGTAGGAGCCTTGTCCTTCTCTCCTCTTCCTACTGCTTGGGAATTCATGTTGTAACTGTGATAGTTTGGATATTGTAACATTGTTGGGGCCATATGGAAATACTCAAATTTGTTCTAGCTCAGAAGATAGTTTAAAATTTCACAGAGTTAGCAGCTATAGCTATTTTTGAAAATGTTTAAAGTCTACACATACCTGCATAAACTTTAGAAGACCTTTCTTAGCTCTTATTTTAGCAGTGTGTTTCAATGGTTATGCTAGTGACCTTTTTCATTACGAGAATTCATGTTAATTCATGGTAAGCCAGACCATTATTACAAACCTCTTGACTGTTCCATTTTTTAGGGCTTTGAAATGTAATCAAAGGTGGATTTATCTGATACTAAGAAATGAAACAGTTACCAGCCTTAGGTTTCCTCCCTTTTATTTTTCTAGGAGGTTACTGCCAGAGTAAACTGAAATTGGAGGTGGTTTATGTTAATGCTGCAGCCTGTAGACTGCACTTGCCCAGGAGTTTATCCAGGAGGATCAGCTGATCCTGCTGCAGGATGGTGACCTCTGGCAGAGACACAGGACAGAGACAGCTGCTTCAGCTAAACCTGCTTAAGGCGGTGAGTGGGAGTTGTTAATACCATTATTTGTTTAATTGTAGGGCTAATAGATTTTTGTGTGTGTGTGCTTTATTACAATAAAATACATGAAACAGAAGCAGAGGAAAAATTGAGTGTGCTACTTGGGAGCTTTTTCCCAGTTATTATTCCTTTTTATCAGTGAGAGCCTAAAATGAAAAGTAACCAGAAGCATACTATGCTTTAAACTTTCCAGTTGTATAAAAAGGCAGCCCACCCTGAAATATCTGGTGCCATGGGATTGTGCGGTGCTTTTAGGAATACAAGGCAAGGGTGAGTTTTTAATTAGCTTAGTCTTATTTTCCTTCAAATATAGATAGGTGGTACGTAGCTTTCTCAACTTTAGAGTTTGGGCATAGGCATTCAAGTGTGCTCTGGGAAATATTTGCAAGGGAAGTCAGAAAAATGGGAATCCAAAAGTTATTTCTACTTTAATAAAGAGCAGATAAAGTTTTTAATGATGATAGCTTTATTGAAGTACAATCCTTTCCCTCACCCTCCCCCCCCCCCCTCCATAATACCCTTTATAAACAGAACAGAGATAAAACAAATACTTTCTTCACAAGCTACTGCAGGGATCATGTTGGCATTTTGTGCTGGCTTGTGAAGTGCTGCGTCCTTGTTTCAATATGCCCAAACCTTGAAACTTCTAGGGAAAGACACAAGTACTGTGGGAGCTACCTCCTGTGCTCAGGCCCACTGAGAATCTGCAAGTAATGGTCCTCTCAGGAAAGAAGCTGAGGGCACTTGGCAGTGGAAAGTATCTTGCCCATACTGGAGATAGTGACAGAATTGGCAATGAGGAGTCATTCTGCAAGGCCTGGTCTGGGGCCAGTTTTCATTTTCATCTTGTTCTCTTTCTGTTTTTCTTTCTCTCTTGCTTTTGTTATTTATACCAATGAGCAAATGTTGCTTATTTTTAGCAGCCTTTCCATTTTGCTCAGGCACTGATCCTAAGCAATGGAATGCCTGTGGCCCTCCCAAGGGCACCATCCCACCTCTAATAAGAGCAGACAAATGCAAGCTTTGGTGTAGGAAGTTACTTATTTGCTTCCAGGCAAGTAGATATGTGTGATACATGTAAAAGGTGCTCATGCATACCATGTATTAGCACTTCAGCATCTTACAAATGGCCTTGCACGATCTGCCTTGGGCTGTCAGTGAGAAATTATTTATGTTGTGTATCTCCATACAGCAATCAGTCTTGCAGCTTGCTTATTTTAGAGCACATAAAACTAGCACTATAAAACCAAACACACCCAAATACACACACCCATTTCCACAAACAGAGCAAAAGCAAAGTCCTCCCTCGAGGGCAGACAGTTTCAGTTCTGGGAAGAGAAAATAAATGGATCAATTAATAGAAGCAGATCCAAGAATTACATAGATAGGGGTATACGATATAAGCCCAATTTTTAACTTTTCTCTTTTAGATCTTCTGTCACCAGCTTATTGCAGAGATGATAACACAGGATAAAATAGAGTCATAGGGGAAACAGTTACAGGAGGGCTTCCCCTCAGTTGTGAATGTCCAGGGAGTTACTGCCTCACAGATTAGCAGCTGACCAGCAGCATCTTCCACTGAGTGTCCTAGCAGCTTATGTCTAATTTCTTACTTCAGCAGACAAATGTATAACCTTAGACAGTGCTCGCCTTCTAAACCCCTTTAGGCTGAAAAAAAAAAGGTAGGAAGGGTGCATCCCAACTTGATACAACAAAGTTCATCCTTTCCTATCCTTACTGAAAGTTTATCTAAACTCAGAACTAAGAAGCCTACGTACTTAAGCTGCAAGGGAGGAGATGCAGACTTTTAAGTCTTGCCTGTCTATGATAGTCCTGTGTTTCTCTGAGCGGCAGGGGATTTGATGGTCACTGCTGCCTACTTTGCATTAACAGAGCTTCACTCCTAGACACATTTGTATTGCTGTGGATGAGGTGCTTTCTGATTCATGCCTATTTCAGTTCTGTCTCTAAAGAAAGCAGGTGAGGAGGTTGTCCCACACCCTCAGTGTCACTGGGATCCCACCCAGCATAACTGTTTGATTTTCTCGGTAGGGTTTGGCTTAATTTTAAACCCTTTGTATAGTTTTTTTTGTCTTCCCCGTTTTCAGGCCTTGACTCATTTTGATAGGTTTAGGAGCCTACTACAGGCATACTCTTGCTGGCAGAGGAAATTAATTTTCTACTAATGGAAGAAGAGGCTAGGAAGACATTACTGCGGTGCAGGCAGAGCAGCTGATGTTTAATTTGGTAATGCCATATCTACCCAAGGGTTCTCACTTTTGCTGCTGCTAGAGAATTACCACTGATTGTAATTGAAACATATTGGAGAGAAGGAGAAGAAGAAACCTCGTTTAAGAAACAAAGCTATGTTGCCTTTTAGGGGTGACCAGGATATGTTTTTTACCGTAGCCATTTGTAATCCTTCCACCTTTTCCCCTGCTCCAGTTGCTGCTGCTTTTATCCTTACTTTGGTGGATCTCTGTAATGAGGCAAGTCTTCTCTGTGCCAAGTCCCTGTTTTGTTACTGTCATTCAAGATCCAGCTTTTATTAACTATCCTGAACTTGGTGGAAGAGGAGTAATGTATCTATTCTGAAGCTACTTTTTAAAATTCAGCTGTATTCGTGTACTATAATCCGCATGCCTCTCTGCCCCCAAATTACTAAAATTGCAGCACAGTTGTCCAAGGCTTACTTTTTAGTAAATGACTCTTATAACTGGCATTCAGATTAACCACCATCTTAGTCTGAAATGCAGCAAGACATTTAACATGTGTGGGATATGATACCCACCTCAAATAAAGATGACATTGCGTCTGTAGATGTTTTCATATTTTCAGGTAAGCAGGCTAGTGCTGGGGAAAAAGATTAGTTTATTAACACCTCTGCTCGAAGCAAGCCAACTTCCTTTCCTCAGGTAATAATTACTTTTTTCATGTAAGTCCTGTAGTGCCTCTGCTATATTTGCACTCGTAAGTCTCAAACATTGCAGTACAGGTCGCTCTTTATGAGTGAAATCCAAGGTCACGTGTCTCCCTTTAAAATTCACTGTGCATGGGCTGTCATGCACTGACTTGTGAATTCTATTGGTATATGGGCTATGGGCCCATATTTCAGGTGTGAAGAAAGCAGGTCCTTTTTCAGAGCTTAAAGCACCTGTGTGTGCAACTCACAGCTACAAGTACCTTTGGCAGAGATTTATGAATTCTCTTGACTCATAGCTAACATTTCATCATCTGTATGGGCAGGATTATATATAAAAATATGTCCTGTACAAAACAGGAGCATGTAGAGCATCACTACAGTGTAAAGGTGAAGTGAACTTGAGCACAAAAGTTGTTATACCTTTGTGGAAGACTTGCTGGGGAGAACACTGAACGGCTTTTTGCTTGCCATAGTTGAGGGCTCATGAGTGATTTTAGGTGGCTGGCAATCCATGCTGCTGTTTACACAGTTCCAGCAAGAATTAAGGATCTTTGGCTAAATACAGTTCAGAAATAGGTGATGGTGGGAGAAGTGATTTTAAATGACGTGCCAAGGAAATATTGGAGATAGGAAGGCTTCTATCCAGGATCATGAATCCTGGGGCTTTCATGGATAAAAAGTTGCAGCTGGAGTTGGAAAGAGTGTAATGACACACAAATCTCCGGTTTAATCATCTTCTAAAGCCATGCCCAGAGTTGGCTTACAGAAGATGAAAAAACCTAATGAACCCTGAGGAGGACTGATCTGCAGCTGTCCTCAATAGCTTTCTTGAAGGAGGTCTTTTTTCATTGCATATATGACTGCTGCATGTTGCTGTTTCGAGCAGCTGTGTCTTGGCTACTCCAATATGCTCATTGCTGGAACTCTCTCTTAAAACTCTGGCAAGCACCTGAAAAAATAATATTATTTAAGATGGCATTAACATCTAGGTTCCAGCCACGATTTTGTGTTGGGCACACTACAGTCGAAATACAGCAGGCTGTCTGTGCCCTAGAAAGCTTATTTTCTATCTGCAGACACTTAACTTTGAAAGAGGAAATGGGTAAACGTGATTAGTTTGGTCTTTTTTATCCAACAAGAACTGGCTAGACAAGTCAGTGAGATTCTTAACAGGTGTGAGATTGCAGTAAGATTGGCCCAATCTGTCAGAACTGCAGAAAATCTGATTTTAAATAATAATAATAATAATAATAACAACAACAACAACAACCAACGTTGTGTCAATCTACACTCAGTAGCAGGGCAAGGAGATGACCTTGAGAGTGAAGGGTAAGACTGATTTTCAGGTTCTATTACTATCTTTGTTGCAAATTCTTGTGTACTTATACACACTATATACCTATATTTCACTATTGTGTTAGATCCAGAATATGTTGTGCTGCTGTATGCCAAAAACTGTCAGTCTTGCACTCATAGTACAAATTACAAAGGATATGCCCACGTGGTCTACAGTGACTGTAACTATATTGGTGCAAGAAGTCCTCATATAAGGTGAATTCTTAGTCACAAAGAGCATGAATCTATAGAAGCAGATTGGCATGACAACCTGAAGGGGAAGAAGGAACAGAAGAGAATATATTGATGCAATCTAGCCAGTGCTACTGTGCAAATAGGAAGACAATTGCCTAACCTCTGAAACGTAAACAAAAAAATGCCTGAAAGCTGCCTGTCTTTGCTCATCAGATTTTTTTCTCCCCCTCCCCAACATTTTTCCAGCTCTTTAAAATCAGAAATTTTTACTGTGGGGAAACTATTAATGAAGCGCAGCATAATGGTGACAGGAGGCATCAGTGCATATGAATTCAGAAATTGAAAGGTCACATTCACAAAGAAAAAGGTGCATTACCTACATTTGTTAACTAAAACATGATAACTAGCTGGAGGTAAGAGTTTTAAGGCTGTCCTCTGCTAACAGGCCCATGTAGGGGAAGTGGGAGAGCCTTGGGGTGAAAATTGCAAGCTGTCTGCGTGTGATGTTCAATACTATGGCTATGTTTTTAAATTACTGCAAGTAATTTAAATGTTTGAATATATGCTTTTGTTAATATGTTATTGTCTAGTTAGTATTTTGAATGAAATAAATGATTGTGAAGGCTTTAAAAATTAACTCTTTGCAACTGATCATTTAATGGTAATTAAAGGCACTGAAGGTAACCTGAAAAATTCAGTGGTTTCAGCAGAAAAACTGAGTAGGGTAGCTTCTGAAGCTGTCTAACTTCTGAAGTAGTCTGATATTTCTGATGCAGGAACAGAGGCGGAGAGTTTAAGGAATTGATTTTGGAAAAATATCTCTGCTAGTAATCTTATTCATAGAATACCTAAAACTGTGAGAAGAAAAAAAAAAGTAGTGTTACGACTCACTGCTACAGGCGTTAATACGATGCTAACGAACCATGGCCTTTCCAACGCGTTGCTGGCAACATTACCACCCATCTGTGCCGAGCGGGATGTGTAAGCAGCAGTCTGGGCTGAAAACCCTCCACCTGTTTTCAGAAAGTAAGCACTCACACACTGAAGTTACTCAGCGTATTCGTTCGGTCTTCAGCGGTCTGGGTGATGTTGTTACTACTACTTTTCTGCTGTCTCATATCTCCCACCGCCATGTGCCAACTGATAGGGGAGCTGTGACATACCACACCCCCGCGGCCAGGAAGAGGGTCACATGGACTGGTCTCATCCAGAGCACTTTAAAGAAACTGATAAGCTCTATCTTGTTTAACTTGGCCTTTGGAAGACGCTTGTGGAAATTTCTGCAAAGGAGGTGACATCAGTTGTTGTCACAGCTGCTGTGTTAAGTCTGCAAGACTGCGTCTGTTCAGTATCTGGCCAGGGTGTGTATGTGTACGAGTCAACATTGTTAATAGATTGCATTTAAATCAAAAACAGTTCATATGAAATTGGTGAGGAGGTTTGATCGCTCAGAGTAGATGCATTATCATTGAGACTTGAGGCGGTGATGGAGTATGTAAACTCAATAAAGCAGAAAGACGACCAGCTTTAGAGGGCCGACATTACATTTGAAACAAACCTCCCCGGGGAATTCCAAGTGTTAGCATGTGGGACATACTCCAGCTGCTAGCTGCTCAGACTTAAAATAAACCAGGCAAAATCCTGTATTCAGGCTCTACCCACCGAGGCAAGCTGCTATTGCAACCCTTTTTCCTCCAGTTGAGTCAGAATGACAACAAATATTTTTGAAAGAGCGCTTAAACCTTAGCATTTTGCACAGTTTTCCTTAGCTTCTCTGAAGTGACATGTTTCTTAACATAGTCATAAATTTAGCAAAGAATCTGGTTTGTACAGGTTGAAAGTCCCAGTATAGTTTGTACAGTCCCAGGAGTACAGTCCCAGGAGACTGGAATTAAGAAAGGGTTAGAAGGAATATTTTGACCTTTTGTGACAATGACATTGTTACCAATACTGCCACTTTCTTAATCTAGGTACTTTCGAAACCGCAGCGTGATTTCATTACCAGAGGGCTGAACTGGGGAGATCCTTTTTCTTAAAGAGAAGCACATGTGACATTAGTGTTTTGGTGTCCTTCTTTTTTTCTTTTTTTTTCCCTTAACATGAAGAAGAAATAATTAAATGTAGCAGGATTTCAAGAAAAAAAAAGATGGCTGGGATATGCACGCTTGTTTGACGACTAGAATATAAATAAGTTTGAGGAGATCAGAAAATAGACTACAGTACTGTTTGCTTTGTCTTGGGGTTTGAGATTGACTTCAGGTTTTTGAGTTTTTGTTGTCTGGGTTTTTTTTAGATTTTATTTTAATAACCCTCTTACTGTAATTTATTTCTAAGGTACCGAGATGCTTGGGAGGGGTGGGAAAGAAGCAACTTAATGCGATCTATGCAAATAATATATTTTTTTTAACATTATCCTATATGAAACTTAATTCATCAAGACTACTCAGTTTTTGTGATAAAACCTGTTGAGCAGTGTACTACACAACCTTTAGGAATTTAATGCTCTTATTACTGTCAGAACACAGATATCAAGCTATACCAGTCAGCTTGAAAAAATGGACAAGCAACAGACACAACCTATTTTCCTGCTTCTTCTCTTCTTCATTTAGACACAGACACATAAAATCTTGTTCAAACCAACAAGCTTATCCAGAATATATTTATAAGGGTGAACTCTGCCAGGCTATGGTTAATCACACACAGTGCCAGGAATATCTTTTGAAGGTATCCTGAACACTGTGACAGAAGTATTTGTCACTCAAACTATTTATAATTATAGGAGTTTGGAGAGCAGATGTTTAATTTTTTTTTTTTATATAGATGACATGATAGCTCTTCCTTTGTACAAAAGAAATTGGCTATGTCAGTATGGACACATCAGGCAGACCTGGACTGTGCTGGTTTTGAGAAATGCCATGTTTGCACCACAGCCACACTGCTGCTCACTTGATAAACCTTTCTGTCTCACAGATGACTTTGTAGCTCTGTGGCAGTCAGCTCGTCTGCTGGACCTCTCATTTCTGTGGACAGCTTGAAGAGGTCAGTGCACGGTAACTGAAGAAATGTGAAGCTGTTGTCCATGCAGCACCTCATTAGAAATTTTTTCAGGGCTGAATAAAACCATGAACTGTAGTGTTAATCACAATTATATAGACTTTTTTGGGGGGGGAGGATGGCATGCAAAACTATACTGAGGCCAGTCAGCCTTTGAGAAATAAGATTGATAGGCATCACAGTTTGGTTTTTTTTTACTTACTTTCCTATCTCAAGCAATTAGTTTTGAGGACTTTTTGCTGAAGTTTACATGCGGGTCATCCTTCCCTCCTATTCCTTGTTATGTATCTCAAACTATTCTTAACTCTGCGTTTCTGGGAATTGTGAGCAATGTATAGACACAATGCCTTCAGCAGGCACGTGAGGAATGTTATAAGGGTAGCAAGATTCCCATTTCCCTGCTCACTCAGAAGGTTTATGTGCCAGTATAATGAGAATGAATGATGAGCTGTTCACAGAGACCTTATGGGTCTGTCTATGCAGAAGAGGCTTTGGAAGTTGATAACCTCTGTGCCTCAGGTTCTGTGTCGAATAGATAGAAGAGGGGGAAATAGTTATTGGTAAATGTAAAACTGGATGGACAAACTGAGGGGTATTAGCCAATCTCTGGCAGTAAAGCTGAAAATCTAAGCTATTTATATAGTTGGAAACAGTTGGGATATTTTCATTATTTTGGCACACAGTATCGGCTTTTTTGGAGTTAGGAGATGCTCCTGCCTAGAATTTCAGTCTCTTCTATTTTTTAAGTCTCCGAGATGATGTGATGTATCACAACCAAGTATAAATGGAGGGGAACATTTTGAACTCTGAAACTGAGAAGTCTCTAGGTCACTCTAAACTTGCCTGGAGACAAGGCATGTTAAAGTATTTTTTTGCCGTTCAAGAGCAAGATAAAATGTCCGTAGACAGAACCACTATTACTACTATAAGTTATTCACTTCAACACCTTTCTCATATCATATCAAGTTAATGACCATTTTGTGTGTCTGGTATACATCCAGAACCCCTGCTGTAAAGTCAAGGCTGTGTGAGATATCCCGGTTTGCATTAGTAAGTGCTATGGCACACTATATTATTTTGACAAGTATCATTAAGCTGTGTAAACAGAAACCATACTTTTAAGATTTTTTTTGGTTTGGGTTTTTTTGGTTTTATTTTAGAGGATATGAAGTAAAGATTAAGTACTGAACTTTGATTTTCAGATATATTACACACCCTTGCCCTGCCAACCTCTGTATCCTGAATAGTAAATTCTTCGGAACCTAAAAGATAAGAGCCTGATATTTTTTGCTTTTATACACCCAAAATGTAGCCATCTTTAGCAGAATCCTAAGTATTATGTCTACTGGAACCACATTAATTCCAGTCTGTCTTCTCTGTTATTTATCATTTCATAATATCCACTTAAAAATTCTGGTTGTCTCAAATAACGTCCTCCAGCTTATGCTGGAACATAAGCTTTCTGAGGCTGATTTAAAATTGCACTGTGCATTTTTGCAGTGTGATACAAAGCTCAAGCCAAGACTTAAGGGCTTAGATCCTATTCAGAAGTTACCCATGTGCAAAAACATTTTTCTGAAACATATGGGAAAGAACTGAGTGCTCTTATAGGTATGCCTGGAAGATAACTAGAAATCCCTGTCCTTTTGATTTTCAGAAAATAAGAACCGTTAAAAAATCCCTCCTGGAATGACACAAAGCAGATGCGTTTTCTCTCCGAAAGGCATTAACTCAGCGCTTTTCTGCGTACCTACGATGTGATGGTTGGAATGGCATTTGGAAGCGCTCCTTAACAATTGTCTCATCAACATACTCCAGTCTGTGCTAGCTGTAGTGGAGACAGACTGTTATTTAGCCCTGTGGTGTTGTATAGCAACCCGTGGAAGTTGGAGGCAGAACTGTGTATGTTGCTTAGCATTGGTAGCGGCAGTGGTGGGGACAATGTGCAAAAACACAAATGGTGATGCTTCATGAGCTGGGGGTCTGCTGGAGAGACACCAGCCAGAACAGCCTCATTCTCCCATGAGGCCCAACAGGGGAGAAGGAAGGGGACAAAACTGCTCTCTCGGGAGCTCCATCTTTCCTAGGTGTGGGCCTGTGCCTAAACGATTTCAGTCAGCCCTTAGCTCGTAATGGAAAATCTCGCATGATTACAACTTAACATACCGTAGTCTGTATTTATGGCTGAGTTGGCTTGAGTTAACAGTACCTTTAGAGATACACTGCTTGCAAAACATGCACCACTAGCCAAAGCATGCCTTTTATCAAGATGGGATAGGAATATCCAGCGCTTCCCTACAGGCATGTCAGTGCCTGTAGCTGAATTTAATAATACTAAATTATTGTAGTGCGGTTTATACTGGCTTTTTTCTTCATTCTTTTGAATTTATTTACTTAATTTTCCTGCCGTCGAGAGAAAAACTCCCTACAAATACTTGCAAAAGCAAAGTCAGATGATGAGACTGGATCGGAGGAAGATATTTAGGTTCTTAGGATGACGCTCAAAAGGGCTTGTGGGTTCAGCTATGCTCCACAGCGAAGTACACTGTAGAGATCCCTGAGGTAATGCCATGATTGGAAGCTCTGTTAGTGTGCCTTTCAGCATACCTAATTAGCTCCATTCCTGCAGCATCCTCAGGGGCAGGGCTAATTAGCGTAGGTGCTTTGCTATACAGACACGGTGATATTGTCTCTGGGATCTCAGCATCCATGCATGGCATTGCAATGTACCATGTAGACAAGCCAGTTTCCTCAAAACTACCTCAGGATCTCTAACAGCCTTTTGCTGTGTAGACTTGCCTAGTGCATTAATGAGACCCCGAAAGCTTATGCAGGGAGAGGGGTAACGACTCAGGATGTGGGCCAGAGGGTAGCATTTTGAAAGAGAGATATTTTAGGGTGCGTCCCAGAGTCATTTGCATTTAGTTTACCTCTACATCTACTTGTTTGGATTAAAGACAGTATTAAAAGTAAGTACCAGCTAAGGTGAGGCAAAAAAATAGGCCTATATTGAGGTGTATGAAGCCCAAACCTACTACCTTGCAGCTTGCTGGCTTTTGCTTTTAGGTTCTCAGCTAAAGTTACAGTTACTAAAATGTAGCTATGAACTAAAGCATTTTTAAAGCACGTTTCCCTGTTGCTGTGGTCAAATAATAATGTTAACAAAGTATCCTTTATAGTTTAATAGACTCTGCTCTCTCTGATTCCGTAGTGCTTTGCAAGCATGAGTAAGGCTTTACAGAAACCCTGTGATGAGGCAATACAACGAATCCCATAGTACCAGTAGCAAATTTGGGATGCAAAGACCAGCCAGAAGTAACTTGCATTTATTAGAAAGAACATGTCCTCTCTGGTTTAACTTATTCTTGCACTGTGCTCCTCAGAACTTTGTTGTCCTGACATTTTTCTTATCATCGCTATTTTAATTCATCGATATCAAGTGATTGCAGATTCAGTTTAGCTGAGCTGACCTGAAAATGGTGCATTGCACTATACAAGAGGTACAGAAAGGTGGCTTATTATTCACAAAAGGGCTGTACACTGCAGAAGGCTGATAAACAAAAGATCCACTGTTCCTGTCTTCTGCTTACAGTATCAGTAGCAACAGGCTGCACTGATACCTTCCCTGATAGCTCAGCCTCGCACAGAGAAACAGTGCCATTTGTGGCTGCAAATTCCAGCCTCTGTGTGGAGTTCTCAGGGGCTCAGCACCTCCCAAGACCTCAGTGGGAACTGACTGGAAAAGATCTGTCAGAAATGGCCTAATATGCCTCTTAATCTTGCTTCGCTTTATTGTCGTCATTCTAACAACTCCAAAGCTATGTAACATAGAGCTGTCCAATTTTCTCTCCTTCCCACAAGGAAAGCCTGTGGCTACACCTGCATCATATATGAGCTGATCTTGGGAGTGGTCTGAAGTCTTCAGTGCTCACTGTGTTTTTGTGGTGCCTAGGTCAGCTCGCCTGCGAGTTCCAGCTCCTCTGGCAACTGATGGTGATACTTACTTGTGACAAACCCTTTCTTTATAAGGAGGACAGACTCGATACATGGAAGTGACCTGGTCAGGCAAGGGGAGGTGGCTGCTGGAGTCCCTCTGCAGCCATGTATGCCCTTCAATGTCTTCACACGCAAAGATCAGCCCAGAATGCATACCAGCAGGTAATTCCTAGATAATTCCTGTGTCCTTAAATTCAGCCTCAAGGCTGAACGTTTACCTGAAAGCAGAGGTACCCTCTGCTTCTGTTACTTCTGACAGGGAGAAGTGCTGTGAGCAATGCTGAGCCTTTGCAGATTTCTCTAGCAGTGCAGGTAGGAGAAGGGCCTCTTGGAGCCAGATCACCTTGTGACTGGTTCCTTGTCCACCTGCCAAAGGCAGCAACCTACCAAACCCTGCTGTGGTGCAAAAGGGGCCCATTTTCCTGACGGTACTGCTTTGATCAGCTGTAGTTAGGCACAGCAGGTGAGCTTTCAAAGGAGGTGAGCAAGACCTTGTAGTTAGTGCTCTTTACCATCTTTGTAACAGTGGCTTCTGGTCGTAACAGATGATCTTGTGCAGTTAGAAAAAAGCATTGTTTATGTGTATGGATCCTCCATTGCAATGCCAGAAGTGTTTCTGCCTCTGAGCTATGTGCGAAAGAAATCCCTGATTAAAACGAGGCCTCATGAGCAAAGAAACAGAGATGTGTGTCTCGACAAGACTTCCACAGAGAAGCCTCAACATGCGTGCAAGGTGAAGAAGAACAACAGGATGATTTCAGCTTTGGCTTGTGATGGGCAAGGGAGGGCCCTTTTCATCACAGTCTGGCAGATAAATATAGCTTCAGAAGAGGGAGGAAGTACAGATACTTACTTCAGAAATATAAATCCTTTTTTAATAAGTGACTGAAACTGTAGGCGTTCCTAAAGAAAGTCAGCTTTCCTGGTCCTCAGTCTTTAACTCTTTCTCTGCCTGAATGAATGCTGCTGTCGCTTTCACTTTTCTGCTTTATGCAATCTCCTGTACGTTTTGGAGAGAGAGTGAGAAAGCAGTGTTACCTCGCACACAGAGGTCTCCAAAAGGTCAAAAATCAGCACCAAGACCTGCAGCAGAAATAGCTGGAAGCCAGGGCAGTTGCAGACTTCTCAGTGGTGGCATGATCTCTCGGGATTCACAGCGTAGGGCTACTGCTTTTAAAGGAAAAGGCACCCACATTCTTAGTGAATGTGATTTATTTTATTTTTTTTCCCCTAAGGCTTAGTTTCCAGTAACAGATTCATCTTGCCTATCTTGAGCAATTCATCTAGTCACCTAAGCCCTGTTTGTTCTCAATGAAGCTAGATGAGTGTGTCCAGAGGACAATTCATCCCATGTGTGTAAATTGAGGGAAGTGGGGGTGGTGATGGTGGAAATAAGTACCCCTGGGAAGTGTCTGCATATTACAGCTGACCACGCAGGCAACTTTCTGGAGCTGTTTGAGTAATGCTGTGCTGCCTATGCTTTTTATTTTGCTGCGGTGAGGAAGTACTGGAAAAGACATGAAAGAAGCTTTTACGATGCTGTTTTCAGGCTGAAGCCCTGAACATTAACCAGTCATAACAAAAGTGTAAGTAAGGGTCTGAATAAAGGATGCAGATAAGAAAAACAAAATTTAAATAAGCTCGTACTTGAACAATTGCAAGCAGGGCCTCAACACAAGACCTAAAGTCGGTATTTACATGTTGGTTTTGATCTGTTACTGTTATAATTGTGATCAGGTTTAGAAGCTATAATAAATTATAGATAATATGACACCCTTGAAAATTATTTTGTAGCATGGATAAAACATAATGAATCACCTTACCACCATAATGCAAAATTTTCCACTCTCCTCCCTATGTTCTATTCTGATAGCTCCAATCCACTAGTTTAAACACAACAAATGGGTTTTGATTTACTTTGTGCAACAGAAATCAAGGCTGATTTTGATAAAAATATTTAATTTTGTTATTGAGATACAAGTGACCAACTCCGATTCTGACAGATAATTTTATCAGTGCAGTCTAGTGTATAACTCTTGTTGCAATGACACTCGCCCTGAATAAAAAGCAGGTAGTCTGGCAGAGAGGAGAGATTTCCCAGCCTAATGCATCCCAGGTGATTCCAGTTTGGGCATATTGCAGATCTGTGCGATCTGAATGAGGCTGGCAACTTCATCTTGCTCTTCGCTGCTGGGTCCTGCTGCTTTTATTTGAGCCAGTGGCCAGATAAAGTCCTCAACACCCAGCAAGGCTGAGTCCACTGGGCCCTGGGCTGGTATGGAATAATGCTGAGAAGAAAAAGGCTCATGAGAACAACTCAATTCTGTGCTTTTCCATCAGTGGTTTGCTCTGCAGGTTTTAGCAAAACTGTCCTTAGCGCATGTGTACAGCAGGGCAGACAGTTCCTCTTTAAACAATCTTCATGTAAACCCAAATCCAGAGCAGTGATTTCTTTCTTCTTTCCCTCTTTTCGAATTGCTGGAGCCTCACTGAGGAAAAAATCAGTGCTTAAAGAAATCTAGGGTTTATGTGAAGGAGCAAATTTAAATAGGAAGCAAGTTAGCAAAAAGTTTCCTGCTGAAACATGAAACTGGAATCAAACATTGCATCTAATGTTTTCCTGCTGTTCTCTTTGTGACCTGATTTCTGAACTTGTATGTGCCTAGCAGGTGTAACTCTGGCCTGGGAGGTACATTTTGGTTCAGGCTGCAAATACTTCCCGTGTCCTCTCTCTGTTTCTCCTGCTCCTCATGGCATCAGAAAAATTAGGACATGTTTGTAAAGGTGCTGTTTTCTTCCTTAGCCCATCCTGCGGGCTGAATGACTCATAAACCAAACATTGATAACATCAGCTGGCAGTTATTTAAACCTGAGGTTTCAAGTTAAAGAGTAACAATGAATGCAAATCTAGCTGGTGAGAGTGTGTTTGCAATGCACACACATGTGTTAGGTCTTGAAAAATTTTTAAGGATTCTTAGCACAAAGCCCTGTAATGCGAAATTATAAGATACCGTACAGGGAGCCTGTTTTGATGATGTGAATCTACCTGCTTCTACCTGCCACTTGACTCTAGGCTCAACAGAAAAGACATCTATCATTTTTCTCATGAACACCACTTGTTAGTAACAGAGGATTGATGGTCACTTGTGACTGCCTCCTGCAAGAGGAAGGTATTGTATGGAGTTTAAAAAGACATTAGTGTTGTGTAAGTACCAGTAATCAGTTAAGCTGTGCCTGGGAATGTTCCCATGTAGGACATGGTCATTTCTGCCCATGAACCGTTAGAGTATTCCCTGGAGAGCATCCCAACAGGCAGATTGCACACAGCCACCCACATCCACAGGCTGAGAGAGATTGCGTATGTAGGCACGGGACACCTGCAGGACAGTTCGCAGAAATGGCCACTGGCAGATTTAATGATCTCTTTCTTTCAATGCAACAGTATCAACTATGATGCTGTCAAAATGTTTCAATTCAGAAAATATTCTGCTTGTTCTGTTTGGGGAAAAAATATCCACTTGCCCCTTACCCAGATTTTTATGTTTTCCCATTACCCACTCATGGGCAGGTGGCTTGAAATTTTTTTGGAATCTCATTCTATTCCACAGCTTCTGTCCTGGACTGCTGAAAGAACTGCTTTGCTGCTGCTGATTTACCTTTTTGCGGTCTTACTGTTAAGAACTGATAGAGATGCCTGGGTGAGAAGGGTCTCACTGAGCCCTAGACTGAGGCAGTGAAACACCAGAGAATATTCAGAGTAAGCCAACAGCACCCAGCAACTGTCTCAGTTCTTGTGCTTTCCTACAGTGATGACAGAAAATGGAAGAGCCTCTGGGATGCATCCTCACTCTTCTTACCTTTGGTCGAAGTCTGCATTTCTGTTTTCAACATTTGTCCACCCCTTCCTTGCCCCCAGGAGTTTAAATATGCATATTTGTTTCTAGAGAAACCTGAGAGGCTACAGCTTAGATTATAAGCAAGTTTAAAAGCTTAGTTTAAAAATTGAAATACTTTTCTTGGACATTTGCTTTCTGGTGTATGTTTTTTTTTCCTCTAGAAAATCAGTCTATAATACTTACGCTAATAATGTGGACAAGAATAAAGAAGAGACTTTTTATATGAAGTGAGATTCTGCTTAGACAGTCTGGTAGATGCATTAATGATAGATGAATGACTCATTCATCTCATTCCTTGATAATGATTTTTGATTTTTTTTGTTTTGAACAAAATTCCTTAACATATATTTTTTTTAAAATTTTAGTCAGAAGTGTCGGGTGATGTTGAGAGGAATGGCTGGATCTTCTACTTGTAGACCTTCTCCTGGGTTTGTGATTTGTTGGCCTATATCACTTGATAGAACTTATTTCATTGTATGAGTTATACGGCACTGAGCTGTATGTTCATTCAGGGAAAGACTTTGATGATGTCAATATGTATTACATTTGGGCTTAGTCTTTTCTGGGGATATTAACTTAAACTATTTTAAACCCTGGAAATGTTTGTGAACAAGGCATATAGACACCCTAAAACATCCTAGAACAATTTACAAATAGTTTAATTAGTGTTTAGAGTAGCTTACCATTAACACATTTAATAGCCAATTTGGTGTTTGAGACCAAGATAATTATGTGCTGAACTGGACACAGGAATTCATTTCAATCACCTAATCTCCCATTATGTGCTCACAGTTCATCAGAGGACTCATGAAAGATTCGTAATTACCAGGAATAGGAAATTCTTAGAAAAAGCTGCATATGAGCATTGAAAATTGTAGGGCAAACTTAAACTTCAGTAGGTCTTGTTTCTACAAGTCCAGTTCAACTGATTCAATTATAAACCCTTCATTGCTGTTGTGTAAGCATGGCCCAGCTGAGATATGAAACTGGAGCTATTTTTCTTAAACCCCATCCCACTGTACTTCACAGCTGCATCTTTTTATCTTTTGGTGTGGTTTTGGTCAACCATAAATAGAAATCATACAGACCTTCATCTCTCATTGCTAGTTGTAATCTAGTAAAGTCTGTGGTGCAGAATCCTGTGTGCAGCTCAATCTCTTGGGTTCCTCCATGTTATCTACTTTATATTATGTATTCATAGCATTTTCAGGTGTTCTTCCAGAAACTCATCCTGCTAGTGTCACCTTGCAGAAAAAGAAGACACAACACTTGAAAACAAAATCTCTCTTGAAAGTTCACTGCACCTTCTTTGAAAATTAAATATTTTAGCTGTTTTTAAAATCTGTGAAGAAAAGTTCTTCCCAAGGACTTTGTAAAATTTTGCATGATGATGGTTATAATGGGGAAACACATTAATGACTCAGAGGTCATCAAAGTTACTTATCCAAATAAAGATCATTTGGCTGAGGTCTTTTACACAGAATAAGTGATAAGAATAAGGCATTCAACTCAGGTGCTTTGAACAAGTTATACCTTCTTCCCCCTGCAGCATCAAATATTTATGCTTTAACCTTTGCTTCCTCTTCCAAGTGTTTTGAGCTGGTTTTGTGCAGTCTGCAATTCACAGATCACTCTCTCTCCGTGGTGGACAGGGATTTTTTTTTGTGTAACCCACATTTACGTTATAGGAGTTAAGGTTGTGTACAAAGTTTCAGTCTGTTCTGTGAGACAGGGGCATAAAGTATAAGCAGTGTATTCATATTGGATTTTAGTGATGCTGTGTAAATGTGTCCCTATAAGAAAAGGGTTTCCCCAAACTGGGAGAAGCTTTTTCCCAAGATTTGTAAAAATGCGGTAATTTGTAAAAATGTAGTTTTCTATTAATATGAAGCCAAGTATTCCAATACGGGAAAAGAGGAGGAGTCAAGATACAGTGAGAGTTCGGTGGTTGTGTCTGGTTTGACAGATTCTACATTTCTTGTAAGCATTATTTCTAAACCAAAGGAAACTGCTGATATTTGGATAAACAACTGATGTTATCTAAGGTTTCGTTAATCTTGTATGTTAATCTCTGTTTGTGCACCTCTGTTGCAATTGCCTTTGCATGCTCTTCTAAAACATGTCTACTGTCTCTTTTTCAAGGGCTCCCTCCAATAGAAATGTCCTTAAGGAGTGAGTCAGTAAAATATTTACCTAAACACCCCTAAATACCCACAACCTCATGGTGCATAAATACTATTGCTCAATGTGCATTCAACATTACTGATGATAACGTGCTTTATTTCATTATTTTAAATCTCTTTCTTGGCTTTTTATTCAGTTCCTTGGGTATCAGACTGTGGAAGCTTCCTAGGAAGCTCCTCATGTGAGTGTCTTGTGCAATCAGTAATTCATGATGATGATATCTGAAGCAAAGCTTTCAAATTCTTTAGTGTTTTATAATGATATTTAGTACTAGATTTTTCAGTCATTTCTTTCTGCAAATAAGATGCTGTCATTTCTTGCATTTACTACTACATGTCAGGAATCACACAGAGCTTGGATCCATTCACTAGCAAATAACATCGCTGCAAGGACTGTTCTTTTTCATTATTCCAGTTTTTGGATGGGAAGAGTCTTTCTGTGTGGCTTTGAGCCTCTTTAGTCAGTTTTGTTTTCTTCAACGAAGGCCACTCCTGGAAAGCTTTTTGTTTGTTCTTCTGCCCTGGCTAGCAGGGATGCTAAAACAGGGCTGCAGCTGTTCATATGTTTAAATGGATAAAAAAAAAACCAACCCGAATTTTGAATAAGCTAAATGCTCTCAAAGGCTGCTACTTGTTTGTTGAGCCAATGTGTTACACAAGCAGTAGACTTTCCCCAGAAACGGCTCGGGACGTCCAGATTAGTGGTAGGGCTATCTGGTTTTGTGGGACTGGTTTTGTAGCAGCCCGTAGAAGGCTCTTACTATTCCCAGTGGGACCAGCTCCTTCTTCTGCTCTGGGGGAGTGTGAGGAGGAGAAGGAAAGGGCATGGGATCAAGGAGAAAACAGGAGGAGTCAAGTAGCACATGACAGAACTCAGCTTGGCCCAGTAATGGAAATGTGAACCAGAGGACTCTCTTGAGCACTCTGCCAGTGTTGTCTATGTGTGTGGGAACTCAGGGGCAGATGCAGTCTTCATTCTCTGCAAGGGGCTAGCATGCATTTGCTGAAAGAACTCTGCAAGTGAGGAGTCAGGTGGGCAAGGATGACCTGGATGAAAAATGGTCTGGTTATTGATTGGGACATATGTACTGGCACATGAGTAAAGCAGAATGTTACCTAGAACAGTGAATGCTGCCAAAAACACAAGAAAGGATGCAGTTTTAATAACAGAGTAAAACTGCATTACATTTAGCAGATGTCCTCTGGAGTATTTATTCTATCACCTGTAAGATTTGCCACCAACATAAAATCTGAGATGAGATGAATGGTACCAGTAAGTACTCTTTTTAGAAACGTAACACTAATACTGATTTACTTATCTCTATTAAATGTAGTCTCCAAAATGTATTGTATGTCTTGCAAGAAGATCTGAGACAAAAAAAAAAAAAAAAGCTTTGGGCAGGAGAGATTGAAATCCTATTGCTTCTGATCTTTTATTGCTCTTCAGTGTGCATTTACACCACTGAACACCAGGTTTTGTCCAAATTCTATTCATGTCAATGGAATGATTTCTGTTGACTTGAGTGAGGTTTCTGTAGGAATGCACTTCAAGATATTCTCTCTTAACACTTAACGTTAGCTTTTAAGGTCAGCTTCAGCGGTATTACTTGACAAATGACAGGAACTGAGGCCTTATCCATCAATTTTTAATTATTAGGGTATCAACACTGAATTTTGACCATTATTTTTATCCTCTCATACCACCTAGACTAATGCCAAGTGGCTACTGTATACTCTGTCTGCAAGTGCTGTAGTTTGCTCCTAATGGTTCTTTTAGACTGTGAAACGATTTATTAAGATATGATCTATATCAGAGAGATTACAGATCAAAAGTAGTCTGATTAAAATATTTGGCAGGCTATGTTTGCTTGAAGATTTGTTAAGAGACTAAATGTATGATCTAGAAAAAAAGAAGTTACTGTAATGAGTAAAATATTTTTCTTAAGTGTTTCTAAGAACTTCTTTAAACCTTCAAAGATTGAAGGAATTACATAAACTCCTGGATATTTTCCCTTACAGCAAATCCTACAGTACTGCCAAATGAATTCCAGATAAATCCTTCCTGTTTTTCTGTATCTCACTGTGTATCAGGGTGATAGCTAGCATGTTATGATCCATATTACCGCTTCAACCACAGTTTTCTCTCTGGCTAGCATAGCTCAAGTGTGCTGGCATGAAATTAAAACTCTAACTAAAACTTTTAACCTAGATGCAAAATGTTGGTCTTTGAAAAATTAATGAAGTTGCTAATAACTTAGTCTTTATAATTTTTCAGGTCTCACAAACCTACCTAGTTCTAGGGGGTGCAAAGGCCACCTAAATTTAAACATGAATCTGAGTTGCCTAAAGGTATTTACAAAAGTACATCTGAGCTTGTGTTGCCTAGATTCAATGCAACAAACCTTGGAGCATGTGGTCACAATTTAAAAGACTTCTGAAGTTCATCAGGAAGCCAGGGCTTTGGCCACGTGTCCTCAGGTGACTGAATAGGTAATATTTGTATGCCTCTACAGAAAAAAACCCCAAAACGTTTCTACAGAGAAGTATGGAAATGCTAGGTGTTATGGTTATTAATTATGTTTTCCCAAGTTATGTAGTCTGTTAAATTGTTAAATTTGTTGTTGAACATATTTAGCAGGCATTTCTGATCTATATTTGTGGGGTGCCCTCTTCCACAGTGTCTGAGGACCTCACATTTCTTTAAAAGATCCTGTGAAGCAGGAACATGGTACTGCCCTCATTCAACTGAAAGGACGGAGTCTTGATGCTGTGCTGATACTTAACTGTTCACCCCACACGAATGAGGGTGTGTGCTGAGCCCCGTGTACCCTGGTGTGTTGTGCTATGGGCTGCAGGATGAGTGCCTGAAGCTGTCCTGGGCTTCCCACTCTGTGCCCCTCCATGTAAGAGATGAACCACTTGTGGCTGCATAGAGAGCACTGGGTTTCCTCATGCTTTTGGGGAAGCTTTGGCCCATCTGCCTTCTCTGCTAAGGCACTGCATGGAGTGAATGCATGATTAATCTGGGCACCCACCACACGGGGTGGAAGAGTCTGCCACATCATGCAAGCTTTACAAAACCGGGTTTCGTTTGGGCTCACGGCAAGGTTGGGACAGTGCAGGGCTTTGCGAGCTGCCTGCCCTCATGGGTTGAGACGGGCAGGAGTGTCTGCTGGCCAGCGTGTCTCCTCCCCAGCTGCTGATGACTTTCCAGGGAGTGCCACTGGCCAGTGCCACTCTTGTGCTCTCACCATGCCCTGCGCTGGCTTCCTCAGGAAGGCAGCACTGGGCTGTGGGTAGCCATCATGCCTGCCTCCTGAAACGAGGCATTTCTCCTCCATTTCAGAAGACCTTGGTTTAATTTGGGTAGCGAGTGTTTATAGATTATACCATCTACTTATTAATGTTTCTGTGACAGCTGTTTTATCCAGCTATCATCGTGATGTAAATGTTTCCACCCAAATATCCTTGGATACCTACTAACATTGTACATGTGTTTGCTAATTTGCTATTTATTTGCCCAAGAAACTTGCTCAATTCATAATGTGTATTTTTTCACTCTACTTCTGTTTCAGGGTAATGTTTAACCCGCTACTTGAAACAACTTTTTCATTCTTTTTGCTATAATAAATTACTAAACTGAAAGAAATGGAACTAAGCTCCTTTAGCTTAAATTCACTGAGCTTTTGTTTTGAAGTTGAACAGTGAATCTTAGAAAGCTTATTTTTCATTTATCCCGAAACCATGCCCCTCCTGCCTCCCCCTTTTCATGCCAATAAAAGGTAACCAGAGACAGCCGGGAGCTCTCTTTCTACCTCCCTTGAATGGGAGCGTCTTCTGAATGCTTCTTTCATGTACCTGCAAAGATCCCTCTCTGCTAACCTCTACAGCTGAGGTTCTCAAAGGTTGAATGGGTTTTCATTGCCTGCATATCTGGTCTGAAGCAGACTGAGAGAAATGAGTGTTAAGTAAACGTGGTGGCAGCCCTGCCAGTGTCAGCATTCCAGCCTGCAGCGTTGCTCTGGACCAGGACACCACCGACACAGGCTTCTGCACATCCAGCTGTCCGGGGGGGTGGAGTGGGTTGTTTTACTTGTTAGCAGTTGAAAAGAAGAGGGATGTGAGGCAAAGCAAAGAGTGGCCCGTCTAGTTTTTATGAGGCTGTTTATTCTTTCTATAAAAAGTGTGTGGTGCCTTATTGATGTCGAATGGGAATTAAATACAGTGATAAAGTAAAACTGTAAACTTAGCAAGTCTGTTTTCAGCTGCCTTTGTTCTGTACCTCTAAGCATCTGCAGAAAACATGTTCAACAGCACTCAGACACTTTTGTGAACTTACATATGATCTTATTCAGCACATTCTGCAGAGAACTGAGCACCTTGCTGCAGCGAATTGAAGTCAGTAGAAAATGTCTTTCCATACTAGTCCTTTCGTATGTGAAGTCAGTGCTTACATGCTTTTAAGTGAAAACAGAGGTTTATTTTCAGTTTTCCATCATGTGCATTTTAAAAATCTTCTGTTGCGGTTTTAAAATCAAGATTTAGGAAACACTGACACTTGATAATAGTGGGATGTGGGTCCAGCATTTTTATTAGACAGGGCAAACTCCAAACACCCTAATGCCCAGCTTACAGTGGAAGTTACACATGGAAGAATTGTGCATTCATATCGTGCTAACAACGTCAGAGTATTGTCTGCTGCAGCAGGCAAAAGAACCTGAACTGCATGAATTAGGGCTTTGTTTTCACAAACACCTAGGCATTGTGTAGACAGGAAAGTTTCACCCTTCTACCAAAATAACTCTACTCCTTACCACACGTAGACACTCATACCAGTTCAAGACCTTCCCAAGCAAAGACTGTTTCATTCAGTAATGAGAATGTGTGCTTGTGGAGTTATCTTGCAGTAAATATAATGTGGGTTATGCAGCTCCTTCTGCCTTCTTTTCTTCCAGTTGTTGCTCTGTGAACAGGAGAGGTTACTTCTGTCCCAGCTGCTTGTCCAAGATCTTTTGCTGGGTGATGCTCTGCCATGCAGGTGACTTGGACAATACTTCCCTTCCTGTTTCACTCCCACTGAGCTGTGTCTGTAGTTGCATTGAGGGCGTCTTGAGACATGTCAGCATTATCTAGTTAAGGTACCTAACATGGATGTACTAATAATGGCCAGAGTAGTGCGGTGGTGATGTTAGTGTTGACTTCTCAGCCTAATGTGTGTGATGTTAGGAAGAAAATGACAAGTAAAAAGGCCTGTGGCTGGAACATCAGTGCGGATGTAACCTTAGATGGAGGAGTTGGGGAAGAGTTACTAACATAGTGCACACATTGCTCTGCAGCAGTCCTGTGCCTCCCGTGATCTGTGGAAGATGTGATGGCAGATACTGCAGAAAGGTCCTGCAGTGGAGACGGGCAGGAGGGCTGGGTGAGCAGAGAGCCAGCAGGTGTGTGCTGCAGACAGCCTCACCAAACCCAGCCAGGCGTCTCCACTGTGCCCAGAGCACCATGGCATCTGGAACCTGCTGCATGCTGGTGGACTTCTGTATGCTTGGAAACGTAAGCTAGAGCAGCTCGTTGTAATAATTGTCAGCATGGGTTCCCACAGCATCTGAAACCACGTTTACAAAAATGTATGTGTAGAGCTGTTAGTCTTCAGCTGTTGGTGCCAGAGGAAAAATCGCATGCTGACTTCAGAGTGACTACTGATGAAGAATGTGTGAACTTGGAAATCTTTGGGTTTGGAAAAGATCTTTGGAAGGGCAACCTCTCTCTAAGGGCAAGTTCAATGGATGGTAGATTTAAGGTAAAGGCAGTCATAGCTTCTTGAAAATGAAGACCCTTTTCCTCTCTTCCCATTCTTTTTATTGTTGCAAGGATGCATTACCAGTCTTTAGGATTTTTTTTTTTTTACTCCCAATTGATGGTGCCATGTTATTTGAATAGTAATTATTTTCAGTTTTGTATGTAGCTGTTTGTCAGTTTATTGAAATGAACTGCCATCCCAGCACCCTGATCAAAGCAAAAAGCATGAAATCCCACTTGTTGCACTTTTGAGAGCGTCAACAATGAATCTAACCTTTCACCCTTGACTTTCTTTTAACCCTAATTTTGAAAGACGGTAACAAACAATTCAGCTAACTTCTTAAGTGAAAGAATATTCAAGCTAGCTCGATTGTAATGCAGTGTCCTTTTCAAGTGAATGGAAGGTCTCAGACTAATGCATACAAATACAGAGGCTGAGTAAGTTCATTACTTTGGAGTTTCTGGTGTGACAATAGCAGTGAAATGGTTAAAAGGTTGGCTTTAAAGTGGTCACAATTAGGCTTCAAAGTTAACACCCCACCCCACTGAGATGAATGGGAGCAGTTGACATTTCTTAGTGCTATTGTTTCAGTCTGGCTTGCTATAGCTTCTAAAATAAGACAACAGTACATCTGTTTACATTCTGCTTCCGCAAACCCAGATGGGCTAGAAACTTCATTGTTTTTTAAGTGGAAGCTTAGATTCTGGAGAATACAGCAATATCCACGGGGTATCTGTAGGAAGAAGAGCTGAAAGCTGCCATAATCACAGACGTCTCTCTCTTCCCTGTAAACTTCTGTTGTCCCAGGACAAAATTGTAAACCACTGGGGGGAAAAATAAAGTGATGTATATTTGAAGTACTTTTTACTTACTACATGACACGTGCCCAACTTCTCAACAAGTCCATAGCGTGCAAATTTTCATATATAGATGTGGGGTTTTGAACTTTTTCAGTAAGTGGCGTGTGGTGTAAAACAAGTTAAAGGTCCTGCTTTTATTGATTGTGATGACTTCTCTTAACCTCTCCTGACAGAAAAACTCCACATCCCTAAAGAAGTGAGAGTTTCACCTGAGAGCGTTTGAGACCAGGTGTTACTTTCTGTGTTCACATGAGTAGAACCCTTTAATTTACCTCTGAGAGTGATAGAAGAAGAAATAAGATTCTTGAGAGGTATGTCTTGCGTTTTTCTGGTACTTGAATAGGGCAGCTACATTAACTTCAGTAAGATCTTAGGAGCTGGAATGGATTAATAAAGGTGCAAGTAGGGCCAGAATTTGTAGCAGATGGTGTCTATCACTCCATGCCTCAGTTCTTGTAGGCGGTACACAGTGTCCTCTCTGACTTCTGCTGAGGGGTCTGCACAGTGGCAAACTGCCCTTGGTAGCAGCCAGAACCCTATGAGAGCTTCTCTGATAAAAGCAGCCCATTAGATATGCTTAGGCTGTAGACTGAAACCAGCTGTGAATCTGTCGGAAAGATTTTTCCTCATTGTGCTTTCATCAGGGTGGAAAGTTTGTGGCTCATTCTGCATATATATGTTTTGGGCTTCATTGCTCTGACTTTGCAAGTCCTAGAGTTTGCCAGTGATAAGAGCTTTCATGCATACAGGCTCCTTTTGTGCGGTGGCACCCAGAGACCCTGCCTGCCTTTTGCCCGTGGACAACACAGCTTGAGCTTCGGAAGTGACATTGTGGGCTTTCCCAAATGGTGTGTCCCAGATTTCAACCCCTGGTGAAGCGTATGGTGGAAGCAAGCATGCCATCTGTGGTTTGGGCTCATGAAGCTTGTTTCCTGCCTGGCTTCAAGCAGCATTTCATCCGACTATAAAATAAAGCAGCCCTGAGCCTGGACAGGCAGGCTTCCAGGCTTTCTGAGATGACTGCGGGCATTTCAAGAGTGTAAGCTGTCTCCTCTCTTGTCCTTCTCTTCAGTTGCTGTGTTAAGTGAGGGAGTACAGAAATCTGGTTTTTATGAAGAAAATACCTGAGAAAATCCAAGAGGAATATTTATTCTGAAACCTTCTCTTGTGAGGTTATCTTTCTATTAAAAAAAAATGCTTAAAAATAAAATAATGTTACATCATGCTGGAGAAAAGCAATACCAATATGATAGAACTCCTACAGGGTGCAGCAAGAACCACTCAATACAGCTACAGAAGGAATGAAGCCTTATTTAATCACACAGAGGGTGAAAGAACAGCAACAAATATGCATTTGTTGTATTTGTTTCCACTTTCCATTTCCCTAGTTTGTTTCTGACTGTGGATTCCTATAGTATTATGTAGAGGTGGGTTACTCCTTACACATCTTGTAGAAGAATAATTGTATTAGACTGAAATATTGTTTTAGAGCTTTCAAGTATAGTCAAAATGATTTCTGCAAGGCTGGTCAGTGGCAGAGCTTGGAAAAGACATCGGGAGACGTGTTGGCCAGTTCTGCATACTTTAACCAGCAAACTGACCTTCTTCCCTATATTATAACAGCATTGTAATACCTACATGTTCAGAAGCCTAAGCTTTATGTGCTCCTCTAACACAGAGAGTTTCCTCAATATACTAATGTTTTTCAGGTCTAGCTTCTCTTCCACTTGTGCCCTAACCTGCTTTTTGCCTCATATTCAAAAGTGATTTTGATAACAAAATTATCTTCTAGGGAACATGAAGTACCAAGGATTCAAAGGGGCAAATCTGGACAGGGCAGGAATCTGTGGTCATGATGACATTTTAAAGCAATTTCTGAAAAATTAATATGTCATGAGAAAAATGAAAATATTTTAATTTTCAGGTTTGTGCTGGTTTATTTTTCTTTCAGAAAAGAAAATGCAACCTTCCATTTTAAGGCTATTTTTGAGTAAATTTTGCGTTTCCCTTTTGTGGTGTATTTCTTTAGTCAGTTTATGATTTCCTTGCCTACTGATCCCAGTCTGTTTGCTGGTCCGAGCTTGATTGCCAACTGGTATTTGTCACTAAGCAGTGGAATCCTAGTTCTCTTCAAGCAGCTTGATACATTATGGCAGTTGTTATCCTGTAGAAAAGGATGAGTGACACAGATGATCACTCCTGTAGCTCTCATGAGACATGCAGTAAGAAAAGACCCCAGCAAACTGAAACGAAATATTTCAGTTCATGAAAACTAAAAATTGAAATTTCTTCCCAATATAACTCCAAAATTTTACTTCTTAATGGAAATTAAAAAAAAAAAAGAAAGAAAAGCAATTGTTAGTTATTTACTCATCCCAGGTTAGGAAAAAAATGTTGAATATCAAAGTACTTTACAGGATTAAATTCCAGTGTTTTTTCGGCTCTAATTATAATAAGGATGTACAAGGATTTTATTTTTTTTGTTCTTTTTCTCTCTCCTTTCTTTTTCTACCCTAGACAATGAAAATAATTCAATCTAACAGCTTTTACATTGTGGTCTGTGGACCAGAGCTGGCTTGTAAAACTTTTTCTTTCAGTGGTTTTATTGTTCAAGAGCTGATGCTTCCTGTTACTTCTGGCCACGCGTTTTGCTTTTGTGAATGAGTACGCTTAGACAAAAGAAGAATACTGATCAAATATATACCTTTTGTACAGTTTTACATTCTCATTAAATCAAAAATGATACCAGAACTGCAGAGGTAAAAACTCCTCTGAAAGATGGAGTCCACTGGAAAATGACAGAAATGGCAGCAGTCAGGAAGAGAAATCTGGGACTTCACTCCAGACATTAAGCAAGGAGGAGGAAACAGCACAGGTATAACATAACATAGAATGTTGCTCTGACTGCACATATTTTAAACTTGATGCCATAAGAACTGTGTTTTGTGTTGCTTTTCAGGGAACTGAGAATCAGTGGGATTCTGGTTCATGGCAGGGACAAACCAACCAAGTAGTGATCAGTTATGATTTAAACAAAGAAGTGAGAGCTACATGACCTTAACTGCTGCATCATACTGAGTTTTGTTTCCATATTGCCTGTTGTGGTTTTATTGTTCTAATGCTTAATTTTTTGTGTAGTTTGATGGTTGATGTGTACGTGACTAGATTCACTCCCTGCTGGGATATAGGCCAAGAATTTCAAAATGATTGTTTATTTTGAGCACCTCCATTTTCGTACAGGTCCAAACCAGAGAAATTTTAGAGTAGGGTGCCTTGAAAGGAGTGCATAGCATGCTCCTTCTAAAACTCAGTTGGCTGTGTGGTGTGTCAGTATAGCACAGAAAAATTATAGAACTAAAAAAAGGATGTTACCAAAATCCTTGTTCACTCTCAATCATTTCAGTGTCTATCTTTGGTTTGCTGAATTGAAGTGAGATTTGTGTGCTGCTGCGCTGGAACCTGGAGTGTGTACCCTGCAGTGGTGCTCTAGGCTCAAGGAAACAAAGCTAAGCAGTGTGGCAGCATCCTGACTCTGCGCTTCTCTTCCATAACCTTTTAAGTGCTGTGGGGCTTTATCTAAGATTTAAATGTGGTCTTCTGCATAAGATGATGGTGGGATCAGTGCTGGCCATACCATCTGTGGAATAGATATAATAGCTACAAAATGTATATTATAGTGCATATGTAACCTATGTATTCCATCTTTCCATCCATTTTGTGAGTGAATCTAGCTGATGCCGGGGTAGCAAGAGGGCAGGCTCTTTCAAAGAGCAGCATGAGCATGGATGCTGTCTGAGTAGCTGGCTGAGAGTTAACTTTTCCTTCAGACGTTTTCTTGCCAATACAGAGCAGTACTATTTGTGTTGCAGAAGAAACTTCATTTGAAAGAAATACTGGCATTAAATTAAAAAAAAAAAGAAAAAAAAAAAAGTAATCCTGGAAGCATTTCTATAAGTTTTAGCTTTTTGAATACTTATTTTTAGGACTAGATGTCAGCTGACATAGCTCCTTTAAAAATGCACTTTGGATTCAAGGAAAGAAAATAATGAAGTGTAAGCTGTGAAGTCTTAATTGTTAGAAGTGCAACAATAGCTTAAAAACAGGCTGCAGAGCCTGCTCTCACAGCTGGAGGAAGGGATACTTTATTAATAGTTGCAAGGAATGGGTGGATAGGGCCTGAAAGAGGCAGCAGGGGATATAAAAAGAAGCCTTGTAACATGAAACCGTTGCCAAAACCCCTTACTGAACAATTTATGAAAGAGCCTGCATCACATAAGCATCAAGATAACGCATGATGAATGTGATATAACAGCCTCTGACTGTTGTGCCTCACTGAAAATGAACGTAAACCAGTGCTGCACTCCAGCTCTGCTGTGGTAGATAGTCTGGCGGGCTGGAGATGAGCACATGTGGCTCTGAACACAGCCTATGTATTCGTGACTCAAAGTTCCTGGTTGGTAAGCCTCAAATGATGATTGTGTTGACTGGAGAGGGCACTTGCTTTGAATAATCCTTACACTTCAGTATTTTATAACTTGCTAAGTCCCCCAAATATCCTTGCAACTGATAGTCACGCTGCTCTGCTAGTATGACCTGAGACAAATAACTAAACAGTGCGGGAGGTGGCAGGGAAGATCTCTCTCTAGAGAGATTTCATGTAACTGCAACCCCTCAAATCCCCAATTTAAACACAACTGCATTTTCTTCTGTGGCCAGGAGCTGACTGTGGGGGAGATAAAAGGACTGCAAAATCCCCCTTGTTGCTTCAGCCCCAGCTGCAGGGCCTCTGTGCTCCTGGGCTGCCTGGGTGCCCAGTAGTGCATTCTCCCATGTTAGACTGTGGCTGGTTGTTTATGACAGCTCCAGGCTACTAAAGTTTTCCAGTTATTCCTTAAAATAAGTCCTTAGGTAACTTCCAATAACCCCCAGAAGCTGGGAAAGCCTTGGAAGCAGAAGGGCTGCAGTGCTAGGGAAATTTTGATTTCATTTGGAAGCATATATCCATAAAATTGCTTTAGCGCCGTCTCATGCTGGGCTGACTGTGTGTGAGATCTGACATTGTTCTCCACTCTTTAATCATGAGACATCTGAGGGGCAGTGGGGGAGGGAGAGGAAATATAAGCAAAAATCTGAGCCTGATTTTTGCCATCGTACAGATTTAATCCAAGTTGCCTGTGCCAATCATAATCCCTCCTTTCAGGTTTGTCCTTTCCATGTGGGTCAATGGCAACTCAACGCCTGATGCATCAAATCCAGAAACTTGCTGAGACTGTCAGTATCCCTGGCAGCATCACATGGTGCAGATGACACTTATTTTGACTGTGGTACATGGCAAATGTGTTCTCCGGGCCAAACTTTGCTGTGGGCATGGTATCAGTGTGGCTTCCCTTCTTCTCTACAACTCCTTTCTGTTGTAGGTGTGTTCCACTGATAGGAAGTGTTATGTGTTTTCACCTTAGTTTCAACCATGTGATCAGTTTTATTTGTTTGCTTTTGCTAAAAGGATGTTTTCCTTTTTCACCAGTGACCTGCACCAACTTCACTGGAGTTGATGGGATTCTCTGCTTCTGCTGCTCTGTAGCAGGTGTCACTTCTCAAACATTTTTTTTTTTTCTGTATGCTGTACAAAGCAAGTATACCCTTTAACAGCTACTGTTTGTTTGTAAGTGGAATTGAAAAGGTAGGTATTGCCATGCAACTTTTCCTGCACGAATCTTTTGCTCCATCCTTATTGCCCTCTCTGGGTAGCTCCAGTAACAGAAGCAGCAGAGCTGCCAGACGAACAGCCATGTTGCTCAGATTTTCTTCAGATGATATAAGCAATTAACTAGATAGAAGATCATCCCTGCATTAGTGTTGGTATTTCTGTGGATATAAGTGAAGTAAAAATTATTGTAGGCACTGCTGAGAAGAATCGGTGCTGCTAAGATGGGAGAGGAACTACATTTCCACCAAATGGTTGGGATTTCGTCTGCTGTGTTCTTTTCCTATACTGTGCAAAAGAAATGGTAAAGGGACTACCCTTACACACTGTGTAGGAACTTGTTCAGTCTAATCATAAAAAGAGTGATTGCAATTGCATTCATTAATAACTTCCAGGCTAAGAGTCTGTTATGGTAGACTTTGTAGGATGTGATCAGAAGGAAAGGCAAAGACAAATGCTCTTTGTTGCAACCACTGATAAGATGTATACCCACAGTTTTCTTATCAAAGCCACGCTGGCATGTGGCAGAAGGAGGGAGAACACCACTCCTCACCCTGTCCAAAGGGGTATATATTTATTATTTCTATAGTCTGATGTCTGGTCGCATTGGCTCCCTCTGCTCAGGTATGATTTTTGTGAGAAAGGGCTCCCTTTCTTTTATACATTCTACCAGGGGATGTTAAACACATTTTCAGGACCTATTTATTTATATTCAGGAACTATCCTTATTTATTAGATTAGAAAAAAGAAAATTCAAAAGATGTCACATGAGCCCATCTGTTGGGAGACTTCTTGCTGCTGTAGAAGAGGCATAGTGATACCGTGCTTCTTAAAGAGCAGAACTATGACTTCCAGTGACTGAAGCATGTTCCCAGTGTGTGGGGGATCACACTCCAATTTTTTTCAAGGCAGGCAACTCTGAAAGTAAAGTTATCTCCATATCTTTATTTTACTGGCCGTGTTGCCACTTTTAGGCATCATTTGTCTTCATGGGTATTTTTTATGGTTATAGCTACTAGTAAAAAAATGCATCTAGTTCAGATTTCCCATCTAAATAGCTTGACTGAGGACCTATGACACTTAGTTGTTCTTCTTCAAAGCTAGGCTATGTTTAATGACAATTTGTGGGCGGTTTGCTTAATACACTATTATTTTTTTGAGTTTTTTTCCTCTTCTCCCTCTCAGCATTGCAACCTGTGCAACTTCCTTGTACTTTGTTTCTTTAAACATTATTCAGAGTAAAAAATAATTTGGTCCTTCCTTGGACTTTGAATCTTTTGAAATGAAATCGGATGAGTTTGCCTGCACTCAGCTAGTTCAGATCTTAAAAACTTCTACTGTTTTTCTGTGTAGAAAGCTGATTAAAACAGATTTGATCTTTTATCTAATCCTCTAGATCAGCAGGTTAATTTGTGATTTTTGATTTATAGCAGTATCACAAAGCTGTAAGGTATCACTGCAGTCTGACACTTGCATAGGAAAAAATGTGACTACACTGGGTTTCGCCAGGGTTTGTAAATCATAGTGATTCATATAGAACCCTATCTGTAGTTAGAGTTTATAATTGCAAGTAGGCTATTGACGGTCCTCAATTCTACAGAAATGGAGAAGATAGAGAAATACAAAATGTTGATGATTCCATCACTGTCTACAAAACCATGACTAAACATGACATAAACATGCACGTATCTATATATTTATATATAGATATGACTATATACACACATATAAAATATACATGTATATATGCGTATGTGTATGCGTATGTGCACATATTCTTTATCAGCTCTGGCCTCAATTCTTTAAGAAGTTACTAATAAGCATGCCTTATGCTACATATCAATACATGTGATAAACATATGATAAAAATTAGACACAGGCAAAAATGCCTTGCAGAGTCTGTGGGCCGCATGACAAAATTTATCCCATATGAATGCCTACAGTGTGGTAATTTAAGTTCATTCCTCTGCTGTCCTAGTAAGTGGTAGCTGCTCTAGGAAGCCCTCTAATCTTTCTGTAACCAGACGTGCCACTAGTAATCTTTCCAAAATGTGATGTCAATGGAGCTGCAGCTGTTTAAAGGGCTATGCAGGGCAAAAATTGGTATTAGTGGCTAATAAAGGCTAATTCTTTTGCAAGCAAAATTAGCTCGCTTCACTAGCTTGTTATGACTTGAAGTGTCTGGCCATTGAGCTGTGCATCTGGCTCATTTGTTGCTCTCAAAGAGGTCGCGCCCTGACTGACAGCTGTACTGGACTGGAAAAAAGTAGCCCAAATAAGTGAGAACAAGAGGACTTTAGTTTGTGCAACTTTAGGACAGTAGCAATCCATGTAAGCAGCCTTAATAAGCAAAAGAGATGAAGCCAACAAAGTTTGTGTCTGATATAGGTCCTGGCTCAGGCCACTGATTTTGCTTAAATAACTAGAAATTTGTCCTCCACAGGTGCTGCATCCCACTCACACAATTACATGATTACATCAAAGAAAAAAATGACCAGTAACTGGTTGCAGCAACCATAAATTATAATTAGAAGCCTGATTTCCATCATGTCTCACACCTTCCTGTGGTGCTCTAAGGCGAATTAAGTTGCACTAGGATAGCCTAAACTCTGTAGATGTGTATTTATTTTTACTCACTGATGTTTTGGGGTGAATGCCACATCAGAGTGTTTTTATTATCGAGTTCCTGTTCCTGCACAATGCAGCTGTACCTATTCTAAACTCCTTCATCAAAGGGGACCATTTCCTTTTTTTCTTAATCTTAGATCAGTTCACCAAGAGCAGTTGTCCCTGACTTCCTCAACCTTGCCCTGCATAAGAGCTTTTTAAAAGTCTTCCCTACATCCTTTCTTTCCTTGGCACATACTTATAAGTGTGTGTATACACATTTAAAAGTGTACATGCCCACACATATTTTAATAAATTTCTGCCCTGTGCGCATGTTCAGACTGGCAAAGACTCGTGGAAAAGGTTACTGCCAGAAAGCAGCAAAGCACATGGTTCCTCGTGTACTTCAGCTTCCAAATGGTTTTAATGCCTTCTTTATTTATGAGATGGTTCAAATTTCTGAACTTTGTGATAATACCATGCAGACAAATGTGTACCAAGGTCAGGACTGCTTACTTTTCCCTGTGGTACTGTTTTTGCAGGTGATTTGAGACTCAGTGTTAATGCAGGTCATCAAGAGTGAGAGGTTGATGATGTTGCCTTTTGTGCAATTAAACCCTTGAATGTTGTTTCTGGATTGAGAGTTTATAGAAACCACATGGAAATATTGGTTTATGTTGTTAAGTAAATTCTGGCTCACAAAGGTTTTTTCATTATCAAACAGCATTTGAATTAAAAGGAGACCTTGGGCTAATGACCGAGTGAGTTTGGCTTCTGTAGCCTGCCTGGGACACTATTTTCTTTGCGCCAGAGCCCCCTGTGAAGTGCCATCACCAGCATTTTGGTAAAAGGTGGAACAGGAAAGGCAAATCTCCCAAGAGAAGACCCGTATGTCCAACTCATCACCCCAAAAAAGACAAAGGAGAGAATTATTAATTTATGTAGAAATATGATGCTTGAAATTGGGCTTTTACATCTGTGTTGTTTTTTCTTTGTGAATTTTTTTTGCTTTAGACACGGTTGGGCACAGCTTGGCTGCCCAGCCCTAAGAGACTGAGAGATTGTGAGAGACAGTAGTGTAAATGCTCGTTGCTTACTGAGGATCTTAGGAAATCATGCAAGATGAAGCTTACATTATTTCCTTTTCTCAGCAGAAAAAAAAAGAGTAAAGGTTCTTTGATCCAGTGGTAGACATAAAGATACACTTTAGAACTCTGTAGAGGGGAGACTAACTTAAAGAGTTTAGTAAATGATAGCTTTGCCCGTTGAAAAGTTTATGAGAAATTACACAAGAAAGATATTGTAACAATTGAGAATTGGAGCTAATGTTGAACAAAAACTAGCTAATCAGGAAAGCATTTGTGGAGATAGGTTGCTTGCCAGGGTACAGGAGAGATTGGTGCTGAAGAACCCTGCTCTGTTTAGATGCTGCCACAGTTAGAATGACAGAAATACATCAACACTGCTGGCCATGCTCAGGCCACAGTTGACAGCCATTTCTCCTCTGAATTGCAAGTATAGAAGTATTACTACCTTGTATTACCAGCAAAGACTTATAGAAAACATGTAAAAATTTCTTGACCTGACTGAAAAGTCTAAATAGTTTGTTTCTTGCTGGATCAGACAGTTTCTCTGTAAGGAAGCAAAGAAATAATGAAATAACATAGGATGTGACATCTTCCTGCTCCCATTAGCTTTTACCATTGCCCTTTCTCTCAATTTGTGTCCCCTAGTAGAATAAATCTCAATTTTGAGTCTGATACAGGGAATAGTAGGCTGGGATCCTTTTAATCTTTTTCTCACAATGGGCTACGCTCTGTTTAGTGTTGTTACCTTTCCCTCTCCTTTACCGGCTGAAGAAATTGAGCTTTATATGAACATTCTTTGTTTTATTCTGCAGTTATCACTATACTTCCATGGATTCAGTTCCTCTTGGCACTCTCTTCGAAGGCAAAAAGTGCAGCTCAAACCTTATTTTGCTTCTGCAAGCTAGCTGGTTTCTCCTGCCGTAACTCTATATTTGAATTTTTTTCCCTTGCTTTTCTGCCTTTAGTCTGTGAAGCTGGTTTTGTGCAAAAAATAACACCATGCTACAGCAACAGCCAGCAGTGGTGCAGTTGCCCCAGTGCTAAGCTGATAACTCAAACAGTGCTGAAGCGTTTTTGCTTTTGTGCTTTGAACTCCTTCTCAGAGCTGGTTTCCTGATTTGTCTCGTTAGCACTGATTTGCTTTGCAGTCTTGAGAGCAATTGCTCTGTTGGTAAGAGTTACAGCAACTAGATCTCTATTTTTCCCTAGCATAGGCAAAGCAGCAGTGACAACTGCCTCTCCCTGTTTTCCTCTTGGCAAACTTCCCAGAAATATGTGTACTTAATTGTAATTTGCTCTCTGTGGTCAGCAACAATATCTCAGCTTTTAATATCTTAACAGCGTCTCTATATTTAACTCTATATGTGTCTAAGACCTCACCTGCTCTCAAACAGAATAACTCTGTATTACAATTAAGTTGAATACATGCAGAAACGATTGTGTCTATTATATATACAGTTAATTCCCCTTTCATTTGCTGCTTCACCTGCTTGTTGTGACTTCAAAACAAAGAAAGACCTCCACCACCACTTTCTTTTGGAAAATAATGTCACTTTCTGGGGAAGCCTTCCTCTGCACATTTAGTATATCATACTGAAATTCTTACTGAGTTTTAGGCAGAGAAGCAATTGTCTGTCAAAATGCTTCAAATCGCATGAAATGAGCAGGCCAGGAGCAGTGCAAGAGTGGGAATATGAGACCTACAATATGTAATATGAGTCTTTTAGTCTAACCTCCCCTCTTTCCACTCTGGTGCTAAATATACTGCTGACGTCCTTGCAAGAAGACAAATGCAGTGAGCTTGGGCATCCAGTGTTTTTGGAAGAGCAATGGGCACTGTTAGTGTAGGGTTAGTTTCACTTATACAAATTTCAATACCTGAAAAACAGAGAACAGATTCTTGTAATTTTATTTGTGACTGTGGTGGTGAAGTCTGGAAAATATCAGATCATCTTATTCAAATATTTAATTTTAAATCTAGCATTTAAAATATATTTTTAACATACATAAAAATGGCAACTTTCAATCCAGGTACATGCCAGGCTCTCCAAGAACTCCTATTCCTGGATTAAGAAAAATACATTTTGCATTTGAAGTGCATTAACAACTATTGTAAGGTAAGAAGTTTAGTCAAAATGTTTAACTTGCCTGCGGCATTTGCATCAGGTGTCAGCAGTACTTTGCTAGCCACTGCTGTGGCAGGAGACAGATAACCATTCCAGTGTGTCCTAGAATGAGCCTTTCCCTACCACTGGTCAGGTGGTAGTTTGATATCTTGTTTTTAATTATCTCTAACCTCAGGGAATGTAAGGAAAACTGATATTGTTGAAAAAACACAAAGAAACAGATTAAGATTAACTTGAAATTAAATTAATTTTTTTTTTTTTATGTGTGTGTATAAAGTATGTCCTTTCTGAAACATAGTTATCCAGGTTTTCCAGATTTCATATCTTCCAGTCATCATCATCTTTCCTGTCCACTTTTATAATCATGCTTGGTCATTCCCTCGCAAATTTTTTGGGAAATGTGTGATTTGCCATTTTGTACTCTTAGCACTGTTGATGGAGAACAGAAAGCACTTCCAGTGTAGTAAATGGCACCTCTTCAGGATTTTGCAGCTTCATCTGCAATATTCTGTATTAACAACAGCAACTTGTGCTTTGAACTTTTATGTGTAACTCTGCTTTGTTTTATAATAGCTAACTAGGAATGGTTTCCCTTAAAAATATTGATATAGCTTTGCAGCAATCTTTTCACGATCTCGTTCAGAATCTTTTTCTGCCACTATTCAATGAATAGTTCGAATTGCTTTTTATAGCTTTTAGCTCAGAATTTTTTAGTTACTCCATTGTTAAATGAAGTGTTTAATGTGTTTAGAAATATTAAATATTGGATACAAGTTGCTTAGGAAATCAGGTAATCTGTGCTTTGTATAAAGAGTAAGTTTCAATAATTATGAGTGTCTCACAGATGAGTAATACTTTTAATAGATTTTTAAAAATTTTTTTAATAAGACCTAACATGCTGCTCCAATGCATGTGGATTCCTAATATCTGAATTTGGTGCAAATCATAGGGATAGGGACTGGCATGTGGCACGTATTAGACATGGTGGGTCACGGTTTGTGTGACCAAACAACACACAGCAGGTTGTGCATAGCTGTGCCCCTTTCTCTCCAGGGGCACAGTCTCAAGTGATAGGAGAAGAACCGCAGCATCAGCTTCCCAGTGGAGCATCCCTCTCATTGGTCTGCGTGGGGGACAGTCATCCCTGTTCAGGAATCCCCTCCAAGAGGCAGTCACCTCTAAGAGGATCGCAGAGCTGTATCGGCCTGGTTGGGATCCGAGCTTCAGAGTGAGGAAGTAATGCTGCCCTGGAGATGCGTGAGAGCAGCATTGCTGGGGTGCAAACCAGGGGAAGGTGATTAGAAATGCAAGTCTTTTGTACGTGAGACCAGGTACGCTCTATAAAGTTTGAGAAGTGCTGCTTTTTGTTGGTTTTTCTGTTCTAGGCCCTATGGTGAACTTACTGCTGGCTGACTCCAGAGAGTCACCTCGTGATCCTGAGTTGGAGTTTCTCCATCTACAAAATCAGGGCTAAGGATCCAAAGTGTCTTGAAATTGTGGGATGAAAAGAACCACATTTGTTATGATTCTGCTGTTTGCTGTTAGTATCAGAAAGGGAGATACTGTGTTCTTATATTGGGAAAGAATCAAATGCTGTGAAACTGGTGGAACCGTAACAATAGCATGAGGAATGCTGGTAAAATACCAGCATGACATGGCTTGAGTTAGAAATATTATATTTTTTGCCACATGTTAGGAACCACTAACCCCAGTGGCTACTGTAACTGATTAAGAATTGTATGGGAATCTGTTTTCAATATCTGTGATTTAAAAATATCTTGGAATGTAGCACTGGAAAAGAAAATATATTTCCTGAAATCTGCCTCAATACCATTTTGTCTCTGCTTTATGGTTTTCTTCCCCCTTTTAAAAAACCCTGTTATTATTTTTTACTGTTTCTTCATTTTCCCAAGCAACTGACATTTATTAGATGTCACGTGCTGAAAATCAGTTGTGTAATTACACTTGCTTTATTTTTTTCAGAGAGAATGTAAAACATTTCAGGGAGAAGAATCTATTTGTCTTGCTGATTTCTGTAACATAATATAGCAAGGAAACTTAAAATGTTTTCTATATGGTTTTGTCATGTCTATTGATTTTTTTTCTTAAGTATTCAACCATTACAGCTGAAAGGATTTGATGAACATGTTATTTTTTTTCTGGTTCCTATGGTCTCTACTTAAAGTGCATTAAGCACTTAAACTCAGCTTGACTAAGCTGGAATGGATGCTTTAAAATAAGAATTATCTTCCTTTTTTTTTTTGTAATAAGGAAATGAAAGCTGTAAAGCTACAAGTATCATCATGGCCACTTTCCTTCATAAACAACTCAGACAACTTTAACTCACTGATAGTATCATTTCTGCCCTGTGAACTTGAAAGCTTAGTGAGGAGACTTTCCCATGCCACAGAGAAGAACAGGATATCAACAGTTCTGAGTCCAATTTCTAGCTCAGACACAGATTTCTTCTGTGGCTTAAAACAAATTAGTTCTTCCTCATATGTTTTAGCTTACTCACCAACTATATAAAACCTCTGAGGTGTATGAGCTTGCAAAATGCTTTAAAGCAGTGAGATGACAAGTTTGAAAATTCTTAAAAAGTTTGTGAGGCCTCAGCCTATTTTTGCAGTTGTCAGTGTGAGTTTTACCTTAGTCTTAGTCAGATTTAGATTTAGACAAAGTTCTGTTAAAATCCCAGCTATAAAGAGCTTCGTGAATTTAAAGTATTGTTGCCAGCAATTGCTTTCATTCAAATTAGTGACTTTATGTAGGTATTTGTATTAGCAAGGCTTCTAGTCTCCTGACACTTTGTTCAGATTAGAACTTGATTCTTCAGAGTTGTACTAGGAAGTATTCAGGCAATTCATTTACTCAGTCCAATTCTTCTCTCTTATCCACCTAAAAATGTACCTTTCATCATCCTCAAAGCCATATCAGAAAAAGAAGCTCATGTCTGAAATATCACTATATTTAACTGTTTTGGTCTGGAGGTCACAAGGTCCAGTGTTCCTGAACCTCAAAAAGCACTGACAGTATTCCCTTCTGCAGTATAATGGATTCTGGCTTTAAAACCCTCACTGCCCTTAAATGTCATATGGAGGTAGGAGCAAGTTCTGTGCAGATACCAGACCGTAGGCTATAAGTGACTCAGTAGGACCAGAGGATTGGCTATCCCAGCTTAACACGACTGTAAGCCTCGCAGCAAGGTGTTTTGGTCAGTAAGCAAGGAGCAGCATGGTGTACTACCACCGATGTCTGCTGCTGAAATTGATACTTTCAGGCTCTGCCAGGACCTGCCAGGTTCAGCATTTACATATCTGTCTATGGACCAGTGGTGAACTAATTATCTCCTCCTGTTAACTGATCCTAGATCTCCCATACATGCGTTGGTATTCTAAGGTGCATATTATGTGCCTTGTAGCTTTGGAAGGCTCAGGTGAGTAGCATGTATGGCCAGAGGGTTGACCACAGCTGTGCATAGTCCCCAGTTGCCTCTTCAAGGTTACTGTGCTCAGCTTTTGTTTTTGTTGAACTTCAGTGAGCTTGCTCTGGCCTGTGCTTCAATGCTCTGGTACTGGCTGAAGCAAAAGGGCCTGATTGATAACAGAGAGCAGCAGCAGCCCAGGAGCATGAGGTCTCCTGCTGCCTTGCTAGCTGTTCCAAAGGCCATGCAAACATTTTATGCAGCAATGACCTGAAAGTGGCATTCTTCTAGACTGCACACCAATGGAAACAGTTCTACCAGAGTGCAGACTTGTCTGTCTACTTCTACCAAAGACTGCAGCTGCAGGCTCCAGATAGGGAACTAGGTATGTGGCACCCTATAGCAAGCCAGTGAAAGAGGCATACCTAAATACAAAAATAGGTATTCCAGCAAGAAAGAACTTTTCTCAGTGTTAGACTGAATCTATGGCTCTTCAGCCTGGAAGCAATGCTGTCAAATGGCTTGTATACAGTAGTAATGCTTAGCAGCAAATTATTAAGCAGACAGAAGCACAACAAATTCTCACAGTCTATAGAAAACTTTCAAGTGCAGTATTCTTGTTTGGGGAACTTTATCCTCAGTATCAGGAAAACAATTCTCCTAGATGGATTCAGTTGCTTAAAAGCTCTGTGATTTTAATAAAATTGTTTTGGACATCAGAACTTCAGAAGCTGAAATGATATAAAGTGGCCGAATACACACATATGTAGAGTTTGGTCTTCGTGGCTTTACAGAATTACTCAGATTTCCTTTGTTTAAAAAAGCAACCACATTTCCCACATCCTAAAAGTGACAGTCCTATAGTTAAAAAAACTTGGTAACCTTCAGCTTGATGGCAGGGGTCGGTGAGATGCAGGAAGTCTTCCTTGAACACACTGATCCACATGCACATGCAGGGGTTAAATGGGTCACAGCTCAGAGGAAATTATATAGTGGCTAAAAGCTACCCAGCAAAAAAAGTCGGGTCTGAGGCTACTGTGAGCTTTCTACTCAATGGCCATAACACTCCTACTCTGGAACAACTTATTTGTCACTACCAGAGATGAATACCCAGATGAAGCAGTTCTTTTGTAACTGAAATTAGCTGAGCTACTGTTTATGGCTGGAACTAGAGGAATGGTCAAAAGCATTTGAAAGGTCTTGGCACATTTGGTACTGTGTAACTACTGACAAAATGTAAATGATTACATGGTGGCTAGAAAGATGCATGCCAGGTTAGTAGTGTGAGAATGCTTTGGCAAATTAGATTAATGACTACATGGGACACACTCTGGTACAGCTCCCATTAGTCATATGAGCATGTTTGATGAGAATGAGATGTGTCTGGAAGCTTGAGCAAACACAATCTGAACCAAGTGCTCATTCTGTTAATAGAAAAAAATCCCAGAATCATACGTTCATATCTGCCTTTCCCTGTGTGTTCATGCAGCCTGTTGATTGATCCATGAAGCTGCGATGACTGGTTGGGGCACTTGCAGTCAGTTGTTCAAAGAAATTTAGAGCAAATAGGTGTTTAGTGTAGTTGCCAGAAGCTGTCAGATACTTACTACTTTTGATCTAATTATGATTTTGTGAAAATTCGACCTAAAGCTAGGTCCACCGAAGAACTTCTTGTGTTCTAACACAACTAATGGTGTTTACCCAGAAAGATGTACTATACTCTGCTGAGGACCATGCCAGTGCGCCTTGAGAGGGAACACACAAAACGCTACACATACCAAGGAAGGAACTACTATCAGGTAGGGAAGATAGGACTTGAACTGTTGTTGAGTGATGCAGATTGGTGCTGCGTGGCTGACATAATCTCCAGTAGTTTCCCAATGTACAAACAGCTTCCCCAAACTCTTTAGTCAGTTTTAGGCCCTTCTTCAGCTCCTAAAGCCATCTCCTTTTCAGTAGTTTTTCAAAGCGCTAATTCGCAGCCCACTGCTGCTTTTCTCACTCTTTACTCCCTCTAGAATAAATCCCTCCTTCCCTGACCCTACTTAATGGTCTTGTGCTGGTTACATGACACCAGCCTCCCTTTTCAGTGGGATTAACACTGATACTGATCTGCTATTTCATTTCTTTGCTGATTAGAATTAGTCTCTCCAACTGTTGTCTCAACAGTCAGCATCATTCCTTCTGCAGCACAGATATATTTTTCAGCTCTGCAAACTATTATTTTGTCTAGCCTGATGAAAGGTCCGCATAACCAGCTAGTGTAACCATTTATACAACGTAATCCATGGAAATATGCATAATGAGACGGAAGAACGTAGTCTTGTTTATGGTCATTTATGGTCATGTGCTGAAGTACTGTAACTGGTTTTAGATACTTTGTTTAAAAAAAGTTTGCTAAATCTTGAGCTATGTGAGAAAAGTGATGGTAGGCTTACAAAATGAGACGCATGGTATGAGGTTAAGTTCAAAGAATTTATTACATTAATTCCAGGAACTTTAAAGAGATCTCTAATTTTCCACAATAGAAAGGAAAGAAAAAAGAGACAATATTTGATTATTCTCATTGGTTAACAATAAAGAAAGAAACAAAAAAATTAGAAAGCGGTCTTAAGCATGATGAGGGGAAAACTAGGATTATGTATCAGGGAAAAGTTTATAAACATAAGGTCTCATAGCTGAGGAAACCAGCTGCCAAATGAAGCTTTGGAATCAGCCCCACTGAAGAAATTCAGGGCTCAACTAGATGTCCATCTATCAAAAAAGGATAAAGAAATCAGTCCAGCCACAACGTAGGGATAATCCAGCAGAGTTCCCTGCCAAATTTCTACCCCAAATAGTGTGTGATTCAGTTGGAATGAAAAAGGAGAGCACTTTGGCTTGTGAGATCTTTTACTGACATAATCCTAAAAGCACAAATTCTTCTGTCTTTTTAAAAAAATACAGCTAATAGCTTTTTAAAAATTTTATTTATTGCAGGTGGAATGTGTAGGCTTTGCTGTTGTTTCAGACACATTGATCCTTGTTTAGAGTGTTGTTACAGTTTCTGGAAGTTTAAAAGAAAATAACATTTAGAATGAAAAATTGTTTCATGACGCCTTTTCATAGCAATTTTCTAGATGTTGTTGGATCACTCATTCCAAGCCTGAGGAAAGACTATTGGGAAGATATTTATTTTGTGCATGCTTAATTAGAGGTATGAAGGAGGGCTAGGATGGTTGTAATGGTATGGTATGGCTAGCTTTTTACCTCTGTTACCATTTCAAGTACAAGCCAAGAGGGATATTTCTAGTTCATTATTTCTCAGTTACTGTTCAGATGGGTGGTAATGACTTAGTTGTAGTGGGTAGGTAGGTAACACTCATACAGTATCGTGTTCAAGATTGGATTGAGCTGGCAGTCTAAGATTACTGGTCATCAAGAACTGATGTTCAAATTTTTAAGGGTATCTAGGCCTTCAGCATTCAAGTTGTTGCCAATTGCAGTTCTGAGGAGTTTGAAAGTGCTCACCTTGAGCTGAAGTAAGTGGAGTTAAACTTTACAGAAAGCTGTGCATACATTTCTCTTTAACACTGACCACCTTTAAAGTTACAGTCTAGCACCCTCAACAAATTTTCAGCGAAATTCTGATGCACCACTTTCCAGTGCTGTCGCTGTAAGCCTCTGTTTATACCAGCACATACTTTAAAAGAGAAGATGGATGACAGTTTGTTAGTTTTCAAGTTGCTGCAAGTGTAGTCTCCTTTCACGGCAATGTCTTCCAAAGCATCAGTCATATCAGAGGTATCAGGCTTGCACAGAGATGAAGCAGATAGTACAGTTTTAAAGAGGCTGTTTCAGAGATAGAATTAGCCTTCACTAACAAATGAATCTTCAGACTAATTGAGTGACTACTGATTTTCTGCAGAAATTTAATATTTGGAATCACAGTACTGTCCATAGCTTGCATTCCTTAATTTATACTGTAAAACTTTGTGTTAGTTTCTAAGAAATGCTGTAGAGCAGATCAAGGCTAATTCTTTGCAAAAGTCTGCCATGTTGTCACTCTGCATTATGAAAATGTGTCACATGATGGAAGGGAAATATGAATATCTGCTATCTGATGTATATAAATGAAAAGGGAAAACAGAGTGAAATCATCAAGCCACATTAGCCAACGTGAACAGATAAGAAGGGGTATAACACTGGAATTGTAAACAGTCAAGCAGAGATTATGTGGAACTGTGCATGCTTTTTAGATGTGAAAACGGAAATGTTGATAGTAGAAAATAAAATAGTCTAGCACTGTTTATCACAGAAAATGCTCAAAATGCTGAGTGGATGGGGCAACAATTGTTGTGTATATATATAAAAAGGTATTTTGTGTATCACTTGAAACTGGTCTGCAAACAGCATAATTTGTAATCAAGTAAATTGACTGCCACTGGACTCCAGTTGGGCTTCTGTATGTATGTGCATCCTGTGCCCTCACACCCGGCTTCTTGCCACAACTCTGATGCTGTCACCGCCTCTGTGGCACAGCTCTCACTGCTGCCCCACCAGCCTGCTTTGGCATCCAGCACACCCTTCTCAGCCACCGCAGGAAACAGGTCACGCATGTGCTGGACATTGCCTCTATCTTGTTGTCTGAACATTTCTGTGAAACCACATGTGCTCAAGTTTGTAAATATGGACATCAGATAAAATGCAAGAAAGCTTGCCTTTGAATGTGGCAGAGTCTCTAGTTCCCTCGTTCTGTCCCCCTCTACTGAGAGAGAAACCACGATGACAGGAAGAGTGAACCATTTCCTCTCCAAGAGGCTCGTTACTGCTGTCAGTAGCTCACATTTACCCAGATTTTGCTCTTTCAGTGCTGACACGCTTTCAGCTGCACAAAATATGAGACTTACCTGTACATTTTAAGTTGCGTAAATAGGACATTTTGTAGAGAAAACAGTCAAATCAGGTTACCACATAATGGAAGCTTTTGTAGTTGACCACTCAGGCAGTGCTGCTGACTGCTGAGCTAGCTCTTAGTAAGAATGTGCAAGTTGTGCTATTTTTAGTCGCTACTTGCCTAGCACTGGACTTGTTTGGAATGATTATTTTATTCTTGCATACACAGGTGTATGTGGCAACAAGAGTTTAGAGGAATTTTGTGAAGTTAATAGAATTCTCACAAGACTTCCACAGAAGAGGGTGAGAGAACACCATGCTGAAAGGAAGAAAGATGCTTTGAATGAACTTTAGGAAAAATATCCAAATCCATTTGACATTCCTCTCAAAATACTCACGTTTTTGCCTGTGGTGAGCACACTTCATTACCCTTGTCATACCACTTCATAACTTCTTGTTAACTTTTTATATTTTACCCACTCATCTAGCTCAGTGGGTTTTATTCCCTGGTTTTCAGACACTACCCTTTCCTAGTTTTCACTCTTTCCAGCTTGCACACAGACACCATCTGGCTTTATCCCCGGGGTTTCCTAGACAAGGGCAATCTAGTTAGCCTTGTGAAATCCAAACCCCAGGCAAAACAAAAACTATACAAAACCTCCACAAGACAGGCTTTCTCACTTCTGTGTGAGGGGCATCTACATTACCCGTAGCAACTGCCACAACAAAAATCACATCTTGAATAACAATTTATCTTCTCAACCAGCCTTATTCTTTTCCCCATTTTTTTTTTTTCTATTAATTTACTGGAGTTACTGCAAGTCTGTTCTGGTCAAGAGAAAGTTTGACCAGTGTGTGTGTAATTACAGAGCTTAAAAGTAGAACATCATGTAAAAAACTGTCTATAAAAATGCTTGGAATAAAGTAGATTGAGAACAGATTTAGTAAAGAAATTAGGAAGTCGTTCCAGTGTTCTTTTCTTTTCTAAATAACATAGTGCAAATAAATCTCTGAGGCAAGATTCTGGACAAAGACATTCCTTTGAAAAGAGACCACAAGATTCCTGGTCTTCTTAATGGAGAAAACAGAAAAATTTGGTCTCAGTCTGGGACTCTCAAAATACAGATCTTTTTGGAAAATGTGGACAAGTACAGAATATTGTCCAATATATTCATCCTTGAACAGAAATAAACCAAATTTCTGTGTGCTCTGACTGTCGCATAAGAGATGGGAAAAAAAGAGGAAAAAACCAAACCCTCCCTTTCTTTTTTATATTCGCTACTTTCCAAAGTTTCTAAAGGAATTTATTTGAGCAAGGCATTTTGAGCTGTGTATCTGATTTTCCCTAAGAAATTATGATGTAGTTGCATAGTTCAGTGGTTCGAATCTAGGTATTCTTCTATTTCAGGCTTTGGGAATCTGAAGTCAGTGGGGAACTGCATTTCCGCATAGGTGTAATTCCCTTGTGCTGGTCACATTATGAGGACTGCGTTGAGTTCTCCACAACAACAGAGCCATTCCAACTTCTAAAGACTTGATTTTTGCTTTTCATCTTTTGTTGTGTTTTGTTGTCTTTCCTGACTTAACAGTTACTCCTGTGTGTCTTCACAAGAAGAATGGATATCATGATCCTGCTCTGACAGCATAAGCTCAATGAAATGAAGAAGATGAGCAAGATTTCTACTGTTATACACCATGGAAAGGTAAAAATATAAGATGCTTTCTCTGCTCATCAGTCACAAGATTGGAAAGGATGATGTATGTAGTGATAGTTGGGGACCAGTGATACAGTTTTCAACCTTGTTAAATGCCCTGTGAAAAGCAGCATATATTGCTGTCTGCTCTCAATATGACTGAGCGTCCATAATATTCAGATGATAAAAGGCAGTTATGTAAGGAGTAGGTGACATATCAGATGTGCTATCTTTGCTTTGCAGTGTTCCCCAGTGAAAACCACAATTCCACTTTGGTTTAATGAGCATGCCCTGATGACATTAGTAGGTTTACATTTTGACGTGATCAGAAGAGTAGAAGTAGACCGGCTAATGTTAGCAGGAGGCGGTGTCTGACATTAATTAGACAGAATTTTGCAGTCTAGAACAGGGTTTTTGTTGCTCTTTGAGCGTTCCTCTAAAATGGTGTTCTTTTCAGTTGCAAAGAAAAGACTTGTTTGTGGAAATTCTTGTATCAGTTAACACACTCAATTATGTATCAACAGTCTGACTTTTAAAGGATGTAAGATGTAAATCAACAGCCTCTGTTTTTAATCACAGTGGATGCACAGGGTCCTTTTGAGCCCTAATGAAGAAGTTTGGAGCTGGAGACCACAACATTTTGAACTAATTTTGGTATTCATTTTGCACATTTCCAAGGTATCCGAGATGCGGCTAATAATAATAGCAGGTGTTGTCTGTTTCTCTCAGCATGTGGCATGAAAGCAGTGTGGTCACACAGCTATGCATTATTTACATGGTGTCAACGCGTCAGCAAGTGGGATGGCAGAAAGCCAGATTAAATCAGTTCTGATTTTAAATACAGGACACTGAATAATAATGCTGTGTCACACTTGAGGACATTGGAATCTGGCAAATCAGCAAAGGCTCACTGTGTCAGGCTCATTTAAATGACTTTCCCCCTCCCCCTCACAAATGATGAAGGAATCAAATCCAAAAGTCAAGGAAACTGTATAAAGTTGGTGCTTTTTTAATTATTTTTTTCCCCCCTAAGCAAAAGATTGTATCCAGTAAAGAGACACTCTTTGATCACTTAATATAAAGATCCATGGATCTCTGCCCTCATACATTAGTGTCTACTCCTGAGATTGGACAACCACCCTGCGGTGCATCTCTGCTATTTATTTTTGTTGTCTCTCTAAGTAGTAAATCTGTTTGGTAGGATTACTTTCTTTTCTTAATTTTTTTTTGCAGAAGCTAGCACAACAAGTCCACGATCTCAAATGGTAAGTTTATTTGTAAGCAGCAATCACATTATTCAAAGTGGGTGCTTTTTGAGGTCTCCCAAGAAAATCTGGGAATGCTATTCTCAGCTGTTGCTTCTTCTGGAGGAGCCCTGATATCTGTATCATCCGTAGAGCTGGTTCACCTTTTCAGCTGGTAGAAAATTAAGTCAGCAAAATAAAAGCATGAATAGTTTTCTGTTGGTTTAGTAACCTAGTTGGGTTCACTGAGGAGCCATGTGAAAATGAGAGAAAGTGGAAGGGAAGGTATGGGCCTGCATGTCAGGGGAGGAAGGATGCAAGGAGAAGCAGAGGGAGCAGGACTATTAGATGAATTCCACCATACTGTGAAACCTTACCCTAGTCGGTTAATGCACAGGGAGGGAGCTGTTAGAAGAAGCATCCAAAATACTGGGATTCATTTTACCTTGTCACCATAATACCCTTTTTATGAAACTAGAGCTATGCATGCTCATAAAAACCTTTTGCTTTTTTTTTTATTTTAAGAGATAATGCAACAATTGGAGTCTGTGCACAGTTCTTTCAAGTTAAATGCTTAGTTCAACATTCCACTTCCATTTCCTGGTAGAAAATGTTTTATATGAAAGCAACTTTAACCTTTCAGAAGGGTTCATTTACTGTTACGTTTTGTATCAGCTTTCCAAAAAATGCAGTCTGCACTTCGTGTATTATAGGTTCTGGTTTTAATATTAGTTTAGAAAAAAGAGAGTCATATGCCATAAGTCAGAAATAAAATATTGTGCCAGAATTCTCTCTATACATGAATTCACCCCGTGAACGAGTGTTTTAAAGTAAGTTTGATCACTTAAAGCCAAGACTTGGGCTCAATGTGTCCATGAACCAGCTGGTAACAAATAACACATTCAACTCCCAGTCACAGGAAACTGTTAGGTTGCCTTTTTATAGACAACTACATCCCTACTGCTCCTGAAGCACAAGGGAATATCATAGGGACTTAAAAAGTGTTGAACACCTACCATATGCACATAAAGAAGTGTAATAAAGATGAAAGGCTTGAACTGAGCTTTAATTCCTATTTTTCTGCTTTTGATTTATCAGTTGCTTCTGCATTGCTGCAATTTTCTTTGGCCTAAAATTAGGTATAAGATGTTTGAATTGCTTAGTTCGATCAAATCAGTCAGACTTAGAATTCCCTCTCTGTTAGTGTAACAGATGATAAACGTAACATTTTAAAGTACTTTCATGCTTTCTTTCCAGCATTACTGCTGTAACAACGCACTGCAGCAGGCAGTTCCTGGCCACGTCACTGTTACGGAGTTGCTGCAGTCATGGTGAGATGGGCACTGAACTGGTAGAGCTGTATCAATGTGACTCTGAGCTAGAGCTAGGGCTGACTTCGTTGGGTACAGGGCCATAAAAACACAGCTGAACTGCTTTTGAGATCTTGACAGCTTCCCTACATAGTGCTGCAGTGTGCTATGGGACTATCTCAGCTGTCAGGTTTGCCTAGAAGCCCCTATGCTGTGGTCCATTGCCATGTATGGATGTATTCTGAGAATTCTCCTCTGCAGGACTTCTACGATCAATAAGCACCTCTTACAGAAAAAAGGGCCTTGAGACAGTCCTGGCCGTAAGCGAGACAATAAAGGCTAAACCTCTGTGCTGCTGAGCCTGAGCTTCTAATAAAGGGCTCAGAAATTGTAAGAGTAAAGCTTCAAAGTAAGTACAGATTTACAGAGGAAGGGCAGATAAGAGGGTTGTAGCCCACCCATTAAGACCACCTGGTCTTAATATATGGTAGTAGTCAACCTTTGTGTGACACACCCTTTCCATATTCTAACCCTGTTCCAGGGATTGAGGTTTCCAAGAATTCTGCTGGAGATACACTTGTCAAAGTTGGGTGCACTACAGAGGCTAAGTCTGTCAGTCATACGTAATAGTTTTATCACCCCGTGAACTACAGCAGCTAAATCTGACAGTGATGGAGAAGTAGAACCTCAGTAAAATAACATTTATGATATTTAATATCGCTAATCTTTTCTGATGATGAATGCATGTCCAATGCTTCGAAGATGGAAAGGTCTGCAAAAAATGCAAACTATTATTTTATCTGGAAATGTGTTTTGTGGTATCCCAGAGAGTATTCACATTTCTTTTTCCTTTTTTGTGCATGTGCAGGAGTTCTCATGAATTTTCAGCAATGAGTCCATATGGGAATAATTTCATTGTGAGACGAAGTCTTCCATTCTATCATGAAAAAAGGCTGCATGGAAATCACGGAAAGCTACAGAAGAAACTATCAGTCATTGTTTGAAAGCATTGTGGCCTATAGAGATGGAAACCAGAACGTGGATTTGCCTCCAAATTTTATAAGCTTCTAGAAACCCAAATGATGAGAAACAAATGCGAAAAGTTCACAAAAGTAGTAGTTGCTAAAAAAAATATTCTTTAAGCCCTGTTGCTTTTATGTTGGACAGACTTGGCACGAAGGCTATTAATTGTCTCAAATACCATTGTTGAAACAGGTAGAGCTATTCCTAATATTTTTTGGTTGCCACCTAGATTAGTGTCAGAGTCCTCAGTTGCTAACAATGAAGTTATCAACCACTGGAACAAATTATTAAGAGAAACAGTAAACTTACCATTTCTTGAAGTCTGCAGACTGAGAGTGGATGGTATGCTTTCGCAAACAATGGAGACACAGCTGGGTGAAATTACATGGTCGTACTAAAGAGAAAGGAACATGAGATATTCTACATGGTCCTTTCTAGACTTAAGAGCTATAGGTCTATAATTTCACAAGTACCGTTACAAAGAACTCATTAGAAGTGGCGATGACCATAGTACTAATCCAAATCCATCTCCTGATTTGGCACAAGTATTTGCAAAGTATTTAAAACAAGATTCCAGAAGATTTTAATTTTTTTTCCCCCTATTACAGTCCTGCCACTGAGAATAGCTAAACTACTTCCCCCCCCCCGCCCCAGATTCCTAGTGTTTTGGGTCATTGGACACTGTAGAAGTCCTTTGAGTAGATGTATAGTATATAATGTTATCAGCAATCACCACAATGGTCACAAAAGGTATTTGTTCAGTATGAGTAAAACGTCTCATTAATCATAAACCAAAATTACTCCTGTGCCAGAATGGGTGGCTTTGGTGGCATAGCTAGGACAGCATAATTGGGATGTCTTAACTAACGCTAGAAGATCTAAACAAATATCATGGCATAGCTCGTTAACAATACTTGAGATATCAAGAGAAAGCTGATGATTTTGTGCCCAGAATGGATATGCATAATTTCAGAGGGAGATTTTTCGTTTTTAAATTGTAGTCAATGGCAAGTGATCCTTTCTTTTCTGTGAGTGTCTGAAACTCTCTTTGTGGCCCGCATTTTCTGTATATGTATGTTGTGCCTCAATGAATATCTCAACTATCCCTCAGCTGGAGGGCTGCCTGCAAGGCATGCTTTAGCCAAACACAATGTGTCACTCATACAAGGAAGGCAGTGCAATATAAGAGAGGCCAGAGGAAATTTCATAGTTTGTTGTATATAGGCATTCAGATTGCTTTATCAAGAAGTCTCTTCTGGTCTTAAGTTTCATAATGTTATAACCTGTGCTGGTTCAAATAAGTTCAATTTTCTCTTGCTACTGTGTTTTGATGCTCTTGAGAGAAGATGATTGGCAAAGCTGGATGCAGGAAAAGAGGAGGGGCCTCTGACTGCTCTTAAGATTTTCAAATAAATTATCCTTAAAAAACCTAACAAACAACCTAGCTTGTCATAACAGTTTCAGCATCAACAGTGACTAATCTATTTGTCCTATAAAGACCATAGTCCATTTAATACTTTGATTTTGTGAATCTACAAGAAAAAAATTTGGTTGATTTGGTTGAAGGCACTCCTCAATTTTAGTCTGTGTAGCTCTCTTCTAAAAAGTAAAATAATAAAAATCGGGGGGAGGGGAATGAGAAGTCATGAAACATTTGAGAGGTTGAAGGTCTAGACTACGTTTCTGTTCATGAAGGTGCTTCTCAAAAGTATTTTGAGCCACACTGCAAGGAAACTGAAGAGAGCTTGAACTGCTTATATTCTCTTTGCTGTGTGGATATACAGCAAACAGTTTCCTTGTCCCACAAGGATTTTGTTGATTTTGACCTGGCATAGGACTCAGTGAATATATGAGTGACTTAAGAAAGAAACAAACGTATTTCATTTCAATACTGACCTTTTTTTTTTTTTTTCTTTTTTAACCTTTTAATATAAACTAAATTAATTTTTAACAGGAGAAGATGCTATTAACCACAAACCCAAGACTTTTTGTTTTAAAAATGTTGAAATGGCACATTTCTAGAATTTCAAAACCTGTTTTTCCAATTTTGTTGAGCATAGGAAGCTCTTTTGGGAATAATTTCAGTTTTGATGAATTGTCAGTTGTGACCATCTCTCTTCTTTTCTATGAAAGCTCTGTTTTCACTCTCAGCTCTAAACTCAGGCTTTGAATGCTTTCCAGAAGTCTAAGGTATGATTGCTTTAGTTACCTTAGTTATGCATTAGAGTAAGACAAGAGATTTTGGACAACTATCTTTATCCACTGGTGCAATAAAACAACAGCAAGAGTATTGTGATAGTCTGAATTGGAATTTTTCTTCCTGTGCAAGTACTCAGGACTGTAAATGTTCTGTGTTTTTTGTTACTACATTTCACATACATACAGTTTCATTGTCGGTTATTGGTTTATGATTTGTAAACAAGTAGATATGAGTTATGTGTGTTCTAGGGATTTATTTTGTTAACATACCGAGTGGATTTTCCATTCCTGTCAAGAAGGATTATTTTCCCATAACTAATGACAATGGTTGTGTTGACAGGACATCATTAATGAAACCTGTCTGGATGGTGCTCACACCTGAAAATGAACTCTGATTATTTTTTTTTCCACTTTTGATGGCAATAATTCTATATACTTGCATTACTCTACAGATAAATTCCTTTTATGATTTGACTGAATGGAACATCTATTCTGTTGGGAAGAAATGCAGGCACCAATTGCCCTCCAGTCAGCTTTGAAGACTGGAGATGGAGGAGGACTCAGTGTTGGAACAGAAGGAGCAAGGCCTGGGTAAAGTCTGCACAAATACTGCCAAATTATTCCAGGGAAAATCCTTATATTTCTTTCCTATGCAGGAAGAGAAATCCAAGCTGAGCTTTTCAGAGCTCTGAAAAAGAGGATCAGTTCATAAGTGTTGAATAAGGAAGTTATCAAATGAGTAAGAGGGGGCTTCTTCCTGCCTGAAACCAAAAAGGCATTGCACTCTTCCTTTTGCCAAGCGAGCGCTACTGTATAATGTCTACCAGTTAGTAAATGTATGTTACCTTGTGTGTGAACAAAGTACTGACATTTTTAATAGCTCTAATAGCTTGTAATCCTACTGTTTGGTAATATTTTAAATGTGTTTTATTAATAAAATTGCCTAATTTACTCAGCTATAATTCCGTAGACATCATTAACGAGCACAGCTTTAGAGTGTCAGAGCCCTTGGGGGTATCAACATGCCCCAGTGTCCCTGCCCGGGGCTCGCCCTGCTCCAGGGAGCTGCTGTCCTGCATGGCACCCTGACATAGAGCTTGTGCTGAGCCCTTGCTACCCACAGTGCCTAGAGATACATCCAGTGCATCCAGATGCAGAAGATGTAGCCTTTTCTAACAACACGTTCTTATGAGGCAATGTTGGCCTCCAGAGGAAAAGACTTGTCGTGGTGCTATCCTTCGTTTTCAGGAATAAGGCACACTTCTGATGAAATCAGGTACTGGAAACTCTTTTACCCTTGCTGTAGCATATTCTCTTGAAGTACACGAGCCTGAGATGCTATATGATGATAATGCAGCTGGACCAAAAGTGAAATTTTCTGTTGTCTGCTTTCTGAAGAAATCAAGTACAAGTTTACAGCTTTTCAGACTTGAAAACAGCTCCACTCTTTTGTTTCAGGCTTAGCTTAGAAAGAGCTCAAATTTCCTAATGCAGACATTGTCTTTACATAATAGTTCATATCACAAGTTTTCCATGAAAAATGGTGAAGGCCTTTTGCAGGGATACCTGGCTGCAGTGGGGCTTCCAGTGTGTTATTCAGTCAGAACCTCAGATGACGTTAAGGATATGCATTTTAAGTTATATTTGCATTCTCATGGGTCTCTTTACTCTTTTTTTTTTTTTTTAAAAAAAAATCAAAATCAAAGTTTTAAAATTGTAACAGTCTGAGGTCCATCTGGACACTGCTTAGTACTGTATCTGGGATCAAGATGTCTTCATTGCTAGACAGCTGAAAGGAAATACATATTCTTCACTGCAGTGCGTATCTCCTGCATACTATCAGGAACACTCTTCTGAGCTGGAGGAATTAGCAGTGGCCTTTACAAAGCATCAGCACTTCCCTGCAGTCCCAGAGAGGGATAGTGCTTCATGACGCATCTTCTTCCAAGCAATAGTTTTGAAATATGCATCCCATTATCCTTCCAGCATAGGAAACCAGAGGTCTTTTCTATTTTCTGTGCCAGGACCTCCTTCCACTCATATTGCAAACTGGCAATGCACAAAGAGCAGCTAGTAGAATATGCCATTAGCCAAATGTGTTACCAAACTTGAATGCCCTGCTCGTGTACTAGCCTTCATGTAACAGAGCACTGTAAGTTTCATCCGTTGCTGTCTGTGCTAATCAGTAGCATTCTTTGGGATCCATTTCATTTTGTATTGTTTCAAATCCTAAATTTGAAGCATAACACCAGTGTTATTTTTGGACTGACAGAGTACCAGTGCATTGTAGAAGATCAATTGAGAGGTTTTGGCACTGGACTAGGGAGAAACGGGGGCTTGTGGTGCTGCCCTTTGTGCTTGGAGTCAAGGCAGGAGTGGAGACTTGTGATGGAGGACAGGACTGTGCTCTGCTTTCTGTTGGGCGCAAGCGCTTTGGAGGCAGAGGAGATTTAGTTTTCATGCACCTCTTGAACTCCATGAAAGTGACTAACTGCTATTTCATTTTGACACTGGAAAGGAAGCATCTCAGCTTGTGGTTCTGCTGCTAAAATAATTTCTTTCATTGGTAGTTCTTGTTTCTGAATCCTGATAATCATTTGATTTTGCTAATTGTGAGTTTGAAGCCTCTGCAGACCCAGGAAAATTTCTGCAGCTTTTACCTGACTTCAGTTTTAATATCTTTCTTCATGACAGTGGGCTACTTCTCTATGAAAAGAAGAATGCTGCTTCTTGTGTACAGTTATATGACCATTAAAAAGACAATTAGTTAGAGTTTAATGGTAATGGCATTTAACTGCATTATCTACTATGCCTGTTGGCAGCTGACTCATGGCAGTGTTCTGAACCTACAGCTGCATAAAATGAATGATAGGCATCACAGTCCATAGAAATCTCGTTGAAAATAATATTGCCTCTGAAAATCAAACCTCTCATGAGCCTAGTCTTAGTACTACATTTTTATTCTGATCATATATATGTCTTGAATTCTCACTGTCTGTTGGTTCAGCAGTAGACTTGGTTATTACGACTTCATCCTGTCATTTCGTTACTTAAATAATATACTAAATGGTGTATAAATACTTATTCATGAATGTTGTCAATAGATAATATGCATCCTCAAAACTGAGAATGAAATAAAATGACTTTATAAATCAGGAAGGCTTATAACATTTTATAATGTTGTCTTAAGTACAAGTCAGAAGAAGGGGAAGTGCTTATAAATGGTGTCAATAGTTAGGTTTAATTCTTCGTTAGGATAAAATAAAATCACTAGATTCTGAATAACTTTATATTGACTTCATTCACTAAAAAGTGATGCTACTATTTCAGGCATTTGTGTAAGCTTATCTTTTTATACTACACGCTGAATACAAGTCCCTTCTGTTGCTAGGAAATCATATACTTAATACTTGATGAAAGACTAATCTTTATGGTGGGATATGTTTTTTTTTTTTCTTTCTCACCTTTGGCAGCACATCTTCTATACTTCTGTATTCAGCACAGAATAATATTTGCAACTGTTGCTACCCAAAGATATCTACTGTCATAGACTGATCCTAACCTGAATTCATCATACTTCAGCTCCTACCTTCAGCTTAAGTTCTTGCAGAGGCAGCTTAGGAGTTTGAAGGAACCTGTTGTTTGCATTACAGCTGTGAAGGGCAACAGGTCATTCCTCCTTGCAAAAAGAGAAGATTTTTTCTGGACTTAAGAGATGTTACTTTTATGCACATTTTGGAAAATTGAAGGGAAATAAGTAGCCTTCTCCTGCTGAAGCAAAGAAATTTGACAGCTGTGAATGGAACGAATGGAACAGGCTGAAGCCATTTTGGAGATAGATTGATGTTTAAGTTGTACAGCGTGGATGGGATTGTTTAATAAGTATTCTCTCTTCTTCTTTCATTACATGAGCTTTTGCTTTTCTTGGATCACACAGATTCTTATAAAAATGTAACTAGCTACTATTCCGAATATGCCAAATAAGAAACAGATGGATCTCTTCAAAGAATAGTCTATCAGTAATATTAATGGAATCTCATGTTTAGGGACCAGGCACCTCCCTTTCCTCATGCCAACCTTCTTGGTCTGAACAAAGAGGCTCTTCTAGCAATGATTTGCACATGGCAAAGGAGAAGAAGGAGGTTTTGGTAGCTACAAAATGAATAGTGCTGTTTTTTTCTCTTTTCACAATGTATTTTTAATGCACTATACTCTTGGCTATTATACACAAGGTTTTCTGTGGTGGACTGATTTAAACAGGCTTGACCCACTTGTCAAAGTCCTTTTCACACCACAATTTAACTGGTGTAACTCTATTGCCTCAGTGGAGTTCCTCTGACTTAAATATAATTCTCCCCAGTTAATACCATGTAGAGCTAAGCTAATACCATGTGGCTAACCAGAAGCCTTCCGAATGAAGAGAATTCCAGTTGATATAGCCTATGATAGGATGTACATAATACTCCTTAGACACCAATCCATGCATTTTGGATTAGGACTTTACTTAGGTTTTGCATTTAGCTAAAGCATCTTTTTTTTTTTTTTTAGGTTTTGCATTAGCTAAAGAATCTTTTTGCTTTAGCTGAAGTGGCCCTGTACTCTCCTATTCTCTTGCCTCATGACACCTTTCTCAGTAAAGAAAATCTAGTGGTACGAATGACTGAGTACCTCCACTTCTTTATCAACAACAACTTCATATAACACATAATGTGTATTTCTGTGCTATATATTGTCAAAACCTGACTTTACCAGTTGTGCTGGAAGACAGCCAGAATAGTAGCTTCAGAAATGGTTGAGGTATGCCTCTTGAGCTTATCAGACACTCATGAGTATACCTGGTGTGTCAAGCCTTGGGTTGCCTGTGAGGCAGCCAGGTGAGTGAAGGCAAGCACGAGACAGATTCTGTGATTCTTGTAGCCATCCTGACTGCTCCCAAGGCTGTTATGGGCAAAGCATGCAAGCTGCACGAGAGATACACTTCATAAAAATCAGATAAAAAAACTGAGATGTTCTTTTACTGCTGTTATTTCCTTTTACTTGGGATATTTCCAAAATTGGGCAGATGGGATGTGCAGTACTTGTTTGCTGATGAAATGATAACTTAACCTAGATAAAGCACATACATATTGCTATTTTAATAAAAGAAACAAGGCTCACGTTTAAAAGGGAAATATAATACAGTAAACATCCTTTTGTACTGGCCTAGTTATTTTTCTAAACTTGTGCCAGGCTGAGATATTTGCCTTCCAGAATAGAATTTTTGCAAGAGTCTGCAAGTTCTGTAAATACCTTTTCCAGTATCTGATGAGTGAGAAAAAGATCTGTGGTCAGGTGGACATCTCAGTTACAACTCTTTATTGAGCACCTAATGTATTAGGCTTTATGTCCCACAGACCTTTCTCTTTCTGAGCAGAACTGTTGAACTGAAATTTTCTGAAATTTTCTGATTTATTTTAGTTCCAAGGAAAATACCGGAAAATGAATCTAGTCTTCAACTGATGATGACCATGAGTCTTGGATGTCCATGATGTTTAAACAATTCAAAGTGATCAGGAAGAAGTGGGTTTTTTTTTGTGTTTTTTTTTTTTTTTTAAATTTGATTTAAAAGCAACCTGAAAACACAGAGAATAAACTTACATTTTCAAATTTTAACCCTATTTCCCTTAGAGCACTGATTTTTTTTTTGGTAGTTGTTGAAGTCTTGTTAGCATGTCTTATTCAGAACTTCAAACCTTTTTGTGTATCTCCCCTTTAATGCATTTTAGAACTCTTTTTAAGTAAATATTTTATATGTCCAGTCTTGTTTTGTAGACATCATTGTCACTCCGCTCAAACTGTAGTAAGATTATTTGTTGTAAACAATGTAGAGATCAGAATGGAAGTAGATGTGACCGCTGCTACCCACAGTACTGACAGTAACTATGCCAAGTTACCGGCCTGGGATGCTCCCACTCAGTCATACCTCTCATCAGTGCATCTTTTTTTTCAGCATTTAGTATGTTCCCTTGCTACCTTGTGACCTGTTAGAGGACTCCCAATGGAAACACCCTTCTTAGAGAGAAGATATTAGGTTAGAATAAGAGAGCTGATGTGAAAATAAGTCATACTACCTTTATAAAATCATCTGTGTTCAGGATCCGTCTGATGTGAGGCTGCAGGAACACGATGCCAACATCCATCCTTAGACCTGCTACAACAGCAACCATTGCAATCTACCCCAGGCCTTCTGCACTTCCTTTTCCAGCACCCCTGGGATCTTCCCAAGTGACTTAGAGGGATTTCATTAGGGACATCAAGATGGACTCCCCATAGGAGAACTAATGTTTCCTTCCTTTACACCTGGAGTGAATAAACGAATCACAGCAACTGCTTTGATGCTCAGTTATGATAGTGGTGGGCTGAATATGTCCCAATATGAAGATATGGTGGCCAGAGTAGAAGTATGTGCCATATCTTGATGGCAAGAAAAGGGTGCAGTTGGAAAATTGTCTGACTGTTTTGTATTTGGTATTCCTGTTCTTTGATGCCAAGTGTTCTGGCAGCACAAGGTAACTTGAACTAGAAATCTCTGTAGAAACATTCAGAATAGTTTATCTTTACAGTAGATGAGGATTGCTTAAAAAATTGAACTCCTGCCTACTGGGATGTTTGAAGTTTCAGAATATATGCAGTTTATTTTTGTCTTGAATTAGAACAGAGAGTCAAAAGTGTTTGCAGAAAAAAAAAGTTTGAAATGTTTCTCTTTGATACTATCAGATCAAACATAAGAAAACAAAAATCCTCTCCTTTCAGAGAAGAAATGCTGGATATTTGATGATGACAATATTAATGACCTTTGAAAATGCATTATAAATCCAGGGCAATGTCAACATTGGTATTAGTGGTGGATAAGTTTGTTTAAATAGTATTTAAAGCAGCTTATTCATGAAACGCAATCTTCTGGGTGTTTAGAAATGTCTTATTGTGCTTAGAGCCTATAGTTATTATACTTAGAGCTGACCTGTTGCTCATTTAGCTGGAAGTGAAAAGTTGTTCTTGCAGTCTGTCATATTTGCTTGGAAAGAAGAAAGGCTGGCAAAAAGTAACATTGCTGATAACTTTGTTTCCATTGAGAAGGCACCAACAACTTAGGCCTTATTCATCAGAATGGTGTTACGTACAAACATGTTTCACTGTCAATTGTGGCCGAAAGAATCCTAGTTTAGTGTCCCTGAACAATGCTGGTACATTTATTTTTTTTGCTAAGAACAATGCTGGCCATGGTTATCCATGGTATAGTCATTAGAAGTGTGATTAGCATTGTTCTGAAATATGGTTTTCCAGCCCAAACCGAACAACCTTCCACTCAATCCCCCTCTGTGAAAACTATGCTAAAACTCTGCAAGGAACAATGAAATTTTACAATCATTTGGTGAGCACACTTTGTTCTTCAGTTATGTCTGTACAATAAGGAGAAATCTGCAAAGTGATGATTGTTCTCATCCCCTACTAAGTTCAAGACGCACCACAGTTTAATTAGTTTTTAATATCTCTTTCTAAGAACTGTCCATTCAGAATTATCAAGATGACCTTAACAAAATGATCTTTTTGAGCCATGAAAGATTGTGTATATTTTAAACAAAAGACACTATGCCATACTGATTCACAAAAGCCTGTGTGATTCCATGGCTCTGAGAAGTCTGCTGTGGGTAAGGACTTAGGTACAGATTGGTGGGCATTTTTGCTATCAAAAGCAAGACAAGTCCAGCTCCCAAAGAGGTTTCATACTGCGGCAAGAACCCAGTACTGAGACTTGTCTGTGCTTCAGTAGCACTTAGTGAAAGAAGTGTTCTTTTGCTTCATGAGTTTGGTGTTGATTAGTCTGAGTGATTGCCTCTGCAGCCCAATTTTCTGTTTACAAGGTCAGCACAAGACAAAAGCCAGGAAGAGACAAGATTAATGCTTTCTGCAGATCATGCAGTACGTTAGGATTGAGGCTTCCCTGCTTTCAGTCTGTGTTACAGAGGTACAAATCATTGTCAACAGGAGTAGACCTGAGAATCATAGGATACTTTTTAGCATTTCTGAAACACTTACATGTCTCTTTGGGTCTGCAGAAAATGAAGCTTTCTGCCAACGGTGGGTAAAAGCATAGGTATTATATCCTATTATATGCTGAATTTTTAATCATGTCAGGTGAAGATGAATGAGGATGATATAAAGAAAATTTAGGTAGCGAAGTTTGCCTCTGTGTTTCAAGGATGGAAGAATTACCTGGAATGCCAAAGTATGTGCATGGCAACCTAGTCTGTATCTGCTATGGTGGTAAGCACTGTGCTCAGGGCATTGACCATCCAGTTGCCACTCAGCAACAGAAGATAGTGATTTCTGACTTCTGTCTATGAACAAGACTTGATACCACGAGGTTAAGGTTTGGAGCCTGTTGAGAAATGTGGAAAGCTGTAAAAGATATTGCCCAAACTATCTGCAAAACAGTGCTGTGTTGAAGGCCAGGGGTGACCTGTCTGGCTTACCCCATCTGTTCCAGGGGAACTGAAAGTATGCACACCGCCACCCTCTCTATTGTAGACCTGGTCAGGTTTTCTATTAACAGAAGAGGTTTTTTTGCATCAATCTGTGAGCCAGTGCAAAACAGTTTTACTCTTTCTATATTTTTCAGTGATGGCAGATGGGATAAATGCATGTTGTTGGAGCTTCAGTAACTTGTAATTGTGGAAACTTGCATAGAGAAGACATCCCTTCTATCTGTCCTTGTAGAGATCACAGAAATGAGTGGACTACATCTTTCTCCTTGACCTTACTATCCTTTTTCCCTGGTGCATCTACAACTGATAGGATCATGGTGGAGCGTGCCTTTTGCTGGCAAAACTCAAGTGGTCAACTGATAATTGTGGCAATTGCTACATCACTGTATTTTGTCCCCAGGATTTTTGTAACGTGTTGCCACCAACCTGTTATTGGCTGAAGATTGAGAACAGTAGATATCAAAGATCACCTCTGTGATCTCACAAAACTGCCATTTCTCTGTTCTCTGACACAGCCTTGGGACACCTCCTGCCTGCATCCCTGGCATCACTTCTTGCCTTTAAACCTGTAATCTGGCTGAAGGTTGTGCCATAGTGAATGCCTTAGAATGACATGTTTCAGGAGGTAGAGAATACAGTTGTTTTTAGCAGTCCTCAGAGGTTCAGGTCCTAATCCTTTTCTGATATGCAGTGCTCACAAGTACTTTTAAGGCTTGAGCGTATCTACAAGTAAGGAAAATACATTTTTCTCTTAATTTGGAAAGCTTCAGCATAAGGATCTTAGACTTACCCTGGACTCACAGCAGTGGCACACATTTAAAACTGAGGGCTGCAAGGAGATATTAAGATTTTGGTGCAGGCCAAATGATAGTGTTGGACACGACCTTCTTAGAAACAGTTTCAGAGGTAACTAAGAGGGAGCAGGAAGTGCAGCTATGATTGTCTAAAGTTGGCACTGACTAGATGATGGGAAATGGGGAAGTGAAAGAGAGAGGCAGTGGGGACTTACCTTGATAATTTTTTTGTTTAATTATGTTCATGCAGCACTGCTACAATTACGTACATGATATCTTGTGTAAGGCTGAAAAGCTGACCTTCTTCATGAAGTTAAAGAGGCTTGTTTCTGCTGAAATCCTGCAGGGATGGAAAATGATGGCTGCTTTCCCTGCTACTGAGAAAAGCTTGCAAACACTGATAACTGATCTTGTAGTATTCACTTCAATGCCAGTGCCTTACTCATGTGTTATGTGTTGGCAGTCACAGACAATTATTCAAGCTGGAAAGCTAAAACAGCATGCATGAGGTGTCTGTTTTTGTGGTTAGAATCTGGGTTTGGCTTCTTGCAATATTAAATTATGAGTATTAGTAATCTTTTGAATCTGATAAACTGAAAACTTAACTAGCTAGGATCTGGGAGTGAAAGACCATGCGCCAACAAGGTTTCACTGTGGTGCTGCATGGAGCAGATGAAACAGGGAGCTTGCCTGTTAGACTAGTTGCATAGTGGCAGAAAGTAGAAGTCACAACTATTTATGGAGAATCACTAGGCTTGAGTACCTTCCATGACTAAAAGACAACATTAAATAAGAGTAATACGCCCACTCACAACCCTGTAAATAAGCCCTCTTTCCTGTTTCTGCCTGGACAGAATGCTCTTGACTCATCTAGATTGTATTGAATACTCTTGTCTACCTTTGTTTTCAGGTTGCACTTGATCTCCCTAGAGATACGTAGGTCCTAAATATCAGGTCCTGTAGGCCTCCACGCCCTGGGCATCTATCCTGTTGCTGTCTGAAAAACTCTGTCTGTCCCTGGATATCTGCCATGCTAGCCTGCTTCCTGCAGGTGAACATAAATTGAGAGATTTATATGACCAGGTTCCTGGATTACACATGACCAAGCTTCAAATCCTTTAAGGTATGGCATTGTTTTGACTTGCTGTCTTGCAGATAATGTCCAGTGCCTATAGTTTTGTCTGAAAACGGACTAGGATCCTGATGGTCCACACGGCAAATACTGCACATAAATGGCCCATGTTTTCATCCAAATCCTTGATCCAAAGGAAAAGGAGGTTCCCCTGGGACCACTCTCACAATGAGAAATACCAGAATTTGTACACCACAGCTGTGGTCTTATGGTGGTTGCAGAGATAAAGGCAAAAATGTGACAATAAGCAGGTTAAAGACTAGAAGAGTACTGTAGAAGTTGTTGTTGCCTTGTTTTGCAGGAGGGTTGCACTTTGTAAGTAGTCTAAGGTGGTAGCAGCAGTACCTGGTGAAAAACAGCATTTCTTTCTCCATACAGAATAGTAAGAAAGTGGACTTGAACTTAGTTACAAAGGAATCAGGACACCCAGAAACATCATTTCCAAATCTTTCATGACTGGAGAAGGGGAAGGAAGACCTCCAGCTAGGTGCAGAGGCAGTTCAGGGCACAGTGAAGTACACAGATGATCACAAGTTTTTCCAGAAGAAATGGGTGTTCTGACTTCATCTGAGATTTAGACTGAGCTGCCAGAGCCAGTCTTTGGTCTGTATTATGGATCAGTGACCACTCTTAGGTGATTTTACTTGTTTCTATAATTTTCAGAATCAGACAGTATGATGTTACCTATGTATGAATATTTCTCTTGCATGAATGTTTTCAGCAGCCTATGAGCTTGTCAATGTGGGCAGAGGTAACTGTTGTGATGCCAAAACCGCACAACTTTACTAGGCTCTGTTAAAATGGGAAGGGATTTTTTTTCAGACAATTAGTACAGAAGAAAAAAAGCAAAACCCGTGTCTTCCTCAAACACAGCACACCATGTACTTTTTATTAAGGACAATGTGTGTGCTGAGTGTCGCATTTCAAACTTCAGCTGGTTTTGCTGTTGCCTTATTCAAAAACAAGTATGGTTAGAATTTCATTACAATGGGAAAAGTGTGTGTGTATATTTGTTTCCCACTGTTCCATAGCACAAAAGCTGTTGGGAATTTGCTCCCATTTTAGTAAGATGTATTGGTGTTGTGTTTTGTTTTTTTACCCTAAAGCATAAAATAAAAACAGCTTCAAAAGTGGATAAATGTGTGAAACCAAGAGGCTAAGGAAGAAATTATTTTCCAACTTTTTTTTTGAATTCTTCAGCTAAGGATCTCAAAGTACATAAAATTAGAGATAGCTAGTTTATGTATTTCTGCAGGTTCAGTTGAGATCTGTTATGTGACTTAGTATGTTACTTCTGTACCTGACCTTGTGGCTTCTGTGTTTCACTGCAGGAATCTATGTGGCTGGATATGAGGCTTTTAGGGCTTTCTTACATTGTTCCGACCACATTAGGTAGGGTGAAAGGGTTAGTGTACGTGTCTAATTTGACAAGATCAATGAAGTGACGGAACCAGTCTTTGAGATAGGGAAATGAGCTGAAGGAGACATATGCCAAAGATCAGATAGATTAAGGCTAAGAACTGAGGCTCTGTCTTAAAATTCCCGTAATGAGAAGAGAAAGTATTTCTGTTTGGTTATGGCAAACTAACACAGGTAGTGTGTCATGTCTGTTAAGGTCTTCTGGAATTCCCTTCTCTCCTCCTCTGCCTATTCACAGTAAAATGTATTTTCGCTAACAATGATTCTGCAGCGTTTTTGTACTATATGTACAGGAAACTGAATGAGTGTCTGGGGACCTTTTAACTGGATCTATAAAAAGTCTGTGTCAATAAAATCCTGTCAGATCTATCCTTCGGTACTGTGATTACAGAAGAGGAAAAAGAAAGCATTGCTCAATGTGACTGCAATATTCCAGCACGTAATCTTCTCCCATGTGGTCATGTTTCCTCAGATAAGAAAAATTGCCTCTCTGGTGACAGTGGGGATGGGGTCACTGAATGGGAACAGAAGCATTTTCATTTTTTTCACAACAGACAGTTGTTTTCCTGACTGGCTAAACTATGTCCATGGTTACTGAGCAAAGTTTATTTCTGTAGGAAATAGGTAACCATGTTTGTGCAGTGGGGGTATCAGAACACAGAGGATTTGAAAGGAAGGGTCCGGAGGTCATCAGCAGAGGGGTTATGATGAGGAAATGCAAAGAGATATTTTGTGTGGATTCTGGCATATACTTCATGGGATGCTTCCTCTCAAGCGCTGGTGAGAAAGAGAGGTGAATAGAAGCTCTTTGATAACACAGCAGCAGGCTGAATTCATTTCAGGGCCAGCTCTTCACCTTGTATAAAATAGTGCAACTGATTTATGCTCACAGAGGATTTGGCTTGAAGCTTTAATTGCTTTCTTGGCTAAGTTCTGTTTTCCTTCTGTGTGCTCAGACTATCCAGAGTGTTAAATGCTATATTTCACCAAAACCTGCTACCCTATTTGTTCACTATGTTCTTCTGAAGTATTGCCACAGAGTAACTCTGTTTTGTAGCTCCAACAAAAAAAATGTGTCCAGAACTACAAATGGCTTTGTGAATGCCAACATCATTCCTAAATTGTCCTTTCTTGTTAAGTGACCAGGGGAATTCTGACAGCCTGTAAATGTAAAGTTAATCTTACAAGATAATTTATGCCTTTGCTACACTGTTTGTATCCTGTGTTTCCATATCCATCTTCAGGTTTCCACATTGCTTCAGGTATAACTTGTGCTAAGACGTTGTGTAACATTACTGCCTAGAGCGCCAATTTAACTGTGACTGCAGCTCATGTAGATATGAGCACAGAACTGAGTGCTGTGGGGAGTGAGAAGTGTTGCTCAGAGATGATTTAAGACCCTGCCCAAAACCCAGGATGGAAACCCAGGCAGTTTGTTTCTTCTGAGAGTTATGCAGCCACCCTGCCTAAGTTTAGGATCTAAGGCCCCTTCAAATTAACATCTACTTGAACTTATGTTATTCTTGAAGACTGTGGAGCTCTTACTTATGGTACTCTTGAAGACTGTGGAGCTCTTACAAGGAGGAAGCGATGGTGTTTTCTCCAAAGGGTTGACTGTATAAAAGAACAACAGCAAAGAAATAATGGACAGCAAGTGGGATATTTTTAAATTACATTTTCAGGTAAGAATCAAATACATGGTGAGACTGAATGATTCACATAGAATCATACTAAAAAATGTGAAACATGGCTTTAAACTGAAATTTCAGTCCATCGCCTTAATGGCAGGATGTGAACTGCTTTTGTTTCACTGTTGCTTTGTGCTTCTTATGTGCATAATTGTATCCGTATTTTGGATGTACTTGACTCATAATCAAATATTGATGGTGGAAAAAATGGCTGTGGCAATTTCAGATGTGACTGTGTCTCTGGCTGCTTGAATCTGCTATTTCTGAAATGGGTGGTGGACTGGGGAGCAGGAAAGTTCCTCATCTGTGTCAGTGCAAAAGTCATCTGTCTGGGATATGACCAGGGAGATGGTTACTGAAGTTAAAAGTGTTCACCAAGACCGTTTCCATTATAATATGTACTAGAATCTTGTACAATGGGCTAGAGAAAAGTGTACTCATTAGAAAGTTCATTACTACATTCCTTATATTCTCCAAAGGATCTCAAAGTTTTTAGATCTTTGAAATCTCTCTAGAGGTGGGTAGAAAGGCGTGAAGTTGTGCATTGGACTACCCTCATAGTAAAAGATGATTTTTGCAGGAGTAACATACATTTTCTTTCATCGAGTGCATATTCTTGGTATTGGGAAGCTGTAATGCAATCTGATACTAGACAGTTTGTCTTGTACAATCAATACACTACTCTTATAACCATAATAATGCTTCATAGTTATAGCATGTTTTTGTACAGCACAAGAAAGTCATTGGTCCTCACAGTGTGCCAGGTGCTGCTGGAGGCTACAATGAAATAAAGTGAAACTAGGATTTAGAGTAATTTTTTGGTTCCTGCAGTCCATCTGAGGGAAGCAGACAGATCGGAGCTTCTGTGTCAGTGGCCAGCCTTTGCTTTGTTTGACACTCTTGGTGCTAATGTCAACTGAAGTTCTGTGTTGCCTGAGTGCAGGAAGATTTATGATGATTTGTGTTACAGATCATGGATTTGCTACAAATAATGGATGTTCAGCCTGAGGCTGAGACAGCTTCAAGGGTGGACCGAGAGCAGCTTCCCCTGCTCCCCTGCCTGCGTCTGTAGGAAGGTTATCAAGAAGGCAGTGCCAGGCTATGCACAGCAGCCTGTGGCGGGAAGATGAGACCCAACAGACATTTATTGAAATGAGAGGAACAAACTGTAGACAGGGAGAAACCTTTTCTCCATGAGTGCAGTCAGGCAGTGGAGCAAATGACCAGAGGAGTTGTGCCTTGGATCTTGGAGGTTTTCAAGATCCGGCTGACCACAGCTCTGACCATTCTGGTCTGACCTCATGGCTGAGCTTGCTTTGAACAGGGAGTTGGACTAGAGACATCCTGAGGTCCCTTTCAACCTAAAGTATCCTCTGATCTCATGACAACATACTCCACAGAACTTCACCATGTAATTTCTTGAGGAAGCAAATACATTTTGTTTGATGAAATCATAGATCTCTTAGAAATGATTTCAGCCTTGATTAAAGAATTCTATTCTATTTCAACTATTTTTTTTAATCAGGCTTATGGTTTAAAAAATGGATGACTGTTTAGATCAAAACTCTCTATTCCAAAACTCATAGTAAACCCAAAAATGTCCTACCTCTTATCTTCTTTTCTTCTTTTGCTCCTTTCTCTCCAGGAAAAGTCCCCAAATGGAAATTAAAAATCCCCTGATTGCTAAGTGAAAAATCAATACAGAGGACAATATTTATTGGTCCAATCTTTGGTTCCATTTCAGTGTTTTTAGTCTGTGTCCTTAAATTAAGTGCAATGCCTTTTGTTCTTATTCAAAGGTTCTGCTAAGTCATTGGGGCACATCTTGCAGAATAAGGGTGAATTATGGGCTGCATGGGCACACTATTATTCAGACATATATTGGACTGGCAGCTGGAAGTTCCTGTCATCTCATTTTAGGGATTAATACTCAAGAATATTCAGTTTTTCTGTCTGCAAGAGTCAAAGAGGAACATATTTTTATATTCATAGAAATGCTATATTATATTGCAGAAACGCAGCTGCAGAAACTAGAAGAGGAGAGTAAATAGCATGACATTGTTCCAAATATCTATCAGGACTTCTCTGGGATAAATCATGCTAGAAATTTTAGCATACTTTTTGTTTGGATCTTGAAATGACCTAACACACAGAGCTCAGTTTTTATTCACCATGTACAAGATTGGGTATATACTCAAGTCATGAGTGAGAGAATAGAATTTTGAAATTTTGCACTTCTTTTTGGCATTTAACTGAAAGAAGAACATGATAGAGGTCACATTCGCATAGTATTTGAGAAAAGAATAGGGTTATATCATGCTGTCAACTCTGACAGCTTTATTTACCTAAATCTTTGGCTAATACCACTGGTATCTCAACAGGGCTATTCATTTGGTAAAGGAGGATTTAGGCAAGTAATGGTAACAGAAGTTAAATTTAACTTGTTTGTCCCTACACCATGAAATAAATTGCTCTTCAACAAAGGCTCATCTTCTGTCTCTTTTTCTCATTCTCAATGGTATCGTACTCCAACTGTAGCAGCGAAACACCAACACCAGTAAGGAATGAATTAATCTCGTATAGTTTAGCTGTCTAAAAGTTGCACCTATCTGAAGAAATTGGTTTGACTACTTCTAAAACTGAGGCAAAGTAAAAGGTGTTCTATCAAAGCTGTTCATCCCTTTCTAGGAATATATACAGTTGCAAGAAAAAGTATGTAAACCTTTTAGAATTTCATGGTGTTCCGCATTAATTTGTCATAGAATGTGATCTAACCGTCATCTCAGTCAAGAGTATTGACAAATATGTACCTAAAATAATAACACAGAAACAATTTTGATTCTCCATGTCTTTATTGAACACACTCATTCAACATTCAAAATGCTAGTGGAAAAAGTAAGTGAAACCTTGGAATCAATAACTGGTTGACCCCCTGATTAGCTTTTTTGAGGCCTCACTCAACTCAAGGGCTCACTTACTTTTTCCACTGACATTCTGAATGTTGAATGAGTGTCTTCAATAAAGACATGGAGAATCATAACTGGTTTTGTGTTGTTATTTTAGGCACATTATATTTGTCAGTACTGTTGACTGAGATGACAGTTAGATCATATTCTATGACAAATTCATAGAATCATAGAATGGCCTAGGCTGGAAGGGACCTTAGAGATTATTTTAATCCAACCTCCCTGTCATGGGCAGGGAAATTAATGCAGAACACCACAAAATTCTGAAAGGTTCACATACTTTTTCTTGCAACTCTAGTTGACTACCTTGAAGTTTGTTCACCTCATTTGTTAAGGCTAAATGAGATGAACCCCACTGTAGGCATAGTAGAATTTCATCTTCTCATTGCAAAAGTGTTCGTATTTTTATATATTGACCATTCTAGGTGGAGTTAAGTAAAATAAGGTGGTATTCTAGTATTCAAAAGTAGCCCATGAGTCCTTAGAGTGTATTATGTATTCTAAGAAACCTGCATTCTTCCAGCTATGAAAAGTAATAAGATTTTTATTGTCTAAAGTAGTAATCTTCTGTTGCAATTTGTATATCACATAGCAGATTCTTCCCTGCTCCACAGCTTTGTGAGTAGTCATTTACTTTACTGTGCGACAAAGTGGGATGCAAGCCAGCAATATGAACAACATAAAATGACGATAGTGGGTACAAACCTATCGGTAGCACACCTTCAGTTCAAATATTTACTGTACATAATGCTTTTGGTTCTGTAGTCCACAGAGAACCTTTTGTCCAGACAGCCAATAGAAATTGTGGAGAATCACTTCATATTTTCTGCAGAAGGCACTGAGATTAGCCAAAGCGAAAAAATACCAATGTGTCAGTCCTGATTATGCAAATATTAATTCAAAACAAGGATTTTGCTTTTATAGCTGTACTTTTTGTAATAAGTACACTGTTTCTCAGAAATAAGAGAAGATCCCCCAACCAATTACAGTCCTAAACACAATTCTGCACCAATTTCCCTGATCTCTTGGTGCATAAAAGGTGAGCCTGTTAGTCAAGGTTTACTGAACCCAGCAAAGATAACGTGATATTAAGGGTGGTAGACCTATGCAGTTGGTATTGCAGCTGCAGAATTAATACACCGATGTGTTCTCTGTTCTAAGATCTGAAAGGGTTAGTTATAAAATGGGTTAGAAAGGGTTAGTTATAGAATCTTACAGTGCTGACTATGACAAATATGCCACTTTAGCAACACTAGCACTGAGGGGAGTATTTTTTTCACCAGATCTCTTTTCTCTGTGGGAAATACCTGGACCTTGTTCATGGTCAAGCGGCTGAGAGACACAAATCCATGAAGCAGACTGGCTTTATTAAGTTATTTCTCTTAACATCTCTTCAGCCACCTTTGTGCTTGGAATAAGACGAGGTCCACTCTTCTGTAGGCTTCCTATCTCTGAGAGATGAGGTAATCCCAGGATTGCTCAGCACTGCATTACTTGTGTTTGACTTATTTGCAGAACTTCAGTTGTCTGCTTTACACTGTCAGTAGGTCCAGCTTTCAGCAGACCGTGCTGGCTCTTCAGATCTTTTAAATGGAACAATGCATTATTCATATGCCATAATATGAATTCATGGCCCTTCCGCAAAGGAAATTACTTCTACCTACTTCTAAGACTTCTCCCATTCAAGAAAATTAAACAAAGCACTCAGAGATGTTTTTAATTGCTTACGACTCAGTTGAGAAACTTCTAAGAATGAGTTTCTTTTTGTAATGTAACTCAAGAACTCATTCATTGAATGTAATTATGTTATATGATGGATTGGTTAGTATAAGTGGAGAGCTAAATAAGATGGAGATGACAAAATAATGGTAATAAAAATAATGGTGCTTGGGTTATGTGATACTTCCTCACAGAGTACATCACCACACTGTCACTCTCTTTGAATACTAGTGTAGCCTTCTGGCCTCTTCCTGTAGCACAGATTTAGCATTTAAGCATGCATTGTCTCTCTTCTGGACTTTAACACACCAAGGGCTTGGCCGCAGGTTTGGGAGCTCTTTGGTGAGGTGGGAGCGAGAAGGTATTTCATGCTCTCTGTGGACTGAGTGCAGACCTGCATCCTTGGGGCCAATGTGCTACTCCTCTCATTGCTGAGACTGGGTGTTTTTTTTTCAGGGTTACACAGCGTGGCCACGCCTCTGCTCTTTCCCTGCCTGGGGGCTCAAGTGGAGTCCAAGAGGAAGCCTCTGCAGAGCTGTAAAGGCTGCTGGGCGGAGCAGACCCACGTGTGTAACACCATGGTGACCCAGATAAGCACTGAAGTTGTTTACCGTTAATGAAACCCCCATGACTTTTTCAATAGCAGCGTTAGAAAAGGCTTTTATAGATTCTTTAACACAAAGCAAACACGTTTTATCAGTCACATGAATGAATGTGTTTGCCTGTCTAAATTGCTGTATGGTATCAGGGCTGTTCCTGTTAATCTGTAACTAGGAGGCTGACTGGAGAAGAATCACTTTGCCACCTCGGTTAAGTGTTCACTGGGGCCTGCAGAGGAGAATAGTCCACATGTTCACAGAAAGTAACTAACTAATGCTGGTGGCTGAGGTGTAGCTTCAGAGAAAGAACATGAGCACCTTTGAACATGAGATACGTGGGCAGGAAGGGCTTACTGCTGAACATTTTCTTTTCTGAGGGCTAACTTTCGCTGTAACTTAAGAAACCAGACTACATGTGCTTTCCAGACTCCCTGGTTTTGTCTAGTGAGACGAATCCAGCCTTTCCCACTCTTCTGTTTCTCTTTTCCCACCCTATTCCAGATGTGCAGGCCTGTATAAACCAGCAGGATTCCGATTACAATGATACTTTCCCATTCACTATTCATCCAGTTTTGTCTTGATGTGAAAATGAAATGTGACCCAAAATAACCCAGTTGGGGTGGAGGGAACTCTATCATTACATGCATGAGATTTATTTTTCCAGAGTGTTTTTTTTGATTTTATCTTCCCCCCCCCCCCCCCCCCCCCCAAGTACTAAAACAAAACAAAACCCCACAAACAGGAAGGACAAAAAATTGGATGTATGCAGGAGACTCCTATTCAAACCAGTGGCATCTGAGGACAGGAATTATCTTCTAGATGGAACAAATGAGCAAGACTCTGATACATAATGATTACTAATTAATAAAAACAATATCAAGACCCATAGTGATGAGACTCAGAAAAATGACTTCTGCAAACAATACCAGTATTCTTGCTAGGAGGACACGGATGAATAGTAAGAAATATAAAGAGCGAAACCTCTGGCACTAAGTCCTGGAGCAAAATTTTAATTTACTTCAATATCAGCTTTTCCAGAATCACAGAAATATGGAATGGTATAGAATAACTGAGAGGTAAATATTGCAATATTTACCTCACTTTAATATTGTCTAGGGAATTGGAACACTATTGTGTTTTTCCTTTCCAGCAAGAAGAATACGTTGCTTTTTGTTGTGCAGTTTACATCAGAATTGGGATGTGTGGCATTTTACAGGCTAAACAACTAATATCGAGAGGCAAGCTAAAGTGTAGTGAAGTCAGGAGTGTAAGTTTATTTCAGCTCCTCTACACCTTCCAGAAAAAAAGAGCACTTTTTAAAGAGTGAGCCGTGCTATCTTGAATCTCAGAGGAGACTGAATGAAGGTATGAGAACTTTGAAAGAAGGGCCGGAAGAGACCTGAGAGAGTCAAGAGCCTGGTATAGCCAGTGATCATGTATCTCCAGAAAAATTGAATTGATCATTTAATATTATTTCAGAAAAAGCATGACTGGCTTTCTTTGTCTTTCACTTTTATCTGAAAAGCTCTCAACAGTGCTTTCCTACAACAGCCTCTTTGTTTTTTGCTGAAGACAAAGCCTTTACAAAATTTGTTATAAAATAGTGAGAAAGTTCATTCGATTTTGTTGCTAAACAAGGTTAGAGAAGTTTTCTTAACTGAATTACTTCTCAGAGAATTAAACTCGCTGGGATAAATAAGAATATGCTGAACTATTCTGAAGAAACTACTTTCAAAATCAGCTGTTTCCAATGACTTTGGCTCTCAGGTGTGGACAGCACCTGTCCTGTGCCAGAGCTGGTTGCCAGTCTTCAGGTTAATGCAAAAGTTTCAGGAGATCCAGAGGAAAAAGTTGTGTCCTGGATGTAAAGCCCGATGGATCTAACCAAACTCTCAAAACAAGGTGCTCAGGCACAGTTCTCAACTGGATTACCCCATTTCTGCACCTCAGGAGGTTCTGGTCCTTAAACAAGCTTTGTTAACAAAACTGTCCAATATCCATTAAGTTAAAAAATTTGTTGACCTTAACTACTTAAGACACTTTTGTCTCATTCCTCTTTCCATCCCCATAAGCTGCCGAGGCTTTTAATGATTACAGCTGATCTCACTAAATGACATTTAGTATCTCTGAAAAATCGAGTTCCTAATTACTGTATCCTTCCAGAGTGTAACTCTGCAACAATGGTTGAAGGTGAGGATCTTTTTCCTCTTTTTTCTTTCTTTTTTTCTTTTTTTCTCTTGATATTTACTTAGCCATACACTTATTACTTTCAAATCTTATTTCTCATGCATTTGGAATAAAAGTATAATCTTGTGACGGGCTAACTATGCAGCTAACCACATGTCTACAGACCTGTTTGCAAGTTGCCAAGTGTTTTATTAGAAGACCCATGCTTTTTCCTAATTCTGAATACAGACCTATAGGTTCCAAATAACTTAATCTTTTTAAAGCTGAGCTGTCTTGTGGAATGGAAATAATATATGTTCTTTCTTTCATTCACCCCAGTGAAAACTTTCTTCCAAAATTAAATGGTGAGACTTCCATGCTGGTTTCAAACTGGTGAAAGTCTACTGAGTTCACAAGTTTTTGATGGCTGACAACGGGTGGAATAGGAGAAGAATCAGGCTCAAAAATTCTGCTTTAGAAGCCTGCTAAAAAAAAAAAAAGCCTGAGCTTTAAAAAGGCTGAGCACTTGTCTGTGTGCTTGACAAGATTTTAGACAATTAGGCAACCAGCAATGGCTTCTGATCCCATGGAAACGGCTGTAGAAAAAAAAAGGCCTTCCTCCATTGAAAAGTGATTAGTTTAAAGCATTCTGTCCCATTTTTGGCAGTTTGATGGCAGTTTCCATGGGGATGGGAGTAGAGGATTGCTGAAGTGTTATCATAACTCCTGCAAATGACACAGATGGACATTAAAGGACGTAAATTGTATTTCAACAGCACCTGTAAATGTATTAATTTCGGGAGAGGGAGGAATGAAAGACAACAAAATGTTTTTCTTCTTCCTTCATCTGCAATACATCTCTGATGAATGACACAACTAGTCAAAATAAAATAAAATAAACTTTTTGGCCTCTCATTCATAGTTCTGCAATGTGGTAGTATTTACTACTTTAAGAACATGATGACCAGAGGTGTCAAATTTCTTCAAAAGTGGCTAATGATATGTTCGTTTTATAAATTAGGTAGCTGAGTCAAAAAACATGTTAAGTGGCCAAAAGACTGAGTATCGAGGATATTGCTGGAAGAACAGTCTGCTTGTTTCTAAAGCCCTGACTAGGTGACCTAACAGCCCAGATAATGACTTTTTTTACAGGATTCCTATCTCAGGGCACCGACAGGACCCAGTGTCCCTGCCTGGGGACACAGTCCCCTGCATCCTGTGCTCTCATGGCTTTCTGACATCTTGCCTGTCTGCATTGTGGGGAAATGATGGCACTTGAACCCGACCCTCTCTTTGTTTCAGCTGACTGTTGGGCCTGAAACCTGAAGGGTTTGAGTTATTTGTGCTTTGATAATTTTTGGACTCAGTCAACCAGATACCTAAAGGGATTTTTTGGAGAAGAGGAGGGGAGATTTGGAAAGGGAAAGAGTACAGGATTCTGACAGACTCAAGCTGAGAAAAGGTCTTCTCGTCGCCCTTCTTTTTCATTGTTTTTCTAGTTGGTAACATTGAGGATATGGTCTGTGACTGTAAATTGTGAAGTATCTGTGTGGAGATTAAAATCTCTTCAACGGATTCATGATGTGCAAAAAAATGCTATGTGGATTGCTCATGGAAAATCTAATTTTAAACAATGTTGCTTAGCTGTGATTTGTTGGAGAACTGCATGGCATCGTTCCTTTGGTCTGATGTGATGAACACTGGGGTTCTACTTATGTATTCCATACTAGCTCGTAATGCCCTATGAAGGACATAGGATGTACTGAAGAATAGATATACTGGCCTCCATTTAACATTGTCTCAGTATTGCATTATGAAAATGCAATGTCTTTTTGCCTGTGGGTATTTGTGAAAAATACACAATTCAACTATTATTAGTTCCAGTTCCCTATAAAAAATATATTTGTCAATCTTAATACATTTCAGTTTATCTTTACTCTTTTAAGTTGTGCTGTAGAATTCTTTACAGTCACAGCTGAATTTTATTTTAATTTCAAGTTGACTTCTAACCTAATCAATATTCAACACATTTCTATGGTCTGCCTAAATCTATTTAAATGAGGAAAATATTCTTTCCACTGTCCTATTTGTATAGGAAAAAACATCAATCATTTCAAAAGTGGTAAGAAACTGAGAGATCAAAGGTTTAAAGGTGAACGCTGTGTAATTACTTAGTGCATAACTTTTGATGGGAGTGATTCTTGTCTTTTCATTTTCAAATCTCTGTCTGTAGTTTTATGACTTCATGAAAAGTCAGCTTTGTTAGAGAGAATTGCTGAATCAGACCACGGAAGTGTCATTTACTAAAGTTCAGATCTGAATTTTAAATTTTCTGATTTGTTTTTTTGGATAGGTCTTTAAATAACAGCAGACCTTTATCAAATAATTTATGTCTCTTGTTTAGCTTTGGTCAGCAACAAATAACACAATGACTAAAGGAATGCCTGATCTCACAGAGAAATTCAGGAATTTCATAAAATCTGTGAAGAGGATAATCGGGTTGATGTACAGGGACTGTATTATGGGGAAAAACATGTAGGTTAGTTGTGTTTGGAAGAGCTACAGAAAGGAAATAAAGCCATTGATATTTCAATGGCTGAGAATGTCTCAAACCAGATCAAGGAAGGGGCTCACCTATCTCTTGTTCAAGAATTAGCCTTAATTTCTTGAATTCTCTGTAAGTGTGAGGTTGAGAAAACATCCAAGTTCAGACTGCATTATAAAATTCCTTTGCATCTTTTAAAAGCTGCTGAAATTCTGATCATCGTCTTCAGTTCCCTTCATACAGAACTTAAAAACTGCAATTTTGTATCATTTTTTAATAGTCAAAAGCCATTTCTATGAGCTGGAAAATATTTTAATATTTTTTTCCAGTAGCTGTGGGTATGTACTTTAACAGTTCTACATAGTCAAGGGTAAAATGCACATTGTACTTAAATCCTTTTGAGAATTTTTCTTTTTTTACATGCTATTCAGGGTTGATGGATGACTTACGGATAATGCTCCTTGGTGACTATTTAAGTGAAAGTAAATATTTCTGCTCATTTTCAGTTAATTTTTAGACAGAGTGGAATTGCTAACAGTAACACCGCTACCTATAAATGGTGCTACGTTGTCAAAGTTGAAATAAGTGTAATTTTAGTTTATGCTGTATTTTAAAATATTTTCAGTTACGTTCACTGTAGACTGAAAAAGATCAAATTGAAAAATGTTTCCAAACCTTCCATATGTGTATTAATAAACAACTTTCAAAACTATGCTGAGATTGTCATGACTGGCCATCTTAGTCACAACAGGAAGCTAAGCTCTGTTACACTAATTTTTTAGTTATGTACATGGCTGAAGGAAGCTCTAGTGCTTTGCTCGGAACAGTAAACTTCTCTGTAATAGGATTTGTAATTTAAAATCTGGTGAAACTTGGAGAATTATATTACTTAATTTACTGTTGCAATCAAGTTATTTGTATGAACAACCTAAGGCTAAACTGTGGTACATTTATATTGCTTTTGTAGCACTTAGCTTTCTTTCATATAATGTAGCATTTTTGAAAAAAAAAGAAGAAATATTGGTCCTAGAGACCGTACTGTTTTTTTGCTCTTTGTTCTGAAATTTGTACCTTGGAGTTCACTGCTGTGAACAACTGAGAAACTTCTGCATAAACTGCATCCCTGTGGCAAGTATTTGTCTTTACTGAGCTACGTGAAATGATCTTCCAACTCACGCTGGAAAGAACAAGTTGTCTTTTTAGGGATTGGGTGTAGGTGGGATGTAATCATCAGAGTCACTAGCATGTCCGTGATCTGGGAAAGGAATGCAAGAAGCTGAAAGTTCCCAGTTAGAGCCAACCTTTGGCCCCAGTCACTTTGTTCTGAACGTTCAGTGCATTGGGCCAGTAGACTCTCGATAATCTGCAGAATCTTACACGCGGGGAGTATGCAGGAAATGTCTTCAAATGCTAAATGATTAAACATACAGAAAAATTTTGGCTAAACTAATTTTAAGGCAGACTGGAGCTATTCTAGAAATATATTGCACACTTCCTTTGCATCTCAGTGGCATTTTTAAAATGAGTTCATAATGGTAATCTAGAATATTTGGGTTTTAAGGTGCTGCGAAAGTGTAAACGACTGTTTTGGAGAACAAGCACATTTGAGTGAATTTCAGTTCTTTGGAGGGGAGATAAATGAAACATTTCCAGAAGTTTTCTTTCTCCTTATATGCTGTTTCTGTACCTCTGTGCACAAAAATTGAAGTCTGGGGTAATGTAGAGATCTAAAGAGTTAAATTTGAGTGATGAAACAGAATGATTTGGTTTTATTTTAGATATGCAAGTTACTGTATTAATCCAGATAACTATTTTTTTGTTTGTTAGGGAAATTCTACACTGCAAATAAGGTTACTTAATGTTTATATTTTGTTTAGATCTTCAAAGATAAGAAATTAATAAGATAAGGTGTTGTTCTTAAATGAGGGATAAGGAGTCATTCTGTCCAGTTTTGTTTCTGGCACTTTCTGAATTTTGAAAACTCAGCTGTTTTTACATTTTTTGAATGTGACTCTGCTTCTTATCCCCTGGTCTTCAGTCTACGATTATCTTTTATCCATTTAAAAAGGAAATTTTTCCAGTACTCTTAGACTTCATGCAAGACAGACTCCACAGAGAAGTCTCAGAAGTGGAAGCTGCTTGCATATCTCCCGAGTTATCTTTTGAATGTAAAGATTTTAACAGTAAGTTACACTTAAGTATCATAATTAAAAGAAGCTGAAAGTTCCAGTTTAGAAACATAGAAAATAAGTAATGTATGTACACATATGCGTGTATTTATGTAGTCTGCATACACATTAATTTCTTCTTCTCTAAATATCAGAAGGATTTTGTGTTCTGAGTCTTGCTTACTAAGGGCAAGGAGAAGCACTATGAAAAACTTTATTGGTGACTTTATATGATGAATCGTAGCAGTTGGTACAGCCCATCACTTCTGGAAACAATGTATGAATAGCTGAGTGTGATTCTCAGTGCAGTAAACTGTGTGTACAGAGATTTCTAAATATAGATGTAGTAATTCAGAGTCAGTTACTGTCAGTCAAATCAATATAGATCTTAAAAATGTCTGAATCTATTTTTGATGTTGAAAAATAAGAGCAGTTACTGAGATTTTAGCAACTATACGATAGCTTCTTAAGAAACTGTGTAACTATTTGTCCATGACTTAATAGTCCATGATAGAAATTGATGTGACTGTCCTGATATCTGCATTTCTATATTTAATATATATATCCATACACACAACATGTTTTTCTGGTCTAAAAAAGAAAGGCCTGTAGTGGAACGTGCTATCTATTGACACATCCAAAGCTGGCAGCTCATTTCAAGCAGCTGACATTTGCCTTCATACGTAGGAAATTCTTTCTTTCCTGTACAAAGAGATAGAGAGACCTCATGTGCATTAACATGGATTTTATTGCTTTTACTTTTAACTTGTTTTAGTATCACAACAAGCAGTCTGAGCTGGACCTGGGGCTGCTTTTTATGATCACTGTAATCTTTTTTAGGCTGAAGATACAGTAGTTATGATGAACTTTAATCATAATATAACACCAGTCTTCTCATAAAAACTCTGCAGACATTTCGTATGAAGAGGTGAACAAGGAGGAAAGACACAGAAGGTAGAGCAATGTGAAATCTCTTTTTACTCTTGATAATTTTCTCTTTACATCCTAAACATGGGCTGTGTGCTATGCACTCTTCTGTCAGATCAGACTGACATATGGGATGGGGTGAAAGTCAGGAGAAAGGTTATTCTACAAGCTGTGAAACAGTTCTGCTGTCGCTGGGGAAAAGAAAAAAAATGTTAGCACATTTAGAGGAAGCTTTCATCTTAGGGAAATGCCCCAGTGTGATTTTGGTATAGTATACATTAATTTCCCTTAAATCTGTTTCAATATTTGCTGTGATATTAATTATAAAATCTGTTTGTTGCACTAGCAGTTTTCAACATCTAATGTCCACAATAGCCCATGTGCTCCACCAACAAAACCAGAATAGTGAATTGGCTGTGTCACAGTTGCTTCAGATGTATCTGAAATCAAAATGTTTGGCTGTGAGGGGTCTTTTTAACCAGAGAGGTTACAATTCTTTAGAGAGAATAAGCTGAGCTGCCCAGTCTCTCCATGGAGAAAATGCAGCTAGTGATTTCAGACTGGAAACATTCGTTTGGTTAAACCACTATAGTTGAGAGAAGCATAGTCAAATAACTGGAATCACATTAAAAAACAACCGGACGAAAGGGTTTTAAGTGGGACCAAACCCAAGCAGTTTACCATGAATGTTGTGTTCCATTCCGGGCGTTAGAGTATCAGGAGGTATAGTCAACCTCAAGGGAACCCTTACAGGAAAAACACTGTTATTACAAGTGTCATGATGGGTAAAAGAAAAAGACCAGACGAGAGACAACATAGCAGTTCAAAAAACACTTTAAAAGGCTAAAAATTCCAAGCAGAAACAATCATTACTCTCTGTAGCATATGAAAGATGTGAGGAGTATGGAGTCTTTCTGTCCCTTTCTCAGCTCAGAATTTTTTCAGGATAATCTGGTGTTCTCCTGTGATTATTTGGATTTTTTTCTTACTAGGCCTGGCATTACCAATTATTATGCGGCCATCTCTCCAGCAGGGCAGGTCAATCCCCTAAAATCAATTATGTTCAGCTCGGTCAGAATGGCAATAAGAAAGTCTCATGTCATCTGCAAACTTACTGAAGGTGCACTTGATCCTCTCATCCAGATCATGCATGAAGATATTAAACAGAACTGGACTCAAAACTGAGCCCTGTGGAACACTACTTGTGACGGGCCACCAACTGGATTTAACTCCATTCGCCACTGCTCTTTGGACCTGGCCATGCAGCTGCTTTTTCACCCAGCGAAGAGTACGCTCTTCCAAGCCATGAGCAACCAGTTTCTCTGGGAGTGTGCTGTAGGAAACACTGTCAAAGGCTGTGTTGAAGTCCAGGTATACAACGTCCACAGCCTTTCCCTCATCCAGTAAGTGGGTCACCTTGTCATAGAAGGAGATCAAGTTGGTCAAGCAGGACCTGCCTTTCATTAACCTGTGCTGACTGGGCCTGATCACCTGGTTGTCCTGATGACACTCAGGATGATCTGCTCCACAATCTTCCCCGGTATTGAGGTCAGACTGACAGGCCTCTAGTTCCCTGCATCCTCCTTCCTGCCCTTCTTGTAGATGGGTGTCACATTTGCTAACCTTCAGTCAACTAGGACCTCCCTGGATAGCCAGGGCTGCTGGTAAATGATGGAAAGTGGCTTGGTGAGCACCTCGGCCAGCATTCTCAGTACCCTTGGTCAATCCCATCTGGCCCCATAGATGTGTTTTACAGGTTGCTAATTTCCGCTTGGATTATGGGGGCTTCATTCTGCTTCCTGTCCTTGGCTTCTAGCTCAGGGGGCCAGGTACCCAGAGAACAACTGCTCTTACTACTAAAGACTGGGGCAAAGAAGGCATTACATAACTTGGCCTCTTCCTCACTTTGTCAGTATATTTCCCCCTCACATCCCATAAAGGATGGACATTTCGTCTGCCTCTTCATCCTAGCTGGGTGGTGTGTAACAGACTTCTACCATATCTGCCTTTCTGGCCTTCCACCCCGATTCTCACCCATAAGCACTCAACATTTTCATCACCATCATTAAGTTCTAGACAATAAAAACCCTCCCTAAAATGGAGGGCTACTACCCCCACTGCCTCTCCTTCCTTGCCTGTCCCTTCTGAAGAGTTTGTAGCCATCCAGTGCAGCACTCCAGTTGTGCAAGTCATCCCACCACTTCCAGTGATGGCAGCTGTGTCACAGCTTTCCTGCTGCGCAGTGGTTTCCAGCTCCTCCTGTTTGTTGCCCATGCTGTGTGTATTGGTGTAGATGGACTTCAGCTGGGCTATAGATCCCACCACTTCTGCAAGGTGAAGAAGCCCTAATTTCTATGTGAATATTCTCAGGTGCTTCTGTGATTTTTGACACATTAATAACCTTTGCGTCTTTGCCGCCGCACGGATCTTAATACGGGATATTACTCGTATTTCTGCTGAGGAGGCTCTTTTATGAGCAGCAAGCAGGGATGATTTTTAGTAGAATACAGAGATACAAGAAAAGTTTTTTAGTAAATAGAAAGTCCAGAGAAATACAATCACAAAATAGGGATTAATTTCTTAAAATGTAACTGTGCTTATGCTGCAGACATTCTTCTCTTGCTTTTTCTTCACTTCACGTATAGATTTGTAAAGGTGTGAAATCAAAGTGGCTTTTGTGCAATTAATCATAAAACAGAAACTCAGTTGATTTGTCTCACAAATATATTTGTTTCTGCAAGGACTGATCAGAGCTTTGTAGCAGTAGCATTAATTGTAATTCTCAGTGTGTAAAAAGAATATGTGGATTTATTTGTGGGTTAAGCAGATTCTCCAAATAGTGACTACTGCGAATTAAAAAGTTTAAGATCTAAAAGGTGCTTGGCAACTTGGGGTATATCTGAACCCTCACTTCCCCCGCCTCAGCAGTGGTTCACATAGTGTGTTTGTTTTGTACCTCTATGGTCTTGAAAGAGAGGGGGAAATACAACTGTGTAGGAGATGATGTCAGCTTCTCTGTTATCAAAAGATACAGTGAATATGTGTGTGTGTGTTTGGAAAAAAGGAAAAGATACTGGCTTTGAACCCAAGTAAGACAGCTGTGTCTGCCATGCCATTACTGTTGCTGGATCAGTACTAAGAGAGGAAAAAAAAATAATCGTTTGGACCCTCTGCTTCTGCAGCTGTTGGACAAAAGTCTGAGCTTCCTGCAAACACTGTGAAGACATCGTCTCTCAAAGGGTCTAGGGAAGCTTTATAAAAGCAGAGAGATGGAGGGGAAACCTCTCCCTCTCCTTTTCCCCCTCCCATCTACAGAGCACTGGTCCACTGGTGTGCCAGAAATGAAGTGATTTTCTGTCTGCTCTGCCTATACAGCCTCATTTCCTGTGCATGCTTGGGCCCAAATCCCCAGCTAGCTTGGCACAGCTCTTCCCAAGTCAATGGAGCTGCCCCACTCAGGACTTAGCAGCTGAGCATACAAGCCCTCAGTGTTGTTCTTAGGCTCTCTGGCATGTAGAATGCAGAGCGGAGCATCGTGCTGGTCTGTGCACCCTTTGACTACTGGGTGAGCTGATCTCACAGCTACGAAGCTGAGAAGACGTGAGTTTTGGAGAGGGGATACCCTGCTTTCTGGGAACCAAGTCCTAGCTGTTATTAAAGGGTGAAATGTAGACCACTGGGGTCAGAGTTAAATCCTTTGGGAAAGTGCAGTTTTCATGAGTCTGATAGTGTGAAGTTATACACTCTGATTTTTTTTAACCATTTCTTTTCTCTCCTGACAGAAACTAGTATTTACGTTTTGTGCCTGAATTTCTGCCAGATTACACCCCAGGGGGACTTGAGCCTTTAGCCACATAATGGGTGAGTGAGCGAAAGAAAGTATACGTTTTCTGCACCTTAATCCTTCTAAGGATCATGAAACTACATCTAAGGCATTTGTAAACCAGTCACATGGGAAGGAAGGTCTGGAAGTTTTGAGCAAACTGAAATCACTTGCTGAGTGTTTTGTGAAATTCTTCCACTTTTAGGTGGAATGTGGCAACTGTTAAACAGTGCGTGGCAACCACAGAGACAGTCTGGGAGAGGATGGGAGACAGGAATACAGTATTCTTGTGGGAACTGTGGGGAAAATAGAGAGAGACAGACTGCCATGCAATAAACTCCGGGATCTGTTTCGGCAGGGGAATGCACAATTGGAGAGGTGGAGGGCGGGAGGAAAGAGAGGAATAGGAAAAATAGACTTCCCCTCTGTGAAATGGATATTATGTAAAACAATAGCTGAGATTTTCTCAAATTACCAAAAAAATAGGATGCTGAAGAATACGGAGACAAATACACAACTGAAGAGAGGGAAAGAGAGACCAAGAGAAATCTCAAATTCAGCTGGATAGTGCTCGTAATTTCAAGACTACAGCAGAAATACTTGTTCTAATATGTGATCCTTATTGATACTAATTAAAAAGTACATGGAAGAGAATTCTACCAAAATGACATAAAAACATGGGGATTTCCAAGGGGGGACTTCCTAAGTTAAACTTTAAATAGGCATTTTTTTTTTAAGTTTTCTCTTTTAAAGGCTGTTGCTTTGTACTTGCAGTTGTTTTCAAGGGAAAACAATAATTCTGAGCTTTAAACCACATAACTAAAAGGCAGGTTTCAAAAGAATTTTATCCTAGGATATGTGACAAACATTCAAACTCTTTTAGCTTACCTTTTACAAAAGACAGAGCCCTAAGTGTCTGGCTGTAAGCTTTTGTGTACTGAACACTTTCAAAAACTTGAGCCTTCCTTAGCTGCCTAATTAGGCACCACTTGTGAGTGGTAGAGCATGTGAAAAATTGCTCTTTGCCCCAAATGTCAAAAAAGATGCCACTCAACCTCTCTTGCACTCTCTAGATTCCACTTTGTCTGAGACTGTACTTCACAGATGTGGTTCATTGCTGCTTAATCTTCAGATTTGCTGTGTTCCTGAGGGCTTGACCTGTGGGTTTCTGAGTACTGCTTCTGAATTTTTTTTTTTAGTTTAGCTGGAGAGTACTCCACAGCTCACCAGCCCAAGTCCGATGGTGCTATTTTGTCATATGCTTGTCCTTCTTCTGGAAGCACTGGAGTATTTTTTTCTTATTCCTGGAGTGAACTCTCTCCTGGAGAGATTTGACTCAAGATTTTTGCAACTGCTGCTGTTATTGATGCTAGAAAGTGGAGTATGTGGCATAAGTAAACTTGCTATGTTTGAAGAATCTTGATCTGTATGGCTGAACTTCTGAGCCTCTGTCAACTTCAATGAGCACAGAAATCTGCTTGTACAGCTCAGGCCCTGATTTCGCAACTAGGACTCTGTTTCGTTTTTCCATAATACAGCATGTCAGCAGAAACATGAAGGGTAGAGCCAAGGGATCCTGACTCCCAGGCTTCTACGCTTTCTCTGGACAATAGTTTTTCCTTAGAAACCAATAAGTTATGGACTAAGAACTGCTCTATTGAAAACTATCTTGGGCTTTATGGCTAAAAGGATTTAATAAAATAGAGGAGTGATTACTAAAGTATGTTACTGCTGAGGGGGGTGAGGATAGCTAAAACTTATGAAAGGGCTTTACTTGCAGCAGAAAAGCACAGTAACCACTTAAAAATATCTTTGCTAATGTTTTTATTTTAAAAATGGAAAAAATGAGTCAGCACTGAAGGCTCTATTCACTGCTACGTCCAAACTCAGCTGCTCTGGAGAGTCTCCTCATTCCCTCCCCCCATGTATGCTGTTGGCACAAATGAATATAACTACTCCTAAATTAGCAACATCCAGTCACTACCTTTGCATGGGCTCTAACAATGATCCTGAGAGGTTTTCTGCTGTAGGATTTTCTTTTCCAAGGCTGTAACCAGTGGTGGCCTCCGTGCAAAACATACAAGGAAAATAATGTGCAGGAATCGTTTTCAGGTAACAAGCATGTTCTCTGGAATGCTGGAACAAGAAAGCAATGCTGGTGGAGCATCACCAGCTCCAGCAGCAAGGCACCAAGTGGATTTTCATATACACTTGTCATTATTTAGTCTAGAGGCTATTTCACTGTGGTGATAACTCTGGGCATATCTATGGAAAAAAAAATCTTTCCAAAGTCTATTTTGCAACTGTGCTCTGGCCTCCATCAGAACTGATTCTATGCAGTACTTTGCACTGTCATAAAAGGCAGAATAGCTATATTAGAGGATAATAAGTGATAAGGTCCGTAGGAAATAAATAAGGTTGGATGGTTTTCTATTATAATTTCGTACTGTGGGATTGCTGCAGAGGTGTCTATGAAAATGAGGAATACACCATCTTCCTTCTCCCCATGCAGCAAGTCTTTGTGCCTGACATACAGCTTTTTTTTTTTTTTTTTTTTTTTTTTCTGAGGAGAAGCTATATTCCATATTTTTTTGCTTCAATATCTCCTGTGTGTCCTGGTCTGCTAGGGTTTTGAATGCACACTGCAAGCCTAAGCGAAATACACACCGCGCTGTGAAAGAGATACGTTACATAAGAGGTCTCTGAGGCTTACACAGTGCTGGACTGCAGTATAAACTGTCTCCGGGACGGATAAAAACCATCTTGCAACCTAGGATTAACACTGATTCTTGTCAGAGGCTCTTGATTTGAGAGAAGAGAAGGAAAATTGTGTGTGCTGTTTTAGTGAGTTTTAGCAGCTATATAAACCACAGTTTGAAAATCTGATGTGTATCTAACCATCAGTATGCCTGAACTGTGTTTGATAAAAGGGGCGATGAGGTCCAGTTATGCAGCCCTTACTCCTGTTGCTTCCCCCCAGCAACCAGAGGACAACCAGGGCTATTTACATATATATACTGAACATTTGTCAACTTTTGTCGCAAAATGATAGAAGGGGAAAGAAACGCAAATTCTCCATAAGTTAGTTTGTGTTTCAGCCACACTACAGAAGATTTAGCTTATCCACTGCTTACAAGAGAGCCCAGCAAGGCAGCTTGGGGTCTGCCTGCCTGTCTGCAGCTTCTCTACAATGGCCAGAGCTCAGTATCTGGAAGATTGTCTGAAGTTCTGGGGTGACAACAATGGTTGCAGTTCCGACCCCTCAGATACTGTGAGTTTTGCTTTGTGGAGGGTGAGACACTATCCTGGAGGCTACTCCAAACTTCCTGACCAGACATCCACAGGGACTGCTTGATGTGACAGTGCTCACTTACTTCCAGTCCAGTGGAAGACAAGGCAGCTTCTACTTTGACTTTGCTAATATCCCAATGGCTTCTAACAAGACATGCAAGCTGAGACATGTCCTTCCAGATCTCCAGGCAGGGCATTCTAACACCTGCACCTTTTTATTTCAAGGGAGAGACCAGAAGTTGTATATTACTCAAATTTCCTAGTGAACTGCTATCAGTTATTAAGATTGCATGGTAGAAGATAAATGCTTTTAATACCCTTCTTAATAAAGATCAAAAAAGTAGCTATATAGGAGAAACAAATCCCTGTACTTAGTGACCCGTTATTGTAAATATGCATCTGCATGGGAGGTGGGGGATGATTTGGCATCTGGGCAGTCAAAGCTTTCCAGGAGGTGGTGAGGCCTGTGATCTGCTCGTGCTCTGAGGCAAAACATGCACAAGCCTTACTGGTGCTCCATCAGCCAGCTAGCTCACTGTCTGCAATTCCCACTAGTACTGGAAACAGCTTACATCGAGAATGGTTTGGGTGTCAGTGCGTGTATCCTGTCTCTGTCATCCAATGACATGATAACATATTTTGCACCTTTGAACGCCTGTCCTGCACACGGCTCACAGTGGTGTCCCTTGGGGCTCTTTCTAACACTGCAAACGTAATAGGGACTTGATCGGGAGCTGTTTTTTTTTTTTTCTGAATCCAACTGTTTTATTGAATTCCAGTGCCTGGAGGAATATTTGGTAGATTTCTAGTAGAAATAAGGCTGTTATCTTACACATCTGATGGATTAGGAAATTAGGAAATTACCAGTGAAAGGGAGACCGAAGTAATTGCTAATGGGAATTATGACACAAAATATCTTAGTAAGTCAAGCATACTCAAAATACTGTTATGTATGTAAGGAGAAATATTTAAAGTTTTGAAACATATTGTTTTCTATTGAAAATACAATTTGTCTGTAGTTGAATCTATGATAGTAATTGATCCTGTACAGGTTTGATATTCTATTTTTTAGAACTCAAAGCACTTCTGATACTGCATGGTCCTAATTTATTTGATGTGTGCGGAATGCATAGAAAGATGTTGTACAAAAGCTGGTTAACAACTGAATGACATGCCTGAGCCATTTGGAACAAACTGATTCAGCTCAGATCTCTCCCCCACCATCAGGTATCTGCATTTATTTCCCATGGAAGTGTGAGCATCAAGAAGAAATTATGAGGGCATTTTAGGTAATAAGCTTCCATTATTACAAGCACATTTTCAGAGACTCTGAATCTCAGTAGTTCTGATAGTAAATGTAAAATTTTCTGTAGTAGCTGCCCATGTAACTGTGAAAATCTGGTGTGTGGAGACTGTATCATCACATAGCTCCACTTCTCAGAAACATCCTCCCCAGTGAATGCTATGTAAAAGCAACCCTGAAACTATTTTTGGAAATGATTTCTGCATGTTGCCTCTGCCACTTTATTCATCTGGCAACTTCCTCTCTTTCAATATTGAATAACAGTTACAATAAACAAGATCTAGGTCCCAGTCCCTGCCACAGTGAACAAAAATCCTATTAACATAGAAGCTAGAGCACAGGTTCCCTCTTTAGTGAGTGGGTATTGCAGGTGTGCAGTTATGGAAGATTTACCCAATTTGTGTTGTTTCTATAAAACCAGGCTTTACAAATTACACTTGTAAAATATAATTTATCCCAGAAGAGAAGGGTTCCAGCAGTTCTAAGGTGGAAGAATGTTTTGAACTGGTACATCTTGGGAATGCGAATGAGAGCAAAAAGGCAAAACCTTTGGAAGAAAATGTGCAGAAGAACCTGTGTGGTGTAAGACCTAAAGACGTCTAGACTTGGAATGAAATTACAGATTTTTGTTTTATTTTTCCAGTACTTCGGCAAATATTGCTAAAACAAACTGCCCAAGTTATCTCAACCCATTAAACTGCCGTTTATGCTGAGGATAATGCTATCGTACAGTTGCCAGTTCTTTTAACAATAAGATTTTTTAAAGCAGGATTTTACGAACAAAATATCTCTCAAAAGAATATTACCATCACTCTGAAATCAAGCACTTTTTTTTTAAAAAAAGAGATACCAAAATAAAGAATTTCTTAAAAAGCCACAAGAAAGCGTACACTTCTAGATAAGACAGCTTGGTTACTTTGCAAAAGCAGGCAGATTTGCAGGCTCTTGTTGTTAGGGGCCATAAATGACGCAAACTGCAAGTCATAAATGTCTGTTGCCGTGAAAGAGTGGGTGCAGTTTTGAGTGAGCTGCGGTGTGATATTTCCATCTGATACCTAGAGTCAGCCAATAGCAGCAGGTGACGGGAGCCTGAAGAGCACAACATGTTCCAGTGGCACCTGAGGTTTGATCTCTGTGGCACACTTGCTGCACTCTGCACAGCAAGCCCCTGTCACTGCTTCTTTGCTGCTCCTCAGTTTGGTGCATGCAAAATTAAAGTACTTTGCTTTTGTTCAGATCTTCAATTAGTAGTGAGCGTTTCCTTAGAGATATGACCCACTGAACCAAGAAATAATTCTCAGGCATCCTGATGCAGGCATTGATGATTCTCTAGCAGATATGTATTTACTTCTGTTCTTTCTGGTTTGCATTCAGGATTTGTGCCTTCTGCAGGATTTCACCCTCTACTGTCTGCAGTAATTACAAATTACAGAGGGTTCAATATTTTGCCAAGCAATGTTTTTTCACTGCACAGTTTAGAAAATCACAACTCTCATGATTAGACAGCAGGTAAAATGTCTTGTGCCACGTGGAATCAGAAAAGGGATGGATGTTTCTGCTCCCTTTGTGGAACAACAGGAGGTGTGAGCCATGCTATATCAGTAGTTGTAGATGTGCCTACTTGTGCTATTTTACTGCTCGTGGCAAGAGAGTCTCTGGAGTTAATGCATCACCCTGGGAATGTGTTTTGGTTTAGGAATGAGATTCAACTGTCACAAATGAAAGGACTGTACCTAAAGGTCTAATTTTGCTTTGAGTTCCTCATCTGTGAAATATAAGTCTTTGACAAATTGGAACAAACAGTTTTAACAGAGGTGATGTTATAGTTTGGCCTCAGGGTTTGTGGGTGGGGCTGTGGTATAGTGCTCACTTCACAGGGTCCCCAAAGGCAGAATATCACAGAGCTCATTTTGCACATGCAGCTGCAAATCCAGGGGGAACCTTCTGTGACAGCTTTGTGTAGACGGAGCAGTCTGGAAAAGGTTCACCTGCCACTGAATCCAAGCAGAGGTAGTTTAGGGTTTAGGTGGTGAAATAAGAGTTTTGACCCGAACTCTCCTGCTTAGCTACTCCTGCACTTGCTGGTGTTTTCACTACTTTTTTTTTTTTTTTTTTTTTTAATATAAGTACATGTGTGGTTTTTGTCTGTCTTTTCTTAGCTGGTTTGTGGTTTTCTTTTCTCTTCCTCTCAAAAAATGCGATTGGGCTTTCATGTTCCCAAGGAATCTGAGCCACTCTATGTGGGAAGAACCACTAAAATGGTCTACAGGGTTGTATCTCAATTTTGCAAAACCAAGAAGAGGAATTAGAGTCTGGCTGGGAGCTGTGCTTTCATGTATTTCAGGACTTGCTGGTGCCATACAGTTATTGCTACCTACTGATGAACTGAGCAGTCAGAAGACCTCCTCAGATGCATGAGGCTGTATTTGTGTAGGCAGCAGGAACTCATAAGTTGCAGAGAGGGCGACCTGTTTCTTCAGTACTTTCTTCTAATGCTGGCTGGCACATCTTCTGGATGTTGTGGGTTTCAATCTCCTTTCAGTTTTAGCGGTTACATTGGTTTTTTACAAAGCTCTTTTCTAGTGAGGCTGAATTAATTTGCAAACTGTAAGTGATAGAAGAATCTAATATCTGTGTTTAATTTGTACCCCCTAAATCTGTGTGGCCAGATATGCCTTTTAAATCTCAAATGTTTAATAGAACTGGGTGAAAAAATCTAAGTGCAAGTTTCTGATCTTTGGACACATTGGGAAAATGGTTTTGTCTTTGGCATGAAAGGAATCTAGCCACATTTCTGCAGAGTCCCCAGCTTTGGACTTTAAGTTAGATCCATTTTATATCCCAAATACCTAGATGTAGGTGTTGCTATAATAAAATTATCATTTGAGAACTTTTCTTTTCAGTGAAAGTTCTTTGCTTTCTTTTCCATTTCATCATGCACTAGGCACAATTTAGATCTACATATTGTTTGCACAGTGTAAACAAATTTCAATTAATCTTTTGAAATTAATATAGAGAAGCAAGGTACATATAAGTAGATTTTTGAAGTGTTTTCTCCAGGTGAAATTTTCTGACTGTCAAAGAGAAAATGAAAATTGATTATAGGTGAAAAGGTAATTTGATATACTTCTACAGTATGAAATCCTTCAGCTTGTGCCAGGAGAAGGGAGTGTAACTGGGCTGGACTTAGTGGGAAGGTGCAAAGCCTAAAGTGAAATTTATGTCTTAACTTGCACATATTTCTATGCCATTGTCAGTTGTTTTACCTACCACATTTGTCTCTTCTGTTGTTTTGGCATATTAGTCCATTTTATATAGAGAACCCTAACTAAAGAAAACATGTAAGATTTTAAGTCAGGCTGAGGCTAGACTGTGCCTGATTAAGGACAGAGTGGAGTTATGTTTTGTGGTTGCTATATCCCCCTCTTGAAATGCTCTCTGTGTACTGAAGAGCTACATATACATGACATCTTTCCTATAAGGTGTCCAAACTGTTCTGGGAGATGGTGCCCTTGCCTGCACGCCCTTTGGGACAAGAACTGTTCCTTTAGGCCCAGAAGGAGAAAGGCCCAGGGCCTGCACGTAAGAGGCACTGGGCAATGGAAAGCACTGTAAATCCTGCTAACCTGGTAATGCTGTGAGACCACACAGAGGCCAGTCATTGCCTTGTCCTGGACTGCTGTAACTGTGTTATGACCAGCTGCGAAGGGGATCAGCTTACACCAAAGTCCAGTGTCATGAGGCATCCAACTTTCACATTGCTTTAGGAACCAATCTTCCCATCTTACCCCTTAACCCTTAGCACAGAGGTAGATGTGAAAGCACATTTGCTTAGGAATTTAAGACCAGAGAGACACCTTGCCGAAGGCGGTGCTCTGCGGTCCTACTGTACATACAACTTGTGTTTGTGATGCTGCTGCAGGAGTAACCTGATTATGAGTTATGTGTCTCCACAGATCATTTCATCATTGGTTTCAAAAAACCCATTTCCTCTGCTTTGTTCTGGTGGCATTCTGGTGGAAATTAGAGTTGTAGGGTACCATTGTTAATAGATAGTACTTGTCTTACCCAGACAACACCATCTTAAATAATCTTGGTCAAATGCTACTTTGTGAGCTCACTATGATGCTGCACTAAAGATCTTATGCACCCTGGTTTCGAGGAGTTTTGTGTTGTGACTGACTGTATGATACAGATTTCCTCAGCCTCCTGTGCAGTGATGGAGCCATGCTAACAGCCCTCTGCTGGAGGTAAGAAAGCTGCTGGCAACTTGGCTATGCCTAAGCCAAAATTGTCCCAACGGTAAAAAAAACCTATTGCCTCCTGAGTTACAACTTTCCATATCGCTTTGGTTGTTCTGTTGGTTGGAGTAGATGAAACTACCTCCTATAGCAATATAGCACGGTATATTTAAGTAAGTATGCATATCTTTCATTTTCTAGATGGTGATGAGAACTCCTATTACACAATACTTTCAGTGGAAATTCAGAGCCCTTGTTACCCTGCAACACTGTGTCAATAAATTAAGAGCTTTTGGGGCGACTCTGCTTTATAGTTTTTGAAGTTCCCTACATGTTTATAGCACTGTGTAAATAGTAATCCTTAGTCTAGCAGTATTACCTTGTATAAAAATAAATATATAAAAGAGTTTTCCCACACCACTGGGAAAACTCAAGTTCATTCTGAGAGAGACTGCCTGTGAGCATTTCAATAGTTTCCTCAAGTTTAGAATTTAATTAAAGTTTGTAATCACTTTTCGGGCTAACAGTATATTTCTGTAGTAAAACCAGAAAGCCCTACATTAATAGTTGTAGTAAACACAGATGACATTATCCAGCCATGTCCAAACTAAGTGCTACATCCAATGTCCCAGCATTAAGACTATGGCAGTGAAAGGTACGGTAGCAAAGCACACTGGCTGCAGCTCAGCTGGTCCCAGTTCCCTGTGTCCAGTCCAGGGCCTGCTCAACAACACCACAGCTCTTGCCATATAGCTCCTTTCTTCAGACAGTCAGGTATGATGGGTGAGGAAAATGATGCTCAGGCTGGTCCTACAGGAGGACTCAGTGAGGATGTAGTGAGAGGCTGTGCTCCTTCTGGGAACTGGGGTGCCCTTCGGGTCCTACTGACTAGCTACAGCTTTTGAATTTCTTTTACTCAAGACTGAGGAATATGAACTTTGAATGACTGGAATAGCAGAAGGCAAATTAAATTTAAAATAATTTTTGTATAGTTATTGCCAAAAGCAAAAGAAAGTGTGCATTTACAATGTGCAATGTATTTACTAGTGCCTTGGGAAGTGGGGTGATAAATTCTTCTCCCTTTCAGAGATAATACAGTGTATATTCCTCCTTTAAACTCCTTTGAGTGAATGGTACATGATATGGCTTTACTTATACATGTGGAGTATATCACAGAGCAGATATATTAACTCAAGTCTCAGAAAGAGAACCATGATTTAGTGTGATTCTGCAGCAGAACTACAAAACCTGAGCTTTGGCAAACCTTACTGTGGTAAGGTTACAACAGACACAATTGTACCACATATTCTTGCCTGGCAATAATTTTGTGTTGGGGTGGTGACACTGATGCTGAGGAGAGCATTGCAGACACTACATCTTGTCCCTCAGCTACTGTTTGGAGCCAAATGGGGTATGTCCCTGGCATGGTGGTCGTACACACACTTTGTCCCTCATAGTCATAATTAGTCCTTCCATGAGGTGAAAGGTTTTTGTCCCCTTTCACCACTGGCTTGTTGAAGCTCCAAGTTCATCAAACAGCTTCTGCAGAGTTCGTGGCTGAGCCTGGAATTGAACCAGTATCTTTGTGTCACAGCCTATTGTCCAAGTCATTCTCTGTTCTTCAGGATCTGACTCAGCTCTCCTCAAATATCTCAATTTCCATTTTTCCTTTTTTCCTGATTTTGTCTTATTATCCCCCCAGGAAACTTCTGCCTCTGCTTCTATTTTCCCTTCTCGTCACTCTTCATTATTCAATCTTTAAATATTCAGAAAACTCAATGAATGGCAGTATAACACTGTGGAAAAACTGTTACAGTTGGATGATGCTACAGGGTTTCATTGCTTATTGTGTTAGAGACAATTTATTCTATCAGTTTGTGAATAGGTTACCCTTTCCAAAATGCTAGGGTGTCTTTTTCTTAGCTTACAAGTGATCCTGTAAGTTCAATACTATTTTTTTCACTTATTAGAATTAGGCTGCTTTTCAGAGAGACAGAAGAGGATACTGAGTTCTCTCCGGGTAAATTTATAGATTCTGCCAGTGTGGAGACTTTCCAAGTTTGGACTGGAAAAAATGTGGAAATGATAAATGTCATCCAAGATAGAAAAGAAATTGAGGGATTCCTTTTAAGCATGGTCATAAGAAACAAAAGACATCTTTAAAGATGTTCTACCCAGTACATTTTTGGGGAGGTCATTATAACCAAAGCCAGTAAACTCCAGTTGTAAACCATTGATGAGACCAACGTTGGAAGGAAAGAGTTTGTTTTGGAGGCTGGTTTCAGGCTCCGAGGCATTACTCTCAAAGCACACAGTGTTACTAGTGAGAGGAAATATTACACCTCACTTGACATCATTGCATTGTTCCATGAACTGAGCTCTTCTTTTTGTCTCCATGCTGGTCTGGGAACATCTCTGCTTTGCAGGTTAAAATTATGACATGTTGGCATTTAGCTGGCATTGTTTTGTTGTCTTCATTTAAAGAACATCGCCAGAGCTACTTGCTTTGGGGAATAGTTTGATTTAATGATACTGGCATTAATATTCTACATAAATGTATTAGCAACTTTTATGCTTTGTAGGTACAGTTCAGTTTGGTGGGAATTGGCCCAGCTCATTTTTCCATTCAATCCCATTCAAATATCCCTACAGAATCATAGAAGATACTGTGCATACATTATGGATGTAAGAGGGAAAGATAGTCTTAACCTCTGTTTTCTGGACAAGATACTGGGTTTATTACAGTGATATCAGTGTTCTGTTTTTTCCCTTTCTTTCACTCCCTTTTTCTCTTCATGTGAGTTGGATGTAGGAAACACACTTTTTTGTTTGTCAATTTTCTGGGAATTTTTCTGGGAATTTTTCCTGTCTATCTTTGATGGGAGGCTGCAATGTTATTGCTTGCCAGCAATAGTAAACTCTTAATGAGGTATTTGAGAAATCCCAATGGAGAACCTGCCACATGTAAAGAAAATATAGAATAACTGCGGGAAATATGTAGGCCAATGCTTTGCTTTATGGATTGTCCTGTCACACATAATACAGAACTGTTCATCTAGTCATTTGTATGACCATCTTGATGAATGTTTTTCATATAAGTATACTTTCCCTAGCAATTACTCAACAGAAGCTAGGTAGCTGGCTTCATCCAGGCACTTGATCAGAGCAGCCCTGCCTCCTGAGAAAATTCAGGTCCATTTTGGAGATTCACACTAACTTCTGTCCTTAACTGATCATGGATTTACATTTGTTTCAACAGTGTTGCAGAAACCTTTTACTTACTTCTAGAGACTCCACTTTTGGAGTCTGTTGCTGAAGGTGAGATCAGCGGAGGATCAGAAGCTGAAGCTCCCCTCTCCCCTCATCTTTTTCTTAAGATGCTTTTCCTACTGCTAATTTCTGGACTTTGACAATGGCTGAGTTTTCAGCAAATTAGTGCATGTTAGTACCCTCAAAACAAGAAAACTGAGGCTAACTTGTGCAACTGTAGTCCTTTAGATGGTCTGAAGAGTGACTTACTTTCTATATCTGGGTTATGCTCACACTGCTGTCTGGCAAACTGTAAAGGTAAACGCCCAAAGAGGGGAAGGCAGTGGCCGTGGGGTAAGCTGTAAATACAGCAGTCTGTGAATCAAACCACTCTCTCTCTCCCACCCTTTCTAGAAATCTATCGAGCTGGCAGGCTGCCCTGCTCGAAATAAATGTGGAAAATATTATGTAACTTTGCCCTGTACACTGCACTGCCAGTGCAGGCACTAGGCAGGTTTTAGTTACACTATCTGCTCTGGCTATTTTTGGTGACCAAAAGCTTCTCCCTTTAAATTCATGTCTTTATTTCCTTTTCCCCCACCCTCTCATTTATTTTTTTTTCCCACTGACAACAGAATGCAACTCGACATCTGCAAACAGGAAAACAACATCAGCAAAGCTGTTTAAGGGCAGGCCATTCCTTTTTTTTTTTTAAAAAAAAAATTTGCTGCCGGAGGAGGGATATATTGCCTCCAACTGTAGCCGAGCACTGAAACAGCCAGTCTCAGATCCCCTCCCCTGGAGTTATATGCTGTGTCAATACCTCCCTCTGCTGAAAGCTCTATATTCTTCCTCTCTTGCTTGACTATTTTTTTTCCTCTGTTGGGAGTTGCATAGATCAGGAGCAATCTGTGATTTATAATAGAGGTGCCTGTTTACTGCAACACAGCTGCCCTACCAAGATTATACACTCTGGGAAGCACATAAAGTTAAACTATACGTCCCTCCCCAGTGTGACTGTTTGCAGGCTAGAATCTGAGATTAGGAAAAGATAATAATTCCAAGTCACATGATTTTTAAAAATACTCTTTAAGGAACCCCTGTGCTGTAATTCATCCATTGCCAAGGGACATTCTGTTTAAAGACAATTCTATGTGAATGTGCCTTACAACTTCAATTTATTTCCTTCAGTTTTTGTCACTTAATTAGTTTTTGTTCTAGAAATAGTAAAATTACAGCATGGTTTGTGATCCATTGTGCAGCATGAACTGCCGTGTAAGTCTTTAAGTGTTGTGTTATTCAACCAGATTGAATTATCTTAATGGCTTGAAAATCTATGAATCATCTCAACCACAGCTGGTGTGGTTATTAGGGAGCTCAAAGTCAAGACCTCAGTTTTTCACAGGAATTTCACAGTAATTTCTGATCTCAGGTAATTACAAGACAAAGATTTTAAAGTGACCAATAGATTTGGTTTTTCTCTATTTTGGGTACCCCACACTGACACACCAAAAGGGGTAGGGATTTTGTTAAGAGGAGAATGTTTGAACCTAGGGGAGAATTGGGCAACTTCAAGATATCTTAAGCCCCTAATTCAGTAGAGGACTAGAAGCTAAAGGCCCTAGTTCCTAAGGAGTGTTTTCTTTTACATCTCTCTGCCCCTTCAGAAATCTTAAAATTTCTGCTGGTGTTGCAGGAAAGGCTAATGCACTGTAAAGCGATAGCTAAGCTGCAGCAGTTCACAGCTTTTTAAAATTTATAATCCTTATTACTTTCTCATTATGTTCAGCTGCTTCAGAGGCAGTTGAGTTTTACCTCTCTTTGATGGCAGATGGCCACAGCCATTCTACATCAGTCCTGTTTTGGAAGGAGTAGAAATCAAGTCATCTCTATTAACTTTTTCAACAGCATTTTTTAATGTCTTCAGGGACTAGGATGATGTTAAAGGTGAGAGGAGGAATAAGTCACAAAAGCAGATAAATATCTAAGGAAAGAGAATAAATTCTGCGTGCAACCAAATTGTTCTGATTGGGCAAGGGTTAAAAAAACAACACACGGCAGGGAAAGGGTAAAAGGCAGATAATAGGGTGCAGGAAGGAGCACAGCTGTAGGGAGTAAAAACACTCGGGGGAAGGTCATATAGAGAAGAGAAGGAATCATCATCACATGGGTGAGGTTTTCAGGAAGGTGCCATTGTATGGAGTCTTGTGAGGAGACCTGACCTTATAAAGGAGGAAATAAAGGACTACTTGCCACAAAAATGATGGTAGGAATGAGGCTTTGGAGGAACAGAGGGATGTTTGACTGGAAGTGTGCTGTGAGGTTGAGATTTTACGACTCTCTGGAAGATGATGTCTCCTAGCAGGATAAGGCTTAGCCAAGGAAGCATGGCTTGAAGAATGGCACCCTGTAGAGAAAAAGAAGTGTCAGTGGTATCTGTGTGATCCATTAAATGTCAGGTTTTGTGTGGAAGTTTGCTCATTCTTTATTATTTTGCAGTATATTCTATCTTTTTTGCCTTCGATATTTATTGCTGGTAAAAAAATACTAGCAGAATGACTGGGTATATGGAAGGAAAATCTTGACATGTGTTTGTACTTGTCATTTCTTCAAAAGGATATGATATGATGTTTTGAGTTTATTTGGATATTAGGTTCCTTGTACACAGGTTCTATAAGGTACTGGATGTGATGTGCTGAGCTGAACCTGAGAAGAAGAGATGAAAAATTATTTAAATGGGTATTGGAAAAAGGGTTCCTTACTGATTGTTCTGGTTTTCAATGGCTTTTGGATATGCCAATGTTTCTAGCGTTAGGTTAGATATTATTATTGCCAAAGAAAAATGTGTATTTTTACCTCTGATTATTTTTTTCCCCCCAGACTGTGGCGCACTAGTGTGGTTTAGAGGAATATAGCTTCTACTGAACTGTTCAGTAATTAGTACATAAGTATTGCTCAACCTCGTGTTAACTTGTGCCCTGTAAGACTTTTAGGTGTCTTTATGCCACTAATAGACAAGGTCCCATTCTGTGCTTTGGAGTTTACTTAGATACTGCAAGTGCTCAGCTGAATATCTCTTGTAACAGAACTAGATTTAGATGTGGGGAGGCAAACTACGAAATGTGCATCCTAGCTGTAACAGAATAGTCAGAAATGCATCTGTAATGCTGAGGGTATGTAGTTGTTTGAAATCAGCTGAGTGACAAAGTCTGAAGTGCTGACTCAGTGGGCATCTGCTACTGGATTTGGGTCTCCAAAGCCCGGTTCAATTGTGGGAGCTCTGGAAAGTTTCCTCACACTCCACGGCTCTTCAGGCATGAAAATCCTTTATGGAAGATGGATGAAATAAAGATGTGGAAGGCTCCGAACCTATAGCATAACTGCACTCAATTCATTTTTATCACTGTTTCAGACAACAAGGTATTTATTTCTGCAGGGTTTTTGCTCAACACAATGGCTGTTCTTTAAGATCACTCTCATGAAACTGTATTTTAAGTATGTAAAATGTCTGGACTAGCCGGGCTTTCAATGCATGCCACACATGAATGTGTAAGATACCTAGAACAACTTGTGAAGGGCACGCTTCTCTTGCAAAAGCAGTGTCACATTTATGTTGTTTCGCCGTTAGAAAGTAAACTAAAAAAATGAAATGGAATGTATATCGGCATGTATCATTATTAGTTATGCTAAATGCTCAGTGAAACATGAGACCAGGCATATCTACACTGGCTTCCAGTTTTCTTCCAGTCGAAACTCGGATCAGGTTCCTTGAGAGTTCAAGAATTTCTGAGCAGATCTAGACCTGCTGAATACTTGGAACAATACATGTTAAGAGCACTTGCTATAAACAAGTCTGGGGAGGAGTAACACCAGGCACCAGTACAGATTAAGGGATGTCCTGCAGGAAAGCAGCCCCATGGAGAAAGACCTTGGAGTCCTAGTGGACAGTAAGTTGTCCATGGGACAGCAACGTGTCCTTGTGGCCAAGAGGGCCAATGGGATCCTGGGGTGCATTAAGAAAAGTGTGTCCAGCAGGTCTAGGGAGGTTCTCCTCCCCTCTGCTATGCCTTGGTGAGACCACACCTGCAATATTGTGTCCATTTTTGGACTCCCTAGTTCAAGAGAGACAGGGACCTCCTGGAGAGAGTCCAGTGGAGAGCTATGAGGATGATTAACAGACTTGAACATCTCTCCTATGAAGAGAGACTGAGAGAACTGGGGCTGTTTAGCCTTGAAAAGAGGTGGCTGAGAGGCAACTTTATTAATGTATATAAATATCTGAGGAGTGGGTGTCAAGACAAAGGGGTCTTTTCAGTGGTGCCCAGCAATGGAACAAGAAATAATGGGTTTAAGTTAGAACATAGGAAGTTCCACCTCAAAATGAGCAGAAATTTCTTTACTGTGAGGGTGATGGAGCCCTGGCACAGGCTGCCCAGAGAGGTTGTGGAGTCTCCTTCTCTGGAGACTTTCAAAACCCACCTGGATGCGTTCCTGTGTGGCTGCCCTAGGGGATCCTGCTCTGGCAGGGGGTTTGGACTAGATGATCTCTAGAGGTCCCTTCTAACCCCAAACATTCTGTGATTCTGAATTGATTTAGAGAAGGTTGATTAGCCTCCCCTTACAGTTCAACCAATAAGCAGACAAAGAAGCAAGTTTGTTAAGAGTTTTAGTATGTAGTGATGCAGTTGAATATCATGACAAAAATATAGGTCCTATTTTTGGTTTGTAAATTGATTTTTATTTTTTTATACATGACCCTTATGCAGATCATTAAGTGAGATATTAAATTGAGCATTTCTGGATGAATCAGGATTTGCTCTGTAAATACTGTGATTTGAATCCTAGTGCTATTCTCATTATCCCTCAATCCAGTAGTCGCAGAGCCTGTTGAAATGTACAGTGCTTAGATGTGAATAGGCACTAATGTACATTTTCTGACAATTTTTTTTTTTTTTGGCAGGGATCCTGCAGAAAAATGATCTGTATTGTCACATAGAGTAGCTCATTTGGATGCATATGGGTGTGTGTATGCACGCACATCTCCTCTCCCTTTGGTCCCCAAAGGAATTATACAATGTACATGTGCAGAAGGGACAGGATGGCTTCTTCATTAAGTCACTGAACAGGAAACCAGGAGAGTTGACTCCTGTTCCTGACTCTGTGAAACGTTCTGCTTGCAAATCTGGGAAATCCACTTAGGAAAACAGAGGCATATGAAATCTATCAGTAAAACAGGAGATTGGAGTAATTCTGTTGTATCTGTAAACTTCAAAATGGCACGGAAAACATGTGAAAATGTCCTTTAAAAAAATCCTGTTAGAACTGACTTTGAAGCCTTGAAACACATGTGACCAAGTTTGAAAATTCTTTGAAAATATACTTCAGGATTATGGATAGATATTTACCCCCTGAAATGTTGCTTTGACCATTTTTCAATAACAAAAGCAGATCTGGCAATATCAAAAGAGGAATCTGTATTCTGTTAATTTCTCTTGAAATGTTTGTAGAACGCTTTATCAAAACTCAACATTTTTGCTTGAAATATCCCTTTTTGATGTGGGACAATTGAAAAATGTTACTTAGCTTTTTTAATGACATGTCAATTTGTGTACAGTCTTAGCATTCTTCTTGTGCAAATCTTTCCAAATCTGCAACCTTTCCAAAACCACCGGAGAACTGAAACTCCTCTTTTTTTTTTTTGTTTTTTTGTTTTTTGTTTTGATTAGTTAAATGGATGTGCTTTTGCCACCTGTAAATGCTTTGGATACTCTGTTTTGGATTTATTGTCAGTACTCTACTATGTGTCTCCTTTCTGTGGAGATTCCTAAGTGTCTTACAATGCGTAAGCTCTTTGTTGCTTTTCCATTAAAATATCTAACAGGAAGTGTTCCTGTTTCCTTAAAGAATTGTCCCATGTATGCAAGAAAAAAAGTGTTGCTAATTCACTTCTCTGTCTTAAAAAAGGTAGAATGTTTAGCCTACCTCTTTGCTCTACCTAGCTTCCCACTTTAAATATGAAATTTGGAGTCACTGGACCAGTTTAGGTCACAGGATTCCCGCCTTAAAACAGATGAGGTCAATACAGGGTAGTTACATCTTCATACTTGTTTTCCTCTTCCTGAGCCACAGAGACAACGTACTTTGAAGTCTCTATGTAAACTCTTGGGCAATTTTTCAGGAATCCCATTTCTTCTTCTAAAGAAGAAATTAGGCAAATGTTTAATGGATGACATCTCTTGCTAGCTACACTGTTTAAATTCTACGTGCAACTCAGTTGACTTGTCTAGATCTTCCTTCAGCTGTACAATCTGTCTCCTTGGGGGTCCTCTAGCAACTAGGACTTCAGGCACCTGTTTCTGTGCATCTGTTCCTCTCTTAACCCTGAATTCCTGATCTGGACTGGCCAGCAGTGGGTGCTAAGGGGGTGAAGCAATTGACACCTGCATATGCAGACAACAGGGCTTTGATTCTGTTGGTCTGGGATGAAGACACTGGCCTGGTTTTGTGTTTATAATCTTGATTGATAACTGCACCTGTATGGCTGCCAAGGTCAGGCTGTCTTTGGGAGAATGTTTTATCACCACGGGCACCTGGCTTGGTGTAAGGTTTAGGGACATGGCCTGTTCCGATGACATGATTCTGGCAGTCTGCAAAGACTTTATTGAAAGACATTAGCTTGCAAAGTGTAGCCCAGTGAGAGCTTTGTTTTTTTGACAGCTATCAGGAACTTTGAACAAGGAGGAAAATCTAAACCCCACTTAGGGCATTAATAACTGATGTGAATACCTAATAAAGGATAATGCCTTTTTTTTTCCACCAAGAAATATGCTGCTTCTGAGGTTTTGGGGTTAAAAAGGATAGAGGTTCCTTGCACTGTGTTGTGTAAAGTAACTACAAGTACAACTTTCACAAATCAATATATTTTGTCTTGGAGGGAGAAAAGGGTGGCTAACAAATCAGATCAAGTTGGTTGCTCAGGACTTTATACAGACAGATATTCAAATACTCTATGGGTGGAGATTGCACAGACATGGTGGTCAACGCTTTTCACTGTCCTCATGAGGCGGAGAGCTTCTCCTTGGATCCAGTCTGAACTTGTTTTAATTTATGCACATCGTCTCTCATCATCCCAACACATATCCCTGTGCTTCACCTTGCTCCATCCCCTTAGCAGCTTCCCCACAGGCACTGAGGAACTGCTCTTGGCCTCCCCCAACACCAGCTCTTCTCCAGGCTGAGCAAGTTTGGGTTCCTCAGCCTCTACTTGCTAGGTGAGTGCTCCAGCTGTGGTGGCTCTCACACTTCTATCAGCAGAGTACTTGAGGAGGGAAAAGAGTAAAGGGATATTATAGGGAAGACTGGGATAGATGGAAGGCAAAGATAGCCTTTGAGAGTAAGAAGTTACTCTGCTAGCATTGCTTCACTCCCAGAAGATAGCGCAGCTGTGAAAATACACATGGGACTTGTGTTTGGCAGGATGAAAGGCAAGATGGGGCAACATCTGGCCTAGGCTCTACTGCCATTCTTCAGGACTTTGAGCTGATACTGAGATGACACAAAATGAGTTTGCCATAGTGCTAATCTTTGAGAACTGGTATAATTTTTAAGCAAATGTGTAAGTACACTGTGTAAGTATGCTAGGTTTTTTAGCTGTACTGGCTATTGTCAGCTGTCACTTACTGAGACTAAAACTGTGTACATCTACATATTTTCTCTTGTATTACTTGGTGCTAGACTCCTGAATATATGTTAGCCTTTCTTCAAATCCTGCAAGGTGGAGTTTCAAAGCAATGACCCACATTTAAAGTAAGAGACTGCTAAGTACTTCCTGAGGTTACCTCTCAACTCTTCCAGGGCCTTGACACATCCCTCAATGACAATGTGTTGAATACAGTATACCTTTTCTTATACTACTGGGGTAATATTTTAGTTAGAATACTCTTCTCTGGAATGATTAGAAATAAAACAAGTCAATAGGATGCTTAAGTGCTGTGTTGCATTAATCTGTTTTACAATGTTCCAAATTGTACTTATACTAAGGCAGCCATTTCTGAACAGAACTATTTGCTGAAATATGTGGCTAATGTAGGGGTTACGTATGCTAGGTTATGTGGGATGTTTGAATTTTTGTGGTAGTTTTTGGTCCCTTGATATCCATAAAATCACTGCTTGTACTTGTGACAGGACTGCTAATATACATAAATAATGTGTGTTCCTTCTTTTTAACTTTCTGATGGATAATTGGTGTATTGCCCAAAAGTCTGGCTGAAGCAGAAGCAATACACTGGAAAATCTAAGTCTTCTGAGTTATTTGCGTAATAAAAATGTCATTCAGGCTTAGGCAATGATGCTAGAACTTTTCTATAGAAGCTTATGTCACAGGATAAATATGAATGGGTTTTAACCCATACTGTTTCAAAGAGGAGAATAGCAAACTATGTTTGGTCTCCATGCATGGGTTCGGGCAGCAAAATTACGCTGAGACACTTATATTCCATAGATTTATAGATTGTGGTTTTTAAAAGGAAATGCACAAAAACATCTATAGCTGTTCTAAGCAACAGAGGAAAGGTCTAGGTTTCAGGCACTCTGAGAAGATGAGGGTGAAGATGCTTAGAAATCTCTTACAGTGACGACTAGCTTAACATGTGTGGACAAACAAGTCCTTTTGGTATACCTGAGTGCAAGTACAAAATGTACTGTTGTGCCTAGAGTTTTCATCCATATTATTCAGAATCAGACACAATTGGGATTGATTTTCATTTTACTCCACCTGTCCTTCTTCAGACTCTGCAATCTGTTTTGTCCCCTGCTGCTTAGTCTCCCATTCAGCTATGATTTCTCTCTGAGAAAGCATGTTGGGTCTGTAAACTTGCTTACTCCCCTGACTGTGTGCTTTTTTGTGTGTCCTCTTGCATCATGATTATCTGTGTATTAGAGCATTCTTGTATTTTGCTTGCTTATGGAGGTGGTAGAGAAAAAAGTCCAGGGATTAATCTGAGGGAAGTAGCTCTCAAGCTATGACAGGAAACTTCATGACTGGCTGGAGGCCAAACTTTATGTAAATTGCTCATCTGAAGCACTAACTGCAAAGATTTGAAGAAACTTACTGTGCTTTGGGTAAGGCATTTGAATCCTGAGTTTTAAATGTAGTAATGTCTTTGAATTCAATGGAGCTACTTCGTTCTGTCATGCAAAATGAATAGGTGTGTTGGCATGGCTGGTGAATTTTATCCTTTCAGTGTATGAGTTCTGTCTCTTCGCTGTGTGGTTAGGTACCTTGCTGACTATCTATTAATTTAGATAAAAATGTCAAGTATGTTATCCCCTTTCCAAATAGTGATACTGGGACCTTGCAATATAGAATGCAAAAGACTGATCATCGTGATGGTCTCGGAGTCCCTGTCCAAGAAGATCTTTGGGTATGGCAGTCTGCTGTGCTCATCCATTTTACATGGACAGTAGCTAGGTTTGCTGGCAGCAATCTGTAAGCACGCAGCTGCAAATTCGTGATCTCTCTTTTAGACAAAGAGAGGATGTCTCAAAAGCTCAACTGAAGAGAAATTGGAACAGGAAGTAAAAAACAAGACCACATACCCTGTCTTCTTCAATCTATTTACATCTAATAGACCTGACCATTTTTCCACTGAAGTTGATAGAAAAATTGTTTTGCTTGATGGAATGTATTTGTCTTAATTATTTAATTACATTTTTTTAATTGATATGTTCTAAATCTTTTATCATTTACTTCTGGAAATCCATAGGAGGGTGAGATTTTGTTGTGGCATTTGCTGTAAGAATGAAAAAATGAATGGAAGATCGTAACCCGGACAGCTCAGAATTTCATCAGCGTCATTTGACAAGTGGATAAGTTGAGGAGAGGAGTCACCCCCAGTCTCAATTCCCTGCCCAATTTCCTATTTTTTTTTGGGGGGGAAGATTTGAAAGCCTGGGACAACTGGTAGCTTTGGGTGACATGGGGTGATTCTTTTTTTTTAAAAAGGTGATATTTACTGGATGATCTCCAGTTTGTATGACTGCTAAGGCAGAGTGTAAAACATGCAACTTCTAGCTTGTCATTGAGATATTATATATATATATGTATGTATATTATTTCCATCACTTTCCACTTTTTTTTTTGTTCTCCTGTTGTCTATGCATGAACACATATGAAATCTCTACCTTTGCTATATTCACATTCACACCGCATGGTTACCACCAGCTGGTACAGTTCTAATTTTTATCACTGTTTTGGTATACTCTGCAAGAACTGCTGTGTACCTGTACAGTGGGCTCCACAGTTCCTCAGCTGTGACTGTGCCACGAGCAGCAAGGTACAAGCACACAGTATTTTAAATGGTCCATTACCTCAGAAGTGTGAAACCGCATACAGAAAGCAAATGGGTATCAGGTTCAGAATGTGCCTTCCTGTTTTTCTTCTGTTTTCTGACTTGAGCTTAAGGTGTAAACAGACCTTTGTTTTTGTTCCTTTTGCTTAGCAAATGTCTTTGTGACAGCATTCTCCATTCAACTATCAGCAGTGAGATTTTTTTTTTTCCCCTGAGCAACTCTGTAAATATGGTAGGCTTCTGACCTTGAAACCTGTAGAACAGCCTCAAGCTCTTCAAGCAAAATTGACTTACTTCAAGTAAGAGTTTTGTTGGAATAAAAGGATGTAATTTTTGTTTTCTAATGAACATTTAAAGCACATCTAATGGCTTATTGTCCTGCTCTGATCCTGTAAAATGAATGCGCTGTTTTCAAAATTTTCTGAAACGCTCAACTTCAATATTCAAGCAGTAAGGAAACAAAGAGAAAGTCTAAAAAAAAAAAAAAAATCTGGTTGTGTAACTTGCACTTTTCAAGTAGTTAAAAGTAGAATCAGTCCTGTGGTGCTTACCTAAGTTCTGCTGGGTCATACATGAACTGTTTCTTTGGAACTGCTTGCTGTTGTTAATAGAAAATAAAATACTCGAAATAATTCACGGTACATATTTCACTTATACCAGTTTTCACCATCTCTGGCTTTGTATTCATTGATGTTGAGATTTTTTGTGAGGGGGGAAAAAAAATAAAATTGTATGAGGTCGTACTAAAATACCAAATGCAAAACTGTAATGAAGAAGTTCAGTTTAAAAGCAACTTGTATAATGATGTGGGGGATTTGCCATCAGTTGAAATCTTGACCTCCACATGGGATGCCTTTCTGAAAACTATATGTAGTTTAGTCAGATGTTTTGGACTTGCAGCTGGACTTGTTGGGTAAAATTATTCTCAGTTTATTCAGGACATCAGCCCAAGTGGTCATAGGTTTCTTTGTTTCTCCTTCTTGTGTAACTGCCGTTGACTTTCAGACAGTGGAAAACTGGAGGTTGTATGTGTTCAGATGCCATATATATAAACTTGCTGCCAAATAGTGGAGTAAAAATAGGGGTGCGTTCAGTGCCTGGTAAATGAGAGAAGGTACATAGGATGAATTATGTTCATGTGAAGCCGTTATGAGGTAGTTCTTAAACTGAAAGTGATCTTTATTTTACATACAATATTCAGTCCCTGTTTTAAAGGCAATCTGATTCAGGGTTCTCTACAGGAATCTTCTGTTCTTTGTTGTATTGCTGTGCAGCCACCGGCATGTGTTATCAGCATAAACTGAAAGAGGAGTGCCCTCGCTGTTCTGTACACCAGATCTGTAGTGGACAGAGACTTTCCTGCATTTCTTCTTATTTTTGTAGTGTTAACATCCTTTTAGTGCAGACAGTTTGGATGACTCACCAGCAGGACTTTGGAGCTACCTTGGACTAACTGAAAGCAGGTTGTTCTGTCTGGACAAGTATAAGAATGGAATGAAATCTAAACCTTACTAGTCAGCTCCACCAATATTGATGGACATGAGAACAAGGATGAATGGCGTTACCCAGAGTCATATTTTGAGCTTTGGAGGAGAGTAAGCAAGCCCAAACTCTTCTGCACCATTTTTTTCACAAGACTTCTCTTTAAATAAGATGTTTTCTCAACTTGCTATTAATTTTGTATGTCAATCCCTGCAGCCACACCTTGGTCAGCCTCGCTCTGAGCTCCTTGTCCAGTTTACCTCCTGGTTTCTTATTCTGCCTGATACCAGATCACAGATTCCTTCCTGGATTTCTTGTTCAGTTGGGTGGTTTGTGTATTCTCACTGGAACTCACCCAGATCTACTGCTGCCTGTTCCAGATCCTCTGCTTGTGTGTCCTGGACCTGTCAGTTGTAGATCTCAGACTGTCTAATGGTTATTTTCATGTCCACCTTCACTTTCCTGTTTTCTTCTGTGGGTCCTTAGATTGTGCTCAGTCCCTCTCAGTATTTACCACTGGACTCCTCTCCTACACTAAACCCCCAAAGCATCCTTTCTTTAGACCAGAGCCTCCTACTTCTTCTGTTGTGTCTCCCTGTCTTCCTCCAAGCATCCCGGTTTTCAGTTCAAAGGAGTATTATTTTCTTTTAGATATATTAAAGACCTTCAGGGATTTGCTCATTTACTGAGAACAGACAAGGTCCCTGCCATCAGTTTTGCAAGCAAAGGAAATAGAAAGAGGTATTACATTAAGAAATAAAAAATAAATTGAGATTCATCTGCTTCTCAAGGTGGAATGAATTAATATATTCTATGGCACTTGTAGGCAGAAGTTGTGAATGTATCGAGCATGTCAAGATTTCCTGGTTTAAGTAGTATACACAGCTTGAATAGATGAGAGATGTCAGCTTGCTAAATGAAGAGGGACTTGGAAATAACTGCTAAAATGATCTCTATGTACAAATGGAGGCTTTATTTTATTTTTCATTTGCAAGAGCCTGCTATGGCAGAACTGAAGTAAACATACCCAGGAAACACAAAGGCCCGTCCTTTATGCAAAGGTTTCTCTTGTAAAATATAATATTCCTACTCTAGGGCCTAGAAATGTTAGGGATGCTCAAAAAGAGAAGTCTCTGGATATAATTAAAGGCAGGACTATGTTCTCCACTCTTTTAAATACCCGTTACTTGGCTTGGAAGATCAGAAGACTAGAAAGAGAAAGACAACCAAACAACAAAAATGTCTTGCAGCCCAGTATGCTCCTTTTTGTTACTGATTGGATGGATGGACATCTGTGTAAGTATATATACTTAGATTGACAGTCAGGCCCAATGAGGTCTTAACAGCAGTTGTCTAAACCTAGGGTTTTTTTCTTTCTCTTTTTTTCAGCAACAAAGTTTGCAATTTTTTTTTTTTTGTTTATAATTTTCAGTCTCTGCATTGCACTCTGAAAGTCATATTCAAGTTGCTTGATTTTTATTTTTTTTTCTTTCCTCATAAAATGATGAGCATCATTAGACTTTGACCTCAAGTTGGACACCCAGCAAACTACTAGTGACTTAAAAGGTTATTTCTTTAGACAAATTAAAGATGAAAAATAGTGGAGGCTTCCTGGCAGGTCACTAGAGGTTTCTTTTTGGGGGGGATGTGTGATATCCATGCAATAGAATGTTATGGGTTTTTTTTTCTCTTCTGTGCAAGATTTAAGCAGATAGCATCAGTAAACAGCAAGAGAAGTGTTCTCATTCTCAGGCAGCCCATGTTGTATGGGAGAAGTCCTGAAAACCAAAAAGGACTCTACTGTTGAGAGATTTAATGGCACACAGTTTGAGTTTGGCATTAACTTTTATTATGAATGGTGCTCTCAGAAATGAAATGAAATAGACTGTATTTCATGATCTCTCCTGTTTCCGGTTTTCTCTTTCTCATGCTGCTTCCTTTGTTGTTTTTTGATAACCTTAGCCAAATTTTCTAGAAAACTTGATAATGTGGGTCCAGGAAACACTGTAGAAAACTCGGTCACAAAAGTAGCTTTACAAAAGCATAAATAACAGCTGATTTAAGTATTCCTCACTGTTAAACTCCCATTCTCACACTGGGTACTTTGGAGACAAATTGTCAAGAAGAGTTGGCTGTCAGTCATTCGTGACCCCTTTTCCATTATTTTGGTGCAACTAATAATACAAGAAAAGACATTATAGCTGGAGCCTTTGGGGACAAGAGGACAAGAGAAGACATTGTAGCTGAAGCCTTCAGGGAGTACAAGGTTTCTGTTCCAGTCTCTGCTGTAATTGATCACAGCTGAGAAATGCCGTGTGTTAACATCAGAATCCATAAGTTTACATTGGTGGCTGCATTTCTCTTTTTCCCCTCTTTATCCCAGATCTAAATTTTTCAGGCATCCTTAAGGTCTGGTCTGATACTTAATTAATTAGAGTGCAGCCCATGAAACTGAGAAATGGCCTTGCTTCAGTTAACAATCCTAAGGGAAAGGGGCAATTTGATCTTGAGAAACGGAGGATAGAATGCTGGTGGTCCCTTGGGCAGAAACGTGTGTGTTTGTGGGGGGCGGTCCTTACAACCAGTGTACTGGTAAACACTGCTGCTTTTTTTTTTCCTAAAAAAACATCAGCTTGCTCTTGGGCTTTCCCACTTATTGAGAGATCTTTTTGAAATTTTCTACATTCAAATGGCATAACTTACAAGAATATTTGTAATCATTCCTTCTGAGCCTTTGCAGGACAGGGGCAATAACAGCTATTTCTGTTAATACAGGGGAGTTTCCCCAAGGCAGCTATTCATACCTCTGCACGAATGTTTTTAGAAAGTCCTGCACAGCCCCTTTTTATATTGCAGTAAAAGTTTGTGGTTTAAATCTCTTAGAGGATGCTTATATATAACTAGACTGAAAATCCCCTTCTGTGAATGCTATTAGTGGCTAGACAGGTTCTTCGTATTTTTATTGTAGGGTTGAAGAACTAGAATGAGGTGCTATATGGCGAAGATGCTATTTAAGAAAAAAGGTTTATAAAATATAATCTAATCAATCTAGAAGCAATTCTTTCCTAAATATCTTCTCTAGGTCTAGGAGTAAGTCTGTTAAAACAGCTTATGAAGCCTTACGCTGCACAAACATGATTGCTTTAGTTAAATTCATGAGCTGTTGAACCCAGGCATCACTCTATTTCAGCAGATGATCTAGAAAAAAACAAACCACTGTTTATTCTAGATTAGTCTGAGTTTTGCTTGTAATAGACCAAAAACAATCCTTGATGATTGTCTGTTATCTTGTGGAATGACTCCTCAAGAAAAACCACTAAGACAAAACCCGATTCTTCAAACATCTGCTGCAAACTGATGTCCCTCTGATTTCAGCAAATGTCATCCTGATTTTTTTTTTCTTTGTGATGTGAAAGAATTAGATTCTCTTCTACATGGAAAAGGCTATTCTGGTAGTAATACAGAGAAAGTCAATAAGGCTTATTTGGGACACAGATTTCCCAGAAATGTAACTGCAAAACCAGGACTGTGCAAACTTGAGTTCTATTTCCAGCCTTGATACTGACCATCTCTGGTCTTGGGTGAGCAACTCCAACTCTTGCCGCTTTCCTGTCTTCTAGTTGCCTCGTATATGTTGGCCATGTCTCAGAGATTAAAATGTACCAAAGAGAGTGAAAGTTTTAGGGCAAAAGTTGCAAACTAAGTGAAAATCAACCAAATAAATAAAAAACCTACCTAAATCTGATTTACTTTATACCTATCTGACCCCCACTTGCTTATTTTTTCTTTCTCTCTTTTCTCATCCCCTCTCACTTTTTTTCACCAAAAATATCAGCAAAAAAAGTAGGAAGCTCAGATGAAGTCTAGGAATTGCCTCTTGTATTGCTACAACATTCCTCTAAAGAAGGAAAGTTGTTCTGAGACTTCTAAAATTAGTCTCCTGGGTATATGTCAGTCTGCCCTCTGAAATAAATGCTGGATGAACTTAGAAAGATTCCAAAAAATCAGGAGCAGGATCACTAGCTCTGTAAGAGAAGAGCAATAATAATGAGGCAAAAAAATAGTCTGATTCTGTTGCACTGTTAATCTCAGCTAAACTTGCATCTTTGGGCCATATCTAGTCGCCTTGTGTCCTGCCTCCTGACTGGACGTGAATGGCAGATGCAGTTTGGATAACATCACCAGATGCTACTGTTATTCCAGATTATCTGAGCAACTTTGTAGAAACATCACCCTGAGAAACTGAAGGAACAGCAGATTTGCGTGTGCTAGTGGCAATTGTGTAAGTGTTCAGTATGGATGTATCTGTACTCTGGTCTCCGTGCATACCTAAGGAACATTACTGTTTGAGCTTTGACAGTAGAGTTGTCTATTGAAAAGTGCCATCTGGTTGAAAATACCATTTTCATAGTATGTTCTCAAGAAAATTTGAGATTTTTTATCAGTTCTGTGAATATATTTACAGCATTTTTAACCAAAGATGATTGTTGCTGGCTTTTGAAACAGCATACCATTAGAATCAACTTATTTTCCTGAAAATGGCTTTCTCTGAAGTTCCTGCTCTTGTTGAAATTAAGTTTTTAGGATGGCTTAATTAATCTTCCAGCACACTAGATTTTGCTCTAAGATTGCTCATTTGGACTGTCACCTGTAAAAATGAGAAATGAGAGAGGCCTTTAGGTCCCTCAGAAGCCCGTAGCAGCCAGCTGCATCTCAGCTTTTCTACTCAACAAAATATTTCTAATGTTATATGTTCTCCCTTATCTGCTATATGTTGTGAAATCAGGCACAGCCTTCCTCTTTGCTAGGTAAGTAATTACTGTATCAGAATGTTAATAATGTAAGACATTATATGGTGATAGAAAGGACTGTAAAAAAGTGTATATAGATTTTTCACTTAAAATGCCTTACTAGAGGTCTTGGCAGCTTTTTTGGCCCTTCATAGCAACAGCAATGAGAGAGAGCATTTGGCTCTAACAACAATATGATCTCATTATGTAGGACAGGAGTATAGAGTGAAGGGACAAAACACTCTGTACTAATTTTAGGTTACATTTGAATCTGTGACATGTCTTTAAACCCATCTTCACAACATCCTAGTTTGGGTTGAATTTCTTCAATAAGATCTGATTTGCACGGATCCCTGGTGAACAGCACAGCTTTTTGGTGCTGCTTTGCTTCCTGTTTTGTAGTGGAAGGTTTTTACATTTATTTTGGTACTTTCCTCTTGCTGACTTTTTGCATTAGTATTGGTTTCAGCAGAGTATCATCTAAAAACTGCATGAGGGGAGCCACATGTTCAAGCTGCCAGAGTCCAGATGATATTTCGACTGGACCCATCTCTATGCCTATGTATCCTATGTGTTAAAAAAAAAAAGAAAAAAGTAGGAATCCATAAGCAGTGCACTCTTAAAATACTATTGATTTAGGTTAGTAATTTGATCTTATCCTTTTTTATCATCTTAAGTCACTTTTAGACAATCCATACAAAGTCAGTGCAGTCACTCTAATTCCATAGCATATTTTGTGTTTGTACTGGATGGAAATTCTGAGACACCTCAACACCAGAACCGTACACAAAGCTGACCTAGCATCTCTGTGCTGCTCTGAGAGCTCAAAGTTGACTGGTTGCCCTAGGTGGGGGTTCCCCAACTGCAGGGGGATCTGGACTGGGGCTGTCTCTGCATGGCTGTTTTTCTCCACGAACACCAAACTGCAGCTGCTCATGGGGGAGCCTGCTGGGACCAGCCACCAGGCATGAAAACTAAGGTAGTCTTGCTGCTCTGATGCTCGCTCAAGAACTGTGCTTTTTGTAGTCTGTCCGAAGCCTGCATGTAGTAGAAACCCCACTAAGGAAAAAAAAGTCCACAAATTTTTGACTGCAGCGATCTGCAGGTGGTTTGGATTATTTGTGTATAATCTGAACTGCTTGAGTTATATAAGAAATAACTCCCTCTCGTGCTCTACGGCATAAGCCCAACATAAAAGCCTAGATTTTCAGAAGGACTTAGAATGTTAGGCACATAAATCCCATCGAATTTTAATGGAATTTAGGGTATTATTTGGTCTGTCTTGAAAAATTAATTCTAAATCTGTGCAGGATTAGAGGAAACTCCCACTGTGAACAAAACTTTTTTCCAATAATGCACACCTTTTTCTGAAGCCTCAAGCCACTCTTACACTGTTCAAAATACCACTTCTTGCCTGAGGAGTCTGGCAGAAATCTTTTAAAGTTCCCCTCAGTTCAGAGGGCTACACACTGGTCTAATTTACAGCAGCAATTCCTATTGCCCCATGAAACTTTGGACTTGGTTTTCATTTAAGTTAATAGAATGAGAATTTATATAATCATATTAACAGTTGCTTGAGGCAAAGAATATATTAGATAAAGGCTACACCAGTGGGTTCTCCTTTTTTGTTTGTTTGGTTTTTTTAAATGGTAAATTAGGTGGTGTTTGGTGTTGTTTTAATTGACATGCTGTAAAATGTATGCTTTTCTTAAAACGAGCATCCTCCCTGTTCGTGACAACATTTTAGGCTTTCAAAATCCTAGGAGTTACAAGAGCTCTCTTAAGCAATATTGCCAATATTTCTTCACCCTAAGGCTCTGTTACCCCACTCAGACAACCGTCACGTGTTCTGCCTTACAGAGTCTGTCTTTGGGCCCCTGCAACCGCATAGGGTGTCCCCTATCATCTTTTTTCAAGATAGGATGGCTCACAGGTAGTGTTAAGCACTGTAAAAGTCAGCTGCCAGATATCACTCAACTGCAGAAAAGATCTCTCTTCCAGCCACTTCTTCAGTTTTATATTGCTATTAGCTGTCAGCTATCAGCTTGCAGCTCTTCCCCCTGTTCCCTTCCTTGCTAAGCTAGCTGCATTCCCATCTCAGAGAGGAGGAATCTCCTGGTGCTGTTTGGCTTCCAAACTATTTACACTGAAACATCCTTGTAGAAATGGAAAGAAGCAAAGGTCACGTTAACAGCCCCATGTTAAAGGTCAGCAATACCATGGTAACGGTAGAAATCCATCCAGCTGCCTGCAGAAATGTTGAACCCCTTACGAATAGGAAATAACCCAAATAAACTGGGAGGTAGATAAAAAGCAGTACCTTAGCCCTGAGCCACGCATCAAGTGGAAAAGTAACATCTGAGAACTTGTTGGGTATTTCCGAGGCCTAACTTTGAACTACGTTGCTCAAAATACAAAACCGTAGCAAATATTCGAAAAATAACTGCCTTGTTCTGACTCTCAAACTGAGGCTTTTTTTCTTTTTTTTTCTTTTTTTCTTTTTTTTTTTTTTTACTGCAAGGGTGTAATGCAGCCAAGTGCTGTTTAGTATCCTTCCTGTGCCTTAAAGTGTGACTTTTATGGGTGACGCTATGTTTATGGGTCTTTGTTCATCCTCGGCCTCATGTACCCCACTGCTGCTTCCTCTGAGGCTTTGCCGCCACACCGCAGGGTGTTAATTTCCTGTTTTGAGTCTGTCACAGGCAAATTCAGAGCCTCGATTAAAACACAACACACAGATACATGCTGCTGACAAAGGCACTAATAAAACTCTAAAGTTTAAAGGTGGCCCTGGTGTTTCCTCACCAAGCAGCATGGGGACCTTTCACCTCTTGGAGACATGCTGTTTGCAAAGGTTTCTTTTCTTTTTAATTAGGACTCGCCTGAATGGGTTTTAGCAAGCTGCTCTAGTGTTTGGTGTGTTTGGTTTATGGATGTATTGACTATAAAACATGCACAGCTCACTTGAGCTTTTTTTTTTTTTTTGTGTTACAAAAGGCAGCCTTATGAAACTTACAGGAACTGCAAAGAAAAAAAAAAAGGCTTACAACAAAAAATGTGTTGGTTATGGTGATGGGTCTGGTATGTATGGCCTCTGCAAGACATATGCACAGGCATCTGAATTTCCTGACCTCGTATTTTGGTCATTGAGCAGAAAGGGATGGGGGAGAAAGCCAACTTTTTCTTCCTTTTGTGAAAATCCTTCCTTTCATAATCACGTCCAACAGTGGAAGACTTGCAAACGTCACACCTTAGGCATGAATTTTTACAGGTTTTTTTCCCCCCGCTTGTTCATCTAGCATAGTTTCAGTTATCTCAGCACACTTATGTTAGACCATTCTGTAGGGGCACAGATCTAAGAAGCAAAAAAACTTTTTCTATTACTTAGTGTGTGTTTTCTGTCCTCTTTGTTGTGTTGCTCCTAGCACTGCTGTAAAAGCCTTTACCCCTTGTATAAATACTGCACGCATGTCAACAAGAGTACATTTTAAACTTGGATTTGTTCTAATGAAGGCCTTGCTATTCTCATGCAGAGATCTTTTCTGTTCCCAGTTAGAATATTTCTTATGTCCATGTCCTAATGAATTTTGACTCTAAGAAGTAGGTTTGAAAACTTCAACTTCATACCTAGTCATTCTGATGTACGACTACTAGTTTGCATGTCTGCTACAGCTGCTCAGAAAACCAAATTATTTCATCATAGAGTCCCCTCATAATCAAAAGGGAAGCTCTTGGGCTTCTTCACTAATCTGTCTTAGAGATCTCTCTTGCAATATACCTGAAGTTTACCTAAACTTAGGTTAATTATATCTGCAGAACAAGTCTTTTAGCCTAATTGCTTGCAGGTGCAAAAAAATGTACGCCTCTCCCTCATATCAAAGGAAATGCCAGCCATGTGCTCTTCATAGGCTTCAGATAGAAAGTGTCTAAAGTTTTGTAGCATCTGCATCTGACCACCTCTCCCTGACTGTCTTTAAGCCTGCCTTGCCTTCTTTTCCCCTTTTCCTCAAATGTCCAACGTTTGAGTCTATCTGGATGATTTTCTTCTCGCCTCTCCTGTATCCCTCCTCTTCAGCGATGCCCTGTGAAACCCTGTCCTCACAACCAACTTTCCTTGTCCTCAAAACCAAGTCCCACTGTGGCTATGGACATCACTTTGGGCCTGCTGAATGGAGGAGGCATCATGCTGGGCAGCACTAGAGTTTACATGCAATAGGAGTTGCACGTCACCTTTTGTGTGCTACTCTTTGGTACAGGGTGGAAGAAATTAGCTTCAAACTGCACATTTTTTCTGCACTTCTGCTGCAATATTTCCTAGAGCTCATGTCAATAGCCTTATGTTGTGCCTGATGGGTTCCTGGGCTCTCTGTGTATACTGCCTTGCAGTAGAAGAGAGAAATTACAGCTGCGACTTATTACTCCCTGTTATCCGCCCAGTCAGACCATAATACTTAGCCGAGGGGAGCAGGAAAGGTGGTCTGTGTCACACCCTCTGTGGTTAAGTGACATCTGATACCTTTAAAAACAGCCACCTTGCCAGGCCCCGTGTTGTAACTGGAAGGGGTAGGAAGCGAAATGCTACTACAAAACTTTGGGCTGAGTTAAAGCATTCATATGGTACTCTTCACTCTCACTGAGGGAGAATTCAGTGCATTTTAAAATTCTCTCATGTCTTTACAGGACCGTGTTTCTGCATTTGAAATCTGACATTGTTACTTGCTATGGCTCAGTTGACCTAAGGATTGATAGGAGAATTAAGCTGTGAGTCTTATGAAGCAGCAATTCTTTGTTTGACTCTGCACTATATAAACATCAGTATGGGTGGCAGCCCGTAAATGAGATCTAGGTACGCCTGCTCTATGTATGACACAAGCAATAGATGAGTGTTCAGCATTGTTCAGTCTTTTCTGTTCTGAAATGGTACATTCTTCGTTGGTCATGCCTTCAAGCTTTCATCTATGAAGGTATTTTTTGTTTGATTTTTTTTTTTAAGATGGATGTTAGCAGTGTGATTACATTCACTATATGGTTGGAATGTGCTGTGCAAAAATGAGAAAAAGTGAATCATTCTTCAAATGAGTTAAATGTGATGCACTCCATATGCAGAATGTATATACCTCTCTCTGCATTATGAGTAAGACACAGGTCTCATGCAAGTCATGGGTTCTATGGTTTTTGCAAAACATGTGTGACTTCTGACCTTTCTAGGCTTGTGTGCATATGAGTGAGAGCTCTCAAACTGTGGAACAAGCTTCACTGAGAATAACAGAGTAAATCTTGGAATGCATGAGAAAAGCTGGTAGAGTGCTGGAGGCCGGCAGCAATACTGAGTGACACAAAAGACCAGACCAATTTCCCAAGCCACTGAGTTGTTTTAGTTAGACCAACTGAAACAGAGATATTGTCAAGGCTTCTCTTTTCCAGGTTATGCAGCTGATGTTCCTAAAGCTATTCAAGTGCAAGAATGATATAAAAGCAAGTCTGTTCCAAAATATTTTATATTAAAGTCATGCCCAGCACAAACTGAGTCAGCAGCGTGTGCACTATTCACTAATTCATGAAACAGATCTGTGAGTGCTGGTTGTCAGTTTGAGTGACATAGAACCAAGAAGCATCATTCAAATTCTCTAATTCACTCCCCATAGTGGGGCATTTAAGAAATTCCAGAAGTGTCAAAGGTGTTTTTCTGCTCTGAACTAATTTTAGGTGTTCTTTGCTCTTGGATCCTTGCCTTGCTTGTCTCCTGGTTACTCAGAGCTACATACTTGCTGTCCAAGAGTACGCATTCTTTCTCTTGGAGTCCCTTCCCTGTCTTATTATTTTTTCTTTGTTAAAACTCTAATTTTATTCACTTCTGTTTCTGCTCTCCCCTCACTTATTTGTAACCAAGCCCAGACACCTCTTTTACAGCTAGTCTTCATGTTTCTATTTACAGCACTTTACCTGTTCCTGTGTGTGGCGGTCATTCTTTCCTACTAAATTCTTTCCTGATGTCTTTTTTTTTTCTCCCCCCACTTCCTTCCCTGAAGCCTCTAGTATGGGCGCGTAGAAGGGAAGTCACAATCACTCTTCCAGTTTGAAAAAAAAAAAATGAATAGAGGAAAAATACACTAAGCCAACCAACTGTCTTGAGAAGGCATCTCCCTCACATAACCTCTACAGAGAGCTCAGCACCGAACTCGCTGTAAAAAGGAAGTGTGTTCTGTAGTCTATAGACAAAAGCACTGATTGCCAAATGCTTCAGACTTGCTCACAGCTCTGCCACAATTACGCTGGGAAAGGCACAGCCCTGGCTTGCAATATCTGCAACAGATTAAATGACAGTTTGAGATAGGACATTTCTGCTTGCAGGCTACAAGAATGCTGTTGGGTATCTTATGTTCTTTCAACCCATTTGCACCTTGCAAGCTGAAGTTAACAAAAATTTAATCGTTATTGTTTTGTATCAGTCTAAGTAGGTGGTGTGAGATAACAGCATAGTGCCAAGAACATCACTGAACTTACAGAATACATCTATTGAGATGTAGGTTTCCAGGGTTCATCAGCTGGATCATGAGCAGGCTGAGGAAGGGTTGTAACTCTTTTCATAGAATCGTAGAATGCGTTGGGTTGGAAAGGACTTTTAAAAGTCATCTAGTGCAACTCCCCTGCAGTTTTCTAAAAGTTAGAGGCAAAGACAGAACTTTAAAATTATTTGATTTTTTAAATGAATAATCCTTATTATAATAGGCTATGATATGGAATAGATTGCAACCCTCCAACTTACACACAATGGCCCCCCCAGAGTGAAGAAAGCCCTGTAGTTGCTGTGGATATGTGATAGTGCTCAATCAAAATCCCGCCAATATTGCTATGGCAGGAGTCACTAGGTGGCAACATTACCTGTACTCTTACAAATTCCGTGTTTACGGGCATTGTCCAGACTTTGAAGAAGTGTGCCTTGTTCCGTGGAGATCTTTCTTCTTTTGTGGGTGCTCAGGCCAGCAATCAGGGTGAAGCCCTGTCTCTTTCCAACTCCTTTAAGAGTATGGAAATTGCTTGAATGATGATAACTGCACACAGAGTGAAATTAGTCACTCTGATGGTATACCCACCAATTTCTGTTTACGTTACTGTGCCAGAAGTAAACAGTGATTTAGGAGTGTGTATGTATCCTACTCAGCTGTGCCTGCTATCAGTGGGGATGTTTTAGTGGGGGGTAGATGAGAGGTAGCAGTCAACTGGAGGTGTTTCAGTAGTGCACTTGCCTAAGTCTGCCACCAGCTGTGGATTAAGACTGGAAGCTTTGACCGGAGGCTGTACTGCCAGACAGCACACCTGCTAGCACTCAGAGAAGCTGAGAGTTCCTTCTTCGTTCCGGGCTTGGCAGGTTTTGCACATGGCTCCGATTGTATGAAGCTGAGTTTAAGTATGCGCCATGGAAGTTGTGCTATCTACAAAAAAAAATAATAAAAAAAAAATCATAGTATTTCAATACCTTTGTGAGAAGTGGGGTTCAGAATAATGCTTGAAATTTAGCTATTTACAGTTGATTGAGAAATTGGCTAGATGAGGTATATGATACGAAGAAGTGTGAGTTCTGGATTTAGCTCATTTTTTCTTGTTAGAACTTTTTTTCTTGTTAGAACTCTGCAGCAATACTTAAATTTTTTTTTTTTTTAATTCAAATTTTCATTGACAAAGTTATGACTGGTTCATGCAGTTTATCTGGAGATCACAGAGCTGCTGAAGTATGCAGAAAGTGCCCCCTTCTCTCTGCCCGTTTTGCTACAGATATTTCTATTCTTAAGTGTTTTGACTGAAAAACCTGAAATTTCTCTCACAGTGAAAAGTTTTACGGGGACCCCAGTTCAGAAAACTGATGCAGTTAATTATTTCCTCTTAATATACACTTGAAAGCAAAATAACAAATAATAGAATTCTGAAACTAAATGCAAAATCAACCAAAACTTTCCTTAACAAACTTTTATTGAAATACTACAGTTGGGAGATTGTTTATTTTAATTAATGAAACTTTTAATAACTATAAAAAGTGTTATTTGGAATAGATTACTAGTTTTCCTTCTCTCTGTATTGTTCAAAGTTTCCCACTGCAAAAACTACATTGTACTTTATGTCCTTGCAGCGACATATCCTATCAGGAAAGCCCATCCCAGGCTCACACGTGGAACACTCTTTCCTCAACTCCATAGTCAGCAGAGTAAGTCTGAGAAACATTAGTTTTCCCTCACCTGCATCATGTTTTTTTATTTGTGAACTGATTCTTCTCATAGGAAATTCAAAGGCCTATTATAAGTAACATACTCTTAAGCAGGAAATATTGTTAGGCACAGCTTTATCTTGTAAATAAAAATAGAAATACACATGTATTTATTTCTTTTCCCACCACAGAGAAAAAATACATAAAACCCCTTTGGATGTCATTGCATTTTATCCTATTATGCTCAAACAAAAGAAACTATTATGTAATGTGAGCTATGGAGCAATATAGATTGATAGTCACCCAGCTGTGCTCCTTTCCCCCTCCAGTCCCATAGCCTCCTGTGCTGGTGTTCATCTCCACAGGTTCCATGTATAGACATTTAGGAATAGCATCTCACAGGATTCAGAATAATTTTCTAGTAGTAAAGATGCATCAAAGCAGGGCAACAACTGATGGAGATGCTCTGTCTATCAATTGGCACGGTTCCTCTAGCAAGTAGTAACAGAAAAAGAGGGAAAAACTGATTAATGGTTTTTCCTAAAGTGCTGAACCTTCACTTTTTGGAAGTTAATCTCACTATAAAGATAGCAACTGACATTAAAATATTAAAACTATATTCATTAGAAACAGCACCTCTGTGGGGTATTTGCTCTATACTTAGTGAGCTGCTGGGTGCCGGGTTCAAGTGTCGTTACCAAAAGCCCATGCTGAGGGCTGCCAGGCCAGAGCCATGCAGAGCATCGGGATTTTTCCTGACTCTTATTTGCACTTGGCGAGGGCCCCTGGTGAGCACTAGTGCTGCTGTTCCTCATATTGAGTGAGGAAATTGAAATGTACTCGAATTAGAAACAGATGACTGGAATTTAGAGATGAGTTAGAACTGCTGTAAGCAAAGAGTAAGAGTGATACAATTAGTCTGGTTTGCAACTTCTTTGCTTATTGTACATGTTAGAACCGTTTTTTATCACTTTAAAAAGTAAGAAAAGAAGGACAAGATGGCTGTGGATACAAAAGTAACTCTTGGATCTGAGCTTTACAGTTCACTCTTAGATCTAAAATGTTCCTAAGCAAAGTTCCAGAGCCTAATTCTCTGCTGGCCCAAGTATTGTGCAGGTATGATACCACTGGAACCTGAAAGATGGTTTTGAATGGAGATGGGCATTAAAGGAGCACAGTGAAATTACTTCCTCTCTATCTGCTAAAAATTTGCCTAGCCTCCTAGCTTTAATAATGAGAAAATTAGGAAATACTGGAAATCAAACAGCCACACTATCAAAAAACTCTTACTGCATTGCTGAGGCTTTCAACAATATCAGAACTCTTAGGTTTGCTTTAAGTGGCTTTCATCCGAATCCAGGTGGGATTTCCACAGTGTCCGCACCTGCACAAAATCAACAAATGTGGTGAGCCTTTAAAAACATTCCTGCTTGTGCGGGTTGGGACAGAGGTGACAAGTCAAAGCTCGCTGTCGCTAATGCGAGTGTGCGGTCACATTAACCTGCCCAGAGAAAAGGCATTTGGCCGGGTGTATTGCAGCAGTGCTCAGTGGGATAGCTCGTTTTTTCCTCTCTGCCTTTCTGCCTCTTTTCTACCCCATCCAGTTGCAAAAGCTGCCAGGTTAACCTGACCCTAGTGCAGCTCAGATTCCCTATTGGTGAAGGAGGATCACTGTATTTCTCGTTTATTATTTTGTTCTGTGCCCAGACTAGCATGCCAGGCAGCTGGTGTGGCCTGACACAGCTGAACTTGCACTGCCCTCTGTTAAGGAAATGCTTAAGGCATTGTCAGCTTTAGGACAGATTTAAGTGTCTGTTGCGCTAATTAAGTTGTGCAAAAGAGCCGTAAAAATGCTGAAGATCGATGTGTCTGGCTATTATGACTTTTGCAAGTAATTACTAATGTTTGACATGCAGGAACTGCCAGTTTTTGAACTGTTATTTTGTTATTGTAAAATTATAGTACGAAATTACTTTGTCTACATAATGCTCTCTAAAATTGAAAGCGCAATTAATAAAAAAAATCAAATTTTCCAGTTTGATGCAATGAAGCATCTGCAAAAATACTCTAGAGGACATGACGATAACCACAATCTACAGCTGTTGTGTTACTGAGAGCTGATCTCAGATCTGTGGTCAATGCTGATTTCAATTTTGTGCTTTATGTAGGAATCCAACCAATTTGAGACTCTAGAAATAACCTTATTATAAATTAGGTCATATATTAAACAACTCCTAATTGGAAAGTTCATCACACTACACTTTCGCACACAGGACCTCCAAAACAGAATAGCAGTTAAAATTGTATTTTATCTTGGTTAAAATTAATTTAAAACTCAGAGGCAGGCTGTGTTCAAAGATACATTTTTAGAAGCAAGAATGACTTGTTACCATTACTTATCAGACTGGAATGTGGCGGCAGGGTGCTTTCCACCTGAGAAATTACCCTCATGAGGTTTTTTTGTAATGGTGGAATTCAGACTTAAGGATCCTGGAACAAAGACAGCTTTAACTCAAGTTTGTACAATTAGGAGTCTGGGTTTGTAGCATTACTAATGATGATTACAGTGCTACAATTTACTATGGAAAGGCACCCAACAGTCATTTGGCTCTTCTTGAGAATCTCTGTCCTCATGCATAGCTTTCCACTAGGAAACATCTGTTCCTGAGTGGTCTGACTTTGAACCTCTACTTCCTATCGCATCCAATGCAAAGATGTCTCCTGCTGGTGCTTATTAAAGAAGAAAAAAAAGAGAAAAGTATGCTTGGTTAATAATGCCATGCTTTGGGGATTTTTGCTTGTCATCTTTGAGGTCCTGAAAGAAAAACTTCCTCACAAAACTTAATAATTTGATGTGTGGGCTTTTTTGGGGGGGTTCTCTGGTCTTTCTCTGAAGCACAGGAGACTAACCACAGCAAAAGAAGGCATTTAGGTAGGGTACATCCTTTAAGGAACACTATGTTTTCAGGGATCTGGTTCATGTTTTCTTATAGGTGTTTTTGGGTCTAAGACTCCCAGGTTTTGGGTCAGAACTCTCTTGATCGTCAATGTCTATCAGCTTCAGTACAAAATTTGAAAGTGGTCTGGATTCAGGTAAATTTTGGTTAAATGGGAACTAAAATGAACTTTGTACGTAAAGTCTATTCAGTTGCTGTAGTGCATCAGTAGTTAAGTGCCCTTTTAGGGAGAACTGATTTTACGGCTGCTCTATTTGTATGGGGATATTTGAAAGAGATTATCAAAGATGCAAGAGAAATAACCCCGTAGAAGTACAGTTAAATTGGTAACATGGACCGTGATGTATAAAATTTGAAGATTAGAGCCAAAAATGGATTCTTTGAACCCTGTGCTTAGAAGTGGAGCCCTTAGTGGTTTTGTTTAATACAAGCAGTAAAGAACAGCTGCTGCTCCAATAAATCAGAGCTCCATCAAGAATTGAGAAGGTGAGAATATACTGTGCTAGAGGAATGCAGGACAAGAAAACAACAAGAATAGGAATTGTTTGCCTTTTATGCAGATCCACAACGGTGGTGGGAATGGAGTGGAATAAAGGAGAGGTGGAGTAAAAGAAGCTCAGAGAAGAAAAACTCTGAAATTGAAGTGCAATAACCAGTGTTAGGCTGCACCACAAGAAACCCTGCAGAGCTAGTCTTTCTTTTATCTCTTTCCTGAGTGATGGATGTCAGTATTCCACACCCCCCCCTGCCCAGTTTCTTCACACCTCAGGGTATTTGTGCTCCTGCTACCTGCAAATAGAAATAGCTGATAAGAGCTGTATGAGAATGTGCACGTAGCACACAGCTGGGCCGAATCTGCTTGGTCCATTCCATTCATTCAAAGCTGTGTCAAAGTTTTCCTCTGTGTGTAATTGTTACTGGATTTCCCAGCTTTTTTTTTTTTTTTGCGGGGGGGGGGGGTGTTGTTACAGGTAGGTAGATGGTGGAGAGGAGAGCATAAAACAGACTGTTTTTCATGCTGCAACCCTGTTTTCTGAGCCTATGTAACCTGGGGGTCACTTCAGGTGTCTGAAATGAGCAGTGATTAGGTTTGCTGCACTGAATGCAATTGCTAATATTCAGTTTCTTAACACTTTGCTGGAGGTCTTCAGAGATTAATGGCTAAACATCAATCTACTCATGCCTGTACAACAATGAATGCTCTCTAAATTCTGTATGATATCACCCCAAGAAGGCAGAAAGAATGAAAATCACTATCTAATTCTTGAGTCAGTAATAGCATTTTTGAATTATTTCTTTATAAGCTTTATGATCAAACTTTGAATACTCTGTTACAGCTCAGTCTATATTTTCAGTGGCTACTCATGTCTTTGCCATCTCATACTCCATGAAGGTCTATGATTTGCAGGGGACTGTATAGTATATATCAGTATATAGCATATATCTGCAGTTTTAGTGTCTAGGAGCTTCTCTGTAACTACTTAGATGAGATATGGCACTGTCCCTTGTTTTGTAAGCATAATAAATAACAAAAGTGACTAATGAATTGCCGTGGGTTTTTTTTGCTGGAGATGTGAAGAATTTGGAAGTTGGATTAAAAATTTATCTTTGATGTAGTTAGGAGGTTGGATTTTAATGTAGTTTACTCTTCTGTTCTTTATGCAGTCTGTGAAACATTTTCTGTGATTTGAAAACCGTTTTTCATGTTTCATGTCCCTTTGGTACAAATGTGGTTTTGCTATCAGTATATTGTATTTGCTACTGTAATATTTCAAGGACTACCATCAATGCTTGAAGAATCTGTCAGGTAGTAGTATGATAAATCTGTTGCAAAATGGTAGATTTTGAACTTCTGGAAAGTTTTTATCTACCTCTAGATGAGAGTTTATTTTGAAAGTCATTACTCTTATCCTCCTGACATGCAGATTGGTGAGTAATCTGTGCAATGTTTACAGAGAAAGAATGACTATAATAGAGGAGGTATGAGACACAACAAACTGAGAAATGGTGAACACCAGAGTTACTAGTCAATATATGTTTGAATTGTCAGCTACATGGCATTGTAGGGTTAAAACATTTTTCCCCGAGATAGAGTCTTAGACATAAGTACTTTTGTCCTCCTAATGTAGTTCTCTGCTTTATATTGCACTCAAAGCTGTGGCATACCCGTTTGCTTGAGACCTTATGGCTTGAGACCTAATGGACAAACATTGTGTTTAACTCTCATTATTTTTGACTATGTTAGTCCCAGATGTCCGAACCTCTTTGTCCTGGAGCAGCCCTCACTTAAGGAAAATAAGTAATATCAAGTCACTGAGCTGAACCCTGAATTTCATGAGAGACAACTCTTGTTTTGGTTTGTAGGACCATGCTTGAATTGAGAAGAAGCTTGGCACAATATAGGGCTGAGTAACAGCTTTGAGATTTGGCCCCTAGGAATTTCCTGTTTAAAGAATTCTGGGCTTGGCCATGAACTTTTTATATGCAGTGCACACAACGCCAGATGCATGTACTCTCTTTTACAAAGCTGAGGGAACTAAAGGCACTCCTGGATTTTAGCAGGATCTGCAGAAGCTCTGACAGCTGATAGATAGTAATGTTGTATCCATAGCTCATGAGTTGCCATAATAACATGCACAGTACTGCATACCAATCAAGTATAATCTATAGCTTTACTTAGATAGCTGGAGTTTAAATATAACTCTTAGTACAAAACATATTGGAGTTTTATTCTGCTTCTATTTTTTTTTTGTTTTATTTCCTATGCACCTAATTTTGAGGATATGAAGCAGTAAAACACAATTTAAAAGGTTACTTTGGAAATAGTGTGTAAGTTTTCTGTGGTTCTTTGAAATAAAGTGAGAAGAGTACCTGACTGCAAGATAATTTTTACCCCTCCAAGTCAGGTTGATCCTAAATTCTTGCAGAAGCTGCTTCATGATCAACACCTGAGTACCCGTTCTTAAAACAAAACTTTGATCCAATTACAATGTCCTAGACATTTAAAAGCACATCTGGTATAGCCTTGAATCCAGTAAACACTTCAGCAGAATTTACAAAAAGCCCCACAAAACCACCTAGGAGAAACTGTCACCCAACTAGAGGCTTCAACCCCTTGGACAGGAGAAGCTAACGGCCAAAGGCTCAGCATAGAGGGATTTGGGCAGGACTTGGAAGTGCTTCTTTCTTGTGTTTCTTGCAAATGCCCAAATATAGAACCACACAACCTTTCCACTCAATTTAGAGGTATCAGACACACAAAGTTTCCTCAAAATATATGGTAGATGCTGTTTTGCACTTGCACAGTGTATTCTAGGATAGGGCAAGTGTTTGTGTTGAATTAATCCAGATTAGTTGGCTAGGGGGTTTTAGTACTTGGGCTGAGCAGCCGCTTTGTAGCTTGATCTGGTTCACATATCTAGTACTAGCGGGTTTTTTCCAACCATGTTTGTGTCTGTCTTATACTTATTTCCCTAATCTCTTTGTGAGAATATTAACAGGCTCAAGAAAGATGTCACAAAAACCAGTGTTTGTGTGTGTACACATAAGATATGTGCATACGCTACCTTCTTCTTATGGATATATCTTGTTACGTAGTCAACAGAAGAAATTAGATTAATGTTACTTCATTTCTTCTTGGAAAATCTGTACTAATGTCTCTTACCCCATTGCACTCTTTAGGCTGGTGGTGCCTGTTGATGTTGGACACAACAGTTGGAGTGGTCCACAGCTGGCCTCCTGCTTAAGTCAAAACAAAACATTTGGAAATGGTCTGACATGCGTTGTTACATTACTTTGAGGGTTCTTGGTGGTCTTTTCAGTTCAGGACTTGAGAAATCATCACCTGTATGATACACGATAGATACTAAGAGATCATAGTTCCTGGTGTCCCCCAATGCTGTTACTTTTCTACTCCCTGGATTTTCTCCCACCTTTCCTCACCTTCAGGCTTTGCGCTTTGTTTTCTTTTGAGCTTTTGGAGACATCTGATATTGCTGAAGCTTTCTAAATGAAACTGAATCATTCTTTGCTGACTAGAATTAATCTTGTCTAAATATTTTTAAGGTGTGATGTTCCTTCTCTCCTAAAGTATCTTAATGGGTTTAAGCATATTTTCACTGTTAACCCTGTGTGGTAGGAGGAGGAAAACTCCACCTCTGTTGGGCTGTAGTAATGGTGGGATCAGCTGCAGTTTGTGATAAAAGGCAGGTGTAGTTTCCTACCGGCTGGAGGTATTTCAGGGCTGTGAATTCCCTTTGCATTTTCCTCAGCACCACTTCCTTTTCAACATTTGCTCTAGACTGACTTTGGTGGCTTCTTGCTTTGTGCTTTTTGTCTGCTAATTTTTTTTTATGCTAATTTCTTCTGATGGTATTCTACAGAGAATGTTGAGTCCTGACTGAGAATTTTGCATTTCGACAGACACTAAGCAATTCTTAAGCACAGGGCTGAAGATGAGCTCACTGTTGAGTAGGACAGCCTTGAAAACTATGCCACCATTGGACTAAAAGTTCTTTCCACTGTATTTGTACTTTAACTGGCAAAACCTCATGACTAATCAAAAAGACCCAAACAACTTACCTAACTGCAGGATGATAAAGTCCTCTATTTAACAAATAATCTCTTTGGCTAAGATGAGTTCACTTTTCCTGACAGTGTCTTCTCCCACAGTTTTACTGAGGCCTTGTTTACGCTTACAAACTTTGCCAACCCTGGCTGAGAACTTAAAAAAAACCAAACAAACAAAAAAAAAACCAACCAAAAAACCCACCCCAAAACAACAAGAAAAAAAATTAGCTAGGAACTGTGCTGGGTAAACTTAGATGAAGGAGTGGTGGTTGAAAAATCCTTTCACCACTACTGCTTAATTTGTTTCAAACAGTGAGATATATATAGAAATATATATACACACACAGAAAGGAACCATTTAGTAGGTGTCAGCTTTACCTCCACTTAAGGGATTCGACAGCATAAAGTAGGATCTCTGCTTAAGCTCTCTTCACGTGCAACAGCAATTATGCAGGGCTACTAACTTGATTGAGAAGGACCTCTTCCTTCCACCCATGGGTGCACATTCAGGGTGTGATTATGAATAACAAAATCATGGCACTGCACTGGACGTAACGCACCATGGGGCATGCTTATGCACCCCACAAGCAAAACTAACTGAAAGTGGAAGCATGCTAAAAGAGAAAAGGGACAAATGTTAGTTCCTTGACTCTTATTGCATAGGGATGTACCGAAAACATAAAAAGCGAGAGGCTCTTTAAACTGAGTTCATTTCTTAAACCCTGTTGAAATGTGAGAAGTGAAATAGGTAAAGGGGGAATACAGAATAAAAGAAAGGAAACAAGGACCAAATGGAAAATTGCAGAAAACATGGAGAAAAAATGGCAATGAAAGTGGAATAGTATTAAGATAGGTAAAATGAATGTGTATGAAGGTCCACTTCAGTGTTTTATACATCCTTGTCAGTAGATGGATTCACTGAGTACTGCACCCTCCTCCAGGGGCATATACTGGTAAAGTATTATAATTCCATCTTGTTTTTTTTCCCCTTTCCTTCAGGGAAAAGCAGTGAAAACCAGTTTTCTGGCAAAGTCTGCAATATGACTCTGAATAAAATATTTGCTTTTGTTCTTTTCTTTTCCTGTCCAAATTTTAGCGACGTGAGACCTCTGTTATGTATGTAAGACCTGGGTAGCTGAGTCATACTGAATAAAAGGGAAGTACAGTTGACCTGCCATTGTTAGAGTGCCCTCATCACAGCTGTTTTTGTCACCCATATGAGTTTTGTTTTTTTCTGCACTACTATTCCTGTCTAGGTCTGCTTACTTAATTGTGTTGAAAACTGGTCTCTTCATGTAGGCCATCTAAACAGTCAGAGTACAGAAAACTCGAAGTAGACTAAAAGCTTAGCTGAAGATTTCAGAAGGTCCCAGCTGGACTTACATAAATTTCACCGTGTAACAGAGCCCTGTTCTGGACTGGAGAAACAGCATGAGTGAATGCTGAAGTGGCATTGTCCTCTACCTGAACAATGCTGAGAGGCCGAGGGCTGTGATAAGGGAGTTTTGCCTCTTTCCTACTTCCTTGCACATCCCCAGGTCTTGGGGACCCATGACTGTCACAGTGGGATCCAAAGAGAAGGAAAGGAGCGATCTTCAGAGCTAGATCCCTTCCTATGTTGTCCATATTTCCCACAAGTCCCACAGCGAGTTCCTCTTGTTATTAATTCTGGAGGGACATGTCCATGCTTATAGGTGTCTGCCCTTAAGAAATTAATGGTAAAGATTATCCACGAGGATGTACTATTCAGATGGTATGTGCAGCATTTGAAAAGACAAACTTCTTCATGTGGGGGAAGAATGTGTGTTTTATATACAGTGGGCTGGGAGAACTTGAGGGAGATCACAGGTAGGCAATACCAACCCAAATGTTACTTTTCCCTGTGTGCAGTTGAACACATAGCAGTGCCTGTAAAATATTGAGCAGACAGAAAAAAACTGCCCTGCTGAGGGAAACAAAGAGGATGTTAGAAAAAGGTAAGTCATGTTATTGCTAGACAATACTATCTAGTTTATATTTCCTCCCACTAACAACTGGAGATCTGGGTCAAAATTCAAAAATTTCTGTGAGAGTTTAGAATGAAATGTTATATAAGAAAAGAATTATTAGAAATATATTTTCAAGCTAACAATCTTATCCTTTGGGATAAGGTGCTTTGCAATTAAAGGGTAGTGAATATAAACTCTTAATTTTCAGAACCTGTTTTTGTTGTTCATGCTTTGTAAACTGTTTAATTCCCTCCCTCCTACCTGCTTTATCTAAAGACTTCATGGGTGCATTGGTGTAAAATCAGCTGCTGAATCTTTGGAAGAAAGCTCCAGGAAACAGATGATATGCTTTCAGGCTGAATTTTCAAAACACTTCCCCAACAGATTGGATTTATTCTGTGTTGGATATTCAAAAGGGAAATAGTAAATTATGTTGCTGTGTCCCTTGGCTGAGGAACAAACCAATTTGATTTGAATGCATTATGCTGGAATAGGGAATGCAGTATTTCTGTGGGGTGGGCTGTGGCTGAAGTCGTTCACTTTGTCCTAGATTCTGGAGTGAGTGTCCAGAGAGATGATTTCACGTAGGTCTATAATAAATGATATTTAGAAAAAGATCCTTCAGGAATGCTAAAAATAGTCTTGCTCCATGTAACTTTTTTTTTTTTTTTTTTTTTCTGTTCTGAACAGGTCAGATGGTTTGACAAGGAAGAATTTTGGAAAAAACAATCAAAAAAATTTGAGATGTGTATTCTTGCATCTATATTAGGGATATAGGGAATTATTGCTAAAAAGAATTCTTACACCTTCACCTCTAATGGAATTTTCAGCTCTGTGTTTACAATTGTCTTTGTTCTTTCCTCAAGTAGGCATTCTAAGGACAGGGTTTATCAATGTCTCATGTTTTTCAATGCATTAGTAATATCCATGCTCATTTGCAACATATTTTCCTTCTGTATAACACGACAGTATGTGGATATACTGGATCATTACATCATTATCAGGAAGGGGTGGGGGTTGAAGGCACTTTTTTTCTGACCTTAAACCTCTCAACATGGATGGTTGCATTAAGTACGGCTTCTGGTCAGATCTTGGAGATCGTATAGGAAGAAAGTATGTATTCCTTCTTTGAAATAGCAGATTGTGTGTGAACGTCAATATACAGATTGCTGTGGATCCTCTTAGTACCATCACAAGAGCTCAGGCTGTAAGTGAACGTTAAGTTCCCTGGAAGGGACAGGTACAAGTGGTGGTATGATGGCACAAGGGAGTGGGTAGCCTGGTTTGAAGTAAAGGTAACAAACAGGATTATCTGAAAAAGTTGGAGGCCTGTACAACCACCCTCTCAGCATGTGAATTTACTCTCTGACTTTGACTTTTTTTCAATTAAAATCTCTAAAATTTTTTATATTTACAATTTTTCTACTTGTGCTTTGGCTTAGAAATATGCAAATCAGTTTTTCTTTGCTAAGAATCATAAAGACAATTTTTATGTGACACAGTTTCTTGATTTTTATGCTGTGTCTGGTAGCTGATTCATAGGTTTTTGAAGACAGGGAAGACTGCTGGGATCACCTAATCAGATGTCTTATGTAAGACTTCCTTGAATTATTTCTGTCTGGAACTAGAGGAAGTCTTTAAAAAACAAGGCAAAAGTTTTCCAGTCTTGATTTTAAAGTAGAGATTTCCTTTATTAAAAACAAATTTTAAAAAGTTGTTTTGATTTGTTGAGTTTCAGATTCATTCAAGCATTTCAAGGCAGTTCTGGCTATTAACTTTTTAAAAAATTATAACCTTGCTATCAGATTTGATTCATGAGCAGTAGGGTTAGCAGAATCAGCATTTGCTATAGATATGTAACCTTTCATCATCTTTTGCTCTTCCCTCCTTGTTAGGTATTTCTAGATATCCCAGATGAGCAAGAGACTACTGGGTCAAGCTAATCCAGAAAGGTGTGTGTTGACTATCCAGATGTTAAGTGGATTTGCTGCTGGTGATTTCTGCCTGCTTTTCCTCGAGTGGAGAGCACTAAATGAAATCTCTTAACCATAGCTTTTTCCAAAATGTGATCTTTTAGATTTCTATCTAGCTTCTAAATTGAGCAGCTAATTCAAAGCTGACTGGAGAAGGGTATGGGCAGGAGAGGAACAGCCAGGTCGGTGGTGGTTGTGTCTAAACCCATTCCCCTCTATGTCTAACTGACATTAGTAAAATCTTAAAAACTGGAAGTGTAAAAGATTTGAATCTTAATCATGGCTTTGAATTGAGCCCACAGATTCAGCTGTTCCCTAACTTCATATTTCATGGGAGTTACAAACTTTGCAGCTTGCTCCAGTTCATGGGGGAGGTGAGCATGATTATCTTTGGGAAGTTTGAAGTTGGACCATGTACACTGGGCTCTCTAATCATGTTGTCCATGTCTTTCTCTGCCAATAGAGGATGATTTTCTCTCTGGGCTTTTTCAAGGCAAATGGAATATCTCATCTTCCAAATTTGTTGCTAAAAGCCGGATTTGTTGTATCATTTCATTTAGCAAATTTAACATAAATTGATGATTCAGTACTACATGGTCATGGTAGACATAGAATTTCACAGACGTTAAGAAGTTTTATGCTTTTGGATTTGCTAAGAACTATAATTGTAAGAGGCACTAGACATTAACTAGCATGGAAACTAAACTGCTGCTATGCTGTGGAAGGAGAAATTATTCCTCCAGCTCATGGGTTAATTGAAGTGATGAAGCAACAAACTGAAAGGAGTAGACAGCACATTGCCCACTGGCAATACTTTTGGACTGTGACTATAATGTTTTTCTGTACGTTACTAAAAAGTCCTTCCATTTTTATTGTAGACAGAACCAGTAATAATAGTAAGAATTCATCCTGTTACTGAAGGTAGAGTCTATTTGGGCAGTTACCAACATTCATTTAAACTCCTTTGCTGGAGATTTAAACTGGCACAGGCAATTATTACCAAGGTCATAAGTGTGAGCTGCATTTCTCTTGCCTGAAGATGGCTATCCAGTCTGTTGCGCTGCATGTATACATCCTGTTTTACAGTACTGTCTGTTGTTGCCAGTGTTGATGATCTGGAGCACTCCTGCCCAAAGGCAACAAGCTCTAGGAGTGTAAGCTATTTCACGAGTCGTTACCTTTTCACACACAGAAATAAGAGTAATAATAGCTTTGGCTGGTTTATACAAGGGATCATTAAAATAATCCAACGGAGAACGTTGAACTCACATGTTGGAAGCCCAATTATGAATGGAAACTTGATAAAAAATAGTTACTGTCATGTCCAAAATAGCAGAAGGCAAATAAACATTTCTATCATTGCTGTTTGATGCAACAACGTGTTTAAAGATCTACCATTTACCATTTTAATCCAGTTACAGGGAGACAGCCACTTGAACAGGAAACAAGTACTGTCATACTCCTTCTGGCATTGACTTTAAATTCAGCTTTGTGAGTTGTCCCATGGCTTGGAAGGGAACTATCTTATGTTGGGAGTGTGTGTGATGATGCTGTTCTGGATTGGGTCCTATGAACACACAGGTAAGACATGCTATATGAGTAGGAAGATATGTGAAAAAAATATGTAATGCCCTGAAGCATATATGGCAAACTTACTAATCCCACATTGCAGACATCCAACATAAATTACCCTAAGGAAGAAGAGTTTGTGCTTTGTGAATTTTCTTCTTCTTTCGAACTTTCTTCTGAAATTGAAGTAATGTATGAAGCTGCTATATTGGTTTGATATCACGTTAATGAGTATCACTATGACTGTAAATGAGTTGACCTTTTTTTGGATCTAGGAGTTAGTTATGTCAGTTGAAGACACTAACATCCCTAATGCTTCAGCGTGACCCACCAGTTGCAACTTGCAGTGTGCATAGTTCTTCGTTGGCACATAAAAAGAAACTGTCTGAATTTTCTTGCAGCTGTGCTCTCGTGAGTCTTAGGTCAGTAACTGCCAGCATGTAGATAGTTACGAGCACCACAAGATGCTTCCATTTTTAGTTTGTTTGGCTCTTGACAAAATTGCTACCTTTGTACAGCTTAAGCAACTATGGATTTCTCTTTGAAATCTGTAACCAAGCTAGATCACTAGAAATTCAGTCTCAGAAATTTATGTATGACTTTCAGGTTGGTATTAAAATACTGCTGTCATTCAGGATTTTTTTTTTTTTTATCAGCAGTAAACCATAATATTACCTCTTTCCTCTGCTTGCATGGGTGTTTGGGTGGTTTATTTTTCGATTCCTTATTGCCACACTGAAGTGTGATGTATGCAGTTAGCTCTAAGCAGTATGAAGGTGTGAAGGAGCAGCCAAGAGTGGAGATATCTTGAGATGACTTGCACAGTATTGTTGCTGAAAGTGTAACCACAAGCTTGAGTTCAGGCTGCTTCTGGTAACAATTACAATTTCAGAGGCTCTGTTTTCTTCTTGGGTGGTGGCTATGGGAGGGAAGGCTAAAAGCAGTTAAAAAGTATAACTTAAAATATCTTGAATACCTTGAATTTGCTGGAGTTAGGACTGTGGTTTATAGGACACCCTCTTAAGTAGTCAAGGCAAACAGAAGATGAGTTTTCTTCCAGACAGTCAAAAACTGATTGAAAGGAGGACGTTATCAATGATCCTTTGTCATAATAGCATACCTCTGAGAGGGGGTCTGTGGAGGTCTCTCTGGAGCTTGGTTTTGTTGAAAATTTACACTTTCTGGAAGATGTGTTTTAAGTTTGCAGATAACACCCAAACTGAACCTACTGAGGCATGCCTAAATTGAAGAAACAGTCTGAAGAAATGGGATGCAGTTCAGTAGGAGTAAGCACAGAGAAGGGGTGACTTGAACAGGCAGCAGTACAGATGCAGGACAGAGAATAATGTAGGTAGGTGTTTGGTAGAAAAGAGACTGGTGCTGTCATGGCTACAGAGCTGAACAGGAACCAACAGTGTCAAGTGATTTCAAGGAGGAAATAAAGCAGGTGCTATAAAAGGGTGTAAAAAGACACAGCTTTACAAGCTGCATAAATGAGCCTTCTGATCTCATATTACCCTCCTGGGTTTAAGTTTTGGATGCAGGTATAGATCAGCTGAGGAGAAGAACTAAAACAAAGGTTTAAGGAATTAAAAGAAAACCTACATGAAATACTGAAACCAGGGTTTCTTAACTTACGTAAGAGAAGAACGAGAGGAAATCGTAGTTTTGAAGTACATGCAAAGTAGCTTGAAAAAGAAAGGGATCAGCCTAACAGCCATGTCCCTGGTAGTTAGGAGAGGAAGTTAATGGGCACAAACTAGCACAAGAGAGACTGAAGTCAGGTTTTCTACTGGTAAAGACAAACAGGTGGTAACATACTGGTAAACATTGCCTGGGGAAGCTTTAAAGGACCTCCAGTGATAGAAATCCCACTAAGTTAGATAACTAGAAGGCAGGAAAAAACACAGAATTCATCTTGCTTTTGGGCAGTCAAATAACCTGGATGACCTTTTGAAGATAATTTGAGTATTATTCTGTAACTAGTTGCCCATAATTTTTGTGTAGTAGTGTTATGGCGAAACTAAACTCCCCGAAAGATACTTCTTCCACATGCATTTTGGTGCAGATACAGCCTACTAGTTTGCAGAAATTACAGCTGATGCCCCTATCTATTCTGACTCACTGACCACGTCCAGAAACTGCCTTTTTACACCATGTTTTCAGTTGAGAAAATCAATGGTGTTATATACAGGGAAACAGACAAGCAAAATGTTAATAGGTTACTTTTTTTTTTTTTTCAAAACCAAAAGAATCAAAAATTACTTTCTTTTTAAATTGTTTATGACTTTAGAAGCTAACCTGGGAAAAAAACACATCTAACCACAAATACTTTCACTTTGTCATTTATATGTTGCCTCTTTATAAAGCTATATCAAAGCAACTGTAATTCTGTTAAAATTTTGGGTGAAGGATGTTAAACAGATTGAGAATTGTCACAAATATTTAATTCTTGAGTCAGGTCAGATTTAATTTGAGGGATTGTCTGACTACTGTTCTTTCATTGTGTGTGTGTGTATATATATATATATTAAAAAAATACTTTTGCAAAGCACATCCTTGTGGCAGATATCTAGGACAACCTCTGGTGCTGATGTGAATAAAAGTAGAATGCAATCTGACATGCAGTATTTATTATTGAACCTGGAGCTTAATTGATGCCAAGACTGGTGTTCCTTGCAATGTTATTTCCAGAAAAATGTGGGGTGATGGTAGAATGATTAGATATGGAAGAAAACAGTGCATATGTCTTAAAATGAAGAGGCATAAAATATCAAGATGGAAAAAAATGGAAAATGCTGTAGCATGCATTCAAGTGGACTCCAGATAAAGCATCTGAATCTTTAACAAGCCAAGCCATGTCTCCTGAGCTTCTTCCATATTCCTCACATTTTCCGTCTATGAAGAACGAAGTTACCTAGTACAGTGCCTGCAGCAATTTTCTCCCCCCCCCTTTTTTTTTTTTTTTTTCAGTGAATCTTGGTATTCACGGTGAAGATGATTTGGTATAGCAATTCTATGAGTACAATTCCCTGTGGTATTCCAACTCACGAAGGCAACAAATGCTGGAAGGAAAAGGAGTTGTACTGAAAGCTGGTGTTTGTGGTGGTGTATGTGCTGTGAGAGATAGTGTGCTGGAATACAGTCGCTCCTTCATGGAGTCTCTCATGTTATTTTTGGGAACACTGACCTTCTCATCTCTTGATTTCTTTTAAATATCTGCAGATTTATAGAAGGAATGGAATATATTTTACTCTTATTATATACACCATGTCTTTTCTCCCCTGTGTCTGAGGTCTTCATGTTTAGAGGAAAGATGAAACTGATCAGAGAATGGTTCGTAGCTTAGTATGTCTATCCTTAGCATGCAAACTGCATGTCACTGGATCCTCCTAGCCTTACACTGGAAACCACAGTATCTTTTTCAGAATACAGGAAGATATGTGCAGACCTAATGCTCGTTAAAGTTGTGGCTGCCTAGTAATTGTAGGGTATTTTCTAAGGCAATGGCAGCTAGTTTAATGGGTCTGAATGAGCAAATGAATCCATCTTTTGGAGCTGGCAGAACAGGACTGCATGGGAAACTGTGCTGGTGCTGTTGAAATAACAAAGATGCCTGATATGCTCCGTGCGAGAGTCCAAAAATGTTACATGAGAAAGCTGCTATCACTAGACCTCAAAAGAAAAAGATAGTTGCCACACTGACTCTGTGAGATGAGTCTATTCTTGCAATGACAGCTGCAGCAAACCGTAGTGAGGCTTTCCTCATCTCTTCAGATAGTCTTCTGACCCCTGGGTTGGAGTCTGTTTGCTCCTGTCTATTGCAAGCTGGGGAAAAGAAACTCTTGTAGCAGAAAACTACGGTTTGGAGTGCGCTGGCACGAAGTGCTACAAATCAGGCTGGGCACTGAGTGCAGTCTGAAGACATGTCCTGTCTCCTGCCTTGCACTGAGCAAACGCACGGCGTGGAATGCTGGTGATGAGAAATGATACTTGCGAATTATCACAAACTAGCACTGCACCTTCCACCCTACCAAAGCCATCAGAGCTGATGACTTTCTTCTAGAGGTCAGTAATGGTCAGACAAATGTGTTAAGGGACCAGACTGTTAGCTATCATAAGCAATTGTAAAGCTCTAAGCAGAAGAAGAGTCAGACCTTTCAATAAGACATCTTTTTCTGTAATTATAATGTTTTCGGTTGAACACAATTGCCATGGAGAACAGTAAGAGGCTCTGCCTCAGGGATGACCCATCTGCCTGTCCTTGTGAGCAGCGTATTTCGTAAATGATGAAAGATACGAGACCCATACCATTATTAGGGATCCAGGAGCATTTGAAAAGTGGGAGACAACAGGGCCCAAAGCTTCTTCAGAGTGTGCTCGAGTGTACTGGACTTTTAGCGTGGCTGGAGGAGCAGTGGCCCTGGGTCTCCTAAAGATGGGGATTGAGGTCATATTGCAGCTTCTGCATCAGGAAGGTGTTGCTCCTACACAGAATTACTGCTTGCACTGCCTCGAAATGAGGCAGGCTGTGGCTGCCTTCGTCACAATTTGTAGAAGCCTTAGCGAGCTGCCTTTTCCATTGGCCCCAGATCCACAGATCTCTCTAGACTTTGTGTTCTTCACTTATTGTCTTCTTCACTTATTGTCTTCATCAAGTAAGAAATTTTTTCTTCTCATGCATGTGGATGAAATCTCTGTGGATGAGACTTGGACATATCTCTTCAAACAGAGCAGCGGGTTTTGATAGATTTTTTTTTTTTTAGATACTTCTGAAATGAGTGGAAGAGCTTATGACTGTTGAGCCTGAGTAAAAGTCTGAAAATCTGTTCTTCAAAGGCTTGTGATCCAGTTCATCTTTAGCCCTAGTATGGTTGTCAAGAGGGCTTGAAATTCAGGGGGAAGTTTCCTGTGGTTCTTATGTGATTGTCATTCTCTAATATCAGTCTTTATTGCCTTCCTCTGAATTTTGCTTACTTGATGGACTGCGTGATTAGAGCTATGTGGACATCTTATATTTCATAATGAAACACACAAAGGCTGTGGAATCTAGCAATAATAAATGCAGTTGAGCAAGATTTTAAATGCACAGTACACGTTTTCTGCTTTCTGAGCCTTTGGCGGATACACCAGAAACTATTGTAAGTTTATGTATCCTACTGAGATATGGGGAGATAAACTGGGAACATATTTTTAAAGATACCAGGGCAGTAGTGCATAGCTGATATGCACATCTAATACTGAAAGAGAAAAACAGTTTGGTAGCTTGTTCAGTAGGTATTTGATGCAAAGCACTCTTGAAATCTAAATGGAGATCAGCAGATTTTGAGATGTACCTGACCATATTGTGAATAGCTTACTCAAAATGTGGTTTTTATAAGCTATTACCAAGCTGCAGATTAAAGTTGGCGAGTCTTGTTTATTCTCTATGTGGTTTTTCTGGTAAAGCCAGGAGTAGGACTTGTATCTAAAGCCTTATTAACAAGGTATGGTTATATTATTTTTTATTTTTATTAATTATCTGTGGATGCCAATAGTCAGGAAACCACAAATAACTCTTTGGAGAGAAAAACAAAACAACCCAAATCCAAGTTATGCACACATTTTAAGCTTCGACTGAGGGTCCTGGATGTTCTGTGTCCCTGTGTGTCGTGTGACACCCCCTACCTCCCCGCCCTCCAGAAAAGGAAAGAATTAGGGATATTTTCAATGAAAATGAGTAAATGAAACTTCCTTCAAGACCTTGTGAGACTTTCAACTAATCAAAATGAAGACAGGTGAATGTTAATGTGGCACCATTTCTCCCAAACTTGATGCATTTGGGTTGTTCCATTTATCCCTATGGGATGATTGCTGTCCTGTGTTTTTGGTCCAGCACTTACCAAGTTGTTTACTTGTAGTTTGGAAAGCTATTATAATTGCTACAGGAGAATCAGAAGGACAGAGGCAGTATCTGAAGCTAAGAACTAGGCCAACTTAAATTCTTAAAAAGTCTTTTAGGAGTAAACATAGAGGACTGGAGCACCTATGAATGAGCATCTGTGGTGGTGAGAGATTTACTGGTGCTTTTCAAGATTTTGTTTCAATAATGGCAGTAGTCGTGGGTGGATGTTACTGTGGTGTAACACAGAACACAGCCAGTATTAAAGCTGTCCCTGCTCTCACTGGCGTAGGACAGCATAGCCTCAGTGTACCAGTGTTCCAACTTCCACTACAGGATTTGTCAAGTTGGAACAATTCGGAAGCTACACAGTTCACAGACTGCAGGTTCAGTGCATGGAAAAAGACGTTTCGGTATATATACAGATAGTTCAATGCAATCTGTCATCTAGGCTTTTGTGTTTATTAAAGGGAGAGTGCAGAAAATAGTCTTCTCTTGCTGGGGATAATTATCTCCAAATTTGGAGAATCATAGTGAAAAGTCTGAGCAAGGTCTTAACTTTATTTAAACTGAAGTTACTTTTCTCTGTGCTGCTGGTGGTTTATCTGAAATGCGTCACCAGTCACTAGATCCTTGTGGCTGAGAAAAAAGGTTGATAAACTTGTAGATTAGTGATTTTACATCTACTGTGTTGTATGCGTGTGAACATAAGTCTATATTGACACCACTGAGAGAAGTTTCATGAAGCCAGCTCTGCAAATAACCTGCACAAAAATTTTGTTTCTCACTTTGCCATAGTTGCCAGACTGGTCTGTCAGATTTGTCAGGTTGCTGTTAACTGATGAGCACTTCATTGTGACATCCAGATTTATAGTTCTGATTCTTTCATTTTCAAATATTGCCCACGGCCAAACTAAAGACTAAGAAACTACACAGCTGCTTAAATTCAACTGTTTTGCTGGAGCAGAAAGCCTACATTTCCTACCCTGTCTTAGAAAGATCCTGAGCACCATAATGATGACACTTGACAACTTCCATGTTGCAAAAGGTATGCCATGCCATGGTGTATGTTACTAATGTTACGGTATTAAAATCATTTTGGTAAATCTCTGTCTCCATAACTGCTTCTCTGTGAAGATGTGGGCATACCAGGTTTCTGTCAGCTTCTTTTGTTGCAGCTGGAGGTGGTGGTGTGTGCCTCTGTCACATGATGTGACTGCAACTACCCCAATGTTCCAGTCAAACATGGACTGCATTTGCTCTTGCATAATATAAAATATAGTAATATGATTTTTGTGCATCTCTCTTGAGTCTTGACTCTTCAGCAGTAATTTAAAACAAGTCCTGCATCTGATTTCCTCTTCCCTAATACCTGTACACTGAGAGTGCAGTGGAAATTAGTATCATGAGAGCTTTTTGGACAGTGAGGACAGAGTCAAGGGATTTCAGGGACAAATTTGCCCTCTGGGCTTCTGGCAGACGTGACTAGTGTTGCCCTCTTTCAGAAATGTGCTTTGCTTTTTACCTGTAACCTGTGGGTTATACATGTAAAAATGCCACATGGAGTATTTCTCAACCTCATGTGCTTAGGAAAGCTGTGAGAGAGATCAATGTAATAATGAAGCTTGTGTGGAACTTGTTTATTTGAACCTGATATCATCGAGGTGCCTACAGAACTCTGTTGATGACAGGTGGCTGAATGACTCTGACTTCCGTGGATACCAAGGACTCAGCGCAGTTCTTGCACTTTCTGCTGGGAATCCTGACAACAGGGATTACAGCTGGAACAGGTTATGAGGCTTTCAATAATACAGTCTCTTGTCCTGTTAGGGTGGTGTGGAGAAAATTTGCTTTGTAAGACACTTCTTGTACTTTTCCTACAATTCAGTTCTTGAATGCGAGGTCACAGTCTGTCCCTCTGCATTTTACTCATGGACACAATCAATGAAATACTGAGTATTTTTATTTCAATGGAGTTGTCTGTGAAATTCTTTACAAGATCACAGATCTGAAGTTTTGGCTGCCCATTCTCCAAAACTAGATTTTTTGTTTCAATGCAAGACAACTGAGTAGGGCCACAGACGCAGACCTGAATGATGTTGGAGAGAGACATTTGCAACAAAAAGGATTGGCAGGATCAAAACAACAAAAGGCTAAATTTAAATCTGCATCACTTTATTTAAAAGGGTTTTGAAACATGTACCAGCAGCTTTAAAATATTGCCAGTGGGCTGTTCAAAACAATAACAACCAACGATTTCACTTAGAGTTCGTATAAGTAACAACAAAAAGAAACTCCTTAACTTTCCAGCATTTCTTCTTTTTCTCTCTTGGAAACAGCAAATCTGTAGTCTGCTTTCTTACCAATAACTGCATTTTCCCCCCTTTATTCATTGTGCTGTTTCTCATTAATGATCTATTGCTAGCTGTATTCTATTTTGAGAAAACAAAGAACCCTGAAGATAATTATTGTGGTAAATGTATGTATAATTGTGGTAGGTCAGCTCTGTGTTACTCCACCTTTGACAGTGTCTCTTAACACTTCCCTCTGTGTTAAAAATAGAATTAGTTGGTATTGTGGTAAATAATGAGTGAGAGGGTAAAGGGAAAACCTTTTATGGGGTGAAATCAGGGACATGCCTGCTCAACACGGCAGAAGACGTGCTCATTCTAGGTGCTTTGTTTTGTGAAAAACAGCGGTCAAGGCTGCGAGGTGACTTACCTATGGCAGACAGGTGACTCAGAGCCATTTCCAAAGTACCTTGAAGGCATTCCTTGGAAAAAAAGATGATGATGGGTTTTGATTTTGTTCTTCTCTTACCTGTTTGCTGCCAAGAGAGTTGTGCAGACCTTGGCTGATGTCCTGTAGCTCTCAGAGAGATTGAGGGTGCATTTTGTGAAGATTACAACAAGTGAATAGTTTAAGCTTGAGTACTCATCTTTTATTTGATATGTCATACATACGGTATTTCTGGAGTCTATCAACTGCAATTACAATAATGCAAAATGTCCCTTTGTGTTTGGTTTCTTATGATCGCTTATGTACTTAAAATGTGTGTGACTCTGGTTGGTCAATAATGTTTGTGATTTACTTGTTCCCTATAAAAGAGGTAAGGAAATAGTTGTTCTTCCCTAAGAACACTTGATTAGAGCCTTTTTGAAATGTGTAGTCAGTGAGCACCCATCTGGGGGCCAAAGTCTGCGTTTATTGGGTGAATTCTGAATCTCTTGAATTTGCTGATTGAACTGGTTCATTAAAACTTGGATAGGGTGTCTGCTTCAGGGCTTTGGCTCCCTTTGGACACTTTACATTTTTCTCTCTCTTATGTCTCTCAAACAGCCTGTGCAGCCTGTCTGCTCTTTGAACCTGCCCTGAGAAACTCTAGGTGGCATTACTGATTGTCCATCATATCAAGGGAGAGTTATTTATTTTTGATTGTCTCCATGACATGCTGTGAATGTAGAAAAAGAAAATTGACTAAGGGTTTTGAGATGCACAGAAGTTGAAGGAATCTTTCTATAAATAGATAATATTCTATAAGCAGATTTGTTGGAGCAGTTTAGAAAAGCATCAGCTGCTGACAGTGCCCCTTTACTTGATACCACAGTTGACAAAATTATGTTTCTTTAATTTTGGGTGTGATCTAAATGGGATTACAGTAGGTCACTCTGAGGCTGTTTAATTTCAGAACTGGGATCTCTGTTGTATGGGTATTAACAGTGTCCCAGTGAGTTCAGGAGATATTGGTGAGTCTCACCTAATATCCTACACAGAATACAGAAAATGGAAGAGTTAGAGCAGTTCCTCATACAAGGAAAGAACGCTATCCATCAGGTGCCAAGAGATGAGCTGCTCAGAGCACATCTACCAGCTGTTGTTGGGGTGATACAATACAGAATTGAATCAGGACAGGCAGTGACCTTGGCTCAGGTTTTAAATGGAATTTGGGCATCATTTAAAATTGCGTGGCCCAAGCTAGACCACGATCTGTCTAGTTTTGGAGCTGATTTATACTTCTGAGTGAAAAGCACATGTCCATATAGTGCAAAAGGGGATGGCAAAAAGATGCCCAAGTTAGGAGAGATGATGCTGGAAATGGAAAATTTATAGCTGCATTAGTGTGGTGCTGTAGCAGATTATGCAGGATGCTAACTCACTGTATGCGTGCAGCTATACTGGATCTTGGGTGTAACTGGAGCTGGGCTGTGTGGAGGTCCAACTTTGAGCTGGTACTACCTCAGACATTTTGAGCTGCAACATGGCTATTGCTTTGGTTTTCCAAAATGCATCTGCAAAAATATTCTTCCTGTTGTATGTGTTTTAGTCCTTGCAATACCATCAGAAACAGCTCTTGTGTATTTTATCATTCGGGCCAAGTGATCTTTCCATTTGGGGAACTCAACCTTTTCACATGTTTTTAACTTGGGGACCAAAATGAGTCAGAAAATATTTCTTAGTTGTGTAATTTGCTTAAGAGTCCTTGTCGCTGGGATTTTCTGATGTTGTTTGCTTTTGAATGTAATCTTGCTGGCAGAGGCTATTCTATTCCAGGAACAAATTGCTCTCAAAGGACAGTGACTGTTAATGTTTCCACCATTACCTTCATATGGTGGAGGATAGAAGCTATGTTTTTACCATAAAATGGGGAATTTATTTTTGGTATTTTTCTCACATAAAAGTATTGATCTTGAGAAAACTAGTCCACTGTAAAACCAAAGCAAAACAGAAAATCACTCCTTTCCCTCTGCCAGAAAAAATCCCCTTCTATTCTTCCCTTCGTCACGGGCAGTGTGATGACAGTTTATAGTTTGACTGTAGTTGTGCATACTGAGATAAAAAATAAGTAAGCCATGTTCCTTCTCTCAATGTAAAAATCTTACTTTGATATAACAAAGATATATTTTACTGTTATTACTGTCTTAAGGGAGAACCTCTGGTCATGTGGGTTGTGGGAGTGTGGTTTTTTAACTCTATGTAAAGGGGCATACTCAATATAGCATCATACAATTTTGGGGCAGCTATGGGATTGCCAGCTGTTTCATAGGCCAGTCTGATTGCCCGTTAGCATTTCTATCACTGAAATTCCCTGTCAGTTTGAATTCAGCTGCAATGGTGTCAAAGCCTAGAATGACTCAATAAGGCAGAAGCAGAATGCAGATGTGAACTGCTTTAGGAAGTGCTGTATGAGAAGAGATGGCATCAGACATCGATAGGAAGATGTTAAGGAATCCAAATGGGCAACTGCAGGTAGAGTCTACCTGAATGATGTGCCCAGAGTATGTGCAAAGTGAGACTGATGGGACTCCGTTTGGCTTTGGAGTTAATGGACCACTTGAAGCAGGCATGTGTGTGTGTGACTGGCTTTGCACACAGAAGTAAATCTGAGTGAGAAGGATGGCTGAATGGGAAACTGAGTTCACACTCAACATTTTTTGGCACCACTGTGCCTCAGTTTCCCACCTACAACACGGAAATAAGGGTCCCCCCCATCCCTCAAATGTATCGTAAAGGTGAAAGCAGATTTTACTTTGACAGGACTTGCTAGGACAAGATTAAACCTTTTTTTTTTTAAAAAAAATAATATTATTTTACACAGGTTACTATCCTCAGCCTTCACTTGTGCTCATGCAATCTGCGGTATTAGTGCTTTTGCCTCTGAAGTTTCATTTGAAATGTCTTCACAATTCAAAATGAAACTGCCAATTTTTTCTCCATTTCACCTAGTTTTGATGTGAGGCTGCACATTTCTCACAGCTCTTTAGATTACAAAGCTCTGCTTGAGGCTGGGCCCCAGTTGACTGAATAGTTATGAAAACATTAGCAAATTTTCCCCTGAGCTAAGTTTCATGTTTGCAATGAAACCTGAACTCAGGCAAATTTTGTGTGGTTTTCATTGAAAACATGTAGGCTATGCAAGAAAGCCATGCATTTTCCTGTCTGCCCTCTGGAATGATCTAATTTTTCATTTTTCTCAAGTCTCTTATGTTAATGCCATAGCAGAGTCGTCATTAATTTCCAGTTTAATAACTCCATGTTAGCCATTAGGTAGAGTGTTTGCTGTAATTTTGCAACACATTATCCAAGTAATTTGGACAATTAGAGTTTGACTGCTGGTTTGCATACTAAGATTTTAGCTAACACATGAAAAAGTTTCCTTTTTTTTCTTGGCATAGTCTGAAAACCCAAATGTACTTTTGTTTGTTTGTTTACAAGCATGTGTTATTTGAAACAGAAGGCCAGCTGATTAGTGTGAATGTCTAGTCGCCTTCTGCCACATTTTATATTTGGGCTGGAGTGGTGGATGGCTGTTGTTTTTGTAGACTGGCAAGAAGTGTAATTACACGGAGCCCTTCCACCCCCTTATGGCACACTTGGAGTGTTTAGTGCTGCACTTTTCAGTCCACAGAAATCTGCCCTTTGGTGCAGGAACCTGCCAGCTCTGAGCAGTGCTAATCCAAACTTCTGCCACCAGCAATAATTCTCAAGAGCTCTACCTAAAAATCCCCAGTTGTACGATGTATGTGTTATGCAAGATCTAGGTTGTTCTTCGTGCTCTTTGGTGTGTGGTGTTTTGTTTTGTTTTTGTTTTTTTTAACAGGGAAATGATTTTTCTTTTCTGTTCCATTTCAGTTCCTTTTTCAGCCAGTTAAGAAAAATTAATTTCTTCTGCATCTTAGGAGCCTATGGGAAATCTTGAATGTTTCCACCCTCTTCCCTCTCTCTATAAACACAAAAAGGAGTACTTGTATGCTAGTGTATGAGTTGGCAATCTTGATTTATTGAGCTGATATACCTTTGCCTGTATGTGAGTAGAGGCAAATCAGAAATATCATGGTGATAGTTTGCAACCCCAGTTGTCATAGCTTTGAACAGAAAACAGAGCAGAAAGGTTTGCAGCAGTCCTGAAGCTATGGCTCTCCTTGCCCCAAGCTCTGTCAAATGTTTTCCCCTTTCAACAGGGTTTGAAGAAAACAGTGTGTGCCCTTAGTGACTTCCAGGCATCATCTGATCCGTTAGCTTAAATTTCCAGTGGAAGTGGTGCATTTACAGTGAAATACAGGCATTTGCAATGAAGCGGATCAGGTGCAGACAGTTTTCTTTTACAGGTCCTGCTGTGATGAGGGAGTAACCTTATGCAGAAGGATATACCAGGAGGCTGAGGTTTCATCCTGGCCCTTGTCAAATACTTAACTGAAATTACTGGTGATGTACTAGTTATCTAGCAGGGCAGTTATAATAGTGCATTACTCTCTGGATTACTTTATACCTTGCTAGTTAAGGTTACATCATAGAAACAGGACCTGTGATGCTTCAAATCTGGCAGTTTGCATCTTATTACCCAAATGAGTATCCAGTGCTTTCCAGTAAGAAAAACTCTTTATGAGCAACTGTTCATTGCACAGTGTATTATAGAGGTTATGAATTAGACTGACTATTGAAAGGAATCAGTTAATGTGCTGAATTTAGTAACTTAGATACAGAATTGTCCTATTCTTTTTATTTATAATATACATAATATTACTAATGCTTAAATATATTAAAGATTTTTCATACATTCAAGCATGTGCACAGTAACTTTCACTGAGGATTTTGCTGGTTATTCCTATGCTCCTAAAGGCAGAAACTGGGATGTTTAGGCTGGGATCAAATCAGAGCTCGCGGGACAAGGTCCTTTACAAACTTATGGACGTTAGCTTTGTTTTTCAATGAGTAACAACAAAATACTCTTCTTCTGCTGGGATTGTTTTGTTACCTCATCCCTCTTTATTCCTTCTGCTTATAATGTCCTTTCTCTGTTCCTAGTCTTTCACATGAATATGGTTAGTGTTTGAGATGAATGTCTATCTGATGAAACAGAATGCATCACAGTGATGAAGCTACAAGTTTAGTTATTTTTGAGCATGCAAAACCAAATGCATAAAAGCATACAAATGCGTACATTTATGCTTATTACAGTTTGATATGGAGACATGATTTTGTACATTAGCTTCTGCCCAAACATTTTGCGTTGCGCACTAGTTCATCAAACAGCAACATCTTGATCCACCCCCAGAATGTTTATGTAAGTGTTTAGGTGAATTAAGCATCATAGAGTGTTAAGGGATAGAGGTAAAAAAAAATCTGTAAAACATTAATGGAAAAGCTTGTTTATTGGCAATCATGGAGAAAAACACAGCAGGTCACAAAGTGCTAGCAAAATACATGTAGAGTATGTATGTACTTGGGCCGTAGCTGTTTAATGAGAACCTGATTATGCCTTTTTATCCATCTGCCCTCCAGCTTGGCCATGCAGACATGGGAAGAATTGTAACATAACATGCGGCGGATGTCATTGCAAGCACGTTGTCTCTTAAACTTTCCTTCAAGTACAGAGCCTTGTTCTCTTTCAAAGACTGCAGTTGGTGACAGCTGGTAGTACTGGGAAAACAGGGCTCTGGCGTTTTTCAGCTTTCCTTGGTCAGCTATTGTTGGCATCTCTTTACATGACTGTGATTTTTTGTTGTTGTTTTTTAGTTTCTGTTTTTTGCAGATCTTCCCCCCCCCCCATTTCCCTTTCTTTGTATCAGAAATTTGCACCTTGTTTCCACTGTCTCACCTCCAAAGCTCACACTAAATCCTTTGCCATTTTCATTGCAATGGAAAAATTAGAACTGACACACAAAAAGTCTTGTATGATGGTTGTATCACACCTGGTTTGTGGTACAGTTCACCAGTCTGCAACGGGGAAAGAAGCAGCCTTTTGTTGCTGTCGCTTTACTCTTGTTTTCTTGAAGGAACTAGAAATCTATAACCATGAAATAATTTCCTCTGTTAGGGGTACATAATGCTCTCGTGCATTTATTCATACTAGCTTTGGAATTTGCTGTGAGTTCTTAAAAAGTCTTGTAATTTTGAAGTTTTTCCATAGTCCACCACTTCTGTAAACAGACTTGAACTGAAGTTCCTCAATGGAATAAAACAAGCTGGATGCAATTGTTGCCTGCAGTTTTTCTCCTGTAGGATCTCTGTAGCTGCTGAATACTGGGGGAACTTCAGCTCTGAATATGCTTAATGGAGTTCAGAGATCTCTGGTGCAAAGATGTTTGCTCAGAGTGCACAGTTTTTCTTCTGTGAGATCTACAGATGAAAGGGGTTCTAACACTTGCAGGATATTTAATGTTTCAGATTAACATTACTAGCTCAGCTTACTTTGGGCTCATCAGATCACTTGCTTTCTATGAATCTCTTTTCCTGCCTCCATATACTCACCCAATTGGTTCTTACTTTTTTTAAATCTATTTTTTTTTTCTTTTAATCTACATACATTTTGGCTATTTCTTTGCTGCTTAAATCCAAATTGCCCCTGAGTTAACAGTAAACAAAACCAAGGACAACATGGAAAACATCTGAAAAGATTAATGCCAGCTGCAATCATGTCAGCAGTGTAGTTTATATTTAGAGGGGAAGCGTGCTGGAGAGGAGGTGAAGAGTTCAGGGTGGGATTCAACCTGAGTGCTTGGGTCTGAGTGGGGATGGACTGGCTGCTGCTAGGATTGCGCTGGCCTTCCCAGCTCATATACATGGTGCTGCTTTCAGTCTGCACCAGGGCTTTTCCCGCTGCAGCCTTAGAAAAGCTGTTTGGAAAGATGAAGATGCACCATCACCCACCCTTTTACTAAGAAGCCACAAGTTCAGACAAAAGGAGCTTTTGATGCTCTCTATTATTGCAAGTTATCTGGCATAAACCTGACTCTTAATTCTGTACCCTACTCAGCGGACTACAAGTCTCCATACTTACCGTGAGTTTTAATGTCTTGATACTTACATGTCCCCTTTTAAAGCGTGTTCATTGCTTACCCCAAAATTCATGGCTTCGCTCCTGTAGTTCTCTTGTAATGAAGGGAACTATTTCTGGATCCCCATGTTACAGTTTGGGCGTCGATGCTGACAGAGTGATCACAAAACAGAATTCTGACCAGGCAAGACCAGAGCAAGCTTCTGTTGAATTTTGATGGAACCATAGCTGAAATTTGACCTTTTAATAGGTTTTGAACCTGGCTATCATATCAGTAGGTTTTATTGCAATATTTCCTCTACTTCTTACTGATTATTTCAGGAGAACAAAAAATCCAAGGTTGTTTTTTTTTTTTTTCCAAATGCTACACTACGTCTGCTTCTTGCACAAGTACAAAAAGAAAATTTTTAAAATACAGTTAAATACACACAATCAAGCATTTAGTGTAGGCTTTTATTTAATATCTTTTTAAAATAAGAAATTTGGAGATGTGTTGGTAAGAGAATGTTCTTTCTTCGTTATTGTTTGCACAAATATATCGCCAAAAGAAAATATTAAAAGTCCCAGTTAGTATAATACTGGAAACCCAGAAATAATAGTTCCGTAATATTATGGTTCAGTAAGATAAGAAAATAATAACTGCCTGTCTGTTATCACTGCAGCTACTCTAGCACTTGGAAACAGGAAAAGAAAGTCATTACCTCAAATTATGCCATTTATTAGCTGAAGGAAGTGAAAAATTTTGAAAAATTACTTGGAAGCAGTATAACTAAGCATTTTTAAATTATTATTTTAATTTTGAATTTGGGGCAACTGGGATAAGCAGGTCTTATACCTTAATATATGAGGAAAATAGCTGTCTTTAATCACATTGTTATGGTATAATGGCAAAACACCTTATAACTACAGCAGTATTCATTAGCTCTTAAAGAAGACTTTTTAAATTTCAGAAAATATTAAATCTTAGTGGTAGTGTATACACCCCTCCCAGGCAGAAGAAATAGTGCTTCTTGAGGTTTCCTAACGTTCCCTCTCTACACCCCCCACACTGCCCTTTATGAAGGCATCCTGCAGCGAAGGGGTTAAGAGTGCGCAAGGGTGAGTCTCATAGCTGAATTTATCTCGGTAACCCAAGATCTTCATGAATGTGGAACACTGTTACTACCACAGCTATTCTTGTATTGGCTTCCCCACCAAGTCCTGACATGCTTTCGTCCATGCGTGCTTCTTGAGTTTCACTCCAGGGGGAAGTCTGGGGGAGATCTGGTGACAAACAGGCCTCAATCCTTTGCATGCTTACTGAATCAAGTTGTTTATATTTTCCACACATCCTGCTTTTGTTAGGCTGGAACTTTTATTTCCTTGTACTTTGCTATACTCTTTTGTACTAATTAAGATGGAAACTCTTAAATAGTTTGCAATTAGAACGCAGAAGACAAGCGAGAGACTTGATTATTTTTTAAAAAATTATTTTATAGTCTGGCATTTAAACAAGCAGAAGACACATTATTGCTTGTGCTCTCAAGAGTACAGTGGATTGAAACATTTAGACATGGACTACTTGCAGATGGCAAGTACAGATTTGCATTTCTGGAGGAAATGATGGAAGGCCAAATTTTTTCTCTAGATTTGGCAGTTCCTGGCCATTCTGATGATCTTCCAAGGGACAATGAATTCGTCTGTGAAGAAAGTAATTTCTGATCTTTTTCATGTGAAAAAGTATTAATTAGTTCTACTTACTGTGGGTACTGGTTCCTACCAAAACCTAATTCAAAAGATGCTGTGGACTGAGGAGAAATTCAAATTTCATTTTGGGAAACTAACTCTCTCCCTGTCCTGTTCATTTTCCTGCTAAAGTCTTCCATTACACTGGGCTAAATGCTAGGTCCACGTATGTTCACTAATACGGTGTTAAACTTGCGTATCCAGGCGATGTGGCATGGGATATAGTTCTGCTGTCATCATGGTGTTAGGTGATATGTATTTTAGTGTCACACTATATATGACTCTTATTTGCTTATCAGAATATTGTATTCAAATGCAACACAACTAATGTCTAAAAGCACAGTGTATATGAGGCAAGTGAAGTATGTCCCGTATGCTATGGCTGTTTTTCAGCTCTTTACTTCTTCCATGGCCTGAAGTTCAGAGTGCAGTCAAACTGTTCTGGAACAATAAGATAAAAAGTTTGGGTTTATGGTTTGAGCTGAAACTTATTATTTGTGGGACTGGGATTGTAACAGTGCTACTCTGATACTTGAAGGATAATTTTGATAAATCATTTGAATTCTCCTCTTGAGAGGGACATTTAAGCTAGACTTTAATTAATTGAAACTCCTTTTATCCAGAATAAGAATATCTGCAGAATAAGACATGTTCTTTTAGGTCTCATAAATTTATTAGCTTCAGTAAAGGGCTTTATTAGGGAGAACAATCTGCGTTTGGCTCGATGGGGTGAGGAATGGAGGTGTCCATGTCTGTTGGTCATCTTGGTTCACCTTGTTTCTTTGGGGAACCTTTCTTTTTATACTTCTTGTCAAACATTCAGCTGTACAGTGCTAATTGGTCCCCATATGATCTGCAGAAACCATTACGTGTATCTGTATGCATGGATAAATAATTAAGAGAAACATTTTTATTTATGCCTGTTTAAAGAACTTGTAGCTAAACTATCTCTTAATGTAGCTGGAGGACTTTCAGTTATCTAAAAGTACAGGAGTGACAATATTTTCAAACTAAACTGGAATACCTGAAAAAGCAGTGCTGAAATTCAAAGGTGTTGAATATCCATTTTTCAGAATGGATAACTTAAGTTTTCTGTCTCTGGAAAAGCAAACAACTAGCTGAGAAGTCTAACTGTAGGCTTCCAATTTTGAAAAATAATGGTGGATACCTCCTCATCTCTAAAATTGGTTGTGTGTTCAAAAGGAAAGTTGTGAAATTGCACATGTTCTCATTCTGAGAAGTGCTTTAAGATCAGTGGGTATGAAGTGCTGGAGAGCTGTAGCGTAGACCTGTTCCAAATGAGCAGAACATTTTCTTGAGCAGAAGACAGTATTTTTAAACTGCTCCCTCAAAGCTGGAATGTTTGCTCATTTGCTAATGTGATTGTGGTGTAAGACACAAGTAACATAAAAGGAAAAGTGGGTGCCTTGATGAGCTTGCTAGTAAACACATCCAACAATGTTACTATTATGAGGAGACTTCCTTTTTAGGGAAAAAAAAAATTCTACTCAGCACAATGTCAGCAGAAGTTCCTTTACTTCCCAATTCTGTGTGAGAAGAAACTTCAGTTTGCAAGGCTGTGGTCCTCTCAGTAAGCTGATACAAGCAATGCAGGCTACATGCCTTGCCCAGCAGTATGTGGTCAAGTGTGTACTAATAAAGAAGAAAACTAGTGGTTTGGCCTGAATTCTTTTGGCTCTGTAGGCACTCCTGTGCTGCCTGTGAGAACAGGAATTGAAATACACTGAAATCCTACCACAGCTAAGCACAGTTTTAGACTACTAGGAAAGGGGTGAGAAATGAAACTCCCTTGCTCTGCAGACAGACAGCTCTACTGATTTCTTGTCAACTTGCTGTCGCTTGAGACCTATCAATAACAGTGTCCTTCTCAGGACAAAACTCGGTGGTTGGTTTGAAAAAAGTCCAGCAAAGGACAGTGAGAGTGTGGGGAAACCCTAAGCAAGGGCAATCTGGGAGAAGGTCATTGTTTTCCCTTTCTGGTATCTCTCTAAATTTCTTCTGTTTGAGAGGTCTTTGGTGGGATACTGATGAGACAAGACTCTTGGTTGTGATTTGACTGCTTGCTCAGTCGGGATGGGTTCCTGAGGTGCCAAGTGTGTGGATGATAGTATCAGTCTCAATGACGTAAGTGCCACCTGATAATACAAATGAGAATAAAAAATATGTAAAAATTACTCCACCACCTGTCTGGAGGAGCAAAGGACTAGAGTAAAGAATGTCTCACATGAGGTTTTTCTTCTTTTAACTTAAAAATGAAGTGTAAAGAAGGCAAGGTTCCTTATTCAGTATGATATTAGTGGTTAATTAATATAAGTGAAAGTTACTCAAAGTATAGCTTTTTGTCTTTGCCGAGTCTGTTAGCCACAAAGGTCACAAGAAGAGGTTGTTCACACTTTGGTGTCCCTTTTTGTCTAGACGGGCTTAATTCATGCTAAGGTGGTAGGAAGTGAGTGCAAGACTGTAGGAAGCTTGAATGGAGTTATTGAAAGACTTGCCTATCAAAGGACACCTCCGAGGGGCTGGGCTCACCTCAGTGAGCAGGTGTGGGGACTTCAGTGCCTCATTTCATTTGAAATGAAAATACTCTTGAGAGTCCTGCCCTGTGGCCTGATTTTCCCAGGTTGCAGACACATATGACAGCTGCCGTTGTAAAAGTTTTCTTTAAATTCAAGTCTTCATTGCTCTGGAATGGCACTTTCCTGCCTTGCCTGGAAAAGGACAGTGGCTTCCCTGTTCTGGAGACCATTAGCATCTTTGTCTTCCATCATCACATATCTCAATACTGGAGCGAATGTGAAGCGCAGGGTGCTAGGAACAAGAAATCTAAGGACAGACTGAAATGGTGAGTGAGAGCGAAGCGTGGGGACAAAAAGCTGCACTTGGGAGGATGGTACTGCCATAGAGGGCTGTTAAAATTGCCATTGTGAACTTACACAAATGAGCCTTAACCCCATTTATGTCAGTGGGAAAACTAACGGGCATTTAGTATATTAAGTTTTGTTGGTTTACTCAGTTGTGGAATCCTAGTTGCTGCACAGTATTTTGAAAACCCTCTGTAATGTAAAGGGAGAAAAATGAACCCGTGTATTAAGTAAATTTGAGAATAGATGCTCTAGTATCTGATGCTTTCTTCAGACTCTGCAGGGAGTGTTTTTCAGTAAATTTTGTGCTACCCACCCTCCAAGTGCCAACTCCTTTAGAAAATTTACTAGATTAAAAAAAGAATAAAATTAAAAAACAACAGCCCCCCTCCCCAAACAGAGGGCTCTTTAAAACATGAAAGCTGCTTTGGAAAAGCTGACTAGGGATCTGGTTTCCCAAAAAAACCTCAGTTTTTAAAAAGAATTAATCTGATTCATCTCAGCACTACTGACACAGGTCCCACAGAGCTTGAACCTCAGAGCAGTTTGAACAGATCTTCAGGTACTGTGAATCAAAGTGGCTTTCCTGACACAAATGTAGTAGTGTCAACCTGTGCCATCTTGGGGTTTGTGTAAAAGCAGGTCTCTTTAATAGCCAAAATTATGTTCTAATTCTTTCGAACCTCAGCTCATTTTTGTGATTTTACACTTTGTTAGCTGTTTTGACCTGTTATGTGAACTTGGGCAATAGTGCTTGGTGAAGGAAAAAAAAAAATCTTTGAAAAGAGGAAAGTAAACCAAACCCATCTATTTTGAAATGATATGAAACAGCTGACTTACTATTGCCAAATTCTTCGTGTAGAGCTGATGAGCAATTTGCTTGTCCCAGTTTCTGTCTTTTTTAAAATTTTTTTTTCAAAATGTTCTTTTATTATTGCAGCTTGTGAGATCATGTAAATTCCTACAAGCCTGTTCTTTTCTATTACACTATGCTGTACCTTCAAGAGATGCTGCTTAGACACTAATGCAGGACTTCTTGGAACATCTACCCCTCTGCTCTTCTTTCCCAGCCTCCCAGCAGTTTTTTTACTCTGTTTTGAGTTTTGCTACTGTGAAGAAGCAGAATCAGGTCCCAGTTGGCCAGTTAAGACCTGTCAGGTGTAAAGTGATGGGGTAACTACTACAATTTCTCTCTTCCCTTCAAAGGAAGAAGGAGGATCTGAATTGGAAGTACTTCAGAGCCAATAGCAGCTATATAGTGCTCTGCCAGCTTTGTGCTGATGTATAGTTTTGGAGTGACTGCAGCTAATGGTATTTGCTAAAATAGCCCCTGATGCTCAAGATGCACAAGTCCTTTCTTGGCAGCAGCTGAAATGGCTGAAGAGATTTAACATCTCTGTACCCTGCAGCAATTGCAGTGACTAACCCCTACTGAAGGCTACAAAGTTCTCGTGCTGCCAGTTATGCTTCTTTTTGATAGAATTCCCAATTACCAATTTCAGTTAAAATGAACCGATTTGGCATGGACCAATGTTTAAATTGCTTAAATTATCTGGGCTTTTGAATGAAATGGGCTAGGAATGACCAGTGAAGCAGCTCATCCAGAAGATCTGAGGAGGCAATAACCCTTGGCAGTCGGACAGTGATAAGTAACTGGTGCTGGTTTAGAGCCTGTGGATTCCTCAGATGGCACTACTGCACATGCAAGAAGATGGCTGTGGGCAGCCCAGGCTCTCCAGCATCTGCCAGTGAGCTGGCAGTCCATGTTCACTGCTAGATCCTTGCCTTTACTCCCTGAGTAAGTCTAAGAGGGGATGCTGGATTATCATGGCTCGACTCACTGTGTTTACCAGGATACATGAAAGGCAGGGGTCCATTTCTCCCCTTGGAGTAAACAAATACCGTGGCAAATTCTGAATGCACTGCTGGCAAAACCAAACAATGTGTGACAACTTTTGGTACACCGTGATGTGGGGCAAGGTATAACTACAGATAGCCTATATCAAATGCTCTTTTTCATCCTGTTCCTAGGATCTCGGCCCTTTGCATTGCTGCTTGACTTCCCGGAGAGAAGAGACAGTAATTTTCCCTTTCTTCTTCCTCCTTGCCACCTATTTCAGAAGATGCTATAAAAGCCCTCTCCTTCACCTGTCTCCGTTACCTCTCAAGAATGAAACTGCTCTTAAAGCTTTCTCTCATCCCTGAAACCTCTTAAAACCTCTTCCCTTGTTTCATCAGCTGATAGTTAACCCTTCTCACTAGCAAGCAGTTACTTCAGAATTATCCTCCTAGACCCCTAAAGGACTGTATGTAATTTCTCTGGCAGTGCTAAAAGAATTTACAGTTTTAGCCTCTTAAAACACTTACATCACTTGTTTTTGTGTTTTCCAGAGAACTACTGAAATGATAAAAATAATCTGGGAGCTCTGATTTGCCATTCACTGTTTGACATTTGCGTTTCTGTCATAAACTCTGGCCAACCAGGCTTTAATCACATTCATGTTTGATTGCTACATCTCACAAATCTAGTAGCTGTCACACAGATGTTAACGGGAGATTTTCTGCAGCAGGACTTAGCACAGGCAGACAAAAATCTTCAAAAATTGGCCTGTTGATTCCTTCTGTTGGTAACAGCTTCCTGGGTTTCCCTTCAAAACTTCCAGCCTCGTTTTCAATTTGTTTAAATGAGAATTGAATCGCTAAGCTTTGCAAACATTTTTACTCAAGCTGGTTATACTGATAGCTTTTCTGGCATGATTTTTGTACAGACTAATCTGTTCTCACTTGCTTGGGCTAGCAGGATCCCTGGGGAGTGTTTTGGAGGTTGGGATTGGTGGATGCACATTGTCCTCACCCAGCTCGGCTCCCGTGCCCTGGAATGCCTCTTCCTGGCAGCCAGTCTGAACAAGACCCCAGTTCCTAGGGGAAAGAGAGGTGTGAGCACAGCTACTGCTGTGAAGTTCCCTTGGCAGGAATTGTCCTCTTCACTCATAGTTAGTCCCTCTACAGACCATGGAGAGCACACAGGACTGAGCAAAAGTCTTTGATCTTGCTTGTTTGTTAATAAAAAATGGCAACAAGCAAACTATGGTTGGACTGTTAGAATTTTGGTTCTGGTCTTGTTGCTTGAAACTTTAGGTGAGACACCCTCATTTAAAGTGAAATTAATTAAAAAAATTATTGCATGCATGGCATTGACTGTTTTGGGGTCTAAAAATAAAATTGGAAGGGTGTCTCTGCTTCATACACTGGAAGGAATCATGGGATTCTCTCCAGGGCAGTCTGAAGCCTGAACTTCTCTAGATAGTGTCTGGAACACAATAGCTAGACATAGTCCCATAACTATGGCATATTGCGTAGGGTGCTTAGAAGTTGATAGCAACATTTTGAGACTCTTTCAGGCTTTCTCAGAAAATGTACCTTGTTAACTAGACATCTTTTAAGTAAGTGTTACTGGTGTCACTACTACACATAACTGGGCGTTCAGCAATTGGCACGAAAACCAGGATGCAAAAGGAAGTGAGTTCACTGATGCTATCCCTTAGCTAAAATAGCAGATGCATTATACATATCAGCTCCAAAAAGGGTAAACATGTGTCCAAGGTCACTGCTTCACCCTTGGCTGACTGAGGTCCTTTGGGGAATTTTGGTTTTGCCAGAGCGTATGTAGAGTCTCTGCGAGTTGCACATCATTTCCCAGGTGCCTCTTGTTTTCCAAAGTCCAACTTGAGGCTCCACATTCCAAATTGCATCTTTCATAATTAATTTTGGCAGACCGTGCTGCAGAAGTAGTCTGTGTTTTTATGGACCCTCCATGTGAAAAAAACCCAACTTGTGTTCCTGAAAAGAGACCGCAAATGAGAAGGCTACTGCTGCAAGTATACATCTATGTGCACTATCAAGTATTGACGAATTTCTACAGATTTCTGTTTAGATGATAAATGCGTCTCTGAAAGGTCAATACAAGGAATAAATGTCACATTTTTAGAAGTGAATCAGCTGTTGCACAATTTCAGCTTGTCTTGATTATGGGTGAGAAGAATCTCACTATAGTTTCAGAAACTGCCTTGAAGCATTGTGAATTTTTTTTTTCCTCTGCCTCTTCCTATCTTTCTGGATAAGCTGTTTCCTGCCACCCCAGAATGGTCAGTGCCACCCCTTAATTTACAGTTAGGAATGCAGACACGAGGGTAGACGAGCGGATGAAATATGGTGTCAAGTTTGTATCTGCTCACATTTCACACACTAAGGAGACAAACCCCTTTGGCCAGTTGCCACGGGGAATTTTCTTGCAGAAGTAAATAACTCAGAACAGAAAGAACTCAGATTCGTACTACCCCAGCTGCAGAATGTCATTAAGTCTCAAAGGATGCTATGTGCATTGTGTGAAAGGAATTTTGTAATCTGGCTATAACTGCAGTTGCAAAACTGTGATTGGCTTTAAACTTTTATTTTGAACTTTTAATTATTGGCTTGTTTCTTGCATGCTGATTAAAGCACACATTGTCTTATAAATAGTTTCTATTTTTAAACCATAAAAAGGTTTAGATTAAATGTTTCAATACCAGATGAGTGGTTGATTTTGCTTTGTTTTCTTCTTCCTATTCCAACTGCACTCTAATCTCCATTTCCTAATTCACTTTTTAAGGATGCTTGAAAAGGGAATTAAATCAACCAAGGCACTCAAAATATCACGTAGATGGCTTTTTATTTTAAAGTGTCATTCATTATATGACTTTCTGACCCAAATAATCTTCACAAACTTGTGGCGGAGGGACTGGCTTGTGGGTTTTTTTGTTTGTTTGTTTGTTTGTCTTCTCTTTTGCTTAAAATGTCTGAGAAGAGAAAGCACAGACACCTCCCTTCCACTAGTAATCAACCAGTTCTTTTTCAGTCTGAGTTACAGGAGTGTGACACCCGTGAAGTTAGTCCTGATGTACACGGGAGGAGACTCATGCTGTGGCTTCATAGTACCAGAGGACAAAATAGCTTCTGATTTGGTGCAGTTTCTTTTGCTGCTAGTACTTCAGCTCAGATTTGGTGAAGAAATGGGGAAGATTAATGTTTTTAGTGCTGATTATAAGTCAGCATTTGAAATAAAACCTTTTACCGGGATAAAACAAATATCTGCTAGAAAAGGCATTTTTAAAGTTGCCATTTAGTTGGTTTCTATGTTTCTGGAATAGCATACAATGGCACAATTTACACTGCAGCTTTTCTTTAAGTATTCTGGTTGTTGTCTCTGTAACAGCTGTTGCCACAAACTGCATGGAGAAAGGCTGATGCCTGTGTAGCTGTGGCCGTTAAACCATGGGTTCGTACAGTGCTTTGCATAAGTGCATGAAGCGCAGCCCGTGCAAGGATGTCTTAACTGAGTTGGTCTTTGAATGAAGTGATGGCTAAGGCTCTAGTGACCGCAGGGTGCCTGGATAGCAGCAGGGCACGGATCTGCCAACCAAGACCAAGAGACCTGTGCCCCCATAGCTCCCACAGACCTTCCTTTTGTCTTGCAGAGTGGTAAGGGCTTCCTGCCAGGTCTGTCTCAGATGTGTCAAGTCAGAGGAACTGAGGCTTGGCTGCATTACATGCTTCCAATCTTGTGTTCCCCACCTGTAATAACGTCTTGCTAACAGAAAATTCAACCTAAGCTTTAAACTGCTTTATGTTTTGGTCAGAGGGCAAAATTCAGGCCAGATGCTGCCAGTTCCTAAACATCCTGTGTGATGCTCAGTGGCTCTGTCAAACTTCCCTGCAAAGCAGAGAAAGGGGGGGTTAGAAATAAAAATACCACCTGGGTGGGAGGGAGAGCACGCGTGTGCGTCTGCGTCATCATCCATTAGCTCGCTGAGCTGCAGTTTGGTGGAACATGTACCGAGCTGCACGCCAGGAGACAGTACATCCTGCTCCCAGCTCTTCCCCCAACTATTTTTGTGCTCTTCACAACTGTTATTAAGCAAGACCACGGTGTATTTTTACACCGTAAGTAGAAGAGGTCTATCCTGCTTTAGATCTGTGCTCTGTCAATAGCTAATGCCAAAGTATAGGTGCTATCTTCATGTAATATGAACAATGTGCCCTTGGATAAAAAGGAATTAGTTTAATTTTTTGGTTCACTGTTTGATAGAACAGACTAGTTCATCACTGGATTCCATCTGCTCTCCTAGTTTCATTTTAAATCCTTCATACAAGGTTTTTAAAGAGCTGCATTTCTGATAATAGAAGAACTCTAACTACATTTTACTCTGGTTTTGGTGAGGCATGTGTTGTGTGGGACACCCTAGCCTATGTACAAAGCAATACTCCTCCAGGTTGCTCTTCCTGGGATAAGAGAGCCAAGCAAATGGAAACCTTCTGACCTCAGCATGGTGTGTCTGATTCTGTGCTTGGGTCTGTGTTCTCCTGAGAGTCTCTGTGATGTCATCTTTATTAAAACTGACAAGCCAAAATATTTCTTCTGGATCTCATTGCTATTACTGTAATACTGGACAAGAATAGACTTGTAAAAATGACAAATTTTTAAGGATGCCTTTGCCCAAAACTTGAACCAATGTTACATTTACACCACTGTCATCTTGTTTTGCTTTCTGTAAAGTTTTATTCTTTATGCTTAAAATGCGTGACTGATTTCAGCAAGATTTGTTGAACTTTAAAGTTAGCAATTTCTATCCTGAGTTATTTCCTATGCACAATTAAATGTTATAGCTGAGTGAGAAGCCTCATACTCATTTTTGTATTCCATTTAGGCAACATTTTTGGGGATTGATGTCCATTTAAGCAACATTTTTGAGGATTGATGTCCGGCTTAGACCTTCTCGAAAATATTGAGTAACTGCATTTCGTAGACTCAAAATATTTACGGGTTACATTTCAACAGGGAGATTCGAGTGAGATGGTATAGATGGAACAGTGAAGTTTGCAACTTATGAAGGAGACAGCTGAAAACAAGAGGAGTGCATGCTCAGAAGTGTGCTCCAAAAGATGGACTTGGGGACTATAACCGGGTCTGCTTTGCAGTGTTTCTGTGCCCGCATTCCATGTTGTGGGAGTCCCTCTATGGAAATTTCTTGGGCTGTTTAGATCTACGTGGCAGCTGTATTGAAGAGGGACTGCTGTCTCCTTTTGAGAATGTAAGGCTCCAGTTTCTTAAAACTTTCTCTGTGTAAATCAAAGACGATATCAGAGTAAGTAACAGGAAATTTTGCCCTGTGTTTTCCATGATCTTGGGCCCTTTTTAGTAGTAATCTTATTTTGTTCTGGGGATTACTGTGAAGAGCAGTCCAAGGTTTTGAGGAAGAGGGGTAAAAACAAGGAACTAAATTGTCTCGGAGTTATTTGAGTATACTTTTAAAACACAGAGTAAGCATTAAGAATAAGGAAGTTAATGGCCTATTTCTATGAGACAAGGCAGACTCTGGATTTTGAGGAGTGGAACTGAAGTGCCCCACAGCAGACAAAGTTGTTGAAGAACTCTGCTTCTTCTTTTAAGACTCTCATCCCTTTTAAGAGATTTTTGTGGATTCTCAATTTGGCAGCAGACGCAGAGTTAACAAAACAGAGTTAAAATTTCCCCTCATGTTTATGCAGGATGGAATTTTAAAATGTCAGGGTTGTGGGGGAAGACGAGGCTGGATGAGAGCCCTTGGGACAACCAACTGTGGCTGGTGACGGCGGAGGCGGCCACTGTGCCTGCAGCACCGCTGGCCCCATGGGGCTGGGCTGGGGCATTTTACTCATGTAATTCAAAGTGAGTCAGATAGCTGTTGTGGTTATTTGGCTGATCTGCTGCAGCTGTTCGGTTGAGTATGTATGTGCAGATGAATGTGTGTGTCCGTGGAGCAAGTTAGGAGCAACTGCAGAGGAGGTCAGCTGGCAGACTGTGGGTGCAGTGTAAGCAGTGGGGCTGGGCTGAGCAGCAGGTAGGGCTGGGAGCAGACTGTCTGTTTAGTATCCCAAGTTTACAGAAGTGTATGTGGAAGGAGTAGTTGTGTCCAAAACTTTCAGGCTCCTCTTTGACCCTTTCTGTAATATGGTACAAATCCTGCTTCTTGTCATGCCATGGTTTTCTTCTCTAAGGGAGAAATACTCTGGGAGATGTAAGAGTGAAAGTCTTGATCCATGTCTCCCTCCCCCTGCAGTGGTGTGGCTGGGAGCTAGGACTTTCTTCCTCAGGAGGAAGGCAGCTTTGCTCCATGCCCTCTCCACCCCTCACAACAAATTCCAACCCTGATCTTGGTGGCTTTCCTTTCCAGGCCAGGTCTTTTCCCTTCCTTGCAGCAGGGGTGAACCTCAACTCCTCCGCAGAAACCTGACCTGCAGGCTTGACAGGCTCCCCTCTTCCTCCCTCCATCGCCTACCCAGTGCCATTACTGAGCTCCTGTCATCCTTGCAGGGAGAACAAGTTATTTTGTCTTTCCTGGAGCAGCAGATTTGGGTTTTCAACACACACCCGTAATGGTTGCTCTGGCTCTGCTCCCACCCCGGGTGTGCTGCACAACTCCTGCAACAGCCAGGATGCAACTCCTCAGGCAGTGCCAGCACCATGGGTGGGCTGGAGGCAATGGGTTGGGGTGGGAAGGAGAAGGACTGCTTGTGCATTGCTAGGAAATATCCTGACCGTAGCAGGGTACAGTGTCTAAGCAGCATATGGGGAAAGTGTCATCTGCTGGAAGGTCTTCTGTGAAGTCTTGTGCTTAAGGCAGTGCAGGGCACAGTCTGGAGTGTGGGAACAACGTTTTATGCTGACTTTTGCTGCCTTGGCTTGGACTGACTGGCCTTCGCCCCTTGCAGTCGCCACTGACAGTTTTGGGTAGGGTGCCTTGAAATAGCTGTTGTCAATAGAGAGAACATATCTGATACTCTTACTGTAGTGTTAGATCCACTGGCAATAGTAGAGATTTTCCTCCATTTGAGAGAAGTCAGCACTAGTTTAGTTCTTTTACTTATGTGTTAGCATTACTCAGGATGTGTTTAGCTGAATGACATGGCACTGATTTTTTTCCTCCACCGGGTTTTCTTTTCCACCAATGTGAAACCTTTAGTTGTCCCTTTGAGAAATACCACAGGGTTGTTCAGACTTTTTGGACTACTGTTTTAAGAAAAGATTTTTTTTTAATGTGACACCTCAATATGAATTTGACAGTATCGAGTGACTTTGGATTGCGTGTAACAGTTATCACAAGTGGCTCATTATGTTTGTTGGGAAAGAAAGTGTGGTGGTGGCGGCTTGCTTTTCCTGCACCCCAGGAATTAAAGGAACTGGAAATGGACTGTGTGGATTTTTTATAAAAAGTTAATGTTTTAAACATTTCTCTGTTTGTCTGGAATATGAGCTACCAGTACTCTTGTTGGTTTTGCTGTTGCTAAGTTACGTGCAAGTGTTTCTTTATGAAGTGACACCCTTAGAAAAATCTCCACTGGTTTGAAAGAGTTTGCTGAATCTTGTTTTCTCCTCCTCTCCCCCCGTCTTAATCCCTTTCCTCCATGCACTTCCTCCCCAGGGCAAAAGGAGATTATGGAAAATTATTCTGTGATAATAGGTCTAGAAATGGCAAATTATGGTAATGAAAGAACAGGAATGGAATCTTTGATTAAGATTGCTCTGATGGATTGCAATTTTTTTATGTCTGTCTTTTAAACAGATGCATTGTCCAGTGAGGTGCATTTTTCATCGTGGATGCTGGTCTCTCTAGTGCGCACCAGACCTCTGAAAACTAGCCTGGGTTTCACAGGTCTGTGACAACACGCAAGTCCTAAGTAGATCAACTTTTAGGGAATGTTTTCATTCCTTTTGGCTGTGGAGAAGTTAGTGTTTTGTGTGGGTGCTTTTAACTTTTTGCCCTGGCAGTATGTCAGGAGCAGCAGCCCGGGTGGCTGAGCCTCCCATGCAGCCTTACCTTCACGATGGGCCGGCATGAACGAGGGGGAAGAGAGGAAGCTGTTGCCATTGCCAGGATCTTATTACGACTTTCACTTTTAAATTTCTGATAGTGCTAGCAAAAGGATTTTAGTGAGGGTGCTGGCCTTCCTCAAAGCATTTATATGACTTCTTTCTGTAAAATGTAAAAACCTACAATCTAGTCTGTCTTTACCATAGCCGTTGCAATGGCTGCCCATTGAAGTATGAGGGTTGGTTAGGGTGGCTAAAAGACCTGGCTTTCGAAACTGTTTCTGAAGCTGGGACGCCATGTTTTGTCCTGGACTACACCCACATAACCTCATTCAACTATAGCATCAGTGCTGCAGGAGTAGGAGCCTGCAAGCAGGTCCGTGTTGGTGGGGGACGGCAGGGTGAGGCAGAGAGCCCAGAGTGCCTTTTTCTCCGGTCACCCACTTTTCCAATGGGGCCATCAGATTTTTCCACTTCATCTTCCAAAAAGTCTGGTGGTAAATGGGGCAATATTCCCGAGTATGCACGTGATTGCTAAAAATACTGTGAAATGCATGAGAGGTGGCCAGGTGATCTGGGCAGCGTCATCGACACACTTTGGAGAACGAGCTTGTGGAGACCGAAAGCAGGGTACTGGCTCTCTTAACAAGACTGAATTTGTTTTTGTGCAGCCCTTTGAAATCCTTCTGGGCAGAGCCTTTTAATTGCAATGTGCTTAGGAGGAAATTTAAAGCAACTTATGGTTAGGCTACCTTACAGGTTCAAACAGGAGACGTATCAGATACCTGGAAGGAAAGTATGACTATTTTGGTTTGCAGGGCAGCCCATATTTTGCAGAGAAACTCCGTTTCAAAGCTCAAAGGCAGACACAACAGTTTTCCTGAAATAATACCAGCAGTAATCCCTTCAAACATCCCCAAGTGTATTGGCTCACGCATGTTTTAAAATTCTTTTGCTGTTTTGTTATAAAAACTTGCATATTTCTCTCCCCTTCACCATATGAAAATCTTCTAAGAATTTTTTATGAGCTTTTGTAGACTTCAGAATAAGCTCTCCTTCCCCTCCCCTTCCTTACTTTCTAATCCAATTTAGTCAGATAGTTACTTCAAATCCCTCGGAGGCCTGTAGTTTGTTCATTCTCCCACAGTGCTGAGATTTCCCTCCAGCCCAGCTGGCAGGAGTTTTTAGAAATAACAATATCTCAGGGGGAAGGAGCTGAAGATTGAATGGGGTCTTTTGTCCAGGTCTCTATGAAGCCAGATTAATTATGCATTGCAGAACACAGTTTAAAGCTCTGAATTAGGTCCTCATTGCAATGAAAGGAGAGCACAGGCTTGAAAACTGAAAGAATTCCCATTTCCATCAGAGGGACAGACATATAATGACTGAAAGCAGGAAGAATTTTTGAAAATTGCAATTAAACAGTATTTTGTATTTACCACTCAGTAGCAGTTGTCTTAAGCATTTACAAAAGTGATTCTTTGACATTTTTTCACATGATCGCTCCATAGGTGGCTGGACTTTGAGGATTTTCAAGTCTTTTCTGTGTTACTAGGCTACTCTTGAAAGTACTTGTGCTTTGATGAATGAGAGGGTTTTTTTTTTTGGCCAGAACTTACCTGAATAGGTCTTTTAAACCTCAGCAGTACAATTAGCAGTCGGTCAGATGATACCGATGGTACAGGAAAAAAGCGAACGGTTTTCTCTTCTGGGGATTTTCTAAAGCTGCCTGACCCAGTGTGATGGGCAATAACAACATTTTTCTTGGTTTCCTAATGCACTGTAATTCCAGTTTGAGGAAAGTAGAACTCTTTCATGGATAATAAGTCCATAATGTTATACAGCTGCCAAATAAGAAGTTGTCCACAGGCATTTGTATTCATAAGGGCACTTTCTATCACGGCGAGGGATTGTGTTTTGGGTAGAGAGTTGGGGCCAAAAGAGGGATAAGGATAAGGAAAAGGGTAGCTATGAAGCCTCTTACATTAGAAATTCTTAGTATTCTCAGATATGACCAGACTGGGATAGATGCAGTGTGAGCAAAATAAACTGATTGCTTTCCTTTTTATCATCATCTTGAAATACCGTATATAGAAAAGCACTCTGTAAAATAACTATAGCATATTGAACTCTGCAGTTCAATTAATTTCAATTAAAAATTATAAGATGTAAACTTTCAAAGAAGTAGCCAAATGCAAACTTCGAAGGATAGCAGTGTTTTGGGGATGAGTAAATAATTAATTGAATCTACAAATAGGAACTTGGTGTAGAAGTTATCTGATATGAATATTATTCAGGACAAATTTTCCTACAAAGCAAACATATATATTAAGTCGCAGCAATCTTTACTGTTCAACATTACGTGATGAATATAAACATTGTCTGTTAGCTGCAATGTATCCAGCTGGTGGTTGCACTGTGGAAAAAAAAAATAGCAAGTTTCTCGTTTATTAATCTGGGAACAACTGGAATGACTCTGCTAGCATGTGCGAGGCTGGCACATCCCTGTGGGCAGAAGTCCTTTGGTTGTCTCACCCCCAGGCATGCCAGGTCTGAGGGGTCTCTGAGCTAACTGTGGAAATCAATAACGTGTTTTGTCAGCACCTGGGACCCCCAGTTTGTTCTCAATGGTCTCCACATTCCTTGTCTGGAAGTGCAAGGAATTCATTGGGAGTTACATTGCCCAAAAGCAATCGCTGCTGACAGGGAGTGGTGGGATGGGCACCTTTGCCATTGGTCTCCTGTGGTTTGCCCTACAGAGGGCACAGCGCCAGAGCAAACATGGCTGTGCAACATCAGTTCCCAACTAGTGTATGGTTATGGAGAAGCTACCTCCATCTGGCCTAATTCAGAATCACCCCGAGTTGCTCTGTTTTATAGTGTCAGAATGGGGCTGGTTGAGAGGGAGTGAGAAGCGCTCTGTAACATCTTGCTAAGGCACATCCAAGGCCAGTTTACCATGTATCTCTACTTTTCTTTGTTTTAGGTCTGCTTTGCTCTTTTGCTCTTTTTGCAGAGCCTTGTTTTTCTTCTCTCTGTGCTTGCCCTGGAATGAACCAGCTGGAGTGATTAGTACTTCCCAAGTCTTTTCCAAAACTCAAATTGCCATAAGGTTTCTGAGATCTGAAAGAAATCTGAGCGCTTCCTATCGTCATTTCATTTGGAAGCATCTATGCCAGGGCAGGGTGGAAATAACTCCCACTGACTTGACGTGCTTGGTGAATAAGGGCTCCAGAGAAGTTAACGCCAGGGCTGGAAACACCCAGGTCACTGAGTCTGCAGCAGTGGTCTAGCTCTTAATACCTACCATCAGAACCTTCTCATAAGTGGAGTTTGGACCACACACCAACTCTGTCCAGGTAGTCTCTAGAAAATAGGAACAAAACTCAGGTTTGCCTGATAACTTGCAGAGTAACAGTAGGGCTCACCACACTCGTTACAATACTGTTCACAAGCAATCTTTTCCGTGTCACCAATCTTGAAATAAAAACAAATGTTTTTTTTAAGGTAAGAATACATGGACAGCTAGACCTATCCAGACCCTTTCCCCACAAAACATCCTCTGTTAAAGAGCTGAACAGGATGAAACAAAAGTGTACTGCAAATTGTCGGCTTTGATCTGCCAATAGAGGCAAAAAAAGGCTTTCTGAGGAAATGTGCCTCTTTTTTTAAGGAAACCCTTTTAATTGTCTGCAACACAGTCTACCTTGCACCAGTCTGCTTAGAAACTGCCATAGTTAGAACCTGGGAGCCTCACTTGGAGCCAGGAGGTCTCTGGGCTTCCAGGTCTGCGTCAGCGAGTCTGCACGCTTGGGCTCAGCTTTTTGGGGCCTCAGGATATTCAGAGTCTTCCAGAAGTGTGTGCTACTTGGTGAATCTCAGTTTGAAAGTCTGTACATGAGGGAAGCATTTCCATTAAAATAAAATAAAAGTAAATGGCTTGAACATATAGTCAATAAAGACTGCAAAGATAATGAGGTTAATGTCAGGGCTGGGGGTACCACACATCACCTTTTTACCTCTGGATGTCCATTATTTGAACATTTTGGACAATGCTGTCAAAAAGATTCTAGTAATTATTGATATATACATAATCCATTTCCTCCTCAAGATTCAACTCTTCCATTTGGAGAAGTTTTGAGTTTCTCCTGCTGACCAGACATTTTTTAGGATTCTTAAAAATGTGACTTAAATTTTAACTGTTCATTTTTGTGGATTCTGTCTATCTAGTTTGAATTCTTGTTGAAACTTATTTCTGTCTTCTCATCACCCAATTAAAAAAAAGACCAAAACAAAAAACCCCCAACCCCCTCTAATGTAAATACTTAGTAATGCTGAAGACAAAAATTCTGTATGTATGAATTACATGAACTTCAAAGCAGCAAACCAGCATTGTCATAGTGACTGGTACATGGTTGTCTCTGTCAGTGGGAGATAAGCAACATTTTTGATGACAGTTTTTATCTCTTTTTTTTCTAAGCAGGCCTTGAAATTACTTTCCTGAACCCTATAGGGACAGTTTCAGGTGACCAAAAAATGCCTAGCTTTGTCTAGTTTGTCTCTATATGTGGATGTAAGGGCTCAGCTGTAGTGTTCAGCAATTTTTGGCCCAAATAACCCACATCTATTAGCTGGAGTATTTGCTTTCATGTCAAGAACCGTGCTGTTGCTACTCAACCCCCTCTCCCTCCCTCCCCCCTTCGCTGTGAGATTTTTACTCATATTGCTCTTACTGGACTAGTTTAGTTTCCGAGTTCTGCATATGTGCAGTTGTAAAGAAATCAAATATTGCAGCTGGAAACTGTGAGATCAACTGTGCTGCTGCCCCGGCCTCCCATTTACCGTGAAAACAAACACAGCTCTCTTCTCATGTCTGCCAGCGGGAAGGGGGTGGAGAGGCAGGCAGAGGCGCAGGGGAAAGTTTTTTTCTTCAAAAAGGAAGAAGGTCAACTATTTTGGGAAACTAAAACCACTCAGCAATTAGAAGAATTCTTTTCTCTCTGCTCAGTGATTAGAGAAGTCTGCAGGCAAGCAGTAATTGGTGCAAACAGTAGAGCCGTGTGGACGGATGAGAGGTAAATGCATCTCTTTGCCTTTGCAGAAACATGTCTTTGCAGAAGATAAAGTGGATAACGCAATATATTTTGCTGTGCCAACAGTTAAATTATAAGACAGAGTCTATAAATCTCTGCACTGGATAAGTCAGTTCTTCAGGTACAGTTGGTCAGCTGATGCGCTGAAGGCAGGGATTGTGTGACTGATTTCCACACGCTGCTTCTGATGTCTCTGTGGGACTTGCGTTTCTTAAGGCTGCAGCCACCTAGGACCGGGAAATAAATCTTGGAGACATCCTTACCTGCAAAATGCAAAACAACAAAAATTTTGAGTTAAAACTGTTAAAAAAAACAATAATCCAAAGTTAGAAAGTTCCTTATTTTCCCAAAGAAAGTGCAGAATAGCTGTTTAATGCAATTTTGCTGTGGGGATCGCTGAGCTAGCCCTTTGCCTCCTGCCAGAAGTTCAGGTGTCAGGCTCTTCTGAGAAGCAAAGCCTCAAAGGAATCCATACAGAAATATGTAGATATATTCTTCTTTACTCTCACGTGTTTGTGAGTGCCCTTAATTTCTTTAGGTTTCACCTCATGTCAATCAATACTTTGAAAACTCTGATACAGTACGGAGTAGGATTTGGAGAGTATATTTTTAGAACGACCTGTTAAAGTAATCTGGTCTTCTGTTCTGCTAATGGATGTTTATGCAGTGAAGATTCCCTCATATTTTTTAAGACATTAATCCAAAGCCTGATACTTCTTGTCCAAGATTTATTCTTTTCTTCAATAGATGAATTACTTTTCTGTGTCTACAGTTATAATCTGTTCCCTCCATTCTTGGTGTTTGCATTGCAAATGCTACCAGACTGATGCTTACAGTCCTTTCTCTGAGAGCTTTTGGATTTGCTATAAATGCATTTATACAGAAAATTAAATAGTAATCTATTACAAAGCACTACTCAGCTCAGAAACTTCCCTAGTTTTTGTCATATGTTTCTGGTAATCTGATGTTCAACTGACTGTAGTATTCTACATAGGATCATATGGAAACTGTATAAAATTGAACAATTAAAAATGTCCAGTCTGCACTGCCTCAAGATGCATATGTTCATGCAACACAAAGTTGTACTGATCTTTGCAGCTGTGTTGTAAGCTGTTGTATAATTGCCTGCCTGCAGTCACTCCTTGGTGTCCTTTTTTCCTTGATTTTTTTCGTCTGATTGTGGATATACATGAGGATGTCTTCTTCCAGATGGATTCAACTGTTTGCGTAGCCTTCTAGTGGTCATGCCTCTTTTTTTGTTCAGTAGCATCTGTGGAAATCGTAAGTTACCACTTCTCCCACATCCTTCAGGAAGATCTATTGTACTTTAATGCAGAAATAATTTGGCTCCTTTTCTCTCCATGCTTTCAGCAAGGGTTTAGCCAAAATACCTAGGAAAAAGATTAAAATTATTCTGTTCAATGTACCTATCCTGTGGTTGCCAAAAGTGGGTGCCTCAGTGTAGGCGTGTCCTGGAAGGCACCGTGGGTCCACAACACTGGTAGGGAGATGGTAGCCTTTTCTTTGTCTTAACTGGAGCTCCTCCTGCAGCATTTGTGATGTTCTGAGCCACACAAAGATAAAATAATTTATCTTCCTGGGGCTGAGATTTGTGCTGCGCTCTCCATTTGCCTGCCACAGTGTGCCTGTTCACTCCCTTGACAAGCAGCGGATGCTGTATCGGGAGAGAAAGATCCTTCCCTGGTGTTGAGCATGCACAGCCTTTTCAGGCCATACCTGTAATAGCTTTTTCTTCCCCAAATTCTCATTTTTATTACCACCATTTCTGCTTCAGACATGGTATTAGGCAAAAAGTTCTTTGGATGCTGATGATTTTATTACAGCATTTCCAAAAATTTCAGAGTAGGTTATGACACTGTTTGTGGCATTATGATGTTAAAAGTTATTTTTATGTTTTATTATTCTCATTAATATTTTAAATATATACTCTATTAGATAATATAAAATAATATGGTATTTTACAATAAGTTTGTTGTAGTGGGTTTTTTTGTTGGTTTTTTTTTTTGTTTCTTTGTTTGTTTGTTTTTGTTTTTAATCCAAAAGGTTATATGTCCTCTGTAGCACTATATTACAACAAGTAGCACGGAATGGAGGGTGAAAAAAGTGGTTTGGAGATACGGTGTGTCCAACATCTGAGATAGCTGTTTTAATTCTGCCAGGTCTTTTTGAGATCACATACCCTCATTACAGAGAGTTAAAATACTTTGAGTGCTACAGGGTGGGCGGAGGAGGAGGGAGAGATTTTGGCCAACAGTCAGTTGTCTCAAGTCTTTCATCTGACAATGCTTGTGCATCTCCTGATGCTGATCACAAGATCATTAGATTATCTAGGAAGACAATTAATGAGGCCGATACTAGCTGTAAAAGTCTGTGTCATGTGTTGCGATTACTACGCGTTTATCAACTCCTACATCATTAGCTTAAATTTCCAGTTCATTGGGATGCATAGTTATTTTGCCTTGAGTTCATTCTCTTATTTTTCCGAAGGTTCTGTGATGGGACTGCCATTAGGCAGGAGTACTGCTAGAAGGTCTTGAAGCAGGTGCAGCCAAAGGTTAAAAAATGGGTATTACTGTAATACAAAGCATTTATTCTTTCATTGCTCGTCTTCTCAGATGTTATCCTATGAATGCAATATGACACATGAAAAAAAACCTCAATGAAGCCCTCTAACAAATATTTGTTCACAGGAGGTGCATGATTCCTGAGGTACTGTTTTGCCAGCATATGGACATGTTGGTTTTGTCCTGTTTATTAACTATTTGTAATCTTATAAACTTCTCTATTATTGCACTTCTTTAGTGCACATTTTCCTTTATTTGAGATGCTACAGAATGTAATTGCATGAATCACTATGCTGTAGGGACTAGTATATTTAATGTTTTTAATAGAAGTTACTGGCATCCATAAGTTCTTTCACACGAATGGGTGATTTAGTGTGGATTTTCTCACCATGGACTAGGAAAGCTCATGGTGTAAGTCTGTGATTGGCATCCACTTTGGATCAGGCTATCAGAAAAGGTAAAATGCATTTCACCTAATGGTCTAAATTTGGGTTTAGGTCTCTGTTGAATAGTGTGCAGGAATCCTATACAAGACGTAGAGGAGGCTCCCATTATTTGTGCAGGTGAAAACAGATGGGTTGAATCTTGCCAACAAAGATAACCATAGCATTCAAATGTAAGCTTTACTAATTGAAGTACCTTCTCAAACTCTACTACTTGAAGTACCTTCTCATACTCCAAAATGGAGTGAGATTCAAAGAGGAAAGAACTGATATATACCCCTAAAATGCTTTTTGGCTCATACTTCTAAGAGACATAGAAGGTTTTAATAACAGTGTGGTCCTGAGTGAAAAATGAATCTTCTCTATTCAATATAAATGCAAACATAACAGTATCTCATTATTCATTGACTACCTAAAGAAAATTAATGTGATAAACTTGAAATGCAGAATTGCTGTTGTGATAGTTCTCTGTTGCTACTTTCTGAGTGTGCAGAAGCCTCAGTTTAGAAAACATTCTAGTGAAAATCTTCTGTTTCAGAAAGCAGGACCGAAACTTTATCCAGGATGAGGTTTGCCGTATTCTGTTCTGATGAAAATCCTTGCAGTGAGCCTTAACTGATGCTGCTGAGAAACTGAGTGGAGCAAACTAGTGAAAATAGCTATGTTCACTACAGTGTTTTCCACCAGTCACCCAGCTTTCCTAAATTCCTTGTGTATTTGCACTGTAAGGCAAGCAGTCTGTGTTTGCTGAAATGGAGGTTGGACCTTAGGAGCGTGTTGTAATCATGTCTTGAAGGTTAAATACCAAAATACCTTCTCTTCCTTCAGTAATGATGTTGAAAGGTGTCCAGATTCCTGTATACTTATGGCTGACACTGAAGTCAACGGTACTTTTCATGCTGGTTTGTATTGCATTCTTGCTCATGTTGGCATCTAATTTGGTTGATTTCAGTTTTTCATAGCAATATTTTAAAAGCACAGATGGTCTTGTTCTCTTCCAACTCCAGATCAATACTGAAGTGACTTCTGTCTGGTAGTAGTGTCAATACCACTAGTCCCAGGTACATTATTATATGCCTGGTTTAAATTCAGGCTAACTCAAGCATACCAGGCAGATTTTCAAGTATTAGCTAACACTATATTATAGCTCTTGCAGCTAATCAACAATTTGTTCAAAACATACTCCAGAACTGATATTTAGGACTTGAAGAATTTGTTGGTCCTTTCCACAATGTACATTAAGTGTGTTTGTACGTTTTCTTTTGCCTTGCAAAGGCAGCAAAATATTTAGCAAAATGTTGTTTTGTGTAGATTCAAAGGCTGTTGGCATTATTTTGCAAAGCACGTGAAACATAATTGAGTCATTAACATTTCAAAGTTTAATACACTGGAGGGAGGAAAGAAACCATATTATATAAACCCTTGTAGCAATAAATATTTTTTTTGCTTAGGTTGTGATGTTCAGTCACTGTAAGCTATACAAATTAGAATGTCTATTCTTTGCTTATGCAGCTGCTGATTTTACGTGTTTCATTCACAAAGCTTTTCCACGAAGCAGCAAGCTAACACTTGCCATGTTTTCTTATTCATTTTTCTCAGACCTCTATGTTGGGATGACATAGTCTATGAACCATGTTTGAATCTGTGAACTATGTTTGATTTCTGTAGGCATAAATGCAACAGCATTATACGTGAAAAAAATTCAAAGCATTTTAAAAATGTTGGTACCATCAGCCCTATTTTATAGTTATAAAAACCGAAGCAGGTCTTGTCATAGCCTTTTGTCCTATGGTCAGTTAAACAGTATTGCCTGGATTTCCCCAGGAACTCACAGAAACAAGACTCGTGAGGTTTTGAAGAGGTTGTGGGATTTGAGGTCTGACTGACTGCAGGAAGTTCTCATTGTGTTTTTCATTGTTAAGATATTTCTTATAATTAGGAAATTAAGCCAGCAGCATTTGACTTCTATTGATGATTCTCTCACAGACTTGGGAAGAAGGTCGATATTTCTGTTACCTTCACTGCAAGAATTAACTAGTGTTTGAAGTTGCTAAAATAAAGTGGAAAGAGTCTTGATTAAGGTTTTTCCTTCTGTGCTTAATAGTAGTAATCTTAAATGTTCCTTTTATTGAAACAAAAAGTGGGTTTCCTCTGTGTATATGGCTTGAAGCTTATTAGACCACAAATTAGTGGAAGTCCTTGTGAACTTTGTCTAACTAAAAATTGAAGACTGAACTAAAGATAAATGAGGTCTGACAATTTTCTTTTTCCTTCTTTCTAGGAATCATCAATTTTAACTCTGAAGAAAACTACTACGAACAAGTAAAAAAACCCCTGAAATTTAAGATAAAATATTTGAAGAAAAATTTCCTCATAAATTTAACATAACTAAGTAGCTTAAAATTTAACTGTGTCCAAAGGAATGATAGAAGTTTCTGTTGCTGTTATAGAAATAACTTTTATATTTTTCATCTTTCATCTCCTTTGTTTCAACACACATGATGAAATACATTGAGATTAACATACGGATATTTTATCTGTCAATCTGTCTAATTGTGCTTTGAAGGTTTCCGTCAATACACATTTCCATTAACATTAAACACGTTTTTCCCAGATATCCTTGCTCCAAGCATCTGTGCTGAAGCCTGTAGAAAGAAATGGGAATTCTTTGACTGACTCTCATGGATCAAACCTCCCAAAGATACTTTAGACTAAAGTTCATATTTACTTAGACATAATGATATGAGTCAAATTTCATTCTTTCTTAAAGAATTCTTTCTTAAAGAACACTTAATTAAAAGTGTTTGTTGACTATATTAACAACTACACTGGAAAGGGAATTATAAGGAAGCACAGTTTAATAGTGTTCAAAGTTTAAGCATGTATTTTGATGAGATGTTTGCTAAGGGCATTTTGTACTAATTCTGACCCTTACTGCTTTTTTTTTTTTTTTTTTTTTTTAATATATTCTTCTATTTAAATATTACCAAGGAAGCCATTGTTTACATGCTGAAATATATTGACAAATATTTACAGATTCATGTACTGGCATAAAAACATTGAGTATAGATTAAAAGAGAGAGCCATCCTGCATTATTTCCTCTTTATGCACTCTAATTTTGATATCTTAAATAATTACATGCTCTCTATGTGCCTGATTGATTTTAACAAGACCAAAGTGACAGAGTGACTGCAAATGAAATTCTGCACTCAACAAGTCATCCAATAATTATTTCTGTGAAAAGTTGCAGAATTTTCCTGAAAAGTGCCTCAGACGATTCCATCAGGAATAAGCACATTTATCGGAAGAAAATTGCTACAAAATTTAGGTCTTTACTCTCAAATTTAGGTCAGAAAAACTATTCTGTCAATACTTAAATGTGGTGAGTGATGTGATGAACATACTTTTGATCGTAAATTCAGTTTCCTTTGCATTTGCCAAACAAATGAGGATTTTCCAAATAATGAGCAAGGCAAAAGAGCCTGTTTCAGAGGCACAGGCAGGGCAAAACTACAAGTGTCCTCCTTTTCTTTTCCTCTGGTAAAAGCTGGTAAAGGGTTTTAGGGAAGACAGTAGTCTCCTTAAGAAATGAGCAGAGATGGTTGTGATGGAGGGAGGGAGGGAGAAGAGATTGAGGGAAGAACAAAGTGCTGCCATTGGAGAGGGCTGAGACAGCTGAATGAGGGCGATACAGAGTTTTTATTATCAGAAACAATTACCCGGGCAAGAACAGCATGGGACTTCATGAAATGTTTTTGAACTTGGATTCCTGATAGGAGCACATTACATAACTTGTGCTTTGTGAATGCTGGCAACCGGCAACGTACAGAAAGACAGAGCCAGATGCAATGTGCTCGGATGCTTGCATTTTTTTTTAAAAAAAAGGTATATCTGGGCCAAGCACTAAACAGACAAGCCTATCTTTACCCTTCCCCTTGCTCCCTCCATCAACAGAAGCCTGGTTTTCATCACAGATTAATAAATGAAACCTTCCATCATTTTACTGTGCTTCCCACAGCCTTTTGGTAGGAGTTAGCAATGCTCCGAGTCAACATTGCCGCGGTGCTTGAAATGTCTTTGCATGTTTGTTCACTTGAAAGAGTTGTGGTGATGGGGTTAGAGAGAGGGTTTTAAACCACCAGTGTGTACAACCTCAGAGACTTTTGGATGGTTTTGATTGCATTTGGTTTGACAAAATCTGTTGGGGAGTTGTCATTATTGCTTTGGTCTTTCAGTTTTATAATAACAATACATTTTTTTCTCTTTTTTTAAAAAAAAGACCCCATGTTGCATATTCTGCTGTCTCCTGAAGTGATTATTTGTATCATTTGCTGTTAATGAAATATGTCTAAGTGCTGCGAAATGCTAATTAAGTAGGCTCAGCTGGAGTGAATAGATGGAGGATTTCACAATAATGTTCTGAAATTATCAGCAGACCCAGAAGCCAGGGAAATTCTTGGATTTGGGTGTTTTTTTTTTTTTTTTTATGGTGGACATAGACACTAAATCTTACTTATTTGTTTTCAAATCAATGGGGTTTTGCAGACTATGTTATTTCACAGTCCCCATTGGTGGTTGTTCCTCTTTTTTATTTTCTCTTCCAGCTGCCCTAAAATATGATAGAATCTTAGGCAAACAAGCAGAACCTTTTCCACATTTCTAAGAGAAATGTTTATAGAACTAAACACCATAGAATTTTGTTGAGTTCAGATGAGTTATTTAGGAGAATAAAACTGGTTCGTTGTCCTTGGAGGCAGAGACAATCTTGCTGAGCACTTGAAGGGAACCACATTGAAGATAATTGCTGAATTTGTGAAAATTTAACAGTAAAAGCACATATTAAATTTTGCTGTAATATTTTTTTTTAATGTAGTGTTCCCATCAAAGAACAAGTTAAAACTTTTCTGTGTTGCATAACTCTTTAATTCTCTGTTTATATGGTAAACACTTCTCTGTTTTGCTTTCAAGGACCATCATTCCCTGCCTACCTAATCTACTGTCGCTAACAAAAATGACAGTAACAAACCAGGGAGGAACAGCCTTCTCTGGCCCTTTTGTTTCTCACTCTACTGGGTGAACACATGTGTTTTTCCCTTTGCCTTTTCTCTTTTCTCCTTTTCCCTTTGGGGAAAGGAAACCATTTGTACACTGCGCTAGGGAAAAGTGATTGAAAAGTGGAAGCCCATACTTTTCTCTTCAGCAAGCGGAGATCTGTTTTCAGTCTGATGTTTGGTGAAAGGAAGCTTCAGAGCTGTGGGCCAGCTGCCAGGAATGTCTGATTTCCTTTCCACCCACTCCTATGATCCTCCCTTTTGGCAGTGATTACCGATGACCACAGCTGTCATGCTAGGTCATGGTAAGCTGTCAAGCAAGGTAGTACATGAGATATACAAGGCCTGGTCCTTGATCTGAGCTGAAGAACAGGATCTTATATTGAATCTGGTATCAGGCAGTGCGTGAGCATACCACAGCAAAGAGTGCCGGGCTGATGTCAGCTTGTCATTCTGGTTTCTTGAGAAGGTGGCAAGCAGGAGGTGCTTCTTTAGCTGACAGAAAGCTTCTTCACAGGTTTGTCATAGCTAGTGACATCCTGAAGCATGAGGAGAGGTGGCAATTTAGTTAGAATGGATGGGTTAACCCTTCCAGCCAGCCGAATCTAGAAATAACACTTTGAGTTGCTTTCGTCCAGTAAGTCTATAATAATAGAAGAGAACTCAGTAATCAATGATCAGAACAATAGTGTGCAGGTGGTTGTGCTTCATGCAGAGCTCTGTAGGGGTGACCAGCTGTTGATATTATGGATGTGGCTGAAAATCTCCACAGAACTGCAGACTTCAGAAAATTATTGATACTGTTGTCAGGGACATAACTTTTATAAATAGGACTCTCACTCTACACAAAGTAGTATTTTGTTATGCTTTACCTATTCAGTGCCAAGTTCATAAATGTCCTCTGAAGAGGTAGTATTTTACGGTGTTTTATACTGTTATGCTGGCTTCATAATGCTGTAGCATCTGCTCCTCTTCTAACAGTATATTAAATAATGTGACTAAAATCTGTTAGGTGTTTGTTCTGTGTACCTTCCTCCAAAGGGGGAGGCATTTGCAATGGAGTGTTTGTTTTAAAAACATGTAAAACCAGGTTGCTTTCTGTTTCCCAGAGAAAAAACAAGTCAGCACTTGAGGGACAGAAGGTCACAAATGCTGTTATTGTCCATTGTTTTTGTTGGAGTTTATTGCAACTTTAGGCTGGCACAGCCAAGGAACTTGCCTTCAAAACAGCCTCAGAGAATGTGGATGTGTAGGTAATGCTGATTTCCTTCAGTTCTTATTTAAGATGGCAGAGTCTGATCCTTGTGGTCTTGCTCCTGTTGGAAGGATGATCACCTTAGCAAGTCCCATCTGAACTTGATTTGGTAAGTTTTACTTCAGAACAGTAAAGATAATTTCACTTCTTTTGCTCTTTGTTCTCACAAAACACCTATGACCTTGTAACAAATATCACATAAAACTAAATTTGATTTTATTAAGCTCTTACACAAGGTTGGGAGAAAATTCCGGGAACTCTCTGGACAAGGGCCGGTTTCTTTGCAGACTTCTCCTGGCTAAACAAGGCAACTAATGACTACTTTCACAAGGCTGGGGAATCCACAGCTACAACTAAGAGTGGTAAAAAAATGTAATAAATAAACAAGTCCATCCACAAACCCTTCCTCAGGAAACCAGTATGGGAAGCACAGGCATTTAGAATGACAATCCAGCATGTTCTGCCAAAGAGACACTTTCCAAAACAGCTGTAGAAATGGCTACAGAACGTCCATTTTAATAGCATTATAGCCTCAACTGTTTATGTGTTTATCTAATTGTTTTCATGCTGTCAGCTGTATCTATTGCAATTGTATAAAGTTTTAAACTCACATACACAACCCTCAAGAGGGAGTGACTGACTTCCAACAAATGCTTCTGTCCATGAACCCAGCTACCCTCCAGCCTCCGTTCATTCAGGTACAGTCGGTTTTGAAGTTGTGACAGAAGCTGTTGTTCCGTGTCCCTGTGGGATACTACATTTGCTTCATTTGTGCAAAAAGCTTTTCATAACTGTCCCATATCTGGAGCACTCGGGAATGGATGTGCTTCCTCCCTTTGCACAATGTCTGAACTCCCAGTGGAAGAGGAGGTATTTAAGTAACCATGTTGCCATGTAGAGTATCTCATGATTTCAATCCTCAGAGTCCCTGAGCTATCTGAACACATATTTATAATCAGCCTGATGAATGCTCTCTCTGGCTCTTTATCAGCTGTGAGCCTGTGTTTCCATTTTACAAGTGTAACTCTATAACGTAAGAATACGTTGTGTCTTGTTGTTAGCAGAAATTTTTTTTTTGTCTCTAAGAACGGAAAGTTCCCAACATAGGACAAACCTTTTTTCTTTTTTTTTGTGTAATCTTATATACTTTCTTCTCTTTGCTTTGCTCTCTTGGACTGTAGGATGTAATTGCTGAGACACGCAGGGATTTCTGTGTCTATCCCTCACTGCCATGTTAGCGAACTTAGCTCTAAATGTATTTGGAACTAGAAGGACATATGTCTGTACCATTGAACTATCCAACACTAAAAAAAAACCACCCCAAACTGACTTCTGGGAGTAGTCTCTGGCCTATGCTAAATCCCGAGTTGTAGGCATGAGTTAGCTGTAACCTGGCACTTTCACAAATGCTAATTGACCCAGACTAAAACCTTATCGGGGCTGCTCCACCACTTTTGCGGAAAAGGCTTTTGGCATTGCTTAATCTACCAGTATATGTGCAGCTCTTAGCCATAGACAGACCCATCTGTACTGGTCAAGGAGAGGACTCAAGCCCATTAAGTTTGATTCAGGTGCCTAAATTTCAGTTCAAACTGAGGCTCCACAAGGTTATCTGCAGCCATGGTGATTACTGAAAGGCGGGAGACACGATTTTGCAATAAATTCCTGAAATAACACTGCTTTTATTCAGAATTAGTATAATTTTGACAAGACTGAGTGTCCTGGCATGGTGAAAGCACCATCAGAAGTTGTAAAACAGACTTCCTTATTTGACATCTTCTGAAGGATCAGGTTTGGTTGGTCTGCTTGAGGTGACAGCAGTGGTAGGAGCACAAGAGCGAGCAGCTGTGGCTGCTTCCATTCAGGAACGTGGATAGTGCTGATGGTGAAACACTGAGCTGTGTGTCAGAGTTCCCACTCAAACTTTCAAAGTCATTTTCTTCACCTAAGAACAACTGGTGCTTGCAAAGTACTCTAGGGTTTTCTTGTGAGTGTGGGGTATGCAGATTTAGAAACCCAAGTGTGCTGTGGATATAGGGTCCTGGTTGCCTGCTTTCTGCAGAAGTCTGTCCTCTGCACTATAACTTTAGGTGAACGGTGATATTAGTACTCCTCACAAAGGAAACATCAGTCACGAAGTTTTATTCCCTTGAGTGCCCTCAAGAGACAAGGCAGATCTGACCTGCGAGGAGTGCTGCTGACTCAGACTGCTGCGGGAAGGTGTTGAAGGCCAGCCAAGGAGATCTCTGACCTTCACTTCGCTGCTGACCGTCACTTGGGTTTTCCTGCTGGGAAGAGAGGCTGTGGGCTGGGGTAGCTGGGGAGGAAACAGAGACCAGAACCATTGACCTTAGTCTAAACACAATACAGAAAAAGACAATAAACTTCGGGAGGAAAAACACAGGAGTGATTTACCTAGGAGGAAGTGAGAATATTAAATTCTTTCAAGTAACTTCAGGAGGTGTAATAGCGAAAATCTGTTGAAAACACACACAGAAGACAGCTGTCTCTAGCCATTGAGTGTTGTGACACATAGAAGTGTTGGGTATCTACTATGTAACTCATATTTTGCAAATCTGTGAATGCTGTGGCACTGTTGTAAATGTGCATTCATATCACTTTTCTGCATCTGGAAAAGTAAAAATATTACAAGCTGTAAAAAATTCATCCTAATTTATCTATTTATCTGAACATACTTTTATGTGACAAAATAGTAAGCCCACAGTGTTGACAAAGTTTTTTTTTTAATGTGAGTCACAGTGACCTCTGGTGAAGTTCCTCTCCTTAAAGGTCTGCTTTATGCATTTTACCTAATACTATTACTACTTCTCCCTCTTCTCTCCTCTCCGCTCCCCTCTTTGATATATCCAAAAATATGTTGTGTTTAATACAGAGAACTGTAGCTATGTGAACGGCCAAGAACATGGTAAGATTTTGGTTTTTTCCTTTTCTGCAGTTTGCACAAGTGTCTCACCTTGGTTTAGGTACTCATGAGACTTCTGCTCTTGATGCTTATCCTTACCAGAGAGTGAGAAGACTTTTGCGCAGTCAAGCCCCTTTTTAAAAATAATGGGAAAGTGGCTGCGAAGCTAGTTTGTAACAGCTGCCAAGTTATAAACAGTAATTTACAGAATCACAGTCTGAATAGAAATTCTTTGATTTTATTCCTTACAGTGTTATTACCTCGACTCTGTTTTCCATGTACCAGAAGTCTATATCACATCCTTAGGTTCTTAAACTCAGAGATAATTAAAATATGTCAAGTGTAGTTCTTTAACTGTGCTGTTCTTTAACTGGCTGATGGACAGCACCTACACATATGGAGAGAACAGAGCACTAGAATTTAGGTGTGTGTCCTGTCAGATGATAAAGATTAAATAATGGGAAGTATTCTCTTTCTCTCCAGTCTCCTTAGTTCAATATTTTTATAGCTTGTAACCAAGACTAAACCTTGATGCATTTTGAACATGAAAAAAATACAAAATTTCTATCTTTTATAAAGTACACATTCATTAAAAAGGAAGCTAGGAAATAATCTTTGGAGTAATTCCTTCTTTAAGAAAGAGAGAAAAAGAACCAACTTATCCTCCTTCCACCTCTTTCCGCAAGCTAAACCTTAACACCACAACGCTATAATGAAAACGAGAAGAAATTTTACTCCTGTCTCCTAATTGATGCCATATTTCCAGGTAATTCCTTTTTTATACATGCCTAGGACATAGCGCTCGAGTTCAGTGTTGTGAAAGAAAATCCAATCAAATTCTGTTTTGCAATGTTGAAAGCAGTTCTTGTTTCAAGGAAAATAATAAATTTCGTCAAGTCAACAGTTTTCACTAAGCGTGCTCAAGACACACTGAGTAAAACAGCATGGTTTTAAGCCTTTCTGTCTAAAGTGCTCCGAGAAAAAGTGTCTCCAGAATCCACCAGGTAACATACGGGCAAAGGAAGAATATACCAGCTTGTTTCTGTCGATGTGTGTCATTGTTCTATACTTAGGCACACCTCTTCTCCCTTCCATTTACTAATATTGTAAGTGACTGGACACATGGAAATATATCTTACTGTATCAATATTTCCTTGATGTTGGCAATGTTGAGCAATGACATTGTAAAATAAGGAACTGAGAACAGCGTTGACTGACTAAGAATGAAAGAGGGGTTTAATATTTTGCTTATTGTTTGCTCATTGTGTATGATTAAGGCTACATAATGTGCCTGGGCAGTATGATTCTCATTCCCATAGTTAAAACAATCCCTGAGTGCAGGAGCGCTACGGTGGAAGCAACAGAATTAGATCAGTAGAGGCGATTTGATTTATGTCTCTCATGTTTTGTCTCCAGTCTTCTTAATATAGGGATATCTAGGTATCAAACACATAGGAATTTGTTCTTTAGATTTAGGCTCACTATGGATTTAATTTCACTAAGCAGTTCACTGTTCTTCAACTGTCTTTAGAGTTAAGGAGGTCTGTTGGTGGCCAGCAGGTTTGTAGAGTCTAGTAAGTAGTCAAACTTACCTTTCTAAAAATTACTATATCAATTGTGATATGACTAACACTTCTTTGAGTTATCTTGACTCTGAGTCCTTATGCAGATGAATGCCAGCTAGTAAGAATACTTCTTTAATTGCGGGGTTACAAAACAAATAGGAGTGAAAAATTTCTAAAGTATTCTGGTTCACAGGCCTGTAGTGTTACTTTCTTTTTTTTTTTTTTTTTTGGTGTACATTGGCAGTGTTTGCTGTCTAGGGGAGTCTGCATCAGTTATGAGGAGCAGCTGAGAGAACTGGGATTGTTTAGACTGGAGAAAAGGAGGCTGAGGGGAGACTTTATCACTCTCTACCTGAAAGGAGGTTGTAGAGAGATGGGAGGTCAGTCTTTTCAACTAAGTAACAAGTGACAGGACAAGAAGAAATGACTTCAAGTTGCACCAAAGGAGGTTTAGGTTGGATACTAGGAATAATTTCTTTACTGAAAGGGTTATCAGGCATTGGAGCGGGTTGCCCAGAGCAATGGTGGAGTCCTCATTTCTGGGGTATTTAAAAGTCATGTAGACATAGTGCTTATCGATATGTTTTAGTCGGGGACTTATCAGTGGTAGGTTAATGGTTGGACTTGATGATCTTAAAGGTTTTTTTTCCAATATAGATGATTCTGTGATTCTGTAATGGCAGAATTAGCTGTAGCAGTGAGGCAGACCTGGGCCAGTTGGAGAATCATCAGGGGTAGAATCCCGGACCTATACCTAACGGTAGACCCACCATCTCTGACATCTCAGTGATGTGTACTTGAGTAGGAGGAGGAAGGTGTGCTGTGGATCTTTGGAGAGGTCATGTTCCAGCAGACTGCGTGCCCTACAGTGGGGCCTTGATGGATATGGAGAGAAAACTTGGCTGGGAGACTCTCTTAAAAAACCACGAATTAATATACACCAAAGGAAATTTTGTACACTATCAGTTGTCATCTACTTCCAGTAGGAAATTAAAAAGTAAATCTATATGCCAAGTCTCCCGATCTTCTGTGTTTACCTTTTGCATTGTGTGCGTAGAAATATATAACTTTAATTTGTAGTTTGTATACTCTCAACCTGCTCTGTGTTTCATATGGTGAATGAAGAGCTGTGTTACAGACAAATTCAGAAGGAGATAAAAAACAAACCAACCAAACACTAAAAGAGAAAGTGGGCAGGGGATTTCATTTTACCAGGCTGAGAAGCTAACAGACACGCAGCTGGAGCAGTGGGCTGGGTATTGTGTGTGAGACCGGTGTCTCCACTTTTGTTTCATTCTTTTTAAAAACACTGGCCTTACTGAACAAATTGAGTAGAACTCGGCTTTATTTGTGATTGTTAGAATTTTCTTCCTTTGGCTGACCTAAAATTAAACACTCTGGATTCAGCTACAAAAGTTCAAATTGTGAATCGCTCCTAGCTGTATACATGAAAGAAACCTCCTTGTAAACCAGGCATCCCACTGCCACAGAGCAGAACTGTCACTTGCTGCAGGGTATTTGGTCTGCTACCAATCTGGAGCAGGACAGGGAGTACACGGGGACTTACTGGAGTACAGCTGAGTGATAACACTTATAAAGACTTGCAATAAATGGTAGATGCTCGAGGTGATACTCTTTCTAATGAACATTTTCATCACTTCTTTTCCCCAATAGGTGACTCTCAGACTTCTTAATAGAGGCACAGAACGATGTCTTTGTGCCACAGTGGAGTCTCTCCATCACTTTTTGTTTTTCTCTTGCCTGTCCTTTGTTGCTGGCTGCCACTGCTTCACTCTGCCTCTGGCTGTGAGGGCAAAGTTTACAGTGTCTTCAAAACCTGCTGTTTGTTTTCTTTGGTTGGGGTAAAGCTTGATGAGGCACAAAACAAAGTGCCTCCTGTGACCACCAGAATGTCCTGGGCAGCAGAGAGCACATTTCTGCAACTCAGCCCGGCTCCCTACACCAAGCATCAACTGGGAACAGAAGAGCCAAGGCAGCTTCTGCAGTAAGACACTGTTAACAGTCTGTCCTGGTGGCATGATAAAGACTAGCTAAATAACATTCTAAACTACCGTCTAAGCCTAACTTCAGAGACTTTTAAATGGAAGTGATATATTCCCATCCATACTCTCTACATAGCTCATCTTTGTCTATAGATTCTTTGCTAGATGCATTTCTTTCTTTTGTATTTTTTCCACTAAACTTTCCAGACGTACCTTACATGATGGAAAACAACTTTGTGTTCTGCCTTGCTGATCTACCAAATTCTGTAATATCAGAAAATCTGAATAGCAGTTCTCTATCAAAGTGCTTTGTGTTAAAATTCAGTCCTGCTGCCTGATTATGCCTAGCCACCCTTAAATGGTTAAGAACTGTATTTTTAACTGGAGTTAGACTATTTCCTAAAGGAACCTACAGTCTGGGATGGAGTCCAGATGTACATTTGAGATGGCTAAAATGGAAAGTCCTGATTTTTTATTAGGCGTGCCATTCAGAGTGCAAAATGAAGTGTGAGCAAAGAAAGCATGTTGGCATAGCAACAGCAAGTATAATTTAATGCAACAGGTTTTGATTCTGACCTCAGAAAGGAGCCATTTGTCTTAAGAGTCGGCTTGTAGCCCATAAAAGTTTTAAAAGACAGCAACTCATCTTCACTAAAGGCCAGTGTCTGGAGAGATGGATACCTCAGAGCTTTGTGACCAACAAAAGAATCCAATTATTTTAATGGTTGTTGTTCCGGCATAATAATGCATCTATTGCTCACATGATAACCACCTGCAGGCAACCTCTTAAGCACAGGGTCTCTCTGTTATTCTTAATAAGGTAGGTGATGTTTGTAGAATTGTAAGAAGGCATAATGAGGCTAAGTAGTTTGCAGAAAAATACACACAGTGTCAATTACCAAGATTAAAACTTAGGGTTTAGAAATTCCTGTCTCCCAAATCTATGAGGAATCCACAATTATTTCCCCACTACTTTTTACAACTATTCAACTGAGAAGATTGAGAGAAGAAATGAGTAAGGGAAAGCAAACTGTTTTCTATGTTACTTTATTAAGGATGGAACTAACGGTTGATAGCTTAAACTGCATATCTGATGCCAGGTATTTGGTTTTGAAGGATGTGCTCATTTTCCTTTCAAGATTAGCTGGTCTGGATTCCTGAGAATGTAGTTACCTGCACAAGCCACATGCAAAATATTTGACTCTCTAATTCCATCTGCTGCCACCTCATTTGTCTCCATGAGAAGAAGCAAATTTGCAGGAGCAAAAAGGAGGAAAGAAGTGCTTTCCTCTCTTTTTTTTTTTTTTTTTTTTTTTTTTTTTTTTGTCTTACAGGAAGAAATAAGAAACACCACAGATCTTAAGAGTAACTTTGATCTTCCAGGATTTGCAATCCACTCTCTGGACTAAAGTTGCTTAAAGAGGTTTGGCTTAAGGGTAAGCTATAATTGTCCAGAATGAAGAGAAGATTCTAAGTGTGACTCAGACTCACCGTGGACAGAACTTGGGTCACCCCACTTGAAGGCAGGCAAAATGTAGACATCTCTGTGCGATTTGTGACCCAAGGATCTGTGTACTCTTTTCACCTCGTTGTTCGCAGGTGTCCTTATAGAACAGTGGGTAAAGGGACCACGTACGCACTGAAGGCAATAAAATATTCCACTGTGCAGATGCCTGTGAAGCAAAGCTTTTCTAGTCTGCTGTGCTGTGCCATGCTCTCACCACAACTAATTCTGAATAGCTCAAGGTCTGCGCAGAGAACAAAGGGTACCCTCCTTGCTGCACCATGTTTTGTTCAATGTTTGTATGACCCATTCACATCTCTTTGTATACTGGGAAAAAATCATTGTAAACCACACAAGACTTCAGTTTGGTGCATTTCTGACACTATGACCGCTGACCGTATTTGGAATATGTATCCTAGTTGATATAGGTCTATCCTGACCTACATTAACAGGCTTCTCTTTGTCTATATACTGAATATTTTCTTTCATTTAAAAAGAAAGGTGTTTAAAATGTTCCAGCATGACTGAAAGTTTTCAATAGTGGTACAATTAAAATGTGTATTATTTGATTCATGTCCTGTGGAGAGAAGGAAGAACATGAGGAAGGGCTGCAAGCTGTAAAGTTCAATGTCTTTTGATGCAGTGTGGGTCAAGTGCATGTCATGACCTGAAGTCTGGTTTAGCCCTCTTTTATGTGGTTCTTACTTTTCTGCTCTTGGTGAACCTTTTGAAATTTTGTCTTGTTAGTAATTTTTTTTTTATTCCAGTACTATGTATATGTGAAATTTTGCTGTTTAATAATGTCACCTACGTTCTTTTCATTGATTTCGCCAGGTGATGGGAAAGAGCCCCATTTCATCAGTGTCTTCAAAAGTTCTTTGCAGTTCTGATACTTTTCTGATTGCTGTATTTTTTCTAGTTACAGGTATTTGGAATATAACAGGAACCAGTAGTGCCTACACTGCGATAAATTTCATCAATCACATGCATTGTAAATTGCTGCCCACATAAAATATGTCAGGTAGACACTACCCTTGGCTTCATCACAGTGGGAAGCAGCACAGGAATGTAGTGGCTTTACAATGCAAGATGAAAATACTAAAAAGGTATGTGATTTTTTCTTATCTGTCAATTCTTTTTCATTTAGTATTTGGTAGAATGGCATCTTCAGGAAATTCACAGAAACCTCTGCATCTTGTCCTTTTACAGGTAGTCAGTAACAAGGGAAATAGAGTGAAGGAATGGTAATAACTGGTGATAGTGTTCTAGTTTTGTTAGTTAATAAATCTTCTTAGGCAGAGACTGAAATATTAGTCTTATTAATATTGATTAAACATAGAAAATGGAAAGGCGTTTGTCTCATCCTCAGGACTCATAGTTGTCCTGAGATTATTTTCATTTTGTGCTATTACTGTTCCTGATGGGAGAAGTCTTTCTGCTCTGGAATAGAACAATTGACAGTCCTGAAGGCCAGGTGTAACTCAAGCATTTCTTAAAGAACTCAGTCATTTTGATTTGTGGTTTGAAACATCTACCATCTCCTGTTCCGTGTTTATTGAATTTAGAAATTCATACATGTCCAATAAAACAGTCCCACAGGTGGACATGTTTGGTCTTACTTCAGCCTTAAGTATATTTCCCCTTACTCTTTTTTTTTTTTTTTCCTTTCCAACTCTTTTCCTGCTCCTGAGTATTCAGAAAGAAAAGGTTATATTTTTTCTTTGTATAAAGTAGTTTTAACTCTCAATGAATGAGGTTACTGAGGGAAAGAAATCTAACAATTGAAACTCTGCCTGAAATTGCAAGGAGAGAACCCTATAAACATCTAATTCCTTGCAAAGACATCATAAAGTAACACCAGAAGTGAAAGGCTAGCAAAGGTCTCTTGTGCTATGTACGAAAGCCAAGATTTTTTTTCACTTGAACTATTTAATGTAAACCTGGAATAACTCAATTTAGAACATTAGCTGAGAGAAAATTTGTCCCTAAAAACCGTGTAAAATTTTACTTTCCAACTGTTTTAAGCATACTTTCAGTGGTGAAAATGTTCTTCCAGCAATAGGTTTTGCACACAGTCTGCTGTGAACAGGAAACTTCAGTAATGTTCTTGATCAGATAGAACTGATTCCTGGAAAATCTGGTCTACAAACTGATTTTTATTCTCATGTGACCCACTACAAACAGTTCATTTTTAGGTTTGGGGTTTTTTTCCCCCATGTTAATGCAGATAAACTTCACACCTAGAAAGAATGACTATGGTGACTGTTGTTAGGATTAGTGGGGGTTTGTTTTAGTTATGTACAGAGCTGAAGCTAGAGTTGTTTGTTTTGGTATAATGTGCATTTTTATTTTATTTTGCATAAAGTCTAGTAATTAATTTTTATTTTCAAGGGTGATTCTATTGGCGTCTTACATCTGAATACCTCCTGGTCTTCCACATGACAACTTCAGAGAAAAGAGTAGATCATCTATTTTAGTAGTAAGTCTGGTCAGGGATGTTGTACCACTTCATTTTTAAACTAGATTTTAATTTGACAGGTGTATATTTAGATAGCCTGTATTGTCTGACAAAACATGTATTCCTCCAAAGAGACCATGCATCTTCTGCATCTTCTCCATCTCATTTATGCACACTTACAGATAGAGATGGCTATTCAAAATATATCAATATGAAAATGATGACAACAGATTTTTTTATAATCGGAACAGGGCATGACTGGAGCGAATCAAGAATGCTTCAAAGACTGTGTGCCAGACCTCCTTGACAAGAGCAGGTGGTTGAAGAGTCAACAATATGACATAAGTGCTTTGAGCATGATTCGAATGAGCATAATTGATTCACTACCACATGATATCCGTATACTTTGTGGGAGCCTTTATTCCAATGAATGCTGCATTGAGACATAAATCAGCATAGGGGGATGTTTCTGCTAGTGCAAATCAATGAGATACATCATGCATGGTTCTATACTCGCTCAAGACCTCTTACAGATGCTGTCCTCTTTAACAGTGGATGTTTAAAAAATGTATTTTGATGAAAAACAATTCAAAGGTCCGTTTTATTTTTGCATAAAATTAATTTGCGTGGTATTGTGTGCTGGTACTTGGTTGTCAGTTGCATACTCAATGACAAAATCACCAAAATGTCTCAGAAAAAATTGTACGGTGAATGTCCTAAACATTTATAGGCAACCTGAACACAGCATGGAGAGAGGGATAACTAATAATTTGTCAGGAGCAAATTACAACAAAGCGAACTAACTTCCTGATGTGATGAGGTAACAGGTCCACAGATACGGGGGCAAACTTAGTCTCCTACTCATACGTTACTGAAGTCTTGGCACTCTTTTGAATGATATTCTGATCAGAAAGCTAGAGAAACATAATCTTGAGAGTAAATGCAAAGCTGAGTGAAAAGTGAAACTCAGAGAATAATTACCTAATTTTACTGTTTAATTGAAATCTACTGAAAATTTTCTACAGGGGCTTGTTCTTGATTAAATATTGTTGATTATTCTCATGAATGATTTGAATGAGGGAATAATTTTATATGCAGTAAATTTGCATATGACAGGAGATAGGGGGATTCTGAACATGTGGAAAGCAGAATTAGAATCCCAAATGATCTTGACCAATTGGAGAGATCATCTGAAAAAAATAGGATTAAGTTCAATGGGGACAAATACAAAGTGTTAGGCAGAAATAATCAATTGCACAAATACAGGATGGGGTAACACAATAGACAGCAGTTCTTTGGAAAAGATCTGGGAATGAAAGTGAATCAAATTATACATGAATTGATGAATTACTAAAAAGCTAAGTGACCAGCTAGTATGTGTATGAAAACCAGAATGCAGCCTGCTGAATTAATCTCCTAGTATTTTATACTGGTAAGGACTCAGCTTGAAGCACTGTAGCCAAAGAGAAATTGAAAAAACTTGACTTATTAAGCACCCAAAAAGAAGGCGGTAGGATCAGTGCAATAATTAAAATGTAGAAAAACCCCACTGTTTTGAAGAGGAAGGGAGTAATATGTCCTCTTTGTTCATGGCAGACATAATAAGAAATAACAAGCTAAATTATACCAACGGAGAGTCAGAATAATTATTAGGAAAATCTGTCTAAACACAAACATAGCGAAGCCTGGGGAAGTGGTGAAATCACCATCATTAAGAACATACATCTGTCACAGGTGACACAAATATTGATTTTGCATTGAGGACATACGAGATGACCTTTTAAAGTTCTTTCCAGATCTACTTCCTATAATTTTATATATTAAGATAGGAATAGTTTTTCCAATTCTCTGTTTCTTGAGTAGCACCTAATTCCATGAGGAGATTTCTTGAGTCACGGGAAACATTCTTAGTCAACAAGAGCAACACTTGCCCACGTAGAAGAACTAGATTTGATGAAGTTATTGCTTAGCATTCTTGCCACATGAATTCTCTTGTTAAATTTAAATTAACTTATACGTTGGAGTATTTTAAGTATTTCAGACTAGTACAAGTATAGTAAGATAAATTCTGAAGTGATATGATCTATGTTGGGAATAAGGGTGTTTAGTAAAATTAATTCCTCCTCAGTAGCCCATGGAAAGTTTTGGGAAGAGAAAGGTGACTAGCTCACATCACCTTTATGTATACTTCTCCTGTTTTGGGCCTCAGCTGTCTCAGGAGCTCTTGGCTGTAAGAGACACACATAGGGCACTGCATACTTTGTTACTGTGCACTGTGTATGTGACCTGAACCTCAACATTGCTCCCAGCATAATGGGAGAAATAATTTGCATAAAGCAAGTGCACTAGCACTTTATCACTGGGGCTTTTTCTTCAGTTACTTCTCCAGGGCATCTTTTGTTCAATACAAACATGATGGCCAAGGGGCCATGGGATGAACTGTATCGATTTCATTCCTGTGTCTATCCAAACTTCGTCCTTTTGGTAGAATCTTGATGTTCTGAAGCATTACCTGAGCACTGCTCTCAGTCTACTTTTTTGTTCAGACTGGTGACAAAATGCTTAAAGGATGTAGTGATGCAGAAATATTTGCCCTATCCAAATATAAATATATACATATTTCTGAATATTTAGGGATGCTTGTGAAACCCTTCATAACTTTCTGCTCCTTGAAGACTGCACTAGCTTTTTTGTATGCTGCTTCCTTCCAGCTTTATGAACCACATGGTGCTGAATTACTGTAGCAGAAATTGGGAAACCTCTGTTTAGCAGGTCTGGTTTATGGTTATGCTAAAAATAGAGGTGAAATGTGTAACTCGTTTCAAGAATAATTTCTTAACTGAGATCACAGGATCATTTAATGCTGTGCAAACGCTTAGGGTGACTGTCCAGATAGTCTGGATTTTTATTTTTATTTTTTTTCAGGAAATTTGGAAGTGGGACAGCTTACTCACCGTAGATGATTCATATCTTTATGTCCTAGTTTGAAGTGGTTCACCACACCGTGGTCACAACTCCAGAAGTGTCAGATGATCATCAGACATCACTCCTGCCTGTTAGACTGATTTTTCCAGCTTTCTACCGTTTTCATAGCTTACTGATCTCTCCCTCCAAACCCAAACAATTTAGATTCAAGAGCAAGCATTAGGAAACTGTTTACAAAATAATTGATATACTAAATTCCCCAGTAGACAAAGCTCTTGAACCCCGAGCTCTGGGGACTGAAGTGCGGAGATACTGCCCTTCTCATGGACTCTTAAAGCACTTTTCCATGTTCCCTTGCAAAGGTTTTATCTTTTCCAGTTTTAAATCTTTTTGTCTAGACAGCAGTAAGTAACTGGCATACCTTTCTGTTAAGAATGGTGTGGTTAAGTCTTTCAGATAAATATAGCTGGATATTTAAATACAAAAATAAATGGCTAAAGCTCTGCTTATTAGTAGCATCTGTCTCATGCTTGATGTGTACTTCTCAGAAATATTCTAATACCTACAGAGGCTATATTTAAGCAACCTTGCTTCTGCTTTGGTGATCACATGTCATGCGCTGCCTATATTGTTGATTTTGTTGCTAAGCCCCGCTGTGAGTTCTAGTTTCCAGTGTTTCAGGTTACATGTTTAAACCTGGCCTTCCAACTGTTTCACACTATCCTGCATGTACCCGTCTACTAAAGCTGATACTCCAGAGGCCCTCTCTTTCCACACTGGTCCACACTGGCATGAAAGATTGAGTGGAAGGAGGCATTGGGATTACAGATTTTTTGTTTATGATAGTTGCTAACTTTCCACTTCAGAAATGTCACTAAGACGAAGCCTTAGGAAGCACACATAGGGTGTATGTGGTCAGCAGATTGACCTCTGCTGCCTTCCCCTTTTCCCAGAGAAATGAAGCCATTAGGGAAGAAAACACAGAAAATTTGATGAACCTGGCAGACGTGAAAGCTGAGAAACCATAGAGGACGGGGTGGGGGTGTGTTGGAATTTCACACAAGCCTTCAATTTGACATATTTTGTTAGGACAGATAAGGAAAAATTTGATCTTATGGACCCTTCTTTGGAGGATTAAATTTAGACCCACTTGTATTACTGGAAGGGAGCTCCCCCTACACCTGTGGGGTTTCAAGTAACTTACAATATAAAGCGTCAGTGACTTCCAGTGGGACTTGGGCTATCCCAGTTAAGTTGTGTGCATGATGACATATCAGTCAGCATGACAGAGCTTCATTAGTGCAAGTAGAAACTCCTCATGCACTGCATTATGGAAATTATTCCTCCATGCCAAGAAACTTTATGTTACTCCATGAGGCACAATTCCATTCCTGACTCTCTCTGAATATTTTCTGTACATGGCTATGGGTATTTTGTGTTTCTTTAGTGAAATAACTCTAGCGTTTCTGTAAACGTCTTGATGCATTGTAAATTTTTTGGCAACATGTTATTACTCCTTTGATTAGAGCAGCCACGCTTGTTTGTTTTTATATTCAGAGCAAAGAAATGCAAACATCCTTGCCATCAAGAAGGCTAGGAGAGGTAGTACTGAAGGTAGGTTCTTTTTATCTCTGTACTGCCTGTATTCAAAGCTTGTGTTTGTTTGTGCCTCTTTTGCCCTCTTTTACAGCAGAAACCGTTGTTTCTCAGGATGCAATAAAACTATTTTCTGAAGATTACTTTCGGGGGATAAAGGGCAGAGGAGAGAAAACATCCAAGCTGAACAAATCCATATGCTGAGGTTGACTTTACCTTAGAAAAGTTCCTTGAATTTTCATACCCTTACACTGGTTCATTGATCTACATGCCAAAAAGAGCTGGTTGGTTTTGATTTACGGATTCTACATTGTTTAAGAGATTATAGTCTAATTCTCATTCTGCTGTGACTAGTCAGGGCATGAACTACAGTTATAGTGATAGGCACTCAGTTCCTGGATTTTAGCAAGCCAGGCAAGGAAGTCACTTCAAAGTAAAGCTGAAACATGTGAAGAAGAAGTTGTGGGGGAGAGAGCAGTAGGAGGAGGAAATTAGGTTGACCTTGTCTTTTGAAAGAGTAGTATACACTGATGAATCAGTAAATTTAGGCACCACTAAAAAGGATGGTACAGGTTTGAAAATAATATATGGGTTTTACTAGTAGAGTTGGTGTGCAATAGCAAACGTAAGAAAAAAAGTAACTTGGAAAAGGGATCCATTTTAATGGGAAAATATTTTGTTGTCAGTCGTTGTTAATATCTGTATTGAAGTTGTATTCAGGGTGTGCTTTGAGATGAGAGCACAGGGAGGAGCTAGGCTGCGCTTTTCCCTCTGTGTGTGTCTAAGAAATGATTCCCTCTCTTCAGAGGTTTGCAGCTCCCACAGGGGTGGGTCAAAGGGAGTTCCCGTTTACAAAGAGCATTGAGGGCAGGAGCTTAATGGCAACACTTTGAAAATGTCCTTGAAATTACTTGGTAAACTTACTTTGTGAATGTATAAAGCTGCTCTAGGCATTTTGGTTTAATTCAGATTTTTCTGTTTGTTTGTTTTTTCTTTTTTCTCCCCCCACTTCTCGAGGCTGGCCTGAGATCTTAAAAGGCACTATAGTTTAGACCTTTGTATATTAATAACATTTGACTCTTTCTAATCTCTTACTTTTAGCCTACTCTATGAACTCTTACCGTATAAATGAAGTACAAGAAGCTCTTGGTGAGGACTCTGGATATTTATTTGTAATAGACAACTTATTTGCTGTATTTTGCCTCTTTGTAGCCAAACATGATCCTCTTTCCTTTGATACTTTAAATGATTTCCTTAATTATTTCTGGGACTAATTTTTGGGTTGTTGGTTGCTCAAGAGTAGTCTATTGTGTGGTCTAATGACAAAATTTGAGCAGACTACTCTTGCTAGTTCTTGCTTCTGTCTAAAATAGACAAGTGTCATTGTGAGGGCTGAATTTCTGACACAATATTTACAATTATAAACTCAAAAGTTGCTTTATGTGCACTTTCTTCAATAGCCAATTAAGATTCTTTGTTCTGGTTTCAGTCAGTAAATTTGCTCATTAGAGAGCTTTTATGTAACCACTTTTTGATCAAGACATCTGTGAAAAAGCGGCAGTGAAAAAGTGATAACTAAGGGAAAGGTTGACAAGTTAAAACAAACATTAAATTTTAAAAGATTTCAATTTGCAAAGCATTAAAGCTCTCCTAGGTATGAAATAATTTAGGTCTTGATTCACCAGTTCATCTACATTCTGGAAACACTTCAGTTTTGGGACTGCACAGAGATTTTAAGTTGGGTGTGTGCCTCTGCCCAGACCAGTGCTATTTTGCTCACCTGGAGATCTGCTTCCTCTAATAGATGAAGGACAAGTTTGTTTTGTAACTTGAATAGTAATGTGCATCAGGAAAGCCAGATTTCTTAGGGAAAGCTTGGCCAAAACTCTTTCAACTCAATACACTTACATCCCGGCTGCACACATGCACATTCTTTACTCCATGGCACTGCAGAACGCATGATGAAGCAAAGATTTCTCTGACATTGGCATTGTAGAGCCCCTTTCTTCTTCCTTTCTTTCTCTCCCCTACCCTTTCGTTTTGGATTCAGGGGTCAGAGGGGTTTAGTTTGGGTGCTAAATTACAGTGTTGCCACTATTTTGGAAAGGAAGACTAAAACATGAAACCTTTTTTTCTCCTCTTTTGACAGTGAGTAGCCCCACAAGTAAAAATATATGTATGCAACTGTGGTGCCAAATTAAATGCTATCAAAAGCATGGTAGCTTTAAAATCTTAGAGGTATGTCAAAGACTGTTTAATCTTTCACCTGCTCTATGTGACATAATAGCATCGATATATGTTGATCAACCACTTGGGATTTTATATACCAAACAGGGAGTCTGTGTATTTTGAAATTTAATCCTCATGAAATATTTGACATCCTGAGTGGGATAATTGATACAGGGACACTAATTAGGGAGTTGTAATTCAGAAGGTTCTGATCATGTACTTTATACTGACATATGTATTGTCCCCCTGGTAACACTGTTAATGCTACTTAGACATGTGCATCAGGAAAAGAGAGCGTACCCCTGGGAGCTCTGAAATCAATCTCCTATGTAATGCCATTTTTATAATGCTCTAGAAGAAGCGGATTTACACATTTTTCCATTTATTAAGCTGATCACACATCAAATATTCTCGCTTTGAAATAGTTTGACTCAGCTGATGTTTTCATTCTTAAAAATCTGCAGTGAATAATTTCTTCCAGTGAAACTGAGATTTTCACCTGAAGTGCTTTGCAGTTCTCAGTGTTCATTTGAAATCTTGGGTAAATCCATTATATTCAGCTGAACTGAGTCCTGTTTAACTTATGCAGGGGCTATTTCTTAAAATGCTGAAATGCAAAACCCTCTGTGGCAAGAGAGAAACGGCAATCTTGTGACTGTGGCTTTGACCTAAAGCACACGCTCTCTCTAAGTATGAGTTCATTCAGGTAGTGAGAGCAAGCACTACATTAAAACCCAAGAAGACTGGCCTTAGGCAGACAGGTGAGCTCAATTTGTTTCTCTTTTTCTCCTGGCTTTGTAATCATACTATGCAGAGAACCAGACCATCTGCCTGCCCCAGACAGAGCATTCCTTTACGACATTTCAACAAATCCAAGAGCTCTTGAACTGTTTCCTTGTCTTTGCCATATTTTTCAAACTTTTTACGTGATCACAAGGCATAAGTCAGGAAATACTTTTAAAGCACTCGTTTACTATATGGTAAGCAAATACAAAGATTTATTAATTAATACTGATTATGGTGCAGTACACTGTCAAAGACAGAAAAGCGAATAACAGGCTAAAATCCAGTTAAGATTGCTGAAGTCTGCTAAAATGTAGTTATCAAATGTAAAACCACCTAAAGGATATTGATGTCATTCTTGAAAAACATGTAGAGTGATATTTAACTTTTTCAAAATTAAGCATTCTTTAGGTCTTGTCATGTGCATCTTTATCCAGAAGCTGGCTCTTTCTACAGTACAGTGTGTCCTCTGATGTTCGTGTTTGGACATTGCTTCAGCAATGACTCAGAGTTCCAGCTATTGTTTCATCAACAGCAGTTCCTGCCATGCTGGGGGTTTTCGCTCTCCTCTCTTTTCCAAATTATCAGCCGGACCCAACCCTCTTCTGTTCATAAAATCCAACAGGGGGCCTGAGATTGGGCTAGGATGACTACAATATACTATTTATGCAATTCTAGTATTGCAACTACCCTGCAGAAGAAAACATGGTTATTCTTTTTCATATCTAATGTGGCAATCGAAATACTTTGAGGCATCAATGAGAGGAACAGTCATTGTGATACAGTGCGGGTGGCAACACGTTGTTAAAGACTCCATTTTTGTAGAAGTACCTCCTGTAACCAGCGTATCTCACAGGTCTATGTGGCTTCTCTGCAGAAGAGTCATCCCATCATTTCTGTAGTTCACTTGGGGTAGAAAAACAGGCAGATAGGCTCAAAAATGTTGAGGGTTACCAGTGCACACAGATCCATGCAAAGCATGAGGAAGACCTTTTGCTATTTAAACAGAAATATGGACAGACAGAGGGAGGTGGTGTGCCTTGGAAACAAGGCATCAAGTGGATTGCTCTAATGCAGCTGTAAATTTGGACTGGATGGGACTGGAAAGAGCTGAGTCTATCAACCTCATATGCCCAATAGCCCAAGGACATGGAAAATGGAAATATGAACATGTGATATACAGGCTCAGCCAATGTTTTAAACGTGTCTGTGGCACCACAGCCAGCCACCCGGGCTGGAACCCATTATCATTTGGTCTATCATTAAGGTACATTTATAAAACGTACCTTTCATGAAACTGAGCTCTTTATGACAGCTCTCATCTGTGTAACACACATGCAACTGTGATAGGACTGCTAACATGAACTTCTTTGGTATACTTCATTTCACCAGGGCTAATGAGAATAACCATTATATGCATACAGCGGTGTCCTTGACTTATGGCAATGCTCATATCTTGTATGATTGCAGTCTTCCTTGCATGTGGCTATTTCCAAAGGATTTTCTGAAGGTGTTTTTTTTAAACTTTTAATTTATGTTCCTTATGGAAATAGAGAAGAAATTGTTAATTTGCTCTATGTATGGGCTTTTCTCTTAATTAAAAATTTTCCCTTTTCATGTTAACCCTACCTTTTCTTTTTTCACCTCCATCTACAGTTAAATTTTTTCAGTGTGTGCAAACATGGCTTACAATCTCTTCTGAGAAGAAGCTACATGCCCCTTGCTGCTCTGAAAAGCATAGGGCACTCCAAAGTGTCACAAAATATACTCATCTTAAATCACATTTTTTTACGTCCTTAATCTTGCACCTCAGCAGCAGTCTAAATTCTGTTCATTCGCTGTTTAGTACTATACTCAGATATGGGCTAGGAGGTGGAAAGAGCAGGTGTCCTAGTCAACCTAAAAAGTTGCTTAGTATTTCACTTCATCTGTGATGCTTCATCCTGAGACATACCGATTTCTATTTTGAGTGCCTTTGTGGGCACTGGTGGTAAATTCTGACAGTAATAAATATGTTTATTTTTCTTGAGTCTAAAACTTTCCATAGAATTTTTTGATTTTGTACTGCTGGCAGCATTTGGACCCTCAATATAACAGCAAACAATATTGAAACAAGCTGCTGTATAAAATGTGTGCTTACTCAGCTGGAAGCTACTTGACCATTTCTGCTGCTGCTCTCAAGTTCCAGAGCTGCAGATGGAGTCGGGTTAATGTAACATAACTTTCCCAAGAGCCTGCAATGGGACTTGACATGTTTTCTGCTACATATCCTCATCTTCCAAATTAACCTGAAGACAAATGGAATCTGTTTATTTGCTACTTCTCTGTGACAGTGTATTTGGCTGTCATAGTAGTGTCTGCTTTATATTTTGAGTAAACCTGAGTCCCTCGGGAGCTGGTTAACTCAGACCAGAGAATACCCTATGTGTAAGAAAAGTCAATGGCACACTTCAGCATGCAAGATGAAAGGGAAAAATCAACAGAGAACATTGAAAAATCTCGTGAGAGATGGCATGTGTGCCTGATCTTTAGTTCAATGTCTACCTCTCCTTCTCTAGGCATGTGGCATTTAGTTATGAGTACAGAGTCCCAGAAAACCTGAACAATAGCAGCAGTGTGGAAATGGAGCCATGTACCCACACTTACTGAGTGGTTCCAGAAAATGTGGGAAATTCTACTGATGGAAAAACTGATTCATACAATTCTCCCTACTCCAAAAGTACAAAACCAAACCCACTCCAGTATATTTGGAATCTGTCCACTGAATATGCCAGGTGCTAACAAACAATACTCTTGACCATATTTTTCTCAGGAAAAAAAAATGTAGTATTTGAGAAGGGAGGTCATGAAAAACAAAGCCCATAACACAGTGGGCTGCGAGTAAATCGGCCTTTAGCAGAGAAGACTGAGAACTGTTACTTCCTCTTCATTACTCCCTGAAGACAGACTGAAACAGTAGTCGATGTGTAGATTGTTGAACTGCCATATCTGTAGTATTATTCAGGCTGTGATACCAGGGGTTCAAGTTGTTGATGACCAGGCCAGGCATGTACTGGGAGGTGCCCAGGCAACTTGCCTCTTGCATCCTGTACCATGCTCCGTAAGAGAAAGAAGAGCACCATGAAAATGAGTTTGTGATCCAGCACTGAGCACTCAAGCTAAACCTCATATGTACTAAAAGTTGGAGTCCTACTTCCCTCAACGGATCCTGAAAACATGGTAAAATTCTTTCGAAATGGGTATTTGTACTTTTGCTCACCCAGCTTTTTGGAAACAGGGAAACTGCATTTGCAGAGAGATGTTGTAATTTAATAACTAGCACATTTAGAGATGAGGCATCACAGGAAAGTAATTTTTCTCAATGCCTCCAGCTTACATGAAACAAAATGGATTATTAGTATTACCACTTAGCACAAGCCGAAGCCATTTCAAAGACATACAAAACTTACATATGAAAATATACAAAAAGCATAGACTTCAGCTTACTATTCATCACTCCAGATAGAATTTTTACATTATGGCTAAAAATATCAGTGACTCTGTCCCCAATTCCCCGTGTCTGGCTGTATATCTGCCTACTGTCTTTTATAGTCACTGCTGCAAGACCAATCAACCAGTTATTCCTCAGGAAGCCTCCTCCCACCTGCTGTTTACATCCCCACCCACTCGGCTACAGGACTAGGCAAGGGAAGGAAATGGTCTTGCACTACATATGCCTACGTGACAAAGTACGGTGTGTTAGAAATGGTTTGCTGAGGATTGAACTTAACTAGGGGTCTCTGGTTAACTCTGACAGGAGCCACACCGGGTCTTCAACTGCATGTTCTCCACAGGTGAAGGGAGAAGGTGATGGGACCAGCTCAAAGTAGCAGTCCCAATCCAAAATTGAATTAAAGCACATGAATTTGAGAGAAATAATTTAAAAAGTAGAAACTGTAGGAAAAGACTCCAGGTGACATTGTGTCCATTCAAATATTAGGACAAGTTTGTTCTTCCTTATGCATGAACATTGATCAACAATGTTAGACACCATCTTAATAATAATTAAAAAAATGTGAAAAACTTAGTATTCAATTAGGTAAGAACATAGCTATCGGTGACGCGCTTTGGTATTCAATACAGAAGAAAGTTGAAGAATGCAGCTGCAACTTCAGGGTCTAACAGGCTGTAAAAGAACAAGATGTGAAAGATATGTGCAAACAACACATGACAAATTCCTTTGAGAAAGTTAGTACTCCTTTTCCATTTCATTTGGAATGAAAAGAGAGTCAAAAACCTATTCTGTTGTGTTCACATTTGCTACCTATTTACATTTTCTGGTTAATTACTTTCTATAGTTTAGTGGAAAGAAAACCTCAAATATCTTGTTTTAAAAGCTTACATTTGCCCTACCAAAGAGCTCACAAAGTTCATGCTCATTTGTACCTTTCAGTCCAAAATAGTATCTTTCAGAGATTTGAAGAAGAGCAAACACCAAAATAGACCTTGAAATGCTGCTCATGCTGAGACAATATCAAATAGGAAACGAAAGTTTAACAGTTCAAATAGGGAATATTTCTTCAGCTTCTGGAGCAAGACAAAGTTGCTCAGGAAGTGTGGCATTTTGCCAGAGCTGGGAGCCTCCAGGAACTGAAACAGAACAGTGCTGGTGACCCTTCAGTGCCTTAGACCAGCTGTTGGAGAGAAGGCAAGCACTGGTGTGTGCACTGCTATGTGAAAGAGAAGAAACAACAGTATATGGAAATTGCCACATCAGCATTACGCTGGGAATGTGTATCTTTGCTGGTGGGAATGTAATCTTTTAATGTTTTTTTTTTTCCCATGAGTTTTTTATAGACTATATTACAATTTATTTTTTTTTCCCTAGAGTTCTACCTATATTTACGCATTTTCCTGCAAAACACTGTGTCATTCTTACGTGATCACAGAGAGTCAATATTGCATTTGATGGGATCTATCCTTCAAAATTGCTTAAGACGTTTAAAAACATGCTCTGGGGAGTTCATTTCTCCCCATCCACCTTGACTAATGGAGAACATAGACTAAGGAAGAACACAAATGACAGTTACAACGTTTTGGGCATCCTAATGCTATTCACCCAGACAGGGTAACTTCTTGTTCCTGACTGAATCTGCTCTGTGAAGGAGTCTGAACTGAGTGGTGAGGACAAAGTGCGTAGTGATTCAGCTGACTAATTTTTGGATACCTGTTCTGCGTATTGGCTGAGTTGGTGGCAAGACATTTGGGCTATCTGTGAGCTGCATAAACCCTGCGAACCAACGTATTGGTTTACTACTTTCCTGGATACAACTCAATGTACTTTTGCCTCTGGATTGCTGGGCTAGCCCACCTGCCCCACAAAAAAACCCCCGAAAAAACCCAAACCAAAATCAAGTGTAGCTAAGAGGAAGGGGGAAGTTTAAATCATGCATGCTGTGATATTGCATGTGAGGATGGGGATATTTCAGCTGGAGTAAAAAGGAAGAGCCGAATGTTCAGTGGAGGACACAGGCTTGTTTAACTTGCACAGTGCTGACACGCAATGGAGGGCTCAACAGTACCCTTTCTGATACTCACTCCAGCCCCCAATAGGAAAAGAAAGCAGCATTTTGAGTACAGAGGAGGCACTCAGTAACCCTAGGAGCACTAGCTGTTGAACCAGCTGCAAGGAAGGCTAGCTAACCAGAAAACACGGAAAGTTGAGATCAATCAGATGAGAATGGAGCAAACAAGCAGCAGCAGACAACCAAAAAAAGATGCAGCCCAGTGTGCTGACTTGAACACAACTCTTTCTTAATCCAAAGTCACCTGGCTTTGGTGCTAGAATGGGATGTTTTCCTGAAATGTTATTCGCCCTGAGGTATGTTCACTTATACAACTGAGAGATCATGTTTTCGACACACTCTTACATCTACGAAGTTATAGCTATCTATGCTGCTATATAATTATCTTTTCAGAGGAAAAAGAACAAACCCACTACAAGTAATTGTTACCCATATTGCCTGGGTAAGAATTACAGAACATGGCCTTTTTTGCAACTCTTCTCATGTGTATGGGCATGATGCTACTCGCTGAAATGGATTTCCTTCTGTTTTTAAACAAGACACACGAGAGGATACACCTAATGTTCTTGTCCAAACTGATAGTGCTATGTCCTACCCTCGTAGTCACGAGCATTTGCTGTGTTCCTCAGAGATACATATTTGCAATTAGTCATCCATACGAGGCGACTGTTTAAGACAGGATTTTCCCCCAGAGCAGTTAATTCTTCAAAATCAAAATAATCAGATAATGAGTTCATTTCCGATTTCACATTTAATGCCAAATTTTTGGGTAAACAAGATATGCTGGCAGAGCTCTGTTCTCATTGTATGTTTTTTATTAACTGGGAAACAGACAGTTGATTCTTATCCTCTCTATCAGTCCAAATAAATTGCGCATATTTTAGAATGAGAGACTTGTGCAAACTTGCTGGCTGGTGTCAGTTTGGGAGCCCCTCAGCCAGTCTGTGTAAACTGTACGCTAGCCCTCCTAGTAAGAAGTGAAAACCTTTGAAGACCCAGCTTGGGAATCTTTCACTTGATGGAAACTTCTACCAGAGTAATTCATACTTCTGCAGCATGAAAATAAGTAAGGCAACAGAGAGTCTGTCTCTGGCAACTTTACCGAATCAGGTGGGTCCAGTATCTGAGCTGCTGTGACATTTCTGTAGAGAGCCTGTTGGCAGTGCAAGGGAGACCCTGACCAGCTTGGGTGCTCCCACGTGGCTCCATGATGCTCCTGAGCCGATGTAAACATCAGCTGTTCATGATGCACAGGATAGCAGAAACTACAAGTCTTAGATACTGTTTTTCCCTCCCTGGAGCTCAGCTTTGGTCAGTGGACTTGCTGTGGTTTTACACATCTGCCAAGGAGAACAGAATATGGCCCTGAGTCTGCAGCTTCTGAAAATTTCAAAAGCAATAGCTCTTTCCAGGCAGGAGAAGCTGCGAAGAGAAAAATTGAAAAGATTTATTTAAAAGTGATATTTATGACATACACTATGTCAAATGCATTTAAAGAAGATAATTCTCAAGATGCCCCAAATTTTAGCAAGAGTTCAAAATGTTCACGTGAATTGCTAATTTTGTACATTGTAGATTAAAATTGAGGTTGATGTCTAATGTCCCTTGTACAAATAATATTCCTATCTGTGCACAATGAATTCTAACAGTCTGGTGAAGTTCCTACTGACTGGAAAAAGGGAAACACAACCCCTATTTCTACAAGGGAGAAGAGGAAGGCCTGAGGAACTACAGGACAGCCACTCGCAACTCTGTGCCTGGTAAGACCATAGAGTGGATTCTTCTGGAAACTATGCTAGGCACATGGGAAATAAGGAGATGGTTGGTGACAACCAACGTGGCTTTACTAAGGTCATAGAATCATAGAATCATAGAATGTTAGGGATTGGAAGGGACCTCGAAAGATCATCAAGTCCAATCCCCCTGCCAGAGTAGGAATGCCTAGATTATGCTACACAGGAACGTGTCCAGGCAGGTCTTGAATGTCTCCAGAGAAGGAGACTCCACAACCTCTCTGGGCAGCCTGTTCCAGTGTTCCATCACCCTCACTGAGAAGAAGTTTCTTCTCGAGTTTAAGCGGTCAAATTGTGCCTGATAAATTTGGTGGTCTTCTATGATGGGGTTACAGTATTGGTGGAGAAGAGAAGAGCAACTGTTGTCATCTGCCTGGAATTCTGCAAAGCATTTGATGCTGTCCTGCATGACATCCTTGTCTCTAAATTCAACATACATGAATTTGATTTATTCACTACTTGATGGATAAGAATTTGGCTGGATGATTGCATTCAGAGATTTGCAGTCAACAGCTTGATGCCTGAGTGGAGACCAGTGACTAGTAGTGTTCCTCAGGGGTTGGTTTTGAGACTGCACTGCTTAACTTCTTTATCAGTGACACTGACAGTGGGTTCAAGTGCAGGCTGGACTGACAAAACCAAGCTGTGTGGTGCAGTCAACGTGCTAGATGGAATGGATGCGTTCCAGAGAGACCCTGACAGGCTTGAGAGGTGGGACTGTGCAAGCATCATGAAGTTCAACAAGGCCAAGTGCAAGGTCCTGCACCTGGATTGGGGAAATCCTCAACCACAAATACAGGCTGGGTGATGAGTGGATTGAGAGTAGTGCTTCAGAGAAGGACTTGGGGTGTCGGTGGATAAAAAAAAAACTGAATATGGGCCAGCAATGTGTACTTACAGCCCAGGAAGCAAATCTCATCCTGGGCTGCGTCAAAAGAAGCATGGCCAGCAGGTCGAGAAGCGATGCTCCCTGTTTACTCTGCTCTTGTGAGACCCCGGCTACAGAGCTGTGTTCAGCTCTAGGGTACCCAGTGTAAGAAAGACACGGACCTGCTCAGGTACAGAAAATGGCCACGAAGATGATCAGGGCTGGAGCTCCTCCCCTATGAGGACAGGCTGAGAGGGTTGGGGCTGTTCATCCTGGAGAAGGGAGGGCTCCCGGGGCAACCTTATAGCAACCTTTCAGTAACTGAAAGGGAACCTACGGAAAAGATGGTGAGGCACACAGAGTCACAAGAGTGTTAGAGGTTGGAATGGACCTCAAAGATCATCTAGTCCAAACCCCCTGCCAGAGCAGGACCACCTACAGTAGGTCACACAGAAACGCGTCCAGGTGGGTTTTGAATGTCTCCAGAGAAGGAGACTCCACAACCTCCCTGGGCAGCCTGTGCCAGTGCTCTGTCACCCTCACAGTGAAAAAGTGAAAAAATTACCAGGGAGTGTAGTGATAGGATAAGGGGTAACAATTTTAAATTGAAAAAGTGTACCTTTAGATTAGATATTAGGAAGAAATTTTTTTACTGTGTGGGTGAATAGGCACTGGAACAGGTTGCCCAGAGAAGTTGTGGAAGCCTCCTTCCTTGGAAGTGTTCAAGGCCAGGTTGGATGTGGCTTGGAGCAACCTGATGTAATGAAAGGTGTCCCTGCACATGGTAGGAGGATTGGAACTAGATCGTCTTTAAGCTCCCTTCCAACCCAAACCATTCCATGATTCTGTGAAGAGATCAGTCATTCATAAACAAAGCAAACCCATCTTCCCAGTCGATCCTTTATATTAGCCAAGCCCTTAGGTTAATGGTGCTAGCTCCTGTCTAAACTAAGACTGTAAAACAATCTCTGCTCTAAAGAGCTAAATAGCTCACAGACTAAACATAAAACAAAGAGTCAGGAGATGGAGACAGACAAGAGGAGAGAGTAAAAATGTAGCGATATTGATCAGCACAACCTAACCCAGCAGTAACTGTAGAGCAGTTAAGGTTTTGAAATGGGTATTGCAGAAAAGGAGCATTTCAAGGTAAAATTTAAAAGAGAGGAATGTGTGGATTTTTTTTTTTCTAGATGTTTATCCAGTTTTTAAAAATAGTGAGAAGCAGTGTCAGAGAAAACAGTTTGTCTGAATCCAGGCTACATTTTCAGGAAGTCATAATTGACCACAGAAGTCTCAGATTTAGATGCTGTCCAAAAAAAAAATAAAATAATCAGTAGAGTTTATTGAGATGATGAATTTTTCTGATGTAAAAAGTAGTATCCATAACAATGGAGAGTATAACAGAGCTATATAGGCTCTGCAAATTCTAGACAAGTCCCAGCTCTGACAACTTTGCTGTGTAGCTTCTGAGGACCCACTGAACAGAAGTCACTTGTGGTTTTGCAAGAGTATGGAGCAGAGGGAATCTGGTGTCCACAAAATAAAGGCAATAAACATTGTAATTTCTGGGGGAAAAAAAAAAATAAATTTGCAGCATGGGCTCCAGACAGGAGAAACTGGGGTATTAGTAACGTGTGACTGGAGACAGTCTCAGCAGTACAGCTCTTACTGTCAAGAGAATAAAGGAGTGTCTTGAGAGAGCTGCTCCTTTCCAATCCTCCCCTTAGAGGGTGAAAAGTGCAAATATTTTTTTCTTTCTGCTGTCACTCTGAGGATGAAGCCACCGTTTGGATTTTCCTAACCCAGGGTTTAACTCTCAAATGACAGAAACACAACTGCTCACAAGAACCTGATCTCAGCCCTCACATGTATACTAGTTAACACTTGCATAGCTGAGTTAAATGTTAAGTACATCTAATCTACTAAAAAACAATTTGGCAAATTACAACCACTCCCCTCAAAAAAAGCCACCTCAACAAATAAAGATATGTACCTAATCTCTTTCCTTTTTAGGACTTCTCAGATCATTTTCTTTTTCGGTGAAAGCCTGATTTGGGAAGTTATTGCTTGGAGGCTCTATTTGCATAGCTGCAAGTAGAGTCAACCTGTATTGTCCAGTGTTGAGGAAAAAAAAAAACATTCAGAGAAAAGGGAGGCAATTTGCCCTGCTGTGAGTCATCAGGAGCTGTTGTGCTAAAGGAAGGAGACATTCTTGAGGAAAAAGTTGCTGGCACAGGTCTACTGCAAGGGAGAAGTGTTGTGCTTTCACTAGGGGAACAGTTAACAAATTGGGCATGTGCTTTGCTCTTCTGTTCCCAGGAGGCAGTGGTCCCTGGCAGATTGATAGTGACATTGCTTGTTGCAGTGCTTCAAGGTTGCTTCAGACATTTCAAGCGATACACCTAGTGCTTGGGTTTAAAGAAGTTTGAATTTGATTAGAAGTCTACCAGTTTACCATACTAGCAGTAATAGGATCTGGGCCCTGTATGTCCTTCTGTCTTCTCTGAAATTTCTGTTTCACACATGTTGTTTCAGAACCTGGTTTGTATTCTGTTTGTCTCCATTTACAGCAACTTTCGTACTATGTGGTTTTTCAGGGGAAAAAAACCCGTGGTTGAAGGAACATTCAGAAAAGCACCCAGCTTCTCTGCAGAGCCCTTTAAGGAACTCCACTGCAAGAAAACAAAAATGTTATACCTGATTGGGGTGATATTTTTCTAACATGTCTTAATGCTTTACAATCTAGTTTACCAGCCTGTTCCAGCTGTGAAGGTATATTTAGTATGAGAACCATGTTTCATCAGACAGGAAGGTCACCACAAGGTATAACCTTTTATTAACTTCTATGCCCTTGTCACTCCAGAATATACGTATGGATACTGAGTAGGAATAGCCCATTTAGAGTAGTCCTCTGCCAACTCTGAGGTCTACCATGAAGCAAATTATCCCCTGCTCAGACTCAACCGAGAGGGCCCCTGCCTCCAGGAGAAATGGCTCAGGACCAGCGCTGCAACCTCCAACTGAAATGTGTAGCACTGGTTTGTCCTTCAAGTGTGAAGCCAATAAGGACTCTCTACCACCGTTTTTGAACACATTTCCAAGTATGGCAGGGTGCAGTGGCAGGCACATAATAGGACTTTTGGCATGTATTATACTGTGCTCAACAACTCCACTCTCTGATCCAAACATGCTCACCAAAAATAACTTCAGTGAACAGCTTTTATTTTAATTATTCCAGTGTGGGACTCCTGAAGTTTTGCCAACAGCCTGGTTTGTAAAGCTTTTTGTATCTAAGCACAGAAACTCGTAGTGTGTAGTTAATCCCTCACTGGGATTTTCCTGATCCAGTCACAGGTCTATTCTGCGACTTCATCTTTCTTTACATATCACTTGCTCTTAGTGCTGCTCACCCCATTGACTCCTCAAAATCTCGTCCTTCCTTGGCTCCTGTGGCTGTTCTTTCTCAGCTATACCCTCTAATTTTTTGTTTTCTCTTTCAGCTCCACATTTAGTGGTTTATGCTGGTTATTTGCTGGTTCTTCAGTAATTCTAATCTCTGCAAGGATCTTAGTGAGATCTGTATGTGGAGTCTCCTCAACTCTCTTTTACACTCTCTGTCTAACCTACCACAGGGTATAGTAAGCAAACAACTGCATTTTTGCCAATGCCTTGCAAATCTGGCTTTTCCTATCTGTTCTGTTTCCTTTCACCACTAATTCTTTCTGTTTTCTTTCTCACCTGTCCTGCTCTACCAATCTTCTGCCTTTGCTTCCTGTATTGTAAATGATTAAGCAACCGTAAGAAAAAGGACGTGCCTGTGGTCTGGTGGGATGAGCTGCTGGGTTCTGCAGAACACTTCCAAGCCTTGCGTAGGTTGACTATGGTAGCTCCCCTCTCTTCTCTATGTTGGACTATTTATTTAACCCTTGCTTTATCAATCTCTAATTTGCTTTGTGAAGAAGCATATGCAATTCAGAAATGGCAGTGGTGAAGTATTTAAGGAAGTACTTACTACATTAAATAATTTGAGGAAGTTGCCTTGTAAATAGATAGGAAATAAACTGTCCCTTTAAGAAGATTCAGTGTGAAAGACAAGAATAAAAAATAGTTGATATGATCTTCAGTTTAGGTTAGCTTAATTTCCCTAGCTTAATTTCCCTAGGTTAATTGTAGAGGAATTTCTTGTGGAGCAGAGGCGCGGTATTACTTTAAGGATGTGGACAACCCAGCTTAGGCCTAAACAAAGGCTCTGTCCTTGAAGCTACCTTGGAGCACGGGGGAGGAGGAGGTTTTATCTGTTTTGTGAGAGCTTTGTGAGATGCTTGGCTGGAGGTGCTGGCCCCGGGGGGAGAAGGGGGGGCCAGAGCCACCTGCATAGTGGAATGGCACTACCCAATAAAACGTTGGTGCGTGTAAACCTGTAACTGACCAACTCTGTTACGGGGCAGGCGCGGGGACACTGCTGAACTGTATATATTGAGCTGTCCAGAGCAAGAAAGGGAGGACGACTTGTAGCCATATTGGTGTGATGGTCGTTAACTTGGCCGGCTCTCCGAAGGGACCCTTCTAGAGTTAATTTCCTTAGGTTAATTTCCTAACCATGCGGAAAAGAAACAGCTTTAGAAAGAAGAGGACAAACTTTCCAGAGCAGGATAACATATAGCTGGATTGTTTCTAGCACATGCGTGGATAATACAGGTTCAGATCCCTTCATGCCTAGAGGGAACTGAGCTCAAAACTCCTGCAGTCTGAGGGAGTGCTCTGATTGCAGCACGACTGTGTGAAACAGGTCTGGCAGAGACAGCACCCACTTCTCTTACTGTTTTGGCAGAGAAGGTCTGGATAGCAGTGGAGGAGGGTGGAGATCCCTGCCTTCAGATAGGCAACAACATTTCAGAGAGGCTTAAGCTAATTCAAATATCCTTTGCATTTCCTAATGGCTAATTTGGGCAGCTTCTGCTCAGCCCTCTGTTTGGGGTGTCTGTATTCTCTGCTTCTCAAAGCTCTTCAGCACACAAGCACACTCCTAGCAGTCAGGAGCTGCCATTTTCAGCATTCTGGGGATGAAACACTGCTTGTATCCAGAACAAAATATTTATCTGCCTTTATGTAAATGCTTAACTCTACGTGGTCTTGTGCTTGGTTACCTTGATAAGTGCCACTAATAATAACACTGTGGACAGTATGGTGTTTATATGCAGAATTCATGTAACTTTCACATGCCATCTGTTACAACATCTATAATAGAGTGCTCAAATTTATGGAGCAAAACCAGGGGAATGCACCAGCCAAGGACAGAAAAGACGTATACTTTTGTGAGAATCACTTTGCATTCAAGATATTTTCAAACTTCTACATGCTAGCATGCTACTCTGTGTTTGACTAAACCTGAAACACAGGATCTAATACTAGTATTTTCATTTTGTCTCACATACTGTACTCTGACTGTACTCTGGTTCTGCTACCTTAAATTTCTGTGCGTATGCAGTGGGGAATATAAAATGGGGGATTTTCAAGGATCTGGAGGTCCTTCAGTGTCAAATTACTGTTGAAATTCTACTTTAGCATTTCCATAAGGCCCCCAAATATTCTTGGCAGTTTACAAGAGTCCTTGTCCCAAAGCATTTAAAATACATTTCAGGTGTATCAAGAATAACAAAGCTAAAAACAGGGTGAAAAAAAAGGAAAGAAATAATCCAAGCTATTGTTAGAGGATCAGTGATTATTCAGGTACTTATTATTTTATTTTAAAGGCTGTAATGGAAGGACACTTCACTTCTAATTATTTTTTATTGCCTCACAGATTTTGAGAGTTTAAGAAATGTTTCAGGAAGTCAGACTTGAATTAGAGGAGGGTTTCACATGAAAACTGATTGCTTTTGGAATACAGAGTTGCCAACACTAGCCATCATTATCTAGTACAAATACCGGAAACAAAATGGCTCACTGATCTCCTTTTCATCAGTTTCTTTTTTTTCCAAATATACCAGTGCATTTGTCTATCTTGGGTTAAAAATATAGATAACCTTACAGTTAGCATAAACAAACCAAGAACAAAAAAGATCTGCACTATTTGAGCAAATATCAGCAAGCAGCTGTTTTTTTTTTTAAAAAATAATCTTAAATAATGAAAGAACTTCTACTTCAAAAATTTTAAACTTGTAAAAACCAAGAGCATTTGATCATGTAGATTTGGTGCCTACTCACTGGAAAGTCACCAAATCTCACTTGTTTTGCTTGGGCCTCACTCAGACATAAGTGGCCTCAAGCTAGCAAGCAAGCCAGCAAATGTCCTGGCTTGTAAAGAAATCTGATCCAACTCTGTAAAATGAACCCAGGCCTAAGAGCAGCGGTGAGGGAAATGTGTGGAAAATTAATGATGGATAATAGAATGGTGGGACAGCCTTAAATAAGAAAGAAGGAAGGAAGGAAAGGAGGATAGGAGAGGTTGTTAGTAAGTTTATGCAACAATTCCAGCTACTGGTCTTCAGAGTTAAGAAAGCTACAGAGTAGCTGAGCACTGCTTGTGATTTTGCCAGTGCCTAAGCTCTAGAAATGGCTGCTGTGTTGCTCTTGCCTTTCTGCAGCCTAAAATTCCCCATTGCATATTCTTCACGATACCTGTAGCAGAATTGCTTTATAAGCTGTTTCAGCTGCAACAGCACTTTGGGTTGGTCCCATCTGTTTAAATACTCCTGGGGAAGGGGAGTGGATTGGAATTTGCTTGGGCTCAAACTGGGTATAACAGCAAAAGCTATGCTGAGAACTACAAGCCTGGCCAAGCAGAAGGAGAAGGTAAGGGTAGTGTATCTGGGGTTTTTTGGTGTTTGTTTTTTTTTTTCCCTGCAGGCCTCCAGGCATTTTGCAAAGATAAGCTTCTTGTGATATGATGTCGTGGATGGCGAAACAGTTGCAGGGAGCTTGCAGTTGCACAGCCCCTGTCTGGTGAAAGGAATGGGTTTCGCAATGGAAAGGAAAGAACAATTTTGAGGAAACTGTGTATGTTTCTGGAACACTCAAATCACATGTTTATTTGGCTAATGGCCTGTGATGCTCACCTAGAATAGACTTTGAAACGTGGCACTATACTGTAGTGACTTTGTACCAAGAGGAAAGTGATTTTTTCCTCTTACTCCTCCTAACTTTGTTTTATTGAAGAACGGGTAAAATACTAATATTTTTCCTCTCTGGACCCTAAAATGTCTTTAATTCCTCCACTGCTGTTTCTGAAGAACCACCTGTTCACTATGGAGAAGCATCAAACTGCCTTTATTGCTTATGACCATGTCTAGCGCCCTGCATCTTTAAAAGACCATGTATTGAAGGAGTGGCCCAGGTGATTCTATGTGGTAAGCTGATGCCTCTCGTGCTGCAGATTTCCTCTTTGTTTGAGGAAAAATGGCAAGGACTGTACAGAGGGAGAATGGCAGGCAGTGGTCTCCATCACTTTATTGCTAAATAACACCCCATGGCTGCTGGATTACTATTTTTGTCTCCTGTTGAGAAACCTAGACAGAAAAGCACAGCTTGCGCGCTTGTGGTTGTAGCCTCTCTGCAGGAGAAAACTTGTTGGTGTGTTTTAGGTTTGTCTTTTCTCCTTTCTCTCACAATCTGAAATGAGGATTGTATGCTGTAGTCCTTGCAAAACTGTTCCCATTTCCAGGGAATGTCTGACAACAGTTTCCCGCACTTGCAGTATGGAGTATTGCACACCCTGTTATCAGGTAAAAAGTAAAGTGACAACTGAAATGGAGTGGCAGCAAAATGTGTTTCATACATGGCTGTGACAGAAAAGCAGACCCTTACCCTGCTAAAGAAGAGCAGTATTACCAAACACATTTCTGGCTACATCTATCCTGCGGTGCATGAGTAAATGTTGAGGTTGATTTGCCCACTCAGAGGTGCTTTAGGGCCAAAATTTGGGCAACTTACCTGGTCGTTTGGGTGTTTAGGGGAAAAAAAAAAAAAAAAGAAAGTCTTGTTATACTGTTCAACATACTTTTCTTTTTTTTTTTTTCTTCCTGAACCTGTTGCTTCTATGCCTGCATAGTAGCATAGGGGCTTTCCCAAAAGAGCTTTGGGGAGGTTCAGGAGAGGACTAGGCTTGGCCCACACTCCTGAAGAGGAGGCACTGGGGGACCTTGACAACTGCTTTAAGCTTCCCTCTCTGGCTGCTCAACAGGGAGAAGAAACAGACTTTCCAATAAAAGCTTTTCAGGTGCCTGTCTGCACCTTTATTACAGTTTAAAGAAACAGACTAGGATCAGGATGTCAACAAACTGACGAATTCTGTAGCTTACATTGAATAGATGATCATATTAGATCATCATCAGGGTTCATACTAACCATAAAAATTATCTGAAACTAAAAAAAAAGATACTGACTTGTATAGGAAAAATGAATATGTAACATACAAACATACAGATACACATTACATATATACATACATAGCGAGGCAGAAAACCTTAACTATGTGGGAGAGATGGTGGTGATTTAGCAGGCAAACTCTTTTTTTCCTGAGAAGTAACTTTTAAATCACTTCACATGGCTCAAAGAGTGGGAACCAGTATCAGTGGGGAAGGAAAGAAATAAGAAATGTTTAGAAATACCAATGTTTCCAAACATAAATATTTCCATTTCTGGTTTGATGAATCTGTTTAAATCCTTTCAGGTTCCTGTGGAGGAGTAAAACAGCCTAAAGGTAAGATTATGATGTAAAAGAGTGTTTTTTGTGACCTTGGCAAACCTATGAGCTGACCAAGAGAAGTGATGGCTCCAGAGTGCACAGTGCATGTTTTGCTTTTCTAATGTCTAGAAGATTCAATACATCTGAAATATAACAAAAAAAAAATTCCTGCAGGGCAGTGGAGTTGTCCTTCTGACAAGAGGGAGCTGTATTCTTTTCTCATCACCTCATAAACAGTGGGGTTCTGACTGAGGATGTTAGGTAATGCTTGCCATATACAGAACTCAAAGGGGGTATTACTTTCATTGTATAACCCTTAGAGATCTGAGGCAGTATTGTTTAACAAAGCAGATTGTTTTTCCCTCTTGCTTTTACTGAGCTTTGATGCTGATTTTAGAACTTGACAGCTGTGTTTAGACTTGTCTTACGTCTCTCATACAGAGGGGGGGGAAATATAGATGTTTGGGGCAGCAGGCAACATAAACTGTGTGGAGGGGATGGTGGGGGTGGGGAGGAACAGAGGCGAGATTTGCCTTGGGAAACTGTGGAAACAACATTCACAATGATGAACTTCTAGACATCCTCCTGTTGGGAGACTCCTTAGAGCTGGGTAGGGGCATGGTGTTTTATGCCCTACCCTGGAGAGCTGTGTACCTCAGAGGGGCTCCTTGCCACCTAGTACCCGTTGTAGAAAGGTGTGAGTTCTGGCTAGGCACAATTCTTCAGAAGGATTCCTATCTTTGCTTGGGATTGTAATTCAGACGACTTTGAGACCCACAGGACTGTTTGATGTTACCTGTAGTGTTCTTCCTTGTGACAGTATTTAGGTATAAGTCTTTTGCATGACAAAGTAATTAGCGCTTAGTGCTTTTCCTTGTGACGGTATTGAAGTATTTTGTATGACAAAATAATTAGGGTAAACCAATAACTATTATGAATAGACTCTGAAATATAGCAGAACTTGTTACAGCTATCATAATCAATTAAGATGAAATAAACACTTCATCCTTAGTTTCAAATTCCGAATATCAAGCTAAAGTTAATTTTTGTAGAATATTAACCTGCTGATCTGTTTAAGTTCATCATTTATGGCATACAGAGAGGTGTAAAGAGTTCATATTTGTTCAATAGCTGAGCTTTTCCTATGGCCCATCTTTGAATAATTATGAATACCTTGTTCAATATCTGAAAACTGTTCTGTTCCACCATCTCTACAGATATCCCAGGAAAATGTCTTGAATAAGTCAGTGGGACTGCACATAGGGAACCAAGGTTTAGGGCCAAAACAAAAAAAGAGAAGCCATCAAGGGACATTCTAAACTCCAATAAAATAGAAGTTAGGCACAGTTCTGTCCTGAAGAGCTCTTCTCACTGTCCTGTCTAATGATGGAAGACCAAGATTATTAATTCTTCTTTGGTAAAATGGCATGCAAACAAGGGCTCTTAATGAATTGTGTGTCACAGTATTTTTTGTGTTTGTTTTTTCTTTGGAACAATGATATTTTCACAGTGTTTGATCAAGTAGTAACACTTTCAGAAGAGTTCTCCTGAGTTTCAGCAAGATTATATCTAAAGTAAGATGCAAAACCCTGGGTCCCTTTAGATGTTTCTCTCCGTGTTGTTTATATACACTCTTGTTTCCAAACTGGTGTGAATCTTATAAGCACAGAGCCTTTGTAGCAACTTCTCTGTATGGATGCCACCTCCCCAGACCGTGAGCATGTGTGTCCTGTAAACACACTTCGCCCACTCTGATATGGCATGACTTCATATTGGTTTTCTCTTTCTTTTCAGAATTTGCTTGCTTTTGGCAGCTGAGGGATGAGGAATGTTGAGCAATCCTTGACATTCATTGCACATAGTTTGAATTAATTTTTAACCAGATATCAGAAGCAAGGATAATTTGATGACTACCACTATTAACCATTTCGGAACTGTTCAGTTCAGCAGAAGTGTAAAAATCGGTATACTTCTAAGCCAATATAATATTGTCTGTCCCTGGTTGGTATCGCTTGTGTCCTCTATAAATGGAAATTAGCAGTTCATAGGCCTTGTTTGGGCACTGGGCACAGAACAAAATACACTACAGGATTGTCGCTTCTAATCTAAGATATCAAACAAATACCCCCATAGCTTTGCACCCAAGTTTGGGTCATCTTAGAAAGGAAAAAAATCTAAAAGTTCTTCAAGGATTTTGCAATAATTTAGAGCCAGATCCAAATTTCATTGCTTGCAGTGTTCTTCAGTTCCAAACCACTGTGTCTGGTAGAAATGTCTGGAATGTGGAGTATTGTATTTAAAAACAAAGCAAAACAATCCTTAATAGCCACTCTATCATTTAGCCAAACAAAACCCTATACCCACACCATTCTGGAATGGAGGAGTGGTGGGCATGGGAGAAGCAGTGGAAAAAATAAAATAAAATCAAAACTGTGTATACAGTGACCAGAATTAATCCCTTTGAGGTTTGGAACAAAGATGAAAATATAAATTAAACAAAACTGTCTTTATCCCATAAAATACATAAAGCGTTAGCTACAGAATTCAGAGGGTTCAGTGTTTAGTTCCAAAGAATGAAAGGCCAGGAAGCCACTTCTGCTTGGTTAACCTTACACTGAGGATCAAAGCAGAAATGTATCTTGTTTCCATGTATAACTTTGAAGTATTTTATTAAAAAAGTCAGAAAACTGATCTTAAGAATAATTCTTACTAGGCTGCCTTGCATCAGAGAAACAAGTAAGAAAACTAAAATGGCTCTTTGCTGGAAGATGCATTAGTGCTGTATTATACTAAAAACTTCATCTGTCTATTGTAATTTTTGGTTTGTAAAGACCAGGAAAAAGTTGGACGTTTCTTTTTACTGCCTTGGGATAAATTTTTTTTTTTTTTTTTAAACTCTGCTCTCATAAACCTTCCATATGCTTCTACATCCACATCTTGTTTTCAATTTCAGTGAAGTTTTTTATTTGGAGTCTCATAAAATTCTAATTTATCACAGCTTCTTTTTATAAAATGGAGAGGGGAGGAGAGAAGTATTGAGATAGCACGTGCAAGGCAGTCCCAAGGAACGCATTTGTGAATTTAAAACATTGTTCAGTTTATCAGGCCCTGCTTCAGGTATTGGTAACTGCTTTCCTCACTGTTTAACCTATGATTGTGTATTTTCACTGTGTGTATAGGAAGACTAAATGACTATCTAAGTGTAGTAATATATGTTTTTTGGGGATATGGAATTCAAGTGTTGACTCACACACTTAAATAGGCCATACTAATGCATCATGTGTATACTAAGAGATGGTAAGGAGAGCCTGCCCTGCCAATGAGCCACATCTGCCACTACCTGGTAATAGCTTCTCGTGCATTTTTGTGCATTATGGTTCTTGAATTCAGGAACAGAATGTCAACTGGATATGTCCAATGGGGAACAGAGCACCGAGCATGCTTGCAGGTACGTGAGCTCATGCATCACTTGATTTGCATTTTTACATTTGCTTTTTACTCAGATAAGCAAAACTAGTCTACAGACTCATATTCCTCCGCTTAAATAATATTTTTCTTTTCCGTCGGCAATCCAACGGCAATTCTGTCTACATCCTCAGCAGAGTAAGGGGAAATCAGGTGCACACCTCTCTATGGTGTGCTGCTACAGCAGTCAGTGCTCACTCACCTGTAGAGGACTGACTTTCGTCAGTGGACATCATTTGTTGAATAATCGTAAGAAATACCCTCCAAGACAGCAGTGGTACATTCACAGTAAGAAGTCACTGATTACAGCTGACCCTTTCCCATGTCAGGAGCAGAGTATTTGCCTCTGAGGGAGCAGGAATACTTCCAGGCTTATGTCCTCCTGCTTTGCTCAGAATTGGATCAGGGACCAAACTGGACTAGAAATCTTATTCTAGAGCAAGATTTCTACACAAAGGAACAAAGTGTGTTTCCTACCAGAATAGTTATTTTTCTTTGCCCTTTTCTAGTGTTAAGCTGACCAACCTAAATGAAAACCTCATACTACCGTGGTTCCAAGTAAATAAGGAATTTCACATAGTCCCTGACTTCAGGAGAATGAGCAAGGAACTACATCACTTACATAACCGCATGATGCACTGAAAACACCTGTAAGAAAGACTTAGTGGTATATTGCACCAGCATAACCTATATAGAAGTTGTCATCAGGCAAAATCATAGAATCATGTAATTTAAGAATTTTGTGCAAATGACACATATACCTTTTCATGTGTTGTGTGTTTGACAGACATGTAAAAATATATATACACATACATGCAGGTATTTTCTCAACATATTCTTCTTTGTGAATCCCCTCCCATTCTGTGCATGTCATTGTATACATTCGGATATGTCAATAACACAACACTACTGTTGTTTAAGTGCTTGAAGAGGAGACCCTCCTGGAAAAAGTTTACAGCAGTGAGTCAACTTAAGTAGTGAAAGCGAAATCCAAGTCCTGCAGCACATTTGAAATCTATTCTTGCAGATACTGTAAGGAAATATGAGAGAGGCTCTGCTGGAGAAAAACTGCTGGGCACTGGACTTTCTTCTGCCTCTAAAGAAAATATAGAATAGGCTTTTAACTGCCTTTTCTCCATAATAGCTACTTAACCCTGTTCAACAACATCAAGGGGAAAAAAAGAGAAAATTCCGAGCAAAATTCCTATTCAGAGTAAAAAAATATAAATTAAAACGAAGTGCACAACGCACACCCTTTTCTTTCCGTCCTGTTTTGTTTGGTGTTTTCTAGCTTTGCTTTTCGGACAGCTGAATGGGGGCTGGGAAAGTGTTTACAATATTTTCACATGATTGAGATGGCAGAGTTCTTGCGCTCCCTGAAAGGCCTTCTGTTTTCAGATGGCATTGAAAGTTTACCGTCTTTCCAGACAAAAGGAAGAGAGCCCGTTGCCAGCGGATGAGTAATGGGCATGGCCTCCGCACAATACCTCCTATCCAGTCCTAAATCTACATGGTGTTCTTAGGCTCCCCAGCTTCTCCAAAGCAACCTTTGTCTCTGCTCTGGGAGACCAAAACTGCTCGTTGGGCAAGTGGGGATGCAGCCAAGAGGGGAAGGCTCTGTGACAACAGTTGCTCAGTGCTCACTGCCCAGTATCTGCCTTCTTACTATGCTACTATAATAGTTGGAAACCCATCAACAATTGGGCATCTTCTATACAAATATGTTGCAGACCATCTGTAGAGTTTTCAGTTCCAGAAGATTCCAGTAACTCACTAAGTTTTAATACTTCTTTTTCTTTTTTTTTTTTCTTTTTTTCTTACTAATCTGATGGACTGCCCTGAGATAAGTGATTAAAGCAAAAGCCTGCCATAATTACTTCGGAGTTAAAACTGCACAGAAGTTGCCAATTCCTGTATTTGTTTTCTTACAAGCAACTTGAAGCAGTCTTCCTTTTTTTTGTCAGAAAAAATATTTTGGTGAAAATGATTGCTATTTAATTTTTTTTTCAAAATAGAATAAGCAATTCTAAAGTTTTTTCCAGAGAATTTGTGCACTTGTTGGCGTTATAGAGACCAGTAGGTAATTTTTTTTTCTTGATTCTCTTCTAAAGCTTCCTAGAGCTTTTCTGTTTGGAATTAATCTATAGGCATATATGTAAATGTAGGCTACATATGCATGTGGCTTCTGTGTGTGCATGTGAGCATGTCTTTCTGTCTACCTGTCTAAAAGAACTTGCATTTCACTTTCATGTACTTTAAAGTGTACTAAGAGCTTTCTAAGAATTAAGTGTTCGTTAACTGCACTATTTTGACTGTGTGCTCAGCTAAGAATGTCAGTATTAAGCTCTTATTCTTTCATGCTAATTTGATGTTGCACAGCAACTCATTTATTGTTGTCAAGAAAATAGAAGCAAAGATGTAAGAGATGCTGAATTTCTTAAGAGTTGAGTGTAGCTGGTATCAGCAATTTACTGATTAACCTGCAGTAATCTGCAGTGCTGACAGTCTTGAGTAAACAAGCAATGCATTAATGTTATTATCAAAACTATTTTCTAAATTACCAGAGTAGGACTTTCAAAGTAGCTAATTCTATTCTTCAGATTTTTTTTTTGACCTTTTTTTTTTTTTTTTTTTTTTTTTCTTCTGAGGAGTTAACTGTTCAAAACAGCATTAAAATAATCTGGCTTCATTTCCTCTGCTGAAAGAGCAAGTCATCTGAAACTCGGACTTTTTGCTGAGAGGAGGGGAAAAAAAAGAGGTAGTTTTTCGTTTAAAGAGCATGACCATACACATTCCGCTCTGGTGCCTTTAAAGGGGACTTCCCTGTTTTAAATGCCCTCGAGCACAGAAATACCAACACCTCGTAATTGTTTAATATATTACAGCCTAAAACATTTACAGAAGTGCTTTCCAAGTATTTCACTGTTCCAGGTGCTTGGTCCCGCACCTCCTAAAATAATAGCCTGTTTCCCCTCAGTTCTCATGTGCTTGGTGCCACAATGAGATATATGCTCTGCATCAAGGGAAGGGGAAATGAGGGAAGTGGAAGTGCCTGACATTGGCGCTTGCACTTGCAGCATACACAGATTTCTCTCTCTTGCATCACACAGCTTATAAAGAATGAGAAAATAGCATGCCTTGTACTTGGACTGTACGGTCCAAAGAGAAAAATATCATATTGCTAATCATTTGAATGTCACTCTGCACAAAGACCCCCTATCACTGTGTCCTCTGAGCAGCGTCACAAAAAGAATAATAATTCCACTAAAGAGCAGTGCTGAACATATGCCGGTCCACCATGCAGTCATCTTGCAGCCATCTTAAAGCCATGCTTCAAACTGTATTTTTTGTTTTGTAGTGGTGACGTGAAACCTAAGTCTGACGCCTGTCACATGCAACGGTGTGTAAGACTGAGGGAAAAAAAGATCTGAAAATACCATGATGCCTTATTTTGATTCAGTGGGGGCAAAGTGAGGTACAGCAATTTGCTTGGCCTATGCTTAAGTAATTTATTTTTCAAATCGTTTAGCCTACATGAACTGAGATTTCTCCCCATTCAAGAAATAAATCCCTTTGTACAGAGCACCTCGGGCTTCTGTGAGACTCTGCCCTGACATAACAGGATACAAGCTACTCTCTCAATCTTATTATCATGTTGTACTTCTGCTAAGAGTCTCAGATGTCTCATGCTCATGAGCTGTGTGGTTAGGCATCAATATGCCACAAGCACCGGTAACCTGAACACACTGTGATTCAGTGTGTGGGCACTGCAAGAAACTGGGTGCTGAAAGGGATTTTGTCTCGAAATACCTGTTCAGAAAGTCTCCCTCCTCTTTCTCGAAAATCCTCCCTACTGCCAATGCAAGCTAATGCAGACGGCTTAAAGAGTTGGGGTTTTGAGCCCTTCTCTTAATGATCTCCATGTAAAGAAGCAGCAGCTGGACACAGTTTCCAGTAAGGAGCTGGAGGGAGAGTGGTTCTGGCTGGCCCAAGGGAGGAGATAATGTGAAGTTAAACAATTCTGTGAGAGCGGAGAACTGAATTTTTCCGTGGCTGCAATCTTGCACTTCCCAGCTAAGTTGCCTGCCATCCCTTTGAACCCACGTCTCCCATGTGACAGAGCAGTGATCTGGCTGCTGAGCCACTAGACTAATATTGTTCTTTTAATCTCACAAAAATGTGCTATAAAAGAGTTTGATTCACATGAGAAATTAAGTATAAGATCTGTCCTCATAAAGACATTATACCATGAATGCTCTCTTTCTGCTGGCTGCAAGAATAGGTGGCTGAAGGGTGAAAGGGTAGCATTTACATTTAAATACACGTATTGGAATCACACAAACAGAAGGCTAAAACTACTACTCCCTCTCTGAATGCTTTTAGTTTGCTGCTTTTTTTTACACAACAGCATTTTTTTTTTTTTTTTCATAATTGAAAATGGGAAACGAGATCCTTAAGATCCCATGAAATAAAACAAAAAAGGCCTTTGTGCCAGCAGGATAAATGGATGAACATTTTCAAACATTATTTTACTTTTCATCTGTATGTGCCGCTCAGGAGGTGAAATCCAGATACAAACTAGAGCTTTCTCTGATGTTACACTAACTGGTAGTGCTGGCTGTGTGTGATGGTGTTTACATTTCCCAGAGAAAGCAAAATGCACTTTTTTGTGTGTGTGTGTGTGTGTCCGCCAAACCCAGATTTACCCCGTGATAAAAACAGAAAGCTCCTTACCACCTAGAGAAAACAGAAACTGAAAGAGAGTGGAAAGATCACTCGGTGCCAGGGTGGCCGGGCAGCCAGGGTGCAAGCTCAGTGAAACCCTTGAAATGCAACCGTTTGACCCAGGCAAGGGCTGCTTCTCTTTACTCTCCAACATCCTTCTCCCCTTCATGCAACAACTAAGGCTTATGGGCTGGAGTTGCAAAAAAATCTGGTGTTGCCTCTGCTCTTTGGGACCTCTGACTGGAAAAAAAAAAAAAAAAAAGTCATGTATTTTCCTTGAATTTTTCCTCACATTTTTCAATGGCTCTTATATCATGATTTTCCACTACCCAAACAAGGGCCAAAACCAAACAGTATGAAAAAATGCCTTAAAATTATAGTATAGCTGGAAATCAAAAATGAGGAGCTGCATTCTGAACAATTTTTGCACACAGTCCTCAATTTGTATTAAATTACCACAGATCATATAACTAATAAAACTAATCATTAAATATGTTTCAGATGCCTCTGAACAGTGAAGAAATTAAAATCCAGATTCTGATGTGGCAGTTTCTTAACATATAGTTAATATTTTTTCTTTTTAATATATATATAAAACTACTATCTTAATATATAACCAGGTATATTTAGTTGTATTTTTTTTTAGGTTTTTAATAGTTTTGGTCTTCACAACATTGCATGACTGTAGAAAACAAAACAGCATGTCCTTTGCTCATCTCAGTCTAGCATGTCTTAGTCTTGCTAGTATCACAGAATCACAGAATCAATGTCAGGGGTTGGAAGGGACCTCAAAAGATCATCAGGTCCAGCCCCTCTGTCAGGGCAGGATCACCTACAGTAGGTCACACAGGAATGCGTCCAGGTGGGTTTTGAATGTCTCCAGAGAAGGAGACTCCACAACCTCCCTGGGCAGCCTGTGCTAGGGCTCTGTCACCCTCACAGTGAGAAAGATTTTTTCCTAATATTTTTGTGGAACCTCCTGTGTTCCAGCTTGTACCCATTGCCCCTTGTCCTGTCAGTGGACGCCTGGCTCCATCCTCCTGACCCTCCCCCTTGACATATTTATAAACATTTACGAGGTCGCCCCTCATCCTCCTCTTTTCCAAGCTAAAGAGACCCAGCTCCTTCAGCCAGTATGTCTTCCTAGCTTTTAGGTTATGAGAAATGCTGAACATTTCTTTCTGGTATACTTTCTTCATTCTTTTCCCATAATTTTGTGACAACGACTCACCAGTCATCTTTCTTCTGATCCAAGGAATCCTCTGCAACATGAAATCTCCATGTAGAGAAGCTTCTCTACATGTCGGATGATTCTTATTGCACTCTGTTGTAGCTCTCCTTCTGCTATGCCTTTGTGGAGGTGAGGGGATCATCCTCCACACTGTTTTCCCTTCCAAAGGACTCTGAGCATTAGGATGATGTTTTCGTAGAGTTTAAAGGTCCATTATAAGGAGGAATTATTCTCCTTGGTCATGGATGCTTAGGGCTATGTTACCTGAAAGCAGAGTGTTTTATGTCCTCTGCAGAGGTGTTTATAAAACTTAAACCTGTGCTTTGATCCTAGAGTGCAATGAAGGTGCCTAAGTGCTCCCGAGGAAGAAGTCCATTCCAGTCAGCCAACAGTCATTATTATTCACCTTAGCCTGCTGAGAAATTAGGTAAAAAATATTCTTCTGAAGCCACAAATTTTTAAAAAGTGAAGGGCTTGGTAGATGTTCTGAGATTCTGGTTCCTGGCCTTAGTTTCCTGTTTTCATTAATGGTGTAACAAAAGTATCAAGTTATTCCCAAGAGAAAAAAAACACAATCTATATACTACCACCTTCTGGTAGAAAAACCATCTCTCCCATTTCCCTGGTGGCTACTTAAGTGTGTTTGGGGAAATGTCTTGTGAACTTCCAGGTCAAAGAAGGAAGCCTGTATGTAGTTGCTTTTAGTTTCTCCTATCATTAGACTGGGTGGGCAGAAGATGGTCAAAGTTGCTGCTTGAGGTTAGAATCAGACACCTCCATCCCAATTCAGGTAAAGTTACTGGATAAAGGCCAAGCAGTTTATGCTAAAAGTTTAGTATCATTAAGTTATATCAAGCATAACTCAACTACAGTCAAATGCTTATTTCCTAGCTTGAGGCTCTCATTTCACACACTGAATGAATAAAACATAGCCTGACCAAACAGAGGTTGTGAGACAAGTGCAAGCTCTACTTAGAGGTTAACAACCTGATTTCTCTCGTACCAGTTTTATGGTTATTTAGCTCCATTGACTTTGGTGGAATGAGTCCTGATTTACAGCATTTCTTCAGAGTGGGTTTAAAGTTGCATTATACAATAGCGATGCCTGGTGCCAGATCTTTGGGAGCAAAGCATGTTTCTATTGTGCATGCCACGGTACTACCATTTCTGAGGCTCTGAAGAAAACTACTGTTGATTTTTGATCTATAGAGAAGAGATTTTCAGGAAATTCTTTAGGTTTTTTTAATTTGTTGCATTTTTTGATTTAATACCATTTATGAGAGGGGTTTTTTTTCCCAGTGATTTGTCATTGTCAAGGTAATCCTGCAGTTTTAAATCAAATGTATAGGTTAGTGGTTTACAGAGTCCATATTTGTGTTCATTTTTGGCTGGAACAAACACCCTCACTTGAGTTTAAATCTCAAAAATGCTATAAAATTTAAAAACCAGAACCCCAGCAATGAAGCAGATAGAATCAGTTATTTTAGATACTATTTGGAAATTAGTTTACCTCCTGTCACTTCTTCCAGGTACCATTTTAAATTTGTTCAAAACAGAGTACCATTTCTTCAGAGTTTGATGTGCACCACCATAGGAGGTCTCCTGTGCTGCTGCTTACCTCATATTGACTTCACAGTGTAGAGCAGATAGGAGAAAAAGTGAGGGCATCTGATGAGGGAATGAGGATCTGTGTTCTTAGCTTGACTTATGTTGACACAAAATATTTTTACCATGGGAAAGTTAAGCGAGCTGAACACGATAAACTTGCAATCCACTTCACTGCTAGGTAGATACAACTATGCCTGCTGGAGCTCTCATTAAGGAACTTTAGCTCATGTACACCAAGGATATGAAAAAGCACATGTGCTTTTGATGTCTCTCTGATGTATCTCTTAAATTGCCAGAGCTTACCTTTCACAGCAGCTGGTCTATCACTGGAAACTGTAGAAGGATCTTACCTTCCTTGTGAGCCAGCCCTTGTCTTCTTATCAAGTGCAGTGACCGTGTTCTTTGGAAAAGAGATCAGCTAAACTTCTCCTTTCTCTTTCCCCATAAAATAACCTGCAGTGGGGCAGAAGTATCAGGAATGTAGTGCAGCAGTTAAAAGAAGTGTTTGTTTCCTGACAGATGTCGTTGTTTCTCAGTTCTCAGCAGCAGGAACTTTGAACTAATGATCTTTCCAGAACAGGTAAGCCAGCAGAGCCTAAGACTCACATTCGTGTTGTGATGATTTGATATTGTGTTATGTGTATTTCTAGTAGGGACAATGTTCTGTAAAACTGTATTAAAGATAATAACAAATAAAATCATACTAACTTGTCTCCCCAAAAAACAGCCGTCACTAGAGTTATTTATCTGGTGGATCTTGGAGGGGTCAAGGCCTTTACAGACGTCAGGGTAAGTGTAAGACAGCCTTTGCAGAAGGAACGAGGTGGCAGTGGTGCCACCTATCTACTTCTCTTCCTTTTCCTCCAAAAAATCCTGGCTTTAGGGAGGGGATAGAAATTTTTTCTTATGTGCCTAGCTTGCTGGGAGAGAGCTGCATAACTGTGGTTTGTTTGCTCAACGTTAGCTGTGCTGCCCAAGTGTGAAAGCAAGCATGGAGGGTAGATTCTCCCTAACTTCTGTGGGATCTGGAGCGGTTCCATGAGGAATGCTACTGTTTTCAGCACTTCCCTTGCTCTAGGACCAGGCACACTGAGATATGAATGTTGTTGCAGCTGCCACATACTACATACAAGCCACATGTTGATGATTATTGTTTTAAATAAGAAGGTCTTTGTTTAAAATGTTTTTTTTTCTTCCATGTAGAACCAACCAGTTTTTCTATGATACTTAAAGCAAGAGTTTCTATTTTTAGCGTTGCTAATGGTGTGCCTGAAATTTATGTAATATCACAGTTTGTATTTGTAAAAAAGACTGTCCAGTTATATGTTTATTTACTGGGCAGATAGCTTCATAGTAACATAGAACTAGCTCCTAACTAGTTGAAACAAATTGGCCTGTTCATTCTTCAATTGTTTATACCTTCTAATGCTGTGGTTTGTCTATTACTTCCAGGTCTGCTTCAATCCACTCCCCAAATAACAGTGCTTTTCTTCAAAATATAACGAACTGCGTTGTATTTATGAGAGTTGCATGGGCAAATTGTGTTACTCCTGCCACCTTGCTGACTGCCATGTCACACTGCCAGTGTTTGGACTGAGCACTGACTCCTGGATTTGTCAAGACTGGAAAGGAAAGGGAAGACCTGGGCACACTGACTACATCTAAACTATTAAATAAAATTAGCCAGAGACTTTTCCTGGAGGCCAACTGGCATGAAAGAGCTAACATTCACACAGTAAAACTCTCTTACCCTCCAAATCACAGTGGCTACATCCAAAATACCTATTGGAGATGGTCCCTGACCCAGGTTAATACCAAAGCTGTGCTTTGCCAATTGTCTGGAAGAGCACAAGCAGGCTTGGGCCAAAACTATGCCAGGGACCAATTTAGTGGTATGGACAATTTCAGGCTCATGCCTTGCCGATCCCGTTCAGTTTATTCACCGTCATAGTGAAACCTCAGTGATTCTGCCAGGAGTTAACAGAAAACCCCTACTGGCCTCAGCAACCAGAAGTCACTGAGAAGTATAATCATTAGCTTGTTTACCTCCTTCATATTTGGATGCTTTTTCTCTCACTCTGTTTTTTACTAAATGAATACTGAAGTGACTACATTTTAAATCTCTCAGAGTAATAAAACTGGGTTGTTGCCTGCTCAAAACCTGTTGTTAGTTTTGAACTCATGAGAGGATTTTAACACAAACTGAGGTTCTGGAAAAGTCAGCTTCAGGACTCTTCCCTGATGGAGAGTCTCCTACCGCTTTGAGCAACTAAAATCTTTTGTAACTCAGCACCCCGTTTGGTATCCAAAGGGTAAAAAGCTGTGAAGTGTTGAGATACAAACATGCCAGGTGCTCGAAGTCACGTAAGCACTCTAAACTGATGTGAACACAAAACTCCCTTTGATTTCTGCGGCAACTTTTTTTCCACGTACCTGAGAAGAGAATTTATTTTAAACCCTGCAAAATGGACACAAGTGCATTCACACCTATATCATGATGTTTTCACAGTCAGAGCACTGGGAGGGGGTTTTGATAAGCCTGAAATGAGAAAGTGCTAGTGCTCTGTCTCTAGGGTTAAATCTGTGTGCCTGGTACCCCAATTATTCTATGTAATGTTGTCCTTCCCAGTCATATGTTATACTTCTGCCTGAAGCAATATTAATAATAACCAAAATAATAACCAGGCAATTCGTGCTAATATCTCTTTCTCTATTCTAAAAATAAATGACAGTGAAGGCCAAGTAAGTTTAAAAAGCTCATCATACAAAATGATTATATTAAGCCATGCTGCATTACTGACAGTACAGAAAATTACCTGCACGTATTGCATTAAGCCATGATTTTCCAATGATGGCAGCAGCAACAGTAGCAGAACTGGGACATTCGAATCATTATGTTATCAGTTTGGTAGGTAACTACTATGCTGAATTGCTGCTCAAAATGAAAAACTGTATTGTTTTATCCATGAGGTTTCTGGTTTCTAGCACTAGTCTTTACTTTTCTTAGAGCTCAGACATATGATTGAATTACTGAAGCTGTCAAGTACTGATTTCAACGACATTTAAGCTAACACGTATTTTGCCTCAGGTTTGCTACAGGCTAATAGTGTGCTGTTAATTAATGCGGTCATTTGATGTGCAGCACCTTGCTGAACCATGAGAACTTGATTGTGTGCTTTCACCCAATGTTCCTTTTAGGGTAAAAAGACTCTTTGTTTCTTAATTGACCTATTCGTGGATCACTCTCATAAAAGAGGCTATGGAGCTCGGCGTGTACGTAGTCATACCTGGCCTGGGCTGTGTGAATCTTATTTAATGAAAATGTTATGAAGAAAAGAATAGAGTTGTTGCCCGGAATGATTTACTTAGAAACAGATATATTTTTTTCTGAGCTGGATTTTGAAAAGCAGGAAGTATGTCAAAGCAGAGGAGGAACATTTGACCTAATTACCTTTGGCTCCCTTTCTCTTCCCTTTATGTGTTGCCCCTCAAGCCTGAAACACTCTCCCATGGATGCTTTCATATGGCAGTGACTCGGCTCAGACCTAGGGAGACCATTGCATCTGTTAAAGTTTGCAAGGCATAATGTGTTTATTTTTGCCATCCGATCTTGCAAGGAGTCAAGGAGGGCTTGTATGTCCCTCCTACTGATAACAGTGGTGTCAAAAGTGCTCAGACCATTCCAGGACAAACCCTTGAAGGCTGTGGGTTAGAGAGCTGCTAATGCTCCTTTGGAAGTACATGCAGATTCCTTTGGTCTTCGCTGGCCTGGCACTCCATTAAAAAACACAAAAGCAACAAAAGAAAATTAAACAGAAGAAAACAACCAGAACTCAACCCACAAAAGCCCACACAATAGTCGCAGTGGCCCAAATAAAACATACCCCCCCTCCCCCCCCAATCTCAGTCTAAGTGACAGGTTTGGGGATCCTCTGGAATTGGACAGAGGCTTGAAACTTGACCCAGGGATGAGTATCTCCATGGTCTTTCCATGGGCAGAAGAGTGCAGGCTCTGCCCATATGTGAGTGGACCGCGGTGTGTGAAGACATAGCCTAGTGGTCCAAGCTGGTTTCCCTTTTCTTCTGGCAAAGGATATCACCACAGGCTTGATGCCTACTCACACTGCGCAGGCTCTGAGCTGTGCTCTGCAGCTATCACCCCATCTCAGGCTCTTTTTGAACCTGTCTAGCTTTTTTTTTAAGCTGGATCCTTTCAGCTTATATTCTCATTCTCTCTCTAACAACTCACTCTCTTTTTTTTTCCTTTTTTTCTTTCCCTACTACCGCAACTGAACTTGCTTTGCCAAACTCTGCACTCCTCCATCTAACCACCCCATATGTTTATATTTTCCTATTGCTGAGGCACAGTGTGCTGACCTGGTTGGATATCTCCTTTATCACAGAGATAAACATGATGTCCCCCTCACATACAGTTTCTATCACGTGTGACCTTTCATCTTGAACTGCCATGACCTTTTTTTTTTTTTTAATTAATGCTGTGCTGTGCTGCTTGCAGAAGCCAGGAAAGAAAATCTTTTGTTTCTAGATAGAATACTGCTAAAGGACATGATACGGTCTTGTTTTTAATCCAGCTAATTAAAATCTGCATGTGCAGTGTAACTGAGAATGCAGCCTTCGCCCACCACTTTCCCACAGGCAGGGAATAAAGGCCTTTAGTGCAGCAGTAAGCTAGCCACCCTTGGATAACAGAGAACAGAGCCCACAATTCATCCCAGCTTTCGTTATCATATCCGCGGAGGGCTTTCCCCTCCCTCCCTCCCTCCTTCTCTCCCTCCCCCTTTCTCTCCATGGAATCACTTACTGTAGCTATGCGCCTCTATACATCACTGCAGAATGTAATCAAGTTAAAAATATGTTAGCTTGCATTTATCTATGCTCCAATGCTTTCTGAATATAATTCATTTCTAGTACAAAAAAAAAAAAGAGAAAAAAAGGAAAAAAGAGAAAGAAGAAAGAAAGAAAAAGCAAGAAAAAGTGTCTCTTTCTAATCAAATGTCAAACCTATTTGTGTTAAAACTGGTCTGCCAAGAACTAACTGAATAACACAGTTTAGCAGTTCGCACTTTCATACGTTCATTATGTAGGCTTTTTGGGATTTGCTGGATGGTTGTGGTTATTGTTAAGGCTGCCTATTGTGTGTTTGTGTGTGTCAGGGAGAGGGTGCCATGGAATTTTTTTTGTGAAACATTTCCTTGGCTAGTTTTTCACTTGTTGCTTTTTCTTGCCTAACTGAAGTGGGGGAGGGAGGAGGAGAAGGAGGGCAGCAGGGTGGGAAGAAGCAGGGAAGGCAGAACAGGACGCACTAATATTGAGCCTCCACCTGTTTTCTCTTTCTTCAAGTTATGTTTCATATGATGATGATGAGGTCAACAGGGAGCTTAAAAATGTGCCAGGAGATTGAAAACTTGGAAGGACATTGAACAACATGAGTAGAAAATACATTTCAGTGCATGTAAAGAAGTCCTCCCCCCAGTTCCCCCAGTAAAGCACAAAAACAGGCTTTCTGTGGGCATTCCCTGGTAACCCGCACAAAGGGCTGTCCAAACAGCTGTGCCTTCAGCTAAACACCATCCACGGGCTGCTGCGGAAAATGCCGATTTTTGCGCATTAACTGCCCTAACTCGAAGTCAGCAAAATATACTTATGGTTATTAAAGGAAGGGTTTTTGAGTCCTGAATAAATACGCAACCTTGGGGAAATTATTTACTTTATATTGTCTGCAATGTGTTCATATGTATGTTGTATTCAGGGAATGATTAAATAGATACCAAAAAGAGGTGGTTTGACATCTAATAAAGCTTATTAGGTGACACCAGTCTAACTAAAGCACCTAATGTGTCATTTTTTTAATACCTAAGTGTCTTAAAAACAGAGAACAGAACCATTAAAGGACATCAGAAATACCGTGCTGCTTATATATTAAAAAAGTTATGTCAATCAAGTATGATAGTGCTTTTCATCACAACATAGTTATCTTATGCTGACCTCTATAAGCACAAATAAGATCTGTACATTTTTATGCTCTTAGTGCCTATAGAAAGGATAACATTAAATAAGAAATAGCTATTAGTATACATATATAACTCTGATCTGCTGTATTTACATAACACATTGTGAAATTACTGCAAGCATGAATTTTTATGTAGTCTAGAATTAGTCTAATCAGTAGAAGAGTGATAGCCTAGAAGACATCTATAAATTTGTATTTTAAACAATTTAAGATTTTCTTTTTTTTTCATATTTTGAGGAATATGTTCAATGATCGCTCTTCAATAGTGATATCTGCTTTGACACAGTGAAAAGGTTGCTAATATCAAGCATTTGTGTATTGCATAAGCAATATAAGATTTATGAAGCTTTGTGTATTCCTTCTAAATGTGATAATTCTAATAAATATGACATTTTATTTTTTGCCACTGAGCAACCTTCCTTAAACATTAAAATTAATTTGTATTTTAGGGGGGACTGTTACAATTCTTGTGGGCAGATAAATAAAAATAAATAATGTCCTGAAATTCTGCGTAACTAATAACAAAATTAGAGTGGCAATTATTATTTTTGTCACTAATAAGTGTTGTTTTAGAGCCCTTCTTATGTATAGGGCGCAACAAGAGCTGAAAATCGACCACATTGCTGTGTTAGTCACACATGGCAAGCAACATGGCATAAATTCCCTCTCAAAGATTCTGAAGGATGCTGAACATCAGGGCATGCTAAAGGTCAGGCTTAATAATAGGGCCTGAGTCTCAGATCCCCACGGTGAATATTTAGTGTGTTGGAAATCAGGATGACTTTACTAAGTCCCTAAACCACTTTATAATCTCAGAACTGCATCCAAGAAGTTTAGTTTATGATAGGACCCAAAAGCGTTCAGGATGTTATTCTCAATACACTTAATGAAAAGGGGATTGAAATTACATTATTTAGTCTCACACGTGGGACCTGAACCTGTACTTCAGATATTTTGGTTCATCTGTCGTTAGCAACTATTTACAGGGATTCCTCATTGGTGATACCACGGAAAATAAGGATGTGACAAGAGAATGGACTTGAATTTTCATATTGAATAGTTTTCAAAGATTTTAACTTCCATTTCAAAAGTTTATTGCAAAGTTTTCAAATTTTTGTTTGTTGTATTTCTACTTTTTATGTCAGTATTAGTCTTCTGCACAGCAGATATATACTGATCTGCCAAAATTAAGAGCAAATTCTATGATAAGTGAAAGTTAAGAAAACTCAAGAGGCTGACATGTCACAATGGCAATTATTTAAAATGTTCAACTATGGCTGCAGAAAGATCTCTTTAAAATGACTTCTTCTTTCCTATACTAACCTCATATCAAAGCAAGTTCTTAAATCAGCACTAGAAGAAGTGAAAAGAGTAATTGTGATTAAATTGCTTTTGACGCTGCAAATTCCTCTCGCAATCCAATTCTCAGATTTCACCGCATCCCTTCCAAACAAAAACTGCCTAGCCCATTGTGCAAGAATGTTTTATAAGGCTATGAAATGAAGGGTCGATTAATTATGCCCTTTTTACAAATGAAGATGACCATGGCAGCAGTGCTTCATTCAAACTGATGATTCAGGGGGTCAGTAGGAGGCAGCTGCTGAATTGCAAACAGAAACATGAGTCACCCTCTCTGACTCTTAAATAAAATAAAACAAAACCCAAACCAATAATATGATTAGAAATTACTTTCCTTACCCTCGGAGTGGAGGAAGAGAGTGGCAGATCATCTGTTCTTGCACAACAACTTAGGTAAGTTTATTACTGGTGGTAAATGGTGTGGCTGCAAAGCTCGAAACGGAAGAGTAAACTGACCAAATATTCATGCCACAGTCAGGTTTTGCCCACTGAGAATAACTCGATCTGAATAAAACCTGAGTTGGAATCTTGGGATTTAGCCTACTGTTAGCACAGTTGTAAAAACAATAATCCTAATAAGCCGTTATTAGTAATCGGAACTCAGGGACAGCACTTGGTAGGTATAAATAATTAGTTATCATCAATGGGAAGCCTGTGGTAGCAGCGGGAGCCCAGGGCTGGTTGCTCTGCAGGTACATGGCAAATGCACCGTGGTGGGAACACTACTGTGTCTCCTCCCCTCAGCAGGATGAGCACAAGGTGAAAACTACCAAAATGGAACAGGGTTAACTGTTTATTCATTTTAAAGCCTTCTTTTTTTCTCATTTATCCCTGGTCTGTCCGTAAGGTCCCAATTTCTCTCTGAGACACAGTTAAGTCCAGAAGGAGCAGAATGAACTCCCAGCATAGAACTGGAAATGCAGTACTTGCAAGCACTTCTTCTTAACTTAAGAACTTAAGAACACTTAAATCTTCACATTTGTACCAGGTCAGACAGGACATTGGTAGCAGCCACCCTTTTGCTGCCACTGCAACACTTTTTGGGTTTCAAGCAGCTGAAATGTGGTAGGTGCATCCCCAAGAACTTTGACATATTGGGAAAAATGGAACATCTCTGAAAGCTTCAGTTCAAAATTTAGCCAGGATCAGATCTGGCATAATTTGTTTTTCAGAGATAAACCTGCGAATGCTTAGAAAGAAATACACCTGAACACACATAGCTGTTGAAGTTTAACTCTGATGACATCTTTGAGAAACACACCAAAACAAGCCATAGGTACAAGGCATGAGTAAAGCCTACAAGCTCTTTACCAGGTGGAAATGCCATTCTGTGACAGCTGAGGGTGAGAGGAAACAAAAAAGACTGAATTCAACAAAGCACAAATGTGCACTTTCTGAATGAAGTCAACGAAAAGGTCAACAAAATCATCTGAGCGATAAGTAGTGTAGTGAGGCACACACTAAAAGTCACTTTCAGATGTGCTTCAAATTAGGTTCTTGTTTTGAGAAAAACATCATTTCAGCCATATTTTTTGCACCTGCTTGCTAGTTACCTGGATTAGCCTAATATTGAACATGTACACTGTTGCTTTACTCCTTCCTGCCAGAGCTCCCTATGCTGACACCTGGCCTTGGTGCTTAGAGCTTGGGCTTAGGGTGCTGCGTGCTCTGCCTATGCATTGTAACATTCACATTCCTATTTCCTTGGTATTGCTTCCAGAAATTTATCAGCAGACCTCCTAATCTCTGTTTTTTTTCTTTTCTTCTTCATCTCCCATTTTTTTCTTCTGTAAAATGATACCTGCCATGTCTTGAAGCTTAGTAACTGTTCTTTACGTAAACCTGCAAATTCTGCTTAAAATTCTTCAAACTCTGTTTAATCCCTTTCTCTGTATTAACTGCTTTCTTTCAGATAGTAGGATTTTTAATTTCTTTGTTCTCTCTTGTATTTCACAGTGCTCAAAACTTTCTCATCCCACTTATCACAACCCTTGTCTTAAAAATGCTTTTTCAGAGACTCAACTTCTCACACCACATATTTTCTGAGAGTTTTATATTTCAGTGATTACTATGCAGACGGGTGGATTTCTGTCTCTTCCATTTGAATCTGGTAAGTAACCAAACAAAAGTAAGGGGGTAATTGTGTCACTTGTGAGTTTAATATTTCATTATTCAGCCAAGATCATAATTAGTTTCTACAGTGAAGTTGAAAAGTATGAGCCATTCAACCTAAACTGAGGTTCTGGAAGGACCATAGTCTTAAAAGCAGTGAATTTAAGAAGCAAATATCTTTCATAGTATGATGAAGCCTAATACATTTCTGTGAAGTGTGTTTTAAAAACTGAGAAGTGTTAATTAATTATGTTTTGAACTTAGTATGCAAGTTGACTTTTCAGCTTCGACCTTGATTTAATTATCTGGCAAAATACTATCATTTAAAATACTCTCTTATTTTTTTTTTCAACAAAAAAATTCTTGTATGTTGCTTTGATGAAGATCATCATATAAATTCAAGTAATTGTGAAACTGTTCCTTCCATTTATAAGTATTTATTCCTGGACTGAATTTTCCTGAAGCCTCTGGGACTAGAGGAGTAAACCACCTGGCCAGCGAGCTGGGAGAGTTTCTACTCTCATTCTTACCGTAGTTCCGTCTTGCCTGTTATCCTGATTTGTCTCTGTCGGGTTCATTATGAAAATAATTTATCCTTTGTCAGTATGTTGTTGGTAGATTTAAATAATTCTTAGCAGATTAGTGAGACGCAGGTTTTCTTTGAAGAAATCCTGCTGATTAGACTCTGTGGCATACTGAACACCCAGCTGTTCTACTATTTTGCTTTTAATGACTATTTCAAAGTAATGCCCAGAATAACCAGTGAAGACTCTTCTAAAGAAAGGTACAGCACTTGCTAACTCCAGTCTTTTGCAGCAGTGATTGTTTTCATGCAGCGTAAAATTTTAGTTTCTCTACAACTTGCATGCCTTGAGGGTCTGATAATTTTTGTTTATTATTTTTTTCCCTGTAAATTGGCAATCCAAAATCTTGAATAGCTGCTTCCCTTTATCACAGAACCAACCAATCAAAAAACAACAACCAACAAACAAGAATTTTTGTGATTAGTGATCCCTTGCTGATCTGAGCAAAGATAACTGATGCAGGGAAATTATTTAGCTAATGAAGTGCCTTAGCTTTCCTAATTGCTTTCTTTAGGCCCTTCTGATCTAACACAATCACTGGCTGTTGTGTGAGACTTACTTCTGATGGACCTAGTGACTTTTTTTCCACTCACTCTCAGCTTCTGATAAACCCTCCAATTCATGCCCCAGCTTCCTGTTTCTGATATGCAGAACACATGTCAGAACTGGCCCAACTAGAGATGAAAAATAGTAAGAGAAACTTTAAGATGTTAGAAAGAAGTACAAACACCAATTCAGTGTGAGCTTATGTTAAAACTGAGATTCTAGAGATTCAGTTGTCGTGTAAATGAATCAGAGCTCTGGATTTTTCATTTGTTATCATTAATCTAAAATTTTTTGAGTTGTAAAAGATTCAATGAATGCATGACTGTTTCTCCTTAGTGGTGGCTGTCACTAAAATGAATATGTTGCTGAGTGTTCAGTTTCTGGGAAACGTGGTTGAAACCTGAGCAGCTCTCTCAATGCAGAGCTCCGAGTCAGATGTTTTCAGAGTGGATGTTCCCCATTAAGTAATGACAGAGAACCATACGGAACACATTACAAATCGAAACACTGATTGATGAAGTGCCTGTGGTCAGCTTTCTACAGAAATGAGAATTTTGAACGTATTATCACGTCAGCATGGAACTGATCTCACGTACAATCGCATTCTGTTTTCATTTCTTTTTGCTTCACAGTCTCACACGTGCTGCTCCAGATCACGTTTATAGTGAGCAGAACCTCAGACCAAAGGAAATAAAGCACCAAGTTTGAGCTCTGATGTTTCGTTGATTTAGCCCAGTTCACAGAAGCCTGATAAGTCTGAGTTTGCTCACACAGCTGGTAAGCTGCAAACCCTTTCTCCCCTAGTAAACTTCTCCTCTCCTTCCCAAGAGCTGGGAGAGAGGACTCAGAAATTGCTGGAGCATTCCAGCATTGGAGTGGGAGCAGTGGGGTCACCTGGTAAGCCAGGGTGGGTCCTGTGCAGGTTTGAATTTATCAGACTGAAAGCTCTGCTTTGGCTTCCACTTTTGATTTCCACACTTAGACCATTTGCAGCAATCCAGTGAGGAAAATCTACTGGTTCATGCTGACTTCAGGGCAAGATTGCTCGACTTGTTTGATTTCAAGTTACTTATTACTCTAGTTTCAAGTTCAGGTTTGTTTCAGATACAGGGACCTCTCCTGTTTTATGCAGAAAGCAAACAGGGCTGGTCATGTGAAATGTGTACAGCTATTCACTGTGTACTCAGTTTGCAAGTGAATGCATGTCTGAGTCACAGCACATTTAAAGGAAAGTATACAGTCAAATAGTAAATTTAGAAACTTAGGTCAAGATATCAAACTTTTTTTGCTTTTTTTTTTGGTTTCTTTTGTTTTCCCCCAGAACAATTCCTAAATAGTTCTTCAGTAAAAGCCCGAACAGGAATAGACTTAGACACATACTCAGCCCAGTGTTATGAATACTAATTTCTGAGATCCCAGCATGACATTATTACAGTGCTAAGTCACATCAGGTGTGAGAGCCAAGTCTTGCTTATGCCTTCACTAATGGAAGCTCACTCAAGTGAATAGAGTTGCTTGGGTTACACTAGCACAGCTGAGGCCACAGGTTGGCCCAGGACCTAACAATCTGAACCTAAGAGGAAGTAAATCAAATGTCTACTAATGCCTAGAAATGTGAACAGTGGACTGGGCCTAAAATTAAAAATAAGGAGAAAGAGAGACAGAACACAAATGTAGAATAAAATGAGGAAATGCACAAGGAGCTGTTCAAGGATATAAGATTTTAAGTCATCCATAACCATTGTGATTATTTCGGTGTTCTTCCTCTGTTGGATGGATACAAGTTGGAACATAGGAGGTTCCACAAAAATATTAGAAAAAACTTCTTCACAGTGAGGGTGACAGAGCACTGGAACAGGCTGCCCAGGGAGGTTGTGGAGTCTCCTTCTCTGGAGACTTTCAAAACCTGCCTGGATGCATTTCTGTGTGACCTGCTCTAGGTGATCATGCTCTGGCTGGGGGGCTGGATGAGATGATCTTTTCAGGTGCCTACCAGTCTTTATGGCTCTTCACACCAGAGCCACAAGCTCTGCTCTCAGGAAAGAGTGTTGCAACTGTACTTTTGGTGCCACCCAGAAATTCAAGTCTGGCCTTAAATGGGGCATGGGTGAGGACTCACAGAGCTAGTATCTGGCACGAGCTCCAGGTTCTGCTAGTCTTGGAGGATCAACAGTCCAGGGTCCTCACCGAAACTGCTCCCTTAGAATAAAGTGAGCAGTAGGAGCGATCCTGACTTGGAGAGGAGAGCAGCCTAGATAAGCACAGTGTGAATTTGTCAGTGAGGGACATTCCCATCATATACTGCTTGACCTGGGAGACATGACTGAGGTTCTGGTGCCAGAAGGATTTGTATTGGACTGCATACCTGTTGACATGGGCATGCAACTGCCTTTCTGACAGCATAGCCAGTGACTTCTAGATTTCTTTTGCAATGACATGAAGCAAGAGTGTGTTTCCCTGGCTCTTGAAGTTGCTCCAAGCCAGGGCTAAGCAGGCTTGGGCTCCTGCAAACCCTTGGCCAAGCGTTTGACTGCTCTCTTGAGCTGGAGCTAACATGGATGTGAATGTGTGGTCAAAAATATTTAGAACCACAGAGAGAGATCAGTTAAATCAGTTATCTGCAGGCTGAGGCTGCCTCTGTTCCTTCCAGCACTAGTTGCCTTGAAATTGATGGGCTATATCTATAGGTAGACTATATATGAACTATATGATATATATGAACTATGTGATAGACTATATATGAACCTGAGGTTGTTCTGTTGATTAGATAAAATAAGGAAATTCTTCTTTCTCCCTCCACTGCAAGTTTCTAAACTTCTGGTGGGATCTAAATCAGGGTATTAGGATCCTAGATATTATTGAATTTATCTCCTCCAGGACTTGTTTTGTTCTTCCATACACGAAGATAACAGCATAGTTTTGTCTGAGATACACATAATGCTGTCTGAGCATTTTTATTGGTATAGCTGTTGTTGCCATCTTCCACAACTATAGTTATGGAGACAGAAGACTTGCCAGTATAGTCTGAGTTATTACAGATTTCTATTTCCTTTCGTTACTATATCATCTTCGAAATGGCTTTGTTCAATCCTGTTCCTTTGAGGAGGATTGCTTTACCTTTTTAATTTGCCAATTCTTATACATTTCATCAGCCTTAAAAATAATATTTTTTAAATGCTCAAGTAATTTAAGACCACTTTGTCTCAGATGTAATCTGGTGCTTAAATGTGGGCCTGGAAATGCTATTACCTGCCAAATTTCTGATGAAACTGGTGTGATGTAGACATCTAAGGCTTCTGACCCTCTTGGTCTACTGTAGAAGACCTGGCACTAGTACGACTGTTTAAGTTACTGGTATGTATTTTTTTACTGAAAAACATCCCAGTACAACCACATTTATAGATATAAAGGCATCATATGTTGTTGCTTTTCTATACTGCTGTTTCCTTTCTAGATTGAAATAGGCGATACTGTTAAGAGTACCAGTATAACTGCATCAATATTAAATGTTGTATTGACTATATCTGACATCTTGTTGAAAGTTGTGACATAGGCTTTGAAGTGCTACTCGGTTTTGAAACCAAGATTTAAGGTTTAATTTAGATTGGACCTTTTTGTCTGTTTGGCTCTCTTGAAAGTTTTTACAGTTAGGTTTATGCTGCCAGATCAGATCAGGATTCAGGCTTCGGGTCAGACTTCGGGTATTATGGTTTCTGTCTTATAATACAGATATGACAAAGATTAGGAACAGTGTGAATGACAAGTAAGGCTCACAGTTTTTGAAGCAGAACTAGCTCCCACCAGAGATCTGTCCATGTTGTATTTCTTTAATGAGGCTTGTTTTGAGTTTCCTTAGAATTTTTCAGGCAGTCATCTGAGAACTAAACAGCATGGCTGCCTGAAAAGTAAACAAATGCTTTTAGATGTGGTGGGCAGATCAGATTTGGTATGATTTCTAAGAATGTACAAAATTAAGTCAGCTTTATTTAGGAACAGAACGTTTACTGTACAGTAGTAACACCACACGTGACTCTTCCCCAGTGCTACAACATCATCAACCAGAGAGATTGGACACACAGATAACTGTTCTTGGCCTTGCTGAAAACACCAGTAAAATGTCTAACCACTGCCAGTTGTGTTGTTTCTCAGCTTGTGTGTTTGTCCTATACAGAAAATAAATTAAATCAAAATTCTGTTGTTCCCTACTAAGTCACACTGAGTAGCATCCGACTAAGTCTTGCAGCTGTGGGATTTCCATAGGACAGTCCAAGACTTCTCTCATCAGAACACCATAGCTGGGTGATAACATCTGGCCATCAGGGAGTAACTTTGAGTCTGATTCAACAGGATTCAACAGGAAAACTGGTTTGGATCCAAGCTTCCCTATTGCTGTTACAGTCACAGCATCATCAAGTCTATATCATGGATTGATCTGCAATCCTTGTCCTATTAGACCGCTGATTATGTAACATTAATCACTAATTTTTTTCAGAGTGCCATGAAGTTTCTGCCACCTTTTGCTTTTCTGGAATGATGTAGGATACACACTCACCCAAAAAAAACCTGAAGCCCTCCTTTTCCTGCCCATCTCAACTGCGTGGTGTAAGACCACCCCTGCTAGAAGAGCCAGCAGTTGATACTAAACTCATATGCATTGTACATTTCTGCTTTTTTTATCCATTTTTTTTTTCTGAATTGTCTGATTACTAAAAAGTATCCAAAGGGGAACATAAAGTAAAGGTAGGACTTTGTTCCTTTCTCAGGGCCACTCAGCTCCCAGAAGATCAGAAGCAAGAGGGCCCTTCTAAGTCCCACAGCAAGAGCATGTTATTCTCTAAATGCTTTCTCATTTTCTCTTGCTCTTGGTTTCTTTTAAGCATACATCTGACACAAATTAATCTGCAGGGTTTTTAGTCATTTCCCATCCACTGCTGGGGCAAATTAGACTTGCTGATGTTGTTTTGGCCTAACCCTGAAGCAGCATGAAAGGAACGGCCCAGAGGGAGAGCGAACACGTTCTCCTTGGCTCTTCTTCCATGTACTCTCTGGCCCGTTCAACAAAAAAACGAGTTCAATTGGCCTGAAAGGCACTAGGAGATTGAAAACCCCTCTGTAGTACCTTAAAGAACCAAAATTACTTAATTAATGTGGAGGCTATTATGCACGGTTACCATATGAATGAGTAAGTGGACTGCCTGAGTTACAGAGCAGGAAAGAGGAAAGGATATCTGAGGTCAGCCTTGTCAGGGTAAAGGAATCCTAAACAATGAGGGCATTGGTTTAAGATTTGAGGAAGAATTTGAAAAAGAGCCCTGAGAGTGAAATTAAATGAAGCATGGGAGAGTATTAGTGGAGATTAGCAGTGCTATGAAGGAACCCAGAGCAGACTGCCAATCGCCCCTAAGCACAGGCAGCTTTAACTGGGCTGCTGCAGACGGGAATTAGGCAGTACGCTGCTGGAGTTCAACTGAAAAGTATTTTCTTGAGCAATGTTAAAGAGTTTCTCTTCCACACCCTCTCTCTTTCATTGACTTCTGAAAGTGAACATGCCCCTTTCAGCTGCCTTTTTTTTTTTCCTTCTTTTTTTTTTTTTTTTTTCCCAGGCAGTCTTATGACAGAAGTAGAAAAAACAGAGTGGAGATTTTAAAAGCACTCTGGCACTCTCAGTGTAAATGTGAGATTCACTTAGTAGCACAGGGTTGTCATCACTAATGTACTGCTTCAGATGAGAAGCCTAACGAAACTAATGAAATTAATGGCTGTGTTTATGGCTAAGTTGGTGAAGAAACTGATGAGATGCATTTGCTCACATATAGAATAAAAGGGGTGGATACTGTTTTAGTGAAAGCTGGACTACTTTTTCCAAAATATGAATGCTTACAGTGATCTATTTTTTACAGAGTTCTTTGAAGCCATTTCAAGATTTTTCTCTCTGGAGTTTATCTTGTTAGCTATAATTTCCAGAAAGCAATACCTGCCATAGAACAAGCATCTGTAGGATGAAAACCAGATGAAGGTGGCAATATTTTGGAAGATGTTGGCTACAGTATTTATTTTCTTGGCTTTGATTTCGTTTGCTGTCTCTTTGAAACTGTATTCACTTGCATGTTCTGCAATAACAATCCTGACTGTTGCATATCAGTTCCTGACACTTACTTTTCTTACCAGCTATAAACAGAATTGTTGCTAAAAACAAGGGGAGAGAAAGTGAATCACCTCTCTGAAAATATTTTTATTGTAAGTTTTCCAGATGACAATGGAGGACTAAAACTTGAGTAACATTTGCAAAGCTATCCACAGAATCCCAAGTTGAGACCTGCCAGAGCTTGTAGGAAGTCAGGGATTATATTTAGACCATGTTCTTCAGTTATAACTAATGATCCTGATTGGCTGTGCGGAATAGTGGCACCTAACAGTTGCCTTGGAGAATAGTCATTCAGTGCTTCGGTGTTAAATGCTGCGTACTGTGATACCCATTAGCTGGTTGTAGGGACATAATTTTAATATCTGTCTTTGGAAAGCTGCATTGTATACTTCTCTACGTCTTTATCCTAAAGACTTCAGGTATTTCACATCTGTTAAGTCCCAGTCACTGGCGTTTAGCCTTTCAAGGTAGCTCCTGCACTCTGCTGAGGCACCAAGGGGCCCTGTGTGCCTAAACTGCCTTGGAAGACCAGACTGAGATACGTAAGTTGCCTTGTGAGGAGTCACACTGAGAGCTTCACTGCTTTATGCCCCTAAAACCCGTAGGTGCTTCTGGGAAGGAGATGGGGGTGGAACCCTGACTGTTAGTAATCTTAACAGTTTTCAAGTAACACCAAAACTGGAGTCTGGCTGGTGTTTTAAATTGGAGTGAATTAGTGGAATCTGCACAAATGGTGTTTCATTGCATCAACTGCATTTCAGAAGCAGATTGGATGACATTTTCCAATGTTCCTTCCCTCTGCAGCAATTGTTTCATTCCTCTGCAAAAGAACAATTTAAGTAATTGAATTTTCCCTTAGGGTAGGAAAAAAACTATGCCTCTTCCAGCCATTTCTTTCCTATTTTCCCTTCTATTAATTTAATTGAAACCAAAGTTGTTTGAAATATTAAATACCGTTGGAGGCCTCCCATTACTAAGGCTAGAGCTGTGTGAGAAATAGCTTTCTAACCTGAATAACTTCTGTGTTTTCCTAAACATTCCTGTTCTGCTCCGAGATAAAACCAACCACTTTAAAAGGCAGGAGCACGTGTGCTTGTGTTTACCTGTGGGTGTTAACCTTTCAGCTTCAAAATACTTTCTTTTTTTTTTCCCTGACCAAAGAAAAGAAAAAGTCGCCTGCCCAAAAAATGAACTGTTCCGTGGTTTCATTCTCTACCCAGAGCCTGAGCTGAGTTAACATAAAGGTTAACAAGAAGGCCATCAGAAGTCTGAAATTAGTAGGAAGTAACAGAGAGCATGGCCCCACACATGCTTAGCCAGACTGCCTTCAAAACACACCTTGCAGCCTGGCTGAGCAAGAATTAAATTCCCTTTGGAAAGCAATGTTGCTTTAGGAGACTTGTGACTCACTAGTCACCCGGTCTGTAGCTGTCATGCAGGACTTCACTGGTTGTTTTCCAAGCCAGCCCTGACCAGCATGTTCCACGCGGTCCAGTGGAGTGTGTGCGAGCGGCTGAACCCTAACTTTGCAGCAAAGCAGGGAAGGTATGTGCAGGCAGGTGGCTGCAGGTCCAGCTGGGAAGCAGAGCTTGCTTCTTATACCACAGGTGAGGTCAGTCCCTGACAGATTTGAACACAGCAGGAGCTGGTTAGGAACCTCTCCAGTAAAAACGCCTGACCAAACCTGTTGTGTGTTTCTGCCTTTTCCTTTTTACATTAAAAAAGAAAAGAAAAAGAAAATCACACCGTATAAATCAGAAACAAAGGTGTGGTTGTGTTTGTGGGGTTTTTTCCTAAGCTCTAGAGCTAAAAAAGCTGACACAGGAATTGCACACCCTCTAAACAGCCTGTGTTGTTCCTGGTAAAAACAATATATCTGATGCTCCTGCTAATTCTTGAATTGACCATGGAGTTACTCAACATATCTTCCTGTACTGCAGCACTGATTGCTCAACATATGGACCAAATGGGGTTCACAGCTGAGTGCGATTTTCTATTAATGTAATGTATAATGACCAAATTTTGCCAAATATTAATCTAATTGGTGCTGGAGAACATGTTTAGTTAGGAATATTGCTTCTACTAAATATGTTGCAGGCAATATATTCCTGAACCATAAACTGTCCTTGTTTCTCCACTCCTATCTGAATAAAACACAGCAACTTTTTATTGAAAGATTTTTGTGTTACTTCAAACAGACTTTAACCCTGACACTGCTTCTTAATGAAGTCTAATTACAGAAATGCGATTTCATTTTAAGAGGTTTTGCTCTACCCTTGCCAGTTCTTAGCAATTAGAAATCCTTTGCCTTAGAGCTCACATAGAAGAGAGACTCATACTATTTAACTTTCAAGTCTTCTTTTTCGTGTGTGAACCACAAATATATTAACTTTCAATGATTCACAAATTAAACTAATAAAAACAAAGGCAGGAAGGCTGGTAGCTTCATACTTAGTAAGAACTTGGGAAGTTTTTATTTTTTATTTCTTTTAAATAACTGGAAAACAGCTGAAGTCTCAAGGAAAAAATGAGCCATACGTGAGATCAAAACTATGTAGTTCTTTCAAAAGGTTCTGAATAACTAATCCATTATTAAGATTCCTTTTAGTGGCTGGTGCTCCTTCTAATTGGTTAAACTACTTAAGGAAGTATTTCAGTGCAATCATTAACATAGAAAGCCTGATTGTTTATGCCTTTTGATCATTGATGCTATCAGAGGAGAAGTTGGATTTTAATATTCTTGAGAAGGATGAGTAGAGTTCTGACTGCTATCCATGCTTCTTGGTTGTAACATTATATGCCTAAGATCCTTAAGTTGCATATAGATATCATCTTATTTCCTCTCATCAAATGTTTCTATAATAAATGCCCTTTTTGTACTATTTATTATATGTTATCCAGTGAGCTCCTTGGGAATCAAATAACTTAGAAGTAAGAGAGAGAGAACACATTCTCCTTTTTGTAGGCTGTGTGGACTATATTGTGCCCTGGAGACAAATACTAACTTTGGGATTTTTAATGAAATATCTGACTTTCTATGATTCAGTGTGAGTAGTTGTAGAGGCTAAGTCATCTGCCATCTGGATTTCATCTGTTCATGTTTGACCTAGGTCAGCAAGGTCTACCAGAGTAGGGCTGAACAGGCATTTATACAAAGAAATGTATCATCTAGTTTTGGTTTGGCAAGGTTGCCAGCACGTTCTGTTGCTCTGAGAATTGAGGAGGAATCTTCTCAGGTGAAGATTTCCTGCAACAACTGTAGTGCTTCCAGCCCTAAATTTTGTTGCTTTACTGGGTTTTGGATCTTCTGAATCAGCCCAGAGGTGAGATGTACACAAAGAAGACTGTCAGATTAAAAGCGGGCTCATCACAAATTGAAAGTGCTCAAAATAGTCCATCGCACTTGTCATGGGCTAAAGTAATTCTTAGCATCCTCAGGTACTCTAACAGTGCTTACCTCTTAAGGACAGCTGGTAGTAGGAATGAAAGGATTGGCATCTTTAGCCTAAATTGCTTAGAAACTATAATTATACTGTCTACTATCAGGGATATGTAGTTATGCCTTTTCTAGACTGAAACCAGTGAGAACTTTGTACTAAAGAAATCCATTATGGGTGCAGACACGAGGCTGAAATTTTGATCTAGAAAGAAACTGTACCAGTTGTACAGTCCTGCTGGCTTGGATAGAGGCCAGGAGTAAAGCTGATTTTAAAAAGTCTGTCAAAGCTAGTGTCAAAACATTCTTTGTTAAGTAGGTAGATAGGGGCATTTTATGTTAATCTGGTTCAGAGTGAGGCTAGAAAGCAGTTTCTAAACGCACATTTCTTACTGAATTCAAAACTGTTTCGTGACCATTAGCTCACACTGTGCTCATAGGCAATCTCCATTATTTGGGTTGACTTTCAAAACGCTGATGGGAGCACACCTACATAAGTAGAGCTGAGTGAATAATGAAACAGCGAATAATTTATCTAATACACTTTGGTTAGGGTAGAGCGGTTTGCAAGGAAATTGATTGGTGGGGAGGAGGTTAATATTTTACACTGACGAACAACTACCGAGTCCTGGAAATTAAAGCTGTGCTGTCTCACTGCTCGCTGCCTACGTGTGTGCAGCTCGGGCATCTGCAAGCTGGTGCACACGCGAACGAAACCTTCGGTTCTGGAAAGCCACGTCTGCTGCTATCGCCCTCCCCCAAATCCTCCTTTCTGCTGATACATTTGCCAGTAAAACTGTGAATGTTTGCAGACAGCAGTCACAAAACAGGCCAGGCACAGCAACAGTTAAAGATTAATTAAAAAAAAAAAAAAAATTAAGAGTCACAGAAGATAGGTGCGTTTTGTTAGCTCCCCCTCCCACCAGATGTCCCCTTAGGAATATTTCTCTGGGAAGGGAAATAATTTAGTTATCGTGACTGCAGTTACAGGTTCCTGAATGTTTGATTTAGGAAAAATCTACAAATCTGTTTCCTTATTTTCGATTACACAGATTTTTTGTATAATGTCTGTTGGAAGATCCTTGTTAAAATGCCTTTGAACTGTTTTAACTTAATTGCATTGAAAACTTCAGGCACAGTCATTCAGTTTCCAGTCATGGCCATTGCAATTTAGACCGTAAAGGAAAAGAAACCTAAGGAGGGAGACTGTTTCAGAATGAAAGGCGTGATGGCTGCCCACTCTCAGCTATTTAGTCAGAAGTCTTAACACTGTCCAGAGTTACAGGAATCCTTCATTTAGCAGCCTGTTGTTGTTCCCCACCCCCCCCTCCCCATGTATGAGGAAAGCCTCTGTCAGCAATCGTGGGGAGAAGAGACAGTTTCATGAGGTGAGTGGGAGGTTATCCCTAATTATAAATGTATTATACTAGCATTTTATTTCAAACCCTTCTGCTCACATGCATGATTCATTCAATATGCTACTTGACTTGTCAACTTATGTGGCAAGGAGGAAATTCCTAGCTTGGGGAAGTGGCTACAGTATTAATTCGCATAAAGTTCCTATGTTCATGAGAACAAAAGATAATGCTTAACTTGCTGACAGCTCAGGCCCTTGATTCTGTAATGTACAGAAGAAGTAGATAATGCACACACTGCACACTTACTGATCTTTAATCCCTCTCTGGTATTTCAAGCATTTGGACAATTCTCTCTGGATTCACATGCCTCACTTGCCACCAGTATAGAAATAAATAGGGGTTTTAATATAAGTGAGAAAATGCTAGAAATCTCAAGCATACCTTGAAAATGCATTTGTGGGCCTAGAAGGTTTCTTCTGATTGTACTACTTGGCCTGAAAAGTTTCTCTCTTGCATTTAAACCCTGCCTCAGACATATCACAGGTTACCACTTCTTTCCAAATGCTCCTTTTGGAGCAGAGTATATGTCTCCATGTGTCTCAGTACCGGAAAGCCCCAGTTTTGAGTGGCGTCCATAATTAACACTACTACAACAAAATCTCAACTGTTTTCTGTGCAAAGGAATCCAAACACTGTCTTTAGGTCACTCTTCAGCCCTGTGCCTACATTAAAGGTTAACATCAGTTTGAATCCAGACTGAACATAGTTATCTTACCCTCATCAATAAATTCCAGGCAGTATCAGCTTTCCCCAGGTAACCTCTTCCATAACTTTCTTGTTTACTTATCGTTCCTCTCAAAAGTATAAGAGGAAGTTAAACAGAGTTCTTCAGGATAAGCTCTGGTTTTCTACGCAGTCTGAAGCATACAACTCCAAATGGTAAGAATGGTTTGCCCTTTTTTTTTGCTTGGGCTTGAAGACCATATACCTGTACAGTTTACTTACAAAAAAAGCAGGCTATGCTGCAGCTGAGTTACTTGAAAGAAACACAATGGTCTGAGTACATGCAAAGAGTGTCCTGCCAGTAAGTCCTTGTCCTACAGCAGTAGATCTGGCATCTTAAAAGGCAGCATGTGAATTTGATAAGTTTCTTTGTTTAATTAAAGGAAATTATTTAGGTAAATCACAATTTTTCTGGCTGATAGACCTACATCTATCACACAAGAATTTCTGCCTAATGGTTATTTTAAGTAGGTGTTGAATTATACTGTGTTCTTATTTCAGTGTAGGAAACTTCTGTTTTTAACAAATGGTTAAAGAGTAGTTATATTTGCCATATTACCCCTTTGCAACTTTGACTTAATCAAATTCTTGTAGTCTCATAGGAGTTATTATGGTGATTTATGCTGCTTTATATTCTGTAACTAGTAAGATACACTGGTCCCCATGTTCCTTTTGTGCTCTGAGCACTTGATCTGTGATGCTTTTTTAACTGGCTTGGTTTTGTGCTGTCTTAAATAATTATTTCCACAAAGTTTTCTATCACTGGACTTAATACCATCAGTGTAGCACCTGACACTATCCTAACTTGCTAGGATCATTTTCAAGGCTTAGAGTCCCTGGCTGTTTTGCTCTCAGAGCTTACCAGGACATTTTTTGTAATATGGGTCTTGGAAACTAGTCTGGAACTACCAGCTCCTTTTCAGACACTTTTGAGTGGTCCCAGAGTTGAGCTGGCACAGGCAATCACACTGTGCAATAGAAAATCTGTCCAGAAGGTGCATTTGACAAATTGGTATTTAAAAAAAATATCTCTTTTTCACCTGTCCAGCTTCATGGTCACATCTGTTTGGCTACATCCTTGTATTCTAATGAAACTGACAGATTGAATGTTTGCAATGAAAAATTCAAACCCCTTCAAAGTGCCTAGATCTTTACCCACAAATTTCCAAGTGATTTGAAGAAATAGATTTAACCCATTGTACTGTTTAGCAACAAATGCACCAATCCCAAACTAAAATGGTTATGAGTTAGGTGGACTGTAACTGTTGAAAGTACGTGATTAATCTTTTCAGTAAGCATCCTGATTTCATTCAGGATGAAGCGATTAAATTTGGGCTTATATTTTGAGTTATGTATGAGGCTTAAAAATTATCAGGGAAAGTTGTGAGTCTGGTTAATATCATAGTTTCTAGAGGGTCTGTACCAGGATCGTTTCTAACAAGTCACAGCTAAAGTTATTATCTTGTTCACTGCTCTTCTGTTATAGCATTTCCATGTCTTTGAGTGTAATAAGAGTAGGTTGGCAGTTGCATTTCATTTTGCATTGCATTTTCACATCTCATAAAATCTGCCATTACCTGCTTCCCCTAAAAGATACGCAGAAGAATTTTGTGTCTCCTTTCCAGTCTGTTTACATAGTTATAGACATGCTTCATCACCAAAAACTCTTTTCTGTTTACAGATTCAAGGTATAAAACACAAGGCACAAATTGCTAATAAATTTGGGCATGTACGTTGTATAATTAACTCCAAGACTTCTAAATTATGTATTGTACTAATTACATATAAAGGAGATAATTACATAACTAGAGTTGTTTGTTGTTGCTTACACAAGTTTGCAAAGCACATAACCTCCTTTGTCTATACCATGATTTTACAGCTATTGCCCTATCGAGGCTTGATGATTCAGAAGCAACTTTTCCCCAGGTCAAAACAGGTCACTGAAGAATCCTCAGAGATTTAAGTTGTGGCTTTTTTATACCCTGACTCAGCTAGGTTTCTGATTCTAGGTTCAGACTCACGACCTCCCTTTGTTTTTCTGATCAGACGACGGAAGTTGCAAAACACTGCTGGAAAGTATACATGGGAGAACCACATTTTCCATATAATTTATTGCAATCTCAGTACTAGTGCATTTCATTAGAAGCTTGGGTAGTTTCTGTTACTAAAATAATGGAATGATAAAAGGGGAACAAAGATGAAAGTATTTTCAACAGGATATCTTGATGAAACTGAAAAGAGTAATTTACAGTAAGGGTGATGATTGTCCCTTTTATTTTCTAACCAGCACTTACTTAGAGTTACTGTCTAGAATCTGAATACCTCAACCCTTAAAGTGGGAGAACAAACAACTGCAGGAATGTCCATATCAAAGTACAAAACCAAATATATACCTTTGTGCGTGTCAATTTGATCTTAACACAACAGAATCTAAACATTTTAATATTGTCTAAACACACCATGCCTTTTCAAAATTCAACCCAAAGTTGGAAACATTGCGAAGGGATGAACTGCAGAAAATTCTTGTCTTATGCTGTCACTGCAATCCTGTGCCTTGAAAAGTTGGAGCATCTCTCAACTACACTTGCCCTCATGGGGCATGTTTGATATAATGGTTATCTGTACTGGGTAGAGGGCAGATCTAAAAGAAGAGTAACCGTAGTGCACAAAATATGTTTTCTTCAAAAGAACAGTGGCCCTTTTGGTGGAAACTAAGTGGCATGGAAAGAGGTAATAGGCTGGAGAGACACACATAGAGGAAGAGATCTCTTGCATTCATTCAGCCTGCATTGAAGTTAATCTCCCTAAGCAAAGAAATGCATATATGTAACATTTGTATGAGTATGGATTCACTGTACAGGATGTCTAGAATCCTCAGTGGTCATCACTGTGTTCTGGCAACAGATTGTTAGAGACTCCTGCAAAAACTGAGGAGCTGGGCCCTCAAACCTATGACCACACAGGAGAAGACAGGACTGCCTAAATGAAGTTTGAATAAATAGCAGGTAAGTGTGCTACACTAGGGGCTTTCAGTGATCCAACTCCTTTCTCCTAAAAAAGCCAACATTATCATATTAGCATTAGAACATCTTTCCATGATTAAAACCACTTGTGAGGCCGTGCCAGCATGTTGCTGTTTGCATCCAAACAATAATCAAGATCTCACACAGTGATGATTTGTTGTCAGCTCTTTTTCCCGCACTAAACAAGTCTGACACTAGCAGCCCACAAGCTAATTAACTCAAGTATCTGGCATGGCAATCCACATTATAGCTATCAGCAGAACATCCACAGAACTGAAATAACCCTCCAGCTGGACTGTTGCTTCTTTGAGATAGAAAAGATGAATGCTGATAAACAGGATTTCCACTCCACTCCTTCCTCCTCATTTATTTCTCAGTTGTGGAGTTTTTGTTAAACAAAACCTTCAAAGAAAATTTTCTATATTCACTGAATGCTTCAGACTGAATATTGATCAATTGTACATTTAATTCCTTATTACTCTCTATCTCTCTTTTCAACCTCTCTGGTTTAGCCTTAGCCCGTTCTTAATACACAGAATAGGGTTCTGGCATCAGTTTGCTTTTAATATCTGTCCAGGTTCCTCAATGAGTCAAGACTGTGGGATGTTTTGCTGTCCAAACACTTTTTGTTGCTCCCTCAGGGTACTGTTGGCATCACAGGCTCATGGGGCTATCAGAATTCAGAAACAGCAAAAGTTTTAGAAATTCAGCACTGTTGATAAAACATTACAGCAGTCAGGAGGAGCTGTTCAACATGAAAAAGTAAACTGAATGAACAGGACATTAATATTTTGACACCTTGTCAAGTTGCCCATATTTCTTTTTTTTTTTTTTTCTTCTGTATGTCTTACACAATTAGAAGTACCCTCATCTGGTTTGCTGTCACTCCCTCTGTATTCAAACAGAGTTATGGATTCCTAGTGCCTTTAAGATTAAGGTCTGAGTTGTCTTCCAAGCAGGGAAAAATGCTGTAATAGTATTCTCTCACCACTGTAACACTGAACATGAACTTCTCTTTATTTCTTTTTTTTCAAAAAAAGACATAATCATGTGCCTCATAATGAGTAAAGAATATATAAATATATTTATAGGTCTATACAGAATGCCTAGTTTAGTAACTGTAGGCAGGTCTCAGAAGAGCTAATGGAGACACTTTTTTTTAAATTAAAGTAAATGAGATCCCTTCTAAGCCAAGTAAGAGCTATTGGGTCCATAACCATTAAGGAATTTAAGCATTTGGCTCACATGGTCATATTTACATACCAAAATAAAATACTTAAGAGCACTCTTTGGTAGAGAGATGCTTTACTCAGTAAGAGGCTCTTGAGAATAACGGGTCAGACAGAAAATACGTGAGAGGGCTGCTTCTGAAAACTTCCAACTAAGTGTGCTAAGTGTGTCTGCAGTGTCAGGTGTTTCTTACCAACATTGTGCTCTAGCGATCTGTTCCCATCTATTTTTTGTATGCCGGATACTGGCACAGACTAAGACTTCAAAAAGAGATTTCTTACCTTCACAACCAGAAGAGTTAGAGCTGAATCATTCTGTTAAAAACTGGATTTATTGTGTAGAAAATAAATACAAGATTCATTAACTCCCAAGAAAGTGTAAGCAGAGGGATAATGACTCCTCAGACCTGCAAGGAACATAGTCCTCTGGAACAGGGGAAACCTGAATACCTGTTTAAATTGGTAAAGAGCATATTCCCAATTATAATACCATTGGCTAAATTAAGAGCTTTGTTTTGGGCCTTGGACCGTTCCTCACTTATTAAAGAAGGACTTCTACACTGTTGTTTGAAAACACCGTTATATCAAACAAAAAGTCAGATTGCTGTCTGTTGAACTAACTCCAGTAACAATGTTGTAAACGCAGCAGCGTTAAGCTGATCTCAAGACGAGCATATCGTGCTGAAATCGGTGCTGTGGTGAGCTAGAAGGGAAGAGAGTTAGTCCCCGCTTTGCTGACTCCTGAGCTTTTGAACAGAGATGAGTGGTCTGGTATTGTTAGCCCCCAGAAATTCGGTACTAAACTCTATATAGTTTTGGGTCAGATCCATTGTGGCCAGTCCAGTTTTCCTTCAAGGGAAGTTGGATGTAAATGGTTGTGTGAAGTCGCACCGCTTGCAAGTGAGAAGTAGACTTGAGGCTGGCTTTACTCATCTGCCCTCTCCGTATTTGAAATTATATCAGCTTCTTGTCCAATTTCAGAAGAAGAAGGGAAATAAAAAAAACAAAACCAAAACAAACCACCATAAACTTGAACTCTTGTCATCGTGCCACTGTTTAATTGGGGGTTGACATGAAAATTTAGTTGTACATCTGTGGCAGTGTTAAATTACATTTATTAAGAAATAACTTTTGCATCAATGTGTGTGCTTTCTCTTGCTCGCTTTTGCACTGAGGTATAAGGTTTCACTACAACATTCCTTTTGAGGTTGCTGCTGTGTAATCTGAGTGTTAATCATCAAGTCAATTTCTGTTTCTGCTGAACCTTCCACAGTATTTTCATTTTATTATTTTTTTTTTTTTTATTTCCCAAGCATTGCTTTCATCCTGCCTTCGGTCCTTTACTATTGTTTAGTTAATCCATTCTAGTGGCAAATGAAACTGGCACAAAAGGTATGCTTACTGCTGATTCTTAGCATTTTTTTAATGTTATAATTGCACCAGAGGACATTGTGAAGATGAAGTTCATCCTTGTACCATAGTATGTCTGTGAGCTGTATACGAAGTGATCATGAGCAAGTCTGCATTTTGTACAGGTCATTAAATTAAAGGGTTAAATTAAAGAAAGTTAATGTGGAGATTGTCAACTTCTTGTGCCAAACTTGAAATGATCATGTTCAACAAAGCCTGGCACACTCTTTGTTTTTATAGATATTTTTCATTTGGGGATAACTTCTGAAAATGACAGCAGAAAGAAATGTTGCATGCAACGGTGATTTTTAGAAAATCCCATTGTTCCTATTTGCCTCTTTTGCTCTCTCCCTTGTGTGTGCTTAGCCTACACATTTAAAAGTCGCCAACTAGATTCTGCAAGTCCATGTATAGGAGAAACAAAGGCCTCACCTATAGCTGCAAGTGTCCTAAAACTCAGAGGTAGAAACTCATCTGAAAGGGATAGCGCCCACTTCCAGACTAGCCACATTTGGTAACTGTTTGGGCTAGGTCTATTAAAGCCTCCAAAGAAATGTCTTTAGGAATCACACATCCTGACTGCAGCATGGACATGATGTGAGTCAGTCATGAGACATCCTTGTGGGTATTATGAAACCGCAGAAGGATTCAGATCAGTGTGCACAGCAGGATGATTAAGTGCAATCATGCCTTAACGCATGTCTGTGCCTAGAGACTTGTTGTGAAGTGTCTTCAACAAGAAGACCCCACCAATATTTTTACTAACAGGCTGGTGAATGATTTAATAAAGTTTTTTTAGGATGACATATTTGTTCTGCAAACAAAGCGTCGTGTACTTGAGAGTTTGGCAGTATGGAAGGCAAAATGAGGGCATGTCGGTAAAGATCTTCCCATTTTGTGTTTATTTAAAGTTGATTCCTGTCACAAAGTGTATTCTAGTACTTTGCTGAAAGCGAATTTTGTCAGATTCCCCTCAATTTCCAGGAAAAGATATTCAAAGGTATGCTGTTAACTTCATCCAGAGAGAGAGAGAAATAAAATCAGTTATAGCAAGGATGAAGTAGTACTGATCTTCTGTAAACCTATGATTGTATTTATTGTGTGTCATTGTACATACACGAGTGCTGCAATATAGTAATTCCCAGAATTAAGAGATCAGGATCTAACATTTTTTGACATCTTCTATATCTCTGCACTCATCTTTCTGCAAATGCAGGACCCCAGATAGACGAGCTGAATCAATTAGTCTATTCATGAAAAAAAAAAACAAAAACAAAGCAAATGCTAATTCGAGAGTTCCTATATTCTGCAGTTACAGCACAGGGACAAACAGAAACGCCCCTGTCTTGCTAATTTGATTTTGTGCAGTGCTTATAAATGTTTTAACCGTGGTTCCTCAAAAGAAGTGGAATGCATAGCTCTCCGTGTTAACTGCTCCTTGGGGGAAAATGACTGTGCTGAGCAAAAGTAGTGTTGGTGTGGCCCAAGGAGGGAGACGAGTTGCAGCCTCAGCACCAGGTTGGCTCAGAGGGAAGTCAGTGGGAGTGCAAGTAGTTTGACTACAAGGAAAATCTAATTGCTGGTAACCATGCAATTACTTGTAATTACTTAATACAGCTCTGAAATAAAAAAAATTATAAATATATCACATTCAGGCACTGATGTACAACCTTGGCATAAGGATGTGCTTTTGGCAGAGTTATACTCTAAACACATAGTAAATGGAAAGCCACTGCTTAAAGGAGCTATCAGCCTTGAGTTTATTACAAGATGCAATCAGAGAAGGAAGCAAACAAATGGATAGGAGCTGAAACCGGGAAGGATGTGGGAAGAATAGTGCAAGCCCACTTTTTCATAGACATGCTGCATGCATAATATCACAGGGAGCATGGGAGCCCTGGGAGTTTCCTGCTTTGTGTTGTGAATTATTTAGGCACAACTCCCATAGACTTCAGAAAAATTTTGCCTTAAACGGAATCAAGGAGGAGAAATTTGGGCTTGTCACAAAATGATGATCAGGTATGTACAAATGAATTGATGTGCTTCCTGATACACTGGCTTGGTGTTGCAAAGAAAAGCAAAACTTGGGAGGAACAAAAAAGTGCAACTTTTTACAATTATAGATCTTTTTGAGTTAGCCTGAGCCCTCCCCTTTCCTTCCTTTACCTTCCGCTTCTCCTCCCAAAATAATAACACATTTTGCTAATAATCTTGAGGTAGTCTCAGTGGGCCAGATGGAATTCAGAGAGAGGGATCTAACAGAGTTTCGTTTCATTCTTCTTTCTCCCACTTTTACCCCCTTCTCTGATTTTCTACTTGTAATTTCTTTTTTTGGCTTATTGCATGACATGGAGGTGGTGAGGCAAAAATAGAAGTTAATGGTACTACCACTGTTTGTTTCTATTAGCGTTTACATGTGAAACGAAGGCATTTTGGAAGAGAACCAGACTGGCCAGTAAAACCTTTCACCCTCGTAAACTGTACATTTGGTTTGACTTTGGCTTAGATCCCAGAACTTGTCACAAGCTTTATTATAAAGCTGTAGTTCAGCTAGAGTTTTGTTAGCTTTATTACAACAGCTCCCCTCCTCAAAAAGAAAAAAAAAAGAAAAGAAAAAAAAAAGCAATCAAGAATAGCTTTTGTTCATTCTGAATGCTTTTCAAATTCTAGAGAAAATATACTGGAAAATGCAATTAGCTAGATAACCGGTTAACATCAGTCATCAGAAAATAAATTCAGTTTATCTAAAATTTACAAAAATTATACATCACCTCCTTAAAATAGTCCAAGAGTGACTAATCGTATAAACAATAAGGCAGCCACCAACACTCAAGCATGTTACAACTTCTGAGAAAGCCCAGGCCTAGTGCTGCCAAAGAAGAGTCTAGAGATGGACTGGAGAATGATACGGACATCTGGAGAGAAGATGCATGCTACACTTTGACATTTTATTATTTTTTTTTAATATGCTTTCCCAAAGGGGCAGTTTAGCTCTGCCTGAATTCACTCAGGGAACATGCAAAGAAAAAAAGAAGAGGAGGGAAAGGAATGTGTTACACAATACATAATTATAAAACTATTGGTCTCATCCTGCTTTCATGCAGCCTGTGTGTCTCAGGCACAGAAATCCTTGGTCCAGGACCAAGCACACATGAGAAGGGTAAAGGATTGACACAGTGGTTATGGGATTTGAGGGCACTGCGTTATACCATAACCGTTAATGAACTTTTAAAACCTCTTTCTGCAGATCGAACAGTTACAAAGAGGATCTGAAAGATCAGTTAGTTCATAGCATTTGTCTGGAAATTGAAACACGGTCTTGTACCTAAGGGACTGATTTGAGACACAGAAGATCTAAGCTTGACTATTGCTCCTCTCAGTTGATTCCTATGTGATCCTTGAGTGACTTACACCACCTATGTTTCAATTCCCTGTTGAGGAAAAGGTGACCAGAAATTTTTATTTGAGTCTAGATTAGACTAGTCTAAAAAGTTTAGATTAGTCTTCTAGAAATTTTGACTATTTTAAAAATTCTTGGGTCAGGAACTGTTAATTAGCTATGATGCTTTCCTTAATTTTGATTGGAATTCATGGAAACCAGATTCTTAAAAAGTATTTGATTCCCTAAAAATGCAAACAGGCATTTTTTCACAATACTTTGGTATCTAATCCCAGCAAGAAATAATTACAACCCTGCACTTTTCAGTGTAGCATCACACGCATGGTAATTCCTTATTCTCCCTTTGGAGACTATGGATTTACAAAATCTTAAAGTTTGTTGTGAACCTCTTGAATTAAGTTCTGTGTTTTCTTCAGTAATTGCTGTGAGGGCTGTCTGGAACCAGGGTACCCAGGGAACGGCACTACTTGAAAAAGTTTCTCTTCTCATGCAAAAGATTTAGGGTTTGGATGTGATCAGTATTTTTTGTAGGCAAAGGAAACACATTTTCTCATTTCTACTCTTGGAAAGCCATTGGTACTGTCTGAATTATCCCCGTGGATTTGACTGGCGGGGACCAAATATGGGCCTGGTAGAATTTTTGTGATCAGTGGTGAGTCAATCACTCCCAGAACTTGTCCTCCACTCCTTCCCGGAAAACAACGTTGTCTGGTAGTGCTCTGCTATGGGTCATCTAGCGGAAAGTTAGTCAACCTGCTATAGTAGTACACTGGCGATGTCCATCAGCAACTTACTAAAGTGAGAATTTGTGTAGCTGATGAATGTTGTAGGCAAATGACTGTTGGTTTTAGTCAAGTAGGAAAATCAGATATGTACGAAGTGCCATGTAACTTGTTGCTACTGAATTTAATCAGGAAGTACTTGGTAAACATTGATTTGCAAATTTTAATCTGGTAACTGTGAATTTTCAAACTGCAATTGCAAGTTTACTTGAATTACAAGTAAAGAATGTGAAAGTAAAATTATGAAAGACTTGCATCTATCAACAGGAGGAAATCAAAATGCAGAAAGAAACTAAGGGGCCACTGCTGTATGGCATATCATGTATTCTGTGAAGTGTTTAGGATGAGATTGCTTTAACAGTCAGCAGGAGTCAGAGCCTCAATACCTCTAAAAATCTGTCTCTCAGTGCTTTACATGCTTATTGCTTTCTTTGAGGGGGAGGGGGGGTTTGAAGGTCACAGAAACGGGCCATTTGCGTAACCAGAACCAGATGATTAATTACTTTTTTAGGGATTTTATTCCTATGAAAATTTTATCCCAGAAACGCAAGAGGATGCACAAAGTCTGTGGTTGAAAGAAAATTATATTAAATTACAGAAATTTTGTACGTCACCATTCTATGGGAAGTGGCTTTTCATTGTTTAACATAAGAAAAAGAAATACTAACAAGACAGGCTACACAGCTGGGGTTTGTGCTGTGTAATAAGCTCCAAATAAAAAAGTTTTATAACAAACCTTTAAATATTGCACCCAGGCTGAAAGTACATATATTGGAAAGTCTCAGACTGAAAAGAAATATTAGCACAATTAACATTAAAACCAGATTAACTGTCATTTTAGCTTAAAGAAACTCCCACTCCATTCTTTCATGCTTCCCCCCTCCAAAAAATTTGGAACTCATCACTGGAAATATCACCTCAAAAATCTTTTCCTGCTTTCTGTTATTTAAACCAGAGATGTATGTACTCATTTGAGCAAAATAAGAATGAATCTAATTTTTTTCTTAAATCAGAAGCAGACACAGATGAGGATTTCAAAATTATGAGAACACTTTTTTATTTAGATTTCTCTGCATTTAAGTGGCATGTTCCAGGGAAAATGCTGATTATTGTCAAATGTTGAAGACTAGGTCACAAAGCCCATTGAAACCGCTGGGAAAACTACAAAAAAATTTTGATGTGCTTTGAATCAGGCCCTTTCTGGAACAGTCGTTGGACATAACACATGGGATGGGCTGAAAGATATCTCATTGTGCTGCTCCAGAGGCTCTGTTTGTCACAGCAAACTGACAGGTTTGAGCACCATCACGCAGTCTGTTTCCTTCTTTGCACTTTGTTTGGCCCAGTTTTGGCCTGGCTTGACCAATCACTCCTAGTTAATGACCAAATACCATTTGGGTGACTATTGAGGACCTAAGGCTCTTCCCAAGAGGCAGCGTCGATGGGGCAACTGGATTTAGGTACGAAGAGGAGGGCTGGTTTTGTGAGTCCAGACCATGCTAATGCCATTCATCCTCAGAGACAGTGAGTGGTTCTGGACACATTAAGTGGCCAAAGGTTTAGCAGAAGGGAGGCCTCCATCAACTCATCCAAAAAATCTTTTCTTTTTTTCAATGAAGCGTCTCTGTTTTCAGCTGGTTTTACTCCAGAACACTATTTTTGTAGTTTCTCATTTCCCCTCTCATTTCCTCTAACCTTATTCAGCATGTGAATTGATCACAGCAGCAAATAAGTATGGAGAGAGCTAAACAATACTGTGATGAACTATGAAGAGTTTGTGCTGTCTTCTACAGGTCCTCTTCTGTGTGTAGAAAATCCTTTACACGAGTATGTTTCCAAAAGCCAGTCACACTGAGCCTGGAGTCTAGCTGATGTGGTGGTGTTGGGACACAGGCTCGACTTGATCTCGGAGGTCTTTTTCAGCCTCAATCATTCTGTGAGAAGGAAACATGAAGGGGCTTGTGCCACACCAAGCATTTACTTCTTCTGAGCTTGACTGACCTTGGTTGAACGCTGCTTTGCAGTCTCCCCTCTGGGCTGAGAGAGAGGGGACGAGTAGCTGTGTCTTGTCCTCCAGGCTGAGCTGCTTCACACCTCCCTTAGAAGAAAGCAAATCCTTAGCTACTTTTTTTTTCTCTGGATTGCCTTCTAGAGGCTTTGTCTTGTCTTTCCTCGGCATTAGGGTCTGGCAGAGCCCAGCACTTCTAAAAGCCCCATTATTAATGTTTGCCACTGAATGGGCTTTTTGCAAGGTAAAGTTTGACCTAAGGTTTTGATACACTAAAAGGAATCCCTTTTACAATGACTGACATCACGTTAAAAGGACAACTCTGTTCTTTCACTGGAGTAAGATCGGAATTGGAGTTTCTGCAATTTTTCTGTCTACTGTAGTTTTGATATAACACAATCCCCCTGATGCTTTTGGTGCTGATAAATAAATGTAGTTCTATACCGTGCTCTTACATTCTTGGTGCTAATTGAGGAAACAGAACAATAACATACTCTTGTCAATACAAGCAGAGCCCTGGGAATTGACTAATTAACATAAAACTCAGCCCTGCAGGGACATTTCCAGGTTCATTTTTTGCTGCCTCAGCAAACTATAGGGTTTGGGCTGTTAACTACTTTCAGATGCTCTTTGTCTTTCAAGAAAGAAATAAAGAACATCCACATCGCTTTAGGCAAGTTAATGATTCTACAGAACACTTACCTTTTTACCATATGTTTCATGGCAGATTAAAATCCTGAAGGAGCTAAGGATTATACACCATGTATAGTCCTTTGGCAAAAAAACCTCCATGCATTCTGAACTAAAAGTGAATGGCTGAATGTGACATTTATATTCATTGTTTTCCCAGAACTGCATACTGAGGATGTTTGATTTTGTTCAAAATAATCCCAAAGCAAAGGTTTTGTAGGTGCTTTGATTTCTCAGGGTCTCTTAAGGCTATGACAAGAAGTTCGTAGTGGCTACTGAGAAACTTGGAGAAACTTACGTAACCAGTTCTGTAAAATTAGAAGGAAATCTGGCCTAACTTCACAAAGGGAAGATGTGTCTAAAATTTTGAGAAACTCATGCTAATTGTCTTTTGTGTGTGAGCCTATTTGGTTTTTTTTTTCTGAATTGCTTTCTTTTTATTCACATTCTTTTCCTTGGACTACTGAAAAAAAAGTTTCGTGCCTACAGGAAAAATACGACAGAAAAGAGAAAGAAATTCAAATGAAATGGTATTTGAATCTCACAGGTAAAGAAAATCTCATTGTTTTTATTTATTTTCTCAGACCTCTAGAGATAATTGCTCTCCTCCTTGTACTGTTTGTCTGTTATTAATTATTATTAATCTATTGTTAATGGACATGCCTTCCTGTTGCTGCTCTTTATGAATGAACAAAATCACATTCTGTGGTTCACAGAAAACATCTGTAGAAAGTAATGATAGAATGATTTTCTATCACAGGGTTGAAGACGGTTCAATAGGTCCTCAAATGCTACAGTTAAAAGGACTCAGAAGTTAAATTTGAATGAGCACAAATACTTTTAAAGTGTTTTGCAAGAGCAGAAAAATAAGCATATGGGCAAAGTGCACATTTGAGAAAGTTAATGCCACGGTACATGCAGATACACGCAATATGCGTAATTCTGTTTTGTACACACTTTTGCTTGTTGGTACATGAATAAGCTTATTTTATGAGTGTACTTCAGGCACGATTATCAGAAGACCGTGCGTGTATGTATGACTGTGCGTCCCTATTGGAACAAGTTATTAGGGTTAACCAAATTTATTTGATTCTGGTGTATAGGCTTTACGAACTTTAGCCATTTGGAATAAAATTTTACATGATATACATCTGTCTGCACTTTTTTTTTTGCTGCAGGTTTCAAACATAATAGTTCAATGTTTGCTATAAAAGGAAGAAAAATAAAACTGAGAAAACCCATGCTGTTTCACCCGGACATGCTGGAAAGGTTTAATTTGTGTGAGTTCTAGGTTTCAGGATAGCAAAGTGGATTGATACAAACTTTGGACTAAATTAGGAGAACGTGAAGAAATCAGGAAGGTGGGGGAAAGCCAGATCTGATACAGAAGCAGCAGGTAGCCACGGCTACCTGGGCAAGGTGACTCCTAAGAAGAGAGACTCACCATGAGAGATGAGTGACCACAGGATGAGGAATCAGAGGCAGGGAAAAGCCAACATTTTGAAAAGGACAAGGCAAAAAGTCTTGGGGTGACCAGAAGACAAAATAGCCTTTGTGCCCCTCTAGAACTCGGAATGGCACCAAGCGTCTGTGAAAGTCACGGAAGATCTTTGTTGACTCTTAGCCCATTCACACAAACACTGGCAATTTACTACTGCCACCATCTACTACAACTCTTGTGCTAGTTGCACAGGTCTGTGCAGTGGATTTCAATGTTTCCAACGCTGCTGATTCAGGGAGTCAGCAAATGCAAAGATGCCAAAAAATGCTGATGAAATCTTTCTGTTCTTCTTTATTTACATGCTCTCATGACCAGTGCAGTAATTTTTAATTAGTTTAGTCAACCTATACTATCCTGAAAAACATAAGGAAAGTTAGGCATAGAGAACTAGGTTTTATTTAACTTTTCCCCAGAGATTCTTCCCTGCACACAGCAACAGTGGTTGTCTGTCACATAGCTACAGTAAGCTAAAACAGAGGGAACACTGCATTTTGCCTTTATTGTCAGGAAGTGTCAAAAGTATTAATAGTATAAATTTTGCTAGCTAGCTAAAATTCTCACACTGTGATCTTGTGCATCAGCATTTTTTTTTTTTTACCACAGATGGTCATTTATGTAACACTGTTGGAAATTGTGGCTGTGTTCCACAGCAACAGGAAAATGGGATACATCTGCACTGTGTGGGGAAAAATACAAATGAACTAGAAGCTATGCAAACATTTAAATTACAGGGAAATGGCACTCTGATAAGCCCTGAACTGCATGAGCAGGAAGAGAATGTCAGCCTCACCCATGCCCTGAAAAAATGGTCACATTTATGGTCTACTCTATTGTACTGTGTGGAAGTTTGTTTATGTGGGACCTTCCTTCCCTCAGGACTTCCTCTGAGAGGAAATGTCGTCACTATTCTGTAGGGGTCAATTGTTACACATTCAAAACTCAGACATAAAATAGCATCACTGAATGCAAAAAAAGTGGAAAGGAATAAATAAGATTTCTCCATTTACATGTTTAGAAACATTTATAATAGTTATTCTTGCCCACCAGTACTTTCAGAGAGCTGAGGAAAGATCATACGAGTCAGGTAGATAGAATAATACTGGTTTACAGGTATCCAAAACACTAGTCAATATTTGATGAATCTCACTTTTATCAGCTCTGTTACTTCTCTATGGCTGATGTGGGAATATATTTTAGATGGAGGAAGGCTAGAAAGACTGCAGCTTTAAAACAGGGGTGATACTCTTATGGGAATATTTTTCCAAGCCTGGTCTGTGTCTTGAACCAAACTGCTCTGAATCTGAATTGCCCTGGATGAGCACTTTTCTGAGGTTAAATCTGCAGCTTAGATATTCCTAGAGGTTTTTAAATTTTGACAATAGCCCAGCTGGGTTTTGAGTCCCTCCAAAGGGTGCAGACCCCAGAACTTCTCTGAGCAACCTGTGTTTGGTCACCCTTACAGTATTTCAGTTTGTGCCCACTGTCTGTGTACTTTTATCAAGCTCGTAGTGACTGTGCTGTTTTGACACCCTCTGTACTGGAAAGATGCTGAGCACTAACCAGACACAGGCACACTCACAAGAGTGGTTCATAAATGCTGGTCTGCTGCCCACTCACAAGAGATGGTTAGTAAAGTTTTCTCTCTTAAGTGAGTAGGCTTTATCTCCAAATACATATTTGCTCATGCTTTTATATCCATTTTACATTAGGCTATGGAACACCTGAAAAATAAAGGAACGCTGAGAACTGTCCAGGTCCAGAGTGCAGGGTACATCTGTGTCCAGAGGAGGCACCACAGCCCTGACCAGTGTTGAAATTTCCTGACAGTCTGTCTCTTGACATTTTGACATCCATGAAAACTTCTTCCCTATTAAATGGTCTGTATTAAATGGTATAAACTAAAGTTGCCTGTTTTCTCTGAGACACTCTTTCCTGAGGGTGCAGTAAAACAACCAAGGTGGCAGGGAGATGTCACGTGCTCTTTCCAGTGGAACACCTAAGAATGTTCCTTCAACGACAATCTATAAAATAAAGCATATCACAAAATTACAAACCGGTGTCAACCTGGCTAAAGCTCTGTTAGATATCAAGTGCCATAGCCTACAAGCTGATTTTGTTCCAGCTAGAGACCTGGTCCAACACATTGAATTTAATTCTTCCCTTTGTATGCCTCTTTCTCTCCCTCCCTCCGAGGTGCACATGCATGCATGAATTACCCAGGTTTTCAGCATCTCAGTGAAGGAATATGCAGAGGGGCTTTCATTTTGCACATGTACACGTAACCTTCCTGCCAAGCTGTGCAGTGGGTGCAGCTCCGGCTCCCGGTGACGTCCAGGCCACCAGCCCCTTGCATCCCATGTGAAAGAATGTCGCCTGTGAGGCAGAAATTCCCACCATGAGAATCGGGCCTCTGTGTTGCACAACAAAGGCCACCGCATTGTCTCCCTGTTAAGCGGGTGTTAAAATGTGCATATGTTGCCAGGGCTGCTGCATACGAGGGTCCATTTAGGAAGCAGTGGTTTTTCCCAACCGCTGACTGCTCTGAATCCCCTCACATTAGCACACTAGCACACATGCGGCCCTCTTATCAGATTAGCTACAGTTGTCACAGATTGCTTCACCCTGTGAAGGAGCCGCAAAGGTACCTTTGACCATTCATTCAAAAGTCCCAGAAAGGTTGTGGTTTGGGTTTTTTTGTGGTTTTTTTTTTTTTCTTCAGCCATCTGAATGCAAAGCAAATGAATGGGTGAGTGTCTCTGTCTCTCATTTTGGTAACAGGATAGCCAAAGGAGAGGTATCAGGGTGGACTACACAGAGAAATGCTAATGAACACCTAATATTCATCTAGAAAATATTTATTTAACCCCTTAAAAACATTTATGTGTTTTCTTTCCTCACTAATGTCAATAGTCTTTTGAGGAATGACCTTTCTGAAGCTCAAAGTTTCATTTTTTATGTTTTGCCTTCCCTTCAGATCCCTCCCCGCGCCACCCCCCCCCTCCCCCTTTTTTTATTACAGTCAATTTCCAGTGTGGTTCAATGATCACTGTTCTTCAGGTTGGGAGAGGAAAAAACTCGCTAGTAGCTTGTTACATTATTTATTTAACCCATCTTGCTCCTTAAAATGTTGTGATAGCTGGTAAAATAAACAATGACTCAAAATACCTTTGGCATGACTTGCGGTCTATGCAGGCATTAAGACTGAACCTAGAGAAGACATAACTCCTTGGACACCAGTGACAAGAGAGATTTCAACAGTCATCTCTGAATGAACTCGGTGTTAAAGGAGGCCCAGAAAGTTGCAGAAACAGAGAGCTGCAATTGCTGATTAGCATTCACACCTTTGGCACAAAAAAAAATATGGAAGGAAACTGTGGTGAGGAAGGAATGTAGCAATTCCCGACACCTCGGTGCTTTCTAGGGGAGGCGTTCCACATCCTCGTTGCCAGGTGTAGCATTACTGTGCTCAGTTTGAACTTGCCTGCCTCTGCAGATTAACTGTACCACCTGTATATGGGAGACAGGGGGGACAAACCCAATACAGAAATCACTTTTTGAGGACTGGCCTTCTCTTTGTCTTACAGGTGGGCTGTGAGAGTAGAGCTGTGACCTCCACTCATTAGTCTAGTGCAAAATACTTTGTCTAGGAAATTTTATCTATTTGAAGAAGAAATAAAAAACTGCACTGTGACACTTCTTTGATTGCAGAAAACCAAACGGCACTATCATTAGTAGGACTTTAATTGGTAACTCCTCATTCAGCTTCTCCCATAAATACTGGAGCACAATCTTAGCCATATTTTTTACCAGTCTCTTTCTCTGCACAGGCTTAAACCTGTCTGGTTTAATATGCTTTGTTTGCAAACAGTGGAAAGTACAATAGATCGTTTGCGAGAGTACTACCGCATTTCCAGAGGCTGGAGTTTCGGTGCTTCTGAGCACACAACCTGACTGTGTGTTCTCAAGTGCATGCAATCACACTCTTCTAAGACTACAACTTTAGATTTGGAGCATGGACTTTTTGGTCATGGAATAATTTCTGACAGCTAAATCCTAAAATACTCCCAACCTGGTTGTCACTCTCTTTGTAGAACCTATTGAAATTCAACAGTATTTCTAGTAGAGTACTATTTTTTTTATATTTTATTTTATTTTATTTTTTATTTTTTCAAATCAAAGTGCCACATCAATAAGAGAGGGCTGTGTAGGATGTGGCAAAAACATCCCTTAGAGAGCTATGTCAAGAAAACTTGAATCGTTGATGTTTTTTTCCCAGCTCTAATTTATAAACAACTCCAACTTACAATCTAGAAAGTGAGGAAACAGCACTAACAGCAAAGCAGGGTCTGTGTGGGATAAATGAAGCAGTTGTACCCTGCTTTTGCTTTAGGTGATTGTGTCTTATCAGTTGATGAAAACAGTCTCTGTGCTATAAAGTTACCAGAAAAGTTCATTGTGACATCTGTTTCTTATTTTGTGAGATAGGATGGTAAAAACTTATGTTATTAATTTTCTGTGCTGTTTTCCAACAAAAAGCATCAGTGTTTATGTTTTTCTATTTCCACATGCACTTAGCTATGTATGGTCATTTTAAAATTCTGTTTCAAAATATATATATAGATACGATGTTAACTGATTTGTTCCTGTGTTTAATTTCTCCTTTGAAAAGGTGTGATATGAAGAGGAGCAGTGAAAGTAGAATTGTAGTTCCCAATCAATTATTTCCCTATCAATCCAGAAATTATATTCTGGATTTGTGAAGAATAATTTCTCAATTCTTCACTGACAACTTTCAAATGCACCCAGTGTGAGTCTATGTAGCTTATGCACTGACTTCAGTCATCTGAATTTAGCAAATCTGGTTTGCCGATGATCCTTCTGTCTTTATCCCAAAGCAAGAGAAGAGCTGCAGAGCTAAAGGCCTAAATGTACGGTAGTTACATATCTTTTTCTTCCTTAAATAAGCACATAGGAGTCTGGGTCAGAGTATGATTCTTCTGTTTCCACTAGTTATTGTTACTACATTGTCCCAGGTGTCACCTTTCTTGCCACTGTGATTAAAGACTCCCAGTTCAAGAGATCTTTTGAATGTGCAAGCACTGGTTTTCAGAGCCCTTGAGTGTTTTCTGCACCAATGCATTTTGGTACTGAGTACGTATTTTTCAGAATCCCAATTAAAATTCAAACAGTAATCTTCCATGCCCCCAAAGCAAATCTTAACCTCAATCTACTAGATGTTTGACTTTGAGTCTAAGTGGTACAACAGTTTGCCTTGCCTTCCTTAGGCAAAAGAGACTAGAATTGAGACCTGTGGCATTTTCTGCTTTGATTCATGTAACTGAGTCCCTGGCAGCCAACCCTGCATCTTGTTTCTCCTATGACATTACTACATTACTACATTACAGTGTGGCTGCCTGATCTGTGAGCTACTGATGCAGTCACGACATATAGCATGTGAGGTCAGAAAACAGTGGGGAGGCAATGCCACTGGGGATGGCAATGGAGAGCTGTGGCCTGCTGTGCTCTGAGTATGGAGAAAGAGTGAAGCTGGACAGCATGTTCCCTGGATGGAGTCAAGCATCACTGCCTCCCTCCCCTGACCCTGTCACCTGCCTGCTTGCTTTTGTCACCTCGAGCAGTCTGGCACACTGGTAGAGAAGCCATTTGACGTGTCTGCATGACACAGAGCTTTGACCCTTCTGGTTTTGGTTATTTTATGACCTAATCAAAAGCAAAACACAATTTTATTTGGAATATCCATGAACTTCTAAAAATTCATTTCTATCAAATAACCAACAACCTGTCATTGAATTTTTTACTTGATTGTTTCATCAAGCATCTCCTTACTTTCATACACTGGATTAAACTCAGGCTTCATCAAACAAGAATAGTAAATCAATTATTTTAAATACAGGAGAGTTGCTTCACTTACAACAAGTCTTTCCCATGCTGATGAACTCCTGTGAGCTCCAGGGATGCTGACCTGGTCTGAGGAGCCTTGTTCTAATTGATAATGTTGCTTATTGTGAGAACGCTGGCTACGCAAATCCTGACGCTTGGCGTGCAGATTTGCATTCCAATACTCGGAGCGGTCTGTAAGGGTGCGCAGGGCTGGTATGCTGGCTCTTGAAGCACAATGGGAATTATGGATATGTGTCTCTGGGCCGGCAATTATTTCCATGTGCTTCCTAAATGAATGCAGGGTGAGAAGACTTTCCTCTTGTTTAGTCTCTACCACTGTCTTTGGTGCTGTATTGCATTTTAATATAAACCTCCCCCACCACTACTACCTCAATCCAGCCCCTTTAGATATCTGCCTGGCTTTCATTAAAACACTAGTGCATGAATAGCTGTAAGTTCACAGGGCTGGACGGCATCTTTGCTGAAGGTGGAATCTGTGGTAAATAACTTGCTGCACTTTTGAAAGTGTTAAAAGTAACTAAGCACCTAGTGAATGAGTACCTAAACAATAGAGTTAGTCAAACAACTCCCACTATTCTTTTTTGCTAGTAGAAGTAAACAAATAGTAAATGTTTTTTCAACCACCATTTATTGCTGGCAGTTCAGTCTCTCTATCTTACATATATAGGTTCACAGGGCTAAAGAATATCATACTAGTGTATAGCACCCAGTCTAGCTATCAAAAGCAACAGGTCTGTAGGCAGACTTAGGCTTTTCCTTCTGTCAGAACAGCTGGGCTACAAAAATAACAGTATCAGAGTAACAGCTGGCTTAGTCACATAGTGCTCTGCTATATAGTCTGGATTTCTTGTTTTCATTTCACTTTCCTTTGTTTTAGAGACAAAAAAGGAAGCCCTTGGGGGGAAAAGACTTCCAAGTTTATTGCTTGACCAAAGTTAGATGACTCCAACATCAGCAGTCTTTATTAACTGTAGCTTTAACATTTTTTTCTCTGAAAGTAACATTGATACGGCACCTCTGTTCAGCCATGGAACCAGTACCAAACAGGCCCTGGTGAAGGGCAGCAGGCTTTCTTATCCTGCTTTTCTAGCTGCTGTAGTGTCATCCGCCATGAACTATCCCTAGGTTTAATAGATAAATCATTCTGTACAGTCATAAACATCCTAGACTCTGCCCTTGGACTGCCCAATTAGGTATCACACTGTGCTGCGTGGCTTCTATTTTAGGAAATGGTTTGAGATCACCAAACTCTTCTTCACATGGAAGCAACAAGCATTCCCCCGTGCCAGCTCTGTTATAATTTGCAATCCAGGGACTGTGTCAGGGACTGACGGAGCTACGATATGGATGGGAAAGGGAGAAAGCTGGGCTGTGCGAGGGCAGCTCCATTGTCAAGTGACACTTGCTCCTACTTATCCTACTCCTGCCACACAGGACTGTGCTAGCTCAGGGCATTCCCGTTGCCAAGCCAGCTGCACCAGCCATCTCATTTCAGTGCACTGTTCCTATGGAAAAGAAACAGCAATGTCCTGGTCAGCTATATCGATACGTAAAGCAAGGTAAAGCTGTACTGAAGAAAATACTCCCCGCAGATACAGAGCACCTGGACAATTATTGCTAAAAAGGACACTTTTTGGTTAATAATCCTAGCTCCAGATTAGACTGTACTGCTTTTGCTAAAAGGGCTGTTTGTACTGCTTCAGTCCTTTGATGGAAGATCACATGGAAAAGTCACATAAAAGAAGAATGAAATGAAGAATGACACCAGAAATTTTATCCAAGGTGCCTGTAATACTGTGTATTGGTGATGGATGACTAAATATTTTTAGGTCTTCATAGCATTAAACATCTCAGCAGATGTCTTCTTTCTTTTGGCTTTTATGCTGAGCTGTATGAGCAGTCGTCTGGGTTTCTGCAGCAGCAGTTTAAACATTCTGTCTTATTAAGGTCACTTTTGTTATCACATATAGTGTTGCAAGGAAATTTCCAGCTTAGTTTCAAATTAGCTTTGGTAGAACATAAGATTCAAGCCAAGAAAGCCTCCTCCTCCTTTTCCCAGCTTCTGTCAACACCTGATCAACAGTCGACAACCTAAACGCAGCTCATATGCAGTTGGCTAGCTCCATTTTTTATTTCTCCAGGGACAAAAGCAGACTTCAGCACTATAGTAATGGCCCTCCCTTCCTGCAGTGATTGAGGTCTAGAAACCCTTTTCTTAGGTGCATCACATAATCTAGACTTTTCCTTCCAGTACTCGGGTTAGGCATGCAGCATAGATTTCAGTGAAAACAAACCCTGCTCTGAACATGTCTAGTTTGTTCTTTTGACACAGTTTCTTAAACAGGGTTTTACTTGCCAGATAGCTGTCAAAAGATTGCAGAAAAGAGAAATCTTTATTTGGGTAAACTGTACCATGTTAGATACCTATAGTGGAGATTACCTTTTGTAATAACCAGTTTATGTTTTTCTCATACTGTATCTAATGAGTTTTGCTATACATTTTTCCTTACAGGTTTTTTGGTATCTGAGTCTGCATCAAAAATAGAAACAGGGATATAAATTGTGCTCTTTTGTGAATCTGGTCACCAACAAATTGCAAACAAGTCTTCATGCAAGATCACAGGTCAGGCTCCTCTTTCCCACTTAGCAGGCAGCTTAATTTGGATACACGTACTAGATCCATGAGCCTTGCAGTTTCCCTGCATCTGGTCAGCTTTCTTTGGCCTTTCAAAGCCTTCTAGAAGAGCTATTTTTTTTTCCTCCCTAGGCTTCAGTAATGTTACTCTTTAAATGTGTTCTTATTTGGAGAGACAGTTGTTTACTGATTTTTGGGTTTTCACTTCTCTGATACCAACCAGCTTATTAATTTTACTCTGATACATTCAATAGTACAGCAGTTTAATCAGATATATGAGATTCAAAACATTTCATAGAGTATCTACTTCTCACTCACAACTGCCCCATCACTTGACTATGGTGTCATAGAGCCAGAACCTAGTTTTCAGAGAAACCGAGTATCAGAGAAGCCCTGAATTTTCTAATTTATTTTACTGATATTGAAAGATAAAGAGCACCGTGTTCTTGTCCTTGCTCTGTTCTCTAAAGAGAAAACTCTATATAAAATTGAAGTGTAGAAGCTGAACACTGAATAAAACTGAACTGAAACTGGCTGTGATAGTGGAGGAAGTTTAGGAAGAGAAAGCATAGAAAGTTTTGGGGAAGACACCAGTGATAGAGCTAATTCATAAAGTGTTGTCTTTTTAAAAGCAAAAAAAAACCAAAAAAAAACCGGGAAAAAAAGAAAGGATTGTAGTGGAGAGGGTTGCTATAGTGAGAGTAATCTTACAACCTGATGCGTGAGTGCTCTCAAAAGACTGGATGTTCCAGTTCAGTGAAGCAAGATGGCCCCCTGCAGTACTGTTAGCCCCCTCACAAAGAAACTTTGCTTCTAATCTAGGAACATCACTGTACAAAACACTAACAGGTCTGCTGTGGTTTACCATTAGTTTCACTCAAAACACAAGGTAAATGTTCCTTACTTTAAAACTTCAGTCAAAATTAGAAGCCCTCAGTTACCAACTTTGCTCCCTAAGTTTCCGAATCCCTCCCACATGATTCTGACCTGAGACTGAAACAAAATTGGTTTTTGACTAATACTTTTGACCTTGAGTTTTAGAGTAATACCTCTGAATAGGAAACAAAAATACTCTCTCAAACTCGTGTAGTAAAGTTTGCAACAGGGTAATAGTAAAGACTGAAAAGAAAGTCTTACCAGGGTTGTGAAACCAGGAGAGAAGTAAAACTTCTTTATGAATGAAAAGGTAAACTTCAGGAAAAAAAAAACATTACATGCATTCCAAATAGGAATGCTGGTGTGTACTGTGTGCATGAAAAGCTTTATATTTCTCCCATCTTATTACATTTCCCTGACAGCAGTAAGAATGAGACAGCATATTTATTTGACAAGAAAAGGAGTTTTCATAATATATTGGTATCCTGGTAACATTTGGGCTTTCAGGTTATCAAATTGTTTTCACTCACACAACAAACTCCTATAAATTATGTGGTTTTAAACAGCATAATTTCATGCTTTAGAACTTGTACATACTGTGGAGTTGTATATGTATAATCAATATACATCTGTAACCTGTTCCTGACAATATACAGCAAAATGCAGGATTTACTGTTCATTTAGAAAGTATGCAGGCATGTGCAGTTAGTCTCTCTCTGAAGCACATGAGACTTCTTTGACTGCTATCTGCAACTTAAAGCATCCATCCAGGACAGACATTACAAAAGCTAGGAAAAGCAGAGGAGGACCAGATAAAAAGGGACACAAATGTATTCTTAGCAACTAAATACAAATGTTCATGAAGTCAAATAAATTCCTTTCCTAGTCCTGCTTCCTCTCCCCCTTCTCCCTGCTTCATAGATCTTTATGATTTCTATCACTATTATTTGCAAGGCAGTAACAGTACTTGACAGAGAGAAGTGCCAGATGACCACAAGTAAAAACTTTAGGAAAGGCTGTCTCATAATAATTCTAATTCACGTTTTAGCTTGCTCCTATCAGATTTCCAACCTGCTTCAGAAAATCAAAAGTGAGCCTGGGAAAGTTTGAAAGAGCATAAACTTTAATAAAATTTAATTTCCTCTCTACTTTCCAATGCTGGACTTAACACATCACTCACAGAAACCCACCCAAGCTCTAAAGGATCAGTGTTGAGAGGTCTGTGTGGCCTTCTACAGACTGCTTTGGTGTGGGAGCTTGGATTGTTTTTGACCCTGTGACACTGAATGGCCAAGAGCTTCCATGCAAGCACAATGGTGCTGTTAGTGCCCATTACTAAAAGCCTTCTTGTTTCTTTCAACTGCTCACAGGCCTCCTAAACAATGAAGGAAATCCATACATCATTAATAAGGAGATTTAATTTAAATTCTGCTCTAAGAGAATTCTCAGATATCTTCCTCATTTTTTTTTTATTTTTATTTTCTTTAATTGAAAATTGCTGAAGTCTGATGTAAGGCAGAATCTTAATAAGGACAAGTGTTAGGCCTTATTTAGGAATGACTGGAAACTAGTGGGAATTGTAATCATGGATAAAACAGGAAAGCAGTACTGGCACACCCATAAGCAGCTCCGATGGAGTGAATGCTCACTGAGCATGAGGATACATCAGCTAGTGAAAAAAGGTCTGTGAGCCTTTGCATAAAAATAATCTCTTTTGACTCAAGAGATTTTATGACATTTACATTTCTAATGGTCATAACTTTATTTTTTTCGGGACTATGTTTATTCAGAATTTCTAACAGCCATTTGCCCCTCAGAATCGATTCATTTTCACTAGAAAAGGGAATTGCTGAATTCTGACAGAAAGTTGCCATGAAAGCATATGGAACAGGATAGCCTGTATTCACCTTTGTAGTGAAAGGTCGTTAACATACACATCAATAATATTACTGCTAATTGTGAACACTTGACACAGTTAAAAATCATCCAGCACAAAAGAATCAGGGTTATCTATCACATGAAAATAATGTGAGTTAACTTTGCCTCAGCTCTATCTCTACTGTCTTCAGTGGAATTAATTACATGAGGAATGAATGCTGATTAGGGATCTGAAAATGTTTTATTCTGTTGTCAGTTTGAATGAGAAACCATTTACTCATTTTGATATTTTTTAGGAAAATAAATAACAACAGAAGATTTCAGAGAATCCTCTAAGTTGGACTGTATTATGTTAGAGATGTTTCCAAGATAATTCCAAGATCAGTCCATTCGTCAGAGACCAGAAACAACTAATGCTGCCTTGAATGTAGGTATATGTAACATCTTTAAATGTTTAGAACAGGTTCCAGTGCATATGTGGCCACAGTGAGCCAGCATACTAGTGATCAGGTGGAGAATGACAATTTTATACTGCTCATTATTCACAGGTTCAAATAAACATCCTCTGTTCTTCAGTGAATGTCTTTTGGTAATGTAGCATGTATGTATGTAGCTACGTATCTATGCATGCATATGCATGCACACACACAAATATATATAAATGTAGAGTGAGAGAAGAAACTTGTAAGAGAATTTCTTCTCATGCCATTAAATCTAAATGAATGCATTTGAATTAGAGTTATTCTGTAGCTACACTACAATAACTAGGAAAGTTCATATTTTGGCAGATGATAGAAATTTTGTTGTGTAAAATGAATTCTCAGTCTAAATGTACTCCTCATGCAGCTCATGCATAATTCTTTTTTTAAGTTAGGTAAATCAAACTGGCTTATAAAAAGGTTATATATAAAAATTTATAATCTTATATGAACAAATAAATAAAAATCTGTATATATAGATATATATAATGAATATCTTTCTAAGTCTACTCTCTAAGTATATTACAGCTACTCCTGACATGACTCGAGTGTGACACAACCTTAGAACTTTCTGTCCTGAGGGGATTCTGGAGCTTGTCTCTATGTCAGGTCTTCACACTATACTTAGTAACTACATGATTGCCTTGCAGAGCAGTGAAATATGTTTTACTTGCCGTAAATGTTTAGGCAGCAATACCAAACATCAGTTTAAATCAGAAAATTAAGGATACTTTTTTTTTTATTTAATTTGTTTTGGAAAGTCAGTCTAGGAAAAAATATATATGATTCTAAGGTCAAAATTAGTTTTTGAATTGGGTTACATCTGCACTAACATTACAGTGTGGGTCGGGATCATGCTTTTAAAGTGAATCTCTTGCTTGTCACCAGCTACCATGTGTTGGTTTACATCAGAGATACCACAAACTGGGTTCTTTCAGGATGTTATTAAGCCAGAAGATGCAAACATAATACACTCCAAACCACCAACTGGCAAATCAATTCACACTTGAATATTCCTTTGAATGTGTAAATAAGTTCATGTTGAGCATGTACAAGTCCCTTCTATGTTTGTTTTCACAAATGTTTGAGCAACTGAGACTCATTAGCTAGAACAGTATCAGAGCCTCGATCACAAACTCACTTGAACGAATATGCATGAAATTACCATTCGTTTTGCATTTAGAGTAATTATTCTGCACATATATTCAACCGGGAAATGGACAGTAAAGAAACTACTCAACCTGAGCTCAAGTGAGAATGGTAAAGTCTGATTTTTCTACTGCTTTGTATCCTATATATTTCTGCAAAATGAATGTGAAACATTACTCATTCCGTTTTGAAAAAAATTCACAACAACAAATAATGTTGTTTCAGTAAGTAGTTATGTCACTCATCTATCTGTATCTAACTCTTGACTATGCTTAGAATGTAAACTTTTGAGAACAGGGACATACCATAGTAGTACTATGCCAAACGGAGTAGGATCTTGCTCAATGTCTGGAACTCCTGTGTGTGGTCACAATATTGCAGCATGGTTTTGCAGTGTTCAAGAAGCTGGAGGTTTAGTGATCTCATATTTAGAATCTTCCAAAATGTAGAGCATATACATAATCAAACTACAAGTTAATGTAAGAGTCGAGAGAATACCGTTCACTACATTGTACAAAGAATGATCACAGATACTAATTCCATGAGCAGAAATAAATTTACTGAGTAAGACAGGCATTAGGAATTATTACCTATGGTCTAGTAAAAATACGTAAGGGACAACATTATGATCATGTCATACCATGACCAAACATGGAGATTCTAGTATGGGAAACATTATTTTCTGCTCACTCCCTTCCTCCTCTACTTCTCCACCCCCACTCTTTTGTTCTTTGCCATTCAGTGTTTTGGTTCAAGTTAATTAAAGATTCCTGTTGCAGCCTCCTGGAGTGAAATTCTGGCGGTATGCCCAGTGCTGCCATAGTCATGTGTAAGCAGCCCCTCCAGTGAGCTCCATAACGTCTCTAAGAAACTATACAAAGAGGAAGAAAGAAACTGAATCCAGATGGAATGGGAAATCAGATATTTCTTCCATTTGTGCTGAAATCTGTGAAGGCTGCCCCATAGGTTGAAAGAGAAGGAAATCCACATACTCTGCAGTCTCAGGGAAAAGTATGTTTTCTTCCCCACCCCTCTGCCCTTCACTGACGACGGATCTGTGAGAAAGCTTACAGTGAGACTGCAAACTTGGTAATGCAAAACATGTTTTCCCAACTCTGCTTTACTCTGCTAGCTATAGAAAGGTGTAGGATAGATCTGTCAGGGGAACACAAAAAACAAAACAAAAGAATCAAAAGAGTGACTCAGGCAGACAAAGAGTCTTCCTAATGACAGGGTTAGGAGAGAATTTGATATCCAAACCAACATTTTGACACGTAATTCGTAGTGAAGAGAGGACTTAAGGCATTTTAAATGCCCAACAGGAGGGTGAACGTCTAACATTCTAAGCAATAACCACATCCTGAACTGCTGTTGTTAAAAAGCACATTAAAAATGATTACAGAAATGTATACTGTGTAGTGAACTCTTGGTTCTCATACACATAACAAAAATCAGAAATATCCCTGGAGAAGCACAGATGTGTTGAATTTTGTGTTTGTGACCCTTTGGAAACTTCAGCGCTTGGTTCTGAAAAGAGAGTACTACACTTGGTTGGTAGTCACTAAAGAATTCTCCTGTGGATTAATGACAGTATGATTAGAAATAAGAAATTTAGAACTGTGGACATTTGCAGGTATATTTTAATACAAAAATTGTAGTTTGCTTCATAGCAGATTCTGTGCTCACTAGGGATATGCTGGAATTTGGTGGGGAAAGGAATAAATCGTGAAACTATCTGCAGTGTTGCTTGGTTTCTCTATGCATTTCATTTTACTGTCGGCACCATGTGAATTTGTTGCTCTCTGATGGCCTGTTTAGTTTTTCAGAGTTTTGCTTGTCTGGAGGAGGGAGGATGTTACATGAAGATTAAACTTTGGCCAGGGCAATTACGGAAAAGAAGTTTTAAACTTAACAGCTGATTTATATGTCAAAGGAATAACTTTTAATTTTAAAATATCAGGGCAGAGTGACTTCTGGGCAGAAAGGGCAACCTGTTGTAACACAAGAGGTGCCCATTTGATGTGCAGACTTTGGGCAGGCGTTATGATTCAGGGTAGCAGGGTTTTAGCCGACAGTTTAGGGCGATACTTCAGGTGAAATGAACCTGATAATTGCAGTGCAGATTTCCCCAAATAGCAGGCTGACTGGAACAGCTCTGGTTCCCTGTGACTAATTGGATGTTTTGTTACCACTTTTTCTTTCTTTTTTTTTTTTTTTTTTTTAAGAGACAAAAATGGCCCAAAAAGCTACCCAGGTGAAAAGGGTAATAGATGTATGCTGATACTGGCATGTGTGTTTCTTGCCCTTTCAAACCTTTGAAGCCAAGCTGGGGTCGAATTACTCAAGCAGAAGAGCTCTGTTGACAAACATGTGGTCTTCAAAAAACAATCCCAGTATGAGGGGTGCTGCTAATTTAAAATAACGGAGGGGGGGTGGGGGGGAAGGAAATAAAAAAGAGAGGGAAAACCAGCACCAGTCTACATGAAATCCAACCCAACTGCCACCTTCCCTGCTAGCCTCCTTTTGTGAGCCTGCCTTCCCTGCCGCGTGAATCAGCCATGGTTGGGGTTAAATGGGTAGCTTTTGTCTCCTCACAATGGCCGAGAGTGACAGGTTGAGCTAAATGATTTACTGGTGGAGATGATTTGAAGGACAGAGCCAGGCAGCCTTGGGAACACACGCACAAGAAAAGGACAGTAGCGAATCAGCCTCTCCTCCCCCTCCTGCTTTCAAGGTTTTGACTGAAAGATCACAGAGCGAGACTCTGACAGACACAAGGACCATTGAGAAGCTATTTTTATTACTTATCCATGGCAGCCTTGCTTTGCTGAGAGCAGACCTGAGGTTAATTAACCTTTACTTTCTTTTTTTTTTTAAAACGTTGTTGTTTTTCTGACTGGGGATGCAAACCCATAAGTTGGCAGGGTCACATGCCACGGGCAAAGGGAAAGTCTCTGTGTGAAACTTCAGCACAAGAAAGCTCAACAAACCTGTCCTTAGCCAAAACAAAGCTTTCCACACAGAAAAAGCGATGCAGTGGGGCCACGATGAAGGCAGCTGCTGGGAGCAGAGCCGTCCCAGCTGTTGTCAATTGGAATGTGCTAGAAACAGCGCTTCCCCCACGCTGCTGAGCTGCCCTGGTGGCAACAGTACCGAGAGCTAATACGGTTCCCAGATTGATTCCTGAACGCTGTTGGATCTGGTTGCATGGGTGGAAATGAACCCGTGTTGTGTTGTTTTGTTGGGTTGCAGGGCTACATTTTGCCCATCTCCTCAGGAGCGGGCCAGGCACACAGGCACACGATGGCGGGCTGGCTGCGGGCCCTCAGCACCCCATCAGGGGAAGCAGCTCTGGGCCTCCCCTCCACCTGCAGGAGCAGTTTGAGGAACCAGCCAGCAGAGCCCCTAGCACGGCTGAGCCTGGCAGGGAAGGGGCATGGCAGAGAGTGGCTGGGAAGTGCCCGTTGGCCATCACGGCCCCCTCCATCTTCCTCGGGGACCCGCACCCATGACCCCACAGACTCGGCAGGACCAGCTGCAGGGCCGGCTTGCCACTCAAGGCAGAGGGAAGAATGGGGCCTGGCCGAAAAAGGGAAGCAGGAATTGGGAGTCCTGCAGCCCCTTGGTAATTGCATTGCAATGCTTTCACCAGAAATTGCCCCCCCCCTCAGACATTTGCAAGGAAAAGTGAAAACTTCTCTGAATAGGACCTTTTCAGATAGTTGCTGTGAATTAGTCTGAAAAAAACCCAGAAGGCGGGCCACGGAAGATATTAAGACTGGCTTTATGGATAAACCATGACACAACTGTATCAGAAGAAATGTTATCTTTCTATTCCATATTTCATTTGGTCTACTATTTGTAAGCTATTCCTCAAGTGCAGTGGAATAATATGTCCTGTCACAGGTTATAACTTGCAATTGTAATATTATTTCATTCTGAGAAAGAAATAGCAACAACAAAAATTCTTTAAGTACTACTGCAATAAAGTAATTTTCCCTGTGCATAACACCTAATGGCATCCAAAGTCCTGTGAATTGCGTCCTGTGAATGTGCAGCAAAGCTGTATTCTGATGTATTCATCTAACTTTAAAAACAAAGTCACTCATCGAATTTATCAGACATCTTAACTAGGTAGGGAAGAAGTTTGAAGAGTAAATCGTCTGTGTGCAATAACACACAGCTTTTTGCTGGCAAGCTTCAACTGTATTTTCATTTCTATATTAATTCTAATGAAAACTTGTAGTTATTCGAAAGAAACAATATAAACATGAACATGATGGCAAAGGAGCATTTCATACCGGCAAGTTTGAAATACATGATGATTTAATGGAAAAGTAAAAGGATCCATAAAATAGCAGCACTTCAGAAAACAGAAGTGTTTACTGTTAGTTAATCTGTTGCACTGCAGAGTTGCAATATGCTGTCACATGATGCATTTATAATGCCCTCTTGAATGCTCAGTTGCGAATAAACACTTCTGTTTTAAAATACAAAGAGCAAAACAAACTAAATCTAAAAATACAAGAAGGAACTATGGTAGTTTGGGTTTTTTTTTCCTGTTAAAGAGAGCACTGTTTGCAAAAGATACAGCAACCATAAGAAAAGCTTGCCTGACAGACTTCCAAATATGGATTTACAACTGTAAGGATTGTGGCAGGTGAAAATAGAAGAGGAAAACTTTCTCTTCTATGTCCTTTGAGTGATTATCACTGTCACTGTCCCAGTGTGCGTGAGGAGTGTTGCAATTACTTCTTGAAATCCTAGAAGAATGTGTACTTTACTACACGATGAGTAGTACAAGGAATATATTTCATAAGTCTCATGCTTGACTCACTTTATATTAGCAAATCTAGTCAGAAAGATCTTGCAATTACATTTTGTATCTATTTCTGTCCAGGATGATTTTCTGATTCTTCGTCAAGCACTTCTCTCTCTCAACATCTGCCTCCACACTTCAAGCCCCAGCTTGAGGTACTAGGGCTTGCTGCTATGAACATCACCATCTCCAGAACTGGTACATTGTATTCTTGTAGGATCGGACTACAATCCTTTGCATGTTGAGCTCTGCTTTAAGAAGTGTCTTCCTTAAGTGGTGAAGTTAGTAAAAAATTAAGTAAAATGTCTTATATATTGCACAGAATGAAAGATACGATTTGAGGCTCAAGAGTGGCTCTTCTAAACTCAGGTTATGCTTGCTTGAAGTTACCAGTGTGATTTTCATTAGGTTTCCACCTTACCTCTCTAGTTTGCATGAAGTTAGTGTAAAATTCCTACAAGTTTTTTAAGCCTTTGCTATGGATTATATGTCCTGTTCCTTCTTTTTCTGTGATTTTTCTCCTTACCTTCACATGTTTTTGTTTCCTGCACATTTCCCAGCCTTAGTTCTGTCTTCCCCTTCTCTTCCATCTGCCTCTCCTCTGAGTACTTTACATGTTTCCTTGTCTTATAATCCCCCTAAGCCACTGCAGCTGTAATAGTGTTCAGAAGTGAGAGGAACTGAGACAGGTGGCTTCGAAGGTAAAGATGAGAAAACTTTGTAAGGGTGGGAAAGGCATGCATGTAGGATGCAGGGTCCTCATTTCATTCCTTATTATGCTTTGCCAGTAGCATCACAGTTTTGCTGCCTCTCTCCTGTTTGTCCGTGACTGATGAATGCCTTGTCTGACCCCCGATGAGGTATAATCTGTAGACAAACAAAAAGCATGGAATATGTCTGTGTTGAATCACCCGAAGGAGGAGTGAGACAGAGTCCCCACAGTCAGGGAGGGCAGAGGACATTAGGGGCCGCAAGGGCTCTGTGCTGCAGCTTACCCCAGACAGCTGGGGAAGAGTCCCCTCCAGCCAGCTGGCACTGTCCAGTGGCATTGGGTGGCCTCTGATGCTGACGCGGAACATGTGTCTGTTCCTTACAGCAGGACACAGCCCTGGAGCACTGCTTGGAGCCAGCACTCAGTGCCTGGGTAACACCCACCACTTAGTTTCTTCCCATGCTCAACAATTATTTCCTTCTAGAAGATCTTTTAAAAGCCTATCTGTACATTATAATTCTTTCATTGCTTTGTAAGAGGTTACGTCACATCACAAGACCAAAAAGGACAAGTACAGCTTAGTGTAAACTGTCATTTCTGGTGTGTCATGTCAGAAACGTAAGGAAAATATTGTCCTTTTCCTAATTAGTTTGGGCAGCAGTGGCCACTACAGGTTGCTTTACCTTCTACCTGGAAGATGCGTGTAGTTTATGAGACTAATAAGGATTCCTGACTGGAAGTAGAAGAAATCATGTTTGTGAAGCTGTATATACCTTTTGGAGAGGGAGCTCTGTGTTAGCGCTGCTCGGGTGGTACAGAAAAGTTGGCAAGAAAGGCCAGCACTTACAGTTGCTGCTGCTTGAGAGTGAAGAGTGGTGAGGGAAAATATAATACACTGTTTTGTCATTTCCCTAGATGTTCTTTTTGGCCTACCGAATTTCAACTCCTTTTAAATATGCATTTTCCCAAGGGGCTTTGACCTGACAGTCAGGAGAGGCTGAAATTACCCTTAAATTTTGAAGAGTAAGAAATGCTAGACCACCCTAGACCCAGTAACAAAGTTCCTCCTTGTTCTGAGACTAAGCAAGAGCTGACAAACAGGACCTGTTATAGCCTGATCACATTAAAAAAGGAATCACATCTGTATTAGTTTTATTTCATGCATACACAGGAAATTATAATCTTGGCTCCCATTGCCCACTGTTCTGATCTATTGTTGCTTACTATGGGGAATCTGTCTTTTGTGTTCTCATAGCTACAGCCCATTTGCACTGAAATATCACACTCAAGTGTTCTGCTGCTCTCTGTGCAAGGATCAAGTAGCTCTTGTTTTTAAAAGAAGACTTATCAGTTTATCACCTTTGGGATGATGAGCACGAAGCCATGATTTAAAAGGCTTATGTGATAGTAGGAATTGAGGATGGCTTGCAGATAAAGCATTCTGGGGGGCCTCAAGTGCTCAGTTTCCAGTCCTGTTACTAACCTGTTGAGTGACCTTGAGCAACTCCCTTCCCATGCCGCAGTTCTGTTTTCCCTTCGATTTTTTTTGTTTATTTGCTTAACTTGCAATATGCTGGAAGCCTTTCTGCATCACCCTGTGAAATGAGTCCTGATATCATTTTGGTTGTTAGATGCTCACACATTAAAAACCATAGAAGTAGTTTTGAGAAGTTTTTTAACCCTTTCCCAGGCCCTTCCTTCTTAGCAGACCGCAGTGCCTTACTGAAGCATGTGGCCATTTTTCTTTAAGTATTCTAGCAGCACATCAGTCAGTCTGGGTTTCTGCTGACAGAAAAGCCTTAGGTTAGACACATCCATCATAAAACTATGATGCAGTTGTATATACATTTTACAGCTTAAAGTCATAGGTAGTTGGATTGGTACAACCAAGGTACTAGAAAGGCAGTGGCAGAAAGAAGTAGCTGGTACAAGGGAAAGCAAGAATTTCTGTGGAGGAGCTCAGAGGGAAAATACCCAAGCACGTGCGCAATGTATCTACACTGTGTGAATCTTTAGAGGCGAGGAGACTTTGAATGGGATGAATGAGGCGAAACAAACATTTAGCCCATTAAAATAATGTGTACAAAGGTGGAAATTATTCTGAGTTTCCCTACTTACTTTCTCTCCAGGGAGAAAATATTCTCAGAGTGGAGGTCCAATGTAGAGGGTCAGCAGTTCTTCAGCTCTCAAGCCTCACGCTTTTGCAGAGGAGACTATGCTCTGTATCATAATCTTGTCTTATCATCCATACTTTCTCAGGAAGTTGAGGTGAGTAAGTGCACCTAGGTCACATCAGAGTTTACGAAGGTATTATTAAATAAAATGTATTGCTTCCACTGATGTTTTGCCTTTCCCTGTGGAAGAAAGGTGAGAATTTTTACTTGCTATACACATTATAGAAAACATCCGAATGTATAGAACTGTTGTAATTTTGAATCTAATGTCTAACTAACACTGCTTTATATTGCTTTGTTTGGCAGCTCTTTTTGCCAGAAGAGGAAAAAAACAAAAACAAATCCCACATCTCCTAACCCAAACCCTTACATAATGATAGCAAAAAACAAATCAATTACAAAAATCATCTGCAAGATTGCAAGCAATTTCAGAGTATACAAAAAACCATACTTTTAATTCAATTTACAATATGTCAAGTTTATTTCATTCATTTAAGAATTTTTCTTTTTATCAAAATTTTGATGAAATTAATGTAAGAGCCATCTCGAATATTTTAAAAGGTTTCCTATGTAGTTATTCAGGTCTGGCTTTTGTCCCTGAAGGAAAGAGGCACCTTGAGGCTAGACTTACTTAATTGGGTGGTCACTGGACTTATTAAAGATCTATTTTAACATAAGATGAATGGTACCCCAGAAGTTCTTTTTCTTTCCGTTCTCTGTAAAGGCAAAAGAGATAGTTAACCCAGACAGAGACATTGCAGATGGCTGTATTTGATGGGAAGAATTGACCAAAATACTTGTACAGGAGCTTGGGATAATAAATGCCCAAGAGATGTGTGTGGAGTTAAATGGATGCTTGATTCAAGAGCCTGTTAAAGTCTCTATGCTTTACCATCTCTGAAAAAGTCTAGTCTTAAGTCAGTCAAAGCAGACATGAGGATTTGTCAAGTGTTTATTATTTTCTACCTGTTTTCTAATTGTGAGTCTTTGTATCCCTTACACATGGATCCCTGTTCTTGTTTAACTCATTTGTGTGCATCTCTGCATGTATGCGTCCGTGTGTGTGTGGAGGCAGTACTGTCTCAAAGACTCCTCAGGACTGCAGACAGAATTGATTTCTTATGCTCCATGGATAGGACAGCAAGAAGGGTTAGAGGTCAGATCAGAACGGGAGGGGAGCTGGTGACAAGTGGGAGGGGAAAAGGGTTCTCTTTCTCATGTGTAAGTTTAGGTGCACCTTATGCCCTCCACAGCAGCAGCACAGCCCGCCGACTACTCTTACTGGGACTGAAGCCAGACTACTGACTATGTGTGTCCATGGGTGTTGTGAGTGTGCCCATACAGGTATTTTTAGTCCTAACATATTGCCCTCTCTGTTGCTTTTCGAATAAGTGTATTATACCTTTTTTCTTTTTCTTTTTTTTTTAACAACAAATAGTTTTGACTTTTTTTTCCTATATCAGAAGTTCTAACATTAAAAATTTACCTTTAACATTAAAGTCCACTTAGTTGCCTGTGATGGTGGCGGTAGATGGCCATATGTAAATTCTGCCAGAGAGAGATGCATTGACTGCATATTACTCAGGGCTATCTGGTCACAGAAACTCCTAATCCACAATTTTAGACCACAGAGTTCCCAGGACATCTAAATATAGATATTTGCCCTCATGTTTAGAGATGTCCCATTCTGAGCTGGCAGCCATATAAATACACTCTCCCCCCCTACACACACACTCTGCTGCCAGAGCTGTCTGGCTCTGCAGAGAGCAGAGCCCTTCAGGCAGACGGTGCAGGGAATTGGGACAGTCTGCAGGCAATTGGGATGGATCTCACAGACCGCTTTAAGTGGAGTCTACTGAAAGGTAGCAAGCATTTCCATGATCTGGCTTTCGGTTTTCCAGCTGTAATGAAATCCTTTTTTTTTGTGTGAATGCACTTTAAAGCCCTACGATCTATTTTAGCTGGATTACCAGAGGTAATTTTTAAAAAAAACTGCACTGCCAACCATGAAAACCAGTATCAAATTACATCAAGGATATCAGCAGTGCATGAATGTGCACCTTTAGCTTGTTTACTAATAAGTAAACAAATAATAAGCTCTGTTATTCTTAGTAGGCTGTTAAATATATATATATTCTTGTTAAATATAGGCCAGTATGTTATTTACAAATACTCAGCAGTGATTTTTGAGGAAACCTATCCTCCAGTTTGAAGTAAAATGCCTTTTCCATTTTTTTTTCAAATGTTAAAAAATAAGGATGACAAGAAAAAACTGTCTGAAGCACTCCTGTGCCCTTCTCTGCACAGCTTGAAATCTCCCCGTATTTATCTGAAGCAGATGTTCCAGGCAGGATGCACACTGCAGCCAGAGGTGAGGACGGAGGTGTACAGGACTTGAATACATTTCAGCGCGGCTCCCACATCCTGTTTATACATAGCCACTGGTCTGAGAACAACACGGGGGAAAAAGAGGAAGGTGTGGGTTTTGATAGGGAAGGAACGATCAACTGGAGCAGTGATACTAACCCTACTGCTAGGCTTGCATACCGTGAGTGCTGTAGATTTGTACTTCTCTGTGCATCTGCCATTGCCAACAACACTTTCTCTGCTACTTCAGCAGATAGGCACGCTGCCTTCTGTCATAGGGGAAGGAAAAGGAAGAGAGGGAGCCATTCACTGGAGAAAAACAAAACAGACAGCTCACCTGCAGAGAAACTATACTTTCTCTTCTGTTCAGCAAAGCTAACCAGACTCAAGAGAAAACACAGCTGGAATTCACCGAACCAACTTTTCTGTCTCATTAAAATCATGGATCGATTTTTAACAGTAGAAAGGCACTTATTGAATCACTGGTGGGCAATGAGAAATATTAATAATGCTAAGCCCCATTTAAACAGTCTCCACTGGAGGATGAATTTTGTTTCAGGCTGGATACTTACTGGCAATTTGATTTCTACACATACAGTGAAGTGAAAGGACCACATTTCTGTCCACTGGACATGCATTTTCATTTTATGCCTCATTTCCAACTCACTACTCTTGTTCTACATCATTCACATCGTTTCCTGTTTAATGGTAGAGATATATGGAAGAGGAGTACCTATACTTTCTACTTCATTGGTTTGTTTTTTTTTATTTCTCACATTTAAATAAGATTACTAACAATCCAGCTTTTCCTTGTGAAAGATTCCTAAAGCTGTTAATGGCAAAATTCCCAGGAGGCCGAAATGGAAGAAGCAGTTTTTCAAGGTTGTTTTTCACAAAGTTCACAACACAGGCTGGGAACACTATGTATCTGTTAGTGTCCCTGTAATATTATATTCTGCAGTGACTGGTTACTGGCTTTGCGTCTACATGGTCATGCACGCATACAACATGGGGTAGTCTGAAGGACATGTATTTTCCTCTGCTAAAATGGTATGAACTTATCAACACCACAGATCGACTCAAGTCTCATCAGCTAATATTTTAAAACACTTGTGAGGTAGAATGCATGAGAGACACATTACACGCTAGAAATAATTAATTTGTTTCACTAGTACAATATAAAAGAAGTACAAAGCTTATTAACAGGTCTGGAAATCTATATTATTACAGGTTATTACAGGTTATATTTATTTTATGTCTCATTAATCAGAATGTAAAAATACTAAAACCACATTATGAAAGTTTCTGATCTCTCAGTACAGACCACATTAGCTTCTTTACCACAAAAAAAAGAAAGAAAAAAAAAAAGGAACAGTCTTAGTGCCTTAGTGCTCAGCACTCCTATTTTTCATGCATCAAGGTTCAGCAGGAGACAGAAACTTCTAAAGTATGCGCTGAGATAAGTTACATTTTCCTGGATGCCTTGTTTTTCTTTACCCTATTATATTTCAATTATTTTGTTATCCAAGCAACTACCATGATATTAGGCTTTGATTTTCTTATTTCAAATAATCTGAAAGACCAGAGATGTGGGATCAAATTGGAAGACAGGAAGAAAAATTTAAATCTGCTTTATTCTCAAGCCTTTCTTCTAAGTCTCAATCTATTTAGCACTTGAAACTCAATCTTCAGATAAGGAAGAGCAGTCAATCTCTTCATTGCTTCCCATTTGTTTTGTGTAAGACAGCCTATCGAGTTCCTTTTTCCCTGAAAAGACTATTAAAAATAGATGAATTAAGAACTTACTATATTATTACTACTAATCCCAGCTCATATTTACATAGCTTTGTAATTACAATGTTTGTTAAAAGCTTTTTAAGCTGCATATGGAAAAAGTACCACATCCATGCTAAAAAGCATCCATCTGAGGGTCAGGTTGCCTGAAAAGTGTTTGATTTTGAGTTAAAAAAAATGTTTAGAACAGGGTGAAGTAAGTACTGTAAGTGGAAATATAGACATTATTTGGGGAAGAAGGCTATTTTGTCTTCCCTAGTATTTTCTATTTTCATATATTTTACAGTATTTCATTGAAGAATCTAGTCTTTTGCACTACTTTTGTGATGTTGTCTTCTGCCTTCTAGGACAAAACTCATTGTTAAAGTTAACAAAAACTGAAAAATCAACAAAGAAAAAAAAACATTACTGGAGTTGCTGGTAGACAAACAGCAATATACTGTTCCGACCTGAGCCTTTGGCCTTCCTGGGATGTATTAGAAGGGGGGTGGTTAGTAGGTCGAGAGAGGTTCTCCTTCCCCTCTACTCTGCCCTGGTGAGAGCCCATCTGGAATACTGTGTCCAGTTCTGGGCCCCTCAGTTTAAGAAAGACAGGGAACTGCTGGAGAGAGTCCAGCACAGGGCAACTAGGATGATTAAGGGAGTGGAGTATCTCCCTTATGAGAAAAGACTGAAGGAGCTGGGGCTCTTTAGTTTGGAGAAGAGAAGACTGAAGGGTGACCTCATTAATGTTTACAAATATATCAAGGGGGAGTGTCACGAGGATGGAGCCAGGCTCTTCTCGGTGACAACCAATGATAGGACAAGGGGTAATGGGCTGAAACTGGAACATAAGAGGTTCCGCTTAAACTCGAGAAGAAACTTCTTCTCAGTGAGGGTGACGGAGCCCTGGAATGGGCTGCCCAGGGAGGTTGTAGAGTCTCCTTCTCCGGAGACATTCAAGACCTGCCTGGACACGTTCCTGTGTAGCATAATCTAGGCGTTCCTGCTCTGGCAGGGGGATTGGACTTGATGATCTTTCGAGGTCCCTTCCAACCCCTAACATTCTGTGATTCTGTGATTCTGTGTGACATCAGTCAGACAGTATGATTTGCAGCTTCATGAATTACCACTGACACTTGGAAATATTCCCAGGACAGTCCCCCGAAGACAAAGACCTTATGAATGACAGTATAATATCAAAGATCTATAGCAAATGGAAAATGACAATCACATTAATGTTATAATACTAATAGCCCTTTCTAGTAAAAAAAAAGACACTAGAAGATCAAAAACACTATGGAGACAGCATGAGCATCAGCTCAGTGTCATAACACAGCTATGAGTTTTAAACCAGACTCCACTTCTATTCCTCTCTACTGACATGTCCAAAAAGAGTAAGATCGTTTAAGACAAGGTTTCCAGCAACTGAATATGCAAAGTAGTCCTCTGTATTTGGAATAAAATAATGAACCACAGCAAGATCAGAATACAACCTTTGTGGTCTGCAATCAGGAAGTATTTCCATATAATTTGCTTATGATAAATAGAGAAGATAATAGAGGCAAGATACCAATATCTCTTTGCTGCATCTCACTTCTACATTGCATACCCGTAAGTCCTAATTTACAAAGTAAAAATGGAAAGAATTTTTGAATTGGCTTCTAACTATTACCGTTACCATTTTTACCCTTATCTATTTATACTGTAAGCATGCACAATAGTCAGGATTGGTACCTGGCTGTGCTGAAAGTTTTATGACATATGAGACGAACCACTTCTTGTTCCAAGAACCTTGTTGTGCCATGGTTGGAAAACTGAAAATTTCGGTAATCACCTTATCTTGGAAATTGATAAGTAAGTAAATTCCTTTGTGTTTTGCATTATAGGAAAGAATCTAAATATTACTATGTACCTGAGAATATAATTTTCCCTTTCTATTATTTATTTTGCTTCACCCGAGTCATGTCTAAACAGCTTCTTGCCCTTGTTTTTATATCCAAACTGATGCCTGACCTGCCATCAATTGCCTGTTCTCTCAAATTTTTCTTGTGTCTCTTCCAATAAATGAAATCACCTGCAGTATTTTCTCATAACCTTCTTTCTCTTAGCAACTCCCTATTAATTTTTCTTTAAACACAGAAAAAACAGTTTCAGTGTCTTTTCTTGATTGTGACTGTTTTTTCCTTTGTCACTGAAGAGAACTCCAGGGCTTCATGTCTGAAGTCTTCCATTTCTCCTACGAAGTAAAACTGTGAAAGGGATAAGGTTATGCTATACTACTAGCTCAAACAAAGGGAGGATGAAGTCTTGAATGAGTCAAACATCGAGTGAAGGCAGTTTTGTCTGCAGGGTCTGACTGGGCTGTGCTTATGGTCAACACACAGCATATGTTCACAAGGAGAATGTGAATGGTGTCCTGAGCTATCTGAGTCACCTTGATCGGCATCCTCGCCTAAGCAGAGGGTGAATTATATGTGAAATAGCTTAAATTTATACTTAAGATGTACAATAAATACTTCAGGTTCCAGAATTTTTGAATACTTTTTTTTTTTTTTTTTGTGAAATCAGTAGCAATTGATTGGCAATTAGAGAAAATAATAGTGTTTTTACCAAAGTGAAATATACCCATGAATGTGTCATGGATAAACACTAGCTAATTATTAACTCTCTTGTTACTATCCTTGTATCAATGTAAACTTGTTCAGAGTGAGCTTCCTGTGCAGCTGATAACACCACTGAGGTGGAATATAAACATTTCAGCTGTCCAAATGCCTGCAAAGGCAGTAGGAAATCGGAGGCGACTGACCCCTTGCCATTGGCACCCATTTCCAAGGTAGCATGAGGAATTCTTTTATTCTTTCTTCAGCAGCTGATGAGACTGAACAAGGATAGCCATCACTTTGGTGGAGAATTAGTTACAAATTACGTAGAAAATTTTTAAAGCATTTGGCATTCATACCAGTCTGCATTAATACTGAATACTGTTCATTCTCATGAAGGGGATAAACGCTTCAGTAATGTTCAGTTTACAGTCATTCCTCTGGAATGGGAACAACTCAGAAATACAATTATAAATCCAAATACAATTATGAATCTACCATGTCTGATGACAGTTTTAATTCCATTAATAGCAAACTTGGCCACTGTGAGAATTTCTTATTCTTACTGCACTTTTTCTCCAGTCATATCTCTAGACAGCGCACTTGACTCCGTTTAAGTTATGAGCAATAAATTATTCATATTGCTCGCACCCTCTGCTTGTGAACTTGTAGACTTAATTTCATGGTTAATGACTTCATTGTGAGAGCAGTAAGGACGGACAGACAAAAGACAGAGTAATTTCAGTTCGCTTAGCACTGAAGAGTATTGTAAAATATAAAACGAGGAAAGCTAGCAAATAGAAAGTGCTGCAAATAGATTACAAGCTGTATTGCTGCCTGCAAAGTTTTTGTGTCTGATTGTCTTGTGATTTTACACAGAAGAGACGGGTTATACTCTCAAAATAAAAACCCAAACCCGCCACTATACTATTAATTCTGATGAGTGCCCAGTATTTGCACTTCAGAAAATTAGGAGCAGGCTATGACCTCAAAAGGTCATCTGTTAGTACTCCATTTTCTGCCGTTTTAATTCCAAGCCTCTGTCCCTAGTGCAGAATAACTAAATTTAGCTGATCACTAACTTTTGTTAACAGCACTTTTGATCTAAGTGCCAGGAGCTACCTTCTCTTGCCTGATAAATGTGTCCTTTAAAATATTTTAAGGTAAAACTCTTAATAGAGCAAATTATACTAATTATGCCAAGTCTCGCACACAAACTGTAATCAATTACAGCTGCCTGTGAAAGAAGCAGATGTACAAAGTCTAAATGCACCATTAACTGTAAAACTGAAGGTATAGACCAACCAGGTACAGTACGACAACAGCATTTTAGAGATTTATTTTAGTATATTACTTTTTGAAAAGCACATTAATTACAAATGCATCAATGACTATACACTTTTAACAATACTGGTCTTACCAATATTTTAAAACTTGGAAAACTATCATAGCTAATGGCATTGAATTACTTAGTTTTTTGATTAGGAAAGAAAAAAGCTGTAAGTGGCCTTTGTCAAGTTTGCATGGCAGGAAGAAAGAAAATAATAAAAAACTTTTGCAGTGGAAAACTAAAATATCATGAAGACGTCTGCTTTATATTTATGAATCAAAAGAGATTACTCTGTGTCACGGCAACCAAATTTATTTTAGTGAGCATAGAGATTAGTATTATTCAAAGAGCATCTGCTAATTGGGGAGCCGTACATGATGGTATCAGCCTCCTCTTATGTATTCCACAGTGCAGTTTTCCATTTTCTGTCCTCAGCGTGTTCCACAGTATTTGCACATTCAGAGGGTCCTCAGACATGTTAGCTTTTGACATGCAGCTGAATTTGTCTACTTGTATGACACACGCCTATCTAAGTCTATAACATCCATATCTAGCTCTGCATCTGTAATCTCATTTATTTTAGCTTTCCTTTAGCCGCCTTACTTAGTTTTACTGATGAGATGACTCGTTAGGGTGATATCAGGGTGATGTGTACATGATTTTCCCTAATGTTAGCAGCTCTGCTCTTACCTCAGCCATATATCAGAGGACATACTACATCCTTGTTTGAAAAGGTAGTCTCTACAGGCATAAAAGAAAATAGAGATAAGTGTAACAGAAGGTAATGCTTGGCCAGCCACATGATGTTATGAACAATATAGTTACTTGTAAGTCAACGGGGTATACACAGCAATTTCCCCTGTGAGAAGGGCTATTGGTGAACACTACTAATAAAAATATTACAATAACAGTAATAATATCTGTCATTATTTAATAGTGTCTTTGATCCTAAAGGGGTAGCTAGTTTACTGCATGTTTTCCAGTTAAAAAGATTTAAACTGAACAGATGTTTTAATTGATTTCAAATTTTAATGAGTTCCAATACTGAATTTCAACATAGCTATTAGTATCAGGTCAGAATACTTTCCAGTGGTGCCTCTTACCTGTGTTCAGAAATTTAAGTTTTTTGTTTGCCAGTTTTTCTTTTATCTTGGTCTTTTGAATACCAAGTTGTATCTTCTCAAATATTCATGAGAAATGCGTGCATGTCTTTATGTATATATTGACACTGTAGTGGACTTTCTTTTAGATCAGACTTAATACTTGCTCCATTCAAATGAAAACAATCTTAAGTCTTAAGAATCTTTTGAATTCTTTGGAAGTGGATGGATTTATAAATCCACAGCTGGAACAAAATTAAGTGCAAAACCTTAAAAGACAGATTATATTTCCAAAAACCTGAGGACAAGTATGACCTTACTGTAAAACTATGTGTTTTAGCCTATGGGTAAAAGTGGTACATGAGGGGATTATTTATGTTTAGATGTGTAAATAAATAGTAAGCCTTTGGACACCCTTCTTATATTTCCAGTGGAACCTGCCAGCAGTCCTTTATTTCTGTTATGGCTTCAGGACATTAAGACCACAGGAACACAGCTAAATTAGATGTTGCAAATGCAAAAGTATCTGTGGCACCTCTCACCGTCACATCTAAGGGACCTGGTTGGGTTGAACATGCATTTTACTTAAATATATTGATAGTACCAATTCACTCTGATATGCTGTTCCCACACTAAACCGTTGCTCTGGTTAAAACTAGCAGAACTCGGTCCTTGGGCTTGTATCCATCTGATCATGAGAGAACTTTAATCCTATAGTGATCATGACTGTAGATTGAAAATAATTTTAGAGAAATGGACTGCATTTGTACAAATATTTTGCTTTGTTTTATCTGGCTGTAGTAAGGGTAAAACCGCCATGGTCATACAGTGATACACTTAGTAGATTCTGCAGAGGCAAAATACTTCTGAAATAATTGAAAGTGAGCTGTAAAGACAAACAATCATCAGAAAGTCATATTCTTCTAATGTTTAACTTATCCAAATCCTTGATCTTTCTGAAGTATTATTCTATTAGTTCAAAAATGTTAGGAAAAATAACAAAAATCTCCACATTATTATACCCTCTGAAATGACCATAATCAATCATGAGCCATCATTGTTTTAGCATCTTCTGTGACTAGTATTTTTTTTTAATGCATGGACAAGAGCAACACAGTCTGCTATATATACTATCTTTGTACTTAGCCTGGAAGTTCCCTCTGTGATTGAAAATGCATGCTCTGGAGTGTCAACCCTGTACTATATCCTACATGGTACTCTGTGGTAGTCCAAGTTTAGGCAGTGCGCCATAAAAATTCCACTTTAATCTTCTAAGAAGTTAGTTGTGATAACACACAAACACTCCGATGCTTCAGTATCCAACCTTTTGCATTATAGTCCGCTAACTCATTCAGCAATTAGGAGTTTTGTGTTTTCTTCAAGCAGGGAATGCTTGAACCCATATCTTTGACATGTTAGTGAAGTGCTCAGGCCATGAAATATTCTGGTTAACTTGTTCTCCATCCTTTTTCTTGAACTGCAGCCAGAAATGCTAGCATTGTGGGCCAGAAGAAGTACAGCCAAGAAGAAACCTGACTCTCGCTTGAAGTTCAGACATTCAGTAGAGAAAAAAAGTAGGGATGTCAAACACTCCTTTCTAATATGTCTGCATATTATATAATTGTTAAAACATTCTTGAGAGCGGACCTGAGAGATATAAAGTCTATTATTATTGAGCACCCACCTGAGAAGATGACTAAATACGTATTGTCTTTTTCTGCTTGTAATAGCTTTGAGAAATACAAGTTTCAATGACTCTTCATCTGTCCTTTCCCAAGTCTATGGGTAAAATCATTGCAGCATCATTGCTTTCCTCTTTTTCTTTTAATTAGCACTTGATTCCTGTTAAGGGCTTTTGAATGTGTTCCTATGTGCCTGGTTGCCAAGCAGATTATCACCTTGCAGCTATTTGGAAGGCAGTATTCTTGGGCTATTTATTAAGGAAATGCAAGGACACTCCTGTTCTATTCTGCCAACATCAAATACAATGAAACACCAAAGGTTAAAATGAGAGGCAGAAGAAACAATTGTGTAAGAATTGTAGGGTTTAGTTATCAGAGTGTTCACAGGTATTCAGTGGGATAAGAGGGCTGTGTACTGTTCAAACAAATAATTAAATATAGCCTTTACCCTGAAGGAAAGACATCCTAAGTGAACAAGGAAGATTAAAAAAATGGATTGGGAAATGAAGGTACAAAAGAGCAAGATGACCTGCCTCAGATCAAAAAATAACAAAACAGAAATGGAGCCAGCAAGACACTCCCATGTTTCTGGCACCCAGCTCAGCATCCAGCATGCCATTTATATCATATTTCCTTACCTGGATGTGTTTTTGTGTTTGTTATACACATCTTCCTGAAACCTCTGCTTAAACAAGGTCTACCCCTTCATGCATTAGTCAAGCTCACAACACTGTGCCTTGAGAACAGCACTTCACAGAGTTCCTGGTTCCAGTGACATGCCTTTTCCAACAAGAAACAGAAGCATCATTTGACCTAAAAAGAGGTTTGAGAGTTTGTGCATAAATAAATAAAAAAAAAAATAAAAAAAAATCTCTGTTTATAGAAGTATTTTGTATGGCCCAATGGTCAAAGATTGCCACTGAACAGCACAGAATTTGGCTCTCTCCGAGAACACCATTGGTATGGAAGAAGTTAAATTCTGTCTGAAGTGCAGAACTTCTTGGACCTCCTTCAGCTTTACTGTGTATACAATTAATAACTGAAGAGTCAGAAAATAGAAACAAAGAAGTGGAAGCTCACTAAACATGGTTTTGCTTGAGAAACACAGAGAAAAATCCCCCTAAGGTATTACTTGACCTTTCAGCAGTCAGGGTTATGGTTAGACTATACTGTATATGATATGATCTCTTACTGGGGCATCTTTTTAAGGGTCAGCTGCTCAAAAAAAAAGGTTACTGTTTACTGGCATGTACAAACTGGGCCCTGCAAAACTTCAGCTAACTGGAAAGCTTCGTCAGTTGGAAATCTAATTAGATTAATTCAGCTTAATTATGTATAGTATTTAATAACAGTTAAACAAAGGCTAACTAATATACTTCAAGTATCCTGTTGTCAAAATTATTCTCAGCCTAAAGCAGTTTGAGTATTGCTCATTTTCCATAGAATATAGTCATATTACTACATTATGTAAAAACAGCTCTGTCTAGCATGTGAAATGTGTCAACTGTTTATTTCAGTTTTTAAACCAAATAGTTGCTATAGCAATTGCTACATCACAGATTATTTGATATACTTTAGTGATTCAGAACAATAAAGTTTGAGGTTTTAAGCATTTTTGTCACCTGTGTAGTAAAAGCAGGGGAACGCATATTCCTGAAAACATAAAAACTACAGCCTTCCTGCTGACATAGGGTTTGAAATTGAATTCAGAAATGACAGATAGAAGATTTTCTGTACTATTTTTAAACTGAGCTGAAAAAAAAAAATCATGTGGAAAGAAAGAACCAAATGCACTTGAGGCACATAATTAAGTTTTCTAAGCTGTTCATTATAGCTGTGTGAAAATGCAGTTCTTCTCAGTTCAACAGCAGATTCATGAACTCTTCCTGGAAGATTGCTATGTTAGAGATGCATGGCTTTGAAGTGACCTAATGCAAAAAAAAAAAAAAAAAAAGATATATACCAACCTTTCGATTGCTCTGTGTTGTGCCACACACCTTTGACTTGTGTCATTTTTCTTTCTTGCCCACTGGGCTCAGGTAGAGCTTACAGGAAAAAATATTGTGTCTTGCCAATTGATAGTTCAGGACCAGAGAGGGGAATTTTCAGTAATTGCTTGTGAATAACTCACTGCTGTGTTCAGTATTGAAACAGAGATGGATCATAACTTAAAATACAGTAATGTAATTCTGTCAGAACCTTCCTGACTTTTTGTCATCACATTTCCCATGAATCTTAATTGTTAAGTTTTATTGGTAGAAACCTGGCATTAACAAGTTTAAATTTACATAGGCAGTTAATTCACGAAAGAAGCTGTTACCTGTATAGGGAAGGACAATACTTGACAGAGCTTTCAGTCAAGCATTTCCAAGGGTTTTGGAACAAATGGTGGCTAATGTGCCAAATGAGGCTCTGACCTGTACTTCTGAGCTGTACTTCAGACCATCGGAGAGTGGAGGGACACTACAGGACAAAACTTCGAAGTTATCACACAAGATAGCTGAAGGGTATCAGGTTAATCCAAGCAGACTCTAAAAAAAAGCACGTGTCTTCAATTATTTTTATTTCTATACTATATTCAATTGATTAAATTATATCATGTTATGTATGCATGGACAAAGAAAGCCCTTTCCATTTTCCATTTCAATTTCAAATTAAATTAAAATTAACTTGTTTTCTGGAATGAAAATATAAATAAAATGCAGCAGAATAGAGTGTGAGAAGTGAAAGTATTGGATTCTCATCAATAGATGAAACTCCTCATTTTCACCCTTTACAGTTTGTTTGGCTGATTCATATCTATTCCTTGGAAAATTCCTTACAACGTGCCCATGAATATGATCAATGTATTCAGGTCACAGAAAATAACAGGAAGAAAAAGATTAGCTAAAAGCACTATTTCTCTACCACTCCTCCCCAGATATCCTGCCTTCAGCCCATCCTAATTCAATTAGGAATAGTAGTAAGAATGTCTCAAATTACTGCAATTGCTGCAGCAAAAGGAGAGGACGATGATAGGAAAGTACATACCCCTGACTTGTGTGGGACTTATCAAAAATAACTCAATTACATGTTATAAAAATAACTGTTACCTATACTACTATGTAGTGGTGATAGCCATGTGGGAAATGGCATTTATAAAGCACCTTTGACCACTTCACCTGCACCCAGATCACTAATCCATTTGGCCTGGGACAATTTCCAACACTCCCAATCTGTCAACAGTTCCAAACAGCTGCCATTTCAAAAATAAAGCCAGCCTTTCAGAAAAATGTCGTCTTCTTTCCCTCAAGATGTATCATTATTCTTTTCTTTGCTCCTCCTCTCATAAATTCCACTAATGTGGTGTGGGATCAGTAACTGGTACTTGAAAAGGTGACTGAAGAAGTGGCAGATCCAGTAGCTGATAAACAGTCTTAACCTGAGATGATAAAAGATTATTCACACTCATGATCTGGGACTCCTGATTCTGAAGAAATATGGGAATCGCTTCTGCCTGAAAAAAAAAAAGAGTGGAACATTATACTCAAAAGTGCAAAAAGGGAACACAAAATCAACTTTTCACTTCCTCTTCCCTAAGATATTTATATGCTTACGAATATTCTGTGGGATGACTTTCTGTCTTCATTGTAACACTGCAATCGGTAGAATTTAAATCACAGTTATATGTTAGAAGAAGTGATGATGAGGGACTGTTTGATTGAGGAAGCAACAAGACATTCCATTGGTCCCATTTGGTTGAGCTTCTTCAGCACAGCTACATTAAAGTGAGAGAAGGCTCATGCAGCTTTTAAAATGGTATCACTAGCTGTAGCACAGGTCTTTGTTGTCATTGCCCAACTGTCTCTACGTGTGGAACTAGCTCGTTCACATACTTCAGGCTCGTTGATGAGTGGTTTGAGAGCAACCCTGCAGAAAAAGTCCTGGGGGTACTGATGGATGAAAAGCTGGATGTGATCCAGCAATGTGCACTTGCATCCCAGAAGGCCAATCACATCCTGGGCCACAACAAGGGAAGCGTGGCCAGCAGATCAAGAGAGGTGGTTCTGCCTCTCTACCCTGCTCTTGGAAGACCACACCTGTGGTACCATGTTCAGCTCTTGGACCTACTGAATCTAGAGAAAAAAATTAAGATTTTTTTTTTTTCATTAAGCAGATTCTTATTTACTTTCAATTGTCTGGCTCTTTCAACTTGAAGTAAATTGCTTACTCAGTCACAGAGAGAGAAAACAGCATTACCAAGAAAACTGTTTAAAATATGCCAAGCAGTTTAAAAAGTACTTTCCCTGCATTCCTGGGAAACGTACTAGCAACTTGATGCTTGGAGGTATGGTTTCACTTGTATTTATTTTTCTGTTGCTTGAATCTATAAGACAAAAGTAACATAATGATTCCCAGTGAGTGCCACCAACATTTTTATCTAACACCAGACATACAGCTAGCCATAAAGGCAAATGCAGCAATAACATATTAACTAGCGTGAACTTGATCATACCAGATATATTTAAATGATGGATTTTGCATCTGTGCCTCACATGACATTGTACATGAAACTCCTGCTGGAGCCAGTTCCACCTACTTCTCCAATTAATTAGATTGAATTGCAAGTACTCAGCATCACTGAGGCTGTTTAACAAAGGCCTATGCCCACAGCCTTCGGAAGTGGGAATATTTCCTTTAAAAAAAAATCAATTTTATGGAACTAGACTTATTTAAATCAATAGCATTGTAGATAAAGATCCTATAGGACTCAATAGAAAATACTCTGCAGATGTTTTGAACCATACTACAGATTTTAACAGATAAAGTTATGTTTGGTACATGGCATGCAGGAATCTTAAAAAAAACTAGCCAAAGCATTAATTCCACACCAAGTCCCCACAGGGGTACCAGTAAATATATGAAAGTTTAAAGCTGGGCTGGTGACCACACTTTGACAGATATTCTGTTATCCTCCACCACTCTCTCAGAGGAGGATGAAAGGAGAAATGAGATAGAGACTTCGAATTTGAAAAAATACTGGAACCATTTTAATTAAAAAACCAGAAAGAAAATGAATAATACTAACAATAGCAGTGAAGACGTCAAACTATATGCAGATATATATAAACACAAGTATGCAAATATGCTTAAAGATACAAGAGAAAATGTTAATATGGTACCTGCGCCTTCTGGATCACAACAAGGTTCCAAGAAAAGTCCCAGACTGAGCTCAGCAGAAGATGGGTGTGTCTGAGCCCAGAATCCCAATAATAATAATAAAAAAAAAACAAACAGGAAAGGACCTTGTGCCACTCCCATCTAGGGAGGCAGGGGAAGACAACCTGTCCCATGGAACACTGCTCCTCTGCAGTGTGAAAACAGGAGGTAGGAACACCAGCAGCACAGTGAGAGATATGCCAAACCTCCCACCTCAGTAGGCACTAAAAAGACCCCCAGAGCTTGTCTTAGGGGCCCTTATATACTGAGCACATGGGAAGGAGCACCCATCCTCGCCTCCCCATAGGCACAGCTGCCCCTCTTCCCCCACTGTGATTGCCCCCTGTGCCAAGAGCCCCAGCGAACTTTTATCCTGGTGTTCTTAAACCAGGACAGGTTTAAGAGGTTTAATAAAGTCCAAGTGCTAGTATAAATAGGACAGTTTCATTAGTTTTATGCTCTGTCATATTTTTTTTTTTCCATCCCCAGGAAAAGTGGGGAGAAGATTTAGGAAGATTAATTTTAATTCATGAACTTTCCACTAAAGCAAACAAAAAAGACCCCATAACTTCCCTGGAAACAATCTTTATTCTTAAAGACCAATTGGTAATATCAGTTATTCCAGACCACGTCCTCTTCTCAAGTTTTTTAATAGAGTTGTTTAAAAAACTCACTCTGTACAATCTGGATATTGTGCAAGTACGCACTAACTAGCTGTGGATATGAAAATGTGTTTTTTCTTTCGTATAAGCACTAGTGAATTGTTTTTCCTTTAACAAATGCCATTTTATTGTATTAAAAAGAGGAATTCATTATCAGTCAGTTAAGTGAAGTTACTTTAGTCCTGAGGTGTCCTGGCTTCAGAAAGGTTTGGATTATGCTTAAAGCTTTGGTAACTGGATACTCTGTCATTGAGCTGGAGATGCATTAATTCACATGGGAGAGTGAAACTAAAAGTAGTGAAAACTTTTTACTGCTTCTTTATAGAACAGCTATGACAAAATAAAACCTATGTTTAAAAAAAATCTTTTGATGTTCAGTTTGGTGCTGTATCAGCTGTAGCAGAAATAGCCAAATTTCTACCGGCTAAAGTATCCCAGAACTTCATTTTCAGTATTGTAGGGCTTCATAATACAGAAGATAATATAGTTATTTACATGGTGTGGTAAAGTTGGCGGGAGTTGATTTTTCCATGACCAGAGTTCGTTGTTCAGAATTTGAAAGAAGCTGTATATCCAGCTGTTCAAGGAAAACATCCTAATATGGGATTGATTTTTGAGAATTCAACAGTATACAAAAATAATCCTGACAATTTTTTCTGTTAATTACAGAGCTGGGGCTCTGGAGCTTCCTAAGGAACTGGCCACTGGAATTCCTTATGTGTAATAACCCTGCATTCCCCAGAAAAGGGAAGGGTGTAGAATGAGTAACAGTGAGGTATGGCAATGATAGCCCAAATGGCCTGCAAGAAGGATTAAGATCAAAATGGAAATGGTTTTACCTTAGATGCTTCTCAGGTGATGAGAATAAAGAGCTGAAAAAAACAGTAATGTGACAATATTTTTTACAACTCTAAAAATATAAGCATAGTCATTGTGGATTCGTGATAAAAACTTTTTAATACCAAAAAACGAACAACGTAAGACTGCCTACCTGGCCACCCTTTATAACCTCTGGATAGAACTGATGCATGATTGACAGACACTAAGTCTGGAAATATTTCACAAGGCTTGGAAATGTAAGGTTTTTCTGCGGGACTTACTGCTTTCAGAAACTATCTTCGCTCTCTAAACAGCTCTGGTTCAAGTAAATGTAGAGGATGCTCTGCGGATATTTATCCCTGGGGAAGCTGCTGACCGGGCTGACAGCACTCCCACACGTGCCACACAGGAAAAAAAAGCCTGAAGGTGCACAGCACAAGTCCTCACGTGAGAAAAAGCTTCCAAGGGGAAAGGGGGCTCAGTGAATTTCCCACTCACTCCTCAGCCTCTGAAGCCTGGAACATGGTGTAGACAAAGACAGTCAGGGTTTTGGCACTGCTGCACTACGAGCAGGTTAAGAGCATGCCAGCACCTCACAAATGAGCAAACTCAGATCTGCAGAGTCAGCAGAGGCATTATCTGGAAGATTTTTGACGTGAGGCTCCTTTTACTCTAGGCATGGATAGGATTATGAGGAGGACACGCTAATGTTTGCTAACCACAACACAGCTGCCCTGTTTGACACCACACAAACTGATGAGACCGTAAAAATTCCTCGGGGGCTTTATGAAAAATAGATTCTTATTTTAATTCTGTTCTATGGTTAGTTACTCCTTTTTCTTTTTTTTTTTTTTCCTATACCATCAGGGGACACCCACTGATTCAGCTCGCAATTCTGTGCAGTTTATAAACCCGAGTTTACTTTCTCTTAGCACAGCAATACTTAATGCTATGAGAGAATTCAAGGCTTTACATATTAGTGAAGCATACAGAAAGCCTATTTAGAATTTACCACGGCTCTTATTGTCAAATCTTTTTTTACCTAGCATTAGATCTACCAAAACATCTGTAAGCCTGCCCCACTAAATAAAAGCGCCTGAGTTTTAGAAGAGAATGAAAACAGCTCTTGTAGATTCTGTGTTTATAGCATGTCATATGGTACAGCTTGGTCAGAATATTTTTGAAGTTAACTAATGTTTAGAGAAGTTCCAAAACAAAAATCAATCCAAGAAAAAAATTCCAAATAAAAGATTTCTGGTTTGTAAAACATTGTCAGCCCTGCTTCCTTTGAGTAAGGCTGATCTATAAAAAATAGCTTTGTCTGTGTAACTCTAACATAGTGGACTGATTTAATTTTCTTTTTCATCTGAAATAATTACATTTGTGCAGTCATGGAGGTATGGTCCTGCCTTATTTCAAGAACAGTCAGCCCCATTTGGGAAGGATAAATGTTTGCACTGCAACTTCTAGGTACATAAGCAGGCATTCCCCAATCCTCTTGTCCATAGAGGAAAATTCCCTGAGCTCCAGATTACATACTGAAATACCTCTACCATCCGAGGAGGCTACTTGAACGTGTAACTGCAACCTTGTTCCAGGTGTGCCACATGTCAGCACAGGCTTTAAAAAGCCAAATATCTCCAGAGAGAGTGCTTTGATCTTTCCATTCCTCGAGTACAACACTAAGCTAAACTAAAAATGAATATCCATCCTAGTTTAGCATGTTTTAGAAATCTGCCTGGGAATGTGATGTTCCCTGAGAGCAGATGTATAGCTTTCTCTTTCTGTCCTTTCCTCATAAATACATTGCCTTTCTGTTAAGCTGTTATACGAATTAGTTTTTTTTAAAGCTACAAATTCCTGAACAGGCTTCTGATTGACCCCTGTGTAAGTACAGGACACGGTACTTGTGCCCAAATTCCCCAGTCAGACCACAGCTCACACGGACTTCTGTGTCTCGCCTATACTGGGGAACTTGGGAGTTTCCACTTGCCCGAGGAAAGGTTATTTATAATGTATGTGACTCTGATTCTACTTCACCTGAGTCTCATGACAGTGTTTTCAGGAGATAATGGCCAAGAACTCAAGTTTCCTTAAAACTGCAAAGAAAATTTCTAGCTTCTTGTGAGTGCAGAAAAAAACTTTGAAAATGTGGAATGCTCCCCTAAACTGCAGAATCCAGAAGTCGGACAAAACACTTTTCTCCTCTTCATGTTTCAGGTTCTTATGTTTTAGCCTGTTTCTTTTCATAGTATTTTTTTTTCTTCTGCAGAGAAGGTGGAGGTATGAGAATTAACTCAAGCTTTTACTTGTCTATTTTTTTACTCTTTGAGGCTGACAATGAGATTTGGCTAGTGTCCCGACTACGAGTGAAATCAGGGTTCTGCTGATTTCATTGTAACTGCAATAAAGGGCAACTAGTTTCCAAAGAGCAGCAAGTTAAGGTCAGTTTGCCATGATCTCTCTGAACCAAAGCAAGACCTCAAGGAACTTCTTCATGTAGTGCTCAAGGCACTCCTAAAGGAAAGGCTGGGGTGAGACCCTGTAAGAGGAGACACAGCCTGACTGAGTCTGGGCAGTGTTCAGTGGATCAGAGGAATTTGCAATGCATGCATCAAACCAGCTATTTTCCTCTCGGTATTCCGAGAGGGGTGTAAGAGGTTTCCTTTTCCCTCTTATAAATTGCCTTGCAGCCTGGAGGTGAGGGTTTGATGCTGGAAAACCCTGTGTATTTCTTGTTTAACTGTTAGCTCCCTGCCTGTGTAATTTTAGATGTCAGTAATTGTTTTTTTCCTCCTTTCTCTTTTTTTTTTCCCTCCCCCTTTTTTTTCTTGCATCAGTGGATACAAAATATCATAAGTATGGGAATATTGGAGCAAGTGGAAAGAGTGAAAACAGCTGTTTTCCTGGAATATAATATTATGTCATGGAGGTCAGAAGGAGATGAAGCTAAACAATGAAAAAGAGAGTGCCTTTATACATACATTTCTTTTTGTTCCTTTTTGAGCCATAAAATATTTGAAGCTACTAATTTTACTGTAAAATCAATTATTTTTCTACCCTTTGGGCAGCTGGATTAAGATTTAAGTTACTGTTGAATGACTGGTTTATTTCTATAATTTCTTTTATTTGTTTTATTCATTTATAAATTTTAGTGCTGCCAGTATATTCAGTGCGTATTTAAGTAAGGCTCATGTTGCTCAAGAAAGATTGCAACAGACTGTGTTTTGTACACCCAAGAAAATACTGCTTGTAGCTAACAGGAAAGATGTCAAGGACTGAGAAGGGAACTTGATGGTCTGTATTTAACCATACTATTTTGATAAACGTTTCAAGAAACAGTCATTTTCACAGTTTACTAGGGAGAAGAAATTCTAAAATTAAAAAAATTTCAAGTAAAACAAGTTATCCTCAGAGATGGTTCATTTGAGCTCACCCAAGAAAAACTACCTTAAAGCTACTTACAATGCTAGATCCTTGGGTTACAAATTTGAGATATTTCTTTAGTAAAAGCTTTCTTTTTCCTCTGTTTTTTTTTTTAAAAAAAACCCAAAACAACCCAAAACACAACAAGGTTCCATCTTAAAATCACAGCTTTACTTTCTGAATAAAAGAGTTCCTTACAAGTATAGCAAAGAAGTTAGAGTTTTTAATGGACAGAAATTGAATTAATGTCTCTCAAATATATATTCACTAGATAAGTTTGGGTTTGCATGAAGTGGTAGCTTTAAGAACCATTCCTAATTAATTGCAAAGGCTAATGAAATTAGCAGGCGTTCTCACATTTTACAAATTAAATATATGATCAAGTAGTCTGTTGGATCTGACAGGCTGTACTCTCCACTAGGTCCAGAAAAACATTTTTAGCTGTTTGCTTTTTTTTTTTTTCGTACTGAGAATAAATGTAAGGCCTAGTGAACTGAACCATTTCATAAGTTTATTTTTGTTTTATCTTATTGTTAATGTAAAAAATATATTAACCAGATAAATATATTTTCTGCTTTTCTCTTTTTTTTGGGGGGGGGAGGAGAGAGAGGATGGAGGAAACGATTTTTCATTTAAAAATCTTCATTTGTAATTCTGACATACAAATAAAAGTAGTACTTGAAGATTTAGCACATTGGATCACAGGAACTTTTAGTCTAACTTTGTCAGACATGAAATGAAATTTTCCAGACTATTTGGTTTCTACAATTGTTTAGGCAACCAAAATGGCTTTTCTGCTTCAGTTTTACAGAGTAGTCACGAAATTTATTGTTTTCCTTTGTCCAACATTCCTCTTTATCTGGAAAGTCTGGTTTTGAATATTAGGAACCTTATGCTATTTAACAGCATCAATAATTTAAACTTCTTGGATCTTTTTCAGGTAGTTCAGACCTTGAGAAAGCAAACTTTTGCACTATTACAAATGAATTCCAGTTGACTCACCTTCTCCAATTTCAGTATCTGACACTGAAATACATATTACACAAAAGCATTACATTTTATTTAATCTACTTGCCTTCCAATACCATGAAAAAGGGAATAGGTGCTCTGAACTTCAGAGTAGTAACCAAATTCAATTAGCAATTTTTTTCCCCTCAAAAAACCGAGGCCATAAGCAACAGTAAATAATTTGCATTACACTTCCTACAGATAATGTTCTTTCCTCACAAGCCGTTTGCGCCTGGCAAGATGCCCCACTCACCAGCCCATGAAATTCACAGACACTCATTTCTGCTGCCACCGAGTAACTTAACTGTGTTATTTTGGCTGAGAAGAGAGAGCTTCCAGCTGGAAGATGCCACATAACAATGTAAAAAAAAAAAAAAAAGAAAGAAGCTACTGAAACTTCGGCTTGATATCCACAACTTACAGCAGCTTCTTTTGTTAGGTACAGTATTTTATGGAGAGAAACAACAATGCATCAGATAACTCCCCTGATATCTTTGGGATCTGAGTAGGAAATTACCCAGGATGAAAATGGCTCCTGCGTAAATACTACATCTCTGCACTGACATACAGCAGCATCTTTGCTGATCACCCTGGGTGTAACAACAAAGGCACTACCAGACCACCTAAAATGATATTCAGGGATCTTTATCTTCCTCATTATTCAGATCAGCTGCTCTAGAAATCCCTATTTCCATTTTCTACATCTTTTCAACTTCTGCATTAGATGCAGGTCCTTTATTTTATACAAGACCTGGTACAACACACTGAAGCTTACAATACCTCTTTCTCTTTATTCGGTACTTTGAGACCTCCTAGTCCCTTTCCAACATTTCCTTTGTGCCCAGGCCCAGTTATTTTGTGTACATTACTGATTTTATACTCTTTACATTTACAAAGCAGCCAGTTCTCAGTCCTTTTTCTCTCTGCATAAACCTGGAGCTGATGCTGCTTTCCAGTCCCAGGAGAGAGTGCTGCTTCCAGAAATTCTTGTTTCTCACCTAAAACTAGTGGGGGAACGATTCTTGGAGTAGTGCCCTTTCCCTCTGGCCAGGGTGGTGAGGACAGGGCATGCCTCCCACTGAATTAAAGGGAACTCACTGTGTACTTCTCCTTCTAACCTTCCTCTCTCCTGGTGCTTTGGGGGCCTGCTCTACTGCCAGTGAACAGCTAGTAGCAAGGTTAAATAGTGGTTAGAATGATTATTGTGACGTTGGAGGCCATATGGAGATTACATTTAAGGTCTGTTGTCTTCATTACGCTTCTTCGGTGCATGCCCTGTACCCTACTGCCACTCAGACCTCAGTATTTTCATCTGTTCTCATTTTGCTGAGAATTTTTCTTTAGCCTCTTCTTAAAATTTACTTTTGTGACACTCCCATAAAACCACAAAAGAATGGTCAAGAAGGGCCAGAATGAAGGCACTTTCCTCACCCATGCCAGCAGGCCCTGACAGAAGTCAGAAACTGTAGAGAGAAATCAGAGGAATAAAAAAAAAAAGAGTGTTAATGCCAAACCCTCAGTTCACCTGCTTGTGACTTGTTGCTCATATGAATATATTTTTTCATCCATAGCCCAGACAATCCGACTCAATAGCAAGTTCTTTGGTGCAGGGATCTCATTTACAGATGTGATTTTGAAACCAATGATTCTGTAAAACCACTGGCCAGCTGAGTGGAACCTAAAAAGAAGCCTGTGATTTTTATGGTAGCCTGAGCATGCATCTTTTGGAAATTAGACTCCTCTAAGAATTCATATTTTCCAGTCTCTCTATGTCACTCTGGCAAGCTCCTGGACGGGTCCTGAAGTTTCTGTCAGGAGAAGTTTTTTAAAACACAGTTAAGATAAATACTTGCTGGGAACGTCCTGGATATAAACTATTCCACTAGTGGTTTCCAAAGCAAGGCTTCTGTCTTTTTCTGTAAGATGATTGCAAGAACTCCCCCAGAAATCTTATGCTCAATTTCTTTACTATTTTTTCAAATTTTCCATAATATCTGCAAAACATGAGAATTTTGTGGATAGCAAGTGAAAACCTGGACAACATAATTACAAGAAGTAAAAAGAAATTCTGGAAATGATGACCTCATTCATGAAACTGATACTAATCATCTGCAATAACAGAGTTCTGAGGAGAAAACAAAGTCATAGCTGAGAGATAGTTTAACAACAGCTACAAAAAAAAAAATGGTTTAACAACTGTAACAACCAGCTAACAGGAAGTAGGAAGCAGAGCTAAGTAGAAAGTTGAGCTAAAACAATCTCTATTGAAAATTCCGTTCCACAACAACTCTCAGTGGAGCCTTTAGGACTGTGGTCCCAATATTTCAGTCAGCTGTGTGTTTCATGGAAAACTTAGATCTGAAGAGTCATGGAGTTCTCCACTGTGAGCACACTGGCTTTTGCTCTTCCTTTTATGGTTTTGCCCAGAACCTCAGCATTTGGACCATCCCTTCGAGACTTGAAAAACCTGGGGTTTTTTTCTTCCCTTTGTCCAATAGAAGTCTGGTTTAAAATCGTTCTCCAGAACTTTCTGGAGGGTGCCTTGGGGAAATCTGGGATGAGAGGAGCCTCCAAATATTTCTCTGGAAAGTGTTTTATTTTGAATGAAATAATTAACCACTTGCTAAGCTGTTGTCCTTGAGGTTAGGGAATTTGCCTGGAAGACAAGAGTTGAATATTTCAGAATGCTCTAATTAATAGTCCACTATTTTATGTTAAACCAAACAGGGAATGGACATCTAGCATTCTCCTTCCAGGTAAGCCTTACTTTAAAGTCCTTTTCACACATTTCTTTGCTTAGGTTTTCTTTTTTACGTGACACTCCCACCTAGGTGAGGTGTATGAATACAATACAACTGTAGGGAAAGCTGGAATTTTGTGCTCAACATTTTCTGTTGTCTGGCTTTGGTGCCTCTCCAGGCATTATGTCAGATTTCCCAAAGCCTACTCTTATGTGCCCCACACTGTCTTGGTACCTAACTGGAGCACGGTGAAATCAGGTATTTTTAAGCTCCTTCCATCGATTTCACCTCTAACTAATTATTTCCTTACTCTTTATCAAAGTTTTATTCAATCAAAAAATAAATTCCTCAAACAATTGTAGCAGGACATGGAAAGCATTTTGCTGTAGCAAGGTATATACGTATTGGAAGCTGTGCGAAACCTTCTGCAGGAAATTAGGAACAAAAGTTTAAGTTTAGCTATATATAATTCTTTCCCCTGTCAATGCACGTCAGTCACATTTTTTGAGAGGATTCAAATTCAGTATGTAGAAAATGCATTTACATACTGTCCCAGGGTATCCTTGTTGCTGAAATAGCCTCCACACTACCATCTTCTGCAAGAAATTTTCCAGAGACAAAGAATTTGGATGGACTTTTTCTAGTAAAACCACAAATAGGGTGCACAAGAAAAAGCCATTCAAGATCATTTTCATGTTTTCTTATCCCCATACATCTACAGTCTAGTAAGCTGGTGGATCATCCACCATCCATCATCTTTTTATTTTTTTTAAATATACATATTAGATTACATTGCAGTGGCTGGCACTGCTAATATTAAGACTGTTTTTTAAGTGTAGATGTCATGATATGCAAAATCATTCAGCGCCAGATATCCTAAGTATCCAGAAGACATGTTGGCTGCAAGAAATCTGAACAACTCCCTTTAAAAATTATGGACAAGACAAAGGGACCTTAGGCGTGTACAGAATGTGGAAGTTGTACCCACCTGACTCTGAAATGTCCCTGTAGAGCTATTTTGAACTTACTGGAAAAACAGAGGTGATATGCGTGTGAATCAACATGTTACTTCATTTGGCATCTCATGGGAATCTGATACCTGGGGAAAATTAGTTATCTAGGCTGAAAAGAATCAAATCTCTTTCATCCAGTACTATCATCTAGTTTATAGTGGTGCTTCCAGACTATGATGTTGCATTTAATTACAATACAGTAAGTAATCACCTGTTACAAAATAATTTTAATTGCCCTTCCCTGAAGCTGGTCTTCTTTACAGCTGTGTGAAGCCAAACAGAAATTTGACTCTTGTCCTTGGATACATGGGAAGTTTCTGCTTATCAAGAGTTTCAGTTCTCTCTCAAACAAAGGGGCTAAATTTCTTGGGTGGAAACAGCAATAATTATATTATTATTGTGGTCCCCATGAGCAATACATCTAGGATGCTGCAAAACTGAGAAACAAAGAATTTTAGCTAAGGATGAAAGTGATGACTCACAACAGATTCTGGCCTGTTTATAACATATTTTTCAAAATTTGCTAAGAAAGCAAACTAAATAACATTTTAGTGGTGCTCATACTGTGAAAGCCAAGGAGCCCAACTATTTTCCATCTTCAGAACAGAGAAACAACTAAAAATCCAAAGAAGCAGGTCTAAGGACTCTACTATCCAAACGTTCCTTTTTCTTCTTTTCAGTTTCCTCAGCAATTTTTCCAGCTCCCACTGCATGGTATTGCTTAACAGTTACTTTGCAGAAAGTCTTAGACCTGTGCATTGCTAGCGCTTGAAGGCTGATTTCCTGAGAAAGGGATGATCTTCATTTCATGTAGGGAAGAATGCAATAACAGCAAAAATCTAAAAAACCCTGCCTGGTTCATGACTTTGATATGCACTGCTAATTATATGGAAGACTCATGACAAAGAATACAGAGGTGGTAGATGAGGAGAACAGGTACAAGACCCAGAAGAGGGTTACTATATGTGCAATCACTATAAAGCTAAAGCCAGCTAGGTCTTAACATGTGCCAAACTGCATTTAAAAAATCATCCTTTCTGAATGAGAAAAGATTGTTATAGACACAAACCAAGAAAAACACAACGTCTTATTAGGCTAAAGTGTCTTTAGATTTCTGACTGCTGCAGGAGAAATGGTACGGCAGGTTTGGAAGTGAATGCTGAATGCACTGAACCAAAGAGTCACAGAACAAAGCATTGTCAAAAAAAAAATGCTAAAGCATATGACAGGAATACTTGGTCACATCACTTTTTTTCATACCATGTTTAAGTGAGCAGTGAATCTTGGAACAAACCCAGTCAAGCAAGGGCAAAGGGTTTCACAGCACTATTCAAACCACCAATCTGTTTCATCTCTTTTTTTTTTTTTTTTTTTTTGAGATTGGGACACTTTTGTCTGCAAGCTGACCCATTCCTTAAGCATATATACATGTCACTTAAGGATTTAACAGTCAGAGACACTGAGAGACTGTCCAGAATCCCTCTTTGACAGTTCAAGAGACAACTCCAAGAGGCTGAAATACTACTGGGATTTGAAACAGTGTGTGCAAACAGTCTCCATTTCTTCAGCTAGTTAAAGTGGTTTGTTTCTGTAATTTCATATACATTAAAAATAAATGTATAGCAAGTAATACTTTACAGTAACTTTCTGTTATACTTCTGGCATCATCTCCAAAACAGTCGTATGTCTTAATGACATTCCATTTATTTAACTGCTTTTCTCATTAAAAACACTGCCCTGGTGGTACTGATTGCTCAACGTTTGACTCTAGATTACACAGATCTGCCTGTTCTGAAGAGACAAAAACCCAGAGCAGAGCAGCAACCCCAGAGAAGGGAAGTTCCCCGCTAAGAGTTTATCAGCTTGAAGAACAATGTGCACCGCCTGATGCACTTATTATCCAGGAAATTACTCATCAGTGTTAGTTATTCTTACTGAAAATACTAAAATAATTTCCAGTACTTTATCCAAGAAACTGTGTCCTTCAATTAACAGTGAGTCCAGTGTTATTAAAATGGCCATGAACGATTCTGCACATAGAGAGTGTTTTTCAACTACATTTAAACACAAAAGCTGATGAGGTGTTTTTCATTTGAATTAATTTTTTTTTTTCAGATTTTACCAGTACCCTGACTGGGTTTGTTACAGCCTAGAGCTATGCACTTTGAGACCCTAAGTCCTTGGTTGATTCTCTCTTCATTAAACTGGCATAACCAAAGCTTTGTATGCTGAGGGCAGGCCTCTGAGCTAAGAAAGAATGGGAAAAATTGTTACAGAATTTTCTTACACTCCTACTATGAGAAAGCTGTTTGCATTTAAGCTGTCCCCTAGGTAAAATCTGTGTTTTGCCCTTGCAACAAAGATCTTAGGCAACTACAAAAATCAGTACCCCGGATTGTAAAAAGCCTTTCAGGGTACTTGTGCTGAAAGATGGTGAGGATGTGAAGGCCCTGCGGTGCTCAGGAACCCCCTGAAAGCCTGCAGTGATGGCATCGATGGTGAGTTCCCAGCTGCACCACTGTCAGGAGAAGGGCCCTTAGGACTGGTTTAGGAGCACAACATAGATCCAGCCATAATGCTCCAAGGATGACTGCCAGGTGGAAATACCCCTCCAGGCAACGCATGCGAAGTTTTATTTGTGAAAGGTCCCACCTGCTCTTCATTTCCGATCAGTATATGGTGGTGCTGAGGCTCAGCAGGGAGAAGAGGTGCTGTCAGCCCCCCAGAGCTCACTGAGCATGTCATAAATGGCACCCCCACTCTTTGGGTCTCTGCTGCACATAGCAGGATGTGCATCCCAAGGGTGGAATGCTCAGCAGAGCACACACTTGTGTTCATGCTTCAGAAGGCTCTGCTGTGTGGCACAAGACCAGTTGTTATGTGACACAAAATCAGGACTTCGCATGCCCTCTGTGAAACTGACTGATGCTGATATAAGGAAATTCAAGGAGCTGATCAAGAAATGGAGACTACAGGTCATTGCCTCATTTTCTGAGTTTTTTCCTCTTCATGGATCATTCTGCCTGCAAAGATCAGAGTTAAAATATGGTTCAACAGGTTTCCATTCAGTCTCAGTGATCTGCAGGCCAGGAAGACATGAATAACACACTGAGATTGGAGTGGCATAATAATACAAACACTTCAGTGATGTACCAGGTGTTGCCTGAAGGCACCAGCTTTCATCCAAGACCTTCAGTTCTTTATCTGAGCTCTAGTGTTTCATAGATAAATGATCACACTGCACTTTTGAAAAGAGCACAGGGACAAACCCAGGTTTCTAACTAACATTTACTTTCTTAACACATAATATAACACGAAGGGCTGTTACTGACTGAAGCTTGGCTGTTAATGTTTGCCTACAAAGTCACAGTACTTACCAGCACCTAATTCGTCTGAAAGCGGTCTTCAGGATTTTGAAAGAGATGTTAAATAAAACTAAATTACATTTTTCCATTCTGTCTCACACATAAATTTCTATAAACATAAAAAAATCCTGCGTGTGCAGACTGAACACAAGTTTGCTTCAGAGCAGTTTCAATGAGAAGTTTTGACTTCCTTATTTAGATGCAGTATCATTTCTGCATTCAACGTCAATAACACACTCAAAGGGACTGGAAATTTTGCAAAAAGAACACAGCCCTGTGTCTGAATAACTAATGCAACTCACAGGTGCACTTCTCTTGCAGCACTTTCCTGAATGCATGCATCTCTGTGAAAAGCAAAGGCTGAGGTGGCAGCAGAGCTTTCTGTGCTGGCATCTCCATTCCCATTTGTTGTTGTCACACCCAAGCGCTACTTCTGCAAGCAGCAGCTAACAAGCAGCGGGTTAATTCCTTTGGAGTCTCCATAGAATGCAATCTCACATTAGGACTTAATTATTTTAAGACTTTGGAGAACAAAAAGATCTTGGCACAAAGATAAGTATGAGCTCAGGGAATCAGGGGTCCCAGTCCAAATCGCTTTCCTCTGATGATTATGGATTTGGTGAAAACCAGATTTGGTTTCTATGTATTATCTGTATTATCTTTGTAATATCTGACAGAGCCTTTGAATGAAAAGGCAGGTAAAGAGATTCATGTGCTGAGTTCACAGTTTGCTGGGAAAATTAATATAAATTAGTAAGGCCACCAAATATCTGTGCAAGAAAGGAATAAGAGATGGTGTTTTGAGAATGAGCTGTGGTTTTCATTTATCCAACCATTTATCATAGGGATGATTTAATTTTGGTATGCTGTCTTCCCCAGTCAGACCTTTCGCTCTCATGAACAAAACTCTAAGTCCTGTAAATCACATGTATATGCACAAGGTACAGAATGGTCATTAACTTCAAAACAAACTTGTGCAAAATTTTGTGTATCAGTTGATTTTAACTTTTTTTTTACCACTGCATATTTTTTCCTAATATAAAAAAGAATTTAAAAAATCAACTAACAAAGATAAACATTCAGTATTGACAAAGCATCAGACAAGCCTAGAGTTTTCAGCATGAGAATATATTGGCCTAGAAGTATTACTACTCAATTACTATTTGTTTAAAAAAATTGCAAGTGATAGAGCTAGGGAGAAAATAATGCCAAATGTACCTGCAGTCTGTCTTAGATTATTTTTCATAGACACACCAAGTTTAAGAATTTAAAAAGAAATAAACAGGAAGAGAAGCTTAGAGCATGTTTATTGATTTTCCTCAAAAACAGGATATATGTGTAATTAGAAAATAAAAACAATAAACAGCAACATGCTATTGGATATAATGTCTTGTTTCAGTGTACACATAGAAACACCTGAGACATTACTTATAATTGTTGCGAACTTTTCAGCCCAATGACTTGCTAAGTAAGAAACATTCAAAGTAACAAAATCCTTTAAGAGATCAAAAAGGAACAAAGAGATTCTGTAGAAACAATGGACCAAATATATCTCAAGGATAACCCCACTGAGATCAGTGGAATTGCACTAGGGATATACTTGGCCCAGTGACTCCAGAAATGATGTTAATGAGGAACCTTACACTACTGCTAGAGAAATCTCTATTTAAACCATGCTGTGGCAGTTCATGTGAAAAAGTAAATGGGACCTTCACACGAACTGCACAGCATGTGAGTGTGAATCAACAGGCTATAATAAATTGGCTTGGTTTCCTTCTCTCAGACTTAAGTAAATGTATTATATTGTAGCATTTGAGGTGTTATAATGAAGGTTATGTCATTATTTCGTTGTGTTCAGAAAAGCCTGATTGTCCTAAAAAAAGGCCTAGTGTTGAAAAAAAATTACTTAGGTCTTACAAAAAAAAGAGAATCTGTAGATCAAATTTAAGGAGCGATAAATCCCTACTAAAATCCTCTATAAAACTTGATCTGGTAGGTCTCAATAAGCTCTGGATGAGGAAATGTTTAGTAAAACAAAGGCCTCATTTTTTTTTTTTCAAAGAAAAGGGAAACCTAATGGGTTTATAACAAAATTTCAGTCACTTATAGAAAGAAGCAATAATTTTAAAAGTGTGAAGGAATGTAGTATCTGACGTCCTATGACATGGTATATTCTGAAACCACTTTAAAAACACAGAAGTTGAACTAACAGGGAAAGGAGTGACCTTTTCAACTCAAACTGCTGATCATAAAAAACCCCACAGGATCAAGATTATTTTTAACTTAAAATAACCACAAGTAACAGAAGTTGAAACTGCCTGAATTGCTCTACCTGGCCTCACACTGAATGCAGCTCTTACGTAAGGTTGCTCATCAGCAGGTTTGAAGATACTTTGCATTTGTTGTTCCTAGGCATAGATGGGGAAACTGAGGTCCCAAAAGATAAGGCAGGCAACATCCCTAAGATATGGAATAGTGGTGAAATCAGGATCTCGTTGCATGTAGTGATGTGAGAGGCAGAATCCAGCAACAGTGTCTCCACCCTAGATCACCTACACGAAATACAGCTGATCCCACAAGCTCCTTTCTGTTTGAGGACTCACAGGCTTCGGTCTCCACCAGACAGCAAAATCCCGTTTCCTAATCTAGGGTCTGTTTGCAGTGAATTATTCAAACTTAGCCAAAAAAAATATAAAAATCCCCAAACCAAAAAACCCCAACAGTCTGTGGGCATGTGAAACGGATTATAAGATATTATGCTTGTGCACTGGGCTGAACTCCCTGCACTGGACCCGGTGACCCTGGACGTCACTTCCAGTCCTCCAGCCCTATGAACTGTGATTTCATTCCAGAGATCACTGAAAATGAAATGCAGCATTTCACAGATTTCAGCTAGCACATTCAAAATGATTGTGTCCTGACATTTCAACTGTTGAAAAAAGCCAGCATTTACTAGCTCACATGAAAAAGACCAGAAGGCTAAAATGCATAACAAAATAAAGCCGTGATATGAGACAGATGAACTCATTTAGATAAAATAAGGCAAGACTCAACCTTCATCTGAACTTCAAATTGAAACAGAGTTAAACCTCTCATGCAAGGAAGATAAAAAGTTAGCCAGTTTATTTGTCTTCCAGTTCTCCTTTTTACTTAAGAGAATGCTACTGAAGTGCTGGCTGAGATTTTGAGGACAGCAGTTCCTGCTGCTGGCACAGCTTCCTGAGCGATACTGAGCCAGGCACTCAGCCTCTCTTCCCTCATTTTCCAGTCACAGTCTGGTGTTCCTCCTCCCTTTCCTTGCTGTCTGATGTATGCACTTTAAACACAAAATTTAGAACAAGAACTACCTTTTATTATGTGATTACACAGTGCCTGAGGTCCTTCTTTCAGCCACTGTGTCCAGTCTGTTTGCAGTACAAACAATGGATGTTGATGAAAATATTTTTCTCTGCATGTCCCCCAATGTCACCTAGATGGATAAATATTTTTGATAGAGATATATTCTTCATGTGCTCTCTCTTTAACATTTTGAATGTAACTAATTTGAATTTGAAAAGTAATAGGACAAGACACAGAAATGTTGAATGCAATTTTGCCCGCACTATATGAACCCTGTGGTATTACCATGCCTTCATTCAAAAGTTAGAAGCAAGCAAAGGCATTGACTACATTTTAATCTATACTTCATGGTAAACAATTATCATTCGGCTATGTGTCATTTCCTTCTATATTGTTATGATAATGCTCTGGATTTTTGCATGAATCCTTTGGGTTACGAATGTCCCACAAAATATAATGGAAAATATTTTTATAGAAGAAAATGTTACACAACCCAGCATGATCCCACTCCTCATCATTTGTTCTAGGATTATTCAGAAATGGTAACTTCTCTATCTGGATTTCATAAATAGCTCAAAGACCCCCAGCTGAGCATAAAAATAACTTATGTTTGATGTCCTTTGGTGTCCTTTAACTGCTGTTTCTAAATGGGCTATTTTGGTCCTGTTTTGAATTGTCATGTATGGCACAGAAAAAAGTTGGCAAAACACCTCAGTTATTCCTACAAGTCTTCATTTGTGAAACAGTCTTTAACCAAAACCAACACTCTTTACCATAGCTCAGGATATTAGGAAAAGTGAGATCTTGAAAACCTGTCATTAATAGATTTCTTCAAAGGAAGAAAATACTAGTTCAAGCTTCTCAGTCTTCTCATTGGGGCTTAAGGAATCTTCTTGTCTTTCCTTGCCACTGCCAGAGTCCCATTTTGTCTCCCACATCTAGGGCTCTTAGGAAAACCGTTGCACTTTTAGCTTCTTATCTCATTCAACAGATACTAATCTGGTCAACGGACATAAGAAGTATCATGGTAATATCACGAAAGATTCTGATCAGCAGATTCATTACCAGATTTATGATGTTATTTATTGCAGGAGTGGAACAAATCCCAGCAAACACTTAATAACTAACAGAACTTGCCTTTTTCCCAGGCTCCTCAGAGTGGAAAGAAGTAAAGAACAAGGTGAGAAAATTACCCAGCACTCTTAAGGGATGTTACAACATTAGAATCACATCTGTTGAACTCCACTTCTATTCCCTCTTCCTGAACAAAAAAATATCCAAACAGAGAGGCAGAATAAAGCCAGTTACGGATACCAAGGATAGATTTTAGAAGAAATGAAGTGATATATTGCATCCCCCTCACCAAGTATCTTTAGGAGTAAAACAAAATATGCAAGAAAATGAGTCTGAAAGTTGACATGAATATTGCTATAAAATTCAGTGCCTGAGGCATTGCTGAAACTGGGCAGATAAGGTACAGAAGGTCCATTCTACTCTGAATTTTGCATGAGCAAAAGATGATCTAATAGCACTCATAACATATTCACATGATATAAATACATCAGTTGGTTGTATTTTCTGGATTCCTACCAAAAAAAAGTACGAAATATCAGTGAATGCCGACTGGAACAAGTACTTAAAAACCTAAAGTTAGAGAGCAAAAAAAGCAGAAACAGTGAAGGAAAAAAAAAAGATATCTGGTTTGAGGATCTTTCATAACTAGCATGTCCAGTGTGACACAGTGTTATCTCTGCCCGCCTGTGAAGTATTTATAGACTTTGATAGGTTCTTTGCAGTTGTGCAAAACAATTTTTGAGTGTTACCACAATCCAGCTATGAGTAGCTATTACAATAACAAAACAATGTGAATCATTCTATAATTATCCTAGCGCCTACTAATAGTAACTGTGGTAATCATTTAAATAGTTTGCTACACTTCCATTCTTTATGAAGCAGTATTTTAAAATGTTCCCATCACCCTGACAAGGTACACTGCTGAGTTTATGCAATGTCAGTTACTATATGGTTAAATACTAATTTGAAAACCTATAAAAAAATGACTGTAAAGTGAGTAGACCAGTCACAATTGTTTAGGGAAAGATAGGAAATATGTTAAGGCAACAGAATCTAGTTTTACTGTAACATTGAGGAAGAGAAGCATATAAATCACTGTGTCACAGCATTTAAAACATTACAAAACTGTGTCAGCTGTAACAGCAGGCTGCAGAGCAATATTTACCACTAATTCTAATTATTGTTATTATGAATATTCAACTTTGGTATTTTTATTTCCTTAGAACCACTATTCCAAATGATTTAAATTACAAATTTCTGTTCTTATATAATAATTTCACCTTACCGCTATTATTAGGATGTCAACTCTTGTTCTTAGTTAATTCTTTAGTTTATAGGTAGTTGTAGGTAAATTAGTCCTCGCCTAATACATGTGTTTTCCTTAGTTCAAAAAAAGTACGCTGAAATAGATTCAAGTTTCTACTGTAGTGACATTAGCAAGAATACTGTCATTTCAGTTTCTTCTACATTCTGTGCTATATTTTTTTTAATTTTTATTTCGCAGTAGGCCACTTCGTGATGTTGCTCTGAAACTTCACTCACAAAAGAACCTCAGGAGACCTAGCAGAACACTATAATAACCTGTGAAATTACACAGCAGCATCCAAAAGATGGAAAGCATAGAGTTGATAAAGGAGGGAAAAAAAAGCAGAAACCCCAAACCAGAAGAGGATACGAATTGATCTATTCTGCCAACACTGCAAGGAAAGCGAATAAAGGAGAAACTGGACAAACATATTGCCTCACTTATTACAAAATGGTTGAGATTAGAAGGCACCACTGGAGATCATCTAGGCCAACCTCCTGCTAAAAGCAGAGTCAACAAGAGCAGCTTGCTTGGGATCTTCTCCAGTCGAGTTTTTAGTATCTCTAGGTATAGAGACTTCACAATCTCACTGGGCAACTTGTTCCAGTGTTTGATCACCCTTGCAGTAAAAATATTTTTTTATTGTATTTTTCTTAATAGAATCTCCTGTGTTTCAATTTGTGCCCATTGCCTCTTGTCCTTCCCAGGGATACTAGTGAGAAGACCTTGACTGTCTTTTTGCACCCTCCCTTTGAGTACTTGTACACACAGATGAGATTCTCACCACGAGTCTTCTCCTCTTCTTCAGGTTCAACAGTCCCAGCTCTCTTAACACCTCCTCACAGATGTGCAAGGCCCTTAATCACCTTCATGTCCCTTCACTAGACTATCTGTAAAGATATCTTACTCAAATACACATTGTTTGTGCATATTACCTATACTTCTAAATATTTCACACATATTTAAAAAATACCAGACATTTTTTACCTATTTTGGGAGGGAGGTGGCATCCATACAAATGCGCAAGTCATACATGTTTGTTACCTCTTCACTGTTCAGCCTGTGGCTCAAGGCCTCATTTCAACATTTATAGTCAAACCTTGGTCTGAAAAAAAAGACAAATTTTTTTTTTTCCACATACTTTTCAGGGTAACTTCTTACTAGCATAAGTAGTTGTGGCAGAAATGCTCACAGCACCCTTGTGAGGCAAGGTAGGATCTCTAGTCCCATTTTACAGACAGTCTCTGGCTTGAATTTTTAGAGAACTTCGCATTTAATTGCACTTTAAATGCCCCCACTGACTTTGGTTACAGCTGCCAGTGCTCAGCACATTTGAAAATCCAGGCTTCTAGGACTGCAGACTGGCTTGTCCAACACAATTAGCTTAATCATAAAGCACAATGTTTTTTATCTAGTGAGATAACAATTTGGAACAAGGGAAAATCCTATTCAGGGGAATCTTTATGGTTACAGCTTCCCTGAATAACTGTCCTTTCCACACTCCTTCATTTCTTAACCACTGTATGAGATATACAGCATGTGGTAATGAAATATGAAATGCATGCATTTTACTGAGCAAACCTCTCACTTGAAATGTGAGGTCTTCAGTTTGAAAATAAACATGTTTCAGGGCTCAGCTGTGGAAGTGTATTCGCTGCTCTGACAGCCAGGTCCCGCAATCCTTGCAGTCAGCTATTTTGCACAGCATTAGCCTGATCTGACACTTTCCCTGTGACAAGTTTCCAGAAGAAAGTGTGAAAAGGCAGATCGCTTTCCACTACCCACAGGAAACGAAATGACCCTTCTGTTGTCGGTCGGATGATACACGAGCTGTACACCCTGCAGAAGCCAAAGCTAGTACGGACTTGTTCTCATTAAACAAAGCTAAATACTGGAAGCACATTTTAACTGCAACATAGGAGCAGCATAGGCTCCAGCTGAACTTCCAGAACTAATTCTGTTGGCTTTAAGCTATTCAGCCTTAAGGCTAAGATGCTGGATGATGCCCTTACAGACTTTAACTCATACAAAGAGAAGAGGGAGTGAGGCTAAAGTAGCCATACACTACACTTGCTTCTTCCTAATCTTGCAGGATCTCAGGGTTTTAAAGGCCTAATGTAACAGCTCTAGAGAGTATTTCACATTATGGCAGCCTTAACCCAGCTGCCCACTATTCAGAGAGCCCGCAGTCTATCATCACATGGCCTCTGCCATGTCCTTTGCACCTCCCAGTCCCCACTATCCCATGCAAGCTGCAGATGTCTGGCCAGATTTAGCTGCAGCCTGTTTACCCATCTCCATCTCCTGAAGAGCGGTCCAGGGGGTGAAATCCACCCCATGAGGCTCAGGACCTGTTGTTTGAGAGGCTGCATCTTTCCTCACTGTCACAGCTGAAATATAGATCAAAGTAATGTTTCCAACAAACCTTTCCAGAGATGGGACAAGAGGAAGGAGAATGTAGCTTTCATATTTGTCGAGGGTTAGGGCTCAAACCAGGAAATATTGCTCCATGGATGGCCTGCCTCGGGCAGAATCTCTCTGACTGCCCAGGCACATGGCAAAAGCTGCCTCCATCCTCATCCGTTCACTCCCTTGTGTTGCTTCACTCAGGTTATGCCTACAGACGGTATATTAATAGGTCGCCCTTCTGTGTACACTTAATTTCTGAGGCTGGTGACCCGAACATGATATGAGCACTGACAGACATTGGAATTGTATAAACTTGGGGGGGGGGGGGAGGAATTAAATAATCATAACAAAACCAATTGTCAAGAATAATAAGATTTTCCTTTTCGTGTAATTATAGTGTCATTAATTATTAAAGAAGAAAAATTACAATGAATCATTGAGGCTAAAAGTAAATGAGCCCCGAGACTGCAATTCCTTCTTATATAGGAGTGCCCTCTGCAGTCTAGTTCCTGAGGAGTGGTGCTGTGCCAGCTCATGCAATGTTTGTGCCAAAGGAAATCAGGAACAACTTGATCAAAGGCAGTGCACAAGTTGGAATGGGGTGGCATAAGCAACACCTGGAGTATGGGATTCACAGTACTAACACACCATTCCCTAGGCTAAACGCTAACCCCTTTGCATTGATGGACAAGCTGAAAGACCTGTGCACACTTTAATGGTGGTTTTTCAGATGTAAATGTTGCAGCTGAGAAGTAACAACTTTTATCGCTGCTGCTTAGATGTGGGGCATTTTATTCTGTGTTTTAAAGCTTTAGCAGAAACTGTAAAGTGATCTTCAGGAATGTCCTTCAAAGGCAACATTGTCTGCATCCTTTCAAGATTTTAAGCTCCAAAGTTGGTCACATGCTGCCATAATATTTTAATGTCATTCCTAGCTGGCAGGTAGCAACTTGCTTTTCATGTCTTATGTAAGTAACCCAAGCGTTAAGATGTGACCTCATTTCTAAACACACATTTTTCCATCAGCTGCAAACTTTACAGGAGCATCATTTCTGCTTTTATGATGTTTCACAAAAAAAAATAGCTAATAAAAACTCATTAAAAGTGTGTGCAAAAGAAGATTTAATTTGGGAGGCAAAAAACCCTAAGCCTCCAAAAGTTTAGACCTCCTCCAATTACTTTTCATGCTTGACTATGTGGCAGGGAATACTTCATTATACCAGGTCACCAACTTTGACATCGCTAACCTCACAATAATAGTCCTTTTTGTAATGTACCAAAATTGAAAATCAGTTTAGTTTATGCTCTCACTAGGTTCATGGCTCCAGTGACTAATATACTGCTGACTTGTACGGCAGCATTACTCCCTAGTGAGGAATATTAAATAGCCACAGCATATATTAGAAGGGGTGAAAAGGTCCAGCTCAAGTCTGCTGTATAGTTCACATTCGTTAGTGCTTTAAAAACTCAGTAAGTTGCATAATGTTTCCACTTATCCGTGAAATTGTGGTATGATTCATATCATAGGCATCTTTAAATGATTTGTAGTCCACTATTTAAGTATGTCTTCCACATAAATAAATACTTCCTGGGTTTGTATACACGACTTGTGCTAGTCAGTATCATAAAAGAGGCACAATAGTGCCTGACATTTATTACTACAGCAAGAAGTTCATACATCTAACAGAAAAACCCCAAACAGCCAACAGGAATGGTGTAACACAAAGCACCTCTGTTTAAAAAATGCATTTTTGGAGCTTATCAAAATGTGGACACTATTTCCCTCCATCGAAAACTTCTGGTTTTTTCCACTCCCAGTATTCTCCATACCTTCTAAAGGAGTGGAGCCCTGACTCTCTCGTGGATTTACTTTACCAGTGAACATACCTACCTTCAGTGGCACATCAGCGTTTTCTGTATGGAGTAATTCTGCAGAAGAGATGTAGAGCCTTCTGGAAGCTGAAGAATGATATTTGTTCAGAAAAAAAGCCCTGTTCTTCCCCCACCATGATACATCTCCAATGTTGGGCAAGCTACTTGCAAGAAAAGTGAGGAGGATAAGTTGACAAGAATAAAAGAAAAGCTACATCAGCCCCAACAATAGATGGGCTCAGTCAACAGTCTTCTAAAATAAGCAGCCCTATAGCTTTGGACTGTTGCTGAAGAGTCCCCTGGGAGCCACTTACTCTTCCAGTCACTTTTTTGGGAGTGCCAAATGAAGTTTCACTGAACTACCATCACTCAGAGAATTCAGTAACTACCATGATTTCCTCTCAGGATTTTAACCGACTTTCTCGTGTCCTTAACACTCTTTGTTGCATGTCTGTGCAATCATAGCCACTGCTGGCAAACATGTGCGCCTATCCTGCAGCTATAGAACATGAAATATGGTGTGACGCACAGGGAAGTATAAGCACCGCCTCTTTTATAAAGAAGTATGAGACACAGAATTGTCCGCTACCAGGTACTTGCAAGGATTCAGACTCACCGTCTTGGTGTGCCTGTGCTGGTGTCCGATGCACCGTCATAGCACAAGAGTTTGTGAATTGTCCATGCATGCCCAAGTGACAGAGCACCACTGCTGTAGTGGTACCCGCAGCACAAGCCACCTGCTCCATGTTGCACCACCCCGTGTGACAGCCAGCAGTATCTGAGGGCTACCTCCAGGCAGGCTGAAGGGGCTACATGGAGCAGAGCACAGGTGGGGCAGCTCAAGGCAAGGCTCCTGTCTAGAGGTGCTCCCAGTCCTGCCAGCCAAGCAGCTGTCAAGGGCCGTTGTTCTCAACGCACGAGCGGGTGAAGGAAGGTCCGTGCTGGGTGGGGGCTTCCAGGGATGTCTGACCACCTGCAGAGTAGAGAGAGAGCTGCAGAAGGGGACAAAGGAGAGGATCCTGTCTTCACCTTCAAGACCACTCCCCCTGCTCCAACCCCAAATCCCTCCAGATTCCTTAGAATGCATGACAGCAGCAGTTTCATCATGCTTTAGGTATCAATAGGCTGTAAGGTTCATCTGGTATTCTTCATCTCTAATGTGGGTGTGATTATTTCTTTTAAAGTCATTGGGACTCTTAGCATAAGTGAAAACACTAACTATCAGATCACAACATTTTCATTAGCAGTATGTTGTTATGAGCTTGGTAAAGGAATTACAGAAATTGCACAAGCTGATTTATATGAGTCAGATGAGAATGGTCATAACAGATTGTTGGCCTCAACGTCTATAGTTCTGTAGTAGATCCAACTAAATAGGAGAATAAGATCTTTCTTCTAATTCCTCTGACATCTTTTGCACTTTTGGGGAAAAGAAAACGCAACCCTTTGCATGCTGTGGGTTTTTTCTTTGCACAATAAAGTTTCTTCTTGCTGTCCCTAAACCAGTTTGTCTCGTTTCCAAAAGGGGAAAGTAAAGCAACAATCCACCTATTGAAATAAACTGCATTACGTTCTTGAATTTTGATTGAAGGATAAAACTACTCTTTCTTTTTAGTGACTACTCCCTTTCCCCCAACATTTTATTATTTAAAATCTGTTTTCCCTATCCACTGTACTCCATGCCAAATCATCTAATGGATGTATAAGTCATCAACATGCATGTGGGTCTCGATCGTGCAAAGCAAGTCATCTGTCATGCTGACAGACTTTTCAGCTCTAACATCTGAGCTAAATCTCCTCTGTGACATTGCATAGGCAAATCCTGAAGTTCTGGGGCACATTCCTTGTGCAGTGTCCTGCACAGATGACCTTATTCACTACAGCTGGGCCCACCTGCACTTCCCTTGCAGCCTGTTTGCCTCACATCATCTGGGCTGATGGCACAAAGCTCTGGCCTCACCTCTCTTGTGGGAAGGTATGTTAACTCTTCCCATGGAAAAAACTGCGACTTGGTCCAAGTATCCTGATCCAATTCTGAATTGCCTACACAGCTGTCAGCATAATTTCACTGAAAACTATTACTTTCTTGATCAGCAAGGTGAGGATATGGTTCTCTTTCCCCCTTCCTTGCCTCCAAACCCACACATATAATACAAATGAGACTGAAGAAACAATGGACTGACTCTATGGGCACAGCAGTTGCCTATAAACGACACATACTGGTTTGGGATATACGACATGGCAGGCAGAAATATTCAGATAAAACTATAAACAAACAACTAAAATCATTATTGCAATTTGAGAACCAGCCAGAGAGTACTTGGACATAAATCACTTTCTGTGAGCAGAAACACGAAGGAAATACTGCCAAAATGTTGGCTGGCAGCCACATTGAAAAAGGTCAGATTATTTATTTTTTTTTTTTTAGGTGAACCGTATGTAAAGACACAACACTTCTGGCTAACATCTTTTTATTTCCCCTGAAGATTTCAATATTTTCAGTCAACACTGTGGTTTTTCTGCATATTAGAATGTGTATTTATGAGACAGATAACAGCTCAAATCCCACTACTCTTCATAATTTCACCATTACAGCTGCCTTACATGACTTTCCCAGCCACAACATTATACCAATTTGCCAGTGAAGGAGTCCGCTCCATCGTGACCGGGCCCACTGAGTGTTCACGGATGTTTTGAGGAGGAGAGAGGCCTGGACAAGACGAAGGACTGATTCCCAGAAGCCTTGGGATTTGGGGACCATGAGAAGGAGAGTTGATCAAAAAAGCTGCCTATTTAAGCTGGGACCGAAAAGCCATCTGGTTTCAGGTTTACCACCTGTATTGTGCTGTGGGCACCACGGCACTCGCATGGTCAGGCTCAGGAGATGCGGTCTGCTGTGATGACTACAGAAGTGTCATCACTGAACAAAATGCTTTACTTTGCAGAGCTTTACGAAGCTCGCGGTTTTCTTCTGTCAGCCTCCAGCACAAGGAGCATCCTAGGTTGTTCAATGTGGTGATCAATCAGGAAAACCCCCAGGAAGCTCCAGGGAAAGAGAAGGGCAAGTAGAGGGAGAAGAGGCAGCATTTGGGTCATTCATGGCGTGAAGGCACTGGACGTAAACTCTCCACATTATAGGACAATTAGAAATGCTGTTCCAGTAGCTTCAAGAATACTTTTTTTTGTGAATAGAACCCCTTTTTTCCGCTCCCCCCTACTTTAGAAGGAGACAGGGCAAAACCATTCCCTCTCATCCCGCAGCACTTCTCTGGGTGTTAGTGCCTGTGCAGGAAGGGACCTTAACAGAGCACCTCAGAAGGCTGTCCCCACCGATGCAGAGAAACAGGGAGCTGGCCCAGTTTGCGGGGTGACAAGGCTCCCCCCAGCTTTCAGGATTTTTGCCTTCATGCGTTATTGTAATACACTCAGTACCCTGCAGCAGAATGACGCAAGGTCCGAGAAAGGGCAGCCTTCACGCATATGTTAAAATTAATGCTAAACTACAAAAAAGTCCCCTTTCTAAGGATGTGGGTATTCTTGACATTTCTTTAAAGCAAACTGCAAAGCACACTGAACAATGTTCAGAGTCCTGCTGAGGCTGCAGTAACTTAATTACTCTTTATTCTCTTTCTAACCCACCCACATACATGTTTTACCAATTTAAACTTTTTATAGATCCTCCTAAAGTCTTTTCTGCTGTGCTTTGCTCTTAGCATCACACTTGTTTTGTTTTTCTTGCTTCAGCTCTTGCTCAAGTACAGAGTGCCTTCCTACGTCTGTGTAATACTGTGCAAGACAGTTTCTGTACCTCAGTGTGCAGCAGAGCTAAAGGAAGGAGTAAGGAAGAGAAACAAATGGACTTCACCTCGCACCACATCTTTGTCTTGCTCTTCTATATAAAATACATGACAGAAATTTAGGAGCTTTGGTCCTTGCATGCCAATAAACTACTGGGGGTAGACAGAAAAGACACTAATGGAATCCTACACTAAAAAAACCTAAAGCACTTATAACCTAATGAACTTTTCACAAAGCAAAAATTGTCACAAAGCGCTAATTGTACAGTTCCACGCATACAGTCCTGCAACTGTAAAGAGGGAATCTTGCTTACAGATTGAGGCCATATTCTCTGTGTTGGATAGAGTGATTAAATAGAAATATTTTTTGTATGTAATATACAAGCATATTTAAAATGCCTTTTGCATAAAGTCATATCAACTTACCTTTCAAATCAGGAGTAACTAGAACCACTCTGAGTCCTATTGTTTTCAGCTGTGACACAACAGCTGATTCCAATGGGCTCTGCATCACTGAGACCCTGTGCAGTGTTTTGCAAGACAAAGTTCAGATTCATGCTAAGTTAATACATTCATTCATTTATGAGAGCTTCTTCCCCAGCTAAAATTCTCTCTTGTATTTGAGAAGCATATCAAATCCTTTATTGACTCAAAACACTGTATTTCAGGACTAACAGGCAAAACTTGAAATCTTAGAAAGAAAAAGAAAATGCTGGACTTTCTCAGCTGATAATTACTGCCTTCTTACATAAGATTCTTGTGCTGAGTTGAGCTGATTACAAAACAAAAGGAATGGGTTTCCTAGAAAAATGGAAATGCTGTCTTAAGAAGCTTTTCAGATCTAAAATACAAGAGTTGAATTCTATTTTCAAACGGAAAATAATAAACTAATGCGATTTACATAGGAAAGAGCAATGTGCAAAATGCGTGAAGTTTTTCTATTAAGGAAAATTATTTCTGGCAGTTGCACCACTTGAGATAAGGGGCGATGGAGACATGAGCAAATATCTTGGCATCACTTGGTGTGAGCTTGGAGCTCTGCCTAGCAACATTTCTAAAACAAATCAAAGCTCATCTGGCATCCTACTTAATCTTTAGCTAATGCATACATCGGGGCTCGGGCTTCCCCTATGTGTTATGAAGTTACCAGCACACTAATGACAGTTTCACTTCAATGTGGCATAAAAGATGTAGAATGCTCGGGAAGGTATATTCGCAGGCAAGGTAATGATCACGAGCATTACCCCATGACTTTCAGTGAAGCCATTTATGTTGGTCATAATCATGCAATAGGAGATCAGAATTCATTAATGGCTCAGGCACAATAAACAAAGCACACTCCACAGCTGTGCACCGGAGTGCATACACAGTGCTCTACAAATGCACTTTAGCTAGTTTACTGCGCATTAAGCTCAAGAGCAAGAGAGCAGATTCTGTCAGAGGTGAGTGTTGAATGGAAGATGTGAACGCCCATTTCTGACAATGCTGGGGTTACGGATTTCTGAACTCCACTCAGGACTGCACTGGGACCCAAGGATATCAAACCCTAGAATTAGCTGTATGATACTGGATGGAACATTTTGTTCGTATAGAGGGCGGATTGTTTTAGAAAATGGCATTAGTTTATTCTCCACAAAACAGGAAAGACTTGCTTCAGGCAACTGAAGGAAGCAGCAATTGCCCTTTTTATTCTTTCTTCTCCCTGAGGGGATATAAGGCAATGAGTCAACTTTGATTCTCCCCTCAGTCCCACTGTCAGAGAGGCTGCCAAGTATATATTGGGTTCCCAAGGGCAAAAGGCCTTCAAGCAGATATTTGTGATACTTATCCCTGTGGCTAGTGCTGAAAATTAAAGACACATGATGTTCAAACCCAAAACAACAAGCATAGCTTTCCAAAGACAACCAGCTGCTTTACTGGGAACTGCCAGAGCAAACAATTAGTAATTCAGCAAGGCTATTCACATGGCCTACTTTCTCACTGAATGATCTGGTACTCTCTGCTGTGAGGGCAGACAACTTTGATATTTCAGAAAGATGGTAAGAGTGATTATTCATCACGGGCTTTGTCCAGCTGGGGAGGTAAGGGTATGTATCCATTTTGAAAGAAAAAAACAACTGAAGCTACCTCGGTCAGCAAGGCAGTTCATGAAATACACATTTCATAAGTACTAAACATGAATTACCTTCTAACTGAGAAATTATCAGTAAAGAAAAGCTGTTTATGAGGTTAATCATCATTATCAAAACTGAGAGGAACTGACATGATATGCTTTTTTTTTCAAATGGTTTTCTAAATGAAAGTGAGAAGGGTGGACACAAATCAAGTTGCTAAATTCAGTCTTTTCTTGCTAAGCTTCATGTAGGTCCAGATACCACTTTGTGGTCCAATTGCAATGAAAAGCCACAGTCTAATATGCAGAACATAGCACTACATTGCTGTAGTCAAATTCACAAGAGGCAGACAGCAGTCAGCCACACTCGGAAGAATCATTCTGGATTTACCCGAGTAAGAATGAGAACAGCATCTGTTCCATAAAGTAACCTATCTCCTATGCAAACATGTGAAGGAACTACAAAACCGACTACTAAACATCTCAAGGGTACAGTATTTCTGTGTACCATCTTTTCAGATGCATTTGCAAAATACTGTGCTTCTGCCAATGCACAACATTTCTCATAATTTGGCTAGGTAATTGATGATTATGGACTATAAAATTGAAATAACCCTAGAGTTCAACAAATGCACAGTTCTTCACATATGCCACTATCCTGGCAGAAATTGCTACAGAAACAAGAACAAAACTAGTTGTTGGGCACGACTCCAAAGCCCCACAAAAAGTGTTGCTGGAGCAGTACCATGCAGGCTGAAAAAAAAAGGTGATTTTTAAAACTCAGTACTTAACAAGGTTAAGAACAAGTGAACTGTGTATCAGCTACATATCAGATGCTCAGATTCGTATCAGCTTCTTCACCTATGGATGGCAAAGTGTAAGGACGTGAACCTTGTCTGAACCACGTCCAACTGTTGACCTAGACAGTGACCAGGTCTCGGGAGGGCATGACTTTCTACATAATTTCTAAATTTACTGGTTCTATCTGCACTGAATGCTCTCAGAAATATCATCCTTTCTGCAAAGCTGCTTCCTTGCTATTTCACTGAGTGCTATCTTATCACCTGAGAAGTAATACTGAGTATGCCACCTCCAGTTTCACAAATTAGTCTAGTTCTTGGAAATGAAAATCCTAGCTTGTATCTTACCAGAATACTATCACAGGAGCCTAAATAAAACAAGAATACTTCACACCACTAGAAGTTTAACAAAGATAAAAATAAAAAATTTTCTAGCCATTCAAATATTGTTATTTTGAAAGATCATCTGAGGAGTATAAGGGCATTTTCATTCCTTCATGAGAGAAAAACTACAAATCAGGTAAGTCAAGAGAGGGAGAAAGCAAAAATATAAAAGGCTGCAAAAAAGGAAAATGATTGTGTCTGGTCTATCACTAATCTATAATTTTATAGATAGAGCTACATGAAAAAACACGCAAAGATGGCAAGGAGAAAAATATATTAGTGCTCAAGATAAGAACAGATGTTGCTGAGAGGCTGATCTTCACAGCTTTTCCTGAAGACCCAGATCCTTGTAAGTGTTCTCTCAGAAACTGCCCACAAATGAAACTGGCAACTTAACCCTCATTCAGTGTGTATTTGAACTAGGCTTTTACTGAGGCAGTTCTGATTTCTGATCAGAATCACTTTTTTCCCCTTCTGCTAACAAATTTTTGCGTACCGCTGAATAGCTGTACGTAAAATATGGGCTTTAAATTACTAAGGGTAGGAGAATTAACAGTTCAGCTAAACTACACAGATGTTTGAAAACCAAAAACTCTTCATAGAGGGTAGTAAGAAGATACTATTTCTTAAGTCAGTGAGATATTTCTTAGGCTGACCTTTCTAAATAATTTCCTTTTTTGTAGTCTTAGAAACTCAGCATAGAAACAAACCGGCCATCTTCTCTTTTCTGGAGTAGCACCTTCTGAGCAAGGGTGGAAAAATATGTAATATTTTGTAAGGGATCTTTCCTGGATGGTGCACAAAGAGCTGTAGGTGCTCTATCTGCGAGCAGGCAGAGAATGATGGTTTCCAGTAAAGGTTTCAAAAACATTAAATTCGGTCTACGATGACTTCTGAAACTTGGACTTTTCCTGTGAGTATATGATACACATCCCTCAAAAACATAAAACCAGAGAACTCAGTGAAAATCAAAAACACAAACCCAATAATGAAAAGCCATTCAGTTGGAGGTATATTGTAACTAGGATCTGTTTCTAGAAAATGAAAACCAGCTTTGCACTCTTTCTCTGCATGCATAGGCTGCTGAAGCATGCATTTTGGTTGCCTCTGTCTGAATACACTGTGTTCTGGCAATATGGCAAGAAGCCAATAAGATAAAACAGACCGTGAGATCATATCTTGTAAATCAGAACTTTCCCAAAGAGTATTAGTGACATAATAGATCTAGAAATTAGTAAAAAATATCAGCAGTTTCCATCTTTAAAAGCTCAGTTTATCTTTATACCTATTTATCATCATCTAATGCTATATAAAATTCATAGAAGTTGTGAGTGCAACAGTTCAAACAGCACTGAAGGTCTGGACTGGATAACCAGTTCAGGGATCTGGATGGTGAAAGCATTAGCTCTAAATGCAAATGTAAAAGGATAAAATTCTGACGGTGTTATACAACTATAAATCTGGAACAACACTTCTAAGGACCCCGGGAGTCCTGAGATGTTACAGGAACATAGCAGAACTCAAAATCCGTCCAAAATCACTATAATGTTATCCCTCATTTCTAAACTGCATGAGAATAGACAAATTTACAGGCACAAGAACGGCAAAATTAGAGACAGAAATTCATAAAAAGAGTAAATTATTTAACAGAAAAACAAAACTCAAACATATTTATTTTGAGTATTCTGGAGTCATAAAATGTAACAGCTAATCAATGTTCCTTTTTCTTTCAAATATCCTGCACACCTTAGCCTACAATCAGGTTGTGCTCTTAAATTATCCCTGGATGTGATATTCACAGAAAGACACAGACTGTAAACAATGAAACATAATTGAATTGGTTTGAAAAATGCCTGTCCAAGCACCTTTGATTAAATTATTTCATCTTTAGTCTGAGGCAGCAAGTTTCCCAGGACTGTTAAGTACCTACACTATAGCACAGATCAAAGTGTTTGCCACGTAAAATGAGAAACAGACCAATGCAAAACTGACAGAGTTAATCCATGGCATACACTTTTCCATCATAGTAAATGCTGTTTCTGTGCAGTGAGCCATCAGTAATCTCAATTCTTTTTCCTGTAAGTAATACAGCTCTGGTTAGATCAATTTGCCCTTTTGGGGTTACCGCACTTCAATTTGTCCTGTACTTTTGACTTCATCTGCAAGCTACAGTTTAACATTTTACAAAGATGCAACTATGTTAGAAGAAAAATCCTGTTATGTGTTCATAGTGGAGTTTTCAGCCATAGAGCTTTAACTTCCTGTTTGCTACATACATCAAGCTTCACAGTTTCTGTACTGCTTCAGAGCACTGCTATGACATTTTAAAGTCACCATGAGTAAGTGTTCCTTTGTAGTAAATACTTATTCAAGCTAATGATTTTTTGGTTTTTAGTTATTATTATTATTACCATCACTGCAGAGCTCCAAATAGGTGATAAGGAAGTAGTAAAAATAATGACTGCAATGTCTATTGATAACTCGTACGTAACTCCTGTGCAAACTGCTTGTGGAGCGAAGCGAAATAAAATACTCCACGTAGCTTTAAATTGATACACGCTACCTGTACAAGCCTGAGCACAAGTTCGCAAAAAGCACTTTAAAAATTACAGCAGTCTGTGAGATACTGCATCTGAATTTCCTGTTGCTTTCATAACTTGACAATCATTTGGTACAACCACCTGCACACCGGAGTAATTTTTCAGTGTAACTAGGCCGTTAAGCTGACATTCACCTGCACGCCTCCTAACCTTGGCATATGGAAAGGGCTATGTCTAAAACAGAGACTACAAACTAGATTTCACCAGACCATTATTAGTCAGACACCTCTTTCTCTCCCTGTTTGCATGAATTGTGCACAGCAAACTTGTTTCCTTCAAAGAAAAAACAGGGATCTTCCTCAATTGGCCACCTCTGCTCAAATCAAATCAAATCAAAACGAAATCAAATCAAATCAAATCAAAGGTTAAATAAGCTGGCAAGCAATACAGAACTATTAACAACATCCTAAAGGAGAAAAGCATATTTCTTGCCATCCCTCAATGAGCTGGAGCCCATTTTGAAAACGTGGTTAGTTTCCAGTTTTGGCTCTGGATTATAATCAGACAAAATGGAAAACAAATATCAGAGCAGTTTTGCTTCTGGAATCTAAATCCTGCCAGCTCCTTCAGTTTTGCAAACTGACAACTTTCCAGCTTTCTTCTCCGTGATAAAATCTCTTTGCTGTGTTTAGAGTACCAGCTGAACGGCAAATTCCCACTATGAGAGGAGCAATAGATAAAGCTTACTTCCCTGCTCCAGCAGCAACAGCCCACCTAGCCTGTGAGCCTCCTCTTTAGTTTTGCCTTTGTCATTGCTGTTTGAACCTTTGTTGCAGTCTAAATGCCTGCTAAAGATGGAGAAATTTGTCTTCAAACTGACAAATCTGTTGTCATTTCTCCACTGGTTGTGCAGAAAAAATATTCTGGGCTTCACACAGGAGCTCAGTGGCTCTTTTAAATGGATTTCCCCTCTTTTCGGGGTCATTTGATTTAAACATATGGAGCAGTAGTCAGGGAGCAAATTAAGGAGAAGGAAGAAAACAGTTTGAAATTAATTAAGGCTTAGGGTACAATAAAAAAAAAAAAAACACCTTAGAGATGGTTTTTTTGGACATGGCTTCTACTTTGCCGTTCGCTAGCCAGGAATCATTCTTCTGACATCAGCCTAGCTGCCATTGCCATGGACTATCTGCTCCAGCAGTGTTCTCCCAGATGAGGTGCCCAGTGCCCCCAGGCCAGCTAGCACAAAAGGCTCCAGTTCTGAGAATCTGAGCATTTTTGCAAAGGTCTGAGGATCCTGACAGACTGGGTGAAGCTCAAGTCTCCTCTCCTGCAACAGCAATAGATTCTTATGTTGCTCAGAGCAGGGAAGAAATGATAGCACTAATCTGGGCTACTTCAGGAGGAAGGAGACCAGATTGAGAAGGTGCCAGTCCCTGTTACATTTTTAGATCAGATTGGATGTCTTAAAATATTCACAGGACGCTTTTTGCAGACAATATATGTTGAAAGTGCTGTCTTCTGATGAAGCTTGAAGAACATGAGGGTATATACCTAAAAACAACACGCAAGTGTGAAAGCAAGCAGATTAAACCCAAAATAAGAAAGAGAAGGAGTAGTGCAACTTTCTTTGAATCTGGTCAAAGCTGTGGGTCACTTTACTCTTATCTGAAAGGGATCAGACATTGTTGGCACAGTAATATGCAAAACCCATGTTGATATACACGCATACAATCTGTTTCACCAGCTAGTACTTTGCAGTGCTACATATCACCATTTCCCCTCCCAGGTCTTTCCTAAGCAGTGAGTAACCTAAAAGAGGAGCACAAGGAATTTTATACCTAGTGAGGAAATAAAGAGGATTTGTCCAAATGTTCATTTCCACATTAAATGGGAGGGAGGAGCAGTGATACTGCAGTTTATTCAAGCTGAAAATCTGCTTCAGTCCTCTGTGACCTCTCTTGGGGGAATTCACTTTCCAATTTTTTTACTTCATAGAAACAAATCCAATTTAAAGTGTCCTGAGATATTCAGAAGTAGAGCAAACAAAACTTCTAACTTGAAAAGGTCAGAAAAGAAAATCTGTCAATCAGTGCCATTAACTAGTAAAGTCAGAGGTGCTTTCCCTTTCTTTTCTCTCTAATAAACTGTTGGAAGACCAGGTAAAAGAGCTATGATGAAGGTGTTTGGAAAAGTAACTCATAAACAACAGCGAAACCCAAAGGTTTCTGTAATCCTGTGGACAAGGGCTCCCTCTGTGCAAAGACATTCTCTGTCACAGGACAGGAACAGTGTGCCACAGTGAAGGGTGCCAGCAGTGGGAGGAAGCACATAAAACAAATTAGCCCTCTCCCCTTTCCACCAGTAAATCCATCTGGTAACAGCTGTTACCTGCCCAGTTTATACAATCTCTTCTCCAAAATCTTTGATGTCCAGAAGACTAGACAATTTAATTGTGTCTTGGGAAAGAGAATAACAAAAATAGTGAGAAAGTAATAAAACCCCCACGACTCTCTTATTGCAATACTTGCTGAGAAAGAAAGTTCTCCAGACCTGGTTATCTAGCAAACTCTCTTATAAACCAGTTATGAATGGATGAACTTTACTATGGATGAAATTTACTATTCATGGTTATGGAAATAAAATTAAAGAAAGGACTTCTTTCATTCAGGAATCTTGAGAACAATGATATACTGTCACTTGCTTTGCTAAGGACAACTAGAAAACGAGAGCATTGAGGCTTCCTCTGAAAGCCCTCAGCCTTACACAGCTAGGGCACAGTTTAGCCCAAGGGCCTGATTCTCCATTACATCAGCTCTAAGGGAATGACGCTTGTGCTTTAAAGGTGATGATGACATAAATAAATAGGTTGCAATATCTCTGCTTCTGCTATATGACCAAACTGGCCAAATACACCGTACACTGGGAGGTCTGTGGTAAGGCACCAAATGTGGAGCAGGTCAGCTGCTCTCTGCCGTGGCCCCCCAGCCGGGAGGTGGCCTCCTGGGAGAGGGACACCAAATCCAACCCAGCGCTGGGAATGGTGCAACTCCTCTCTTCAGCGCTGACGAAAGAGCTGGAGATGTGCTTACCCATGACATACGCCCTAGAGCAGCTAAACAAGGAATGAGAGTCCTCTTCCATCCCTTTTGCCCCAGACAAAAAGTGGCAGTGTTTTGCAAGCAGGCACCACTCAGGGCATGCAAGTGGGCTGCAGTGCATCGCTACTTGCTCAGGGTGGGTGCACTGGGCTACGGGGCCAGGAAAGAAATAGCAGCTCCTTCTGTAAACCCAAGGGAGGGAGCCAGGCTCCATGCACCTGTTGATAGAAGATTAGGAGATTTAGGTTAGGAATGCAAACACAATTTCCCTGCATGGATTCTGCAGGCACCCCTGTGGTACCCAGGAGACTGCAAAACTTCACACAGACCGGCTCGCTCTCACTGCAGTAAAATAGAGATAGCACTCATACCAAATCTCATTGGCAAAGTGTGAGAGAGAACCTGAATTTTAAACATGAATTTTAAAGCTCTCCCTATATCATCATCTCATTCACCTACAGCTCCTGTGCATATGAATCTTCTGAAAGGCACCTCAGATACACATCAGATAATATCACCAGAGAGCTAGTTTTTTTTTTATTTTTTTTATTAGGAGATCACCAGTACAAACTCTTATCGGCTTATTTTTCTTTTAATCGCTATAAAACATCTCTCTGATTTTGAGGAGGAAGGTAGAAGGTGGGGAGAGAATAATGCATTTTAAATTTAAAGGCATGAACCCCTCCCAAGTACAAAATCTTTCAAAGGCAGACTTATGTGGTTTGTGAAACTCATGTGTGACTGCTTCTTATAACTTTGTACCACACTCTGCCTCCTTCACCCTCTGACACATTGCAAGAAAAGTGGATTCAAAATGAGATTGCACCATGGTGAATTCATTCCTTGAATTGCATCGTACGTTTCAGCAATATACAGCGTGGGAACAAGTCGATTAGCTCTCGCTTTGAAGAAATTGGATTTGCAAAGGTCAGCGGTGGCTCGGCCCATTTCTTAGCAGATCTTTGGCTTGCTTTTCATCCTGGGACTAGCAGGGAGGAGGTCAGAGAGGAATGACAAAAAGAGCGAGCTTTGTGAAGCAAGCCCAATGAATCCAACCATGCTTGCAGCAGTGCAGAGGTTTCTTTTGCTCAACTAATAAATAAGTAGATTTTAAAACAAATTTATGGGAATAAATTTCTGGGTTTACTTTACATATTAAACAATTATTTTGATATAAATTAAGAAATGCTTTCCAGTGTAATTTTTGATCTGGCAAGAGCTGCCTGAAGCTAATCTGCAGAAACAGGCTGCTTGCCCTCCCCTCTCCATCCCTCTTTTTTTGTGAAGGGGAGTTGCCAGCCTGGAAAAGAGGTGGAAAGAGGCAAAGCTCAGCCCCCAGTGGAGGTGCAAAACCCAGGGAGTTTGTGCTCTGTGTTTCTCCTTTCAAACAGGTTTCCCAGTTGTTTAGCTTGCTCTTGTGCCAGCGTACTGAGACAGAGGTAGCTTCATTACCCTTTCAAGCCGGAAAACTCATAAAATTTTTTGGCCACTCTCCACACCTTATTAACATAAACTGGAGTTTCCTCCCGCTGCTGGCAGGGCAGGGTGCTGGGAACGTGTGATCTCGGCATTTCAGCTGCTGTCACTGAGGTTCGCCTTGAGTCTGTGGTGCAGGATTACTCCTGGATTCCAAAGAGGGAGTTGCTGTGGACACTTACACTGGAAAACCACAAAAAAAGGAAGGAGGTGTGAAAAAAAGAAACAACGACATGTTAGAAAAGAATCCAAAAATACCAGCAAGCCAGAGTTCCTTCACCTGTAAATATTAAACATCTCTTCCAGAAATATAGTACATACAGACTGAAATGTGCCTCCTACAAAACTGGGAATAATGGACTTGTTTCACTTCAGTTGTGTATTTTTTTCAGCAGGTCCCTTTCACATGCCTCGCTTTCTCTGCCTTTAAAGTCTTGTGAAGGCTTGTGGTTTGCGGAGAGAGTAGAGCTGCTGCTGCCACAGATCTCTGTGAGCTGTAAAAATTTGGTTTTCCCCGACTCTTCCAACCAGCAACATCACAGGATTCTGGCCTAAATTATAATTTAGAAAGTATCCAAATCATACACGGCCACATCCTGATGCCCTGTAGGTTTCTATTAAGTGTTCAGATCAATTCACGTGAATTTTCCCTGTCATTAACTGAGCAAAAGTTGAATGCCTGACTAATTTATTTGACTCGGATAATTCCCTCTGGACTCCATTCCAGGGACTCCCAGAGGTCTGGCTGCTGCAGAAGGTGTCAGCAGGAATACTAAGGATCTTGGAGAATACTGCTGGAGAAGAAAATTTACAGCATGTGTAAAAGAGGTGTAGGGCAGAGCATTTCAGGCAGACGAAGAAGATGAAAAGAGAGTGGCTATCGTCAAGATGACAGATGAGTGATGCTTGTGTGACCTAACAGGAAGTAATAAATGCTGGTTTTAGGCATTTAGTGGGGAAATGGCTTGTTCACCTACTGCTTAATAACTGCATCAGGCTTCCACCAATATCTAATCATCTCCATGAAAGAATGAGTCTATGGAGAGCTTGTAACAACTCTGCCAAAGAGACTGTACCAGCTCCCCTCGCAAGTGTTACGTTACCACAGATCCAGGCATACCCTGGAATTTCTCATTACCTCACATACAGCAACTCTTTAGCTGAGCCTTCACTTTCCAGTTACAGATGTGGATGCAAGTAGATCTGAGAAAGGTTCCCCACCTAAGGGGACCTCTCTTCGGAAACAGTACTTTGTGCTGAACCTGAGAACCCATCTAGAGGTTTGGTTAGATAATCCTTTCTAGGAAGATAATTTTTAATTCAATTGATTTCCACAATATTTGACCTGTAGGAAATTGTAATTTACAAACACACACATAATTTACAAATTTTGCATCTGTGTGTGTGCAGGTAAACATGTATCTGACATGCAGAGCTTAAGCATTAGGAAGTGTATCTGGATTATCTGTGCACAGCCAGCCATTGATGCTCAGCTATCAAAACCCCTAACTAGCCTTTTGTCTCTCTGTTTTCATTTTAACACACTCTTTCATGTGTGATATTTTTATCTACGCTTCAGCCGCCTGCCTTCACTGGAGAAAAGTATCCTTATTGCACCTTTCACCTATGAATGAGCTTCATAACTGAAAATCCAAAGTGCTGGTTTTAGCTTTCTTGTTTTAAAAAACAAAACAAAGTCAGAAGGTTAAACAAATGCAATTGAGGATACCTTGCTGAGCTGCAATAAAAAAAGCTTGGTCCAAACACACATTTTTTTATTAAAAAAAAAAGAATGCACATAAATTACAGCTGCTGACCATGTAGTCATTCTTTTTATGAGGTGTTTGCCTATACCCATATATACGATTTCCACATATAAATTCCCTGTTGGTCTGAAAACTGCTCACATGGAACCGGTGTTTTCTTAATAAATTGTCCACCGAATCTGTATTTCATCTCAGATGTAAAAAGTTCATTAGGGGAAAAAATCAACACAGTGTCCTGGTGGAAAGCAATACCAGACACTATCCAAGCTAAAAAAAGATCTGCTCGCTGACTGTGTAGCATTTTTTTATTGCTTTTCAACTTAATTATTTTCCATAACTTAATAAAACCCAATATAACATAGCATACTATAACAGTGCCTGCAGTAACAACCATCTAGTCCAGAGCAGAAAAAAAACAACTCTAATTCATTGAGGATATCTGCATGTTAAACTTTGTTCCCTTTAAAATCGTCTTGGAGAGGGAACAGGTACTTAGCTCTGCAACACTCTGTACAAAGTCCTCTGCTCTGAAGGAGCCTGTCTGACAGGATGCCCTCAAACTGTGCAGCATGGAAGCCTGGGAACTGCTCCAGGTCTGCTTACCAGGGTCTTCTCACCAGAGAAAAATCACTGGAACCAGAATCAGATGTTCCATATGGGATGTTCAGTTGTAAATCTGAGAAAGCATTCGAAATATGGAATTGTGAAAAAAAATTCCCCAGAGCACACACGAAAATGAAAATCCACGTTCATCATTACCTCTGTTACTCCATGTAGAAAAGAAGCAATGCTAAACTAAACCGGATGGCCACATACTAAGGGTCACCAGCTGCTCTTGCAATGAAAGTGCAGCTGTCTCCTGAAGAAACCAGTGAGTTCAGTAGAGACCAGGTGAAGAATGTGCTCCTAAGAGATTCCTCCTCCTAGAGAAAAACGCTGCGTTTGACAAACTGTTGGATGAGCATCAGAATGTGACAGACAGGGGACATTTTTAGCAACACTGAACTAGCAGAGCAGAGTGGTCTCCAAAAGTGCAGTTGCTTTCATTCCCATAATTTACTTTCATCTGTCTTTTTCAAAACCTTCCCTAATTAGGCTTAATTGCCATGCAGTCACACATTAGTGCAACATTCTGTCCACTTATGGACCACCCATAAAATGTTTCCTAGCAATAATCCTGAAAAGTGGTAGATTGTTGGTTTTGTTTTGTTTTCTAATGTGCATAAGTGCCAATAATGCACAGCGATGGCTTTCTGGAACTGATACTTGGCTCTGATTATCATGAAAAGATTCTTAGTTTATATCATGAATATTGGAGAGGTCAGAAGGGTGTTTGTGTTTTGGGAAAACCAAGCATTTGTCATGATTTGGAATTGAATGTCTCCAGCACAGAATTCAGATGTGGGGATTCCCAGTTCTTTGTAATATTTAATTTCTTCTTAGGGCAGTTATGGGCCAGATGATAACAACTTGGATACCCTCAGCTTTTGTGAGTTAGTTAGGTTTTCTATATCATTCAAGTCTCAGTGACCTAGACTCACAATAAGCAGTGATCTCATGACCTAATGAAACTCATGAAAACTGTCTTTAAAGCCAGTCAAAGGTCTAGCCTGAGGATGCCTCTAAATAATTTGTAAGAGCTGATCTGTAACAGAGTATTTAGAAATAGTAAAGCAAAACAGCAACATAGAAGGTAACTGAAATATTCTTGTAAGCAGCTGTCAATTCACCTCTAAAACTACAGTTTGTCTGAGTGCAGTAGTTCTCATACCTTTGAAGTCAAGAGTTCCCTGAAGTTCTAGGATGCTCAGCTAGAAGCTTGAGGTACCAGGGACCTCACAAGAAAGCTGCTTCCAGTATGCCTCCGGACAGAAATGTTCAGTCAAGCTGGGTAGGCTGAAAATCCACATGACTGGAGGGACAACGAAGAAAAAAACAAGCAGAAAGCAGTATTAGATATAAAATCAGAGCTTTCATAGCACTCAGACAACACCATTTTATAGCACAGAGGTACAACATGAGAGAATTCCAGCCTTGCTCACTCTGGCGAGAGTCTGAGTTCACAGAATGTGATTAAAAATCTCATTTACCATTTGCATTGACTACTCTTTCCTATGGTTTCTGGGCACTGTGGGACAATGCCAATATTTTTGCCACTGCTAGAAATACCTCTCTTAGTCTAGAAATGGCAAAGAGAAAGAGAAGAACAAAATTCAGATCCAGGTTAATATTTCTACATTATTAATAACTGAATAAGTTACATCTAGTCCTTTCCAGAGCTTTTGAGCTTTGTAGCATGTGTATGTTGGAAAGAGAAAAATGAAAATAGAAACACCAAGAACTCTCTAACCAGCAAGGACTAGTTTCACATGAAATTTATTAGCTGAATTTGTTCAAACTACACAGTACTAGAAAGATACACGTTCTTTGAAACAAGCAGGGCTGTTGCACTATGCATGTGTGACAAAAGCAGAATAGAGAAAAGGAGATACACACATTATTGCCTGTAAGCCCAGAGGCGAGTTCTGATGTCAATTTACTATTTTAATGTAGGGAAAATAATTCTTTTCAGTCACACCTTTATGAATTTCAAAACTGAGAACAAAACACTCTAGTTCTAAGTTAATTGATTTGAATAAAAATGCAAACATGTAATTTCTATTTTGTTTAATAAAAGCTAGAAAATTTGAAATGACACAAAATTTCTTCAAAAATTTCTTTCTTAAAAGTCACACATACAAAACCTCATTTCCACCTATGTTGATGCTATCTTTGTCCCTTATTTAACAGCCAGCCCCAGCGTTCTTTCTGGGTGGGAACAGCGCAAGGCAAACAGTCATGGGCAAGGTGAAGTGACAAGCAAACAAACAAGAGTAAAGAAAATGAAAAGTGTGTACTTGCTCTGCCAGCTATGCTATCATAGCTGCACTGAGTAAGTCCTAGAATTTCCACTGGTCATTACAGAGGACATTTGACATATATTATTAAAGACAACCCCATCAACTCTGAAATGCTGGAATAAATTAACGTGTTGCAACCCAGCTGACACCAGCAGCATCATTCCCAGGGAGAAACTGGTGCTGTCTTTCATTTTGTCAAGTAGGATTCAATCCTTCAATTTCAAATTCTCTTTCAAACTTTAACATGTCTAGATGACATAAATGTGGCAATCCTGAAGACTACCATACAAGGGAGGCAGCCTTGGTCACTGCAGTGCTGCTGCACCTTGAGTTCTCAATGTCTGGGGTGCAGCCTAATCCCAGGGGCACAGGCAGTAGGGTTAGGAGACGTACATTGTGGAACACGGCAATTTGGAATGGACGTGTGGCTGTTCACTCGGATTAAGCGTGGTGCCACATCTCTGCGCTTGTTCCTATGCATCTCTTTACTTGCTTTTAAAAATAAACAAAATATCCAGCCTCTAAAAATACTGACTCCTCAAAAATATACCGTTCCTTAGGGAAAAGAGGTTACAACATAATTGTGTTGAACGAATGTTTGCCTGTCATCTGTTTGCTCTTTCCCCTCAGTTTTGACTCCATTTTACAGAAGGGCAGAGGTCTCAATAAGTGTCAGGTTCTTACAAGTCCTGCGCAAAACAGGGAGACCCCAGGACTGTGCAGGCAGCAGCGCTGCCCTAGCCATGCGTACGGTCATTCCTGCCAGGCACTGGAAGCACAGAGGACAGGGTGGGCTGGTGGTGGTAGAGAGCTGGAAAGCACATGGTGAGGCTGAAGAGACAGAAATCCAGAGGAACGGAAGCCTCTTTAGTCTGGCTGCCTTTGGGTCAAGTAGTTAACCGATTTTCCGCCCCCCCCCCCCCCCCCCCCCCCCCCCCCCAGTTCTTGATTTCTCCTGAAAATTATTATTTTTCTGCCAATGATGCTTTCCAGGAAAAGACTGCAGGGCTTGCCTCAAAACTCCTGGCAGTGTCATTTATATGTTGAACAACGCAGCACAGCAAACAATCTTTTTCTTACGTTTTGCTTTAACCTTGCTGGTGCCTTTTCAGTGAACTATAAGCCAAATTCTTCATTTCATTGATTTAACTAGTGTTCATACACGAACATCCCCAGTTCCACTTTTCCAGGTCAAGATCATGTTTCATTGGAGAGTAACTGAGCCTGCAGACCTCCGAGCCTATTTCCTCGTAAACGCTGGTCTCACGGATTTGACAGGGAGAGCATGTGTGGGTTGGGGGCTCAGTACCTACCTGGGTATAGTACATACTTACATATAATTCTGAGATGCAGCTACCCTGATGGTTGTAGTCCTGTCGCACAAAAAGCAACATTAAGCACGGGGCTTGGTTCTATAGACTCAATTTGAACGTGGTTAATCAAATAAATACATATTCCGTAGGTTCCAGTACTCCTGAGAATAACAGAAATCCAGTGACAACAACAAATTGTGATTAAAAATGCAGGAAGCCTCATCAGGGAATGATTGCAACTTCCCTACTTTGTTTTCATTAATATTTAATGCTGGTACAGGCAGAAACAAGAATACAGTTGAGGCTGAAAAAAGCATTTGTTTGAAAGTATTTTGCTCACTAATGGTATTATCACTCAGTGAATAACAAAAGAACTATGGATTCCATAGATTTAAAGAAACTCCGCAACTATTTAGCAAACGAAATCTATATTTAGGCTCCTAGGCAACAAACATCAGTTACCCGACACACCGCAGGAGAGAAACACACATTCATGATTGTATACAGTAATAGCATTTCACACTTTGATCTGGATGGTACTCTTGATGTCCAGATCACTGCAACCCAAGTACTTACAAACCTGGGTAACGTAGTCCAGACAACAAATGCTCTCACTGAACCCATGGGTGTGTGATGTGAGAGGGGTGGTTTGAATATGCCCGGTGCAGTCAGATGCTAGGAGTCTGGCTTTAAAAGGACTTAAGTGAATTCTTCCTAAAACTAAAGCTTTAGAAAGATCATCTCAAAACTAAAGTTTGAGTTAGCTGCGACAGTAGAGACAGTTCCTGCCACCGCTCGCACTCAAGCAGCCAGGCGGACTTACACTCACTGAAGGCAAACTGGCTGATGCAGTTTCTGGCACAACTGGTAGTTTCTTTCCTTTCTCCGTGTTCCATAAAAGACTGAGATAAATAAATCCTTTCTGTCATATAGTAAGGAAAATAAACATGAAGTGCTGCTGTAGCTCGGGAAAATATAAACCTTGAGGACCTACTTCTGGTGCCATTTCAAAATTGCTTTAATGGTTTGCCTGCTGTCCTTATTGTAATGGTATTTATCACAGTCCAGGAAAAATACACTGCAGCAGTGTGCTTCCTCATGATGAAAATTCCACATGAGTAACACTTGGGAATATTAGAATCAGTCTACACATATATATGCATGTATAATTAGAAATATGATTTTTTTAAACAAAGTCATAAAGAAACAACCAGTAACTCCCTGTCTTGAGCCTAACAGGCACAGCAACACCATCAGTCTAGAAGTGTATAATTTTGCATATTTAAATGTGTCTGCATAAATATTCATCTGAATAATTATTTCCCCCTCAAGAATGTAAAAAATTATCCAAACGGTTCTTTGGCCTTCAACAGCTAAAAAAAGCCCGGAATCCAAAACAACACCTCAACAACAATAATAACAAAAACCAATTATTCTTTCTGCTGAAGCCATTACCCAACTTCCCAGTGCTAGTCCTGAACTCTGCTTCTTGCTAGCACTGTGCTGTAAGTACGGCAAAGGGCAGACGAGAGCACCAGACAATATAAACTGAAACGCCAGCTTGAGTGTAACCGGAGAACCGGAGTCCTGCCAGACCCTGGCAAGCCTGAAGTCGGGCGGCTTTTACCCAGCAGGTCTGTCTGCGGAGAGAGCTCGGCTGCGGTCACTGCCCAGGCGGGCAGAGCCCAGGGCACGGCTGGACAGGGGCCAGGACGCCCAGCGCCGCGCACCCCGGAGCTGCGGTGCCTCCGTCTGTCTAGGAGGAGGGAAATAATGCGCAGTTAATTGTGCTGCATGACTTCATTTAGAGGAAGCCCTGGCTTACAGAAACAGCAGGCTCTGTTTTGGGAAGGGACAGACCCTCAGGACCGGTGGAGCGCTGTGGGAACGGTGCTGTCGCTTTTATTCCTCCCGCTAAGCAGGTCCATTCCCCCAAGCAGAGCCAAACACTTACATGAACTCTGTATAAATAAGGTTATAAAGCTACAATGTTCTTTAACCATACAGAGATAAGACCAACCATGAAACCTGAGGGGCTTTCTCTTGTCTCCTGCACATATGAAAGATGGCATTAAAAGAGATTAGTTTAAACCACTTGCAATTTCCTTTATGCAATAAAAGATTTTTGTTGTTTGGAATTTCTCTATTTATGGTGTGTATTTGGACTCTGTATAACATAATACTTCCCTCAGTATCCCTGCTTTTAATGATGCTAGCAGTATTTGAGCCATTCATCAAACGTGACAATTGAAACAGCTAGGAGTTAATGGGAGCATGAGCAGTTTGACAAACACAGTCTATTTGACAAGACTGAGGTCAGGACTAAAAGAACTGCTCTTGGTTAAATAAACAGAAAAGCAACAAAGTAAAAGCAAAATCTTCGCAGTCATTTATCAACTTTAAAAGCCTTTTTGTTACGAGAAACATAAAGTGAAGCTGCACACAGAGATTGGAATTAAATGGGGTTGGAAGAATTCAGTTAGCTTCTTTTTTAGGTGAAATTAAAAAGTCCAGTTAAAACCCAAGCATTATGCCCATAAAACTGACACACAGCTACATAATACCTAAACCTACACTTGAGAGCTTTCTGCTTCTGAACTGATTTATTAAAGTGCCCAGGCTTTTTCTAAGATAACAGACTGATTCAGGTGGCATCGAAAGGAGAGCGATATGACAAGAGACAACTTTCCTGACGTCTGCAAAGTAGGAGAGTGTTCAGGCCCACATCTGAGACTCCGTCCCTACACTGCTGCTTCAGTAACAAATTTATCCGACAGCAATCTGTGTACTGGGCCTTCCAGAGGGTCTTTGCAACATATCAGAGTTTTGCAGTTAGACAAAATACTGCCTGTAGGAAATTCTAGATGTCAAATGACTCTTGGAAGCCAATAATTAGCGCACCCACTAACTTTTTCCCTTTACTCGGTTCATGGACCACTTTTTTTTCTTTTTGACTTGGGGAGATGAGTTTGAATTCATCTTTTTTTTTTTTTTTAGCTTTGCTGAAGCCCCTGGAGAGTCCAGGAAAGGCAGAAGCACTGAATCCATTCTTGTGCTCCCCGAGTAAAGTAGCTTTCAGAGCATGCAGAACGCATATAAAAATAGAGGATAATTTATCTACCCTTTTTTTCTAAGTGCACACAGGCATGCAAAATCAAACCCTTACTATCCCGAGTTCAGTCCTGCATCCTATATTCCAAAGAATCTCCAGTCATTAGAGTGTTGATGTCAATGGGAAAAAAGACTGATGTCCCTGTGATTCAGCTTTCCTGTTTTTAAATTTGAGAGTGATAATATTCTCATGACTAGATAAGACAATACATATTTAGGCATTCAGGAATTCTTGGATATTACGGTTGTTCAGAGTACTTTGTAATAATTTGTCTACCATCACCTTATGTAATCGTTTATATCACTGTCCAGAAACCACCAGTATCATTAGGGAATTTCCATCAGAGGTAAGTAATCTGGCAAAACTCAGGAAGTTTTTGCAATCCTAAAGTTACAGGAAAGTTCTTTATGACTTTTGGGTTGGACATGTCGCCAGATGAAAAATCTCTTCTCTTTTGAGACTTCTCCATCCTTTCTATTGCTTTCATGCTTTTATGGCTATTGAAAGTTTAGAGACAATAACAACCAAAAAAAAGCATGTATTGAGGCAAAAAGACAGAAGAATGACTTAAGAATCGTTATCAATTTACAGATTATATTTGTGCATTTTACTTGTTTCTCTAGTAACTTCTCATTTTTGCTTTCATAAAGCAATATGTACAACTAACATATATTTAACAGCTTCTGTTGCTGCTGGAAAATCATGAAAGACTTCTTTTTCTGGAAGTGACTGATTATAGTCTTATTGATTAAATAATTTTCCCTTTTCTAGTTATGCTTTGAGCAAAACACCCATTACAGGAGCACTGTGCAGCCATTTGGAGCCAGAAAATGTATTCTATTTAGCCTGTCAAACACAGTTTAATTCCTGTCTTAACTCTGCCTCTTTTCCAAACCTCCTTTTCAAGACTACACTAATATAACCTAATTTTCTCAGAGCATTCTGGACTCTGGGCAACTCTGACTCTTGAGCTCTTTTCCATCTGGAATTGGCTTTTCATCTGCTTAATCCTAGGCTTTCTGGTTGGTTTCATTCAGTTGTTTTGTAACATATAACCTAAAGTAATCTTATAAAACAATTTATAGCACTCATTTGGACTCATTCTTGGAACTTTGTCTTTGGAAAAAAAAAATAATTAACCAACCAAAGTTCATTTTTTTACTTTTCAATAAAAATGCTTTTAACCAAAAATACTGGCATGGATGTCTGAAGATGGCACCCACCTTTCCATTGTCAACAACACAAATGTAGTTTCTAATGGACTTAATAGTTACTTTGTGTGATGGTTATGTTGTGTTTGGATTTTTTTGTGTGTGTGTGTTCAAAACCATAAAAATACATTCGAATGTTCAGTGTGACAAACATTTAATGATACGGCTGTATCTAACCTTCCCGGAGCACAGCACAAAAAGAGTAATGTTAATTTTAAGATGAAATTCTGTAAGTTCATCCAAACTATATAAAAATTACATTACTAACATATTTTTTACTCATGTAGTCACATAAGACTGAGGTCTGGATTCAAAGATTCAGGAGATCCTTTACAGTCTCATATCTCTTGTAAATGTTTTATGGATGGAATTGTTTCTCAGTGCTATACAAAGAAAATCCCATTTCACAAAGGCGGATTTGTTACCTACTTGAATATTGGTTGGTGGGTTTTTTTAAGTCTTCTGTGATCAGCAGTGTGCTAAACTGCTTAAGAAAATCAACCCCATTCATGCTTTTACTCTCTTTTCTTAACCAAATCGAGTCGGTGCTGAAGGATTTTCACTGCAACAATGGTTAGTCTTCTCTTTAGTCTAGTCCTGGGGAGGTGGAGGTTAGGATCAAGATTCTACTTTCACTTTGCAATATTATTGCAAGCAAACAATAATAACACAGCCAATTATTTTTTATTATTAATGTGCATGCAGTGACAGCCTACCAAAATCCTTCCCAGAATTCATCTTCACACCTTCTCCATAACTGGTCTCCAGGAAAGACCCCTGAATAAAAAGCCATATGCGTGAAGCTCAAGGAGTAAAAGGGTCAGGACAGAACAGTTTAGGAGAGCCTTGCTTTGGCTAACCCCGGGGTAGGAGTGTCAGGTGCTAATGACCAGGCTTTAATCTATCCCCGAGAACTAAGAAAAAATACATACTACAAAAAAATAAAGTGCATACTTCTGGATCTCAGAAAGTACTATTCCAATTTTTGTGGTATTTTACTTTAATAATAGTCATTCAGTACACAAACACACTTGTCTGCTATCTCTGTAATTAAGTTAGTGCATTAACAGAAAATACTGCTTTTGTGCCACATGGAGTTATGCTGACTAGTAAATCTTCTTTTTAAGCTGTCTGCATGTATCCTTTTCACTGCGCGTAAAAATATATTTACTGGACTGTTACTGATCTCCTAACAAATACACAAACTGCTACATTAGAAGATTTTACTGTCCAAGCTATACAGGGCATAGAGCTGTGTTCAAACCAGTGATCTCTCTTCTTATTATTGCTAGTATTTATTATTAGTCAAGTACCAGCAATGTGCTAGGCCTTGTAATACTGTTAACAGTAGCAGATCTGTCCCACATTTATGAAGTCTTAGGAGTTTTAGTTAAACCAGAACTCAAAAGTCACACAGAGAAGGTAATGACAGACACATCACTAGCTAAATACTTCTAAACTTGGGGCGTGGAAGCCAAGCGAGGATATGAAAAGACACAATTTAATGGGGAAATGGAGAAGCGAAACCCTTTGTTTCTTTCTCTCTCTTTTTTTCTTCTTCCTCTTTTTTTTTTCTCTTTTTGTTTCTATGGGACAGGCCACAGAGTAGGATTTTACTCAATAGGGACAGAATAATATCCACCCCTTGTTTATTGCTCCTCACTGTCTCTGAGCAGCACGGATGAACTGAGTCTTTAAATGGAATGTGAAAAGATAGAACAATATGCCACATACAAATGAGAGGGGGACTGCACACACATGGTTTCTTTGAAATTGTCACTGAGATTAGATTCTTCCAGGTAGGTAAAAATATATGGTTAGAAATATAGGCAAGAAAGAAAATTGGACAGTAACCCAAGACTGCAAGCAAGCTAATGGAAGACTTTTCTGATTAAACTGCCTTTCAGCCCAGTTTATCTGGTTTCTTTGGCAAGTTGTACTATGAATCTCTCAGTTTTCATCAAAACATTATTAGGGGGAGCAGGTGTCATTATTTGATTCATCTGGGTGTTGAAAATTTTTCACTATTTTCCATTGGAAAATGAATTTATCCAGGTTCAAACAATGGAATGAAATTCACGGTGCAGGGATTCTGATTTGGCTTCCTTTTTGACAATGACACCAGGCACAGAAAGTTTTTTTGTCAGGATTCCTACACAGTCACAAGAAACTATTTGCTTTAACCTCAAAATATTTTGTAGCTAGAAATTTTCTTTTCAACCAGACTTCTGTAATTCTATAACTTAATTATACTTGCTGTCGTAAAATAAGAAACATTTATTAAATGAGCTACACATTGACCTAGACTCACAGACCAATATCCATTCTTTTGGGTCAATTAATGTGGTCATCAGAGACTACTTGCCCTTTAAGCCAATTCTGAGAAAGGCCAGAGCAAAACCAGGCTGCAGTAAAATATATTCTGCAAGGATGCTGGGCACTAGGGTCATGTGTTAGAGCTCCAAACCCTTCCTTAATGTACTTCAGATGTTACTAAGCTTTGACTCTTTTTAGCTATGTTTTCATTTACTATTTAGGTGGTCAATGTGTTACAGTGCTGCCAAGAGAATTTTTGAATCAGCTTAACAAGAAAATTAATTATATTAATTTATAGAGAAGTAACTAAAAAGACTGGAAGGGTTAAAATATTAATTGCAGGTGTTCTGTCTTGAAGTTAGTAGCTAAACCAATAGATAAGGCACAGTTCATCCACTTTAGGAAATATTATTTATTTCTGTGCTGAAATCGTCACTACTGGTTAACCCACTGAGATATTTTGCTGGAAGAAAAGAACTGATACAACCAGGGTCTCTGGAGTTAGTTGCAAACCAGATGTTCCAGAAAGCCTGAAAAATAGTAGCTTCACGTAAAGGCTTATAAATGCCTCATTTCCCCCAGTCCCCAAGCCTTTTCAGTCTGAGGAAACCTTCTGCTTACTATGGCATGTCTACTCATATTTATATATTTTAATCCAGCTTTTGGCCTTCACAATAGTGTTGTTCTTAGGAGGAGTAGGGGACTGAATACTTGTGTGCTTGAAAGGCGGAAAACACTGGGTCAAAGATTTTACCAAACATCGCTCCCGCCCAGTATGTGTGACTGGATTTTGCCTGAAACTGCAAAGACAGCCAAAAAATCTTAAACTTGAGTTGAACATAGCCGTTTACTTACTCGATGTGCCAGGGCACTGCTGACATTCAAACTAGGATCATTATTCCTTTGTAGTGCCAAGTAGTCCCCAGAGGCTACAGCTACTATTGCCTAAATCAGGCTCCTCTGAGAGGGACTAATTCAAACATAGATAACCTGAGCAAACACTGAAGGGCGCATTAGAAAACATCCAGAAAGAAGAAGCCACTGAAGTTTATTGCCCCTAATCCTGTTAATGAAATAGGCTACCGAGTTCATTCTTCTCAGTATTTAATTTTTCTTAACATGGGAGAGGAGTGGAGAGGAGAAGAAAGCAACCCTCGACCCAGAGGAACATCCTATCAGACATTTGTTCCCCCAAAACAACTGAGTATTAGTATTAATGGGGATATCCTTCAAAGAATGACACAGATCTAAGCCTTCCACACTATAAACTCTGTCTTCAGCTTTATCCAATTAAAACAATAACTTTTTACCTACAACTCAGCTTTGGTTTTGTGTAAATGTCTGTACAAACTGCAAGGCGGGAAGAAATCAAGTCCTGATGTTGTAAATAGAAGCAAAGTGCTCTTCAATTCAAAAACCAAACGAGGAACACATTGCCTGTTCAATAAGAAATTCAGAATATAATCTGTGTTAATAAAGAAATTAGAGAGCCGCAGTCCAAATCTCTATGTCATTCGTACATGAGAGATTGTGTATATCATGCACACAGGCTATAAAAATATTCTGCAAACTATTTGCAAGCCAGACCTCAATCTTCTGCCATATATGAAAGTTATATCAGTATTAAGTCAAAGGCTAAAACTATACTAGAAGAGAAAATATCAGCTTTTCTAACAACATTTATATGATTTAGCTATGTAAGTTCACCGCAGTACTAGAGCTGAAAGAAATACCAGTACAAGAGTGTTTTATGACGAATCTTGAATCACTAATACAAAAGAGTGTAATTTATCAGATCCAAAGGAAAACACTATCTGACAGTGTTCAAAGTACTACAATTCATTACATATCTAAAGGCTGCTGATCAATAGACAACAGTATGCTCTTTCGTTCAATAGGTTCAAGCTTAACTGATTTTCATGGCTTCTTGAATGCTTTTATGACTAACAAGGCATGATACACATAGTGCTTTGTCACCGATTTGCACATAATCTAATAAAATGACAGTAATAAATCACAAGTATCATTAATAAATCACCAACAAACAAAGCAGCACACTGGAAGCAATGTGGAAAATGCGCAGATATTCCTCCAGCTACTTTGGTGAGTAAACAGGTTAAACACACAGGATTAGTTAAGAGCTCTAAGCTCAATTCATAGTAAACATATACATCTGAGCTGTTAGAAATTTTCTACTGTAGTTGGCAAACACTGCTTCTATGTTTCTTAAGGGCAGGTTCACAGAGAAAATGAAAAAGAGAAAAGGTGAAAATAAAAGAGCTGAGAGAAAACAAAACTCAAATTCAACAAAAAAAATTCTTGGAACACAAGAATATAATCTGGTTTGGTGATGCTTATATGCTGTTAAAATCACATTTTATGCCTATTTACTTTATCATTTTGTGCCTCATAAATACCTACAGTAGCTAAAACTGTCAGTAGTGCCACTTCCAAGGGCAGTGCCCCTAGGATCAAGATCTTTGAGGTTTACTTTAACCACAATGTGGCTAAGGTTATCACAATGTCTCTTTAAATCTAGAATCTAGTTGGCATAAATCCGTGAAAAGCACACATACCTTCAAATATGAAATTCAGGATTCATTAACTTATCCTTTAGGTGTGAGTTTAATGAAAATTAGGCATTTAACATGGTAAAAATCTTCCACAGATTTCATAGAAAAATCCAGCTCCAAGATTAATATAGCAGAAGCAAAACAGTCATTTTGTCTCCATTATCACTACAAAAAATACATATGCCTAACAAGTATCTACTTGAGATGGAATACTAGAAACACAAATTTGTAGCTGTCACACAAGTTAGCTGGTTGGAGTTAACATCAGACCTCGGTAGCACTTTCTTCAACAGTGAACAGGAAGCCAAATTACTTGTTTGGACCATATTGAATTAAAAGTCAAAAGTTTTAAGATGTTACTTTCTCTTTCATCACCTAAATTTAACACAGAAATGGTAAAATTACAAGAGGAAGTCAGCCTCCTTGGAATTTTTGTAAATACCACAAGAAAGCTTTCTCCTACAATATTTTCAATTCAATTTCTGGTTTTACTTGTTTTGATAAAAAGATATCTGAATTCTTGAACATGAATGTGAACCAAATTCTGTTTAAAATCCTCAGGTGCTTTTTAACCACTTCTCTGGTGACCCTTGAGCAAATAAGTGTTTGTGTCAGCGGCTTGAGGCAAAATACTTAATTAGAGTCAAGATTAAAACCATCTTTCTTCTCTCTCCATGTCAGAAACAAAGTTCAATTCAATATTAATAGCCATGGAAAAGAAATAAATAAGGTACTGGCTAACAACAGAGTGAATGAGTGTTTTCCTTCTGAAGACTAGAGGAGGACTAGATCTTGGGTTGTTACAGCAAAGAGAACAGCTATTAAGGATGGTTATTTACAGGTAAAAGTTCTGAACTCTGAGGTGAACCATTCCCTTCTTATCTATTATTGAGAAATATAAGTATTAAAACTCAGTATTTTTCCTTTAAGGTGGTGAGAAAAACTGGTGAGGTGGGAGCTGAGGGTGGTAAGGAAGCCACTAATCTGCAGGCAGGAGACAAGGAGCGAGGTGCGTTCCCAGCGAGCACCGCTGGCAGGTCTGGCAGACCCGCTCCTCTCTGCACCACCACTGGCCTTTCTGTAACTGTGGCCAACATCCCCAGCAGCTACGACATCCAAGATCATCAGGATCTGAGAGTTTTAAAAGGGTGTCTGCAGAGCTCTCTTTAGAATACTGGAGTGCTGAGATAGCAGTGAGAGAGGGGCTTACCCCTCCTTGGGAAATGCTGGGGGTAAAATGTGGAACGTGGGGCCATGGCAGCAGTTCCCACAACCATGAATTGGACCTCAGTACCTCCCTGTTTATTTACGAAAAGCAAAACACTTTTGCCAGATTAAACATGCTTCTACATAGCATAAATTTTACTAAAAGAAATTATTGGGAAAAAACCCCAATGTTTTCTTTAGAGAAAAATTGATATTAAAAAGAACAAAGAAATCTCATTAAAAAAATAAAAATAAGAGACCGTAAAGAACCTAGTGTTGACAAACCTGAGGCTTAAAGCCACAAAGTGTGACCATCACACTCTCCTCTTCTTGAGCATGTGACTTTGTTATTTTTGATCCAGAGGTCACTGCTCACTTTAAAGGCAACTTCATGTTTTGAGCAGGGGTGGGTGGCCTTTGGGGCCACAGCTAGGTACACACTACAGCAGATATTTATAAAACCACCAAAATGTCTAAAAACTTCTTAAGGTGGAGTTAGGTGCCTGCTGACATTTGCCCTGAATGTATTCCTATACAATAATTTGTTTTAAAGTCTTGTCCCTCATCAGTTATTCACTCAAGCCATAGAATTACTGCCTTTTTTAAAAGCTTCTTCTCATATCTGTGTAACAGTAAAGAGACTCCAAAACTTAAATGCTTCTCTTCTCAGGATGAACCCCTTCACAAATGCTTTTGATTGCAGTTAAGTTTCCTAATGTTCATCTCTCCTTTTCCTGCACTCATATGCTTGCCCCTTTCCCTTTAACAAACGTTTAAAATAGAAGATGCCTTTGCCCTCAGTACTCAAAGACAGCCCTTCCCAACATCTTCCAGGCAGGCCCAAAATACAAAAAGAAACTTTTTCCTCCTGTGCCAAAGACAACATATAGGAGTGAGACCTAACTTAAGCAACACCATCCCCTTTCCCTGCCTCTGTTTCGATACTGTACTTTGATTTTTCCCCCTCAAGATGCTTACTTGGAGCATGCCCCCACAAGGCCCATGCAGCGAGCATCAGCTTTGCAACTCAAGAGGGAAAAACCTCAGACCCAGAAGATATGGTGCAGCAACGAGGCCTTACCCTCTTTGATCTCCCGCTTGTGTCCCACCATTCCAGCACCAGGCTCGCGTTGCTCTGGGGGCAAAGTTGGCCCCACGGGGAGGGGCCCACTGAAAGTTTGCCATGCTGCTTAACCTCACCGTTATGCCGGGGAGGGGAGGGAGGGAACAGCAGGGGACCTCAGAAAATCAGCATTTAGCCAACCCACCCCTGCCACCCCGTGACACTGCTCTGGCTCCAATTAAGTCAGCGTGGAGGGGGATCTGAGAGGATGTTAGGGGAGGGTCTGCTGGACCCACGCTCCTGTGGCTGTGTTGGAACTGAATTCCCACATACGGGGTGCAGATGGGCCAAAGCCCCTCTCCCAGGCTGCAGCCTGCAAATAAACTTAGTAGCAGCTGGGGAGGGGAACCACCAGAGCCTCATGTGCTTTAATTGGTTCCGTGTTTCTACGTAAGGGAGTACTCCCTCCTCTCGCTAACCCATGCAAATCCCTCTGTAAAGTCCCATAAACAAAGCCAGGGATATAATTTTCAATGAGAAACTTGCCACCAGGGAAAACAGTGGTCAGGGAAAATACAACATACCTTTTACTCCAAGAAGGGTGTTTTGGTGTGTTTTCATGGATTAAAAACAGATTTTGCTGGTTTGAGCAAGCAGGCAAACTTCTGACCTTTTATCACGTAATAAACCTCCCCTTCTGCCCAGCACTGGTCCCTAACCTGTCCTAAAATAGCCGAGCAGAGCACAGAGCCTGTAAGGGAAGCCAGCCCCACTGCCAGGTGCAGATGTTTGTCAGCACAGCACAGGCACGTGCCCTGGTCTCGATCCAATAAAGTAGTCAAAGGCAGTATTAGCTTTATGTTTTCAGGACCGGGTCCTCAACAGGAACTGAAATCAAACATTTACATGAATGTTTTTCTCAGTCAGCCCTGCAGAGCTCAGTACTTGTTGGTTTGAGAGGCCAGTACACACCAACAAAAGGTTTGTGTCTGAGGGAAAGGATCTCTTAAAGCAGAGCATGACTTTGACACCTCCATATGGAGTTCAAAATTAGGGGAATCTGCACAATTACTTTTAGTTTAGCCAGATTAAAGCAAGTTGAAGAAAACCTCCTAAATCCAAACCTGCATCCAAATGCAGTTTGGGTGCCCTTGTTGTTTGCAAAATAAATGTAATGAGGCAAACATACTGATTTATTTTCAGAGATGTGTGAGCTCAGTAATCTTTGGAGTTAAACGGGGCAAGCAAAAATGAGGGAGCCAGTACCTGAAGCATTTCTGAGAAATTGTTTTTAGACAAACTGCCTGCACTGTAGCCTGGGGTTCTGATAATACGTGTGAGCAAAAAAATACGTCCATGCACATGTTTGCAGATATGAACAGGTCAGGACAGAACACAGTGGTTCGATGCTGCGCTGTCAGTCTTTCTGTGAGGAACGACTTTTTTCTTCTGAATGCATTCAATTTGTGGTGATAACCAGCACATGGATAGATTTTACGTGGTTTGCACATGGTTGCCAAGTAGATCTCACTTCACTTTTTATTCAAATGAGTAGACAAATTCACAAGCATCATCTTTCTAGTGTTCTAGATTAATAGCTTCAACTTTCTTTTTTCTAGATGTAAATGTAGTAAAGAGGTTATTGACAGAAATGTTGAGAGAATAGTAAAGACAGAATCCATCTGTTGTCAAGACTTTCTCAAAAAATAATGAATCACAGAAAATTTCAGATATTTAACCAAGCAGCAGTGTAATACTCTCCCTGATGATTAGGATGCTGGAAAAATCACATCATTGCCCATATTAATTCTGGCTGATTTCTCTTCCAGCATTAAAATGAGAAGCCCAAAAATATTTAATTTTCGTAGCTTCTCTTGGTGGTCTATAGAGTAAAACTAAACTGATGATCCAATTTTTTGTGTGGTAGTTTAGAAAAGTTAGACAAAAGAAACAAAAAAACCCCTTCCAGTCCCAAATCAAACATAAAAAAAAAAGCAACAAGAAAAGCAAAACATGTAAAGGTAGTACAGAATCTAGGGCAATGAGGCTGCCTGTGATCCATAAAACTTGTTTTTCTTTTCTAGGTCAGTTTTAAAAACCATTTGGGGTTTGCTACGTACATGGGCCAATGTCTGTGAGGATGCCAGTGAAATACGAAAAGGACTGAGGAACAAGCAATTTCAAGCCATAACTACCGAGCCCTTTTCTGTTTGCCTTGGCTGTTGGAGCTGTGGTAGGTGTTTCCCATTTTTAGCCTTCACACCTTTATTATGTTTGGGTTGCATGTTAGAAATATTCTAGATGCTGTGGATGGAGACTTCCTCTTGGCTCAAGGAAGAAAAGGTTTTGGTCTCCTGTGGATTTCCCCTTTACTGACCAGGAGACATCACCTACCATTACAAGGGCTGAGCTTTGTGGTGCTGGTGTTGATGATTCCACTCCTTGATGAAGCCTAGAAACAGTGACCCAAGTGCCCAAATCTTCTGAGCCTTCTTGAACAGCAGTAAAAAAGGAACTGGTAAAGGCTTTCAAACTTGATGAATGATAAAAGCTGATCTTTTAATTTAGACCTCTAAAAACTACCTTTCCCCTTGGTCACTGCCACTTGGAAGTCAAAGGTAACTAATGCTCTGCAAAACAGGTCCATGATTTGGCCCTTCCTTAGGCTGCAAGTGTGACCTCCATGGCTCTGTGAAGGACTCTCTGCTCCACCTAAGCCAGGAAAACCTGCCACTGGTGTACCCCGTCATCTGTCCTCATCGCTTCAGGGCAAGAGCCTAACTGTAACACGCTTCAGGACAAAATTTGCTCACCGGCTCACATTCACTAAAGAGCTTCCAATTCACATTTTAAAGTGTTACTCATTAAAGCTGCCTACAGAAAATACTGTGCAGGAGCAACTACACTAAAGCTAGACTTCTTACATGAAAACATGAGCTTAAAAATAGAGGGAAAAGAGTCTGTCTTATGGTGACTGCCTGCATCTGTTAGTTTGCTGCCTGGTTTGGGTTGACACACCTTCACACTACACATATGGGTCTCCCTCACAAAGCCAGAGCATCAAGTATTAGGATTGTTTATAACCCTTTGCAGTCATGCAAAGCAGCATAAGGCCTGACAACTCCAGAACTGCCTGTTCTGCAAAATATACCATAATAAGTGTAGCCACTACAAGTACTGGAGGTGAAGGTAAGAATTGTGGAAGGATTTTAGGGATGTCAGTGCTCACACTGTGCCTGTTGTACTTGATGGGGACTTCCTCAGTAGGGAATGCTGCTACTATCTGCATTTCAGTTCCAGACACACCTAAGTGTTTAAAATACCTTCTTTTGGCCCTCATTATACTTATCCTTGGCTAAAAAAACCTTACACAATATTAAAAAAACACAGGGAAAATAAAGACATTGCCCCTCTATTTCCATCCTGCAGCCCTATCTGGTATGACTACCCTGCGTTTACCTCCCTCTGATGTAAGGTAGCAACATGTGTTAATTAAGTACCGCTATCTCTTGCTTCTTTCCCATATTTTCCTGTCTTTAGATCTCCTTCAACCTCTGTTTGTTATTTGGTTTTATATCCTTTTCTTTTCTCTTTCACTTCTGCCTATGATTATTTTTTCATCTCTTTGTTACTACATTTTTGACCCTTCATCATAATCTGTTCTTTATTGCCTTCATTTTAACTGCCCACCAGCTCTTTCACCATGCTCTCTTCTTTCATCTTCCCTTTCTCTCACTCCTATTTTTTTCTCTCTGACTTTTTCCAACTTCCATGTTCTTCCTTTCTATTTCCACTAATATGTTTCAAAATAGTATTTCACTCTCAATTTCCTCCTTTTTTTTTTTTTTTTTTTTTTCCTGTGGCAGACTAGGTTAAAGTCCTGCTCTTTTTCTGGAAAAAAAAGGCAAAAGTTAGTGGAAAGATGAAGAATGTGAAGATGTCACATAGACAAAAAATACTAGGTTACCTCACTATTCACGTAGATATTGTCTAACACAGCTTTTTGCAAAAGCCATCTGTCTAACATAACAACAATTCTTATGTTTCTTTTCACCTTTTATTTTTGAGCCAGTCAGCAGCTATTTGTTAAAGGATCCTAAAAACACCTTATAATTCATATAGATACAACAATGGTGTTTTCTCTGGGGTGTTTCCTGCCATTTCAATTATAACTGAAGACTGAATTTAGAAGCAGCATTTGTGGAACACAGTTATCTAGAGTGGAAGTTTGTTCCTATGTAGCATAATCTAGGCATTCCTGCTCTGGCAGGGGGATTGGACTTGATGATCTTTCGAGGTCCCTCCCAATCCCTAACATTCTGTGATTCTGTGTGATTAGGACAGTGATAACTCTTAGGTAGACTTTGTAGAAATTATGAACTAACTTAGTTATGATTTATAGCTATTTTCCTTCCCAAATAGAACAGTAAATTGTTTCTGTGACAGCTCCAAACTCCAGAACACAAGAAGAGGCATAGAATCACTAATGTATCTTCGATAGGCTTTTTCTCTCTCTTTCACAACACCAAGCCATTTTGGCTCTGTGTCACACCCTTCAATAATGTTTCACAGATACTTGCATTTTGAGCAGGGATGGGTAATCATCAGATGTTTTAACTTAGGGTAGCATTAGCACTGCAAAAGTGACAATCTGCTTCCCTGCAATCTGCTTTCTTGAATGACTTCTAATTCACCTCAGGTATCAGAGAAGGTAATGAAAGCAGCCTCAGTTCCCACCATATCTTGCCCCTCTGGGGCACTTCTAAGCGTGTCGCCTTGTGGTACTTGTCTTTTCTTGGAGGGTGACACCTCCTGTAGCACTTCACCTGGGTTTCACTGGGCGAGCATGTTAAAAGGAACTGTGGAAATTCAATAGCTTTAAAATGCTACTCAAAGCAGAGACCACCAAGGGCAGTTTTGTCTGGTTTAGTAGAGCTGGCTTGTAAAAACAGTGCCATTTCCCAAACCAACTGTTAAACCCACAGAGAGCAAATTCTGCTCTGCATCACACTGCCTGCATTAGCGGGTGCCACGCTGCTCCATGAAAAATGCCACTGCCACCTCCCCTGCTTGCTTAAAGCCTGTAAGAATCAAAACCCACGTGAACATATGCACAGCAGAGAGAAGAGGGACTAACCTGCTAGGTCTCTGTTCCCGTTGATAGGTTCTGGGCAGCAGCAATCCCAACCAAATTGAGGTGTTTCTGAGCTGTAAAGAGACTGGAGACAAGAAATTTTTGAACTTGCCTGTTCGCTTGTTGGTCACAAGTGCAAGTGATAAAAAAAGTCTTTAAGGTTTATTCAGCTCCCACTGAACTCCCAGATTGACATTAACTTGACCAAGATCAGAGTTTAACGTTAGTTTACAAATATGAAATAATTCAATTTCCTCCTCCTTCCCCTCTTCACTGCAACATGCATCTAATCACAGTACTTAATAGACTGCAACTAAAAATGGAGTTGTAATACAAATTCACAGGCACTTGACTTTGGGACATTGAAAATTTTCACAGAAATAATTTCAGAAGCATGAGACAGAATAAAATGACTATCAGATCTTCTGTAGGCTCTTGTTTAGGCAGGTTAGGAATGTCATATCATTGTGAAGCTTTCCACAGGAACTTGCAGCACTAGATTTGACAGCAGACTTGCTTTTCTGGTTGATAGACATTTGTCTTTTAATTTTACCCTCTGATGTGTGCCACCAACTGATAACATGAAATAGAAATATTTCCAACTCATTTTCTCTTAATCGACTTATCTCCTAGAAATAAGTTCAGATCAAATACGGTGTTGAGGCACAGCAACGTAATAAAGCATTGCCAAGCATAACAATCTGTCTTTCAAGGTACATTTTTCTTTAGCGATTTTTCTGCAGCCAAGAATAAAATTAACAGAATGAGAGGATGACAGAAAGGGGGAATTAGTACATTTGATTGAAATATAAACAGCCCACAAAATATGTTACTAATCAGGCAGATTCCCATCATCCTACTTATCACCTTGGGCCAGACTGCATGCAGTTTATCCCCAGATGAGCAGGACAGAAAGGAAGCCATTCTAGAACTACGCACAACGGTAACTCTTTGAGAACATACAAATGGGATCTAAGAACCATCCCAACAAAGGCTGTGACTCTTAGTGTGCTGCATTTCACACAGCACACAATCAGATTGTGGCACTCACTGACACTGGATGCTGCAGAGACCAAAGTCGGTTCAGAGAAGAATCAGACAATTTGGAGAGGATAGATCTGTTACTGGTTGTTACCTACAATGGTCAAGACAAATCTATTCCAGAAATTCCCTCAACTGCTGACGTAATCTGGAAGGAAACTCTGTGGAGGAAATATAGGTTATATGGTCTGGTCTTAAATTTTTCCCGAAGTACCATGCAACAGCAGCAAGAGGGCATGGGGCCAGGTGGGCTGTCAGTCGAGCACAGCTCTGCATCTAAGTAGAAGAAATCAATTAGCTTTTTGTTTGTTTATTGTCTTCCCTTACTCACTGCCATTTTAGATTGCACTCTCTTCTTGCTCTGGGTGTGGAAAAGGTTTTGCTATCACTAAGGGGTTATCAGTTCTCTATCAGTTAGCTATCAAAGGTTATCGTACATGGGCCAGAACCTTTGATGGAGGCAACAGAGCTTTATCAGCAGACCATCTGAGATAACGGAAACATATGCACATCGGACACAATTTCTAAAATTGTTTTAAATTTTTTCAAGATGCAGATGTTAGTGACTGTATTTTAAAAAAAAATCCTACATGTTTTTTCTTCTACATTTAAAGACATAAGTCACTGGGCAGAACTGATTTGAAATTCCCAACATTGAAAGGACTGAAAGCTTTTGCAGAAGCTCTTAAAACTTTATGTTGTTTCCCATTATAACTGCTAATACTACATGATTGGCTTGTTAATACAGCTAACTCACCAGCAGCATTCACATTAATTTTCACCTTTTACTGTGTAATGGTAGTGCTATTTATTAGCCAGACAGACCATTTTTAGTAATGTTATAGGAACAGAGTGTGCATTACACGACAGATCTAGGTACACCTGCAGCTGACCGTTTCTATATTTATGGCTGTCTGACATCTGTAATGAATGGCAAATGGAAAATATTTGTGTTTTCTTTGGCTTAGCAATTATGTTTTAAAAATAAAAGCAAAGTGAAATACCTGGTACTAATTAGGAGTTTTAAGTGTCTGCAAGTCTCTTGCCAATGTGCCCTGGAGAAACAGAATGGATCCTCAGGGCAGTGAAGAGGAAAGAAATTGTTAGCCAACTTCAACCTTCACTGGAAAAGCCCAGATTACATTACAGTTCAATTTGTAATCACATCCAGCCCCCTTTACTTCAAGTCTCAAGTTCCACAGCCCTTCGTTGTACGGGTATAACTTTAAGATGGGTAATTATGTTTTGCATAATTTATAACAATCTGGTGGACTTCAAAGTCGAATGAAGTTAGGTAACTCATGCTGCAATGTTTCATCTCACAGATGTCATCTAATTACTATTAACATCCAGAACCTATTTTTTCTCCATTCTCCCTCCCAGACATCATGCAAGAGTTTCAGTCACCATACAAAGAAATCCTTTGAAAAACAAATTAAATTCAGGCTGAAACTCTTCCAAGTGGTAGTACGAAATTCTTATCGCTTCGAGATTTGAGAATTTCTGTTTAATTGTATCAGGATTTGTGTAGCTAGTCACTGATAGGTCTGACTGAAAAAATAGAATGCTATAGAGTAGGATTTAAAAAAAAAAAATCATATCAAATCTCCTGTAGCACAGTCAAAGATAAAGGCAATAAATATTGATATACTTTTTGGAGCATGTAACAATCGGAGCCAAACTAGCCATTCAAAAATAAGCTGGAGACATGGACGGTAAGTAGCCTATGAACAACAAACCTATTACACAGACTTGGCTATTTTCACTTTATCTTAAGGAATTCTTGATTAGGTACAAACAAAATGACGCCCAGATTCTAATGAAAAATCATGCTAACTCAATTTGTTTGACATTGTTTTCTTATATTTAGTCTTGCAGGCTTGTAGGCTCTTCTCTGCTCCATGGAAGGGAAAAATCTTAGTGTGAAAAAAAGCCGTAGTGAACCTGGCTTTCATGAGGAGAAACACAAAGGCTTTTTTACAAAGAACTGTGTTCTTTTCGTAGTACTACCTTTAGTCAGCTGCAGGTAAATGCAATGTTTGGTTTCACTGTTTGAAATTACCAAGATATATTCTTCCCAGAGGTAAGACTAGGGGGATTCCCCATTCCCACATTCCTCTGCTATTCAGCAAAGAGCTTTGTAACCTACTGACTGGGCATATATCACCTTCTGTATAGATGCCGATACTACAGAGATGTATGTTAATGTAACCATCAGTCTTTCAATCACTTGTTGATTAGGAAATATGTGAAAAAGAACAGAACAAAATCCATCTACAAATCCAGATTAATTGCTCCTCAAAGTTAGTGAATACTGTGTTTGCCCTCATGTTCTTCATTTTAATGAAAGACATTAACTGACTAGATTTTAACTTGAAAGACATTAACTTGGCTAGATTTTAATTTCAGCTGTTCATAATCTGCATTTTTAATGACTGTTTTATATGTACCTTCATCTGAAGGATTTTATTATCACTCTAATGCATGGGAAAAGTATCACGTTCCATCAGCTTCCTTTTCAAAACATCACAGTTTTATTTCCCTTCGGTGTGTCTGCAGCACAGTATGGGGATTCGATCGACAAGGTATTAGGCAAGGCTAATCATAATTTAATGAATGGAAACTTTGCCTTTAGCTCATCCTGACATGTTTGGTAGTAGGGGTGGTTCTTTTGTTACTTCATGTTGTTGTTGAGGACATTCTTGTGGGTGCAATCAAATTGGTGCCAAATTACCTGAAATATTTTGTGGTTATTAAACAAACCAGTCTCTGATGTGGAAAGTGCATTGTTCCCCGGCATTCTGGAGGCTTGCATTCATTTTTTTTCACAAGAAACTATAGTAGCTGATCTCTGACAACAATGCTTTGTGTATGTTGCCTCTTGGGCAGTGGAAGAAAAGACTAAGCAATGTCACAAAACTGCACATATGATCTACAGCTGGCATGTCACATCATAACCAAACAAAAACAATCTCATGACTTACAAAAGCTCTTTAAGAATGCACCACTTGCAAGGTTAACTGTAGTGCTTGACAACAAAAAGACAAGGTGTAAACTATCATCCTATTTCCCTGGCAGTGAACAATGTAAAAGCATTGTGTTCAATCCGATTCCCTGATGGATATTTATTTATATTTACCCTATTTCTAGGGCTGGACTTTATTTTACTGGAACATGAAACCTTTGCAACTCCACCATGTTTGCATTCAAGTGTTTGTCCAACTGTTTTTTTGTAACATAGGAAGGGCTCATTTGTCCAAAACCCATACTTTCTTATAAATGCAGAATTGAACTAATAAATTATACTATTCTTTTCTCATAAAACCAGCCTTTCTTGGTCTTACAGTGCATAAGGATTCTCGATCTGTACTCACAGGTAATTTTCATCAGTTATGTGTGACAGTTGCTTAATGTTCCTACTGCCTGGTCTTTTGAGGTTATGTGGCTATCAGATTTCTTACTCCCTAGGGTCTTACCACTTCCAATGCATTCAACTGGAGGAATCCTATACTCACCAATTTACATTAGTTAGGACAAACTTAGGCATGTCTACATTGGCCAGTCATCCTATATATCAGGACGTACGTCTTTTCTCATTTATATTGGTCTGAGCCATAAGTAAGTCAACCAATATCAAATGGCATGAAGCCAATTTAAAATGGACATAAATGAGAGAAAGACCAAAAGCCTGTGTTATCCGGCAGTAGATCTGGGGCAACTCCATTAGCATCAGTTATTTGAATCAGGTTTACACTAGCACAAAAGAGAATTTTCAAAAATGCCCCACACTAACAGATTTGACTGCTTGACAAAATTAACTGGAAAATCCCAGCTAGTCTGTCAGGTTTTGGTTTTATTGCTTGGTTTGGGTTTTCTGGCATTTCCCATAGGAAGTATCTATTTTAACACAGTCAATACCTTTTCTAGACACTTGTCAATCTGTTTGGCCAAACAACATTTACCCAGTCAGCAAATTAAGACGTAAAAGAAGCTAATCAGGACCTCTCCAGGTACTCTCTTTCCACAAACAATGTACAATGCTTAATTTCCTAGCAGGAAATTATAGCGTCTACTGAGATTTCAAGATCTGATTAGTTTCGGAGACTTGAGTTTTTCAAAAACCTGTAATTCAAAATAAAGATATAAACATTACAGACGCCCTACGCCTGAAATCTGGAGAAAGCTGGTTACTGCAGCCCCTTTGGGGAAAGAATGGAACCTTTTAGATTTTTACTGATAAGGTATGAATAACATTCTCATAAAGCTCAAAGATTGCCCAGATATACACATTTAAAATAATTATGGTAATTAAATAGAGTTGCAAGCAGCTATAGCTCCAGGCAACACCAGTTAAATGTAAAGAGAAAACATCTTCTGCATATGTTTGTGATTTATGTAATTACATGCTTCTACAAGCTACACACCATTCACTGGCAAACAGCCATCTCTTCTTTCATTACAATTTAGTCACAGTAAGTAACATACTTCATCTGTTTGAAAAACTCCACTTAATAATGCCACCGAGGCTGTATACAACAACACTGGGGAGTGAATGTGAAAAAATTAAATGCCATTCGGTTGTGTGTGTTAAAAATAGCCTTTGTGGGCCTGTTTCTGACGTAAATCACGAATGACTCCATTCCAGACAACTAAATTACACTTTATGTCAGTGAGAAATGAATAAAACCCAAGGTGTGTTTCGTGTATGAGATTATGTGTTTGCTCTTGAGAATTACTGTTTTTCTGAATGTAGCAATTTTTGAAAATTAATCTGTACTGGGTCGTTCTGAGGCAAGTCCCTACCAAATCCAGTGAGAGGAGAGCAAATTAAAATGTTACCCAGACAAAAATGAATTCAAAACTCAAGAACCCTCCCTAGTGCACACGCTTCCCTACGCCAACAGAAGCACAGACAAAGGATTTCGCGAATATTTCACTGCACTCACACCCTCACTAGAAACTTTCAGTCAAGCTTCAGTTAACCATTTCAAGGAGTTACAAGGGAAAATTAAAATAGAAGGCAATTATAATAAATATGTTATTCTGCTTATGCGGTTGCTTTTCCATTTAGATGTGCAATTGTGTCCTGACATTTCACATTTCAAGTCACATAAAATGTCGAAGTTGGCATTACATAAAATATTTCTAAGTATAAGTATGGTCTACTACCCACAAAATAACATCCAAGTATACAGTTAAGAGATACACTATTCTGCATATACACTCTATACCGTAATGTGATATCTGAAAACACGTTTCTGCTGAGCTAGAAAATACTCAATAAGTAAGTCATGAATACATGCCCTTTCCACAAGTTTTTCATTCCATTGCCAATACGCTATTATTTGTAATGTACTTTTGGGTTCTTCACTGTATCTGTAAAGGACTCCAGATTGAGATCTTTTGATTTTTTAAATTTCATTCTCTACCCCAAGCCGACTGCTGGAAGCAGGGAAGCTTAGCACTTGGGACATTGAAAGGCAGACGTCTCTGTCCCTCTTGAAAAGCAACAATTTGAATCAAGCTCTCTGAAAACCCTGTTCCATTCTCACCACTAAGCTCCAAAACAGTTCTGCAGGGTCAGTCTGCCTCTTTTGCTCATGCAATAAATGACTTTGCTTTTATGAAGTATAGCATCTTCAACAGAGAATAATGTGAAGATTTCCCCACAGAACTATCAGTAGTCTCCAGACTAGGATATTTACCTACTGAGGGAAGAAACAAGACTTGATCCTTGCTCCAAATCACCTTGACCTTATACCTGCATCTTAATCGAGCATATACTGGGACCAGGCACTTCTGGCTAGAATTAACACTTTATCATGGAGAGAAAAATCAAAACAAAATTCAAAATTAACAAAAACCAAAATCCTAACACACAAGACAAAACCATCATTAAAGTAATTTCTTAACAGACTTTCTTACGTCTGTGACTCCTAGATACACTTGCAAATCTGGACAGAGTTGGAATTCTTTACCCAAACCTAAGGTGATACTACCTTCCTTATTTTGATCAACAGCTGGATGTACAGCAGCCCAGAGGGAAAAGTAGAAAGATCCAATAAGTGGCCTTGGAGAGGACTTGTTTTAGGAAAATGCTGAAAACTGTGTGAAGGCAGCAGTGGAGGGGTGTGCTGTGGCTCATGGGCCACCAGCCACATAGTAAGATCAAAACTGGGCAGAAAAGCTTTTGCCTGAAGTGTTCAGAATCATCTGCAGGCATAGGAGTCACTGCTATAGATGTCCCCATCCTATGCTGCTTTTAGAAAGTAAGACTAAAAACAAATTAGACCACGCTATTCCGCACATGTTAGATTGAAATCATAAACTATAAACAAGACGACCTAAGGCTAAACCATTGGGTAGCAAGAACTATTTTTTCCCCTCTATGTTTTTTTGTGCAGTACAATACAGCTGTAGTCTGTGACTGACCTCTTCAGGCACTGATACAATGAAAGATTAACTGAAGGTCACAACAAATTTAATCATAGTCAAGTCTGTTACATGTATGCTTGGAGTGCTCATTACCTGCAAGCCCACAGAACATGATCTGTTGCTGAAAATTTCTGGCACTGTATAAGACCTCAGATGTACCAGCTCTACCAGCTGGTGCTTATGGCACTAAGATGCTGCTCATGTTAGAAGGCCAGAAGGATGTGGTGTACCCAGAAGCTGTGGCAACGCTATGCACCACAGTCACATTATGTCTGCAGATTGCCAGCTCAAAACATGGAAAAGAAGATCTGAGGATGCGATTCTCAAAAATAACAAGAGAATTAGAAATGTAATAAGATTTTGATGCTTAACACTCTTAAGCCCTTATCAAAGTCATAGCTAAGAATAAAGCTTTGTGGCACCCATCTCTAGATTTCTCAGAGAAGACAAAATGGTAAAAAAGCATGAAATCATGACAGGTTAAAGCCTCCATGAAAATCTTGGGCACTTCCTAACAAATGTCGCCATCCTGATGTTCAACTTGAGGGGAAGTTTCTGAATAAGGAGACTGAAGCCTGCAAGGTTAAGTAACAGTGTTGGACAGGTGTTTCAGGTGTTGGAAAGCAAAGACTCCCAAGGCTGGAGCTCACAGACATCAGGTGACATGGTCTTTTTTAGTGGAGATCACTCGCTTCTGGATTTTGACTCCAGGAGAGAATAAGTGTGTGGTACCCTTGAGGGCACATTGTCATGGGTTTTGTCCCTGTTGTGGCAAGAGAAAGGCAGTACTTAATTTCTCTTTTTCTTTTTGACTTTGGTGTGTTCTACCTTTTTTTCCTCATCTCTGGGGATCTGAGTAATCAAGGACTTTCTGTAAATTAAGAAAGTAGATAAACAGAGGCTTTTAAAAAGGCATTTCCTCATCATTCTTTCTAAAGGCAAGCAGGTGTTTGGCTCAAAGGGATTTGTCCTCTTAATAGTGCAGTAGGAGAGTAAAACTGCTTTGTCCCCTAAAGCAAAAATAACTTCAGAAAACATGAGAACTGAACCCTTGGTGAGGAGGTGAAATGGGTGTCCACCCTCTTGAACTAATTTATAACACCAAAGATGTCAAATGACATGCTGAATGAAGAAATGATTTGTGGCTGAGAAAAGCTTTGCAGAGATCCTAGAGGCTTGGCCAAAGGCAACTGTATCTTGATAGAAGTGATCGACTGCCAGACTAAAGAGCACTGTTAAGAATCTCATCTGGGGAATGAGAGTGAGAAGGGGGAGAGCTGCATTTTCCAACTGTGGGCCCAGTTATACGTAGCCTTTGCCAGACTGTGCAGCCAGGATGAAAGTATGCCAAGCATTTAGCCTATTCACTGGGTGCCCTTTGGAAGGACACATAAATCTTAAGGAAAGGTTTCAGTACTTTAAATATATTACAAACAAAATAGTATCAGCAGTCCAACTTTAGAGAGCATGCAACAAACGGGCATCCAGCTCTTCAGGCACTTGGCACAAAGTGAAATTTTACACAGACGTCCTTTAAAACTTATGTGCTTACCTATCTGCAAAGCTTCTTTACCTTCTTCTTCTTCTAAGAACCCTAGTTTGCACGATCAGAGCTTGTAATTCTCATGGCAGAGGCAAGGCCATGGACAGTTTGTATAACTTAAATAAAGCATGCCAGGTTACACATTCTGGTTTAGACTAGTGGTTACCACTTGCAGTGAGATTGCCACGTTTGGGGCCAGATCTACAGAGCACACAATTAGGCAGCTTCACTGTTTTATGTCAGGAGTGGATCAGCCTGTTGGTTCAAGGCTGTGTGGTGCTTTTTGTCACCCACATGTCCTCCTGCAATCAGAAAAGCGAAGAGGCGTTGCAACACAGCATAGAAACACATCCTGCAATTCAGGTTGCAAGGCGTGGGCAAAAGATGTCGGTAGTGATATAAAATTGACAGTAGTGTGATGTGGCGATTCTCTATCTATTGCAAAAAATAAATTAACAATTTAATATTCCAAAGTTAAGGATCTAGCCATTCCAGTTTACAGGGCTGTAATTCAGCCTAGGGTAACATGTTGCACACCAGAGGAATTTAGCCTTTGACCTGATTAGATACTAGAATCATCCAGTTCCATTCTACGTGTGAAACTTCACACAGCTCTTAATTATTGAAGCCCTGAAGAAAAAGGCCAGAAGTGCTACAGAGCTGGCAGGTGTTAAAAAAAGAAGTCAAAAGTATCTGCTCCTTATATTACTCTCCAACTCCTGAGAAACGATAGTTCAGAAATCATACACACTTTCATGGGAAGACTTTCTAAAGGTGAAAGGCAGAGGAAAGACAGAGATTTGATGTCTAAATCCTATCTGCAACTATGAAAATCCTCCCTTTGTCTAGAGTTAACAAAGCACTTGAGAACCTAATGAAACACAGGTTTTAATTATGGTATTTGGAAAATTACTCACAAAGATCTTGTTATCACTGTTCAGAGCAGCTCGTTTTGTAATGATGCTGAACAATAGCACACAAAAAAAAAAGGTAATTAATATGAATGCTAGTACAGGAACAAAAGAAAAGCTCAGAGTTAAATGCAGGCAAGTCAAGAAGCACGAAGAAATCTCCATTAAAAAGTGCTGAATGTCTCATACCACTGTATTGGTACCACACAGCTGGAGGATAACAAACCTAGTCCCTGTATTTCAGAATAGGAAAAGAGTGATCTGAGCAATCACAGGTCTCATCCTGGACTATTATTCAATAACATACAAGAACCTAGGAAGATGTAATAAGGTTAAAGACTATTCAAGATAAAAGAAAAACATAATAAAACACACCTGAGGTATACCAAAGGTATGCCACACTCTAGGTGTTACACACTGCTATGTGAAGAAAGAAATTATCTGGCTTTCACCAGACATGTTTCCGAAGGAAGAAATTAGTTTAATATGGAAAAGGCAAATACAAGTACCAGCACTTCAATAGGTATAAGAAACCGAATGACAGCTGATCATATAAAAAACCCTCCCAAAACAACTGAAGGACTAAAAAGGTGTTAGGTACCTAAAACCCCACTCATCTGAAGTAGGATGTATCTAATACTTTGAGTAATAACTTTGCTAACAATCCTTAGATATGCTCTAACAAAAGTTAGGGATCAAGTGAACCAGGAGAAGCCCTGCCCATGTTGAGGAAGACAGTATTGCACAGGAATGGTTTTAACCGAATTCAGCTGCATAGACTGCAATGGTATATCATCAAGGGAAAAACAGAATTTCTCTTACAAGCTCGGAAACCACGATTTACGCAACAAAGGAGGAAAATGAGCATGGTATTTTTTTTGATCACAGTCAGCACTTAAAAAGCAAATGAAATCTCACAAGGCTTCAGGCAAAGTAGAAAAGGGAATTACAGAAGCAATTGCACCATGCCCTAATACTAGTTCACCTGAGGCTGTGCATATAAATTCTCATCACTGACATCCAAGAAAGGTAAAAGACTGGAAAACATACAAAGAAGAACTGTTCAGATGATAAGAGGAGTGGGGAGCCTCTCTTATGAGAGAAAATTAAGGGAACTTGGCTTATTAACTCTGCAAAATGCAGGCCAAGAGAGAATGTGCTCATTTATTTCCTCTGTGCTAGGTAGTAGAGAGAGCAAAGAGCTCAGCACAGCCACCAGTGCGACCAAAAACTAAGAAAATTTGCAACTACCACAGCAGTGTGCTTCTGGTACAGCTTTCTAGTAGACCTGCAAAGGCAATAAGCTGCCTGGTTTAAGAAGAGCGACATTAGAGTCATAAACAGGATTACAGTGATGCAGTTGTCTGCCACAGCAAGGGAGTTGAGTCAGTGAGCCCAAACTCTCGCTTTTGTTAGTTTTCTGATAATCAGATTTTCGAACCACACGCAGTGCTGTGGTCTGTGATCAGCAGCACCGAGAGTCACCGCAGCACACAGTCAACGTGCCAGGAGAGAGGCAGCAGAAGCCCAGAAATGGAGCAGATCTCTGACATAACTCAATACACATCAGACCACTGCATCTGATGCCAGGCCCCCAACTGTATTTGTTGATATAAACTGAATACACTTTGGCTGCACTGCAAAGGTTTTGTGCAAATCTGTTTCCTTCACTGATTTTATTTTCTCTTCCTTGCTTTCCTCCTCCATCATTTTAGCCAGACCTTTTAATTCCACATTTTAATCACATTATCAGCAGTGCCAGTCTTCCTTTTGATTTCGTGATGGAGGTCATCATTTCCCTCTGATATAAGAGATTATAAACAATAAAGGACAAATGGAGAAAGTTTAGTGTTGAAAGCAATACAAACTTTAAAGCAAGGTAATTTGTCATCTCTTACGGCTGACTCAGACTGTATTGCCGAGCATTGCAAGGGCATGCATTGAACGATATGCCGATACTAGGAATTATTCTTCACACTGATATGTGAAAAATGTTGCAATTACATTATTTTTAAAGTAATATTCTTACTAAATTGTTGTTTCATGGCCTAGTTGGAACAAACTATGAATTCTAGTTCTACTTTTCCCAGGCTACCCTAAACAGGCACACAAACTTACTGAAGAAAATAACAGATACAAAACGCAGTGCCATGACCTTCATTACAAACAGAACAGCCTGAATATTTTTGTTCTCTTCACTTTTTCCAGGACCCAAAAAGCCCTGCTGAAAGGAGCTGATGTATTGTGCTGCCTGTGCTTTTCATAAAACTTCCTAGCAGGGATGAATGAGTGGAAAGAATGTTCAGGGTTGGTTTGGTTCAAAGTATGAACTAGAGGTCCTGCTAAACTAGAGGCACAGATCTTGATCCAGTTATTCGCTTCAACCACTGGTTACATATGATCCTACAGAATTAGTATGATGCAAAGTTAAAGGGGCTTAGCTTAATTATGTTTTCAAAATTGTCGCAGCCTTTGAAATGTCACTGGTTTATTCAAAGAGAGGATTAAGAAAAAGTTACTATTCTTTGTACTGTTTCAAATACACTGAAAAGCTGCTTCAAAGCATCAAAACCGTGCCTCAAGCACCCTGCTCTGTTTTATATCCCACAGAATTGTCCTAAGGTCCTTTGTAAATACTTAGATTTTGTATGATAAAGAATGAGCAATGAAATAAGGCACTTGTTTGCCATTTATAAGTGTGGCATTATTACTTTTACAGTTCACACAGCCTTGGTAGAGAAACTGGTTTCATTTCACTTTCTAAGAATGACAAGTAAAGATGGAAAGCGATCGGCAGAAATAGAAGACTATTTGGAGCACATTTTTAAAAAAGCTTTCTGATAATTATCATATGACCTCAGGTTAAATAGAGGTTTCCTACAGCTCGTCTGGGTTATTTGAATTCACTAGTTAACACGAACATCATAAACACTGGCTTATGATGACCTAGTAACTTGCTACTTACATCTTTGGAATGAAATGGGAAAACAGCACATGGGGTAAAATAAAATGCAAGTTGAGTTACAATCCATGAACAAGTCGAGTTATACATTCATGATTTATACTTCTAGGAAATTTATAGAATTTTCTGCCATCTAGCCAATTGAGAAAATTTTACATTCTTCCATGAACTACAAAGAAGAGGCCAGATGGAAAAAGTACTATATACACATGATTACGAACACAAAAAGTCAAAACTCTTCAGGAGATAAGTAAGGTACTGCACATTTATTAATCTACTCTGAATATAAAAACTCAGACATGACTGCTCATTCTGAAAAATCTGTCTTACTTTCAATGTGTTTTTCACAAATTAGACTTATTTCAGTCACTCTAAAGCACAGAAGACAAGAAACTGTGACAGGGGGCTCACAAAAATTTCAGTATATCCTCTCCTGAAGTTTTCTTTACTAATATATATGTTCTAGAAACAGAAATAAGAGTTGTAAAGCTACAATAAAGTGAAGCAAAAAACTGTCTGCAGTGTTGTTTGGAATTTTCTTCATATTTTGTCAGTCCTTCGGTTGACGGCAGTTCCTTAAAAGTCCTTAGCAATGCACATGTGAAAGGCTTTAGTTCTAGCTTTAAGCCCTTCTTAGTTTTAAGATGGATAAAAAAGGGATCGTTACCTCAATCTATCCAGGCTGGGTGTTCTTTTTTTCTGACATCACTGGATTTATTTCTGCTTCTAACTTAAACGCAGAATTTTAGTGGGAAGGTCTTAAGACCTGTCAGGGCAACTAAGTAAGTGGCATATTGCTCAGCAGCTCCATGTCTTACAGGCTTAAACAGTATTATACATCTGGATTTTGATTATCTTGTTTTTCTTCTTTTTCTTTCGCTTTTTTTTTTTTTTTTTGGTGCTAAACTGCCATAAATAATTGGTAAAAAAAAAAAAGAGAAAAAAGAAAAAAAGAAAAAAATCTGTAGCTTTTAAATTTTTTTCTGGGAGAACCAGAAAGAAAGTATGATTTCTAGTTTAATATTGGAACAATGCTTTTTTTAAAAGGAAAAAAACTTGTTTCATCACAAAAAAGCTCTTTCTGCAAATGACAACACCCGTCACTTCTTACTACTTCAGCGGCAATTCTTGTGAAAAGTTACCAGCCATAGACCTGTATGTATATATATAACGCATTGCCTTTTGAATTTAAGGGGAAACACGCTTCTTAAGAAAAAGACAATAATTTCTTTGGGTCTTATAATTTTTCTTAAGTGTCCCATGGAAAAAAATATAAAAAAATCAATTCTAATGTAATGACCAGCCAGGATTTTCATAAGCTTCTACTATAAAATAACTAGCTTGTACATCACACAAGAACAGTGTTAGAACTAATGTCTTTATTTGTAAAAGGCAAAAAGGAGACCAGAATCTCCATTGCATGCTGGGAACGTGGCACATGGGCTGAATGATCTTGCCTCCATGAAATAGCTTACTCAGTCTTTTATTGTCTATTTGTTGGTTATCAATATTTTGAAAATGGAGGATATTTTTACTGTTGTTCTTCTGTTGGAAACAATTAACCAGCTTGCAGCCTTTTCAAGTTTTAATTTTGATTTAATGCTGTCTTGTATCTGACTTATGACAGAATGTCAAAGAAATGTGCTCGAGGAACCCATTCTGACAATATCAAGACATTGCATCTAACTTTACAATACACTAATGGTTTGCAGACATCTTTTCCTTCTATGTTTATTATGCAAGGAAGTGGCTGTCTTCTCATGGGACACTAGCCCATCTGTTAGACAGCCAGACAAGATCAACAACTGAGCTGTTTTGTTAGATTAAAAATGGCAAGATCTTATTCTCTGGTATTATTTCCTATATCTTGTAACAATGACTGACAACACTTCACCAAATTGGGTCAAAATCGTGCCAGAAAGTTAGAAATACGCAGGGCATAACACAAAATATACAAACACAAGACAACCGATTTGGCAAATGAATAAGTCTACTGCCAAACTGTGCATTTGCACACTCTGCACAGCAATATGGAGAACTTAACTGAAGGAAATAATTCATTTATCACCTAAGAGATATTTATAAAGCACAGCTGGACAAAACATTAAACAGAGGGTCACCCACAGCTAAAAGTCATGAAAGAGAAGAGTCTTTTGGCAGCAAGAAGGTTTTCAAAAGCTTAAATTTCTTAACATGAGAGCAGAGCTGCACTCACTCTGTGAAACATCACTGTCTTAAAAGAAATTATCTCCTTCATTTTCAAGAAGAGTCTGTGATGAGGAAAGTAGAGATTACTGGACTCTATGAGCCAATTTTTTCTTTTGTGAGAGTGGGAAAGTTATCTTCTGTAACTCAGCTCATCATTTGTAAAATGGTAGCACTGGTACTACTATCAAAAGATTTGGGGAGCTGCATTGAAAATCTAGGGGCAGTAAGACATCAGCAAGGGATCATAAAAATATTTTAGAAGTATCTGTTGCAAATGTCATTAAGATGACACCTACTACCAGCAGAATAAGATATAAAAAGATTATTTGACATAGCTCTGTAAAGACCTATACTGAAATCACCTAAAACGTGCGTGTTAATTCCTATCCAGAATCATGTTTTATGTTGTGCTCAAATGTTTGTCTTAATAATGACGTTTTGCTGAATAAACCTCACGCTTATTGAGGAGTCCTGAAATTTTTAGCAAGAACAATATGAAATACCTATAACATAACTGTCCACTTAACCTCTTTAGAGAATCATGCATGTGGATGTGATACTGTTGCTGAAAACTTTCTTAGTTCTTCAAAGTTTAAATACCGTGAGTACTCAAATGCTTGTGGGAAAGCAGGATGGGATGAACACCTTCTATCGCCCAAAAAATCAGTCCAGGAAAGTCCCAGATCTGAGATGTGATCCGATCCCCCTGCAACATTTAGTCTGAACAATGGTAATTGCTCAAGAGGAAGATAGGACTGACTGGAAGAATTCTGATCTAATGTTTATTGGCTGAGATGGAGGCAATCTCTTACAGCAGTCACATACAAAATATGGGAATTTCAGACAGTGAAGGTAAGGGAAAAAATTTATGAAGCAATAACAAAGAAAAAATTACTTTCTGCAGGGCTTTGAAACTTGGAGAAAACTGTAAGAATATATACCCAGGACCAGCAAGGAGATAGCCTGGGTGCACTCATTGGTTGTCGAGGCATAATCACCATATATAAGCTGTGATGTGATGGTCTACAAATTGTAGAATTTCGGCTGAGAAACTAAAATCAAAGCCACACAGGGTTCAACATCTGACAGGAACTGAAGGAGGATGGAAAGAATAAGCAACTTGCTCTATCCCTTTTCTTTCACTACAGACCCTGTGATCCTGCTTTCCTCTTTCAGCCATAGTGCAATTCCCTGAACTCTTGGGGCAGTTCCCAAAATACAGACCACAACATCCCTCAAATGCAATGAAAAGGAAGACGAAAAAACAGAAGGCATGTGACAAAGGTATAGCTCCATGAGAAAAAAATGAGCCAAAGCTTAACCGAGAAAGAGCATGGTGCTTCCCTAGACAAGGTTGCTGAGTCAGTGCTTGCCATAAATATTTGTCAAACTTTGGTTCAAATCGTTATGCAGAAACATTTGACAACGCAGAGGTGTTCTGTAATCACCATACCAAGAAGTAGGGGACATCAGAAACCTGGAACTGTAGCAACAGACATGGAAGACAGAGAGTGAAAAATGGGAACTGGAAAAACCCCGCTTGGTAATAGAAATCCATCATTAAGATTTCCCCGGAATAAACACCGAGGTGATCCAAGTACTCTAACGAACCAGGGGTTCAGCCTTAGTCGGAGCCCTCCAGTCCTGTAAGGTCTCTGCAATAGAGGATACCCTGTTGTTCTTAGCAAGGTGCTTTTGAGAATGCATGATAAATTCGTACTCAGTCCCCTTTGCCATGTTTCCTTTCTCAATGCCATGGTCTGGTTTTGCACGACAGAGCAACCATGCATTGCTGCAAGGCTTTCCTGGTGGTGTGACGTGAACACCTCCATCGCTGCACAGACTGGAGGACATGCAGAACAGCTATCACTTTTCGCTGTGTGGAGCAGCTCTAAGGGTACAGGTACTGGAGCCACAGACTACTCTTGTGACAGAAAGATACTGTTTGGGGAGAAAAGAAATCCATTTCATAACTGGCACAGAAACTGCCTTTCAGCTGGTCACATACACATCTTATGCAGTTTTAAAGATTCCCCCCAAAATGGGATTGATACTTCTGTGTTCTTTTCCTTTACTAAGCAAAATGTAAGTTGATTTGAATAGCCCCAAAGTGTACTGTTAACCACTTCCATATTTTCGGTCTTAGTCAGGGTTTGAAATTGTTCCTGAAAGCATGTAACAGAACTAGCCCAGACAGTAGTTGTTTTAGCATATAAGTACTTTTGGAATCAAGGCTTTGGCATCTCTTTCATCAGAAAACCTATTCTGAGGAATGCTGCTCTTATCTAGCAGATGTTCCGCTAAAGAATTTGCTTTGTCCTTTGCAAAATATGGCTCAAAGCCCATATCCACTCCACAGTGGAGATAAGAGTGTTGTTTTTAAGGTAATGAGTGGAAGTCTCTTTCCCCATAGAAAAGCTCTTTAGGAATCTTTGACTGTGAAGAAATAAGCATTTCCCGATGAGGACCTGGAATGTCATTTGTAAACAAGTCACATTTGTATGCAAGTTTTACTATGTGAATTACTCTTTCCTTAACTGAAAGAGCAAAGTTGGATGTATAAAAGTACAACTAAAAAATAGCTGGCTAAAAAGTTTGCAAGAAATAGCTTGTTTAATGGATTAAATCCTTTCTTTTGCTCAGAAATTATCTACAGTCAGTCTTTTGTTATTAATTCCTTCACTACTCCTCTTTGTAAGCCCGAAGTTTTGTGCAAACAAATTTCTCCCTACTCATTGCACACCAAATGCTGACTGTAAGTGTTCTCTTTAGTATTTTAATAAGTTCACCACTTGATAGGTTCAAGCTGTGCAATTGGGTGTCTGAGTCACATGGTGTTGTTTATGTTCTCAGAATCCTTTTGCCCCTAATGATTTTCATATGGTCGAGACATAAATTTTGTTTTATGATTAAATGAAACTTGGCTCAGAGGAGCCAAAATTAATTTTTCAGGAGCATTTTGTACAAACAAAACTCCACTGACATAAACACATTAAAAGGGGGTTGTGAGCACAGCCAGAGTTAAAAAAAAACCAAACTATTTAGAAGATGCCAAAGTGTTAGGATATTTTTTTTCTAACCGGCCCAATAGTAATCTTTTTTCCTTCACAGTCTCCAAATACCATAAAGAAATTTTAAACTTCCTTGATTCAGTATGAGCCTGTACGTAATACCTGTGTTGCACAATAACTTGAACCTTCATGTAAAGCAATTTTACTGAAAACATGGAGAAGAATATATAATTTCACACCATAAATATTTCCAGGGCCAGCTGTCCACCTGCCAACTGTACACAATAAACAATTTTTTATTTCCACTCTCTTAGGAAAGCAGTTTTCTTTAAAACAAACCTTCACAATATGTGTTGTTTGCTACCATTTCAAGGCCTGCTACACTAATGGAAAAGAATGTGCTAAATGTAGCATTATCATGCAGGTCAGGCAGGGCAGCCCGGTACACATTTTCCCACAATCTCTGCTCATTAACATCTAGTTCCCCCATTGTGCAGACTTTTGGCTCTGTTCCATCAGAGCAGAGAAGAAAAATGTTTACAATATGCAAACTTGGAGGGACACACAAAAAAGGCAAGGAGGGGGGAGCCTTTGAAATGTCAGTCCTTTGGGATGAAAAGTTTCAAAGGCGAAGGTAAGTCAAAGGTTACTAATGGGATGTCTGCAACACCTGCTTTTAGTGGAGGTTGCATAAACAAGCTTTACTTCTCAAGAACAGCTTGACCCAGACAAAAATACCAAGTAAAATATCTGCGGCTATCTTGAGCAGCCTGGTACCTATGAACAGAAAGGTCAGGTTTGTTACATCCTAGCATGGCCCCTCACCCTGCTTTTATTGATAAAAGGAGATTGCTTTGGTGGCGAATGCTGCTTTTCACATCCTAAAGCAGAAGGCACTAACAACATGGCATGCTCAGCCGCTGCAGGGTAGGAGGAGGAAGGTAATATTCTGCATCACTGCTGTGGAAAGCCCTGCTCTCCATGTGAGAGCTGAACTATCACACATGGGAGTGAGTTTTGCAAACTTCAGAAGTGCCCCAGCTCAGCTAAATGTCCCTTTTAAGGCACTTTCGGTTATTGTGAACCAGTTTCATAACTATCACAACAACTCAGAGACCTTCAGCACTATTTTTCTCCTGAAAGAACTAATGCATATTTCTAAGATTTTAACATTGCAAAGCAGGCAAGGGAAGTGAAAAGCAATACCTTCATCTCACAGGCAGCCACCCAACAAGAGGGCCATATAAAATGCTTGTCCTACAGCAGAGAGATCCTGCAGCAGAAACCAACTCCAAGTCACCAGAGACAACTTCGGGGCTCTTCCTGAGATACCATCCTCTTTGTCCAGCAAAAAAAAAGTGTGGCAGTTTCTGCAAAAGCTCAGAAAATTTCCATTTTAGTATAGAAGCAAGGAGAAAGTAGTATGATAGATAAGGCCACAACCTGGCGTTTGGATCTGATGATACACAAAAGGTATAAACCATGAAACCTTCTCATTTTTTCTTACAGAGCTAATTAGATTTACATAAAGTTGGTACTGAAACAGCAAAGATTAAATTTTTTTCCCACAGTAAAATATTATCAAATGTTATCTGCTCCCCTCTTCTTACCATTTTTAATTTCTGATCCATAGCAACTAACAGAACTGCTTCAGCTGGAACTGTTATTAACCATTGCCAAATCAAGATCTTTTTAGCACTCTGTATTTACCATCAAAGTGTAAAAGAAAAAGCCTCAACATGATGAATAAGATGATGTGCATTACAACAGATATAGACACTTTATATCCCAGGAAACTTTAGGAAAATAGTTTCTAAGCTTTACAATTTGTGGAGTATGAGTGTTTACCACAGACGACAGAAAATCAAATCTGTTGTGATCTGACTCCTTCAGCTGAATCTAATTTTTTAAAATTATAGTTCTTGTTTCGATTTCTCCAAAGAACCCTCAGTACCGTTTACCACCTCACACACCATGGCTGGGCACCAGGGACATACCCACTTGTAGAGAACAAAGATGTAGCACAAAGTTTTTTAAATGCTTTTACCCAGATGGGAAATTTTCTCTTCAAAGCCTTTCTGTAAGCTAAACCTCTCCTAAAAGGACAATGTGTACACTAATCCAGATACATCTTCGTGGTGATGATGATTCAGTTACATTCTGAACTGGACTGTAATTGGCCAGCTCAGAGCACAGGCAGAATGCAGAATTTAGTACCTTTGAAAACGTCAGACAACGGATGCTTCTAATGTGGTTTAGAGATGGCAGAAATAATTTGTTTCACATGAAAACATCGAGCTGGACAGCAAAGTAAACACAGAGTGCACTCTGTATGCCTTACCAGTATAATCTAAGTTTATTTATACATACACGAGAAGCTGAGAAATGTCTTCAATTTCATGTTTGCAAATATACAACTCTATAAGTTCATCTGAAGAGCTACTAGAAGGTTAAGTTCATAAGGATGACCCTTCTGGTTACTTCATGTAAATTTTCCCTCCCATACATTCACTCAGTTTTCACTACTTTCAGTGGAGCTGTCCCTTTTTATATTGGTTTGAGATCAGAATAGGGTCTTTTGTAAATGGTATGTCAAGAAACATGTTTAAGTCAAATGTAAGCCTTTAAAGTAAGGGTTTTGCTTTTGGTTTACGTAATGATATGCCTTGGAGAATAGCTTTCCTATTTTATATTCCTTTCCTCATACCACCCAGGACTCTATGTATTACTTTGGTTCTTCTTGACATTCCTATCATAAACTACATTGCTTTAAACAGCCTATCAGTGCGTTGGAACTTCCCACTTTTTGACAGGAAAAGCATTCACAATTGCTGGTAGGACATTCAGTTGGGCAGTTGGCAGTACGCAGGCTGAACAGTTCATATTAACTTCTGTAAAGCGATGGGAAGAAGCACCAGAGAACAAGCACTGGTTCCATCAGTGTCTGCTCAGCAGGACTCTCAGTGTAAGAAATCACTATGTTCTGCCTCGATTTGTTCCAGGGAAGTCAGGTACCGCTGTAAGGGCACTAAATAACAGCATCCCCAAACACCACCACTCCCCTGACTGCGTAATAAACAGACCAATCACACAATGTTTGAACTCCAGTTTAGCTTTACAGAACTGGAAGTGTGAACAACTAGACGATCAGTGTGATGCTTGGTGTCACTCAGGCTTTCTTCAAACCTTCAGCCTTTACATGGGTGTGCAAAACAAATGCAAATGTATCAGTTGTTTTGTTTATGATTGCTCAGAACTAAAACTTACTGCTTGAACAGCCAAGACCATTGCTCATTTTCTTATCAGATTCAGCATCTGGGCAATATTCACCTGCATCAATTCTTTCAGTAACGAGTTTCTCTTTTCAGGGCTGGATTTTTGTATCAAGTCACTCTGCAAGGGGTAAGGCTCTGGATTTAGCAGAGAAGCACAAATGTGTGGTAGTGGAAGCCCACCTCCCCTAGGGCAAAAATCTCAGCTAAAGCACCTTGGCAGCATATTAATAGCTATAAAAGACTCTTTCTTTGCCGACCACAAATATGCTGTGGTCAACAAGAGGTCTACTCACTGTTTTGTTAAAAACAGTGATGATTTATTTTGCTTCAGCCATGTGTGAAACTAGTCACCACATTATGAATAATAATATCCTCTTAGTCTCAATGGAGCTCTTTTTAAACAGAAAGATCCACAAAGCATTTAACTAAATACTTGGTATGGCAATCTACTGGCTGACCGCTAAAATAAAGCCATATCTGGGATGGAACAGCACAGCTGTTTAACAATGCACAGCAGTGGAGGAGACAAGAGAGTAGAAAAAAATCCATTAGAAACCAAAGCAGGAGCTGAAGTAAAATATAACTACCTTAATTAGGCATGAGCACTGAGCAGAGCTAAAATTGTAAATTTGAAGAGTGCCCTGGAATCTCTGTGCCTACAAGAAACCAGGAGTTTACAGTTTCTCAAGAGGACGAACTCCAACTGCACAGTGCCCTCTACTGTGAAATGAAATCTGTAGAGGCTCAGAGTGGAGAAAATTATACATTAAATTACTTGGCCTGCATGGTTTCTGCAGCACTATCATGAGGTTATAAAATCTGAGGAGAACAGAACGCAGGTGGCTCACTTGGGCACGGCAGGACCAAGCTGGAGTCCTCAGCTATGGGCAGAATAACTTAGCGTGTGCTAAGCCAGCACTCGGTAAGCATTTCCCAAATGGCAAATGGGATAAGTAGAACAAAATCTAGTGCCTTTTAAATACGTATAATCCTAGTAGTCTTGCTATTTAGTGTAGTGTGATTCACCTCAATATTTGGATCTTATGATCCCTCCCAATAACAGTTTGCAACACAGGCAAAATTACAGAACCGTACTTTGTTACACACCTATGAGTGGTAAGTAATCTCCAGTTGACTAGATCTTGATATGTAAAAAAACCCCAAGAACCAAGCATCACTTTAGGGAAAAAAAAAAAAATCAGTAAAATTCATACCTGATACCACAACACATTTATGTTAAAATTATAGTAGTCTGCTTATATTCCTGATATTTAAAACAGTACTACGCTAGGGCATTTTATTTTGCTCTTCTAATGCATACTAAATAAGTTCTACTGAGTAAAAACACAGCAAGTTAAACTCAAAGCATTTCCAGCAGGGTACAATGAAGGGACTCAGGAGGGTTTAAGCACACGAAACATCTCAGAAGACCAAGAGAAAGAGAAGTTAGCTCAGTAGCAAAGGGCGGTTCCTGTGACAAATCACACCTCTATTCAGGAGGCTCGTTTGAGCCCTACAGTGGTTTATTTCCTCTCACTCTGCAGTAAACTCTGCCAGTAGATTTTATTCCTCCCTACCCCCAAACACACACATACCTACACACGCATACTCTGCCTCCAGAGGTTTGCAGCTGGTGTAATGTTTTTCCCTACCACTTTCTAGCAACCTGCAGGGAACAAAGCTCCTTCAGGGAGTTTGCTTCATAAGCAAACTGCCTTTAGCTCCAGCATAAGGCACATTTCTTTAACCCTTTTATTCTCCAATGTAAATTAAAGCAAGTATGTGATCACCTATTCATTCCAGAAAAGATACGCACATACATGCACACAGACAGGGCAAAGCTGTGGTGGAGAACAGCAGCACTTTATGTTCTACAGAAAATACAATGGAGAGTGTGGAATAGAAACCTGTACAGAGCAAACCAGAATAATTTTCTGAACAAACCTCTTGGAAGAGAGGAGACTCCCAGAAGCACCCTCTGTTCCAAAAATCTCTGCCGACCAGATGGGGCACAAATTGCACATAGTACTGTCCAGTCCTTTGGTGGTTTTACATAAAGCCAGGATGAGCAAGCCACTTGTTGACCTTAAGTTGTCAGAAGACTCCCGAGTCACAGTTCAAATGCTGCTAATGAAAGGAGATGTAGAAGTTGTACTTCAGTCCTAAAATACAGTTTTGTATGTTTCCTTGGGTGTGCATCATGGTTTTTAAAGCAAATATCATTACTTTACAATTGTATATCAAGCAGAACTCCAGTCAAAAAAGTAAAATGAAAGAAAGTAAATTGAAAAAAATCTGGAAAGCTTTAAGGAATAATTTGGCAACATGATTGTTTTCTTTAGTTGTGAAGCTCTCACCGGAAGGTGAGAGTCTCAAGAGGACTACAAGATTTATACACCCTCTAAACTTCAAGGAGTGGTCTGAGCGATCTAATCATATTTGGTGGCAGTGACTTTGCTGGAGTTGGGGTATACATCAATGGAGATGGGTAAACAGCTTCAATTCTGCAAGTCACCTGTTGCACTCCCTCTCTAAACACACAATTCTGCTCCCGTCTGTATGTAAAATGCTTAAAATCACTATTCTTACTCATCATTTTTATCTTTGGAAAGTCTTTGTGGTCTGGCAGGGAAACACAGAGCTGGGGTAACACAGGAAGAGGGAAATGTGTATATATTCTTTACATAAATAATCCAAAAAGGTCAGATTTCAGCTTGACTTGCCTTGAAAGGAACAGCTTTTTGTATTCCCTGCTTCTTGAGAAATTAGGGCTTCTTTAAAATGCTCACCCAATGTCACTTTCAAAATTCTAGATCATACATGAGTTTTACATGCAAACTCACTGTCAGAAATGTGAAATTCCATCTTTACTATACTTGGGAAAAAATAACTTCTTATGCTCCTATCTCCTGGCTAACTTTTAACTGCTAATTAACTTTTAATTTTCTACTAGTAAGGAAACAGACAAGGCTGAAAAAAATGTACTTTATTTAGAAAGGCTTTGAAATAAACCAAACATTTGTTGCATTCAATAATGTTCTTTTGCTGCTGTTAGCACAGCCCAATAAACACAATAGCATTGGAGCTTTTGAATAAGTTAAGAGCCTTTTTCTAACACTGAGAAGAAAAAGAACTTGTTTACACTTTAGCAGCTGCTTAAAGATAACAAATGAAGCTTAAAAAGGCACATACTAACATCAACACAAGATGTTCCTCAGGCTTGAAAATGAAAAAAAAACCAAAAAAAAACAAAACCAGAGCTCTGTTAGGCTTAGACATTGATATTAGATTAAAAAGAAAAATACTGTTTTCCTCTTGCGTTTCTGGAGACAGACATTGTTTGCCGGAGAATGCAAAATTTGATCCCCCAGGGAATGCCAGAGGCTTTTTGGCAGACTCTCTGAAACTCAAGTTGACTCTTTTCTGTAACAACTAACATTAGAAAGAAAAGGGGGGGGGGGGAAAGGAAGAAAAGGAGGAGAAGGAGACATAATTACTTTCGGTGTTTACATGGCTCTGGCTTCTGAATCTGAAAAAGTATCAGACTGCCAAGACTGGACTTAATCTAACTTTATACAATCGACAGGTGAACTTCAACTACTTCTAATTATTCTAAGTGGATATTCAGTTAGTTATCTTAACTCCTTTTACAAGAACAATGGAAAAGAATACTCAAGATTATAAGAAAGGAAGAAAACGTGCTCTCTCATACTCGTACTTGTTCAAGCTCTGTGCCACCTAACAATGTCAGCTTTGTGCCTGGAAAGACCAGTTAACAAGCCTAACGTCAGGGTGGGCATGCATTTTACTGCCAACATCCCTCCAAACACCGTTTAACAAATGTTCTGCATTCAAGCTGAACAGATGGAAGAAAAATTACTCCGAGGAATTGCAGATAGGCATAAATTATATGGATGCTTAGCAATAGGAGTGTTCAGGCTCAGGAGGATCGGGGTTGCTGAAAAAAGCAACTTGCTTGCTCAGGCATGCAAACCAAGGCTCTCATCACCCTAAGGAACTAGAAACTAGCAATGCAACTCCCATATTTTTGGGGCATACAGATCTTGTTGGCAGTTTTCTAAATATCTTCCACTGAAGGAAATTCCATATCAGTGTCAAAGATTAACAAATCAAAAAGGCTTTGATTGCTCTCTACCCTTCCCATATTCTCTTTCATATTTAAAGCTTTGAAAGTGTAACTGCCTTTCTCTATTCTTTCGGTATAATTCTCCATCCACATGTTTATTTACTAGGACTAATTGTCTAATGTTTTTAACTGAGTGGTGCCTCTCTTTTTCTGTCAACGATATAAATTTATTTTTTTAAAACTATAAGGATTGGCAATGATTATGTGAGAAAAGAGGAGAAATATTGAGGTAAACCTTAGGTTTAGATCTAAACTGTCATGGCTGGGAGCTCAGAAGAAATTTTTAATAGATAAATAGCAAACATATTCAAAAATCCCGCCTTGAAACCCAACCTCCTTTAGTCCCATCCATGAATCCTGCCCTGGAATCTTCTGCTCCTTCTCTATAGTTGCATAATTACCTATTTGCATATAATACTGTGACTCGTTCAAGCACTGCTTTCCTAGAGGAATAAAACACTCTGCAGTTCCTTCTTTGTCCACTAGCACCACCTGAACTGCCTTTCATATTCTTTCTTGCTCTTCCAAATCACTTTCAATTACATATGCCAAAAGTAGCTGTAAAAAAAGATACTGCACATATTAATGTTTACAAATGTGTAAAGGGTGAGTGTCATGAGGATGGAGCCAGGCTCTTCTCGGTGACAACCAATGACAGGACAAGGGGTAATGGGCTGAAACTGGAACATAAGAGGTTCTGCTTAAACTCGAGAAGAAACTTCTTCTCAGTGAGGGTGACGGAACACTGGAACAGGCTGCCCAGGGAGGTTGTGGAGTCTCCTTCTCTGGAGACATTCAAGACCTGCCTGGACACGTTCCTATGTAGCATTATCTAGGCATTCCTGCTCTGGCAGGGGGATTGGACTTGATGATCTTTCGAGGTCCCTTCCAATCCCTAACATTCTGTGATTCTGTGATATGAGAGTAGTTCGACAGTAAAGATATCGTGGGTATCGGAACTGAGGTTATCATAGGAACTGATAAATGACCAGTTAGGATCCAATCCAGTGAATGGGAATAGATAAAACCTGACCTGCTATAACGGCATTAGCACAAGGTTTGTTAACCTGGGATAATGTCCTGGTAAATAAATGGTCTTATCACATATTTATAATCAATTACATACATCAATGTAAAGGTCTTAGAGAAAAGTATGCAAGCACATCAGTCCATTCCATACTAGGAAGATTTTCTTTACTGAAAGGGTTGTCAGGCATTGGAATAACCTGCCCAGGGAGGTGGTTGAGTTGCCATCCCTGGAGGTGTTTAAGAGATGGATAGATGATGTGCTGAGGGACATGGTTTAGTGGTGTTCATAGGTCCAGGACAAAGGTGGGACTCAACCTTGAAGATCTCTTCCAACAGAAACTGTTCTATGATTCTATATATACGTTTTATAACACTGATTTCTTCAGGCTGTGGTCAAGTGATTCTTCTGACTTGCAATGAAGACCTAGAGCAAAGCTTTTGTGGTTACATGTGGGAAGTTTCAAGAAAGCACAGTAAGGTTGCTGTTCATTAACATTGTCTAACTAGATCACTAGTTAGATCATGCAGCAATAACCACAAGAAACAATTAAAGCAAAAAAGACCATAGCTCTCCATACACAGAATAAGTATCTGAAAGTGCTTTTCACTGAATTTAAAAATTTTAAAATCTGAGTAACCTTTGCACAGAGGACAAGGAGGTGCACTGATCAAATAACTTGCGACAGTGTGCTGAAGAGTAGCTTAAAGAAACACAAAACCCACCTGCAACAGAAACTAGGCTCTTTTTTTTTTAGGTAGCATGATTACCCTTCCAGAACTACCAGTTTCGCAGACATTTTGCTAAAGTAAAAAAGAGGAGGGGGGAGGACACACGAAACAACAGAAAAATGGTTGTTCGATTTGCATTTCTTAGACCACTCTGAAGCATCAAAAGATAACATAGGGCATTATGTAGTTTCACCCATCTTTCATACTAACATGAAAAAAAGATATAAATATATCTTCTGGAAAGCCATACCAATCTTGGACTGCTGAAGTCTGAAGTCTGTTGGTTTAGTAGAATCTCTTAACAAAGACAATACAGCAGCATGGACAGGCAACTCAGATAGCAAGAGCATAGTAGTAATCTACAAAAAGAAAGCAAGAAGTTTTTCACAGATTCTGAGATTGCATGCCTATCAGTTATTCTAAGTACACACTAAAGGTTACTACAGTAGGGATTCATATATTTATCAGTTAATCTGTCCCAAAGCCATGGAAGGTAATTAATGAAAAAGATAGTCAGGCATGGCTTCAGGCAGTAATTCAATATTACTCTAAACCTCTGCATGAGTGAACCTGTGAACCAAGGAGGAAATGCATACTGTACAAGGACACTTGTGTTCTGAAATGTGATCCCCCGTGGAGTTTTCAGATGAAGCATTTTTTCCAGTGATTAACTCAGTACTTTTGAATTTCATTATTTCATGTTTTAGGTGACTGGTTATTTGTAGTGCACAGAGCGGAATACAAGTTTTCCATGAATAAAATCAGAGTAAAAGGCAGATAATGACTAAGCCATCTTGGGTCACTTGTAGCCTCATTGCTCCTTGCTGAGCCAGTAGGATGTTCAGTACGTGGCTTTTTTAATACTCATCCCATAGTTCCCTTATATCCTGGTGGCAACAGATCCAGTCTAAGATACATAAAACTTATTTTCCATACTGGCACATCCCTACCTACGGGATTCATTAAGAATCAGCAGAGGGAGGCATTTGGGCAATGTGAGCTGAAAACACCCCAATTGCACCAGCTTTTAGAGTGGTACAGCAATCTGCCGTTCCAGGATCCCACATGCCGAGTGCAGCCCCAAAATTGACCTCTCTTTGATTTTATAAATGATGAGAGCCCTCAAATCTGCTTTGCAGGTACAGCAAGGAATAGGCTTGGCACACACTTCTCCAGGACTTGGGAGCATTATTTGTCTCTGCCAATCTACTGCTAAGGAAGAATTGACTAAGATACCTCTGAGGTGTTTATCAAATTAAAAGATCTCTCCAAAGAAATCCACTGGATGTGTATGTTCCCTGCCAAGAAAAAATTCATTCTGCCATACTTCTGGGAAAACAAAATGCCAAAGACCAGATAATGAGACTAGAAATCCAGCAAAGAAATTCAGATGAGGGTTAGATTAAGAGTGAAATTAAATTTCAGAGCCTCAGAATCATCTCTGTACTGTACTATAAGTCTCCCTGCTAAATTCACTGGGCCGTGGATTTGGTGGGATACACTCCATCAGAATGTCATTTTACTCTTTATCAGAATGTTTTAAGCCTGTTTATGTTCTTTTAGTTCAACAGTATTTTCATGGGCTACCTTTCTCTTTTAGAAATCTAAGATAAAATTCAGATTGCACTGACAAACTCAATTCTGGATTATATAGGGATATGAAAAGGTGGTTTTGTACCATGAAACTTTTTCAGCTTTCAAGCAAAATCTTTTCCTGTTCCGTGCCGGGATTAAAAATAGGGCCTTTTAAGTTTGATGAAAAAAAGCACCAAAAACTCAGGAGTGACCCATGCAACCCCAGTTAAAAATCTGGTGGTCAGAGTTCTCATCTGTCTGATTCAGACTGAAGAACTTGAATTTCTCTCAGCCTGGGACACATTGTTAAATAAACTACTACTGAAATCTCTGTCAGCCTCTCTATTTTTGGCAAATATTCTGTTATGGAGCAGAAAAATCAGCAAATTCGTATAAAAATTGTAATTAAGGAAAAAGCTCAAGACTAGTCTAGTTTTTATTAAGACCCTCACCAGAAGCAAAACAGACATTAACCACAGATAATGAGGTACTTAACATAACGCCAAGGAAAACCCACTCAAACCCAGAAAGGCATCAGCTACATGCATTTCTGCCTCTAGTTCTGACGTTTTGACCCTTGACTTCCTAGATTAATAAATTAACATGTGGCAACGGTTATATTTTCAAATGCTATTTATAAAGCTTTTCAGATTTTTGGGCAAATTTTTCAAAGCATATTAAGCTTAGCTAAGGGCTTCCAAAGTCCGGCACTTAACATACTTTATGCACAAAGAAAAAAAAGTCTGGCCTTCTGACCTTAACTCCTGAGGAGGTCAGGACGGGAAGAACACTTCTGCCCTCTCTCTGTGCAGCCCCTACAGAAAACCCCTACCTGAGGCTGTGGCTGGTTTTGCCACAACTGCATATACGGAGTAAAACAGGGATCTCTTTGTAGAATACTGGTACCCAAGCAAATGAAGCTGAGGCACCTCTAGGTAACGAGGCTCTCGTAACAGCCACATCTGTATTTAATAAGGTGATACAGAGCCATGTGTTTATATTCCGCACTGCCAATGTTATTTCAGGTGACTTGGGAAACAGCCCTATACATGGCAGCACACAAGCAATCCCGCTACCTGTGTGAAGCCAAGAGGAAGCATATGGAGAGAGGTGTAGGGCAGAGCTGCGCCCAAGGCGGGAGGTCAGGAGGCCTTCCGAGCGGAGATCGCTGCAAAATTGAGACTTGTCTTCAAGACTGGGTTTCCGCTTTTGCTTCGCAAGTTGAATGCAACAGCACTGTATAGGCAGAAAGTGGAGTTTTTGAGAAGATGTGACACTTTTTTGCATTGTTGCTAACCTGCAAGGCAATTCCTCCCCTGTCCTCTCCCTTCCCTTTTCCTCCTCACCTTCCTTCCTCTTTATTGTTGTTTGCTTTTCTTTTTCCCTTTCTTTTTTCTTCTCTGTATTACATTTTCAAAGCTGTTCCTTGCAGACCACCGTAGAAAGACTGTTACACAATAACTTCACAATTTCCCTCTCATCGTGTTAACAGCAAATCAGGAAAGCTTGTTCCATCTACCTTGTACTGAGAATTGACATCAGCCGCAAAGATTACAGTGACTTCTGATTAGCAAAAGATATATTTAGGGCTTTAAAACCTCGAAGGTTTTTATGCGTGAGGTGCTTTAACAGTTATATTCAGTTAATTTTTTAAAAAATTTTCTTTTAGGCACCATATATGCAAGAAGATTTCTATCTTTTTTTTGAATGAAAATCATCATATGACACAAGAGCTCTAAGCCCTCAATGATTATTCCAGGCCTGGAACCACTGAGGAGAATCTTTTTTAACGTGCAAATGATGATCAGTATCAATCTGTATCATTCAAATTCTAAATAGACTAAGATAATTGTTTAAAAATAAAATGAATCTAAAGTACTGCTGCAATTTTAATAAAGGTATTGTTTTTTAATAAAAAAGCTAAATGTCAGAGTGCAACTATTGTGATGATTGTACAGTTTCCACATTATAAATAAGATACATGTGTTTTAGAACAAAAACTAGAACATGCTCCACATACTTCTTCAGTTGTCGCTTAACATATCTGGAATGCATTAAAAAGTCGTATTCAGTTCTAACTCAAACAATGCACACATGCCATGAAATACATGCTCTTTGTACCGACGACTAATGCGTAGTCAATCACTTTTTCAAAGGGACACAATCACAGTGTGAGTGCTGCTGAACCCAGCACAGACACACCAAATTGCATGTTAGACTCCTACACTAGATGAAAATTCCTTCCCTAAATTCAGCTTTCTTGGCCGAGTTGTCATTCCAAACATTATCTTTAAAGAGTTCCTACCAGCACAGCTTGCTTTTTCTTTTCTGTTATGACAGCTTTACTCTACCTGAGGTTAATGACGTAAAACTGGAATGACAAAATTTCTGTAAATTAATGACAGTAAGAGTTTCCCTTGTTCACAGGCAGTTCATTCATACCCTTCCAAGTCAGTGACAAAGATTCCATTGACTTTAGCAGTGGCAGACCTTTACTCATATGAAACACAGGTTTTGACCTCATCTTTAGAATGCATATATATTCCTGCAGTTAAATATTTCTCCACAAAACTTGGAAAGCAGCCTGTATAAAAACACATAAAAATACCTGTATTTGTCTTCCTGGGGCAATTCCTCCACTTAGATGCACGGAGACACAGAGACTATAGGAATGCGCCTGTTTGAATACGAAGATGGTTGGCTTCAAATTCAAATCACAGACAACATCTAAAAGGTGGTAAGATACCAACATGATCAATCACACAATGTTTATCTTTAGTGCATCCTGGGAATACAGATCAGCAACGTATTCCCCTTTGGGCTTTATTCAGCTTCCTCTGAAACACAATGGAAGATGCAGAGAGACTTCGGTGGTGAGCTGAATTTGGATACATGATTTCTGAGATACAGCTAGGAAGCTAAGAAGGCTTGTTTCTTAAATGATAATTTGTTCTAAAATAAAATCTTGCTCCCACTGTATATCCATTCAAACTAAGTACACCTTCAGTGTTGAAACATGAGAGCCTCTTTATACTTAATCAGAATAATTCACGTACTCATCAATAAGATGCAACAGAAAATAATTATTCTTATCACAAGAAAGACTACAACGGCTACAGACTTTAGAATTCTGGTATAAATATTCATTTGTTCCTTTCAGCTGTTTTATTACTTCCTTGCTATTTCACAGCAAGTTTCCTTAACAAAGGGAGCATGTAATAAAGTATTTTTGTAATAACTGCAAACTTTTAACATTAAGTTGGCAGAAACAATCCATTTTTAATAACAGCCTGTCTTGGTAACCTTGTATTTTGACCCAAGGTGAAAGGTGAAGATTAAATCTCTTCCACCTTTCTGAATGCAGCTGCTGTGCACACAGACTTTAATTGATGCGAGACTTAGCTTTGTAACTCAAGACCATCTCCCGCCTGCAGCACTGAAAACGTGCGATTCAAGGCTCCATTACTGCTGATAGCAGGTCTCTCTCAGCTGATGGTGTGGACAGGAGAATAAAGTCTTTGTCGCTATCTATTCTCCATCAGAGTGACTTTTTTCTTCTTCATAACTCCAGTATTCAGGTGAGGCCCATAATGGTGGCCTCCCGGCAAGAAACTACATAAAATGAAACAAACAGGAGAATATGACAAACAATCCAAGTGTGAGCAAAATCGTGATGTGGGAGCAGAGACCCACTTGCCACTCACTAGGCGATGTGTGTGTAGATTTTTGTGGGGACAGAGGTTTGCACAGACATAGTTCGTTTTTGCTTTCAATTCTCTGTTGCACCTGAGTACAAAGGTATTCCAAATCCAAAAAAATTTCCTCATTCTCTCCCCAGCTACAAGTACCTGTATATTCGGGAATGAAGTTGCTGGCTTTGGCATCACAGCAAGTCTAGTTAAGTTGCTCTTTAGGGTATTTAACCAGACCTTCAGGATCTAAAACCACAGCCCTGACTGCTTGAGCAATATTAGTACTCCAAATACTGGCCTAGAAATGTCTCTTTGAAATCAGGGACCAAAGAAAGATGTGACATGTAAACTGACTGATAAAATTTCTTGAGCTTTTTTCTAAACTTATACTGCATCTACTGATATGCAAGAGTATCTGAAAGCTTCAGAAGCTAATCAAAACTATTCTATAATTCTAACCCAAATTTAAATAAACAAGACTTGCTGAATCGCACTGTGCAGTCCTCTCAGACCTAAGATGCTGATATATGTGAGGCTCTAGTCACAAAGCAGCATTTCTAACACATGGCAACCAAACACATGTGCTGAGTTTAAATGGAGGGTAAATATGTCATATATGCATTGGCCTTACTGCTTCAAAACTAAAAGAAACGGGGTTTTTGGATGTATACTGGTAATGACAAAAATTGTACGAGAATATACCCACAATACCTCACTAACCTTTTATATACAAGACTATAAATTTAACACGTTATATATGCATGATCTAAATAATCTGCATTGTTTGCACTTGAAAAAGAAGAAAAACTTTAAAAACCCCAAACACCAAAAATACCCAGAGCAGAACCAAAGAACAGCATGTGCTTCCAGTCTGGTTTTCCAAGGTATATCTTTCTGGCAGGTCTACTTATTTTAGAGAAACTTGGTTTCTATCACTCTGTGATTTTAATTCCAGTATTTGGCCAAAATCAGTTTTCTAATCACTGGTTGAGTTCAGAAGCTCAAATTACCAAAGCAAAGACTTTTGCCCACTGCCTGCCAGGGCCAGGTGATAGAAGTGGGTCTGTTCTGGGGTTTCCAGAACACCCGACTGCCTGAGTAATTAGATAGCATCACATTTAAAGGCCAGTGCAGTATAAACTAGCTTGAGCTAGAGGGACATTTCTGAAGAGTCTCAAACCACTCCAGTAATCCCCTGAGACTCCAGACGCTTTCACAGAGAGGCATTCCCAAAGGATCACCATGCTACGGGGCTTAGTGTAGGCAGTTCAGAGAGCAGATTTTTCTTCCCCACCCTGAATAGAACATCTTAGTGTGGGAATTGCAGACATTTTAAAATAAATCACTCTCAGAATATTCCTTAGAATTCATTAGCATCTCAAATGTGAAAAAATTAAAACTGAACTTCACACCTCTAAGAGTTAAACTCAGGAGACAAGAAAATAAAGATGCCTAAGGATGCTGAGCTAAACACTGCTGGATTCATCAACTTGTTAAGGGCTCTAGTTTGGTCATTCACTTTGTTAACTCTTGCATTTTATTTGAACAGTGGCAGGAGCCATGTCACTGAGGAACCCTGAAGGACCTTAGACCACGATCTCTCCAACAGTGACAGAAAGCATCTGTGAAACTCCATTCCTGTGCAGCTGGTACGTATGTATCAGCACCAGCTTGCAGGCACAGCTGGGTTCTCCCTGCTGCTCGCTGCTAGTTAGGTGATCATAATTCTGACAAAGTTATCACCTCATGAGAAAATATACTTTAGTTTTTGAAAGGCTGTGGCCCTTTGTGCTCTATAATTATCTCCACAGACTCCTCAGAACCAACTTCCAATCAATACCTCATTAAATACAGCCACAATTTTTTTTTTTCCCAAAAGGAAGGAAAATATATTTCTAAGGGACTCCCAGAAGAGTATCTTATATGAAATGTAACAAAACTGATTCCAAACTACTTGCTAATTAAGTACCAGGTAATCTGTTATTAGAAGTAATTCCAGAGGGTTCAAGAGACCTTGAGTTATATTATTATTCAGTCTGAAATCTGCTATCCTCCTACACTGTCCAATAGGTGATATACTATAACTTGGTCTATAGACACTAGAAACAGAGGCAGAGTGGAAAACTTAGTATCACTAACATAGATCTAAGTTATCATCTGAATGATTATTTTATTAGCTAGTTTCTGAAGAAGAGTAAGAAAAAAGTAAAAATAAAATAACCAGCAATAGCGCCTATTTTAAAACAAAAGCTAATTCAGGAAATAGGCCAAGGGTGCAAGGGCATTAATACGTTACTGTGCTAAACTTAGAGTCAAAAGGCAGCCAGTTACAAAGAAATATTACATACCTATAGGGTATAATATAGCCCATCTGTCAGAGCAGTTTAGCATTTAAAGCCACAGACCTCTATGGTGCTGTTATGTGGCACAAGCTAGCTTTATTCAGATCAAAAGCTCCTTTTCCCTTCCCTTTCCTTGGAGATGTAATATGCTACAGGAGAGGATTTAGCTCACATGAGTCTTAAGTAATTGTGGTGTGTAAAATCAGAAAGAATCAATGCACTGCTTTCCTTCCTGTTCCTCACACGAAAAGGATCACAGCCTCTTGTTTACTCCTTAATTCACCATAGGGTATTAATTTTAGGGAGGAAAGAATTCTTGAGGAAAAAAAAATGACCCATCGGCTTTTTACCACAAAAACAGAATCATAGAATCATTTAGGTTGAAAAAAACCTTTAAGATCAAACTGTCCTCCCACACAGTTCTTATAAATGTTGAATGAAATGGAGGAGGTAAGGATATTTTTATGATTCTAATTGTACTAACTGCAGTAAATTGAGCTTCAATTTCCATGGACTTGCTCAATTCCATTCCTCTTAAGGGATGGCAAGTCCACCATCAGTTTGTATATATATATGATACTGAAGAGCAAAATGCCATATAACTTAATGTAACTTGCTTATACCTGCCCCTATGTCTGTTTATTTGGCTGAAAACATTTGAATTTTTTCTTGTAGTGTAAACAATTTTGAGCAATCCATGTCACCTCTGAATACCAAAAGCTCAGGCTCTCCCAAAACACTGGTATAATGAGACTAGTTTTGAAAATGTTAGCCCTGTCCTCTCCCAAGCCCCTTCTCTGAAATGAGAATGTTTGGTTAATTGCCTACATACAGGAAGGAAAATCACTACTGGCCAGTGTGTAACCCTCTCCAGCAGTATTTCTCAGAAGAGTGGACCATACCACCACCTACTCATGTGTGTTGCACACAGGCTGACAGACAGGATTATTTGGACCTTGCTGTTCATACACACTACATTGCAACAGCAAGAGCAGAAGACAGTGAAAAAAGAGGTGCAGTGCCATCTACTCAATTATTTTACTATACCTCTGGTACAGTCAGGTTTATAGGCCTCACAGAAGAGACTTCTCCCTTTAGACTTGAGGAAGGTGATAGAGACACTTCTGATAGAAACTTCGAACAAGGCGACACGAAGGCAAGCGTGGAAGACGTTGCCAAGGGAAAGGTTAATTATGCAGCTTAGGGAGTTGTTATTAGGTTTGATAGGATAGAAGTAGAATTTGAGGTCCTTCCAACTAATTAAACAATGTCTTCCAAGGAGACCTAATTGAATAAGATGTGAGATTAGTATTGATGGATCTTCTACTGGACCTTACTGCCTCACAGATCCTACAAGGGGTCAAAAGGACTCAAACGAAGACAACTGCAATTAAGAGTACTTACTGATGTTCAGAATAGCACAAGTAGACCGTGAGGCTTAAGTAGGATTCACAGGTACCTAAGAAATAAAAAAATAAATTTTACTCGATTTTGCAGATTCAGAGTAACTTGTGAGGCAGACAGAAACAACTACATACCCCTTTTCCCAGGAACAAACAATCATTGGTGAACAAAAAAAGAGAGTAAATGTAAAGACCAGATGTTGTCTATAAATGTGGCTCTGTATGAAATAAAATCTGTCAGTTTAACCTAATAAAAAGCACTTCTCAGAATTTCTTAACCCTGAGATAAAACATGTGTGATACAGAATATGGAAACCTCCAGCCAATAAAGCCTTAGTAAATTTCTGGTATATCCAATTAATTTGGCTACATAATTATTTACTATGCAATACAGTGTGAACTAAACTTTCTTTATTCATCTCATGAGCCCACGTCCCCAGATTAATTTAAATGCTTGTCTCTCAGTGGGAGTTGTCTGTTTAAAGTAGTTTTGAGGGTCTGGGCTACGGCTCTTAGCTCTTCATTGACTTAAAAAATGTGGTGTGGCTGCTTTATACAGAAAGGGACTTTGACCCAAAACAGCATCTTTGTAAGAGGATTAGAAAAATTCCATTCTTTTAATGACTGGCTAGATGTTTGCTCTCCTTTACTTAATACTCTTTGTCTGTTATTCTTAATTATCAACATAAATGCTTTAAACCAATGTTGTAAGTAATCTGTCATTTTATCCAAGGCTTTGTTGAATGGTTCTTTTGAAATGATCTGATTATTGATTTCTTTAGCAGACCATTCAGCTGAATTCCCATGCCTGCCCATATAACAGAACCTCTGCTGCTTCTGGGAGGTTCCAGTAAAACCCATGGCGCTGAGTTTACCTTAACACTGGCCCAGGCAAATCAGGAGCTCCACTAGAAGGGGGAGATAATCTTAGGACTGCCAGAAAAGACTGGCATTTACCTCATTTTCTAATGTCATTAAGGTTATCTAGAAATTTCTGCCACTTTTTTTTTGTTGTTGTTGTTCCAAATATCATTATATTTTTAGAGTACCTTACAAAGATGGAAACGTTTTCCCCAAAAATCTCCCCAATTGAATCCTTCGGATCCTAAGTAATTTAAAACCAGGCTTCCCAATTATAAGCCTACAGATGATGAACATCAGCACCTCACATAGCTCCTTAAAAATCCTGGGTGAGGACTAAATTTCATTCCACTAATATAGTTCTGTGTTACAGGATAGTGTGTGATAACAGACCTTTTAAAACAGCCAAGATGTATTTTGCAATTTAGAAAATGACTCTGAGGAACCGTTTGTCAGTTTAATGAAAATCTGAAACTACAGGTTTACATAATAGAATTAATTGTAATGGTTCTGCTGGAATGATTTCTTTCAGACGGGTTATTTGAAGGATTGAAAGAGGGATTTCACAGCTGAAAGAAAGAAAGGATTTATCCTAAGACCCATGTAAGCAAAACACGTTTAAATTTCATAATACAGTGCCTTTGACTCTGTGAGACTATTGTTTTCACGTGTCTTGAGATGTAGGAGATACTTCTATTCACAAGCCTATTCAAGAATATCTTGAAAGAATTCAGTGCTCTCCTAATGCAGGTGTTCATCGCCCACAGATGGCAAAGGAGTGCATTTACTTATTCATCTGTGACCTTACAGAGTTACAAAGAGTTACACGAGGTTGTGTAACACCCCTGCCAAGACGGATTTACAGAGTCAACAGAAAACTTATTCCTATCTTAGAGGAAATATTCAGCCTTGAGCAGGTGAGATGGATGGAAAAATTACAAAAGATTCTATAGCTCAGGGTGACAACATGGTCACCCAGGAAAATGCAGGGAATAACCAGCCTCTCAATTCAAAACATCATTTCACAAGAGGTGTGGTGACCTTATAGGAAAAATAACTCTTGATAATCCCATGTGCAAGTTTGCTGTTGCCGTTCTGAAATGGCATCATTATTAGAAGTATCTTACTCCCTGCAATGCTCGGTACTAACTTCTGAGCCTGAGGTGGGATGGCATGTACAATATTTTGGGTTGGGGCTCCCCCTACCCCCATGATCATTTCCCTTCCGTCTGTCAAACAGAAGGTTGTTTCCATTCCTCATTTCATTTCTTTCTCCACAGTTGAAATGACTTTGTCAGCCGTTTGGTGGGGAAGAAAAACATTTTGTACAATTCCACCCTAGCAGCCATGACAGCATGTCGCAGCACAAGGGCCATGTTATCATCAGGCCGCAGAAAGTGTTTCAGCTAAACATTGTTTTGAAGTATTAAAACACGATTTTGACTCCATATGGCTTCCGCTCTCACCAGTAACTCCTTGGCTGGTGAAGCTGTGCCCATGTCTGGAGAGTGGCACTTAACAGACAGGAACAAATTACACAGCCACAGATGCAACCGAGAAAAGAAGCAGGTGGGATGAAGGTCCCAAAGCTCTGACCAAAATTGCAGCAAATAAACAGCAACAGTAGAGTGACATGTGTAAAGGGCGAGAGGCAGCACAGTTTGACATCTTTGCCATACGGGCTAGCTGGGCAACTGACAGCTCATATCTTTCCCTCTCACAGCTGCAGTTACCATGTTGTAGCCATTCTTTCCACAAAATACTGCTGAGTATTCAATATGCAAACAATGCCATTGGTAAGCATGGCAAGAAGTACTTTTTTAGCGCATGGAATACCTCGTCCATATTTAAACACAAATTCTAATCTTGTTATGGGACTAATTCTCCACCCTTTAGTTTGAAATCTCTTCCATCTTACATAGACTTTGATTCAACTATCCAAATACATTTTCCAGGACATGCAATTGTTGTTCTGTGTCCTGTTATAATGCAAGTGCCAATGTATAAAGGTGTTTACTTGCTTTTTGCTACTTAAGCTATAATTTTGTCTGGAGGGGAAAAAAAAAGAAAAAGAAAAAAGAGGTTAAGCCACATTTCTGAACTAGAAGTCTAAAGTGTTATTATGGTCATAGCAATACTAGAACTATAAGAAACATCTGATTTAAAATAAAAACATAATTATCCTTGTCTTCTCATAGCTAGGTAGATAATTATGTATTGCATTTGTGCTACTTGTAATTCTACACAATTTGTTCCAAATCTGTTATTTGACAAGTGTAGGAAAGCACAAGGAGTGGCTGGTATTTAAGGGAGTATCTTGGGAACTGCCATAAGGCAAATAGATGTTAGTGAATCCCTAGCCCCAAAGGCCAAACTACAGAAGCTGAGCAGTGTTAAATACAGCATAGTTGCCAACCTGAGCCACCTGCAACTTCCTGTCTCTGAAGCAAACGGCAGTGCTCGGCAAACCTCAATTGCATTTAAAATGTATTTATGTCCAACCTGTTTTCCCAGAAGGGTACAAAATACTGATTCGAAGCAGCATAACCACAAAGTGATGATAATATGACATTATGCTCCTTAGCATGGTTCTACAGTCATGGAGTGCATTTTTGTCTCAGCTGCCTTCTATAGCACAAAAAAAAAAAAAAAAAAAAAAAAAGGTTGCCTCTTAGATTACAATTTACCCTGTATTACTTTGTTTATAACATTTCTTCACCCTCCATGCCACCCAGAGTGAAAGAGAGTTCATGACACTTTTGATGTGTATTTTACAAAGAGTGCATTTTAAATAAGCCAGGGAGGTTAAACTCAAGATCCTTTAATCCCAGTATATATCTTTGCTAAGGAAACATAGACCAAACCATTGAAAAACCCAGCTAGAAAGCAGGTTTGAGTAAATCTCTCAAACTGAAAAAGCCCTCTCGGACCAAATTCGGGGAGGTGCATTCAGATTCCTTCTGCAAAGAAATAAACTCAGCGGCTGCTGAGGGAAGTGTGCCCTTGCCAGCAAAAAGAACCATAGAATGATTTGAGTTGGAAGGGACCTTGAAGTTCATCTAGTTCCAACCCCTCTGCCATGGGAGGGCAGAACAGCAAAAGGTCTGAGAGTGGAGCATCCCCCTCCCATCAGACAGCTCTTTGACAGGAGAGGTTTGCAAATATACACAGGTATCTTTGATCAGGATTGACTGAAATTAATTAGCCCCGTCCTTTTTCCCTATTTCTTTGTAATATAATGCTTTTTCACTTAGTCGAAGGGTATCAATATTTATGCATGTAGGTAGGTGCTTTCTCAGTTGACCTAAGTTGATGTCAACCTCAGGCCCTGAAAAATCAAGCCATTTTAGTTACAAATGAATTCTCTTACCTTCACTGACAACCAAATATATGTCTTTCTTTCATGAAGGAAAAACAAATGGGCTATTGGGCTGTCCTACCTGGCACTGCTGTATCTCTGCCTGAAGAAGGAGTTTTAGGGCACCAACCAATGCAGTCCAGTCAAAATGATCCCTCAAACCCTTAAAAATCTCAGTATTACAGCCTTCCATATTTGCCTCTGTTTTGGAGCAATTGGTCTGAGAAAGAGCAGGGTTTTTTAACTAAAACTTAAAACACTTCAACAAAAATATCACCTTACTCATAGAAATGTTTGTTTTCCATAAAAAGATCCCAACCCAGTTTTGCTATCCTTGATTTGCGATTTGTTTCCCCTGACATGGGCTTGTTCATTTTTCTCCGAACTATAGTGAAAAGGCATGTCAGTTAAAGTAAATATAAGTCACAGCTCAGAACTGAAAATGCAGTGGTCCAGCACAACCAAACATCTCATAAAAAAGTTTTTCAGTCTTTATTAAAAAGACATTTTTAAAGTGATGACATTTTTTTCATGTTCTTTTATGTCAACTTGAAAAAATCCAACATTTTAGAAAGAACTAAATATATTCAGCAGTATATAAAATATGATAAAATAGCTAGTAGAGGAATTTATCAACCTTCTGAATGTTTTTGGAAAACGAGTTGTGCTAAAGTAAACTGTAGTCTCTACAGACTAAAAGCTTGAATTCCTAGTAATTATTTGCATACCCATAGGCGAGTCCTTATCCTCTGCCCTGGCTTTGCTGATTTTCCCCACTGCAAATGACATGCTGTCAAGACAAGGTAATAAATTTTCAAGATAGTCTTTTGTGAATTGCTGATGCAATTTTTGATTAATTAAAATGTTTTGGTAAACCAATTCATATTTTACTGAAAATTCAGCTTGTTCTTTTAACATTCTGTTTCTCCTAAGAAGTGTCACTGGTTTGCTGTGACTTTTTTGTATCAGCACACAGTTTCTAGTGAGTATTGCTTTCCAGTAACTTTGCGTTATTTGTGGTTTGCCAGAACTGATGGAAAGTGTTTACAGAAAAGAAATACTACCCACTTAAAGTTGTTTTTTTTTTCTGCCTGGAAGTTGTGTACCTCATCATGTTACACATAACCCCTAAGATTAGCAAGGGCCAGACTTCTCACAGAGCCAGAAAACCCAGGAGAAGCTCAGGGTGGTGATTCCCGGCATGTTGCCCTCCTGCCAGGTGTGCAGTGGGGAAAAAGGCCATGATAACTTTCTCAGGGTTGCAGATTACTTGCTGCCATTTACCAGAATCATTTACTAATAGCATTACAATTCCTCCTGTAAACTGAATTAACCTGCCTGCAACGCACCTTACAGGAAGGGCTGAGACATACCAAACACCAGAAATATATAGTGGGGCAGAGGACTTCAGTTTCAAAAATGCAGAAAGGCAATAAGCATGGACCCAAAAAACCTCAGCTAAAACTGGGCCTGTCATCCATCCCTTCTGTGTATCATCAGAAAGTTTGCGGACGATGCCAAGTTAGGTGGGAGTGTTGATCTGCATGAGGGTAGGGTGGCCCAGCAGACAGACATGGATTGATGGGCCAATGTTAATGGTCTGAGCTTCAACAAGGCCAAGTGGCAGGTCCTGCACTTGGGCCACAATAACCCCCTGCAACACTACAGGTTTGGGGAAGTGTGGCTGGAAAGCTGTCTGGCAGAAAGGGACCTGGGCATTCCAACTGACAAGAAGATGAACATGAGCCAGCAGGAGTAGGGAGGTAAATGTCCCCCTGTACTCAGTACTGGTGAGGCCACACCTTGAGTATTGTGTTCAGTTTTGGGCACCTCAACACAAAGGAGATATCAAAGTGCTGGAGCGAGTGCAGAGGAGGGCAATGAAGCTGGTGAAGGACCTGGAGAAGAAGTCTTATGAAGAATGATCGAATGAGCTGGGCCTGTTTAGTTTGAAGAAGAGGAGGCTAAGGGGAGATCTCATCACTCTACAACTATCTGAAAGGACATTGTAGAGAGAATGGTTTCAAACTGCAACAGGGTAGGTAGGTTTAGACTGGACAAAAGGAAAAAAATTTTTCATAGAAAGAGTAGCCAGACATTGGAATAGGCTGCCCAGGGAGGTGGTTGAGTCACCATGCCTGGATGTGTTTAAAGGTCATTTAGATGTGACATTGGGGGATATAGTTTAGGAGTGAGCTTTGTAGAGTATGGTTAATGGTTGGACTCAATGATCCCAAGGGTCTTTTCCAACAGGAATGGTTCTATGATTCTAAGTCTCTGCTCAGCCCACAGCAGAACACATCCTTGTGGAAAAGCAAGCAAAACCAAAAAAACACAAAAGCCCCAGGAAGCCTTATTTAGAGTGCTGCTTTTCCTTGCTGCCATATACGCAGGTTTAGGAAGAGACCATTATGGTGAAACTAATTTTGAGGGGTTTTGGACTCACATCTGACACAGCTGGAGGACCCCTTGGCTGAGCCATGTAGGCCAGGATAGCTCCAGGGAGGAGAAGCAACAGAGGCAGGAAACTGAGTATGTTGTTTTAATACTACCATGATTTTTTACAGCCACTTCTACCAAACCAGCCTGAATTTCTTCTGATATAGCACTACTGAAGAGATGGCTCTCTCAGATGTTGGGATGGCTCTAAAAGACTGAAACAAAAATCAAATTGTCTGCATCTCTTGCCATGGCACACAAATCTTTTTTGCACTTGCAAATCTGCATCTGCAGTCGTGCCACAGTCTATGCTCCAGCTGTCCTTGGGTTTTTGACCTGTTCTAGGTCACATAGGTCCTATGTGCATGGGACACCACTGTGCATGGATGACCTAGCAACTGAGCAAATCCTACTGGAAATGGGCCTTTGCAATATTTGACCAGAGTGACTCAACAGCTGAATCATTGGATCAAATGTACATCCTATAACCAATGATAAAGAAACACCCCCTAGACTTCAGATAATACTTGTGGTTCAATAAGCCTCCTTTAATAGGAAATAAAGGTTCCCAAAAGTCAAATACCCAAGACTAAACCCAAAGTTTTCAAAAGAGCACTTACCAGGAGTATTTGCTTTTCTTCACTATTAGTGTGCCTCCACTTTCAACTGGAGGTCTGTGTGTGGCCTTCATATAAGCTCTGCCTTTATAAGTGCAAAAAATTTTAAATATTTGTTAGTTGCTGGTCTCCACCGTCTTTTCTAAAATAAAAATACACATAGCCTCTGTGGAAGAATGACAAATTCATCTTTGCATCAATGATTTTCCTCCCTGCCTCCCTTCCCTTCTAAACCTTCAAGGAATATTGTCTAAATACTCTCCAAGGATTTTCCCTGCTCCTGGCGTGCATATGAATCTCCTATTAGTGTCAGTGAGAGTTATGTCTGTATATTGCAAGGAGAATAGATACCTAAATAATTCATTAGACCCTACACATAAGTATGCTTTCCTTGATGAACAGTTACTATCAACATTTGTAGAAGGGTCCATTTCAAAATATTTTTAGAAACTAACCAACTGTTTCAGTTATTAAGTCTCTGCTTACAATGCAAGTGATTTAAACCAGAGAAATGTGGGCAGCACTGATTCCCAAAGACTTTCTACAGCAGCATCAGTTACTGATGCTGACACAGGAAAATTGCAGGGAATAAGACAATCAATGGGGCTACATTTTAACTTGACTTAATTCATTAATATTTGAAAACAAGTAAGACTGGTTTGCCCCAGGGACTGGTAATAGGATACAAGCCTTTCACCTCTAGGTCAGCAGTTCAAAGCCAACTTTGGTCAGCACTGACTGAAAGTCATTACTATCTATCCCAACACTCTTCAAGAATATATGTAAAAGAAGTTGGTGGTCTCTGTTTATTTCCTAATGGCTAAGGCCCTGATTCAGCAAAGCTCCTAAGCATGCACTTAATGAGAAGCAGATGTTTAAATCCTTTTGAATTTGAACATCTGATTACAGTTAAGCATGTTCTTAACAACCTCACCAGCATGTGTAGGCTGGAGCACACACTTAGGAAGCTTTGCTAAATAAGATCCTCAGTGTGCTGGCTTGTCACTTGTTTGTGCACACACAAACACAGGGAACAGCCAGCAAGCCTGCTTCCCCTTCCCCTAAATAATATTACCCACATGCTGGCACTATGTGCTAGTGATGGCACAGGCATAAGAAGGAGACTATCAGCTGTAGAAGAGTTCCCCTTTTCATTCACTGATATTAATGACACAAGGTCAGGGGGGAAAGTTTGAACTGCCATTATGAAGCAGAATACAAGGCCACAGGACTGCATTGCCTTTCTTGCTCACCAGCCCAGCAGCTTTCACAAACACAGAATGTGTTTTCAAAAGGAGTGGAATAGAAATGAGCCATTTGCACAGCCTTCCTAGTGCTTATTCATGCATGTGCTGTGCTAAAAATGTGTGCGTATATGAATCTAGTCTGGAAGAATGGCCATATTCAGTATTTATCTATAGGTGAAGCTCATTACTTATAAGGTAAGGCATTTCAAGGCAGGGGTACGGGGGAGTTATTTAGGAATGTAATGTTTTGAGTTCTTATTTGTACTTGAAAATCATTAGGACTGGCATATGGGTAGAAGTTTTTAAATACTGCTCTTGAAGCCATCATCTCTCCTGCTACATTAAATACCTTCTAAGATTACCAGTGGATCAGATTTTGTTTTGCTTCTTTTAAAGAGAATTGTATTCTGGGACTTTTCCATGGTGCTGCTGCTTATTGTCTTGCATGATCAAGGTCAACTGCTGTGAAATTAAAGCTAGTGTTTCAAACCACAGCAGGCTAAGAAAACCACCATTTTAATACCATGACTGTGATTTTAGTAAGGCAAGTAGAATTTCATCAGTTTCAAGTGCTACTCCCTGTCCCTAAAGACTTCTGCAGTGGTGTTAGTTGTACAACCCAATCAGTCCTCTCACAAAAAAAAAGTGATGGTCCCAGTTTAGCCATGCTTCAGCTGAAATCAGTGAAGTGAATTATATCATGGAACTGAGATCAACATCTACTGCAGCATTTGGTAAATAATCTGGCATGCTTTCGCTTGAATAGCAAAGAGATAGCCAGCAATCAAATAGGTTCATAATGAAATGATCACACCCAATTTCCTGCAGTTTAAGCAACAGTTTTCCAAAGTACCTAATTTCCAAAGATTTCTATCTCACAGAATTTTGGGGTAAGGCTTTGATAAACTTCCTTTTAGTAAAATGAATGAAACCACCGATTTCTATTAAATTTACCCATTGCCACTGGAAAATCAATCTAAAAAGTTATAATTAATTAAATGAATGAAAAGAACTCAGCCTGCAGGAATTCTTTAAAAACACTCCCTAGAGCGTGAGTGCTTACTCTTATTCTGGAACAATCAAAAAAGGGTTATTCTGGAACAATCAAAAAGGCTATTCTGTGCACGCATGTTTCAAATGCATGCACAGAATTCACCCACTGCTTTACTCATAAGGTACCTTCAGTTTTGATTATGACGACTATATTATAATATAAACATGACAATCTAAAACTCTGAATGATTTAAAAACAATTTACACTGGCTGTTTGTTTATTGTCTCAAATTTACAACCTTTTGTTTTTGCAGCCTGTGATTAATCACCAATCTTCATAAAAGAGCATATAAGTAGACCTATAAGTAGACATTATATAAGTAGAATGCAAATAGGTGTCTGCCATCCCAGCTGAACTGGGAAACAAACCACTATTCAGCCAAGTGATGCAACACCTTTCCTTATATATTGCATTAGTTCTATGCTGTTTACTAGGAGAGCTCCATAACTTTGCAAAAGGAGTTCATGTTTATCTGGGATATTATTGCTGTGCTCTGGGTCCAGAACTCTGCTTCTGCTCCTGTATTCCGGGAACACTTTTTTTGTTTATTAGTCACAGTAGCCACAGGAAATTAGAAGTACCAGCAAGACATGCTAATGATAAAGTTTTGGAGCTGCCTTTCCTTTCCCTCCCCCGCTTATGGAAGAGCTTTATCTGCTATGACAGTAACCACTAGCAAAACCAGCTTCATTCCAATCCGTTAGTGTACATTCAACTTCACTGAAAACAAAGAGGAGGTCTTGGTTCATTATTTAAAATGCTGTGACTACAACTCAAGATAGAAAAGAAAGCATAACAATAGGTTCTTAATAAAGGAAACACCTGCTTTTCATTTCCCTATAGTGTTTAAATGAAGCAAATTAAATAACCTAACTGAGGACAAAAGTTTAAATCCAGGTTAGAAATCAGAGCCATGTTACACTGTCTTAGACTGACAAGCAGGGTAAATACACATTTGATTCAATTTCATTTTGAGTGGTTCTTAATTAAGTTGAAGAACTTGAATGGAAAGTATGCTATTACCTGTTGCATTCTGACAATAAAATTTCTCACTGCAAGTCTATCATATCGAGACGTTTCTATTACTCTTATAACAGAACCACCCCTTAGACTAAATGGAGGACTTACTGGATAAGGTCTTCTACTTGTGTGTAGCACTGCAAAAAACACTTAAGCAGTCTGGGAGAGGCACAGGCCTGGTTTTGGCACACAATTCGACCAAACCAGCCATGCTGAGAAACAGCATCTACTAGCTCTGTTCACTAACACAGACAAGCAGCTTCTGGCCTCCAAGCAGGCTCCCCAGGAGCAAGGTTAGTTTTTCTGCACAGCTCTACATTGCCCCACACAGACAGCCTTCAGTGAGACCCTTGCCTCGGGGAGCTCCAGCAGCCTCATGAATTCTGTGATTCTGCGAAACACTTATGATCACCTAACGATGCCAAAATATCTCAGAGATCTGAGCTTTTAAAACGTAAGTAAGACAGATAAAGCCCGAGATGAACATTCATTCAAGCACACTCAGGAGCTAAGAGGCTGCAGAACAAAGGAGCCACACTTCCCGACTTCCAAGCCAGTACACGGCCCACTGCAACAACTGAGCTCTGCTGGCATTTCATAGACTCATGGAACCATAGAATCGTAAAGGTTGGAAAGGACCTTTAAGATCATCAAGTGCAACCTACAGCCCTACACCACCCTAACTCTAAACCATCTCCTGAAGTGCCACATCCAGCCGCTTTTTTAAACATGTCCAGGGATGGTGACTCCACCACCTCCTTTGGCAACCCATTCCAATGCTTCACCATCATTTCAGTGAAGAAGTTTTTCCTAATATCCAAACTACATCCAGCCCCTGCCCCAAAAGCTAGTCACTGGGCTGGAGGCAGAGAGAATTTCATATGCACGAGCTTCCTTAGCTTATGGAGCAACACCGGGGCTCCTCTGCAGCTGGCCACAGCACTTCAGAAACTGCAGCAGCAGCACCACAGCCATCAGGGAATTAATGAGGCAATTAGACCACTTGTCCCCCCGTCAGTTTGCCCCCACGAGCAATGAGTGGTCCTGCAGTCCCCATGGCCCTGGGCTTTGTAGTGGGGCAGGGGCAGACAGGAAGGTGGCCGTAGCCCTGCAGAGCTGGATGCTGGTGCCACTTCCTCAGCAGGGGAGGAGAAAGGAGCAGACTAAAGCACGACACCGTGGACTTGTACAAACTCCACAGAAGCCTTCAGCAAAATGCAGCTTGCCACACAATTCTCAGGGGCTGAACACCACACAGTCATAAAGTTACAAGTTTACGAGCTAATCCTTTGCTGTTTGGTGACGTGGTTTTATGTTCCCCACATTTTCCTTTCTGCTAAGTGGGGATCGGAGGGAGAAAAACTACTTTTACTTCAGAGAGGTGCATTTTTCATGTTTATGAGGAGACACCCCAAACTGGCAAATTTCCAACCAAAAAAATTTATGTACATAGGTAGTTCTCCCCCTTCCTCTCAAAATTTGGACCATTTTCAAAATTATAATTAGACGTGAAAAAGATTTAAATGTGAGCAGTTTTGCCTTTAATTAGGAATATCTTGCATGACATTAGCTGGGAATAACCCAGGTCTCTGTTTTTCTTGGAAGCCTCTAAGTTCCTTTAGAACAAACCTCTGAAGACAACACCTGTGCACTCTCCCACCTCACTCCTTTCCTTTGCCTTCCTCCAGAAGTCTCCAGACTCAAAATTGTTACGCTGAATGTTTTCAGCAGAGCTTCTGGGACCTGTTTAGAGATGGACTCCACTTGTAAGAAAGTTTTTTTGGGATCTGTGGGGAGTTAGGTGGCATGCAGAGACACCAGCTCAGGTGTTAAAAAAACAGCACGCCTATGCTGTAAGGATAGTATTGTTCTCTGATAAGAAATCATTTTGTTAAGCAGGAGGGCACTTTTGAAAAATACTATGAAAGTTTTCTGCTTGAACACTTCAGCACTTTAATCAACAATATTTTACAAACAAGCACTTATAACTTCAGCTGACAGTCAAGGCTTGGAAATAAATTTCTCTTTCATCTGTTTCTGACAGTCTTCCAAGTCATATATGTAAACAGAGTATGGGGAAAACATATTTCTAAAGGTTTTATTTCAAAGTTCTTTCCTTCCTCCTTCATATTGAATCACCTTTACTAATAAAACAAACTGGATGCGCAATGACTATCAGTCCTGGGAGTCAGACATGCCCATAAACATGATTTTTTCTGTCATTAAGTATAACAGCAAAGAATGGTAACTCAAATAAAAGGAATGAAACCATAAAAAAAACACCCCACCAAACCCAAACAAAAAAAAATAACCAACACTGAAAACACAGCATCAGATTTCATTCTCCAGGTTCTCAGAAATCAACAACTTATTTGAATACATTAACCAACTCAAAGAATCATGCCAGGTTCATATACTGTTCAACATTGTCGGAAATCCCTACATAGACCAGCTCTAGGGCTGGAACCAGCTCGAGGGATGTAAAAAGGTATGATTACACAAGATTTTCAATTTGACTTTGAAGAATCAATAGGGACCTGGTCCAAAGCCTACTGAAGTAAATGGAGAAAAAATAGTCTTATATCTCAAGTTTAGACCTACTCAGTTTGGATACAGTTCAGAGAAGTACTTGTACTTGGCAGCTGATGTAAACTAAACACATTAACATATCATTAGGAAAAGAAAAAAAGGTGCCAGAATAGATCTATATACGGATAAATCTATGAAGTATTGTTTTACAGTCTGTCTAGCCATTCCAGATTCCAACACCTTAACAGAGAGGTAAAACAAACTTTTGGTTGATTTATTCATGCTGAGCTTTTGTAGTGGCAAATAAAATCTGAGTAAAGATCTGATCCTACCATTTTTTTCAATTATTGCCACAGATAAACACAAGTTTGCAAATAAGCAATGACTTTTGTGAAATTAGTGAGGTTACACACAGTGCTGCTCCCAACACTTTCTTTTTCTTTAATAGCTATTTCATGACACTTCTTCTGTTTGTAAAGGAACAAATAATTATCACATTAAGGAGATAAAACTCTGAAATAATTCATAGCTTATTTGAATATTTGTATTTTAATGGCAAAGTATAACAGAGAAATTACTCTAAAATCATAGCACAGTATTAATTGCTAATTAGTTTACAATTATGGCTGGAATGCCTTCTAGCATTCTAAGTCAGTTTTAATCCATATAAACAGCCAAGGAATGCTATATCTCAAACCATGTAATTATGGGGGATTATATTACACCTCCAGCATTTTGGCAAAAGTTTGCAATGGCAAAAGATAAAAAGTAATACCAGTCTTCTTGTGATTTCATACAAATAGGAAAAAATGGCTCATTAATGGCTTATTATCACTACAGCACAGTCACTGCTTAGTGGCTCCCATCTTTTTTTTAAGATTCAGAGATATAGGCTTTATGTCACACAAAAATTTCTTCTTCTACATTGTCCTTTGCTCATCTCACTCCAAAAATAGAGAATTTAGCAGAGCTGGTATTTATTCTCAGAATTTCCAAGACAATTCCTGTGCATCACTACCATATATGCTACTCCTATTTTAAACAAGGTTACAGTTAAAAAGAAAACCCAGAGAAACCAACACCACAGAACTCTGCTTTTATCAAGAATTAAGTGGTTGTTACATGCATTGTTTGCTGGTTAAATGACAACATATCAAGTAGGAATCACTCCTACTACAATTCTTTCAGATTAAGCTCAATTTAAATGGAAGAAGCTAGCCCATGGGCATTCACCTTCCTTTTGAAAAGAAACAACTGTCCAAAGCATTTATGGTAAGGGAGCTCAGCCACAGAGGTATAAACAAGAAGGAGACTAACTTAATTTTCCGTTCTCAGGGGAATTTACTGGCTTGAGACAGAGAGATCTCCACAAATACCCAAAACTTTTAGGCCCTGGGCAACTCTCTACTTTCCACTGGGCTTTTTTCAGTGAGGGCATGTGGCCACAGCAAGGACCCTGAAGGAGAAGAGCGAGACAGAGCAGCGAAAGTATCCACTGAGGGACAACAGAAAGGACAACTTCCCACCCCTTTCATGGTCTCCCACCAGCCTCGGGCTCATATTATTTCTTTACTCATGTCTTGAGCAAACAACCATTTTTTCTCAAAAACAACAACTCTGTTTTCAAGGAGACATAGGCCTAGCCCACAATGGTCCCAAAAGGCTCTGCTGTTCTTTGGCCCACAGGAGCATCCCCTCCCTTTCTGGCTGCCTTTAGACCTACTTGAAATTAAATGATAATACTTAACTGCCTTTTTTCCCAGCCAACTCTCAGGATTCTCATTGGCTCCAGCAGTGAAAGCCTTAATTTTCACCATCCACAGCTAGATCAAGGCTTTTCAGGATGCTCTTCTTTCCCTTCAAGCCCTTTAGAAGGGGTGCATAAGACAAACTATGTCAAGATTTTGCAGTAAATGGATACCATCATCTTTTCCTTCGACTTGACGAGTGAACGAGCAGAGCTCCTTAGAATTTTAGGCCCTGTTCTCCTTTCCACTTTAACCAAAGACATGGAAAAACTTCCAGACTGATGGCTCAAAATACAGATTTCTGGTGGAGATGTTTTTAAATCCAAGTCTTTTGCACTTTGGCAACACATTGTTGCTTTCACTTAATTTTCCTGACAGCCTGCCAATAAAGCCAAAAGTCTGTTTAGCAAAAGCGCATTAAAGCACACCTTTCTCATCTGAAGAAATGACATCTGTTGTTCTAAAGATAACTTGTTATTTCTCGACAAAAACAAGATATTAAATATCTGAATCTTGTTTCTGGTCATCAGAACTTGGGAAAATAAAAATAAGCTGACTTATTTGGAACCAACAGTTTGTTTCTGAAGTGCATGTTTTAAGAAATGTAAGATCCTGCCCTCTCTTCTCTGTTCATGACAGAAGCTTTTATCTTGAAGCTTTAAGTAATTCCAGTGTTAAACATGATGAATTTGATTCCAAGTTTAAGAAAGTTCATTTGACCCCTGAGTCTCCCTTTAAAGAAGCTTTAATAATTTCAAATTTTTCTGTTTCATAAACAGGCTCATCATTTTTCTGTTGAAAATCACCACCTTACAAATATAAGGACTACCTGCCAGGTGACTCCTATCCTAAGACAAAAATCACAATGTTTTAGGTGTTTGTGGTTAGTTTTGTTTTGTTTTTTTTTTAAAAAAAAAAAAACCAAAATGTTAATTTAAACCATAGGAAAACCCTTACAATCTAAATCAGTTGAGATTTAGTACAAGTCTGTGAATTAAGTTGGAAAGTATTTTTTTTAAGCATTTGATGGATTAAATTTCTCAATATCAACAAACAAATCTTTAATGTCATTTAAGTCCTGGAAATGGGGTTTATTTGTCTTATGGACAAATAAAACTCTCTCCCAAGCACTGGATTTCATTCTTTGTCAAACTGTTGTCTTATGCTGTGCTAAGTGGATAACAAGGCATGCATTTAATGCATAAAAATCAGAGTCATGAGACACTGGAAGTTAATTATAATGTAGCAGAGTTTAAGGGTCAGGATTAGCAAGCAAGGATTACTTGTCAGCAGATGTAAAAAGACCAGGGAAGAAAAGGTCCATCACTGTAAGATAATAAAAGAGGGCATTAAAAGGACATCTGTGGAGATCATGCTTTTTCTATTTCTTAATACAAGGAAAAATTTGATTTTGGAAATTGGTCCCAGGTATCTAAAATTGAGAAGATTATTTCATTTTTGAACTTCAGACTTTGTGTTCTTTAAAAGCTTTAACTTTGTACACCTTTCTTCTTCTGACACTGGTGAAGCACAATTTGCCTCTCATATTAGTTCTATTCCAGCCTTGTACTATGAAAGGAAAAACTTTATGGAAAGAACATAGTGCCTTAATTGTCCCTATATACTACAAATGAAAAAAAAACCTGGAACAAGCTAAGCAGCATTTGGGACTAGACACGAACTAAATACATGTTATGAAGAGAAACAGACTGTACCAACTATAGTCTGAAGTGACATGTAATTTACATATATATTTCATTTCCGCACTGCCTTAGTGATATTTATTATATGAATTGCTAAAAATTAGATTTTGCCAGCAAAGAAAAAAAAAATCCGAAGCAAGCTATTTGTCTTGGCTTATCCAGAAACCTTCAGCTGTTTGTATTCAGGGAGTAAAACTATTTAACATGGGCCTGGTCCTCAAGACTGTCCTCAGTTTTATATTCACTCCCTCTGGAAAACTTTCCAGTCGACTCCAGCGGATACTTTTGCTGAATTCTAACTGAGAGTCCATGCTGAAAACTCTTCTGCACATGATTACTGTTAGTAATCAACTCCTTAAAGTCAATGAGACTATTTACTTGAATTGTCTTAACTTTTCGTTGTAACCTTAAACAAAGTTATTAAGTATGAGGTCAAGAGCCTTTAATAATTCATTAAAGAGGAAAAAATATTTCTCAGAAACCTTAAAACAAAACTAAAAATCCTAAAATAAAAAATTTTAAAAATCTTTTTTTTTTTCCTCCCATAAACTAAATAAATGAAATGCAACTGGCTATGAACTGGCTATACTCTGGCTACTTAAAATAGCCATCATGGTATTGTTGAGATACACCAGACCAAGACAGCCTTAAAAAATAATCCTTCCTTGCATTCATGAGATATGCAGAATTTCTGTGATTTATTGCAATTTGATCAAACCAGTCTCTAAAGTGCACATATGCTGCTATTCCTATTCCTAGCCTTTGTGGTTAGATTGCCGCTAGCCAAGTTTCCAAAATAAAACATGAAGCTCCTACAACATACAAAAGTGTCCAGTAACATAGTGCAGTACAGTTAGAGATTAAACTAGTCAGTAAATAAAATAATACATTGCTTATTAGTTACGGGACGGGTGAACTCAAGCCCGGGAGGTGGGTAGGATCAGCACACGGCTGCCAGACACCATTAAGCCAGCATACAGCGCTAAGTAGGACAACAGCGACTGAAATCAAAGGTTCACAAATTGGCAAGACACATTCTTTTGTTGCACAGTCACTGGTTTTTGAAGGGTGAAATCCAAGCTGTGTTGAAGTCACCAGGAAAAGTCTCCATGAGTCAGGACTTCACCTTAATAGAAAGTAATTAACCTCGCTATTCCTGCCAAGAGTTTGGGTCTGCAGGCACCAACCCATTAAGCCACGGAACTCGCCTGCGCTACAACAGTGGCCGTTGCAAAAATGTGCAGAGCACAGTAGGAAGAAAGGTTGCCCTGGTGACGTCTGGACACATGATTGTATAGAAGAGTGTCAACTTTTCTAAGCCAGTATCGATGATAATCAGCAGTGATTATGTGAAAAGAGATGATGAAAAACTACAAGATGGCGTTTCAAACCTACTTTTGTCAGTAGGCAAAATTCTCAGCTTCCAGGCAGATTCCAACAGCTCTGTCTAGAGTCTGGAAAGCAGCCCAACCCAGCGCCCTTGGATCTGAGCAATAGCTTGAAACTTGTGTCACAACTGAGTCATTTAAAATGTCTACTGCCTACACCCAGACACTCTGCAAGTTTTATGCAGTTTAAAGTGCAATGGATGACTTCAGTGAAACCTCTAGTTTAGAGTTGCTTGTATTTTAGGCACCAGTTTCTCCCTTGGCCCTTTCATCTATGCACTTGCCTAATTCCACTCCTCCCATCCTCTTTGACAGCTATGGCAGCAGTGTCTGACATGGGAGAAAGGAGCAGCGACAAATTATACCTTACGCTTAGCTGGTGGAAAAAAAACCAAAAACCAACAGTAAAAGCGAATTTATTATATTGACTGTTGTGTTTATTTCAGGATCATTTTTCTCTTTGACAGGACAGCAGAGTAACCTTTCAACTGTCTCACACATAAACCAGAGGTCTATGGAAACTCTCCCACAGCACCTACTGACAAAGATATCATTGAACACTCCTATACACTGTTACTCACAGAGAAGAGTTCTTTATACTGAGCCAGGCTAGAATAACTAAAATAGGTAAAGAAATTAATTCAGGGAGGAAGAAGAGGTCTAGACTGACACTATCCCAGGAAAGATCAAAATCATCCCAAATAAAAATTATGAAAGTTCTCAAGCATGAAAGAAAATGTCTCCTCTGCCACTGAACATCTTCCAAAAGAGTGGTATGAAGCCTTTATTTGGACGGTTGTATAGCTGTGGCAGTTTGAAAAGGTGAGGTTTTTTTAACCTGTAACTTTTCTGTAAAGTAATTTCCTGTCAGATAAGCATTTGGCCACGGTGACCCAAGTAACTGTTGATTACTGTAACTGACTGTCTCTGGAGTGAAATGTGAACACCACGCACTTCCAGCTGCCAGAAAATACCCTTGCTCCCTCTCTAGTGCAGACCACCATGTCTCCTCCAGACCCACGTGCCACTGGCATTCATCCAGCTTCCTCCTGTCAGTGCAGCTATGCAGTGTTGCATTTCAGTGCAACCATCAGGCTGATGTTTGTCTTAGGAAAACATTTTGCTCAAGGGCACTATGAAATCTGAACTCTCGTGATACACACTGGATCACAAAATCAAGAAGAACGGACACAGAAACACTAGAGAAAGCGTTTCTGACTCATTGAAAGCACTTTTCAAGAGAGTTTAGACAGAGCCAGGCTCTGGCCAGTCGGAGGAGACTACAAAGCTTTTTCTTTCTTCTCCCCCCTCCCCATCTTAAATGCTTCACTACCAGAAAAGTAAACACAAAACCAAACAAATTTGACCTTAAAAGAAAATAAATAAATTACCAACTTTAAAAGAAAATTATGACTGAAAACCTGAAAATCCACCCCAAACACCAACAACACCCTGGCTCAACAAAATTTTAACCCTGAGGACACTCACGTATGAAAAGCTCAAAGGACTGCAGCAGGGGTTTTGTCAGTAAGGCACACAGGATGTAAATATGTATAAGCACAGCGGACAAATAGCTGTTACAGTGTGGACTTGAGTATGGTCCTGGTTTTGTAATCACAGTTACTGCTGTGAAAGCACGGATTTCTTTGGGTCCTGTGTAAGGATGACACAGAATGTTCTCCAAAGTCAGTAATGTTTAAAACTATATCGAAACAGCAGCACCAGACTCCTGTCATCAGCATTATCATGAATCTGTTTAACTCTTACATTTTCCCTTGGTTCAGAAAAATACCCTATAGCTTGTTTCCTTTGAAAAGGATTCATGATAGTGCTTTTATTCTTGTTCAAAAAGTATTTTGATGTTAGCATTCAGTGATTAAAAGTGATAAACTTTCATTACAGACTTTTTCTGGTTCAGTAACAACAGATTATACAGTACATAGTCAAGAAAACGTTACTCAAATTGTCCTGATATTAGATACCCAGAGCATATGTTTGCAGACTTGTTGGCTCTGATTGTAAATAGGCTTGTCTTCCATTTTAACTACAGTTCAATTCCAAGGAGCAATTTCTACTGTTTTAAAGCCAGTCTGTACATGTTGTACCTAAAAGCAAAGGAAGAACATTTAGAGAAGGGAAGGAGCTTGTGTATGTTTCCAGAGAAAACAGCCATTTCAGCAGAGTACAGTGTCTGACAGTAAATACTTAACCATAAGTGGCCTAGTAGCAAAGAGCAGATATGTTATATGGCATGGTGGTGCATCTAAACTAAGAATCTTATTCTGCTTTCTGATTACAGGTAGTGTCATAGACTGTAAATCCTTCTTGGATTGAAATAATTCAAAAAACCCAAAAAAATAAGTCAAGAAGAGCTATTACTAAGTTAGCAATAGATAGCCTATCTACTTTCACATCTTCAAGATAACATGACAAAAATGTTCTTTTAAAACTCCTTCTATACAATTCTGCACAAAAGGATAGTACCAGCCTACTAATATTTGTCGGGTCACTCACGTCACGCTTACAGTTCCACCTGTTTTATAACTTACTGACATTTCTTTTATCCATAACAAGGGTGCAACGCCTACCTGAGACTTGATCTGCTCACTTCTTTCTTTGATGTTCCTCACTTTGTGCCAGGGGTCACAGTGCTGGCAGACATGCCATGGGGTATGAGTGATTTAGAGCAACAGGTGAAAGTCTTTAAATGAGTTTATTTACTACCACCTTTCAAGGACTCCATATCAGCTATGCTTGATCGTATTCCATGAGTGTTCTCAGATGCACGTTCCATTGTGTTGCTGTTTAGTGGCACGGTCATATTTCATCTAAGTTTGCCGCTCCGTGAATTTCACGTGCCCATCTTGTAAAGCTGGTCTAGTATGGATGGTCAATCTCCTGAGCTTTCATCACTCAATAAGAGACAGATGCACTTCAGCGTTAAGCAAACTAATAATATTTCCTGCATTTGCCACAAAAATCCCTCTACCTGCATATCATCTCCTTACACTTTCTTCCTTTAATATTCACCTCTGCTGCCTCCTCTCACTGCAAGAGTCTGAAATGGCTCCTATGCCTTAAACAACTTGCTGTTTTCTAGATGATTTTACTTTCCTTCCTTCGAATCTTTTTTCTTAAAGACCACTGCTTCTAGAGGTATTTCACTCCACAAAGCTAAGAAAGTTCAGCACCCCCCTGCGGCGTGACACTGCCTTTAGCTAGAATTCCAGCACCAGTCTCTGATCAGGCACTCCTCCTCTACAAAACTGCCAATTAGAAGAAACCACATTCTTATCTTCAGTTGCTTCTCAAGATGTTAAAGTTGCATGACAGCTGTAATAATTGCAAACCTAATTGTGAGGGGAAAAAAAGAAAAAAAAAAAAAGAAATCAAACAAATCAAATGCAAAAACTGAAAAGTCGCCTAATGCAAGGTGAAAAACACTGAGAATATGAAGTGGAAAGAATGTCATTGGAGGTCATCTGTAAATACTGTCCTATTCACTAAAATAACAAACACAAAAGCAACTGTGAAAATATGCACCTCTGATCTCACAATGTTTCAGCACTGAAAAAAATGTATATGTTTGGCTTGGAAACCAAATTTTTTTTTTCTTTCTTGCTCAAGCTTCATTTATCTCATAGCAAAGAGAATGTACTTATAAAGCAAAATAAAAGCTTTAAAAAATATCCTTTTTTTTTGTATACATTATTCCCAGAGTAGAGACAGTCAGCCAGGATTTCTTTGCCAAGTGACACAATATTTACCATACACAGAACAGCAAGATCAGCTCCTAATGTTGATAATAGAAGGCAATGTTGATAAACAGCTACAGAACAGACACCTCAGTTCTAATCCAGACTACACCACTGCTTAGGCATGATGTTGGTCAGAACAATTCATGACTCAATGCCACTCTTCCCACTACAGTGTGCTTCTAGTACGTAGTGTTTTAAATGCTGTAAATATTTCTTCAGTAGCTCCAGTAGCCTCAAAAAAAGATGATGGGGTCACTGAAATGTATCCTTGAGTTCACAGCAGCATTCTGTAGCACATCAAGAATTTACATTTTTAGGTGTTTAAGTTATTAAGTTAACAAATTAACAAGAATATATAATATAGGAAATAATTTAAAATATTAATAAAATTAATAAGACAATAATTAAAATATTTTTAGCTGATAATTAAAAGCTGCAGAAATTAAACACACACTCTGGACTTCAGACTCCAGTTGCAGACTGATAATGATCAGCACCTATAAATCCTCATGGGCAGCAAAATGCTGGAAGGGAGAGAAAATGTTTTCAACAATAGCTGATGTCTGCATCAGCAACAAAAACAGTCTCTGAGCACTGGCATCAAGGAGCATTTGATGTGAACAAAGTGACATCTTGTTTCATCAAAGGTTAATGAGTACAGCAGCTCTGTCAGCAGTACATTAAGACAGCAGTGTCACTGTTCGTCATACTTGGTGAGTTCAAGGCAGACTGCAAGCATCACCATTTGCGGATTTGTTGGGGTTTCTTTTCCCTCCTGGTTCAGTAAGTTTAATGTGACCAGTTAGTATTTCACCATAAGCAACTCTTTACGCTGTTTTTCTGCGGAGCAAAAATGCTTCTGTAAGCCGGATACCTGTGCTGACTGAAAAACTAGAGGGTTTTCTCAGTAAAGTTTATTTAACCAGAAAGCAAAACATGTAATAAAACATCCTTAACTTTTTGTTCATTTGATTTTCAGGTTTCTGATAAAAGCATTTTGATTTTTTTTTTTTTTTGTAGAAAATGTGGTACTGCACAGTTAAAGGCTATCTTTTCAAGCAAATTTTTTTGTGTAAAACTTGCAGTTTAGATATTTATCCATAACTGTCAATTAAAATAATTGGAAAAGTATAGAGGAGCATCAACAGGGAGACAAAGAAATAGCAGTGGAATGCTGTACAGCTGAAGTTCAGAGCTCCACACAAATTCTGCTTCTAGATCCAGTGCTACTGGGGAAGCTCAGAAAGAAAGGTGTTGCAACTGGCTTCTGAGCTGGCAGAGGTTTTTGTCAGTACCTCAGGAACAAGCTGAACAAGCCCCTGACTCCAGGACAGATTAAATAAGGACTGGATGTATGAGTAAGGCACTGAGTTCTGGACCTTAGATGCAACGCCACTCGCCGCATTCTGTCATTCAAATGCATCACAAACAGCAGCTTGTTTTCCTGATGGATAGTACCTCATCTTTCTGTGACTATGGACAGGATGTGGATGACACTTCATCATCTCACATGGCATCAGCTTCCAGGATCCATGACCAAACCCAAGGATGGGAAATTTCTTTCTGCTTGGGAGCTTCCCTGGGTGAGGTAAAAGTCTTTGTAGCCTTTAGCAAGCCAGTAGTGTTACATGACGCTTACTCTGCTAGCATTTGTGAGTTGTGCTCATATTGTTGCTGAAACTGCTTCTGAGTCCTGCTGCTATTGGAAAGGCTTTGGTTCTCCCTCCTCTGAGGACTGAATGACTCGTTTGGGACAGTCTATTTCTATGAACTTGTTTGGTTTTTTCACACAAACCAGACTGTCAGCCCTGTCCATCTCCAGCTAGATAAACCTTACAGCTTATCGCGCAAAGGTTCTATTTACATAATTAATATCTGTGTTTCACAAGGCAACCTGGACTTTACAGAACAATCATAGAAAATGTGGTTCAAATGCAGCTGAGGAGGCCTGGCAATCATTAGGTATCCTTATGCTATTCCTGACAGGTATTTGCATAATCCTGTTTTAAAAACCATGTAATGACAGAGGTCCCGCCTATTCCCTGCACAATCCATTCAACCCTTTCCCCCACAGAGTATCTACCTTATCTCTTTCTTGGTGCAAAGGCTTGACTTAATCACTGTGAATGTGGAAAACAGACTGTTTTTCTCCTTTCTGTGGCTGCTATAAGGCTAATCCTACATTTTTTTGTCTTCTGTGGGTAACTCAACACCATGTGGAGCCAGGAGTCCTATATATAACTTTCACGTGCTTCCTCCGTAGCAAGTAGTTGTACTGAATCAGACTACACAGTGATGAAGATTATAACTGGTTATCTCACCTGCTGTATCATGCACAACACAATTCTGTTCATGTAAATTTTATTCTTTCACTTTTTGGCTAGCATCCCACTCCATTTGCTAAGGATAAAGATAGCTTCAAGTACGGAGATACTGTTCTGGCAAGTCCATTCTCCCATTTTCAAAACAAATGGAATGAAGGCAGGCATGACTTTTGCCCCGGTTTTCTAAAGATCCAGGATGTCCACAATCATGCTACACAAGCCTTTCTGTCCTCCAATTCCACCCTCACAGCAACTTCTGATCCAATGTCAGCCTGATCTGACAGGAATGAGGAGTTCAAAGACTGAGTTTCTGCAAGATTGGGGAAAAAAAAAAAAAAGAAAAAAGAGAGAAAGGAGACTAAGAACTGAGACTGAATCAGAATATGCAGATAACTCACCAGATATTCAAAATCCTTCTAGGACAGAGACCTAAAAAGGGTCTGTTTTGCACAACAAGTTTTAGCTGAAACTTGTTCCCTCTTAGAGCTGGACTAGCCTAGAGCACAGATTTGGCTTCCTGGTTCCAGAACTCCTGGATCCATTTGCACTAACACAAAAAATAGGTTTGCCATGATTTGGAATTCTCAGCGAACAGTGTTATTATTTGTTTCTGTGAAGCTCCTTTCATCAGAAGATCTGAAAGCATGTGACAAAGGTGGCCTTGAGCGTTATCTTTGTTTCAGGAATTGAAGAACAGAGAGGGGAAGCCCCTTGGCCTGATGCCAATAGATCAATGGCGAACCCATTGGTGTCCCTCAAGCGGTAGTCCATGCTGCTTCAGACACACCTCAGATAGAATCAGGAAACTTCTATTTTGCTGTCCTGTGTTTTCCACTATAGGCTTGACACTCACTGAGAGTAGTGGTCTAAGCTACTTTCATTTTCACTTGAGAGAGATGAACCATCAGAAAAGAGCCTGTTTTTGCAAAAAAAAAAAAATAGCATGTGCTCAGAATTTTAAAGGTGTGTTCATGTGAGTATCCAAACACTGAGGCATTCCAACACACAAGTTGCTTTTGAAAATTAAATTATCTGTGGTTTTGAGTTAACAAAGGGAGTTGCTGAATCACCTCCAGCCACAGCAGTTCTTGTGCAGTTTGAAGGCAGAAACTCTTGCTGAATTCTTGGTTGGGTTTACTACAATTGTCCAGAGAAATAACATTTGCTCCCACTTAAAAATCATGTACCCTCTGTGCATTCAGAATCTCAATATAAGATTTGCTTACTTTTAAATATATTCTAGGAGATTATGTAGCCTTAACTGTAACATTCAGTTATCCTAAATAACTCTGTTCAAATCAATGCCTATCCACAAGCAGTTTCTAGAAATCAATTTGTGTGAAAGATTCTCACACTGAAAATCAAATTGCACCGAGGATCCATTCTTATTTTATCAGAACCTGTTTTATTATTCCAGACAAATCCATTCAGTGTCAATGACGGAGGATAAAACCACAGAACAGTGTTCTCTCTAATAAATATTTGCAATGAAGAATGATCCATTTGAAATAAGACTTCCCAACTGCAACTCTATTCCAATAATGAAATAAACTGAGGTGCTAAAAGCACTGAATCCCAATGATATCTTTAAGATGTCAGGAAAGAAAAAAAACCTAGCTCTTACCACACAACTGCATTTAAAATTCAATTATCTGACAGCCTCCCTCAGCATCACAAGTGGTCCTTCTTAAGTCTTCACTTCAACAATGCAGATTCTGAAGAACCCTAAAATGGCAGGAGGCAGCCACTGAAGAGTGTTGACAATAGTAAGTGGTACCTGAGTTTTAAATCTAGTTACGAATAATTCATTCTGGCCATACCAAAATCTTGACATGTACCTTCAGGAACACAGGTATAAAAATGCTGACATTAGGATTCCTCCTCTGAGCCTCAGTGAAGCAGGTGGCCCCTCCCTCTCGAGTCAGGCATTAATCCCTGTGATTGGCAGGTCTAGATGTCCAAACAGCATCCTGACTATAAGTGTGACGCTGCATCGCAGCTATTCTAAACATATTTTTAGGCTTATACACTTATCTACCTCTTCCAGGATGTGGTGGGGTTTTTTTTTTATTTTGATTGTAATTTGGAGCATTGCTTTAGTGAAACACTTTAGCAAAATGTTTAATTTTCGTTGGGTAACTGAGCCATCTTCTACAAAGCAGAGCTTCTGCAAAGCACAGGTTTTTTCCACCTTAAATATATATAAAAAAAAAAAGGATTTAAACAGGTGTTTATGCCTTGTACTGACCTGAAAACCTTGTGCTAGTGACAGAAGCAGAGCAATTGGTATTAGTCACCTTCCCAATACTGTGGTATCACTGGGACTCTCACGTGATCTAAAAAAGTCCTTCAATCTCAATGCACATTCAACTCCTGTGTGCCTTCTGCTCAGGGCATCACTAGTAGTTTTGAAATAGACACTTTTAGGAAACTGGAGCACAGTTTTCAAATCATATACAGTTTTAAACCTATTTATATATATGCTAGAAAGAAAAAAAAAAAGGAGAAAATTAAGGTTTGCTTTCTGTCAGAGGAATCTCTAGTGTAATGTGATTAAGGTTCGTACCAGATATAGACAAGAACAATATTCTGAAAATCACAGCACAAAACAATTATCTGTTTTGACACATAATATACAGAAATGCTCTGATTTCAATGAAGAACATACCCTGTTAATTAGGTCTGAGTTGAAAGTAATATTCAACACCCTGTGGGGATTAGAGCAAAATCTATGCGCCTGCACTAATATCAAGGGCCATTTTAGTGAGGTTTTTTTGTGGGTTAAAATTCATGAAAGCAGAGAAAGAGCCAATAGAACATGAATGGAACCTAAATGAAATAATTAGCCCAAGTGGTTTTTAGATGTACAATCAGTTTCAGAGCCTAACACTTATTGCTTTCAACGGCTAATTAAAACACTACTTGGAATGTTAAGGATTATGTGGGCACTTGAACACAAGTAAGAATTCAAGATTCAGACTAATTCTTTGATCATTTAAGGTATGGCACTGCACATATCTAAATGGGATGGCTCACATAAGCAAGGATAGTCATGTGCGTGTGTGGTGGCCACCGCCTTCATGACCACAGCAGAGAACTTTGGGACTAAAAACATAAGTCTACATGTTTCCCAAGCTGGGAATTGTTACAAACGAAATAATCCGCACAGTGTTGCCAAACTCTGGATTATAGAGGTTTTAAAAATCGTGCTTCTAATGTTCATGATAGATAGGCTACACATTTTATTTGCAGGTTTGGGTACCACTTCGAAAATCACCTGATGTCAGCTAACCAGCATAGTTGCTAACTAAAAAGAGGTTGCACAAGCTACAGAAGCCTTTACGCCAAATCTTTTGCCTGCTTCATAGAGTAAAAAAAAAGTTACAGTAAATTAAAAATTCAGTTGACCCACAGATAATGTAAAAGTTCCACAAATCTGTAAGGTACACATATACAACATAAACCATGCACGTAGCATGCACAGAATCAAAATATCCACTAAAATGCATGCACAATGTGTCTATTTCTGGTCTAGCAACTGTCCATTTTTCACATATTCAGGTCATGAAGACTTTCTTTAAAATATGAACATTGTTCTGAGTAATATAATCTAAGAATTTACTCTGGAAACCAATCAGCATGTAGCCAGTTACATCCTTAATTTTTCTGTGAGCTCCCTTCCAGATTTTCAAATGTCAGAGAGATTATAACACAAGGTGCTATATAGCAGAGCTTCAAATTCTTCTACACCCATGCTATATAGATATCACTAGCCTACACACACACTGCCCTAAAATAACAAGTAACTGTGTATTAAGACATCTTTATCTGCCTTCCTAGCATTAACTGAACCAATCTTTTTACTAAAATCATTCACCTTCTTAGTTCTGTATCCTCAATTTGAACAGCTATAGCCAATGTCTGCAGAAAGACTACAAAATAATGAAAGGCAAGATGGCTCCTTTAGTCCAGCTTGTGCATCCCTAGATTTATTTCTGTTTACCACAACCAGACAAAAAAAAAATCCCTGTAAATATTTTTTTAATCATCAGTTTAAAGTGACAGTATAAGGAAGAAATTTTGCAGTTACCACATCAAGACAACAATTAAACATCTATGTTGCAGATCATGCTGCACATTCACAAAACAGGTCAGAGCACTTTAAATACTCACGATGTAAAATAGAAGCTGAGCAGTCACTGTGCATGTACAAGCTCAATATATTCCTCTCAGATGGGTGAATCCTGAAGGAGGATAAAAACATGCATGATGAAAATACAAGAATGCACAAAGCTAACACAATAGCCCGCAGAAATCCACAGCGGGTGTTAGAAAACCATCTGAACTTGCTTCTAGGTCTGGTTGTGACTTTGAGTGCTGAATCATACCCAGAGACTAAAGAACTTTTACTAATATTAGATTTCCATGTGAATGCTCCCACAATATATGAGAAGGTTTCTCTTCGAAACGGTGATGAGATACCAAGCTTGTAAATTATGCACAATGAGGCCAAGGACAGCCTGAGAGGTTCATTTTCTTTGAAGGGAAATTGCAATTGGTCAGTTTCAGCAATTGCCATCTCCATGGCATGAATTTGCACAGGCTTCTTCATCTCAAGAGTCAGTATCACCAGGGAAACTTTGAGCTCACACACACACTCACAGAATGTTCTTTTAGGTACTGCTGAGAGGGGAATTCAGGGCCAAGTTTTTATTTGCTGCTTATCTTATTGACTGCTGTCGACTTCTGGGTTTTCCTGTGGTGGTCCTGTCCAAACTGCCTGCCTCCTACTATAAGTTTTCAGTGTGACGTGCCCTGGGACAGAATCATCTTGCTTGCACAGAGTTTAGCACTACTGAGGCCTAATCCATGATGAAGGGTCTGAGTGCTGAATATCATAAGAAAAAGCCAGAAATTTCAGGGTGCCCTTCCTTCATCATTGCTTGGCTGTGAAGGATCAGGCAAGTCACTTGAGTATTTTTTCTAGAAATAGGGTAAATACCACCATGTTTGGACTAATGACAATTATTTGTTCGATACCCTGCATTTTAGACTCGTGAAGTAGCTGGAGAAATCACTTGTTATTAAAAAGAAAGACATTTCTCTGTGGACACCAAAGAAAATAAATGCTGATCACAAGACAGAAGACAGACAGATTATTTAGACTAGACAGATATCTTCAGATAAGCACAGCTTCATGAAATCCAGTCATGACTACTTTAAAAACTAATCAAAATGGTTTTTGAGCCATAGGAAATCACCTTTGAGAGTACATAGAGGACAGGCATAAGAGGAAAGAATCACAGAATGATTGATGAAATTACAAACCACTCAAACCCTGGAAAGGTTCTGGAGCAAATGATTAAACAAACAATTTTGAACTACTGGAACAGAGCAGTGATAAAAAGGGCTAGGGAAAAAACCAGCATAGCAAGTCAGTCCAATTTCCTTCTCTGACATATTAATAGGTTTAGTAGATAACAGGAGAGCGGTAGATGTATTTCAGCTCGAGTAAGACTATTGACACGTCGTACACAACTTTATCAAAATTAATGACAGAAATAGCTTAAATGTAAACACCGTAGAGTATGTTTGCAACTGACTGAAGAATCCCAATCAGTGATTCACTGCCAAAACAATTCCTGCAGAGGAACAGGTATCCTGGAAATAATTCTCATTTAATGAATGATTTGAACAAAGGAATAAGACAGGCAAAAAGTGTGCATATAGCAATCAAGTAAGTATTGCAAGCATAGGTTCAGGGACTAATCCTGTGCTCTAGAGCTCTTGACCAGTATGGAAATAGTGAAATATAATATTAGAAAGGAAAAAAAATAATTAAAAATCACAGGTGCCCACAGAGGAACAGCTAGTGAGGCTGTAATACAGCAGAGGAGATCAGACTAAACAGAAGTGCACAGTATGACAGCTTAAAACCAAAACATCGTATTTGTCTATTGAGAGGATTTCTGTAGGACATAGATATCACATGTCAAACCTCAACTCTTGTATTGTATCACCAAAGGCATCTCAAATTACTTGACATGTACTCAAGTACAGAGATTCCCTTCAGAGTAACTCGTTCATTTGCATTTGTTTGGGAGCTGGTCTGGTACCAGCCTCGCTGGGCTCTGCGTGCTTGTGCCGCAACAGCAACAGCAGTGGCCAGTTTGGTTGCTTATACAGTGCCCATGTGAGGAAAAAGCAAGGCCTACATATTTATCATTGATTTAAGAACTGGAAAGTGGAAGGATGTAAGTTCCATCGTGGATTAAAACTAAAATTCTGGTGCCAAAAAATGCCTGAACAGAGGGTCTACTGGTCTATATCTTAGCAATGGGCATCTTCAGTGCCACTGCTAATGGCAAAGAAAAAGCCTCCTCTGGTAAAGTCATTAAAGATCACTGCTCACAGCACAACTGCATCATCAATGTCACACCATAGTTCATAGTTGGTCAAGCAGATTTTCAAAAAGCTGCAATAGGCTGCCCTTCTATAACACGGACAATAGAAATTTCTCATGAATACAACTTCAAAAGTTTTAGGAATGAGGAACCTGGGGCTCAGAGGTGTTTCTAAACCAATGCAAGGTAGGCTACTAACATCATGACAAAATGACCAAGCGCTGTACCAAACACAGCCCTTGCTATCCCTGCTAAGCTGAGGCATCAGAATTACAGGCCCGTATTTTTCAGCATGAAGGCAGTCACAGTGAAAGCTGACGGAGCAGTAAATGCCATGTGCTTCCCTCCTCCCATTAATTCCTTCCTCATTTCCCCTTCTCAGAGATTGTTCTTATAGTATCATTGACTCTGTAAGGCAAGCAGTTCTTTGTCTGCAAGATAAAAGTAAGAGAAACACAACAGCATCCTTTTCCTGAGGGGCAATTTTAAGCAGCTGTATTAATAGTAGTTGTAAATAGTTGGGCAAGTTAGTTTGGAGATACTATATATATGTATATTATTGACAGTCTGTTGGTCACCCGTAAGTTCAGAGTGTATACACAGAATACGAAATACCTCCAGTCCTCCACATGAAAGCACAGACTAAAGACAACCGAGATAACCAGCAGGGCACGTAGGAAGAATATTTTCTACAACAATTAAATTCATTCAAGTAAAGGCCCATTTGATTACATGAGGGGAAGAAAACACCTTTAAAAAAAGCACAAAGTAAACTTTCTACACAATTAGGTTTTCTTTTCTCTGTTTGGACATTCAATCTGTCCTCACAACGTCTTTGAAACCTTGTTTACAATGAAGACAGGTTACAATGGAGCAAGTGAGATAAAAGCTGGTGACAGACAAGGTCCAGAAAGGATTTTTATAAGCTGGAATCAATTTTATCTAGAGTATCAGTGAAGAATCACTCTGCAAAATAATTCAAACCATATGTATATTTTTTCAAACATTTTTGAATGTTTTGGAATAAAGGGAATAATATTGGGCCATCATACAACTAAATTGAAATTCTAGTCAGAAGTTAGAGGAGTACTCAAAAAATATTTATTTTGCTATTTACCAAAAAACTTACTGAATTTTCATCTTGGATATGCATTGCCATGTGGCAAGGCAACACAGGCTGGAGGTTTGAACACAGGGCTGCTTGTGAGGCCACATGTGAGAAATGTAAGTTACACTACACTGCGCTTTTGGCATCTAACAAACTTGTCTGAGCAAACATACCTGCCAAAAATTACATTAGCAACAAGGTATCTTGTGTCTGTGCCAACCCATTTCCCTGCAAACATGGAAATAACTTAGCCCACGTGTCTGGCCTTCACTGATGTCTTGAAAGCCGAGACATATCTGTTGCAAATTAATTTGAGTTTTTGCTTTGGATGAAGAGACCAGTCTGCTGACTTGGTGAGATTTGGAGCACATAACATAAGGAGAGGCTGAGAGAACTGGGTTTGTTCAGTCTCAAGAAGAGAAGATCAAGGGAGTTTTTTGGGGATTTTTTATTCATCTGTAACAGGCACTTTTAAAGAAGACAAAGTCAAACTTCTGGAGGTGCACAGTGAAAGGAAAGTTAGTAGACACAGGCTGCAGCCACGGAAATTCCAGTTAGATGTTAGGAAATTGTTTTCCACAATGAGAGTGATCACAGACTGGAATAAGCACCCAGTGTAGCCAAGGACCATCTATCCTTGAAGATGTTCAAAACTCAACTGGATGTAGCCCTTGAGCAACGCTTTTTTTTTTTTCCCCCCCAAAAAAATTATCATTGAAGCTGGATCTAAATTCAAAGTTGGACCTGTTCTAAGTATGGCTGTTGGACCAGGCAGCCTCTCTTGAGGCCCCTTCCAGGCTGAGTTATTCCCTGACTCTCAGGGAGAGCTGCTGCAAGGCTGCTTGCTCAGAAAAGTGTCGTACAAGAAACAGGTTCTGATCTTAACAGCAACAACAACAAATAAAAGGTCAACTTGTAGATGTTTCTCCCTGGGTTCCCTATGCCAGCAGGGTATTAAGAAGCATTATTGGCTTGAAGGTTTGCCCCAGAATTTGTCCTCTATGCTGACAACATACAAAACCATTCTCTTTAGTTTTACCATCTCAAATGGGAGTTGTTCCTTCTTGAGCTGCTACTTCAGAGGAGGAAACACTTTACTGGAAAAAGGAACATAAAGGTCTTGTTATTTTTCCTTGGTCTGATATAACAAGAGATCCCCTCTGTACGCTTGAGCTGGAACAGAAAACTCTGATTTGAGGTTGGGTGGGGTTTTTCTTTGTTTGCTTTTGTTTTTAACACCCCTAAAAGCTTCACAGTATTAGAACAAAAAACAAGCAAACAAACAGAAAACCCAGACAGGATCTGAGCTTCATGTTACATTTGCATCCAGCATCTGCAATCTGATCTCGACAAAACAGGAGTTTTGTTTAGAATTACTGTGGATTCTAAACAAACAAATGAAGAGTTGGAAAATACTCTTCAAACACATACAAACAACACATTAAACAGGCACTGCAATGGACTTGGAGATCTTGTACTAAATACCCAGTTCTGCACGAATACCCTAACAGATGACAGTCAAGACATTTTGTTTTTCTCTGCCTCACTTCTCCCACATAGAGAAGAAATTGATACCATCTTTTTTGCCACTCTGCCTTTCTAAATACACAGGACTGAAAATTCCACAGGGAAGAAGCTCTATCCTATTACAGCATGAACCACAATGCAAGTAAGTTATCAATAACCTGACAGTAGGCCTAACACATAATGAATAGAAACAGAAAGAAAGGAAAAGAGCAAATATATACTTGATTTTGCTTAACTGAGAAGTTGGTAACTCTTGGATGGCCAAGGATTTTCTCACATCCTTATGCAGCCCTGTCAGTTAGTTGTGCCATCCAGATTATGTTCATGAGCACAGAATAAAGGTTTCATTCCCTTGGAGTAGCTTCTTCTAGAAACACAGTCCTACAGGTTCTGTGTGAGGAACCTGATGGAATTTAAGCTGGTGGCACTGAGGACAGAGCAAGGTCTTGTGCAGAGCCACATAATCAGTTTGTCTCATCGCAGTTCACGTAGATCTGCAGAGATGGCTTTTGATTATTATGCCTCAAGATACCACACTCAGCTAACACTTTGCAGAGTGTAAATGTAAGTATTTAAATAAATGTGAAAGGTAAAGCAGGCACATTCTGGAAGGAAAGTTTTCACAGAATGTTAGGGGTTGGAAAGAACCTTGAAGGATCATCTAGTCCAACCCTCCTACCAGAGCAGGTTCACCTACAGTAGGTCACACAGGAACATGTCCAGGTGGGTTTTGAAAGTCTCCAGAGAAGGAGACTCCACAACCTCTCTGGGCAGCCTGTTCCAGTGCCCTGTCACCCTCACAGTGAAAAAGTCCTTTGTTTGCTGCATTGTTCTTGAGAATATTCATACTCCGGCTTTCGGGTGAAGAGGTTCCATCATCTCCCCTCAAAACAAGCCTTCTCCTTGCCTTTGTCTGTACATTCTCCAACATTTTATAAACCAAGCTCTGACACTTGCTATCTGGGAGCAACGGCCACAGAAAGCGCCTGCCTGACAATGTGTCCTGACTAATGCAAATGAACAAAGCATCCATTGTTGCCCAAGCAGCATATGCCCATACAATAAAATCACTGTCTTCTGTAGTCAAGGTTACATTTGTTTATGATTACACTGTTTATTTCTTGCTGTGAGACTAAAACTGCACATGCTCTTTCTTCTATTAAAATACATTTTTCCACCCTCACCCTGTTAATCTGCTTCCCACCCCCCACCCATGTCTCACCATATAGCCAGAAGAGGAAAATTCTCTTGCACGTATGTAAAATAATGTCGTGTTTCTTTTTCAGAGGTATTAATAATTGGGTTATAATGACATGTCTGCAGTGACAGCTAAATAAAAAAAAAAAAATGTAAGCACTTCTTTTACTTAACTTTGAGCAAGAAATGTGAAAGCACTGTGAACAGCTGTATACTTTTTGTTGGGCTGGAATGCTAATGAAATCACCACAAAGATCGAGAGAATTTGGTTTCATACCACTTTCTCCCACTTACCCTCTAATTCTTCAGCAAGTCTCTTCTCCTTGTGCCTTCCAACCCGAGACAGAAAATATCATGTGATGTTTTTTCCAAAGTGCTCTGAAACACAACGTATTTGAATTGCTCCCCTTCACAGAAGAAAGATATGGACCAGTTGGATTGGGTCCAGGAGGGCCACAAAAATGATCAAAGTGCTGGAACACCTCTTGTACAGAGGCTGAAAGGGCTGGGGTTGTTCAGCCAGAAGAAGAGAAGGTTCTGGGGAGACCTTACAGTGACCTTCCAGTACCTGAAAGCGGCTACAGGAAAGCTGGGGAGGGACTGTTTACAAGGGCCTGTGGCAATAAGATGAAGGGCAATGGTTTTAAACTGGAGAAGGGTATATTTAGATTATATGTTAGGAAGAAGTTCTTTACAATGAGGGTGCTGAGACACTGGTACAGGTTGCCCAGAGAGGTGGTGGAGGCCTCGTCCCTGGAGGTATTCAAAGTCAGGTCTGATGGGACTCTGAGCAACCTGATCTAGTTAAAAGATGTCCTGGCTCACTGCAGAGGAGGTGGACTAGATGACGTTTAAAGATTCCTTCCAACCAAAAGCATTCTATGATTCTACATGATTCTATAATTAATCGGTGTAGATTAAGATGCCTATGGTGCTCCAAAGTTTTCAGTGTGCTGACCTTTCCACTTGAAGGACAGAACCTCTGTATGGGAGAACAACACGATTTTCAATTTTTCCTTCAGTGACACCCCCAGAGCCCTGCAGACAGGCACACCAGAGGAAGCTGCACAAACTCCAGTGGCTGCTCTGCCCAGCCCTTGGATCCATCCCTGCCCTTGGGCTCTCTCTTGACTGAGAGAGAGGATGCAGCCACAATCTCACTGCTCACTAAACATTGTTTTCCTTTAAAATACACAATGCTGTAATACAAAAGCAATGCAAATCAGCCCTCTCAGAGCTTGTAACAGAGTTAATCCTGTAGGAAGCACTTCCTAGGGCGATCAGCTGCTCCAGAAAGGATGCAAGATACAGTACTGTCAACACTTGTACCAGTGAAAAATCAATCGTTCATTAGACTCCTGCCAGAACAATAATACAAAGTTTTCTGCAGTTTCCCATGGGAGTGATAAGTCTCAGCTCCCTGGAGTGGTTTTTGATAAAAGTCTGACTGGGGTTGGGATGAGTGAAGTTAGCCGCCAGGTTCCACCCACTCTCACAATATATACTTTGTCTAACGTGCCGTAGTGCAATACAACCTACAGTATATCTAAAATAAATATTTGGCTAGTTAAGTAATTATCCTGAAAGGTTCACCTATCTTTATTATACTAGAACGAAATGCATAAATTCCCTGACATTATATCTTTGAAGAAACTTGCTCTAACTGGGGCACCCGTAAATGATTTTCAGTTTGTGAGTTGGATTAAATGGGAGGATAGAAAGGTGGTGGATGGTAGTCTTTTTAAACAAAATAAACAAAAAACCCCAAACACCCAAAACAAACAGGCAACATTAATTGTTTGCTGATGTTACAAAGATTTCTAACAGGTCAAACGCAGCTGCATGTAAAAGGACAGGTGCAGTGCAGCTCTAAGGGATCTTTCAGTAAAGATAACATCTTTACTAGAAAGGAACAAAGTTCAGCATTTCCTTTTGAAAGATGCCCGTGCAACAGCAGTGCGACTTAAATCATCCTAGCTAAATGTCAACTGTGAAACAGTTTTCATTCCTGAATTCTGCAAATGATGTAGTCATGTAACACAAGACTATGCTGCACCAACAGTCAGATACAAGTTTTACACAGAAATAGGCTAAAAGTATGAGTCCTTGCCTGCCTTGGCATTTTCTGCCTCCATTTACAATGAGAAGTTGAATCTCAGTTTGAAAGACAGATACTATCCTGTGGGTAAATTGCTTGGGTATGCGTAAGAAAATAATCAGCAGGTACATTTCTATTTTTCCTGCCTAACTCTTGATATAGAGCTTATTAACTAACGAGGTGGGGCAGGTAGAAACAAAAGACAACACAGCAACACAAAAGGTTGACCCAAGCAACTCAAAGGCTTAGTGAGTAATAAAACATCCAACCTTTGCTTTTAGAAATGTTAAACTCCTGAGTGGTTAGGGAACCATGACTTGCAGACATCATTATTAATTCACACCACCTCATCTGATGACTTTGTATCGATCATACAGTTAAATTCACATCTAGAAAGACCTGAACCTAAAGAGATAACGAGGCATACGGATCTAGACTTATAATAGGATGGAAAATGTAACCTTCTTGTACTTGGAAACAAAACAAGAAGCACAGCATGCTAAGCATGGCTCTAGTCACAAACAGCAAGATCTACACTCAGTGTTGACTCATTCCTGTATCTTAATTCTCCAGCCTGGCATTCTTATTTTCATGTCATTGCCTTTCCTGTTGCCTGCTATCCTAATTTTTCAAAACTGTATTTGAAGTTATTGCTTCTCTAAGATAGATTTCTGTTACTCTTTATTATTTAAATATAGGCTATTTCTTCTGATTTTTTTTTCTTCTACATTGTCATTTATTTATCACCTCACGAGCAGTCTCAGGTCATCTTATCCTTCATATCCTCTTGCTTTGCCTTGTGAAGAATCACGGTTTCCTTACTGGATCATTCTACCTTGAGTTATTTATTTTTTCATGATGAAACAAACTGACAGACAAAAATTTAGCCAGTTTTGAGTTAGTCAAATTTCATCTTCTATTTACATTTCTAGGAGATGGTTTGGGGTTTTTTTGTGTTTTTTGTGGTTTTTTTTCCATTCAATATACTCTTGGACTCCAATGTCATGTAAATCATTTAAATAACTGTACAATACATATTTACTTGTCCAATAACTGAAGAAACCCTCCTCTAGAGAAAAGCACATGAGAGCTACATACAAGATTGATTTCTGTCAGGATTTGTTCTGTTGCATAGATTTGGAGATTACACGACTTAGTCCAAGTACATGAATGCTAGCCTCTATAATTTTCCAGGTCAATGGTGCGCATTCTAACATGCTGTTTCAAACTATCAGATATTTGGTAAGTAGTGCCTTTTGTTAATATTGTGGCTGATCAGAAGTTTTAAAAAACCATGATTTGTAGCTATTAGTGAAAGGCAGTGCAAAGAGCAAACCACACAGTCTTGCTTCTACCTTATTTTAGAGTGCTGCAATGGAATTAGGCAGTGCAACAAAAGGGTAAGTCAAGCCACCAAATGCACACAAATTAAGACCGGAGATACAGGTAACAGGCAATATCAATTCAAGCATCATATCACAGCACATAAACAGGAGTGAGGTCAGAGGTATTTGTGGTCCATTTGTTCATTAACTCTACTGCCCTTAAATGATGGATATATGGGCAAAAAGCTGGGTACAAATAATTGAAAAAGAAAAACTGGCTTTGTTTTGAGCAGAACAGAGATTCCCTTCCTTTGTTGGATTTGCCGTTAGACAGCTAGAACCATGATTGGATCTACTGACCACTGTTCCCAAAACACAGTCTTTTTGTACGTATGTGCAGTACATCAAAGCTCTGGACAGGAAAATATTGCCATTGATAAGGTTTTCCATATATATGTAGGGATTGTCGTTATATAAAACTGAAGAATAATTAGTTTGAAAAACTAGAGGAAAAGAAGTCCTTTTAGTCTTCCAACATGATCTAAGAGGCACCCTCCAACCCTCATTAGACCACACTCAGGGGCATGTAACTGCAGGCCATTTACAAAATCACTGAGTCAGGGGTTTCGTTAGACAAGAAACAATGTTGGAACTGAAAATAATTAGTTTATGGACTTAATTCAAAATTTTCCAACCCTCTTTACTGTGGAAAAAAACCATGTATGGGAATGCATTAACCATGACTATGAGATTCATCACCTTGTCTTTTCTGTGCAGGTAATATACAACTTTTGGTTTACAATTTGGAAAGACTTTTAGATCGCTTACTTGTAGCATTCTGCCAGGAGCAGTTGAGGGTGCTCTTTAGGTGGAAATTTCTTGGCACTTCTGAGTGCTTGCCTTAGTTTATCTGACTCCAGGCAAAAACTGAATTAAACATCTCAAGACACAAAATGTCTAATGTTCCTAATAACAACAGGTAGGAAACCAAACTAAGGAAACAGCCTGATTGCTGGTGATTCCGACGAGCAGAAAGATACTGTTGAACCTCCCTATTAAAATATCTCACATCACACAATAGTCACTTGCTCTGTTTATTTTCCTGTTGCAATTAATAAATGTAGAATTATTTTGAAGTTTCAGAATATTCAACAATTTTCATCACTAACACAGCAAGTAAGTAGGAAACAGTTAAAGGCAAACAACGGTATATAATAGCAATAGTAACTATTCCTGGTAGTTCCAGAATCACAGTTTTAATGCTTACACTCAGTCCGTTCCCTGAACACTCATGTATTTGACATATCTTTGGGGAATTTATTGAGCTGATGGATTATTACTTTCCAATGTTGAAACAATTTTTCCACATATTAATGTTGCTAGACAGTTCTTGTCAACACCTTACAAGATGTAGTATATTCTAAAATTAGTATTTGCATTGTTGTCGCTTTATTAAGAATTAATTTCTAAAGTTTAGACAACTGCAAAAATACTGATCTACGGTAATAGTTTCCACAAAATTGTGCTGCACATAACAGAAAGGAGAAATCAGTGGAGACTAAACAGAAGGATCAAGTCGTAGTCTCACTGACCTCACTGTAAATCAGTCCTCTGACTTATGGTCAGCTATTTCAGATTTGTATTGCATGAAGTTGAGTACCTGGGAATGATAAAATACAGAAACTAAACAAGTCTTGCCTAAAGGATTTGGTCTCCATTTGAAAACATATGGATCTTAGGACATACAGATATTACTCACTTAGATTACTTCCCTTTGTAGACTAAAATACATCTTCCACTAATATATCCATCCTATTTTTTCAGGTACCAAAATGAGAAGAGTTGAGAGGGGACCAGTACAGCTGTTATGAATAATTATGGAATAGTTCACTCTCAAAATTCAAAGGGTTTGGATTCAATGTCAAAGGTATATATTGAGAATAGTTTCAGTACATATCTCATGACTGAGAGGGAAAAATTAAAGTTTTGCTTTCACTTGTCAACATCGCTGTGCTTCACTGATGCAACCTGCAACCTCAGTCTACACAGCCGAGACAACACTGGAGTTCCCATGAGTACAAAATAGAGGGGAAAACATAAGTAATTACTTGATTTCACCAGTGTTAACAGCAACTTGCAAAGGATAAACTGAACCTCCGTTTCAACTCTCTTCCATCCAATAGGGAAACAAACTAAACTCTCATTATTGTTTAAATGGTCTTTTATACGGAATACGTTACACGCAATTTCTGGGTCTGCATGAGCCAAAACAGGTGTTTCTGGTAGAACACAGGAGAGCTCCTACCACCAGCAATTCAAATGCAGATGTAAATGATCAAATAAAAATTTTATCAATCTATTCTCAAGACGTTAATACTTTTCTCAAACAGGACCTTGTTTCTTATATAATTGATTGGCATGCTTCAGCATAAGGAGGCCCAATATCAGCTTTCATATCTTCGTAGAAATTCTAACTATTCTTCATCCAACCTCCAAAAATAAACTGTCAAACACATTGGGCCTGTTTCAGTTAAATACTCGTCTAGTAATGTTATTTCCCCATATTGCAAAAACAGGTTTGCTTTGCAAAAATTTAATCACACCAGAGTTGCCCACAAAACTACACCCACCATGCTCTACTCCATATTCCCACGCTTTTTAATATTTGTCATATTTCATCTTTTAATGCAGTCCTAATGAGAGCATACTGGAACACCACAGAACCAGGCTCATAAGAATGTGGTCTTGAAATAAAACATGGAACAGAAGGAGCATTGTATTACAGCCTCTGTTAATGTTTTAATGGTTGAGAGATTTCCAACATGTTGGCAGTGTCAGGACAAACCAATTTAATAAATTATTAACACTAATCAAACATTTTTATGATGGCAGTCAAAACTTCCTTGGTAGTTAAGGTTAATTCTGTTGAAGTTTGACAAAGATGTTACTGTTTGATGCAAGCCACGTTTAAAACTACAACCTCCTTCAAATCAAAACCTTGCACTGCACTGAGAAGAAATGGTTAAGCAACATGTCTCAAAGTACATAAAGAAACAGCGAAGGCAGGGCCACAGCCTCCACCCACAGTGCAAGAGGTGATGAATGGCAGTGAAACGTAAATTGATTACAGTGTATATAATATGCCTGCCACTACTTGGGAAAGGATAGAGACCGTTATCAGGAAGAGATAAAGCTTGGGCTGTCGAGGGGATAGCATAAATCAATATATAAAGAAAATGTAGGAATTCTAGGCACTTGACAAGAGAGGTAGAGTGGAAAATAAAGAATCCTGATGGTTTTGATGTAGTAAACTTTGGAAAAAGGTATTTTAAAGTACCTTTCCATTCAAAAGGCAACTAACAATAACAACACCAGGCAACACCACATTCTCCCTCCAACTCCTCTAGCGGTGCCAGCTAGTTGAAATCCAGCACAGCAGAAGCTAATGAGGGGTATGGATTAACAATACAATGTTTCTCAGGCCTTTCTTGGCCCTCCCCTGGGGCACCTTCAGTCTATACATCATCAATCTACTGCAAATTGATGTAGTCAGCCTGTGACAAGGGTCAGGTTTCCAGGAACAGCTACCAGGCATGATCTAGTCATTTTGAGTTATCAAGACAAAGCTCTGTTCGGCTGAGCTCCAGCCATATAAAATTCACAGTTCCCCAGGCTTTCACAGTGAGCTGAAATCAAACCATAGAGCCCTCTCTGTTCTCCTCTATGCCCAACTTTCTGAAGTGACACTGTTCTTACTTTGTGCTCTTGCGGATGATGCCAGCTTAGAATCTTCAAGCTCATACACAAGAAAAACATATACTAACCCACTAGTTTATTCTTAATAATAAATAATATTCTTATTTTATGCTAATTATTTCAATCACATAAAACAACACTAGCAAGAAAAAACATACATATTTATCTTCAATATACAAGTGCAATGAATAAGAGAAGAAAAGTGCTTGCTGATGCAGGTTTGTAAATAAGAAATAAGTTTTACTGGAGTACCAAAACCTTTGGTTCTCCCATAATATTCTTCCTCAATAATTACACATGAGATCTTGCTTCTCTCCAAGAACTTATGCGCCACAGCTTTTCCAGATACTCTGTGGTTTACTTTCACACATGCATATTTGTGCTGATGTCCCCCTTAGCTGAAGTCAGCGGACTCTCACGTAAGGCAAGTGTGCCTCAGCTCAGAGCTCTGCAGCCTTGTCAGCTGCACCTACATGTGTCAGATGGGAAGAGACACAAGAAACTGAGTATATGACACACTAAGAAAAGCAAGATGTTCTGTCAATAAGATACGTGCATCTCAAACTACAGTAGATTTAAACCACTAGAAAGACCCCTATTAATTTTAATGGGTTTGATAGCATCCGCTCTTAACCTTGAACTACAGCAGGTAAGTTTTATGTAATATCTACAGGTTTAACACCACCTAAACTTACAATTAGTAGGTAACTGAAAGTAACTTTCATGGCTGATGATCTGTCTCAGAAGGATTTAAAGAACCCAAGCTGCTATACAGAGAAAAAAAAACAAAATTATTGGATCCCAGCTACCTAAAACATGGAAGATTTTTAAGGCATCCAATACACTCACATTAACTTTAAATATTCCTAGCTACCGGTAGTCCAACATAGACATGAACTACCAGTAGAATATAGGCTTTTTTACTCATGAAGGAACTTAAACAAAATTCAATGTATTTGCTACTAATAAGATTTCTATAAGCATATCCCATTAATACATTTTAGAATGCGTTATGTCCAAAAAAAAACCCCAAAATCTTTGCAAACATAACTTGAGCATTAGCAAAAAAAAATAAAAATTCACTTTATGTTTTGTCTGCTCAAAATGGTCAACAAGCTTTGAAAAGCAGGCAAGAGAACTGAGCAAACCACTTGCAGTATGAACATCTGATGAACATTTGCTCATATTTATTCATGCAAGCATTCTGGAATTTCTCTGTCATGGATGTTCTTCCAAACACAACGTCACACATATGAATGTACACGAAAAGAAAAAAAAAAGATGCACCAATACCTTTGAAGTAACTTTGTGGCTTTTATCTGACAGATGCTTGCAAATACTTTGTTTCATTATTCCCTGGAGGTTTTCACACTGTCTGCAAACTTCTAGAGAGGAGGGAAATAAAAAAAAAGAAAAACAGAAAACCACACCACTAAATTGCTAGGCAACCTCAATTCTCATTTTCCACTAGCCCTCTTGGAAAATGACATGGCTTGAGTAAATTTCTAAAACATAACTGCGTGTACGAGTTCAAAAATTAGGCTTGCACTCAACAAGTTTCTATGATCAATGATGAGCTCCTGCCACTGGTGAGGTCAGTGATGACAAGTTTTTCTCTTTATTATACTAATGAACTTGTACACTGATCAGGATGTAATCAAGACTACAAAACACTGCAAGAGACTAAGGGAACACCTCAAGGGACTGTATCCAACCTCTGGTCTATAGCAGATAGCCATTACATATACCATTTTGAAGAACCAATACTTTTGAGGTTCTGAAAAAGGCATGCTTGCAAGCTCCCTACCTACATTGATTTACCTAATGGTCTACATTTGTTTGTCTGGAAGTGTTTGTGTTCACCTTTAAGTGCATGTGTACCACCTCAGGCACACATCCCATCAGTTAAAAGCAAAGTCTCAATTCAAGCTGGTATGAATGACAGTTTGGACAGAGAATAATCGCAGAGCTTTTTTTTTCTTTTTTTCATATATTATCACTCATAGGTGATTTTACATAAAAATTTTGCACAGAAAAAAAAAATCAAGGTATCTGCAAAACACACACTCATTACTCTAGCTAATTACTATTAGTGATAATATATGGAGCAGACATTTTAGAACAGCTGATAATATACGAACAGCTGAATATTTTGGAAGTAAGCATCAGCATTTTACAGAAGTACAGGTTCACCTGAAGTGATTAGTAAGTTTAAGTTGCCTTGTATTTATTTTTTCAGTTGTTAAAAAACTACAAGGAGGAACAAATCTTACCTGTAGTGGAAGTATATGCAAAGATGTGCTTGCAATTAAAAAGAGACTCTCTAGGAATAGCTTACAGAAATCACACAAGTTATCCCTCTAAGTATTTGACTCTGTATCATTAAGACAGAACAGACGAAAGAAGCATGCACGTGTGTTTCAGTTTGTGGATATAACTGGTGGCCTGTCCAAATTTTGTCTGTAAACGAAAGCCCACAGAAAACACACCCCCTGAATGAGCTCCACACTGCTCACCCCCATTTAAAATCTCTGCTACAGCCTCACTGTTGCTGAGGCTGCTGGCTAACTTTGATCAGTAGTGAAGGATTGAAGCTAAAATCCTGATTCACAACTGGAGGAAATTGAAATCATCACCCAGACATGAAATTTTACCTATCATACCCGGTAACGGAGCACATCAGCACCAACCATCTGCCCCACCTAGAACATTTGTCTTCACCACTCCTGCCAACAGCAGCAACCCCTCCTACACAACTGCCCTCTACAGGAGTGGGAAATGTTGCAGCGGCTATTCCCTTGTAGGAAAACTGCTACAAATCTAGTGGCCAACCCCAAACCAGGCTGCTCTAGTACTGGCCGAAAGCTGTCTCTCTCCAACTACAGAATTGTTACTTATCTCCTCTTCCTATGCTAAAGCTAAACCCGAATGCTGTTCAGAATAGGTCAGTTTTTTGAGCAATAATAAATCAGAGTGGTTTGCCTGTGCAGCCCACTGGAGAGAAGCTTCTAATACTGCCTACGTGAAAGATCACTATTCCCCTCCCAGAATAACAGTGCTCCTTTTCCCACTTTAAAGGCTCCTGCCCTTCTTTGCTACTCATCCCACCTCTCTTTATTTGGCTGCTTTTCCAAGGGCAGACAGGAACTCCATGCAACTCTCTGAATCTCTTCAGGAAACAAAATACCTTCCCCCATCTAAGAGAACTGATGCACTCTGCTGGCTCCAAACTTGAAAAATATCTCTCTGCTGAAGGAGCTGTTGAATAATTTATATTTCTTAGAACTGAGCTATGTACATTTTTGCTTTGATATATAGGGTATGGTTGTTTTTCCTTCCTTTCCATTGCCACCTTGTTTTTCACTTAAAATTTCAGTGTAGGAAATTCTGACAACTTCAGAGTCTGGGAAAATGATCTGGGAGCAAGAGAGCAGGGGAGCGCAATTTGTTTGTGAGTTGTTTTTTTAATGAAAGGAAAAAATCCTGAACAGCTTGCAATTAGCAGCTCTGAAAAGTTATGGTTTCTTCAATGGTACACAGCATGCCAAGTAAACCTACAAGAGATTCCTTAGCTTAACACGCCTGGAGCTGGATACAGTTCCTCTAAATCAAAGCACAGCTCGCACTAACAGTTGCAGTATGTTAGTGGCTGGATGGTTGCTTTATGAAGAATTATAAAGTGACACAGCAGTCTGGTTGAAAAAAAAAAACTCACACCACGCTTTGATGTTTTTAACCACTAACTTCAAGAGGACCAACAGAGACCTTCCTGTTTTTATTGCAGCCTCTCTATCATCCCTCCCCCTGCTCCCTCCCTCCTCTCCCACTGTTAGATGGAGGGCTGTTATCTTTCAGTCACTTTGTAAGCTTGACTTGTTTACAGACTGGATGTCTCTGTTTATAGGCCTGTATCAGAGAACAAACAGGGCAAGTGCGACTTCCTAGGATCTGAAATGTGATGCTTTTTCCTCTTGGGCAAGCAGGAGTGGCAAGGGAAGGGGGAAGAAAAGGGGAGAAGAGAAATCCTATGATTGTCCTTCTCGTCCTGCTTCCCTCCAGGTTAAATGTACACACCTGTATGGTGCCAAGGTGTTTTGAATGAAGCTGTTGCTTAAATGCTAGCGTACCAAAACTCCATGCAAATGCACAGCAATTGTCTCACTAAAAACTAGGTCCATTTCAGCATCTCATTCACCAACACTACAATCAATGTTAAGTAAAGTCTTCTCCTAAACCACCTATTTTCAAATTTTTATATTATAGATCCATTTAGATGTTCATTTTGCGAACCTTAAAAGCTTACATCACGTTTTACTGGGGATATTTAAAGGCTGTCAGTGGGGTAACTATAAGCATACACTGTATAATGATGACATTTTAGAAACCATTAATGGCATAAGTTTAGATATTCCTCATCTTCAATAATATTTTACTTCAGGCATAACTTAGTCCAGTCAATTAGAATAGTCCTTAATATGGTACTCAAATGACATGAGAGACAGTTTGCTTATATTGCTAATGGCAGATTTCTTTTCACTTCTCCATAACACTCAGGTTATAAACACCCCAGAGGAGGTATGGTTTTGTCCTTACTAAGGGTGTCTTACACTGGAAATTTTTATTTTAATTGTAGGATTCATTTTTATAGGTTTCTGGTTTTAAAAGGGTTGCTTTTCACAAACGCACACTTGGGAGCACAAGGGGTTTTTAAAGGAGGGTGCAGAGAGGCTCTTACTGTACTTTATGGTGAAACACTGGGCCAGCTAGCTTTGAACTAGCTCTGTCTAGGCTTTCTCTTGTAGGTTGTTCACCAAAAGAGACTGAAAACATTTTGAACTTAAAAAAAAAAAAATAATCGAGGAAGTTAACACTTCAAGCACAACCAAATAAATAGACAAACAATTTGCAAACAACTAGATCAGACAGAACAGAAAAGATTTTACATGTGGCTTTTCCTTCAACAGCCATGTCCATGCAGATGGGATGTTAGGTCATCAGTGCTTGGTTAGAAATAGCTCAGTTACACTGTGTTAGCAAAAGTGCCCAGTCCCTGCTGGGTGCACCTATCTAAGTCGGGGACAATCTCTTTAGCAGGGCCTGTTGTGATAGGACAAGGGGTTATGGTTTCAAATTTAGAGGGTAAATTTAGCAATCAGTGTAGTAAAACACTGGAATAGGTTGCCCAGGGATCTGGTAGATGCCCCATCCCTGGAAACACTCAAGGTCAGGCTTGATGGGGCTCTGAGCAACCTGACCTAGTTAAAGATGTCCCTGCTCACTGAAGGAGGGTTGGACTACATGACCTTTAATCATCCCTTCCAACCCAAAACATTGTATGATCTGTCCGCTCCTTGCTCCTCACCACTGCCTCCAAGAGAGCACTTGGTGACATCTGCATTGTTGATCTCTGGTCTCTATCATCCAACGTGCTCAGTAGCACTCCATCAGAAGACCAAGCTCCTCTGCCTCCAGGAGAGGAGCTCCCCACTTCTTAGTAACAGATCACACGCCTTTGCAGACCACAGACAGGAACAAAAGCTCTGTACACACACTTGTGCTGTGCAAAGAAACCAACAGCCCAGAACGAACTGTGTCAGCTCAAATGGCTGAACTTCTGAAAGAAAAGTAAGAATTTGGTCTCCACTAGAATTCAGCTACAACTTAATCTGCTTAAGCACAGTACCCAAGTGGACATTACCTAACTGTGTCCTGGTGCCACTCTGCCTGCTGATAAGGGCAGAGCTGTTTCTCTTTAGTTGGCCTAGCCTGAAGATATCAGGTCTTTCTGTTTTCTTGCACAGCAGCAGATTTCTCCTGCAGAGAGCCCCTGTCTTCTTGCAGGCAGCCAACTCCACCAATCTGCTACTTCCACTTGCAGGTCCTACCTTACAGAAGACACGGGCTTGTGCCCTTGCCTGGCATTTCACACCTATAGGGCTTCCTCGGTGCATATTGCAGTGCACACTATGTGAGACATGGGCTTCTCCTTCCGTGGTGGTCTTAATGTGGAAGCTGTGAGCTCAGTACACACCACTCCTGCCAAAAAGCAAGCAGTGAGCAAGGTGACAAACCAACCCTTCACAGAGCACCAAAGCCTTCCAGCGCAACCTGACATAAAGGGAAGACAGAGATTTGTGGCCGTTCTGTTTTGAACTAAATTGTTTGGGTCATCTATACCCCTTCCAGTTTTTGGTCTCATCTGAGGAAAAGAGAGGAAATTAAACTATATGAGTAGAAGGTGGCTTTTAATCATAACTACTTTTTCCCCTAGAGATCAAAAGCACACATTTGAATTAAGGGACTCTTTCCATCAGTCACAAAAGGCCCAGGATAGATACAATAGAAGTTAGGGTTTCCCCATCATGCATAAACTTCCTCCAGCTCTCTCTAGCAGTTTCACATGGCAATGATGAAGTCCTTTAGCCTGACAAAAGACCTGGCTTGAATCCTGGACCAGAATTCACAAACACGTTAATTTCTGATTTTGGCACTCCGATATGATTAACTCCTCTTCTGTCCATTTTACATGCTCCTCCTTTAAGATTAAAAAACCACTTTAACTCTCAGTTCCAAGTACAAAAGTGGGCCTAAATTTCAAACACATGCCTCTCTTTGGCACGGCCTGTTGGGAACCATGGATGACATTTTCCCCCATATCTCAATACCATCATATCCCATTCTGACACATATAATCCCATCTGCACTACAGGCACTGAACTTTATGTTATGGATTCTACTATGTAGGAAACACCTAGACTTGATGTGACAGAATGCTTAGCCCTTTCTGCAACTTTGGTCTTTACCATGAAAATCTGTGGCAAATCACACACTTAAACTTTTTTCTGCTATGTTTCAAACTAAAGCCTTCACAGGCCTACATAGATCATATTCCTCATGGGTCTAAAGATACTCAAGACTGAACTTGAAGGTATGGAAATATGTGAGATTTAGATACATTCATAAAGTGCATTTCAGAATAAAGAGAATGAATACTTAAGTAAGTCCCCAGTCTCAAAGCAGTAGCAGTCAATCAGCATTATTCCTGCAGCTAATAAGAGTTTAAGGCATCTCACATATGGACAAGAAAGTTCACATCTCCGCTCATTCTAACAAATTCTAGCTGGATTCCCTTTCCACACAAATTATAACACTCTAGTCTCTGTGGGAATTATTGCCTCTGTGAAAGTACTAATACGCAGATGAAAGTATCAGCGTCCACCTAAGAACCAGAGAAGTTCCAGAGGTGATACATCTCACACAGGGTAACGGTGTGTGACTTCGAGTTGTGTTTGACCTGGGCGGGCAGGCTGACTTGGTGTGGGCTTCCTGAACTCTGCTCCTGTTAACAGATACTGTAAAACGTCAGGTTTTTCATCATTGAAACTAACTTCTGCATGCTTGCGCAGCGTACACCACAATGTAGGGTTTGCGGGCAACTATGTCTCTAGAGCATATAATTATGTCACAAAGAGTATAATTTTCTTTATTGTATGATTTCCGGAGCTACTTTGCCCTGTGAAATCCAGCACAGAAAGAACATACGACTGGAGAGGTTTTCCCCAAGAGCTCAGGTGCCAGCTGTTATTTGTGTTCCTGTGCATATATCTACAGTGATAGTCGAGATTACAGAGAGGATCAAAGCTTTAACTCCACCAGCGGGAAATAGCTGACAGCGCACCAGGGCTGCAGGTTCCTTCCAAAGAATGTCTCTTGCCTATCCCAAGACTTTTATGGATGTACCATGCCCTGCAAGACTGTTCTGTCCCTGCATCTCGTGAGCTGAAGTCGGATGAGCTCTAGGGAAGGAACACACACACCCCCACACACCATGCGCCTCCCGCCACCCCTGACCACAGCTCTGTACAGTGCCTGGGACTCCACAGCTCTGTTACAATGCAAGCGCTAATTAACAGCCCAAGCAGGCTCTGTGCAACGGTTGCCAAGCCAAGTTCTTTGCGCTGAATCGCTCACCCTCCTTAGCTTTTTAAGTCTATAAGTTCACAATTTACAGCAACGTACTAAGTTATATCATAGAAGTTTGAGGAGTGACTCCCCTCCGCAAGTTACTTTTGAACAATAACAAGTCGTCATATGCTTGTTCCTGTGCTCCAATGAGTTTTGAACTTTAATAAATGATTAATCCTATTTAGAAGTAACTTAACACTGCCTCAACTGCATCTTTCCATGAAGTGTCACTTTGACATTCTCTGTTGTGTGCATTCATTGCAACTTTCACACGCTGTAAATTAAGAACATTTGCACATGCAATTAGTGTTAAATAAATGCCTGAAGAGCTCCTTGGGGATTAGGCAATTAGACAGCATCATGGAGTACCCTTTGTACTTAACGGTTATGAAGAAAATCATCTACCCGTTTTGCACAAATTACATACTGGGGTAGCCATTGTGTCAGCAGGAAGTGCTCAACTGAATTGCAAAAAACGCAGCCTTGAGATTATACACCCCCCCTTCTCCCCACTTCTCCCATCCCTCCCCCACTGACTTAGAGAAATTAATATAGATAAATTTGTGATGAAGATAGTACTGTATTATTAAATTACTCCCTCCATTAAAAAAACCAAACACTTGATTTTTTCAATGTCATAGTTAAATTATTTAAAAAATGATCTAGAAAAGAAAATACAGCAATGTACACACCGAGCTTTTGCACAGCCAGTTACAAGAGACTTAACCCTTTCGTGTCCTGTACTTATTTTATGGTGCATGAAAAGTATAGTCAGTGTATGTGGCAAAGTATGCAAAAAGTCTTAGAAGGGGAAATACTGAGTGCACTAGAGTGCCTTGCAAATGGAAGTATGTATTTTATATACCATGCACGCACACATAAAACATACTGAAAATAACAGTAATAATTTGCCCTGCAATGTACGTGGCTGGCAGTCACCAAAATGATGGGTTAAACACCAAGATTAAGGTATTGGGAGAGAAAAGGACAATGAATTTTTATGCCTTGAAGTTCAAGGTTAAAGTGAATCCAATTCATACTCATTAACACTTGTCATTCACAGGCTTCACCTTGATAAAGCTGTACCTAACACATGGAATCAGACATAAACAAACAAGAGGTGGGCACAAAGAAAACCATCCAACACACAAAAAAAAAACCAAACAAAAAAAGCACGACTCGTGGTAGAGCTAAATTTGAAGTTTTTAAGTCAGCAAAACTACAAAACCCCTGTGCTGACACACAGACTGGGGTCCCCCCTTAGTGCACCGTGTCCTCCACCCTACCAAAACGAACGACTGCTCACAGAGGTCACCCCCAAAGCCACACACTCTCCTTACACAGAAGCCCATTGTAACCAAAGGCTTCCCGAAGCTGGTTAGTGCTGGGATACAATGAAGGTGGTGTAAAATGGGATCTAGTTGAGGCTGTGCTTCCCAGGAGAAGCGAGGATCCCTGTTTGCAGAGGATCAGGATTTCTAAGTGCCGAGCATTTAGAAAAAAAAATCGGAATAAATATAAAAAAAACTCGCCCAAACATAAAACAGCTGCAGGGAAGTTGTTTTTTCCACTTGCTGAAGCCTATAGAAACTGCTTAAAAGGTGCCCCTGTGGATGCGATCTCACCCACTACAAGAAATCCCAATCTCAGAGCGCCAGCGCCACCTCCTTGTCGCGGAAATTAGCGGCAGGCTGCGAAAACGACGACCGCGACTGCCGCTCGCCTTTGCCCCCGCCAGAACGCGCCCGGGGTTTTGGCTGGTACCGCAGAACGCGCCGGGTTTGAGCCGCCGGAGAGTCCCGGTCCCGCACCCTCCGGCCCGGTCGGGGGCCCCGCACGGCGGCCGAAGCATCCCCCGGGTACGGCTCCCGCTCCCCTCCGCAGGGACAGGCAAACCACGGTTACACAAAGAGGGCAGCATAAAACTAAAGGGAAGCCCTTAAAATTAGGCGTAACCCAGCCTCCTCCAAAAAGGTGTATTATTTTTCTTGCTCTTTTAGAGACAGTCTTTCTACTGGAAAATATAAAGGGAGTTTACTCCTGTTATCAGAAGTTTAAAAAAATAAAATAATAATTTCCCCAGTAGCTTTCTTCATTAAGAAGCAAAATGTTTCTCTCATACAAGTAATTTTTCCGTAGGTAAACTTTCCTAGTGCAACACTTTAAACATCCCCAAGATATTGGTGGATGTTAAAAATAATTTAATCATATTTAGGTCTTGTAAAATGTCATATTTGGACCATATACAGTTTTATAATCCTCCTTGCTCAAAATTAGCAATTCAGTGCACTGTTAATTTAGTGAAGGGAAGACCAAATCAGCTATCAGCTCCCTAGAAGAGAGGCTAAGTTCCTTGCTAACAAACCCTTCCATCCATCAAGGAGCACCACTGACGAGAGCCCATTGGGAAACCCATCATCTCTTTCGGTGTCGAAAGACTCATGGCTGCAGTCAGCAATTTCATCTGTGCGAAGTGAACCAGCAACACGAAAAAAACCTACATCTCTCTAAGAATTTCAGAGTTATGAAGTGTGCCAAATGGCTGTCTTCAGAGCTCAAACGCTCTGCTGAGTTACAGATGCAACAAAGATCTAGCATCGGCAAAGGAGAAGAATCTGTTTTGCTGACTCAAAGTACATTAAATATGATGTGAAAAGACATATAGTTCTCAGGGTATGAGAATAACTTCTGAGTCTCTCCAATTTACTTCTCTGACCTGGACAGGCTGGAGAGTTGGGCAGGGAAAAATTTAATGAAATATAACAAGGGTAAGTGTAGAGTCTTGCATCTGGGTAGGAACAACCCCAGGTTCCAGTATAAGTTGGGGAATGACTTACTAGAGAGCAGTGTAGGGGAAAGGGACCTGGGAGTCTTGGTAAACAGCAGGATGACCATGAGCCAGCACTGTGATCTTGTGGCCAAGAAGGCCAATGGCATCCTGGGGTGTATTAGAAGGGGGGTGGTTAGTAGGTCGAGAGAGGTTCTCCTTCCCCTCTACTCTGCCCTGGTGAGAGCCCATCTGGAATACTGTGTCCAGTTCTGGGGCCCTCAGTTCAAGAAAGACAGGGAACTGCTGGAGAGAGTCCAGCACAGGGCAACTAGGATGACTAAGGGAGTGGAGCATCTCCCTTATGAGGAAAGGCTGAGGGAGCTGGGGCTCTTTAGTTTGGGGAAGACTGAGGGGTGACCTCATTAATGTTTACAAATATATCGAGGGTGAGTGTCACGAGAATGGAGCCAGGCTCTTCTCAGTGACAACCAATGATAGGACAAGGGGTAATGGGCTGAAACTGGAACATAAGAGGTTCCACTTAAACTCGAGAAGAAACTTCTTCTTAGTGAGGGTGACGGAGCCCTGGAACAGGCTGCCCAGAGAGGTTGTGGAGTCTCCTTCTCCGGAGACATTCAAGACCTACCTGGACACGTTCCTATGTAGCATTATCTAGGCGTTCCTGCTCTGGCAGGGGGATTGGACTTGATGATCTTTCGAGGTCCCTTCCAATCCCTAACATTCTGTGATTCTGTGAACTGTCACCAAGGGGTTCTTCTCATGCTATCTAAATTTTTTTTTAAAAAAACGAACATCTAATTCCCTGACCCATTTTGTATGCTCTGATCATTTAGTCCACATTCCACCAATATAATTTCACTTAAGTCACCAGATAGCACAAGTAATAGTCTACATATTTTCATACATCTCTTTTTCCCAAGTTCTATCTGGGATGGATGTGGAAATAAGAAAGCCCCAAAGCAAAACACTAAATATTTCTGTTCTGAGTGTAACTAATGAGGAAACATATTCCAAGGAGATTTTCTTTTCCAACACAGTTTTGCATCAGATGATTCAGATAAATATTGCTGGATAGCCATCCAAGAAAATAAGGCCTTGAACATTTCAAGACTTGTTCTCCCCTGCAATCCTAAGGTTAGAAGTGGAATAGCAACAACTGCAAAAGGATGTGACCTTTTAATCACTTCCAGGAACCTAGAACTTGCCTGTCCTTGCTGCACGGATTGAACACATTCAACAAGCAACAAAAGAGAAGCAGTAGAATCAAAAGTGAGCACATGGTGAGGTTATACCTTCACATGTACACAGGGAAAAATTTAGATTTCCTAGAGTTAAAAAAAAAGAAGTTTGCATTGTACTACTTGGCAGAGTTGGCTGCACATGGTGTTAACTAGTAGTGGTGCAACTAGTAGTTAACTACATAGAGAGCGGTGCAACTAGTAGTTATCTACATACAGAGAAAAAGTGCAAATGGCAAAATAAAAAGGCAAGAGTAGAGGACACTTGAAATACAAAACCAGCATTTGAGAATTCGTAAAACTAGAAAAAAAAAACACCAAAGTATTTTCAACTTTTGAAAATTCTTGAAAATGTTGATTACTGTTGTGAAATATGACTGTATTTCACATCCACTGACTTGATCTCAGGAACATTCAGTCCTAATACATTTAACTGCTTAAGAAGAAGTATCAGTTAAGCTCTCCAGTGAGCATATACGCATGCTTTCCCCAGGACTTCGCAGCAACTGGCTGCAATACGCATTTCCCTTGCATAACACGGACTAGGAGTAGTCACAGTGCGATGGCCAAGATAAATTCACGTGGTACAACCTGGAACAGCCCAGCTAGACCCAGAGTTAATGTGAAAGCAGAGCAGCACTGATGCTGCTGAATGCCTGGTGCTAGGGGAAGACACGGATCTTTCTCTCTGCTGGTCCTGCTCTTGGTCCCTGCTCACCCCAAATTGCCCTCATCATCTCTGGGGAAGACATTCCCAGGGGCATTTACACTCCTGGAGAGCTCTTTCTCCCTACCTGGCTAAAGCTGAAGCCTGCCTCAACCCTGCCCATTTCCTGTTATAAGCCTGTATACATACACATATATGTATTTAATATCAATTAATGGGAAGACAGGGTAGTCTTTCAAACTTCCAATATGTCAACATACCGTACAAACAGGAAGTGGCACTGCAGCAACAGGTCATAAAAAAGACTGCAGACCAACCAAGAATCAGGAGAGACATCTGAAAAATGAAGTGGGGCGAGGGGAAATCAGGCCTTTTCCACCACAGTTGGCATATCCTAAATCTCACAGTTTCACACCCTCACAGAACAGAGATGTGTGTTTCAGGGAACTACCTGAACAAGCAGTGTTGTAATTACATATTTTCTACCTTTTCCCATAACCTCCTCCCTATTACTTAATTGCCTCTACTCTTTTGCTCTCTCCTCAATGCAGAATATTGCTATGGAGGGTGGAGAGAGACTCTCAGAAAGTTGTCCTCTCTCCTTCGGTAGGAGCCCTTCCATGGCAGAAGCACCCTTAAAGCAGCAATCTGCTTTCCTGTCCTTGCAGGCTTTAATCCCTTTCTCCTCCCTGCTTTCCACCTTGAAATGACATTATAAGGAAAGTCAGAGCTGATATGTTTCTCAAGAAGCCCATGTGGGATAGCCAGGATCAGCTGCCAGCTAAAGGGAATCCAAGGGGGGAGGAAAAAACAACAAACAAAAAAAACCAAACCCTGACCCTTCCAAGTTCTCGTTCATGACAAAAAGTACTCACTATAAAACAGAAAAAGCCCAGCATTTGCAGCATTGCTTTGAGCATCTCATATAAAAAGGATTCTCATTAGTATTTCTTATCCCATCAACCAGCTGAAGGTGATATATTTTAGTTTACCAGTAACATCTGAATGGCAGCTCTATTGCTTTTCTACATTTTTTTACAAAACAGTAAAATTAATACTCCCCTCCTTCCCCTGAGTATTCACCATTTTATAATCCAAGCCATCACAATGCAGCATGAGTATCCACACAACAAGCTATGTACTTTTAACATCTGCTTTTCATTTTCTTAACAGGAAACCAACACAATTTCCATGACAAAAGAGGATTCTGGTGTTATACTCTCATTTATCTGTCATGTGTACACTTGGCAGCATTTGATCTTTATCCTCTAGACGCTTAAGAAATAATCTAGGAATTACTGCTTCTTGACAATACAAACAAATAAGGCTATCTATAAATAAACCGCAGTGAGAAGGGGGGGAGGAACACTTCACACCCACAGAGGGACTGCCTCAGGGCTAGCTCTCATTTATTTTTTGGCCATGGCTGGGGATCAGGAGGTCACCCTCCTTTCTGAGCCCTTTTGTGCAAGCCTGCACACAGGGAAGACGGGTCCTCACACAAAGCACCTCTGAAGAAATGGGGTGACTTTTTTCCCTACCTTTTTCTTGCCAGTCACCCTTATGGGAAGCTGGGTTTTGGGGAGACAGGCAAAGAGATGAAATCCCAGTGGGCAATGCAGCCCTGCCATCCCCTGCCCGTACCTGCGGCACTGCCAGCTGGGCTTTGCTTGCAAAACGCTGTTTAGCAGAGAGAAGAACAGGGTTTGCGTGAGTTATTTAACCTTATCTCCACTCAGTGAATTTCAGTTTGAAAACCCAAGAAGTGTAATGTTCTGTAAATAAATTGCAGGCACAAAAAAACATTGTTTAGTTTACACTATATGCATGTCAGGCATTCTTGCTAGCACCCACCAGATGCTGCTCAACTTTTTGTCCTTTTGATTTTTTTCTTTTCTGTTAAATTTTGCTGTTTTTTGCATCTCTCCATGACTACTCTTGTTTGACTTGGGCCTGATCCAGACAGCTATAGGAGGAAGCAGCCAGGATGCCTCCTGACTTCTGTAAAAGCTGAATCAGGGCCATGGGCAGTGATTGATACAATCCACTGAGCCTTTTTTGAAGGCTCTGAAACATCCATCAGCCCCTTGATTTACATATTACTAATATAACGAGTATGTTTTATAAAGGACAACCTTTTTTTTTCCCCCCTCTCATGTTCTATGTGGAGGTGTTGTTCATTGAAAGTTTCTTTAAAATGTATCTTTCTATATATACCAAAGAGAAATTTTATAAGGATTTAATCTCAAGACAGAAAATCAAAGATACCAGTTCAAATTGTTCCAGTTTGGAGAGTTGATTGTGTGGTACTTTAAGGGGTTAAGTTCTATTTGTTAAAGCATTTGCAGGACATCTTCACTGATCCTGCAAATCCTTCACCACGGCTGGGATTTTCTTGGAAGCGAAGAGGACAAATCAGTTGAGTGCATGTTCCAAAATCATTTATAGACAGATGCAGCTAAAATAAAATGGCATATTGCCTACCTCCCTGTGGCACTCAGAGGCTGGAGGTGTCTCAGATTTCTATACAGTTAATGAGAATTAGGAGCCTCGGTATAGAAGCTAAAGCAGCCTTTGAACAAGGAGAGGCAACCGACATGTTCAGCATGCAGCTACTTGAAACCCCCCAAGGGAAAATGCTGAATGCAAGGCATTGCCCCAGATATTCACCCCTCCCAGGGTTTCTGCCCTTCTCTCCTTGCTACAGCGAGGTTAGCTTTCCCTACTTGAGATCAGCAGCCTGGGACATCTCTTCACAAAAGACTCTGCTTTGTTTTTCAATAGACTGAAGCAGAGATTCGCTTTTAAATGATATTTGGTACCACAAGTCACGTTTAGCAACTCTGTGGTTGGAACATTACCCTGGGAAGTAGGAACCTGGGATCTAGGTCTTTTCAGCCCGGAGTTGTCAAAATATGCGAGCCATCAAAAACTGGCCAGAGAGATTGAGTGCCCAAATGAGAGTACTATCCAGACAGTGTGACAATAGCTCTATTTTTGCACACAAATTTTCATTCATCTTACTTCAGCTCATTTCCTTATTTAAAAAAAAAAAAAAATCTATTTTTGTCTAAACAAACCCACCTGAGTTTTGCCAAACCATAACAATTGAACTTTTTTAAAGCAGAGATAGAGATTTGATGGCAGAGGTGATCTTTAAAAAAAAAAAAAAAAAATTAATGACAAGAAACCCCTCATTTTGTAACCTTCCTGAAAACAGAGAAACAAAAGCCTTAATCAACTTGGGACATCTAAAAAAAAAAAAAAAAAAAAAAGCCTTGGCTCAAGGAATCAATCCCACCCTTCAAATGTGAAAACAAGCAGTCTCATTCAGGATTAGCATTTATAGTTCAGGTAATGGAAGAAAAAAATTTCCATAACAAAATTGGAAAGAGTATTTCTAAATGTTATTTTTCCCTCTCTTCATGGCTGCTAATCACATGAGCAACACCACTGAATCTTCTGAGTATTTCTAATAGTAAGTGCTCCATATTGTAAATAAATGATACATAGCTTGGCCTACAGACAGCATAACAAAGACATCTGGAGGGGAAAAAAAAATAATCCTTGTAAGCATACATATTAGTATTTGTGCCTTGATCTGCTATCATGTTAACAATACACCCAAGTTAATACTATGTTGGGAGAAGAGTACGGAAGACATAAACCAGGTTAGAACAGTATACCAAATTAAGAAAATAATAAAAACTCTTTAACATCTTTGGGTAATTTCTTTGCATTATTTACATATCCATTTTATTAGCAGAAATACTGTTTGGTAACTGAAATATGCCATGCAGAAAGAACCACCTAGAATAGGTGGAAAATGACAGTACCTGAAAGGCAGTTTTTCAATTAAACACACTATTTACAGGAAATATTATATCTTTTTACAGTCCTCCAGGAAAAATTTAACAACATGCAGTTTTAGGTGAATCCAAGTCAAAATATTTCAGCTGTCAAGAAGCAACAATTTATTTGAGGTCAGTTCAGCAATAATTTGCCCCTGACTGAGATGCCACAATGATTCATGGAAAACTATAGATTGGAAGTCTCTTTCTGTTCACCTCCACAGGCTGGCTCCATACTAGCCTTCACCTCTAGTGACCCCCAAAGTCTTCCCTTTAGTTGGACTAGAAGTAGTGGACAATGGAAACCCTACAGACACAGTATATTATGGGAAATGCAGTCCAGCTGTGAATAGTGAGCCACAGAAAGTGACTTCTAGTTAGTACTCTTCAGCCTTGCAGTTTGTTTTCCCTTCTCTCAAGGCTCATGGACCAATTTTTCACCTCACTAAATAAGGTGAATTTTCTTCTATGAGTGATTAATTAACTTGACTGGTTTAAAAATAAAGACTGTGCATGTTGACTACTCTTCTAACCCAAGCTGTATGTTCCTCCTGTGGCCAATTTTAGTAGTCTGTGCAAACAGCACTGCTGGGGATCTTGGTCTGGGAAACAAAGATGGCACTTTACATCATTATTTCCATCTTACACCAGCTTTATAGCCTTACAATCTTTGTGTTCATTGGCTTGATACAAAGTACTGCTATTAGCACTGATCTTGCAGTGTATTTGTCCCTTAGGACCTTGAGAGTACAGTTCCTGTTAAGGCTACTAATTGAAGGTGAACCAAAAGGACTGAAGGATCTATTCAATCAGCTCCTCCAGGTCCCAATATCTGTGCTTTTTAAGCAGTAGATAAATTGCACTAGGGTCTACTCCGATGAAGAGAAACTCGGAATAAAAGCGGGCCTAGAGTATCATTCCATTATCCTGTCTCTGCCCACTGCCACAGCAAATATTGCACCAGTTATTATAGGTGTATGCACACGCATGTACTCTCCACGCACAGTTACAAATGCACCTTTATATAAGGAACGTAGGAACATATGTACATATAGAAAACCAACTCAGTTAGCATGTGGCTCACAGACAGCCTTTCCTGTCATCTAACTATGGCTATAAATGAATCATAACTTCAGCAAACATTTCTGCTTTCAGACTCGTGGAAAATGTTATGTTATTTTTGGCTTATGTCAAAGAAAAGCAGGGTGATAAAAGAGTGGGTACAGTAAGGTCCAAGTTCATCTGCATGTTTTTTGACATCTTTCTAGGTTCTGCTTACTTTCATAGACTCAAGAAGCATACTTTATGCTTACATTTATTCTATCATGCTGCAGCTGTAAAGGACCCATTTCAGAGTATGCATTTTATACATAGATATTATACGCATATAGTAAGTATAATGATCTACAATTTGGTTCTATGATTTGCATAAATATTGATCTGTCAGACTACAAGAGCAGCAACTTTGAGCAAATTATATACAAAACTTAGTATTTTGCTTTATTTTTGCACCATTCTTCATCCATACTCAAAGGAGGGAACTTAATCCCTTAATCTATGTGAAAGGAAAATTACCCCTAGCTTTTCACTTTGCTGCCGTAAGAGTGAATTCCAACGATTAACAGAAATAGCTTTCTAATACAGTTTGCCACCCATACTCCTAGGTGAACAAAAATACTCAATAGTGCTGCCACCCAGAGGAGAAAAGACATGTCAATGGCAGACAGCCTTAACAAAATGCAGTCTCTCCCATAAGATCTTTGCCCACAAAGATGTTTCCTCTGCAACAAACTCAAAAGAAACGCTAGTACAACGTTTTTGTTACTGAATTATATGCCACTCCTTCATCCAGCAGCCTAGCCAAACTGCACATTCAGAGCTGGCTCTCTCCACCATCACTTCAAAAATCCAAAATACTGAAGACAAAAGCTTGGCAAGACAGAAAAATTAGATCCAAATACTCCGGAATCTGAGGAAATTAAAAAGTGAGATGTGTAGTTCATGGCATGGGCTAATGCACTCTTCTTGCTTGTCTCAAAATACCTTGCTTTGACAAATATTCTTCCTCCTATTCCTGCCAAAGAGTTTCAAGACAAGGACTTGCAGCTATGCTGGCTTTTTTTTTTTTCCTTTGCTACTACATACTAGCAGTGAAATGACTGACTTAAGTGTCAGCTGTTGTCACGTCCTGTCCCAGCCCTGAACCTCCAAATTATATGTACTCTATTCCAGTCCATGTTGCATTACTTCACCCACTCCCTTCCTTCCATGAAAAGACTATTAATGTTTACAAGGGATCAAATTATTCTGTGAGCACCTGAGAGGGGTAGTAATGCAGACTTAGACCAGGTGGATCCCTTCCTGAAGTCCACCCTTAGGCCCCTGACCATACTTTCTCAGATCCAACCTCATGTAGAAAGATAGAGCATGTATATCTGGTGAGGGGCACCTACAAGGAAAGTAAAGCCTGTTACTCTTGTTGTGATTGACAATAGATGCATAATGGTGTCTAAAAACTGTCAAGAAGGACAGCAAAATATTTTCCTAGTGTAGGAAAATCTTCCAGTTGTGAAAGGCTGCTCTGATGTCACCTCACTGAGCCTTCTTCTGTAGGGATCAGAGAACAGAGGGCACTACTCAAGGGTGGAATCGCATGGGAGCCAAGAAATATTTTCTTTCACTGCAAGCTTGCTGTTTGAAACAGGGCCTGCATTAACTTAAAACAAAGCATTTGTAGTCCTGCTGTCAGCTCAAGACCAATCAATAGAAGCTTCTCTTCTCCAAGACTCAGCTTCTTCCCTAATAACCTTTTGAATTCTGATAAAGTGCAAATCCAATACTTCTACTTTACAGTATGATGCAGATAAGAGGTTCATGTGAGTATACAAAACTTCCTTAATGTTTCAGACATCAATTTTGCCTATGAAGGTTGTTTCAGGAAAAAAAAAGTCATGAGTGAGGCTGTAATAATTAATAACTAGTGATTATGAGGATCTGTGAGTAGAGAGGATAAATAAACAGCTAGCACCTCCTTCCATACTAATGCATATTTTACAGACTTAATCATCAAATCACATACATATTTTCATGCTTTTAACTCCTGGGAATTACAACTGGGTTACTAATTTTTCAGCTTTAAACCCCAGTCTGAGCACCCACATTTATGAGCAAAATTCAACAGGCTAGTGCCTTGCACCATGGAGTAGGTGCACAGAATCAGATGGCGCAATAACCTGATCAGCACTGACCTTCCTGCCAAGTCCTTTACGTCATAGGTAACGAGGAAGATTTGTTATGGCCTCTGGCAAAGAAGAGTGCTTTGATGAATCAAATTCAACAAAGGAGACGCTGACTTTGAGTCCTAAGTGAGATATACCTGCCTTCACACTAAGGTTTGGGTAACACAAGTATTTCTCTCTCCTATGGTTAGAGTAAAAATACATCTATACATGGGCATCATTCCTATAATCTTCAGTGGAATTTCAGTCTCCTTATCCCAGAGCTGACTTCGGTCCACAGGGTGCAAAAATAAATTTGCTTTGCCAGTTTTCAGCAGCGGTGTACCGACCACCAACAAAAATGGTTCCTATTAATGATTAAGTGGGAAACTTTATAGTTCCCCTCTCACATAGGTCTTTGCAGACCTTTTCGGCATGACGTTGAAAAAAAATTAAAAATTGCTTAAGTGCTGCTGCTTTTCCTTTATACCAAGAACTATGTTTTCAGTTGACGTTTTCACATTTGGACTGGAAAAAAGTTCAAACAGTTTCACTCTAGCAATTGAGTCAATACATGACATGCTCCTGCTTGTATGGGAGAAATAAGCATGCAAAAAAAACTACACAGAGAGCTTACAGGGGTAATGAATGTTTGTTTGTAGAATCTGCCAGGGGGTGGATGGTGGGTAACAGAGCTCACCTGCAAACCACCTTGTAGGCCAGTCACATCGCTTTAATCTCTGCCTAAGGCTGCGTCCTGAGCTGCCGTGCTCCGTCAGCACAGGAACACGGCACTCTCAAATATACCACGGGCACAGCTTATGAAGATGTGCAACGTTTTGATAAAAACTAAACCAGCAATAGTGTGAAAGACTAATTTGACAGAGCGGTCACGCCTCAGCTGGGATTACTGCGCTGGTGAGGAATCACACCTCTTTGTATGCAGACTGACACAGCTATGCTGGCAGACATCCCTAGTACAGAGCTGGCCTCAAAGGCGATGAGGACAACCGAGGGGAAAGTTTATGCTTGAAAACTGTCCAGCATGAACTAAAGTGATTTTACAGAGCAAAATTCAAAGTGTTTTGTTTATTCCTACTGAAGGAACGTCAAGAGGCTCTATGGGTAAGCAGCAGGATGCAGTTCACCTTCCACGTAGCCAAACCTTCCTCATACCCTAAATGTGTGCCCCCGTCTTACTGTCTGGTGGGTGTTGCCCCTGGCTTATGCTGTTTCTTGGAGCTTGCCCAAGGACTTCCTAGGAGGCTGCCAGTTGGCATGGATCAAAATCATGCCAGGAAACATGCTAACAATTAAAACAGTACGGGGCACCTGCAGAAAAGCGCTCAGGGCTATGAGCAGGACTTGGTGAGTTTCCTGGTACAGACGTAGCTTTTCCATGCACCACTGAAATATATAAACTACATAGCATGTAGTTTATCTTGGAAATCTATAGGAAGTGTAGCCCACACTTGATGTACAGTGTCTAAAGAACCAAGTAGCTCAAAGGCTTGTGAGCGCTGCACTAGAATTCCTGTTTGACATGGGCGAGTGATCTTTTTTGAGTTGTTCTTTTGTTGACATACAGACACAGAGATAAAATACAGGAAAACAGTATTGAATGACATGTTGTCTGAGATAGCTTTATAATAATTCATTTACTTTGCAAACAGCATTTCAAACAGACTGCTGATAGAGATGCTACAAGAAATGCAACATAACTCGCTTTTTTTCACAAAAAAACTTTTTCAAATGTATCTGGTACAAGTGATTTTTTTCCTTTCAGGGAGTTAATGAAATATTACATAATTATATACCTTTCACAAAATAACATGGTTTGGTATAAAGAATTTTCACAGCTAGATGATATCTTCTGTAAATGGATACAGTCCTGGCGAGCAATGAGAGCGACAGGCTGGATAAGGATATTAACTGAATTAGCCTGGCTGGGGAAGGGGTCAGTCAATCACTTACATGCACAAAACAGTCTTATTTCAGAATTTATATATAGGTCTCCGTCCTCGCTGCATTTAATTCTCGGCTTCTTGTGTGACTGCACCACCAAAATATACCAGCTAGAGTACATAGTATGCAGTCACCTGCTGAAGTCATCTAAACACATCACTGAAAAGGTCATCACTGCCTGACTATCAAAGCTTATAAACTGTACTCCTCTGAGCAAAAATATTAACCTGTAACATGAAAGCACAGGCTGTGGATGTAGAGCTCTTCTCAGTAGACACAGAAACACAGAAATAACAGACTACGGATTTCTGTTCCTTTACTTCAAGCAGAGCCAGCTTAAGGGTTACATCAGACCAGTAAGTACCAGCAAGGTTTTAATTACCCAGCCTCCAAGGACAGGGATTTCACTGCATTTCTGAAAAACTGCTCCAGTGTTTAACCATCCTCTTAAGTCTCAGTTATCCAAAATGCTTGCTCTCTATCAAGCTACATAACTTGTGATTATCCAGCAATGTTCAAAGATGACCCTTTTACACAAGATATTTTTACATAACTTCTGTAGAAATTTTTTTACTGTAATAGAGCAAATTACAATGAGAGGATTACTCTCTCCTTATGTTTCCACAAGTTTTAATTATATTAGAATGCTTTGATCCTATCAAATCGAAAGAAAGAAACAATTAGTACCAAGAAACAGTTTCCATTAGTGGGATAGATCTGTGAACATGATCCACATGAAATGTACAAGAACACGGGTAACATGGTAAGAGCAGCAGAAGATAAAGTCAGGACACTATATTGCCCGCAGAACCCTAACAAGTATAGAAGTACACTGCTATAGTCCACTTATACTTTAAAATGGAGTAAAAGGTTTTGACCCAGTTGCACCCCAAAAAGACACAGCAAAAATGAGACCAGGCGCTTGTATGTTGACACCAGATTTTTCAGCAAAAGCAAGAGACCACAAAAGAAAAAAATAAAGGAAAATAAAAGGCAAAAGAAAAAAAAAAAGCATTATTTGCTTTGCTTATTCATTGCCAGGATCTAAAAGCCACAAATGGTCAGATTTCAGTTGTACAGCCACCTCTGATTTTCCAGTGTCCGAGAAAACAAAGAGATGGGAGAAAAATCAATACGTTTTGGCAAATAGTTGTACTGGGCTCCTTTTCCCATTATACCACAATAATTAACACGAGACTGAGACTTTTAACTAATAAACAAGTGTAACACATAGATGCAGCGCAAAGGATTCTCATTTACAATCCCTTTCACTGTACTGCAGGTTTTTTTTCAGTAATTTCTATTATTTTAAGTAAATATAACCTAGTATATAAACCTATAGGATACATCCTACCTTCTTCACCTTCCCCATCGACTGTTAGCATCACTGCTGCCTTACTAGAAGTGCTAGAGCAACCAAAGAACCATTTCAACACCAAAAAAAAAAAAGAGAGGAGCAGCTTCCAAGATGGCTTCTAAATCATCCATGGTAAGAAACCCGCTTCTTTTTCACACAGCTTTGCAGTTTGTAGTCATTTACACATTTGTAAAACACTACCAGTTGATGAGGTAGCACCCACTTTGCACTCACTTCAAGCAAGTGTAAATGCCTATGCAAGGTAAAACGAACTGGAGGAGGAGGTAGCTCAGGTGTTTCAAATGCTTAATTACTGAAAGACTAAAATTCAGGTGTTCCTCCTAAAGGGTTGCATGAGCTGAAAAGTTTTGCTATTTAACCCCAGAATAGAAATATATGCAACACAGAAGATACTGAAGTACCAATCATGAGAGAAATACTTATTTTAAAGTATATTAAAGATGTGCTAAAATTTTTACTCCTATTACATTCATTCAATTTTTTTGAGAAAGGACTCAGGACACTAAGTTACTACAACTACCTGAAAGGAGATTGTAACAAGCAATAGGACAGGAGGACAGGACCTTAAGTTGCACCAGGGGAGGTTTAGATTAGATGCTAGGAAAATTTCCTTCACTGAAAGGGTTGTTAAGCACTGGAACAACCTGTCCAGGGAAGCAGTTGGGTCACCACCTCCGGAGGTATTTAAAAGATGTATAGATGAGCTGTTTAGTGACCTGGTTTGGTGGTGGGCCTGGCATTGCTGGGTTAACAGTTGGACTCAATGATCTTAAAGGTCTTTTCCAACCCAAATGATTCTATGACCAACAGAGTACTAACCCTGAAAAAAACCACCAAATACTTTTCTTCTGTGTTAGCAAACTGAATCAGTTAATGAAGGGATCAGAGAAAAAACAGATGAAGCATCAGGCCAAGGAGCAGCAAAAAAGGAAAACAACAGAAGTGAGTCACCAGATCCGCTCTCCCACCAGAGCACCCCAAAGTACAGTAGGAGGTCAGGAGCCAGAAAACACCTCAGAAGAAAGCACTGAGGTGATGAAGCTATCACAATAGGCAATTATCTTGATATAAGATAGGTATTACCCCAATTTCCAACCTGATGCTCATTTATTTATTGATAACTCCAGTGCAGAGGTGCAGGTCTTTCAGTGCCAGAGTGCAGTACCACTTCTGTGCAGTTGAACATCTCAGGTGACACACAGAAAACATACGGAGGGATCTGGAAGTCTCAAGTGGGCATATACAGAGCTGTACATACGCTTTGCTGCCAAACATGGGAGGATCTTATCTAATATAAAAGTATAAACAGCAGCATTTTTTAACATGAAACCATTAAAAATGTACTTACTGCACATAGTCTAAATTGCAATTTGTTCAAGTTTTAATATTTTCATTTGTCTGAGTTGCATTTCTGTGGTCAACCAGTGCTACAGCATTTTACCCTCTAAAGCCAGTGTTTCACCTACAGTTAGTTCAGCTGAGCAGCAACCACAGCCTGTCCCTGTCCCCAGCTCCTTTAGTCCCACCGCTGCATCCATACTGTCAGTGTAGCTGTTTGGGTGGCTTTGTGGGAAACTTTATGGCAGAGGACAGGATGTAATTTTTTTAAAGCCATGCTACCTCATGCTCAGTTAATAAGTGTATTTGAAACTGTACCTTAAATCTCATGGAGTGATAATCCTCCAGAGATATTCCTTGCCCACCCTATGAACACGGCTATCCACTGCTTTTCAACCTGGGAGCTCATTTACACTAGCCTGTGGATGAAATACAAGGTTAAACAAAATATGAATGTCATCAGTTTACACCCAGTTAGCATAGATGTGAATAACTGCACTAGGAGCAAGATGACAGTCAAGTCAATTCATTGAATTTCATATTTTGTTCTTTTAATTTTTACAGCTTCTGGACTGCAAGCCCTCTCTAAGCAGTCGCTCTGTTTTCCTCTGAAGCCAGCAGGATAAGGCTCTGCTTCTGACCAGGATCATTACAAAGGACATGGGAAGCAGGGAGGAAGTTTTCACCAGGGAAGAGGGAAAATTATCCATGGCACTGTACCAAACAGAAAGCCCAAGTTGCTTCTCTAGACCAACAGTTACACAGATGAAGCTCTTCTCAGATCGTCTGGAGATACTTACTTGGAACTACTATTTTTAGTGTTTTATCACTTGTCCACAAAAATGCACTTTGACTGAAGCCTGGCAGTCAAAGATACGACACAGGAGTGTGAAGGGTTTCATCAAAATCCTTTAAAATAAAAAAAAAAAAAAAAAAGAGAGAAATATATTGTGTTTAGTTTTAAGTTAAATACATACAAAGAAAAACAAACAGGCTTCCCAGTTTGGACTGCTTTCCCTCCCTTGTGTTTGTGTAACTTAAACAAGCTTTTATTTAAAACATGATAGTTTCCAGATCCTTAAGACTTTTGCTTCAATTAGGCATTTCTGAAATTTCTGATTTAAAATTGAAATGACTGAGTAGCAAATGCAGCAGAATAAGAACACAAGCCCTGTGCTTTGGTAGCTTTTTATTTGTAGCACATTTTATTACATGTATCAATATTAAAATCTCTCTAAAAAGTTTGATTAAGGATTGAAATAATCAGAGAATCATAGAATCATAGAATGGCCTGGGCTGGAAGGGACCTTAGAGATCACTTTAATCCAACCTCCCTGTTGTGGGCAGGGACGCCACCTCTCGACTAGGTCATACTGCAGGTAAGATTACATGCCCACTGAAGATTTCTGTTGGGTTTGGGCTATGTCAGGCTATGGCACATCAAAAGACCCACGTCCTATGTTATCATTAAACTGCCAGAGTGGCAGAGATCTTTGGGCCATAATTCACTAATATATTTAAGTGTGTGGCTAGTTTCAGTCACACAACTAATTCCATCAGTTTCAGCAGGACTATTCACTTGCTTTAAGCGCTCAAACATTTTGCTGGATTTGAGCTCAGCTTTAAATGACTGATCCACCATACTAGGAGAATGCTGGGCATCCTGGGTAATTCCTAAGGGCATGAAGACGTCTTAGGAAAAAAAATGCTAGAGGAAAGATACAGACTAAGAGGCTGCCTCTTCAAGTCACAAAACCTGTATCTAACCCTGAACACATTCATTAAAGTATCTTGGATTAATAATATACCACTGACCTTAAATTTGAGTTTCCTGATTTGGTGGGAGTGGGACATAAATTTAGCTTAAGCACAGAAGGTTTTGGGGTTTTTTTATTTATTTTGTTCTTTTTCTGCTAATTCATTTAACATGTACTCCCTTTGGTTTCATTATGGAGCAAATTTTGAGTGAGTATAAATCCTGGGAGTTTTACTACCTAATTAAAAACATGTTCCTGTTCCACACATTGATGGGAAACTCATGTCTCAAAGGGTTAATTAACAGTCTTTACATATTCTGTATTTAGCTCAGGGTACAAAGCCAAAAACATAAATAATTTTTTAGACGGAAACAGGAGGTGCAGATGGTTTTTAAATTTGGTTCTTAGTGCATTTTGCACTAGCCAGAAATATGTGCTGTATAAAACCGAAACAATGACTCAGTAACCATACTTAACACGCAGTTATATTTAAAACGTTCTTCCCCTTTGCAACTTCTTATCTTTTAGGCTTATAAAATAGTAATTGTAAGCTTGCTGCAGTCAGATGTCTGTAAGTAAGAAGCCTTGAGACAGGAGTGCAAAAAAGATCTTCTAATCGAGAGAGACAAAGGACAAGTATGCGACTACGCTGTAGTGTACATAACAGATAATCATCTGACAAAACCAAAGTTAAACACTGGGGTGACAACAGAAATTAGCACACTGATTTACCAGCTCTCCATTTACAAAGCAAACACCCTATAAAATAGCACTAATTTGGCATTAACTTTAAATGAAGCAGAATTATTAACTGAGAATACCAGCTTAAAAGAAAAGTGAGAGAGGATCTTTCCGAGAAGAAAATGCTTAAAAAAATTCCATTACAAAGGCATAAAACGGAACATCAGCTCACACGAGTCCTGCTAGTCCCCCATCACCAGCTCTCACGTACATAAATATTCTATTGAATCCGCATGGCAAAGGGACCTGGTAAAAGCCAAAATTAATTGGGATGGCTGAATGAGACCATTGACCAAGGGGCTGCTAATTGGGTAAAAGTGTTTGCAGGCTTGAACTCACATACAATGTGCTATGGGACAGTGGAAGTGAAGGAAGCATGAGATGAATACAGAAGACAGCCAGACCATCTCATGCCCTGTTGTTACAAGTTATTCTGTTCCAACAACTAAGCGGCCTTGGACATGTCGTGACATTTATGTCTCACTCTAATGCCTCTTAATGGGACTTAAACTTTAACTAACCTCTAAAGGTGCCATGAAAGTGAGTTAATTTTTAACAGGCCTTTTGTAAGAGATCCATTTAGGTTAAGTTTACAGATTTGTGAAATGCCCATTACAGGCGTTCTTGGAGAAAAACTGCAATTTAGGATTGCATTGGCCTTGGATATAAAAACTACACGTATTCCTACAAACCACCTACACCTAAACTAATACTCCACCTTGGAACTGCAGCTCCAGCTAAACTGGCTGTCTCCCCATGTCAGAGCATCCACCTCTAAAGGGGGTTCCAGTCTGTGGTTTCAGAGCAGAAATAAACAATCCTCCATAGCCTTGACTTTATGTTAAAGAGCTTGGTATTTTTTTATGGGCTATAAGCTGTTGTGGTCCTACTAAGGGTTCCTTGCTCAGTATGTTGATGGTTCTGGAAGCCTTTAATTCCCTCAGTAAAAGGGCAGCCTTGATACCTTGGTGTCCAGTATCTAAAATCTAGAATCTGTAGGCTCCCAGCTCCTTCTTTGTGATCCTCTCAGGAGCACGTTTTTGTGTTTGCCAACACTCTTCTGCTTCTAAATGACTTAGACATCATAAATGTGATACTTAAGAAGGATTATATGGCTATTACATCACATGAAAATGGGGAACACAATAGTAATTTTTTTTCAAGCATTTCCAGTTTTGCTGTAAGACTTTATGAAGGAAAATAATTTGCTAAGACTCCAGATCACACACAGATCTGCAGATCACTTGCAAATCAGCTCACCTAAGGAAGCCAAGTCTTGCTAAATAGGGCACAAGTTGTGCCAAGTACTGTACGTCCCAGCATTGAAGACACCACTGTCAACAACAGGCAAGCTTCTCCCTCTACGCAGAATACTAGTCTCTTCTTTCTGCTTTATCTAGAAAATGATAAAAGTGTGGCAGTGTGGCCTAGCTTGAGTTGGTAGTATTCCCTGAAAAAGACCATTTTTCTACTTCTTCCAAGAGTAGAAAAGCACTCTGGCAGCACAGAGGGCTTAACATCCAAGTCCTGAATGTCAGAGCTAAGGATCAGGCCACAGTTTCACTGTAAAAGGTGAAGCTGGTGGCCCAACGAATTAGGTTTTTGGTCCCCATGCCTATGATGTGGAGACTTGCACTCTCTCTGCCTTGTGTGTGTGCTAGAGGACTACCTGCTGTTGTCCTCCTTGCTCCTCCTCCCACTTCTGGGTTAGAGTCAGAGCTGTCCCAGGGGAAGATCAACTCCCTGCCACCCTTGAGATGGCAAACTGGCCCCACTTGCAGAAAATAACGCTGCAGTGCTGTAGCAACAATATAGCAAATCACGCAAGAACTTGCAGGAGAAGGGAAGTTTTATTTTAAAACTGATTATTTTAAAACTGACCTTTTAAAAGCTGATTTCAGTCATACCGTTGTACCTCTATCCTGACTCACAAGTGCTGTGACTTGTTGCACCTGAGTGGTCTGCCCAGCATACAAACACCCAGATGCTCATATTCAGGTGTCATGTCCAGACTTCTCTGCAGTGACACAGAGGACCTGCCAACTATCAACTCCTTCTCCTGTCTCCTCCTCTTCCTTAGTTCTCTGCCCTGTGCTGGTTCTGAATGTGTCTTTTTGCACCCTTCAGTGAATGACAGTGATTAATCTCTCTTATCCTGTTCCACCTCTGTGAATCATCAGGATTTACTCACTCTACTTTGTTTCCAAATCTGGGTGACTTAACAAGCTGCACACACTCTATACTAGGATCCTGATGACCTGCTAATCCAGCTGCCATCAGTACATGCCATTCTCTTAACCCTTCTCCAACTGCCTACTCATTCTGATGTTTCTGCAACCAGACGTCCATTTACTAATGCACTAATTTTGACATTTCTCCACATCTCCACCAGCTTTGGTGGGTCATCTGTAAGTAGCATATGGGACATTTTCTGTTGCACTCTCTAAGTAACCCAGCTGTCTCCAACAGCAGGATGTAGACTTTCTGGTTACATAAAAGGAAAGGGGACAGGATGGACTATGCCTGATATTCTGGAAAATGAAGTACACCCACAAAGGATACAGCCCCAGCAAATGATAGTTGATGATGCTGAACACAGGGGAAATGGAAAGTAAATTTTATGCACTGGGTAGAACAACAGTCCATAGCCAGAATAAGTGATTATAGCCAGAAGAGATCAGAGGTAATGAGTATGGGAAGGAAAACAGCAAACACAGTACAGAGCAGGAGTTCTTTCTATTTCAGGTTAGCCCCCGAGAAGAGAAAAGAAAGAAGGAAAAAGATACCAGGTGAAGAACAAAGTGTGGATGAAAGCAGAAATATCTGTGAACATTGTAGAGGGAGTGCGCTAAGGGAAGTGCAAGTTTGAAATAGAAAAAGACCAAGAAACAATGTTTGTGGTAAACAGAAATATAAGTTACTGCGACATTATCTCATGCAATTGTTTTTGGTCAGAATACCACAATAACATAGAACCACCAGCCCAGTGCTCAGCGCAAAGGGGTTTCCAGAATGAGGACTGCTGGTGGCATTTTATGTAGACAGCCACTCACTATTCCACCTACAGTAACAAACCCCTTATTCATATTCTTGTCCACCCGTAAATATCTTAGGGCTCAATGTGGGACATAAGTGCACACCTGAAATTCGTAACAAGGGCTTCTCTGAATAGTTATGGCCTTCAGCACAAGTTGAAGTGCTCTGCTGTAACGTCTAAAACAATATCCGTGTTTTATCTGGGTCCAAAAACTGCTGTAAGATGTACAGAAATAGAATGCAGGCAGCGGGTCAAGTGTGACAGTTGGTGAGAAAAGGAAAAAAAGAAAAGGTAAGTATGTCCAGAAAATATGAATACAAGATAATGCAATACAAAGGTAAGGAACAGAGTACAAAGAGAATAAGCAGTTTTGTCTCTTAACCCTCTGATATTAACCCCGTATTCCAACTCCATTATGGCATCTCTCAAGTGTCTTGCTCAGTTTTCCGCCTTATGGCTCTCCCCACTCCCCAACCACCACTTGAGTCAAATAGCTGCTTTCCATTCCCCTCACCTAGTTAGTTTTAGGAGAATTCAGGTTTTCCCAGCCTGTTTAGCTCTTTCGAATCCATCCAACAAAAACATAGGCATATTTATCCAGGATAATATAGACATTTCAGTACTAAATGCTTAATTTTAGGGTTCATTGTTGCTACCTGCCAAACCTTATACATGTCAGACTCTAATAACTGAACCATGAAAATTACAGCTAATTTTGAAGCATTGCTGGGGATGGGAGGGAGGAGGAAAAGAACCCTGGAATTACAAAATTACTAGCACAGGCTGGTTAGAAAACTGATTATTTTCCCCATCTTGCTTTCTACAAAGAATACACGTGAATGCAGTGACTTTTTTTCCTTAGGTGTCCGCTCTGGATTGCTGACCTTGTTCAACTTGCTGCTTCTTTTCTTTAAATCCTCTTTTCTTACCAATTTGCCTAACTGTTGTTTCTAGGAACATTTGACAGCCTGAGCAATGGCAGACAGAAATATCTAACTGTTACGCCACAAGATTTTCTGCAACTTATTAACCATTTTCCAGTCTCGGGCATCAATCCAACAGATAGATAGTTCTGACCCTAGCTTGACTTCATCCCCATCTGAAGACACTTTGTGCCTGATGGAAGGAGAAAGTTATGTAAATTAAAAAAATAATCTAGATGGAAGAATAAATGCAAAATTCCAAGGTAAAAGAGGGTGACCATTCTGATACATGTGAGAATATAAAGGGAAAAAAACACATGAAAATTGCTCAAGTCACTTAAATTCTTTTATAAAGAAAATTCTTTTTTATAAAGAAAATTACGCCACCTCTTCCAAGATGTGACTTTTTGTACCTAGAAATCATAGACCAAATCCTGCTTGTATCCATTTCCTAGTATTTCCATTTCAAGGGAGAATAATAAGAGAATATATTCCTAGAATGATGGAAAATGATCTCAGAGTACAGCACGCTGTGCCACAACTTCTCTTTAGCTCGAGAACATTTAACAAGCCCTGCATATTAAGTTTTGCTGTACCAGGAATGCTTTAATTCTGCCTTTTACTTGCTATGTATGAAATTAGTTTTACCCTCTAAAAGCTCAAATAATCTGATTTCCTGAAGAAAAACAACTTGGGAGTAAGTTGTAGCAATTCTGAATCAGCAGCTCCAGCTCAGGTATTGGAACAGCATCCATGGCCTCTGTCTCTGTTCAGCAAAATAAGTTAAAGCCAGATAATCTAAGGCTGCTCCAAAGATCAACGCAAACAAAGGAAAACCTCCTTTCTATTTCAATTAGCCTCGAATCCAGCCCTCAGGCACTGAGTCCTACCCAAGTCTAACCCCAGCTTATGCTCTCTGCTCTAACTACATACTGCCTCATCTCCAGGTATTGCAAACTTGAAGTGATGAAGGAGGTGCTGAGCTATTTCCCCATGCAAACATTGCAAAACATAAGTGTTTGTGCACAGCTTTCTGCTGGCCTCTGTCCCCTGCTGAATTTCACCTCTATATTTATATCAGGATCAAAAAACCTGAACTTAGTATTGCCATAAGGAAATAATCTTTCTATTTTCTCAAATATCTTTTAAGATTTTTGAACTGGGTTGAAAACTGAGTAACATCTGCAGAGTGATGGAAATATCACTTAAGTAAGCTTTTTAGTCCAGATCTTGAAACTGGGTCCAAAGGAATATAAGATTTTGTATCTTAATCTTATAAAAAAGAAAAAAGAAAAAAAAAAGAAAAATTAAGTTCGGAATGGATTGTGCTTTATTTCTTGGCTTTCCAATGGAAAAACAAACAAAAATCAGCTAGTCCATTCAAGCACATGTTATGTACTCATTCTGAGTAGTGTGTCTGTGCCAAGAACATTTTCTACTATACAATTCTCTTACTATGTATAACTGTATACTTCATTTTGCCTAGAAATAACCTCACAGCATCACATAGTAGAAAAACAATGGCCAAGAAAATTAACTACCCACAAATCAACATTGCTGCATGGGCTTGCAAGCTAGCACTTGAAATGATTGGGAAATCCAAGTCTATTTTTAATGTCATATTTGTCCCCCAACCATTGCTTCATCAGCATGATAAACATTACAATTTGTGGTTCCAAAAGAAAATAAAAAAGGAACCCATCCAGGCAAAACCATATTTATGCAACTCTACAAGCATCCAGAGTGGAACATGTGTATCCATAAGTTTAAACAAAACAGTAATAAACAAACTAGTTGCCTTCAGTGTTTTCATTTATGCTATGCCATGATATTATCCTTTGGTATTTAGTGCAGCTAGAGGACACAGGAATCAAAGCTCTTTAGTTTGTTTGTAAACGCCCTCTCACTGCTGCAAGCAATTTTGTTGTCTGCCCTATGTATTTATTTTTTCTATAACAAAATACATTGTGTGAGTTGTTGAAGAGGCAATCTACCGCATTTCACTGCTAGTACATGCAGTGTTTATCCCAGGCCTTCCTAGCCAAGAAAAATGGGCAATATTGAGAGACAAATCTGAAATACTGTGTTGATCCAAGGTTATATGCTTCATCACCTTAAACAACCACCCAAAATAAATCTGATGCCCAAAGCAGCCAGAGGAAACAGAGCTGATGAACAGGTGGAGTATGTAACAGAAATGGCTACACAGAAACTTGGTCTAAGTGCCATCAGGGTGATGATATCACAGCAAATAAGTACAAAGACTGAAACATTTACCAGCTTGCTGTCACCACGACCAGCCTGTTGTCAACTGTCTTGTCTGGTTTTGTATATTTGGACTTTTCACACAGACGTTAGCATCCATTATCCACAAGACATAGTTTCTTACTGGATCAAGCCTTTGCTGACCCTGAGCATGTTTTATTCTCCTAGTTTAGCTTTCTAGTAGAAAAGAATTCGGCAACATTAAGTTTTGACATTTTCTTTTTCTTACTTCGAGCAGCTGAACAGAGATGGTCAAACAACTTTTATGTAATCCCCTCAACCAAAGAGTTCAACAACACTGCATCTCTGCCACTTCTTCAGTTTAGAAACTACAGAAAAGAGTTAACAAAATGAATATTCCTCTTCCTTGCCTCAACTCTCCTAAAATAAACTGTATCATCCTAAACTCACAACAGAGCAGCATTTCTTCAAAGTCTGAAAGGATTTTTTTCAAGCTAAAAAAAAAGTTTATGAAAAAATGTGAGGCAGTTTCATGCAGTTACACCCAATACAACACTGTAGTAAGTATTTGTTGCTTGTACAAAAGTACCTGGAGATACAACCACTGAGAGGATAGAGAAACACATTTCTCCATCTTTCTGATACATTCCTGTTAACATCTCTCTCAAAGCGACGGAAAACATCCTAGATCTGTAATTCCTCATTCCCAAACTAGGATATTAAAAGTATGAAGAAGGAAAGGAACAGAGAAAGCCACAGAAAATCATCAAAGGTCATCAAATGTCCATTGAAGAATAAAGAAAATTACTTTCTCACCCTTTTCTTCTTCCTTCCAGACCCTGCTATCTTCAGTTCCCTGGCCTGAAGCAAAAATGAGTGACAGTTTTGGAAGTTTGGTTTTCCTTTGGGAAGGCTGGGGAGTCCCCTGCTCTGGTAGTTAGCAGCATATCTGAAACAGTACTATGGCTCATCCTGGGTGGGTAAAACCATGCCAAGGTAACTGCTTGCTATCACCACTTCTCACCAAAAAACCGAATGGCTGTGCAGCAGGCTATAGGGCAGTAGCATGTAGGTCTGTGTGAACAACGGCTTGGTCTTGAAAATTCCTTGGGTGAAAACAACTTCCTAAAGTGAAAAAAAATGCAAGATGATAACTAAAATCCAGAGCCCATGCAACCTGCAGCATTTTGAGTAGAGCCTAAATACTTCTGTAGGAATATTCACTTTATTTAACCTCAGCAGACATCTCCTTACTTGGCAGCTCAGCATAACAGCCTGCAGAAGAAAACAACACTGTTGGTTTATGAGGAAAAGCAGGTAATTTGGATAACTGAGTGGCAATTGAAGATCTCTACCCTTTTTGAGGGGGACTGAGTTCAGTCCGGAGGTCCAGCAGGATATTGTGTGTGGCTGAGGCTGCTCCTGGTTGTTTCAGGACAACGGGTGCAGAGGGACATGTGTGGGTTTCTGCTACGAGCTCTGATAAATTTGTTATTCCCTTCCCATGCACAGGTCTCTCTCTTTTTTTTTTTTTTTTCCCCTTTGCCTTATTTCCTCCTTCTTGTTCCTTTGGCAACAGCATATGATAATGGTCAAGAACCAAGAAACATTATCCTTCAATGCAGAGCAGGAAATATTGCTGGTATGAGAAAAACAGCACTTCCCATAGAGGTGGTCTGCTTCTCACCTTCCACTTCACTGGGATGAACTTTTCTCTTTTCTCTCTCCCTCCTCACTGAATGCCCAACTTTGTTTTAAAAGTTAAAGGAACAGTGCTGGTATCTTCAGAGGAGAAGGTCAGCTGTATTTCCAAATGTAGGTCATTTTTACTCAGCTTCTGATGAGAAAAAAAAAAACTAAAAAGTTATTTCTGAAAGCTGCTAGCACCACATTTTCCCTGAAAAGCTCTTATATGTCAAATTTACATTCTTCACTAAGTACAAAACCACATCTAAAGTACTGTATTTCTATTAAGGGTGAGGTAAAACTGGGCTGCACTGACTTATTTCATGACATTGAGAAGTAAGAATAATACTGAAAAAAAAAAAAGATCTAACCATGAATCTATAGCACTTTTCTCCCAGTACATGTGTGACACAAAAAAAGTGTTAAAGTTGCCAAGCCAAACACTCAGAAAGTCAGAAACGACAATATATTTGACCTTACTTTGGTTCCCCTGTGAATATATAATATAATGATTACACATTCAGGATTGGGGTGTTGTTTTTTTTTTAGTGGGTCTTCGTCTCATTTTGCGAACCGAAATGAAAAGCGCTCACAAAACAACACGTTCAGTTGGCTGTTTCGACTTACTCTTCAGTGTGTGATCAGGGCCTTTACATACTTCACTTTATTCAAAAGCTGTTCTCAAGATAGCTTTATTAATTTCCTCAAGACTTCTTGTGTCATATTCAACACAATAGTATATGAGTGTTTCATATGTGTTAACTATCTTCACAGCACAGTTTCCGTTTTGCATCTCAAATAATGGTAGCAAATTAATTTGTTTGGTTGAGACACCTGGGACTTAAGTCTTCACAATACTTACAGTCCCAAATAAAGGTCCTAGTGCCCTCTACTGCACCTCTAAACACAGGATCCAGAAATAAGAAATGCAAAATTTTCAGTCATGTGTGATAAAGTCTGGTTTTAGTGATTTGCTTAGGGTCTTCTCATAGGAATTATGGAAGAGATGGGCAAAGCCCATCGTTTCTCTTCCAGTAGTCTTCTACCTCACTTAATACAGGAGAAAATAGAATATTTGAATCCACATTCAAAAGCACCAACCTTCTTGACTTCACAGCTCTGGTGCACCCCACGAGTAGACATATCTTGTGTGCTGAAAAATGTAAGGAATTTGACACTTAAAAATGAACTATATGGTTAAAATGTAAATGTGTGACCCAAACTGAAATTGTGCATGCAGTCTCAAACTTTCATAATTACTTGCCTCGAATTCCTTGCCTCAAAAACCTTGATGATGTTCTTTTAATGTGAACTTGAACATGCAGTGCATATGCATAATGTTTTTAGTGGGGAGTCTCGAGTCTTGCTGAATACCTCTGCCTCACTATTACACCAACTTTTTTAAACCAAGCATACCAGAAGGTTGAAACCGGAGTAAAATGCAATATATAATAAAAGCAAGAGAGGCAAAATTGTAATCACTAAAGATCAAATTCATGTCTATAAGAAGCCACTGTAAGTCCAAATATAATATTAATCCCAATTAATATTAATCCCTCCTTTCAGAGTCCAAATAACATTAAATTGGTATAAATATCTTGTGATGAGGGTGTAGAATTGTAGATTTTTAAATTAACTAGCTTACTTTTTAACTCATTCTATTGATACCAAATAAAACTTAAAATATCATATTTATTTAACATAATGGGAAATTCAGTTTCACTACACAAAATGTATCTCTGCTAAGCCAAATGCTGGGGTTTTTGACAGGAGTAAGCAGCAACTGCCATTTATGGTTTATTACATAAAATGACTTCAAGTCCATCTCAAGGAAATATACGTAATTAAGTGAATACTGCAATCATACACTCCCCTCAACTTAAACAATTCTAAGCACTACACAAATATGAATTAGATTTCTTGTATGATAGTACTGTAATTATTTAAAAAAGCATGAAGGAAAAACCTGGCAGACTCTATGGAGGTACCATCACAGTGGCATAAACCTGATAATCTTAAGATTCCAAACACAGTGAAGAAAACTTATTAGAAAATTCTGTCTGGGATGAAAAAGAAAGGTGCCAAGTGTTTCAAAGTTACAGATACAGTTTTAAGAGATTTTCCCAAGGTCTATAATATTTAGGCAGCATTCAATCCCTTGGGAAAGTATAGGAAGATTTCTATCTTGGTAAGGAAAAAATATCTCTCCGAGCTCCTTCCTATGGAATACAGAAGGTGGTGTCCCTGGAGAATTTGGAAGCTGGACGCAGCTGCAGCATGTTCCTGCAGAACGATCCAGGAAGCCCCGTGTAGTGTCTGTTCCTCAGCAAAGGCATGAGCACAGTTACAGGAAGGTTCTTACTGTACACAGTAACAGACATGAACTCATACCAGAGACATGGATCCAAAAATTTTCTGAACTGCTTAATATCTGAGCCCAGATCCAGAAATGAATGTTAACATTTCTACTCTCTGCAATTGGCTTAACTCTCTTCTTATTGCAAATATCTCTGCGATTCAGTTGGATTTAAGTTTGAAGGGCAGAACTGGAATATGTGGCATTAAAGGTCTCTGCAAAAGCTAGCCTGCCTCTGCATATCTGAAACTACTTAAGAGCATATGGCAGCTAGCTCTCTTTCACTGACAGTAGAAACTGACAGCATACCAATACTAACCCTCACTCACCAGGACTTCAAGAAAAGTCTAGTTTTTCCAATGAACTAAAAGAAATTTAAAAGGGTCCCCTAGAATGGCTAAATATGTATTTATTAAATATGTATTTATTATAGATACGTATTTATTTAGCCTGACAAAATGGAAATGAAATTTTCAAACCTGACAAATTCTCTTTCAGCTAAAGCAATAAGGCCTAAGTTGCTACCCCTATTGTGGTCATCACTGGCACACATGGAGCATGCTGGTGACTGACCCACCAGTTGCAGTCATCCAGCACTTTTGTAACTACCCTCTGGAAAAACAAACAAACAAACAAACAAACAAACAAATCCCAAGCATTTTCCAAGTAGGAGGAAAAAGGATGAATAGCTAGTCCTTACAGCACAATCCCAGAGTATCCTCATTAAAGAGTTAACAGCAGGAGTTGAAATTTATTTTCTTCCCATGACTTGACTAGCCCATGCCTTGGTCATGTGATATTGTTAACAGCTTTTTTCTAGCTGAAACACCAAGGCATTAGGAGCATGCTCCCTACTATTCTGAAATTTAAGACTACCACTTGACATTGCAATATTGCAGCTATCAAACTGTTGGGGTCTTTCCTTACCAGAGAACAGTGCTAACCAAATCTGCTTCTGAATCGAGGGCTTTAATACCAATAGGAACCTCTAAGCAGCTGGGAAAAGATGACAAGTGTGTCTGTTAGGGTACATGCTGAGCTTTGCACTGGACTCTAGCTACAAAACGACCTCTCAATCTGAAAGGAGCTGCAGATGAAATGGGACAGACTAGGTACATTAGATATGACCCCAGCAGACAGCCTCCCAGATCTTTAATCATTTTTAGAACGAGACTGGGACCAAATGTTCTTAAGCTCTCGGAATTTCTGAAGAACTGTTTTTTCAATTCCACTGTCCAGCTAGGATGGGAAACAGAAGTGCTGAAAGCTACAGGAAAAATGCTGCTCCAGCCCAGTTTTACAGTCTCAGAAAATCTGGAGAGCTTTTATAAACTTTGGATCAGTGTCTGCAGCTCTTTCTGAACCAAACCTCTGAACTTCTGAAGTCCAGCCAGAATTCAGATCATTTGTTGACTTTCTCTGTGAGACAGTTAAAACACTGAATGTACATGTCTGCACGGTTAGGACCTGACACTGTGTAAACATGCAGAGACCACTCCCTTCTCACCTGGAGAGGACACTGATCTTGTCACTGGGGTCATTTTCCCACTCCTCAGCGAACAGCCAACACCACATTATATTCAAGTTCAGCAGTTAAGGCTACAGGTACCCACTGCTCCTACCATTCCCTGCCAAATGGGAGTGAGCACAATCCACCGTACAGGGGCCTTTGAGTCACTGAGCCCTGCCATACCTACTGAAATAGCAATGGTTGTTAAAGACTCTTTCCCACCCATCTGGTTGCATCAACAGGTCAAAGCCTGGAACAGTTTGTCCTGGACACCCTTTGTTCCGTCCTTCTGAACACAGGGATGTGAACACTTGAGAGGCCAAGCTTGGTGCTGTCCTCTCGGTGAGGCATGACCAACAACACATGACCACTGAATCACCACCACCACATGATCCCCGACTTCAGACTTGAGAAACACACTGCGACTTTGAAAAATGAAACAAATAAGCAGCCTAGAACTAAGATCCAAACTTGTACCAAATATTTGCACATCGATGTTTATAAAATGCTCTACCGAACACTCGCCTTTCTTATTTATACGTAAACAGATTGATGAAACAGCAGCAATAAAAATAGAGCATACAGGTGGAAATACTCATCTGTCAAAGTGACAAAAGTGGGTAAGTCAGGGTTTATTTTTTTTTCTATTAAATCACCAAGAAATAGCTTAAATAATACTCAAAAGTTGTAAACTTATACTTTCTACAGTATTCTATTATTTTAATAAAGAGGTCATTGTTCATGGAGTGTAACTACTATCTGAGGACGAAATTAGCTATGCTGACTTAATTGATGCTATTTACTTTTGCAGTCCATTGGCAGCCAGCCATCTTCTGTGAATACCAGTTCTCCAATTAATTATGATGTTCCCTCAGCTTGCCTGAGTTTTCTGCAGTGGCAGCTGCTATCTGGTAACAACTATCATGCACATCAGCAAAAGAACAATCTCTCTCTTTAAATTTAATAATAGATTGTTTTATCACTAAAAGCAATGTCCTGAGGCATAATCTTCCGAAACCTCTTTTACTCTCATTGACTTGATCAGATTTTAGTGAAAGTCAGTCCTCTGGTTCTCGCTAGTGATGTAATACGACACATAAGAGCTAATATCCCCCCCACCTCCCCAAAATAAAGCCTTGATAATCACTCAGGTAGTATTTACAAAAAATGGCACACATTTCTAATTAACTAATTTTATAATCATTCAGCAGTTTCCTGGGGAAAAAAAAAAAAAAAATCAGTGGGCCGAAGTGCAGAGGGTGAGTGGGAAGAAGTGTAAGAAAAGCATTGCTTTTCTGAATCCAAAAATTTCTGAGACCTGTGCTTGTTCCTCTCCAAACACTGCAGCAGGAATGAATGCTGCTATAGTTTTCTACAGGAAATCCTCAAATCCACTCATTCTGATGGCATGTTATGATGATCCAAGAAGGTGGTATTTGCGGAACAGAAAACCAAGGAAGAGTACATAGTATTTTGCCTTTGAAGAAATCAGCTGGATGCGGGCCCTCTTTTGACTCACCTTCAGCTTTCTATGTCTGATGTCTGTTCTTGTTGGCCTGGCTAAAATAATATTTTGTTATTGTTGTTACTATTTTGCTGTTCAATGCCTAACAGATGTGAGCAGGTTCATCTCACTTCCTGTCACTGCATATACAAAAGTAAATGTCTCTTTGCAGCTCACATACACAGAGCTGGAAGCATCACTTTTTGGGAGTCTAGCAGGACAGAGAAAATGGGTTTACTTAAAAATCTATGTACATATATATGTGTATGTATGCAAACATATACACATATTTTTTCTTAGAGAAATGTGAGATGAGCAATGAACAGATCTCATGAAGAAAATTAAGAATAAAATATGTTCTGCAAATGTATTTGCTGATTCAGAAGCATTACTTAAGTGATATGTTTTGACCATATGTGTCCTGATCCTATTGGGAGTTATCCAACTCAGAGTTTGGGCCAATGGAATTAGGGTGGAATAAAGATGAAGCCAATGACATTTTCTTTCCATTAGCTGGAAAAAACTGGCTAAGAAGGAAAAAAAAAAAGATGACAAAAACTGCATAAACTGTTAAATTTGCTGCATAGAAACACACTGTGTGTCAGGCACCAGGAAAATTACTTGCTCTAACACAGTTACATCTGGGATTCTCTTTGCAAAAGATGCCCAGTCCACTCCACTGGATTTGGCTAACCCTTGGCGTTTTAGATGCATTCAATTCAATTACTACTGGAAGAAAACATGAAAACTTGTGCTTAATCTAAAAAAAATATTATTAATGAACATATATGTACCTCTTCACTAACTTTTATGTTTTTCTCAAACTTTTCTGTTACATTACAAACACACATTTCTGTGCTGGCTGTACATTGGCATATATATATACACACACACATACGTATGTACACACATATGTATTCCTAAATCTATTACAATTGACAAAAGTTCATGATATGTTTGAGATTACACTCATCCTGTTTAATGCTGTCTGTAATAAACTAATAAAACTAACTCAGTATGAGAGAAAACCTATAGAAAAATCCATTTTCTGAATATAACCAAACTTCTCCTCAGAGTGCTTACATCACCTTTCTGCTGGAAAGCCAGCTGAGACATGCACTATGATAACATCTGTGCAGTACACACTATTCATTCGTGCAGAATGAACTCCAAAATAGGCCTTGCAATGAAAATAGTGAAATGCTGAGGTACGGCTTCCAAAGCATGGAGTGTAACGGTAGGTGCAAAAAGAGGCACCAATGTTATTGATCACTTTTGGGAAGGGATGTGCAAAGCCACTGTACTGTTTCTGCTTACCTGCAAGGGCTCACATTCATAACAAACTTTATTCCCATGTTTGCTATATTCTAATTTTCCTTGTTTCTCTCCAGGTAATACAGACTTGCTAAACATCTTTGGCAATAGGGTGTCCCAACAAAATGCCACGGCTTGTTGTGTTTCCCACTTATTAGGACAAGGATTGGATCCAGAGAAAGCCAGTGATTTTCTGATTAAATTAAGGTACCTTGGAAATGATCACTTGTGGAACCTATCATGTTTTGCTTAAAGCTGATGAGGTGTTTTCAAAATCCAGCATACAGTCCTGGGGTCAGAAGTGGGACAAATCACAACAGAAATAAGGGTTAAAGTCATTAGGGATGGAGAAGGAAAAAAAAAAAAGAAAAACACCTCTCGTCTCTCATGGGATCTTATGGCATCTGACCCAGGACATGCCCCACTTGACTTTGCTGTTTCAAGGGGAAGACATGAGTCTCCCTCCTGCTAGTCCTGAGCACCAGGGCCAGCATTTGATATCCCTGGCTTTCAAAGCAGAGCTTCCTAGACCTCTGCAAGCGATCTTGAAGCCTGAATTTTAATTAAAGTGCATCTCTACTCATCACTTCTACACCTGTGTGCCTGAAAAGCTGAACCGGAGGACATTCATTTCTCCAGGCAGTGAAATGTAATGATGAATGTAGCATAAAAATATGGACAAACTGGAATAAAGAGGGACTTACTTGGTACTCTGAGAAGCAGCACAATACATTTTATATCAGTATTAAATATGGTAAAATCCATTGCTGCAGAAGGTTGTTCATCACTTGGGCCTACTTAGTAAACTAAGCAAGTTACACATCTAAGTCTGCCTCAGGTACCATATGCTGGTATATGATTCTGCTGTTACGAATCCTATTATAAAGTCAGTGTAAAATACATTTATGAATGTGGCAAAACTTTTCTAGTCCTTCCAAAACATTAATATTTCCAAAACATTACCTCAGAAAAAATACAGCATTTCCTCTCAGAGAAAACAGGTTTGTTAAACAAGCCCCCTAAAAAGAAGCTAGAAAGAAAAATGTTTAATTTCTATTTTCTTATTGCTAACTCATTTTCACATTAAAGCAGCTGATCTGTCTGTCACTCTCAGCCTCACTAGCAAAATATTCAAAATATTTTCATGATCAAGATTTGTCAGTGGATGATTTAGTTCTGGATTGATTCAGATGTGATCCTTCCTTCAAAACCTAAGGAGCATTCTTATGTATTCCTTATGACTCTACAATTAGGCTCCCATCAGTTTAGGAGCCCATTTGTGTCTACAATAACGCATCTTTCAAAAGAAACAGTTAAACATATTTTTTGCAACTGATTCTAAACATTGTAACTGGATACATCCATTACATTGCAGAAGCCTAGTTCAGCATCAATATCAAGTGTCTTGTTCTATGACCTTGAGTCAGATGGGAATTTAGAGATCTGCCAGATGTTTGGTATCTCAGCCGGAGATGCAGGGAGTTCTCTCTGCTAAGGAGTGAAATAGGGAACGATGGAATTTCAAGCATTTGGCAATGTGTTTTGTTCTGTATGACACAATACTAATTGAGATAAACAGACATACTCCAATAATATCACTTGCCAGGTCAACTTCCAAAGACTAGTGTGAGAGAATACCCTGGTCAGCAAAACGTTTTCAAGCTAATGCTTACCTCTGAGCGTATGTTTAATTTCCACTCATTTCAACAGGACTTAAGAAAAGGCTTTTCTAGTTGAGGGCTGACACAAAAAAAAAGTGGTTAAGTACCTTTCTGAGTCAGGGCCAAAACTGGAATAAACAAATAACAATTTAAATAGTCCCATATGATATATAGCACATTTCCATTCCTCTCATGACTTGTTTAGACATATAGAAATATTGTCCAAATACTCATGTTGCATACTGGCTGCCTATTCTAACACAGGTCAAAATGTCCTGTTTGAAAAAAAATAATAATAATTTTTGGACACCCTGCAAGTTTCCAAGGTTTATGTTACTGTGGAGGAGGAACCACGCATGGGAATTTTTTGTTATATTTTCTTTTAATGAGTCCTGTAAGCAATTGTTTCACAATACAGTCTGAAAGGCTAGAACAATTAAATGACTACAGATGTGTCAAATGATGCAGGAAAACCATGAGACACTTCCAAATGAGTAGGCGGAGGGTGTGAGGAGACCATATCCTGTAATATATGAATCTCAGATTCTTTGGCAAGCAGCTTATTTTTATGGAAATGTCCCGGTAAGCCTGGAACAATCTAATGGTTTTCAAAGTATTTCAAATCAACAGCATAAAAGCGCTGTTGGGAACAATCTTTTTATGTTGTGGTGATTTTGAATTGGCCTGGGAACAGTGTATTGAAGAATATGCAAGAGCTAAAAGGACCAAATTATAAATGCATTTGCAAGCTGTAGGTGAGAAAGACTGTCATAAAGATAATGGAGTTCATTAGTGCAAGAGGCATAGAGGAAACAGTGCTGGTTGCTTTCATCTACTTTTGCTGACTCTCAGCTTGGATTTCAGCCACGGACACAGCTTGCAGCAATAACAGGGTTGCTCTAAGTTATGCCATCTTCAAATGGGCCTCTGTGGAGGCTTGTCCTGCAACTCATTACACAGGAGCCACATTCGTCACTTTGTCTTCTCAGTTTCCTGGTGAGTGATTATATGAGGACCACTTCCAGTCCTTTTCTCTCCCATTTATACCTGAAGGAAAGCAGGTCTTGTAGCTGTGATTGTGTAGCCCAATTAAGTCCTAAATTGGACTGAGGCAGCCCTGATAACACCAGTGGGAGGAGACAAAGCAGGGCTTCTTTCAGCAGTGAAAATCAGATGGTAGCTTCCGTTGCACAACAAGGCCCCACACAAAACCGTGTGCCAGCGCTACCTGACCACTAAGCCAAACCCTGTTGGATGTGGTAACGGCTCCATGTGTGAGCAGAAGAGGGAAATGGGTGGGCAGCCAGGACGATGACAAAGCTCCCTGCAGGAAGCATCAGATTTCAAATCATGGAGCCTTTCAAGGGACACATCTCTTTGCCTGATGCTATTCTTTTGCCTTGTGCATAAAAAAGATGGATCAAGGATGCAAAATCCAAAACATGGCTTATTCTTCTCTACAGCTCTATGGATTTCTCACAAAAGGTATAATTTAGTAGTTTTGTTCCAAAAGAAAAAAAAAAGACAACAAAAAAAAACCCAAATCCCAATCTCTGAGAATAAACTAAGGTTCATTTGAAATCAGCTCTCGCTGAAGGTTTTGGAAAAGCACCAAGGAAAATCAAACATATGAAAGCAGCCTATAGTCAGGGGGTCACTGGATAAATAATGCTGCAGATCTTTACAATATACCCACTACAGGAGGAGGAGTTACATGCCTGAGCTTCTAGGCTTTTATGCATTAGAGCTGGACCTCAAAAGAGAATGAATGTCTTGCCAAAAATACTTGGAGACCACTAGTGCCTGAAGAATAAGCCTCTACTATCTCAAATATTTTCTTTTCAGTAAGTCCCCATCTTCCCAATTTTGAGAATGTGATTAGATATTCTAGAAATCTGTGTGGACAATAAAAGCTTTTATATAAAACTTTCTAACAAAATAGGCATATGTATATAAACAACGTAACCTGGAAGTTAAGTGACGTACATCAAATTTGTTTGATTAATTTGCTTTATGCTCTGTGAAAGAAACAGACCATTCAGAAAAGTGTTATATAAAATTATGTTGTACACAGTTATCAGCAAATACTAATTACCGTAGTATCCTGTGAGTATATAATGGGAAAGAGTTATCAAGTCATAGCAGAAAACTCATTTTGTTTAGCCTTGCAGTCATCAAAGTAATGTCACTATTTATAGACATCAAGCAGTAAGGGAATTTCTGCCACTGTTTGTTCAGGATTGTGAAGAAGTCTCTGGAAAATTTCTTCTACTATCCAGCTGAATACAAAGGAAGGGGTCCCCTCCCTCCCCCTTTCCAGTAGCAATGTCCTGTTGGAGACCCTGAAGCTAATAAGGAAGTCACAGGAAATTCTGTAATAAAGTCACTGAAAGAGTCATTCTCATTACCAAGTAAAGAAAGCGAAAGATCACATGCAAAATGTAGGACAAAGTATGGCACTATTACAGATAGAATACATCACCTATACCTATATATATATATGCACACACACACATATACATATATATATACATGACCTATGTAAAGAAGAGCCCAGTTACCACACTGTAACTTCATAAAAATTTCAGACACATCCAGTAGAAATCAAATTGTTCAAGTTTCACATTATCATTTCCATTGCACTGACAACAGCTAATGAAGACTAGATTCTCAAAAGATCAACCCATTACACAGTTGTTCATTTTCTAACTTACACACATGTAATGCAAATAAGACCTAAACTCTGGCATCAGCTTTTCTTTCACCTTTTGAGAACTGAGGCTTTACCTCCATCTATCTTCTAGTTTAGAGAAACTAACATATCAGATAGTCCTCAAGAAGAAATTATGTTTTGAGTGGTTTAGAATGCAAATGTTAAGATGGCATTTGTTTCTAACATATCATTTTAGATTTTTATTAATAGAAAATATAAAACTAACTCTATACATGTTTTTCCTTATTATCCACCTGTCTTTAGTGGAGCATGATGAATTAATTAGATTTTTTTTTATAAAAAACATAGGCAGATAATTACTGTTTTATTTGTTCAACCATAAATGTAGCTAAGAACATCCTAATATATACAGATATATGTGTATTATATGAAATATACACAAGCAGTAGCAGAATCAACTTTAGACTTGTGATATTTTAAGTGGATTTTTTTTCCTTCATTACAGAAAACCTCATAATTTATGCATTTGTTACACTGCCATCTCAAACATAGCCATACAACTTCTGTCCACTCTCACTCAGTCAGCAGAAATATTTTCCTCAGCAATGAAGAACTGAGAAGAGCTGGAAATGAGTAAAATCTGTAGCAGAAACGTTTCCAGGTACAACCCTCTACTCTTAGCTGCTTTCAGATGACATCTCCTTGGCTTACCGGCACAAAGAACAACCTACATATTCCTGTTTTGCATTTACAAAGTTGTAATGCTTTTCATTCAAAATAACTTAAAAAAAAAAAAAAAAGCACTTCACAAATTTGGGGCTAGTCTTGGAGTAATTTTACACATATGACCATTCCATGGACTACCTCTGTCTTTACAGAAATGAAATGAAAAATATATGAGCTGTGTACATGTTTTGAATAGTAGCAGAAGCCTTGTCTTCTCTGAAAAAAACATCATAGAATGCATAAACCTCTGCTTAGAGCAGCACCGCATCTACTTTATGTTTACTACCTTTTCCATACAATATCTCTGATTTTTTTACACCTTCCCCACCGAAAATGCAGATGAGAGGTGGAAAAAAAGTTTTCCAAGATCACCAAGCAGGCCAGCATCTTTCTCAACCTGATGGGAAAAACAAAGATGTGCTTGAATACCAGACTCTCACTTTTGGCTGAGTGGTGCAGCCCGTGTGGAGAAGACACTTTTGGGTCTGGTTGCAGCAGGGCTGCTCTCCCCGCAGGAGAGCACTCTGGGAGGTGTCTCTGTGCTTCCTAGAGCAGCAGAAAGGGCTTGCAACCCTGTACATGAATTTCACCGAAATCTTCTTTGTGCGTTTATTCCCCTTGAGTTAAAGTACTCTAACACTCAAGCTTATATTGCCCATGGCTGCTACACTGTCACTTCTGTGGGTGACAAGATAGACCCGTTCTCAGAATCTACTCCCTTCTGTTCATTCCCTGCCATGCTGCTGCCTTCTGTGCTGTTGCTACTTGACGGCTACTGCTGTTGCAGCTCATTCCTAATACTCATCTGAGCTATCAAATGAAAAGAGACTTTACCGGCTTTGCTCTTTAGTGAGCCCCTTAATACCACTATCAACTGGGTGTCATGTGGCTGAAATAAAATTCAGAAGCTTTAGCACAGAATGGATCATATTTATGTCTAGAAATAAGACACTATAAACGCTCATCACTCAGAGGACAATATTTCAAGTCTCTTTTTTACATTTCAAAGTTATTGAAACTTATATTTTATAATGAAAACTTGGTAGAAAAATACTAAGTAACTGTAAGCAAAATAAAGTGCTTTCTCTAAAATTTTCAGCAGCCATGAGAAGCAAACCCTACAATCTCATGAATGAAGGTGATGTTTCTCCTGTCCAGTGAATCTACGTGTGGAGTTTCTCTGTTGGTTCAGAAAGCAACTGGCTCCAAGCTAAATTAAACAGAAACTACCACATTGAAGCAGGTCATAAAACAGTGAGAATTTTAATGAGAAACCTGGACAGAAATGTCAAAGATTTTTTTTTTAAAAAAAAAAAAAAGGTCGCAAAAGTTCCATAGCTTTTTAATTTGTCATAGAAGTTCTCTTTTCCAGAGCAAAGCAGAGACTGTTTTTGGAGAGAAGGGCCATTATCTACTCAAGCAATTACAAAAATAAACCAAACCCAAAACTTTCTTTTAAAAGTTTAATATTTTACTGGGGAAAAAAAAAAAAAGTGAAAAAAGATAGTACTTTTTACTTGAAAATGTCCTGTGAGGAATATAACACACTAGGATTAAGGCTATATAGAATATCTGTGATATGAAAATGTTTTTGAGAACATAACACAGACCTCAATAGGTATTTTGTTTTGTAGGAAAAACGCCTACACTTTACACTGGAAAGCAAAACTTAGCATATGTCCATGCCATTGCCCGATTTACTCAGCCTTGCAAGTCAGGGGCAACAAAAGTCTTCCAAAACTGATCTCAGGTTTGTATAGTATATTAAAAAGTACAAATATACAATATAATATGTATGTTCATTTCCCATATGACTTCATTTCAGCAGTCAGCCAGCTTGACTTCAGACGAAACTTCTGATTCTTTTTCCCTCTTAACCACAAGGGCTTCATGGATCTGTAATTAAAAATGTATTTCCCTGGCTATGCTATACAAAATACGTTAAGTATTTGACCAGATGCTGAAGACTGGCCGTTTTGATCAAAGAGATGGAGAAATTTCAGTAACAAAATATAGCAGTATTGGAATCATTGGAAAGTCACAGTATCCATGTTATAATTTATAGAGGGGAAGGCTCCTTAATGTATTTAACAAATTAGCAGATATTTGGGAAGGAAAGAACTCACTGCCTTTTTTTGTGTGTTTTGTTTTACTCAATACTTTATACTGAGTTATTCTGTATCATTAAGAAGCACTGATTCATTGCATTGAGTTTGATCAAGTTCTGTGTTCCAGGGAATAGTTGTTTTTCAAAAGTTTTATGCCTGGATATATACATACATATGCATGCAACAATAAACAAGGATTTCATTTTAAAATTTCTCCCCCTGAGCCAGGAATCAGTAATACCTAGAAGTGAAAAACTCTCAAGAATATCCATGAGCTGAGATTCATAGGCACTAATTATTCATATTTTGCTAATATTAATTTAAACTTGGCACCTAATTCACATCCATATTCCCTCTTTTCCACCAAAAAAAAAAGTGTTTACAAAGCCCATGATTTTCTAAGATAAACATTTGAATATTTTGCTCAGAAAAATAGGGACAAATACCTAAGAAAGCTTATGTCTTGAGCAATAATGTCATTTTATAGTAAGTGCATGATTGCTTAATACACTAACGATTTAGTTTTCACCTTCATTTTTGACTTTGACTGTGAAATTAGAAGATTCCAGCAAAGAGTTGGTAATTGCAATCAAAAAAATAAATGCTACTTGAAAAAAAACTCAAAGCCAACACGGTCTTTTAAAATGTGTTTCCAAATAACTGGACCATTGTGGACTTTAAATCAATGCTCCCTCATACACATTTGGCTCAGTTAGGGCTACACAACTTAATCTTGCAGAATAGTAATTTTTTTAAAAAACGCTACATAAACAAGCTCCAGTTAAACATTCTGAAATTTGGAATTATTTTTGTCTCTTTTGCCTTCTTGTGCACTTCTGTAGTCAAAAACATCAAAATATTTGAGTCAGTCCTGTGGTAGCTCCTCAGGCACAAGTCTTGTTGACTTAGGTTTTTGCTGGAGTAAGGAACTTAGGGCTGTTCCCATGCTACAGTGTGTGGTGTTTTCTCAAATGTACTGAATATAGCTGTTAACATTCTTTCTTGTTGTTCCCATAAATACTAGCTGAAAAATAAAGTTTTCTACTACTCTACGAATTAATCTTATATTGTTTCTGAATGAAATGATGAAGTTACCACTGTGAAAGATACAAAGCAGTTTAAGGTAATAGAGAAAATACTATTGTCACAACACTGCCTGAGGTGGAAGAGTTTATTTTAGAATAAAAGACAGAAATTAAATCCTCCAGAAATTAGAAGTGGCATTCAGAGTCTTCCATATTAAGGTCACCAGTTCAAATACAGAGTAGGTCACTTACCAAGTGGTCATTATCAAGTCATGGTTGGTCAATAAGCTGGTGATCTCATGGACAGGAATCCGCACCACTAAAACCTCTGCCACAATTGGCACCTTTACTGGATATTTCACTAAAGAAACCAACGACTGAGTAGAGTGCAGAGGTAGAACAATTCTTTCACCATAAGAGGTGATGTCTCAAAAAACAGGTTAGTAGGATTCACGGTAAGCTTGTCTTTACTGAAAGTTACTGTTCACATTTGTAACCAATAATCAAGACAGAAAATATCTGGGCCAGATTCCTTCTGACCTGTTTTAGTGTTGTGATGCCCAAATAAATGTTAGATAAACAAGTTATTCCTGACTCTTTCATCAGGGTAGTGATTTCTGTTTTACTTCAAGAGAAGACGACCACATAATTATCCCCATATGGAAGCCATTTCTGCTTCTCTCCACATGATAATTTTAGATGTTGATTTCACTGCCAGGAAGAATATTCAGTTCACAACTAGATGAAAATAGGTTTTCTAATAATACTTCATTTTTCTTATTTTCGTACACAAAAGGATGCTCTGAATATTCACAGAGCTTTTCAGCTCTACAAAAAACAAGTTAAATGAAAATATCAGGGCTTCACATAGTTATGATTCTGAAACTACAAAATAAACAGCAGAATTCACTCCTCTCAATTTTAGAGAACCAGCTTAGTTTGGTATATTACTGTATATTTGTGAAGATACAGACACTAAAGTATACATCCCTAGCTAACTCTTCAAACCCTGGAAAGCTTGTAATGAGAGGGATGTATAGCTGTGATCACCTCACACACGCTGCAGATCCCATTGCCACATAGCCCAAGAAATAAAGCAATTTTCCCAGATTCTACAGGAAAAACAAAATCTTACAGAAGTTAGAGGCTCAGTATTTATTTCTGGGTCTGATCAACAGTTAGGTTCTTCTTATAATATAAAAATACAATTGGCTACACCAATTCAGACCAAGTGTCTAGCTAATGAATTATTCTGTGGTCATAACTGGACACATGGAAAAAGAATAGTAAAGTAAGTATAGCAGTTATTTCCTCTCTTCCTACTCTTCTATGCTGCATCTGCTTTCAACTCAGCAGATTTTTCTGAGCTTCTTATGATTCAGTCTATTCAGCAACTCTGGAGGCTTTCTGTTTCAAATACCCGTCCAGTCTTCCCTTTATCCTATGTACATTTCTTATGTCCACAGTGTCCTGTGGTGTTTCACAGGACAGCTGCTTGTTTATGAAGGGCTCTCTCCTTCAGGTGAAGGAATTATTTCTGATTTGAACTAGGCTCCTTAACAGCTTCATTTGTTGGCCTCTCAGTTTTCACACTGGAGAAAACCATGATCAGTTTCGATCACTGCCAAATCTCCTCACATCATTCATGATTATGTAGACCTCTGCCTTCTCAATCACTCTTCCTAAGCAAGATGATCCATACCTCTGGTCATCCCTACTTCTCTTCTCTGCGCCTTCTTGAGTTCTAATATAACCTTTTCCAGATAGGGAGACTATAATTGCACACACCATTCAGGTTGTGAATGAACTGTGCATAATGGTGGTTTCCATAAAGTTTTTTTTTTGTTGTTCTTTTCATTCTTAAAGGAGACTAACATTTTGTTTGCTTGCTGAGCTGCTACTAAGCACTGAGCTGATGTTTTGGTGTCTATTAGAGCATCGGGGTCTCACTCCTGAGCAGCTGCAGCTCATTCAGAGCCCACTATTTTATACATGAAAAATGGATTTTATTGTGGACCATGCTACCTCACTGGAGACAGTCAGGCAAGAAGCTACAGCTTTAGTCCAGTTTGAACATGTGGAGAAATGAAAGATAAAACTGCAATTTAGAACTGGATTGCTAACAAAATAAAACCAGCAGCAAGAAAGTTGGAAAGAGATACTTTTCAGGGTGACTGCAATCCGTTATTCTGCCTGTCAGCAGTGGTTCTGGAGCAATGATGACTCTGATCTTGGCCACACAGCAGACATCCTAAGTGCTGCTCTGGGGTTTTAATGTCTATGGAAAAAAATAATTTCAGAGTTGTACATCTAAGAACATTTTCAGTTATGCATTACAGTTGTGTTTGTCCATTTGTATGACAGATAATAAGACATAAGGACTTCTCATTATCTTAGATAGTTGACAATAATGAAGAAATTCACTTCACTATGCAGTACAAACTAACAGTCACTATTACTGGCACTGGTAAGGAGGAGAAGTATGAATGTTAAAAGATGAAGTACTTGCCTAAAGTTCCCAAGAAACTCACTCTGAGTCTGGAAATTAGGAAAGCCACACTGACATTTCTGTGAAGAAAGCTTTTGCAGCAGCTATGGACTTTTGGCAATTATTTGCAAATCTTAAAGATAATTGAGATGTATTGAAACTGGAAATAGCGTATCTGTAAGTCTTAAAAGAGTTGACTATTTTAGCTATTACAATATTTCTCTTAAATTGTACTTGATTGTAAGAATGGATTTGTTTCTAAGGTCCTTGTTTGGCTTTCAGAAAAAAATTAAGTGAACACTCAAATTAATATGGTGTGATCTGTAGCCAGTTATTTAAAATCATTACTCCTCAGCTGTACATATGATTTAGAGACATGAAAAAGACTTTTCTTGTTTATATGTGGGTTTGTCTCACAATATGCAACTGATCGCATTACAGCTTTTCTAGTAAAGTTTGTCCATAGAGTTTGCATTTCATAATTATGGTCTTAGTTGTCATCTTTTCAACTCAATTTCTCTTTCTACTAATTTCTACACTGCCAAGTACACAGAGTCTTGGTTTCTGTGGAAGAGTACCACATGTGGCTAGTTTTAAGTCTTCCTGTAATGCTGAAATGACTATGAAAACTGCCTTTTCATTTCTGGTCTATTCCTTCAGTAGACTGCCACTGGATGCCTCCTCAATGTCAAAGTAGATGCCAGATTACGACTGAGGTTTAATCCGCAAAATAAACAGAATAAAGCTGTTTATAGACATTTACATAAAGTGAGCTATTCCTAGAATAATGAGAATCTCTTTCCTCTACTACCTTTTTAACTGTATTTGAACCAGAAGTAATAGGTGACATCCAAGAGTGGATCTAAGCCACATAACAAGAGCATAAGGGAAGTTTCAAAACAGAGAGTTCAAATGTTATCTCCTATCTATACTGGCAGTAACTACTGTAGTAAGATCCTCCCTTGAGGATCTTACACAGCAGCTATTTTGATACTATAAACACCCAACACATTGTTAACATCTACAAAACCAAGTGAGAAAATTGAAAGTCACTTTTAGAAAAGGCTGTTAAAAAGGAAACTCCATCAGTAGGTTTTACATAGTGTAAAGGGCAGGTGAGTCCATGATAAGAGGAAGAAAAAGCTGCAAAAGTGCATGTATAATGCCATTTTTCCAGCTCTACTATAGTTTAATGTCATCAAAACCACCACAGTTCATGTCTTCTCCTAAAAGATTTCATGTGAGAGTCCAGCTACGGATGAATTTTCTGCTTATACACAAGTCTCACCTCTTGTCCTCCCTCCTTCGCATCATTCAGCAGGCATTTGGCAGAGAGTAGATTTATACCGTTTCTAACTGAACTATCTAGGACTGAAGGATGGTACAGGCTGCAAACCTGAAGCACCGCTCGTCCTACACACTCCTCTCTAGAGCCCTGTAAAGGATCCAAGCAAGGAAAAGCCAAAATAAACCAACAAACCAAAATATTTCCCTTCTAATGTCTCATTGAAACAGTGGGCTTAATGAAACTTCAGACTGCATTTACCTCAGATTTCTTACTGAGAACCCCTAATTTTTTCTCAGGAAAAAAACCCCAAAGTTTCTAAGCCTGGCCAAACTAATCCTGAAATACAGGAGAGAGAAAACCAGTGCACATTGGATGACTGCTAACAATTCCTTTCTTCCTAATCTGAAGGACCATCTTGTAATGTCCCTTTCATGTTGGCTCGCTGGCTTGTTTACTTAACATTGTTATGCATTAGTTACTTAAAGAAATGGGATCTGTGCTCTAGTGTTCTTTTCTAGGAAAACATTCCTAGATGCTTTCAATTCCAGGTATCAAATGCTAGTTAAGGCTTGAAAATCTGACACTGAACGAAGACATTACACATCACAATGATCCTAACCAAATGCAGTTTATTTGGCAGGTAGGACCTCAGTGCCCCCAGGATAGAGCAAACGGCAAAGTATTATTTTCATAATACAAAGTACTGCGTGAAATACAATCAACTCATCCAACTGTTGCTATGTACGAACAAAATCCAGATGGATTCCTCTGGATCAGAGTTTTGCAAAAAACCAGATTGTCTTGGAAACAGGTCATCTCCATCAGACCTTCCACAGTACTATGACTTCTTTTTATTTGGGTTACATATTTCCTGAGCCTTCAAAAATATTACTCACTAGCAAAACCAGCATGCTAAACAGTCAAATTTATTCAGTGGATATTTGTATGACACTGGCAAGCAATCGTTCATTATCAGCTTTTAGCTCTCACAAAACAACAGCTCTGTACAATATGGAGACTTCTCAGAAGTTTATTACTTCACTCAGATTGTTATCATGACAGAATCTTGATCTAAGACATTCTGGGTCTCAAAGGGTCCGTCAGTGAAGACTCAGTTGGGCGTCAGCAGTGTTATCTATCTTCCATCGTTGTTTTTGGCTGGGCCACCTAATCATAGGACAGAGCTCTCCCATTGTAAGTACTTTGGCTGCAAGATATCCAACAGATGTTTTCATAGTTCCTATGTTAGCCATAAACACTAGACCAATATTTAACACAGTCAGGAAAATGCACTGAAGCTACACAGACACCCATTAATGCTCTGCTGTTGTTTCTGTTCAAACATATACTGAATGTATGGTCCATCGTGTTCAGAAATGGACAAGAAACCTTTAGCTAGCATATGACAACCACCAAAACTGGCAAAACACATCCACGCAGCTCCACATAGTAACATTTACAAACTACTCCCCAGAATACCGCAGACTATCCAGCCTGTCCAGTTTCACCTCTGAAATGCCTATTTCCCATCTGGTTTTGGTAGTGACTCACTCAAAAATGGTTAGCATTACAGCTCATCGTGGATAAAGTGAGGCTTGGGCGAATCCCAATGGCTGGTTCTTTCTCTCACAGAATAATTAGGACATGGGCCAGTCCTTCCCATGCACACCAGCTGTGCACTCCTTAGCCATTGCTAAGCACACAGATGCATGATCTGGAACTGGTAGTTGCTGTCAGTCAGCTGGCTGTGATTACGTCAGGCACAGGACAATGTCCAGGACATTTTGCAAGGCAAGGGGCTCTCAGAAGAACTTGACTGTGCTACATGTGCAGGAGTCAAGTAGAGAGAAGCCAGAAGAAAATAAACAAAAAAAAAAAAAACAAGTTCAGTTTTCATCTAAATAACATACCACTGAAGCATGCATAACAAAAGTTTGTAAACACCTTAATCTGAGCTCTTGTACAGAGCTCCCTAGCAGAAAACAAAGTCCCTGAGCCCACCCGAGGGGCTCCTTTTCCAGAAAAACACAAGTCACCACTTGTGGAAATCAGTGACCATCCTCCTGTTGCTTCTGTCCTAGTTTGAGAATACCAGCATAATTTTTTCTATGGCCACACTAATCCAAGGCTGATCAGGACACCTCTGGCTGCTGCCAGCCTGTTTGTGTGGCAATCACAATGGGGAAGAGGGGCAGCTGTGCCTAGAGGGAATACATACCATCACTCACTCAGGGGAGAATAACAGGTGAACGAGGGAGAGAGAGTTTAAGGTTTGAAAAAAATTAGAATAGGCTTAATGAAATAGAAAAAAAAATAATCAAGATGTTGAATTATATATGAATATATACAAACATGTGAGTAAATTCAAATTTATAAATGAATATGTAAATATGGAACCCACACTTTCTGGATGGTAATTACGTCCTGACCAGAAAAGTCCCAAACTGGATTTGGCAGCAGATAGGCATGCCTGAGCCCAGGATCCCAAAAACAGTCAACAAAACCCAAAAAACCAAAACCTTGGAGCAGCCACATCAGTCCCACCCAGGGAGGAAAGGGAAGGCAACCTGTCTCAGTGCACAATGTTCTTCTCCAGCAAGAAAACAGGAAGCAGTAACACCAGCAGTGCAGGGAGATATGACAACTGACTGATGCCAATCCTGCCAACACAGAGCCCTTTTATACCAAGTGCCATGGGAAGAAATATTGTGATTGGTCCATCTGGGTCATTTGACCCATCTACTCCTCCCCATAAGCACAGCTGTCCCCTTCCCCTATTAACTGCCACATAACATGCTGGCAGCAGCCGACGGTGTCCTCAGTGGCCTTGGGTTAGTGTGACCATAGAAAAAAAAATATCCTGGTACTCTCCAGCTAGGACAGCTGAGCTTCCACTTCCTATCTAATTATTTTGGAGCAGAAGCAGGCTCTCCAGGGTTATTACAGGGAATTTGCACTGTCATACCTACATGAGACACCTTTGCAAGACTCTGCTCCAGTAAGGGGATTTGCAGCATGAATAGATTTGAGTAGCTGAAGCCATAGGTATGAACACAGGTCCTGCTCTCTGTGCAGAAAGACACATTGCTTGAGGACCATCCCTTACATGGGGATCCTTCACCTATCAGAGCTATAGTGTAAGAGTCAAGACAGTAAATAAAGAAAGAAATAGAACAGTTAATCAAGGTGATGTTTCTCTTTTGGATCTTGTCACCATGATATCACTGGTACAGTGAATAAGCTTCTCAAAAAACTCCATTTACAATTAGGTATTTAATGAAAGTGATTTACAAACTACTTGGTACCCATCAGTCTTTTGACATGTACAAGATTTTGTAAAGAAATCAATGTGTGCTTTTTAAAAAAATCCCTGTATTTTGGGAGCTTCCTTTGATATCCTAGTCCAAAGGGAGTGGCTGTTTGCAGAGCTCCAAGTATGGCTGGGTCTACGGTATTTTTTATATTCCCCAGATAAAGATCTCTATATTTCAGAAATGACATAACATACTAAATATCAGCAAAATAAATTACTCATTTCAATTCACTTTGAGAGTTAACAGGCAGACTTTAAAATTCAACATAATCCCTCATAGCTAAAATAATCTGTCAAAATACCATTTATAAATCATTTAATCTTTCAGGGAATATGAAGTTTAAGGCATATTTAATAGCAATCTTTTTTTAACAGCTTGAACAGTAGAGTTTCTACGACCTTTTTAAAACTTTTCATCAAGACACAAAATCTCCTGGAAATATACTGTATAGAAAGAAATACTTTTACAAAAAACCCCACACCTTCCTCAGAGAAAAATCATGAGGTGACAGACCTATAAACAGTCTGGCCATGGACACTAGCTTTTGGGGGTGTTGGGTTTCTTTTCTAGCTGGAAAGAGTGACTTCCTGGATTCAGGAATATGTTGTGGACCTACACACATATCTCTATCATCTGAACTTGGAACACAAGCAACTCAGCTTGGAACTCCAACAGGCCCAACAGTGGCTACGATGATTTAGTTTCCTTTTAATTAGAGCAGATTGGAAACATTCTTGCCAAACAGTGTTTCACTGGAATTTGACAATTTGGCCAATTTAGAATTTTTCACAGATGTGCTTTAAGTTCAAAAACAGACCCAAGGTAGGCTCCAATATGAGCCTCACTGCCAGGAAGGTTTCAAAATTTGTATTCTTGCTGGCTACCTTGTCCAGCTTGTTGTCCAGATTTGTAGGGTCTGGAAGTCACCAGTTGTCCTTCCCCAAAACAGTGCAAGAGCTCCGTCCCCATTAATAGAATATTCCAAGTGTTTTCCTTCAGCTGGAACAAACACCAATGTCAAATCAACAAGAACCTCTGAGAAAGAGAATCTGATTCTAGTATCAAGGAATCTGACTAAAACATTAAAATTCTACTTGATGGAATTTACTTCATATGGGGACTATTGTCATCGATAAACATAAAACAGATAATGTCTAAAAAAAATGCCTTCAATGGAGGCTACTTTTTGTTGATGTATTTTTACATCATGCAGTTGTAAAATATCACAATAGAATCCTGAATACTTGCTCAAAATGCAAAATGAATTCAGCAGTACTACACCACAGAAAAAAGGGAAATTATTTCCACACGTTCCTTCATGGTGTTTAGACATTAAATGTAAAACAAAAGTCCTACTAATTATCATTAACATTTGTGTAGTACCCACAAGTCCAAACTGACATGATAAATTCATTCTACTATTCCTCATATTCACTTTCCCATGGAGTACTAAATTGGATTAGATGAAAACAAAAAATAGAAAAAGAAACAGAACTACAGGCTCAGGTCATATAAATGCTGAAGAGAATGGCTGCACAGTTTTCAATTTGAATTTATTCATATGAAAAAAAAAAAATTAGTGACCGCAGAAGTTCCTTTTTTGTTTGTAACTGTTGTGGAACACTCCAGACATAGATTTTTTTCCTGTACTTCTATTTGCACTGAGCATGACAGCAGAGAATATACACCTGTGCAAACAACCTGAATCAGTTCTTTCAAATCCTATTTGCCACTTGTAAGTGCTGAAAATTTGAAAACAAACAAACAATGACAAAAACAAACTAAAAACATGCAAAAAACCTCAAACAAACAAAAAGCACAACAAAAAAAACAACAACAAAAAGCACAAGTCACAAGCTTCTCAATTTTTGTCTTTAAGGAAAGATATATTTCAGACAGATTTAATGTTTTATACTCTCTGCCTACCTTCCATGCTTGTAAATTTGTGTGTTACTAAGTTGTTAGCATGGTCTTTCTTACAAGAAATGAAGATACCAAGGAAACTGAGCTATTGCCATCATCTTTAGAGTACTGTTCATCAAACACATCCAGTGGAACAGGGCCCTAGATATGCCTTTTGCTTTGCTTATCTAGCCTTTTCATCTTTTTTCTCCACTGAAGCTGTTCCCAGTGGGAATAAAAATGGTTCCCAGCCAGAAAAAAAGAGCTGGTGTTGAAAGTTCACCCTCACTTCCAGTTCCAGACACCAACCGCAATGAATTCTAGTTGAACTGATTTTTCTTTTAAGAAGCAGAACAATTTCAATGCTTACAGAAAGTGACAGTAGCAGTGCTGGAAGTCCTTCAGATATTAGGAGTCTCCGGAAAAGGTTTGTAAATATCAAGAATCCTTTTCACTACACAGGTGTCCCCTCCATCAATGTCAACCCTGGGCAGCTGAGGTTAGAGCACAACATCTGGGCTTTCCCCACATCTCTCTAGCCCTGCGACGTCTTTTCCAGTGCTCACACAACAGCAATGCTGCAATACATACTGACTGGTCTCACTTCATCCAAAACTTCAAACAATGCTTCAGTCATGATCCTGGAATGGCATTAAGCCATAGTGACCCTAGACTAGGGACTTAGGAGCCATAGGACCCTAGATCCTAAATAAGCATTATAACCTCTCCAGGTGATGTTGCTCCAAATGGTTTATATTGCAGTAGATTTCATGGAAATTAAATGAACTAATCTATGAGGTCTCTGTGTGCCTTCCTTTACAGTCCCTCTGGAAGCATCTCAATGCAAATACCGGACGTTTCATTCTGCCTATGTTCTATCGCGTCCTACAAATTCTATCTGACTTCACTTGTCCTTGCATGAGAAAGCTTGATTTCTAAATTTAAAGCAGCATTTCAGGAACTACTGAATGTTCCTATTGTCATAGTAAAGCTTTTATCCCCAGAACTGATTGTCTGTGAAATGTGTCAGAAGCTTTTATTTATAACTCACAACTAATCATAGTGGAGGTGGATTCAAGAACTCCAGGTTTAGTTACATGACTGTCTCAGATATCTGCCATAAAGTTTCATTATGTCTGTATGCTACAGAATAGCTTTTAAGTTGTATTTTTTTTCCCATGTCACAGAATCTGACAAGAAAGGTAAAAATGCTATAATTTAAATTCCTAACAGAAAGAAATTAATTAATCGAGATAGCCTTTTGAGGCAAAGAAGGGGTTTTTTTTATTATTCTTCAATGCTCCTGTGCTTTTCATTGTGAAATTCTCAACCCTTTCTTGCAAGCTAGCATGAATAATTAGAAAACTACAGTTCTCAGAAAGGAATACCAGTCAGCCTCCTCTCTTCTAATTCCAGTATTCTTAATTTCTACATGAGTGGGAGGAAGAAGTTTGCTAAAACTGATGGTTGTATCTGAATCATCATCCACACATTCTTGCCTCTGTCTCAGATGGATGTAGGTCTTTCTGCTGACTCACAATAAAGAAAGGAATTATGTAAAAAATATTCCTCCTTCAACATGCCAGAGTGAATACAGAATAAGAAATGCTCTTTTCTTTGACAAGGAATTGGGGTTTTGGGCCCTCCAATACTCTTACACTACAGGCAACTACATCGTGTTTTTTCTTTTCCCCCTATTTCAGTATCGCGATCATGAAAAATTAGATCTCATGGTAAACATGCTTGAGTGGAAGTAGTCTTAGTGTTCTCATGGTATCTAGGAGACCTCCATACCCTCTAACTGCTCTGTAGGCAGAGTGGCAGACAACTGAAGCCTAGCACATTTTCCTTTATGCAGACAAAGCAGTACAGTATGGGAGAAAGGAGAATGATTTGTAGAGGGAGAATTGCAAACAGTTGAGTTGACATCTCTTGGTGTTCAGGTAAGATTTACTTACAATTAATGGATTTCAACCCAACGCATTCTATGATTCTATGATTCTATGACTCTGTGATGATTCTGTGATTCTATTCACATGACAGTGGGAATACCTCTATAGTAAAACATTTATACATATTTCCTTCTGTACCCGCCAACAATTTTCAGTCTGATAAGCTGCATTTTAAGATAATCAGATTCTGCTCAAACCAGGATATTAAGTTTCCAACCTCTTTTCCCTTACTCAGAGTTCATTTAAGGAACAATTACATGGCAAAAGGGCTCTATCAAACTTCAGAGCTCATTAATTTTTTAATATTATTATTTTTGATGAACAAAATCCAAATATCTAGGATCCGCCCTTCCTTTGTTATTGAAGGAAATGGCAAAAGAGGATGGCACCCTTGCTCTTTTATGTTCTTTTCCAGAAGGAAAAGTTTACTTGAAATTACTATTTTCAAGGGTACATCAATGTTCTTTTCTGAAATCATGTTTGAAGTTTTCCCTGGGTTTTTAGATTGTCATAGGCACTGAAATAAGCTGTAGGAAGGCATATTCACATACTGCCTAGACTACCTTGTGTAACTTTCTAATCAAGAATATGGGAAACTAGGATTAAAATGAGCTCTTATGTATTGCAACACAACACAGAAAGAACATAAGAGCAGATTCAGAAGTAGATACTGAAAATTCCTACCTACAGGGGTGGTCAATCAGAATTTCATTCAGACATCTGTCAGGTAAGCCACCAGAGAACCTCTATGTGAACTTCACTCTCTGTGGGATTTGCCCTAATAACCTTGAATTCCATACAGTATTTCTATAGAGACGGCACGTTGGGTTAACATATCTCAAACAATTATTTGCACTTTCCTTGGATTCTTTTGCACCCCCTTGGATCTAGAAAGGTCTTTACACTAACTTACCCTTGAAGGTCTAAATTATCCCTATCTTATAAGCACCCAGTTCACTAATATGATACCACTGTAGTCCTGTGCCTGCCCAGGAACATTCAGGCTTCTGTTCCTGAGGAATCTCAGAAATCAGACTACGTTCACAATGCTTCTGCCTGAAAAAAAAAAATCTTACTGTCATTGCTACCTAAGATTTAGGCCAAGGAAAAAACAAACCAAACCAAAACGAAAAAAAAGATGCGCATAAGAGTGAAACAGATAATGTTTATTACAATCAGTTTAAAACAGTTTCACTTTTGGAGAAGGCACACTGGGTAATTCTTGTTCTCCCTCCTCTTTATGTATACAGCATTCATTCAGGAACAGTGGAGAAGCAGCAAGGAATAAAGGCGTGGTTTAACATTCTATTGACATAAACACAGTGATTTTATTCAGACTTCAGCAAATAACTAGTCAGGGAAACTCCTTGCTCCACAGAGTATAACACTCTGAGTGTTTAGACTACTTAGGATCATTAATTCTTTTAATGAACTATGGTCCTTATCGGGATGATTTTCTGCTTTCAAGGCAGAAACAGCTCAGGGTGCTGCTATAAGTAACAATTCAGAGAAAAATCTCCAGGACTTGAGTATGATAGAACCAGAAAGAAACTACATGATGAGAGAGAAGTTGGAGAAATAACTAAATTTCTCAATGTCTGACTCTCTCCTGATTTTTTTTTTTTTTAAACAGAGTTGTTTCCCTAACCTCTGACATTGTGGTTACTTCTGTGGGCAATTTCATCAGGAATCACTTTACATGAAAGATTAATCCCTTTCCCAACAAATTCCAAAGCATGTGTCTATCAGATATTATTCAGACTAGTGGCAACAAAAAATGTAAACTATAAAATATGCCTGATGTTTCCCTTTTACAGAAAGCTATGGGAAACAAAACAGCTGGTGAGACCTACGCTGAGTAAGAAAAAAACTGATGTGCATTCTTAGGAAAACGCAGAATTAAAATGAAGCAACAGAGAAAATGGAGACCTGGAGTTAAACAAATGAAACCAGCTGCTTATCTCTATAGGTAAAATTCTGAAACACACAGAAATTATGTAGGAGCAGACTTCCAGTTTTCAAAGGAACTGACTGGGAAGTTGTTCAAAACTATTTTTTATGTTACAGTTTATACTGTGAACGGCACTTAAGTCACCTCAAAACTTTTGGAAAATGTCTTTAAGCACTTCTGAAGACCCTTTTTCTTGACTGAAAGAGCGTTACACAACGTGTGGAAGCCTTTTGCATTCACACGGAAAGCCAAGCACAACAAGGTAAGCAAGTTTGTATAGGGAAGGTTCCTGATGGGTAAAGGGCAAAGTCTCCTTTCCAGCATTCTGCTCCTCTATGTCACAGACAATATCTGACACTTGAATGTAAAAACCCCAAATTTTTAACTCTGATTTAGCACTATCTCTGCCAGAAGTTCTTTACTTAGGTTTTTCTATTTTGAAGCTAAATTTTCATACCTTTATAGTTTAGTGTTACCTTTAGTCATTGTAACACCTTTGATTTTTAGTCAGTAGAAGAAAAAAAAAAATTCAACTGCAGATGGTGCTGAACTTCCAAGTCCCCACAGAAGTACCACTGACCCACATGAAACTGCTAGCAACTGCGTGACTTACTATAGCCACTCACATGGATCTCTGATGGCAACAATTCAGTTCACAATTTGTCCATTAAGTTCCTGTAATTTGAAATGTTTGAGCTCAATAAAAAGGAGCCACAGGAACAGACTCTGTAAGATTCAATGCCTAGTTCTTCATATGAACTCTCAGCAGACAAAACAGTAATCAGTGTCACTGATTCAGGATCTGAGGTGCCATTTCTTCTACACCAGTGAGGCAGTATTCTCAGCTTTATTTTTAATCAGATACATTTCCCAATATTGGACAGCTCTCCCAGCCTAATTCACAGCAAAACTGTTGAAAACAAAAGTTGTCTTTTCCGTTTTCATAAAAAGGATCACGTGAAATATAAATCAAAATACGATCATATACTAAAAGGCATTGAAAAGAGAAGAGTAGAAACAATTCCATTGCATTAGCAATTTTTCTACTTGTAGACTTAACCTGAAGTTCACTTACAAGTGAAATCAATTTCAGTCCAAGTTTGGTTTTAAAATGAAACTATTTGATTTAGTGCCACAAGAAGAAAGGAAGTGTCTTTGAAATCTTGAAAAGGAATTAATACTATGGATTTCATTGCGTAAGAGTATATGGTTTATCTCTCCTATGTAATTATTAGGGATGGACTTTGCATCAAATCCATTCCCATGCACAAGTTCAAAACAGGCTTGGTTAACTGTTAGGATTCTTTTTTCAGCCAAGAGAAGAAGTTTAACTGCAGACACACCACAGTATAAAATATTGTTTTCATGATATCTCTTTGCTGGCAAAGGATAATAGCACTGGAAAACTCATAAGAAAGTCTGATCATGTAACATTTCCAGCCTGACTTCCAGACCAAAGAGGTTTGGATAAGTTTTGGTTACAAAGACTAATTTTTGGGTGCTTATCTGAACTGTCTGAATTTTTTGAGGTTCAGTGTTAGTTGCTATACATCTGAAGAGCTGTTGGCACCTCTATACATATAATCAATAAAAGCCTTTCATCCAAAATGCTTCCAAGCTTGTTTTTAGTGTACGCTCATAAACTAGCAGTGTTGAAACAAGCTGTCTTCTGACACAAAAATAAAAAGAAAGGTGGCAAACCAGTCCAATTTTTCAAACGTGCCTTCACTTAGACAATGTTGAAGTGCAGACCTGTATCTCAAACACTAAAAAATCTGCTGCAAAAAAAACTGTAACAGTGGGGTTTTCGTTTTATAAGCCATTACAACCTAAAGCAAATTTAAGTCATCTACCTAGTCTTTACTGACATTTCAGTGGAAAAACCACCCCTAGAGGTGCAAAATGCTGCTTGAGATAACACGGTTTCCTCTCTCACGAGAAGAAGTTGTCATTATGGGTGTTATTAGGATCCAGGTGGATGGACACAAAAGAATTTTATGGTTTTTGGTATAAAGGCTTTTTTCTTTTTTCTTTTTTTTTTTTAAATGAGACCCCAGGATATGTCTAACTGAAGCACTAAATGTATTAACTTGACACAATGTTCTTCCGCAATAGGCAAGACCATTATATCATCTCTAGAATGCATTAAGTCTAAGAAGGTAGGTCTAAGAAGGAAGTGGTTGGATTAAATTGGTTGTACTTTTTTTGTTACTTACCTGATGTCTAAGTTCTTGAGCACATGAAGGCTTCATGAAGCATTTTTAGACCAGTTTCAAATGTGAAAATTCTAGACCCTCATGTCCTCTCATCACATGTTACAATCAGGTATGATTTTACTGATCACCATCTCAAAATGTTTTGCACAAGCTCTCTCATGATGCTCTTCACTCATTCGCCTTTCAAAATTGTTCCTCTCAGGTCTATCAGTCCAAAGACTTATATTACTTCCTACTGGACTTCTAGTTATCCCAGATATTTTGGTAAGACATCACCAAATATTAGCAAAGATTCACTGGTGAGGTGTTCATGTTAACCAATGTTCCAGGTGGTTTTTTTTAAAATTATCCTGAATATCTAATGTTAATTTAGAAATACACAATAAGTCAATGGAACCTCAAGAGTTCCTTGCAGTTTACCCTGCTGAACCTAACATTAGACTATAAACAAGTCTGGTCAGTTTCTTCTTTCTTTCAGCCCATCTTCAGTGGTAATAAATCTTTCCCATTTTAGTTTCCTTCCCTGGCTTTTCCTCTGCCCTAGTTTCTCCTCTTAGTTACAACTCTGGAAACTTGCAATATTATGATTAACTGAGGAGAGAATGAGTCATAAATTAGTCACTAGCAAGACAAGCATCTTAGCAGGCCCACAATGACTTAAAACATTAGAGTGGTTTCTGGCCCAAGGTCAAGCTCCTAGAGTTCCTTGGGTATCCAGATCTAAAAAAGCGCTAATTAAAAATAGTGGCTCTCAACTGTCCACCTGTATAGGGTCTGGTCACACAGCATTCTAATTAGCCACTAGCAAAGGGAGCCAAGTATCTGCCCATGAACATGCCAAAGTCTTTTCTAATTCTCTCTGCTGTTCCATGAAGTAAACACAATATTAGGAATTTGGGTTTTTTAATCTTTATGATCCAAGATGTAAATTGCAGTGCAATACTTCTGTCCACTATTTGAGGGACTTGACTTCTACTTTTACTTTGAACAAACTAGGTTTTGTACTTAAAAAAAGTTCAAAACTCCTCAATGAAAACCACCTCACTGTATATCATTCCAGACAAGCATGAAAACTCGGGTAATAAAGCAAAAAAACAGTTCTTTGCTCAATGAACTGTTCACAAATAAGCTCACATGTCTCTGACTAGTTAGTTCATGGCATTAGATACATTGACACTACAGTTAAAATACATGCAAGGCAGAAAGTCTAAGGCCACTGGTTTTCCATCATCACTCTGGTGAGAGGGAGAGCTTTCAGTAGGAAAGTCGGCATCTTCTCCCTAAGTTTCAAGGAAAGCTGTTCAGAAGCAGGCCCTGCTTAGTGAAGTACATGGCTCAATGTGGGTAGGCTAGGTAGCAGAACTAAGCTTCCATCACCTCCTCCCCCAGATCAACAAGACTTGAATTTATGTTATTTGGTGATGCATGTGCAGCCAAGTGGGAAGTAAAGGTGGGGAGGAATCCACAGCCTGGGTGATCACGTCCCCCTCTCAGGGGCTCAGCTTTCTTCTCCTCATCCAGGGCACATGTACCTCACACTCATGGCTGGTTCTCAGTTTAACAGAAAATACCAGTTGTATTGACTGACTGTTAATTTCAGTGGCAGCAGCAAGCACAACAGGTCATTTAAAACTGAGAGTGAATACTTCTGTAGGTTATTATTAGTGGCTGTGAGATGGAAATGTGACTCTCTGGCAAACAGCAATTTTCTGACTTGGACTCTCTTTGAGAAAGCTATTCCCAAGCACGGCCATTGTACCACTTTTCAAGACAGCATAGATGAAAGTAGGAAGGGGATTTCTCAGAGAATGTCTGTAGTTTTTCAACAATTAAAAAAAAATAGTAATTCACTTCCTGCAGTATTTTCTCTGAAATGCAAAATGGGCACAGACTACCCAGCCCCAGTCCCCTAGCAGGAAACAGACTCTCTTTTTCATCTTAACTACTCCCACTCCTTCTGTTCACTGATTGATTTTGTTTTGCTTGACTTGACAAGACCAGGTTGGACAAATCTGAATTATCTGTATGTTTCTGATTGGATCAGCTGCAGATCCTTTAGTATGCTTGTCATTTAGTCTTCTAAATTACATTAATGAGGGCTGTAAATCTTAGCTCTCTGAGGACATAGCTATACAATAAAAACCAATTCAAAGCTTTAAAAAAGCAAAGACGCCCCTAGCATGTAAGCTGTTCTTTAAATGCAATGAATTCTCCCTTGGAATTTGCCTTGGATTTCTGTTAGTTAGTTTTCTAAACAGAAGTTACTGTCTTTAAGGAAAAACTAAGCTTACGTAATAGAAAAATTTTGCTAATCTCTTTCAGAAAAATGGAAGGAAAACATAATTTCATATGGACCTATGAAGTTTTGCATGGGTAGAAATATGTGGCAAAATGTTGTTCAAACACATTTTAAGGGGCGATCTAAAACTTCATTCTGGTATATTTAACCATAGATCTAATATATTAAATAAATGCTAGCTATTTCTTTTCTGTCCATCCTCTACCTATGTCTAAATAAAACAAATGAGAAAATGAAAAAAAAAAAGAAACTGTTAAGAAATCAATGCATAAACTCATGAAACCACTAAAAGGAAGAATCATGGTTAAAATTCAAGTCCTCTGACTTTCAGCACTGCAAAAGCGTAAGATGTAGTGAAGCACATTCCCAAACTGGCTTCCTGTGATGTCAGACTTTTCAGAGACATAGAAGTGTTGTTAACAAGTGATATAAAGCTCCCACCTTTTTCCAAATTCTCTTTACCAAGTATTTAGCATTCAATTAAGTGTATTAAATAAACAGTCTGAGTCATATTCCAAAAAGCGTATGTCCCATCTTACACCAAGAAGCCCAGCATAAAAAAGTTAACAATATGACCTCAGATATCAGAAATCTAGCAATAAATTTTGAACATGTCTTTCAGTTGATTTAGTTTAGATATGACAGAGTGCACTATATATATATCATTTCCACAAAGTAATATAGATAATTTTGTATTATAACAGATTTATCAGCCAAAAAAAAATTTTAACAAAGATAAATTCATTACGTGTCTGAAAAAATCATAAACAAGTAACGTGATATTTTCTTTGGAGAATTGTACTAAAAGATGTACTATAAGGTATATTAAGTTTTAGTGATATTAGAATTCTCTCTCCCTCTCCCCCTCATATAACTGACTTTCTTTGATGTAAAAGATCAAATTGCTTTCTTCATTAGCTTGGTTTTTTGATACAGCTTTTGAGCTTGCACACAAGGACTATGCATATGCATTCATTGGTTTGACAGGGACACAAGAATTTCACAAAGTCCAACCTAGTTTTGAGTGCACATGATTTATTCACACACTGAATGACACACTGTCATTTATTGCCCCAGTGTAACTTGTTGGACTCAAACGTAGTTTTTCTTCCTTTGTTAGTTATCTTGCATCTGATCTGCAGGTCTACTCTTTAAATGAATGCATCAGACATCCTCTTCCACCTCCAGCATTTTTTATGGACATCTCCCAAGAAATGTCAACAGCTACAAAAATTCTTCAGCTTTCTACACCTCTGTGTAACACTAATAACCAGGCACTTTCCACAAGCTCTGCAAAGGTCTTGTTGACACTCTTCATTGTCTGGACCAGGCTCATTCCATTAATCACATGGACATCTACCAAGTAGTACCAATGCCCAAGGAATAATGGGCACGCCAGTACTACTCTAGTGTCCAGCAATGAGTAAGTTCCTAAGTAAATTCCTGCCTATTCTGAGAATTACTCATTTCCTAAGACCCTTCCAACTCCCTCAAAAAAAAAAAAAAAAAAAAAAAGGTCTGAAAATGTTTATTTGGATATCTGATCCTAATATTTCCATGCAGAAGAATTGTTCTCAGAATGTTTCTTCTCGAAATTGTGGTATGCTTGTTATTTAAGTCCTCTGTGAAAATGAGCAGGAGACAGAGAACAGCTGACCTGTTACTAGATGGACGATATTAGCACATATTAGAGTGTGTCTTTCTCCCAAGCACATTACATACTAAACCAAAGTATATTATATGTTTGATATTTCAGTATCCTAGCTATTTCAGGTTGTGCTCATGTTCTTGGAGCAATTCAGTTTTAACCTGTCCCACAGGTTAAATATGTCACACAGATGCTTCAGTGTTCAGCACTTTGATGACACCAGCTAGCTTTCTGAATGTATCTCTTGCACTCTCAGAGCATGTCCTTTTGTGTGGTTTATGCATAAACACATCATTTGCATATTGTAAGCTAGTTAGTGATTGTGTGCAGTTCAGCTAATTAGGTGTGCAGGTCCAGGTCACAACAGCACAGGTGGAAATTCAGATGCAGGTCCAATAATTTTTCCCCTACCAGTCCATGCTGTCCTTACCATTGCATCTTGATGTCAGTGTGAGAGACCCAGAATACCTCAATTACCATCACGTCTTAGGATCCATAAAACATGGTTAGTGACTCTTAATAACGCATTTTTACTCAAAGAAAAAGGTTCCACTGAATCTTCACCCCATCCATTTTGCTACAAGGCCCACACAGATAAATATCTCAAGCTGGCTGGACCCTTGATCGAATCAGTTCAGCTTCTTACCCCTGCTAAACTCTGAAAACTAATCAGCAAAGACCAGGGAAGGGTGGAAAGAGCAGCAGAAAGAAAAGGAAGAGAACAAGTCTACCCTCGGTCAGTGTCAAGAAGCTGATAGATTTCTCAGCTGCTCACTGTAGACTCAGATATGTATCAGAAAAGGCTATGTCTTGTAAAAATGAGTGGTTATAAAGGATGGCATCAGAATGTGCTCAGCAGATGTTGCCACAAGTCTTGTTGACACATTTAAGTGCTGCTTCCAAATGGGAAACACTGGCTGTGCAATTACCCTTCGCAAGTCCTTTGTCTTTTTAAGTATTAGTCTTCCATCTCGTTTGTAACCTGTTTTAGTGACTTCCTAGAAATTTCTTTTTCCAAAGCCGTAACACTCTGGTTTTCCTTAATAACGCACAAAAGGTGTGTTGACTGTGAACGTTCTGCAGCCTCTTTGATAATACTGAAGCTGGGGTATTTCAGCTTCATGCAAAACATTGGCAACATCCGGAATTGAAAAATCAATGGGAATTTGGTCAGCTCTCAGAGGGATCCTAAGATTATACTAGATTTCTATTTGGAGGGATATCGCTGAAGTTAAATAAATGAAAAACGTCCGCCTCCTTCAGTGCTTGACACAAATGTGGTCTTTACCAGAGATGTGAAATGTGTGCTTCAACCCTGCAACATATCAGAAATGTTGTAAACTACTTTAAAAAAAAAAAAATCACCAGAGGCATGTTAACACAAGCATTAATACTGAAAGTACAACTAAAATTATAGAAGTGTCATTTATGAGGAATTCATAGCACAGATAAACCAACATCACCAAATGGCACTAGCTGCCTATTCACCTCAGTTTTTTACTTCTACCAGTTATTATCCTGGCTCTAGTGTTATGAAGGAGCTTGCTAAAGCCAGCCTAAACAAAGGGAAGTAAAATTTTGCCGGGAATAAAGCTACAGAATTTCTCTTCTTGTTTTTGTGGGGTTTTTTTTTGTTGTTGCTGTTGGGTTTTTTTAAAATTATTATTATTGTTTGTATTCCTTAGCAAATACTTATAAAACAGTGGGATGAAATACAATTCTGGCCATGAGTGCAGGTAAACTAATTTCCTGGCATTACAGTAAAACCACTTATCTCATCTACCACCTATCATTATCAATTACTGTATTACAAATCCTGGAACAAACAAAAGGCCAGGAATGTGGAAAACCAGGTTACAGGGCTCCTCAGACATTTTGCTGTGGCCTTTTCATTAAGTCTAAACATAATTACAGGTATTAGCAACAAAGACGGCAATGGTAAATGTGATCAGTGAAACTAGACAATTAAATAGTCCGTTGTAATTTGTGTTGGCATTGCCCAAGAAGCAGAGATCAAGATAGGTATGTTAGAGCAAAGTGTCTATCTTGAGTGGCTGTTTGGGACACTGAACTTCTGCTGCCATACATGCAAACGGAATTTATTACCTACGGTATATAGGAAAAAAGAGAGCACAGGAAATCTGATTTCTACAGGAATGACTGCACCTACTGAAAGCATTTGTCTTAAGCTGTTTTACTTCCTTGTCTGGATGCTATGGCAAAACTAATTTTTACTATAATTATAAATCCTCAGAGTTTAATCTTATAGCCAACCAACCTGGCAAGAAACCTGACTTTACCACTGTGATCATGTACCAGAAAGGTCAACAATTGCTGTTTAATAACACACAGACTAAGGAGCCAAATTCTTATTTTTTATTGACTTCTGAAAGCAAAAACCTGAAAAAGGTCAATGGGAATTATGACTGAATGAGGACCGAGTTAAAATTTTGGTATTTGGGCCAACATTAATAATTTTAACGGTAGGTCAATTTAATCTGATGTAATTCCACCTATATTGGTTGACAGTTAGTCCTGTCTTAAACTGTATCACTCCTTTTAAAAGCGTTTAAATAGTTTTACTTTTGAGAAATGTACATAAATCAACTGATAATTCACCCTGAGAACTGAGAATATTTGCAAAGGAAGGGAGCTTAACTGTAACATTGCATTCTGTAAATATAATTGACAGCTTCACTGTTCCTCACTTAGAACATCAAAGAGCTGCTTTAACACAACTGGAAACCATACCTGTGTGCTTACAAAATTTACACATGGCTAAAACATTTTATAAAGTACCAAAACGTGAGTGGTTCTTTAAATTCACAGTTACAAATATGTCTCTAATGCAAAATGGTCTATTCCATCCTACTTTTATGTTCAGATCCACTATACAGATCTGCTCAAATTGCACTAAGTTTTCTTGAGTTTAATGAACAAATATATGCACATAAATGTCTATGCCTTTATACAAATATGGAGCTTCATGAGAAAAATCAGGTTAGGTTAGATCTAAGGGAAAACATGTCTGATAAAATGTATGTTGAGATTTATGTGTTTCCAGAGAACACATTGAAAAAATCCAGAAAGATTTTTGCTTATTTTGACTTCTTGCCTGGTCTGGGGGTTTGTTTTACATCTAAAAGTTTAACTGAAAGATTAGAAACCTTGGTGAACCTAGACTGTTTTCAGCAAGGCAGGATTTGGGGCTTAGGCTCATTAAGGACTGTCAATCTGAAGCTACAGTCAATCTTAAGAAAACTGTTTGTCTGCTTTGAGGTTTAACCAGCCTCCCCTAAAATAATTACACTGGATATACAAATTCAGAAAAAAAACATAGCAACGGCTATAGCTGACATTATTTAAAAGACTGAAAAACACACTCTCTCCTTTTTTAACAAATAACTATAGTTTGCAGGAAAAAAAGGAAAAAAATACAGGGGGTGTTTCTGTCTTACACATGTTTTTTAAAATTCCTTCATGATATGCCAATTAAATATCTAGGGTTATTTTACCTAGAAGTAAAGCTTGAACTTACGGGAGTTCAAGTCCACAGGGCATGTAAAAAATAATTCAAAGACCAATTCCAAACATTTTTGTTTCTTTGTCATGCTTAAGACTGAATAAAATGGGTCTTTTCTTTCCGCAGCAGTCTTTTCCATTTTGCTCTGTTTCGTTTTTCTATTTCAGTGATGAGGAATGCATCAAGGGACAGATGAATTAATCTCCAATACCATATGTGTACATGTGAATACTTCAGTATGTTCAAGAAAACAAGGCTTTCATAACTACTGTACTGACTGATAAAGGCACTTTTTTTCCACGGTCGTCCTAGAAGTACACTGTAAATGCTCTCTTTCATAAGTCCTGAAGGCTCTGCGCAAGACACTGGAATTCCCATCTGTACAATGCATGCTTTCATCTGTGTGATCATCAACACATGTCGAATATGTTTCTAAAAGTCTGTTTTAAAGCTATGGCCATGGGACATCATGTGACCACTGAATCATTTTCTTCCAGCTGAGGGTACATTTTATCTTGCCAGACATTTTCATAGTTTGTGCAAGCAGTTCCTGGAGTCTGATTCAGCTGCTCATGATGTGGCTGTCTGCTTGTCTGAGTGCAGGGGAAGGTTTAGGATTTCATATTCCTCTCCACGCTGTGACTTTTAATCCTCTAAAATGTTTCCTGAGTGCTGAACATATGCCTGTTTGATTATTCCTGGCAAGTGGTGTTCAGGAACAGTTCGTTGATTAATACTAAGCCATATTGTGATGGTCTTCAAAGAACACCTTAATAATTTTAAGCAAGCCATGAGGAAAAGATCTTTTTTTCCTTCCAAAATACATTCTGCAGCAACATATTTCATATTAATGAACATAATATTTTCATAGCATATTAGGAGAGCTTTTGGGGGTATATAATGTTCTTATCTACCCCACATTTAATAGGATTTATTGCATACACCCTCCATTTAATGAGGTCAAATACAGACAGCAAAGTCTGTTAAACCAAATAAAATAAGTCAGGTAGCTGCAGACTTCAAGTAAGTTAAATCAGTTGAATCAAAAATCTAGTAGCGAACTATAGTTATCCCTAAAAGTATACTGGATTTGTTTTTAGTGCCCGATCAGCTCACATACAATAAGTGTAGGCTACCAAAGCATTGATAATTAGAGAATTAGGTTAATACAGTGAGCAGTGTCAGTGAAATACTGACCTCACTCAACCTCTGCTTTTCATACCAGTAGGTCAGAATCCTACCCACCACATGGACAGTCAAGCAAGACTGCGAGACAAACAGGTTAAGAATCAAAAGGTGTAGGCATATTAAATCTCTTTTCAGAGTTACAGGGCTTTAGTTTTCATCTTATTTTGACTTCTTTCTCCTTAAGGATTTTTCTGCTTAGCTTTACATGTGGGTTACTGAAAACTGCCTAATGTAAACTGTTTAGTGTAATCAGTACCACAGCTGAGCCTAGACATACATAAAGCTTTCCTAAAATTGTACAACTCTTAAAATTCTTCTAGACATCAGAGACACAGAACGTCTACTAAGTAAGCCAGCCCATTTCCCAGTCTCATTTATATGCTGGATTTTTCTGTGGTTCACCCAATCTAGGTTTAAACTTCAAGCGACATGGCTTCCTCTACTTCCTGCAAGACACAATTCAGTACTCTAATAGATCTTGCTGTCAGGATGTTTCCCCTGATATTCTGCATAATTCTTCCCTTTTTAATTTCACCCCATCAATGCAAGTTATACTCCCTTTCCCTTAATTTATATCATTGTTTTTCAAAGGAAACATAACAAAACTTTTAATGAAAAGGAAGCCTATCTTACGTAAACAATAAAAATTCATGTTAGAAAGAAACATTTGCTTTGCTTCTATGAACCACAGAATTAATATGAGGAAAAGCAATACAGGCCCATAGCTCATGCTGTGTTGTGGTCAAACAGAACTCCAGCAATAAAGTTGCAAGGCTGTCACTAATTCCACTACCTATTATTCAGGTAGGCTATAAATCTGGCAAACTTCTTCCATTGGCCAACCTCACTTACAAGTAATCAAGTTTAATTAGTAATTTATGCACGGGCTCGATTCCAAGGTCTTTGAAGTCAGTGGGATTCTTTCCATTAGCTTCATTGGGATCTGGATGACGCCTATATTATACATGAAAACACCAATGCATTTAAGACTATGCTAACAGCACAAAAGTAAATACTGTGGGAATATCAAGAAAATACCTTTTACATATTTCTCTTCTGTGAAAGTGTCTTTGATGAAATCACCCGCATCCTATATTTTTAGAGCAAGACAATTTCTCAAACCTTCTCAATTTTCACTTAAAAATTATTTAAGCTGTAACAGCATGCCGAGCGAAGTATCAATTTCTTTGACAAGGAATTCATTTTCCACATGGTTTCAGTAACGAAAAGCCTTAACCTGTTTACAGTAGCTATAAAAGTAGTAACATGAGTACCTCCCCCCAATATTACTAGACCAATTTAAGATAAGGTTTCACAGCCCATGTATTATCATTTTCTTTCTTCTCCTTCTATAGTTATCTGGTCAGTTGAATTTCACAGGACAAATTTTCCTACGGGAATAGAGAGGAAAGTGCTAATAGCAGCTGCATTTTACCTCTCTTGCATGAAGTTCAAAGATGTTAAATGCATTCCAGCATACGCTCTCGCCCAACCCTGTGCTCTGCCTCTCACCGATAGTTTTGGATCTTTTATTTTGATAAATGACTTGGCATTCTGAAGGGTGGTCAATTTTCATCCAAGCCAAACAGGCTGATGTATTGGCAATGAGATAACATCTCACAGCTTTGCCCAGTGATGTATACCAAACCTTCTAAGCAAGTCATGAATGCATATACACCCATATCTAACATATGGACTTCATCTCTTTCTCTCTCCTAGGCACTCTCTCTCCCCTCAGCTATGTGCAGGCAAAACTCCCATGTTCGTGCTAAATCGTTCCTGGTCCAGTTAAAGTAAACAAAGTAAAGATAATGTTGCTTTTCTTTCCAGCCAGAAATGCTGGTTTCCTGCTTAAATACGTACCTTTGATGGTGGTTCACTGGCAGAACTTGCCTTAGGTAAAAGAAACATAATTATGCAATTTTCAGCTAAAGTTTTTTTGCCCTTAAAGAGAGAGGGGAACTGAGATCTTATCCAATCTCCCAAGGAGTATCCATTTGTGAAAGTAAAACTATGTTATTGATATAAGCTCATTTCTAGTTAAAAAAAAAAAAAAAGGGAAAAAAAAAAAGAAAGAGAGAACACGGAGCTAACAAGCAGTAATCTAGTGGAGCCTTGTGGCCTGTATGGTCTTCCTGCTGGGCCAGCAAGTCAGATGTTTTTGGAATAAGGTATATTACATTTACAAATTATATATCTAGAATGGTTAGGGTATATATATAAGATACAGATCTTAATAAGACATGAAGTACAAACAGTCTGGAAATGTATTATTTCTACATTTCCATATTCCAAGGTGAAAAAGGGCAATCAGTTTCACAGACTTAGAGCGAGGGAAGCTGAAAGGCTTGCAGCACGTCATGTTTAATGGAACTGACTGAACTAATTGCTGTGAAAGTACACTGTCACAGCCTCATAAAACTAGATATGAAGCAAGGCTATGTTCACTATGAAAATGTTCTCTTTATACAATATAATTACGATGTCGGATCACAGAGGTGGTGATACAGTTCAACCCACAGTAGTGACATGTGGCTAGTGCAAGTACTAGGTAACAGAAAAAAATTTGAAACATCAGATTTCTCACAATTAAGGGGTCAATCATGTTTTACTCTCAATGTAAATGAACTGTTTTCTCCTCATCCCATTCCCTAGCATGCAGAACAACAGAACATCCAGCAAGGAGCTAGGAAACAGTCCCTTGCCTGAAGCTCCTACAAAAGTACACGCACAGTATGGAACAGGCTAATTAAACTTCCATATTTTCCCCGGTCGTGCCTTTTCTCATCATTTCAGTGCTTGGGAAAGTTCCGATGCAACCTTTTATGGCTTGGCACTTCCCCCACGGGGCAGCAATAATAATCAGTGCTTAGGAAATCCACTTTTCCACACTGTTATGGAAAGCAGTAGTTAATTCATGTTTCTCATCAGACTGCAGCATGGAGTTGGTTTTGTGTCAAAGGCAGGGGAAGCACTGGAAGACCCCTGTGTTGTTGTTCTCCTAGCACTCATCTACTTGCCAGAGCAAAGGCTCTCACACTTGCCAGAGCAAAGGTTCAGATGGATGAGAGGTTTCCTTCCACCCAAGGAATGATTTCCCTGGCATTCATGGTGATGCTGTTGCTGAGAGAAGAGGCAGGTACTGGCCTGAGGTCAGTTTAAGTATGTGCTGATCCACCACAGATGAGCCACTGCTCATTAAAAGACTGACTCCTACCCTCTGCTCCTGGAGACTGCTGCTGCTGCTGACAGACATCGGCGCAGCTCTATCTCTTCCATTTAAAAAAGAAGCCCAACCCAAAACCTGGAGCCTGCTTTCACTTTACTCCGCCAGGGGTTCCCAGTTAAAAATGTTTCAAAGCTATAAAGCTGGGATGTTTCTCTGCAGCAGTTTTCTAAGCCTCTTAAGTTCCTGCATGGATTATAACAACCTCATTTCAGCCTCAGGGTATCTTCACTGACATCAGCAAATTTGGCTCAATATCCTCCAATAGATGGGCAATTTGTTTTCATAATAAACAATACCACAAATCACAAGAAAAGCAGCATAGCTGCCAAAATGTCTTCAGTCCTTTAAAGAAAAGAAACAGACTGTGCTACAATCAAAGGATTTTGTTTTCATTTTGGTGAAGTGGAATATTGCATTCTTGCAGAGGGTTTCTATCTGTGGGTTTGCATAAAGCCACTTTGGAACAGGAAAAAAAACTTACAAGGAAGATTTCAAGCAAAACTGAATGCGAAAAGTATGAGAAATATTTAATTCTCTTAATGAAGGATTCACAGTATTAAAACTATTACCTGTTTGCTGTACATTTCTTTGAGTTACTATTACCAGCTAGATTTCTTAGTCCTTCTATGGGGGAAGGAAAAATATTTCTTCTTCTGAGTGAGCATTAAATATATAACAAACTTTTGATGAAAACAGCAGGCAAAGTAAATAACGAATTGAAAATATGCTTGTTTAAAGGAAATTATGAATATTCCTTAGGTGATGTACCTCAAGAAGAACACCTCAGACAGATGTAGTTTAATGGTGGGGCCTTTCTTGACTCTATATTCAAAGTAAACAGCACCCATAAACAGCTGCTATTCACCAAACATAGCAGGACTGGATTTGGATGCATATCCACGGACATTTCCTTAGTCTCTGATCTGCCCTCTTCTTAAACAAGTAAAAGTGAACAGAGTACACAGTGTCTAGAGAAGTACAATTTGCTTTTCGAAAAGATCTCTGAACGCTAGCAGTGCTATGCCCCCAAAATATCTTCCAGTTAGGTTTTTGCAAGAGAACTTCGCAGCGTTAATTATGAACTTGGACTTTGTGACTGAAAAGCAGTAAAGGGCACAGCACACGTTTAACTGCCAAGGACATATTATTTTACTTGTTAGTTTTATTCCTATAGACTTTGTTTGTTCTAAGACCTCATAAAAAAAGCTCAAGGCCAATGAGGATAAAAGCGTAACTGAGACAGTTCCCTTCTGAACTAAATAGCAGGTATGATCCTACCATCCTATCATACTATTTTAAATACGTTTCAAATGCTGTAGAAAACACAAATGAATCTTTTGAATTTGGGTCAGGAATCAGTCTGCTAATTTGGAGTCTAGCAGAAAGGCCTGATATTTTCTTGTTCAAACATAACTTCTCTCCCATATTCTAATGCTGCTCTTTCCTGGCTCTTAACAACCCACAGGCTTTTATGATGGTGCAGGATGTCCTGTCTGTGGTTTCACAGGAATGTGGGAAGGACATATTCCAACGTGTCTGTGATGCTCAGGACAACTTTCTTTGAACTCAGACCTGGGCTGTCATTGTAGGCAGCTAATATGTTTCAGGAGTAATTTTTTCCTGCAGCGTTTACTTGGTATGTGATGAGTTTTGTTCATTCATCAGAAAGAAGCCACAAAGCTGAAAGTAGGGAAATACAATCTAAAAATGTATGTTCTTTTGTTTCTGTCCTAACGATCACATCCCTGGCACTCGAGGTAAAACAAAAAAAAAGAAAACTTCACAAGTATTTAAAGAAAACTGAGTTAAGTTCTGACTTCAAACTTCACTGGATTTTGAGCCACTGCATTAGGGAGGATGCAAAAGGACGTTGTTCCTTTTGGAAGGGAAAGAAAAAGCAGCCTATCAAAGAGATAAAATGGACAGCCACTACTTGAAAACTGACAAGGTTGATATGCACATTAGAGGAAAATAAATGACATTTGCTGCATCCACACAAATTACTTCAGTGTCATGGAAAGGTAGTCAAACTAGTCTTAAACTAGCAAACTTTGATCACTGTAGATCATTCACAGCAGTGCAGTGCATTGCACAGATGCATTTTCTCTGCTTTTTGGACTCGCCTGATGCCCCACTGACAGTTTTGTCCTGTGTCACCCAAAGTGAGTCGACTCAGACACGTCTGCGTTGGACTGCAGTTGCATTCGCGTCTGCTATGGTACGTCACAACACAAAAATCACCGCAGGCTTTTAGTTTACTTTTGCAACTACAGAATCTTGCTCAAAACTCAAATCTGCTCAGCAAATTCCAAAGGCCACCATAAACTGGAATCGATGAATCCAGTCAGTCACATATTATGTGTAAAAGATACTAGGGAAAAAATGTGGTTTTAAGAAGAGGAGACATGAAAAGATTGAGAACTGTAGTACCACATATTGCAGACAGCAAAAGTGTACTATTTATAGCCTACTCTGAGATCAAGAATATCAATAAGAATGCTAAAAAGCTAGTACTTTTTCAAGTAAAATGTTCAACAGCTGAGGAAATGAGATACACATAAGAGGGTTTCTTTAGAGCCATTAGCTGTTTGAATTGATTATTAAGAGTAGAGGGATGTTATCACTGCAAACACGTTTTCAATCACTAAACTCTCATTGACCTCAGTAGCAGCAAGATGAAGCCCCAAGAGATAACAGAAAATACCTAAAAGACTTGACCGTGATTCACACTAAGGCAAGACCTTTCCAGTGTTTCCCGTATTAAAAGAAATACATTCCAGCATTAAAGAAATACATGAAATACTTGTTTCTCTTTGGCTCTCAGGGTAATATAAACGAAGCTGGCCACTAAATATCTTGATTTATAGTACATGACCCTAAAATGTAATGGATTACCCTGAATAACTGGTAGATGCAGTCACTTCTTTCACTTTCCAGCCTGTTTGATATTAACATTCATTTTTCTACTGAACGTCATTTGTTTTAGTTTAAAACCAGTGTGGGGTGAAGTGAGGTGAAAGATGCCCCCTGGTTGTTCTTTCCATGTTTCCCCATTCAATAAAACAATAGTGGAGCTTTACACAATGGAACATCTCTGTCCAAGACAGAAAAAGCAAGTGAGAAAAGCCTGGCTGGCACTCACAGAACCATGGAGGAAATTTAGCCAATTATATGATGTAGCCCTTAATGTTATCTGTTTCACTCTGTTCTATAAAATAAACACTTCATGAAGTTATCGTTTTGAGCTTCAGTTTTTCTAGAGTATGAACATTCTACAGGTAAAGGACCTGGAACATTTACAATATTTTCTAACTGTTTAAATTATTCTAACACCAAATGCAATTAAATATAAAGTTGATCGGAAGAAAAACTTTGCACGTGTTTTCTACATGAGACTAAATGCTAATGTGGATGGAGGGAAATTTCAAGAAATGTAAGCTTAACTTTATAAGAAACCACACTGCCTTGTTAAAATTTCCATGATAATAACTGCATAGAATACACAGTGTAGGGAATGTCAGTTGTGTTCCATGGATTATGTTTTTTAATATCTAGACATACCTAAAAAATTTGGTTGCAAACATCTATTTGTTGCGTGTACCAACAATCAATTTGCACATGCACTCGAAAACTTGTAACACTTTATCAAGATGTGGTCCTGAGTGCTATTTCGCTTTTGTATTTTCTGTTTGCTCATGGACTTCACATCATCTTTATTTCCTTTTTTCCCCCCCCCATAGACACGAAAAAGTACAAACATGGATGCTTCAGATGATACAGAAGAAATATGGCTGGTTAAAGAAACAGGATATGCTTGCAACAGCAAACTGATTACATATATGCATGGAACTAGGAATTCAAAGGAGCGTGGCTGCATATGTACAAAACTGAATTTAGGTAATTAGTTATAGTAATGAATTTGTACCAGGCATAATCCAGCTTCTACTAGTTTCTACACAGCAAGTTCTGTTGTGTGGAATTTTAATAAAAATGTTTAAAAAACGTTAATCATGATATTTTCAAAGAAAAATGTCATCAGGCCAGTTTATTTATAATTTGATAAGGCTAATCACCCTGCGAATATTTTCTAGTAGCAGCAATTCCAACTTCTTCTCCAAGCTCCTGCCTCCACAGGTATTGCATACATGTGTCTCCACAACTGTTTGACATAAGCACACTAGCAGATACTTTACGTCTTATTTTAATTCTGTGACAATAGTGAATATTTTCTCACTATGAACATTGCATGTACTAAGAACTGCTAAATTGAGTGGCTCTACAAAACTATTTATTTCACAATGCCTGTAACATCTAGTCTATTAGTTTCATATGCAAAAACTGGATTAACTTTCTCATACAAGAACTGTTGGTTTCACCACAGAAAACCCAAGGTAAGATTTTTACATATAATTGAATTTTCAGTACTGAAGCATTTTAACCAGAACACATTAACAATTATTTTTACAGCACAGTAATCTAAACTCAGCTATCAACGAATCTGCTCTTAATGCAGGATTTAAGACTCAAGTAACTTACTACAAAAGAATATAATGACGAGCTATATAGGTATATGTCACAGTTATGTAAGAATCAGATTCCTGCTTCTTTATAAATGTTAAGGTTCTGACTATTTTCTTGTTCTGCAACAAATAACAAGAAATTCTCTACGTTTCACTTGAAATTAATCTGGGAAAATGTATTTAGGATTATGCAAGCTTTTTTTTTTGATGACATGTAAGAATTAAACTCTATTTTAGCCCTTACCAAAAGTTGACATAGAGTATAAAAAACAATGTTTAAAAATGTTGCTGGTAGCTTTTGTTTGGTTTTAATAATGACTCCCTGAATAAGTCAGAAATGAAACACTTCAACAGAACAACATTTTTAGATGAATCTGAGTTTACATATAGTTCCATGGTATTTTTTTTTCCTATTAAATATTATCTTTTATGACTTTGCCTAAATAAATTTAATACCTGATTTCCTCCGCATTTTTTATGGAAGTTATTGCCTACCTATTTAACCAATTTTAAGTGAACTAACATGGCCATGGCAAAATACATTAATATTTTAACATGCATAATTTTGGTTCCAGTGAGGTGATAATTTGATTCACAGTTAACCCTAAAGCTTTGGTTTAAATAAAAGGATAAAGTGTATTGATTCAGAGTCTTTTGAACCTGAGAGTTTTTATGAGTTAACTGTGTAATATTAATTAGACCTGTCTTAAAACTTGGTGCTTAAAGTTAAGCTCCTAAAATTCAGCACCCCAACAGAGCAGCTTTGCCGGCTGGTACACTAACCCACCGCTTTCTGCCAGTGTTTTGGCAGAGCAAAGAAAGGCTGAAGCTGTTTGCTGTGATAAAGAGGCACGTTTTGAAAGAAATCAGCGACTTCCAGTCTAGAATCAAGGTACATTTAACAGTTGTTCAGGACAGACTCCATCCTGACAGGACTGCTTTGAGAAAGAAAAGCAAACTAAACTGGGGGTAGGGAGAAGAAGCTGAGTTACTGTGCAATCAATGCTTATGTGTTTGGTTAGGTCTGTGGCTACAACTACCTCAAAACTACCTTATTAGAAAGCATATTTTACTAGAATATTCTTTTAAATCAAAGGAACCTACCAAATATGTCCCTATTTTAAATTCTGGAAAATAAGATACCTGTAACAAGGCTGCTTTACAAATCAGAGATTACAAGACTTTCAAGTCCCCTGAGGAACAGATATAATCAAAATGATGATGTGCACACAAGTGAGGGCTGTTCTGTGCCAAGAATTTTAATCGACATACAGTTATGTCAAGACAGCAAAAGACAGCTGTGTAAGCTAAAAGAAATGAGATCATTTTCACGGAAAAATAGCATGGACTCCTCTAGCAATCACAGTGTTATTTTGCAGGTTGATATACCAGCCACTAATGGGATATGGGCAGGTGAGGCAGAGCTCAGAATTGTTTGGGAGCTTTTATAGTTTATTGTCAGTTAAGCGTAAGCACATGTGAGCTTTCAAATACATGTTGCTAGGAGAAAATTAAATGTTCGAGAGGTGGAATCATTATGCTGTTTGGAGTATCGGTCTCTTTTTCTGAATTAGGCATTGAGCCATAACCTTGAAAATGCCATTGCCCACCTCACTTGTAGGCAGACACCTCTAGAAGTCTTAGACTTGCTAACAGAACACAGGGAAATTTAAGCTCCAAGAAGAATTTGTTCAATGACCCAGCTAGACCATTTAGAAAGGACACACAAATGCAGGATACCAAGAGATTGCTGAACGCCTCTTTCAACAGGCCAAGCAAAACGTGCATCTATGTCCCTGGAAAACAACTGCTGCTATAATCTGAAGCCCCATAAAAACAGTAAGTTAAAGCAGAGCAAATTGCTTTGTTCTGCTGAAAACAAGTGCAGGCCTTCAAGACTTGCCTGGCTCCCTCTGGGAACATCGAAGCTCCTTCTCAGCAAATGACTCAAGGGGCTGTTTGCAGTTTTCTGCAAAGAGTGTGAGGCTCTGGCTCCATGCTCGTCATGACAAGAAGCAAGAGAACAAGCTGTCAGTCAAAGATACACTTTCATGTAGTTCCATTGGCTTGTTGCATTGTACACAGATATCACTGATGTAGAAAGAATACTCCCATGAAACCTGTTGCTTATCCTGTAGTGAAAAACAGGAATTAATATCAACGCATTTCATTGTATTTCTCCATCTGACCATACATCTCAGTTTGTTTTCAAGGTGTTATAAGCAGCCTGCCTCTTCAACCTTTTCTTCGTTAGTATGTCTTGGTGAAATATGAGAAGCCATGGTGACATCAGAAATCGTTTTTCAAGCCTTGACAACTGTTTATGACTATTGCTAAAATGGGAATTCTCTTAAATTTCACAGATACTATCTGCTGCATCCAAATATCTGACTAACGAACACTTTATCTCATACTCAAAGACAACACATCAACCGATTCCCGTAGCTCTGGTTTAGCAGAGGGTGATGCTAATGTTACCAAAGCACAGTGCCTAAATGACCTCTATCAATGTTGCCAGCTTTAAAGCTTAGCATTACTACGGCATTGTGCAATTTAGCAGCCTAGAAATCCTCTGAAAATCAAGAAAGCAAAGCTTCCTTCTCAAAGACAAATACAAGCAACAAAAGAGAGTCACAAGCACATTTCTGTGAATTATTTTCCTCTCTTTCTTTAATATCCAGTGACACTGGTTATCTTGTTAACTGTGTTTGTCTTTTAGCTTCTATATTGAACAAACTGAAACACAGGAATCTCAAAACAAAGATTAATTTTTTATGATGGCTACGGGCATAGCTTTTGCTTATGCAAGTTACCTCGTATCGCTGCCAAGCAGCATGTTTTTCTCCTCCCAGTTTAGTTTTGTCTATGATATGTGGGTGTGCAGAACATTTTGTTGCAGCGGCTATATCTCTTTCCCTGTATCTAAAGGAACCTTAAAATCTGAGTTTATATATTTCTGCAACTTCAAATAACTCTTGGGCACAACTACTGATGCACTGGAGAAAAGCTATTTAGATTATAAGCTTAAAAAAAAAGAGCAATGCCTGTGAGGGAAATTCAGAACTTAATTGGTACGTGTTTAGCGCAAAAAGCATTCAAATTTGTAAATGTATCTTCAATGTTTGTTGGTCCTTTGTTTAGGTCAGGATGATTTTTAGATATGTTGACTAACTACCTTAGTTTAATCTCTTTAAATAAAAAAGACCAAAAATCAGAAACTTAAGAGGATTTCAAATCTGGTCTTTCTACAGAACTGAAAAACCGATCCCTTAATTTAGTATCAGAAGTCTTACCAAGCTTACAGACCAACATCTGGGTATCAAAAGCTCAGTGATGAGCATAAATAGTTTACAAAGGTGCTGTCTTCAATCAAGACAATGCAACAACAGTGATTCATAAATCTGGTTTTGATTTGGAAGTAATTTTGAATATCTATGGCTTATTTCATACATGAATACTAAAATCTGATCTCCTATGTGGCTCCTTGTAAAAAATAACAGTATTTGGAAAGACTGTGGAATACAGCCCATTTTCCAGCCAGTGGAAGATCACTCCAGCACGCTACACTGGGCTTTGCTCAGCATCACTTTAAAAGCTCCAAATAACATGATTTATGCTTTTCCCTAAGCAGACGATTCCACAGTCAATTTTACCACACTGTAAGAATCTTGCATATGTGCATCTTCAACATAAATTTACTCTGTATTTTACCTCATTGCTTTTGTCCATGTTTCCAGCTAGATCATTTCACTTTGGCCTAGGAAACTGCAATCAAGTCCGTGGAGCTACACAACTGATGAAAAGAAAATATATTCTCTGAGTGTTTAAGATGGAAATTTTTCACTAACTTCAGTCATGCTAAATTGTGTACTTTTAGACTTTTAGACTTCAGAAATCAATGCTCAGAGCCCTAGTAATGCTAGTTAAACCCGTTCCACTGTCACAATGTCTTTATTGTAGGATGCTGTCCAGAACCCCAGTACTGGCTCATCATAGTGACTTTTGTTTTTGCAACAAGATGACTTTCATAAGCAGCCCCAAAATGTGTGGTTTGGTATCCATACTGTCGCACAAATTCATGCCTGTTTGGCATATACTGACATAACTTGGTGTCTCCTGGTATTATGTTTTCCACAGAATAAATCTTCTGTGAAGAACAAAATGTTTCAGGATAGTTTCTCAGTTCTCAGGTGTTGCTTGTTTGTTTTAGAAAAGAATAACCATGTATTGTTAATGTTTTTCCATCTACCACATGATTTCACTTGCCATTCTCTAAACATATTTAACAGTTTCATTTCTCGTTCTCATCATTTAGTCTTTTACCTAGGCTTCATCCTATTTTTTTATCTGAATAAAGTGGAATTAACTTTTTGCATACAATACTATGAAGTAGTTCCCAATGAAGTATCAAAGCTCTCTATTTCCAGACCATTGCTTTCAGTCACTAGGTAAAAACCCCCATTATTTTCCAACTTGTCACCATCCCTGGCAGTCTAAAAAAAGCTTGCATTCCAGTGATTGGGCTCAGTGCAAGGCTGTGCAAACAGTAATGCTGGAAAAATGAGAAACTGAGAAATAGCTGCAGCAAGGAGAGGATAAGATCACCACTTTCAACACGAGCATGGATCAAAGGTCTACAGGTCCTACTGAAATACATTTGAAAAAAGAAATTCAAAAGATTACTTTTTAAACTTTTTTATATATACCGCATATAAAGTATTTCAGTGGTTAAAGGATTTACCCCAAAAAAACCCTAACGTGAGAATTGCCACACTGGATCAGGCTAATGGCCCTCTTAGAACACTATGTCTACGTGGAATTGATATAGAATTGAGACTAAACTTGGAGCATTATTTAGGAAAAAGTAAAGCAGTAAAAGCCAGTTTCTTATATGCCTTCATTCAAAGAGACTAAAGATAAAATTAACCTCTTTCCCAAGCTGCTCTTCCACCCTTCACAAACCTTCTCCCTGATATTTATGATGACTTAAATACCTTAATGGCAACTCTATGAAAAACTTGTCTGGTATTCATTAATATCAGCTTGGCTGTAGCTTCTTCTAAGGAGTCAAAATCAAAATAGAGGGGAAAAAAAAAAAAAAGAACCCAGAATTCATGGACCGTACACTTTACAAGACAAAGCATTTGAGAGTTCATGAGCTGGAGAAATTTCTACATGTAACTAGCACTGAGTAAAACAGAGTTATATTTGCAGGCATATGTCTCTAAGGTCTTCATAAATTTAAGTCCTTTGAGAAAGCATAAAATATTTATAGAAAGAAGAGATCCATATTGTGCTTAGTCTAGTTTGTATTTGTCAGTATATCACACTGTAGATTATCACACGCTGCTATTGATTATTGCACATAGATCACAACGTGGGAGAGATCTGGCTGAGAGAAGTTCTTTAAGAAATTTGATGAAAGTAGGAAACCAAGGAGGCATTTTAAGTTGAAACAGATGTCTGAAATTTCTTAATAAGCCTGGTTCTTGGTTTGTCTGCTCCATTAAAGGGTTAGGAAATAGCAAGGAGGTCTGATAAATGTCGGAATTAATTTTAGATGGATTTTCATTATTTCTTTGACTTCTTTGGAGCAGCTCTTAGACCTCTGAGTTTCATTCTCCCTTAATTCCATGCTTGGAGCAATACATCACATTCTTCATTATTAATAACAACATCATTCTTACTACGTTCAAGGTGACTTAAAAAGTGATACAAAATTAATTTCCTCAATAACCATTTCAAGCTCGGTTCTGACAAATGGTAGCCATCCCTCCTCATAAAAGTCACTGCAGAACCGAACAGAGAAAATCCCTGACAGAGGTTTCTTACAGAAGTCTTGGGAGTATGCGCAAAATCACAGTTTTCTACAGAAGAATATTTCTGGAAAAAAAAATAGGTTTCCCATGATGCAACACATCCGTCCTTTTGCACTTTGGTGTTTCATCATGGTCCTTACTTTCTCACATGTCACCAGTGTACTTCTGACATAGAGCTGAACTGGACAAAATATAAAATTTTGATATTTTTATATTAATTTTATGTCTATTTCAGCCAGTATCTCTTAGTTTAGAATAAAGTTAATATCAAATCATTGATATTTTTAAATTGAAAATTTGTTTTGTTTTGTTTTGTAAGACATAGTCTTCTAGAAATTAGTAATACCATCAGCAAAACAAATAAAAGATGTAAAATTCTGCTGCATGTATGAAAATGGCAATATTTTCCCATTTACAACTTGACTAAAGAGGGCGAATTTCATGAGAACAATGAAAGTCACTTCACTGCCAAATTTCCGTATATATTTCCAAACCACAGAGGATACACAGCTGTTCAAAAAAACAAATTAAGAAAATGAGCACTGGCAAAACCACCTGCTCTTCACCAGCCTTTTTCTTGGAAATGAACAACCTCTTTCTGTTGTAACTTTTAAAAGACTCTAATGTGATAAAGGAACAATCTATGGAAAAATTCAATTTAAAATACTACAATGAGCTGGCTGGAAATGACTGAAGACAGGGCTAAAGGCAGAAAGCAATAGGTAGAGTTCACAGTCTCTCACACGCCTCTAAGCTAACACGCCTGCTCCCTCCAACTCACCACGCTCCGCTGCCTTCCCAAGCAAATCCAGCTTGGGGAGGGTCGGTATCTTCAGACTCTCCTGCTAGGACAACGTGGCTGTCTGCTGTGCAGGCAAGAGGAGATCAAGCTCGGCGTTGGCCTCAGCATCCTGCTTCGCTGCCTGACATAACTCACCCAAGCATCTCTTTCACAAAGTCATAGGAGCGACATAAAGCCAGAAATACTCCCAACTTATTTTTCAGAGAAATCAAAGTATGTTTCCTTATGAAAAGTCTGGAGAGTATATTTTGCAGTTGTGGAATATTTGGAATATACATGCAAGCTCAAAAGGCCTTGACACTGGGAACACTGAAATAAACTATTTTTTTTTTCTTCCCTCGGTCCTCTATTGCTCAGAGAAAACAGCCTTTGGACAGTCTTTGTAAATAAGCAGAGTTGCATTACAGATGCTAAACCTTACTGTAAATTTTTCTGCCTTACAGGGAAAACAACAGACCCTGCTGGAAGAGCTGCTTGAGCAAAAATGGAAAGCAGCAACATGTTTAGATTAAACGGACTCTGGTTTAAAAAGACCCAAAAAACTAAACCCTAAAAAACTCTAACTGCAATAATTTTGCATGTGTTGGTTGAAATGCAAAAAAAGATCTTCAGAAACTACTTATTCAGAGAAAAAGTGTTGTATATTTTAAATATCTAGTTATGTTAAATAAAGAGTTGACATGAAATATACAGCCCTTACTATTATGGAAAGAGTAAACACAAGACAACCACTCAACAAAAGATCTCCGTAAGACGCTGCTCAGCTTGGACCCAGCTTGTGATGTTCTGATTATGGTAATTATTCTGTCTTTTTGCTCACAAGTTGTGTAAAATGTTTTTAAAGCATTCATCATAAGAGCAACAGTTATAGCTCAGACCTGCACTACACCGTCCCTGTGCTTGCTGTAGGGAAACTCATTTTACGGTTGCTGCTGAGACCGCTCATACATTTTGCTTGTTACAAATAAATAATTATGTAAAATGCCATTAAAAACTATATATTTTGCCTTCACCAAAGCCAAAAAAAATAAAGCACCGCCGCCTTCCCCAGTCATACCATTGTCCTGAATGCCTTTATTTAATTCGATAGTCACGATGGGCAGACTCTGTGGTGGTTTGCATCGCTTGACCCTTTCCATGACCCTAAACCATCCCCAACTACTATTATAACCCTACTTCTGCTGCACAGGCCCAATGTATCTTTAAGCATCTGCATAAATATAAAATCACTGCCCAAGTCTGGGAACTAATTTAGAGATTATTATACAATTTTCTTTTTTTTTTCTGTTCTACCAGAAGACTGAAACATGCTCACCACTTAAGTATAGACATAATGTTCCAGTCATGACTGGAGTTCACCACAAGAAAATTTGATAGTATATTTACATTTTCCATAGCTCAAAATGGTTTACGCATAGAAGTACATTATATTGATTATGCATCTATCCTTGGGTATTAGCTTTGTTTAAATCCCTTAAAATGTGAATATTTATCTAAACTGGATGTGTGTTTTTCATTTTGTATCTTCAATAACGTGTCATATTGCAGATAAAATAGCCACTCCAAGTTACTTGACAGTTATAACTAATCTTTATATACTATTTTGCCCATTGGTTAATAAAACACTGCAGAATTCTCTCTGAAAAGCACACCCATTCATGATTTATTGTTTTAAATTCATTTATTTTGCTAGAAAACATCAGCTGGTTGAAATTAAAGGAGGAAAAGACAGTTTTAATTAATGTCTTCTTCAGGAACAAAGTTCCTAAAGTTGCTGAAGTGATCCGTTTTGACATTCTCAAAACAAAAAAATCCCATTTGTGTGTTTGAAATGATTTTTCAATTTGAAATTTAAGACACAAAAAATATTACATCCAATGAAAATGAAATGTTTGGATTGCTCAGAAGGAAAACATTTTTTTTTCAGATTGCTGGCTCACTGAAATTGTACACTTTTTGTGCTGATTTGATATGTAATACAAATTCTAAAACTTTCTTTATTCATCGAGATGTGTACACACTCATATATAACTCTATATAAACGTGAAGAGATATATATGAACGCACATATGCAAATACAAACTAAGATGGACAAATATATATACGAGCACGCATTTATGCCCACCAGATTCATCTCTGAAATCTAATGGGCTATTTGAGAATAAGGCCGGCAATCAAACACAATCTCTAAAATTTACGCACTTCCTGCACTCAGGTGTACCAATAATAAAACTCCCAGATCAGCTGTGTTCTGTCTCAAAAAAAAAATTATCTAAATCAATAAATGGTTTTCTTTGAATGACGAAATGAAAAAAGAAAAAGGAATTTAAAGTTTTGAAATTAATTCAAAGGGGACTCCCAGTACTCTCCTCAGAGTTTAGGACCTCAAGATATGCTTAGCCTTTGGAAAGGGGTTTGGCTATAAAGGCAGTTTTCTAGAGGAGGATTAATACTTCAAGAGCCATTTCTGGTATGAGAAATAAATGATAGATACTTCAAAGAGAAAATCTTAAGTGCTAATAAGAAAAACAACTATAGACTATCTTTAGGAGGAAGCATAGGAAGGTGATGAGCAGACGATTTAGGGGCTTGTTACCAAACAGCTTTCAAAACTTGAAAAAGCTCTTGATTTTCTAACCATAATTAATTTTTTAAAAAATGTATTTTACCCCTGTCTTAAGCCAGTACTCTTTAAAGATGTAACTGATATATTACCTCACTGCCGAGTATCCAGTTGAGCAGTGGGCTCCTATTATCCCATCTTAAATATTCCACACAGCTGGAAGTTGTCAGCACAAGGAATTGGAACAAGGGGGCTGCAGTCTCCTGAAACTCAGTACAGGAATTCTGGCACTCTTCCAAGTTTATTTATTTTTAAGATTGTGCTAAGGATGTAAGACTTGGATTTCATAATTTGTCCTGGTTTTGTCCCACTTGCTGACATTGGATGATCCAGCTTTCAAACACACTGCCTTCAGAAGAAAAAAAAATATTTAATTTATCTTTGTCCTATGCTTGGTATGCTGTGAAGCCCAAACTCCCCTTCCCACCATATCCCTGTGAATGCATCATATAAATTTCTGAAAACAATGAAAACTGAACAGATTTTGATCTTAGAGACTTTTGGTGGGCAGGAGAGGTCCAGGTGGAGAAGTAGATAATTGCTACAAAAATATTTTCTGAAAATGATTCCTTGCAATTTTAATTTCCTTGTAGTAACTTACAGAGGTGACTGGTGTAGGATACCAACATTCTCCACCACCATCCAAAAACTTCAAGATTGCTTGGATTTTAGTCTTAACATCAAATTCAAAATTTTAAATGTTTATATATGATAGTCCAGTTCTAAACATAACTCCAAAACTGGGAACACCAAAACATAAAATCAAAAGAAAATTAAAATTCCTGCTTCTACACTGCTCCTGCAATACAAAAGTCTGTAAGTAAAAAATTGGGGAAATTCCTTCATAGGCAAGAAGCCTGGCAGTATTTTGTAACAGCCACCTAGTGAGAGTTTTGCAAATTAAAATTGATTCAGGAATTTAAGTTTGTGCAATTTGCAGTTTTTTCAAATACAACAATGAAACCTTCATGGACTTAATTCTCATAAACATAGAGGCTTCTTCATGCTGCTCTGGTACAAAACCAAAACATTTAAGTTACACACAGTCAAAAACCATAGTGCACCCAAGTCTGCAGGAAACTCTGACATCTGATTTTCAGCTGCTTAATGAAAACTACGTTGTTCTGACAGAGGCAAAGCTTGTAAGGAGATAGCTTTCCTTAGAGCCATTTCCACAGTCAGAAGAAAACAAGTTTTTCTCGTGTCTGATAAACAATCAACAAACTCCAAGGGAAGTCCAAGTCCAAAAAATTGACTTTCAAGCTCATCTTTACTAAATGACCAGTGTTTGTCCAACAACGTAGTTTAACAAAATGCTCTGTTACTCATCTCTTACCAACTTCTGCACCAAGACAAGCAGAATGTCCATTTCACTAACAACTGCAAGAGGCTCCGGCAGTCTCTGGCCCTGGGAGACACTCGCCAGATGTATCTGCCCCAGACAATGGGCATCCCAAAATATTCAGTGTCACTAACTTCAGGAAAAATCAAATAAAAATCTAGGAAGCATTACTGTAGGAACATGCCTTAACAGAAATTCATCATATCCAAGTGTTTAAAAAAAAATGTTTGTGGTTTAACGAATGAGCATTTAGCTTTAATGACACTGGAAAGTTTCTAACCTACCATAACATGCTGATTTTTTATTTTAATGCTCTTTTCTGCTAGTAGAATGGTTTAAATGAATCTTCCTTAACTAACAATCAAACTCTGAGAAAGTAAAAATATTATTTTGTAGTGTATTATTGAAAGAATTTTATCCAAAGTATTTAATATTATTTGAGGCACGTTGGTGCTTCCTATGGAGGCAGAGGACAACACTGTCTCAGTTTATTTTACACCACCAGAGAATTTAGTGTGGAATGCTCCTCTGCTACCCAATGACATGTTTTTCTTGTTTTCTGTTCCATAATCCCTCTAACTCCTGCCTTCCTCCCTCTTCCTTGGCCATCATACAGCAAGGAAACATGCTTTCATGCTATCTTTGTTCAAATGCTGACCTTTTTCCCCACTGAAAATGCTGAAATATGGGACTGCTGTTCTGTGGCTCTTTGACTGAATGGAAGGTAACAACATGCTTAATTAGCTAAAGCAATTAATGTAAAGATCAGGCAGAAAGAATCCTGCCTACAATTTACATGCAAACTAGCACAGGCCAGAACAGGATGTTTTATAATATGATTTTGTTTGTTCTTCACTTTAATAGTAAGCCTTAATGTACTCATTAAAGATTGGCAAGAACACACACGGATAAATTAAAAATAATATATAGTTCTGGCTTAAATGAGACTTGTGTAGTAGTAGGAAAAAAAACCAACAAAAAACCAACATCGAGAGAAAGATCTCTGCCCTATTTACACTGCAATCAATAGAAACCTGTGTAGAAAACAGGAAAAAAGCCACATTACAAGAAGAGAAGAAAGTTAAATTCTACTATAGCAAAAAACCTATCTGATTACACTCAGAAAGCATAATTACACTTTTTTTTTTGTATAAATGTTTATATAATGTCAAAATTGTAGACAGCTGTACACAATTGTATTAACTTCTGAACTTTTTTCTTTAGGCTATTAAGTTGAAAGTACATCCAGGGGCATACTTCTGTTGGATACTATCTGATTTTTCAAAATTCTCAGAAATAAAAATAGAGCATGCCTGAAAATGATGGAAGGTTTTTTTATATTTGCAAGAATGTTGCTGTAGCGATCATGTTCTAAGCATACAAGAGGTATCCAAAGGTTGTAGAAAAAAATACTGCTTCTGGTATAACGGTAAAAATGGAAAAGCTTTTGGTACCAGTCCATTCTTCTTATCCATGAGGACAAAGAATTTGTCCTTCTATCACCTGGTGACAGACTTATGTGCTTAAAAGTGTTTCTGGTTGCCTCTAGTGTAACAGTAAAACAAAATATGATGTATCCACCCACAAATCCCAACTTACTTTCATTTTTTCCCCATTTTCCTTGTGTATGGGACAAACATTCTTGAGAACACTTTAAATGATACTAGGAACTTATATCACTTTCATAGAGATATTTGGTTTTCAACCCTTTTCTGAATGTGCCCAGGACACATTGTATAATTAATTTAACCAAAGGCTCAGTCATTCACAAATGTGTAATTGTTTTCATACTGATGTTTCCTTGTTCACTGTTGTTCTCTTCCTGCTTCCTTTATGTCTGACCCCAGCTAGTCTCATTTGGCATGCCCAAAGCAAAATAGATTTGTTTTTCTAAAGCCATGGGCAGAGCTAATTGTATACAGATTCCCATGAAGTGGGTGTTGCAGGAATTGAATAAATAGCACCTGATTTCCACTGACCAAAGACAGGATTGTTAAGGTGACAAGAGAAAAAAAAAACCTTTAGAAACGAAGCTATTTAGATACCTTTAGAACAGTCGGAAACAGACAAGAATGTGATATTATATCTCCCAGTCAAGGGAAACTGAGCTGCAAATAGTTCCAATCAGGAAAGTGTATTCAACCTTGAACTTTGCTTTTCAAAGGCGAGAGCTTTCATGCAGGGAGATTGTGTGAATTCATGGGAAATAGCTTCTGAAGTAGATAGTCAGATTGAATTTAAAATCGCTCTGCCTGTGTCTGGAATATAAGTGCTGATCTGAAATTGAGGAAGTCTTCTGATGGAGAAATCTTCTCCTTACCTATCCTAAAATTTTAATATTGCTCTCTCTGTGATATGTAAAGTTGTGTCAAATCTCTCATTGCAAAGCAATAGTTCTGAAAACACTAAGAAGAGTCAAGTGAGAACTTGACTTCTGATTAATTTACTAACATAGATACACGAGAATGCCAAATGTTTTAGCTTTTTAAGAACTCCTGAATGCTTATAGTCTTAAGGTCCTCAGTATTTTTCAGCTAACATGTGAGCCAGCTGAAGTTTGTATGCCCAGAATGTTTTGCTTCTACTCATACGTAGACATCACCTGCAGTAAAATAGCCAAGATATATCTCAAAATGGAAATTAAAAGAAAGCGTCTTTATACTTGCTTAACATTTTTGATTCCTAGAACAGTATGACAGTCTTCAGGGACCAGGTGAGAGCACCTTCAGCAAAGAACACAAGTTTCTAAAACAGGACTGACTTAGAACTGAGGCCCAGATGTTCAAACTGAAATCCAACGTATTTTGGATTTTAGTATTTTAGTAAGATTTTCTTACTCCAGAGGGTGCGTAAACTTACTGCTGTCCTCCCCATTTGACCTGTACGTTTCCTAGGTGTTTGCTTTTTACATGCTTAGAATTGCCCAAGCCTAAATAGCTCAGCGCCTGTTTCTCACATCCCTCCCAAGATAGGATCTAGAAATTTGGCAAAGGAATATGTAGGTACCTTAAGGCATCCAAAACATTAATCATTACTGAGTATTACCAAGAGCACACTGACAAGATGAGGTTCCTCAGAAAATGCAGACTTGCTTACTCTCTTTTAAAAGGATGGGTGGGAATCTCCACCTTTCACGCAACAGCTTAACGCTTGCAAGGCTTGGCAAATGAGAGGGCTGGATTCAATCTCCTCCTAAGCCTACAGACATTCAGCAGCCTAACATCTTGCCTCCCGAGAGAGAGTGCCCTCACCACCAGCCTTTTATACAGGGTGTGCACTCCAATATAAATGATGCCAAGCCACTCCAGAGAAAGGAATCCACCATCAAACGGGCCACCGAGCGTAAGCAAGGGACAGCATGATGTTCCACCACCCCGGTTCGTGTGGGAGCCATGGGGATTTATGCAGTCATGCAAGAGTTCAAACCTCCAAGAAGACAGTCCTAACTACCTCAGCCATTCAGGACCCTGTCTTCTCCTCCAGCTCTGCTTCAAAAGAAACAAGAATAAGTGCTGCTTCCCTCTGGTAGAAAGGCTTCTTCCCTGAAGAAGACATCTGCCGAGGCCCAAGATGTGTGTTCTGCAAAATGCAGTGCAGTTCAAAGATCCTTAATCCAGCTTTAAACAAGTTAGCTCACGCATTGCAAGGAGTTATTTACAGCCACGTCAACTTCTACAGCAACATATTTACCTCGATAAAAGCATGTCTGAAGCAGACACACAGCAGACGCACAATCTAAACTCTGTGAGTCTGGGTTTTCAGATATACTGTTGCCCCCAAACCTTTATTGTTTTTTGTTTGTTGGTGTTTGGTTTTGGGGGTTTTGCTTTTGGCTTTTGCTAGCTGTATTACACTCCCTAATTAGCCAGCACCATGTCTGGATTCAGCTTTGAGGTCCTGCCTTTTGCAGGGAACCTCAGTGTATAGTGACTTGCACTATAGAAACTAGAAAGCATATACCTTTGGGACACCTAGTCACATATTCAGCCCAACCTTACATTTTTGTGGTTGTTAATAATCACAGGGTAGCCTAGATAAGTGGGTGATCAGATCTAAAACCTCACCAGCAAAACCATCAACCGAATTCAAGATTAACTGCAGCGTGGGGCATTTTTTAAGAGGCATTAAACCCACACAGATGCTGCCAAGCACAGAACATGATGGCAGCAGACTTGAATGGATATTATTAAAGACACAACCAACCTCCAGGACCCTCGTTACTGATGTGCAAAATGGAAAATGTGATTATCTTTTTGGTTTTTGAGCTTATATTTCAGAATCGGGAACTTTAAAACAAGCAAACAACAGCGATCCCAGCTTTCTGCTTACAAAGTACAGCTTAGTAGGAGCCCCGTGAGACACAGTAAGCACGGAACATTACAAAAGCCATTCTGGCAGGTTGCAAAAAAGTGTTTTAAAAATACACCTCTGGCTTATCTAGCAATACACATTAACGAGATATGGGGAAAGAGAATTTTTCCTGTCCCAGCATGAGCCGCTCAGGTAAATTAAAATGATGTCAGCATTATTTCTTCCCTTAGGACTAAATCTTTGCAAATATTAAATACAAGTTGAACATATTCATACACTATTCAGTCGATTTGGGATTTTATTTCCAATTCAAAGTAAGTATTTTTAATGAACTTAAAGTAAAAATAAATATTTAAAAAAACCCCAAAGAATATTTTCATTGCACTATATACAAAATGACAAGTACAGCTTCATAATACAGGGCTTTATTTAGCTCTGTTGATTCACTACGGCAAAACATACTGATGTCTGGACGCAGATTAAATCTATCTCCTTTGGTCATCAGGAAAGACAACTACAGTATTTAAGAAAGCAATTTTGAAAACAATACATGCAATTTCCTGCATTTCCTTGCAGGAAAAACATATGCAATACAAATTACTGGAATTAAATCTATAATCAGCCTGATCAGGTCAGTTCAAAAGACTTGAGACTTTTTTCCAAGCTCTTGAAGTTTTTATCTCTGAACTTTACTTTCAGTGTGGGTTTTCCCTGACAAAATAAATGGTCCTCTCACCAGCCATCATGTTTCACAAAATCCAGTGTAACAGGCTGCTGCTGAGTTCCGCAAGATGACCTCTGAGACCGTGCCTAACCTTTTCATCTTCCACACCAACCAGAGGACCAGCAGCCCCCCAGATCTCTGAAGCTGAGTTCTCACACTGCTGGAGCAAAGTGCAGTGAAAGGCTGAGCTTGCCCAAACTAGATCATGAGGAAGAACTAAGAAAGCCCGATGTGACGTGACATAATGAACTTGACATCATTTTGATGGACAGCAGACCTGCCTCACCTGTTTGTTCTTGGTTTACTGTACGTGATGCTCCCCTACAAGTGCCTGACCCAAGCCAAAATGAAGGGTTTGTTTACATTGTCTTGGCACACAGGGGTGGCAGGGCAAGACTGCTTCCCAGAAAGCCGTGGCTCTTGCTCAGGTGGGGAGTTGCTTCAGGAGCATGGGGAACCTGCGGAGGCTGAACTGATGATATCTGATTTTTAAAAAAGGTTTCTGAAACTGAGAGGCCAGGAAAAAAGATCGTTCTAGAGGGCCCTTCTTTCAAAGGCATGGGTGTGGGGGAGAGATTTCTTTCCAAACCTTTAGTGTTTGTTTCTTGCTTAGGAGGTCAAAACTTTTTAAAATTGCCTCAATCTGGGTAAGTTTTGCTGTACTCAAAATTAGTACCAGAGAGATTTTTAGTTATCTATTTTAAGGAAGAGAAGAATCAAATTTATATAAAATCCAACTCATCTTCCCACACATGAAGGGATTTGGAAACTGTTGGAGGTCTCTGACACAAGAAAATGATCCACAGTTTGGTACAGGCAGTTTTGGAGCTGGTTATTAAAAGACAGCAAAACTTCTATGAGGCAAGAAAATTTTCTCACTGACACAACTGATGAAGTCAAATTCTTCAGTTCACTTCCTAATTTCAATTCCCACTAATTCAGGTGTCTGACTGGTTACTATAATACAGAACCAGAAGCTTTATATAAAATATGCTACTGAAGAGGGCATAACCCTGAAAATTAAATGACTCAATAAATATGTGGAGTCCTACTCTGTCAATTTAATAAAGTGTAAATCCCCAGTAAAAATATCAAATGAAGATTTGACTTTTTTCTTTATTGCTTATTCCCTGCCAACATGGGCTTAGTGTCTTTTCTCATTCACACTAAAGCCAGACAGAGAGAAGTGTAAAGTGATGGAATATAAGCAACTAGAGAAGGACATATCAGACAACCAATAAGAAAACAAAATAAAATCAAGTTATCAACTTCCTTGAAGTGTCATTAATAAAAGCAAGATAAAAAAGAATAATATATTGAAGAACACATACTGAATTATACAGGCTTATTTATAGGCATTGTGTCATCTTAAATCAATAAAACTGGAAACTAAGGAAAGAAAACTCTAAACATATCAACAAAAAAAATAATTTGCTACAATTTCTTTCTCTCCTTTCCTCCAAGATTAAAATGTTCCCTCTTTGCCTGTTGTATCAAAATAGATAAAGCCTTTGGAAATGCACTTACATACAACTGCAATGCAGTCATGTGCTTTAACCTTCATCAACCTACACAGAGTAGCCTACACAAAGGAGCTTTAAAACAGTCACTGGCTTGTCACCTAAGATGGGCTTGATGATCTTAGAGGTCTTTTCCAACCTTAATGATTCTATGATTCTAAGATATTAGAAAGACCTTTGCTTCCACCAAGAAGCTTTGGCTTCTTCAGCAAAAGCCTTGCCTCCTTGTAATGGCACTTTCTTTCTCGAAGATATTCATTTCTTCTAATGGACCGTACTGGATCTAAAGGACCATATCCTGCTGCATGACCTACACTACAGAAAAAAAACATGTGCTGCCGCCATGGTCTAGTCAGCTGCACATCACCCACCTCCCCCGCCCCTTCTTTTACAGCATGTCTCTACCCCAGCTCCCAGTCAGTGTCCTGCCACTAGCAGTTCGACCAGATACAAATGGAAATTTTTCTCCGATCTGCTCTTCAAGACAGGATTCCTGATAGCTGTGGGGAGCAGGAAGAGAGTGCCAGTGAAAGGACAAGATTCAGCAGTGCCCAGTGACAAGATTCAATAGACATAAATTGAAAGGCAGGAAATTCCATTTAAACGTTAAAAAAAACCACCCACATTTTTTTATCTTTGCTATGAGGGTGATCATACAGTGGAACAGGTCACTCAGAGAGGCTGTGGAGCCTTCATCCATGGAGATAGTCAAAACATGCCTGGACACATGACCCTGAGTAACCTGCTCTTCGACTCAGCATTGAGCAGAGGAGCTAAGGATTAGGTGATTTCCAGAGGTGACTTCCAACCTCAGCTATGCTGTGATTCTGTTGAAAAACAGCAGCAGCACTACTGGTCTAAAACCAGAAGATGCACCATGCAACTTCTAAATAAATACTACCGTACTCCATGCTACAGAACACACTGCAAAGCTAAAAGCGCCTGGATGATCAGAGAAAGAACATCACAAGTCTCTCCTGGACTTTCCTTTGCAAATTACTATAGAATTTACCATGATACATAGCCGTTTTGTGAAACGAGAGCCAGGTTTAGTATCCAGTACTTGAAACTATTGGTATTCCAACACTGCTGCTATGTTCCTAATGAGCCACACAGCAAGTCAACAGACTGTTTACTTTTGCACTAATATTTAACTTCTCCTCTGAATTAATTGGAAGATTTCATGATAAATTTTTGGAGTAGTTTGTATGTACACAAGGTACAGCCAGCTGCCAGTGTAACCAAGTCAACTGCTTGCTCTTAGTAACTTCTGTGCAAACACAGCACAGTCTTCCTCAGTTCATCCTGATTAATAAGCAAAGACCTGGGTTCTGTTTCTCAAGAGCATGAAAGCATAGTACGAGCAATATATTTTCCCCTTCAAACCTGAAATATATTTTTTTCTTCAAACAATAAGATCCCAGCATCCTTAGCTCAAGTTCAGTATATTTTCACATTTTATTACTTTTCTCTTTTTCTATCCCTCTTATAGTCCGAGATAAGATTTACCCTCAAGTACATTGCATCCATTTATTAAAGAGAAGTAAACAGCTGTGGATGAGAGGAAGGACTGGATGGGCAAAAGAGCCTCTGTAGGTGTTTTCAGTGCAGGCTTATTTCATCATTGTCCAGGACACTTCTATTGGCAACCAAAACAACTAAGGATGTCAGACCTCAAACCCTACTGATGGCATACCATTCACAGGAGTCTAAGACCCAATTCCAACCACCCGTGTTTCCATTTAAACCCATGCACACAGCCCGAACCAATGAATGATAAAACTGCAGAAAAGGTTAGCAGCTTTAAGCTATCTAACTTTATGTGAGTCAGTGTAGAATATATTTATCATGGGATCTACTGATATACCTGAAAGCTGTGTCTGCAACTGCCTTACCGTGTCTGAAATTCTACCTGGATACGCAGACAGAATAAATCTGAAGCATGAAGTTGTGGTGAAGCTCCCCTGCTTTCCCTATATAAAACAAGATCTTCAATTTTACTTCACCTCAGTTCCAAGAAATGTTACAGAGAAGGAACCCAATGCATTTCAGGTTTGATACTCAACACTCAGTCCTTTGGACTGATGATGTTCACAGAGGTATTTTAGAACTGTCATTATCTAAACCTGATTTACTGCACACTCCTGATTTCATGTCCAGAGGGAGAACAGGGAGAAGAACAGAGAACAGAGGGAGAACAACAGAGCAAGCATGGATGTACTTAACATTTTTGTGAGCTAATACAAATATGAGTGTTTCATCACTGCAGAATCACATACACATACCATATAACAGGTGGGAAAAACAATCTGGAGAGAGAAATGATCAAATAGGTCTTGAAAGTCTTTATCTACCTGATGGTATATTTTCACTTATGATCAATATTTAACAATGTTAGATAACCAAATTAAGAAGATGACAGAGAAAAGGACGCATTTGCTTTGGTGTCACAGCCCATAGTTCAAAGAAAAAGAGATTGTTATGATTGTCCCCTCCTTTGTATACATGTGAATGAATTTTGTATTTAGTTTTGAGAGCACTGGCTCTGTGACAATACCTAAACTGGTAACAATGAAACTGCATATGAAAAGAAGTATTCAAAACCTCAAACCTAAGTAGGCATTTTTTCATGCCATTACTAAAAGCTTCTTGATTGAGTGCTGAACCAACAGGAGAAAAAAAAAAAAGTGTCTTGTCTTAAGAAAATAAATTTACTGTGGGTTAAAAATATGTATTCTTTTCTTTAAATTCCTACATACATACACATTGAGAATCTTACAATGGAAGTAGCATAGAAGTATTGTAAGTCTTCAGATGTCAGTCAAAAGGGAAGGCATATAATTATTAATTATTAATCTAATAAAAAGCACACTCCAATTTGAAGACAAAACAGAAATAAAATACCAAAGAAAATTCATGGGAATTACAAAATCCAATTCTTTAACACAGACACCTCACCTTCAACTCAGCTGTTACAGGATAACACTCTAATCCCATTCCATATGTGAAATGAGACACTGTGGTGCACATAGTTGAAGTCCTTTTTACTTAGTTAAATTGACTTTTTCTCTTTAAATGATGCAGAATATGTTTATTATTTGATTACAAGTAGAAGAAGCAAACCCAAAACCCACAATTCTGAGAAAATGTGCCATTAGCACTGATACTGCAAAATGCTGCCTTGATTCCCCTCCCCTAAAGTACCAGCTGCAAAAAACCTTCCCTTAATCTTCAAAACTGCAATACAACACGGGGTCTTGTGAAGGGTAAAGTAAACAGTTTTTCTGAACTTTCATTGTGATCCTTAGCAACTTTACCATTTTGCATGGAATCTGCAGGATTACAGGTGCTTCTCCAAGAAGAAAGTAGAAATATAAAGTACCCGATCAGCATGGCATCAGAGATGCTAAAACCTTTGTAAACAATAAGAGAACGGGTGCTCATGTCTTTCTGTCCTTGGGGAGAAGGGATTGAAAAGAGATCATGCTCTTGATGTTTTAAATTTCTTTAGTGCTTCATTACAAAAAGTAATGTTGCGTGAACAAATGCAGCCCTGGCAAATGAGCAGTAACTGTCCCTTGCATTGCTATTACTGAACCATATCGATAGGCAGTTTAATCTTTGATGGAAAGCAGTTGTTCAGCCCTTTCTGCTACACTGACCAACAGTATAGTATTACTCAGAAGAATCTGTTCCTGTGTTTTTGTAACACTGGAAATTCACTGCAAATTCAGTGTTGATTTGAGGATGAAGTCTTGGAACACTGTGAATGTGAAGGTTTTGTGTTCAAAAATAAAAACAAAAGTGGTTCAATATCCAAAGTCTAAAAACACAAGAGGATGCATTTCCATCCCTTTTAGAACACTCTCCTTGCACTAGATAGATAACTAGCTCTGTTTAAAGCACTATTTTGGGAGATTCAAATTTTCTGACTCTACTACTAGCTGCTCCTCTACACAATGTCTCCTGCCTTGATATTCTCTATCGTCAATTATGTTTATGCAGCATCAACTCCCTTATGGGTAAGTTCGTGTTTTCCTCTCATCCCCTGCCTGGTTTATGCTCCTGCTTCAGTTCCAGTTTTTTAACTACATCAGCTGTCCCCCATGAAATTCAAGTTGTGAGACAATCATCACTAACGGTACAGTGTGGAAAGCATGTTTGGGTTTCCTTTTGACCCTGAATATGTAACAAATTTACCTACTTTATTTCCTGTAGGAAATACTTACTGGTTTATTATTCAAATGGTGCAACAGATGTCCATCAGTAAGAGATCAGCAACCAAAAAAAGAAGTGAAACTTTGGTCTTAGTCTTAATATGATCCCTTTCTGTTCTTTGTATGCCATTTCAGTCCTGTCAACTCCCAATTCCAAAGCTGTCAGCTACATTCAGCTGGGGAGAACATGATAGATTTGTGTGCAAATAGGAGCTCGTTAACATTTTCAGAATCTGAATATTTCAGGCATTATAAATCCTGTTTGCCTGTTTCTTTTCAGGAAACTACAAAGACATGGCAAACAGCCACACTATGAGTAAAGCTGCGTATTGTTGTTTTAGCTGGATCAAAGGGATGTGTCACAAACAGGTTTTAAAAAAATTCACTCTTGTTTGCACACCTATGTAAATCCTTTTCTAGTAGTCTAAGTACCCATGGTCACCTCAGCAAACATCGGAGGCAGCTAAATTTGTCATAGATGGATACATACTTAAAGGCAAATCACTTCTTGATATAGAAGAATCAAAAGAATTATCATCATATATCCACAATCATATTGCATTTCCATCCTCATCCGTTTATTAGCAATACATTCCATCATGGAAATTGATCTTACTAGGGTTCTGAACAGCATATGTACTATTGTATGTAGCGTATTTGTATTAGCAGATGAAATTCTCTTCTTTTTTTTTTTTTTATTGGCTAATATTGTTACACTACTTATTTCTCTTCCACTGCATTAAAAACAGCTTTCATGATAGGACACACAGAAAATAAAAAAGCGGGAATAGGCAGGGAGATTTAGAAATCATGAGTATTTTCCTAATACAAGCGTAACAAAATACAAGATTGATTTTTTTCTTTATAATATTTCACCAGTTAGTTTATGTAGGCCCTTCCAATCCATTCCTGTAGATTCTCTCCTTTGGCTATAACACTAATCATTTCCCTATGCATACTAAAAGTGAAATGACTCTAAAAACGCTTTTTCTGATCATCCTCTTCACACCACAAAACAATCCCAAAATAGTATTTTCTGAAAGCCATTCCTCGGATTTGGCCTTGAAGCTGCGAACAACACTATGAAGGCAGGCAAAATGAGACCCTCTTTAGGTTCCTTCCCAAGTTTGTAAAAATTTTGGCGCAAGGAACCCAGCCTGCTCAGGTACATATGATACTTTCCCAAGAATTTAACCACGTCTCAAGGGTGAGAAACCAGATACAACCCTGACCATACAGTTAGAGCCAGTCACATACACTCAGGTTTGTGTCTCTGCTAGCTTTCCAGTAACATCATGGAGAAGGAAGAACAAGATTGAAATTGCTTCAAGTTGTGCCTTAACTTGCTTTAGGGGTAAACTCTGAAAATAGCATTAAATAACAACACCATAGCATTAAGCAACAACACCATACGCCTTAGAAAGACTGATATTGATGTATAAACAAACATATTTTAACATTAAATGTGACTACGTCTATGGTGACAAAGGAGTCTAAATCCACAGAGCCAATCTAATTTATTATTTGAGTTACATGTACTCAAGGGCATGGCCTTTTCCTCACACACAGATCCACGTACAGAAATTAAACCACTGCAGTGGTGCAACTACAAGATTTTCCACCATTTGTGGGACATATGGTGCAAAGTGTGAAAAATCCACCCACGTGTGTCTCACTAGGATTTTCCGTACCAAGCGGTGAGTAATGGAATGAATTGTCTATAGTCCCCGTTAGCAGGAAAGGGGGGGAAGGGGAGCAGGGGAGGGAGGAAGGCAGCAGTTGGGGAAGGGGATTTATGGGCAAACTGGTATCAGCTTTGTCTTTGTAGGTCTGAGGGAGACAAGGAAGGTTCTGTCCCTGCTTTCATCATACTGCTGTGCTCACCTAGCTGGGGTGGAGAACCTGTCTGTCTATGTTTAGTTTACATGGGATATGAGCTGTGATTTTTAGTGAGCAAGGCCCCACTTGTTGAAATAATCTATTTCCACTTGGTTTGGGAACATTCTGCAGACATGCTGTGTGTACTCTGGAAAGAGAACCAAATATAATGATGAGTATTGAAAATAGTAAACAAACTTCCTGAAGGGAGACATTTGGTTTTAATGGATGAAAACAAGTTTATTATTATTATCAATTTAAAAATGTATTGCAAATACCGTGAGGAATGTAAAAACAAAATGTAACCTAGCACGTAGATTGCTTGACTAAAACACATGCAGGTGGTTATGGGATTGGTACACCATGTAATCCTTACACGTTTTTGCGCTCTCCTGGAGAGTTTAGCAAATATGAGGTACATTTTGTGTCTGTCGTTCTGCTGTTAGGACATATTTGTTTCTCTTATTGCTAGCTGCCAGGTTTAGACAAATACCCCAAATTAATCTGCAGAAAGAAGAAAGCAGAAAGTTTACTCCATCTGCAGACACCAGTACTAGAAGCAAAGGAGCCATTTGAATAACGTTTTTTTCCCCTTGATGCTGTTCATATCTATACACTTAGACTGACCAAGAAAACTATTCTGCCGACACTTCAGATAACAAAACAGAACAGCTTTTGTTCTTGCATGTAGTTGGTCACATTAATGTGTTACAGAGCCCACGTTAAGCAGCGCTGGCCGCGGGGGTTTGCTCGATGAAAGCACAACACATGGCTAACCCTGCTGCTGACACTCTAGACCAAAGGTGACTTGTCTCTGACCAGCTCGTAGCACACCCTGAGTAGGTACCCGCTGCCTCCACTCCTTTTAAAACAACAGTGCTTCATGTCCTGGACCTGCTGAGTTGGGAAGGAGAAAAGCCAGTAGTGGGCTTGGCACTTGACTAGAACATATCCAAAGATATGATGATAATGATGAGAAAACTGGTAGTGGTAATTTAGAAAGTTATTTTCTTCTAATATGAGGCAACATTTTAACATCAAGCTGTTGTACTCTACTGTCTTTAAGGTTTTTTCTTTCAAGAGTAACATGTTAACACCAAAGCCTTGGGTAACTGACAACTTTGAGCATTACTGTCCTTCTTTGCCTATTTACATTTATTTTGTAATTTCACTTAAAAGCAACCTTTATTTTGTTTTACTGTACCGGTATATATTATTGCTGTCCTATTCTGTGAGCCACAACAGGAGTAGTTTCATCTGCAAGGCATATGAAATTATTGCTATTTGGGCAGCATGGACTACAAAGTCCAATGAGCTGAATAAAAAGACTTATTTCAGAGGTCTCTGGATCAGGGCCAGAGCCTGAAAATTTAACTGGCTGAGATGTAAAGTACTTGGTATTGTTTGATATGGGAGATACTTCATAAATGCACATTAATGTAAGGAACTATCATCCTATTTCAGTGACATCATCACATATGCTTAAGTTTTCTTAAGTAGTCTAGTTCCTCCTGTATGGTCCAGCAGCGTTTGAGGAACTCAAACTGCTCACGAAATACTGCAAATTGCACAGGAGCCTTCCCGAAAAGATTATGCAAATAGATTAGCTGCCTAGCTGACGAAAGAATGTCACAAGCAACTGCAGCCATTCACAGCTAAAATAACTCATGTTTGAGTTACAGAAGATATATTCCTTTCTTCCCTACGGCATGCAGTATTTGGACCAGTACTTTAAAAATATTCAGATAGGAAAATTCTGTATTAGTATTACTCTGTATATCAAATCTGAACAGGTCTGAAATGGCAGCCAGAGAGCAATATAACTCATTCAGTTGAAGCCAATACCCTTGATCCATCACATTTGGGACCAAGGCCAGCACAGAGGACAGAACAAACTTCAGGGAGATTGATGGAAGATCTGCCGTCAGCAAGCAGATATCCATTCTCATCTTCCTGATCTTCTGGCATAACCCAACATCGTCTGTCTCAAGGTGTGGCAGGGATCCAAGCAGAATGTGTTGAAATGATTGAAAACATTCCCTCCCAACAACAGTAACGGGAAACTGCATATCCATCCCCATATTCTTAATTTATACTGTCAAAAAGACCTGTTCTGAACTAAAAAAAAATTGCATAGATATGTCAGGAGCATGGAGATGGCATATACCTCTGCTTGTACTTCACAGCATTAAACCATGCAGTTGGCACTGATCAGTGATCACCTGAGTACCCAGTTGAGGACTGCTGAGATATTTCTTCTGTTACCAAACACTTGCACAGCTACATCTATTCAATATATATTTGTCATTTTTTGTGTGAGAGAAAACTCCTCCAGCTTCTCCTCAGTTACATGCAGTATTTGTACCTCCTCTCTCCACTTCAGCAATACATAATGCTTTTCAAAAATATTTGTCAGTACAGCACTTCAGCAACATGGATTACAACAAATTCATCACACCTGGTCTCCATACTCTACACTGGCTTCCTCTCCGAAATCAAGTGAAGGTCTTTACCTTCAAAACACTTAGTGACCTGTGACAAAGATAACATGAAAGACCACTTCCAGAACGGGAGAAGATGCTGACTGATGGCACATACTCAGGAAGTTTCTATTTCTTCTTTTCTAACGTAAAGGTACAGCTTGTTTGTGCCAAGAATGAATTTTTTTGGGGGGCAATCCTAAATCAGGGAATGAGCTCCATCAGGAACTGAGTCACCACATGCATTTCCATCTCTCTCTCCAAATGCACGGCATCTTTCTTCTCCCGACCTTCTCCAACATCCAGATTTACCCATTTTAAAAACGGATTTATTGCTGTTAAAAACAAATTCTACATTCTACTAAAACCAAACATCACACTATCCAGTCAATTTTCAACTCAGGGAGAAGAGGAGAGAAAGAGCAAAATACACATAATGGACACAACATTTAACATCTGTCCAGAAAGCAGTGTAAATGATGTAAAAATCAAGGCAGCATTAAGAACTTTTGCAAAATAAATATGTTAAGATCTTCCTTCTGTCGTAACACATCTCGTGGTTTAATTGCATGAAGTTATGCTTAAGTGCCAGTATCCAGCTGTATCCAGCTTTCCTTTGTCTCATTGATATATATTTTACTCACCACTTAGGGCATAAGCCTGAAAGACAGAAATAATTTTAAAACTATTAGACTCACTTTGTTGCAAGTTTATTTTTTCGTTTACTCACACAGCCCTGTATTTTGCATCTGCTGCATAACTTACCAAAACATGTTTTTCACAGAAATAAAATTATTATTTTGTGTCTTCAAATTGATTTTATATTTCAACAAGTCTGTTTATTTGTTTTTAAACATTCCAACATGTTGATCATGCATTAGAAGACATTTTTTCCTTCCTAAGAAAATCCCTTTCCATAAATACTAACCAGAAATTACCACTGAATGTCTCATTATTTTTCATAAGAGTTTCAACAGAGGTTTCTGATTTATCATCATTTTATTAACACAAATAAACAAAAATAATTATAAAGAATAAAACACACAATGGCACATCATGACACAGTATGGCTTATTAGACTGCCAGAGTAACTACTTGAGTGGATCATTCCTATAACCTAACTTTTCACTGTTTGTTTCAGCTAAACAAAGGTAAAATGCACAAATCGGGTACAAAACCACGTAACTACAAAAGACTGGGAATAATAGCATAGAGAAAATAACTTATTGCTATGCCATGTTACTCATTTTTTAAAACCATGTTCTATTAAAAACTTTATTTCTGTATTTCACAGCCTAAGGAGGTGACTGATAAATAAGGTCTTCTGGAAGAGACGTCAGTACTGTAATGGATAGCTGTAGGTTGATGCCTGAATTTTTTACAGTATTACGGTTTGAACTCCTTTATAGTTTACTGCATATTTAATATATCTTGCACAGTTTGAAGAAGAAAATTTGCAAGGCAGAAAAGTAGTGGCAACCAGAAAAAAAGTCTATGGAGGCCCCAGTCAGATATTAGTGTAAAACTAAGTAAGGCTACATTGGTGCCCAGGGGACACATACACTTTATGCTGTTCTTTTTAATGTGCTTTGCAGACTGCCTGAAGGTGACACAAAGAGCTAATTACTTGCATTCAGAGTCACAGAGATCACACTACTTTCCTTAATCTCTAGCATTTTCTGCTTAAGAAAACACAGAGAATTAAGTCTAACGTTTAGGAAATCAAGACCACATTCCGCCAACACAGGTTGCTGCTTAGCACCAGCTGCATACCTGTTGGAGGTTTTCCCTTTTTTTCTGGGAAGTTGTAATTCAACAGTATGGAAGAATTTTCAGACAAGAAAATCCTGCTGAAATCAGAGAGATTGATAAAAGATGAGCTTCAAAATATCAAGATATTTTACTGATTTATATTTTTGAACTAATCTTATTAGAGTTAGTCTGTTCTGAGCTAGCAGTGAAAAACAAAAATACACGTAGGCAGCATTATGCAATGGATCACAAAAGCACACAACCAATAACAAATCAAAGCATATCGAAGCCAGTCAAAGAAAACAAAGTGCCTTTATGGGAGACTTCCTTATCTCTGAAAAGGTAAATAAAATAGCTTGTCCCTATATCACTGCCAAAAAATGAACAGCTACATCAGGATAAAACTGTTGGATCAAATTCCTTCATAAAACATACACATCCAAGTAGAGAATTTTATCACAAACGCTCACATGCTCTAAGGAGCTGATCAAAGATTTACTGTCAGTTTACTATTCTGACTTGACCCTTCGTGGAAACTGTTCTTTGTTTGAGTAGAATAAACTCCTTTACATTGACAGGCAACCTGTATACTTCGTCCCTGGCTAGACTTCATCTTTTAAAAACATTTGTTCTTTCTGATGTAACTGGGAGTGGAATTAATCCTCCACATGTGTTGAATGATACTGTCTCCACCAAGAACAGTCAGCCATAAAAATGATCTAGCTGCTCATATTGACATCTCAGAAAGGCTTTAAGGGTGACCTTTAACTACATAAAACTTAGCTGCTGCTAAAGAGGAAAGGATACTAGCCATTACATTAGAAGTTTCTGCCGGATATTTCATGAGAAGTCAGTACTGTGATAAACCTAAAACAATCTAAAGTTCTGCAACCTCATTTCTCCAAACATGAACTTAAGTGTCTTATGAGAGGTTGACATCCACCTCCTACCTCAGGAAGATAACTTCGGCAGGTATCCCAAACGTATTCATTTCCAAGGAGACAAAAAAAAAAAAAAAAAGAAACAACCCTTCCCTCGCCATGGCCTCAAATGCACATGAGAAAGCTGTTAACAGTATCCTGTCAACCAGGTTGCTCTACTGGGGATTTAAACATGCCTTGGGACTATCTACAGGTACAGAATACCTCTGAGTGAACTGAGAGGTCTCAAAAGCTTCAGTTTCCTTTTGCTGTCTGTAAAATGTATTTCACAAACACAGCAAAGCACTTGCACCTTTACAAAAGCAACACAGGAATTTGAAATAGTTTTTCAGACTTAGGGTTACATCCCCTACAGGTGGTTTTCTTTTTGAATCTAAAACCCAGGAACTACTCCTGATGCAGTTGGTTGTATCAAACACAGAGAATTCTTCACAGAGTAAACTGTCGACAAAAACTACTGCACAACAATCCTGCTGCCAATTACACCTGCACAAAATGAACTGATGGGCTGTACAGGCAAAAGTATCAGAACAGATGGTTAATCCACGATGGTGAGACTCCACTTTATACCATGCAGAGGGAGTGAGTGGGAGCAATATACCTGCCAAGTGGTTTTCTCAAGTATTGAGCCCAGTTGCATAAAACTAGATCCCTTGTTTACTAACCAGAGATGGGAAAAGGATGGGCAAAACTTTGGCCTGACTCTCTGTTACTCCCACAAAATGAAAATAGATTGACATGAAAGTAGCTGAACACATTTTCAAGATAAATGAAAAGGCAGGGAAGAGAAACTCAAGAGGTTTCTGTGGCAATAGACTTCTGCAGCTCTTCCATAGACTGATCCTTGCGTGATGCCCTGCTTTGCCTGCTCTGTCAGTGAAATCCATATTAGCTTGAGCACATGAACCTACATCTGCAAAGCATTAAGTGAACAGCTCTACTCCTATTAATATTTTTATTAATGGCAATGGGATTACTTACGTGAATTTTTTCTCACATACGTCAGTGATTTTACAGACAGTCCTTCAAAACAATCTATGAATTCTTTGCTGATGTGCTTATTATCAGTTAATAATCAGCCAGAGTCTGCAAACTCCATTTTAAACTCACTTCTGGATTTCAAAAAAAAGCTGAAACCAGCCGCCTTTCTCTCTACATACTGCAATCAGTTTCTATTACCTTATAAGATGGTTCAAATTAAAAGAAATGGTTCACTTTCTAAGGGATCATTTTGTAAATTGGATTACAATGAAGAGACTTAATACTCTTGAGTAGTTTTATAAAATATAAAGGGACCATTGTAAGAACCTCTAGGTAAACCGTGTGTTTACACAGAACTTCCGTGACCACCCAAAGAAGCACCTTGAACACAGTGTTAATCAGTATCTTAAAAAGTAAAACCTTTTTTCCTGAGTGTTAACACTAAAATCATAAAATCAAAAATTTTGTGTATATAATTCTAATACTGAAGTCATTATTCAAATAACATAACTTAATAGCGAAATCTGCTGACTCAGACAGTCAATTTTTATCTCAGTAATTTAGTCAACATACTTATCTGGAGAATTTGGCCCATATTAATGATCTGAGTTAACTGGTCCCTATGGAAGAGATCCCATGAGAGAAAAGCTCATAAAAAAATCCCATAGTAAAGAATTTATTCAGCAGTACACAAATATGGAGCAATTAACTTGACTACAAGTCTTTGAAGATGTCACTTGTCTCAACAGAAATGCAGCTACACTTGATTAAGTGTTTAAAAACGTGCACTATAGAAAAATGTGACAGCCTTCTCAGCAGTCACACGATCCCCACCACTTAAACTGCTCCTTATAAAAGTCCACCAAATGAATAGAGAAGGTGCCCAACTGTGTTAGCATTGAAACCTTAATTCTCCTTTGCTACTAAGGCAAAGTATCTAAAGAAAAGCTATTCACTTCCTGACAACGCTGAAAGTAAATTTGAAGTGTTCTGAATCTGGCTTTGAACCCAGACAATTAACTTTCAATAGCAAGCAACACCTAATGGTAACTAAGCCTTAATATTACCTTTGCTTAGTCCTCCATGTACAAATATTTACTTACTAAATGCTTTTATAGGTCTTTATTTTTGCCGGCTCTATATTAGACCTTTAGGTTGAAAGATAAAACTAGCATTTTAATCACATTAATTAATTTAAAACAGCTTTAATCGCTTCTCTTTTGCTATTGTGCAAGGGTAAATAAATAAAATGTTAAAACTGAAGGACTTTGGCCTTAGAGTTCTGAAGCTCTTGATTTTTTTTCCTCATTTATTGCCAAGTAGATTCAGTGAAAACTTATGATATAGTTCTGGCTTTTTAAGGACTTTACCATATGAAACAGAAGATATATGTCTTTTGCCCTTCAGAAGCAGTATACAAAACCCAAAACTGACAGAAATTTTTATACCAGTCTTGCAAGGTCCTGACTGAATTGCATTTCTACAGAAAAGCAAGGGATAAGAGAGATTTAAGCACCTGGCTGGACATGTTTCTGCACGACATTTATTGAGAACAGAGATGCACATGTTTAAGAGTAAATAAAGTATATTTAATTTAAGGAAAACATCGAAATCTTTGAAAGATTCAGGTAAAATGCAAAAGTAAAATTTCTCATATTTGAAACTATGATGCAGAAATGGAGCTTATAATGCAGAAATTACTCATGAACAAGTTGCATGAAACAGTATGTGACACTGTTACACAGTTCAATCACCCCTACAAAACTGAAGCTCCCTGTGCCAGATCCAGGCTTTGCTACGATCCTTTGCTGCACTACGCAAATAGTCTCATTCCAGCTTTTATTTTTGCAGGAGCAAAGTGAGAAAAGTAAGGGGAGTTTGGTTTGGGTTGAGGAATCAAATTCATAATGGCTGACAATTTAGCAGATTCTCCTAATTCTATGAATCAATCAGTCTGAGAAAAGAATTTTAATAAATTTCAAGATTCTCTTCAGAGGTAGTGCCTGCTACTCATACATGCTTCTTGTTCTCTGAGTCCACAGTGAAGTACTGTTCAGAAAGTATATAGATGGAGGAGTTTGATTCTGAGAAATGTTATATAATATTCAAAAGAAATAACCCTTCTTCAGGAATTCAGTTTAGATTTTGAACTTCTGTTGGTGCCTTCTGTTTCATTTCTGTGCCATTAATACATTTACACTGCAGACACGCTTAGGAGACTTCATTTACTCAGTGTTATAAGATATGCTTTAAAAAGTAAATATATCTCATTCCAGTGATGTATATAATAGATCAATGCAAAACACTGTATTGTAATAGGAGAGTCAGTATTTGTATGGAATATTCTTGAGTAAAGTATTATCTATGTAAAGTAATTCCCCTTAGCAGAAGTCTGGCTTAAAGCCTATCTTACCACATGCTAAGCACACCGAAGCAACTCTTAGCAATTCCTGTTGTTAGACATGAGAATTTGTATTACTTCTAGTGTCTGCTGATCATGATGTTTCTGAGCAAGAAATTATTACCAACGTTCACTCTTTTGCACAAATCCTTACTGTTACTTATCAGTTGTAGTACAAGATCATCCCTGCAGCACAGTAGTCAACTGGAATCACCTTATACCGGGTGCTGGATGCATGGATATGCTGAAATAGGCAACAGACTTACATACTCTTTTTTGTGTTTGCTCCCAAACCATTTATGAGTATCAGAAATAATTTCTATCTCAACAATATTCAGATTAATATAAATAATTGTTCTTGTAAACAACAATGAGCAATGGAGTTCAACAGCCAAATGAGAGGGCAGCAATATCACATATGAATAAACATTTGTTAAGCTCTCGTCAGAACTTGCAGAAATACCAGAAGCATAAAGAATGGAGATAAACTAGCCAGTTCTTCTTGGCTGAAGGAAAGGGAAAGAAGAAGGTGCCAAAGGAAAGTATTTCCATACAGGAAATAATCATTCACACCACTATCAGGTCTTTGAAAATTACTAGACAAAACCATTGCAATTACATATCGTGCTACTTATTATTACTGTCATTACTACTGTTTACTAAGAGAAGCTATTTGCACTGCCTTTTTGATCTTTTCAGCAACTGATGTGAATAGTAAAGACTGCAAATGGAAAATAGCTTTCTGAAAAGGTCTATCAAACAGCACAGAGGACACACTGGGGGAAACAGCTTCTTTCAGCTGCAGTACTCTTATGTACTGCTGCAACTTCTTTGAAATACAAAATGGGAGGGAAGCGTGGTTTTTCAACTACAGAGTTCCCTTTAAAATTTTCTGCATTCAGCCCTTGCTTGTTACACCATCCATCAGGCCTCTCCAAGTGGTCTGAACTCACCATGTGTATGGTATCAGTGTGGTCCTCCTCCCTAACTCTGTTTGGGTAAACCCTATAATATACCCGTTTGCCCAGCTGTATTCTTTCTAATCTCACAAAATCCCATTTGGCAAACATCACTGACAGAGAAAATGTAAACCTGTGGCAATGGGGGAAGACTTTAGTTACTGGTTAACCTTCAACCCTGTATATACAAACACAGCTTGATCTCTCACCATTGTTGAGAACTGGAAGTTTCATGGCATTATTTACCCAACTCTGTTTGCTTTAAAGGATTACTTCATTCCTCCCTCCCTCCCTCCAGCAGCCATATCCTCTTGAAAGCCTTCCCCATGGCAGCCTGCACGACCTCACATAAAATGCAACCTTGACTGATCCAGCGGGATGCCTTTCTGGTGTACAGCACATCGCAGGACACAGCTCTGTCCCTACAGCAGCAGTTACTCGCTTTGCACGGTACTACTTAAATGTTTCTGACAAGAATCCAGGTAGCAAAACTCACTGTCATTTAAACTTGGCTGTGTAGTTCAATCTTGGCAAGGGACTGATCAGGAAAAACCACCCCACAAGCAAGTCTAGCGTTTCTCCCACAGTTGAGCAAACTTAGTCAACTTCCAGGCAAATGTTGCAATGAACTGGGGTTTTCCACTTGAAATATTAACTAGCGCCTGAGACCATATATTGGGCAGCGGGAGGGGGGAAGAAAAATGGTTCTAAACCTCCTTCCCATTTATGTTAATTTCTTGTATTAATTCCTCCCTATTCAGCGAAGAAAAAAACAGAGCCCTCTTTTTCACAGTAACGAAAGCCAGAGCTATCACCAATAGTACCTCAATGACTATTTCAGGTGGCTTGGTCTGTGTGAGGGGCTACTTGATTAACCAACCATCGGTTGGACTCCATGATCTTAAGGGTCTTTCCGACATAAATGATGCCGTAAGAATATACCTGTTGAAATGTTTAAGCCTAACATTTTTATCTTCTTTCACCTTATTTCACAGATTTCAGTCTCGCAGTCATGTTACCCTTTACCTTACTTTGCCATGCTCCTTTTAAACCACAAACATAAGATTGCAGATACACTAACAGTCACGTATTACTTATAAAAAAATCTTTCTATTTGGCTGGTGTTTGGCAACATGGCAAAAAATATTTTTTTTGCAGAAATTGTTTGTGTATTGATGGCTAGGAGCATTTTTCTGCAGCAATAGTGTCTTTTTCATCTAACTTTTTAATTTCACAAACACCATTTACTGTAGACAACAAAAAGCATGCGGCTGCTTGAACTTACATCTTGATTTTGCTTTTATTTGAAACATCTGGTAAACAGGAGACTCCAAAGCTAAATCCAAAAGATACCTGCTTCTAAACTCTGTTGGAGAGATTAGCATTTATAAATACACATTTTTGCTTACTAGTTTTCATGGAGTCCTAGCTATCTATATAATTATAGTACATCTCAATATTATTCATTATAGTATAAGACAAATAATAAGCATCAGTGTTTGGTTTTTTTTTTCAGGAATCTGAGTGTATAACATCCATTTAAAAGATCTTTCAGGTATCGGTAACTTTGGACACTTTTTCTGTAAACTCTACCAGTCGTATTGGTGATTTCCAATGAAATTTTATGAAAGCAATATACTTCAAAGCTGCATTTAACATATTTTTCTAATGATGTAAAATGTTTCCAATGTTAAAATGTTGTTACAAGTGGAAAAGTTCTAACTCTGTAACTGTTCTAACATTATAACCATTTGCTATTAATCATCCTTAATACTGATTTTCTTTTATTTTTCCCTCTCTGGCCTCTGAAAATCTGAACTGCATATTGAGATCTGTAAAAATAAGAGACGGGTGAAAGCAAAACCCTATATTCTGACATATTCCAAGTTTGATTTTAGTCCAAATCCTACATATGAATATGTTGGGCATGGCCAATATTTATTAAAAAAAAAAAAAAAAAGTTGAAATGCGGGAACAGCGCAAACTTGCAATTGTTTGAATATTAGGTAGAATTCTGAAGATCATGTACCCTGACTAAACCACTTCTGATTTTATTAGCAAGTTTTGCTGGATAATGAACACAGATCTGATCAGTTTGTTGTCTGTCACACAGAATCACAGAACTGTTGAGACTGGAAAAGACCTCTGAGATCATCAAGTCCAGCCTGACCCAACCCCACCACATTGGCCAGACCACGGCACTAAGTGCCACATCCAGCCTCTCCTTAAACACCTTCAGGGACAGTTTTAGAGATTCTCCTACTCTAGCCTTGCTAGGAAAGTTTGGTTTATTGCACTGCATTAGTAAAAAGCAGGTCTTTTCAATGATTTTTGCTTTCTAGTACAATTCCTTTGCAGCTGCTCAAAGCCTCAAAATGGGACATGTCTGACTAATCAGGGATTTCCCCCCCAGATTAAATAAGGTTAAAGTCCCACATAGAAAGCCTGAAAAACTACATGTAGTGCTGGGCTCCTGGGTGAACAGGCAAACGCTACCGACTCCAGGACACGGTCCTTTGGGCAAAGTAAGAAAGATTAATTGGAGGCAGGGGGAAGGGGGTGAAATAAAAGAAACTTAGGATGTTTAGGACTCTTCTTTTGCTCTTACATTACTCAGCAGCAACTGCATGTTATCTGCAAACTTCAATTTTAACAGCATCTGACTAAAATGCCAAGCTGTTACATATCAAAATTCAACAGGGTTCTGACCTATACTGTCATTTCTGCTTATTCACCAGTAAATGAAGGCAGGCTTTATCCTCCATAAAGAGTTTCTGTCAATGGGGATCTCTTAACAGAGTTGCAGGCTCCCCAAGGTTCACAAAAAGGTAACCACAGAAAGCTCCTCCTTCTCCAGGCTTTTGCACCACAGACCTTAGTAAAGCAATGTAAGAAAGTCATCTGGCTTTACAGGTATATAAAATTTTACAGAGTTACTTATATCTAATTTATATACATATGGTAAGCGCAGGGCAGAGAACAATTCTGAGCTTCACACACTTAATCCTGTTTTGAATTAATACAGCTCATCCTCAGAGATTTTCTTGGTGTATCTGAATAATTTTATATTTTTAAGAAATACAAGAGGAACTTTCAGACCTTCCAAAGTAAAGAGTTTCTACTTGCTCAGCTACAAAACTGACTTTTTAACTTGGAAAAGTCCACGGAACAAGAGGATAATGCAAGAATATTTAGTAACTCTAGAAAATAACAACTTCCTATGTATTTTGTGATTTATTTTCCAAAGCCTTTGAACCACTAATATGAGCCTTGGGTCCCTAGCACTGGGCTGTAAATGGTATCCAGAGACACGGGTTCATTTTCAGTGGAAGACGTAAGTAGTGAGCATTTAGACTGTAGGTTTCAAAAGCTTTGCCTGGCATGCAGGGCACCTTGTGGGAGTATTTGAGTGACTGACTGGCCTGCAAACGCAGTAATGGGGGGAAGGAATAATGTTTTTATGCTGTCCTTAGATTCTGGCACATTACGTTAGAAAAGTCTTTGTGAGGCCAGCCTGCAGCGGGGTCTTTGCAACGATTTCACCTGAGGGTGCTCAGTGAAGACTTGAAGGGAGATACAAAGTATGTGCCGGGATCACAGAATCTTTTCAAATTGAAAAGAGTTTCCCAGGGTTATTTTATGGTGCCATGGGAAGATTTTCATTGTCCCACTGAAAATCCTGCCAAGGCTACCAATATTAAATAATTTTCAAATCCAGTAAAATTGGTGTGGGGTTTTCTTTCTTTGTTTTTTGTTTTTGTTTTTTTTTTTTGCTTCTGCTTGGATTTTTTATTTCTCTAATGAAAGGATAAAGTATGAAATTATTCCCTTGGGAACTATTTCATTGTGTGGGATGTTTCATTTTCAGGAAGCCTAACATCTTAATTTAATCCCAACAACACACAATATTATCCTTGTATTCATTACACAGAAGTGTGAGAGATTTTAATTTACTTAACAGAGGCCATAAAACCATACAAATATTGTTGAAAACTAATAAGTATATTACTGTATAGTGTATATATAAGTATTACTGACTATTGAACATTTAATTGAAGACAGTTTATTAATACTGAATACAAATAATAAAATGTGTCCAATCCAAATGCAGATAATAAGCAAATACTTATATATTCAGAACATACCCAATGACTGCCCAGAGACAGTTTTTTCTCCTAAATGTTTTGACTTGCATGCCACAGAAAATACAGAACACATATCTAACATGAAAAAAAAACAAAACCATCATTTTGGCTCTACCTTTGCCTTTTCTTTTATGCATAATTTTGCTTATTGCTCCCTAAGGGAGAAGAAACAGTTTATCAAAATAAGAAAAAATGTTTACCAAAATAGTATTCGTGATTTAATCCCACTAAATCATGAAATCACCTTAAGAATACTACCAATCCAAAACACAAAGCAGAAAGATGTGGCTCCTTGGTAGCTTCCACTATGAGATGATGACTAAAGGGCAGCGTACTTGCAACTCTGTGAAACTCCAAGCCTCATTACAGCACAACACTAAAAACCACTGGTATTTTTCAAAGATGTAGATCAAAATTTTGCAGAATGCTTACCCTAAATCAATAACAGCTTTATAAGTAACAGAAAATTTGTGCTCTATTGTTGCTGTTAATTCTCGCTTTTTTTTAATGTTTCTCAAATATTTTTTATTTTACTTAAGTGTAACTAGGTAATTTCACAAGGCCCTATGCTCCTAGATAAAAGAGTAACAATGTCTTCTGAAGTTTCAAAAAGCAAAAAAAAAAAACATTTTGTGATGTTTGGGAGTAGAAGTGAGGTTTTGTTTGTTTGGGTTTCTTTTAGAAACCCCTACAGGTCTGAATTCAGTTTCAGGAATTTCAGAGACTGATGCACTCACTGATTACCTGGGATTAACAGTACCAATGACTATTATTAGGAATAATCACCTCTACTTCCACCTAAAATTCCTATAGTCTTTAGCAACCAGCTCTGATTTATGTGAAAAACTAAGTCTTTATTATGCAAAGTGCAGCTCAGCATTAGTAAGCCATTCTTCAAGAACCCTGCATCCTTTCAGTTCTTCTATTTTTACTACTCATATAACTTGATTTCATTTAATTTCATCTTCATTGACATTTTTCTACATTCTAATTCCAGTTTCAACATGGTCTTTTAGCTACTTGTACAGCCTCTGGACCACAGGAATTTTCAATAGTTTTGTTCACATACCAAGCTGATTTTGAAACTGTCAAGACACCCTGTTCTCACAGCACCCAAAGGATGCTGTGCGTAAAACCATAATTAGAATCAAAAGTAGATGTTTTCATGCAATGAGACTGAAACTGTAGTAATATACAGGCATACATATTAAGATTAGTATAGAATAATTTCACATATGGTAGCAACTAATTTTTACTGTGACCTTGGCTATTTTGCCATATTTTTAAAATACCTGATGGGCTTAGTGTACTTTTCACAATAATATTCCAACTATTTTTATTTAAAGCTAACATTTTTCTTGTGTATTATGGTTAAAGGTCAAAAAGTATCAGAGGTCTGCCTGGAGTGAATATTTTAATCCTCTTCTACCTCTTTATTTTTAAGGGAAAGCAATTTTAACGAGACAGTTGAGAGGGGGGAAATCTCTTCTGCTAAATAAGCAGAATCAGCCCATTTTTTTTAATAGCTACTATAGTAAATCCTAAAAAAAAACCAACCCAAAACCCCACGTTTTATGCTGGAATGTTTGGACAGACCTCATTCACATCAAAGAACTCTTGGACTTTGTACCACTTTACGACTCCTAACACAAGGCTTCTTGTGGAAAATTAATAGTTATCAGTTTCTATCTCTCATAAAAATAAGCTGTCTTCAACTCTGTAGATACGACCACAGTGTCCTCGCCCTTGTTAATGCCACTTTGGTAGCCGTGACTGGGACACATCAGACAGTGGCTCAGATTGCTCTGGCAGATGAGCAAAGGGAGGAGTGAACAACCTGTAAGTGTCTTCTTTATATTTCATCACACTGCTGAGCCCGGTTGTGCCCCACCCAGGGCAGGAAAGATGTGGATACACTGGAGAAAGCTCACTGGAGGCCACCACGATGGATCGGGCTGGAGTCCTTCCCCTGCGAGGAGAGGCTGAAGGAAATGAGCCTGGAGAAGAGGCAAATATGCTGTGTTAAAGTACTCTCAGACATTCACTAAGAATTTGACTCTAATCCATCATAGTCACTGCAGTCTTCTAAGCTCCCAATTTAAAATACCATGCTGTTGAGTTAAAATCATCATTTTTCTATTTCTTTATCCTTGTGAATGGTGAGAGATATTCTAATTATCTTCAACAGAAAAATTGTTTCATAGAAGGATGTAGTGCCACTGTATTGCACCATCAGTTCTGCTTGTCTGACTGCCTACACACAATTAGAAATTTGAAAAGTTTCAAAAGATTCAATGCATTCATATTCAGGAAAACGTCTATACATGATGTCTGATTATTTTTTCTAATTGAAAAGCAACAAAGAAAAACAAAGCACCCATGCTGGAGTTTGTCCAACCTCTTTCTCTATGTCTGCCAAGATGGGGCCCACCTTCTTAACCTACACAGAAATATTACTGAAAAAAATCAGTGTGTCAGAGGCTCTCCAAATTCCTCATGGAATTCTCCACCAGATATACTGCTCCACAGCAATAAAAAGTCTGCCACATAGACCACTCTGGATTCTGTTAAATACCTCTTAGCTAGAAAAGACTAAGCTTAATTACAGTCAGAGCAGTCATCATTTAGAATAGCATTGACTAAACTGCAGGTTTGTGTTTCATCTCAGTCAAGCCACTTAAAATCTATGCCACAGGTACATTGTCTGCAAATGCAGCCTGCCTCTCTGAGAAGCACACATATACACTCTGTAAAGGACTTCTAAATTTTTCAGCCATTAGATTTTTACTTCCTTTCCTAAAAGAAGCCTTATTTTAACACAGTTACATGCAAATAGATAGATCCTATGTATCTTGATAACAAATCCAGAATTCTTTGGATATGCATTCTTCGTATGACCAAAACCAATAAGCATTTAGGCAAGTAGCTATTAAATAGGACTGAAATAATGGAAAACTACACCAACAGCTATATAGGAAGATTTGCAACATTTCCTTAGGGCAAAAAAAAAATCATCCACGCATCAATTTATATAAATATTTGGCAATTCTGGAGTGGTTATAAAAGAACTGTTCTTTAATCGATTGGCAACTTTACTGAACATCAAAAAATACTAAAGGAAAAAGCATTACCATTTAATGCTGCTTAGTCTGCTCAGATCCGTGTCTGTGTGGGTGGTTCTTGGAATATGTATTTGCAAAAATATGTTTTGGATCAGTTGAGCTATAACGATATCAATTATATCCTCTTGTGGGTTTTCCACTTTTAACATTCATTCTTGCTCCCTAAAGTTCAGAAGTGCAGTACCTATCAGCCTGATGAAATAAGTTTACTTGGTTAAGGTAACATCTGTCAGATACCTGGAAAGATACTGCTGCTCCCTCAGGGACAGATTCTCATGTCCTCATTCGTAGTGAATGGGGTGTCGCATCTGCAGCAGTCAATGGGCTGCTTTTGGACTGTGATAGTATTTCAAACAAAAAGCAAAATCATAACTTGGCTTCAAAAAACTACCAAGCTGCAAAATTTCAGCATGAATACATACTCTGAAGCCCACCGTATACTTTAAAAGGCTGTGCCGCTTGATTGTGTAGTTCTGGTTTGGCTGAAAGCAGCTCAAAATGCTGAGTTGAGACAGTCAGAAAACTTTTCTTGAAATCTAAATTTGGTCTGAAGTGTGTTTTTTGGCATGTGTCTATCTGTGGTTCTCTACCCTAATTTTTAGTTCATAAATTGAACTAAATACCTAAATGAAACACTGAACTGCCACATAAGCTAGATAAGTAAAGAGCATACTAATTATAGAAGCAGATTGATTTTAAACTACACATAGCAGCCAGCTAAGACCTGGAGCATGAAGAGTTTTATACTAAAATGATATTTTTCAAATGAAGCACAGGGAATCAATTTTTTTTTGTAATCATCATTTCTAATCATTTCAGAATCAGCATTGTGCGATCTCTTACTTCATAATTTTCCATATATTTCCTCCATCCCTTGTCACTCCTTCCCAGTGCTCTTGTGTGGAATTACACTAAATTCCAGGAATGAAATCTACATATCACTTTCCCTTTGCCTTCCTAATTGTTATTATTGCCTTACTGAAGACAGTTTGGGTTCTGACAAGCTCATAAGCAAAGCTGGCAAGACCTAAATTGAGCTACTCTGCACAACAGGAAGTTTTCTTCCTGGTTCTTGATGATTCACTTTGCATTGAGTCCAACTTAATCTGCGAGATCATTGTGTTTTGCCTCATCTTTTGTTTTTGAAGCTCCTTAGCAAAATTGGCATACTTTTTCTACGGAAACTGGTAACTTTGATGTAAAAAATCAGGACAATAACTCCCTGACTATCCACAAAAGAAAAGGTTTTCAGCTGCCTGCAAAACCAGAAGGAAACATTAATATGATAGGCGCTTTCCTCACAGGCGAAACCAAAACCCCCCAAAAAACCAACAACAAACAAAAACAACCCCCACCCTGATGATGCTAAGCTTGATATTTTGACAGAATGTCCTTCATTGGAAATCCTTTTGGTTTTCACCTTGTATCTGTCCCAAGTCATGAGAGAGATTTTATTTTATACAGAAATTAGCTGCACTGTTTATATATTACTGAATATACTTCTATATCAAGCCACCTTTACTCATGGCTACAGTCACACCTATTGAAAATAAAAATGAAGTCTCAGGCACATTAATCAGAATCTCTTACATACGTATCCAGTACAATGTGCCAAAGATCTGTTTGTTATCTGTTACGGTTCACAAATTCAGCACCTATTACAGGAGAAGCAGCAGAATTCACAGCTCATCTCCTGACATCTCCAGCAAGAAATGAGGAGCTGTTCATGTGGCTGGCTTAAAGGAGTTCCAGTGCAGCAGCTACTCATGCTGAAACACACATACTGTCTGGGTAGTTTTCAATTTTCACATACCAACACTCGCTTTTTGTATTTTGGTTGAAAACATTTCCTGAAAAGCATTGCTCATGTGGAATTAGAAGTGGTCCTGCTCTTATTTTGAAAAAAAACCCCAACATTCTGTACAGGGGCCAATTAGCTCTCAGGGGGTTCTTTTAAACTTATATTTACAGAGCAAAAGTAGCACAAATCTTGATTAGGGCTTTTACCTCTACATGCTAGAGGGAAGCACGTCTAGAACTGCACCACAAAGAGATGTCTAATATGCTTTTTCTGAGAACCTCTGGAACTGATTAAATATAATGTTATCTTTGTAAACTCATTCAGAAGAGTACGAATAGTGTTCAGTGGGATTCATAAAACTAAATATCTAAATATTCCAGAAATTAGTAGAAAGCATATGCAGAAGTTTAAAATGTTAATAGGGGTAGGACTCAGCTTGAAGTCTAGATCCAAACTCCTCATACCTCTGAAGCAATGCAGCCTCACATTCGAATTTTGTAATTAAAGATCTGTGTACCACAGCAACAATCTAAATTTGCAATTTAAGCTGTGAACTTACAAGTGAATGTACAAGTCTTTGCCATTTAGTTCTACCTTTTCAATCAAATACATAAATTAGTGAGGCAACGAATTTCCCTCGGTTTTCGAAGTGTCGGAATTTTGTCAGTTTTTTCTCTGCAATTTTTTTTAGTAAAATCTAATGGCTGAACTTGCAATGGGGTGGAGAGGAAACAAATTACACAGGATTATAACATACCATTCAAAAACAATCTTAGGAAGTCACAGACAAGGGGAGGACTTAAAACCTCATGCAGGAAGTAGAGAAGCAAATTCCCTATTGAAAGGTACCAATGTCAGCAGGCAATTGGTTTTGTTTCTATTTTATCATACTATGAAACACAATTTTTTTTCACTGCTTTATCATGGCAGTTTGAGTGCCAAAGTTAACAGTTGTATACCATTTTGCAATCAGTTTAAGATCTCTAGGATCAAAACTTTCTAATATCTTCATGATAATTTGTATAATAATGTGAACCATTAATACAATAAACTAGCAGATTCATCTGCATGCCATGGCAAGTCCATTTAGTACTGTGTACAGCTTGTGTTTCTTAGAGCTTCAAGTCTTGAGATTGCTAGTCTCCTCTAAAAAAAAACCAAACAACATTTCAAATAGTTTTCCCAAATACTCTAATCCTGCTTTTTCTTTATTCATTTTCCCACCTTAAGTTGTGCACGGCGTAGCAATCGGTAGCAAAGCCGTTATACACCAATTACATTTAAATACTATAATATACATAAAAAATGTGGGAATTTATGTCCAGTTCTGTAGAAAGAATAAACCTGTCAAGAGACAAGGCAGGTCTTGGAATCAATAATTAAAGAGCAAATGTCTAACAGCCACAGGCATTCCATTCGAGTTGGAGTGTCCTAGCGATCACAGCCTGCTCTTACTAAAAAGAAGCCATATACCTCTAAGCCCTCAGGAGGTCAGGAGCAGAGCAGCCTCTTTTGGTCTTTGTGAATGGTTTTCTTGAAATATTAACAGAACTTGCTTTTACCTCATTTCTTTAAAACTGTAAACATCAACACAGTAGTTCCATTGCTACATACAGCTAATACTCACAAAATCATCGCCATTCTCACCAAGGGCAGTGACAGAAATATTTTTTAACGATCAGCTTGTTCTATGTGACCGTTCAGAATAGTCTGAGGAGTAGAATCACACTCATTGGAGACATCCCCACTGCAGTATCCTGTTTACACAATGTACTTTTAATCATTTTAGTACACTGGATTTATTTTCACATCATTCTTTACCATGAAATTTATAGTTTATAAACAACTTTAAACTATGTTTGCCCTTGACAAGGTCAAGAAGGGCACACAAACCATCAGCCACACCTCCAACTATAAAGTAGCTCAGATCTGTCATCTGAGTCAACCAATAAATAATAAAGATTGATGAAAGCAGCTCTTAAACTACTTTTGAAATGCATTCTATTTTCAGAACCACTAATGGCTAGCCATTAAAAGAGAAAACAAAAGGATTTTTTTTCTTTTTTTTTGTTAGAGTTGTGTATTCAGCTGAAATTTAGAATCTGCTTAATACTTTTTTCAAAGGAGAAAACAGCCTGCTGCCATGATGGAACCAACATTGTGATGAGGCGTACTGTTACATGAAGTTTGCTCAACAGCACTCTGCAGAGTAGTTATAGAAAATAGGATAATTAGTCTGTGTCTTTAGAATATCTGTGGCTTTCTATTTGTCCCTTTTCCTACTGTGCATAAGAAGGAAAAGTTATCTTGCTTTAAAACTCTTCACTATTTTTCCTACAATTACAGAATCACAGAATCACAGAGGTTAGAAGGGACCTCAAAAGATCATCTAATCCAACTCCCCTGCCAGAGCAGGATCACCTACAGTAGAGCGCACAGGAACGCGTCCAGGCGGGTTTTGAATGTCTCCAAAGACGGAGACTCTACAACCTCCCTGGGCAGCCTGTTCCAGTGCTCTGTCACTCTCACTGTGAAAAAATTTTTTCTCATATTTTTATGGAATCTCCTATGTTCCAGCTTGCACCCATTGCCCCTTGTCCTGTCAATGGACGCCACTGAAAAGAGCCTGGCTCTGTCCTCCTGACATTCCCCCTTGAAATATTTATAAACATTAATGAGGTCACCCCTCAGCCTCCTCTTCTCCAAGCTAAAGAGACCCAGCTCCTTCAGCCTTTCCTCATAAGGGAGATGTTCCACTCCCTTCATCATCTTTGTGGCTCTGCACTGGACTCTCTCCAACAGTTCCCTGTCTCTCTTGAGCTGAGGGGCCCAGAACTGGACACAATATTCCAGATGTGGCCTCACCAGGGCAGAGTAGAGGGGGAGGAGAACCTCTCTTGACCTACTTGCTACTCCCCTTCTAATACACCCCAGGATGCCATTGGCCTTCTTGGCCACAAGGGCACATTGCTGGCTCATGGTCATCGTGCTGTCCACCAGGACCCTCAGGTCTCTCTGCTCTATGCTCTATGCCAGACCACACTTCCTCAGTTTACCTATGAGGATGCTGTGGGAGATGGTGTCAAAGGCCTTGCTGATGTCCAGATAGACCACATCCACTGCACGGCCATCATCCATCCACCTCATTGTGAGTTGGTAGTAGCTAACCAGTAAAGCCTGTTTCCAATTCCCAAGCTTCAATGGGACTTGGAGAAGACTTGAGGTAGAAAGTATGTAATACTGACAGACTGCTCTGTATAAACTGTTTAAACCTCAGAGAGAAGGTTTATCCTTCCACACTCCGGACAGGCTCTTACCTATGAGTTCAGACTTCCAGATGGTACAATTACCACAAACTTCAGCCATGCACCTTTAATATGGTGGCTCAAGAGCTGCAATCAGTCAAAATTACCAAATAACTGCACAGAATACCTATAAGCACTGGAGGGTTAATTTCAGGACTAAGCAAGTGTAATCCAGACTGGAATTCAGCAACTATGTTAGTAAATATGCCCAGTCAAGTTAGGACACAACAACATAAAATCTACTATACAATTGGTGCTATGATACAGGTCTTTAACTGGGACATAGTGCTGTTTCCAGTTCAGAGCAAAATCTCTGCTTTTATCTTTTGTGACTTGCATTACAGTGAATCTGAGCAGCTAGGGAAGAAGAAAAATGAGTGCAAAATCCTGAGTGCCTGTTACAGCCCTGAACTAGAAAACGAATTATGGCCATGAGGCAGATGCACAGTTCGATCAGTAGACTGGAGAACTGTGGGGCCACAATACGCTTAACATAAAAGGACCTTTCAGCTGATCAAACTGCCAAAGTCTATCAAATCTCAATAGGATACCTACACATGTGAGATTTTTAGAGGCTTATAATTTGAACCAAATTCTATAGCTTTCTCACAGAATGACAAAAAATATTAACAGCCACCAAATTCTGACTGACACTCACTCTCTGGAAGCATGAAATTACTAGAATTTTATATTTAAACTTAAGTAAGCTAATCCCACCTGATGCTTTCATAGCAATGGCCACACCGTTCTTGATGAACGCTTTCAAAAAAGCTTTAGGCTGAGGTAGATATCCCGAATAGAAACTATTGACTGAAATTGCAAGTAAAGACAGGTTAATATAAATATTAGGCATCTTTAAAGACCTGCCTGGACACGTTCCTGTGTAGCATAATCTAGGCATTCCTGCTCTGGTAGGGGGATTGGACTTGATGATCTTTCGAGGTCCCTTCCAATCCCTAACATTCTATGATTCTATTTCTACCTGTATCACCTGTACATTAAGCTAACTTGGACATTACCAAATTACAGTGCTCTTTTAATAGAATTTGGACAAAAGTCCAGTACAATGAGATTCTTTTCAATGCTCAGAAGACGGTCTTGTTATGGAACAGAAGACATCAATCACCATCTTTCTGTGAACATTAACAAATTCCAGCTCTCTATCAGATCTAGACCAGGTTCAGAATGAGGACCCAAAACAGGTCTGGGGAGTCCTGTGAGCAGATCTTCCCTGCTTTCTCTTAGGTTACAATCTGGTAAATCAGTCCAGCTCAGAGGATCAACACTCATTAGTGTCAAACAATGAGTGCCATTGAAACTGCTTTCACTACGTTTACAGCATCTCATCTGTTACTTATCAGAGAAGAGTGTTATTATGCTGCAAATATTGCTAATATTCATATATTATTTCTGGGAGAGCAGATTGGTGGCCTCCTGTAAAACAGACCTTTTCCTTTTCTCTCATTTCTGTAATAAGTATTATAATTCATGTAAGACCCATATAACTCATTAAGATTAATTTTAAAAGATCACATTATATATTGTCATCATTGTATGAACTGTAGTGCACACACCACTGAAACATGAAGGGAAATAGCCTGTATTTTCATTTCAGGAATCCCTGAGAGCACCACATGGATGCAACATCAGACTGCAATTCTAACTAGTGGCATTCAGCTATGCTTTCAAGTAATCTTCAAATCCAATTGTCACTTGACTCTTCCACAATTTTTTTATATATATATATATATATACACACACACATATATATATATAGTCCATCTATGCACAGAATATTACTATGATTCATTTCAGTCCTTGAAATGTCACAACTGAAAGGGCCAATCTTCCCAACTATGGTAGGTGGTCTATTTCCAGCTGTGTTATCTTCTATCACGCAGATTCAATAGCAAAAATTCTTTCATAAGAGAAGCAACGCACTGAAAATCTTCATGTAAGCCAGTAGCTGAAATGCATTGCATCAGCTAGCACAGAGGTACTCATGGGAATCCAACAAATCAACAGTAACAAATAAATTTCACAGACATTTTTGTACAGTGTAAATTAAGACATTTCATCACGCATATGCAAAAACCACACAAACTCAGTCTGGAAATGAGACACATTGTATATGCCACTTGAAAAACTCATCTGTGGCTAACAGTGCCAAAATTACACAAAGGTTTGGTAAACTCAGCACACATTGGACATACTTCAATAACCCATGACTTGAAATGTGAAGAAAATTTCAGTCAGGCTATCAGTGATTTGGAAGATCTTACCTGAGTTCAAATATTCTGCTATGCATCAGAAAGTATTTTTCAGTGGTGCTATACTACTTTTTTTTGATGATGGTCTTTTGAAAAAGAACTTCTTATTCACTCCTATAGACACAGAAGTTTTGTTTTGGATATTCAAGCCAAGAGGCTAAAATTTTAAGATTACACTTACTACACCAAATGATGGAAAGTGCTCATCCCTAACTGAAGCTTCTAGTGCATGAGAGGGAGGAATTATGAGAGGAAAACAAGAGGTATTACCTGTATGCACTACACAGGCCCAACAAAGAATTCATCTGCTCATGAAAAAATGTTTCTATCTCCCCTTCCCTCCATGACAGAATTACTTTCCGAAGGATAAACTGGAGAATCATCACAGTTTTACAGGAGTAATCCTTAGTCTGATAATAGAGCTGAACAAAGACCTAACAGGTAAACAGTAGGGTGGGACAGAAAAAGTAACAAAATCTTCCAAAAAGCAACAAATCATTTGTGTTATACAGTGCAAATCCCTTTATTAGCCATTAGGAAAAACTTAAGCTATGCAAGTCATTTCAAAACTGTTACAGCCTTTTGTCCCTCAGTTCTCAAACCAACCTGTGCAAGTTTCCTGCAAAAACAAATTCCTTTGGAAATGCATTTCATTTCCACATGGAAAAAAGCAGGCTTCTTTCTGAAGACACAAACATTCCTTCCTCCCACCCACTAGTTTGATTTATTACTCCTACTCAAATGTCAGCACTCAGTTGTTTCACCTAGTTTCTTTTTTTAGCCATGTAGCAAACTGAAATCAAATTGCAGCACAGCTTGGCACAGTTGTGCCAAAATTTTACTACAGGTGGGAACTTATTTATGTGATTAGACATTTTTGTCATCTACACAGACTGTTGTTTACTGAGACAGCAATGAAATACTCTATATGGAGGGAAAATAAAGTACTCATATTTTTTAAACAGGAAAAAAAGAAAGATGTTTTTAACATTCTGTCCATGCCTGCATCTCTGTCGCTTGGAGGAATAAGGCAATGGGCACCCATTTGGGGTTCCCAAGGGACTAAAAATTGAAATAACAGGGGTTTAGAACTGGTCTGACTGAAACTAGCTAGTGCATTTATGCTCATCCTGTGCAGCCCTACAGCCATGAAGATGGTAGGCGCTCGGCTACTCATGCACAAACACAGCCTCCTCTTCCATTCCTACAAATATCCTCTTTCCACTCTTCTAAAAACATCTTCACCAGGTCTGTAACGACCTGCCACAGCATCACTTTGAGCAGTGGCCTGTGCCTGAGCAAATGTCACCAGTATCATCCACAGAAGTTGGGCCTGATCCACAGTTCACCAAAAGCATCTTCACTCTGCATCCACTGTGGCCCAGTTATGCCATCACGCTAATATTAACTCACTTTTAAATATGTGGCAAAAGGAAGGTCTGGATTCCCTCCCGGCTTTCAGGTTCCAAAGACGAGTAGATAGCCCCATAGAAAGAAGGTAGACTTAAAAATTGTACTTGACAAGAAATTTGGTATGGTACAATTAACAACTTTATAAAAACGTATAAACTTTATAAAATTAGAAAATTCATAACAATTTTTTACTTGAGAAAAGAGATTATCCTTTTAAAACTTGTTCTTTCATGTACCTTTGTCCCTCTGCTCACAAACAATAACTCTAACCCACCACTCAGTAAAAATAACAAATGGTTATAATCCTCTTCTAAAATTCTAAATGAAAATCAATGCTGGCTTTTAGTAACTGTTACTAAGGCCCTCTGCTGCCCTTCCACATGATCAAAATGTAGAAATTTCTAAATCTCAAAAAAGATTGCAGTATTTGAAAAAACTTCTGTCACGGTTGACTAGAAAGTATTAGATTTCTTTATTCAATGTGAGTTGTGCTTTTAATTTAAAAAAAAACACTCAGGCAAGTAATCAGATGCTTCTCCAGAAAAAAATTCTAAAATGCTGGGCATTCATTTGTGCATTAGTGGAAAGAAATTATTTTAAAAAATTACTAAAACAACCTTCATTTCTAAAGAAAGCTGTACCATTTGCTCAGTTACTAGATCTGTGATGAATGAGCTGTCACTGAAATGTATAATATACGATCTGCCTCTCTGACCGTTTCCCTTTCGTTTGAGAGAGCGCCTAAATAAACGTTGTACTCGTATGAAGCGCAGGGGCCTGCACAGCATCACCAGTTGTGGCTGCAGTGGGCTCCTGCTGGAGGCACTCCAAAGCTATGGCTCCTCTCCTGCCACCAACGTTCAGAGTACCTGCGCTTATTAAACACGACTTTTCTCAATCCAAAATTACTCAAGCACCCGACGCAAAAGCACAGTGGCATCATCTTAGCTGAAAGAGGAACCTCCCCAGCTCCCAGAAACAGGCTTGCCACCGTTAGAGTCACTTTCGTGGTAAAGTTTTAAGTGTCACCGTACAACTAACCAGCTACCGTATCATCAACGTGACTATGCCCATTCCAGCGACAGCAGGAAACAAAGGGAGCATAAAATACGAGTAAAATGACTCAGTAGCTGCTACACCGCTGCATTCGACTTTTCGAGTAAATCACTGTGCACCACCAGCTCATGCTGAAGGTCAGCTGTTCTGCAGCTTGACACACCAATCATCTGCAAAAAGGGCGGCCACAGCAAATACACAGTTAGACTTCTCATTTCCAGTCACGTACAACAGCGGGAGGGAACAACTGATGATGTTCCTTTCCCGTAGATCAGCTGGGAGAAGGGGATTTCTCCTTTGTGCATTGCACAATGGAGTAGGAGTCAAGCAAGCTTCAGTGAGTGCCCTTCACGAAACAACACCAAAACTGAACAGAAATTCAGACTTTCTGATCGCATCTAGTCGAAACACATGATTCAGTCCTAGAAACTAGTTCAGTAGTGCCAAGGGCTAAATTCAAGCAGGTACCAAGGTTGAGTCCATAAAATAATGAATACGCATGCAAGCTTGTATTTAAATTAGCAAATTTGCATGTGCAAATAGACAGCAGCGTGCATTTACCAATTATGCTCACACATGACTGTCTTTGGCTCCTTTTGAAAAGATACCTATATTTCTCTTGATAAATACTGGCCAAAGGCCTAGGCCAGTTGGGACTGCCTTTGCCAGAAAATGTGGACATAAAATACTTTCCAGGTGGCATTCAGTTCCTCACAGAATCAAGCCCCAAAACAGGGAGTTCTTGTTGGAGTTTCTACAGTGAAGCTACTGATGGTTATGATCATCAAATAAGCAGCGGAGCCCAAAGGCTTGTTCAGAAGCTTAAAGGAAAAGCACTGTAAACTGCAAACTTGCACAGAATAACAGCTTATTTAGCTTTCAGTAAATGAAGTGTTCTAATAGATTTTTTTTTTCATTCCTGTGATGGTTAAATGCTTCCCCTATTACTAACATGTGAAATGATCTAGAGTATTAGTGTTTGCATTATGCAGTTACTTGCACAGACCTTGAAAAACACGACGGCTTCTGGCAAAATTTACTGGGGAAAAAAATTTCCAGATAGAGATTTGACTTAAGGCATTACTGTTCAATGAGGAGTGGTTTGGGCAAGATCTTATTTCCACTTTTGCCCTGCAAGAAAATAGGCAATGACTAGTAAATGAGTTGGAAATTATTACTATAATTAACATGTCTTCAAAGCAGCCGTTGGAAATTGTGCATGCGGCAACAAACTAATGAAGCTCCAGTTGCACAAAAACAAAAGGTCGCAACAACCTGAGGGAAGCCATGGTAGAAGCTGTTTTAGAGAACTTTTCCCATATTGAAGGCAGACTCTGAAGAAGCCAGTGACAACGCCATCCTGCCCTGCATAGTTTCATTGTCTCGACAGCGAGTCTCCCAGTAATGAATGCCTGGTGCTGTCAGCACACATGGAGGCATTTGGAAGTCCTCGCAGAAAAAAAGAAAACAGGAGGTACAGGGGAGGGGGAGTTTAGGGTGAAGCCGGAAAAACACAGCCAGTTAAGTATATTGGCGACACGAAGAGAGATTTGTTTGGTCAAACTTTGATTTATTGTGTAAATAATCACTCGGCCAGTGTGCACTAATTACATATGGCATGCACTGAACAATTCACTAAGAATCTTTTTCAAATGGTACGGCTTAGTTCTGCGCTTCAGCTTTTCTCTCTAAAGGAAGATTATATTGCCGTGGGTCTCTCAAGAGTTCTTCAATCAAATGGTTCCCTGCCTTCAAATTCTGCCTGCTTTTGCAGAACAGATGAAAAATATCTTCATGCAGATTCTCCCCATTTACTTTTCTTATGAAAACAGGAATCAAATTCACATGAAAGGTTCTAACTGCATTCTTTTAAAATAAGTGGCTAAAAAGAAATAAGAGTTGGAAAAGCACAGCACAAGCATATTGTGTACAGGTTTTACACAAGCGCCCACGCACATATTTCTGCAATGACACCCACTTTTCCACATCACTCCTAATTTGCAATGTTCTTGTTGCTGGGCCTGATCCAAATCCCCCTGCAATGATCGTAAGTTTTTCGGTTGGTTTCAGATTGCATGGGATTCAGTCGAGGCATTTGAGCTATAAAGAGCATAGCAGGAATGTTGGCTCAGGAGGGGGAGGAGGATGTGAAGGGTATTTTCACAATGTTGATAACTAAGCATAGCTTAGTTATAGCTGAAATTTCAAGTTGCATTGACAAGAAAGCAAGAACTGTCTTACAGACTCTTCCTGACATACAACAAAGTGATAGCTAATTCCAACTAACCCTTAAATCCTTCTTAGAACAGCCTGAGAACAGAAATCTATTCCTATTAAAAATCTAGTTCATTCCATCACTTATTTTAGATTTCCTTACTCCTTTTTTTTTTTTTTTTTTTTGGTGATCCTAAAATCCATTCCATTATTTCTGACATGTTATTGCTCAGGCTGTGGGATGAATTCCATAGAGTAACACCAACATCCTTAAAAAAGACCTTTGCATATACTAAGCAGCAACATACTCAGAAAGGGTTATTTAGCGTGCGCTACTTATTCATCTCTTATTCTTTCTGCCTTGAAGTGAATACCTGATTTATATCCTTTTTTAAATCACCATCATTAGCAGTTAATGGTAACAAACTAAACAGGATTTATCACCCTCCCCATTTTCTGCTTTGACTATCACAAGAAAAAATTATGTCATCTTCACCTTTGATCAGGAAATAGTGAGAATGTAGAGGAAGCCTACTAACAAGGCTTTCATTTTCGCCTCTCACTCTCTACTATTTGCCAGAGTGAAAAAATATCAGGTGTGATTTTGATGCGCTTCTTCCTCTTACACTTCTAGTAAGTAATTCCTGGGATCTCAGTATATTCACGAAGCTACCCTTTACTACCTACCCTGTCCATGAAAGTGATCCGCTTGCACGAAGCTTGAGTGGTATAGCCCATACAGCCAGTTCCATTGCAACAAAGAGTGTGCCATCTGTTAACTGCATTTGAAGTCTGCAGTGGGACGTACTAAAATCTTCTTTAAAATATCTCTGGGGTCACTTTTACAGGGCTGGAAAGATAAGGAAAAATATTTCTTCCTTGGGAAATAACACTGCATGTATCCTTCTTTTATGGCAGGTCATGGGGGAAAACAAGGTATACATAAAGCAGTGGATGTTTACAAAACTAGTATCACCTCTTAAATCTTTCTGATGGTTGATACTGTGAAAAATGCCTAGTTTCCTGACAAACACTTAATATTCAAAATGAAGTAACTGTTCAGACAAAGATCTAACTTAGACAAAAACTGTACCATTTCTGTAGTGCTGGAATGTTATATTTGCAAATAAGAATATTTATAAAGGCAGCAAGTACTCAAGATTCAAGTGTCAATTTTCAATAACATTTGTGAATAGTAAGGACAACAGTAGCTTTCTCTGGAAAACGCACACAACAGTCCAAAAACAAACTAAACCACAAAAATATCAAACTTCATCACATCCTTTGTAAGGTATTTGATCATTTTACTAGTTATTTTATTTTAGGAAAAGATTTAGATAATATATTTTGATTACACTGTAAATTCTAGAAAGCAATCAGAAGAAAAAGTTACATGGCCGCTTCAAAAACTATTGCTTGATAATTTAAGATAGACTAGCCCTCACTGTTTTCCAAAGAAGTTTTCTTCCTGCACTGTTAAATCCAAAGACACCCACTAAAGTAGATCTCATAAGAAAATCCACTAATACCTAACATCTTTCTTTCCCCTCTTGCTATTTTATAAAGCAGTTTATTTGTTGCTGTTGTTTTTTATGAAATGCACATTTCCCCTTATCTCAGAAATGAACCAGGTCTGACATCTAGATCCCGATCTCTCCTACTCAAAGAAGTCTCTATAGATAATAATTAGATGGAGATAGCTTAGTTCTTCCTACATCACATTTTGCTCTCATACAGCAAAAGGTCCCTATGCTGAAAAGCTTTGCTGAAAGAATGAGTCCCCAGACAACTTCCTCAGCTAGTCTGCTAAGGGTCCTTTAGCCTCAAATAAGTCAAAAGAGATGACTTTCATGACTGCAATATTGGTACTATAAAAACAATCCAAGCATGTTCATACTCTTCTCATAACCCATTCATCTGCTTTTCTTTCATTCAGCTTTGTTGAAAAATACAGACTGCATTTTACATCACTTTTTCATAAAATGTCATAATTCAAGGTTAAGTTTTAACTCAGTGTTTCACAGCTTGGGCTAGTTGAGAAACTTCCATGCATCTGTAACTCTGTTAACTACATGGCTGCTAAAGCAAGGAGGAGTTTGATTCATGTTATAACAGATGCCCTTTCAGATTTCCTTTACTCCAGGAGAGAAATTGAACACTGCCAGCAGCTTACAGCCTTATTGGGCAATACCATAATTTGGACTGTTATCTTCCACTGAGAAAAGATTACATGTTTTATGACGAAGTCCATTAAAACCCTCTGGAACACTACTATGGTATTTAAGAGGCATGAAACATTTTGGTAAGTAATAGTTGAGTAACTATTTAGGAAAAACACCAAAGGTTATCTAGCATTTCAAGAACAACAAAAAAAAACCAGGGTTGATGGTGTTACCTTGATAGGAATTGGATATCCATCTGAAAGAATTCCCTACAGGCACAAGCTATGAATGTAATGCCAAAGCTGACTCTCCGATTACCTGACTTTTATCAGGAAATTTAAGGAAATCATTAACAAGAAATGATGTTCTAACAGATGATCACTGTGCTTGAAGAAACCAGAGGTTTTACAGCACGTTTAAAATGTAGACAGAAAACCCATCAAAGTTATTTTACTCAATTCAACCACAAGATACACCATATTCTTGTATTTTGTATCTAGTAGTGCATAGTGCATGGGAGAGGGATAAGAGCATGATTCCTCATCTCCTGTAGCCTGCAGACTACCGTAATGGCTGGAGGGTTTCTCTATTGTTCCACACCACGAGAAAGCTTTCATTTCCATGCTCCAGCTCCAGCAGGTTTGAACAAGTTGTACTTCTGTATCTAAGAGGATGTTTTACCTTAAACCATGGAGGCAAATCTTCAGGCATGTTACACTGAGATTTGCAGTTTGTCAGCCGAGGATTGATTCATTAATGTCAACTGATTACAACTTGCTCGTAAACATGAAAAAAACCCACCAAAACCACTAGGAAGCCCTTTAAGATATCCTTATCTAAAAATAATTTAATTCTACATAAGGATGGTTTTCTTTTAATGTCTCTGGGAACAAAAACGAAGGGGGGTGGGCGGACAAAAAAGGGCAAACCAGTAAGACAATCAAGGGGGAAAAAAAGCGTATCTACTGTTTCGTCATACTTTATCAAGTGTTTATAGCATAGGTCAACTCAGAGGTGCACACAGAGATCCCTGTGAATCATGCAGAGTTATCTATTTTTAAAGCTATAAGGGAATACAGAAATATCTTGTATGTTTCTATCTGGAATTGTTTTTAGAAATGCCATCTAGAGGGGTAATGCAGAAACATGCTGTCAAAGAATAAACAGCATCTTTATGCAAGGCAATTAATTCTCCAAATGCAGTCCAATCTATGAATGACTGGTAAACAAACGGGGTAACTGCCAATATAAATATTTATTTGGGAACAGAGGCAGCTTCAAAACAAGCAAAAGTTTGTCTCAAGCAGTTAGTGTGCACACTCTGCAGAGAAGGAGCATGAATAGCTCTAAGCAAACGCTCAGTGGAGCTCTTCATGTGAATTCCACATGTATAGGAACACTTTAAATGCTGCAGTGCTATTAACAATTCAACGAATTGACCAATCTGACTTTTTTTTAATTCCTCCAGTGGCATTTAGTATAAGCTGCTATTACAGAATCACAGAATCACAGAATCACAGAATGTTAAAGGTTGGAAGGGACCTCAAAGATCATCTAGTCCAACCCCCCTGCCAGAGCAGGATCACCTACACTAGAGCGCACAGGAACGCGTCCAGGCGGGTTTTGAATGTCTCAAGAGATGGAGATTCCACAACCTCCCTAGGCAGCCTGTTCCAGTGCTCAGTCACCCTCACAGTGAAAAAGTTTTTCCTCATATTTTTCTGGAACCTCCTGTGTTCCAGCTTCCACCCATTGCCCCTTGTCCTGTCAGTGGACGCCGCTGAAAAGAGCCTGGCTCCATCCTCCTGACATTCCCCCTTGACATATTTATAAACATTGATGAGGTCACCCCTCAGCCTCCTCTTCTCCAAGCTAAAGAGATCCAGCTCCTTCAGCCTTTCCTCATAAGGGAGATGCTCCACTCCCTTCACCATCTTTGTGGCTCTACGCTGGACTCTCTCAAGCAGCTCCCTGTCCTTCTTGAACTGAGGGGCCCAGAACTGGACACAATATTCCAGATGCGGCCTCACCAGGGCAGAGTAGAGGGGCAGGAGGACCTCTCTTGACCTACTTGCTACTCCCCTTCTAATACACCCCAGGATGCCATTGGCCTTCTTGGCCACGAGGGCACACTGCTGGCTCATGGTCATCCTGCTGTCCACTAGAACCCCCAGGTCCCTTTCCCCTGCACTGCTCTCCAGCAGGGCAGTCCCCAACCTATATTGGCACATGGGGTTATTTTTTCCCAAGTGCAAAACTCTACACTTGCCCTTATTAAACTTCATCAGATTTCTCCCCGCCCAGCCCTCCAGCCTGTCCAGGTCTCTCTGAATGGCTGCACAGCCTTCTGGTGTGTCAACCACTCCCCCCAACTTCGTATCATCAGCAAACTTGCTGACAACATTCTCTAATCCCTCATCCAGATCGTTGATGAATATATTAAACAGCACCGGCCCAAGCACTGACCCCTGAGGGACCCCACTAGACACAGGCATCCAGCCAGACTCGGCCCCATTGACCACAACCCTCTGGCTTCTTCCCTTCAACCAGTTCTCGACCCACCTCACTACTTGGTCATCCAGACAAAAAGCAAATAAAACCCAGAGAGCTGTTTGATCCACATTACTTATACTAGAAGATCCACTAAATGACATGAAGATAATAGTGCACATAGAGAGAATGTAAACATTATTTACTAGCTAGCAGCTACATCCATTTGACGTTTTACAAATCTTAACATTTTAAAAAGGCTTTATTCTAAAAGGGAAACACCTGAGGAAATAATTAAATATTCTCAGTTTATGGGAATTAGTTAACATTTTCATCAGAAAAATATCGCTGTAATTTTGAAACTGTAAATTGAAAAAGGAGAACATAATGGTACTTCCTTTGTTTGTTCAAGTACAATTAAATTGCTTGAATACAAGGAGTAAATGTAACTACTGAATATGACATACTGAAATGTTAAAATGTAGGCTTTTGAAAGGACAAAAGCTAGCCTATGAATATGAATTTGTTATTTTCTTTTTTTGTCCATATGATGTATTCTAGATCAGCTCACAAGTAACACAAGATGCACTCCAACTATGGAATAGCAGTTAGCCCTCACCCTAAACACTACTGAAAACAACCTCTGGCTGACGCATTAACAACCACATGATCTTAAAGCAGAAATTTTCAGCTAGCCAGTACTTAGTCCCTGTGGTCAGAGTGCACTGACTGGATGACAACTGTGACGCCCAATGTACCACTGGATGGTCACGTTCGGTAAGAAGTTATGCAAGTTATAAAGGCGTATCATTAAAGAGCCTGATACTGCAAGGTGCTGAGTCTACTGGGAGTGCAGAACATACTGTACCTACCATGGCTGAGGTCAAAACACCTAATTATTTCCACAGCCACTGAAACAACTCCACTGAATCTCTTGGACACGTAACACTTGTAGAGGAACACGTCTGCGCCACAAAATTTGAATGCAGTATCAGAGTAAATTGCCATTGGAGAGGGATAAAGTCTGCTAGCTTGAAATATGGTACTTCCCGTATTCCATTCAAGCATTTTGGTCTCTGGCTCTGTGACATGCTACTTTTTTCAATCTGTCTCTTAACAATATTTTATTTCTTATGTAAATGAGATCCAGATGTTATTTTGAATCTACCTACTTCTCGCAGTCCTAGTCTCACTTCGAAGCTTTCTTCTGAAACTGATGCCCTTTCAAAAGGAACTGGAACTTTGAAACGGGCTTTACAGACATGAGAGACTTCGAAGTAAGGGCCACGTCTATCTGCTATGCCTGATAATTCAGTTATTGATTGCTGACACTATATACAACCTCTGCTTTCCAACATTAGGATTCTGAAGCCTCCAGAAAAGGAGCAAAACAGAAACATGTAATAAAATGCATGACTTTCACAGATATCAGGTTCAGTCCCTGTAAGTTTGTATCCTAAGAGAACAAAAAAACAGAGAGGCTTAATTTTTCCTCATTGTTTAAATAGCTGAAAATTTACAACAGCCTGTAGCTATGAAATTAGTGCCTAAGTGGTTAAAGTTTTGCCATTCTCTATGGCAAAAAAGCTCAAATTGCGATTTGCAGTCACAAAACACCAAAATTATCACAAGAAGAAAAACACACCAAAGCCTTCTTTGCAATCAGTCGATATTCTGCTGTGGACTGAATCTCGCAGCGTTGGCTGTCACTGAATCTGACCTTACAACAAATCTGCAGCACGTATCTGCACCTTGGCTTGTTACAGCCTGTTCCATTCACCGTACTGACAGCTCCCAAGTGACTGATAGGAGAGATAGCTGTCCTTGGTAAACATTTGGCGGAGTTTAAGAATCTAAACGAATACTTTAGGCCAAAAAAAAAAAAGTTGTTCATTAAGTCTTTTTTAGCTGTTAGACTAACTGAACTGACAAAACATTTCCATTCAATAAAACTCCCGTGATTTTTTTAACAGCTGTGAGATGCAACTATAAACAATGTGGAAAGGAATGAAGGCTTTCATTCTGCCCTCAGAAGCTGTGAGCCATCGAGGTGGTTATTTTCAAATATAAGTCCAAGAAATTACTGTTATGAAGAACAAAGGATCGGTATGCACTTTTGATAGAAAAATCTATTTATCCTTGGTTTTAAACAGAACAGTAATGTAGAGGCAGGAAGGTTGTACAGCAAGAGCAAACTCCTCATGAACATAAGGTGATTTCATAAGATCCATAAAATTTCTTGACAAGGGTTAACAAGTAACAAACTTTCAAGCTTAGCAAGAAAACTCTACTGTAAGCTTTTCCTTCATCAGAATGTCAAGAACATATTGTCCAAAAGCAAGAGCTTAATGACATTCGGTTAACGAATTTTAGTAACAAAAATGTTTTGGAAGTCAGAGGTTTAAAACACTACGCAGAATTATCAAAAGTTTGTAATAAATGTACCAGAGCAGTCAAAGGTTTGTTCTTATGCTACAAAAGCTCCTTCTTCCAAGGTAAAGTACATTTCCTTTTTTTCTTTTTTTAATCTATCTGCTGTTCAGAAAGACAAATCCTCCCTATATTTTTAAAAAGTTTGCTTCTAAAGTGGGAAAACAAAATCATTATGGAACAGGCTATTCCACACAGAAATACACAGAACATTGCTCATGTGTTCTTTGCATTTATCAGCTTTAGGCAAACACTGTGTAGAGCTAGGGAGAAGGAAGGCTTATTTACACATTGCATGATGCACTATGTTGATTTCTGTCTTTTATTTAAAATTATAATGTTATTTTATTCTAAAGCTTTCATTTCAGTAAAATTGAGCATGTTGAAAGCCATCATGAAACTGTGGCTATCTAGGAAATAAATTATGAGGTATATTTCTTTAACTACTCATAGTGTACCTATGTAACATTACAGTGCATGAGAGTAATGATTCCTCCTAGCTGTAAGTGATGTTAAACTAATACTGTGAAACTACTATATAGATTGTCTAATAAAGGAAGTTCTAGCAAAACCACAAATGGTAAATCCTGACCAAGGTCCTAAGGTGGAATGGGAAAGGAAAGTCTTGGGGCTCTCCTCTAGCACAGCACAAAAAGATATCCAAAATTTCCCCCACAGTATTTTAATAAACTGCTTCTGTGATGTTCCAGGGAAAAGCACATGGTCAGAGAGACATTAAAAATGTATGTTAATTACTTTGGTTTTTATTATAACGATGTCTTTAAAACCCACCCCATGGCTAACATAACCCCTTCAGAAGTACCTGAAGGCTGTAGTGCTGTTTTTAAAGAGGAAATTGGAAACTCCACATCAAGTAGAGCACATGTGACTACAAAGAGGTTCCTATTTATTGTTATCTCTGAGAACAGACACATAAATTTTACTAGTGTTATATGACAGCAATGTTATCACTTAGCTGTATTGCTGGGCAAGCTACAAATCTGAAGTTTTTCAGTCTGGATAATGACTGGCCCCTGAAATAATGAGGAGTAATAGTTTGATGACAACCATTGTGCAAGTTCAAACAGTGAATAGAAACCAGTATGACCCACAAGAGAGGAAGGATCAGACTCACACCTGGTCTCAATATGTTCATGAATTGGAGATTTGCACTCACTTACAGCAGGTCTAGAGGCTAAATTTGCGAATCCCTCCCCATTGGAAGAAAACTGTCGTTCTGTGTTTCTTATCTGCCTCTCATAGCATTTTCTCCCTTTAAAACTGGTTCCTAAAATGTAAAGAGAAGTTAAAGCACCAGTGCTATCCTTTATTATAGTCTTCACAGTTCTGAAACAGAACTCATACCTCTCCTTAGAACACAGTTTGGAAATACAGCTGTAAGTGGAATAAAGATGTAAATAAAAAAAAAATGAGCTCAGAAGAGGGTTTAGAAACTGAATTTGGTGCTCTAGGAAGAAAAAAAAAAATTAAGAAAAGTACAGACAGCCAATGTGCCATATTGAAATTCCATTATACTGGAAAGCAGGAGACTAAAGTTCATTTCAGGTGATGTTAAAATACATTTGAAGAAAGGCAGATTTCTAGGAGGAATCCTGTCCTCTGTTTCACAGCAATAACAGAGAAATTATCTCCCAGTATTTTCTCTTATATTTTTCCAAGTCATTCACTGATTTTCTAAAAAATGTTTGTCTGACAGCATCATTGGTATTTAGTCCACATCCTAAGATAGTTGTATCCACTTTTTGTTACAGAACCTAGCCTACAATCCTCTCCCCATCTCTGTAGGAAGAGTTTAGCCATTCCATAAAAAAAAAACAAAAAAACAAAAAACCAAGCAAAACCCAACAATTTTTAAAATTGGATTTTCTGTTCCACAAAGATATGTTCGCAAATTACACAGGTTCAGGTTTAGATGTGCATACCCTGTACATTTGGATAGCCCTAGGCCTAAGTTTTCCCTACAGTGTTCAGTAAAACAATGACAGTGGTTACATAATGGCCTGACTCAAGTGACACAGTCAGAACTTGGATCCAATATAAAGATACACTTTTGATGTATCCATTGGGAAGTTCACAGCAGCTGTTCCACCTCATGTGAATTCCCACGTAGCTCAGAAACAGAAGGAAAATGGTTTTAAATTTATAATGCAGATACAGCAGCATACATTTTACAGAAACAATTATAAACCAAATGTAAACTCTTCCTGTGTATTCCTGTATAACACAGGTAACGTAAAATGAACAGCTAACTTAAGGTTTTAACCATTTATCTTAACTTCATAGTGAGCACGAGGTTTTCTAACAGTTCATTATAATTATATATGGGGTTCATTTTTTAATTTTTTTTTAAATAGCCATCCTACAAAGGAGTCATTTAGTACTATCAACTTGAGAGAATACCATTTAAGTAAATCTTGCCTTGATAGGTTCACTGGATCAGCACATTTTTCTGTAACATCCAGAGTGTTGACTTGCTATTATCTTACATATGTCATTAAAACAAAGTTTTGTGTCAATTTGAAGAAGCTTCTTCAGACTTTCTGCTGATTTTTCTTAGAGACAATGCCATGTAAAAATTTATATATCTGTTTGATCCTATCCTCCTATGATTAAATATGCAATCTTTGCTTTATTTATTTAATTTGAGAGACACTACAGTTTTCAGTAGTTCAGAATAGGAATTTAATGCAGAAATTCCTTAAACCACTTTTCTTTGTCCTTTCTGGTTTTTTTGTCTACAGAAGCAAAGGTAAAATGGCTCAGTAGCTCAGCAGATTGGTACATTTGAGTTACAAATGTATTTTCCGGGCCCTATATCAGGGAAAAATAGCATAGGGATTCATAAACACCAGGAAGTACCACTTTTTGCTATTGATTCACAATGCTTATTTGTAGCTTTACTACCCAAGAAAAACAGTCGGTGCTACCGTATGCCACGATTTCTGAAGCATTTCTGTGTTTTCTTAAGAAAACACAAAGATGTAACTTTTAAACTGAGAAAGTAACTATCTCCTTGTATATTGGCTTTTACTCCAGTAAATAAGAACTGTAATCATTTTTAATTTAGTTGTATATCATGCAGGGTAGAAGTCATAAACACACTCCTTCTGACTGGAAAGGGCAAGGAAAGGACAAAAATAAATAACTTCATGAGAACTTAATTGCAATAAAACACAACTATTCCCCATGAAACCCTCTATTTTGCATAGGTCTTGAAAGAATGAAGAACAAATCAGAATTTCAGAGATTAAAATGTATTTTACCTTAAGCAAAAGCCCAAGAGGAAGTACTCAATAATATTACATGCTAAAATAATCTAGACATACTGCAAAACAAGCCACACACTTTGCCTAACGAGAAGAAACTCTTAGTCCGCACAGGTTAAGTATTTTTTTCCCATTTGGTAGAAGGCAAAAGGAATACAACTGAGTTTCAGTAACTGTTCTAAATATCCTTCTAGAAAGGAGTTCCATTCGTAAACCCATCAATTTCAAAAAGTAATGGCAATGAGTGACATACTGCCAAGAGAAAACAGCCCTGAATCGGTACACTTTCATAACCCACACCTGACAATCGTGAGAATATAAGGTGAGGAGTTCTCTGGATCATTTATGTTTTCTTTTAGATATTTTTAGAATATTTCCAATAGGGAATCTCCAGAAGTTTTGTAAAAATGGAAATTGTGACTTGTTACCAGGTTATTTTAAGCTAGCCAGCCTGTCACTCACCCAGGAAGACTCTATTCCTGAAGGGATTGATAACAAGTTGAAGACCAAATATCATTAATGACACTTGTTCCAAGCCTTTATCAACTCTTGGTAAATAAACCTTCTTTTGCTTTTTTGAGGAAGATAAATTTAAGCTAAAGGCTGAAGAAAATATGTCTTACAATTATACTTGCCATGTCTAGCTTTACTATGCCTGTCTTTTAGGCGAGGGTTACAAAGACAAAAATTGAACTAAAAACCTCAGTCTTTCTTGCTTGCTTTATCAGTTGGTTGGTTGCTCAATACTTTTTTAAGCCCTATTCATTTAATGAGAAAACAGTAATATGTTCTGGCTATGCATTTCCAACCTGAAAAGCATAAAAATAAAATGTGCAGCGAGTCCAATGCTTCCTACTTATCTGATTAGAAAGAAACCTTTATGAAGGTCATTTCTATCTCTTGCCATCTTTCGTTCTCTTTAGACACATAAGGTGTCCTACTCTCGTCTCTTTCCTCAGTGGTGATTTTGTCATTGAGCTCAATAAGATTAGGATTTCCCTTCTCACATTGTTTGTAAAAGGACAATACAGCCTCCAGACAAAACACCCTCAGTTCTTCTACGATTTCTGACTCAGTAACTTTTCTCCCTCAATCACAAATAGCAAAGCTTTGTTGTATAGTATCAAAGGGGGGTGGGGAGGGAACCTCCACTACAGAGAAGGAAAAAGCCACTTCCTGAGGAAATCTCATCTTTGTTTTCCTTTCATCCCTAGAAAATGTCATAAAGGCACAACAGAAAAAAAAAAAACAGAATCAGCTCTACAGCAACATCTATTCCTCACATGACTCTAGATGTTAACCACTCATATGGCTGGATACATTACATAACCATGTTAATAGTACATGCTTATTCTTTTCTGAATTCCTGGCTTCAACTTTGGGGATTTCCATGTTTTATTTCCTATTTTGCTTTCTATTTTACCTTACCTATTCTGCAAATCCCAGTAAAATTACTATGTAGCTTGTAGGTAGAGTTGCAAGAAAATGTATGTGAACTTTTTGGAATTTCACAGTCTTCTGCATGGAGGATCAAAATTGGTTTTGTGTTACTATTTTAGGCACATTACATTTGTCAATACTCTTGACTTAGATGATGGTTAGGGAACATTTTATGACAAATTAATGTAGAACACCATGCAATTCCAAAAGACTCACATGCTTTTTCTTGCCACTGTATGTTTGCTTTCTTTTGGTGTTTCTTCCATTATTTGTCCGAAATCATGAATGAACAGATACTGCCTGACAAACTTTTTGAGACATGCTGCTTTAAGAGAGTTCAAGGCAAACATCCCTACTGTCCCTAATTTACTGTCAAACCAGGAAAAAAAATATTCAGAAGGCATTGATTTACACTATCTTAAATAATACTACCCTTCGATATATGACATCACTGTAATTTGCGATGTCTCTGCATCCAGAAAATCACAGTGACATGACAAATATCAAGATTTTCCTATTAAAAGGTATTACTTTCATTTGACTCCTTTTCTTATCTAGAGCTAATACAAACCATGTTACGACTTGGTTTGTTTTCTACTTCCCTGAAAAGCTGTTCTTGTTCTCACTTCAAATGACAAATTAATTTTGGGGAGTTCAGCTCAGATACTGTAGAAAGCTGAGAGTCTTGATCAAGCCTTGTATAATATAGAATAATTTACCATTAAGAACTGCTTAGAAAGAGGTTCCAGGGTAGAAATTTCAATTCACTATGAGAGGATGCACTCTCTCTGCCCTATATGTCTTCCTTCTACCCTAACTCCAACTTTATCTCCCAAGTCTAAGCAGTAGCAATAATTACAATTATTCCACATTCCTAGACACCAGACAATTTGGTTCATGACAATGTACTTATTAGAATTTTAATCTAGACCACGTTCTCTCAAAATTATGAGCAAGATCTTTAACTACAACTAAATAAAATGGATGTCAAAGAGGAGGAAAATATATGCATCAGTTTCATGGGATGGACCTCATCTGACATAGGTGATCCTGTGACCTAGAAGTAGGAGAAAGCTCTAAAAAAAAAGAGAAAGAAATCAGACACCCTTATCAGCTTTCCTATTGCCCGTTTATACAGCTGTTCATCTCGTTCCTATGAATTTTGTTTGGCCTCTTCATTTTCGTCATGCTTTCTCCAGGAAGTTTAGGGATGCATTTGCCCTACTAGACGCCAAGACAAAGTTAAGCATGCACAGCGTGCTCACTGTTGTGGTCTGAACCCCACAAAAGCTACTTCACCACCACCTGGGAACTCTGTAAGAAGGCTCAATTTCAGCAAAAGTTCATACAGAGAAGAGATTTCCATATAAAAAGGGCCTATGAAATAGACAGAATTACACTTCCCAGTTTGGAAGAGCATTGGATTCTCTTATGCATTTTAATGCCAGCACAGTTCATTCAGGTCAGAACTTCGTGTAATAAAGATACCTACTAACAGCAATATATTTTATTTTCACAAGAAGCACTCAGAGGTGCAATTTTTTTCTTCTCCTTTTTTTACCCTCCATTTACAACTGTGAACCTTTTTACCGAATGTTCCACAGAAACAAGAATAAATGTATGAGTGAGAAAGGGTACTTTTGCCTTCAGAGAATTCAGGGTCAATCTTAACCAAAAAGTTTCTGTGAGATTGTGAAGGCCCCATAACAAAATCACAAGGGTGTGAGTGACTCCCTGCTGTTTGGCCTCCTGAGTCAGTATGATTCAACTCTGAGTTTTCCTGAGTGTACCTAGTTTATACAGGAGTAAGTTAAACATTTTTAATGCCTTTATAATAAACAGTCGTCGGAAATAATTGTTACTGTTTTCCTGAGGGGCTCTTGGCTACTCTAACACAAAACATTAGTGCCTGGTGTTCTGTATGTGAGGAGGTTTAAACTTGCGCTCCCCAACTTAGTGAGGGACTCACAGCAAAATATTTCTTTCTTAATGGCACTGTAGCTGCTATAGGAACATATTGTAACTGTCAGTTGTAAACCACTGACACCAGATTTAACCTCCTACTCAAATACACATTGCAACTGCTGTTTCACCAGACAAGACATAACTATCTAGCTAGCAAGAGGAAAACATTTAGTCTTTTAATTGCTTTCTGTACAAACTGTATAATTGAAGTTCTGTTCTGTAATTTGGTAATGAAAACAAACAAAACTATTTGTAATCCAGGAAACCAAACAGAATAAAATCAAAGGAGGAATGACGGAAGTAAGGGGGAAGGGAGGAGGGAGGGGGGAAGGCAGTGTTTTAATGTATTTAATTCCTGGTGATATTCAGCCATAAGTTCAGATCACCCTGTTCTGGAAAGAGCACGATAACCAGCATTCGCAATCAGTATTTTTGTAAGACGCAGCACAAATCTCTAAGGCCACGAAAATCTCCCAGCACACTCCAAATTCTCCTGCTCTCCTCACTACAGTCACCAAGAGCACTCAAAACTCGATTCAGGATCTAAAAGCCAGAGCCAGCCTTTAGATATGCAAAAAACCTCATTAAGATTAGCAGCAGATCCACCCGAGGTGGGAGGGTGCTGGAGAGCACCCTTGCTAGCAGAGAGCTCGAGAAATAACATCGCAGCACCCAACAAATTTTAAACGGGTGTCTAAAAGGCCCAGTCATGGAGAGAGATGATCTCCCAAGGCCTGCACAGCAGCACAGACCCAGCTCAGCCAGCAGCCCCCAGCCACAGCTCACGCCATTTCCAAAACGAAGCCTTCAGTCTCGCTGCAGAGAAGGTGGTAGCAACACTACAACTGCCTGCCTCGGGAAACCACTTTTTCTTTGTCCCCACGATGAAGTATTGCAGCACACAGTCTATTTAACTGCTTCCAGACTGATGTTCCTGTTCAATTTCTACATAATTTCAGCAACTTCATTGCTAAACCAGAGATCTGCCAAAGCAGCACGTTAATGCCCTTTTCAGGAGTAAAGGGAGCAAAATGGAGAAACTCATATTGCAGCAAGGAGAGAACAAAATTAATTGAGCTGAAGTGTGTCCATTTTAAAAATCACCAGTGGGTAATGATCAGTTTTATTGGTATGAAACTGGAACCGTGCTTCCAAAGCCGAGTAAGTGCTAAGCACATTTACACAAGTGAAGTGCAACCATATGTGACTTCAAACCAACTGTGCTCATTATGACAGAAAATTTCATACTTGATTGTTTAGAAAATATGACTTAATTTTTTTCACAAGGAAAACCGTTACCACTGGGGGCAGGAAAAGGAGAGAAGGAACAAGATGTGTTCTTTACTGGAAACTCTCGGGTTCATTTGAACCTCTTATGTTACCTGAATAATATGACAAGAATTGTAAAACAAATTACTTAGCTGGCTTTACTCTTCATTTTGTGCTTCTCTGCATAACATAGTTTGCAATCACAATTTAACAGCTGAAAATTTGGTAAATGTTATCTTTGTATAAGGCCTAACATTGGTAAAACTGGAATGGATGTGAATGCTATCCTCTGATCATTCTCTTTTTACTTGGATCTTTTCACACAATCACACAGAATGTTAGGGTTTAGAAGGGACCTCGAAAGATCATCTAGTCCAACCCCCCTGCCAGAGCAGCATCACCTAGAGTAGGTCACACAGGAAGGCATCCAGGTGGGTTTTGAATGTCTCCAAAGAAGGAGATTCCACAACCGCTCTGGGCAGCCTGGTCCAGTGCTCTGTCACCCTCACACTAAAGAAATTTTTCCTAATGTTTTTGTGGAACCTCCTATGCTCCAGCTTGCATCCATTGCCCCTTGTCCTATCATTGGACATCACTGAGAAGAGTCTGGTACCATCCTCCTGACATTCCCCCTTGACATATTTATAAACATTAATGAGGTCGCCTCTCAGCCTCCTCTTCTCCAAGCTAAAGAGCCCCAGCTCCTTCAGCCTTTCCTCATAAGGGAGATGTTCCACTTCCTTCATCATCTTTGTGGCTCTGTGCTGGACTCTCTCAAGCAGCTCCCTGTCCCTCTTGAACTGAGAGGCCCAGAACTGGACACAATATTCCAGGTGCGGCCCCACCAGGGCAGAGTAGAGGGGAGGAGAACCTCTCTTGACCTACTAGCTACTCCCCTTCTGATACATCCCAGGATGCCATTGGCCTTCTTGGCCACGAGGGCACATTGCTGGCTCATAGTCATCCTGCTGTCCACCAGGACTCCCAGGTCTCTCTGCTCTACGCTGCTCTCCACCAGGTAAGCCCCCAGCCTATGCTGGTACATGGGGTTGTTTTTTCCCAGATGCAAGAATCTACACTTGCCCTTGTTGTATTTCATAAAATTTCTCCCTACCCAACTCTCCAGCCAGTCTAGGTCTCTCTGAATGGCAGCACAGCCTTCTGGTGTGTCAGCCACTCCTCTGAATTTTGTGTCATCAGTAAACTTGCTGACGGTGCACTCTAAGGCCTCATCCAGGTCCCTGGTAAATACATTGAACAGCACTGGCCCCAATACTGATTCCTGAGGGACTCCACTAGATATAGGCTTCCAACTAGACTCTGCCCCATTGACCACGACTCTCTGATTTCTTCCCTTCAACCAGTTTACAACCCACCTCACTACCCGATCATCCAGATCACACTTCCTCAGTTTAGCTACAAGGATGCTGTGGAAGATGGTGTCAAATGCTTTACTGAAATCCAGACAAACCACGTCCACTGCACTGCCATCATCTAGCCACCTGGTTATGTCCTCATAACCAACCTCAGGTTGGTCAAACGTGACTTCCCCTTGGAAAAAGCATACTGACTGCTCCTAACAACTCTCTTATCCTTGATATGCCTAGAGACAGGGATGGAAGTGAGGCCGACTGGTCTCTAGTTACCCAAGCCCTCCTTCTTGCTCTTTTTGAAGACTGGGAGTGACATTCGCTTTCCAGGTCTCAGGCACCTCTCCTATTCCCCACGACTTACCAAAGATGATGGAGAGTGGCCTAGCAATGACTTCTTCCAGCTCCCTCAGCATCCATGGGCACATCCCATCAGGGCCCATGAGTCTATGGATGTTCAGATTGCCTAACTGATTCCTAATCCAGTCCTCATCAATCAAATCAAACTCCTCCTTTATCCTGACTTTCTCTGGGGCCTCAGAGCTCTGGCGCTCCTGAGGACAATCTCCAGCAGTAAAGACAGAAGCAAAGAAGGCTTTACTGCCTTCAGTAGCTCTGCCTTCTCTGTATCCTCTGTCACCAGTGCACCCACCTCATTCAGCAGTGGGCCTGTATTGCCTCTAGTGTTAGTTTTGTCTGCAATGTATTTGAAGAAGTGCTTTCTGTTGTCCTTGACCTCCCTTGCAAGGTTTAGTGCCAAGGAGGCCTTAGCTTTCCTAGTTGCCTCCCTACATCCTCTGACTACAGTCTTATATTTCACCCAAGTGGCCAGTCTCTCCTTCCATGATGTATAGACTCCCTTCTTTCACTTGAGTTTTCCCAGCAGTTCCCTGTTTTTCTTATTATGAACTTGCTTAAGCCTTGTTTGTTAAGAAATACAAAATAATGAAAACTTAAAGTATACCATCTTTTAGAGAGCAATAAAATGCCAGATGGTACCTTACTGTTCCAATGGTCTCACTGGTGTCAGCACTGACCTCACAGAGGCAGGGAAGAGCCTCAGCAGAAAACCTGGGGGGAGGGGGAAGAGTTTGGTAAGAGCATGTAATAAACTTAAAACCTATAGCATCAAAAAATAGAACTGGAAGTCTTCTTAGGATATATGTAAAATAAATAGTGAAATCGAGCGTTATCTGGGCTCTCCAACACTACTACACATTAGAGAGTATAAACACTATCACCTTGGGTCCACAAGTGCAAAGCATTAAATTATTCAAAATGCAGGGGAGAAGTTTGACAATAAGTCTTTTATTTTTGTTTGTTTGTTAGCTAGTTACTTTTTTTCTGTGGGGGGAAGGACAGAGTATATAGAGAGGAAAGGTGAATTATAAAATCACCTGATTTTACAAATCTCATTAATGAAAACTTAAATTCAGTGGTGAGCTATTATCACAACTGATTTTTCATTTAAAAAATATACGAACCACAAACCAAATTTCAAGACAGAAGTATGGGAAAGTGGGATAGGATTATGGTCTGATATTGAAGTCTTAAGATCACTCTTCTTCCAGATGGACAGCATTTGCATCAACGAAAGAGAAATTTTCTCATGTTGTAATATTTTTCCATTACTTTGATATGGCATGGTATTATCCAGAAATGGCTAAAATACTCCAGCAGCACTTCTGCAAGCAAGAAAGTGCAGGGCCATTACTGAAGAAGTCCTATGGTTTTGTGAGGGCTGTGGGATCAGGCTATGAAAAGAGAGCTCTACCATACATAAAATAAAATTTAAATAAGATGAGGGAGAAAAAAGTCAGAAAGAGCCTGGCCTGTTGAAGTGGATTTTGATCAAAATTAGTAATAGTAGTTCAAAATGCTGTCACAGTATTATGATGTGTTAGAAACCTGCATTCCTTATCCTCACTCTAAGTTCTCACTGGCCTTTTTTGGCATGTCTAAAGATTAAATTAGACATTACTGAGTCATTCCAAGTTATTTGGCTCGATACAAGCAATAGTGGTGGAAATACTGACTTACACCCTGATTTGCTCAGAGCAATTTTCCCAAAGAAACTAATACATAAGTAAAAGGAAAAGGTGCTGCCACATAAATACAGATTTAGGAGGCGATAAAGCAAACAAAAATCTAAGGGTCACAGAGGGGAAATATTTTTCATTTTTTCATGTACCAGTGCTCTATGTATCCCTTTTAAATAAGAAAAATTGAGAGATTCACATTAATAAGGCAAATTTGACACTGAAACCTATTTACAAACTACCAAAATGAACCTAAAATAAGTGTAATTTCTTTCTCAACTGTTGGAGCAAAAGGACAGGGTGACATAGCCTAATGTCCTTAGAACCTTGCTGCTGTCTCAGTGGGAGATGCACCTTAAAGCAAAGGGCACCTGTGTTTACACACATCAAGGAAACACAATGGTGCTTCGGTGCTTTCAGTCTTTAAATGCTCAGACTCAAAAGTTCAGTCATCAGCACTTCCACACTAAAGAGTGCTTCATGCACAGAGGTGTTTGCTGAAGCCAGTGTAGAGGGGAAACTGGGCTTCTGGGTAATAACACTCCACTGGCTATTGTTCCAACTTCCAGAAACTGCAAGCTATTTATGAATAGATGTTGATAAACAGAGTGTAGATGCCTAAAATAATGACTTTAACCCACAATCAGTTGCAGTAAAAGAGGAAGTGTATTAGTGACCTTAGAATAATGAAGTTGTTACCACAAAAATACTAAATAATAGGACTACAAATCTAACAGTCTTCGCTCTATTCACAAGGGAGCTTTACTTAGCAGAGACCAAGCTAGGGCTTGGCTTAGGATTTTATTATTGTGGAACGCGGCAGGACATATTCACTAAGCACATAGGGTCAGGAAATAGCTTCAAGTCACATCCACAGTGAACTGCACCACAGAACACATAGTCTGGGTTTAACTGAGATACTGAAATTAGCTTAAACAACAGGCCGTGTGACTTATTACTGCAGTCTGAGCCTTTTTGTGTGACTAAACAGTGAATTAAATGAGTGGTTTGCTTCTGAAAAGACACCCACTTATGGTCACCCATAGAAATATTGCTGGCTTTCAGCTACACACACTGTACTGAAAAAGGGACATAATTGATAATGAAAACATTCATTGATCATATTTTATGCATTGCTTCAGTATGACAGAATGGGTTTACAATGATATGCAAGAGGGTAATGCGGTGGTAGGACAATGACGTGGTAGGACAGTGATGTGTCAAACATTTCAGTTCCTTGCGCTTAGAAAATAAGCAACCACAATATCTGTGGCAGTCAATAAACTTCTGCAAGGCTTCAGAGAAAGGGAAAAACAATAGAAAGTTTGTGAAACTTTCACTCTCAGTTTTCTCAAATGAACAGCATACGAGCACACTGAAAAGATATACATCACTTCCAGCATTCTTACCTTTCACATCAGATCAAATTACCACAATGTGAATTCCTACTGTTAAATTTTGCTACGAATCTAATCTTTCTTTTGCAGATCAGCATCTACCTTAGCCACAAAGACTTAAAAAATTAGTAGCTAAGGTGATTGTTGTTATTATTAACCAAGCTTACGTTTGTTGATCTATGCTGTTGCTGACTGACTTGGGCTCCAATTTAGCGGCAACAGATCCCTTTGTCTATGGTGATGGATCAAAGGTCAGGCTAACTCCAACCATGTGGAGCCTAATGATAGCTAAGGGAGACCCATGATGAATATAAAAATAGAACTAAAGATAAAGGCTTTAATCACAAGTGACAAATTACATTTTTGATGTGTCAAGTTCAATATTAATTATTTTCAGCTGCTCTGCTTTTTCTTTTGTCTTAAGGAAACTACAGCAATCTGCTGAGATGCCTGGAAAAGTTCAGGTGCAAAATGACCTCAGTTCAGTTTGCAGATTTACAGGAAACCATATACTATCCTTGGAGCATTTAAGTACTATGGCCTGTGGAAACATTGTGGCTCATAAAAAAATATAAGTCAGGAGATGATACTTTCCTCATTTTAGAATGAGCTAAATCTTTTACTTGTGGATTATGAACTGACATGAAACAAACAAAAGCAATCAACAGTGCTCTGCCAGCAGAGAATCAAGTTGTCTGGAGAAATGACATTTCTAGTTAAATAACTTTGCCACAAATTAAAAATATGAAAGGTGTGCAAATTTCTTTTCTATTTTTCCAACTATGATGTTTTTTCAATATCAGCCTGAGCCATCTATTCTCTTGCAAGAAAGACATATAATGTGTATGCATTTTTACCACTTCATATATCCATTGCTTACTCTGATGTTTTGGAAAACATCTTTTATTCATGGTAAAAAGGTAATTAGGCTGCAAAACACAACATTTCCAAAAATTCTTCAATGAGTAGGAAGAATAACAGTCCAGAAGTTTAAAAGGCAACCGAGGTGTGCAACTTGACAGATCCTGAGCTAACAGTTTTTCTTACTTGACCTTTAAACTGAAAAGTAAACATTTTGTGATAGTTTAATGCAAATAATGATATTTAATCTGTTGACCATGTGTGATGAACTAACAGCAAAAGCAATTAGGGAAGAACACTGGCTTTTCAAATATTCAGTTACATGCAAAATCAGTAAAGGCTTTCCCTAACTAAACATAAGCCAGCTCAGAAGATATGGTGGCCACAAATGAACTCTGAAAACATTCTTAAACCACTTGTATCTCCCTGTGATTATTAGCCTGGAATCTCTTTAAAATATCTGAGACATCACTGTTTATCCTGACTACTGGAGGCAGTAATGGTACGAAACAGAAACATTGAGATTTTTAAAAAGAAAAACAAGAAAAAGAAGAAAAAAAAATCCAAAACTTAGGCAAAATTAGATAAGCTATAGCATATAACCTTTATAGCAGAGGTCTACCAGTAAAAGCAGCCGTACGCTTCAGTACTGCCAGTGCCATGAAAACCATTCTGCACTGGGGAAGAGGCCAAAATAGAGAATCATTCTGTTGATACACGGACAAAAATGAGACAAATGAAAGAGCCCAGTGGGCAGGCCTGAAACACATCTATTTATTTTCTTCTGCTAAAAAGGTATTTCTGGAGATAAGGAAGCATTTCATAAAGTGGAAGAAAGAAGCTCAGTCAACCCACTACATCTATGTCGCTGGGGGGAATGATTTCAATCCTTCATCTCAACCAATAGCTTCCAGCACTGGGATGCAGATGTTATCAATGCAAGAGAGGATGAAAACAGGAGATTCATTTAAACATCTTTTAGCTATTAAGCAGAAGGACTGCGTTAAAGCTCAGACTCTCTGCTTTCTGGCTAAGAGCTGAACACCAAAACTGCAGTTGCTAACGAAGTGGCAGGCAGAGAAAGGAAGGATTTGTAGCACATTGAGGTTGATGAAAGCAGCTTGCACCACAGGATCAGTGGCAGTTGAAATTTAGCCTTGCTATCTAGCAGGGCCTGACAATCCTTGACTGCAAGTTGTTCTTGTAGAAGACAGGGAGCAACTAAAGGTTTCCAGGAAAGCTGCACCAAAAGACAGCATTATAAAATAGTTATATGCATGTTGCTATGTTTATGTCCTTTGCTAGTGGGTGTTACGGGCTTCGATTTGGGTATTTGGGGAGTCCCTTTCTTAAAAGATAGTTTATAAATGCAGAAAATTACAGTATTGAATAGCAGGGATTTTAGTGAAAATTATGAAGGGTTATGGTTGGTGCTTCACTCCACTATTTATTAAACTGAACCCTGGTCTTCCTAGGGTCAATCAAGTTCTGGCTGAAGGGGTTACACAGGAAGAACGGAGATATGCTAGCTGTTGAAAAGACACTCACAACACTCTATTCTCAGGCTTAACCTGATTGATTCCACTACTGACCTGAGAAAAACCCATATGTATTCACAACATGATAGGATATTAATTCTTTCTTCAGCTGTATTCAAAAGCAATCAAAGTAAATTATCTTTTTCTCAGCAGTACCTGACTAACATTCACGAAGAGAGCACTTGGATTTATAAACTGGATATAAATGAGTCATCACGCTTTATTGCATTAATGTGTGCATGTTTTCAGGGACTGACCTTTGGACTGACCTGTCAGAGGTATAGCCAAGCCATCTCCTCTGACAGGCCTTTACTGAAGGAGAAAAATCTTTGTAATAGTGCAGAGGAATTTACTAATCTGACATCTAGTTTAGCAGCCTAATCTTGGATTTTCTTTGATCATGCCTGGCAACAATGTGCAGCAAGTCAAACCAATCAACAATCATTAATTAAAAGAACAATGAAGAGCAGAGGCTATTTCGTTATGAATGGCACACACTGACTGAATGTTATGAGTTCTCAGATGAAAGCAACATGTCTTAAGTGACACAGATCAGTATAAGATAAGCTTCAAGATAGCTGTACTATGTAAGAGTGAACCCTGATAGAATGTTATCACAGTTTAGAGAAAAAAGTAAAATGAAACTGGAAAGCTGCCTTTGGGATTCCCATGAACCAAAGCCCAGCACTGAGATTCATGCAATTAGGCTTTTAAACATCAGTGCAAACCCTACAGTGAGCACTTATGCACTGCCTGCAAACAATAAGGTTTTTAAATTCTGGTCTCGTAAACCAGGTAAATAAAGAACAGTAACCCTGTTAATCTGTCTCAGCAGTACTACTGGTACAGTACTGCTTACACAACAGAAAGTTATCCCAAATGTATAGACCCAGATGCTTAGCTGGTGTAACCTATTTTTTTTTTTTTTTACTGAAATCAGGGGAGTTATATTTCCATATACAACTAGAAATGTGATCTTGGATGTTCTGACACTGAATTTTTAATTTCTTGTATTATGTAATGCAGAGAGTTGAGAACTTTGCTGGGAATTGGTTACTCTTTCAAAAGTAGACTGGAAGTACTATCTGGCTCCCTTTGTGATTGCAAACCAGGCCTATGTTCCTACCTGCATGACACCATAAAGAATGACTAAGCTTTAATTATTCTGGGAAATGAAGTGAATATAAAACAAAAGTGAAATGCTTGAGGGCATTTTTTTTTTAAGAGAAAAAGTATAAGGAAGTTGTAGGCATGTACCAGCTTAAAACTTTATTACTTAAAACAATTGCATAATTATACACTGGGAAAAATGCTTGATGCCAAAAAAAACACCCCTCTTTAAGGTTTATGCACCTTCTTGTGCTGTTTTAATACTAAACGGGATACTTATGGCCAAATTTACGCACATCTCATAGAAATTCAAGGCACTGCTTATTAACGGTATTCAAGGTTTTCCTTAAAGTTCCTCGTCAGCAAAGAGCGCCAAGGTGACTGGTGAACACCTCCTGAGCATTTGGAGCAATGAAGCAGTCTAGTAGGTGGGGGGCACTCTGGCACCGTCAAAATTACAATGCACACACAAAGCCAAAAACCCCAAAGCAGTAATAGGACTAACTACAAAGAGGAAACTTCTATTAGTCCACAGCTCTCCAGCCAGCAGAGAAAGGGCTAACAGAGCCAATGGTCAAACCAAAATCAGCAGTGAGGTACGTATTTCAAAAAGGTGGTTATTTAAAAATCTATGTAAAACCACAGAGCAGAAAGTTCACTAACAGTGACTTTAAATTAAGGTTTAGTATTTTACAGACAGATGTGTAAGAGGTTAAGCAGAAGGTCTAGGCTCCTTGTTTGGGATACTAATCAAACTTGTTTCACTGTGTTAGGCAGAAGATCCAAGTAGATGATGCATACCGATCCCTTCTGTTCCAAAACTGAATATTTGGCTAATTTAGATGCCATTTCTAGAGCCATACTATGAAATGGGTGGAATGGCATTAGCTTACATTTGTCCACTCTTCCCACATATAAGCATGGCTTCTAGTTATCAGGAAAGGAAAAATAATTTCTCTTTCAATAGGTCATGATTGGTCCTTTTTTATTTTTAATTCTTCTTAACCTTTAGAACCGAGTACACATTTTTCACCTGTGCATACTTTCATGTGAGGCTTATCCAGACCTTTATTTCGGGTTAAAAAAAAAAAAAATCTTTGGATTTAGTCTGGATTTTAAAACAATGTAGCTCTTGTTTGCTTCCACTGTACTTAAGGAAAAAGGGCACTAATTTGAATTATAACTCATGAATCATCTCTGGCCATAATCAAAATAATTCTACTGCATCTGTATTATGAAATCATCTTTTCATATGGGACACCAACTTATGTTTTTAAATGCGGCTATCTAACTGCACCTAATAATAAAAAATGGCGAAAGATCTACTCACGTACTAGAAACTAGGGCTAGATCAGTTAAGGCAGAGCCATTCCTGAAGTTATTAATGTAGGTTGTGGCATCATATCTAGGCACCCGTGCCTCTTATTCCCTCACTTGCCCATCACTAAAGACCAACTTACACTTATTTGCAGCTGGAACAACGGAAAATACCTGCTGGTGCAAAACCAGATGAAAGCATCCATGAGCACCTGTAGTAAGCTCCAGATCAAATTACCAAACTCTGATGCCTTGAATATTCTTTACTATAAGCCTTTCCCTATACAGGGTAAAAGGAATGTGTCTATGCCTGGAAAGTGATTTCATAAGAAATGTTTATTTTATTTCTGTAACATTTCTGTTATAGGAGTCAAGCAACAAACTGCAGTTTCCCATTTGCTTTTGAGATTGTTGCCTAATATACAGTCCCAAGCATAAATGGATAAAGTTGATAAAAGCAGCTCAGACAAAAGAACAGAATCGCAGACTAGGAGGAACTTATGGCTATAAAATAAAGTATTTATGCTACAGAGACCATCTATAGAGTATCTACTCTCTTGGTTTAAACCACAAGATACAAGAAAGTGCAGAGGTGCCAAATATGACTGATGTGATTGCAGCTAAATTAAATCTGCCAAATCTCCTCAAAAGGAGTCCTCTTTTCAAATCAAATGCAGCTCTGGCTACACCTTGCTGTTCCTCCTATGTCTATGACAGAGGAAAACTGTAGAGTGGGAAAAGTCTTTGTGGTCTGGCAAGCTGCCCTAATTTCGGGAGCATTCATCTATACCTGAAACTACAATTGTTGACTCTTGAAAACTTAATTTCACTTTTTGTTAAAGTGGTTGTAAGTCACCTTTCTTGAAAGGATGCCATTTCTCATCTATGTGTAGACCCAGGCTAATTTCTTTTATGTCAAGATTTAAGTTCATTCAACTGAGAAAACGGTTATATTTCAATGAATTCACACAGGGTAAATTTTTACCCAGACTCAACACACAATGGTCAAATTTTTGTCCCCAGTGGAACTCTATTTTTATTCCCTAAACTACATTTTGAGTAAAGTTTATTAATGCGTGTTCACCCAAAATTCAGGTGCCACTGTTATAAAAATAATTTTGTTACTTAGAAGCTTCTTGTAAATAGTCTGTATCTTCTTCTGAGACTAAATACACTGCAGACCACAGTTCTGAAACTTCAACATTAAAATGGATTGGAAGGTCATTAGCAGTGTTTGCAAACAAGATCCCTATAAGGGGTCTCAAGACAGGAAATTTAAAAATTACATCCGATATGCAAATTTCACAAAACAATATTCAAAGAATCAAAACCAGTAATTAAGACAACAAAAATTCGTATTTCTCTAAATCACTTAGCAATTTCTTCAATCACCCCAGCAGCGTTAGAAGCATATTATTAGAGATGTTGTTCCTCATCATCTAGGTGGGAAAATAGTAACAGTTATTAACATGAGCTGGAATAAGGGCAATTAGAGAGTAAGTCAGCAAATAGATTCAGGACTCAAAAGTATATAAGAAGCTAATATATTCTAATGCAACAAAGATTTTCATCAGTCTTAGCTGGAGAAGTCTAAATTACACATAGCAGTGATGCATTATACAAATCATTCAAAACAAGGATTTCTAGAACTTCTCTAAGACACCATACTGATATACGTACCGTAACAAGCAACAGAAAAAAAAAAAAAAGAAAAAAAAAAGGTTATTGTATTTCACAATTGAATGTGACCATAGACTCTTAGTAACATAGGTCAAAATGAAGGGTACTTAGTAGAAGACAAAACTTAAATTTGAGATATGATACCTTCAGATAAGACAGACTTTATTTTAAAAGTTATTCAGAATATTATAATGCTGATTTGCATTATTCTGGGTCTTTCTTCAAGGATGAGAAATAGGTATTTTAAAGAGGGAGGACAATGCAAAGCGTGCACACACACTTGGCTTGTCCAAAAAAAAAAAATATTAGAAAAAGCTACAACCTTTAAGTACAGAGAAATGAATGATTTTTCTTGATCTCTGAGAAAGGATAAGAATTCCACATTTAAGGAGGCAGGAAAGGAGAAAGAACTCATAAAACGAAGAACTGTAAATACAGAAAAGGAGTTAGTCAACAAGGTGCCTGTAACACCAGGGGCCTGAGCTTGACAAATGAGGGCACCCTTCCAGTCCTATGTTCCCAGATGCTAAAGGATATTCCTTTTCAAAAATAAACAGCATTGTGCAGAAACGTGTGCCTATGAAGCTGACTTTGAACTGACTTTGAAAACACTTATCACATGATTGTGAAATCTATCACATGGATCTTACCTCTGCATACAATTACATACCATATCAGGCTGCAAAAGCTTGGAAAAAGACCCCCAAAAAATAATTTATGGCACTATCAAAAAAACCCCAATAATTAATTCCCAAATAAACAGAAGGGACAAACCCAAAAAGCCATTAGCATTTACAGCTAATGTCACAGAAGCCCTTTACATCATATGTGCACCCTCAATGTAAAATGAGAGATCGTGAATCTTGCAGCAATTTATCATCTGACTACTTTACGTAAAAAGCTAATTGTCTCTCTCTAGCAGCTTGGCATGGCCAATGGTACTGGGCAGGAAAAATCTTTTTGGCACAGTTGTACACATATCCTTGCTGAATTCACAAGGGTATGTTCAGGTGCCAAGGGTCTCTCACCAAAAGGAAAAAAAAAAAACAAAACAAAACAAGAGAAAGAAAACACAAACATCAAACAGTCTCTTTTAAAGCATAACTTTTAGTTTGAAAAGCAGCTAGCTGTGAATCAAAATGAAATCATTTTGTTCTGTGTGAAACTGTCCCAGTGAAAGAGAGACTGTGAAATGGATAGCAATCTGAGGTGCAATTTTCCATTGCATATGTTTTTCGAAGATAAACATCTGATCAGAACAGTTTGCTGTTAGTAAGAGAAAATAAGAACCAGAACTAATACAGTAACTGCCAGCAGCTTCCAGATCATTAACTATTGTTTATTTCTCCTCATGTTCAGACATCAGACTGGAGTGATGGAAGATACAGTCATTAATTTGGGAGTCATTTCAAGATGTTCCCATAAACACTGAATCAGGATACTGGCAAGCTGCCTAAGAAAACCTGCTGCCAAGAACTTTTGGTTTTTTGGAGTAGTGACTTTTATTGTTGGTATTATTTTCTGCTTTCTAGTCCCTGCAATGGGACTATGGTTGATCATCAGAGTTTATACAAGAACTGACTTTTTATACTTTGTTCTGCAGCTACGGATGTTTTTTGCCTTTGTTATAACAAACTATTTAAAAATGTTGCATCATTAAACATCAATTATTCTGTTCCTGACCTCTCTCATGGCAACCAAAGGGGAAAAATTTGTTTCCTTACTTAACAAAAGCCCATTTAAGTGACAGGTGAGCTGTAAGAAATAATTAGAATAATGTGTAAGATTTCACAGAAAGTATGTTTGCCCTTCCTAACAATCCCACGTTTAAAGAGTCTATCCCACTTCTTAAAAAATGATTTTAAGAAAATAAATAACAAGAACAAAAAAGAAATCAAATTAGCTTTATCTCTGTTGATGATCTGACTAGGACAACAGTGAAAATGCTAACCTATCACTAGAATAGCAACAAAGCTATGTTTAGCAACAATATCACTAGAATAGTAACAAAGCTTTAAGATGTAAAGAACATCTTAGGCATGAACTACTGATAGGACTGTAAAGGAAATACTTGAAAGTTGAGGCTCCGTATTCCTACATATAGACTAACTTCCTGGACAAGCCCACAGCAAACGACAGAGCTGCCACTGAAAAGGACTCAAATATTTTATACATCCTGAGACTCAGAATGCTTGCCAGACCTCTTAGTTTACATGATTATTATATAATAGTTGGATGGTGCACAGAAGTATCAGAGAACCAAGAATTTACTCTGAGTCTTACTATGGTTACATGATTGCCACACTTGGCATCATGAAGCTATTGCTAGTTGATGCTTACGACGGCAAGTTAAACTAAACATTAATAACAGCTTGTAGACTTTCCCAAAGAAAGTAACTGGAGTTTATAAGCTTACACAATAATTCTATGACACCACTGGTTATTTCAAATACTGCACATCGATGTCAAAGATAACATCTATGTGAAAGCTTTTGTCAATCTAGAAGAGAAAAAATAAACCACAGAAGGTTTTTTTTTTCTGGTGAGATTAAAACTCCAGAATTCCCAAAGTCTTGATCTAAGTTCCAGCTATTATGTGGCACAGAAAAAGAACATAACATTGAGGTTTCCATGGAGGAGAAAATAAATTTTATCAAAAAATAATTCCAGAGTACAGAATTCTATTGCCAAGTTAAAGGACCTTATAGTATATAACAATCAGTCTTGAGGAAGTCAAAGTTGATGGCTTTAAAAGTTGATTATTTCTTTTTGCTGGTTTAGAAATAATCACAAACAAGAGTCCTCTAGTGCTGTTTTAGTCTGGACATAACAGAATAAAATGTGCCATAGTAATATGAGGCAGGTCAAGTAAATTGCATTTATAACATTTTCATTAATTTTAGATTTACTTCATAAAACCATAGTTATGTCTTCACAGTCTATTTATGGATCAATAAACAAAAAAGAAAACAAGTTTCTGATCTGATAACTGTATTTTTATTGAAAAAGTATGAATTAGTAAAGAGAAATCTTCAAATACCTAAAGGTGCCCTAGGTTAGGAATGTCCAGCCTCATTAATCCTACATGCCACATCATAAACCCCAAGAACTTTTCATAATACATACCTCATACCGGAAAGAACTGGGTGGGTAAGGAGCACAAAGAGTTATTCGTAAGCCAGAAACAACAATGCTTCCCCTGTAATTCTTCTGTTTCACTGTGGGATGGGAATGAGTTAAAGTACAAGTAGACGCAAGGGCCACTTTAGATCCGTCATCCTCAGCAGGTCAGGATGCACTCTGGCTCGGGCACCGGGTCCAGGATACCCAGGGGCTCAGCCACAAGGTGCTTCTACCCTTCATCGGCCTCCTGGAGCTAGTGGGCACAATTTAGCTGTCCAAGAGTTATCCTCACCTCAAGAATTGTTTGAAAGACTACCCAACTTGTACTAGTATCTCTTTATTTTCCTTTTCTCTTACTTTTCAAAGGAAGTTGTTTTCAGTAGCACAAAATATTTCAAAGAATGGTCTTGATGCTGCAGTCAAATTAATTAAAGGCTGTTTAACCATGAAGAAGAATAGTATAGCTTGATCACATTAATGGCACCTCTTCTTCAAGTTCTCCCACACTTTCTTCCATCAGTTGTCCTAAGAGGTGCTCTTTTGGTGAATTACAAACATGAATAATTTGCAACTCTAACCTGAGTGTTACATTAAGGACCTACACTTTGTTCTGCTAGAACACTTGTTCCACGCAAGGCTACATCTCTAGCAGGTTCCAGCCCAAACTCAGCAGGGGACAGGAAGGTCTGATTGGTGCAGAGATTATGCTGCCCACCAAGGCACTTGCAGAATGGCTACACAATGAATGGAAATGGAGAAATAACCCCAGCAAACTCCATGTGTCCATGACCTGAGGAGAACGGGGATTCCAGCAAAAAGTGAGCTAGAGGATTCTGGTAGGATATTGCTTTTTACTACTCGGACTCAGAAAGATTTAAGTACCTTGCTATGGATCCAGAGGCAATAGCTTAATATTTGCTCAGGACTTTTGCTTAAGCTTTCCTACTGCTAACTCAAGTAGGCAGGCAAGGGCTTGTGGGTATCAAAATACACACATCACATTCTTACATGGTATTGTCTGTAGATACTGATGCATGCCGTGCTAACAGACTACAGAAACCTACACTTTGCAAACCTTTTCTGCCTAATTTACCTGCCACACTTAAAATTTCCTAAGCTGCTCGTCGAGATTATAGAAGTGTAAAAATAAAGACATCTTTATACAATGTCCAGAAATTCACTGAAGTTCTTACTTTGCTAGTACTTGCTAAAGGGAAGTCAATGTCATGACTAGTGAAAGCAACGTTAATGTGTTAATGTTCAATCTGAAATAAATAAATAAAATCCAGGTTTATCTCATCTTCTGTTTATTGCAAAGAATCTCCTACAAGAGCTCTGTAGCAGACAGCATTTCAAGACACACATAGCAACAGAATAAAACAACCATAACACTGTTGGCCCAGCACAGCTATCTGATCATGCCTGGAAATGACTGCTTTTAATTGTCAGGAAGATCTTTTAAACACAATACAAAGTGATTGTTATTATGTTAGAATTAGTTACACCAGCAACTGGTTAGAAGTTACCACTAGCAACTTAGCTTTCTTATGTAACTTTACTTTCTTAACTCTATTATTGAGGTCTTTTTAATAATCTTCTATCATAAGGACATATAAAAAAATTACACTTCCTAGGGACTTCAAGTCTGCAGCTGTAGAGTATGAAGACTTTCTGAAGAAAGCCTTAATAATAAGCACAGACATGCTTTCAATCATTATTTTTAGATCCGTGAGAGATAAAAGGTTTTAATGAGGTTCCCCAAACCAGCTTCTAGGACAAATTCCTGACCTCTAAGGAATGCACTGAAAATTATTTGCCACAGATATTTATCTTATTCTTTTTACAAATTTATAGAACAACCTATCTGGTATCAATCTCAATGTTTGCTACAGAACTATTACAAAGAAAGGACAAACAGGCCATATTATTGGCTGATACTGTTTAAAATGTCTTCAAACAAAGAGAATTTACAAGACAACATAAAGAAAGTGAGATAAGGTTTAACTACACGGTCATACACCTTTACCAAACATCCAGAATTCCAGCAAATCTTGTGGAAAAGCATCTTGAGTTACTGGGTTTGAGTTCTACTTTTGAAAGTATTTTAGTTTTGTTTTACATTTGAGTTTGAGGTATAAAACAAAGTTAAGACCTCAGAGAGGTCTAAACTAAAGTTAAGCATTACACACATAACACTTTATGCAGATCACCTATTGGATGTATTTTGTTGGATTACACTCATGCAAATTTCAAACTTAATTCTGATGGAAAAATGGGTTTTGAGAAGAGAAATTCCTCAGGATTCATAACAAAAAAAGTAAGAAAAACTTTTATTGTGTTGTGCTTGCTAATGAAGTGTAAAAATGCACAGGACTAAAATGATTGTTTGGGACTTTTTTCTGCATTAGTAGGTTTTAACTTGATATTTAGTTAAAAGCTTAATTAGTTTTTATTTACACACACATGCCTTAAGCATCTATATGTTTCTTTTTCTCCACAGTCTTCTGGGATTTTCCTTTTGCCACATCTACACTTTCCCATGTGAATATCCTTTGCAGTTCCCACAATCAGATTGGACCCAAATGCTTTAAAATTTTCTTGAGTTTTCTAATTACACATATTTTCACTGGAGTTCTTTTTGTGTAACTTTGAACTTTTCCAAACTGGGAGCTGGAATTTCTCAATTTATACTCTTCACAGGGTGTCCTAATGTACTATTAAAATCCATGATGTGTCACCTGGTCTCAGCACCTGAAGTGACTCGATATATCTTTTTTCTTTCTGTTCCAGTGCAAGTCAGAAAGCAGAAAAGAATGTTTCCTTTTAACAACAACCAATTCAATCTTGCAACTCATCTTTTAACATCTTTTTTTGCACAAAACTCTATCCAGACTAATTTCTTCCGTTCAAGGTAAAATTTAGAAGCCAACAAATAATCTGTTCCATTGCAAATTGTCCTTGAACTCTTTATAATTGGACATAAGGACTAAAATAGAAAAATAATTCCAAGAGGAAGAAGGGTCTTTTTTTAATAGCCTAAACCAAAAAAAACCCACAAACCCTAAAACCAAACAAAACTCTCTCTGCATTGTCTGAATTGTCCAATTCTCAGGAGGAAAATATAGGCTATACAGAGGGATGCAACACTATAAGAGTTCCAAAAAAGTACCTGGATCACTGCCATTACAATAATCAAAAGAAAAAAAAATTACTCAACACAGTATATTTTATAACAGAGCTAATGGCAAATATAGCAGAAATAAATGAGGTGTCAACACTATTTAATCAGAAACACACTGCACAGCACTGTGACAGGGTTTTAACATATTTACTAGAGAAAAACTTATAGGTTAACCTAAAAACTCTTTGAGGCAGAATTATCGCCTGAAAGTTTTATTCTCTTCTCATTCTTATTGTAGTTCTCCATTAGGCTATAGTTCCCAAAGCACTAAATCCCTAAAGAAAATCTGAGTAGAAAAATATAAGAAACCAGGTGGTAATGGAATCCAAGTTTTGGATGCAATGATCAAATTAAAGAAGATTAGAAGAATTGGGAGGAGTCACTCAACCCCAACAATACCAGTCACTGTTTTTTTTATGTCAGCATTTTCATGTGAAACATCTACCTCTGCTGGCATTGTTCTTCAACACTATATACTTAGCATTTTGTTGTTGATTTTGGGTTTCATCCAGAGTTATCTCGTTTAATGTATGAACTCACATTTTCAGACTGTTTTCAGAAGCCTTCAGTGGGTGCAGAAAGAATTCAACAGAGTCTTCCTCTTGGGCCCTGTTTAAGCTCAGTCAGCTACGATGGAAGATAAGTCTTTCCTCAAAAAGAGTTTGACAATTGTCATTCATCACATTATCAGTTACACTTAGACATTTACTTTTGTTTGGCAAGACGATTGTTCTCAACGTTGGTAGCTGATTATTCAACAAGTAGAAATTTGTGAGGAACCAGTCGCAGCACATTTCAGAATTAAGAAGCTTATTTTAACTACTGCATCTTGACATAGTTGCTGGAAAACTAGGTTATGGACAAATACCTTCTTCCTGGTGATTTAAGAATGTTAATGAACACTAATCGCAATTTTGCTAACTGCTACAAAGAAGACTAATATTTTCAGTGGAAAAAAAAAAGAACGTGTCTCCAAGTCAGCTGGCTTCATGGCACTTCAGCATAAGGTCAAAAGAAGAACTGTCACAACATTTATTTTTCATCTTGTAATACACACGCTTCTTGACATAGTGACAATGACAATACTGTGACCCAATGGAAAGCTCCATGAATGGTGCATTCTAGTCCTTGGATCAGGCCAGAGAAAAAGCCAAGAGCACTTAATTGCATCAAGAGCAGCAGAAGAACTCTATTATAATTTTGAACCTCTGAATCGAGGGAATGACATTAGACTTCCACATATGTGCCCTGTTCTCCATTTAAAAAGATATAAATAAAAAGCAGTATGGATATATTTCAGTATGTATCGATATAAAAGTAAAGAACAAAAATTAATAGTCATTGATTTTATGATCTTGAAAATACTTTGAAGCAGATTCAATAAACAGGTCAAATAATCCTAAGCCACCAACATCAACAACAGTTGTTACGCTTCTGGAAAACATCAGAATTCAAACCTAGCATATGAAAAAAACCCCACAAACATTGGATAGCAAATAGTTTCACAGTATGTATAAGCCCATAGAGAAGATCAAAAGATTTCCAGGAGAATTAAAGTATGGAGCAATGCATTTCTATTTTCTTGGTATTTTTACTAAAGGCATTCTACACAGACTTGTGCTGTTAAATTGTGACATGAAAAGTGTGATCTCATGTGCTGCCAAGACTTTTGAGCACCAACTTCAAAATTCAAATTGAGGAAAAAGTATTTGTCAAATTGGTTTCACAGGAACCAGTAAAGAAAGAAAAAAAAAAACCAAACACAACACATTTTTTGGGGCTGTGTTCATCAAGCTAGGAATACTATTAACAATCAGATGCAGTGTCTAAAGGCCAACCACACTCAGTGTATGTGGTGTCACAGCAACTCAAGGTAAAATTGACTGCTTTCAGTAACTTTTACTTAAAGTTTTACGTACCACTTTCATGTGTCATGGAAACCATCTCTCTGGTACCATCAGACATTATGACAATCTTTGTCCCTTCACGTTAAGTCACCAATAGAGTGAACAACTCAGTGCTCCTATGAAATGTGTTCAGATACATTGCCTGTGTCCTCAGCATGGCATATCACAGTAGTTTACGTGTATGATTATTACTCTTGACTTAGCACCTGTTCTTAGACATTGGTATGACAAAGGCAGTTTTGACCAACAACACATTGAAATATGGACAACCCTGAAAGCAGCAACAGTGACACACAGCATGAGCTGTTACATAAATTTAATAGTAATCTTTAATCTTTTTCAGATCAAAGAAAGTTTTTCCCATGAAACTGACCTACTGCTATCTCAGTTTGAGATAAAAAAACCCCAAACAAACATCATCTCAGCCAACACAAATAGGAACAAAACTAGGCAGCTCCAGACCTCAAAAGAGAAATTTTCACATTTGAACTTTTTATCTGGGGACTAGATCGAGTCAAGATTTTTTCACAGATGAGAGGAACTTTCCTAAATGAAGTGCTACAATACTTTTTTTTTTTTTTAATTAAAAAGAAGAAATGCAATTCTATCAAGAATTACACAGAATCACACACAGATTAAACATAGCCAAGATATTGATACTAGAGAGGGTAACTGTGTACCAGAAGGAGCTTAACACCGTCAAACTGTGTTTCAGTGCTGAGCTCTGTCTAGTGTGGCTGAAATAAAGCTGACTTCCCATTGCTTGAGAAATAATTTAACTCTCTTGGAAGAAAAGCTATTATAAATACCAAAAACTCATGGTCACTAGAATTGAACAAAAAACTCCACTACTACCTGAAGCAAGATCAAGACCACTGTGGAAAAGTCAAAAGGAAAAGTTCTTACTAAGATTGTAACATACAGTTACCAAAACACCTCATCTGTCACACTGTTTTGTTCACGTATGTTTATAATATAATTAGGCAAGGCTAATCTAGTCATATAAGTACTTCTAATATTTCCTCCGTAGTGGGCAGCAGAAGAACATCTTCATAGTTATGGTAGCAACTTAGGTGAGTTCTTGGCTCCTGCCTGAGTAATGTTAGAGTGCTTTGAATCTGGCACATCATTAGGAAACAACACTAATTTCCTTCAAACTTATGAGTTTGTATTACTCTGTTGCAAAACTTGTCCTGCCTCAACAGCACCCAATCTTGCTGCTTGGTTTTATGTTTATCTGCAAATATTGAGTGCTTGTCTGTTTTAAAACCAAACTTCTATAGCATCTCTGCATTCCACTGCTTCTTCAAAAAAAGTGAGGAGTAAACTACTATTTTCTCAGCTCTGTTATCTTCCAATACTATTCTCTACCTTTTTCCTCAATCATCAAGGTGATTAGCTTTGCTTCTCACCCTCCAAGTCACACACCTTGACCATATTTCTTATTTAAAACCTTTCCAGGAAATTTGCTGAAACATACACAAGGATTTCCAAGCAAGTTTTTGCCCTCTGCAGAATCTTTTGAGTGGATGGGATGATTAACTATATTCTCATCCAGATAACATTTTGGGGTGTTTTACTTGTTTTTTTTTTTTTTCCCCAATAGTTACCATTTCCTTAAAAATTAATACTAAGAAAGATTCTCTAAGATACTTTCAGAACAGACATACTAGAAATCCAAACCAGTTCTTGACATTTTGAAATATTGTTTTAGTTTTCATCTTGCCTAAATTTCTCATTTGATTCATTAAGACCTGATAGAACAGCATATTGGGCAACATTTTTCTCAATCAGATGAACAAAAATGCAGTCTGTGTAATATGTGATTATGATGCTTCCATCTCCCCTCCCTAAAGACTGTAATTAACTCACACACACGACTTCAGCACTCTGTCTTCTCTTTATGCCACCTGGATAATATGAAAAGGCTCCAGCATCAGCTCAACATTTCATCTCTTTTTTTCTAGTCTGACATCAAAACATTCCCACCCATTTACTCACACTCAAGCACTCACTACCAGGCTTTGGGCATGCAAGATTGAAGTTTGGAAAAAAGCAAATACCCAGGGCTCCATTAAGACTTGCCTCTTCAGTTTGAGTGAGTCTCCCCACCTGCCTAGATGTGAGGTAAATTGCTGAACCTCAGTACCAAAACAGTCTTGAGCTAGTCCAGATGAAAGCTGACTATATGGGTTGGGCACAAACTGAGCAGGGAGTCAGGAAAACAGATAACGTATAACACTTTCACATGGTTTGATGAAATAAATTAATTAAGAGTTGGCATGGAAGAAGGGTGCTAGGAGGCTTTTAGTTCCTTCTCTACTGCCTCGGGTGGTCAGAAAGAAACCAGTGCAATTAATTATGTCAAGCCTAGGTAACAATTTGGTGGCTACCAACAAACAAAATAATTTAGGGCTGTGCTTTGGCCTGTTCCATAACAGTGAGTGTGTGATGCTGTAAAAGCAGGAAACCTTGGCTGTAGTGAGTTGGAGGCTACAAAGTTAGGTCTGGGTAATTTTGAATGTGATAATATTTGAGTATTTGATGGACATGTTTCTTGCAGAAACTGCATGTTGCAGTGTTTCTTTCTGCAGGAGAGCACCTTATTCTATCCTATCCTATCATATCCTATCCTATCCTATCGCTCTGACTTACCTAAAATCAGAGGCCTGGAGTGGACCACAGAAATCCCTTCTTCTAGGTGTGTTATGGTACTTAACACTGACATATATTTTAGACCTTCTCTCATGACAAACTAGTAATGAAAGTCCTAATTTTTTATTACAGGAATGGCACTAAAAGTGTGCACACAACGTTTAGAAAAACATGTTGATAATGATCTGGTTACAACAGATTAATATCTTATTCTTCTTAGCCAGACAGTCAGAAACTTAATTCTTAATAAGCAGTTTCTAGGGCCATATGGCGGACTACCATAATAAGAGACAGACCCACTCATAATTAAAACAATACTGTCCAAGGGGAGAAAAATACAATTGTGCCTTGTCACACATTTCAAATAAACACATTTTTGATATGTTCCCAGGTTTTCTATTTCAGATGTTTTATCTCTTCCTGAGTGTTCAAGACTGCTGATGTATTTTATATTGTTTATGCTAGGCTAAAAACCAGAGCTACTTTAGTTTGCATACTTCAAAGTCACTGTTTTAATTTACTTGAACTGACTTTGGCAGACAACAAAAGAGGACTAGAGTAAGCAGTGCACACACACATCCCTCACTGTTTGCTACTCACTCAAAAAAAAAAAAAAAAAAGAAGTAGTCATTCACCCTTGCTTTCTCCTATTCTTACATTTCTAATGAGCTAAGCTTGTATCTGCCATTGGAGAAACACAGTTGAGACCTGTACGACACATGCTTAAATTTAACACATTCCCATGGCAGTAATGAACAAAGCAGTCCTTCCTTTCAGGAAAATCCTGGACTCGCATTCCCCAGGTCCCTGAGCAGTATAGAATTTAGAAGAAAAACAGGAAACACATGTGGAAACCAGATACAACTGACCAAACCTAGTTATTTAAGTAGCCCAGCCAGCAGCGTTTAAATGAATAATCACATCTATCTGTATTATGCTTGACTGACCGTTCCCTCCCCCACCAGCTATTCATACTGAAATATTTAGGTTAGGTATATGTGTGTGCATAAGTACACAGAGGAAAGAAACATGATCTAGTGAAGTCTTTACATATATCTTGCACTATGAGAGTTTATAATTTTTCCATGCATTTTTCAAAAAGGAAACAATACAACCTGTGCAAGTTAAAAGATTAAATTTTAGATCCATGAGAGTATGTGCTAGTGTTCATAGCTGTTTCATTAAGTATACATATGCATATATACACACACATGTATATAATCTCAGATACATATATTTCTGTTCAGAAGTTAATTTAAAAAAAACCATTTCTTTCAGATTCTTTCAAAAATCACCTACGTACACTATATATTTCCCAAACAGCATCTTACAAATGAAGATAGTATATTTCTAATGTCCTGCAGTCCAAGTAGTATAGCTACTACATGTCATATGATTTGGAAAATAAGAGGTTTTAATGTTTCTAAAATCTCTTAGCATAAAAGATGTAAGTGATGATAACACAAACTAGACTGTGCATGTGAGCTGGGCTCCTTTTACATAAAACACTGCTTTCCCACGTGTATGTAATGCAACATCGGGAAAAACATTCACGCTTTTTAATATTGCCATCTATAGAACACAGTGGGACTCTCAAGAAACATGTGGTTCCCCTGGAATTCTAATTCCAAGACCTTCAGTGATCTTGTAACCTTCTGCCTATGACAAGAAATGTGCAGTATCCTTAAGTTCATACCTAGTGTTCTGGGAAAATGAAATCCACCTCTTGGTGCCCAGAAAACTTAACTCCTCTCAGAATGGATGAGTCAAATAGCTCTAACTAACAAAATTTTCATAAAGTGGGACAAGAAGGAACCATGTTCATAACGACTTCCAAGAGTTAAACAACCCTTCTTTTCTCAAAGCACAAAGATACTAGTTCAAGTAACTGTCTTTGCAGAGTGACTCCTACAGAAGCTGGAGTCCCACTGCTCTCTGCAGTTACTTCTCAATGACAGCATTTGGAAGCTCCTCCAGATACTGAATTCTAGAGCTCAACTCAATTTATATTCCTTTGTTATCTGACAGCCACTTTTCTCACTATTTGCTCTATAGTAATTTTAGATTCTCTGCATAAATACGGTGACAAGAAACTATTGTTTTGGTTTTTTTTAAATAAATTTTCCTATTTCATATTCCAGCATTTTTTCATCCCAAACCTTCAATATATGGCAGTGGAACAAGCCAGTAAACCAGTCCAAGCGCATTGGGCACAACTGTGTTTTCTATATTTTTCCCCAAAGCTGGTAGAGCATTGGGTGGGGTGAAATATCAGTCATTCTCACATAAGACTGACCTCCGACTCATTTCAATCAGTTTGCCCTAATTTCCCAAGAGAAACTGAAAATATGTGTTTGTCCTCCAGGTCTCCATCCCTGAGTGTCTCTCCAGGACGGTTTCATTATTTTTTTTTAATTCACCTGTTTTCAGAGCCTTATTGAAATTAACGAAGCTCTGTAGATATGCAGGTGTGTATCAACACAGAGTTTATTACCTGCTAAATGTCTAAAGTGGAGATCTCAGCTGCTTCCTCTGTAGGGCTGGTTATCCCTCACTAAGTGAAATATCCTGCCTTTTCAATCTCCTTCTTCCAGCACCCTTCTCAGGGTGGTTAATCTGCTTTGAATTACTGTCTTGGCAAATGTTTGCCACAGAATTGCCCATAGCACAAAGCCAGACTTGCCATCACTAGAAGCAGGAGACATTTGTGTCACTGCTTATCATAGTGAGGACAAGCTGTGCTTAACAATAAGTGCAACAGGCCCTATGAAGGAGGAGAATGAAACATAGATTTTGAGAACTGCCCAAACTTTAAATCCCATTCTACTAAGCATATGGGTTTGGGGCAGAGGAAGAGCTAAATATTTAATTTGATAGGATCTCTGTAGCAAGCAAATTGCTGGTACTCGGTGGTGAAAAGCTGCTTTATCCTGGATACAAGAACCAAGAAGTGTAGCTATGTAGAAAAAACAAACAAAATACCAAAACAGTCTTACTGGCTGCTTGGTGTAATCAAGCAGTGGCACGAGAAAAGCAGACACTTCAAATAGCTTGAGTAAAGTTATATTACAAGATAGGTTTGTTAAGCCTAACTCTCTGCCTGTATTCACTCTCTGCTAGAACCGCACTCTCTTGCATAAAGCTTAATGCAAGGCTGCACTCAAAGACCAGCATATTCCATCCTTCTTGTGGTCAAATTGGGGTGTGAAAGCATACATGAATTGGTTTTGTCTGGGGAACCTTTAGTTTTGCTTTCATCACATGGACAGATGGGCACCACGGATGTAAATTAAACATTCGCCTCATTGTTCTCTTTTGTTTTGGTTTTCACACCTGCGGAAGATATACAAGAATTGTCGTGGGCAGGAAGGATAGAAATGGGCAAAAATTTTCTTCAATGATAGTAGTTCACTTTGTCAGAAAAAAAAAAATCTTAAAAATATTTTTAAATCCCTTTGGCTCTCTGTGCACTATGATACACATGAGCCCTGCTCTTTAATTTTCTGGTTCTAAAAAAAAAAAAAAAAAAAAAGAGGCCAAATAAAAACAAACATAAAGTGTAGTTTATTGTTCTGGCTCACCGCCTTAGTGGTTTGCTAAGAACAATGAAATGCTAAAAGGGCATTTATACCACAGAGATCCTTAGCAATGGCTCTGCTTTTATCTTAGTCACTGAATTAGAACATTTAATCTACTTGCTAAAAGTAACTTCTTCACATGCACTTTTTGAGATCCACCAGACTGATCCACTTATTCTTGGCATTATATATGCAGTTATACACTGCATTATAGATACCTTACTCTCTCCACAGATAGCGAAATAATCTGGGCTAAAGTAGCTAAAATAGGCACCTTTCCATTTAAGAGGTTTAGTTATAAGAATCTAAAAAAATTTTTAAAAGAAGAAAAAAATAGAAAAAAAAAAAAAGAGAGAGAAAAGAAACATTGTGGTATTGTGAGCTTTGACTTAATGTGAACTTTCCTATACTCCAGTCATGAGATTTAACCAAAAACAGCCTTGGGGATATCATGATGGGAAAAGCAAAGTGTGGTGATTGCGCTGGGAATATATTAGCTGGAACGCTGTCTCAGCAGCTGGCCAGCAGCCTTTTGAAAACACGGTTATTCCAAGAACTATATAAATAAACAGAGGCCTTGGGAATTTTTATCCGTCCAAAAAAAATCTCCTTGCCAAGCCAACCATTACCCAAACTTTCTCTATATGTGTGCCTCACATGAAGGGTACTTTATACAGAGTAAGAGATGACTAGCTATGTCTGCCAAATGCTTTAAGTTACGATTTGGCAAGGGCTGATTTGCAAACAGGACAAGGAAGAAAAGGGTGTGGGGAAAATGGCTTTTCCAGAGGTCTACCCTAAAGTAATTATGCAGCTAATTACTATTGGGCATTCTCTTTATTACTGCTGTTGTCCGTCAAGAATTATATTTTACCTTATGTTCACAGGGCCTCAGGTGAAGGTTCTTGCTGTTGAGCAATTTTCAGAATGATAATGCATTACGCTGCAGCTCTACTTTAAACCTCAAAGAAGATTCCAGAACTGGAAAATCTTGCTTGTTCAACAGAGGCTGGGTCAGAATGACAGCTTCAGCTGACTGGATGTAGGACACCAAAGACAGCCCCGTCACACCCTAGATGATGAAAACCCGTTTAGTCCTTTGTGAGGTTTCCTGCTCAGCAAGGAGTTAACTATTCCTCCCGAGTCCATCCAAATGGAAATGCACTTTATTGCTCTAATTGCTATTCCTAATAAGATCTGAAATAATAAGCAATGTTGATATGACTAGACTTCTATTGATCACAAGGTCAACCAGAAAAAACAGTACAATTACCGTTAAAATAGGCAGAAAAAGGCCAAATGCACAGCTCTTCAGATGGCTGCAGCATTGCTTTGCAAATACTCAATCCTTTTTATTCTAATGTTCCAAAAGCAAAAGGTTAAACATTGAGCAGTAATAGACAAGAAGTTATGAACAAAAAATAAAGACACAGTGACAACAATGCAAGCAAAGAGTTTTAACCTTATTCTTTTATATTATTTTTTAATAGTTCTTATTTTAAATCCAGATTTTTTTCGTCCTACTCCATTTTTTAATTGGTAACTGAACTTTCTAAAAGTAGTTTTAGTTTGCTTGAGCAGACATTTCTAAGATTCACTGCTGACAGTATACAACCGTATCAAACAATGCAGAAGGCTTGTGATAATCATATAACACTGTGGAACATAAACTAACAGCAGCTCTTACAGATATTGGCACAAATGTACAAATAATCTGCACATCCTTTTGACCAGCTCCTAAATTAATCGATGCCATCATGATGTGATTTATAAGATGCTGGAATCTACAGGCCCTTCTATTTCAGAATTTCTAGGTACTTTCCTAAGATTAATTAATTGTTATAAAGCCCGTGGGAAATTTATTACTGCTGTACAGATGCGGAAACAGACATGGAAAAGTTAAGTGATTCGCCCAAATTCACAAAGGATATGTGAGTCAGTTTGAAAGAACTTGTGCCTCCTCCTTGTCTCTTCTTTTGCTCTGTTTACTTTTATTAATGCTCAAGTAATAGTGATGAAAGTCATATGTACAAAACATGCATAGGGCAGTAGGAATGGAAAAAAAATGTCTCCACAAAATATATTTTAATGAAACTACGGAAAATGTATTTTGACCTAAGCAACAGTTTTTCAGTAATTCTTATGATTTATGGAAGTTAAATGGATAATAAAATTCCCAGGGTTTATGCATATGGAAATAATAATAAAAGTGTATCACACAAAGCAATTCAACACTCAAAATCTTCTTCATACCACAAAAACATCATTTGTAAATCTTAATAGAATGAATCATAAACATCAGGTACAATTTAATTATGCTCAGACCAAGCATAAGCAGATAAATATTTATCTGTTTCAACATATTTGGTGCTTTTCTTATAATTATATTAGTTGGACTAGAAAATTCCTATTCATAAGTCTAGAACCTCTAGGGGCTCAAGAAAAATGGTTTGTTTAGCCGGGTGCAGGTGCTGTGATTCAGCACAATAATACACAGGCTGCTCAAAGGCTCTATACCAAAGAATCCATGGCTTCCTTCCCAGTGACTCAAGCCAGACTAAGAAACTATAAAAATGAATGGAGCAGTAAATCTCAACCCATTTAAAAAAAAATTATTTGCCAGGAATTTCTCTTGTGATGAAACACTATGGCATTCAAAAATTATGCTGACACTTTCAGGTTTACATGAACAGGCTAAAGTTTCACAGCCAAGGGTTATACAACCCTAGAAATTAGGGCAGAAAGTGAAAAAAAAAAATCCACAAGCCATAGGACCTAATCAAAGTATATGAGTAGCACCTGGCAGTGTGAATGAAAACATTGAAAAACTGCTACGAAATTTTTTCCCAACTGTTTCTTAGGAACCATATCAGAATTTTTAAAGGGTTTTAATTTATTTTCTTTAATAATACGTGAATTTCAAATGCATAGGTTTTCACACAAAGACATCACAGAATTGTCTAGATAGGAAAAGACATTTAAGATCATTCAGTCTGGCCATTAACCTAACACTGACAAGTCCTTACCAAACCATATCCCTAGGCAACATGTCTACACAACTCTTAAATACCTCTATGGATGGGGACTCCACCACTGCTCTGGACAACCTGTTCCATGCCTGATAACCCTTTCAGTGAAGAAATTCTTTCTAATATCCAATCTAAACTTTCCCTGGCACAACTTGAGACCATGTCCTCTTGTCCTATCACTTGTTACTTGGTCGAACAGACCAACTTGCACCTCTCTACAATCTCTTTTAAGGTCTCTCTTGAGCCTCTTTTTCTCCAGGCTAAACAACCGCAGTTCTCTCAGCCACTCCTCATAAGATATGTGCTCTAGACCCATATATCACTGAAGCTAGCAGTAGCAAGTTCAGAAGTTCATATAAGGTATACCAGATTAGACATTTACCAGTACTTTCTAAATCTGCTTAATCAACAACACCAAAACAAAATTCCAGAATTTATAAATTCACTCTGGTATTATCATTTCCTTTCTTAAGCATTCCAAGACTGCAAATATATACTACTTAAATGAACTGGCTGACAGGATGGACAATGTTCTAAGACCAATGTCTGCAGTCTTGGAACATATTTGTATGTATTTCCCATAAATACTACAGTCCAACACAGTATTTTCTGCCCGTTTGCTCTCTTCAGAAATATTTTCACAGTCAAAATAGCCAGATATATCAGAAATAACATACTCTAGCAATCTACATTAAGATTGATTTCCCTTGCTACAAGACAGGACCTACATTGTCCGTATCTTGTTCTGGACTCCTCAATGAACACTGAAGATGGCACACATGGTTACATGAATGAGGGGAGCAGCATGAGGCAAACAGGGGAAAATCATGTCTCCTGTCTCTCCAGTACCAAAATTAACTCCCATCAAGGGTAACACAGAAGGAACACATTTTGTAAAAACATACCACCCTATAACTTTCCCTAAAGAAAGGGAACAGAAAAGGACAGTGATGTCATTATTAGAATGTCACTAAAAGCCTTTAGATTGTTTACTGTAACTCCACTTGGAAATCAGAACTGTGGTGAAATTCCTGCGAAGGAGTTAAAACAACAGAACAACAGTCTTGTTATGGACATCTTAGAACTAAATCACTGACAGGCAATCAAATTGGTCACTGTTAAAATAGAAAACCAAATCAGCAAAACCAATATAATCTCAGAAAACGGCTACAAGTCTCCCTCACGTGTTTCTTTAGCCGCAACTGAAGATAGAGCAAAAACTCCCATATCACACTGGCCCTCCGTGTCTGCATGTCTGTCAGCAGGTAAGAACCCCACATGATAAAGCTGTGTACGTGGCACATTCACTTGTGGACACACAGTTCTGAAGGACACTAAGCAGAAGATAAACAAAGATGTCAATGCAGCAGGACAGGAGGATTTCAAGAACATGATGCATTTACAGAACGCATTTTAGGTTTCAGTTTCCTGAACTACTGTGAAAAGCCTAACAGCCATCTTGACTTTTACATTCCTAATACTGCATAGTAAATGCTATCTACTGCCTCTTTCAACAACAAAAATAGCCAATAGCCATAATGTTATCTGTTGTGCACACTGCTGCACTCTTAAGGATTTAAAAAGAAACATTAAGTAATTCTGGGTGGTGTACATATATATGTATGTGCCATTCACAATGCAGGCAAAATTTATGGAGATTTGGTAGTTCAGACTCCTGTCATATAAGGTCCTTAGGACACAGTCAGGGAGGATGTCAGAAAGATCTGGTCATCCTAACAGGAAGTTTTCAAAACAAACAGGCAACAGTTAAGAATGTTAATCTCGTCGTAAATTAGTACAGCATGACCATCATGTCATGTTAATGAACACGAGGTAGGAGCATAACTTTACAAAATATCTATAAGTTGCTTGAAACAAACTTAACTGAGAAGGAAGGCCCACTTCTTTCTCAAGGCTTCCGCTATTGCGCACATCACGTTTAATCACTATCTCCTGGGAAATTACTATATTCATGTGGCAATCTGTCTTCAAAATGCCTGTGTTATCAACAAAAACGTCTTAAAAGAGTTTAATGAATGAAAAAATTGTCATTTAGATAGTAACATGAACGACTAATCTCAGACATTTGTGGCTTCAGTTTTGTCCAAAGCAGAAACACCACGAGGCAGTGACTGCTCTACTCTCTCAAGCCACAGATATTCAGTGTATGGTAAGCCCAGAATTTTTGTCAGGAATTCAACCACTTAAACAGAAATTAGAGGGTGGAACTTCAAATCAGAGGGACCCTAGTGAAAACAGAGGACTGGTCCAGCAGAAAACTGACAAAGCTCAACAAGAGGTGAAAAAGTTCTGCTCCTGGGGCAGAAGCACAGCCTGTATCAGCACCTGTCGAAAACAGTTTGGCAGTGACAGCAGATCCCAAATACACACGAGGCAACAGTGCAAACCACATTAACTGGGCTACATCAGCAGGAACAGGGGGAACAGAACAGAGGAAGACTCCTCTGCACAGCACTGGTGAGGCTGCAGCTGGAGAACTTAATCCAGCTTTGGACTCCTGCTCCGAGAAGGGATTTTGGAAAGGATCCAGTAACAGGCTTCTACATGATGTGGTATTCAGGGCTAAATCTAACCAAAGCCATGACTGATCTGATGTTCATGCTTTGAGAAGGAAGTTGGACTGGATGACCTTGAAAGGTCCCAGGCAACCAACACTTCTATGACTGGGATAATATATTCTCTCAACATGTGATTAGATAACGCACATCATGCAGGTTAGTCATCATCATGCAAAGAACAGCAACAAGCCAAGCACACTGCTGCTGAATACTGGGCATGTGGGACAAACTGGAATATAGCTCTGTAACAGCAAGTCGACTCATAACAATTGGCTATCATTTGAAATAGGTATTCCCGACAAAACACTCAGTGCTAAAGCTTATGTCACTCTATATGACCCAAGGTGAACAGTAATGAACACGAAGTCAAAAAACACATAAACTGTTCACACACAATCCATAATGAACCTCTAAGTAATAAAAAAAGTTAAAAAAAAAAAAGCTCCCAGGAAGCATGAAGTAGCTGCACATACTCCAATGTTGTGGGTGTGTGCACCACAGAATATTTTAAGCAGAGGCTTAAAGTTAATGGGAAATTGAGCATACACCGAAGATCGATTTCCTGAACTTTTGAGATGTGTATCACTTGTGTAAGACAGTGATCCTACAATATGCTCATAAAAAAGTATTTAAAATTTATGAAGTTAATTTAACTCTACTGATTAATAATGTGTGCTTATGTGCAAATACTTCACCATAATAGTGGAGGACAGAAACAGTGCTTCCCAAATAATTTTGGGGAAATCTCTTACAGAAGTTTTACTTCACTCTTCTTCCCTTCATACACCACTCTTCAACATGTTCTCCTATAAATATCCATTAAAGAGTTGGTTTTTGTTTTTTTGGTTTTTTTTCCTGTGAAAAGAGCACTCACAAAAAAATCATTCAACTGATGACATAGATTAAGGAGCAAAGCGAAGCAATGCGAGAAATAGATCTCTGTTCTCCAAGGGTTATTAACTCCCTTGGAATTACATAGGTGTAAGCAAAATCAAAATCATATCTATCCCAATCACATTATATCCTGACTTGTCAACAAGAATAGAGAAAACTACACTGGAAAACACTTATAAAATATCTGTTCCCCATGTCTTGCACAGTTTCCTCTGTGCATGACAAATACAAATATCTTCAGAATCATCCATACCATTAATTCTTCAGCCGTTTGAGTGACTACACAAAAATTTGGAACAGGATTTTAAGTTTCCACTTTTCTCCTTTTGAGATTTCACCAGAACAGAAGAAATAAATTCATTACAAACTGAAGACCTCTTGGAAGTGTAACAAAGAAAATCAAAGCAAGCAAGTTCATGGTTTGCTACTTAGAAGACAGCAGGTTGAAAAGCATGAGAAATTTCTTTGCCACTCACACATACCATACCTAAAGGAAAGCCTGAATCAATATTCTAATTAAATACTGGAATCACTTGTTAAAAACGAAATATACCTTCCCAATATTCTTTTATCCATTGTTACATAGGAGTATAAATTTTATGTCACCCAATTTTTAAGACTTTAAGTAGCAAGGACACTGTCAATAAACAAGATTTGACTATCGGGTTTTTCCTCTAATGAGAAACACTTGTATTTTTTTCTTTATTTTAGACTGTCTTTAGTACAAGATGTTTCATTTTTAAACTAAAACTTCCTGACTTTACTGGGTGACGAAACTTCAGAATTTACCTAGAACTACATGATTATTTACTAAGTCTTAATTTGTATGAGAACATCAGAAGTCGAGTAAGACAGTACAACACCACTTTAATCCACATAGAGTTATCATACATTTGGAATTAATGTTGAGCAAATTTTATTTACTCCAATTTAAGTAAGTTCTAAAAAAAGAAAAAATCATATGCAGCTCAGGGAGCACAATTCTGATACTGCTCAAGTGTTGCTTTTGTTTTGCAAGTAATTATTCTGTCTAAATTAAGTAATTGACTAGGCTTGGTGAAACCCAGATCTACAGAGCAAATATCTCAATTTTCTTACCTGCCATTTTTTTTCTTTTTTTTTTTAAACATTGTTCAACATAGATAAGTTAGCAGAAAAAAAATATAAAGGTTTCAAATATACAGAAAAACTCTAGGAAACAAATTCTACCCCCTGCTAAGGGTATTCTTTCAACTTATAAAAAAGGTGGACAACACTCCGGGTTGGTATCAAAAATAATAGCAATTTTGACTTTTTGGGTCTCTAAAGTCTAACTAGTCAAAATCAGTGACAGTTCATTTTATTCATACATACTTGGGTGTCAAAACAGAGATAGTTTTTAACTGTAGACAAAGTCAGTGGGTATAAATTGGGGTTTTCTTAGTCAGTCTTTATGAACTTTATGAGTGTTCTGGACAAAAGAGCTACTGTTGGGTTTGTCACATTAACAAGCTCTGTGAGAACAAGCAACTACAAGGATTTCATAGTTGCAGAACACAAACGCTTGACTTTGTTGCAGCACCAGCACCTCCACATTTATTGGAAATAAGGACAAACTGAAGGCATTGATTTGGTAAATTTCAGAAACTTGGTGCATGTGAAAGCCAAAAAAAAAATAAAAAATGCATTGGTCTACATCTACTCAAGAATGAGTAGAACTAACTTCCTTTTCCAACCACTAACTCTATAACCATTTGACAAGCTGCATTGTTCTCTCAGTGAGAGCACATGGAGCAAGGACTGGCAATTATTGATGTAAAATGCTCATAAAAATCTGCTAATACATCTTGATGGTTATTATATCCCCTAAAGTTAATTTGTCCCAAATTTACAACAAACAGTTTGTTTGAATGTTCCTTTTACTAGCTTCTGTTGCATGAAGCTTTTAAAGATAAAATTGGTCAAGAAGTTGTAGAGGGCTAACAGTGCAATCAAGATTATAGAACAGAAACATACTAAAAATCTTAATTAATGTTGTGAAGTAGGAGAAATTACATACAGAAAACGTAATTAAAATCCATGGAAAGCAGACCTTTCTCCTCTTGTACAATTTTGGGCTGAGTTGGAACAGTTTCACTTATACAGTCTAAGACAATGAATTTATAATCTGTTCTAATCATTTATCTGAAAACCCAGATGCTTGCCCAAGTGAAAAGTATTGCGTTTTCAGAGGACATAGGGAGAGGAGAACACAGAAAAGCCCATGGTAAAATTTGAAACTTAGAAGTTTGGTAAACTTAATTAAAAATACAGCAATGTATCTAAGGTGCTGGACTAGATAAAGAATATGGAGAGACATTCAGGGCATAAACAAGCTATAAAAAAAAAAATCATTTTACAGAGCTGTCAAAAATAGAATTAAAAAACCCAACCACCACAGAAGTTGACCCTAGCAACAAGATTATGTACAAAGTATTGAGAAAACAGCTATTAAAATTGTGACCACAGAGGAAAATCTTTCAAATTGTGGAACTGAAACAGAGAAAGTAGCACAGCGTAGAAAAAGCACTTGTAGATGGTGGAGTCTTTTATTTCAGCATTCCCATATAACCGTACTAAAACCAACCTTCGTCTGCTGAGACACGATTCTATACGGACATGCAAGGTAACGGGAGGAAAGCTGCGCAGACCGGGCATGTTTGCACTGCATGCATGAAACACAGCCAATACTCAAATTCTGCCCTTTGTGTAGCAGAGCACCACCCTCCAACAGGGTTTTCTTAGTACGCAGAAGGGCAGACAAGAGCGCGCTCTCACTTAAAGGCTCTACTAGCAACCACTACAGACCATGAACCAGTGTGCGAAGCTGGAAAAGAAGGTAAAGTTGGCTGGTTTTAGAAAAACACTACTAGAAAATCTGTACAGTCAGCATAGTCAGATGACCTGTGTCGTATAAACCTAAGAAATTACATCTGAAGCTAGTTTTATTGCCTTTTTTTCAATGAAATATTTGCATATTCAAGCCCATTCCCACAGTTCTTGAAGATAAACAGCTCCTGATGTCATTGTGGAGTTCTATTTTGAGAAAGCTTTATTTATTTCTAAGTGGTTTAATGTGCATCTGTTTACATAAATATTTAGATATGTGAAAGCACATCCTGCTCAAGCTGCTCTGATAAACAGAAGTCAGCTGTTACTCCTTTTCCACTCCTGACTCTGCTTGGAGCGCTGCCTGTTCCCGAGCTCGTGTTTATAATGCAGCCATTGTGCTTAGAACCAGGAGTTTATAAACACATGCTTGAAAAACGTAGCCTGGCTTTCCAGCAAAATATTTCAATGGTTCTTTTATCATTAAATTGCGCTACAGTTGGTGTAGCTCAGTGCACTAAAAGTTGGGGTTTTTTCCACATGGCCTAACTCAGGATACATATTGACAGGATTAGCAAAACTGGGAGGTGACCAGCAAGAGTGCACATTAGAGATGAAGAACCCAGTATTACCGTTCTGATGTGTAAGAGTTCTCTCTACAAACTACTTCCACTGGTTATAGAAGCAGAGTTTCTGGAGTGCAATGCCTAAATCTACCAAGTGGCTCATCTCTTTGACCTACAAACTTGTTATTCTTGCTTAACACAAAAAAAATCTTTGCACAGAAAAATAAAGAACAGCGACCAGGTGTAAGTTCCTGCAATCTGAAAACTGGACTAGGAGTCACAAGAGCTGGACTGAGCTTCCACATTTGCTACAGAGTTCTTGTGTGAGTCTTAAAAAGTCCTTTAGATCCCAGGCCACTAATATGCTCATGACATTCCATTGAGTTCAGTCTCTGACAAGACTTGAATCATGTATGACATCCTATATCTACTGAAATTTTTCCCTGTTAAGCTAGCCACAAGAATGAATTTTACCTCAGAAAAGACACTTAAAGATGTTCTTTCTTTTATGTATATATGCCAGATTTCTGGAGGTCAGCAGTTTGGAACATTTTGCAGTTTCAATAAGTTGATTATAAATCATAAGATTGTGAGAAATGCTTCTTATAGTCTAATTTGCTTAAAATTAAGATCATCGTGAAACTTTTGCATTAAAGAGAGACACCTGAAAATGAAAACAGGTTATCTTTCACGCTTTTGAAAATGGAGCACCAAATTCCGTAGGAACAGTAAAATTAAGATGGTATACCTAGCTCAATTTTTTTTTAAAAAAAAAGAAATCTAATTTTTAGATCACACTCATTTACTACCAATAAAATCTTCAAAACCAGTCATTGTTGACCTAAGCCAATTCTCACTCAAGGCAGCAATGGCTGAGTCTAATTACCGGTTTAGTTTAAATCACCAGGAAACTTCTGAAGCAAATCTCCCAATTGTCCCAGTACACAGACTGTTGGTTCAAAGCACGTGAACTGGATCTGCTTCAGCTGAAGTTAAACCAAAGATGCACTCCAGCTACATGGGTATGCAGCCTCTGGGACCACATGTGAGCTAGTCTGAAGTAAAACTTCTTAAAGTGATCTCAAAATGCACACACCATATCCTCTGCTCTGTTCTACAGTTCAATTTTTACTGGCCCTCAAAACATCTCAATGAAGACACTAGCAATGAGACTTTGGAGCTTTGCTCATCACAGAGTCAATACAAAGCTAAGTTGATGACTTGGTTATTTTTCCTCTGTTTTGAACAATTGCATATACATTTACAGCAGAAAGATTACTGGAGAGAAGCATTTTCCACATCCTCCTTTACCTTTTCAATGAACTTATTTTTTAACTTTGATCATCTTCACAAAGCCAGGTAAACAGATATGATTAACACAAATGAGTATTCAGTTTTCATTTTTTAAATCAAGTATGAGAAACTCGGCATAAATGGATCAGATTAGAGGGGCTTAAACTGTAGATACTCAGCTTCACCAGTTCAAAAACTTGTGTTCTTATTGTAAAACAAAGCAAACCCCAACAATCAGTATCTTCATGCAACTTAAAAACAATATTAGAAATAACCAAAATATGCAGATGGAAACCTTTCAATGTTAGTTTCACAATGAAGGCTAAATCCTGTGACTGGCTCCAGGTGGTTTCTGACACTTCAGCAGGACACGAAGGCAACTGCTAGAACTATGAGGTATCTCCCTGTAAGAGGCATTTTTGAGCAGCATACAATTATCAAAACAGTGCTTGTTCAATTCACCTCCCAATTTCTATACACCGAGCATGCTACTGGGAGGCCTTTTTTTTTCCCCTCCCATAATTGACTGCGTGTCCAGACTGACAAGGAAGAAATCAATACATTGGTGCTGAGCAGCACCAAAACATTCCAGGATGGAGCCCTATTTTGTAAGGGGAAAAGTCAAAATAGTTTTAAAATTAAGCATACAGGCAGCTTCCACATATGTCATCATACAGTCTTGAAAATTATGCCACTATGGCCATTCAAAAATGACTGGATTTTAAGCAGAGATTTCTTTGTACTATCTTCCAGATGTAGCAAAGCCTCAATATGCCAGATGTTCTCAGAAGCGTATAGTACCAAGCAACAATATCAACAGCTATTGGCAACAGGTCACAATAAGGACTCATGTGAAAGATCAGGAAGGAGGGGTCCTCGTAAACTAGAAATATCAATCAATCAGGGCTGCTTCACCTCCGTTCACTTTTCACACCTTTACTTTGTACCGTTACACAGAAAAATAAGAAAAAGAAAACCCATAGAATGTAGGGCAAGAGTGAACATTATGAGAACCATCCTAACATCAGAAAATTTCACTCATTAATATTTGCACTGGATCGGTTTTACCACTTTTTTGAGAATCATTTAACTTTAACTCAAATTCCATATTTCAAAATGAAAGTATTTACGGACATCCTCATATTCAAAATCTTGTTATTCAGTGACGACAGCAAACGAAATTTTAAGTGAATACTTGATTTCAAAAAATCATGTGCACGCATGTTGTTATTTTACATTTTTAACAGAAAATGTTCCCTGTGGTTATTTCATTTGCCAATCAGAGCATTTCCCTCCCCGCGCTTCCTCTTGGTTTTCAGAATCAATGTCAAGGGAGATGTGCATCTTGTAAAAGAAAGAAATACCAATCAACACTTGAAGGGACCACTGGGAACCTCTCAATGACTTCCAGATGTTGAGCCACCGGTGCACTAATGCCTGCACCATGCAAAATCTTTCCAGGAGTTTGCAGTTTCATGCATTGTTGCACAACAGGAGTCATAAAGCTATTTCCATGAAGGAAGGCCATGCTTAACCAATGGCATGCAAACAAGAAAATACCCAGAGTAGCTGCAACCATGGCAGAAATAAAAAAAAATCCAAGTGTAACACCGCTGCTATGTGCTCATACGGAGTGTGCTGGGCAAGAATTGTGCAGTGCTGGACACATTCAAGTATATGAAGCGTCCTGCAAAGTCAGACAGGATTATTCACATCTGGCAGGGGAGAAGCCAGGGACAGGTCAACCTTTTCAAAGACAGTCTAACCTGAGGTTCTTACCAACCTGAGCTTTTATTTCTATTTCAGAGGCAACATTGACAGTGGACGGAAATATTAGTTTGAAATACAATGTATTCTATACTTCAGAACTGGTAACCTGAACCACGACTTGTACCATATTTAAGACTCTTTATGACAGTTTCTGGACGCTTCCTAAACCATCTAGCACCACACCCCTTGCAAAAAAAAAAAAAAGAAAATTCAGACAGATAGAAAGTCAAATTACTGACGAAAAATTAAAGGATATTTACTTGACTATATAAATAACATGAAATTCCAAGTTATTTAAGCAAGGACAGTGCCAGAGTTTGAATCAGCATTCCCAATATTTTGACTTATTTTGCCAGTTTCTGAATGCCATCCCTCAAATGCACTACTTACAGTGTTCAGCTCCTTCAGGTTAAAGCCATAAGCTACATATATTATTAGTCACAGCTCTCGAACTTTTTTAATATCGCCCAAAACATTGAAATGGATGAATAATTAAAAAGTTGAGAGTAATATTACCATTAAGTGCAGTATTTTTTCTAAAATATCTTTTCCAAAAACGTGTAAGAAGCACAAAAGAAAAAAACAAACACACACAGTTTTATTTAACTATAAAGATTTTGTTTCTAAAAGAAAAGTTCTTTCTGGTTTTAAAAAACGAATTTAAAAATTATGGGTCAGAAGCAGATACATTTAGAAAAAAAAAAACACCACAGAAAACACTTCAAATTCTGACATCTGCAGCAGTCTCTTATCTAAAAGAGAAGTATTCACAGCATTCTGAAATGTTTCAGTTGATTTTTGTTTTGTATACTCCAAGTGTGTTTATTTCTGCCTGCTAAGCTACAAATATTTTAAAAATCAGGGCCTTTTTGCACTTATGCTACAAAGGGCTAAATGCAGCAACAAAAACCAACCAACCAGCACACTGAAAACCCTTAAAGCTGCATATAGGATAAACTATCATAAAATATGTATCATTCAGCATAGGCCAATAACTGATCATTCAACAATGCAAAGTACATTTAGCATTTATAAAGCTTGCCGCTCAGATCTTTACAAACGCGTCAAATTCCAAATCTGAGTTTCCCAGCACCAGCACATACCACTGTTCATTCAGTTTAAGTAGGTGCTTGACCAAGAATCACCTCATCTTTTTCAAATGTCAATTTGCTTTAGACTCACTAACAGGTTTTAAGCTTTTTTTAAATATACATATATATAAAAATATATATACACAGTTATCTTGCTAATCATCTCTCCAAATTTTTAAGTCAGGTTTTGGTTGTGGGTTGCTTTGTTTTCTTTTTTATTTGAGCACTATGCCTGTGTTTGATAAGGGAATAAAACACAGTATAGAATTGTGAAATTACAAAATAAAACTGTATGAATTAGATCCTGGTTAGGACACTGCAAGATAGCTAGACAGTTGTGAGGGCAAACAGGAACATCAATAAAATGTAATTGTGTCAAAATCATGTGGTTGTTTCCATCCCGAATTAAATCAATTTGAAACGCCTCAAAGGCAGTTAATAATCCACTTCAAGCATTATCTCCTGAAGACATGATCTCACATAAGTTGCAAGTCATCTGCATATTCTGAATAACTATTTTAATTACATGAGCTATAAAGGTAATTTAGAATGAAGGTATTCTTGAATAATACATCATTCAAGGCTGTTTAACTCAAGAGTATGAAAAGAAAACAAAGATCAGAATAATAATTTGTTTTGTTTTAATTATTCTACATATTTCGTAGTTGACTCATCAAAAATCGGTACAATTAATTTTCATTTCTTTTTTTTTTTTTTTGTACCTGTCTGGTGCTTGCTTAAATAGATCCAATGGATCTACCTTAAATTTCAAAAAGAGAAAAATTTTAGATTTATGTATTAGCCTTAAAAAGTCAGTATCGTTCTTCACAATTTAAAGAGCTATTTAATAACATCATGATTTTACATATTTCTAAAGGCATTCAGTAAAAGTCAGTACCTAAATCACTTTGGTTCCTTTGAAATAATAAAGACAGAGCTTTGTGCTATCATGCTTTTATGGCTAAGAGAGGAGCAACAAAATTATCAACATCTAGCAATAAGAGCAAGATTACTATTGGAATACTTTTTCGAGCAGTAAGAGCAATTTCTAGCAATAAGAGCAAAATCACTATTGGAATATTTTTTTCTTCACAAATATTGACTGTAGAGGGAAATAAAATTAGACAGTCTCCTGACACCAATTTCTCTTTTGTTAATTTTGTTTTTAAGAAATCACTAAAAAATTAACAAATTTTCAGCCAATAAGATGTTCATGAAATATTAGAATCAGGTATTTGTTGGTTTTTTGTTTCACATTATGCATATGAAAAGGTGCTGTGATTTCTACTCAGACTTAAGAACTGCACCTTCCTCTGGGGGGAGGAAGTGGAGGAGAGGGACAAAAGAAGTAAATTCTCCAGCATATTAACGCGGAACAACAACAACGTCGTGACTAAGGGATCTTTTATATCCAATGAACTAAAAATTACAGATGGACTTAATTCTCGTGAAAGTTATAGTCACTTTTTCAGCCCAAATTTGCTTTAGTAAAAATAGTATGCAGTACTTCTTCCCTGTTAAATCCAAGGGCAATTGAATTCCACTCAAATATGCACATTGAATTTTAATTAAAACCTAGTATTTGCCTTGTAGCAATTGTCACAAATTATAATTAACAAGAGATAGCTATTAAAAGATATATAAGAAGAAAATTATTCTAAAGGATATAATTCACAATGTATGCTGAGCGATATTTTCTGACAATCTGACATGAAAAGGTTTCTTTTTCTTATCTTTTTTTTTTTTTTACACCATTGCTTCATTTTTGTTACTAATTTCTCCTTCCTTCTCTCTCTGTACTCATTTGACCCTTGGCTTGGTATTTCAATTAGATATCCTCATTTTTTTCAGGAGTCATTTTTTTAATTATTTTTCTTTCAAAATGCACTGCAGCACTTTCAGATAGCAGAATTAAGTGTGTATATATAAGTATTCATGTCATGGATGGCATCCTTGACGTGAATTTATTGGCTGGTTTTGTTACTCATCAACACCGGGGTTGTCCTCCCTCATACATGCCGTTCTCCTCCTGTTTACCTTGGGAAGATTCCCAAGGCAGACGTGATAGGTAGGGCTGTCTCCTCCCCCAACCCCAACATATCATAACGCAGATTGCAACACACCACTAACCTCCACTGCCAGTATTTCTTACAGAGAAGAGACAGGGCCAAATTCTTTTGGTCTCAGCATTTCAAGCACCACCACTGAGCCGAGTTACAACACAAGACAGAAACCTGGAATTTATGATGGAAATTTGTTGTGATATGTACCTTGGACTTAATTCTGTCCTCACCATTCGAGACCCCAGAGAAAGGTTGTGTGGTGAAGACAGAAACAACTGCGGAATCATATTTCATCACGAATGCAAAAATTGGCATGTTTAAAAAAAGAAAAAAAGCTGATATGTTACGGCAGTATCAGCTCACAGCACACAAGCCAAAGTTACATCTAAAGTTTCCATTACAAACTTCATCTTACCTCTACTGTCAAGACAAAGCAAACTTTTCAACCAAGGCTGGTATTGAATTCCTGAGTCCCTGAATGTACTTTAATGTGGAAATATTTTAAGAAATTTAATTAGAATGAAACACTAAGTTAAACAAACAGGCCTAGAAGATATGGATGTTATTACTTCCTTTTAAGGATAAAAAGGCAAAAAACCCAACCCCAACTTAGTTGGGCTTAAGCAATAGGTATACATTCTTCACTATAGATACTGCAAAGATATATTGAGTTGAAATTACACGTGTATCCACTTTATTAACAAACTATCTTAAAATTCATATCCAAAGTAACCTCACAGCATGATTTGAATGATACACTACAGTAAGGAACTACAGGGACCCTGTCAGATATGTTTGTTCTTTTCCTTAATAATGTTTACAGGGTATTTACAGATTTGAGGTCTCTGCTTGGTATTATTATTATTATGTAACAGATACTTGAAGTTATCTTAAAAGTAACATTTTTCAAGGGTTGCGATGTATTACTTTTGTGTATATTGCCTAGTCTTTACCAGCAATACTGGCCATTGTCCAGCCATTGATTCATTTACAGTAAAATTTGAGAAATTAGAACATTGTAAATTCCATGGTATAAGTCTGAGGCCAGTAATGCTTCAGAAATTAACTGGGACTTGATCTTGGAGGACCAATATCAGCACCTTTCCTGTCACTAGCTGCAAAGCTTCCTTCCACTGTGACAAAGTCTATGCGTATCAGTTGTCAGGTCCTTTAGTAACAGACAACAAAAGGATTGTCAGTTCTGTCAGATAACAAGCATTAATATAATTAACAAAAACGGAGTTAAAACAATGTGCTTGCTGATCTGGAAGTAAGTATGATTTCATACATGTCTAGAATTAGACCTATCATTCCTTTTCATTGAACTGAGTGAACTAATAACTGAGCTACTCTATCAAGCCCTTTTGTGGTTTTGAAGTTTCTCAACTTCAGCTGAATCTACACTTGATCTTAACTAGATGTTAATTACTGTATGAGTACAAGTCTGTTTTGCCTGTTGCTGATGAATAACTACCCTGAGAAAACTGCTGAGGAGGAAAGAATAAGGAAAAGAGGTGTTAGGAGGCTAGGACCAGTAATAATGTAACCATCTCATCGTGTGTTATATAAATTAAAGCACAGTGTAAATCTAAAATCATTCTTATTCTTGTATTTTTTGCAATATATACTTAAATATGTGTGGCCCTCATTTTCAGATAATTCTTCACAGAAGAACTCAGGTCATCTCTGTTTAGAGAACTGCCCACTTGGACAAACACCTAATACCCTGTCAAATCACTAGTTGTCAAGAAAGCTTTTTCAGATCGGGTAAAGAGATTAAATATAATTTTTCCTAAAAAAAGAAAGAAAACTATGACTTCAACAAGATTTTACTTTTCTCAGGGATGAATTTTAGGTTATGCATTGCTTTCATTAAAATATGCTCTAGACATTTTTAAGTTGTGATAGCAGCAAATTGTGATGAGTTAGAGTAGTAAAACAATAGACAACTAATACTGAATGGAGGAATGTTTGGCCATGAAGAATGATTCTACTAATGAGAAACATCTGAGAAGTAGATAATGTAAACAGGATGTTGTGTATTTGCCATACATATTTTCCATTAGTTCTAATTACAATAGCTCTTTAAGAAAAAAAAAATTTTAAAAATCAGCCACTCCTAACAAATATTATGTCTTTACATTAAAATAAATGAAATGGGCTGGGTTTTGTTGGTTTTTTCTTTTTTTTTTTTTGTTAAAGCAGAACAAGCACTTTCCTGCTATTCTTTAAATCTTGTTCCTCTGCTATTTGCATGAAGCAACCTCCTATCACACACAGTAGGACTGCATAAATTTAAAGTGAAGGCATCAGACAAAAGGGTAGAAGTAGGCAGTCTTCCTTTAAAGGGGCGGGACACAGAATAATAAATAAATGCTGTAATAATACATAGGTTTTATTTATATAATGTTTACATATAATGTATTATATGTATTTTATAGATTTTATATATTTTTATATATAATGAGCATATTATTATACAAAGTATTAAATGAAATGTATATTTTATATATTTGATATTTATATAAAATATATTGAAATGCTGCAGTAACATAATATTATATATTATAAGATTTAATATCAGAGATGCTACACAAGTTCAGTGTACTATCTAAATATCAATAAGTAGCTTATAAATCCTTAAAAACATAATCACTTCATTCACTCTGAGGTTACCTGACTACTTTTTTACCTACCCTCATATCCAATGCAAAATATCAATTTACTTTTTCCTTTTCCAAGAAGAGCTCTAGTCTAATCTAGTGTGTTCTAAATACATGAATTTGGCAGTAAGTTGACTTATTTTTTAGATGTTAAATTATCTCCTGCTGAAGCATAATTAAACTATATAACTCAATAAAAATAAATGTAGAGGGAACTCAACCCACTAATTTTAATTCACTCATTCTCATGTCACTAACGCATCCCAATCTTAAATAAGCACAGACAGCTCCAAGTCAATATTAACAGCCTAATAATGACTTACTTGGTTCTCTCTATTTAGAGTTCAACCAGCCTAACCCTATGCTTGCGACAGTGGCACAAAAGATTGCCAAAGGTCAGGTTCCACTTTCTACCCTTCCTTCCTCTACATAAACATGCACACACACATACACTTTTCATTATGACTTCTTTAAAGGAGATCAGATCTGAATTTTTAAGATGTCTCAAGCAGCTTTATGTTAGGATAATATCCAAGTTTTGACTCAGGTTCCGTTTGACCTCTGCAGACTATATACCTCAAAATAACACCCATAAATACAAACCCATAAATAATTTAGCTCACTTATCAGCTCTTGAGCCCTTGTTCACACTTGTATGAATGTGACACCAGTTATCTCTAAGCCCCCTTCTATAGTAAGCATAAAGAAGAAAACCTGGAACATGTTAACATGTTTCACTCAAGATTCCTCATATCTGGGACCCGGTAAGATGGTTCACTCAAAGTAAGGTTTAGAACTACACTGCACCATGTTTCAGCCCCAGACCTGAGTCAGTCTTTCAAAAGCTCCCCCATCATCTTGTCCCTTCAAACACCTCATGAGCCACTCAGGGCACGCAACAAAAATCGTCTGAGGCATGGTGTAAAACCACTTTTTTTTCAAGATGCAAGACACTCCATCATGAAGGCACTTAGAACTGAAAATAATTATAATTGTGTCTTTGGGCAGCACAGGCCTTGATGGAAGTCCAGGCAGTGAAACTGCAGCCGGTCTAATGGGGAGGACCAGCCCCAGCAATGGCTGTCACTTCCCGCTCCTTGACACAGGCAGTCAATTAGTTTCAAAATGCAGGTAATTTACAATATAAACACAAAGGTGCATATGTAGATATTGAGGGCATTTCTGACACATGAACACAGATCACTTATTCCACATCTTATCTCTGTACAGTATGATACATGCGTATGAAATAATTCATGACAAAAAATTATTTTGCTGTTGGCTTTGCATGTTTCCCCTTCCTTTTTTTTCCTTTTACTTTGTTATCAAAGTTTACCCAATTTCACGTGCAACTTCTATAACTTTTTGGTGAAGTCCCAGTTCTGGGACACTTCTAGGGCCTGACCTCTTGGAAGAGAGAGTGGAAAACCTAACTTCTGCTTAGCTATAATGCTTTCGCACTAAGAGCACCTGGCATTTGGCATCCAAGTCTAGCCCCAGTTGAGAGCACTAGCAAAACTCCCAGTTTTTAAAGTAGGTTTTGTACCAGACTCTAAATTCAAACGACTTTTTTTTTTTTTCTAATTGAAAGACTATACTTCAAAATATTTTTTTGCATGCTATTCAGAGATTTCATTGACTTTGCAGATTAATAATTTCTATTATTATGGGAATGTAGAGTCATTATCTGGAGCCTTTGACAGATGGTTTTGTACATGTTCACGTTAGCTCACGTTTAAGGCCCTTCTAGTCACAGGTCTCTCCTGTGTATTTTTTCTGATCCAGCAGAGTTAAAAATAAACAATAACCTGTTAAAAAAAAAAAAAGTCTAGCAAAACTAACAGAAAGACAATGCCATTCCCTAAATAAGAGGGCAAAATACCTGGAAGCAATGAGAAAAATGACATGGTAGAGAGAGAGGAAGTAAAATAAATACCTACACAACATAAAAACATTCGGTCTTAGGAGATGTCCTGATAGGCCTTTGCCCTTTGGCTATATACCTACTTCTGTGTTAGCAAGTTAAGCAGAGACAGGGCCCATTTTCTGTCCCTAAGGCTAACTGGCACAGTCAGGCCACACACATACTGTAAAACCATTTAGACTCTAAGCTAAGATTACAACAAGCAAACTAACTTGCCCACAGCAGGACTCAGCCCTTGCCCTGGACCGGTAAGTGTTACTGGCCCAGCTGCACTACCAACAGGTGGGTTACACAGGCGTTTGGCAGAAAAAAATTAATTGGCAAAGAGACACATGTACACTTCTTTTTACAAGCATGACACCAAGGCAGCTCAGAACACTGGGGAATATACCTAACTGAAGGAGCTGATAGCTGAACCCATGAATACTAGTAAGTTATATCACTGTCACAGGATCTGGGAAGAATGACACTAAAAAACAATAAAGCCTTCTGATTTTGAAAATGAGCCATCTAAGAGACTGGTAGACTCCATAGCTCTGACTGTACAATATTAAAGGGAATCAATGCACTGAGCTGAGTGCAAAAGTTGAGATCATTTTGTTGATTTAAAAACAGAATGCCAAAAGAACACATAATATACTATTATATCTCTGGCTTTAAACTTGAACTCAGCATAAATTATTTCAGGAATGTTTTGCATAGCCTCTTTTTATATCTCCAGTGCAAAATCTATTTTGATTGCATGGCCCTGGAACAAGTCTGTTATTTTTCACATTTTATCATTTTTGGAACCAGTATGCTCCAACACAGCTTTCTTATCTTTCAACCCACACCCCCCTCCACCTTAAGGCAAAAATAAAACACACTGCACCACTTGTAAAAGCAGAGAGACGGGCTAGAGTGGAAATCTCCATTCACTAAGGGAAGGAAAACAAAATCAAAAGTTCAAGACTGTGGTTAAGCTACCACATATGCTATAGCAGTATTCCATCGCTTAGCCATATATAATGCAGTTGTGAATCTTTGTAAAAGATTAAAATTTTAAAAATACAAAAAAAAAAGGCTGTGATGTAAAAAATAAGGCTTCACCATCAAAAATAAAGCCATCGATAATGTAATTGTGGAAGAACATGACTCTATGCATCTGACATTGTGGATCTATCAAAAAGATCATATACACCACTGACACACCACAGAAGGAACTTGCGATGAGATTTACATATACTCTAATTTGATTTCAGCAACATGACAAAACAAAAAAAATGTGTCAAAATACAGACTACGATCCACACATATACTCTTTAAGTTATGAGAAAAGAAAAAGCACATAAGAACAGGAACAGGTCAGGTCAAAAAAGGCTCAGACATGGTGGCAGCCCCGGAAGCCTTCTCAGATAGATGTGACTCTTCCATCCAGTTTAAGTTTCACACGTAGGTATAGCAAGGAAAATTTTTTTTCACTACCATCTCCATTTTTATGGTGGGAGAATACGACATAATACTCATAAGTGGAGAAACACAGAAGTGATTTGCATTGCTAAATACCCTAATAAAACGCCAGCTTTAGAACAAGGCTGAGATGAGGAAAATAGGACACAAAAAGGAAAGTAATGAATGGTATTCACTGGTGGAGTTCCTTAATCTTTCAAATTTTCTAAGGTCCCCTTCCCAAAGACCTGGAAAGTTCCAACAAGATCTGCAGCTGATGCAAAATTAGAAGACATTGATAGCGTATAGGAGGTGGAGGTTGTCACAGAATAGGAGTGGACAGATTGATTGCAGGAGCTCAGAATTCAAGGTGGAGTTACAGATAAATGCCTGGATCTGAAAAATATCTGATGCAGTCTCATGAGCTTGCAGGATTAGTGTTTATGACAGAGTATCTATGAACATCACAGACCTGGGAAATATAAGCATCTTAATGTTTCAGAATAGAGACAGAAAATATCGCCAGTTTACAAGACGTTCCCGAGACCCACATACATAGGTAATGACACACTGTAATGGCTACCCATATTCAAGAAACGCCTTCAGAACAGGACTAGTTCAGAGAAAGATCTGATGATTCTCTAAAAAGCAAAAGGATTTCATATAAGAGGCTTGGAAGAGATAGGATTACTACCTATAAATTCATTGTAGGGAAAGTGACAATCCAGGAATAAAAAAAGTTGTCTAAGATAAAGGAAAACAATGGCACAAGAACAAATGGAGAAAGATGAGCTATACGTATGCTCAGACCAGAAATAAGTTCCTAAGGAGACAAATTTGTCTTTCTTAGGACACCTTTCCAAAAGCTGTCTGAAGAAATTCACTGCTTTTCAAGCTGGAGCTGTGTCAGTTTGTATACTATAAATAGCGTTTGTAAGAGCAAACAACCGGACTCAACAACACTTGGTGTTTTTTCTTGGTATAACTTCTTTGTATGTTGAGTTTTGTTACTTTAGTCACTGCACAGGACTGCACAACAAGCGAAAACAATATGAGCGGATCCAAAGCAAGTGTCATCCGGCTGCGTTCACATGAAACATTTCCGAGCACACACTACGTAGTAATGGCGGGCAGGTACTGCCTTATTAGTGCATGCTGCTTCTCAGTGATAAGCAAACATGGAGATACCTGCAATGGTAGCGATCCTCCCGTCAGTCACAAGGAGTCCCACAGTTATGGGCATCAAGGAGACGTGGACACAGCATCATTTACCCCACGTGGTCTCAGATCAACTCAAAGCACTCATGCTGCTCAACGACTTTCACAGCACTGACAGTTGTCTGTATATCAGTAATGAACAGCTTGTAAATTCAATCTTGAGTGCTGCTCTTCTCTACATCTGCTTTTCTTTATCTCTGTGTTGATATATTTCTGTCTTATTTACCCTCACTCTAAGCTGTCGTACATTTTCTTTAAGGGGCAGAAACCAAACATTCATATAATTTTTCAGACACGTAAAGCAGCAAGTCCCCTCCTCTGCAATGCAACTAACTGAAAGACCTTAAAAAGGCAAACCAAAACCAGTGTCTCTATATGTATCTGTGGCTTTGCAAATCAAACATCAACATGCATAAATAATGTAAGGACCAGCCAAAGGAAATCAGATGTCCTACTGAACTTGGCATATCTCATGAAACGTTTGAGTTGAACTTTACCATAATTATTTTTAATTCTGTCTTACAATTGAAAATTAGTTAAGAAAATCAACTCAGCACAGACTAGCTATTTCTAGCTTGTAGAATGACGTCATCTTCATACCACACTCTGATTTGCAACCAGTGTGTAAAACTGGATTATTTAATGAAACCCAAATAACCCTTTTTTCCTGTCCTAGAATATAACATCACTACATCAGGAGATTCAGGTTTATACAGAGATTATGTTTAGTTAAACATGGTTCAACCTTGGAACACTCATTTCACATTTGAGTCATTCTCCTGAAGCCAATTCCTCTGAGACACTACAAAGGTGAGTACAGGTTAGACAATCAGACCAATTACCAGTCATAGAACCATAGAATGGCCTAGGCTGGAAGGGACCTTAGAGATGATTTTAATCCAGCCTCCCTGTCATGGGCAGGGATGCCTCTCAACTAGATCAGGCAACACATGAGGAATGAACGGGAATCGAACTGGCGACCTTTGGCGTTTCAGCACCACGCTCAACCGAGTGAGCTAAACAGGCCCTCCTCAATGGGAATATACTTTATCATGCATTTCAATCATGAGACATGACTTTGGAGCAATAACATGCATCAGTCACAATAATTTTGGGAAAGGTAGAGGTAGATGTTTGACGTCACTAACTTTGGAATGGATGCGTGACATTCTAACTGATATAAACCCACCAGCTGAAATGGGACAGCCTCAGTTAGGCAAACATGTCTTCTCTCATTAGAAGATTTTCCATTGTTTAGGTAACTACACCTTTGTCCTGTCTTTGCAGTTCAGCTCATATTTGCAGCCATTTGTATTTTCTAGATATATGTATATTTTATATTAGAAAGTACAGAATTTCTATATAGAAAATATAGAAATTCTGTATTTTCTAATATAGCTGTTGCATTCTCTGTCTTTCATAATCTAAGGATTAGTGATGGGTCAACAAAAGATTATAACATTGGACATTTCGTTGGCCATCTGCCTGTCATTCACACATCACTCTTCCTAAACAAAAGGTCCTAAACTAGCAACTTTTAAGTTATGTACAATCTTCAGGGTAATTTATATAATTGTGCTTTCCCAAGGAAGAAGACTGAGGTTTTGAACAGTCTAAACACTACGGAAAATGCCAGGTTCTATTAGTTACTATGTAATATATGCAATGCAGAAATTTCCAAAACATCAGCGACATAACCATTTTTATAATAGGCAGTGGTATGTTTATTTGGCTAATGGAAAAAGGACTTTGTTCAAAACTTTCTCCTCCCCTTGCATATGTAAATACTAGTCAAATATGAGAGTTTTTTCCTGTCTAGTTAAATCTTTCTGCTGATGATGGATGAGCTATCACAGGATACACAGAACCTGATATCCTCTTCCAGACAAGGCAGTTCACAGTTAAATACAGGGTTTGAGTGAATCAAGCTGGATTCACACAAGAGTAATAAAGTGCTCACTTAAAACTTGGTCTCTGCCTTAGGGCTTTTATAATCTTATAGCAACTGCAGCAAATTTACAGAGCATTTTGGAGGACATCTTATTATTCAAGAACTTTGCCTCTGATAGCAAAATTTTGTGAATGTGCTACACAATTTGGCTGAAATTGCTCAATTTTACCTTAAGTGGCTAGTAAGAAGTGGCATAGGTGACTAATACTGATTTGTAGTTTCGATGGTTCGTTTCATTGTCAAGTTTGCTGTATTTTGTGGTCATTACAGCTGTCCTCTGAGGTTTTGCTCTCTTTCTATGTACACACAATACACATACCTTGAGCACCAAAATAAATTTCACGTATCAAGTATTTTTCAATGTCTTACGGCCCTCTGACCTCCCTCCACCACAACTACATCCAGCATAGTACAGAAATTTTTTGAGAACAACCACTTTCAAAATAACCAATTACCAATTTTAGCTCTATATGTGGAATACCTTTCTTGAGGCATCCTCAATACATGGATGGAAACAAAAGTCATATAGACACTAGGCCTGACTTAGAAGGGACACCACCTCTGAACACTTACACAATATAAAATATATATTGCATATGTGTCTCTACACGCACGTAATGTATTAGAACATGAGCATAATGAAGTCTTGCTTCTCCACAGCTCACTGAAATTACCAGTATCTGAAACGATGCCTCCAAGATGAGATTTGCCAAATTAGACCTTTAAAAGGTTTAGTATTGCGATCTCAAGAACTACAAAGTGAGAATGTCAGGGCAGCAAATTCTCAACTGTCAGCAACAGATAACAGAAATTTAAGGAGTTCATCGAGAGTTATGGGGAGTGGTTCAGAAAACTCCAGCCAACTTCTTAGCAGACAACATTATTTACTCAACAACTACTTTAAGTGGTTACAATTGACAGTAAAAGCATAGTCAGAATAAAGGCGTGTCAGTTTTTAACTTCCACTTAACGCAAACAAAAGCAAAATATATTCATTTTAAAGTAGAGCACTGCAAGAACGTCTGAAAGGACATGGAGAGTTTTCCTTTTCTAATTAAAAAAATAAACCAACAAAAGCTACTCAAAATTACAAAAACGTCAACACATGTTGACTCATACCATCAAAACAGAGCTGAATTGCTCCAGTTTATGAAGTTCAAATGGAGCCAGAAAGCATAAAAGCATCTCTCTTTCTTCAAAACCATACATTTGATTAGACCCATTATAAGAAACAGTAACAAAGGAAGTCTATTAGTTTGACAAACCCATTGCAAAAAAAGATGGCTGACCTTGAATTATACTTGATTACGTGTAAACTAAGATACCATTATAACAGACTGTTCATACTCTTTAGGCTTTAGGATTTTAAAGTACTATGTGCAGCACTGATAAAGACGAGTATTCAGAGGAAGACATCTTCACCTGAGTGCAGAACCACATGGAAAAAATAAAAGCACAGAGAAGGCTCTCATTTCTTCCTTCCTTCCTTCTCCTCTTCATATTCTATCCCTCCCAAGCCAGCTCAGAACAGAAATATCCACTGGGCATGCTGCACAGAGCGGAGCCTGGCTGTTCCACACCCTGCTGTTCCCCAGCTCCTTCCCTCCTCTGCCGTCTCTGCAGGGTGGTTTGGACAACTCTGACCCTCGACTTCAAAGCCTGCTGCTACCCTGTGGTGCACAGAGTTCCCTGAAAGGCAAAAGCTCTCTCTAAATATTTTGAGATGACTGATAGATATTTTTGCAAGTTCTTACTGCTTTCAGTCAGAAAAGGCAAGGTGGACTTTTTACCTTTTCTAGCCACAGCTTTGAGGAAGGAAAAAAACAAACAAATAAAAAAATCAAGCCCTTCCTATCTATTTTCTGCTTGCCTTTTTTTTTTTTTTTTTTTTTGGTAAGGAAGCTAAGCATACAGTTCCCTGAGGCTTTTCTATGAAATCAGAAAATGCCAAACAGAAGGCTGAGCACACTGTATGTATTTGGCTTACATTAAGGATCTCTGTGCAAGGTAGCTCTTTGACAGGATTCTCACAGTGCCAGTCTCTGCGAGACTTTAGTTCTGTAAGAATTGCTCTGAAAACTAAAAACTTAAATACACCAATGAGTAAGACTCATTCTCCATGAGTAGACAAGTCTTCACAATATTTATATACTTGGTTACTCATATACCTGATGAAAGAAGATAAAAGACAACAAAAACTCTGAAAAAAAACCCAAAAACCTGAGCATTCAAAAATTTTACAAGGGCTACACCCTTGCTCACATTTCAGGAATTTCTGACGATACACAACTCTGACGTAAAAGCAATTTCTTACTAGGACTTTTCATCAAACCACTGTGGGCAGCACTTACCACAAAATTGTTTTCTACTCATTGCATGTTATTCCATGGTGATTGGCATGATTGTCAGACAAAGCATTTAAATGTATTAAGTGTACGTTACACCAAATCTCACAGTGGGGACCTACTGCCCCAGTTCTCTAGCACTTACTTCACACGCATATCTAATATATACACACAAGCACACGCTGCAAAACATGTAACTGGAACTTATCATTGCATATTAGAGAAGGATCACAGAATCATAGATAATCTGTACAGCTTCTGTTCAAAGTAATTACATGAGCTGTCTATACAGACACTACTTTAAACAACATAATTCAAGCTGTAGATGCAAGGATTTTGGAAATTGTTATCTCAAGCTTCCTTTCCACTACATGTTATGAAAGCAATTCTCCAGTGTTAAAAATCTTCTTTCCTCACTCTTCTACATGACCTCTAAATTGCCAACAAGATTTTCTTTTAAAAGGTGGAAGTAGCAAAGATACAGAAAATAAATATAGCAGGTATTTTAAAATGAAAGTTCATGGCAAAAGTTAGTCTTCAACATGGCTGCAGAGTCTGGAAGCAATTTCATACTGTGCTATTTGAAAATTCCTGTTACTCACTACACCATTCCTTGGTCTCCAGGAGGCTTTGGGGTGGGTGGACAAAAAGGGGAGCGCACTAATTGAAAGCAGTACAGCTCTGCCTGTGAGAAGCCAAATGGCAGAAACTATTTGCCCATCTGACTTTAATGTGAGCAAAACCTAATCCAGAGATGATCTTACTGAGGATCCAAATGCTCACTGCACAGCACCATGCAGAGTGCCAAAATCCTGAGAGCTGACCCCTGTATTCCTATGAGGTCAGAGCTCAAGGACTAGACTAAAATTTTTGAGCAAGACTGATAATTTTATGTCTTTTGTCATTGTGAATTACACTGTCATTTATGCAGTTTTAAGGTGGAATAAGCTTCTATGTATAATAGCTAAGTCTAGCTTTATAAACAGCAAAAGGAAATCAGGTTGTTTTTCAGTACCTACAGTATTTATTAATGAGCATGTATTAATAAGCAATCATCCTCTTGAGAAAGCAGAGGCAATTCATGTAGCATAATTGGGAGTCATTTATTATACACCTGCAGATCTTGCCAAGCACAGATTACCAGCAAAGAAGCTCTACTCCTGACTTCGGTCCTAGTGTGACGCATTAAGACATGTAGCAAGTAGTAGAGGGCCTTAGTTAACACTGTACATCACTTAATTTCTGCCTTTAAGGTAGGGTACAGTAATTAAGTGCTAATGCTGACTGGAATTTCCAGTGGAAATATAAGCAGTCACTCCTTGGCAGAGCCACAGGCATTTTTTGGTTCTCTAGTTACACAGGAGTTCAGTATGAACGCAAAGGAATGGATGCGATATGAACGGATACTCCTCCTGATCATAGAATATTTTTGTTGTTGTTCATGAATCGACTCAGAATTCCTTCATTCTATAATAAATACTGTGATTGCACACCACATCTGATTTGTAAAGTTCAGGCTGCAGTTGAAGGGTCCCAAAATGCGCACTAGAAAAGAAAAAAATCAGTTCAGCAGTTGCATTCCAGTCCGGTAACAGAGAAAACTTGTGAAGACACAGAATCCTGATTTTCAGAATCACTAAGCATTATTCTTCAGTGGTTCCAACTGAAGGAGTAATTAAGCAACTTTAGAAAAACAATTTCCCTTTAATTTGAGCATGTGATACTCAGTAAACAAACTGCAAACTCCCCAACTCTACCATTCATACCTGGGTTTTACCCATTTGGTTTTTGCAATATCAACTGTTCCAGCTTGAAGAACATTTGCACTAACCTGAATTACCAACCTTACTGTTGCAAATTTTGTCAAAAGCTTGAGGTTACTCATCTGTATAATCCATTTTCAGGTGGTAACACCGGACCCATGATAATAAGCTCATTCCCTAGTCTACACACTCTGTCCTTGTTGCCAGGCAGGTCACAACATAGTTAAGTCAGCAAGGAAAACAAAACAAAAAAAAAACAAAAAAAACCCCACAAACAGGGAGATCCTTGGCTAGGCTGTCATAGTGTATGATACTTTTCTTCAGTCATGCCTTGTTTTGGTAGCACGAAATTTTCTTCCTTTCTGCATAGTTTTTGGCATCTGTTGTACACACCCATCATCTTTGGTGTGTTCATCTAACCCTTCAGGATTTGCAGACAATATATATGAAAGCAAAGCAGTATGGTAGTTACAAATGTAACAATTAAAAATACATGCAAATAATCATTTTTCGGTCTCAGACATTGAAACTCCACAAAATTCAGTTTTCTTTCCCTTTCAGATGTGTAATGACAAGCTAACTCTCCAAAGGAAGTAAAAAATCTTATATATGTTAAAAAATAATCTTGATCAAAACAATGATTTTCTATAAAAAATAATTTCTAGTGAAAACTTTCAACACTCCTCAACTTTTCTTGGATGCTAAGTATAGAAAGGATGCTGTGGCATTTTACAAGAAAAATAAATGAGAGACAGACTCGTTATCAAAACCTCAACATTTTTTAATCCAGATGTTTTTAATTCAGCCATAACAACAAGCAAGAAAAGAGAAAAACTGGGAAGAGAAGAACAGAAAGATTTAAATTAGTAAGGGCGCATGGATATTCTAGATAACAAAATGAAAATAAATGGGATAAGTAGTTTGGTGAAAACATAAAAGAGTGACATCTATGAATAAGCTAAATACTCATTTCTACAGGAATGTTTGTACATTCATGAAAGCAGGGAACATCAACTAAATTAAAGAATGATACCACTTGGGGAATCTTATATTTCATTCTGAATAAAGCATTTTATTCCACTCTAGATAAAGAATTCACAAAATGACAGGGAGTATAACTTAGCACCTTACAGAATGTAAACTTAAGAAGGCAGAGGCAATTTTAACACAAATATTTAGCTACGTGTTTTGTGTGAAAACAGTTTTAAAGGATGAGTCCTTGAGATGATGGGTCCTGAGAGATATTACTAAAGCACAGTATCAGGAGTCAATACTAATCCTCTGAAGAAATCCAGGTCTGCTCTGTTATTACAAAAGCAGATAAAAAATTGTTGCAATTTCTTTTTATTTTTTAATCACCACCCTGGTTTTTACTTGGCTTGCAAAAGAAATTACTTATTGACTCTCTTTCAGTGCCAACATAACTTTTTAGGTCAGTCTCTATGTTGGATTTAGTTTTTCCCACATCCTGACCAGGGTAAACTAGAGCCATACAGTCAATTCTGGCTAAAAAGCAGGGAGCTAATAGTGAGACATTAAAACCATTTCTAGAAAAGCCGAATATATAGTCTGTGTCATTCATGAAGCTATTGTCACTTCGCTCTGGCACTGAGAAACACAGACTACCCTCTGTTAAAACAAGATGTAAAGACAAGGTAGACGGAAAATTCCCATCTATAGTTATTGCTGTGTGCAGTACAATACAGGAAGCTCACCGTACTGGTTTGGATTCGGCCTTCCAAATGTCCTTGGCTTCTTAGTACTTGTTTCAGAGCCAAACCAGGGGCATTCTTGGCTTCAGTTAAATTTGCATTAGCCCAGCACACCCCAGTCTTCAGTTCCCTCGACACTGAGTTTTCTTTGTAAATCGAGAGGAAAACAGGATATCTGCAAATAATAATAAAAAAAAAAATCACAGCATCTTACTGTAAGATTGCAGTACATGTGTCATTGCTTTATGGACACAGTCCAATATGCTTACCTATTTTTCAACTTCGGATAATAGAAACCCAAAAGAAACTTTTGCTCAAAAGTAAAAGTTACCAGCTATACATGAGAATTGATTTCAATCTCCGTGAGTTTGGTTTACAAGGAATCTTTCTGGAATCTCGAAGTTTCCAGGAGGTAAGTTTCTTAAAATGTATTGTAATCATACATATACATTGTAGTGACATAGCATACATAAACCAGAGAATTTTCATCAGCTCTAGCAGTGAAGCTATTGAATCTCTCCGAAGACAAAGATATTAGATAAATAATACGAATCTTTATATACAGATTTCCCAGCAGTAAATACTGTCATACTTCCTATCATCAAATAGGTATATGGATCCATTATATTTAAGTACAGTCCGCATTAGATAATTTCTTAGTAGCTCATTTCTACCAACACAGCTGGATATTAACACACAAAGTAGATTTATTACATCTGGTTAATAAGCACCCCTCAAAGATGAGAGCTTTTCCTGTTTTAAACAATCCTCATTTTATGGGATGAACTATTCTCTGGAGTTGCCCATTCTCTAACTAGCTAAAGGAAGAGCACAGTTAACCAACCTGAGATGCAGACATTAACTTTCTACAAAGCTAAATGAAGTCCATGAGTCTTTGCAAAGTCTCATTCATTCCAAAACAGAGCATAACCAGGGCTGCAAAGAACTGCAGAACAGAAAATATGTTGCTTAGCTCTCTATTACATGACACATGTGTATTATTTGTGTTAAAAGGAGTATGAGGGAGATTACATCTCCCCCTGGGAATCCAAACCCAACAATATGAGATATCCACTGTCTTAAATGGAGCAAGGAGAAAGGGATATCTAAATTGATTTTTGCAAAACAAAAACTGTAGAAGCTCTATCAGGAATACTTATATTTAGAGTCAAACTACAAAGTTATACCCAGTCCTTATTTGGAAGTGTTAACTAAATACCCATCAGTTTCAATGGAAACACAATTCCCCCTCAACACAGCACCATCTAGCACAAAGTTAGCCTTTATGTCACCTCCTGGTTACAACTCAGACCGATTTCAGTTCTCTTCTGAATTTGGGATACAAAACTCAATTCTGTTGCATGGAGGGAAGTTTGTAGAATCAATGAAATGAGGGCCAGTTTAGCTCACTCAGTTAAGCATGGTGCTGAAACACCAAAGGTCGTGGGTTCGATTCCCATTCGTTCCTCATGTGTTGCCTGATCTAGTTGAGAGGCATCTCCACCCATGACAGGGAGGTTGGATTAGATGATCTCTAAGGTCCCTTCCAGCCTAGGCCATTCTGTGATTCTATGAAATAACCTGAAGGACTGTTGCTTATACACACTACACACTATATACTTGAATAAAATCATCACTGTCACTTTTCCAATATTTAGTAGTCTTTGAAGATGAGACAAATAGCACATTAAGATCAGTATGATCTAAAATACACTTTCTAGCTTTCCTGTATGGTTAGACTTAATGCAACACAACTCTGCAGTCACAGACTATGCCATTGATTTGTGAGTTTTCTATGCCGCCTTCACCTATTTCTGCAGCAGCTGTAGAAAGACCAACACCTGCATGACCCCCAACACTATTCATTCCCACAGTAGTGTAGAGCATAGGAAAGAAGAATAATGAACAATTAAAGTCAATCTGAGGGGGAACAAAACAGAGATCACCAGCACATACATAAAAATCTGATTAGCTATAGACAAAATGGTAACTCTTTCAACACTGTCCCAAGCGTTCCCTGTATCTAGATATTAAATACATAACTTTCTCACTTTCCTTTGTTTTCAGAAGCATTTACTACTAGAAGGTCTAATGATACACTACAAGTTTATTTGCAGATTTCTGAAAATGTTGTTACATTTAAAAAAAAAAAAAGAAAAAACAAAACAAAACACACAACTGAGAAAGACTGTATTTTAGATGGGTTTTTCTTCCCCCAAGCTGACTGAGTTTTTGTTATGCATTAAATATGTCAGCAAGACTGGATTCCCACAACATATTGTATAAACATTTATAGAAACAGGTTCTCAAGCCTAGCCTCAGGTCTACAGACATTGTAGGAGTAATAGTTGTGTTATGCCTGAACCGTTTCTGAGAGTTGGGGAAGCAGGAGCAGAAGACTTAATTAGAGGTATAGATTCCTTTAGAGTTAACCCTTCTGTCAGCACCTCACCCACAAAAAGGTTTCAAATACAGGACCCATGCTTCTTACTAAAATGTCGAGCAAGGGACTTCACTGAAACTTCGGTCATCCGAACTACTGACATGTTTAGGGTTTTTTAAATCCTATCCTAGTAAGAAAATGTAATAGATTCAACTTGGATCTCTTATGTGTTATTGCATTATGGTAACACTAGAGTGACTGTATTTTGCACATCCCAAAACCTTTTGACTCTTCCTTTCCAGAACAGATCTAGTAGAGCTAACAAAGGTACAGAGGAGAGCTACCTGAAAGACCAATGACATGGAACAACTTACCTACCAGAAATTATATAAATTTGGACTCTCTTTTCCAGACTGAGAAAATTTTTATAAAATGCGTGTAGCATAACTAGCACATTCAGTGTTAATGGTGAATGAATATTCACTATGTGTCCCATTACAAGAATTACTGAACAGTAACCAAAAATAACCATGGCCACGCTTAACCTGTCCAGTTCATAAGAATATCCTGTTTAATATAGAGCATCTTGGACATAAGAGGACAAACCAATTATACCATGATCACTCTGACCCTGTAGTTCGAAAAAGTGTTTTGCATATGGAACATTGGGACTTTCAAAAAATGTTAACAGAGCATCTTTAGCCACACACACTGTTTAGCCTGTATGAATCAAATCTACCAGACTCAGAAAGGTTTTCAGTTGTAGTCTAAGCTCTCTAGAATATAAAAATACTTTGTTTACTACAGAGCATCTCAGACACAGGAGGATAAACCAATTATGGTGTGATGGATCTGATCCTGCAGTTCAAATAAGGGTCAGACAGTAGCATTTGACTTGCATTTATTGGATTTACCCTCAGCCTCCAACTTTTGTTTAGGTAGTTAAGTAGTGTACATAGATAATTCTATCAAGACCATTGTATTGTAGAATCCATCTCTTTGAGTCCATTACTGAATATTTTCTCCTTGGAAATTCAGTTAAAAAAAAAGATACAAAATAAGTCTGATTATTTTTTCACACCTTCAAAGAGCTGAGCCTGCTTGGTAACTTGTCTACTTTTATGTCACTACTATGCTACAGGAATTGTAACTGTAACTGAGGAGTGAAACTGCCAAGGTAGTCCCAGTGGTCCTGCAGGTCTCTAGAGAGAGAGACTTTTAAGCTAACACGGTTAATTTCCTAATTTTTAGAGCTCAAATTCAGACAAAAATTAAAAGCAAAAGTTTCCTGGTTGGAATATCAAGAGATTACTCTACAATAGTAAATATGAGGTATATGTATTCTGAGGGAACCTCAGTCTATGAAGCTTTCTTAATAAATGCAAGATGTTGGCTGTAAATAAGGGAGGTAGAGACTCTTCATTACTATGGAATTAGCAGAGTCAGAATCAAGGTATTCTATTTCCAGAAGATCATATTCAGTATAGTATTAATTGAACCACAAAATAAAACTCACTGTATTGGTTCCAAACAATGTGTTTTATATATAATATATTGCTGTACATAATGAATCATGATGAAAATGACTGTCTCTTTTAAACCATTTCCCACTAATTCCATGAAATCCAGCTGTGCCAGGATCCAAAACCACAAAGTTTGGGACAAGAACATTCTTTGCTTTTTCCTTCACCACCTAAAAGGTTCTTTCATGCCCACTTTCTAATGCTGCAAGGTGCTGCCTTCCAGCCTACAAACACACAAAATATACTACAGGAACTATAAATCTCTCCCTCATGTCCACAGAAAACTAATTTCCTATATTGCTTGTTCCAGTCAACTCTGTTTTTCATTAAGCATGGCATATTATTCAAAAATACATTTGGGATACAAATCAGAATTTTCTGAGAAAGACCCTCAGGTGGCTGAACAGTAAGCCAGCTAACCTTGCACTCAAGCAGAGAGTTTTCTAAGAGCTATTTGGCAGAAAACAATGAAATTGATTAAATCATTTGAGTTCAAGCCCAGTTACAACCGTTAAACTCCAGATTCAGAATGTAAATTCAGCATTGCAACTTAAAACCAGTCAAGGGCATTTCAATGAAGTCAATCTCTTTGCCTCCCAATGGCCACACAGACGCTTTTATATTGAAACAGATGTCTTTAAAGACATTTTATCCCTCCATTTCTTTAAATATTTTTCAAAATATTTCTAACACGTTGTTGGCACCACAGCAGCACCCAAGAACCTTCTCACCAAGCAGGGCAGCTTTGAACAACCCTAAGACAGTTCGTGTTCCCAAGAGCTCATGTGCACAGAAGACAAATCTCCAAAAAAAAGCATCTGCTACATAAAAGAAATCTTTTTAATTCAAGCAGTTTGAATATTAAAAATCCATTATACTTACTTGTTTGCAGTGTTGGTTCATGAATAACAACTGTAGAACTGATAAATGCTAATACGACGTTATTTCTGCATGTTTGACAAACTATTCAAAAGCGATGTTAAAAACGGGATGCTATTTATTTTGAAAACCGGCCAGAAATCAGAAATTCTTTTAAGTTGTCTTTAAAGCTTTTACAGTTTAATCTCCATTTTCAGTCACAATTTGGACAGAGTGGAATGGAGGACGGAATTTTCCAAATATTTTGGCAATAGAGTTTGGCAAAAGTGTTTTGGGGTTTTAATTTTTTTGGGGGAAGGGGGGGGGTAATTAATTTTGCATTAGACAGAATATACCAACACAAATCTATGACTGAAAAAAAATACTGCCTTTCTATTTCTTCCAAGACTTTGAAGCCTTCATTTCTTCCCACACATTTCTACGCTGGCCAACCAATTACAATATTTTACATTAAGACTTTAAACAACGAATTAAAATCTTAAGCTCCCTAAGCCTGGACCCAATTAATACGAGATTTAGGTAGCATGAACGTCTTTACAACAGCATTTTCTGGGCTTTGCCTTCTCTAAATTGAAGAGCTCATAACTTAAACCTCTCTCTCATCTATGGCACAATGTGTCCAGTATAGCTCCAGTCTTTAAGATAACTACCCGGAGTCTAGCAGTATTTGCTGGGCCAATATTAGTTTACTTAAATATAAATATTAGTTAAGTTCATCGTAAGTTTTATTTTTGTAGGAAGAGTTAGATAAGCAATTAATTGATTTTTAAGTTATGCTGAAACATAGCTCCCACTTCCTGCATGGTTGTCATAAAGGTGGTTGGGTATTAAGAACAGGATCTTCCTTAGGGAAATAACAAAAAACTCATGGTTACCTAACCCTTTAAATTTAGTTGAATACAGTAAAAATAATTAAACACATCAACTGCCAGCAAAATATTAGAGGGTCCCAGTAGATACACTTGGAACCTTCTCTAAAAAAAAAAAACAGAATTGTTTTAAAACACTGTAGTTTTTACTAGCAGACACTGTTCTTCAGTTCATGAATATAAGGCAAAGAAAGCAAGGTTAGTGGCTACGTCACCTTTTCCAGATTGTGAAAAATAAGGGATAGGCAGGGGGCTGTAAAAAAACTAACTATGCCCCCTTTAACTGAGCAGACTGATGAGGATTTGTTGCTGATGTCAGGTACAGTTTCAAGTTTAAGATCTGAAGTTTATTTCAAAGAGAATTTTTCCTCCTGTTGTTTTAGCTTACATCCTTAAGTTGACAGAGCTACCAAACCACCTCACTTACAGAAATTATTTTCATTTATAAAAATTGTCGAAAAGCAACTAACTATCCTAAAAAGTAACAATAATAAGAGATCATAGCTGCAGATGATACGTACACTACCTTCCACTGGACCTTGAAGTCTTTTATTATGACTGGACACGGAAACTGCAAGTTTTCTTTTAACACAAATTCCTTCTCTTGGCAGTTTTTTCTGTATCTGTGCTCATGTTATTTTAAGACATTTTCATTTGATCATTCAATATTTTCCACCACTGACTAGGTGACAAATAGGCTTGCCACCTGGCTCAGCTTCTCATCTCCTCTCCCAGTCTTAGTGTTTCTTTAGAGATGAAAGCCAAAGGAAATGGAAAAACTGCCAGAGGTATTTTTTAATACCTTCAACAAACAAAAATAAAAAAAAAAGATTCTGTATGGTTATGAAAGCCAAGACCCTCTCTGGGTCCATCTACTACCTTCTCGCTTACAAAAAGTAATTCCTCCATTTTAGCCAAAATTAATCTCGGCAGAACTTTAAGGAAAATTATCGATTCATTCTCAAATGATTCAGCTGCTTCTTCTGGAATCTGTTCTATCTCACTGAATCCTTTTCACATATTTTAATGCTTTCTCAGCTTCCTGTATGCAATCTTTCCCTTCCCGCTTTTCTACTTCACTTCTTTTAATATCATTGCTAAAATAACAAGCCTCTTCTGCTATTCCTATCTTGCAAGCTGCTGCAGTGCCTGTCCCCTGTAACTCCATCTCTGCTTAATGTCACCTTCTTTTCCTTGAACTTTCAAGTTTGTTTCTGCATTTTCACTCTATGTCATTCTACCACATAGCCAAGACAACCCTAAAGTAAGTGATCCCCATGGATAACACCCTTTTACAGCTCATCTTCCTCTTTAGCACTTAGCATACTTTATTACTTCGCTACTAGGTCTAGGACATATCCACCACCAACCACGAAAGAATCTAAACACTGTGATGGTCATCATCTACTCTAGGTTGACAGAATTTTCACAAGTCCTTAGCGAAGAGACTGAGCTGCCTGAGGATGCTTTACCAGTCTAACTACAGCATCTTCCACATATCTGAGTCAGGAGCCATGGTTGCTATGAGTTGCTGTTCAGCTCCCAATGGGGGCACTAGGACTAATTTTCCACAAGCAAAGCACAAATGGAAACCTTGCAGTACGTCCTTTGATAAACCTGTGCAAAGCAAGCGTGCAGCGGGATTGGACACTCTTTCACAAAGTCTTTGCACTGTTACACTACAGCAAATTCAGAGCAAATGACTTTTCAGCAAAAAAAAAAATCTCACACACTATATGCCTGGTCATGTCACCCCTTCTAAAAAAATAAATAATAAAAAAAATTAACCAATGTTATTCATTCAGGGTGAAAAAAAAAATATATATATATTCAACTCCAACTTGGAGATCTTGAAAATGTCATTGTAATACTTCTTACCTAGTGATATTAGATCATCAGCTTTCTCAAAAAGAATGCATTCACTGTGATTAGTTCTGCAGAAAGCGAAGATTGTGTTTCATTTTCAAAGACTCATTCCAGCTATTGATTATGACCACACATAAAAGAATGAGGATGTGAAACATTCAAATTACAATGCCTAACAGTCATATTGCTGGATTTTCTAATCAAACCTCACATTTTCAGAGAAAATAGGTAAGCATGAAACTTGAAATTTTGGTAACTTTTCATTTACCTTCCCCCTTGACCACACTGAAATAATTTTATGCGGGGAAGAAGACTTCCTAGTTTGCTTAGGAAAACTAGTCCCCATCTTCAGTTTTTCCACTGTGCTGCTAGTATAGCTGGATTGCAAAAAGGAGTTTGTGTTGCCCTAAGAATATTGCAACAATTATACACTCTAATCATACCAAGCCACTACAGAACCTCCTACGAACTTCATACAAAAGCTGCAGAGAAAGGCATGGGAATAAGGACGTAGCTGATGTGCCTCTTCAATTTTCAGATCTGCTTACTCCAATTCTCCGAGGCTAAAGCAGTTGGTATGAACTAAAACAAAGTTTAGTCTGCTCCAATAGCTGCTGAGTGCTCCATCTTGACAAAGACTGCCTGTAGCTCGGCCCAAACAGACACCTGGTCTGTATCTCAAGACACTCCAGATACGCAGCAGCTACTGTTTTATCTTTACTGCCTCGCTTCCTGCTCCAGTACTGCATTACATCTGCATGCAGGTCTGCTGTTGCTTCTGAAATACTTGTAGATAAAGTAAACTCAAACCTCCACTATACAACTTTTTTCACTGAGGTATAAAGATTAAGGACCTTTTTTTTTTTTCCCTATGGAGAGAGCTTAGCATAGTTTATGTATAGTCTCCAACACAAGAAAAACTCCCTTCTGCTACAGTATGACACAGTATGCCACAATTTTCACTCTTCATCAGAGTTCTAGCACTATTTTTCTAATGAATTTCCTCATACAAAGTAACAAGTCCTTTCATACCAGAGCTTTCAACATAGGTATGACTTGAATAAAATTTAAAAAAAATAAAATGAAATTTAAAAGCTGATTTTGCAACAAAACAGATTTTTAGCTGTTTAAATCTTGTTTTAAAAAATAGCAGGAGGGTGAAATTTATCTTACTCAGTAAGCTAAAGTTGCACAAAGTGAAAACTGCAACCATTTTCTATGTCTGTGAGGCAGAAGCAAAGAGCAATCTTATGACAACTTTTTGTTTTTAATTGGACCACGCTCTTATCTTTTATAGGACTCGGTACCCTAAATAAAACTCGTTCTGTAAGATGGTTACCTCACTCATGCATAGATTACATCATATCATCAGATGTTCCCACAGATCTGGGTGGCCAACATTGATCAACACCCAGCTGGTAAACACACCATCGTGCACAGACTATCCAGGTGTAACCGCCTGTGAGGGTTTGGTAGCAAATAGCCTGTGTTTGCATGTCTGTAGAAAAGCTTTCTGAAAATTCAACTCCAGCTTGCACTTGACACTTGGATATACCTCCTGTGTCACCAGTACTAGACAACACATACAAGCACTGAATCCATTTTACAAAGATAACTTTGGGGGGAAGTAAAGTCAGAGAAAGAAAGAACATAAACTTCAGAAAGTGCTCACATCAGCAATATCGTGGCTACTTGTGACAAAAAAAAAAATCTAAATCTGGTGCCTTAAGCATCTTGCATTTCATGTTCCTGTTTTGCTTGTTAACAGAAGAGCTGCCTGCTGCTTTTCTGCAAGGAATTTATAACTTATCTTGAGAGTAACAACTACAGCTTCACTGCCCACTGGCAGTGGTCCCTTAGTAGATCTCCAAGTTATCCTTCAACCCTACTTAGCACTCATCATTCACCTCTGGGCTGTCTCTCCACCATCATTTCTTGCTCAGAAAGGCTCTTTGTTGCTTTGTCTTTGTCAAATATTTACAAAAAGGTCAGTGATGCATATCACACTGAAGATATTTCTTGATATCAGAGATACGCTGCCACCAAAAGGTAAGTACCATTTCCCCTCAAAACTGATTTTGCTATTCAGACCACATCTTTTGGCTAGAGAGACTCATAACCCTTACTACATTTGGTGCAGTTTCCTCTCTCAGACATCTCTGTGTTTATACACATTTGTGTCCTGCTCTAGGAAACCAAGTTTGAGTTGTTTAGTCATAGCTTACAACATGCAATTCACAAAATAGTCTAAGAGCAATCATAAATACTATCATTAAAATACAATTACTGCCAAACTTGAATTTTCTTCTTTCGTTCTTCATCAGTTTCTTAGTTTTGAACGTAGTGCAAACTTCATGGGCTTTTAATGAGGTAAGCATTTGCATGTATGTTTATATTCAAAAGTACAAGTAAAAGGAGTCAAAACTTTATAGAAATAAGAGTCATAAAGATAGGATGTAGGGGAAAGAAAAAGGGGGAGAAAATTGAATAACCCCAAGGCAACTTCTAATCTACAGTATAAAAAAATTCTTTGTAGTTTTATTAATTCCACTACTTAAGAAAGATCTGCAGTCTGTTTTCTGTAAAAGCTGTATGGCACTTAACAATATAACAGATGGCAATTAAGTCAGCAAACGTGCCTACAGCGTATTGCTTTAGAAACATGTTCTGAGAACTGTAACGTTCCAGATGAATACAGATCTGCAAACCGGTCTCACCTAATATGCTTGAAAACCTTAATCAGAGTAAACAATACGTTTAGGTGGAGGATTTTTAAAGCCTAAAGAAAAACCTCATGAACACGTGAGGCTTGGTCACCTACCAAAGAAACTGCAATACCCAAACATCACCAGGTCAGGACAAACAGCACAAGATCAGGACAAATATTCTCTGTAGCCCCTATAGCACACAACTCCCGTTATTATCCTCCAAATTAAGAGCTCTCTGTTTTAATAGAGAAATTACTACACTCAACATGGTCTTGCTCAGGTTGCAAGGTACAAGTGCCAAAAGAACAGGGAGAACCGCGTCTTGCCATTAGAAACAACGGACACATACCTACGTTTGTTTTGGCAGCCTTTAATGTAGTGCCTATTTACCCAGAGAGAGCAACATACCACCTAGGTAGAAGAATGTTTGTTTTCACAAGCAAACAGACAGAGAGAGTTTCATTTGTCCATTTTTACAGGAATGGGCTTGCAAATATAGCTTTAATACCAGTTTGAGAAACCAGGCCTAATATCAAGGATGCCCAGTACCATGACAAAATTATCAAGCACTAATATGTAAATGGAAGTAAACTGGCTGATTTCCAGAAACAAAGAGGTGATTTTAAAAAAAAAAAAAAAAGAATTTCAAGAATTGCAAGACAAATACGTGTAGAAAATTCAGAAACAAAATTTCTCAGAAAAAAATTGTCCAAGTGATGAAGATGATACTGAACAGTATGAGTTAGAACTTATAATCAGCACCCTAAGAAAACAGCACCTTTTACATTTTTTTTCACAGCCTTATTTTATATTGAGACTCCTAGAGTAGCATGTACGCTGAAAGTATTTAGCTTATAACCAAACATATTATTATTACACTCAAAGGATTTTGAAACACCTGAAACTCCTCTAACTCCCCCAAATAACACTTATTGTTAAAACCACATGTAGCTGTTTGTGTTACATTACTGCAGCACCTTGATTGCTTCCAGATCTATTAAAGTAATCCCAGTAGAAGAAAGCCTACACATTTCAACTTAGAGAGGGGTTTGAAGTGATTAAGGAATTTCCTCATGCTCCTGCAGAATACTTAGAACAACAAACCTCTCCACATGTTCCAATTCCAGTCTCCTTAGCATTCACACAAGTATGTGCAAACAGTAGTGGGTAAAACAGGAAATTATTTCAATGACAAACCCCCAAATATTCTCTAAACAAAAGTTAATATTACAGAGAAAAAAAAATTCAAGAGACTATATCCACAGTTGTTTGCAAAATGGTTACGTGCAAGCCTGTACTCTTCAGAAATCAGTATAACAGCAATGATTTTGATTTATGAAAGTGTTCTCTGTCAACATTCATGACACAGATTGATCATGGGTATCTCGCAAGAACATCAGATGATCATATCTAAAGCTTTAGCACACAGGTGCAACAGGTGAACTCCTAGGATTCCATGTGTGGGTTTTTTAAAATCCATTCAACTGTAGTATAGCAAACTCTTCTCCATCAACAGAGAAAAAAAGCTTTCTTAAAATTCTACTTAATGAAACTATTTAATAAACAAGTAAAAAAAAAGTATACAAGAGCACATCCAATTGTTTCATTGTACGTTCAGAAAGGCAGAATGAAAATCTAATCCGATTGTGTATCACGCATTAAGGCTACAACAGAAAAACAAAATGTTACAGGCGCAAATACCAGCCATTTAGGCGACACAAATAACACTATTAACCAAACACACAGATGTCATATGCTTAGGCATATCCAAATATTCATTTCATGCACTAGAATGAAGCCTGAATCATTGAAAACATCAGTCAGAGGTCAAGAACAATCACGGAACTGTTTTTAAAGATCATTAGGTTACATTAGAATAGAGAAATAGTACTGGAACAAACCAGCCAAATCCTAAGGAGTACCTAGATATCAAGCTTGGGCAAGTTACCCATCAGAAGTACAAAAGAAATATTCCTCTTCTTCTCCAGGATTTCTTATGTGTGAGTCTGACAGACTCACAGAGGTGGTTTTTGTAGTCATTAATACAATAGGATATCCATTTCAGGGAGACATCAGGTTACACAGATTGTGACAGAGGTGCCATCTCTAGATACTGATGTAAAACAGGATCCAATGGTAAAAAGCATTCACTTGATGTGTCTTGCATTATTTCTCAAAAATTAGGCATTTCCAAGAAACTTGGTAGTTAACTCTGAAGGCTAGGTAATGATGGATAGTTCATGTCAAAGTCTGTGATCTCAGAATTAAAGAGCGAAGGCAGAAATAAACAAGACCTCCTTTATAACTAAGACTTCAGATTTCTTCAGAGTTTTTCCTACATCCTTACATTCCTACATCCTTAACCATAATTAAGAAGAAAACCTCTTTGGATAGGCAAACAACAAACCCAGGCATGGAAACAGGACAGTACAGACTTGAATATCTGAAAATTTCTTACAATGTCAACATTTGGGCTACGTTGGTTAGGAAGTTTCTGTATAGAATGGGAGTTGTTTATGCTTTAAATACTTTATCTTTTACCAATGTTAGGGAAAAAAGTTATCAGTGTCAGAGTTGTCTTTACAAAGGGTAGATAATAATCTTAACTACCAATCACATATTTACATAAACAGATGCCTCAGTAGTTTTAAAAGCCCATGATTCACAATTTTGCAAGAAGTAGTGAAAAAGTCAGAGCAAAATTAATTTCAGAAATAAGATGTTTTCTGCTGATCTCTTCTTCTGACTGCTTACTTCTTATTGAAAAGTTTCATCGTGTGAAACAGACCTCTCAAAACCTTACTGAAGAAAAGTTGCTGAGACTTCATGTAAGACACCGACAAACTAAAAGCAATTTGCCGAGTTGTTTCAAATCCGTTTCTTGTCTGAATTCCCTTTCGCACAACACACATTTCCTCAGCAAAACAAGCAACGTCCCTTTTCCAAGCATTACGTTTGCTCATCTAGACTTCGCGATCATTCTTCTCTAACTCGCACCCGACCACTTTCTCCAACTTCTGGGTTTTGTTCTGAGGAACGTTTATTACATCTATCAGATCTTATTTACGGTCCCTTATCGTTGCTGGAGAGCAGTGCCGTGGCGGGCACAGGCCTCGACCGCACTCAGCACCTCGTGCTTCGGGCTCCAGCATGCAGATGCCACTTGCTTGAGGGACATGGATGCCAGGCGTATCAGGGTACATCTGAACACAGGCAAGAGCAGCAGCGGTCCCTATCCTGGATTTCAGGTTCTTCCTGTTGTCCGTTTACCATGTCTTCAGTCATTCAACTAACATACATTTCTCGCTGTTTTTTTTTTTTTTTTTTCCCCACTGTTACTGCAACTGTCTTCCACAGCACCTGGCAAACGGACTAATTCTCACGCAGCTCTCGACCACACGCACCTCGGGAACTAGAGCTACACTTCGGCTGCGGCTCACTGATGTGGTATTTATTCTAAGAGTTAAACCCTAGCAAAACTACATTCCAGGAACATTTCAGGAAATCCCTACCCCAGTCTGCAAAAATAGACCATCCTTGTCTCAGAATACAAAGGTTACCAAGACTTCCACATACTTCTGGTTTAGAAATTTTAAAGTATTTCTTCACTTTACACAATTTAAGCACCATTTTTACATGTTCTCAGTGTCTCCAGAAAAACAGTGAGTTCCTTAAAAAGGAAAGTGAAAAGAAGACATCTTATGTACAGATCCAGAAGAACAGCAGAAGTCTCCCTCAAGACAAGAAAAAAAAAAAGCCTCATTCTCAATTTTGCATATTTAAATTTAATTATATTCTATTTAATACTATTCTAAATAAAATAATGTGTGACAGCACTGGATTTGGAAGTATCATATTTTAAAAGCTTTTTTGTTTTTAACTTTTTATCAGGAGCAATTACAGAATCCTCTTTTATGGAAATCCTCTTTTTATGGAATCCTCTGCACCGGGACAAACTTAATTCTTCCTTTTTTATGTTATCAAAAGAGTCTGCACGTTACCTCAAAAGACAAAGAACAATATATTCTCCCAAGACTTGGCTTCACATTTTTACTCCAACAGTTTATTCCAACTGTTGAAATGCTGCACTAAAGAAACTCAAGAAACTCAATCTACCTCTGCTCTTTCACTTAAGGAGAATGCTAATCCATCCCTGACAATTTGTTTAATGTTAATCTTTTCTAAACTTCAGTTTTTCCTCATAGCTCATGTTTTCCAACGTATTCATTACTGAAGTTCCTCTCTGGACTCCTGCCACTTAGTCTACATTTCTTAAAACACAATTTTCAGCTGAGATTTCATAGTTTCCTCCAGAAAAGGAGAGATAATCAGTTCCTCATCTCACACATTGTAGCCTTTCAATTCTTCCATCATGTTTATTTGTTATGACTTAACATCCACTATAAGCCCCAGAACTTCTTAGCAATATTGTTTCATGTTATTATTACTGAGAGAACCAATTATTTTGCATCTATTTCATCTTTCCTACTCCACTTCATTCTAAGTTGAAAATTTTGTATTTTGGTTTCTTGTCCAGCTCACTCTCATTCTGAGCGTGATCTGAGAATGATCGTTTCAGATCACTCTCATTCTGTCTTCCCAAAACTCCCAAAAAAGCAATTGAGTCCAGTAGCCTCTTCCCTGTTCCATCAGCCTAAATCATTAATGAAAACAGCAGAGGGTTCAGAATGCATCCAGGTACAACCTCACCTAACACATCCCCTCTTGCACCAATAGCTCAATCACTAAAAGAGATTTGGGGACCATTTTTTTCCCAATTAACAGCACACTACCATCCACATTCCCTTAATTTGATTAGACTAACACTGTCTTGTAGGAAAGTATTGAAAGCCTTGTCAAGTTCACAGTGGTGCTGCATAATGGCTTTACTTCTTCCATTAGACATGCTATTACGGCCATAAAAAAAAAAAACCAAACAAACAGATTTGTAAAAAAACTTTAAAAATTAGGTCAAACTAGTATCAACTTTTTTTAGTATTATTTTCCAGATACAAATAATTTGTTCCCTGCATGCATTTGTAAACCACAATTGCACCAGTCTGCCTTACTTTCTTTTCTCTCTTTCCCTACATTCTGTGCTGCTACTAAAAACAAAAGAAAACCTTTTGACTTCAGTTCTTTGGGCTGTCCATGTTCTATGATGTGTCCCCACTACCACCTGTCACCATTCAGAGGTCACTCCACGTACTAAGCATTTAGCTATCGGTAACCAGTTCTTTCTTCTGGTCCTGATGAAACTGTTAGAAGTTAAGTATCGTCTCTCATTTAGCTTATTTTTTTTTAGGCCAAAATAAAAACAAAAATCAAATGCTTTGGCAGTCTTCATTGCTTACATTTTCTTGCCTTTCTTCAAAAGAAGCTTGAAGTTGTGAAACCTACAGCGATCTTATGTTTAACACTATAAAATTGGACTAGTATGGTCATATGCCAGTCTTGTATACCTGCAATTGCAATGTCTCCATACTTCAAAAGAGATTTTAACATAATTTGGGTTAATATTTTGTTGTCTTGTACATTACTTAGTGCTATAAACTAAATATTTAAACAGCTCTACCAGACTTCCAGTACTGAAAGTATTCCGAGTTATCAGTCTATCCTGGTTTCCCTGCTGCCACCTATTACTTATAATTAAGTGGAAAATAGTCACCTCCTTGCTACTGTGGATGGAACAAAACTGTAATCTAATTTCTGAAGAAGCATGATCTGTGCACTTGCACAAGCAGTAGCTTCAATTGCTAGATGAAACTACCAGTCTAGCTATTTGCAAAGAACATGCCTTTATCTCATCAGCTGAAGTTACAGTGGACTAATGTTTACAGCCTTCCCAGAGTTTACATGTTCGTGCAAGCGCCACTTTGCCTTGCTGCAGAATGGACTTTGAAAATAAACAGTGAAGGAGAACCCTTTGGGGAAGGGCGAGGGGGGAGAAACAGGAATTCTGCAAAAATGTTTTCCTTTGCAGAGGTGATTCACAACTGCTTTCATGCATTTACAATCTTTGAATGCTTCTCTTAAAGCTCTTTATATATTAGTCCTCACAGGACATCTAAAGTTGAAATTATCAGTACTTTATACAACTGTGACAAACATGAACTATTATGTTAGCTTAAAATCATGCAGTGCCGAAGACAATAAAAGATTGAGATATTTGTATTTCTGTATGGGATATACTTTCTACATCAGCATGATAAAATATTTTACACTCTGAACACTACCAAACCATCAAGTAATTTTTGTCATTTTCTCATTTGACAAAAATATGACTCTATGCACACCCCTACTTCTCAATCCCCATCTACCTCTATCTCTGACTGATGTATAAACATAGATGTGACTTTATAAAAAACTTGTGTGATGAAAGTGGCGACTACAGGCCTAAAAACCTCACATTAGGAAAAGAGATACTATTTAGGCACGTAGAAGTAGTAGTAGTCAGAAAGTATATACAGAGAAATTACAAAGGTAGCATTTATTCCAGTGTCTGCTGGAAAAAGCTGCCACGGTTTCTCTGAAAGAGAAGGAGGCTCGCAAACCTACTGAAGTTGACTGTAAGGGTTATCACACAGCTTAAAAATATGAATAATTTCATAAATTTGCATTTCAGAATAAAGCTGGCAAATTAAATTTCCAAAAGACTAAGCAGACAAAGTGTGTAACACTGACTAAAGACACAAAACAGTATAGAAGAAAGAGTGACATTACAGTACTAGGTGTCGGGACAATAAAATGGCACCAGAAATGTAAACAAAAGGTGGAGGTTTTTTTCACATGGAATAAACCACTCCACAGATTCACTTATCGGACAGGTACAGACGTACTTCTACTAATTCACTATGCAAATTAACCTTGGTGCAGGTGCTAGAAAGAACACATGAGAACGGGACCTCAAAAGTATAAAAGTACACATTTTTGCCTTCTCCAGAAAGAATAAGCCATTTTCACAATCCTCTCTCTCTTCGAATGTATTTTTTTGTGACACTCGGATGATTTTAGAGCATTTTAAACTTGGTGCCAGGGGAAAAGGGTGGAAGAGAAAACACATGAACAGAAATCAAGGAAAAGGTTATTCAATATATATTTTGGTCCGCTGTATCACCAATTACTAAGAGATCTTATATTGTAGAGAAATTCTTTCAAATTCACTAGTACATTTTGTGCCTCTTTCCTGTAAAGTAGGTATGGCTGCTCTATGCTTTCTCCATAATTTGGTGATCTGTTCACCTGTTCATATCTGTAAAATAATGCATATATCCCATAGTTGCCTGTGTGTTAGAGGCATATTTAGTTTCCAATAATCAGGACGTTGGAGTAACTTTCTGATGTCACACAGGTTCCCACCTTTCTCAAAGCAAACCTCTGCTTCTGCTACTGATGTAGGTTTTGTCTTTTAGAGACAAAAGGCAAAGCTAAAAAAAGGACAGATCTGTGCACATCTTTTTTTAAAAACAAAAAACGGTTTTACATTTCTAGACCACACAGTACCTAGATATAAAGCTACTTCTGCTGCAAGAAAAAAAAAAAAAGCCATAACAAAACGAAACCACAATAAACTTTCCTAAAAGATGTATTCCATCAGTCAGCCCTGCAGAACAAATGTTCCAGAAACCACATCCTCATGTTGCAGCTTCACTCAAATCTCCACCCGTTCAGAAAGAATCAGCTCACATGCAAAGAAAAGAATTTAAGTCAGTGTGACCCCTGTAGTATAATGCAGGAAAACAGCATTTCTCTCTTTTGCACACTTGAAATGCACATCTGTTTGTAAGTTACACACCACATCATATACGTTTTCCTTCCAAATTGTCCTAACTTTCCTCTTCCATATCTTCTCTTTATATGTTCTAGGTAATTTTCAAATAAGTTGCTGATAGCTGCACAGTACAAAAATCTGATCTTCCACAATGATACTCTCACTCTTAGGTAAACATGCGTGGATGAACAAGAAGCTCGTGGACACAATTAAAGGAGAATTTACAGGAAGTGGTAGAAAGGACAGGTAGGCTGAGAATAATACAAGGAAGTGGTCTGAGCAGGCAGGGATCAGGTTAGGAAAGCTAAAGCCCAGATAGAATTAAACATGAAGATTAACAAGAAAAAAATTATAGGCATGTCAGTGATAAAAGGAAAGCTAGGGAAGATGTGGCCCCTCTCTGGAAGGGAACAGGAGAGCTGGTCGTGAAGGATATGGAGAAGGCGGTGGTTCTCAATGACATCTTTGCCTCAGTCTTCACCAGCGAGGGCTCTAGCTGCACTGTCCAAGTTGTAGAAGCCGAAGGCAGGGGTTGGGAGAAGGAAAATCCGCCCACTGCAAGTGAAGATCAGGATTGAGACCATTTAAAGAACCTCAAGGTGCAAGAGTCCATGGGACCTGATGAGATCCGTCCACAGGTCCTGAAGGAACTGGCAGATGAAGTTGCTAGGCCACTTTCCATCACATTTGAGAGGTCATGGCAGTCTGGTCAAGTATCCACTGCCTGGAAAAAGGGAAACATCACCCGCACTTTCAAAAAGGAAAAAAAGGAAGACTCAGGCAACTACAGGCCAGTCAGTCCTGTGGAAGCGATTGGTGGCAATCAACATGGCTTCAACAAGGGAAAATCCCACCTGACAAATCTGGTGGGTTTTTATGATGTAGTAAAAGAATCAATTGACAAGGGAAGAGCAACCTGGATTTGTGCAAGGCCTTTGACACTGTCCCCCATGACATCCTGGTCTCCAAGTTGGAAAGACATGGATTTGATGGATGGACCACTCAGTGGGTAAGGAACTGGCTCGAAGATCACACTCAAAGAGTTGCGGTCAGTGGTTCAATGTCCAAGTGGAGACCAGTGACAAGTGCTGTCCTTCAGGGATCAGTACTGGGACCAGTACTACTCAGCATCTTTGTCGGTGACATGGACAGTGGCATCGAGTACACTCTCAGCAAGTTTGCTGACGACACAAAGTTGTGTGGTGCGGTCGACACACTGGAGGGAAGGGACACCATTCAGAGGGACCTTGACAGGCTTGAGAGGTGGGTCCAGGCCAACTTCATGAAGTTTAACAAGGCCAAGTGTAAGGTCCTGCACCTGGGTCCAGGCAATCCCAAGCATAGATACAGGCTGGGCAACGAGTGGATTGAGAGCAGTCCTGGGGAGAAGGATTTGGGCGTTTTCATGGATGATAAAATCGACATGAGACAACATTGTGCACTTGTGGCCCAGAAAGCCAACCATATCCTGGGATGCATCAAGAGATGTGTGACCAGCAGGTTGAGGGAGGTGATTCTGCCCCTCCACTCTGCCCTTGTGAGACCTGACCTAGAATACTGCGTCCAGTTCTGGAACCTTCAACACAAGAAAGACATGGAGTCGCTGGAGAAAGTCCAGAGGAGGGCTACCAAGATGGTCAGAGGGCTGGAACACCTCTCCTACAAGCACAAGCTGAGAGAGTTAGGTTTGTTCAGCCCACAAAAGAGAAGGCTCTGGGAAGACCTTATAGCAGCCTTCCAGTATCTGAAAGGGGCCTACAAGAAAGCTGGGGAGAGGCTTTTCACAAGGGCCTGTAGTGATAGGATAAGCGGTAATGAGTAGAAGCTGAGAGAGCATAGGTTCAGACTAGATATCAAAGGAAGAAGTTCTTTATCCTGAGGGTGGCAAGGCACTGGAAGAAGTTGGATGCTCCATCCCTGGCAGTGTTCAAGTCCAGGCTGGATGGTGCATTGAGCAACCTGATCTAGTGGGAGATATCCATGCTTTGGCAAGGGGGTTGGAACTAGACAATCTTTGAGGTCCCTTCCAACCCAAATCATTCTATGATTCTGTACAGAGGAACTTCTGGCTTATACGGTTTTTGCAAGTAGTGAATGAGGTCAAGGCTCTGTGCAACAATAAAAAAAAAAAAAATCAGGAATTACAGGAGCTATTAGATATCTTCTTTCACAGGTTAAAACTGTACATAAAAATCAGAACCTAAAGATGTGGCAAGTGAAAAAGCGTTTGTAAAAACGTTTAAAAGCTTCACCCAGTTACTGCACAGGGAGGCAGAGTTGGTGGGAAAATATCTCATTAGCTTAGACCTCAGACATTGAGTCACTACAGGTAATTTACAAGGCACAGAAGAGAACTACAATGAGGTATCTGAATAGATGTTTGCAACTGAAACGGGACCAAAAAGCAAATGATCAAGCTAATTTAAATCCTGTATTTCTGTAGCAGATTCAAAACTGTATCTGGATGGACATTCCCAAATTTTACATCCCCCATCCACAAGCAAGTCTGTGTTTACAGATTTGTGGCACAGGGATTTGAGAGATAACATTCCAGCTAGAAACATGAAGTAAGATCTTTAACTACCGAGGTATGCCAAGTGGGTAGGAGGTCATCAAAACACCTGTGAGCCAACCACGCTTTGATGATATTTTTTTGCACTGTACAAACAGTTCAAGAGAACATTTCTCTGTGTCAGTAAAGCGCTGGTAATTTAACTACAACACAGATGTGTAAAGGCACAGAAAAGTGGAGATTCCTTCTCCTAAGAGTCCCAAAGACTAAGACTGCAGTTTAAAAAGAAATTCACAAGCCCCAAGGTAAGATAAAACAAGAGCTAATTCATCAGGAAAAACAGAAATACTAGAAGTACAATTTTTTTTCCATTGTTTCCCTCCTCTTCTGCGATGCTTTTCCCATTTGTCTCCTTATTCCCCAACTCAGATTTCTGCTTTATTTTCTGCATTGTATTCTGATATTCCATTCTAGTTTCACAGAAATTTTCCCAAAACCCCCAACAAATTAAATAAATTATTACACTCTCTAAAGCATTTATGATTCTATGATTCTCCAGTTTCTAAGCCAAATGCTCAAGGACACAGTTGGGAGGTGGCAGAATCAGACTTTTCAGGGCTGCTTTAGATCATTTGCAGGCTGAACCTTATCTCACAGTTGCTAGACTTTCTTTGGTCCTTGTGGTTATGTGTTTACTTTTTATTCCATCTATTTGCTGAATGCATATACATAGATGCCATGGAAGTCAGTCACAGACCACCAAATGTACCCATAGGTCAACTGTTTATTTCTGAAACAGCTTTCTATAAAAAAAAAAAAGTAATCCTTTAATGAGAAAATATGAGAAAGAAAATCTGCTCTTGATTTGACATCTTTTAGGACAAGTTTTAACCAGAAGGAGAATTTAGAAGCCAAGTTATAACATACGTGGTGGGTGGGGCAGGTTACAATACAGGTGTTGGCACAAAGCTACCCAAGGCATTATAAACACAATGCTAAAATAATATGATCTCTTGAATGGAAAACCACAACCTCTGCATTTGAAAGACTTCATTTTACTTTCATGTGAAGACTTGTTGATGGCATTGTTAAATGCAAACATCAGAACCCTTTCCATGTTCCATAATGTAGTGCAATCTTGAATACAAATAAAGAGAGAAAAATATAATCAGCATTAAACATACTCAAAACTCTGAGGGTAATTGTTTAAGAAGGTGGCAGACTTGGTAATCCTATTCCTGCCTGAATGACTGATCATGACATGCTCTGAGGACGCACTAAAACTACTTTTAAAATCCTGGTTTGTTCTCATCCGTCCTGCAATGATTAAATTTGTGGGTTTGTTGTTAACTGCTTCAGAGCAATTTCATTCTTATAAAACTAAACGTCATTCTTGTGACTGATTATGCTGCAAGTATGTGTTACATTTTCAAAAGGGCAGATATATAGTCACTGGAAAACACACATAAATTTTAGTATGCTTCCATGCTATAGTTCCAGAAATATCCTCTGCCTTTTGCAAAAACTACTTGTCTTTAGGAGTTGAGGGAGGAAAGAAAGAAGGGTCAGCTCCTTGCATTTGTTTTTCCTTATTCACTTTGAAGATTTTGAGGTGTGTAGTTTTAACAATTTATTCTGACAGGCTAGGAAAAATCCTGTATGATGAAATAACTGGGAAGTTTTAGATGACTCTAAAATTTACTATGGTTTAAATGCTGGGTTTTTTAAAATGTGATTTATATAAAGTGCCAGAAATAAAATCCTCTAACACCAGCTATTGATGCAACTTTTAAGTTCTATATTTATATTGTTGCACTGCTCTTTATGACCTCTGCAGTACTGCATTTAAGCATGTTCTGCTGGGTTTTTTCTCTGTAAACCATACACTGGTTGGCATAAAGTTTTACAATGCTCACTAAGTGAGGAATAACTCCACTAAAGCCATTAGAAGTACAATATAAAACTGATGTAGTTTAGACTGCATACACACTCTCCTTGGCACAGCACACTCAATCATCAAAAAATCCCCAAAACATGGATTTCAAAGTTCTTTGATCTTGTGACGTGCAGAATAGTAACCAGAATACAGAGTGCACCACTGAGATGACTATACTGATGCTCATGGTGTTGCTGCATCCTGGACTTCCTTAGTTTTCGCAATGAGACCTGCTAAAACACGACAGAATTTAACGGGAAAACTGTTTTCAGGGGGCCTAGTCTTCTCCCAGTGCAAGGTTTTCTAGATCACCTCATTACGCTTTGAGTTAGGCCTTGCAAATATTTGAATGGGGATCCAGACAGCTTCAATGCTTTCTGCTGACAAGACAGCATGTGGGGACAACTGCAGAAGAGGGCAAAATAATAACATGCTACGCACACGCTGATGGCAGAACTGACTGCAGATAGCTAGAAATCTGGCTGATCCTTCAAAGAGACAGGAAGAGGCAGAAAAGAGGAAAGGAACATATCAAGAAAGCATGGTTTTCAAGGCCAAAAAAACCCCCAAACATTTACATTTCAGCAGAAAGTTATTCTTTCAAACTTCTTTCTTTTAAGGCAGCCTCATAATATGCCTGCATCAAAAATGCCTCTAGAAGCAGGCAAATAAGGATTAGTTCAAGAAAAAAAACCAAAACTACCAAATATCTTAAGTCCCATGCAAACACAAGCTGCTAGAGAACACTACATACCCAACCCCAAACAAATTCCCTGCTCTGTTACTAAACCAGTATAAAACACAAAAAGTGTACCAGTTACTGTTTTGCCACACAGAATACTACTTACAAAGAAACAGCAAAGTATTTATTCCAGATTTTAAGATACCTAGAATCATAGAATCATTTAGGTTGGAAAAGACCTTTGAAATCATTGAGCTCAACTTAACACTGCCAAGACCACCAGTAAACCATATTCCTAGAGTGCCACATCTACACATCTGTTAAATACCTCAATCTCAGTGATTCAACCACTTCCTTGGGCAGCCTGTTCCAATGTTTAACCACCCTTTCAGTGAAGAAAGTTTTCCTAATGTCCGATCCAAAAGTCCCCTGGTGCAACTTGAGGCCATTTCCTCTTGTTCTGTCACTTGTTACTTGGGAGAAGAGAGCAATCCCCAACCTCACTACAACCTCCTTTCAGGTAATTGGAGAGAGTGATAAGGTCTCCTCTCAGCCTCTTTTTCTCCAGGCTAAACAACTCCAGTTTCCTCAGTTGCTCCCCATCAGACTTGTTCTCAAGTTCCTTCATCAGCTTCGTTGCCTTTCCTTGGACATGCTCCAGCACCTCAATGTTTTTGTTGTTGTGAGGAGTCCAAAACTGAACACAGTACTTAAGATGCAGTGTCACCAGTTACCAGTTCAGGGGCAAATCACTTCCCTGATCCTGTTGGCCACACTTCTAGCATCCATTTACAACAGCTTAAGCTGTTTCGCTCTTAGAAGCTCAGTAGCACAGGAAATTATGAACCATGTCATGGGGCTACATGTTAAACATAGTGTACATTCAATTTAAAAATCTGCAGGATCCAAGCAACTTTTCCAGCAGCACACAAATACTACCTTTTCTCCTCACAAAAAAAAAAAAGGTCCCAGACCATTCAGAGTCATTGCCACTGAACATAAGCCTGAGTTTCTGCACTTATTTTACCTTGCTCTTAAAGCATTTGACCTTCTATGATGCAATTTTTCTACCACTAGATACTCCCGGAGAAAAATCATTTTCGGGCTTTCCTACCAAAGCACAGCTGCAAATCAGTCTGTTACCATCTCTACTGCAGCCTCAAAAAATCTCACGAGCTTTCTGCTAAAAGGCTGGAATAGGCAACTCCTTACCCTCCTTACCCTCTTTTACCATAATAGGCTGCTCTGGAAGAGGTGTAGGAACAGACTACCCTGCCTTCTCACTAAATAACCCTCCTACCTGGGTACTACCTCATTAATTTTCTTGCAGAGAATCTCAAAGCAGAACTGAAAGCTTCTAGTCAAATATTATGTCAATATGAATGCTCTGTGCTCTCCCACAGAGAGTTTACTTTTATTATTTTGGTTTCCACTTGCTGAAGACATTTCAGAAGACAAAATTATTCATTTGCAAGTGGTGGTGCAGCGCGGAAGGCCAATCTGTCACTGAGTCCATCCTTCCTAAGAGAAACAGCGTCAAAACTGAGATAAGGCATTTGGACGATAGTTGAGAGGACTATAGTGTCAGAATAGCTCCAATTTTTTAACATAACCTGCCCCTGAATAACAAAGAGTTTATAACTACTGTGCGAAACAATATTGGCTTAGTAGGAAGACTGTAAAACGTGATCCGAGTTGTGTTCCTTAGTCGGTATCTGTGTTATAGAATGACAGACGTTTAGAAAACTTACATTGACAGATGTGAAAAATAGAGGTTTTGGATGAAAGGGCCTCAGACAGAAGAACAGTTCAAGAGCAGCACAGTTACTTGTACCGAGCTTCATTTACATACTGTTACTCCACACAGCTGAGAGTTCTCCACAGATACCATTTTCTGTATCAGACTACGTACACCCAGGATGTTGAGCTACAGGAAGCAACTCTCTCAAGTTTTTCCAAGTTCCCTTTCCTCTTCCCATTTCTTCTCCTTCCCCCTCCCGTTTTCCAAATACCACAGGAAGTGTCCACCAGAAAACAGAAAATGTTCCCTAAAGTTTTGACAAATTCATAAAGCACTAGAAAGAATGTCTATAGCAACAGAGCATGTTAATCCATCACTAGTCCTCAACATGTTTAAATATTTATCTTTTAAATATTTAACATATCCATTTTCCAGTAATGATTGGTATCAATCACCCTCACTTTTTCTAATAGTTTTCTCTATTTATCATCTTAATTTACATCTGGAACAGTGGTGAGCCAACAGAAATCAAGCAGAATTCACTCCATCCGGCAACAAAGTTGAAGTCATTTAGAAGACTGTGAAAATCAGAAATCCTGTAATTTATCTACTTTTGAAAACAATCCTGTGATTTTAGTTGTGCAGAGTAACTCAAACATGCCTCTTTGTATTTTACTGGTAAGTAGACCATGTTTAAAGACTTCACCTGCACTGTTTTATATGCTTGTGTAACTATTATACCAAGAGTTCTTAATTTTGCCTGTAAGCCAGAGCAAAAGGCTGGATTGTACCAACCTATGCCATCAAGTCAAATTCCCTCCATTAGCAATGATCCCTTCCAACACAAAACCGTCTAAAAAAAAAGGGCAAAACCTTCCTTTTTTTCTTTATATTCAGTTTCTTCTTTTTCAGGAAATTATCATAATCCATAAACTTTTAGTGTAGAAAAGCACATGAGAAAGTTTCTCCATCTTGATTATGAATAGATAAGGCGAAAACATGAATTCTAGCAAAGATAGTAGGACAACACAAGCATTGCTCAGCAAATATATGTTCTACCATTTTTTGTGTGTCAGCTGTATTGATATAGCCACGGTACACAGGCACCTACAGCAGCTGCCCCAGGCCTTACTTTCCCGAGATAACTGTTTCCAACAGAAGACACAGGATCTGGATTATCCAGACTTCACTTACGGCTGAAAGGAATAGCTTAGCCCTCCATGCCCTTGCTTCACCCACTTAGGATCTGCAGAAGTCCCTAATTTTTAACATACCTCACCCACATCTTCTACCCAGAGGCCTTCTGAAAGCTTTCATATTCCAGACAGTACCAAAAACCAGCCACTTTGAATCCCCCCATCTTCTCGGGTTGTACCTCTCAGGAGTTGTAGCTCATCATAATTCCGCTACAGTCAGTACAGCTGTACTAGTGCCAGACTGTGTCAGGCAGAAACATTTTGTCACATTGGGGTTTGCAGTGTAACTGAAGGAAATAATTGCTTCAGAACAGCAGCACTATCAAAAAGCACCAGCGTTGCAGATTTTTACTCCCTTATTTTCACACTAGGGGTCCAGTTTTTACACACAAAAAGCCAAGACATTACGAGAACAGCTCCCTATATGTGTGTGTAAATTCTACCTGAAACAATCATAAAACATGTTCACAGAATGTAACAAGTAACCTTTTATTAACACCAAGAATAGCAACAAGTTTTGGAAGAAAAAAAAAAAACAAACCAGGCCTTAAATGCCAAGTTTGGATCTTTTTTAAAATAAACGTGGATGGACAATACAACAGCTTTGTATATCAACTTTTGCTCTTCCACCCCCCTCTCTCCTCCATTTATTTTTTCCTTATTTTAAAAGCTGTCAATTTAATGAGCCAAAATGAAGTAAATGGTAGCAGACCTAGAAATCTGTGCTGCAATGGCATGCTCAACAGAGACTTGATTGCTAGCAAACAAAGATCTGTCCACTCAACATCTGGCTCATTTTGATCCTTTGAGTTTAGCTGCCAAATGACTATGTCATTTGGATTCAAGAGACAGAGGCATGAGGGAGACCTGATATCATCATCCCAAATGGCCTGGGTCTTGCCCTGTGCTTAAAAGCAGTCTTTTTAAAACCAGCGAGAGTGAAAGAAGTTGTGCTGCTCTCAGGAAAATCTGACTTCATAAAAAGTTCCACAAGCCAAAAGCTGGAACGATTAGTGGCACACTGGGACGTGGAAGAAAACGTGTATGCGTGGTACACTCACAGGCATGTTATAAATTTCTGTAAAGGCACACATCAATGGGGCTGAACACTTTTAGCGCTGTACTTTCATGCATGCAGCTTCCAGCTTTAAGCCTATAAAAATAAATCTGTCTACTTACAGAGTCATTTTATAATCCCTTTGATTAATCATCCTCAAAAAAATTAGGTTTAGAAAACCTGTTTTCCTCCACCCTCATATATTTATTCTGCAGTAATTTTTATCTGAAACAAAACACCTGAAAAAGTCCATAGCTGTTACCGCATACCTATATGATTTGAAGAATACCATGGAGTAGACTTAGCCTTACTTTTACTGAAAAGTGGGTCTCCTTTTTTTACGTTCTCTATTACAGCAGGCAAATATTAGATTCCTTCTGAAAGACCTTCTAAAGATTGCAGGAGGCTGCCAGGATGGTGATGGAGGGGCCTCCAGCAGAGGTAAAGAATTTAATAAAGCCAGTTGCACTCGTGCAGATTTAAACCCGCTCACAAAGCATACATTAGGACTTCGTAAACATCTTTAATAGAACAAATGCTTGACACTCCAAACTCCTGCTGATGGGGGAGGATTTCACAGCACTTAAACTCTTGTACAACTGTCTCCAAATGGCCCATTTACCTGGGTCCTAAGCACAAGGAGGAATTTGGCCGCAAGGAAATCATAGCGGACTGAGAAAACGTGACACCGAACCTCTGGCTTTTGGAGGAGGATACATCAAGTAGCACACGCACGTCAAATCTATTGTTCTAGTAGGGAAGCATCACAGCAAGCATTTGCCACACCAGACATCTAACCCAAGTGACCAAAACCAGCTGGATGCTTTTGGTCAACCTAAGAGGGCTCTTCAGCAGATCCAAACAGCAACAAAAAGCACGGGAGCTACCAGCCTGCTGTGGCACAGCCACACATCAGTACCTGAGAGTGCCTCAACACAGAGCCTGCAAGCACCAACACTGAATATTTCAGTCTCCCACACCATTACGCTCCCACATCAGCAGGTACAGAAGTCGCTGGGAACACCTGCAAGCTGGAGGCTGCAAGAGCAGCTGTGGAGCTGCAAGGTGGAAGCCCCTCTCCCATCTGCAGCCGCTCCAGCTCGGCCAGTTGCTGCCTCAGGCTGCACATCTGGGGCCCTCGGCTCTCACATTGGACTTCAAAACCTCTCCCCACGACGCAGCTCTTTTGTACCCTGTGCGTGGCTCTTGTTTGCCCTTCCTTCTCACGTGCAGGTTGCTGTGCCAGATGGATCGGGGAGGTTGTTGAGTCCTACTTTATAAGGCTGGGAATAAAACCAACTTGCCTCCTATTACTTACTCTGCAAAATCACACTTTCCATTATGTTTTCTGAATTACCCATAACTTCAGCCACACACTTGCTAGACAGCTCAGATGCTCTATTTCAAAAGAACTTGACATTTTTCTAATAGGGTTATTAGGCAGTAAAATAACCCCAAAACATTTGTAAAAGCAGTTTGTGCTCAGCTGATTTTACAGACTCCAAAATCATTATAAGAACTGCTTAAAAAAACAATTAAAAATGTCTGAAGAGAAGACACAACTGATATTGGCCTCTTCAGATTTCAGTATAATTCAGTCCTATGTAAATTTCTTAAATGCTTTAATCAAGCAATGACTGATTTTAGAGAAGCCAATTTCAAACATTAAGTCACATATTCATACAAAAAAAAAGGCAATAAGTATGGAAATAAGAATATTCCTCAAGAATTATTGAATTAGAGTAGTTTTAAAGGTCTAGGCTTAACTGCACTTAGTTATTATTTCTCCCCTTGAAAGTGTTTGAGAAAATCTAGCAGCACCAGAAATCTTAATTTTATCAATAAACAACTTAATTACAGCAATAACTATAAAACCAGTCAGGTCATCTCATATTTTATATCGCCCACAGGAATTTCAGACAAAATAAAACATGGTGTCTCTCTATGGTCCAATGATACAAAAAGAACAATAACAAATAACAAATGACTGAATCTTGCAAATAACAAAACAATCAGTTAATTTTAAAAAAACCTGTTACTAACTTCTGAATTGTAAGAGATAAAACTGAGGGAAGTATTTGTTTATGCCAGAGAACCAAAAAAAAAAGCCAAAACCCCACACCCTTACTCTATTTCAATTTTAATTATTGTAAACTAGTATCTTGAGATCCGTTGCCTTGTTGTAGTGAAATCAAGCTCTCAGGTAAGTATTCAAATTATTATTCACTAGCAAGTCATTCGCAGTTTGTCTCATTAACAATTTTGAGTGTTTCATATGGAAGAAAACAATTTTATGAAAACTAGAGACACACCTCACTAGCTCAACGGTCAGAACGCTGCAAAGTGAGGGTCTCCGATTCACTTTACACTGACAGATCAGAGATTCTGAACTAAAAAGAAATTAGAAGTGTTGGATCCAGCCGAGCGCTTGTGGAACAAGTATCCACGGGGCTTATTCAGAAATCATCCACTACAGATTCCTTTAATTTCTGGTTTAAATAAATACATTTTAAAAAAAAGGGGGGGTGGGGGACGACACACACCACCACTGGCAATAAAATTTACAACCTTGCATGAAAGCAAAAATCTTAAAAAGTGACCTCAAGTAGAATGACAAATCAAAGGCATTGCTCCTTCTAGGATCCTGGAAGCTAGCACAGAAATTTAGAGAGGGGACACATGTGGGTAGTCTGTGGAAGGGGTTACCTCATCAAAGTCCAAAGAGGGGCACAGAAATACAGAATGCAAAACTGCAACCTAAGCTCACAGGAAATCCTGACTGTAACTTGGACAGTTTTTATCACTTTCTGTCTCAGTCTCAGCCATGCATCTCAAAAGGTGCTCGCTGTCATACTCAGCTAAAATCCCAAATCCAGTCCATGCCTATGGGAAGACCAAAAAAGCTCACCATGCTCCAGAAAAGGAGTAGAAGTGAGACCAAGCACCACAGAAGAATAGGGAAAGTTTCCTCCTGGTCCCCTTGGGTGATCAGTGAAACACCTGAAGAAGCACAACCAAATCACCACTGCTCAGAATACTATGGCACGAAGAAAACTTCCTTCAGGATTAATTTTGTGGCTTGTCCTATTACACTCCCACATTTTCAAGCCTAAAATGACCCAAATTCTGTTCTATAATTGCTTCCACTAAGTGCCCCCCTATTGCAGTTAGTCTGTGTCCCTCACTTCCACTGCAGTTTTGGGAATGGGACCTTAGAATTTCATTCCCTTGATAGCAAGCAGCCACCTTCTAGTTTCTGGTTTAAATTTATCCCTTTCAACCAGTATCCTCTAAATAAGTGTTACCCACTCCTCTAAGCATCTTCCTACGTATAAAGCATTCTTATATCCTCTCAGGGAACATTGTGCTCTGCTAAACATTAAACTACTCTAGCCCTCCTCACAAAGTCATCCAAATTCCTAGTCTGTCCTAACTGGCCTTCTCCTATACTACTTTTAACTGATTTCCATTGAAGACAAGTGACTATATCAAATGAAGCAATATAGAAGGAAATGGAAAGACTGGTAGATGAAAGTGTCTGAAGCAGCCTTCTTTCCTATATTTTATTCTTGTGGAGCCATGACCCTGCCAATCGATACAGCTAGCACTCTTTCCCATCAAGTCACACTGCATAAAAAGTTTCATTTCAAACGAGATATTTTTAATGGCTGTTCTTTTCAAGGAAGAAGAAAAATCCTTTGATCTGAACCAAAGTGTTTGTGGCTTTTTTTTTTTTTAAATTCAACATCAGCTTTTACTATCCAACTGTTAAAATAACTTCCTATCATGGCTCTGTGTATAGTTTTTCAGTCACTACTTACTCATCATGATGATGAATGTATTTCTAGCTTTACTGTTGGCATAGAGAAGATAAATGCTGGCCTTAAACTCCTGAACTCTTGCCTCAAGATTAGGTTGTTTTCTTGCTTTGTTTTGTGGTTTTTGGTTGGTTCGATTTGTTTTGGTTTTTTTTAAAAAAAATAATCTCCTTTATAACCACCTGTAGTACTTAGGAGACAGGGGGACAGTGCTACATCACCATGCATTGATTTTTCAACTGAGAGATAGAGACATTACTATGTCATTAGTTTGTATCTCATCCTACATGCAAATACATGGAAGTGCTAGGCTCAATAACAGATTTACATCTCTGCTACACTCTAGTCCCACTATAGATAAAACAGAGAACTTTAAAGAAAAGATTAGATTTTCCTCCAGTATACTTTGGCCAAGTTTTGAGCAAAAACATTATCTCCAAATACCTAAGCTTGCATATTCGTATTTAAGTCTCAAGGATACATACACATGCTGTATATATTCTTAAGATAAATTCCTGTGATAACTTAAGTCAACAAAAAGCTCCACCTTACAACTTTACATGTGTGGACTATTCATGCTTCTGAAGACTTCAATATTAGTTTTTTAGCTTTGCTGTTGGAAAAGCATAGAGTGCAAAAAAGAATGCAGGCTATGTAAATAATTTGACCCCAAAATTACTTATATTTCCTACTCATTATTGTTAACTGCTAAAAATACTCTCCAGTTTTAAAATAAAGATTTCAGAATAACTGAAATAAATTCAGAGTACTACTTTTTCACCCCAAGTTTTCCACCTTCCAGATGTAGTATGAAGATGAATTTGGCTATTCAGTAAGATACATATAAAATTAAGAAAAATGTACAGAAGTACTGTTTTTCCTGAGGAAAGTGGGATGAGTGTGCTACAGGAAAGAAGAGGAATGGAACAAGCAGAGAAAAAATAATCCAAAACACGTAATTTATGATCAAGGTAGCAAGTGACAGCACCAAAAGCCAACAACTAGTTTCAAACCAGATTTCAGGGTGTTATTTACATGCCCAGCAAAATTGCATCTGGCACTCATGTTTTAATACTTCGACATTTTAAAACCTTTTCATTTCAACTTCATAAATGAGCTGCTTTTTCCTTGGCAAGAAAAACTTATGTTTTCAAGTTAGGTTACTTGGCAAAACACTTGAACCACTGTCAGAGTTCCTGCTTTTTTATTCTGAGTTAAATCATTCAATTTCCTCCTCATTTAGAAAATTCTAGATTTTTAAGTGGTGAAAATGAAGTTATCATTGCTTTATTGAGACACCAACTACATCTAAGTCAAACCTCAACCATCAGAAGAACTTGAGACAAAAAAAAAAAACAAAACACAACTTGTTTTGTTTAAAAAAAACACCAAACACAAAGGGGCAAACAGCAGTTTTATAGAAAAATCACACTTTATACCTGAACAACTTTTCAGTTAAGGGCATCTTCTAGAGCCAACTTTTGAAGACCAAAATGGTAACTTGCCAATCACTGCTAGATAGCTGATGAACTGGGCCTGACTTTTGAATATAATTGTTTACTTTAAGCTAGACAGAAGAGTAACACGAGTTTGACTTCCCACACCAAACACTATTTGTCATTTCTAAGAAGTACCTCCCCCAGATGAGACAATTTCAAGATCAGCAGAATGATTTACCGACAGCTTACAGCGTAACTCAGCACTCCCCATTCGACCTTCTGCCATGTTTACAGATCCAGAGACCTCAGCCTCTCAGCACTGGCCCAGCTCACAAAGCATCTCTTAAGTACTCTTTAAAAAACCTCCAGATTTGGTACCTCCAAACTAGATTCCCTTATGTCAGAAGTGAAGTTGAGTGCACTCACAAAATAAAAAGGCACAATTTTGAAAGCTGGTATTCACTCCCTTGCTGTTGACCTCATTTGGATTCACAAGTGAGGAATAATTACAGCATAGAAACAGTTCTATAGAATTATGAGATTTTAAAGTAATAATTTTATACTTAACCAAAAATACAACAAAACAAAGCACTCACTGCCAGACTGATCAGCTGTTGCAAAGAACATCACTCAATCTCTTGAACAAGCTAGAAAACAAGTTATATCAACATCAAGATAGTCCAAGACACAGCCGACAGACATTATCTACACTCCTATAGGCTCTATACTGAACCTTCTGTAAAGCAGTTCACCAGTGTCATTCACATTTCCATTGGCAATTCTTTAACAGGCAAGAAAAAACAGCTCCTGTTCCCTTGATCATTTGGGGGATTTACATGGGGAGAAAACTGAGACCATTTTCATCCTGTGCACGGTGTCCAAACATCCTAAACATTTGTGATATGTACATGTCCTGGTTTGAGCTAAAAACCCCAATCCTCCTTAGCAATTTTTACTTTCCAGTTTAGTCTCTTCTAAAAAGGCTGCACTTTCTGAAGTCAGCAGCATGTTTTTGCAGACTGTGTGTGCTACTGGCAGTGACAACACCTGATGTTTGCAGTAACTGCCTGGGACTGGGATGCAGAAAGGCTCTTGCTGATACTTATTCCTGTAGTGACCAAGGCCGCTGCTGGCTCGTGTGTGCCACGCTTACTTAGGAAGTAAGAAGGTTCACAAGGAAGTAAAAGGTTGCACCTCTGGCAGGTAATACACAGTACATAGAACATAGAATGGCCTAGGCTGGAAGGGACCTTAGAGGTCATTTAATCCAACCTCCCTGTCATGGGCAGGGACGCCTCTCAACTAGACAGCACAGCTGCCCTTCAAAATCAAAATCTTTAGCTGAGTTCACTACTGAAAACTATTCCTATAGTATGGAGTACTCTTGCAGATGTTTTAGCCTAGGCTGAAATAAGGCATAAGAACCAAATGAAAATCTGAGCATGCCATATCTGGTCCTAAGCCTGTATCTATATCCCACCTCTTACTGCGCATCCTTGCTCCTTTAGGAATAAAGTGGACTCCAAAAACTCCCACCACCACAACAGACAGATTAGCCTGGTAATTATGGATGTAGGCTGGTCCACCATTAGGAGACCCATTTCTCACATAGTAGCTCCAAAGAGACACCGTTGTCTTTGAAGTCCACCTTGCATGCATTCCCCCAACTCCATCTCCATAGGAATATCTTGTTCAGGCCTCCTCCTAGGATTGCTCCTGCTATACATAAGAGTACCTATTTCATCCACCTGTCCATTTACCATTTCCTTTGGTGATGTGGTGCAGAAGTGAAGTCTGCTTCTTGGACTTGACTCTGCAACTAACTGGTGGACAAAACTTTTTTGGAAAGATTGGGCCTCAGGTGCCTATTTGTGTTATAAAAAGCTCCGCAGAACTAAGATAAACCAAAGCCACAATAAAACAATGGCTAATTTTTTTTCACTGTAATACAGAAGTCTAACAAAGACTTACTAATCTTAGCATAAGCCAAACAGAGCTTTTCTAGGGACAAGTACAGAACTGCACTTTCCAGAGTGTGAAGTCCCAGAGAGACTGCCTGATGGACAGCCCACTTTCCTCCTCATATACTAGTCCTGGCCACCACTGATGTAACACTGTGCTTATTGAGAAAATGGTGAAAGAGAGGGCAATAAATTTTTTTGCATGATAGATTATGAATAGAGATCAAGCTTTACCTCTCTGTGCACTACGATAATTCTTTGGTATTCCTGGTGAAGAAAAAAAACACTACAAACCCACAAAACCAACAAAAACTTACAGCAGTAATAAAATGCCTCCTTGAGAAGAAGCATATCTCTTCCTGAATCTGATAACAAAGCATGTGAGCCTATCCATGATTCCTGTTACGTGTTGCAGAGTGGTCATCCTTCACCAAGTTTTCCATCTCAAATACAGTATCCTATCTTTTGTTTTCTGCCCACCCCTTCTCTTTTTCTCAATACAGTAACACATAAAAGCACACAGGCAAAAGGGTTTAACATAAAGACTGGGCTTAGGAGTGCCAAGTTGCTGTATCAGCTCTACTTAGTTGCTTAATCCCAGGCAAATTTTTGTCCTTGAGCAAAGTTTGTCAACTGTAAAGCATAAATAACTTTCATGATACGCATGATATTTCATATTTATCTTTATAAGTAAGACTAATTAAACCTGGCTTTGTAGAAATCTTCAGCACAGGGTGTGCACTGAGTGATGAGTGAAATTTCATGTAGAGGTGTATTATAACAGATACAGAATTACATATAAAGGTTCACCCATGGATCAACTGCAATCAGTTGGTTTTTTTCAAGTAACATGATCATATTGATTTTATACATACAAATTTAAATCAACGATTAAAAGCAAAAAAAAAATTGGATAATATTAATTCAGATATTACCAAGTAGCAATTTAGTGGGAAGAAAATTCAAATTACTGTGAAGAAAGATTGCAGACTTCTGAACCATTTCCAGCATAGGTTACATAGCTTGTTTGGTTTGTTTCTTTTCTTCTGCTAATGAGCACAACATAAGATACTTCATTTAACGTTTTCCTAAGAACTAAAATAATTTTCCTACCTCCTGTGAATTTCCTAAGGGAGAGTCAGAGATGAATCAAACAGTGAGAAGTAGTACTATGGCACAATAAATTACCATCTGAGCCTCCCTTTATATTAGTCCCAATACAACCATTTACCACTTGATTTTCAGCTATATAAACTGCCTCTAAACATTTTCTCATATGGAAAAAAAATATATTCTCTGCTTCCTTTAACACTACAGTTTTTGTCCTTCCATAAAATTCATCCTCATCTTATTTACTGCTTATCTCTCGTGGCTGCCAGTGTCGGTTTTGCAACACACTGGTCTCTCCGTTTGGTTTTGTCCTACATACTAAGTTTCTTAACTTACTTATTTCTTTTAAAGTGTTATAGCTCAGAAGCACATTCATTTTTCACTCGATTCCTAAAGCACCATGAATGTGCTGCAAGACTACATTTCCAAATAAAAAATGGCAAAATCCCTTTTTGCTTAAGATGGATGGCCACGACTCAAACCCAATGTCACCCAGATGCAATACCAGATGTTTCAATATTAGCACATAGCAGAAGCATGTTGGAACAAGCCCATGGCTCTCTTCAGTGAAGGGCAGTACTGCTCTCCATACTGGTATAAAAACACACAAAACTTAAAGGAAGGTTGAGTGTTCAGCAGCAACAGTAATGAAGACACATCTGTCTCTGGTGAGGCTGTTTGCTCTGCCTTCCTTGCTTTCTCCTGCAGAGTTGTGAGGCCAGTGCTACCAGGTAGCTCAGGACACTGATCTCTCTGGAAAAAAATTAAAAACCGAGCAAGCCTTTTCACCACCAAATCAGTTCCCTGATTAGCTGTACAACCACAATGTCGTATTAGCATTGCTGAGGAGAAAGCAGACAGCCAGGAATTCATACTTAAGTATTCATTTTCTGCTTGCTAATGATATTACAGTTTTCACAAATGAAAACACTTCAAGATGTTTAACACACTGCTATGCAGAGAGCCATTTACTATTTTCGATCATTCCTGAAGTCATGCTTGAGAATGGCTTGTTTGTTTACATTCTTGTTTACTTCACAACTCATCTGCCTAATTGTCATTTGTGATATTGAAAACAAAAACAGAAGGAAACATAAATTGACTTTGTTCAGGGAGTTAAATCTGCTTTTTTTCCTGTAACAGGCCAGCCACAACATTAGTCATCCTTTTCCACTGAAAAAAGTCATGCCTTCTGCTGCTGCCTCTTACTGTGTCAGTCATAAGGGTTTTGGACAATTGTTTGATGAGATCAGCCTTGGGACTTTCTTTAATGCAAAAGAAAAATGGAACTTGACAAGTGTCTTGACCAACAAGCTACAGAGTTTTTCCAAAGACTAGGCTGAACTCCTCCTGGTGAAGTATTTCTTCCTTCGCTAATAAGTCAGTCCTCACTTAGCCAGCAGCAAGCTGAGAACAAATGTCAGGGACTAGGTCTGATCGCACTTAGAAAACAAAAACTGTCCGAGTGTTTCATGCCAAGCATAAAACGCGGAAAGAACACAATTTTAAATCTTTAGGTATTCTGGGTGGTTTTTTTTTTCTTCCATATCTAAGCAAATAACTGTTCAGTTGTGACACTAATGGATACTTTTTTATCAGAATTTGACTACTCTCTGTTGTAAGAAATCTTCATAGTGAAGTGATGCATGATAAACAATGACCAACTGTAAATACACAGAGACAGAAGAAAAGACTGGTCTCAACATCCTGTTTGACAGGAGTAGCTGATGCTTCATTACTTGCCCAGGAGCTGGGACTGAAATAAGAAAAAAAAAAAAAAATCATATGCAGTTACTGATTTATTTTTTTAAAATCACACAAAAGAGTGTTTGTTTTGTACTTCCTAGGTTCAATCACTATAATAAGGCAGAGCTAAAAATTACTGGAAAGACAGTTCCAACTAGCAATTATAAATTATTAGACAGAAAATTGCCACTTTCATACCCTCTGCATATGCAGCAGTTCTTACTTTGTGCTTGCTATAGCATTCCATTTATTAATACACATAAATATAAGCTACAACTTGAATTTTCAGAGGATAGTAGAACACTTTGTGTTCTTTCTTCCCTTGCATTTATCTGAAAAATACTGAGGGCTTCCAGACATATTTGTTCGTACCTGTGAGACAACTACCAATATGGCCTATTGGGTATCTGGAAACAACAGCAATTAACTGCATCATATTCAGAATAAGACTAATACAAATACATGCAAAAATTAAAAAAAAAAAGAAAAATAGTGCTGCATTGAATATGACCTTTGCAGGATAAATGCCATTAACTCTATATATTCCTCTCACTCATTCTGTTGATGTAATTGACTGACTTGATCTAAACATTCTTTTGTTTAAACTGCTGGATATGGGCTTCACTTCAAGCAAAGGGACATGCTTATTTATTCATAGGTACAGGTTTTTAGTATATAGATGCTGTTAAGGTTACTTTGTACATTTCCTCATCCTGGGAAAAAAAAAAAAAAAAGGAAAATCGGACTGCATGATACACACTGATAACCTGTACTATATATGGATTTGGGTCTTAAACTTTCAATGTTTTGCTTTATTCAGCTAATTCACCCTCTCCTCAGCCAAGCTCCTCCCCAAGGCTGCCTGACTGCTGTGCTCTGTGCCCACAATTTCAAGCTTCTGCATAGGGGGGGAGAAGGAAGTGGAGAGTTAGTTATTAGCTGAAGTGGGACAAAGCAATTGTTTCTGATTTAGGATTCACAATTACCTTAAGACTTCCCTAAGCACTCCACCACTAGAAAAATCAAAACTGAAGACCACCTCCCCAGGCATGCAGTGGCTAAAAGGAGTTTTTAGTATGACTAAAAACTTTTTTTAACCCAGTCTTCAATTTTTTGCTTTGCTTTCCATACTAGTAGAATATTCTCTGGATCAGCATGTCAAATTGACCACATGTCAAAGTACCAAACTACACAGAAAAACATTAGTTTTCTTCACAGATTGTCCTTATATATAGCTTCCAGTGAATTTTACTTTTTAAACATAACCTTCATTCTCTATTATCAAATGATTCCAGTCAACTTCATTAGATTGTGATCAGCCTTCCACACACTGATCTACTATGTAGCTAGCCCCTAGGCTATTGAAATAGCTTTTGTGGCTCTTATTATTGTAAGAGACAGACTTAAGCAATTGTCATGGAATGTTGATAAACAGTTCCTTAAACCCAGGTTGATAGCACAACAAGGCTCCTTCCTTGCCACAAGTTACATGAAGCAAGAAAACAAAAGAAAAGCCATGGTTTACTGATGAAGTTGGACTGCACGGATTCCAATAAAAGGTATTACAATAAAAGACATCCCAACTCTACCATGTTCGCTATGAGCTCATTGCTGTAATTGAGAGACTAAAACTTACTGATGTCAAGAAGTTAGAGAGATTAGATATTATGTTTCTTCCCATAGTTGACAAACGTCAGTAAGGCTTATATAAGCTTCATTTTGTTTGCTGTGGCTAATTTAACAAGATTTATTGCATGTCAAACCCAGTCAGACCAAATCTGTACTGCTAGGTGGTCCATTAACATGGGCCTAAGAAATACAGACAGTACCATCAGGATACAGAGTTTCCTTAAAAAAAAAAAAAAAAAAAAAAAAAAGTTGGATTTTTCTTGCTGTTGCTTTCCATTGCATTTCAACTTCCTTTTCACATATATTCTGAATGACGGGGTTTGCTGCTGCCTTCCCGCCGCCACTCACCTTGGTTTAAGGATGAGCTTTCGCATTTACCCTAGACAACAAGACAAACTCCTCCTGTGTGAATAATATCTCCAAGACAAGGGGCAAAAGTAGCTTCGGCTGCACATGACTTTGAATTGCCCACCTTTGCAATGCAGTTTGAAGCACCAGCTTCAAACGGGTGCTGCCTTTGAACAGATCTAGCTGTAGGCACTTCAAGATTAATAGACTGGTTTAATTATCTGCTCCTTAGCAACTGCGGTGTTGTTTCTACAAAGCCAACCCTTCTAATGTGCTACTCCCAGGTTGCAGCAGGCTGGCTTGCTCCAATGCCAGGATATCACCGCAGCTGTACAAGCCACAGCTTGGCAAGGAGCTTCCCTTTCCAAGAGGAGTGTTTTGGTTTTTGACAGAGGCAGGATCTCACGCATGGTATGATCATGACCTGCAGGCTAACCAAACTGCCCGGGATTACAGCACAAGCATTAACTTGCAAAAAGTATGGGTATGAGAAAGGCTAAGAACATTTTTCCTGGTTCCCCTTGGTAAAGTTTAAAAAAGCACACAATCAAGCAGAGTATTTCAATAAGAAATGCCAGGGCACATTGAAATGAAACACTTAATGACTTTTTTCATTTTATTTCTTCTTCTTCCATGTTTGCACTTCAGAGAGTCAAATACAATCTCCTTGAGCTTGCTTTCACTAGCAACCTAGGGAAGAGTAATCTCTTCAGTAACTGTCTAGTCATATGCTCCCTTAGAAAAAGTTGATTACTTATATTCCAGTAGTGAAATCCCAGGATTAATACCTATAGTAGAGTAAGAAGAGATGTCCTTCCAGCAGAGGAGGAACAGAAGCACAAGGTAAACTATTCTGCTTAATCACCAGAAAGGGTTTTGGTTTCTTCAGAGCAAGCACACACTTCCTCTGCTTCCACCTTTGTGGCTCCACTCTCTAAAAGGTGAAAGCTGACCCATTCGCACCAGCCCGTTAATTACCATTGTTCAAGGAGTCCCACTCCCGCAGCATGCTCAAAGAGAGGCTCCTGGAGGTCTATTATCTGACATCCTCGATTCCCAAAATGTTTAAACTGGCATCAGAGCTGGCAGCGGAAGACCCAGCCCTGCTGGCTCATTGCTTTTGCTTTCCTTTTAACCCAAACAAGTTTTACGGCACACGCACAGAAACGGCTGAACTGAGAGAGTGGCAGTGGCTGAAGCCAATCATGCAGAGGACAGACAGAAGACAGAAATGTCGGTGCTGTCAGGGATTCGACTCGCTGGTACTTAACATACTTTGGAAATCACACTCTTGGAAGAGAAGAAAGCATACAGCCTCCCTGATGAAGTAATTTTCAAAATATGTACAAAGCAATACATTATTTCCACAGTATTTGTGCTATGAGCTAAGCCAACAACCAGGGAAGCTTACACTAAAAAAGACGAACAAACAAAAGCAGCTTTTAATCACAAGTGACTTTATTGTGCAGATTGCTTCAATTTACATCTGCGGGCAGCGCAGGAATTTGAGAATACAGGAGAAGACATTTTGCAATATCCTCATAATCATGTGTACCTGAACTCTAATTGCATACTTAGGGCAGTGTTCTTCCCTCTAACACAAAATTTCAGTTGTTTTCATTAAAGCAAGAAAATCAACACAGTAGCAGACACATTGTGTAGCAAATCACCTGATGATTTTACAAGTGAAATACTGAACTGCCTACTATGACAGCTACCTATAAGTAGGGGGAGGAAGAGAAAAAAAAAAAAAGGAAATCAAGATGTCTGTTTGCACTTCCAATTTTCTGGGTCAATTTAATCAGGATTAGATAAATTAATTTTAAAAAAAAGTGCTGCAGTAGAACTAGCAATATTTTTTTAATGTATTAACAGCCAGCTAGCACATCCTAGGCAACCACTTAAACAAGAAATTCTTCTCTAAATACAGTATAAACACTATTCTTGTTCTCCACATAGGATTTTCTATGTCAGTGAAAATAACTATGCAAAGAGTCTTGTGACACCTATACTTATGAAAATAAATTAAGAACTGGATTTACTGGCACTAAAATAGACATAAAGGCCTTTTGGTCAGCTGCATTTGGAAAATATTTAGTGTTACTGCACTTGGCACCGACAGCCCAAAAAACGGCCCTTTGCAAAGATGAGATTTTATAAGGAAGCACCAACATCCCATTACAATAAACTACAAAGCACAGTATTTTTAAGAGCTTTTAAAATATGCAGTTCTACTCCTTTAGATTACCAGAGGCAATGTGAAAGCTAGTATGTCAGGCATCTCAAACTATGTCAGACAAGGCTGGCAAGATGAATAGAGGCTTTGATTTAATTAGCGTTCCAGCACCTGACCAAACAAAGGTGTGTCCAGGCTGAATCAACTTCATACATTAAACCTAATTTTAAAATGTGTAAAGCTGGCATTTAAATATACCAAATAAAAAGGTGTGTGAAAGCAACCTGAAAGATTTCTGTCAAACCTTCAGAACTGGATGAAAGTTAGGCCTTGTCTAGTTCTGCTTGTACGTGGCAGTCACTGGGAAGATTTAGGGGTCTTTCTATAAGAATGTGATTGGGGTTCTTTTTTTATTCCAATACTAAATGTGATTCAAGATATGGCTCTCCTCACAGTATCAGCAGCTCAGAGACACATTGATACCAGTAGGAATTCATTAACGACCTCTGCACAACCAGGAGCAAATGTTAACCACTGGAAGGAAACAATTCTCAGTGTGTTAAAACTATGATTTAATTCCACATTTTTTCTTGAAGGAAGGTAAGGAGGTTGCAATCAGTGAAGGTGGATACAATAATATGGATCAAGAAAAAAAAAACTTGGGCAATACTGGACCTTATGGTTGGACTTGATGATCTCGTGTGTCTTTTCAAACCTAAATGATTCTGTGATTCCTGCACTCCAAAAACTTGAGGCTCACAAGCTGCTTGAGGATAAAATCTTTTTCAACAGCACAAGTGTTTGTTATAAACAATCCAGATTTAAAAGATATGTATATGCCTTAAGATTTAATTCATCTAATGCAACATCGTGCATACAAGAATGCCCAGTACAAAACTATAAAGAAAAAAAAAAACCAAAACACTCAAGAGTAGAGCCCTAGAAAGAACTACAAGATTTGTTGTGAGTGGATAAATTTATGTTAAAGTTACTTCTAGAGCCTTTTCTTTGTCAGGTGATATTGGGCCTTACATGTAAGGGAAAGAAAGAAGAATGGTGAGATAAAGTTGTGTCTAACTTAGAGCAGGACTGAAACTGCCACCATCCCAAAAAAACCCCAAGCAACCACAAATAAAATACCATACACATTCACTTTTGAAAGAAACACAAATCTAAACAGCAAACAAGAGTTTAAAAAAAGGCTTTAAAGTGCCTTCCATGACAAGAGCAAATCAGGCTTTGGTTTATGCACATTACTTATAATAGCAACACGGTGACGTGGAAATACATCTCTAAAGTAAGTATACGTTGGAAATCTGCAAAGCCAAATCAGAATAAACTCTATCCTGATTTAAAAAAAATCTCACACTATAGAAGAGAAGGAAGCTTTTTGTCTTCCACATCAACACCATTCTGCCTGGCCATACAGACCAGAGCTTCTATTTTCTAGATTTCCAGTGCCTTTTTTTCTTTTAACATAATCATTTACTGAGGTGCCAAGTTAGTACAAAAAACTACGAATCAAACTCTCCATTCTTTTAAAACAAGCGCACATGAAATGGTGCTTCAGCAAAATATTAGGTCATAAATCGCCTCTTAAACAAATAAAATCTATGCCATCTGTTTAGTCTAATTTATTCTTCCACTTAATGGGAGTTGGAAGAGAAGCAGGTTCATCTTTTTACATAATTATTCTGTTGACCCAAAAGTTTGAAGCTAATTGTGTAAAGTGTTGCAGTAATTACTTACAACTAACAGAGGTTTCAATCCATCTGATATACATTACGAAATAAATACTTAAACTGGCTTTAAAAATCACTGTAATTTTATTGTCTTACAGCAGGCTCCCAGTTTAAAGCTCATAAATAACCTTCAGAGATGGTTCTATTTCTTCAAACAAATTTAAATTTTAAAATGCTATTTTAAAAACCAGTTTCACATCAAACAAAACTTAAGTAAATGGGGTTCAAAAGGATGAAGCTTGCAGAGTAGTTTTGCCACATTAGAAAACTTTGAACCACAGTAAGTATTTGCATTTCATGCTTTTTTCTTATATTCCATTCTGTTTCTTGGAAAGGCAACAGGGGAAGAGCAGAAACAAAAGCCTGGCAAAACCTCCAGCATGAAACTGGCAACCAAAACAGGATGCAAAAAATACAAGAGCAGCCCTGAAACCACAGCAGCTTCCAAAGGACAACCACTTGCCTGGTTGGCTTGTGTCTTCTGAATACAAAGATTCTCTCTTATTCCTATTTTATGGATATTTTTTCTAATATCTATAAAATGAAAATGAGGCACACAGCATAAGCCAGTGTACTCACTGAGGGATTCCAGATGAGTTAGAGGAAAGATAATGGCTCACAGTTCATAAACGGTTTGTCTTGGCAGTTGTTTGGTATCTTGGTTAACGCTCACTGGTTCAAGCACATAGTAGGCAATAAAAGATCTGGCATAAGCTATATACAAATAATAAAGGACTTGAATTTTAAAAGGCCAATGAAATAAAAATTGATATAATGTCATAGCATGCTCCCAGTGCTACAATAGTTCATAGACTAGAGGGTTAAAAAAAAAAAAAAAAAGATATAAAAGGAAAAGAAAGGAAAAAAGTGCCAACCTGTGAACAAAGCCAAAGATGAACTTGTAGTGAATCCAAGAAAAATGCTTCAGAGAATTAGAAAAAAAAGAAATAATCCAACACTGGCCCTCTACCCCTTTGCAATTGCAGGAGAACCTGATACAGGTTTTGATATTGCATGCCCAGTGCTGCATGCAGAATTGATCCTGACACCAAAGTGAACATAGCGTTTACATGAGCCAGCAAAGCAGCAAACTTTCCAAAATGTGTTAGAGTATAAGCATATCATCACCTGACTTGAAAGAGATTTTCATAGCTGGACATTGCTTACAGGCTGATTAGTTTTATGGCCTGGGATACACACATAGTTGCATTCCAAGTTTGCAGTCATTTGGAAATCTTCCTGGCATCTAAAAGGAAGCAACAATGGGGGACTCCTGGACATTCCCAGTAATTGCTGCTCACAGAGCACATGAGCTTGTGGGACAGAAGTGACGTGGTTGCATGAGCATCTTCCAACTCGCTGTTTGCACTCAGTTATGGAAACATCCAGCAAGACACGGAGACATAAGGACTTAAATTATTTGTCAGTTATCTCTCAAGGCCGCTTACAACCACCACCCTGAAAATAAAAGACTTGGGTGATGCAATCTACAGCTGTGTCAGCACAACTGAAGGGACAACAGCTCATGATACTGTGGGAGAGACTCCTCAACCAGCAAAGGAAACCACCTACCCCTGACATTACGGTTGCATTTCGTTGTGGAAGATTTATTTTTATATGGTCATTAATGATTTCAAAGAGATGAATTTCAGAGCATGACAATGAACCTCTTCCTTAGCTTTACCGCTCATATAAAGGGGATAGTGAATTGGTTTGGCCCTCAGAAAAATAACTTTCACATTTCTGCAAAGCTTAAGCTTTCATGAAATATGCCACACTCAGCTAAACTTGTCAAGCTCAATATGACATGACACCCTTACTAGATCTGCCTTATCAAAATTATGAACAGGCCTATTTATCAGCTCAGTACATTATTAACTCAGAAGTGGAACTCCAAGTGTCAAACATCATTCTCTATCTCAAAACTATGTGATACATTAAGAGGCACGGTACTGTAGGTAGGCTATGATCAAGGACAGCATTTCCCTTACTTTGACTCCTTGATAAAAAGAAACAATTTTATCGTAAGCAAACCTAGAAATACCCATTAGAGCCTCAAGAATCCGTTAGAACATATTTGTCATCATCTTCAAGCACCACATAGAAAATCAAACCTTTAAGAGAGGAAAAAATCTCTGATCTTCACCCTTAGTCATCGTTGCCTATCCACCTGTATACTGGACAGACTGACAGAAATAGAGAATTGTCCGTTTTGCAATTCATTGTACATTTCTCCTACAATCAGTTTGCACATTGGGACAAAAAAAAAAACTTAAGAAATTCCACTTTTCAGCTTTTACTTGAAAAAAGTTGGACTGCATAGAATTAACCTGAGAACAGGAGTGTGAGAAATGTTTCTAATTTCTTCCAGTGCCCAAAGTTCACCAGAGCTCAAAGGACAACTGTAATTCACTCTACACAAAGGAGGCAACAATGTGAAAATGCAAAGACAAACCTCCAGAGCCTTAACTCAATCTCCCTCACCCCAATTTTTAATAGAGAAGGAAAAAAAGAAATAATCAGGTGCTTATTTCATATCTCAAATTGTCAATTTACATAATTTAGTTTGAAAACACTGAGTCTCAGCATGCTGAAAAGGACGGGAACTGCACTCAAGGCTGGCAGACAGATGCCTCTGCTCTTCCTCTGGCTCCAGGTTGGAAAGGATCTGTTCAGTACTTGGGGTTTGTGAGGTCGTGTAAATATTATAAAAGCTAGTGTTTGAATAACGCATATTCTAACCATTTCTAACGGTTTGAGTACAGACACAAGGTGCAAGTCAGATGGATAAATAGTCTTATTCAGGCAGACAAATATAAAAGAAATTAGAAACAGGGTTTTTTGCTAAAGCCTCCATTCTGTGAGGGCTAGCAGTCCAGTTTCTCCCTTAGTGCAGACGCATCAAGCTGCACAGCCAACCAAGGGGAAGGACATCTTTGGTAATTCTGTGGCATCGCAGTACACAACACCTGCCAAACATCACATGCAAAGAGGGTCCCTTCGGAGAGCCGGCCAAGTAACAACAATCCCATCAATACTGTTACACGTCGTCCTCCCTTTCTTGCTCCGGACAGCTCAATATATACAGTTCAGCAGTGTCCCCGCGCCTGCCCCTTAACAGAGTTGGTCAGTTACAGGTTTACACGCGCCAGTGTTTTACTGGGTAGTGCCATTCAACTGTGCAGGCAGCTCTCGCCCCCTCTCTCCCCGGCAAGGCTCTTCACAAAACAGATAAACCTCCTCCTCTCCGTGCCCCAAGGCAGCTCCAAGGACAGAGCCTTTGTTTAGACCTAACCTGGGTTGTCCAAAACCTTTAAAGAGATACCGCACCCCCTACTCCACAAGAAATTCCTCTACACACATGCTTTCTGTTCTTATTAAAAGTGAAACCACTTATAAGGTAGGTATGTGGGTATATTAATTTCACAGTTGCCACTGGCACTAAGAGGGAGCGACACAGAAATCCTCATTTGCATTCTCCTTGTCAGGTATATTGCATGGTTCGCTTCCAAGCCCATGATGTGGAAATTTGCAGGAGTGTTTCATTATTGATTTCAATGTTTTCAGTTAAAATAAGAAACGTACAAGAATTTCTCCTTTTTTTTTTCCTTTTTTTTTTCAACTGAGGTTTCTCAGAAAACTTTTTGTTCAACACTCGATCACAGAGTGAGTATATTCTAGCTTAAGAAAACATGTTTGACCAACAGTCTTTTGCTCTGACACACACAGGATAGTCTCTTCAACTATACTAAACAAATGGAAACGGAGGGGGTGAAGAGAAGCAATATCCCTATAAAAGGCTGGAAGATTTCAAGCAGACAAGTCACAAGATGCTGTGCCAACGTATATGAAAGCATGCACTATATAAAAAAAAAAATCATGATTATATGCTTAATAAGGCTACGTGGTCATGCAATTTAGAAATTATAAGAGAAGCCTGTTAGAAGAGTAATGACATACTTCTTTTATGTTTCATACTGAGGAAGCTTAAAGATAAAATTTGTTTAAAGACATACAATCTCTTTCTAGAATTTGTGTGCCAACACAGGAGGGGGACAAGAAGCTTACTCATTTGTGCAATAAAGCTAACTTCTGGTGTTTTGGATGACTGTCGGGAGGCTGGGCAGGCAGAAATTAGGGAACAGTGCAAAAAACATAGTGAGGTTAAAAATATACATATATTACAGCGATGCTGAGACAGCACTGTTGGGGTTACGGTCTCACTGTGACCAGCTGTTAAATAGCTGTCTCAAAGAAAAAACAAACCCACTGTTAGGGCTGTTATGCACAAAAGCATCCTATCCTCTTCCCGGGAGAACTGTTTATAGGTGAGAGCGTAACAGACTTTTAGCACAGGAAACAGACACAGGAGTGCTGCCTCCTATGGTGTTCCAGTCCCAGTGGAGGCAGCTCCTGTCACAAGAGACTTCAGTCCTCCACCTGCAAAACTTTGTCCTGAAAAATTCTAAAGAATAGACATGACAGAATTGATTAGAAACCTTGTAATCATTGATGAAATTCTGCCATTTCCACAGTGATCTGCAACTGCGTTACAGTACCTAGCACCAGAGCAAGAGAGAAGACACCTACCAAAGATTTGCATTTTCCATGCATAAATTTCAGAGGTGCTCCTGTGTCCCAGTGCCACCCAACCAACCACGCACAGGCTGCAAAATCTTACTATTTCATTTCTGTTATTTACTTTCCATTTCTATTTTCAAGATTGTATGGCACACAGCTTCCTTACAAAGGTTTTGGTCATTTCTGCTATAAATCCAGGTTTTGTTGAACATACACTAGGAATTATCCCACCATAGGCATAAAATACTCAAGCGGGATGTCTGCGTCAAAGATATTGTTATAAATCCACAATGACTAGATTTTGCACAACACAGGCTTTCATAACTTACATAAAACATTAGACCTAAAAGTAAAGGGGCTGGGGTTGACACACACAGCAGATTTTTCATTTGCCAAATTCAAATTTACTCAGGTATTTGTCCAAAGTGATGGGGATAACACAGTCCTGCCCATTCTTCTCCAGGAGCATCTCGCCTCCAACAAGCCCAGCCTTTCCTCAGTTTCCCACCCCTGCAATGAGCTCATGTGATGCAACCATGTATTCCCATCCACATTCAAGAGGCAAAATGCGAGTGACAAGAGGTTTATAAAGTAAAAACTTGTTGTCCCGCACTTATTTGTTAGGATCAAAGCAAACTCCATGGTTCAAGAAGTTTAAATTTGGGGGGGCATCTGGAACTTGAACTCCTATCTTCATCTAGCCATGAAATGTTTAAGATGCTGAAGTGGAGTACCAAGAGCTTGGAAAGAATTAAAAAGAACCCAAGACAACAACAAAAAAAGTATAAATAAATAACCCTGGAGCTGGGAGAGAATAATGGAAGGGGAAAAAAGTGCAATAAGAAATAAGAGGAGTTGGAATGAGGAAGGTGCAAGAAATTTTTTTCAGTGACAATCACCATTGATAAATGCAAAACTTGGAAGAAAATGAACTAAGGAATCATGTGGAATGCTAAGCTTGGGGAGGAAAACTGATGTTGGTTTGTTCAACCAAAATATGCATTTTTTCTTTTCAAATTATACCACAAGCATCTCGCACATAGTAAATCAATGTGAGAAGAATTATAATTACCCAGGAAGATTGCTACTGTGTTCTGGGCTCTGTAGTTCACAGGAGGCAATTTTATACTCATTATGTTTACTCTGCACTTCTGACTGTACTTACGACACAGCATTTTTATTTTTTTTTGTTCTCAATTGAATGAGTTAACACATACCGTGTTGTGTACCACTATCAAAGAAATTTACTTTACAGATTATTAGTAGGAAGACTGAGTAACTCTGGCAGAGTCTGAGATGCCTCTGAGCACCTACTGGCTAAACTATAACTACATGTTGCAGTCCATGTGCCTGGGTACCCTTCAGCAACAGGGCAGTGAGTCACTCACCAGAGGCTTTCCTGTTCGACAAATACACAACCATCCGAGGGCCTTGCTTCTCATGTATTAAATCTGGGTAAGCTTACACTGTTTAATGTTTTACCTCACAATTAGCTACATTCACTTTGATGTAGCAAATTTAAGAGAAATAAGTTACTTTTTAAAAAGTCTTGTTCACTGAGTACGCCTTCTGCAGAGAGCCCCATAAAGCCAGAAAACAATGGACTTCTCAGCAAAAATGAATAAACCTCTGGCTCAGATGAGCACACAGATTTAGCTGGTACTTCTGAGTACTGTCTTTTTGACTGGCCTGCTACTCACAGGGCTTCTCAAAAGTTTAACTCTTGCCTTAGACTCCTCATCTTCTCCCCGTAGCCACCTGATGCTACCAAGTGAGCGGCTGAAGAACCAGGGGTGGGGAGAAGGGCATTGCTCAGAGACACTCTCTTGACCTTGCAGAAGCAAACCCGTGTGAGCAACTGCTGTGACCCACTATGCAAATATTTGAGGAGGGAAGAGAGCTGCGTTTTCATAACTAAACAATAGTGCAGTGCAAACCATAAAGTTGAGCAACTGTAAAACATGCTATAAAAGTAAACAGTTGTGGATACTTAAGACACTGGTTAACTAACACTGCTCTATCTGAACTTAATCCTCATGAAGAAAGGAATTCTCTTCCCATTAGACACAACCGCAGCGAGTTTCCTCTGTTGAGTCTTCCACACCCGGTTCAACCACGGCAGGCACAATCGGGTCAAACTTAGGTAAGATTAAGAGCAGAAAATATCACCAAGTTCCTACTAAAGGAGCAAGAAGTTGAAAACACACAGCTAACATCACATATCAGCACGCAGCTAAAAACCAAGGTATAAAAGTAAAGTCAATGCTAGCATTATCCAGATTCAGTCACAAGAAGGGCAGTAAGCCCAGTTGTAGAATGCTGATTTCAAACACCTTTACATCTGTTACCTTTTGAGCACATTTATTATTGAGAAAAAATGCTTTTCTCTTTTCTTGCTGCAGCTACATATTGCAAAAATACAATCAAGTTTGAATTGTAACACGCAATAACAAAATAAAGTAACTTGGTTTGCATTTAATTGCAGCCTGTGTGGCGTCAGCAAGTGTTACTTAAATATCTGAAACACCAAATCCATTTATGGTTTTTTTTGTTTTTTTTTTTTACAACATACAAACTAAAACTTTTGAAATATGAGTAGAGCCTCAAATGCAGTTAAGTTTTACAAGAGAGAAAAGCAATTCTGGACAGAGGAAAAAATATAAACAAAAAACCCTTCCAGACAGTTTAATAAAGGAACTAACTTATATTGCAGTCCTACTATATCTGGTAAAGTTACAGCTGGAGTAAATCGAGTTTGAGGCCCACAAATGTAAAAACTAGTGGCATGGGTAAAGTTTTAATGACTTCAGTGGAGCATCCTTAGCTTAACCAGTTTGACATCAGTTGTGCAGAATAACTACATACTTAAGTAACTTCAGTATAATAACAATTGTTTTCATAAAAATGTTTTCATAACAATGCACTATTGAACAATGAAGTAGGGGAGAAGTCCAATTTCTTCACCCATCCCCTTTTCTGAGAAATCACAATCAGACAGCTCAATCCCTCCATGCAGCAGTTACCCCACCAGGAGCACTGGCTCTTGGTGCTGAGTAGTTACCTAGTGTGGGCACAAGCAATTCACCAACCACTTGGATCACAGGAGCTAACAGCAGTACTAACAGTATGGATTTAAAGGCTTTTTTATGCAACTGTTTAGCATTACAGAGTTCTCTATCTGAAAATGCAGCCGTGTATTCTGAAAGCCAATTCGGAAAGCCAATGAGCATCCCTAAAAGTTTAGGCACTTCAAGGAATTTACTTTCTAACTCACAGAACAAGCAAGTTGCAGCACCTTGTATTTGTTAATGTAACGCATATTCGAACTATGAAATGTGCCTAAGTATAAAGGCTGGGCTGGCCACTAAACTTTGACAGACGCTCTCTGATCTCCCCACCACCCTCCCAGGGGAGGATAACATGGGAACCAGGGAGAGAGGCTTTAAGGTTGAAAAAGAAACTTAACAAAAATTTAACAAACAATTTAACAAAAAAAAAAGAATAATACTAAAAGTAACAGTGAGGATGTCAAACTATACACATACAAGAATGCAAATATGATCAAAGATGCAAGAAAATATGTTGATATGGGACCCACGCCTTCCAGATGATAACAAGGTCCTGAGCAGGAAATGAAAGTCCCAGAATAGACTCGACAGCAGATGGTAGAGCCTGAGCACAAAGTCCCAACGATAGTCCAAAAGAAACAGCAAAGGAGCTGTGCCTCTGCCACCTGTGGTGGGGGTCAGAGGAAGGCAACCTGCTCCATCGAACGGTGCTCCTCTGCAGCGTGGAAACGGCAACTGGAGCATCATCAGCACTGGGGGAGATGACGAAGAGCTGATGACAATCCTCCCAGCACAACAGGCACCAAAAAAAGGCCCCAGGGCTCCTCTTAGGGGCCCTTACATACAAGCGCCATGGGAAGGAACATTTGGGTCACCTGACTCATCCTCTCCCCATCACAGGCACAGCTGCCCCTCCTCCCCCATCATGGTTGCCCCACAGTCCAGGTAGTCCCAGAAAACTTTCATCCTGATGCTCTCAAACCATAACGCTGGGTATTCACGACATACGTGCAACTGTGCCCTGAGGTATTATGGCATATGGAATACAACACTTGATAAACCTTTTATATGTCACATTCTGCCTCACAATGGCAGGTTAGATCTTTAGTCTTTCTTGACAAAACACACAGGAACGCATAAGATTCACTTTTACTTTCTTTGCAGCACTCCTGTGATCATGTAGCCGCCTATAGATGGCATGAACATATTACTATTCAAATATACATTCCCAAGGGTTAACTGTCAGCCACTGAGATGAAGTGTCTGATGGTCTGGGTAGCACCCTTCATCTTGTTTGCCCCTCGTCTTTTACAGATTAAGAGAAAACCACATTCTTTAAAAAAAAAAAAAAGTCTAAAACCAGAGGGGATTTAAAAAGAAAAAAATTTGACAATGCAGGATGAATGACACATAGGAAGCAGTATTCCATTGCAAATGTAGCTTTAAAATTGACTTCTATTCATGATGAAGTTTTAATGCTGAACTAGACAGACACTACTGTTGACGTTTCTTTGGTCATTGAATTTTATGGTCTCTTCTCATTGAAATTTCATTAAGCAGTAAATGCAAATGTACAAGTTTCCTAGCGTTCTTAGAAGACCTTGAAGAGGGTTGTAAAATTTTCCTCTTGATATTTTACAACAGAAAATTTTACTGTAGGAAATACGTGAGGTTTTTATGGCATATCAACTGCTTGAAGACAGAATAATTACTGAGTCTGTCATCTCATAACATGCACTTATGTCCCATTTGGAGGTGACTTTAGAAAATGTTACAAATAAGTTCAAAGAAATTGGAGCAAAACCTAGGATGTGAAAGAAGATTGTCAATATATACAAGAGCCTCATATCAAAAGTATAAAAGCACTGAGAGCAGAGACAATTTTTGAGGCTACAATGATGGCAGTACGTAGCTCTAGCTACCCACTAGGCCATCTATTTAGAGTCAGAAGTCAGACTTTTTAAAAATAGATTTTAATTTAAAAAATAATTTTAAAAGGTATAAGAAAGGCACACCTCCACAAGCATTTTTAGGTGAAGACTTAAAATACAATTGAGAGAAAAATCATCTTAAAAGAATGATGATATGGTCACAGTCACATCTTCTCAACAACTTTCTGTGAGAATATCGAACACTTAGCAAGAGATGTTCAGTGTCTAAAGAATAAGGCTCTTTCTATTAGGATTCCTTACATAAATTCAGTGTAAAGGACCAGCTGATGCTTCTTTATCCACGAGATTTATCTGTGCATCTGGGTTAAAAATCCCCCAAGATTTAGTGCACTAAGATTTGGAATTTTTGTATATAACAAAACCACAGTAAGTAGCTTATATATAGCATTTTACCATTATATCTCTAGTAACGTTTACTGTTTTTAAAAAGGAATATAGTGATTTAAGTTCTGATTAGTACACATCTTTTTAGTTCTGAACTGAAAAAAACCTTAAACTAATTTTCTTTTAAAACACTCTCAAGAATTACCCTCTCCCAGCTCTTTCAGCTAGAACTTACAGTTAGAATTGAAACCATTAACCACTTTTGACTTCATAATTATGGCCAACCTTGCAATTTGATTATGAAGCCATCTAACGAGTCTGCACATAGACAACAAATTAAGTTAAATGGAGAAATAACAATAGGCTAAGAAAGTGTACAGTGGAGTCATTTTACAAACCTATTTGAGTGAAAAACTACATTGTGAATGCAATTCTCCCTGTACAAAATTAGATCGTTAACCCAGTGTCACTTTTCAGAGCTGAGATTCAATGACTGGTGAGCTGACAACCCTGCATGATTTACAGCAAACTGTCTGCCATCTGCCCGATATTAATCATTTTAGTCTGCAAATTTGGAATAAGGCAATACTGTTGCAGGCTACAATCGACTCCCTTACATTTTTGCTGAGTAACACAGCAAAACATTCTTGTTTAGAAGGAGCTTGATATCTGAAAACAACATTAAAGCCAAGGGAACAAGACTGAGTCCATCTGATGAGTTTTCTAGTTCAGTTAGTGAGGAATTGGGTTTTTTATGCCTTTATGAATATGTTGCTCATCTGACCAGCTGTTTAACGAGCCATAACTTCATCCATATGTGTATGGACAACTATAGGTATTACAGGTATCTAAGACAACTATAGCTAGCGATGAACAATCATCAGATTTACAAATACATGGAATTAGCAAGGGAGTTATTACACAGTAGGTAAAAAGGATACTACCCGCAAGTTCATGATATTATGCATTTATGTTTCTAGAAACTCGCTTATTTAGATAGTTGTAAGAGTCAGCTCACACAGAGATCTTGCAAACACGAGAACAGATTTTCCCCAAAATTCATAAAATAGAAATAAATCCTATTAAAAAATAGGAAATAACCCAGTTGTCCTAGGAACTGGCTAGCAATTTTTGAGTGCTATAATTAATAATAGCAGCCCTGTCAGATTCAGCAGGACAGCGGTAAATGAAAAAAAAAAAAAAAAAGAACCCAAAAAACCCCAATGTCTCTGCTACAGAAGTCAACCAAATTCCTATAAAAATAATAAAAATCTGTCTTCATACAAGATTGCTGCTCCGGTTCATATTCTTCAAAACACCAAGCTTTAGATTGTAAAATGCAATGATAGGAGGAAACAGGACGAAGCAAAGGACACAAGGAAATTTTTACACTTGAAAAATCATTTCAGCTGCTACAGCACAGCTGACCCCTCTCAGCATTAGGTATGTCAGTTCCTTGCTTCCCCAGAACATGAAGGCCTTCCCCAGCTACAGACTTGTCCAAGACTTCTGGGCTACTCTGGGAGCAAGGAAAGGGGTTGCTGTGTGAAAGGAACTACATTTCAACATTTCCAGCTCTAGGGCCAACGCAAAACTAATACCACACAAACAGAGCAACCCGATCTTCTTCAGTGCAGCCAAGATCCCACAGAAGTTCGGCAGTGAAGAGCTGATCTTTCCAAGAGGTCACTTTTGGAGACCCGCGCTGCCACGCTATGTACGATATGAGGCAGAGGTGCAAACTGTGACACTGACATAGCCTGTACTCTGCAATACTTTGTAGTAAAACACGTGGGGCATCTGATCTTAGAAAGACAACATCAACAAGCTGGGACATGGCTTGGGAGCAACTTCTCCCACCCAAGATGAACTTGAAAAATATTGTGTTTCATTTCTACATTACAAATGCTGTTAGAAGTCAGATAGCTAGAGATTTAAACACGGTTGCCAACCTGTATAAAGGTTTTCTGGTTATCCAAGAATACACTTTTTTTTCTGGCTAACATAGTTGAGAAATGTTAAAATTATGTTTCTCAGATACAACTGTGATAGTTGCGCAATCAAAGGCCACTTAAAATATTAAGTTTGCTTTTTCGGATCTTGCTTCATCCAATCTATTTTATGATCATTTACTTTCCTGTTGACAGTTGAGGTCAGTGCAAGAGCAGTAAGTCATATCTCACACTTCAGGAGTTTATGCAATAGCTGGCAACCGGACAACATTTCTGACATCTGGGAACTAATTTGCAAGAAAGGCTCGTGAAATGAGGCCATCCTGAGTTATAAACACAAGCCTAATGATATCTTCCAGCTTTGCAGATCACTTTTTATAGAGTGGAAACTATGCAATTATGTGTATAGTTTCAATTGTCATTACAAAGTCTTTCCTACACACAACTCTTTCTTACTCAATGAGACAAACCATCAGTGTTCAAGATTCTCTGAAACACTTGAGCGAGTTATAATACTGGAGAAACATTTAAAGAAAATGAATAATGAGACCTTACATCTCACACATACACGCAAAGAAAAACAAACCAAACCATGGAGATATTCAGCCCTAAAAGTCCAGCTCTGTATTTTGGACTTTCTAGAAACCAGCAGCTGTGCTGAATAGTTTTTCTGCTACAGCAGCAAACACCTATCTGTAACCATTTGGTAATTGTTGTCTGTTGCTTTGAGTGAAGGATCTTCTCAGACATTTGCCATTTTTTTGCTGGCCAGTCACCATACCTTGAAGTGTTATGAGCCGCTACATATCACAAGGTAACCTATAAACGTGCGATCTTGGCTAAGTCCTTATGAGCTCAGTCTTCCCCTCACATAAAATCATGTCCAAAGTAAGCGCTTTGCTGGAGTGTCAGGTAAGGACAAAGATCCTTGCCCATCTGTTACAGTTGAGGCCCTTCCATGGGTTCTCATAACCCTTTTGTCCTTGATTATTAAGTTAATTACTAGAATAACACACATACAAGAAGTTTATAATTGTGAAAAAACAGTAAACTCGCCAAAAAAAAAATCTGTTGAAGCCAATGACAAACCTCAAGTGACAGAGAAACCCTCAAACAGAGCTGAAGCACAAATTCAGCATTTTGTTTTTTTCAGGGAGGAACTGCAATCTTGGCATTGTACCATCCTGCAACAGATTAGCAGCTTGAAGCAGCTGGTACACGCGTCTTGGATTTCTACTTCAGTTTATTTTGATTCCTTGAACTAAATGTCCTGACTGCATTTGCAGTTTGTAGCTGTGTGAAGCAAAGTTATCCAACAAGCCTTTGCTGCCTGGTTTGCAGGAACTTCAGCAGACCAATCTACAAAATGTCATGCTACCTTGGCAGCTGTCTCACAGGAACAGCAGCAGCACATCATCGTTTTCTCACATGGAAGCAAGCCCCATTTCTGCTCCTGTTCACTCAGGAGTGACATCCTCGTGTGTCATCACATCAGGCAATGACACCACACTGAGCCTCACTCCAGTGCTGAGCTCAGTTGTGAGCCATGCAAAACAAAAACATCAGGGAAGGAGTCCGTAATGTCCTTAGTTCACCACTTTACTCTTTCAGATTGAATATGGGCATCCTTGGATGTCAGTGTGACATTTTCCATATCTTTTTTTCAGAAATGGGGATCTGGAAATAGAGCTGAGCCTGCACCCTCCTCCCAGCTCTTACACACTAGAGCTCTGGAGCCCTAAATATGGATGTCCAACAGTTTGTTTAGAATCTTTACACTGAGGGCACAGCTGTTGAGTGGTCCCTAGTTTCTGGGTCTTCAAGAAGTTATTGTTCATCATCTTGAACATCACGCACAGAGATTGCTGCTCTCCTCGTACCCCACAGTAACGATGAGGCTGGCAGCCTCCTGACCCTGCTGCAGCGTTACCCTCCTGGTAGAGCAGCTCCAGCTTCTCCTGGGGCACAAGCTGACAAGGAGCAGAGACACTTCCTCAAGTGCCCTAGGAGGATTTTCTAGGACACCCAGGTGTTGAAAACCTGAGCAGACAATTAGAAAGGGGAACAATAAAAAGCAGTTTATTGTGGACATGGCAAGGAACAGGGGCAATGGAAGGTGGGCATAAAAAAAACCCACAGCAAACAAGTCAAAGTACAGATACGAAGGAACAGCAGAGCTGCTGCTCGAAGACTGACATTTCAAAGGAAGTATAAAGGTGCCCGTGTCATTTGGCTCATTTAAGAGTGTAAGAAGCCTTTTCAGGTTGTCACGTCAGTTCAATAACTCAAGAACTTCTTGTCTCGTGCACACACTCAGTACAAGCTGCTGGACTTCACTTATTTGGATGCTGTGCACTGATTTAGACCCCTATGTGCCCAGTGTGTGCAGCCAGAAATTAGTTTTGCTTTCATCCCAAAAGAATACATTTTCTGCATACTTGCAACACTCTGCAATATTCCCACTCCTACCCTCTACTTGTGTAAAAGAAGCAAACATGCATAAAGGCACAGATACATACATTTAGAAGGGAATGTTTTCCTTGTAACTTCCAGTCCTTTAACATGCTTATTAAAGGATCAGCACAGGTAACTGGGAGGCTGGTCTTTTCTATCATCTCAATAGATGAAGAACAATAAAGTACCCGCAGGGCCCTTAACCTATGCCAGAAAGCATAGGTCATTCTGCATATATAGCCCATGCTTCAAATACCAGGGAATTCAGGAGACTCTGCAATAAATATTTTCATCCTAGAGAACTGATCACTCCCTTCCGGAAAGCCTTTAGTGACTCAAAATTATGAGAGTTCCCAATTAAACCACAGATCAGCAAAACCTTAAGAAATTCGTGTGTTCATGATAAGAGTGCCAAGCTCACTAATACAGCCCTTTTATTTTGCATCACTTCTGAATTCTGAAGCAAGGTGCTGTAAAACATGTGGAGATACCCGTATGACTTGGTCTGACATAATATTTTTATTTGACCAATAAGACTCTCGTGCCAAGTGAACCTCTGTGTTGCCCATACAAGAATAAGGTTTCCTCTTCCCATCCCTTTCTCAGTAACCACATACATATATCCCATGATGAAAGCAATTGTTTTTTGTTTCTCTACTGTTCAACCTCCCATCCCCGTAACGAATTCACAGCACAGTACCTTTCCCCAACAATCAACTATTCACTTTTTTTTTAATACAGTGATCTATAGATAAAAATTGGGGAAGCTCATGATCTGCCAAGTTACTCTAGAAGTTATGTTCCTCTTGCTGTATCCAGAAATATGAAATTAAAAAAAAAAAAAATATGAAGTCCCATCTACTTTCTAACATTAGTATTCTAGTTATGAGTTACGTTTGAAATGTTATCAAATTGTTCCTTTTCAAATAAAGAATTTTTAAAAACATTTAAAAGCAAAGATGTTTCAAGTTATCTCTTGATATTATTAATTTGGGTGACTACATTAAACATAGATAATGAGTGATTTCCAAATCTTAAAAAAAAAATAAAAATAATTGAATTTTTCTGTAGAAAGCTTGACCAATCTTGCCTACTTAATTTTTTATTTAATTAGTTTCAGCTGTGTTTAAAATAGAGATTTCACTATGCCAGGAGAATGTTTTTGTTCCCTTTTTACTCATTTTTTTGCATGAGACCTTCCTGACAAATTCTCTCATCTTTTACAAAAATTTTGTCATCTTAGATACTTTCTTACCACAGAATCTGCTATGACTACTGAATTTTAAAATCAGGGCATAACTCCTTACTCTCCAACTGTAAAACATCCTCTGTGCCTCTACACACTGAAGATGGGTATTTTAATTTTTTTTTCCTTTTTAAAAAGATGTCCTTAGTGTAACCCAAGTATTCTGCAAATGTTACATTACTCAGACTGTTATGATAAGCAGGCTTCTTTGTTTTTAAACCATCATGACTTTTCAGCATAAGAATACATCTCTTATAAACATTTCCAGTAGAAGGGGTACAAAGCTAGAGGTGTATTCCCATTCGAACCATACCCAGGGTTTTCGATTGCACAAACCAGTCAGAATTCAAACCCTGATACGTATCCTTCTCCGTCACTTAAAAAATGTGATTTACTAGACATTTCACCAAAGACTTCTTTCCATTTTTCCTCTAATATGATGATGGATGGCTTCAAGCGTAAAAAGGTTTGTGCTACCAAAGATTAACTAGAAGAATTAACGACTTCATTCTAAAATGCTTATAATACAAGTTTGAGGAGCCTAAATATAAAGGCTTCTGATTTTAAAGGGCTAATTACCTTTACAAAGCCTACTGAACCTTGGTTTAAATACACAGCAGTAAGTTGAATTTTTTTTTTTTTAACAAAATCATTATAGCATACATTTATTTGCATAGCTTTCACTAAGTTCAATCTTAAACCTATTTGTATGAGGCATACCACATTTATGTTTCATATCTACCTCTTTTCATTGTTAGGTGAGGACACAGAGTGTTGCAGGTCACCCCTAAGTATTAGCCTTTGACCATTTGTGTGCTTTGTTTGCTCTCCAAAAAAAAATTCTAGTGTGATAAGCATGTCCTTATAAACAAAGTGCTCAAGTAAACACAGGTTTCTGTCGTGCTTACATTTAAGCACATGCCCATCACAATCCAGGTGCTGCTCTTACCTAAAATCAAATTAACTCCCACTTAACCATACAAAGAATAGGAAACAAAATGCATTCTTCTTGCATTTAAAAGTAAAGCGAATTTATAATTGTCCCAAACTCATTCCTCAGCTGAATAAAACTTGTCAGAGTACGCCAGAAGTATCGAAGCTCAGAAAGCAACACCCACTCAAAGCTCCACACAAAGATCTACAAGATGTTTCCAATCACATCATGCTTCAGAGCAAAATATTCCTTGTGCTCTCATTTGAAATTTTCTTCTGCAGAATTGAAAAAGACTTAAAATTGGAAGAGGTGGGGTCGAAAGTTATGCTATGATTATTAGGAGTCTTCAAGTGTCCAGACCTCTCAGATTAGTACAAGTAGTACAAGCTTATTTCCATTTTAAGCTGCTTAAGGTGGCCTCTAGGGTTTCTTTATCATACTGAATTTTTCTCTCCTAGTGGCATAACATTTTTTTCAGTGTTTCTCTCACCTCCCCATTCTCTAACATCTATAAATAGAGCACTGCTTTCAGCAATCAAACACTCTCTTTGAAAGTCTCCTGTTGTAGAATGACTGTTTGGTCAAGTCCTAGTCTCACACTCACACAGGCAAAAAAAGAGAAAAAGGAGCCTGAAAAACACAGCTGGATTCAACTCATAAAAGAAATCTTCAGGTGCTCATTGTGTGCCTTACAGATTTAGTTCTGTTTTGTTTTCAGGAGTTGGAGTGAGCAAGGGGACTTATTAATGGGTTTATACGAAACAAAAATTCATCCAACAAAATTCTGATGACTTCAGCATGAACAGGTCAACCTCTTTAAGTCTCCTAAGTCACTAAAGTTGTATTAAAAAAGGTAATTCATCCATTGTCTATATTTAATTTAGACTTTACTTTCAAAATTCGAAGCCGTTCCTGACATACCAGCATTGCTCACAGACACAGAGCAGAAGCCTCATCGTTACTTTGCATAAAAGTATGATCAAGCTCATAGAAAGTATCTTTTCAGGTGAAAATAATTATTTTGTGCATGTTTTGTGTGGGTCTCTAATCTTGTTTTCCATTGCTACAGTGGAAGCCATATTAAAATCACACTCTTAATGACATGAAGCCTACTGAGCAAGAACACTGATATTGCCAACTGCTGGTTTCACTCCCCCCATCCCCTGCCATAGATATGGAGTCTGTAAATAATTTCTGCAACTGAGATCTTAAACTGAAAATATTGCAGCAAATGTATTTATGCTAATGTACTGAGTGCCAACACACAAGCCTTCAGCAAATCTTGCCCAACCCAAACTCCGTTTTCATTTGTAGACATAAATGCATATTATAATATCTGAGTAACTTTGATGGTTCATTTTATCAAGATCTCCACAGTATTTGCAGCGTGCTGATGTGAGACCCAGTCTAGACCATGATATAGCATTAATAACAAACTAATTTCACACTGAGGTTAATAATTAAGAGTCACAGACAGCCAGTAAACACTTAAAGAATGATACCATTTTTGCAGATTTACAGTTACAAATCTTGTATGCGTGCCAAAGGACTTAGAAATACACTGGTTACGTTCTGGAGATGTTTCAGCATGATTGTGTGCTTCATTTTTTTAACTTATTTGAATGTTTTGCAGAAGTTGTTTTACAGCCTTTATCCTTCACTTAGTTCCCTAACCATCTTCTTCCCCTTTTAAAACGTGGATATTCAGGGTATTCAATTAAGTTGCAGAGTTGTACATTCAAAAGTAATTGGTATATACAGACTTAACTGCTCTATAACCACTCTATTCACTAGCAGCATGTTCCAAAATGTTGTATCAAGCTTGGGCAACGCACCAAACACTCCCCTTCTAATTATGCTTGATCTTATAAAGTCAATGGGTAGATTCTCCATACACTAGCTCTTGCGGCCCTGAGGCACACATTAATTCAGTCATTGACTACTGTCTCCTTGATCTTCTCTAGAATTAATTTCTAATCCTTGTCTCCAAAGGTTCACAGTTATACAGTAAGGGGGAGGACAAGGGCCTGACTTTCACAGAGTAGCAAGTGTCCCTCCATAGGTACATTCTGTTCTGGTGGGTTTTTTTTATTCTATGGTGTGGGCACTTGGTGAGCTCTCACAGCCTTAACAGCACTGCCTGCCTGCATATACAGCAAATTCACAGACAATACTGCTCTCTCCGAGACACAAAGCAACTAAAAGCAGCATATTTACGTACCTAATTGCCTAAATACATTAAGCACACATCTCATGACAAACCCAACTTTTCCTAAACGTGAGTGCCTCTGTACCTGTACTGTCACATATCAGTAACACATTTCAGCAAGCGAGGCAGACGCTCGCCGTGTCTGCTGAAACACCTGAATCACAAAGCACATGAGTATTCTGCCGTTACGTGACTCACTGCCCATCTGCAAGAGGCTTGCTTTCACAAGTTGTTTCTCTGGCAGCCCATGAGGCACGGGCAACTCTAGCAGAAGGCATCTTCCCCCGAGGTAGTCTGCCACATCCCTTCCCGAAGCACGCCAGACCAGAAGCACATTCTGTCAGCACGCTGCAAATTCAGGAGCGTCAATACCACTGTGAATGGGAAAGCTATGGGCAGAAACATTGTGTACTGCTGTGGGATCCCACTCGTCTCCACGCCACCCTCTTCCTCTTTCATTTGGGTAACTAGCAAGTGACATGAGAGAGTGTTTACTGTATAATTTTTATAATAATATTAGCTTTCCAAGCAAATTACACAGTCTTTTTAACATTTCAGGAGCTTTGAACTTCAGGAAAATCGTCTTCAAGGCTACCTCTGTGGCTGAAAACTTTTGGCATTAGCACTGACATTGGTTGACACCATGTAATGACTATTGCTAAAATCCAACATCCAAGTAAGGAGACTTAAAGGGATCTATTCTTTCTTAGCTGGGCCATGGAATTACTGGACCCCACTTGACATCCGTTAACAAAAATTACATGAAATGTTTTCACATATACCAATGAGAGAACGTATCCCTAAATTTAGAACAAAACTATGCTGCAGAGGAAACAAACACCCACTGTTGCTTATACAAAGAGAGAGTTGGCTGAAAATTTGGTTGATGTGCCATGGTGCTCTGCAATTCCTTTGAGGTAATTTATGATTCTTGGCTATTTTATAGCTTGTTCATTAATGCATGAAAGAGTCTTCCCAGAAAAACTGAAATTAAGGAAGGATACAAAATATACCAGTAGGCTACACACCTCAGAAGCAAAAGCTTCCCCTCATGCACTGTGAAGAAGAATTTAATGTCTAATCAACAAGGTGTGATCTCTACACAAAGAGCAGGATCAGTACCCAAAACCTTGTGATTATATCTTCAAAGAAATCAGTGCCTAAAGGAAAGTACACTAGATACATGTGCAGTCTAAACCAAATTTATTCTGGAGGAAAAGATGAAACTTGAATAATAGTAGCTGTGACATGAAGTACCTTGTATGTCTCCGCAGACTTGAACAAACTTGAAGTTTTGGCCAGGAGGAACAAGCCAAAATATTCATGCAGTCTGTATTTAAAGACTAATAGTCCCTACTCCCCCTAACCTTACCCGTCCCCCCCCCAAAATGAAAAAAAAAAAAAAAAAGCAAAAAAAAAAAGCGAGAGAAACAGAAAAAACATGGGAAAAGGTATTTGAAGTCAGAGTGGGAATATGGATGTCATGTTACTGCACATAGGTAAAACTCACAGATCAATTTTGTGCCAAGATTTCAACGAGACGAAGGACTGCCTGGAGTTCCTTCCTTATACAGGACATTTAGTTTAACAGATTTCACAGAAGTGAAATCTGGATGTACTTCAAATAACGGGGCTGCTCAAAGTCTGTACCTTCCCTCACTCTGCCATGGCAACTGGTTTGTATTTCCAGGGAATACCCCTCCACCCTCAAGACAGTTTCTTGCTGCTACATGCTACTAAGGGGGTGTGGGGGGATATATCTGTTCTGTTCTCATGAGAAATATGACTTAGACTCATAGAATGTGTTGGGATGGAAGAGACCTTTAAAGGTCATCTAGTCTAATGCCCCTGCAGCGAGGCTTCTTCAGAAAACCTTGCAACCTCCATGAAATCAGTGTTTGAGACCACAAGAAAGGGTGGGTGGGCCACAACTGAAGACATCACAAAGCAATCTTCACTGACGGCATTCTGACACAGCCAGGTACCTTTGCTCATGCACAGATCTGTCTTCAGCAAGTGTAAAAGATACACTAAAACGTGAAATTTCATATGAAATGAATGCCTGCCGGTAGAGATTGAGACATCAGTGTATTTCTCAGAACGAAACATAATAGTCAAGTTTAGTATGTAGAATGACTACTTTTCCACCTATCTCTAGTATCTTAAAAAACGAGGCTTCAATTCTGTGGCATCTGTGGTCCAACCATGTGTAGTAAGGTCCAAGTAAAAGACGAATTGCAGATCACTTTCTGGACAGACCTACTCCAGCAGACAAGAGAACTAATAAAATCCAGCAGAACCAATTCCCCCAATCCCCATCCAAAACAAAACAAACAAACAAAAATATTAATTGGTTTTGCTTTAAAGAATTTCTCCTGGCTACTTCCCCTCCAAGGTGAACCACTATATGCCTCGCTCTAAAGCCAATAAACCTGAAAGTCCACCTTCCGGAGCCGAGGAAATACAAACCAGTCACTCCTATTGAATAAGTAAAATTGCAGAGTTTGAGCTGCTGAGCTAGCTCAGGAGCATCCAGAGAGCAGTTATTCCCATTAAGAAATAGAAATGAGATTTATGTTTTGTAATCCATAGACCACCAGTGTTTAAAATATTCATATGAAAGGTTCATTATAGTACAAGTACAAAATTCTGGAGAATGTTGTCAATACTTGGAGACAAATGCGTATTTACCACACTTCAAAAATCTCTGGTCAAGCCTCCTGCTCATCAGATTTGACATTTTACTTATATTAAACTAGAAATAACTTTGGCTTAAGCAGTTGCTATGGGTGGTGTCCACCCTTACTCCCTAGCCTGAAAGCTGAGGAATACATAAATTAACATGAAGCTTCCTTCCCCTGAAGGTTTTGTTTAATTTTAGAAGTGTCATGGAAATGTTAATGTTACATTTTGTTGCATATTTTCCAGCGGCATGTGGCATATGCTTAGAAGGGAAATAAGCCTGTTTGTCATTATGACTTTACAGCCAAGGAGGAAGAAAGAAAAAAAAGAACTGAAATAAACCTGTAATTCATAGATCTGTTAAATACAGTTCTCTGCTATTCAAACTAACTTTAATAGTTGACGGTGCATACAAGGTTCTTTCTCTGCTTCCTCAAACTGCCAATCTACAAACCAGGATAAAACAGTTCCCATCAAGAGTCTGCACGTGAAAAGTTTGACTTACCAAATTGGGGGGGGGGGGGGGGGGGAGCTCTGACAATTGTTTTGTCATTTTCAAATGAAACCTTATTTACACAGCTTAGTTTAAACACAGGAGTAACAAAAATCACTAATTGAAACAGAAAGGTAGGAATAAGTGAAATAGACTGAGATATTTAAATATTTACAGATTCAAAACTTCACAAAATGGGAAAATTGTTTCCTATCCAGCTCAAGTGCCACTCATGACTCTCCTACATAACAGAAATAAATTTAAGGAGACATTCAAGTGTGTACACACCAAAACCGAACGTTCCAATAACATATTCTCGTTTTTCTCCGTTTGCCTAAGATATTGAGAAATACCTATATAATTTCATTTCCCTTAGACTTCAGTTGAACAGTCACTGAGGTTTATCTCAGCATTAAGTTTTGACTAGACATCACTATTTCTTTTAGTTCTCCCCAGCTACCTTAAACCTGCATCAATCCTATGTCTAAGTTGATAAAATATTTGGTCCTTGTTTTGCTTCCTTTTCTGATGCCTATATGTAATATGGAGAAATATTATAAAGAAACCTAACACGGTCCTTGTGGCATAAATTAATGCAAAGCACTCTTTTCAGCACTTAATTTTTTTTCAAGTAAAACCAAGATAAAACTGCAACTTTGATTCTCATAGCAAAGGCGATCACTCTACTGAAGAGCTTTTTTTTAAATCTGAAATGCATAAAAAATATTGCTATTACAGGCTAAGAAAGGGCTTATTGTCTGTCCGTCTGCTTCCCACCAAGATTAACAGCAAGTCTGAATGAGTTAGAGTCTGCATTGTCCATAATTTCTCTGGGATAACCACATTATGGTTAGCGGGGTTGTGCCAGAGAAAAAGAAGCACCAGTTTTTCATAAATATAGAGCATATTTCAGAACATAATGCTCTGAAAGAAGATAAGGATGTAAAATTTGAATCTAAACCAGCTTGCTCTGCTTTGGTTAGACCAAGTTGTCTGTAAAGAGCATCACTTCCATTTCTTCCCAGTCCTAAAAAGATACAGTACAGCAGTACTTGAAGCTTAATCCAATGGTTAGGAAACGTTTTCATGTCAGAAAGCTCTTTCTTGCTCATTATCATGACAGGCTTTATTTTTATACACACACATACACATTTAATAAATACAGAGGTGCTAATGACCTTACTGCATCAAAACACACTATCAGACCATTCTTCAAAAGATAGTTTCACATTTTGTTTCTTCATTCATGTTTTTTTCTTAAGCCACCTGCCTATCTATAACCAGAACGTCCATACCCATCTAACAACTGCCATACACGTGCCAGCTAAAAAGCTTCAAATGTCACCACGGTCGACCGCTCAGAGCACCCTCAACTTTTACAAACTTTGAGATTTCAGAGATCTTTAATTTGAGACATACAGTCATTCACAATTAATGACAAGAACTACCATCTTATGCCCGTGGATGGGACTTGCACCGTTGCGTCTGCTCTTTGGCTGTGTCACACACGGTGGCACCCAGGGAGAACACAGGCAGGAGGAGAAGCATTTTTGGCCAGCTGATGCTGGGAGCGTTAGCCACATACATTCACCTGTGCTGCTCGGTCCCCCTTAAGGATACCTGTGACTGGCAGCTCCCTGCCCACCAGCACAGCATCAGCATGGTTACGCTTACTCTGCCGTCAGGACGTGCTACACTAAGGAAAAGAGCTGTGCAGGAAGGCTGGGGATCGAGGCACAAAGCCAGGGAGAAGAGCCACGTGGCAGCTCCTTGCCAACCCTTAGGTCTTCGACACAGGACCGTTAACTAGCTTGCAGAGCTTATAAAATAAATCCAAGTTAATAGTTTAGGGAAATAAAGAGCATGGTGTTGTTCGCAAGGCCAACATCCTATTACCTCTATTTCATGTCAGTAAAGCCGTTGTTTAGATGCTTTGCTGAGCTTCCCACAGAATACCTCCAGTGGATGCAGAAACCAGAAACATGGCCTTTCTCAGGCTTTCCAGCAGAATGTTCCATGAATTTGGGTTTTAGACATCACTAGGCTCATTACTGAAGAAGATGCTAGCCAGAAAGTCTGTACAGTATTGGTATTGCCGTAAAACAAAAATGCAAAAATAAGTTTTGTTTGGAGTCATACGAGGCAAGGGGAAAAAAAACCCCAAAGAGTAAAAACCAGAACATTCTGTAATTGTAACTGGAGGATTTTGGAAAGAAAACAATTCGGAAAAGAAGCTCTAATCCCATCATGATCATTCTCTCATAGAAGCTGGAGAAATTGCTTTCTGTAAAAATAAACAGAAATTAACATTTCTGTGTAGGCCATAAATGCCAGAACATTGAAGAAACAACTTGAATTTTGTAAGGATTGAAAGGGTAAGTAATAAGTTGGCAGGGCTGCTTAGACACTTGTGAACTCTCATAAATACTACCTACCACGAGCCTAAATCACTGCCAGCTCTGGCTTATGTTAGCCTATTTTAATATCTTACCGACTCCTCTGCCAGAGGAAAACTGACCTTTTATATATTTTATTTTAGTGCGCACAAGATAGCATCAAGTAAATGATTATCAGTTCTCAGATATTGGAAATCTACACATTTCATTTCTAATCTTTTGGATGGACCATTAGTTCAAATGATGATTTATTAGCTTTTTAAGAGCTTTTTACATTGATGAAATCCCAACATAAAACTAAGTGTTTTAGAGTAATATGTCTTGCAGTGAGTAGCACTGTCCACAGAACAGATGAGCATGCATTTGAGTTATCAAAGCTGTATTATGGATTACCAAGGATAATAAACTTGTATAATTCTGGGCTTCACTTTTCAGATGGATTTTTCTATTTGCTAAGGTAGTACAAAAAGCACACAAACACAAAAAATCTGTATGGACTCAAATATATATTGCTTCCCCACTGACTTAGACTAAAGTTACCCAGTATGACAGAATTTGAATCATCAGCTGTTTCTTTTTCTGAATTTTCAAACTATATATCAGTATACCTGAACTGGCTGACAGAAAACCTCCGTAGCTTAAGACCACCATGCACCAGGCTGCACATGCATTGACAGTATAGAAAAAGGGCTGTGTTTTAGTTTCTCTACTAGAAAAAAATGTGAACTGGAAACAAGAGCATGACCGCATCTTGGGAAGTTGCTTTAATTCTACTGAAAAAAAGTGAAAAAACAATAATAGTCAAATAAGATGATCTAATTTTCTTCTTAAAGCCATATGGCAAAAAATAAGGAAATAAAAGGTTAGCCCCCATGTATGTTTCCCTACTTGCAGCAGAGGCCTGTGGCAAACACAAGAATTATACAATAATCACTGTTGCATCCACTTTGACTTCCAACTGCAGGGAGGGAAGAGTGAAACTCAGAACTGAAAAAACTCCAGAGCTTCTCAGAAGGTCAGCTGGATCTGCCTGCTTTATGAAGCAGAAGAGGGTCCTCTACTCCTATTTCCGAGAAACTCTCCCGCCCCATAGATGTGTGAAGCCACAAGATCTGTTGGGGCTTCGGATCTGCACGTCTTTCCACAGCAGCACCTTCCCCTGTCTGTTTCCAAGTTCAACGTTAGAATTAAACATCAAAACTGGAGGTGACATAATGCTCTTTTGTTTGTCAGGGAACTTACTCCTTAAAGTTTACGAGGGGTTTTGTTGATGCTGTTTTCAATTAAAGGGAAGGGTGCTATCCCAAGTAGCTATCACATGGCAATAGCTTAAAATTTCACGATGTACATGAAAAGGTATACAGCTATGAATTGCAATGAGGGTTGAAAGTAGCACAGTTATAAAAAGGTCCTGTATACAACGATTTACTCCGCTGCCACTCCAGGATGTAGAGAGGAATAAAAAAATAAAAAATAAAAAAAGAAGACAGACAAACTCAGCCACAGAGTAGTATCTAATATTACAAATTCACCACCCTAATTTACAATTTCACTGTCAGTAAAGCATTTGACACAGTCTCCCACAGCATCCTTGCTGCTAAACTGAGGAAGTGTGGTCTAGACTCTCAGGTAGTGAGGTGGACTGCGAACTGGCTAAGGGGGAGAAGCCAAAGAGTCGTGGTCAATGGGGCGGAGTCTGGTTGGAGGCCTGTATCCAGTGGAGTGCCTCAAGGGTCGGTACTGGGACCAGTATTATTCAATATATTCATCGATGACTTGGATGAGGGACTAGAGAGTACTATCAGCAAGTTTGCTGATGACACCAAGCTGGGAGGAGTGGCTGACACACCAGAAGGCTGTGCTGCCATCCAGCGAGACCTGGACAGGCTGGAGAGTTGGGCGGGGAAAAATTTAATGAAATATAACAAGGGTAAGTGTAGAGTCTTGCATCTGGGTAGGAACAACCCCAGGTTCCAGTATAAGTTAGGGAATGACTTATTAGAGAGTAGTGTAGGGGAAAGGGACCTGGGAGTCCTGGTGGACAGCAGGATGACCATGAGCCAGCAGTGTAACCTTGTGGCCAGGAAGGCCAATGGCATCCTGGGGTGTATTAGAAGGGGGGTGGTTAGTAGGTCGAGAGAGGTTCTCCTTCCCCTCTACTCTGCCCTGGTGAGACCCCATCTGGAATACTGTGTCCAGTTCTGGGCCCCTCAGTTCAGGAAAGACAGGGAACTGCTGGAGAGAGTCCAGCACAGGGCAACTAGGATGATTAAGGGAGTGGAGCATCTCCCTTATGAGAAAAGGCTGAGGGAGCTAGGGCTCTTTAGTTTGGAGAAGAGAAGACTGAGGGGTGACCTCATTAATGTTTACAAATATATCAAGGGGGAGTGTCACGAGGATGGAGCCAGGCTCTTCTCGGTGACAACCAATGATAGGACAAGGGGTAATGGGCTGAAACTGGAACATAAGAGGTTCCGCTTAAACTCGAGAAGAAACTTCTTCTCAGTGAGGGTAATGGAGCACTGGAACAGGCTGCCCAGAGAGGTTGTGGAGTCTCCTTCTCTGGAGACATTCAAGACCTGCCTGGACACGTTCCTGTGTAGCATAATCTAGGCATTCCTGCTCTGGCAGGGGGATTGGACTTGATGATCTTTCGAGGTCCCTTCCAATCCCTAACATTCTGTGATTCTGTGATTAAGCTTTTAAGTTCCTATGTACTGCAAGGATAACACTGTAGGCGTAGCTTCATATTTCTACTGAGTCCTAATGATAAGTTTCAGACTGCCAGGATTTCGATATATGTGGCTTTATTAAGACTTTAAACCAAATAATCTAGATATTTAAAAATATCATATTAAAACAGACCTAAACAAATTCTAGGGCAATTCACTTCAAATACATGCTCCCTGCTTTCATGCTACACAACTGAGATAGCAGAGTTCTCCATTCTCACTTAGAAGCTGAGTCTTTGTCATAAAGATGCTTCCCCTGCTGGTAACTGAGATTTTTAAGAAGATACAAGCAGTTATCCAAATACAACTTTAAAAACCTGTACTTCTAGGGTTTGTTATTCTTATTCCTGTTGCAACTTTTATGTACAACCACAGGCTGCAGCATAACAAAACTGAACGATTTTAAAATTGTAGTGAGAAAAAAAAATAAATCCTGCATTAAAGCAAGTACTGTATATTATGCTTGTTGTGGTTTTATCCAGAAGATTAATATGCTAAATAATCGACTCCAAAAAGACAAAGATCCTTCTGCTTATTTTCTTCCCTATCAGCAAGAAGGGAATATTATGTCTTTATATTGAAGGGACGCTATAAGATAAATCCGTTAAATATTTGTGGGATGTTACAGCAGTGAGCTAACAGAGCCAACACACAGAAAACGTCTGCAGATAAAATGAGCAAGACCACAGAACAAGGTTCATCTGCTGCTTCAGCTGAAAGCTAACGCTTCGGGGCTGATACTCTCCATGTGGTTATCACTTTTCCCATTTGAAAAATGAAACACTCCTATACTTCATCTCACTGAGAGTGAAACAGAGACCGTTTCCATACACGGGGCCAGAGTCCCAACCAGACCTTTCCATCAGTGATTATTATATTCTCTTTGCTGCAGATGAAATGGGTTATTTCCTTAATACCACCAAATCTGAGTAGGATATAGACGTCTTAAAAATTCTTGATATTTCCTCATTCTGTAATCTATAAATAACATCAATTCATATATTATATTACATCATGACTTCATCCTATTACACCAAACAGTAATCCTGGAAAGTCACAGCTGCACTGGATACGACACATCCCACTCAATAAAGGCACGATACATCTCCTCGGCGTTCCAGCACGCAGCCTCTCCCCCATTCCCACACAGGAACAGTACACCTTTCCGCGTGTCAAAACCCTTTCCCACAGTGAAACAGCTACATTCTCATTACCGCCCCTCTGCCTCGAGTGTCACCTTTGCACCAGAGGTACGAGACAGCCCCTCTTACAGAGAGGATCTGATCAGTCACGTTCCTCCTTGAGCTCTGAAGGTCAACGCTTCCCGCAGGTGCCCAGCCTTGGGTACCTAAAAGCCTGGTTGCTTTTACTGGCTGTTCCAGTACAGCTTTTGAGACATAACCTCTGTCTACAAACCTTTTCTCTCCTCCTCATGTCCTTAAACAGTTTTTTTTGTTTACTCTCTCTGGAAAGATAAAACAGATTCTGACTTTTGTTCAATTTCAGCATGTTAAACATACTTCAAATTACCAGCCCACTTCACGGTTTTAGCACTTATAAAGGATCTCCCCGTTCTCCAAAGGCAGGAGAGAGTTTTCCTAGCAGGTTTTTAAATATTTTATTTTCAAGAAGACCTGTTGGCGATACAGGTCAGGAAATTATTTCTTTAGGCAAGACCAAAGTACATCAGGACTGAGATGCTTTGAAAGCCCTTCTGCCAGCCGACTTTGTCTCACTTTGAAAACAAAAGCAACTCTTTAGAAAGCACTTTCTTAAAGCTGTTAATCCTTTAAAAAGGAACAATTCTTAAATTATCCACTCTATAAAAGCAAACAGAGCCCAAGGGAGTCTTTCTGAATGTTTTACATAGCTATTTGAATGGGTTCCTTCCAAAATGTATACAATATGCAAATAGCTATTACAGAGCTGTAACACATGAAAAAACATCTTTTATTCTCTTTTCTTGAACATGTAAATGAGTAACACTTACTTTGTATTCAGGAAATGTAAGCAACAATGACATATAATTGACTACGAAAGAAGACATTTAGCAACCAAAGATCAAACTCACTGCCTTCAAATTGGCAGGCTTATTTGCTATTTAAAAAGAACAAAACCAACAAAACTTAAAACAAGCCCCCAAACAACGCACAAATTAATTACTTAGGAGTATTAAAGAGGACACCGGTGGCATCTCCTGTCATACTGAGAGTACGTAACCCTAGATGCTGAGTGTTCTACATGAAACTGATGTTCCACATTCAGTTACACACCCAGAACTCCTCCCATGGTACGATGAGTATCATCTAAAGTCATCTGGATGGGTCCTTAATTACCACATTAAACATATCAACTGCAATGGGGACATGGGGAACTGCTAGATATCCAAACATTCCACTCGTTTTCACAGCAAGCATTGCTGATAAAACAGATTTAAGCAGTTTATAATATCCTTTGGAAGACCAAAGTGACAAAATCCAACATTTCATTAAAATATGAAAACATGGTCATTCAAGCAAACCAGAAGTGTCTCAATCCTGTAAAAGTACAGATAAACGCATATTATAGACAAGGAAGACTATTTTCATCTTTCAGATTTCATCTCAAATTCAGGATACACTCTGTAGCATTACTGAAGTGACACCTGTAATTAATGCACCTCTAAGACCATCACAACCGTAGTGCAGCCCTTGATAGAAAATGCTGTTGCAAAACCAAAACGATATACAGTGAAAGACATTCTTCCAGACTAAATTCTTGCAGCAGAAACCATCTCAAAGTATCTGCCCTCCCCACAACTGCTCATTCCAACACAGCAAAAGAAGACAGTCCACACAGCTGGAAGGACAAGTCTCTCAAAGTGAGACCTGCCTTCTGAGGCTACGGTTTTGTTCTTTTTTTGTCGGCTGGTTGTTTTTAGGTTTGGTTTTGAAGACTGTTTGTGTCTTATATTTTTAAGAAATATGTTGTGCAACGATCTGAAATGATCTGTGAATGCTGTTTTAAAATGTGACTTATCTCACAAACTTAATAACCAAAGACACAGGGGAGATGGATTGTCTGATTTAATTGCAAGACCAAAAGAAAAACTACCGACATGTATTTGGCTTTCTGCAAGATCTTTGAAAGTGCAGCTACGGTTAAAAGGGGGAGGGGGACATTACTACAGAAGAAAAGCAACACTGACTGCTTTTTAAAAGCACACCTTGCTCCCTTGCATGAGAATACAACAATACTATGTCTTTAACTGTAGAGAGTAGAAAGTAAAGGATGACTGTACTCAAAGCATCCAAAATTTTCATGCCAGGCTTTAAAACGTGACCAAGATGAAAGATAACTAATAATATCCTTTCACAGTATAAGCACACATGGCAGCGAATCCCAGTCTCCCAATGCACCTTTACAGGATAAAACATTAAGTTTGCAATTCTTTTCAAAGTACTTCCTCCTGCAACATTTTGGTTTTGCTTTTTGTTTTAAGCAGGCTTACGCAAGCTCTGTTTAACCATTGATGAAGACAGGAAATTAATTCCAATTCTTATCACTCTGCTTAAATTGCAACGGGAGTGCAGGTAGGCCGGACAGTCCCTTGCCATACATTTCTAGTACATAACACACAACATGTTTTCACTAACACCTTTATGCAGTTTGAGGGACCAAAAAAAAAAAAGTGCATTAGACTGCTCTGATCACCAGACCATGTTCTGAGGATGTGACTAGTATGAGGAGCCCCGTCAATTCAAAATACCAATTCCCATACTGCTGATATTACTGAAATTTTCCCATTCAAGTAAAATTTGCATATGCTTGTCCCAGAATACTGAGATGGTCACATCCTAACAGCATATAGGTGTCAACGAAAAAATATTCATTAGTCTCAGCAAAATATTTTGGCACCTGTGGTATTCTACTTCGACTGCAAAAAAAAAAACCCCAGAATAACTCAATGTTCTCATTGTGGTTCACTTGCGTAACAAAAAGTAGAATTGTACCAGAGTGTAACCCAAATGATTTAGTCTGAACTTGGCTTTTACTTATACTGTTATTCTGTCCTACAGGGGGGAAAAAAAGAAAAAAAAAAAAAAAACACGAAAGAAAGACAGAGAGGGATGGAAGTTTCTTCATCCACTGTGAAGCCAAACTTTGAAGTAGGTACACACAGCTTCCTAAAGAGTTTGCTAATTTAATTTTCATCAATATACTTGTTTCTACCCAACGGTTTCAGGAGCATAATATGCAAGAGAAATAGGGTTTTTGACTTCTTCCTGAATGGCTGCAATGGTGGACCTCATTTCCATTTATTAGTGCCTTGTGTTTTGTGTTGCCATTTACACCAGAGCTGGCTGGTTGTAGCACACTACTCTCGAGCACATCTTGTACCAAACCCAAGAATAGCTTTACAGTCTCCCTAAGAGACTACACAAAAAATGAAATCTCTTACGCAGTTCAGAATTATGCATATAGCAGTATATCATAGACAGATGTCTAGCTGGACTTGAAGATTTTTTTCTGAAGAGGTCTCTGAACTCAGCCCTTTCCTTTAGTAGCAGGAACAGCTTTCATTTCCACCACTACCTTACTGGAACTCCCATGTCAAGAAGGACAGGTGAGGTGGAGCAGGCAGGGACAACCTCTGCAATTTTGCTGTAACTGCTTTAAATTGACCAGACTGAGTGCACAACCAAGCATGCGCTTTAAATGCAATGCAATGGTCTTTCAATGCAACGCAATGTCCTTTGAATGCAACGCAATGCCCTTAACCGAGTTCTCACAGACAAATACCAACTAGTGCATCTGAACCTTTGAACACTGTAAAATAGTTGATAACTTTTAATGAGGGTATGTCCGCTTGTTAATCTGCCTAGGTATGGACTCTGGTGATCAGGCTGCATGTTATTTAAAAGGTATAACACCAAAAGGACTAGGAAAGTCAGCATATTTTTTTCCTGTATTTTAAAGACTTAATATGCAGGAAGTCACTTACAGCTCTACACACATGGTTCCAGTTTGAACTCCTGCATCTTTAAGGGATTTTCTAATATTTTCACAAATAAGAACACTTTCATCTAACAGTTTTCCTCTGTCTCAAAGCAATGACTTAAAGAGTTAACAGAAAAAGTTTCAGTGTATGTGCTTTTTAATACAGTATTTTCTTATGCAGCACAGTCGTATTTTCCATATGAAAGCCTCGAGTCCGAAACAATGCTCAATTATCATAATCTACTAAGACCTGTATTTCAAAACATTTTAGAAGTGGTTTTGGATTACTTCTTAGCTGGCAGCCTCCTACAAACCCCCTAGTAAAAAGTTGCAAAACCACTACCCGGGAAAAATAAAGTTACAGAGTGCAATGCTGCCATCTGCAGAAAGTTGTTTGTCTCCACGGTCTAATTACTATTTCCAAAGTTTCCAGTTAAAAGTTTTTGAACACTCAAAGCTATTTAGACCCAATTAATCTGACCGTTTTGAGGCAGAGTAACAAATATTTTTGGATCAAGCATTTGTACATACAGATACAAGGTCAACTGTAGTCAAATACAGTAGGTCCACTCCCCTCTAACGGGGTGGCCACCCAGTGCTGGGTAATAATAACCCACATTTCCACGTGTTGTGTACAACGCAGCACCGCAGCCTCGCAGAATGTTCTGCCCTGCCAGCAGCAGGCCCCAAAATTAATGTTTCATACACAGTAACAACTCTGGGATAAGATATCCAAGCCTGAAGGTTACAAGTTCTGGCTGTGCACAAAGGAAAGCTTCATGTCAGGGTGGGCACCATCCCCTCCAGGAGCTTGGGCTCATGATCCAGTTACCAGGGCTGCACTCAAGGTGGTAGACTTGCTCGAAAACTTAGGTATCCGTATTTCTTATTGATTTTTATTTCCCCACATCTAGTCACAAAGCAGTAAGTTGTTCTCTCTTCTAAGTGATAGATAGAGCCTGCTGTAATTGCCAAAACTCATATTCAATTTGCCAAGAGACAACATTTCTCATCTTCTGGGCCAAACCAAAGTTGTTTGCCTAGCAAAAGCCACTGAAAAAAAAAAAAAAAAAAAAAAAGGAACTCACGTGAAAGTACCACAACATTGTTTTCACTGTGACCTAGATCAGCTGTGGTAACTAAATTTAGGTTCATGTAGAGGGTTCTCACGTAGTCTGGTCTGTCTTGCACAACCATTTTCCATGAAGCAGTCTGAAATTTGTGCCCTGTTCTCTACTCTCTGACTGGCACTTCTCAGATAAGTGAAACTGAAGAGTTTATCCCAGTATAACAGTTACAGGGCACACTAGACATTTTTGTTCCCATTTCAACATTATAAATCTGAAATAACTCAGCTTAGTCGAGTGAACATGGACCTCAATTTCTATCACTGTAAACAAATCAAGGATGTGAGCCACTGCTCACGGTCATGCGTGGCTTTACCAGATACAGATGCTTAACAGTACAAGCCTAATTTGTCTGTGCCTTGCATTGAAGTAAACGAGAACAGAACTATAATATACCATTACTGTATTAGAATAGTAGTTGATAATCACTTTGAACAGATTGTAAGCAGTATAATGGGGCACACTGAGCAGAAGAAATAGGTCTTTTCTATGTACTGAAGGACAAACTCGCTCATCAAATGACAAATGTTGCACAGCCTGCCTCTTTGTTACCATCTCTCATTTCTTAAAAAAAAAAATCCATTGGAAAAATTCAGCCTCAATCATAGTATCTAATTCGGTACAACTTCACAATGATTATGATGGGTTCACACTGCATCACTTACATTGATAAAAAGAAATTACCAGGAGATTCCAGAAGGATTTTACTGGACTTAAAATTAAGCATAAACTCTCAAGTCTTCCATTGATATCTGTCAGTTTGATTATGGTACAAATCACATACCAAGAAATACTATCAACTGTGTATTTCAAGACAGTTTTAGTTCTTGTGGTAACACAAAGAAAAGGCAAAAAAAAAAGCCTTTGCTCAGAGATTAAAACATTCATCCTTAGCTTCATTTTCTTATAGGATGAAGAAAGTCAAATTTTAGGTAAAGAAAAAAAAGAAAAAAGTGTAAAATGTCAGCTTACTACATCTACAGTTGATAATTTGTAAATGTTACATTAACACAAACACAAGATAAAAAGAGTTTATTAGTAAAACAAGACACAAACAATGTGTGGGAAACAGCCACAGCAATACTAAACTACAGCAAATGCTCATTTACTCAGAGTAGCTCATAAATACCCACTCAGTAAAGAATGAGCAAGAAGCATTTTTGCCAGATCAACACTCATGTTTACAATTTGAAGCTAAGGAAACAGTAAAGACAGTAAATTTGATTACACAAGAGGCAGAAACAGCTGTGTGTTTATTCTTGGTCCACAACACAGTGGGCAACACAAGCTTGAAGTTGCAGCCACCAGTCCTACAAGTCTGAAGTTACCTCAAGTCTTCTTGTAGACCACCAGCACGGTTAGACTGATGCACGGTAACTTGAACTGACCACTACTAGGACTTCACAGTGGTCCACGAACATGAAAACATGCACCATACCAAATCAAGTGATCACGTGACACCCAAGTGCAGGATGCACAGCACACAAGGAACTGAAACATCAAAAGGTAGGGCCAAGCTCTCCTACAATTTCACTGGATGTAGTTGCACTAGCAATACTTTGTTTTGTTATTTTTTGTTTGTTTTTAGAACTCCCACAGAAGCCAAGCCAGATGGTTAAATGCTGCTACTACTAATCTGCTAATACCCCTCCAGGATTATATATTGAGTGGGACAGCTAAGACCCGCACTTTCATAGCTTGTAATCACTACCAGTTTTTTCCCCGGTTTGTCTGTATCAGTTATAATTTTCTTTCAGGATATGGCTTGCTAGTCTCCAACACGTATTGTTCACATCTACTCTGAGATTATTACTTAAGCCAACACAAGTACAATTGCATTTATTTCAACTGTATCCAAACCACAATTCTTATTGGAAACTTATGGTCTAAGTTACTTTCCAAATTGACCCTTAAACCCCACTTTCTTAGATTGTCCAGCAGTCATTTAATGGAGTTAGCTACAGGAATTTTCACCCCAGCATCCCATGGATTAGCTTCCAGAGAACGTAAGCAATTTAGTAAGTAGAAATATTCCATATAAAAATTAAATACAGTCCAATTTGTATTTCAAACCAGCACTCACTAGAGACATCAAGGAACTGTAGTTTTCTCATTTATTGCAACTGCATGAGGAAGCAATCTCAAAGCAACAGCTCACCATGGGTCACACCTGACCATGGGTCACACCTGAATGACTGTGGCTGCTAGCCACTCTCCTCAGCTCCCGGCTCTACAGGGGTCACACAGCACTAGTACCCCTCCCCACTGTGAGGAGCCTGGTACACATTAAGCCAAAGCACGCTAAGCACAGCTAAAAGATGTCCAAGATAGAGAGTTTACTGTGCTAACAGTTCATTCTGCTAGTTGCACTAGCTTGCACCTCACTTGTGGAAGGAACTTGTCGATCTCAGAGGTCTTTTCCAGCCTCAACAATTCTGTGATTTCTGAAGGTCCTCCTCATTCCAAATGAAGTAAATGGAGGCCAGATCACTCAGCCACAGTACTAGCCAAACACATCTGTTGGGACTACCTTGCCTCTGCTAGAAGGTAAAAATATAATCAAATCAAATGACACATAAGAATGTTGCTTAGGTGTCTCTATGGATAGAGTAGGAGACAAGCACTGCCTCATGTCAGCAGGAAAAGCTATCTATTTAAACAGTAAATAAAATGCAAAGGACGAGGACAATTTAGTATAAAGAGTTCATCTTCTTCCAGAGCACAATGCATCCAGACCAACGACCAAGAAGGAAAAAAAAAAAAAGTTTTAGAAGTCAAGTCACAGATGTTTATCAGACTGCCCAGCAAAGGAGCATTATGCTGATTATATCCTCCAACCGAGTGGCCGCAGAACAGAAAGTCCCCTCCAAAGCGATGCCTGCCAAGCGCAGCAGTCCTCACACGATTTACTGGTCAGTGCACACAAATACATACAAAAAAAAAGATAATTCTGCCTTTCTGATTTCAGGTGTCATCCAGGAGGATCATTTCCGCAGTTTTAGCATTGAATGTTCCAAACTGCTGCTGTTCTTACCAGCAATTGTATTTTGTGGTTCTATTTCCATTTCCTTTACTCTGTACGGATGTGCAGGAGGCCTCTCTTTGGCCTGAATTATTTACCCTATAATTTGTGCTTGTGTTTTCAACTAGTATTTACTGCTGAATCATGCCAAAAATCACACATACTGAATATTGCAGTGGGTCATACTTTAAAGCCCCATGATTTTCCTGGTTTCCTTGCAGCCAGACATAAGCTTCCCATTACTTCGGGTCAATCTTTATCCTCTTATGGAAGATGAAGCAAATTCACTGACATCAGTGAAAATGCAAAGTATTATACATTAATACTACATTTCAGAACTGGTCACCTCAATCTTGATTCCTTGACAGCTTGGCTTTTACCTTCAGAGGTATTTAGATGACAGAGGCTACTCCTGTAAAAATATTTCACATACACTGCATTTGCAATAAGAGGTCTGTAATGCTAGATGTCCTCTACAGCCTCCAGATGTTTAGAATCAGGGAAACAAACATTAACATCAGGTGGACAACCTAAACAGCTCTCAAAATTTGCCCAAGTGTTGTAAGAATACTGTCAAAAGGCTACAGTTATTAGGAACTTATTGACAGTGGGCCAAGTACGCTACTTTTGTATTAACAGATTTGCCTTGAAACACAAAGACACACCATAGCTCCTCTGGTACCTCCAATGAAACACGAGTATCCAATTCCAGAAAAAAAAAAAAAAAAAATAAATCAAAGATACTATATGTTAAGAACTTAAGAAATAACAGCACAGCCATACCAAACATTTCCTTTATCATAATAAATAGCGCTAAGTATTTTTTTTGGCTAGGTTACACTGTAGGCGCAGAACAGCTAAATGAGAATGACAGACAATCGCATTCGCCCGTCAGTCACAGCAGCATTTTAGACAGATGTGGGCTACCATCAGCCTTGCAAACAGTTCAGTTTTAGCAGTCAAATTTTCAAAGACCTACTACACACGCAAGCACATATAAAACTCAACAGATCTGAATGCCAGCATTTTTTATCAGCAGCAATTTCAACAGGATGCAGCCACCAAGCTTAACTGACTTTGCAAGTCTCAAGAAGGAGGGAGAACTCCTGAGGTGTTGGGGCTGGATCCAACAAAGGACTTGGCCACTGGGTTGGCCCAAGCTGCTCCCACCCTGCAGCCACCTTTGTCCCCAGAGCCCTTCCTGAGCCATCCCAGGAAGCGTGGCAACCCACAGAGATTTACAGGAATGCGGTTACAGCTGCATTAGACAGGGTGACTGGCATGGACCTCACATTGCTGCGTGAAATCCTCAGAGCATTCGGCCAAAGTGGGAGACAAGTTGAGCCCCTCAGGAGGCAGTTGGGAGTACAGGGAAACACAGGCACATTTCCACTTCCAGGACATTTTCAGCTTGCTGCAAGAGCGTGCGAGTTTTCGCAAAAAGTGAGAACACCATTTTCTAGGATGCAGCTCACCAATAAAGAGACATAAATTTGCATTATTAACAGTTTTAAAATATTAAATAGCTTTCATACATGCAGGCACAAGCCTGATGTGACTTTCCTTAAAGATTGATCTATATGCTTCTTTAAAGTCTTCCTTCAAACAGCATGTGAACAGCGTTTCAATTTAAGATGTATAGTTCACCAAATCTCATCTCCATTTCAACGGACAGGATATATGGAAAACAAATGCAAGCAGTGAAGTCAACGGACTCCGAGACCTTGCAAACAATTCTGGATGTTCATGTTTATAACTAATCTGACAGCCTCTCCTCACTAAACTAGAAAACCATCTGAATCACAGAATCGTTAGAGGTTGGAAGGGACCTTAAAGATCATCTAGTCCAACCCCCTGCCAGAGCAGGATCACCTACAGCAGAGCGCACAGGAACGCGTCCAGGCGGGTTTTGAATGTCTCCAAAGAAGGAGATTCCACAACTTCCCTGGGCAGCCTGTTCCAGTGCTCTGTCACCCTCACAGTAAAAAAGTTTTTCCTCATATTTTTATGGAACCTCCTGTGTTCCAGCTTACATCCATTGCCCCTTGTCTTGTCTTGTCTCCGAGTTACACCACACAGCCACATGATCAGCAGCACAACTGCCTCCTAAGAATTGATACAATCTTTTCAGAAGACAAATGTTTTAAAAATGATGCTTTATCATCCCCCCCAACCTTTGTATGTACAACTTCATAGTAAAATTTATAGAAATATTTCTTAGCAGATTTATGGCAGTGCTATCTAACGTATAAAGATCTCTCAACTAAAGCCGGCAGTAGAAGTTCAATTGCCTCCTTCAAGCGAGCATTCCTCCAAAATTTTTAATTGCAGACTCTGACTATCCCCTGCCTTTTCAGCCACTTCCCCAGCTTGTTCTTTCTCTGGATCTGGTTTAGTTTGTTTTGCTGTCTTCTGAGACTTTTCCAAGGTTTCAAATATTTGGGCTGCACCAAAACTATTTGGAGAAACCAAGAGTCTTTTTCCACCTTAAAAGCAGAGTCTAACACAGCAAACTCAGCATAAGCAAGAAAATTAAACGGGCACAAAATCCAGTACTGATTGTTCATTTCCTTCCTTTTCCAAACCAGAAAGCTGAGCTCTCTAGTCCTTCCAACACCAGCTTCAATCCCTAGAGAGACCAAAGGGTCTCTTACATTACCACACTAAAGTAACCACTCAAAACACACAGAAAAGAGAAACTCACCTCTTGGGATCACTCTTTGCTCAAGCAAAATGCACAGGCCAATTTGTTTTCCACAGTACCTCCATCTTAGGTTGGCTTAACTGGCTAACATTTACTCATTTGTTTTTCACTGCCATCCAGACAACCCAATTTTTAATTTATTTTTTTTTCCTTTAAAGCTTCCTTACCTATGTTTCCTCCTCCTTTTCTGTCTTTGCCTCCCTACCCTTTCTCCTTTGCTCTTGTTTCCTCCTTGCAACATCCCCTTCCCTGGTTTCAGAGAGCAATGCATGATTTTTTTCTCCTTGTCCTTTTCTACTGATCTTACAAGTTCTTCTCATTTCTCCTCTTTCTGTCGGCCTTTATCAGCACAACTATCCCCTTCATCTTTCAGCCCTTCTCTTCACCATGGAAGCCTCCATGTGATTGACTCCTTTCCCCCACCCCATCCATCCTTACCTTATCTTTCCCCTCAGAAATCAGCACATTTTTATTTGGTTTAAGAGAGTCCTTCCTCACGCTTTGTGAGCACCTACATTTTGTTCCTCCTCCCAGCTGCTGCTTCCAAGCCTAACAGCTCCATAGCATGGGCACCCTCAGTGGAAAGCAGCTGCCTGGACTTTAGGCAGCATCGCACAAAAGCCTCTAACGCCAGCTATTAAAAAAATATAAAATTGTTCAGGAGAATCTAAGCCGGGCCTGCTATGCTGACACTTTAATACAGTACTGGATTGATACAAACTTAAAAAGCATGATACACCCCAACCACCTCTGTTACTCCAAACACAAGTAATTAATAGATTTTAACTTCAGAAATGTCCTTAAGATGTTATATTGGGGGGGGGGGGAGGGGAGGGTATGGCAGACAACCCAAAACAAAACCCAAATATATCTATACCTCCAGTGGACTTCGTTTTCTAAGCAACCCTTGGAATTTTTGCCTATTGTTCTCTGCTGTGCACAAGGGAGAATCTGGCAAGTGATTTCTATTTTTAGGATGTCTGGGAATGCTTTGGGTTGGTTTTTCTTTTTCGCTTCATGGGACCACAGTGCCATCTATTGGAACAGTTATGAAGAGCAGACTCTTACTGTTTGTTTACTACTTGAAAGTTAAGACTAAAAATATTTATTACCTCAGTTTCAAAACAATTACATGGGCCGTGTCTTTATCGTAGGCTTTTACAGGCATTTGTTACGAAGTGCAAGCCCTGAAGGTTCCAGAGTGATATATTCAGAGAAACTCAGCAAACACTTAGGAGCCTCACAAACACCAAAACTGTACTATCTTGCCAGAAACAAGAGTTGCCACTTGTAGAAGTAAGCGTCAGGAAGGGTTATCCTGCATGAGCCTGCCTCTCCTTCTCCTACATCCTGTATCTCCCCACTCCTGTAGGTCTCCCTGTTTGAGCAAGATCATGTAGGAATAAACACAAAGCTGGCTTCCTAACCTGATTCTTATTAATTCTCCAATATTAGGCAGCAGCCAGACCTTTGTAAATTCTTCATCCAGCAATAAACAACAAGCATGTAAAGTTTCTCTGTGGCTATAAGCAACTCCTCTTTCTTTCCAACAGTCAGTGGAAACTCAGAGCAGCCAGAATAATCCATACTCAACATGTAAATGAAGAGCAACACCCATTTTTCAAAAGAGGAACTGTTTTAAAACGGACCCTGGAAAGATTTCAGAGTTAGGCAGAGACAGGCCTTCAGGCATGCAGTCCACACCAGGCAAATTAACGGAGAAATAAAACAACATGACACAGAGTAGGAGAGGCAGGCCCCTACATAAACTGGGTAGCATGGAAGACTCACCATGGGGAAACCTTTCCTCCCAAGTGCACTTCTATAGCACCTCTAGCCTGTCCCAAGCCACTCATGAGCTGCTGGCAGGCTGAGGCCGGGGCTCCTCTGACCACCGACTGCCAGGGCAGTGATGTAAGGAGAGGACAACACCTGAGAGTTGGTTTTCAAAAGGAAAATGAGACCCAGGTGAACCACAATATTATTTCAGGAGGAGGCGGGAGGGGGAAGGAGATCACATGAGCACAGCTGGTACTTGGCATCACTCAAACACAGGTGATTTCTAAATACACCATCTGTGTACATTAAAGACTTAAGATAGCACACACGCACAAACATCATGACCTCTCCCATAATCATGTAAAGGTATCTTTACACATACATATATACATGTTTATATATATATATAATCCACTCCCAACTAGAATTAAAACATTAACCAACAACTCAAGACCAAAAAAAACAACAAACAACACCTTAGTGTAAACAAACCTCGATGCTTTCTTTTCATATGCCTGCAGGACGTCTAATTTTCAGGAAAAAGTTGAAAAGCTAAGCAACAAGCCAGGGCACTCCACACTTCACCCCATCCGAGCTGGTGAGGACACAAGGGCTGCCCCAGCTCAGCACCCCACAGGGACAGGCTCCTCACACACCCTGGAGGAACCCTGCCCAGGCCTAAGCCTCATCCCAGCTGCTCCCCCAGAGACAACCAGACTCACCTCCTCCTCCCAGCAAGTCCCTAAGAAAGGAAAGAAAACAGACTCACTGACCTGAGCTCCAACATAACACCCCTCCTCCTCTTCCTCACACTCTGCCAGGCTTCTCCAGCCCCACAGCAGCACCTCTTAGAGACGGGGCAGGAGAAGACCCCAGCACCGCCCCCACCCAGGTGCCCACAGCTAGGGACCACCAGCTGCACCACTCCACAGGGGTTTATTTCACTTAATTTCACAGACCTGACTCTGTCAGGAAGCCCTCAAGCTTTAGCAGTGGTTCACTTTATTTTGTAAACACCTGTTAAACAAATAACATTCTTCCATTGTGCTGGGATTTCTAGTAAACCCCCATAAATTGTTCTGATTTAGCATGGTTTTCAGTGTGAAATCCCCATCTCAGAAGATGTTTCCCTCAGGTGTCAGACATAGGAATCAATCAGGAAGTAAGGCCTCTGCTACAGGAACGAAAACAAGTGTCACTTCACAGGGCGATTTTGGTGTTTGTTTGTGGTTTTTCTTCTCCATAAGAGAAAAATCATCTTGGAGCAAGGGTAAGATCCAAGGCAGCCCAAGGGGATGAAGGAGATCTCATGAAGAAGGCCACAGCACCACGCAGCTCTTGCTGCTTGTCCTGGCTGCCATCTGGCACCACAGAGGCAAGTTGTAAAAAAAGCTGTGAACGTGAGGTCTGCTTTGTGCGCCTCGTGTTGGGGAAAAATTGTGCAATCGTCCCCCCAGCACGAAAAAGCAAGACCTCAAATGCAAAACTAGCGGTTCCCCCTTGGTGAGAGAAGGCACTGCCTATGCATGGATGTACACAGGGCAAGCGGAGGAACCGTGCCATCTCACCTCAATTTCTGAAAAAAAGTAGTCTCTATCCAGGCAATGGAGTCCCTCACCTTCTGCTAGTATTTTGTGGTTTGGTTTTTTTCAGTTACACAAAAACATTATTTTCATTTTTCAGTATTTCCAGCACCAGTGCATATACTGCTCCATACTGTGTGTACTCAGCACTGAGACACAGAATTACTGCATGAAAGAGAAAATGCAAAACTCAATGCAAGCAAAGGATAAATTTTATTCACCCCTTGATACGTTACAGATCTCTCTTGCTGATTTAGACGTCCTTACACTGATATGGTGCATGCCTCAGGCTGACATTGATTAAGTTAACGCAAAATTCAGAAGGGACAAATCAGTAACTAGAATAGGGAAGAAGTGGTAATAAAAAACCTTAAAGAGGCACTTCAGAGAGTTGACGCCTGCAGTACAGACACTAATGGGCTGATCTGGGCAATAAAGGCACATCTGGCTGCAGGATGTTGAGGGTCTCAGTGAACTTTCTGATATAAATTGCATTGTCAAAGTAGTAGACTAGATGTTAACACAGAGGTGGGTTCACAAGACCTGGGCGTAAACATTCAGGCAGCACCTCCCAACCTTCTCTTTCAGGACGCTGTCCTTTTCCCATGGCCCTGCTACCTCCCAAATTGTGAAAAGAAATCCGAAATTATTTGAATCATTTTTCCTTCCTGCTTCAGCCAACATTTGTAAAACATTACCAAGGTAATACTGTCACTGACGAAGGAAGCAAAGTAAGGAGGGAGATTTTTTTGCCCTTAAGTTGTAGTAACCTGTTAGTATCTCCATGTGCTCTGTATTCAATACCACCATATAAAATAACCTTTATTTCCCACAAGTTTGCACAAGGAGCTTTTAACTGGAAACTGTTCATTATTTCACACTGACAGGCTGCTCCGAGCACACAAGATTCATGTCAATGTGTGAGCATGCATCTCTGCAACCAAATATGCATGGGTACACTTTGATGGTAAAAACACCTCACCGAGGCCGTGCGTGCCCCTGCGAGGCAGTTCACAGGGAGCTGCTCCCCACCCCTCCAGCACACCCTGAACCCACGGCAGCGCCGCCCTGCAGGCACCGGCCCGTGGGCGCCGCGGCTGCATAATTCTTCTGTCAATTTTTATTCCTTTCTTCCTCGCGGCCGACTCTCCAAAAAAACCCGCTTTCTCTCCAAAAAAAGCTTTGTGCTCCAGGTGAGGCTCGAACTCACAACCTCGGCATTGCTCGGCTTTGTACTGCTGTATAAGTACCGCGCGCTAACCGATTGCGCCACTGGAGCCCTGACACCAACTCCTCCCGAACGGTTTATCAAGGGCTCGCCGGGCCTGAGCGGGGGACAAGCAGGAGGCCATGCGCCGGCGCCCCGCACTGTGCGGCGGCTCCCGGCCGCCCCCCTTCCCGCCTGCGCCGCGCTCGCGCCACTAACGGCGCTTAGTACCGGCGCGGGGAGGGCAGACACGAGTCGGCGGACGCTGCGCCCTTCAGGGCGGGCGGCGCGCCCACGCACAGGAGGATGGAAAGCGCCCGCGTTGCCGGGGACCAAGCCCTTCCCGCCCCCTCCCTCCCCACCAGGCGGCCGCAGGGCCGGCGGGCGGTGCGCCGGGCCGTCGCGGGGAGAACCCGGCCCCCTCCGCCGCGCGGGGCGGGGCCTACGGGGCGGGGCGGGTGGCCCGGCGGGGCGACGGGACGGGCTGGCTGCGGCCTCCGTCGGCCAGCTCCGGCCTTGACCGGCAGGGGCTGAGAGCAGCCGCCGGCGGATACTGCGAGCGACCTGTCCGCCCACCCCGCCCCGTCCCCAGGCGTCCCCGCTGGCTGGAGAGGGCCCCGCAGTTCCGCCATGCGGAGGCGGGGCCGACGGGCCCTGACCGCGGGTCACGCGAAACCAAACCGGCGCTTTTGGTAAAAGGCGTTAGCCGGGTCACAGCGGAGTACGTCATGTACCGGTCTGTCTGCTCCGGCCCAAGCCAGAGAGAAGAGCAGCCGGTTACTGCCAGTAAATTAAATTATCGTCTCTACAGTGTGACACCGTAGGGCTTTGCAGTCTGCTTGCTACTGCATAGCTGCTGTGGGAAACATGGCACTTTCCAAACAGGGTGTATAGGTTAAAAGGAAACCTGGAGTGATTTTTGAATGTTAGTTAATAGAAATCATAAAAAATAACTGGGGTTTATCTCATGTGGAAGTTTATAGAGGGCTCACCTCTAGGCTGACTTGACCTTACTGTAGTGTGTGACTAAATACAGTGCATCCATAATAAAGACGTCACATACACAGGTTCTAAACCCCTTGTTGCAATACCTGAAGGTTTTGTCTTGGTGTTTCCTAAAATCCAAGGATGGATTCAGGTGCTTTGATATGAAAATGCTGAGTAGATGAAAAGGGTAACTTTACATAGAAATAACATGGTGTATATGTGATATAGTACGTGCTTAGAAACAGTTACTAGGAAGAAAAAAAACACATGGCCTTAGACATGTTTATTGTCAAAGCATACTGCTAACATGGAATTATTCTGAAGCTGGATGTGTCTTACCTTATACAGCAGGAAGATGTTAAGCATAATTGGCATCAGCAGACAGTTAAACCAAAGCAATGCTCCAATGGTGTTACACAGTTGATACAGAGAAAATACCTTGCACCCATGGTTAGGCATTGTCACCATATTTGTTTCTCTAGATGGCTCTGTTGGGTTATGGACGTAAGTACTAGAAAGCATTTTCTTTTCTACAGCTACATTACCGTGAGCAGAGCAAGAAGCTCTGGGCATTTCATTACAGGATGGGTGGCTGTAGAGAGTGCTAGACAGCACTTATATTTCCATGGCCACTAAAAGTGAACTACTGGTGGCCCAGCAGCAGGGGGACAGGCACTCAGCCAGTTTTAAGTAAATAGTACTGATCTCCTGACTACTTCTGGCAGACTGTCAGTTATGTGTGACTTCATTATCTCCACCCACCACCTCTGATCCATAAGTAAGCTGAAACCTTTTGAGACCATTTTGAATAGAGACAAGGTGCTTCTTGCTTGTCAAGAAAGATGTTGATACTAACTTAGATAGTATGTTTCAGTAGTATACACCATTGGCAGGTGAAATAACATGCAATTGCTGTTACCTGACCAGTGATGAAGGTGGCTGGAGAAAAAGAGAAAATTTGACAGTTCATTTCATAGAGAAATTTTCCTTAATCACATAGGTTTAGTTGGCATACCAGGAAACAGCAGCTGCATTCATTACCCTTAGCTTGTTCATTATTACACTACAAAATAAAATATTCCATGCCACGCAAAGATTGCCGTGAACATAATTTTATCCAAACAGGTGCAATTTTGGCAGATATAAGAATGCTGGGGACAACCGAAGCTGAAGCTGTGAACGTACAGGCAAACTCTTTATCACAGATTTAACCTTTGAGGCAAGAGGGAGGACTCCCTGAGTCTATGTTGGTGTTTATATAGATTATAACCACTGCTGCTTAAACTTTAATCAGCCTTCCTATAAAAGTAATAGTGATAGTAAAGATTCTAGTAGTTTTCATGGGATCTTTAAGTCTTCTATTGTGCTGTGGGATTCACTTGCTTCTTATGTTTGCTCCCATGGAGTCACCGTATAATTAAGTACAAAAACCTGCATTGAATGACAACTGCTGGTGTAGTAACTTGATCAGGTATGGAGACCAAGAGTATAGTAAAGCCCTATGGTAATAATATTTCTGTAGCATTTCCACTCGGTATGTATATACTAAATGTTGGCAAAGTTTCTGTAGCGTTAGCTTATACAAACACAGGAGTCCTCAGTCTGCTGCATAAAACAGAGCGAGCGCGTTTTTAATTCTCCTGAAATGCACCTGAAATCCAGAGCGTCACTTACAAACTGCACACTGGAACTTCTCCTCAGAAAGGAGGAGAGTCTCCTCTCCCATGGAGACTTTTTCAAAAAAAGTACTTCATTTGTATTTGTTCTCAAAGAACAAACAGAAAAAGCACAGAACTGGCCAAAAAGAGGAAGCATGTTCAACTACGTGAAATGGATTAGTCATATCTACGTCTTCTTTTTTCAATTTCTTCACAATATTAAAAAAAAAAAAAAAAAGATGAAAACAGAAGTTAAAGCTGTCCTAATGCCACAGAATCTTACTTGCTTCCTGCTGCTTGTGGAATCTCCAGATCATCGCTTAAGTGTAGCTCCTTTATCTTAAGACCAATGTAGATAAATCAGCCTCTGTATTGCACATGGGCAGAAAGGCAAAACTGAAATGATATTGAAAGGATTTTGTCCTCAAATTGCTGGTGAATGCAGACCCCCCATGATGAGATTTTTCAGAGTACTTCTAAGCACCCAGTGTGAAAAAAACAAGGCTTAAGAGCCAATTTTCACAATGCTGTTTGCTTTCAAGAGCAAAATGGGCAGAATGGAGCAAGCAGCATCCATGCTTGCTGGCTTAATAGTTCATTTCCCTCCTCCTTTCCCAGGGGCTCTAAACCATTCTAGGTCTTTATCATCAGTCCTTTAGGTGAAAAAAAAAATATAGAGAGTAATGAAAAAATTACCAATTATCACTTTAATACACATAAAAATCCTGGCCAACAAACTTTAATAATTATTTTAATTAGAAACACAACATTTCACTTTTTGTTAACATATGCTACTTGCTGGACAGCAGCTAGTACATTTAAGATTCTAATAGGTGTGACAGTTCAGGAAAGTAGGAAAAGATTTTTCTTGCACCCTTAATGCAAAAGATGGATTATTTGTGTGTAGCACTTTTGTGTTTCAGTAGTCTTGTGCCTCTCTGACAGCAAAAGCTGACAATTCTAGTCTTTGTCTTTGCATAAAGGGAAGGATGTGAGTTGAAAGTGGGAGCAGAAAGCCCAGCACTGGAACAGTCTTTGATGGGTGCAAAGAGTCATTGGGAAGCAGACTGGCAAGAAGAATCCAAGCCCCAGTCAGGTCATGAGGTGCCTGTACTTGAGTCTCACAAAAACTGCAATGTTGGCTCCTTTCTTCGCTTCTCCAATACACTTCACAGTAGTAGGGTTTCACGGCCCCGTACTTCCACAGAGATCATTTCTTAGTCCTTCTCCTCCTCACAAAAAAAAAAACCAAAAAAGCAACATTGCCTTATACCTGTTATATGCATGGAGAGGTCATTAGCTGCATTTTTCAAAATGTATTGATTTCAGAAGGTTGCAGAAAATGCTACCCTGCGATAATAGCCTGAGCTTCATACTAATGGTGAATTTTCTAAGTAAACTTCAGTTTTTTCCTTCCCAAGTAAGTCTAACTATCAGGTTTTCATACCTCACTCTAGCCACAAAATGGATTTATAAACCTGCGACAAACCATTTTCTCTGCAGGTAATAGTACCTTGTATTCCACCTAGTGGAAAAAAGTAGAGACGAGGGATTAGAGGAGGGGTTGCAGAAAATAACCCTGCAGTTAGGACTGGTACATGAATGTTGTGGCGAACACGGCTGGGCTCGTATCAATTCCCAGGTCTGTGTTTTTTCCTGCTGTGGTTTTGTACAATCTCTTGGTTTTCCTGCCCGACAAATGGAGTCCTGCTCTGCAATACATGCTACTAATGATGAGGTAGAGCTTTACAAAACCGTAGTCATTTATTTTAAATAGAGTGTCTTCAGTTCTCCTGGTCCCACCAGGCTAGGTTTAAATGAAAGTACATTTTGAACAGATCTCTTTCCTTCACCACTAAATAGTGTGCCAGCAGCCTACGGTACAAAAAGCACTGAAATGTTCCTGTCTGTAGGTCCAAAACCAGGCCTAATGACTTTGCTAGGCACTGGTGTATTACCACAGCCATTCTGATTGTAGAAATTTTGTGTGCTAAATAAATAATGTGGGCGTTTTTTTTATAATTGAGTGAAACAATAATTACTTCGGGCGTATGTCAGAGGAAATTATTGCTGGTCCCATTGTGACTAGACTAATATAGCGGAACTGCAATCCGCATGTGGATCTTTTTATCCCAATATAAATGGATCTCTTTTTTTGATGAATTATATAATTAGTTTAAGCCAAACTCCAAAGAAGCAATAGAGATGAAGGTAAAACAGAGTCACCTTTACACATACAGCAATAAGAGCATGGTATTAATTTAAAACTCACATCACTGGAAAATTAAAATGTTATAAGGTAAAGAACTGCCAAATATATACTGTTCCAGCATGCTGACTTTTCAGTCCAGCTGCTGCACTGGTCACATGCTTAAGCCATGTACGATGTACCACTCTCTTTTAAACAAGTCTTATAATGTCCTTATATCTCTGCATATTCAGCCACTAAGCACAGTGTAGATAAAATCAGGAGACTAAGTTACGTAAAGAGCAATTGAAAAGTGCTAAAATTTTGGAATCCCTCAAGGGATTCTGTTTACCACACATTCCATGCATTTCAAGTCTGAAAATAAAGGTTTATACATTCACTCACTGAAAAATTGGAGTGGTGAGGAACAGAGTGAGAGATCCTGGAGGAACTATGTAGACATTGAACAGAAACTAGCCAGAGAATAAAGACAAATACATATCTGGAATGCCTTTTAGTTCTCAGTTTCTCCTTTGCCTATAATTTGATGACAGGATGCTTCACTTTGCCAAAGGGCATCATAGAACCAGGTTCAGCTCTCTAAAAAGCCCTGCAACATTGGGAAAGACTGGATCAGAAAAATGAGCATTTATGGCAGCTGCTTTTATAGTCTTAGAAATGCAAGAGACATCTTTATTTTTGTTTTTTGGCAGAAGAAGATCCCATATTTTCAAACATACACCCCCAAACATTCAGCCTAAGAAGGCTGAGGGGAGGTGGTGAAGAGAAAATAGGGCTCTATTATCAAGTCTGAAATACCTCTAGATAGTTATGCATGTATAAAAATACTTTATTTTATATGATACATAACTAAACTTTGAGTAACTGCTCTTAGCTTGCATGTAGCTTTGAAACCTGTTTCTGTTTTAGACCTAAAGGGTGAGGGTGCCCAAGTCTTAGCCATTTTCCTAATTCTGTCTATGTAGCAAGGCAATTGTTGCAGAGAGGTAACGTACGCATTCCAGCTGATGCCGCGAAGAGAATTAAGAAACTTCCTGTGGGCAGACTCAGTCTCTGATGAAAATAAGTATTTTAAAAACACTAGTCAATTATTAGCTAAGCTGCTGGAGCATTAGTACTCTTTATGAAGTAACCTTTGGCTGATGGACCTGTCCCCTTTGACACTGAAGGCTGAAGACACCTCTTCTACCAACCAATCCCCTGAGTTCTGGGGATGGAATCACAGGCAGTTTATTTGAAGAGCACTCTGCAAACTCTAGCGTCTCCATCAAAAGTTTCATAGCTGGTGGACCATGGAGCTTCTTGTAAATGTAAGAAAATGGATAGAAGAAAACAAAACTGCCTTTTTGCCACCGGTGTGCAATAAGCTTATGTAAGTAAATGAAGGTTCTTTTTTTACCCCCCCCCCACCAGTTCTTATATAAATACTCTTTGCTATAAGAGGAAGCTGCTAAAATGCATACATAGTGCAGATTAGTAAGCAACTTGTCTACATTTAGTCCATATTTTGGGCCAAACTATCGCAGTTGTTCTATTACCCAGTGACCCCTCCCCAGCTGAGAAGGGAGGTTGGGAAAAGGAGAGGAGACCTGAAAATGAAATGAGAAAAGATTTAGTGAAACAGCAGACCTAATATTAACCCTAATGCCAATATACAGTATACAAAGTTATACTCAGCCTAGCAAACGTATGGCAGGCACAATAAATGGGAAATCGGTCCTTGGGAGCAGAACAGTAAGCAAGCTGCTTCAGGGACGCTGACCCTTCAGAGAAGGAAGAGAAACAAACTTCGCTGTTTATGACGAGCGTGACGCTTATGGTATGGGATGCACATGTTAGAGAGCTCGGGTCAGCTGCTCTGGCTTTTGCCCCTCTCAGCCTAAGCTCCTCGAAACTGCTAACAGCTCGAGTACCATGGTTGGCCTGTGATTCTATCCCAGCAAAACCAGGACAGTGTTTTAGTTCCACTCAGACTGCATAATGCATTCAGAATGCTGTTTTGAAGAACAGAAAGTGGCTGAAATCTGTTTTGCTGTGACTCAGCAGAAGCTGTAAAGATCAGCTTGAATATAAGATACTTGCCTCAACTCAAAGTCTCTTGTCGGCAGTTAGACTGAGTTAAGGGATTTTGTGTCGGGCCCTGTAACAATAAACTCATCGAAATCAGAGGAGACAGCATCACATCCCCAACTGATAAGATTTAACTAACAGATTACTGCTACCAAATTACAACCCAAAGCAGCTGCCAGAGCTTCTGAGAGTCATTCCAACTTTACAGAGGAGCCAAAGGTACAGAAGCAATCAAAACCAGTGGGATATGAACCCTGAAAGGTGAGGGGAGAGGAAGGACAGGGATGCTGGGGGAGCAGCTTTCCAGTGCATTTCCAGAGCTGTGAAGGCAGGGTAGGGAGGCTGAAGGAGGAGTTTAAAGCTGTGAACCATATTCTGAACGAGACAGCTAATGTAAAAAGGCCGGGCATTATACAGTTGTACAGCATGTATATTGTCAGTGTCAAAGGTCATGAACAAGTTCCAGTGTAAATAATGCAACATGTGGCACCTTCCAGTCACAATGATAAAAGAATTTCTTTCATCAGTAAAGTTGAGGACAATACATTTTGTGCAAAAGTCCATGTACAGAAGGCTTTCATAAGAAAAGATTCTCTCTGAAAAGTGATGTAAACCCAGGTTTTATAAAGAAAATAAAAATAATTTTTCTTGCTTTTAAGTTTAAAAAAAAATAATCTTGCTTTACAATTCTAATAATTAAGAAAGTATCAAAGAACATACTTCTTGCCCTACCCTGAACTTCTACCCCTACTCAAAAGCTGAATGGGCAGTGTAGCAGTGATATTAATTTCAATTCCCAGGTGCAAGGGTTACTTTGCAAGGTAATGGTTGCAAGGCAAAAATGAGGTAAAGGGCACATCCTTGCCAAGATGTCTGTGTTGAAACTACAGTTGTATTTTGAACTGAGAAATTGTGAAACTTGAATCGCTATAATAGGGAGAAAGTGAGAAAAGTATCTTCTTATCAGTGTTTTTATTTCTTTCATTTTCAAAATGGATTTAGGAAGCATTGTGTAAAGCATAGCATTTGTAAAGGTACTGTTTTGTACCACCTACCACCAGTTCTGTGTAATCCTGAAGTAACACCCTACGAAGGAGAGGAAATCCATCTACTATAGATTCTGAGTTTCTCACCACCTGCTTCTGGTGCTACCTAAATGTTTTCAGGATTTTCCAAAAAGGTTTTAGGTGATTTTCCAAGAAGTGACTAATAGATTTTCAACATATTTTCAAACTTGATCCTTTATGTGCCGAGTAGAAATGTGTAAGTCAAGCTTTTCATTGCCTTCTACATCATTGGAAGGCAACCATGTCAAGACATTTAAGTAACTTATGATCCTGTGTTTCAAGAGAGAATTAACTGCTAACAATCTAGATCTAACAGCAGATCAGTAGGACTCACGGTGTTTAAATTTATTATGACTCTCAAACTCTTATTCAGCTGTATTCCATACACTTGAGAGGATCAAAAGTTTTAAGTACAAATGTGGGATTTCTAAAGAAAACTTCAACTCCTGAATCACCACCTGTTTAGAGTTTTACCAGAGCAAATAAAAGGATACAATATAAGAGCTGCAATTTAATTAGATGTATTTTAATGACACTATTTTGCAAGTTCAAATGCTTTTTAACCTCAATGATGAGCAATTAATGCAAATTCAGAACCCTTAACATAGCTAATTTTTACAGGGTAGCTATGGCACTTTTAAAGCTCTCCTTGGAGTTCAGAATATGATACTTACCATAGTGACATCTAACTGTGGTCACGGACTATCTGATTCTTCATGGTCTTGAGATGTTTTTAAAAGGTTGCCTGCTGGTACCATTTTCTTTATGTGGTTAAGAAGAGAAATATAAGAGTATATAAAACTTAATAGGCCATTGATTAGCACCTCATTCTAGAAACAGGGCAATCAAGTAATTTTCACACCCTTGAAACCTTTATGATACTCTAACCTCATTTTGGTACTTTTAACTGAAACTTTTTTCCTCTTATGATTTTTCTTAACTTAATGAAACTGTATTAAGCAGACAACTTTAGTTAGCAGTATGGACAAACAAACCTATTGGGAGTTCCTGCTTGTATTTCAACGCTGGAATTTTTTTATAGTATCATTATGTAATTGTTAATGATAGGAATAATTAGAATAGAATCATAGAATGAGTCCAAAGGTCATCAAAGTCCCCTGCAGTGAGCAGGGACGTCTTTAACGTCAGGTTGCTCAGAGTCTCATCAAGCCTGATCTTGAATATCTCCAGGGATGGGGCCTCCACCACCTCTCTGGGCAACCTGTTCCAGTGATTCAGTACCCTCAGTACAGAACTTCTTCTTAATGTGTAATCTAAATCTACCCTGATCTAGTTTAAAACCATTTCCCCTCATCCTATTGCCACATGCCTTTGTAAACAGCCCCTCCCCAGCTTTCCTGTAGGTTCCCTTCAGGTACTTGAATACCACTGTAAGGTCACCTCGGAGCCTTCTCTTCTCCAGGCTGAACAGCCTCAATGATCTCAGCTCCAGCCCTCATTTTTGTGGTCCTCCTCTGGACCTGCTCCAACAGGTCCCTGTCCTTCTTGTGTTGAGGGCTCCAGTGCTGGACACAGCACTGCAGGTGAGGTCTCACAACGGAGAGCACAGCAGAGGGGCAGAATTGCCTCTCTCTGGATCTGCTGGCCTTTTTTTGATGCAGCCCAGGATGTGATTGGACTTCTGGACTGTGAGCATGCATTTGTTGGGATTAACCCATAGCTGCCTGTTTATCATGCAAAATCCAGCTAAATCCATAGGGTAATAGAATCAATGGTATATTTGTCAAACAAAATGTTAAGCAACAATAATTTTTAGAGCAATATTTTCACGTCTAGTTATTGAACTAATAGCAAAACTGCATGGGTTTCTATAAAAAAAATTACCTTAACAGTAGCCTACAAGATACCTCTAGATTGCTTTTCTCTTACTTTGTTCTCCAGGGTTCATTTTAATGTATTTCATAAATTGTTAGCTGTGTTGTTACTGTTTTGATCTTCCTACCCTTCTTTAGCAGAAGTGTTCATTAATGTAATTCATTATTACAGTACACTCTTGAAAACAAATATTAAATCTGCATGGTACAAACAGTTCCAACTTCAGTTCCTTATTTTAGGATAGGGGCATGCAGCCAAGTGCTATGACGTATACAGCTTCCTATGGGGAAAATCATAAATTTAAGAATTGTAATCTAATTTAATTCTTTGGGCTTTTATTTGACCAACTACTTTGTTGCTGTTACTTGTTACTTCTGCTTTACTAGTCCCTATTGTGGCGTTCATTATCATTTAAATACTCTTCGACGTAAACATGGTAATCGTAGCAAATCAAATTATATATGTTCAGCCATTCAGAATAGCTTCTCTCAAGGCTTACAGAGTACTGACATGGAGGCACATCATCCTTCTCTGTGTTTCAGGGGAGGGTGTCTCTGCTGGTTCTAGTACTGCCCAGAATCTCTTCACTGAAAAGTAGAGTTCAGCGCACCTCAATTCACATGTCAGGAAGAGTTTGGGAACAAATTCTGAATCACAGCTAGCAGGCCTGATTTGTGGGGATTTTTAGCAAATGAAAACCTGCTACCTTACCTCTTTGTTAGTGTAAGCAGACTGATAGATAACTGGGTTGTTACCTATCCTTTGTGACAGCTGAGAAGTGCTCACTGGGGCTCTTAAAAGGAGCAGAATTAAGATAAAGGGCCTGAATCTCCTTTTCCGTATTAGCCACAACCACAATGAAACCATTGTAAAGTTGTTCCACCTTAGCAAAACCAGTATAAATAGAAGAGAAATTAGCTGATAATTCCTACCATCAGTATCTCTGGTAATTCTGCCAACAGGGGAGGGGGAAAAAAAAAAAAAAAAAGTATGTTTTTACCTTTATTAACCTTCAAAAGTATTTTACCTTTACAGAATCCTGATCTACTCAGCTCAGGTTGAAAAGACATTTTCCTGACATTCCTGTCTCTTATGCAGCATTCTTTATCTTTACAGTTCAAAGCTCCTTCCACAGTTGGCAACTATCTTGTCCCCTCTTCATAGCTGGAGGCACTGAAACACCAGGAGTGAGGTAGCTGGCCTCAGGTCACCCCTGCAGGACAGTGGCAAAAGGGAGAGATGCATCCAAAGTCTTTTGAGTTCTCATTCTGGATGTTGCTTGTTATTCAGCATTGATTTCATTGACTCACTGTCCCCCCTCAAATAAAAGATAGTAATAAAAAAAATATCCCCCAAACAAAAAACCAACTTATGTGAAAGAAAGAACATCATGGGTGGAGCTGGCTTTAAAATGTCACTTTGTTTTCTAGGCACCGCCGTCAATTAAATGTGATGTTTGTTGGAGGGCCAAATGAAAGGAAGGACTATCATATTGAAGAAGGAGAAGAGGTAACCTATAGGCTGCTTATATTTTGCTGGTTTAACTGATCTGTAATCATTAAAATGCATCTACTTTTGAAGCTACAGATTAGCCATGCCAGGCTCAGTGATGTTGTGTTTATTAGATCTATTCAAAGACTTAAACAGAATCGTTCACCAGAACCATACACCATCTGTGCATTTCCTTTGAAACAAGTACACGAGATCAGATCTATTTTGCGGTAACTCGTTTCCAGCTGGAAACTGAAGAAAGTGTTCTGACACATGAAAATATCTCATTTCAACATTTTGGAACAAAACTTTGGAAAGGTAATGATATTTCTAAAGTGATATTTTGTGGCAGAAGATTGATCTATATTTCAAAATGCTAAATTTGAAATTAAAAATTAAAAATTTAGTATTTTGATTGACTTGAATTATATTTTTCTGGACTTTGTGAAAAATATCAGCATTTTCAGCTTTCATTGAGGTTTGGAGGGTTAAAGAACAGTCTCTAAATATTTTTCAAACCAGGCCCCTTTGCTGCACACTTTTGTGCCACTGCTTTCAGTTGTGAGTAGCTGTTGTGTCAAATACAGAATAGAGGAAGAAAGAGTAGAAACCTATCAAAATTGTAACAGTTTATACCTGTTTTGTTTACTGCTTTTTTCCTGGAATTGTCTGCTTGGCCTGAGGATTTCTCTGAGTTTGGGGTTTCCCAGCTGGCTCTGAAGGAACTCTAAAGGCAAGGGGACACTAGAGACCTGGCAGGAAGGATTTCAGGATGGGAGACAATTTGCCTCACTTCCCCTCAGAGTAATCGAATTTCACATAATTCCAATAAAATTTGGCCACCTAATTTTATATACCTTTAGAAACCCAAGCCATCTTTCATTTTCTGTTGCGTTTGTGCTGTGCAGGTGTTTATTGTCACTGTAACTACTGCTTTGAAAGAGTGGATGCTACCTTATCACTGAGCTATACACTAAGAGGAACACACAAAAGTGGTTTATTTTTTTCTTTATGCCCTTAAATATATTTTTTTCTTTATGACCTTTGGTCTCCCTGCATCCTCTGGTTCATACTACATGATACTTGGTCCCTAACCCATTCCTGTGCTGTTTTTTTTTTTAAAAATTTTCTCCTCCTGCCCTTCCCTTAAAATTCAAGTTAGATATAGTAATCTAATTTTAGTAATCTAAATTTACACCTTAAAATGCAAGTTAGATTACTATTATTTAGCACTCTTTTTTTTATTTTTGCAAGCTGTTCTTGTGTTTGAAAAGAATTTGTCCGGCCTTTAATAAGCCTAAACCCATTATATGAGTTTCCAACAGTGTAAAAAGCCATATCTGTAAGTCACATTTTATAGTATGCAACACTGTAGTAAATTATTGCTAATTCAACTGGATACAAGATTTTTAAGTTATCAATACATAGCAAATTTCCCACAATTACTTAGGAATTTTGTTTCCATTTTTGTTGCTATCACATAGAAAAACTGACAGTATACACACCATATGCATTATCAGTTACTTACCAGCTAGCACGTGGGCCAATTTTGTCCACTTTTATGGAAGTAAAATATAGTCATACTTGCATTTTACAATAGCTTTTTATCAGACACATTTGCACCTTCCTGTGATCTAATTCAGATCCATTATTTTCATTAGAGAAGAATTGTGAAGCAGTGAGTATCCTAGTAAAAGGGCCTATTCCTAAATTAGATTTGGAATTAATCAAAGCATTGAAAACCACTCAAGTCATTATTTTGGCAGACAAAAGGTCATTTATAATTCCGAGTAGTAATTTGAAAGACAAACTGTACAGGCATACTGTCAACAGGCCGAATCATAAATGCAAAAACCGACAGACCCTTTACACACATTTAGCTGATGCTGGTTTACTACCATTATTCTGATGGCAAAAAAAGCATTGGCTTAGAAAAGAAAGTTAAATTCAGCATTGTTTATATCTCTCCTCTCAATTGATCTATGCCTATTTATCATGCAGCTTATAGGGTGTCCCGTGGAACAACTTGTGCTTGTCAGCCTGAAGTTTGCAGCAGCAAGAGGTTCACATGCAGGGAGATAAGGGTGTAGGAGCATCCTCCTGCTCTCGAGCTGTTCTCAGTCAGTGCCATTAACATGCACCTGTATCAGGAAGATCAGTTGTGACTGAGTAATTATGAGAAAAAACGGAGGCTCGATTTGGACTCTCTTCAAAGCCTTTTAGGAGTCTCCTGAACAGTCATTTAGGCTAAATCGACAGCTAGTCTCACACATTTTTTTTCTTCCTCTCAACAAGCAAGAGTTTCCTAAATACACAGCTTGACATTTTCTTCCTTCTTAGTTTTCTCTCTACTACACTTCCTTCTTAATTTGCTGTGCACCACTTATTTGCCATCCTTCTGCACAGAAAAAACTCCCTCATACCTGAGACACTGTTTTCCACTGAACAGGTTTTATAAGAAGCCAAATCAAGCTACACCTTACAAGAGATAAACGATTCACATTCTTTTGCTTGACTTTATCATTATGTCATATTCATACTTTTTCCTATTTGTAAATGTTAAGTTCCCCCTTGCTGCCTTCTCCACCAGAACAGAGATATAATCAACACACATCTACCTGGACATGCTCTGCCTCTAAATCAGACTTATTCTCAAAATGGAAGTGAATTGCTTTCAGAAATTCATCTTCCGTTGAAACATGGCAAAAAGGCTGCTGTGAGAGTGCACCTATAGCTATACAGACAAAACTTTCTTAAAAGGCACTAAAAAGAAAGTGACTGTGCTATATAGATAGTTCTATGAGGCTTTCATATGAATCATTGTTCCGATGTACCTAATTTGTCAAGAGAGCTTTGGATTATATAGACTAGTGACTACAATTCTTGTGTACGCTTGATGAGACCACTGAAAGCTTCTGCGGTGACCCTGACATGTTTTTGAAGCCCTCATGGCTATGGAGTAGCGGGTACATCCCAGGTACCGGGGAACAGTCTGTGACATACCCTTATCTCTTGAGCTTTCCATCATACAGTAGCATTTGTGACAAGAAGAGTTTCAGTGCTTACAGAGCTCACAGATTTCATAGTGTATTTGCTGCATTTTTGCTTAATCACAAAGCCTGAGGAGGGGGAAAAAAAACTTCTAATCTTATCTTATAAATTCATCATATAATTTCCAGAAAAATAAGGTAAGTGAAAAACTGAAGGGAACTGTGTATTTTGGAAGAAGTTAATGACAGAAAAAAAAATACAATCGTAACAAAGCTTAGCTATAGTAAAGAATTTCAAATATTTACTGCATCGTGTGGGCTGCATTGGGGATGAGCATGGTGCTGAAACACCAAATGTCACGGGTTCAATTCCTGTTTGGTCCTCACATGTTGCATGATCTAGTTGAGAGGTGTCCCTGCCCATGACAGGGAGGTTGGATTAAAATGATCTCTAAGGTCCCTTCCAGCCTAGGCCATTCTATGGTTCTATGATATGCTAACAGCTAAATCTAAGACCACAAAGTGGTTAGGCTCCTGCCTCTTTACCAACTTCAGTTCACAACTTAATGAATCTCAACTAGCTGACTTCAATTAATATTCTGATGTTGAGTCTACACAAAACAGTGAAGTTCCAGGCAGAGAAATTTAGATCGGCCTTTCACGTTTGCATTGCCACAATATTCAGCTTGGCTTTAAAAGCCCTCCTTCTTCATTGTGCTGGGTTTATATTATGCTGAGTTTCTGCACTCAGCATCTAGGTTGCTTCCTATGGATAGAGCCACCTGAGTACTGATCAGAGTAGATCTGAGCCCTGTAGGACTGCAGTCCTAAAGAGGATTCTTGAAGCAGAAATTCCCTCTCTCCGTTGATCACCTTGGCCAATCTCTTCAGTTTCTTCTAGCACATTTACATGCTCTAATGGAGATGCACTGACAGCTTGCTCCAAAAAGATGATACATATTTGAGGTCACATCTGCCACAGCTCATCTGAGTTTTCTAACTTGAGTTTTGATTTCTCGTTTTCTCCCTCTCACACCCACACGCCACAAGCAAGACTTGGGTCCAGTTTCTGGCGAATTAAGCTCCTTAAAAGAAGCCTGACTCCTAGTGTAAGGTGCTGTGTGGTCAGCATGCTTTCGAGAAACTCTTCCCTAGCTCAGTTCTCCCTTTGCATTGTGTGGGGATACTGGAAGCCTAAGAAAGAAGGTAAAGAGGGGCTAGGTGAGCATTTCAGTAGTTAGTATTTCCCAAATAAACCTGAGAACATGAGTTCTAGCAAAGCAAGAGAAACCTTTTTGCATCTTTACATTTAAAACAATCACCCCATTTATCCGGTGAAAACTCTTTAAATATTTTAATAAGAAGCAAAGCTCCTATTACAAAGTAATAAGAGTCATGATCATTTTGCATCAGAAAGATTGTCTTCAAAAATAACTTTTCTGTGTGCAGTTGTTGGGGTGAGTTTCTTCTAGTGTTCAAGTTTCACAAATGACATATACATGAGCAGATTGAAAAAAACCCCACACCAATAAAATCCCACCACATAGTTTTCTCTGCTTTTCTCATCTGTTTGCCTTCTGATAGCTGAAAAACCTTGTGATGATTGCTTTTCTGTGCACAAATAGATCAATCACCACTGAAGTCTGGAGGATGCCCAGGCTCTACTCTCACATCAGAATTTGATTTGCTTTGCAAATTAAATTAGTACTTAGCAATCTGACAAGCAATACAAACCAGGATATGCCAAGTCAGAGCTTAAGCCTAAAAGTGGCTGAGCAATTCCAAATTCCACTTCCAGAAGTCTATACTCAAGGTACACTGCAAACTGAAGGTATCTTTAGAGGCCTGTGAATCAGCTCTCAGCTACAAAAGCCCTCATGGAGCTCTGGGCTCCTACACCTAGGCAGAGTTTGATTTGAAAAGTGGGTCTAAATTAAATCACATACATTGCTGTACATAAACTTTTTTAATTGGCCTATACAAACCAGTCAGAAATACTGTGTTCTTCCCCTACTACATGCTTCCTTCTTTACTCTGCAAGAATACACATACCTGAGTGAAGGAGCAATACATTTATCATGTTAATATGATGGGGACGATAGTGCTGTTTTAAAAGTAGTATCCGTACTTTCTGCTACCTTGTTGAAATTAATTCCTGTCAAGACAAGCAGCTTCAGTGATGCTTCCACTGAAGGGAACAGTGAACTCCCACTTCTCTGCAGCTCCACCTATTGTATCCAGAAATGCTTGCATAATGTATTTTATGAGTCTTCATAATCAAGTGAAATACCCTTTTACAGATTCAGCACTGGTCATGCTGCCTTTCACAGCAGCTTAACACAGTACTCTCAGGTTTGAAACCTGATCAAGAAAGATGAAGCAGACTAAGGAAGAACGATGCAATTCTCCTGCAGCAAAGAGAATTTAAGGAAAATTAAATGAGTAAAACTCTCAATATTAAAGCGCTTTCACTTTAGTTTTCATAGATATAACTGCAGTTTTAATGATCATATTGAATAATGCTACAAAAAATAGTATATTTAGGGTAAAGAAAGACTTCTAGGTGACACATAACTTCTAGAGGCAAGGTGAGGATTAATAAGAGGAGGTGTTTTTGTGTAATTGCAACCAGAAAATGCCACGTAGTAACCAGGAAAGCTAAATAAAAGTCTAAAAAAGAAAGAAAAGAAGGAAGTGTAAAAAAAAACCCCAATGAACAAAAAAGCACATTTAGTTAACAAGTGGGATAAAAAGACTGGTGAACAACCTTTGTTTCTTTCCTGAGGCACATTTTTCATCCAGAAGGACAAATCCATGTCCAATTTTGACCCATTGTACAGTAGCAATGTACAAGTCTAAGCTTTTCTACAAGCCTATATATATATATATTACACATAACAAGAGACCTTGTCATTGATAAGATGCTAATAAAGCCAAAATGTTGCACCTATCTGCAGTTTTCTACTGAGGATACCACTGTGGAAACTGGATTCTAGACTATTCCAGTAAAAACAGACCAATTAGGAAAGCTATTGACTACTGATTTACTATGTATCTATGCATACATATCTGTGTATATGCATATATATACATACACGTGTGCACACACACACACACTAGTACTTCCTTACTCAGGCCTTGATTTTTGCAGGAGATACTTAGGAAAAGGTTAGATTTGCCCAGAAAACCAAGGTCAGTCAGCTTTTAGAAAAAATAACATTCCAGCAAAAAGACAGTACAATACTTCATTGCCAGACTCTCCTGTAAAATGGGCATGGACTGTAACTCACTGAGATATTAAACAGTTGACGGTTTTCTTATGAAAAGTTCAGAGTACAATATAAGCATGGCAGTATTCAGTAATTACTGCCACTCGTATTAATCACAGTTACATCAGATGATTTATGGATGACTGAAGCACTCAAACATTTTTTCCACAAAAATTTTGAACAATAGACCATAATTTACAGTGAAACGTACTATTTAAATTCAGTCAGAAAAACTCTTATTAACAATGTGCGGCACACCTCCTTCCTCCTTGCAAAACATTTTTTTAAATTCAAAATTTAGTAATCAGAATCTTAGGTGGACTGTGATACCTGACTGCTGAACTGGATGATCCCTTTCCCCTCCCCAGTCTTTCATTACTAGAACGTTTGCTGAGCTGCATGATTCATGGCCTCAAGCAGAACAAAACTCATCCTCTGTTGTCCTTTCCCTCACCTACATGTCCTGTGCATGTGTTCAGTAATAGCTCTCCCAGTAGTTACAGGTAAGATAATACTCCAAAGCTCAGCACTTCAAAAAGGATCTTTCAATTTCAGCATTACCGGTGCCGTATTACCAATGGTCTGTGTGATAATCCATCAGGATCTTATGGTCTTAGACGAGTCTTTTTTGAAATGACAAAGAGATCATTTCCCCCCTCAAATCACTTTATGTTGTACGATGAGCAGCTAGCCCTGCCCGATGCGCTCTGTAATGAGAGCTGCTGTGGCATTTTATACGGTCATTTAGTAACACCGAAGAAAATTACAGGAAAAGAATACAGGAAAAGGGAGGGCAAGAACGATAAGTAGCCTGGCACCATGGCCATCTAGACAAGAGTTCTAGTTTATCTATGGTGATGTCCCTGGCACAAGGTGAACTTTTCACTCACGTAAGAGCTGTCAGCATGAGCTTTTTTCTAGCGCATCTTCAGTTCTCTCTACTGTTTCGCTCCCTTGGCAGCATATTTATTGTTTCTTATGTTCATAGAGGTGTTACTTGAATTCTCAGGGGTATTGATTAATGTTTCAAAACTGTTTTGTAAATAATCCTGATTCAAAAAATTAATTAAGCTTTTCTAATGTTGGAAAAGGTTTAATTCAAGGTTTTTATATACCTCAGTGGTTTCTTCTTTCCCGTATTTATTTTTCATTTTGTTTTTCTATTATAGTTCTAAGTTGCAGTCAGGTTTCAGACGCACTAGCAATTATATGAATTAATCTGCTTGATTTCTAGAGACGACAAACAGAACACAGAAAGCATGGAGAAGCTTGGTAGACAGTGGCAGAAAAGTAAAGTTAACTTTTTGAAGTATTATTGTCCTGTGTTATATAAAACAAGGAAAAATGTGCCCATTATTCCAGGTCAAAGAGAGACCTGCTTACAGATCACAGCACAGTTCTGCCAGGAAACACGAGGCTAGGTCTGAGCACCTGAGAACTCCCACAAAGCTACTCTGAAAGAGAGCTGTGGAAAGGTCGCTGAAGACAGAATTATGGATTCAGTGATTCTGTCCTTATACATGCTTGGAATGTAATCTTTTTTATGTACACGGTAGGAAGTAGAGCAGTGGTTGCTGGACTTTGAGGGTATCCACAGAAATAAAGCAGAACAGCTTCCAAATGAGCAATTATTCCTAAAACAGAAAGCTCCATTAATAATAAAAAAAAAAAAAAAAAACCCACCCAAAACACCCTTGTGCATGCATATTTGGAAAAGTGACATTTAATTGGATGGAATGTAATAGTGAAGACCCTGTTACATCTGAAATAAAGCTTTATATACAGTGTAATTAACGGATGTCTGAACCATAACATCCCAGCCCTACAAAGAGTAATCCCCAGCAGCAGAGACAGCGCAGTGGAATTCTACTGGCTTCACAGAATAGCTCTATGTGCAATTGCAGACTGCTTAGATTGTCAAAGGTAGGTAACATTTAGTTACTTGTATATTTAGTAACATTTAAGTCTATTATTTATTGTTAGGAAAAAAAATCTCTTAATACTTACAATTACAGATTGAGTGTTTTGGAGTAGTTGTCTTAATGTTATTTTACTGTTCCTTCAGCTTTTTTACCAGGTTAAAGGAGATATGTGCTTGAAGATAATTGAAAATGGGAAACAAAAAGATATTGTTATCCGAGAAGGAGAGGTAAAACTGAGTTGTTTTTCTGTTGTTGTACAGAGATATAGTAATATTTTATGAAGTAATTAAATGTCAGTTTATCCCTGTTCTGCAAGAGATGCCATCCAGATTAAAATAAAAATTGAATGTCGTATAGCAAATTCCATGTAATTAACAGCAAACTACACTACAGTGCTCAACATTTCATAATTTCAGTAACAGATAAGAATCTCTCCAAGTATTTGGAATACCCACACAGAAAATCAGGAATATACTGAGTGGAGTTCTTATGGAGTCTGCTAGGTGAATTCAAGTGGATCAGCCTTTTTATTTACTCATTGTCAGGTACCTACTGCCCACCTACCCAAACATGCCAGTAAGCAAACTCTGTAGAACTTAGAAAGTTAAGATTCGGGTATCTTGAACCTTCTTGAGTCCTCACAGTTAGCCTTCATAATCATCACAATACAAGAACAGTTTTAAAAGAGTGATTTAATGATAAAATGTATCCAGCTGCGCTCAGTTGTTTTTCCTTACAGTAGTGGACTTGCTAAAGCATAGATTACAGTGCTTTTAATCAGGGCGTGACTAGATATTTTACTAGGTATCGCAACAAGCTATTAGATGTGCTACAACTGCCACTGACTATTGCTGCCACAAGCTTGAACTGCACTCAGATTGAGATCTAGTGGGGCCAGCCTACACAACAGAAGACATGTATAAGACCAAATAGCTTAATGTCAACAAAGAGCAAGGGAAAAGTGGGGCAAGGAGCAGAGGATTTGCAGGTTGTGAGGACGGGGAAGGAAAAGGCAAAGAACAAAGCCCTCTCAACACTGATGTTTTCCCTTTCCTTTGAACAGATGTTCCTCCTACCTGCTAGGATACCTCATTCTCCGCAGAGATACACAAACACTGTGGGTCTAGTGATTGAGAGAGAAAGATTAAAGACGGAAATTGATGGGCTCAGGTGAAGTATAAACTGTTGGCTAATCTGTTAGGATTTGTAATATAAACTATTTTCTCATGTCAATACAATACTGTATTTCAGTTTCCTGATAATTTATCAGATTCAGCTTGGCACTTTTGTACTAATTTTATCCACACATCTATTTATCTATACACACATAATCATTTAATTTAGCTAAACAAGGAACATGTTGAAATGTCTTAAATGTATATCATGGTTAGTGTATTGCCTACTACTCTTGCCTTAAGTTTTAAAATGTCAGAGCTCTGTAACAACACAAGTCAAAAAAAAGACTTTTTTTATCACTTCTGGAAAGCAGAACATTAATTTCTTTATAAGCACTGAAAGCAAAAAGATGAAGAAGAGCTTTCTCAGCAAGTGTGTGGGAAGCTGGAAAAAAAAAAGTAAATTTTCTTAATGCTAACCCCTCTACACTGTATACACCTCTAGTTTTTATTGCCTTATGAGAACAGCATCTTCAAAGAAATGAGAGGTTTACTTTGTATTCTAGTGGGAGCAGGACTAAGCCTTGTCCTGTGGTCATACAGAATTCATAAGTCTAAGAAGGCAAGTCACAGCACTAGCAGCCAGGTTAGAAAAGCTTTTTTGATATTAACCAGTTACAACTGACCAAAGAGAGTTTAGAGCTCTTAATTTATACAGATTTAAAACTGCAGTAATATCTGCAATGTACTGTGCCTGTCCTTTTACCTACAGTTTTGATTGTTGCATGGACAGCATCACAGCACAAAGATTGCTAATACGCAAAGCTAGAATGATAGACTTTTTTATTCAAGCAAAAAAAAGGCTAAAGAAATCAATAAACCAAGAAAGAGACCATTAAAAAAAAAAAACAACAAAAAAAAATCCAAATCACCTGATTGGATTCCAAGCTGAAGACAAATCCAGTTCATTTAAAGCACTGTTCCATCTATGTACTTGCCCTTTTTCCCCTTTCATTGCATGAGCACTTACGTTACTAAAAAGGTATTTTGAGGTAGGAACAATTGGGCAGTGATTCAGATAACCATGTTCATTTGTGATAAAGGAATATAAGTAGCTTCAGGTAGCTTTAAGTAAAAGAACCTACCTTGTACATGAAGTCTGTGAACGGTATGAGTTAGAGGGATGCTGAATGCCTTTTTAGGGATCCCAAGTAGACTTAGAGATTTACACTTCAGTATAGCCATGCTCTTGTGGAGAAATTAAACTAAAAGCTACCATAGGGTTTACTGGTGGAAAAGAAATATTAAAAAAGCACGCTCTTAACTGAAAATATCTAATCAGATGCCTGAAAATAAAACACAGATTTTTTTTTTACCCTTGTTTTTACACTGACAGGATGAACAAAGACACCTGAAGTTTTGGAAGTGAACATATTCATGTCATATTTTTGAAGCACTTGGGAGAGATGGGAATTTACAACCAGAACCCCTAATTTTAAACATTTTTCACTCCCAGCCACCTGCAAAAACTGTACAAGAGGAAGTCCTAATAAACTTTGGAGTATGCTGACTCAAGGTCTAATATTATGCTACTGTTCCATTATTTATCATGCCTACAAGCCTCAGTCATAAATCAGAGCCCCCAGCATGCCAGTTATTGTACAAGTGAAGAATAAGTAGCCTGCCTCAGTGCCACATCCTAAGTAATGATTATATGGTTTATAAGAAAAAAATGCACTAGCCGATCTTAATCCTGTGGCAAACAAGTACAGAAACAGTTTGATGTTAGTTGTCTGGTTAGATTCTTTAACACCTAGCAAGGTGCAAAGTCCTTCCCAGATGCAAAGCCTTTTCCCAACAGAGACATTTGTAATATCTTTCTTCTCTGTAGATTCTCTGTGTTCAAAATTTGTGCTTCTAGCACAGCTTTTTCCATACTGGAGGCATTAACAATGCTATTACTCTCTTCCAAGCACCCTGATTTTTGCAAAACTTGAAGTATCTGGGGAGGTCTTAGAAAGTTCGTGGACAATATGTATGTAGATACAGAAGACCAACATGAATACACAAAGATGCACAGTATAATTATATAAGCATCGATTCTCTCTTCAAGCACATATTCCAGTGCCTTTAACCTAAAGGGCACGTAGGACCTATTTACAATCGGTTGTAATACAAGTGACTGTAGTGGAGCATCACTTCCTTGTTAGTCCACGCAGCCTCTTTTAAATCTGTAGGTAAATTCTATTTTTGCATTCCATAGATTACAGCAGCCTTGACCTGCTGATCTCAGCACAAGTTCTTTATTTGTTAAGACATAAAATAATGCATGTGAAACACTAAGTTCCTCTTCAGAGGGGTGAACTAAACAACACTTCAAGTTTACACAGCTCACAACCATCTATTTTTTCCAAAGAAGTTCATAATCCACCTTGTTTTCTTATCAGTCCCTGCATGGGCAGTAAGCAAGCTGACTCCCTTAAATATGCATTCATCTCATTGCTGCAGGGATGCAGTTACTTGACATGGTATTTGGGTCCAGTTATTTTTGCAGTAGCAGCATCCAAAGTGAGAGTTAGTGGTCCGAAGGGACTGACACCAATCATTCCCAAGTTTAAATCTGGAAAGTTTGCTAAAGGAATTTTGTGACTTGTCTGTGGTTCATCAGCAGAACTACGAGACCTTCCACACAAGTTTGAGCACCCCACCCACCAAGTCAGCTAACCAGGGAAACAAATCTTCCCTAAATAACATTTTTTCAGGATAAAGCACACCAGGCTTGCGAGTAACACACTCTTAACGCAATATCTACTAGCTGTTTTTCTTGAAAAAACTGAAACTGCCTGATCAGTTAGTTAATAAAAGGATTGATTAATGTTTTTACTTTGTCAGATACTACGTTGGAGAATCAACTAATGTCCTCTTTGAAAAATGGTTTCACTGTGATGACCTCGGCACTCAACTTATACCAATAATTCAAGAGTAAGCTTTTATTCTGTATAATTTTTTTTAAAAAATGGTTAAAATGATCTATTAGATCTTCATTAATCTGTGACTTACATGGTTAATTTTCTATTTACATTGTATTTTACATAGACTTGTTAATTGCTACTATTTTTAATTATATATTGTATACACCAAACTCAATAGAACAGATTAAAAAAATATAAGTGTTCTTCACATCTATCTGAAATATTTTTGGAAAAAGTAAAAGCACACTGCTGCTAAGTGCAAGAAGAATTGAATGAAAATTTAACACCAAATTGATGCTAGGTTAATTAGGTAAAATACTAAATTAGCTTAGAGCTTCTTTCACTCTTCCTTTAAATACTTTTAATGGCTATTACTCATGATTAATCAGGCCTGTGGCAAATTTAATAGAGTTGTTCCCTAGAAAACATGTTAATGTCACCACTTAACTGATCAATCTGTTAAACAGTTGCTAAAGGTGAACAAGGAAATTGTTTAGTGACATGAGTTTTGGAGGACTTTCAGACAAACCCTCTGTCAAGAAAATAGATATAGCCCTGGTGAATACAGGTATCACAGCTGAGGGTCTGGTACATCCATTCTCAGCACAAAGCTTAATGGCCAGTATTACTGCCTAGTGTTTGTTAGTCTACAGAACAAGACTTTTTACTGCTGTTTAAATGTTTACTATTTCAGGTTTTTCAATTCAAGACAATATCAAACTGGAAAACCAAATCCAGGTAATACAAATTAATTTCAGAATTAGAACAGCAATGATTCTCACCTCCTAAAATGACTAAGTTTCTGTTTTTCTTACTGATTATGTAAATTAAAATTACTTTGTGCAGTAACTTCTTTCATTATCCCAACCACAGATAAAATCCATATACATGATTAACAACAGCAATTGGTTGTTCATGTGATGCTATCATCAGTTAACTGTACAGAGTGAAATCTCAGTATCTCTATCCTTGCATGCTATTCAACTCTCATACAAAGTTTCATTTCTTACTGTGTAGAATGAGATTTTTTTGAGTTGAATCTACAGACTCTATACCTACTTGTACACCTTTACCTATAACTACACTGTGATCTACTCTTGGGAAATTAGGATACCTAAAGACAGATACTTTCAGTTTGTGTAGGATCTGATCCATTTAACCTTCTATTTCCATACTGTCTTGCTCTATTTTTTATTTTGCCTCTGTTTGTGGATAGTATAACTCCACTCTTGAGTCTGTTGGTCAGAGACATGGGACATAGAGAGTCACTTTTAAAGAAAACTAATTTATCAGTATCTTTAGTAATCAGATCTCTTGAACGTAATGGTTGCTTTCTGCATGGCACCCAAAGTCTCTATTGCAAGAATACTTACAACAGCACCTTCAGTGGGAAACTTGTTTTGCTGGTCTTACAGTCTTGTAAGCCTACAGCTCTACATGAACATCCAGCATGTTCATGATCCATTGCTATCGATTAACATCAACTATGTGCAAAATACCACCCACCTGTCTTAACTACGTACAAAATGCTACACAACCATTTCTGTGCCTGCTGGAGCAGTCTATAGAGTATTTGAAAATGGTTTAGATAGGTGCAAACCGGTCAGTTCTGCTGCAGGAACTACCTGGAGAGTCTCCGTGACATTGCCAGGTTCTTAATCACACGTGGAAAAGTAAAAATCAGAATAAGCATGGCAGGAACTGCCTGTGTGCTCTCCAGGACAGCCCAAGATTCGCACCTGGAGAGCTGCTGCACCAGTTAAGGTGTTGTGAAGGCTACCAGTCAGTTCAGTCAATCCCATTGCTCAGTTGGGTTTTTTGTTGCATCTACGCAGATGACTGGCTGGGGGATGTCGTGCACCAGCCACAAAATTTATGGCTTGGGTGCACTGCTCAAGCACAGCCATAACACACAGCTACACTACCCTTACATGACAAGCTTCAATGTCATCCTTCAGTCACACCCATAACTTAAATTCCATAGCTCTTGCCACAAGCTGAAGATAATTTTTAGTTCCCTTCTCTAGGAACATTTTGGAAATAGTTGCCCTTAATCTCCATATTCATTCCCAAATGTCTCAAGTAAGATGATTTTTATGAATTACTCTATTTCCACATCTATCTCCTTTCTCAGCTTGATAGTCACCATAAAAATGTCACTGCCTGCCATCTCAATCAACAACAGTCACAGTTCTTATTCAAGTCCTCAAATCAGTGAAAAGTGTGGGGTTTTCTTGCACCAACATCACCTTTCTTAAAAATAGTTGACTAAATCATCAGCACCAAAATGAAAAGTGCACAGAAGAGTCCTATGTGTAGGATAGTAACCTTACAAGCCCTTGCAGCTAGAAAGTGGTGAGCCAGAAACCCTGCCTGAAGGCCTTTGCAGCTGAAACAGCTTTTAGCATTGACTCTGTGGCTGACTTCGCAGAACAAGGCTCTGTGCTTCTTACAAACAAAATGTTGTTGTCTCCAAGGCCTTACTTCTCTTTACACGCACCTTCACAATGTGTTTATTTTAATTTGAGTTTATTTTAATTTGAGCTTGTCAGTTGTGTGACATGTTTGGGTATTGGTGGTTGGTTTTTTGTTCGGTTTGGGTTGGTTTTTTTTTTTGCAGGGGGAAAGTGGGGAGTGGGTAGGCAGGGCAGATACTTCCTCTCACTGTGTATTCAGTGTCTACCAGAGGAAATATACTCTCAGATGAAACCTCTAGATGCTGCTGTAATAAAAAAAATATCATCTCACACATATTATCTTTGTTCAATACAGTGATTTCCATTAAGCATCCCTTGCTAGTCTGAGCTAAGAGCTTATATGTCAGTAACAAATTAATTATATCCATACAGAAAAAAAAGAACATTAAAGATTTATATTGTTAATATTTTTGCAGAAGATTAGAGCTAAAAACCAAGCCTGACAATCAATCAGAAGCTGATACATCTTGACACTTTTTTTAAAAACACAACTCAGAAATCGTTATTAATAAATCCAGCACAGAAGCTCTTTCCTTGTAATTTATTCAAAAGCCATAAAAAGGCCAAGAGGCACGAGAGACTTCCACTAATGCTGAAAAAAATATTTTGCAAAACAAAAAAACCAGAAAACTGAAAGTAGTTATTTTGCTCAGAGCTTCATACATCTTTTTCCCCTGAATAGATTCTCCTCTTGGATTAGCTGCTAAATCAAGACAACAAGTATTTGAAATGCACTTGGCTTAACCCTTGCTATAAGCAAAAACCAGCAAAGTTACATGGCAGGCTTTCAGGTTGGGGGAACAGCTCGATTTTTCCAATTTTCAGTTCTCACAGACAATAAGAAGCTCCAAGTCTCAGTTGTACCTTATCTGTGAGGAAAATACCCCAGATGTTTAGTTATAGGAGTTTTAGCTAGCAGCTCTTGTAACTGTCAGTGAAACTTGTGTTTAAAACAAAAACACAAAATCCCCACAAAACTTCAACAACAGCCCGAAAAAAAAAAAACTAATCAAAGTTTGAATGAGATATGAGTAAGCTGGTAATATGTTCCTTCTGGAGGCATATCCAAATGAGAGAGAAATAATACCTTGGATTTATTCCCTTGGCAGCCCTTTTTAAAAAAAAAAAAAAAAGCCTAAACAAACAAAAAAACAATCAGCATGACACTTGTATCGTAAAACAAGCTTCCACCAGTTTCAGTCAAGACATATTTTAACAAGATTTGAGCTGGCCTGTGCAGAAGGCTGGGTTTCAGCCTCTTCTCTCAATTTCTCTTCTGAAAATCCAGAGTCCCCTCAGTTTAAAAATGTCAGCTGAAGTGCTTTCAGGTTCATCTCCACGTAAGCCCAAACTCGCCTTTTTAAAGAGAAATGGGATAAATTGAGAAAAAACATCTTGAAAGTAACCCTTGATTGCAGCTCACTCATAGAGGAAAGCTATAAATGGAATCAATCAAGCTCCAATTGCTTTAAAAAAACCACCACATCAAAAAAATTACTACCTATGTCCAGACTTTTTCTTGATTTATTTATGGTTTCTGGCTCAGCCAACAGTGAGGCAAGTCCCTCTGAAAGCAGGGTACTCAGACTATATGAAGAGACAGCAGTAGCTATTAAAAAGACACAGTTTTACAAGAGGCAGTCAAGTACTATCAGGTAGAATACAATCAGAAACATAAATTGCATGCAATCCTTAGTTGAGGCATCTTCACTGGAACCGTTTTGTACTGAATTACTAGCCTCTTATGTTACTACATGTAGAAATAAAGCCTGAGAAAGCTCTCCCCTCCTTTTATCAATAAGGGCAAATATATTTAGGATACAGTCTAAACATGGAACACTCGAGACAGGTTGGCTTGGTTTACTTTACACAGTTTTTGACACGAAGAATCACAGTTATCAAAACAACTCTTGCTACTTTCAGTTGAATCAAACTGGAGGCAAGATTCTCTCAAAGTTTCTATTTCATCCCAATTTTAGAGTCGGGAGGACAAGAGACAATTCAGACAGACAATCCTCAGTTCTCATAAACAGTGATGGCTGAATATTGTTAGCAAAAGTATCCAGAAGTTCAAAGTTTATCCTGCCATGCTCACAAAATAATCCAGCCTTCTTTTATGTGAAATTTGATGGGAAAAAGTGCAAGAGAAGACTTTTCCTCAGTTAGCCTTGTTTAAAATAATTTAAGAACATTAATGGTGTAGGTAGAATGTCAGGGTTTTGTTTATCCAAATTAATTACTCCTAATGATCAATGAAATTTTAATTCCCATAAAAGCTTTATTGTCACTGGAAATACAGATGTACAATACAAAAACCAGTCCTGTAGTGATTTCATTACCAAAGCTTTCATCGATTCTAGGCATATCTAGGGTAATTGGCAATCTGGATTTAAAATTGTGTTAGTATTGTTAGAATACAGCACAGTTCTTACACTCATGATCCAAAGCAGACAAAACCTAAGTGTCTGAATGAGCATGAAAAATTGGGTGCTTTCTTCAGTCAGTTGGAGTAGGAATACTGTACAGCCTAGGGCATAGTCCATAAACAAATGTTTTATTTCAGTGGTGCTATTAAACAAGTTATAAAGGTGAGCTCAACACTACAAAAATCAGTTTCTGTACTGTCCTCCTCAATAGATAATTCAACGCTATCTCTGTAGAGAGGATTTGATGTTCATTCTTGTTTTACTGGTGTATAAAAGCAAGTAGATAAAAGAGGAGAGTGTTAATAACCGAAAACTAAAAAAAAGCTAAAGAATGGAGATAACTGGCTATTGGGCAGCATTAGTTCAATTAAAACTACCTCAGAAAAATAAAAACAAGGAGAGGAAGAAATTCTGTCTTCATTCATGCTAGAGTAAATATAGAGCCATTCTTCTGAACTTAAAATAACAATATAAATATTTGTGCCTTTCTGTTGTACATATTTTGAAATAACTCTAAAGATACTATCACTAGGTTTTTTAAAAAGAAGGAGGAAGATTTTGGTAGTAAGTTTTGTTTGCTCTGAAGCTGTGTCAAAAACTGAGTATTTGATTCTCTTCTCTCATATTTTAAGAACTTGCAATATATCTAAATAGATTGCTCATTTTCTTCTATAATATGTTATTTTGGTCTGCTTGAATGCTTGCCTTAAAAGAAACAGCATACAAGCATTTAGATATTAAGGACTATTCCTCTATAGAATTTATTTTGCAAACAGCCACCAGGAAGTCTTCAGGGCAGAACAATATTCAAACCAATACAGTGTTGGTTATTTTAAACTGTCTAGACCCACCATAACTGTACAATTCTCTGAGACACTGTCTCTAGAACTTTCATCAGCAACTCGAACTCTCTCCTGTTTCATATCCTCCTCATTGTCTCTATTATTGCAGAGATGCCCATATAAATACATTGTTCCTCTTTGTCCCATCATACCTAAATCCTTTAAGTAGCTTCCAAGTCACGTTCAAATCTTCCCTGAAGCCCATTTGAGCTGCAAAGAGTACATATGTGCAAGGAGGGAATAGAACCATCTAATACACACCTCCAATCCTGTATAACCCAGAAACCTCTGACTGGCTTCATCCATTTCCTCTCTCTTCATATTTTGCATATTCCCACATCACAGGGGTCCCCAGTGAGCATGTAGCCAGTAGTGCAAATGAATTGCTCAGAAGAACCAATCTGTGTCAGCAACATTTAATACACAAGTAGAGGTACAAAATCTAGAATATTGCTGCTATAATTTGCCAGATGAAAACTTCTACTTTTTATCCCAAACTACAGTGTTAACATCCAAATCCTAGGACTGCAGGCTACATATTCTCTGGAGCCAGGAACGCTCTGAGACGTTCATTAGGCTCCCAGAGCCCAGAACTGCCAATGGCAAGAGTCACCAAACAAGAACCAAAAAAAGTCTCCAGGAACAAGTTTGCTTCTCCCACAGTATTCTCATCTGAGCCTCCTCAAGGAGAGGCAAAACATAAACTGTAATCTCCAGGAGCTCTTATAATGCTTCACCATGGGAACCAAGCCACTACTTTAGTATATAACGTATATAATAAACCTATCAGGGAAATTGGAAGAAATGCGCTATAAAGTTGCTTTCCTTTCTGTTCAAACTTCAGTGAAAAAAAAGCCTCTAATATGTTTAAAGAGCTCTAAAGCTCAGAGCAGTTTCACAGCAGGTATGTCTTCTCTAATAAAGTTGCTTTTCTTCCTTACACTCTTAAATACTCCCCAGACAGCAACATCTGAAACAGAAAACTCACTAATGGAGTCAGCCCGACATTTTGACTAGTCTTTCTAAGGTTATTTGGTAGTAATAGCTCACAAATACTGCACAAATCATTGTCTCACAAACGTAGTGAGGTCTCAACGCTTGTTACAATGAAACATCCTATTCCTCTTCTATGGAAGCAGAAGCTACACGCAAAGACAATTCACAAAATGCCCACAGTCGTATGAAAGGCAGATTCAGACACAAAAATTAACATTCCTGATTTTAGGATTGGAACAGTGGTCAGTATTTCTCAATACAATTTATCATTTGTAATTGCAATGACCTAGCTATATCATGAAGAGCCTTCCAATAGAATCATGGCCTAAGTCTTGTAATTTCTTGCTCTAATTTATTCCTTTCCTTCTGGCTGGTGATCTCTCCTTTTGAAGATGCTATGTTTCTTTATTACCAAAATATTTTTCAAAGCTTCCCTCATGAAACTTCTTTGTTTCAATTAGGAAAAAAAAAAAAAAATTGTTTATTTTCCAGCATAGATTTAATGACACAAAGAAAAATGTGCCTAGAAATAATTACAGGGACAAGTCATAAATTAGCAGTCATGCCAATTCTCAGGGCATGCTACAAAACCAAATACAGTTATACAGGGAAACGTATGATTACGCCAAGTGAGTGCTGTATTTTCAGTTAAATGTTTCTACAGCTCTACTCAACAACAGTGAAATGAACCGACTACGCCCAAAGTAATCAGTCACCATTAGTGCTTTCACTCTAGGTTTTTACATGGAATGAGCTAACTCCTTGTTATTTCAAACCCAGATGCCTAAAATTTTGTCCCTCTGTTCATAGGTTTTGTTTGCAAAGGTATTAAACTCCTACTGGCCTCATTTCTGTTAACACTGAGAATAAAGCAGACTTTTCATAGGCAGTAGGTACACACATACGGGAAAAACATCCTAGGGTATATATTATTGCTAGCATTGGCAATTAAACATGAAATGCTGCAAAACTGTGACATCAGACCTATTCATTATGATATAGTATTCTTTAAGAGCTAGAAGGAGTGATTAGAGAGTGGACAATAATAAATGAATGGCCAATTCTAAAATAACTTGTGAGCTCCTTATCCCTGCTCTCAACCATTTTACACTCAGTTAAAGGATAACACAATAAAGAGGTTCTAACTGCTGCAGTTTGGATAAGGATGTCTTCTGCTTTTACAGAGGAAGACACCACTTGTAAGGGACTTTCTCACATTCTTACGTGGAGATGGGGCCACTGCATGCAGGGACAGAGTGTTTCTGAGGCAGCACAGTGAGTTAGGATGGAGAAGCTTTCATAATTAGTAAGAATGTGTAAGGTGATTTAAAGATTTGAAGATTGTTCCATCTAGAATGTGCTGCCTAAAAGCAAAGGATAGCACATCACTGTAAAATAATTATTTTTTTTTTTATGAAGACTACCTGTAATCAGCTTGATAGTTGACACTATATTCATATTGTATGTATTTCCTGTGCTTCATTGCTCTTTTCCTTTGCAATGTATCTTAAAGAAACAAGATTTGCAAGAGAGCTATGGGAAGAGCTTGGGGATAGTAGGGTTCAAGAAACACTCTGGGAGAATGGGATGATCTGATTTCTTGACAAATCTTAGACATATCACTGGGGTAGGGAAGGAAGAGCTTCCACATAACATGTGAGTTTAGAGTAAGCAAATACAGCCACATATACCTGATAGGCCACTGACAGTCCTCTTTTACCTGTCCTCTTTATTGCTATCAGAAGTACAGTGCTCTCAGCAAGTTCAAATTTCTCTTTAGGTGGTCTCTGCTGGGGCTGCAACTACCTGTACATTCACTGTCTGTTTTCTTGCAAGCTGTTCTTTCCACTTTTGTACAGCTTCATATTCCCAGTCCTAGTACAGTCTGTATCATTTAATTGAAATCTACTTCCTCTAAAACCTGTAATTTCTTTTAAAAAATATTTTAAAACTTATTCAGTAAACATGATATATTTTTCAGCTTAACATATCATCACATTCCAGTTTGAAGCTGAAAAGAACAATAAAACCCATAAAGAACACTTGCCGTGATATGAATATTTAACAGTAACAATCTACAAAATTGGTCTTTACTGTTGAACTATTTAAATGGATCTCCTGAACATGTAAGAAAATTAAGATTTGATGTTCCACTTAGTGATACTTGGAGATACATACACAAGATTTTTAGCTGACTAGCTTAGAATTGCCATCTTCTTGTACTTTGCTGGCATATTTTTACATTTACCATCATTAAACAACATTGTATTGCTGTCTCACAGTATTACTAGAGCATAAGAACTCTGGAAAAATGCCAACTGACACTTCCCAAGATATTGTTGGAAGCTAGTGTACAGGCTTAGCAGAAAGATGTGTAACAATATCTAAATATAAACCATTAGCCTGATAAGTTTCTTTGGAAGCACTGGGCTTCAACTCTGATATACACAGGATCACAAAATATTGGATTCTCCTCATTGTAGCTCATTAGCTCAAGTTCACCAGCACTAGGGCTCCTGGAACTTTCAGCATCATGCAAGGGATGAGTATCAGGGCTAAATGGGGACTCAGTCAAGTGAAATATTATCAATATGCAGACATACGTCATGTACTTCATCACATCCCTTAACTGTTCTGCGGTAACAGGTAATCAAATCATCATAGTGGATCACACTAAAGGTCCACTTCAAGGTTCATGCAGACTCAGTTTTCAACAGCCATTATACTGGGCAAGTTTCATTAAAATAAAAATTAGTAAGAAGCTAAAATCCCATCACAGACCATGGTCCACTGACAAGATAAGCATCAAAGGACAGCTCTTGTCTTGAAGACCTTAAAGTCCAAAATAAAATTTTCAAAGTCCATCTTTACTTGGAATTAAACAAAACTGTTAGAAAGATGCTTGTACATCACAAGCCAGGAAAAGAGCACTCCATACTAAGTGTGGGATGTATTACATTTTACATTACCCCTAAGTATGCATAGGTCACTTTACTGCTGTCCTGTGCGTGTTGTTGACCGAGACAGCTGGAGTCAGAGATCTCTAGAAAGAGGCAAACCAGCAAAACTATGGTTATGCACAATAAGTGGCAGAAATTGAGTTATGAACTTAGAAGTTCATAGCTACTTTTCATTGTTAGTATTTCCATGCTTCTTGATCAGAACACAAACACGTACTTTGGTTTTTTTGTACCCCGAGTTCTTTGCAGCTCATGGGGACCATTCATAGTTCTACTTGCCTAAAACGTCACAGTGCCCACGCTAGAGATACAGCTTTTGCTATCCATTCTCCAGCGTATGAAGTCTGAACTTATGTGTTAGCTTGATGCTGAAATTCTTAACATGTGCAAAAGATGATGGATCCCCTTGAGCTCAGCAGGATACCCATGGCTTCTCAGTATGTGTCTTACCCTAACTGGGTGCTATACACAATTTTTTGGTGGCTGCTTTTTTTTTTTTCCCTTTTTTCTTTCAAACTTTCTCAGCTAGAATATGCATTTTAGTAGAAAGCCCTATGCAATAGGTGAATTTCTCATATTCCAGAATGCTTTTCTGAATTCAAGAGCAACCTGTTTTACTCTGATAATAGAAAAAAACCTGTCACTTTGTATTACTTTAGAAGGTCAAGATTGCTACTATTAATGAAACAAATTCTTTAATAGTCTATTGGAATACTAATTGCACCAAGTACCTTCTGGTAAAATGTCTTCTCCTCTGTTGTGTGTGAATCTATATCATAGTATTTTTAGAAATTTATGAAGATTAATTTAGTATTTAGACCTTAATTTTGCCCTAGCCAAAAAACAACTTTCAAACACAGCTACAGTTCAGTATATCCATAATTTAAAGAGAAAATATATAAGTATTCCTAATTACCTCCAAAGCAAGTCTGAGGAACTTGTGAAAATTAAGGAAAAAAAACCACAACAAAACAGATACCTTGCAGTGGGAAAATAAAAGCCTTAACACTATAATAAAATATCAAATCTTCAGACTACATCTTGTTAATGTTTCCAGGCCCAGATTAGAATAAATCTAATGTGAAGATTTTCTTGCTCCTTCTACTGCTTCTTAATTTCTCTGGAGCATTTTGCTTTTATTTAAAAGTGTGTTAAGTATTTCTTTTGCTGCAGATTTCTTACGATTAGTTTCAATATTTCCTGGAAGAGACCTTGCTGAGACAAATCATTTGCAGAAACATGTTAACTGTTTCCATGTAACTTAATATAATGGAGAAGAAATTTGAATAGCAAAACTTATTTCACCAATAAAAGGGTTAGCATCCCATCCAGATTGTCTGGAGATGGACATAGATGGTGCTTATTTTGAACTGTCAGACAGCAGCAGCTTAGTGAGTACACTGCTATCCCTTGAATGCGCTGATCTTCTCCTCTGTTACTCAGAGGCTCCATGCCAAATGGCCTTCCATGAAAAACTGAAATGATACATTCAAAACACTGTGGAACAGTAAAATACATCTTTAGAAAAGAACCAGAACACTGCATTATGAATACACCAGAGGTTTAAAAACACCTACTCTCTTACTAGTACCTGGACTAAGATTTGTCTGTAAGTTTGTTACGTCAGCGCATTTGGGAGACAGCCATCTAGTACGTTTTTCTTGCATCTAGTTGGCATTATTACTTGAAATTACTCTATGGGTGTTCCCCCCGGCATCTCAGAATAAACTACTTAAGATCATCAAGGCAATTGCATTGTCTGTGGACTTCGCTGTGAGCTGGTAAATAACCACAGCTAATTTCATACACCAGCAGCACAGCACAAATCCTGAATTTCACCAACTACATTGAAACTGCATTCTGTCCTCCAGCTTTTTAAAAATCAAATCAGTTATGAAGGAAAATTACTGGAAATTAAATCCAGTTACAACTCCAGGAACACCATAAAAAAAGGGCACCTTATTAAATTTAGGGTTGTGATAACCAGCTTGCTACACTGCGATCAGTGTATTTAAAAACATATGGAAGAAGAAACAAAAGTCGGCACTAATGATGCAGAAGATGTAGAGCAAGCTAGTTCTATGGGTCTAATTCCACTTGTATTGGGATATGTAAGGAGTGACTTAGCAAAAGCTCAAAGACAATATATCAGATTTTACCAGTGCAAGAACTGGTCTGAAAGAGAACAAGAGATGTACGAGAAAGGACTAGGTAGTCTATTGCATGTTGTTTGTGTTTTTAAACAAGCATGGATGCAAAACAGTTCTACAAGAGCTTCAAAGGAGCAACTCCATGAAAATACACAAATGCTATTCAGGTAAGAAGATCTGAAAATGACCATAGCACTGTTTGGTGTTAATACTGAATTTTCACTACACAGCTGTAAATTGAACCTTTCAAGATGTAAACAACAATAAAATGTTTGCAAAGGTCAAGGGAAGCAAGCACCACTGATATCCTCTGCCTTGCTTACAGATGAACTCCTGAAAGAAACACCTTTCCCACTAAATTCCACTTCTGTTATGGAGCCGTTTTCCTTCCAAGGCTGGTTGAATGATCATCGTGGCAAAATCAAACAGAAGAAATCCTTGAGTATGTTTGGAGATAACTTTGAAACAGAGGTAGGGAGGTTTAATTTCTCTGAAAGAGAGGGGTATTTTTAAAGGTGCAGATAATAAGCGCCTGCTGTTCAGATTGAGTGAATCCAGGCCTGGGAACAATACGAACTTAGAGAAATTTGTACATACCTACAGAATAACTCAGCCTGCCCTTCAGAAGTGCCTGTCTTCGTCCATAGATTTGACTAGTTTGGGGCAGTTCATGCAAATCAGCCTGAACCTTATTTCCATTCATTTCCTTTGGGATTAAAACAGCCTGCTCTCTCCACCTCCCTACCCCCTCATATTTCCCAAATCAGAAAAAGCAGCGTGATGCAAATACTACTCACAAGCACATTCAGCTTCCCTATGTGTTTGAACAGCATTCTCGGTGCCAAGTCTAATCTGAGTGTGTAAATAAACCTTTCCCCCCGCTCCCCACCTCAATCTACATAAAGTGGAAAAAGCGAAAACTGGACAGCACCAGAGGGCTGGGGCTGTGCTAAAGCCTTGCACTTCTCAGTCTAGTTTGGGTGAAAACAAAGCTGTCACCATTTGATATCTGGGCTGTATGCATGGTAGTTTACAAAATACATTCTTTCTCTGGATGACTTGAGTCACATTCTGAAGAATCCAATGCATTTGACAGAGCATGAGACTGTCAGGAAGAAAACAGAAAAGGGACAGATAATGAGAAGAATAAGGTCTGGTATGCAGCTTTTTGAATGTTAATGGAAGAATCTTTTCTACTTCGACAGGCTCTTGACAGGGCCCAGAGTTCATGAGGAGGAAGTGCCTGTTCCAAGAACAGAAGCAGGAAGGATATAGATGCAAAGCTGAGAGTGGGAGGAGGCAGAAGGAATAGATAAGTGAGGATGCAGAGGAGCATAAGGAGTGGCAGGTGTGATCAGTTCCCTTTTTATCAGTAGGAATCAATATGAGAATACCAAGTGTAATGTGAATTTTAATGTCTATAAAAATAACATTTTCTTCTATGGATGTTTTTCTATAGAAAGGGAACATTTTAAATGCTGTAGGAAGATGAATACATACACTTTGGTCACCGGGTTGAATCTATTACTTTTCTCACTTCTATCTTTTTGTTTGTTTGTTTGTTTTGTTTTAAAGGTTATAGTTTATGGGCCAGGAACAACCGAGAACATTAAAAAGAATTCAGATATCTGGATATGGCAGCTGGTATGTGACAATTAACACTTGTTAAGCCATAAGTTTACATTTCAGTTCAGACTAGACTGAACAGTAGTAAAGCCTTCTAGCACCAGCTACAGAAATTAAAGTTATTACCTTCTTTCTCTCAGAAAAGATCATCAATAGGCACCATTCCTCAGCTTTAAACTATGGTAAAAATAACTCTAAACTACTGCCACCATAAAAATAGTAGGGTTTTTTTCCTCATCTTGTATATCGAAGACAGAGATTCTGGCATCCTCCATCACATCTTGGTGAGAATTTTAATACATCCTACCTAGGGTATATCCTGTACCTATATCAGAACGACTCAAAGTGATAAAAAAGCATCACCTATTATTTCTGCCTCGAAGCATTTGTCCTTGTACTGAAGTCAAACTGGAATCAGGTAAAATAAGTTAATAGAAAAGTCTGACTGACTGTACTTGTTTGTACTAAAGCACGGTGGTAGACAATGCAGATGGCCTTCATTCAGCTGGCCTCTTGAATACATTTGGAGCCCAAGGGAAAAAACAGAGAAAAGCTAGTTTTCATTTACACAAGTCAGGCTGGCTTGCGAGGCAGATACTTCTATCAGTTCCTGTTCTGTTGAAATTCACAGGGACTATCAAATACTAATTCAAGACGTAATAATCTTGAAAGACATTTGTTTACACTGCAGTTTACAGCAGCCTAGGTAATCAAGACCTTGTTGCTGGCAAGAACCTGGCTCCTCTTCTGGACAAGATAATGATGAGTCCATTCCAGTGTGGACGGACTCCTATTACCAACTTCTGTCAGCTCCCTGCTGACTTGTGAACTGCTTTTCAAGACTTAAAAAGATATTAGAAATCGGGAAAGTAGGAGCTTGAAGTGCTGCAGGAGGTTATCTCTGTCATTTCCAGAGCTGAACCAGCTTGCAGGCTGCTAGGTTAGACTGGGGGCAGTGTACCCCCAGGAGTCAGGGAAAGGGTTGCTGCTTTGTGATAGGGAACAATGAACCATCAAGCATGTTTTTATTGATGCTAATAGTGTTGGACAGGGAACATCAGCTGAATATTTAGCTAGGCCTCATGAAACAGAGTAGGTTTGAAGTGCTCTTTCACTGGGAAAGATTTCCATACTTGCCTGCAGCACTTTCTGCTAGTGACAGGACATGGAAAATTAAAAGCTGGTTATCTGTTCCTTCCCTTCAGGAGGGCACATCAGCTGTTACCATGGATGGTAAAACCGTGACTCTATCTGCTGATGACAGTCTGCTTGTCCGTGCCCAGTCTACGTGAGTAGAGATGAACAGTGGCTCAATGTGTGATTTCTCAGCTTCCAACAACATAAGTTCTGTGTATTTGGTCCACACCAGGCTGGGCATCAGCTGATGCAGAAACACAGCATCTGTGAATGCAAGATTGGCAACAGCCTCCGTTATTCCTCAGGGCAGAAGTGTCTTCAGTAGAAAACAAAGCCAGACATTCATTCTAGTTCACCTCTTAAAATTAAAGCTGACAAAAATAAAAAAGATGAGCACTACCAAAAAAAAAGCAGCATGCAAAAGACCATGCATAAAGGTAGACAGCACAGATACAGCAGTTGGATTTGGGGTTCAGGCTAAGAACATGGCTCTCTTCCTGAAGTAAGATGCATATGGGTGTTTCATAATCATGACACACATGATAGATGAAAAGGAAAAAAAAAAAACAAAACGGTGAAAATAGTTTCCAGAGAGAACAGAAAGGGAAAGTACTTGCCAACTCTTGTGAAGCATGGCATAAGCTGATAAAAGTGCCCACTAAGTAGAAGATGAAGGGTGATGTCCATGCACTGGTAATGCAATGCAGCAGATCACAGGCAGATGATAGAAATGGCCTTCTTTCCCAGAGGAAAAAATCTAATTAGTAGTAGTGCTGACATTTGCAGCTTTTGTACAGCACTGAAAAGATTTGCTGAAAGACCTGGAACCATCCAGCTGTGCACCGAACTGTTCCCTCGATCTGTGATTCCAACAGGTAGCCATGTCCTCCCTTCACCATTACTTCCATCACCTCTGTGAAATCACTTAAATTAATTCCCAGACCTGTGGTCCAGTCAGTGAGCATGTGCTTTCAAAATCATGGCATGATGCACATGCAGAGATAGGCCAGCACAGTTCATATTGAACTAAGATGTTTTATCAGATTGGTACAGCAGGCACCTTGTATTGTGTGCATCACTGCTGCACAATAATAGATCTCTTTCTATCTCTGCATCTAGCACAGAAATAGCTAAAACAAAAGTGACGATCACAAGAAAAATACTATTGAATTCATAGATACTTATTCCATTAAAATATTATCTGAAGTGATTCTGTTCCAATTCTCATGTCAATGAGATCAGAACAAGTGCCTTCCCCTTGGTTCATCCATAAGTAGACATACATTCCTCCCCACCACGTCATGATGTTTGGCTTATATTAATGATGGTGAAAAGTAATTCCTGAAGTATTGTAAGATATATCAAAACAGAAAGAGAACAAATGTAATCAGAACAGAACGTGTTTGTTTTCCTCATCTTTTCAGTAGCATCAATGTTTTCAGCTGTTGGATTGAGGATGTGGTTTCCCCCCCATACGCAGCAGATCATAGAATCATAGAATGTTCAGGGTTGGAAGGGACCTCTAGAGATCATCTATTCCAGCCCCCTGCCAGAGCAGGATCCACTAGGGCAGGCCACACAGGAACACGTCCAGGTGGGTTTTGAAAGTCTGCAGAGAAGGAGACTCCACAATCATCTCTTTTTCTATTTTTCCAGGTACTGCTGGAAAAGAGCAGAAGAATGTGTTGCGCTCTGCATTGCTCAGGATCCCAAACGCAAGCAGCCTTATGTCTAGCTCCTGTGCCATCTGACTTTGATGACTACTGTCTAATATTAACAATCTTTTAGCCACAATGCCTGGAAATGTGAACACAATGACTACACTGAATGAAGCAAAGTCAAGTAGTGTGACCAATTAAAACTTTTTTTCCGCCCAAGTAGTTAAAGTTTCAGCAAAATCTATGATCAGTAATTTAAAAAAACCAAAACAACAAATGGAACAATAGTTCTTGTCTGAAAGGAAATGAAAAAAGATCCAAGTAGCAGGATTACATATGTAATAATATATATACTTATATAATAATATATGACACTATCTAGAATAATTTAAAGGCTTTTCAGATGCAAGTCTCAGCCACAAGATATAGAACAGGAGTTAGGACGGATCCTCTTGTGCCTACTTGTGTAACTGTCTTCATTAGTCTGTTTTGTCACTTCTAAAGAATCAGGTATAACATGAGTTAGCCAACCCATGGTAGCAAAGCTTTACTTGGTAGTAGCTCATGGGATCTTTCAAGATCTTTTGCTGAAAGGTCCTTTAAAAAAAAAAAAAAAAGAAAAACAAACCAAACAATCTGCTACACTGCTTGAGAAACTCAGTGCTTTATGAAAGAGAGGAATATGCATTATTAAAGGGAGAAGCAGTACCTGCAGCATCATCGAGCCTAGTCCTAAAGGCTGTTACAGGTGTGAGCTATCACATATGAAGAGCTATAGCACTCCCGTTGAACCCCTGTGCTCCTCTGTTCATGAGGAAGTTGGCCAGATGCAAGCCTGGTTCCTGGAGTCCTTCTAGCTGTTGGGCACTGTTTCTCTGTACGTGTGATCAGCTCAGTAGGTGCCTTGGAACCAGAGCTGTTGAGATCACAGTCTGGGGATTCCAGTGCTAACCTTGCCTCACAAAGAAGGCTTTGGGGCTTAGGTCAGTGGCAAGGGCTTAGTCAGGCACGTTGCCTGTGAAGTGCCCCAATGCGCTCCTGTTGACAACGTGCTTGTTCCTGCACACTCACACCACCACAAAACTGCATCCTGTGCATATACATGACTTTTTCTTTCTATACAAGGTGCACCTGCACCCCAATTTCTATCTGAAACATACATTTGCTGTGTCACCTCATACTTAATAAACTTGTTTCATTTTGGCAGGATTGTGCTAACCTCATTAGTACAATATTGCGTAGAGTCCATCTGTTGCTCACTGTTTCTCTGAGACTCAAAAGCAAAGCCTTTATACAAATATATATTCTAAGTAATATTACAATAAAGCTGACAAAGACCAGAAGTTATACCTGCACCATGCTTTATAGATTAATTATTACGTTAAAACATATGTGGGATTGTCCAGAATCACAAGCTGGAGCTGACTTGAAAGCTCAGAAATGCACACAAAGGTGTTTGAGTCTACCTATAAGCATCCATAGAGAGTTAGTCCAAAGCTGTCTTACTGGTCCTGGAAATCAGCAGGAACTTTCCCCTTCACTTCAAATGGGAACAGTTATGCAGTTGTTGAATAAAGTATCAAGAGAGCCTGTGGTTGTTCAGTGCCTTTAAAAATGTTTAATTCCAATGAGGAAACTGCTAAATTTTGTAAAGAAAAAGGTAAAACACTCCTTTTAGCTATTGATATTTTTAAATTTCTCTTATTATGCATTTAAATGGTACAATGAGTGATAGAGTATTATTATAGCACTTGAAACTGGGCAAATAACCTACATCTTACAGTCAGTCTTTCAGTTCATGTAAATTAGCAATACAGATCAAAAATATTTAATTACTGTGTCTTATCACTGCCAGCTACAGGTCTGACCTGATAGTGTATTTATGCTCTTCTTTTGAGCTATGCTGACTGACATGAATTAAAGAAAGAAATTGATAATGTCTCACTACATGCCTCATTATTAAGTGTTGAAATACAAGATCATAACAAAAATATGTTGATTTGCAAGGTTACATTATACATCAGCATCAGTTCAAATCAACTAGTATTGCTTGAAGCAATCATCATACTTTAAAAAAGAAATATACAGTAAATAAAACTTAAGTCTTCACCAGCTGTTTCTTTACTATTGAAATAAGACCTACAAAAGGCAACTTTATGCAAAACATGTGTTTGTCATTCTGAGAGAACTACAAGAGAAAACAACGACCCTCAATGATCATGTAGTAAACATATCGGAGCAACGGCAGACTTCAAGATTGTCCAACTGAAAAAAAATAAAATAAAATCAACAAACCACCAAGAGCACAGAAAACAGTTAAGGCAAGATAATGATCTAAGGCTAACTACATTTCATCTTGCAATGCATAAACTGACAGCTTGTAAAAGTCAAGAGAGGAACTCTTCTTCCTCCATGCTTGCTTTATTTTTAGATCTTACTTGTTCCTTTGAAGGAACAAATGCTACAAGAGGTGGAAAACTAAACTAGGTGGATCAGTAAACTCGTGAGGTCAGGTGTGTTGTAGTAAACTCCTCAAACCCACACAGCATTTACACCAGTAAACCAATCTTATATTTTTGCCTGAAGATAATAAATGCTTTCATTCTGTGGTTAAAAGCCCTCATTATACTCTGATTTCAGCTCTCCAGGCACATTTATTTTATAGAACAGATGCACAGAAAGCAACCCTCCCACTAGCATTGCATATAAGAAAAGAAAAATTACCTAAGCTATTTAACAAATTCCTACAAAATCAGCCTGTGTTCATAATGCAGACATTTCAGGCCTTTGGGGTCACTTTTTATGTATTTACTTTTCAGTTAATAATCCAGAGTGCAGATGAATGAACACTTGAGACTAATGAAGGTCATCACCTTCAGGTCTGTTTCTGATCAAATATGCAAGCACTTGTAAAGCTACTCCTCAACCTCAAAGTCTGGAGAAAAGTAACTGGTTGGACCCAAAGTAAAATTGTTGACTTTAAAGTAATATTGAAGACAACAAACTGGCCTGCAGCTCGGGCACAATACCTGACCTACATGCGCTAGCACTATCTGATACAGTAAGATCTTGTGCTGGATCCAGTCAGCAATATTTCAGTGATTGTCCAGCAAGTGTGGAAGTGCATTAAAACTCTCCATTTTAATTAACTGGAATTTTGACTGAAGCTTGAAATCTAGAGTAATATATACACACATTCAAAGTCAGACATTTTGTACTCAGCACCTTTTCAGAAACAAGCCTTGAAATGGCAAAGTCATTAGGCAAATCAATCCCAGCATACACAACAGATACTCTTCTGCAGACAGTTCTCCAGTTTGGAGTCTGCAAGTCATAGAACAATTCTTTCTAAATTGTTATTGCTGTAGGTTAACTACATGTCCAAGATCTTTGGCCCAGTCATTCATCATCAGGTGCATCAGAACCACATGCCGGAAGATTTGAACGCTGCTTTGTATTTTTTGAGTTGGTAAATAGGTACATGTACATGGTCCTCAAGTGGTTAAAAAAACCATATGTCCCTGGTTTGGGAGATAAATTACCCTAAAATTGGGCAAAATTATCTGGGTTCCAAATCCACTACATTATATAATCTTACAAGCCACCAAAAAGGATGTCATGGTTATGAAAAAGTAAACTAAGCATAAGCACATTTGGAGCTTCAGTGAGATATCTGGCTACATCATTATTATATCATAGAAAAATGGGCCTTCTGCAGTGCTGTACAACAAAAGCAAAAAAATATTATAGATGTTTTAATGTTTGTCCTGTTGAAGGAAATTGGCTTGCTTGGAACGCAATGCTAAAGCATGTAGGTGATGAAATTTGTACTTCACTCAAAGCAGACTAAAACTCTTCTACATGATAATTTGTTCATCAAGTTCCAACCATATGCTTTATGGTTTGAAAATAAATTTGACAATCCAATTGAGTAAAGCAACTAAACATGTGCCAATGTGTAGAACTGAAGCTTGAAAGCTTCAGCATACAATTTCCAAGCACTACTGGGGTTTGATCCTGAAATATAGTCATTGCACCTTCCCAAGCATTTTGGTGTCTCTCCCTCCCACCAAAAACTCCAGGACAGTATCTGGACTCCATGCAGGAGGCAGATTCGGGCACCTCCAAATAGGATCCACAATAACTGCTTGGCTGAGCAGCAAACTGCAACCGCAACGCACAGCTGCCCATGGCTGAACCACAAGGAAATGCCTGGAAGGTTATTTAAATGCCACCCTGCCACGCTTTGCTCTCTGGGTGCTGCCGAGAGCCACCTCCACTGAGGAGCCTCACGGCCCTTTACTTTTTCCAAGAGTTGAGCAAAGCTCATTCTTTTCTTGCAAGTCACAGCCAGAGATCTGTAGCCTCATTTCACCCAAGAGTCAGGAAAAGAGCAGTCTCACAAGAAGCAGAAGCCCCAGGAACAGCTCTCACTCTACACAGGAGATAGAAGTAAAATATTTTTGCTGTCCTGCAGGAACAGCCCAGTCACAGGGATGCTGTTAGAGGCATTTCATCCCCCTCTTGATACAACTCTGCAGTATCGAAGCAAGCTCAAACTGAGCCATGCAGGAGACATCACAGTGTTGCTAGCGAGCTAGAAGAGAATTCCTGCTCCCCAAATGGAGTTGCAGAAAACATCACTCTCTAAAATAAAAGCAAGTACTGACAGAAAGCACATATCATTACAAAGACATTGCTATAGTTGCAATTACTTGCTGTGATGTGAGCTGTCTATAGCATTTTGGCATACATTACAAAAAGGTGACCACCACATTTTGACTTGGGGGGGGGGGGGAATAATATAAAAATCAGCAGCAGATTGTCATAAACAAAGCTGATCTAATTGTGGTTTGACAACCTGAGAAAAATGTTAAGTCACTGATTGCTTCCTGACATTGGTGACTAACAACCCAAATGGTTCAAGCCCTATATGCTTTATTACCGAGTGGAAAATAAACATTAAATGTGCAGGTCCCCTCTTCAGACTTATCTTGTTATTCTCTCCAGACGGAGAATGGCAAACACTGAATGAAACTGACTAAAAGCTCCACAGAATGACAAGAACTAATCTCATTTTTTTATCCACCAAAAAAATACTAGCTTTGCTTTACTTTTAAATCAAGATAGGAAACTATATGCCAGCACTGGAATCACATTGCCTTATCCCATCAGACTTAGAGTTTAAAATGAAAATTAACCAACTCTGATTCCTCTTTCCAATATGGATGACAACATTTAGTTGTCCAAAGCTATTTCTTCCATCTTTTGGATGTAAGTTAGGCAATTCACAGCCAATTCTTCAATGACAGCAATTTGCCACTACTTACATCTTTGCCATTTAGATGCAGCTGCCCCGATTTGTGGCAGTATGTTAACAGAATCGGGCTGCTACAAAACAATAACGCAAATGTCGCTTTGCTATGTTCCGCATCCCCCAAAATACCATCGCATAGAGCTTATTTATATTGCATATATACACACATACATATGTATACACACACACAAACACACCTATATACGCCTGCCGAGTATTTTTATGCAGTAATTAGTCGTATCTTGCCCATACTGGTGAAATTCGTGCCAAGCATAACATGCCTGCTCAGCGTTCTGTAACACGACTAGCCCATTATTGGCAGCCAGAGAGATAGAGATTGAGTCTAAAGGTCATTTTTATTTATGTCAGACACAGGATGTTTCAGAAGCTTTTATGGAGCGGCTACATCTGTGCTCTCTGTGGGTTGGATCCACTCCCATACATACTGCTGGAGGACAGAAAAAGCAGATCATACAAGAGGAAAGCACTATCCTGGGCTTCGCTGGAAGACAACTGCACTGAATTCTCCACCAAACCCAGCCTTTTCACAGCATCCCAAGCAGTCAGACTGTGCAGGTCAAAGATGTTCCTCACGGAGGACCAAATGCTGGGTTTTGTATTATCAGTTTTAATCCAACAGAAAGGTTTCATGGCATTTATTCCCTCTACAGCAAAATTAACTCTACTTGCAAAGCTTCCTCCCCCTCAGAGGGAAAATAAGATGTAGGCTCGGAAGCCCAAATCCGCAATGATATTTAAGTGCCTGAGGAACTGTGCCAGAGTGTCTGGCAGGGGAAGCTAAACAGACTCAGTTCTAAAAGGGAACATAGTGAATGGAGAGACAGACTGAAAGCTCAGGAGAACAAAGTACTCCTTTTATCTACTATAGAGGGAGCTGTTAAGCAGCAAAGCAAATTTCTTTTCTGTTCTTGCTCATCTGCTGCTTTAGCCCACTCTGAGTGCCATTTCCACCTGTATTTCAGACTGGCCTTTCCTGCACCTGGCACCAAATTAGTCACAGGTGCTATTTCTGGGACATGAACATCGGTGCAGTGGGAGCTGGACAGAGGCAAATAGAGTCTGTATGATCACATGAACAGTCAGATTCAAGTTCCTTGCCATGCAGGACTAATAAAAATACTCTTTGTGAAACGCAGTAATATTTATCTCGCTTAAAAACAAGTCGCTTAGAAACAGTAGAAAATGTTTTAAATACCTGTGTTACTATTTCATACAGCCTATGTGTTTTGTCATTAAACTGCTATTTTCCACATTTATTCCTTAACATTTTGCATTGAACCCATTTTATTAATTTCCTTCAATGTCTATCTTGGGGCAAACGCTACCTCGGCTGCAAATATGTAGCTAATGAAATTACCCTGGTCTTACAGCACTGCAACAGAGGACAACTTGGCTCTCTGTCTACATTGGCGTTATAGCTAAAGCCTGACACAATGATGGAACTGCATCAGCACATGAAGGTTGCTTAACACAAGACATGCTCCAATATGACAACTTCTGCAGGTTATAGCTTCACTTACTTTATTCAAGATAATAGAATGAACATTTGGTGCTTTAACATGCTTATGACAGCTGTGAAAATCCAGAAATTATTAGCTGCATTCAGTTGAAAAGCAACAGCTTCCAGATGCCAATATTAACATCTAGATACATGGAGAAGACAGCGCTAGGGAGCAATGAGAACATCTAAGGAAATCCAAATAAAAAATTCAGTTAACTAACCTTCTTTCTCATTACCTTGGAATTCAACTAGAAATCAAGTGTAGTCCAAAGCAATCTCTAAAATTATCTTGTTAATCATCTAAACAAGTTATAAATTGAAACCGAAAACCCCTTCATATTTACCTTTTTGTTTAGATTTGACCCTGTCCTAGCAAAGATTACAACTGCTCAGAGCAGACTCTACAGTAGAGCAATGGAAAGCATCCAAATGCCAATAATGTCCCCCATATTTGTATATCTAAAAGCTCAGCATACAGAAGATTTTTAAAAAAGAAAGAGGCTCATCTGAAAATATTTTAGAGGACTAAGAGCTAAAAGAGATTTCTTTAATTCATTGTATTTATTTCTTAAATAAATACACACTATTAAAATCTGACATTCATTTATCTGAGTTGAAGTAGTAAGGTTAGGAAATGTATGCTACAACAAGCAAGTAGTAGTTCTTGTGCATGTATTTTAAAGGCGTGTGAAACCTCTTTCACTCTAGTGCCTGATGTGTTTAGGGAAATCATAGACATAATTTATCTACCATAAGGTCTTCACAGAGGAGGTTCATGCTGTGAAGATTTCCATGGCAACTACTTAAAGTGGCATAAGCATTCATTTTTGAAATTGAAAGCCCAGAGACATTATTAGCCACAGTAATAATACCACGTAAACCACCTAAACAAAGATCTTTTGTTCAGTGCCAATAAACTAACTTTCCTTTTCCTCTATGGTAGCCAACTTCAGAACCATCTAAATTAAGAAAAAAACAACATGTTTTCTATCCATTTTTTTTACAAGAAATGATAGTGCATTTGCATACACATATAAATAATGAGTTCCTTAAATTAGCTAGTACACAGTACATCAGGTGGCCTATAGAAAGTCTACCCAAAGAAGATGACATTTAGAGAGGCAAAAAACCAAATTTTGTAGAACATTTCCAAGTCTGTTGAAATTCATCTACAAAGAGATTCTGAAGACATGATAAGTGCTCAACTGTCTTTAAAATATTTTAAAAATAAGTACTCACCAGTTTATTGAAGATGCTGCAACAAATTGAAGATCTAGTATGATACAGCAACAAAAAGGTGAACCTAAATTAATAGGCATTGGTCCAGAGTGAAAAAGAAGAAGAAAAAAAAATCTAATATTTGCCTTAGCAAACCAAAACTAGAGGATCCAGATCCTTTAGCCCTGTTTTCCTTTCTTTCAGGTGTGGTCTTTATTTTACCACACATGAGTTAGGAGCAGGAATTAAGCACACTCTGCCACTCTCAACCCATACATTCTTTAAAGAACAAAACCAACCAGCACAGATGCCATCCAAGGTTAATTTATAGTGGGATGGGGATAACAGAGAACAAGTCCCAAAACCACCTGGCCCCAAGTAACTCTTCGGCATCCTGGTCTTCATGGTAATAGATCCAGCTGAATGTATTTATCTCACAGAGCTGATGGCTGACACCTCTACTCATCAGCTACTTCAAAATTTCTCCTTCTGCAGTTTAGTGCTGTTGATATAGATCCTTAAAGCCAGTTTGAAAAATACAGGTTATTCTTATGCAATCATCTGAAAGAGAGAATTTTATATCAACCCAAGTAAAGCTCCACAGAATACCTAGTTTTTCTATGCTTTTTAATTCTCACATCTATTTCAGACCTCTATTAAAACTGCATAACATTAATTTATTCAGGAAAGCTTAATAGTCTCCTGATGGAAGTTTTCTCCATTAAGTTGATATTACTGTCACCTCATGGAAGGCCTGAACAGATGTCCTTTTTCTCCTGTAAGGGTTATTATTCAGAACTGTGCTCACAAAGGCAGTTTCTTACAGTAAAAGTGCCTGGAAATAAATGTCCTCTGTGATACATCATCTCATCTTCTTATCCTCTGACTGGTCAAACAATGACAAAACCATATTGTTAATTTTAAAGGACATTTAAGGACTCATTCATGAAAGACATAATCGTGGTGGAGAAAAGTATCAAGGAAGAGCAATGAGTCAGACTATCAGCAGCCACGTCAGCTGGAGGAAGCCACATGCATTCAGGCTGCACATGAGCTCCCTAAATGATTCTACTCTGCCTATTTTCAGCACTGAAAAATACTTTAAATTTTACACTCTTGAGAAAAAGGAAGATGGCAAGTTTTAAAGGGACTTGTCCCAGGATTGGAGTGGTAGACAGTGGAGCCTTTGCTATGGGTGCCCTTAAAATGGGACAAAGAAAAGCATGAGCTGAGCTAGAGAAGAACAAAGGCAGAATTAACACACAATTTCCTATATCTGCTCATCAGCTACTGGACAGCAGGACCTGGGCACAGAAACGATTCCATTGCCAGAGCTGAGTCAGGAGGGGTATTTATTCTTGTTGCCCACCAAAGCTAATGTCACTGCCTCCCAACCTGGGCACTGGTAAATGGCATACACGACCCATCTTTATTTGTTCCCACTAGGTTCATTAGGTGCTTTTCTTCACCAGAGATGAAAATATTGAGTTCCTGAACATGCTGTGTGTAGGGTTTTTACTGCATTCACTATCACACACACCTACAAAGCTTGTGGGTAAGACATAGTGTGGTCCCATGTGGCTTGGATAGACATTGCAATTGCTGCACGCTCAGAGGAGTTTTTCTTTAGGATTCCCTGTTCTCAAGGAAAAAACTAGCCCTCTCTCTCCTTAGATGTGAGCTATTGCTGGAGACCAGGAAGGAAAAGCAAAGCTGCAGAGAAGGCAAATCCCACTATATGCGAATGATCAGTAAAGGAAATACCCTACGACGTTAGGTTTCCGTGCTCAGCAAGGCACTGTAAAAATTTAGATTGAGACAATCTGTTTCCCTGAGGCTTGCAGGCTAAATAGCAAGCTAGAGAAAGGCAGCTACACAACAAGCAGAGAAAGGCATCTGACAAAAGCCTCATTAGCCCTCCATTTCCTTCACCCACAGCATATGTTTGTTTCTTCTTAGAGCTGGCACTTCTGAAAGTCTGCACGCTCAATATTTTTCCTAAGTATCCAGCAGTGAGAAACAAAGGCTGCAGAGTCCTCTGAGTTAAAGAGTTATTGTGTAAAAATTTTGCTCCTCTAATCACTCTGTGTTGCAAAAACTCAGGTGCCTGACTGAGAAAAAGACATCTAGAGTAAAACAGAGGTGACTAAGAAAAAGATTCCTGTCACTTTAATTGCTTTGGTACTGAGATATTATCTCTTGATGTGTAAACATCAAATTAGCAATATCTTCAGGGTGAGCAGTAATATAGCAATCAAATAATTCCTTCCTGCTATACAAGCAACAATTATGTACTCCTCAGTATTTGGTACACTGCACATTGAGTATATGCAAAAATATCCCTATGCTGTAGATACTATTAAATTCCAATTATTCTATCCCTTTGTACTAACTTCATAACTTTGAAGCTTATCAGTATTTGTGTTACCATTTTATAGAGAGAACTGTATGCCATAGCTGGTGGCAGTAACATGGGAGTCAGTGAGCCAAAATAGTACTTCAAGACCTGAATTGATACACACATTCCACTGGAATCTGCTACAGGGAATTAGTCATCCAGCATTATCCAAAACAGTTGCAAAATAATCCTAATATTTCTTAGCAATAAAAAGTAACTTTTATGTAATTTTCTTTTTTTTTACCCGTATTTCTACTTTAATCAGATCAGTTTCTGCAATATCATTGTCCTGTCACTATCTCACACCTTAATATTCTTCATAAACTGAGTACATATTTTAGCAGCAGTTTAGACATTGTCTAGGGGACCTTAATTCCCATTGCACAAAGGAAACTACTCACATTTTGGAACTGTGAGCACAGCACAAGTTCATTCAGCAAGATGTCTTGGATAATCCTGTCATTCAGGATGCATCTCTGTTGCTGAACAGGCAAGGGCTGGAAGTGACACTGAGAGCTGGTCCCAGTCTCATCCCACAGCTCTGTTCTGGGGCATTCCAGCTGGTGCCCTTCAAAATTAGAGATTAATTTAAGGGAGGAGCAGCCTTGGCCATCCTCTGGCATTACCCCGCTATGGTTTGCATTCTCCATGACTCCTGGCATAGCCTCGTACTACATCCCAGACCATAAAACACGTGGCATAAGCTCCTCAAGAGTGCCCTGTCCTTTCCGTAAACAAACTATCTTTTAGGAACTTCTCATTTAGACCATCTTGTTTTCAATTTAGAACAAGCCAGCATTGTTATTATCTGCAGCTTATTTCCTACTTCACCCAGAACCACAGATCTATACACTTATGCTTTCTATGATGTATAAATTTACCAGACTATGCTAATATGCATAGACACATTTGAATGAATATTTGCAATGAAAATGTTGTTTCAGTGAGTCCTAGGGATGTGTTCCCTGTTCTCTGAATTCACTCAGCAGAAACTCAATGGGTGTCAACAGTCAGTCAGGATTTTCATCTGTATAAACAGGAGCAGGATCTGACAGCCATACAAATTACATCTGTTCCATTGCAGCCATCTGTAATTCAATCTCCAAAATATTAATCAAGTTTATCTGACATAACTTTTCCTCCATCAGCAGCTCATGCTGCTTATTGCTTCTTGGCCTGTTACCGTTATACACTTGCTTTTTTTCCCCTTAATAGTTATGTCTTTACCTTAAGAGAAATGGAGTTGGATTTATTAGACAACCTTTTTAGTGATCAATACCATATTATCTTCTTTTTAATCATTCTGTATATGTCATGTGTTTGCTACATGGTTCTCTGTGGTCTGGTCTGTCTTTTCATAGCTAACCTAACATGATATGTTTAGGTTTAGTAGTATATTTCAGTATTATAACTCCCTATACACTCAAAGACTAGTGGATCAAGCACCATCTTAATTTTTTATGCAAATTTCTTAAAGTTTCATTGTATTATTTTGAGCTCTCAGGCCTTACTCTGAAGTAAGGTTACATTTAATTTTTCTCAACAATGACAAGCGCTCCCTTCCCCCCCCCAACTGTGCTAGAGTTGCTTGAATGGGTTAACAACAACTACCGTTGGATCATGCCAATCTATTTTCTTTCCAGAAGCAAGGCAAATAGAGGAGAAATAGTAACTGTCATATTTTTACCCCACTAAGGCCCTAGACAGATACCAAGGAAGTCATAACAGATGAAAGCTGTTTCTACCCAACATTAACAAGCAAGTCAAGAATCTTAAATGAAAATTGCCAACAGTGTTAATACTGGATTATAGTAAAATCTCAGTAAAAGTTTTCTTCTTCTGGCACTGCAGCTCAAGACAACATAAATTAGTTTCATACCCCAGAGGGCAATTTAGCCTTCTTTTAAAACAAATTCTAAAACCTTGTAAAATCCGGGCAAGACTCTTCACATTTGGCCACAGCTTTGGAAATATTAAGGATGCCTAGATTTTAAAATATTTTCAGGTATGTTGATTTAATGTACAGCAAGATCTAAGTTACCTAATTTTGGCCTCACCAATTTGCCCTAACTTTTTATTAAAGTAAATCTAAAGTAATAGCTGGTAAATTAGGAGAATTTGCACTGTTTTCAATAGCAGAAAGTTGTATCAGAATACATTTCCTAAATAAAGGACATATTTGCAAAGTTCTTGTTGAATCTGCTACAATGTCTATTATTTCAGATGGAACCAGTTGCCTTATGAAAAAAATTTACGTTTACCCCTTAACAGTCAATATTGCTACTCTCAGATACTAAAAATCATAATCACAAAACTGATTGAAAAATCTTGTTTTGTAAAAACAAAGAAGTATTTAATATTTCCATCCATTTCTATCCATCTACTTCAAGATTTAACCCATTTAATTTACGAACTTTACAGCATTATCTCAAAAGCTAGAGATACCTAGGAAGCAGGAAGTATGCTGGTATTTATCCCTCCCTGTCTTGCAGCCAAGTATTATCTAACTGAAGAAGAGCTGGCAATCCTGGCTATCGGAATTAAAGAGAAACTGTGTCGAGGGTTCAAGACCACAATCCAGCCAAGCTGTTGCTTAGGGACAGAACCAGGGGGAATGGGTTCAAGTTGCAACAGGGCAAGTTTAGACTGGACATTAGGAAGAAATTCTTCATGGAAAGAGTGGTCAGACACTGGAACAGACTGCCTAGGGAGGTGGTTGAGTCGCCATCCCTGGATGTGTTTAAGTGTCGCTTAGATGTGGTGTTGGGTGATACGGCTTAGGGGTGAACTTGTAGTGTTGGGTTAATGGTTGTAGTGTAGGGTTAATGGTTGGACTTGATGGTCCCAAGGGTCTTCTGCAACCTGAACTGTTCTATGATTCTATGATTCTTCCATTTCCTTGTATTTATAACAGCATCTGTTTCCTCGATCTTCATAGTGAGCAGCACAGTTGAAGAAATGAGGTAATTTTCCCTTTTTTTTTTTTTTTTTTTTACTTATCTGTGTGGCCTCTCGCCTAACAACCTGCCTTCCCCTCAGTACACGTGAAGCCCATTTTGACAAGACACAAGCTGCTACCTTGTCATTTTTTATGGAAAGATAAGAAATTTTCAAATTGCAGTGAGTGAGGATGATTACAGAAGGCCCTCTTTGTAACTGATGCCAGCTTTGCAGAGTTTAGCTTAGTAAAAGAAAGACAAGTGCATGATACATGTTTCACCCTTAAGCTCTCCTGCCTTTTCCTTATCAGTAATTAACCTGAGTATCAGAATGTGTGCACTTCCTCAATGGAAGTAATTACTGTGTAGAGGACCAGAAGTTTTCAAACCAAAGACATCAAAATGACACAGTCCTTGTGCAGGATTTCTAGACGGACAATTCTTTTCCTCTCATTCAAAAAGAAAATTGTAACCACAGTCTCTATTGATAAAAGACAGAATAATATTGACTATGCATCCTTCAGGGCTGGACCAAAATCCCTGTACTGTCACAATGAACTATCAAAGAAACAAGAGATATCCAGCACTGCCATCCAGGAGTTTTGATGTCACTGATGAGTTAGTTTTTCCAACTTTACTCCTGTAATTTCAGGCAGGAAAAGACTGCAGTATCTTGAAGGAAGAAAATAGCAAATTTGTAACTAGGCAAGGAATTGCTAACAACTCTAAGTTTAGGTTAAAGTCAAAACTGTCCTTCCAATTAAATACAGTAACTCTGCCTTCTCTCAACAGATCTGCTTCTTCAAGTCATACAAACACTCTTCAGTCACAGGCAGAAGAGTAGAAGAGATTGCTGAAGTCAGTATGAGACAGGTCTTGCTTTCATGGGACTACTGAAGACAGTGAAGTACACCCAACAGTCCAGTGTTCATGCTTGTCACTGATTTGTGAAAGGTACCCAGAAACATCTTCAGTGGGAATAATTAATGAAACTTAAGGCTGAACAGAAGGAAAACAACAAGCAAAAACTGAAGACCATGTGTGAAGATGGGAATAAAAAAAGATAATAGTGATGAAGGAGGAATAAAAAAAACCCCACTGAAATAATCACATCCTCATAACAGTGGCTTTCGGAAGAGGATGGTTCCTACAGGGCTGAAAGGGGAATATGCCCACGTGCCCAGGAAGGCCAATGGTATTCTGGGATACATTAAGAAGAGCGGGGCCAGTTGGTCCAGGGAGGTCGTCCTCCGCCTCTCTTCTGCCCTAGCAAGACCACATCTGGAATTCTGTGTCCAGTTGCCTGATCTAGTTGAGAGGCATCCCTGCCCGTGACAGGGAGGTTGGATTAAATGATCTCTAAGGTCCCTTCCAGCCTAGGCCATTCTATGATTCTTTGGGGCAAGTATCTTGGCATCATTGAACACAGATCAGACTAAAACAGATCAAGAATTTTCCTATATTTATAAGTGGGAGGTTTTTAGAGTAAGATGTTGTTGAACAGTCATGGCAGATAATTGGGTTTCTAGGCCAGAGTCTCTGGCTTCAGAGTACAATTAATTCATAAATACAATTTGAAACATGGGTGATTTTGCAAAATTGCTCATCTGCCTCCTCATTGATAACCAGGTTATTTTTTTTTACTCTGTGTAAATAAAACAGTTAACTAGAAACTGAGTGATTCATACCTTACACAGAAAATTTTATCACATAATTTACCACTGTTTTCCCTCCCATTCCTCTACAAAGAATCTGACAAGGCTGGATGTAGTGAACCCTTTGGGTTTTAGTTCTGTTCATGAAAAAGGCGCAGGGATCAGATCTTCTGTTCAATTATCCAGTACTTTCTATTGATATTTGCCAGGTAACATCAAGAGCTACATGAATTCTTAGCATTTCTGCACCTCTGTATAATGCTAAACTGGGCACATTCCACAAGCTCTGGAAAGGTCACCTTAACTCCATTTTTTTTTCTGGAAGGGGATCATTCTATTCATCACACTGACAGATGGGCTCACATTTTGTACTATTGTCCTACCTGACACCACTTTCTTTGGCTTTCATAGCAAGCCATTCATTATTGCCAATGTCCAGAGGATAGTGGGTATGCCAGGACTTCTGCAGTGTCTAAGTGTCTCCTTGAAAAATATGCTCCTGAAAGAATCCCTGTCTGCTCTGTGAGTTGCTTTCCTGAGATTCTTCTAGCCTTGTTCTTCCTGCTGACGTCTGAAGAGATATTAAATTAATGTTCTGGATACCTGGCCATATTATTTCTGAAAAAGTTTCTTCCTGAATGCATTGTATGTTTGCAGCACTCATTAGAGTGAGCCTGCATAAATGTGTGTGCCTTTATAGTCCCTACCTTAAATCTTAATCAACCTATCTGACTCAAATATTGCCATCTCAGAAGATGTTGGTTAACTCCTGTTGGAGAATCTGGGGACACCAAGTGCGTAATAACCATCCCTGCAGGTGTTCAAAAATATGCGTAGATGTGGCACTTCAGGACATGATTTAGTGGTCATGGTATTGTTGGGCTGACAGTTGGACTTAATGATCTTAGAGGTCTTTTCCAACCTCAATGATTCTATGATTCTAAATATTAATAATTCTACCACCACACTTCTTCCCTCCCTAGCATCACAGACTATAAATTGTCAGCCTGTAGGGCATATTTTGTAGGTGTTGGAAGCTACTGTTCTGGATTCCAAGCACACAGTAGCTGCTCCTTCAGTGAGAATTACTACTGATGGACTTTAACTTGCTACAGTGGATTTCCTATATTGTCCTTTAAGGACACTCTGTACTTACTGAGTGGGCAGCGAGTTCCCTCCTAAGTGAAAAAAAACAGTTGAGAGGAGATAAAAGTACACCACAGATAAGATTGCCAAAATTGCAAAAGACTCACTGGTTAAACAACTTGATTTCAGAAACCCCCAGGGACCTTCAGAATAGGACTTTGAAATATGAATCTTTAGACTTACCTATAATATATGACAGTTTTACAGTATCCCATAAAAGGTGTCCTTCCTTTCAATGCAAAATGAAGTTTGTAGGAAGAGAACATACCGTTTATTAGAATGACACAGATAAGTTCTTTTTACTCTTGAAAATCTGACCCTCAAGGCAGTGACTTCCCATCCTCAGACTAAATGCAGACCTTCTCTCAGTTCCTTCTGTCTGCGTTCTTCTCCCCCTACATCTGACTAGTCACATTCATAAACTACCCAGGTGTGTCACACTCACCTCTTGCCTGGGGCCCATGTCATCTGCCTGTGACCCTAGAAGATCATTTTACTGGGGGCAACCGTGGAGGCCATGCTGACATGCCATTGCTTCTAATGGCACATCAGAGGCAGAGCATGCCATAACATAACCCTGTCGTGCAAACTTTAACGACAGCAGGAAACTCAGTTTGCTGGACACAGGAGGACAGCAGCCCATGACATCCTTCACAACGCTGGTAGCACACAAATACAAGAGAGATGAATATCTTCAGCACCATCCGTTTTGACCTCCTGTTTCACTCCTGAGTGCTGCATTACAAATGTAGGCAGAGCCCAAGGGAACTAATTAGTTCCCTCCAGAAGAGAGTTGGGAAGTGAACTAACATATCCACAAGAGTGTATAATCAGGGAACCAGGAACGAGGTCAGGAAGCTGTGTTATATGACAGCATCTCTTTTTGCAATGATCCCATAAGGAAAAAGCAACTTACAGCTCTTGGTGACACCATTTGTTTAAAAGAACAGAAGATGTACTACTTTCTCTCTGTCTCTTTCTTACCTATGCCTTTGACATCAATAAAAAAGACATAACATTTAGTCAGATCTCTGATTGTTATGCACAGGATACAAAGGCATAAGTGGTACTGCAGCAAAGGGGGAGCGAGTCATTACAGATGTGGGATTTCTTAGGAAAAAAAAAGTTAAAAGTAGACAAAACCCAGTTTCATTTAGCTACTTCCATGGGAAGGACATTTAAAATCCATCAATTGAATGTTATTAATATTGTAAATTGGAAGCAAAATCCCAGGAAAAACTATGGCTGGGCCCAAGCATGCTGGGAGCTGAAGATTGAGGAACCATCAAGCAAGTTACATGAGTTCCCATTGTGTTGCAGCTGCAGGTCTGGTGAGCAAGGCTCTGAAGAAGAAATTATCAATCCCGCATGTAATTCACATTGTTTTATTTAACCTGAAAATATGCCAGAGTATAACCGTAACAGTTAGGGTTCTTCTGTATTTTTGCTGCCTGACCACCTGGTGTACACATCCAAGAAGAGGCATCGCTTCCCCTACAAGCTTTGTTCCTCCCGGATCTTCAGACAATCGCGTTTACAAGAGCAATGTAACTGTCTCTATCTAACAACTACTGTTATAAGCAACAAAAAAAGTGTTGTGTATTAATATTTTTACACACAAGAACACTCTGTTGACCCAGATTAACTCCTTATACATTTTCCCTTCTGTTTATAAGGGTTTGAAAACTTTATACTCATGTGGTAGTTTGTTCAACATGATACTAAAGTTTCATTTACTACACACAGAAAAAGCTAATTTCTGGAGGCCTAACACTACTAATTTCTTCCGTGCTATGACTAATTTTTACTTTTATAATTTTCTACTCTCTATAGTCCTTAAGAGCACCTCATATCTAGGAAAATACCATGCCTCTTCTCCCCAAGTTTCATTTTCTTTGGTTTACTGTCTAATAAACATGATTATTATCTTATTCTTCAAGTTGAGACATTTACTACAGATATACATTTTTAAAAAACTTAGTTTTTTAGAAAGAGCATATAAACACATGCTGTAAAATCTTGATGTATACTCAATACAAAGACTCCTGCGAGATAAATTACAATAATGAATACTCCTCAATATAAACACATAAAACTCCACTAATAAGAACTGTAAATGGTAGTGAAATACGAACTGAAATAGTCACATATAATTATCATATATATGACAGGCAGAGATATTCATGTCATGCATTCTTAGAAACAAGTGGTAATTTCTACTTGTTCTCAGGCCAAAGAGGAAACTGGTTTTTGAATTTGAGGCTTTTCCAAGGCTAAGCAATTTTTTTTTTCCCTATCAGGCACTGAAGGTCTATTTTAGATTTAGCCCTACTTCTAGATGAAATCCAATCACAGAAATGCAAAGGCACAGAAATAAATTTACTGTGAGGCAAGTTAATTAAACAATTAAATACCTGGAAGCCTCTGTTTCATATGTGTTTGATCATTTTGTTTGATCAATGTGTTTGATCATTTTGAAATGTTCCGTAAAACCTCAGAGGAGAGGTGAAGGACTCAAGAGTTTGTCTCCACAAAATGGCCGGTACCCTTGTGAAATATTTATGCCAAATTTTCAGCAAAACTAGTGGGAGTTAAAGGCTCCCACCCGCTCCCAGAGAAGCTCAGCATTTTGCAGCAAAACATAAATGAGCAAGAGGATAAAATATCTTCCTTGCACTGTATTTCGGTGCTTTTAGATAAGAGTTAAATATAGGCATACTGGCTAGATAGAAAAAGAAACATGTTACCTCTGCCAGTGGTATGAAGACTGTCGGCTTGGCAGCTTCCAAGTGTATAATTTTGTACATGGACTTTTATCAAGAAAATTTCCCATTCCAGATCAACAGTGGAAAAAGTACACAGAAATATACGTAGCTGCCAGTTTCCCTCTACTTTCTTATTTGTGTGACTCATCTCTCCAAATCGAAGGTATTTTATGGCTGTGAGATCCTCGGACTTTCTGCTCCGGTCAGCTGAGAGCTAACTTTTAGCCAGTTGTTTTCCCTGAAGTTGTGGGGCCTTTTATTTCTTTCCTGAGCAGCTAAAGCTATTAACAGTTTGTCTAACACAGAAGTGGTCAGGACCCTCAGTAAGGCAGAACAATTTATAGGGTGCCCTTTAGAAATAGATGGGAAGGTATGATCCTAGCCACTGACAATTTCTAAATCTGAAGCCCTAATTCTTCTATGTCTGCATGAGAGTCATAGCTCATCCCTCTCTGGAGATGACAATGGATTTATTTGTGTAACGTACTACATGTAATACACGTAAGTATATGAAAATGACAACTCACATAGGAAAAGAAGAGGAACAAGAAAATGCACAGATTTTCCATCCATTTCCTTATACATTTTAATTATCAGAAAGAAGAAGTGTCAGCCTTCCCCATGTGCCTTTCCAGCCATTATTATCTGCCTTCACCTCCTCAGACAAATCAGAGTTGGGGGAGGTTGGTTTTGAAGCTGTCAAAGCCTTTGGGGGTTTTGTGAAGGCAATTACCCTCAAACTAAAATTCCATTGAAAGAAACCTACAGATATTGAGCTGTTTATTTTCCATTTCTGTTGATTAAAGTAAGAGCTCATTTTTCACTCTGCCTCTTTCATACTCTTAATAAACTCATGCCCTGTGGTACTGATGACTTTTACAAATCAACTTCTCAACTACCCATCAATCTTTACACAGAGCATTAATGTTTTATTGTTCTTGTTCTGGTAGTAATGATTTTTCACTTCCTCTGCTGATTTTTTTAATCAAAAGTAATTTACAGCACTCTTCACCAAGATGAGCCTTTGCCAATTCTAAATACATCATATGTGTGTTCTCTGCCACTCGGTAAAATCAGAAATTTGACTTATATGCTTTGCTGGCTTTAAATCAAGCCATATTAGGTAATAAATTAAAAAGTCCTGTAGGAATTTCCTTAATCAAAGACAAAACATCATTAAGTCACTTAAAATTCTGCTTTTTCTGTAAGGTGTTTTTGCAGGTAATTTTATGATGTGTAACTGCATTAAATAGCCTTTTGAAATAACATATCTTATAATGCTTTGATCTGCAGTCTCATTAAAAAAAAACAGGCATAAACACATTCATACGATTTCTGACTATTTATGAAACAATCACTTTGGAAGTTATTAAGTTGGTTACAAATAACTTAAAAGCTGTTCAGAATCAATAAAACATCCAGTCAGTGTTTGTTAACTTTTCTACACTTCATATTTAGATTTGTGTATACTTGAACTCTTTTGTGTCTTGGAAGTTATTCAGAGCTGAAAGCAAGAAATTATATCGTCCCTTGGCAGAGACATTGTAAAAACGCATTTTTCTGTCCATCTCCCTGCTGTTTAAGAAATAGGCTGATGAGATCACAGACAGTAAGTGCTTCTTCCTTCAGACTCTTTTGCCAAAAAGCTTCAGTCTACAGAAGAGAGTTTCTTCTGGCAGTGTGTAATCCTTGAAATTTTAACAAGCTTGACATTTATATTATACAATTAAGAGCAGCAGTTATGTTGCTATGCTGCTTTTCCCATATGGCACAAAAATCCAACATCAGAGACTGAAAGTTCTTGACACCATTGTACATTCGATAGCCCATCTCCACTGAAATACATTTTCCCCCTCTCACTTGTGTTACATACTTATCAATTTTTCTCACAGGAAATATTGCCAGATGGAGCAGTGGAGGAACTGGAGTGCAAAGGTGTGTGGGAGAGGACAGGGTGCATGGGTGAGCTATCAGCTCAGGTGCAACATGTGGACACACATTAGGTACATGACCAAAACCTGGATATGAAAAAGAAAAAAACTAAGTAATTAAATAAAAAAAGACCTGCTTAAGCTATAGTTCTTTTTTTTTTTTTTTTGGCAGCACCCTGTTTTGCTGAACCACGGGCACCATAAAGTACTTAATTCAATAGAAATGGAAAGCAAAGCTGCAGCTAGTATTGTAACACCTACAGATCTATATGCTGCCTCAAGCAGCAGCTGAAACCATGTTGCTATCAGTCATACATTAGAAGCAAAGAAAATACAGGTTCCACATAATTATAAATCATCATAAGGAAACATTTGGAAGAATCTGCATAGAACTATGAGAACCCTCCACCAGATCTATCTAGTTGCCTACTCTGTGGTACATTAGAATATATTTCTTTTATTTCAAAGCTCAGCGCAGATTTGCTGTCAGGATGGATATATGTGATATGAATATTCAAATGTCTAGTATTATATTGAGCATAACAAACATGCTAAACCTAATACCAGATGTCAGTGTCCATTGGAAAGAAGGTTCTTAGGAGCAAGAATATGATGCTCAGAGAGATCAGAAGAGCCTGCTTCTTTTCCTATTTTCCGTACAAACATCTTGTGACCAGGTAAACATTACCCAGTCTTGTGAGCTGCTAAAGAGTACCGTTCTCACACTTATATTGTGAAGACAAGACTGAGTATGAGGCTGTCCTGGTTTGAGCTAAATTCTCCTCAGTCTCTTCTGAGAGGCTGCACTTTCTGAAGTTAACAACATGTTTTTGCAGAGAGTGTCTGCTACTAGCAGTGATACTGACTGATGATGACAGTTACTGCTGGGGACTGGTGTGCAGAAAGGCTCTTGCTTATACTTATTCCTATAGTGACCAAGGCCACTGCTGGCTCTTGTGTGCCATGCTGGGGGTGCTGGCAGGTAAAAGGGGTCACAAAGAAGTAAAAGGTTGCACATCTGTTGAGGAATGAACAGAACAGGTGACCAACAAGAGTACTCTATTCCATATATATCATATTCAGTAGAAAATTGAGAGATCACGAGGGTTAAACTCTTCAATGGCTGGTGTCTGAGGAGAACTCCATCTGATCTTCTGCCTTTGATCACGATCCTGAGTTCCTGAATCCAGCTCCAGTATCCAGCTCGCCTCTGCTGTTGACCCTGGGGCTTCCCTGGTGCCACCTGCTCTGGAGCATCAGTGGGGATTGCTGTCGGGGAGGGTGTTAGGTTCAGTATTGGGTTTGTATATTTTTATATATATTTCATTATTTTATTATTCCCTTATTGGTACTATTATTGGTTTTTTAAAAGCTGGTGTCGTTTTCTTTTCCAATTTGTCTCACTGCCAAATTCTCTTTCCCTTCCTGTTGGGGAGGGAGAGAGGTTAGAGAGCATCTGTCAGAGTTCAGTGGCCAGCCCATCTCCAGCCCTCAGCAGAGGGATAAATCCTGGGAGAAAAGATAGGAATGCAAATTAGCTTGTTCAAAAAAAACGATTCAAGAGCCAAAGGTCTCAATTATTCTTTAAAAAAGAATAAATGATGTCCATGGTCAGCTCTGTTAAAAAGCTGCTGTTGTCAAAGTGTTACATGAAGGTCACAGCTCCAGCAATCTCAGCTTTTCAATTCTCCCCGAATGCAGAAAAGGTAGGTCAGGCATAACCTTGATGTGCACAAAATGAATTTCTAATGAGCTCTTCTGTCTGCATACAGCCCACTAATTAAAGACATAGCTAAAAAAAATATTTTTTATCAGAAAATGGGAAATTTGGAGTATATTTGTAAAATTCAGATTATTTTACTCACTTCTACCCCTATAACATTCTTTATTTTATAGTACTGAAGAACTTCAGCTCCTTTAGAATGGAATTAACCATTAATGGAATGGTTTGGAGGGCTGAAAGTTTTTCACTTACTCAGGACTTAGAGTGAAAAAAGTAATTTCAAAAGTTGAGATTAGAAGGATTTTATTAAAATCAGCTGGCCTTTTTCATGGCACACAAGGAAAGACAATAGGATTATTTTTTTATATATAGTTAACCTAGCTTCCTTTAATATTTTTGGAGCACTAGCAGGATCTTCAATGATATTTAATAATAGGGAGAAAATTATTTTAGGGCTTCTCTGTGCATAGAAAAATGGCTTTATTCACATCTGTTAGTACTGATGCAATCACAGCACTATTATAGTCTAACTACAATATAAGAAGCAAATTAAATTATACCAGTGCCATTTCACACAAATAATGCTTCAACAGGAATAACTGAGTTGGATGGGAAGATTAAAAAAGTCATATGCAGGAAAAACTTTTGTGCCAGGAGAAAAGCTGTGTGTAGACAAAACATCAGTACACAGTACTTACAAAGCCTCATCACTCGTTATTTAACATTTTTTTTAGAAAACTAAACTGAAGGAACTGCATCTGCATGAAGATCCTGGTCCTAAAAGTCACCCTCATCTTTGAGAAAGCCATCTTCAGGTCTCACTGATACATGAAGATAGAATTACAGGAAAACGATGATTTTTCAGTAACTGGTTCTGTATCACCCATATCAGAAGGACTGTTACAAGATTGAGCTGTAATATTTTCCTGCCTAACATCTCTCAGTAGGTGGCAGCTTAAATGCTGAAGTCCGTGATTTGGAGTCTGGTGGTATCTTGAGAGACAACATAGCAGAGCTAAATATACAAATATTTAGGGAAACTGAAGTCACAACACTGAGCTTCCTGAAAATGACATGTGGGTAACTGAAAACCAGCCATCTAATAAAGAATGGGAAAGCAAATGCAGGGGCACCCTACAGTTTGCTGCGATATACAGGGCCAGGAAGCTCACAGACAGATCCAGACCAGCTGAAAACCTTAGAATAATCAAGGTAAAATTCCAGAGATCACGAGTTTCTGTGCAGAAAGGCAAATGTGGGAGTGTAAGTGCCACGGCCCGAGATGCACGTGGGGCTCAGCGGGGCGCAAACCCACAGAGCCAAATGCTGGCAAAGGTTTTGTTTCCTAGGGACCACTTTGTGTTCTGGGAATTTGGGATGCTTGCCCATGCCTCAGTCTTGTTTCTCCCTCCTCAAAAAAAAGGGGAAAAAAGAGAATATAGCATTTTGTCTAATGGCTTTTGTGTGATGCTCTGGTAAGAAGGAGCACTTAAAAGAAATAAGAACCTGTCAAGTCTCTTACACTGATTAGTGCTCGGAATCTCACAGGGCAGAAGAAAAGAGGCTCGAGAAGTCTCCATTAGCCAAAGTCTAATTGAGAAAGGGGAGCGAGAAAAATCAATGGAATTATGGATAGAATGAATAGCACAAAACAGAAAACAGACTACAACATGCAATCAGCGACTCAGCAGTTCAAAAAGCACATTATACTGCTTTCACCCCAATGATCTGAGGAGGGACTCACTGAGGAAGTACTGGAGTGATCAGAAGGGTATACAATCCCACAACAAACAAAGTAAATGAGGAAGAAAACAGTTATTTCTCTCTTGGGCACCTATAGAAAACAAAGCAAAACAAAACAGCAGGGAACAAATAAAAAAGATGCAGAACTGCCTGTGAAAGCTGTGATGACCTCAGACTGTGATTAGCCTCAGAGAACACCTGCTGTGTGCATTGCTCAGGCTTTTATTAAAAATGTAATTAATATAAACAGTTGTAAGAAAAACTAAACAGCGGTTATGTACAGCCAAGCTGCAGTCCAATAATCCTGTTTCGTTTCTCAAGCAAAAGCCTACTAAAACCAACAAGGACTCAGAGCATCTGCTAGGACAGGAAGGGCTCAGGGTGCAGTAAAGTGAGGTAGGACGTCCAAGCATTTAGTCACTGCATTTAGAGAGCAAGGGCACCAAACCCACAGCCCAAAACTACACATATGAACAAAAAAGCCACCCTGCACTCTGAGGCAGTTGCAGGTAAACACAGTTACATGTCCTACACTCTTACAATATCTAGCTCTCACAAGTATTCAGTGCGTTTTGGCTGCAGGTATTTACAGATATCTTAGACTGCAGCAAGGAGCCAACCTCTTCTGGCAGCCCCTAAACGGGGAGGCAGGTATTGCTTCTTGGCATTCATTCACACTCCTGAATTTCTCTCCTCATCTAGAGAGATTCAGCTAAGACAGACCTTCTTGCAATGAACTCTTCTTTTGTGGTCTCTTGCAGACAGAGCTCGGAAACAGGACCTCAGTGGAGGCATAAACATCACAGAGAAATCTATGTCACAAGACTAATGAACTTGGGATAAACAAAAAATCTTCACTCCGTAAAGCTCCTAGGTGAACATAAGCTTGTCTTTGCCCTCTCTCCAGAAAATATATGCAAACAAATCAATTGAAACATAACCCAACTTTACTCAGGGCATCAGCACAGGAGGAGGAATGTACCAGACATAACCCAGCTAACCAACCAGGCATGTCAGACATCTGTCATATTGCAAGGTCCAGCAGTAGAAGGTGACCACACCAGTGCAAGAGGTTTCAAGAAGTAAAATCAGTGAAGATTTCAAGCTATGCACAGTTTTTTTCAGAAATATATTAGCTGTTGGTTGCAAAGCATAGTTGTCTCAGAAAAAAAAAGGCCTCATGACAAAAGATGTCTCAAAAAAAAAGATCTTTTCAATTCATCATCTAAACAAACTAATTCAAGGCAGAGAACTAATTAAAATGCAAAAATAAAACAAGTCAGAGACAACAGTCTTTTTGTTTGTAGCCCTTAATGTAATTTGGAGTTAAGTTCACATGGACTTGTGTAGGTATGTTTGGATGAAAAAAAGAGCAATCTTATCACTAAAAGAGTGTATCAAACCATAAAGATCATACACCTGGGACAGCATTACTCACTTTTGGCATTCAAGTGTTCAACAGAAAATGTGGCAAGAAATCAGCCATGCCATAAAAGCGCAAGACATGAGTATTACCAGTACTTCTCACTATGGCTTCTGTCCTCGTTCACTGGCTCCTTTAACTCAAAAAACACCCCAGAGTTAAAGCATCCCTCATAACTGCATCAATGAATCAGAGCTTAACCTCATTTTGCTAATTTAGTCCAACAGGCTCAGGAGGCAAAGTCTGCCCAGCACCCCCACTGGCAGTTCTGCCGGCAGGGTCTCCAGAAGGTCAGGGTGAATTTCACAGGGCTTGGCATCAGCATCCTTGCCAGAGCCCACAGAGTCACGACAGCTTGTTTGGAGCCTGTGGGAGGCAGCCTTACCACAGCCCAAAACGGGTGTTTAGTGCTTCACAGGGTTCCCAGGGCAGGAAAGAAGAGACTCTCTGTCCTTCCCCACATCCAGGCACATTATAATAAGAAAAGAAAGCCTAAGGAAGAGTCCAAACCCACCAGATTACCATGTGCTTTCTATGACATATTTTTAAAATATAATTTAATTCCCTTATGCATTGCCATTATGCAATGCATGTGATGAAATTTAACTAGCAGAAGTCACTTGGGTCACTGTCACCCCATCTCTCTTTCACAGCACTTCAACATGTTTCAATTAAGAGGACAACTTGATATTCAAAAAGCTTTCATTGGGATTTATGTGCACAAAATTAATCTTATTGATTGGTGCCATGCAGGCCCTTCTGTAGCTTCCTGTGTTAATTAGGGTCACCCTTTTATTGTCAATACTAGAAAACAGGGAATAGAAACATGACAAAACTAGCTGGTTTTAACACATCTTAAGACTTGCTCTTCCTACCACTCCAGAGTAGTATCTCTCTTCACAACTACTTCTAAGTTAGAAATATTGGGAGAAGAAAGAAGAATATTAGAAATATAGTAGGGCACTGATGTTACAAAATGCTCTGGGTGCCATCCCATAGAGGTTTTTTTTAATTTATTCTATAACTACACATGTGCCTGCTTCTGCAAGGACTGACCAAAATCAGCAACAATGACATTTTGCATCTAAACTTTTCCCAAGATGCCCAAGATGGTTCAGCAGTAAATATAAATATATGTTGAGGCTAATACTGAAGTTATTGCTTCATTTTTAGACACAGGATCATTTTTTGTGAATCATAGATGTGCTTTGTTTGGCCTGATGTTATCCAAAGATATCTGTGAGTAAATGGAAAAAAATTTTTTTACGTGTTGGAGCCATCTTGTGTAAGCTGTCACTTTCTTGCACTTATGGAAGCTGCATCAAGAATTACGGTAGCACCTTGTATCTAAAATATAATGAGGCAACAACAATTCAAAGAGAGTCAGAACCGCTGCAGGTGAAACCATCCTGTTAAACTTAGTAAACCTTTGAAGGATGATGCAAACTTTTCTGTTAACAAACAACTTCCGTACCAGTTCTGAAATGTGCTACGAAAGGCGAATGCTGCTGTGCACTTTAGGCATGGGTTATGCTAAGAAACCATTCAGTCTACTCTTTCTGTTGCTGCTATGTCAAATATACTACTGTTAGATAAAATTTACTAAGCACTTTCCTTTTGCTGAATCTCAGAAACGTCTCCAGAATTATGTCTTTACAGAAGCACTGAGCTCCAGCTACCTCAGGGGCACAGCATGGACCCTGCATGCAAAACATTGCATAACAAACAGCAAATTCCCACCTTGAAAGCACCATAGGCAAGACACTGGAAAAAGACTCTAAATTATAAAAGTTCCAATCAAGGATCATTACAAAACTGTGTTATGATGCTTTAATCAATTGAGTTGTGAAAGATGTAGAATTAAATGGACCAGAACACAAATAAAAACGTAGCTCTAGGAAGAAAGGGCAGGTAAAATATTGTCTTCTAAATGCTAGTTACCCACATGAAGGGTGGTCTAGAGGTCAAGAGCCAAGTGACATGGGTGTTGCACTGTAGTCAACACCCTGAATGTTGCCTGCTCATCTTTTGCACAGCTTCATGGGTCTTTGCCAACACAGGCCCTCTGGACTCCCAGAATGGACAGCAGGGAGGGTAAAGCATAGGGCACTCCCTATGATGAAGAAGCCTTAAGAACCACTGTCCCTGGCTTTTTGCCCAACAGAACAAAAAAAAAAAATAAAGTGAACGGCTTAGAAAGATTCCCTGGGAATCTAATATTTTAATAGATAAAAGGAAAAAAAAAAAGGTTCAATTAGTGACAGTATAAAATTTAAAAAGATGTTACAACATTGAACATTTTGTTTCAGGGAACAGTTCAGTACATCTGATGAGAAAGCGCAAGGAGTCTATCTCTCTTACCTGGCTTCTTAGCTACAGAGTTCTTTCCTTGTGATAACAGCTGTTGGTGGTGCTTGTAGAAAGAAAATACTGAACAGAAACACACAAAGACTAATGGAGATTAACGAACTTCAAAAGGAAGTTGGATGCCTAAATGCTTTGACAAATTTGATGCCAACAATTATGCTGTACTTGTTGACTAATGAACACTGATCTACAGATTTAGTACCCTGAGTAAAGGAAATCACTTGGTGTTGGACCAGTTCTCACTGAATGAGACTGAACTAAAGCAAGAACAAAATTAATGGTTTTAGCGTACAAGTGGTTTTACTATGCTATGGCAATGCTTCATCTGAGCAAATATTTCACTAGTCACCTCTCTCAACAGTTTGAAAGAGTCCATCATACTCACTATGACTCGTAATTTGCATATAAATATACCACATCTTTGGACTTTACTGGCTAGTCAACAGCTCAGTTTGCTAACTGACTGTGGGAAGTGGGCTTCGAGCAACAACAACAGCAACAATGAAGATGAGGCCAGGAAAAGCTCCAGAACTGCAGTAACGATTAAAATGACAAGTGGACACACAGTTTTGGTAATTCTTGACCCTATGTTTGGCAGTGGAATTGTTTTAAGCATCTTTTGAGTTTTACAGGAATAGCTGGAGTCCAAGCACCATGTATCTATTCAGCATAATTGTTGCTGATTTCTTACTGAAGATTAGTCTGTCATTTCACACACAGTACAACCTGAAAAGAGAATATTGGATTTCCAGATAACTGCTCTGCAGTTTTAATCTATTTGTGTTGCCACTGAACAGGGCAGGGAGTATTGTATTTCTCGCTGTCATCACATTACATTGATTATTTAAGGTGGTCCATGTGCCCCACCAGCTGAATAAAATATCAATACTATAAAAAATAGCAGTTATGGTCTATATTACTACTGTGCTCCTGAATCTCCATGTCATTGCCATGAAAGCTTTTCATTAAATTTTGTCAAAAATACATACCTGACCAGTAAGATACAAGCAGCAGTTGTATAGCATAAAGCTTCAATTTGTTCTTGATTTATTTTCTCCTTTTCAGGCATTTTCTTCATTATAATGCATCTTCTTGCACGATCTTCAAACTGACGCAGTGGGCTGAAAGGAACACAGTCAAAAGAGCCACAAAATGCTAACAGGCATTGTTTTTTGTTCATTGCTGTATATATTGCCTGCTTCTTTCCCGCTCTTCCATTTGTTCTGATTGGCACTGTGGAAAGCATTACAGTAACTGCTGGTATTTTATTCACCCTATTCCCTGCTTCAATTGCCTTTACATACCTAAACAACATGTCTGAACAAGCAAGTCTTGCTTTTAAAGTCCATGGTTCATAAAGAGATATAAAAACCCCCAAAACCTATTTAGAGAGACTCCTGTAACAGATGAGAGTTCAGCAAGGAACAGAGAACAAAGTCTGCAGTCTCTCAAAGCATTAATGCTATGATAGAAGTATTTCAGAATTCTGTTTTCATCCATCTGTTACTCCTGATTTTTATTTACTAAATTAAAAGGGTGTGTTGGGGGTTTGAATACAACGTGCCATCATGGATGCTTGTGTGATTTGGATACAATAAGGTTTCATGGCTCAGCATTTCAAGAAAGAGGAGTATAAAGAAATCTTTGATTAACATTTACAGTCTGCCTCCAGCAAGTAAAACTTTGGGCAACTCGAGGTGGCCTCAGAGTTTTGAATCGGCTGCACTGGATTCTGTATGCATTCAGCTAATGCTTTGTTTGATTTTCTGTGACATTAAGGTTTCAGATGAAGTCTGAGTTGCCCGGCCAGTACAAACGCCACCGTAGTCATTAGGGAGAGATAGCAGCACATGTAGAAGTAGACCTGTCTCCTTAGACCACTTTCCTCTATTTATGGATTGTAGAGGAAATCTAGCATGACTCGATTCTTGATACAGAGACCTTAGCTAAATTGCTGGTAGTAGGTAGGGTGAATAAGAGTATAAATGTTATTACCTCTTAAGTCCAAGCCTCAGAGGGACTCGGCTTTCATTTAACGGGAGCAGAAAAATCTTTTTGGAAGAGCTAGAACATTCTGAAAAATTAAAAATCTGGCCAGTGTACCACCGTACATATTGGAAATCTATCCAATTGTCTTTGCCTCAAATACTTTTCAATCTATCTTTGACAAATCCAGATGCAGAAAATTAAATCTATATCTCAGGAAACCAACAGGAGTTTTGCAGTTATCTTCTATGAAGTCAGAACTTCACTTACGAAATATGAGATGAAAACCAAGGGGTAAGAAACATATTTTCAGAAGCACTTCAAGTAATGCAGTTTACATGCTTGACATACCAAATGAAAAGCTGGTCCAAACACACGACATATATCCAAAGAGGCACTGAGATATGAAGCAGAAGACAGATTAATAAAGAAGGAGCAGAGCTGAACAGATAGATGCCAGAGAAAAGAGGAGCAGGACTTTGAAGTTACGGGACTACTCCAGACTAGCATTCAAATACTAAGATCAGAAACTCGCTTCTCATAGTGCAAATTTTGCCCTGGTTACCAGAAAATACAATCAAATCATTTTTACATGACAATTACCACCATCTAAAATCAAGTCAAATCTCTTAATCCAAATTTGCTTCTCTTTGTATCTAGTGCAGAATGAACAAAGCACAAAAAATGTAGCGAAGAGCAGATGGTGAGAAGTCAGGTCTGAGTCTACTGTTTACATTATTTCCTCGTTTCTAGAAAAGCAGCAAGACCACTTTCTCTTAGGAAGCATACATCATGTTATGAGTTATCTGCTTTTCATCATGCAGAAATGAACCCAGGAGTATATTTTTATTGGTACCACCGGCTGATCCAACTATGGTTTCACAGTGTTTTCCTAGAGCAGCAGTTCAGTTCTGTTAGCATTGATTAACCTGGTATTAGCTCAGTATTAACATGGTATCAAATCAGAATTCTCATATACTTCATTTAAAGGTCACACTGTTTAATTTTTTTATATGGCTGAACTCTTCGTGCCTCCATAAACATTAGAAATCATGTGTCATCTCCTCCTTTAGTGACAGTCAACATTGCAAAGTCAATGGAGCAACATCAAATTATATCAGTTAGGAAGCTGGCCAAGGTTCAAAGTTAATTTAAAATTTCTAAGCTACCATAGAGCAGGCAGTACTCATGCAGCTGATAGCATTACCACAAAAATGCCCCCTCTTTTTTTTTTTTCATTGTTCAGAAAAATGAGCATTTTTGCCTTAAGGAGTTGTTGTAAAATGAGTTCCTTGATAGGCTGCTAGATGGACAGTGCTAGCAGATCAACCAGTAATTCTTCTCAGAGAGGCTTATAGCGGATATATTCAAAATTACCAACCAGCTTCAATTTTTATTTAAGCATTCCAGAAGGAGAGGCTATGCCATATTGCTAGAGCAGGCTGACCTGATCTTCCAACTGAATGAAGCCTACCTTGTGCTGACATCATGAGATTAGAGTCATGCCCAATGCTTTCAAGGAAGAAGCTGTTTAAAACTCCTGATCAAAGCACATCAGGTTTTTATGGTTAATTTCATACCCTGCATGTCTTCAGAGCCAAAGCTGAGAGCCTTAACCCCTTCATTTGTGCATGGAATTAGCCCCTTCCTTTTGGGCTAAAGCAATAGTGTTACAACATTTAATTTCATCTCATTATATTCTTGGTAGCCAGACAATGAGCAGAGAGAGCCAAGCACTGGTTTCATTTCCTGTTATCTTGTACACTACACAGCAGCATGGAGTTAACCAAGTACAACTGATGGGACAGAATCTTCTGATATAAATATCAAAAAGTATTTTGAACTGTTAAGGACTCCTTCAGTATGCTATCCCTGAATTTTGGGTTGTTGGCTGGTAAGATGTGGTGGGCATCGTTTCAAAAAGTTTAGTAACCACTGGTTGGATTTTTTGCAATTCTTGCATGCTGTGAGAGTTCTCCACCAAACACCTCTCCAAGTATTTTTTCCTCACTGAATGGGTTATCATTCTTAGTGTGCTAGGAAGGCTTCTTCTCTGTGGTTGGGCATAACTGCACAAAATTAAAACTCACTCAAACTATTTGGCAAAAAGTACTTTTCCTACAGTGCCTACAGATTACTACCCTATGTTCTGAATCAGATTGTCACAAGAGTCAAGGATAGGTGCTCCAGGTATACCTAAGGATACATCTAGACTTTATTTTTTTTTCTCTACAAAGGGATCAACCAGCTACATTTGGTGAAGAAATGAGGATATACGCATACTTGTTTTTTTTCAAAATGTATTAATCTGAAACAGCAATACAAAATATTTCTGTCGGAAGTGTCTTACACCTGCTTTGCCTTCTTTTGATCTAGTGCTATGGATACAAGACTCAAAAGCCAGAAAGAATAAAGACTTTTATCTGCAACATAATCCTCAGAGTTTTAAATTAATTATAAGCGTTTTACTTAACTGAGAAAGGAAACAAGATTTCTGGGATGCAAGTTCAGCTACTGTTAAAATCACATCTTTGCAACAACAAGGGGGTGCAGGTGTGTGTTGCATGCAAAAGTATTTTTCAGCTCCTCTGTGAGCACCCTGCACCAGCGTGTCCATGTTTTATAGCAGCCAAAAGGCTGCACTGGGAGCTACTGATCCACAGAGCAAGGACAGAGAACAGGAGCACTAGCTGCAGTAAAAGCAAACCTCCATAAAGAAACAGTCTCAGCATCTGAGATGCTGGATCTAGGGCCAAAGAGCACCTTCTGGACCCCGAGTCTGACTGCGTGTGAGCTGGCAACATCAGGACTCCTCGTCACCCTGAGATTCAGATGGATACCAATGTCACAGGGAAAATGACACCAGGCAACGTGACGCTGCTAAGGTCAACTTATTAAGCGGACCAAGCAAGGGATAAGCTTTGGCTGGAAAAGCTTTAAACTCACACACACACAAACCGAGACTCACCCCAGTTATGTTGGAGTGGGTTGACTCAGCCTTGCCTGGAGGAAGAGTGACACCCACTGCGACCAGCTCCAGTGCCAGGCTCTGTTCAGGGGCTCAACACCAACAAGTAACAGTTTCACCCTGGGTTCTCCCTCTTCTAAACTGATGGATGTCTGCACAGCAATGTTTCCCTTGATCTCAATTACTGGAGGGTTTTATAACCAGGATTTGGCACAGGCTGACAATCAAATCGCTACGTAACGGTATCACTGTCTATCTTTCCAGCAGTTTCAAATGATGCGCTGGTATAATACGTTGATCCATGGTCCGTGCCAAGGCTCACTACACTGAGTTCTTGTTTGCATTTTCTTGTCAGCTATTACACATTACACTCAACCGTGGATCAAAGGATGGTCACAAAGGTAAAGCAACAACCTGGCCCATTTCTTCCTGTTGATCTTCTCGATCTTCCCTGTCAGAGGGACTCTGACAGTCCCTCTTCCTCATAGAGGAATCCTTCATAGAAGGAAACCAGAAAATCTGAACATGTTCCTTAGACATGCTTTGGACAGAGCTCAATTCCTCTTGTCTAGATACACCTGGAACATCCAGACTCTCTACTCAAAGCGCCTGCACAAACAATCAAATAATAGACAATCCCTCTATTCCAAAAGCAAGTTCCTCTGTGAACCTGCACAGACAACACCCAGAGAAAGCTTTTCTAATTTGGCCCTGCTTTGAGTGGGGATTGGACCAAATGCCCTTCAGATTTCCAGTCTATAAGGTTTTTTCTAAACTGCTTTTCTATGATCCTCTGCCACGATGTCCCTTCAACACAAGCGGATTGCTGTTGCCTTTCCCCCTTACATCCTTTCAGTAAAAAAACCCTGAAGCAATCCTGAGGCAATTTGCTTGTACTAAGAAGACAAAAAAATCCTCAGCTGGAGCAGGCACCAGGAGAGCTTTGCAACATCTCATTGGATAGAAGCCAATATGTTATGAGGGCATCTATTCATTGTAATATTTGAAGGTGTCGTAGATAAGACAAATATTGGTTCTTGCTACTAGCATAACAACTGGTTTTCTCTTTAGGGTTGTGTTACTGAGCTGTAACATGTTGAGTCAATGCTGCAGCATATCAAAAAAAAAAAGCTGTGTTGATGTAATGTAAGAAAATATCCATTGATCATCCTGACACCCAACAAATAACTTTTCCTCTTTAATCTGGAAATTATGGCTATTGCATGTGTTACTAAACCATGCTATTTCTTTTCTACAGACAGTATTTAGCACTTGGCTTTAGGGTTGGGGTTTCTTTCTTTTCCAATGTTGTGTACTTCCAGCTTTCTCCTTCCTGGCACAATTGCAACATTTCCTTTACAGGGCTATTTGGGTAAAGCCAGATGAGCCACTTACAGTGTACATTTCACACACTTGTAACTATCTGCAGCTCACACTCTTACCAGAAGAGTAAGAAAAACTCTTTTGCCCAAAGACTAGTCAGGATAAAACCAGCACAACCTAAAGAGACTACCCATACAGAGCTATGAATCCTGCTGGGACAAGAAAACAGTACTTACCGACTCTGCTGGCCTTTCTCATCAAATACCAGTGAAATGTTACATTGATTAAAGTACTTCTTTACAATATTCCCTTCCTTCAAATGATCCATGTGCAGACTTTTATTTATTAGTAAATTGTTGCACTTTTTCTGGATATTAAAAAATTATTTCCAGAAATATGAAGTGTACCATCAATTCCCTGAGAGATACATGCCATATCATTTCTCTAGGTATTCACCATTTGTGCTTATTACAGCTATGCAACTGCCATGTTATCTAATTGACACATCTTACAAAGAAAAACCCACATATTTTCCATGGGGCATTCAGCTCGGTGGCCTGAACCACAGCTCCTTTCTATCTCTCACTGCCAAGTTTCCTTCCCCATACGGACAAAAGCAACAAGGCAAAAGCCCAGCTTACACATCTGAACCTGGAGTTCATGTTCACAACTCCAAGACAGAGTCGTATCCGTTTTACCAGCATTAAATATAAATTCAAAGTCAGTTCCCTGCAACAGCCACAGACTAGTCACCATTTCAAAAATAAATGCCAAGAGTTGCCAGTGCAACTGCATGAGAAGCATTAACATAACCAAAGACATTCAAATGGCTTCTAATTAGAAATGTGATTTAATGCTTTTACCACCCTTTTTGTTTCTTTTTTAAAACATCCATATGTTTGACATTTTGTTCGTAGGAATAGTTACAGAAATGAATTCTGGGTCCATGGCTGAGATACATAAGGAGATGAAATTTTTTGTTTCAAGTGTAAGGCACTTTTAAAGGTTCATTTGTTGAGTCAAAGAACTAAAACAGCACTGTACACTCATAATATAACATATCGCCCAGTTTTGTTATTAATCATGAATACTAAGTACTTGACTAAATGAGCTGGCAGGAAAAAAAGTACTTTTTTTTCCAGAAAAATCCTAACAGTAATGGAAAACAACGAGAGAGCTATCAGCATTTTTATAAGGAACTATTTCTGTTCCTCACCACCATGCCCACCTCCCCATGAAACAAAACCTGACAGCAAAAATTTTTTCAGAAGAAAACAAAATACTTCAGAAACACTGCCAGTTGGGAGATCCAGAGGAACTGTAGTTCTAATATTTCATATAACTAGTCTCTCACAGATTTACTTTCTAGGTTGCACTGCATTTCAACGGTGAAACATAATCTTTCGCATCCCAAGAGAAGCCAAGTACATCACGAAGTCCGTAGACGGTGCACATCGAAACAATTTAATGGAGCCTGAGAGCCTAGTCTTAGAATATAAGGAAAGGCAACCTTGATTCTCATGACACACTTTAGCAGAATTTTTGAATGAAACGCCTTATTATTAGCCAAATATTGGCATATTCAACCACTTATTCAACCAACAAACCCAAGTGAGATACTTAAGAAAATATTTGTTTGGTCAAACCCCATTTTTTTTCCTACAAAATCGCAATACTGACTATTAAAAAACCCCAACAATCAGCTTGGCTATTTAGAGTAAAAGGATGTAAATACAAATATATACATTGGTTAGGGAAATTTTTTTACCTATTTAACTTTGCATTCAGGGTGCTACGGGATTTCTATTTCTGTTGGCATTTCATGTCCATATATTGCCCCAGCAGTGCAGTGCCAGAGAAAGAAGCTACAGCACAGCTTCCTCTGACCCTGCGCGTGCAGAGCAACACACAGACCAACCAGTTAAGTAAATATTATTTGGAAGCCTTTGACATGTAGAAGTAAGATAAACATATGAAGAGAACCTTATTAAATTGAATAGTTACCTGCCTGAAAAGGATCTTTTTCTCTCACTCTCCCACATACAATTCCATTAATTTCTGTGAGATTAATTGCATCCAACTGGGTTGCAAGAATCTCTTACAGACAACCTTTGAGCAAACAAAATGTCTGCCTAAAGTGCAGTTTTGCATTCAAGGCTAGTTATTTCTCTGCTTGCCATTTACCATGATTATTTTTGTTATTTCTGAATGTTTACTGCATTTGAAATGAGTTTGAAAAACGTTGTTCTTACTAGTTCTAGAATGGTTCTTAGAATGGATTACCAAATTATTAATTCAAAGCTTTGTTGTAAGTTAGCCACAGAAAATAGCCCATTCCATAATTATGCATTTTTCAGAGGCTTTACAAAAAAAATGTAACCCAGAAAGATGGCTTCTCATTGCTTCTTTTACTTATCTACCTCTTTTCTCTTCACTGTATTCCACAGTTGATCCAAAACCATCAGCAGACTGTCAATTCTCACATCTTGATTACTATTGTAAATTTTGTTGCCCAAGTTCAGAGTTCAGGGATTATATGAAAAAATTTAACAGACTTTGTGAAGTGAACAGAGAGAGTGGAGAGGCTTGAGAATATGCCTCACGCGTTTCCTTGTGTCTCAGAGAGCTCAATGCTTTTTGAAAAAAAAAAAAAGTAATGATTTTTACTGAGCCTGGAGGGTTTTTTAGAAGTATAAGTCTGTTCTGAATTATTTTTTTTCTTACGGGAGTTTGATTAGCTGTTCCTCAGGCAAAAGAAGTCGGCTATTAGTATGCTACAGCGTGGGTCTCTAATGTGGTGAAGAGCCCAACTCTTGTGGTGTTGCACGTACTGGAAAGGCCACTTTTCCATTCCAGATAGAGGAATGAAATTGTCTTCATTACAGAACATTTTGCTGAAGCAAGAACCCCTTCCTGACTGGTTTGTAATGGACTTTGGAGAGTGATTTTTTTATGGGCCAGGACATAAGGCAGGCATAAAGTGCTGCCCACTTCCATTAGCAGCCGCTGGTGTCTACGGGAAATACCTCACTGCAGGAACAGCCAGGCCAAAACTCTTAAAGTGACTGAAAGCGCATCAGAAAAATCTCCCTTCCTCCTAAAGGGGGTCAGGGCAGGAAGGGCTGCCGGTAGTACCGAAAACCCCATTCTAAACTCTGTGTACCTGTAGCACACCCAGAAAATGTCCATCGCCAGCTCTGGAGATTTTCAACCACGGTGCTTCTCCCTGAGCACAGCGTTACCAACAGCGAACAACGAGGCCCAGACTGGCCGTCTCCCCGAGCGACTGCCCTGAAGCAACGCTCGGCCACCGGCCTCGCAGCAGGTCACCTGGCGGGCGGCCATTTCAGCGTGGCCGTTCCTTGGCAGCCATGTCAGGGCTCCCTGCCATCCGAGCTGTTCCCAGCTGGAAGATGTGGGCTGAAAGCGTGATGAGAGGTCACGTTTCCTGCTGTTTTCCCTTTCCATTTCAATGTACCAACATGCCTCACAAATGTGGCAGGCGGCATGGCGGCCTGCATCCAAGTCATCAGCTCTGAGTGCTCCCAAATGCCTCATCAGGTGAGGAGTCCAGCTAATGCAGCTCTCACTAAGCTTGTATTTCTTACAGCAACAGAGCGCTTTCAGGTTTTTAATGATCGATACCTTTACATTACGTACCTGTAACTAACTATCATCTGGTTATTTCAGGATACAGGAGCCTATTTGCATAGGAGCCTGCAAATGCAGCACATGCATTTGAAAATCACCAGCATTTCAGCAATAAGGGAGCTGTAAGTACTTTGCAAAATAAAGTAAGCTTTGAGTGGAAGGGGGCACTTGATACTTTATTCTACTTTTAGTCAGAAGTGACTTTAAATAAGTTTAAAATAAAAGATATCATGCAATAATTCAGGTTGGAAAACACCTCACACAAAACCATAATGAACTGCTTGAGGATTTGAATTTTTGTTTGCGACTGCAATGAATATTAAAAGGAAGGCTTAATTTTCCTACTTCATGTCTTTAAAATTCTCACTTTTCTTTCAGTAAGATAGGAGACAGATACATAGAAGCTTAAAAAAAAAAAGGGGGGGGGGAAATGTTGGGTATGCAGTCTGCATATGCAACTCAGCACTTTGTTAGAACAAGCAGTTCCTTGCTTGCAAACAAATTCTGCTGAACAGAAGCTTTCTTTAAATAAGGCTCCTTTAATTTAGCGAAGAGATAATGCTGTGTTATTCAATAATAAATGGTCTTCCTCACATTGTCAACAAACACAGCAAACACACAACATTAATTTTCAAAGGAGGAAATACTCCTACTGTGACAGAAACATTACCATGCTTTTACTACCATTACGTGGAATAATTGATTTGGACACAATACTAACTTGTGGTGTAGGAAGAGAAGATCTCCAGCACAGAAAAGACATTAGAGTAACAACAGTTATTTGTGCTTCTATCTTTCTGGTAGAAAATTGTTCCCAGTGATTGAAATAGAAACATTTATTGGTACTTACCAGTAATAATAATTTGTATCAGTTTGGTTTCAAATACTGTACCTCACAAATATTTCTTGAGCATTGATTTTTTTCAGAGATTTAAACTGTTTCTTAAAAAAGCTTAGGCATATTAATGCAGCCGATAATAAAGGAAATAAGTTCATTACAACAATACAAAGATATTCATGCAGAGTAATTATTGCTTAATAAAATAATCTGCAACCTAATGTGTGGATTTGTTCTTCTTATGCATTTAATAGTACATGGGTCTTTAGAGAATACTAAAAAACAATTTTTGCAAAAGCCTTTGCCCCAACCAAAGCAATGATATTCCTTGTATACCTAAGATGGGGATAAGACACTTAAATATCAGAAACCATACGAAATTAAATGTTTCTGTCCACTTGCAGAGCTGTGCTATTTCCACAGACTAAGTTCAGGACCACATAAGATCTCTGGATTAAAAACCTAAAAAGTAGAAAATTTGCTGCGATTGTTTCAGTTAATATTTTTATCTCATTAACTTTTTTCTACTTTTATCTTTTGAGGAAGATTAGCAAGAAGAGATGATGAGATCTTACATATTCTGACAACTATGTTTCTAAGGATGTGCTTGAGCTCAAGCTTGTAAACTCCTAGCTAATTCCATGTCCTGAAAAAACAATTTTATGTAGCATAAAAATATCTAAAGTTATACTTTTCCCAACAAAACCTTAGTGCTGGGTGCAAGTTACTCAAGAGCATTTCTTTCTTTGACTTTCAAAACAAGATCTTTACCATTTTCCTACATTTTAGACAACTCCTAAATTAAATCCCTCACACACACGCTTTACTTTTTTTTTCCTACGGCTTGGTTTGGTTTTGGAAGCCCGTTCTTTCATATCTGTGATACAGAAGTCTTCTGAAATCAAGAAATAAACAGGATTGGTTTCACATACCTAGGGAAATGACTGAATACCTCTAAGAGAACTTGGTCTGATCCCTACCCCTTTCCTCCAATTTTTCTATGCAAAACGTGGACACAAGATGCCAAGCAGCTTGGCAATCACTGTGTGTCGCACATTTGAAGCTACACTGTTTAAGCCTACACACCTATGAAATTTCCAGAGTACCTATTAATTAATTCTTCTCTGTACTATCTCAGATGCTGACAAGGAAAGATTTTTTTTTTTCCCCCTGATGTCGGTTGTACACAGTCAATGCGTGTCTTTGTTGCTTTCTTCTTGGACTTCTGCTGTAGTATTTTCTGAAGAAAAAAATGAAATAACCTCCAAATTTAATTAAAAAAAAAACCTAGAAATTCAAATGAAATGTGGTAAATTCAATGGCAGTGATAAATTGCAGTCTTGGGTAACATTCTTCAACTTTGCATATTTACCCTAATTGTTTTATTTGCTACTGAGATGTCACTGAAAAATGTCCCACTGACATGCCATTTGATGTATCATATAATGGATTAATTACTCCTCTACAATTTTATTTCATTTGTATCCTCAAGATTTAAACAACAGTAGAGTAAGAATACAGTCAGTTTGCCCAATGGCTTTTTTATTTGTCAACTTTTTAATTAGCTGGGGATCCATGTGACTTAGAAGTTAGTTCCTGGAAAATACTTAAAGAATTTAATGAAATTCTTTCGCTTTAATTCATCATATGCAACAGTATTTCCACATCAGTATTGTTTCACCCGCATGGAATAGTGCACAATATACACAACCCGACGTCTTCATTTAAAAACTGATTCGAAAGCAAGTGGGAAGCAGATGCTGTTCTCCCCTATGTGACACTAGCACAGTTCCACTGGAATTCAGAATATTCTGGCATAAAGGCACAGTCAAAATTAAATGCAGAACTCTTGAGCGGCTGCCAAAGTCAGCTTTAGCTGGAAGGCACAGCAGCTCCTTCCCAGAGACCGCTCGCTGGGACTGCACAGATGTGTCACCAGCAGATGGGCTGTGGGACGAGCAGCTGCTCCATCCGCCACGAATGGGCACTATGAAATTCCCTGACTGAACTTCCCTCTGACAGCTGAGGCAGAAGAGCTGCTCTCTAGAATTTCTACTGGCATTAGCAGGAATGCCGTTCTGGTCCTGTAAATATCTAAGGAAGCAAAGGGATCCCAGCTGCTAAGAACTGGTTATTCTGACCTAACAATTAACACAGGTTAAACACACAAAACACTACTCCAACCCTACTGCTCCTGTAAAATAAGACGACCTCTGTAAAAATGAAAAATGTATTTAAATTTCCTACATAATCATCTATAACCATTCTTTGGTGATTACCACATCTAGCTTGTCTCTTCACAACATGTCTCCATCATGTTCTTCCTAACAGAGCAGGGGAAATAGCATGATCTGTTCTCAGTCTGTCTTTATCTCAGTAAAATCCCTAATCATTTTTGTCATTACACACCAAAGTCATTTCAGGTGACTGCTTTCCATTTGCTAAGAAATGTCACCAGAGCTTGCCCCATACCCTACCTGCCCTGTCAATTCAGATTTGTCATATCAACAGCGCTCAACCATGGACCTCTTCTAGAACCCATCAAGTACTTTACCCGCTGATACAAAGATCAGTCAGCTAACACAGGCAGCCAGTGGAGGTTACAGAAGAGCTAAGTACTGTGGCACATCCCACAGTAAGGAAGCAGATTGGTCTAATCATGACTTTTTTTAATTTTTTTAATTATTTTTTTTTTACACATTGCTCTGCAAAGCAACAGGAAATGCTGCCATTACAGGAAAGCCAAGACCTGGAAAAAGATTTTTTTACATTCTTCTTGATCACAGCTGCTGACTGAACATCTAGACACATTCTAAAAGCTAATAAGATTCCTCGAGGGTGAAGCAGAATAAACAGCTGCACTAGGACTGTTTAGCCCAGAGAAGAGAGGGCTCAGGACAGATCTTACCAATGTCTATATAAAACTACCCGAAGAGATGGTGTAAAGATGCAGCCAGGCTCTTTTCAGTGGTGCCCTGTTACAGAAGAAGAGGCCATGGGCACAGACTGAAACACAAGAGCTTCCCTACAAACATTAGGAAACACATTTGTTACTGTGACTGAGCCCTGGCACAGGTTGACCAGAAAGGTTATGAAGTCTCCCTTCTTGGCTCAGAAAAAGCCTTTATAAGCAGCTGTCACCCCTTTTCTACAAACATAGACATAATGTCCAAAACTATATTTTTGTGCAAGACGTAACCAATCATTGCCATTTATTTTCCACCTTATCCAGGAAGGCCACTGGTTTCATGGAGACAAAAATATCATTCGCATTTGAACCTCATAAAAACTCTGATTTTGAAACTTAGCAAGAGCCTGTTGAGGACGGGGTTCTACTCCATCCATTGCAAATTATCCACAAATAGTCAGGAGATCACGTTACAATGGGGTCTCATATTCAGCTATTTTTTTAGTCCTTGAGTATGTTTCTGCCACGCAGTCTATGCTGCTGATGATATTTTCAACAGCGCGCTTGTGCATTCTTCAGGAAGAATGTCACTGCAAACACCTAGTTTCCTTCTGCTCATCCACAGAGATAGATCATTTCAGGAAGCATGATTTTTACAACAGTAAATCAACTTACTTCATTTTAAACTGAAATGGATTGCTATAAAGAATTACTTTCAAGGAGCTGGAGGGTCAATCCCCTTCCTGTTCACTGAAAACAGAGTTCCCTTCTTTCCTCCTCCATGAGCACAACAGTCAAGCCGTGACCCTGCACATCACATTGCACAGTGAGTGTTGCATCGTGACTCAGGTACTGCCAGTGGCCACATGCCTCCTTAGAGATTCAGAGTTTACTCTTAGCAAGTGAAACTTCCCCATTATGCTTTTGGGAAGCAGTTTGTCCTCAAGACAAAACAATAAAAGGCATACAGAGAAAGTTCCTAACGTTCACTTCTTCACCACATTTGCACAGCAACACCACTATTCATGACAAAAGATACCCCAAGAAGATGTTTTATCCATCTTTCTCAAAAACCTCTCTTACCCTCTACCAGAGTATTCCTATGTGGATGTGGGAATACCTATAATCCAGTTTTGAAAGGAGAAGATTGGTACCTGCAGCTACATTAGTTATTTTAAGTAACACTTGCCATTTCTTAGTGGCAAGAGCGTATCTTGAGTAAGCACTTGGGAAGGGCAGAAAATGTTTTTCCAGCTGGTATTCACAGCTCTGAAAGCTCCGAACAGAATAAAGCAGTTCAAGACACTCTGATTTCTGGATGAGGTGAAAAATGAGGTCAGCCTCTTCAGAAGACCTGTCTCCTCATAAGGAGGACTACGTGCACAACTGCTAAAAGGCAAGAGCACAAAGAGAATACTCACCCTTAGTAATGCACATATAGTGGTAGCCGCATATGCAAACACTCACTGGGATATTGCTTTTGTAATACAAAATACAAGAAAATACTAATCTGAATATTTGAATCATCATCTCCAGATTTTTTTTAAAAAAAAATATAGTAGGAACATGAGATCTCAGAGAAAAGAGAGCTGGCTTCATATTTTTTTTCTACAGGAAGCATTGAACCAGAGAAGTTGAATGTAATATATGCCAATTGTTTGCTTTTATGGAAATATTAGGACGTATACCAGATTTTTAGCTACACCTGTCAAGAGGAACCTAAGACACAAAGATACACAGCCTCATGCACCAGTCTTTCATCACTGTTGCAGTCTGGAAATTCTCGAAGAAAGAAATCAAAATTTGGAGTAAAGGACAAACCAGAAAGGTGCCAATCACTTCTGGGCAACAATTTTGAAGATGGGACACTTTACGACGGAGATTCCACATTTTCTTTCTCTCATTGGAAAAATACTACTCTGCTTTCTGATTCAGTAAGTAACGTCAAGGTAACTTGCTAGAGAAGCAGGAATCCATTAAAATAAAGCTTTAGTCTAGCAAAGAAACCCAGAGCAAAAGTTAAAGCAGGAAGAAAAACTACAGTCACTATAAGTTTCTAACCAGAAATACAGAATACAGTCCAGAGGAGAAAGCAAGGCAGCAAATTCTTGGTCTGATTTTCAGCTGATGAATAGGAAACATACTAACATCGGAATTAAAAAAGTCTGATGGTATAAAACTGAGTCAAAGCTCTGTGCTGATAAATCTACAAAACAGGAGTTGCTTTAAGCAGCAAAATCCAGAGTGATTGTACCTAGTCTCTGACAAAGGATATAGGGCTTCAGTCATTTAAAATTGGGCTGGGTCATTACCTATTTAAACCTGGTAATCACTTATTCGTGCATTCTCTTAACTAATTTTTCAATTGTAAATAGTAGTCTTTTAAGGGGAAGTATTCTTAGTATACCTTGAGAATGGATACATTACTGTCCCATTCACAGGAGACAGCCCAGAACGAGTCCTTTTAGTCTGCTTGTCATTGACAAGCTCCTTATGGATAAGAGGAAGCACCAGTCTCTGATACCCACTGTAATCACTGGAGTTTTGCCTTGATCAGGGCCTCCACCTGAACTGTGTTGGTTGGGGACAGTTTGGGGGGAGACTCTTACACATGCATTACATGACCATTCAAGCTCCAAATACAAGCAGACCAGAGCAGATGTCTGTTTTGGTCATCCTTACACATCTTTCTCTGGCAGGTGACTCTTTCCAACATCCCTCTCCTGTTCTGCACATCCACACCAGAAAGCATCCTTAATGTCTGTGGCACAGTATTTTAAGGGTTGCGTTGAATTAATAGAAAAAATGATGACACGAGGAAAGTGAAACCTTGCATAAAGACAATTTCTAGTTCCCCTGCTGCCAGTTGCAGAAACGTAAAGTTCAAGCAAAACAGTCGCTGCTGCACCACTTCAGCTACATGGTGGCTCCTGCTGCAGGAGCAATTCAACTGTTGATGCCGCAGATACTGAATCATAGCTATTAGTCAAAAATATTTAGAAGCACAAGCACTAAGGTCAGAATGCTTTCATATGCTGGGTTTTAAATTGTGATGGTTCAGCAAACACACTCTCTAAAACAAACTACTTAGGCCATCTTAGGCTACACTTGTGCCTGCTAATGAAGAGGAATCTTAATGCATGCACTGAAGACCTCTAGATGAGACTGTATCAGTCTGAAATCAGGCTTGCAGGCAGGGAAGATGCTATAAGGGACAATTCCACTGTTGGGTTACAGAATTGCTGATGGTAGAGACTTGAAACAGAACAATAAGCCACACATACAGCTGAACAGGTTTTGTTCACTCACTGATAGGTAAGGTCATTATCTTCAGGAGTAACATATACAGACTGAAAAAATTATCAGTCACATAAATGACCAGACACAAACAGAGAAGGGATTAACATAATCTAATCTGATTACTCTTGAAACCACAATATTCAATAGACCTATATGAAAAAACAGCAGTTAGAATTTTTTATAAAGGATGCTCTTCAATATCACCGCAGCCAAATGTTAGTCTGCTTCTCATTTGGTCTTAATTTCCCCATTCAGAGTCATTTTATAAACCCTGTTTGTTAAAATAACCAATTCTCCTAAGGCTGGCTGTTTCATTTTTATAAGATCAACATGATTTTAAGTATTCTCGGGAGCTGCTCTCAGGAGTTAATTATAGGATGAGGAATGGGAACATGCAGGCGTATGGCCTTCAGACTCTGGCATAAAGAAGAATTCACTTATGATCAAAAAAACCCCAACAAAACAGTTGAAGATTTGAGGTCCCTGACTATAAATATAAATATAAATATAAATATAAATATAAATAATATAAATTAAAACCAGAAATGCAGAAAACCCATTTGTTCAGTCAGGCAATCTGTCTTGCTTCATGAGGTATCAAAAAATAACAAACATCTGGTACGACAGGAATTCAGTGAGCTCATTCCTTAACCTCACAAGTGGATATTTCAGTAGCACATCGGCAGATGAGTAGGTCAGGGAATATGGCTAGTTCCTACTTTTTTTTTTTCCCCACAGAATTATACTGTGTCTCTCTGGATACGTCTCTCAAAGCCATTTCAGTTGTTCCGGTAGGAAGTTTGGAGTGCTGATGTTCAGACTTCCACATTCACCAGTGTAAGACCAGCAGCTCTCCTCTCCATTCCCTGCCTTTAAAAATTAATTGCTGCCATTTTAACATTTTGTATGAGACTCTCACAGGCACACAAGCACAGGCCCTTGCCCTTGCACGGAAAGTGGCTATGTAGACTGTAAGCTCTGTGTTGTTAACTCTGCCTGGCTTCAGATAGCAATTCATGCTGGAATGTCAGATGTCCCCCTCCTCACCCCATGTGGTATCAATGGCCCAAGCTGCTTCATCCATCCATTAGATTTTGTCTTTTAAATAAAGACTTGGAGGGGGTGGGAACTGATGAATGCTTGCAGCAGGCTTAACAGTCTCTGAGTAACACAAAACGACTGTTGAAGAAGAAAGGAGTCAAGCCAAATCTAAGTGCTTTTAAAACCAGGCCCTTGAAAGAAAAGAACATATCTGTGCTTACAAAGAAAAACTTTTGTTTAACAATACCATCAAAAAATCACAATTTTGATGAAAAGGCAGAATGGTAAAGCTCTCAAGCTGTATTTCAAGTGATAAAGCCATATCCCCGGTGAGATACTGAAATCCTGTATTGCCATTGAAGCACTAATGGGAAGCAGTTCTTTTCCATGCAGATAGCTTTAATAGCTGACCGTGCCAGGAGTATGAAAACACCTATGAATTAAATGCTGGACCTTTTAGAAATACACAATGAAATGTAGAATCACTGAAGCAGAGCTTTCTAAGAGACTGCACCGCCCTGTTCTCTTTGTTCTGTGTGCTTCAGGTAAGCAAAGAGAATTCCATTAGTGCTAGAAGCAATATGCTTAACCCTTAGATTGGTAGCATTTTCTGCGCTGCATACCAGAAAGAAACAACTCCACATGAACTTTGGAAAGACTGGAATGGAAATTATGCTTTAGTGATGTAGGAAACTGCAAATCTTTTGATATGTGTGTGTGCTGGGGTGAGTAAGGTTGAAGACTGCTAATTTTACAGTCCTTATAAATCACTTCACACTTGCTCTCTTCAACTTATCTCCACTTAAGGAAAAACAAGCAGTCCCTGTCCACTTTCAAGCCTCTGACAAAATACATGCTTGTGTGCTTTTGTAATCAATTTACCCATGAAAGTTCAGATCAGACATAGCATCTGGTTTGAAGCAAGATTTTCCTTTCCAAAAGGAAAACTAGATTAGTCTATTATGAATCATTCAACAGTATTGATATTACAATCTGAGCTGAAATAAATGTCATGAAAGTACCAGACAGTAAACACAACAGTAATAAGAGTGGGTGATCTAACTTAAACAATTTTTAACAAATTATTTCAGTGAATGTTTGGCATTCTCAATTTTCTGCCATCTCACCTGAATTTACATTGAGCCATCCCTTTTTTACTAGCCCAGTGTATTTTCCATTTGGTATCTCACTCCTAGAGCAAGGTTACCTCACACTGCATAGTCTTTACTTAGCACAGTCCAAAGAAAGAGAAAAATGTTCTGAATGGAGCACACAATTCCCACCAGAGCATCCCCCTGGAACACGTGTTTACTAAACCTGTTCCCTAGATCACATGGCATACAACTCACACACATGCAAGGTGATCAATAGTTTTCAAACCCCAGTGGGCCATGGGGTCACTCACCACAATGTAGTTTTTATTACTCATTATCTGGACAATGTATTCTGAAAAATCCATTTGTTGTGTGGCTTTGGTGAGAAGTCTGCAGTTTGTGCTACACTAGAGATTAGATGTCTGGCTAGTGAGACAGCTAATGCTAGGTCGAGTTCAAAAGTTTTATCCAAATACAGCCATTAAGCATTAAAAAATGCAGTTATTGATCTGAACTACTTCAGATTAGAGCCAGGTCACATAGAAATACAATATCAGAGGAAGGAGCTCTTGTTTGGCACAGCACATGGGCCTGCTGAGACCAGCGATGTCCATTCCCAGAACCTTGCTTGAACTGAAAAAGATAAATACCCTAAATGAGCTTTTTCTTTCCTTAATCCTATAAAGAGTTGATTCTCTGGGTCCAGTTGTACCAGCTTTGGCCTTTATTTCAGGGCTTAAAATAATACTTAGGCTTGTCTGCCCAAGCAGCCCCTCTTTCAGAAAATAATGGCAGCAAAAAATCAATAGGCTCTCAAGCCCAAAGTTTCTTTTAAACTTGGTAATACTCCCTTCCTTTGCCTTTCACTTCTCAAAAGAATAATTTGCTTGATGAACAAAACATAACCTTCTCCAAAAAAAATAAAATCTAATGGTAGGTTTTGACATCCTGTGATTTTAAAGCTACTCAGATCTTTCCCTCATCATGGGAACTCTTGGAGCAAGAAGCAGAGCCATGACTGGTGATGGCTTCATGAGAATGAATAATGCTCCCCAGCAGCAGTTCTAAATTTTGAGGAATGCCAGGTGACTAGAAAGAGGGCAGAAGTTACTGCCAGAGGGACTGTGTAACTCAGGTGGAAATGAAACGTACTGCAGACACTACAAAGTTCATTAGCACTGGCAATAATCAGACTCATTTGGGTTGGAAAAGATCTTTAAGATCACAGAGTCCAACCATTAACCCAGCAATGCCAGGCCCGCCACCGAACCATATCCCTAAGCACCTCATCTACACATCTTTTAAATACCTCCTGGGATGCTGATTCCACCACTGCCCTGGGCATCCTGTTCCAGTGCTTAACAATCCTCTCAGTGAATTTTTTTTCCTAGTATCTAGAAGCTCCCCTGGCACAACTTGAGACCATTTCCTCTTATCCCATCACTCGTTACTTGGGAGAAAAGACTGACCTCCATCTCGCTACAACCTCCTTTCAGGTAGTTCTAGAGAGCAATGGGCCTCTCATAGTCTGCCATGGAGCACATGCTGCATGAAGCAATGCTGATAGAAAAAGTAACAGCACTCTGACCTTTTCATAAATGCACTCCTGATCCAGGCACACAGGAAAGAAAGAAATTAATCTCTGACTGCATTCCAAGTCTGGTCAAGATCTAGAGAACATCTTCCAAGATACATTTAGGTGAAAGCTACAGGTTTGGTGGGGCAGAGAGTATCAACTTATAGCAATACGTAGGACTTCATATTTGTATTTGCATGAATATACAAATATGTATTTGGATTCGGAAAAAAACAGTTGTTGATTTTTGTACTTGTAACCAGTTCGTAAACAGATGCATTTAGTTTTTGTGCTTTTAATTGCTTGCATTTATTTTAAGTGCAAGCGTTTAAGTGGGACATAAAGTAAAAGGAGGAGGGGGCTCATAAGAATGTATGGCACTTGAAGCTTGTTTTACTGAAAGTTATCGGGACATAATCTCTGATGTGCTTGTTTCCTTTTGACACTGAAAATACTCCAGTACTTTCACTGCTAAGTGCCATAATGAACTGGCCTTCTATTTATTTTTAAAATTATTTTTATCATGCACACTAGATGGTGCTCAAGTTAAAAAATGAATGGCAACTTCTATAAACTTTTCATGAGATGAGCAAAATACATGTTCTTCCTTTGCAGTACTTATAAGAAGAAATCAGGAAAAACTGCCTGTTTACCAGAGTCTCTTTCTGACTGCTGATTGTCACACATTTTACTAAAAATTGAATCTCACTGGCTTTGTTCATAAATCACTACTGATTTTTAGTTGCATATTTATGAAATTTTTGCAGTCACTTATAGCATCCTGCAATAATTAGAGCTGAACGAATTACTTGAATATAAGTACACAGCAACAAACAACATGGAAATACATCTCATCAGCCATCAGAAATTCAGTATCTGTGTTCATGACAGTACTGGTTTGTGGAAACATTAGAAAAGAGAATTATTTCTTATTCAGTGATCAAATTGGATTAGCCTATTACTTTATGGAAAAGTTATCATGTTACTTGACATTTCAAACAGATAAACTGTACCAAGTGTGTCACTGACCTTTATCTTAACTGCAGTCTGAGTTTTGAGCAAATCAGGCTGTTTTCAAGCAGCAATTCAGGGTCTGACATTGCTTAATAGGTGTCCAGTCCTGGCTGAAGACTAACAGACTCTCCTGAACTGGCAGTGAATGAGCACAAGTGGTCACAGTCAGACGCAGATGAGAACACAAAACTGGTGAGGAGCAGACACTGGCAGCAGAAGTGCTGGGCTGGACTCATCACAGACATAGACGCAGACATCGAATTCATCCAAAATATATAGATGCTTGAATCTGGCTGTGACATTGCATTGATTAATTTGACATCTTTTCTACTTTTTCAGTACCTTAATAGCTCCCCATAGAAAGTTATTTCTGCGAGGTTAATAATTCCTTAGGCAAACCCACAGGCTAAGCTGGGATGTGGACAAATGTCCTCTTGCAGACCTAGCTGCGCAGCTGAAGATGCTACTGACCCGAGCTATTTGTCTTCCGTGCCCATCAGAGGTTCGTCTCTACTCCCCCTCCTCCTTGTTAGTGGTTTTACATAAATCCTCTTTCTTTCATTTCAGAAAATACCACACAGTTAAGCCTACTTTTCAGGCTAACTGTGAAGCAGTTTTCAACAGTTCTGCTGAGAGAGATCGAAAAACCCCCAGCAGAGGATTAGTAGCAAGTTGCTGTTCCAGGGTGACATCTTCAGTCAGCGTGGCTGTTTGCAAAGCGATCACCAACCCCACAGCCTTAGCCCAGTCCCGCTATCAGCTCCAGTTTTGGAAAAATGATGATGAATTATTCCAGAATTGCAAATCAATGGTCTGGGGAAAAGGAGGTAGGAAGCAAATCTAATTGAATTTTACAGTACTTCACAAATCCCCCTAAATATTTGTACAAAACCTGAAAGTGATCTTGATTCTTTTTATCCAACACCTGCTGCTCTGTCACAGTTCGGCATTAAAAAACAAATGACTCCAATCTGCTGGAAATAACAAAAGGCAAGAGAGTGTCAAGTGCTGTTTGCACAAAGAGAACTGTGCAATAAAGAAGTTCATAAAATCATGAGTAAAGTTCACCTTTATCCTCTACAAATAACATTTCAACTTCCCTGTGCACGTATAATGAAAAAAAGCAATGTTTCACCACGTACAGCCATCCTGTACCTTTCCATGTATTATCCTACCTTTTTTCTTTTTTTTTTGCCATAAAATGAAAAACATTAAGAAAATCTATGAACAGAATTCACCACAGTGTTAAATGTAGGAGGACCATTAGGAACTCGTAACGCTCACCCACCCCTTGATTTAGAGAATACATCTTTTTCTTCATCACATCAGATAACAGCACACCTCTCTCCCGTAGACATCCTCTCCCGGGTCCATTGCTAACAAGACCCTATATCTACTATCAGCTCTTGAATCTTTTTTTCTTTAATATCACGATGACACAGAGCTATAAATCTGAAAAGCATTTTAAAATAATTACAGGAGGATATTAGCCCTAACTGAAAGAGCTTACAGTTTATCCCACAATCCTGCTTCAGCATTCTTTGTTGACTTCAAGAGGATTTGCACAGATGCAGGAGTTTGACCAGAAGGCTGTTTCTAGAAGCGCCACGTGACTTTACAGAGATTAATTCTACAGTTTTTAGGTGAGTGTGGGATACTTTCAGAACATCCCCAGACAGGCTAAATTGATCTGCTCAGTAAGTGATTTCTCTGTCTATGCAAGTCCACAGTCTTATACACCGTCACCAGACCTCAACATCCAGAGAAGTCAATAGTTAAATGGAAGGTTTTTGGATAGTCAGTTTAATTCTCTCGCAGGTACAAGAGATAATTAATTGCAGAGTAAAGCCCTCTCTTCCACTAAGGATAATACCCATAAGAAAAGAGAGTGTCAGAGTACACTCAGACAACACTTTGCTGGGTTGTCAGGCTGAGTGTCTTTGACTTTGGTGATGTGCACCAATGAGTTTACACACTGGTTTTAGAACAGTTTATGTAGGTTGGCCCAGATGGGCAGAAGGCTGAAATCAAATCAGCAAAATGAAAAGAGCTAGTGAATCAGATTTTCTCAAATTAACTGCTATTTAAAAATAATAAGCAACTGCAACTGATTCTCATTAGTGCATCAAGGGAAGATGGAGAAAATCCAGAGCTAGGCAGTCACTTCATTTATATACTTCTACTGAAATCTTCAAATTTAATCCACACAAGCAGTAAACAGAAGAAAGCTACTCAGCATTCAAGTAGCAGGTCTAATTACAGGCTGGCAAGGCATATGTGATAGGTGCAGCCAAGCCAAACCCTAGAGCAGAACTCCTCTGAGCCCTAAGGAAAGGGTAAAAAAGCCAAACGTTGAGATTGCAAGTCTGCAGCAAGCCTCAGTCTTTGGAAGGGACAGTACGAAATTACTGGCTCCAAATACCTCAGAAACTGGGCAAGTTTAAAGCATTAATCAGGACTTGAATTCTGACGATTTGGCCAATATGCTACCTAGGCTTATTGAGCTATAAGCCCACATGAAATGTTCACTGTAGTGGCCCTGATAGGTACAAATTTGTGGCTTTTGAAGACTATGCTATAGTTCAAGATCTGAGCATAGTGGATGAATATTTATAAGTAAAGGAAAAACCAATGGAAAGGAGGGTGAAAAGGAAAGAGTAATGGAATAAAAATGGCCTTAAACTGAAAAATGAGGAAGGGATAAGGAACAAAAGCTTCTAGATGTTTACAGCACCTTAATTATAATCTTCCTTAACATCATTCTGAAAAGTGAGTTAAAATTAATCAAGATTAGGGTTCAAGGAAGCAAAATACACATAACATGGCAAGAGTAGGGTGCCAGAGCATTGTTGAAGCAACTTAGAAGGGGGGTGGATCAATATATACCATTAGGACCCAAATACACCATTAAATAGAAGGACTGGCAGCATATTCCAGTTATGCAGCAGCAAAATGGGAGCATCTGCAGAGGACAGGGTTCAGCCACTCTGAACCACTTATGCTCCAAACTGCAGCAGAGCCATGCAGCCTGCTTTAGTCACAGAAGACTATTCTGCTATGAGTGATGGCAGCACCAGCCAGGCAGGCTGTCTCCATACATACAGTTTTAGAATAAGAAGTATCAGAGTGGTCTGTATTGCTCAGTACACAATCTGAACTAAGGAGCAGTCAGCAGTGATCCAGCTTTTCCTTCTCCCAGGCATTCAGCAGCAACTGAGCCAAACCCATACACACTGGGAAGGGGAGCAGCATCAAGTTCTCCTTTCTTCTGAACATGTACAAGAAGCAAGACAGCAAGCAGAGACCATAAAAAGGAGAAAATATTTAACCATGCCTTAACTGTGCATGTACAAATTGCAGTATTGAGTCTAGTCCACTTGAAAAGGCCAATCAATACTGTACTTACTGTTCCTAATAGGGAAAATAAACATTGGGACAGGATTAACAAACAGCTAGGATAGACTGTGCAACACAAGTACTTTATGGCTTAAACACATATCCTAAGGATCAAATGCATTCAGCGTAACTTTTCTTAGATTCTTAAGCTGAAAACAGATTAAAATTCCAATGAAAAAAAAAGCATCAATATGGGGACATTCATCAGTATCACAGTCTCCAAATTTCCATCGCATCTGCCCCAATAACTTACCTTACTGAAAAGTTAGAGTAGTTCCTTTTTCCAATATGTGCCTATTGGGCAGAGCAAATAGCACAAACGAAGAAGTCTGATGAATACAGCAAAAGCAAGTGCAGTGTCCAGAGAACTGCAATAGAAGGGACTGCTTGAAAGAATGATGCCTCAGTCATGCACAGTTGTACCCATGTAACAAAACAAAACCAAGTTCAATGTTCTAGTCTGCTATATGCTACTAGTTTAAGGTTGCACACCCTTTACTTACTACTTAGCTTCACAGAAATCCTTGTGAATTTCCTGGTGGAGATTATTATACAGAATGTTCTTTTATGTGCCTAACCAGAAGAAACTAGGGAAAAGAGCCTCTTTTAGCCCAAAGGTGATGTGAACTGTTTCCTCCACATTAATGAGACTATTGATTCAGATTACTGAGGAGCGGATTTCCAAAGTAATAACATAGCTAGAAAGAAGTGGAGGGAAGAAAAAACCCTATAAACAAATTAGGGAGTCATCACACTTCTCTAGGCTCACTGGGGCTTAGTTTTGGGATGGAAATTCTGCAGCCATAAAATTGTTAACTTGCTAGGAAGAGAATCACCATAGAAATCTGTCTCTAATCCTTTTCCTCCCATTCTATTGCCCAAAGCAGTACAGACTAAGATTTACTTCCTGCAGGCAATTTTGTGTCTTACAAGACTCTTTTAAGACACTTAAACATCCTCATCACACAATATCAGTGCCAATTCTAGAGCCTAGCTACACAAAACAGGCTTTGATTTAAATGTTTATCTCAAAAATATTGGCCACAGACAGTGCCTTTGGCCTGGAATCTAGGTTTTACCATCATTCAGATGAGTAATAAAGCATTTTAATTTCCATAAAGATTCCTCTGTTTAAGGAACACACATTTAACATATACACAAACAATGTATATTTGAAAAACCTTTGGCCTTGCCACAGTGGTAACAAGTGGTTGTAATATAACAGGGTCCTAAAGCTCATGTAGGGCTTTTACATTGAGTTGACATGGTAACAGCCACTCTTCTGCTAGTTTCCTATTGTATAAAACAGCCACAGTGCATCCGACCTCATGGAAAAGTGTCACGGTGTCACACCAGTATCATAGGAGAAGTATTCTGCATTTACAGTGTTTTATGAAAGCTCTGCTTATACCAAGGACAAAACCAGAACTCAGCTCCTAGTAAAATGTCCTCTCCAATCATTTCTGCTTTCAAGCAGACAGCACAGCCTTTTTTTTTTTCTTTAACCTTTTTCTTTTATTCTGACCGCTGGTACAAGGGACAGAAAAAACACTTACATATATAGCCTTTCATTGCTGAGGCTTTGTATGTGTGATCAATACCTTTATAATGAAATAAAGAATTAAGGACTGAAGTGGTCCCTCAAGCACATATTTCAACTAGACAAAGGAAAGGCTTTACAGTTGTATTTTGGAACTGTTGAGTATCTTGGACCTCCTCCTTTTTGGCTGAGATTCTTTGTAAGCCTGGTTAAGGAGACGTCCATTGCCTTGGTCATCCCAGCAAAGGGCCACTTCCCAAGATTATCCCCTCCTTAATATTAATGCAACTTACCCAGAAGAACTAGTGAATACAACTCATCTTGCCAAATAAATTCAAACACCACAGAAGAACTTGAGTTTTGTTACTTGGAATCTTGACAGGCTTCTTTAGGGGAGAGGAGGAAAAAAAAAAAAAGAAAAAAATAATCTGTTCTAATGCACACACTTGAAACAGAAGTTAGCATGTGGGCCAAGCAGCATGGATCCACTTAAAACCTGCCTTCCCCAAGACAGACGGGGGAATTGGGAGATGGAAAGAGTTGTCTCAAACAAACCTGTGAAGTAGCAGTCATTACTTCTGTTCAGAAGCCCCTTGTATGATTTTCCTTTTCTGCAAAAAAAATATCCAATTTCTTTGGAGAAATTACTTCAGATATTGGTGAGAAACAGGATTCAGGTTGTGCCCCATATCCACATTGACAGCAAAGTTTCTGACACTAATGTTGACCTGAAAGGGGCCGATGCACTGGAGACTAAAATGCCCTGCAACTTCTAATATTTTTTGTGGACTATAAATCCTTTTGCCTCAATTTCAGTTCAATCCTAAGAAGTTTTCTGGATTTCCAGTGCAAATCTCTACAAGACTTTTGAATCTTCTTTACTCATTCCCATTTCATCTACTTGTGTATTTAGTGCAGTTTAAGCAGCTCATCAATTTCCATTCTCTTAATCATTCAATAGCCTACTGTACAACAGGATGACTGTCAATGCAGAAATTTAGTTTCCTGCAAAAAGGGCCAAGAGTCACAAAATTTGTACACAAAGACACTTTAATGCAAATCAAATAGCACTATGTTTCATTCTAAGGTGCTCCACATTCTCAAACACTCAACACTGAGATTCCCGGTTCCATTGAGAAATTCACTTTTAGTCTAAATGACAGAATTTTAAAAAGATGGCTCTTTAATGCTTCTTTTTTTTTTTTATTTAATCAATACTGTATTTCAATACCAACTGTTAAATCTTTATGAGCAACAGGAGCATATTCTGCATATTTGTACAACCTCAAAACTCTTATCCAAAACCCATGTATTCCAAAATTAGGTTTCCTCCCTCAACATGCAACATTTGAATAAAAAAGCCCTGACTTACTCCAAAAAATTCCACTGTGCGGTTATATAAACTCAGATCTCTTGACACCCACTCTGGCTTACGAAGACACAGGTTTATATAAAGGACCTTCAAAAGAAAATGAAAAATTAATATTTTGCTGAGATTTCCAGAGGATTCTAACACTTCCATTACCATAGCAGTACACATATAAAGACACTGTGTCCACTACGTCATACTATGGAATATAGTATTTCCACAGGACTACAATTGTTCTCTGCAAAAGGCTATAGCATGTTATGCTTTGACTATATCAGAAACTACTATGCAGCCATTCAATTTTATTTAAGACTTCATAAGTAGGAATGTACATGTGTTGAAATAGTTTTTATTTTTTTAAAAAATAATCTCACTTCAGATTAATAAAAAGTGTACATTCTGCAAGCGCAGATCCCATTTCACTATTTCTACTGCTTGCTTATTCTTCATTTCAGCTTCAATACCCAGTTTTTCATAACACGTTGCAAGGTTTGGGCTGCAGAAATGAAAGCTATATTTGCCCTTAATCAAAACACTGGTTTAAAAGATGTTGTTTTCATATCACCAACACATTTCAAGCAATCTCGAGTATTTCAAAACCTCATTTTTTCCATCCTACAGAACCAAAACTTCCATCACTAAACAGGGGCTTTTAAAAATAATCTGAAAACAACATACAAAATATTTCAAGAGAGCAGAATAGCTATGTAGTTGGAATCAGCAACACAGACATTTTAAATGTTAAAACAATCTTCCTACTTTTTATATGAGTCCTCTGGACACAAAAAAGATTGTGTATTTTGCATGGCTTTCTAACCTCATATTTAAAAGAGGAGAGGCAGATTTTCAGATAGATTTCTTATTTAGCTAACAGGAAAATAAATCATATTGCAAATGCAGTGCTGATGCTGCCTAGATTCTCTTGCTTGCATCCATGGTTAAGTACCAAACTCCTTGTCCTTCCTTCTGAGGTTTATGTTTATACTCACTGTCATTGTTGATGGGTGATGTACGTTAGCTAGTTTAAAATAAGTCTTGGGAAGGCTGACAAAAACAGTACTGAACTCTGATTTGCTGTGGATATACTGCTACATTTTACGTGAGAATGTGTCATCTTTGCTCACAGACAGTGGAAAAATCTTTAACGCAACAGAAAGCACAGATATCGGGGTAAGGAGTGTCACGATTTCTACCAAAATTTAAATCTTTATGCCCAAACCCAGCAGGAACATGTCTTCAGCTAATCTTCCATCAGCATTTTCAGTTGGAATTCACAGTTAAATCTTGTGTCCATCTCGGGCAAACCCCTAGCAGGAAAGGTAGGCTGGAGAGAGAGAGCAGGGAGAGACAAAGGTGCAATAGATGGCGTGCAGTTTTCTCTGTGCACTGTGTGCATTTTATGGGAGGTAAAGTCTCTGTGCAGCTGCATGCGAAAACAGTTCAAAGACAGAGCAGAAATTACTCCAGCAAACAGTCTCCTCCGTGCCTTTACTCGCCCCAAGGGCCGGCTGCTGCAACCTCTGCGGGGCAGAGGCATGACATTGTTTCCCGTGTATCCAGATGAAGCACCTCAGCTTGAAGCTGCAAAGGATTCTTCCTTACCTTGGCTATTTGATGCAAAAGATAACAGAACCATGCAGCTGGCTGCATTACAGGGATTCGTGTTACCAATCTCTCTCTCCTCAGAGGGAAAGAAAAAATGACTTCACATCAGACCATTACAGATATTAGTACTTTTGTCAAAAGCAGAAACACAGAGATTTTACAAAATACTGGCTAGACACCATAGCACACTGACTAAAATAAATAATTTGAGTAGAAGCTTAATAAGGCAGGGTAAAAAATCCGCCACCTTACAGCTAATGACACTTCGAAAATGAGTCTGCTGTCTGTGATTTTACTGATGCCTGAGGGAGACAAAGCTCTTTCTGTTCATGGTTTTCATACTTTCAGTCAAACAGATTGCTGAATAATCATGTTTTCTTTATTTTAATGGGTGAGGAGGCTATTATACAGAAGGTGTTTCCATATGTCGTAGTTAATAAAGGCAATTCTTACTAACAGGAATAGGTTGTCTCCGCTCAGCTATCTGATGAAAAGCCCTCCTGTTGTGAGGAAAAAGCAAATCCTGTGGCTAGAAGAGACTTCTAGGGCTGCACACTTCAGCAGCTACTGGAAAGATCTGTGAGCAGATGAATCCCAGATCTTCTCCAATTGAGTCCAAATCAGTGACATTCACTAGGGTGCTCGGAGTACTAAGAGTACTTCAAGTTATAATCTTTCCTTCGTATTTACCCTTTTCTTGCCAGTAAAGGACAGTGGACAAGACCTGGATCCATCACTCCAGAAAATCCTTCCAGGACGTCAAGGTGCTTTCTTTTTTTGAAGAAGCATCTGGGTCACTGTCTTAAGAGCTCTAAATCCTACATGGAGAGTATGGCTAGTTATAGGCTGAGATCACAGACGCTCTTTCAGGCTGAAACCGTAAGTTGCATGGGCAAGGGAATTATTTTGGGGGAATCAAGCAGAGGTAAGAGACACCACTTACATCTTTGTCTTTCTAACCACAGAGCTGAGTGCATGCCCACAACTTGATGAAAATCTCATATCTATACTACACCCTCAGAGCTACCTAATAAAGAGATGGAAAAAAAATATCTTGAAGTTCATTTCAGCTTACTATGACATGTCTGACTACCTCTTAAAAAGCCATATGGAAACCAAACCTATTGAAGGACACAACTTGCCTCAGATAATCAGCATATCCCAACTGGGTTTACACAGCAGTGCTACACACCGGGTACCTCTTGATTTCAAAGTAGGGCAGAGATTGTTCCACCTGAAGTACCTGTTCCACCTGTAAGTACCTGAGTAAAAACAAAAAGACCTGCCTCTGTTGCCATTCCCACTTTCTGGGGGACTGACGGTTTCCTACAAGTAGTTTCAAAAGGCACATCATCTCTCCACGGTAAGTATCTACCTGTAGCCTTTCAATTACGAACTTCAAAGCATTCTGCAAGATATCTTCTTATCCAGAAGTATCAAAATGTAGAAATTATTTTGTGGAGAGACATTTCTAATAGTAAATATTTCTTCATGTTTTCCTAGGAATGGTGTTCTGCTGGTTTTTATTATTAAGAATAGGCTTCAAGAAATGAAAAAAAAAACCCAACAACAAAGAAATAGGTGGATGCTTGCAAATATATAGACACTAGGACCAGTTCCTACACATGCAACTAGTCCAGCTGGATGTTCATTGCCACACACAGTACTTTCCAGTATTGTAACCAACGCTAGTATGGCTAGCATTTTTGACAACTGGCCACTAATTATGGGCACTTGCTAATTCAATCTAAGTTTCAGAACTGCTAAACAACTTGTCCTCATTTAGGGTCTGGATGCTGAGCAGTTCAGAAAATCAAATCCAAAGTGACTCAAGCCAATACTGAAAAATATGAACACCCAAAGTTTGCAGCTGTTTTTTGAAAATGCAAGCGCCTCAAGGCTAAATCTGGCTTTAAAGACACTGGAACAGTTCTGAAAGCTGCATATTTTTGTATCAAGCCACTAGAAGGCATAGACAAATGTGGTAGGTGGACTCTGCATCCATACTCCTTCCGTGTGGTCAGTGCAAACAGTCCCTCCCCGACCAGCCAACACTGATGACTGGGAATGGAGGGAATTACAGGACAATCCGGGATAGGCCTGCACAGCGAACCAGAAGTAGCCCTTGCAGAGACAAGGGAAAACAAGGGCTGCTCTTGGATCTTGCCCAGAACACGGAACCCAGCACAATCTGTCCATACAGTGTTTCTGTCTCAAAGATGGGGAAGGTCCTGTTGTATCTGCATTCACAATTAAACATGATTCTGACATGATTATGGTGCTGACGCTGTTATATCTTCAGTGCATGATGGTTCCTGGCTCTGTTCGTGCCTGCCTATTGTTCATGAGAGACTTTGTCTTTGTAATGATCGGAGAACAAGGTGTTCTGGAAGCTCTTTTCAGCTGCGATCTGGTGAACTTCTTACGGATTTTTCTGTAAGGAGGGAAGGAGGAAAGGAGGGAAAGAGAAAGAGACAAGAGAAGAGATAAATCCCGGTCTTTAATAGAAGACTGCTCAAGAGTCAATAACAAACATAAATACTCTTACCAGACCAGGAATGTTAATTCATGGAAAAGAGACTTGCAGTCAGCAAGAGTGAGCCCTGTCCATCAACTGATGATTCACAGTTGTCTCCAACTAGCAACTGATAATTGCTCAGTGAAAAGTGAATTGGTGTTAGATGGTATCTGGAGAATAACAGTTAATTATACTAAATCTTGGGCCAGAATGCTCAAATGCTGACTCTACATATGTGATAACAATACAGGAATGAAGGACTACAAAAGAAGGAACCTCATTAGTGCCCAGGTGAATAAAAGTGATGGACTGAGAGGAATTGTTATTTGCGTTGTACCAATTCTGCAGGTAACACAACTCAAATCTCTGGGCTTTTTGTACTAGTGCATTTCAGGTGCAGTCGATTCACTTAAATTTTAGACTTCCAAGATGATAAATCAAACGTACTAACTACATGTGACCATGTTGTTTGTATTGTAAACTTATACATCCATGGATAGTTAATTCTGAAACAAAAAGCTTTGTTATGTTTCAACTGCTCAGTCTCCCTACTGTAATAAATCAATAACTACAATACTGAGCGTATCCAAGGTAGAGTATCAAAAGACAGAAGTGACACACACAGAGCATGTCAAGAATCATCTTCATTGGCAGAATCCTGAATATTACACATTACTGGAAAAAGATGTATTTTCTGAATTCACTGAAGTTGAGAATCCCAGCTTTTATTCAGGTACTTTCATAAGTTACAGAGATTGTGAGCTTAATGAAATGGATTAAAGCAATCTTGGGGCTCTAACACTAAATGAGACCAGGCCTTCTAATACAAACTTTCCAGGTTGAAAACACGACCTGACTACAAACTAGAGGGTGATGATGTGTCTACTTGCATGAAAACATTGATATGGTAACTCAAGAAGTAATTTTCGCCTTTGATCTTATTGAGCTGTTAATTCTAAAAAGGAAAAATGGTGGCATGCAACATTGAAAATACAGAATCACCTTAAAATACATTCTGCTGAATACTAAAATGATAATATTAAATTTCAAATGTATTTAGATACCGATTCAGTATTCCCCGAGAAGCTTCCAGTTGAGTAACTGGGCCACAGAAGAGAATATAAAGATAAAACAAAAACCAAAAAATCACGAGAAGATACTGTGCTCCTAGCAGTTAAAGGGAGCCTGAAACACACATCTATTTTGGTTAATACCGTTAAAAGGTGAAGAGAAGTATTCATTTTAGCTGCCTGAAAGCAGGATGTCACCAGCATCTCATGGCCTGGAATACCAAATTAGGATTTAGCATCGTTTAGTAATAACCACGGCAAAAGAAAAGGAAATGAATAGCCAGAAAGTTAGGTTTAGGCTCTTCCCACAGTCCCACAGAGACACAGATTTACTCTTAGAGTACTTACTTTGCGTGGTCATCTTAAATCAGGCCTAAAAAAATATTCAATTGATTGACAAGATATTGCATGAATTCTAGAATGGCGAAATCATAAAAATGTAACCTGAGACTGGTAGAAACACGTATTTCTTAAATAACAAGACAGCTATGTTCTGTAAATTCATGTGAATAGACAATAGCTGTTACCCACACTGGTTATTAATGGGAAACATTCCAGCAAAAGCTTACTGAACTGGATCCCTTTTGATATATTTGTTTGCAAAACTTTGTATTTATTTACACAACAAATGTGCTCATTAATCATGTGAGAAGTCCATGGTTTACAAAACGTTAGGTAATAGTTTGTCCTTCTGAATTTTTAATATGGCAACTTCATAAACTGCCAAGAAGTTCCTACCAATCAAAGGAATTTGCAGCTGACACTAAATGTAAAGACAGTAAAGTACTTGTGATTACAATTTGTAACTATTTTGTAAAGACAGTAAAGTCAAAAGATGTAATTATTCTTATTAAATACTGGTTCAAAACCAGCATGAAGAAAGGCAGAACAAAAAGGGGGAAATATCACATTATTACATCAACCAAACCACCAAGAGAGTCAACTCCTCACTTAATATAAATGAAAGTAACTCTATACAGCCTGTCAGAAGAAATAATCTGGTATGCAGTGTAAAAAGACAATCCAGCACTTCTATTTGAACAGGATTGTGAAAATGCTTCCAGAAATTAGCTCTCTGGGATACAGCTTTTCAGAAATAAAACTGGAAGTATGGAAATTTCCACTGACTTCATTAAACGTAATATTTAAACAACCATTTCACTGAAAGCCCAAACTGTTCTTTTTACTGCAAAAAAAGATGGGGGGGGGACGACCGATTATTTACACTGAAGAATTTAGCATCCAAATACAGTTAAGCTTTTTGAGAAGCACTGATCAAGTTTTATAATGCTTAAGAGTTTGGTTTTTTTAACACTTAAACATGCAGGCTGCAATAATAGGTGATGAAAGCCAGGAAAGATAAGGTTGTCACTGCCCTTTCACTTGAAGCACTTCAACACACTCTCCTCCCATCCCCAACAATACAGTGAATTAAGGGCAAAGTCACCTTTAATGTTCAATTTCCTGTCCCTTTTTCAGTTAATATCAGCCATATGTTTTAATTACATAAAGCTTTTATTTGGTGATAGCAAGTAAATGGCTTTAATATCTGTAGCGCTGATAACATCCTTTGCAGTTATTATGAAAGGCTAATTGCCATTTTCCCCTGTTTTTTCCTTTGAGTTCTGTACTAGCTCTTGAAGTATGAGGTGTTACAGACTTCATTTGAAATGTGAATTAAAAAGTATTTTAAAGCCTTTGCATCGTACCTCTAGTCCTCCTGAGACCAAAGGTATGAGAATGAATCAAACTTTTAATAGGTGATTGGTATATAAAGCCCACTGTGCTCATTTTTATGTCAAATGTGATGCACTGCTGCTAACGCAGGCACAAAACAAACTCTCAAATTAGTAATGCAGATGAAGGTACATAAGATCCCTGTTACCTATTCAGAGAAATAAGGAAATATACTTAAGTACAACACGCTGTTATGACCCTTCTTCTCTCCGCAAGCATCATGCACAGACTGGAAACTACTGGGCCGAAAAAACAGTTAGGATGTACAGGGTATTTACGCCATGCTTAAATTTAATTAGGCAAATCATTTCAGTGAACCAATCCTTTCCCAGGATCTAAGTGAATTCCATGTAACTAACCATCTGGGCAAATTAAGCGTAATCCTTTATAATCTCTTATGTCCAGATTTCTCAGGAATAGGACGGGGTAATAAAACTTGGTGTCTGTAAAAGCTGTCTCAATCGTGGCACACATTAAAACTGCAGCAATTTTTAAACTTCAATAAAACAAGGGTGACCTTCAGTTGATGTTAGTCAAAATGTGTTTTTCAAGCCTCTTCCAACAGGAGTTAAAGGCATTCCTTGCTTTAGCTCTGCTCAAATCAGGCATATCTATTTGTTACTGCTTCTATATATAAACTGTTGTGCATCAACCTTGCCTCCTCTGCATTAGATTCAGAGTTATGATGACTAGAGTGACTTTGGTCTATTCAGCTATACTAACAGGACTTAAGTAATATTAAATAAATTCAAGTCATGGCAGAATTTTTTTACTGTGAGAAGAATTAATTTCATGTAAAGGCCTGCCGAAGTTTTAGCAGATGACAAACATTTTCCTATGAAGGAGAATCGTCCCCAACATACAAACACTTTTGAGTTATCCATAATTATTCTTATATACCAAGGTCCAGAAGTGCATTTCCACTAAAAATATATTAAGCACCTAATACTTTCTTAGACTGATGCCACTTGACCAAAAACCTAGTGCTGTAGAAATGTGCTATGACCCAAACTGGTGCTGATAGTACAAGCAATATGCCCAGGTCAGCAGCAGGAGTGAGAGAACCCATTTCCCAGACAACTATAGCTGAAACACCACCTAAACTCTAGATTGGGGTAAAGTATTCTGGTATAATTTGCCAATCATAAACAGCAACTTTAATGTGCCAGGTGCACAAAATACTGCCAACCCTGGAGGGAGTTTTAGATATTAACTGCGGCAAGGCAGGATTTTCCATTCTGGCGCAAGTTTTATGTGAAACTTGCCATCAGTCTAACCGTTGAGACATGCAGAGAGAAAAACTAAACTAAACTTTTTTTTTTAAAAAAAAAGTCGTCTAGACAAAGATTCACGAAGAAGTTGCTGCTGTTCCAGGGCAATGTAAATTTTGTGCAATGTAAATTGTCAGTGCAAGCTCAAGGCCAGTTAGTAAAACCAACTATTTAAAAAATAACCACCATTCCTTAGGGGTTATCAGACCCAATTTTCACTCATTTCTCTGAGGGCTTCTTGTATCCAGAGGTACACTTTAACTATTCAGTGGATTAAAATACAAGAGGGGACACTATCTTAGGAGGCTGATAGGCTTGCTATTAATTTCAACCGGCTTTTAAACAAAGTGAAAGGTCAAATCTGCGAAATGCTGTTTCTGCTCAAAGAGAATTTAACTGGGATGAAGCTGTAGGCACACATCCTTACAAACCTGACAGGTTACAGAGAGACTGAATAACTTACAGCACTTCCTACATTTCTACCTGTGTGGAAGTGAGAAATATTTTATTTAACTACTTCACTTGCTGGTTGAGACTTTTTATTTATTTGCTGTTTTTCCGCAGCACTCTGAGGCTAAAGCTTACCCACATACCATTAAAGCCTTAATGTAATCTCAAAATGACAGGAACTAGGAGAAATATATTTGGGTTCATACTAATTTCTTTTCAAGAATAAGCTCCTTTGTGAAATGTTAATTTGTAAAACAAATCAGAAGTGGTTTAATAAGCATGGGGCTACTGGAAAGCAGTTGCCATGAGCCACTTAGTTGTATTATAGAACTTACACAGATGGCAGATAGAGTGGTACAACCTTTAGAAGATTAAAGAGGTGCTGCTGTAGACATGCCAACATAATTTAAATGTTTTAAGAGCTTGTCTCATTTTTCTCCTCCCTAGCAAGGAAATGTTTTCCTCTGCTGGTGTTTATCTTCCAATTTGGCATCACTATTTAGGGAGCAAAACTGTTGTCTATGAAAAATAATTTATAGACACACGAGTTACAAATTGTGGTGTCAGATCTTCCTAAACAACATTGCACCACTTTGAGGGATTCTCTGATGTTTTGTGCTTCAGAGCAATAGCTTATAGCTACTATGTACGTATATATGAAGCAATAAATATTGGGGTTTGAGTGCTTTCTTTACTGGGATGAAAAATTCAGGTCAAGTATTTAAAGCACAGACTTCTGTGACCGTGTCGTGCCTCACCTGTTGCATGGCACAAGCCACCTTTATGTCTCTTTCGACCTGCTGCTGAATTAAATTCTACTTGGATCAAAATCCCCTTGAGGCAGAAACCATCTCTGTCTGTGCGTTTTTAGAGTGCCTAGAACAATAGGAACCTTACCCATTACTGAAATTATTTATATCCAGTTTTGCTGCAAACAACTGGCACAGTTTTTGGAAAAATCACCTCATTTGACAGATTTTTCCCATGTTTTCATTTCCCCTGAATATAGCACATTTCATTAATATTTTAAAGCAGTTTAGGATGCTAGGAAAGAAGGAATTAAACAAGTGCAAAGTCTTATTCTCAGCAATAGTATTCATTTTTCATTTGAATGCTGGAACTGAGAAAAACTTTTAAACCCTAAGAAGCATTACAAGTAGATGGTGTCACACAGCAGTCATCATATGATGACTAAATCTATAGCTTAACAATCAGCATTGAAATTATCCTCTTCATTCATTTGTGAGCTTGGTACTTACCACAAAGAGACTGAAGCTACCTACAGCAGGTAGTTAGGACAAAAATGATGACACATCAGTTTTGCTGCGAAACACTGACTTCTCAGAGAAGCCAGCAGCTCAGAGGCACTATCAGACTGATTTGTAGTAGCCACAGTTTAAAAAAAAAAACAGCACACCTCGCTCTAGGTGGGAGGAATGATGGCCACCACAGAGCTCAACATGGATTCAGCAGCTCAGGACTTGCCCTGCATCTTGGGTGGAGCTTTGTTACCTCAGCAGGGTTACATACCAGGAAGAAGCAGTGACTATGGCACCAGCACGGACAGAGTCGTGTCCCCCAGACAGTTTTCTCCTCTAAGAAGGGAGAAAGGCCTGTCTTCGCACTCATGCCGTTTGACCACAGTGTCCAGCTCTGCAGAGTGGGTTAGAACCAGTAAGTCCTAGGAAAAGGTAGGTTGATGGAATGGGTAAAAGTGAATTATTCATGCTCCTTAAAACAAAGCAATGGATCAGGCTTCGACAGACGTGTAACGTGAGCGATGGGACAGCTGCTCTGCACCTTATCTGAAATTCATTAGCCTCTCCTTAGTTACCATCGACTTCAGAGGTTGTAAGGCATGAAGCCTGCTCTGTTAAAGAAAGAGTTGCTTAACCTCTCCTCCCCACGAACACACACACAAGGTCATTGCAGATTTGTCAATACTCAGGCACCCCAGGAACCCAAGGAGCCAGAGAGCCTTCTCTGGCTCACAGGCACAAACACCAGATCTCAAAGCAACTCCTTTATCCTTCCTAACTGTATCAGCAGGGTGTGGGTGAATTCCTACACTACATAACTTTACACTCTACTAAAAGGAATTTTCATTACCATCCAGTTATTCCGCAGAAGGATGGCCACTCTATATTACTGATTAAACATCACTCACTACTAGATGAAAATATTGCCCACATGGCAGCATATGCTTTCTCCTGAGACAGGCATGAAATTGGAGAGAAGATGTATCAGAGCTGGCTAAGAGTGGAATTCAATGTTGCTTCCAACTACTTCCCAATCATCTTGCATATTAATTCACAATTCCAGCGTTATCCCAGACTTTAAGATGACAAACTTCTGGTTAGGGCCCTGGGATACAAGCATTAAGTGCCATCTCCCCAGCAACATCAAATACTGTGTTGAAAATTCTGAAAAGTATTGTTAACTACAGATACTTATTGAAGTCCAAGATAACAGAAAACTTCCTATTATATGCTCCACAGGGCAGGAGGAATCATGACGTTTCTGACTCTGACACTCTTTAAAAGTTCCTCTTAATTACTTTAGTATTTTATTTGTCAGAACTGTTTTAACACAAAATTTCTGTATGGCTTTTTGGTTTTTTTTTTCCTTACTCTGACTACTTCAGAGTAGGTTTCATCCGAGGTTTTTGGCCTGGACACTGTGTTTACAGTATTCCAGCTTATAACACAACCTGAAGTTGAAAAAAATTGACAATATTTTTCCTCTTATCAATTATGCATATACTTTTCCTGGAATAATATATGCACCAATAGAGTATATTTGGAGAAGCTACTTGCTATTAAGCAAGGGCTGGAAATCAAAACTAATCGGTCTTACCAGAAACAGTTGGAGAGCAAAAGTTCTATCTCAAAACCGTCCCCTGGGGCTCTGCTCCACACCACCAGTCTCTTGCATAATCAGCACTTGCTCTACACACAGATGCTCTGATGCACAATATGGATTAGAAATGTGGACTGTGGAATCAACAGCAAAGCTTTGCCACAGAATGATATGATGCTAATTTCTAAGGCCAGCTTCATTTCAAAGGTTGGATTTTATTACTTTTTTTAAAATATTCATGTTCCCAAAGATGTATTAGAACACATTTTCTGCCACTCATGCTGCTCTCCACTCTTATGGCCAGCACTTTTCATGTCAGGATCTCATATTGCTTAATTCTGCACATCATCCCTAAGTGCAGGTATGTATCGATTTTATTCATGTTTACAGACAAAAAGGTGGAGCGACTCAGAGGTTAACTTACTTTTCTGGTGTCTCACCAAGCAACAGAGGCAACTAGGAATTTTAAAGTTGGGGTCTGTGCTTTTTCCACTAGAACAACTCTTCTATTGTACGTTGCCAGATAAACATTTTAGCCTCTATCTATAGCATATATTCTCTTGGTATTTTACACTTAAAACGCCTACCTAGTTACTTATGCAAGCTTTTTCACAAAAGTGAGCAACTAACATTTGTTTTTCCACAGCCTTACTTACATTAATGACAGAGGGTCATGCACTTACAATGAGGTTTTTCTTTTTTGTTGTTTTTTCCAAAAAAACCCACCTCAAACTATCAGAGCTAACAGAGGAAAATAAGAATAAATGATTGAACACATATGCTGAAATATTGACTAGCTCAGAATTAAGTCCTCTATCTGTAATTTGAAGTGAAGAATCCAGTACAGGACAACTTACAAATGAAAGTTAGTGGATAGTTCTGACTGAATTTTAAGACTGGGAGGATCACTGACATTTTTTAAACATATTCACCACAGTACAGCTTTATCATCATCTTTGCTATTTAAGTTTAGCAACAGTGTGTTCACCACAGGACTTACCTAGTTTCTATGTGTACATGCACATTATTGCCAGGTACTTCTCCACCTTCAGATGAAATAATTTCTTAACCCTGTAACTGGCTTCTACAAGTTATTATTGCTCAACATGGCACAGAAATTGTAAAAAGGGAAAAAGATCTTTTAAGACTGGTATTGTGCAATGTTTGAGGATTATAATCATAAATAGCTAAGATCTAATGTGATAAACCTCTGTGGTTTAGGCATAGGAATAGTGAGAGTAGACTAATTTTAGTCCGAATCTAGTGTTAATCTATCCTTGGTATATGTAACAATTGTATAATTAATCTTGTTTGATCTTTTTTTGATACTTAAATACGCAGAAAACTATGCTGGTCTGATAACTTAGCATTTTTATTGTTATTTTCTGTGTTTCCCAGGGCTTTGAAAGAGAAATCTGCTTCCCATACAAAGATGCATTTTTACAGAAAAATATCTTCTTGTTCAAAACCAAATTGGTTTTAACTCCCACAATAGAAGACAATCAGATATTACAAGATGACACATTCCCACTAGGGATGTGGATTTAGGAAAAAGCTGAGCAGCAAGCTAACAAAGAGCTAAGCTCCAAGACCTTCAGTTAAAATATCCTGTAAAGAGGATTGGGTTCAGCTACATCAAATCCTCTGCACAAACACAAAAGACAGCTTCTGAAGGAAAACCATTTGAAATGGCCAAGCGTACTGCAGGAAATTCCAAATTTGTCAAGAACTGTGAAGAAAACAGGCTGACATCCCAATTTAACATATGAAATATAAGGTGTATTAGTGACCACATAATGTGCCCTCACAGACGGACTGACTCAGATGGAGTCAGGCGTGCACTTAAGAGCTTTGCTGAATTGCATCTGGGAGGTCTAACATAGTGAAAAAGGTTTATTGGAAAAGTTAGGCACTTAAACAGAAGCTTTTCCACCAACATCTGTATTTAAGACAATCCTTAATCATCCCCACGCTACATTTAAGTTCTTTCCCCCCACACTCCAAGTTTCCCAAGACAGTAAAATTTTGCAAACGGTCTCATTTCAAAAATTGTACTTCCCTTCTCAAATATAAAATTCTCTGTCTACTTCTGCAGCTACTGTCTGAACATGAAATGAGTGGAGAAGGTTGTGAGCAGCTGAGCAACACCTCTACATGTGTCACTGCTCTTTAGCTGAGTCATGTGCATTAACTACATTCAAGCTCCTACCTAAAGACGCAATTGCAAAGTATACTTTGGTATCTAAGCCACCACAGAGAGGCAGCGTATTTGAATTACCACTCGTGACAGAGTAGGATCAGACAAGATCATTTGACAAGATCCACCGGTGTGACACTTCAGGCAGCAGTAACTAGGTCATTTGCCACCATCTGTTCTTAGCCTCAGTCTCCCTGCGGTCATGACCGAAGCTGTGTGCTAATTAATTTTCACCTGCTAATCAGTAGAGACACCTCCGAAACTAACAAATCACACAGTTTCAGTCAACAGCTTCTGGACTCCTGTGGGTGGCATTTCCCTGAGATTTTATTACCAATAAAGGTTAAAAGTTTTCTTTGAAAGAAGATCTCCCGGAAGGCTTCTAAGCCACTCCATGTACAACAGCCCTGTGAAAGAACAAAGCACTCTTCATCTGATTCTTCAGGCAAAGAACAGAGGGTACATTGGCAATTGCCTCCAAATCTTCAACAACTATTTAGGCACCTTGTTAATTGTGATAAGAGGAGTTAGGCACATGGCACAACTTCTAATGAACTTTTTTTTGTTATGTACATGCTTGCCAGGTCTATATCTATTATTCCTTTTATAAGTTAAAAAAATATTCACATTCTTCAAATGAGTTGATTTTACCTTCATGGAGTGATCCTGCTTTTAAAAAGAAACCTTTGCATTATCACAGTAGTGTTACTTTGACTTAGGTACTGTAAAAGCAGCCAGAGGAAGAACTCATGTAGATAAATAGCAAAAGAAAGTATCTGTAACACCCAGTAAAGCTGCTCAATGAGAAACAAAATGGCAAAAGATTATGATCTAGTTTCTATACTGCTGGTAATGATTCTGTATCCCAGTATCTCTGCTAGAGCTCAGAGAACTATGATTTATAAGGTGTGAACGGTGTGCAGCATTCACAAATAGTCCATGCTAAATAAGGTCAGAATAACAGCTCACAGAAACTATTATCCACTCTCATGAATATATAACAACTTTGAACAGTAGCTAGCCAAGTAGGATTGCTCCTAAATTGCAGGAAGGACACTTCCTCCTCGAATTCCCCAGATGCTGTATTGTCACAGTGACTGGATATGGTTGTCAGCTCACCTGTACTCAGCTGCAGCCAATCAATTAGGTATTTGCAATCCTATCAGTGAGGCTTAAGCATGATTCTAAGGGATATACTCTGTAATCCCAGCTTTTCAAGATGTATGACAACCATATAATGCAGCAGAGGTAAGGGAACAAGAAAATTACATCCTTAGTGGCTGATTTTTTGCTTAGAGGGCAGTAGCTGGTGCATCACATTGTTGTCAGGCTTGCAGCTGATGGTCCCCGGGTGCAGGCAGGCATCCTCATGCAGCTGGTGACAGGGCCAGGGGCTAATGGCCACAGTGCCCTGCAGGTACGAAATGAAAATGCACTATGCCCTGGATCCAAGTATGGTGAAGTTCAAAACTAGGATCTCCATTCAAATCAAACTGCCTCATCTATAAGAGGTTATCCCTGAGTGTATAAGTGTATATTAAAAATACTTGTTTTGGCACACAGACTTTTTTTTTTTTTTTTTTGCACGGCTGGGGACAACCAAAAAAGAAAGAATTGACATACCTCTGAGCATTTCTGTGATAGGAATTGAGCACATGAAGAGGAATCATAGAATCATAGAATCATAGAATGTTAGGGATTGGAAGGGACCTCGAAAGATCATCAAGTCCAATCCCCCTGCCAGAGCAGGAATGCCTAGACTATGCCACACAGGAACGTGTCCAGGCAGGTCTTGAATGTCTCCAGAGAAGGAGATTCCACAACCTCTCTGGGCAGCCTGTTCCAGGGCTCCGTCACCCTCACTGAGAAGAAGTTTCTTCTTGAGTTTAAGCGGAACCTCTTATGTTCCAGTTTCAGCCCATTACCCCTTGTCCTATCAGTGGTTGTCACCGAGAAGAGCCTGGCTCCATCCTCGTGACACTCACCCTTGATATATTTGTAAACATTAATGAGGTCACCCCTCAGCCTCCTCTTCTCCATGAAGAAGCAGAGCAGTCAGCACTGGAACTCTGACTCTGATCTAAACCTGCACCTATGCCCTGTATATTGGACCCCAGGCACTGAAGACCTACTCCTCCATTTTTCCCTTTTCTCCCAGTGATGCGCTACGAGTGGTAACTCAAACACAGTGCCTGACCTGGTCTAAGCGTTGATTAAAACACATGTTGGGCGGGAGAAGGGTCAAGGTCGGGTTATTCACAACTCTTGGTACCAGGTTTGGTTCATCCAAGTTTTCAGTTTGCTGTTGAAAGTACAAGGTTAGGGTTTACATTGATAAAGCTACAACGCAGAGAGTGCTGGCGGAATATGCAGCAGCACGAAGGGCTGTGAACACTAGTGTGGACTCTCCCCCACCTCTGCAAGAGAACCAGACCACTGACAGCAAGGCAAGACTCAACGTTTCACTGAAGGTGGCTGCAGCCTCACCTTCTCTTCTTTCTCAACATGCAACCCGTTTTTTTAAAGCTTTTTTGTGGGTGCTATGAGACATGCATAAAAAAAAATGAGTGGTATCAGGTAATTATCACGGCAATTGTGGTATCCTGATGTAGTACTTCAACAAATCAAGGGGAGTTTTTCCTTTTGGAGACAGAGCATGAAGTGAAGAATGTGAAAATTGCCTATATAATGCTGCCACAGGGATGCCTCTCAAAATCATTTGAACAGCAAAAAGGAAGCAATGTCTGCTGGTAACAGCTGAAGATCACGTTCTAATTTTAGCAGTTGCAGTTAACTCATTCCCAATGGAGGTGCACTTACCGTGAGAAGGTTTCTAACTGCTTCAGCACTGAAAGGAAACAAGCATCGAGTCATTCAACTGCAGTTCTATATGCAAATACGCTTTTTGGCCCACGAAGGGGAAGCATATGGAATCTGCTGCTATAAGCCATTCAGCCAAACATTTCCACACATTTCTTATAATGCAAATGCTGAAGAAAAAGTTTCTTTTTCCACACAGTGTTTTAGCTGTCCCTATACAAATATGATCATTAGCATGCACGTGTACTCTGTTACAGACAGAGCATGCGTATAGGAATTGTATGCGCACTGCATACCTAAAATTGGTAAGAAAAGTTTTAATCAACAGATACATTTCCCTTGAGATCCAATAGCTATATTACTAATTTAGTTCATAGATTATGATTATGTCTTATATAACTCAACAGATATTAAGCTGATACATTACATTTTTAGTAAATTTCTGGAGACTATAATATGAACTGCCCTGCTTTTTCAATTATTATTTAATTCCCAGAATGGTGATTCAGTAATTCCATTTCACACAATATAGCCATTTTCTGCATTAACCTCTAACAGGATCTATAACAAAATCCACATCACAGACAGTCAACGAAAAGGGGATAAAACCCAAAAGTCTTCCTTATAGTAAAGACGATGTAGTACAATGCTCTGAATAAAATTCTTTTATAGTTACGAGGCTTTCGTTTGACCCTGAAGCATGCACTTAGTGCTAGGAGAATCCTAGCAGCTAGTATCTAAGTATATTAAAAAGAAATAGGGAGACTCCCTTGGTGAGCAGTGACAAACATAAGGTTCTTTAAAGAGTGATTTTTCAATGAATTGTATAAACAGATTTGTACTTTAGAATAAAATGTTGAGCAAGTTATTTCACAGTAGAGAATGAGAATTCCTTTTTCATTCAAAATGATAAGAATAAAGAAAAATATAAAAAATGTTAAATCCAGCGAAGGTCAACATAAAATTATGATGTAATGTCAAGGTAAGTATTCTTGAACTGTCACCTGGTTTACTGCCTAGATCAATCCCTGCCGTGAACCTGTGGCTGAACAGAGGCTTTGGACTCACACAAGCATCAGGAAAAAGTTTCTTAACAGAGAATGCAGCTTGTCACTAGAGATGAAACTGCAAAACTGGGGACCTCTATATTTGTTGGCAAAATTCACTGCACATGCTGACAGGTATTCAGGAAGGGGATCTTCATATATACACATATATGTATACACACTTAAATATGTCTAGATCAATCAAAAAATTCATACGGCTGATCCATTCACGGCACTAATACGTAGGCAGATGCAAACTCACTCTGCCCCTTCCCCGGACTGGCCAGGGCCTGTAACAACTGGGGCTCAGCACCATGCTAATGTGCAGAGCCTGGCTTTGCAGAGGTCTCTGGGCTTGGAAAGAGGGGAATACAAACAGGAATCTTGCTGGCACTTTTCCCCAGATGTGCAGAGACTGATACACAACAGGGGAGGAAACCGTATTCAAATAGCTGCAACTTCCAAAAAAAAGCCGAAATGTATAAAGATGCACATTACAACCTATATAAAGTACATTCCTGTTCTAATCAGAAAAGCAGGTCAGCACCTAAAGTATGTTAAACTCCATTTTTTTTGTTGTTATGTTACATATACTTGCGTTAAATTTTAAGCGTATCTGCAGGCACTGTTGGAACTGTGGCCTTAGTGGTGAGGGAAGGGCACTGCCCTAAAATCCTAAGGCAACTCCAAGGGTTACCTTGGAAAGCTTAGGTGACATATAATTTCCACGATTATTTTCACTGCTCTGAATATTTAGCTCCCTACTCATTCATTGCTACAAGTATCTCAATTCTGTGATCAATTAGATACACAATAGTTAACTTTACAGAAAAATGATTGCTGATTGAATTCAGAGGGGGTAAGGATGATAATAATGTCTTCTAAAATGGAGCTATAGGCATAAATACATATATTCACCTTATCTATTGATGGATAATAAAATTCAGACTGCTCATGTGCATCTTTAGCGTGGTTAGCATGAAACAGAGTGGCACCAGATTTAGTTTAGCAGCAATATTACTTTTTTTTTTCCTCAGATAACATCAACTGACTATTGTAGTATACTTTTCTAGGTAAGCGTCTGAAGAATTTTACCCTCTAGACTCCTTACTTGATGTTTTATAGAAATACGCATCTTAAACCTTAATTCACTGCACAAACAAAAGTGTTTTCAGATAGAGAAATGGCAATTGTTATGGACTGCTGCAAGAAAACACTATACTGAAAAATATTTTCTGTTTTTCAGGCTGCAATTACTCTGAAAAATATTTTTCCTGCCACTGTAATTAGCATGTGCCTGTCTTACACGTATTTTTAATGAACGAATAAACATGAAAAAACAGATCAGATCCTGATGCAACATCATAAAGAACGAGTCGTTACCTTGACTCAAATGGAGTGATTATTTCTGAGCTACGTGTTGAGAACACACTTAAAAACACCTAATGGCTGCAAACTGGCAATTGACTTTTTTTTATTTTTCCTTTTCATTCTATGGCAGGACTGGATAAATCATGTGCTGCTCTTTCTCCTCCCTAGATATCTCTTCCCATTGCAATTATATTGCATTCAACTCTGTCACAGCCACGCTCAGCTACGTGAACTCCTAGAGAGGGCAGGCTGGCTGTCAGGGACTAGTGCCTATTCCCTCCTCCTCCTCCTTCCCCCAAAGCGCAGAGCATTTAATGTCATCTTGGGCACCAGTGCTTTCCTAGCAGCAGAACCAGGCAGTGCTTTCCACTTTGAGCTGCAAAGGCTGGAGGCAAGTGAGAGCTGAGAAGAGAACGAGCTACATCTTGTCTTCTAAATAATCTTGGAGGAGAGGTGGAGGGAATCAAAGGATCAGACAAAAAAGAAAGGAGAAAGCATGCCTGAGGTAGAGAAGGAATCAACAGGGACAGGATGGGACGGGAAAAAAAATAAAAAGCCCTGTAAGAGATAAGGAACAGATCTCATACAACATGGAGTTTCAAAGGATAAAAGGCTGCTGTTTCCCATTAGTTATAGCTTTGAAGATTAATGTGAGCAAGACACTAACACTCCTCATGTGTTGCTACCACAGAAGGAAGGTGCACACATGTGTACTTGCATAGAACAGATGGGGTTGGCTCTTGCCAGGCTGGGAGTGGCTGTATTGGGGGGCTCACCCCATGCCAGCCCGTGAGCATCCCCGGCGCTGCTGCACCAGCTGGCCGGAGTGACCTGGCACGGCACTTTCAGGCACCTCCTTATCTGAGGGAGCACCGAGGAGGTCTAACCACCCTATGTCCCCCACACCAGGAGATTTCAAATGTTAGTCTTTTAAACTCTGAATGATTTGGGGAAAAGCAGCAGACACAGAGTCCTGAGGACTAACCCCCTTGTTTACCCACCCCCGCGGGTGCGCAGGGGGAGGCAGTGCAAGTTCTGCCTTGCTACCTGGCCCACGGAGAGTGTCAGCAGCCATGGGAGTGGGGAGGGGGATTTTCTAGCATGGGAACAGGCACGGCTATCACAGATGAGTGATTTGCAAAGGCAGGACTCATCTCGCCATACTTTGATCACCTAGAATTTAAACACCTAGTCTAAGCCTGTTTCCTGGGCTACCTCTGAGATCAGTGTGGAGAAACAAACACTGCCAGCACAGGACTCATCTCATCCTTTGCCAGGCATTTCTCTATAAACATTGAAAAAAAATATTGAAAATTCTAAAATTTCAGATGGTTACCAGTCTCACTTTGAGGGTATAAGCACTAGGCATTAGTATTAGTCTGACACTACAAAGCTCTTTGCATCAAACAACTTTCAAAATAGGGAATGCTATCAATCTGGGCTAGATATCAGAAGCCTATGAGCTCATCACCCTCCTACCACTCTCTCTGAATTGTCATATTCCTCATACAAAACAAAAGGTACCATATTGAATTGATCTTGAAACAACCATCAAATTTTCACATATTAGTATTTTGACTTCCCTAGCTGAATCTACCACAAACAGGAATAAATATGCACATTTTCCTTGGTTAGCTCTATGTTTATGCAAGTTCTTTCTCTTTCCTCATTTTATTATTTAAAGTTTGGTTCAGCTACCAGCTTTCCTAGGCTTGTGAAATAACCACAGAAGTGAGGAACAGTCTGATGTTACTTGCTGTAATAATCCCCTTGCTTAAGCAAAATTTTAAGGGTTTTTAAATAACAGGCCCAGCAACCACAGCTTATAAAAATAGACTGTAACTTCTTGTCTCAGTCTGAGTTAAATCAGGGAATGGTCAGATCTTAACAGGGAAAGAAAAGAGAGAAGCCTGTAGAAAACCAGTGACTTTTCTGTGATATCAAGCTCTACTGGGAAAAGCAAAAGCTCATTAAATTTTACCATTTGATCTGTAAGTGAAAGACTGAAAAAGATTACAATCTTAGTTGCTTTTAAAGGAAAGCAACTTCTAGTCTGAAAAATATGCTATCTGCTCTCTGTTCGTCTATCGTATTCTATGCATTTTTCAAGTTCTGAAAATTTTAGACTATAACCTACACCGTGGATGCATTTACAATTTGCTGAATAATCAGAGGTGCCTGAAACTTCATTGTATATGAACTACAGTTAGTAACAATTAAAAAGTTCTAATCTCTGCCACAGAGAAGTAGCCCTGACTGTCTTATTAGTTAATAACTGATAATATGCACGAGATGCAAAGGTGGGTGTATGCTTTGATGTAACATTGCTCTTCACTTCAACGCAACCTCAAACAATAACGTGAGAAGCTGTTATTCAAATAGTGGATCAATAACATGTACTCAGTGAAGCCTCGTTCCCTGCTTAGATTTCATTTCTCTTACCTGGTCTCTTCCGTAGCTATAAAGAAACCATCATCTGAAGCATCAAGCCAATTTTGCCGCTGTCTCTTGATCACTGGAATGGTGCTCGTCTTAATGGCACTTGCACTGGCTTGCAAGGCCTTTCCATTAGTCATATGGACATGGGGAGCAGCATGCTGAAATCATAACAAAAGAGAAATATATTTGTCAGAGAGTAAGCACAATTCCGTTAGCTAACTCTGCTGTAAAGGGCAACCTACACACAGCACCCTTCTCGAAAAACAGCTAAGTCTTCCTCAGACAGTACCTGAGGGTCAGATTACAACCTGTACACATTAGTATGTTATATTCACAGGTCTTAAAAACTAAATTAACTATTGGTAATGCCATTTTACATAAAGAGAAATTGAGGCATGAATCAATATAATGAACAAAGCAGTTCCACAACAGAAACTCATTGATTTTAGGAGAGAATTCACATTTTGTGAGCAAAAGTCCAGCATGCCAACCAACAACGTATGAGACTTGTTTGGGTATTTTTTTCATCCAAGTACGGCATTAACCTAATTTTTAAAAATACCATACTTCTCATGTCGTAAGTCCTTAATCTGCATCTCTTTCTTTATAAATAAAAGTCATTGAATAAGACAAGTGTTTTGGTTCCTGCTGCTAACCTAAACTGAAGCAGGATAACAAAGTTTTATATCACCTTGCTGCTGTCACGCTTCTTCGGCTTACTCATCAGTCATTATATATTAGAGCTGACTGCAATATGCTTGGATTCATTTTAATGCAGATATCATCAAACATAAAACAATGCATTAATTTCCTACTCAACCTTTACCTGGAATAGGTACAATGAGACCAAGCATTCAGATCTAATGAGAGAAGCTGCCTTTTGATATATGAAAAGGGGAGAGTAGAAATAATGTATTCTCTATTGTGTACAAGTAACATTTGGGAAGAATATTCCATGACAAATATATTAATCTGGGAAATTGAGATCTTGTTTTCCACATAACAGATTATCAACAGGACTAACTAATAACACTATTTGATTAAAACAGATATGATAGAAGACATTATGCAAAGTTGAAAGTTTGCTTACTTTCTCTCACATGGATTCAGTGCCGTGTTTGCTTAGGAAGAGGTGCTATTGTACTGGTGAAACAATACCTGTATTCCACCTTACTGACAGCATTTTTGTAATGTTCCTAAAACGCACACAATGCTGCATGTTCACGGAAATACCCTCTAATTAGGGGACCGATTCCATAGCCACTGATTAAGGAAGGGGCTGGTAGCACCCACAAAGACTAGCAGAAGAGAATGCAGAACTGATCTCTTAAATCATGTCATAAACACGTAAAAATCCAAAATAATAAACAAGGGCCTCATTTCCTCTGCACAAGTCTTGCGCTTCTATTCAATGCATTATATTCACATTACGCCACAACTTTCCACACAGCCGGATCCACACCATTTGCTCCCTCCAGCAGGACAAATTTTATGCACTCAACAAAAAATTCCAGGGTTCGTTGTTTCAGTGCAAATAACTGAACATTCTCCTCTATGATTCCTTAGATCTGATGTAACAAAGCCAAACACAAAGAGCAACAAGACATCAAATTTGAGTGAGACATATATAACCCTTTCTTAGAGCTAAACTATTTTCCTTGATCTTAGAGACAAACAAGGTTTATGGTGAATCTAGTTGTTGTTCCACACAGGGCTGTAAATCAATCTTTGTAGTCTCTCTAAAGATTTGCCTAATTTTTTCCATTTTTTCATTCAGTGTCTAGACTGCAGTTTGGTTTTCACTTTTTTTTTTTTCCCCTTTTTGTACTGGCATTGATGAGGAGGAAGAACTAAAGGAAATGGTACTAGAAGTAGTTCTGCTGTTATTTAGAAGAAATTGAAGATCAAACACATAGTTTAGATGAAATTAGAAATTCATAAAGGCATTTAACTGATGACTTCTTATCATACCAAGTGAATAGCCCTCAAAAAGTGAGTAAGAGTTCATACAGGCAAAACACTGCCATACACCAGACTTCACACTAATTATTTTTATCTGGCAACTGCCAGTGCCATACAGAACATTCAAGGGCTCAAATAGCAATTTTTTTGCTGTGCTTCCCTGGCCAGAAATGCATTTAACTTATCAAATACAACTGATTCTTTCTTTTCCCAGGCTCCCTTCTAACACACCACTGTATGTTTCCTTTACTCAAGACAACATGCACAGGCAAAAATTGTTCAGGAAATGTGCAAGGTACAAAAAGTTTACTTCCTGTAGCATAAACTGAAAAACAGTTAAGCCTGATAGAAAAAAAAGTATGTGTTTTTTCATACTACTTCTTCCCCGGCAGAAACAGATGCTGTCACTAGTCCTGAATTTCTGTTTTGCCCACTTTTATTAGACGCAATCTCTTATTCCAAGCAAGAGATAACATTAGAGTAACTGTTGCAAAGGTTACAATATAATCTCATTTCTCTTGCATCGCATTGGTTAGAATTTTCCCTTTTATTTCCTTCTTCCCTGATCCTTTGAAGCTATTTGAAGAAATTAATTACATTTCCCATAAGAGGAAGAGAAAATAAGATCCAGTTTGTGCTAGGGACCACATTATCTTTAATTTCTAGTTAATCAGAACAACTGGAGCTCTTCAGTAGAAAACCAGTTCATTAGCTCCTTTCAAAAGGAGCTATGTATTTACCACTGTGTCTAAAAATGAGCATTCAATGTCACTGTCATATTGACACTATAAGAAAAATGAGCTTTCATACAAAGCACTTGTTAAATGCTTTTTTAAAATTTATTGTGATGATTTTTAATTTCCTCCCTCCAGCAGCACACAGTTATCACAGAAAGGTTAGAAAAGCCTCAGGAATACCACCTGTACTACCACAGAAGCTCTATTGACTCAATTTTTCCCAATAATTTCATGATAACACTGCCATGTGCAATTGTAGCAGATGGCATTTTGACTGTGTACGTCACCAATAAGCTGTGCTGTGATTCTGCAACAAAACCACGGGTCTGCATACCAGTGGCAGATCAGAGAGCAGCACCTGAGCAGCAGCAGCTTTACGCACAGTTTCGTAACTGCGTGTTGGACAAATCCTCCTTCCTTCTGAGCAACTCCTTTCTCCCCATTTTTTTCCTCATCTCAATGTGGGTATGTTCATCAAGATCTCTTGTACCTCTAGGACAAAATTCTTCCATTCCCAAAAGACAACATGTGAAAAACCTATGTTGGAGTGCACCTGAAAGAGAAACCTCGCTAAGGGAGCTCTGGCTCAGGCCGTGTTACATCCAATAAGGAACATAAATATTTAAGTCAGTCCAGTTATCTCTGGTAAGAGGTTCACCTGCCACATGAGGTCTCCGTGCATCCTCAGAGACCTCTGAGACCAAAGGCAACCTTTCCAAGGTCCTCAACCAGGAGGAGTTTATGGGAAGACCATTTATTATAATGTCTTCACAGCTTCACCTGTTCCCTGCTAAAATGTTTCTCTGTGGGCACATTCTTAGGTACTTTTTTTCTCAGGCTGGTGCACGGCTCGATTTTTGAGAGCTGCTTGCAAATGCCGCCCATCAAAACTCAGCCGGCAGGGCATGGGTTTCCCCTTTGCTTACAGAAACACTCACTTGCCAGTGGGCAACTGCGACACCTCCAGCGTTCAACAAATGCAACAGTCCCTTCCATGAAGAAGCTAAGAACGTGCTTCTCTCTATCAGATCTTCTGGGAGCAGCAGCACGAAGCTACTGATTTAATCAACTGCTTAACTGTAAATCCATTTTTTCAATACAAGGAGCACAAGGCATAAGGCTCTGTTGTGTCTGGGAAACAGAGGAATTAGCTGCGTAGCATGCCTACGCACATGGTATGTACTGCAGGGGCAGCAACTAGTCCAACAGTGTCTGGCTACTATCTCAAAGACACCTACACAGATACTCCACAAACACCTCATGTTAAGTGGCAACTTAATAAAGCATCTTTATTATGGTGAGTAAATCCCCTATCCTCACTAGCTGCCAGAGGAATTTCAAGCACAAGGATATTAAGATGCATGCTGGAAAGTCAAGAGAGTAATCTTGTACATATAGAGAAATGAGACTCGGATCTCGAGCCACAGTTGAGGTTCCTGTCCAGAAGTTTCTCAACTTGCACTGGTATGTAAGTGGCTGAGCCACTGAAGATTCTGAAAAGACATCCAGAAATAAATATATAACACGAATAGGCATCATAAGTGTAAAAACTAATGCTGAATGTTTATGCTGTGGCTGAAAGAATGCTTAACTGGATTATCATAAATTCTTAAGTGGACTTGAATTCGTGGTCTCTTATATTTTTACCTATCCTCCCAAAGAGGAAGAAATTTCCATTGTCTTAAATAAGCACTTTTATAATTTTTGTCTCATCTTTAAACAAAATCAAATCAAGCACAGCAAAAGCTTAGTATATGGATAAAAATCATTAGAAGAAATCAGGCATGATCAGATGACTGGTAATAATCAAATATGGTTCAATCTATATTGCAATGACCTAATTATACAGGATATAGTGTAAAACAAATACAGAATTACATTAAGTTTAAATGAGGTATTGATTCTCTTTTGCCACACCTGAAGTGTTCTTATTTGCAAAGGCATTAGCGTTATACCTCTCATAAGCATCAAGGTTTGCGGCTAGTTTTGTTTACTTATTCACAGAGATGTGAGGTGAATGCAAAAATTATAAAACAGAATCTCCACACAGCATGGAGTCGTAAATATTGATACTTGCATGCAGGCACACATCCATTTTGGGTATAGAATTTCATTTAAGAAACTCAAATGCTCAAGAAAGATATGGACGTGCTGAAGCGTGTCCAGAGAAGGGCCATGAAGATGATCAGAGGGCTGGAGCACCTCTCCTGTGAAGGCAGACTGAGAGAGTTGAGGTTGTTCAGTCTGGAGAAGAGAAGGCTCTGGGGAGACCTTATTGTGACCTTCCAGGATCTCAAGGGGGCCTACAAGAAAGCTGGTGAGGGGCTTTTTAGGATGTCACGTTGTGATAGGACTAGAGGGAATGGATTAAAACTACAGATGGATCGGTTCAGATTGGACATTAGGAAGAAGTTCTTCACCATGAGGGTGGTGAGGCACTGGTACAGGTTGCCCACAGAGGTGGTGGAAGCCCCATCCCTGGAAGTTTTTAAGGCCAGGCTGGATGGGGCTCTGAGCAGCCTGAGCTAGTGGGGGATGTCCCTGCCCATGGCAGGGGGGTTGGAACTAGATGATGTTTAAGGTCCCTTCCAACCCTGACAATTCTATGATTCTATGATTCTATGTTCAAACAACAGATCATATAAAAGAAATTAACTAAATAGTCAACACAAGCATTACTTTTGAACCTCATGATCTGCTATCAAACTTTTCACAAAACACCTAGGATAGATGTAATGCTGAAAATGTGTTTTTCTATGCAAGGGAAAAAAACCAAAAAAAATCCCCTCAAAAAAACAAAAAAGGCAGAAGTTGACTTTCCAAAGCACCTGGGCTAAAACACTACAATATTTACAGCCTTTGCATCTGAATAAACCATGTATTTAAAGCAACATCCTCCCCTCATGCAGATCTTTTAAAAAATTCTAGTTTTTTGTTTTTATGAGAAATAATCTGAAACAATAGGGAGACATGATTGTATTTAAATATAGGAGAAGAATTCTTGTAATGTTCTTGGAAAAACTGCACTTTTTCCTTAGCAAAGTACACTCTATTCCTCGTTGGCTTTGATTTTAACATAAATCTGAATCTTCAGAAAGAAGGTAAGATTTAATGCCTTACTTTCATTATTTCACCACCTATAAATGCAACTGAAAAAGAGTTCAAATATTTCACCCTGGTAAGACAAAAAAAAAGGGGTTTTTACATCGAAGCATCCATGGCAGCATATAGACTTGCTGCTATACTTCCCACATTCTACCTCACTAAAGATCATGCTTTAATTTTTTATCTGTTATAATATCAACCATAATCAGTCAGAAATAGGGTGATTTATTTCAAAGTAATTTTTGATTGCAGTAGTCATTCAACAACGGATCTCAGCAATATCACTCTGTATTGAATAGATAATCTCATACTATTTCTAATACAAGGAATAGTATATTTTCTGGCTTTACTGACACACTCTACATACTCACTGGAGAGTAGGAAATTTTCCATTACACATTCAGTTATTGTTTAATTGCAGAGAAGAGCAGACATATTGTTATAACCTTTTCACACTAAACAGAATACTTCAATAAAAGTACGATTAAAAATAAGTGTAACGGACAGTTGCTGCACACTGTCAGCTGAGAGGCCTGGAGAGCCTCACAAAACAGGAACCTCAAGAAAACTTACTTAAAAACCTTTCTCTTATCTCTTTAAAGTTGGGTCAAGTTTTGGTGTGATGACACATTTATATAGGCAAAACCTTAGCTTCTTTGGCTCATTTTTAGAGCTGCTTTGATATATTAATGAAAAAGAGAGTGACACAATGTGTTATCTTCAGAGTAAAATTAATAGGAAAAAAATAAAGAGGAATGAAGAGCAAACTTTTCTCCAGCTTCAGCATTAACCTCTAGCTCTTTTCCTGATACCAATGCAAATTTGGAGAGTGAAAAAACTTTCAATCCCTTCCAAAATGTTATAGCAGAGGAATGTAGTTAAATAACTCCAAGTATCATATTTTGAAATAGGTCTACTTAAACCAAATTAATGACAAACAAGGATTAAATCACATCCAGTAGACAACAGAAACATCACTTTTCTGAGATTTCTCTACTATTTTGAAATTCTGTGATCTGTAGTTCTTATCTACCTAATACCCATTTGCAAGGTATTACTAAGGACTATCGGTGCTAAATGCAATGAACTATATTTACCCTTTGTCCCTTGTTGAATCAAGTGTCTGTATGGGGATTTACATTCCCCACAAATGCTGTACAAGAAATACTTGCTGTATACGCTGTACAAGAGGTAATAAACCTGAAGGGACACCCTGAAAACTGCAGGAATGAAAACAAGCTCACATCATGTTTGGTTCGGTTTATTTGGTTGGTTTTTATTCCAAAAGTTCAAAACTCGCCTCTAAAACCAGCCTTTTTCCTGAAGTGGATAAGACCACCCCCCCCAGATATCTATAGGATAGGCATGAATCATTCCCAGTCAGACAAAGGTTTTCTTTACATGGATTTTCGTTCAGTCCTTATTTTACTTTTTCGTTCAGTCCTTATTTTACTTTTCTGTTTGAAACAGAGACCGATACAATCTCTCACTCTATAAAAAAAAAAGAGATAGACATCAAATCCATGACATTTTTATAAATAAAACTTTTTAATCTCATTTTTGAAGATATATCTGTCTGCTTAAACATTTCTCTGCTTCTGGAAGCCAAACTGTCAAATTCAAGGTAAGGTCAGGAACCAGCCTCATAGGAATGTGATGCAAGAAATTACTCAGAGTATATTTTGAACTTTAAATGTGCTCTGACACATGTGATACACATAGAATGCAAGGGACTTATCAACACTAATTTGATATAATCAAAAATCACTTAAACACAAAACACACACAACCATAACTGGATTTTGCATCTATTCAAACAGCACTGCTACTTCATAAGCTATTCAACCTCAACATTTTTTCCAAGATTTCCCATAAAATGCAGTGGCAGACTCATTTTACTTCTGCAGTGATACAGGACTTTATAAAAAAAAATCATGCCCATGGCTCAGGATACTTCTATATCCTACACACTTTCAAAGAAAAAATCATATATATAGATAACTTGGTACCTATAATCTTCTCCATACTTACCATTATTGTTCTTGTTGTATGGCTGGATGATTCTGGAAAACAAAATAATCACAGTGTATTAGAGTATTGTCTTTATCCATAAACCCCTTATTTTCTGATGCTCACCCCTGAACGATAAGATTCTACTTGTTCAGCTATAACAATGAACACACCAGAAATGCAGAGATGGGCAAGATTTCTCATGAAATGAGCATGAGAATCATCACTGGTCCTGAAAATCTATGGCACGCTATAGTATGCTGTTAACTGCACTCAGTCTCTTTGCTTAATTATCCTCTTCTGCAAGAAAATATAAAAATGGAACTAATTCATAATTCATGTTTCAAGAAGAGGGTTTTTTTCATTTTGCTTTTAACATATGGCATCATTTAACACGGAGGATTAGCTCTGCAGAAAGAAATACAAATAGTATCAGCATAATTTCATTACCATTCCCATTTGAGAAAACTTCAAAAAACTAGACAATCCTTTCCATGAGAATTTTGAGATGGATTCTGAGTTTGAAATTGACAAAGTATACTGAGAAGTGTAACATCCAGATATCTTAATTATTCTCCCCTGTATAATAAATCAGGAGACGATCAACTGAACTCATGATTATATTTATACAAAATCACTGAGGAATCACTACTAGGCCAATAGCTAACACAGATTTCACCCTACTGTTTAAATTACATTTGTCTTTTTTTTTTTTTTTCCCCCTAGGACACCCTCCACCCTCTCTGGCTTTAAAAACCGCAGTTGTCATATTACAGCCATGTTCTTTATTGAAGCAGTTTAACTTCGGCAACTAAACATTCTCCTAACCAGTTAAAAAAAAAAGCCAAAAGAAAATTCACTGCTGATCTATTAGATATAAGATGATGCTACAAGCAATCTCATACACTTGCTCAAAAATTTGGGTAAGACATCGTATTGGCTATAGTACAAAGAGCTCCTAAGGAAGAGACATTTAGCAACTACATGTAGTTTTGGTAAAGCATACACAATTCTGCATGAATTGAACCAGCAGAGTCTCAATTCTGCAAGTGAGATAAACGTACAATAATTGCAACAGGTTAGTTAGTCTTCCCTCAATTCCAAATTGTGAATCTTATAGGGGGACCCAACTGACATCCTTTACACAAAGAATTCTCCAGGACTTTTTGTAATTGTTACAAGTACTGTTAAAGAGATTCAAAGGACATGAGACAGAAAAGCTGCATATCTCTCTCTGCAAAAAAAAAAAGGTAATTACACTCTCAAACTGGTGTTTCACTTTCTTTTGGGGAGTCATCTTAACCAGCCTGAAGGTATAGCTCAATCACTGCCAGAAACAAAGACAAGCCATTTTAAACATCTCAAACTATTTAGAAACTTCAATCCTATATTCAGCAGCAACTACTCTACCTAGCTTACACTTACATTTGTGCAAGCCTTCATCATTAATCAAATTAATTTAAAAAAATTAAATATATATCAGTACAGGTATCAATAACTTCCCCATGATAAAGGTTCTGTAATGTGAAAAATCTACCTAAAACCACTGATATTTTAGTTGTGAGCTCCTCTCCCAGCCCCCTTCTCCTCTTTTTTTTTTTTACCACAAAAATTATCATACATAAAAATACATTTAGGTCACCAGTCCTCCAGGCAAGTTCTAAACTAGTAGTATGAAAATTAAATACTATGACAGTCTACTGCTTCCAGGCACCTGAATATAGTTCGCGCTGTTATAAAGTAAGTAGAGTGAAGAACTCCATAATCTGTTCAATTTTTATATTAACAGCAAAGTAATTTTTGTTGTAACAAATTTGTTTATCTTTTTGACAACCCAGTGAGATAACATTTCAGGACCTGAATATTCCTGAGAGAACCTAGAGACTGCAGATGGGTTCCTGTGTGACCTGCTGTAGGTGATCCTGCTCTGGCAGCAGGGGTTGGACTAGATGATCCTTCGAGGTCCCTTCCAACCCCTAACGTTGTGTCATTCTGTGATTTCTGGAGGTATAGCCACCTGAATAACTCGAGACGAGGACTCATTCCATTTATAAGCCCAGCTACACAGAAAAAAACCCCAGTGATCTATATTCAAGAGGACAACTCCATTTCCTGAGGAATCCTCAACTTCAGAAAAATTATCAGGTTAAACAGAAAGGATGTGGCTACTTCCCTCTCAAAATACAGAGATTATACATTACACAGCACTTCCAGTCACCCCCGAAAAGATCAAAGCTAACAAAAAGAAGTCCATACTTTTTATACTCAGATACTACTGTGGTATCTTCATTTTTCCTCAGTGGTGCTATGCTTTGGCACAGCTTTATATGCTACGTCTATAAAACCTCTCCTTAGCACTGACTGTCCCAAAATACGCAGTCACCCTCTCAGTTCCACAGACACCGGGGTGAAAGAGAGAAGATCTCCCCAAAGGAAACTGAGGAACAGACGAAGGTACCTGGAGGCTTTTAACCAGCATCTTTTTGAAGAAAACTTTATGGACACTCTTAATGTAATGCCAACAGATATTAACTTCAGGATATTGCCCCATTGATAACCTATTAATAAAACTAAGCAAAGAAGTGAAGAAAGATCTGTTATATTTATAGAGTAATACCCCGTGTTAGATCATACAATTAAAACGTTCTCTGTTTTTTCCGTATCTTAGCTTTTATTACTGCAGATCCTGATTGATCTCTAAGTTGCCAAAAACCTTTTAGAAAGACCTGAGTATATCTATATATAAAAAGCTAGGGAAAAAAATGTTTAATAAGTAGACATAGTAAAAAAAAAAAAAAATCTGGGATCTAGCAGAGATTACTAATTAAGGTGCCATGGTTACAGAATTTAAACTCCTACATACTCTGATACCCAAATATTCAGATTTTAGAACTGAGGAGACTCCAATTTCCTCCAGAAAATAATTACAACCTGTTTTGGCAGGATTCTGACCAACATTTATGCATGAACACACACAAGCCAATTCTGTGGATTACTTTGTTTTTAATTAAAGTAACTAAGGAGGAAATCTCTTGCTTCCCATTAAAAGGGTAGTCACGGAGCATTAAAAAAGGCATGTTTTACAAAAGGTCTGCACAACAATGCAACTTCTACTGCAGCTTGAGGGCAACAGAGCTTATTTTAAAAAGCACAAACATCTTGGTGTTCAACAGAACAGGAGACAAAACTTAAGATTTTCAGTTCTAGCTGCAAAGTTTTAGAATGCCTTTGGGAATTTAAATAATCAGGCTCGAATTTCAGTGAAACTGGCACCAGTGGACACTCAGTTTATAAATCAGATATTATAGCAAATGATTTTGTGCAAGGCAATAATCTCTACTTGCACCTCTTCAGCAGGAAGGCAACTGCAGGACACAGAATGATTCTCCCCTTAGGGCCTATGAAGTGCTAGTGAAATGGATTACTCCACTTTAAACAGAAATGGCCAGTCAGGGTTCTTGGTGATGTGATGTGGGTAAATTACAGTCACTGCAACTTCAGTACTGACAAGATGTTTAGAAGTTTATTGTTGCAGTGAAATTGACGCACCAATGGCAGAAATTAAGATGCCCATATGCTCTATCTACAACACATTTACTTGAACTCAAATAGAAATTAATAAAAGTTGTAAAAGGAAATTTCCTCACATTAGAAATCGCTTTTCTAACCATACTGACCAGTCAAGTGTTTCTCCCTGTTTACAGACACTAAGAGACTATAAAATTTCCCACTGTAAAATCCTTTAAAGCTAAGTCACAGAAAAGACCACTGCTAAGGTATGGTGTTAGATACAGTAGTATCTCAAGTTTACATATTATTCCCCAGTAACGTTTTTTTTTCCCCCTTAACATTTCTTCAAGCCAGGACAGAAACCACATTCTTAATAATACTCCAGTCCTTCTCCAACTGTTCATAGGTTTATATGTGCTATTCTTTAGTTCTGCAGATAGAAAACTCACTTGTTTGATATCCATCCTTCTCTTTTATATTAATGGGGTCATCAGCAACAGTAGTAGGTGAAAGATGCTATTTTTCTAAACCTTCCAGAACAAGTATGCTTTAAAATAATGCCATTTAGACACACGGAAAATAAAATCAGACAGGAAACAGAAGAAGGTTTAATCCTAGTAACGCTCTCAGATTTTCGTGGTACATAAAACCAAAAAGAACCTTTTCCATTTCATAAGGACCACCTTATGAAATAAGATGAAAAAGGAAAACTATGTCATTATTTCTTCTCCACCTGGTTCGTGAATATTGTAAGTAACCAAATGTAACTGTTTTTTTTCCTACCAGTTTGTAGCAATGGAACATGTCACAAGTGTTACTTCCAGTGTATTATTAAAAAAACCCAACCATTTATATATATATATATATAAAAAATAATTATGCTAAGATTGAATTTGACTTAATTTAAGGAAGAATCTTGGTCTCCCCAAGACAGAAATTGAAAACAATATAGAGGCGAGAAATGCAAAAAGCATAAAACCATACAAAATTATCACGAAGCATTTTCTCCAGGTGCAGGATCTTTCCAGTTACAGTGCCTAAGCACTTTCTGAAGGTGCCTTCCCTATTGCATTATGTACTAAAATTGCTAAGCTCTGCAATCACAGCTTACAAAAAATAATAACCTACTTGACAGTAATCGTACACAGAAGCAGTTTAAGTACGAACTCCAGATGCTGAATCCAGAACACATAACTCACGAGGTAATACGCTGCTAATCCTGTTACCCAACAGACAGGATTCTCCCTCTGCAGCTTTAATTCTTTAAAATAATACTAGGGGAAAGTAGCGATTCCAGGAATTAGGTTCTGGTTATCTGCACTGTGCTTTAAATGCTAACTTAATTATACTGTTGTTCCTATTGTTTAGTGTTTTAAGAGCTTATTTATTCTGCAATTAAGAAACCCAGTGTTGCTGCAATTTTATGCCTACACATTACGTGCATACTAAAAAAAAAAAAAAAAAGAAAACCTGATTCAGCAGCATAAATGGGGCAGCTCCCCATGAAGTGCCCCTTCCTCCATCTCCATCTGCAGTCCCACATAATTTGCTCTTCCTAACTCCTGTCACGAGCAGAGTGATCAGAGGCATGTGTCACACTGGGGAAGGCAGATACGATGCTCTAATCTTCTCCAAAGCATTAATTTCCTTAGTACAACAAAATGTAAGGAATGTATGGCACACCCAAAGTGGGGCATCAGAGCATGAATCCAATTCTAGTTTTGGGCTTTCTGTTATTCAAATGTTGGCAAAGACAACATACAAACCCAAAGACGCATTTTTGAAAGAAAGGAAATAAAAGCAAAACAAAGCAAACAAACAAATGAAAGAAAATCTCCTATTCGGCTTCTACTGTACTTACACCCTTGGAAAGAACTCAGATTTCACACGACACTGTAAGCCTGAGAACTCCAGTTGAATGGAGATTGTGTTTCAACTTTGGCAAAACAAAAGCAATCACTGTCTCTATTTAAAAAAACCCCAGAAATTCACGGGAGCATGGGTTTGCAGAAACAGGTTTTCTCCCCAAGTCCTCCTGAAGCACACACAACAGAAGGCTTGAAACGTGGAAACATTAAATGTAGTAGCTCAGTTCTATAACATAACTGGCAATGCCAGAAGTAACACCTTGGAGTAATTAAGGTCTCCATCATTTTCCAGGTACATAATTTGTAGGTTGTCACTAGTTCATCTCCAGTATCATCATTTGCACTTCTTCAAAAAAAAGGGAAAATATTGAACACAGAAATGCAAGCTTTATGGTATTTTAATTTTCTGCTAAATATTTAAACCAATTGCTTCCAAATGGATGGCACAAATAGACAGGAATTGGCTACTCTTGTGCAAGCTACAAAAAATGAAAAAAATGCAAAAACTGATCTCTTGATAGTCAGAGAATGCTTTAATGACTTTGTATAGAAAGGCATGACAAGGCTTTTACCATAAAGCATTTTATATCATGAAATAAATAAATGCTATGAGCAATACATGTTGGGAAATAACCAAGAGTCATAAACAGCCTTTTCACAGTCTTCTGCTTGTCCAATAAATGACAGTAACACAACCTTTTTTTCCAGAGATATCTACCTTCTGTGCTCACATTTCCATTGATACCAGTGCACACATTTCAGTATGAGGTCTGTAGTCAAATATTTCAGAATGTTTGCTGGCTGTACCCAGGATCAACACTAGAATGCACCTGCCCAAAGTAAATTTCAGAGGAAAAAGTATCTGTGGAACAATATACAATTTTTGTTTCTCACTTTTTGGGAGAGTGTGTATACACAATTCAACATTAATCACACTTTTTTCAGCACGGCAAAAAATGGCTAAAGTAGATTCTCACAGCAGCTTGTTTATCGCATCTTATTCTCTTTCAGTTTTAAATGATTGGTATGTAAAATCAGGTTTATAACAATTTAGGTAGGTTTATTTATTAGTTTATTAAAATGTAAGAGAAAATGTAAGGTTTTATTTTTGGTATGCACTTCATGCTGCTAGCCTGCCACCACAGTACAACATCTCCATCTCTACTGAAAAACAGTATTGTGGTAACGAGAATCAGACACTTTCAAGAAAAAACAACCCCGTCTGCTGAGAAATTTCATCCTACAGTGACAACTCCTTCCCTCTGGTGTACTTTCACACAGGGTTACGAGAAGTTAATTATGAAGCACATATTAGAATTGCTTTCTCTGTTTCAAGAAAATTTGGAGCAGGAAAGACTCCAGTCTCCCCACTTCTCAGTTTGGCTGCTTCTGTTTTCACGTGCTTGTCAAAGGAGAATCTCAAACTCCCCATGGAAAAAAAGGAATGAAATACAAGCCTTTATTCCTTGCTTACCTCCTCAATAGCCAATACTATTAGTCATAAGCAGAGAGGAATGACCAAAATAGTGCCTAAGAGAGAAGGTACATTTAATTTGAGGTTTTTCTCCCTTTGCCAATTGCTCATGTCACTTTCTCATCTTGCTGTGCCAGAGATGTGCAGGGTCCTAGGAAAAGGTACCCCAAAATCGGTGTCTCATTCTTAGATACAGCTGCATACTTCAGTATATTCAGGAGCAGAAATCTGACTGTTGAAAGAATCCTCTTGAAGGCACCGGGATGTCTCAGCCTGAAATACAGCATTAAAGGTCCAGGCAGGGGAAGAGAGAAGGAGGATCAGGGCTGTTGATTAAAGTCTCTCCAGCTATGAACAACCGATTCTCTTATATCTGCCCACAAGTCAGGAAAATGGTATCAACAGGCACAGACTGAATTCTGTAAATCATTAGTGACGTTAACATCTTGGACATCCTGTGGATATTCTGCTTCTGATCCATGCAAAAGTAAGGAAATGCCTGCCAGCTGACAGAGACTATACTTGCGCAAAACACTTTCACTTGATCTTTCCAAATATTATAAGGAAAATTATCATTACTCACCCTGCCGAAACAATAGCCTGACATGAAACTTGACTACTTGGATGTACTGTTGCTCATAGTTAAGCAGCTTGTGGGTGAAAGTAATTGCTTGGAATAATTTCAGACGCTGCAATTTAAAGATCAGCTTCAAAATATCTACAAAGCACTTCACGGTCACACCTGAATCTTCCCATGGTCAAGTCCAGTCATAAAATCGGATACATGCAGTGTTCCGCAAGACTGTCGTTTTCTGAAGATGGAATTTTCCCACTTGATAGAGACTGTCTCCACTGCCAAGAACCACTTAAATATCTTGTTTTGACTTTATTTTCAGCAGCAATGGAAATACTGCATTGCAGAGTAGTTTAAAGCATCAGCAGGCATAGTACACAAAAAAACGCGCACAACTTTCTGGCATTTTTTGTTCCATCCTACAGAAAGCAACATTTGCTGTTGTTTGACAATGAAAGGACACTTTTCTAAGACCATCGAGAAAAAAAATCTTCCTCCTACAATAAAGGACACAAACAACTACAAAACTACAAGATACTGTGTCTAGCTACCATACACAATGCTTAAGCAGCACAATTTTATTTATGTCTATGCCTTATACGTGGGTTCAAGCACACAGCTACAACTGCATCTCTCAGCCACCAGCGACTGACACTCAGATCAGATAATACCAAGACATCAGGGCACAAATGCCACCATTTATGAAGAGATAAATGAACTCCATCATCCTCATAAAGATCCAGCAATAGTAATCAGAAAGGATGGACTCCCCTGCCCCTACCAGTTGCACCAGACTCTTCCCAGAAGGTGCATCCCTGGAAAAATGAAAAGGAAAATTGTGCTGCACTGGCCAAAACCAAGACTCAAGACACCATAAGACTTCTCTGTGAAATGCTAATCATGTTCTTTTTTATGACTTTTAAAAGCATTAAACCAAATATTAATGATGTTTTTGATAAACTTCCCCCACTCCCTCATGCAGGCATAAAGACGCGCCATTTCCATATTATATTGGTTTATTTCTGAGCCAATAATTATCTTGTAAATAAAAATTCTGTCAAAATATGGCACTCAATTCACCTAGGCAGTAAGACTGACTTTAAATATGCCAATCTAAATATGTATTTGCGCAAGCCTAAGTGACATTCACTTGAACATTGTAAATTATTGCCTAACTTCAGGAAACATTGATAAGGCTATTTTACAATAAATTTGTAGTAGTGTTGGGAAAAAAGCAAACCTGAACATGCAGACATTTCTATGTAAATAACATTAAGATTATGAAAACAGCAAGAGATGAGAATTAATATAAGACCACCGTGTTCCTTTTTGTTTGCCCATTTCATCAAAGTGTGCACTGAAAGACAGAACGTATCATCTCCATAGCAGTTTTCTGGACACTCTTAATTGATACAATGCAACAAACCCCTTTTTGGAACCAAAAAAAAGCTTTTTAATATATTTATAGTAACACAAAAACTCTGGAGGTTGGCAAAACCTTTCATTGCACAAACAGTACGCTGTGATCAGTGCAATTACAGAGGAACGACCATTTCCCATGTTGATCTGGTCACAGTTTTTTCTGTGTACAGAAGAGAAGCTGGATAAATTACAGCAAAGAAAAAGAAGTATTTTATATTTACCAATAATCAGAGAAGGTAAATATTAAAGGTAACCATTTTTAAATCAAAAGGATCAGAGGGCCTGTGCTGTTAAGTATCATTATGACTGATTCGTTTGCTTAAAGAGAGGGGCTATGATAAGAACCGAAATAGCTATTTTTAAATACTAAAATAGCCATTTTTACACTAACAAAGCACATATTGAAGTTATTTAGGATATATGCTTTCTTAAGGTATGTTTTCACAGAAAACAGATAAGCAGAAACAGTTATCTCCTGAAGCAATGACTTACAGTTCTTAATATTAATTTTGCAGATTAGATGTTATTTTGTGCAAATTTACTTAACACAGTTGGCTGACTGTTGGATACAAACTAATCAGTGTGGCTAATGACTGGCTTTATACACTCTTTGAAGGCAACATCGTGCTAAGCAGAAGTAAAATGTGAAGACTTCCAAGGATGCCTCCTTATAGGGACATAAGGAGGGGCATGATCATAACAATGTTTACATTTAACTTCTTGCTCCAGCCTTCTCTGTGGTAGGAATGTAACCTCACCTTTATTTCCAGGTGAAAGTCACTCACCACTCAAAGCTCATATGGAGAGCCCAGATTGATGGGCAGTGTTGCTGGAGGCAGGGAAGCAGCCTTCATTTGCGTTCCCAGGCAGCAAGTACCCGGCCATCCCTGAGGAATTTCATATTCGAAGATCATGGTGGAAATTCGGCATTTATGGCTCTGCCTATTAACATCATCACCTTTTCCTTCCAAGCACAAAACACAGGGTTGTCATCTCGCCCCACAGAATGGCCATGGGTGGTATTTGCCTCCCGGGCAATGGCTGTTTGCACACTGAGCAGAGGTCTGAGCAATCCTCTTTCCTGTTTATGCTAAACAACCACCTTTTTGCCAAAGCATGCAGTGATTTCCATCCAGGTGTTATTAAATATACAGTAGGTATTTTCACTGCAAGATACAAATAGCATTGGCATTGACAGAAAAACATGACCATTATGGGAAGTTGATGCATAATGGATCAAGTTTTTCTTCCTGTATTTGGAATACTACTTCTATTAGCTTGTATAAAAGGCAAATCCCTCTCATTTCTTCCTCGACCTGTTCTGTGAAGCGTGAAAACAGACAGTCACCTCTCTTGTGCAGACTCTGTCCTGAACAGTCTATTTCAGAGCCTAACTTCTTTCAGATTTCTAGTCTCAGCAACTTTATTCAATTACAGAACAAATAAGCTATTGGCTTACAGAAGTTACATCTCACAAAAAGAGAGTTCAGGAACGCATGCATTTCTTTTCAGTGGAAGCAAATTATAGCCTGCTGGGTTCTCCTCTCATCTAGATACGAAGTAGAACTGTTCACAGTTTCAGTTGAACATCTTTCCTTTTGGAAATGTCAAATTAAAAAAAAAAAATTAGTAACGCACAGTCACTTTTCAGAATAAGAAAATAAAGATTGTTTGAGAAATGTTAGCCTCACCCACAGATTTCCATAATTTTTTTTTTTTTTTTTGCACGGCTTCATACCCGCTCTCCCTTTGCACCACGCTGTAACGAAGTGGCTGGATACACCAGGCTTAAAAATTGCCTCAGGCACCGCAGAGCGTACAGGCAAAGCCTCTCTCATACCTCTATGATGCCCTTTTGCTCCCTCCTCTGCAAGTGGTATAAATGGAGGGACAGTCGCTTTCTAAGGAGCTCCTACCTTCCACCAGTCCTTACTGCCACGAGTACTTCTTGTTTTGACTGGCTCTGTGACACCGGTCTTGGGATGTAAGACGGCAGAAGCTATTTTCCCTTTATTACCAATCATGCTGTTGAGAATCCAGACTAAGCCACGTTTAGAATTCACACATTATAGCAAAGAGATTGGCTGTAAACCAGCAGGTCCAGTACGTATCAAGTAATTTCAGAGAAAGTAATTCAAAATGTCTTGCGTATCTCTGCAAAGTATTTCTTCAAATAAAAATGCAATGCGCTTAGCTGAAATAAAACATGCTGCATCTCTGCCTTGACCAAAATTGTTTTATTTTCTTGTGCTTTTATATCAAGATTAGTAAGAAAAATGGTAAAAGGAATTTTTCTAAGAGGTGGCATTGATATATCCACGTTCAATGAATAAGAACCACCATTCCCTGCATTAAGAATCAATGCTATAAACATGTTGCCTGTACCATGCATTTCTGTCTGTCTGTACTCCCGTATTTAACGCCATCTCAGGTCCACATAAAGTTCTGTAATTCAGAGACTTAAAGAATATTTCTTTAATATTCGTTCACATACCATCAAGACCATTATGATGGCTGTAGTTTCTTTTTCCCAAAATACTTAGCGAAGAGTGACTGGGGGGTGCAAGCAGTCGTTTTGCACTTGGACTTTGAAGGCTTGGTGTTGACCTGATTACATTGGGTTTCACTGCAGGATGAACCTCTGTTTGAGACAAAAGAAAGAGATAAAAATTATAGATACCTGATTAAAAAAAATAAATAGAAATAGTCTATTCAACATGCTAAATTTATATTTAAATTTCCAGTGAACGTAAAAAAAAGTTTCTTCTGAACAAGTGTATTTACAGGGCCTCGAATAACAATTCAAACACAATTCTTTATACCTCTAGTTCCTCTAAGTAAGAAAACTCTGTTTCAGTGCTATGGTGGTGTGCTGGTTTTGGCTAGGATAGAGTTACCTTCTTCATAGTAGCTAGTGCAGGGCTGTGTTTTGGGTCTGTGCTGGAAACAATGCTGATAATTCAGAGATATTTTAGTTATTGCTGAGCAGCGCTGACCCAGAGTCAGGGCCTTTTCTGCTCCTCACCCCACCAGCGAGTCGGCCGGGGGTGCACAAGAAGTTGAGAGGGGACACAGTGGGAACCGCTGACCCCAACTGGCAGTGGGATATTCCACACCCTGTGACATCATGGGGGAAGATATAGGAAGGGGGAGAGGGGAAGCTGTTTTAGAGTGATGGTGTTTGTCTTCCCAAGTCACCGTTACACGTGACGGAGCCGTGCTCTCTTGCAGATGGCTGAACACTGGTCTGCCCCTAGGAAGTGGTGAGTCAATTCCTTGTTTTGCTTTGCGTTCACAGCTTTTGCTTTACCTATTAAACTGTCTTTACCTCAACCAGGGGGAAGTTTTCTCACTTCCACTCTTCCGACTCTCCTCCCCATTCCACCCAGGGTAAACAGCTGCGGGGAACTTAGTTGCCAGCTGGGGTTAAACCATGACAGGTGTAGATGTGTAAGCATTTCAGAGGTCAAACAGATAATACAAATCAACCTGAAACAGGTCTGTGTTTACGTCTTCCTTACCCTTTTGAGGTTTGTATTGGAGCTACACGCCTACAGTTTTATTAGCAAGCAAATAAAAGCATTTTATTAGAGTGAAATCACCTCAATACCTCAAACTATCCAATATTTTCTGTTGCAATAACAAGCTTTAATAACAAGTCACAAACTGCTAGAGTCAGAGGGCCAGCCACAGCAGGGCTCTGAAGCTAGAATTACTCCAAATCTGCAGCAGGCACACAAAAATGGTTAGGATTGCACTGGGTTCCCCAGGTACTGCTGGACTCACACACAGAGTCATTATTTGGGAGCTTCAAACATCCCAGAGTATCTAATAGGGTTCACAGGGCAGGATTATTTTGACTAAGGAGCCAGAAAGGTGGGCAAGAGGTGGTGAAGCACATCTGTCGAGAAAACCTCAGGGTGGCAGCTGCTGTGTTTGCCAAAAGCTGATAAGCTGTATAGAAATGTCTGGGTTATCTGCCAGACAAAAGTCACAAAAGGAATCCTCAGCAGTCTGCTTGTCCAGAAATCTGCTGAAACAATTAATTTATTCCCACCACGCACTTGGGTTCAAAATGTCACCACTATGTACATCCTCGGACAGATCCAAATTTGCGAGGGGAGTCAGATGGCCCGAGGGCAGGTCCCCGTCCTTCTGACCCAGTCACAAGGGTTCCAGCTGCTGGCACTGCGTGGGTTGAGAGATGCTTACAGCCCGATTACATCCAGCCACCCTGTGTCCCCACGAAGCAGAACAGACCTCTGGGCTGAGAACATGAGGGCAGAATCACAGAATCATAGAAACATCAAGGCTGGAAAGGACCTTAAGATTATCAGGTCCAACCTACAGCCCTACACCACTCTAACACTAAACCATCTCCTGAAGTGCCACATCCAACTGTTTTTTAAACACGTCCAGGGATGGTGACTCCACCACCTCCCTCAGCAACCCATTCCAACGCTTTACCATCCTTTCGGTGAAGTTTTTCCTAATATCCAATCTAAACTTCCCCTGGCGCAACTTGAACCTGTTCCCTCTTGTCCTATCACTACTCACTAGGGAGAAGAGACCTAGAGGGACTGGAACACAGATCAGGAGAGTCAGCTGCCCAAGTGGAATAAGATCAGAAGACAAAAAGTACTTTCTCTTTTGTAGCCTAGAAGAGTGCTTCCTTCTGCTTTTCTGTTTATAAAATTAACCATAGAAGCTGGGAATATGCAAAACCTAAAGTGAGGGCAGGAATCCAAGGGTGAGGCCCTCCAGCCTCTGCCATTCACTGCTAGAATGCAACAGAAACAGAAACCACTGCACAAAAGTCGAGGTCCACGTGATAGCAGATTTTTCCTCTTTCAAGAGCACCAAGGAAGTTGGATATCCAAGAGTTCACCTCCCGCTCCCACGGGAAGCCTTTGCAGGCAGCCTGCAGGTACCCAGCCCACCCACACTGACTGCAGGGGAGGCTGGGGACGCGCCACAAGAAGTCAAGATAACCTTTAAAAGGCAGAGACACAGAGGTGGGACAGCCAAACAGCACTGTCAGCATCTAAACAGGTGGAAAAGAGTAGGATGGGTACAGTGACTTGGCCAGGCTGTACCAGGAACAACAGGCCAGGAGGAGACATCAACAATTTTCACGTTTGAAAAGACTTTGCTTAATTGTTAACCACTAGTTTGGTCAGAAGCTTGTGATCAGACTCTTGATGCATGAACACCCGCATTTGAGGTACTTCAAGAGGGTCAGACTAGAAAAGAGTGGAGTAGGGTCATGCGTGGGCAATGCCAGGGTACAGGTAACTGCTTCAGAGTAGTCCTGTAGGTTTGGGTGTGCGTGTAAAGGCTGGTTTGATGTCACCAATCTTCTCACCACTGAGATGACAGCTTTTTACTGCCATTCATTGCACTGCTCATCTCCTTTTCACAGAATTAGGAACACCAGGCACCTGGCACATTTCATGGCACGTCCCATTTTTCATGTTGTAGAGAAAACGCATCTATTTTGGGTTTTTTACTAAGATGGGAACAGAGGTGTGCTTAATGTTAAAAACACTACTGATAGCTAAAGCAAAACTTTGAACTGAAATAGAAAGGTTTGCACCATTTGAAGATGATTGGAATTTGGATTAATTTGGCAATCTTTTCCAGTTTTCTGACGGAAATGGTTAATTTTCAGGTCTAACACACTAACAGGCTGCCCAGGGAGGTGGCCGAGTCACCATTCCTGGATGTGTTTAAAGGTCATTTAGATGTGATGTTGGAGGATATGGTGTAGGGGTAAGTTTTGTAGAGTAGGGTTAATGGTTGGGCGTGATGATCCCAAGGGTCTTTTCCAACCCGAATGATTCTATGATTCTAAATTGATACCTTATTTGCCAAAGAGCTCCAGTAGCCACCACAATAATCCCAGATGCATCAGTATAGCAGAATTCATAAATTCCTCCTGTCTACAAGCATATAGATACTTCAAATTTTTCAGTGTTAAGCGAACAGTCAATTGCCTTCCTTCAACACTCTTCATTGTGGAGGACACTAATCCTCCATTAGATTACCACCAAGGCTGGCCCTTCTCTTTCTGCAGCAGAGAAGCTAGCAAGGCCAAGCTCTCCCTCTAAGTTCTAGAAATGAAATTAATTAAACAGCCAGGACCACTTTTCAATGCACCGAGTCCTTCCTGGAGTCTTCACACCTTACACTCACTCATTCATACAGACTTGCTTCAGATATTTGCATGCTTTAAATCAGCACTTGCTGACCAGCTGCTTCATCACACCTGAGAATGGTAATGAGGCATTTCAGAGGTTTTTGTCTGAATTATGTTATCCTATCATATTATTGTATTATGGAGTAACAGTAATTAGGGAATCTTTTAATTCCTGCTGCTCTTGTTCTATTGCCTAGTATTTCACTGAAAATGTCCAAGCGACCTGCACCTTCTGCTAACTCAGAGAACTAACTATAACATCCAAATAACCCAAACTCATTAACCACACAACAAATAACCAGCCAGTCAGATATAGTCTGCATGATCATTTCTGAAATAAAAATAAAACCTTGTAGTATCATAAGAAAAAATACAGAAAGAACATATTAGGAACCCTTTTTAAAAGGCTGCAGCCTCAAACAAACAAATAGCAATGACAACTCTAAAAACTTCTCCCATTCCCAATACTGTCACTAGTGTAAAAAAAAAAAAAAAGTAAAATCCAAAGCAAGCAAAGAAGAGTTGAAGTCTCCTAGTGAGTCACTTAAATAAGTATCCTGGATTCCAGACATGCTTTGGCAGCTGCATCTCCCTCTCATCTCAACATGCATCCCAGTCGGGAACGTTAGCCTGGTTTCCTCAAAACTAAGAGGCAATATAGGGCATTTAATTAGCCAGAGGTTTGCCCTAGGAGGTTTGTTTAGTAAGCACAGCAATGACAGAGGAGGTTACAGGGGATTAGCCCCAGCGTTCTAGAGGGCAGGGCCTACTTTCAATGCTTAACATACCTCACCTGTGGAACTGGCAGCCAAGAAGCAGAACAGGGATGAAGGGAAGCGATGACCCAGTGGTGTGCAGGGCACTAAGATCCTCTCTGCCTTACCAGTAGCACTGAAAACAGTAGTGCCCTGAGACACGCAGTTAATGATGCCAACAAACGTCTGTGCGAATGGCAAAGCAGGAGTTTTTAAAAGAAAACAAATGCCTCCTGGATAAGGTATGACAACATACTTAATACTAAATTTTATGAGAAAAATAATGCAAGCTTTACTTATTCACTGGAACGTGCAAAAAGCCTGAATAAACAAAAAAATACATCACAAACTAAACTAAAAAGAGCCATTCAAAGCTAAATGGTGAAAAAAGCGCCTTTCTCTAGCCATCCTTATATAGTTAATTCAGACGCCTGTGTTTCACTGCACTGGGTATGCTTCACATCCCTGTAACACACGTTATTTGCTTTCAACTGTACTGAGATACTTTCACTTCCCATACAGTTAAATGCTAAGTGGAGTCTGCAGATACCTGATATATTTTATCAGTGTTAATCTTCTAAAAACCCTTCACCTAAGTACACAAAATGCTGTCTCCCACTGTTCATTTTCTCCCATTAAACGTACCGACGGAGGATCCAAGAACTCTCACCAGCTAAATAACACGGCACTAAAAATGTGTTGCATCTTCTAATACTACACACGCTGCTGCTTCTTCTTTTGACTGCGCAGACAAGTCATTGGGACAAACAACCTCCTGCCCGATTGCTCCCCTTATAACCCTGGGTCCACCAAGTCAATCAAAGCAGTCCGCTCCTCATCCACCCTAACGGAAACATAGGTACGGCACACAGCTGGGCTGCCTCTACGGAAATATCACCGGCTTTTTTCTTAAACTCCATGGCAGAAAGAATAAAAATTCAGTGAGAGTGGGCATCAACTCTTCATTATCCAGTTTTCTGAAGTCTGAATTTTGTTAAAATTGATGTTCTGGAAGAACAGTCATAACTTGATTAATAGCTGACTTCAGTAAGTCAAGAGACCTTTATTGTTTACTTTGTTCTAACACAGAAATAAATCCTCCTGTTGATTGAAATTTTGAGCAAAACATTTTGACTGTGCTCTACCCTCAGCTTCCCTTCTACAGAATGAGATTAATACACTGCAGAATTACACACTGTTTCTCTGATCAATGCATTGATTTCTATATTTGAGGATTAATAGAAAGCCTCTGAGGTAACTCGACTCATATATCTGTGTAAAGAGTCAGTGGTGGTTCCTTGCAAAGAGGACAATTTTCACATTTTTAATAAAGAAACACAATTACTAGAATTTCTCCGCATTATCTTAGGAGAATTCATTGTCATCTTGGCTGTGATCTCAGTACAGATTTCATTGTATCTTTTAAAATTATGTCATCAAATTACAAGTTTAGTATCTCCGTGTGGCTGAGGTCTCCTTCCTCTGTCTCCCTTCTGTTAAGCACATAGGAGCACTACAAGTGGATCCAAGGGGAATAGTAGAGTAGCACTGAGCATATTGAGGATCTCCCCTTTGAGTGCCTATTTTTTTATTTTAGATTACCAGACTAGTTTTCACACTCTAAATTACATCAAGTTTCACTCTGCCATTTTGAACCAGTATCAGGCAGCCTTCTTCCTGCATCCTGCAAATTCAGTTACAAAGTTTTGCAACTGACAGTGGACCAGACATTTTATTAATTTATTAACTTTATAGTTTTCTTGTTCCTAAAATAATAAATATTTCATTCCATTCAAATACGATTTTTAAGTACCGGTACTTGCTGACTGTTCATTTAGTTTGTTATTCCCTCGAGACAGATACGCACCTAAATACCCAATGATACATGACAGTGGTTTTCTGGTGCTTTTTATCTTCAGAGGATTTCCAGCAAGTTCACAATGTCGATCTGCATCTGAGAATTTTAAAAAATAGAAACACAGTTTAAATATTTTACCATTACAAATATAATTAGGATACACCAGCCAGTTTCTGACTCGCATTTTTACCACAAGCTTGTTTTTTCCTTTTAGTAAGTGTTCTTTATCAATGCCAATAATAACGGATATCTAAACGCAGGCCACGTCCTCATTCACTCAAGCAATGTTATGATTTTTTTAATTTTTTTTTGTTAGTTCTAACACAAATTTGACTGCATTTTTGGCTTACAAAGTTCTTTTGAAGACAGCTAGGCAAATGAAACACAGATGAAAACATGAATACTAAAATAAAAGCAGCTTTGGCCATTAAAAATAATTTACCTTGAATTCTTCATTGTTTTCTACAAGCTTGTCTGGCTCTAAATGGAGTAACAGAGGGAATCACAGAATGGCCTAGGCTGCAAGGGACCTTAGAGATCATTTAATCCAACCTCGCTGTCATGGGCAGGGATGCCTCTCAACTAGATCAGGCAACACATGGGGACCCAACGGGGATCAAACCCATGACCTTGGTGTTATCAGCACCACACTCTAACCAAGTGAGCTAACCAGCCCCCAGAAAGATCTAAAATTGGGGCTACTGATTTCTGTCATGTCTTACTTGTGTGGTAAGGTGATTCACATAAATATTAATAACTAAAACAGAACACAGGGCAAAATGAAGGTTAAAAAAAAAATAAAATCAAAACTTTCTGGACAAAGTGGTCAGCTGTAATCAAGTATGACAGAACTCAAAGGTCTCAAAGACTGTGACTTCCTGCAGAGTAAAGAAATTTTTCCATCTACACATCTTCACTGTAAAAAAAAAAAAAAATAGAAAAAAAGACACTGAGGTCTTAACATATGGACAGAGAGCACAATTTCCATGCCTGAGGCAAAGCAAGTTCAACCAAAGGTATCAGGTGGGCATTCCAAAGCACACCTATCTATTAAAACAGCTAAATCTGTTTAATAGCAGCAAACTTTAACCCACAATATAGTAATCTCACATGAAGTATAGCAAACTTTATCATCTTTATGCACTACATGCAGAAGGACACAAACTTTACATTGTGTATCACTCTCAAGCGTAAAACCACAGAAAAAAATTTAGGTAGGAAGTTGTCGCAAACTAAATTCAAACCAAGTCTGAAAATCAAACACTGTCTTCCTCATGAACAATAAAAATATGAGGAAGGTCGCTGAAACCGATAAGGAAAAATAAATTTAAAAAGGAGTATTATATTTCATAGTGCTTTTTTTCAAACATCAAAAGCAGAAAGTGTGCTAGTGCCCGTAGCAACAGGAGATGATCAAGGCGTGAAGCAAATATGCGAGTAAGACAGAGGCATGTCAGAAAAGCTGAATGCATTCTTTGCATCAGTGTACACTGCAGAAAAACTTAAAGAAGCTCACTTCCAAAATCCTTGTATGTGGAAAGTACAAGAACTGCGTCGTATCGAAGTGTCTATAGGAAATATTTTAAACCAAACTGGTTAATGAGTAAAAACAATTTACCAGGACCTCGTGGAATTCATCCAAACAGAAACTGTTGAGCACGTACATGCTGGTGTTTAACTAATGCTTAAACTGGTCTTGGTTCAAGAGAGCAAAACCATGGCAGATGTGACACCATTCTTCAGTAAGTAGGTCTGCAGGCTGGCAAAAGGGCTGAACTATTAATAGAGGCACTCGGGTAAATATGGACACACCAAGGGAGCCAACAAAGACCTTGTAAAGGGAAAACACATTCAATGTGTTCAAATTTTTCAGCAGTGCGTCCCATCCTTGCAACGAGGACGACTGCACGTGGGGCCGTACCAGCAGCAATGAAGCTCGACAAGAGAGGTGACCCCTTTCCCTTGTTCCCCATGAAACCAGATCCTGTGTTGAGTTCTGGGATCTCCACTACAAAAGAGATATGGACATCCAGGAGCAAGCCCAGCAAGTGGAGAGTCACCAAGCTGGTTGCGGGCTGGAGTATACGACATACACAGAGAGTCTGAGGGAACTGGGTCTGGCCAACCTTGAGATGAGAAGGCCAAGGGAAGACCCAACTGCCACCTCTAACCACCTGGAGGCAGAGCACAGAGAAAACCAAGTCAGACCCTTCTCAGAGGTACATGGGGGACAGGACAACATACCACTGCTGTCTGTGGCAACTGACACAAGCTGATGGGAAATTCTCATTAGGTGTAAGGAAAAGATTATTTACTTTGAGGTTGATCAAACATTGAACAGGTGTCCAGAGAAGCTGTGGAGTCTCTGTCCTTGGAGATACACAAATCTCATGTGGACAGAAGGTTCATGCACACATGAACTTTATGCAGGGGGTGGGATCTGAGACCTCCAGAGGTCCCTTCCTACCTACACGTCCTGTAAACCAGTGATTGCAAGTGTCACAGGTCTGTTGGGAGGGTGACAGAGCATTGAAACAGGCTGTCCAGAGAGGTTGTGGAGTCTCCTTCTCTGGAGACTTTCAAAACCTGCCTGGATACATTCCTGTGTGATCTGCTCTATGTGATCCTGCTCTGGCAGAATCTGGCTGTGATTCTGTGAATCATGACACATACACATGCAGCTGATCTGGCATCCAACTCGGCACGTCAATTAGCTTTTAACAAACTGTGTCACCAAAGACCATTGCTGTCCAGCTGTCACAGGTTAAAAGATTCTCTCTTCAGGGATTAGCACCCAACTAAAATTAATTTTCTTTGCAATCCTCAAAAGGATCTGCTGTTCAACATCGAAAAGTGCAGGAAAAGAGGTGATTAGAGAACTACATCTTCCTGATAAGACATTACCAAAACTAATCAAACCTAAAACTGATTGCAAAGGATATCAGGAGCATCAAGCAACAAACGCAAATTAATTCTCAAGGGGTAAAATGACCACGGCATAGATATAACAATGTATTCTACACCAACACCCCCATACAGAAGAGAATTCATGCAGTCAGTGTCAGTAACTTTCTAAAAACATCTAGACAATTCTAAAGAGTGGTCACTTAAAAAGAAAAATCAGAATTTTAGAAATTATGATGACAGGAAAATACTCATGTGACTCTGTAAAATGATAGGAAACCTGTATCTTGAAGTGCATGTAATTTGGGGCACCATAACCCGAAAGAGAATACAGGACAATTAGAAAAACTCCAGGGAGCAACCTTACAAACAACGGTGTGAAAATGATTATTTATGAGGTTTTGAACATCCATAATCCAGAAAAGTGATGACTGTTGTGGGTATTAGAGGTCAATAAAATTAGGAATGCCATGGAGAAGACGATAGCGAATGAGACTTGTTCTTTTAGGGTTGAAAGTTTTTTTTAGTGATTTCCTTTTCAGATTTGTACGCTTCTTGAGCTTTCTTAGAGACTTTCATTGGGGAGTTATCTCTTTTTGACATTCATACCTCTATCACAATTCAGATTATCTAATGAATGTACTGTGTTCTATGTATTCCCTGTATTCGTCTTAGAAACTTTGGGGGAAAAAAATAGTGTGTTCTTTTGAACTCTGTTACTGGCTTATAAAATCTGGCACAAATTGTAGTCAAAGACAACAGCAGAGAGAACATTTTCAACCTAGATGCAGCCGAAAGATCTTCCACAGGTATCAAAATAAAGGATGTAAAACATTTGTGGGTATCGGTTCACAAACAATGTTACTCATCAGATAAATGGGCAGTTTTATGTCAGTGAAGCAGGCTGTACGCTTACAAAGACAAATGAGTAGCATTTTACATATTCTACTTAATTTTCACTTGACTTGTTTTATCGAGCCAGACCGTAACAAGCAAGCACTGTGTACCAAAACTTGTTATTAAATCTGCAGATTTGAAAGTATGTTTTGATCATGAGCAGTCTACCCATTTCCAGATAACTGTAAGTATATTATACACATATTACCATCCACTGAAAACATTTTGACAATCACGTCTACATAGATGGAGTGTTGTTATCCAAATTTAAAATTACTATTATTAATATATATAGTTATATTGATAAAACTGTATCCGAGCAGGAAAATAATGAAAAGAAAACAAAACTCCAAAATCTCCCTGTGCTGAAGCAGTGAGGTTCACAGACACACGGTTCGCTGCCATGCATAGATCAACATGCTCGTAAGCTGGAAACAGACCCAAATTGTGAGTGACTGTCTAGAGAAGAATGCCCACTTCGGTATCCTCTAATTAAGAGGCCTCCTATAGACAGGATAGCTTTGCTTACCTTTCTCAAAAACACGCAATATATTCAAACTAAAAAGAAGGTATTTTGCCTAATTTAGAGCATGGGAATTTCCCCTTATGGGACAGTTCGCCAATTCTAATTATTCCTGAAAAATCCGTCAGACAAGTTTATTGTCAACAGCTACAGTGAGTCTATTATCTTCAGGCAGAACAAAGTCCGAGACATCCACAAAGGGTTGTGCTCCTAGCAGGAGGTGCCGTGTCTTCTCAGTCTCCTGGTGACCATCTCCAGACTGAACTGGGATGTAAATGCATCGTCTCTACTACCTCCTGCTGGCATCTGAGCTGGGGTCATGCTGTACGGTTCACCACTAATGAGAAAAATCTAATTCTCTGCACTAACCAAAGGAACAGAGACATAGAATAGGGCCTTGTTTTCTGCCAGTAAGTGTAATGGGCCAAGGGAGATGATGTGGGTGGAATTACAATAACAACCAAAAAAAACCCAAAAAAACCAAAACCCTCCCAATTCTATCTGAAACCTGGGTTCACTTAAAAGATGGCTGGGCCCAAGATTAGCATTCGCAGAGGCTTCCTTGCCCCTCCAAAACAAAAGCAGTATTTACAGAGGAGTTCAGGTGGACTGCAAAAATCAATTTATTTTATGAGCAAGCTCTGACTGGCTTTTTCAGACTCTCTCAGAACTGGGAATTAGTTTCATTTACAACCTGGCACTTCAACAAATCTCATATGACTAAGCAGGCATAAAAGCTGGTATGCTGCAGGGTAAGCGCCCTAGCATCCTCCTGCCTTTAGATTTTATGGTTTCCGAGTGTTGGTACGGTGCCTACTGCAACGTAGTTGGGAAATGCAGTTAGATTTTTCAAGTACCAGTTTGGCACATGCAAAGAGTCAGGCGAGTCTGACAAAGCATCTAAGCTTTGCCACGAGATTCAAGTTTCGGCACAGCGACACGGGAAATAAATTCCAAATGAGTTCTTGGACGTCCTAACCATCTCACACCGTATCACATCATGGGTGACCTGCGACTCCGGCCAGGCTACTATCGTTATGATTGTGATTTCTGTAACACTAACACAGACATTCATTCAGCATTGCAGTTATTTAGCAGTATCCAACATATGAAATAATTTCTATTAATCCAATCTCTTTTAAAAACTAAAAAATTCTAAAACTGCTCGCATCAAACCATCCTTAGAAAAGGATTCAAGGCATTCTCAGGAAGAGAAAGCCTATTTAGCTACAACGTTAAAATCTACACAGCGCTCTGAACACAGGTCACCAGATAAAAGTACAGGAACACAACTAGAGGACAATATTTTAATTTACTTACTTACTAGGCTTTACTAGATTAAGAATATGATGATGACAATGCAGGCAAGATCACTGTATGACTCCACAGAGAGATACTGCCAGAAACAGGATACGTGCGTGTGTGTGTATATATGTGCCCATGTACACATAGAGAAACATGAGTCAAATTGAGGTATAATCTGGTTTCCACCATTATAAAATAAATTGAATGTTATGTTCAAAAAGCACTGACAACTGTGATGATTTTTTTTTTTAATGGCATTCAAAAAGACAAAATTGCAAGGTTCAAATTTTGCTTTAAGCAAAAAGAATAATGAAGGACAGACTACAAGGAAAAAAAATATCGCTCTGCTCTTGAGGTTAATCTGATGTGGCACTTTTTCATTCAAAGGAGCAACCAAGCAGCACTCACAGCACTGCCAGTCTGATACAAGAATGATAATTTCCTGCTGAAAAAGCTCAGCTTTCCACTCCTTTGTTTTAAAGTTGGACCACACATGTAACACTTGTTCAAATATGATGATTAACAGTTGGATGAAACATTTTTTTCCTCCTATTTTTTTTGTTCCTTAAACAAAAGCTTCATCTTCTTTCAAATTGAGTTACTGCAGTGAGTAAGAAGAAACAGGGGTATGAATAAAAAGATTCAAGGTTCAAGTGAACTTCTAAAATTAGTTTTCATCTATGATTCAGCAAAAAGTCCATGCCAAATACATAAATTAAAAGGTACAATGCTCCCCTCTCAGAAAAATAACTCGTCTTTTGTAATAAGGATTAAAAATACAATCCTAGTCCAGCTTTAGACACACTTCTCCCAGAAAGTACAACCCACTTGGTTCACAGAGTGGACATAAGGTTTCCTTAAATTTGAGAATTGCTCCTAACTTGCATAGCTTTGAAAGAAAAAAGAAAATGGCCAACAGGCCAACTAAATAAAGACAATGAACAGAGATATTCACCAAGTTCTGGATGACTGCAGAACTAGATAAGAGATTGCATGTGAAGAATCGCTGGTGTTACAGTACATAAGGGGGAAATAATTATTCAAAACCAGATTTTAAAGTCTCCATGGAGCAAATGTCTTATAATCGACACTAACATCATCAGCATGCCAGTTAAATATGCTGGGAAAACATTCAGCATTAATCTAGTAAATACAGTTATAAAACCAACATCCAATATTCTGAAAAGGCTCATATAATACCAAGCATCTGCTCTGAGAACTGCATCCACGGAAGACCAGGAAACACAACCAGTGTGAACAGTAAAATGACGCGCTCAGTGCAGATGCAAAACCTGCTGACATGGCCAGTGACTGCAGCAGAACTTACACACCCACGCACAGAGAGAGACTTACTCTTGCTACCTACAACTCCTAAACTGTTCTCTCTATTTTGGCTATAAAAAGAATAAGCATAATGTAGATTTATTTTTTTTTTAACTGAAATTTGAAACGGGAACAGGTCAAAAAATAAAAAGATGCAACTATGATGAAACAATAGACATGTCTATCACCACCATCTGATCACCCCAGGAACAAAGAGCTGTGTTACAGGCCAGATTTAAATTCTTATGCATCCTCAGCTCCTTATTCCTTGACTAACCCCCTTGAGAAAAAGTAAAACATGCACGGATCTATGCTTTCCGCTCAGTGAAAGAATGAACAAACAATACAAAAGCAAACACCTTTCACACTGCCTGGTAAGGAAGCATGTTTTTTGTGTCACAGCACTGATTTCTCCTTCATGCCCCCGATTTTTTTTAAATGACAATTTTTAGTACGTGAATGAGTTAGTTATCCCCCTTCTTAATTCATTTGAAATGTTTCCCCAGCCTGAAATCTGTTCAAGGCAGCGAGACTTTATCCAACGTGTTGGTGATATGCTGGACAAATGAAAAAATGAAAAGCAAAAGCGTATAGACAAGAAATGTTTATTGAAAAAGAAAATAAAATTAAAAGACAAAAATGGGTGGGAAGCACAGCACACAGAACTAAGAATTAAAAAAACATCTTACATTCTGCCTTAATGGCAGCACAGTTAATAGGGACAAAGGGACGTCTCGCTGCCTGCCGCAGCCGGAGGGTATTTTTGCAGACCTGACGGGCCAGTTTTGTCCAACACGTTGTGTGAAGAAAGAAAGCCTGACGTGTTTTCACTGCCGATTTTGGACTCCCAGTGTTACGAACTGGAGTTCCCTGCGTGGCCTGCCGGGACATATGAGTCCTAACATGGGGTTCCTGTAGAAGTAAAACAAAACAAATCATAACATATACATCTCAATTACAGCATTAAAAAATAAAAATTAAAAAAAAAATCCACAAATTGAATAAAATCCCAAGGTTAATCAAAGTAATATGTAGAACCACTAAATAAAGAACGTGGGGGTTATGCAAGAAGCTGTGTAACACAATGCGGAGCTCTATGGTGAATGGATATATAATGCCCTTCTAGATAAGTAGTTATATTAATGTTTTATAAATAACACACCATTTGATTGATAAGATAACATTTCTCTACCAAAAATGCATGAACCGGATGTTTATCTCAGACTTGGTCATATAAAGACATGGCAGGACCTGCCATGACATAAGCCAGGAAAAGGATTAATAAATTAAATTTTGTAAAAGAGAAGTTGAAAACATACATAAAATATTCAAACCACAGCAGTCTTGTCAAAGCACCACATTTAATTTTAGGAAATTTTATCTATGCAATCCTACCTCTGTAGGTTGGCTGGAAGACAGTTTATCTTCATCTGTCTGTGTGGGCATCTTCAGGCCACCATATTTCTTCCAATAAATCCAGCAAGATGCACACAATCTACATTGCATATTAGGAGGACCCCAAGAATACCACTGGTGAGACTGTGCAGCTAAGGAGGAAAAAAAATTAGAGAACAGCTGAAGTGGTGCATGCTACATCCAACATAATAAAGCCAAATGCTGTAATAGATGGCATTTCCTAAGGCCATTATATGGATATATCATTTACACATTTCACATAAAGAAAATAAGAACCTGGATTTTTAGTTTGTTGTTTAAAAAAGCACCTCAAAAGTCAACCCTGAACAGACATTTCACAATACTTCCCTACTTAACCTGAAATAAGTGACTTTGTATTGACAAAAAGAGATTTTTCCTTGCAGAAGACAACCAAGAAAACCAACCAACCAACAAACTAAACCCCTGAATCCAAACTTCAAAATCCTGTAAGTCCTCCACTATTTCTAATCTTACCGTGGAAGACAGGCTTGTTACGTTGCTGGCTACTTATTGGAATTACTAAAGATCTGGGAGCTTTGCTCAAGTCATGTAAAGTGAGTACTTGTAAGACAAGATCCACATAAGAAAAGGATACACCTTCATTGACCTTGGAGATGCACTTGTACCTTTATCTTACACACATGGAGATTCAGCAGGAAAAAATAATTTTTTTTCTTTTCTTTTCATAATCTTTCACAAGAAATGTTTAAAAAAAAAAAGTAAATAACTTGAACAAACTTTCTATATACAGAAGATGATTTTCATTTAACTAGTGTTTAAGACACAGGAAGCCACAGCAACAGTAAGTAAAGAACGTGGTAGGCCTTTTCAATTCTTTCCAGTTCTGGATTTTAATACGGCTTCTCTCATATAACCTATATTGAAAACTGAAAGTAAGTTCACCAGAGATCACAAAATACTAGAAAGAAAAACTCAAAACCTCCTTCACTGCCTGCTCTGCCCCCCAGCACCACCATCACAAGGCAGGGGAGGGAAAAAAAAATCCCAAATTCAACAAGCCCTGCAACCTCACAGCATTCTGAAAGGGAAAACATATCAGTGTTACCATATTATATAACTTTATCTTTCCCTATTTCCTGAGCCGTACAAAAAATAAATAAATAAAAAAAATCAAAAAAAGTGGATTAGAATATTGACATTTGATCAACATGCTGAAGCTACAGTTCACTGAAAGTTATCCCCTATTTATAGCATGCAAACAAAAGTACATACATTTGTTTAACAGTGCACATTAAGATTAGAACTATTAAAAATATTATTATTTATTTTTAAAACACTTACTATAGCAACTTTCACAAGCCCGACCTATTAGTGAGGCCTGTGCCTGATAAGAGGCTCCCATTGCTCCATTGACTGCAGCAGGTTTCCCATTGTTGCTGGATATTTGATTGGGATTTGGTTTATTGCTTTAAATTAAAAGGGAAAAAAAAAAGATGAAAAAATATTTTACTAAACAGTCAACAGGAAAACAAAACAATCTAATTCTGGAATTCTGATGTGTGTGGTGACAACATCTGTAAAAATCACTTTAAACAAGACTAATTTTTATACTCATCTTCATTGTAAGAAACTTGCTACGTAAAAAGCTGCTTTGATACTCAAATTCACAGGTCTTTGTAAAATGTTCTCACATGGTCTAAGCTATTTGGCAAGTGAAGAAGAGACCACGTCTCAGGGTAAAGGATTAACAAGAGCCTGACACAGCACAGAATTTAAGAAGGAGGTTCCAGTCAACAGATACGGCTTTACAAGATGAGTCTGAACTTTGGGGTGAAGCGAAACAAGTAAGAGTAGTGACGCTGCCTGTAACAGTACAAAGCTGTCCACCCCAGAAGAGGGTTTGCTGCCTCCTGCCTCGAGCAGAAGCACGTACATTCCCCCCCAGCCGCGGTAAACGTGAACATCCTGTTAACCCTGGGGAAGCTCACACATGTAATACCAGGCTGTTCCGTTCACATTCTCTCCCAAACTACTTTCTAAGAAGATGGAGGAAGTGGGTTTGGGTTATTTTTTTTTTGCTTATATTCTTATGGTGATTATTTTACCTGCTAATACTTCAGCAAAATAGGACTTTACAGGTCAGTTAATTCCAAGATAATTAATATACTTGTCACTAGGTTAAGAACAGTATTTTAAAAGCTCCGACTTTGTGGGTGTTAATTACCTCTTTGACAAGTTATACTCTCAAATACAATGCAAGGCTGAATACATTGATTCCCAAGATGATTATTCATTACTTTAGGTAGCATGAAATATATTCAAGATTTGTTAAAATGACAAACTGAAGAAACCTTTACTGCATCAAGTCTCTGCTCCAAATGCCAGGAATTCTGTCTCCTGCCTTCTCCTTTCTCATTATATCCAGTGAGAAACACTTTACAATTTCAAGATACTCTCTATCAAGATACCAAGGGCTCAAGGTACAAGAGAAGGGATCAAGAGATGATTAAAGTCTCCCACATCATGATCTGTTGCTTAGTTACCTCCCAGAGAAGCCATGGATTGAAACGGACTTTCTGGTATTGAGGACAGAACCTTACTTTCAGAGGAAATACCTCGTGATCAAGTTCAAAAAGGTATTTGGCTCTCAGAATCAATTCTACTCAGATTTCAAATACAATAAATCAGTCAAGAAACAGAGTGCCAGCAACCCATTTGTCCACAAGTGCCCCCGACTGCAGTTACCAAATTCTCAAGAAGTCCTACCACCCTCTTACCACTGACCATGGATTTGTCTTGACATGGAGGCAAAAGACAAGACAGTAAGAAAGCTAAAAACTAGAAAAATCCTACATTTCAAAACGGTTTTTGTCATCCAGTGTAACTAATCCCTACTATGGACATAAAGGCACAAGTCCTGATTTGTCCACACGGACCACGGAAATCAAATTGAAAAAGCATTTACGTAAAGATTGAACATCTCAGTTTCCTAAAGCAGCCACTTCTCTGAGAGGGTTAGGGAACACACATACTAGAGCATTCAGCTTTTTTAAAAAAGGCATCATTTATTAACAACTTGAGCTTCAAGACTTAGAATATTTCTTCAGAGATGTGATTAAAAGACTGAATTTAACAGTCTGCTGTCTGTATTATTAAATCTGTTTAAGAGAGAAAAGTCTGCACGAAGTATGGAAATGAAGCTCTATTGTATGCAATTTATACAAGTAATCAAAAAGACAACAGTGGGTTTTCCAAGTATTTCATTTGGTATTCTAATCTTCTCTTGTACAAGCACTAGTAACAATGGGAAATTCACATTTTTGTAAAACTCAATATACCCACTGAAATCTTAAAAGAATGTTGTCTGTAATCCTTTCTCTTATAGTCTTGAGGAAATTATGAATACCAAAGAGACAGATTATATCTTGTTTCTGTAAACTACCTGTTAACAAAAGCAGGTATAGCATCAAGTTTTTATCTTAAAAAAAACAGATTAAAAATGCCTCAGAAGAAAAGAGATTTCATTAATAAGACTTGTTCAAAGCTAAAAGATTTTGGGTTCTATGCTACCTTTAATTTACAGACAGAATATCTCCTGTCTCTAGCAAGAACAGACTGTACCAACAACATAAAACTGCAAAGGGAAAGTATCTGATTTTATTTTATGTAACTGCATTTAACAACTGCTTCACACAAATACAAAGTGTTATGCTAGAGGAGTTCTGAAGCACTTATTCTGGAAGAACTTCTTTTTAAAATATCAGGCTCTTCTTGCACGTGAGCAGTCTATGTAGCACTTCATCACCTTTTGTAGGAGTTCTCACCGTTCCAAAACTGACATTTTGTAGGTCGAAGACAGAGAGCTCAGTTAAGCATGAAAGTTTCACTTATGAGAAGAATTTGTGGCATTTTCTGATTATACCTCAGTATATTCTGTTTGTGTATAACAAACACTACGTAACTATAAAAAAGACGACTACGAAAGTATCATGCATGTTACTGTTTCCATTTTACCTGTACATTATTCAAAAAAATGACTTCATTGTTATACTCACTAGGTAGGGATGTATACTTGTTTCAATTTACTTTCAGCTTCAGCCGCTTTCAGACGTTTCTAGTTGAAAAATAAACACATTAAAATATTAAAGTACAAGAATTTGTAAGACTGCATACAGTCCATCTTTTTTTTTCTATTTTGTGATTTCACAAGAGCCTCCAAAACAAGCACAGAAATCTCTAAGACAAAACCCATGAAAACCCAAGTTATTTTTCTTATTAGTTTGAAATTTTATTATACTATCTTCCCCAGTAAAGCTCACAAGCCTCGCAATATGATTATAAAACTATAAAAATGACAATTACAATTTACATAAATTACATCTACATAAACATGTACGACATTGTGGCTACTAACCTTCACTGCAGAATAAGTAGGAAATAAGTGAAATTGCACATAATGAGTTGCACATCAGTCATGTAACTCAGTATTTCCTGTGTGCTCTGTCCAGCCCGAGCCTCATATTTTATAAGCAGTACAAGGAAGTGGAACAGTAAAGTCAACTGAATTTTAGCAATAACTAAAATAACTAAATAACTTCTGTTAAGTGCCATAAAAAATGCAGCACAGGACCACAGCAGCAGCAGGAACTACTACACTGTTACCAAGACAGTCTGTGAATTTACTAAATTATTGCTTTCTTCATATTTGCTACAAGTTCAAAACATATTGCACTCAAGGCAGTATTACTAACTTTTTTCAGCAATGGAAAAAGAGTTCAGATAATCTACTGTTTATCTGAAACATTTGTCTGTACGTAAAAAATAAAGGAAAAAAATTATTTCCCTGCTCTTCCTGTACTCAAGACATTACTCCTGTTCCTTTGAAAAAAAAAAAAAAAAGAAAAAAAAGGAGAAAAAGAGTTGAAACAAGGTCAATTACATTACAGAGGATGAAAAAACGGAGGGACATTGATATCCAGCAATAATAAATCCACACTACCTGCCTGTCTCTTGAGATTCCCCCTTTCTTTATCAGGTGTTTAAAATTCAGCCCTCTATTTCTCCTAAACAGCCAAATTCTCTTCTCTGCTATGCTTCCATTTTCTGATAAGCAATCTCTGCAAGGCTCACAATCCAGGAAGATGTTCCCCACCTTGAGAAAAGGATCATCAAAACACTCTGTTCTGAGAGTCTCTTGCCTGAGCCATGAGGAGAGTTACGGGGTTAACTGAGCAGCCCACGTAAGCCTCCTCCCAGAAACCCCTGCTCTTTTCCATTCCAGAAAGTTGCCTCTCTTCATGTCCATCTCCACAGCTCTCACTTATAAAAACCGCATCTTTGAGGAGCAATCTGTGGCAAATACGCTCTTTAGTAGTCTGTGCCACCATGAATTAGTTCCTATGTAGTGCAAGAACCCTCTTCCATTTATTTACAGGATAGTTTCCACCCCCCCAGGTTTTTGCTGTTGGCAGATGCTGAGTTGCGCTCGGAGCTAGAAGTGGCTTCCATCAGCACATCTGGTGCCACTGCAGGTTTACCCAGCACCACGCCTGGCAACACTGCACTACCTTCAACGGGCCCAGAGCAAAACCACAAACATGGTATATTCTGCCTGCTTACACCAGTTTCTGCAAGAGCAAGGAGAAAGAACAGCAGCATGTTCCAAGCCTGAGAACATTTCACAGCCCCAGCAGAAGAGCTCTCAACCGTGAACTCTTTCTGCGTAACGACTTCTGGCCACAACTGACTCTTTTCTCTTTTCTTATTATACCAAGCCATATAGGATTTGTTTTCAAATTGAAAAAGCACATGGGACTGCAGGTCAGCAGGTAACATGAGCTCCACAGACTTTCATAACAAACTGATCCCATCCTAAAAAAAGAACAAATAAATCTCACAGCACACCTAGTGAGCTCATCAGGGCAAAAGAGAAATATACAATAAAGGGAAAGAAATGAGGAAAGTATCCTTGAAGCACTGTCAAAACGTAAAAGCATTTTGTAGGAAGCCTTGATGACAGTGTCAGTGAGAAGTGACTATACACATTAATCCCATTTTGGCGTACTTTTAGTATGGGGGTTGTAGCATGGAGGTTGTAGAGAATGCAATTTTAGCAACTGCTTTCTTCCTGTATTTACTAAAGTGAGTGATACACTGCCTCCTACAAAATAACCACACAATATCACTTCAGTATAAGCTGTATTCTTATGCATTAAAACTATGGTTGACATTGCTCTCTAAAAGCAATGGAAAATGTTGCAGCTTGAATTCACACTGACCGGTCAACTTTTCAGTACTGAGAGAGAAGAAAGGATGAAGAAACAAAACTATCAACAAATAGTTGCAATTTCTGAGATGAAACCTCTGCCTGTTGAAATTTAGGGGATGAATAACTGGAAGTCAAAATTCAAAACAATTAGACAAAAACCAAAAAACAAAAGAGCACTAGTTTGTAACAATACAGTTAATAAATCACTAGAGCATGTAACAAAAGGAACTGATGCTTTTCCTGAAAATAAAAAATTTACAACAGATCTTGAACAGGAACTATTTCAAACAAGTCTTACACACTGCATTGTAGGGGAGGGCCAGGCTGTATTAACCCAGCTTTTCACCTGAGCTCTACTACTTTTAATTATCTGCCCTTGCAACTGAATGTTATTTCTTAGGAACTTCTGTCATGAATATCAAGTGACAACTATCACAAGAAATAACCACTTCTCTACCTTAGTACAGTTTTCAACAGTGGAAATAAATAAATGTGAGGGAAACATTTATATATTATTGTAGTACTGTAATTTAGTTATTCTTATATATGTTCCCTCTTTTTCTGTTGCAAAGTCTCAGTAAAAGTCTTTTTGCATTGTATCAGACAAAGAGCATCACCACAAGTAAGGAGAACACATTTCATTTAGCAGAACCAGCCACCTGGCCTTCCTCTAACACTATATAATGTAGAAATCATGAGAAGTGCCATGTCACCAAGAATAATTACCCAAGGCCTGAATTAGTTTTGCTACCCAGTTCAACACGGCCGAGAATTTAAATGTATCCAATTCCCTTCACCTTGAGGGAACACGGGCTGAAGACAAGCTGGCAGCAGTATCTCCACTGCCATTAAATCACCCCTTTTAGCTACCAAGCAAGAGTAACATTTAGTTGTAATTATGCCAAGGAAACCTTTTTTACACCTGACATAACGCAGCCAATTCACGCAAATAAAATGAAGATAATTCATGACTAAATTTTCCTATTAAATCACACCGCATTTTACGCATGAGATTCAAGTACGTACATGGACCTTTTTGTTTTCCATTCTCCCAAGGTGCCCTGCCCCTCAAGCATGATATTTAGAGAAGAATGACTCTGAAATTGCCACTTTCTTACTGAACATTATTTTTTTCCCTGAAATACATTCAATTATCACAGCTTGTTCTGGTGGGGAAAACACCCTATGGATACCATTTTTAGTGAATGGTATTATTTTCACCATTCCCGAAGAAACTAAGCAATGGCAGGATGAAGTGTTGATCTCTCGTTAGGAAAGATTACAGAAATGTTAACCAGGATAAAAATGAGGTATAAGAAACCACAGCAATTTGTTATTGGTGATCACATGCATGACTCTGAAAGAACATGTCTAAAGCGTTCGAAACCCTGTGGTGTGTTGCCACACTCCGAGTTTGGATGTTGGAAGTTTATTTAGTTACAAGTAGAACACCGGCATTTATAACAGCGTTCAAGTTGTAGATCACCACAAATCTGACGTGTTTTTCTTGTATGAGAGACTAAAAACCTAATCCTGCAAAAGGATACACAAGCTCAACAAATACTATGCACCTTGATCATTGTAGAAACAGAATCACAACGAAGTCCTAGCAAACTTTAGAAAGGGAGTTTCAGTCTTTGCCAATCACTCTAGAGCAAGTATTTCAGAAAAATTTTACAGGAAACAAGATCAGTCTCTGAGCAACCCGAGAGCACTGACAAAAGTCAATTTGCACTTCAATTTATCCTTACTCCATGGCTTTCAGTATCAATAAAATCTTTTTATCAGATTCTTTGAGATATCTGTTTCCCAGTCTTTAAGAGCTGACAAACTGCACAGTAAACCTCTGCTCGCAATACCTTTATAGAATAAATATTAATAGTGAAAGAAAGCATTAAAAGTGAAATTACAAAACCCAGAAAACACCAACAGACCCAGAAAAACATGCCCATACACACAGCATATTATTTTCTGTTTGTATTATCCATATAACTAAAAGGTCCTAGTGACAGTCCATAACTTTACGATGTGCTAAAAGACTTTGCCCTTACTTTCCGTACATTAACAAGAAGATCTAGAAACACCTCCAAACGAAGCCGGACAACCTGAAGTCCTCCTGACACACTGTATCAAAACCTGGAACTATTCCAAAGACACATCTAACAATACAGCTATAATCATTACAGCATAAAACTAATTTTCAATACTGTACATAACACGGCCGCTAATTATGCAGGACGTAAAGGAGCTACAAACTTAAACATTAAATTATAAATTAAAATGGAGTATTTAAAAATATTTTATATATCCATACCAAGGAGTAAATATGTAAGGGAGTGCAATATATAAAAAGTACCAACACTGAAGTTTTGCCTAAACGTGCTTAAAAAAATGCCAGTGTCAGTACCCAATATAATATTAGCATGCTTCTGCTCCAGAGCAATCCAAACAACTGAATATTCAATCAGAAGGATGAACACATCCACTGTGTGCAGAATGTTCTCAATTTTATTTTTAAATCCCGGTAACGTCAAAGCGATGTTTCGTTGTGGAGTGTCAATAAAAGCAGCAGACACTTTAACACGATGTATTTTTGCTTTTTTCTCGGTCCCATGCACAGTTTCACAGACCAAAAAGCATCTGCTCTGCAGTCCATTTCCTTCTTACCCCACACTACAATAAGAACCAGGAACCCCATCGCTACAAACGTGTGTACAACACAATACAAATAGCTTAGAAAGCCTTCCACAGCTGTGATGTACAGCTGGCACCAGAGGATTTGATAACACACCCTGTGAACAGCACAAAACCACAGATCTATAGCCTAAAGTATTACCACAGGCCTCTCACTATATGTCTTTTTAACAACACAAATGGATTTTTATGCTTTAACATGCTCAGATTTTTTTTTAAGAACTTGGCAGATTGGTTCACAGTGAAATAGTCATTAAACTACCTGCTGCACGTATCTGTCGGTGGTCTTCCACATGTAGTAATACTCAATGATGCTAGTCAGCGACTTCCAAGGGAGCTGAAAAACATTTGTTACAAATTACAGTGGTTCCAAGAAATTGCAGTGTCCACATCTTACTAAACCTGTGTTAAAACCAACTATAGTCAATACATAAGTACTAAAAGATGAACGTATCAAATATCTGCATTAACATACATATTCAAATGAATACATATTACCATTAATAATACACAATGTTTCCTTACAGTTAACAAGGATGGAGAATTACAGCAATAATACACACTCAAAATCCAAATGTAATTTATTCTGTTTAAGTCACACGGTTGAACAAAATGATCAAAACAGAATCCAAATTTCCATCAGGGAATACAGAAGGCATCTCTATCGTAAAGTATCTCTATTATAAAGCGTATCAGACTAAAGTAAACCATCTTGACAAGACTGTGTTCAAGTCTCATGATGATTTTACTCAAAAAATAAAAAGGTTGCTGTACTTAGTTCACAGGTTTTTCAAGTCCCGTAACAACTCTGCTGCTCATACAATACCACTAGTTTTGTATCAACCTCCACATACTCTCAGTCATTAAACAAGAAACAAAAGGCTGCAAGGGACAAATGTTACCTCAATCAACAAGACTGATACTGACAATGAAGCTCTCTGTGCAAACTCAGGGCAATTGGTGGTGATGATGATTATTTTGGGTGCACATGTTCAACAGTAAAATAACAATGCATTAGCCTAAGTTAAGCATACAGCAGCAATTTCTCCTTACTACCAAATAATCTACTGAAGTCCATAAATTCTTACTGTAAGTTAAATTAGTATTTCTCTTGCAAAATCCCTTCAATTTTTCTTCAAAGCTGGAAATGTAGTACTATTTTCTGCATGGTATTTCCCAGCTGCATGCATTAATGCCAATATTCTCTGCTTTTCAGAAGTGGGCATGTTTTTTAAGAAGTTCAAGAAAAGAGAGGTGGGGAAACTTACCTTTCCAACCTTAATCCAGGGTTTTCTGCATGTCTTAAGCCAAAAGAATAGGTTCCTGAACCTTTAATTAAGTTCCTAAACCAACAGTGGAACCCATTAAGCTGCCTCTGCATGCAGGAGCTTACAGCCAGTTTTTCAGGCTGCTTGCTTGCAGACCCTTAAAGGAACTCAGCCTGGCTCCCATCTCTGCCTTTCAGGAGCTGAGATTCAGGTCCAGAGTGAGCTACGAATTCTTCCCAGTCCACGTACCACAGTGGGTCCGTCAATCCCTGTCCGTTTGCATTTAATGAACAAGTAGCAATGTAAAAAATGCATAAGCTCATGTTCCAACAAATAGCAACACATTTAGGTTTACTAAAATTCCTTTAATTTTTGAAGTAAATTATGCCTTCAGAGAAATCAGTCCAAGAAAAGGCCAGTGATGGGTGATGGGAACACATGTTTCTGTCCCCTGTCATCAAACGTGAGGTGACAGGTGAGCTGCTTCTCAGTCTCTAGGGCCATATTCTTCCTGGCATCCAGATGAAACACTTGCCATTCCAACTATTTGCCGCTGTCAATGAGTAAATTTTAGTGTCTCTATATTTATTCTCCTTCCTGAATACACACATTCATGCTACAGATTACATTTGCCATTTCTCTAGAAAATACTTTAATCTGTTTTCACTATGACTGTGACATCAGTATGTTCATTCACTCAGTACGCATCTACTACTAAAGACAGACAAGTACTTGGACTGGATAGCCATAATCCTTTTACACTTTGATTCACGACTCAGAAAACCTGTTTGATAGACTGAGTATGAATATCCAGCATTCTGTTTACTTATGCACTTAAAATGACAAAACACTGTAGAGGCATACGAGTTTTCCAGAGATTGCTCTAAACTGTCAGAGAACCTGTGAAGAGCCATGGAATGTACTCTCATGATAAATTCTATTAAGCACCAATTGAAAGAAGTAAAAATGATGATCTGCATGACACTTGTAGGAGAAAATTAGCAAAAAGGTGTCAGCAGTGCCAAAAAAAACCAAAAAAAAAAAAGAGGGAAATTTTTAATTTCTTTAGTAAAAGGGTAAAAACGGACCACTGAAATTAGACCAACAGAAAAAGTTCAGGATTATGAAGTATCTTAAAATGAACATATTAACTTTAAGGCACCTTTCTTCTGTTTTCTGAAGATGGAAAACAGTTGCTCCTTTTTTCTATAAATGATTAAAGCCTGCCTGCCAAGGCCTTTCCTGCCACATTTGAGATATAAGTTATAAATGGGTAAACTATTGATAATGAAAAACTAAGAATCAGGAAAATAGTTGTATTTAGAGAACATAAAATATTGAGTCTTCTTCCATGCTACTACCCTGGGATGTGAAGCAATTAAGTACATCAAGTAAATTCAATTAACTTGAAAAGTTTAGGTTGATTAGGATTCAAATAGGCTCTTAAAGACAGCAGAACCTCAACAGAGGAGCTCCTATTACAGTTGATGAGTCAACAGCTGATGAAAATGATTATTCGAAGGCTAAACTGGCAATTTGGTAACAAATGAGCTTCTTCTGCCTATTAAGAAAAAAAAAAGGTAAACTCTTTTACACCACTTAATTTATAGTAATTGTCATGCTTACTAATATTTAATGTTCAGAGCTTAATGCTTGAGCTGCAGATTGAACGTCAAATAGTGCCAGTTCTTACTAAATGCTGGAAAAGTCAACAAACCTGACCTTTAGAGAACTATCACTTCAGGGCCGCGCGCTGCCGTGCCTTGCGAACCAACTCAGGACAGGTAACTCCTCTGGCACCTACTGACTCGAGCACGTCCTACATCACCCTCCCGCTTCAGGAGACTGCTACCGACCACCTTCTGCCACGCAACACGACAGTCTGGCCTGTGCTGTGGCACCACTGCGTGACTGTTTAAGCTTGAGTTTAGTCTCAAGCACCACAGGACTTAATTTCATGAACAGACACTATGTGGACACTGGAACAGCTTCACACGTATCCTACCACCGTGTTAACTTCTTTGTCCATGCTCTTCCAACATCAGTGAGAGTACTTGCTTTTTAATGACTACCCACTGAAGAGAGGAATGATGATATAAACGTATTCTCATGGAAAATCACTGCTAAGCGCTACACACTCACACCTACCTCACCTTGCAGGACCTTTTCATATATCCATGATCTAAATCTTGAAAGACTATTTTAGATGACAAAACCCCAAATGTTTATTTTCAAATCCCGATACTTTTAGAAGGCTACAAAGCAAATGAGAATGCACAAATTTTCCTCTAGAGAAATTAAGATATGCCAAGATAACATAACAATTAATATAAAGATTACAAATTACATAGTGCACACAGTCTTGATCTAATTCTAAGTTACCAATATAACATAAATTGATATGTAAAATACATTTTCTTCTAATGACTTTTTAAAAATGACGCGCAACTTTTCCGAAGGTAAAAAAAAACCGCAAGTGACTAAGAATAGACAACATTTCTATTCTAACTAAATGAGACTATAATTAGTTAGTGCCCCACATCCATTTCTCTGGCTCTGTGACTCATCATTAACATGCCTTCAGCAGGCTATACAACCCCAGCTCTAGATTTGCACGTGTCACACTTTGGGAAAGGGGCAAGGGAAAAAAAAAAATCTGCATTTTGAGAAGATTCAGTGAAAGAGTGAGGGTATCAGGAGTCTACTCGAGACAAAATTTGAAAATTTTTAACAGCTTCTAGTAGCCTCACTCAAATAGCTAGCATTTGAGCATTACAAACGCATAAATGACTCCAGGAATATATTAATTCACTGTTACTACTTTAACAAATGCATATCAACAGAATTACATATTACACAACACAGAAATTATACAGAAAATAAAAATACTACACAAATACCAGAGACAAGACTAAGGTATACTTGATCACAAATTGTCTTAAGACTCAATTTGTAAATACCCAATAAAATCTGTATTATATGCTTTCGGCATTTTGAGAAGCCAAATATTATGTATTAGAAAACACTTAGTTAGAAGACACAGCTACTGAACTATGTACAATTGCAGCTGAGGACCATTTATTTATATGAGAAATAATAAGGAACTGCAGTTTACATTAAGATTTCATTTCTAAAACTCGATAAATAAATATTTTTTCCAATAATTTTTTGAACAGTTACTTCCTGCAATTTTCTACCTTTTATGACAAATGCAATGAATATTTTCTCACAGAGTAATCTCAAAATTAAGCATACAGATATAATACACCTATTACAATGTTAGTTCTTCAGAAAAACAACAGCCTTCCCTTCCCACCTTCATTCAATTAACTGTTTCATTTCAGAACTGTGAAAGTGAAGGAAAGACAGCTTAGCTCATTACCAAGCCTCCTCCCAGTGTCCTACATTCTGTCTTGGAAGGACTTCTACACTTGCCCTCCCTAAGACTTCTAACAACATCTGCAAGGAAAAACAAAATTCTGAGCTCTCAGGAGTCAAGCAGAATGAGACTGTTGTGAAAACGGTTCAATCAACTTCAATCTTAAATAAAGAAATTCCTTTGGCTCAAGACCCAAGCTTTTCACAAAGCCCAACGTGAAGTTAGTACAACAGAGAAAATCTTTTCCCTTGAAAGAAAGAGGCTCTCCAAGAAACATGCAAAAAAAATATGTCCAGACAAATTACTAGCAATTCCAGCAATCAGCATTAGAATCAATTTCATTACTCTGCATTAGAAATCAGTAAATTAAAGCTTTGCTGCCCTGTAGTCTGATATTTCAGTATCAAAAACAGTGTAGTTAGAACATACTGAAAACATTTCCTTTACTTTTCAGAAGTGCCAAAATACCTAATATGTCAAAATAACTCCCTGTAGAGCACTTTAAAAGCTCTCTGAATATAAATTTCTCTTTGCTAAACATAGATGGAAACCCCAGCTTTCCAAAAATACTCAGCAGAATCAGCCACATAGCTGCTACTGAATTTCACTGGTAATTGTGAAAAAGTTCTGAAAAGTTGCTGGAACTTTCTGAGATGCCTGTAAAATCCTTGTAGAAATCCTTATCAAAACACATCAGCATGAGACATCCTACCCAGTAATAAACCATTAAAAAGATTACCTCATGTCAACATCTTCCTAAGAACGGCACCGAATAAGAACGCACACTGACTTTCAGCCAGATAAAACATATATAGTACGTTAATTAAATATCAGCTACACAGATTTCTCCTCTAATCCTCCAAACCTACAGAAAGCAGTCATGCTTGCCCATGCAAAAACACAGTAACAGAAAAGTCTACACTTTTGTACTTACAAAGTCTTGTCGAATGTCATTGAAGTCCTTGCCATACTTTTCCAATGCTTCTTCAAATAAACTAGCTTCTGATGCTGACCACTCCTCCATTTCATCTCTACACAAGACAGGCCCCCCAAGTGGCACTAGAACGCTGATGGCACTGCTCAAGTCATAGTTGTGTTTATGCAGTGTATCCATTGCATGAAACTAGCAAGGAGAGAATAAAAAACACGCTTAAAGAGAGAACAGTCCATTTCAGTTAATGTATTATTTTCTATAACTCACACAAAAAGCCTCAACTAATGCTAAATTTAGAATCTAACTTGACATCATAGGTCTTCTGCTGTGGAACATAAGGAAAATAAATTGCCTATTACTTAATTTGAGAAAGGAAATGCTTTAATAAAACATTTACTAAAAATGACATTAGTTTATTAGTTCCTGCAAATAATTATTAGTAAACATTTCTAGAGAATCTTTAGTTGGTAGAAATTCCTTCCAAGTAACCCAATAGAGACAGTGCAATATATTGACTGGTGGGCCATTTTCGATTAAGGGAAGCTCTAAACAGTAGCTAAACGACTGCCCAGACATCTAGGTGCTCAATATTCTCATTGCTGGAGAAGGAAGCCATTTATTGTTTTCATTACCATCATACTGAAAAACAAGTAAGATTTCTGTCCTTTGCTAAAGTCTGTTGTCAGAGATGGGTAAAGGAGGTTTCTTTGATTAAATGACCTTATAAAAGAGGAAAACAGAGAAACGTTATAGCATTCTTCACAGGTAACAGTGAAAAAGCTCACATCACTAACTGATGATAGGGAATATGAAAAGTAAAGAACTACATCAAAAATCCACCTGCAGGGAAAAATGGAGCAACACACAAGAAGCCTGACTCAGTGTCCCAAAAGACCCCATCATCACGATCTTAAAACGTTGTGTTGAAAGAGGTATCAGAGGCATAAAGTGCAATAACGAACAATGTGTGTGACTGTGTAACACCCATTTCCAACCTGTTTGTCCCACCACAAAGATGAGCTTTAACTGCAGCATGCGACCTCTCGCACAGCCCTCCACTCATGAGAGGGGGCTCCTGAAACCTTTCAGGGAAGGAACACGACTGCATTATGTGTCAGTACAGCACTTACAGAGCAATTCCAGTTGAGCTTCTGTATACAAATGTATTGCAAATAATGAATTCTCCTTATCTTTTGCCATCTCCCATGAGTGCCTGAAGTCTTTCTGCAGCTTTCAATATACCTCTTTGAAAGCTATAAAGCACAACATTCTCATCCTGTTTGGTCTGCAAGAAGTAATGTCACTATTATCCTACAATATGTAATTTTACTTATGGTTCAAGTTGAATTCACCAGTGTTGAGAAACAGTTATTGTTAAAATGTAGTATTCCAATATAGAAATATATAACATAATGTCTAAAAACCATACTCTTCAGATTAGAGAACATAAAATACCAGACATTTTCTGAGTAGTTGCAAAATCCCTATCTATTCACTGATAACTTTCTTAAAAATGACAACAGAAGTGAATAAATCTGGATCTTGATCTTGCCCTATGTTCATTCCATCTCTAATAAACATCTGGGGTTGGACTAGATGATCTTTGAGGTCCCTTCCAACCTCTAACATTCCGTGATTCTGTGATTCTACTAAGCTTTTTTTTGATACTACCACAGGAAATATGCCTAATGAACTCTGTGGATAAGTACTGTCTTCCCAGAGCCGTTCTGTGACATAAGACCACTGACAAGTTCCTGCGATAACAAACTGTTGCCTTCTGTAGGTTTATCAGCCCCCACCTGTAATTAAATCTCCACATTGCAGTGAGTGAACTCTGCTCGCAAAAGCAAGAACAGAGTGAAGACATTACTAGACCCCAAGACAAAAAGTCTTGGAGTATCTCCTTTTTTTATTTGCTTTACCCAAGGATGAGAGGACTGCAAAAAACAACTAGTGAGTACCTGACACTTAAGGAGCCAGAGCCTGGGAAGACCTGGCATTGCCTCTCCCCAAAAGGGAGCTTGAAGAACAGAGGAAGAACCACCCTTCCTCAAGAACTCTTGCCCAGAGCACATTTTCCAGCAGAGACAAGGGGTTGCACCAGAGGAAAAGTATTAGCCACACGGGCAGAGGGAACTTTTGGTCCAAATTTAAGTAGGTAAAGGAGGAAACTGTTCACCAAAGCTAAGGAAGAGCTGTACAGAGCTGGGAAGAAATGGAACAACACGGCATGCTGCAAACAGGCTTTAACACACGGTCTCCAAAGTAGCTGCAATTTCAGTAGGCAGTTAAATCAGCCAGGCTGAGTTGCCTCCAGCAAAACACTCAAACTGGAAACAGAGAATAGGGTCAGTATGAGGGTGGCAGGATTCTAGAATAAATTGTCCAGAAAAGTTATGGATGCCCCCTCCCTGGAGATGTTGAAGGCCAGGTTGGATGAGGCCTTGAGTAATCTGGTCTAGTTGAAAGGCGTCCCTGACGATGGCAGGGGCACTGAATTAGATGATCTCTAAGGTCCCTTCCAACCTAAGCCATTCTATAATTCAATCATATTTCAAACATGCTTATCTTAGAATATGTACGGAATATCTTCCACATATATGGAAGTCTAATAAAAATCATTAAAAAAATATCATTCAAAATGAGAAGGAAAAACCTGTTAGTATTTTTCATTTTGACAAGACCTCCAAAACCAGATTTATGTACTCCCAGTAAAGTAGCCTGGGCTCTTCCAAGTAAGCCCACCGCAAAGAGCAAGCGATTCCATCAACCTGCTCTCCATTAATGGCTTTTACGGTCAGTGTACACACTACAGAAATTCTCCCCAGTTTCCTTCTCTTCTCAGAAATCAGTTGTCATTATAAAACAAAACACTGCCACTGAGAAGGCCAGAAATGCAAGTTTCAGTTGATTGTCTCACAAAGTCTTTATTACTGGAAGAAAAGAACATTTACTATAATCTAAGACGATAAACACACACTGTTTCATGTCTTTCAGTTGGGCTTTCTAAAATCATTGGTAGTCGCCTGCCTCGTCTCATTACCTTGCCCTTGTTTTCAAAACAGGGAAGCCTGAAAGCAGCCTCTCACTTGCTGTTAAAGCTGCAAGACCTCCCTAACGTGTACATCCACCCTGAACTTAATCATCTTTAACATACACAATTATTTTTTAATTTTATTTTAATTATTTTTTTTTTAGTATTAGTCTGTTTACAGTCATCTCTAATTAAAACAACAAATTAGGAATACAGGAAAGCCACAGGTGTGATGTACAGAAATCCCATTAGTAACACTGGAGGTGCACGGACTATCTGCCTTGCATTAAGAATACAGACAGTGTAATTTTCTTAGTGTTATGCACCTACATCCCTTCCAAAGCATAAACGAGACACACTACAAGTTCTGCAAACGTCTGTACTAACTTTAACTGCTGCTCAAAATATGCTCCCAATTAACATGGGAATGTCTGAAAGAGTAACTACCATAACGACAAATATGTCTTTTCTTAACTTCGAAGGAAGTACATTGCCAAATAGCAAAAGAGAAGGGTTTTTAAAAGCTGAGGGGGAAGGAAAATGAGAACAGACAGACACAATAATTAAACCCGAGGTGGTTCCTCTGGTGTCTCATTATAAGATATGCCTTTCATTAAGTGTAATGGAACTTAATGGATCATTTGCAATGGAGAAACATTTATACGACACTCAAAAACTAAATGTATCCCTTTATTAGCAGCTCTACACACGTTCTTTCAAATAAGAAGAAACTGCTGTTAAGGATGAATCTCTTCTATTAATCACAGAACACAGTAAGAAGGATGCGCAGTGTGTGGGATTTTTCAGAAATATTTAATCCAATGAAATCTTAATAAAATAAAAAATGTAAAACTAAAGAACTATTTTGATGAAAAAAAAAGCATTTAATGTGAACAGAATTGTGTTGGTAGGGTCAGATCAGCAAGTGTGAAACAGAAAACTCATTCTGAGTACTGCTGAAAACATTACATTTTGCTACTGTCTCTACTACACTACCATAGCTCAGAGTAAATCAGAATCCCGTTTAATAGCCTTTGAGTACACTGCAAAACCTAAGAAATTAAATATTTTTCTCATCATACTAATGAATATACTTTATCTGAAATATAAGAACTGCCTACTGAATCAGACCAGTCATCTATCTAGCCAAGCATTCTGCTCCGGCAGCAGCTACAAGGGATGTTACTTAAGAGAAAATATGCAGGTAAATGTAAACACAGTCTGAGATCAATTCTCATTTTTCATTCACCAGTATCTACAAATCTTGGTAATTAGGAATGCTAGGTGGTACACCTCTCTGTATTCTTAGTACCTGCCCATTTATGGACTGATGGTCTACAATTTCTACATCTCCCCCCCCCCCCCCCCCTTTTTTTTAACCTGCTGATATTGGCTGTTCCCACAGAATTGTATGTAATTAAATTCCAGGATCTCTCTATCCACTTTATAAGGCAGTACCTGAACTATCCTCATGTGATCTGCCAGTTTCAAGTGTCCTCCAGTTCAAATAACTCAAGTAGCCAATGAATAGCAGATGTATTTCAGCTTTAACTATCACCATCATGATTCTGTACACAAATACTAAAAATATAAACAGTTTCTGCTGCTGTCTTTAGAAATCCAAGTCAAACTTGATTCTATGAAACAGTAAGGTTTTTTGCTCTCATATTGTTTTCCCGGCACTCTTTTAAGCTAACATGAATATACAAAGACAAAACTTTGGTCTGTAATTGATATATTTTCAACTTTCTCTATAAGATGCAAGTGTTTACATTACAGCAAATACTTAAACTAAGGAAACATCTTAGCAATATCCAAAGTAAAATGTTCTTCAAAAAGTTGCTTACTAAGTCAGATTGCTTATCCTTTAGAAAAATTGCTAGCACACACATCTAGTTAGTATAAAATACCGTCTAAACAATTTTCAATCAAGTTTGTTACCACATAGTTTAAATCACGCTGTTGATCAATGATACTAAATTAATCCCTGTACAATATGTATTATTATCCACTCTGTGCAAATTATTACATATGAAGATAAGATTTTAAAATAGATTTCAGCTCAAGCCAAGTGACTTACAGTATGACTACAAGAGCTACACCAATAAGCTCACAGAAAACACATGGGATTATCTACCATACACCCAGGCACCTTGAATGCAGGTATCTAAAGGAAAAGGTACCCGGAGGACGGGGACTCTAGAGTAACAGATACTGCTGAATTCACAGTTAAAGGAAATGCTGTAGGGTTTTTAAGAAGCCACCTACCAGTGTGATGTCTCGGGACGCAGCAGCTGCACTCATGTGTAAACTGGGTTGCCTGACAGAACTACTGCAGTCCAACGCTCGAGCAAACGTGCCGACCGCACTACAACAGAGAAACAGTACACAGTAAACACAGAGAAAGATCTAACTTTTTCACCATCAGACTATGTCATATCTATAAAAGTGTCCTCTGAATACTAAAAATCACATACTGTTACTCCTAAGATTTCAGGTCTTTGCCAACAAAGGACAATTTGATAGACAAATCACTAAACACTGCAGTAAAAACTCTGACCTTCTCCAAAAGTAACAACATACATTTAAGAACAGCATGGAAACAAAAGATACTTAGACAATTTTAATGTACCAACTTTTTAAATTTTTTTTATTAACTACAAAGTCAAAGACCCTACTCAGTCTGGGTTTTATAACCACGGCTACTATTTATAAAATTAAACCCCCACAACACTGTTTAACAAATTTCAATACAATTAAAAAAGGGGTTTCACCATGTTTCTGTAAGGAATTTAGTAACACCTTATTCACTACATTAATGTGTGTCTACTACTTCCATTAGTGAGGCAAAGAAAGCACATTAACTTAGTCTAGGGTACCTCCAAATAATCTGTCATAGGTTTTAAGTAACAATGAAATAAGTGGATCTATCAACCTACTTAATAGAAGCATTCCAGCATTACTGAAATGGACATGTTTTTCTCCAAAGGTTTACATTTTTTTTGTGTTGCTGAAGGTTTTGTTTGTTTGGTTTTTTTACTTTTGTTGATGAATTGTATATGTCATTTATTATACTTACCAGAGCAACAAAAGATAAGGAACAGAGATGGAGAATTAGTATGATAGTGACTGTTTTAAACTGCAAACTTTTCTTGGAACCACGTCTATATATCATGTGCAGTGAAAGATGCATAAGAAAATTTGTCTGGGCTCAGGAAATAAGGAGAGATGCAGTGACATGTGGGGAAGATTATTAATTGAAAGAACAGAAGTTGCTCCAGTACCAAGTTGTATAACAACTCTTAAGGTACATTTTGTCACTATATTAGAAAAAAATTACTTGTTGTAGTTATGACTATGATTTAGGTCCTCCTAAATTCAAAGACCCAACTACCTAACATTTTTCACACAGTCTGAGCCTCTGGACTAACGACTGGAGCCTCATCAGGAATTACACTTCCAGCAAGTTACAAGTGCAGAGATCAACACACTGAAAGCGTCACATTCCTGTGGACTATAACTCAATTGTCAACATCGAAATAATGTAATATGCATCAAGAGTTTAACTCACTAAGGTATATTATTGATAGTGGAGAGATTAGTAATAGCATTTGTTATTGCAATTTTATCTTGAATCTCAAAACATTTAATATCGAACGCATGTTTCAGTACTTGCTGCCAAAAACTTAAAACACTTTTAAGATTCAAGAGCAGCGATTCACACTCCAAATACTAGCTGCTTAAATTTCTAAAGTCTATGGAATAAAAAAAAGTTATATTCAAACACTGTTCGACAACTTTTGCTGCCTTTCTGCAGAGATAGGCAAATATGCGACAAGAACACACACAGACATTCTATTTTCTTTTTTTAAAAAGTTTGGCAGTGCACTACTGTTGTATTTGTCCACAAATAAGTCCCAAGAATAAGGCTCTATTGTGAACACATTCCTCGATAGTCAGTCAACCCCTTTAAACATGTTGGCATTGATAGAGGTTGTAGCTAAACAGCCTTTCCTGTGATCCTTCTGTCGCTACCATTCAAACTAGTAAAGCAGCATGCGGCAGGACTGCATTTCCCTTCTGCTCCTACCTACTAGTTTCGTATCTTCCTTTTGCATAATTAACACGGTTTTCTTTTGGCCATACTTCTAAAATAAAAACAGAGTATGCTATGAAAGTTACGAAGAGTATGTCCTCACAAGTTGCTCTCTAGCACATCAAGCTTCCTTCAAATTTCTTAGGCTGACTTCAGAACCCAAGCGTGTGGGAATCATGTTGCCCAGTATATAAAGTCAAAATTAAGACCCAGGATAAATCTAGGTTTATTTCAAATAGGCGATAAAGAGGTAAGAATGGATGCACTAGCTGACACTGCTTCCAGTGCTGTAGTGAGTAGAAGATTATCACAAGCATCAGAGGAATGATGTGTGGGAACACGGGGTGTGAGTGCAAAACATGTGAGAACCACCACGGGAGGCAGGCACGGTGCCGTTATCGCGGTGGGGAAACGGGGGCATGTCTAAAACTATATGCTGAAATCAGTGTAAATTGCAGTGCCCTGGAAACTTTTGAAAAACAAGTGAATTTTTCAGACAATCCCAAGTGTAGGAATTCTAGAGATTCTAGCTTTTATATAGTAACTAGTCTCAAAATTCAACAGTGATATACAGGGCTTTGTATTATCTAACCATGCAATCCAAACCCAAATTCAATATTAAATTTAGAAAGAATTAAAATACCTAATTTTTAATGCTCTACCATTTAAAATACAGATATTAGGAACATACTGATACAAAGGTGTGATATTTTGGCTTGAGGGTTTCAGACTTGCTGAACGCAGGTGTTCGCTTATCTGTTGTGCAGACCCAGAGAATGGAGGAAACAAGGCCTACACAGTGAGAACCAGCCGAAGGAGGGAGTCTTGTGACGACAGGACGGCCCTGTTTTGGCTAAGGAGCAAGGCTGCACGGAAGACTAACGATGTGAACCATCCTGCACATAGATAAGTTGTTGCAAAATAAAATCCTGAAGGTCACAGGGCCCAGAGTGGAAATTTTTACCCTAATATCCCTATATGACTATAGTCACCCACTCTTCGCTCAAATCCTGGGGAATGCCACCCCAGGGAGGGGGCAGGGGGGAGTGAAAGATAGTATATAAGGAGCATAGAGGGTATGTGTTGTTGGGAGGAGAAGACCCCAGAAGAGGAAGAGGCGGTCGACGGGCTGTGCTCCTTCTCCTTCACCCAAGACAGGGATGCCTTCTTGGTAAGAACTGCGCTTCCACCTTTTGGCGTGTAATACCCGGGATAGTATTTTGCTAGCATTAGTATCGTATATTAGTGCTATTGCAGAGAGTGAATTTATCAACGGCAACTCCGAATCTTGTATCTGTCGCTTCAATAAATTACTTATTGTTAGTTACCTTGCAAATTGTCTCAGTGCAAGTCCTTAAATGGGGCTCTGAAAATTCAGTGCAAGCCCTTAGTGGGGCTCTGAAAACTCAGTGCAAGTCCCTAACGGGGCTCTGAAACAAGCAAGTGCTTATCTGGGGTACGTGCCTCTCACAGCCACATACCTTTCACGCGACAAAAGGTCAAACATTTCCTTTGTCATTTTTCCTTGCATGATTTTTCTCCAATAATACCACTAAAAAATATTTTAAATGTTAAACAAGAAAAAGAACAAAAATTAATCAATACCCAATTCCAGAAGACACACTATTGTCTTTATCCACCCACTAGCAAAATAAAAGTCAGTATATTAAGCTAACACAGGTTGAAGAGTTAGACTGCAACTTCTGTTTGTTTTTTTTTCTTTTAAACAGACTTTTAAATGTAAATGTTCCATTAATTTGGTAGAATCCAAAGAATAACAGCAAATACTTGACTGAAAGTATATTAACTCCATATTAACAATAAATTCGAGTAACCAAAAAAATGTGCTCAGTGAGTTAGTCACAAATTAGCTATTCAACGAATAATTGAAGTACTGAGACTTTATAAACAGAAACCAACACTCCTCACACCTCTGAAAATAAACCAAAGCCAAAAGGCACACAGACAGTGAATTACACAGGTGACAGAGATGGGCAAAAGTGATAAACAACCGGTGTTACCAGCAGGGAGATCACTTGTTGCACAGGCTCTACGAGCAAAAAAGTTTAAGAGCTTTAAGGGCCAGACCAAATGATCCAGTGGTGCTTTAGTTAGGTTTTCCTTGTTTTAATTATCTTGCAGATCAGAACCAAGAATGTTCTCTCACAGCTTTATAACAGATTGCAGCTGACAACCGGATAAACTTAAATCAAGATAATCCAGAGCCAGGATTTAAGACTTATGGAATAGATACACAAATTCAGCAAAACTCAGCATATACCTATGTTCAAAAAAACCTGACAGCGAACTCGCTCATCATCAGTTTGTTGTGCCTGTGCACCCTACATTTGGGCAAAACTTCAAATCGGGTACTGAACATGGGAAATACATTGCTTCAAATTTCTTATAACTGAAGTCTAAGGACTTTTGCCTAAGATTAGTAGTAGTGGTAGCCAATGAAACTATGAACCCGGAGAAGCAAGAGAGTGTCATAAGACATTCATAAAGATGCAACTGTAATTAGGTCTGAAAATGGGTGATATTTACCAAAGAAAGTCTGGAACTACTGTGATTACACATCTGGATAAAAACAGTCACTAGTCTCCCTGGTAGCAACAGCGGTCAGATTCAGCAAGTTCTGGATCCAGGTCAGTACTTTTCAATTTTCTTTTACCTTATATTCTCAAAAAAACCACAGCTCATACAGAGATTTCTTTTAATCTGTTTATTTTCAAACTGTTCGCTTCTACACACTCTGTTTCAGTGAAAGGAGATGAGTAATGGTTATACTCCAAATAAATCTCTTTAAAGCGAACCACCTCTGTGCATACATGAATCTGCAAATTCACAATCTTCCTCATACATTTGCAAACTAATGAATGAGATCTATGCCTAACCTCAGAGTTAACTTTTTACGGAAAAATAAGTGAACCTTTGGTGGTTTCCTACATATTAGGAATGCTTTTTGGTTTTTTGTGTTACAACAATGTTCCCATTCCCTGGGAAAGAGTCCTAAAATATGTCTCTTAAGACTGCTATCAATAACAGCATTTCACAATACCTAATCAATACCTGATTGCTCCTTAAGAGAGTCTTGCAATACTTAAAATCTTGGCAAGGAGGAAAAAAAAAAAAAAGGCAAAAAAAAAAGCTTCTTCAGTAGAGATATATGCCACCAGGACAATATTAATTACAGCTGAAAAACACTGTGAGACTTTTACTACTGGATAATGCAAAATCTGACATGAGAACATATTCAAAGTGAAGCAATGCTGTTCTAGAAGACACATTTTTCTTGCACGTCTAAGCAACTGTCTGTACAGTGCTACGCTTCATTATTATCACTTCAGATATTCACAGTGCAAAGGGAGATATGATAAAGATGAAAAAGTCACCTGCCACTATTCTTTCTTTGAAAGAGTCTCAAAGTTAGGGCAGGGGGTGGCACAATGTCTACTAGGCAGCAAAGCCAACCTTCAGTTTCATTACTAAATGATCAGAAATTGAATATATGTGAAATTTTTATTATTCGACAGAAACAGAACCTGATACATACAAGTGGTTTAATACACAGGATGTGATTTAATTGATCATCTGTACCCCATCCTGCAATTTCACAGTCAGAGAAGAATTACAGCTCCCAAAATGCAGGCACATGAAACAGCTGCTGTGCAAATTTTTCCTTTAGAATGCCGTAGATCAAAATTCTTAAGAGAAGATGCAAAAAGAAAGTCGACTCCACATCTGAATTAGCTGGTTTCAAATGAATTTGGTCAAGAAGAAACGTAGCAACACAAAACGCACAAAAGGAATAAACGTGTATCAGCCAAGCGTGACAGACGGGCAGAAACGCAGTACTTTCCATACTCCTAGTAAACTTGGTGTGAATATATTTTTCTTTTTTGTTGCCAAACCATCTGCCTACCATTAGATGCTGTAATTCACCTTGCTAGCAAACATCCAGTTTTGCAAATGCAGCACTGGCATTAAGATTTTTCACTATCTTCACTGCATAATTTTATGTTGCAACTCTGCAATCAAATTTCACTCCCTCTTTAATGAACTCCAATTCCTCTTAAATCTCATCACCTAAAGAGAAGCCAGAAGCACGCTAATACTCTAGCTCTCAAATCCATTACTTCTATGCATTTATTTTCTTTGATGAGCTCTGGGAGTCCTGTCAGCTGCCACTGACTACACAGAATTATCCTGCAAGAGCAGAGTATTACTATTTCAACACACTTTAAAATGTTTTTATTTATTGTTCTCAGTTGATGAATGTATTCTTTTATCAATATGATGAACAACACATTGCTAGCTGGAGCTGCATTGTGTTCTGCTCCTCACTGTAAGATTAATTCCTGTAACAACACTCCTTCGTATACCATGAGCACTTATAACTAAAATCAATAGTAATCAACAGACAATGAATATAATCACTGCCTTAGAGAAAATGGAAAAAGTGGGAACAACATAGCAAGGATCAAGCTCTAATTCAAAATGAGTTACAAAATTTTCCATTCTTCTGTGATTTTACATCACAAAATAAGCAACCATTCAACTTAAGAGAAATATATTACGTTAGTCAGAGGTATGCAATGTTTTAAAGCCATTTCAATTAGTCTTCAAAACTCTGCTTTGCTTGGAAATAAGCTGAGACCACCAATGTCTGAAAAAATAGCTTGATTTAGAAATATATTCTTTCCAGAAAACTATGTTGATAGTGCAGGCATATGAAGCAGAATAAAAGAACTTAACTGTTTCACTCCATCATAAATTACATATATGGAACTAGAACGTACCAAGAATGTATTATGTAATTAATTATAGATCAAATTAGCAGATAGAAAGAAAATAAAAGAAAAATAGAAATAAAAAGGGGTACGTGTTTCAGGTCTACAGCTCTCAGCATCTGTCCAGACAGGAGCCAACAACAGGTAACACATTTGAGTCTAGTCAGGATCATTTCTGACTCTCTGACAAACTAGGAAAAAAACAAGGACTAGCGTGCTATGCACATAATGTGAAAGTTTGCTTCCTCATAGAATGCAACTTGGAATAGAATTAGAAAGAGAACATGAGATCTCACAAGAAAATTAAGTACTGGAGAAAACAGAGTGCATCTATGTCAGTGTTTAAGTTCAAATTAGGAACAGTGTTTCAAAGCAACTGTTGCCAGCGTCTTTACAGCTCTTCAATCAACATCAAAAGGTATCTCGTATCAAACAAATGGAGTTTCCGTTAAGCGTTAAGTTTCTGTTCCACATACTCACAGAAATTTAGTCCACAGGACCAGGTCAGAGTTAGCCTAAAACCAAAACTGCTCAATATGTGCATAGTGTGGACGCGAGGTCCTCAGCACCAAAGACTCAATTCTACAAATCCATTTCTACTTCGTTGTACTATTTGCTAATGTGGACAGATCTAAACTGCTCTTACAGCTTCTCAGAATCATGTTCTATCAAGCTAGTACATACAGAAGAACCATTGTCAATATATATGACCAAAAAAAAACTGATTAATGAAGCTGTATCTTATTTGAACGGACTAGAAAATTGCATTGGAATTCTCATTGCCAGAGTATAAATGACAATGTGTGATCCAAAATGCAACTCAAAACCAGAATACATCAGTCTGATGCCTCAAGCTTCCAAGAACTCCTGACCAAATCATGCCTGAGTAGTAGCAATAAGGTACTTCCCCAAGATTTGTAAATCAACAGTCAAGAAAGACTACTTAGGGAGCTCAAGGTTACAGACTCTTCTGCTCAAGTACTCTTACACTTTTTTCAACTCTCCATAGATTTTTCTGGTGCTGCTACCTCCAATTTCCAGACAGGACAGGCATGTTCTTTCTGCTAGCTTTATATTCAGTAAATTATTGCATATTAGGGCTTAAGGACAGGCCCAGACTGATCAAGCATATAAACCTAGAAAAAAGGCCTCTTGTTCCAGAGACAGTAAATAAAGCTTGAAAGACTGGGAAAGCTACATGTCTAGGGCCAAATATAGATGTTCTTGCGAACTGGCAACACAAACAGAAAAAGAGAGCAGTCAGACACCTTTTAAAGAAACAACCAAGCGTGCCTGTGTGACTGAAAACTCTAAAGCCCATAAGGACAAAAGCAACACTTCCTTCAACCAAAACAGGCTGAAGAACCCCAGAAATACGTGATGCCTTTTATGCAGCATGTAAAAAGGATCATGTGAGAGAGAACACTTTTAAAATTTCAAATACAGACAACATACACTCAACCAAAATCAAGTATCGGAAAGCATTCAGGAAAAAGTTCTAAACATAACCAGCGAAATACCACTCTGGCTGGAAACCCAGCAGGCACAGCCAGTGCCCAGGGAACTGCAGGTGGGCCACCACAGAGCCATCTTTTGAGTCTGTAAGCTCAGTTTACCAGATCATAACCCCAAATCCACTGTTACTCAAAGAGTTTTTAATGGTCCAGTATAACGAAAGTTTTTATCCGCAAGCACAGGACATACCGAATTTAAAGCTGCCACAACCATCCTAGGAGAACTGTTTCTCCAGAAATTGGTGAAAAATCTGTCTCAGAAGCACTTAATGCGACAGAAACGTGATCTCACAGCCTGAGAATACAAGTATATAGAAACTTGGAAATAATTTCATTTCAAAAGAAGTTTACAAAGATTAATGGAGTTTTGTGGAAGAACAATTAAGTGGTCCCTGAGTAACATCTGATAACAGATGGTCATGAGTGATTGCCTACCACAAGATACCCACAATCAGTCAGCTATGACCAAGACCCATTCCTGCCCCAACAGAAGCCTTCTTCACAGAAATTCATCAGCTTCTGAATTAATGCAATATTGGTCAGGGCACAACATTGCACAGGATGTCTTAAATAGGGGGAAGAAGAGAGTGTTTTTCTCTAATAATTTCATTTATTCTCTGTCACATCCCAATAGACTCCACTGAAACATTTTCAGCTTCACAGTCTACTACTGCTGCTCCCTAGAGCGAGGAGGGATGTGAAGGCAATGAATGAACTTTTCAAAAACGCACACTGCCTTCATGTAGATACATGTTCAGGTACTATGTTAGTGGTGATAGTAGTTCTGGTTTTTGAGCTCTGTTTTATGAAGCATCTACCAGGCACTGTGATCTTCTGAACAGATGCACAGTTCAGTGGTGGACCTGGCTCTGCTAAGTGAACAGTTGGGTTCCATCATCTTAAGAGTCTTTTCCATCCCAAACAATTCTATGAGTGTATGTTAACATCTATACCCCTCTGGCTTGCTCAGAAATTCAACAGGTGCAAAGCAATTTTTACTACTGTATAGAAAGCATACAGCATTACAAAGTGAGAGAAAAAGAAGAAAACCAGGTGGGTCAGCATCTCAATCATAAAACAATAAACCCATTTCACCTTATATATAAGGTAGAAAATATAAGGCAACTTCTCGTATTTCCTTCCCGAAATGCTTTGTTCAAAAGGGAGAAACAATAAAGAACAAAACCTGGAAACAATGTAAAAGGATTATTTGCCTAAGAAGATGTAAGACTACGCTCTGCAACCAGGTTACAGAGAAATACAGGAGATGAAGTGATTCACGATAAAATCCCTACATTAGCTGCCATTAACACTTTTCTGCCATCATTAGAACAGTACCTTTGTACTCTATTTGTAAGAATGAATTACAGGGCATGCAAAACATGCTGTACCTTATGAGTGTAAAGTTGTGCTTTGATAAGAAGTCAGTTTTGATTTTTTTTTAAAGTACCGAAATAATTTTAAAAGATATTTTATGAAGTCCAAGAGCTTTGATGTTCCTTTCATAAATCTGCATAATAATATGTTAATCTATAAAATTGAACTGACCATATTTTTTTCACTAATGAAATGAATCACTTCAAAACTTTTATTTCAACACTCATCCAAAATAATTGCACTGCATAATATTCAGCTTCTATGCATACTGGGCAAACTCTGCATTCACTTCATTTGTTAACGTTTTCTTTATTTCTGCTCCACTTCTCTTTTACACTAAGTACTAATACAAGTCTGAAATATTAGCACTGAAATCCTGTTTCATTTACTCTCGGGGAAAACAGACTGATGGCTACATTTAAAGTATTAAATTCCACTATAAGCTGAAACACAGGAGTGTAGCATTATTCCAAAACTCATTCTCTTTTTCCTCTCTTCTTTAGCTTCAATAAATATGTAGAAGATTATGGTCTGATTTTCTCTTTTAGCTAACTGTGGGAAAGAGAAAGGCTCACAAAATGGCAAACAAGTAGAGTAACACGAGGTAGGGGAATAAATAGTCAGTAGGAAAAAGAAAAGGAATTCTTTTTTTATTAGAGGATTTTAATCTTACCGTGCTACAACTAAAAACTGGTCAATCTGACGGTCAGTAAGGGGGCTATCTGGATCCCATACTTTTACTTCCAGCTTTGCCTGTTCTCTGTCATCTAATTCTCCTGTCAAAAGGTAGATGGGACAAAACACTTATTACTCACAATGTTTTTCTCTGTGTATTTCTTGTACTATGTTTAAAAGAGACATTATACATTTTTAAACACACACAGTACTTAACCAGCAGATATCAATTTAAATTCCATAATGCAACATCAGTAAATTAAGTATCTTCCCTTAACATCAGTATTTCAACTTAAGGAGGCATTCTTAGGAGGCATAAAAATCAAAAGAACTTTAATAAAATACGAGATTATAAACTTGAAACCATAACCTAATCAACCAATAGTTTCTTTACACGTCTTCTCAACTATATCAAAGTTACCGTTTCACTTAAGCCATATTAAAATTTTACACTTCACGAGCTTCAGCAATTAAATTCTATCCAACTTGTATCCTATGCCCCAAAACAAGAATCATTATGAAAAAAATGCTGTCTACTACATTTGATTATTTTTTTCACCTCTTGCTCTCAGCCACTACATTATCTGTATTGTTAACAAATATTATACTATTAAAATTGCTGTGTACATTGACTAGTTATATCCTCTTACAAAATAACATAAAAGGGTACAACACAAGCAAGTTACTATATACTACATAACCACTTCCCAACTGCATTTTTCTGGACAGAACCATTTGTGTACATTCGTGTGGCCAAAACAATGGTGGCGGTTTCCAAAATTCCATTTGCCCTATATTCATGTCATTAAGAACAGAGTGGGGCATTCGTACTGCCTGGAAGAACAACAAAGTGTGAAGATGCTACAATTCACTTTTCTATAGAAGCCTAAATCTTTGGCTCGACTACCACATCAACAACTTCTAATTGCAAAATGAGAAACACTACAGTGGTTGATGAAGTAGGCACCACATAATCTACAAGTATGAGACGTGGGATTTGGCCAACACACTTGTGGCCACAAGACATGACAACTGGCAAGTTAATACAATTTGTCTTGTCTTGGTATTCTAGAACACGAGCATGGCCTTTCTTCAGTGAACATGTGAAGAACTCCAATGCTTAGCTGCCCGCCAATATTTGCCTCTGATTTTTATGAGCTACTATAAGAATAAAAACCTGTTCCCCAATACAGTCATTTTCATTTCCTTTGAAGATCTAGACTGCGTAGGTACCTCTCTGAGCATGTGGATCACTTTAGTCTGAGCTATTTCTTATGACTTAATGAAAACAGCCAGTCTGAACATGCACAGTATTACGAAGATGTGAAATAACCTGTACACTAAAGAGTCTGAAAGCAGCCTGCAAACCAAGCACTGACTCTTCCGAAATCTGATCACGTACCACGAGCTTCTCTAGCACATTTATACTGGAAGGAAATGAAAATGTGGTATCTATTTATCCCTACCAAATACACAAGTTAGAACTGCACCATGCTGTCTGGTTAGTGTTTCAGGAACAAATGTCACAGCCACATTCTCAGGAAAACACAGTAAGTTATTTTCCTCTGATAGGCAAGCAGCAAAGAATTGCCTGCCTAATGGGACTTGTGCTTAAGCTAATTCACATCCAGTACCAGAAATAAGGTGTTAATTTCTGGCAAGCTTGGGTAGGAATTTAGGTCTGTGAACTTATTCAGTCAACGACACACCTGTCAATACATTCATTTTTTTCCATCTGTGAGAGGCATATTGTGAGTGATGTTCTACATTTTATAAATAATCTAAGCACTTCATTTCAAGCTGTTAATACATAGTTTTTAAATATCTTTAATGTTAGTTAACTGTTTCAGGACATATCCCACAGACGATAACAATACTCAGGCAGCAAGTATACTAGTCACAAAGAGAAAACATCATACAAGCACAGCATAAGTATTCAACCAAAACATGTCACTCTCCTGAAGCAAATCTGCAAAAAGACAAAAAAAACCCACAACAGTACACATCTGACTTCAATTATGGGTAATTAAACAATTGCTACTAGAAAATTTTGTTGTAACTCTTGAAAAAGCTAAATCTGAAGCATTGCCAAAGAGTATTTATTAATGGCAGTAGATGTAAGTAGGATACAAGCAACAGTATCTATACCAGAAGAATCCAAACACACAAAATAGAGTATTTGCAATATTAAATATTTCTGCAAAAATGGTAGACAAGAGTTTTCCAGAAGGAAGGTGGTCTCTGCCAAACTGCACTTACAAATAATGCTTAATTCCCAATTTTCCACTTAAACAGCAGGATATTATCAATTAAACAGGAAGAAAAGTAGGATAAACAGATCAAATCATGGAGGCAGTCAAGCAGTGCTGTAGAAATCTTTGAAAACTTGACTTTAGGAATAAATTTTTTGTTTACTTCCTTTGAAAGGGCTGCAAGAACCAGTATAGAAGGATCACAAAATAAACAGGTCGTCTTTCCAGAGGTGGTCTTTCCAAAGAATAATTATAAAAAGGTCTCCGTTTTCCTTCAGCTGTCTGTCCTTACTTAATCATGCTTATACCTTGTATTATACTTTTTTTAACACAGCAGACCCCTTTAAAACTAAGACACAATTCCTCTGTTAACGTACCTACATTTATCTTTTATATTGTTGAATTTGACACAGAACTGTAAGACATTCACGCTGAATTATTTCCTTATACTGCAAATTCCAGGACATGAACAGAACAGGGGAGATTAAACATTTTCAGTCTTGCATCTGTGAAGCTTCTCAGGTTCTTTTTTACAAGCGTTACCTTCCTTCACCACCAACATACCAATTACAGCTTCTGAGAAGTGATAGGCTATTTTTTTGAATGGCTGGTATGACATACTATCCAATTTACTCTGAGCATTGCTTATAATCCCAAAGATTAATTTTACTGGAAAACATTAGTAGATGACCAGAAATATGCCTGGGTTTCTCCTCATCAATCATTCAATGCCTTACATCTCATGGTTCTCTTCTAATGAAAAGCAAAATGTTTCTGCTTTTCTTAAATAAAAATTAAGTTCTGCATTTCAATCAGTCATTTTAAACAAAGGAAAGCATGATATGCCACCCTGCCAAAAGCAATTTTAAGAAAAAATTTACAGAACAAAAGTAAACCAAATGCAACTTTTAACTGAATGCAATTAAGATGAACTCCAAGAAATTAAAGATCTACTTAGTCTTTTAGCCTTCACTTCCTGCAGATAAATACACAAATGGTAATTTGGACACTTGATCCAGCGTGATTCTATGTTCTCTTATATCTAAGTAAAAGAAAATAACTTCCAATATGAATTAAGAACATTTCCTTAGAGTGCAACTCTTTTCATTTTACAGATACATAACAATTCTGCAATACAGCACCCTTGTAAGAAACTGAAATACAAAATCCTTAAAAGTTAAAACGTTAGAACCTAAAAAAAATAAGTTTTGAGGGAAACAATGACAATTCCATCTTTAATGACAAACAGTTGACAAGGTAGCTGACTGAAAAATAGCCAGGACAGTTTTTAGAGACACCACTTGTCAGGTACAATATCTTATTTTTATATTTTGCACAATTTTCACTATTTTTCAAAACACATTTTTATTCTCCTTTTCAAGAAGTAATTTAGTGGTCACCTCAATTCAAACATACCAACTAAACAGTGCCCAGCTTTCTGAGTGCATCCTGGATCCTAAATCACATAGGACAGAAAATCTGTAATTCCCCTTTTGGGGGTTCATAGTAAGAAAGCAGACAACAGCCACAGAGAGCACCTGGGACATCAGACCAACAGTGCCAACTGCGGAGTTCTTCCTATTATGAAAATTCATTCAGGGCTTGATATAATCTCTTTAAATCAGCCAGGAGTTTTGACTTCTGCATTAACTACCCAGACTCATTAGTTACCTAAGCATGCAAACATGAAAGCCTCTGTAAAGGTTTACATTCTTAAAGCCTGACATACATCTAAGAAACTTCGTGCTTCAGTTTTTTAAGTTTGAAAGAGGAATATCTCTTAGGTACACTGCAAGGATGCAGGAGATACTGTTACTTGTCACGTTCTCATCCTCCTTTAGTCCAGCTCAGCATGCAACACAATGACATTTGTGCTACTGAAGTACAGGATCAGATTTAGAAGGGCAGAGAGAGCATTTAGCAGATGTTTGTCAGACTGCTGGGCTGCATACTAACTGCAGGTAATCCTAAATGTCTTTTTGAACGTAGCTTCATGTGCTATATAACATTGTTTAAAAAAATTTTTTAAAGGCAACTAATCACTGAAAGAGGCTTCAATTCACAAACCACCTTCTCATGCTGCTATTCAGACTACTTGCCTGAAAACCTTTTCTTTTACAGATAACAAATTGCATTTTCTCATACTGTCCAGCTATGAACAAAGTTCTAGACATTAAGTCTGTGTGTCAAAAGTAAAGCTCATTAGTTCCCCTCAAACACTGAGCATATTCATTCTGCATGAAGTGAATTATACATTCATACTCAAAGGTTAATAATTATAAAACATCACACAGTTTTTGACAAACAACTAAGGGGATGGCACATACAGCTTAACTGAGAGAATCAGTTACAAAACAATGAAGTAACTGCCACTAGGAAACAAATTTTACATAAGGTATAGGAGGTAAGACACTTTTCAAATGGATGTACAGACGTCATCTACTGACAACTAATGAGTTCAATTCTTCATAAACTGAATTCACAATAAACAGCTAGCTGACTGATTGTCTCAACTAACAGAAATTCCAAACCTTCTCTCTATAAAAGCTCTGCAGACATAGAATTCTCATTACTCTTTTTTGATTTAATTTTACTTGTGATTCTCACCAGTACTGATAATCCAAAATGATCCAGAAAAAAAAAAGATTCGAAAACTTACACTCAACTCTGCAAAATATAAAACTGAATTATGTGCAGATAATTTCTCTGATTCAAGTAACATGAGAAAGCTTAGATTATTTTAAAAGTGGAGGTAAAATGAAAATTATCTGTTTACTTTTCAATTGCAGAACAATTCTCCTCCCTTAGCCTTCCTGACAGATTTATGTTCAAGATTTCAGTTAGTCACTCAGATAGTTGTACATTTATGCCAATCTTACAGTATGAACATAATGCACGTATGAAGACTAGAAATGAAAACTACGCTGTATAAAGACTGTATGTATAGAGGCTACAGATGAAATACCTACAGATGAAATACCAGGTGGTACAAGCCCATTATTTGTCTATAGCATCTTAAACTACTACTGAGCATTTTCTAAGCCAGTAAAACATGCATAGTCCAATCTCTTCTTATTTCCTGGAGCTCTAGCCTATTAAAAAAACAAACAAAAAACCCAAACCAACCAACAACCATTTCTGAGAAACTCCTTTTGAACTACATGGCCTCCAACAACCTTAGGACTGTCTCAGTACTCAGCCTTGCAGTGCTTATAAATTAACAACTGATGATCAAAAGACAAGATCTCACAAAGTACTCAAAACAACATTAATTCATCATGTTCTAAATTCCTAGAAATAAACAGAAATAATTACAATTGGGCTGGAATAAACCAAACTATAACCATGCCGTAATGACCAACTTTCCACAATGCTTCATCAAGAATAGCTGGGAACGGCCAGTGCTGGAAGAAAGGAACAAATAAGGCTGCTTCTTTCCCAAAACTCTGCAGAACAGTATGCAAAGAACTTCCACAGATCAGAGAACAGGGAGGTATGATGTCCTAAAAATCATCCTGTTCCTCACTCTTTATATTAAATCACATTTCAGTAGAATCCCCACTGTCAAAAAAATGAAATAATAAAAAGCCAGCCCTTTCATTCTAGCTTTTTATGGCAAATCTAAAGGCAATGACCTAAATTAAATATTGCATAAATCTAGAAGGTCCCCTTCAGTTCAAAGGCAAAGGTAAGCATTCAACTGATGGAGAGACCCAAAATTCACATTTATTTTGGTCTTAGTTTCTTGTATCCCTTTGATATCTGTGAATGAACCTCAACAATGTGACTTGCACCAAGATGCCCTGTCCCTCACCCCCATGTCAGAGGGCATTTGGGTTGGTACTTTCTGTGCAGTGGTCCAGCACCTATTCCATTCTGAATACAGAAAGTCTGCAACAGTTTTTCGGGGTTCCTGATATAACAACACACACACACACACGTATATATTTACACACACACATATATACATGTGACTTATATAATATGGTCTTCAGGAAAGCACAGTGAAAATTATTTCTGTGTATAAATAACAGAAGCATCATACTACATATGAATATTAGCGATAATTTAAAATACTTGTTTTATAAGGAGGGGTACAACAATGCATAGGCATTGTATTCCTCAAAAAAACCCTGATAAATAGGACTATACATTTGCACAACTTTAAGCAAACATATAATTTATAGAAGAATTTTTTTCTTTAGTATGAAATGTATTTTTAATTATTCAAATGTTCATCTGCACCCGGTGTTTGGTTTCACCTTCTAGAGAATAAATTAAAAGAAAAATCACAGACTTTACTGTAAAACAGCAAAGGAAACAAAATTCTGAACTTATAATAAGTCCATTTAGGCAAAGTTACTGAGGTAGAAAAAAACCAGCAAAGTCAATTAAACCCTGAAAGGCTGCTGCTTGAAAGGTGATTTGAGTGCTCACTGCAATACATGATTTGGGATAATAAGCACCTACACAGCATACAATAAATAACCATACCCTTCGTGAGGCTGACTACTCAACACAACTCATTTAGTATTTGAACAATCTCAGCCAAGGCTCTACAGCTATTATTAATAAAGAAATCTTTCCGACAGCAATCATGCACAGCCCTCCACACCAACAATGCAGCACAGCCCATTCACCCGGCACTGCAACCAGAAGGCAAATGAGACAACTTTAACCGTTTCCTGCGCGTTGTACAAAAATAACTAAGCTATTTCACAACTAAGAAAAGAATGAGAACAGATGCACAAGTCTCCTCAAGAAGCTAAAGACAGCAGGAAATTGTGGTGTCCTCATCGTGAAGACTAAAATTCCAACTGACTTCTCTTCAAGAATAAAGCAAACTTTTGAAAGGCAGACCTGCTCTTACAATTCAGGGACAGAGGTAAAAAAAAAAAAAAGGAAGAGGAAAAAAGATCACTTCAATAATCTCCAAGTGGAACAACCCATACACCTCACCTCTACTGTTGAGCAGTTTTTGTAAGATCTAATCGCTAAGCAGCACAATTTCCAAATCCTCATTTATCATTTGGCTAGTAACAAAGTTGTGAATGATCTGAGAATTCAAGCTCAGAAATTTCCCTCACCATGTTCTATAAAATAGTATATTGTAAGTATAGTGAGTATACAAGGAAGAAAAGAACTTAATCTATGTAACTGCTAGTTTGATCAAAATTATATACGCATTTAATACTACAATGAATTGTATCAAGAAGCAACAAGGATTTTTAAATAGCATCACTGAAAAGACTTTATGTTCTGTAAGGCAAAGCTTCCAAATACCTAATTCAGCTTCTGCAGAATATGTGACTGCGACCCTAAAGCACAGACTTCCCTTACATCTGCAAGGTTGGGCAGAAGTAAATTAAGTCTATTGAAAACAGGCACAAAGAGACCATTTAAATGTGCTTTGTTTGTTTAGTTTATAGTAAAACTGATAAAACTCTATAAACATGCATTTAATTGCCCAGCACATAAATCACTAAGCTCCCTAGAAGACAGGTTGGCAAGACTGATATAAAGGATATTATAATCCTATTAAAATTTGACATGGACAACATTATAAAGAGTACTTTACTATTTGTGATGATCATGCATTTGACAGTTAGACAAAATTGACTCCACGGAGTTTAATAACAAGAAAAAAAATAATTGCAAATTGGACAAGTGACTACCAGATTTAAATCTGCCACCCTCAATAAACAGCTCCTTCTTTTATAAGGTATTATAGAAATAATTTAACGTTTACTCAAAGTCAGAAGTTCAACCAACAGAAACTCCATTTGAGAATAAAACATATTGAGTGCACAGGACAGGAGTTTTATTTTGTTGTATTACCTTTGTCAGGATTCATCTCATCTGACCTTAAACATCTTCTGATCTTTTTTAGATATCCACTTTCAGCCGTGATAAATCAAGTCTAGGAAACATTCTCCCACTCTGACCATAAAGGTAAACCTTACTGGGATAGCACAATCACATCTTTTATGCCTAGTATTCTACTGCAGCTTCCACAGGTAGGAACTCTTGAATCTGATTGTTCTATCTTTTGTTCCATAGGTTGCTTCAGAAAAAATCATTAAAATGCAAAGCCATCACTTTTTAGCTGAAACAATCAACCTCAAAGATATCTCTGCTTCTGGCGCATTCTGAAGGTACCAGTTACTTTGCTGCTAACTTGGTAGATTTTTTTGACAGCTTGGAAACTTCAATGCCATTTCACACTGAATTTGGTGGAATCAATTTCTACCAGACTCTGGGCCTCTTCCCGAAGTAAATGCAAGTGAGGCATAAAGGTCTCTCTATATTTGCTCCATGCAGTAGTTTTGGTTTCAGAAATTAAGCTTTACTTTCTGCTGTCTAGATCCCAGTAAGGTCATCTTGAATTGACTGGAAATCTGGTTTTAGACAACAGACTATGGACTCCCAAACTGCTGTATGTAGAACGAGAGAAATGTGCAAGGTACTTTACAAATGAGATCTTCCATCCTATCCAAAAAAGCACTTTCTGGTTGACAGCTTTTCCCACAAAAATCTTTTTCCTCACATGCCAACACACCACTCAGTGAAGAGCCCAAAGCTGCTGCTGTTGTCACCTTCTGTGCGTGCAGAAGAAAAGCAATTCTTTGATGATCGTACCTAAGCAACTTGGTTCACACTAAAATTTACCAAATTATTTTTGTAATTGCAATTCGGTTCACTTAAAAAGGAAACATTGACATGGCCGCAAAATCATCAGCCCTCATGATGTCTTAAAACCAGTTAAAGACAAAAGGCTAGACATATGCTACTTGTAAAATACTGAAGCGAGGGGGAAAAAGGCAATATTTAATGTACTTTATTTCCTAAGAACTGCTTATTGTATTAATATGTCCAGTTCTCATATCCAGCAACTGTCATAAAACTAATAACTTAGCACAAATTAAAGACCACAGTTTTTGAGAACTGATAGTACATTAAGACACAGTATTTGTTTAACCTGTCAGACATTTCTCATAGCCACACATCATCCACCTTCAGAGTCTAACGATACAGCTTTCCATTTTTAACTTAAATATTTGCATACAGAATCTTCTAAAAATATTTTGTATTGACTGATTTTCAAGAGACCTGATTTTATTTTCTCACAACAGAATGAAATCATTGCAACTGTATCAACACTAATAGAGATAATCCAGCACACAAGACTTTTGCTAAGATAATCAGATGCACCATCCAAACACCTGCAGATCTCTGGCTAGGGTGTGATTTTCAAATTCAGCAGCGGGTCTTCCAATAAATGGAAGTAACATGCACCACAAAGTAACAGAACAGGTCCCTCCTCTTGAGATCATAGTTCAGTTTCACTACTCTAGGACATATTTTTTCATTTATTAAATGAATGTAAGAGTGGAAAGCATTTAAAGAACCAGAAAATACACTAAGCCAAAGCATTCTCAACTGAGGTAATGTTAAAAATCCAAACAGTACGTAGACGAGTATTTTTTAATCTGTCTCTTTGCTCACAACCCTGTTTAAGCTTAAAATCCTGGAATTCCAACACTCAAACACTAACAGGCTGGAATTCTTGAGTTTAATAGTTTCTACCCAGTATGTCTTATCTACCAAAAAAAAAGCATGCTCTTGTAATTGAGTTGCAGTAAAAAGCACAAAAAAAGGAGAACATATTAGGAAACAACTCTAAAGGAACAGAGAAAAGTTTTAGAAGTTTTGGATACAAATTCTCTTTACATCATTGAAAATTTACAGCTCAGATTGCCCCAGCTGCTCCCCTTCTTCATACTAAACGCTCAGCTACTTCAACCCTATTAATTCAAAAATTCCTTGCCTTCAAGAAATGGAAGCAACTGCACAAGTGTTATTTTGAGGACTCTAGATATTTTCAGATGTGCAAGAAGGACTTTGGGTTTTTATACAAAAATTCTGACTATAGTTTGTAGTTTTATTTATAAAAAGCAAAGCAAAAGTTTTGAACAGAACATCTTTCCTACAGGTTGCTTCTTCCTTCATTTCAGAGACTTTAATTCTTCTTCCTCTCTCTGCCTTAGAAGGGGGCAAATCCTCTTCTTTGCCAACTCCAAACATTTTAGTGTAAATTGCCAGAGAGTACCTAATCGTGTCAGATCCCTGCTCATAAAGAAGCCCCCAGAACACAGTAGTTTTCTTTTAAACCGAGATACAAGAGAGAAGCAACACTGGGCGAGGAACAAGACTGCAGCTGAGAGAGGACCATTAGCATCAGAAAAAAATCCATGCAGCAGTACACACTCACCCTCATATCAGTGACTCTAATGAACATCAGCCCTCCAAGCTAATTAAAACAGCAATTTGCAGTTTGCCATTGCTGGTGGCAGTATTCAATTAGTACTAACAGTCAGTTGCCCCGATAAACCTTTAAACATCATTCCTCACCACATCTGTCTATTTCTGGATGCTTGCCTCCTACCTACCTCTGCACTGAGACTAAAACCACATTTCGACGAGCTGCCAATCAACCCTAACCCTTCATGCATCCACCATCACATTTCCCACTGCGACACGCCTCTGTTCTGCACAGCAATTTCCAGCTCCACACGCCTTGCTCAGCACTCCGAATGCTTAACAGCAGGCACCATGAGCAGAGCCGGATGAGCTGACAGAAGCTGCTGCTGTACACAGGCAATTAATTAGCAGTAAAACGTTCTTACCTGGCACTTTCCACTGTTCACATAAGTGTGTGCACACTGACAGATGTAAAAAACTGCCACTGTGACGCTGCCCCAGATGACCTGGGTTGGGAATCTTTGTGTGCCTCAAAGACACCTTTCCATCACTTGAACAACTTAAGACAGGTAGAGAAAATTCAGAGGTCAACTCTCTCTCCAACCAACTTTCAAGACGGGGCTTTTATGCATGTTATACTTTTTCTTGTGTTGCAGTATGATAATGTAATTATGCTGAAGACTTCTTGGGAGGTGTTAATGCTGTTAGCTTAACATGAGTTTGCACTTCCTAATCTTTGGGTGTTCATTTTTAGACTGTGATTTGCTAGAAGCTCAACATACTGTCTCAAGTCTTTATGGAAAAGTCAACTGAAACTCAGCATGCCAACAGCAGTGACTGAACACCTACAAAGAAGTTATCTACTACCCAGCATCACCACTGGAGGGAAGATGACTAAGCAGCAGTCTAAGGTTTCTCTTTCATCTCTTAATGAAATATGACTGTAGGTAAGCACAGAAAAAAATATGGCCTAGGATCATCTTTGAAGCATACGCATTTTGACTGAACAACTGTCCACTCACATATTAGTTTAATAAGAGGTAAATTTCCAGTCCCAACTCCTCCTCCACAGATAAAGAAGCACTTCCCCAGGGTAAAAGGCAGAAGACTCTAGGCTGAATCTCAACAGGAGGTTGTTAAGCTGAAACACCATAGCAGAATCAGTTCAAGCTGGAAGCAATCTCAGGAGGTCTCTAGCCCAACCTTCTCTTCTCAAAGCAGGCTCAGCTCTGAGATCAGGGCAGAGCTTTATCTACTTAGGTCTTGAAAACCTTTTAGGACAAAGGTGACATAACCTCCCTGCGCCAACACCTGACCATCTTCATCAGGAAAAATTTCTGCCCGTGGCCACTCTGAACCTCCCATTTCATGTTATGTCTGTTTTATCTCATCCTCCCACTACGCACCACTATCAAGAACCTGTTTGTCCTCTTAACAACCTCCCTCCAGTCACTGGAGCCCTGAAGTTACCCTTTCTGCAGGCTGAACTACCTCAATTCCTTTAGCCTGTCCTTGCAGGGCAAGTGCTCTAGCCCCAAGAAGTGTGATGGCCTCCACTGAATTTACTTTGTCATACTGGAAGCAGTATCTAGATGTGATCTTAGGAGTGCTCAGCAACAGTGGATGATCACTGTCCTTGATCTGCCAGGTGACACAGCCCAGAATGGTGTTGGCCTCCCTTGCTGCCAGGGCTCACTGTTTGCTTACATCCCCCATCCTGTCTGTCAGCACCCCAGAGACTTTCCCACAGAGCTGTTCCCCTCAGCCCCTTCATCCCCCAATAATTTTCATACACTGACAAATTTATTCATAAAGAGTATTTTTTTGTCTTGCCACTCTTCTTTCATCCTCCTATTTACTATAACATTGTCTACATTTCAGAAGGCATTAAAATGACTAAAGTCTCAGATAATCAAGAGAGTCAAAAGGTCTATAAACTACCTAAGAGTCTAAGACCTCAGCAATGTGATCAGTTTAAAAAGGGAGCAAATAAGAGAAATCCATGTTAACTTGTTTAATCAAATTAATCCTCTGCATTTGTGATGACTGGACAAGTGTGGAAAGGTTCACACACTTCATGAGAGACCTAAAAGATAAACATTAACAAGTTTAAACAAGCATCCTCTCAAGATTTATGTAGGAACTTAAGGGTACAATAGCTACTATAAGTGACACATGAACTCAACCCCATTTTTGTTAACTAGGGTGTGAAGGAGGGTATAGAGGCTAAACAGAAAATGTGGGCAACTAAGCACTGTCAGGGCTCACAACTATAGTAGCCACATTAGAAGAAATTGCAACAAAGATACACTGGAGACACATCAGCACAGCTTTTATAAAGAAAAATCACCCCTCACATACTGCAGTTGTGCAATGTGATCACAGAGAGACATACGGAAGGTCAAGGTGAGAGCCCACTGGATTTCTAATGGGCTTTAAACAAGTTTTAAGAAAACTATGAAATCACGAGATGAGATTTTCTGCACTGATAAATGGCTGGCCATCTCATTCAGCATGGTTGTTCTTACGCTGGTGGGCTAAGTTTTCTTGAAAGTACCAATTTCCACATTTCATATTGCCTAGCAAAGCACTGTTCTACCAAATCCTGGAACACAACAGATTTCTTTATTGCTTGACAAAGCAAAGGTATCATCAGCAAAAGTTATTTCAAATTACACTTGCTCTCTAATTTTCTTTAAAATAATAGGAGATAGTTATTTCAAACTTCATTAATTTTCCTGGAACTACAATTTATTATATTTTTGTTTGGTTGTTGGCTTTGTTTGGTTTTAAGTCAAAGAACTACTCCAAATGATTTCACTACACTTACACTCATGACCAGAACACAGTCATGATAAAGTTCTTTGTAATGTTTATTTAGAAAATATCTTTTGCTTCACAAGTTTTAATCCAGCTTTTACAGACAGGGGAACAATTATTGACCTTTGCTGACTTTGTCCCAGTCTTCCCACCTGATTCACAACCCTATGAATAAATAAAAGTGAGCATTACTTCAGAAATCAAACTGATTTTGCCAATGAGGTTATTTTAAACACTTGGCTTCCCCTCATCTGTAATAATACTTTGACTGTACTTGTTTAGCTAAGCTGTCATGCATTTTACTGCATGACAACTACAATTAGACCTACGACAGTATGTGTGAGACACAGACCAATGCAGGCATATGACAAATAAGTTTAATTAATTGAAAGAAATCTCAGAAAATGAACAACAAAAACCCCACCATTTCCCAGTTATGAGACAGGGAAGGATCAGTGTTCTCAAAAAGCCTACCAAGTAACTAAAGTGATTTGCCTTGGAGCAAATCCCTGATCCTCTTCATACTTTCATTTCCCTGTACACAAAATAAATCTAAATAAAATCTGTTAAACAATCTGATCATATTCAGACCAACTTACAAAAGTACACCTTTTAACTAAATTATTATAATGACTTACTCAAAGCAAAACTGTAGAGGGTTTTTCTTGTTTTCATTTTTTGGGTTGATTTTTTTAACTTACTAGTCATATATTTCCCAAGTTGTTGATCAAACCCCATAGGTAGATGCACCAGACAGCAGCTCCTGGACATCACATGCACAGAACCAGGTACCTTTCTCCTGGACTGTAGAGGTAAGGACACTTGAAACAAGATACTCTCTGTCCAAATGTGTGCTTTGGTTTTCTGAGATAAACCTTTTTATTCTTGCTTTGTACAGAGGAACAGAATGTTAACCCACACTAGAAACAGATTTTAAAAACAAACAACTGCTATGCTCACAGAACAAGCCACCAGAGAATGTATTGTTAAAAGCAGGGCAAGGACTTTCTTTAGTATCATACTAGCTAGAATCTGACTCAAAGCTGTAGAAAATATTCTGTTCTCCAGCATAATATGAGCAAGTGAAAAGACTCTCAAAATCTTGGAACTAGAATCTATAAGAGGCTGGAGTATTCACAACTGGAGAGAGAAGACAGAGTTTCACACAACCGTAGTATCATTTGAACCTGAAAACTTTGATCGTAGTTTTACTTTCAGAGATACTCATAACAAAAGTCATAAGAGACTGCTGAAAGAAATCCGGTCTTTCTTCAAAGCTACAGTCTTCACTAAATGCATAACCTAAGCGATTTAGCTAAATCACTACAAACACAGCACAGATAAACAAGGCTTAGGCATTTTCAACCAGATGTAAGCTTTGGTTATATTTGTTTACTGTAATTGTGTAAAGGATTTATGATTCAGTGTACCTAAACACAAAAAAAACCACAGTTGGATCTGTAATACTTTATTATGTATCTTGATTTTAATAATCCTTTTAGTCTTTTTAAAACTAAACATCCCTTTCATTTCAAAAATTTAAGAGAAAAACAAAGTTACCCAATTTACCCATGGGGTAGGGTGGGTGGGAAGGTATGATGCGTTATCCAAAATTTGGCCTAAACACCAGGTTTTGGAGTATAATTTATGCAAGGAGAGAAAAATGGTGACATAAGTGCAAGGGACAAAAAAAACCCCAAACCCCCAACACATTCTCACCCAAAAAATGCACATAGTTCTCCAATAAGCACTAAAAAAAGAGCAGTAGTCCATTCAAATAGAACATATATTATCGCAGTACAGAGAAAGTGCAAGCAACTTGAATTTTTAATCTACTTGAATGCACCAATGTATTTACATCAACATAATTCAATATTTATAGAAGGAAGGGCTTTCACAGTTCAAAGACTTTTTTCCATTTTTCAGCCACTTTGTGACTGGTCTTCTGAAAACTAATCTGAACTGGCATGTCTTCAGTCATTTCAATAGGATTTATAGACTAGTAACTTTTAAAACAAAATAACTGATGGTGTGTGAAACTTTTTTCTAAATATCTTTTTTTTTCAGAATGTCTTTGGGATTTTCTGTATATATAAAATATGCCTACCAATAACCATCAAAAAGGTATAATTCCTTTCCATTAAAGGACAATCTTAACATGTAAATAAAAGACAGTAGTGCTTTCTATTTTAATATACAATACTATTATTAGATGCCATAAACCTGAATTTTTCTCAAGGGATCCCTAATTGACTAGAAGTTTTCTAAAGTCTTTCGTTCAATTTAATGTGATTTTTCTAGGCTTTTAGTTTTGAAGAGTCATAAATTATAGCACAGTGACTTCAGCATACAGATTATTTGCCACTTTTAAAAATGCCACCAAAAAATTATTTATAGATTCAGAAATCTTTACAGAATCCCATATTTTCCAAGCATGCCAATGTTATTCTACTAATTTTAAACATTTAGACTTGTTTTAATGAATGAGAAGGCTTGACAGTGAACGGATTAACTTCCATGCTGTCGTCTTACATAAAGACACAATAACAGCTGAATCACTTTTTTTTCTTCTCCTTGGAGGTCAGAAGGATACAGAAATACTTAAGATAACAAGCAGTCAAACCTACAATAACTCAGATATTTTTATCCTCCCAAAACCAAGCTCTTTTTTTTTCCACTGGCTACTGGAAATAAGTGCAGATTAATCCAACTAAATTGTCAAAGAAGTGCTCTGAACACCACCGGGTCTTTGGTTTGTGGGCAATCTGGTATCTCTGATCCTCAATAACTGATGGGCTGTTACTGCCTACCAAAGACAGCAAGAAGACTGCACCACTTACTGCACTTTGGGGATTAATGGAGTGTGAGAAAAATAAGACAGTAACATAGTGAAATCCTGTCTTCATGACACAACATAAAGATCTCCTATGCATTTAACTAAATTCAGGCTTTAACTCGGAAAGTTAAGCTCCAGAACTTAGTAACTTAACTTTGAATAAATATGGAATTTAATTTTAGAAAAAATTAACTATTTCCATGGGGAAAAAACACATTTACTTTGTTATGTAGTATTCACTATTCCATAATCAGGCTCTGTCTTTAGTAATTTAAGTAGTAGAACTCAGTGGGAGAAGACTTCCTGCCTGGCAGACAGCCACAGCTCATCCTGAAAACCCAGCAACTCAACCAGCTACTTTAGAAGCACATAAATACTTCCTGGCTACTTGATACACACATTCAGACAGTAATTTTCTCTTAGTCCTCTGGGAAGATTTCCTCTTGAGCATATTAATGTCTACATAATTATTTGTTTCCCTATGATAGGCACATTTTACAGTAAGAGCACCAGCATATCATTTTTTAGCCATAAACTTGTTCTGAAACGAGTCTGTATGCCTTCAGGTCTTTTCCAGATTTATTTCTGGTTATTAGAAGTCCAAAAACTAATGCAGGTGAGCTATTAAATGGTATCTATTGTAAAATAACCTGCCACTTACCAGAAATCAAGTCATTCTTGTTTTATATAGTTTATCAAATAAGCTTCATAGAAATAACACTTGTTTTCTATGAAAAAAAAAAAAAAGTATAGCAGAGAAAAAAGCGGCCCAGGACGGATGGAAAACAAACCACTTGAGGTTACAAGTATAAATACCAGGGGCATTCAGAACTCTGTGATATTCCCGTCACATAATCTTTTCTTATTAAGGAATAAAGACAAAGATTCTTGATAATGGTACCTATGTCTATACACTTCTCAGGAAACTTTTTCTTTTGTTAGCATTCAATATAGAGTGCACATTTCACTGGCAAACCCAGCTCATTTTAAAACCTATGAAGTAAATCTAATTGCAAACATAAGAGCTGCTCATGCTTCTTAAATAACATCCAAACGCTAAACAAATATTGCACTTGAACAACATACACAGGTAGTTGCGCTAGATTATAAATAAATACAGTTTTAAAAATACTAGTGATTTTAACGATATGCCAAAGCTTGAAACACTTTTTTTTTTTTTGGTCCTGCTACATAACAGAAAAGATGCTTTGATGGAAGCTAATACTATTTTAAAGTAAGAAGACTGTCCAAAACCACAACAGGACACAAATATTCTTTACGCAGAGCCTGTTTTAAAAGGGAGAGAAAGCATACATTTTTCACTTGTTTTGATACCGTGTAATTATTCTACAAAATGGGACAGTCCTGAACATCCTTCCACAAGGCCTGTACGAAAGGACTAACCAGACTGTAGAAGTAAACGAACACTGAATGCCTAAATTGTTCCACGCATAAACTGGAAACAATATCTTTTGAACCGTTATTCAAGTATTCCTTCTTTCGATCTTCATAATATCTACTGGTATTCATCAACTTTCCAAGACCTACTATTTTACTTTCTCTGCCTCTGTGCTGATTAGCTTAGTTTAGAAAGTCAACGTAAGCATATAATGCAAGATGAAGATATTTTTGCCTAATTAAAGATCATGTATTTACCTTCTGCAAGCATGTCTGGCACATCTGCTTGATATCTAGGCCCCACTCTGATTTCTCCCTTGTCTGCTAAAAGCGTTTTCAGTGATGGATCATACACCAATGAATAGAAAAACGTATCCTAAAAAAATAAAAAGACACATTTGCAACAGCAGATGTTTTAAAACTAGGTTTGAAAACCTGTACCACCTTCCTATTAAAGTAACCAACCCCTGTACACAGATCTGCAACAATAATCTTATTTTATATAATGCAGATGTTTCATGAGTAGTTTTAAATGGCTAACAACTTTCTCCCATTGCTAGGAGTTATTTCACAACAGAGCAATAATGGTAAGATTGGCAAACAAAAATACATCAATGGATCTGAAAAGAATTAATGTTAATTGCTTTCTGAAATTAACATGTTTCCTCTCAAATCTCTCTCCACACTGCCCTTACATTAGAAATCAGTCTCAAAAAAGCATAAAACACTGTCAGTGTCAGAAAAGGACTTAACAGTATTGGCACATCTAATACAGTCAACTAACTACAGGGCAAAGTCCTATTTTCAGATGTAGTTTTACCTAATATCAGTGGTTTGGGTGTAGAAATTAAAAGACATGCTAATTTTAGCTAAAAAACAATGTCTGTCTGACATTATGTTAAGATCCTTCAAAGAAAGATACGTTTATTTTGCAAATATTTTGCAATATAATCACCTTTCAAATTCTTGGGGAATTTTCTTCCCCTTCGGTAAAGCTAAGCATCTTATGTTCCCTTCACAGGAAATGAAAGGTGAGGAGGTATTTTCCACACAGTAATAATAACTCAGAGTCCTTAAAATTAAACCCCTCTGTTAAGCTGCCCTTTACAGGGGCCTCTCTTGCTCTAATTATTGATTAAGAAGATATTTTCTTCTTTCTAGAATGCCTCTAGGAGAAAAAAACACAAATAAAAAAAAAAAGCAAACCAAAAAAAATAAAACGAAAGGAGAAAATAAGGAGGAAATAATCCATGTGAACTTCTCCTTAAGTATTCACTACATGAAAAGTCTGTGTATTTTTCTGTAAGATACCTTATTAATTACTTTGAATTATTTCCCAAATACAGCCCCATTCATAATAAAATCATTTAAGACTGTCAATTAAGTTAATAACCAATGTTTTTAAAAATCAATGTTTTCAACAACATATTTTTTTCTAACTTAACACTCAAGAGATTTTCTAAAAATACAGCCATAAAAAACCCTAAAACCCATATACCATTATATACCCAAATAAAAGTCACATATTACCTCTTTCTCCAGATATGACAGCACAGATTCTGTCTCATTCAGAAGAGCAACACTGCATTTTCCCCTACACAAACATAAGGGAGAACTGTTACTTTTTGCAAAGTCGAAGATTTTATTAAGTCATAAAGTTATTTGCAAGAAAAAAAAAACTTTAAACTTTTGCATTATAAGAATACAGTAAAATGCAAGTTGCCATACTTTTAAGTCACCAAAATTAACATCAAATCAACAAAATAACAGCTGTACTGACGCAAGCATTCAAGTATATAGGAACTCTGCTGAACTGGGACATAGTTTCAGAAACAGAGGCAACGAAGGAACAACAGGTACTACAGCAAAAAATAAATACACATACAATCAATAAAAAGGCCTGGATGAATGGAACATCACTTCCAAGTGACTTACCTCTAAGTTAGTTCAGTACCTAATTTGAAAATACCACAAACTAGAAAGATTAAGTACTTTATTTTTACAGGCATTGGTAAAATCTTCTCCTTTTTGAATGGAAATATTTCAAATAAAAGAATTCTGTTCATTTCTTCTATGGCCACATTAAAATGCTAACTACCGCATTTTCCTGCAGGCTGCCAGTAGAAAGCTTCCCAATATTCAGCAGTGGTACAGATCTGCTCATGTACAACACCGGGATAACGCAATGAGAGCTTGACCACGCTATTGCCGCCTCTTTCTTTTTCTCCCCTCTTTCTCGCCCCTTTTTCCCCCAACAGTCCTTCAGCTGCAAATAGCTGTACCTCCAACTTCTCTGCAAATAATCCACAAAAGTATTTTTATAACTGGTATTTTAAAGAAATACACATAAATCTGGATGAGAAATGTTAAGGGTGCTGAATCATCTTGCTAGCAACTGGCACCTTTATGCTATCATTTTCAAATGAACGACCATTTCATAATAATACATGTTTTAGCACCACTTATATACATCACTCTGTGTTCATGCACCTGAGCTTTATTCAGCTTCTATCAGCTTAGTCGGTATTTACCAGGAGGTTCCAAAGGCCTTACACATATGGCTGTAGCACTTCTGGGCAGTGCTTTCTCCCATCTTCTGCCATGGAAGAGACCAGCACAGAAATACCAAAAACGTTAATTGTTCACAGAGACTTCCTTGGATTTCAGATAACGCCAAAAAAGTTACTGGAAAAAGCATCGTTGATTTCAGTGAAAGTTGACTGCTGAACTTGACCATAAGCACTAGAAGCCAGTTGTTAAAGGCTGATCATTAAGTCAACATCCCACCACTGCACTTCCTAAGAAGTGGGGTTAAACCACTCAGTCTGCAGTATATAACCCCGTGCACTCCTCTTCATCTCTGTACTTGTCAGAAGAACCAGAGCACGGAAGAGAAATGGTAGGAAGATGAGTGAGAAAAATCAGAGCAGAATACACAATGCCAGAGAATGAGACTCAAGTAGAGAAGCAGGAAACCTCCTCTATACTCAACCACACCTTTGAATGTTTTTGAAGGTTTTGGCTTTGGTAACTCCAGAACATTCACCTCCATGTTATACCATGAGATCAGTTTGTCCACTTGAATGGATTCTTTATTTTTCTGTAGCGTTAAAGGCTAAAGAGGAGTTTACCCTTCCAGTTCGTTTCTATTCCATATACCTCTAGCATGCTCTCCTTCCACTACAGCCTACCCTTAGCCCAAATTATTCCAAAGGCAATCCTTCACTGCCATTGCAGCTGCAAGAGTATTTTATTAACTGGCCTTGTATCTCATCGCTGGTAGTTTAAGAAAACAAAATAATTTTATTTCATTAAGAAATATGGAATGGCTTCAGTTGGCAGGGACCTTAAAGATGATCTAGTTCTAACTCCCCCACCATGGCCAGGGGTACCTCCCACTGGACCAGGTTACTCAAAGCCCTGTCCAACCTGGCCTTGACCACTTCTGAGGAGTGGGCACCCACCTGTTCTCTGGGCAACCTGTTCCAGCATCTCACCACTCTCACAGAGCGGAATTTCTCCTAGAATTTAATCTAAATCTGCTCTCAGTTTGAAACCATTAACCCTTGTCCTATCATTATACACTCCCCCTGCTTTTTCCTGTAGGTCCCCTTTAAGTGCTAGAAGGCTGCCATCAGGTCTCCCCGGAGCCTTCTCCAGGCTGAACAGCCCCAACTCTCTCAGCCTGTCCTCAGATGGGAGGTGTTGCAGCCCCCGATCATCTTTGTGTCCCTCCTCTGGACCTGCTCGAGCTGGTCTTTCCTACACCGAGGACTCCAGAGCTGAACACAGCACTGCAGGTGAGGTCTCACCAGAGTAGAGTAGATGGGGAGAATCACCTCCCTTGACCTGTCTCTTTTGGTGCAGCCCAGGATCTGACTGACCCTCTGGGCTGTGAGCACACATTGCTGACTTACGCTCAGTTTTTCAACCGTCAGCACCCCCAAGTCCTTCTCCACAGGGCTGTTCTCTAGAGTCAAGGACAAATGCCCTCAGCATGTCTTTTTAAGTGAGTGAATTTCTATTTAATATTACACTTCTTTCTACGGCATTTTAACTATCTAATAGCTGGAGTCACACAACATACATGATATACAGTATATCACACAACAGATATAAGATATTTCACATGCATGGACTAGAGTCTCAAAAAAACCCAGTAATATCAGACATAGAGTAGTAAATACAAACCAAAAATCTCGTCAAAGGTATCATCAATGTTAAAATTACATATCTGGTTTTGACCTCCTCAAAATATTCAGAAAAAAATATTTTCACTTCCCACAGAATTTGGCAAACTCTACCTTGTAAGAATGTTGAGGGAAAGTTTCAGTATCTCAGCAATGTACAAATAACCGCAAACAAAAGAGTAAATTAGCTTTTCCATCTTCAGTTACAATTTAGTTCTGATGAGACTAAACTGCCCCTTCAGAATCCTTTCTGCTCTTGCATGTACTTTGAACTCAAAAAGAAAAAGTTCTTCCATTCAGCTAACAACAATACCAACAACACTCATTGTATCATTAAAAGTCAGTAATAAAAACTAATTTAGAGATCTTGCAGTATATGGAGACAACACGGTATCACCAGTCTTTATCACACAAATCACTCAAGACTGAACTGCTTCCCATGCCCGAGGATGCAGAGCTACAACTCGTAACTCTTTTCTGCTGTGAAAGCTGTTTTCACATGTTACACACTCCTGTCTGTCTGCAATTTTTTTAATGTGTTTCAAGTGCCTCCACCAACAGGTTCACAATTCCTCATCATGTATCCCCATCAGCTAAGGAATGCCTAAAAACCTATTTCTCCCCACCTACAACCTACTTGCATACTTCAAGGAAGCCCTTCTACTACTGCACAGAAAAGAGACCCACACTTTCCACAAAAATACTCTAAAATAGTGCTTTGGAAAAAATGCCTTAATGGTTTTGTACACAAGGATTTCTTTTAGCAGCCCTAGCAGAAAGCCAGGAAAATGTAGTCTCAAAACCAAAATGCTAACGATCTACAACTACAGCAAAGCAGAGATGCTAATCAGGATTATAAGGAAATGGCAGGACATACTACTCATCATTGTAAGGGGAAGTTAACACAGTGCAGTTAACATAAGGATTTTTTTTCCCCCCACTCTTCCCATTTCAGAGAGATTTTTTTTTTTGCAGGGTTGTTTGGGGATTTTTTTGTAACTGTGAAACAAAAAGCATTAAAAGAATTAGAAAATAACTGGCACAGCTTTGTGAGACACTCACAGGTAAGACTGTCTTGGACAATTCAGTAAGAAACTAATGAAAATTCACACTATGACACATCAGTATGCAAGTACTGGAAGAGAGATTTCAAAGAGAATAAGAAGAAATAGGACCTAGTAAGTTTTGAAAACTGAAAACAAAAGCACCACATTGGAGTGCACCCCGCTGGAGGAATGAAAAAGATGTGGCAACATAAAACAGACAAGACCATGTATTTAAATCAGAGAAGTACAACAAGACTGCCCTTACTAACCTGTTCTAATGAAGACAAGACAACAATAAATGGCAACTTAAGCTGCACAAAAAAGTTGTACCAAAGCAATTATACAAGACAATGTTATCAAAAGATTTCAATATAGCCTGGTTGAATAACTTAGACCAAAACACTTTATACATACCTTGGGGGGATGAGTGGTAGTGCAGGAATCAAGACTTCTTGTTTGCACTGTCTGAGTAATTGTCCTTTAATAAGTTTTTTTCTTAAAGTAGTCAAAAATATAGTTTCAAGTCTTCACCAAAATTTAAAAACTGATGCAAGTACTGATCTTTTAGAATTACCAAAATTAATCAAAACCAACAGCAACTGTTTTGATCTTTTAAATTCCTTTAAAGGCTATTGTTTCAGCACAGCCCCTGCTTTTAAAAATCACTGGAAAGCTCTACGATTGCTATTTTTGCTATTCTTGCTAGCTATTTCAGCGTGTCTTCACCAGATGAGTAAGACAGGCCATGAGATACAAATCATATTTTAATAAGGATTTCTTGGGACAGCAAGAATAACAATGAAAATAACATATGCAAATAACAATTACAGGAAGAAATTAAAAAAGTAACAGAACACCTGATGCCTCTTAACAAGGACAAACCACAGGAGTGGTAAAAGTAACTTATGGGTATGGTATCATGCCACGTCAGCTTCCACCTGGAATGTAGAGGCACTCTGGGTGAGACTGATGCAGTGCAGGAACTCTCAGACCTCGTTGCTCTGGGTTCTCACAAAGTCAACGAAACTTGGTACGTATTGATCACTCAGATGCAAGTTGATGAAAGAAAATAATACATGCAGATGTAACTCCACAGATTTTGAAATTCTGCTAGCAACCGTTATTAATTGCCCTTCTGAATACGACAGAATGATGTTGGGTAAGTCTGTACAGATAAACAAAATGTTTCTTGCTGATATTCATCAAGAAACACTGAGGTCTTAGTAGAGATAAGGAACACACAAGTGCAAGTCACCAGCAAGACAGTCTGAGAATAAAATAACAGGAGAGAATATTAGGAAATATCATGCTTGTGAGGAAAATCTGATTTCATTTTAACATAAGCTGTTATTTCAATAACAACCAGAGATTTAACTTAAAAAAAAAAAAGGTCCATAATGAAGGGTAGAAAGGTTTTGTGCAGTAGTAGAACTCAAGAGTAACCTTTCCCACATTCAACATAAAGAGAAACGGGGGGGGGAAGAGGTACAGATACTGTGTAGAGGAGAGCTGCCTTAAATAAAAACATTTCTTCCCGAACTGTCTTAAACAGCAAAGTGTTTTGAAGGTTTCCAATCGAACAACAACTCTGAGCCAAGTCTTGATCCCTTACAAGCAGTCTAAATTGCAATGATGATCACCAAACCACAGACTAGGGAGTGTGTAGTCCAAAGAGCTTCTGCTAATGACATGAAATTGATTCCCCTGATATGGGAAGACAATATTAAGAGTACTTGTCTATTTTAAAGACTACTTACATACAGTTTAAGAGGCACAGAATGACACTGATAGACACCGAAGCACAGCAAGTTTCAAGTTCTCCAGATTACAAAGATATTTACAACCAGAGAGAAAGATACTGCACAACACTAAACACAAGAAAATACAAGCATCATCACGGAACAACATGTGGAACAACACTCTAACCAGAGTTTCACTTCAAAATATTCAATCAGTACCTACAATTGACAGAAGAAGGATCTGCATTGTATTGATTCACAATTAACTGGCTCCAATTTGAGTCTGCTCATTTACAAAGCCATCTTAAACATAAGCAAAAAAAACAAACCCAAAACCCAAAACAAAACCAACCAACCAAAAAACACCTGAAAGGTAAATAGGACTGGGATCTGTGGCTCTAACAAAATTATACCTATCTCCCAAGAAGTACAAGATTGCCTATCTGTTGCCAAAAGACAGATCAACAAACTTGGTATTACCGAATTAACACACTCTTGATCAAATAATAATAAAAAACTCAACAAAAGCTCACCACCAAAAAACAGAATGCACAACAAATTGATTTATGTACATCTAAATGAACCAACAAATGCCTCGCATCTAAACATATGCCTAGATCATATGGATGGCCCAGGCTTTCGATGCTGCATGTGGCTTTTAGTTAGGAAAAAAGAAATATATTCAAGAGTTTCCATCTTAATTAGGTGCAGGAGTACTGATTTTGAGCACTTCAAATTGGCAAGATTTAAGGGCAGTCTCTTGGAGCAATCACACAACTGACATGGATTTAAAAGTAACATGTAGATAACGTTCAAGTTTTTTTGCATTTCCCCAAGGTTACAACTTTTACATAGTTCTCACCAGTGTTGTCTGGTCATAGTCTAAACAGGACAAAGCACTCTCAATGTGAAACAAACTTAAAATGACAAAATTAAAGGAGACTTTGCATTCAGTATCAATTTATGCAGCTTATCGTTTTAAACTAAGTTGGTAGCTGAAGAGCCAAGTCCTTCAACAACTCTAGCAGGACACCCTATCCTAAGAGTTGTAGAAAACGTTAACAGGCAATTGTACAGATCCATGAAGATACACAGATTTGAAACAAGCTTTAACACATTACCATTTAACACTGAATTTATACTAGTATTGTTCCAGTCTACATTACTGAGTAAATCTTGTGTCCTGTAGCTGAGAAGGGTCTAGAAGAAAACACCGAGCAGAACAAACAATGCCCTGAGCACCACAGGAAGAGGAACGCGTTCCTTGCTAGGCACAGTAAAACTAAAAAATAGGCATAACCACATATGTGTATGTTCTATAAACTATTGTAGGGAACTTAAGTCATCAATACTTTTCCTCTAGACATTAAAAAAGAAAGTTACTTTTCAGCACAGCAGCAGCAACGCACACGTATTGAAGAAAAACATAGGAGGCTGCTTAGGCGTGATTTTTCAAAGAATCACAGAATCATTGCGGTTGGAAGACTTTTAAGATCGAGCCCATTAGAAGGTCACCCAGCTCAAAAGCAAAGGACATCATTCCAACTGAACTTAAGTTTTGCACCACATGAATCAAGACTCCTACTTTGTAAGTATGTCACTACAGGGAAACACGACTGATTTTCAGGTATTTAAGTGACAACCTTCGACCAATAAATTATTTTTTTTTTTCTTATACTGCTACCAGAACTAGCTACTGAAGACACGTGAAAACAGGATTCTGGCCTAGATTGAATTTTCATCTTAATTCATGTAAGAATTCCCTGAATGCTACTGGAGAAGAAGAAAAAATAAATTAGAAAATAATCAGGCATGCTTCAAAAGTCCCTTTGTTCTAAATAAATTCAACCTAGAAGGGAAGAATTCCTTAATCCAAATCATCAGGTAAGCACATGCCTATGCAAAGTAGATTCACTTCTTACTCAGTCTGATCTATGCCAGAAAATAAATCAGGCTTAGAAGGCCCAAAGTAAGCTTTTTAAAAGTAGCTAAAATTTGTATTACATATATATATATATATATATGTGATACATGTGTGTGCATGTACGGAGACTGTAAGTGCAAACACACACACGTTCTGTATGTCATAAACTTAAATACTTTGCCAAGCATGCCAAAACTAGGAAACATGATGTAATACCACTAAATCCTAAGGTGCCATGCCTTAAAAAGTCACAATTCTTCTTTAAAATCACAGAATCATAGAATCATTTAGATTCTCAGAACAAAACCCCACACAACTGTATCAATCCACCAAATCATCACAGCAACCTAATACAATTATATTTGAAATACTCTTTCCTTCACAAATAGCCATCACGCTTTGAAACCTTTCTCCATTCTCAAGCTGTTTGGACTTTAATCAGAGTCTGTATACAAGGCTCTTTCTACTTTAAAACAAACTCATTTATGCAAAGGGAAGGGGAGTGTCACTGCAGTACAAAGCTGCCTAAAAGATTCACACTTGATTTTATTATGACATCTGAGAATGCTTGGTTTATGTATGCTTTCCAAGCATTTTAAAATAATAACAACCGCCACCACAAAAAACCCCACACAAACCCAAGACTGAAACACTGTTATTAACAAACAAGAAGTAAGCAAAGGTAATGAAACAGCAAGATAAACCCTGATGGATAAATTTTTCCACACAGCTCACATGAAGTATTAAAATTAAAAGCAATTACACATTACCTTAAAAGTTAATGCAATCTTTTACAGCAATCTAAACATGTTTGTTACCTATTAGCGCTCGAGAGCTTAAAAATGCAAAATAAATCTAATGCCCAAGTCAGATAACCAAGTGCATCTCTCCAACAAGGCAACCACTTGCATATTTTTATGCAAGTGATCCCTTTCAACATCTGCTAAGTTTTAAGGTCAATTTTACAACACGGGCAAAACAATTCTACCTTTATGACAACTTTAAATATTTTTTTTTTTTTGTCCTTGTGCCCTCTTGTGCCTTTCCAAAGTGCCATATTTGGCAATGTTCAAATCTTTGAAAACTCAAGTGAAAGCACACAGCGCTTCAGCTCTACTCAGCCCCTCTCTGTGACTCGCATCGCTTATGGAGCCACTTGCCTGACTTCTGGGTGCATTCACTTTGGGACACTAACACAGGAGAGCGTTTCGTGAGCCTGGCTGGCAGCGTAACTCAGCTACAGGCACACCTGGGGATTACAGTGCCCGGCAAAACTACAACTGTACCATGCAGGGATTAGGAAGGAAGGACGTAATTCACTGGAGGGGTGCTACTAACCTTACACATTTGAGCAGACTTGTAACTTGACAAGTAGGCCCCAAGATAACAAGATATTGTTCTTTTTGAGACCCAGACCAGTAATTTGGTTTGTATTGTATCTTGTGGCCGCATCACTGCAGAACGGTGCTGCACAGAGCTAGGCAACTACACCTTCTTGAACACATTCCACTGCAGGAATAGTGTCCACAAAGCAATGTTATCATGTTTAATTACTACTACACAATCCGTTTCTAAAAATCTTTTCTAAATTTGGCTTTCTTATACCATTTCCTAAAGCTAGTAAAATGGCACAGTGACACCTAATGTAAAGGCAAAACAAGATGAAATCTAAAAACTCCCAATATTTATATCAAAATTAATTTTACCTCAGAAGAGGCACATACAATGTATATAGCAAAATAAGGAGTACAAGAATAAGGAATGAAACTGTGAAAGTAATTAAAAGTCTAAAAAAATTACATCAGAATTACTGGAAACTCAACATTACAGACCAAAGAGCTTCAGAATGAGACTTGCAAATCAAAGAAATCCAACCTGCTAAAATAACTGCAAGGCATCTCAACTATAAAGCAGTGGCACCAGGTATAAAAATGACACATTAATGTATTTGTAATTGTGAATTAGAATAAAGGTAATCTCAGTCATAGGGACTGGGGGGGCAGGGGGAGGAAGAGGGAATCACACTAATTATGTCTGACATTCAGTTTAAAAGATATAAAAAGAGTAAAGTTAAGAAAAGAATAAAGGTAGAGCAAAAGCAGTAAAAGCAAAAATTAAATAAAAACATAAAACACCAAGTAAAATCATTTTACTCCCTTAAATTACAAACAGAAAAGCAACCACACTGTTTCTTCTCTTGGCTGAAGATTTCAGTAAAAGTTCAAGATCTGTAGCTGCCAAAAGCAAGTACAGATGGTTCAGCCTCCTCCGTTTCCTTGAAATCTCTCATAGCTTTCTCCTCTTCCTTCCAAGTGGACTGAGCTGCTGTATTCTTACTCTTGAGAGACCAGATCTCCATTCGCCACTCAATTCCATTGTACCATCTATTTTCTCTTGGAAATCAAGTTGTTTCTATATAGGGGCTAAAACTGCAAGTGGTAAAAGTAAAGGACTCACAGAGCTTGAGACTTCCACTGCATGGGTATCTGCTAGCTTTCTATATGGGAGTGACTGGCTTGGTAGACCAGTGACAGCAGTGAATGTCATCTACCCTGACTTTAGTATGGTCTGTAGTACGTTCCATAATGTCCTTTAACCAGATTGGTAACGTATGGGCTAGGTAAGTGCACAATAAGGGTGGGAAAAACACCTGGCTGGACCACCAGGCTGAAAAGGTCATAGTGAGTGGGACAAAGTCCAGCTGGCAGCTGGTTACTAAGGGCATCCCCCAAATGCCAATACTGGGGCCATTTAACATCTTTACTAACAACCTGAACAAGTTAACGGAAAATACTTAAAGCAAGTCTAAATACATATACTAAACTGGATTTGCTCACTCTTAAGATACAACAACTAAAAGGAGAAATCCTACTGTAGTTTTCAATTACTTAATGAAAAGATACATAAATAAGATGGAGATGGGCTCCCTTCAGAGAAGCACAGGGATATGATAGGAGGCAGTGACAGTAAGTTTCAACAAGGGAAATCCCAACCAGATGACGGGGGGGGGGGGGGGGGGGGGAGGAGGAAATGAAAAAATTCACCATGACAGTTCTGAAACACCGAAATAGATACCCAGAGAAGCTGTGGAATCTCTATCCTTGGATATTCTGGAGTACTGATGGGAGAAAGTTGCAAGAGTACCACCTTCACAAATGTCTTTTACAGGACAAGCTAATTAATCAAATTTATGAAAACTAGTGAAAATCAGAGAATCTGAACACTAATTTGTTAAAAAGCTAATTAAGGAATACTTTGTAGGGTATTTTTCTTCTTGTTTTTAAAATAGAGTTAAGGATGTTAAAACGTCATTAGATTACGTAAAACTTGTTCCAGAATTCACCTGGGAAAGGCTGTGGTAACCCATGACAGCACAGCCCTACAGCATTCAGCTGCTCTGAAAAGTAGATGCAAGTCACCGCTCTCCATTTGCCTGTTGTACAGTGCTGCAGGTACTATGAATTCGCATGATTTTCTGGCTTCTTTGCGAAGTTTGTACTAGAGAATCTCTATTGTATTTGTTCCCCGAATTGCGAGGTGAGAAGACATTTACAATACTTCTTCTATGTAATCTCTCTGTGAAGAGAATACCTTATTTCACTATCTAAATGTCAAAGGAAGTAAAAGAAACTGCACAAGATTATTATCTCTATGCTGTAGTTAGAAGAAGCAGAGATTTGACAGTTAAATGACTTTTTCCAAGTCAGAGAAAAAGCAGCTGAATCAAGCACAAGGAACTAATAGAAGAATTTCCAACTTTGAGTTTCTCTGTTGGCAGTGAGAAAGATAAGCCGTGCATTTGCCAATGAGAAAGAAAATGCAGATACACAAAGTGCTTCTCCTGCTGGAACATAGACACTTTTTTTTTTTTTGCTAACTTCTAGTCATTTATGGTCTGAAATGGCTGAGGGGAGCGGGATCCAATGAGAAAAATGAGAATTCTGTCAGAAAGCAATGTGAGCATCCTTGTTTTACCCTTACTACACTCCCTCCTGTCACTGTGCTCTTTCTTTCCCCTCTGTAGGTACATCATCCCTCCCACCCAACACAAAAAGAATTTGTTCCACTGCTACATAGGAGATGACTTGACCACTTACATCACTTACAGAAAGAAATCAACAAAATCTTTTTTGAGCTTTAGCAAGCCTCTTCCTACATTAGCATTAGGGCAATTTAAAACAGTACTTCAAATGCTTTTGCAACATTTAGCCAAACTCAATCATGACTTCACATTTACTGAAGTTGAGGTAATATTTAAATATGTGCAGCCCTAAATTGCACATCTGACCACTGAGTCTCCGTCTCTTTTCTAAATCCATTTGTGGTTTCCCTTGGAAGATAAAATGGTCAAAGTTCCTCTGGCCTGCAGAAGAATAACTGAAAAAAAAAAACTCAAATTCTTCCAAAGTAGGAGCACATTGACTTTAAACCACAGTATCAACTGATGCTCTACTTGGCCAGGGAGAGCTCGAAGACTCTTGTCGCTTCCGAGGCTTGACCACCAAGCAACAAAAGAAAAACACAAAGGCGGTTCCAAAGCAGATCATGGTGCAGCCTGGCACAACTCAGCTGTGACCATTCACATCGTTTTTCAAGATAAAGGCAGAAGTGTTCAAGCAGGTGGGCTAGTGGCAGGGAATCTACCTCAACAGAACACAGACGAATGGTATTTACTTTTTCTTACCTGATGTGTGTTGCCGGAAGGGACTCATACTGGCGAGAGAGGAAGAGCTCTCTGTGCTTCAACTGATGTTTCTGTTTATCAGTCAAATCAACCTCAATTGTAGTTTCAGATTCTTCTTCAACTTCTTCTGCAGAGAAGCAGAGCGTAGGTCGAAATTAACTCTGTTGCATAACACCATTGCAGCCATTTCACTTGACATCCCCCCACCCCTTAGCAACCTCCCTTAGTATTTCAAAGAAGAGTTTAACAAGACTACAGTTTATGTAATTTGACAGAATATTAAGTATATTTGAATTCTATACCTTCACTGAAACTCTTCAAAAAAAAAAAGATTATGCTCCTGTACTACGCATTGACGTCTTTCACACAGCCGTAAGAACAATCCTGACAACATTACTCATTCTTTTTTCATCTTCTTTCATCTGTTTTTCTCTGGAGGTGCCTTTTGCTTGCTGACTAGTTCTGGTTTAGGTTTTCTGTTGCTGATATTGCTATTACTCAAACTTTCACAGAAGTCCCGGGGAAAAGCATACGTTCTATGAACAGAAATTTACTAAAGACAATTGCAATCTAAGACTACTAAATATCAGTCTAAGAAAACTGGAAAAGACTACTGCTTTCCACTCTGTTAACGTTCTTAGATCCCAACAACAAATACAGCTCATTTTCATGTTTAAATGAGATTTAAAATTATTTGTATTTTAAGCAAGACAGCACTATTTAATTTAGAAGATAGTACCTAAAATAGCATGTAATAAATTATATGGGTTTTTTGAAAGATGTTTTCAGTTAAAAACTATCTTTTATATTTAGTCTAATCAGAAATTCTCTAGTGTATACCTTGTATACGATAAAACCAAGGAAATAATTTCCTTTCAAAGATGCCATACAACGACAGGTTCTTCAAAATGGCTACTCTGGGATCTTCATGGCAGAAATCTGCCTTCCTACTGAATTCTGGGGACATGTGGAACTTCAGTCTATACTTCCTCTGCCTTCCCAGAAAGGACAAAAAGTCTCCATAAATACTGCATGCAAGAATAGAGACACTTCAAAACTTCTGATATTTGGCAATTTTCTATCTACTAAACTATCCATCAATTGCAGAACCACATGTAGTTCATAAAGTATATCTCAGAAATTAAACAATGAAACCTCAGCATTATGTAGTATTTCACATAACAACCTACAAGAGATCACCTCATCTGCTCTTCCAACAATAACATTTTTTACAGGCAACCTACAGACACCCTCTCAAAATGAAGCCTGCCTGCATCCTCATGGCAACCACAGTTCTCTCCAAATGCAACACTCTTATTATTTCACTTTTTTAATCGTGCCTCTGTGTAACTCATTCCACTTGCATTAGTTCTTTCCATAAAAATGATAAAACAGCACACTGATATAACCAACTTCTTCAAAACTGATATAACCAACTTCTTCAAAACCAATTCCATCCACTTTAGGTCTATTGTGCTACAGGCACATCAGACACCTTCCTTGTTTTGGTATGTTTTGCAGGGAGATACAATAAAAACAACTAAAAACAAAATACAAGACTCCCCCCAGTCTCATCTGACACCCCAGAGCCTCACCTGACACATGCACAAGTTCAAGTCAAACCACAACTCAGTTCAGTATTTTCTGGCATCTATAATTCTTATAATAAATAAAGCTCAAAAAAAAAACCTGTGCAAAGGCAAAGCATGTTTTTAATTAAGCAAGTAATTAAAGAAAAAGAAGAAATTACTGTGAAAAATGTTTATATTTCAAGCAGTTAATAGCTACAACTGTTTATTACGGTAAGTGGCCACTACAAACTACATTTGTATTTCAAAGTTCAGGCATTAATATTTCTTCTTAAAATACCAAGACATGGTAGTGGTTGGTTGCTTTATCGGTTTTGTGGTTTTGTTTTTTTTAAAATAAACGTACTGCTTGTAGTACTCTACAGGTCCAAAGTTCTCAGCTGGCTATTTATTTCCCCTCTCCCTCCTGAAAAATATCAGAGCAAGGTAATCGTGTTACAGTCATCGGAAAATAGCCAATAAAAGGCAGTCCATTAGAAAGCAATTTAGGCATCCAAACACAGGTGCCTGAGACCATTTTAGACTGACATATCCAAAATACCTGACTGCAGATACAGCACAAAATGTAGAATATATGCCACTTTAAAGTGTCTGCAGGGAGTCAAGAGGTGATATTCCAGAGCTTAAAATGGCTTTAGACACCTATGCTCAAGTATCTTAATAGCTTCCCCTCAGAGTAAGAATTTAAATTAAAAAAATATTTTTTTAAAAATACCAAAAACTTTATAATCACACAATTACCATACTAATATTACATAAGCCAAGAAAGTGTTGATCTAAGAGCCTGAAGCTGAAATTGCTTCTTACACACATTTCTTAAAACCTAAGCATGAAACAATGGAACCTTTTCTGTTGGATTTTTAAAAATAAAACGTATGTTTTACTCACGATGAGCTCCACTCTTCACACAGAGTGATTTATCACCAGGATAATTTTACCATTTTGGACTATAAAACCAAAACTAACAGGAGAATTAACATTTAGTAAAACAAGTACTAGTTTGCCCCAGCAGTAACACAAACCTGTACCAGGGAAGGAAACACTGCACAAATAAATGAGAAAACAAAATTTATTTGATGGTAAATACAAAACCAACTTGCTTGGTGGCAATAGCAAGAAACCTGCACGTGAACAAATTTTTACATAGCTGCTTTCACACCAGGTTTCTGCACAGATCAGGCCTTAACACCTACTAGAAGGAAAGTGGTAACAAACTTCCTGAGTGATCTCTTCAATGCTTTGACTCAGGTTTGCAGTGCATGCAAAATTTTAGTTTGTCATCCAAGGAGAGATTATTTCTGTCGAGGGGAGTGAAATGGAAGGTACCTCCAGGAAATCATAAAGTAGCACTAAGCTAAGCACATTTTCAGCACTCGGGAAGATAAACAAAGCGACAGCTCAGAGTGAGTAAGTATTTTAAAGGAGCAACAAGGTGATGACATACACAGACCTCATTGTTCCAAAATCACAGAGAATACAAAATTCAATTTAAAATTGTTAAGTTTATTTCATAAGTCTTAGTCATGACTACAAAGATGAACATGGTTTTTGAAAATTACACAATCCCCTGTAAGGCACTGGGTAAAGTTTAAAATAATGCTGGTTTGTCATACTTTTCCTGGTTTACAAGAAATATTTCACTATTTAAAGGAAAAATCCTCGAGAGCAAACGCAGGCATCTCCAGCAAGTTTTTAAAGCTTCAGGTCTATTTACTATGCATGGGTTTTCCAATCAACAATTGTAAATACTCTCACCTCAAAAACCAAAGTGATCTGGTGATACTTTGAGTGGCAGTGCTGTAGGCTTACCCTTTCCATTTTTCCCTCTGATGTAAATAAGCCTTAACTGATGCAATCAGGCAGTGGATACTGGGAAGAAACTGTAATCCTCACCCATTTTACACACGCATCACCACTTTTAAGAGCATGATGAACTCTTTTTTGCTCTTCCATTTAATTTGTGGGATTCACTGTTAGAAAACAGTGTTATTAATGAGCATGAGGAGAAGAGACAACTGTCCTACCACCTAAATTTTGTATACAGTGTCTTTGTTTACAGTTAAGTAACTGATGACTCAAGCTTGGCACTAGGAAGAACTGCCTGTTTTTACAACAGAAATCAAAATAAACTGAGAGGAAGTCTCTGGAAACACAGTACTCCCATTTAACATAAAATGGTTTAAAAATAACTAATGAAAAATAAATAAAACCTCAAAGACACTTAAAGGCTTGAATGAGACTCAAGCTACTCTACAGTTAACCATCAGCTAGCAAACAAATTCCTCTAACAAAACTAAACTCTTTAAGTCAAAATAACTCACAACATGCTCCCTTTCTCTACTGCAACAGAAAGTAACAGAGATTAGTTTAAACACTGAAGGCTGTCTTCAGGGAGGAGGAATAACTCTTCCATTTTAAAAGGAAAAAGGAAGCTCTCCAACTATTGCCACCAAACTGCTGACAGCATTATTTTCAGCTAGCGGTTGGCTGGATCACAGAATCGTGGAAACACTGAATAATTAAGGCTGGAAGGGGCCTCCGGAGGTCTCCAGTACAAACTCCTCCTCAAAGTAGGCTCAGCTGTGAGGTCAGCCCAGGTTACTCAGCATTTTATTCAGATGGTTCTTGAAAACCTTCAAGGACAGAGACCACATAACCTCTCCAGCAACCGAATCACAGCAAAAAAAAAAAAAAAAAAGCAAGCTTTTTCTTGTATTTAATCTGTACCACTCCCATTTCAATTTAGTCACTGCAGCGAGCCCAACTCCATCTTCTATATGACCTCCTTACAGGCACTGGGAGTCCACCTCTTCTCCAAGCTGAACAGGCCCAATTCCCACAGCATCTCCTAGCAGGGCAAGTGCCCATCACAGTGGCCTCTGCTGAACTTGCTCCAATTTGTCAGCAACTTTCCTGTACCAGGGGCCTAAAACTGGATGCAGTACCTAGCTGTGATGCAAGGACTGCTGAATAATCAGGGAGGATAATCACTCACCTCGATCTACTGGCTGTGAGCCTGGTGGTACAGTCCACGGCGTTGGCCAACTGCACTGCCAGGGAGCTGCTCCCTGTCAGCATCCCCCAGGGCCTTCCCTGCAGAGCTGCTCCTCCAAGCCCCTCTGTCCTCAGCCCGTGTCCCTGCCAGGGGCTGCTCTTTCCCAGGTGCAAGACTTGGCACTTGTCCTTGCTGAACATCTTCAGATTCTCCACAGATTCTCTTCTGCTTTCTAGGAATCCCTGACTACAAGCCCATCCCTCAGGCACATCACCTGGTCACCCCTCCCAGTGTGGTGTCACCTGCAAACATTGCCTGTTCCAATCACTGACAAACACAGGAGCCCAGTATAGATCCCTGTGGGAGCCACGCACAGTATGAAAACCTTAACCCCTTACTCTCTTACTCAGACCACCCAGTTGTCTCTTAATCCCGATTAATTGCAATTCCCTGGCCTGGTGTGCCTACCAAAAATGCTAGTGCTGGCACAAAAGAAAAACAAAGCAGGAATAAGAGATTTAAACTGGGAAGACATGATGGGAAAAAACAAGACCACACCTTTCAACAGCAGCATGGACCAATGCAGAATTACATCAGCAGCACAGCCAAAAACTGAGGTGCATTAACCTCCTACCTCCGAAACTTAATTGCTTCCAATTTTGAAACCATACCTCATCTTAGCTGCACCTAGTTTATGCAAGCTTAGATGGAGAGATTTCAAATCACTACCACAAGTTCTGGAATTAGAGCAGTATTGCTAAGTTCGTTAAAATACCTTTAAAATATTAGGACGGGTTAAATTTCAGTTCAAAGACTGTCACTAAGCTTCAGGTTTGGAACAGTTTTTAAACTTTTTTCCTTTCCTCTACATCTTTTTCTTCTATACTTGGGGAAAAAAAAAAAAAAAAGATTTCTCATAGATTATCACCAACATATTTTAAAACCTACAGATAAAAAGCTGTGAATGCTGAACACCAGCAAGTTTACCACACACATCAAAGGAACGATGCCTGTACATAAGTCTCTGAAGCTGAGCCGAGCGTGGCAAAAACATCAAGTGTGCATTTGGCAGTTAAGATACTACTGCAGCAAGAATTATAAACATAGATCTGGGGGGAGAGGGAGTAAACCCATTTACTGCCAAATTGCGTACAAAAGATAAAACATTAAGTCTCAACAGACTGTGAATGAAGCACTCTCTCAGGTGAGCAGCTGCCCAATTTGCTCACCCGTGTGAGGCTTCTTGTCACGTGTTGTGTTTTACATACTTACTTGTGATATTTTAGCCTCCTAGTACTGTAGTAAAGCAGTTTAATCAACCTTGTCAGCTCGACTATGCATTGTTATACTGTCAGGTTGACTGAGAGTGTTTACCAAAGCTGAATTCATTAGCTTTACTTACATGATGTCTCTTAGTACAATGTTAGTAAGGCTGTTAGAATATATAACATAATTTGATATTTGCTGTTACTGTCAGGCAGGATTAGAAATCTAAAGCACAATTTGCATGGATTATAAATCACTTAAATAGCATATTACTGTCTAAAGTGTGAATCTGAGCAACTCAGCAGGTAGGAAAAAAAAAAAGCAGGTTGTGTTTACAGGGAACAGATGTACTTTTAATGCCTTCTGGATGGCACAGATATACACATGGCCTCTAAGTGATTATCCAGTTTTCTTAATGCAAGTATCCAGTTGATCTTCCCACACTACCTCGTCATTATTTTTCTAAAAGAGGTCACCAAACAAAGAAATAATTACACTGTACAACTATTAAAAACTATTTTGCCACACCCACTCTCCGATAGTAAAAATTATTTCTAAAATCATGCTAAAGGGGTTTTTCTGAGTACTTCCAAAGTAGCACATTACAGTAACAACAATTCCCAGTTAGTTATACATAACTATCTCATGTTTATCATAAGCCTGTAGTAAAAATATTTAATGGAAACCATCACAGTTTTCATTACCAGAAAATTCCACCCTTCAAAACTTGATAGATGGGTTTTTTCAGTAACTGGTTTTGGAGATTTTTGAGAACAAGCTGCTTGTGAGTAGAAAGCAGAGGATTACCTTTTTTAACAGTATGAATCATGATGTGCTATGTTAATAAATATATCCTAATGAATTAAATATGCCATGAACAAATGCCAAAGTAAGCACAATAGCTTTTTAACCTAATTATTCAGCATTGCAAACTAGTTTATGACAACACTACAGAACAGAAGGGTCCCACAGAAGTATGAAAACAATGACATGCAGGCAATGGTAAGAGTTAGCAATTTCGTTTCACAAATCCAAACTAGATTATTCCCCTCTCTCCCCCTTACCTGGCTTCTCTCATCTATTCAAATGCAAACTTGCATGAACTGTAAAAACCTGCTGTACGATGTGTGAAGCAGCAGTCCCAAACAGTGCTTCTTCAAGTAGCTCGATAGTAGCAGCAAGCAGGAGACTCAAAATTGTGCCACAGACACAGCTATTGCAATATAACGAATACGATACCCAGCTCACCAGTTGAATCAGAAGCCAAACAGTAATTTCTCTGAAGTGTAAACAAGTTTAAGCTTTGGTGGAAAAGTGGAAAGTTTTAATTGTACTCTCAAATCCAGACTAGCAGACCATCCACAGAGCAGAAGTGTGGGGAACTCAGCGCTGCCAAAGAAATAGTTCTTTAAATCTATCATTTGACTCTAAGAAATACAAAGGCTATCTGCAACAATGCCATGCAACCTGAATAATTATTAGACCTGTCTTTGAGAAAAGTGAGATCTGTGCCTCCTATTTTCATATAACTATTCCTATTAGTAACTTCTCGCATCATTTGGATTTTCACCTTTTCCATAAAGGCCTCCTGTTCATAGTATTTTGTTAAAACAAGATGGTCTTTCCTTTAAAATAGGCAACAGGTATGCCTCATCTAGGTAGTTAAAACCTTTATAATTGTCTCTCCTTAACAAAACGCAGTGCAAATATTTAAAAAAATAAATCTATCATGTAGACAAATAAGGGCAGCAAAGTCTTCTGCAAGAACCCAGAATCCACATTTAAGACCTACACCAGCATTCTCTTTTACTGTGTGACAATAACCATAGAGCTTCAGATACCTAAACTGCTTTTCTAGAACACCATCCTCTAATAGCAGCTAAACAGCTTTTCAAAATTTGTTGGCAGAGACAAAACGGCACAGATTGCACAAGCACTTTCCCATCCCTACTCAGAATGGCATATGACTCTGCTTATAAAATACAAATTTTTATCTCCTACAATTATCTCCTTCCAGAAGGGCTGGATTTTTATTTGATTTTTTGCAGGAAGGAAAGAAGTAGGGGAAAACACACAACCACAACACACAAAGAAAAGGATTTGTATATCCTGCTCTCGAGTAAACTTAGGCAGGACGAAATAAAGCAGGATTTTAGAGTGACAAGAGTTTTTTCCAAGATAATGTCTGCTCAATGCCAGCCTGAAAGGTTTTCCGCTTACACATCTGACAAGGCAAGCAGGAAGAGAAGTTCATTCACTGTGATGGTCTGTGTAAGACTTTTCTAACTTCACGTACGTTAGAGATTTATCTCCCAGGGTTTATTTCCTTGATACATGTATAGAGATATTAAGATTCTACGTAATGGGAACTATACATATGAACTAAGAAATGTATAATGAGATATGAATATATGTATCACTTTTAATAATTTAAAACCTTTCAATTTATTAATTCTGATGCTGGTGCGAAAGCAAGCAAACAAAACAGCATAAGGATAAACACTGCATCATATTAGCTAATCAAATCTGTAATACATATGCCACTTTCAGCATTTTTTATATAAATGGAAATAAAGATCAACTAAACCAATGAAGCTTTTCTTCTACTCTCAACACTTTGTTTTGTAGACAACATACTCAAATACTGTGTTCTTTACAGTATCAAATGAAATACCAAAAATCAGCATTTATTCACTTCATACACACTGAATGTTCAATATTCTAATCCTGGCAGTTTTTTGTCCTCAGGGAAGAAAAAAAATAACCCAGAAAAAAAAAGAGTATTATAAAAGTACATGAAGCTAGCCATCCTTGGAAGGCAAACATAAATACAAAAGCTGTCCGTACATCAAAGCTCTTTTTCTTGTATGATACTTGGCAACTGAGTCCTTAGCCCCTCAAGGTCCTACTGAGAATAATAGCATCAAGGTTTCACTCCTGACAGCAACAGCAGTGAAAGGATCTGGCCTAGAGGAACCGTCACATACCAAAGGGCCACAGGACCCCGTGGCACTAGGTTACAGGTCACTGACCCTGTCAACACTCCCAATTTCAGCACTAGTTCAAGTAAAAACAAGGCTGCACTTTTAATACAGGAAACTGAAAAATTACTCTCTTCAGTATTGCATATCGCTGTCACAATCCTTCACAGAAACAGTGCAAAGCAAATTTAAGTCTATCACTTGGCATATCAAAAATGGGAAGACTGCTAATACAGTTGTGCTGGTTTTTGACAGATGCCTAACCTGCTGTACAAGCAGGAGGTGCCCATGCCCTTACATAACCTCCGGATGTACGCACACGTAGGGCTCTATGCATGGCCCAGCAACTATCTGCACAGAGGACATCTTATGTACTGTGATCCACATCTGCAAACAAGTTTTAGATTCAGACAGTGGGCAACAGTCAAAATTAACTACTTAACTGCCCCAAGTATTTTAGGAATTTGATAATGTACAACAAGCTTCAACTGAAAAAACTTGCACTTTTTACATTCAAACTTTGCTATGCTCATGGCAATGGTGTATTCTACATTAGTACAAGCCACCTCTTTGCAAGCATCCTTGCAGAAACATTTGTGAGACACATCAACATCAGAATCGAAGCAGGCTCACACTACAAATCTTCCCTCACTCAGACAGGGTTACAAACAGCAGCTGAGGTGAAAAACAAAAGTGTTGATCAAACAGACAAATCACATTGCCAAACAGCACATCCATTCCAGCCACCCACTCAGACACTCTGTGTGGTTTGGGACATGTCAAAATCAACACAAACGGCAATTTTGAGCCCACATTCTGTTATTTGTGCAGGTTACGTTCAGCAGACTGTTTACAGACAAGCACAGAAGTACTTTACAGATTAATCTTATCTGCTACTTTGACCTTTTCCATAATACCTCACGCCATATATATACACTCAGCACTGCATGAATCACCTTGAATAGGAAGCACTACACTCATTCTAAGCTTCATCTCCATCATTATGTGTGAAGTTACAGGCACACACGAGTATTACTGAGGACAACTACTGCAGACTTCATTCCACTGCATGATAGAGCATTGAAGAATTACTGCTGGTAAGCCTTTAAACCATCAGGCCTGATCCCCAATTCGTACATTTAACTGCCACTGTACGATTTAAAAAAAAAAAAGAACAAAAAAAAGGTTTTCAATATTAACAGTGAATTTACATCATTCAGATTTGTAAGGGATCTAGAACTACTGATTCAATTAGAATATCACAGAACTCTTTGAAGATATAAAATGTATCTCTAATTGGAGCTTTGCAGATAGAGATAACCCAGCAACGTTTTTGTAGTCTAAAAATTATGTCCCAGGTGCTTTGGTACATAGTGGATGCACTGGGGAGAAAGTGGGCAGAGTCACTTAGAGTTATAAGACAAGGGGAAAAAAAAATATGTAAATGTAGAACAATCTGAGATTATGGAAATCTAGGAGGTGTGAAATATCCTATTTGTCTTCATGAGACAAAAAAATTACAATGAATAATATCAACGCAAATGATACCAGCATTTTGAAAGTCACCCAGAAAATGGCCTGCACGACTAGCAAATGTTACAGACGCAAGAAAGTTAACAACTGAGAGGTGACAGTTACACATTTTCCACTGACCAAAAGAAAACCAAAACAAGAAGTAAGGTAACACTGGTGCATGTATACAAACTTGACCAGGGGGAAATGAAACCCAGGGAACACAGGGACACAGAACACACAATGCTTGGTAGTTTTCTGTGAACGCTGTTTCCTTCCAAAAACTCAAAATGAGAAGAATTTGTTCTGTGAACAGAGCTCATAAAAGTGCCACCTTCTGTACCTCACTGAGTCCCTTCCCTACTGAGGAAACATAATAAATAAATAATTACTGAAATTAAGCAATAAAAATGAAACCTTAATTTCAGATATCTATTGAACACTTTTATGTAAAAACATATAAGCAGGTGAAAAAAAAAATAGTATTTATGCAAGTTTTGATCAAAGCTAAGAACTAGGAAAACTATAAACTTAGTTGGAAACCCATCCACTCCACTGAAAGATCATTAACATTCACAATCTAACAAGGCATTCTGCACCAAAGGAAGAGTGTGGACGGCCACAGCAGTTAATAATTCCACAAGATACTTAAAGCTGACAGTAAACTTGTTAATGAGACAATATGTATTACAGTTAACTACTAATTCTAAAATGTCATTCACAAAAAGACTTTAATATTGTCAGAAGCAAAAAGCTCCTCATTACTGCTTCTTTATTGCTTTCACCACTGAAGGAAAAATAAGTAATTCACAAGTATGCAGTTCTTGTACAAAAAAATCAAATGAAAAACAATTTATGAGACTACCCAAAGCACCCTTGAAAAGGGTAATTGGGAGCCTTGAGAGAAGTTTCTCCTTAGTGACAAGGACGTAATTTTGGACAAGACCTACTCTATTTTAGCAGGTTCTCAATTCCCCACCCCCACCCCTCCTCCACATAAATTACAACTGAAGGCATTCTTTCGGGTAAATGAAGGAAAACTTTATGTTCCTACATCTCAGGAGAGAGAGAGAGGTCACATCTTCCTCACTGAATAACAACCCTATTCTTCAAGATCATTTTCAGTGAAAGTTACAGTAATACAAAAATACCTTAACATAAAAGCTACTCTGCCACTGATTAAAGAATTTGTTATCTGTACCACCCCTAAACGATCCTCCCTGGGTGTGTCTAACCCACATCACAGACTTCAGGATCCCCAGAAGCAACATAACATACTCGACTTTGTTGGGGCTTAGTTTACATGTCTCTATTAGCTGACTGTAAATAAGCATAACAAAATTCTAGTCTCAAGCAAAAAAAGCCATTGGAACTCATTCTCCTAAGCTTTCCTGGCTGCCTACATTTGGTTTTGTCTCTGTTCACTATCCCATCTTCAAAGCAAACCCAAGAGTCTTCTGATGGTTTGCTCACGGACACACACTTCTGAAAGACTTGTCTTTTCCTCAAAGAAAAGAGCAAATATATGAGGTCAAAAATAATTTTTTCCTAATTCTTGGGTACTCGGCGGGGGCGCAGGGGGGGTAGTGGGCATACAGAGCCAGGGACACTAAGCTGCAAACACTAGTTTATATTTACAGAAGCCTTGAGATTAAGACAGTGGGATATCACTGAACCAGTTACACAAGTTTGCTCACCCACACCTCAGGCATACCTAGCAGCCAAGCCTTCTTCCTTATAAATGCTCCAAGAAATTCTCCTACCTTTGATTCCCAACTATGCCTTTCTATTCCTCAGCTCCTTTCCCTCTTATCTTAACATTCAGAAAAATCGTATCCTCCATCACAGGGTAATACTGACAGATCTGTTTTCCTAACTGCAATCAGGAAAGAGGCCTTCTCACCACATGCAATTAAAAAACCTGAACTGTAACCTAAAACATTCCAAAAGCCACAAATTCCATGAAAGATCCACTTACACACTACTGTGAGAGACACAAAACATTTGAACTCTTAAGCTCTGAAGACTTTTTTTTGCACCTATGTGACCATAAACAAGACCCAATAGGTTTCATTTTCTTTGCATCAAGAGTAATACCAATACTACGATTTTTTCGTTCAAAGGACCACCTGCTGAACATGCAGATCTCTAAACTTCAATTTCCTTGAAAGAGTAAGTAAGAACTCTCTAGTTCTCTGAACATCCTGTAACATCATAAGCATTCATCATGTTAAAAAAACCCACCACTATGAACTATTTTGACATCTAACATTATGGAAGTGGAGAAAATGGATCATATACAACAGAAGAATTAACATTTGTCTCCCACATTTACATGACCAAACGTGCTTTTAACTCAAACATGGGCTGTGGAGACAGTAAGTATTCAATGGAAGTAAAAGTCCAAAAACCCCTCCATCAATTCAAGGTTTCAAATAAAATCTCCAGTCAAAAAATAATAAAATCATATAATGTATTAGCATTAAATGTAACAGGAAAATTCTCTCATCTTAAAGTGATTCTTGAGAAAAAGAACTGTGGTTAAAGAAACATGATATCATTTCTGAATAACAGCTTTTAAGTTTGATGTACAAGAATTACTATGATGAAAAAGAGCCATGACCAAAAAAAGTCCACCAGGTTTTCAGTTGTGCTATCATCCGATTGGACAAAAATAACCCAGTAACACTAGATTATAAATGTTTTGAATTATACTGAGTCAAATATGTGACTAAGAGAACAGAACACGGAACAACGCAAAGTGTTTTAGGCATTTTACTCTAAGCTCTTTACTGAATCCCCAGGGTCTCCACACACCCATTTTTTTCTTACAAAGGCTGAATATTGGAATTACCTTATTGCTGATTTACTTCTATGTGCACTTAAGGAAAAATATCAAAAAAATGAGATTTTCTACATTGCATTTCTTTGATTGTTGAAGAGGGCATAAAAAACTCTCATGTGTTTTTCCTGCAATTGAATATTAACAATATCACTATACAACAGCAACCATATATTAAAAACCTGGTAACATATGAAAGGAATTCACATCTCAGCTTTGTACACCTTTGGGAATGAGCAATCTGTATTACTATTAAGTATATTAAACAATATTTCTCGAGTTAAGCTCATTTTCTTGCCATCTTCTGTGCTACCTGCTAGCCTGCTGCTCTATTGAAATAAAATGCTTTTCAAAAATCAGACAGAATATTAACAGCTTTATTCTCTTGGATGCATCTGGAGTGTTTGACAATTTTAATGATGCAAACATAGACTGATATTATACAACACACTTGTGGTGCATTTTTCTCCACAAATATAAAGCATCTTTACACAGAAGTAAGAGTGGTCTACAGCAGCAGAGCTGCTGTGTTTTCCAGGACTGTTGAAACATTAATATACAAAATAAATTCTTAGTTTTTATTTCTAAGGTGTTTTGAGATCTTTTAATGGGAGCTTTAAAAAACATTTAGTAATTTCTTACTAACTTTAATAAGACCTTCTAGTAAAAGTATTACTTTACAGATACAGAAACTAAACTACAGAAAGGATATTTGATTTGCTGCTGATGACAATACACCACTGTCATACCAAGGTCAGAACTGTGTACAGATTCCAACTGTTCAACAGGAGTCACTAGATCACCAGCAGGACTCTTCCTTTCTGCCCAGAAATCTATTGTGTACAAAAATTCCGTAGCAGGAACACCACTTTCCACAGCAATGTCACATGAAACATGACTGTTCAAGAGCTGATGGCTAAGAAAAGCCCTAAAAAAGCGAAACTATGAGAAGTCGGTAACTGTTCTCTGCAAAGAGCAACTGAGATTGAAAGATGGGAGATTTTGACTACAGCTCCTGTAATCTAAAAAAATCTCTTATCTTTGATCTCTTGGTCACTGAAAGAAATATACCTCAGGCTTTTTTTTTTTTCTTGAATAGATTCTTGCCTCATTCATAAGAGTATCGATTTTGTTAGTAAGAAAAAAAAAAACACATACATAGTCTATAGGCTTTACAATATGCCCAGAAAAATTCTGGGCACTGTAGTCAGGAACTCAGCATACCTAAGTCAAAGCAAGCTCTCTCAATAAAACCAGAAGACAAAGGTCTCTGACAACTGAAATATTTTTTTTTATCCTCCCCAGGTGGTTGATTAGGCAAGAGATGTTTCAGGAGCTGCAACAAGAGAATGACTTCGGACACAGCATTATACAACAGCACATGACCAGATAAAGAATTTAAAATGTAAAGAATTGTCAAAAAGGGCACCATGCACTCAGGCCACTCTACTCAGTTTCAAGCAAGTAGCTGTGCATACAGCTATAACAAGAGATGGAAATACAGAACTTGAGCCCTTCACTGTAACCCAAACTCACTGCTGGTAGAACCAATACAGTCCCTCTTCTCCAGCTATTAGGATCCTGCCCTAAAATATTTACATGAACTCCACTTTAGATAAATGATCACCTAAATTTTATAGATTCAGCTACAGCTATGTCCTGGTCTGAGCTAGAACCGAACCAATTCTGTTCAACAATTTTACTTTTCAGCTAAGTCTCTGCTAAAAGACTGCACTTTCTGAAGTTAACAGCATGTGTGAGGGCAATGTCTGCTTCCAGAAGCAACAATGCTTGATGTTTATAATTACTACTTATAATTACTACTAAGGATTAGTATGCAGAAAGGCTCTTGCTTAAACTTGCTCTTTTAGAAACAAAGGTCACTGCTAAATCTTGTGCCTCATATGTTGTGCTACCATAAAAAAAAAGGCGTGTAACTAAAACGTCACACCTGCATGGAGGAGTGGACAGGACAGGTGACCCAAACGTGACCTTCAAAAGTATTCCATTTCATATATGTCATACTTAATATAAAGCTGAGGGATCAAAAGGGTCAAGCCACCTTCTACTGCTAGCACCTGAGGAGGACTCTGTCCATTCTTCTGTCTTCCATCTCAATCCCTGTATTCCTGAATCCAGTTCCCATGAGTCACTGAGCCTGGCCTGGGACTTCCCCAGCGCCTGCCTGCCCTACAGTGTCAGCAGCGATGCGATTGTCACCAAGGGAGGTCGGTACTGGTTTTGTATACATTTCATTATTGTCATTTTTTTATTAGGATTCTTACCGTTTAATTAAAGCTGTGTTAATTTTCCTTTCCAATCCATACATCTTCCTCTTACTCCCTTTCCCATTTTGGGAAGGGAGAGGGATTAACAGAGTATCTGTCCTCTACTGAGTGGCCAGCCCAGCCCTAACTCTTTTCCAAGCTGGCAGTTTCTCCTTCAATCACACCATTTGGTTGGAAAAATCTCTGTGTCACCGCTTTATGTTTGCTTCACCCACTTAATGACCCTAATGCTTTTGTCCTATCTTCTCAAGTTCACTTGCTTATGTCCTTCAGTCTTCTGTTGCAATAGCTCTTGCACTGTCTGCTGTCTTCTACTCATCTCTGCCTTTTCCCCATAAAGCAAGCTGCTTTACCCTGCTGCACAAAAAATAAAGGAATGACTCCCTCACAGTGACCTGATACAGGTAACAGCTATAGCCTGAGAGCTGGTGGGTGGTAACACTCCAGAAGAAGTCCCCTACTCCTTGCAGGAGGCTGCCTGCAGTGGATCAAGAAGCTCATCTTGGCCAGTATTTTGTTTTGGCTTTCAAGTTGGCCTTAGCATAAACTCTATTTTACAGTAACCGAAATCAAAGGTGGCGAGGCGGAAGTAATGTCTTCAAGAGCCCATAAAACATTCCAAATCTCTTTTTATCAGCTGACTGTAGCAACTGAAATATGGTTCCCTGATCTAGACTGACATCATCCATGATGCTGGTAAGACAAATAGAAATGCTCATTAATTAGCTTCCACCAGAAGCACCAGAGAAAAACCACAACAAACGTGATTTCTTCACAGATGAGTCTCAATACTTCAAAAATCAAGAGAATTCCTCTGTATCTAAGTCTTTTTCCCCCTCCCACTTTATTTTTATATCCTGAAACTTTTTGAAGACAATTTTAAAAAAAAACAGCATACCGACTCTTTACTAGTGACAGTGTCACGGAGCTACTTAATTTCATTTTTCCCAAACATTCTTCAGAACTGATGTGAAACTTTTTCAAACTATCGAAAATTTGTTCTTCTTACAAAACTATTTTCTTCTCTTCTTAAAAATGAGACCATACCTACATCACAAAATACAACCTTCAGAAATTTAAGTGTCACCCAAAAAAAACAAACAACCCAATCCCCACTTGCCAGTATCTTCAAAAGTGCATTACTCAGGACAGTTTCGTCTATCATAAAGAAAAAAAAAATAATTTCCAGCAATACAAAATGCCATCTGAAAAGATCAAGAAGATCTTATACTTAAGAGACTTCTCTGGACACATACAGGGGCATAACTGGTGACTGAAATACAAGTTTTTTACAGAATGGAAATTCTATCTTTTAGCATTCATTCTGTAACAAACCAGGTAGAAGGGCTGAAGCATCAACATGCTTAGCTACATAAAACATTCCCAAAACATTCAACTTCAAAATACACAAATATTTTGTTTACATAGATCATATTTTTAAACAGAACACTGCCGTATTCTAGAATCAAAACATTTAAATTGATTTGACATTTAATTACATCTGCTGTATGAGCTGTACAAAGATCCAGGCAGTAATCCTTTACCACGTGCTGTCCCACTAAGATAACTCAGCTGTACAGATCTCATAGATTGGTCAGAAGGAAAATGTTAAATACAGAGAAAACATCCAGAGAGAAACTTGATCCATCACAACGCTGGGTTAGAAGAGTTGCGACCTGTGAGACAGAGGCATTCTGAAGATGCTTGGTGAATCAGCTAGCAACTGCATTTCTGTTTTCTCGTTAGAAAACAGCAAGAGAATCTCAACAAAGAAAACTTAATGGAAGATTCCATGGTACTTCTAGTCACATCAACAAACCCCTAGAATGCTATAGTAGAAGAGCAACAGACCGTCAACGAGTCCTTTATACCAAAGTGCTGACAAAATGGCAATCCAAAACTCACACAGGAAATAGAAAAATCTTATTCACTTTTACAGATTGACCAATGCCCACAGAACTATCACACGTTTTTCTAAAATAATAAGGCAATCCAAAAAAATGTAACCAGTTTATGTTTTAAAAATCAAATGAGGAAAAAAAAAGTGTTTCCGATAAAACTGTTATCCTTTTCATCCTTCCCTGCCCCCTCTATTCAAAAAAAATAAAAACAAGAGACATTAAAACGTTCTGGAAAGCTTAAACTCAACGGAAAGTTCAATGCTTCTATATATTTCATATGGAAGAACTCAAAATACTATAATGATTGTGAGTGCAAAACATCATAAAACAGGTCACCAATAATGATAAAGTGTACCCTACTATATTAGAAAAAGATTGAAAAAGATCACTCCCTTCAAAGATAACCAAAATACATCTTCTTTCTTTAAAAGCCAAACTAGTACTTCATGCAACGTACTCAAATTCACCTCCACGTCTCCTGAACTGAAGAAAGAATACAACAAAAGCTAAAAGCCGGCTGTACCTCTTCATTAATGGTAATTCTATGAGTGAAACTATCTAAATTTGATGTTCTATGGTATTTTTTAAGCATCCTATATCTGCATACAAAACACAACGTTAGGTGATGCCTTTAGATTCATCCCAATAAATCATGGAACAAAGACTTATAAACCGTATGTCACTCATTCACATATTAATTTTGAAAACACCAGTATCATTTACAATCCTTTAACAGTATATGGCAAGAAATTTACCTGATGCTGACATATTTAGCAGTTATTTTATCTACAAATGTGAGCGCAATATTTTGCAAATACCTCTTCTTAAATATTTCGGGTTTTTAGGTTCTATTTGTCTTTAAAATTGTATTCCTAATTTTCAAGTTATGGAAAAACATCGTATTTTGGTTGTAGACAAAACGACAGGTACCAAAAAAAGTTCAGTTGATGATGAAAATTTGACTTTTTTCCCTATAATCACTTGTTGCTTTTCTGGAAAAAAATGAGATGATGCTTACTACTATTTTACTGATTAATATCTACATTTAGCATAAATGCACGTAACAGTTATTTTACTATCTCCAGTATCCAAGAATACATTTCATTCTTTATATGAAGTAATACACACGCCTAACTCAAAAGAGTCAAATCAGATCCTCAAAAACACTCCTAAGCTTAAATTCACTTACAGTCAAGATTGACTTGTGACATAAAAAAAAGAAATGTAGTTGTATCTTCAGACAAAACAAAACACATTATTTTTTTTTAAACAGAGACTTTCAATCACTTTAACACAGCTTAATTTAAGTCCCAGAAGCAACTACTAGGAGCAGGGCCAGTATCAGATAATGCTAGGCATCTAACTGGATATTAATTAATGACTAATATAAATATATATTCCACATGCCAAAAAAATGCAATTTTAAGTAGCTGCAGAAATTGAATAGGCTGTGATAGAAAGAAAAAACGTCCTATACAATCTACTTACTAGCATGCTTATCTGCAAGCATTATAAGGCTGTTGGAAATATCTCTTCGCCTGTAAAAACACACCACTTTTGCTTCCACGTTTCCATTAGCAGTCTATAAAAGAAAGGTAAATCAAGTCAGAATGTATCCTGCCTCAACTGAGTAACACAAATTAAATGCTCTCTGCTTGCAATTTCCCCTCATATTAGTAGCTCTCACCTGAACAGTCAGGCTGAAATCAACAGAATTATTTGACTAAGTAAAAACTTCCTGACACAGGCCAATATCCCTTTCAGATCAAATAACAATATTGATTATAATTATTTAGTCCTAAGAATTCATACATTATTGATCTGTTTACAGTTGTAATGTCAGTATCATGTCTACACTAGAATCCTTAAGAAATATTAGAAGCTTGTGAACATTTCTTTACAACCCAGCTTTAGACAGAAACCAGTATTTCAAAGTAGATTGACTTTTTTTCAGTACCGTATTTATTGTAACATGGTTTATTTGAAAATTCACTGCAGCTCGTAAGATAAAAGCTATTTAGTTCACAGTTTTCATCACTCATTACAGGGATCATACTCTCTAGTTTGGTAACACAAAGAATCGACTAACATTTGAAGAACTGTACCCTCTTTCTTGTTGTCAGAATTACTACCTTAGCTCATTACCTTGAGTTACTTATTTAGCACTCAAGATGTGGCACTGAAAAGTATCATGTGTTAATTAAGTTTCTTACCAAAAAAAAAGAAAAAAAAGTAAACATGTTATCTCAGGCAAAATAGCAACTAAAGCATTTCATTACATATTTGCATGATATCTTCATGTTTGCTCAATGCCTTTAACACATGAAAGAACGTGACTCACAATTAAGATAGCTGGACTCCCTTTAAAAAATAAAAATAAAAAATACATAACTCTGTTCTACTATCCACAAGCAAGATTAAATTACAGCAATGCGGTTTAAAAATAATAAACATTACACTCAGAACATGATTGCAACCACTTCAATAAATAAAAAATAATCTTCTCCAACAGAAGTCCAAAATTATTTGCCATATGCAAATTGAGTTGACATTGTGTTGGACAGAACTAACAGGTAATGTGGGTGGTGTCTGCTATGGCGTAGTGTTATGTTCCATTAATAAGAAATTCACTTGCAAGCCATCAATTTTTTAATTTACTTTCTAACCACAAAAAAAATCTTTATTATTATTTACATTATGACAAGGATTCTAGTAATTAACTTTTGACATAATGTATGTGTAAATTTTAATCCTGCTGGATAGAATAGCAAGAAACTATGCCATGTTAAAATAAAAAATCCCACACCATTCTTAGTAGTACAAGAATGAAGAAAAATAACCATGCTTTCCCCAAACTAACACTTGTGAAAGCCTCTGTTCTTTACCAAAATACACTCCAGATAAAGACAGAAAATACAATCTCTGTTTCCATTCAAAAGCCCACCCTTCATTCACATCTGCCAATAAACAGCCAGAGAAGTCACATCCTCTGTTATTTGATGACTGCAAAATCTCACTGATACCTACTAGCTCTTCACACATACACCCAAGAAGCAGACACATTATATGATCACTGTCATTCCAGATGGATTCACAGCGTCATGACCATACAGAGAATTAAATTCATTCGTTTCCTTAAGCATTCACAGGATTTCTTTGGAAATTTTTATAGCAGAGCACTCCTATGCACCAGGAATAATCAACTGGGTGTTTCCATGGATAACCGGGCAGAATTGCAAGCTATCACATGAGATTTCAGTTACTGAAACACATAAAATATACAGTTAATCTCAAGTTAAAAAAACAACCAACCAACCAACAAAAACCCCACATCTCTACCACAACAGTTATTTTACAGGATGGAAATCACTCTGTCTTTGAAAAGTGCACTGACGGCTGTCAAAGGTTAAGAAAGAATCTTAAATACTTGTGTACCTTGTTAAGTTCTTCAATTCTCCTAATGAGATATGGATTGCTGGAAGAATTTTCAAAATAAACGTAATCTGCAATGGAAAAAAAAAAAGGAAGATACTGAAATAGCAAAAAATAATACATAAAAGCATATCAGTATTAGTGCAAAAATCTTCTAAACCTAGAAGCTGTTAACATTTGCTAAGAAATCTTGGCTTTTTAAGACAATGAAGTATTTCTACACTGAGATTTAACATAACTTGTTCCTAAATTCTGCTTATAACTGTACTAGCACATGCTTTAACAATCGTGCTGAAACAAAGTTAAATGCCTTGTGTTGAAGCTTATCCTGTAATTCAGTAATCCACACATCTCATAAATCTTGATATAAAAGTAGTGGTCACTCTCAATCAATTAGGCAAGATTTAAGAATTGACCACTTAATGAGTTTCTATATTATGTAAATAAATATTTCTGTAATAAACATAAGGCCGCATATCTTATCAGTTGCTGTGGTAGTGCAGTTGTCCAAATGAGTAATGCACATTTTATGATACTTGCACTTGTCATCTCTGTTCAGCAACACACAAACCATATTCAGCAGTAACAGTCATGAAGTTTGCAAGGTTCTCCCAGGACAAAAGCTCTTACAGCATCATCAACATGAAAATATTTGCATTGAGTGTATGGAAGTTTACTCATATTCTGAAAGCTGCTGCCATATAACACACAAGGAATTGACAAGCAGCAAGTTTTCTTCAATAGTTTTCTCAAAACCTGTTTTTGTCAAATAATAAAGTACCTGTCAAATGTTAACCACACTTTACACATGGTACTTGATTTCTGCACCACGCATCTTGCAAACTTTATATAAATGATTGGGGGGGGGGGAAACATAATGACGTCTAAAACTCCTCTGCAATACAGTGAAAAAGAATCCCAGTAGTTCATTTGGCTCTCAATAAAGAATATGATCTCCAGGTACTGTTCACAATTGCTTATTAAGATTACAACGAAAAAATTGAGAATTGATAACTGAAGAAGCAAACCCTGCTCAGATTTCAACAGCGCTTCTCAAAGGATTACTTTTATGAGTGAAGGCTGATGGGATTACAATCTAAACACCCGAATGAAGGAGTACACAGATGGGACCATTTGTGGACCTATCAGTAGCAGGGAAAAAAAAAGATTCAAACTACCACCCCTCATACTTCCTTGCATCTTTCCTCTCAGCTCAGGCTGTTGAGGAGAGGAGCAGGAGGAAACAAGCCATTTTTTGAGCACCAAGTACTGAAAATCTAACTTGAGCGGTGCACCTGAGCCACACGCCACTGGGCACACAGCCACGGTCACTTCGCAGCGGAGGGCAGCAGAAAGTTATCAGCCCCTACTTCGATGGACTGGGGGTGGCAAGAAAAACGTCTGCCGTGGTTGTGCTTTGGGGTTTTTTTACCGCCTAAGTATGTATCCACCATCCTCAGGGGTCACGTCGGTAAGCAGGAAAGCCGACAGAAATCCCCCAGTTACACGGCCGGATTTATTACTTATCCCCGGGAGATACAGAAAGGCGCGGAGATACTCTGCCGCTAAACGAAGAGGGAGGGGGGCAGGCGGAGGGGGCCCGGAGGGAAGGGTCGCGGGGCGCCCCCGGGTCTGGTAACGGCCCCCCACGCCGCGCCGCTCGGGCCCGCCAGGCCGCAGCGCCGGGCCGAGGCAGGCCCCCGGGCCGGGGGCGCACGGCCGCGGTAGGCCGCCCCTCGCTCGCCTCCCATGCGGGCCAACCAGCCGCGGTGCGCGGCCCCGGAGGGCGGCGCGGCCAGAGGCCCGCCGGGCCGTCCCTTCGCTCGCCGGCGAAGGTGGCGAGGAGCGAAAGGAGGCCGTTCCCGGCCCGCGCCGCGGTGAGGGTGGGGGGAGGAAGCCGGCGGCGCCGCTCCCCCCTTTCCCGCGGAGGGCGGCGCTGCCCTTCTCCTCCTCGGCAGTGGGGGCCGGCTTCCCACCCGGCGCTCAGGGCCGGCAGGGGAGGAACCTGCGTCCTCGCCCTCCGCCCCGCGGAGGGCCCAGCGGTCCCTTTACCGCGGCCCGGCCGCCCCCGCTCGGGGCCGTGGTGCTGGCCGCGGCAAGGCGAAGGGAGCCGGTGCGCCTCTCCTCGCCCCGGCGCGGCGCGCACAGCCCCGCGGCTCGGCGGACCCTCCCCCCCCGGCCAGGCCTCGACCGCGGTGCCGGGCGCGGAAGCCCCCCGTCGCCGGGCGGGCACTACCGCGTCCCCACATACCTCCCACTCGGTACATGTTGGCCGCCATGTCTGCGCTCTGCGCCCTCCTCCTCCTCCTCCCGCCGCCTCTGCCGGGTCAGGCTGGGCAAGCAGGGAGCGGCTGCGGCGGCCCCCCCCGCCCCGCGCTCGCCCCCACCCTGCGCCACCCCTCCCCGCCCGGGCACAGGACACGGCGCCGCGCCGCGCGGGGCCGCCGTCGCCTCGGCCGTTTCCGGAGCCGCCCGGCGGGGAAAGGGTTAAACAACCGCCCCCACCGCTTCCCTCCCCCCCACCCACCCCCCCCCCGCGCTGCGCACCGGCCCCGGGGCGGGTCGGAGGCAGGGGCCGGAGGCTCGGCCGCAGGTGGGGCTGGGCGGGCGGCCGGGCGTTCCCGGGGGAGGTGCGGGGCTTCCCCGGCCCAGCGGGCGCAGGGCGAGGTGCCTCACCTCCCAGCCGGGGCTGCCCGCCACGTTCTTACGGGTTCCCGCCGCTTTGTCCCAAAAGCGGGGGAAGCCCTGCGCTGCCTGGGAGGAAAAGTGGGTGACGCTTTCTTCCATCTCCTCCCCTCGGCCCCTGCAGCCGTGGGATCTCTCTCCCCCCCCTCTCCTAGAAAACTCCTGAGTAACAACCCGGAGGGAGTTTCTCGCACCTGTTCGGGATCGTTTCGGCGTCTCCTTTGTTCGCCTCCGGAGCGGGGCCGCGCTGCGAGCTGCCCGCCCTTCGGAGAAGCCGGCTTGATCGCAACAGGCAGCAGCAGAAAGGATCTACGGCAGAATAAAGATAAATCTAGCAGCTCGTCTCAGGAGTCAGGAAGCGTTGAAGGAGATGCTTACAAATCATCTGATGAGAGGGATGCCTCAAAAAAACATCAATATTGATGTAACACGAAGCCGCTTCCCCGTGTTTAGGCAAAGTTCACACCATCACTAGCAATTCATACACGTTACAGACAAATTGATCCTGCTGCGGAACACTTCCTTGGGAGAGAAATGCTTTTTATCATTTTCTTGCAAGGAAGGTGATGATTGATTATTTGTTCTATGTCCCGGATTTCGGTGGGTGCAGTTGTAAGCATCGCTGAGCTACCATTCCAGTTGGTCCTGAGCTGCAAGGAAACGTGTTGATGAGAAGGAGGATGATCCCCCCCAGTGTTTCCAATGACTGTGAGCTCTCTTCCCCCCTTCAGGTGAATCTGGGACTATTAGGTTAAGATTTCTTCTTCAATTTCCTGACTGACCACTTTGTGCCAAATGGGGAACTGAGTACCAAAACCCTGAAATGTGTGTGAAGTCAGCATACGATACTCACAGTGATTTAGTCTTCTTTAATAAACAGAAATGCATTCATGCATTGAAAGGAAAAAATCTGGTATCTTCCCCTATTTTGTCTCCCAACAAGAATGTCCATGGGACCTGAAAAGAAAACCTGCAGAAACCTCTTGGGAAGCAGCAGCTCCATCCAGCTGGTTACTTCTACAAGCACAATAACACTACCCCTAGCAGAGACCTAAATACAAATAGTTGGAACTTAAAAGGGGTGTTATATTTACTCTTGTGGTTTACTGCCTGTAAATGAAGCAGGTTAAACTTTCAAGGTAAGAGAACAGTTAATTCAAATAGTTGGCTTGTCACAGTCATTATTAATTAAACAAAATGCCTCCAAGCTCTTTTCCTCAGCTAAAGTCTGCACATCGACATTAATTTCCCACACTTCGAAGCTTACAACGTACTCTCACCCAGCAAGGAATGGATTTCTATAAAAACAGACTTGCTTCCATCATCTGAAGGCATGGCCTATGAAAAGGCACACAGCTCCTGAAGGCATAGAATTCGCCTCTTAAGAACATGAAAAAGCAGCTCAGGAAAGCCTATGGTCCCAGCTTGCCCCTTCAGGTTGACAGCTTGAAAATAGCAAGAAAAATCCCTTTATTTATAGTTGCCCAACTAAGACACACATCACACACCAGATAAATACAGAACGATGTTTATATATCTTAGAATTGAATCACTGGACCTTATTATTCACACTAACACAGTTCATATAGACACAGACAGCACAGCCTGACACTGTATGATGTCATGCTGCTGTATTTCTATAGTTTAAAGTCACCGCTGCAAGCTGAAGGAGGTAGTGGGCACAGCTAGCTGTGGTTGGGTACTGAATTGCAAGACCCAAAGTGCGTTTTACTTCGGTCTAATGTATAAAAAAGCTTGGATACACTTTATTTTCTGCACTATCACGGTGCACGGAATGGGAAAAAAAATTGAAGTTATGTAAACATGCATTTTTCTAGGTTAAATATAATGGAAAAACTCATGTTTCAACCACAACATTACTGAGAAAAAAAATCAGTTAGGAGCTTTGTCTTAATCTGGTGGATGAAGTGTATTCAGCTACAGACTGAGATTGTATTGGTCAAAAGAAACCACATTTCTGTGGCAACCTAAAGTTGCAAACCAGATCATTCTTACCAGTGACACAGATTACCCGAGAACTTAATTTCACTACTTCGTATGATACAACAAAGCAGCCCGTCGTTCCTCCTCATATTCCTCAAAAAAATAGCCAAGAAAATAGAATGTAAAAGATAATTTTAAAACATAGGCCAGTTCCTTGGTCCAGGCTCACCAGTTGCCACCCCCTCAATGAGCTAGGTCAGCAATACTGACGGAGATGGAGGTGAGCAGCTCAGAGCAAGGCTGCCTGAGGACCTTTCATGGTATTACTGACTTGTCCAGGCTACACCCTCTTTATTGGCTTTTTCACTTTACCATCATCAGATACACCCAAATTATGTATATTAAATAGCCGCCAAGCTGACTGGAGCTATAAAATTTTCTCGCTGTATTTAAAAAAAGTGCAATGATGAAATATTTTTTTTCATTAGGGATAATACAAAAAAAAAAAGTAATCACCTTTTCATAGGCAATTTAAGGCTTCTTTCTCATGTATGGAAATGGTTGGACAAAGGGAATGGGAATCTGCTCTAGGAAAATTTTATTCCTGAATTTTCGTTTTTAATTCCCTATAGCTTTTCAGAAACCAAAAGCTGTGTTCAGCCAGTGGCAGAACTCTGGCTATTCACACTAGTACAGAGGTTTTTAGAACAAGTCCTCAAGGATTCTCACATCAGACGCAGAAATTCCTCACCACTGGTGTGCTTTTCCCACTACTGCAGAGCCAAGATGAAAGTTTGAAGAAGCTCTAACAACCTTATCACCCCAGAAAGTGTCAAAATAAGCTAACTTCCCTTGCAGCTGTCGTATCCAGAGAATTTAATTTCAAAGGTTCCAGCCCAGCATCTTCTTTAGATAATAATAGTCTGAATCTAGCAAAAAACACAACCATACATGGGGAGGGGAAGAAAGAAAACAAACAAAAAACCCACAAAAACCCCCATACAAACCACAACCCAACAACAAAAATGCCCCAAAAATCCCACAAACTTGCTTACAAAATACACCAGTACTGAAGACATATCTACTTAAATTACTGACAATTCAGAGAATTAAAGTAAAATATATTCATAGAGGCATGCCCAAGAATAGAATTCTTTGGGATCTTACAGGTAGAAAAATCCTGAAATCACCAAAAGCTTTCAAGAAGAGAGTTTATTGAAGCTTAATAGAATGTGCTCAGCTACTTGTAGGGCTTTCACAACGACTCACACTCACGCTGATGCAACAGAAAAGGCATTTACTTTCCCATCCTTGGGCCATACTTACAGGACCTAAGTCAAAGTGGCTGAGCTTAGAATTTCTTTTTGGTATGAGTAATTGGAAAGCACAGGAAACATTCAGCAGTTCAAGTTGACAAGTCCACACCAAGGGAATGTGGCTGCCTTGCTTGTACAATGTTGCTACAACGAATAAACAGGCTACATGCGTGTAACTCATGCAAACAGTTAAAAAAAGTACAATAGACTTTACAAACGTTCATTTCTTATCAGCCTAAACTCCTACTTGCACTGAGAGTAATTCACTGCCACGAAGGGCTTGGGTAGTTCACAGACTTGTTCTGCAGCTCAAAAGTAATATGTAGCCTGTACAAACTCACTTTCATCCAATGTGAGCAAGCATGCCAGCTAACACAGCTGCACATCGATCAGACTGGCTTACAGGTAGCTAGAAGTATATGCACACTTTAACTAATGTGAAGACACACCACAGCTTGCAAAACCTCAGTAACAAATGTGTAGCAGAAACAGAATTCATCTTGCTGTCACTTAATTAGTCAAAGAAAAGCATTTTTCCCTGTCACTACTCATGATAATATTTATAAAAGCCTTTGATAACTTCCGTTTTGTAACTTTTTTAAATATAATTCACAAGACTATGAAAGTCAACGTTTATTATAGTAAGTAATAGAAAATTTGAGCTGCCTCTGCTGAAACAGAAGCTAGGTGCAGTCTGTAATAGGTGCTTCCACATCAACTTCCTTATAAATCAGAAAAAAAACCAATCTCAACCCTCTCACAGAGAAAATCATCATCTGCTGGCATCAAAAATAACACTGGCTTTTTTATTGATGCTGTGAGTCAGATGTCTCAAGAGACTCTTAGCTAAATATGTCACTATTTTCATTAAATAAGATTTAAACAATAGCTTAAAGTTAATTGCTCAGCTATCAGTAGCCTGCAGACTTGGATGTTCAATCCAAATCTTAAACCACTAAATCAATGGGCAGAGAAAAATGGTACTTACGACTGGCAACAAATTATTATTTGAGTGGGTAGTGAAAAAGAGATATTTGGTAATCTTTTTTCAATAAGTAACACAGTATTATAGAGATGCATGCTATAGTCTACCATATGGCACTGCTTTGACACCATACAAAATTTCGTTTCCCATAAACCATACAGTTGAATTAAATCCCCTTTTTTTATGCAAAACAAGTCAGATTTGGGTCTGTATGTACTCATCCTCTTGTTCTGGGTGAATCTGCTTTAATGGAAACCATTCTATCACAATGGAAATAATACTATAAGTTTGATGGAGAGAGGGATGGAGGGATGATAAAGTAGGGTTTATTATTAATCTATTACTAGAGACTAGATATGCAAGAAATACATTTATTCCACTCCACAGGTATAACTCTCACAGTTTTTGATAATCATCTCAGTAACAAAGATCTTATTTTCTAATCAGATTTTTTAAAATGAAAGAAAACTTGCCTATCTAGAGCTTTTGTTATAGCTACCGATTTGACAGTTCACATCCTAATGGAGAAAAACCCTACAGCTCTAGGATTCAGTGTTATACCCTATTCTCTTTGCCAGTTTTAGAGAAGACTTAGGTTCACATCTTGTTTCTGTTAAGGTAAATGCAAGTTTTGTGGTTGACTCCAGGAGGGCTAAGGTGAGACCATTATATACGTTTGTCTTTGATGTAAGCCAGGAACGAGAGCAGTTGTGAGCATGCTGGAGCATTGCATACATCTGCAGCGCTCCTAAATGAAATCATTGTGGGCTTGAACACAGTAATACTAGATAGACATTAAACACAGCACACTGGATTTACTCTTTATCTCTCCCTTTCTCTCAGCTGATCTATTTTTTGTGCTAAACACCTGCTAAAAAGCTGTCAGAGGTGCTTAATGACACATATTTAAGTAGAGTACGGTACATTCATCTGAGCAGAATTAATTTAAGTCAAGGACTCAGCATCTGTTCAGTTTTTTTTCTGGGGATTGAATGACTATGGGCAAGCAACACTGCAGTGCAACTTCGGGATTAAATGTACCCTCGACTCTTCAGTGCCTTACCAGGTCTCTAAACAGTGCCTTGTGTTTCCATTACAGACATGTTTGACCTGAAATTCTCAGGTACTGTTTTAACATACAGTTTTGAAAATCGGAACAATTTCTTTATGCAGGTAGCATGTCTCTGTGTCAGTGCAGTGAGAAGACAATCACTCATTACTCTGTTGGTAGGAGGAGCTTCACTTCTGAAACGTCTGGGTGAATTCCAGGGACACTTTTATCAATGTTATAGTACCCCTTCCTCTTAAATCAGGGAAATTGTGCCTACTTACACACAGAGTAATTTAACTTTGTGTTCAGGTTACCTTTGTCTAACAACAGGCAGCAAGCAGACGAAGTATCTTTTCAGGATGAGTAGAAAGAACAAGTAACATACCTTTAGGTAGCCAGATTACTGCAGGTAGAGTTACCACGCCAGGTTATATGTGAGGACACAATAAATATTGTAAGAATGAGAGCCTCCCTAGTCACAAAGCTGGCCCGTTTTCTTCTTGTTGTTTGGATTTTTGTTTGAATCAGCTATGTGTTATGCCTGGCAAGAAGAAATAAACAGTTTGAAAACCCACTTCCCCATAGCACACAATGGACCAACAGAGAACACTTGTGCACCCTAAATACCCTGACTATTTCCCCTGTATGGAAAAGAATAGGATATTATACTTATGTATAAACAGGACTAGAGCCTGACTTTGGGCATCACATAAACCAATACATCCTACAAGTTCTTAAATAATGGCTGCTTCTGCCAAAATAGATACAACAATAGGCAAGACTTGTGCCAAATTTGGCTGTTTGATTCAAACGGGCCCAAACAAAAAATCTGAACATACTACCTGCCTCTGAAATATCCATATTCAGTTAAAATCTCTGCACTATTGCAGTTAGGTCTCTCTTCTTTGTAGAGAAGGCAGATGCTAGTTCTACTATCCGACAGGTCTGTCTTGTCCATGCGCATTCTGTCAAGTTCTACTTTTCTTCCTGGCAGATTGAAGATTTTTGGCTCTACTGTCTTCAGGCCCATTGATCAGATGAGCTGCTCACTATTCTTTAACCTCAGCAACCAGAGCCTTTTGCAGCTTGGGTCTTGGTTACAGCTAGGGATACAGATGAACAGTCTGCAAGCATCTAAATTGTAATGTTCTGCAATATTGTCTAGAATACCAAGCAATATTTTATGTGCTTACAAACAAGTTGTTCGTATCATTTATGCTTCAACAAACAGAAAAGCAGGGTGCACAAGCCCTCTTCTCCTTATACAGCTCCACTGGGAAGCAAAAGTTCAACATATAGCCAAGACTAACAAACGCATACAGCCAAAACTGAATGTTTCCATTCTCTTGTCTTCCTCAAAATTATCCAGCCAACTACTCTGAACTAGGGAATTGGCAACAAGATCTACCGGGGGAAACGAATTCTTGCTCTTCAGGTAAAATATAACCATACAAGTGTCTTTTATAGCATGCTCTTTGAAATAACCTCAATTCTTTGATCCAATGGTTCTGCCATACAAGTCTGAAAATATTTCAGGGTCCATCCTGAAAGTTCTGCTTTGGGACGGAACTCAAAGATTAAGAGACACGATAGAAAGAATGAAGGAGTCTTAGGCTCATATGCATATAGTGTGCTTCTTTTCCTGTTCTTTTAAACACAAGAGTAAGCTATGCTTGAATAACCCCTTTTATACCATTAACAGCTACCTTCCCTTTAGAGATCGGTAAAAGTTTAAAAGCTAGCGCATATCAACAGCAATTTAAAAAAAAAAAAAAAAAAGGCCACTACATAACAAGAAACTGCACACAAAACCTCAAAACACACCAAACCACAACACAAAAAAAAAAAACAAATTAGGCAGCAATTATCCAGGATTATTTTCACTGAGGCCAGCTCCTGAATTTCGCCAGAATAACAAACAGCAGGCAGGTCAAAGTAAATATCTGTGTATGTGAAATGCCCAGAAGACATCAGAGAGAAAATAAACACAGGAGGTGTTGCTAAACTACATATACTCTGAGACAGAAGAGGCCTGCTCATGCACGTTTCTCAGATCCGCTTCCAGAAGTTCTGGTGGTCTTCCCAAATGAAGACTCTTATCCCTTGGAGGACTGTCTGGGTCTTTGAATAAGCACCAGTCAGCATCCAAACCCATCACTGCAGGGCTCGGTGCTGAAGGCCACCTGCTTTCATGAATGTCAATCAGAAGACACATCATGTAAAATGCAGGTAGAAAGCCTCCCAATTCAGCTGGAGACTACTGTGTAGGTTCTTGCAATAGTTATTCATAACATCAGTTCCCTACAGAGTTCTCCATGAAAACAGTTGAAAATAGTACACCATGACAGGGAGGGGAAAATTGCAATAAAAATATCCTAGCCATAGCAACTGACACTTTCAGAATATGACATTGTTAATGAACATTTTAAGAACATTTCCTGGTGTGATTGGGTTTCTCTTTGGTAGTTTCCCAACATTTTGAGATGAGTGAAGTTATTTACAATAATTTGATGAATATTTTCTTCTGAATATGAGTCGCTGTGTGTTTGGCTATCAACTTTTTCTGTTTCAAAAAGAAAATAACAAATGATTGAATATAACGTAGTCTGTTGTATGGGAGAAGCATGAAGAAAAGCTGTTTGGACAGGGCTGGAGAGTTGCCTTCTATAGGATGGCATCTGGGCTCCATGGAATTCACACAACTTAACCTGACATTTTTCCTTAGCTCTTTAGCAAGCTTAATAAAATCTATAAAGCACAGAATAAGTTGATGTTAGTTCTATCTTTAAAACTTGAAGAGGCATGTTGCTTAATAGCAATCATGACTTAAAGGTGACCAGTCATTTCTAAAGGCCTTTTACAGTTTTCCTCATATATCAAAATGCGAAAAACTGAAAGTATCAGCTTTTAGGTTAATTTTTTTTCTTTTTTTAGGGGACAAACTGTGCTGTTGAGGCGCTTTCTTGTTCACCTACAGATTTCTACGATGGAAGTATCACAAAGACTGAAAGCAATTATTTGCTGCTGTATTAGTCCTTAAAAAATTCAAATACATTTCTGAATGCAGTTCACAGTTCAAGAACTTCATTGTTCAGGGATAAGATGTTCTCTACAAACACTGGGAAACCCCATTACACTTTCATCAAAATTATTTCCCCACCAAAGAGAATGAAAATAACTACAGTTCTTCACGATCTCTCTGGAATTGTGTATTAAATCAAAGTATTCACTTTCTGTTGGAGTTTGCTTCAACCAGCCAAAGGTAATGCCGTTGTATCAGACACACAGTCTTGCAATCCCCTCCAAGCGCAAAACTTCAAGGCACAGAGAATTCATCATGTCACCATTCATAACTCCAAAGTTTTCTCCATTAGTATTTCCATTACCAGCCTCTCTTCCAAGGTTTGTAAGTTGCTAGTAAAAGTTCATGCTAGGCTGAAATTTGTCCTGTGAGGTTTAAGGAACACAAGAGCTATTTTCTTTTTTACAACAAAATTACTTCTCTGCTTGTAGGAGACAGAGAGGATTGCTTTTATGTCAACAAAACAGGCAAGGAATCTAATGCTCACAAACAGTTGCACCAAGCAATTTGTCTACACAAAATAATTTTTCTGTTACTCTGACTATCTGTCTCTTGAGCTAGTTGACCTAAACAGCCACAATTTCTGCAATGCAGATTCCTTTCAATGGAATTTATTACCTGAAATTCCTTAAACACAACAAACAGACGAATACTAGACAGGACGTCATTGTTAGTAATGAAAATATATTATTTGCCTTTAGAGACTCAGAAACACTGAGCCATAATTAACTCTCAGTCACACCACCGAAAATTCAGACTAACTCTATTTGTACTGTTAATTTATAGGAAGCAGAGTCATAGGAAAGGTAAGAAAACGTGGTTATGCAACTATGAAATTTAGCAATAGATCAAATCATTAATGCCCAGCCCCATGAAAGGAAGACTGCACATCTGTTTGCTCTGTTCCCAATACAGGATTGGAAAAGGCATGCTTCAGGCTGGTGACTGGTCTGCCAGACCTCCCCAGCACTCTGGGAAGAGGAATACTGGGATACCTCAACAGGCTTGTTCCCACGAAGCTGCGAAGGGCAGGGTTAGACATCACAGCTCCACAAGCTTGAGTTCCTCTTGGCTTTCAAGAACTGCTCCTTAGGGGATAATGGAAGTGTAAGGGACTCTAAAAATCAGCTGTATGAGTAGACAATCCAACTACATATTTGGTAGTGGGTGAAGTCACTGAAATGTGGAACTTGAGAGATGAAGAGATTGGAAGGAATGTTTTCCAATTAATCTCTGCAAATAATGAGAGGGCACCAAGCTCTGGGATGTCCCTAATTTCTGCTGGGACCCAAGCCGTGGCAAAAGTGTGCATCTTTCAATGGGTGACCACAGCCCAGCCTGAGTGGGGAACTTTTCACCATCCTCTTTTTGGAAAAAGGCACAAAATGCTTGGGACTAAGAAGATAGGATTAACAAGTGACTTGCTGAGTATGACAGTCAAAAGTAGGGCTCCCAGCATGGCTCCCAGAAGACAGGAGCACAGGAAGACGTTAGGAAGTTCTTTACTATGACGATGGTGAGACACTGCAACAGCTTGCCCAGAGAGATGCTGGAGGTCCCATCCTCGGAGATATTCAAGGTCAGGCTTGAGGAGCCCTGATCTAGTTAAAGATGTTCCTGCTCACTGCAGGGGGATCGGACTGGATGACCTTTTAAAGGTCTCTTCCAACCAAACACATTCTATGGCTTCTGTTTTAATGTTCAGGGTTTGAGGTTTATATGGTTCATTTTTGAGGATCTTTCGGTTTTGAGTTTTATTTTTTAAAGTTCAATTTCCCCACTCTCTTGAATTTTTTATATATGAATTACAAAATACATTAGGTAGAAAACACGCAAAAGCAGTTGTATAAATAGGTGAAATAAAGACAGATATCAGAATTAAAGTTATAAGTATAGGAAGAAAGAGATCAAACAAACAAGGCACTGCAAACACGAGATGTCTGTTCTAAGTTTGAATTCTGTTTGGCAGCACAAATGTTTAAACAGATGAAATTTCTAAAAAAGAGAAAGAGAGAGTCATATTTAAACCTGCTGAAGGAAAAATGTGTTGATGATCTGACAACAATACTCTTTAGAAAATTAAGGAAACAACAAGATCTTAAGGTCATGTTTTACAGTCTTCAGTCTAAGACCACAACACAATAAATAAAAATTAAAAGCCCAAACCCCTAGATAGAAAGAAGCTCTTCTAGCTGAAAGCTGTAGTTTATGGGCCGAGAGTTTCTTCTAAGGGTAGGAGTCTTCTGAAACAAGTTTCTCCAATTGTTACTGTAATTCCCTACCTTTGAGAACCAGAGCAATATCCTATTCATTGAAGTGCAACAAAACACAATGTGCCTCATTAAATGTTAAGCTTTTCTAGAGAGACATGTACGAATTTCTTCTTACTATGATTTCAAGATGACCAATGTCTCCTGTCTTCTTCGTGCAATAGTTAAAAAAAACCTACATAAAAACTCCCATTGATCAAAGGAAAACATGATTTGGAACCTGAAATCAGCCATCTATTTTATTCTCGCTCTTGCAATTGAAAGGCACATTTATAAACTTGCCTAGGCAGCTTAATGTGCAAAAACCCAGCTGTACTGAAGATTTACCAAATATCTTTATCAGAATAAATTTGCGTAGCTCTGCAGGCAGCATCAATAATTTTTCTCTTAGCCATCATTTCCATGTCTTGTCACCAGTATCGTGACATTTTGGTTTTCTGCTATATCCAGGTTAGAGTCAGCCGTAGCTTGATGGCAAAGTTATGCCAAAGTCACTCCAGCCTCAACAGCTCAGTTCCACAGTTATCGCAACAGGAAGCGGGGAAATGAGGGAACGTCTAAATTGCTAACATCAGTTGATTGGCTTTACATCCTGCAGGTGCATCAGTAGCTGAGTCAGAGGTAGTAGCCATTACAGCAATGCAGGCAGCCCACTTGCCATTTGATTTCAGCATGATGCAACTGTTTCTGAACACTTTCTAACTCACCCTGTTGATGGCAAAGGAATGCTTTTTTTTTCCCCCTCAACTGTAATTTCATTACAGATTTGGCATACATTATAGAGGGATCCTACTGGCAGACTGCTCCTCCAAATCCCAGTCCTCCTTCCCCAAAGGGAGTGTGAGGAGCTCACCTTTCCCTGCTGTAATTAGCAGGAAAAGAACAATTAGTGGACATATCCCAGCTTTCCAAGAAGCAACTCAGAATCTGTGACTTGACTTAATGTGACACTTGACTTAGTGTGGGGGCAGGTCTGCACATAGGTAGGATCTGTAGTTGCCAGCATGGAAACAAGTGTGTTGAAACAGGAAAAGCTGTGTTAAGAAGAAAAATCATTAAATCAGTACTTACACAAACGAAGCTGCAGTAGCTCATACCAGAGAACACCACAGCATAACAACTGTGCATACATCTGTTTTTACAGTGTAAGAGAAATCAGAATACCTGCTCATGCAGTTGTTTTACTCTCAAAGACTCAGCTTCTCAGATATTTTGCTCTTTTGTCAAAGAGGTGATCAATCTACCAGACTGTTCCGGAGGGTTTTGTTGCAAATATTTTCACTGGATCCAGATCATCAGTGGTTACACCTTGAAGTCACAGCTGAAAAATATCATCATGAGGAATATTATACCTTTATAAAATCCAAGCAGAGAAAGCCAGACTCATTCTGGCTATGAGATATTTCCAGCCACATAATGGAGATAATGGTGTGATCACTTTAATTTCCAATTCTGGGACATTATCCAGTCTCTTGCATGATTTGGGAAGGAGTCATTTGATGTAGGGGGTGAGAATTTACTCCTCCTTGGAAGCAGATACCAACTTACACCAGTGGTACAGCAGTGAACTTGGGGAACATCTATATAATTTGCTTAGATGTTGACAGCAGGTATGTAGACACCTGGAGAGACCTGTATACAATTGCCTACATGCAACCTAGTTTAATATGACCCTTGTGCTAGAAGCCATAGATGTCCTCAATACACTGCAGATAAGTTACAGAAAGTACTGAGGGATTTTTAGCTTATTTCTGGACAGCCATGAAAGGCAAGCTGCCATTTAATGTCCTGCGTGGTTAACTCAGGCTGGAGCAACTTTATTGGCTTCCCTGTTGTATCTGTAGTGGAGCCATTCTTCAGTTGCTCCTGAAGCTCCAATAATGCAAAGGTTTTAACACCTCGTTGCACTGCAGGACCAGGTCTATCCACACCCTGAGGGAGGATATGAGCACATGGTGCTCTCCAGTCCTGTGAGAGGCTTGGGAAAAGAGGATTTTTAGACAGAGGCCTAATTGGAATTTCACCAAGAATCAAAGGATTTCTTTATGAACAGGAAACAAGATACTACTGGTTTAACCATTTTAACTGGATAAGTATTTGACCTCAGGTTTAGTATTTTAAGAACCTCAGCATCATTTTTAAGTTTTGAATAGTCATGCAAATGTTTTTCTAAGTTAGCAAGCTTGATCATTTTTATAAACCAGTATAAGCAGGATGAATTCCTGGGACTTCCGGAAGAACATGTTGGATTAGACTAGAAAATGAATAATTCTTTCTGGATATAAAAATCTGCATGTAGTAGGTCAAAGTGTCTGAATTTTGTATAATCAAATGCTATGTAAGACCCGATTCTGCATCATTTATTGTAGCTTAGCGCAATCAGGTGATCAGCAGCATTTATAAGAGGAGCAGTACTTAAGAAGGAATTCCTGTTCATGAGGAAACAAGTGAAGGGGGTTTTCAAAATGCCTTTTTTAATATTTATTTGCTATGAAGTGTGCAGCTTAGGGCAGTGTAGTACTGAGAGTCTCTAACCCTGAGAGATATCTAAAGAGGAAAAGTAAACTATTTCTCACCAAGGAATAACAGAAATAAACTAGTATTACCAGAAACTTCTCTTTAGAATATTTTTTCCACAAAACTGGTAAACACCTACCCACTCTGGTTGAGTCACACCTAATTAGACCTCCAGGCTTATCACTTCCTCTGAGCAGACAGAGCTCCACGTGCTGCCTTCAGTGGCTCTGCAGAATCACAGGACACAGAATCACAGCATGTTATGGGCTAGAAGGGACTTCAAAAGATCATGTAGTCCAACCGCCCCGCCAGAGCAAGACCACCTACAGCAGGTCACACAGGAACATGTCCAGGTGGGTTTTGAATGTCTCCAAAGAAGGAGACTCCACAACCTCCCTGGGCAGCCTGTGCCAGTGCTCGGTCACTCTCACTGTGAAAAAGTTTTTTCTAATATTTTTGTGGAACCTCCTGTGTTCCAGCTTGAACTCATTGCCCCTTGTCCTGTCATTGGACATCATTGAGAAGAGCCTGGCTCCGTCCTGACACTCCCCCTTGACATATTTATAAACATTTATGAGATGACCCCTCAGCCTCCTCTTCTCCAAGCTCAAGAGACCCAGCTCCTTCAGCCTTTCCTCATAAGGGAGATGCTCCACTCCCTTCATCATCCTTGTGGCTCTGCGCTGGACTCTCTCAAGCAGCTCCCTGTCCTTCTAGAACTGAGGGGCCCAGAACTGGACACAATATTCCAGATGGGGTCTCACCAGGGCAGAGTAGAGGGGCAGGAGGACCTCTCTTGACCTACTTGCTACTCCCCTTCTAATACACCCCAGGATGTCATTGGCTTTCTTGGCCTCGAGGACACACTGCTGGCTCAAAGTCCCCAGCAATGGGATTTGAGAGTCCCATCTGTCTGAATTCCTTCCCCAAAGACCATGGGTGACTCACCAGGTCATCTGACCCAAATCCCAACCAACACAACTTCCAAGTTTCCAGTTCTTTTCCTCAACAAGGCATAATGGATGCCTAGGGCTCTATTCAGTTACCTAAACACAGACATGAAGTGTCCCCTGTATGGCATCCAGGACATCCATGGAGGCTGGTGGACAGGACACAGAAGGCTCACACACTACTGGAGCAGCCAGTGGAGAACAGAGAAAATAGAGGGCATCTCAAGTGGCACTAACTCATGGATGTTTAGGCGAGTAAACTGAGCTCATAGCTTTTGCTGAGGATGCAAGGGGGTCGAAACACACATAAAATACAAAAAAAAAAAAAACAAAACCCACAACAGTAACTATGCTAGCTAAAGAAAAAAACCAAACAAACAAAAAACCCAAACAAAAGTCAAATATCAAAAAGAACAACCCATAAGATCATGGCATAATAATGTTTTATATGCATTTATCTGGTCCAGTTTTTTCCATCTTCTGAGAACATACTTTGGATTCACCTACACACGTGGCTTCTCCAAATCCCAGTATTTCTCTCTGTCTTCTCCGCAGTTTCCCTTCTCCTTGGTAGGCATTTAGAATACGATCTTGCTGGTGGGAAGACACATTCCTGTGCTATACTCTCCCGTGAGAATACATTCATGCCTTTGAATTCACCATTAGCAAGTCGTCTAATCACCTTCCTCAGGCAAGCAATGTTCTCCTCTTTGTGCTTTGTATCTGCCTGTCTGGAGTTTAGATGTAACAAACTGGTTTATCCCAGCTAATAATCAACTCTGTCCAAGAGGCCTTGATTTAATTAAATGGTCTTTGACATTTGATAGCTTTCAATAATTAGCCCAGCATCAAGTACAAGAAGTTGTGGTGGTATTTTCTCAATATAAAGCTGAAGGACAACAGAAAAGGCAATTGTCTCACATTAAAAAAAAAAAAGCTCACAGTCTGACCTGCAAATATGTCAAGTTTCCAGTATCAAATCTTAATTGTTTACAGTCAAATTTCCCAAATTGTTAGCGTCTTCCACAAAGTTAGTCTAATTATAAATGTCAACCACAGATTGTATTCTGTGCACATGTATATACATGTGAATACCCAGCTCCCTACTAAATGTCATTCATCCACTTTTAGAAACATTCATATTCAAAATTATTCAGATTTTTATAAGTGCCTCAGTGACAAGAGAACTTGTACTCTTATGTCAGGTGCCACTGACAATCCAAACTGCATCTGTCATTAGACTGTTTGCTTGGCAATTATATGTGGTAATAGGCTCATCTCCCGCAAGGTTTTCTACGTAGCCCACAAATCACACTGAAGCAGCAGGGCTTTGCTGCAGGTAAGTTTGATTAGAGAAAAACACATTTATTTGAAACTATTTTTCCCCAAGACCTAATCTAAAGATAAATACACATCATAGCCCACCTATGCATGCAGAACCTTTTGAAGCATTTGTTCTAATCTCTTATGTATCATCTCTTGAAGTAATTAAGACAGATATGGCCAAATGCAGCATGTTTAATACCAAAAAACATTGTTTTTTACGTGTAACATACAGTACGCTCCCTGGCCAGGAAGATCTTTTTGTTCTGTGTGTACAAGTCTATCATCATGGCAACCTGTTCCACAGTTACAGTTCCTACATGTTGTGGTCATAAAAATAACTGAGATTCCTGACAGAAGACACCCCACCAAAAGCCAGTTTTGCTTGCATTGAAGTCAGCAGCACTCAGTAGCTACCTCAGTAGGAACAAAATCTCATGAGTTATGAAAAATGCTTGCCATCAAAATATACCACTTAATTCAATACAAGATGCAAGGATTTGTTTTCTAAAAGCAAACATAGAGCTACATTCAGAACACAGAGCAATGGTCTCAGTGCGGGGCCAGAAACATTTGGAAGCTGTAGAAAATATTTCAAGTTCATTAAATATCCCTAGGATGCAACAGAACAGTGCAAGCCATGAAAATAAATGTTGACACAAAGAAAGCTATTTTTACATAATGACTATTAATTGCAAAGTTCCTCCTGGGCAGCAAATGGCAACAACTATAACACCAGGAAAAGAGTAATTGCTTTGATTCAACATCACAGCGTGTATCTCCAAATCATAAAAACCCAGACCAAACCAAACCCAGACCAACCCTCCAACCACCTGAACTCAACTACTTGAAAGAGGCCTTTATTATATTTTAGATTATTAGCTAGCTCAGTCCTTCTAAAGATACACTCTACACCTCATACTTTACCATTTAACATATATATTGGATACTCTTTACTAGGTTTTATTTGGTCATATTTAAATTGATTTATTGGCTCCCTTTTGTTTGTTTGTGATTTCTTAATTATTTATTTTTTTAAACTAATTAGATAATCTTCAAATTAGGACTTGAAACTTTCAAGCACACTTTTTTTCCACAATAGCCTTTAAAAGTTTTTTTCTTAACATATTTTAAGTGTTTTGCTTATGGTCACAGACAGTCTAAAGTGTTTTGCCTTTTTCAAGCTCTCCATCCTATTTCTTCCAATCTCTCAAGACATGTGGTCACAAAATCCAACACAGAGAAAAAAGGTTAGACTCTCAAGTTTTATGGAAAATACGACAGATATATCACAACAACTACTGAACTGACACTTATAAAAGCTGAGTAATTCCCATAAACCAATGTGAACCTCACACTTACTACAAGCCAGCTATTTCACAACTGCAGTGGGATGGCCACTCTCAAAGTGCCAAAAATTAAAACACTTACTGGAAAGTTACAAATCCTGTCTAAAATCCAAAGCTTTGTTCCCAGTAAAATGTTGCTCCTCATGCAAGAAGAGATTATTTACAGCTATTGACACCAGCTCACTAGAACAAATCTCCTCAATTAAAAGTAAGTACAACAAAACTACTAAACTCAAATATACCAGACTACAGAGAAAAAGAATATACAGCTGTTATCAGGATGGCTTTTCTTACAGTCAAGTGTTTCACGCTATCCTGAAGGAGGAAATCATTGTATTCTATATTTAAAAGAAACTGAAAACCAGAAATAGAAATAGGCATCAAACCAACCTACAATGCATCATCAAGTGAGTGAGGCATTTCAAAGATAAAGTCTTATCAGCCCAGCACTTTACCTGTTCTGCTGTACATCTTCACAATACATAAAGCTTTACTCATCTTGAGATGATTTCTGGAACATAAACCCCACCCCATATTTCTATACAGTTAGCAAATACACGTCTTCAGACCACATAATTCATTCTTTTCCTCTGCAAGCTCCCTAGTGAGGAATGAAGGGGGTTAAAAGGTACAGAGCAGGAAGCATGACAAATTGCAAAGCTAGAAGCACCTGGATAACTCATTATCGCTTTCGAGAGTTTTAGTCAGGTTTTTGCTATTTATTTTTCTTAAAATCAGGTATTCTAGTAATTGTTTATGAAAGAATGAAATACAGAAAGCATACATGTCAAAGAAAGGTGAAAATGTTTAAAATAGTGTTTGTTGCTTAAATAACAGGCAGCCAAGATACATTAACTGAACACAGCTGCTAGAGGGAAAACCTTTTCCAGCTATACGAAAACAGACACCACCATGACTAAACCGGATCAAAAGTGACCTTACTGTGGAAAAGCACGATGGCGTGTATAATTTTACTACATTTTGAAACTGGAGTTTGGGTGGGTTTCTTGTCATCTCCGTAACTGAACAGAGAAAAATGACTAACCGTGACCTCTAGTGGATATACTCTATAATAACCACAGCACAGCTTGCGGAGTTCTCGAAGTGTTAACGTGGATATTTACTCGATTCTCTCTCGAAGTATTGTTTAGAAGATGACAAATAGGCTTAAAAATAGTAGCGCTTAATCGCATTCTCATTTAAACCAACAATATTTACTACACAATTAGCTGACTATCCATTTATTTTGATACACCTAAATGTGGCTTACAAATCTGTAGCTGAGAAAGAAACATGGTAGCAACAACAAAAAACCCCAAACCTAACCCATAAAGACAAGTCCATATATCTAGAGAGACAAAGAACGGGGATGGTAAGACAACGGTTTAACCTAGAGGTCCTTTTAGAGACACACCGCTCGAGTGACAAATCTTTGGCATTGGTTTTGAAAGGATATACTCACCTGCCCTTTCTCCTGACAACAGGAGGCACTGTCATAACTGGAGGTGCCTCGCTGAAAGCGAGACCTTTATCTCGGCTGATTTTACCCCGTGATGCTCCAGATGTTAATAAGCCCAGAAAATACCTCAGCCTGGAGAATTGTCATATTCGGGTAAAAAAAAAAAAAAAAAAAAAAGTAAAAGCCAGTAGTGGAAATTAAGAACTCCCTGTACATAATGCAACCAAGAAATGGAAGCTTTAGAGACCAGACAGGGTCGTACCAGTTGATGAATGTTCTAATGTTGAGGCAGGTGTCGGACACAGGAACGTAGGGAGCTGCAACAGACATGAGACTGAGGCGGGTAGAAGCAGGGAAGAAGACTTTACCCTAGGACACCTGACTCTTTCTGGTGTCCACACACTATGTGAGGTGGGAAAGAAAAAAGGGAAAAAAAAAGAAGTGTCTCCTCATCCCAATGTGCCGGGGAGGATGTAGGGGACGGAGTCTGAAAAGAAACGCGCGTTTTGCAGGACGGCACGGCCGCCCGGGGTCCGGGGCCCCCCCGGCAAGAAGGGCTGCAGCAAACGAATGAGACGGGATGCTCGGCCAGAGCCAGCGGTGGCGTCCTCAAAAGCTTCACTTTCGCCTTTTTTTTCTTTTCTTTTTTTTTTTTTTGGAGGGGTCTTACTTGGGGTTGGTGGACAACTTCACCCAAGTGCCGCCTCGCGGGGCCGGCGAGGACGGGCTCTCCACCTCTGTCCGGAGGGCGTCCCCGAAGGGCCGGGGCCGGCGGGAGCCCCGCAGCATCCCCGGCACCGGGCTCCGCTCCGCCATGTGCGCGGGCGGGGGAGGAGGCGTGTCCCCACCCCGCCGCCGCGCCGCCTCCCGCTCGCCTGCGAGCCGGCCCCGGCGGAGCGGAGCGGCGCCGGGCGCGGAGCTCCCCGGCCCCGCCATGCCCGCGGCCGCGCCCCCGCCCTGGCGGGGCCCCGCGGAGCCGCCCGCCCGCCGCCGGCGCTGAGGCTGCGGCCGCACCTGCGAAGCGGCATCTCCCGGGGGGTCGCGCAGCCTCCGCCGCGCCCCCCGTCTCCTGCGCGGCCGCTGGGGCGCCCGCAACGGCGCCTCTACCGCCGTCCCTCCCTTCCTCCCCGCCCGCCCCGTCGCCAAACGGGAGCCGCCGGCGGTGCGAAGAGAGCCGGAGCAGCCTCCGCCGCCCGCGCTGCCCCCCGCCTCGCCGCCCTGCCCTGCCCGCCCTTCCCCTCCTCCGTCCCGCCCAAGCCATGAACTTTGGCCGCGGCCCCTCGGTGGTGTTGAACGTCGGGGGCACCCGGTACTCCTTCTCCCGGGAGGTGCTGAAGGATTTCCCGCTGCGGCGGGTGAGCCGCCTGCACGGCTGCCTCTCGGAGCAGGACGTGCTGGAAGTGTGCGACGACTACGACCGGGAGCGGAACGAATACTTCTTCGACCGGCATTCGGAGGCCTTCGGCTTCATCATGCTGTACGTCCGGCACGGCCACCTGCGCTTCGTGCCGCACATGTGCGAGCTCTCCTTTTACAACGAGATGATCTACTGGGGGCTGGAGGGCTCCCACCTCGACTACTGCTGCCAGCGACGCCTCGACGACCGCATGTCCGAGACGTGCACCTACTATCCGGCCGAGGAGCCGCCGGGGGAGCCGGCCGGTGGCCCCGAGGGCAAGGGCCGGCGGCCGCCGGGAGCCGAGGGCGGGAAGTGGCTGGAGAGGATGAGGAGGACTTTCGAGGAGCCCACGTCTTCCGTGGCTGCCCAGGTCCTGGCCACCGTCTCCATCCTCTTCGTCATCGTGTCCATGGTGGTGCTGTGCGCCAGCACCCTGCCCGAGTGGCGGGCGCCGGAGAACCGCAGCATGGAGGAGCAGAGCAGGTACACAGCAGAGTCAGTGAGGGAGCCCTCAGGGTAGGAGGATCCTTTATTTTCCCGCTGTCCGGTCCCCGTGTGTTCCGTCCAGTGTGTCCTGCCCTCTGTCCTGACGGTCCGTAGCTGTAGCCGCCGCCGGCGGAGATCGCCTGCGCGCCTTAAAACCCCGGCCCTGAACTGGGGAGCCGGGGGGACGGTGATGTGTGGGATGCGGGGATGTCTCGGCGGAGCGGGCGCTGTCCCGCAGCGCCGGCTCCCACCGGGCGGCTCCGAGCGCCGGGGCCGGGGGCTCAGGGGGGGAGCATCCTGGGGCCGGCAGGCGGCCTCGGGCGGGTGTCAGGCAGGGGGACAGCGGAACAGGTGTCATTGGAATACGGCTTCTCTTCTCTGTAAGGGTGCCTCCGTCTGTGCAGGATCTTGGAGCTCTTATTTCGCCCCTTTTGAGGAGCCGCGGGACTCCTTACCCACACCGAGAAGTTCGAACACTCGGAAAAACGCGTTACACCTTACGGTTGTCGAGAAAAGGGCTAATAAAACCCTAAAAGGAAAGAATACAATTACCTTCTCTTTTCCTTTAGGAAAAGCACAGCTCTATGCACTCTGTATTTGTACAAGTCCTTCTGCTGAAGCAGATCCAGTGCCTGCTGTGGTTTTGCTCTTGTGAAATCTTGCATATGGGAACAGCCTTACCCACGTCCCTTTTAACATCCCAGATTCTCTCTGTGAGGAACACAGGAAACGATCAGGCTGCACTTTAGGCGTCATATAAGCACCCCAATGTATGAATTTAGCAGATGTTTACATTTCCTTTAGCTAAGAGCATGTAAGCACACAGTTGCAGAACCCAGGGCATGGGGTACAAGGCTAAACCTGAGCCTTACTATTAAGAACAAACCATGTTTCATCTTCTATGTGACCTCAGTTTAGGGTTACATTGATGCAACTCTGGTGACTTGAAGCTCATTGCCTTCCCCCCTTCTCTCTCTCTTTCTCTTTTCTGTTCCCTGGAGAACAGAATCAAGACTACTCTGGTAGGATTTCTCCCATAAAATAAGACTGACATACAAAGGCAGAAGTAAATGTTTCTTGTATTTGCTAGCTTTTGCCTTCTTTTAAATTAGACAGGATATTCAACAGAAAGTTTTCAGCTTCTGCTTTGCTAAAGGGGCCCTACAGTGAAATCACAGCCTTGTCATTATGAAATCATCATCTTTTACCATAGAGTTAATTGGAACTTGATATATTATATCTTAGTAGCCAAATTAATTCCTTGGAAAGTATTTTCATAGTTTCCATTAGCTTAATGGAAAACTGCACCTGTATTTGTCATTGCAGCTGAGCCAAAGGATTAATTGTATGAACAAAAAAGAAAGCAGCTACAGATTGAGCAGCTGTTGATTTCTGCTTAGATTTAGATATGTCAGAAGTTGCTTTTACAGGTTCTTCCAGTAAAAAAACACCTTACTTAAGCTCTGCAAGGTTATTTTAAAGGGTGGATGCTCTGGGTGATCTTCTTGTAAGGCAGCAAATTGCTTAGATATCCCCCCCCCAACAGCTCGGGGAAAATAGATGCAACACTGCCATAGCATTAATGCCATTGGTCATATCTTTGCCCACATCTTCATGGTGTAGGAGTCAACAACAATTATTCTCTCAGTGAAAAAGTTCAACTTGCAGAGAAACAAGGCATCTGATGTGTAATTTTTCTTTCATAGTGCCTTTGTCTTCAAGAACATGTGTGTATCACGTACACACAGAATTTTACTTTTCTGAATGAATGCATATTGTATACCAAGTGTTTGAATGATAAGGTCCTAAATCCTTTTACAGTGTAGCCAAGCACTTCACAGGGCAGTGAAGGCTGCTTTTAAAACCAGAAGGACCACTATAGTGGTCCACTGTAGTACTCTGTGGAATTGCAACAAAAAAAACTAAACAGAGATAACCATAAAAGTTGTGGCTGAATGGTTTCTGACCATTCTTGCAAAAGTCTGTCACATATAAACACCGCTACAGGCTGGTTCATGTTCACTATGCAGGAACAGACAGCAATTTAACGGCAAATATGTGGAAAACAGATAGAAATGTGCTCCTTTCTGTCCACGGATGGTCACCTTCATGACTAAGAAGCCTGTTATATCTGGAAAAAAAGGTGTGAGCTTTTAAGTGAGTGATCCAGTTTAGTTACAACTACTTAACATGTCATAGGATTTGACCTAGCGTGCCTAGTTGCCATCTGACTTTATTTCCCTTTATTTGTTTATATCTTCTTTTCTTGTGTTTGTACTTATTTTATTTAAAACAAGTCTTCAAAACCTAAGTGGCTTATTTGAAAGTCTGACTGCAGAAATCACACAGGAGTGTCTGGGATTGTAGACTCTAGCAATACTGTTCATCTTAGGTGAGAAGGCTTTTAAAAATCTGGTCACTACTTTCTGATACATTTTAAAGTTTGAAGCCGAATTATGGCTTTTGTTTATTAACTGAGATTCCTCATCAAAATAAAGAAATCCTATCTAACATGATAATACAATAATTTAATTATTTTTTTTGGTCAAAGGAAATTGTGGCAGTAATGCTGTATGCGATTTTGACTCATGACATTAATTACAAGTGTGAAGACCTTACATTCTAAAAACATATTTTGAAAAATTTTAGAAATGAGAATTGAATGGACTTATCTAGAAGTCCTTAGGCTGTAAATTTTTGGATGTAACTGACTATTCAGATCAGCATAAGCCACTGCTTAGAAGAGGTGAGAACTGCCTCGTGAAATTCAACAACTTTGATATTTTTAGTCTCATGCTTACTAATCACCTGTCCCCTGTCCTTCCTTTGATGTTATGTTACAGTTCATAAAGGTGTCACATGGATAATTCCTGTGGCTAAACTGTGGTAACGATACCCAGAACCACTTTATGCAGCTGTAGTGAGAACAGCTCCAGCTGTGTGTTTCCAGCTTACCTGGACATCATCTCCAGAAGGGAGGGGGTCACTAACTGTAATTTACAAAATTGGCCTCTTTAATGAGGTTTGCAGTGAGGGTTACTAGCTGCCAGCTAATACCGGCTGTCTTTATTTTTCTTGTGTGAATACCTCTTCACCAGAAGAGGAATTGAGTCCACCAAACTCTTCTCAGAAGCCATTGCGTTGTTGTGACTTTCCGGGGTGATCGCACTCTGAAAGGGTGAACAAGCCTCGGCTATTTCTAATCCTTTGGAATAACACCCTTTAGAGGGCAACAGAGAACTCCTCAAGTAAGCCTTTTTAAGGGGATGGGGAATCTGGCCTCTGAATTTCACAGATTTTACAGACACTGACAATATAATTCTCTAATTTGCAGAGGGATTGCCTTCCCTGGGTCCATCTTCAGGATAAGAGATGAGTTATTAAGTGTCTTGCATTTTAAGATTTCTGCCCTGGCACGTTTCATTCACCAGAAATAAAGATTTGCATCAGATTTGCACAGTTTAGGAGCAGACAGCAGGGACACACCTGTCTCCCCTTCTGTTGCTTCTGGCAATTTCAGCTCATCTTTGCTGTCCTATGAACTGTGCCAACAGACGCATACTGCGAGTCTGATCAGCGACCCTGTCCATGCGCTCATTGTAAGCATAATTGTTTGGGGAAAGCTTCTCAAGCCTGGAAGTCATTTGAAGCTGCTTGACTTACTTCCAGCACAGTTCTATCTACCTGCCTTTAAACTATCTTTCTAACGCTAAATACAAGTTGCTTGTTAGCACAAGCAAGAGACGGTTGTCTCTTTTCCACTTACTAATCGTGATGAAATTTGCATTGAAAGAATCACTCACTTATCAAGCCTATATGACTGCTGTGTTCTTAAGCAAAAGAAAATAAACACAGTAACTCCTCCAAACAGCATCTCTCGACAGATGCCAGTGGGCTTTCTTTCATCTCTGCAAAACACCAACTTAGAAAGCTGCATTTGAATTTTAGACAAATGAAAATCATTATTCCTATATAGTAGTGGAATTTCAGAACATCCAAATGCTCATATCCAGCATCTGTTAAAAAAAAAAAAAAAACACCACCAAAAACAACAAACATCTTTCCTGGATAAGATCTAACCTGAACAGCACATTTTTGCTAAGTTAAAGCAGTGGGCTGAAGGTGAAGAATGGAACTACAGACCCAAGTTAAAATCATGCGTATGGGTTCTAATGAATTTATGAGCTTTTTGAGAGACAACAAAGAACAAATGTCTATCACTGCCTGGCCGCAAGAGAAGCGTAACACATTCACCGGGGCTAAGCGCCAGTAGTGTTCCAAGTCTACAGAAAAGATGCTGAGGACCTCAGAGCGTGAGATTTTCACATCCAGGTATCCCCTGAGAGCTGCAAAAGGCATTTGCCCCTCCCCTGGGGAGTGCTGGGTCATTACAGCCATCACATACGGCACCAGAGTTTAATGCATCAAGACATATTATTGCTACCAAAGCAGGGACAGACTGGGAAAAAAAGGCAGCAAGGTTTTTAATGCAGGGAACCTAGCTGCTCTGTTGCCCTTACTCTATACTTCATAGTGAGACAGAAGCCCTGTTGATTTCAGAAGGATTAAAAAAAAAAGAAAAAAGACATTTGCTGAAATGACTAGGAGTCTTCCTGAGGAGGAATTTGATCATTCTGGCTACTGCTTGGATGTTTTTTAGGTTTAATGTGATTTACATGGAAATAGGCTTTAGCAACAATTTAGCAAATCAGTGCTGACAGACTTTAATCTTTAATCCTGTCATATACTGTCTTAAATCATATCATCTGTTTTCCTCGTGTGTTCTGTTGATATGTATGTTTTATTTACAAGCTTAATAGATAATAGTGCTGCTAACAAATATTTTGGCTAGATTTCAACCAACTCACCAGGGGATATTGAAAATATACAAATTGTCATGCTGAGGCAAAGAATAATGCCAAGTTGAAATATTCAAAGACATTTACAATATGATTTTTTTTTTCTAGTAATAACAAAACACTTTTGCTAGTGATTGAAAAAAAGTATTTTCTGAAATGGTTTAACTCATTGTATATAAAATAGCTTATTCTGAAAGGAAGTTATCTGATGGAACGGAAACTTGAACAGTGATGGGATTAGAGTGGAAAGGAGGTTCACGGAGGCTTGATTTTCCATGTATGGACAAAAGACTCATTAGAGCAATCTTGAAAGACTTTAAGTGCCAAAAGGCTTAAAATTTTAGGAGAAAACCCCTCTTTCATATGCTTAAGTCTGGGACAGTGAACAGTAAGTTTGAGCAGAAATAACAGTTCAGTCACACAGAATAAAAAAAAAAGGACTTAGTGTTTTTCTCTAATTATTAACAAATTTTATAGGGACTCTTCAAGGAAATGAGTTTGTTTTTAATTTCCCCTCACCTTGAATACTATCCATTTTAAAACTCAACTGATATGAGGAAAAAAAACCCAAACTGTGATGGTAGTTTATAAAAAAAGTACTACATTTTACCAAATACAGCTCATTATTTAATTATATAGTTATATTATTCCAGGAATAGGCAATAAAAGGCAGTCCATCCTGTAAATATGCAGCAAATATTAATTACAGTAACTTTGGTTTTCTGGGTACATACATTTTATTGCCTTTAACTTATACTCAGTTTGAGGACTAACTTAAATTTGCTTTCCTTATTAGATGTTACTTAACCATTAACAAGCTTAGTTATTGTACTGGTTTGAGTCACTACAAGGAGAGGGAGATTTGATCTGAAAGTGGAAATGTAGTTTGTAGCACTCCAGATTTCCCAACAGGCCAGAGGTTTCTAGTTCTTCTCACCAAAGCACTTACTTTTACATGACTCACCAGGACTGCCAAAATCCATCTGCACAGGCAAAAAGGAGTGACAAGGGAGGAAAAGTGAAAAATGTTTCACTGAGGGCTAAAAAGGAGAGGAAAGAGAAAAATTACAAAGGACAACCCTCTTCATTATCTTCTCTCTAGCCAGGATGCATATAATTCATAAGAAGGACAGATGTAGAATGGAGAAATGGAAGTGCAATATGTAAGGGAGTGGCAGTAACGCACCTCCCACTGTCTTGATCTTGCTTTGTCATTTTTCCATCAGTGATGTTCCTTAGCTCTCCTCAAGTCCATTCTAAAAGGGTTTTTCAGTCCTTCCTGTGGAAGTGTAACTGATTTACAGTATCTCGTGTACTAAGAACTGCCAGAGTGAAACAATGGATTGATCACATTTCATGGATTTTTTACTTGCACAACTATTCCCCGGAGTTACACTGAACCACTGAATCAGTGTTGATGCATAAAGGCAACTTCTACTGAATCACAAACGATCGGGACCTAACTTCCTTAAAGCTCAGCTCAAGAGATTACCTGCCTAATTTGTGACAGAATGGAGGAATCACACTTCCAATATTATCAGGACATCAGGAGGAAATACCAAGTGAAAAAACTTTCAATTGTATAATTACAAATTGCTTTTTCATTTAAATGCTCCGTGTCACAGGACACAGGCAGCACTACCAGAGAAATCTCATAAAATGTAAAGAAACATGAGTTTGTTGGAATTGTTGAATATTCCTGGCTGTAACTTTCTATCCAGGTACCCCTTTTCTCGTAATCATAACATGAGATCTCAACTAGCCAATGTATAAGTGCATTCAGACTTTATCAGTGTCTTCATTACCATGATCTTGCTGGTTGACTGATTTTACTAGGGAAAGTCCTCCTCCTGTGTAAAAAGGATTTAAGAGAATTTACCCATTAAGATTTTTTTCTTGATTTCTTTTTTCAACATAAAGGAACAATAATCCACATTCATAAAATAATTTACATATATTCTGTGCATTACTCTTGTTTAGAAGACATGATCTGAGCATTTTTCAAAAGAAATTAAATCTCCACCGGAGGTAGTTATCACTCACTGTCATTATTACAAGAAGCACTAGTATTTTCAAAAGAATAATTTTTAAGAGAATACGTAATTCTTAGGAGCAAGCTATTTTTGAAATTCACAGGCCTTTCCATCAAAAGGTGCTAACATAAACAAGTCTTTTATATGCCTTTTATGAAGAAAGGCCACTCGCTCACAGAACTTTCATTGTTATTCATGAAACAAGAAAAACAAGGTCTGATTTTAGTGAATAATCATTTAAGGAATTAATTAATGTTCATTTAAATTTCCTGTTGCTGGAATTAGTGTACTGTTCATCAACTGACCGCTACTGTTTCCTCTGTTTTTTATCATAAAACTAAAGTGAATGAAGCAAATGAAACTAATAAAAAAAAAAAAGTAGTGTATGAAACTTTTCTGAAAGTTAGTTTTTAGAGTCTGTTAGTATAATTACAGCAGTAACAAAAGAATATTACCATTCTAATAAGCCATTGTCTCAATAATAACATATTTCAGAACTGGTAAAAAAATTATGCACGTTGGTGAAGCAAAATTTTAGACTTGAAACGACAGATTATTACTTGCAAATCATCATGTTTCTACAGACACTACCTGTTAAGATCCCTGTAGTAGCAAAACAACTCTGGTAGTATTTTCAAATCCCCAGTGTCTTGTCAGTTTGGTTTCGGACCTGTTGGTATGAGAAGGCACTGGTGATGGGCTTTTGCTTTGCTCAAACTGTTGGTGAAAAAAAGATAAACAAAGGGAAGAGGGAAAGATTAACTCCCATCCCCTCTTACATTAAACAAGCAAGCACAGTCTGAATTCTTAAGAAGAGGGTTATTTTCAGGTGGGAGATTTGAGACTACATGCACAACAGTTATAAAATAATCTTAGAGCAACATTTTAATCTTCTGCTTCTACCCTCCACTGGTTTCAAGTTGAGATATTCTCAAGTCTTACTCACTTAACTGGGACTTGAAACCATTTAAGAACATAGTGAAATCACCTTCCAAGGTTTCTTAAGGCCATTACTTGTATTTTGCAGTAAGATGATCTTGCCTATTGCATTGGCTACTTTGACATTTTTGCTGCAACTCAGTTTAGGTTGAGGTACATTTAAAATAAACAAAAGATCAGTAATGCAGAGCACAGTGGTCAGTGGGAGGATACAGGCTTATTACTTCATGTACCCAGTGATAAAAAATAAAATACCACCTGTATTTAGTAACAATACCTGTAAAGTTATGAGTATAGTCCTAGTTAAGCCCCTGTTTGGGAAGCAAATCTGACTGGTTTAGGCTGATTCCTGAAGAGCCAATTTTCATGAATTATCCAATGCAAAAGCTGATTCCTGCCTGCTCCATATTCACTTCCATTTTAGTTTAGCAGTCTAGTTCTATAATTGCCAGTTCACTGATCCACGGCCCTTGATATTCCCAAGTAGATCACAGATTTAAAACAAACAAAAAACCACAACCAACCAATAAAAAAATAATAAAAAGATGGTTTAGATAATGTTGCACATTGGCATTGGTGGCATACCATTTCCTGTAGAGTTCCAGTATTCTGTAGGCATACTTGCCCCATATTAGGACCACTAGCAATCCATAATTCAAAGACGACGATCAGGGAGTGAGTTCTTAGTGATGATCAGCTTAAACTCCTTACTGGATCTTCAGGTTAATTGCTAAACTTGCATAGGACACGAGTAGCGTGGCTTTCTGTTTGTCGTTTGTGAAGGTCTGAGTGTCAATTTGGTAATATCTGTGACCAAACCAAGTATCCTACCAGAGCTTTTCCACAGAATGTAAATACTGTGCTTTGTTTCTTTTGACAGGATAATTGAAGCTATCTGCATAGGCTGGTTCACTGCAGAGTGCATTGTGAGGTTCATCGTCTCCAAAAACAAGTGTGAGTTTGTCAGAAGACCTCTCAACATCATTGATTTACTGGCAATTACTCCTTACTACATCTCTGTTCTAATGACAGTTTTCACAGGGGAAAATTCACAGCTTCAGAGGGCTGGAGTCACCTTGAGGGTCTTAAGAATGATGAGGATTTTTTGGGTGATTAAACTGGCTCGTCATTTCATTGGTCTTCAAACACTTGGTCTGACTCTGAAGCGTTGTTACAGAGAGATGGTGATGCTACTTGTCTTTATCTGTGTTGCTATGGCAATTTTCAGTGCACTTTCCCAGCTTCTTGAAAATGGGCTGGACTTGGGAACAAAGAATAAGGATTATGCCAGCATTCCTGCTGCTTGTTGGTGGGTGATCATCTCGATGACCACGGTTGGTTATGGTGACATGTGTCCCATCACTGTACCAGGAAGGATTCTTGGAGGAATTTGTGTGGTTAGCGGTATCGTTTTATTAGCCTTGCCAATCACTTTCATTTATCACAGCTTTGTGCAATGTTACCATGAGCTCAAGTTCCGATCTGCTAGGTACAGTAGAAGCCTCTCTGCTGAATTCTTAAATTGACCAAACTTGCATTCCGTTGTAGTTAATGGCTAAGCTTTGTCTTAGAAGAGAATGGTCGAGGGTCCCTTCGCGTGTCCTCCTTGACTGGATGGTCGTGCGGAACAACATTCTCGCCAGCCTGGAGAAAGCCCGTCACCATTCAGACATGAAGGATGGCCATCTGCCTTGGGCACCTTGCAGGGAGAGGGAGAACTGTTTCGAATTTGAAAGAACAAAATTAACAAAAGAGGATTCAGAAGTCCTCAGCTAGACCAGTCTGGTCTTCAGTTTGCCTTTCCACACAAAAGCAGAACAAAAAAAATGGGCTTAGCACTGAGATCAGTCACTCCCATAATTACATCCTCTACCATTCTAAGCAACATGTAGCAGAAGATTTTCAAAGGTTTCAGTATATAAATGCTCCATAGAGCATTGATAACTTCTTGCCTGAAGTATCTCCACTTCTAACTCACATAACCAAGTCAGATACTGAAGGAGAATCACTGCTACTTTTAAGCTTTGCAACAGAGTAGAGCTCGTTCTGTAACTCAGGAAAGATGAAGAGTGTAACTCCGTAGGGCAAAAAATCTCAAGGCCTGAATCTGATCTTTGATGAAGCACACAAATCTTCTGTAAAACCAGTGAAGTCAGTGGCATTGCTCTGAATTTGGTTATTCAAAAGAAGTGCAACAAGTGCACCTCTGAGTGTTGTAGCAAGGACTTCCTTAGGCACAAATAATTTCTTGTCTGGAACCAAATCTTTAGTAGAAACAAGTGTGGTACTTTATATAAAGATCAGCATAAAAAAATCAGGCATTGATAAGTATATTTTCTGGTAGTTTAGTGGGGGAGCTATCCAAATTTTACGTACATTCAGTTTAACTCCATCCACCTGAAGTTACATGCTCATAAGCATAGATTTTTTTTCCCTCTCCATTTAATTATATATATCATAGTGAAAGTTCTCTAAGACAAATTATAAGATTCCATCCCTTGAAGCAGTCTGGAAAAAGCACTGGAAAACAAAGAGTAGCTGGTCCCTGTCAGATGAGAGTCTTCATCATCTTTAAATTCTGCAATCCTTACTGAAGGATACACTTTATTTTAGTGGAAGTTTTAAGAACAACTGTGAAAAGCGCAGAGCACACCAAAGAAAGTAAAATATAGAAGTGTGAGCTGCACTTGGCAAAATGGTATATTCTCCGATGCAACTAGAAAATCAAAATGAATCAAGTTAGGTTCTGAAGTATTGTTCACTACATTTCTTGTGTAGTACTGCTTAATAGCGTAGTTCCCTATAATTCTGAAAGGCTGCTATGTAGAAATGTGCAGTTAGATACTAAAACTCATTAAGGTACAGCTTTACAAATCTGGGTACCAATAAACATCAACAGGGAGCTTTCTTATTAACATGGAAATTCAGAGTCATCAGCATAGCTGAATTTGGTGTGCTTGCCTAAAAATACCCTATTTACTATTACTGTGCTGTAGAAGCACCTTTTATATACGTATTTGTTAAAAGCTTTAGAAGTCAAACGAGTACCACCTAGAAAACACATCTCTGGAATTCCTCACTCAGACAGAAATACCGCATTGGCCAGCCACCAGAACATTGAAGGCTCTACCCTGAGACCTAAAGAATTCATTATAGTTTTCAGTGGTCTTAGTCTTAAGTAGGCTTAGAGAATTACATTGCAAACAGTTTTTCTGAAGACCTGAGAATTTCAGTAGCCGTCTTACAAACAAGCTCAAGCTCAACAGCTTTTCAAGATGGCATTATTAAGAACCATCAGAGCCATACCTCTGATTCTTGCCACCAACGCATTCTAGTGTTCAGAAGCTTAGCTCTGTAGTTCCTTGTACTACTGTGTGTATTACGCCTTCTAGATCAGAATCGTGTCGTTCAGAAACCGGCTCCAGCATTCCACAGAGAGGTGAATATGAGCTAAGCAAAAACTTCATTCTTAGGTGAGATTCACAGCTGATGTTAGTTAGGCAAGTTGTAACTTCAGAGACACTTTACATGTTTTACACCAGCGGAGATGCTGGCTCTGTATTCTTGCATGTGTACCTATATATATCCTGCATATATTATATATTATAGTCAGTCAAAATGCTTTTTTTCTCCTCACAAAAAAAAATATTCCTCCTTGACAAAATTGAAATTTCAGACTTTAATCCAAACACAGCTGTTGAAGAAAATGACATTTTCATCTTCTAATGAAAAGTTTATTTTGACAGTACCAAAACCATTTCCAAGGCAAAAAAAAAAAAGGCTATTTTTTTTGTATTCTCCTCCAATTTTTTCCCATTAAAAACAGGTAACCTCCCCCACATAAGAACTTAGCCCTACAGATTTCCGTATGCTGGTTTTAATGCTTGGGAAGAAAACTTTGTTCCATAAAACTCCTTAAAACTTACTTTGTCTTTTGTCCATGTATTCTATTTAACCAAACCAATACTCTGAGATACAACCCTCCTCCCACAAAATGCCCAAACTATCATCATTATGACTATAGTTTGAAATCCATACAGAATGTGAATATACTTTAAAGTATGATGCAATATTGATTTCAAGACAAAATAAAATGTATTTCAGCACTACCTACAAATCTAATATTTAGGTGCCTGTACAAAGGGAAAAATATAAATTAATGCACATAATAACTTGTGAATACCAATTTACACCATGAATCATTTTGTATAAGCAATTGAGTACAGGAAGTTTTCAAAGATCTAGGCTACATATGGTACACAAACAACATGTTTAATCCTTTACAGAGTGTTTTCCAGCTAAAGAATTCTTTCCCAGTGTAAAAAGATTATCTAATGAAAATAACTGTGTAAAGGAATAAGTCTGTGGACATTATCCTAAGTGGTACATTTTATTTTTAACAGCTTACGTTCACTTTTTATATGGCAAAATGTGAACAGAATGATCTAATGCATTTTTGAGTTGTAATAAAATATTTTGAAACTGCTCTGTATAAGCCCACTAAGGAGAGATACTGGGGTGTTGTTTTGGTGGTTTGTTTGGGGTTTTTTTTGCTTTTTTATTGTTGTACGGTTATCAGTGTGTAGACTTTAGTTTCCTTAGAAACCAAATTGAAGTAATGTGATCTCAACAGTAGCCTTAAAACAGAATTTTACACTAAGTAAATAGGGTTCCGGACTTCTAGTACTATATGCCATGTTATTTTCAATGGACCAGTGTTTGTTCTGTGAAACGTTAAAAAATTTGAATTATATGTGTAGTAAAAAAATAAGCATAATTTTAATAAGGTGAAACTGTTTTACTAAAAGTTTACTTGAGACCATGTTTTCTGCAGGCATGGGGTGCAGCGCTGTATTTTGAAATACAGAATTTCAAAGCCAAGTGAAGACTCATTTCTAATCATTGCCAGTATGAACCCTATACAATAAAATACTTCATGGGCAGTACTTCTTTCGACATCTGAAACATGCACAGTTAGAACAAATTAGATGAAATACAAATATAATAAAACTGGGGATAAATGAAGACAGCTTACATAATTGTGATCCAGCCTTGCTGTTCATCTGAAACTAAAATGCCAATGCGTTTTGAGCTGTCACTGTGTATTCTGATGACACCAAAAGTTAATCAATCGTATGTTCTATACTAGGTTCTATCCTTAAGACTGACCTATTGCGAACTATATATTGGCTGCAGTCTTTCAAGGTACTGCATGCCACTTAAAAGCATTTGATTTGATCATTAATGAAATCACTGGAATGGAAAGCTGGTAAATTTTCCTTCCACAGTTTTAGATGAAGCACCATCCCAAAAAGCACAGAGAATAGAAGATTATCATTTCCCTTGATGTAAGACTTAGAAACAACGCTGTCTTGATGAATACCCACAAAAAGAAAGAAAAAAGATCAATTTGATTGACTGATGATTTTAAACAGTTTTATCAGCATAGGGATCAGCCATTTAAATACGTGATATTCATTCTTACTGTACAATGACTTCTCCTGATGTGCACAGCAGCAAGTTTGAGGAAGATAAAAATCCTGTTAATGTAAGATTCCTGTCCTGATACCCATGTATTTAAAAGGAAAGGTACTGGGTTTTCATATCATGTATGCAATTTGTGCCCGTAAAGGAATCAGTCTTCAGCTTTTGTAATGTTCAACGACCACGTTACCAAAATAAAACTGAAGTCCTTGTGGGTTTAAAACACTTGTCTCTTCCCCTCTGGGTACCAACTACAAAAATCTTAGCAGATCTGAACATCTGCCAGGAAGTGGTCATATGTGCACACCAGCCAGCTAAATTCAGCAGCCAAACCAGCCAATTTCATCAGAACCAGCACAACGAACAAAGTCTGCTGTGCTCTGAATTTTATCCTGAACCTCTTCGGTGAGAGAAAACTACTGATTCAAGTTTGATCATTTGAAGTACCTTGAAAATTTTACAATTATCCTTTCAAATGAGCTTCTAAGGAGACATTTGTCGGAAAACTGAATAAGCTATGTATAGCAAAAGAGATTTTATTAAAAAATCACTATAATTTTAAAAAAGGAAACTGACTCTCCTTTTCTGTTACTTGTTTGTAAAAGCAAATATGCAGGTCAATGTATCTGATGCTAGTTACACTTGCTACATAAAACAGATCCCCATTTAAAATAAGTAGGCTTAGTGAGAAAGGTCTTCCAGTTTTGCTAGAGCTGTAACAGTGTACGCTAGCTGAAGGGCAGCCCCAGCCCATATGGAAGAAACAACACCAAAATGCTGGTTTCATAGTGAAAAACTAGTACGGTATATGGCCTGTGAAGCGCAACGTGAAGTAGGAAGAATCTTTTGCGGATGACAGGATGGGCTAAGCATCGAGAAGGCTGCACAGTGAGCAACAAAGACTGACAATCTGCTCGACGAGAAATTTTGAGAGCCACAGAAGACGACTACAAATCTTTAGTTAGACTAATAAAATATGAATGTTTGCAGTTACACATTTTAGACTCCTTTACAAACGCAACGCTTTATAATTTTATAGAACATTAATTTTATATATTGCTTGCTTATCTGTCAAGAAAAGTGTATACTATAATTTGAAAAGGTAATAAATGTGGGTTTTTTGATGTGACACAGAATTAGACGCATAAAGTCATGTAATAAAATTTGCTGGTCTTGTTGCTGTATTTCATGAACTCTTGGTCAAAATGCAAATGTTTATAAAATGTGTTCTTTTTTTAAGAAATGAATTTTGTGGCTATTCATGTTGCTACTGTACCTTGGCAAAAACTTTATTCCTCTAACAGTTTTTGGCTTCTGAGAAGTCTGCCATTTAGAACCTAGGACTTCTACTGTAAAAATCCTACCTTTACTCTGCTTTTTACTCTAGTGTTTTTCTAAAAGAACTTCTAAAATATTTTGAACTTCTAAAATATTTTGGAAGCACAAGGATTTTTTAATATTTCAACACTGTTACTATTTTACAGGTATGCTTAGCACCTGCACCTCCTAGAAGTCTGAGATGAAACCGTAAATACATAGAACCCCCCACAAATGAGATCTTGCTGTCTTTGGGAACATTTTATATATTTGTTTGCCATAAGAATCTTAAAAACAGTAAAGAGGTTCACTAAAATCTAGGAAATCCAGAAGATCAAAGAATTCTTTCCCGCATAGCCCAGAAATCCTCCACTTGAATTTTTGTATTTCTTTTCACTTCTCTTTTACCAATATTGAAGTTGCAACTACAGTGAGGACCAGGCTTCTGTTCTACTAAGTGCTCTACTGACACCGATCACGACTACTCTGCTTCCAAAACCCATATAACCCAAGAATGAAACACAAAACAAAAGCTGTTACGCAGACAACAATGCAAGCAAACAACGTGGCATTTCCCTGTAGCACGAGTGTAACTTATCTTTTGAGTCTGATATACTTCAGGTACTAAGTGTTTAAATGCAATTCTTTCTCTCTTCAATTCAGAGAGGCTCTCAGAGAATGTGGCACTTGGAAGACAGGCTTCTCTACACTACTGAAGGCTTTATATGCTGCTCCAAGAGCACAGCCTCTAACTGTTTTTTGTTGCTAGGGTTTAATGTTTGAACTTGATGTCATTTGATAGGATGCTATGAGTAAAATTTGGGCCATTTATTACAATAGCATCTTGAATGCTTGATGCCATCTAAGTAAGACAAAAACAATCCCAAGAGTGTATTCACTGAGTATAGTCATGAAGAGATCCACTTAAAAGCATCAGTAACAAAACTACTTAAATGAAAAATAAATAAATACAAATCTAAAACTGTGGATTCCTGCCAGAGATTCTTGCTTATAGTCCTCAAATTTATATGGATTCCTTGAGTATCCCTGACTTTCAGTGCAGTGTCTTTTGGCTGTACCGGTTGAGTCCTTTGATATAAATTAAGCCTATAGGTCACAGCAGCTTTTTTGGTCTCCATTGACCCAAGAGGTTTAAAAAACAGATGTATCTGAAGAGAAATATCTTTTTCAAGGCAGTCAGGCAACCAGCAGTGAATAAAAGCTAGCTAAGATGAATTTTGCTGGTTTAGAAAATCTATTTGTCATATGGGTTATGGAAGACAGTAGATGCCAAGTTACCCTCAATACAAGACCAGGGACCATGAAACTCACCTGCTTCCCTTTTTATGGCAGATTCCATCTCCAGCATCTCTAATTTTGTTTCCTTAGACCTTTCTTCTTTCACCTGATCCTCGTTCAAGGAGCATTAAGGTTAAACATTAACATCCAGGGACTGAGCCTGCTGTTACCTTTGCCTTCTTTTCATACGGACTGTCCCACTCACATTTGAAATGCAGCTCAACTCCAGATTAGATAGCTGAGAATAGATACCCATACATTTCTCTGTCTCAGTGCAGAATCTCTCCTCCCCCACAATAAATGTCATCTATAATGGAAAAAAACAGTCATGCAAAGCAAAGCTTTTACAAAGCAATACAAAATAGCCTAAATCATCCATATCCCACCCTTCACCTACAGTCTTATCCTGTCACCTTGCATCCCGCAGCCCATTCACATTCACTCGCATCTCTCTGCCTTTGGCCACCTACTTCTGCCCATGTGCATGGGCCTGTCAGATGAAATGCCAATGGGATGTCAGAGTTACAGATTGGTACTTCTTTGCTTTTTGCTTGATTACTCTAAATTGCTGTTTCTACCTAGAACTGTAAAGCCAAATGGCCAAGCTTGGACAGTACGTTTCCACTGGCTGGTCCATATCTAACAGAGTCACGCTAGAAGCAACTAACAGCCTCAGAAACGGGTAGGCTTTCACTCTACTATTAAAAGATCCCAGTTAAAGATCTGCAAGAAGAATTACAACTTTTATATTCCCTGCTTTGGGGATTTATCTCTACTTAGAGTCCAGGATCATTAGGCAAACTGAAAGAATGTTGCAGAGAACAGGTAGAAGACTAATTAATGAAAAAAAAGAAATATGGTGGAGAGAGAGGGAGAGGTTAAAAATCCAACAATGCAAAAGGCCAAGACAGTAATGAAATCCTTTTTAAGTGACTCACCAAAAACTAAGATGATGCAATGCAGATAACTCTCGGATAATAAGCACAAAACGACTTTGCTGTGCTTTTCAGCCCTCTTCCCCACCACTGCTGCTGTGCTGCCATACCCCATCTGAGAACATATCTCTGCTTTCTTTGCCAGACTTTTTCCATTCAACTCCCTTCCTCTTTGTTTTTTACCCTTTTCCTAGCTACCCCATTTTCTTTTGCCACTAGCCACGCTGGTAGGTTTCTGTGCTTGCGCCAAATATTTCTGAAATTGCAGTGCCAGCCCACTGTCTGCCATCCCAGCCTGTCCATTCTTTTCTGTCCGGTTGTCATTTCTATAGGTACAGGCTTATATAAATTGAGCGTCCTGTCCCTTAAGGAACTGTGCTAAAAAGCAGTTTCCCAGTGCACTTATTGGTGGTGCTTGTAACCCAACTATACTTGACTACTTTGCTAAAAATAAAAGCCTTCACCCATTTCTTTGGGTTACACAGTGACAGTAAGCTATACTGCCAACATTTGTGATTTATTATTTCGCTCTAAATGTTTTCTGAATATGTCTGCTTGCAGATGCAGTCTTTCAGATCAGAGTAAAAGAGAATCTGGCACAGTCTCATTCCATCCAAAAGTCGCTTCCATTTCTGTCATGTGCTAATTGACTACCGAAAAGCATAAAGCACCCACAGCAAGGGGATCCAGGGGCTGCAGGCTACAACTCAAAATCCACACAAAAGCAGAGGCTTTTGACCTAAAACCTGCCCTGACCTGCTCCAAACCTCCTTTCACAGAATCACAGAATGTTAGAGATTGGAAGGGACCTCAAAAGATCATCAAGTCCAATCCCCCTGCCAGAGCAGGAACGCCTAGATAATGCTACATAGGAACATGTCCAGGCGGGTCTTGAATGTCTCCAGAGAAGGAGACTCCACAACCTCCCTGGGCAGCCTGTTCCAGTGTTCCGTCACCCTCACTGAGAAGAAGTTTCTTCTCGAGTTTAAGCGGAACCTCTTATGTTCCAGTTTCAGCCCATTACCCCTTGTCCTATCATTGGTTGTCACCGAGAAGAGGCTGGCTCCATCCTCGTGACACTCACCCTTGATATATTTGTAAACATTAATGAGGTCACCCCTCAGCCTCCTCTTCTCCAAACTAAAGAGCCCCAGCTCCCTCAGCCTTTCCTCATAAGGGAGATGCTCCACTCCCTTAATCATCCTAGTTGCCCTGTGCTGGACTCTCTCCAGCAGTTCCCTGTCTTTCTTGAACTGAGGGGCCCAGAACTGGACACAATATTCCAGATGGGGTCTCACTAGGGCAAAATAGAGGGGAAGGAGAACCTCTCTTGACCTACTAACCACCCCCCTTCTAATACACCCCAGGATGCCATTGGCTTTCTTGGCCACAAGGGCACAGTGCTGGCTCGTGGTCATTCTGCTGTCCACCAAGACTCCCAGGTCCCTTTCCCCTACACTGCTCCTTTCAGCCATGACCACTGGAAACTTTCATGAAAACGTGTCATCTTGGTATGGAGGGTCCCTAACCTAGCCTTTAATCACGGCAGCTGGTAACACCAAACACAACCTTTTGCTGCTTACACAGGCTAAAGTTGGGGCCAGCCCCATGTCAGCCAAGTCCTCGCGCTCTAAGGCTAATGATAACATATGCAGCAAACGGTGCTGTGTTCAGCTGTAGAACTTGGGCTCTCAAGCCACATCTTTATCCTTTTTATCCTACTATTCAAAAGCAGGCTATACTACAAACAATATTTATTACTTTGCTTTTAAAAAAGAGTATGAAACAAAAGCTCAGCTAAAGCGCCATAAATTGCCTTGGAGACTAGAGCAAGGTGATAAGCACTACATACTTGATTAGGCATTTTCACTGCTCAAAGGAGAGATACAGATCTGAATCAAAAGATGTTCAGCTTGAGTGTTACAGTTCAGAGGGAAAATTGGGTAAATCCATTGTAGAAACCTCCAGTTACTTACCAGTAGTCATAACCCATAAACTCTCTACTAGGTCTTTTATTTCCTCCATAGTTACCAAAGGTGCAAATTGTATTTCATGGGATTTTTTTATTCTTTTTTAACCAGCTTTAAGAGCATTTTTGAAGCTTTAAGGTTGCAATCACCCAAAAAGAAACAAAAGGGAACAATAAGTGTTGTTCCAAAGCTCAAATTAGTTTAGGTGTGAATCAAACCCAGTTCCTAGATTACACTAAGAATATATGAGACCTTAAGTACAATCTTTCTAACAGCATTTAAGGAATGTTTCCCTTGTCTCTACCTATAAAACTTTCCTGTAAGGCAAGTGTGTAGATCTCACTCCTAATTCGTTTCTCCCTGAAACACTACAGACATGACACTGTAATTCAATAACCTAGTGAAAGCAAAGAAAGAACTTGGAGTAATTTGGTTCCCATTATTTTAGTGTAATCTCTACACTATAAGGCAAGTGTTTAGCCAATGCTAAGAAGCTTGAGTTTGTATGTTCAAATTATATTAATCTTATGCTGTCTGGATCTGGGATATGCAACTTAGGGCGGTCGAAATGGTGCCTCCAGCAATTCTGAGGATGCATAGAAGCAAGTTTCCATTCTGCCTCCTAACTGTGAGCAAAAAATACTGTAGTCAAGATGGGGAATCCTTCAGAAAACCATAATCACATGAGTTCCACACTGCAAAATCTAAAAAGAGAACTCCATTGGAGAGGGGAAACAATCAAGAGTATGCAAAGTAAAAGGCAAGTAAAATCATGGTGCCAAATTTCCACTTCCACACCTCCTCACCACCTCTTTTCAGTTCCCTCAGGCTGTGGAATAGGATATAGCACTCTTAAATGAACATGCCTGTGATGGTGCTGCAAGCTCTGGTACTCCCTGGGAAAAAAAGAACTCAGATTTTCCCATTAAAAAAGCCCAGGCTCCTACATACCGAGCCAAATGAAACTCTTCGTCAGCAATTGACATCCCAGAACCTACGCAAGACAGGGGAGCCAGATACTGTTCAGCAAAATTTACTGCGAAAAATCTTTAGGAGGGAGGATGTTGTCAAAAGGCATGTTTTCAAGAAAAATTTTTACTCAGACATTAAGTGTGGTGAGCAACTGAAACGCAAAGCTTCCATCTACGTGCAGACACCTGCACTCGCACAGGTCATCTCTTGCTTGGGAGGAAACTATAAATAGAGATGCAAAGCACAGTGCACAGAGCCCCGATCTAACTCTTTGAAAGGCTGTGCGTGCTCTGCCAAAGAGAAGTTCCTGCACAACGCCAGGGCAGATGTTGCAAGCAGCATTTACTTGGAGGGCTCCCTATTTCTGCAACTATCCACTCCCTTGGCTCAGGAACAGTTCTTTTCAGCTTTCCCTGCTGTTTCCCCTCTCACTGCAGCACACTTCAGTCCTCTTTTCTGCAGAGCCGCTACTGAGCTTCCCTCTTCCCCCTCACTCTGGACTTTATCGGTGTTCTCCCACACTGCTACCTCATCTTCTGAACTTCTTCCTCCTATGCGGGGAAATGCTGTGATGAGGGGGTAGATAGTTCTTTCATCTGCTTCTACTCCCAGTTTTACAGTGTCCCTATTCAGATGGCACAGACAGGTAATACAACAGCTGATGGAATGTTTTAAAAGGAAAAAAGAAATCATTCACGATGTAGCAGGACAAAGTGGAAACGCATCAAAAAACCCACAAGACTTCCTGAAACTTCCTGACACTACCATATGAAGAAATAAAACCTTAATAGTTATGTGCTTATAGCATGTCAGTGAGACTATAGGATGCTGCAAGATTAATTAGGAGACTGTCAGTTGTAAAGATCACAGGGTAATGGTTCCTGCTGCTGGCAGAATACAATCCTCAAAAATAAATGTAGTCAAAACTATGTATTATTTTCAATGCAGGAGACAGTGATCTCATGGCAGCAATCTGTTTTTATTATGTTACCGCTGATGTACTTTATGAATCATAAACCAATAATTATTTTCTATAAGAATGATTTATTTAGTAAACAGACAGTTGATATTATTATTACTAAATTTAAGTATGCTGCCTTTTTTTTTTTTTCCCTTTTAAATCAGTCAAATAGAAACCCCCTGGAATACAGCCTGCTGAAAATCTGAGAAAAGGAGGACCTTTTGCCTGAGTGTGGTCATAGTTCAGCCAGTTCTGAATGGCTTTATCCCAGCTGCTGCGGAGGACCCGACATCCACACCATACACATTTCAGAAAGGCTTACTTTAGAGCAGCTCTAGTCTGGTGCCCTTGTCTGAACACTCGTTAGCAACTGGAGCACTGCAGGTATGTTCCTTAAGTGCATCCTACAGTTGACCTGGAAGTCCAGTTTCACCCCAAAAGATATCCCTTCTGTGAGCTCCAAGCCTGCTCAGTGATACAAAATAAAACACGGGTCCAACTTGGACATTCACTTCAAAAGCATATTTCTGACTAAAAGTTTCCCAGTTGAGTACATCTGGAGGAAAGTTATTTTGCTCCTTATATTTCAGTTTCTCCTCTGTAACATACTGGAGATCTGTTGTTTTCAACCTTTGTGGATCCAAAGAACTGCAGACATTTCACTGGAGTTGCAGGTCTAGGCTTTTCTGAAGGCTACACCTGGATGTAGCTATGGAGCGCTGCATGCTCTAGAGACTCAGGCAAAGGCTGCAGCAGTTTCCTTCCCCATGGAAAACTGTGTCCAGGAGCAAACTGGAAGATGACTCTTTGGCTCTATATCCTAAATATATCCTTAGCTAAAACACAACCAAAAAATTTTACGAGACACGCCTAGTGCTCTCACAAGGATGCTTAGATGTGAAGTACCGCTACTTGATGGCACCACCTTAAGAATTGTTAGCGAACGGTGATCCTCTGGTGGAAAAATTGCTGTTATTCTTGTTTCTTTGTCCTGAACAGCATGGATTCAATGCGCTCTGGCAAACAGGATTGCCTCAGCATGTACCTAACTTGAGGGTGGAGATCTAACGAACAGTTTATATCCTTCAGGGAATTACAACCCAGAAGTCGCCAACTTTTGAAATTTATTACCTATGATAATCATTACCAGAACTCATCACGTGAAACAAGATTCATGTTCCTTATACTCTGAGGCGTGAGAGAGAAATGGTAAAACATAACCATGTCCTAAAACATGAATGAACCAACAAATTTTTAAACCCAAGTTCATCTTTTTGAACAGCTAGTATTGGCAATTCTGCATGTTCATTGGTTATTGCCTTCCCCAAGGAACTGTTAGAGTAGGCACAGGACAGTGTCACTTTTGGGGAAGGATAAATTAGATACAAACATAGCTGTATAGAATGTTCTGAAATGTGTCTGATAATAATTAAAATTACAACGAGTGACCAACAAGTGGGTGCTGGACCAAGAAAGGGAAAGACTTAGGTATTCAAATCAAGTCACCTGGCATTAACTGCCCCATCCATTTCCAAGACAATTGCATTTTTGTTGTTAATACTGAGAAACATGGGAACTTTCCTCAGCCCATCACAATACCCTACTATCTGCCTGCTTCATACTGTACAAATGTACAAAACATTTTCTCTAACACGTGCAGAGGATGAGTTTTCTGCCTATAAATCTTGCCTTTTTCAGGGAAGTCTGTTACACTACTGCACTAACGATGTAGTTGTCTCTGGACCCCAGTATGTGGAATCATATATGAAAAGGCTGACAAGACATGAAAAAACAAGGACAATGAATCATCCTCCCATTATCTACCACATATTTGAGAAGAATAAACTTCTGCCATGGACTGTTGACCACTTGAGAAACACTTAAACCTAAGGAAGTTGAAGGAAGAGGCGAAGGAAGACTTCGGCAGCAGTGTGAAAACAGAAAATCTTGCAGATATATTTCAACTCTCGATGTCCAGAGATATTGCCCACTTTATTTGGGAACTGATTTCACTACCTGTATAATGTTTAAAGGAATAGTTCGGGAAGAATAAGGTGCTGCAGGAAGAAGCAGAGAGATAAAACCCTTGAGCTGTGATTGTCCCTGTCAAAGTCAACAGCAAGAAGGAAAGTATTCAGAGCTTTCCAGTACATAATTTCAAAAGTGGGAAGTGTTACAAGTCATAGAAATAGAGCCTGGGGATTTCAAGATTGCTTTCGCAAAAGTAGAATAAATTGGGCTTTCAGGTAATTACTATTTTACTGACAGCCAACACTGATGTCTCAATGAGATGAAAAATTTACCTTTGCTTCTGCAATTCTGAAAATAAAGGGGGAAAAAGCAAAGCCAATAAAGCAGAAAAATAGCAAAAGCAATATATACTGTAGTTTCCTATAATGCTTTTCATATCTGGAGACTGGAGGATAGAAGAATACTTCATTGCTAACCTGGAATAAACTATTGCTTTCACAGTTTCCATTCTGCTTTTCTACAGGCAACATGTAACTGCAGAGAAATGGTCTATAAAAAGCATAACTTATTGCCCTGGAAGCATTATTCAATCATTAAGCTTTACAATAATTGTATCGGCAAGTTTTCAATTCCTTGATTTACTTTCTCAGACAAGTTCTGCCTGAGAACCTGGAAAGAACACAACACATGCCTAACAAGGTAAATACACCCAAATAAAATTCAATACCTTTAAAAAGATTCCTGATCTCCATCATACTGCAGTCAACACAATGCCCTTATTGTCAAAATTGCTATTGCAGTTAAGTAACTATTGCTATCAAGTATTTCATGTGTAGAAGCCTTGTATCAAGACAAAGAAGTGGCCATGAAACAGAAAGGAAACATGGAATTGTTTCTAAATCCAGAGAAGATACAAATGGCTCCTTGTTTTGAATAATTTTCAGTATTGTTAAATCTACCAAAGAGAAATCTCTCAGTTAACAACACTAGTCTATTTCAAAGAGTCATCCGTTCTGTATTAGGCACATACAGGCTATAAAGCATTCAGGTGTGGGTCTTCGAAGTAACTACTGCCTTATTCTGTGCAGAGACTTAATTTATTTCTTTCAGTTGATAACGTGATTCAAATGGAACATGTTTACAGTGTCACATTCTCTTGCATTAACAGCACTTGGGGATCATCTATTAGTTTGGGGGTTTGCATATATTATGTATACACACACACACACAAAGCCAATATTAAGCAAATCCAACCTAGTACTCTTAAAAATGAGTACTGCATAAACAAAACATAAGCATACACAGCAATTTCATGTTCTAAATCCACCCACACAGTTGTTCTCAGCAATTCAAGAACAGAGCTGCATGGGCAGATTCACAGAATTCAAGTTAGACATCTGTGCTGAAATAATGACCAGCATATGAAGGTTTTGTTCATTAAGCAACAGAATAAGGCCTTGGTGTTTTATTTATTTTATCCTCAAAAAGAAAATAAACACACAAAAATCACAACAAGAAAAAAAAAGCTGAATAAGCTCAAGGTACTCCTTTCATTCACTCCCAGAAATCTACTCATCTTGCAACATAATTTTAGTGCTATTCCAGGAATACTAACATGTATGAAATCAGTTACCTTAAAAATCTGGAAAAAAATGGAATAGATTAAACTACAGCGTAGCCTGTAGGACAGTATCGTCCTTAGCTTCTGCCAATACAACACTGCAGATAAAGATATAAAATGCCTAACACACTAGATGCAGAACTACCGGTTCCCATGAATTGTCTCAGTCTCTAAAAGTCAAGAGTTCAGCTTAAAGTCCAACGGAGGAAATATTTTCCTTCCGGGACACTCTGTTTACATTAACTGTACATAGTTTTATGGTCCACAAGGATGCCCAGTCTTTCTTTGAACCCCGCTAGGGTGAGTGGCTTCATTTTGCACTAGTTGCTTCCTTGGCAGTAAGTTTTACAGTCTAATCATCCATTATGTCAGAAAGTCTGATAAGCAAAGCAGTCTTGGCAAAAGTTGAGACTAAAGCAAAAGATGGACTAAAAGCCTAAAGCAAAAGCAAGTTTCTTTCTTTAATTTAAAGGAAAGACTTCATGCTATTCTGGTTTTACTTGCCTTTTCAGGGAATGTCCCCATACGCCTGTGTTACAACAGCAGAAGCTTCATCTGTATCTGTAATTTTATTCATCATCCTCACATGCATCTCTCTTGCAAAGCAAACAATTCCCCATCTTCAATTTTGTGAGCTAAACCATGAGAGATGGCACCGAGGTTTTGTTTCAACAGCTTGCAGCAGCAGTTCCACAGCTTACTTTTAAACATCAAGACTTAAATTGATTAACTGAAAAAGGGGATAAATTTGCACGTTTTTCACAGCCTCCTCAGAGCTCCAGGGCACGAACCTTCCCTTTCTGTGCCTTTCAGTCAATATTGAATGACTTTCCAAGAGCTTGATTCAAGAGCATCAACAGAGCAAGAACAAGTTATACAATGGCATTACTCCTCCGCATGACCTGCCACAAAACCTGTGCTCCTCTGGGATTACAGCAGGTATTAATATTGGAAAAAAGGTAGAAGAGCAATATATAAAACAACCTTAGTAAGTGAGCTTGCCAAGCACACCTATTTCTTCTGGCAAATGCTGAAATAGCTGGAGAGGAGGACCTACAGCACATCTTCAGGCAGATATGCACAGGATAGGTTCCAGAGCAGGTCTAATACAAGCCAGATCCGATAGATTTCAAGAGGTCAGGACTGTTACCACACAAACATAGCCACGGTTCACAGCATGTCATTCTAAAAGAACAGGTATGCCCCATCTTCAGGGTCTTCTGCTCCACTACAGCCAGATTCATAATCAAACATAACTTCTAGTGTAGTTTTCTCAGGAATAAGTAGAAACCTGATCAGCAAATTCTTTTTCTACCATAAATTATGCAGCACATGTTGCAGCTACAGGGATTTCACAATTCTTCCTGTAACATTTACAAAATATTTCCATAAACTTCTTACTTACTGAGCAAATAACATAGCCTCTCCAGTTAATGTTCCTAAGAAGTCAGAACATCAACGCAGGGTATCACGTATGGAGCATCCGGCTGGTTCTGCTATTGAGAGCAAAGCAGAGAGAGAGTCTGCGGAACTGAAGTCTCACCAGGAAGAAAACCTGCCTCCAGGGCAACAGGCACAGGTAAGAACTGATGCAGCAAGGACCTATGCTTCTGGTTCGCAGCCCTGCTCTCCCAAGGAAATGGATGCACAGGGCTCACAGGGGCTTTCCTCATTACTGAGCAATAGTTATAGGGCACATCTGTTCAGAAGGGGGTAACTCTGAGAAGATTCAAGGCTTAATTTTGCTGCCACCAAACTCAAATTCTAAAAACCAAGTGGACGGTGTTACACAGGTGGGTTAAGAAATGACATCATGCATAGTTTTATACGAGTATTTTACATGCTAAAACAACTATGAATAACAGATCTTCCCCCAGTTTATAAGCCAAGTACATTTAATAGTTTTTCATTCAGTGCATGAACACAGATACCTTTACAGCAAGCACACCTGCAAAACTGCACCTGTGACTCCTAACAGGCTACACTGTAAGTAGTGCAGGTCACTAATGATTAAACATTACCAATGGATGATCCTTTTTAATAAGGCCTCAGCACGTTTAATCTTAACCAGCAGTAGGTAATCCACAGGGTGAACTCAAATCATGAATTTGCGCTGTCAGACTCCAGTAATAGCAAGATACTCTGGATTCCTAACAGGAGGATCTCAGTCGGCAACTGCCGACAAGCCAAGGCACACGCAGAAGCCAAATGACACCTCAACACCCGCAGGCCCTGGAGCTGTAACCAAGGGAAAAGTTCTGCCACGCTGCGCCTTCAGCCCTAGGGCTGCTGCTGCTGGACTTCCTAGGAAAATTAAATCCCCAACAGGAGTGACATCCTATCACCTTCGCTCATGACAGCGATTTCACTTAATGGAAGCCTTGTTCTACCAAGCAAATCATAGATTTCAGATGTTTTAGAAAGACAGGGGGAGAGAAGGGAATCGCTTGATAGCGGAGACACAGAGATTTAAGTTCCCAGAAGCAAAACCGCTGCTTAACTCCTCAACTTCTATCAGAAGACAAACGTTTCCAAAAGAAGCCGCCAGCGCTGCCTCCGGCTCCGGCTACCCCGAGCCAGGCAGCGGAGGGCGCACACGCCGGATCCCCGGCCACGGCGGACGCCTGAGGGAGGGCCTGAGCCGCCAGCCCCCCCAGGCAGCGGGGAAGCGGAGACTGAAGCAGCCGCAGGGCGAGACCACCCACTTTTACCCCCGCGCACTCGCACCGCACGCCTGTCCGCCCACCCCGCCCCCGGCACCGCGGCTCCGCCAGCCCGGCCTCACCCCCGTGCCGGGGCCGCAGCCCCCGCTCCCCCCCTCCCAGCCCGGCCCTTCGCTGAGGGGCGGGGCCTCGCCTCCCCACGAGCGCTGATTGGCTGGCGGCAAAGGCGGCATGGAGGGGCGGGGTTGCCGCCAGCCTCCACTCCGCCCATGTCGCCCTTCGGGGGGCGGTGGCGAGCACGGGCGCCACAGAGCGTCCCGTTAGGGGCCCGTCCCGTTGCCTGACTGAAAATTACCGCCAGTCTCACTTCGCGAGGTATTCGAGAGGGCGAAGCGCCCCCGCTGCTTTAGTAACGACTCCTGAATTTCACTGATTTTTAATTTTTTTTTTAACCTTGCTCCTTTGGCAACTTCTCGCTGTCACTGCTCGCAGGCGTTCGCGGTGTGATTCCGCGACCCGGCGGGCCCTTGCACGTTAAGGCCTCGCAAAACCCCGGCCGGGGTCTTTCCGCGCGGGGCGTCGCAGGCGGTGGGCAGCTGGGAGGAGGGCGCGTGCCGGGGGCCCCCACCATGTACTACAAGTTCAACGGCTTCACGCAGAGGCTGGTCGGGGCAGCGGCCTCCGCCGCCTACAACCCCCAGGTAACGGGGCCGCCGCCGCGCCGGGCGCCCTCGCAGCCGTGACCTTCGCCGCCCTCTCCCTTACGCGTCGCTGCTCGCTCCCTACAGGAGCCGGGCCCGCTGCTCCCTGCGGAGTGAGCGGCTCTGGCCGCCGGGGGAGTCCCAGCCAGGGGAGGCGGCGGCGGGCGGAGGAGGGAGGTGGCGGCGGGCCGGGCGAGCCCGCGCTGGCGGGAGGAGGCCGCTTGGCTGCTGCTCTGCTGGCGGCACAGGCCTCCCCGGCCGGGGTTTCGGGACGTGGTGGCGTTTATTTCGCTGCGGGGGGGACATTCCGCCTCCGCTGTGCAGCACGAGCAGCTGAGCGGCCGCGTGACCTTGGGCAGGACGAGACGGTTCGTTCTGCGGTACTCCCCTTGGTTGGGTTTTGGGATGTATCAGGCGGTGTAGCAAGAAATTAACACGCTTTTAGCGTGTAGGGCCGCGTCTGAGCTGGAACTGATGGTGGTATTTCAGAATCGCAGATGGCAACTCCAGGCAGCACTACAGCTAGACCCACCCTCCTGTATGTGCATGCAGAAAAACTGAAAACATTAAAACCCTTACTAGAGAAGACACACATCTATAAAAGTTTGAAGAAAAATAGAAACCAGCCTTTCCTCTGTATGATGCTGGCACGTTCCCTAAGTGTATACAGATTAAAGGTTGGACTTTCTATGATATGTGAGGGGTAGGTGTCAAGGGGAAGGAGACAATCTCTTCTCAGTGGTGCCCAGTAATACAACAAGGAATAATGAGTTAAGACATAGGAAGCTCTACCTAAACATGAGGAAAAATTTCTTTACTGTGAGAGTGACAGAGCACTGGCACAGGCTGCCCAGAGAGGTTGTGGAGTCTCCTCTGGAGACTTTCAAAACCCGCCTGGGTGCGTTCCTGTGTGGCTGCCCCAGGGAATCCTGCTCTGGCAGGGAGGTTGGAGTAGACGATCTTTCGAGGTCTCTTCCAATCCCTAGCATTCTATGATTTTCATGTTTTATACTTAACATACATGTCCAGTTCTGCAGGAGTGGAGGGGATTGAGGGAAGGGGCGAATGGATCCAGATTACATCAGCCACTTCAAGATGCTAGGATTGAGTATTGGTGAAAAGAAACCACAGAACTTTGCTTCTATGTACATTGACATCGATTCCTAAGTCATACTAGGAAGATTTGTAATGTGATTCTGTCACAAAACAAATGGAGCATGGCTACTGTACTCTGCTCAAGTTTCTGAGTAAGCATTGAAAAACTTATTACAGTTTAGTAATAAAAACCACTCACCTCAAAGCTAAGGATTGAAAGAATGTTTTTTAAAGAGTCAGCCTTTCAAAGAACTCTCTCCAGAGATCAAACCTATCTGATATGACTTGAGGTTTTTGAGAGAAAAAAATGGATACATGTGTATACACAGAAGTGAAATCAGAGTTATAGTTTGTTTTTTTTCCCTGATAAACTCATCAGTAAAAGGTAAATGAAAGACGTTCTTGTAGACTAATGTGTATTATTGTGTTTGCAGAAGATGACGGAATTTTCCAAGTAAAACTTGCATAATCAAGTATATCCAGGAAAGCAGAACTGTTAAGTAGGTTGCTAACAGTTTTGCTTTGAAAATCCAGTCATCTTCTGCAAACAAGAATATTGTGTTAAGCTTCTGTAAAATCTCAAGTTATTTTTTGAGGGGCCCAGACCAACTAACTAGCTTTTAAATTTTATTTTTATTCTTTCTGAAGTTGTTATAGTTTAGATGGATAGACAGAAAGGTGAAGAGAACTGGATGATCAGGCTTAGCATGGTGGTTAATGGGTCATACTCTCCTGGGATACTCATAACAAGTGGAATACTGCAGGTTACTGGTACTCTAGGGATTACCTGAAGCAGACAATAGAGTGCAGTCTTGTAAAATTTACGGAAGACGTCAAGGCAGTGGCTCCAAAATGTTTGAAGTAGAGCTGCCATTCAGAGGGACCTATCTAGACTGAAAGAATGAGCTGACAGGAACACTGTGAATTTCTGTGAGGAAAAAAGATAAAGTTGTGCATGTGGGAAGGAAGAGCCCCTGGCAGAGATAGAAGGTAGTGGGCACTGACAGACAGGCTGGCCTGGGAGCAGCTCTGTGGTAGAGACGCCGGAGGTCTGGCAGACAGCAAGCTGGGTGTGAGCCAGCAGCATCCTGGGCAGTATTGCTGTGTGCATGGCCAGTAAATTAAAGAAAGTGATGATCTCTCACTGCTCAGCACTCATTGGATGACATCTAGGTACTGCATCCAATTGTGGAGCCCCCATTACGGGAATGTTCTTTATCAACTAGGGCAAGTTCAGCAGAGGTCACGAGGATCGTCAGGGTGTCCAAAGCACTTGCCCTGTGAGGAGAGGAGATGCTAACAAAATGGGGCTTGCTCTGCCTGGAGAGGGTGTAGGGGAGCAGGTGCAGACCTACAACCAGCCAGCCAGCACCTACAAGGAAGTTACCAAGACAGTAGAGCCAGGCTCTGCACAACGGTGCATGGTGGGAGAGCAAAAGCCAACAGGCATAAGCTGCAACAGGGCATATAAAGGATATAAACTGGATATAAAGGAAAGATATTTTCATGGTGACAACAGTCAGACAGTAGAGTGGGTGCCTGGCGAGGTCTCCATCCTTGGAGGCTTTCAAGGCCACACCAGATGAAATCCACAGCAACTTGGTCTCAGCTCACTTTGCACTAAAGCACTGGAGGGCCTTTCCATCCTGTATTACTCTTTAATCCTAAGTAAACATTGAGATACCAGTGACTTTCTGATATGGCAGTTTCTGTCACAAGAAGATTTTTATCCTCTTTCCCCATCACCCATTGGAAGACACTCTGGATGGTTCTTGGGGTTAGGGGTGCAGGACATGGGGAAGAAAGCAGAATGAATAATAGGTTCTAGTCTAAAAGTATGTCTGTTCATTAAGACTATGTCCAACGGGTACCTGTTCTAGAAAGCACTCTTGCCACTATTGCAGTGTTTGGGGCACTTCTACACAAAGTTATATTGAAAGAATAAATGTTAATTGACACTTCATCTATGCAGAGGAAAGCACAGCCTAGGGTCACCATTGGGGCCAGGGGGAATGGCTTCAAGCCCAAGCAGTGAAGTACCTCCTTTCTGGAACATAGCTTAGAACACTATGCATTGTCTCTAGGTCACTGACAATTTTTCTGCAAATAATACGCCTTTCTTAGAATCCTAAGAGAAAAGCTCCAATGCTGAAATGCAGAAAGCTCTGATAATCGCCTGAAGTATGCTTGTGCTAAAGACAGTATGCCCAGCTTGTGGAATATTGTTTGCTTTTCTGTTCATCATCCGGTTTTAAGTACATCTTTATATTTTTAGGGATTAAAAAGGCAGAAGCAGGGTGAGAGGGGAATACAGAATTCTTTATCCCACATTCTGTTGCTGATTATTATGTACATATGTATATCATTGCACTAGATATGGAAAGACAATAAATTCTGAATTCTTAACATATTCTATATTAAGATGCAGTAGTGTCATGTAAAGGGTCTGTGCAAAACTAGCTTCACATGTAGGTATCATTGCTGATAGGAAAAAAAAAGAAAATCTAGACAGAGCTTACTTCGTGTTTTGCAACACAGGAAAGAGAATGTCCAAGGAATAGAAATACTTTTCTACTAGAACATGTAGTAATTTCAGGTCATCGTTGGGCATTGCATTAGGTTAAAACCTAATTTTTGAGATAATATCATTGAGAAGATGACCTTGTATCCAAGCAGGAGCATTTCACATAAGTCTTATGAACATTATTTTACCATATAAACGTGGGGGTTTTCATATCGATGAAAAAAACAGTGTCTTTCATATTGAGCTAACCATTCACATGGCTTAGTCCTCAACTGTGGCACACAAATATGGTATGCAATAGAGTAGCTACATTTTTAAAAGTTATGTTCAGTCCCTTTTTACAATGGCCAGCTTTCTGGTGGATTTTGTTGTTTGACTCTACTCCCAGGTGACACATTCAGATGCATCAGTTTTAGAAAATTGTTTGAGTAAATAAAGATCAAAAGGAATCACATGAGTAAGTAGATATTAAGTCCAAAACAAAGTAATCTTTTTCCTGTTGATTTCATTGCTATATTTAATAAAATCATAGCTCAGTAAGTAAAATGGTTTACTTTTTATGCTTCTCTTTATGTTGATGTTTCTGGAAAAAATAATATATCCTGTGATTCAAAATCTGCTTGGTCAAATATACAAAATAGTAATTCATTCTATACTGTTTATATTCTGATGCCTCCCAATGAGGTATTGTTCTGATGCAGGTTTAAGCTTATTGTGGGCTCACAAAATATCAATCAAAATGTATTTCAGAAATGCTTTTGCTGACAATAACATGACTAACAGCTTATGCTAACAACAAAAAAATAATCTCTTAGTTTGAAACCTGTATTGTTCTTTCCAGCTCAGTCTTAGCATTCTTAGAAGATTAATTTTGCATTTAACAAAGTTATGTAAAGTAGTATGAACTATTTAGCCTGTCTGCATAAACGAGAACTTTCTCAGATAGTGCAGGTGAGGAGTCAATATTTAAGATGATTGCCATAGCCATCACAAATACAATAAAAACTATTCATTCAAAGAGTTGGCTTTTAAGGTACACATAGTGGGACCAGCTTCAGATCCTCTTAGGTGAGGAAAACTGTGTGAACTTTTCCCTAGTTCTTCATACTACTTCAGTCATATCTTCACTTGATAAAGCTTATTTTGCTCTTAGCTATTTAAAACCTCCACAAACCACAGATCTTTTGATTTTAGCTGTTATGAATTGCTTGAAGTTCATCGAGAAACTATAATGGTTAACATTTTATGCTGTAAATGATACTTAAAATGTACACAAAATCACCTGTACTTGTATGTCATCCTAAAACAAAGCCTCAAATGATCCTACATAAAAATATATTTAACCTCATATGGTGAGGCATGTTCTTTTATAAAGGACCTGCTATTTAGGTTAGAAGTGACTAGGTTCAGCAACTTCATAAAAGTTACTTCAATGCTCTGAATGTTCTGAAATAATAATTCTCATCTTAACTTTAGTTTGTGTTTCTTCTTTTCATTTTTATCCTTACCTCAGTTTTCTCTACTTTCTCATTTTCTGATTTCTCCAATCTGTTTGAGTGGTTGCCCTAACATTTAAAAACTTAAATGTGGTGCTATCTCCATTAAATTTTGCTCCAAATCCTTAACTGTTTTGTGCTGTCAGGAAAACGTAAACCTAGCTTGGGAATTCACGCTAGCAAGGCCTAAGTTTGTTTTAACTTTGAGCATGTTAGCCAAACAACAGATAGATTGAGTCCCAAGACCTTCAGACCTCTGTCAGGAAAACAAATGCACTTTAAAGAGGGGTAGGCTGAGAATTTTGTTTGTTGATTTGGATTAGCTGCATGTCCTGACCTTTCACTGAGGACTTCAGTATTTGACAAAGTCATTGCTGTAGCGTGCTGATGAAATCAGCTGATGTTGACTGCTCTTCACAAGTACCTCTGCTATACTTTGCCTGAGAATTGGAACAAATTACTGTTAACATGATTAGAAATAAAATATTAACACTTTAACAGCAGAAGAGGAATTATCAATTTCTTATGTGGCACAGGTCAAATGTGAAGAGGCATTCATTACTCAGTACTACCTTGAGCATAGTGAGACACTGATGTTATTAAATAAACCTGAGGTTTTAGTCATGTTAAATACAAGTGACAATTAAGGGTCATTTAAAGTGTCTTAATGACTTGCATAAAAAATGATCTCTACTGAAATTCTTATGTGTAATATTGAGGATTTCTCTTAGCCATACCAAGCTTAGCAAGCAGCTGGATGTGAGATAAAGCACTTGCCACTTTCTCTCAATAAACATGGACAAATACCCACACAGTTACATAAATTTAGCTGAGTTTGGTTGCAACTGACCACAAGATTCATAATTTATGAGTGGAATTCAGGTGGAGCTTTATGTTGTGAAGGACCTTGCTTAATGCAGTGTCTGTTAGACAATCTAAACTGTCTCTCTTCTGCAGCATGTGTTCTGTTTTACTCTTTCCTGAAGCCAATGAACCATATCAGTGATTTTTATTTAAATTGCTATGTGATGATCTGAACTGGCACCATGCAGCTTTGGAAGTAATTTACAACAGTACAGTGATGATTATATGATTTTTCTGAAATGGTTTCATTTGATTTCATGATGGAGCTAGTCACTCGAGTCCGGTTTGAATCTCCTGTTGCTCCAACAGAAGGGGATCTTAGAAGTAACTGAACAAGAATTAATTTCTAAAGCCTGAAAAAGTGGTGACTTAGAGCTGTTAACATGACACTTTTCATTACTCTAATAGTAATCTGTAGAGTGTGTCTTGCATCCAGGTGTTACCCTGTAGAAGCAGAAGTTTTGTCACTAAAACCAAATGGTTGAGGTTGCTAAGCACATTTTTAAGTAATCTGTGAGTTTAGGAATGACAAAGGAGGCATCTTTATTGTGGAACTATTTGAAGCAGTTTGTAGCTTACTAAAATTCTCAATATTTACAGGTTTTATACACTGCAGATTGTTTGTGACATAAAGGAGACGTGATCACAATAAGCAGGAATTGGAGTGATCTAGTAACTGTTGAAGTGATCCCAAAGACTGCTTCTGAAAAAGTTGGTTCTTCAGAAGGGCAAAAGTGAATCTAAAGTGGAACTTAAGAAGATGAAAGATGAACATGGCTGCAATAGTAACAATCAGGGCAGCAATAAAGGTTTTGGAGAACAGGTCACTGCACTTCTGGAGAAAACGTTTATGGAAGGGATTATAAACATGTTCTATAGTTTCTTCTGTCAAATCACTAACCTTTTAAAAACAAATCTAATAAAGTACTTAATATTCTTATAGACAAAAATACTGGTCCAAAATTGCTTTCTTCAAGTATTTTTACGTGGCTGTTACTTAGCCTTGCATACATGTCCAGTAACCTACCCTGGGTAGTAATATAGTTCCTTACATGCTTCCTTCTTAGTGGTGTGACTAGCACTGCTTACTCTTAAATAATTCAGTACTTAAGTTCTGCACAAGCCTGTTCAGTAAGAAGGCACTAGGTACTGGATGTGTCAGAGAATCCAGTTTTGGCTGCTGTCTTTCAAAACAGCCAAGGTGGTCACAAAAGGATTCTAAATGTTCATTCAGGCACTAGAAAAGTGGGACGCTAGACCCATGTCTTCAGGATGGAGCCCTGATGGGATGGATCCCATTGCAGAGGATATTTTGGGATGTTGAGAGATCTGGTCTTTCTGTTGAAGATGCCTGTTGTTGTAGAGAATTGAGAGAATTCACATATGGAAAACACATCTGGTCTATGGCAGACGTAAGAGAAAAAGCATGCCAGGCTGCTTACAGCTCCAAATACTCTTCAGGCAGTTCTCTTGAATACAAAATGCATCAAAACTAGTCCTTTAAACAGAAACTGGAATTCAGCACAGCCCTAAACTTTACCCATGGAGAGCAATTGCTGCTTCTGTTTGTAATGAAAATGTGTTGCATTAACCTACTTGTACAATGCTTTTAATTTCTGTAGCAAGTTAGAAAAAAAAGTTACGGCTGTTTCAGGAGCCATAATGTAAAACATCACTGCTCTGTGTCCAGGCATAACTGTTAAATCAAACTGTAGTAATAAAGGCAGGGAAGCCACCTCACGATGGCTGTGACTTTGTGCATTTAATTTATCCATATAGCTGGATTATGTAGTTTTTTTATTACGGCAAATGTGGAGTACAGCTGTCTGTAGTTGTGCTGCTCACGGGTAGTACACCGAGGTGTCAAAAGCTGCAGTAGCATGTGAATTATGGGGTGTAGTTAGACCTGCAGAAAATATCCACCATGTTAGGGCTTCTGGAGTGTCCTTGAGTACCACTTCCTACTTTTGTATGAAATAAATGGTCCTAACCCCCCTTTTTTTTCTTCCTCCTCAAACTATACATCCAAGTTATTTAAGTCCCTCTTGTTTATGGCTACTGCTTATAGCAGTCAGGAGGAAGAGTTCATTGAAGCCTCCTCATTGACCCAAGCATCAGGGATTCCCTGTTTCTAATCTACTTGGATAGACCCCCTAGATAGTCTGACTGCGTGCAAAAAAACAAGCATCAATTTATACCAAGTACCAGCACCAAAAAGCTTACGATAGTTACAAATTTATGTCATGAAGAAATCAGCAAGGAAGCCTCGGTTCTCCTTGCTAAGCCCTGATCCAAAGCTGTAGATGAGAAATCAGTGGAACAAGTGTGTGTCTTTAGCTCATTGTCACAGATCTTCATATGAGATAAATATTGTTTGTGACGTCTCCTTGTAATGACTGGCAGTGTGCCTGCCTAACGTGACAATTGGTACATTTGCAAGTGTTATATACCTTGATATTTTAATCTTTATTTATGCAGGGATTCAAACCAATAGTTTCCACTGACTCCCCAGCTCTGATTTTTGGGACAACAACTAAACTTGCTTCAGATTTACCAGCAACTGATTCTTTCTTGGGTAAAAACAAGGTGCCAGACCTACAGAAACTTTTTCAGGTAACGACAACTTTGAGAGTAACTTAAAGAAAACTGGAGAGTGGGGCATACCTTCTCTTATTTTGATGTGCCTATCTCTTTTTGTCATTCTACAATGCCAAAATTTTGTGGTCTAGTTAAGAAAGCCTCAAGCACACTATAACCTGCATACTTCTACTACACTACAAAGTACCTATGCCTTGTATAGAAGATAAATACAAAAAGTGGAAAGTCTGGTAACACTGTCCTTTTGGTGGCTTCATAAGATGCTTATTGTACTATTTGACTACTGGAAGCCACTTTCTGTATGGGAATCAAAGCACGTGCCTTAAAGAGAATAGAAATTGTGAGTATTTCTGAAGCCATTTATAATGCGGTCTAAGAGCAGTAAATTTAAGTTTTCAAAGCCAGTTAGCTGTGCAATTTCTAAGAATACTAGGACTTCTAATAAAACAATGGGGGGCTGGACTAGATGATCTTTTGAGGTCCCTTCCAACCCCTGACATTCTGTGAATGTAGTTAAGCGTTTCTTAAAAAACATCAGGAATGTGCTTTATATAATGTTCCCTTTTCTCTCTTACATGCCACTTGCATTTGGAATGTGTCAGTCTGACTTGGTGAATAATTTTTCATACGTATCTTTTCACATTCTTTTGCTAGTGACACTTTTCCCATCGAGCTCCTCTTTAGAAATATTTCAAAATACATTCCTTCTGCCTGCACTTAACAGCTTTGGCTAAACAAATTAACCTTCCTTTGCATCTGTCTTGCTAAATAAAAAACACATAATACACTTGATTATAGATAGCCTGTTTGTCAGGAGGTTTCCCTTATGGAAGTCTCTTAATTTACCCAGGTAGCTTGTTCCTCATGGCCTTGATATGGGTGTTCATTTCTTGTTTGTTTGTTTTCTTTTTAAACTCTTCTCACAGAAAGCAGATGGACTGCCAGTACACCTGAAACGAGGAGTTCCAGATAAGCTGCTTTACCGGACCACTATGGCTCTAACAATAGGCGGGACTATCTACTGTCTAGTAGCATTGTACATCGCCTCACAACCAAGAAATCAGAAGTAAATGAACCACAGCTCGTGGGACTTGGGACAGTTCTCCAGAGGACCTCCTGCATGTATCTCCTTGCACTTATTTTAATTCTGCGATCATGTAGGGTTCGTTATTCGGATCAGATTTCTTGGAGAAGATGTTTTTAACTTGGTTGCCTTATGTGTTCTAGAAATCAATATAAACAGACTTAAAAACATCATTTTAACATATGGTTGTAGCTTTGCATTTATTGTCTTGCAGGATTGTATGAACAGTAGGGGAAAGTGAAGCTTTTCCTTCCTTCCCTCCCCCAACTGAAACAATGTTAGGGATAGGACAGGACAAATGCTTTGTGGGCTACGCTCCACATTCCTTAGTGGGAGGATGATGCTGGTTTCCAGAACAGTAAAAGGCAAATCATTTAATTATTCTAACATACTGCAAAGCTGTTACCTACACAGCTCATTTTACATAGGCACATGGCAGTGGAACTTTTCCACATGCTGGTATATTATTAAATATTTGCACCTCTGGTGATAGGACAATGGGCTTATCTCCTTGGAGCATTTAAAGTGGATTTATTCCACAAGGTTAGCATCACTGTATGCAGTAGAGTTCACCAGTATTGTGGCATCAGTTATACCAGGTTTTGGACTTCATTTGTCAAGCTATCTTATTATGCAATAAAGATAACTACATGAAAAATAAAACAGGCAATTCTCGAAAGTTTCAGAACACTTCAGCTGGCCTAGTACTGAAATAAACATATTGGAACACTTATGTTTAAGTTCAACTTGTAGATCTCAAACCAGACAAGTGATTCAGCTACCTTACTGTAATCTTTTTGACACGCTAATGCTCTTAAAACCCTCTCTCAGAACTCATTGGGTGTTTATAATTTTTAATGGAACAAGTCACTGTCATAGCTCACCCGTGTATTATTTTCAGCACACTCACATATCTTTGTACACACATACACATTTCCTTTGCTATGTGGGTGGGAGAGAAGCCAATTAAACCCTTTATTCATTCTGTTTCCTTTGTAATATCATAACCTTGAACTTGAAGTTTCACACACATCTTCACAAAAATCATCCTCTAATTTGATAGATCCTTCTCTGTCTATGAACATGAAGTATTCATTCTTGATCACCCAAGCTTTGGATAAGCATGGATTCACTGGCCTCTGTAAAGACATCTCACCTAGAATTGTGTGGAAACCACCTTCCATGTAAATAAGGAACCTAAAATTCTTATTTTTTTCAATCTTTTTAGTAAAAACATTCTGATTTTTTTCCCAGTTAAATTATATCAAAACCTATTACTGCTCCGTAGGAAAAAAAAAAACCAAAAAAACAACAAACTGCTTCTACTGTAATCTCAGGTTTCAGTCAGTGCTGGTATTTCAGGATGGAAGAGGTCAAATCACTGAAAAAGAAATTTGTAAAGACAGCAAGACTCAGACATTAGGAAAGAATAAGTTCTGCAGGAATTGACAGCTGCGTTGCCTCTAATGATAAAATATTTTATCCTTAGTAGCCCATGCTTCCATGGCACTAAGAAACTTGTGCTTTAGGCTATTAAATCCTTTTTTTTTAAAAAAAAAAAAGAGAACTCAAGGACCATGGTATGTTATTGTCTGTCTTCCCTGCATATCAAATACTAAGCACTGCCTATAAGACTTGTAATACAGGATAACATGCATACAAGCTGACAGGTAGATTTTCACAAGGATGAGTTTTGCTCAGAGAATTTCTGTGCTCATGGATTTTGTTTGTTTAGAAAAACAACTATTTTTAGAGTTCACATAGAGGATAACAAGCTTCTACTTTTTGCTTAGGTGGGTGTGGATAAAGTAACTAAACTGTTAACACATAGCTCATTAACCGGTGGAAATACTCTCCCAAGTACTTGTGGAAAGAACCACAACAGAGACTTATCACTCAGGTCCATCTTGCTTAAAGGGAGCTCAGCTAGGAGATTGTGTTTCTGTATTGCTACAGAGGTCGTGCTTGGAGCTATGAGTATCAGAATTGTCTTCCTGTTATCCTGGGTCTAGCTTTCTACAGCTCTTTGTCAGCAGCTAAAACCATATGTACTAAAGGGAAAAGAAAACACCATCAAATTTCACGAATTACCAGATAATCCGTTGTGGTTTGTTTTGTTTTATTTTTTTGGCAGTGTTTGAATTTTGAGAAACTGTTTTCACTTTGCCCCTCTCAAAAAAGCTGACCTAGTTGAAGCAGGATGAGAGTGCTGCTTCAGCTTGCTTCAGATTTGCATCCCTAGTTCAGTTGGAGGTTAAAGAAGAAAGAGGCACTGGTTGTCTGGAGCCATTCAGCGGGGCTCCAGTTGTGAGAGAAAGGGGAGACTGCATTTCTGTGTTCCCACAGCAAAGTGCTCTGAAGAACAGGAAAGCTTGCAGGCTGTAACCAGGTTAGGGTGCGGCAGCAAAATCTTGCCCCTTTTCTCAGTTAGGTTTGAGATCATTATAAAGAAATTACAACATGGCAAACCTTTTTTCTTCCTAGAAAAAAACGTCTCTTAAATACCTATTTAAAAATATTTCTGATGCTGGACTTCTGTGAGGATTCAAGAGGGTTTAAGTGTTTTCAACTGTTGTTTGTGATAGAGAGACCTAATCTTAAACCTTCAAGAACACCCTTACCATTAAAAGGAGTAGTCTGTCTCTGGCCTAATGTTAAATAAGCTCTTCAGTAAGGAGAACCAGGAATGAACTGCAGCATCAAGAAGGCTGCTTCATCCAAAGAAGCAAGAATCTGACTTGGGTACTACACCTTCATTATGTGTGTGTTACGTTCTGCTGCTCTTTTTGAAAGACCCTCTCAGTTTTGTCTCGGAAATCGTACAACCTGCTAGCACTGAGAACTGAGACAACAAGATGCATTTTTAAGTGATAGCTTTTACTCTAGTGTTTTGGCTTGAATGCACAGTAGAGAATTATAATCTCTCATACTTCAAGGTGCCTCTTGGAAGGGAAAGCAGCTGGGCCTTAGAATACTTGGGAACAAAATTACCTTGTAGGTAATCATCCATCCCCATGGCATTATCGTATTGTTGAGACACAGTGGTTTTCCTTCTTAAATGATCTCTCTGGCAACTTGAACACAACAGTTGTATCTTTGTAATGGTTTTTAAATAAGATCTCCCTCCCTACTTTTTCTGTGGGCGTAGTAGAATAAATGCACTTGAGAAGATATGGATAGTATGCATGTATGTCTTTCAGCTGCCTTAAAAAAATGTTAAGGAGAGTATTCCTCCTTAGTATTTCAGTATCACCATACTGTCTCAACAGGCTTTTGCCTTAACATTTTAAATTCTCAATAGACTGATTATTGCAATACTAAGATGTTAATTGATCTTCCCTTAAAATAAAGCTTGTCAAATTAAAAGCCACTATAAGGAATAAAAACAAGAGAAACTAGGAAAATTGGACTGTAATCTTACAGACTTCAAAAAGCTGAAGAGCATTTCAGAGCTGTTCCCTCACACGTATATACCTAGTACCCTCTTTACCTTCCTTTCTCCAAATTCAAGCTTTCCAAGAGGCTTCAGAAGAGTCACAGATCAGTTTTTTCCACTCCTGTTACAAACCATTAACCCTGCAGATCTTAAAATTTAAAAACAAGTGCTTTACCACAAAGATAAAAAAAAAATCCATGTATTGGGTACGTTACATGTAAAATCATGCTAAACTGTTCTAAAACAGACGTTACAAGCTACCTGCATCTTATGACATGGTATACCAACTTTTTTTCACTGCTCCAGCCCTTAACCTGAGTGGAAGCCAAAGTCTGTTTTACAGCGAAAAGTGGGAAGAACTTGCCCGTAATCTAAGCATTAATTTTAGCAATAGGCATGAAAACCAACCTTTTAAGTATTTTGCATATTCAGTACTAATGACATCGTTATTAAAGATTATTAACTTGACTCAATTCCAGTTAGCTGTAGTGCAAGTGATGCACAGATTGCTTAAGAAGTAGAAGCATATTTGCTGTGAAGGGGAGTGCAAGCATGCCTGTGGATCAGGTTATACACTATCAAGCATCAGTATGGCATCTCACTAGTACCAGGTTTTATCTCCTGGTGCCTCTTCTCTGATGCCAGACTGCTTTTGGGTGTGGCATTAGACAGAAGGAACCATTTTGTTTGTACATTAATTATCTCAAAATACAAGAAAGTTAAATTCAAGGTTCTGTTCTTCCCCCCACACCAGTCTGTTGCAGGCAGCCCATATCTGGCCTACAAGAAGGCATTCATCATCCTCCGGCTCTGAAGCGATAATACTCTATGCTAAAACATTTTTCTAAATGACTTTGCCCAGAGGATCCACTCCTGCAAAACCTGGGGAGTGGGAGAGGGACTCGCCTCACTTCACGTCAGCTGCATACCATCACTTTTCTCCTTTCCTTACTCCCACATTTTTATTTCAAAAGACTAGAAAAAGTTTTCTAGTTTATTTCCTTTTTTTTCTCCCCACTGGATTTTTAAAATATTCTGTACCACAAAAGGAATGATACAATTTTAAAGTGCTTCAAGAGAACTTCTGAAATATATCAGAAGATATACATTTGTCACGTTTTTTTTCTCTGCAAGTTGAGACAAGCCCTGGAAGTTGAAGTCTCCTTTGTGAAGGGTGTGATCCTGCCAACCCAGCAGCTCACAGCCACTCTGGGTACACAGGCGAACCCCATACCGCAGTGGCAAGTCTTTGAAAGAAGCCGTTCTGAAAGTGTGCAAGTGTAGGAGCACCAAATGACTTGCTGCGTCCAAACACCCGACTGTATTTCAAAGAAATACAGGAAATACCTTTCCCTCGTGTTTTGGTTTGGCGTGGCCAGATTTCGGCGGTAGGGGGGGGAGCTGCAGGGTGGCTTCTACAAGAAGCTGCTAGAAGCTCCCTAAGTTTGACAGAGCCAGTGCCAACTGGCTACAAAGAGGGACTCGCCGCTGGCCAAGGCTGAGCCTATCAGTAAGGTGATAGCAGAGGAACGCCTCTGTGAAAAACATATTTAAGAACGGGAAAAAGAATTGCGCCACTAGCAGCTGGCACAGAGATGGAGGAGTGAGAATCTGTGCAGACACCAAGGTCAGTGAAGAAGGAGGGGGGGGGGAGGATGAGCTCCAGGTGCCGGAGCAGAAGGAGTCCCCCGGGTCTGTGGTGAAGACCATGGTGAAGCGGGTTGTCCCCCTGCAGCCCAGGGGCAGGGTGCAGATGTCCACCGTGAGGATCACCGTGTAGATGTCGACCGTGTAGAGGACTCCACGCCGTGTGGGTGGATGCCTGAAGGGGGCTGTAGCCCGTGTGAAGCCGGCATCAGAGCAAGTCGCTGCCGGAACCTGTAGCCCGTGGAAGAGAGGAATGCCCACGCTGGAGCAGGTTGGCCGGTGGGACTTTTGGGACGCTGCCAGGTGGCCCACGCTGGAGCAGTTTCCCCCGAAGGACTGCGCCTCAGACTCACGAGGGGTGGGCTGCCCCTCGTGAGGTGTCTCACATCGGGCAGTTTGTGATGAATTGCCCTTCGTGGGACGACTCACGCGGAGAAGAGAGCGTGAAGCTTGTCTCCCGTAAGAGGGACCCCACAATGGCCCTGGGGAAGGGTGAAGAGTCCTCCCCCGGAAGGTGGAACCAACGTCGGATGAACTGACCGCAGCCCCCATTCCCTGTCCCCCTGCGCCGCTCGGAGGGAGGAGGTGGAGAAACCAGGATTGGTGTTAAGCCCGGGAAGAAGGGAGGGATGGGGGGAAGGTGTTCTGTTTAAGATCTGTTTGCTCCTTCTCACTTCTCACTACTCCTCTCTGATTAGTTCTTTTAATAAATGTACCTAATTTCCCCAAAACTGAGTCTGTTTTGCCCGGGACGGTAAATGAGAGTGATGTCCCTGTCCTTATCTCAAACCCTGAACCCTTGGAAATATTTTCTCCCCCTGTCTAGCAGTGAAGGGGGAGTGAGAGAGCGGCTGTGTGGGTACCTGGCGGCTGGCCAGGGTCAACCCATGACACCTTGCAACATTCTTGCACTTCAAGTCATGTTACCTTGAATGTGTACTGTGCCCATTTTTATATCTTACAATTCAGTCACACACAATCTTGCTCTTAATTGCTTTATCCACATATGCTGAGAGAGTTGGCTGAGCCTCTCTTCATATTTTTTGAAAAATGGGGAGTGGAAGAGGTGCCCGAGGACTGGAAGAAAGCCAATGTCACTCCAGTCTTCAGAAAAGTAAGGAGGATGACCCTGGCAACTACAGGCTGGTCAGCCTCACCTCTGTCCCTGGGAAGGCGATGGAGCGGCTCATTCTGAAAGCCATCTCTAATCAATTGGAAGAAAAGAAGGTTATCAAGAATAGCCAGCATGGATTTACCAAGGGGAAATCTTGCCTGACTAATCTGATATCCTTCTACAAAGGCGTAACCAAATTGGTCCGTAAAGGGAAAGCAGTGGATGTCATATACCTTGACTTCAGTAAGGCTTTTGATATTGTCCCCCATAACATCCCTGTAGGTAAACTCAAGAAGTGTGCGATAGATGAGTGGACTGTGAGGTGGATTGCAAACTGGCTCAGCAACAGAGTTCAGAGGGTTGTGATCAGCAGCACAGAGTCAAGCTGGAGGCCTGTGGCCAGTGGTGTTCCCCAGGGATCAGTACTGGGTCCAGTTTTGTTCAGTATCTTCATCAATGACCTGGATGAGGAGATAGCGTGATCAGCAAGTTCGCTGATGATACAGAACTAGGAAGGGTGGCTGACACGCAGGAAGGCTGTGGTGCTATCCAACAAGATCTGGACAGGCTGGAGAGCTGGGAAAAGGGGAACTTCATGAAGTTCAATAAGGACAAGTGTAGAGTCCTGCATCTGGGGAGGAATAACACCAGCCACCAGTACAGAATAAGGGAGGTGCTGCTGGAAAGCAGCCCTGTAGAGAAAGACCTTGGAGTCCTAGTGGGCAGTAAGTTGTCCATGGGACAGCAACATGCCCTTGTGGCCAAGAGGGCCAATGAGATCCTGGGGTGCATTAAGAAAAATGTGTCCAGCAGGTCTAGGGAAGTTCTCACCCTCTGCTCTGCCCTGGTGAGACAACACCTGCAATACTGTGTCCACTTTTGGGCTCCCGAATTCAAGAGAGACAGGGACCTCCTGGAGAGAGTCCAATGGAGAGCTACGAGGATGATTAAGGGACTTGAACATCTCTCTTATGAGGGAAGACTGAGAGAACTGGGGCTGTTTAGCCTTAGAAGGAGACAGCTGAGAGGGGATCTTATTAACGTATACAAATATCTGAGGGGTGGGTGTCAAGAGGAAGGGACCAATCTCTTTTCAGTGGTGCCCAGCAATGGAACAAGAAATAAGGGGTATAAGCTAGAACATAGGAAGTTCCACCTCAACATGAGGAGAAACTTCTTTACTGTGAGGGTGACGGAGCACTGGAACAGGCTGCCCAGAGAGGTCGTGGAGTCTCCTTCTCTGGAGACTTTCAAACCCCGCCTGGATGCATTCCTGTGTGGCTGCCCTAGGGGATCCTGCTCTGGCAGGGAGGTTGGACTTGATGATCTTTCGAAGTCCCTTCCAACCCCTAACATTCTATGATTCTATGATTATCTGTTTATGGTGGTGTGCTACCTCAAACATCTTGGGTTCCCTTTTACAATTTCATCAGTGAGCCCTAATTTTGAGCACCCAACATTAGAAATTTAGGCATCAATTATAATGTGCATCTGTTACAAAACTCTCACTTGAGGCATAGAGCAGCCTGCTAACAGCATCCATAGCAGAGTTCAGTATGACCTGCCACTGTAAACCAGAGGTTCCTCCAACCATTCAAAGCCATCCTTAGCATTTTGCATAGTTCTTACTATATGTAAGGAAAATCATCTGTGTAGTCTTTAGTGGCTTAACTACTCACAAGAGAAGATTAAGCATTGCCTAGTTCACAGTACTGCATAAGTGTAAATTGTGTCTTCCCTTAAGCTAAAACCGTAACAGCCCTTTTTTGAGAAAGAGACAAGGAGAACATGTTTGGTGGAGTGGAGAGGCTGTAGGTGTCAATTCCATCAAGTCGATCCTGACTTGTAGCTAAGACAGCAAAACTAATGAAATGCAGCTTTTCTAGCATAAAGACCAAGTACTACTTTTCAAGATCATTCTTGCATAAGCATTAGTTTAGATACAGTTATTAGTTATTAGTTTATATACATAATGCATTAGTTTTCTAACTGGCAACTAAATTCTAATTAAGCAACTCTGCTCATATGCAAAACAAAAACCGCACTTCAGCATACTCATTGTTAGCAGCGTGATCCTGCAGAATAAAGAGGAGTCAAGACTTCAGCCTCATAAAACAGCAGCAGCAGCAAATCTCTACTTGCAATAAAATAGACTGGAGTCCACCTAGGTTCATGAAGTTGTGGAGAAACCAAAGAACACATGACACTGTGCCCTTTTTACACTCCCTTTTCAGAATAATTTCTGCTAATCTCAGTATCTTGCTGGCTTCCAAGAAGGTCACCTGGAGGCCTTTCTAAAGCTAACAGCTTTTGGTGGCCACTGAAGAACAGGCTTGCTAGACAAAGGTCTGAACTTGGGTTTAGACATGGTCCCAGCTGTGCAAAGCCTGACTAATGCCTACCAGGTCTGCCTGCACAGAAGCTGTGTATTTGATCCCTCTGTACTGAAACATGTAGAAAATGTAATACAATATCCAAGCGTGACAATATTAAAATGTTTGAATAATTCAGAGAGGCATATACTCTTCAAAAAATTTCTCATCTACATGTGGCATGTTCATTACTTTCACTGACCAACAGGTTGCAAGAAAAACCTACATAATACAGGTTTCCTGGATTACAGATTCAAATCCCATGTTCCTTATTTAAATTGTATGGGATAAACTGAACAGAGTTTAAAGTCACAGTATAAACTCATTTTTAGGTTGTATTTCCATTTTATCAGCAGAACTTTTGTTGGTTCAGGTTTGCACAACAACCTACACAGTTTTAATCGGTAGTGGTCACGTCGAGGCCAAAATGGAAATGGTATACATAAAAGAAGAAAGTCCTTTATATTTCTGTTACAATTATTTGTTACACAAGAGGTTAGAGTGAAGAGCATTAGGGAAAAAAACAAAACCCCACAAACCCATGCCAAAAAAAAACAAAATCAAGAGGCCTGGCAGAGTTTCTGTCCTCTTTTACAGATGACAGGAAATCCCTACAGATTTTTTTCCCCCTCAAGATTCCTTTCACAGTTCATCTCTCCTGATCAGAAAGATCAAATAGCAGAGAGCGATTTCTTTCTTATGAAGCAGTTTGTAACAGGCCACATCTCTGCAGCTACAGACACAGGACTCGTGCTGACGTCAATGGAAGTGCTGTGAATTTGTGACTGGAAATGTGACCCAGTTTGATGCTCTTGTGGGACTGAAAAGTTAACGGGACACAGAGTGTAGATCAAACTATAGAGCAATTATATTAAAATGGTCCTTTTGCCATCTGAGGTATCACACATAAATCTGTGTTGTCATATCTGCCTGGTGAAACAAACACAGTTCTGATTTTCCCATCTGCAGAGGCAATGTAATCTAGAGGCTGCAAGATGGGTAACATTTGTGGGTTTTAAACCACTCCCTTGTTTTCTGTGATGAGACCAAAGTATTTAATAAAAGCACTGTTTACATAGTAGACTCACAGACTAGCACTTACCACTGTTACAGCAATAGCCAACAGTATCTCTTTTTAAAAAAAATATATAAAGTCACAGGATTTTTCACTGAGTACCAAATAATTTATAAATTTAGGATGATGATTTAACCCCCTACAAGAACAAACATGTTTTGACTGATCCTAGCGCTACCACATTATCTTGATTTGTTTCATTTTTCGGAGTTGATTTTCCCTGGTGGAGAAAAATAGTGCAAGAGTGGTACAAAAAAAATCTGTGCTTTTGATTTCCTGATGGTTGGGTGTATTGTAATAAGTGCTGTGTCACTGAAGTAAAATATTACAGTCCATATGAATTCTGGTGGGAGACTGCATATGTGCTACGTTTTTTGCAAAGAATAATTTATGATCAGACGCACTGGAATAAATGTATTGTAAACTTAGGTTTATGTAAAAACAACCTTTATCTCATACCAACTCAGTTATCTGTAGTAAGATACAGCAGCATTTTTAAAAAGCAGTGACACTAACAATTATAAACAACTTGACAGTTGTGTTTGAGGTGAGCAGCTAGGTTGTGTGAGGCAGAAGAGGCCATCAGATGCGACACTCGGAATGGCCACAGAGCATCATCTTGCCACTATATATTTTATTTTTGTAGAATTTAGGACAAGCTCAGGTATTAATTGCAAAAGCTCCATTTTTAGAATAGACAGATGCAAAATGGTCCTCTGTATCTAGCTATTTGTATCATTTTGTTACAAATCAAATGTGATTTACTCCATTAATCCTTCCTTAAGAGTATTTCGTTAGGAACAAACCATGGAGGATGTTAATTATCATACAGTAATAAAATGCTTGAAATGTATTTCATAGTTTGCACAAGAAGAATTGGAAAGTGCAGGTGAAAGGAAAGGCCTGGTTCTCACCTGATTTGCTGCAATTGTTATATCTGCTCGAAGTAAACTTGCGATAATGACATCTTAACTTAGTGGCCTCCTACGGGTAAGAAAAGTTTTGGAGAGTTTCTGTTTCAAGTTAATCTTAAGTCAGTTTGAAACAAAAGATACTGATCTTAGGTAATCTAACCTTCAGAAGTTAACTTTAAAAAGGAAGAGTTTTTAACTTTAAAAAAGAAAGTACATACTATCTGAAGCTTTGAATGACCCAAAAAACCAAAACACCAAAAAAGCCACACCCCACAAACCACTAGAATTCCTGGAACAAACCCACCACACAGAAACGCACACACTGTTTCTCACTGTTTTTTTTCCTCCTTGGGCAGATGAAACTATTCACTGAATTTAAGCCAAGCCTGAGTATCATTTAGCTTTCGCAGTAACTGTCTGGTGCTTAAGACTGAATTATTAGTTGAAGTGGCTATACTGCTTCTTCCAGCTACAATGATTTGAATATAAATTCTTATTTATTGACCTTTGTGTTTTACCACAGCTATTGAATTTTGATTCTGCAATGTTTCATGTAAACATGTTTTTATTTTTTCTTCTTGATGTCCTGTCCTTATCCATTCCAAAAATACTGAAAACTTAAGATAATCACATTTTTGAAATATGTGACACTGACCTTGGAATGGAGGGGCAAGAGGAAATAAGCTCAGTACCGGTTTTGAACAGGCAAAACACAAAATTTAGGGGCCATCGGTAGGAGACAGAGACTTGTGAACAACAAGGCTTTGATCTTCAAACTATAAGAACTGTTTTGTTTTAACACACATTTGTATGGATGGTGCTCATCTGCCTTATGATCTCACTGCACCCTTTGTTTTGTTTTCTCAGGGTTTTTCTTATGTCAAAACAAACCTATGTGTGTCTTGTTTTGAGCTCAACAGAAATAATTCTGTTCAGCAATTGTAGTTTTCAGCTCAGTTTCTTCTCATAGACTGCACTTTCTGAAGTTAGCATGTTGTCATGGGTTTGAGTCTAGTGGGTTTTTTTGTAAAAAGCAAGGAGTTGGCTTGTGTGAAACTTCAAGAGCTTCCTCCACTCCTAGGTAGAGTTGGACCCACCTCCGGCCAGGTCCAGGCCAGTCAGTGCCTCTGCCATCAAGGTATTTAAGAGGCGACCCCAGTGTTCTTTCTCTCTCTTTTGGTTTAGTCTTGTCTTCAGCTGCCCTGTCTTTTATGTTGAGGAGTTTTTTCTGTTGGAGGAGGGGGAGGTGAGAGGAGAACAAAAGAATATCGCCCTGAGGAGAAGGGTAGGGAGAAGGCTGCCAGAGCAGGACCTTTCCCTGAAGCCCATGGTGGTTGAGAAGGCAGGAAGGTGATTGCCTGCCAGTTGGGGGACTGATGGCAGCAAAAATGTCCAGGATACTTTGGTACGTGCAGAGCCCCAGGTGAGAGGGGAGAGAGATTGAGCATCAGTGGGGGACATGCCTGAAGTGATCCATGGCCCCAGTGGACTCAGGAGGAGGAAGACGATTGCCTCCTGTGAGGTGGACACCATACGGCAGGAAGGAGAGACTGTGAGGAGCCCTCTGTCTCGAAGAGGAGCTACCACGGACAATGAGTAATGACCAAATGGACTGCACCCCCCACTCCCTGCCCCCTTTGCACTGATTGGGGGAGGAGGTAGCCAGGGAGGTGGAGGTGTGGAGGGGTGAAGTTTATTTGAGATTGGGTCGTATTTATCGATGTATTCCTCTTACTATCCTACTTCATAAATGGTGGTTGTGAATTAAATCTGTGTTGTTCTCACCAAGTCGCTCTGGTTTTTTATCCATCATCTTAAATGGTAGATTATTGCCCTCCCTGCCCTTAATCTCAAACCCTTGAGCCCTTTTAGTTGAATTGTCTCCCACCACACCACTGTTGAAATAGGGGTGGAGGGAAGAATGAGCTGGAGATCGCGTGGTTCTTTGTCCTAGTCGTCTTGAACCATGACACGTTTTTGCAGTGTGTGCTACTAGAAGTGATAATGCCTGATGTTCACAGTTACTACCAAGGATTGGTATGCAGAAAGGCTCTTGCTTATACTTGCTCCTATAATAACCAAGGTAGTTGCTAAATCTCTTATAACACATTGGAAGGGCTGGGAAGTAAAAGGGATCACAAGGAGGTACAAAAATCACAGCTCCAGGAAAGAACAGACAAGACAGGTGGCCCAAAACTGACCAACAAGACTATCCCATTCCATATACATCATATTCAGTATACATCTGAGGGATCACAGGGGTTAAGCTCTCTTCTTCAGTGACTGGCACCCAAGGAGTATTTTGTCCATTCTTCTGCCCTTGATCCTCAATCCAGCTCCTGTACTCAGTCCCCCTCTGCTGCTGAGCCTGGGACTGCTGAGCCCAATGCCTGCCTGCTCTGCAGCATCAGTGGTGATTGCTATGAGGGGAGTAGTTGACTTCTGTATCAGTTCTGTATATGTTCCCATTATTTTCTTATTTTCTTGTTAGCACTATTTTTTTTTTTAATTAAAGCTGTTTTCCAATCTGTAAGTCTCTCTGCCTTATTCCCTTTTTCCTTCCTCTTTGGGGAGAGAGAGGGTTTATTAGAGAGCATCTGTCAGCATTTAGTAGCCAGCCCAGCCATAACTCATGCCAATGCAACATATTTGAATAAATCTCTATTAACTAACCACTTAGGAGAGGATATTTTGAGCCAAAGCTGAAAGGGCACACCACATTCACAGGGCCATGTGGAAGGATGCAGGTAAGATTAAAGCTGCCCTACGTGCAGCAGAACTACTAATGCCTATGGTAGTCATGCTTTCTTTCTCAAACTTGCTCCCTTTCCCTTCAAGGTAACACTGCCACTTGGTATACTTTAATATTTTAATACAGATGACATACAGATAATCTGGAACTACCAACAGTCTGACAGACAAGATAACAGCTGACAAATCAGCCCCAACAAATCACAAGCAGCAGTTGAATTCTGCTTCTTTTCCTGATACCAGAAGCACAAATATCTCAGCTTTTTACTCGGTCAAGGCATCAATTTTAAGAAGTTCCCAGGAATTTAATTTTCTATAATTTCAAGGAGATCAAACAGGTTTAAACGGTTATCAGTGGGGGACTGATAGATGGGCAGTAGATTAAATTACATATTGCATAACTGACTCATTATGTTGCAATAAACGTTATTCCTTGATAGAGTAAGACAGAGCCCTTTGGCCAAAGCAAAGAGGAGAGATGGAAGTGCATTAAGACACTAATACTCTGTAGGAGTGAGAGTGCTGACCAGTATAAGTTGTAATGGCCCATAGGACCTGAAAAACATGGCCAAATTTGTTTGTGAACATGAGTGTCCCCTTTGAGGTTCTCTGACTATATTATGTCAGAGGTACTATATCATTATCATCATTTTTTTTTTTTTTTAAATGAGGCATTGTAGTCAATCTGCAATCCTATACTACATTGTAAATGTGCATTTCTCACAAGATATCAATGAAATATCTGGAACAGAAAACACAAACCTGAAAATTAGTATTTGCCCTGGGTAAAGATGGGAACACCATATACTAAGCAGCAGAAAAAGGAGCAAGAAATGGGCTTTGCCTTAAAATACTTGCTCATGAGCCTTGTCTTTGTAGGCAAAGGTACAAGGAGGTAGAATTCACTGCAGCATGGTAGCAGTTTGGCAGCAGACAACAGCCACAGCATTGTGAAACCCTACTCACTGCATGCTACTACATCTAGAGTACTGCCATCAGCAACCAATATTGAAAATACCCGCGCTGCAGCAAAATGCTGTTTAACTAATCACTTAATTAGGACAAACAACATTAACAAACACTGTAAACCACATCCAACTTTGTGGGGCATCAGACAGTATTTGCGTTCAATAAAAAGATTTCACAAGTTGCCATCACGCCTTAGGCATATCCTCTCCGCACAGCATTCACTATGTATCACGCAGCACCATTCCCTAGCAACATGAAGCTTTATTATTAGAAACTTAAGTCCCGAGGTTATTAGTGAGCTATGAACTCACAATACTCAGAAGATAAAAACCTCTAATACTTTTATTGCGCTTATTCACCAGCTGGTGTTTTAATCATAATATGTTATCTCATTAAAAATCATTACATTAATTCTGTATGTGATTAGAAACCACAAAGCCTGTTGCACATTGCCCTAAAAAAAAAAAAAAAGTCAGCTTCCTATAGTTTTTCAGAGTGCTTTCAGGTTTATGTTAAAGCCTTCTCTGAGAAAAGGATAAAAAGGAATAGCTATACACACTAGGGTTTCCCCTGAAGTATAAATAAAGCTTGTGAAAATGAAGATCTAAGCAGATTAACATGGGCTGTGTGCTTAAAACTGGCTTTGTGCAGTTGCAGGTGGAAGGCAGGCAGACTGCCTAAGTTTTAGCTTTACCCACCAGGTCCTGAGCTCCCAGCACAGTGAAGCTGTTTCCCCCCATTTCTGTTGAAGATTAAAATAGCTTACTTGGAGAACCTGTTTTGCTTTGCTTAGTATCAGTGACATTACTTAGCATGAGCAGCGTAGTGAACTTAGGCTGAACCTGTACTTAATTACACAAAGGGAAGCCTCAAGACTGCTGCATCTTGTGAAGGCAAAATAGCCACATCCCTCCCAAGGAAAGAAAAGACTGAGAAAGGATCCAATGAGGGACAAGAAGACCCCAGATCTGAATATTACTATTGGGCAGAACTATCAGGAGGGAAACTTAGATTGTAAAGATATAATTGCCCAAGGATTTCTTTGTTTGGGGTCCCTCTCTGGAGGCACTCAGCTTGAGCTGACCCTGCTGCTGTAACATTTTGTTAAATTTATGAGATTTGCTGCCCAAGACTCTGCTTCTGGAAACCTAGGGTTTGGACTGTACTTGTTTAACAATTTCTCCCAGCATGGTGATGCCTCAGCCTTATTCTCAGAAATGTTGATTGTTGGGCTGGTATTTGCTACATGAGACCCACATGTCCACTAGAAAGTTTTTAGAAGTTTGTGAATTGTATTCAAAAAAAGTAAAAGCATTGCTGTAGAATTCTCCAGCCTCTGGAAACACAGTTGAGGACTGCACCCATCTGCTCCACAAGTAAATTAGGGTGAAGGATGAGGAAAGGCTGAGGAATCTGGCGCTGTTTAGCCTAGAGAAGAGGAGATTGAGGGGACACCTCATCGCTCTCTACAACTACCTGAAGGGGGGTTGTAGAGAGGCAGGGATTGGTCTATTCTCCCTAGTGGAGAGTGATAGGAAGAGGGGAAATGGATTTAAATTGTAGCAGGGGAGGTTCAGGTTAGATATTAGGGATAATTTCTTTACTGAAAGGGTTGTCAGCCATTGGAACAGGCTGCCCAGGGAGGTGATGGAGTCACCGTCCCTGGAGGTGTTTAAGAGACAACTAGATGTTGCATTATTGAGGGATATAGTTTAGTAGGTTGATAGAGCTGAGACAACAGCTGGACTCAATGATCTTCAAGGTCTCTTCCAGCTGAAACTATTCTATGATTCTATGATTCTGTTGTGGTGTTCTACATTATGCTGGGTCAGCTACAAGCCAGGTCCCTCCTCCTAGATGAAACTTCTGCTTCATCTTGTTTTGTTCTTCATCCTCCACATTAGCCTGTTTTTGGTCTTACGCAAAGTACTCGTGAATCAATTACATGGGCTCAGGTTTGAGACGAATTGACAAATTGCCTTTCCTGCCCCTCAAGACTTGCTCTCAGAACACTGCTTTTGGCACATGGCTGCTGCACACAGCAGGGGATGCACCAAGGAGGTTTCATTTGTTTAAGCTGCAGATTCAGATGTCCAAAATTTCTCCTTTCAAGCTGTTGAACACCACAGCTCTACTCACGCAGCATTGCTCGCAACCATGGTGCTGATTGAATGTCCATTTCCCCACCACAGGGCTGCTAAATCGCATGTCAACAGGGAGCACCGAATCCCTTTCTAAACAATAAGTAATGAAACGAGTAGGCAGGACAGATGGTGAGAAAGCTGATGTTTAAAAGTCACACAGTTAGCACTTCTCAATAATAAGCAAGACAACTGCTGCTAAATAGAGCCCAGATTGTTTTCAAGTGGACAGCCATCATGAAGGGGAAGACAACCTTGCGATCAGACCTTCCCCTAATCCCAGTTATAAACAACATACACAATTCTCAGTTTGTGGCATCTAATGGCAGGATTGGGAGTCCTATTAAATATTTCTCTTTTTCAGTAAATGTGGAGGGAAAGGGAATTGAGACTGCGGAGACCTTGTGTCACTCTCGCTCCTGTTGGTCAGCCTTCAAAAGTAAGCACCATGGCTTCCCCCAGAATCCCTGAAGAGTACCATGAGGCAAATACATGTGCCTCCAAGTCTCAGGTCAGGCAGGCAGAGGAGGTAACCTCGGCTCACCCCATTCGGGAACTATTTGCCTTGAGAGATCATTGAGTGCACAATGAGCCTCAGTCCCACCACCTCACCCTCCTGGACAGAGGCATGTTCTAGTGATAAGGGGGGACAGTAGCTGTCAGACTGGTTTATGGCCAGGCTGGTAAATTCACACAAACTCCCACTGCTTGGCATTGATCAAGTAGCTGAAATACCACATCATAGTACTGCCAGATCCCTCCCTGCCAATGCAACCTCACCAAATGGAACTGATGGTATTTGTTTGCATATAGAGATGTTCTGAATCTTATCGGCCAGAAGCATAGCATTTCTCACTATCAAGCCGTCATTTCCACTCCTGACATTTAACACTTGCATTTTGTCTTATTGAGGAATCAGAGGTATTCACTGAGCAATGGTGTCTTTTGTTTTGCAGCTTTTCTTTCATAGGCTTGAATTCACAGAGACCGTAGCCTGTGGTTCACCATTAATCCCTCAACACAAACTACAGGACTATAAATTCCCCTTCAAATGGATGATGGCTGTCCACTGGGACCAGGGGAGTTCCTAGGGCCAGGACAAGGAGGTGGTCTCAGCACAATTCAGGCTAATCCTGTGTTAGCAGAGCATCTGAAAAAGAAGCTCCTGGCTCACCCTCAGTGCCATCATGTCCCTTCCTTTCTGTCATTGAGCCTTAAGCAGAAATCTATTGGGGATATTCCTAAATTAGCTTGCCAGTCATCCTCCTATTCAGCATGCAGCAGCAACTTTCCAATTAGCAGCTTTTCTTTCATAGTAGTCTACAGTCTAAGACTCATTATTCTAAATTTATCTACAAATTGAACAGCCCTCTTTCCATCTGTAATCAAGCCAGGTACTAGCATGTTCTAAATCCTTCCTCATCTGACTACATTACTGCTCATTAATTTTCTTCCCTAGTGTTGTTATTCCAGCATCACACTACTGAGTTGTTCAGGTCAATATATTTTCCAGAACAACTTCATGTCAACAACTCAACCTCTGTATGTCTAGTCTTTAGTAGCTGTAAAATAGGCACATTTATGTCCACATCTGTTTGTAAAGCTGAGTCTTGTTCATTAAAGTATTATGTACCACTATGCAAGAACACCTGCAGAGAGGATTGTACAAACATTTCCAGCCTAGTTTCAGCTTTTTAATTACTTTTTCTTCCTTATTTTTCTAGCTGGAACATGGCAAATATGTATCTTAGGCTTAATTTAAGAAACATGAGCACTAGAGGGTTAAGATAAGAACTAAAGACAGAGAAAGAAAATATACCCTCTTCTAACAGGAGAATATTGAAATGACAGAAAAGCAAGGTCCAAAAATATTCCGATATTAAATATGATACATTGTTTGAAATCTGAAGAGAGGCAGAGACACACACCCAGTGTAGTAAACAACTACATGATGAAAATGAGCTGTAACTCATGAAATTTAGAGCAGCTCTATCTCAAAACATAGGAAACACATTCATATCCGAGATTGACAGAATCCAGAGCTGCAGTCAACCTGGCTTCCTCTTACTTAGTCCACTTTTCTTTCCATTTTGACGCACCTTGCACACTCCCTTCACAGTGTGCGACTCCTCTCCTGGCCCCCGCAATTCTTGTGTTTCTGCCTCAGAGCCCTGTGCGAGAAGAGGCACGTAGGCATAGCCAGACCTTTCCTGAACAGCAGCTACATTGTTTTTGGACACATCTTTCCCTTGTGGCATCTCAATATTACCCTTGCTATGTAAAAAGCAAGGGTGTACAGAAATCCAAATGCAGTGATGAAATGCAGCACGAGCTGCACTTCTACCCCAGTGATTCTTCCAGGTAACGGCAGATTGTGGCGTCATCTTACCTCACCAAGCATTTTTCCCACCATCCTGCCTAGTTTAAGATCCAAATTTTGTATTCAGATCTATCATTCAGCAAAACCCGATCATCTGCAGCTTTCTCAGAAAGTTGCTCCATGAAACAGAGGATGGATCTCTGCTGTGTTCCTTGCCCACCTACTGCTTGGACTAGAGCATCTTGCCACTTGCAAAAGGAAATCAAACCAAGCCTTTTCAGGCTGCAATAATTTAATCTCCCCTTTCTAGAAGATGATGAGAGCAAGCGGGAAAAGACTCTTTGTCCATGTACCATTCTGAGAGGCACCAAAGACCATTCGTGAAGGTGTATTTTTTCTTTCTGAAAACTAAATGACAGAGCATACACTGTAGCACTCCGAGGTTTCTTCTGATTGACAATATTAAATAATGTTTCCTTCAATCTTCATAAACTTCAAACTGAACACTTATTTACGCTTCCAGTGAAATACCATTATTTTAAACTGCCTTAAAATGCTTCTTCAAGTGGTCATGCTAAAATTTTCCAGCTCTTATGCTCTGAGCTGTCAAATCTATTACAGTTTTTATCTTCACACTAACTACTCCAGGAACAGTCTGTGGCTATCCTAATCCTTCCCTTTCTAACACCATAATCTCCCAATCTTTACTCAAAAAAAAAAGACATGCAAAGCTCTTATGTGCCTCCTGTTCCATTTACCAGTTGCTACGTCACTTGCAAAATTATTAAGCACACTAGCTTTTCTGCTCTATTTGATGTTTTCTTTTAGTTGTGCTCCCTCTGTTAACCTTCCTCTGTAGCGTCATTACACATAATTTGTTTCTTCAGTTTCTAGATTAGTTTCATGATTCTTTATTACTCCTTGGCATAGCTTGCAGCACCTTCCCTCAGTGCCACATTTATCACTGGCATATAATGCTTTATTGAACTAAACCAATGTAATGTGAATTCAGAATATGCATTTTCCAACACTTCCTAAGATTTTTGTTTTGTAAATGAGAGTAGATTAGAGGGAGTCTGATTATACAAGACATGACACTCAAGTCAAGCAACCTTATCTAACAATGAAGTGAGCACTGCTCGGAGAACAAAGCTAGAAAACGTGATCACCAGAGGTCCCTTCCAATCTGCAATTTTCCATGATTCTAATTCCAATCTTCCCCCTGCTCAGTTCTGTCTGGCTTTTGCCTTGGCTCCTTACCCTACCTTGCAGCTGAGTCTTTCTTTCGCCACAGTCTGTATCAAGTCCTTCTCAACAAGAGTATGTGCCCACATATTGATGAAGGGCTACAGTCACAATATAGCAAGATCCAAAGAAGGTCCAAATCTTCCCTGCCTTTGCACAGACTGCACAGCAGGAGCTGAGACCTTCTCCCGGGTGAGCGCTCCCACTACCAAATTGCACATCACGTTCTCAGCCCCGGTGTGCTCTTCATCTGCTTCTAGGTGAATCTTCAGCTACTTCACTGTGGTATACAATAGACTTGATGGAAAGAGATTGTGCTTTCACCTTTTGGTTTTGTTTTTAACAAATTACACAATTACTGGCATTGAATGTTGTGCACACACACACTGCAGTGTCTGTTTAAAGGGAAAAAAGAAGTCAAGGACAACAATTCCCTCCCTTCTTTGTCTTCCTCCTAGTTGTTCAGATGAAGCAAAAAGTTATTTTCACAGCCCCAGCAGAGTACACACTGATCATTTCTCTTGCGTGGTTCCAAGCCAATGAAGCAATGTCGGTAACTACTTTTAAACTTCCTTAATGGCACAAAGAATAACACTTGGATTATTTGTCACTTGGAAACGAGTTATAAATAATAACTTCTGTGTCCAGTCAAACAGGAAATTCTGTGACTAATGCAGAGAGGCCACCATTTTTACATCTATGAGAAAGTGCCACATAGGAATAGAAACTGCTTGTACGTAAATGCATCCCCAGGGCCACTTCTAAGGAGAGACGGAAGGTCACAGACTGATGCTTTTCTGTCCTGCTTATTAGGCCAACTATTAATAACAGTACATGTGGTGCAATGAAGGAGATCCTGCAAGCCTGTGCCTTCTGCTGCATTCAAAGCTTTCACCTTTCCAAGAGGAGCTCATAAGAAGGCAAGGATCACCTCTCTCTACCTCTGTAGGCCCTGCCCAACACTTATTCCACGTTCTTCTGAAAAAGGGCCATCCCACCCAATGTACAGGTACAAGGGTGCAGGATGACAGTCTCTGTTACAGCCTTAGGACACCAGTGCCAAAGAAATGGCTAACAACTGAGGTCATGGTGCAAAAACACAGCTACGGCCTGAAAGCTTCGTAGAAAGAGCCGAAATATGTATTAAGCATCTATTCTTTTGGTATATTAATTTCTTCAGTACAAACAACCAGATGAAGACTTTGAAGGAGTGTGTGAGAACATAAGTGGGAAGCTAATGAGTGAGCAGGGTGGTATTACCATGCCCCAAAGTGAATGTTATCTCCGCACTATGAAAGAATCTAAAAATGATACCTGCCAACTATGGAACTTTTGCTGTTTGAAGGAATAAGGATTAAATAGCTTCATGAAATGCCAGAAGAGATGAGTAATTATGCAGTGAGGCACCTAGACCAGATTAATTACAGTGTAGAAAGACAAGTCTTGATAGGGATGTTTCTGTAAGTTGGCATCATTGCAGAAAAAGCCTTCAGGTTCTAGGTAACCAACAGAATAATAATATAAATAAATAAGAAAAAACCTGACCACTATCACAAAAAAACCCCAAACAATAAAGAGCAAGCAAACAAACACACACCCACCCTCCCCCCCCCCCCCCAAAAAAAACTAACAACCCACAAACCCTCACACTGCAGGAACTATTACTTCATGTATACGATCCAAGAGCCATTTAGCAGTGTCCACTCTTTCTCCTCCAAGCCAGGAAATCCAACTCACATATTTTGGGGTATGTTTGAGGCACCTCAAAATATTTTCTTAGTAGTACACTGATTTTTATTCTTGCCTTTGAAATAGTACAACAAAATAAACCAAGAACTATGCAGAGTCTGTTACCTTTTATTTTTTAATATTTTTAATTTATTTTTAAATTTAAAGCTAGAAACTACGTAGGGGAGAAACTCGTCTGAGATCAAGGAGATACTTTTATTCTAAAATCCCAGGGTAATTGTATTTTCATTTCTCCTTTCCTTGCTTCCTTTCCACAAGGCATAAATAGGTGTTAAAGAAGTTGAATTCCTTTCTACTAGGGAGAAACCCACTGTGCCATAGCAGTCCCTCTGTCCGGAGGTATAAAGATTACTTGGAGACAATTATACTAAACTTAATTGCAGTGACTGACAAAAGCAGTAGCAGAAGCCCTATATCACCACGTATTTTATTGAAAAAAAAACCCATATACTTAAAAAATGACGATTACCAGATTCCTGCCCTATCAAAATAAAGCATCCAGAGTTTTCACAAGCTTTTTGGTCTTACATAAGCAATACTAAAACACACCATGATACTTGCTTTCAGAATGACTTCAACAGCCTTTTGTTTCTAATGAAAATAAATACTAAATTCAAGAATCACCCTAATTTACTGTCATTTTAATTAACTCACACACTCTGAAAAACTATCAGCAATTAACTTTTTTTCCATCAACACTATATCACACAGTATGAATCTCTTAAAGTTGATTTAATTTTAATACATTTACTCACAGAGATATAAAATTCTCTTTGGCTCATCTAAAAATTCTTCCCTATACTCAGCCTCCAGACAAAATTCAGCTTTTCTGTTCTCCCAGTCTAGTTTCAGGCAACTAACAAACAGCATATCTTCTGCTGTAATGCTTTCAGAATTGTCTGGGTACGATCCCACAGGCATATCATGCCCTACCTTAACAAGTTTACATTTACTTTTAAACTCTCCTTTATGAATGAGCACTGGCAGGCCCAGGTCCCAGGATCCCAAACTGCAGCCACGTTCACATGAGGGCCTTCTTCTTCTGTTTTTAGGCTCTAAGGTGTAGCTGATCACCACCATCACTCCATGGAAACTACCAAACTCAACTCAGAAGGTCTTTGCTTACCTCTAAGAATAGTCGAGCTCCTCCAGTGCTGCTGTTCCTAGGCTGAGGAAGAAATTTAACAGGGACCAAACCAGGGAAAATTTCCTGCAGGAGCAAGGATAGGAGCAACAGCAGCAGAAACAACCCCCAAACAGCTAGTGAGAAGAGCACCCAGCTGATACTCTCTACCCTTTGCTGATTGGGCATTTATTGGCTCCTTCTGGTGTAATCCCCTCATCCCAGTATTACTGTACCTGCCACTCTTCTTCCTTTCTGATGGAAAATCCCCAGTTTTACCCTAAGAATTAGGAAATAAAAATCTCTGAAAGGCCAGTGAAATCATCCTTTTTCAAGGGAAAAGATAAGTTGTCATCAGAAAAACAAGCTTATTACTGCTGCGGTTCCACTGATTGCTTTACCTACACCTTATGTATGCTTTCCTATCCTTCCTATTTCAAGTCTTCACTCTTTGGAAGAGTAAGAATTTCTACCTGCTCTGTATCTGCAAAATTTTTAGCACACATGGGATGCATTCCTGTCTGGTCCTTAATTCCATCATTATAATAATAAAAGCTGAACATTCAGAAATATCCCCAAAACGACGATTAGAGAGGAGCCTGAATATTGGGAAACAGAAACAGTTAGCTTAAGGTGTAAACTGTTTTAGAGACTGATTTTCTTTCGCAACAGACAAGCTGTGAAAATCTAGTCTTCACAGTTCAGATTTGGGTGTGAGAACTGCCAATGTTGTTGAGAGCATTCTGGAAGATAACCTGGGATGCAGCACACCTGCATTTGCAAGGACAAGCTAAGTAAGCCCAGTTTTCTTTTTGAGGGATGAGAAGATAATTTGTGCTTGTTCAACAGTCTTCACTTATAAAACAAAACTATTTCTTCTAGTTAAAAATCCAAATGAACATTTTTGCAGAAAACATTTGACGTCCTTACGTATTCTTGTAATTCTCATAGAGAAATTGTTAATGATTTTAAAAAACCTCCAAAATCCAACCGCTTTATCAAGCACTTCTCTTTTTATAACATTAAAAAATCTCCATGTTCATAGCCCATCTTTGTCTTCAAGACAGGAGTTGATGGTAGTCTTTGACACTCAGTTTCAGCTCCTTTTTATGCTCTACACAGTAGGTGGATTTTTGCCTTCAGCCAATTCTGCCTAGTGACTGCAATTAGCTGGTCACTTAGCTGTAGGCTTGCTCACAGCTTTGTTAAATTGACATTGAAAAAGGGATAATATCAGGTCAAGGATTTGTTCACCAGCCACACTAAAATTTTCATTAGATTAAAAGAAATGTCTTTTCTTGTTTAGAGGGATCATTAGAGCAATTTTAGGAAGAAATGGAAAATCTTCAGAGCTATCGTACTGTGGCATGAGAAATACCTTCAGGCACAAGCTAACAGCTTTGAGGAATAGCACAGACAGTTTAATTGCTGGTCATAGGATCTGAATTTGTTTGGTCCTCTCCAATAATCACTTTCAGCTGAGAAGTCTAACAGGGATTTGCCCAAGTGCTAACCAGTCAGCATGTATTAATACAAACTTCTGAGTAACGCTGAACCGTTCCAGATAGCTCAGGCTGTATCTTCTCTGAGGTACTACACTCCACATCTTCCTTTTCTCAGGCAAAAATATTAACAAGAATTAACAATCAATACCAACACCATACAACATTTGAAATGCAAGTAATGAGTGATTCACTCAGCCAGCAAGATGTGTTTGTTATGCTGCGCTACTGCCTGGCCACATTGCTCTCCTGAAGTGTTGATGGTGTGTAGGCAGGTGCTAACAAACATGAATCTCTTACAATTTCCTTTGAATAAACCGAAAGTGATTAAATGAATACAATAACAATGAAAAAAAATGCAAGTACTACAGGAACAGCTATATTTGGTGATAAATCTACCCTTGATTATGTGTTTTTTGCTAGTGCTCACTGACTGAAGACAGTGAGCTGGCTCTACTTCATATTTCTAGAAAGTTTCAATCCTGGTGAGGCTTTTCAATGGTACAAGCTTTTCATATTAGGGTACCATCTTTATCGGTTTTATTTTTGCTATCAAGTACAATTCAGAAATCAGACTCAAGCAGTCTGATAAGCATTTGGTTCACTCAGCCCTATACGATCAGCCTTGTGTAAACAAAAAACTCTTTACGACACATCTAGTGCCACGGACTCCATCAAAAAGCTCTTGCACATGCAAGCATAGCCTGGGTGTGCGCATGTGCTTCAAAGCCATGCTTGACTTACTAGAGCTAGACAGAAGCTGTGCTGCTTCTGCTGCCAGAATCTCTAGAGAAATATCTTCCTGTTATTAGCACTGCTCTAAGTCACTTTGAGATTGTTTTGTTGAGAAGACAAAAGTTCAAAGCCCCCTTTGGGAGACTGTGGCCAAAATAATCTCCATTGTCATGTTTTTCAGCACTCCATGAGGTAGAAAATAATAAATTTTTTAAAAATTCTTTTTAAAGTGTGGTTTTTTTCCCCGATGATTTTCTGAAGGGTAAAATGTTGTTGTCTCCTAGAAGAAATATCATCGATGTTCTCTTTGCAATACTAATCTGGTCTTTTTGGTCATTTTATTTCCTTTTCTTACAAATTAAATTGATTTTCAGAGACAGAACTCTTCAAAGATATTCCCAGAAGATCTCTGGTTAGATTAAACCAGTACTTCAAACGATAATGAATCTGTTTCTGAAGAACAAATGTTTGTCTCTTCCAAATTGTGCCTGGAGTTCCCTTGAGCTTTACAATTCAGCGAGCATTAATGTTACATAGCACAAATGATGGGACTTCTCCGAAAAGACAGGATGCAGCTGCTTATGGTTAATTAAAACTTATAAGATTTGGTGCACTGCTTTGATCTCTTGCTTTTTTGTTTCTTCACCTTTCGAGCAAAGCATCTATCAAAGTCTAAATGTATGCTGCATGTTTGTCTCAGTGAAGAGTCATGCATAGGACCTGTCTCTGAAGCTTTCAGGAAAGGGCGATTCTCATCAAGGTGAAACTGTTGACGTGTTTAGCTGTGTCTGCATTCAGTTTTTAGATTCATGTTAACAATTGTGATGGATGCACTCAACTCCTTAACCAAACTAGCAGTAGTTTGTTACAGGGTCCAAAAGAGGTAAAGGCCAGAGCCACAGCTGGGTCAAGAACTCCTCTAGAAATCCTACAAAGGACCTAGGGAGCACTGATGCATATGACCTTGGAACACCGATCATGCGATCAATGCATGATCAATGCTTTTGCGTGTGGCTTTTCCAAGATGCATTTATCAAGGAATAAAGAAAGCCATGGATACAAGGAGTCTCATGCATACCTTTCCTGTTGTATGCAATTTGACTATAAGCCAAACACCTTATACCATAAATATGACAGCCTATGCGAGCCTTCTTTGAGGTCTCCCTGCCAGGCAGCATGGCTGTGTGGGGATGATCTCCCCTTGAGCTGGGACACCTCTCAAGGTTGCTTCTGTGGGTGGAGAGATATTTTGCCAACAGCGGATCTTTGGTAAGCGACCAGTTATTGCATGTAACCTTGTAAGTATGGTAACTTTGACTTGTTCCTTGGTAGTTTGAAATCATTGTTCAAGTGATTGTTCTGTATAATAATAGAGTGAACCTCAGCATTGAACTCTGTTAAGCCTCACTTTTACAGCATCATATTAAAACCACTTTTACTAATACCTTTGACAGTGGTCATCAGCAATCTAAACAATGCATTCATGAGAACAATACACACAGCTTATGTATTCAGATGACTGCAAGCAGATGACAGTGACATAGTTTGCACACACCAACAAATATATGTGCCAAAATCCGTAGGAAAGTGTATATATCTCATTTATGAAAAAGCATGTGCCACATATTATACAGTATGCATCATTCTATAGAACACTGATACAGATATTGGGGCCGAACAAGAAGAAGATGCTGCTGGAATAGATGAAAGCCCATACTGCTGCGTGAGCTATAGCAACAAGGTTCACATTGCTTTCATATCCGCTCAGGGAGTGACACAGCTCCTAACAGCAGAACGTTGCATCATTTGAGGTAAAGAGGCTATTGCTGTACCAAGTCAAATCAGAACAAAAGCAGAGAAACCTGCAGTTCTTCCCCTACCTTTCTCTATTTTGCAAAAGGAATAGCTAGTCTGTGCACGAGAGCGTGGGGCAGAGCATCTGAGCTAGCAAAGACTAGGGGGAAGGCGAGGTGTGTGAACTCAGGCACAAGCAGACATAGCAAAGTCACTTCAAATCCCAAACTGTCTCTCTATCCAGTGGTGCATTGTATTGCATAGATGCAGCCATCTGGAAATAGCTTGAGAATCTCTGCACTCTGTTATACACACTGGAGAAGCCCTTGCTTTAACCTCTGTGAGTGCTGGGGCTGGTCTACAGCCTAGGAAGCAAGAAAACCTGAATGATACCTCTTCAGTCTCTGCATAGCACATACTACTCAATTTAAATTTGCCTGAGGGTGTCTCTCATCAGCCACTAGGATAAATTTTCCACTTCTTCTCAATTGGGTCTTGGAAACCTCTCTAGTAAAAGCAAAACCAACATCATACTACTTCACTCTTTCAAAATGGGTAGATTGTCATATTGCTCTTTCAGGCAAATACGGTCCAAAAATAGCTGTGTTTTTAACATGACTTTGTGCAGAATAAAGTGCTCAGTGGTTTACCTTGATCAAGCCACCTGGAATGAAGAATGAGAAAGAATTCCTTGTAATTTTAGCAGGATTTATCTAACGACTCTCTTTAAAAGATCAAATGCTAATTTATCATAATCTTCAGCCATTGTTGTTGCCATGAAATATTTAATGAAAAGAATATCCAGCTCAGTATCTTTTTATCTTTAAGAGTTTTTAAATGAGCAATTATAACACAGAATAAGGCTTCATTTTCTGTTGATTTTGATGATTAGTGACTTCTTAAGTCACTGCAAACCTAACACAGCCACAGGAAAATTACTTGAAGAAGGGGGAAATCACCTCTGAAAGACTAACTGGAAACATGCGACCGTTATAAGGATCTTGCTTTATTGATAGAAATGTTTTAACAAAAATTAATTTGTGTGATTCACAGCCCTTTGAAGCCAATGGAAAAATGCATACTTACCCTAAGAATTTTGTTTGGACTGCATTATATACAAAAAGATCTTTAAAGTTACATTCTCAAAAGCACTCCCCTTATGATTAAGGAAGTTCAATCCCACGGTGTTTTGAAAGCATACCTCTTGGCAATGTTTTTTTGGCTTGAAATCTCTTTGTGTAAGAACAGTTGCCTGACTTGAGAGCTTGAGTGCAAGTTTGTAGGACAGACACATCAAGCTGGGTGAGACAAACCCAGTCTTGCTGCCCCTTCTCCCCCACAGTCCCTGCTCTTTACAGCCCCCACAGCTCCCAGCAGTCTTTTTCTTCCTCCTTTGGCCCAGCCATTGCTGTAGCAGCAGCACAATCAGCGGAGGCTGAGTTCCTCCTGTTCTGCCTTTGATTTGGCTTTGCCATCTCCCGTGACAATTTCCCTTACCACCTACCAAGGACTAAATGTCAGTCCCTGTCCCAGTGATGCTGCAGCAGGACGGGTCTCCAGCTCCCCACAGCCCTGCTCAGCCATGGGCCCCAACAAGATGGGACCGACATGGACCCATCCATGGGCCTGTGACCCAGCCCAGCCTTGGTTTCCCCCATCCCCAGTGATGCCGGTGTCCAACACCCAGGGCTGCCCCAGTGCCCTGCTCTTGGTGGGACACAGGAGAGGCCCTGGCTGCCAGGTCCTGCCCTGTCACATGAAGGAACCATCCCAGTGCTACTGGCCTCCTTGCCCCAGGTCTCTGCAAAACCTACAAGGAAATTTTTGGTTGCGAACCCTGATGAACAAGGGTGTTTCCCTAAAGATTGGGCTTCAGGACCTGAGCCTCTCTCTGCAAGTGTCAGGGGGCACATGGAAGCTTTTCCTAGGCAGAGGCTGATGGACAGCTTTGGTCAGAGCTGGTCTGCATGCAGGGCAGCTTCCGGGTCAAACCTGGAACTACAAACGCTCTTAAGGTTTGTAATATTAGGCACAAAGAGATGCACAGCCCTAGTAGCGAGCAAGATCTTTAACCTATCACCGTAGCTCTTCAGAAAAGTGAGCTATCAGAAAATTCACAGAGGAAAAACCAGTTTAGGGTGAAATCAGCATTGCATGGAGTCTGCAGAAGTTTATTCTCACAGGATTTCATCCTCACTTCTGTAAAACTCCTTGTGACTACTATTGATAAATTTGTATCAGCAACCCTTGTAGTGTAATCTCTATGCCCCATGTGTTTCTGTTGCATGACCCTCACCTATGCCACAGTGAAGGCGTGGTTGGTCCTTACCATCAGCCACAGGCATTCAGAATTAGCTTTAAGCAGTCTTCAGATCTTACTGAAAGTTGTTATATAAGAGTTTCTCTTTCAAGAGTGGTGTGGCTTAATCTTCAATATTAGTCACTAAATTCAAATACCAAAACAGATTACTTTTCTCTCTATCAGATTAAAAATATTTAGTGTCACAACCTAAGATGAGAATTGGAAAATAATAAAGAAAGCTTAATGGAAAATACAGTGATATTAATGATATGTACTACTTAAAGCTCTTAGGTTAAAGACAAAAGTCATCCATCATCTAAAGTAATGCCATTGAAGGTAGCATCCAGGTACTGGGTGTATTTCTTTACCAGTGGATAACAAGACTTTGAGTGTTAGAGTCTCAACTCACTGCTATAGATTTTTAAAAGTAGTGCTTTTGTTCTAGTGGAAGCAAAATATGTATATAAGCAGAATTTGTTGCCATCCAGAAAAAAAAATGCAACGGCATGCCTTAGGGAGCAGCATGCCAATGCTGCCTTTGCTAGCACCTGGAAAACCAGGCTGGCTACTGCTGTGCAAAGAGATGGGTGGTCATGCGAGGTGGTGGTAAGTGGTAAAAACATAAGCAGATTACTTCAGAGGATTCAGCTGCCCCTGAGCTATTCTCAGCCATCTCCTCCCTGAGATGGCAAAATTCAGTATTATCCGTAGTGCTAGCAAATATTGAGCCAACAGCCATGAGACTGGAACAGAAATGAATTTTACCCTTTGCTCCAACTAAGTGGCTACAAGCATGTAAAAGTTGGAAGATTGTTATCTGTCTTAGCAATAAATAATGCGGAAGACACAAATTTTTTTTAAGACGATACCATTTGCCTGAGACCTGCTAGCAGGCTCATTACTGATGTGTACCAAAATTGTGTAACTTCATGGATGGATGTAGACAACCCCCAAATCTTGAGTTCTTGCGTTGAGCTGGTAGAGTTTTAGTCAGTACTTCCAGTCTGAAAATGGCACAGATGTGTTACAACTGGGTGTTTATGACTGGCAGGTTGTGACAGGAGCGAAGGAGATCATCTACTCATCTCTCCATTTGGATTTATGTTACTCTGATATGGAATCTGATTCTTCTCTTTTGAATCACTTGCCATACAACATTAGATTTGATTTATCCTCCAGTTTGCATAATCCTCAGAAAGGTTTGAGAAACATAAATTTACCAAATCTTTCTATAAGTAGGACATTGTCCTATAAATTACTACGTTTTCCATCCCTCTCTGCCCTCACATCCTTCTCAGACATCAACTCTTCTGACTTATCATGCACAGGCCCTTCTACTGTGTAACCTATGCCACAGTACAACAGCTGCTTGTTTTATATTGAATCATTTTTAATTACAAATTGCAAACATCGTATTAAAGAGCACGTCCTCAGCCTGTCATACTTTAGCTCCTTGTTTTAAATTCTCTTCTTTCCCGACACATGAATTCTCAGAAGATTTCTAACATTGCATTTTTAAATGGAAATTTCTGTTTATAAAATTCGTTTTGTGTTTTGGCACAAACTTGACAAGGGGAAAGGTGGCTGTGCAGAGAAGACAGCTTAAATGATGTATTCTGAAAGTTATTAACATGTACATAAAAAGATTAATCATTTTGTAGGTCAATCCTGGAATTAGGATGCTGATTTTCTGAGCAGTGTAACAGCATCTTAGTAAGTGAAATAATTAAAAGGCTCCTTTAGCACAGAAAATGATGTCCACTTGAGAAGTCTGTTACAATATAATGGGCAGAAGTTTACAGGATTCAAGCACCATTTAATGTTTCCCTTGCAGTCTGTTATGTTGTTTTTTCAAGTTACAGATACAAAAATAAAAGCCCCTGGATTTGCTGAAACACAGTGTGAAGACACTTTAAGAATGTAAAAAAAAAAAAAATAAATTCAAAGGGTTGTGTTATTCAAGAAAAATCTGTGTTCTCTGGTGAGGGAAGCAGACTTTGCTATCTAGCAAACAAATTAAAGGTATTGGTTGGAGACTTCTTGTGCTAAATGAAAGCTGTTCAACTTTCACTTTCTGCCAAAACTACTTTGTTTTGATATTTTCACAGTTTTGGTACTTGTTTAAATCTGTTTCATATTACAAACCTTCTTCAAATCAAGGTGGTTACCTTTCGGACACCTGAAGAGATGTCTTGACATTTTGAATTTCACTTTGTTTACTGTGAAAGACATATCAAACCAAGTGAGCATAGCTGTTTTGATTTTTTTTTCTCTATTTAAAAGAACAGAAAGAGATGAAACAAATGAACCTTCAGCAAAACTCAGTCACCTGTAACAAACATAAATGCACGTGCTGGGCCACTCAGAAATTTGCATGTCATTGTGTACTACTTGTGTAGGTATGCAAATGTGCTAATACATGTTGGCATTCTCTACTTATGCAAATTTCAGACTGAAGACAGAAAACCACAGAAGCAAACCAGACGAACACTCTGAAAGATTCCAGACAAGCTTACAGAGAGCTTGTGGACCAAGTGCACAATCAGAGAAACTGCAATCTGTGGTCAAAGAAACAGATCTGCTGCTGGTTTATTCAGCTGCATACTGGGAAACAAAACCTTGCACATTCTTTTCAAAGAAGTATGATTTAATCAAAGAAACCTCTGTTTTCATCAGGTTTGTTCCCTAAAAAAAGAATGAAAACAATGTTTGCTTCATCTTTCCTGTTTAATGATGGGGAAGTACATGATTATTCAACCCTTTACCAACTGTATGCCTATTTTAGCCCTCTTTAGTAAACTATTTATCAGATTGAAAGTCAGTCATTGCACAAAACACCAAAAAAAGACCAATGGTAGGTAGAAGAATACTCAATGCCATTGAAAAAATGGTCATAATTACATCTAGTATATTTCAATTCATGGTATTAATTTACAAACATCCTTAAAACTGTATTCTTTGAAACTTGTTTCCTAAGTGAGGTAGGAGATGTTCTGTTTGTCTTATGGCTCTTGGAGCTGGAGTTTACGGAGGATACTGAAACCACAAGATTTGCAATGGAAGTCTAAGAGATGGCATCGGTAAATCACATCACATCATTTCAAAACTAAGCAGCTGATCCAGCACTTTTGCAGACCAGATTCTTAAGATTTCAGGGCCGTATATTCAGATGGCCAATGCTGCAATTAGGGTTAAGGTTTCCTGACCGTCTAAGCTATTAGGCGATACTCAAATTTGTAGCAGCACTCATCTGCTAGCACTAACTGGTTATACCTTCAGAAGATTTGAACATTCTGTATGTTGAGATTTTTTTAAAATATGCCTTCTGTATTGGTGCTGAAGTGGGAGCTGACAGCCGGTGCATGTATATTAACATTTGAATCATACCAGGAGAGTGCTTTTGCAGTAAATCTCCAGTCCATGCCCAGTTCTCATGCTGTGGCTTTCCTCGTGAAGCTGTCTCAGATCACGGAAGCCTGGCTCCTTCCACATCCCTGCCCAGCTGAAAGTCATGCCCGGGGAGCACCTCTAGAGCAATTCAAACACACTGAGGCAGCCAGCCCACAGGACCAGGCAAGAGCTGGTCTGAGCTACCCGTCTCACCCTCTCGCCTCTGCAAATACACGTAGCGTGGGTGCTGCATCCGCAGCACCAACTGTTTTGTTCTGCAGATCTGTTCTTATTGCGGTGTACTACTTGCTAACACAGACATAATGCGACTTAGCTAGCATATGTACAGTGCACAATGGGAAATGGGGCAGAAACACAACTCAGAGTTGTTTCATCACTGAGGACACTGGGAATAACATGGATAAAAGTTTCTTTAGCGAGGGGCATAACCGCGTGCTTATCTACTCTTACTGCTTTCAGCAGGACCTCAGTTTTGGTGCATACTGCTGTGCTGGGTCATGAGGTTGTACCAAGATGAGGTTCAAGCTAGGAGGACATCTCTGCATGTTGATGTCCTTTCTTACTGCAGACCATGTAGGACATAATAATTTCCTAGCACCCAGCTCTGTAGCAGCCAGAGAAAACCTTTTCTGTCTCCAGTTCCTCCTGAAGCCAACAGTGTAGCAGCCATCGCAGAAGGGTTTATTCTAGCTAAAAAATGCTGGGCAATATAGAATTCAAAAGGAAAGGTAGCAGTTTCCAGTGAAGGAAAGAGAGGAGAAGTCAAGCAGCATGTAAAAAACAGGAAGAAATTCAGTTTTCTGGGTGCAATAAACTAATCGCTAGTTGCACCTCATTCTAAGGGCAATAAATAGCAAACCAACCTAATTTCTCTGACCTTGGGCACAGTTCTTTCTCATGGACTGCATCCTTATGTTTGGTTCTTGCTTTCAAAGGCACAAAAGCAACATAGAATATTCAATAAATCTATGCTATAAAAATAATGTGTAGGACAGACTTTCCTTTGCTCTAAGATACAAAAAGCTTGCACAAAGATAAATAAATCAGCCTAGTGCAAAACAGTGCTCTAATAGTTTGAGGAGAGTATGTGGGAAATATAAGAGAAAACCTAATAAGGTTTCTTATTCTGTGGCTGTCACCATGGTATTTGAGCACATTCCACAGCTAATAGGACAGTTTTGGGGTTGGCAGTGGTTCTAAAACTTATTCATATGGAGTTGATGAATAATGTGAAGAATGTATCTGCATATGTACAAGGGAATTATGAATCCTGCACATTAGTGGAAAAAACTCTAGCAGATCTGGTGTTTTACTCCATCCATTAACATTTAATCTTAATGCCTTCCTTCCTTCTTGGATAAACAATTATAATATGAATCCAATTCAAAGCCCAAGGAAATCAGTGCTATTTACCCAAATATATTAACTTTTGGCTAGATTGAGTGGCTGCAACCACCTTTTCTGCGGAATTTGACATTTAACGTCTAGGGGGAGTTTGCTCTTAATGTACCACCAGCTCAGACAAACTGGGACAAGTTTTAACAGATCCTGTCATATACAGGATAAGTCCCTATCCACTGTAACTCCTTTTTGTTTTTTTTTAACCTTTTTAATATTTATTTCTTCATTGCCAAAGCAACATTGCTTGTGAATGATTACATAGGTAGCCTAAATACCTGCATCATACACTGTAGTTATTTGAGTGACTGCAAGGAGACTCAGAATGCTCTCTCTCTATATTTTTTTTTCTTTGTTCTTATTTAATCTAAATTGAAAACACTGTTAAAACTTGAAATAAGTAGAACTTGCAAAAGATGCAAACCACCAAACAGCCAAGTAGGACTCAGAAGGAGTTTTAACATTTTAAACCAGAATGAACACAGGTATCTACATAAGTGTTTTTTCACCATCTTGGACATCTAAGTCATTAAAAAGTTCTCATTAAAGTGACTGATGCTGTTTTCAAGCATTTTTAAAAATATATATTAAAAAGACACATAGCAGAAGACTTAAAATAAAAAAAAAAGAAACAAACCACCAAGCCACACACCAAATGGAGAAAGCTGCAGAAAATCTACTTCAAGTCAAAGGACTTGTACTTTTAAATCCCTTTACTACTTTTAAATGCTTTTTAACAAGTACGTTAAAGAATTTCCTTAAGTTTTCCTAAATTTCTTCAAACTAATATTTTAAAAGGATGGTAAGTGGGATTGTCATTTCCAAATCCAACGGTAGAACCTAACATCTGAGTTTAATTAGCTATAAAAAGCTAAAAAAATCTAGCTATAAAAAGCTTTAAAAAGTAGCTACATAAAACCACACCAATTTTAAAGATTCAAGGTGTGAAAACCTAATTTCCAAAACCACATGTATCCAAAAATGCAAGCAGCATATAAATTAAACATTGTCTTCTAGAGGAAGTCTGTAAAATTGCTAAGAACATAAAACAGGCAAGAAAATACTTCTAGAAGGGAAGAAGGATCAAAAGAAAGATCTTTTGGGCCTGGAAGTGCATTGACATTGCAAGTTCTACTAAAAATCCGTACAAGGGGCTAACTCAGAACCGTTTGTTCAGTTGAGGTCTTGGAGCAATAACTATACTTTGCCTCTTCTGCTTTGTATTTGCCAGGTTGAAAATCCTCTGTATTCTCAGCTCTTCTTTGGCACTTTCTGATGGCTAAAAGCAAATGGGCCACCAGCGAGGCCAGACCCCATGGTTGTTAGCTCCAGTTGAGGAAAAGCAGCCACTTGAAGCCTGGCAGGAGGCATTACCACCTGTCGTAATACCCTGACACTTTGCTTTTCACTACACACCGTACCAAATGCAAGGCAGTCCAGGCTAGGCAACTCTGGCAGTGATTCAAGCTGTTAGCTCTGGAGCTGGGGATGCTGCTGGCTTTAGCGACCATCCAGGTTTTGTTCCTTGTATTTTGCTGAATCTGACTACTCCTTTGCACCTAGAAATATGGCAGTTGCAGAAAAGATGCACGTGTAAGCATGCACACAGAGAAACTAATATTTTAAAAAGCTCAGGATATAGCTTATAGAACTGTGAATCTACCTGAAGTCACGGCAAAAGATCCAGCTGAACGGCTCGAACTTGACTGCCACCTATACCCCAGCTAGGAAGTCTTTATCCAGCTCATGTATATACATATTTATACTTTTCGCAGCTCGGTTCTTCAAACGGCAACGTTTCCTTAAACTGCCAGGTTTTGAGATTACTTGTCCGCAAAGTAAGATTTTTACTGCTCTTCCTTGACTTTATTTTCCCTCATCTCAGTCAGAAATTTCAGTGCAAAAGGCGTAATGGCAGAACCTGGAGGAAGAGTAAGGTGCTCAAAGAAAGTTGTTAATGATTGAATTATCAAAGGTTTCCATCTACTGGAAGGGGGAGAATTTGCCCTGTAGCTTCAAGGAAACCAGAAAATTCAGATCATTCAGAAAAAGTGGCAGATAAAAATTTAAAAAAAAAGAATCAGTTCCAACACTCGTGGGGAAATGACCTCGTCTGTCCTCTGTAGTCTCTCTGTTAAACAGATGAAATACAGTTCAGAGTTTTAAAAATGTAGGGTGGGGTTATTTTCTGGTGGTTTTTTTTTTTTTTAACAGGCTTCTTTAAATAGCTTGTTTTTTAATATATTCTTAAAAGGGCACTGCTGTGTGTTTGTCTGAAGGTAGAGGGCATGTTTTATGTGAGACAGACATCAATGCCACCAGTCTTACGCAATTCAGTTCTCCTAGAGAAGTGCTCTCCAGTGTAAGGTCTATTCACGCAATTTCATCTCAGATATATTCTGGGAAGCACACACTATAATCCAGTAGTAAAAAAGCATATATATGTAATAAACTATGTGGAAGAAAACTGCAGCGTTCAAGAAAACTCCGCATTTTGAGTTCCTGTTTCAAAAGCATTTCAAGTATGTTCAATATAACAGACAAGATAAACAGACAATTCATGCATCTCCCGTTTATGACTCACTCAAAGTGAAGTTTTCTTTGCTTCCTCTACATCACTAGTTTCTGTTACAGCAAACTCTGTTTAGCACAATGGTGCTGATTTTTTTGTTGCTTTAAACTGCTTTAGGTCAGAAGTACAGATACATATTTTGAACCCTACAAGTGTCTTGGAACAAAGATTAACTAGTGAATCCCAATCTCAATGCTTACGTTTTCTCTAAGCATATGACTGAATTAGCTTCAGCCAAATTTACTTCCCTACTGGGTTCCTATTTATTTATTTATTTATTTTCATTTGGAAGTGTTGCTCCTTAAGATGTTTTGCAACTTTTCACCATACTTCTCTATCAGCTACATGTATAGAAATCCAAAGCAAGCCCACTGAAGAGGCTCTTGAATTTTACTGTTGTAATTTACAGAAAACTTTTCACTTACTCTACATCTGTTGGTAATGATTCATAGAGCTGAACAATATTAGTAACATACTGACACCTCATCTTCAATTTTTCTTTTCCAACTTGTCTTAGACTTGTCATAGAACGTGATGATGTTCCAAGCAAAGGACATTTCGTGCCTTAGCAGATTTCATTGCTTGGATTTGAGTACAACAATGGAAAAAGCACCCTGGCCTGTCTTCCTTGCAATGGCTGTTGCACTGACATACTGAAGTCCTCCTCCCCTTTACTGATGCTAAAGAGCGAAGTCCTAGTTTTTCCTTCATTAGTGAGCTAATCCAGACAGAGTAGAAATCAGCCTACCATGCCTTTTATTGCTCCTAGCTCTAATGGTTGTGCTGACATTTCCAAAGCATAATTGTGTTATTTCTTGAAATATTTTTAATTGTGATTTTTACATCTGACAAGAGTACTGTTCCTTATGCTGATGGTACATTATGCAACACTCCTTTAATTTCTGGTGTGTTTGCCAATTCCAAGGTGGTGTGGGCTCCATGCATCAGGCACAGAAGTAACAATTTTTGTTGAGGAATAAAACAAATAATTGTCTGAATTCACTTGCTACAAGCTCACTCTCACTCAAAATAGTGAGTCATCCAGGTTCCTGCTTTTGAATGAGAGTCAGTAATGAGCTACATGCATCAACTGTGTTTACATTTTTGTATCAGAGAAGTTGGTGGTTTACATATGAATACAAAACAAGCTTCATATGGAAAAAAATTTCTCAATGAGACTTTCACATTTTCTCATTCATAAGTTAACAATTTCCTAATAATTTAGTCATGTACAAGAGATCAGAGCTGTTCTGCTCTAGGCATATGAGCATTTTCGAAAGGAGCAAGGTAGAGGAGAAAAATTTCTTCCAGAGAAGTTAAAGATCAAGAATCTTTGAGAAAGAAGAGCTGAAGCTGAACAGAAGTCAAGGTAAGGGGTTTAAGATAAAAGACCATGCATTTAGACAGCACACTTACTGAGTGTGCAGAATGTGCAAGAGAGCCGATTCCCCAGCCCTGTGGGTTAGGAACAGACTGCCAGCGGTGCAACAAGGCAGCTCAGATTTGATCTCTGCACACGCTGATTGAGCACAAATCTTCAATTTCTGCCTCCTGTGTCTTGATAAACTTCTGTATACGTGCTGGCTGTTTTAGAAATGAATGGTTTTCTTTACTTATGTTTCAACTTGGCTTGAATGAAGAATGATCCTGAAGGAGCTGGTTAACAGTGGTGTTCAATATGCCTGGGCACAGAGAACTCTAATCTGGACTCTATGTCATCTCATATATTTCACCACAAAATAAAACACTTGCAGCCGATCTGAGAACCAAATCTAAGCAGCAAACTGTCTCGCACAGAACAGCATCAGCCAGGAAATCTCTCTAGCATGCAGCAAAGAAGTGGGGAATATATAAAAGCCTTAAGGGCCCTGCAACATCATTTTTATTGGGGAGCTGACTTTGATGAGACATCATCTGATGACAGCAGAGGATTTTTTTTAAAGAAGTAGTATATGTTTTAGATTTTTCCATGGAAAAGATAATATGTTCTCAAATCTGCATTTCGGAATGTGTACAAGTTATAAGAAAGAATTGGAAAGTTCAGGTTTGGAGATAATTCAGAGTTGTCAGACAGTTTTTATAACTTTTCCCATTTTTCTTAATTTTTTTTTAAAAAGTGGATCTGCTTGCTGCCATGGAAGGTTGTAAAATATGTCAGATTTTCTCTAAAAATTCCACAGAACTTCTCTTGATTTTGGTAAGGCTTCAAGAACATCCATAGCATGGCTGTGTGATAGTTAGTGTCCTTCGCAAATGTAATGGTCTTTTTTCTGTAAATTAAAAACTTGGGTGTAGCCAACAATAAAAGCATGAATATTGAAGCTTACCCAGTCCTAATCTGAGTAATATAGGGGAACCAACTCCTTAGACATGGAATTTTAACCATTTCTTATTTACCACTGTATCTGCAGATTGAATAGCACAAGTATTTCCACCTTTTCCTCCAGGATGGGAATGATGTGGCAGAGGAAAGAATGGACACAGAGGAAAAGATCTCATAATAAGTTTTCTTCCACTTCCATCAAAAGGAGAGGATGACCCAACAAAATGAACTACATCTCCCCAGAAAATCATTGGTTGAACCTTTAAATAGCTTGTTATTTAAATGTCCTGCTTGGCATTTTGGGCAGACAAAATATTGGAAAAAAAATGTGTTTGACTAATCGTTATTAATTACAGCAGAATCTGTCAATCTAATGTATTCAAACATAAAATTAAACCCCAGTAAGATAGAAATATATGAGCTGTGAATGGTTCTGCAGTTTTTTTCATGGCTTTTTTAATTTTTTACTTCTATTTCCAATTTTATTTGTTCATAAACTCTTTTTATATCCAGTTACCCTCAGTCCTTTTACTGCTATGCTTTGGCAGTCACAAACATCCCAGCTCTCCAGCTGTGTATCATTTTTTTCCCCTCTAATGAATTGTAGCATTTTCTTATGTACAAGATGTCTGAGTGATATGCAAGATGTCTGAGTCATGTGCAACACATACATATGTACACTGCTCTTAGGCTTACTGACTCCTTATTTCCTCTAAATTTTCATCACAGCAACATTAAGCAGCTCCTTGGCTTTGGTGATTAAGCCAGCAAGAAAGGTACTATCATGCCACTGAGTTTTAACATGCACATTGTACTTAAGAGAAACTGCCTTTAAACCAATTACATTATCTTTCTAGAATGAAATTAGACCATATTCCTGCAAGATATACAAGGATACGAGATTTTAATGCTAATTTACATAGCATGTGTTTAAAACATTTCATTACCATTTATTTTATAAAAAGGTATGCTGTTAAGTCCATGCCTTAATAGGAAAGGCTCATAAAATTATTGGGGTTTTTCTTAGCATGAAATAAACTGATGTTTTTTTCCTTAACATTTACTCTCTTCTTCAAAGGTATGGATACACATCATGAAACTTTTCTACACAAACTGCTCTTAGATTTTTTTTTTTTTTAATCTCTGTTTGTTTCTTGTTGTTTTCTTGTTCGTTTTTGTTTTTTAAAAATACACTTTTGACTGCAAAATCACCTGTGGTTAGAACTGTCAGGGAAAAAACAAACAGCTAATGCAAGGAAGACGTGAGATAAAAATCTCATGGTAACATGGCAAGTGTATCAATTCAAAATACGTACATATATATTTAAATGTTTGATTAGGGTATAAAAGCCCCTATGGGAATATACAGTACACTAAGGATGACTGAAATCGTTGGTGTTTCACTTACAGATGTAAAATTACCAGCCCATCTCTCACCCTGGACACCACTGGATATTTACAGAAAGAGTATATGGAACCAGGTATACAGTGTTTTTTTCCCCTTGGACAACCCAGCTAAGCATCTAAAAGTCAGCAGCTCAGGTGCTTTCCGAGACGGGCTTCAAAGAGACTGTTGTATTTAGTAGCTGTTGATGGAACTATATTCCATCAATTCCATTTAATTCTTTTTGAAAGCTATTTATACTTTAAATCTTTTGTCATAATGAGGGTATTAAAACATGTCTTACTCCTGATATGAGAAATGAGAACAATAATCCCTATTCACCTTCTTCCTACATTTCACAATATGATATACTTCCAGTATATCACATCCTAGATGCCTCTTTTTCAGGCTGGAGTGTCCTCTAGTATTTAAATTTCTGGTTTTGACTCTGATTTAGTCTCTTCTTACATGGAAGCTGTTCCATATTTCTGTCTTTCTTCTCAATCTTTAAGACAGAGGGACTATAATCTCAACCACGTTGCATACATAGTCAAAATATTCCCCTTTCATTCCACTTCCTTTTTTCTGATTTTTTTTTGTAACATTTAGGTCACCTTTCCTACCACCAATGATATTTTTTGAGAACGAACACCAAGATCACAGTGACTCCAAGTTCTTTCCCTCACAGGCAAAAGCTACAACAGCACCTGCTTATTTTAGCTCGGGTACGCCACACTTTGCATTTATCAATATTGAAACCTACCTACTGTTTTATCACTCAGCCAGTTTCACAGTGTCAGGAGAGCCTACTGCAGTTCCTCAAGGAGCTTCGTCTTGACTAGCCTGGCTGGTCCTGTAGCAATGGCAAGCCGGTACCCTGCAGCCGCCTGCTTTTGCAACCCCGTGCTGGCAGTGCCCAGCAGCACTAGTCCCGAGCCACCTCTCAGGTATCTCCCTTCTCATCTTGCTCTCCCCTCTAAGAAGTGACTGCTCACCCCTACTCCCTCTCCCTGCCTTTTCAAAGGCAGGCTCTTGCCTAAATCGTGATCAGATTTGGAAGAGGACTGAAAAATGCCACAATCGAAGTATCTTCTTGTCCACTAGAGGGAAGTGCCTCCATAATTAGGATCTGATGCATGACCATATAGAGCAAAGAAATTAATGTTTTGTTTTTCTAAACTGCAGGGTGATACTTGTTTTGAACTTTAATAGTTAGAATTAAATTAACAAATGAAAAACTACATCTTCTAAGGACATTGACACATGAGGTAATAAAGAACATTTTAAATTTAATTGTGTTTGGCTTACCTTAACGGAGACTTCTCTGTTCAGTGAAATCTTGCTTTTGGCTTAATAGAGTCACAGAAAATTGCCCTAGAAGAACAACTAAAGAAAAGGAAGGTTGGATTTGTATATCTAGAAAAATCTGTATTGTGTTCAACTCCCTTAAAGCAGAAATACCATTAACCTTATATGAAATGATGAAATTATTATGAAATAATTGTCACTCTAAAGATGAGTCACAAAGAAGTCACCTGAATAATGTTATATTTATCTCTGCAGTGACACATGTAAACCCATCCCTTTTAATTCTTCTGCTATTTATATGGTATAATCAAAGAAAAAATGGTAAAGGTAGGAGTATCAATCTACTGAAACATTTAAGCACACCAGTTATTTCATAAATTTGAACACTATGCTCACAGCTAGACACCTGCTGTGCAAGAACCCGAATGCTTTATTTCCCACAAAATTTAGGAACTTAAGTATGAGAGGACCAGGTCATCTGCAGACACAGTAGGACCACATTACATTCTAAACTTTTTTCCGTACTGAAATCTGATACAGACCCTACCACTTTTAGCACATTTTAGAAATACTGCAATGTCTTCAAAGTCTGATTGTTAAAATTCTACAACGGACTTAACAGCTTATAAGATTTTGGATATTAAACCCCTGTGCAACATTACTCAAGCTGAATGAGCTTTGAGTTCCTACTTCACTGAAACTCTATCACTAATTTGAATTTTCATGATCAAATAATAGTCTAAGAGGAGTTTAATGGGAAACCAGGTATAACATGGAGGTAAACTCACTGTCTTGAAACAACTGTGTTTAGACAACATTGCAGATATATGACCCAAACACCATAACATTGTCACTTAACTCTCCTGAGTGAAAGAATTCTCATTTTGTTATACAATAAAATTACTATTTTAGTATAAAGGGAAGAAATTAAATAAGTGATAAACAGGAGACAAGATGTCAAAACAGTGACTCTTGTTCTTCTCTGGCAGAGGTCTGCAGCCTGTTTCACACTGATTCAGCCTGCCAAAATTCTTATGGCTTCAGTACTCTGGACTTCATTCGAACCCTTCATGCCCTTCAGCAAATCTTCCTACTATATGCTCCTATCAGTTAAAACACTTTAATAGACTGCCAGGAGAGGACAATTTCTCTTAACTCTCCACATTTGTGGTTTTCCCAGCAAAATGGGAAAGGACAAAAAAAAAAACCAAAAAAAAAAAAGCCTTCCAAGGCTTCTAGCAATTCTCCCTTTAGGTTTCCTAAGGATAAAAGAAGGTTGTATTTGCCCTGAGCTTCATTATTTTTTCCTCCCCTTGTACCTCAAGAGGAATCCAGATGTGAGGTGGGCAGCAGCCCGTGCCCTGTCTGTGCTCCTGTCCTGGGGAAGGCAGAACCTCCTGACACCACTTCCCAAGCTGCCTGTGCCGAGGCTGCCCTGGGAGCCAGTGACCCGCCCAGAGGTCAGGAGGAATTTTCCTGCCCAAACACACCCAGTTGAGAGGACACATCCTTTCTACAAACACAGCCCCACTTCAGAGCAGTTCTGGAAGAAGGGTGGGTGGCAGAGGCGACGCATGCTGGGATTCCCTCCCTCTTCTGGGAGGTTGGCACCTCCTATATGCCGATGGGAGTACTGGGGACCTTAGATGGTACACTCAAAACAGACTGTGAAAAGGTAAACCTGAGGATTTTACAGGTAATTTCTACCATGTAGTTGAAGGAAATAATTTTTTAAAAAGCAAAACATTGCATTTGTGATTATATTTTTTTAAGCTTAACACAAAATGACAGCTGACTAAACAGCTTTACATAAAATTTCCATTTCCATTTGAAAGGTTTCCCTTCCAGGCTCACCTCCCAAATTCAAGCTTTGCTGTGGAGAAACCCTCAAACACTGAAATAAACAGTATTTCCAAACTGCCTCTGCCACCTCGCTTTCTCCTTCACAGCTCCATCTCTTAGATAACACTACAAGCTTCAACTTTACAAGGTGTTTTCCACTTCACACCAGCAAGCTGTTAAAAAAAAATAAAAATTACTTGCTTTCAGAGTGAACTCTGCTTAAAATGAGGCTTTTTCTTTAGGTTCTGTTCTGGGCACAGACTGAAAAAGAAGATACTCAGTTACCACAGAAGATACACTGCTGAGTTTTGAGCAGCAAAACTGTGAATGAATGGTGCACAGAAGATGATGTTTAAATGGCACAGCTTTCTGTTGAAAATGGAGAATTTTGACCCAGCTTTCTGAAGTCTAAAACATATAATTAATGATGACTACACTGCTTAAGGCTAATGGATTCCCTATGTAGCCAGCCTATCATTTTATTTAAAATATAATGGCAGCGAAATGCTCCCTCTGCAATCAGCGGGTTGTGGCAGCACAGCAGAAATGAAGACAGCGAATGGGTGGGTGTTCTTTCACTGGGTATCAGAATCTCATTGAAGGAAACATGTTTCTTTGTAAGAGCATAATGGAGATAGTGAAAAGAACGATAAAGGATTTCAAAAATAGAGTGCAAGAGCTATGTTTCACACTGAATAGGTCAGAAAGGGTTCCCTGCTGTCTGAAGACACACAAAGCTATGCCTGGCTTATTTTTTTGCTACATGCTGCTCCATACTGCTTCAGACATATGCACAGTGCAGAGTGGGATAGGAGATGTGTTAGACTCCTCAGGGTCGGCTTACTCCTTAATCCTTGTCTGTCTTTGACAAGTGTGCTCCTGCGGAATAAATGAAAGATAGTACATCCACAAGTGGCAACTAATTTGGAGTCTTTCAAGTGCTTTTATGCATACACCTAGAAAACCTGGCTTTTAAAAGAGAGGTCCAAGCAATTTGGTTCACTGGTTTCCATGCTTTGGAGGAGCATGACATCAGAAAAATCTAACTTCTCTTTCCTGTTTTAATACCATCACACTTGACAACACTTCTAAGTCCTGGTTACCACACCTATACTGTCTATAGTAATTATCTATAGTAATATCATTAGCAACCTCTTTCACGTAGGTATTTAGACATAGTGACAAATTATATTAAACTGAAATTATACATAGAATCATAGAATACTTTCAGCTGGAAGAGACCTTGAAGATCATCGAGTCCAGCCTTTGTCCCAGCCCTATCAACCCACTAAGCTATGTCCCCCAATGCAACATCCACTCGTCTTTTAAACACCTCCAGGGTTGGTGACTCAACCACCTCCCTGGGCAGCCTGTTCCAATGGCTGACAACCATTTCGGTATAGAAATTCTTCCTAATATCTAACCTGAACCTCCCCTGGTGCAATTTAAATCCACTTTCCCTCATCCTATCACTCTCCATGAGGGAGAACAGACCAACTCCCACCTCTCTACAACCTCCCTTCAGGTGGTTGTAGAGAGTGATGAGGCTTCCCCTCAAAATTTAGGTCGACTAGTAGTAGAAGTGACGGGTTTTTTTCAGATGTCCAATATCGGTAGACCTGCTCCTCGACCTTTAAAAAAAGGAAAAAAGGCACTGCACTCAGTTTATCTCAAGTGACTAGACATGAGCAGAATGGACATCTGCTAACACTGCAATAATTCAGGCTACAACATTATTTTCATTATAAATATACTTCCCTGGTGATTTTCATAACTTCCTGAAGTATTAATAAAGTGTTTAAATTTATTATGCACCTAGGGCTCAGTCTTGCCTTGTACATAGCTCTGTGGCCTCAAACTGACACTAAAGCTTGTATTCACATGCTCTTCTAGCACAGAATCAAAGCAGCGGAAAACAGGGTTGGAAAGCACCTTAAGTGATCATCAATCATCCCCTGGCATTTCCATCCCATAGATGGATAACCATACATTTTTGCAATTTATTCTTAACAACCTCTAATGACAAAGGAGGTTGCCAACATCTCTGCTCTCAGGCCTCTCTGTGCTCACTAATGGGACCTCTTCAGTTTAGTGGTCATGGTGGTGTTGGGCTGACAGTTGGACTTCATGATCGTAGAGGTCTTTTCCAACCTTAATGATTCTATGATTCTTTTGCTCAATCTAAGCCTTCCACTAGTAACTCAGGGGTTTGTTTTTGTTTTTGTTTTTTTTTGGTCTTCTGCACTTGAAAGGGGAGAATAGCTAGTTAAGGCTTAAAAGAGGCTTAATAGCAGCCTTTGAATACCTATGGGAAAATTATGGATAAGATGAAGCTAGGCTCTTCACTGAGGTGCACAGCAGGAGGCAGTGGTCATAATTTAAAGAGAAACAGTAGTCATAAACTGGAATAGAGGAGGTTCTGGCTAGACATCGGGACAACATTTTCACTATGAGGATCATTATGGACTGGAAGAGGTTGCAGATTATCCCTCCTTGAAGGCTGCAAAGACCAGATAGCTCAAAATCCTTAGTGACCTGGTCTGAATTCAGCATTGATCCTACTTTGAGGGAGAGGTTGGACTAGAGACCTCCCAAGTGCCCTTCCAGCCTGAATTATTCTGCGATGCTAATTCTCTCTCTTTGCACAAGACTCTTGAAATTAACCTGCTTTTAGTTTTCTCTTATCTAGATTAAATAGCAGCAATGTATTCAGCATCCTGTCAGAAGCTGTGTTTTCCACAAACCTGGCTATTTTTATTTCTCCTATCTGGACTGTCTCTGGGTTTCTCCCATCTCTTCTGAAGGGCACCAAGCCTCTGGTCTGATGCGGTGAGAATGCTTTTCCACAGCGAGGCCAGAGATATCATCAGGTGGTACAACAGCGATTCTCATTTGCTAGGTAAGTGCAGAACTTTCATTTGGGGTGGCTACTTAAAAGACAGCACAGGACAGCGCGGTATTTTGAAATGTGTATTCTGTAAGCAAAGAGTTTGAAGCTACTCAAAGTGCACCATACACTTCTTCAGCCATGCAAAACTAGATGTAAAGGCTAGAGCTACCCTGAAATTTAGCTTTTCGTGTATCTCCTTCTCCAAACGGTGAGATAATTTTTTTCTCACTGGAAGCATTTGTGCTCTTTTCCAGGGTAATTTCAAATACACCATTTTTCCTTAGAAACAGTCAGGTTGGCACCAACTGTTAATGTTGTGCCCGAAGATGAATGAACTAGGGAATTTGACTCTTGAACAGAACAGAAATGGGTTTGCAGCTTTAAATAATGGGTAGAGCTTTGACAGCCATATTTATAATTTTTGTAAACAACCATATCCCAATAGAATTTAAAAATGTCCTGTAATAAGTTCTCTTCAAGGAAATATGGAGTAAACAGTGCCTTGCAGTTGCTTATATGAAACAGAGCCCAAACTGTCAATTTTGTTCCTGAATCTTTTTCTCTGAAGACTCAGAAAAATCATAAAGGTACATTTGAATAATAACTAGAACACATACAGCATTTTCCAGGCACCACCTAAAACTATTCAGCAGTCTGTGTCAGGCTCCTCATAGCCTTGTATAGCCTCAAAACCCCCAAAAAATACCTCTCAGTCCCTGTTATTCCCTTTTCCTCTGTGTTCTCCCCACTAACATATCCACTTCACCATAGTCTGAAAGAAGAAAAGAAGAAAAAGAGATGATCTTTTACACAAGGAGTTTTCCCCACAGTCTGTTTTGAAGCCCTTGGGGATTTTAGGACAATGTAAAGTTTCTGTAGCATCATGATTTGCTTGTTCTCAGTCTGGAACACTACTTGCTGATCTTGGCACAACTGTGTTGAAATAAAATAGACAGAAACATGTATCTTTTATTGTTTGGGGTTTTTTTTTTAGCTTATTCCTTACCCCTTTCAAGGGACTGGTACATAGTAAAAAACTGACAGGCTCAGCTTGCACGTTACTACTTTCCCTTCAGATTACTCAATATATCATTTTTACAAATGCCCATATCAGTACAAGATTCAGAAATCCCTGTTTATAACTGAAGGATTAGTGAGAGTTATTTTGGCACCCATCCTATCAATTACTTATATACAGTTACAAGTGATCAAACCTCAGGCACTTTAATATCATGCAAGGATCTTAATAATTTCATTTCACTTTTTTCCTTTTGTTTTTGAGAGGGGATGAATTGGTAAAATGCGTATTTAATCTGCATTTTCTACAAGTAAAACTGCCTCTGAAGTACTGGACATTTTATTTCCACTGCTGGTTCTGAATTCAAATGGACTGGTTATAAATAATTTCTGAGGCCCATATAATATTTATGCTGCAAATCTGAAACTTCATGTCACATCCGGAAAAATGAAACACGCTTTTTCACGGAACCAGTGGGGGCTGAAGTATCTGTTATGGGACTACCAGCGCACCTACAAGAACCCGGGAGTAGCAGTTGTTGCCCTGCCGTTGCCGAGCGATCTGAAAACCTCCCCTTGGCAATCTACACACTCTGCATAATGGTTTGTAACATCTCAGTCCACCTGCCTTGTCCCAGCCCTTTGCAAGATTGCCGGCTCTTACATAAAGAAACAAAAGGCGTTTTCTCAGATCCATCCAAGTATTTGCCTCCACTTGACAGAATACAGAAAATCGACTGGCTTCGATGCATTCCTTTTTTGCCTCGTTTTTTGGAGGGGATGATTTGGCATGTATTTATTATGTCAACTTGTTCAGTAATAACTATGCTTTCAGTTACTCCCCTGTGAGTTAAATTTATCTGTCTTTCAGAAAACAATTATTTTACCTGACTTTACAAATCTCCACTTTGGACAGCTATGGCTGAGCTGGGTTCCCTCTATAGTCAATAGGAAGAAAGAGATACAAAATGGATAACAAATCTGTAGATGACAAAGCCAGGAAGTGCTAGGAGGATGCTAAAATACAAAATCATAATTCAAAACAATCATGAAAAGCTGAGATGACTGCAAGCTTTTGCATTTAAAATGGATCTAACTAACCAACTAGCTAAGCATACGTCTTCCTTGGATTACACAGTAGCACAAGCTGAACATTCAGGTCAACAAGTTTTCAGGGAAAAGGACTGGAAGTATTAACCTAAGAGATCCTTCCCACCACTGTGTCCTGTTGCCCCTTGCATTCAAGGGTGGAGTGTGTGTGTGGGGCAAATATCTCAAGGATGATGAGGAAGATATGACCTAAGAAAGAAATGGGATAATTTCTTCTAAATAAGAGACTGAGGACGACTGTGCTAATAGTCTTCAAACAGCAATGGAGCAGCCTATTGTCCATATTTGTAGCAGAGAGAAGAAATTATTGACCTGAGGTGAAACAGGAGCTAACTGAATTTTCAAAAGACTTTTTAATGCTAAGAATACTAAAGAACTGAAATAAATGGCTTTGACAGGATCAGGATCTCCATCTCAAGATGCCTTTAAGAGACTGTCAGGAATGTTGTGGGAGAGCAACAGACTCTACAACTTGCCAAACTCTTTTTCAGGTTTATTTTCCTACAGTTTTGTGCGTAAGCAGCTGATGCAGAAGGAAATAAATGCTTGTGTGGCATACCACAAACAGCAGGTGATCTAAGCGCCAAGTGACTTGTTTCATGGACCTGGGGTTTATCCAGACAGCTAGAATGTCACACAACACTAAAAACAAAAGCTGCAGACTATGTTAAACTAAGTAAGACTTTCAGGTGCTTTTATTGCAGTACTTTAAAAAACAGCTTAAATGTGAAAATTAGGCTCCAGGGAATGCAATGGTTGAAAATAACCAAGCCTCATCACCAAGATCCACAATCCTCCTCACATTATTAAAACCTATAGTCAGGTTGTTTTAGAGAAGTCTGCGGACAGAAACTCTGTATGTATTAATTGACAGAGTATGGCAGTGGCTATTTTGATCCACCAGCCTAAAACTTCACCAGAGGAATACTTAGGAGCAAATGATATTGTTTAGGCCATGAAGTTGGAACAGCAGTAACAAAGGAAATATATCCCTACTCCTTTCCAGTAAGACAGGGAGCATTTCTATTCTCTGCATCCCCCTTCTTTATTCTTACACTGTCCAATTTAGAAGACTGATGTTAATGCTAAAGCAGGTGAACCTCAAGTGAACAACTAGGATGTGGGAAAATAGTATCATGAAAGAAACTAAAAATGAATGTGTTGGAAAAGGTACAGGACTGGACTATTTAGTGCAATAATAAATACAAATCAGGAAAGTGGTTTAAAGCTTTGGCTAAAGCAAAGAAAATAGTTACAGAAAGCAAGGGTTTGAATTGCTGACACTTCAAACATACAAGTGCTGACAAAGAAAGAGGGAAAGAATCACTAATCCAAGTTTGACTGACAAGTGAAAATTATGCTACCTGTCAAGGAGAGTGAAAGAAAAGATATAGAGTCTGCATTTTGCTGATCCAGATGTTTTCTGATGAAGAAGTACCAGAAGAAAAGTCCTTCAGTCATACCTGAAAACCATTGGGACAGTCCACATTTAACACACTGGCCTCTTACAAATAAATCGGCGCCTTTCCTGGGAAAAGGCATTTAAAAAAGACTACAATGTGAAAAACCTAAAAACTTTGAAGCTAACTGTATTGAGTAGTGTCTCAAAGTGAAATCTAAAAACCTATCTCTGCACCTAACATTCCTGTATAAAACACCAGAAGCCAGAACTTTCCAAAAGCTAGGGATACAAGAAAACCACTCAGCAGAAAAATAACCCCCTGAAGCTAGCAGACAGCCAACATAAGGAAACACAGGACTGCATATGAACTTCTCCTCTCTCTCGAGGTTTCATATCCAACCAAGTACTCCTTTCCCCAGATGAGTGCAAGAACTTCCAGCAAGGCTTCTAATGAGGGAAAAGCCTAGGAGAGCTCTTTAGGAAAAGTGGTTGTCATTCCTGTTCAAACTCAGCTGAGACAGAAACATTATTAATTTTCTTTACAGCCTTTAAGAAAGTAGAGCCAAATGGGATTTCAAGCCAAACACCAAAGGTCTGCTTTAACCTCTGTCTACACAAACAAATTCCATCTTGCTTATCTTTAATTCTTCAACTTTAACTTCTCGTCCACATAGTAGCAGTTTCAAGAAAAATGCTATGTCAAGAATGAAAATCAGAGAGAGTAAAACTTACCCTGGTGCATTTTTGTAGGAATAGAAAGCTAAAGACTGATGGAAGTGAACTCAATTCTTCCATATGCAGAGGAAAGTGTTCTTAGTAGCCACTGGGCTATGACAAAAGATTAAAATTGTACTCCACAACTGCTGCAGCTCAAACCTTGAGCAGAAAATGTGCCACTGCCCTTTGTGAGGATCCAAATATTTATTAGTACATAGCTAAACAGAGCATCTCCCTAATCTTTTTCTTGCCCTAAGCTCAAGTGCACAACTTGGTTTGTACCCACTAAATTCTCTCCAGTACAAAACTGGGAGCCTGCAAGTTGCTTATTAGAAAAGTTTCTGATGCATGCTATCCCCCATACCTTTTATGTGTCATCTTTGAGAAGCAGCAGACTATCAGAGGCCAAAATTGAGATGGGGAAAATGCTAACACTTAAACAGGAAGGCTGATCCTGGATCCAAAAATCCTTTTGGGAACTCAGGGACACCACTCCGTTTAGCTTACAGAGCCTAGTTTTTCAGGCAGAGGCTTTTCACAGCCTACAGCATTTTTGGAATTGCAGACAGGACATGGTGGTATCAGGACCAGGCTGCTGCTGTTCCGAAAAGATTTGGATCACGACTCAGGACTTGAGTGCATTAATCCTCTCTGAATCTGGCTGCTCAGTTCTGCACTGGTTAAATGAGGCTCTTATTTCTTGCCTGCTTCCTAAGGCTCTTGTGAGACTAACTGCAGGACTGTGAGGCAATTAGATACTTCAGTAAGTTGCTATCGGCCCCCCTGGGGACCTTCTGCCTCTTGTAAGTAGAAATCCTGCAGGAGCTGCCAACAGGCAGAGAGGTCTTCCTCAGACTTCCTGTAACAGGCTGTTGCTTAGCCACAACGCAGCCCTGGGAGGCTGGATAACTCCAGATGTCAACGTGTGGTTTAGTTCTCGTGCGGGCAGAGGGCCAGAGGTACAAACATCCGTGTGTAATTACCATTCTCTCATGGCTAAACACCAGCCCGTGCTCAGTGCCCAGCTATAGGAGAAATTCTTTATAGCTCCGAGTCCTCCCCCCTTCCTGCTTGATCAAGAACCAGTTGATCTTGTGACAGGAATTTAATGACTGGTTTTTTTATTGAAGAAGCGCAGCATGCAGTTGCTGTGCTAATGTCACATTTAAAATGATATTTACTTGCAAGCAGAGTATGCCTTGTGAACCAGGGCAGTATATCCAATATTTTTGTTACAGAAATATAAATTTGTTTTTCCCCCCTTCCAGTTTTCACAGTTCCTATTAATCTACTTCTTCAAGTGAAGAGCAGGAGAGCCCTCCTGTGGCTAATTTAACAGCTGTGATATCACACAGATGCTATGTATGGCAGTAAAAAAATATATTGTATTTAAGTTTTCTTTTGTTCTTACCTCTGGTCTCACCCCCTTTAAATATGTTTGATTTAATAAACCTCAGATTTGTTTTCCAGGCAGTTATAGCACAGGTTTTTTTTTCCTTCCACTTAAATTACCAAGCCATTTCTCATACCGTATCTGTGCTTCATTTCCCAGTTTTGACAATAGGAATGTAAATTATAAAGTAACTCTCTCTGAAATGTTTCTCTTGTGGGCTGTAGGGCAGAAGAGAAGCATATGGGGGATTTATTATGCACAATGACCTCATTCTTTCCAAGTTTCCTCACTCTCAGAAGATACATTTGCAACTCACACAGTTCACAACTAGTAGGCTACACAACTACTATATGTATATGCACAGCTTCTTATGACCCCAGAAGACAACAGGTGACAAACTGGTGGGATTATTCACATAATTCCTGCATTAGGGCTCTCTGTAGCTAAAAGAAACCAACAAGCATCTTCAGTAGGCACTGGTTTCTGTATGAGCTTCTCAAAGGTACTGCAATGATAAGACAGTCAGATCATCCAGTGTCCATCTTTAAGAAAAAAAAAGTTACTCACGTCTTATATGCTTTTGGTGTCAAATGGATACACTGGAGGTCAAAAAAAGGGTACCAACTAACCTATAATATTCACTTATTTCTGGGTACTATCCAATTCAGGGACAACTTAATCTATGTCTGGTACTGATGTCAAAAGAATTTGAGAATTTCTTATGTGTTATCTTGACGCTATGTTAATCCTTCAGAGGTACTCATTACTATGCAAGTAACATGACACAGATTTCCTTTTCAAAGGAAAAAAGGTCCTCAAGCCCTTCAAAGGCACTCCTTCTGTCTGTAATGCACACATCATTCACCTCTTTTCCCTCTTTATTTACTCAGTGGGGTTTTTTGTTCCCTTCTTCATTACTCCATTTTAAACTATCATGAGCAAACACTGCAGGGCAGCTGCTGGTGGCCTGGTAGGTGGGGGATACTGGACCTTGTGAAAGATTAGGGGAGAAAACAAATATTTTCATTTGGTTACTACATTTGTCTTTTTCTGTACATGAATTATTTCTCACACAACATAAATGTGCCGCGACTGACAAAAACAGCTTGCCAGAACTCCAGTCAGTGACACAGATTTTGGTGTTCCTAGCTGGCCAATCAGTACTAACACTGCAGAACATTTTATGACTAAAGGGTGAATACTTTGGGGAAACTCCTGATCAAAGTAAAAAGAGTAGCAATCAATAAAAACCTAGAAGAGCAAGTCACCAGTTAGCTGTGTTTGATGTACAGTTCACACAAATTTTACTTTTAAATAGAAAAAACAAAATCTTGAAAGAGCAGATCTAGAGGTTCCATACGGACAAACTGATCCGTCTCGATAAATCATCACAAAAGCATGACCAAACTGAGACAATAAAAAAGTATGAAGACATAACCTGTGTTTTAAGAAAATGTGACTTTTTCCAAAGCTAGGAGGACTGGGATTAGGAGCAATAGATTGCCTTCTAAAGGGGGAACCTAGTCCAGTTGTGTTTAACAACACTGGACTTTAGAATTTGCCTAAAGGAAAATAACACATTTCTGTACATATCTTTCAGTCTTAACCTTGCATTTTTTTACTCACAATTACCCAAATTCAATAGCATAAGTGGAAACCGTTTGGAACCCGGATGGGGTGACAGTATGCAAGTAGAAAGTTTACTAAGTGGTTTGATCCTGCTTAGGCTGAGATAGATCTCTGGGCAACAAACAAGAACCTCTGCAGGAAAACTGGCACCAGTCTGACCACCCTCAGCCCCATCTCAATAACAAAAAAACAAGAAGACCGGACTGGCACCTTTAAAGATAATGACCTGTCTGTTAAATCAATGCTTAGGCTATTAAACCATTTTTCATTTTGAAAATAAGTTATACTTGCTTTCTCTAGACAAAAACGCATTCTTTAGCTAGATGCCAATGGCATTTGAAGCCAGACTATCTTCCCATTTTTTTTATTCTATCTCTTCATCAGTTCATTTGGGCAGAGATGACAGGTTTAAAATTTGCAAGAAACAAGTCAAATTTATTTGAGAAAGATCAGCACTTCATCTGAGTGCCTGGAGACATAAGGGTTGGGCCATTTTAGTAAATCTGTTTTGTTTTTGTTTTTTTAAAAAAAAAGTATAGAGAAATGCCTTCACACAACATGCTTGCTCAATGGGCAGAAAGTTGTGTTGTAGCTCATAGTATGACATTCTTTTAAAGCATGTGGGTTTTTTTTTTTCTATGACAGGCTTTTTCCACAGTGAAGAGCCAGACTTACTTATAAATATTACATTCTTTTTTTGGTCTCTAGTGAGATGACATGTACAAGTTCTCATTGTGTTCTGGTTACAAAATTCAGGCACAGTCTCATATATACGTACACACACACACTCTGTATTTAATAATGTGTGAATCATTTGCCTTAGAAGAATAGCAACAATGTTTTTAATAGGTTATCCCTAAATGCAAAACTATATTCAAAATTAGACTGAAGGTTACATCTCTATTTTGTTTGTTCAACAAACGCTTGAAAGTCTAGAGCTGAAAAAATTAGACTGGAAATGTTCTTTAAGAACAATTCATCTCAAGGACACAGGATTAGAAGGAATTTCCCATTGGTTTACAGGGATTAGAAACGGAAAGTTAATTTGCTTCCTCGGGTTACAAGGACAAGGCCTGAAAATTTAGGAAACTTCTTCTGTTTCATCTATTTTATGCCACAGAACATAATTACAAAAGGTTTAATATTCCGGTATTTTGAAGTACCAATAGTTAGTTTCTTAAAAAAATCTGTACCTTTTCACCTGAATTCATCCATTTAATCTTTAAAATCAATTTAACTTTGATATTTTTATTATTTTGCTGTCATTTGAGTAATTCAGATCTTCAAAGTTAAGAACACATTAGCCATTCAAAGCCAAAAAAATCAAATAAAGCTACACTCCCTGCTTTCTAATCAGAGCTTTCATCTGCACATTTGTGATCTCAGGAAGAAGCCAAATTAGTTCTAATTGCCTCTAATTTAGCTTGGCCACTCAAATAGGATGTGAGATCATGTTTTATCATACTGCAGATATTTTAATCGTTAGTGTACACAGACTGGAGTTTACTGTACACTGAAAAAAAGCCAATCTTATCACCTAGAAGTTCAATCATGTAGAAACAGACCTGATTTCATTTTCTTTTCAAACTACAGAATTTAGACAAAATGTGTTCTCAGTTTGATGTGCATTTGAGGTTTTACATTGTTTGTTTGAAATAATTCTTTAACATTTGTTTTTTAAAATCTTCGAGTGGCCTAAAGTCACTCCAATTACTTCAGTATTATGTGCCTTCACATGAGGAGAAGACCTTTTGCTTAAAGACTTTAAGGATGCTGTTGAGTCATAGGCTGGACTTGATTATCTCAGAGGTCTTTTCCAGCCTCAACAATTCTGTGATTCTGTGAAAGGCAGATGCTGGGAGAAGAGGCACCTTGGAGCTGCACCAGGGAGTCCCATCTTCAGCTACTGCTTCAGGAGCTACTGCAGTTCCGCAGAACTTGGATGTACTTGAGGGCAGCTCAACAGCTGAAGCAAGGATGCTTGCATCAATGTGCTGGATCAGTATGAATCAGAAATTCTCTTAATTTTTCTTAGTATGTGTTAATTTGGATGTTCCAATCCAAGTGAAACATCGAATTATCATTTCAGCATTCTTTTCCTCTTAATTATCTACCAACTTAATCTGCTGACAGATTCATAGAATCATAGAATGTTAGGGATTGGAAGGGACCTCGAAAGATCATCAAGTCCAATCCCCCTGCCAGAGCAGGAATGCCTAGATTATGCTACACAGGAACGTGTCCAGGCAGGTCTTGAATGTCTCCAGAGAAGGAGACTCCACAACCTCCCTGGGCAGCCTGTTTAAGTGCTCCGTCACCCTCACTGAGAAGAAGTTTCTTCTCGAGTCTACATGGAACCTCTTATGTTCCAGTTTCAGCCCATTACCCCTTGTCCTATCATTGGTTGTCACTGAGAAGAGCCTGGCTCCATCCTCGTGACACTCACCCTTGATATATTTGTAAACATTAATGAGGTGACCCCTCAGTCTCCTCCAAACTAAAGAGCCCCAGCTCCCTCAGTCTTTTCTCATAAGGGAGATGCTCCACTCCCTTAACCATCCTAGTTGCCCTGTGCTGGACTCTCTCCAGCAGTTCCCTGTCTTTCTTGAACTGAGGGGCCCAGAACTGGACACAATATTCCAGATGGGGTCTCACCAGGGCAGAGTAGAGGGGAAGGAGGACCTCTCTTGACCTACTAACCACCCCACTTCTAATACACCCCAGGATGCCATTGGCCTTCCTGGCCACAAGGGCACAGTGCTGGCTCATGGCCATCCTGCTGTCCACCAAGACTCCCAGGTCCCTTTCCCCTGATAGTATCCTTCATTTGAAGCAAGACGGTCAAACGTAGTTAAGCACTTCTAAAGAATCATCTTTCAGAATGTTTAAAGCTTTTGCTCAGCAATGTTGATACTCCTTAGAGAGCCCACAAAGACAGTGGCAAATCAGGAATGTTCCTGACTACAAACTAGTGAGGGAGCAAATGTTACACATTTACTTTAAAGCTTAAAGTACTTAGAGAAGAGCTGGGCAAGAAATTTTGTAATCAGAAACCTTGAACAGGCAGCTTATTTCTAAAAGCTATGTGTAACCAGAGAACGTAATTGCCATGCAAACTTTGTATTTAATAACTGTTCATATTTTGAGTGTTATTATTATTGGAAATTATTGGGAAATCTACAGACTAAGCATTATTCATAGTATTATTTGACAAGTAAGTTTATGTAACGGAAGCACCAAGAAGCAAAGGAATCACAGTTGTTAATTATTGGCTATAATTATTTTCCTCCCCTGCATGAAGGGACTAAAGCTATTTCACTGGCATTTGTTAAGGAGGATGTTTTCAGCAATAGAACATCTCAGTATAAAACCCTGTTCTGTGGAAACCTAATTCTTCCCTACTTTTGGAGAAGTGTCCCTAGATCAACCTGCATTTATGGGGCGGTTAAACTGCTTTGAGACTGGGAAAGAGAGCAGCACCTGCAAGCATAAGCAGAAAACTCGCTTCTGTCAGTCACCTGGATTGACCACTGGTAATTCACTTCCACAGTTAGATGAAAACCCAAGCACATGGGCATGCTGGTTGGTTTTCTTTAAATAAATCAAGGAAATTTCTTCTCTCCCCACAGAGCAGAGAAATCATCTAGAACAAGACAGCTTTTACTTCCCTCCCCACCAGGGATCACAGAGAGAAAGTGACAGGAACTGTGAAATAATACCTACCAAAGTGCCTCTTCAACTGAACATGGCAACATTTTCCACCAGAGGCCTTTGAGGCCCTTGGCTCTCCAAGCATGAAAACAGCTCCCATCTCAGTGTTGGATTTCAAAGTTGACCAATGCATGTGGCACCAGCAGCGAATATCTTCAGGTATAAATATAGAATTCCAATGCCACAGTCTCCCACCTTCACCTATGCTGCCTCAACTCTAATTTTGAACATCAGAATTCTAGACAGAGCAAAAAAAACCACCCTGGACTTGCACTAGAAGTAATAAACAAGACAATCCAGCATTGTAAAAGCAATTCTTTCAGAAAACTGCTTGGGTAGGTCAGAGCCAAGGCTCACTATCTCATCTGATGGGCACTTCCAAAAGCTTCCCAGCCATCCACCATGCTGCAGCAGCCAAGTTAATTTGATGGGAGAACATTAGATACATATTTGTCAGATCTTTGGAGACTCAAGGTGAAATACCATTTCAGCATTTGGTCACTGAGTTATAGATTATCTGGACTAATATTTTGCAAGTGTGCTCCATCACAGTGTTTTTTGAAATATCTGTATTTGCTATATACTATTTGAATCCCTTATTCATGTGCACTAGGAGCTAACTGGCTGTAGATTTGCTAGCATTAGAGATTTTTCAAAGTTACAGGCAATAGCACCAGCAAGGATAGGGGAAAGAATATTCTTTAATGAAGACTAATAAAATTGCAAGGGAAATAGATAAAAAGCGTTTAGTATTACAGCCTTGGATGGGCCGAGTTAGAGCTTTAGTTGTAGATTGATAACTCTGGGATGAAGACAAGTCAGCTTAGTCAAATTGGTCTTTGTGATGGTTCCATCTGTCAGAGGGAATATACCACAAGAGGAAGAGGTGTCCAGGATACAGAACTAGCAGGCGTGTTCTCACTCCTCCAGCATTCAAATGAATAGCCAGGTGCAGGTTTCCACTTGGAAGATTCTTGGCTCACAAAAAAAAAAAAAAAAGAGATCTCAGGATGATTAACTAATAGTTTTCCTAGAGAACTGAGTGCTGGGGAAAAGGCTGAGAGAAAAAGCAATCGCAGAGCTCATGGCCCAACCTGTCGCATTTGGAGTTTACTGGATTGCAGAAGGGAAGCAAAGGCAGTCATCAGAACTCTTTCCAACTATTGGTACTCATTTTATACACTAACCCAAAATCATTTATTGACATTATGGTCTGCTAGCACTACGGACAAACCAGGCATCTTAGGTTTCCAGATTTTAAAGGAATTTGGAATTTTGCTTTGAAAAGCAATTTACTAAGAAGAGTTTGGATGTTTCTTTATAGTTGAGAGAGAAATATGATCTTCTGGTTCCAAATTATCCTGAGAACGCTGGGTATTTTGGAAGCAGAAAATCTTCTTGCTGAACTCCTTCAGAAAAGTGGCTTTAAATCAGATTTAACCCCAAGGTTACCGGGTTCCTCATAACTAAGAAGAGTTAAGATTAAACATTTCTACTAATGAACTAAAGCATAAGTTTACATTGTTGTATAATCTCTTTGCATGTGTTAGCTATTTAAATATATTAAGCATATTTTAGATACAGTTCTATTGTGCATTTTACAGCTTTTGCTGTTCTGTGCTGTGATCATTACTCTTTTACAGAGGATGTGTCATTACTTGGCAGGTTATGTTTTTGCAAGTCTAAGAGAGTTTGTTTTCTGCTTGTTATTTTGTTTACTGCCTTGTGTGGGAAGACCATCAAGGACAAATAACAGTCATGTCACACATGGAGGGATAGCATAGAATAAGAGCAACAAGACTACTGTTGTCTTGATCACAAGCATCTCTCCCCTACTTGATATTTCAGCATGCTTAAATGTTCTTCTCAGCTGGAGTTTCTAAGACTCTCCACAATATATTTGGGTTCCTAGTTGCTAGTTTCTGGCTGAAGACATTACATCCAATTGTTGACACTGATTAGTTGTTTGCTTTTTGTTTCATGGGACACAGCATACAAGTTGCTCCTGACCTGCAGCTGACGCTCTCTGCAGCATGCCTGCAAAGTGGCATTACTGATGTCCTTACTCTGCCCATAGGGACCCCAGGGTTCAAGACTGAAGGGCTCCATATGAAAACCTTCCAGACCTCGGGAAGGATTGCAGAGCTCTGGCTGCGTTTTTAAAGCTGAGGTTCTAAGCACGACTGGAACACTGTCATGACAGTCATGCATCTGAATGCTTATCGACGATTACACACACACACATTTAGTTTTCATGTTATTCTGAAAGTATTCCTTGCAGGAGAGCAAAGAATACTGGAACACCACTGCTGCACTGGAGCGTTAACACCACCATTTCTAAGGTTGTACTCCTTTTGTCCAAAATAAACTTGTTTTCCTGGTGAAAGAGCTGACTTCCCATGCCCCAGCCTGCTCAAACTTCATGTGCTCATTCCTGCTCTTTATCGTACTGGGGTAGCTTTTATATGCTGTCTACTATGCTGGCTCAGGTAGCCGAACTAGCTGAAAAATCCAGGAGTTTTATTGCCTTAGTTTTTATTTGGGTTTGGGAAAAGAAGCATCAGACTGTAACACAATTTCTGCTGCATAAGAAAGTCGGCAGGAACGTATCTTCTGGTGATCTACAGAGAAGGGTGTCTGCAGAGCGACACCATGGGCTGCTGTATGAACCTTGGTCAGATGTATCCGATTTTGCAAACTCGGAACAACATAACACAGCAGCTTTTGGAGTGCGGGAATTCTGCATTTCTGTCTGCACTCCTCTGCTGGCTTGACAGATGATTTTCAGACAGATTTGACATCCTAGAAGTAGAAACACTGAGGGTACTTTGCTTAATGAAGCCTTGAGCACTGGCCCCACGTATCTTTTATGAGGTCTCTTATACAGCCATACCCAAGTCTGACATAGCCAAGAGTTAAAAATTTTCCTGGAGTCACATCAATACATGGTAACTGCTAAGAAATAGCATGACTGTGCATACGGCCCAAAACCAGTGCAGAAGGGAGTGTTTATTATGACAATAGATCTCTATCCTCCTGAAAGGAGGACCTTTGTAATAACTATGCAGTCATGAATTTTTCTGTCTTACAGGACTATGGGGAAGTTGTGGCTGCTTGACCATGTAAAGCTACAAACATTAATACCCCAGTGGAGGCATTTAACTAAAAATACAGTATCTATATACCATTATCTTAATTGCATTAAATCAAGATAATTCATATCTTCCCATGACTGTTTGGCAACAGAGTATAAAATACTAATTAAAAATTGCATGCAATGTAAGGATGAACTCAGCTGTGTTTCACATTTAAAGAAGAGTGATAGAATTATGAATCAGTCTTCCAAATAAGCCTTATACCTTCTACTTCAAGTGTATTCTCTTGTCACAGGTTGGGAGGAAGAAAAATCTTTTAGAAAACATCAGGTTAACAGAAAGAAAGCTCCGGATCTAAACTGTTATTTTCTGGTCAAAACACACCAAAACCATGCATGTGGTCACACACATGTTGGTCGCGTGTCTTCATCCTTTAAAAGGGTTAAACAATTTCTTAAGTTTCCCCGTAGAGCTGCTATGATTTTAGTTCTTTGCCTCAGGAATGTATAATAAACAGACTTTAGTGTCTTGCAATTACTTTCTCAAAACAAGAATTGTTTAGCTAGAGAAGAATGTATGATAGAAATATTATTTGGTTTGTTTTTTTTAAAATGTTTTTACCTTACTAGATGATTAAATATCTCATTATAGGATCTGAATGCTTCTAAATTCCTCAGGGACTATGCACAAGACTTTTTGTACAGAGTTCAGAGTTTTCTTAATTTTCACTCTGAATTGCTTGAACTTTTCTTTCTGTAATTTTTTTGATTAATTCTTTACCCATCATTTAAAATCATTCTTAGGGGAACCCTACCAGCAAGCCCAGTAGAGAGGTCAAAATGACAGCTTCTGAAATTCTCTAGTAAGAGCTATGAATTAATAAACCGAGTTGGAGCCAGTAAGCTGCAAAGTTCAGTCCTGGTGGAGGTTTTTGTCTTTAGATATTTTTTAAAATACCATTTAATTGTATTTTAAAAAGCATTATATCCTTGTCCTTCCACAAAATGCTATTTTACAAATTCTGTTAGGAGAGACAAGGGTCTAGGCAGGAGAGACAGAGAATCTTGTCAGAGATGTTATAAGAGACAGGAAGTCAGGAGTTCAGAGGAATGCAAGTTCAACAGCAGCATTTTGTAAGAGACAGCATTTTTAGACAGTGAAGTCGTGGGGGAGAAGGTGTGGTGCTAAGCTATCTGTGTGACAGAGAAATGTTCCCAGCCCTGATCTGAATAGGTATAAAGAGAAAAAAGGCATGTGGAAACATGAACATGTTTCTGATAGAAAGGCTAAGCCACTTGCACTGACACAGAGAAGGTCGTTTCAGAGTGGTAGCCCTTCAAGTAATTCCTGCTTGAGTGCGTAGAAATCCCTAACTGACTTGATTATATATATATATATATATATATATATATATATATATATATATATATATTTATTTATTTTAACCCCTAGTTCCTCTGTACCACTTTTTTGCAAAGGCTTGGGTGGCCCTGCATGTCTCCAGTCCTGCCTATTCTCTGAGAAATAGCTGACACCTAGCATTAGATGGTAGGGATTTGTAACAGAAATACCAAGAGTGGTAGGAAAAAAAAGAATGAATAGAAGCATGAGTGAGAAACAGTGATATGCATTAATTGTTACAGAGGACTACATATGTGTGATTTCATTTGAATGACCAGACAGGAAGAATAAGACCACCTAATGATTAGGAGACAAGATGATGAAGACCAAGTAAGGCAAAAAAGAACCACGGAGAACACAAAAATTTTGCTCATGGCTTACAAGGGCTGAAGCAAAATAATTAGAAATCCAAACAGCATCTGCAGCATAAAGCACACGTACAAAATTCAAGCTGATTGCTGCCAATGACAAAAAAAAAAAAAAAGAGACAAGGATGCCACATCCAGCATCTCCCGTCTGGCCAAACCAGATGGGTATATGTCTTGGCAATAAATGAAATCATTAGGTGCAAGGGAACGAGAGAATGAGAACAGTTTTGTTTGAAATAACTATCACATTCTCCTTCCACAGTGTCTCACACTGAATTTTGTTGTGCTAATTCCCTACAGTATTGGCCGTAGCACTGCTACACACAGGTTTTCAGAGCAGAGGTACCAACCCTCTCCCCTGCTGATGCGGGAGCTGACATCACACACCTAGTGGAGAACAAGCTCCTGACAATATCTGTAACAAGAACAAAAGAATAATTTTGCATTACCAGCTGCCCAATGGCATTTTTTTTCATTGTTTTCTTCCAAACCAATAAATAGTGTATTCTGTTTTAAAGTGTTGAAACCAACAAAACTGTGAGAGACTACTGTGCCTATGATGCTAGAAGGAACTCTGAGGAGCAGCACCATAAAAAGGACGGCTTCACAGCAGTGGAAAAGAACATGTAGCAGTACAGTGATTTATGTGTCAATAGAGCTACAAACTTACACCACTGCTGCAATTCCAGAGTTTTATCTACTTTCTGTTGTGATCCAGAAAAAGTCAGTGCTAGTTCTTAAACAATAAATGAAAGTAATTGGGAAAAAAGCACCTAGCTTAATTATCACTCAACCATTATTGTAAGGTGATTTCAAATCTATGTAAATCCCATCACACCTAATAATACACTGAAGTGAATTTTATAGGCCAGCCCAAAGCTGTGATAGAGAATGGAATTAAAAGTGGGAAATAAAACCCCTGTATGCAGCACAGCTATGGAATATTTCTATGCCAATTGGTGCATAGCACTGTATTTCTCTCTCACAGAGAAATAGTTTGCAAAATACTTGGCTGTAACAGACCAAGCTCTTAAACCCTGCTTGTAGAGAGGTATTGCCAGTTACCTTTTTCTTTTTTCTTTTTTAAAAAAGCAAAACAGTGTCCCATCTGCACTAAGCATGTCTGAGTGTGTTTCCAATTTTTAAAAATATTTGAAATGAAAATCTTGGTGTTACACTACTTGTTCCTTAAGAGTAGTCAACTGTGAGTAGATGTTGTAGGTACATGTACAATTTCACATCAAGTGTTTGGACCAGAAAGAAAACAAAATTCTTTTACACAGATGAGCCAGACTTTGTTCCATGAAATAAACCCTGCTTTATTTTAAATACTTTTGCTATATTCTGAACCTTTTTTTAAAAAAATGAGTTGTTCTCTAATCAGAGCTAAACCTATTTGTGCTACTTTTTTTAGTGTGCATGTTCTGCTTTAAAACATTTCCGCATGCTGAGAAACAACGGTCTTAAGATAATTAATTACAATACAACTTAACTGTATTATTTACATCTGCTCCTTGATACAATATTATTATATTGCAAAATCGGCTTGTTTTCAGTCTATTGTGTTACCGTTGCAGTGTGTGGCACTTCCCTTAACGTGGTACTAATATCACTTGATAGTTTTAATATTTTCCTTTTTGACATAAATGGACAACTCAGTTTTGAGAGGTTTGGGCCTATTAGGAGAAAACTGAAGAAAAGGGAACTTTCTGATGCAATTCTGCTTTTTTTTTACAATTTTTTTTTTTTTACCCCACTGTGTTCAGGGCAATAACAAGCAAGAGCAGCTTGTTTGCACTTCCAAGCAGGAGCTGACACATGGAGACAGCAACAAAGAGTTTTTGGACTGCTTTCTAAGCCCTGTTGAAGCTCCATTACTGACCACCACACTGCTCTCCCCTCCTCTCTGGATCTCTCTATTAACACCACAATTTTCACTGACCAGCAGGGCTTCACCTTTATCTTGCTGCACCGTTGCTTTGATCAGTTACACGTGTTTTAGATGAGGTTTCAGAATGGAGAAAGCGACCTTTAAAAAGTTGACGTCATGTTCAAATGAGGAAAATAGAGGAGAATGAACTCTGGCAGGTTAAATATAAAAACACAACCAGGCAGGCCAAAGAGTTTAAGGATCAGCTTACAAAAGGCATAAAAAAGTAAAAATAAATCCTTTTACAAAGCCATCAAAACCAAAAGCCTGCTAGAAAGACTGTACAACAATAAATGGTCAATGCACAAAAGAAGCATTCATAGAAGATAAGGTCAGAGCAGATAAACTAAGTGAAATTTTATATGTAGCAGATGCAGAAGAGTTTAGAATGTTCTTGCACCAGAAAAGTACTTTCCCCTCCATCACACCAACACACTTTGTTATTGTTGCTGTTTTAATGGATGATACCTCAATGGTTCTGCATTCAGCTGAGGCTCAGAAAAGGCTATACAACAGGTTTATCAGGATCAAAGGATATTTATCCAAAGGCTCAGAAGGAACTGAAGTATGAAATAGCATAAGTAGCAAGTGCAGTGTATTATTTCTTACTTAAAAACATGCTGATACAAAAGCAGATGGTAAATGAGATGGAATTAATAAACACAAAACCAACCAACAACAAAAAAACACCCTACGCTCTGATCCTTTGTACTGTGGTAAGTCATCTGAACTTTAAGAACAGAGTTTGTGGACAGATGAAAAGTGATATATCGAAGAACAGTTAATAGAGCTTTTTGAATGAAATTCATGACATCTGAGGGTTTCTGAAGATGTCACTACATATGTAGACAAAGGAGAAGTTGATGTAATGTAATTTTATTTTTCAAAAGGCATTTGTCCCTCATCAAAGGTACAAAAAAATGAGGCTGGGAGAAGCAGAAGGTCATCACTTAAGTAATTGATTAAAAGTTAGGCAACCTGAGGTACTAATTATCTGTTAGTTTTGTTGCTGGAGTAAGGCTATATGTGGTGTCCCACAAGAATTATAGCTTTCCAGGCATTCATCTATTATTTCCTGTTCTGCAATATATTCTCATACCATGCATGTTCTCTAGTCTTTACTACAGTAAAAGAGGTTTCAAGCAGTGCAGTGTGGCCCGGTGGGCTGTGCTGGAAGAAATGGTACCTTCCCCAGGATCTAGTAGAGCTGATCTGAGAGGCTGCAGAGCTATGGCAGGCTAAAGGAGCAAGAGGGAGATGTCCAAAGAGGGGACCTTTGTCTAGATGAAACTTTGCTCTGACCCGACCCTTATATTCCCATTTGTCCCTTCAGACACCAATAGTTCCGCAATCCTCTGAATTCCTGCAGGAGGGTTGCTTATGAGAAACAGTTATGTTGAGATGTGAAAAACATTATTTGAAATTTATACTAGGTTATGTTCCTCCTCTCCTAACAGAAGACATGTAGTAAAACAGTTACATTAAACAACTGGCTCCCTGGAAAGGCAGGCAATGCTTAGCTTGTTTTAAATGAGCTCCTTTCTCTAGTGTCATAGCAGACAGCACAGTTTTATTGGGATTTTTTTGTTTCGTTGGTTTTTTTTAAGCATTCATCACCTGAGTTTTACAATGTTTGCAATCTCACTACTACTTCTACTTACCTGCAAATAACCCCAGAGATGCATGTCTGTACTAACAGCTACTTTTCCAGCCTGTTGTCACTAAAGAGAGATCATCGGTTTTGATCTATAGTAACCATAAAATCTTCCGGAAGTTAGTGTTTTTCCTGTGACTGAGAAAAAAATTTCTTTGAGTTGCATCTCAAAGCCCTAACTGTTTATCCCTCTATGGCCAAATATCATTGCCTTTCACGCGAGGTATTTGCAGGGCTTGCAGTTCAGCCTCAGATTTGCTTACCTTTTGGTCTTTATTTTTTTCTTATTGTTTGTACAACTCTAACAGCACATTAGGCACTCCATAGACAAACCTGAAAAAGCGTCAGATGTTTCTTTATGATCTGGCACCTGGGCAGTCACTTCACATGCTCAATGTAAAGACTAAATGGGACCATTATTTTTAAATAGCAATTTATGCCCAGTTGACACTACTACAATCAGATTCATACCCAGAATGAGAAACACAGGAGCACAATATTGCTTGTGTCTTGTTAGTATCATGAGCAAGCTAGAGTAATTGGTGCACCTTTCCCCTAGTTCTTTCAAATTAAACATTTGTGGATATATTTACATATACTGAGCTTCATCATCACCACAGCTGACATAACTAAGCTGGCTCCAATAGAGTAATTTGTGCCAGCTGAGTAACCAGCCAAAGTAACTGGTCAAGCTGATGTAGCAGACGCTAATGTACTCTTATCACTCTGCAAACACATTACAGTTCACAGCATTTACCAAATGAGTCTTTCCCTTCATCAAAAAGATCAAGTGGCAATTCCACATCCCATTATATGTGTACAGCACCCAGAATAAAACCAAACCAACAATTCGTTGTTGCTGTTCCTCTTTACAAGCATTGTAATGGTGAGGTGCTACTAAATAAGGATGGGATTGATGGAGTTATCTGCTGAGTTCATGTATTGTAAGTACCTGTTACAAAGCTGAGACGCAGCTATGAAGGCAATGCTCTCATCCTTCAAAAGTGATAGCATCATGAAAGAAAGTTGACGCGTTTTCCTAACAAAATTAACTTGACTTTCAAGCATAAATCATTCTTTCCTGCCATAAGAAAGTAAACAAATATGGACGGAATTGAGGCTAGAGCACACCTCTGTTACTGGTGATACTGTCAAATGAAGCTACACAGTTGTAGTCAAGTATCATAAGAATCACTACCTCAGCGGGCAGAGCCCAAGGACCAACTCCCAGTTTGTAACTGGGGAACTCTGTGGAAGCACCCCAGAAGGACTTCCTATAGTTGTGCATATTTGCTGACTGACTAGGGAAAATGGTCATTCTCCACAAGAAGCAAACCTTCCTGAAACTCCCTTTTGGTCAGTGTCCAGATCATTTTGCAGAACTGAGTATCCAGGAGGCTAATTAGATGTATAACTCCTTTGAAGGATCAGTGCTAATGGCATCGCAGCTGCTAAAACATGCAGTGCTGCCCTTCTATCCACACAGTGAAGCTCTCCAATTCTGCTACTTTCCAGTCCTGCCTGTTATCAACCACTAGCTGTGACTGGCTATATTGTCAGGTTCACCAAAGAGTAGTAATCTAGAGTCTGCAGCTAAAGGAAAAAAAAAAAAAAAAAAAAAAAAAAAATCAAAAGAGGTTGCAAAAGAGCTTCCTCTAAATCTCATTCTCTTGTGCTGAGCCATGAAAGATTTAACAGCGTTCAGTACAGCCAGTGTTCACAGAGAACAGCAACCACCTAAAAGTAATCACAAAACACGGCAATAACCACATTTAAATTAGAAAAAAAAAAAACACAGAAAAAAGACTTAAAGCAACCCAGTTTGTACAGCAATTAGATCTCTAAAATCCCACCCTGATTTGTCATGCTGCACGTACGCACTGTCAGAAAACAAGTAACATTCTGCATACCAGAGAAGTAAGACTTTGCAAATTCACTGGCAAACACATATCTTGGAATCTCAAAGAAAAAACAAAAGGGCACAACCAAAGCAAATTGCTTCACAAGTCCTCATCATGCACAACTCTATTAACTGGAATATGGTGATATTATCACAGCTGTACTCTTCTCCGTAGAGTAACTGAGTAGAATTATAATTTAAGCAGGAAACTACAAGGTTTGTATTGTGCACATACCCAAGCAGGAGCTCGTAACAGCATGTCCTCATGCCTGATGCAGCAGCCACCACACTGACTTGTGCTCAGCATCCCCTGGATGCCGAGTGCTCACAGGAAGGACAGGAGCACATCTGCCACAGAGGCTGGCAGGCATGGGATTGTATAGGATCATGGACAATAACTCACAAGGACATAAAAACTTACAGGTGTCAGCTGGCTTCAAGAAAAAAATACCCAAAGTTCCTGGATTATTTCACAACCACTTAAAGCTTTACTTTCATTAGACTGTAAGTAGCGCAGGTTTTGCACATTAGAGAAAGGATTGATCGGTAAAATAATCCATTTCACAGAATGTTAGGGATTGGAAGGGACACCGAGAGATCATCAAGTCCTTGTGCTCTTGAGGTTGAGACTATTTGCTTTACATTACACTAGACAGTCTCTGAGTTGTTACCAGTCTGATAAACAGACTAGTAGATACAAGAAAACTTTGATTTCTCCTTTGCTCCTGTACAAAGTGCTTGTTCTGGTGAACAGAATAATAAGTTTCATAAGGAAGAGTGCTTTAGATCAGATAGTAGAATCAAAGATTGGCATAGGTTGGAAGGGATCCTAGAGATCATCTAATCCAACCTCTCTGCCATGGGTGGAAATAACCTTAACTAGATCAAGTTACTCAAGGCCTCATCCATCCTGGCCTTGAACATCTCCAGGGAGGGGGCATCCACAACCTCTCTAGGAAATCTATTCCAGAGTCTTGCCACCCTCGTACTGAAGAATTTTTGCCTAAGATCCAATGTAAACCTATTCTCCTTCAGTTTAAATCGATTTCCCCCTTGTCCTGTCACTGGACGCTCTTGTAAAAAGTCCCCCCCCAGCCTTTCTGTAGGTTGTTTCCAAGTATTGGAAGGCAGTTATAGGGTCCCCTTGAAGTCTTCTCCAGGCTGAACAATCCCAGCTCCCTCAGCCTATCCTCATAGTAGAGGTGCTCCAGCCCCCGGATCACCTTTGTGGCCCTCCTCTGAACTTGTTCGTACACAACCATATCCCTCTTACACTGGGGACACCAGAACTGGACACAGTATTTGAGGTGGGGCGTCACAATAGTAGAGTAAAGGGGGAGAACCACATCTCTTGATCTGCTGGCCACACTCCTCTTAATGTAACCAAAGGATACAGTTGGCCTTCTGGGATGCAAGAGCACACTTGTCAACTCACGTTGAGCTTCTTGTCTATCAGCACCCCCAAATCCTTCTCTTCAGAGCAACTCTCAACCCACTCCGTGCCCAGTTTGTATTTGTGCCTGGAATTGGCTCGACCCAGCTACAGGATCTTGCACGTCGACTTGTTGAAGCTCATGCAGTTTGCAGTGGCCCATTTCTCAAGCCTATCAAGGTCCCTCTGGATGGTATCCCTTCCCTCAAATGAGTCCACGGCACGACACAGCTTGGTGTCATTGGCAGACTTGCCGAGGATGCACTCAATGCCATTGTCCACGTTGCTGACAAAGCTGTTGAACAGCACTGGACTGAGAACAGACCCCTGAGTATTCTCACTTGTCACTGGTCTCCACGTGGACATCAAGCTGTTGACCACAGCTCTGAGTGCGACCTTCTAGCCAGTTCCTTATCCAGCAAGTGGTCCATCCATCAAGTCCATGTCTCACCGTCTTGGAGACAAGGATGTCTTGTGAGACACTGTCAAATGCCTTGCACAAGTCCAGGTAGATGACGTCAGTTGCTTTTTCCATATCAACCAGATATTTGGTCACTGACATTATTAACTAAATTATTAAAGTAAATGAAGTACTGATGTGAAACACAAGACAAAGTAACGCATACAATAGAAATGAGCAGCAGCCTCAGAACTGCCAGTTCTGATGTTAATTTTTAGATCACTATAGAAAGATTGTATAGTAAAAAGAAGGCAAAATCCTTGGGATAGTACATAGAAATCCTGCATTAACACAGTATTTTAACAATATTAAAATATGTAACTACTTTCCAAGACTATAAAAGTTACTAGTAGAAACAAACTCAGAAATAAGTATCTCTAGCAAAAGTTTTTTTTTAAATACCCAGTTACTTAGTTAGAAAAAAACCTCAAGCCAAACTAAATGCAGGAAGATAGATACTTTGACAGCTGTTATGTTACCATAAAAGTTATAACGTGACATAACAACACGATGTCTATGAGAATTACTGTACCATGTAATCAAAAGCCAATTATCCCAAGACATTTCTTATAAATGACAGCTGTATCATAGGACCTAGAAATAGCAATTTATGTGATAATTAATCACTAAATTGCCTGATGATTTCCATTATAAATTATTCCAAGGAAGTAACTATTTAAAACATATATCTATTTGTTATGTGTTTGCTTATGACTTTAATGAGTAGTGACTGAGCTAGTTTTTGGCTATTTTTCAGTAAGAATCAAATGATGTCTAAGAATAATACTTAGGAGATCCTGATCAACTATCTGTAGACTTAGTAATAAGCTATATTTCTTTATTTGAAATTCTGGAATTCAAATTCTGGAATGGAGCTCACATTTTCAAGTTTAACACTTTCAACAGAACAAGGTCCTGAAGAATTTGATGTTCTGCAAAGTTACGCATATAGTAACTTGGCTACGATTGAGGTTCTGCATGCTTAATATTTATTCACTTAAAAATAGGTTGAAAATAGCTGAAACAGCTCTTTGAAAATAAATAAGATTTTTCAAACACAGGGTCAAGCTTAACACTGGTTTGAATGGATGTATTTTTACTTATTGTCAACTGAAATTGTCCCAAAGTTGTGATAAGCAAAGAGCTTTTTTATTTTTTAAAGACACCTTTTTAATTTCTTTATTTTTAAATTTCAAACTAATTCAAATCTAATTTGAACTAGATTTTTTTTTGCCCTTTTTATAGAGGTCCAATTCAAAAGCCCAGGAGACTGATAGGGAGGATCATGTTCTGCCCATTCCTAACAGAAACAGAGCCAATTTGTACTTCTTCAGCATGTTACAAGTTCCTACAATATATTTGCCATGAAAATCATCTTGATAGTTGAAAGCAGAGGCCCAAAATTGAATCAGTGAAGTGTATTATTCTAATAATAATAATCTAATCTGATCTAAATATAAAAAAACCATCAAACTGTCAATGCATCCAAAGAAATTTTCAAAGAAAGCACTGTGGAAATTCAGACCCCAAGAGCCAGCAACTGGCTGCCCTGTGTTTGCTCCCAGCCAAATTGTCTTTCCACTTCCACCCCACTTCAAATAGGGCATGAACAGAGCGTGTAAGCAAAACCAGTTAGAAAGCAGTATTTTCCGCTCATAACACCCAGCATCAGAGAGACATGAGAGCAGAGACTTTTCACAGTCAACCTGTGAGCAAGAATCCGTTCTGCAACTCCCAGCATGCAAGTCTAGGAGGAAAACCCTCTCAGTGTTTTTCAATTTTTATGACCAAAGTCACTGTCAATTTTCATACTATAACAGACAAGTGAACCATGGTCTTGAAAGTAAAATTCCAGAGTACTCACTGCTATACCTCATTCTCAGTCAAAATGGCTGCATAAAATGCAGATGTCCAGTATTAAGTGTAATCCTGCAGTAATTGTAGGAGATATTTAAGGTTTTGACTATTTTTAAACCATAACATTTAAGAATTGGACAGTGGCATTGCATAGATGGTAAATCCTGAGTGCTACTGGAGGTGTAGCCCCAGGCATCAGGAACAATTATCCTTCAAGGTTAAAGTATCTGTCCAGAATGCTGAAAAAGTGTCCTAGGAAGTCTTTAAAGACAGTTGTTTGCAGAATTAGTCTCTATGTTAATTGTGAAATACACAATGTTTATCTCACAGTAACAGTGTATCAATATAACATTTAGTACCCTGATTTTTAAAGCCTTTGTTTTAGCTTTATTTCTGTTTGCCCTAGAATTATGTCTAACCTTTACATGTTCAGAGAGTTAACACATGGATGCAAAATGTCTCAGATACTTGTATTGGAGTGCAACATGTAAAATCATACAAAACCCAGTATTTGCAAAACAATTTCTTTAAACTCCTCACAGAAACAGCACTGTATGCCCACCTTTGAATTCTCTACCCTGCTCTCTTTTAAGACAGATTTTTTTATTTTTTTTTAAACAGGTATTTCTTCTTGGTTAAGTGAAGATGGGAATATATTCACCCCCAAGTGAGACCAGCACTCTGGGTGATAAAGGGAGAGCAAACCAATGTTTCTTGGTGAAACAATTTATGTAAAAAAGTAATAATGTCAGGAAGTAAGTCAAAGTAAGTAGACAAATCTTCCCACAGAGCATATACTAAAAACAAAGGTATTTTTTTTGTTCATGATCACCCTGGAAAAGTGCATTAAAACCCCACAAAAAACTCTTTCAGTTTGGCAGACCAAAAACCTCAGTCACCAGTCACAGCCTGTTTGAATCCCTCTTTTCTGCAGTAATTTCCACAATATTATTCATAATTCTGTTTGTGTTTCTATTCCCCACACTGCATTATTTATAACAGCACGTAACGAATTGTGAACTGTAACACATAACTGCTTTTTTCCTAATTTCCTACTTACAGTCTACTTTGGATACAGCAAAAATGGCGGTTTTTAGATAGCAAAACATAGACTAAGACTAACAAAAACATTTTTAGCCTTCACCCAGCGAGCAATCACAGTTCAAAAACAACCCCTGTTGCTCCTCATTTCCCGAACTCGGAACCATCTCGCTGTACACGGTTACTCACTTTTTGCTGATGTCCAGCAGCTGACTTCAAGAAGGTCTGGTCAGCAGGAGGTAGGACACACTCCTCACTTCCAAAACAAATACATTCCCACCCTGCTAGCCAGGTTACTCCTATTTGTAATATACGGTTTTATTCAAAGGAGGATCAAAACAGGTGAGAGGCTGGTGATGAAGTTGATGTCCTCCACCTGTTGTATTTGTGGTCTTTCTCTGAAAAAGAGAGAAAACTGAATGGAAACTGGAAATTTTACTCGTGTGTGGAGTACACAGTGCTGGTTTCACAGTAAAAACCTGGAGGTCTTGCATGCTTGTTTTAAAGAATCCTTATGATGACCCTAAAGACAGCTGTGAGAGGCAAAGCAGCATTGTAGCAGCTCTTTTAAATTTAGGCATGTTTTTTATAATTACAAACTACCTGAGGAGAAAGTCTGTTATATTTCTGCCTGTGGTTAAACCGTGGGTCCCTGTAAGGGACAAGGAACTGACAGAAACCCCAGCCTACCATCACAAAGACATTCATATGCTACAATAGCAACACTGCTCCTCTTTGTGATCAAGGACTATGCAATCAATGATCAATATCTTTCTCATTCCCCGGGCTTTTTGCCCTTCCCCTATCTCTCCACCAGCCACCTTTCTGCACCCTACTGTAATTATTTATCTCATACTCTGCAATACTGACTGGTAAAAATATCCCCCTGCACACTTCCATCCTTCCAGCAAACGAGTTACTGTGATGGTTATACACTCACCCACAAAGGTCTCCCTTAACGTAGGAGCATGTGTTCATTAACTGCGTGAAATAATTAAAAGTTATGTTTTTCTGCCTACACTGAGATGAATTTGATGCTTTACTGTGCCACAGCACCACAAGAAGTCACCTCCATTCACTTTCTTTTCTCCAGTGGGGAAGGTACGGCGTTCATCTTTCATTGTGCAAACACTTCATATTTACAGGACATCTGAGAAGGCAAGATTTATACTTCTGTGTGTATGTCTTAGAGCACAATAACAATGCTGAGAAATACGCACATAACTTAGAGACATTGAAATATCCTTTTGATATCCTGAGCTGAAGCCAAAATTTATGAATTGCTACATGGAAAAAGGGAGGAAGAGCTGCAGCTCTCCATGGCCCATGCTGTTCTCATGTCATCTCACCTGCTCACACTCCTGTAACAAAAGTGGCTTGTTTTATGCTCATAGATTGTTGTTAAGACTTTTATTCTGAGTATCTCTACAGCTGTAGTGGTTGCAGCCTTTATCCTGCTTCCATAGCTATAGCTGTACTATATAGAGACAGCAGCCTTTGGGATAATTACGCTCTACTCAGAATTGTGGCTTATGGCTTAAACAAATATCTCTTCACAAGACCTGTCAAACAATTACAGATTGTTTGCTTATAAATGAATGCTTCAGCATTTAGAAACTTCTATGCAAAACCTGAATTTGAGCATTTTTTTGCCATCAGATACCTAAATTTATTCTTAGCAGTTTTGATTTTTATCTGTTCATTCAGTCAAGAAAATATGAAGGCAGGATAATTACTTTCTAGGAAGTAATGATATCCAAAATCAGTGCAACAGCAGTGGTGAAAGACAGACAAAAATGTCACTCAAAAAAGCCAAGCTGATTTACATGGTGAAAGTAATCAACTGTAAATGCAGCTTGGATTTAATTCTCTGATTTCTTAACCTAATCCTTTTCTTTTCATCTGGAAACTGACGTAAGTGCTCAGGGTGCAGAACTGGAGCTGTCAGCATTATCCAGATACAAAGCCAAACCCCCAGAGTTTGTGGAAGTTTGCGTGCAGGGTTTTGTTGTTTTTTTTTTTTACTGTAGTATGACTATAACTTGCTTTTCACTTTAGAAGAAAAAGTATATGAGCTTTATGTTTCCCCTTAGCAATGAGTACCTGACCTTCAAATAATGTGACAGTTTCTTTGTGAAAGTTGCATTCTCCAGACCAGCTTTTCTGCTTGTGCCCCACCATGGTAATAAAATTGTAAAATCAAGCTTGTGACTTCTGTATGTCTCACATCTGCTACACACACAGCAAAACCCTGCAAATGCAGCAGTCTCCAGACTTCTCTGATGGTCGTGTGCTTCCCAGAGAGGCTTGCCAGAAATGTCTTAGAGGACCCAGAGGATTTTCTCCACCCACATCCTCGAGGAAAGGCGTTTTAGGATGCCAGCAGGATGCTAGCATTTCCATAGCCCTGTCATGGCTGGATAAAACTGAGCCACACTGGATTTTAAAGTTTCTGCCAGTGACAAGCAAATGACCTGCTGGAGACCAGTGTAAGAGAAAGGGACCTGGGGGTTCTAGTAGACAGCAGGATGACCATGAGCCAGCAATGTGCCCTCGTGGCCAAGAAGGCCAATGGCATCCTGGGGTGTATGAGAAGGGGAGTAGCAAGTAGGTCGAGAGAGGTCCTCCTGCCCCTCTACTCTGCCCTGGTGAGGCCACATCTGGAATATTGTGTCCAGTTCTGGGCCCCTCAGTTCAAGAAGGACAGGGAGCTGCTTGAGAGAGTCCAGCTCAGAGCCACAAAGATGATGAAGGGAGTGGAACATCTCCCTTATGAGGAAAGGCTGAAGGAGCTGGGTCTCTTTAGCTTGGAGAAGAGAAGGCTGAGGGGTGACCTCATTAATGTTTATAAATATGTCAAGGGGGAGTGTCAGGAGGACGGAGCCAGGCTCTTTTCAGTGATGTCCAATGACAGGACAAGGGGCAATGGGTACAAGCTGGAACACAGGAGGTTCCACAAAAATATTAGAAAAAACTTTTTCACTGTGAGGGTGACAGAGCCCTGGCACAGGCTGCCCAGAAAGGTTGTGGCGTCTCCTTCTCTGGAGACTTTCAAAACCCACCTGGACGCGTTCCTGTGTGATCTACTGTAGGTGATCCTGCTCTGGCAGGGGGGCTGGACTAGATGATCTTTTGAGGTCCCTTCCAACCCCTGACGTTCTGTGATTCTGTGTAAATCTGTGATAAGTAGGAAGAGTCACTACATCCATTCTGGACCTAGGCATTTAATTCTGGTTATGACATGGTACAAAATGTATCTCTTAAATTAAGGCTCCTAAATAATTTGTGTACCTCAGATAATTTCAGCTAAAATCTGAGCAGAATTTGTGTTACACTAAATTACAGTAATTCAATCCCTTGAGTTTAAATACATTGATTATACATAAACCAATGGAAAAACCATCAGGTTATGAAATGACATGCTCAGGCAAATGATTGTAACGTTAGGCCTGAAAAAAAGAGCAGCATTTGAACAATGACAAATAGTTTATGCTATATTTACACAAGTGTACTGCATGCTTCATTGTCTGTACAATCAAAATGATAAATTGGTAACACATTTTGGAGATCTATTTGAATAAGGAACCTCATATTGTTATAAGTTTATCTTCATGGTCGGTGAATAATTTTATCCTTACTGTCACACTGAATGAAATCCTCTGCAATATTTTAAGTCTCAAATGCAGGCATATTGCTTTTCTTTATATTCTATGCTGACCAATTAACATGATTGATTGCAGCTATAAATTAACTTAACTGAAACTACAAACTGATTTTATAGTTCAGATGATATAGATCATTGCATTCCTTACAGAGTGCTCCATACAACACAGTAGCACTCAGTGCTGGCAGTAATCAGCTATGATACACATTTCCAGGCAGTTAGACAATTCTTATTTTCTTGTTTATGTATTTCTATCTGTTATAGACTGTATTCTAAGGCCTCTCAGTCACTCCTTAACTCTGTTAGAAACTACGTGCTGTTTATGTGTTATGGTTTTCTCCCAAAGCACATAAAATGGATGAAAGACTCCCCTACAGGACTTCAATTGACCTTGAATTTAATGAGCAATGGCAAGAAGGGATTACTCTGATAAGAAAGCTTTATGGGAATGGTTTAGGCTTCTTTGGCCATGTAACATGACATTGAATTTGTAGTGTGCAGCAGTGTATTAGCTATTGTTTGTGTCTTCTCTGTCTTGATGGAAGGATCTACGGAGTTTGACACTTATTTTCACAGTGTTTAAACATTTTTTCCACGGTGTAACTCTACTTATCACAGGAGAAGCTAAGCCCAGAAAATCTATATCAGATGTCTACCCAGATATCTATATCAATCATAACACTCCAACATTTTAAACTCTAGTGGAGCCTGAAGGGTTGGGAAATAGCTGAGTATGTCACACTGCTGCTTTACGTATATTATGATAACAGTGTCAGCTCCATTCCAGACTTAGACAAGTAGCAGAAGCCTTTGTTTGAAATGAACACTAAACACTCTTCCTTGTGACCAAGTTATTCTTCTTTTGTTGTGCAGTTTTCTTTTCATGGAATTACTTGCACTGCTAAGCCGGAGGGTTTCTGTCAAAGAATCCTGGCAGACCAAATAATTGTCTTTTTTGCATCTCTTGGTAGCTGACACATGCTCTTAGAATTCATTCCTTGCTCTGAAGGCTTCGTACTAAACCATTTGAACTGGCACAAGCTCTTAAGCATTTGTTAACCTTGAGGCACTTTTAAGCATATGTCATTGCTGTTTAAATTGAAGATACTAAAAGAAATCTAGTAGACTGCCATAAACCTTGGATCATCCATCTGTCTAATGGTATCTCTACTCAGAACAGAACTAAACCCCCCAAAATTGCGTTATAATACCATCTTCTTTAAAAAAAAAAACCACAAGACAATTCCCTTAAGCCTCCTCTTTTTACTGCAACTGTTTAAAAACAGCATCTATTAGCTTTTCATTTTCACAGTAGAAACATCTTCTAAAGGCTTACTGTCAGAAAGAAGTAGCTTCAGCAGGATACATACTGTTTATACTTCTAAGAATTCCTATTTAGCTGACTACTGATCCTATTTCTGAGCCTTGTACTCAGCAACAAGTGGTAGTAAAGTATGTTCAGGTGTGATTTATCTTCATATCTTCACATCTGATTAGCCATTGCTGTTCTCTGAGCCTGAGAGTCTCTAATCCTTAGGTACCTGGACAAGACACAGCATGTATTAGACATGGTATAAATGTTGCAGGTGGTATGAACCTTTCTGTTGATGAGGTACTGAACTTCAGATTTTTGGGATGAAAGATTTGATTAAGTGCTACTTGCTTACTTAAAATTGTATTAAATGGAAGAAAGCAATTTTCTAGGGACTTTATTTGTCATGTTGTCATATTATTCTTTCATTTAATAATTTAAACATTTAGTAAAATAATAGCCTGTGTCAAAAGTTGAAGTCTGACTAGTATAGATGATAACATCAAATCTGCCTTGGTAATGAATCAGAATGGCTTGTGTGCATATAAATAGGACTGATGGCTACATGTACTGCAAACACTGATTAAAACCATAATTAAAGATAGCTAGAGTAGCTGAGGTAGACTAATTTAAATTTTGGGATAGTCTGAATTCACAACATAAAACAAGTGGGGGGGAAAAAAGAAGGAGAAATAGAAGAGTGTTGGCCAAGGAAAGCCAGCTTCCCCTTCCTCTTTTTGCTAACACACAAGGAAAGAAAGGGTGTCTTAGTTTTTAAAGGCAATTTTCAATCTTTATACAGATGTATTCAGGAAAAATCTTTATTGTGAGAGTAAAGAAAGAACAGATGGAAAATACAGGTGGTTATTACTTAGGTGAGCACTGCTAGGTGTCAGAGCCACCCCCAAGGTGTGTTCAACCTGTCTGTCCTTCTCTCTGCTGATAGGAAGGCGTTTTGGTGGTCTGACTCCTAACCTGTCCCAAACATTAGCCCATGCCAATGCGTGTCAGTGCTCTGCGCCGTCTGCAGATACTGGTAGGGACCAATGCTTGTCATGTTGGTGAGGGACTTCTTTATCTTGCCCTCCACTTTTTTGTCTCTATTCCCCTAAGATCAGGTAACCCATTTTTCACATGTGAAAAGTTGCAGTTCCATGTTCAGCACACAGAAGAAAGAATACTGGTGCAAGTTGGTCCAGTCATGAAACCCTCCATGTGTGAGACAAGATCTCCCTTTGTACCTAAAAGCCTGCACATTTGAACTGCACCTCCACAAGATTTGGAAGTTGAGCAGAGGTCAATACTCACTCATAGCATTTCTTAGAAATCAGTGACTTTGAAGAGAATGGATTGAAAGAAACAACGATGCACTCAACAACTTCGATGAGCTTTTTATATGTACTGAAAAAAGAGAATATCTGTGATCTTCATCGTGAGTTTGGCGAGACAAAAGCCTCTGCAGAAGACGCAACGTTCAGCATTGCACATGGAGCACAGCAGCAAGGTCTCCAGTTTCATTTCAAGAGATGAGCATTTTATCTAGCCCAGCAGTGCCTTCCAGGGAGAGAGGAAGTGAGGCTGCTGGCTCCTGCTTAGATTAAATTTCTGTTGTTACAAGGAGGAAATTTGGTGCTAATTATTTGAAAGCAAGCTCTGCTGTAATTGAGTCTTTGTGAAAGCAAGAAGCTAATAACGTGCATAGCTCGGGCAAAAAACCAGGAAGCTCTGCTCCCATCTGTCTGCCAACCCGAGCAGGTTGAGGAGCAGCTGCCAGGGCAGCCACTTCACCACGGCCATCGACACCCCTACACCAGGCCAAGCACTCCCGTATTCTAGGAGAGCGGTTCCCACCAAAACGCACCTTCCTGCATCAATCTGTGCAGGGGAAAGCCCATACAGCTGCCTGGTGCTGTGCCAGTAATGATTCTCCTCTGTCAAAGACTGGTTCTCATGCTTAGTTTAGATAGTCATTGCTCAAATATTTACTGCAGATGACTAACATCAACAATAACGGGAAGCAGGAAGCAGATTCACATCCCTGGGAACACATTTAATGACTTGCAAAATAATTCCATCACATTATCTCGTTTTATGAGGCCATGGATCCAAGTAAACACAGTGACACTTGAGTGATACCTTTGCTCTCTAAGCTTCTCAGCATGCAACAGTAATATTTTCCCTTTCCCAGAGATGAAGATATTGCATCGCTTGCCTTTGCACAAAACAAGATGAAACCTGAAGCGATTTTCCACACTGCAGGATGTAGACACCTGTTATCTCATTCTTACCTCTTCAGGGACACATCCACTTTGATAAGAAGAATAATGCAGTTTGAAATGTGTGGGTATTATAAGCATAGTGGAAGTAGTTATTTGCTAATCACAGCTCTTATCTTGGAGAAGGATGATTGACTAAGCCTCTGAAGCACAACGCATGGTTTAAGCGAAGGTGTTTTTTAACTCTTTACAAAGCTTCACATAATGAATGATTCACAATATTTTCACTACAACATCAAACACATTAAAACAATTTTTGGTTAATAGTACTCAATTATAAAAGCACACAAAAATTTGGTCTAGCATCCAGTTTCCACTGTTGTGTTCTGAATTTGAACCTAGAGCCTGAAGTACATATCAAAGTTTTATACACTTAAGGGGAAAATCAAAGAATATTCTTTCAGCTTTTTTAACTGTGAATATTTTGTTGATCTCATATTCTCATATTTTAGAGACCTAGGTCATATTTCTTATTTATAAATCCTAACTGTATCTAAGCTATTTTATTCTTGTTTCCAACTATCGAATACCATGGTTTAGCAGAGATGTGTAACCTAACAAGTAGTTACGAGGTTGGTAGTAGAAATCACTGTAGCTGACTGATCTCGGAAAAGAGCTATAGTTGTATATGTTTAGAGCATTTCAGCCTGAAACATCACTTTTTTAGAACTCCAATTTCCCACCTTGATTAGTAATCAAATACAAGATAAATATGCTAAAGCTATAAAATGTGAGTTATCATCTGGGGCTGAATTTTGGCCAGTTAAACTGTCACAGAGTGAAGCTGACGTTAGTGGTATGCTGGCTGAAAGAACCAGTCTTTCCTGTGCTACAGAGACCTGTTTCTACTATCCATGATTTAAATAAGAGCTGATTTTCTAATCATTCATCACTGAAAACCATGGGACAATGAAGTCATTTCTACAATAGACTGGATGCATATGAGGTATGAAAAAATGTCCTAAAGAAAGAATCTAATTACTTAGAGAGATTGTCCTCCTTGAATGAATGGAGCACTGGCCAATTTCCATGACGAGACCAAAATCAGAGCCAAGATTAATGTGCTAAGTATGCTTTACAATGTTACTGTAGGAAAAAAAAATACAACTAGTTGTTCTGCATGTGTAGTATCTCATAAAGGTATTTTTATGTTGGTTTTTTTGTTATTATTTTTTAAAACAGTAGAACCTATCACACAGATTAATTCTTTTGTCAAGATTCGGGGATTATTTTTTTTAAAGTTTGCTTTAAAGAAGGCAAGCTAATAAAAGCATAGTTATAACTTCAGTATGAAGTCATCCTGCTTCTTCCTGGGTCAAAAATATCTGTCTGATGTCTTTAGAATATGAGTGTCCAGAGACAGAGAGAGATACAGGATGGTTATAACTATCTGACCTCAAGTACATAAAAGATTTTTCAAATGTATTTTAAACTCTCTTAACAAAGAAATATCAGGATTAAATAATGAAGGAATACATTGTTTAGGCAAAGAAGAGCAATTATATTACTAGATGATCTTTAAGGTCCCTTCCAAACCTGACAATTCTATATATGTCACATTACTGGTAGAACTAGAACTCCTCGAGGTTGTACAAATGTCTCTGAAATATGGTAGCAAAATTCATGAGGACATAACGCTTTATCAACATATATTTAACATTCTTTGCCCAACACAGCTATTCCCTTGCAGCATAGGAATATTCAGAGTATTAATAACCCACAACAATAAAATATTTGTATAATAATGTTCAATAAGCTGTCATCAGGTAGTTAATATTATAAAGTTATTATATGAAACCCAGACATAAGGATATTAAGGTGAGACCAAAAGAAAAAAAAAAAAGGCTTTTTGGAGGGGAGGCGGGAGGGGGGCAAAGTCCAGGGAAGTAGAACTTCAAAATCCTAGTATATCAATAACATCTCCAGTAGATGTCTGTCAGCTTCAGTGAAACCCAAGATCTGCAAATCTCAGAAATGTCTGTTGAAGACTTTCAGTTCATTTACGAGGAGGCAGACTAGTGTAAACGCGCACGTGCTGTGTTGGTAAAGCCATCCATCTGCCCACCCAGCTCCCATATGCTCTATCCTCATTCTTATTGCCAGGCTGTTTTCCTCGATAGTTTATTCTCTGCAGATTTTGTTTGAATTGCCCTCTAGCCCCTTTCCTTTTGCTTTTCTCCCCTTTCCTCTGTCGTCCTGTGGGCTTGGTTATCTTCAAGTGTTTCTTAACAGGAAAAAGTTTTGGCACATTACCATTTAGTTCATTGTCCAGGAGACACATTTAACTCCTATGCAGTAAGGGCCAGACAGAAGAAAAGTTTCTGTTTCAGAAAGGTTCTTTGCCAAGGTTGCAGACTTGGACACACAGGAGAGGAAAACAGACTCCTAAGAATGGCAGCAGAGGAACTGGTCAGCTTGGCAAATGAACAAACTACTTTTAATACCACCTCAGCGGAAAGACCCCAAATCATCCCTTCTTAACTTCTTTTTTTTTTGTCAACTTGTCTTCATTTGGTTAAGCAGCCAGCACCTTTTTCAAGAAATAATAATAACCAGACACTCACGGAAGGAGGATTGTTCTTATCCTAACATTCCTCTTTTCCTGGCACGCAGTCACTGTCCTTTCCCTCTTTGGACAAGATTAAAATTTTATACCCTTGCTCTACATGATAACTCCTTCTTGCAGGTCAACAAGATTGAATCTGATTATTCATTGGTGTATTTCCAACAACTAGGAGAAAGGCATAAATTAAGCTACACGAGCATTATATATATTCCACCCAAAACTAGAAAAACCTAAACAGTCTCTGCAGTCCCTTTACAGAGGCAGAGGTTTTCAGCAATTGCGCAATGACATTTGGTATACATTTAGAGAGGTTCTACTAGTGCAAACAGAAGAAAAATAAAACTTCTGGACAGATGTTACAATGACTGTGAATTACTAGGCTACTTGTAGAGGAATTTCTTGTGGAGCAGAGGTGCGGTATAACTTTAAAAGCGTGGACAACCCAGCTTAGGCCTAAACAGAGGCTCTGTCCTTGAAGCTGCCTTGGAACACGGGGAGGAGGAGGTTTTATCTGTTTTGTGAAGAGCCTTGCCAGGGGGAGAAAGGGGGGGTGAGAGCCGCTTGCATAGTGGAATGGCACTACCCAATAAAACGCTGGCGCGTGTGAACCTGTAACTGACCAACTCGGTGAAGGGGCAGGCGCGGGGACACTGCTGAACTGTATATATTGAGCTGTCCAGAGCAATAAAGGGAGGACGATCTGTAGCCATATTGGTGTGATGATCGTTAACTTGGCCGGCTCTCCGAAGGGACCCTCTTCAGCTACTCTGTAATTATTTTTGGTATTCAATAAAATGTTCCTTGTCAGGATGGTTCTTACCACTCAGTAGTAAATTGGCATCAGACAGGTAGCTTGTTTGATTTCTATGAAAAGAGGACTTCTAAAGATACCTATCACAGACAATCGCCACCTGGAGGAGGCCACCAATTTCTTCAAAATTGTTTTCTTGCAACCTCCAACGTGTCATCTTATTTAACTAAGCTTGGTCTATTCTGTTAGGAGAACTTTTAGGTTGTCCTGTGTTTTTCCCACAGGATAAGCATGAAGGGGAGCAGCCCTTCCATGGAGGCTTTGTGAGAAGCACTTGACATCAGTCAGCATCCTTAAGAACCAGGTCTTCCTCCTAAGGTGACTTTCCAGGTAGACTCTATTACACAAATATCTGCTTATACATAAAGAGATTTTTAAAGTGTCTCTGTAGAACATATGTTAGAGAAGTTTTTTCCTTTCCACCAACAAGAAATTGCTAATTAATTATAGTTGAGCCTAAGAAGCAGATCTTCACAAATACAACTTCCCATAGTCCCAAGCAGCTAGAACCATGGTTTTGATTAACAGTAAGTTACTGATGGAAATTATAAGAAATCTTCACCATGAGTGAAATTCAGTCTGCAGAAGAGAAATTCCACATGAAAGAGTTTCAGGAAATATGCAATTACCAGATTAAATTGTCCAGGCAATGTGACTAGAGACATCTTTAACCTCTCCCTGTAATCCTTTATAGTGCCTTTTTGCTGCTTACTCTGGCTATTCTGTTATTCAGCTACTGCTCCTCATGTAAACCTCCAGGGAATTATGTGCAGAAACTCCATTTTCAGCCACTATCAGAATATTAAGAGGCAGTTGTTGATGCTAAAATAAATATTATGATGTTTTGTTCAAGTGATTCTTGTGACTCCAAGAACTCTGAAACAGAGACTAAGCTGATGACCTAGTGCTCAGCACTGAATTCAAAGTAACTGTGCAAAATGGTTTTCACCAAAAGGTATTTTATTAGGTCATAATATGAAATTTAATTTCCTCATTCACCTTGGTCAATGCTTCAATTTTAACATGAGGAACTTGTTCAATATGCTCTTGCCCAGCAGTATCTAGTATGGACATTTATTAAAGAAGTTTTGAAATACATGAGAGGAAACTTAGATCAAGAACTGTGTCAAAGGCAGTGCAACATATACATTTAAAGCAGCATGTGCTGCCTTCAGCATTTTTCCTCCTCTTAGCTAAGTAAAGTCATCATCACTATAGAATAAATAATAAGCCTCTATTTTACAAAATTGCAGCTGTTCAGATTTACTATTGTGGAAGGCGGCAATTCCAGCCGAAGACAGAAATTTTTAAAAATCTATAAATTCTCACCAGCTAAGGTACTTTTTACTATGTAAACAGGCTTTAGAAAAGATTTGTGAAAATAATAATACTCAACCCATTTCATCCTCTTATTCTCATAATTTAGGTGGAATAGAATGAAAAATGATTCAACCATAGTTTTAGAAGCGAGCTATAAAATTCAATTGAGATTTCAAACCCAGCTGGAGGTGTTCATGGGCAACCAAATATTAAAAATAATGTAATTCCATACTCTGCAGGAATAGGTATGTTTCAGCTTCAGGTTCTCATTGGAGCTATTTACATTTCACTCTTCATCCAAAAAAATAGTCATCTGTTCTCGTTTCAGTCGCTGACTCTCCCTTGCAGAAAACATTGCTGAAACACTGTACCTGTCATGCATTGCACAGCACCAAATCAAATGATTTATGAGTATGTGACAGTGATCTGACGCTTCTAATTTGTCAATCAAATGTGCAAGCTGTGACAAAAATCAGACATCTTTTGGAAAGCGGAAACGCACTTGGGGAAGCTCAGTCTTATCTAATTACTTCACATGCCCATCCATGCATCCAAAAAACCTGTAAGGCAAGCAGAGAGACTCCTTCCTGACAGTCAATATGTTTGTTTGAAGTTCTTCTATGTGAACTCTGCAAGTTCCTGCTTCGAGGGCTGCAGCACACCATGAAACCCCACAGGACTGAGGCTCCTCACTGGTACCCCTTTAAAAAGCAAAACCTAAATTTTGTCCACTTCTCCAGGCAGTAAATCCACATGCTGCTTTTCTTTTACATACCTAGAAAATTCTTTTTCTTCGCCATCCTATTTTCAGAAAGAGCAAGGAAAATTGTAAACCTGATCTGTTGCATTTGGCCTGCTTTTCCAGCACTCTTCCTGTCCTCCCTGCAGTGCCTTTCCAGTATAGTAGCAATATGACACATTGCTTAAGCCAGACTCCTTCGATTACTGAAGTATTTCATTCTCTTAATGAGAGAAATTGCACAGTTGTTTACTGTAAGTCCTGCCTTATTCACTTCAGACTGTGGTAAATGTTCACTCAGTGTCCCCTAACAGCTTACTAACAGTAATAATACATATTCTTGGGGGATCACAATGCCTTGCTATTAAGGCAAATGTTCTTTTTCTGAAATACTGTTATTTACACAGTAATTTCCACTCAGCATGCTATCTATACAGCTGCAAAAGACTATAGAAGGGCCACAAGCCATTCAATTCCTTTTTCATCCACAATTCCAAAAATCAAGAGAAGAAACAGAAAAGAAAACCCACGTGGAAAACAGCAGTTCTGAAGATTTGCCGTGGAACAAGCATAGTTGAACCGAGAGAATAGGTTCCTCTGAAGCAGCACCTGGAACAGGGAAAGGCTGACCAGTCTGATTGGGCTTTCCTGCTCCCCACAGTGTGGTTCCCTGATGAGCCTGACAGAGCATTTTGAAGAGCTGTGGAGTATGACACCTGGCCCTATCTTAACAGCTAGCTCTGCACTGAGCATAGAAATATTTCTGTTGTTAACTTTAACTTTTGTACTTTAAACTTCCATGATTATCATGAGTCTTATAAGAGCATGTTCTTCAAAAGTCCAACACATCCAAAATTCTCAAATTATATTTCAGCGAAATAGAAATTACAGTGCTTATATCTTCAGAAAGACATAATCATAAAGATTAAAAAGGTGCCTTTTAAGAAAAACTGTATCACTTCTGTACTTTTTAATTCTATGATTTAGAATGTGACAAATCTGCCGTGATTTCCTATGATCAGCAAGTCATCCCTTGAAATTTGTTATCATAAAGACTGTTAAAGCTTCTAGATAAGATTTCCTAATGTATTTAGAATTTGAGATTCCAAATCTAATAACAATAATTTCTTATTTCTTATTTTACTTTTAAAAAAGCAGAAATATGCCAACTTCCTAGGATCGGCTTAGGTAATGATTTAAGCTTTCTGATAACTGGCTCAGGAAAAGACAGTCACAAGAACACATTGATCCAAACACTAACCAGAACATAAGCTCCTTCTTGAAAGGTAAATACCAGAAGCTTCCTTGGCACCTGTGGTAGGTACACACACTTTTCTAACAATATCTCTGTAAATATGTCATCAGATCTTGCAGCTTCTACTCCAATGAGTTCTTGCCTTTAGTTCTTACATCTTCAGCAGGATTCCACCACCTCCACTAGTCCTTCCCACCACTCAGGCCAGACTCTACACTTGGGCAATCATTCCCCACTTGCTCCTTGCCGAACTCAAGGAACATCACACTTGACCCCTTCTGCTATCTGGACCTTTTCCACCTTGTGTCAAGAGCTTTTAAACATAGTCCTTTTTAGATATCCACAGTGTCCTTCAACTTACTGCTTTTTCCCCCATTGCTGAGCCTCTTCCCTTCAGCCCAGCTTCTTACAGATTCCTTTGCTGCCCAACACTTTCTCCCCTCCAAAATTCACTAGGGCATGTACATACTCTTTTAGGACATATAAGCCTGATTTCAACTTAAAATAGCAAACTACGGTATCACTTGCAGTATAATTGCAGCAATATAGAGTGCTGTCAATAGGATAATTGCCTAAATTAACTAACTTTCAAGGCATCTAATTATCCTATGCAATGTTCCATGTGGCTGGACTACAACATATATTGGAGCTAGATAATTGTAAACATTGATGCCAAATCCACATGACCTGTGTAAAGTTGGCATAGCAGTAACTATAGTGAAGGAAGACCCTAAGATTCAGAACTTACAGCATTGTCTCCTTGTCATATGGGAACCCAAACTGGGAATGTTTCACTGCTGAAAATTACAGATGCTTTTTCAATTTCTGCAGATTCCTCCTCTCTCTGCACATTATTCCAGACAGCATAGTGTGGATACTGCAGTACTTCTCCTACTTTAAACAGTGCAAGGCACTTGGCTGGGAATTCTCCATGCTCTAATGTGTGTTTGATCACAAATTTAACTACCTCCTATAATTTAATTGTAAAATGAACACTTCCTGCTCCTGCAAATGATGTTTCCATGGAAACTGCTTGTGGTACTGTTGGTACAAAATGAAGGGGGTTTATTAATGGGTCTTTCTACTTTTTTTTCTGAATTTATAGAATAGCTCTAGCTCAGAATCTTGAGGCTTCAAATTTCTCATTTGTTGCAGAAAAATATATTCAGAGTATAAGGTATATAAAGCAAGCCATAGTACTATAGAGTAGCCTAAATCTTTGACTTCATATATCTTAAGCTGAGAAGGGTGACATTACATTTTCTATTCACAATTGTTCATGCAGAGCCATGAACGATACCTGTTATGGAAAGACACATGTGTGATTTCAGAAGTAAGACTTTTGTCCTCCAGCTAGGAAAATTTTAAAGCAAAGTCTATTTCTCGTCTATCTACTAACATGGAAAGACATCTGACAAGTCTCCTCTATTCACTAACTTCTACTGTACAAAGGATACTTTTATACTCACCTAAAAACAAGCCCTTTGAGGTCCCCACAAGGTGGTCCTGGCTGTGGGCACTGCTCCCCATCCGAAGGCTGCCTGCAATGGCAGGTGGCAAGGCTGCATCTGCCTATGCTTACATTGTGTCTCCAAGGTTTCATCTACAACTGCTAGAATTAAGGACATGTTTTCTGAAAGGTAGACCATGAAAGGCCATGCCCATGATCTCCTTGAAATCCATATAGGCTTCTACTTGGTGATACAGAGAAGTAAAAACATTCAGTCAGACATCACCAATGCAGCAAATAGTTCAGCGAAATGTAAACATATAGTCAAGCCTGCTAACACTGCAAGTAGTTTAGAACCTTTTGTCGCAAGAGAACTCAGATAACAGGAACTTCTAGCGCACATATAGACATGATAACGGGAAATTTATCATCTGTAAGGGCCTGATGGAAATTTCCTAGCTAAAAGCCTTCTAACAAGCAGCAGCAATGAACTATGTAATAGTTACCTTGTGAGATGGGTCCGTACGCACATTGTGATGCTCTGAGAGGGACTTATCTCCGAGAACGGAATGCAAGGCTACTGTGAGATAAACAGGCACAGGGTGCCTCAAGACTGCAGACCTTGCTTGTCAGCAAGAACAAGGGAATACAGGCTATGGTTCACCAAAAGAACATGGTGATGAGGAGGAGGACTACGAGCCTTCCTCCAGAAGGCCCCGGCCCACGACCACCAGACGGCACTGCGCATGCGGCAAGAGGAGGAGGTCCAGCACGCTTACCTTAGAACTAACCCAGCCTACACTCATGAATAGGTATGCTTTTGTGTAATAAATATCTGTCTGTTTGACCAAATGGTGTGCAAGCTTTGAGGAGAGATCCCCTTGCACCCAGTGCCGTAATAAACACACCTGCTTTATAACTCCCTGTGAGTTGTAGAGTCAGTTTCCACATGTCATTGGTAAGTCCTGGATAACGAGCAAAGAAAATCATATGCAAAACCTGTTTTGCCAATATAATTTCACATCCAAGAGAGAAACAGTAAGGCCTTGTCCAGAATTCAAACTAGTGTTTAAAAGAGAATTATATCTGTGACACTGTCTGAATACATGACAAGTTTACTTACTTTGCCGCTGCTGAAAGCAAAATAGTTTTTGTCCTCCACTTCTTTTGCATTTTTGCTATTAATTAACAAGTCTAGAGAAGAGAAAGCATATTAAGAGGAGTCAAAGCGAAACAACTTTCTGATGATAGAAGAAGATGCCATGGCAGTTGTTAACAAAATCCCAACACAACTTGGCTAATTATATCTAGAGGTCTCGATTTGTTACTTTTGATCTAGGATTATATAGCTTGCTTTCCTCTTGTTAATTGCCTAGTTCAGAATTTCCTTAACATTATATCATCTTTCATGTAGCTGCTTTCATTCCCTTTCATCTGCTTGCAGTACTCATTTAACAATACCAACAAGAGTTAATGACAGCTGAAGTCTTGATATTTGTGAGTGAGAGTGCCAGAGTCTTTGACACCCACTGTCAGTCATAGCGGCTTCTGCTGAAAGATGAGTCTTCCTCAGCTGATGTCTAGGTTTTGGGGAAAATGTCAGGTGTAAGGTGTCTCATGTTCTTTCTTGTCCCTGGTGTCTGAATTCCACCAGAAAACAAATGGCTCCCACAGTGTGCTATTAGAACGGTTCTAAGCTTGTTAATACTAGATGATCAGAGCAAATGAGTAGTGTCACCCAGATTAGATGACATGGGAAGAACATCTTAAGATATTGGTGCCCTTGTTCTTATCTTCCAGTATGTTGGCATCATGTTTTTCCAAGGCCTTTCCCTCTTAGATTCTCTTCCAGATGATGACACTAGTAAGAGGTGTTTGCCATACAAACCAGTTTTGTGTTATCTTACGATCTTGAGAGATAAAGGTTTATAGCACCTGTGTAATTTGCTGCACATAGGGAAGTGTTTACTTGTCTACTGGCAAACCATGTCAACCAGTATTGCCAAACTTCAGGAAAGAATTATTTATTTTAATATTGATCTTATTTTATGGAGCAGCTTTTTCAGCTTAGCCAGCTGATTTGGAAATGAAGAGAGTTAGCAGCACTTTGCCAATATTGTAGATTTCAGTAATACACTTGCTAGATGAGTTCAAATAGCTTTCCTTTTACCTCCTGAATTTTACAGCTTTCACACTTGAAGAAAAACCCACACCTGTCTGAACAAGCTATTTCTGTTACACTGTTTAACCCAGATAGCAGGAGAACCAGGATTTATAGCCCAGCAAAGAGAGATTTAAAGCTGGTCTTCCCTGCTGCTGATTTCAGACAGTCATCTTTACTTGAATAAACCTCTGCCCTTCCTCCCACAAAGCCCCTTCCCTGGCAGGATGCCAAGACAGAACCTGCTTTCACCTTCCCTAAGTATTGTCAGTGATCTGTTAAATTAAAAATTGTCAGAGAGTATGTTCCATGTCCTCCCTGTCCTTTGTGTTGGCCATTCCCACACTTGCCCCTCCATGGTGGTGACAGGATTGAATACTCAGGTAGGTCTGGTGTTGACAATTAACTGTTCTCTCCACCAGATGTGTTTAGAGAAGCCACCAGCCAGCTATGGCACAAACATCGTTCAGTTCTGTGAACACCTGCAGCAAACTAAAAAATAATACTATCACTGCATATAAAATAACATTCAGAGCCAGGTACAGGGGTTTGACGAATGATCAATTAATTTATGATCTCCAGTTATTCTAGAAATCTTCTGGGGAATCAGCCTGTGAGACCTATGTTTTCATGTGTTGCTTCTGTCATTATCTTAAAGTACAATGCCATAGCTTAGAGACTAAAAGCTTTTAAAAGCCATTTTACAAGGAACAAAAGAAAGAAAAGGTTGTAACTCTATTTTACCTTAGCTGGACAAGAAAAGTCAATTAATTTCTATTTTCAGATTTTCTACATGCTATAATAGACCAATATATCCCAATTTGGTTCTTTCTTACAGAACAGTAAAACCCACCCTCCTCACAGCAGTTCCATTACAGGAAATAAATATATCATTAATATAAGCAAACTGTTAATGCTTGCAGATCTCACTAGAGCCTGCATCCTCTCTGGCTCATTACACCGGCTATAGTGGCAATCTGTCTCCAAGAGCATGGCAACATGAAACGGTTAATACAACACACAGGAACCCTGTGAGAAGTCAGGCAACAAAAGGACAGCTCTTCTGAGCTATTCCTTTAAGGTCAGAACACGCAAATAAACAGGTTTCTGAAGCTCTGACAATCCTTACTCCTGATGAATGGCTGTTTCATTCAGTCCCTTCTTGCCCTTCTCTTTAGTAGTTACCCTGTGTTGCTTCTCTTGCTCTTTCCACTTTTACAGCCTCGTTTTTTCTTTGTTGGACATGGATAAGGCATTAGGAAGATGTTGCCCAAACGAGAGGATAAAAATATGTTTAGTGATATCACAGTGTCCCTTAAACTCCTTGTTCAGTGTTAGAAATTTCCTTTCACTTTTAGCAACATAATCATGATTAGCAATTCTGTAAATATTACAGCATCTGTCTTCTCATAAGAAGGAAAGATTAGTGGGAACACTGTTAACAGCTTTTGCAGATTTTATGCCAATAAGGTCTATAAGATACATAGAAGTATAGTTTTCACGTGCAGAGAAGAAGCTGAAAATGAGGATAGAGACTGCGCACATGCAAACGAGTTTTGAAGTCCACTTTGGCGTGCATCTAGCAACATCAATGGCTATCAGCTGTTTTATCCCTAAATATTTTGTGATACACAGCCCATATTGTTCTCCTAAAATTATGGCACGGGTCTTCTTTAAAAAGCCAATAATCTACAAATTTCACTGAGGTCCTTTGTAATTAAAACCTCGCTACAAAACAGATCTTTAAAGTAGCTAAATAAAGCAGCCACCCTATTTTGCCTAATGCCAGTTTTGCTGGCAAAAACCACCATCTGAAGGCTGAGTCAATTTATAGCTTCATAAAGTACAATTGATAATGACCAGCGCATATACATTCTGTTTCGATATTTTATTGAACAGTGTAGGTGTCTGAATGGTGATTTCCCATTGCCAGTTCCTCTGAGTAATAGCTTGAGAGTGCTTTAAATATTAAATATAGCTGGAAGATTTTTTTCCACAAGCAGAGGGAATCCCATTGTTTTAGCCTTTGCAGGGTTATTGTATTATGAATAATTGAAGAAGCTGAATGGAAAGGTTAAGGCTCCAAGCAACTCTGTCACAGCTCTGAGAAGAGCTGGCAAAAAAATGAAAGGAAAAAAAACCTCACCCAGAATCTGGCTGTTTGTTTCATTAACATTTAAAAATTGCTGTTATTCTCATAACCAATTTATACTGTGCAATAAACAAATTATGAAAACTGACCGGGAGACATTCTACATACTGATGTCACCAAGCTTTTGAAGAGTCTGTTTAGTTTTCTCGGCACAAAGCCAAGGAACAGAAATGGTTCTGATGACAAAGGGCATGGGCACGGGCACAGGGAAATTGGTGAAGCAAGGTTTCGTAAGGACACAAAAGGCACCTCAGAGCAAGTCAGCCCTTCTAACACAAACAATGAAATAACTGGATTAGAAGTAGAGACTTCCAAACATTTCCTGACTAATTTGTAGCTGTTGGCTGCATGCTCGGGTATGTTTTCCTCAGTCTCAAATACAAGCCTGTGCTTAGAATTGCTCCGCTGTACACAAGTATGTGTTTACAATACCTGTAAGGAAATAGATTCCACGTTTATCTGATGAAATATACTTTTCACTCAAGAAAACATCAAACTCCTGAAATACAGAACCACAAAGGTAAGGTATTGTCTCTCTTGCACCACACGTAAAATGGCTGTGGAGACCACTGGTGGTTTGAGATTGGCAAAAGTTTATTTTCTGACAATAAAGTGGCAAAAGTCCTCTCCTTCTTGTGCCAGAGACCAAGGAGTTTTAAACTTTAAATCAGTGCTAAGAAAGCAAACACTTTCTGTTTAACTTTGTTGAAACAATGCAGATCAGGCCTAATTTCACTGTAAACAGAATTTATTCACTTGAATTGTGTCTCCTTTCTTCCAGCCGAGTTTCATTACTTCTTACAGCAAGAAGACAGCACTGGCATACCAGCCATTTCTTTAAAATAGAGTCACATTAAGAACACATTAAGGAAACCTAACATCTGTAGGCACTCATCTTCTTTAACAAACAAACAGTCAGGTATTTTAAAATATTTTGTTTGTCCTGTTGGTGCTGAATTTTAAGAACAAGTTGAGCTGCTACTAGACAGTGTCATAGTCACCAAAACAGTTTCCAGTTAGAAACTTCTTATAAGGTACCATAGATATTGGTAATATAGTTTGAGCACCATTAATAGGCCAGAGTTCAAAAGATAAAAAAGTGTTATCCTGAAAAAAAAAGTGAGGTCTTTGTTTCCGTAGGCTTGCATTTTTTCTTTTGAAGTTGCTTGCTTTTGGCTTTTTGTGCATAAATGAAGTGTTCACATAACCATTGCCAGTGTCACCTAATGCTCAATCTTAAACTCTCAACTTGCTTTTGTTTTCAACATTTGTTCAATTTTGTTTTCAACATTTGATGAGGTCCTTCCAATCCTCTAAGGAGTACTGAGGCCAAGTAAAGCTTCATCCATGAAAATTAAATTATGTCGCTCTGGTCATCTATAAAAAAACTTCACAGGTTTCTGCCAACATAATATTGTCTTTAAAAATGCAAAGAATATTCCCATAATATTCCCCACATTGAAAAATTCTTGTAGTACACACACTAGGCTGTGGCAATTTCAACAGCAAACTACAAAGGAATTTGAATAGACTTACCCCCCTCCCCTTTTATTTTAAACTAATGGAGTAAAGAATAATGATTAGTAGAAGGCCTTTCCTGTCCACAGCAGTTTGAGAGCAGCGCTGTAATTGCTGATCACTAACCCCTGTTGTCTTTTCTGGGTTTGTGGAATAATCAGAAACAACACAGTGAGAAAATAATAACATCTCAAACAGAATCATTTATCCACCACTTCTGCCTTTGCGGGCCAGTTAAGACAGTCTTTTTTATTTTTCTATTTTGGAGCAAAGATAGGCAACTCTACGGAATGAACCCGGATCTTACGAAACATCCCTGTGCTGCCCAGCTCTTCCACAGACGCTCCCATTAATTTGATTCCTCCTATACTTTCAGAGATGTAGAGAAGCAGATGGGCTGCGTTTACAGAGCACCTCTGTTTTTCTCTGGGTAGACCCCAGAGTACTTTAGAGATTTAACATACATCAGATAAATAACCCCAGGCCATGAGAGCAAATGAGCATTATTGAATGTGATCCTATCAATTCCAGTTAATATACTGAGCCCATACAGATAATTTGCTGTGATGCTGTGAGAGTTAGCAAGTAACTCAGGCAGGGAACAATTCTGTTTGAATAATAACTGTCTTCTTTTCATCTTAATCTCTGAAAAAATTATGAAGTAGGCCCTGCAGGCAAACCATGGATGATAGTGTGCCCATGAGCCCGATAGGAAGCCATTAAGCTAACTCTTTGTATTAATGCTTAAAGAGACAATGAATCTGTTGTTATGTTTAGCTGTATGAACTATTTTTCATATGACAGCTGTTGGATAATGAGACTAATTGGTAGATTATGACATGTCCTCACAGCTTCAAACAATTAACCTTGAGTAGCCTTTTACAGTTAATCTCAGCTATAAAGGAATATTCCACTGAATATTCTGGAAAAAAAAAAAAATCAATTTTGTTTCCTTCTTCCCTAGCCACGCATTTATCAGGCACCAAAATAGAAAAGAATTTTATTTAAAGGATGTTTTCCCAGGGCTACAACCTTTTTTCCTTCAATTCCTCTTGCAGGTAAAGATGACCAAATTGTGGCTAGCTTCTTTTTTGCTAAGAGAGAGATATTTCTGGGAATACAATAACTGCAAAAATATAGATTAAGTATCAACATATACTGCCTAAATACTAGCTCTGCTGTTAAATCACTGGTTACTGCCACATCCTGTGTTTTCCTTCACACACTAGCCCCAGCATGGGAATATAACAAGGTCATGAAGGGCCCCACACAGGATCAGCCACAGAAATCCAGATTCTTTTGCTGCAGAGATCACCTCACAGTCACTAACAGCAGAGAAGCAAACCAAGTAGTTTCATCACTGTCAGAGGTTAGGGCTGGGCTGGCCACTAAACTGTGAAGATGCTCTCTAACCCCCCTCACTGCCCAAATGGGAAAAGAAAGGGAATAAGGCAGAGAGACATACGGATTGGAAAAAATCCGTTACTCCCCAGAGATGCAACCTTTTACTTCTTTGCCATCCCCATTTATTTCCCAGCCCCTCCAACGTGTTACACAAGACTTAGCAGTGACCTTGGTCACTCTAGGAGCAAGCGTAAGCAAGAGCCTTTCTGCACACCAATCCTTGGTAGTAACTCTAAGCAACAGGCATTACCACTTCTAGTAGAGGACACTGTCTGCAAAAATATGCTGTTAACTTCAGAAAGCGCAGTCTGTTAGAAGAGACTTAGCTGAAAAGTAAAATCACTGAACAGCATTGGTTCCGTTGAGCTCAAACCAACCATCCATTACAGAAAGAGGGGAGATCAAAGAAAATAATTTACCACTCTGGGCTTAACAGTTTCCTCTTGTCCTTTGTTTTTACCCAGATATGTTGCACAGAAAAGAAAGACCTAACAAATACCACCTTGATGCTTTTTCTGTTTGTTTTGATATAGGGATTGAGCTGCCGTAATATTTCTTATCACAATTTTTGTATGACTTCTTCTAATGCAGTCTTAGAGTCTATAAAAATATGCTGTGTGTGCTTGATGTAGCTCCTGGGTGTTCTCCAGCAGGGAGTCTGGAGACCAAGTGTTGCTAGAAGTAGAAGGAAATCTCATCAGGCTCCCCAGCCCTGCTTTGGAGTCACCCTCTTTACAAGCACTGCAAAATCATCCTTCTCAGGAAAAAAAAAAAAAAAAAAAAAATCTTAATTCCTTCCTTTTTTGCTAGCACGATCTTAATTATACCTGTTACATGCAACGTGTTCTGTACTGGGTAGCCAAAAAATGTGCTTTTAAAAAGCATGTTTTTCACTTTCAGAAATGAAGGCAGCAGCAAGCTTTGGGCACACTATCTGCCTCAAGCGTTTTAGGCAACAATTTTCTGTCAGCCCCTTCCTCCAGACACCACCTAGTCAGACAGTGCCGAACAAGGTCTGAACATTTTGTGCTAGACAACATTCTTCATTGCTTTCAGAGTTATGCTGTTCCTTACCATAGCGAGGCAGAAATTGTACTTCCATAGGAAAAAGAATTCTCCAAGACAGCCTTCCTTTCCCTTTAGAGCTTCCTTTGAGCTGTTCATGGGATTTGTCACAATCCCTTCCTCTTTCTCATGATCATCTTCCCTGTGAGCATAATCTTCAGCCAGGTATTTCTTTTCTGTAGGTAATTGCCCCCTCTGAGCTCCTTACTGAGCTGTTGGAAGACCCCACAAAAGTCAAGTATTTGTGGAGTCACCAGGTCTCCCATTACCAAATTCTCGGGAAGCTGTTTTCAATTTCTGTTATTCAGAAAACAGATCCTATGGAACAAATAATAGTTTAGTTAAACATTCATATTGCCCAATAACCTTCTCTTACATACCTCAAGAACAAAAAGAGAAGATCCTCACAAAACTTGCGTGTGGGTTATGTGACAAGCACTGGTAAGAGAACATAAAAAGTTGGTTTATCCAGAGCTGCTTCTCCCTAGGAACTCTAAGTACTTCATAAAGAGAGGCAAGCATTATTTCAGAGTTGCAAGATAAGATGAAGTGTTTTGTCCACAACCTCATAAGTTAATGGTTGAAACATGAACAGACCTTAGGTCTTCTAGGAATGCCCTTCTTGACAGAGAGCAACAACTGCCTCCATACCTTGGAGTTATGTCTTTACCCTCTGTTTATATTTCAGTGTTTCCAGTAAGTTTATTTTATTTAAAAATACTTTCTGCTATTCGGTGCTTTATAGATGGATGTGAGCAATTTTTAGTGTCTGCCCTTCTGTGCCTATGAATTATAGGAAAGTCTTTTTGTCACAGTTGAAAATGTACTGACAAGGAAATGTTGTATATAAGGCTGTCTAGAAATGTAACCAGATACAATACACCCATGTCCAGCTTCAACCAGACAGATACCAGCATACAAAGAACAGCCTGCTCATCAACACATTCATAAAAGTTATCTGACCGTTTATTTGAAAGTAGAAAAGATCAGGGAATTACAGTTCAAAGCTAGCAATGAGCAAAGAGCCGAAATAGTATTCCAAGGAAAGAGCCCAAAGATGGGAGTCAGTATTGTGAGTACTAGGCGACATTTAATGAATGATTTGCAAAATTAATTTAGCATAGCCATTCATGAGTGTAGAGCCTCAGATGTAGTAAAAATAATCTAAAGCTGAAAAACAAATGAATAAAAATGAAATAGTATTATTTTAGAACAACAAAGTTAAAAGCTATTTTTGAATATGTGGCTTCCTAAACAGAGCCTGTATTTCACAGGCCAATGAGTAAAAATAAATTAGTTTTGTCAGACTGGTTTACTTCTGGGAAGACTTTAGTTTTGTTTAAGATGTGTAATTCAGCGGTCACAGATGTTTCTTTGCAACACCAGCAATGGCAAACTTCTTGCATATGACCATTGGGACAGTTTTGAAAAGTAGATTTCCCCCCCCCCCCCCTTTATTAGGAAACATATTTTCTATGAACTAACAGCAAAGAGAAAAATGAATCTCTGATCTGAATGTGATACAGTCGGAGCAAGTTCGCATATTGTATCCAAATTGGCTTAGAACCTCATTTATAACGTGCTGTTGACATTTTCACCTAAAGAATGAATACTCTGTGTACTAAAAACCTCACTAAGTAATATACAAGAAATGCATACAGTGTCAGCACAATTCTGAGGACTCTCTTAAATCTTTAAGAGATTGTCTCTGCACAAGCTAAGAGGGGACACAGAAATGGCTGACCAAAAAATACACTTAAAAGAAAAAGGAAAAGGAGAGGTTGATCCCCAGTCCCTTTTTTACCTATTCGAGGAAGCTGATAGGGTTTTTAACTACGATAGTATGAGTAGGGTAAATACATTAGAGAAATATATTTCTTGCTTAGTAAGATCCAGAGATAATGACTTAGCATAATTTTTCACATAGCCAGTTACTGACTCTAATTTGCCGTAATGTTCTTTAAATGTAATTTGCTTAATGTGTGTGAATAGAGTGACACCGTAGAATGCATTAAATTCAAGGATCTGGTTAACTGGATACGATTTCCCTGCTGTAATCACCTAGGCTGTGTGGTTTGTGCCCAGCCAGTGCAGAGATGAGGTAGCTGCCTTTGCTCACACATGCTCAGGTACTTCCATCTGCCACTTTGAATCCCTAGAATAGTTCAGCTTTCACAGCACCATCTGCACCGAAATATTTCTAGGAATGGGTGGCATTTTTTGACTACTTGGCATCCCTTTTTCCTCCCACGTTCACCAAGTGGATGCTATTTTAGGAGGAGAAGCACAGCTAATGAAGGCTTTTCCAGCCTACAACATTAAAATCATCTCCCTCTCCATGCTTCTGAACTTCAAGTTAAATCAAGTACTCCCAAGTGCTGGCCAGCTACATAGAATGGGTGCTTTCAGAGGCCATGACAGCTTTTTCAGGTCTTCCTGAAATGTGAAAGGTTGTTGAATTCCACAGTTAAGGTCAGATGCAGAGGGTGTTATTCTGTTGGTCTTACAGAAGTATTCTGTTTCTGCTAAAGAAGTTCTGTTTCTGTTAAAGAAATACAGAATACGTGTCCTAAGGACACTGTTATCAATGGTACATCGGTACTTCTTTTCCTTTGCTGCTGTTAAAATGCACCCAGAATATGTGCAGCAGGCCTGATAAATACCTTTTCCACAGTTGCCATAGGGTTGGATACACCATGGAGAGATAAAATGGCACTTACTCCATCACCCAGGTGCCAGCCCTGTGCTTCTCATAAGCCAGGAAGCCACTGGGCATTGTTGGTGAAGAAATAGGCAGCTCTTTTCACTGGATGGAGGTATCATAGTGGTTTCCTAACCTTGGTCCAAAGTGCTGCTGATCCCTGGCTGACCAGAGTGACACATGAAACATATATTTGGCCAGGTGGTTTGCTGTATCCATTTTTCGTGTACCTGGATATGTAAAATATCGATGTATAACCTTTTCATACCAAGGTACCTGTGTGCTGTTGCTTTTTAAATAATTTAAAACTGTGTAAAAAAAAAAAAAGTTTTTCTGCTTGACTGTGGATAGTTATGCCTTTATATTATCCTTCAGATCAGAAAAACATACTGAAGAAGTATATATTAATTGCAAGAGAAATCTACATACCACTACAAACAGACTACACATCTTGTCTGACAACCAGAAAGCATAGTTTCTAAATGTGCATAAGCAAGGCTAATGTGTGCGCTAGCATATGACAGCATTGCGTTTTGTAAATTCAGAATTAAATCCCTAGTAAACTAAAACAGAAATGTGAAGGAAGCAAATACATTTTTTTAAAGCATGTTTACTGTCATGGTGCGGAGATGGTACATAGGGCTCTTCCACACAAGTAAATTGCGACAAGGATGATGAAATCCTGCTCTCTACTCTGTTAAATGGATTTTATGCCCATGCAACACCATTATCGTTAATAATGAATAGTAAATAGGCAAATCCATTTGAAAACCACCTGTTGATGAGAATGAGTGCAAGTCATGCAGTGAGTAACCTCATTAGAACTAAAACTACTTTGAAGGAAAAGCAGGATTGTATTAAAGAGTTTTGTTCGTGATGATCTCTACCATGATTTTGCCCTGAGATCCCTGCTAGATGCTAGATATATAAATATATACATACACACATACACCCCTATACCCTGCCAGGTACAAACTATGAACCCCTGCATGCAGCCTAAGAAGGAGGATGAAACAAAGATCCATGGAAATTAGGTGACTTGACTGAAAATGCATGAGCACAGAGCTACCAGAGAAGAGGAGATGGGCCTGTGCAGCAAGTTCTCAGGTGGTGAGGTTTTAACTCTCAGTCTTCATTTGCAGCCCTTCAGTTTAATAATAAGGCAATTAGTTGATCATTCATAGACAGGATGCCAACAACAAAGGGGAAGGTGAAATATTGCAACACACAGAAATTAATAAAATTTCTAGATGGGAGTATGAACTCTAATGAAAAGGCTGCTAATGTATTTGGATTTATTTCAGAGCTATTCATTATCTCTGGGCAGACAATGGTGATTGTGCAATAAAAGGTTATGGAAAGATAATAAAATGCAATCATTTAAACTAATATTTCAAGTAAGTCCCACAAAGGCAACAAGCATTTATAAAACATTTTCTTCTGGCAAGGTATTAATTTTAAGTTAATTGCCTGGAAAGCAGCTGAATGAGGTAATCGGGAGGAGATCCAATAGGTGCAAGTGTCTCAAAAATGAGGAAAGAACCTACAAATTAAAACTTCTACCTTAGCAGTTGTGATGAAGCGCACAGAGACACTTGTGAAGTGCGTAGGGGTTCACCATCCTTCCAAAGGACAGGAGGAATGACAGGTTTTTTTCCTGTCTTGTCTTCCATTCTCTTAGTGTATTTCCTTCTGCCCCACAGTCACACTTCAGCAGTAAAAAAGGTAAGCATTTGTCATGCACTTTCACCCAGGCTTATGATTTGTATTTTAGTTTATTTTTTTAATTCTACTCTCCCTCTACTCTTCTAAACATGTGATTTAAGTTCCAGTTTGGTGTTTCCATAGCACATCTACTATTTTCTTAAGTTGATCTCTCTACCACGCTCCAGTCATAGAAAGACCTGACATAAATCTGAGAATCAACAAGAATCTACTATGTCTCAGCAAGTTCATCTATTTCACCTGAAGCTAAACCAATAATACAGCATTTGGGCTTGGTTTTTTTTTTTTTTTTCCTGACAGGAAAAAAAAGAAAACCTGCCTGCAAAGGCACAAGAAAATTTCTTCAGGCTTCAGAAACCAGTGACTGAAATGTTTTCTGAGAGATTTAAGTCCGGAATTTTCTCTCATTGTATATCCTTCTCCATAAAGGTGTTACTTTCAGAATATCAGCTTAAGAATTTAGAGACCATTTTATCTGTTCTCCACAGAATTAAAAAAAAAATTAAACCCCCCATTTTCTTATAATGCACGAAGATTTATTATTACCAATATAGAAGTGAGGTATTTGCTTTTGCAGAAATCAAGGAAATTTACTTATATTTTCTAAGCAGGATATTGGTTTCTGCAATGACAAAATCATCCAAGTTTTGCAGTATCTTTCTGGAAGCTCTACTTTTTGGAGACATTTGTGTTCCCTGAGAATAATTGTACTAGCCTTTATATTAGCTTCAGGATAGTCTATTCAGAATGTTGGATCTGAGAAGACATAAATTTAATTTTATGGTTTCGCAATTTTTAATGTTTTCACTTTTGCAACAGATGCCAACAGCACTCAAGGGCAGATTCCCTTAACCTCAGTAAAGACAAGGTTTAACTAACTTCAGAGATGAATGAAAGACAATATAGCAGGATACAGATGCCTCAGGTCCTCAAATTTACTTATTTATTTTTGTATTCTAAGATAGAAGAAACAACTAGGTGGACAGTTGTCTTTTGTTCAAGCCTGACAAACGAGAAGGAAACTCCCGAGATCCCGAGGGCAGAATGCACTTTGGGTGAAACAGGATGTGAGCAACAGCACTCAACGCCAGGGAGGGGAAGTGTGGTGGGGTGAGGCGGTGGTGGAGGTGGAGGAAAGGAGAGCAGAAGCCATGGGCTGCTGCAGAAAGAGCACGACCACACAGGCAGCCTGAGCAGGTCCTTCCCTGAAGGAGCAGGCAGCGAGCACATGATGGATCACAAGGAGAAGGCTGAGTTGCCCTTTTGCATTAGCGTTCACAAAATTTGTGACAAGCTGCTTAACACAATTAATATTAACAGGTAGGTAGGAAGCAGGGAAGAACAGTTAAAGGGCGTGATAGAAAAATGGATAAATTGAGTGTATTAAAGCCAGTGAGGCATACTGAAATGTACGCTAAAGTCAAAGAAATCTCTTCTGAATTGTTGCTCTTGAGAAATCACAGAAAGCTGGTGAAAGGAGTGGGCTGTTCTTTCCTTAACGTAGAAGGGGTCCAGGGAATCGTACATCAGCTTGCGTCATACCCTGAGCAAATGTTAAATGATCAATTTGTAAGTACATAAAGGGCAGTAGGTGATAGAGTAGACACAGGAGTATATAAAAAATGGTTAAAAAAGTATAGTGGTTAACGATGTTCCAAGATTGGTGAGGGTGAAACAAAGAATAATTGGTTTGTTTCACAGCAGGGAAAAGTTAGAGGCCAGACCGGAGTTTAGAGCAACTTTCTACTTAATTAAAAGGACAGCAAAGTTCTACAAGGATGCCTATAAGGTTACGAAAATTTAGCTGAAGGTTTTCAGTGGCATGTCAGGTAAATATCTGCTAAAGAGCATTTCAGTGTGTCCTCTCCTATCTCAGAGCAAGGTGATGAAATAGCAAAACATTAGATATCTTCCAGCTCTTCTCAGATTCTGTGTTTCATATTTTAGGAGGGTCGTTTCTTCACAGTCTCCAGTACAACTATATTTTTCTTATAGATTTTCACATATTGTTTTCAAAGGCAGTCCCAGATATCTATCATAACTCATGTTGGCTGAGAACTTTATGAGGACCTTCGAGGTATTCAATGACTTAAAGATCTCAGTTGGTCATTCAAAAGATTTTATGAGAATACAAGTTTTCACTTTAAAAAAAAAAAAAGTGAGGGTGCAATTCCCTTAAAACTTTATAGTCCTTGCAGCTATAGAGAAATACTTTACAATGTGACCAAAGTGAATTTGAGGCTCAGAAATCAAACAGAATGAGATTCACTTGTTGTAGCACTGATTTTTAAGAGCTTGATGTTTTTTTTAAATGTTCAGGACTGGTCATGAGACAAAAAAAAGTCTTCTAGTATCAAAAAGAATTTCAACTAAAAACTGTCAAGTTTAAATTTGCTTCTCTCTGTTGGCTTTTAAAGCATCCTATTCTTACATACAGATTTTATCGGCAAGAATAGGTACAACATTCTGGTCAAGTCCTAGGCTCCTAATGAGCGCTTTTCAATACTTAGAGAAGTAATACAAAACCATTTAATCAGGCCTCCTATTCCAGGTCTCCCTGGATTACCCTTTATTACTTTGGACCAACTTACATGAGAGCACATAGCATTAAAAAATATATTTCTAACACAAGGCACCACCGTTTTTAAACCGTTATCCATGAATAAACCCAGAATAGCTGTAAACTATACCAGAGTGTATTCTACTAATTTACAACAGCATGGCTGCAAAAAAGAGTGTGATCCATGATTATGATGCTCCTCACATAGTGCTTGCCTAGGTTTTGCATGTTCTTCCTACCCTGACAGGCATCATTTCATACCTCATACATGACAGGAGAATAATGCTGTCACCAAAGCTATATTACTACATGCAGAAAAAAAAAAAAAAAATGTATGTGAGCAGTAGCTGGCATTCATTAAAGTGAAAAAAATCACAAAAATATGAAACAATTCCACCTTTTTTATTTTTCTTACACCAGTTTTCACTTATTATATGACAGTTATGTATTTTTATGGGGGATTCCCCCCTTCCCCTCCTCCCCAAATAAATCATATTTGAGTTTCAATTTTTAACCACCTAAGCCAACACTTGGAATAAAACAGCCACTCACTCCATTGATCCAGTTTTGCATCTGCACCTGTATATGCATTTATATTCATTTGATCTAAACCAAGCTGTTCTCCTAAATATCACTCGGTTAATCCCTTATCTAGGTATGCATCCTGACCATGGATACAAATGATGCAGAATCTGACTTTATGGACAATTGATGTGACAAAAATTTGTGTGCATGGTCATCTTCAGCATGACAATACCACCGCATGCCTAATGTCCAGCATTTTGCAGGACTATGACCCAATATGTAATACGAATTATGAAATTTGTGCCTGGTGCCCCCAACAGAAACAAAAAAAACAAACCCAAAAAACCAAAACAAAACAAAAAAACAGACATGCTTTTAACAAGGCCACAGTAGAACTGTGAGCTGAAGGAGGATAGGCAGAAAGATCTTGAAAGAATGAGGCTCAGGTCTTCTCATATTTATGAAGTATCCCCTGTCAGACTCTCTATGATTCGTCAGATGTAAAACTGCTTTAGTCCTAAGTCAACTCTTGCTCTGGAGAACTTGAAGAACTGTCAAGCAAGAAACAACATGACATCCATCCAAGAGTGTTATTCCTAAAAGCATGATAATAGAATTCTTTATGTGTATAAAATCTGTATCTCAGAAAGTACTTTTTAGGCAGCTTGATTATAATTTGCTGTGATATTCCTAGAAAAAAGGTAGTCTGAAAAATAGACTTAAGCATGCACATCAGACTGGGAAGAGATCATGAACTGCATTATTTGACTTTTAAATTCAGCAGACTATGTGATAGGGCTGATTTAAGCATTGTTTTATAGGAGAGAATATTTTCATACTACATGTGGGTGAACTAATGAAGTGTTCTCCAACAACTAGATAATTAAGACAGGTTAGTTAAGGATTGGAATGGTACAAAGAAAAAATTCTCTTCAGAAACAATATTGTATTAGTTCTGTGAGTACAGTTGAACTCTGTCATCACTTTATTTCAAACATGTTATTTTTCCTTCAGCCAAGGTGTCTTGGTTGCTTGTTCTCCACAGAAATTCCTCCATACTCCTCACTTCCTGGTCCTCTTTTTAAGATGATCATCTTCATCAATTCTTCATCAAACAAGATAGAAAGACTCTTTGACTTTGGGAAAGGAAGCAATGAAGACAGATGCTTTTTCCTGTTAACCTTAAAATCAATACTTCTAAGTGTTCCAGCCACTTTAGAAAAGTAGGGCTCCTACAGCAAAATATTGGCACCTGAGAAATATCACACAAACTGAGAGGATGAGGCTGTATGCTGCTGAAATGTAGCTTACTAATTCACCAGCTTTCACAGCACTGCAATGATGTTGAAGGACTGCTGAACTAATCAATTACTGCAAGGAACAGTCTCAGAGGAACAGCTGCACAAATAAATTGAACATTATAGAGATCACAGGTGCTGGGATTTTAAGTCAATCATCTGTGCAAGCATAAACATTTAAGGCCAGCGTCTCACATAACACCCTCTCAGACAGCGTGGAAACAGGCTTATCACAGTCATTTTAGCCATTTCTTGCACTAACAACCTATACTTTCCAAAAGCCTTATCTGCAGAGCCAGAGTGTAATGCTAACAAATCCCTCTAAAAATCAATTAGGTTAGATCTTAATACTGGAAGAATTATTTGTGCAGAAAAACAACTGCAAGAAGAGGAAGTCTTCTCATATTGAATACCTTCTCCTTGCTTTCTATTTTTTTTTAAACATGAAAAACAACATGTCAGGTGAATAATCAATGGCGGTATATTTCTGGTATGTGTCATAGAAATGCAAATGACTTCCTTTACATTTATAATCAGTGAACTACACATGTTAGATGAGGAAACTAATTAAGAAATTATCATTCCTTTTCATTCAAAGCAGGAACAACCCAGCTCCCAGAAGGAAGCCATGAAAAGCTATCGTAAGCTCTAGTATCTTGCTCCTAATCAGTTCAGAAGTGAGTCAGAATATCAAACCCTGCATCTTTTATACTATCTTCAACAAAAAAAAACACCTACTATTTTGCAACTAAAAGCATTATAATGATATGTATAAAATGAGACAGAATAACATTTGGAACAAGCTGGTACTAATGACGACGATACGCATCAATGCCTACAAAGCCATCGGCATCCACCAGCGATCAGATCATCATTGACTGCCATAACAAGTAGATGGGAAAAACACTGCAAAAGAGGAATGGCAAATCCCTGTGTGTTTACCTGACCTCACCGAAGATAGCCAGACAGAATAAATGAACACAGCCTAAGATCCTAAGCAACTCCCTCTAAAATTTAACAGAATTAGTGTTATTTTCGCTGGTCCTACAGAAGTAAGCAGTGAAATCTGGAGTGCCACTGCTTTTGAACACACCCCGATGTATCCACTGTCAACTTAACAAGCAAATCGTATATCACCAGTGTTCCACAATTTGATGAACTCTTCACAAAAACCTGAACTACATTTACACGTGATTTACACAACACAGCTAAGACACATAAGTTATATCATATTATTTTACAAGACTAACTTGGAGTAATCTGGAGCCAAGTGCTGACACCGCTGAAGTGAAAGACTGAAATCCTGCTCACTTTGGTATAGACATAATTCTGTGCCAGCTGGACACAACAGGAGGCTGCTAGAAAAACTGCAGCTCATCCCAAGAGGAGGGAACTAAACTGTGATCATTCCTAGTTCTGCTTGAAGGGTCAAAGTGCAACCAACCCCTCCAGGGGCATGACAGGTGTCTGCAAATGTAGAGGAAAATGTGCTGCAAAGCAGTGATCTGAGTTTTCCCGATTGAATCCGAGTCTCATATGAGACTGAGCTTAGATTTAGGAAGTGGTACAAAGGATGTAAGAGACAAATAAGTCATAGAAGGGCTGTACTGACAGAAAATGTAGAGTTTAAAGAAGAAAGCCAAATATTGCTCTCATGCAGTTTCTTTTCCCTACAGCTTTGTAATTTGTTAGCATCATAATCCTGAATTTAAACTTTGTTTTTATTAGGGATTAGGATGATTTTTTTTTCCTCTAGTCTTTGCAGATTATTAGCAGGGAAAACAAAATAATTTTCTTTCCTTAGTCCTGAGGCTGTACTCAAGTGTTCAGCAGCTGTCCCCTGTCTCCCTCTTCTTTGCTGTGCTGGAACAAGTGCTTCAGCAGCTACACTGCAAGACAAACTCATGTGGAAAAAGCGATTCCATAAATGTATTTTTTTTTCCTGTTTTGTAATCAATCTCATGCTAGCACAAGGTAAGATATATGACAGGCCTGGAAAGCCTAACAGGAGATAGGAATGAAATGGTAACTGCTTAACCAGCATCGCAGTAAAAGTTATTAGCAATACTCACATTATGCTTTAAATGAGAATGGTGTTGAGACTGAGCTAGATTAGCTAAGTGGAATGCAATTATTAAAGGTAGGTTTACCTTGTCCATCCAATAGCATTCAGTTCACACTGAGGTCTGCCCTATATTTTATTGCTAATACTCTCAGATGCCTTTCCAAACATCCATGAAGAGGAGTTCTGGGAATCTCTTTCTCCCCAAGTTTCCCTCACTGCTGCCCTAAAACAGAAAAGACGGGCTGCTAGAGAAGGGTTCTTGATAGAGGATAGATTTAGATTAGATATTAGGAAGAAGTTTTTCACTGTGAGGGTGGTGTAACAATGGAACAGGTTGCCCAAGGAAGCTGTGGATGCCCCATCCTTGAAAGTGTTTAAGGCCAGGTTGGATGGGGCTTTGAGCAACCTGGGCTAGTGGGAAAGAGGTGTCCCTGCCCACAGCAGAGGGGCTGAAACTAGATGATCTTCAAGGTTCCTTTCAATCTTAATCATTCTATGATTCTATGATATCCCATAGAAATCACTCTTGGGCAAAAGTTATTAGGATAGGACAGTAAAACCAGATCTCCAGGTACTTTGCAAGTTTACTTACACCCTTTCAGAAACACTGTAGGAAGTAAAACCGTAGTATACGAGTCTGAGTTGTTGAAAATATTGAGTAATCATGCCAGATGAGGAGCTGTACTTTTCCTTTAGTGCTGCTTGAGTTTGCAATCTTGCTGATTTGCTGTAGCACATTTATTTGTACTTCAAAATGGAAATTCATCCAGTATCCACAGCATTAGAAGCAACAAGATAAAAAGGTAAATGGCTGAGAGGAATCACGATGCATGTAAAAGCAAAAGTGCTAGGAAATCTGGCAGATTCCTCTACATAACCTAACTAGAGAGCTTAAGAGAAGAGAAGAATCCCACCTAAAGGCTGAAAATATGTAGATTAAGATTTTTCTTGCTGATATTCACTAAAATCTTAATTTCTCTTTGCTATGATCAGTGAACGATGACACCAAACCAATCACTATATCTTCATGGTGAGATTTATGATCAAATCATCAGTGAAATGCAGTAGATCTCCAAAGATTAATCTCACTTAATCTTAGACAGTTTTATCTGAGCTAATCATGTAAATACCTTTTAGACTCAGTGGAGCAGGATTCACATGCTCCATTTCGAGCAGCTATCCCAGCATAAGACGAAGTGCACTCCAGAAGCACCTGTTTCTTTCCATTGACTCCAGCACTAACTTAGACAACTAGCTCAGACACAAACCTCTCTAAACACAGAGATCTAAATTTAGAGAAGGGAATCCCTCCCAAAGTGTACTCCTAACCCGTGGCACACTGGGAGTAATTTGATGCAATGAAAGAGAGTTAAATAACATTGCTTGGCATTTTGTGTCAACCACACACATGAACAATTGCCACAGCTCAGCTGACACGCATTGACAACTTAACTTGCTGAGCTGAAGTAACTTGACTGCTAGAGTGAGCTGTTAATCACACAATCTCCTCTAGCAACTTGGAGGACTGAAAGAGACAAAACCTTTTGGGTTGGGCTGTTTGTTGTCTTTTTAGCATCCTGACATGGATTTGGCAGGAGGAAATGTGTTACATTGGTAATGAGACAATCAACCTTTCACAGCTCCATATTATATCTTCTTTTTTTTTCCCTAATCACATCTGAGCAGCCCCAGCTATCCAAACTCTCAGCACTTCTTTATTTCTCTCTCACGGGTATGTGAGGAATCAAGAAGATCAAGTAACAGACTGATGTTTATTATGGCTGAGCAGCCAAGATTTGGATTCCTAGCCCTGAGCAGGGTATCATATGTCCAGTCCTTCTTCATGTCTCTGCTTCTCTGTGAATATTTTCTTATGGGATTTTGCAGCTGTCTTATTGTATCACCTTTTAAAATATTCTGTTCTTCATGTTGAACTCTTATACATACCATCAAAGGGAATGGTGTACAAACTGAATATTTTTTCCCCTCAGAAGACAAAAGTAGCCATTGTGAGTTCAAAAATGTCAAACTATTTTCTTGATACCAGTTTGTTCTGTGATATCCAATGAGAAATACTTCCCAGAGTTTTGCTTTACTGGCACTCTAACAACTGGACCTACTCAGTGTTGTCTATGGCCATCCTTCACAGCAGAGTAGAGAATGCTGAACTTATAACAAAACTAATATGGAAAAAGCACGCACTGCCCAGTCTTAAAACACATTCCAAAACTATTTTTTTTTCTTATGAATCCTCAAGCTTTCCTTTAAATTGTTTTTTACCCTTCCATACTCATCTCTTTAGTGAATTCAACCCAAAACCTATGTAGCTGAATAGATAAGGCTATAATATCTTGTTATATACACACACTTATATATACACACACATCCATATTAGAAGTCTATGAACCCAAGGTGATATTTAATATATCCTGAAATACAAGTACGTAAATAGCCAGTTTGATTATGAACGCCAGTTGATATAAATGAAAAAGGCTTCTCATAGCATTTTCTATAATAGTTTTTGCTGGGCAAGAACTTCAGATGGCAGAGACTGAAGCAGGAGTGTTATTAAAAGATAAAATTGCACTTCAGTAATAGGAGCTATGTAAATTTAAATCTGAAGGATGCATAGCATTTTTTCAGATATATCTAAAGACCCCTCAAGGGTTCTTCACTCTGAGAGAGGAGGTCATAACTTACCAGGAATTATAAACCTAGCTGAAGTGAACTTGCTCATTTAAGGTATTCACAACAAGGTACTATCCCTAAAAACACACAACACTTCTGTAGCTTACCCGCCTGTGAAGCTGGAGAAGATTCGTTCACAGTCTGGTGACATGGGTAAAGCCCAAAGCTGAAATCACTGCTGCTATACCCTCAGTACCAGTCTAGCATCACTGATACAAGTATTCTCCTACCAACATAAAGGTAGCTTAGCTAGCTACCTTAGCTTAACTTCTACAAAACAACAAAACAAACATCAGGTCTTTGCAAGAGTTTATTTTGTCTGTTCAGCCTAGAAGGAACAGTCTAGAGCAGTGAGAAAAGGATGAAAACATCCCAGGTATTATAGAGGATTGGGGTAATGAACCAACACACCACAGCTGTGGCACTGAGCTGTGTAGCAGTTCTGAGACAAGCTGGGCTTCTCTAGTACTGCAGAAAGGCTTGCAACTGCACTAAGCAGAGATGTGAAGGAGACCATGGTCCCTAAATCTCAGTGTATCCTCAGTAAATCCACTCAAGAGGGCAGCAAACTGTGATGGATGTCTTCAGAAAAGCTTGGTTCAGTGAAAACTCAAAATCATTCAGCCTAGCCTGACATAATAAAGGAAAAAAAATCCCTCTTCGTTTTCTGTAGTCAGCATCTCCTCAAAGAGCTCCAGGGTAAATTTCCCGGAGTAGCCATTAGGCAAAGTGCTTCTGATGGAAAGTTCAGCAACTTTAAACCAAAATGCGCCTCCCTTTGGCACATCCCACCTCTTCTGACATGCAAACAAAATTATTTTCTTCTACCAACTCTCCACGCGTGTTCATCACTTTGTGCAGTTGTGCTGTCCTCCCACCACCCCTCCTGCTCTCTCTCAGGGAAAGCTATCTGTCACAATAAAAGCACAAAAGGGGTGTAGTAAAGCCAACATTTCCTAGGTTTCTGCTGTAGGTCGTACCAGACGGAACAAAGGGATGTAGCTGCCAAATCCCCAACTGCTGTAAATGGACAAGGTTGTGGATTTATTTGCTTCATCTTTTTCACGTAGATGCCACAAGATGAATCTTCAGCTGATTTAGATTGAAGTAGAGGATTTTAAGGACTGAAAGTCAAAGAACAAAAAAAAACCAAATACTTTGAGGTATCAGATACCAACTCAAAAGTTAATCTCAAAGCACATTTCTATTTTATAATATTCAGGCTGCGAAACATTAAAAAGGAATGTACTCAAGAGCTGGATTCAAGAGCTCTACAAGCTCACCATTCTCTTGCTGAAACAGCCAGAAAGAGATTTTCAAATGTCGCGTATCAGAAAAAAAACATAGCTGACAGGGCAAAAGACATAACTCCTGTTGAAAACACTGCCATTGAATTCCCAAATCCTCTGACCTGTGCTCAAAACCATGCATACCACTTCAGCTTGATACTGAGAGGTCCAATGTAACAAATAGGTTTCGGGAGACAGAAAGTTTTGCAAATGCTAATTCTGCTCCTTCAGGGGCTTCAAAGAAATGAGTTTTTCTGTCTCATAGTTAATTGTCAAGTTAAATTACAATGAACCAATTTCAGTACTAATGGTACTCCTATTCCGTGAATCTTGGTTAAGATGTTAGGGACTTGCAATTTGGGGCTACCATGACCTGTACAAAAATTATCTTTAATAAAACATTTTTTAATTGTTGTAAGTAGTTCAAAGCTTTTTGTGACTGTGCATCACATGTTTTGAAGCAGAGGTCAGTTAATGATTCCTGAATTAGAAATATTGCACTTCCTGAAGTTGGATGGTTAAATATCTTAGTGTTACATTTCAGTAAAGCCAGGTAGGGCCTGTACCTACATCTGAGTGTGATTAAAGTCATCCATGTTGGTGACACATCTTTGGCTACATTCATATGCAGCCACTGTGCCATCAGAAAGAGCCATCAGGAAGAAAAATTTGTAAATCCTTCATTTGGTCAAAATTCGATTTATTGCTACACCATAGCTATTTCTGGTTACATCCATCTGGGAATACTTAACTCTCACCTGAGATGAGAGAGACCAATAAAGAATGCACGTACATCAAAAATAAAATGAATTCAATATCCAGAAACAATAATTAGTGAAATTCTGAATATGCTGCTTGCAGAGAAGGTGGTAAGTAAAATGATGACAAATAAAGCAACTTAACAGCCACACCTTTTCAACATCAAGATGCCTTGGGAAGTACCCCACATTTAGAGGTTGCAAATACGAGCAGTGATAAATGCAGCCGGTGCAACCTTCTTTGAATTTCCAGTCACCTGGCAAATAACTTTAACTCCACAGGGCCATCCTAGAGCACTTCGGTACCTTCAAATTTTATACTAAGACCTTAACTGCCTCCCCCACCTAAACAGTAGTTTTACTGAGTTTTCAGCTTAGAAAAAGGCTTATGTAGGTTTCCAATCAGTTTCTATAATTTATAAAGCACTCCACAATAAACAGTCTTTCTGTCCAGATTGTGCTGCAACTACGGAAGAGCAATTCTTCACACATATTCCATTTGATAATTAAGCATTTCGTGACACTTCATCTCGCAATACTGATGGATAAGCTTCTAAAAATTTGGTGTATGGTTAAAAGAATTTTTCTTGCACATTTTTTTATATACAATAGTTTTCTTGTTCAGCATGTTTGCGACTTACACAGGTAAAGAATTTAACAACATACTTGTCTGCAACATGAAGGTTTACCATCTATTGACTGACCTCTAGTGGCAATAAAGTAAATTTGGGGAAAAAAAAATAGTTGGATATTATGAGGACTATGGATTTTAGAGTGCTCAAAGTGTATCTAATTTATGTTATATGCTTGACTGTGTAAAAATGCAGAAGAAATCCTGTGAATTTTCTTCTCAAAGTATGTCCGAATACATTATTGGAATGGCAGGATGAAACCAGACTGCAGAACAACAACAGTGATTAATCACAATGACTATTATGCTCCACATTCAGAAAACAGCTTTAAAGTTTTATTCAGAATAAGTACTCTAAAATGGCCGTGTGTGAAATATGCCAATAACACAGATCCAGGCTAATGAAGTTTTGTAACAACGTACAGACCCTGCTACAGTCTCTGTTGGTCAAAACTAGTCATAAATAACCACAAAGTATATCTCAGCAACCTCACAGATGTTCATCTTTGGCTCCATTTTGACTCCATCCTGAGACAGATGTTCGTTCCTCACAAGATTAGTGTTGAGGTACCACCGAAATGTAACCTTATATGTTTTCTTTGCATTTGATTTTCTTCGCTGTGTGTTCCCTCATCTCACCTCTCCTGTAACCGTCACTGATTGGTACTTAAAGAAATAAGGGGTGAAGGTATATGCGTGTAGGAGTTTCATTCCCTTTTTTGTGGGACCTCGATGTAATTGAAAGCTTACTCAATAGCGAGAATGCTGAGCATATTTCTTCACTACTTATCTCATCTTGCCTATGCCTGCTTGCCTCATTATTAACGATAGTCCATCTCATCTCCCCTGACTCTGCTGGATTCCAGATACATCCTTGCAATTAAGCCTTTGGTTCTGTAGCATATGGCTGTTGATGATTTTCAATGAGGAGAACACAGTAGCATCTGGAAGGCTTTGATTAAAAAACCATATTGAATATAAAATAAGCCAAAACAGTTTCTTCCAAAGATGCCTCTTATGGTCAAAATTCAGTTCCTAGAGAAAATAGTACGAGGTAACTTTTAAGGCTGTGGCATCTGAAAATTTTGGGCTTGCTATCTATTCAGCTCAGCCAGACATTTCTTGTTTCGTTATTTGCCACCTTTTTGAAGCTTGGAGAAGTAATCTTGCTTTGCTGTGTGATGGGATTAGAGGAGAGCCAGGGAGTCTGTGTGCTGGAAATGGTCAGGAATAGTAGGACAAGCCTGTAGTACATAAAAATTTGATTTAAAAAAAGAACTACTTTGGCTTCATGTACATAAAGTCCTCCAGTGTTGTCACCCAACATCCTAGAATACATCTATAGCGTCTTACAGCTATATTTCTTTCTCCGATCTTACCTTTCTGACTAATGCCCTGGACTATTCCCCACCCTTACTCTCCCCATACCTCCCCATCAGATATCCCCCACCCTAAAGTAAGTCAGCGTCTCTTCTCCTCCTGCCTCTCTTGCTTTTCACGGAGACACTCTCTGACTCCCATTCATCCAAGTCAATTTCACAATCCTAACCGTATCTCAGTTTTGTTCCCCTGCTTCCACTAATACATTTACACAGTTATGCATTATCTTGTTTAATGCCAAAGACATCACAAGACCACCATGGGAAGGAACACTGAGTAAAAATACTGACTGATATTTTATTAGACTTTGAGAATACGTTCAATAAGGGTACAAAATGAAGATCGCTCCTACTTCAAAGTTGGATGAGACCCACTGTAATTTTTTATCAGTTTACTTCACAGTTTTTCTTCACTCTTTTTGATGACATTTATTTTATAAGCGGAGTCTAAGAAGTTGTTTCGGTTGATTCTTAAAGGAAACTTTGTAGCTGATGGATTATTGCACTGACAGAGAAATATATAGCAGCTCATTTACTGAGGGTCTTATGATTACACATTGCACCACAGACTGACAAATACTGATGTTTCATATAAGGAGAATAAACTGTCTCTGTCTTGTTGAGTTTACTGAAGAGATTTTATGCTGCTACTGAATTTCTGATCACATTTCTGGTAGTTCCACCTCTTTTTATATTGGCTATTCTGCCCATTATCAATGGGATGAAACTGTAAAGTCCAGAATGTCCCTATTTTTAGTAAAGTTTTTCCTGGTGCAGTGGTAAGGAGAGGAAGGAGCGTGCTCCTTTAATCCTGAGCAGAGGACTACAGTTTATACACCAAAATTTCACATCTCGTGTTGTTCATAGTTTATATAAAGATTCTGGGAATGAACATTCACTTAATTAGACTTTTCTGTACTTTCTTCTCTCTGATTCAGATCTTTCCCAAAATTAGACTTTCAATAGACGTTTATCTCCATTCTTTCTGCCTTTGTAGTTATTGTTGCTCACTCTGCCTACTGTCCTGATTTCTTAATAGTTTTTCCATTCTTTGTGGTGGAATAGAAGTTGGATTTCAAGTTGCCGAGTACCTTGAACTCCTAATGACTTAAGTGCAACTTTCAGGTCTGGATAAAAAAAAAAAAATGAGGCTTTTAATGTTATTTCACCACCATCTGTAGGACCAGTTAGGGGCTGAAGAGTATAAAAGTGCTGGATATCTCATAGATGAGGCTACAGACCTGCAGCTGAAGCACTCACATCATCACTTAGGAAAAATTCATCACCTCACAAAATTCACCCTTATTAGTGTCATAGGAAAAAATAGCAAAACACTGAACATCAAGATGTAAGCTAATTCAGAGCTGTCTTCACCTGGATGACCTTTCCTTTCTTGACTCATCAATGATGTCATGTGGAGTTTGGGAAATGTGCAAATCCCCTTTGAGAACAGAAAGCAATACAACCCTCTTACTGCCCAGGTCTTGCGCTTGGCCCTGATAGTCACGGTGCCCGCAGCCTTGAAATCTTTATGACAGCAACAAAACAATATTGAAATACAAGAAAAGACTGTCTCGGTATTGTTTATAACAATTAAATGCCTGGAGGAAGGGATGAAAGTCATTGTTTCAAACAAAATCAAGGTTTTGTTTGGAAATGTTCATTTTCAGAAGAAGCCATTGCATCAGAAATAGAGGAAGTATAAACAACTGGGCTCAGGCGCATTTGCTTGAACCAGACTGGTCAAATCAGAAGTTTTCTGCCTGCAGAGGGGAAAGCTACAATATGGTTGTTTAAAAGACCTGCAAGAAAAACTCTGCCACTTTTAGAGGAATACTCATAAATACCTATCTGGGCAACTACGCCTTAGGAGTTGTCAATGTAACAGCGTGAGTTCAGCAAACTCACAGCTTTAACAGCAGGATCACAGTTCGGGATATGGAGTCATGTAGGGATTTTAAGTTTCCAAAAAGGAATCGAAGCCCTGAAAACCTTCCAGGTAAAATGGTTTCTCACAGTACTTGTGAGAAATCAAATGAGAAATGTAGGCAAGATCAATACACAGAATGGAAATTTTATACTTGGTGATTTATTATGGTCTTTTTAGCAACACTTGTTATTTTTCTTCTAAGTTTTCTCACATACTTAACAATAAAATTAAAAAAATTTCTATCATTAAAGGCATTTCTCTCCTTCTCTGATTTGCTTCCAGACAATTCTTCATAGCTTTCTAAAAATACTTTGCAAGAATTTACACAACTCTGATTTCCCTAGTAGAATGTGCATCATACGATCAGAAAGACTATGCCAAAGTCAAGTCAAAGTACTTGGCAGCTACTGCTTATACTTTTTCCCTCTTCCCTTAGACTATCACAGGCTGGCTGTCTTTAGGAAGATCCGACCTCATTAACATTTTGCAACCTCACATCCACTTTGTTTCTTGTGAAAAACGCTTATATTTTGTGCATCTACAATATGAGCTGCTGTTTCATGCGAAAATGAATGACTTCAGCATGCCGTGTAATACTGCTGTCAGCTTTGCGTTTTTCAAGACTTTGCCCTGCCTGTCACTCTAACTTCACCAACCTATATGTGAAATCAATGCATAGTTACTCTGGGAAAATTTCTTTACCTTCTAGACCAGAATATTCTCATAATTTTCCACTGGGTCAATTAGTGTCCTGATCTGGACTCACTGGAGCCACTTTTTTTTTGTCATTTAAAAAGAAGTTTTTCTTTTGTTTGGCTCCTGTATAACATTTTTCACACTTCCATGGTATTGCTAAAGAATACACTGACATTTTTTGCTTCACTTTTGTGTTTGCTTTTTTGTTTTCCTTCCCTAGTGTTTGGAATTGAACGTGCAAATAATGAGATGCAACCCAATGCATGCTCCAGAAGGCTGTGCTGGTCTACTGGTTTGAGTATAATGGATACAGCATCAGATGTATAATCTCTCCTGTATGAACTCAGTTTCCTACAATCTGAAGTACAGCTATGGAGTTTGCATACAGTGAAAACAAGACAAAAATTCTTCCGTTGAAATGAGGACTACTGATTTTAATGAAACAGGAGATTGTGAGATTTTGGTTTTCCACTAAAACCTTTCCTTGTCGTCTTTTTTTAATTTTTTTTTTTAATTCCTAATCTCAGCTTTTTATAGACAGCTTAATCATTCCTCACAGAAAACCTGGTTTCCAATCCTATTTGGCTGAAAACCGGAAGGATTACAAACTGCAAGATTAGCTCTCTAGAGACTATCCTTTATTCTAATTACATATCAGACTTGAAAGCTGTTCAACAGATTGTAGGCCATTTTAAGTTTGAGATTAACTACTTTTTTTCAAAAGCTGAAAATGTGTAACTGTCTTTTTAGAACCGTTTGTGTTTGCTAAAATAAACTCTATTATTTTCTACATCCAGAAAGTACCAGACTATGCTGAAGCTAAGTATAAAGAAGCTTTTGGGAGACAACATAGGGGTTTTCTTTTACCCTTTCAAATACAGTTTGCAAAATGTCTTTGAAAAATAAACATTTACTTCAGGAATGTTTTAATTGGTCACATAATAAATATTATGAGCAAATAGAGTGCGATGTTCCGTTTGTTTGCTCTGCTTTTGCTATTTGTATTTATAACTTGTCCAGAGCCATCACCTCTCAATCTCTTCTTGATAGGTGGTGCCTTTGCCTCCTTCTCATCTCTTCCATGAGATCCTGATGAACGTGGGAGCCACCAACGCTGGTGCAGACAAACTGGGTAGGCCTTTTCTGCTGGTGACCATCTGCTGAGCTGGATGGTATTACAACTGCTAGTACAACTCTACATTTACATACATCCTCATATATTCATATGCATTAAAACTAGGAGAGGAGAACTCAAGTCCTTTTAAAAAAAAACAAACAACAAACAACTTTTTCTCAAGGTGCTTTAGAAATTTTGAAGATAAGTACAGTGGAAAAAAAAAGTATATAAAGTTTTATATTAGCAAGATCATTGGAGATTTACCTTTTAGAGAGAATGTTTTTGGATGTTATGGCCAGACAAAAGAGTAATTTTTGGTACCTAGTTCTTCCCAGGTCACATATTTATGTCTAGAACTGTTGCACCACAAATTAGGGATTCATTACATTTTAAGGGCTATTATTATACATTTAGGTCTATCATAGGCTGAGTTATGCTGGAATCCAATGGTTTCAGACAATCTGTTCCTCGGGAAGAATCATGCACCCCTGGAGAGCAGAAAAATGTTATCGTCTGGCTCCTGCTCACTTTGTTCATCCTCTGCATGTGTCTCAGCTGTCGATATAATTACAGGTTGTGTGATAGCAGGGTCTACAAAAGAAAAGAATAGCATTGACTTTCTTTTCTCTTAAAGTACAAACATGAGAAAGTGCGTCAGTCAACTGCTGCACTACCTGTCTCAGATCTCAGCAAACACACCTACAAGACAGTTGTTAACAAAGCAACCGCGGAGCTAAAGAGCAGCTCAAAACTGATTCATCAGCTGCAAAGTATCAATAACTCCAAATCCCTCTTGAATCAATATCACACTTTTATTCTCTGTGAGAGTTAAGATCTATTTTCAGACAGAACAGATTTCCAGTTCTTGTTACAAAGAAGAAGCAAAAACCATGGATCTCTGTGGTCCTTTTATTCCAAGTGTTACCCTGTGTCTGTTATATGCCAGAAGTTTTTACTAGTGCACCGGAAATTTGTAGATAAGGGCAGGAAAAAAAACGGACTTAGTCCTTTTGAATTAAGTCTATTCATGTCAGCCTATAACTTGAAGGGAAATCTTTTAACTAATCTATAAGCTTCTAGCAATCTGCTGTTACATTACGTATGATTAATTCAGTTAACTCTCCTTCATTAATTTATCCAATTACATTAATTAACTTTTTATTAATAGTAAAGGTAACCAGGATATTTTTTTCCCAGGAAAAAGGTCATCTAGACCAAAAACGTAATTATGTTTACTAAGATACTCTTTTGTTCAAGAAAATATTTTGATAGTTTAATCAAAATGCAAATTATACCACTAGTGAGAAAAAAATGACAGCACTTAATAGCTAAATGTTGCAGGATGGCACAAACCTAGCAGTTTATTTTGGAAGATCTCAGTCTTAAAGTTCAATCTCATAAATCATGGATTACGTTGCTATGTCCTTTCACAAGGGCATCTTGTATCTGGGAGCAAATCTTCCCAAAACTTTAGTTCTTGGCTAGCTGAATGCCCAGCCCCCACACTTCCTATACCCACTGAGCTTTGACCAAATGCTAATTGTCTTAAATTGTCTCTCTCTGGTGATAGCCATAGAATAAAAATACAGTGGAAATATTTAAATATGAGCAGTATCCTTATCTAAAAGCTGTTCTTTTCTTTCCTGCAAGGCAGGGAGTTCCATGTCTACCAGCCACGTAAGTCGTCATTTGTCACCTATGCTTTCCTTGGTGACATTGGCACTGGAAATCCACCCTGTAGCTCTACCTCATCTTCTCTCTACTTTTGTTGTTGATTACATGAGGTCTCAATTTTTAGTTCCAGTTGGTGTTTGATCTGCCTCACATAACCAGACTGTGGCTTTTCAATCGTTCATGTCACAGCACCTTTTCATCACTTGTCACGCAGGTTCCTGTCCATCAGCACATCACAGTGGGAGGATATGGGCCTTTCTTGGATTCCTGAAGTTATCTCACAGCCTCTCCTGCAGAAATCAGTTCCACATGATTAATTTCAACATATTTGTCTGCTTTCTGTGTACTTCTTACCAAGCTAAATAAAGAGATCAGGGAGGAAATACACGTTTTTATGAAAGTCAGGCACCCTTCTTCACCTTCTCTCCAAGCCCTTCAGGCTTTCAAATGTTTGAGAGGTGAGGTTATGCTTGACAGCAAAGCAATGTCTTTCTGGCTTCTGGACTCTTTCATTTTAAAACTGAACTTTGGTATCTTAGGGCATTACAGAAAAAAAATCTTCACAATCTATATGGTTAGTATATATACAGATAGGGCATGCATAAGCAGCCTACAGTTTGGCAAGACAAAGCAACAAAGCTTCCATCCTGCTCTTCAGCCCTGCTTGGGGCACAATGAACTTGTTACTGCTCTGGCTCTTCCGTGAGGCCTGATCTGATGGACATGCTCAAAATCTATCAGCTGGGTTGGGCCCTGCAAAGAAGAGGAGCAGAGTAGTCTGCTTTTATGGGCTGGATTCATTGCCAATGTTTCTGCCTCCTTGCCTTTCCATTTCTGTTCTTTCAACCTTTACTATCTCCTTTCTCTTGATTTAGCACCTCAGATATTAGCTCCAGCATGCCTGTGCTGAGCCACACCTGTAATTGGTTTACCACATTTATTAGAGTCTTCTTTGGAAACAATTCTGCTTCAACTGACCTTTGAACAGAAAACAATCTCGAGCATGAATTAGAAGTTGAGGAAATTTTCCTTCAGTGGACAACCTGTCTCCTTGTCTTTGCTCCAGCATTTATTAAGGTATTTAGTTAACCATACATGAGGAAAAGGAACTGAAGTCCAGCCCTTATCTTCCCCGCCCCTCCAGTAACCAATCTGTATTTACTCCCTCTAAGCTGCCAGGAAGTCAGTCTATGCAAGTGGGAACAATGTAAGTAAGTGGAGCTTAATGAGAATCATCTCAAAAATACAAATAGCCTCATAGGTATTTCAGTCTGACAGGAAAGAAGGACGGGAATCCATTCAGGTAGAAGTCCAGTTAGGAAACCACTAGCAACCAACTTCCATAACATGCAGTTGGGCAGTGCTTTGCAATTAATTCATCCTCTTTTGAATTTCACTGTGACTCTGAAATCAATAAAACTGGCCTGAATTCTGAGAGAGGGGCACACAGAGGCACTGTTTTATGCAGAGAAATTTTAGCTCATGTAAAGACTCTAGATGGTGTAGGAATATTGAGTTTATTACTTCCATAAATTATGTTTATTATAGTAGTTCTTGTAGATGAAAATATATTTCATTTGCTGGGTAACTGCGTGGTCAATGTTTCTGATCCTTGTGAGTGCATTTACATTTCATTAATGTAATTTCAAACCACTGTGAATTTCAGTTTTCTTCAGTAAAAACTCATCTTTTGCTCTTGCAAGGTTACTTGTAGCAAAAATTACATCTTACATAAAAATATGAAAAACTGATTACAACGCTTTTTCACCTGTTTGCTGCAGCATCAAAAGACTGAGGTTAAACTTGGATGCTTTATCACAGTGATGCTTTGTGTGATTTATAATTCATCATCTCTAATGGGATGTAAACATCATTGTCGCACTTTGTGTTCTGCCCCACTGGGACTGTGGGCGTGTGTGGTCTAAAACTGATCACTTGAAAAAGATATCAGAAGGACTATGAAACAATATTTTCAAATTTGTTTCACATTTCCACATCTGAAAGGAATCAGAAGTTCTTATCTTTGTTGTTTCAAGTTCTTCTGACTCTTTCTTCTTAGTAAACATTACCTAATTATACTAAAGTGAACAAAGAATGATCAGTTTACCTAGATATCAAATATTTTCTTCTCCTGATATCTGATTATTTCAAGACTGAGATCCAGTGGATTTCATATCAGTTCCAAGGGATTCATGTGAACTCTCCATCAGTTAAACTTTGCCAGACCACACACAAAACCACCATTGCTTTATCACTGAAGAATCTTTGACCACAAGGATTCTCCCCTGGTGTTTCTAATTTCTTTCAGTCGTTAATGCTTTATATAAACCAATTAAGTCAGATTTCAGAGAATAAAAGTGCTAGAAAGGAACCTATTGATTCAATGTTAGTAAGTAATCTTGCAGTTCAAGTGTTTTTTCCAATACAAAGTGCAATGGAACGTCTGTCCATTGCTGAGGTTTTCAGCTGCTACAATGGTATCTCACACACAGAGTAAATTGTAATTTTATAATGATATAATTCCCAGAATTATTCACATAATTTAGGATGTAGGCTGACATTTACCACAGCCTTGACATCCAAGACTACATATAAACACTGCAGTGAGAGAGCATCCACAAGGAGCAGCGTGTGAGAGGTATCTGCAGCCATTGTGTATGTGGGGACATATATTCTCACTAACCACATATTGAATGTTACCATGACCAGAAAAAAAAATATTAACAGAAATATTCACACCTGAAACAGCAGCGTGGAAGACAGTGTCACTTACAAGGGACAAGAATCAACAAAATCTGGATGTAAACATACGTTGGATGGTAGGAAAGGACGTTTCGACTAAACCTGGCTTAGTCTGCAAATATTTGAGCATACCTAGGGAATGAGAATGTGACCTGCATTTAGTATCTATCTAAAACTTGCAGTTTGGATGTAGTATGACATTCATTTGGCAATTTGGCAATATTGCTGTGTTTTTTAAGGATGAATACAGTTCTTTGCAGTCAATACAGAATACATTCTCCTGTCACACATACCACTTTCTCTTAAATTTTCATTTATTACAGCAAAAGCTACATCTCTGTCTTAGCTTTCACTTACATAATTGTAATGGACAGAAATTGGCCTCTTCTATAAATGTCATATTACTAATAATTCTGAATTTATTTTCGAGAAGGTCTGTGTCTCTGGCAGATTTAGCTAATTTCAGTTGAAAGCAATGGAAGTTGAAAATCAGGTCCTAAATAGGGAGTGACAGACTGGAGTTGTAGAAAACGCTGACTGCACATGAACCTGGAAATGACATTGGCATATGAAACATATTTGTGAAGTCCCCTCACTGAAATATCACTTTTGTTAAGGATTATTTATGACAGATTTGTACTATTGCTGAAACTCTCCTTTGCAACGTAAATCCAGGAAGCATAATTTAGTCAGACACAGAAATTTGTAACATATATACAATTCTAGAATATTTAATGTATTCTGAAATTACTTTGTTCTTATTAACAAATAGAATATTTTTCATTGATTTACATAATGACCAGGTGATTCTTTATCTTTTTTCTTTTCTTTTTTTTAATATGCTTTGTATTTTATTTTTTTCCTAAGAAACAAAACCTCGTACTCGACATAAAAGTTTTTCCACAATACAAAGAGGATTTTTGAGAAATTTTACTTAGGGATTATAAGGATCTAAGGATTTCTGCTTGTTCTGGAAAGAAGAGCTACGTATGTCAGTCCTTTTGCTTCCTATGGTTGGGCACAGGACAGATTAATATTTATTTAGCCCTCTGGGTTCAACTTTTTATGTCTTATTCTTGATGTTTTACATTACCATGCCATCTTCATTGCTGCTCCATCTCGCTGGCCCAAGAGGGGATTCCGCAGATGAGAAGCAAAAGGAAGAAATCTGTCCCAGATGAAGTTAATGACAAAATTCCTGCTATGTTCCAGTGACAGCCAAGATTTCACTAGCAGTATTTTGCCAACCTCTCCCCAAGCTGTCAAGCACAATTCTTCTGTTTCAAGTTGGTCTAAACCAGCACACAGGTTGGTCTAAAGTCTCACAGTGCTGAGGAAAGAAAAAGAATTATTGCCCCAAGGCACAGTGTTTGACCATAAATGATTACAGACCCCAATTCAAATTTAATTCTGATATAAAGCCACAAGAGTGCTGCTTGATCCAAAATGCTAGTTGTGCTGGGAGGCCCAGAGAGAAGGTTGGACTGCTTTGCACGCGAGCTGATTGAACTGATGTTGCAGTTTGCCACCTAGACAAGCATAAAGATGCAAAAGAAAAGGCTGTTGGTGAATCAGCGCAAACCTTTAAAAAGTACACCAGGATTTCCAGAAAAACAGATTTGTAATTCTTTCTCCATCATAAAAAGACAGTAATTGGTAAAGTTATCTAAAGAGTTAAGCAAGGACTTTTAAAACTGACACTTTTCCTGTTCTGTTTAGAGTCTGGTAACAGCCAAGGTCCTGTGTTCCCTCAAAATTATGAACACAAATAGAATTGTTGGCATGAAATAGCCTTTGTCTGCCTTGAAAGATTGCAGGTGGTATTAGTGGTCTTTCCTGATTTCAAGTCACAGGAAGGGTAGGGCTATTTTTTATTTTAAGTCAACACTGTTACCTAAAACACGCCACCAGTTATCTCAAGTACTCCGTATTCATTGCAGAAACAAGTCAGATATCATTTGTTGGCAGTAACGTTCATTGAGTTTTATCTCCCTCATTGAGCTTTATCTCCCTATTATCCATCATACAAACACCTTTCAACAGCTTTGATTTGTGCAAGTCCGTTTTATGAAATATTTGGCAAGCCTAATTTCAAACTACAGATTGCTTGTAAGCCCCGTGTTGTTCAGATCTCATTGAGTAACCCAGTGACAACTGAACCCAAGTTTTGTTTTTTCTTAAATACTACATTCAGGAGTCTGAAGGAATACTGTTGTAAAAATTGAACAACAACAACAAAAAAAATCTGTAATTTGATTTGCCCCTAAAAATGATAAAACATTAATGCTGCAGTGCTGCTACCGTCTCTCACAGAAGCTGAATCTATAAGATGCTCTTGTGCTTTCTCTTATATGGCTCCCTGGCCAAACTATACCACAGCTTCTTGCTTATCCTGTTTAAATGTTAATTTTATTCTTGTTGTATTTAGGCCTTTTTATCTTTTGGGCCAAATGAATGCTTGGGGGATACTGATGTTCACCATCTTTGTGTCTCAGCCTTATTACAGCATCAGTGAGCAGAACTGGGCAACCTCCCTTCAGCACATCCATAACAGAAAAACAAGGAAGAAATTACTTCAGTAATTCAAGTTAAGAGGGAAGGAAGACAACTTCTTTAATCAAAACTGTTTGCTACATTGCATTTCCTACACAGCTTGTAGCATCCCAGTCTTCAGAACAGACTCGTGCCAGTGATCTCCAGGGCAGCCACAGGACCACTGCCTAGAAACCAAGGTCAGGTTTTTATCCCAGTTTATCTGAGCAGGCATCTGGTGACTTGAAAACTTTTTCCAAATCTTACTAAGAATTTTATATTAGCTATATCCTTATGTATGTTTTTTAATTTTTATGTTGATTGAGAAATAAATATGTAGAAATTTATCTATCGCAGGAACTACTAAGCCTTCATTAATACCGTTCTTTCCGAGGACAAAGGCAGGCATTGTACAATCTTAACACAGCTATATTTATCTAGACTACTACATATATAGCTAGTCCTTTTTCCCTTCAACATTTGCAAAGCTATAGCCTACTGAAGGCAGTTTGCTATTGATAGCCAGTTCTGAATGACTGTTCCTCCCAAGACTTAGCAACTAATTTTCATAATGCTCTCACACTTTCTGATTCATTAAAATACAAACTCAGCCTCCAAAAGGGAAACCTGAGCTTTCCAAAGAAAATGTGTGAAGAGCCTTAAAATCCAAATGTAAAAATCCTATTCATAAGGCCACTGGCAGGATTCAGCTTCAGTTGCCAAATGCTTTCTTTAACCCAGAACTACTGATTTAAGAGAGATCTGAGAGTACATAATAAAATCTCTTCAGAACAGTGTATTCCATGAATAAAACTATGCAATGCTGTATTTCTGGAGACTACAGAACAAAAGACATGTCCTTGTTTATTCAGTCTTACTTCTTCAAAGTTTATAGTAAAATGAGAAACATTATTAGGCATGGCCCATTCTTGTGACCTGCTGGGAGGTTTCAGAGCTGACCTGAGCAGTGTATGATCATAGTGTCCATGACACAGGCTGACTCACAGCATCCCGAAAGAATTCCTGCATACCAGTTGTGTTGCACAGATACACATTTCACCTCTCCACAGCACAACTGCAAACTGCTCCGACACATAAAGGACAAGTAGTGGTATGTTCTGGGTGAATCCTATGGCTTGTGTCCTTGCTCTTGCTTACTTTCCTAATAATAACAATACTACTAATAAAAAACCCACTCATTCCAAACCCATAAGCTAATCATCAGTTCTGAAGAGTGAAATTTCTTTTAAAAAAACCACACAAAAACCTACTCTTTTTTTGCTTTCTTTTAACCAGCCTTGCAGAACTCAGCATAAACAAAAAAACACACACAGAAAGCAGTTATTCCCTCAGGAGACATTAAATGCAAGCAAATTCCCTTTGCGTCTCTGTGTTTGTTTACAAACAGCAAGAGCCAACTTTTCAGTAAGAACTTCAGAACAATAGTTATGTCTGTTGTTATTTAAAGATGGACAAAAACTTCCAGCCCTATTTTATAAACTGTATTACTAACGTCAATAACAAATTGTTAAGAACAATCTGAACTACCCAAGTCTATCTCAACATGGAACTCAGTTTTGCAATTCAGTGAGAAAGAAAGAAACTAGACCACCACAACAATAAAATCTTTGTAGAACCCCTACTATCTTATGGATCCATAACATTTTCCTACAGATACTTTACTGGAGTAGATATTAGTCCATTTTACCATGTAAATCTTGACTTCCACCAGACATTACGGCTCCTTTGCAAGCAGCTGATACATCGTTGTCTTCCAGGGCCAGCACTGCCTCAGAGCTGTGGCTGACTTAATTTATCCTTGGGAGATGCTGCTCCGTGCTCTGAGCTGAACCACCACTCCTCAGGAACTGGCATAATGAGGCTGTGACATAGTAAGGCTGTGAGAGAGGGAGAAAAAGAGCTTCAGCAAATAGATTTTGAGCCCAACCAAATGAGTGACGACCAGCGTGCTGCACCTCGCAGTCACAAAGCACAAACCATGGAGCAGTTTCTGAGAGCACCCCTGATGGTGGAGGTACCAGCTCCCAAACGCCGGTGTGCACAGGATGAGGCATCATGATGCGTGACGAGCATGTCCACACCACTTTTGGTAGGGTACATTTATCACAGGATAGGATCCTCAGCAAGTTCAACAGAGAGTGGAAGGCAACTCTCTGTTAGGCTGACATGATGATTAATGCTCGTGTTGGCCACAGCAGATTCACACTTAATTTACACCTGTGTAAACAACTGGAGACATGGCCAGCAGGATCTGATCCTACCAGAGCGTAACCACTTTGGCAGCCTTGTGCTGATGTCAGTGGAAGCACGCAGTGTTCAGGTTCTGGCTGTTTTAATAATAATGTCTCTAAGCCCCTGGAAAATCTGCTTAAGAAAAATTTTTTTAAAATGTCTATCATTTATTGACACTGCGATTTTCTCTTAACCACCCACACAGAGGCTGGCCATAACTTGGCATGGACAGACAGAAAATCATGTGCTTTTCCAAAATCCTTGCTGTTTTATTCAGCCTACTTTACAGAGATAATCTACAGTAGTTGGTTATAAATCTCGCTCTTTTTAAACAAATCCAAAACCTAAAACTTAAATAGCATACCTTCTGATTTAACATACCCTCCAAGGTATCCAATAACCTGCCTAGCCCTCCTGGCTGAATTCACACCTATCATCCACTTTCAACCTGTCACCACCAGCAAGGGTAAAACAAATACACATCGGTAAAATCTCTCTGTGCCTCTGTCTTTCAAATATTCACTTCTGTGAAGTTATGGTAATGCTTTTGTGCTGTTTCTTCCTTGGCCCTCATCTGTCAGATCAGTGTATGCATTAAGGAAATCTTCCTTTTACTGCCCAGATGACGGACAAACACCATAAAATTGTTGTATTTGACAGTTCTTATTACAGATTTAATATGGTGGTTACATTTCTGCCACAAAAAAAAACTCAGAAGACTTCTCCTGATGTACGACCTTTCCAACAAAGGAGGAATGTAATTAAAGTGTATTTTCTAGAAGTTTCTGCTTTGTTCAAAGATTAAGCCAGACCTCATTCCTTACATTCCCTTTTTTTTATGGTAATTGTGACTAAAGTGAAGTGGGCAACAAATGTCCTCAAAATTGCTTTGTATTACTTGGATAGGTAATCATCTGATTGTGCCAACAAATGCATGCTTAACCTTCAACAAGTGAAAGAAATTGTATGCATTTCTAGCTATAATTGTGTGCAAGTGAAAGAGCAAGAATGGAATTTTGAAAGCCAAAGTGATATGCCTTTGAAAATCAGGAGCTTGACTCTTCTCAGCCTGGGGGAAAAAAAAAAAAAAGTTTTAGAATGTGTCAGGATGAAGTCTTAAGAGGAAAAGTTTTAGGATGAAATAAATACCTTTTAATTTTCTGTGCAATTCAAGAAAATTTTGTTTGTGGCTGAGAACTCTGCAGTTAGTGGGGAAAGAAGAATTTTTCCTTTCTGGTGAAGGGAAAAATACAGCTCAGAGATGTGGCTTAGCACCTCGAAAACACCGAAGGCTGCCCTTGCCACAGAATGAAGAACATTGCTTTTCACCTTAGAAACATCAGCCAAGTGCCTGGGAAGTGCGTAAAGGAAAGAAAAGGACCCTTGAATGGCTGTTCTGCCTATGCTGCTTCTGCTGCACTGATCTTCTGAGGTGTTGCCTGTGATACAGAGAAGTAAAAACATTCAGTCAGACATCACCAATGCAGCAAATAGTTTAGTGGAATGTAAACATATAGTCAAGCCTGCTAACACTGCAAGTAGTTTAGAACCTTTTGTCACAAGAGAACTCAAATAACAGGAACTGCTAGCGCACATCGTCATAGATGTAGACATAACTGGAAATTTATTGTCTGTAAGGGCCTGATGGAAATTTCCTAGCTAAAAGCCTTCTAACAAGCAGCAGCAATGGACTATGTAATAGTTACATTGTGAGATGGGTCCGTACGCACATTGTGATGCTCTGAGCGGGACTTATCTCCGAGAACGGAATGCAAGGCTACTGTGAGATAAACAGGCACAGGGTGCCTCAAGACTGCAGACCTTGCTTGTCAGCAAGAACAAGGGAATACAGGCTATGGTTCACCAAAAGAACATGGTGATGAGGAGGAGGACTACGAGCCTTCCTCCAGAAGACCCCGGCCCACGACCACCAGACGGCACTGCGCATGCGGCAAGAGGAGGAGGTCCAGCACGCTTACCTTAGAACTAACCCAGCCTACACTCATGAATAGGTATGCTTTTGTGTGATAAATATCTGTCTGTTGGACCAAATGGTGTGCAAGCTTTGAGGAGAGATCCCCTTGCACCCAGCGCCATAATAAACACGCCTGCTTTATAACTCCCTGTGAGTTGTAGAGTCAGTTTCTGTGTGTCGCCTGGATTGTCGGCAGGTGGGATCATTTCTGTCCATTGCACAGTAATCATCGTGGTGTGTTGGAATAAGAATTCATCAGACAGTTAAGTCCCAATGTCCTCGTCTTAGTTTTCCATACTTTCCAACACTCATGTCTGAGCACTGCAGGGAAGGGTAAAAAAGGTAAAAAGTCCACAATTTCTGATACACTACACATCAGCATACAGTTAAAGTACCTCCCCAAGGTGCTCATAGTTTACAGACTTGGAAATATCCCGTATGGGCTTCACAGTGGCACCGTAACAGGGCAATTCATCACTGCCCAGTGTATCAGTGAATTACATCCCCATCTGTATCTCTGCTCTATCTGTGAAAAACTGCTACGCCAGTTATAAGGGACTTAGGTCCACAGTCCTGTAATTTAAAAATATGTGACCCAGCTGACTCTATCACTGCAGCAAAATGTACTGTATGTCTTGAAATGACAGTAGGCAAGTGTAGATGTTGTTTTTGTTTTAATCATCATCATCGTATCCACATGTTCTTCTACGTTTTTAATCACTAAAAAAAAAGCATCTTTGTAAAGAGTGTGTTATGAAAATTCTTTAGTGTCTATTTTCTAAAGAGAAAGAACATCAGCTCCTCCACTATCTTGGCACATTCTGTTTCTGGTAAGATGATTAAGTGCGGCAACAGAAAACAAAACTTAGCTTAAAAATTTTTCAGTGACCACATCAAGCCTTGGGAGATAAATACTTCTATGTAATGGCATATGGATTCTCTCTCAAGTGAATATGATATCTGGGAGCACTAGATGCCATATGAATAAACAAAACCCTATTGAAATCTTACTTCTTGACCTGTTGGTCTAAAAGAAAGAAAATGTTGTAATGTAAAACTTTCGTTATACTCAAAATACAGTCTCCTAGATGGAGAGCAGGATGTAAAAAAAGAAAATCCAGCTCAAGATTTATTTGCGACAGTCAAAGAGCAGTGCTGGCTAATGAATTATTCTGTGTGTATCAGCAGAGTGAGTAAGAGCTGGGGCTCCCTGCAAGGCAGGGCTGCCTAATTAGCACCTCTCACCTCTGACAGTCACCATCCTGAGGTGTGACATCCCCAAACTCATTTGCACACAATCCTCTCCCATGGCTCCCTGGTACAGCCCTAAAGCATGCGTTTCCCCACCACCTTGGGTAAAGTGCAGATTTTCTGTGTCATTTAGTCATTCCTTCCTCCCGAGGGTCTGTGTTTCATATGTTTTGAAAATAAGAGTTTCTGCTGCATACACAGCAGAGTTATGGCTGAAATCGGGCTACTTTTCTCCCAAGCATGGAAAAAACCACACCTTTCAAAGCCCTGAGCTACAGGGCAGCAAAGCCAGGTTGTACAGAGGAGGGGAGACATAAATTTCATATATGGCAGCACCCTTTCCAGTTGATGAAATTCTCACAGGATCTCTTTCCATCTTTATATTTAACATGGAAATTGTCATATGCCTGCTGTAATACCAGTAATCTGAAATAAAAATACTTGGGGCATATTTAAAGAATATCTACTTCAACCTAATAGTTGTGGGGTTTTTTTTTGTTTTGCTTTGTGAACAAAAGAGACTATAGTTCAATAAAAGTGGAAATCACATCATTACTTATATATATATATATATAACCTGGCACAGAGTCAGAAGAGTGACAATTGGTGCCGTTTGACTTCTGTGCTGGGCAGGCTGGAAAGGTTAATCATTAAATTTTACATACAAAGTGCCAAGTGGTTGTATATGCTAACATATATTAGTATTTATTGTTTTGAAATTCTGTAACCTGCTAAAATCTAGGATACTGGTTGAAAATACTAATATATTTCATGCAAAGCAAAAATACCATAAATATATTGTTCTAGAGTATGTAGTTTTTTTCAAAAAGTTAATATAGCTAATTAAGCTGTGCATATGAAAGTAAATCATGAACATTCTTGAAAAGCAATGTCTTTGCATAAATCTATTGGAGCACATAACCAAGTGACAATCTGAGCCTCATGGAGTATTTAAGAAATTCTGGCTTTGCGTCGAACCTCTAAACAGCACATTCATGCAAGCGGGAGGTTTCTTGCCCATCCCTGTCTGCAGTCAGTTTAAATAGCATGAGTTTACCTGGAAAACTACCAGGGTCTGCACAAACCGGGCTGTCCCACTCATCGTCAGGAGTTTCACAGTGTGCTATGGCTGCAAACTGGCATCTATGTACATCCTTCACATTTCTCCAGACACACCAGTGAAATTACAGCTAGGATGAATTTAGGCTAATTTGTCTAATGTAAGAGAAAGTCCAAAGCATTGGAAAAGATGAAGAATGTCCATTTTAGGGACAGTATTTTTTTACTTTTTGAATCATCTCTGTTATAACAATATCATTGATTTAATAAATAGAGTTCAGGAGTCTTGCAAGGACTCCTAGTTCCTAATCATTGCTCTCAGCAACTGCATATAATATATCAATTTTATTCCACTTGGGGAATCATTACCCTTTGACTCTGAATTTGCAGAACAGAATTTAAGAGCCGCAGTCTGTTTCCCACATGATAGAAGACTAAATATTTCCATGAAGACTGCCTAACTCTTAGTGATATTTTTTTGTCACTGCATTATAAACCTTGAAAAATATTGAGAACTTTTAATGCTCCACTTGGATTTACTGAGGCATCCCAGAACCTTTCACAGTCTTCCAATCACACAATGCAGAACAGTCAGTCTTCCTGTGCATGCCTAAAAATATTATTCACAGCTGTGTTTGGACACACATGTTAGGACTGCTACAGGCAGGACTGAATGAAACTGCCTGTGGCTGAGATGTGGGTGGGAGAGATCGTAGGCTGTAGGAACAAACCTGATGGCTAAATAAGAAATTCCGAGTGTAACATCCAAAGATGGAACTATTGTATCACTTGTAATAGCAGCTAAAACAACCCAATAAATGAAAACCCTCCCCAAAAAAGCAACTTTTTTTTTGTCATACATGCATTATTAGAAAACAAAAAATGGAGGCTATTTGATATCAGTTATGGCTAGATTTCTACCACAGCAAACATCTTGCCTGTTTTCCTTCTGTGAAGAGTGTCTGAGAAAAGAAACATGCTGAGGTGCTGGAGAAGACCTGGGTACCGTCAGCTTTGCTGATACATTTAGATCTTTATTTACAAAGAGAGAAAAAGAGCACCTGAAAATGGAAAAGTTAACCACATACTCACAGTTTCAGTATTTTTTTCTCTGCTTCTTTGTTAAACAGGTCTGGAAAGCCAAGGCAAATGCTAAGGAGGCAGCCCTTTCTTTCTCTGTGCCTGCTTTGGGCTGTGCACCAGGCAGATGCTCCCAGCTGCAGCACAGCTGTTTCCGGGTCCTCCTGCTGCCCCCAGTCTTCCATGGCCTGTTTGCTCCTAAATACCTTGTGAAGTCCAGTGAAACGTAAAGTGACCTGGAACGTGCCTCACAAAAATGAACCACGGAATAATAGTGCTTGCACTAGGAAGGAAGCAATTAATCAATTTCAGCATGCCCATTTATTTACAATAGTGGATTATAAAAGCAACATGATCTGTTAGGCTTTGCTTTCTGACTTTCTGTTAGGATCTGCCTTTCAGGCTTACTTGTGTGTGTTTTAAAGTGTTGCCAGCTGTGATAATGAAAATAGCAAGTTAAGTGTTGATTGAAAATGGTGTGACAAGAATGTTCTTTACGAAGGAAGCACATTGGTGAGGTTACAGTTTATCCAGCGCTTGGCACATGAGCCTTTCATGCAGGATTTCATTCTTTCCCATCACTTTCAGCCTTCCTCAAACTCAGCTCATCTCGAGAAGCAGGACCTGAGAAAAATCAGAGTCTCAGCTCGTGACAGAGATCCTGGTGTCCCCAGCTGTCACTGACAGCAGGAGGGAGAGAATCCAAGTGTACCTAAGACAATGTGAAGGGGTTTGGAAGCCCAGGAGAGATGCACCTCCCCATAGTAAGGCAGAACTTCACAGAGAAATTGTTGGTTTTGCGCAAATGCAGAGTAGTGACAATATTCAAATCCAGTTTATGAAATTTACATCATTTTTGTAATCAACTTTCATGAACCATTACTACCAAGTAAGACAAAAATATTCAGCAGCTAACTGACTTTCAATAGCTAGGATACTGCATGTCTTTCGTTGTTTTTACAAATATACTGATTTTTTTCTGCTGCCTTTTGGATTTTAATTACCTATGAAATCCTGTCCAGACATTGTCTCATAACTCTATTTATGTGGTAACATCACAATTAACTTTATGCGTGACCTTCTTCCTTCTGACAGAAGCAAACCATGTGGACCTCAGACTTCCAGAATTCAACAGTGGCACAGAAACTCCTTGCCAGATCAGCATCTAAGATGATGAAAGGTGATCTGCTCCAAAGCATCCAGCTAAAACTGTGGAAGAACTGCAAGATACAATAAAATATGAAGGCATTTTTGATTTAAAGGCAAAAATGTAGACTAGGTGCAATTCTAACCTCTCTTTACATCGATTTTATGCTGTTGTAATCTCTCTCAAACTGTAAATGACTTTAAAATACAGAACACACATTTCTAAAAGCAATGATTTTTAAAAGGGTAGCATGACGTGAGCCTAATCTTTCCTGTTTAATCAGCAGAGAGAGAAAATGGGCTATAACATGACTTTCTGCATCCTCTATGGCTTGAGCCCAGAGAGGAAGCTGATATGGAACATTTGGTGGTGGGGAGGGGGAAGAGAAACAAGACTTTTTACACACAAAGTACATTTCTGTTATTAGGATGATTAAAGCCATTTACTGTAAAATAACAGCCTTCCAGATCTTCTCAACATCCTGAACTCATTCTGCTGTTCTGTGGTAATCAAATGGGTTTCAAATGTTGTAAAATATAAGCCTGTTTATGGAAAAATGTTCTGCTAATCAAGATGTCTCAGAGTATTTGGTACAAGCTTTCATCTGTATTCCTTCTAATATCTGTCACATAAGAGAGGCAGTGGTATTTTGCAAAAATATAACAAATACTTCTACAGCTCTGGTTTGCTAACGCTTAAACCAAAACATTGAAGAACAGAAGATTCTGTAAGAAACAAGTAAAGCCTGCATGGCTGCCAGAAACACAAGGAGAATGAGAGTTCTGTATGAATTCTGATTTCTGGGATCCAGGGCGTGCCTGTGTGTACGTGCCTGGGCTCAAGTCCTCTGGGACAGGTTGAGGAGTGAGCACAAATCTGCTGTACCCCGAGAAGATTCTGACCCAGCTCCTAGCTTAAAAACAGGTGAGATAGGAGAGGTCTCATCAGCACCAGCTTTAAATCTCCCCCTTTCTTTTGCTTGCTTTACAAGTCAGAGCTTGCAAAGGAAACTTCATGGTAGCTAAATGGTTACAGGGTTCTTATTTTAGTTTATTTTATCAATTGCCTTTTCCCAGATTTTCCTAATCCTTTGAGGCAACGGCCATTGACTACAGCTCCATTTCAGTTACTCTCTCATTCATTTCACCGTCCTGGATCACTTTGTGTGCACAATCTGCTGCTTTCTGCAACGTGGTAAGGAGAAGAGATACCCTCTCTCCCAAGCCCTTGCTCCCCAACTTGTAGCAGGTGGTTTATCTGCACTCCCACCACAGGGCAGACAGCAGGACAGTTCTTCAGCATGGGGTCATGCCATCACCCCAGTCCTGTTTCAGAGTTACTTTTCCAGGTCGCCAGCTCCTGCTTAGGAGTTTCAGCCAGCAGCTCAGAATTATGGTATGATCTTAGGGTGCAGAAAGGTTAGTATTCCTGCTTGGGTTATGACAATATTTTTTTGTAAGTAACATTTTGAGACTATTTTTAAACAAATACACATACACCAAATGCTAAAACCCAAACTGAGGTTTGAGAACTGATGTTGGGACCCTGAGGGCACTAGCAGCCCTCACTGTCTTTGCCCAGCCTTCCCACACACTGACCAATGCCCAGCAGCCCCATTTCAGCTCAGCTCGGGCCCTGGTGACACTACAGCGGTGCTGGTCTCTAGCCCCACCTGTGGTCCTGCCTCCTGTATGGACCTAGACCACACACTGTGTGTACCTTGTCTCCAGGGTGGACTTCTTAGATGTACTCTATGGCTGTGTCTCCAGCTCTGACTCCTTTAGCTCCTGGCTGGGTTCCCTGGGAGGACACCAGAGCTGGCTCAGCCCTTCATAGCATCAGGGGCTGTCGATGGATCCAGTTAAGAGTGGCACCCAGCTCTGTCTGTGGTGCCTGGACACTGTGGTTCTGCACCCCATTTATGAGGGTCACCTTTGGCTCCTGTCCCCTCAGGGTACCCTGACAGCACAGAATCTACAAAGGGAGAAGAAGAAACCTGGAGGTCACTTGGCATATACAGATGCATCATGGAAATAGTTCATCAACAGAGAAGATTTAGGAACTGGAATATGTCTTCTGAAGAGCAAAAGAGGTATTTCAGATAGAAACCTGGGCACAATATAGATCATAGAATCATAGAATGGCCTAGGCTGGAAGAGACCTTAGAGATCATTTAATCCAACCTCCCCATCATGGGCAGGGACACCTCTCAACTAGATCAGGCAACACATGGGGATCCAAGGGGGATTGAACCCGCAACCTTGGTGTTATCAGCACCACGCTCTAACCAAGTGAGATAACCAGCCCCCAATGTACAGACATATAGGGACTGTGAAGGCACCATACAGATGTGAACATGTCTATGTACATATAGTGGTGATTCAGCTTTCTCTATAGATGACCAGAGTTATAAGCTTCAAGGAAGCGTAGAGTTCTCTAAAACCAGTTAAGGGATGAATATTTTCCATTATAATTATGTATTAATTTCTACAACCCAGTAGCATAATGTTAACCTGCCAGGATTGAGTGGCAGCCATCTGCTCCATAACCAAGCCTGGGTGTAGCCGACTGCCAAGCTAAGCAAATTGCCTGCATCACTAGAGCCCAGAGAAACATGAACTCAATGCCTGCAGCAAACTACACAGTGTACACAGCTCAAGCCAGCTCACATCATCAAACGTCCCCTCTCCACACACAGTTGCTGATGAATAAAGGTGGCATCCCACCACAGACAGCTCAAGGAAGACAACAGTCAAATGTCTGAGTGCCATTGGAAGTTCTGACATCAGTTACACCAGATATTTTAAAAAATATCTACGGCATAGATATGGCATAGACACACCAGAAAACAAACACATGCAAAAATCCATGGCATGGACATGCCAGTGCAAACATCCACACTGCATCCTGGAGCTTAAAACGTAGAATTGTCTGGTGTCATCATTTCTCTCAAGACTGGACAGGTAATAGGTGCACTGGAGTAATTCCTGCTTCTTCAGAACACTTCTTGCCAAGTTACTGACACAAGGGAACAAATGGATGCAGAAGCAGTCAGAAACTGGTAAGACCCTAAATCAGACATATCTATAGAAAATGTTCTACATTTAGCAAACTTGGATCACAGTCTCAAGCCTTCCGATTTAAAAAAAAGAGTTTCCCTCCAAAGTAGATTCAGTCCATAATAATAATAATTTACACTAACCTTGCAGGGGCTTGCAGCGTTTTTTCCTATCGTCGATAAAAGCAAATCCTGCCTGCATCTGAACATCAGGGTTGTTTTGAAATTATAAGCAAGCTACTTACTCTTTTCTTTTGGTAATGCTGGAAATGCCTTTTCTCATTAAAAAAATGAGCCAAATTCCACAAACTACTAGTTTTAGTTCATCTACTGGGCATTAACATGAAATCCTTGTTTGCTACAATTTCAGGAAGTTACCAGCCAGATCTCCAAGGCTGAATGCTTGACATGCACTCTGTGCCTCCCTTGTTCTTACACCTTTCCTCAACTATTAGTTGTCATTAGTTATCATTGCATCAGAGATACAGTATAGGGTTAGATGGACCTTGGCATTATACCTCTGTTCTAGTGCTTGAGTAATTGAAGTAAAATTAGTGTCTGAAACAGATTTGCTATTCATTCAGAAGCATGTAGTTTTAAAAATAATTTCTGTTCAAGTAGAAAGCTGACTTGTTTTTTTTTTCTTTTCTTTTCTTTTGTTCAGAAGATTACTCACCTTGACACTTTCACTACAATAAGTATTTTGAACATGTCAGCATGGAATTTTGTAAACACTTTGAACTGAAACTAATGAATAACTTAGTTTAGACTATTTATTATTATATTAAAAACAGTAATCTTAATAATCAGATGTCTGAGATGGAATGAAATGAGCCAGAAAAGAACATCACAGAGGAGGTATCAAACACATTCTCCAGAAGAAAAAAAAAAAAAGGGAGTGTGAAATTGAGCTATAGCAGCATGTTGTGTTGTCAAAATTACCAATATTAGTAACAATTTCCCAGTACATTCCCCTGTGAGGGGAAATGTCAATGGTGGAACTATTTTGGGAATGGTTCCTATTGATTTACACAGAAAGGCTTTGGTAGACTGGTGGCAAAGGCAAGAATAGTTTACACTCATATTTACTCATTAGCAGAAGTTCAGCTGACACCCAGTTTGGACTGACGTTTCAGTACGTACATGCAGATGGATGGTATATTCAAAGAGAGGAGATTCAAGCACAAGAAGCATTAGGAGGGCTAGCGACAGAGAGAGACAGCTTACATCAATGCTTTTTAATGCTTGTTGCCAGGACACACTCTCTCCAATTTTACTATTGCTTATACGGATAATTTCCTCTTCAAAAACCAAAATCTGTTCAAAGCAAAGAATAGCAGCCAATTGTAAGTAACATACAACAGATCCGCACCAAGAACATCAATAGATCAATGCCATTTATAAGCAACTGCTGGGACACAAATGACCCTGGCACATGGTTATAGAGGAAGAGCATGTCAGTGAAACAAAACTATTTGCATTTAAATGAAATTATTTCTTTCACATCAACAATGCTTGCAAGAGATGGACAGAGCACCTTCTGTCTCCATGAGAATTGTGAAATTGCTCTATTTTTTTTGTAGATGCTCTGGAGACACCAAATGGTTAATGGAAAAGGCATTATATTACTTTGACTTTTTGTCCGACTGGTTTGGAACATTCAATTGGAACATATTTTTATTTGATAAAAAGTTACCTCCTTTGGTTTTGCTCTTTTACCTGGTACATTGTAGTGTTGGAACAAGGGGTCTAACAACCTTTTATTTGTTCTATCGCTTATCTGAGTTCTCTGTTCTTACGTGACTTTCATTTATCCATCAGTACAAAACGTTTGATTAAAATAGACATGGGTGGGTGGGTGGCATAAACTGCACTTAAAACAGCAATCTAAAATGAGGTTAAGAAAAGTTATGTCCTTATGATTAAGCACAGTACTTTTTTTTATTTGGTGTGAGGTACTTGCTGATGACTGGTTTTTAACACATTCCTGTTGCTTCTTCTTTATTTATCTGTCTATAATGGCATTTGATTAACTGCTGTGATTGGGGCTTTATATAAACATGCTTTACTAAAACAGAGGCATAGGATTACAATAGGTTTCTTGAAGTAATATGTTCTGGCAGCGGCAGTCCAGCAAAGGCAACAAATTGAGTATGTCAGACTAATTGTCCAGCACTTTCGTATAACTGATACTGGCACAAAAGCTCCATTCTGCAGACAGTGGGAGTTTAAATTGCAGGAGGAGGGGGTTCAGTCTGTACTATACATGAAAATGTTCAAGTAAGCCATTAACTAGGTCTTCCAACACCTCCTTCTATCCCCTGACACTTTAAACCCTTCTCTGCTGAGATTTATGCACAAACTGCATTAAGAGAGAAAGATTTTTTCTCTCTAAGGACAGCAAAGGAATTGTAGACTGCTTGCTGGCAGAGGATGGCACAAGTTTTGGTCACTTCTGGGAATGCATGGGCTGTCTGCAGGTCTGGTGCAAGCTACCAGGGATGTCAGGAGTGACTGTCACTGAAAGCAAAAAAACGTCTACCCTCCTTCACTCCTACACGCAGCAACAAGCCAAAACATAATAAATAGGATCTATATTTCACCCTTAAGAATAACAAAAGTTACATGAATATGTAGGCAAATGAAATGGATGGAAGTAGTTATTTTACAGCCTGTGGTATGCAGTCTGTTTGGGATAGCCTTCTAAAGAGGCTATGGAATTTAACAAAGGAAACCAAGCTCCTTATACACACGTCTACAACATTTGCATGGAATCCACATAAACACTTGAAAACTTTAGGAAAAAGGTTTGAAAAACATCAATTTCAGTAACACCACCAGCTGGGGGTTCTTTTCTTTGTAAAAGGAGAGCTCTATCAGACCAGAAAGATGTAAGAAACAAATACCTATCAAAATAATAACTTGTTGATTTTACACATATTATACTCTTAAGTATGGTGAGCTTAAAGACAGTTTCTTATAGCCATTAATTTCTGGTCCTAACAAGCTAGTCACAGAAAACATACACACAAGTATAAAACAGATTATATGCTGAGAAAGAGTTTTAAAGTCACCCTTCTTGCAAGGAAGATGCTTTTCTTTCCTTTCAATGTGATAAAATACAATTACAGTTCCTTCCCAAAGTCGCTTTTGACTTTTTTCTAATGAAATTTCATGGGAGACCCCCAATACAAGGTTAAAAACATCACACAGACCTCAGTGCTGGGTGGCAGCAAACTCCTGTCCACAAGATAGGAAATACAGGCTACGTTCCCTTCTGAGGCACATGAGATGGAGCTGCAATGGCCTTCTCAGCTGCCACCTCATCTTAGAGATTAGATTTAAGCCACACACTTAAATGTTGAAGATTGACCAGGACTACATCTTGATGATGCTGGAAGTTTAGTGCCTAACTCAAGCACCAGCCTTGCTGAGGTTCAGAGGTGCAGCTGTCATTCAGTCTCAAATCTATACTGTAAATCTGGAAGAAGGGCAAAAGGTGAGGAAGACATAGATCTTGGTCGTTATAGTCATGCTAACAAAACTCGGTGGGCAACTGAGTGACAGAGGAGAGGTTGTTTGCAGAACTATTGCCTCTAAGTTTCCTTCCTTTGTCTATTTATTGCTTTTCATGAAATTTGATTTAGGGTTCATTTCAGCTTTAGGATGCTATCCCGACAACCCTTCCTCCAGCTACAAAAAGATTCAAGAGAACTGCATTACACACCCTGAGAGGCACCTTGGGCTTGCTCAGATTGTGCAAATACCTTGTTCTGAACAGGGTAGCAGGGCTTTAAGCTGTACCTCGTAGGCACAACCACATATAGGTTGGTTTGGTAACATGTAACCAGACACATTGGATAGTTTCTGGATGGGAGGGAAAGACTTTGCTGCACTAAGAACAGGGATGAAAGTTAGAGGCTATGCTAAAAAGAAAACCTATGACTCCTGGAAGATGAATGGCTACATCGACAAAGTGCTTAAGGAAGGACTCCAGGCTAATCATCATCATTTGAGTGGGTTTTTCTGAATTAAAGTTTGAGGTGGAGGGAGGATAAGAGACAGAATTGGTTTGGCAGGTTTTAAGATCGGCAAGCAGTGGATTAAATATTGTAGATAGAAGCAAGGAGGACTGTTGAAGAGATAGAAAATGTCAGCAAGTATTTGAGTAGGAAAAAGAGACAGTAGACAAGACTACAAATTTTAAAAGAAAGAAAAAAAGAGGATTGTGAAATATAGACACGATAAAGACATCAGCCTTCTCGTTCCTTTCCTCTGCTCAAGAATTTGTATTCCGCATTAGGAACAGGAGAATCTCATTTCATTCAACTCTCACCAGAATCTATTCATCTTACACACACCTCTTTTTTTTTTTATTTATTTTAAGTTCTGTTGAATCTCTAGTCATAGAGAGACACCTCTCACTATAGTATGTCTGATAAACCTATATCAAAGGAGGGCCTATCTTACTTCTTTTTAGAGATGAATATTCTCTGGTGAATAAGTCTGAGTCCTGTTTGAGCTCAGCCCAATTCAATATTATACGGCAATACCACAAACTTCCTTTTGTCATCTGCCCTTCTGAGCAACATCAATGTCTTTCAGTTCTTCCTTTATTCCACATCCACTGCTAGTCAGAAATCACACACTTTGCAAATCGTTTTGTAAGCACCTCATTGAGTAGTAGCAGAAGGACTTGCATGCTTGGTTTAAAAATTGATGTAAATGCTTGATCATAATCAAACATATCATGGAGTGCACCTCCTCTTGTTCACTAGGTTTTTTTTCTTTTTTGAGTCAGAAATAAATTGATCACTCCTCAGTTCAAGAGGAAATTTCTTTGGTATCAGTTTTCCAGTATAATCCCCAGCTCTCGTGACCTTCATGTTGCAGCCATTTCCTAAATTCCTCCATTTGCCAGCATTTTAAGCCGTAACCCTCTATTCATTATTAAATCATTCTGAAAAAAAAAACAAACCCACATCATCAACTAAAATTAATCTTTAGGAAGCAGTAGAAATAGCTGCAAGACTCCATATGTTATCAGCCTTATTTTTACTCCCTCCCAGTCTCATAATCCTCCTTTCATTTGTTCCAGGAGTTCTCTTATCAGCTCCCTGAGGGTACCTCAGACTAGTCACTTCTTATCTCTTTACCAGAAGTGTGGCATTACTTAAAGTACGAGCCTGAACAATTATATCAGTCACTGTGTTTTTCTCTGCCTTTCTTTGTTACTACACAGTACTAACTCAGCCCACTCTTTTGCACTTGATATTCACTGAAATAAACAGTTAGCAAATACAAGCTGTTTTCTGTGTGTTTTGTTTTTTAAAAAATAACCACAATAAATATCTCTCTCCAGACCATGATGAATTTGAAACTATTTGACTATGCAAGATAAGCTAATTTAAATATTTGTTTATGGTGAAAATGGCATTTTACCAGTAAACTTGAGGGCAAAGGCTGACAGCTGGGCTGATGGCAGAGTAACCTCTTGTCCTATGGGATTATTGCAGGGCTATTGCTGAAAGTCAAGTTAGAAAATACTCCTGCACTGAATATCTACCCCAGGGTGCTAAATCAGAATACTTACTCTCGAACATGATGCTTTCTGCTGAGGTTAGATGAGATGACTTTGACTTGCAGGGTCAGGCATCATCAGTAAAGGACTACAGCACTGGGACTTCAAGCACCAGATGGCAAACTAGGGAAAAATATAGAATACCAGGATTATACACCATCAAAAATGATGAGATAAACATTTATATGATATGTATGTTTTGATAAAACATTTATTTTGCTGCTTGCAAGGAAAAAGTAAAGGCTATTAAGACCAGCTGTGAATTAAAAGCAAGTTGAAAAGATCTGACCCAAGTCACTCATTAGACATGAGAAAAGATGAAATCATTCAAAGAGAAGAGTAGATCAATAAACACTAGCATATGATGGCTGACAAAAAAGCTGGTGAGGAATAAGAAGGTTAGGAATTCTAGGCCCTTTATGTAGTTAGAAGAGGAGGAATCAAAAAGTACTGGCACAGTCAAGCTGCAGGGTTGGACATTGATTTTACCAGCAGAAGACCAGTTAGACTCCAATCATCAACGTAATGCAACCAAATAGAACAGTGGGTGGTTTGTTCATGGGGGGTTTCCCCCCCACAAAATTTCTTTAAAAAAAATCCACAGTAAGAAAATGTTTAAAAGTGTTTCCGATCCTTTTCATGTGTCTTTCTTTGCAAGTCTCACGTGATTTGGTGACCTGTAGATAACAAATTCCTAATTGCTACCAGTTTAATACTCAGCTGTTTTATCTGCAGTTCCCTAGAAAATTTGGGTTGTCCAATCAGCATACTTTAAATTATATGTTTAGAGGGTAAATTTAAATAATAAATACTTGTTAGATGAAATCTCTCCTACCTGTGACTCAACAAACATTTGCAGAGCACCTATAGAAAAGTAAATATGTTCCTTCAGAGCTCCTGATGAAACAAGTCGTATGTTTCTAGAAGATAAGTCCTTGTGTAAGTGCACTGTTCCTAGAGCAAAGAACAGAAAATACACAGAAATAAAGACCTGGTAAATATGTTTGCACAAGAGCACATCACAGTGTTTGCTGAGAATAACACATTTTACGTTGAATCTTTTGATTGTAGCAATCAGCCCAAGCAAGGCAGTTGCCATCAAAACTGGCTTTGAGAGCATTAATGTAAGAAATTACTTACTATTGTGGAGAAGCCTGGAAAGTACAGCCATAAAACAGTAAATTACAATTGTTGGGGTAGCAGGGGAAAAATTGCCTGCCTACAATCACTTATATTACACTTCAGAAATTACCTGATTTTTAACCCATTCTTGAATAACAGTTGAAAACAACAGTTGTCAGATCTGAAAAAGACTTCAGCTTGCCCTGGTAGTCCGAGGCCAAAGCCAGTGAGCCCAGATCCCTGCAGATGCTGGGTGCACCCTGCCCTTACGTTGCTATAGCCCAAAGGGCAGGCGAAGGCAGCGGTGTGCCTGGTGATGAAAACGAAGGCCAATGGCAAACCTGGGGAGGTAATAAAATTTAGAACTCCACGAGATGCCTAAATTAATATAGGAATTCTTTCAACTTTGAATCAGACCAAAAATTAACCACACGATATAAACCACACGAGCCTGTGTTCTCCAGCATATACCTGAGAGAGAGTAAGTGCAGTATTTGACCCTGGATTTAAAATCTGAATGCCCTTCTACACCTTTCCTTGAATGCCAGCAGAGACTGGTGTTCCCCTGTCAGTGCCACACATCTCCGTACAGCATGCACTTTTCCTAACGGCTTGTGTTTTATGACTTGGGATGATTTCGTTCCTACTGTGGAAAGGGAGAGCAGGTCTTTTCTTACTGAATGTATCCAGTGTGCATCTTTCATGAGCCACTGATAGTTATTTCAGCTCGTTATAAGACGTCTTCTGACAAATTTGTGTCTCAGCTAATCTTGTAACTCTTAGTGTATGCTACAAAATCTCTTCTAACAAATTCTGTATTTCAGTCTGTCATTTACAGCACATTATGTTGGCTCTTTTAAAAAAAATGCAGGTCTGTTCAGTGAATTTATGGAATACTATTGCAATACCAATAGTAAAATTTATTAAGCACAATTTGAATGTAAACTTTAATTTTAAATATAAAATAAATATTAAATATTTGAAATAATTATTTTTGAACTCTGAGAGAGTTTATAACATTTCAAACAGATACCCATAGTTTACCAATACAGTACCAACAATTCCATAAATTTGTATTTTAAATTTGGTCCCTGGGATTATATCTAGCTGGACTAAGCCCTAGCTGTAAGACTTACATGATCAAGTAAGGCATGCATGTTACTACAGTTTAGTGACTTACATTTAAACCTGATTGAAACATAAGTAGATCAGGAAGATGTCCAGCCTGTGACACATTCTCAAATACCAAACACGCAAAGGAGGAGACGAAGCCCTCAGATTTAAAAAAAAAATTTTTAAATTGCTTGGTTAGTCAGTCCAAACTATACAAGGAGTATGTTCTAATTTAACAATTAAAAAAATGTTTTCAGACCTATTCTCTAGTAACTCCAAAAAACTACATGCTCATGTTTCTTTAAGATGGTTTAACGCTTTTAATCCTTGATTATACAACAGTCCTTTAATCCAAGATGAATTGCAAGAGAGCAACGAACTCAAGAACCTTGAGAGTTTTGATTTTCAGATCTGGTTTGGCCTAAAGGCACTCTGTGCTCTTGGACAAGATTAGCAGAAGTCTTCAGATCTCAGTAGAAGTCACGCCTAATTTGATACCATTTCAGGCTCAGTTCAGAAAATATATGGGATTTTAACTTTCATGCTTTGTATAGTTATAAAGTTTGATCAGTCTTTGCTGTGCATGTCTGGAGTGGTGTGCACACCAAGAGTTCAACGTCATTTTGTTTCTCAGTGGGACAGTTTTTATTCTTCATCTGTGTCTCTGGTGTCTACTCACTGTTTCTTCAGAGGCAAACAGTTCTTTTCCTCTGCTTACGCAAGCAATCAACAAAGCAGCTTTAGTTAGTAAATTGTTATTTTTCTGTACTGCAAATACCAAATAACCAGCTTGAGGTTACTTTAACTCCTACAGCTGGCAAAAATAATACTGAACAAATACTTAAGATACCAAAATCCGTACTGCTGAAGAAAGACAGTGAATATAACTGAGGAATAGTCTAAGTACTCAGCTCTTTTTTTGAAAAGTTGTATTACTGATATAAAGACAATGATAAAATAATTTTTATTTCTTTGATCATTGTTATGGCAGAAGTGATCAATGACTTAGTCAAATTCACAAAAGCCAAAATATGCTGAGGGTAGATTTCTATCAAAGAGTGAGTTTTAGGCTCAAGAAAAACAGAAGTTTAAAAGCCAAAAACCATAGGTACATACTGGACAGCAGAAATGATGGGTTTGGGCAAGGGGTGAGTAGTATCCCAGATTTGAGGCACTTTCCTCAAATTCAGCCTTAAAGAGGACTTCAGAAATAAATAAATAAATAAGATTTCTTCTGATTCAATTAGTCTCAGCTAAGAATGTAGAAAAATGGCAAGAAAGTGTCACATACAGCAGTGTTTTTTGTAGTCATTCTTATTCAGAATAAAATTGGAGGTATCACACCAGTGCTTTGTAATAAGAGACCTCCAATCAATCATCATTATAATGACAAATGTAAGGCACTATTCACCTGAGCTGAACATAAATTAGAGACTGCACTACAATAAATCCTCGGTAAAATATTAAGTTCAATGAAATTACATTCATTAATTCAAGAAATAAATTATCCCCTGACATGTGAAAAGCTCTAGACTGTTACGTGAGAGCAACTGAAATCATTGGGGATGGTTAATGGGAAACAATAGAATTTTTTCGTGGAAAGTCTGCCAAGTGTTTTAGAGAACGTTCTCTCAGGATACACTTGAAAATATGAATAAATACTTCTACATGCATAGTCAATGGTTTTAAATAAAAATAGATTGGTTTTTTTGTGATGTTCTACCTCCTCATAAAGAGGGGAGAGACATTTCTAGAAGGGTCCCTTCGGAGAGCCGGCCAAGTTAACGATCATCACACCAATATGGCTACAGATCGTCCTCCCTTTATTGCTCCGGACAGCTCAATATATACAGTTCAGCAGTGTCCCCGCGCCTGCCCCTTAACAGAGTTGGTCAGTTACAGGTTTACACGCGCCAGCGTTTTATTGGGTAGTGCCATTCCACTATGCAAGCGGCTCTCGCCCCCCCTTCTCCCCCCGGGGCCAGCACCTCCCGCCAAGCATCTCGCAAAGCTCTCACAAAACAGATAAAACCTCCTCCTCCCCGTGTTCCAAGGCAGCTTCAAGGACAGAGCCTTTGTTTAGGCCTAAGCTGGGTTGTCCACACTTTTAAAGTTATACCGCACCTCTGCTCCACAAGAAATTCCTCTACATATCCCCCTTTTTCTTTTTGGACAACCCAGGCTCCGTCCAGTAGCTTGCTTATCATTTTCTTGGTTACACTCATCAAACAACTAAACATAAGTAAGCCTATAACAATTAAAACTGCAATAACCAAAAATGCCTTAACTAAACTCTTAATTCATCCTGTCAAAGTTCTCACACCCATCACCCTAAATCATACTTTGATCTTTAATCACACACTTCTAACAAAGCAAAAGGCAGCTGGTTTCCCTGCCTTGCTTCTAGCTAAAGAAAGATCACTCTGCTGGTTAGTACATAAACCTTAACACCTACTATGTGGCTTTGATTACACAACCAATATAAGCTTCATTGTTAGTCACGCAAAGAGGATACATATTAATACAACAGGTAACATTGAGAACAGTCACATTTTCCAATAATTGCTCTGCCATCAGCCGTAAGCATCTTCTGCCAGTCCAACCCATGTCGTCGTTGGTAATCGGTACTTCAGGGTCCCATCACGTCACTGGGCGAAACAAGGGGTTCAACAGGCAGGCCCAGTGCACAGTCATGTTGCTGCTGCGCTGCTGAAGTGACAGGATGCTGCACAGCCACATCATGCAGGATCATGCGGTTCCCAGGTCCCTTGTCCGTTATTAATAATAACAGGACACGCAATCGAACTGGCTGCTTCCCAATCTCCCTCTGTTATAGCGTCTCTGATGACACCGCTCCATCGCTGTTGCAAAGGATCCTTTATGGTTCAAGCTTGAAAATCAGGCTTGAGTGAGGGAGCTGATGGTAGTGGGGGAGCTGAACTGGTTTAAGGGTTTCTTCTATTTCTCGCTGTCCAGTTGATAATTCAGCGAGTTTGTTCAGGATCTCTTTCAGGGGTTCATCCTGATCTTCCTTCTTCCCCCTCTCTCTTTTTTTTTTTTTTTTTTTTTTCTTATTAGCTCAAGTATTACTTCGATCACGCTGTTATCACACAGGGAGAGCAGAATTTCCCAGGTCTGTTTTGATCATACTCTCCCGTTCACTCCCATGCACATCTGGTGTACAAGAAGCGTCTTATCTTCATTCTCACGGACAAGCTCTCAACATGAGCTGTACCTGGCTGGTCAGGGTCTCTTTTCATAATTAGCAAGCAAGAGTTATGCACTTGTTTAGAAAAGAGCTCAGCTCAAGGACGAAAGTCTTAATTCTGCAACGCAGTGCAGTTTCTCCTTTTTCTTTTTTTTTTTTTTTTTTTTTTTTCCTTCCACCCAGTCGGGACGAGCAGGGAGTTTCTTCCTTTGCCTTTTTCCTTTCCTGCCCTCCCCCCAACGCTTCGATCGCTGCCGCAGCAACTTTCTTTTCTGCTTGCATGATTTCTAGAGTGCGTATTAGGGTTTTCCAAACTGTTCCTAGTTCTTTTGCTTCCTTTCCTTCTTTTCCTCCCTCTAGAGTACAGTCCCACAAAAAGTCTCCTACTTCACGCCATTCCGTGGAACTAAAGATTAATGACGGGTCGTTCATTTTCTCCCGTTTCCGAGCCCATGGGGCTAATACATCTTGCTCCTTTACTTTTCCTCCTCTCTTAGAGAGTATACTAAGGAGGCGAGTTGCCGCGTCCGTTTCCATCGCGGTCTTACCTTGGCAGGGGCTTGATCAGCTGCTCAAGCTCTGGTCTCCGGTGCCCTTTTGGTCACACCTGGAACTCTCCTGCCTCCAGCTCTCCGGCTCCCAAATCGGCTCACGTCCGATGCTTCGGAGTCTTCCCACATTTAAGCAATCCGCATTTAAGCGTCCATAGAGGGTCCCTTGTTCAGGCGCCAGATGAAGAGGGGTCCCTTCGGAGAGCCGGCCAAGTTAACGATCATCACACCAATATGGCTACAGATCGTCCTCCCTTTATTGCTCCGGACAGCTCAATATATACAGTTCAGCAGTGTCCCCGCGCCTGCCCCTTAACAGAGTTGGTCAGTTACAGGTTTACACGCGCCAGCGTTTTATTGGGTAGTGCCATTCCACTATGCAAGCGGCTCTCGCCCCCCCTTCTCCCCCCGGGGCCAGCACCTCCCGCCAAGCATCTCGCAAAGCTCTCACAAAACAGATAAAACCTCCTCCTCCCCGTGTTCCAAGGCAGCTTCAAGGACAGAGCCTTTGTTTAGGCCTAAGCTGGGTTGTCCACACTTTTAAAGTTATACCGCACCTCTGCTCCACAAGAAATTCCTCTACAGACATTTATTGAAAGAGCATGTTGACTCCCAGGGGATATTAATAGTGTTCCCAGCAAGGACCGCAACCCAAAGCGAATTGTATCTTTAGCATGGGCTCTCCTCCACAATCTCCTCCCCTTTGCGTCTCCTTTGTGCTTCCTGCCAGCTTTTAACTTTACAACCACTCAAGAAATGTCACACTAGAGATGAAACTGGTAAGGAATTTCCCCCTCCAGTTTACTTACTCTCCAGTTTCTCACTTGCAGCCCCAGGCTCTGTGTCAGCTGGGCGTATCAGCAGATTATTTCAGCAGTAAGCTTTCTGAGGCTAAGGCCCTGCTTGCAGAAAAGCAACCACCCACTAGCCATCTGATGAGATTACATATGGTGACGTGGGGAGGGGGGGCAGTCTCTAGCTTTGCTTTTCACTCCTGAAATTTATTTATGTTTAGTATAAAAAGGTATGGACACAGCAGCAGGCATGGCTGGGAATCCATGGTTTCCCCTCCTAAGCAAAAGCCATTGGGCTGCTGAGCCAGGTTCACACTTACTTTTGCAATTGTGAATTCTTCACCAGCCACTGCTGTGCTTGAAAAGGAGATAGAGAGGATGTCTTTCACCTACCTTACCCTGACCAGTGGCATTTTCTGAGAACAAGAAAAAAATGTGAAAAACAAGGACTGTAGATTCATCCCAGCTTTCCTGCTTTGTGTGTGAGAACACTGCCCATGTGGCTATTCCTTAACAAACTTCTTTGGACATGTTTTTCCTACTGAACTGACCATCTGCAATGACAGAAAAGAAGAATTGTGTGTAAAGCACAAGAAAAAGGTTGAGCAATATGTCAAGGCATTAAAAGCCGAGGGAAAGAGGTAACAATGACAGTTGTAGTATTCAGAAGAGTTATTATGAAAAAGGATGTAAATACTTTGTTCTCTGTAGAAACAAAAAATTTGCCAGAGAGGTAGTAGGTTGAATATTAGTGGAGAAACACAGGAGCAGATTACTATAATGGAGTTTCTAAATTCCAAGTCAGTGACGTATAAACACCAGCAAGCTTTCCTTGCGACTCTCCTCACTGTTGCATTGCTGGCTCTTACCTGGAAGGCATACTTTCCATTTTGCATTGGCACATAGAATCATAAAATCATTTTGGTTGTAAAAAATCTTTAAGATCATCAAGTCCAACTGTTATCCTAGCAATGCCAGGTCCACCACTAAACCTTGTTCCTAAGCACCACATCTACATCCCTTCTAAGTACCTCCAGGGATGGTGACTCCACCATTGCCCTGGACAACCTGTTGCAGGGCTTAACAATCCTTTCAGTTAAGAGTTTTTTCCATCCAATATAAACCTCCCTTGGTGCAACCTGAAGCTGTTTCTTCTTGTCCTATCACTTGTTACCTGGGAGAAGAGACCAACCATCACCTTGCTACAACCTCCTTTCAGGCAGTTGTGGGGTGCTATGAGGTCCCCCCTCAGCCTCCTTTTCCCCAGGCTGAACAACACTGCTCTCATAAGACATATTCTCAAGACCTTTCACCAGCTTCGTTGCCCTTTGGACACGCTCCAGCATCTTGCTCTCCTTCTTGTAGTAAGGGTCCCAAAAGTGAACATAGGATTCAAGGCGTGGCCTCTCCAGTGATGAGTACAGGGGGACAATCACTTCTGCTGGCCATGCTGTTACATGAGGCACAGCATGGCATGATACATGAGGCACAGCATGGCCAAGCATAGCGCAGAAAAAAATGAAGGTGGCTCTAAGTATCATGTGCTACTGCATCTTGGTTTTTTATAAACAGATACAGTCAAGCAGCCAAAGGCAGCTGTGGTGGGTTAGGGCTGGGCTGGCCACTAACACGGACAGACGCTCTCTAACCCCCTCTTCCCTCTCCTAAATGGGAAGAGAAAAGGGAATGAGGCAGAGAGACTTATGGGTTAGGGAAATAAAACTAGAACAGCTTTAATGAAAACAATGGAAATAATGGTGAAAAGATAAAAGTAAAGAACTATATACAACTGCAGATAGTAGCCCGATATCAAACCCAACTCTCTCCCCCAATAGCAATCCCCACTGGTGCTGCAGAGCAGGAGGCACTGGGGAAGCCCCAGGCTCAGCGGCGGCGGGAGCTGGATACAGGGAGCTGGATTCGGGAATTCAGCATCCGGATCAAAATCAGGAGGTCAGATGGAGTCCTCTCTGGACACCGGTCATTGCAGAAAAAGGGACGAAACTCTCGTGATCACTCAATTTATACTAAATATGACGTATATGGAATGGAATATCCTCGTTGGTCACCTGTCCTGTCTATTACCCACCAGAGGCCCAACCTTTTACTTCCTTGTGACCCCTCTTACTACCCAGCACCCCCAGCGTGGCACACAAGAGCCAGCAGTGGCCTTGGTCACTACAGGAATAAGTATAAGCAAGAGCCTTTCTGCATCCCAGACACAGGCAGTCACTGTAAACATCAGGTGTTATCACTGCCAGTAGCACACACTGTCTGCAAAAACATGCTGCTGACTTCAGAACATGCAGCCTTTTAGAAGACACTAAACTGAAAAGTAAAAATCACTAAACAGGACTGGGTTTTTAGCTAAACCCAGGACAGGCAGCATATATATTAGAAGCTCCAAGTTAAGGTCACAGTACTTAATTTGGTATTTCCTAATAGCTGTGTGTCCAATATTTACTGCTGGAAGAGGAGCTTCTAAACAACATCATGCTGCCCCGCCTGAAGCTTCACCTTGAAACCTTCCCTTCCCTGCAATCCCACACGTCTCCTGAGCCCTAGAACATCCATCCATCAATAGCACAGCTCCCAGGTGCCTCTCTGCAAAAGTCTGTCCTGCACAGCTCATGGAACAGATGATTGATTTACCAGAAACCAAGAGCCGCAGGTTCCTGTAGACTTTCATTTCTTATTTCATAATACCGATAGTTATCTGCACTGGAATGCGTGATGAATACATCCATACGAGCTTACTGGGAAAAACATCCTGGGCATTATCCATTTTATACTTTTCAAAGGCTCGAGAAATTGGCCAAATCAAACCAAATTTCCACTGAAACTCTCCGCAGTCCTTCCCAGTGAAAGGTATACTCTGCCAAATGTCAATTCTCAACTGAATTACTCAAATATTAATTTTTAAATGTTTTCGTGAAGGGCAAAAATATTTTTTTCTTTTGCATTTACAAACGGAATACAGGCATCTCATCAACATTACTGAACAATGAAAAAGGGCTTCCTTTCCCAAGCAACATTTTACCCTCAGAAGGGAAAGATTCTGCTTGAATAAAGAAGCAATTGACAACTGCCTTGCCTACCGGCATCATATACTCATGCTGCAGTAATAACCAGCGATGCTAATGTTGATTCCTGGCCAGAATGAGGACACACTGCTGTATCATACCCTGGCCAGAGCACCTCCCTAGATGGGGGAAGCAGCAGCCCTGACATCCCAAGTACTCATCCCACACCTGTTCTCACACCTAGCCAGCTCAGAAGGTCTTGTAAATTAAAGCAATAAACTGCCAAATTACATTAAAAATTTAGCACTAAATCATTCAAGAAAGAAAGACAACCAGCAAGCACATCATGACTCATGTTTATTTATGTATTTGCTTTTGCGGTCTTGTGAAACCCTACCAGCAGTTTGCTGCACACACAAGTACCTTAAACCACCCACAAAAGGTTTATACAAACCACAATCTAATTCTTCATTTTCGCTGGTATGTTGGCAAAACCTCTATAATATATATATAATATATATAATATATATATATAATATATATATATAATATATATCAAAATAGATCTCCCACTGCATCATTCACTGCCAAGACACTCTCCATATCTGAAAAGTCATGGCAGTCAGGTGAGGTCCCTGGGGACTGGGAAAAAGGGAAACATTGCACCCATTTTTAAAAAGAGTAGAAAGGAGGACTCAGGGAACTACTGACGCCTTTGCACCTGGGAAGATCACCAAGCAGATCCTCCTCAAAGCTCTGGAAAGGCACATGGAGGACGGGGAGGCAATTCGAGATAGCCAACATGGTTTCACCAAGGGCAAGTCTTGCCTGACCAACCTAGTGACTTTCTACGATGGAGCGGCTGTCAGTAGACAAGGGAAGAACAATAGATGTAATCTGTTTGGTTTTGCAAGGCCTTTGGTACAGTCCCCTACAACGTCCCTCTCTCTAAGTTGGAGACATATGGATTTGAGGGGTGGACTGTTCAGCGGATAAGGAATTGGTTGGATGGCCGCATCCAGAAAGTAGTGCTCAATGACTTGATGTCCAGATGGAAATGGGTGTCAGGGGGTGTCCCTCATGGGTCTGTACTGGGATCAGTGCTGTTCAATATCTTCATCAGTGACACAGACAGTGGGATCAAATGCACCCTCAGCAAGTCTGCAGATGACACCAAGCTGAGTGGTGCAATTGATAGGCCAGAGGGATGGGATGCCATTCAGAGGCACCTGGACAAGCTGGAGAACCTCATGAGGTTCAACAAGACAAATGCAAGGTCCTGCACCTGGATCAGGAAAATCCTCATTATCAGTACAGGCTGGGGGATGATGCTCTAGAGAGCAGTCCTGCGGAAAAGGACTTGGGAGTATTGGTTCACGAAAAGCTGGACATGAGCTAACAATGCATGCTCACAACCCAGAAGGCCAATTACATCCTGGGCTGCATCAAAAGAAGTGTGGCCGGCAGATCGAGACAAGTGATTCTGCCCCTCTACTCTGCTCTGGTGAGACCTCACTTGCAGTGCTGCGTCCAACTCTGGAGCCCTCAACACAAGAAGGACACGGACCTGTTGGAGCAGGGGGCTGGAGTACCTCTCCTATGAAGACAGCCTGAGAGATTTGGGCTGTTCGGCCTGGAGAAGAGAAGGCTCTAGGGAGACCTTATAGCATCCTGGCGTATCTGAAAGGGCCCTAGAAGAAAGCTAAGTAGGAACTGTTTACAAGGGCATGTAGCAATAAGACAAGGGGCAATGTTTTTAAACTAGAGCAGGATAGGTTTAGATTAGACATTAGGAAGAAGTTATTTACTGTGAGGATGCTGAAACACTGGAACAGGTTGTCCAGAGAGGTGCTCACTGCAGCGGGGTTGGACTGGATGACCTTTGGAGGTCCCTTTCAACACAACACATTCTATGATTCTGTTATCATTTCATTAAAAGAAAACAAGTATTTGGTACATTTTTATTGTTTTTTTTTTGCACTGAGATACAAATTCCCAGTTATCAGGTTTCTGAAATTCAGGCTTTAGATTAAAAGAAAAAAATACAGCTGACTCAAGCTTGCTTAGTAAATCTTTCTATCTCAGAGCAAATTTTCTTTAGTATTCTGGTTCAACTCTAGCTTTCACCTGCTGTTTGAAGGATCTTATATCATTAGCTCGTGGGAGGAACAAGATTAAGGACTGATATTCTGGGGGAGGAAAGGGAAAATCATCACGATTAATTTTGTACTCTTTTTAAAAATGACTTGTTATTATTTTCTCTTTTTATAGGCTTCATTAGAATGTACAGTGAGGGAAATTCCACCTACACTTACTTGATGGTTTGGTGGTTTTATACAGAGAAGCAAATCCAAAAGAGAGAGGGAGAGAGGTATCCTAGCAGAGAACTTGGAATCACCCCTTCCCTACTGACCTGCTGCACTGCTGGGAGTGGTGACTTATCCGGGGTGCTGATACTTCCAGGAGCCAAAGGCATGTCACAACAATGGCCTCAACAGCCAACTCCAAAGACTGCAATGCCTTGAACTGGCAGGTGGATCTTCAGTCATAGAAAGCAATCTGGAAAGAATGAAAACACCATACAAAAAAAAAGTATAGAAATTCTAATGTCAAGCCCTTGAGATTTTCTTGATTTTTTCAAACTACGAATAGGCAATATTTTAGTGTTCACATCTATTATCATCTTGTGAATGAGTCTGAAATGCCCCTGATATAAGCCCTTGTTTCTGTATTTTACTTGGTTTCCCTGCTGGCATGACATTTCCAACTCCAATCCTAAAATCCAGAGAAAAGTTATGCTCTATCTCAATTAAGACTACATCAGGGAAGTCCAAAACAGCCAGCTCTTTGGCTATGGGATCATGGTCAATCTTAAAAACATATTTCTGTAGCTTGGGTTGGAAAATGACTGGAGCTGAAATAAGACTTGTTTTTTTTAGGACATTCTCTCTAAATATGCCATGACATTGTCATCATGGTTAGTCCATGGTCTCTAGAAGAGATAATATTTTTTTGTGGGGTGGGGAAACAGTAGCTGTTGAAAGGTACCTTATAGAAGATGTATTTCATTTATTAATTCCTTCACTACATGCAACAAAGGAAAGCAAAAGCTAGGGAATCTAGGAGATAATGTCTGCATCTAACTAAGCTTCCTACTAGGAGAAAGTGCCTCTTCATGCAAACACAGGATTTTCATTTCATTCATCACTCTGACATCCTGGATATCAAATCCTTTGACCATGGACAGACAATTCTCCTTACCCGAGCCTTCAACATGTCATAATACATATTTCTAGCACATTAGAAATAGCTCTAGTCTAGGAATTGCTGGGCCAGCCCATGCTCAGTGCAGCATTTTAAAGTAATCCATACTGTCAAGCATAATTATGCCCAGCTGATCTGCGTTGTCCTCTCCCAAAACCTCGGTAGGTTCAGCTGTTACCCTCTCTATTTCAAGCCAGTGCTTTTCTCATTTTCCCAAGCAGACCAAAATCCAAGGGTACCCACTGCTGACGGAAAGCAGAGGCTGGTTCTAGGGTTGAACTACCATCTTTCAATAAAGATTTCTTTTTTGATAAAAAATGTCTCTGCTGTTTACTGAGGCATCTGATAAAATTCAGTCCTTCATCAAGATTATTTTTGGCTACCGCAGAGTGTCTGAATAAATCCAGAATCAATTTTAATGCTAATTTATTTAAATTAATTGTTTAGACATGCATATTAATTGTGTTTTAATTCTTCTTTCAGGTATTTTTGGTGGATGGTGAAAGCAGGAGGTAAAACATCTGTTCCAGGTGAACGACATACATGAAAGCCATCAATGGGAATACGATACAAAGGCTGGCTGAGCCACTAACATTTCTTTACAAGCCGTGTCTAATGCCTCTCAAAAGCCTAAGCCTAGAAAACACAAGAAAGCCTTTGTTTTTGAATAGTTATGCTAATCGAGGTTAAATATACATAATCACAGCAGGGAAGATAAACTGAGTGCATAGTGGATCAAAGACAGGAAATTCTAATGAGGTACTTAACAAAACAAAGGCCAAGTTCAACTTTTGGCTCTGCTGGTACACTGGTTTCAGTGTTAATACTCCAGATTTACAGCAGCTTTGCTAAGACCAGAATCTGGTCTCATCTAAGTATAGGTCGACAATTAATGATATGATTAATGATAAGGATCTAAGTTGTACCTGTATCTTACCTTTATGAATTCTACCTCTTTTTTCCCTCAGCAGGTTTAGAATTATTACACTCCTGTCAAAGACTTGCTGTAAGTTGTAAGACAGTTAAATACAGAGTCAATAAATACTCTTCGGAAGCAAATATCATAATATGTAAAAGGAAAAACTTCATAAATGTATTACTTAAAAAGCAGCTACTTTTGAAAAGTGTGCTAGCTAGTCAGGATTATATCTAAATGACTTATTAAATGAAACACTTTCATTATCTAATTAAAGATTCATTCAACCCACTCACTAGTGATGTGTGCTCACCATCATGGTTAAAAAATTAAGGATACCCCATCATTTTCTGTGGTCTTGTACACTACAAGTGGGAGTTTAGAAGGTCTGCTTTATATTTGCTGTGCTTTCCCAGAGGTGCAGTCTTGTTAAAAGGAGAGAGAGCTCAGTAAACACATAAAGACTTATCAGCAAGCAGAGTTTGATAGACGTTCTTTTATATCAATCTGATTTTTTTTTTTCCACAAAGCTTTACTCTTTATTCTGGCTCCTTCTATTAAGTCAGATCTCAAGCCAGCACAACAGATAGAGGAATATATGTGGAGTTAATTACAGGCACTGGAGAACAGCCAAGAAGATACTGCTGTGAAACATTTACTCACATTCCAGAGGTCACACGAGCAACGGTAATGGGATTCCCAGCTTCAAGACTGCAGGGAAATGAAAGTGGGGAACCTCCCATGGGAATATAAAAATGTAAGCTAAAAATGGAAACTCGGGCAATAGGGAAGGAAGCTTTAGGACTTACTAATGCAAGGAACTGTGCCGTAATGAAGTGAACACACACCTTTTTTTACTGACTTGCAAAGAGGAGATTTTAAGATCCAGCCTGTGAGTATGCAATATTAAAAAAAAATAGGGGAAAAAAAAATGATGTCAGAAGGTGAGCCCTCATTCTCCACTTCCTTGGCTTTGAGATAAATGCTCATGTAGTAAATAGCAAACATAAGGCAGATTTGTTCCCATCTCCCTTTCTGTTTTCCTCCATGTTGATGTGATATCTAAAATCACGCAGCCAAGATCCAAAAGACCCTGTTTGGGATTTCCTGGAAAAGAATTGCTGCTGGTGAAATCCCCCGTTTCTGTATAGTCAAGCTGCAGACAGCAGGGAGTCCTTGGCCTCGCTTTCCAAAATCTCCAGCAAGATAGACTGATGGGTGCTCAGACATTAGCAGGGTTAAGATTCCCAGGTACAGTTCTCCCAAAAGGGGAAGAAATAATAAATTCTGTGGCCTGGAGTCCCTCGGTGTTCATCTAGGTCAGGAGCACAATTTTGAAGCAAATCTCCTGGTCTATCCCACTCACTGCATTTTGGTCTTTATCTCAAGAATATCTCAGAGTGCACAACTAGTTCCTCAAGCATTAAGTTCAAGGGGTTGTTCTGCTCCAGGAGTGCACATACTGTGCTAATGGGCAGCAAATCTACAGGACCAGCTCTAGTCTGGCATAAGCTGCAGACCTCGGACTCCTCAGCACTAACTTGTTCTATCTTACAGAACATCTTCTACTGCAGAGCCTTTTTTGCTAATGTCAGCATAACCCTAGAGGAATAATTAGTTCATTCAAATCAATCCAAAAAGGAATAAAGCAAGACCTGAAAAGATTTATTCCGTCTTGTGTTGTCTATTCACAGACATTGCATATACCTAATTCACCTTCTTTTGACTGTTTTTCCACCCACAACAGCTCACCTACAAATACACCTCTCTCAAATATACCTCCTTCATACCTCTCAGCATTTGTCATTGTCACTGCGAGTCCCACGATTGCTATTAAAAGAGGTGGGTCTGACCATCTCTGTAGGTGTGCAGACTTGATCTCTGAAAATACTTTCCAACACATGTGCTCATAAAGATGCTGTCAAAGGCATGACTGCACTGCAAAATTCCCTACCAAGGCTTCTAAGGGTGAGATCACCTATCTACAGATTCATGCATCCTTTTATACCTAGAAACCGTTTTGCCAATACCCAGTCAGTGTATATCCAATAGAAATCACTCAAAAGCTTGTCAGCGGTCTTTGAAAACACTCAGGTTTGTTGAGATGACCACAATTCAAGTTTCTCTCTGCAACCAATAAAGAAATTGTTATACGAAAAAAAAGAGAAGCCACATCCACAGCACAGACCAACTTCTGACTCCATAATTCTGCATGAACGTGTTACAAAAATATTTAAGTATCACAAAATATTAAGTTGCTATCAAAGTTCCTATTTGGAGAGTAAGCTTGTCTTCACACCACCTAATTCAAGCACGCTCACTCTGTAGAACATACTCTGATTCTTTAAAGAAAAAGAGGGTATCATGAAGAGACACAGCCACTTTACACACCAAGTAGAATATGTCTTCCTCTGCTCAGCAAAATTCTGATGACAATTTACATATTCCCTTTTCCAGGTGCTTTTGCCTTATCATGATTTTCCATGAAATTGCTATACCTGCTCAGGGCATAACTGGTGTTCTGCTCATTTTGTACATATTTAAGCTTCTATGCAATAATAAAAAAGTTAAGGAGATCCTTTATTTCACTTGTTGATAGGGGTCCTATCAACAGGCTCTGGATATTGGTATTTTGGTGTTTTGGATATTGGATGTTGGTGTTTTCAGATAGGCTTCTTTCAAGAATCAGCAACTTTTTAAAAGATTCTCTCTTTCATCTCTTGGTTACTTTTTCACTTTTTATATATATATATATATATATGTATGTATGTTTCTAGTTCTCATAGCTGTAAAGGAAAGCTTTATAGTATAATCCAAGACAGTTGTTTTATTGTGTGAGCCAGGAAAAAAAAAAAGCCAAAATATTTAATATGGAAATAAACTCTCCTCATTTTAATTTAAATGGGCAGAGGAGGCAGGGAGAGAAGGAGCTAACGCTTAGCCTGTTAATTCTTATGATTGACAACTCTTTCATCCAACCCCCATGCTGACACAGCCCCATTACAGTATTTGCAAACATTTTATGCAAAGTGAGACCTGTACTTTGTACGTGCAAGCCAGGGAGCTCAGAACTCGGAAGCCAACCAGGTATCTTTTCAACAACCTCCAAAACCCATCTGGAGGTATATGAAAACCTCACCCCTTTTCAGATGCCACAGGCTTCAGAGTAGCAGCGGATTTCTCATCTCCTTAACTGCTGCATGAATTCTGGATGAGCTAAATTCTCCTGTGTGAAGACTAACAGCAGCTGGCAAGTGCAGAGGCTTCTTCAGAGGTTCACAGCCCCACGTACAAAATCTCAAAGCGACACAAAAGCACGGATGTGCTTTTGTTCAAATAATTAACTGTGCAGAATCTTCTCACGTGCATTACAGCACAGTGACACCTTTGACTTCAACAAAGCTGCTGCTGCTTTCCCACTTGAAAGATCTGAATCTGGCCTCTAAACCTCACAACGTCTGAATCTTTCTTGTCATTCAGCCAACGGTACTTTAAATCTGTCTCCCTGACATCCCGTAGCCACAACGTACATCCATGCCATATCATGCTATCCAATCAGACTTACATACGTGTGGGATGCAACTATATCCTTAACGCAGGCCTCAAAGAGAAATGCACAGACTATTAAAAGCATTCCTTCCAATTTTAAACAGGATTCTGCCAAAATACTTAAATATAGTTGGTCAGCAGACTGCACAGTGGTTACTGTGATGAAGTGAGACACCAGCCTAAGCTCTGTCTGCACCACAAATTCAACTAAGCTGGTAGCTGGTTAGCGGTACAGTCTGCTGGATCTGGGCTCATCTCTCGGTGTAATACATCCTAAGTTGTATTCGCTCCCCTCAACAAAGTATCTGAACATGTCTGTGGCTCTAGGAAGGCATGTGAGTGGGTGTGTGCTATTCACAGATGTGATGCTATAGGCCTTCAGGAATGCAACAGAAGAAATTGTTGAGGGTTGTTTATCCTCTACTTCAAGGTTAGACTTTTGAAAGTGAAAAAAAAAGTGAAAGACTGGCTCCCAGTACCACTTTGCAAACTGAGACCAGGTGAGTTTCCATTCAAACAGATGATTTACTTTCTGATTCACATCCCTGGATACTGCCTTGTCCTTTTTCTCACAATGCCGACACAAAAAATAATCACTAAAACTACACAAGAGCCAAACAATAATTAAAACTTTCCATCACATTGCACTGACATTATCAAGCTGTGGGTGGATTCACTGACACAGTAGTGGAAGTACGAAATCAACATTGGTTCCATTCTTTAGAGATGCAGTGCTGCTGGCACCCATACAGAAACGCCTACAAGTCTTGAGAGAGTATGATAGTTGACCTAAAATATTTGTATACACTAGGTTATTCAAACAGTTTTCAAGATATTTCTGAGAGTGAGCCTTATTTCAGCTTGATCTCTGGCTCCATGCTCGAGAAACATCTTGCACTTAGCTGAGAATTTGCTGGGAATCTAGATTATATCCCAGCACTGAATGCCTGGCCAAGGAGATGTCGGGTCTCTGCCAGCAGAAATATACACTGGAAGACAAGCTGCCTCAGTGTGTTTTACCAGTACTCCACGACATATTGGACTGATTTGAAACCACCAATTGCAGTTGCATTCCACCACAAAGAACAGTTAAATCAGGCACATTTCACCATGAACCACCTCAGAAGGATTTAAATTTATATGGAAATTTTTGAAAAGTAATCTTTACAGGAAAGGAAGCAATAGCTCACAAGAAGATTATAGCAAAAAAAAAAAAAAACAAAACCAAAAACAAAACAGCCTTTACACAAGTGTGTACGGATAGCCATTTACTCTCAATTGGCTTGATCCTTCTGTGCACACAAGCATCCAGATAGAAATGCAGAAATCTTGTGCTTTCCTTCCTCTTATAAAAAAAGAAATCTACAAATTACGTCGCTTTTTTGCCATTACAACAACCAAAGATCTGCTATGAAACAGAAATTTAAGTTAATTATTTGCAGAGAAGAAAATAATAAATGCATTTCAAAATATCAGAGCTGTCTTACAGCACAAAATGAGCCCTGGGCTAAAATTCAGGAGAAAAGAAAACAAACCAGTAAACTGATTATTGGAAGAAAACTGATAAACAAATGAGATGTCCAGATAGCCCAAGGAAAATAGTACCAGTCACTTGGGCTGATAAGAACTGATCTACGCAGAGGACAAGAAAAAGTAATTTGTGAGTCAACTGTTATTGTCAGGGACAGGACCCAAACCACAAACGTTGTGCACAAGCATTAAAAGATGGATGTTCACCAGCAAGAAACACACAGATGTCTCCCACAAACACACTCTGTCCTCCCTTTTCCCTTCATCCTCCTGCCCACCAGCATTGCTTCAAGCTGGAGGTGGAAGCCCTGCAGCTACCCCAGCCAGGTGGTGCAGGTGTCCATGAGCTCTCTCCCAAAAACCAGTGAAACTGGACATGCACCTCCACATGTCAAGGAATAAAGTCAGCTCAGGGTCCCCAAGATAGCTGACAAAGACATGTAATGTCTGTATCAGTTCATAAAAAATGGTGCCTTTCTCCTCCTCTGCCAGCCCCACTTTCTGGTCAGCTTTCTGACAAACTGCCTTCAGCTGCCTCCTTGCTGGGAGGATCCCAGTCCCTGGCTCCCAAGGGGACAAGTACCTCCAGCAGCCCCAGACATGCTTTTAAGCTCTGCTGAACACAAGAAATCTCCCCAAAAGCCTCAGCTTAATGAACAACTCTTTCTCTCCTCTCGTCAGCAGCAGAGATACATCATTTGTCCATCTCACATCCTAACTCTCATCACGTCCTGGCTGCAGGGTCTCAGATCCTGAATTGTGAGCTAGCAGATAAGTTAGGCTAAGGTAGCTGAGCCTTTGACTGAATCCAGCCTTCATGTTCACGGTCACATAGGAAGTCTACATCATCAAAACTTTGAACATCAAAGCAGTAATCCCAAGGCTGGGTTTCTGTCCTGAGCAACAGGTCACCCTTCCTCTGAAGCTGCCCAGAAATAACACTGACGTAAGCTCAACGGTTGACAGTCCTTTTCAAAGTCACCTGTTTTTTTTAATAGCTCACAAGCTGAGTTTTTCTAACACAATCTATTTCTTCCTGATGAGCAATACAAATACAAATTCAGTCCCATCCATGAATAAAAAGGGTTTGAACGTATGCAGAGAGCAGCAGTTGTGCTACTCTGCCTGGGGCTGATCACTGATACTGCCTGATGGTCTTATGACAAACACCTCAGGTGCACAAGGAGGGAAGGGGTAGGAGCTACAGAGAACGGTAACACCTGCCAGTGCTTTGATCACCTCCAAGGGAGGCAGGAGGTCTCAATTTCCAGCTGTTGCCTGCTCTAGGGCACAGTCTCACTGACTCTAGGCTTTTTTAAACTTTTTCTAAAAACCTTGAATCAGGAGAGAACTTTTAAAAAAAATTTCCTGATTGTCGTCACCTGAGTGTGTTTGGGTTCACATTCCCAAGCAATCTCACAGGTTGCAAACCAGGTGAAACCTGCTTAGAAGGTGAGCCTCGAGAGGCAACCTAACGTCCACCAGCTGGTGGGGGCACTCAGCAGGCCCAGCCTGAAGCTGGCCCAAAGTGCACTCATGCACCTAAATGTGTAAGTCATGGCTGCCAGGAGCGCAGCATCAAGCGCTTAGATCCACGGAGTTGCTCTTGCTGGCCACATCACTTTTTAACACAGACACGAAATTACGGCACCTGCTTGAGGCCCTGAAATATTTGGTTGCAGAGGATTTTCACCCAGTTGTATCCCAGGAGATTGTCTTATTGCCCATATTTGGCTGCACAAGACAGAATTTCAAAGCTCATTCTCAGGCGTGTGGTGCATGAGGCACTGCTGTTTGTGATGCTCTTGATGTCACTAGAGGGGGACTTGAGCAGCATTCCCAGACAACATCTCCTCCTGGAATCAGAGCTTGGATGGATCACAACGTCTCAGTCCAAAGCTTACAGGTTATTCTTTATCACTGGAAACCGAGTTCCAACACTCCAGCCCTACTGTCTGATAGCTCGTTCTGCACCCACCCAGACAGTATTTGTCCCAGAAATCCACCTCTCTATAAAATCTTCTCACATACCATAAATTCAGTCCATTAAAATTTTTTAAAAAAGCAAAACGAACCACATGGCAATAAAAAAACTCTGAAAATTACGAATAGCGCAGCTTGCCTTCTCCTAGCCTCCATGATGCAATATACTAAGAACAAATGGGGCAGAAAGGCCATTCCTTTAGTAGGTGAACCACAATACCCATCCTATTCTCTACTGATGTGATCTTGAGTTATTTCAGGTTGTAACACTTCTCTAAAGGGCACCACATTGTTTATCTCATAAGACACCATGTTGCTTTCTCAGCAGCAAGTACAACAAACAGCACTATTAGAAAGAGTACACGGACCTCCTTTCATCCCTTCTTTCTCATTCAGTGGATATTAAAGAGGCTCAGACAGCTTTATGATCTAGTTAAAATGCCCTTTATATCACAAGATGGGTGCCTATCCTGGTGATTTACTGATAAATCTAATATCTTCTGTTGTTCCCATTGCTAAAATGTTTACCGAACTTCAAAACTAAGGAAAACTAATTTAGATTATAGCAGAGTGCCACCTAGTGCTAAGCAGGTTTGAATTCCAAAGGCTTCCTCTTATCTGTTAAGAAATGATTGACCAAAACCTCATCCTTCAGTTGTATGGGCAGTATAATACACCCTCTCTGAGCAGGTGCAACGAAAGCATATGAAATAACAGAGGGGAAGATTATGAAAGAGCCTGAAATTACGTGTTTTTCAATATTGAAATGGCTCTGCCATTTACAAAGCCTTGCAGCTCTAGTGAGTGCATTTAGAATGTTATGGGTGCTCTGCATTTTATCATGTAATGTGGTGCATACAAACGGAAGAAGAAAATGTAAGAAAAATACGCTCAAACTACTCTAGGAGCATCTAAGAACAAAGGAGAGGAAAGAAAGTCATGTTCGTTTCTAACTTTGCTTTACAGGATTTAAATTTTTTTCCCCACCAAGAGAAAATCTGAATCCCCTGCTGAAGTGAACATGGGCCAGGAACATCTTCTGTATTTGAGATTAAAGGCACCTCCTGACCCCAGCAAACGTCAGCTGTAATCTTGCTGTGCCCCACAGCTCCTTGAAGAGATACGAAGTGAAAACTCCGCTTGCGTTCTCTGAAAACGGCCTTAAACGTGAGCAGAGATGAGAGATTGCAAAAGTTTTCACTCCCTAAATGCTTTTACTGATGTTCCAAGGGAGATTTCAGGCTGAGAGAGGGTGGGGACAGGAAGAAGTTCCCTGATAGCTCAAACAGAGATTAAGCATTTCCTATTACTAAGCTAAGGAAAGCATTTCCCTGGCTAGGATGATGTTCCCGTGCTATAGATGTGCTTCTCTGAGATCAACAAAGGAAAAATTGAGAAGTTTCAACATTTTTTTTTTTTAAAAAAAATCTTGAACCTTTAACACACCCAACAACAGGTGTTCGTAAAACTAGATTTCCCAGAAAATGATACCCAGCCTACAGAAGCCTCAGTCCCTTCCCTTTGTGAGCGCTACACGTGGTTGTGAACAACTGGTTCACACAGACTGTCAGGGTGGAGCAGAGATATTCCCAGGAAAACACAGTCTGAGGTAAAGTCTATCTGCTGCTCAGTTCTGTCTTCTTCCTTGGGTCTGTTTGAGAGACAGCTGAGATTAATTGACATTTATTATGAAAACCACGGCCTACCTTTAGGTTGGTAGAAATGAGCAGAGTGGATCAAGAAATAATTCAATGAATTATTCTGAATTATTATTTCAATTCTCATCCTGTTCGGTGCTTTCAAACTGCAGCAAAGCCACAAAACACCACTTTCACTGTTGGCATTTGGAGCCTGTTATGATTTACAAGCACAGACTGCAGCGCAAAAGTTATCAAATTCTTCCATTTTACAGGACAAACAGGATTTCATAGCCGCTTAGTAAATGTTTCCAAATAAGGCAAATACACCGTTACAGCAGGAGAAATTTGCATGATTCAGGAGCTCCTTTTTCTTTTTTTGGTTAAAACCAGGCGAGTCTGAGAGGGGTGAAACTGAAAGGTCTTACCTCAAAGATGAGAGAAGTGCTGAGATGATGCCTGCCTGGACTCATTGTTAGCACGGTGGGAGAATTTGGTGCAAGTCCAGCAGCACATGAGCAGTCAGGGTCTGGAAATGCCTCTGTGGGCTACTGGCCCTGGGAAGACTAGTTCATGACCATCCTTTTGAAGCATCCCGCTGGTTCCACCGCCCACACCTTCTAATGCCCACAAATCTCAGGACAGGTGACTCCAGCTAGCAAAAGTGTTGCGTACTTGCACACAATTTCATACTGCGCTCTGAGTGACAGAGCTCACATCCTACAGGTAAATTGAAGTGCTCCATTTTTCACGTCTTATAAAGCAAGTTTTTCCCTCACTCAAATCCTAAAATAATAATTAAGACAGAAGTTGAACTTGAGCTGTGGCTGATTCCAATTATTAAAAAAAAACCACAAAACCACCTCCCCCAAAAAAAACAACAAAAAATTAAAAACAATAAAAAAGGAAGGATGCACTCCCACCCCCTTCTCAGGATTATCCCAGCATCCCCCAGAGAGCCTGTATCTTTCATTAACGTCAGCATCCCACCATCTCCAGCGTGCTGTAAGAAATGAAACCTCCACAGCTGGCTCAGCTCTCTGTTCCTGCAAACCGCCTTGCTTGAGGCAGAGAGAAGATTAACTCCATCCTGGTGAGAGTAATTAGAGAAATTCTCCCTTTCCTCTTACAGCATGCCCAGATGGAGGCAAAGACAAGTGCTGCTGTCCCTCACATTTCCTGTTTTACTGAGAAGTGTTTCTCGTGCTATGTGAAATGAACCCACTTCAGCCCAAGAGCAACAGGCACAAGGTGCTTTTCCATCATTTAAGATCCTGGCCCACGTGCCAGTTTGCAATGCAGAAATTTGTGCATCTTTGCAAGCAAATATCATCATCCTCTATCTTTATGTGGTTTAAAATATGTTATTAACTATAAACTATCTTTATATAAATTTCTGGTAGAGCAGCACACTTCAGTTTTACAGAGGTGAGATGCCCTCATTCTACACACACAGAAACTGAAACACAAGGGTGAAGCCCTTTGGTGAAGGCTTCCTTATTGAGTTGGGAGCATCACTCGGATATCTCCAGCCTCCACCTGAGATGTCTCCACCTCAGCTGCAGCTCTACCCCACCTGCGCTCCTGAGGTGCTATTTGCACAAGGTGTCCCAATTTGTTTAAGCCAGGACTTGAGTTTAACACAAGATCAGCCGCCCACCCAGGACTCTGATTTAAAAGACTGCTTCATTAGGAAGCTGCTGTCCCAAAGGAGGACTTCTAAACCCAGCCCAGCAATCAACCAAGAGCCCCGTCTTACAAAACTGCGCAGACAAAACAAAGGGGCTGAGCCCAAATGGCCCGCGTGATGTTCTCCGGCGGAACCCTCCTCCTTGCGTTATTGAATTTAAATTGCTCAGAGTGAAACGCAATGCTCAGCTGTAAAATATTTTCTTTTTGGCAGCTCACAATCTTGTTCCAAAGGCACATGTGAAATACATTCCTGGGTAATCTTGGAGTGAAGTGGGCCAGATGGTAGCAGTAGATGTGACCCAATTCTTCTTAAGCTCTCATATTTTCAAAGATGTGTGCTTAAAAACCTCATGCTTCTCTCCCACTATATGTATACATATATTTCAGACTGGGGTTTTTGAGGCAGTCACCAGCGTGTACAGAACTATCATCTTTCAGCACCCTGTGTCCTGGGGATAAGGAGCTGCGCATGTCTAATGGAACAAGCCATCCCATCACAGTTTTTACGCTGTTTCCCATGGCAGGGGGATATCAGGCAGTCTCCTTGTTTAAGGAGGGCGAGGGAACGGAAATACTTTCTTCAGACTTTACTGAAGGGAAACAGATAAAAGACAGACAGGGTGGAAACTGGTTGCAGTTGTTATATCAGCTGGAGGGGAGGGAATAGCTTTCAAAATGGCTGTAGAGTGTTTTTAGCTTAAGATTTAGGCTTGTTTTCCCCCAAAAGACTTTAAAATGTCTGATTCTCATTCGATTAAACATGCACGCAGGCCCTTCCCTCCTTCCGGAGGGTTTACTTTTTGTTCTTATTTCCTTTTCACATACCTGGCACGGGCATCCGAGTCACATCCCCAGTGTCTAAACGTTTCAACGCTCATTGTGATATTGTGGAGCTCAGGGTAAACCTGTGTAGCTGACGCTGCAAAACCTGTCACAGCAGGAGAACCACCGCTGAGAGCAGGGGAAGGAAAAAAAGCTCACCAGCCCTGGACAACACCTGGAGCTGAGCAGTGTCAGAGCAGGAGTAAGATGGTCTCCAACCCTGCTTTGTGCTGGACTCTTCACCCACCCCCTCACAGCAGATTTAGGGTGGAAGGTCTGATTTCACATGTGTGTGCAGACAAACCTCTCTACAAACCTTTTCTCCATAAAACTCAACTTTTCAGTGATGTTGTCTCTGAAGAAGAGAGAAGCTCATTAGCACTCAGTCATCACTACCTCACATAATCAGAGACCCTTCAGAAAAATAAACTAAATGATACACCACCCGCTTAGGAGAGGCAGAGTTGGCCATTAAAATGAGTTTTCTCCCCATCAGGAGAGTTCAGCAAACAAATCAATACAGGCCTCCCTCTAAGGGCCTTGGCTGGAAATTTTAAAGGTGTGGCTTATTAAGGAGAAAACAAAACTCATGTTCAAAATCTACCTGTGGCCTGGATTTTTTGATTTGATTGGAAAAGGGATGTCACTGAGTAGAGCCCGTACACGCCCTTTCCTGTGCCCTGCAAGGAGAATCAGCACGGTCCTTCCTCCTGGGGCTTCCCTGCTCAGCCAGCACCACCGACACGCTCCAGCCTCACCTGGAGCTGCCGCAAACAACCACGGCTTCGTGGAGGAACATGGACATACAGATATTTCACTTGATTTAGAAGGTCTGCTTCCTCCTGCAGCAAAAAAAAAAAAAAGCGGAAAGCAAGCAACTTGTGCATTAGAAGCATAATATATGAAGAACATTTCAAACTGATATAAACATTTGGTTCCATATTGTGCACGACCAGCTTGAGCAGCTGAATTTAATTTAGAAGGCAGAGTTCAGCCTCCCTGACGGCGGCCGGGTGCAGCTGCTTGCGAAGGGAGGGCTTGCACCCACAGCGCACACACAGAAGCAGGCGCTGGCAGCGGGGAGCGCAACGCGAAGATACGACACCTGCTCTTCAACCGGTGCAATAGTTTTTCATTGTCTGCAAAGAGATCGATACCTTTGATTTCATATTTTGCTGAAGGTATTTTGTGGAATTTCACTTGCCCTTCTCGGACAAGCTGCTTGCAACACGGAGGCTGAGCTGGAGAGAAGTGTTTGCTCACAAGCCAACACGGCAACAATACATTGTCAGTGCTAGGAGGGCATTTCTTCCCAGAAAATGAGCAGCTTAACTCTGGGCCTTATACACCAGCTATATCAAAATACAACTTACTAATTGGGAGGGAAAAAAACCCAAACCCCAAACACAACAACAACAAAAAAATACAACCCCACAAAAACTCTCGTGAGACAGGTTAGTTTTACCCTACTGATCATGTGTTACTGCAAGCAAAACCAAACCCACCTACAACAAAAACCTATTTCTAGATGTTTTTGAGAGAGAAATTACTATTTCTGTACACCCACAGTCTGCTCTGGTGAAAAAGAGAAAGAAACATCTTTTTGGCCACCTCCTGGACTAGAGATCTCAATGGTTCATACCATTCATTCACTGTGGGGTCAAAATTTTGGTAGAGAGTTTGAATAATTAGTTTCTACCTGCAGCAAAGAGAAATACCAGATGTTCTGCAAGTGAATGAGAAAGTAAAAATAAAATCTATGCAAAATATATTCAGAATGTGATATATTTTTCGGAAAACATTTTCCAAAGTTAAGAAGTGACTGTGCAGCACTGTTTAGTTTCTGTCTTGGCACAAGTCTACACAGAGCCAGCTTAGACAATCACGGTGATAACAAAGGTACTGTAAATTAATAAAAATATTTCATTTAAAAAGGGGAAAAAATCTAAAAAAAAATCTGAAATGTCTTTATAGGAATTTCTGCAAAGCTGCAAGGTTTGCCAAGATACACTCTAGCTCCAACATAAGAAAAAAACCAGTCTCGTTGCATATCCTTCTGTCTTCATTGGGTACAGGAGTTTTACAGATCTACATTGGGATGCGCAAGCAGCTTCCCATCCAGGCAGATTTTCACCTGCTGGTAAGAAAGGCTGGATATCAGTCCAGCTCTAACTTACACTGACGCAGATGGTCAGAGATGAATAAGGTGCATCATAGCACAGCTGGAAGAATAGTACTGGCCAGTGCTACAAACCAGAATATCCCAGGATCTCACAGAAGGTAGCCTACATTGCTTGTATAACAGATGAGATGTTCAGATAAAAACTGGAGAACACAGTTGAAAAGCTTAAACTTGATTATGTGATTTCTTAATGGCAGTGTGTTACCCTTAAAGGCAACGGTCAGATTAACCATTACCAATTTCTGTCCATTAAGGAAAGTGCTAATGCAGAGCTACAGAATACCCGAGGAAGAGGTGGTCTTCAGAGTCTGCTTGAACAGAAAAGCAAAATAAAATCCAAGTCTTCTGGAGGGCTCAGTGGAGGGCTCAGACATGATTTCTGAGAAACAGAGCACTTGTATCCACACACTGATGCCATCAGCTCTTTTTTAGTGGAGTAACATCCCTGGTTAAAGACCAATATTGAAAAATGAGAATTATGAACAAATGCTATGAGCACTACTGAAAATATGTCTAATTCTAGTGACCCTAGGGAAAAAAAAAAGTTATGAAAAAAATTGGTTAAAAATGATAAGTGAGGAAAATCCTTTAGGAAAGTCTGCTTTGTAACAAGTTTTGACAATGCATTGCACAACGTACTTTCTATTGCCTTTTCTCTCCTAGAATATAAAAGGCCCTTTTAAAAGGTCAAATTCTTGTAGTTTAGAGAATGAGAATCACAAAACCACTGTCTAGCCTGCAACGTGCTGTAAGTGGAGAGCACACTCCTGCGCCAAGTGACCCATCCATGCAAATCCTCTTACAATTTTTTCCCTCCTTTCAGTTTTCAAATTACTCAAGAAATATATCTTTATTTCCTAGAATACATTCACTGCTGAATTAACCCAGTGTTTGGAGACCACTTGTCTCTTGTCATTAAGAACATTCAGTGGTGCAATCCCCCTCCCCCTTCTGTTGTGTCAGTCACATGAGACTGCATTTCGTTCCCATAATCAACTCTCAGAGACGTCTTTTCATCTTAAAGCTTAAATTTGTGCCCACGAACCTTATTATGTGAATATTTGTTAACACTACCTCAAAATTCACCTGGTGTGAAATTCCCATATTCATGATAAGAAGGGGAGGATTTTTCCAGATGAATGTCAGCAAAAAGCCACAAGTTTCTAAGCAGCAGTACAGGTCAAGAGGCAAGAAATGCCACTATAGTCATACGGCTGGTGCACGAGAGTCAAGGAAAAACAACTACCAGCATTACTGAGCCAAAGCAACTACTAAAGGCAGTCAAGTCTGATTATCGTGGTACTTACCCATACTAAAATGTCAGGCCTTTACTGCACTTGGCTTTTATTTGCCGTTATCACGCAGACTTGGCTTTTTCTCACTACTCTATTCAGTAACTATGCAGCCTCACTACTGTTATCTTTCATCAAACAATCAGCAGTAGCTTGTTTGATTTTGGATTGCAGGAGAAAACAATAGCGCATTTTATTGTTGTTTAAATGCAGCTCTGTCCTGAAAATGACTCTGAACTGGAACTCCTTGAGAACTACCAGGAATAAACTTCATGGAAGGCCTTTGAAAATTTGAAGGAATGAGGGAAAACAAACAAATCAGGTTAAGGATTACAAGACATGGTGGGATGATCAAAAACTTGCCTATTCCTTTGCACACATGATATTCATTCCCTCCATTTCATGAATATTCCATTAAACACATATTTTACAGAGCACGGCACGACAGATCTGCAGCAAGAACAGAGCAGAGCACCCACCCGGACAAGCTCTCTGCACACACAACTTCAGGCAGATGTATCTACTCTGAAACTCATGAGTCGATTCTCATGGTTTTTGGCAGGACAAGTCTCTAGAAACGTTTTCAGTTAAGCAAAAAGCTGGACTGACAAGTAATCTGTTTAGGGCAGCTCTCCTCATCTGCAGCCCTCCCCCATACACACCAAAACCCTTCTTGCTCTTTGCTGTAGAGTTCTTATTCCCACTGAGCAATTCTGGGGAGACAGCGCGTGCAGTGGGGAGGTATTACAGTTGTCAATAACTCAGGACCCAAAAATGGGATACAGCCCATAGTTCCTCTCAGTCTTTTCTTATAGCAGAGCTAGAAGAGACTTTCTATCAAGCTTCCTGGGGCATTGAAATCTGCTACACCTGCTGCAGGCTTTGTGACAACACATTCCTTCGCCCATTTGCAGTCAAACAGATCTAAATTTGTGGAAGAGTGGAGAGAAAAAAGAAAGCAAAAAGCAAAGCAGTAAATGAGAACGCTGCATGTAAAAACCTCTTCAACTCCTCCTTGAGAACTTAATGGATTGTGATAGCCTGCGTGCTGCTGCTAAACTGGAACCCCAGGGTGGCTGAAGCCTCAGCCAAATATTTCAGAAGATGGGAGGCCTGTGTGAATCACAGCCATCCCCCTTGCTGTTGGTCAGGGAGTGTTACAGAAGAGTCTGCAAAGACCCTCCTGCCAGGTTGTGAGGTTCAGACTGGACCCCCTTGCTTTCTAAACTTCCTCATGGAGAGGAGTCTGCGTGTGGCTGGATCCAGTCTTAGCCCCCGACTGGAAAGAAGAGTTCAGACCTTTGGTTCTGCCACAGAGTCGGTTTATTTCAGCTCAAGCTGGGACCCTCCAAGAGGGACCCTGAACAAAGATATTCCTGAGCACTTACACCCTTACAATCCAAGTTCACCTCCCTTCACACAATGGTTTGGTCCAAAAGTAATATTTGGGTCTGGGGTCTTCTTGTTCTTCATTGGATCCTTTCTCTCTCTCTGGGTGGGCATTCTTTTCTTTGTCTGGAGGATGTAGTTTCTATTGTTCTTATATTTCTCAATTAGCATTGGTTTCAGGGCCTTTCTTCAGCATAAGTGGATCAGTGCTTACCTAAGTCCACAGTCTGGGCCTAAAGCTTCAGCAAGTCTGGCTACTCATGAGACAAAACAAATTGTGATTCATTGCAATTTTAAGCAATCCCACAATTAATTCTAATATTCTAGGAGAAAAAGCTATTTTAATCTCCAAGAGGGAGACGGACTCTGATTTAATTGCTGGAGATAACCTGGTTGATCATTCCTGAGTGAGAAAAAAAAATCTGGAACATTATGTATAATTGAATAAAAATCTATTAGAGCAATAGGCCTACTTGGGTAGAGGCATTTCAGAGGCACAATTCTAGAAAGACCTTGAGACAGTAATTTGGAAGAATGACTTGGGGAGTTTTGGGGTTATTTTTTCCTAGAGAATTACTTTTGAGAGTTATTTTGCGAGATAATTCATTCTAGACAATAATTTGAGGTTTGTTTTTTTTTTTCCCTAGAATTACTGAGCCTAATTCAAAATACTTCAATATAAGTAGAACATAGATGCACACACACACAAAACGTAACATAAGCAGATCTTTACAGTCCTGGCAAAGGGCAGAATGGGCATCTGTTTTTAAAAATCCCTCCTAGGTATGTTTTGTTGAAAGTGTAAAATGCTTCGCATCTGTTTCCCTCCCAGCTGGCATAAAATCCACAGGACTGCAGCTCTCCCGATTTGGGAATCAATCTAAAAAATGCATTGCAATTTTTGTCATAAGAGCTTCACATGCTCAATTAACGTTTAATTTCCTGTTTGCCAAAGTTGGGGCAAATGGGATCCGTTCAAGAGCCCTGTCAGTACTGCAGCCATTTCACATGGAACGTTCACAACAAATCTCTGTTTAACACTAGCAGTGTAGGATACCCGTGCGTGGACAAGCTGTTGACTGCTCTCTCCACTCTTAATTTTGCGTTGTCCAATTCTTCAAGGAAAAATTCCAGTCAACGCGAGGTTGAAAACAAGGTTTTTCACAGAAATTCTGCCTACGGTAGGATCTGCAGCATCACTGCAAATGAGTGTCCACCCACAGGAGATGTGCAGCTCATACCCACCAGAAGCCATGAAGACCAGAAGATCAGTTACCTCCTCTGCACACACACCACTACCTAACTCTGCTTGCTTCCTCTTCTTTTGCTGTCAAATTGATTTTTTTTTTTTCCTGCCTTGCTTTATGTTGTTGTTTTCCTGTTTGTTTTGGTTTTCTTTTTGTTTTTGTTCTCCCAAGCTATAAGACGAACCTCCGGGCCACTTTATTGTAGCAATAATACCAAGTTTATTTAAAATTCCTTTTACCTAGGGCATACTGTTTGAAATTCCCAGTACTACTGTGAGTGTCCACACATTACCATTCTATAAATGAGACATTCATTTACAGAACATAAAATACTAAGGATTTTTGCACTGATATAATACACAGTGTTTGAAGCTGTACCCCTTGTGTGATGCAGACAACTTAACTTTCCTTTCTATGATTTTCCTGCATGGTTACAGATGCATAAAAAAGTGTGAATGGACTTGAGAGACACTAAAAGGAAAAATTATTGCTAAGAGCAAGGACTGATCTCTTCTTTGATAGAGCTGTGGGAGGGGAAAAAAGGAGATACACACACATGGATACTAACTGGAATGACAAGACAGTGTATTTAAAGGAAGCTGCAATAAATTCTGAAGTAGCATTAAAAGTAAATGTCACCTTTTGCTTTTAGCCTGGGAAGGCAGCGCTGTACACATGACGAAAGTGTGCTGTGCGACATGGATGATACAGAACAAGGCTGACTGGCAAAACAAGCAATGCATGACAGAAATATCAAATTGCTGAAGCACCCTGCAATAGGGAATAGAATATCTCAAGAGCTGTCTGGAGCACAATTTGGCATTCAAAAGCAGGTTCTAGAATTAGTAACTTAGAGACTCTTTATAAAAAAAAATTAAGATAGGAAAAAAAAATGTAACCAACTATAGTGCAGACAGTCTTTAAGAATTTATAGAAAGTGTTTTGTTTACAGCTGTCCCAAAAAAAACCTCAGCAAAATGTGGTGGTTTTCTGAGAGCAAAAAATGTGACACACACAGAGGTACACACCAGAGGCTGCTAACAAGGCATGGACCTTCTCTTGTCTGATGAGAGTTGGGAAGTGCCCACAGTCCCCTTCTGGAGAAGATACTGGGCTGCAAAACCCATCACTTAAATCACAACCCCTTGAAGATGCAGACTCACTCCAGATTTTGATTTAATAGTAGAAATTTTTGGAAGAAAAATGATTTCTACAATGGTTTGTTAAAAATAAAAGCCAGCCAAAATGTCCATAAATGTGCTCCTTCTCAAAAGAACCCTGTAACCACCCAGGGCATATAACAGAAGTGAAAGCTTTTCTAGGTTTTAGCATACAGATAAAACCTATCACAGGGCAATTTTGGGCCTGGGGAAAAGAGTGAATTTCTTTTCTCTTTTTGGTTTTTTTTTTTACTATCCATTGATAATGGCTCTTCTTTCCCTCAAAATCAATGCAGTCATTGTGACACAGTGCCTTAATTACAGTACCAGGAGGTTTTTGTTTTGATTTTTCCCTTACTATTTCAATAGCCACCAGAGTCCATCCACTCGAGTCTCTCCTCAGCAGGGCATTTCATCCCTCCTCCTCTCCAGCACTCCTTTAGCACACGCAGCTGAGTTTTCACATTTCAAGTTTTTCTCTATAAAGAAGAATCCCAAGGTTTGCGCTTGGTTTAAGGTAACTAAGCAAGTTTAAGGTAACAGTGTTAGCAGACCCCTGAAGGGTCTTTTCATTTATCTGAAAGTGTCCTGTGTTTCTGAAATATCACTTAGGGGACTTTAAGCTTTAAGATGTGGGTCAAGAGCTTTAGATTTGTTCATCTGGATGGAGGGGGACAACGAGACCCACACAGGAGGGTACCGGGGGCCCAACCTAGGAAATATAGCTCTGGTACAACCACTGTCATAGAATCGTATCACAGAATCATAGAATGGCCTAGGCTGGAAGGGACCTTAGAGATCATTTAATCCAACCTCCCTGTCATGGGCAGGGACACCTCTCAACTAGATCATGCAACACATGAGGACTGAACGGGAATCGAACCCGCGACTTTTGGTGTTTCAGCACCATGCTCAACCGAGTGAGCTAAACTGGCCCTCCCCTCCTCTCCCAGTCCCCTTGCCTGAAACAACTCCTCTCGCCTTACCGTCCTGTTGGGAACACTTTTTTCCTCTCCTAAACCTTAATTCACTGCTGCGTGAAGACATCAACTTTTTTTTTTTTCCAAACAAACAAAAAAGCCTCCAGCAACAAAATCTGTTTGATGCTTGCATACGTGTGTATGCACGCAAAGACAAACCATGCACATTAAAAACATTAAAACGTGCAGACTGCCTAGTCTTCTAAATTGTATAATCCTACTGTAAGCAGTTTTTCATTCTCAGTTGATTAAGAATTAGTACATAAAACATCTGTCAGAAAGAAAGATTAGGCAATGGGCTTGGACTTGTTCAGGAGGAAAGCAAACAAGCAGCACAAATATCGCACAAGTAAAATCCACCTCATGTAATATTAATCCTTTCATTGCCAGGAACCAACATTTTATTGGCATGAGGCAGCAGAAAGGAGAATTTGTTGTTTGTGTGGCTCAGCCAAGCTTAAATTTCACAAGGACATTTTACTTACTTTTATCCTGATTCAACTCAAATACTGTACTGAACTGAAGGAAGGGGGTGTAACACATCTTACGGGGTGAAGCACAAAGTAGAAAATAAAATGTATTTTTCAGCATAAACTATGAAAATTTAGTTATTTTCAGAGACAAAGACAGAATTTATGCATTCTAAGGGTGATTAAAAGAAAATACAACCGTAAGAGACTGCAACTTGACACGTATCATATGCAAAAACTAGCACTTGTTATTTCTAACGAGAATTAACAAGATCAAACCAAATAAATTCTTGGTTCATCATTACCCATCAAAAACTCCCAGCCTCTTTCTGACCTATTCTGGACTGAATTATGTGGTCATATCCTTAAAAATGCCCTTTATATGTAGAATCTAATCAGTATCGCTTTGGGTGACACACGCCCAATATGGATGCATACTGCAAGAATCATAAACTTGGCATTTTGGAACATTCAAGCATTTCACCAGTCAACCTAAACGAATATTTTAATGCATAATTTAAATTTTCAGTCATGTAAAATGGGGTCTTGTTAGTTTTCTGCCTTTAGTGGAGCTTCCAGCTCCACTGAACTCCAGCCCCAGATGACAAATACCATTGCTGCAGCTATCAAACCTGACAGCAAATGCTGCTATGTTCCACACAAGAGAGTGGGCACTTGGAGCCCTAAGGGAGGCCCATGGAAGACCAGCTTACCCGCTCTTCAGGAAGACTCCCACCTTACCAAGCATCCCAAAAGATGAGGCAGCAAAAATGTTCAACCTGAACTGGGACAGAAAGGGAGGAGAGCCTAGAAAAGTTCACCCCTGCCACAGCTGTCCCCAGGGCAAAGCAGTACCTGGTACCACAGGAAAGCTGGAAACGACAAACCTTAGGACATCTGCTTGCTGCTCAAGTTGGAACAGCAGCGTTCTCCCGACAACGTGGCAGAAAAAGAGTTGTTGAGGTTTCCAGTCAAACTCAGCGGGTGGCAATGACGTTTGTTTTTTTTAGTTCGAAACGATAAACATGAGGTATTTGTCTATCTTGCAGGTTTCTTCCTTCTCTACCCCACCCTCCCCTTTTGTGAAGGACAGAAACCAGCTGCAAGAAATGGAGACAATTCAAAACCTTTTAAAAGACTTAGTTCACAATGAATATATTAAGCATATTGTGACCTTCTGCATCTGCAACTGGACAGAGACTATCAGGAATGTGGAACCATCACGGTATTTAACATGTTATATCCAAAACAAGCTTGCACTTTTCACATGACTTCCAGAAGAAAGCTTCTGGCAGAACCCTGGAAGGCAGACTGCACTTCTCACCAGAACAAACACCTATTTGCAATCCCCTGCTGCCCATCAATTAACTACAGTAGGATAATGCTAGTAGGCCATTAATCAAAAATGGAAGAGCGAAATGTCATAAACCTTTCAAAGAGCAAACAAGATCAACATTTAGGAGTGCCAGCACTATTCATGATGCCGAACTAACTTATTTTTAGGCAGTCTGGGAGGAATCAAAAAAAGCACAAGTTAAAAAGGTTCTTCAAAACTCATAGACCCAGACATTGCAACTGCAATCACAGCATCCGTTTCATATACAGGAGAAGCCAGAACAGATATGGAGAAAGACACTGCAATCTATTATTTGGATTATTTTATTTTTTTTAATCTTCAAAATTTTCTGCCTTCAGACAGGAATGCATGATAGATAGAAATGGCTCAAACATCTTCACATGAAACACTCTTAATCATAATTCATTCACAATTATTTTTCTAAAACATCTACAGTTACATAATCCCACCCATTTCCATCCATTATCACAGATTTAATTATTTGTTAAACAGTAGTTGCCAGCAATTGAAAGCTGTAAGGCTTTTTGCATATTAGTAGAGTCTTCTGAACTACAAACACAAGAATATCACAACTATAACTCTCACTTTACATGGCAACCCCAGGTGACAGATGTCCCAAAGAGAAATGTGTTGCTTATGTGGAGTTCATAAAAATGACAGAGAGAGCTCTGTGCCTCGTTAGCTCTAAAATCCTTTCTCCTTTACTAAGATTATTTTCTAAACCTACAGCATATTTCTCATCTGGAACCAAGAACTCTGATGAGCTGACCTTTATCTTCCATTGCTGCTATTTGGCAAATCTGCAAGTCAAGCATACTCGAGCTCTCCAGTAAAACTCTATGTACAGAGCACAGTTTAAACAGATGGGTTGCTTGGAATCCGTTTGTCCCTCCATCTGAAGGGAACTACTTTGAGGTTTTCTGGAACTGTTGTAAACAAGAGGATATTTTTTTTTATATATATATATGTGTGTATATATATATTTATATATTTTATATATAAATGTTCTAAATGTCCTTTGGGAGTCCATTTGTTTTTATCTTTCCAAATGATGACTAAATACCTGATCTGTAGCATTTCTCCTGAGAAGATACTAGTAAGGGAATGACAGTTTTGATGCACTTTGGAATGGCACAATCACGTAAACGCTTGCACAATTAAGACTTATGAACTCATCCAAAGTTTCTAAACATGATATTCTAACTAAGAACTAAAATACCAGCACAATGCAGCAAGTTAAAAAAAGAAAATTCTATGCAATCAAAATATAAACAAGTACATAGGAAATGGATATCTGTCAGTAAATCTATATCTTTTTAAAGTAGGAAACGTATGCATTTAAGAAAAAAAATGTAGCTATCTGACAAACTTTGTAAAAAAAAGTACTTTCCAAATGCATAACAAATGTCAAGATATCCCGTAACTGGCCAGGTATAGCCACATGAGAGCTGCATGGCTTAAAGCAACCCAGGGAGGGGTGGGGTGGAAACAAAATTCACAAAAACATTAGATCAGCAAGTCTAGGAGAAAAAAAATAAAAATCACATCATCATCTAAATTACTGTATGCTTATATCACAACTGCTAAAGGAGCCAGGGGAGGAGAAAAAAAAAAAAAAGTAGAGATTGCAGTTTAACGATTCTTAGAGTCACCTCTAAAAATTCAGAACAAAACAAATATCAACTTAATACACTAATCCTAAGCACCAATTTAATAATTTAAGTTAACTGTATTTATATTTCTTCTACCAAGGATGGAGCAAGTTCTGCTTGAAGGCTTAAAGTTTAACTCTAGAGCCCATCTGACTTGTGTGTTCTTGCCACGCTTCCTCTGCTGTTCACATCAAAGTCACCGTAAAGTCTCTCTTAAGTTTCAAACTCTCTAGGCAAGCAATTCCTTGAAGAGACAATTATGTCCTCCTGTTTAAACCAACTTTCAGATCATGAAAAGTGAAACACGCCAGTATTTGGTTAATCTGTTATTAAATAGTCCGTGAAAATGGAACAGCCAACACCGTTCCTCAACAGGATTTGCCTTAGAACTAGCAGCACCCAGGGCAGACCCACTGCGAACACATTCAGACTCCACTAGGAATTAGTAGTGTTAGAAAATTGCATATGTGCTAGATCAAGAAGGCATTGCCATACGTGTGGCATCATGAAATCACTTTTCCTCTATTTTTCTCACTAAGAAAAAAACCCAAGGAAAACAGCCCTACAGAGAGCTTTTTTGGTTGTTCTGTTGTTTTGTTTGTCTTCGCACCTGGAAAAAGCAGCACAGTACTCCCCAGCTGGAACAGCTCAGCACTTCCATCAGCATAGTTCTTTCAGAAAGCGCTTTCACATAGTTAAGGTGGTCTACTTCAGCTAATTCTCAGAGCTAACCTTTTTTCCAGTATATATTTCATGCCACTTCCTGACAGCAATTTCAGAACCAAAATGGATCTATGGTAATGTCCACTACTAACTGTGACCAGTTCTTGACACAGACCATCAAGCCAGGCCCTTGGGATGGTTCCACACATTGAACTGAAGCTCAGACTAAAAATCTCACTGAAACTCAAAAGCTGGAGTGGTCATGAATCTCAGCTACCTTTCCCTATTTGAACCCTCACCCTGTAATGAAAGCACGCACACCAAGGGAAAATAACGACCGTCTGAGCTGGGAGTGCTAAGACACTGGTGAGCTATCTTGCTGCTCTTCAGTGACCGTGGATTCGCTGTGCTCCTCGCTCATCTCGTTGGAGGGCTCCTCATAGCCTGGCTCAGTGGGATCCAGGCTGCTCCCCTCGCTTTGCTCCTCGCTTTGCTCTTCGCTGGCCTCCGCAGACTGCTCCAAGTTGCTCTCCAAGGAAGCCGGAGAGCTGCCAGTTACGCTTTCGTTTTGGTTCATTTCGTTAAAAGGCTGTGCGAGAGGTGCAGGGGACTGTACAGCATTTTCACTGGCAGGGACGGGCACTTTGGTTGCACCGATGTCTACGACAATGTCATTTTGTGGTAGAGTTACCTTCTCCACAAGTTTCCACTGAATAATACTCATGTCTTTCCCTCCAGTTGAAATCAAGTGACCATCGCTATGGGTGAAGCTGACGTTTGTCACATGACTACTGTGAGCGCTGTATTTATGACTTGGAGCCTGTAGAGAACAAGCAGAATGATAAATCACATGCTGGACTAGAAGAGCACATAATACCAGAATCTAAAACTACTACTTCTTTTTTTTTTGCTTAGTCCTTCAAAAGACTTCTTTATTAACAATACAGAATTATATTTACATTAGGATATCCCCCTCAATACATCCTCTCTCTTTAATGGTTGTAACTTGGGACAGATTTAGATCTTTAGGCAGAAAGCAGCAGACTTGATACCAAGGCTAGCAAACAGAAAGCATCAAGCCTATGCATCCGAACTTATGGATCCATAACAACTATCACTTCACTTTTAAGTACATAATTTTATATTTTCTGTATAAACCTAACAGGGAAAACCATGCTTTTGTCTCTAGCGCTGTTCTCAGATATAAATGAGCTCTTTGGCTGCCACGTTCCAAAACAACGAAGGTGGAAGCAGGTGTCTGGCAAGGACAGCTTCATGCAATGCAAAGAAGCACAAAGACTAGACTGGTCTAGACTTACCTTTGGCTTGGAACAGGGATACTGAAAGAGATGGACCTTACAAAAATCATCAGCAACTGCTATCACTTTCCGGTTATGGGATCTGACAAGGGCATTTATGTCTGTCCCATCTGATCCTTCGGGCCAAACTCCTAGGAAAGAGTAAAGCAGATATTTAGTGATGGTAGTTTTAGAAACAAAAGACAATCCATAAACAAAAATAAAATCTATAAAGCTGAGAGAAAAGGCAAGCTTATCGAAACGTAAATAGGGCACCCAACTGGAAAACAGCATACGCATTGCATTAAATGTCATTAATATTTTGCTAGTCTAGTGCCACTTGCCCATCTCCTGTCTCCCCAAAACCTCAGTCTTGTTTCAAGTTTTATCTTAGCATTGTTTGCTGCTAAAACTGGCAATTCCAAATTTAACACTTTCATTCATGTGCAAATGTTTTAAAAGCAAGGCTCAAGCTGAAGTACCGAACAAGCCCAGGTGTTGTACATTATGCAGAGATTTCTTCTGATTTTCTTTTAAATCTTAGTATTTGCATGAGTCAAAGGAGACAACTGGCTGATGGTACTCTGCACAGAAAACCAGCCTGTATGAGTTTCATAGGTATAAGCGCTGTCAAGTGCTTAAGTACAATTCAATATGCGTTTAAGTGAAAGCAGAATGACATAGATATGTCTAGACAAAAGAATAACAACATTGCCTGGGTGAAAAGCACTGAACAAATTGAGGAGGGGGGAAGTGCTAGTTTTAACAAAAAATAAAGACCTTAATAAAACTGATGATTTATGTCTGCAAGAAAAGCTGAACAAAAGGTAAGCAAGAGGTTACAAGGTACTAGTTCATGCCAAAGACACCATATTTTTATAGCTTAGACTCGGGCTTCTGTTCAGTTCAGGAGTTAGGAGGAATTTTTCCCCCTCAAACCTCATCCCCACCCCAAAAAAACTGTGTGTCTGATTGACTGAGAGAGATGATCAGTATCAGTTATGAAAACACCTTCTTCCTTCCTTTACAATCACTGACTTTGGTAAAATAAAAACACATGTGCTGCCTATTGTCTTACGTAGCACAAAATGCCAGCTTAGAATTGCCTTATCTGTTTCAAACTCTCATATCACCTCTTCTTGGTTTTAAGCAAAACGGCAAATAACCTTTAACTGTAAAGACTTTATTTTTCCATTCTTCAGTGGGTGGAGAAAGAGCTTTATTTTCACTGAAGAATAACAAAGGCAGCTTGTTAAGCTTGTTACAATGTCAATAAGCTACACTGTAGGTAATTTACTAAATAAATACATGAAATACTAAGGAAAGTATTCAGAAACATTTTAACCCTCTCACATCAATGAAATCAAACTGAAAAATACATACTATTTAAGAATTTTCAAGTAGCTCAAAATGAATGGATTTTAACTTTCTCTTGCATTCTATTCATAAAACACTATCAGAGGGAAGTAATAAATGAACCTCTAATCAGTTTCCTGAAGTTTCAGCTAACACCTTAGGCAGACTGTGCCAAACAGCTATTCTGTTTCCTCTGATTTTTAATTTGAGATTAAAAAGACCACTATTCAAGATTGCATCTCTTTTAAGTACCTTTTGCGCTCACAAATTCCTTTAGCAGCTCTAAGGGTAAGACAACCCTTTGTCATAAGACAGCAAGATTTGCTTGGAATGCGTCAGGCAAACATGGAAAAAAAGAAGCATTAATATGACCAAGCTCTTAGTTTTTAATAACTGCACAAATAACAAAACCTGCAAAATAATAGGACTTTGTTTTTAGGTATGACAGCAATTTTAATAAATTCTGCTAGTTAGCAGTAGGCCTCTCAGAAGAATCTGCTCAGATGAAAGTGTGGGAAATGTGCAGTAAATGAGAGGGACTTCAAGTGCTCGGAGTGCAGAGCGATGCTGCTGCTGAGCCAATACAGTAACAGCAGCTGCCAAAATGGAGCGATGCTATTCTCATCCAAACCATGCATTTCCATCCTCTTTCTGACAACAGAGCAATGCCTGAGCCTATGGACACACTATCCACAGGGCTAAATTATTAAAACACATACTGCAAAAGCCCAAATCCCATAAACTTAACCCCCTCTCCTGAACATCAAAGTGAGCAGCCCCCAGCTTGTTTGAATCCCTGAGCCAGCTGACCCTCAGGTCAAAACCAGATTTTTCCTTTGGGCAGCAAATATCTGCTATGTTGGCTTAGCTGCACTGTCTGATTTAATGGGAAAATACATGCCTTTGTCTGAGACTGAGCCATAATTTTTAAGATTCTGCAAAGGGTGTCAGACTACCAGACAATATAAAATTAAGGCGTGATGAATCTTGGCTAGGGAGTTTAAACATACTCTGTTCTGACCCAGAACAACATCACGTTATCTGCTTTATCTACTTCACTCCCAGGTCTTCTGGCACAATTAAGAACTTGAGAACAGTTAAGACTAATTAAACTTAATCCAAAGTGGTTAAAGTTTCTATTAATCCAAAAGGGAATGCAGACAGGATCAGCAGACATCCACTTTTCAAAAAGAAAAAGTAAAAAGGCTTCTTAAAACAGTGGTTATGGAAGCTGCTCATCTCCAGCCTGACCCCAGCAGCTTCTATCTGACAGCTGTTAGAGACAAAGCCAATGGTCTAGAAGTGAAATCAAGCTCTTTGTGCACTCCCACACCTCAGATCAGGAGCAAAGGATACTTCTGGGAAAGCACTGGGATTCAGAGAGCTGCTCCCCTCATCCGTCTCCTTTACCACCAAATGTAGTGGTAAAAGTTCAACAGCAACAGAGCCACCGCCTGCTACCTTCATGTTTCTGCAAACACAAGTACTCTGCATAAAAGGTGAAAAGGCTTCAGCTCCGAGGCTATTTCAGAAGGAATATATAAAGTGTTTCTATCGCTCCTGGAGAAAGACGACATGCTAACACCTATCAGAGTCTTGCTCTTCACTTTCTCTAGTGTTTCCTGAATCTTCTGATAACTCCATTTTTAAAAAGCCATTTGTGTCATGCTATTTGAGTCGCAGTAGCAAAGACAGCAAGGAAACGACTGTTGTGCACCAATTCTTTGTCAGCCTAGGCTTACGTGTACAGAACATCAGGAGGAAACGGCCCCGCTCTCTGCTTCACCCAGACAGGCGGAATAAAAAACAAACATGCACACAACCCAGCTCACAGTTCTCAGGCCAATGGGAGCCAATATTTTCATGGAACTAACGACAAGCAACAGTATCCGGTTTCAGAAAGACACACCTGTTTATTTCTGCTACGTACCTCAAACTCCAAACAACTCAAAATTATTTATGCCGTTTATCAACCAGCCAGCTTCTTTCCCTGACCTCTCTATTTTCCCTGTTCCGCTTCAGATCTTTGATACTCAGAAAGGAAATCAGGCTGGTTATACAGCACCAAATGCCCTCCAGCCAACCAATACGTCACAGAAGCGTTAGCTCACACATCAACCACACTTCTTTAGGGCTACTTGCTCATTAAGCACATGACAGTACTAAAATATGCAAAACAGACATCAAAAGCTACAGAAAGCACTCAGACTTAACTGATTTACTTCTACTCTTCATATAAACCGATACTCAAAGTTGAACTCCTAGTAGCAGTGAAGAAAATATTTCTAAATCTAACCTTCAGCTCTAAAGAATTTGCTGATTTATCTGCTTTTCATGTATCCATCAACATGAGAACAGAAGCAGGTATCTCATCTCAGCGGGTTAAGCGAGACATTCGTGCCCTGCTCACAACTTGGTTCTACAACACTGACAGGCTGAACCACAATTTTCAACCCCTCACAGAGGGGCTCATCATTTATGGCCAACAGAGCTGCCTTCAACAAAAGAAGGTTGAACTGTTTGGTCACAGTCTCAAACCACACTATTAAAATCAGGTCTGTCAGCTTTGTGAATTTCTGTTGTATATTTTAAAAACAAACTCCTAGGTAAAGAAACTGTTTAATCTTTAAAGCATTTTTACTCCTTAGAAGCAGTGTATATTACTCACCTTTGAGTATGGGTATCAAAGTGCTGTCATCGTTTTAAGTCACGAACTATACCTACACTCACATAGTTTTGTTCCTATCCCAAAACAAGGTAAGCAAATGAGAACACACATTGTGTCACATAAGCACTTTAAAAAATATCAGCTTTTTGCTCCAGTGCCTCCAAAATTGGTAGCCTAAAATGACAGCAGAAAAATCAAATCCCGAACTTCAAGAGTAAATAGATTCTATGATTCTAAATAGAAATCAACTGTACACTGGTTATAGAGTGCCCAGTGCTCTGAATCAGAGACACATATTGTGATCAGTCTCTCCAGTCTGCCACCTCAGCATCATCCTCAATAATCATTAAGAGCATATTTCCAGTGACAAACAGAAGCAAAAGAAAACACAAAAGCATAGCGTGAATAACTCAAAAGCAAATCAAGTAGTGCTTACCAAACACCTGGAAGCCTAGCACACAAGTATATGTTGTCCAATCTATATCCTTACAGTCAGAACGATTCCTGATTAGCTTACAGCCATTTGGAATGTCCCCTGTAAAAAACAGTGAATGATGAGTTATGCCGAATGAACTTATATTTACATATGTGCTCTTTGACAGTAAATAAATGCATCCTAAACCCAATCTGGAATCACATTGTAGAGGCAAAGACAGACCAGTACCTTTATCAAATTCCAGATACTCAAAGCTTCACTTGGTATTTATTAAAAGTCTCATTTACCTCTTCAGATCAGCATACCTCAAAAATTCTTCTCTGCAGCTTATGTCCCTTGCTACCTATTCTGCAAAAAGTTTTAACAGAGTCTGTAATAAAGTAATTTCTCCTTCTTACCAGCTCCACTGATGTGCTAAAAATTCAATCAATCATTCAGTAAGGTCTGCTTTTTAAAAGAGTGAGCAACTACTGCCAGGAGCATTAGACTGCTTTTCAACTTCTAAGAAAGGAAAGATTATCCATCTTCCAATGCACCAGCCCAGTGCTAGCGGGTTATAGCTCTTTGCCTCCCTATACAGGCAATGATAAGCACTAACACCTTCTTTTGGGAGGCTGAGATACTGTACTATCCAGATTTGAAACTTAAGTTGTCACAGGCAGAAAGAACATGTTAAGGTGACAGATACTTGAACTGTTGGCTCTTCTTGCCTGTACAGGAACAGAATTACAATCCCCTTGGAACTAGTTAAAGCCACAGTAAAATGAGACTACAAAAAACAATTTAAAACCAGACTGATAGGACCTATGCAAGTTGAATTTTTGACATAAACACTACATATTAAATTCATATTTCCACGTATTAAAAGACACAAACAAAAACATTATTACCACTACCTCATTAAAGTAGTATTATTGCTTTGCTTAGTTTTCAACACCATCAGCCAAGATAAAGTTTAAAAAAAAGAAACCCAAAACAGAACAGTGGCCCAGACCCACTGCTTTTATTCCCCCAAAATAACTAGTATTGTTAACACTAATTAGACAACTGTATATATTACTTTCAATCTACAGAACTTTGGGCCAACATAAAAACGTAGTGCCACTTGTTCTCTAAATTCTACGCTGTTAAACTGATTTATGACCTTGTAAAGAAGTAAGCTATATTTGGCATTGCCATTAGGTAATACGCAGCTCTGAATAACATCAAGATATCTGGTTACACAAGTTCAAATCGGTTCCTTTGTCAGTAAGTGTTTTGTACAGCCCCGATCAAACACACTCTTCTAAATATTCTGACAGCTAATGCATACTTCTGTTTCCAGTGGATTTAATTTCATACTTACAGTATAATATTTCATAGTCTCCTGAGTTTGACATTATATGCTTGTTGTCCGGGGACCAGTCAAGGTGTGTAATATAGCTGGAATGTCCCTGTAGAAGAACACAGTAACACCCGTGTGAAACATGGATTTTAACTCAAACTGAAGCAGAAGTTGCCCCCGCAGATGGGACAGCTAACAGCAAAAAAAAGCACCTCCCCACCCACTCCAGGTTGGCTGCAATTCACTTGTGCTCCTTTAAAGGCTCCTTACTTCACAGCGTCACGCTCGCTAACAGCTAAACAAACGCAGGCTGGGCATCGTGCCTCTCGCACCGCACGGGGATTCTTCGCTTGTGAACCGTGACCCTCTCAGATCCCAGAACAATTTACTCCTAGAAGCCACATTATTAAAATATGGATGAACTCACATTTGCACTTGAACTAAGAAAGTTGCTACTAATTGAGAGAGGAAAGTAACTCGCACGGGATCACTTTTAGATCCCGACAGTAAAGTGACAGACAGGACTCTTATTTCTCTATCCATTCAAATTAACTTCTGTTAAACGCACGCACATTTAAACAACCTTTGCTTACCCTAAAAACTTCGGCTAACAACCACCATGTAAAACTACAAGATCAAGGACTGGTAAGCTTTCTGAAAGGTTCTGCTGTGCTGCTTGCACTGCATGCCTGTTAGTGCCAGCTGCAAAGAACTCTCCCCTATAGGCACAGGGTCATGTAGATCAGAATCAAAACACTTTGGCCTGATTGTTTAGTTATCACCACCAAGAGCACATTAAGGGCTAAACACTCATTGAGGTTTTGAGGGAGAAGCCAGATGCATCTGTCAGAATGTGCACAAACTCTTTTGTCAGTAATAGCAACAACAATAAAGCTATGGAAGGCCCCACAGAAGCCACAAATTTGCATGAGGTAGGAATAAATTATTTCTCTGTAGAGGAAAGGGTAGGAAATTAATGAAAGTGATGTCCACGTCACTCTTTTCTTCCTCCACCCTTCCATTTCTTATTATTGCTCCTCTCCTCCTTGTAAGATCATCCATCTTCTCCCCTTCCTTGGCAGGCAATAAAACGCCACTTTCTTGACTGACAGATGCCAACTCATCTCCCCCTCTCAGTGGATGTTATGAAGATGGTGTCCGTCAGCCCCTGTGAGGTCCCTTGGCCCAGCCTGCACCCACCGTGCCACAGCCGTGCCGGAGCACTGCGCCAGCTCCTGTGCCACCCACCGCACCAGCCTCCTCCATAGATAGCTCAGATGCTGACTGCTTCCAGAGCTACATGTAGAAATACACCCATGCTGTCTCCCTGTGCTCAGGTGCTCTGACAAAGACTGAAAACACTGAGGAAAAAAAGCTAGCCTTTAACATTTATTTACTTAGGAGTTGGTCTCTGTCTCAAGCATAGGAACTGTGTATTGACATAACTGCTTTGCAGTCACAGGTGGGATAAATGATACCGACATGCAAACTTGGTATTTTGAGAAAAAAAAATAAATGCACAATTGGCTAGTTTTTTTTTTTTTTTTCTGCTCTCCCCCCCTTAATTTTCCAAGTTTTCAAATTTGCAAGAAAACTCCAACACAGAAAAGAATTGGTCAGTCATTTGCTAAATCCTGCCAGACATTTGGCAGCTGTTAAAATTCCGGGGTGGGGGTGGGGGGGCGGAAAGGGCAGGGAGGGAACAAAGCAATTGGCCAGGGGGGCTCCGCACTGCAAAATCCCTTCAGGCAAGTGATCCCTGAACGATGAACTGGAGCATAATATTGTCATAATATTTTCAATAGGACGATCCCATTTGCTATTAAAATCTTTCTTTGGTAGCTCCCCACTGATAAGGGAACATTTTACTCCATTTTCTCTACCTTTATATACAAAGAACATAATTATTCATATTATCACTGGCTAACAAAACTATCTGACTAAATTAAATGGAAACCCTCTCCTTCAATGGCAATGTTTACCTGCTTCAGACTTAAGCGGTGCAAGGGTCGAAATGCCCGCAGCCTACAGGATGGGCATACTAATCTTTTCAGGTTAAGCCCAGTGAATCAAATACTTCAGTGTGGCTGCCCGTGTGACTTTCACCACACAGCTCTCTTGGTAAATGCAGGGCACTTGCTTCTCTCCCTTTGCTAACAGACATCTCTGATGTAAGGCAAACACAGACAGCGCCAGCCACCCTTGAGCTGCTAATGCTCTGGAAGTTCATATCCCAGCCCATACCTCCACGTTGCTGTCTGCATAGCTGGAGCCCTCAAAAAAAACAGCTGCACTCATCGAAATGGTTGTTTCAGCTCATCTGAAATACTTTCTGATCACAACCAACACCATCCCTCACTGTGGAAACATGTTCACAGGTCAGACTTGCCTCTGGCAGCAGCAGAAAGCCTGGCTGTGACTGAAAGGGGATAACAGTGGGCACACAGCCCTTATGCTGGTTCAGTAGATAAAATCCTTCTGAAAGCATTCAAATAATGTATTTAAGTTGGAAGTCAACTACCAGGAGGGACTGAGTCATACTACTTAGAGGTCACTCACGAGGCTACTGAATGACAGAAGAATGCCAGGAGGACGCGGTGGCAGTGCCCAAACACTGGCCAGGGTTATGCCCTGGGTCTCCAGCATGTCTGGGTGTCTCCCCTGCTTAGCATCAAGCTGGTACCGACCCACCAAAGGTGGGAGGCAGCATCAGTAAAGCACCAGGCACCTGGACCGTCTCGGCAGCATCGAGACACCACTCCGGTCAGCGAACACGCTGCCATCCTCTGCGGGAGCTTGGAAAGGTCTGGAGAGCTTGGAAGGGTCTGGAGAACTCAGCCCCAACAGAAACCAGGTTGCTAATTTTGGCTTCTACACACAAGTCACACTGGCCGAAAAAAAATGGTTAACAGAAATCTGCTTTGAAGCTTTAAGGCTTCTGCATAACAATGCTCAGTTCCCCAACCCCAATTTTTACAATTCCCCCTCCCTACCAAGGCAGAGGCGCAGACAGACATAGAGATGATGGTTTAAATTACAATATGCTCTCTGCTGATACATAATACACAAAATATACAGAAACAAGCGATCTCATACATCTCCAAAGAGCTCACAGAGACCCTGAAGTACATAGCAAGCTAATTCTTACATATGTTAACATTTGCCATCTGAGTGATTTTATCTTTTGTGGTTATAAAATAAGTAATGGAGTGAAAAGCTGTACTGAGCATAGCCATCTGCTGCTGTCCCCACCAGTCCCACTGGGCCCCTTGGTCTGACATCCACGTAGGCTCAACCTTTTCCCTGCTGCCCAAGCTCCCCGGGAAGACTGCAGATCTGATTTCTTGTCTCACAACTGCCGCGCTATCGGCTTGCCCCGCCACTGCCCTGCTCGGGAGCTTCAGGATGCCCTGTCTCATCCCGCACCACAGCCCTGCTACTGAGGAGTCCCCAGCACTCCCAACAACCTTCCCCCTCCAAGCTGCATCCCATGTCAGAGCCAAGGCCTCCCCCCTAGCCTGTGCACCTCAAGGATGGCACAAATGCACTGCTGGTGACCGCCCCGGCAGCCCCGTGCCTCCAGCAGCCACTGGACCCCCATGCTCTAGCAGCAGGGGATGTCCTCAGCCAGACGGCGGGGAGAAATCTCTCAAAGATGCTATATCTGGCACTAAAGGGCTGGTTAGTGCCTCTTCTTTTCTCCCTAACACTGTAAGTCTTGCATCAAAGGTTGTAGAAAAAGTAAATATTTAAAAAAAACCCCACACCTTATAAACACATAAATAAATAAATAATAAAAATCAGTCTCCTCGCAATTTACCCTTATCACCCTTACCTCCCGTTTTCAAACTAACAAAGCTAGCCTGAGATGTTCTTTTATCTTTAAAGAAATTCAATTGGTGACAATGAAAAGTGTTTTGAGCACTCCTTAAGAAAAAACACATTTCATATTTCAAACGTGAACCCACTCTTACGATATCATTTGCAAATCTCGTAAGGTTCAGATGTTTGTTGCATAAATATTCCCACTAACCTAAAGAGAGAGCTGGCCTTAAGGCCAGAATGTCAGATAGCTAAACACCTAAGAAGATAAAAGGATGACTTTTTAGCACTGGAACAACCTTATGCAAGTGTAAGAACCAACATAAACACAACTATTTGTGCTACACTTTTACCCTGGGCCAGAAGTTTATTGCTAATGTATCCCCCAATTCCCATTTTTGTAGCAACAATTACAGTTGAAAACAGCGCATATTTGCAACCACCAAAATTACATATTCTAATGAAATTCCACCACCTAATGCTATGCTGGTCCAAGGAGTACTTTAGCAATAGGGTGAAAATACCCTCAAACAAGTGTAATATTTTACTAGGAAGAATTTCAGCATTGAGGTACAAGGCATTTCTCCACTTTACTGCTAACTTCCCCTTTCAAAGGAAAAGTCAATATTCAGAAAAATTAGTCATACTTTATGCAAATGTGTCCACCTAAGACTAGTGGCTGCAGTACCCATCAGAGTGAAGTTTAAAATCAATCAAATGCTGAAAAAAACCCCCATAAAATATATGAATAAAACTAAAACCGGAAAAGCATCAGCCCAGAGAGAGTTCCACTGCTTAACATCTCAGTGCACGTTTAACATCAAAACGCAAGAACTGCTGATTATATTTACTCCAGAACTTACAGTGCATTTTCCATGTCTGCTATACTTTCTTCCATTTTCTGTTACTGTGTAGAGGTAAATAAAGTTGTCATGGGATCCAACTGCAAGTGAGGTGCCATCTATAATACAAAATACTTGATATAAATTAACAGAATATTTGTTTTCAAAATTTTAATGATTTCAGATTTAACACTAAGACAATAGTCTCAACTACAGTCCTGCTTACAAATTGTATTTAAGGATACGTAACAGTTTACATCACATTATTTTCAGTCAGTATCTCTTTCATTTGTGGGCATCATTTTTTGGTCAAGTTCTTTCTCTTCTGTTTTTCTTAAGTAAGCATTCAATGGACATGGTATAAATCCTCAGATTGTACTGGATTTCTGGAAATTGTCAACAGCAGGCAGGCTTTAGTTTTCCGCATCACAAAAAACACAGAGTAGTATTTGCTCCATAGTTAGCGCAGCTTTAGAGGTGAGAAATGCATCCAAAGTAGTAGTGGGCCATTCAAACATTATAAGTCGCTTTCCAATCCGTGTTGTCTTTATTTAAAAAACAAGTACATGGACAAGAGTTGCCTTGAATCATGATCAAACGTCTCTAATGTCAATGAACATCAGTGCTTTAAAACAAATCGCTGTGCTTGGCTGAAGTGACAGCAGCAAAGGTTTGTTCTGCCCACCGACATGGCACATTATCCAAAAGCAAACAAGAAACAGATTTATGAGAGTGTTCTTCCATCCCGTTTTAACAGAGTCAGATTCTGATGATCTGTCATGTCGTGTCTGAAGAAGAGAATCAATACTCGACTGGACTCCATGTAATCTCATAGCAAATACTTAACAAATGGCTCAGTTTTGGACAGACCTGAGCTTAGTTTTATCATTTTAATAAATTTGATAATTAACTAAGATGTGTATTAAAGTATCACTTAAGTACTAGGTTTTTTAAAGACTTTCCTGTTAATCTGTTAATAGTTAAAACTATTAGTTAAATAATAGTTAAAATAGTTAAATAGTTAACTAATAGTTAAAACTACTTTGTCTATTTCGTTGGAGCGTTTTATTTTTCTGGGAGGAAAGCTGACATTTATTACAACAGCACAGTTCAATGTGAAGGAAAGGTTGCGAAAGGTAACTCTTAATATTTGCAGTTACAAAACTCCAAGATTTCACATACACGAACAAATCTGTAAACAAGTTTTCAGTTATATATTAAGCATCTTAAATGACTTTTTTTTTCAAAGCTCTGCCTTTTCGAGTGACTGGGGAGCAGTTTAACATGGTTTAACAGAACAGTGTCCCATTTCTCAGCAGTTATTCTGAATGTACAAGTATGCCTACCTACTGAGTAGCGCATCACTGAGAGCTGTTCGTTGCCATCAGTGTGTATTGAAACCAGATCCCTCGTTTCTGCATCCAAAACAAACCACCTAGACAGAGGAGAATTCCAATGAGCATCGCTTCCACTAACCAAAAAAGCAAGCGAAAGAGCAATAATCACTGCCTGCCTTCATCTTCTCATGCCAGCCCCTCAAGGGCAGCAAAGAAAACATCTGTTTCTAGTGGAACACTTTTCTGGTTCACAAAGCAATGTAATTTTTCATGAAGAATACAGAAATCATTCTAAATACAGCGCAGTTTTTTCCCCTTCCCTTGAACTCTGCAGTAATCACCAAAATGTCTACTGGATGATAAATACGCTACCCGGTAACCGGTATGACTGCACCTTATCACCCTGAAGCCTTAAGGCTACAGCTGAATTTTAATCTACTGCTTCTTCCCCATTTTGAAGAACAGCTTTGATATAAAAACTGATCTTCCAATTTGTATGAGACAAAGTTAAAAAAATAAAAAATAGAAGTAGTAGGAGTGGAAAACTTTTCCATACTCATTTGGATGATTTAATAACTAAGGTAATTAACTGCATTTTTTATTATTTAACAATACCTTTGAACCTGCACTATTAGTTACGGGGCACATGCAAAGAGCTCAGAGACATTTACAACAACTCAGTGGCACATACACTGAAATTGCCACTGAAAGCAAGATGGGCAAGATCAGCAGAACCTGAGCATTTTGCAATGGTTCTGATGCCCTCCTAACTCCTAAATACAGCAATATATCATGAAAATGTAAGACGTCAACATAGCTAAATACATTAAAGCTTGAAGCTGTGCTTGGAATTTAATTGTTTCACTCCAAACTTCTCACTTCACAACCGCGTGTGAGATCAGCCACAGCTGGGTTTCCTTCCGTAGCGGCAACCAGCGAGCTCACACACTGTGGAAACGAGTACAGCAATTCCACCCGTTGTCTCATATGAACTCAGTAGAACTCTGCCCGAGTTTGGACCATTTAATTCCGTAACAAACTTATTATATAACCTAAAATAAATTCCAGGAACAACAGCACACATAGCTGCTTTCTATGGATGGAGATGAGTTTCCAGTTGATCCAGTGTCCAGCAGCTAGGTATCTGGACAGTGGCCTGGTCTCAATGGCTTAAAACCAGCTTGTGGTGAGAGAACCGCATGAAAGAAATTAAATGACATACACATAAAAAACCCCAGCCCTACATGCCACAGATTGCTCAATAATCTGTGTGCAAGATGGAACCAGTGGAAACCAGCAAGTGTGTTTGCACCAGACAGCAGTAGATACCATGCTCAGTATCTCTGCCGTAATTCTCTGCTGAAAGTGGACTTTTGATTTCCAATTTACACACTTGAAGCTTTGCAGGTTCTCTGAATCCATTAGGAAGTTGTTGTTGTGCTATTTAGTTCAAACTATGCCTTTCTCTGGCCTGGCCAAATACTTCACTAGAAGGTTAGACATGGGCCTAGATATCACAGAAAAAAAACCCAGAAAATACGTAAATAAATTAAACTCAAACAAAAAATCCAAACAAATCCACAAAAGGGTATGGCAAGGGATGACAGAGGAAGATCTTTTGCTTTACTGGAAAATCTAGGCACTATACTGTAAAATCTATTTATCTAGCAAGATAGCAAGCCTGCTCACTTATCCTGAGTGGCGTAACTGTGGTGCTTGGATATAAAAGCTGATGCTCAGCACAGGAACAACCAAACGCAGCCTTCTTCCATAAAAATGGATCGGTACCCCCTCTCCATGCTCTCCCACAGGTGACCGTGCCGCACAGCGCTTCTGCCAGACAGTCAAGGGAAGGGCGGGGGCCTCTGTGTCCCAAAACACACAACCAGGGCAGGGCAGCTGCTGTGGCAGAGACATGGCTCTTGATGGTGAACCTGAGACTAGTTTTTTTTTTAGATTTGTCCTTTGAGGCTGTTAACTAAACCCAGTAATCTTCCAGTAGTATTTTATATAACTAAACATACAAGCAGCAATCTTAGCTTACCATGGGAAGGGTCAGTGCACCATGACAACTTTCAGAACAATTTAAGAAAGGAAGCACTGGTCACATTTAATTCAGCTGTTTCTTGATGTTTTCACAACCTGTTACCAGACATGCTCTCCTCAATCTTCCAAGCTCTCCCAATGCCATGGCAAACACTGCAACTACCAGCAAGACAGTCCACCCTCATGAAATGTGTCTCCAGCCTAGCAGCTACAGCCGATCACTTTTGTGCCCCACAGAGGCCCTCTGCACCAACAGCTGGGGTCCACCTCAAGAGTGTGTTTTAGAAGAGGATCTTCGTTCCAACTTGAAGGTATGCCACATGCAAAAGGCAGGCGACCCTGAAAAAGTCCTGACGGCTGTGAAATGCAAAACTTGTCTGCCAACTTATCTTTGGATTTGTAGACTGGTTGAAATAAATACATGAGTGGTATCCCAGCTGCAAGATAGCAAATTTTGCTTTTTCTAATTTTTCTCCCAATAGTTACTCAAGATAACATACTTAACTTGTTTGTTAGTTCATGTAAACAAGACAGTTTTGCCATTTTCATCTGGTTTTTGTCACCCAGTTCCTTTGCTTTAAACAAACCCCACCACTAACCTATTTAAAAAAAAATATGCTTTTAGAAACAAACCCCCTCAAACTACTATCTTTTGGAAAACAAATTCTGACCCATGACAGACATTAATTACTGATAATTCACATCTGTGAAAGTAGATTTTTTTCCCCATTAAATCATCAGGGAAATGGTTTTCTAAAGTATAAAAGTGTATTTTTGCACTTACACTTGCAATTCCCACATTTAGCTAATGTTGAACCTCAAAGGCATTAAATTAAAGTGAACAAACCAAACCCATCTCACAAGACTGGTTCCCTGGGGTATTTGGGCTTCTTCATCTCCATACCATGACAGATGCTGAACTGGTATAAAGCTCAATTGCTGTATGGACAGATTTACTTCTTTCTGGCTCTGGTTTACATGGTCCTTGAGCCTTCAGTTTTCTTAACAAAGTCAGTATTTCTAAAAGACTCTTATTAGTCTTTTTATCTGCAGTGCTTTTGAGGACTCATATGCAGAGCACTCAGGATATTCGACATGATTAGTCACGGAAAGGTCTACTTCCCTGCAAGTAACACCACTAGCAGCATGGCAAAAGGAAGAATCTGTACAGTGCCTTTAAAAAGACCAAACACTTTTCTGGTGGTCTTTCTGATTGCCATTCCTTTTTAGTTTTCCAGCTGTGCATTTCCAGCAAACAGCAAGATCACAAAAAGTATAAGAACTAATCCAAACCAGGCTTAATCCCAGACAACTGATGATCAGGCAACACAGCAGGTACTTAAAGAAGCGGTAACAACACCTGCAGTAGAGCACTTGCAAGCAGCCCCAAAAGGGAAATGATACTGTAATATTCATCATGGCAAGTGTTCTGTGAAAAACACACCAAAAACGTGATGTGAAGGCCTGATAAAAACACATTACAGTGAAAAAACAGTCAAGAATGGGAAGAGAGGAAGAAAATTCAGTTTTCTTCAGATGTCACAATTTTAACCATCATCCCCAAGTTTCTTAACTTTCCATTCCCTAATTCTGCCTTACTGATCTCTGTTCTGGAAGCAGAGCAGCACTAGAATAGCAACACAGACACATCTGAGGTTTGGGTTTATTGGGTCCTAAACAGATTAGACACATTTAATATTCACTTTAAGCATTTTGGGCTATGAATCAAATCATTAAATTGATTGTTATGGGTCTCAGATTATTTTCTCTTACGTTAATCAAGATATATCATGCAGCCCTCATTCCTTGGGAAATAACTCCCTTAGACTGGATTATCTGGCACAGAAAGCACCACGTAATGCTGCTGGTTAGGCAGTAAATTTAAAACTGGTCTGTTTATCTTGATTCACAACTACATTTATTTCTCATCCACTTGTACACTTCCCAGGGCTCATTTCAATTCAGTTTCATTTGTATATGTCAAACCTATCATTGAATCATCCAATTTCAGAGCGCAATAAAATATAACTGCTTAGTTCCAAGAACAGGGTAAAAAAAAACCCATCATCATAAACTTATCCAACACAGTATAAACTGGTTGCCTCAAGTAATTTAAAAATACAAATTTAAACTGAGAAGTGCTGAACTCAAGAAGTAGTATTAGTTTCTCTGGAAGGAGTCAAAAAAGAAAAAAAGAAGAATCAGAAGCAAACTGCAGACTAAATGCTTCAGTTGCTCAGAATGCCCTAACTGCGCTTTGATGCAATTTCAACAACGTCTAATAACTCAAGAAATATAGCCTGACTTTCTTTTCCCTTTTCCCTGTTTCAAGCGCTATTAGGCCAGTATCCTCTGTTCTGCTTAATAAAGGTAGAAACATTTGTTCAATTTAACGGTATAATTAGAAAGAGATGAAAAAAAAGAAAAGGTACAACATGGCAACCAAACATACAAAGCTCAGCAAGATTTTCATTAGGAAGGTAAATGAAGTTTTCTAACCTGAGGTTACACCTAACAAAGTTAGTGTAGACTGCACTAGGAGAGGAAGAGACTAATACAAAGTATTGAACACTTAATTTTACCAGGAAAGTTTAAGGGTATTGCACATGCTCCTCAGTTCATAAAATCCAAACTTTAAGTGGTTTTTAGATATGAGGTTAGGTATAGAAAAAGTCTAGGGAGAAAATTAAACACCGAAAATAAATCCTATTTTCTTACATGCATTATTTTATTATCCAGTTGTCAACCATGAGGTATAACTGAAAACCAGAATTAAAATGCTAGCGGATTTAGTATGTGTTCCTCTCACCTTTATAATGCTATTAATTATTTTTTTCTTTTAATTGGTACTTGCTAAAAAAACATTGCATGAGACTCCTTTCTTGGGAGATGATGCCAAGGCAGAGTTTGACTATGAATTTAAGTAGTTTTTTCAACCACTGAAAAAAGTCTAAGTTAAAAGATAGTATGCTCATTGAAGGCACTGCAAAAAAATAGTTTAAAAAAAAAAATCAAGATCTGGGCTTTTGTGAAAGAGTATTTAAAAACCAAAGCAACCTAACAATAGTCAGATAATCCTTCTGTCTTCATTTAACCTATATAAGAAGGATCTGCCCCATTCCTCCAAGCTTGTTAGGCTACATAACCTCAAGCAAAAAGAACAAAACCAGAATTAATTCCAATATGTGAGACGTGTGGCATAAAACTGTCTCCTTTAAACTTGCAATCATCACAAGTCAGCCGAACGGCGTTTACCTGCCCGAGTGCGTTCCTATCGCGACCACTGCTCCGCTGGGATGGAAGTCAGCACAGTGCCCCGGCTCCTGAACGGAGAGGCACAGACATGTCATTCACCCGCCCGCATCCTCATGGTCAAAACACCTCTCTTTATATCAAAGCTACCCTAAAATCTGAGGTGAACTGATACAGGAAAAAACGATCAGCAGCGTGCTTATAATCCTCAGCCAGATATAATTTTAACCCATCAGTCATGTGCACTACATGACCTTCTTCAAAGTAAAAAGCCTGAATTTCTGTGTAAAAAGATATTTTTTACTTGGCAAAAAAGCTACTTCTGCTTGGGTATTAGCACAGAACTAGCCAAAACGTGAAAGGAACAACAACAGTAAGGAAGGACATCTAAAGCCAAACCTTGCACTACTGTACAATATCCTCTTCAGATTGAACAACGGGGGAAAAAAGTTAAACTGTAAAAAGAACAAAGTACTAAGTTTTATTTAGCTTGGATTGTCAGAATGGCATCAGACAGTGGCAGCCAGCTTATAGTCCACATAATGTCTGAAGAGTCCAGTTAAGTTTATGAAAGCTTCTGATTGTAAAGTACAGGAATTTCACTCCTCCTGCAATCAGATGGGACAAGGGTACCGCAGAAAACTAACGCTTTTTCTGACTTTCCTGCTTTATATATTTAACATTAAAGGGTTGACATACATCTAGCAGCCTGGTCCATTCCAGCGTGTGGTCCACAGAGTTCCACATACAAACTTGCCTATCTTGGGCACACGTTAAAAATAAATCTTTGAAAGGATGGGATGCCAGTCCCCAGAGTTCATCTGTATGTCCCTGGAAAGAAAACATGTACAATTTAACAATGAGTAAGATAAAGACTCTCTTAAAATAACACACCAGCAAGGAAAGACTTTACATTTTTGGTTACAGTTTAAAAAATGTTGTGCTCTCACCTGTACTTCTACCACGAAACCATCATTAAATGTTCCCCGCAAAACAAAGTTTCGTGAAGTGCCCACTAAAAATTGATCTGCTTTTCCTTCTGCTACTGCTCTGATTGTCCCATACTGGTCAGGAACCTAGGAAAAGAAACATCTGTAAAACCACATCACGCATCTTGGCAGGTGCTTATTTTTGAAGGGCACAAATAGTGCACAGTGACAGTACCAGAAATGCAGTTCTCCCAGTAAAAAGGAGCAGTCTAATCATGTACACACTAGATCAGGCCTTGACCCAATACCTACTTCATTCATTTGTTCAGTACTAGCATACGAGACAATCTCACTCCAAACCAATCACAACAGTGACATTTCAATAAGTCTCCGTAGAAAAAAATATAAATTAAATTACATGGATTTTTAAGTGGCAAATACACTAAACAAATGCATTCCACAACCTTACAACTAGTCTTATAAGGACAATACGCAGTTACGGTTTACTCTTCAAAACAGATTGTGAAAAATAAGAAAAAATCTTGCAGCACACAGAAAAGGTTTCCGATTTTCTTAATACTTCCTGATTAGCCTTAAATAAATGTTCATATGCCTGATGTGCGCAATGACTCTGAATTTTACGGAGTTTATTGTCTGCTTGAATTCTAATACACTGCTTTATCTTACAGCGTAGTTTTTGTGTTTTAAAATGATTTATATTTAGAAAAATGCACTAATATTAGACACACAAGATAGAAAATCAAGGCAACTGTTCAGAAAGTTGTCTGTCAGCGTTCTGGCAGTATTTCTCAACATAAAAAATTAGTTTTAACATAACATTTTTAACAAACAGAAAAGAGACACTAATATGAACAGAGCATGCTACTTGAGCCTAAGAGCTGTAAATGCTTATTTGCTCTCAAACATGTTTTCTAAAGATCAATATTAGATTCAAGGTAATAACAAACTCTAGATGGAACTAAACACGTGTTAAGGAAAAAAACACTGCTGTAAATGGACACTAGGTAAGTGGAGTAAACCACTGCCAGAACTGCTTATGAAGAATACATTATTTTGAGAGGGAATCTTACTGTTAGGAAAAAAAAAGAGATGGAAATCTATAAAGTACAATTTTTTTTCCAGTTCATCCCCATTTACCCAGCATTGCCATATAGCCAAATTACAAACAAGTACATATTCACTAAACCCCTGCTTTAGGATAAAATTAAAAGAAATTTCTCAATATAGATTATTAATCATTAATTCTTCTGAATACCATATGTATCTCACTGATTGTTTGACTATTGTCAAAAATTCTATTAAAACCTTCAAATCTTGGTAACACTGTTTTGTTTCCAGACAGGCAAAATTAACAAAAACATAGGTGATATCGTCAGAAAAGGGACAAATGAAACAAACTAAGGAAGAGCTCGGGAGAAAGAAAAAACTTAGAATTTCTGTTCAACTTTGAAGAGAACTGAAGCCTCACATGGGTTCACTTACAGGCTGAAAATTTAAACACACTTATAATACAACACTGTCACCCACCGAAAAAGACAGCAAGCCAACTACTGATCCTCCTGAGGGTGGGGAAGGCTCTGTCTTGGTAGTCAATACCTTGCTCAAGGCAATTCCCTTGTCTTGCTTTCTTACCTCTATTTCCCTTTCGGGATTCAAATCATGATCCCACAGGATGATCTTTCGGTCCTTCCCACCTCCAGTTAGCAGCATCCCATTCCTCATTTGACAGAGTGTGAACACACTGCCATCGTGAGCTTTGATTTGCCTGCTTATCTGATATACTCCTACATGCACAAAAAGAAAATAATAAAGAACGCTAGGCAATTTTTTTCCCCCGGGGTTTAGGGGAAGCTGTGCCTTTTGACAGAAGAATAAAACGCTGTATAATAAACAATTACACTTGGACTGTCAGGCTATTACTATTGCACCAGTATTGCAAACACAAGGTGGTAGCGTTTTCTTAGAGGATAAAAAGATAAAAACAAAGGGCCTAACTTTCTGAATAGAAACTTTTTTGAGATTGATTGTCCTGTAATGTGTGAAGGCAAGAACAATAACTATTTCCATAACGGTTTCATTTCTCTGCTCTCTGAGGGAACACAGATTTTCCAGATGTAAGAGAAACCGTCCTTTAGAGTCGACAAATATTTAGGAAGTCAATATTAAAAAACGAACTTATTTTATTGCAAGAAATTCAAAGACTTGTTGTCTATAGTCTTATGGGAATAAAAAGCAAATTATTTATAGCAAAGTTTCCAGGATGCATGAACCTAATACCTAATGCTGGATGTTGCCTCACTTAAAAATAGTATAACCAGCACTTGGCACATATCAACACAGCAGTCTACCCAAAGGAAAACATCAGCAAGATAAAGAGAGATGAGAAAACTAAAGAGCAAAGGAGACTTTTTGTATCGTAATCGGGTCTTCCTGTCAGAAGAATGGCTCTAGGAAAGTATATTTTATTAAAAACCCCAAGATTCTGGTGCTTTGAGACCTGCATATTTTCAAATAGCAATCACAGAAAAAGGCTAAAACACCACCCAAATAAATACCAGCTTGACTTAGCCGATTCTGCTTATAGTTCAAGTAAGCTCAAGTCAGCATGCTCTCACATTGTGAAAAAAAGACTTTGAGATGCAGCCCTGAGACCAATCTAATGTGATAAACGAACTAGAAGATCCCATATTTAATTAAGCCAATGTAAATAAATGTTCTATTCGGTATCTTTTAAGATTATACCAGCAAAAAGTTATTTTTGCACAAGAACTTCAAAATTAAACATCAGATAATTTGTTAAATTACTTTTCCACTGCCGTTAGCTTCAAAGACAAGAAAAAGATTTACCTACAAAAACAGACTTACTGTTAAAATTTACTTTTTACATGACTGTTTTCCTGGCATACCAATTTAAACCAGAATGTTTGAAATAGCTGCCAAGTAAAATAAATTATCCTTGAATTTATAAGTTACCTTAGGGCTCAGCTGTGCCAGGTCTGCATATGTTGGGTAACAAACCATTTTCCTTTCTTTTTTACAAAAGCTTTGCCCTAAAGAGTAAGTTTAATCCCAATTTCGAATAAGATGGGTTTTGAAGTACATTTTACAGCCAAGACTTGAGCATCTGCTAAAGCAGATATTGTTATTTGCGAAACTGATATAACTATGCATTATATTTTTCTTTCACATACAAGTCCTATTAATATCAGCTTCAGCATTTCATGGGATTCCTCTGAGACTAAGCGTGGTACAAAATAAGCCATCTGAAGCAAAGGTACCCTGCAGAATCCTCAAATAGGTCCTAGAGCCTTTTTAAAACCTCAGGATGAAAGGAAAGCCGATTAATGGCACTTTCTTTTTTTAAATGCAAAACACTGAAATAAACCAGTTTAATTCATTTCAGACACAGTCTGAGAAACTCTAGATTGCTCTTAAATCTGCAAATTCATAAGACTTGAAGGAGTTTAGCACCACCTGTTAATAATAGGAAGTGTACACCCTTAGGCATGCCCGTTTCCCTGTTCCTTTTCTAATGCAGCCTTTCACGTTGGTCTTCTACAGACTATCTAAAACCTGCAATTAACTGTGAATGTATCCTACCTTTAGGTCCTTTTCCTGGAGTAGATTCTACAGTAGTTTTGCCCCATATAAGTATTATCCCACCTGAGTCTCCAGTGAGCACATCACCATTTCCCAAAAAAGCCAAACACTGAACAAATTTGGGTTTTTCATATTTCTGAAACAAAATAAGCAAAAGAAAGGAATAACTGCTTGTACTCTCTATGTAATTAGTACAATGTATCCACACCCATACCTCCTGCACACACATAAGCAAAATTTAACATTTTTGTTTGTTTACCTCTCTGCTCAAACAGTACATGGTAAACAAAGGAGCAATTTACAGAAAACGTGAGCAGATCATTCCACTGCTTTAAAACTAACTTAATATCAAGACATTCTTACCCCAAATATCCCTTGCTTCCTCGATAATGAATTGCCACTCCAGGTCCAGAAAAATATATGAGATTTGCCACATGTTATTATGGTATTTGCATCAGTTGGATGGAATTCTACAGCAAGAACAACTTCATTTGTAGTCTGAAATAGTAACAGAAATAATATTTATTCAGATGGGACATTAACTACTAGAAACACATGTAAAATCTCAAGTTTCAGAGCAGAGATATGAGGAACTAGACAGCTTATTGTATGCCTGAAAGAATCCTTAAGTGTTTCATGCTAAATTAACTAAATAACCACACACACTATTTTACATATATTGAATTTTTACATTCATAGAATCATAGAATGTTAGGGATTGGAAGGGACCTCTAGAGATCATCCAGTCCAACCCCCCTGCCAAAGTAGGATCACCTAGAGCTTTATAAAACTTCAGTAGAGAAGTCAGAGTTTTACACTCACTTTTTAAATCACAAAAGTTTCTGCCCCTGGAACAGCAAAGATTTCTGCCATGGCAAGGGAATGATGTATAAAAGAAACATTTTCTTGAGTTGAAAAACCTGCTTGCTTTTACACAGACCAGTTAGCTATTCTGGATAATAAAGCTGTGACAGAAGCAAGTGACTCCATGGTAACACAGTAGGATTATATTCATCATTCTCTTTCTGAAATTCTATAAAAATTCCTTTGGGTTCTTTCTTCCTCTCCTCCTCACAAAGAAGAAAACAAGAAGCCTGGGTAACTTAAAACTCTGAAACATAGGGTCCCACCTTTTCATTTTTACTGGCTGCACATGCTGTTACTGAGTTACTAACATCTTCGTGAATATTTCATCCTTTACCAATAGATTTTACAAACATAAACTTGACCGGTCATTTATCTAACTTCTAATGTACATTCAATCAAACTGTCTTTGAAGACAATCTCCTGGAGGCAATGACTCTACAAAGCATTTAAGTAACTGCTTCAATAAATTTACTTCAATGGGGTTTACGCCCACGCTTTAAAGGAGAATACACAAAAGTACCGCTGAATCAGCATCTGTGGGAGTACCCTTTCCCACATCACCATTTTTGGTTCACTCTAGGAAAACAACGTTCTTAAGTCCCACGTTTTATTGATGGGGCATATTTACTGAACTATTCCTCTCACAGACGGTTGCCTCCACATGAGCAGATCTGGTATATCCACAAATTGTATGGAAAAAGGCTTCTGTTTCGCACCCTAGCTCAAGGGATAAAACTCTGCTCACACCATCTGTTGTGGAGGTTGCTTAAGATATTGCAAGATCAAGTCCTAAACGTGAAGGGCAAGTCGTCCCTGTCAAATTGTTTTTAGCCAATTCTGAAACATCAAGGAACTACCTTGGAGAGTGACACCAGTTAATGCCAGTAAAATGGGAAATTCAAGGCAGATGCCAAATAGCTTCACATTAAATATCAGCAAGAAAATGAAAATACTGACATAGTATTTCATTAAAACTTACAGAACAGAATATAATTAGTACTGGCCAACACAATTTAAAGAAAATGGGTCAAACCAACCTGATTTGTTATCTGAAGCTGCAAGTTTGTAAAGACATAGAAATATATGCTTGTAGAGTACTCCCCGATCTGATTCATCATTAAAAAAATTTAAAAATACTCAGTTCCACATCCATGTACCCTGTCCTTGCTTGATATCACATATAACACAAAGCAAGATGTCTCAAAATATGTACTGCAATAGCAAGTTATTATTTTATTGTGTATTTCTGTGGAATAAGCACACACCTCTGGACACTTCTCAATGATCAGAAATTTAGAGGGTTATGAAAGAAAGAAAATCAGACAAGACTGCAAACTACTAAAGTACTAATGGACTTCAAATGAAGAGACAGATGTACTGAGAACCAATATTTGGAACTCGATTCAGACAAAAATGAAAATAACTAAGTTGCTTTTTAAAAAAATACACAATCACAGACTGCATCATCACTTCACTTACTTAAAATTGCCAAGATATATATTTTTTATAAATAAAATGAAATATTAAATAACTACTTTATTTGGATCGGCTCTTAGGGATGAGTAAAATGTAAACGCTCCAGTATTCAAAATTCTTCTGATATACAAGAATGCATTTCTGTTGCGCCCTTACACAAGCAAGCAGTGTGACATGGTTGCAGCTGCAAAGGCCAAATGTGTGTCACACAAACTGTTGTACTTACGGGAGTAAAACCATTTGTATTTCAGAATATTAATTTGTGCAATAATTACCTTTATTTCTGCTATTTTTGATTTCCTCTGCCAATCCCACACAGTGAGCATATGCTCATTAGAGTCATCAATTACACATAAATGAGTGCCAGAATCCTAAAAGAAAGAGAAAAAGAAGTGCTGACAAGTACTGTCATCCTTCATTTAGAAACAGGGCAGGGCAGCAGTATTCAAAAAAACCCCACAAAAGTACAAATATAAATTAAGCAAGTTCTTTTAAAGTAATCATAATCTTGATATATCTGCTATTTTCCTTTTCTCTTAAAGACAGACATAGATTTTCACATAATCTCACAAAAATGTCCATGCTTCAAATAATATTCTCAGAAAGCTTTAGAAGTATATTATCAAGTCTTCCCCTTTTTTGCTTTCTTGTTTGCAATATCATTCTAGTAGCAGAAAGGTCTCTCCCTTTTTTTCCTCAGGTCTCAGAGGACAGACACACAACTCCACTTGCGGTTTTTTTCCTTAAATGTCACCATCGCATACACTCAACTCTACATCATTGAATTTTATAAGCACATCGTATGGACCATTTAGTACCAGCAGTTTCATCATGTAGTTGGCAAAACTGCAGCACTTTCTGAATAAAATGATGCTCGCAGAGCAGAAAGACTGATATCTACAGTATTAAATAACTGAAACAGCTTATTTTGAACAATTTTACAGCAAAATAGCTATATGGAGTTAAAAGAGCAGACAAGAACATACTTATTCACAGCAACACATACTTGCACAAACCAGTTGTTTCAAGGACATGTGTAGAAAGATTTGGAGGAGGCCTTATTTATTTTAAAGTTGATTCTTGCAGTTCAACAGCATTCTCTAACAAATTATGAAAATAGAGGTGGCTGAAATTTTGATTCCCAAGTACTATTACGAGCAGTAATATGCAAATATACAGGTCAACTATTAAGTGGAAAGAAACCCTGAAGACAGCATTGGCGACATACACAGCTCTTGCAAGGGTTACAGAAATCGTGTGGTAAAAACACAGTTGTAGATTCACTGTTTAAGGAATTATGTGAGAATGTAATAAGGTATTAAAATCAGTTTCAGCTGCAAAACATAACTAGTAAAAACTAAAAATTAATCCTCAAAAATTCCTTCCTGATTTTTTTCACTTGGTGGTTGTTTTTTTTAAATGATGGAACATGCATTTATCCATCTTGAAAAAAAAAGTAACCGAGTTCAAAAGTTTTATTGGTTTGTTAGTGTAACAGAAATTACAGTAATCCTTTCATATTATTGTTTTATTTATGCTACACTCTACTTGTAATAAATAACATCCCTTCCCCTTTCAGCTGTCCTGTCAATCTCTTCCTCTATTATCAAAATACAATAGACATTTTTTCTGCATTTTTTATTTTCTTTAAAGATTAAAATGTAGACATATTTTACAAACAAATAAACTCATTGCCAATTCTGAAATGAGAAATTGTATGAGTGCCAAGTAGCACATCTCTATTTCCTATTGATTTCTCTGATAAATTCTCTGGGCCCAGAAACAAGACTTCTTTTTTTTTTTTTTAATGTAGAAGTAGAGGCACAAATTGAATGCATTACTCCTTGAGGAAAAATAGCACAAGATGGTGTTTTGGTTTTTTTTTTTTCATTTCCTGTTTGTGGATAAAAACCTAATGCAGCTGTGCAAGCAGAAAAGTTACCCTTTCTATCAGAAGTCATTAAAATTTGTCTTCACGAACCTCACTACTAAGGTTGTTTTTAACACCCAAACAAAAAACCAAACCACCAAACCCAGCACAGACTTCAATTTCTAGCTCAGGTTTTACTTGCCTGTTATTTATTCACTGTGCTAGCCTGTTACCGCACTTTTACATGTGCGATTTCCTGTTTTTCCAACTAGCTTGCTGTCAGCTGGTTTTATAAAGTCTACATAAACTTCCCTGACACACTTTTAATACCAAAACAGATCAGCTAGACGACCGCAAACAAAACCTCCAGAGATTTCCTGCCCGTTTACGCAGGATCGGATGAATTCTTTAACGCACCAAGTAATCCCGACCGCCTTACCGCTTTTGAAAAATCCAAACACCCCACTCCACGCTCAAAAGTCCCGAGGCCGATCACCTGCAGCGTCACCAGGCTGACCGAGTCCCACACTCTGACATGGGGCTGCAGAGGCTGCACGAAAAAGCGACAGGACAAACAGCGTCATCAACAGGGAAAGCACCATGCGCGGGTCTCGACTTCTGTTAAGCAGACGCTACCTGAATTACAAACTGTACATCGAAAAGCAGGATGACTGGTGCCAACAAAACTGAGGGATAGCATCTCAAAGCTCAAGAGGTGAGAGTCAAGACAATTTCGCTCCCTGTGCCTGGGCTATGAACATGGCAGTGGCACCATCGAGGTAGGAAATTAGGTATGGTGGCATCTGGTATTTGTGAAAAGAGGTCTTTGCCCAATTCTCGTCACTGAACAAATAATGGAGGAGTCATCCTGCATTTCAGATCTCAGAACCAACAATGCTATGCGACAACTGAAAATAATGATCAAACCTTTCTTTTTCATATATAAAGTAGGGGGAAAAATAAAAAATAAACCCTGGTGCACCAAGTCCCTTACCCATCATCAACCACTAAATGAAAATGTCCATGGTTATATTTCATACAAGTACTAACCCACATCAGCTTAGCTTCATAAATGTGAAACAATCACAAGTAAAGTGGCAATTAATTCGGCTTAAGGGCAGCATTCACCATAGAAAGTGACAATGAATTATCCCATTGCTGGAAAAACAAATCAACCAGCACTAACAAGAGACTCAAGAAATGTTCAGTGGTAATCATACCAACAGCTATAAAAAGATCCCCACACCAATTTCTTACAAAAATCTAAGAAATTAACTTGAACATCTGAATAACGGTTATATTTAACCTGCTTCTATACCTCATAGTACATGTCACCTTTATTCCCCAACCCCCCCTCTTTTTTCTCCCCATTGTCTATAACTTCATGAGGATAATCTAATTATTCAAATTCTGTCAGAACTGGCCAAAAGCCAGGGACAAGAGCATTTAAACACACTTGCTGTCACATAAGGAAGTCTGCCGGTAAGCTTGACACACCTTCCATGAATTCTCAGAGTTGGTTTCCTCTTCCAGGCAGCTTTAAGTGTACACTGACCAATGGAATTGGGGCTTGTTCTCCTCTGAGAGAAGACTTATTGAAAGAAATGTGACAGAAATGACATGGCCTTATAAATCAATTACAAGCTTCACATTTGCTTGTAGAATTAAAATGGGAGTTTCCTACATCACAGATAGAGAACTTTATGATGTATGAACTTTTTGATGTATGGCTAAGTGCTTAGTTTTTACTGTCTTTTGCTAGAGATACAGGCTGTTACCTTAGAAACACCAAAGTATCTCAGTAAATGCAGTGCATAAAATAAACTGCAAACAGAAGGTGATGATGAGATTAAAAAACCCAACAACCACTTTTTCCTGATTTTCAAAACAAGATACTACTGCTCAACAGCTCTATTACTTACCCTTCCATCTTTATCCACTCCAGCTAACTGTCCTGTTGCAATTCTAATTTTGTCTGGATGAACTGCAAGACTAAGACAGACAGAGATATAACTTGCTTTTGCTGTCATAGGTCTTCAAAACTGAGACGTTTTTTGTAAATTTTGTTTCCTCTTTCTCAACAGAAGCCCATGACAGCACTTACAATCCAAAATCCCACTTCTAATGAGACGGCTTTAACGCTTTTCAGGAGAGTATTTCATTACACACTGAACTGAGGGGTTGACTGAGCTCTCGCGATGGCTGCTGGCACATAACCAGGAGTGCCAAAAGAGCCACCTCCACACGCGCTCTGAGAAATGTAAGGTTTGCACTGTTATCGGGAGTCCACCGTAACGAAATATACATTCTCTCATGATGAGCTTCCTACACATAGTTACATGCCATAATTATAAACATCGCAGCTTATTTATGCCTAAAATAAGCACGAACCTGGGGAAAAAAACAGCTGAAAAGTTGGCCAAGGGCTTGTGCACTCAGGAGTTAGGGATTACTGCCATGTGAAATGGGCTAGTGATGTAACTATACTAATGAAGTTCTCTGGTACTGTGCATCACCAGTGTAAGAAAAAAACCCTGCTTTTCCTTATTACCTTTTGCTTTGGAGTTGATGTGAAAAAACAAGATTTCAGAGTGCACATTCTCTTATTCCTAGCGACTTTTTGACTGACCTTCTTATTTGCTTTCTCTGTAAAATTACAGAGGTGAAGAAAGCCATTGAAATAGGAAAGGCGGAGCCTGAAGAGGTCAGAATGATGGGCACCAAAAACATTTACAAGTCAGTCTATTTTATTTTTTTTTGAATGGAAGTGAAGAACACAAGCCTGACAGCATTCCTCCCACAGGAAGCAATTCCAGCTATCAAAAGCACAGCCAGGAGAAAATTGGTTTAGATGGCAACTCTTCTCCATTCAGGTACAGTGTGGAGCTTATGCTCACCGTTACATTATGCGCACTGCTCTTCAGACTCACATCGTAAACTCAGCAACTGCCTTTCACCCACAATGATGCTGGCTTCACCTTCCCTGCCAGAATTCCTAAACTAGCATGGACTGCTCTAGCACGGAAATCATTTGTGCAGTGTTCACTAAAGTGAAATCTACTGAAACTGATGAAACAGAAAATGACTACAATTATGGTGACATTAACGAGCTCATACATACGGCAGGAAAGAATAAAAAAAAATACATTTTTACATTATGACACGCATACTTACATGCAAATGTTATATACTAACCATTTAACACAGTCTGTATGACCCAAGTAGTGTCGCTGAGTTCTCTCCTCATAGTTAAATAGTACCACCACTGATGCTATGAAATATACAATTTCTCCGGTAGGAAGGAGGTAAACATTGGCTCGACAGTCTCTTCCACGATACCCATATCTATATTTTGTTTTTATAGTCAAGGGTTTCATAATCACTGTACATTAGAAAACCAAAAAGAAACTTTTTTTTTTCCTTCCCCAAAAGGATTTCTGGGGATCTCTCATGTCAGCAAACACCATTTTTGTTTTTCATCTGGAACTATAACGTAATTTCAGTAATACAGTTTAAAACAAGCCAAAACCAAATCCCTTTAAAAGTGATCCTCATTGATGCTAAAAATAAAATATACAAGGCACACTGAAGTAAAACAAATACAGGGTTGCCATTTTATAAAAAATTTCCTGTGAAGTTTCATTAGGTAACAGTGGGGCTCACTGATCTGATTTAACATTTTTTTACAGCAAAAGAGCTGTGCATCTGCACCCCAGGCACCATTTGGCTTTTTAAAACAAGCGTGTGAAAATTCTTAATGTCCCTCTGCACAGCAGCTGTCAAGTTCAGGAAATATTTCTTCAGACTGTTTTAGAGTATTTTTTAAGCAAACAAAACTCAAAAGGAACTGACACAGTAAAAAATATTCTACCCAAATCTACCCAAAATATATAAAAAGATGATTTTTGTAGGAAGCCTGCATGATTTCTAATGACATTCAGAAGTTTTACACACTGCAAACCAGCTTTGGTTAGCACCAATCAAATGTTGTTACAACTTGTCATTTCTTTGAAACAGGTACAATTTCCTTCATCTAGACTATTAATGGCTCTGTCTGTCTACATTTCAGTTTGCAGTGTCACTAGGTACAGTTAACATCATAACTCAGACTTTAACAGTAGTTCTGTAGCCTCCAAAAATATAACTTTCCTGTTATGTCCTGCACTTCAGAGGGTTCTGCACTTCAGTGCCAACTAATACACCTGCAACAGCAAGGAAAATATGGGAAATATATTAAGCAACTTTAGCTAAAGGATTCCAGCCTTAGGTCCTGGTTATTCAGGTAAATAAACTGAAGTCAAAGACCCACGTGGAGAAAGCTGGATGGAGGAAGCTGGTCCTTTCTCCTAAATAAAAGCAGGTGCAGTAGTCCAAGTTTAGGAGGATCTAAGCTGACATCTCCTGAATTGACAGTGTGGCCCCAACTCTTCTTGGAATAAGGCTACCTTTCTAGCAAAAATACCACCACACCCCTTCCAATGATGCCCTCCACCCCAAAAAATCCTCTGCCATGCTACCTTTCCTCTTGCACAGTCCCACCAAACCACAGAACTGCTATATACCAGGAACACTTACAAAATTAAACACATGCTCTAACTAAACAATGGTTCAAAGACATACACTGCACTCAGCTGTCAATTAAATCTCTTAAGTGTATGGAAAAAACCCCCAATAGTTACATCTTGCTGTCTTCCATTTCTTACAGAAGAACACAATGGCTCCTCTGAAGCAGAGATTATTCACTGTCTTGCTTAGCAAACGATATCAAGAGAAATGCTGATAGAACACTATGCTGAGGGTAGAAAAATAAAAGAAAAAGAAAGGATGCCTCTGCTTTCTCCTCTATCACAATCTACTTTCCCACTAGATTTTTCCTCTTTCTTCCTCTTTTAAACACTGATGGAACAAAAAGAAATTCCAGAATGGCCTTTTATAAAAAATAACAAACGAAACCAAAACAACCAGACCACTCAACTTTGAAAAATGATGGGCTACAAACCAATGAAAATATTTTTTTTAATCCTGAGGAATGCTACTCTAAATATCTTCTCAGAAGAGACAGATCTTGTTAATCTGCTGTATACAACAGGGAGTGTATTGATAAGGATTTAGTAAGATTGACATCTTTGAACATTTATGCCTGAAAAGTATTAATAATTTACACAAACAAGCCTTTCCACAGCAGAATCTACCATGCAGAGCTAAGGCTAAATATTTTGGCACCCAACCCTGAGCTTTGGCACTCACCAGGCTGCAAAAGATGGTTATGATTTCTCAGTCCATTCCTTTCCTTTACCCTCCTACACAGTAAAGTATCAAAGAGCAGCTGCATTTTCTACGAGCATGTTTTTTAGGGTCCTCTAAGGGAACAACCTGTTTTGCGGGAGAAATTTTTTACTTTCTTCATTCTCCATACCAAACTATCTTGAGAGAAAATGAGAAGGGTTGCTGCTTCACAGCAGTTCTTTCCTTCTCCACACAGTCAGAACAAAGCAGCAGATCTGTCAATATCATAACTGACTGCCTCTTTCGACAGAAAAAGGGGTGACACAACTTTGATGCTTAATTTCCACTAAATTTCAATGGTAATCTTTCAGTGAGACCAATGCTGCAACCAGAGAAATTCAAATATAGTTTTTTTCATATCGCGAGTGTTTCTCACCAGTTACGAGAACTGTTTTACCACAATATTTGATATGCTTAACAGCTTTCAGTTTTGGGGCTTTTTTTTTGTTTTCAATTGGCTAAGAATGGTGATGGTCCTCATGAAAAGTGATCCACTGTACAGCAAAATAGTACATTTACCGCTGGTTTCAATTATTCTTAGAAAGAAGAGCACCAGTGCTAAAAATAATTTAATAAAATGGAGTCAGAAATACCCTCCAGAAACTGAGCTACTATACATTGGGAGAAAGAGTCTATAAAGTCACTGCCTGTCAGCAGCAGCACTGTCTGTGACCTCTGTAGCTACTAAATAAGCTCAATTCATTATTACCAGGAATGCCAGATATGCTTTAACCAGTTCTGAATTGCTGCAGGAAAGACTGCACTACAAAGCAGAGATACTCAAACTAAATTGCTAAATTTAAATGAAATCACTCAGGAACCAGACACAGTCAAGAGCTCAGACTTCCCCATGAGCTTCCTTATCTTGCCAAACAGTTCAGGTATTTTGTCAGCTGACAGTTATCTCCAGGGCAGACGAAAGTTAAGTTGTGTTGAAACTACAGTACAGCTATCAGCAGTCGACTATACTTGCAGGACACAATTTAAAAAGGACATTCCTCTCCCAAATCAACTAAAAAAAAAAAGCCCAACAAACCAAAACCACCCCAAAACAAAATAAAAAAAACACCCCAAGAATCACAGAATTGTTTAGGTTGGAAAAGACCTTCCAACCATTAACCTAACACTGCCAAGTTCCCCACTAAACCATGTCACTAAGCACAACGTCTACATGTCTTTTAAATACCTCCATGGATGGTGACTCCACCACCTCCCTGGGCAACCCAATCAAATTCTTAATGACACTTTTGGTAAAGAAATTTCCCCTAACATCCAAAGAAACTCTGTTCTTGCCTTGCATCAGCATCTTCCAAATCAGTAACATAAAAGGAAAACCCAATTATAAAAACTACTCAGAATGCCAGAGAATTAAAGGTGTTAAAACTTGCAGATTGAACAGTTCAACACTCCACAGACCTTCCAGTTGCAAAGCACTGTCATTACTAAAATTTTCTGGGAATCACTGTCCCCATGTGTGGCTTGCACATTTCTTCCTCTTGCTAAACCTGTGCAAGTACGAGTATATTCTGCTGCTGTATCTTCCTGTCTCCAAAAATGAAAAGCAATTTTGCAGAACTTCTTAGAGGTCAATATTGGGCCTTCACAAATTTCACGGACTTTTCCTTCTTTCCTCACCACCATATCCAAAAGATACTCTAACAGTCATAAATATACTGGTCTGATTTAGGATGATATTTCCTTAAACAGATTCCAAAAACATATGGACAGTCTGTTTAGACTGGATTTATTTCACTTTAATTAGCCCTCAGTAGGAAACTGGTTTAACGTGAACTTAAGGTCCTTGGACATTAAATAAGGGCATCCACACCCGGATTTGCACCTACTTAACTGAGGGTGTGATTTCATGATCAGTTTTCATCAGTCCAGTGCTCGCTGCTGCTGAAAAAGCAGATCCAATCTTCCTCCAGTATGCCAGTTCTAGTCCTTGCATGTTTGTGGGGTAAATCAAATTAATGAGTTGACCCTGCTGAAAGTTAATGCTGAAAAAAAGACATTTCAGCCAGATCAGTGACTGAACCAATTCATTCCACAGTCATATCAGTGCCAGCATCAACACTCAAAAGCTGTGACAGTAGGAAGGAAAGCTGGGCTCCACTGTTTTCCTTCCAGTCAGGCTTTTCATCCAAAATATCCTCCCTTTATGGTTCTAAGCTTCCCAAGTCTCACTGAAAAGCTCAGAGGACATGAGCTCCACAGCTGCTCTTCATGACCAAGTACTCAACATCTATTATTTAACAAAGGCAAGAAAAAAAAAAAGAAACCTTCCTTCCTAACTAAAATGAGTATCAAGGAGTGGCCTAAAATATATGTACGCTTTAGTCAGAGAGAGAGGTGCAGGCAGCCTCTGTGTGTACATAGGACAGTGTAACATCAACATTGCTAAAAATCTTCCTGCTTTCAGCAACATCAGAAGGATCAAACTTGAGATTATTATACCAACTCAAGTGCTGCCTAGACATGTTATTTTACTGAAATACTAGGAAAATTACTTACAATCACAGCTCACTGGAAGAACCTGCAGAGATATCGGTGGGAGCGGAATGACAGGAAGACCCAAACCTGTGCAAAAGTACATCTCTTATAATGAACTTAACATCTGATCTACTAAGGCTGGAGAACTGCCCTCACCCACACACCGACTCCATTCATCAAATCATGTATTTATTTAGTGCATTTAATGCAAACTGAATTCCAAGAAATTAACCCCTTCTCTGTGGAGCTGAAATGCAGAAGTAGTGGAAAGGATGGCTGCTTCTGCAATCCTTGCTCCCCAGGGAAGGACAACGAGAAATTCAAGATCTTCCATAGCTCAAAAAACCTCCTAAAACCAAACAGAGATAGAAAATGAACAATGTTCCTGAACGCAGAACTTGCATTAATACTGTGGGAGAGAGGTGTGGAGCAGAGGGGGACATTTTTGAAACTGTAACTCTCCAAAGACACTTTCACACTAAAAATAAAGTCCTGTCAGTTTGAACAGCAGAAAAACCCCAAAAGGATGGCTTTTCTGTGCGTGCATATTTTGCAGTTTAAAGTTGCACTATATAGTAGCTACAAACCATTTCTTGTTAGGTTAAATTGAACTTTTTTCCCCCCACTTTTAAGAACAGAGAAATCACAAGACCAGATTCTACAGGGGGAAAAAAAAAAAACAAAAGACAAAAAGGGAACAGCAAGTAGTTCCTGATATCAAGGATACACCCACTCCAGTTTTAGCTTTTCAGGAGGCAGCTCTGTCCTAATATCATCATAGTTTTCTACGTCAGAAGGAATGAACATTGTGATTGGTCGGCCTCGCATGAACATCTTGATATATTCACCCTCTGTTGAAACAAAAAAGTGTATTAATCATGTGGCAAGTTTACACAAGAAATAAGCACAAAAGAAAACAGTAATAAGCACGGTGATGGAAGTAACACTTGTGATACAAAAATTATTTTTGAAATATGAGCTTGGGAAAGGCTCAGATTTTTTTTATTTTTTTTTTAAACAGAACATTAAAACACGCACGCACACACACAGTGTTAGTTGAATTTGTGACAGAACAGAGCGTGTAATATTTTAGACATGCAAATTAAATTACAAAAGGAAACTTCAAATTCAAACTAAAATCTGAAATTGAATAAATAAGTAGTCATAGAAACACAGGATAAGGTATTTCAGGTAGAAGGGGACCTCAGGAAGTCTTTAAGTCCAGCCTCTGGCTCAAAGCAGTCTCAGCCACGAGATCAGACTTGATTGCTCAGGGTTTTGCCTAGTCCAGTCTTTACATGCTATTGCATATTCATCGTATCCTGAAGAATGGAAAGAAGCAACAGCTCCTGATAACTCCAGCTATAACACTGCCTAGAGCTGTGACGAAGTACACACTTATCTCTGTTGGGGCATCTTGAGCACTTGATAAGCCTTTAGGAGCTCCTTTTCAAAAGAACATGAAGTTAATTTTCCACTGGAGAAATCTAATTACAGAGTAGCTCAGTGGCTTGGTCTAACGCCTTAGCTAGTGGTTGGAAGGTAAATTAGCGGGATTTAAGGAATACGTGATTGCAACTAGAATATTAGGCGCCCTGCAGGAATCTTCCCTCCCCACTACGACAATAATAATTTTCTAACTCCAGAAGACCGCTGGAGACTTTTAAAAGCCTTTGCACCCTACCCACACAGCAAAACCAGGACTCCAGTGCTGTTCAGCTATGGTTAAAGCAGGCCTCAAATTCAGACAAATCAGTGCCAGCCTCCAAAGTTGCTGACCCGGGAGTTTCATTTTGAAAAGTGCTGATGACAAAGACCCAAGTATTTCACTGATTTTGCATCAATGAAATGTCAACTTTTTATCAGTCTTCTACTTCTTTACTAATTTATATCCACTGTTAATGTAACCCAATATCACAAACCTGAACTAATATAGTATTCTGCTGTGAATCTGGAACTCCAGTATTTTTTGAGTGGGGTTTTGAAAATCACAGCAGACAGAGGGAACTGAGAGTTTCAAACTAAAATGTAAGTAAGTTCAGGATGATCAGAGTAAAAGAACAGCTGTGAATTAGCAATGCAGTATATTAAGAAATATCTAATTGTATTTGATGCAACGAATACTGGGCTCTAAAATAAAGATCTTTAACCAATTACTTTTGTATTTCATTCAAAAGACAAATATGAGACAGAGTTCCCCATAAATACCCAGGGAATGCTTGTAAAAATTTCCCAGTGAAGCATAAGATTATTATTCAGACTGTATGAATGCACACTCTATGTTTTGGGTTCCCCAGAACACATAAAATTGAAATAACAAGAAACTTAGACTTATTCCCACACACTTCTAACTTAACTCGAATCAAACTTGGAGATCAAAAAAGGCAAGAGAAAGCAGGTAATTTCAGTGACAGCAAAAGCAATGTATACTCCAAAATAGTCTCATTTTAGAAGATGCAAAGATCAAGAAATTATCAAAGTTGTGAGCAAGACCAATCTGAAGACAGGGTTTCTATGTTTCTCTGAATTCGAAATATACCCCTAGCATACAGACTGCAGAAACATACTTTGTCTTACTGCAGTCAGAAGAGAACAAGACAGGAAAAACCTGTAATTACTCTCATCCACCAAAGACAAAGCAGTTGTGCACAAAGTTTGGAAATGAATTCTTGACGCTCAAGGTATTTCTTTTACAGCTATCAAGACAGATGACCAACAATCATCAGTCTAATGAAAAAATGTGGTGAATATGCCAGGTTATTTAAAAACTGCCTCTGATCACAGAGGATTTTATCGGAGTTGTGTGAAATTCTGTAGCATACCACCCCATATCTGAAAACAGCAGAAAGCACTGGTTTTGAATACAGCAGTGGTGATACTGGCACACAACAATGACTTTGGACAGCATTGACACACAGAGGAAAAATCAGTGGTCACCAAATCTTATAATATATTCAGGAACTCCTAGCCAGAGAACAAACGACCCATTATCTTGTGTGGTTTCAACATCATTTGTCACAGAATCACTCAAACTTAACGGAGTAAATGAATTAATGTACCTGAATGTAAGTTAAAAACATTCTACTACATGCATGATAATCACTTTAAAGATTTCACGAGACATATGGCTTAATTTGTCAGTGACTTCTGTTTTTCCTCTTAGCACACTGTAGCTTGATTTCTTGATGCTTGTTTTAATATTTTTTTGATTAAAGAGATCACAGTTTATCAAATCAGTTTATCAAATTTACCAAACAGATCACATTTTATAAAATTTACCCTTAACAGATATGATTAGTGTGGCTCCTTTGCCACTTTTAGTGTAACGAAGTCAACCTTCTGAAACCAAGAATTCATTTTACTTGATTTCTGTGTTGCTTTAGATTCTGATAGTAGGTTTACTGTGCACTGGAGGCAAAAGCAGGGAATTCTCCTACAACAGTACAAACACAACTGAAAGCTAGCGCAAAAAATCACTCCACAGACTCAAAAAACTAACTCCTGAACAGAAATCATAATAATTGAGTAATGTGAAACTGACACAAAGATTTTTCCTTATTTAAAATATTAACACAATGAAAGTTGAGCCATTTAAGTCCAGTGTCAAAGGAACAAATACTGAGAAGATGAAAAACAGTTGTCACACTTCTAGGAGTACATACAGCTCCTTTGAATGAGAAACCTGTGAGTCCATCCACTGACAACAGTAGAAAACTTGTTTGAGATCAAATATCAAAGAACAAAGAAAATCACTTTCCAATAGCTAAATCAGAAACAACAGTTATTTTACCAAATACACACTGCTTAATTGCATTGCTGAGAAAAGCTAAAGAACCGTATTGTCAGTAGTTTTACACAAATGTTTAGGTAATGTCTCATTTTTCCACAAAAGTATTTTTATAGTATGTATTTTACAGAGATAAAACAATATTTGTCAAAACCAAGAGCAATGTACTAATAATGACCCTTCTACTAAAATCTGATGCTCATGCTGTTACGAATTAAAACAGCGTAGCCTGAGGGTATTTAGAAAAGACCACTTATTCGTGCAAGTCAAATTCTTGATTTCGCACTGAGCTTGACACTTCTGGTTCCACAAGATCAGTGCAAAATGACTCCACCAATTTAGGATCAAATTTCTCATTGCTGCTGAGAACAGTGGAGACAAGCTGCAACTGAAATTCATACGGACGGAGGCAGTTGCACCTGTCAGACTCTGCAGATGAGAGAGACGAAGAGTCCAAGAGGAATTCAGTCAGGTCTTTGGCCAGAGAAGAGACTTTCCTGGAGCTCAGGGAAAAGATTATCTGCACGGCATTCAGATACAAATTAGCTCTCTGAAGTTTGCCACTAAAGAACTAAAATTTTCTGCTTTTATTACCTAGGGCATGTTATTCAAGATTACCTTTGAAGATACATACTTAACATGCTTGCTAGAGACACATAGGCTAGGCACAGCTTGATTAAGCCTCTCCCTATAGAATAGGAAGGATTAAAAAAAAGAGACAACCCTCTGAAAGATTTTTGTCTAAGACTGTAAATTTCCTTTTGTCTGAATAACCTGTAGGGCAGATATAATATTAATGTAAAAATCTTTTGAAATACTAGAGAGGATGGCAGCATATCAACAAAACCATTCCCAAACAGCAACTAATGCCTGAGGCTAAGTTCTTGTATTTGCAAGTTAAGAAAATCAGTGATTTAACTCTTCCATAGCATACTGGCTCAACTGAATGCTCAAGAGCATCAGACTATCTTTTTCTGTCCTGTATTCTCAGTATTTCTAGGTATAAAGCAGTATGTCAAGACTCTCTTCTTCTTTCATTTGAGCTCATCTCATAACAGACATGTAGGTAAAGGGGTACAGGGGTACACGAAAAGTCAGAAGTTTCAAAGAGAGTAGGGGAGAGAAAAATCCAACAAACAAAAAAATCCTCCAAAACTGTGGTGTTTATCAGCCTGAAAACAGTAAATATGAAAGTAAAAATTCTCTATCCTACCTAAAGAGGTGTTCAGACCCCACTACTCACTGTGCAGAAGCATTTGTAAGGCTGGGTGTTAGAGGCACAAGGGCATACCTGAAAGGACCTTGGCGCTTGCTAAATTAATTCATCTGCAACTGAAGACGTCCTATAAATTCTTTCAAATATGGATCAAAACAACCTAAAGTACACTTGAAGCTCTTTAGATAGCACTTCCAGGTGCCATGGATGATCCACGCTACACAAAAATGTATAGCTCGGGCCCACGGTCGCTACAAAAGGCGGCGGCAAGCGGATGCCGCGCTCCACCTTCGGGGGCCAGCTCTTCACTGGGAACAGCCAGATCTGCTTTCGTGCAGCTTTGAGCTCACATTCACAGCCTGTTCCAAACTCTACTTGGCTCCACAACAATTCACCACTGAAGCCTCTATAATCTCTTTGCACAAATGCCAGAGGACACAGGACCAGCACTCCCGATTCTTTTGCTCCCAGGATCGGCTCAGGCTTATTAGCCTCACGCGGTAGCCCTCTGGGTGTGCTGCACCCAAGCAAACTCCAGGCAGGTCTCAGCTCTCTGCAGGATCCCCGGAATTCTGGTGAAATTGTTAATTCAGCCCCAAAGATGTACGAACACTTCATCTGACTGCACCATGGCCCCAGTCAGCCAAAGGGACACAAAATATCACTCAGGAAGAGTGACACACAGACAGAGCCCAGTGACTTGGTGAGGGCCCAACTACAGGTGGATTTGAGTGCTGACCAGCGATGAGACTCTGCGGCGAGCCCATGTCATGAGCTGGAGCAACATTACAGCTGAGCCCATTCTAGCCCAGCCTGATGGATGCAGAACATGCTCTGCGGTGCCCTGTCTCTGCCTGCATTACTCTAGGTTTTTACACTGATCAGGACACTGCAGAATTCACTTTGGACAAACATGCTCTGTTCATTTCAGAATGCCATCCAAAAACCCCCTTCTAATAGTTATGAACCTCTCAATTTACAGGTGACAATATAGCAGTGCCAGGTGGTTTGTTTGTTGTGCGTGTGACAGACAGCGTGGCTATTAACTTCAGCCAGGTCTGCCCATCCGCTGTCTCAGAGTGCACCAGGTGAGCATGAAAACAGCAATTGTCCTTTGTCCTCCCAGCCTTCACTTTGCAAAAATAAAAACATGCACCTCTTTAATTCTCTTTTTGCTTGACAAACTTTCAGTCTGTCTCCACACCACCAAAATGTACCTTTTATGATTGTGGGTGGCCATAACTGTATGCAGTGTTAGAGAAGAACCTATCGGGGTTTTGATGCACTAACATTTTCCATAAGGCTGCGTATCTCTGTTAGAATTACTTTTGCTACATCCTGGGATTGCATTTGTGGTTTAATCTTTAACTAGAACATTAGAGCCCTTTTCCACATCATTTAATATGGGCAGAAAAGTTATTTATAGCTAAGATGTTGCTAGCAACTCTTGCATGTGTGATCTTTCACTTTGAATAATTTAATTTTGTCTTATACTAATCCAGGTCTCAGGAACATCTAGGTCTTAATGTATTAAAATCTCAGCTTCCACTGTCTCCGTTTGGCCTCTCAGCTTCATATCATCAGTACTCCTGCTTTCCTGTGTTAAGTTCATTAGCGTAAACACTAAGCCAAAGAGGTCCCAACAGGTTGAAGGGGCAGATGTTAGCAACCAGAGTATCCACTGTGGGTTCTTTGAACAGCCTGCTAGAGAAAAGAGGAATAAATATACTGGAGAAACAAGGTGCTGCTACTGAGACGGAACCCTAGAAGCCTACCTGAACTTCAAGGAAATGAGTGTATCTTCTTCACTGACAGTTGCTGTAAGCCAGCGTACTTACCTTGCATGCAAGGGGACTGTTGGTAAAGCATGCAACAGCAAGAATCCAGGACTAAAACTAGGGGCAAATAAAAAATTGTAGACAAATGGTAGACAGTGGCTGAAAATCTTCTGCAAAGCCTCCTTGTATCAAAAGGAAATTTCCATTAACACAAATAAGCTTTTCTTACACAAGAAAAAAAATCTACAAGCTTTTCTTACACAGGGAAAACCACCAACAAACCACCCAAAAAAGAATCAGCAGCACAAAGGTAACAGTAAAATTCAACTTCAAACCATGCTTTTGGAAGAAAGTTTAAAGCCCAGCAGTTCAGGGGAAGCAAGCTGGAAGGTAAAATCAATGAAGACCGCAGGTGATAACAGAGAGCAAAGGTATGTCAATACAAACCATCTGAAAAGCTGAAATTAGTGCTTCCATGAAGTCAGCACTGAAAGACATGTGGAACGATGCTTAAGCAATTTACCATTTTCTGTGAATCATATTATTTCTCTCTGAAAACCTCCCATATTCCCCTAAGAATAAAAATAATAGAAGATGAAAGAAGGAGGGGAAAAAAAAGATCAAAGAAGTCTTTTTAGCTTAACTCAGAAGTATCTACAGAGAAGAGCAATTCAGGAGACATAAAAGCTACTGTTTAGATGCTTCAGAAATCTGCAAACAGTGACATACACAAACCAAAATCCTCCTGGTTTTCAAAAAACATGCCTTAAAATGAGATCATCAAGAAATAAACAGTAGTTTCCTAGAAGATTGTGAGAAGTCTTTGTTCAAAATTACTGATTTCTTCAACAAAACTAGACAAATTATTAGATATATTTTATCACAGAATCACAGAATCGTTAGAGGTTGGAAGGGACCTTAAAGATCATCTAGTCCAACCCCCTTGCTGGAGCAGGATCACCTACAGCAGAGCGCACAGGAACGCGTCCAGGCGGGTTTTGAATGTCTCCAAAGAAGGAGATTCCACAACCTCCCTGGGCAGCCTGTGCCAGTGCTCCATCACCCTCACAGTGAAAAAGTTTCTCCTCATATTTTTATGGAACCTCCTGTGTTCCAGCTTCCACCCATTGCCCCTTGTCTTGTCAGTGGACGCCGCTGAAAAGAGCCTGGCTCCGTCCTCCTGACATTCCCCCTTGACATATTTATAAACATTAATGAGGTCACCCCTCAGCCTCCTCTTCTCCAAGCTAAAGAGACCCAGTTCCTCCAGCCTTTCCTCATAAGGGAGATGCTCCGCTCCCTTCACCATCTTTGTGGCTCTACGCTGGACTCTCTCCAGCAGTTCCCTGTCCTTCTTGAACTGAGGGGCCCAGAACTGGACACAATATTCCAGATGCGGCCTCACCAGGGCAGACACTAGTCCTCTTTCTTTAGACAGACCCTGAGGTAGCTCCACAAGTCTGTGCTGTAATTAACTGCTCTTCAGCTAGCAAAATTTTGCATAATGGAAAGTCTAATGAGCATACAGTAGAATATATACACACAGAGTAGATAATAGTGAATAAATAACCAAATTATCGGTTTATCTACATGATTACAAGTCTAGTTCTTAAGGAATCATTACAATTAATCTTATCTTGCAAATTATTAGTGACTATTTTTCAAGAGGTCCTACCCCATCTAGTTTGAAACAGCAACGTGGACTGATGCAACAAAATCCTCATCTCAGTTCTGCCTGTGTTAGCATCTGAATCTTACCCTTAAAGTGAATTATGAGCAAACGAAAAACCTCCAAAGACTCCAACTAGCTTGGCCAAGCAGAACTCTCTAATAATATACAATAAACTACCACATCCAGAGTACATTTATTAATCTGTCTTCACCTTCTAGTTGCTTGACCAGTGAAGTTATGCTTTTTAATACTACAAATAGCTTCTTTCCCACAAGCTTTCTGCTTTCAGGCCTGTGTCCAAGAACTCTGTAGGACCACTAACCTGAGGGACAAAGGCATAGAAGCCTGTTTCTAATTTAAACTAGTGCTAACAGCTCAGAGATGAAGACAACCAAATCCAGCCACCATGCCCACACCATTACATTCTAAGTAACGGTGGAATTAAAATGTGGCTACAGGTCTGCCATCGCTCACCCAGAGCTACGTGTCAATGCTTCCTGCACCTGACAAGCGGACACGCACTGTTGCCATTGAGCGCTGGTGCAACACAAAACCAAACGGTGGGAAAAAAGCAGACGAGATGAGAGATCTGCCTGGCTTTGGAATGATTTTACAGCCTTGCCTTGTGATTTCTTAATACATCTTTGGTTATTAACTTTACAGAAATCAATAAGTAAATCATCCCTTTTGCACGTAGCAGGCGACATTAAGAATTTGCATTTAAATAATTCAAGTTTAATATTAAGCTCTAGCTTTTTATTTAAAAATGCACTCAAAGAGCAGTACTGGACACACAAAAAAAGTTCAATAAGACTGTATCTAAATGCTTCCTGCTTAAATAAAACAAATAATCCTGCCTTCATAAGGAATCAATGATAAAAGCTCCCAAATACCAATTTTTCTTTTTGGTGACAGTCTATGTTTTTTAATAACATGCACTATGCCTGAATGAGAGCAAACAGCCCAGTAATAATGAGATAGGCTGGGTCTCCATTTGCCCTCAGGTGTGTGAGCACCTTCAGTAAGCATCTGACAGAAAATCTGTGTCTGATGAAAAACCTGATCCAAGGTAGTTACTGAATTTTGCACTCTCAGTGGACAGACACTCTGTCAGCAGGGTAAATTTTTCCATTGTGTGCTTCATGACTGCCCCATTCTGAGAAGCTAGAACTATAGCACAGTTAAACTAACAGAAGAAAAAGTACTGGAAACTAATAAAGCATAATCTAAAAAGAAACAAACTTAGGAATGCAGTGAATGTTTTTCATTAGTTCTTTCACATATGGTTTTTATTGCCATCCCAAAACGTCTAAGTGTCTCTTATTACTTTATAATAAGTGAAGAAATGATTCATATACGGTGCTTCTATCACTGAAAACCAAACTGGAACATGGAATCTCAGTGAAAAAAAAACCCACCTTTTATCTTCAAATAAGCCAGGTCTTTAACTTCTGGGTATAAAAATATGAATACTTTATGATTAATACTTAAAAAATGTCTCTGCCTAAGTAAAAGGCAAGATGACTTTTACAGGCAATTATAAACACCTGCTGGTAAAGAATTTAGAAGAATAACTTCAGCTAGTGTCTTTTTAAGGCTTTAGTAAGCACCTGTTCATTTCACCCATAACTTTATTAGATTTTCACAGACTTTTAATACCTCTTTAGCACTGGACTTGATTGTAAAAGGGTTGTCCTGGTTTACAAGGATAAACAAATGTTCAAAAATAACCCAAAAACCTGAAACCCAAAAATCTCTTCAGCAAATGTATGGAAGTTTGTACAATACTTCCCTCATTGGACTGGCATCACGTAAGTGTTCCTGTCTGTATTGCATCTGCTTCTGCATATACCCAGACGCATAAAGCTCAGGACTAACCTTCACAGGGAGTAGATGCAAGTCAACCAAAGTGGGAGAGAGAAAGACACTGAGGGAACAAAACTGGGTACCGAGATAGAAGGTCACGACGAACACCAGTTTCACGCACGGCCTCGGCATGGTGGTAAACAGAGGGGACCCACGCGACCACCCGTAAGGCGGCTGCAGGAGGAGACAAGTACCTGGGTCTTGCTGACATTGACACGTGTAGCACGCCCTCTGAGGGGACTCCACACCAAGTCAATTTGGACATCGAAGCTAATGCCTTCTACCACTGGCACTTACCTACGATTCTCACTTGCTCCACAAGTCCTTCACTTTTGTAGCTAATACATGCTACCAACAGAAATCACAATGGATGTGCACTGATGGGCACATCACAGATGATACTGCAGTACCTTCTGCTGCTAGACAAACAAGATTCCCAAAACTAAATGCACAAAATCATATTCCTCTATGTTTTGTGGTACTGTACTTGTTCAAAACTATACATAATTGTCGTCTTCCATCCTACTATGGCATGCAAACACCCTCTGCCATGATAATCTGCAATTTCACTGTGCTTCCAAACTTATTTCATGTGTGTATAACGACACTGAAGTATTTTCAGGTCGATTTCCTTTGAAGCTTGACAGTTGGCACACAAGTAGTCTTCCCAAGAGTGTCCACATGATTTCTAGGAAGCACATGGACACAATCATTAGCGCAAGAGGTATGCTGGCGGCATACGCTGTGTTTCATGTACAACCTACCGAAATGAGCAGCTCAGGGGAGCTGCTGTAACTTAATTAACACCATCCTGGAGACTGCTTGTCTCTGGAGGCAAAGGCTAGCAAGCCACAAAGAACTGTTAAAGCAGCTCTAACTTTTCACACCTTTGGGTTGCAGAACAGGAAAGTTCTGCACAAGCAGCACAAGTAAAGGGTACTTCTTTATCCCACTCTGCCCAGGACAACTCCATCTATCTAGCTGCACAGCATTCACCTCCAAAAACCATGGTGGCTGTCTGTGAAGTTCTATAACTTTCTTAAGCCCTTGGGTCAAGGTGACAATGGGAAATCAGATTATTTATGTGGCAACAACCAAGTACGAAACAGACTAAAGTCACCTGCCCTGAAAGGATGTTGCACTACAGAGAACCAGGCCAGTATTGCTAAGCTGGAAAGGACAGAGGGACCCTCTGCAACTACAGTAACTAAAATGTGGTTACTGCAGTAAACACAACACAAAATCTAACACAGCTTTACACACACACAAAATACAAAAAACCCCACTCATTGGTCCATATAAATAAACCCCAAACTTTGGAGGTTGATTCCTGCTATTTGCAACTTCCTCCACGCCAAAAGGCAGAATGTTTTGTCACTATATGTGTTTTAAATGTTAGTAAATGCATTTTCTATGACACGACTTTCTCTCCATCTTTCATATAAATGGGGCCACTGTCATCTGCATCATACTTCTCTTTCAAACCAGCTGGGCTCAGAAGAGACCATGGCATGACACCCATGGAAGGTACCCGCTCAGCGTTCAGTGAAAGCTCACATCACCTGCAGAGTAACGCAATAGATAGCGGGGTACACATCGAGGCCACGCAAGTTACAGCTACCAGGATGAGAGAGAGCTGAAGGACAGCCCATTCTTGGCAGAACACGTAGAATTGTAGAAGCACATCATAAGGAAAGAATTAGTACTGAAGGCATTTTAGCTGTATGCGACTTGGTTTTGTGAAAAGTTGTGCTTGGTAGAAAGGTTACTTTAAATATAAGATTTATTTCTTGCAAAGCTGCATTGCAGCTGATTTGGAGATTATTGATTAGTTTTCTTTTTACAGGAACCATTGCTGCACACGCGTACTGTTCCACAGCTGGTGTTAAGCAACTTGGTATAAAGAAACATTTCTTCTGTGTTCCTTATGCTTATGCACTCCCTTTCACCCTGTGTCTTTGGAAGATGCTTTTGATAAGCATCAATTTAGGATATTTTTAAATCTGTAATTTCTCTATGAATTAGAAAAAGATAAAGGAGTGAGATTCAAGTTGATTTTGCTTTCATTACAATTCATATATTAACTTCCAAAAAACTTGAATGTTTTCTTCTTTTTGAAAGAAAATCCAGAGGAGACTAAAAGTAATCAAACTTCGTATACTGTAATCTTGCCTACAGCACTGAATTTGGAGACTATAGATTTGTTAATTAGCAGCAAAAAAGCATGAGACAGAACTTCCGTACATAGATGCATGTTGTGTACAGCATGCATTTAGGTTACATGCTTTAGTTTTGAAACTTCATGCTTTAGTACAGTTTGCAGGACACCAAAGCAGACTAGTTTTGCAGCACGAGAACGTGGATTTCTTCTGTTGTCACGTCCCACCACGTTCAGATAGATGGCTCCTTTTCCTGTCTGAACAAGCCAGCAGCAGCAGGTAGCCACAGAATGCAAGATTCATCGGTGCAAAGACATATGCTTCAGGAGAGACTCATTTTTCATTTTAGGAGACTATATTACAACCTTCAGTCTCCATTCTTGTCTAATCAGCGTGTGTATGTTGTAATATTGGCAAGACAGAAAGCTGAGATAAAACAAATCTTTTAGTTGGCAGTTCTTAATATTCTGCTATCTTGGGCAACAATGCAAGACTTCTAGAACCTTATTTGAACACACATTCCTCACTGAGGAAATTATGCCGGTAGTAATTTATTTTAGATTACTCCCAAATAATCTCCACATAGATTACAATGTGCATAGACATATATATTTCCATAATAAGAAAGCTGAAATATTTATTTAAATGCTCAAAGTTTTTAAGAGATCGTGCACTGATGCTTTTTGTTGAAAAGCCAAATAAAAGATTCGTGAGAGAGCTAAATTAGAGAACGACCAAAGGGCATAGCTTAATTCTTACCTTGGCTGTTTTTTTCACGAGTTGACATTTTTGCTGGTTATAGGACAGAAATAAAATATCTTAAAACTATTTCTAAAGTCTCACTAACACTTGCTTGGATGAAGACCGGTATATAGGTCAAAACTTTAGATTTTTGTTTTCATAATCTCTCTATTTATATACACACACACACGGAGAAAAATTACAGAAAAAGGTTTTTTGTTTCACAAAAGTAAAACAAATCCTCCCACCACCCACCAAAAATTTCTGTTCTTTCCAATTTGATGAGGCATTCCTCCACAATTTCAAAGATCCATATACAAGTCTTGAGTAATATTTGGCCAGATTAATTCTTTTAGTAATTATTACTGCTATTTTATCTCTAGATGCCTGTTTCATTAGCATATGCCCCAATGTATTTATCTACAGGAAACACTATTCAGTTAAAAGCAAATCTTTTCAACCTCATCCAGTATTTATAAATAAATGGTTTTATTTACCTTGGCTGACAATGACATCTTTGTGCCTGGGGAAAAAGTCAAAATAATATTGTTAATGTTAATAAATGCAATAACGCTAATAAAAAATGTGTAAAATGCTTATCAAGCCAATACCATCTAGTTCTCACATTCTTGCATTAGGAAATCTCATCACATTCTGTGTAAATGTAGTATAGGATGCTAAATAATTTGCTCATCCTTGTGCATTTTTACCCATACATTATTTTATGCAGTTCACTTTATCTTTTGAGTAACTTAAAAGTCTTCGGCTCTACAGTAAGGGTTCCTAAAAACTACTGTGATATGAAAATACAAAAAGCTTTTAAAAATAAATTGTGGAGGACACATTCCATGTGCACAGAAAATTCCATTGTGAGAGCATAAACTTGCAATAACCAAATGTTTTAAGCTGACAAACACCCTCAGGCCTGCAAGCAAAGCATTTAACACCTGTCAAAATAAGCTGTCAGCACACAACACCACATTTTTTTTCTAGGAATTAAGCCTGTTAGACACATAGATTAAATGTAAGCAAGTTGCAGTTTCACTTAAACCAGATCCATGCAGTCTTCAAAGCTGAGTGCAGCTGAGATGTGTCTCCCTGCCAGAACCAGGAATGAACTACTGACAAAAAAATCTCAATCCTTTTTCATGAAGAGAGAAGAACTATTCTAACCAGAATAACACTCCTTGATGGGATAATGTGTTGCATAAAAAAAAAAAACCCAAACAAACCCTCTTGAATTCATCTGAAATTCAGCAGGAAGGTATGAGTGGCATCCAGTATTTTTAGCTGGATGGAGGTCAAATTTTTGTAACAGTGACAAAGGGTCAAGCATATACATGAGGAAAGTCGTCTCTGGCTATTGGTAGAATCACTCTTCACCACACTATCAAATGAAAAATTAAAACTGGATTCCCAGTCTTGCCTGAAAAACACTGACTGATGGGCTGCCGTGGGAACCCTCGTACTTCTTAGGGCTTTATCAGACTGATTTACAGCTCAGTGCTGGCTTAAAGACTGAGCTTACTAAACGAAGTTCATATCCTGGGCTGGTAGCGCAAAGCATATGTAAAACATTTCTGTCCTGGGGCCCGCACTAGGGGCTGAATTCTATTCCCGTGCACAAGATTCGGGTAACTTCAGGCAGATTAGGACGACGCTTCTTAATTCGGAACAATAAATGCAATGTAACAACATGCCTTTGCACAATAGCAATCAGCTCTTTCAGAAATTGGGCAGAGAGGACATAAGAAATGAGTATTAATGTGGGCTCCTGAATGCAAATAGTACTTTTATTACGAATGTGAGCTAAGAACAAGGTACACAAACAATGCAACACCAGGTCTTTGATTGAAAGGTGGTCTGCAATTTGAGAGTAAAGCTTTGTATCTTTGCTAAAAACTTAAAGAAGCATCAGCTTCAAGTTATGAACAGACAACTTTCACAATAATTAATCCTAATGTTTCCTTGCCTGCTCTTTCATTAGATACCTCATTTCTTCTACATTAGAAGGGCAGCATTTGAAGTAATTTAGAAAATAAACAGAATCACAGGAAAATGAAACAAGATACCTGTATTTTTACTATGTCTGCACTAATATACAAAACGTCAATAAAACTTAGTTTTTATCATTAGCAAATCTGAAGTATATACCACATTGTGAAAGACATTTTAGTAGCCTAGCAAAAAATAAGAAAAGAAGCTTCACAAGCAGAAATTAAGGCAGAGAGTTTTTAAATTCCAAAATATCATCTAGCAATACTCTGCTATAATCTAGATTGCCAAAGGGCTTTTAAATTCCAACAGTGAAAACCAATTATAAAAGAAAAAGAAATACTTGCAAAACACGTAACCCATAATCCCTCACACACAGCACTTCACTGCTCTGCAGAACTCTTCAGGCTAAGCACAGTGCTTTTAGTAAACGTGCCTGTGCCCACACCCAAGATTAATTTAAGATGTTTTTGTTCTTCCCATTCCTAGGGAAGAAGGAATGCACTTGCACCACTCTTGACTCTAAGTATATATTTGACAGTCTTATATGCAGGCTAAGGAGAGCACTACAGACACAGTCATAAAAAGACTGGAAGTTACTCTGAAGGGTCTGAAGAGTTTTATTTGTCATAGTGGGAGGGGTTTTCAGGTAGTTCTGCCTTGGACCAGTTAATGGCTATTTGAACGAAGATTAATGAGCAGATGTATGAAATCTGCAGATGACATCAAGCTGGGAGAAGCTGCCAGCACGCTGCGGGGATCTTGGCAAGAGCAGAGGGGTCAGTCAAAAAGTCAATGCAACAATTTCAACAAATTCAGCAAAATTTCAACAAAGTCAAAGAAAGAAACCAAGTGTTTCCTATGTGGTCTGCTGTAGGTGATCCTGCTCTGGCAGGGGGGTTGGACTAGATGATCTTTGAGGTCCCTTCCAACCTCTAACATTCTGTGATTCTGTGTGAATATGAAGTGGGAAGCCCAATTGGCAAAGAGTATGGAGGACAAGAAGTGGGTCACGACAGGGATCAACAATGCGGAGCTACAGCAAAAAGCAAACTCTTGTCCCTGTGCTGACAGGAGTAGACTAAAAACTCTGTGCTATTCAATCCCAATCTGAGAAAAGATGTTGCTGAAGAAGAGCATGAGAGGAATGATGGGCTACAGTACATCACCTACTGAAGTTGAAGCTGAAATGAAGATCCCTGCCAATTACCTAGGACCTGCAACCAAGATCTGCTAAACAGTTCATTTGAGAGACCTACCTGACACTATAATAATAAATTATTACTATTACAGTCTGCTTCAGAAACACACATACTATGTCAAATCCAGTAAATTAACCTCAGAGAAATACATTTGCATTTTCAAATCAGTTTTAATTAGAAAAAAAAAGGTTAGAAGCTTCACAACAGTGGCATTAAGCCATAAATCTTAACTCACAGTGCGTAATTCTGCTAACTCAAATGGGCAACAACAAAATATATTTTCACTCAAACCTTGCGTTCACATGTTATGGTAATTTTAAGATTCCACAGGCACCTGGAGCACCACGTTGGCAAGTTATGCAAGTAATTACTCTTGGTAAAAACAAAGATGCAAATGGTCTTAGCATATACATAAGTCAGTTCACTCAAATTATGCCATTTCATAATAACTTTACTCTAAAGTTCACTTGTTTTTATGTCCCAAATTGATACATACTTGTCTGCATTCTTTGCCACTTTTGATATTAATTTAGATGTTGATGCTACTCTCAGCAGCTTGTTTCGACTGTCATCTGAACTCTCCCAAGCACTGTGAGGTTTTTCAGCAGTCAAGGATTTCTTTATGCTAGAAGAAACAAAAAGATATTTTAAAATGACAAGATAATAAGATAACAATAACTGGAACTGGTATGCAATGGACAGATCAAGCAGCAGGAGACAAAAGCAGAGCTAAGTCGTCCTTCAAGCCGAAGCATGAAATAGAAAAAAAAAGATTAGTCAAAAAGTTCTAACTGGATGAATGAAAACAATTGAGCAAGACAGTTGCCAAATGTTTTATCCAACCCTTTCCATTTCCCAAATGGTCTTACACAGAGACTTGAACAAAGTAACTCCATAACTATATTGCTAATGAATTACAAAATGAGAAAAAAAGAGGCTATAGTCTATTAGCCTTAAGAACAAATTCCTTTCAAAAAAATCATTTGAGGTAACAAAAAAAAGCAGAATTTTCTTTCCTGCTTAACTGTTCACTATCTTTAACAAACAGAGGCAGAACAGTTCTACGTAAGAATACTGTTTTATATGAGTGTTCTGCAGACAGCACATTATAAACCACATTAACGGCTTCAATCTTTTTGAAACAAAATCTGCAACCTTCTTGCACGAAACAGGCAAGCTAGGTTTAGCCCAATACTAGAGATGATTAAATCCATGAATTCTGATGTAGTTTTTCAGCAATCTTACTGTAGCAAATTTACACTAATGGAAACCTGCAAGTTTTGCAGTCAGCTAGTTCATTAATTTAGCACAAATCTTAATCACAGAAAACATGTTCAGAAGTGATCTAGACCAAATTATTCTTCAACCAGATGACTTAGAGTCTGCAGATGTCCTGCTAACTGTATCATACTTCATCCCGTCAGAAATGCTTTTTGCAGGAATTAAGTCCTGATCTGCAACCTTAGAAACGGCAAGCTCCTTCCACAGCACCTCAAGAGGCTGAAAGGCCCTGCGACAAACAAGTTAATCAAATCAAGTTAAACCATTAGGAGACTAAAAAATGCATTCTTTCCCCCCCTCCCTCCACGCTGCAAAAGATTAGTAAGCAAGACTTCAGACAAACACCTTTGCAGTGAGATACCAGGCAGCAGAACAGGCCGCAAGTTCAGTTTCAGACAACTCAAGAGTTTGTGCAAGACACGGAGACAGAGCCTTCACGAGTGTTATAACATGCATCAATCCAGTGAAAGTTTATATATTTATTAGAGCTGTGAATTTGAACAATGCAAGACAACACAATCTTGTGAACTACAGTAAATTTCAGAGGAATAAATTTCATTTATTTAAGAGCTTGTTTCGGTCTCCTAAATGCCAAACACTAAAAAAAACCAAACAAAAAGGGAAAAAAACCCACAGCAAGTGAACTGCATAGTTTTGAAACTCAGAAATAGTCACTCAAATTTTAAAATCCATTTCCTCGATTTAAAAAAGTCATAGAATCATAGACTGGCCTAGGTTGGAAGGGACCTTAGGGATCATTTTAATCCAACCTCCCTGTCATGGGCAGGGACGCCTCTCATCTAGATCAAGTCCTTAAAGAACAACAACAAGAAAAAAAGTGTCATTTTTTTTTGTGCTGAATTCCCACTAAAATGTGTGGGAACTTAGAGGCCATCCTAAGCAAACTGTTATATTCAGTCAAGCCATGGAGTTCTGTGATTCGGTGTAATACCAGAACTTCACTGATGCAAAGAATCTGAATAAAAGTGAAGCAAACCCTCCCACAAGGGAATTGAAAAGGCGAGGTCTGCAAAAAAAAACCCAAACTGCAGTTCTATTATAGAATAATTTGAGAAGAAATACTCCCGAAGAGTTGCAAAGATACTAGTATTTAACAAATACTGTTAAGAGATGTAGTAAATGGCCATGTGCAAATACACTCCAAAATTCAGCTATGCCAGACAAAAACCTGTGAAGTGTATTTTGGGAAGTATCAAGTCAGAGTCATAGTTAAACGTCTCAGAACAATGACTGATTAAGGGTCATCTACCATATTAGAATTTTAACCACAGCAAACAAAAAAATTTTTGTAGTCTAAAAATTTTCCTCAAAAAAAATTTGCATTTTTACACATTTGCTCTCTTGCAATGCATGCTGAATGCATCTGCTCAAAAACCTATCAAGCATTTATTAACTCGATCATGAGACTGGAATTATTTCACATGACTTGTTGTCAAAATATGAACTCAGTATCATTACAATGATTTTCTAGTTCTGTACTGTGGCACTGTGAAAACCTTTTAGCTGGAGCAGAACTCTTGCTTTCTTGAGTTTGCCTGTGTGTTTGCAGAGTCTGTGAGGAGGGCTGGGGAGAAGGTGATGCTTGAGTTTGTGGACTTTGATCATTAGAATGAGATTCCTCTTTTTTTTCTTTCTGTCCTGGAGGTTTTTCCTTCTTTTTTTCTGTACCGCTGTAAAAGAAAGTATAACACAGGAGGGGAAAAAAAAAAAAAAAAAAAAGAGAACAAGCAAATAAATTAAAAAGGTGGGAGAAAACACCCTCTGTGAAAAGATGGGAGAAGCACGTAACAACTTAGAACATATAATCACCAAAAGACGACTTTGATTATTTACTCACTCTCTTCAGGTCAGCACTTTACTAAAATAAGATTCATTCACAAACTTGAAAAAAAAATGTGAGGAAGGCATGGACGATTATTTGCTTATTTTTACTGTGCCACTGTACCAAGTGCTCCGATTTTAACTTTCATCTGAGTATGTCCCTCATTCGCGGGTGCCTCTTCAGCATTCAAAGCGGACACAAGTTGATGCACCACAAGTCTGCTGTCCCTCAGAAAAATACAAAACCGTCCTCTGGTTCAGCTCACCGACTACCTTACCGGGCTGCCAGCCAAGGCTCTGGGCAAGCAAAAAGCAGGAGCGTCACTTGCACTGTCTGCGATTAGCTTAAGCCCGCCACGAAACGATACCTCTCCCTCTGTATTTCTGGAGGTGTAAGGTACCACTTATCTTTTGTGCTGTCACCAGGAGAGTGAGACGCTCTTGCTGGTCCCTGGGTTCACCCCAGCTGCAGCAGGGTTCAAAGGAAATCACCCCTGAAAACACATCACTGTTCTGATCTGTAGTTGACTAACATCAGATTGTCTTTAATGCTTTCAGTAAATGACAGCTAAGAATGCATCTTTATTTCCATAGCACTGTACTTACTAGGTCAACATCTGAAACAGTTTTAAATACCTCATTAAAAACCTAACCAAAGATCCACTAAGCAAGCAGTTAGATTAATTAAAAGGTTTTTTTATAAAATAGGATGCTTTGCAATAGACTGAATCACACAAACAGCAGGACCTGAAAGAAAAGAGTATTCTGTAATACATAGTCTCTATTTTTTCAAGATGTAAAATAAAATTAAATAAATCTTTCAAGATACATTTTTTTAGTGAACAAATGAAGCAAGATATAAACGCCATCTGGAAAGAAAAAAAGAAAGATTTTTCTCTTAGGTTTAAAATAACCTGAAAAGTGGAAAAAGAAATAGTATCCTTCTGAAGGGGAGAATTCAGATTTCTATTCCCTCACACCAATTCCCCCACCCCAAATCCTTGTATAACTGTAATTGTGTTTCCATTTATCTTTCCCCACAAAACAATGAAAAAACAGTAAGATAATATTTGAAATAAATGAATAAAAATGGCCTCCTCATTTTAATGTAATGTTCATAGGATCCTCTTCTTGTTTCATTTGTTATTTCAACTAAAGCGTATCATTTACCACTGAGACAAAGCCCTCAATACTTACATGAGTTCAACTTTTCTAAATGCTTCCAAAGAAGAATTGAAGAACAGGCCAAAATATAAAACATATAAACCCAAAATACATTTATAAGGATTACTCAGTACTTCTTCTGTAAACCATACTGACTAGGTAAGAAGGTCAATATAATCCAAAATTACATTTTCTTTACAGAAAAATAGATGAAAACAAAACAGAAAGAGCTTTCATATTTCTAGAGGGCTTATATGTGAACATGAGAACAAAGACTGAAGAACTCTGGGTTTTGTTTAATAATTTATAGTCCAAAGTCCTTAATTAATTAGAAGCATAAAAATTATTATTATTTTTTAATCAGAAAAGTCACCTTGCATTGCTAGATGCTAAAGCACACTGCACAATCTTAATCTCTTTTTTGCGGTCTGTGGCAAGAAATGCAGTTTAGCAAAATACTCACAATCTCGTCACCGAAGAAAATGAGTCTTTCTATTATTCCAACAGCTACACACATAGACTTCTGCATTCCTTCTGCCACAAATGCAGGATTTCTCACAAAGTCCATCTATTAGCATCTACTAGGACAGACTTATTTTGTGTGTCTGGAAGATAGGGTTCCAACTTTCCCCTTTCCCTCTACTTGCGGATTTTGAAATACAGTCTACTAATAGTAAGAGAGGTGATGGATGCAGGAAGAAAGAGAATACACAAACATAATGGCTTCTGTAATTTGCAAGTCTACAAAAAACAGTCCCACTTGGTCAGAACAGCAGCTCCCATGGCACCATGTTCTGTCTCTGATGATGACATAAAGAGCTCATCGGTGAGGTCATTATCTGCAGTTCCTTTCCCCACATTTTCTTGTAATATCCTGTTTATCACGACACACTAGCAATCCCTTACTTCATCTCTGCGTTCCTCTAGCGCGCTCAGGCAAATGTCACCTGCTGACAGCAGCGTATCATCTAACTTAGCAATTCGGTCTCATATTTTCTGTATTCTTACCCAAACTCGTTTAGCTCACCTCATCCATCTCCTAGAAGTTCCAGGTTCAGCGTGGGAATCTCTTCAACAGCTTCACTGAGCCATTGGGCTCACTCCTTAACTAACCTGTTGGGCCACGAGAGCCACCGGCTTCCCTGAGCTGCAGCACAAGGTATGTCTGGGGTTCCAACGCAGCGCTTTTATCTACCACCTGGTTGTGAGTGGGCTTCTTTGTTTGACTGCCAGTTTAATGTGGAAGTAAATCATGTAGATATGTGGCAGTCTTGGTATTGAGTATCTTTGTGCTGAATTTATTTGGTTTGCTCTCTCCTGCTAAAGTCTTCAGCTTAATAGTATTATGATTGCTATTACAGAGTGGCTCTTCCACTAACACCTCTTGAACTAGGTCTTGTGCAACACCTGAAACCAAATAAGTACAGCACTTTTTCTTGTGGGTTTCTAAAGAGTAGTTGCCCTGGGAAACAGACATTTAATGCATTCAATTCTCACCAAATCCCAGCTTGATGAGGTGTTTCTTCAGTTTACATATGAGTAGTCGCGATCTATTACTATCTATTACAAAATCCTAATTTTGCAGATTCTCTAATTTCTCTTAACACAATGTTTCATCGTTTGGACCACGACACCTTGGCAGCTACTATAGAGAGTGGTCATTCTGAAACATGAAGACTATTCTTACCAGAAGCTGTTTTCAGAGGAATGTTTAGTCCTAAACCAAAAATGATCAAGCAGGTCTTTGTGACAGTCTTCTGCAGTACAAAGTAAGAACCTGCTTCTAAGTGCTAATACAAAGTATACAGCATGTTTCATGTTCCAGAGTGCTTCAACACCTCCACCACAAGTCCATTCCAGACTAGAGGGCTGAAATTTTCCCCGTATGTATGTGACTTCATCTCTGTCACCAGGACATCATCTACCTGTTTATTCTTGGTACATTCCTGGGCTTCAATTTTAGTTACAGCTGGTATTTTAGCATACCTTTGTTGAAATAAGATGTGCTGCACATCATCTTCATGATGTCAGTGTTCAAGTTGGTAGAACAAGGATTAAACAGGCCAGGAAATGAAAGAGACAAAGTTCTCGGAGATGGCCTACAGGGGCCAGAGCCCCAGAAGCATACAATATTAAGACTTCATAAAACACAGACGCTAAACTTCAGCAAGTCTGGACACAAGTAGGCCTTCTGTTGTCTGTGACTAGGTGTATGGCTATGCATATTTAGAACATTAAAACCTATAGGGAGGTTACGGGGGCTGTTTGGTAACTGAAGTGACCAAGTCTCCCTGCTGTACCAGTTCAACCTCCAGCCTGAAGAAAAGCCTGGACAAGCTGGGGTGAGGCATCCCATTACCAGCTGATACTGTCCTTTGGCCTCCCTCCTGTTCAACTGTGACAGGAATGTTAGGAATAGATAAGTTTACCCTAGTTTTAAGGAAATGGGAGTACTACTGACACTCATTTATGTCTCCTACTAGAAGCACTACTTGGTACTGGACAGCTTTGCTGCTGTTATAAAGCCATAAGGCCTGAGATTTGACGTTTTCTTTCACCTTTCTTGAACTAGTAATTTTCCAAGAAGGTAAGTCTATTTTCCTCCAAATACCAAAGTTCATGGGAGAGTGTAAAAAGGCAGGAGAGTGAAAGGAACTGCTGAAAAGGTAACTGAAGAGGGGACTTAAGCCTTTCTAAAGCAAGCCTTGAAGAAAGAAGTCACGTATCTTCAGACACATTGGAAGCACCAAAACCTCCCCTGGACGCTTGTTTGGGTGCCTGGGGAGAGCCACCCTCTGCATATTAAGGCGTTCCTCTTTTGGCCTATCCAGGTCTCCTTTTAAAGACCTTAACTCAGATGAAAGGGATGCCGGCCACTCCACTCTGCTCTTCTTCTGTAGTCAAGTGTGTGCTGAGCAGCCAATGAATCAAGAAGGTGATTCAGCACAAACGCGAGCTGAACACCACGGGAACCGCACTGGCTCTCATCAAAGTGCCAAGAGCCACAGGAGTAAGATTAATGGAAAAGTGCTACGAAATACCTTCCTGCAGGAATGCCTTCTGTCCCTGTGCCTGTCACACTAGTAGATAGAGACAGTGATCACTTTCCTGATTTATTGTTGAAAAGTAAACATAAGGATTCAATAAAAAGCAAGAAATGCAATGCTACACAACGGGAAGAGCAAAGAGCAGGGCATTACTCTTGCCTTCCAAATTCCAAAGAGCGCTAGAGCTGTTTTCTGCTTTGTTCTTATACAGTTTATATTTGCATACAGCATTTTTATTCCCTGAAGTATATCATTTCCCTGTCTTGTTGTATAGCACAGTATTTATATCCACACTAGAAGATAAACCAGCCACTGGAGTTACCAGAGTACTCTACAGAGGCCAAGAATTTGTTCACATAATTTACCACTGTTATAGATTAGAGTATTCTCTGTCCTGGGCCTGTATCTAGCAGTCTGTTCTTCCCAACAAACAGGAATATGTGCAAAACCTACTGATTAAAGAAGCCATGTAATCACTATCTAATAGACCCACAGAAGAAAATGGTTATACAAACTCTGTTTACTGCATGCAGCTGAAGCCATTACAGGGAGGAGAAAAAGCTACTGGTTGGTGCTTAGGCCATTTAACTTGCAAATACACATGCAGTGCTATTTCTACACATTTGAGACCTGATACACATACTCTTGATACAGATTAAGTAGTCGTATCTTGAGTTATGAATTTCTACATCAAAACTTTTATCTTACAAAATTCACTATTGTTTCATAGCTGTTTTCCCACTCCCTACTATTTACACTCCAGACAATGAAGTCAGTTTTGTCCTTTAATGTCCTAGAAAAAAAATAAAGATGCAGATGAATACCAGAAGGAAATTTTTTCCATTTGTATTGGAAATACATTTGCCTGTTTCATCCCTTAATGAAAATGCATTTTGGACACTAGAGAAACACTCTTAATGTATGAATTTTTTTTAGAACTCTGCTGTAAGCAGCCCAACAGCACAGTACATCTCCAAAGTTTATTTGTGCTTTACTAAACTTCAGCAAGCATTTCTGAGGGTCATGCAGAGGCAAAAATCGAACTCTTGCTCGGTTTGGTTGGTCGTTTTTTTTCAAAAAATGTATGATTTCAATTTTAAGAACAAGTTGATACCTTTTTGCAGCAGATGAAAGAGTTTCTTTTCTGGCAACAGAAACAGATGAACCGTGGCTTGTTTTCCTGCTTCCTGTACTCCCATTAGTTATACAGGTCATCGAGATCGCTTCTCGGAGGCTTGGCTGACCTAGGGGGAAAAAAAAAAAAAGAAGTAATACTGAAGAACACAATGGTTTACAGCTATATCCAAAGATTCATTTGAAAAACCACAAGCTCTCAGATGCTGTCCTGGTATCACATCGCAGCAGCTCCAGCGTTCAGGACAACCATCTACCCTATATCCAGTGACATACATCCATGAAAGCCTTAACCTAGGTAGCTGGAGATGGGAGACCTGGCACACTAAAATAGGCAAGAATACGCTCTGACTGGGGTCGATTTCTCTACTGCCATGCTGCCAGCAAATACTTTAATCCAGTGATACGCAACATCTCTTTCCTGTTGTGATTCACAGGGCAAATTCCAGATTACGCCTAGCCTTGGGAAGCTGGTTAGCTCCAGCAGCTGTGGGACAGCAGATCTGATTGTTTTGACTCTGTGCTTCAAAACCATCACAATGCAGATAACATCACATGAGGTTTGCTGCTTTCCATTTGTTTGGGTTTTTTTTTGCTAAAGTTCAAGGACGTTGCAGACAGAAGCCCTATTTACACAGAAAGAATTATTTATGGGCTATGATTCTAAGGATTCAAAAGCCAAGTTTTTCAGCGTATTTTGAGCCGCTCCCTCCATCTTAAAAAGGTGCTGACCTTTGGGTATATGCATTATGGTATAGTTATTAAGTTTCTGATACAGTTCACTCCGCAGAACATCTGCGACATCCAGTGAACATTACAGCCTCCCTCTGGGGATGAATCAAGACTGTCTATGTGAAGAAGACTGTTGTCTGTCAGATGCCCACTTCACTCATTGCAGAAGTTTGAAACTATGCAGTGAATGTGGGAGGGGATTGCAAGGAAGACGGGAGGGAGCAAAGGCTCTTCTATTTAAAGAGCTGAACACTAGCCTGGCAATCGGCTCCCAGACCTGCCTCTGCCACAGACCCTCAGTGAAATACAAGGAATTTTACTCGAACCTGACATCTCACCCCTTCCCACTAACTGTGTGGCTCTCCTTTATTGCATGCCTGTCTTATTTCCAAGATCTTATTCAGAAGAGTTTTGCCTCCTCCTCCCTTCCAAGTGCTCAACTTGTGCTTTTCCCTTCTGAAGGGTTACAAGCCCTGAAAAAAGGCTAGTTATCACATGAGGCATCCAAACACCAGTGGTCACTTTTGATCCCCTCTCTGTACCACATCCCCACTTCACAACCAGCAAGTTGTTACTGCATCTCACACAGTCGTGATGTCCAGTCGCTCTGAATTCAGCACCAAGCACGAAGGACGTGATTGACAGGAAAATAACAGGTCTGTGTTCACGGCAGGCTTGGAATAGTGTGAGATAGATAAGGCATGAGGCCACGCATTGCAGATAAAAGCATGGAGTGAAAAAGCAGTTGGGGAGAATAGACTACTCTGCGCACTGAGGGCAAACTCTCACAGATGCATCACTTGAACAATACCAGCACCTGGTCCGTTTGTCACATCGAAGCTCTATCATGCAGGCTGAGAAGCAACTTAATTCTTATTTTAAACATGCACTTTCCATACGAGAGGTATCCATCAAGGGAATATTAGATTTCAGAACGATTTGGATGAAGGCAGAAATGGGCTGACCCCTGCTAACCATATACTGCTTCAAACACACCAAACAGCGTGTGACCACATCTGAAATTCTGATCAGGAAAGCCAAGAAGAGCCTGCAGAACACCCCAGGCAGAAATGAGAATAAAAGAAATCTGAAGAAAGTAAAGACACACTTAAATATAGAAACACTGCAAAGATCATTGTTCTTCCTAAATTCTGCACAAATCAACTTAGCACGATTACTTCTGAGCAGTACTTCTTAGAGAGTGTTTTATTTGCAACATACACGTTTGGAAAACAGATTCTATTTTAAGAGTTAATATACTGTACAGAACCTCTAAAGCTCAAGAGACATTCACCCCCCCACGTAACTTAGAGGCAAGAAAAAAAGTCCATGAGCTTAAAAAGCACTTCTAGTGTTAGAAGCCTATAAATTAGCTTCTTTTATTTCCAGTGACAAAGTAAATCATCTTCTTTGTGGAGATGCATAATATCAAGGCCTGTGATTCACTCTTGAACTGCGTATGACCTTAACTTCTCCATCTGCTCATCGTAACAGATCAATGCCGCTCCAACACCAGCACGGCTTTCCAGAAACGTGAATCAGGAGACAGAATAGCGATAATTCTCAGTGCGGTGGAGGAAGCACTCGGTGGGAAGGGTAAAGAACAACAGTGCTACAGCCAGGGTACAGGAACTTACTAAGATGGGGAATGAAGTGCTTGTTTTTCCCAAGCAAGGAACACATTGCTATTTTATTCATTGACAACACCTCGAGTAAGTCCCCCCGCTAGGTACAAAAAGTGCCAGTTCCTGCTTACGTCCAAGGACAAAACTGATGACAAGTAAAACTCTGTGTCAATGTATACTCATGACAGGAGTATACACCGCTTCACGCAATGATAGATGCAATAATTAAAAAGGAATCTATACAGCAGTTTCTGCATTACTTGTTTTTCAGTAAAGTGGATGCTGGTGATAGATCTGCAGAGTACTTGCTAATTTCAACAAGCGGCATGCAAAATTACATCTGAGATGAAGTTTATTTAAATAAAGTAAAACTTCTTTTTTTTAATGACTTACAATTATATATAATCCAGATCTCTTGAATCATTAATTTCTTGAAAAAGTAACCAAAACATTTGGACACAGACTAGAATTAATCCCTAGGAAAAACTGCACTGACAGATATTTTTTTTCAAGTGTCAAAAATATGTCAGACTTTTACACACTCAAAACCAATTCTTGGTCAGTCCCAGTTGAGCGTGCCACACTCACTGCGCAATAAAATGTAAGTAACAACAAAAACAATGAAAAAACAACCAATCAAAAAATCCCAAACCGACATCCCTTAGAAAAAAACAACCCTTCCAGACTCTCTCTATATATTCCATTTTAACCACGTATTCAAAAGTGACCCTTAGGTTATTTATTTTGGGAAGGGGTGGGGAAAATCAAGTAATCATTTGCAATTACATGTATTTAAATTTTAAGGAAGAGAAGGAATGGCAAATTTAAGTCCTGTGTGCAGGGGAAGGAGCGCAGCAGCAATCCCGGCTGCCCACGGGGTCACACACACACACACAGGTGGGATCTTCCCAGCCGGGTCATAAGCCCAGCAGGGAAGAAGCTGACCCACCAGACCAAACCCCGCAGCTCTCTTCTTGACTCTTAACCAGGGCATCTCTGCAAGCCAAAAGATGTCAGAAAATCAGCTACGCTGCAACTTTCTTCGCTGCAGACAGCCCTGCAGGGCAGTCCAGCGACTTTGCTTCGCAGACCTGGGAAACAATGACGAGGCACAGGAGATCACGAATTCCAGATCAATGGACTAAAACAATTGAGTTTCCCAGCGCTCGGATTGCACATCTCTGCCAATATCATGTCCCATGTCAACCTGCTAGCATAAACAGTCTGAAATTTTTCAGACTGAATAGCACTCAGCTTTATCTGTTAGCTTGGAACAAAAGCCAGACGTAAACTGAACGTAAAATGAAAGCCAGTGTATGGTGACCAGGACTAAAGCCAAACTGTCAGAGATCAAAGTGGTAAAAAATGTCATTTATGGATAATGGATTCATCTCTGTCCTGATAATTTTCATAGAATAGTTCTCTGTTGAGTTCAAAAGAAGCATTTCATTAACATCTGTCAAGTACACAAGTGTGTGAATGAAAGATAAGTAGGAAAAGACAAAACAGACCACAATAAACCGAGAATCTATTTTCAACTCTTTATCAGCCTTGATTAGCTAACTGGGGAAAAACTGAAGTAAAGCTGTAAGAGACCGTGGTAAGTTTTGAAAATGTGTGTCCTGTGATAACATGACAGCTTTCCTTCCCAAAGATAAATAAGGTACTAGTTCTAAGGATCAGTTAGTAATTCACTTCTTTTTCCCCCAAATCCAAAAGTTACATTTTATTTTATGTTAAATACAGTTTATTATGTTATTAACTGTGTTTCTCTTCCTCAGGTAATTAAAATTTTAAGTAAGTAGCTGCAGATACATTAAGAACTTACTTCTCTGGACATTTCATTAAAGTGGATGTAAAACAAAAAGCTCAACAAATTTGTAATTTGAGAAAAAAAAATTATTCATTTATACTGTTTTCTTAATCTTGCTTTCCTTTTTTTTTTCCAAACAATAAGGCATACTATATCCAAGTCCTTCAACAATCTTAGAAAACTTCACTTTCAGCAAAACTTGACAAAGATTTCTATAGTTCAAGTATATTAAATACCTAGGAGGTTTGCGCAAATAAAACTGATGGCTTGAAGGACAAAAATCCAATTTAGTATTCTTACTAAAGAATCATAGAGTGTGTGCTCAACCACACTATTTGTCACCAGAGAACCCACACAGGTGAGCTGCAGAAAAACAAACTGAAATAGTTCTAAGTGTAGCAGAACATAAGATTTTATCTGCACTTCCTTCCTAAAATAGACATTCAAAATGAACTAGAAGTTATGGTAAAACCTAAGCTTACTTCAAGATTTATAATAAATTATACCAAAGCATTGACTGTAGTCACTGCTTTGCTTCCAAAGTTTCAAAGGATGTCAAATCCCTCAGCTCACAGAAGATGCCAGCAAAGAAATAACTTGGGAGCACTAAGACTCTTTCAAAAAGATTACTGTATTCTGACGGACAGAGAAATACTTTCTTCAGATGTTTCTTTTATTCATCTACCTCACTTACTATGTAAGAGTCAAATTCTGACTGAGACTGCTTCAGGAGAAAAATGTTCTCTTCTTCCATCACAGGAGCAAAGGTTACAAGTCAGGGCAAGATACTAGTTCTCAAGTATTGACCAATATAAATCAGGAAGAAATAATTCAGTTCACTATCTATGGGTTCCACTTCATTTTCTTTAAAAATTCAATTTTAAGACAAAACTAAGTTTTGTCAAACATTGTTCTGGCTGGAAAAATATCAGATGCATTTAATACTTCTTTTTCAATTGAAGCTCAATTTCACAAATCTAAACTGACACCTGGCTATCAAACATACATTATTCGTCATTTCCTATTAAAAGGAAAAGACTTATCTCAGTTGGGACATGTTAACATACAATAGTTTGAGAACGCATAGCTAACGCATAAACATCCCGAGATGCAAGTGAATCTCTCCCAATAGGTAGATAAATTAACTATAATGTTAAGAATAATTAAACATTTATTTAGAGATATCCTACAAAATTTTTCTAGCTAGTGACTTAACCTGTCAACGCACACATTTTTAACCTTAACCGATTGTCCTGGAGACGTAACACTAGTTTTTGAGGTGTCCAGGGGAGCCATGCCCCAGGCTCTGAGGTTTCACTCTTTGGGCAGGTAGTTTAAAACCCACTACCCAGGGAAAGTGAAGGATTCTTTGGCATGGGACAGCCAATTGCTTATTTAAACCACAGATCCTTCTCCTCCTCCCTCCCTACCATCTTATTATTTTGCTACAGATTCCCAGAGGCACCATGCACTTCCTCAACCAATTGCCAAATGAGCTATAACCAAGCAGAGGAAATAAAATTTTAACTATAGTAATTTGAAACAACTCGATATACTCTGGCAAACAGTGATGAAAGAGCTACTCAAGTGTTATAAACAGAAAGCAGTTTTCATTTGGAAAAGTCAGCGGCACCATTTAACTCTTCCAATGCTGCAGTTCTTAGTCTGAGAAGCATCACGGAGAACTGCAGAGTACGGCTCAGGAGAATTTGCCCACACCGCTCAAAAAACCAAAAGCAAACAAATGCACAAAACATATCCAAAACTAAGAAGCACATGGAGAAAGAGTAAGGACACTTATCACCACAACTAGAAAACACTCCTCTACAATTCTCTGAACATCTTCTTCCGCAGACAAGACTATTAGGTTACAGGAGTTAAACCCACACAACTGAACTTTCCTCTTCTTCACTTCTCTTTCCTTAAACAGTTTATTCGGTTAGTGACCCTTACTTCACTGATAATCTCTAGATCCAAATTCTTTGAATAAAGGAAAATATATTAAGAACATCAAGAATAGCAAGCATAATAGAAGAAAAATAAAATATTGAAGAAGACAGAAAAAATGGGGAAGAAATGCAGAAAGAACAGATGGCACTAAACCCAATACCTGGAAAATACATTACTATCTCAAGAGTATCATTATTTGTTATGTGAGCATACAGCCTGCAAACTTCAATTTGACTATTGTCATGAGTAAAATGACACACCTAGAGCTTGCCAGGATACTTTTAGTACCATGCATAAGAGTCTATATCCTACCTCTACCATAAGTATTTTCCTATTTACACTTCTGTTTTCTGCTCCTTTAACATTCACCACTTAGACAATATAAAGAAGTACCCAGTTATTAGAACAATTCTGCACATTAAAATGTGTTAAGACTAAACCTAAGTCTGTCTTATGCTTTCATTAATGAAGCTTGCTGAACACCTAAAGTCAATTTTTGTTAATATAAAGCAAAATGACTTAATGCTATTGAAATGAAACCATTGTTCAGATGAGGTAAAAATTACATCTGAAGCGCTTTGCTTACATTAATGCAATGAGATGGAATTTGATGCAAGACAGTAAAACTGTTCCTACTGAAGAGGTACACCATTTCACATGAGAGAAAAGAACAAGAAAGGAAGGAAAATTACAAAAATCCACTGCACAAAGGAAAAACGTAAAAGTAAACAAAAGAATCTGCATTTCCAGTACACAGCTGCTTTTGTGGGTCCCCAAGATCACTGCCTTAAGTAAAATAAATGACCCTCATTCTGCCACCAGCCTGCATTGTCATGGGAGACTCTCTCTGCAAACAGCCATCCCCTGCTTCAAATTTATCTTTGTGAGTTGAATTTGTCCAAGCAGTAAGAAACGCGTCTTCCAAACTTTAACCTGTGACAAGCCTCCTCGTTACTACTTCTGAGCCCAGAAAAAGGACACGAACTCTTTGTTTCCCTACAAGCAGACAGCAGACGTACTTTCTGGTAGATGGTCACTTTTTCAGGCAAGAACTCGTACCCCAGTGATACGATTAGTCTGAGATATTTTACTGGTGCCATGGTGTGCCACAAACTTGTCTCCACACCCAAAGCCTGAATGATGAGTACTCCTGTTACACACATTTTGATACCCTGGAAGATTTTAATAGGTTTACCAGGCACCAGCTGGGAGCCAATCTATCTTGCTGGCAACCGCAAGTACCAGACTGCTTTACACTTTCCTTTTCTTCAGTGTCCAGGTAATCTTTGGTTTTGGAACTTTTTGTGAATGTTAACAGCATCAATCATGAATCAACGGCAGAGACATGTGGCAACAAGAGCACAGAGCTGCCAAAAGTAAAGAACTTCCCACCAAAGAAATTCTTCTTACCAAGCCACCTATTCAAAAAGAAGAGAGAAAGAGATAGAAAGGGAAAAACAAAACAACCCTCCCCCAAAAATACCCAAACCAAAGTAAACGAAAAATGCACACTACAAAACCCCCAAAGCCTGTAGCTGCTGAGACCTGTTCCCTAATCAAGCCCTTTCACATTTCTAATCCGCAAAACTGTACTTGCTGGAAATGTTTCTTTTATGCAGTTACTTTAACTGTGTGCAGAGAGAGAGAAGTACTATTGTAGTAGCCTTTTAATTCTGAAAAAAAATCTCTATTTAGAATGCCTTTGCATTGAGAAAAGAGGAAAACAAGCTTTTCACTGTGCAGTAACAAACAAGTGTTAATTCTGTTGCAATCTCTACTATAGGTTATTTCCCTCATACAGTATCACCACTTCATGCTTTACTGAGAGACACTATATTGGCTAAAAAAATCTCGCCCTTTAGCTTATCTCATACAGTTTGCAGATCACCTATTCCTGTATGAAGCACAACTTGCTTCTGAGACATGGCTAGACAGACAAAATCATAGGTAGCAACCTCCTCACAGACAGTCCATGGGTTAGAAATAAAGATCCACCCATGCCCATGTCAATTTTTCCACTGAGGTCTGAACTAAGCTCCAAAAGAGCATGCAACAGCAATGTAGGAGATAAGGAGAAACAAAGATCACAAGGATAATGCAAAAAAAAATTATCTTCAGCTATGGTCAATTCAATCTGCCAATCTAAAATGAAGGGATAAGAAAAATATGAACAGAATTAGCTCAACAGATACACAATGCAGATAAGCTAACACAAAGAATGCAGAGATCTTTTTTCTGCACTAAGGCCATCAACTTCAGAATGAGAAAAATCAGTGAAAGTGTCTGAGATTTGTCTGTTTCAGCATGATTCACAGTCTGTTCACAACATTTATCTTTAGCCTATAAAAAAAAAAACAACAACTCTCTTGAAAGATACTGCTGAAGTGGCACCAAGAAAAAAATTGGAGAGGTTTTAGAAAACTCATTTCAGCAGCAAGTAGGAAAGATTCCTTCAAAGTAGGTTAGATACTGTTTCTTACTCAGATTAACTCTTTTCTCTGATGGGAAGAATCACAGAATCATAGAATGTTTTAGGTTGGAAAAGACTATAAAGATAATCTAGTTCCAGCCCCTGTGTTGTCGGCAGAGACACCTCCCACTAGCCCAGGTTGCTCAAAGCCCCGCCCAGTCTGGCCTTGAACACTTCCAGGGATGAGGCATCCACAGCTTCTGCGGGCAACCTGTTCCACTCTCACAGAAAACAATTTCTTCCTAATATCTAATCTACATCTACCTTCTTTCAAACCATTAGCCTGCATCCTATCACTACACCTCCTGATAAAGAGTCCTTCCCCTTCTCTTCTGCAGGCCCCCTTTCAGTACTGGAAAGCCAACATAAGGTATCTCTGAAGCCTTCTCTCCTCCAGGCTGAACAACCCCAACTCTCTCAGCCTGTCCTCATAAGAAAGGTGCTCCAGCGCCCTCACCATCTTCTGTAGTCCTACTCTGGACTCACTCCAGCAGGTCCGTGTCCTTTATAGGCTGGGGGCTGCAGAACTGAACACAGCACTGCAGGTGGGGTCTCACAAGAGCAGAAGTAGATAATTCAAGATGGCTTTTGCTGGTACTATGATTCTTTTAAGCTCAATTTATTATAAAAGTATTTATCTCACTGTGCTGGCATACTTCAATCTAAACACATCTCTTTCCATGTATTAGGAGATACACAGCTATTCTCCTTACTCATTATTTATGTCAGCATATATTTAAGGGCCGCTGTAGAAACAAACACTTCTGTGAATCAAAGACTTAGCTTTTTTTTAAAAAAAAAAGAAAACCTGTCTATAATTTAGCATGAGAGTGCAATTGTTAGAATACAGAAATGCAGATAAGATCTTGACAGGATCACAGCCACCAAGAAGAGTTTTGGATGAAAACATTTACCTTCACAGCAACAATGACTTGTCTAGCAAGAGCCTGTTACGTACCCACAAAATACTTAGAAAAAAAATTAACAGGACTTGAGTGTTACAACAATTCCAGTCTTCTGCCAATCCTACTCCTTCACAAAAATAGTACATTTCTTTTTGTTAAAACAATTCAAGAGCTCTTTATCTACTGAATGAACTCAAAATAGAGAAATCAAAAGTAGAACCTAAGGTTCTATTATGTATCAGCTTGTTTGGAAATATTTATTAAAATATCAATGTTTAAGTTTAAATCAATATTAATCTCAAGTTCATTCTTCAAGTCTAAAATTAGACTTGTACAAAATCCCAGTGACTGTATGGGAACATTTTATTTCGTGACATCTTTATACCATCCATATGCAGCTGTTTTCATGATAAGCAGTGACGTTAATGTGTTGCCTGGTGGCATTAAATAACTGAACACAATGGGGACATATCCACCACAAATTAAATATGGTGCCAATTAGTCATAACTCATTAAAGTTCCATTTATTAACTCATATGCGTACATTTTTGCTGCTGCCTTCACTTCTTTCTTCACAGTTACATGCTGTCCTCACTGACTGGTAACGTGACAGCAGAAACCTGAACATATTTAGATATTCCACCCTCTGTCTCCCCAAGAAATAATTAATTTATTTTTCACTGAACAAATTTAACTGAAGAACTCAATATGGCCCCAAGACTCTGAGAGCCCCAGTAAGCAGATGGCCCCAAGGCATTCTGCAGAACACAGACAGTGTTCTCCTAATGTCCAGCAAACTCCTGCCTGCATGTGGAGTTTGCTGGGCATTAGAGAACTCCAAGCCAAAGATCTTTAGCCATGTCTGTGCACATCCCCGCTCCTCTGCAACTAAAGGGGAAGAATAAGGTCCTGCACGTTTTGCCCACAGTTTTCCACTTGGCTGTTTTCTTTTTGTCGTAATGGACAGCTGACAGCAAAGAGTGATTTAGTCAAAATACATGGTAGAGTTCTATTTACATAGAGGTAGAGAAGGAAATCTGTCTTGATGAGACTGGAGATGCATAAAAAAGCAGCATTTATAAGGAGGGATGACAGTCAACCATTTAGCAAGCAAGAGAGAATGACAGGATTCAGAGGCCAAGCCAATTAAGAATCATCACTTCCTTCCATCTGGCAAAGAGACTGACGAAACACTTAATTAAGGAATCTGATCTCTCTGCCACATCTAAAATAATTCAAACTTCCAGCATTTTCAGCTTTTGCATTTTCAGTCTGTATAACGCAGCCATTCAAAGAAACACAGGCTACGATCTGACAGTTCAGTGTTTTCACCCGCATGGGTGTAAAGAGTGTACCTCAAGGCTGAAACACAGGAACTGAGCCCAGAAAACTCTCTGTTGCATGGTTTGATGGGGATACATGAATTTATGGTGAATTAGAACTGTGAATTATCTGAAATATGATCTAACCTTTTATTTAATCAGAAGCCTAACACAGATCACAAACATATATAGCCATAGTTGTCTCTGAATACACAATTCTGAGTTGGAATAAATTCAAGTAAGTTGATTCATAGTTCTCTAAAAGAGCAAAGGGAATATCCACATCAAAAAAAGTATCTAAAAATCAGTGCACACAGTATCTAATTTCTTTACTTTAAAACAATGCTATATATTTCTAAGTTGCAATGTAAAAAGTACTAGTCTCTAACCAAAAGAGTTAAGATATTTCTAAGGGGCTACGTGGCCACTTCTTACAAGAAACCTACTGGTGGTGAGTTATCTCTGCAAGATGAACAAAAATTAACTATATTCCAAAAGCTTCCTGTTTGGTGGCAATGTGTTTTGGGTTTTTTGTTTTATTTTTAATTTAGGAGCAGGGGGAAATGAAGCCTCTAATACACGCCCTTCAGTTGAGTAACTTCAGGGTATAGTCAAAAGCTGAGACTCTGAACTGTTCATAAGCCCCAGAGCCCCTGTGGCAGGTTAAAGACAACAGCTATAAAGCATTTTACCTTTTAAATTAAACCAGGAACCTTTTAACAAGAAGTAAGGTAAGTACATAAAAATGTTAGCAAACAGCAAAATTAGTATGAGTATTAGCCATAAAGCCACTCTCAAGGAACATAACCCCTCCAGCTCAACATATACTTGCATTTCCAAATGAGACAGAAAAAGGAAGAAAAGAAGTGATCACTGGAGACCATTCTATATGAAAACATTCTGACTCTAGAAGGAATTTACCAAATATGGGCTTACCTTTACTTGGTGCTGCTTTTCTCGCAGAAGCTACATGGTCTTCAGAGATAGCAAGACGTCTCAGCACATCAGCCAACGCTGCTTTTAGCACAGTGATTTCATCTTCTTGTTGCTGTACTCTCAGCTCCAGGGCTGAAAGACGGTCCTGGACATCAGACGTGCTCGCAGCCGAGATGCTGTCATCTGCACAGTGGGAAAACAAGAGTATTAAGAGGCATTTAACTGTTTTGTTCAAAACTAGAAGCCACCGAAAGAAGCACGTACAGCATGTCTGTCCCATCATTTTGAAATACTGAAGTCGTTGATACAAACATGTTCAGTTTACAAACAAGTAATGAATGTTATGGTAAACGTATCAAATTAATGTTTCAAGACACAGATTTTACTAATCATTAGCCAAGAGATAAGACTTAAGGAACGTCTCCCTATTCAAATCAGAAGAGGCAACACGCTTTCTGTTAAAATAGTGTAGAAAAACCCCATGCTTTCCAGTAGAAGACTGAAATTAAACTTATTTAAATACCCAACTGAATTAACTAAAAAGGTATAAAACTGTGATAAAATTTTGCAACATGTTCTTTTGGAACCATTGAAGAATTTTAACTAAGATTCTTAATATTAAAGCAAGTTGTAAAGGTTAAAAAAAAAATCCAGCTGAATATACAAGTATTGCTAGCCATGATGTAATTACACCAAGTGGCAATCTCAATTTAAACAATCTAGATCAGCGTTCTTAACTTCAACTATTTCTCTAACTTTTTTCACATCACCATCCTGTACATGCCAAAAACACGACATTATAGCATTTGGCCCGAAGTGAACAAAAAACTAAATAGTCTACAAAAATGTTCCAAAAATCTGTTCGGCCACACAGAGATAGATTAGCATTGAAGGCACAATTCAGTCAAATCTATTCTTCAGTGGTAAAAAGGAAATTACAGCTTCTGCATGCTCTTTGCCTTTGACAGCTCTTTGTACTATTTCTGCCAAGCCAAAATAACACGTATTTTTGTATTTTGGCTGTTCCGATAAAACAGAGGCCAACCACTAAAAAAAACCTGTAAAAGAATATTTTGCTCAATCACAAGGTACTGAATTCCTTGCCCATCCTCATTTAGGCTTACTAAGAACTCAAGAAACTTCTAACACAGGTTTACAAAATTTACCCGTATCAAACAAACAGACAGTATAAGACCATATTCTAAGAAATATATGCAAACAGTGAATTTACATGTAAGAGTAAATAGCTGGTACTACTACTGCAATTAAATACAATCTAAACCTTAGCTCACTAATCTTATAAAGACATGCTAAGAAAAAAAAAAAAATACAAGCCGTAATCCTAAAACTCTCTTTTTCACTAAAAATAATCTCCATCTTGGAAACTCTTGCATAAGAGCGCTTTTAAAACAAACGTAAGCAACAGTGATCCAAATCCCTCCAATGAATTAAATGTGAAAGAGATTAAGGAATTTAATGCCAACCTCCATTCACTTAAAACATGATATTCACTACTGAGGGGCAAAGAACTGAATCAACCAAAATCAAGATTCACAATAGTACTTCCACAACACTAACAAAATTCCTACAAGGAATTAGTAAAACAAACTGATATTAAGTAGTGAAATGTATTCACAATTATTATTAAACTGAAAGGAACAGTTAAGAATATACACATAAAACAACACCTACAAGGCAACAGTTTTGCTGCGCAGTCCTACATTTCCAACAGTCTCTCAATAGCTCACAAATCCAGACCAGAGACACCTCTCTCTGGTTGGCAAGGACTGCGTAAGATTCTTTTACTAAAAACTCATTTTCAGAACATAACCCCCCACCCTTTTTAAAGAGCCAGTGGAAGTTCCTACAAACACACATACCTACGCAGCATATAAAAAGGAACTAAGGTAAACTTACATTAATTTAAAAAGAAAAGCTTTCCTTTGGAGAAGTGAATTGACTTAAAGAAGTAGTGTATAATTCTTACTTTTGTTATCCTTACAACATCAACCTTAAAATAGATGCAGCGGATCAGTTAAAATGAACACTGGGAAAACAATGACAATTATTTTCAAAATATTATCATCTTTATAACTCATGTTACAATGGGTAGCAGTCCAAACAGAAGAGCTAAGTTTGACATTTCCTCAAAAAAAGGAAAAAAAAGAAGAAAAAAGGAATGCTTATTTTTTTCCTTTCTTGTCTGCCAAAGCTTTCAATTAATGAACTATTAAAAGGTCTTATAGTGGATAAATTATGGATAAATTCCCAGGCTGTATAAATATACAGCAGATCACTATAAAACATTTGTAAAAGTAGTAAGTAGCTATGTCAAATCATCATTTTAGAAGCCAGACATTACTGTGTTCCCTGTGTGGAGTCCAAATAATAGTAATTACCAAACCAGGAAAGGCTCCACTGTTGGTCGGTATCTCTGATGAGCACACGTGCAAGTGCTCTGCCTGACATGGGAATCTTTTCTCCCTAACAACTACTGACTAGACTGTTTCTGCTGAACCCCAGCACCCCAAAAAGGGACACATTAGACACCTCCTGCGCCTCTCAAAGCCACGGTTATATCACTAATTAGTTCGAAGGAGAACAGGAGAGCAAATCCTTCTGCCCTGTAAGGGTAAGCTGCCATCCATCAACCTCCTCAACCTATCCAGTGAGACAGTAGAGTTGGACAACATTTACCTCTGTGACCTCTGTATAAACGTGGCAAGAAGGTGAAGCCATTCTGCCGATTCAAAAACAGGCAAGGAAATGGGCTGCGCGTGTCCGGTGGGAGAAAAGAGGTTTCAAACCACCAGCAGCTGCTTTGCACTGCAGAGAAGGCACATACGACACAGCGACTGAACCAAGCTGGATAGCAAGAACATCACTAGGAAATCAAGCATATTTTAGCTGATCTTCTAAAGAACACAGTAGCGCTGGGAAGACATTTTATTGTTCTTTATCACCCTACAGAAGCAGCATCTGGTTCAAGTGATGACAATCACGTATTACCCTGGCAACTACTAGAGAATTAAAATGAATGATTCCCAGCCCAAACACCTCACCCATGACAGCAAATATTCAACTGAACTTCAACATGCCCTTCTTGGCACTGTCTTGAAAAGTAAGTCAACTAGGGATTAGTTCAGAAGAAGATGCCTTGAAATTAAACACAACTGCAATCCTTGAGGTGATTTTGACACATCTGCACAATGCAAGACTATACTTTTTTTTCCCTCCACAGAGTTTTCAAAATCTCTTCCAGATTTCGCATTCTGTTAAAAACACATTCTCACAACCTAAAGAACTACTTCAAAAGAAGTTTAAACAAAAAGCTTCCTCTGAGGGCATTCCTTTCCCCCTTCAGAGAGGAACGAGCTCTTACACAAGTACAAAGTCACTTGTAAAGCAGAAGTTCATCTCATCCATCCCTCCCACTTCTAAACATCTGTTCTTTCCCTTGTGCTGTCTTGAACACCCATCCAGACCTTCTGTGAGCCATTTTTAATTACTAAAGCAGAGGGAGAATTATTCTTTTATTTATTTAAAGAGGGAAACCAGTTAAGGGAATATAACAAGAAATTTTTACTACAACTATTGATTCATTAAAGTCATTAATTTTAAAACTCAGTTATTTTTTATTATCTAAGCACTTCATTATATGAGCATCATTTCTGATGTGCTGAGCATGTTTCCCAAGCTGTCCATACCCTGTGCCTCTAAGGGAGCCACTGGGAACAGAAGATCTGTTACGAAAAAAAGCATCACCTGCAGTGCTTCCTGGTAGTAGTGAGGAGACATCCACACAGAAATGGATCTAAGCTACTTCAGTCTTGAAAAGTGGTTTAAGATAAGAGTATTGGTACTCAAATGACTGGAAAACCGTGTTGGATTGAAACAGTATCGTGTTGTAACCTTCAAAGTAAGATGTCTTGTTATTTTATCACAGTTTGCTAATTTGATTTTTAATTTTAGCCATTAAAACATCAACTCTTCTCCTGCTTTTGGAGTAAGCAGGGCTGTATATGGGATGCAGTACTCATGAGACATCCGGATAACCCTAAAAATTAGGGTTCATTTTTCATAGCCAATGAAGAGCACTATGCTGCACGGGTGTCCTCACATTCAGATGCATCAAATCACTCTGAGCAGACAGAAGAAAGCAGCAGCTCAAACCATCCCTTAGGCTTCGGTGAGGCACGTCAAAAAGGGTATCCAGTACATGGCAATGGTACTTAACAAACCTCCCAACCCACGTATCACTCTTCTCCTCACACGTCACCAACCAGGCACATGAGGATAACAGCACTGGAAAAGTATCAACCTTCATCACTCACTGCCTGGGAGAGATCTGAACCGGTTGCATTTAAAAAAAAAAATAAAAGAAAAAAAAAATATCTTGCTATTGAACAATCTATCCGGGAGGCTACACAACAATTCCAGAGCATCCATTATCACTTCTCTGAGTCAATTCCTCCCAGCCCCGACTAAACATAAGTAAGGGCTTCATTTTAGACACAAGCAACATTTCAGAAAAACAAATTCTACTCTAGCACAAGGAAATTAAAGCCACAGGGTGGAAAATCCTGCACTTTATCCAATAAAGCCACACAAACCACAGATATTTTTAAAATTCTGCCTGCCAATGCACCCACACAGTTTTCTATGTTTTCCCCAGAGTGGTACAAGTCTTCTCTTACAGAAATGCAACATAAATTACTTGGGCTGGTATAAAGCTCTGGCTCGCAATTTCAGAAGGTAATTGGCCCAAAAGCCCTTTCTCACTAAGACTATAATCTATCCATGTGTGTAGGAAGGTATGTATTTGCACAACTTGTGATTTTTATTCTGAAGAGTAGTGAATAATTTGACTCTGGATAAGGCTTACATTTCCAGAGAGATAACTGATAGATTTCTTTTCCTACTATATTAAGTGAAAGAAAATTCGCTGTAGTTTTCTGCAGCTCACTTGTCTTATAAATGGCTTACAAACGTGAGCCATGGAAGGAATATGAGAAGGGGAATTAAAACACACAACACACACACACACACAAGTTTAAAAAAGCTTCTTCCCCTTTCCCTCCGAAAACAATACTGTATTAATTTCTGATGTATCCCTAGAAGCTAGATCTGGTGGCAAGGAAATGGAGTGGGAAGTTGTCCTTTCCTGCAAATGCAAAACTCAGGTCTCTAACACTCTGGATGGCTCTACATATTTTTAACCTCCTCTCCTACTTTTTCATTCTCGCTCCCTAATTTCCCAATTTTTTCATTTAGAATTATACAGAGTGTGCTGCTTGATCTGGGTACGAACAAGTCACTGACTCCAGACAGTGGTCCCCAACTCACGGCTATTAAAATACGTGGCACATCAGACTTCTAACACTAGCTAAGCCTGGTATTTTATCTCTTCCACCAGTATTTCTTCTGGTTTTCAGGAAGAACGCTTGTCACATGGCTCACTTGCTCTGGGTTGATGCTGCAGGAGGACCATCATGTTGAGAAAACTGTCTTTCTAGAGCAGCTCATTAGACTGTTTAATGTCTCATAGTTCAATCTTACCGTAGCCCCCTACGTGCCAGCTAATAAAACAGATGTATTACTCTCCACTAGCCCTTCACAAGCCACATTAAACACAAGTCCACACTAAGCCGTGAGTACATTTGCACAGATCTTACTGCAGAAACAGAACATAAAATGAGAGTGCAATGGACAGTGCATAGTGCCTTAAACAGAAATGATTATCCCAATATGCCTCTTTAATAATAAACCATGTAATTAACTTATTATTCACATCAAAATATAGCAATGCAATTCACCATGTTAACTGATGTATACAGAGCTTGGCCATAAAAAAAAAAAAAATCAACAAACCAACAAAAAAAAAATAACAACCCTCACTCAAGTATGAAAATCAAGACTGTGCCTAAAAACCTCAGTCAAACCCGTGAAAATGTAATTTACGCTGTTAAGAATTTATGCATGACTTGAATAAATGTAAACTGGCCCATCTGGAATAGATCAATCGACCTACCTTATCTGTATGTATAGATACATACACACCCCAAAACTCAATTTAAAAAAAAAAAAAAGCCATAAACTATAAATTTTAATCATTAAAGCACTGCATTTATTTTGTTTTTAATAACCAACAAAGAGAAATAACTACACTTGACAAATTCTCCTTAGGAATTTTCAATTAAGCATGACATGTACATTATACAACTGTAGTGTTTTGTGTGGATCCATGAGTAGATTCTACCCTATAGCACATGAATATTCTGCAACGCACCAGTCACTACTGATCTTTGCTACCTGCAAACTGCTCTATGTTCTACCTAAAGCGACTTCATGCCTGTGAGCCTAATACTGCACCACTACATTACAGAGAACACCACCCATGTTTTCAGGCAATCTCATTTTGAAGGGTTCATCTGACATGTAAGATGATCTACTGCTTCATCCACAGCAATTAGCAGTTCTACTTGTGTATGCTAAAGCGATTTGTGCACACAGGCTTTCAGATTTTTTTTTCTTCCTGACATGCAAAAGCAAGGGAAGGAGAAAGACTAAAAGACGATACAAAAACATCCTGAAAAAACAACTTTGTAATAACCACAAATTATAGCTGTTATGACAAAAATATTTTTGTAATAATCCTGTGCATCTGCCGCTGTAAACATTCATTTTTAATACAGATAATCTAGAAATACATCAGCATGAGATTCACAGGGCACAACTCCACCCATGCAGTATTTGACCCACATGAATGTTCAGCTTGCCCACGTATCCAGTAACTGCATTACTTATTCCGCACACAGGTTTTAAGGAGAAACAAACCAGACTTTATACTTGCCAATACTAGTTTTGATATGTAGACCGAGAAAACAAAAGCAAGCCAACATACACACTTCTCATATTTGACATTGGTATCCCTGTAAGTACTTGAAGAGGCAGGTAACCACGCTGGCTCCCTCAGGTATCCTTCCCCAACCACACGCTTTGTATCAGCTCCACTTCCATTAAGACACATCTCAACAGTAAGACCATTCATGGGGTTTTCACCACCTGCTACTTCAAAAGCCTCATGCTTTAAAATTATTTTTCTTCCCCTAGCACTGCTTAGCTCCTGACATTGATAAACTTTTCTGAAGCTTAGGACTCTTCAATGCTTGGTCTTCAACCAGCAGGTTGTGTCCTTGCCTTCCAAACTGGCATTTCTGGTAAACAGATGAGCAACCTCCACACTCCATAGACAGAATTTGTGGTGGACAGAGGCACCTGCTTGGGAACCCCCTTATAACTAGCTCAGCTGCAATCTCAGTCACCTCCAACTCTTTTTAATACCTGATGTCACCTTATTTCCATGTCACAGTAAGAGAAAGAGAGGGGCAGAGAGCACATCTTTTCTAACACATATGCTTGGAATTTCACATAAGCAACCAGAGAGACAGCTGCAATGAGCTTCTCTACTGCAAGTTACACGTGCGTTAAAAATAATGCTTTAGCACACACGTATTAGTATCCCTTTGTTGAAAATATTTCATGTTGTGCTAGAAGTGTTAGAACATTTCCATGACAAAATGCTAATTCAAAAGTTACAAATTAATAATTTTGCCAAGCACGGAAGTACACAGGATAAAAATTTCAGTGCCTGGAGTTCCCTTCCCCTACCCTCCTCCATGCCAAAACTGATCTGGTTAAACTTTATAAGAAAACAAATTTTTCACATGCTGAAGAGAGGACAGATTTCTCAGGTCTTTCCTCTTCACCAAGGGCTCTGCCACCACTCATCTCCCTGCACCATGAGCAGATGGCAGCCCAGCCACCCATGGATAAACTCAACCAGCTCCAGCTTTGCAGAATGAAGGCAAAGCCAGACACCACCTGGGGCCCCAGGGTGGCCAGAGCTGGACACCCAGAGCAGGGAAGAATCCCCACCTCCGCACTCTCAAGGCCACACGAAGGAAGAACCTGAATGTTCTGCTGAACCTGAAACACTGGACGGGAGTAGGGAGAAGCGCTGAGCTCCTACAAGTACCTCACACCAGCAGCAATCAGGCTTTTGAGACGTCCAACCAATGCACTTTTTTTGAGGCTGTCCAACCTATGGGCTTCGATAATCAAGTCTTCCAAGTTTCAAATTGGGCAACTGCTTAATTAGAAAATTGGGTAATTAGCAGATGCTTTTGACCTTAATCTCTCTTAACTTCATTCTTCATCTAAACGTAAGCATCATCCCACACCGCATTAAATGTTAATTAACGCTTGTGGGCTACTGAGCCACTGCCCTAAGTGCTGTAGCAAAGACAATGCTGAAATCCATGCACTTCTTTGAAAAGGAAGACTAAAAGCCTTGACATAAAAGTAATATAGGAAGCCACATAAAGAAAATTAAGTCAATTCAAAACACTGAGCAACTGCTTAAAACACTGAATGATAATGATAACCGTGTTCAGGCTCAGACAAAAGTACCGCTACCCAAAACATGACAGAAGTTCAGCAAGCATCGCAAAGTTCACGAAGGAAAAAAGGAATAATCCGAAATACTCTGGTTTTCCTGGAGTATTTTGCAAACTTGTTTACACACCAGTTACGTGGCAGGCAAATTAGTTGGCCTGAAGACTAGTAAATAGAAAAGGGGGAAGGAGAGAGAGAAAAAGGGGAATTAAAAAAAAACAGATTAAAAAACCCAAACAAATTTCAAATAGAGCAGCACTTGCCTAATTCCACCTTCCTCTGCACCCTCCTGTCCCTCCAGGGCCACTTTTTTTTTTTTAATTGCTCTTGTCAGTGTGATGGTGCTAATTACTTCTCAGAGACCTGCCTGTGTGTTTAGCATATCTTTTTTTCCCAGTATTTAAGCCCTCCTGTGAGTTTCCAAGCTATATTTCCAAAATAGATTTCTAATGCATGTTTTTCCAGTAACATGCAAATAAAATCCAGTTTGCAAAACATTCAATCTTTAGGTTGCAACCTTGCAGGGAAAGACAAACATTCCTCATCACTGCAATGCATCTCCTCTGCTGCAAAACATTTAATTCATTAGTATCAACATACTTTTAATCTGAAACTTATGGAAACCTTCCAACATCTCAAACATTTATTGCTTATTCAGGCAACAAACTTATCTGAGGTTTAGTTTGTGGTGTGCTTTTAACAAGCACATTTTTACCCTGGAGGAAAGCTATTTCTACTCTTTAAGCTTGCTGTATTCTCACCAATACTAGGGTATAGTTTCAGCAGCAAAACAGAAAAACATTGAAATCATTAAGTGAGATAATATCAGGCAAAGCAACAAACCTTCTTCTTTTATGGATACAATTTATTTTGTACTATGCAATGTTTATTTGCAAAATTTTAATCATCTCAAACCCTGAAACACAAATAATTTCTAGCTCCTGTTATCTATCAATCACAGTAGACATTATCTCTGTAAATAGAAGTGTTGGAACATTTCTGAAATTTGTTATACTGGCTGCTTCAGTGTGCTGCTTTTTTTTTTTCCTTCCCCCAGGACTCACAACTATCTAATTTGTAACATCAAAAATACCACTGTACAAACTAAGTTCCTTTGATCTCATTCTGCGCTATTCTAAGGCACTCTATCATAAATGCCACTATGTAAAATTCCAAGTCAGGAAAAAAGAGTCCTGGCCTACTTCATTAATTTCCAAAGAAACATGATTTTGTCCATATTGTCCACTTAGAAATCCGGGATGTACAGGTTGTGCAGCTGCCAGCAGTTGCTCCTGTTTCACAAGCAATAGGATGTTATCTTGTAGATTTAGCATTACATTTACACAAGAAGAATCGTCTCCGATGGGCATGCGTGCAAAAATATCAGTATTAAGGCACTGCCACGTAAGAGAGATTCACTTCTTCATATTTGATGTGGACACAGCGAATACTATCATCACCCACTTTCATCCTCCTTCACACTTAAGGGAAAGCTGCCCAAGCCTGTCCTTCGTAGTGTCATTTCACGCTCAAAATTCAGCTTTGAAGTGGAGACACCCCTGCTCACCAGCACTCCCCCAAATTCACAGCAAGCCTCTCGTGGGTGCCAGGGCAGCAGGGCAGGATGAAACACTTTTCCCATGGGACACAGCCCTGTCACCCCCTTCCCAGGGAAGCTGGGGGCTCTCCACAGGCCACCAACACACTGCAATTTGCTTTCGTGGTGCTGACACCGCCTTGGGCTCTTGAACCTTCCTCTCCCAAATCACTCCTCTCTCCCCTGCGGGGGGAAGCATTCCCTTTCGGCTCTGCTGGAAAGAGCAGGATCTGGCAGGTTTTTGTGCTTACACCAGAGGAGGAAAGAGGGACCAGGGCTGGTATATCCAGTAGTGTGCTTGACAGCTCTTATCTCTCCAAGTCACAGGACACAGTGATTTCAGATAAAGGCAAAATCTTTTTGGAAAGAGACTTAACAACTCACTGCCTTATCTTAGTTTTCTGGTATTTCAGGTATAGGAATTCCTTCCTCTTAGTCACAGCCTTACGCAGCCACTGCTTTCTGACCTCTCAATATCACAGCCCATTCAGTAAAATGCCAACTTTCCTTGGACAAGTTAAAGTGACCTGGAAAAAGTTATCGCCCTTCTTCGCTTTTTCTTATCCAAAACCTAAGCATGACAGTATGCTTCCTTCCTTGTAAACAATAAGCTCTACTGAGAGACCAGTCTTCTGGAGGGAGTGCTAATCCCAGTGCTAAGTCTTCTTCCATGACCACCCGTCAATGGCAGAAGTGCCGCCGCAGTGGCCAGGGTGACCGATTGTGCCTGCGTGCCTGTCACACTCTGTGCCAGCAGGCAGCATCTCCTGCAGAAGGGACCCCTTATTCCAGCCCTTGGCCGAAAACATTACACTCGCTGTTGCAGCAGGAGATACCACCCTGCAGTCATTAAAACTCTCATGTATCTTGCAGGCAAGAACATAGAGGTTTGCTACTGATATTTTTAAAAGTCCATAGTTTCTTGAGAGTGTGAGACTAAATCTCTCTAATTACAAGCTACATCCAAAACGACACATCCAACAGCACTTTCCTCTACTTCCACCAAGATGCCTCCCCAAATGTTTTGGTATTAAGGGAACATCTCTACAACAGCTACCGCTTACTCCAGGTGGAACCATATCAACAACAGCTTTTGCTTTTGTTGTTTTTTGCATAGAAAAACTAAAACATCACCACACAGACTAGTCATAATACAGAGGCTCCTAAGCTATCCGCTTAGTTTCAAGGATAAAAGCACAAGCTGCATGACGCCCACACAGCCAACCTGTTAGGTGGTATCTGCAAATACTCATTGCACATTAGTCACAATCTCCATTTCAGTTACTACAAAGGAGCAAGTACTGAGAAATAAAGGGAATTATCTGCATATTACGTGCCATAGAAAACAACATTTCGGACCACACAGCAAGCAGAAATACCTATACCGGCTGAAGTCAACAGCCACCCACGAAAAGGGGAACTGAGCATAAATACAATTAAAAAACTGACTAGTTCTTTAGTCAAGCTGCTTTTGGTTTGTTATGTTAGCAATTAAACAGCCCCAGCAAAGCTTTGAAGTTAACACCTATAAACAAGGCGTGGGTGGAAAGCTTTGCTCTCACCTTTCCTGCCACTGTGGCTGTGGCTGCCTGACAGGAGATCGACTGCCCCATCATCAGTCCTGCCTCCTGCAACATGCTGCATCTGAACAGCTGGTGAAATATTTAATATTAACTTTTACTATTTTACACAGAAAGACACTCTTCTAAACAATTCAGACTGCAGATCCACCATCAAGTGCTGCAACGTTTTACTCGGCAAGGACACTATCAAGAAGTTTCTACAAATGCTCTACAAACAAACGAGATAACTGTGAAATTAAACCAATTTCATTCACAAAGAACTCCTGAACAGCACGTCAGACTTCTAAATGTGTGACTGCTAAAAAGCTATCATTAGGCTGCTTCCACAGAAATGAATTAATAAAAATGAAGCCAGTTTCAATGATAGTTTCAGTTGCTAATCCTGGCACTATTATGCCTGAAATGGAAAACTCCACTGGAAAAAGGAGGAATTAGCTCTCATCTTCATTGAGGCTAGGACACAAAACAGGTTTCAGAATTGATTCGCCTGCAAGCAAACACAAACACACAGAAACAGTTTTACGTAATGCTCCGAATTCCCAGAGAAAAAAATCAATCACTGAACAGACCATTTTGGACAACACAGGCAGGCTAAGACCTTCTAAAATTTCACCCTGAACTTACTTTATGTCGAAGTCCTACACAATACTGAAGTATCACAATCGCTATTGAAAAATCATATATTGAAAAATCTCTTATTTATTGAAAAATTATATGAAACTATCATGAATACATTCATGGAATTTGTCTGCATGAGAAAAACATTCACCTTTTGATGGGGATAACCTTTACCTTCCTTCTCAAAGGTTCCTGTGGGAAAACACGTATATTTCTAACACTGCATGCTTGACAAATTTTGTGAACTCAAAAGGGACCGTATTTCTATCAAAGTTGCTTAAACACATCATGTTTTGTATCATAAACAGATTACTTATGTGTCCTTTCCACAGATGAAGCCTCTGAAGTGGAAAAATCTTCAGCTTCTTTGCCCATTACTTGTTACAAAGCAACAGTTTTCAGATAAAGAAAACATCACTACAGATAGCAAGGGGCCTGACAGTGGATGCATGTTAGAAATGATCAAGTACTACAAATATTTGAAGATTTAAATCTGGTTGGGACTACATAACAGCAGTGTCACAAACCAGGATTAAACTGCATTTTTTTCCCATTTTTTTCCTCAAAGAAGGCATTAGTTAACCAAGAACTGGCATCAAATCAAAGGCTCCTCAGAAAGAAGAATTCACAAAAAGCAGGAACGTTTGCTGCAAATGTATGTGGCCAGGCTCTACGTTGCCACTTAACCTGCCAGGGGCACGCTGGCCATTGCTCCCTTGCAGACCTACCTCAAAAGCTCTTCTCTTCAATGCACTTGGTGTTCATGTCCAGATTTTTATAACAGACCAGGAAGAGCAATGCCAGGCAAAGCCCGCCTGCAGCCCACGGAAAGAAAGTTTATCATTTCATGCTAACACACCTCAAACTAATGAAGTGAAAAATACACTGGAAAAAGCTATATGTTCTAGGTCTTTAGTGTCTCCAATTCATTCTCTACTCTCTTTAAAATTGTGGAGTTTTCTATAACTTTGTTTGGTATCGGTGGGCTGAACTATCTAAAGCCCAAAAGACAATAGCTACTCTGAAAGCAGTTATCATCTTAAAGCACAGAATTATCCAGTTTATTCCTTTAATACTTAAGATTAATGCTTAATAAGGGTGTGCAGAATTAATCAGCTACACTAATTCAGCTATTTATATGCATAAAAGAACCATCCAGGAGCACACTATTTCTGCATAATACTGCCAGCCAAAATAACAGGATTATTCATGCACGAGTCCATGTAAAGGATCTCCCCACCACAAGAGAATACATCGATAAGATCAAAATTGGTTTATATGTTTTCAGTATCTTCTAACCTTTCCAATAATCTTATTTTACAAATTGTATTATTTATTTTTTTTTAAGCACTAGCAGGGAAGAATGAGAACTGAGCTAGGATGAGCATTTCTTTGGGTATGGCCACATAAACTACAAGTGAGTGAGCCCAAGAGGGAGTTAATAGCATCACAGCTTCCACTCAGGCGCAAGTTCTTACTCAAGACTAAATGTCAGGTTATTTAACCTACTAATCCACATTTACCAACCTACTGTGTCAACACACTGTCAGTTTCCGCCTTCACTTAGCCCTCTGCAACTTGTGCAAACCCACGCTCTAACTAGGTGTGACCATCCTTTGCCACTTCCAACTCACATAGCAAAAGGTCCTCGGTATGAGAGGACTACACGAAACGCAGCCTGTGCACCGCTGAGAGCTCGGCATCAGCCCGCAGGTTGAGAGGACAAGGGACCTCGCCCCAGCAGTGTCACTGCTCTGGTGCAGAGGGAGCACGGCCAGGAGCACAGCTTTGTGTTTTTAGACCCTCTGAAGACGAGAAAAAGGTGTTGGGAGAGAAAAGCAAAGGCAGAAAACATGGCACCTAAATTCTATCTGGTTTTATGATGCATCAGAGCATCATGTCATCACACAATATACAACTGGGACTAATGACTGCCACATCTGGTCATTCCTTCTTCACCGCTCACAGGGCAGCACCTGCACATCCAGCAGTTTTTCAGTGTTTCTTTGCAAGTTCTGCTCTCTGAGCCACTCTGGCTCACTGCAGAAGGAGCAGGCTGAAGCAGCACTTTAGTTCTGCATTCTGCAAAAGGGAAATTTCCAATGTAGCTGCTTTCCTGATTAATGTACTTATCTGTGTGAAGCAGAGGTGTGACGTAGGGGTCACAAAGATACTTTTTTAGGCTTCTTGAACTGGGCATTACTCAAAATCTGAGAGTAAAGACTCAGTGCTGAGGAAGCATGTGCAGTCTGAACCTTTTTATCTGACCTTTAAGGACAAGTTTGCTGCATCATCTGCATCTTTGATATTTTGCCAATTTTGATACTTCAGCAACTTTGAGTGTAGCTTGTAGTTATTTCATCTTGCAACTACTTTCTGTGACTTCTATGAAAATGCTGTTGCGCTGCACACGTCTCCATTATCTTCGCAACCCCCTTTTGATGACTAAGACATATTCCTAGAACTGTTAGAAGCGAGACAGAGGCCTGAAAAGGCAAAGCAGAAGAAACATTACCGAAATATGTAACCACATTTTGAAAAGGTAACTACCAAGTTAAAGAAATGAGGCTCTTCCATCCAGTCAGAGTAAGTATTAACCTTCTAAACAGCCTGAGATGAAAACCTCTATGGTCCTTTACAGTATTTGTAATTTTGTTTTGTATTTACATAGCACTGCTGTTACAGTGCAATACAGCAGACAGGTTGTCACATGCTATAAAGTAATAATGTAGCTGTTTACAAAAGTATGTACCAGATACACTTTTTTCAGTTTCTCAATTGAGATATACGCTAACAGATTTTTGATGAGCTGTGTACACGCAAACCTGTACAGCACATTAGCCATTGGTGATGGGCAGAGTCAAACACTGTGCTTGACGGGCAGGGATCCCCACGGCTCTGCTCGATGCCACCGCACTGGCCTGCTCTGACCAGGCACATCCCTTCTCCAGGTAATAGAGAAAGTGGGTAGTATCTGAAGAGGAAACAGTCCTTTGACAACAAATTTAAGAGAATGAAGCCTGGAAACAGCTAGATCATCCACCTTACACCTCACTTCATTAAGCACAGCCTCAGCTAACTCACAAAGCACATAAAGACCAAAAATTCGAAAGAGAAAGGAAAATAAAACCTGAAGCTTACCAAAAGTTTAGTCCAACAGTGCTTAGAATTACTCAATAAAAGCTCCATTTAACTCTATCAAATTCATATAAGATGGTAAGTATACAAACCTGATAAGGAAGTAGAACTTAAAAACTATTATTCTGCAAATTCTAATAGACTAAGAGGCAGCAACGGTATTTTCACAAGCTATAACGATACGGGATTTCATTTCTAGACATAAGACAAGGATCCTAGCTGAAGATATTGAACTGGCACGGAAAATCACACCAGTGAAGACTGGTGGCTGTCATAATTTCCCTCTATAAAGTATGGTACATAAGCAAAGAAGCACACAAAAGGAGAGTAATATCCCATTCATTTCTACATTCAGAAAGCCCCAATTCAGGCATTTAAGCCCTTCAATTACAAGCATGAACAGCCACGTCTACAAAAATGCAATGCTTTGCACTAATTTCTTGGTGACTACTGATGATCCTCCTGGTAGGGATCAATTTGCTTTTCTGTCAGGGGATCAACAGGAAGCAGAGAATTTTCTGAAAATACAGCCTAAAGCATTTAGACTACTGTAACCGTGGGGAGAAGGAGTCTCAGCTCTTGTGGACTAGCTACACTGCATTTCATTATTTCTAGAAAATAAAACACTCTGCCCAGGAAATTCACTGTGGCTTTTTAAGAGTGCTACTGTCAAACAGGTTTTTATTTGGAAAAAGGAAAGTAAGGTCAGAGAAACTATTAATGTGTATCTAGCACAGGCCTGTAAAGAAGAGTATTCTGGTATAGCTTTTAATTCTTTAAACCAGCTCACTAATATAACTTCCCGATAGCAAAACCACTTAAATGAATCTTAGGCCACTTGGCAAGCACGACCCTCATCCCCCGGCACAAAAGGCTGCTAACTGAGCGTGGATTTGGACCCACAGCAGCGCTCCAAGCACGTCCAAAGCCATCCCTGGTTTTGCCAGTCGGAATTTTCACACTGGCTAAGCCAGAGCAGGCTTATAAAGTGGGAATTCTCCTCTCCTTCATCAAAACAGATCAACTGATAGGAGGACCACTTTCCCCCAGTCTGATACTTTTGGGAGGTGGAAACGATAATGTGGATTGATTACTTAATTACTCCGAACAAATAATTTAAACTAGTTTTAAAATTAGTCGTGTCATATGACATAGTCAAAATATGTGTTAAATACACCGAAACCTGCAGCATGTTAAAGTTTTAATCAAACACCGAGTGTGGTAACATTTCAGCTGAATCAACTGAGAAGATACACACATTTTAATTTTATTTTTTAAAAAGTATTAAGATATATCATCATTATTATTGAGACCACTTAGAGTAAAAACTTAGCTCAGAAATTTTCAATGCAATCACAGCAAAAGCTGTCTCATTTAAAAAGGCTTCACTGCACCAACACAAATGTTAATAGACTATAAGAAAAACACTCTTTAGGGAGATGCAGTCCCCTGAAATATGCTGATACTTCATTTATTTAACTGGTCCCCACCCAGTAACTCACTATTTTTGGTAAAACATCAAGCTGAAAGTAGGACTTCCATGTCAAAGTTGTCTATTTTTGCCTATGTAACAGAGACTAGAAAGGGGGGAAAAAAAAAAAAAAAGCCTTTGCAACATCTGAACACTTAGAGTGAAGTTCCTTCTGTCAGATACTAATTCAAAGCAAGTACTACTCCTCCACATGCGCCTGGGCAGGGACGCACGGCACCGGAAGCAGAACCATGTGCCAGCCACCGTCACTCTCTGCCAGCGAGGTGCCCTCCAAGTCACGGTGACACCTCCTCGGTGAGCAGCACCAAGCCCGAGGGGGACTTGGTGTCACCCCTGAGGAAACCCTGCGGAGCCACCACACCACCGTCACCCTCAGCATCAGCGTCTCTCCAGCGACCAGCAAACCCCCACTGCAAAACAAATCCTGACCAAACTCTCTACCAGTTATAACATTCAAGATAAATGTATCTAAATCAATTTCAGAGTCTGAAAGCAACGAAGTTTACAAATTCAGAGAAATTGGGGGTCTTTTTTTTCCCCATTTATAAATACTGTTTACAATGCTAAGTGTTACTGGAGGCAAATATTTAAATCTAGAAGCATGTAAAACAAAAGTTTTGTTTGCAGGTAAGTATTTTTCTAAGTCAAACTGAAAATTTCTCTCCTGTTCTCTATCACCTAAGTTAAATTCTAGCCCAGATCTAATTTGATAGTTAAGATTATTCTGAAGGGACACGTCATGACATACCCTTGGCTTTAGTTATAGAATTGCTAATTAAATACAAGCAGAGAAAAAGAAGTCGTCCCTACTGACATCAAACAACCTTTTTAAAAAATCTGATTAAGCTGCCCATCAGCACTGATATCCCATATGTTGTTATAAGGGAGCACTAGCTCTTCACTGATGAATTAGGAATTTATTTTTAGCTCTGGCAAGAAATGAGCAATTGGATGTACGTACATTGATAGCTGTGCACAAAACAAATCACAATTAAAGGTAAGGGAGAGACATTCCTATAGAAAAGCATATGACTACATGATATGTAATTAAATAAAAAAAAAAGTTATCCCTCAGAACCTCACCTGAAATACCTTAATATTCGTACAAAACCTTAAATCTTCAAATAAACCAAGGATAACTATTTATGGTCCCCCAAAAAATTTAAATTCTTCCTACAGATTAATCTCAGACTTTTTTTCTACTTGTTGCCAGTACAAAGTTGCTAAAAGCCCTCAAGGCCAGGAGCTCTCGAGGATGAGGTTAGAAATTTCATATGAACAAAGCACTTGTTGATTCTCCATCATACCAGTTTCTTATCACTTTAAGTCTACTTGCCAGCCAACATACATTCCTCAGAACATTTTATATAAAGGTATATTAAGTCTAATGATGCAAGTAGGAATCAAGCTTTAAATCAGCAGAAAATACTACACTACAAAGAGTATCCAAATCCACATTTTAATTACAAATGCTCTTTAACTCTTACTCAGCAAAATCCTCATTCTTGTATCAAGATTTCAGTCAAAATTATTTTCTAAGATGCAGAAAAAAATTGAAGTAGAACACATGTGCTGTGAAAACAATGCATTTCTTGCACTTTTTTCTGCTGGATTTCTACACAAATCTCAAAAGTAGGTACATTACGGCACATTCAATTCTGAAATTCAAGCTATGCCTTAAGCTCAAGTCCGAGACGCTGCTACATTTTTTTACAGATAATCACAAAAACCCTGGGTAAAAGCCATCAAAGCCAATGGAAACACTTCAGCATAAACCTCTACTCATCAGTAACAAAGCTGGAAGTTATAGGCATAAAAATCGTTGTTCTTTTTAATTTTGTTCTGAAGATAAACAGTTAAACATTAACCTTTCCTTTCTACTATAAAAATCCTTGCAAGTCTGCCAAAGATTGTGTGAAGCACTTGTAATTTTGAAATTTCCAATTCATCCTCCCTCTTTCCCGAGGGTTGCAACATCGTGAATTCTAAACCAAATGCTTTGAATTCTGAGACAGATAAAGCACAGTGCACTGCTCACTTTAAGAAAGTACAACGTAGCAAGGTCATTCCTTTCTCCCACTAAAGACAGATAGAAAACTATGCACTAAACACCTGCCCTTACTTCTTTTTTATTTTTTTTTTTACAACACAAACTTTCCCACTAAACACCACATTTTAAGTCAGGAGAGTTAATTTTTTTCTTCACGAGATGCTGTATTCATATCAAAGCTGCACGGAATGAATCAGCAAACAAAGAGGGGCCGCTCAGTGACGTTTGTTTTATTCGCAATAACGCATTTCTCCACCGGATACAAGGGCAATACATTTCGTCTCCGATTCTGTTGGTGAGGCTTATTTGTTTGGTTGCTCTTTTCTAAGAGTTAACTCATACACTTTTGGTTGACACAGCTAGAATGCTGCAATTAGTTACCCAATTTACACTCAAGAGAGGCAAGTTTGACAGCACCTGATTAAAGAAACCACGTGTTGAAATATTTAATTTTTACTACGACACTAGTAAAAATAAAGCGGGGCAGGGAAACTTAGTTCTGAAGGGCAAATACGTGTTTTACACACACAGAAAAGCAGAGCAAGGCACGCAGTTGAGTTACAGCTCTGCACTACCTACGTTGAATGAGCCTTTACTGCCTCCTGCCTGAGAGGCCCGCAGGCAGCCCACGCTTCCCGGCGGGGGCTTCCTCTTACTTTTTTATCCTTTCTGAAGCCTAAAATTGAGAGGACAAAATGAAAGACCGGACACGCAGTTCTTTTCCCCAGGGTCTCTCGCACAAAACCCTTTCCTCTCCCAGTCCAGCGGCCAGGCTGGGACACACACTGCCGCCGCGGCAGCGGGGCAAGCACCCGCGCCACAGGAGCCGCCACGCCAGGAGCTTTCTGTCCAGCGAGTATTAACTTTGTCATTACCTGCCTGGTTTTTTCTCTGCTATCCACGGCGACCGGATTTTAAATTGTTTTTCCAGTTTTTCCAAGGTTAGGATGCCGCACGGCGGCAAGCCGCCTCAGCCTTTTGAGTCCACTCACCTCGCAGGCTGCTAACAAGGGTGCGGAGTTAACTTAATCACACAGATAAATATTTACCCTCGTATTTACTTCACGGATTTCCCTTCCTCTCCCAACCCCCCTTCGCCCGTCCCTCTGGGGAAAGGGAACCGCTGACCAGAAAGAGCTGGCGGTCATTTCTGAAGAGCCCTCCCCACCGGCGGGGCCAGAGGAGCGTTCCGGAGGGGGCCCTCCCAGCCCGGGGCAGCCGGCACCTTACCCGTGCAGAAGTTGACGAGGGCTGAGGGGTCGCAGGCTGCGGCCAGGCAGGGCAAGCTGTCTTCCATTCCTCCCACCAACGATGCCGGCCAGGCAAAGCCGGGCCCCTTCGCCGTTCCCCGCCACAGCTCAGAGGGAACCCTCGTGCCCCAGCCCCGCCGACATGCCTGCGGCGATCCAAGGAGACCCTGTTGGGCCACAAAAGCGTGGCCAGAGGCGGCTGGTCCCCGCTGCTTCTCCCCGCAGCCCCGGCGAGAGCGAGAGGCTGGGATAGGGACAAAACTCGTCGGCTGCCGCAGGGAGTGGCTAACCCTCAGACGTCAGCCATGCACTCGCACAGGCGCTCGCTGGGCGCAGGAACGCTGCTATCCCTCAGACACCACGGCGTTACAGCTCAGACGCCTTCTCCTGAAGGGCAGCGGAGCTCGCCGACTCGCTTCCACACGGGAAATGGGGAGCTGTTTGCGTGCAGACGGGGTCTTGAGCCCTTCCCATCCAAAATCACGAGTAACTGGGCTGTCACATGGGCGACCCGCTGTCCCCCCCACTTTCCAATCACACCGAACTGTAAGCTACTTATGCCAGTCTGGAAATTGTGACATTAACTATTAAAAGCCAACGGCAACCAATGTGCTCGGGGACTGATCATAAAGAACCACCACAAATGACTAACTAACAGAATTTTTATACTTAGGTCGAGCTAGATGAACTATTATTGTTCCAGTAATGGTGTCAGAAACACAACAAATGTCAGTCAAAGCACAATGTGACACAAAAAGTTCACACAGAAGGGGGGGGGGGGGGGGGGGGGGGGGGGGGGGGGGGGGGAGAGGAAAAGGGTGTTTGTTTTAGTATTGTATTTGGATATTTTTCATATGACACCTCTTGAGACAAAAAAGCAATGACATCACTGGCAGTATACTCATATCCATTATATTAAAACGAAGCAAAATACCGTGGCTGAAAAGCAGCAGCTTTGCAAAGCTATCCTTCTATTCAGCAGAAGGGAACTCGTATTACAAACGCATTACAATCTATTTAGCGTGATCATGATTTCGTCTGTCTTGCAAGATGAAGCAGAGCCAGATGAGAACTAATGAATGCAACATGTGTTCATTCTTTTGGTAGCCGTGCCTGAAGCCAATTGGCAGAACGACTACAGCAAGATAAATGTCAAAACAAAACTATTTGTGAATATATTTTGCCTCTTCTCTCTATCATATTTCAAATAGTTTATTATTTTCAAGCTTTGCAAGCATATTAAATAACTCTGGAAGCATGTTAAATAACTCTAGACTAAAGCTTTGATTTCCAGACAAAGGTGGGATAGTAAAAAAAAAAAAAATAAAATAAAAACATATACACAGGGGAAGTCCATGTCTTCATTCAAAAAACAGGGAGGGGCAGCACTTTTTTCCACGGTCACAAATGGCTGATAAGAAGGTTTATAACAACACATAGAAGTAAGACAGCACACAATGGGATTTGTATGGTTTCCCCAGAATTATTAATCTACATGATTTCAGCAGGATCTTCCTTTTCCAGCAGGTCTTGATAATTTGGAGGAATCAACCTCTGCAGTGATTTTAAAAAAAGAGAAAGGCAGTCAGCTGAACACAGCTCTGCAGTGTGAAGCCAGCAAGACAACTACTGTCATTAATAAATGGAAGGGACTGAGAAACTGAATGATGGAAGATGATAAAGAATAGAAGGGAAGAGCATAAACAGCCCTAATGAGGCCCTGGGCTTCAACATGCAGCCATGGCACTGGGATTGACCAAGAAGAAACCACGCTTCCAACTTGTACCGACCACTACGTCGCATGACGTCATTAGATTAGGCAATCTTCATTGCAAGAGGAAACACTGAGTCTTATCTTGGGTGGGTTAGACACACAGAGAATTATTTAACATAATTTACGTTCTGGTATCCCTTCAAATCCAACACCCTTCCTAATACAACTATGAAACTCTGAAAGAAATTCGAGGCATAAATCCTCCATGAGGCCAAACAGACTAGCATAGAGAGCAAAAAGAGGGTTGATTTGCGATTTTTAAGTGGCCATTAGTGCTCTGAACGATGACAGATTACATACAACTGGCAAGAAGCATCCAATACAGTTCAAACTAATAAATTTTTTTAGAATGTCTCATTTTAGAGTAATACAACACTTTGCATAAGAAAACGTTACAATCTCCTGCCATACTAAAAGGATACAAAATACTCCTATTTCCAGGTATTTATGACCTTAATTTTTAGCTCTAAAAAGAATGGATTTGCTCAGCACAGGAAAAAAAAAAAAAGTTGCATTAATGTCAGTATTTCAAACAGAGCTTAATGCCTGCTGAATCAAGGGTGAGGCAAAAGGAACAAAAGTAAATGTTAAGAGCACTTTCAGAATGATCCTCTGAAAACTAACATTTTAGGTAAGATTTTAGATGGCCCACTGTGTACAGTTCACCCTGAAAATGGTAGAAGCAGTCTCAATACACCTGTTCCCTGCTGGGCTGAGGACTTGGATCAAAATTCCTTGATTTGCCTTTAAACCTTCCATGAAAGCCTTAACTTCTCATTAGTGTTTTTCACTCTTCTAGCTCTGGCCCATACCTGTCCTTCTAAGCGATCTTGCTATCTTCAGCAGCTGCCTACTTGTAACATTTTCAGGCTTAAACATCATCTCAGGCTCCTCTTCTCATTTAACAGGAACGGTGGGCGAAGAGGAGGTACTCTTCTTAAGAATTTTAGGTAGGCACAAAAGAGGAAACGACTACTTAAAATACAAATGCAGACCAAAAAAAACCCCAAACAAACAAAACCACCACAGAAAATCTTTCTGAAATCAACAGACTGTTTTTAAAAACATGTTTTATCTGCAATTACCTTACTAGGTCCACAGATCAAAACCCCCTCATCAGATTAGAGAAAATTAATTAAGCCTTGTATTAAAATACACACCTCAGTGATGGACACTCACTGCATCAGGCCTGTTTGCAGCAGGACTTGTGAAGCGTACAGAGGTCAGCAAGGTATGAAGGACAAGGACAGCCTGGCACGATCCAGCGCTTCCATTAACACCTGTGGGATGCAGCGGCCGCTGCTCACTTCACTCCAGGTGCTGGCACTATAATAAACCCTATTAAAGTCCAATTCTCTGAAGCATTAATACCAAGGGTGACGGAAGGCAGGACCTTTAGCAGTGATTAAGGTCACTTACAGTTGGCATATGGCAGCGCTACTGCTAAAATAAGCATCCCTTCCCTTCTCCCACATCCTTCCCTTCCTCATCCTCCTTCCGACAGTGGCGCTTGTGGAGCTGCACAGGGAGGCACACCAGGAGCCTGGACAGTACCGAAACTAACCCTTCACCATCAAAACAGGAAAACTCCTCAGGCCAGTCGTGTGGCATATGGCATATGGCACAATGAACCGTGTTGCAGCAGCAGGGAGGTGGCAGCAGCCTCTGCAAAGAGCGGCAGCAACCCGCGTCTGTCAACAGGAGCTCTGCCCACGGATGACTTGAGGTGATTGTGAAACAGCTACACTTGTAAATCACATTTCATTGCCAGAAACCTGAGGGAAACACAACTGATACAGAAGAGAGTGAAGTCCCTGAGTGCCAGGACAGGACGTGGCACAGAGCACACAGCAGTGCCAGAGGCCATTCCCTTATCACCCCTCCCAGACTCTAAACTGAGCTCCTTTGTCCTAAGGGCATTTTTCTCAGAGATAGTATGCAAAAAATGTGAGAAACGATAGATGCACATCACATCTTAAAAGCTGTCCTAAGGCTGTCCTCCACAACTAAACCATACCCATGGGCCTGTGGTCAGCCATGCCAGGAAACGGATCTGAACGGAGAAAATTTTGTTTTCTCCCAAAACCACATTGTCGAACTCGAACAAGAAAACCCACTAACAATAAAAAGCCCTCCAAATACATGCGTGTTTTAAGAATAACCACCTGAATGTCCTTTCTTTTTTTTTTTTTTTTTTTTTTTTTTTTTTTTGTCAGATGGGTTTTCTGCCACATCTGCTGCTTACTCTAGTTTGCAGAGGCAGCTGCATCGACGTGACGGAGGTGGCAGCAGGCTCACGTGGAAGGGTGGCGATGTTTAAGGCTGGTATTTCCCTGAGCATAACACCAAACCACAGCTGTAGCATGCCTTCCGCTGCACGCCTGGAGCACCTGCACAGCAGATTGCCTGCAGCTGCTTTCCTGCCTACCCACCAAATGCAAGACAGAAACAGCCAGCAAACAAGATGAAAACATATTAAACCTAAAACACAGCCACGGATTTTATTTTGGGCATACGTTCCAGGCCACAGTCCAGTGGTGGCCCATGAAAGAACGATACCCCACCCCTGAGAAAAAGGATAAGTCTGAGCAACAGCATCCTTCTTCAGTGCAGTATCTATTTTTGTGGAGATAAGCACCGATTCATCTCTGGTCAAGAACTTGTGCAGCTTCGAACAAAGAAGTTTTTCATAAGTTAAATTTTTTAAGCTACAATTAAATCGTACAAGGTTGTTAAATGTGAAGCACTGCCATTTTCTGAAAGCAATGAGCAAAAGTTTGATTCTTGATAAAGGTGAGTAACTGGTAGTCTTAGTTATACCAAAGCTATAGTTATGGACATGCCAACAGAAAGGAAAAATACTGCTTTTGCCATGCAGAAATAGGGAAACAGCAGGGGAGAGACCAACTGTATAAGTGCTCTCTAACAAATTTCAACGTATTAAAAAGATTAAATGTCACTCTTTCATATTAAAGCATCTCTAAATGTTGGTTATTTCCACTAACGTATTGCTGTATCGTTGACTATTTGTACTACTTTTAAAAACAGTAAAAAAACCCAAACTAAATTAAGTGTAAAAAACCCAACAGAATGTGAAAGAGTCCACTATTTATGATGGAGACCAGACAGTTTTCCATTTACTATCCATTTTGAGGAAGTAGAAAAGCTTTTATGAAAACATCACCAACAAAAAGGGCAATTCTCCACACAGAATTAATTCTTACTGCGGATGCTCACCACGAGACCTGTGGATACACCAAGGGCTCACGAAGCAGGTGACCAGCTGAGCGGCACACTGGGACAACGCAATCCTCCCTGCGCACAGAAAGCTACCCATGGGCAGCAGACGGGGATAGCAAATGCATCCCAAAGGGTGGCTCAGACGTAACCACACGTCTTCGTACAGCAGGTAAACAAGGAAGAAAAAAATCACAGACACTAGTATGGCTTAACCTAGTTGGCTAGGAACACCTCTCGGCTTCTGGACTTCTGCCGACACCAGCAGAACCCAAATCTTCCACCGGAAGGGTGGGGTGATCATCTCCATTTGTGACCACGCAGCATAAACACGGTATCTTCGATTTAAATATTATCTAGTACACGCAAATGTGATGTAGGTGTCAGACCTTAAACTATTACAACACTTCAGAGTTTGACCTTATCAAAAGATCATTTACAGCCACACAGTTTTGACATATTACATATAACAGCTGTACAGTCCATAAATTAATTACGCTTCTGATGGCACAGACTACTAAACAAAGTGGTTTAAAGGGAATCCATAAAGAAAGTTTTATGTTCGTGTCATTTCTTTAAATTTAGTTGGCAGCAGATTTTGTACTCTCCATAAAAACGATCACAACAACAAACACCCTGTTTACAAATATAGGATTGAACTGTTGTGAAATCCTCGGGCAGGGCTTAGGACCTATGCTGTTGAAAGAACATAAAAGATATATGTTTGAGGGGTTTTTAAAGACAAATATGGAAACTCCTGTTTACTTTTCTTGTTTTTCAGTAGTGTTTTCAGTATTACATTTCAGCTTCATTTTAAAACTTGGTGAGTGTAAAATAGGAAAAACAAGCCACATGATTTTCATGAATTGCTTGATAAAAAATTGTCATTAGAAGGAACCAGCTTGGTTCACACACAGAGGTCAAAAAGACCTTTCAATTAAGTCAACAAATGAAATCTGCCAGACTAGAAGTCATGCTAACTTCAAAGTCTGAATAACATCATTGACACAGAATTAGGTATTGACTTCCAATTTAATATTCCTGTAGGAATAATGATGTTACCAAAAAAATGACACAACCTCTCACCCTCTCTGGAGAAAAAACAAAGCACAGCAAGAGACAACAAGCATTTAAATGGTAACTCTTTCACAGGTCAAGACCAAGGTCAGTCTCTACAGAAATGTATATTGACATTGCCTGAAAAAAAATCCCCACCAACATTCCATAGGTCAGGAAAAATAATTTCTTCCACTGGGTCATCAATCCTGTTATGACAGCTAAAGATCAAAGAAAAAATACAAAAAGGCTAATTAGAGACGAAGAAGGAGAGAGGGGAAACTTCAGTGCGCGGCGGTCAAGGTCTAACTCAACTGACGGATGAAGCAGCTGCAGTGTAGACAAGGACACACCACACTATGGAAGAAAAACACCACACAGGAAAAACGAAGAAGGTCCTTGGTGGCTTTAAGAAATGGAGTCTTATTTTCCAAGAACCCAGCTTACCAAAGCTTCAGAGACCTACTAAAGGTCAGAGGCGGCAGGAATTTGAGGATATCATATTACGTAAGAGGCATTTTCATACACTGCAAAACCACCGGCCCGAGGAGGTGGGGACGGTTACGGCAGCGTATGACCGAGCTCGCTATCCCCTTGCTTCACACCACAGGAAGCTTCCGTACTCCAGATCTACCTACTCACCTGTTAATAAGAGCTGGAAAACAAGAGAACAATCCAAAACGTACTAAGTCATGACTCTAACAGGAATTTAATCAAGCCACAAGTGAAGAGTTTACCCATCCGCTCTTTGAGAAGGATGACAGTCCCTGATCCAATGGAATAAAGTACCAGGGGTGATGTGACAACAACCAAAAGCAACTTCTTACCAGCCAAAGAGACGACAGCACTGACTGCTCTAAGCTCCCAAGTGCTTAGGATAAGGAATAATCTATATATACTTGCATAAGAAGTAAACTAAAAGAATAAAAACTATTCCCCCCCAACTTTTTTTGAAACAGACTCTGGCAGCATTTGAATTTTTCTTAACACAAGAGGGTATCCCCAATCCATGAAGTCAGCAAGCTTCACGTAACTAGCTGCTTACACGCACGTTTACACAATATGAACACACCACCACAGGATTTTTAGACAGGAACTTGACAAATACCTTTGCATGTAGCTTTTTCTAAACCAAGTTTTAGGTTGTTTTTTTTTGTGTGTGTGTATGTTTCTCCTTTAACGCAAAATTCTAACTTACAGACAACCTAAAAAAACAACTTTTATTTGAATTATGCATTCCCTAGGAAATGGACCATAAATGCTTTTTCTCATATCAGCTTGTACCATGTTTAAAGCACTCCACAAAGCCAAACAGAAGATCACAGAACTGTAACTGCACGTGGCTACAGAGCTTTTAAATTATGGACATCATAAAGCATCATTTTATTTACATTCTATGGCTTTCTTTTGTATTCCAAATTTTTTTAAGTGAGACATGCCCTCAAGACAGTTTTTTGTAAAATCATATATAGCACAGGTCACATCTGACCACTGAAATAGTCCAGTATGCAAGCCCCAAAACTCATACATTTTTCCTTTTCCTATCCCCAAACCGAAATAAATTAATTAATTATAAGAATTTTTTGTCAAAATAAGGCTTCAGAAGACAAGCCATAACAGTGATTTATTTATCGGTAAGTTTGTAATCAACACAGGAGTTTGCATGACACTGAGCAACTGACAAAATTACATTTTACATTTCCAGTCTTAAGTTTTATTCAGTAGAAATGCTCTCCCTGTTATTTCTATAAACAGGAAGACTCAGCTATTTCCTTCATCTAAGTGCTAGAGACTTACTACCGTAACGGAGCCTGCAGCAACATCTGCTTGAAAGTAACAAACCTGTAATGCTGGACATTTTATTATATTAATCCATCGGCCGTATTTACAACAGAAATATGTCTGGTTTTAACATAAATGAAATTCGTTCTACAGGAACGCATCCACTACCAAGCTATACTGCAGGATGCCAGAATTAAAGGAGTGGTATTAGGTATCAATGAGAAGACAGGCTGAAATATCAAGGAAAAGAAAACTCCAGTCCCCTTCTCTGAAGTTTTCAATAAATGCTGTATGTCTCTTCAGGCATCATTTGAGGATGCATTCAGTTTGCAAGGCAAAAGATCTGAAGCAATCTTAGAATTACCATCCAATCAAGAATAAAGGTCTTCACTCTTCTGTCAAATTGCTTGATATTCTGCAACTCCACAGGAAAAGTGTAAAATTAACCTACAGCAACCAGTTATTAATGAATTGCTCCAAGTCACCTGTGCAGCTCTCCTACACTTGAACAGCTAGGATATTTACATTTAACACAAACATGTTTGTATCTCAAAAGTAATTACTGAAATAACTGCTTTGCATTTTTTTCTCTGCCACTGTACACCTCCTGGTTGAAAAATGTCTACTGGCATGCAAGGTGGCTCACAAGGAGGCAAACCCCTTTAAAACCAGGTCAAGAGAGCAGCTGTGGATTGCAAATGACCATACCTCACACCTCTCAAGATGTTCTTAACAGAGGATTTATACCTCAGTATTTTTCTTTGTGAGTCTCTTTATTCTACTTTATTCCACCAAAGGAGGAGTATTTGATTTAATTAGTAACTCATTTGATGGGTAATCAGGCAACAGATTTTATCGGCTTCATTGCTACCAAGAGGTCAGTGTTACCTTCCATTAGGGCAGGTTACAGGTTTTGAAGTACACCTACAATCAGAGGAAATCAGTTTCTTCTTGCAGCATCCTCAAAACCTATGGAGAATATGGGCAGCAGAGGGAGGTGGAGAGAAGTAGAGAGAAGAGGATTAAATTAAACAATAATTTGGAGGAAGCATCTTGCTGTTTTCTGTCTCCACTGATGAAATCAGGTCTACAGCATTAAAACCAGTATGAGAGAAGACGGCTTATTTGCATTGTCTCCTTCCTTTTCCCATTTAAAAATCAATTGCTATCCTCAGGCAGAACATACATTGGAAGGAGCAAAACAGCAAAACAGTAAAGGGAATTTGCAATCCGATCCTAATTGCCCACCCCAAGAGTCACACAAAATGTGCCAGACATAAACTGCACCTGAGACCACCGAGCATGGGCATCACGTGTCAACACCTGATCACATAATCATAGAATGATTTGGGCTGGAAGGGACCTCAAAGATTATCTAGTTCCAACCCCTCTGCCAGGGCAGGTACATCTCTCACTAGATCAGGTTGTTCAACGCTCCATCCAACCTGGCCTTGATGATCATTTGGTCTACAGAAAATTTGGATCTTTATTTTATTTAAAACTGAAGCTGCCTGAATCTGTAGTGACAACTATTTTTAAATGTTTATTAGTGAAGTCCTGCACTCTACAAGAACACAATACTGATTTTCAAACCTGAAGCAACACCTGGGGCTGTCTGTATCTCACACACACGTATACATGGTGTGGATCAGACTGATGCAGGTGGGGAGGGTGCGGTGGCTTTCCAGCACAGGTGCACTTTCCTACAGACAGGACAGAGCCAGGCACCAGCTGTAGGAATGAACCCAGCCATCCCTGAAATACACCAGAAAACCTGATCTAGTAAGAGATGCCCTGACTCACTGCAGGGGGGTTGGACTAGATGATCTTTAAATATCCATTCCAGCCCAAGACATTCCACAAGTCTATGATTCTACAAAAACGTTTAGAGAGATGACTGCTTTCAAGGTACCACTCTTCAGTAAAAGGATTAGAGTGGAAATAACCCATACTTGGCACGAACCTCTTCAGTCAGGAGTTTGGTTTAGATCATTAGCAAATTAGCAGCTTAAACTAGATTCACTGTTGGAAAATTTAATTTGATAAGAAATGTTTAGATCCCGCTGCAGAATTTCAGAGAGGAGTTTGCCTGCCAGCTGCAGCACCCGGGGGAAAGGGGAGTCAGCTCTGAACACAGAGCATCTACCAAGTGAGGTGCTGGATGGGCTGAAATAAATTCCAGCTGACTGGAAAGGGACCTGGACTCACCTCAAGATTATTATACCCTTCACTTCGATACAATTTAACATAACCTGGCAATTCCAACAAGTTACTAAAACAAGGCATCCTTGTAGGTACAGAAGTCTTCTGAAAAAAAATTTAGTAAAACTATAGCTAAATAACATTTGGACAACTTGAACTATGGTAAATATTATATAACACATTCAATCCTTCTTTTATAGCATCATGTTCACAATAATCAAGTATCAGAGCTACTTTCATAAAAAATGGTCTATTAGTGTTATTACTCTATCAGTTAAAAATTGGTTTTGCAAATTATTCAAGTACTTTATTTTCTCATATTGTTTCACCAGAAAAGAAAAAAAAATGAAGATTACAAAACCAAAAATATGATGACTTAATGAAATTCCATAGAAAAAACTGCTTCTGAGTCCAGCACAGAGCCACAAAGATGATTAAGGGAGTGGAACATCTCCCTTATGAGGAAAGGCTGAAGGAGCTGGGTCTCTTTAGCCTAGAGAAGAGGAGGCTGAGGGGTGACCTCATTAATGTTTATAAATATGTCAAGGGGGAATGTCAGGAGGACGGTGCCAGGCTCTTCTGAGAGACATCCAATGACAGGACAAGGGGGAAATAGGGTACAAGCTGGACCATAGGAGGTTCCACAAAAACATTAGGAAAACCTTTTTCACGGTGAGGGTGACAGAGCCCTGGCACAGGCTGCCCAGGGAGGTTGTGGAGTCTCCTTCTCTGGAGACATTCAAAACCCACCTGGATGCGTTCCTGTGTGACCTACTGTAGGCGATCCTGCTCTGGCAGGGGGGGGTTGGATTAGATGATCTTCCAAGGTCCCTTCCAACCCCCGACATTCTGTGATTCTGTGTATCCCATGAAGCAGGGCCAGCACTGGTTTTACTGACTTGACTCTTCATCATATGAAATCCATCAAATATGTACCGAAATGCTAGGTAAGTGAGTCTGCTTACTGTAATTATTTTGTATTATATAGCAATACATTAAAGACAGTTTTGTATTCTAGGAGACTAAATCTGAAAATTGGTCCATATCAGTTACTTCATTATTAAAATCTGAAACACTAGTTACTACCAGAAACATTTTCCTTAGAGAGAAAATGTCACTGATTTGTCATTTATGTTTTAGCTCTATCTTAAATAGTAAAACTCAGATGGTATAATCCAAATCTGAAAACTAAATATCTTTGTACTTAATAACAGAAAGTCATCTTTTCCCTCCAAAGGTTGCTGCCCATTTACAACTATTGTAAATACCATCCCTCATGTAATGGAATAATACAAACTAACTCTCCAAGCAAGGTATTCCATTTATATATATATTTATATATTTTATTTTTTTTTCAAATGCCCCATTGTGTTGGGTTTCTTTACGATCTAACCTAAGCATAGTAAGTAAGATGGTGCTCCACCGTACACAAAGCATTGACTTACTCAAAGCCTTCTGCTGGCTTCACAAAACATAAAAGTAGTACCAGAGAATCACGGTTTCAAGTTAATAATTCATGCTACATCCAAGCTTTTATAATTTACAAAGCAGATCCTAAATATAAGGCCAAGCTCAGAATAATGAATTATTAAGAGGGGTATAATGCCTTTTGGCTGTTTTGTTTTTGTTAATTCAGGATATTTTTTTCCTCAACACTGCACCCCGAGGTGTCCGATGCTTTTTCCTTTTGCAACCTTAAGGGCTGCTAATTTCCCCGTTTTATTAAACGCAGAAATCTTCCTCCTTGTACTTCACAACTTCATCAAGAGTGGCTTCAAAGAAAACCAAACTTTTGGAACATTCACAAAATAGTCATACCCATTAGCAATAGAGCTCAACATAAAAAAAAAATCCACATCAGGAGCTATATACGGCCTCTCTAAGTGGAGGATTGCTGGAGCTCAGTCCCTGAATACACTGCTCTTGGTAATGCTCATTCACTTTAGTTTACTTGAACATTCACAACCAAAATTAACAAAGCCTCTTATTTGTATGGGACATATCAATTGCTCCAATGCACGCTGAGCCTATCTTCTGCAAACAAAGGCAGGATTTAATTGCACTGGAGCATTAAGCAAAGAGCCTTTAAAACCCTCTTCTATTTAACCTACCTGAATTGCAAGTGACTGTAGTAAAAAGGACTGCAGCATGTACCATTCTGCAAAATAACCTGTAGTCATATATATGGGCAGGTACATTTCCAAAGTAATTTCAAAACACTGATAAGGAAGAATTATGAGTTTGCCTTAACAACCTTTCCACAGATTAACACAACTTCAGGTTCCTAAAAAATAACCAAATATCCTGCTTTAGGCATCGCTTGCATTGCTGGATTATTCCCAGCACAGTTAGGAGGGGCTGCATATTAACAGCAAATCTACACATCTGAATTATTAGTGCAAAATTTCTGAAGTTTCAGTTTAAGCCAGACAAGACTGTATACTTTTTGCTTCCGTTCAATCCTCTAGATAGATCCCAAAATTTTCTGCCCACTACAATTTTATAATGCTTCTGTAGAGCATGAAAAACAGCAGTGCAGCCTATCGATGAACACAAACTCGTGAGTGTTCTATATTAAGGGAACAGCCAAATTTCCAAGCCACTGGAAAAATCTAGCAAAGCAGTAATTCATGAGCCATGCCCAGTAAGGGCAGAGATACACAACAGTATTCCAGATACACAATGTAGAAACCAAAACACAAGCCGCACGAACAAAGAACACCCCACAAACCCTCCCTATGCTCTCCTACTGATAGGAAGAATTCCTCTACTTGAGCCAGCATTTTGCTTCCCAAACTTTGCATCGAGCGAGGCCCTTCCTGAGGTGCACCCTTGGCTCGTTTTCGCTTTTCTAGCGAATCCAAGACGAGAGCCGCTTCCAGCTCAGTGACAGATGTGACACACACCAGCCCCACAGTCTCTCCAGAGCAACGACCATCTCCTGGGAGCACCATGGAAGGAGATGCCACAAACTCTCAGCAACACTCGCACAGAGGATCTATTTCCAAATCTTTCCAGGGACTGGCTCGCCTTTAAATAAGAATGCTAAACTGCTTGCTCCTCTTTGTCAATGACATGCCAACAACATGCTTTGAGAAGGGATGGTGGAGCACGGGCATGTTTGACACTGTATCGGGGACAACAACAAGGGGACAACAGAGGGTCAACAATATCCCTTTATTTCCTTTAAATATTTTCTTTTATCCTGTTTTTTGTTTTCTTGCTTCTTTAAAACATGAATGATGATAGGAACTGTTCTGAGACTCCTATTATGCTAAAAGAGATGCTTAGATGTAAAAGCAAAGGATATTTTTTACTTCTCAATCTAATAAGTTTCTTTTAGCATTTCTGCATAAAAACATATACACTTAGTCCAGGCTTTCTCACAACATACACAATTCCAGCCTCATGTGAGTATCAAAAGGACAGATAGAGAAAAGAGAGAATTTGCATTTCATTCCACTCCCCAAAAGGACTCTCGTGGTTTCACCCTGGTCAGCCACCAGGTACCCACACAGCCGCTCTCTCACTCCCCCTTCACTGCTAGACACAGAGAGAAAATATTTCCAAGGGTTCAGGGTTTGAGATAAGGACAGGGAGATCACCCTCATTTACCATCCCGGGCAAAACAGACTCAATTTTAGGGAAATTAGGTACATTTATTAAGAGAACTAATCAGAGAGGAGTAGTGAGAAGTGAGAAAGAGCAAACAGATCTTAAACAGAACACCTTCCCCCCATCCCTCCCTTCTTCCCGGGCTTAACATCAATCCCGGTTTCTCCACCTCCTCCCCCCGAGCGGCGCAGGGGGACAGGGAATGGGGGTTACGGTCAGTTCACCCGACGTTGGTTCCACCTCTTCTTCACTCCGGGGGAGGACTCTTCACTCTTCCCCAGGGCCATTGTGGGGTCCCTCTCACTGGAGACAAGCTTCATGCTCTCTTCTCCGCGTGAGTCGTCCCATGAAGGGCAATTCATCACAAACTGCCTGACGTGAGACACCTCACGAGGGGCAGCCCACCCCTCGTGAGCCTGAGGCGCAGTCCTTCGGGGGAAACTGCTCCAGCGTGAGCCACCCGCAGCGTCCCAAAAGTCCCACCAGCCAACCTGCTCCAGCGTGGGCATTCCTCTCTTCCACGGGCTACAGGTTCCGGCAGCGACTTGCTCTGATGCGGGCTTCCCACGGGCTACAGTCCCCTTTCAGGCATCCACCCACACGGCATGGAGTCCTCTACAGTGGACATCTACGCGGTGATCCTCACGGTGGACATCTGCACCTCGCCCATGGGCTGCAGGGGGACAACCCGCTTCACCATGGTCTTCACCACGGACCCGGGGGACTCCTTCTGCTCCGGCGCCTGGAGCTCATCCTCCCCCCCTCCTCCTTCTTCACTGACCTTGGTGTCTGTACAGATTCTCACTCCTCCATCTCTGTGCCAGCTGTTCTGGCGCAGTTCTTTTTCCCGTTCTTAAATATGTTTTTCACAGAGGCGTTCCTCTGCTATCACCTTACTGATAGGCTCAGCCTTGGCCAGCGGCGGGTCCCTCTTTGTAGCCGGCTGGCATTGGCTCTATCAATCTTGGGGAGCTTCTAGCAGCTTCTTACAGAAGCCACCCTGCAGTTCCACCCCCGCCACCAGAATCCAGCCAGGCCAAACCAATACAAGGACCTTTGACAAAAACAAACATTAATAAGATTGATTACAAACGCTTATTTTTTCTTTTTCTCCCTAGCCCTAAAGCAGAGACTTGAAAGGACCTGGTAGTGAAGCAACTTAACCTCAAAACAGTTTAAAACAGTTCACAAGTCCAATTGGTGTATATGTGCATGCATTCGTAACCTACAAAGCCAGGGACCGGTCTGTCCCGTCACGACAGCTTGCTGAGGCTGCATAAAGGATGAGCCCAGCACCAAGGCAGAAAGTGTTTCCTGAAAAATGCAACTGGTGCTGCATCTGTTCAGTGATCAAAAAGGAGAGGAAGGAAGTATTGTGTTAAGTAAGAAGACAGAATGATATTTATAAATGAGTCGTTTCTGAGTTTGAAAATTTTGAGATCCCTTTTCTGGAACAAGTAGCGCGCCAAGCAAAGATTGCACTAACATCTGTGTAGGTATCTAGGAGAAGTAACAGAGCCCTTGTCACACCTTGCCTCTTCTGAATCACTCGGCATCCTTCCTTGTACCTGACAGCATTCACATTAAAAACAAGCCCACTTGTTAAGAGAGCAGCAGCAACTGGGGCTACTTGACTACAAAGGTCTACAGAGAAGAATCAAGCCTGTCATTGTCCACCAGCAGAGAAAATATTAGGCAGAAGTCTCAACAGTTGACAACACTGGACATTTTTTCACGTAGAAAATGATCTGAACATATTATTGCACGTGTTGCAAAGATAAATCATAGAGCGTTACAAAAAGTTGTGAGGCAGGATGTGTCCCACTTCCTCTTCCTCCTCATCGAAAACTAAACAACATAAATCACAACCAGTTATTTCAAATGTAATCAAACCCTGCCAGGCATCACAACTGACTTAATGCTCTTCCTCTGTCCATCTCTCCTCACCATTAACTTGGAAGAACAAAACAAACCAAAAATATCTCTCACCCTCTGCACACCCAGGTCTACAGACCCACAACCAACAGACCCTTCTGGAGCTTAAGTAAGCTAAACAAAGAATCCAACAAAAGGAGACAAGAGAAAAAAAAAAAGGAAAGAAAAGAAGAGGAGGTGAAAAGGCAAGAGAAAAGGGACAAAAGAAACCATCAACACACCTTGAACAAAGCCACAAAACCCCAGCAAGCACAGAAGAGGGTTGGAAAACTCACTTGGAAATGGTATACCAACACATCCAGCAAATCCAGATATACACAGAAATTTTAAGTATTTAAAGCTTACACAGTTTCACAGCCCGATTAACATCTATCCCACCACTTTCAGAGGGAGGAACCACTAACAACTGCATATACAGTACATGCACCTTGAAGCAGATGCACTACTATGCACATGGAATTAGAAAAAAACTGAGTCAGTTATTGGTGTGAGTAGACATTTTATATTAGTCTTTCCGTTCCTAAACCTTCTCATATCCTAAAATTGCAATTAAACAGTAAGGCGATCACGTCTGGAAAAAGAATCATGCAACTTCTTGGTTTTAGACAGCCACATTTCTTCTATGGCAGTTAAAAATCTGCCAGAATTTCCCCTATAAACATGTTTCCAGCAATTTCAGCTCTCCCACGCAGTCCTCAGTCCTAAAGTAATAGTCTCCTTAATCATCTCCTGCAGCAAATTTTTTTTTAAACACAAAGAAAATAATTCAGCCACACATTTCTCTTGCATGATGAATTGTTTTCCATATTAAGATGACAACTCTAGCACTGGAGTGTCCTGCCCAGTGGGCAATTAAGAGATTCCAAAGATAAAGCATTTGCCTCGCTAAAGAAAAGCCATTGCCACATTACGGAATACAAGTAGTAGATTAAGAGAAACATAACCTTTTCAGAGTAGCCAATATTTACACAAAGGTTAAAATCGTTGGGTAGAATTGTCAACGAGTTAGGAAAAAAAAAATAAAAAATAAAGGAAGCGAAGTACTAAACACACACAGATCTTGCATCAGTGGATGCATCGATCCATAGAAGCAGAGGAGTGCAGAAAGACCGAGCAACTGACCATATCAGTGAGTTTCAGAGCTGCACTTGCTATGTTTCGCTGCCAAGGAGCATCAGGCTGACTGAAGAACATAAAGCTGGCCGCTGTGCAGCACACCTGCAACATCTGTCCTCCACAAACCAACAGCAACCTTGACACGGGCTGCAAGTTATACAAACTGGATAATACAAAAAAAAAACCACCCCAAAAAACCACCTAGAACGAGGAAGCACTGTATACCAATAAAGTGGTTAAGAAATAAAGAACAGTTGAAACATAATAGACTTTTGGCAATTTTGGAGAGCAACTGGGATCCAACAGAGTTTACCACCTGAATACGGAATGTGGTCCCACAGATGGGAAACCAACATCTCTAATTTATTTTTTTTTTTTAAAAAAAAAACAACCAACAAACATGAATGTTAGCAATTGCATGGGCATGACAGGTGAAGGATTCCTTAGGTCAACAGTCATCTTCAGTCACAGGTCAACAGAGATGCTGCCTCAGAGTCAGTCCATGCTGTTGGACAGGAGAGAAGACCATTAGCTCAAACAATCACAAGCCAATCCTGACTATTTCCCATCACCTCCCAGGGACACATCCAACAGTACGGAATTTGGGAAGGGCAAAGCTCAAGAAATGACAGGATTTTGTTAATGGGGCTGATGAAGTGGACAGATTTCAGAGGGTATTTCCACTCCAGCTGAAACCCATTTCCACTTGTTCGTTTCTTTCCAAGCTAAAGAACACATTTGGTGAGGACGACTCCAGACTACCTGGATGAGTAAAAACATGACCTGTGATGCTAAAAATAAGCAGGAAAGCTTTTTTTTCCACAAGTGGAAACGAGCTTAAGAGAGAAAAGCATGGGTCAGAGGTTACAGTGTAGGAACACAAGAGTAAAACCTACTGGGAGCCTGCTTGAGCTGAACCATGCAAAGGGAATACTGGGGGCATCATTGTTACTACGTTTTGCAGCTTTAGAAGAGGAAGAGAAAGCCAACTACCTACACACTGAGATTTAAGAGGATGTTCAGAAAAAGAAGAGGCAGAAGCAACAACCAAAGCACATTTTTTGCCTTCTCTTCCAATAAGGATAATAAAATGACACACTGAAAATGAGGATAGGATAATGGTTATTACCACATACAGTGTGGAAACAAAATTAGACCATTTACAATAAAGAAATAAGGGGATCTGGATAATCTCCACTCCACAATACTGAAATAATTGGCACACATAACAATGACAGATACGCCAAGAATCATTACAAGAGGGAGGGGGAAAGGAAGTACACTGGGAGAGAAGGAAAAGCAATCCTGTGCTACAAGCACATAAGCATACCTTGACAATACCAGATCTGAACAAAAGAAATCAGGAAAATGTAATTGAACAGCAAAATGAAGACACGGCAAATTTGATTTTACCAAGTCAATTTATTCCTCAAAGAAGGACAGTACAGTGACCTTAATCCAGAGTTAAAGCAAGAACTGACATTACATCTCATGGAATAATACTTGGGGCACAGACCTCTAACATTTTAAACATGAACAAAGGACTGGCTTAAAGACAGACAATTAAAAGGTAAGATATCCGTGCAAAGAGAAGGTAACTGTGTTCCTTATGTTTTGTAAGATCCGGGTTATTAAACAAGTTACATGGTGATCACACAAAAAAAAAAGCAGGTGTCAGCTAATGAATTCTGAGAGACCAAAATTTGAGAATTTGCTATTCACAGAAATTAGACAGTCTTTTGGGCTAGCTGTAGCAACACAAATGCAACGGAATTTAAGCATATGAAGTGAAAGACAATTACGAGTAACAACTTCTGCTATGACCTGGGACCCATTACCAGGACATAAATGGAAGATGGGAGCTGTCAGAGCATCAGAAGATCACAGGATCCTATCAGCCCTTTTAACAGCTGTTTGATATCAATGTACAACCCCTCAAAAAATAGTATTTTCAGTAAAAAAACCCAAGATTGATCAATTATATAAAGTGTTGGCAAAGCACTATTATTAGTTTTACATATACGTAGTTGTGGCTATCTACTGCAAAGCAAAATCAAAACTACATGCCTTCTGCCAAAACCAATTTAAACGAAGCAGGTGCAGAGGAGATTACTCATAAGACACAAGATAGAGAAAACGTATTTTAGGAGGACAGCTAAAGCACTTGGGATGCTCTAGCGCTGCAATGAAGTGCTGAAAGCAACACAGCTCTGTAGGTATATCTTGGGTAAAGCAAAGTAGACCTCATAGGAAAAGAAAGGCTTGTTTATAGGGGGGAAAAGCAGAGGCTGGTTCCAGCACAGAGAGCAGAAATGCTTGTTAAACTGGATGGGTCATATAAGGAGTGAAAACTCTTTCAACACAGAATCTCAAAGGCCTGAAGAACAAAGGTGACCCAAGCACTCCAGGTTTGAGGCTTCATGTGTTCAATCTTACCAATTTCCTAAGAGGTACTTCAAAGAAGGTTTGTTAATATTATAGCAATTTAAATTCTTCATTGATAGCTTCTGCTGATTGTTTGAGAGACAGAAAAAAAAAAAAATTTTGCAAATAACCCACTGCCTGGCTCAGGACTGGAAGGGCTCCCACCACCCAAAGCGAGAGGCATTACACCAGCTGGAAAGATGAAGGGGAAGCTGTACGACAACACGAAAACAAGTTTAAACAGCATCGCACAGCACCTCATTTGTATTTTTACTACTGTTTGAGTGGATCTTTCCTGGGTCAGACTTCTGTAGTTTAGGTATGGTCTGTTCCTCCACTCAGCCAGACATTTACATTTAGTACATTCCCTGCTATAACAAGGATGTAGAAAAAACACATCTGATCTTTTTTGCTATCTCCCTAGGGAACACTACTTTATTCACTTATTCAGTCTTCAGGCTTTAAATTTGTTAGAACACGCAGAGAGAGGGAGCAACAGGCCCACCTAGATTTGAACTCTTTTTTACATGACTGTTTGGGGAAATTGTCCCCTTTAGTCCTCCATTCCTAAGTCTGCTGTACTTTAATAGCCCATTACAAGAAGAGAAACAAATCTCAATATTTACTTTTTGTTGAACTATCAGATAAACGCTGGGTCTATTTCTGTTCTATTCACATTCTCCCACAATTTCCATTACAAGGTACGCACTAAGCACTTCCCCACTGCTAAAAACCTTAGTGCTAAAAGAAAAAGGAAATATATTCATTTAGGTTTTGGTTTCAATCACAAATAAGTATTCAAAATTAAACCGGAATTCCCCCACCTTGCCCCATCACAAGGCAGGCTCATAGCATCTAGCAGCTCACAGACACAAACTTCAGATGTTGCAAAGTGAATTTTAATTCGATTTTACTGGCACCACCCTTGGTTTGTTTAACTGTCCTGGACTACCAACGAAGCCTACACACTTCTTTCGGACTCATTTGGTTAGAAATCTCTCACAGCAACTTTTACTCTCTTCCTAAATTCACATGGCATCCAGCAAACAGGACTACCTGGGTGGAATATACAAACCACAGCAGCATCTAAATTAATTTTTAATCATTAAATTGTAAAGATACACATACACACGCTACTTGCTTTCACATTCTTGGTTGAGGTAGGCATAAAGCCTAAATGGATATCTGTATGATACTTGAAAAGAAATCATGTACATGCCCCAAAATTATTGGTTTTCAGTATCTTTACATATTATTTTGCATGTACTGTATCTCTAGTCTTACCCTCTACTTGAAAGCATGACAATATTCTTCTGGCCAGCTACCTATGTTTTTTTCTCAACCCCTTCTGCTACGTCTGTTTTGCCTTTGTTGTTTGTTTGGGATTTTTTTTTTCCTAAAGATTTCAGCTTGTCCTACCCTATAAAACTTCAGAGTAGCTAGCTCTGAAAAAACTTCATTTCCCCAATTTGCAAACATGTCTGCATCTTATTCAAAACTGAACTGCAGCTCTCCATCCTTAATTATTTGAATTTTGGAGAGGAGGGTAGGAGTTTGTTTGGTTTTGTTTTAAATAAGTTATGTAATGGTAAACTGTGGAAAATGATCTGTAATTGTCCAAAACCAGCAAGCCACTGCAAAGTCCAAAGCAGTAACATGAACTCTGAAAGGGAGAAAGTGCACTTGATTTGCGTAACTGATTCTGATTTTATCCCTGCCTGATGGTGGCTTTACAGTCAATAAAAGGAAGAAAAAAAAAAAAAAGATAACTGAAAGGAAGAAGGAACAGCAAAAAAGTTACATTAAGCCTACTTCAGCATTTTTTTTATTTTCTCATTCTTTTCTATGGATAAATTATGAGGTCCAAACCCCACTGAGCAGTCCTGGTCAGACAGATCTATAAGAAAAGATATCACATGCATGTAAGAACTTGAAACCACAGTCTTAAAATCCTGGTTTAATTCAGTTTATGTTCAAGTGTTGCCATTTGCAGGTCACTAACCTGTATGTCATGCTTCCACTGTTAAAAACCTGGCAGAGTAAGCAGGGATACAAGAAAAGCAGCTGGTCAGGCCAAACAACTTAAAAAAAAAAAGTCAAGGCTTTTCAACCGCAGGGGAGTTCTTTTTCTTTTTTCTTTGCTTTTAGTAGAAGCACTAGAAATGTTTCACAAGACTTTCTTCACAGAGTCGCGGTGGCTATTTTGCTGTTTCTTATTAAAGGAAAGCCTAAATAAAGACAGCATACAACCTATTCAAAATTGTTAAGAGTATTTTAACATTTCTCTCTCACCAGCTTTCTCTTATCTTATAAGAATATAGTTAGTCCCACTTGTGAGAACTACCCTTTCCTTTCGTCCTTCATAGGAACATGTGGTTATTTTTGACAGGAATTCAACATATTCTGTCTGCTATAAATTGATTTTGAAAACACACTACAGCAAATTAATTTTGTTTAGAGATTATATACAGTTAAAGAAAACATGCATGATAACACAAACACATCAAAAAGCAAAAAAACCCCAAAACTCTTTCTGAACAGAGCTGCTGGTTTCACACAGCAGTAGGAAGAGCAGAATTATTCACGTGGTAACCTGAAAATTTTCATAGAGAACTGACATATAAATTGTTTTGTTTAAATGCAGGAAGCTAAATATCACCACCAGTGGCATTCCCACAATTTCTTCCACCAACATAATGGATCACTCTTCAGTCGATACCCACCTGGCACCAGTATGAATGGCAGCTACATCTCCTGCATAAGAAACCATTTATAACCTCAGCCTTTTAATAACACAGGAGACTATTGCTCGGAGAGCTGGCAGGTTTGAACCTCATGGCCGTGCTTAATGCGGATCTGGGTTCAACTTTTGGCAAGAGGCTCCCGGGGGTTTCAGGGAGAAGTGTGTTGGTCACAGCCTGGTGCACCCAGCGTTTACCAACCCCATAGGACCCCCCCACAGCTGTTCCACCTTCACACTGGTAGAAGAACCGGACGATGTGCAGTTCAGAGCGGGTTTCAAACTGGCAGACAACATACTTTTAAAACACATATGGAACACCTAGCTATTGCCAGTAGATTTTCCACATAATGTTGCTCGCCCCAGCACCTCCTCAGCCCAAGTTCCTACCAGCTGGTGGTACCACCTGCTTCTGCAATAGAGGCCTGCTAAGGAGCCTGACATCAGAGGGAAGGAACAGGCTCCCCATTTCTTGCTCAGTCTAGCAACTTCATGAAAATAAGCATGCTCATGGAAGTGTACTGGAGTTATCAGTAAAAGAACTTGTTTGGAAAACAACTATGATACTATTTAGGAAAAAAAAAATAAATCTTTTAGGCAACAAAAATCTTATAATTCTGGGAACCTCAGATGTTCCATAATTCAGGGCTTTCTTGACCTGATCCAATCCTGCAAGTAGCAAAAGGGAGATGCTCGGGGAAGGAAGCTCGGGGAAGACCATCAAGGATGGTGGAAAGACCCAGTCAGGTCCCATGGGTTGGAAGCCAAGGCCCCTCTGCTGAACCTGGGCACTGTCTGCTGCTGCTCCTAGCGCTGGGGGAAGCGAACAGCACCAAGTGCCAGCACGCTCAGCCCTCCAGAAAACATTGTCTCTGCTAGAGCAAAAGGTGGGTTGGGCACAGATTTAAGGAAAATTAGTTTCAAAAACCACTGCTTCAAATCCAGAAGCCTCACTGAGGATCCTCTGCCTTCCAGCTGGGACTCTGGTGGATGCACCAGTCCTTGGCTCCTGGCAAACACAGTCACATGAAGGAAAAAAAAAAAAAAACAAAAAAAACCAAAAAAAACACCACACACACCCCAAAAAACACAAAAGGTCACATTGAGCTTTCATGTGCCACCTAAGAAAGCCAAGTAACACCAGGAGGAAGCCCACAGTTACTGGACTGGGGAGACAGTATCAACAAAAGAACCAACATCCTGTTACTGAAAGTGCTGAGCATCTACCCTCTCAGTTTCACCTGATTAGCGTCACCGTTTTAACTAAATTATTCTCTGCAAGAAGGTTTTCTGGAGCCAAGCCCATAAACCAATGATCCATAAAAAAACCATTAGGACTATTTCCTTTTCACAAATTATGTAAGCAACAGAGATCCTATCGGTCAAGGCTGGAAGAAACCCATTATACTTTTTCTCTCCTTTTCTCCTCCTCCCCTTCTAAAATACGTAACCCTTCAGCAATAAAGAGCAATTTTCTTGGGTTTATGTATTTGGCACATACCAGCCTTTCACCACGCTAATTAGAGTGCTTCCTCACGCATAAAGCATCTATTCTGCCCTCCTCACATTCATGTGAGCTCTATCCAAACAACCTGAAGAGACAGGATGTTTAAATTCAGAAATTGCTTTCTGGAAGGCATAAAAAAGGAACTTTTTTAAGAGTGTCATCTATTCCTGAAAAAGCAACCCAAAGTGCTGTGCTAGATTTGCCTACCTCTCGTGGCTCAGTGCAACGTTTCAGTATAGACCCATCCTAAGCAGTTTAAATTAAGGGTGATAAATTAAATTAAGGTGATAACCCAATAATCCCTCAGAAAAGTTCTTTTGGAAAACACTTCTGACACCAAGGAAATATTAAGACATCCGAGATGCAAATAATTCTACCCTCACACACAATGGAATTTATTCTGGGAGTTCAAGCGTTCTCCTCTCCAGAATCCACAGATAAAGCTCCCCCCAACTCCAAAAGGAGGAGGACCGACTTTAGTTGTTAGCTTCAACTTGAGCTAAAACTAATTATCAGCAAATTGAAGCAGACTTGAGCACTGGTACTGCAACAACCTGGCACGCCAAATGGCACCATGTGTTTGCGTTTGTTCGCGGTGTTTCCCTCTTCCCTGCGCACGGCTCAGCCAGAGCGCCTGCGCTCCCTACAGCTGCTTCCTTGAAGGTAAAAAGGCAACCCTAATGTTCCTTCTTTTAGGGCTTTAAAAGAAGTATTTAAACTCCACTAACCAGCAAACTGTGACTGAAGCCAGCTGGCAAAAAAAAAAAAAAAAAATTTTATACATTCATATATAAATATATATTAACAATATGTGCATAGTTATGTATACATACAAAAATATACTACATATACATGGTTTATATTTTACATATATAAAAATATTTTTTATATTTATATTTATAAAAAATGGAGTCTCACTTTAAAACATTCCCTTCCTATTCCTGCCACAAACTTGCAGTTTTTTTGAAAGTTCACAATTTTCCTCAAATGGAAGGTGTTTACATGGGATGCAGCAGTCAAGAGAGTAAAAACATTTGTAAAAGGGAAGGACACAAGTGTGATTAAAGCATAGAACCTATAGTTACGTAATAATCTGTTCCCAGCTCTACTTTTTTTTTTTATTATTGTGCAAGTAAAGGACACACTACATTCTCCAGAAGCCCTACAGTAGAGAACTACTCATCTGGACAGTAGTCTGCTTAAGCCTTCAAAAGTCTGCGGCCATAGATATATGGTCAAAATAAATAAAATTTGAGACATAAAATGGCACTTGCTACCCCTTGACTCAAAACAAGTCAGCTTATCACGGTTAGAGCTTTCCTCTTCTCCCATCCTCACCTCCCAGCTACTAAAAAAAAATGATAAAAAGATTCTGTTCCCCTAAATATCACATTCAACTTACTGCCAGGTTCTTTCATTTAGCAAAAAAAATATTTTGCATTTTGAGAGTTCTAATGCCCGCAGACAAACACCCCTGAAGGGGTATCTGGCAAAACAAGTCTTTCCATCACACACTTCAGGGCCACTTCAGAACTGTCCACTACGTCTTTTTTAAAAGCCCAATCTTCTCCTGACACAGCTACACACATTCCTTCTTCAACAGCCATAAATTGTGTGAAGATCTCTAAAGTATTTTTAAGTTTCGTAAACACAGACTTATGTACGATTAAAAAAAATGTCAGTAATTCCCAGTATGGAGTATATATAAGTATTTAAAGTATTTCTTTAGTATTAGGTCTTTTGCATGCATGAGCAACAAACCTTTATTCTATGCACATTGCAAAGTGACCCACTTCTCCTGACCACAATAAAAAGGTGACTACTTAAATTATTAGGTGCTTAGCATTTCCCTAGCAGCCCAAACAAACACCACCATGATTTTAATCTAAACACACGTAGCGATATTACTTTACGGAAATTTTCACTTTCTAGAAGCAGCAGACATGCACTCACAGGAAAAAAAAAGAAAACTCCTCCAAATTTATATACATAAACACCCACATGAGCTCCCCTCTGCTCCCCACTAGAACAGGCTGAGAAGATGCTCCTAAAGAAGTCGTATCTTTGTCATCAGTTTTACCCAGCAAGAAGTACGTGCTGAAGTAAATGCCTCTTTCATTGGAAAAATAGAAAACAGTTGTGCTTATTAATTCAGTGCCCTTCGAAATTTGTTCAACAACAGCAAAACAGAATAAATTAGCTCTTCGTCCTGGATCAGGCAGTGACAAAAAAGCTTTATTTAAAGGCCAGGTATATTGTTCCAGCTAAGTGCAAGCCACAAGACTTCAACTGACATTTACTTTGGCAACCTCAGGCAAATCAAGATCACCCCTTCTGCCTTCAAAAAGGGATTTAGGACTGACCACATTAATGGGACATTGTTCATTTCCAAGCACGCCAATTTACACAAACTTGGTTTTCAATAGAAAAAGTCACAGACGAGAACTTGTTTCAATCCCCCTTGGAAGAAAAGCTTTTTGTGAAAGCTGGCAATGTCCCTTGCCTTTTCTCCAATTAGGAGAACAAAGTCGACACAAGAGAGGTGGAACTAGCTATACAACTGGCTATACACCATGAGAGCACACAACTATCTATGCTGTAACCTATAAATGGCACGGGCCAAGGGGGCAAAGCCACAAATAAAAAGCAAGGTTGCCCAAGTGCTATACAGAGAAGACAAGACAGCACAAAATTTAAAAGCTCGCAATTGCCCCACCCCAGAGACAAAAAGGTTGTGTACTGAGCGCACAGAAAGCTGCTCTTCAAGAGGGAAAGCAACAAATCCCAGCATTGCTCTCCCATCCAGAAGAGAAGGGTGAGTTAGGAGGAGCGAGGCAGCGCTTTGCCCTGCCCTTATGCATTCTGGCATCCCACAGCACCGAACCAACCAGCTCCAGCACACATCGTACTTGTCACAGCCGGCTCTCTGAAACCTTTCCCGCTTTCCAAGCTGAAAAAGCTTTTTGTTGCCCTTCTCCGACGTCTTAGGAGCCGCCCCACAACTCGTCCCAACTCCGAGTCACGAGATTAAAACCAAAGGTAGCTCTGTAAAATCTTGCTATTTAAAAATCAGAACTAACCACTAGTTATGCAGAGTAAGTTCTGGTAATCTTCGTGCAAAAGTATTTGGGCATTTAATTTTCAGCGCAGGTAACAGAAATGGATGTACTTTCCAGAGCTAGAGGATTCTCCTCGAGCTAATTGAAAACAGGCACATTTTGAGTTACGTACGCTGCTGCCAATAGTTTTGCAGGGAGGCAACGCAAGAATGATTTATGGGCTGTGAATATCACGTAAATCTGTCTTCAAGCAGAAGGATTATCTCTGCATAGAATAAATTTAAGTACTCAGTTACGAATGCTCTTAATTTTACATATTTCCTAACTAAGCAAAAAAAAAAACACCTCAAAACAAACAAAACAGAAAAACCCAAAACCAACCCACACCACAGCACACCCTAGCCCTTTTCAAGAGCTTTCACACACCAGGTAAACAAGTATCAGTTCTAGCTAAACACAGCCACAAAACCAATGCTCAATTAAAATATTCTTAAATTAAAATGTTTAACGCTTTTTCCAAGTTTTCACCATCTCATTCACACACCACTTTCATGTTCACCACTTGGTGGCCCAAGGGAAAGTTAGTCAGTCAATCTCCTGGAAGCTGAAAGAGGTATTTCATCTGTAACAGCTTGTTGTACACTTCCTCTTACTGTCTTTTCCCGTCAGCATTTTTTATTTAATTTTAATTTGAGGCCTGCAATTTCTGACTATTATAGAGCCAGGGGCAGGGGGGGGTGGTGGAGGGGAGGGGGGAAGAAGGAAACTTTCAATAAACATCAATTTCAATGAGCATCCACCCTGTCTCCTGGTAGAAGTATATTTTCAAACAAAAAAAAAAAGAAAAAAGAAAACTCCCCTAACTTGAGGCACACACATTTTTCTCTCAGTTGCCATTTGGGAGGCACCACTCTTGAGTATTTGGATCTCATTCCAGGTATCTTGTATCTGTCACATACCAGATTTACTTCAAGTAAAGCTGAGGCCATTCTCTCTGTGGATACTCACTGTCTTCTAGACAGAAGTCGTGACCACACCGAGCACAGAATATCCCTAGCTGCAGTCAGGAGGCAAGTCAGCATGTATCGATGACTAGGAATGCACTCAATGAGGAAATTGACTTTTATGTCTTTTCCTAATGAAAAGAAGACACTAAACACTTTGGTAATCATATTAACTTTTTGTTTAAAAAAAAAAAAAAGGAAAAAGAAAAGGAAGTTTCTGAATCTGGTGACCACCGAGTCAGGCGGACAGTGCTGGCAATGAAAAAAACCTCAAGTTCATTTTCCTAGTCCCTGCCTAATGGAATTTAGCTTAGTCCCTCCACGTACAGAATATGTCTATATCCACGCTCCTCAAAGTGACTTGGGAAAGGAGTAGTGTTGATTAGCCATGGAAGAAAGTCAAGTCAGAAAGCCCAAACATAAAGAAACATGCCATTCTTGGCAAGTTGGAGAAAAACGAGTCTATTTTTGTAAATGATGAATTTTGCATGCCCATTTTAACTCATCAACAGTGGACTGTGCTGATGAATGTCACATTGTACTCAAGATGGTGCCATATTTAAAGGTAACTCACCACAGAAGTAGATTAAAAACTGCTTTCAACGAGGGTCTTTGGTAGTTGTCCCGTAATTTGGCAGTAAATCAGGGCAGCACGAAGATGAGGCATAGCTCAATGCAGCAACAAACTACAGCGGCTCCACATACTACTACTGTCACCTCTTCACAAGTCATTTGTAAAAAGACTGCTTTATTTCCTTCTGCTGTAAGCAAGAGTTTGACCCCTGGCACTGAACCTGGCTGGAGAGGAGTATTTACAGTGCACTGAACACTCTCCAAGATCACGGTTCTTGATCTCAGCCCTCAATGTTCAGCAGACGTTCAGAAGAAAAAAGGATGCTTAAAGCGCTTATGGGCTTGACAAAAATTAGCATTTACATCTGAGCGGCAAATTTCAGAAGGCTCAGTACAAAACTTTGGTATTTGATAATTACAAGCCGCATGTGTATGCACGCGCATAAATATGGATGGCTCTAGGCAGAAACGGATGGATCTGCTTTTGAAATTCCGATCCTCCAGACTCCATTTCAAAACTCTAGTTTTCCCCCAAAGCAATTAGAACAGCTAATTTGTAATTACATGCTCACTTTCAGTTTGATAATGGTGAGAAGTTAACGTTAATCAGAGACCCAGTCCTGCATTCACTGGAGCACACACAGCGTCGAAACAGAGGTCAATACAGGCAGCAGGTACAGCATGGGCAAAGGGACCAGCTCAGCACGTTAAGAGTGAAATAGGCTTCAGAACTGTAATTGCTATCCCAAACCTATTAATTTTGAAGGGATTCTTACAAGTCCGTAATTACAGAAAAGCAAATCCTCATCATAAAGCAGTTAAAACTATATTCACGAAGTCCTAGAGGGAGCACTCTCAGCAGCATGGCTCATTAGAAAGGTATTCTTGCATTAAGCACCAATACCAAAGACAAATGTTAATGCAATGCCCCAGAGCCATGCTCACGACTACTACAGCAGTGAAGACGGCCGATTTAATTTGATCCATCATCCCTTCGCACTGAAGGCAACGAGAGCTCAGCGATGGCATTTCGCATGTTTTTTCAGATATCAAGTACAGCTCACTAGGAAATCCTGTTCTACAAAACCCACACCATCTATACCATTCAGTACTTCTGAATATTTAGAGTTATCCTTACCACAGTGATTGGGAAGAGAATCCATTTATCCTTCTGCTGCCCAGTTACCTTAAAACTAACGCAAACCTCAACAGTACTTGCTGCTGCTGCTTCTGAAACTCGGCATTTCTTTAGCACAGCTCTGTCGCAAAAGGAAGAAGGAAAACTGCCTCAGATGTTTTGCTGGAAAAGGAATATAGCTACGAACAAAGGTTAAAACTGAAAACTTGAAACTGCTCCGCAGAGGTGTGGCTGCTGAAACCTGACGTGGCTGCGTCACCAAGATTTTGCTTTGGCAAACATGGCTTCCTGAATTCAAATAGATCTTGGGCAGAACTATCTTTTGTTCCAGCAATAAGCGATTATGGCACAGACGTGCTTTCAAGGCCACTAGCGAGGAGAATAAACTACACCAGGATGTGTCAGTCATAAGTAACGTTTTTAAAAAGTTAACACTAAGCAATACTTATTTAAAGACTTCCACGCTTGGCAGGATGCAAAGCGCTTATTTCCTTCCAGCTGACCACAAACAAACATGAACAAAAAGATCCATAAAAGAGCAATCAATATTTCACAGGTTCATATCCTTCTCTCTTACATCTCACTTTTAACATTCTTTACAAATAAAATTATTTCTGTATTACTTTGGCAAAGTAAAACAAAAATGTCTCATTTTAATGATTTTGATAGAAGAAAGCGTTGCCTTCAAATTCATTTTAAGAAGAGAAAAAATATTAACCAGAGACTTTGTTCTCCTTAATATTAGGAACTCTAAAGCAAATGTATATGCAGAAAAGAAGCATTTTCATATTTGTTAATGTTAGGCTATGAAAGCTTTATCAATATTCTCCTTTAAAACAGAACAGCACTCAAATTACAAGTATGACTGTATTTATATTAATCGAAAAAAATTGCATTTAATAAACACAAAGTCAAAAGTTGCAATCATTCCTACAAATGCCACTTAGACTTTTAAGGAGAGCAATAAATACATTTACATTACTATTGACAAGAACAGGCATAAAAAACACAAAGAAAACTCAGTTTTAAAAATATACATAATAGGCAGAGAGTGTATTAAAAAAAAACCACACACAAGTGCTTCAGAAGACATACAAAGCACCCTCCTTAAGGATGTAAAACAGCTTCTATTAAGAATAAGAAGATCATCCCACATTTGTCTGGTAGGAGGTTTTACACCTGCCTTGAAATCGGCTGAATATGCCTAAAGTTAAACACGAGATATTGGACTAGACAGACAACAGTATGTTCTCACACCAAAGGTCACCAGGTGTGGGGAAACCTTTACTGTGGACTTTCCTACACAATTTTTATAACCAGCAGTTCTTTTTAATTCACCTGTGTATTCATCCTTCAGCTACGGTAAACTGAACACTGAGGGACAGTGAAGAAAATCATGCAATTGCTGTGTTGTATTTTTTGCTTTTGATAAATGAATGAGTTGTTGTGTCTAATGCTTTGGAAGATTCAACTATGTCTCAGAACACACAACTATCCTTCAGCTTCACTGTGCTTCAGAATATGCGACACTACAAGAGCATTTGTAGTACGACACTTTTCACCAGCGGTTACTGGATTTAAAAATGCTCTCGAAGCACCCAACACGGGAAAATCATACTTGACTATCTCAGTGAGTGCACAGAGCTGAAGAAACGACTTGAACTGTTAGATTTCTAGATGATCTTTGAGGTCCCTTCCAACCTCTAACATTCTGTGATTCTGTGATTTACTGCCTTCGGTGAACACATTCTCCCTCAACGCACACACACACAAGGAGCAATGATTAACTCCCATAATTCAATGCAAACAGTAATAAAAGATGGGGGTTTTTTTGCCCCGGGCAGAAAAGTTAAAGTTAAGCTACCTTCCTTTCGCAAGCCTCAGAAACATGTATTGAGATAATACCTTGACACGAGTCCTCCTCATGCTCAAGAAAGTATTTTAGATCCATAACACACAGACTCTGAAATACGGGGTTTCTGCTTCAACACATGTGCACAAGCAATTCACACGTCAAGGATTTACACATACCTGGGTAAAAAAATGTAACAAATCCAGTATAAGTGCAGTAGGCACTTAAACTACTTTGCAGGTGTGCTCTGTGACACGGAGTGAATGAGAGAAGAATACTTAAGTGCATTATAAAGTTTAAAGCTCCTCTGAAAAAATATTTTATTCCATTTGCTAACAGTAACTGGTTAGAATTTAACCCGACCATCAACAGAAAAGGTTATTTCACAATCACAAACTGTGGAACTCCTTGTGCCATAAGAGGGGGGCATGACCACCAGCCGCTATATTAGACGGTTCTCCAGCGTGGTTTGCCAAAATACCCATGACCTACAAATTCAGCTTGTAATTTCTGTATCGTATTTTGAAATGGCACAACAGAAATCTCAAGGAGTGACAAGAAGACCCAGCATGTCCGACTTGACATCAACTCACACCTTCTCTTTAGTAAGAGAAGTCAAGGCTGACTCTATTGCCTCAGCCTTTGCTCAGCCCTCCAGTTTTTATTTGGATATCTGAGACAGAAATTCATGTGCTATAGGGTAGATCTCAGTTCCTCACAAGTTTTTTACCTGGTGACAGCAGTGGCTGCAAAGTTGCCAGAATTGGGTAAATGAAGGCAACATGGCTCCAGCAGTCCCTAGCGCTTGGAAGCACTTCAACTGCTATGGCAGCTCTGTTTCCAGCTAGAGAAATTCCTCTTAAATTCTGTTTATATTCACAGACCTAAGAGCCCAGAACATCTACACCAATGCTTTAGTGTCGTACCAATTTCCTAAAAGCAGGAGAGAAGCAGCTGTATGTTTGCAAGACAAGTTGTTCCTTATGAATTTCCCAGGAAAAAGTTAAGCAACATACATATCAAAGCATTTGACTTCTAGTCGGTTTTGGTGGGGTTGTTTGGGGTTTTTTTAATTATTATTATTGTTGTTGGTTTGTGTGGTTTTTTTGCAAAAGGAAGTAAACGAATGTTCATTCCATCTCAGAAGGATCTGATGCACACTGAGGTCATGACCTGCCCATGCAGTAGGGATTGTACTTCAGAAGAAAAATCTTCAATCTCGTGAGACTGCTGACAAATCAAGCCTACACCATGTTTCTAAAAATGGACAGAATTTACTCCTCCATTTATGTTAATAACACATTCAGAGATGCTTTCTTCTGGAGGAAGAAAACAAACCAACGCACACCTCCAAAACGTGCTTATGAACAAAAATGTTTTTATTCCACTTTTCTAGAAACAGGTTATTTACTGTAACACCTCCTTCTTGCCACTCATACAAATGTCTAAACAATCTCAATTCTAAAGAGAGTTCTCAGCTTCAGTGGCCTCCGAAAGAAAGGTGTTTTTCAATATAAACACTAATTCTGTGAGAAGAAGGGTAAGGAATAAAAAGAGTGGTGGATGGGGGTATTTCCTTTTCCTTGGATTTAGTTTCACTAAATGTCCGCTGTTCCCAGGAGCTGTTCTACCTTTCCATTGTCTCATATGCTTCCCCCACTCCTTTTTTTTTTGTTTTGATCCCTTGGGGACAAGCACTAACGTAAAGCAATCTCTTTTCTTCCACACACTTAAAATTTGGCTGTCTGATTTTGGATTTAGAATCTACATGGAGGTCCTCTTTTATCTGTAAACTCATGCTTGTCCTGTCCCCTTCCTTCAGAATTTAAGACAGGAATTACACCTCTGTAAATCCTCTTAGTCCAACGAGCTGTCCTGGTCTCCTTGTTGCCCACTCATGCTGCTCCATCAGGTTACCCTGTGTTTTCCTCGTAAACCTGCCTAATCTTAAATAAAGAACCGACTATTCTGATGCAGTTTTTGTCATTTTACCATGTTGCTCACATGGGCAGCAAAACACATGTTTGGAACAGAGCAACCTTAAATTCTAGCAGGATTCTTTGGCATATCCAAGTGGTCACGACAGTTTGCTGTGCTTCAACGTACCAGCTCGAGCATTGTTTCATGTAATATCCTGAAGCCTGACAGTAATACATTCTTGCTTCCAAATCAAAAAAAAAAACCAAAACCAAACCCCCCATAGAACTACAGTACTTAGACTGCAGTCCTACATAATCTTCCCCTTTAACTATCTATTGGAGAAGGAACTGTTTCGCTTACTTCCTATTTCTGTAGGATGATGGAGTACAAAGTAGACCATCTGCTTCATAAACTGACTGCCCTTCTGTTTTCCTTCTAAAGCGTTTCTCTGACGTATTTTATGGCTTTCTGAATTGGTTTTGCCAGGGTTTAATTCCCCTTTTCTGAACGGCTTCTCTGTTGACTCAACTTTGGTGTTACCACTCTGTCTTCCTGTTTCCCTTTTTTTTTTTTTTACCCTTCTGTAGCCTTTCGGAGACCGGACGTTACTTAAACGTTTATGACCTAAATTTAATTATTCAAGTTTCTTTTGCTTTCCAAGTCAAATTATTGACGGCACACTTCCGTCCCAAGGGGTAGGAGGGCAGGAATTAAATCCTTCTTCCACAAATTCACCGGGCTTGTTTGGGCACAGCATTACTTACCACTTCAGGGTTATCACTTCAGCAGTACTTCTGTACCTTATACTTAAGAAAATATCTAGAAAACCCTCTCATATGTAAGAAAGACAAATACCACGGCTTAGTTTCCTTTGTCTATCAAAAAGATTTTCGAAACGTTTTTGACTCAGAGCTAATCTGCTTTCAGTTTAAGTAAATAAAGGAGGGGAAAACAGAAGAGGAAGACCTTTCTAAAACGTTAATTGATTTTTGTTATTTTTTTTTAATCACAGCTGGCATGTCTAAATTTAAATAATTATGACTGATGTAGCAGAACCTGGCCAGCCCTAGTCAGCTGCCTCAGTACTTACTCCATACGAAAGGCAGACATTCAAAACTGCAGGAACCTTTTAAAGCACGTCACTCAACTTAGCTCATCTTTCCAGATAAGTAAGTACTACTGAAATCCAGTAAATACCTTTTAATGCAGAATTGTATAAAATAGTTCTTATACCGGCAAAAATAAAACATTTCCTCCTTCATGCTCAGAGCGACAAGAAACACAGAGTAGCAAAACACAAAAGGGAAAAATGTCATTTAAAAAAGGTTTAAAATCCTACAACTAAACAGAATAAAGTATGAGAAAACGTCCCGTTTACCATAAGCAAAAAAATACCAAACCTAAAGGTATACAACTTGAATTATAATTTAAATCCTATCTGTATCAGTAATTAGTTACGGCTGGGAACATTCACTGGGTAGACAGAGGTTATTTACTTATTTTTAAAAGATCTTACCTCTATTTTTTATGTAGAGTGCAAAGAGCAATAGGCTCCTGATTAAACCCCTTATAATTTGATGTAAAATTCTAGCCACCAAAAAAAATAAAATAAAATGTTGATTTATATTTATCTAATTTTAACTGTCAACTAGTAAAGTTAATGAGAGCATCAATACCTAATTAGGCATGGTATCATTTCTACTCTGCACATTTACATGGGTCTGGTTTTACTTTAATAAAGTTCACCAGAGTACTAATTGTAACTTCAGACTCCCATACATGGTAATACCTGGAAACTTTTAATTATCTAGAGACAAAAATTAATTTTGAACTTTTAAGTCTATTGCATGAAGTACATTCAAGTTCAAATCTTGGTTCACATAAAAGAGCCTTGATTTATCGTCTCAATTCACTTGGTCAGACATGCCAGTGTTTTAAGTGAGCTTTACCAAAGTCAGCTCTTTACGCACGTTTTGAAAGCATACACACGTCTTGCTTGAAACAACAAAAATAACCCAAACAAATGAAAAAAAAAAATCCCAGCTTATTCAGGGTAAGCTTCTTTTTAACATTTTAGAGGGTAAAGACCTTCTGTTTCATGCCTACCTATACCCTGGTTCTGAGATCATGAAAAAACCACCTGGGTAAAAGTGTGATTTTCTGCACCATGCCTCCTCTGCAGTATTATAATCGTACTCTAAAACATTTTATTCAGCTTCTTCATGTTTCTCAAGTTTAATCCTGCTTTTTCAAGCATACATATTATGCAATTCAGTACCTCCCCAACAAAGTCACAGCTATCCACTGATGCTTTCAAAATGCAATCCCAGTGTATTTCCAAGACTGCTAACTCAAGTCAGATGAGTCTGGGTATTTGTATGCAGTTATTTCCACCACTGTCATCTCAAGAAATGCCAGAAAAAGACCAGAGCAATAAGCACTGGACAGACAAAAGGACCTGGGGAGTTTACAGATAAGGTTTAGAGCCAGATGCCCTCTGTTTTATGAAAAAGGGGAATAGCACAAAAGCAAGCAGAGATGTATCACACAAAGCAAGGTCCAACTGAGAGGATGGGATGGAGGGCTCGGAAGCAAAATATCTGCTTGGAAACATCACATGTGAACTTCTTTGCATAAATTATTATCTTAACAGTAATTCCATTTTCATTGCTTTTTCTTAGTTATGTCATTATTTTTACATGTAAAAAAAAAGTCAGAGTGAGAAACAATAGAAGAAAAGAAGTAAAAGTCTCACACACTGGAGCTGACAATTCATTTATGGACACTGTACTTTAATCTCACATCTCCAAGCTAAGCTTCAAACATTTAGGTCAATAGCTACTTAGCCTACTGGAACAACCACTCAGCTCTTTTTTAAAGTATCAACTATACTGAAGCAAAACACAAAACTCAGCAGAGCAGAGAACAAAAATATTATTCTACAACTAAAGAAAAACATAAGAGGAATGTCTAGTTGGTTTTTTTATGGGTGTTTGAGGAAGGATGCATTTATTGCTGAATCTCCAACAGCTGCAATCAAGAGATTCTTTCTCTAGTACACAGAATGAAGACGACATGATTTCAAATCAGTGCTGCTACAGCAAGTTAAAATAAAAAAGCTCACAGTGAACTTTTCCATGAAACGGGTTCACTTTGCTCCACTGCCAATATGTAAAAGATACCAGAAGCTGTATTTCAGCATTGACTCAAGTATCAGGAAGTGCAACAATCCATTCAATGTGGAAAAGTTATAACAACTTTTTTTACAACTTTTCCCTAAACAGCAAACTGAGAGTTTGAAGTACTTCAGTGTCAGTGATCTCCCCATCCTGCACCCAATTCCTCAACTTTCTTTTGTCCTGCCCTGTAAACAGGCAATCAGATTGCATCACTTACACAGTAAGAAATACGGGTCTTAACCCCCCAAAACTCTCAAAAGACCCATATAGGTTTTTAACTGTAAAAAACCCAAACAAACAACAACAAAACAAAAAATCCCAAAACCTCACACCACAAAAAAAAAACCAAACAAAAATCCCACCAAATCCCCCACATACATCCGTTCCCAAAAAACCTTTTCACATTACACATCAATTCTCCCAATCTCTTCCCTGGGAAACAAAGAAACCTAAAGAAACCACAGAAAGTACACGGATACTTCAACAACCTTTTCCGAAAGCACTTCCTTGGCTCATGCCAAATCGATCATATTTAAAATACTATACTTTAATGAAAGTCAAACCTACCTCTTCCTTCCATGTAAACAAACCACTAACATTTTCATTCAGCAAGAAACTTGTTTTGCTCTGAGACATTTTAAGTCACTTCTAACTTGTTGATATTTACGGATTCTTTCCTTAGCGCAATTTAGGCTCCACCGGAAACGCAGATCCTCCTGAATTTAAAATGATATATAAATGCATGGATGAGTTATTTGATAATCTGAACGGTGAACACAGCTTTCCCCATATGAACTATTTCTGTGTATGTACACCTGGGGGGTGGAGGGTTCAAAGAAGTTAAAACTTGTCAATGTTCTTCAGAAAATCAGCTGAAGAAGACATGTTCTTGCACGATACGTTATTTTAAGCTTGCTGAAAGCTGATGCAACATACAAATGCACATCTTTAGTATTTTTAGCATGGGGATCCACCTCCCTGCTGCCCCAAGCTACACCACGGGAATATTAAAATAATCTTCCAGTAAGGAAGAATTGTGCACGCTTACTAGACGGGATAATTACCAGTGCCCTCAGAGCACGTGCTAATTGGACTTGGCTACAGACAGTTAAACAAATACATTCAAAGACTCGACATCTGACTTTCAAGACAGTAAAATTCGCATTTTATAAATATTTAACTGGAAGTGAAAATGATGGGGCTTATCATAGGTGTTGCAGCTTCATGCAACTGAGTCAATTAACAGTGAAAACCCTTAAGACAATACGGATACGGGAAGCTTGCGATTACTCCCTAAAACCTAAGTGGAACAAGTCGCACTGTCATTTCCCAGCTCCTGGAGCAAGTGTCTATGGCATCTCGCCAAATCCCATCAACAAAGAGGAAAAACCTCCCATTCCTGCCAGCAAGTTGGTTTAAGCACCTGCCTGATCCTGGGGAGAGCAAGGGAATGCAGCAGCCAAGGGACTGAGGAGAGCGAGAGATGGGGGAGAAAAGGCCAGTGCATCGTCAAGGGAGATTTCCAGTTCGTCAGTTCTGATGCTACAGAGTATTATTTGCAGTCTGAATTTTATTTATATGCAGTCACACATACATGCACACACAGAGCAGATCAAACTTCAGTTAGAACTTTAGATCTGCAAGGGGAAAAAACATTCAGGAAAGGAGTAAGAACTTCAGCGCTTCTCTTTTGCTTTGTGGTAAAAGTGACTGAAGAGTCTAATCGCATGAATCTTGAGGATGGGACATACAGAAGTCAGGGAAGAGATTTCTTAAAAATTGCCTCCAATTTCAGCTCCAACCTTGTTTCTCATCCTGAAGGGATCCTACAGGAAGGCTGGGAAGGGACTTTTTAGAAGAGCGTCGACTGATAGGACAAGGGGAAATGGGTTTAAGTTGAAGGAGAATAGATTTAGATTAGATCTTAGGAAGAAATTCTTGAGTATGAGGGTGGCAAGACTTTGGAATAAATTGCCCAGAGATGTTGTGGTTGCCCCCCCTGGAGGTGTTCAAGGCCAAGTTGGACAGAGCCTTGAGTAGCCTGATCTAGTTGAGAGGCATCCCTGCCCGTGACAGGGAGGTTGGATTAGATGATCTCTAAGGTCCCTTCCAGCCTAGGCCATTCTATGATCCTATATTTATTCTTTCATTTTAACTCTAGCTATGTTTCTGTTTCTTCCAACAGTTTCTCAACATCCCTTGATACAATTCACAGAAACAAAGAAAATAATATTTTTCCGTTCCATTTCCAGAAACGAAGTTTCTTCTTCCTGTTTATAGGTATCATAGTCTCATGTTTGCAGAGCTTAAATGCTTTTGTTAGAATCCACTGCCTTATATCTGCTGAAACATAGCATCCACTGAAATTATGCAAAAATTTGAATTAAAAAAAATAAAAATCTACAAGAACACCAGTTACTAAAAAAAAAAATTCAAACACAAACAGAAAACCACATCACAGCCTCAAAAAAAAGTCATACGTAATCAGAACCATGCATTTAAGGCTCACAGAGGTTGGTGCTGGTCTCTTCTCACAGGTCATTAGGGACAGAACCAGGGGGGAAGGGTCCAAGTTGCAACAGGGCAAGTTTAGACTGGGCATTAGGAAGAAATTCTTCACGGAAAGAGTGGTCAGACACTGGAACAGACTGCCTGGGGAGGTGGTTCAGTCACCATCCCTGGACGTGTTTAAGTGTCGCTTAGATGTGGTGTTGGGTGATACGGCTTAGGGGTGAACTTGTAGTGTAGGGTTAATGGTTGTAGTGTAGGGTTAATGGTTGTAGTGTAGGGTTAATGGCTGGACTTGGTGATCCCAAGGGTCTTTTGCAACCTGAACTGTTCTATGATTCTATCCTGTGAGATACTAGAGTGTTTCTGGGAGACTGCAATAAAAGTTTCTAGCACTTATCTTTCTCAAAACTTCTACAAAGATTTAAATCTACTGAACTGACAAAAAGAATACAGTATTTATATCATGTTGTTTATTGCATCAGAGAAAAAAGAAACAAAAGAATTACTGAAGAATTAAAACTTTTACATCATTAGCTGATAACATTCTCTATTTAGTACCACATATACAAGCTACAATTTCCTCATCTAAATTGTTTTTTGATTCAAGACCTCTATATAGTATGAATGTGATGCTGTCTGTAAAAAAACTAGGCTCTCAAGTTAACAATACCCTCCTAACTATATCGCTGTCTTTAAAATAATAATATAAAGCCTCATGAGCAACCCAGTAAAAGTTTCTTCCTCTGGATTTCTGCACGCTGAAAAAATGCAAGTTGTGGATCCCAATGCCAGTGTCGGTTCATGCAGCTGAACTACTCTGTCCGTAACTCAATCCCACTAGGTCCATCCAACAGACTTACAGATCAGGTTCAGATTTTTATCACAAGTTTTTTGTGTTTATTTCTAACAACACAAAAGCCAATCAAAAGCTCAACACCAGCGTTCCTCAAACTGATGCAGCGGCAGAGTAATGACTGCATTAGAAGTAATTATTAGAATAACAATTATACTTGATTTTTAAATTTCAATGATTGACTGACCAAGATGTTTTAAACAGCTTTATAACTGCAAATCAAGGGTTATACCAAGGGGCTTGTGTACCTGATGATCAGAACTGCTTAAAAGCTAGTGGTCTTCTCAAAATCACAGTTTGTGTCAGAAACGTGAAGACTGCACACGATCAAATTAAGTCACTATAAAGACCAAGATCTCCAGTGACTACATACAATGAAAACAGAATAAACAATTTCTGCCTGCAGCACCATAAGGGAAATTCCCAATTGTACGTGTGCTTTTCCCTCTCAAGCTCCTTTCCCCCCCTCCAAAACCCACAACTGCTGCAACAGCAATCAGAAGTGAACCTGTAGCTAATTCCAGCAGATACAGCTCACTGCCCAATTCCATATTCAGTCACAGCAAGATGAGCTTCAGGCAACATGTAGAAAGAGTAAAACAAAACAAAACCACTCATACTTACTTTTCACCGTCAACCATGAAAGTATTTAAGAAAAAAAAAAAGAAAGAAAGAAATCACACATCTTCCAGCAGGTAAACGAGGCTTCAAGTTGATAGCTCTCACTTTTTCCATGGATTTGACAGCACATTAATTTTAGGAGAGTGACTACTCTTCAAGGTATGGCCAACAGGCTTCTACTTAAAACTGTAGGTATTCTCATCATTATAAGTACCCCTGCTGGCATCAATCTACATGTCTAGCACCCTACAAAACAGAATATGATTTTATTCTGTGCTTCCAGCAAACTCAAGTGTTTAAAAGGTCAGTGCATCACCAGTCTCCTTTATATTTGGCAAGCCAGTTATCTCCAGTACCATGCACAGTTGTATAAATTCATGTCTGGAATTTTTTTCAAATACATTGCAAAAATTCTTAGGATTCTGTTTTTATTCAGGAAAAAAAAAAAAAGGCAGCTATTCAGAAAGAAAATGTTATACAGTTTTATTAAAACATTTAGGATAAAAAAAAATTCATGTGCAAATTTTTTATAACAATTTTTTTTTCATTTCCAGAATGCTAGTTCTAAACTCTGCCACCGAATTTGTTGTGGATGATGTTCTGAATGTTTAATTTGACCATACAAGCTAGTTGTGACACAATGACAACGAATGTTCATTCATCAAGATGCCTTGTAGAAGAGATTTTCCACAGATCCATCTAATTCATCTACCAAACACTTGTCTGCTTGCAAAGTCAGCATACTTGGCTATCTTTGGACAATCAAAGCCACCTGGCTTAGTCAAAAGGCACGCAAACACACATTTGTTGTTGTGCAAACTTTTCCAAGTCCAAATCAAACAAATACAGGAAAAATGTGCAAGCAATAATGGATCTAGAGAGGCCAGAAAATGAATGTCCTAAGGCTCGATTTAAGATTTACCTGAATCACACAATGCAAGATACTCATTTGAATGCACACAAAAACCCGTCAATGCGGCAGATGGTGACGGGCACTGGGTTAGCAAGCCGAGGAGCGGAGAGGGATAGAGAGGGAGGTGTCGAGGAGAGCAGGAACAGAGGTATAAAATCCCTGCCATCAACACTGCCCAGGACTTTCGTACCAAACTGGACTGCTGGACTGAAGCCTTCCAGCATTACGCTGCCGTGCGACCTTGGAAATCCCGCCTCCGCCCCAAGAGCGTTTTCCCGGATTTGTGCTTCTATTCCTCACATCCATACGCCGGAAAAATGTTCCACGAAGCTCACAGACACCAGCTGTTCCTGCAGTGGAAACATTCTGCCACGACCGTTTTCTCCATAGCAAGTTCACAGTTCCAGGGTGTTCAGCTGTGGCTTCCCAACACCCACCGAGGTTGTCTCACCGAGCGGGAAAACAATCCCCCCGCACCGCGCACGAGTCAAGCCCTCCCCGCTGCTGCATTCCACAGCTGGGATGAAAACAAGCATTTGGGGACAGCCAAACTTACAGACCTTGGGGTTATCCAAATCCAAATTCATTTTCAGACGAAGAATAATTTACAGAGCAAATTCGCACTAAAAATAATTTACCAGCACCTCTGGAAAAGAGTCTCCCAAATCTTAACGAAAAAAAAAAATTAAAAAACCCCCAAACCTAAACATGGCTTTAAAGCTTCAGGGATTTTAAAGCAAAAAATGATCTAAAAATAGTTCAAATATGCTGAACCCCCCTGATACTTCGTGGTTTTACTATCATGTATTTCCCTTAAAACCACTCTCTGGCAATTGCTTTTCCGACAAATGTCCTTTATGCGCAATCAGTAAAATAAAGCTCAAACAAAGTAAATTCATACAAAAAAAAATAATTCAAACCAAACGCAATTCTTCCTTTAATTTCTTTCCAGTTCAAAGCACTTTGAATGTACCACTTTCAATACAAATATTGACTGGTTTTAAAAAAAAATGGATAAATCATTTATCTGATGGACTCTGTCCTTTTCACAAACAGATTGCAATTCCTCCTTAAAAGCAATGATGTATTTTTAGACATCTAAATGACAAACGATCTCTGTTCTACTGTTCAGCTTCCCACTCACCTGTTTATTAAATCTGCATTTGTAAAATATAAGGATTGAGTGAGAGAAGAAGATACGCGATCATTTTTAGAAGCTGGGTGAAAAACCACCTCCAGTGATCAGGCTTCAAATGCAGTGGTTGCGTACCAGAACCATTAGACATCAATGGTGTGAAGGTCTGATGGTCCAATCAGTAGTTGATTTCAGGAGTTGTCCCTGATGGGTCAGTATCAAGGTCAACACTGATTCATGTGGTCAACGGGATGGACACATCCTCATCCTATTTGTGGATGACACCCAACCGGGGAAGAACCGAAATGGTCGGGCGTAGAGCTGCCACTCCCCAGCACCAAGACAAACGGGAAGACTGGCTTGACAGAAGCCTCACAATATTCAGACAAGATAAACGTGGAGTCGTGCAGCAGTGTCGGGATAACCCCATGCAGCAGCCTGGGCTGAGGTGACCAGATTTGGGATCTGGGCATCCAGGTGGACAAACAGAAAAGGGGTCAGCAAAGCACCCTTGGAGCAACCAAGGTTGACCACACACTGGGGTACGTGAGCAGGAGGACAGCAGGTTGGCAGAACCTTCTAGGTTGCAGCTAGATGCTTGTCCAGTTTGAGGTCCCCCAGTATGGCACAGATTAACCAACTAGAGAGAGCCCAGTGGAGGGCCATGAAGATGGTAAGGAGTCTGCAGCACATCACATATGAGCTGAGGCTTTGAGAACTGGGCTTGTCCAGCTTAGAGAAAAACCAAAGTGGGATTCAGTTCTATCCTTCAGTACCTTAGGGGGCAGGGACCAGCGAGAAAAGCACACTAAATCCTCTTCAGAGGTGCAAAGGGAAAGCGCACACATGAGACAATCATCATGAGTTGCAACAAGGGAAACTCCAACTCAGAAACTTGTTTTAGCTCTAAACCACTCTCAGCTCAGATTATTTTCTTCCTTTTGTACCCAGAGTTGTAGCCTTTCCCTCCTTGGAGATATTCAAAACTCAACAGAAGCAAGACCAGCAAGACTCTGAGTAGCATGATCTGTCTTTGAAGCCAGCACTGCTGGGGCTGGGCGGGTGCTGGGCTAGATGACCTCCAGTGGTTCCAACCTACATTTTTCAGTGATTCTGTGATCTATTCTAGGAGGGCATGCGCGGTATAGGATTACAAATGTAATATACCAGCAAGCCAAAAGGCACTGCCAGCCAAAATGCAAGAATAGAAGATACTACTCTACACTCTTCTGACATACCCTTGTCAGCAGATGCTCCAAAATTCCGGGTCAAAACTCACAGGATAGGGCAAGGGGAAGGGAAGAAAGAAAACCAGAAATGTAAACACATTTTTTTCAGACATATCTGTACACAACTTCTATCTTAAATACAGCAGATGACCTCTTTTTGTGGCTCACCCTTGAGCAACAAACGAATGTAGCACAGATACCAGTATCACAGACTTGGCTTGAAGGAGAACAAACATCTGGGACAAGACAGGTGTTCTGAAATGGAAATTTTCTTTTTTAAGATTCCCTCCACCAGTTTATTCTCTGTAGAACCTACTCTGAAGTCCCAATTCAGTGACTGACTTATCAATGTCTTTGAACAAATGTCACTTATTAAATACATACGTATCACCTATTTTGTCTCAGTCAGGACTTCACTACAGAACGTCTTGAGAAAAACCTGGGGAAGAAACTTGTTTGTTTAAATAGAAGCATCAGATAGCTAGACAAAGTGACAATAAAAATTCTCTAACAAACAGCCCAGGGAAAGCAGGTTTTCTGTAACACAGCTGATACAACAAACTTTCCTCCAACATAAATGTCATCCCGGTGTCTCGCAGAGCCAGTACTGCTCTGTGAGCACTGAGACATGCTGGGCCAGAAATTCAGCTGATCTTCATCACAGAGAGTGGATCTGGCCTGCTGTGCTTTTGTTGAACGTAAAGTCTGTTGTGATAACTTTGATTTATGGTGGTGCCCAGCCCTCACAACAGAAAGTCTGCTAAGGAGAATAAATTAAGAGATTAGTTGGTTCAATGGCTGAGTTAGCAGTATACTACTTCTTTTAAGAATGCAAAACCAGTCTACATATACAAAATTAAAAGGAAAATATTGCCTTCTGCTAATAAATAAGATGCTGCGTGTCTAAAGTTTATGTTAGTTTTAGGAGACTAACTGAAATCTCCTACAAAGACTTGAACTGGGCCACAATTTAGGTTTTCTAGCAAAGTGAAATAAAATAAGAGGAACTTATATGGGTGAAAAATTGAGGTGCCAGTAAAACCTGAAGTCAAAATGAGAGCCAGTAATAAACTGGCTCTCACACATTGATCTTCCTGTAATTACAAGGACACACCTCATCTACTATATAGAGAACACTACTTTCATTAAAAAAACTACTATTTTGAAGAATTTGGTTTTCATTTGGGGACTGGGGAGGTTAATGGGGCACTGGTAATTGCAGCATCTAAACCTTATCCTTTCTCTGGAATAAAAAAATGCTGATAGCCTGGCGGGGAGAAGGAAGGGAGATAAAAGAAAACAGGCTTGTCCAGCATTACACCACCAAAAAAAAAATATTCCCTCATTCCATGTTGCTTCAAGATGTGGGCATCTGCAAACAAGAAGCCCACAGGCAAATCAAGGAGACAGAGGTGACCAGAGGTGGGTGCGAGTAACACTAGAAGTTAATATACTGGTGAACTTATGCACTAAAAGGTCTCCAGTTAAATACGGAGGTCAAGACATGGTGCAGAGAGGTGACTCCTCCATTAGTTAAGAATGTCAATTCTGACATTTGGAAAGCATTGCCTCTATTGTGAGTTTCTGTATCAGGTGTACAAAAAGTTACTGAGCTAGGTGCAATTTACATAAGCATACATGTAGAGAAATGCAAAAAAGGCAGGGGAAATCACAAAAAGAATGGAAAAGAGGGGGAAAATTGTCTCAGTAGAAGACTCCCTGTCGTGCTGGACAAAATGCTAAGTCTTCAAAGACATCTGATGAAAGAAGCACATTCAAATGTGTTGAACGGGTACTGCAGGAATGCTGTCAAAACCGTGTGAAAGATGTTAAATGCTAAAGTCTTTGCCATTCTTGCTGAGTTGCAAAGTAACACTCTGAGTATGCAAACCCACCTACACCGGCAACACAAGCAACACGCAAATACACACTAATTCCAACAGTTTTTGCTGGCTCCCTGGGCGCAAAGAAATAAACACAAAAATAACTAGCATGTCTGCAAATCAGCTACCAAGCAAAGAATGAGTCCTACATGAACAGATGTAAGGGGAGGGAAAAAAAAAAAAAAACAACAAACATAAATCTGAAGACTAAAAACCCTTTGAGAGAGCAAGTGTGACGGAGTTTGATCAGTGACTAAAGATGCCAACACCTATCACTTTCTAAATTCATGTCCCCTGGCTTGTCAAGTGTCATTTACCAAAACACAGTCCGAGTGAACGGAACACACTACATGACTCAAGACAGTGTGGTATCAGAAATTCAGGATTTAAATAGATACATCTGGTTAACTCATTCAGAAAATACAGGAAAAAAAAAAACAACACTTAGACATTTGAAGAAAGTATGTAGTCCATTCTAATATTAATATCATGAGTCATTAAATTAGGAAGGTTATACGTATTAGCGGTTTGTATGTATCTGCTAAAAATATCAAGAAAACTTACTTGTGCAATTTCACTCTTTTGTCCCCCAGTGGTCTCCTTACATCACTCATGATTTTATTATTTGGACAATTAACATAATCAGATTGGACCACCAAAAAAGTTGGAGGAATCACTGTCTAATCCAGTTAGGGAAACAAAAACCTGACACATTTCACAGTATGTTTCTATATATTGAAGGATTTTAACCTGAAAACACCTGCCTACAGGTCATTTTTAAACAGTTATGACTCCTCTTCGTAGCAGTTTTACTTGGGTGTATCAACTTTTTTCTGAACGAGTAACTCTTCAAACTAAAAATTTTGATACACCCACGCAGAAAGAGCAAAGTAATCACGAGGTGCCTTTCAGACCAAATACTACCCATTTACAAACATATCTGTGCCAAAATCCTTATTATGCTTTTTGAGTAACTGACAGAAACTCCTCTATGAAGAAATTAACTGTATGACAAAGTTTTGTCATTCAACAACACTAGATTTTTATGCAACACATCACCTCCTCTTTCAACACATTCTGGTTATTGCAATCTCCTGTGGCAACTCAAGACCGTAAAAGAACTGAGACTACACACTATTTGAATAGCATAAAAATTACTACATATTTAAAAAAAAAAAAATCCATACTTGCATAACAAATTTTGCTCTGCAGGAGATGACAGCATGGATCTCACATTTGTAATAATACTTGGTATTTCTTCAGCTAATCTTTACCTCTTCAAGTAAGTAAAAGTCACCCCTGCTATCACCCTTTAAGAGTGCATTGACAATGCTTTGTAATAGCTCCTAACGCACCATCTCCTCCACACATCTTTAGTTTTATGTAGATTAATACTCATTAAATGTTTAAGCATTTCCTTAGAGATACAACACTGTCTTTCGTCTTCTGCCAGCCCACATTTCAGCTGAAGGAACACCGTTGGTTTGTGTGGAAGGATGCGCTGGGAGAGGCAACCGTGTCTCCTGTTACAGCAACCCCTTTCCTTTTTTCAAATCTTAATTCCTCGTAGCTCCAACGAATTACTTCCACGTGGGTCTGTGCCCTTCATGCCCAATTTCTACCCAAAGGCAATTTCTGTACAAAGATCAAACGTAACTCGGCCATTTTTTGTTACATCTGTCTACACAACCCCCCACACACCATCTTCCTTACTCCCCGCACAGAAAATCGGTGCCAGCGTAACTGAGCGATCTGGGCACCTCTGCTCCAAAACACAGTTTCTTGCCCAAGTTATTCCAAGACCGTAGGTGTACACACCCCCCAGGAGCCTCCCATCCCTTCCAAGGGCACAGGCTGGCAGATTTTGTCAGCTTGCAATGGTTTTGCTGCTCCCGACCTATGAGCAAAATTCTGTCACAGCACAGAACAAGTCAAACAAATGCTCCTGAACAGCTGAATTCCACTGGCACCGTGGGGAATACGAGGAAAAGGAATCTAGAGAGGAAGGAGCTGCTGGTGGGTGTGGTGACAGAGTCCTCCTGAAACCCTGATGCACAGGAATGATCACGGAGCTTAAAAAAAACGCCCAGACAGTGTCTCACTGCTGCTAAAAAAAAAAAAATGCATGCAAAGAACATGGCATCATACACACTAACCAGCCTTACTTGTCAAGGCAAGTTCCTCAGGTTAACTGCTCCCCAAATAAGTTGTCCTTAATTCTCAAATGAATCGAACAGTACGTAGGACTTCATTTGCAAACGAGCATTTCTGGAGGGGGTTCTTAGAACAGCGACTACACAAACAAGCCCAATGTTGTAAAAGCTCATTCATTCCTTGTTTCTTCAAAACAACTGCATGGAAATACCCTTCTCCCTATATGCAGGGGCTTGTAAACATGTTTAAACTTACACACCAGGTGAGATACAAGCCAGTCCACAGGGATATCTAGCTGCATAGGACTGTTTTCATCTCAGATGTTGAAGGGCCAGGGCAAAGGTTTCATAGAAAAAGTGTCAAAACCCTTTAAAATATAGAATTCGAACCCCAAAACAGTCTAAACCACCGCTAAAGACGACCACGTAAGCACCTGAGGCCAAAGAAGCATGTTCACTCCTCTGACCATTTTAGAAGACAGCTGCATAAAACCGGTTCAGACACAAGCATGAGAAAATGCTCTTACTGCTAGCAATCCCAGTCCTCCATCCTGCTAAATTTTGCTTTCCTCCTAATCCTGGCCTCTTTCCTAGCGGTATTTCAGAAATAGCACTGTACAGTAGGTTCTGTACTCCAGAAAATATCTTACTCAAGTTGCATTTTGCCACAAAGACGATGCTTCTTGAGAAATCTCTTCAATCGCACATACTTGTAACACCAGTTGAAAGTGATCTGATTTTAAAAAAAAATGCTCATATTTTATTCATGTTTACATTGACTGTAAAAAGGACATATCACAGACCTTTGTTTTCTTGCATTACATAAAGAAAGCCACATTTTGCAGACACAAACATCTAACACCTCACCAAAGCAAGCAAAGAACCTCTTCACTTAATGACCAAGTTAAAAATCATCAGGGCAAGTTTATAAAGGCTTAAAAGCCAAAAAACTCTGAAAGTCCTATTTTATAGTTCACAGGACTCCTGAATAATCAATAAACAATATTTTTAGCACCAAGAAGTACTAAAAGAAGGATAAAGTTCTCAGCCATGAAAATGAATTTTCCAGATATTTTAATTGTCAGATATTGTAATTGTTATGGCCAAGCCTAAATCCTATACGATCCTCTGCCATGAAGTAAATACAGTACAAAGACTTTCTTAGACTCCGGAAATTTGACTGTGGAAGCAGATATAAAACAAGGGATGATGAAGACAAAAAAGCAATTTGGAACAGGCATTTTTGCCGCCAAAACCACCATCTGTTATTAACAGGTCACGCATGGATCCCATGTGATGCTCCACGTGAAATTAAAAATAACCCTAACATGCGTTATTAGATTCCTACGATACTGACCTATAAAATACTGTTAAAACTATGTGAGGAATTTGTAAATAAAAAAAAAAATCAAAGAAAAACACAGACATACACATAGCAAGAACTACGACAATCATTCTCAATTACCTTGGGATATCCTAGTGCCGTATCACAAAATACAAGCAAAAAAGGACTAGCAAGGACCTGAAACATGGTTTGGGCATTCCCCATGGGGATCAAGAATTATCAGGTTGCCCGGGGCAGGATGGCAAAAGCACTGGAGGATTACTACAAACCACTCTGACAGCAAGGGAGTCCCAAGCAACCTCAGATATAGGATCAATTAAGACTTCATAAACCTAAAATTGCATTTTTCTCTCCTTACCATGAAAGTGCAGCTGCAATTATGAGACTGGATATTTAAGCACAGCCTTTGACAACTTGAACTAAGCTTATGCCTATTTCCAAAGTTACTGTTGTTAACAAAAGCGTCTTTAAAATTACCTGATAAACACAAAATGTTTTATCCTTTTTCTTTTTTTTTTTGTTTTTCATAACTGAACCATTAAAGAGAATAAGCTGGTAAACTCTCTGAGTACATTTCTTTCAAAAGCAGCTGCGGGGCACACCTAGTGCTGGCAGCCAGAGCCCCAGGGTTGCTAAACAATTTCCATTATAACATTGTTTTCAGAGGTTTGTAACTTTCTCAAATATTTACCTTTTAATTTGAAAGGTTTCACATTCACTCAGGGAACACTCTCAATAAAGATCTGAATATGTTTCTTAAAAATACATATTAAAAAATAAATTGCATTGTAGAATGTTATCCGTTAGGGACTACGTGGTGATAACATATGTAAAGGCCTGTACAATCAACCTAAATCTGACACATCCCTGATAACTCAGATATGCGACCAAAACGTTGGGAGGGGGTAGGAGGGGAGAATGAATACGTGAAAAATTTAGATTTATAAAGCAAGCAAACCAAACACATGCCTTTATTTTCTTCTGCTTGTAATCTACCTATGGATTGACCTGTTTACAAAAAAACAAAAAATAAAATAGAATTTGGAAGAAATCGAATCCAAAATAACGAACAAGCAGCCTGCCACCTGGAATTATTCAAAGGCACATATGGTCATATTTTTAATGAAAAAAAAAATCAGTAATCTGATACTTATTTGCTTCTCTTATGATTAGCTGCTTCACAACATACTAGCTTTAGAATATGGGGCTTGCAATCTGGTCTTGTAAATGAAATATTAAATTTCAAATTATTAATTTGAGGCTATTTCCACAAAACATATACATGCTAAGAGACTGAATTAGGTTGGCGTCTCTTTTCTTTTAGCACACAGCAACAGTAAAACCAAATTAAAATACATTTTCTCATCTGAAACTGCCTAACCAGCTTAACAAGGGCAGCTAGACAAATAATGATAACCAAGTGGGATAATGACATCATCAGCTGTGTTCAAGGTTGAGGTTTGTTTGATTCAAGGAACAGTAATATATTTCTTTATATATGATTTTTAAGATTACACGATGACATAGACACACATTCACCTTTTTCAGAAGGTGTCGGAAAGGAAAATCCATTCCCAAGATGGAAAACCTCGTCTCTCTTATCACGCACCTTTTTTAAGGATGGTGTGACAAGGAGAAGGAAGGGAAAGAGTGGAGGAAAATGAACAGAGGGAGAAGAAAGCTCCTGGGTTTTGGAGAGAGGAATGGGGATGTTCAACTGCTTTACCACCACACCAAGTAGTTTTTCCAGAACCAACTTTACCGTGCTGGCTGACAGGAGCTCCACAACGGAGACAGACGCATCTTTGCAAGGAGGGGACAGGACCACAGGTCTGCCATGCTGGGCAGCAAACAGGAGCCTGGCACCTTTAATTTCTTTCCCCCCAGCCCAAGAGCTCTTCAAAGGGGCAGGGGCACAGTGTTACCTCTGCAGTTTCCAAATCAAGGTTTCACACTACCATCTGCCAGCTCACTTTCAAGACCCACATTTTCCATCCTCCAGAGACAAGACGACGAGCTGATCCTCCCGGGAATCCCCCACACCGCCACTAGCAGTGACCCACCAAAGCCAAAGGCAGCGCCAACGTGACACCAGAGCTGCCTCCCGCACCCGGGCTCCTCATGGAGGGCAAAGCTGAGCCTATAAGGCTCAGAGTCTCAAAACTCCTCAGAAAGGCTGGAAGGCTTCTCCAGCATGACTGAAAGAAGAGTTAGCAGCACCACTGCAGACAAAAAAAACAAAGAAACCACACTACTTTGTTTCCCGAGGCAGAACAGCTATGCTCAGGAGCCCCTCTCCTTGCATGGCACTGTGTAGCCTGTTGTCTCTGCTGCCAGAGCTGCCTCTTCACAGCCCCCTGCAGTCCTCCAAACCTGCCTCACACAACATGTGGTTTGAGCCGTGAGTTTTGGAGAACACCTCCAGACTGGGTCGAGCTCCTCCTGGGTGCAGCACAGCCCAGCACCACACAGAAGAGTTTACACACACGGAGCAAAGCACGGTCCCAAAGGCAGCAGTGTATCATCCATGGTCTGAGGATGAAATACAGCAAGAACACAACCAGAACTCAAATCCATCTGGTCTGCCCTTGCCAACAACACTTTTAGTAATGTTTTCACACAAACAGGAGCTATGACCTACCAAAGGACTGCCTCAGAACTAAAACTGAGCTTTTTCTGGTGGGTAGAAAGTAGCTGAACTTCTGAATATGCAGCTCCTCTCTAAGGCTTGCTCAAAATGGAGCAGAAATGCAAAATTACTGTAGAAGATGACATGTGGCAATAACAAGATCACAATATGCAGCAGAAGAGCCATACTACCTCCTGATAATTATAACTATTCTATATGACTACTGCAGGTCACTTCCCAGAGCAGCAAAAGAAGCAGCAATAGAAAGCTTAACTACTTAACTACAACTGCATGTTCAAATTAGAAAACCAGTACGTTTCCATTAATTATGTTGACATACGAGTTTAAAAAAAACATTCTCAGTGATAAAGCAGACACAATATAGACTATGCATGTGACACAGAACACACACAGCCAGAAATCATTAACTTTAACACCACAAAACATGATAATTAGCTGTAAAAGCAGCAGAGAATCTTCAGTGATCTGATGTTGCACTTCCTTCTAGACTTCCTGTTGAACATGTGCAATTGCTGCAATAAAGCTCCTTGGAAAAATGAGTCACATGAAACAAAATAATCAAACCCTAATGATTAACAAAGAAGTGAAATGTACCTCAGAATATAAAAAAAACCTCTTCCACGACGTACACGCTTTTAAAATAAGATTATATGTTAAAAAGGCATACCTGTATTTTGCAAAAACAAGTTGTGTCATATTTCCATAGTTAGTTATCTTAAAATGTATTAAACATTCTGCCAGAAAAAAAAAAAAAAAAAAAAAACATCTAAACAACCCCAGGAACATAAGAGCCTTCAGGAACTCTAGGAGCGTATTTTACAAACACAACAAAACATGTTTTTAATTCACTAAACTATGAGCAGACTGTCTGTAAAAACACGTCGAAATTTACGTACTTTCAGTGTTTTACTAGTATGGAAAATGCTCTTCCTGATGCTTTTAGTACATAAACACATATGCAAAATTAAAAGAAGGGAAGAGGGGAAGGAAGAAAATCATATGGTAGTCATCATCTTATTTAATAAGAAGGATGTTTCTTGTTAGAAGAGAACTGAAGAGAAGATCCGTGGACTGAGAAGCCAGTACAGTGAAGCAGCACCAGCACCCTCCTGCTCTAAGCTCCCTGAAAGTGGCCCAGCAACACATTAAGTTCTCGAAGCATCAACGTGCTTCAGTTTTACATTTTGCGCATATCGATGGCTAACACAGCACGAGAGTTAAATTACTAAAACTTATTCTAACAGCTGCTTCCAGGAGACAGAAAATTGCTTCTACAATGCTGAAACCATTCAAAGTCAGCATCCAAAGAGGACACAGGTTAGAAAAAGAGTGACATGATGTAAAATAGCCCATGACAAGTAAGAGCACAGTAGAAGAACATGGGGCATACATTGTGCATCACCAGATTTGGACAAGTAGAATTATTTGCAGAGCAGAGCTGTGTGCCAGCCCTGCTGTCTGTATGTCACAGCAGCCCCCAGATTTGAGGGATGACTTTATCCTGTCACCACCACAAGGTCGGGGACACCCCTGTCGGGGATCCCAAGCCAAAGCATGAACAAGAGGGCAGTCATCAGCTGGGGCTAAGGAATCCACAAAGTATCAGCCAGAGGGAGCACAGACAGCCCCCCCCATTTCACAATTCATGTATTTTTAACGTATGAAAAGAAATGTAAAGTGCATGTCACCTCCACCATTCTCCCTAGTGCAGCAGCACTGTGAAGAAAAACTCTCTGCTAGCAGGATGATCATCACCTCTCCCCACCTCCTCTTGGACAATCGAAGGGCAGCCTTGCAGCTAACAGGAAAAATACTCAGGGCCCACCTCAAGAATTTTTCAAAAAAAATTTGAAGTTAAATGGCAGCCAGTGAAAAACAGAAAATAGGAGTTTCACAAGGAACAAAAGCTTAAAAAAAATTTAAAAACACATACAGATACTATGGGGGTAGGAGGGGAAGTTCTACAAAATGATACAGTACTGGACAATCTAGGTATTCGTAGTGAGGAGCACATGTTGCAGCAGCCTAACACAACTGGAAGACACAGGAGTTGCTCTGCAGAGTCCCTGCTGCCCCAGCCAGCTGCAGCTTGCCACATCCTGGCGACAGGTCCTAGAACGCAGCCGAGGTTGGCTCCCACAGCCTCTGATCCATGGCCTTTCCTCCAAGGCAGATGTCTGCCTTTTCCCTCTCCACTACAACACTGCTTGTTCACAGAGAGCCAAAACTGTGTTTAGTATCTGATGATTAACATTACCCCTAATTTGTGCAAGCACACAGAAGTCTCTGCTGTCGCATGACCCATCTCCAGCTTCCCTAGACACCTCTTAGGATCACGCGTGTGCGGATACCCTACATTTTACAGCTAGCCGTGCTGGCAGCACTGTGTTGCAGAATTAAGACTTTCATCCTTGAGCTCTTTTCTAAACAAGTGCATAACTCTTGCTTGCTAATAATCGAAAGAGACCGTGACCAGACAACTAGAGCTCCTGTTGGGAGTTTGCTCATGAGAATGGTCAGATAAGACGCTTCTTGTGCACAAGATGTGCATGGGAGTGAATGGGAGAGTATGATCAAAACAGGCCTGGGAAAGTCTGTTCTCCCTGTGTGATAAGAGAGTGATTGAAGGAGTACATGAGCAAATAACAACCCTGGCTACATCGTCTGGTCTCCTGTTTGTAACCCATAAATACTGCTTCTTGCTAACAAACTTTGTCTCAGCTTCTCTCAAGAGCTGAGTCTGTGCCTTTCAGCCTGCCGCACGCATGCAGTGGGATCAGCAAGCAGCTGCAGGAAAGCTTCCATCCCAAGCAACACCTCAAGTGTTTTCCTCCCCATTAAGGACCCAGCTCTGCTTTCCAGCACAACGGTGCCCACGGGAAGCACAGGGCTCAAGGCCACCAACCAGCCACTCCTCATGATACTCGGAGGAGAACATCAGACACAACAAGTACTACGCACTGCACAGAAGAGGGGACGTGAACTCTTACACACCGAACCCAGTGAAACAGATGATGAAAATCACCACAAAACAGTTATTTCTACACACGCAATAGAAAACGATGCAGATCAAAAGCAGAAGCCAGCACCCGAGGCTGTTCAGTAGCACTGCAACACAAGGGTCTGTAACATCCCAGGGTAATTAAGCAGATGAAGAAAAGAGAAAACAGGCACCTTTTACACAGCATCAACTTTACCCATTTTTTCTTCTAAACAAAGATCACACCATAGTACAGAAGAGTGTCTGCCACAATGTAGTTTCTTGTTCATGTGAGGCAACATGGCAAAGAGGAAAAAAACTACTTCAAAGTTAGCTTAGGGTTTTACAAAACCAAAATACATACTGCAATGCATATGATAATCAAACCCCAATAATGCTGAAAAGAAACTAAAAATACACATTATCATATATACAAGACGTACTTGAAAATAATGCTATATGATAGAAATGTTTCAACTGAAAAATGCATATATACTCTACTGAGATTACAGAAGCACTGTGTAATTATTTTATTCCATTTTTGTAGAAGTCAAAAAGACCTGTTGTAGATGTTGCTGAAAATGTACCATATTACTAGATCCAGAACAAGCTGTAATGGCATTCTTTGAAACGTTCAGTTATGAATGAAAAAGGCTAGACATCATCCTCTTTTAATCAAAACCTGGATGAGGGAAGTGGTGGTGGTACATAAACTCACAGATCAGAGTCTGGAAACTTCCCAATTGGTTCTGGAAACAAGAATAAGAACTATTTAAATTTTATCTGTTTAAATTAATTTCAGCTAAAGGCTGAAAGCAGATATAAGTCACCCTATGAAACATAAATCCACACATACCATTAAATACAACACATGCTATATGATGCAAGTATTCAATGCATGCTTTTTGTCAATTCTCTTTGTCATTTCATCTACAGATTTGAAAAAAACATCCCTTTGTGGTCTATAAAAACAAACAGCAAACACCGTCATTAATTCATGACAACAGAGGCCAAGTTAGAGCTGTTTTTCTGGTAAAGCTGCTACAGCTTATAGGAACAGGTAATTGAAAATTCTACGGCAAATAACAATTAAGTAAATGCAGATAATCAAAAGTATATTAGAAAGAAACTCTACACACCTACATGTATTTCTTAGTAACGCCATGAGTGAACCCATATCCAGAGAGAGCACAAAGAGTAGGTCTCATTTCCATTGTTCTGAAGGTTTCAAATCACCGTATTTAGATACGCTGGAGGAGAAGGGAAGGGGAGGATGATCAAATAAGTCAAGTCCCTATTTTTGAACCCGAGGTTCAAATCTCATCTGCACAGACATCACCTCCCCTCTTCACCTTTCCCCAGCCCTTACCCCAAACGCATGAGGTCGCAGGGAAAGGAGCTGTGCTCCGCTCTGCCGGCGCCGGGGCCAACAGGGATGTCCCGCATGGAGACGAGAAAGTTACAGACCTGAAGAAGACAAGGACAGGAATGGGGGCTCATTCAGGAGAGGGAAACAACACATAACATCTCTGCTCTGTCAACACTAACAGGACTTTCATATTATTATTATACTTCATCTTAGCCAGAATTTCAAATGCATAGTTAACAACCCATAAACATCTGAGTTAGAGGAGAGGCATTTAACTCTTTGGTGGCCCATGCTTTCATTACCCCTTAAAATGGGCAGACCTGATGAATCAATGGGCAGAAATGGACTGAATACAGGGGAATCCAAGGTCCAACCTACTGTAAAAAGCCACAGGAAAAAATGCTGAGCGATCGCAGCGTAGGGGGAAGCTGCACATTTGAACCTCATTTAGAGACGTGCCTTACCTAACGCCCTGAGCAACTTCCTCCCTCTCATAAAAAACCCTCCTTGTCGATCCCAGGCAAGGACCTCAGGTTCAGAGCACACATGACGCACTGCGCTCACTCAGCAGCGCAGAGCCTGCCCTCCCTGCAACAGCTCCAGCCACATTCAGGGATATGGCACAAGTTCAGCTGTCAGGCTTTCTGCAGGTACAGAGAGAAAGACACCGCTTGCACAGCTTGCAACCTTTACACACACGTGTTCTGAAATCCCTTAACACAGCAGTAAACAGCTCACACTCTTCACAGTAGAGAGATAGATGACAACTTCAACTATTAAAATTCAAATTAAACACCCTCCTAACTCCTTATTCCTTTAAGAGCAGAGCACAAGACTCATACAAACACTTTCTTGCAGCACAATCACGTCTGGAACACACATACATACATACAAACGAACGACTCTATGATCGGTATCTGTTCAGATGACTTGGTATTAAAAAACCGTGTCCCTCTCATAATTCAGAAAATAGGACGCCAGATTATGTCCTGCCTAACACCATACAACTCACTGACAAACTATCACAATGAAAAAGCAATGTAAAGTTCCTCCCAGCAAATCACACGTTCTGCTAACGCACACCAGGATATATAACCCAAAAGAAATCATTCTGCAGCACACCAAGATCAGAGATTGACAACAACTGCCAATCTGTTGTCCACAGCCTGAGTACCTTTGCACCAAAGTGACCTCGGTCGTACATTTAAGCAGAACAGACCTTGCACGTACACTTCATTTTTCCTGCCAACATCCTCAGCACTTCTTCAAGGTTCACAGGTTTGTTAAGCTCTGGAACAGGCTGCCCTGTGGTGGAGTCACCATCCCTGGAGGTATTTAAAAAACGTGTAGATGAGGTGCTTGGTGACATGGTTTAGTGGTGGACCTGGCATTGCTGGGTCAACAGTTGGACTCGATGATCTTAAAGGTCTTTTCCAACCTAAACAATTCTAATTTCAGCCAGACTCCGCCCTGCCTCTCAGGGCTGGAACTCAGGTTCCCACTGAGGCACGAAGCCACACGGACACCTGGGCCAGAGCTCTGAGCTCTCACTTGAGGAAAGGGTCAGCAATTTTACTGCAAGAAGGCCCACAAGATTAGGTAAGAGGGAACTAGTGTGCTGATACCATATAAAACGTTGCCGGCTTGGCACAAAAAAAAAGAAACAAAAAAGCCAAGTAGCGTTAGGACTTAGGTTAGAAATATTTTTCAGATAGAACTTTTAGTAGGACGCTTACTGATGCACCAAAGTACAGGATCCCATTTCTCTACTTAAACAGCAACAGAGTGAAAAGTAGAATCACACATCAAGTTATCTTCAAAAAAAAAAGTCCAAAACACACCGCAAATAACTGTAAAGCCCACAGTGACAAAGCTGTTTGGCCTAAACCAGAAGGGCATGCAATAGCGTAAGAAGAGCTACTCCCTCTTTCAGGTGGGATTCTTGCAAATATTAAATCTAAATGTATTAAACTGTCGTGCTCAAAAGATGAGGACAGGAGGCGTCTTCTCCTTCCCATGTATCTAAAGGAGTAATTGATGCAGATTACCTGAAATATTTAACTCCCTCAACCTTACCAGTATCCTTCCCACTTACTCTTTCCAATGCTAGCACATATAATAAGACTTTTCTTACACTGAAGTCTTTAAGCAACTCCTTGGGTGTGCTTCCACTGTTATCAACTACAAATAGGCACCTTCCATACAACACATCTTAAAACATAAGTTCGCATTCGCAACGTTATGTAAATAACTAACAACTGTTAACATCTGTTGTTTTGGCACCTAAAAATCAAAAATGGAATACTATTCTAGAACTAATTTTGGCACTGAATGAGGCTTTGAGCAGCCTGGTCTAGTGGAAGGTGTCCCTGCCCATGGCTAGGGAGTTGGAGCTAGATGATCTTTACAATCCTTTCCAACCCAAACCATTCTATGGTTAAACAAGAACTTCCAGTATACATTTTTCCACACCATTAATAAAGTTGGATGGTTTTTCAGTTCTTGGCTGTGGTTGTTCTAAACATTAGAGTTTATAAATCTGCAGATTGCAAGCTTAGACTATTTTCTTTACATCTAAACCAGCTAGTATGGAAAGGCTTGAGGCCTGATGTTAATCTCACACAGAAATTGCTTGTACTCTGCACTTGAAAGTTTTCAAATCTTATCATAAAAGCGTACACATTGATTTGTAATACAATTAATTGACTACTTTGCTGGGTAGATTTGGGAGATGCACCACCTGAGGCTCTACTGCACTTGGGGGTCAGCAGTCATTTCTTCCCAAATACACGAGGGCATGAGGACAGAGCTCCCGATACAGCGGCTCCCAACTTTCACACAAGACATCCGAGATGATTCATTTCTGTATCTGCATTCCTCCACGGAACTGTAGTTCCCTGGAAAGAAGCACATCGTTAACCTTACGATCCACATAGCATCCCAGTCACCCAGCCATACTGGTCGCACTTTGTGAGCACATTCACCTCCAGAACCGAAGAGGCACGCGTGGATATGGATACACAGTGCTTGTACTTGACCATTCAGGTTAGTTGTACTAGCAAACAGCACAGGAATAGCATCATACTGGAACATCATTTCTAATGAAACACTAGTAAGGCAGACCAAGTGCTCAGTACATTTTTTGCAAGAATCTGAATTGCTTACTGTTTTCTACTACTATGCCTAATACCCATTTTCCTTTGTTTAACAGGAAAACAAGCAATTTCTTTTTTTAAAGCTACTTTGAAAATATCTCAGATCACCTGCCTCTTTGCTTATAGAACCACTAAATGCTTCATAGCTATAGCTTCCATTAACTTCACAACACCAGTATTACATTACTGTTCATAGGATTTTAATAATCAAACAGAACTGAAAAAAAAAAGTACAAAACAAGGCTAAATACTCTACCCTAGAAGAAAAAAAAACAAATTAGGAAAAGAAAAAACAACAATACAAATTGGGAGAACCCAGCGCTGCCAGCTTATCAAAGTCAGGAAACACAAGTTTAGTTGCAGAATTAAAGAATATTATGCTGTCGCGCAGAACCTGAACTCACAAGGAATTACATAAATACTTATATTGCCCTGCCTTCCTGGATTTGTCCTCATCAGTACTGGGCACACTGCGCCTTCAGTCTACCAGCTTCACTGTAAATCCTGCACCAATGTGGGACCTTTGTGCAATTCCTACTCCCTCAGCTAAGCCTGTCAGCCCAGCGACATCAGCTACATCAGATTTCTGGTATGGGGTAAGAAACAATAGGAGAAAAACTCAGGAGGGATGCCACAGAAAAGGCATATATCCTCTGGGAAGCTTTTCCTGGAAAACAAACTCATGTACCAAACTCAGAGCAAGTTTCCAGGTATTTCTTGGCTTCAGGTTAAACACTTATCCAAGCTACAGGAGTTTTTGCAGATCCACCCTATTAAAAAGAAGTTAAAACATTTTAAAATAAAAGCGCTAAGAGACAGAAACAGCATCTCCCCTAACACATTTTTAATTCAAAAAATAATCCTTAAAAAAATGATAATGTGATTCTGTGAATACCACCATCAAGTCTACACCAGTTAAATATACGGCTTTATTACTCCAGTTCTTTAGTGTAAAGAATAATCTCAAAGAAATCAAGCTTCTAAGCATTTCACCACATCTACCTCCAAAAGCAACTTACACATTCACAGTAACTATACATTCACTCCTCTATGGAGGATTCAGTCCAGTAATTGTGGCAGGCAAAAGAACAAGCAGACTGTTAGCAAAGTCACAGCCTCACTTCTGCCTTACCTGTGCTAACCAGCCCTTCACCCCTTCCGAAAAATACTGTGGTCACCAATTATAGAAAATACAGCAAAAAAAAAAACAAATCTGGAGAAAAGCAGTACCAACAAGTTATCTTTCTTAAATATGTCATATCATTTGCATGGAAAAACACCATCCCACGTGTTAAGTATTTAGGAAACACAGGTTGCAGAAATCCTCCCCAACATCGACCACAACACGTGTGGGTCTGAAACCACCTCAGAGCAGTGAGGTACCACAAACCTGTCGACAGTGACTCAGAAATCTTCAATGCTTATCCTATGGGGGGGCGGAGAGGGGGAAGGCAGCAAAGAGTTTGGACTGCTTGTTATTCTTGTCCCCTTGCCTCATGACTTTAACATGTTTAGAGCTCAGAAAACAAGCATTACAGCCACACAAACCACTAAATTCCTGCTAGATCTCCCTGATGGCATTTGCGCAGTACACGCTGGGAGAGGAGGCGACAGCAGTTCCGTGCAGAATTTCATAGCTAAACAAAGTTGTAATTTTCTCCTTGTTAGAGTTCTTGTTTAAAAAAGCTAAGTGATACTGTGCAGGCGTAAGTATTGCCATGTCTCTGAATCTTGCAGCTGGAAGAGTTTAATTTACAGTTCCTACCGCTGAAGGTTCCTCCTTCCCACACCTCTCCTTGGAAGCACGAGTTTCATGAATGCTTTACCAAAATTTCATTCGATCCAATTACAATAAAAGAAAAAAACAAACACAAAAGCGCACAAACTAACAATTTTAATGCACATTAACACATCTGAAGTGGACTTTGCTCCCAGAAAAGCCCAGATGTAGATTGTGTAGCAGTCATCTCAGAACTGCTCAAACTCAAGGCATGGGACTTCTTAGGCTGTCAGGTAGCGACAGGACTAGAGGGAATGGATTAAAACTAGAGATGGATCCATTCAGATTGGACGCTAGGAAGAAGTTCTTCACCACGAGGGTGGTGAGACACTGGCACAGGTTGCCCAGAGAGGTGGTGGAAGCCCCATCCCTGGAAGTTTTTAAGGCCAGGCTGGATGGGGCTCTGAGCAGCCTGATCTAGCGGGGGATATCCTTTCCCATGGCAGGGGGGTTCGAACTAGATGATCTTCAAGGTCCCTTCCAACCCTGACAATTGTTGTAAGTTGTACAAAAGTTGTAACTGCCAGAGATACTATTAGATGTATAATAAAACTCTAAAGAAACTGATTTGGGGAAGTGATGTCCATCCTCAAAAACCAAACCTGCAAGGCTGGGCTTTATTCTGCCACTTTTAAACAGAGCTTGCAAATGAAACTCAGAGGTCTAATTAACTGAAGATCCACACAATGCACACAACAGGAAACCTCTTAAGAAAATGGCAAGGTCTGCTTTTGACTGTGAATAAGGGGGAAGGAAACAAACTGGAGCCCACCCCACCGCTGTTGTTTTGTGCAGCGATGGGCTCAAAGCTTGTCAGAATCCTGGCGTAAAAGTCACATTTTCCTTTTGTTCTCAAAAGAGGAAAAAAATGTAACACAGAATAAACTGTAAGCAAACTAATAGTTCTGCCATTCATTTTATGTATATTTGGGATTGTTAATGTAGTTAAGCATGTGAGGGCTTGCTTACCTCAGGTGCTGACTGAAATAAAGCATTTTAAAACAACTTCTATTGCCCTTATGTCATAACTTCATTAAAAACCACAAGAAGTGATGAAATCATTACCTCTTATGTTTGGACAGCAAATATAAACTTCTCTTGTTAATAGCCATTTTCTTGCTTTTGTGTCCTCAACTCAGGATAAAGAAATCCAATTCCTTTGTCCTTAAAATTATAAAGTTCTCACGAAACAGTATTTTCATTTACTTTAACTAAACCACATTTCTAGGCCTAACTAATTTACAGCGTCCCTTTAGGGAGCCAAATCTGGGGCTTAGAAGCATTTGTGACTTTAATTCATCCACTGGGTTTCAAACTCCCAATTTTCCCAGAGGATTGTGAAAGCCTGCCAACTTAGCTTGATGCGTTAAAACTGTTTACACAAATCTAAAATACATTCAAACATAAAACTGTTTGGTTTCAGCCCCCCTTCCCCCCTTTTTTTTAAGCCCAAATAAACTGGCAGGAGGGGTGGGAACCAACTCCAAGCTGCAGCACTGCATTCACAGCTAGGAGCTGAGTTTCAGTGAAACAAGACTCAGGTGAGAGGCAACAGTGAGTATTTTTCTTCTATTTAATGCAACATCCAAAATCCAAGGTAGTTGTGCGTCTCCAGAATACGTAGTAACTGTTTATGCAGCATAGCTGTGTTGCTTGTCTCTTGACTCTTCCACTGCACTTTTGTTATGCCTAAAGAGTCACTCACATGCACAAGCAGCTCCAGAAAGCTAAAGAAAACATATTTAAATAAAAAAAGCAAGCCGACAATAAGGTAGATTTGCACTCAGTAGCACCTTGGCTAAAAGCGTAAGAGAGAAACTGGATTCTCCAATACTTGCGAAAGAAGCATTGTCCTCCTCAGCGAATCACACTGCCATGCAAAGTGGAGCTGTACAAACATTAAAAAATTAGGAGAGTACTCTGGAAACCAGCAGTAAAAGAACATCAAGACACAGCTATATTTATTAAACAAGTTAGGCCAAAACTATTGAGGATGAGCAGAAGAGGCAACCCACTGAGAGGCAAAACAATCAAAAAACTAATAAAAAAACCCCAAACTAGTTCATCCAACCCAGTAAGAAGTCTTTGGACAGAAAGTTTAAGAAGCGATGGTATGTGGCATAAATACTTACAACATGGAGCGAAAAGAGAAAAAAAAAACTAAATAAAAGAAGTAAAATGGGGTGGGAAGGAGGAAGGAAAAACAAAAACTAGGAAGAAAAAAGCCAAACCAGAAGAGAAACTTTCCTACATTCCAAGACTTAGTAATAAACTCAGGCCTTTAATAACTCCGGTGTCTCCCTTCACATCCCACCCCTCCCGTAGCACCACCCATTTACTTCCACTGACTGTCTTACCAGCTCAGACTGCAAGCTTCTGCATAAACACAGACTTTTTAAATCTTAATGCACGTATGTGTTTCCTAAAGATGACTCAAAACTCTCAGAAGACCTTGCACATCACCACATGGTGTTTCCAGGTATCCATCCTTCAGCACCCAACAACAGAAATGCCTAGAAACCCAAAATTCTGCACCTATTTAAACAAGCAGATGGCAGGAGGAAAAAAAAAACCACAAACAAACAAACAAACACACACCCCCCAAAGCAAACAATTTTTCTTTTAGTTGTTGGTGCCTGTGCTCACTTGCTTACAGAGAGGAAAACTGACACGAGCAGTGGCTCCACCTGAGCTTGTAATTAACTATAAAAAGATTTCTTGAAAAGGAAGTTAGTGAAGCTTATAAGCAGTTGCTTATCAGGAGATTCTCATCTCCTGAGCAGAAGAATGTCCCTACTAGAAACGCTCAACACCAGCACAGAGACTCGTACTGTCATCATACATACCATGTGCTGTAAAATTAACTACCCTCTAACACTCTTCCTATTACATTATGTGTGAGTAAAACAGTAACAATACCCTTGGTCTTAACATCACGTTATATTTAGAAAGGACCTAAAAAAAGAAGGTAAAAATAAATCTCAACAATTGATAGAAACCACACCAAGGTAAGCAGCTACTCTGGAGAGCAAGGAGTGACATACAGATCTCCCTGTACATTACTAACAGCACAATTAGCAACATAATGCTGCTTACAAAACGATGCGTTGGAGGATTTGAAATGTTTTTTAATGTATTCTTCCCTATTACATACCTCACAATATAAAGCACAGAAAAAAAAAAAAACCTAACCTTTCAGAGTAGGTTCTTCGGGAAAGAAGACAACTGGACTGTCCATATCAAAAATACTCAGTTAAAGAGTATGAAAAAAACACAGTGAGGCCAAAAATTCTTCACAGCACCCCAGGCATTAAAAGCCTTTCTAAAGCAGAGAGAAGAGAGTCTTTCTAATAGAGGCTCCTGTGTTTGGGATTCTGTTTCTTTTTTTGTTTTTAAAAGCAAGAGTGTTACTCACAACCAGGCTAAATATTGCCAATTGCTCTGTGCAAAAAAAAAAAAAAAAAAAAAGAAAAAGGATTGTTTTTTAAACTTTGCTTCTCAGCTGGCTACAGAGCAAAGGGTTCCTCCTCGCTGCCCATTAACTAAAGACCCTTTTAGCAAAAGGTGGGCCACCACCGAGTTTCTAAAGCAAACAGCCCATCCTCCTTGCCGCTATAGTTTACTCACCCTTGGCACCAACCAAAGCCATCCTTCTCAGGCAGGATAGACTGACGTCCTGCCAAAGTTGTTGTTTTTACGAAGACCAGCACGCTGACAATAGTGCACAGCAATCCCACGGACAGAGCTGAACTTGCCACTGCTATGAGCAATCGCACTGCAGCGCTGTGGCCACTTCTGCAGTCTAGACGGGCGACCATAAAACTTCAAATTCTAGCCCAAATAAATGACAAATCCCCCAACTTGCTGTAGCTAGTCATTCCATACTCTCATTTTTCTCGGTACTGAACCCAGCCAGAGATGAATCATGATGCACGCACGCTCCTCGGGCTCAGAGCACTGGCGACCGCAAGATCCACTCTGCCCAAGTTCTCCAGACCCTGCTACGATACCTGCCCACCCAGCACTGGGGGCTTCAAAGGAGAAGACTTGTTGGCTTTTAGCAAAGCCCCAGGTTCAGACACCACTGGATCTTCCAGGGTAGACGAGCAGCACATACTCATAACATTGCCTCTGTAGCTACCCAATGCAGACCTGACCTACCTATGGAACAGGAATGCTTTCCAAGTTTTATACAATACCTAGTAAAAGAAACAGGGGTAGAACTAACCTACATGCCACCGCTCCAGTAAGTGGTCATGACATATACTGCAGTCAGCACATAGACAGTAGATCCTACATAAAGGAACAAATTAATCTTTCTTATTATTTCTCCAGTTCTCTCTCCAATAACATCAACAGCAGATCAAAACATTGGTCTCAAGTCATTACAGCCTTCCTTTGTCTTCTATTTCTCTGAAAAAAAAAGATGTAGAAGCTCAACTACTCTTTAAAAAATATATAAATCCTAAATTATTCTGCTTGCCTGAGACTTCAGGAAAAGATTGACTTTAACTTCTCTGTGAAAATACTTTCAATTATAAAGAATCTTTCAGTAAAGACTACTCATAAGTTTCAGGGTGAACTGCAAGATCACCTCCACAGCTGCCCATAAACCATGGCTAGAAATCAGAAGTTGAGGCTTCTTAATCTATTTTTATGATCACGATTCTGCCACAGACCTCATCGCTGGAGGGAGTCTTACTGAAATACTGTACACCATGTTGCTCTCATGTGCTGGTGACAAACTTGGGAACGGCTGCAGTCAATTTTTTAACACAATGAATGCTTCCATGTCTTTGTTTGCAATGAGTTATCGCTACAGATCTCAGTTAGCAGACACCTTCTCAGAAACGAAAACAATGCAACACCTAAAAGCAGTGGAAAATTGTCCACCAAGAGCATCCCCTATAAGCCCCAGGCAGCCCTTCCCCGTAAAGCCTAAATCTAGTAGATCTTGTACCTCAGCCAATTAACCTTACAGAAAGCAAGATAAATGAACAGCTTAAGAGGTGCCACAGAGAAGTGGCAGAGTGACAAATGCTTCACATGAAGACAGGGCTCTGAGACACCTTTCAGCTCAAGGTGGCTGTTAGCAGCAACACAAAGTTAGGTTTGAGGCCCAGGAAAGGCCTCCCGGCCACGCTGCAGCAGGCTCACGGCACGGCAGAGCCAACCTGAGAGCTGCCAACTCCACGCTGTGCCACCACGTCCCACCGACCCTCAGCTGAGAGCTCCTAACACTCCCCTCCCACCACTTGCCATGATCCTGCAACCCTCTAACAAGCCAACTGAGGCAGGACCCCGCCAAAAGAGCAGGGAGTCTGTAAACAAACATAATCTGTGACAGCACATAAAAATCCAAATTATTGTTGGCAAAACTGTCAGTCTTCTACACTCCTGCAGCCCTGCGATGGGTATCTCCGAACCAGTTCACAACCAGTGTGAGGGTGGAGGAAGAAACGTTTGGCAGTGGTGGAGCACGGGGAGGAGAGAGGGCTGGAGCTGGCCCACCCTTACCCACAGGCTTGGCTGTGCTCTTTCCCCAAGGGGCTCTCTGGTTTGTTGGTTTTGCCTTTTTTCTTTTTTTTTTTTTTTTTTTGGTAGAACGCTCTGCTTGCCTCTTTCAGTAGAATTAACAGTGCTTTCTTTTCCCGGAAGATGCTGATATTTTGATCAGGACCCTAAGACACAAGAGAACTTGGCAGCGCCAGAGCCAGACACCCATGCTGTGCTCCTGTCTCGGCAAGGGCGCGGGGCAGGAGCCCAGGCGCTCCATCCAAGTTCCCGGACTTCTTGTTCCCATTCAGAAGCACATTCTTTCACTTCAAGGGATGCATGTGAAAATGCAGATGGCCAAAATCCATCGAGTCCTCTGACGACCATCATGTTGGAAACACTTGAATGTAAGGTACGACTGTCCCACTTGAGACAATAAAAGGGATTAAATAACTGCTTTGCTAATGGTCATCTTCAGAAGATACCCAAGTCCCATCAACTGTGAAACAACTCAAGTGATTTATCAAAAGACTACATCAATATCCGTTTCAGCTGTGTGAGTTAACTCGTAACTCACAGATTTTTTTTTTTTGCTGTATACAGTAATTGCACACTCTTTAGCAGAGTGCTACATAAGCATTTACTAAGCCAATAACCCAAACAATTTTCTAAATTACACATTAAATGGTTTCTTTCATCTGTTTATTCTCATAAAAATTTCAATGTGGAAGCCAAAAGAAAACAGCTGCGTAAAGTATTTTCAACTGCAAGAGACATGTAAGAAGGTATTTCTGACTGTGCTGGAGGGCACAATCTGTAATAACATTTTGCCTTCCAGATAATGACAGGAGGCATTAAAAGGACAACCTGCTCTCTAATAAGCTCGTTTCACTGGTTGAGCACGCACATACAGAGATAGTAGAGTTTTGCCAACAAAAATTTTAATTAGTTTTTACATTTCATTCTAAATTACATTAATTTATGGCCTTCCTAAAAGACATTTAGCAGACAGCTAATTAAATTCAAGCCATTAGATTTTAATTACAGATTTTTTTTTAAAAAAAAAAAAACAACACACAACTCAGAAGAAATCACTCATCTTTGGGAAAGCTACATGCTTGTTAGCAGTTAGAGTAACCAACAAGTGATTACAAACACACAAGGCGACTCAAGCAGCATGATTCAAACCCGAAAACAGGAAAATCATGTAAAGTTTCATACTTCAAATAGATAAGATTCTGGGAATGCCCTCTCCTCAGCCCAAGTCCAGAAAACCAGCATGTACCAGTGCTTGCCTTAAAAGCAAAATCAAAGGCAAACTAACAGTGAATATCATGATAACCCATTTAAAAAGCTGAGCTGGGCTTAAGCCTCATTAAATTCTAATAAAATCACCGTGCCTTCCTGGCCAAACAGCGAAACAAATTAAAGGCCCAGATGGAGCCTCCCTTAAGCAAGCGGGATGCTCCAAAGAGCCCATCACCACTCCAGCGCAAGGTGCTTGGCCACCCAACCAGTCCACGCCATCGCTCAGTGAGCAACCTCCACGCAGGAAAAGTACGTTTATTATTTCAAAATAATTGTAGGGTTTTTTTTCCACTTCCAACAGAAAACAGTTATTTCCAAATATCAACCTCAGTGGGGCCAACACTCCAAGAGTTAAAAGCCGTATTGGTGCCCTTTGATATGGTGATCAGTTCCACCACTGGGTAAAGAGGTTCATAAATATTAACCGAGGCACATTTGCATATGTCACCCACGGGCACAATATTCCCTCTGAAAACTACACAATTCCTCCATGTGTGTCGCGTTTTGATTGTCGGATATAAAATGACCGTGCAAGTTGAGCAAGGAGAGCGTATCAGGCAAAGAGCCAACCTACGAAAGTGTACTGTTAATTACGGCGAACCAGTTTGGTTTGGAGAGGTGCCCAAAACGCTGAAGTTGACATTTCAAAAAACCTGCAAGGTTAGGAACACACTCAGAAGTATTTAAGTGAGTCAACTTTTCCAGAAAATTGAGAACTATTCACTATTATCACGGATTTCACAGGAGTGCTGTAAAAATAAATTAATCTAATTTTTAGAGGCGCTGATTTATTCTTCTACGGGAGCGAGCTTGATCGCAGAATGAGGGCAAGAGGTGTGGCAGCCCTGCAAGCCAACAGAAGGGGTATGAAGCCAGCACCAGGTAGGCACCACACACATCTCCTGATTTGCAAAAAATACACAGGAATGCACATGCTTTGTAATTCTTACACTTGGACATATTTTCAGTTCACGCTTTTTGGGAGGACACCTGTCCTCCAAATCATTCAGAAAGCGGCCTGGTGACGTTATTTTTTTTCTTAAAGAAACTGGTGACAGTTTGCCGCAGCCTTAACTGAACGGAACGCAGCCTGTCAGCTCTCTGGGAGTATTTGGATAAACAAGTAGAAAATTTATTTATTTATTTTTTTAATCTAATGGCAGCCCAGAGGAACCTGAAGCTCGGGGAGCCAGAAGGGTTCCGAGGGCACACGGAGGGATGCGCGGCCACCGGGAAGGTGCCGGCCGCCCTCTTTTCCCCTCCTCGCCCCCCGGCACCGCCGCGGTCGCTGCCACCGCTCCCAACTTTTTCAGGCGAGAGCGACGGAGCCGGTGGGAGCCGGGCGGCGGGGAGAGCTGCTCCTGGCCGGGATCCCTCCCAATCCCCCGGAACAGAAAGAAAGGAGGAAAAAAGAAAAAAAAAAAAAAGAATCGAAAAATAAAATATTAAAAAATAAATAAATAAAAGGCAGTCCAAACCCAAGCAGCTAACTCCGGCGAAGCGTAAGCTCACGCCGAAGGAAGAACAAAGGAGGCAAGTGCAGCCGGCGCTTCCCGCAACAGATGGTTTGAAGCGGACCCGATTTCGCGTTGGCATCGCATCCCCTCCCCTCCCGGTGCCCGCACACACCGGCCCGCCCGGCACCGCGTCGCCCCCCCACCCCCTCCTTCCCACCCGCCGGGCCGGTCCCCGCAGCCCCGGCGGGGCCGGCACCCCTCCACACACAGTCACACACACACACACACTCTCCCCGTCGCCGGCACCGGCCGCAGGTGCGCCCCGGGCCCCGCGGCAGGGCGGGCTGCCGGCACCCTCGTCCCGTCCCGTCCCGTCCCGCCCTTCTCCCCCCTCAGCGCTTCCCGCCGCCGCTCCTCACCCAAACTCCCGGCGAAACCGTCCATTTTGTACGAGGGGAGGCCGATGCCACAGCCCGAGGCGAAGGCGCCGCCGTCGCCGGTCGGGACAGGTTCATTCACCCGCCGAACGGCGGCAAACGGCACAAGGGCGGCAGCGGCGCCGCAGCCCGGCGCTCATGAGCCGCCCCGGGGCAGAGGCTGCGGCGGCCGCCCGCGCTCTGCGGCGGCGGGAGGCGGCTCGAGCGGCTCCTCCTCCTCTCGCTGCGGGGCCGGCGGCGGCGCTGCCCGGCTCCGTCCCTGCGCCGCGACCCCGGCACGGCCGCGAGTGCCGAGCTCCTCCCGCCGCCACCAGCGCCGCCCCAGCGCCCCGTGCTGTCGTGCTTCCGACTCCGCCCGCCCTGGCAGCCGCCGCTTCCCCCGCGGGCGGCCCGGCTCCCGCCGGCGGGCGAGCACCGCGACCCGGCGGTGCTGCAGCAGCAGCCCCCGGGGAGGGTCCTGCTGGGAGGAGGCGATGGGCTGCCGGCCGCAGATTGGAGCTGAGGGCAGCACTGCCAGCCCCCCCCCCCGTGTTCGCCTGGTCCGGGATGAAGCCGTTCCGCAGTAACTTCTGCGTTTACGTTCAGAAGTTTGTATTGTGGGGCGGGTGGTGGAAAGGTTGGTTGGGCTATTTAATACGATGATCCCAGCAACCAAACCAGGGATTTTTCTCAGACTAATCCTCACTTTCCCTCACTGAATGTGAAGCCAGAGGAGCCGTCACTTCGGTAACCTTGTGTTTCATAACTCTGCACAGGCGAGCTCTGCTTCCACTTCCCACCGGCCACACTGCAGCTGCACCTCCTGTAATTTCCAGCCATGTGCTTGATGACGAGGGGAAACAGAAAGTAGAACCAGAAATTCGAGTCAGCCATGCTGCGCACCGCCTCATCTCCCAGCCGAAGGTGTTTCGCACATTAAGGAACGTCAAGCCGTGTGGTGCTTTGGCTTTCATAGAATCATAGAATGGCCTAGGCTGGAAGGGACTTTAGAGATCATCTAATCCAACCTTCCTCTCATGGGCAGGGACGCCTCTCAACTGAGTCCTCACTGAGGAAAAGCTGTGTACCTACCTGTTTCAACAGCCTGTTTTGCTATAAGCATTTTCCTGTAAGTGCTGATGCTGCAGTCGTAGGGTTCAGAAATGGGTAATTGCCTCACGAGCACATCCCTGGCATTTGCGGCCACGTCCTCTAATGACAGCCTGTGGATGTTGTTGAACAGGACTGGGGAGAAATGTGGTGCGGCACAGACCTGATGGTAGCAGCGCCCGTTTCCAAAAGCCTCGTTACCTTGCTGATCTGCAACATACAATAAACCCGAAAGGTGTGTGCTTGCTCATATTGGGGGGAGAACACCTTGAAATTTTTCATCACAACCTAATCTCCAGCAGATTTCCCAGCACATTTTACTGGACAGCTGCCACAGCAATGAATTTGAGCATGGCTGCCTGCAAACTACCTAAGTAATCAGTTTTCATACCTCCTGTAGTCTTGTCAAAAGACATACCTTTCAATTGATCTGCTATAAACAGGACATCATTAGCCACTAAGTTCTGGTGTAATCACCAGCAGGTATTAGACTTCCTAATTGCTCATGGCATCCTTTGCTGTAGAATGGCTCAATACAGACTATAAATTATACAGACTATATATAGGTCTTTTAGCTATGGCAAATGGGTGCTGCAGTCAGTGCAGTCCAGTAAAAATTCCCTTTAGAATGCTTCATTTTACAAACAAAAGCAAGAAGAGCAAGGCACTGCAGCTCCAGTACCATCTCCCCATCCCCCATTTATAACTTGCCTCGGGCCAGGTTTTCAAGATGCTTAAAGCACTGGGAGTACAGAGAGAGAAACCTCTTCTAGCTTAGAAAAGTGCCCTGGGAATTCAGAGCTGTGGACAGTTTCCTTTAGAAAAAGGGCCCCTTCCCTCAGAGGCACAGCCTTATGTAAATTCTTCAGCTGGGACCTGTGTGCTTCCATGTGCTGTTTTGTTAAACAAACAAAAAAACCCCAACCAAATAAAAAGCATGCCCAGCTGCGCTCCAGAAAACTAGAACTAGGAAGCCAGTTCCCCGTAATCTCATGTTAAACCCAAGACGAGTATGGTGCTCAGGTACTGTTGAAACTCCAAACAATGTTTGGTTCCAACATTTTGAAAATAAAGCTGTATCACTGCAGAGTTAAGGAAATGAACAAAACCAAATCATTTAAAAAGCAAGGAAATTCACCTCTGTGTAACTTGTTAACTGGGAATTCCTGAAGAGCAAACACTATGCAGTACTCAACAAAATATGGCAAACTCCAGCTTTTAAATTCTTATGTTGACTTCTTCAGTCTAAGCCAAGTTCTGAATGTTACCTAAAATTAGGTGGAGTTTTGACTGGAGTGTTAGGTTTTTTTTATTGGTTGTGTTTGTGGTGTACACGACAGATGTAATCGTGGTATAGACAATACACAAGCAGAGTTTTAGAAAAAAATTCTTCAGTAAATGCATATATGGGCACGTGTATATATATTTTAAACAATTTTACTTGGCTGCTGAGCAGAATAACTTACAGTTAAAGCAACAAAAACTTCTGTTTATGGAGGTTTCAGACAGGTACTGGCAAATTACTTGATGTAGCCTGTAGAATAATAAACAGTACGACTGTTCCAGGTGCAAACCCTAAGGACAAAGTGATTTCTTACCTCTGGTATGGTACCTAGTGCTCAACTTGGAGGAGGGAGGAGCCGGATAGTGCTTTAAGGGGTTTAACTTCTGTTTCTTCGTTGACAGCGATTCGAAAACAAGAACCAGAGGGTTGTTAACGAAGTTTTAACAAGCTCAGTGAGTGTCTTCTTTCAGTTTATGTTTTGATGCTAAAGAAAGATTACATTATTCCCGATTGGAGTATACTTTGAGTATCGCACCTCAGCTTTCAAATCAGCTGAACATCCATCGCTTTATTCCACATACAGCTCGTAAATAAAGACAACTACAATACCACAGGGCAGGAATTTTATATCATTTTGACAGTTTAGGAAATCTGATTTCTGGGCTTCGGCCTTCCCTCCCTCGGCAGCACATCCGGACCCTTTGCAGGTCCCACTGATTCAGGAGGTGGCTGGACAGATGCTGGGGCAGGCAAAACCTGAGATACACTTCTCTGAGTAGCTGGTGCCTCAGCTGCAGCAGAACAGATTTGTGTCACTTGCTTTACCACACCACGTTGATGTGCCCCAGCTGAGGACATGGACATACACAAAGGAAGTTACAGAAAATACAAACCACAGGAAGAAGTTACCCTGAAATACATAGTGGAGGCTACACATATTCCAGAGATTTTTTTATACCCAGCCCTTGAAGGAAATAGGCTATTTTTCCCTCGTCGTTTCATTTCTCTGGCACATTTTCCTACAGGTTTTTGAACAGTACCTCTTGTAAGAATACCTTTGTTTGTTTTTTTGATTGACATAGTTTGGCATCATTCAGCCTAGGAATTTTTTTGGTGGCTTGAACATAAATTATATTTAAGCATTTTTCCACTTAGGAAACAGAAAAATTATTAACACCTGAAAATGAAATTGTTGAAATTCTTGTACTTGAAGTTGGGAGTCGGAACCTATGAGTCACTTGATCTTACCTGTTAGAAAGAGGAATCTGCTTCCCACAGTACTTGTCTCCTGTTACTAACAGTGGTGTCTAGTTTCCTGGACAAAAGTGGAGACATCTGAAGGAAACCTTCTCCCTACTACAGCTTTTCTAGTGCACCTCTTCAGAGTAAACAGCAAGAGTCTAGATACAGAGCAAGGAGCAGCCAGAGAGCTTCAGCCCCACAAGTCTGGTCCTGCCTCTCCTCTGCTCCCACCTGCAGCCCTGGGAACGGAGGAAGAGGTGATGCTATTTGTAACCAGCTGTGCTCCACAGCTGGTCATGGCATAATCCATATAGGATCACTCCCCGTGCTCATTTGAGATATTGGTCCTTTTCAGATATGTGGGGTTCTTTATGGTGCTTTGTTTTGAAGAGGAACAGCTTTGTTGACTTGCTATGAAGCATGGGATATTGTTAATTCTCTGAAATGAGGCTCAAGTTGCAGGAAATTCCTAGGGGTTGCTGAGGTAAGGGGGGAAAAAAACTTGATGATGCCTGACCTAGAGACAGATTCAATTACTCGTTCCTGATTTGTAGAGGGTGCTTCTCCTCCCTCTAACACAGAGTCTCTGGTGTTTTCCTTTCTGGGCTGGGATTTTGCCTGCCCACAGAAGCAGATTATGGTTCAGTCCCTCTAAATTATTCAAAGGCATGAATCAGCACCTGTAATGCTGAATGGGCTGGAAGGCACTACAAGTCTTGCCAGGGAATTGAGGAGAGCTAGAGAGCTTCCATTAAAGCTTTTAATTATATGTGTAACTAAAATATGACATAGAGGTTTTTGTAAGTGGAGCTGAATTTGTTAACTGCTGTGTCTATCCTCATTAATTTTTATAAAGATGCCTAGCTGCTACTGTATGATACATATGAGAAGCCAGTCTTCTTGATGTTGCTCTATACCTGCTTCACTCAGTTTTTGTAAATTATTCCTAGAGGTCGGAGGTTAAGGCATACCTAATCACCTCTTGGTCTTCCTCTATTGCCATATAAAGTAGGAACAGAAATTTTCTTCCAAAACAAAAACATCAGAGTTTGCAAAAAGGTTTCAAGTGGCAAACTGTGGTTAGGTGAACTTTTTCGTATCAGGACGGATCATAGTCTTGTTTCTATAATGCTGTTACTTCATTGTTGATTAACATAAAAAACTCATAGCTGACTTTTGCAGCTATATGTAGATGATCGTTAGTTTACTTCTGCAAGTGTTTAGTTTTACAGTTTATTGCATATAGATTTTGATGACAGTTTGCAAAAATTGTTCCCAAATGGTCAGAAATGTCTTCCTTTAATAGGATGAATACAATTTATTGACAGTCAGAAAAAAAAAACAAACCACAAACCAGCAACAACCCACAACAATATTTTTAAAATATACTAATGATTTGTGAGGGTCTCCATAATGGGGACTCAAAGTGCGAATCAACCACTTCACGAAAAATCAAGCTCATGGTTTGCTACTTTGTATTGATTATCCTAAAATTGCAATTCCAGGCCATTGACAAAACTTTGGCAAGAACTGCCTAATTTCCTCCAGTTCTTATTAAATGCACGTTTTGGTTCAAGTATAGAACCTATAAAACCCTGGTAGCTTAAGCTAAATTTCACATCATTGCATTAATGTATTTAGAAAATGGCAGTCTCCTGGAAATGCGACTACCGACTAAGAGAAAAATAGCGGAGCTCTAATTCGTTCACCAGACCTAGTGGGGAATGAGCAGGTTCAGTGTGATTCCCAAGCATTTGAAAATTGGCAGAATTTGAGCAGAGATAGTTGAAACCCTATGTGCACAATATTTTTTTATTTTCTCATGAGGCTTAGCATTTTAACTAGAGAGCAGGTTAAAAATTTTATTCTGAAACTTTGTTTGTATCAAGCTTATAGTAAATGAGGAAATCTGAAAAACATTTCAGAAAGCTGGAAAAATAGAATCTTATCTTCCTTCATCAGTCCCCAATGCCTAAGTGGTCTGGTTTGTCATACCAAAAAGCACACTCAAGTTGTTTTCTCAAATTAGTGAGCTCCTCATGAAATTCATACCTTGGTCCAAGCCCTATAAAAGTCTAATGTCTTACATAAGTGCTAAGTTAAGGATTTAGCTGAGGCACAAATTGGTGCATTGGCTTTGTATCAGCCATTTACATTAGGGTGCAGTTTATTCTCTGCCTAAGCTAAAAATGTGCTTCAGCTTGTGCTCGGGAGCACTATGTTGAGCTCCGAAGCAATTCCTTTTCTGTTCTCCTCAGAAAAATTAGGAAAAGGTAAAACTAGCAGGTTAGCAATGTTAACTAGGGTTGCTAACTAGTAAGTGTTAAAACTGCTGGAAGAGGAGCTGATTTTTAAACTGGCGAGCTTACGGGGATCCCTCTTGGGGACAGAATAAATTAGCATTATGTGCAGAATTTATATTTTTTTCCCCTGCCTGTTAAAGCATCTCCTGTAGCTTTGCATTTTATACAGGTCATTATCTACAATAAGAAGCTGCTCCACACAATAGCCTGCGTACATGTGTATGCAGCTGTACATAAACACACTCATATAGATTCTTCTTCATTGGTGCTGTTTTCTGTTTAAGCTATTACTCCGCTTGAACCATTTGTCAGTGGAAGGAAGTGCCTGCGGAGAAGTGATACATTACTGTGTAGTTTCTTGCTGTGAAGTGTTGATTTTAAACCAGGCTGGCAGTCTGCAGCTGACCCCATAATAAAAATGAACAGACGTGGTTTAGGAGGTTTGGGATTTCTTTAGTCCTGTTGTTATGCCCAGTTTAAGGACTCTCTTACTGTCTTTCGGCTATGCCATACTAGCAATAAATTTATTATATTTGGCCTTTTCCCCTCTGGGAGTTTGGGATTCTTTCCCATTTCCATTTCTACATTTTTAAGCTGTGACAGCCACCCTATTGCCTGGTTATTTGCTAGCAGGGCAGGTGAGCAATGTTTTCTTTTAGAAAGGGTAATGTTAGCACCCAAATTCAGTGAGCACCACAGCGATCATCCTCCACTTTACAGACTGAGAACACCAACAAAGATGTTAATGTAAGGTCATAAGCTGGAGAAAGGAGACCAAAACCAGGTCATAGACTAAACTGAAATAAAGTAGAAAGAAGCCCTATTTCCATTAAAAAAAAAATATTAATCCTGCAATAATATCTCTATATAGGTAACTTGGATTAAGGGCAAGCCTGCTGTCTCTATACCAGCAGTGCACCATGGAGCTTTTAGGAATTGATATCTTCCATGTTTACAGTATCAGACACTTAACTTTACTACTACATGAGAACCTCCCGTGGCAGGAAGGTTGAATTAGATGATCTCTAAGCTCCCTTCCAACCTAGACCATTCTATGATTCTGTGAAAATGTAGATCTAGGAAGGAAGCTTATGCCAGGCCCTTGACCACACTTACACCATTGCTGCACTTACAGGATGGGTCACACAGAAATGGTGTATCACTTGCAAAGTCTAATCAGATATCTGATGGCATCTTTGTGAATTAATAATATCAAGACCATCACTTGGAACTTCAAACCTGCTTTGTGCCATGATTCCTGGGTGTGGATCCCTAACAGACAGAACCAAGGGAGTCAGATTTTCTCTAGTCAGAGGCAGTAGATTCTTAACTTATTCATAATAAGGCTGTTTTAGGCACACAGTGTGTAGCTGGGGTGAATGAATTCATTTTCACATACATTTGCCTGCGCCTGAAGACTTAGTTAATAAAGCACATTTGTTTTAATTTCCTTGACCTTTCCTACTTTGACAAATTATAGTTCCTAATTAATGACATCAGGAGTTGAACTTTGACTTTTAAAGCACCAGACTCATGCTGTGCTGTAGACACATTTACATTCCATTTATGCAAGTCATCCAATTAAAATTTACTCATAGAAAGTATATAATACACCAGAATGAATATATTATTGCACATATTAATCTGCTGCTTTTTGCTTTTTCAGCAGAAGTGGACAACCTTTCTCCTTGCCCCAAATGGGAATTCATGTCAAAAACCCCTCTGAAAGAGGCAGGAACAGTAAAGGAAATTTTTCTCAGGTCAAATTAGTAAAATATAGTTCTTAAAGAATTGGGAAAATGAAAGCTTTCCTTTTAATTTTGCTTATACGACTGCATTTAAAATTTGAAAAAACGTGGTCTGATCCTACACAATACCAGTTCCCCCTCATGTCAAGAGAAGAGTGTCATGGGATGGTCTATGTCTCGGAGAAAGCAAGTCATTCAATAATAGCACCATGAACTACTTCAGGTTATCCTTTCAAAGATAATGAGCAAAAATTTACCAGGAGCTTTCCAGACAAAGACACATAAAAAATGACTTCTGAAAGCTTTCTTGCATACACTCTTCTTATTAAGCATGGGAGGAATTTTCATGCAGCGTCCATGAAGAGTTTCTTGTCAGACCACAGTAATATGCTCAACAACTTCTGCAGCTCCTCAGCTGTGAGCCGTGCCCTTTAGTGTGTCCCCAGTGCCCTTCTGCTCCCAAAGTGTTGACAGAGCAGGTTCTGCAAAGTGTTTCAGGTGTGCAGCTGGTGTCAGCCTTCCCACACGTTGGTTTTCTTGCAAGTCCTCACGAGCAAAGATGAGCCAAGTCTGGAATCTTCAGTAATAGCAGTTACTGTCAGTAACTCTGCAAGTGAAAGAGCTGTACTTGCTGTTTTCTGGAACCACGGAGTGAACGAATCATTGTGAATGGTACTTCCCCCTGCGGTCCATGAAATTTTGGCAAATTGTAGGTAGGGTCAATGCAGCAAGGAGGAGGAAAAGTGAAGGTACAGCATGTGAAATTTTCCGTGCTTCTGCACTGAAACAGTAGATGGCAGCAAGAGAGACAGTGTGTAGCCAAATCTAGGGGTTGCCTTCCTCGGGTGGGTAGGCTTTCAGTCATTTCTTGACCAACATCCCTTCTAGTTGGTCGTGAAAATATAAGGAAGTTGAAAATTCCCTTTTCTTTTAGGCATGCGATCTCAATATCTGTAATCTTCATCCTGGAAAAGTATTTCTTGGCTCAAGTCTCTCTGGCCTGGTACTGAAATATCCTTTGTCCTTTTATGTGGTTTGTAATGCTTGAGAAAACATGCTGAAGGCAAAGGTGAGTGCCCAGAGCAATTTGATCTTTTTATTTTGCTTTAAACATAATACTGGTGAATAGGAACATTTATCCTTCTAGAACATCCTTCATGTGTCAGGGCCACAACTCCCAGGGTTTACTGCTGGATGCAGAGAATGTATTAGACTGAAGACAAGATGTGAGAAAATTGCTGCCTGAGCATCATGTGATAAATAAATGGACTTACAGGCAAAGGCAGTGCTTTTCAAAACAGAAAGAAAAATGTCATTCAAAACCTCATATTGCTGAAACTCTGAGACAGACATTAAAGAAAAGAGTTTCATTTAATATCCAGGTGCTCGTGAATTCATACTTTTAACAGCAGCCAGTGGAGGTAAGGTTTCCATGGGTAGTTCAGAGCATTGACATTAGGTTCTGCAGCTCCATCTCTGCAGAGTTATAATATGTTTTAAAGCTTGAACTGAGAGAAGGGCAAGTTTCCTTCAGGGGCGTTCATAGCTGAGGAAAGCAAGTGCATTGGGACTACAGTACAGAGACAAATTTATCAAAAATGTCTTAAGTTAACCATTCCTGTGACATTATGAATAGTGTCTTTTTTTTTTTTTTTAGTTCCATTGTTTTGATGGACATTCTTATGTGAAGTTTTTTCTTACTCTTCCTGCATCTTATATGCTGGCTAAGCAGGTGTCTCATGCTCTGCAGATTCTTTTGCCACAGGCAACCCAGGTCTTTTCAGAGCCATATATTTCTAAATGTTTTTTTCTCTGTGCTGATTTTTTCACCATGTTCTTTTCTGCTGTGGGATATAATTTTTTTTTTGGCTCAGACAGCCAGGTTGACTGCCTGTTCCAGTCCCAGTTCACAGCTGATAGTGATTTTTCTGCAAGTTCTTTGTTTCAGATTTAAACAAAAAAATTTCTTATGGTCTCCTAGTGACTTCAAAGTTTCAGTGCTCTTCTCATTCCTATGTAAGCATTTTAAAGGTTTGCTCTCTACTTCCGTATCTCTGCATGCTTTGGTTGAAGTATGCATGATAATGAATGACATTTTCTTTCTGAATAAAAGACGCACCAGACAGGCTATATTGGCTCTACATACTATTTTTCTCTGCCAAATCAAAGGATTTAGAGATGTCTCCAGCATTTCTTCATAACGTAAACCATTTTGAGCTGGTTTATATTTTGCTGTTCCAGCTGTTACAATTTATGGAGATCAAAATCTGATTTAAATGTTCTTCCTACAAAGACTGTCAGACAAGTATCTTGCTAGGAGAGGACAGGTGGCAGCATAGGAAAAGGGAAATTGATGTATTTCTTTTATTTTTCTAATTTCAGTGTGATTCCTACTGTATTTTGGGCTTCGGGTAACATTCTGAAGCCCAGGAGATCTGCACTGATTTTTTTTTTGGTCATGTCCCTCCCTATTTATGTCAGCTTTCCAGCATCCTTCAGAGCTGGGAGTAACAAAAAAAAAATGACTTGAGGGCATTTTGAGTGCTACTTTCTTTCCGCAAGGTGCAGAGGGGAGTTGATGAGCAGGTACCAGTTTCTCGTGCTGTTCATCTGTCCATTGCATGGACAGTTGCACCAAGCAAAATCAAAACAGTGCCCTACCCCAGCAGCAGTGCTTTTATGCCCTTTCCTACTCAACTGGCTCTCACTTAAATAAATGTAGGATAGTGAAAATCCAGATTCAGGAGTATGTGTCTCACAAATGGAAGAAATCTACATGATTCATAAAGGGACTTTCACCAAAAAAAAAGAAAAAAGAAAAAAAGCATTTGTCGTGTGAACTCATTTAATCTTAATAAAACAACCTTGTGGGGTTTTTAAAATGCAAACTGTTATCTCTAAATATTAGTGAAACCACATTATAACTGGAATGCAAAAGTTTGGAATAAGCACAGATTGAATATAATGTGAACATACAATACGAATAAAATGCTTTTGGTGTACTTGGGCTGCGGTTTGTTTTTTCTCAGCCTTCTTCCTGCGTTCAGTTCCTGTATTGTCTGTAGTAGTGATTTAAACAAATTTGGTCTGGATTTCCTCTGAAAAAAAATCACGGAGGGCTATGTATGCCTTTTAGGATAAAATTTGTGGAGGTTTTTTAGTATTCCTACTGCTTGCTATATGACTGCAAGTACAGTTTATCCTCTGTGTTCATTTCGGCAGAAGAATTTGAATCACCACTGGAATGCATGTGGTGAGCAAAGCAACTACCAGCAAAAATGCCCCTCGTCAAAAAGAGCAACTAGTGGTTTTAAGACTACATTATGGCTCGGCTTGATTTTGTGGTGACTTTTCTGTGGTTTCTTGCCATTATTCCAGAAAATACGAAGATCAAAGAAAGAAAGTCGTATTGATTGGCTCGGGTCTGGTCAAAAACTAGATTTGTGTCTTCTAACGTAACTAACGTTTTGCAGATGGCTTGAGTCATGTTAAAGCTAGGGATGCATGTAGATTGAATTATCAGAGGATTAGAACCAGCTGCGTTTAGTTAAAAAATATTTTTGTGCATATTCTGTCCAGCAAATGCACACAGGAGCCACTTGCTGTACGGATTCTAGCAAATGCATAAAAAAAACCCCGAGAGAGATTAATTGAGGGTCTGCCCTTGTTTACTGCTGGCTACCTTTTCTTCAAAGAAACCATATTGTACATGGCAGAGCTCATGAGTGCAGGTTCATAAATCTCACCTTTGACTGAATTAACGGTAAAAAGGATCAGATCTGAATAATTTCTGAATCAAACTAGAATCCAGACGGATATCGGTAGGAGATCCACAAGACACTGAGAATAACTTTCCAGTTTCCTGCCTTATACCTTCATAAAGGTATTTGGAACAATCGGATTTTAATTTTGTAATTGGAATTGTTTGGCACTGACTCTGTAAATCTGTAAATGACTGCACCAGATGCAAAAAAAAAGAAGAGTCAGCACCAGTTAATAGTGGATTCAGCTGCTAGCAGAATTATACTTAATTATTTCCTTCTTCAGATTCTGAATATTAAAATCTTTTCATAATGTCCTAGGACACACAGAAATCTCACAGTATTAAAACAGACCATCAAGATTTTCACTGTTAAACTAGATTTACCCCAATTTATTAAATTTACTTAAAGCTCATGAAGACACAACTAAAAGAACACTTAAATTATAGAAGTATTCCAAAGATTCAATTTCTTATCATTAAAATACAAACATACATACTTGCAGCAATGTTACTACCATTAACTAGATAAAACAGAACTAGTTTTCCTAGCATTAGTACTATGTAGTTTGTTCTTATCCTGGTTCTTAGGTTCATTACCTGTGAAGTACTATGAAAAACAAGGATAAATTCTTGCTTAGTGCCCATGAAGTCTTCTATTGCTGATATTCACTTACACAGAAATTATCTGGTTGTTCACCTGCAAGGAAAATAATTTGCTGTAAAATTCAGAATTCTCTGGTTAAGTTAATCTCTCTAGGCGTATATGTCTTAGATTTAAAATACATTATTAGTGATGCTTAGTAAGGCAAGTTAATTTTTAAGGAACTATTCTTGCCAAATGTATTGCTTGGGATAATCTCACTAGAAGAAGTTCAGTTCAAGCTTAGTAGAAATAAGCACTTTCTGTTTTTATTAAGTTCAGAGAATATTTCTTTGCAGAACATTTTTTCCTGAAGCAGATCACTTATGGTAAAACCGGCATGCTTCTGCCATGCGTGTTTTTACCATAAACTTCAAGTCTCTTTACAGCATACTCTAATGGTTCTGAGAAATAAAGCTTTATCTTGAATATAGAGCCAAAGCAATTATTAACTTCTCATACATAAGGTTTATGATGTGGGCCAAGCCTCTAAAGCCAAATGCAATTTTGCATCGGGTATTACAGCTATATGATTTTACTAAAAACAAAGCTTTCATCTTGTGAGCATATATTCGGATATCAAAAGAAAATACAAAGCAAAGTCTTAACTCTTCATTTTCTCTTGGCAGACTTTGTGGATTGCATCGGAGCCATACAGCTTCACCCTAGGTTAGGAGGCATCTCTCCCTGGTTTTTTTGCTAATTATCTCTTTAATTCTCAGCAGTAGTGAGTACAGTCTGACTTGCTGCAGCAAAATCCAGTGAAAAGCAGTATTCAGTTCCTAGGAGATTATTTTCTGGATGTCTTAGTTTTATTTTTATTTTTTTGATATTAGTTTAAAAGGAAAACATGGCTTTTAAAATTTCTTGGCCATACCAGAGAAGACTGGAAGGCATTCAGGCCCAGCGTTCAATATCAGCCTCCATACTTGTGCAAAGAATTATTTTAGCTTGTGCTTGCTAGCTATTTTTACTATTTTTAATCAAGTGTCTAATCAACTTTTACCAGATTTTTACTTCCAGAATGAAATCAGCTTACAGAAGGCTTTAACAAATACATGTCTATTTTTTTCTTGTTTGCTCTGTTGAGTTTTTATTCAGCTTAATTTCTGAGTTTTCTTCACACCAGGTGCTTTTAACTGATACCTGAAATTCTCATGTAATCAGATTTCACATTTCATCATCAATTTTACAATATTAATAATTTGTGACAAGAATAATGATATAATAATTTGACTATTGTATCTTAATGCAATGTATATTCTATGATATACGGTGAGTTTAAATACAATATATTGCAATAAAAATCTAGAATTAGGCTTTATAGTCTTTTCTGAAATGTTGATGTCTATCTCAAAAAAAAAATGAGTAAATCGTTAGACATCCACAGAGATGCAGCAATATTCAGAAGCGGAAAATTCTGCGCAGTGTTTCTATACTGAAATAATCATGGCATAATTTCTGGTTTTGAAAAAGATTCATCTATCAAGGGAGTAGATCTGATCTGAGATTGGATTGCACAACACTCAGCAAGAGAGGGCACGGAGCAGCTGGGCAGGCACTAACCTAGGCTTTCCTCAGCCTCTCCTGGGGCATCCTGAGCAAACAGACACGCCTCTCCGCATCCGTATCTGATGGAGGGATTTCCATCCTGCCTGGGATTGAAGGGTCCCTGTTGCTCTTCTTACACAAATAGTTATGACAGGACCACGTGAAAAGTGGTCAGCAGCAAGCAAATCGATCTTTACTCACCAATGTGGTATTAAGAGTAGATATTTCAAACTTTCTGTTCCAGCCTTTAGAAAACAAGCTGATTTGGGGAAATAATCTTCCTGATCATTTTTTTTTTTTCCCAGCTCCAAACCATTGACTTGCTACTGACAGGTCACATAAGTAGGTCTACACTAGGAGCTAAGGCAAATTACAATATTGCAGAGGAAAACTACATGTAAAATTTTAGCTGAGTCTGCTAAGAGATGTATAAAATAGGAATGAATAAATTTAAATAACAACCAAAGGCATATTAAAGAAAAAAAAAATGTAGGCCAGTTCTTTTTCTATTTACTTGCCAAGTCTGGAAGATTGATTTCATATTGTTTTGTGTGCACTAGCCACTTGGGACACTGTCACCTAATCATATGCATGAACCTCCCAAAACCTGGCTGACACAGTTCTCTATCCCAAGGGACTCACACCAGAAAATAATTGTACAGAGGTGTCAGTGAACATGGGTTCATTTTTTTAAATGCAAACCACATTTCTACCACCTCAGTTTCAAGACTAGCCGACATCTTCAATGTAAATACCAGACAGTAATAAAAAGAGATAAGTCTGATATTGATTAACTAGAGGTTTTATTATAAAATGAGGCATGAGATTTAATAATTCTGAGTAGCCGTGCAGTGTTGAGCTCAAGAAATTGCTTTGCTGATTGTTTTACTAAAAGGGAAAACGGAGTATAGAGAAGGCCAAGTTGCATGATATGAAGGCTTACATCATTAAATGCATTATTAAGTGATATAAAGTATATTACGTGATGCAGTTCCAGATTCATAAAATGGATCCTGAAACTCACTGGAAACTGGTAACACCTGATACTTTGTACATCTGGTTATCTCCAGAGTTGCTGAATTACACCCATGGGAACTTAGCTCTAGGTGTTCCTTTTTTGTTGTTTGTGAGTTTAGTGGGTTTTTTGTAAATCTTGACCCCTGTATGTGAAGTTTTCTGAAGCATTTGTAGACTATACATATTTTCCTGGCAAGTTTGTGTTTCTTAGGGCTGCTATTCTCTCTGTGGATTTGCTGATTAGCTACGCCTGTGGGATACCCTGTGGCCTCGCTTGAGTACAAAGGCAATAGAGAGAAAATCATCGGAATTAAACTGGTAAGATAACAGTCAACGAGAAAGCAACAAGTGTCAGAAGCATCAATGCGCAGCAAAGTGGGGGTCTGAAGGGGGAAATCCTGGCCCAACACATTCTATGATTCTATGATTCTATGATTCTATGATTCTATGATTCTATGCTTGATTCTATGACTCTATGAAATGTGTGCATTTCTGTGACAGCAACTGCTTTATGGGCAACATTGTGCCACAGCTCTGGAGGGAGCGTGGAAGCTGCCCTGGGAAGGTCTGAAATGGGAACCAAGGAGGGAGCCATCAGCAGAGCAACATCAATCTCTGCTGACTGACACCACAGCTCTGAACCCTCCACTGACTTCATGGTCCTGCAAAGGTATCTACTGGAATAATTTAACAAGAGCACAGGTTTATTTTAAAAAACTACATGGAAATAAAAACAGAGCAGAATTTGCAAGTCCCTTGCACAAAGAACAAACATGTGTTTTTTTTTTTTCTCTAGGCCTTGCTCTTGCAAGGGCAAAACTGAGAACCTGTAATATAAGTATGCTAGTGAAATTGTTCCATATGGCTTGATCCCTGTTCCCTGAGATCACTGACAACTTCTTTTGTGTTATCTTAAATGGACTTTGGATAGGACCTGGTGAAAACTAGAGCACAAAATGTCTGGCACTCTCAGGAAAACAGGTGGATGAATCCATAACTAGGCAAAAAATGAACTTATTCATATTTATTGTGGACAGCTGCAGGCAAAATCCCAATGTTTTTACCCTATACAGCCTTTGTTATGTGCCTGCATTCCTTTGCACTGACCACCTGTTATTTATCAGTTGTACCCCACACCAGCATTGCCTTACGAGGAAGAATTGGCTGTGGTTAATACAGACACTATCGCCGGTGCATGGCCTTGCCCAAGGGACTCCCAGAGAAGTCAGGGACATCCACTGTGAGAAAGGTTATGAGCTGGCTGTGGAGTGTAGCCCTTCATTATGGATCTTATTTGGAATAAATGCATGTGACTCTTCATAAACCTTTTTGAAAAGAAAGACAAATTTGCATAATAAGAGCAAGAAAAACAGAGATACCAAATCTGGTACCATATCCCCTGCCCATGAATGTGCTTTTCCAGCCTTTCTTGAACCAATTAAAACTATCAGTTGAGTGCTTAATGAAATGTGGCATAATATTATCTATCAACAATCATTTCAGAGATAAGGAGATTCTGTGATAAACTACATAAAAAAGAAGCAAGGTCTGTGTCTAGCAGATACGAGGCACACAAGAATAATTTTAATGAAACAAACTTCCTTAGTAATACTGTGTTGATGATCTCCTTCATGGTCTGCTCTGCTTTGCAGAAGCTTTGGACAAGACTAGGACCGCTTCCAATAAAATTGAGAGAAAAACCTTCACTTATTCCAAAAGCAGGAGGCTCAAGCTTTAAAGCACTCCTTTTGTTTCACCCACACTTAAAGTTATATGTCTGAATAACCAATATACTGTACAGCATTTGAAACAGACATTCTAGAAGATCTGAAAAATATTCTTGCATATTTTCAGTAGCTCCTTTATACATTGTTAATTTACCACCTACTCCTATTAAATCCACTGACATCAACCACAGTCTTTTGTTGTTAGCTTCAGAAGGTTTCGCATTAGGCCCTATAATTTCACTTGAAAAATATAATTAAGGATGGAATCCTGATTACTTTGAAGTCAATGACACAACTTCAGTTTTATTTAAGTGTTAATGCTGGTGATTGCAAAGAGAGCCTTCCACATGAATTAAATTCAATTTATATAATTATATTTTTGTGTATGTAATGACTAATATTTCCCCATTATTGTTTGAGAAAGATTTTGAATTCTGTACAGCTATGTTTGCACAAGAGAGAAGTAATTAAGAAAACTTCCTAGGACACTGTATGTCTTAATTAGGTTAATTCTTTACTTTCACTATTTAAAATCAGCTCTGTAATTCTTTCTCCTTCTTCCCCCCCCCCCCCCCCCCGAATCTCCCAGGGCAATGCTGCGATCACCATCAGTTGTCCAGATGATCTGAATCTGAGGCTGGTAAGCACAGATGGAGTTTCACATTTCAGACACTGAGTGTTGTGAACATGCAGAAAAAAAAGTATCACGAGAAGATTTTAATATCCACCTCCTAACCTGTGTTAGCTTAATTTATTTCTCTAGGTGTTTACCTGTAGTGGTAAACCCCCATGACTTAGCTTAGGCCCTTTCACTGTTCTCATAAATGACTTGGTAGAAGACATTCCTTCAGTGTTCTCAAACTTCCAAACTTCTATTTCCCATTCGAGCTTTACCTGTAGTTATTGGGATATGTAATACAAGATTAAACCAATACCATGGGAACGTTGAAGTTTCTTATGCTTGCTTCCTTCCTGCCTGCCTGCCTTCCTGCTTTTCTGCCTTCCTTCCTTCCAAGGGGTCATGACTGAACTCACAAATAAATATCAGTTATAAAAATGCCAGTGCCTGTATGATTTTATTAATATCCACAGTAATTCTTGAAGTCTTTTTGGTGGTGTTTTTCTGGTATGAAGAGTTCTCTTTCTGTGTTGGCTGTCAAAACAGTTTGTTCCTCTATTCTTCAAAAGAGGCATTTAGTCCTCACCAAACACTGTCAGTCAGAATCTAAGATATATTTTTAAACCACATAGAGTTTTCTATTAATGGGACAATTTTTTTTTGTTTGGAATACTGCTGAATTAGAGCAAGAAGATGCATAAAGAAGACACATGCATGACTCTGCTGAAAGCTATTGCTGGGCTAATCCTACATTGAATTAAGGAGTTTTGAAATTTTACTGTTCTCTGGAAAAACTATCCCCCTTTCATTTCCTAGAGCTTTGTGTTCCTACTTGTTCGCATTACCTGGTACTTTCTCTCCACTGCACCAAGGATGGTTTCTTCAACGAGGCAACTAGTGCTAGTGGGATTGTTCTAACACTGTAAAATATCAGTGAAGAAAAGGTACCAACTGGTTGTGCTGTCTTTTTTTTTTTTAAAGACAAGAACAGACCAGAACAGTATCTACAGATGGCTAACCTCACCTCTCTCACCTTTCCAGTATATTTTCAGTGCTTTATGCCTGCAAAAGGTAATGCAAGGGAAATGAAGCACACAGTAAAAATACACCTTTCTAACACTAAAGATGAAGCACTGGCGTCTTTTTATTGCACATTAGCTGTCTCATTTTGAACATAAAATGGACCTGTAGCACTGTGCATCTGCTGCTGGACAGCGTAAGAGATATCAAGCGCAGGTATGTGGTATCAGACTGAGCCCCCCTCAAGCACCTGCTGTGAACACTCCAGATGCCTCGCTTTTGTCTAGGACTTGGAGTGAGAGAACGGTTTAGTAACGGGATTTTTTTCCAGACTGCGTCTTCCCCCTCAAAGTCTTGGATTTATGTATTCAGAGGAAAGCTACCGCTTTTACTTTTAAAAATTGAATAGAGCACCTCATATCCATTATGCATTAGGAAGCTGGCACTGGATAATTGGTGCTCTGTAAATTCACATGCTCCGTTACTGCACCGTATCCTCCCTTTGCAGCGAAGCTCTAAGTATGAAATTTCCATGAGCATTTTTCACAACAAAATCTTCTGTCTAGATGTAATAACAGCTTTTTGCTTGGCCGCATCTTATATATTTAATATTTTCCTAAAGCTTCCATTCCCAAGAGTTCCATTTAAATATAGATGTCTTCCAAATCCTCCTAAATATAGCCGTTATCCTTAATCTCATATTAAGGCAGGCCTACCTAAAATGAAAAAAAGTGCATACAGTTATAGAGACAAGCAGATAACGTTACTTGGCATACAAAAATGTTACCTGGCAGAAAAAGCTGGGGAGGTGATGGTTAGATACAAATCACTCTTCCTCTTTTGCCATTGTAATGCCTTAATCACATCAATGGGTTCCCTGCAACAGCCACCCTGACAGCAACCTGATCTCTGTTCCTAATCCACTGCAGGAAGCGTGGCTGAACAACAGGTCCTTTGTGTTTGCTCCGAATGGGCAAACAGATGGGAACACCCTCAGATCTGCTGGGCCAGTTAACATTAAGTAGCATTAAAAAACCACCAGAACCTGGATCCACCTCTGGTGCATGCAAATCTCAGCATATTTCAGCAGCACTTAGCGTCAAACCAAAGCTATGTGTTTATTTGTACTTCCAACATAGTTCTCCTTTTCCTCACAGATGATGAATGTATGGATTGTTCTAATTATCTATGAAGAACATATTTTGTAAGAACAATTTCTGTGCTAGCAAAATAACTGCAGTTATTATTTAAATAAAGTGATTTGGAGTTTTGATCTGGAGGCACCAGTCACACCATTAATTTCCGTTTTGTGGTTCATTGGATACAACTCTTGGAATTATTATTTATTTCAGTGATCTTTTAAATTGTCCCTTTATTGCTGCTTTTAAGTCCAATTTTTGGATTTGATGAGCTTCCTGGAAAATAAACTTCAGTCCAGCTCGCTTCCATGCTGGCATCCTTTGGAGAATTCAGTGTTCTCTCCTGCGAGCCCTTGGAGAGTGGTGTAATGTGTTTAGCACGACAGTGTTTTCCTTTTCCTGTGCTCTGCTGGTCAACAGTACATTACCTTTGACTTTCTTGTCTCCAAACTGTTCCTCGGGCAGATTGCAGACATCGTTTAGTGCTCTCCCTTCTTTACAGTTTTCTACCTGTTACGTAGAAGAGGTAACAAATCCTTCACTTACCATGAAATACCTCTTTTGCCAGTCTTGGTCTCTTGTAGCCTGAAAGTGCTGTTAGTCTCCCTGAGAGGCAATGGCATCAATTATTTATGTTTGGCGTAGCATCATTTCCTTTTCCATGCAGTTGTACCATGTTTTCAGTTCACTGCAGGTGCAGGAGGTAGACTTCTGCATCGGCAGACCCCTCGTGATAAAGAAACACCCAAGTATCCATTCCTGGTGGTATCTGTCTAGCAGTGCCAGCCTGATACCCGGCTCCTGACCCAGCAATACCTGCCCAGGACACCAGTTTGTCTCAGCCTACCCCTGATTGTCTGTGAATCTGCAGTTATTAACCTCCACGTAGTCTCTTTATGAATTTCTACATTTGCTTTTTTGAGACAAGCAGTCTTGAAAAGAAATGCATTTAGCAGGATGTTTTCGGAAAAAGGATCCAAAAAGGATGTGAATATAAATTAAGCAAATTTGATTACTGCTTGGAAAGTACATTTTGGTACAATTTGTGGCTGTTCTTATCCAGCAGTGCCACGCACACACAGAAGGAAATCATATGTATTTACAGAAGCAGAAAAGGATTTGGCTGTCTCAAGTGCCTTCAGCTGACTTTTAGGTATATTAGCTATATTCCTACACAATTTTTAAAAATTATTTTTAAAGACCTCTGTGGCCCATAACTGCTACTTCCTCATTATTTCAAGGGTGGCTGAGTTGTGCTGCGGGCAGGAGGTCCCCATTCTCATTGCTGCCCATAGAGGTGGAGGTGATGGCAGCATGGGGTCCCGAGGGAGGACAGGAGGTTGGTGGGGAAGCCCGTGGCACCCCAGACCTCCCATCTTCTCTCCTGCACTCCCTGGCTACCCCTGCACCGCTTAACTATGGTGAGGCCATCCCAGGTCTCTGCCAGCCCTCTCTCCATCATGCACATCACCTCCAGAGCCCTCCGCTCTGCTGCCAAAATGTACAGCTGAGGATCCTGGTGTCAACATGCAGCTGAGACGAGAGGGACACTTCCTGCTCCTCCAACACTGAGCTTTTATAATCAGATTTTGCTCGTATATGAAAGCTGGGGGGGTTTGCCATTGTTTTCTTTCTGCCTGGCCCTGATGTCCATCAGAGCTGAAACATCAGCCAAGACCCCATGCAGTCACAGTCTCACACGGCTGGACCTGAGGACATGGAGCCTGCAGCCTCTTGACCCCACCATTTTGCAGAGACTTCACCTCTTTCACCAGAGACACGCAAAGAGAGGAAATGGTCCTTATTCCTTCTCTCCGCAGCACACACACACTCCAGAGCAGCCAGACTGTGGCCTTCTGGTTTTCATTATGACTGAATGTTGGAAATGTGGTGTGCATTTTCCAGAAGGGGCACGTTGTATATTTAATTTATGAAAGTAAGGAAGAGACGAAGAGTCTTCTAGATTCTTTTTGGTTCAGAATTTTGTATAAATTCAAGAACTGGGGTGGTATTTTGCCATGTATTCCAATGATTATTAGCCAGATGTCTCTGTATATTCTGTTAAAAAATATAGTATTATAAAAAAAGGTGTGTGCCACTGTTTTATTTGCAATGTAGTTGTGTACAGGAGTCTTATTAACATTTCTTGATAAGAAGGACATATACCTAGAGTAAAAAAAGCTGGAGTATGTGGATGCTATTTCAGTTCTGAAGCCTAGATATTTTTAGCACCTTCATTTTTGGAATAACTTCTATCGTAGCTGTACGAAACAGACATACACAATACGTGCAGAGAATGCAGGAAAAGACTTATTTTACTTCAGCTATGTGTATGTACTGGCCTGCATAGTACAGTGTGTGTATTGGGAACTGGCTTAGAACTGAGACTTGGCAGTCTGCGGGTGTCCACAGGACAGATAAATGAGCAGTTTGCGCTGACAGACCCTGGTCTGTGCCTACAGAGTTGTAATAAGACCTCACTTGTCGAAAAAAAACTTGTCGAGAAACATAGGATGTCATAAACCTGATTTGTTCCTGCTTTGTAAAGATGTAAATCAGGAGTAAGGTTTTTTCGATCCAGTGAGGTTAAGATCTAAATTGAAGAAATGGGCTATCCTTGTCTGATAAGTGAAAACTCATGCCTGCACTGTGCATGCATTTTGCAGAGCACCGGCAGCATGTGGAGTTTCTGCCGGGAAGTAATGCTTGAGCAAGCACAAGAAGCACAGGCAGAAAATTAATAAACAAAAATCCACCTTTCATTACTAATGGAAAAGATAGCATCTCCCTTCCTTCAGCTAGAGCTGCTGTTGTCCAGTATTTAATCCTTTCTTTATGCAGCACGGGCAGCAGCCTGAACTACCCAGCAGACTCACCTCCTGAGGAAAGGTTTCTTCCCTAAGAAATGCCAGAGTTTCAGCATGTGAATAGCATGACCCCACAGTGCAACAGAGACTGAAGCAGATGCACATCACAAAAATAACTGGATTGGTCTAAAAATCATGAGCTAGAAAAATACTAGTTGTGCAGTTCTTATCATTTGCTTTGGATTGTTAGACGTTTTCAATTTGGTTTCAACTTTTCTTTGCAACCTTGGGAGCAAATTAATTTTTAAATGGAACCTACAGGACTCTAGAAGTTAAAAACCAAAAACCGTATACCCCAACATACTTTCAAATACTAAGGGTTAGAAATATTACACTCAAAATATTAAGTAAGTAGCTGGGAAGGATTAGTTTATTGCAATTAGGATGAAGAAAGAAGACCTGAAATTAATTCCAGAACCTGATACTGCTGACATGATGAGGGAAGGTAAAGGACAATATAACTTACTAATACGATGCATATGCTTGCAGTGAATCTGTTGTAGTGATGGGAGATTGCCAAAGACTTTAAAAAGCATATGGATACACAAAAAAGCCCTTCTACAAGAGGGGAGCTAAGCATCTCTCTGCAAATTCTGGAACTAATCATGAATACTGTATTTCTTTCTTCCCTAATCTCCTGGTGAAGCAGACTGGGTGTTAGCTTGGGAAGCAAAGCCTTACTTGCCGCCATGAAATAGTCTTGGGCTTCCTTTTCTACTTTACCTCACTCTTCCCCTTTCACTGAAGGAGCCATAGATACAGACAGTATTTTTTCTTTCTCATTCTTTCTTCCTGGGACTTTGTTCTTAAGATCTTATATGCACATTCAAGGATGTTGAAGGCATGTTTTGTAACTAGGAGGAAAAGCTCATGTATGTTGAGGACAGAGGCCAAGCAACAGAAGGGCAGATATTTGTGGGAGTCTGTAATCTCTGCTGTGTTCTGGAGGATAGGGGGGAGGAGCGGTTTCTGTGCCCAGGTGTGTACAGCACCCACTGCTTTCCCATTTACAAGCAGCCTGTGGATGGCTCTGCAGGATCCCTGATCTCCTCAGGCAAGAGGAGCTTTAGAGAGAGCGGAAAAGAAACATAGTTTCACAGCAGGGAGAAAAAAGAGAAAGATGAGGAGCGTGGCACTAAACAAGGAAGAAAATCTGATAGGGAAAAAGAAAAGTTGGCAGCAGGGAAAGCCAAGTCCAAGCACTAGCCTGTGGGTTGCATGAATTATCTATGCAATTAGGATAATAGCTTCCAGCGCAGTTACTGTGGAAGAAGTCCCATAAGACTGCAAGAGAAATCGTTAAAAAACATCCAACTATGGAAAAGAGAAACAAAATGATAGACAGATGAGAGATCCCATTTTGTATTCTTCAACAAACTATGCTCTAGAATATGTGATGATTTTTTATGTCTTCAATATTTTTCTTTCCCCTTCTAATCAAGAGTTTTCTCTCAACTTTTTTTCCCCCTCTTTTGTTTCTCTGTGGATAAATCATCATAGCTGGCACCTTCTGGTTGACCTCATCTGCACTAAGAAGTCTCGTGCAAAATAGTTTATGATATAGTGGCAACATCTGAACCATATTTCACACGAATGCTCATGTATCATTGTTTGTAACACTCTAAGTGCGCGATTGCTGGAGACAAGTACAAATTACCCTGCTGGAAGGATAGCTGGTGAGATTTATGTTGTATTGTTGCCTGTTCTTCCAATAGGAAGTTCTCCCTACTAGTACAAGTATGACCCCTCTGTTGAGCAATATACTACATGGCCAGACATATGGAGTCTAGCCTTTTGTCTTTATGGTGCAATACCAAAATATGCTACAATACCTGACAGAACTCCAGCTGAACCAGCTCCAGAACTGGGAACAGTTTAGCTGCCTCAGCACAGTGGTATGCCCAGGCTAATTAAAATAGGGCAGAGGCTGCACTGGTGCAGCTATATTGTTCCTGAAACCAAGATACTATCTCAGTAAAGAGCTGCACTGTGCAATATAGACGTACTCTTTAAGACTGATGAGAGATATATGGATAAATCCATCAAGATTCAGAGACAAGCACCCATGTAATAGTTTTCATCTTACCTACCTGTTTTAAATATTGGCATGATCCTAAATGATTTTTATCTCTCTTCCCAGGTTTTCCCCTACATTCCAACAGCTGCTGAGGAAAAACAAAATCCCACAACCAAAAATTACCCAAGGAGGGGAGGGTGTTCAGAAAAGACTTCATCCAGTTCTTGTAAAATTCTTGAATAGAAATTGTCCAAGCCATCCCACTAGTATCAGACATTCTTGCTTCTTTATTACTGTTCAAAATTTGGCCATTTTCTCAAAGTTGTCCATGTGTTCCAATACATGCACTGAATGACTTAGTCCTTTCACTCCTAATCTTTTACAGATCTCTTCTCACTGTTCTCAGCTGTGCTGGCCTTAAATATTTTTGCTCCCCTTTCCAATGTAAAATGCATTTCCAATGCGTATTTTTTTTCATAAACTTCCTTTTTCCCTCCACTTACTATTTTTAAAATTTCAAGTCTGCTTGCTACATTCTCTGTACTGCTGATGTTGCTTGAGTCTTCCAGCTCTGCAGAATTTTACACAGTTCTTTTTCCTTTTCATATCCACCATATGAAGAGTAAGGTCATTCTCTTCCATGTCCTAGATGTAAATGGTTGAGCCTCCCAGCTGATTTCTTGTTGGCCGGTACTTTCTATATCGAACTGAAGCAAATAATGCTTTCTGAATGTTTTTGCTCAAGACCCTCTCAGTTTCTCCCTTGGTCACAGATAGTGTTGGAGGGTTCCTGTGGATCCAGGCTTGGAAGAATCAGCAGAACTACCAATAACTGGCTTCAGGGAAGAAAACAAAACAGGCCAAAAGCACTCTTACTAGCTGTTGTATGACTACGTATAGAGGTCACTTGGGAAATTTAAAGTGAATTAAAATTCTTATTTGTTGCGTCTGTTGATAAGAAAAAAACAAGGGATAATCAAAGACTGTACAATCTCACTCTCTGTTCTCCCACAAACAGTGCTCAATAGCAACTCCTCGGGAGAAGATTAAGAACTTCCATAGAGTATCTCCTCCAACTCCAGAAAAGTTCAACATGGAGTCTTCCTGTCCCAGAGGTAATGTTTTTGTTTTTTACAGACTCAGATGTTTACTAACATGTCTTAATCCACCCACTTCAGTAAATCATGTCATCCTTTAGAAATCACTGTGCCCTGTGACAAGTTCCACAGCTCAGCCAGACACTGTTTAAAAGACTTACATAGAGAAGGGCTGAAACTTTGCCAGTCAATTCAGTTTTATGTGACGCTTCCTTCCCAAGCTCTATTGTTTCATTAAAATTCAGATAGACATGTAGAGAAACACCATTATCTTGAGTGTAAGCATTTGCAAGTTACTCCAGTGAGAAGGACATGCAAATATAGATGCCTGTTCATGAAGCCTTGAACATTTGCTAATTAATTAATGATATTTTACAAAGAACCCTTCTTGGGATGGCATTTCATGCCTTGACAAGGCATGGAAAGAGAAGAAGAGTTCCTGGAAACATCTGCATGGTGTGCAGGGCAGTATAGTCCAGAGCCTCAGTTACTGCAGAACCTCAGTTGGTAAACGGTTTGGTCCAAACATTAAATAAGACACCAGAGTGCCTATCTAAAATAGCTGATATTTCTAACAAATCTAATTAGGATCAATAGCTGTAAGTCCCAGGGAAGAGTTGTCATTAAGGGCTATCAGGAGGAGGTACACAGGAAAATTCAAAAGCAAAACCAACCCTCTGCCACCCACTCTAATTTTGTTTATCTCTGTCAAACATCCTTTCCCTTTATTTGGTCTCAGTAAAAAAAACAACCAAGAAAATCTGTCTCCAGATTTGTTTTTTTTTGCAACACACTAGCAGTGAAGATTTAGCAGTGTTAAGATTTGCACATTTCAAAGAAACAAGCTTGTTTCTAGAACCTGGCCTAATCATGCTCATTTTCTTTTGAAGCTTAACCATCTCCTAGAGCCAGCAAACACAAATGATGCCTTCTGCGTTGCCTCACACAACTGTACCTGTGCAGCTCCACAGGTATTGCACCAAGTATGAAATCAGAGAGATACTGAGTAAATTGATCAATAAAACACGGTTGGAAAAACTGACATTTGGAAATGGACAATGTAAAGGCTAACCAAATAGCAAGTGCATTTAATAAGGTGCCATTTCATTTATTTATCTTCACCTCTCTCCCCATGATACCTTTATAGGCAGCAGACCAGGTCTCCTGGGCCATGCCTTGCTTATGTGTATATTTGCATATTTTCAAATTTCAAAGTAGCACAGGGAATTGTGTCTGCCTGTACTTTAACTTCTTTGATAAAGATTAGACAACAGCACCCTGTCAGAAAGGTGCAGAAAGACATCTTATTCCACATCAGTCACAACATCAGGCTCTCCTAGCACATCCTGGGTGTCACCTGCACCCATGGGAGCAGGAAGAGCCAGCCCAGTGCTGGAGACCTGTCCTCACAGCTTCTCAGCTGAGATGCCACGCAGGGCGGTCCGTGTGCTGTGTCACTCTTCAGCTGATCCCACCAATACAAATCTCCGGGGATAAGCCCTCAGGAAGTAACACAAAACATTATTCCCAGGGCAAAACATGCCTATGTGTAGCTTCATGAGAAGGAATTTTCTGTTGCTTGACTTGCCTCTGCTGTGCGCCACCATCAGGCAGAGACCCGTCTTTCCACCTGGATTGTAGCTGAAATTGTAATCGTTGCCTTATTTCTTGATTAGTCCTTTCTATGGGCTTTGTTGAGTTACTCATTTACTTCTTTGCACATGAAATAAAATCAGTCATTCTCATGTCTTCTCATAAGGAAGATCCACATTCAATTTCGTTGCCCTCGTCTGAACATCTTCCTTTTGTTTCCTTTGATTGGATTAAATATACTACAGTAACAGCAATAACACACCAGGACAAAAGAGTGACAACTCCTGTTGTGCATAATAACTCTAGTGGTCATTCCCAAGAAATAGTTTTTCCTTCCCTTTAATTTTGTTTTTCACCTTTGAGGCATTTTTTGTCTCACAACAAATGACATTTTTCCAACATAAATATTCAAGAACTGCTATATTTGACCCACTGTGTACAATAGACACTGCCAGAAGTTACTTCTGTTGTGTACCTCAGTAATGACACTAGCACTGCAGCATGTTTAAATTGCTCTGTAGATGATGGGTAAAAATAAGTGAGCTAGACATAAAAGCAGAGGGTGAGCGAAAGAGCAGACAAAAGAGAGGTCCTCAAATAGATTATACGGGTCAAGTCATGCAAGTGCTTTTATTACTGCTGATTAATTCTGTCAGCTGTTACATTAATGTGCTGCATGGCATGAGCGGGCACTGAGCAAAAGTACAAGGAAGCTGAGACTATTCTCTAAATAAGGATGTGGCCCAGACTGCTTGAAATGGTGTGTGTCTGTGCCTGGCAGAGTGGTGATGGATGTTAACAGGATGAAAATGAAATCTCTATTGATGTGCTTTTGCAATACAGATACATCTCTCTCCAGATTCAAGGAATTAGAGGCAGGTTTTGTACTGCCAGCCCCAAGCCTTCAGAGATCGTGAGACGGTCTGACACCATGTATTTTTTAAAACAATAACTTAACTATGGATTCTGGTTTTGGTTGCCCTTTGTTTTCTGGACTGACAGCATTTCATTTTCAAAGCTCCTACTTCCGTAAGGGCTAGAACTGTGCTTAACGAAACAGAAAGCCAAAACCCTGCTGTGTGCCAAGAGCACACATCTTGGGAAAATGACAAACTGCGCGAGTTTCCGATAACTTTATGCAAGCTAACCTGTCTGCATGGTCAGACCTCAGGATGGGAAGCACAGCAAGAAAGATGCACGCAAGCTGTGACAGGCTTAATTTGTGAAGCATTCGGGAAAAGATCAACCGAAAAGCTTTTGGAGATGGTTGCAACACAAGCCTGACGTTTTAAACCAAGAAGGTATTTAAGAGAAGGTGAGGACTATTAAAGGCATAGGTGGAGCAGCGCACAGTCCGCTGGAGGTGACTGCCAGCTCCTGAATGGGAGTGGAGGCTGTGGTGTGACAGCTTGCCGGAGCGGCCTCTTTGCCGTCATGCTGGGTAGGCAGAGGCTTTGATGGCTGCGAGCTGCGTCCCTCTCTGGGGAGCCAGCCTGGAAGGGAGACTGAGTCCTCCTGGCACTGCAGCATCTGCCCTGGACTGTCACCCACTGTCCTTGTCACAGGCATTCTCCACGCCTCTCATCACAAATAAGGCATGTGCAGTGCTGCCACGATGGGAGCTCTTCCACTGCTACAGAGGGATGGGCTTTTTTTCCAGTATGGTGCCAGCCATGATGAGTTTTTATCCTTTTTATTGGGAAACACCCTACCCATCACGGAGTTGGCAGCAGTGAGGCAGTACAGCCTGCCCGGCCTTCCTGCAATACGTGGTACTTCCCCTGCAGCCATCTAGCAAAATTCCCTGCTTCAAATGTGTAACAGGCGTTTGAAGTGCTGCCTTGCAGGACCGTGACAGATCTGAACCTTAGGGGAAAAATGGCGTGGCCAGGAGAGGACAGTCACTTAGGGCTAGGCCAGGGTGAGGGGTGGGTTTTCCTGGGAGCAGGAAGAGGCTGGTGCTCTGCCTCTGGCTTGAGAGGCTGTGGGTGCAGGGCACAGAGGACAGCCACTGCCACTTTTTACCTGGGCATGACAGTCCCCTTGGGGGCCTCCGAGGAGGACCTGGGGATAATAGCAAGGGAAAGCCACAGGGTATGGCTTTCCCGTGGCTCCTGGGCCAGGGGACTATGGCCAGGCCAAGGCTGGGAACACATGCATGGCGGTAGCCCAGCTGGGACCCCAGCCTGAGCAGCAGTCTGGGCTGGAGACATCCCTCCCAGCCGCTGATCCTCTTACCTGCAGCGTTCATGCTAACGTGCATGGCTAATACAGTAATAATCTTTTAAAAAATCACTAAAGCTGGGAAGTCGGTGTCTTTTTACACCAAAACTTTCACCATCAGTTTCCTCTGGGTTTATGCCCTCTTATGCAGTTCCTCCAACTCCTGTGCTGGCAGGCATCATGGCTACATGATACAAATAACGTTTGTGGTGTAAACTCAGTCTGCCAGAACAAAATCCAGTGAGAGGGTAAGTCAGTTAATGATCTTCTAAACTTCCCTGAACAACAAAAAATCCTGTTGTTCTGTTCTGGCAAGTCTCTGAGGAGTGAGAAGTTACCAGGGAAAGAATGGGCTGAAAATGGTTTCAGATGGTGCCTTGGAGAAGTTTGTGTTCCTCCAGGCTTGTTCTTTTCCTCCAAATATGCCAATGAGTCTAATAAGGGAAATTGTCTTTCCCTAGAAGCCTTGTCTTGCCTTGCTTATAGCCATAGCAATGACTGTCTGCTATTGAGAAATATTATTGTGATGAATAATGCGGCATTATTTGAGAGCGTGTGCTTTAAGAGCACCTTGTTACTGCAACAGACTTCTCTCTTGATTGGACCCACGGGTTGGCAAGGGTAACTCAACACTAGTTAAAGCCTTGCTACCATTTCAATTGCTGTTTGCTTAATAAAAGATGCCTCCTGTCCGGCATGCTACGTTTCAGCCCAGAGCAAATATATCTGGTCAAGTGGTGCAGGATGGAAATCTTGACAGTCTCAGCTGTAATCACTACAACTGTGTGCTGCTGTAATGAGCAGCAGACAACACGAATGTCAAGTCACCAGAATCTCTTTTCATCCACACTGGCGCTATTTAATCAGCAATCTTTTTTTTTCTTTTTTTTCTTTCCCTGTGGCTATTAGGAAATTGGTTTGTTTTTTTGTTTTTTTTTCCTCTGCTAAAATATGTTTGTAGATCAAAGAAAAATGACATTTTTTTTTTCTACATTGATTGCACTAAATTTCTTTGCAGGAAAAAATGAGAAAAGAATAAATATACAGCAGGAAACACAGCTGTTGCAAAACGCTCCGTTCTTTCTGAATTTCTCGGAGATAATATTCATTGCTGCTCAGTGTGCAAATAAAAATGTGTCTTAGATGAGGGTAGCTTTGGTGCCTGACACTTGGCAGATAAGTTTATTCTTTATGAATTTCTGGAAGCGTATTAGGATAGTTTTATTTTCTCTTTTTCCTTCTGGGTAAGGGGGCTAGGGGAACTGGATTTGAGTGGCAGGAAATGAAAAGCAGGCTGGAGGGGAGAAGGATAGAGACTGAGAGGCTGACAATATGGCCAGAAAGCTGAATGCTGACAAAAATTGGAAGTAACTCTATGCACTGGCAGATACTTGAAGAATTAATTTAGCAGCTTTCAATGCAGCTAGAAGTGGTGGTAATTTTTCTAGGGGGGCCATAATTGTTCAGCAGGCTGTGGTGGGAAGCCACTCCAAATTACTGAAGCGGGAGCACATAGCACTCAAAGAAGAAAGCATGAAGAGCAAAAAAGAACTACAGGGTTAGAGATTGCATTACGTAAGGAAGATACTGGATGTTATCAGGAGATTGAGTGAATTAATTACTCAGAGGGTGGTCTTCTCCTTCTCCATCTTATTTCCTTCGTGTATCACGTTTCTCTAAATTCAGCTTTGCTAACTTTCAGCCTTTTTGTGTCCAGTGAAGGGGCAGTGAGTAGGCTGAGGAAGAAGCACATCTGTCCAGATGCTGGGGAAGATAAGCTGCCACCGGGTCCTCCATGTGGCCCTGTCCTTTGGTCCTCTCATCTCCTCCAGAGGAGGGGCAGCCTTGAAACCTCCCTGTCCCAGTGGCTGACCCAGCCCTAATGATTGACACTGCTGCAGATACCAAGGACTCAGCACTGCCAAGCCCTACATCAGTAGCAAATGATCTTTCTGGCCACTTGACTTCACTTGTTTTCAGCAGAAGATAGTCAGAGGTACCTGAAAGTGAGAGGAAGTCGAAAGACATTTTGCTTGCAGCAACAAAGAATCATCTCACTGCTGATCATTTTTTTGTAACTAAAAATAGGCTCTGGATATGTGATATCATGAAAACTCTTTTAAATTAATACCATGCTCTTTCTGGGCGCTGTATCCCTTTCTTCTAGCAGACCACTTCAGTTTTTCTTAGGTCCCCTTTGTAGCCCCATTTTGAAAGCAATGAGGCTCAGCTAATGTCAGATCTCACACGTGTAGGAGAAAAGCCTTGAAATCTGATCTGCCAAAAGAAAACATACCCTAACTCTGAAAAATCATTTCAGAATATGGACTTTGGGGCCTGTCAGTGAAAGAACAATAGAAGCAGAAGGGAAAATGTGTGTTTTAAACTGACAGCTTGTACGTTTTATTCCTGATGCAAAGAGACAAATTGAGTGAGCATGCACCAGAATGTGATTAAATCTAAATCCAGTGTACTCACCTTCTTTACAGTAGGAGCTTGCACATAGCAATTTTCTAGGTCTTTTTGTCTCTTCATGGAAAAAGTAGGTGGTATCTTGTGAAAAAGCCAGGCCAGGCAATCTATGCACAGCTTTTTACTCAGACAGATATTTGTTTAAACTCTCTGATATGTAAAATTTGAATTTGTAATGGAACAGTCACAAAAGCAATCTGAAAATACTTGGAATCACACTTAGCAAAAAAATAACCTTTCTTTTTACACAGCTCCAGACACAGTAAACTTAGTGCCGCTGAGCCTAATTAGCTGTAAATGGGTACAGTTGCTCTGACACTTTGTCTTCTCAAGGAAAGACTCTTTCAAGTTGATCTAAATGAGATCTGTTATCTCTTGCAAAGAATAAGATGACTTTGGAACCACTAATGAAAACTGTGAGAGAGAATGCTACCTCTGCTAAATGCAATAGATTTTGGAAAGGGTTCAAAAACTGAAGTCTAAACCTTCTAAAGCAAAGAGAGAAAGTCCAGTAAGCAGATCAAGTTTCTCATTCTATGTGATGACCCTTGTTGTGCTTGATTCCTTACCCATAAACCAGTGAAGCTCCAGGTGAGTTTTTCAGGTGAAATCCTGGGCTCTGCAAATCAGTAGGCAGCACGTTTCCTTCCAAATCAGCCCTCCATCACACGGCCAGAAGGTTTGGAGGCATAGCTGATCACTCTGTCTTTCAACCAGCGCTGACCCAAAGCCTGACCACCCCTGACCATGGGGACTAGGACCTGGTGGTCACCCTTCTCCATGTCTGTGTCCCCAGTGACTGTGGGCTGAGGCTCTGGCTCGCTGCTGGATGAAGACATTTTCCTGCATCAGTAGTGATGGTAAGGCTGGTACCCTGGCAAAACCTCTGATTCACCTGCTGTGGTTTTATCTGTGGAAAGTTTTAGATCAAGCTGGAAATTACCGTTCAGTGACCACTATATTTTTCTCTAGTTTCTTCAGTTGGCCTTTCAAGAGAGTAAGAATGCACTTTCTGGATTCTGGTTGTTATTATTATTACATGGTGCTGAACCGGCTTTCAAATAAACAATTGCCAGGCAAGAATTTCGGACTATTATTTTGCTGCATCTTTCAAGTTTCCTTCGTATTAGGAGAGGCAAAAGTTTTGGCCAAAGTTGAAAGAAATAATATGAGATTGCTATCACTGAATTTCGGCATCTTGAAATAATTCCTCTCCTTTTATATCTGTGCTTGCACATGTTTCAGAAATAGAACTAGAGAAATCATCTAGATTTACAGATTAATCCCAAAGAAGGATCAATATATTTCACATTTGTGATTGCAGTTTTGATTTTGTGCAGTTATAATGCTTTAGAAAATCTTTACCAAGATTTAAACAGTGACGTAAGATGTGCTTGGAAAAAAAAAAATAGAACAAGCAGTAAAGGATGTGCTTTCCGCATGTGTAGCACAAATAGATAGGTTGACAAGGAGCTTCTGGATTAGTTTGTTTTGATAAAAATTGAAGCAGTAACTCAGAAATATGGGCTGGGCCCTATTTCACGTGTTAAGACCTGAGGTGGAGTAAACTGACCACACTTGAATCCAGGAATTTACTTAACATATTACCATTTGAAAAAATGGTATATATACTTTTTTATTTCTGATGGAACTAACTTTGTCTTCATATTTTTACCTGTAGTTTCTTAAAAGTACCTCTGCTACATAAGGTATGAGAAAGACACAGTATATAAAGAGGGAGAAGTAAACAAAAGATATTCAGAAGACGTTAAGTGCACACCAGGCCAGAGTTCATGCTTCTTCCTGTAACAGCAGCAAGTCTAATCAAATGTATTGCTTCTGCTTACAGACCTTGCTTCAACTGCAGCATAATTGCTGCTCTCTAAGTATCACACTCTGTGCTCTGTTAACATCATGGCTATTTGGGGCTGCAGTCATTAAAAATGGAGTTAAGCTATCTCAAAAGTAGGAAAAATACATAGAATTTTCAAGTCACAGGTTTGTTTTTTTTTTTTTTCAGGCTGATCTTGGCGTATGTGTGTGGTTTTGAAGCACTTAATGCCAGAAGTGCAGATAAATCTGAATTTTATCAAAGTGCCACGGAAGAATCAGTAAGGTAAGATGCTGAAATCAATACTACCCAGGAAGAGACAGGTGGATATCTTACAGATATCTATCATGGCACGGCGAGTACTCCACCCTGCACATCTCTGCATGGGTACATAACCCACCTCCTGTTGAGGACAATCAACCCAAGTAATAGTCCTGGAGGAGAAAAATTATTTCCTCCTCAGTCTACAAATGCTACAGCATTGTCTAGGATCCTGATTTTTGGTGCTCTGATGCTTAATAGTAAGTTGGGCTCAGATCTACCCATTTATGTTTCATTATTAGCCTGGATTAGAAGCAGGTTTCACACAAACTTGAGCTGCAGGGGCCATTTCAGCTGCTCAGCCTGTAGCTCAGCAGCAAGGGTCACACTTGTCCTTTTTTAATAAAAGGAGAAGGTAAGGAAAAGTGTAAGATGGCTAACATAAAGACCCACGCAAAAGATTAAGTGGCATATTCAAGAACTGGGGCAGGGAAATGATCAGCCGTACTGTGTTTTGATCGATGTGCTCCCTGAGGTAGGAACTGGAGGAGGAAGAGGAGGTGGTGTTGGCTCATAAGCTGTTTCCCTTGAAGCGGAGAAGAAGGTACACAGCTGATCAGAAGAAGGGAGTGATGTGAAAGAGTTGGGGAGAGACCACAACCAATGAAGTAAAACTCTCCTCCTAAGAGTCAGCACATCATTGCCCTCTGGGCAGGAAGGCCCTCTGTAAAGTCCCTGAAGACCATTAGGGCAACCCACAGAAAATTTGCAGATAAAACAAGACATTTGACCTAAATTGTGTGCTCAGACTCTTCCTTTGTTTCAAAGGGAAATTTAGGACAAATCAACCCCAGGGATATGTTTTCAGAGAAGGAAGGCTGAGGCAGCAGCCAGGCATTTAGCAAAGATCAGTTGCATGGATGCAGTTTGGATATGTACACCAAAAATGATCAGCCCCTTTACAGATAAATTCCAGAATACACACAGAGCTGTTTAATGTACTTCATGCATCTGGGACTGTGATGAATCTGTACTTAGGCTTCCAGCAAATGTACACATCTATACCCTGTCATTACCAAGTAAAACTGATGGCTCAGCTGTCCAACTGAATTAAACACTTGGATGTTGAATGAGACATAGTGATGGTGCTGTTGGTTTGGAACACCAGTCTGAAAATCGGCTTAATATTCTGCATAGGGTTGTGAGCTGGAGCTTGCACAGCTGTGGGGAAGGGGACTGCTAATGCCCACCTTCCCTCTTCTTGAGGAATCCTGAGAAAAGTCAAGGTTTTATTTTGTTAGACCTTTGGAGGACAGTGTCTGCTGCTCTCCTTCTCACTTTCCAGACAGGAAATCCACTTGATACTGGCCATAACTGCCGCTACAAACCTACTTCGTAAACCTGCTATCACTAGACAGGGCTTTTTAAAAAAAGTAGCAGTAGTCAATTTTCCGAGTGTTTAAGCTTGGGAGATTTTTGTGGTCAATGTGATCTTATGGGAACTGATGTTTCCCGGATGTTATTACTGGAATGCTGCAGTTGCCCTTTTAACTCTTAGTGGGTTGGAAACACTTTATTTTCCTGTTCTTCACCAAGTAGCTCTCACATGGGACTTGACAACCAAGGTGCTGTAGAGATCTCTGGCTTAAAGGTCCTGGAGAGCTATTAAGCTCAGTCCTTAAGTACTTTGTTGGATTAAGATAATGTCTATTAAACCCTTGGAGAATCATATCTTAGCTGCCCAAAGTTTCTCAGATAATAAACAGCAATTCAAGAAAGCGAAGATTTCCACTCAGCATCTGCCTTTTAACAAGACTTTGGAAAGTTGCTGTGCACCAATGTATTCAAGCATCCTGAAAATACCAGAGGTTTGGAGTCAGACCATAAACAACTGTACCAAAATGCATTAGTTAGACTATGTTATCAGTTTGTTTTTCTTCTTCCTAAAAGCCGCAATCATCCAGTCACCCAACAGGTCTTGGATGTCTTTGAGTTTTCAGCTCACTGAGCCAAAAGTGCTGCCATTTCTTTGTGTAAGAATGAAATTAATACTTTCTGTCCATTCTTTGTACCAGGGATGGAGCCTCGGGATGAGCAGGCTCCGTTTGTAACACATTTCTCTAAGGGAATGTACTTGGTCTTGCTTTTTGATACTTTTCAAGTTATTACAGAGCTACAGAAACTAGATGATTCCTTACCAAACCAGGACATATTCATATCATTTAATTGCATCTTGAACTCTTCCTTAGAAACCTGAAGCAGGAATAGAGAAGTACAAAGATGTCACAGAAAGGCATGTAATTTAAAACAAAGCCAAGCACTCTCTTGTACCAGCTCCTCTTACAGCTCCTTCCCTTTAGCATCACTAGTGTCCTAGAATTATTTCTTCCTTTTTTTTTTGGTTAGTAAAAAACTACCCTTATTTGAAGGGCTGTTCATTTAGGGCTTGTAAAAAAAATCTTATATTTAGAAAGTGAACTTGAATTTAATTAAAGGAGTGAATTCCAAAATGAATTAATTAAATTGAATTAAACTGTCCTGTGGACACGGTTAAACACACCAGTGTGGTTGCCAGTACTTACTCCCTTTGGAAGAGTAAAAGCATCTATGTGGGGGTTTAATTTGGTTTAACCAATCCACTTTAAAGACTAAAAAGGATTAGCTTTCCTGGGTGTCCTCATTTGTACACGCACACAACCCTCTCAGACATCAGCCTGAACTTAAATAATGTTGAGATGTTTCTCCTGTAGTGGGTCTTGGTCTAACTGGGCTGATACTCTTCTTCCCTCTGAAGTTGGTGATACGTTTTTTCCTTCTCAGGAAGATTACTGTGAAAAGAGGGAGGAAGGGAGAGACTCAAGCCAGGTTTAATTGGAGTGCGTAGGGGCTGGCAGGCAGTGCAGGGCGGTGTGGTGCCCCTCCGGGCACCCTCACCAGCAGCCTCAAAGAAGGAGGGCAGAGTGGGCAACTCCTCCTTGGGACCTTACAGATGAAGAAGTGGATGAGGGGATGGCACAACATACAGCTCTTTTACTTTTTTCTGAAGAACCTTCACCCAGTATCATGGCTTAGCTCTTTCTTGCGGATACCCTACATTTTACAGCTAGCCGTGCCGGCAGCACTGCATTGTAGAATTAAGACTTTCATCCTTGAGCTCTTTTCTAAACAAGTACATAACTCTTGCTTGCTAATAATCGAAAGAGACCGTGACCAGACAACTAGAGCTCCTGTTGGGAGTTTTCTCATGAGAATGGTCAGATAAGATGCTTCTTGTACACAAGATGTGCATGGGAGTGAATGGGAGAGTACGATCAAAACAGACCTGGGAAAGTCTGTTCTCCCTGTGTGATAAGAGAGTGATTGAAGGAGTACATGAGCAAATAACAACCCTGGCTGCATCGTCTGGTCTCCTGTTTGTAACCCATAAATACTGCTTCTTGCTAACAAACTTTGTCTCAGCTTCTCTCAAGAGCTGAGTCGATGCCTTTCAGCCCGCCGCACTTTCTTCCTCAACTTTATTTTTTTTTTGAAGATGTTTTTGCCTTGTTTTGTTTGTCCCTTCAGATAATCCTAGTTCTAACCACTGATGTGGGGGAAATAAGGCCAATTATAATGATTCAGGAGTAGAAAGGGAGCAGGAGTTATTCCTAGGAAGGACTTGCTGCAGAAACATGCTTCAGGGAGGAATTTGACCAGAGCAAGGAAGAAAGGGAGCAGATTTTAACCCTTGTATACAGAAAGGCTCATTCAACCAGGTTCATTTTCTCCTTCCTTGCTGTGAACTATCTTCACTCGAAGAAGACTCCCTGGTTGTGGGACAGCCCTTACGCTGTTTGGATCCTGCCCAACCCCTTCCAACAGGCAGAAAGCCTGTTCTCCAGTTATGTATAAACATTGCAAAATGTGAGCACTGCTGGGATTTTTTTCATACGCACGAAGCGTAGCACTGAAAGCCATTCTACCTGCCTGTGGTAGAGTGCAGGGTGGGGAGGAGCATGCAGACTCCCTGAGCAACCCAGTGAGAATAGAGGTTAAGCCATAAAGGCCACTTCAGCCTTCCAAAAATGAGTTTCAGTAATCTGTGAGACATCACGGAAGAATGAAAGGGAGTTTCAAAATAGCCTTACTTTAAATAAAAACATACTTTGGCAATGCTACATGAAATGAAAGCTGACGTGCTTGACCATCGTATTGACATGTTCATCAAACCACTCAACAGACTGCAAATATCCATGAGGATTCAGTGCCAAAAGCTGGAGCAGCCAACCAGATGTGGAGCAGACTGTGGCTGAGACTGTCTGCTCCCCCAGCAAGTACAGGGAGAAGCTGGTCATTAGGGCTTTGATCCACCAGTTCCATCCCAGGCGGCAGAGACATCAGCATCCCCTGTCCCTGTGAGGTGTTTCAGGGCAGACATTTTCTCCTGTTGGGAACTGGCTGCTGGAAAGCCCACTGGAGAGAGTGTTGTAGTAGGAGCACAAGGAATTTTAGGATGGGGAGTGGCGCTGCAAAATATCAGTTCTCTGCGAGTATTTAATGTCTTACAAAAGCGTGAAGCTGAGCATGTGTTTGCCGGAGGCAAGTGTTCCAGCACATTCCTCGATCAGATGTCTATACCTCAGGGAACTGGGCTGCTCCTGAGATTTTGCACGATACCAATTCAAAATAGACTTCTATAAAAGCCACTTCAAACTTGTTTTGACTAATGAGTGTTTGTGCCAATAAACTTGCTTGCTAACATATTGCCAGGAAGCAATAGCTAGCGGAGTCCTGAGCAGCCTGAAAGTCTACTATGTATATATTTATACAATGTCTGTGTGCAGGTGCCAATATATAGCTCAGGGCTCTCAAGTTCCACCAGCACAGGATTAATAGACATGATTGCTGTAAACACACTGCAAGCAAACATGCTTAAAAACTTTCAGAGAAACATTACAAAGGCCCTATTCTTCACAATGTTTTCTGAATGTAGCAGATGTTGGGAACTAAGCGCTGCAATGCAGATCACCAGGTATCCAAGACCCCCAGTGAATGTGCTATTAATCACTGGCTGCACTTGTTCAGCTCTGAGTAATGATGAAATGCTACAAGAAATGCCTCAATCACGCAGTTATAGTAAAATAGAGGCAAACGTCGAAACAAAAAGATTATCAGGAAGTAATAATTTCTTGAGAACACAGTGATACAACCTGCTTAATTCTTGGGCAGCTAGTGGTGTGTGACGGTGTTGTCTAGCTCTGTGAACAGCGCGTAGCCCAAGTCAGAGCTCTGGGGAAGCTGCACCATCAGCCAAGCAGTCAGGGCCCTCTGCAAACCCCTTTTCCTAAAACTCACGAGCCCTTGAATCCAATTTGTATGAGAGCTGAACTGTGGTAGGTCAGTGACTTTGTAAATCACCCAAGAGAAAGGGTTTGGATGAGTTTGGAAAGTAAAGCAAATGTGAGCAGGCTGAAAATAAAAGAAAAAAAGAACTCAAAGTGACGATCCTAAGGGAAAAAGCAACCATTCTGAGCAACAACGATTTTGTGATTGTGAAGCATAAAAAGTGTTCTGTAAATATTAGCACTGAAATAAGACTCTGGTGCTGAAACACAGTCATATCAACATCCTGTGTTTAACGAATCAGAATAACACAACACTTAAGACGGGGAAGTTTGACCCAAACAGTAAAAACTAAGTTGAAGAATTGCTATTTGTGAACTGAAGACTCACTCCTGAGCCACTGAAGAGTGGCAGAGGGCACTGTGACACGCAGCGTTACAGCTAGGGAAATGGAGTGAGATTCAGGTTTGACTTCAGGGAGCTGTACCACTCTCAGCAGCTCCCTGTGCGATGCTCAGTGAGATGTGTCCTCTCCTTAGGTCTTACTGTGTCACCCTTCTCTGCTTACACTGAAAATTCTTCTGTGACCTGTATCTTTCTGTGCAGTGTCTATTAACCTCTTCCTTAACTTTATTTAGCTGTTACTTAGAATCATTTGGTTTTGATTACTCTCAAAGTTGCACAATAACAGAAAATATCCCAATGGAAACAAAAGGAGAGAGCTTCTGGGGCCACAGCTGCTGTTCTGCTTCGACTCTTTTCCAAGCACAGAAATGCTCTGCCTCGTCTTAGACCAAAAGCAACCTTGCGCACTTCAGCTGCACACTCCCATCAGAAAACGGGATTTACTTGTCCTGTAGGCAGCAAGCCAAACCAAGAGCCAGCACAGGGACAGCAATGCTAATACACTGAATTGTAAACATAACGTCGCTCTGCAATGGACATCCACGCTGACAGCCTGGGATGGAGCCGACCCAAAGCGCAGGGAGCTCCCAAACATGTTGCATGCCCCTCCCTGCCATGGGTGACATGTCGCTGCTTCTCTGGGATCAAAGACCACGCGTGGGCTCACCAGAGGAGCCGGATTTTACTGCTCACTCACTTCCAGAGCCACCTTGTCACCCCAGGGAGATGCAGTTCTGACTAAATGAACCCCACTAGACTTTAAAGTCTGTTTTTTTGGTAATTCGTGGCTCTGCAGACAGTGTGGGGCTGAGGTCCAGATGAAGGAAGCAAAAATCACTTTCAGACAGCTGCAGGCTTTCTTCTTGCCCGTGAAATCACAGACTCAGCCCAGCTATGAAGGAACCCAACGTAATGGATGCATTTCCTTGCACTGTATTATAAAGGGACAGCTGAGGGTGCACATTTAAGTAGTGAAAAGAAATGATGCTCTGCTGTGCTGCAGTGCTCCTCGTAGGCTATTACTGCTTAAAGGGTTATGGAAAAACACTTTAAAGAGGAAATGCTGCTTGTTTGTACACAGTTTGCCTGCATGTGGAGACAGGGGCTGATTTTTAAAATTAAAATAGGTTGCTTGACTTCTGATTTGCAGTGGGAGTTCGATGCTAGATAATAGTTTTTCTCTCTGCACCCAAAATATCTCATCTACCTCCTTTGTGTTTTAAAAAATGTTCTGACCTTGGACTCTACTGTGCTTTTTAGACTTACTCTGTAAAAGACAAAAACAGCACACAAGAGCTGTTTCTGCATTTTGCAAAGCAATTTTATTATTTCTAAGTTTGAATCCTCTGGCATGTGTTCCCTTCTCTCCTTCGCCCTGACTAGGATCCACACCATTGAATCTGTACTTTGCAACTGCATTTTACTTCCTCAGATTATTCTTATCTGCTGTACCAAAAAATGCATTTAACTGCTCTCCAGAATTTCAGTCTTATCTCAACGGGCATATATGCATAAATGTTACTGTGATGGTTCAGGAATCTTTACAAGGGAATTGGATTGCAGACGCCAGGTGATTAGTTTCAAAATTTATAAAAGATTTTGCATTTCCTTGCAAATATGTCAACTATATTATTCACAAAGCAGCATTTTCAATATAGCAAACAGTTAAGCCAAGGAAAATCAGCTTTTAGAATTCTTTTCCCCCCTTTGTGTTGAAGGCATGATGTATTAAAATAGATTAAAAATGAAAATACAGAGAGATGTACATTTGCATACACTAAGTATGTGTATTTCCATGGGCTGCTCTAGGGTTCTTTCAAGTGCATATAATACTGTCTTTCAAAAAATTGCAACTAAAATGCAAAATGTCAAGTATTGATCATAAAAAGTATATTAAACATTATAACAAATTTATCAGGAAAAATAATAAAGATACCCTAGAGCTATACAATTATAAGAAAAAGATGATTTCTACATTGCAAAATTAAAAATGTGCTGTCTTTTCCTTCAGTTTTATATCCTGCTTTCCCCCATAAATTATTAGTGGTAAAAGATAGCGTCTACAATGCCCATAATTCATTATATCATCAAATGATGTCCAACAGGGAATATTCTAACACCTTCTTTGATTGTCTTTTTTTGAGCATGGCATAATAAAGATCTTGAGGCGAGCTGTTTTCATTACAGATTAAAGTGAAGCTTGGAGATAGAAGAGGTCAGAACGCCCCTTCTTTTTTCCTGTTGAAAATTCCCTGGGGAAACCTCCTTCAAAAAACTCAAGTAAAAGGAGAAAGTGCTTTTTTTTTTTAATACTGAATGTTTTGTTAAGAAATGACAATATTCAAACTTAAATCCATTTTTAAAATGCAATACCAAAAAGAAACATCTGTTTTGATTTAATGCCATCAAATTTGGGTATTTGGAAATTTAAAGATTTTGACTTTTCGACTCCTCTGCTTCTTAGAAAAACAGGCCCCTCCTTTTCCTCCCCCCATCCTGAAACCTCGAATCTGGAAAATATTTAAAGCAGCATGTAAATACTCTCTTTCTCCCCTGCTTCCCTCCCACCCCCATTTTCCTGCTGTTTTCTAACCATTTCCAGTTGTCAGGAAAGATGTGCTGGTAAAAGAGAATGGAAAGAAAAATCATTATATACAATAAACCCAAAAGAACATACAGGTGTTTGTGCTTGTACGTCTGTGAAAAACATCTTCTCTAACCTTCAGATGTCCTCTAGAGATAGAGACTTTGAAATAAAACGTTTCAAGACATATGTTTGTCTCTCCTGTGTGTTTTGGTCCAAATACATCACTGGGCTGATTCTCTTTATAGCGAGAGCTGCACCGAGGAAGCATTACCAATGTCTGAGGGGACCGTGCGGTACGAGAATTACATCTGTAAAATAGGAACCATCCACGGAATAGCAATATTTATCTTCCTCTGCAAAATGGTTTGAGATTCATGGAGGAAACAGAGCTGCAAAGCATAATTACAACACGTTTGCTTCCCAATTACTGACGCTCACGGTACAGAGAGTTTTAGCGCCCATAATAAGATGCAAAGACAGAATGAATGAAAAAGAGTATTTTTTTCTAAGTAGGGCTGTTTCTGAAGAAGCCCCATCACTGTCCCTCATACGCCCCTTGTTAACATGTTGCCTGTTATCTCAGAGTAAGATGACTTCATTTGAAATTATATGTTGTTTGGAGATGGGCCAAAGTCACCTGTAATGAGCAGTGGTCATCTGGAAAGTAACTGAGGCTTGGAATTTTCTGTCTCCTCTCTCCTGGCTTGAGTATTTTCACCCAAGTATTTTTTGCTTTCCTGAAAGGAAAGCACTGCTGCGTGTTGTAGTGGACATGATGAGTGCACAGGTACAAAGGTGTCAGCACCACTGAATTACCCATGCTGAGTGCATGGTGGTAGGAACCAAAGCTGCTCTTCATGTCATGCCTACTTCTGAAATGGTCTGCCAGGACTTCTAAAGTAAGAGTTTATTCAAAATGCACAACAGGACCATAGTAAAAGGTACCTTTTTCCATGACCCTCTCATTCCACAAATGACCAATTGCGGGTTTATGAGTAATTGATTTTGATTTTTCTTACTCATCTGGTTATCTTCATACTCTCTTTAAACCAGGAAACCTCTCACAGGTTGCCTGTGCTGAAATCAGAGCTCAAAAGAGAAGCTTTGTGCTGAATCTGGATGGACACTCACTCCCTGTCTCCCATTCTGCATCCTGTTTTGAGTAACACTGAAGCAGGGAGGACTGGCAGGTGGTCAGTGGGGTCACTGTGCTGTCTGCAATACTTGAAGGAAATTGCTCTCATGCATCTTTCGGCCAAAGAAACTAACAACGTATTCTTCCAGGAGAGAGCTCACTCTGGTTAGCAGCAAAACAGTAAATGTAAACGTGTTGCATTAAGCATTTCCTATAGAGCAAAGAACTTGAAAAGTTAGTCTCTTGCTTATCTTCCTGGTCATGACTATGTGGGTCTTCATACTATGTATAACAAATTAGAACAGCACAATCCCCTGTACCCCACTTGGAAGAGATTTTTAGTAGTAATACTCCTGGGCTCTTTGTCTTGAACTGTACTTAGGTGTGTTCATCACACATTCTGCTTCAAGTGAAAAAATATTCTTCTGCGTGGCATTTTCTACTAGTATCGAACTTTTCTTGACCAAGGAGGCAGGACCACAAGAGAATGAGCAGAGATAGTGCAGACTGTAGTTTTTCTTCCTCCAGTGGGATGGTTGTTTTTCTTTCGGTATAGCTGAGATAATCCTGCCTTCGGCTACAGCCTGTGCTAGCAACCAGCAGGCACAGAAGGACAACCTGGTACTTAGTGACCGCTGCACTGCAGAGAGGCATTAATCACATTTTCTTTCTTTTTTCATGGGTCCACAGGGCTGACAGCAAGGAAAATATGTGACATGGCTTACTGTGATAGCCTAAGCTCCTTTCCAGCAGGTTCTGCTTGTTTGCTTTACTATTATTTAGGTTTCATGGTTACTTTCCGCTGGAGTGGTGTTTAGAAGTTAATTGGTTTTTATTCAAAGTAACTTTGTTGTGCCATGACAGCCATTCATAAGCCGTCTAAGATGGATTGGTTTATTAAGCGACATTCTGTTCCAGGGAAGTCTATGTCCTGCGGTTCAATTCAATGAGTCAAGCTTCAACTCACTACTGCGTGAGTATTCATAAAGGTATGGGCTGCAAATGCACACAAAGGAAAACATCCACCCGCATGGCAGTTGAGTTCTTAATACTGTGGAAATGGCCAGTTTTCTTTGCAAGTTAATGTCAGGTAGTAGTGATTTATATCGGCTGTATCTTTTGAAAGTTTAATACTGCCTGATGCTGGTTGACACCAGCATCTAAAGCAAAAGCAAGAATCTGTTTTGCTGTTTATTAGTTCACAGAATCACAGAATGTTCAGGGTTGGAAGGGACCTCAAAAGATCATCTAGTCCAGCCCCCCTGCCAGAGCAGGATCACCTACAGCAGATCGCACAGGAACACGTCCAGGTGGGTTTTGAAACTCTCCAGAGAAGGAGACTCCACAACCTCCCTGGGCAGCCTGTTCCAGTGCTCTGTCACCCTCACAGTGAAAAAGTTTTTTCTAATATTTTTATGGAACCTCCTATGTTCCAGGTTGTACCCATTGCCCCTTGTCCTGTCATTGGACATTGCTGAAAAGAGCCTGGCTCCGTCCTCCTGACACTCCCCCTTGACATATTTATAAACATTAATGAGGTAAGATTTGTTACAGGAGACAAGGACAAATTATTCCAGAAAGAGTGGTTAAAACATGCTCCTGGGGGTTTTATGTTTGCACAGGGTAATCCAACCCTTGGCAAATCTATTGTCCTACCAGTATTTTTCCAGTTGGCAGTTCTTATATAGGTTCATTCCAGCTCTGAACAAAGGTGAATGAAGACTGGAAATATTATATTGTATGTGTATCTCTAAATCTGAAAAGGTAATTCTGCTGGTTTAATAGCCTGATGTAGAAAATGGTAAAACATTTTTCTCTAATGTTCTAGCCAATGGTGAAAACAATGTGGTAGAACTACTCTGTGGAGAACAAAGTTTTTTAAAAGCTCATTACAATTGACAGAAATGGCAAAAAAATTAAAAATGAAGAATTACATAATCAACAATTCCAAAATCTTGCTACAGCCAGGCACATGCCATTTGTGGAAGTGCACAGAGTGATGCACGGTATGTAGGCCGTGGTAGAGGTGTTCAGTGAACTGACAATTGTGTATGCCAATCTTCACAGCATTTGAGTGTCTATTTTGCAAAAGTCAGAAGCAGGTATTGAGGATGTGGAGAGTCTGTACATTCTATTCATAAGGCTTTTTAAGGTTGAGTGCTTGGAAATCTCGAAAAGCTGAGGCTTGGAGTCTCATGTATGCCTTTTTGTGCCACTGGTGAGTTTGAAAATAGTAGCTCCCAGGCTGTGCAAGCAGCTGTTTTCATAGAATGATAGAACAGTTCAGGTTGGAAAAGACCCTTGGGATCATCAAGTCCAACCATTAACCCTACACTACAACCATTAACCCTACACTACAACCATTAACCCTACACTACAAGTTCACCCCTTTTGTCGGCTTGTTTTGAAGGTGTTTTTTTTAAATATTTTCTCATTACAGATTAAGCTTTGTGTGTGTATTATAACTTTGTGAACTGACTTGTTTCTCAAATATTCGACCTACTTTTTGTAAAATAAAACCGCATGGTGTAATTCTGTTGAATCAGTATTGGAATTGAATTATCATTAAAATAAGGTCAAATTTATTAACAAGTTTAAATGAACCTGTTTAATACCTTTGCTTCAATACACCAATTTTTAAGACAAAAGATATCAATCTGGCATACATTCATAAATTTGCTTTACTCTCGTTATTCTATGCCAGTGACCAAATGAAACTGCTCCTTGTGGTAAAATCAGGCAGCCCTACAGGGGCTTGTAGGAGCTTGTAGGATCAGAGTCTTAAATCTGAGGTGTTATGTTATGTTTCAGTATTAACTGAGTGAATGAATTGTAATAACTTAGTTAATTTGCTTGGCTTGTAACCAAAAAACTCTAGTTATTTCACAGTTTTTGATTACTAATTGTCATTATAAGTTTTGGAGGATGTGGATGGTCTGTAAAGGTGCATGAAGATTTGCAGCTAGTGGTTAGACCAGCAGTAACTACCACCATGCTAGAAATGTGTTCAGAAATTTTCAAGTGTTTAATATTTCATAAGTGCCTAGTGCTGGGGTGTCTCTGTTGTATTCATAGAATCATAGAATCATAGAATGTTAGGGATTGGAAGGGACCTCGAAAGATCATCAAGTCCAATCCCCCTGCCAGAGCAGGAATGCCTCGATTATGCTACACAGGAACATGTCCAGGCAGGTCTTGAATGTCTCCAGAGAAGGAGACTCCACAGCCTCTCTGGGCAGCCTGTTCCAGGGCTCCGTCACCCTCACTGAGAAGAAGTTTCTTCTCGAGTTTAAGCGGAACCTCTTATGTTCCAGTTTCAGCCCATTACCCCTTGTCCTATCAGTGGTTGTCACCGAGAAGAGCCTGGCTCCATCCTCGTTACACTCACCCTTTATATATTTGTAAACATTAATGAGGTCACCCCTCAGTCTCCTCTTCTGCAAACTAAAGAGCCCCGGCTCCCTCAGTCTTTTCTCATAAGGGAGATGCTCCACTCCCTTAATCATCCTAGTTGCCCTGTGCTGGACTCTCTCCAGCAGTTCCCTGTCTTTCTTAAACTGAGGGGCCCAGAACTGGACACAATATTCCAGATGGGGTCTCACCAGGGCAGAGTAGAGGGGAAGGAGAACCTCTCTTGACCTACTCACCACCCCTCTTCTAATACACCCCAGGATGCCATTGGCCTTCCTGGCCACGAGGGCACAGTGCTGGCTCATGGTCATCCTGCTGTCCACCAAGACTCCCAGGTCCCTTTCCCCTACACTACTCTCTAATAAGTCATTCCCCAACTTATACTGGAACCCGAGGTTGTTCTGAATCTACAGTTCAGTGATCACTGTTTAACTATGTGCCATTAATAACTCTACCAGCCACTTTGGTACCAATTTAGTTCAAACTGTGTGAGCTGACTAGTTCTTCTCTGTGACGTGATGTTCTTATTCCTAATCAGCAAATGGAATAGTATGGTCTGCACTTGATTAAAAAGGCAAGATTTCTATCCTTTACTTGTGTAGTATTTCTCATATGCGCTTAAAATTTGCCGTGTGCAGTAATTAAATTTATGATCAAAAGCCAATCACTTTCAGATAAAAGAAAAAGGGAGAAGACGTCAAAACTAACTTTCTCCACCCATGGCTCCATTTTCCACTACTCACAAGTGAAAGGTGCTCAGTAATGAACAGTGCAGCAGCCAATCAAAATAAGAAACAAAACAAATATGACAGATTTTCTCAGAATTTAAAAAAAATCTTCACAGATAATTAATGAGTGAGACTTCACAATTGAACATTGATTTAAAATACCTGTGCAATAATTTTTTTAACGCTCTGTGAACTCGTTATTGGTGCTTTCTGGAACTGACCAGTGTACCAGAGAGTAAAATCACTTTTGAAAGCAAATATGTGGAGCTTCATGAATGTCAGTGATGAAGATCTTTGCTGTTCCTGTGTTCATCTAAAGAATTTTGCATCAGCAATACTTGAGTAGAAGCAACACAGGAAATTAATAAAAATCTGTGAAAACCTTTTCAGGGTATATTACTTAAGCTGTGAATCAGATGAGGAACTTGTCTAAACAGATTATTCTCAACGGTACATAGCTTGTACAAAGTCATTATGATGTACACATACCTTAGCACAGCCAAAGTACTTTTGTTCTTTGAAAAGCTCTATTAGAGGCAAAAATCTGTAGAGACAAGTAAGTGAGCAGCCCCTTAGCACCCAGGATATTGCAAACGCCTCTGACTGCCGTCACCAATGTGTTACACGTGTCCTCGCTGGCCGTCGAAAGGCACAGCCTCCTCCCAAAACATCCCATCTGAAAGGAGAAAGTGGTTGCTTGCTGCTTCTTTTGATGGAGATTTGGATGATTCAAACTCCAGACATTTGAAGAAAATAAAAATGTTTGAATGCCTTACGGATGAGTCACAATGCAATTTTGGATCTGCCTATTGGCATGACAAAGTATCCATTGTAGAGAAAGGATTTCCTGATCTTGAAAATGCTACTGAATCATTGGCGTACAAGAGCAAACTTTTTGCAAAACCTCTGCCATTAAAAAATGTCTTTTTAAGCTTTCCATTTGAGACAGGGCTTGTTTTTCTCTCAAGCACTCTCGGGTGTATTTACTCTGCATTTTCACTGTTACAAGTGCCTATTATCAGACTGCTTGGAAAGGAGAAAGAAGCAACAACTAACTTTTCATGGAGGGCAGGCAGAAAGATTTGCAGTTTGCTACCTGGAGACTATTACTCTAATCCTTTTCAGTTTCTGACTTAAAACAGCCTGCATTTCTTTTCAAATAGGTCGTATTTTTATGATGGTCTACATTGTCTAGCTTTAAAAAAAAGAAAGAAAAAATTAGAATGCTTACCTATTAACGAATGAAATGTGAAATCAGGAAAAAAACAAACCAAAAGCAGTAAAACAAGACAACAATAACCAAGTAAGAGCAAAAATTCATGAAATGTTTATATATTTTAGGATAAATGGAAAAGAGTCAGAGATCTTGATGTCCCTTCTCCTAAAATTGCCCAGAGGCTGCATAGTGCGTAATGCATTAATTTTGCACTCTATTTTTACACTTAAGAACATCTATGTATGTATGAATGCATGCCTTTTAATTGTAACATTCAGAAGTTTGGCATGTTCAAAACATTAGCCCTGGAGAGTTTTAAAAATGTCATTCTTGATGCCTGCTGTTCATTCTCAAGATAGGATATGGGAAAACCAAGAAAATAATTCTACCATGCTGGGAAACATTTTGCCAATATTTTTATTTAGTAACAGGCTGGACACTCCTCTCCTGAGATACTCGAGATAGCTTTTCCGTTTGTCTTCTCCACTATAAAAACCAATAGTGTCTCTTCAAATGAAACTCACCTCCTAGTTTTCAGCTTTAAAAGGCATTCAATGTGCAATGTTTGCATAACATTTTAAAAGTTAGCTGAACTTTATTTCTGTGATTAGTTAAAATACAGAGTTACCTGTTTTTCCTGTGTGCTTTTATGCTACTTACTAACACATTCGTATTTTTTAAAAAAATCCTAACACCTGCCTTTATGCATTTAATACCAAATACTTACTTGATTTACTTGTGACATAGGAAAATCAGTCTCATGGGTCAAGACTTGGACTTCAGGGAAATCTGAGTTGCAAATGCATTCATAGTTGTCAAGAGAAATTTTCTACCTCATTTGCAAGAATTGAGACAGCTGAACACTGCCTCTTCAGTAAGAAAATACTGAGGAGTATGTGAACCTTAAAAGGTCATTATACAGATTCATGCTTACTACCTATATACATGCTGTACTTACATGTTTCCTAGTTCGGGCTAATTCCCAGATTCTAGACTAAGGGGAAAATAGCTTTGAGGCTCAATATGGCTTACTATGTATTTTTGGTTCAGTGCATAGACTACCTTTTCAAATACATAGGAGACAGCGATCAAGTCAAGATATGTTTATTTTAACTCACACTTTTACTTGTAAAAAAGTCTGTGCCACAAACTTAGAAACTTTAATAAGGATAATGTTGTCATTTCATTGCAAAATTAATTGGTGAGGCAAGAAAGAAGGGGAGGAATGTTTGATCCTGACACAAATTCAGTATATATTACATTCATCCACAAAAACATTTCAAGTATGTTACCTTCTTTTCCTACATCAAAGGAAGAACACTCAAGGAAAAGCCATGACATGTAAGGTTTCCTTTAAATCAAAGAAAATGTGGTGTAAGTGTTTCATCTTTTCCTCCTCAAATAATTGTATTTCTGAGTGTCTTAAGGCTGTGGAGGAGCCATAGCAAGGGAAAATAAACATGACTTTTATCCGGACTCAGTGATATTCTAAACCAAAAGCAACTTTGTATTTACTTCATCTTGTCCCAACAGTACTGACAGGCATGGACTGGCTCATTCGTGCTGCTGGACAGAAAGATTTGTTGAGGACTGTGTCAACCTGGCTCTTCTTTGGCTGCAAAAACATGATCTCACTCACGTGTCAAGGTGAGGGCAAATAAACTGATATCGGCATTGAATAAAGCCAGCCCCAGGAAGAACAGGCAGGTGGTACACCAGGCGTATGTTGTGGACCCTATGCAGAGTGTATGGACTGTAAAAACCACTTGTTCACCACTCTGCCTCTGCCAAAACTAAGGGAGACTGACAGAGGCAGAAAAAACCTTTCAGAGGGTGACTGGGGGTGTTTAGCCTGCAGAAAATGAGGCTGAGGGGAGACCTTACTGCTTTCTACAGCTACCTGAAAGGAGGCTGTAGTGAGGTGAGAGGTTGGTCTCTTCTCCCAAGGAACAAGCGATAGGACAAGAGGAAATTGTCATGCCAGGAGAGGTTTAGATTGGACATTAGGAAAAATTTCCTCACCAAGAGGGTTGTCAAGCATTGGAACAGGCTGCCAAGGGAAGTCATTGAGTACCACTCATGGAGGTATCTAAAAGACAAGTAGATGAGGTGCTTAAGGACGTTTTAGTGGTGGAACTGGCACTGCTACAGTGAAAGTGTTAACCAGTCCAAGGTCAACTGTTGTACTCGATGATCTTAAAGGTCTTTTCCAAGCTGAACAATTCTGTGATCCTATGATTCCATATCCACTCCCAGCAGATGCTGGTAGCAGTGCTCCAGTGGTTAGGTTTTCCATTTAGTGCACCACCTTCAGCAACCATGCCACTTCTAACTGACCTGAGAAAGATCCACTTAAATTCCTCACATTTCCCAATGGTTCCCACACAACAGTATTTTATAAACTGTTGAAATCAGTGGAAGCTTGATAACAGTTTGTTGCAACCCCATGTGGATGCTTACTAGGGAAATGGGTCATGCAGCTGGGGCAGATCTGAGTGCCGATTCCAGCTGTTGAGAGTGCAGCTCTGAGATTATCCTTAGCTGTGGAGGGGCACCACCTGTAAAATATGACGCAGTGTAGGTTTTCTGCATTTCAGAGATGAAATGCCAAATTTGAAAGGTACCTTTGAGTACCTCTGAGGAGGAGCCCCATGGCAGGCATGTCTCTCACCTCACTGAGCATCCCTCCACATGCACTGAGGCTACACCGGAGGCATTTTGTTCGACACATATTTTTCAGGTACAGGATAACAGGAAAACAGAATTAACTATGGGACAACTGCTTCACACAGCTTGCACTTACTAGTGATATTTATGTTGGCAATACTGTTTGGAGGCCGAGGTGTTTACCCTTCCACACATAAAAGAAGTAAACACTAGATTTGTTTTCAATGAAGGTGGAACACTACATCTTATGCTCTATTTTTTTAAACATCATTTCTTTGTTAATTTTTTTCTTCCCCATTTGTTTTAGGTATATCCCTTTATGGCATTTTTCCTGAATTTTTCTTTCCTATATTGTTTTCCACTGTATACTTTCACTAAAGCTTCATTTATTTTTGAGTATTTCAGTTTACTTTCCTTATCTTGGTCATAGCATTTTGCTGTTGCCAATCCTTATGATTTTTGGACAAAGTTATCTGTATTTTTTGTTCTGATAAAGTCTATCTGCTTCTAGTTTATTTTTGATTCAGCTGTATATTTTTAGATAACTGTGGACTTCAATAGATAAGTGTGGGCTTCAATGGTGAACTCTTAAAATGTGAAATTAGTGTATTTATTGACATTTATTTTTCTTACTATTTCTCAGCTACAGTTGTTTGTTATTCTAACCACAAAACTGTGGTTATCATTTCTTTTTAAGCTGATTGATAATTACCGAAGGAGTAGTAAAAAGATACTGGAGTTACTGTAAATTGGGATTTCAAATTCATAACTGCAGTGAAAACACTTGCCCCATTCTCTAATTTATTTTTTTTGTATTGATGACCAAAAAGTAACTGAGATACACAGACCTTTTCTCCATTCAGAGTGCTTAAAATACATGACTTTACTGTGATACATGATTTTTGCTGTGTTGACAAACCTGAACCTGACAGTCACCTTTTTTCTAGTGCTCAAAGCATCTTCCTTTCCAGACAGCAATATTTTCCTGATATGTTCAGACTGGCTCCTGAGACAGATGAATGAGCATCTTACATCCTTTAAAAATAGTTTCCCTCCTGTAGCAATCTCACACCCCTGAGCTGACTAGCAGATGTTAGAGTATTCCAGTGATGATAAAAGAGAAATGCTCCTAATGAACATGCTGCAATGGATGCTTGTATCTACATAGTAATTCTTACAAAATAATAGGCCTCTGGGCCTACAGAACTGCTCCTGTGATACCAGCTCTATTCCATATCTCTTGGGGTTTCATTAATCAAGACCTTCAGTGCTGTATATAATATAAGCCTTTCAAATACTTTTTTTTTTTTAGCTCAAAAGAGAAAATAGTACTTTGAGTGTGCTGCTGTTTGAAGAAACCATTTGAAAGCATTTATAGCCAAGTTCTTCAAGTTTATTACACTAATAAATTGTGTATTAGGTGTTATGGAAAATAAACATACAGGAGATGTTGCTGAGCCACACTATCACTGTCTTTCTGTAAACTGGCAAAAAAAAACCCAAAACAGCATAAGGATGGTATAAAATTTTGAATTCTGCAAGTGTTCTGTTCACCACTGAGCTGTGTCATAGGGGTAAGTTTTCAAGTGTGCCAAGTGGGCTTTCACCTTCCAGCCAGTGCTGTTGAGTACAGCACAGTGTCCCATGGGTCACATGCACTGTCCTTTGCTCCAGCTTTCATCTCCTACATCAGCTGGGTTGGTCCCGAGTGATGCTCATTGCTCTGGTAATCTTTTTTCATAAATATTTTCTTTCTCTTTGCTGTTATCCAGCAGTGTTATGACAGAAAACACCGATTGGTTTTGTGTGAACACCCCCTCCTCCTTAGCACTGGTGAGTCAGGGGAATGATTGTTTTAAGTACCGACACAATCACTGCAGTTTATTTTGGAAACAAATCGCTGAGAAAGAAGCTGTACGGAAAATGTTTGCTGATGCTGCATACAGCTCCTTCAAAATCTGACCTTGTAGCTCCTACAGAACCTGGCCTTTCCTTATGTTTTATAGCAACCTCGTGAAGTCAGCTTGCATTATCTGGTGGCAAATTCCAAACTCAAGAAATCATACACAGAAAGCAAATAAATTTGGGTTGTTGCCCTAATTTCTGTCAGGGGTCTGCACAATATTTCCCATGAAGAAGAATGAAGTGCACGCATCTCTCCAACAGCTCTGCTGAAATACCACTGCCTATGGCAAGAGGACTGAACGGTCAGCCCTAGGTCTGCGCTGTCTGTCCTGACAGGGGGAACAAAACAAAACCAAACATTGCAGGGAAGAGGGGAAGGTTAGATGAAGCCACATGGAAGTTTTTTAAGTAAATTATTGAGCAATGTAGGGTGAGCTAAAGTACTGCTTAATGCCTCAGAGTGAAAAACTTCTAATTCCCAAGTATTGCATGTTTTTCTTGACCTTGAGGGACCACAAAATGCTCTTAAGCATGATTTCCAAGCCTTTATTAATCAAGGGAAAAGAAACTGTGTTCCTTGGACTGTATTCTTTGCTTCAATGTACTTAGGCTAAATGATGCATCAAGTTTACGACGAGCATTTTGACAGTCCAAACAGATGCATTAGTCATTCTGCATTAACTCAGTTTCTAGGGGAGTGGGAAAATGTACTATCTGTTCTTATGGTATGGGAAAATACGTCTCCACACTGCCCACATGATACAATAAGAGTCATGGACTACATTCTCCAAGGCATTCTTCCAAAGCACTGAATGAATTTGATTTGGAAAAACCACTGTAAGGTTTGCAAAGATGTGGCCACCTGAAGCTTCTGATTATTAAATCCATAAGGCAATGAGGATTTCTCCTCCGAATGTTCCTCTCCAGATTGTATGGTAACCTTTGGCTTAGCCGAATCCCTTTATTAAACCTGAGAAAAGAGATTTGTGAAACTAATTCTGACAGCCACCTGTGAGAATCAGATGCCGTGGGCACAGAACATGAAGCACAGCTGCCATGATGTGTTAGTTCAGTCTCTGAGCTGCTGCAGAGAACCCAAGACCACCTCTTCTCCATTTCACCATGTGCAGAATGGAGAGGTTTTACAACCACTTGACCAGTCTGCAGAACCTATCACTGTAACTTCAAGGGATATGACTGAGGTGGGATTTAGTCATATCCAGTAAGGCTGGATTTTGCCTTGGTCTTGTTCATGTTTTTGTTAACATGAGTTTGACCTGGTAGCAGCTCACAGAAAAGACACAAAGACAGTGTTAAATCTATCAAGGTGGAGTCTAAATAGCTGCAGAGTTGTCCATTAATTAAAGAGACTTCTTATGATACGAGGCAGACAACATGGCTGCAATGCTGCTAACCTCAGTTTTGCTGCAGAGTTGTAACATATGTGATATCATCTGGAGCACCACATCAGGTGTATCTTCACTGAAGTGATAAAAATATGACACTACAGAATGTACCTTTATGAATGTGTATTTTAAATTTGCTGTCTCTGCATGGGAGTGTGCTGGTCAGGGAGTGAGGGCATCATTTACCTGCTCCTTGACTCCAGAGTCTAGTGCAAAGACACGTATATGAATTAGCCTGACTTGTAGCATTGAGTTAATATAAAAATGGCTATTGTTTACTAAAACTGTGTTCTTCTTCTGTCTCTGCTCAAAATGAAACCTAGAAACCTGATGTATGCTTTGTCTCACGGTACTCAAACTGCCACCGTGAAACATATTTTCCAGGGCTGAGAACACAAAGGGAGCTGTAAAATATACCAGAGGACGCTTTTATACAACCTTGGTTTGTTTCCTCATGCAGAATACGGCTGTTCATCTTCATCAGCTGTGCTACTGGATAGTTCATTAACATCGGTCTAATCTGAAAAACACAAGCCCAAAACTCATGAATTTGTTATGCTAACCTTTTCCAAAACTCAGGTAAGTAAGGGTGAGATTTAAATCATCCACGAGCTTAGGCAGATCCGGCTTTACAATTTTGTTTTATGTTTGACTTCTTTAGGGACCATGTTGTAGGATTTTGCACTGTAATATATTCACAGGTGTGTGGAACCAGCTTTACTAATGCATTTTCTATCTACCTGTTATAGCTGAATGATCTAAAATCCTGTCAATATCAGTGAACTCTGTGAAATATTTAGCAATTTTGTGCTAATCAGCAGCAAATCTAAGACTGAATTCATTAGGCTTTACACTTGCACTGCATTTCCACAGTGTTTCCCCCAGGCAGCAGCCCAGCCCTTCGCCCTGTGCCGGTGGATGTGCTTCCTTCTGTGACACCCATCCAGGCCTGGGCCTCACGGGCAGATCTCTCTAGAGTTTTCATATAATCACACTTTATGTAGCAGATGAACCAACAGGAAACTCCCCCCCCCCAAATAATGCTGTTTTCTCACATTCTAATGGACCATCCTGTGCATGTTTAATAACCATAAACCATAAACAAGCACAATAGTACCTTTCCATTTATTTTCTATTTGGGGAAAAAAAAAAGGTATCTAAGTGTGTATTTATTTCAGCATAATACAGGATTTTCATAGCTTTCACAGCTTTCTTGTGGTGATTAATCTGTATTTTCTGCTCTTATCACGTAAGGCTGAACCAAGCTTTACAGTGAATGGGAAAGAGAAGACTCATCACATCTTCTCTGTCACTTATCGGTGAAGGCACAGGGACCCAAGCAGTGATAATGAGAGACAGGAGAAAGAGATAAGTACCTTCCACGTAGTCTCCCTTAGCCACCATCAGAAAATCCACACAGAAGTAAAATCTAGGCACAACTGCTGGAAAAAGCTTTGCCAAACCATTTTTATCTTTCAGTCACTTATTTTTTTACAAAGGAAATACAACAGTACTTCCATTCGGCTAAACTTGTAAGCGCCAAAGAATTCATGTGCTTTCAGGTTTGTTGCTGATAAGTGCTGTAGAAATAGGAACTAGTAATACACAGAAATGGTTAAAATAATATCAGTTCTGTAGTTGATTTCAATGTTTTGTTTTGTTTGCATTGGGCCCCAAACTGACATTGAAAAAATTAAACTTTCCAGAATCTTTGATTTAGACTTTATCTGAGTATTCCCCCTTGGGTAAGGCTAAAACATTTGGGTTTAACTCAGTCGTACAGAAGGCTGAAATTATTATTTTGATAACACATTTCACACAGAAAAGATGTGGAAAATTAAATCCCTGTGAAATATTTCCCATAATCCTCACAGCCACATGGATAAACTGCTCATTTAACAAATTTGACTGCACCTCACTGTCACGATAGAAATAAAAATATTAAAAGAAAATGCGTCACCCACAAAGTGAGTGGGTTTTTTTTAAAAAAGAAAGCCTACTATTTGAGGGACTCCATGTCTTTGACCTACCAACTTCTCTGATGAGCAAAACTAATCTCAGCCATCTGTTTTCAGTTATCTGGCACAAGTACGTATTTCTTGTAGTTTAATCTTTGATTAAGCTGAGAAGGGAAATGAATAATTTAATTGAATTGCATTTCTACTTGGAAGATTTATTTGCAGAATTAGAAACTGTCTACCCTCCCAGGTCACAAGTGTAAATGAACCCTGTGTCCTTAGTCCACTCCTCTGTGGATATTTGCCTGCATCATGAAGGACGTGCATTATCTGATAGCACTGATGGCATTACAGCAGAAGAAGGATCAGAACTGGAAAAACCCAGAAAGAGAAAAATGTACTCAGAGCTGCATGGGATACTTACAGATAACTTATCTGCCTGTAGTTCAGGCTGGTTCTAGGCAAGCATGATCAGGTCTCCTTTTCAAGCTCACTAAATTTTTTGCGAAGTTGAAGAAAGTTTTTTTCCTCTCTTTTTTTTTTTTTTCCTTGTAGCCTTTCTAAAGCTGCTGTAGGAGTGCAGAGTTGTCTCAGATAACCAACTACATATGAGAAATTCTGGGCATGCCAAAATCCCTCTACTAAAGGAAATTATTTGAGATTTCTCCAGAGATAACACCGATAATTTAAAATCTAGTTGGATTTACTCACTATTGCTGCAAGGTAATTGAAAATGGTCTCTAGATCATGGATAAACCTTTGGGCATTACAGCTTTTTTCTTCTTCATAGCACATGACGGAATAATTTCTCTGGAAACACGCCAGATCACTCAAACTACATGTCACTTCCTCAGCTTCTAGGGCAAGAACAGCAGAAAACTGTTTCAATCTTTCCAGGTAACATAGTTACGCAACTTCAGATTTTATGAACCTGCATTCCTTCCAGCTAAAAGGACAATTTAATTAAACTTAGGAGAGGGATGATAACATTGATCAAGGGTACACTAAAATTACTCATTTGTCTCCTGTTTCTTGAGCAATAACTCAGATGAACAGATGAAGAATGCCACCTACAGTTAAGGTCAGGAATCTTGGTCTCTCCCAGGGTACCTGTTTCAGGTTTCTACCCTGTGACCAGAATAGAATGAACAGTTGCTAAGTCACACCGAGCAAGGTAATTGATTGCTGAAGCTGGATGATATTGCTACAAGTAAAATTAAAAAGCTTTGGAAAGTGATTGCCCTGTAGGTACGGGCATCCAACTCACTTGTTCCTTCAAGAACACATGCAAATTCCTTTGTAAGCATATATGATCTTTTTAAAAACACAATACCCAGTCTGTCTACATGGAAGTGTACAGCAAGGATGATGATAAGTTGAAATACTGAGCGGTGCTTTGCAGCCTTTTCCACCATTACACTATGATGCCATGGAGGAGAGTTAAGAGGAATGTAATTTAAGCTGAATGCAGTGTGTTAGAAAAGAAGGTTGTTTTTGTTTTTTTTTTTTCCCTACCCAAAGACATTTAAGACTACACAAAACGACTCAATACAAAGCACTCACTACCTGGAGAAAATCTGCAACAGTGACAATAGCTGAATGCACAGTTTTGGGTGTTGATCAGGCTGCCAGAGTTAGAGGAAGAAACTCTAGAGGTAAAAGAAATCTAGAATGAAGTATTTTACTTATCCCTCTCGCCTGTTATGAAGAGCTCCTGTAGGACAGCAACCCTGCTGGCTGTTTCCAATTTAATTACCCAAGTGCAGTGGGTGTGATTCAGTTGTTCAGATAATGACTTCTCGCCCTTCTGACACTGTCCAGCTCCTTGCCCTCTGTGACTCCGCTTTGCTTTCCAGGAGGAATGATGCATATACGCTGCTTCAAAAAGACGGGTCACACAAAGAGTATCCAAGACTGTGCTCAGGACAAATGAACGAAGCGTCTGAAGTTTTGGTCTGTAGGATATTTTCCAACTTTTGACAGCAAAACACTTCAGAGCAGCGTTTGCACAAACAACAGTCCCTTAAATTCTAAAGCTCACCAAGCCAGGAATTCTTTGCGCATTATTAAGGTGACAGAACTTGTCTTATATACTAGCATCAGGTTGATGCTGTCTTTTGGAAATTGCAATTTTTGCAATTTTACCCTACATTTGGGTTATAACTTTTAGTTTTGCTTTTGCTAACCTAGAACCCTTCTCCCAGCTGCATAGAGAACTGTTCCTTCCGAGCAGCCTCTGCCTGAAGCTGCCGTACCAGTGTGCCATGATGGACCACTGGCCACGAAAGACCATCCCTGCCTGGGGCTGAGTGACACACTGAGGTCCAGGATCCTTAACCATGACTCAGATGTCAACTCCTGGCTTTGTCCAGGGCAATCCGATTTCCTTCCCTCTCTCCAGAAGAGAGAGATAAAGCATGCTTTGAGAACATTGTGAGGTTTCTGGTTTATAGAGAGATACGTGTAAGAATTAGGAAGTGTGATGTAATGATTTAATAGACTTCCCCATAGCCCGTATAAATCCTTGAAAGTAAATCTGTCCCAAACAATAAAATAAAGATATAATGCAAAAAGAATTTAAAAAAAAAAAAGTAGTGATTTTTTGGAGTCATCGATTCTTTTTTTTTGTGAGAGAGCCTTTACTGACTGAGTATCAAGAAGCATTTTACCAATGGTTTTGTTGCCATGAGTCAGGTAGCCAGCACAGAGAGCTGCCTTCCAGTTTTGCTTTTTGCCATTTGGGTGTTGCAGAACTAACATTTTTATTCCTGAGTAATTACACGATAACTCAGCAGGGACTGCAAAGCTTTTGCATGATACGCAGCACTCTTAGGCTTAGCTACAGTACTGTGAAAGTTGTGACTTTTTTTTTTCTTTAAGGCTCTAATTTCTGGACTCCCAGCATTAAATCTCTTTCTCACTTTCTTTTCCTACAACAGAAAAGCTCACATTAGCTTAAATGTCTCTAGGGGAAAGCTGAAAAATAACACCAAATGTTTCAAAAACAAGGGCAAACAGAGCCCAGGATGTTATTTTATATTTTGACAACAAAATGCTTCTGAGCAGAGCCTGGACAAATGACAAATTTGTTACACTGATTTGACTATTGATCCTACAGAGAAACTGGGAAAAGCTTTGAATTTGCATTTGCTGCCTTTAGAGTACAAGGGAAGAGGATGGAGTGATAGGCAAGGCTGCCTGAATGCAAACAGACAGGGACATAAGCTTATTTTGGAAACTGTGGGCACCTCTTGCTGGCTGGTATCACCTAGCAGGTATGTGTATTTGTTGCCTGCCAAGCTGGAGTCAGAGGGACAGCTCTGTCTGTCCTTCCATTACTTTTTTTTTCTGCCAATACCGTACACTGGTTACATGCAAAGTCAAGCCCTTTGTGTTTATAATCTCATTTAAATTGTCAAGAGGTGCAGCAGAGGCTCAAACCATACAGATTACTTCACTGCAGGCCACAACAGTCCTCTAAATTTGCCTGACTTCTGCTTCCTTCCATGCAAGAGGAAAGGAAACATCAGCCACACGCTTGGCACTTCTGCACAACTGCAGCATCTGGTTTGTCTGAGACTTTGCCCCCTTGTAAGCAAGGTCATTTCCTTCCTCAAAAGGCCAACTACACTAACCCCTGCTTGCCTGAGGTGGGCTGTGGGAAGGAGCAGCACGCTGTCAAGCAGGTGAGTCGGGCTCTTCTTGGATGCTCGAGGGGCTGAGCGTTTCCCACCACGCTGTCAGCACGGCAGTACCTGTGTTATCTTGATAAGAACTGAGTCATACCTCAACGGGCAATTACAACGCTAAGGCATCAGGATTTCCCCTCTTCCTATTTCTTTTAACAATGTACGTTTTGTTTCAAGCAAGGCAAGAATTCTGGAGAAAGGTAAGAACATCCCTAGGACTGTTTTTTTGTCTCATTGTAAGCCAGCAGCAAAACACCCACGCTCTGGAAGTCAGTCTGTGAGCAGGTACTAAAGGTTGCTCTGTGGTTCTTGAGAACAGGAGAGCGACAAGGGCTGGTGAAACAAGGGGGAAAACGAATGCTACCTTTTGGCAAAAAAACTAGGTTGTCATCACAGATGTGTGTTTCTGATTGAAGGCTTTTGGAGATGGTGAAAAAAAAAGAGTGTAAGTTTATCTACACCAACATAGGAAATACAGGTTGACATTTCTTTTACTGATTTTTACCCTATGTCAGTTTTCATTTAGTCAGGTCAGTGTTTTAGCACATTTTAGAAGATACCTTCAAGGGATATTTCTGAAAGTCAAATTAAATTCTGTTTGATTTTTTCTTTAGTTTTGCGTTGTTTTTATTTTGGTTTTTTTTGTGGGGTTTTGTTTTTTTTTTTTTTTTTTTAGAATTAGTGCTTATTATTCCAAAAGCCTTTGATCTGGTTAATAAATACATTCAGTTTGGATGGTCATATCCATCCTGTGAAAATCAGAGCTTACAGAGAGAAAAATAAGAGTTAAATGTAGAAACGATTACTGTAAGACCATAGGAGCACTCATGTCTTCAGGAAACCATGTGGCCATTTGCATTTACATCCCCTCTAACACATTCATTGTTGAAGCCTAGAATCTGTCAACAGCATAAATCAATCCCCTGCACATATCCCTAAGTTCAAGTTTATTATACCATCAAGGTGGAGCTCAGCTACCCCTGCTGTCAGGCTGCTTTAAATAAGCGAAGAGATGAAGCTAATTTAAATATCATCTGGGTTTGGAGAGGCCTGTGCTCCACGCTCGCTTATATTGCAAAGAATTTGTGTTGGATTGGATTGGAAATAACAGCTCTGAGTGGGGAATTTTTTAAGTGAGGCAGAACTAAAGGGGAGTGAAAACCGATACTGAGTTTTTATATAACGCATCAAAGCTTTGGCACGGTTATTGGCTTTATGAGTGTGTAACTCTATCTCCTAATGTGAATTAATTTCCCCCGCGTGACAGAGCAGCAAGTATTTTGCCGCAGAGCTAGGCATTATCTTTAGGGCCCTGATGCAATGAGCCCAAACTGGTATGACAGACATATCCTAATAGCTGGTTTTGCTTATTCGTTCCCTACAAGAGAGAATGGGCCAGGTATTCTTCTTGTGGTGAGACTATATGAAAAGAATAATAATTCAAGCAGAGATAAAAGTGACGCCATTTAACGAAGACAATTTTAGTACAGGTTGTACTTCTGTCTGTGCCTACTAGAAACTTGCGTAATTCTTCCCCGCATTTTATAAGAGATCTCCTAAAATGTTAGGTGGATGTGAATATTTGACCTACAAGTTGCTGCACTTCTGAACTCAAGAATGGTTTTGATTTTTTTCCATTTTTTTGCAGATCAGTTTCCCAGCATTCCTGCTAGACAGATGGAAAACTTTCCATTCCTTTTTAAAGAAACCTTGAAACAATAGAACTAAGGAAAAGATAAATCATATGATTCTATTTTACCAATTCAACATTAATTTACATGGCAGACCTGCTTTTAAATTATCCAGATAAAACTCTGTGATTACAGTTAAGTGTAGTTCTCCATGTTTTTTTCTTGATGTTAAATTGAAAAATACCTTTAATCACTTTCATCCTGTTGTTCTTGGGCTATGATGGATAATTCTACCCCTCTTGGCTGCTTACATGTCTCAGATGCTCACGGTAGCGTCTGATGGTAGATCCTCAGTGTAGTGAACTATTTACATTTAAGGGCAATGACTCCATAGTCCCGTGCTCAGGACATTCAGCTGGGAGACTTGAATCCCTGCCCATTGCCTGATTTGTATCTAAAAAACGTCCACAAACAAAAAATACTCAGTGAAGAATTTAAGAGTGGCTGACGGCTGCCTTGATGCAGATGAAAGGGAAAGGCATTCCTCTCTTAGATGGAACTTTGACGTCCTGTTCTGAAAGAGCTGGTGGAATCTCCCACAATTTAGCTGATTGCTGTAGTCATTCGAGAGCTGATGACTGAAGAGGGAGGAATGGGGAAAATCCCTTCTCCTCCTCTCCCAGATGTACACCATGTTCACCCGCTGTTCTCAGAACATGCGTAACACGGAAACGGGCATAATTATCCTGGTGGGAAATCCCCAGAGCATTTGGATGCGTAACAGGGCTTAGGCAAGTTAAGGACTCAGGCCTTGGGTACTTCTGTTGAACGCTGCAGCCAGAAACTGGTGCTGAGAGAATATGGGTATTTGTAGAGCTTGGGAAGCAGGAGAACAAGCAATGTGAAACTTTGGCACCTGAACTCAAAACCACATGTCCAAGTGCTTTTAAGTGGCATGGCCCATAGTGACCAGTGTAGCTATTCCGTGGCAATGACACACTCCTTGCCATGAACAAAACCAGGTGTGCAATGCTCAGTGTCCAGGACCCGATCACTTCACAAGCCCTGCAACAGCAAAAACTCATCATGAGCACTGATAAAAAGTATAATGACGGGCTGGCGGGTAGCTGAGCGGATGGATGCACAATGACGTAAGCTTCATTTTTGTTTTCAATGCACATCTTTAGCCCTGGCCTCTGTCAGTAGTAATGGAAAGTTATCGGTTTTGGCATGTGCACAGACATCTGGGTTCAACAGAGCTCCCCATCAGGAGCGGCATTAATTAGCACTTTGGCAAGCTCCAAAGAGGACGCCAGAGCTGAGCGAGCGGAGGTGCAGCAGCTGAGCACCGCGGGGCCACTCCACAGCTTGCGTGAGGCAAAACTTTGCTGGGAGGCAGAGTTGCTAAACGAGGGCACATGCCAGGCTGGCTGATTTTCAGCCCTGAGCTGCTCATGTTTGGTGTGGGATGTGGGATGGGCTCTAACTGCGCTTACGCACGCACACGGAGAGGCCATGGTCCATCTGTGACTGCCTGCTTATGTTATTAATCACTTGCTAATGCGGTGTGTTTTCTTAAATTAGTACCAAAAAATAAAGACAAGACAATGACTGATTGAAAAAGGATTTTCTTTGTCCCTAATGGGCCTCATGGAAGAAAATCTCCTGAATAATTTATCAACTGGCTAATGACTGAATGTAGCTTTTATAATGCTGACGAAATGGTGCTAAATTCATCCCTGATACACTCTATGGAATTGCACCAGGGAGCAATTTGGCCAAGTCAATCTATTTCAGACATTTTTAACTCTTTCTGTATCAACCACAGAGTGAATAGGTAGCAGCAATAGATAAGAGACTGAAGGGCCCTTCAGACTGTTTAAAATAAATGGGTTTTTTCCTTTGTTCATTCATGATGTTGGACCTACAATTGATACCAGAAAAACGAAAGAAGTAACTCATTTAGAATATGTCCTATGTAGCCCTTCATTCCAAATAAACTGCAGTCAAAGGGAACAAATAACCAACAAATCTAAAAAAAAAATACACAGAGTGTTGAAGTATAGTTCTTTCCTGCTGAAGTCATTTTATCTTCTAAAAAAGTTTATTTGTTGTCATTTCCTTTTCAAGCACAGGGAATGTAACTTGTCATCTATCAGGATGCTCAGTAAAAGCAATTATTTTGTTGATTATAAACTTGCCAGAAAAGAAGAAAAACCTCTTCTGGATTCTTACCCCTCCAAGATTCTGGTCCAAATCTAGTGGAATCTTTGAGGTTTTTTTGATGAAATAAAAATGTATTTGAAGAAAATAGGGGACTCTAAGATAAAATAATTGAACCAATTCTCCTGCTGCTTTGTATGAATGTAAGAAAAAGAGCCAGGCAGGATTTAGGGAGGAAGGTGTGGATTTGACTGCACAAGAAAAATGGCAATGGCAAAAAGAGCTCATTTCGCCTATCTGGGAAACAGTGAGAAGTCTAATGACCGGGATTTGCAGTAATAGACATTGAGTGCATAGTAATTTTAAATTTAATTTCCTGATAGCTTGTTCTTAATAAAGGTAAAAGTCACAGTATGGAAAGAAAAAGAGAGAGAGGCCAAAATTCATTTTCTGATCAATGAGGATATTTCCGTCACTACTGTGTCATGTTGCTTGTGTCTTGAAGTGTTGCCGTATATCAAGTACAAATTCTGGAAATCAGCTAAGTGCTTTGGAAGGTGATGGATGTTTCTGCCACAAACTTTCACTGCCACAGCACGTCTGCCTAGTTATCACCATGTGCTACAAATAAAGACTGAATTTAACGTTATACTAAATCAGTGCATATTCTGAGTTCAGAGCGAACGCAGCAAAACCACTGTCGTGTCACAGTTTTGCAGGCACTTTGGAACTGGCATTTATTGGATCAGGAGTGACGCTTAGCACATAAATTCAGTGTGACGGACAGCAGGTCTGTCACAGCAAAGAGTTGCTTTATGAAAGCTCCAAATCCTCCAAGTTTACAAGGATAGTAAATTCCTAAAACATACTAGTTACTAAGCTGAAGAATTAGACGTTTACAACTTTCGTTTCCCCATGGATAGTCTCTGCAAACATAAATCTCAGTGTGCGTCACAGTTGCTTTCCTCACAGGCACCTTTCCTTGTGTATAGTATGTGCAAATATAAAGCAACCGCAAATGCTTTGTGAGCTTAATGCATTCATATCTTGTATCACTTTAAAATGCCACAAGTGTGGTTTAATCTGAGATGCCTCGTTGACTTCTGCTACCCCATGTCTTCCTTCTACTGCCTCCACTTCTGCTTTCAGTTAAAAAAGTAATAGAATTAACTTGGAAAAAACCTTTAAGACTGAGTCCAGCCATTAAACCAGCAATGCCAGGCCCACCACTAAACCATCTCCCTGAGCACCACATCTACACGTCTTTTAAATGTCCTCCAGGGATCGTGACTCCACCACTTCCCTGGGCAGCCTATTCCAACATTCAACAACCCCCTTGGTGAAGAAATTTTTCCTAATTTCTAGCGCCAGGGAACATTCAGGCTGGATATTAGGAAGAATTTCTTTACTGAAAGGGTTGTCAGCCATTGGCACAGGCTGCCCAGAGAGGTGGTTGAGTCACTGTCCCTGGAGGTGTTTAAGAGATGTTGCGTTGGGGGACATAGTTTAGTGCGTTGATAGGGCTGGGACAAAGGCTGGGCTCAATGATCTTCTAGGTCTCTTCCAGCTGAAACTATTCTGTGTTTCTATGAATTCCCTCTCATCATTTGTTATTTGGGAGAAGAGACCAACCCCACCTCACAGCAACCTCCTTTCAGGCAGTTGTAGAGAGCGATAAGGTCTCCCTCAGCCTCCTTTTCCCCAGGCTCAACTCTCCCAGTTCTCTCAGCCTCTCCTTGTAACACTTGATCTTTAGACCCTTCACCAGCTTTGCTGCCCTCCTCTGGACACGCTCCAGCTCTTCAGTTGAATTTATGATTCATGTTTAATATGCCTCCTGAGCAAACAACTTCCCTGCCCCCCCCCCCCCCCCCCCCGGCCATTGTTTTATGTTTCGTAATTAAGGCCTCGATCCCAGGAAGAAACAGGTGCCAGCTCGGTGCCCACAGCCGTGGAGTAACTTGTTTCCTGGAGGAGGGAGATGCTGACCGCCTCTGCCGCCCCGCCGGCCGCTCCCTCCGCCGACCTTAGGCAGCGAGGGGCGGCCTGGCCGGCAGTGCCTCGGCCCCCGGGCCCCGGCCTCAGGGCTGCGCGGCGCGGCGCTGCCCCCTGGCGGCCCCCGCTCGTCACCGCGGCGGGCGGTAAAGCCGATGCCGGTCGTCAGGGCCCCGCCGGGAGCTCCCCGCCCGTCCGGCTGCCTGAGGGCCCAGCTCTCGTCAGGTGGACTGAGTTCTGTCCAGAAAGAACGATCTTACCCGTTCTTCTTTTTTTTTTATTTTCATTTTTTTTTCATTTTCTTTATTTTTTTTCTTGTTTGGTGATTTTTTCTTTTTTTTTTTTGTGATTTTTTTTTCCCCTTTTATAAAGAGTCTGTTATTACAAATCAGAAAATAAGAGATACCAGAGATACCAAGCGAACAACCAGAGCTCGGAAACGCCTCTCTCGGGTTTTTATAACTCGGTGCATTCAGGCACTGACTTTGCACTTACTTTGAGGTTAGATCAGAGGATTTCTGTGTCTTTAGCGCCGCTTTCATCCCGTGAACTCCCTCGATGGTGTGACTTCGTAGCTGATGGATCTCCAGAGCGAGCACCCGGTTAGCCCGAGGCCCTCACAGCTCCCTCACAGGGAGCTGTGAGGGCCTCGGGCTAACCGGGTGCTCCCTCTGGAGACCCTGTTCGTACAGGAGCTGAGGGAAGGGATTCCTAGATCTACAGGCAGATTCTTTTTTGAGGCCAAAAGGGACTGTTAGGTCATCTAGCCAGATCTTCTGTACGGCACGGGCTGCAGAGTTTCACTCGGACCCGCACTGAGCTTCTAATTTGCTTACTGCAATCATTTACCCCAGAAAACAATCTAGCCTTGAGATGACAGATGGCAAGAGGTGGGGAACATCGTCTACACCAGAAAAGCATCTACCCTTGAGATGACAAATGGCAAGAGGTGAAGAACATCGTCTACACCAGAAAAGCATCTATTCTTGAGATGATAACTAGCAAGAGGTGGGGAACTCGCCACTTCCTTTGAAGTTTTGCTGCAGAGGTTAATCACCATCACAATTAAAACATGCTCCTGCAGTCTGATTTGAATTTTGTCTGTCTACGGGGGCTACATACAGGTCTCAATTATTCTGCTCTTTAAAGTGAAGAGCCTTTGAATCCCTGGAGTTGTCTTTTCTGAAAATTTATAAATGACAATCGGCCTATCTTTCACTTTTCTGTTTAATAACCTGCATAGATGGAACTCACTAGCTCTTTTTGTGTTGTGTTTTTCCCAGCAGTCAAATCACATTTGCAGCCTCTCTGATTTAACAACGTTTCTGAAATTGACTCTGCTAAGCAGTGAACATACACTCTCCAGAGGACAGGCATGCATGCTGCCACTAGCCTTATCAAGATACGCTTAAGAAGCTGGAATTTTTTTACCAGATGCAGCACTTCATAGCAGCATCAGCAATGACTAGAATGGTCATAGTTTTCTGGGCTTGAGTTATAAAACTTGCATGTTTAAAAGTCAGTATGTGGGAGAAAAGCTTTCTTCCTGGGCTTGGACTGCCGATGTTGGAGTGCCTTGCAGTTATCTGACTGAGAGGCTTGCAGACAAAGAGTTCCTTCTAAAGGACCACAGACTTTGGATTGCACTTCAGACCTGCTACTTGTGCCTGAAATAGTTCAAAGCAGATGTTCAATATGCTCGCAAGGGTTTTTTAGGATGAACAGAACCAGCAAACTGTGGAGTTCTCCATTGCAGTCTCACCTAGGGGAGCTACTCTGGTTTTGTGGGGTGCTGGTTAAAACTTCTTTCAAGCACCAAGAGCATTCAGGGACAAGGTTTGTCTTACACTTCACTGGAGTACAAGACCACAATTCACTCTATAAGCTTTCGAAATTCAGTGCATTTGCTTTCCTCCACTCCTATTGACCCACCTTTTCCTTCAGAATTGCTTTGCCCTTTCTGGGGTTAGGTTTCGGTTTTGGCAGTTCTGGGAGAATACTGTCCACCTCTTGTCCCAGTTTAATTTCCTTCTATATGCTGCGCTTTCTGGTTTTTTTTGCCCTCCTTCTTAATCCCTGGATGTTCCTTTTCTTTCACACATTGCTCTGGGTGTATCTTTTTTTTTTTTTTTTTTTTTTTTTTTCTACTTACCAATCTGTTTCCCATTTAGCTATGGTACTTACTGGGCTCTGGGCTCAACCTGAGATTTCTGTCCGAGCCTACTCATCCTTCATTTTCAGGGTCATGTACTTAGCCTCCTTGTGTTTGAAAGCTCAGTCATCCATCCCTTTAAGGCCGAAGCTCCAAATACTCTCTAGCTCCAAGACATTAACTGGACAGTGGGTCATTCAGGCACCTAGTGGCCAGTAGCAGAACTGATATCCACAAGCCGTCAGGGGTAGACAAGGATGGATACAAACATTGTCACTGTTGAGTAGTTGTGGCACTTTTCTAGAAATTTAAAGAGTTTGAGTAGCAACATCAAAAGATACTTTTGGAGCACTTAATTATTGAAAATCCCTGCTTGAAATCCTCTCTGTGATCAGATCGATGAAAGCAGTACAGCACTCAGGGATATTTGACTAACCAGATAAGCAACTTGTCTCCAAGCTGATACTGCTGGCTTGGGCCAGTATATTAAGGGTGAGCCGTCAGAGAACCTGCTCATTTCTGGGTCTCATTCAGTCATACCCAAAAATTTGTGAAGAAAAGGAATCAGCCCCTTCCATTATGCAGCATTAAAAATCAGATGATACTGTGATTCCAGATAAAATACCTGCCTAGATAGGTGCCTGATAACACCCAGCCAGCTGTCGGTTTCAGCCAGAGCTGACTTGTTGGTTTCAGCCGCACTTTCTGACGTGACGCTGTTTGTGCCTAATTACATGTTGGCTCGTGGCTTGCGTCCAAGCTCTCCCACCATCCTCGCTTCCTGTTATTGGCTCATGTTTCGGCTTGGCCGCAGGCAAGTCAACTGTGTTTTCTCAGGCAGGAAAAATCAAGCCTCACATGGGGAGTAGCCTGACCTTGAACTGTGCCCCACCAAGCAGTAGGAACTCCAGGCAAGTTGGGCTGATGACTTGAGGCCACACTTGGCCGTGGCTAACAAAGACAGTCTGGGACCTAGCTTGCGTGAGTTCGGTGTGTAGCCATCTCCTAGTCAAGCACCTGTAAGCATTTCTAAGTTTAAGTACTGCCTTCTACTCTGCAAAAACACAGTGGAGCAAGAGTTGAAAGTTGTGCTTTCGTAGCTTTCTTACACTTTCGTAGTCTACTACTTTTTATACTGTTTCAGGGAATTCTTTCATTCTGGCATTTCAGTGAAACATAGAAAATCATATTGAATAATATCACAGCCTAGGGATTTCAGGTGATAAATAGCTGAAGCATAATTTTTACGATTTATAAGGTCAGGGGCCACCTGACATTTGTAACATGCATGTGACTAGCATCGATAATTTATATATCCAGATATCCTATACCCTAACACATATGATTTATAGATAGCTCTTATGTCAGCTGACTTACTCTATGCCTACCAGTAATTAATAACTCCTCAGTCTGTGCATAAAACTAAAAATAATGTATAGAATTACAGGTCCAGCTTCTAGTTATGTGAAAGGCTTGGTCGAAGTCTGGAAATCTTGTGTATATGGGGTCTCTGGCACAGGAAAAAGAGATTACAGAGGGCTCCTGTGGAACTGTCACACAGAGATGGGTAGGAGGTGGTCTTGTACTTTCTGGCTCCTGATGCAGGGGACCAGACCCTGAACAGGACAGGAGCCTGTTGCCTGGTTTTCCCCCTTTAGCCCTGGTTTGCCACTAAGGAGATGGGTATCATGATGGAAGTATGCCAGCCTTACAATACAGCCACACTTAATATACAGTGTTAAATTTATTTTACTAGGGCTCTCCACAGTTCTGGAGCAGCAGCAAGTCCCCTGGGGTTACAGGGCTGGGCGGGGTGCAGGGCAGTGGCAGGAGTCTGGAGATGGAGAAGGAACCTGAGGAGAAAGAGAAGGGAAAATCAGCCATGCAGATCCAGCCTCCTGCTTGCCAGCTGTGCTTATACTTCTGAACCGGTTAAGAGGGAGAGTTAGATGAGGTACATTCTTCTACTTAGTGCGAACAAAAATCAGATGTCAAATGGAAGGAGTGGTTAGAAGCCCTGTGCTTTCAACTGCTTACCTGGTAAACTGGTTGTATCCTGGGTAGATCTTCAGCATAGCTTTTCCCTCCTCACCCTCTCAGTGCACTCCTTACATGCAAGGATTGTCAAGTTTTCAGGGTGAGCGCCTGTTTGTACGAAATACTGTGAATCCCGCTCTGTGCTTCAGGCCACTGTGTGGTCAACATTGGAAGGATGTTGATATTCTTGGTAACTTGTTTTTGATTGAATGAGGAATAAATGAATCAGAAAAACATACATAAAATGTTGTTTGAATTTGCCAGACACAGGAAAATCTTTCAAAAAGGTCAAGCAATTCAATGCCTTATTACCAGCTAACGAATCAACGATTCTTCGAATGAAAGAAACATTTTAAAAAGGAGACTGATAGTGGTGCCAGATCGCTCAAAACCCAACAACAACAGCAAAAAGGAAAATTACAAAACCCAAAAAAAGCTGGCTGAGGGAGTTGGGGCCCAAGGCAAGCTGCGATTGTTTCCCGTTTTCTGGAGATAGAAATACCTTTGTCTCAGAGGAAATAGAGCAGACATTCTTTGTAGCTGATTTCCTTCTGACTTCCTCTGTGTTAGAGATGCATGTTTTCCTAGAGCTTTTTTAGAAACTAAATCTTTCTGTTGTGATTTCACACTTCAGCAGTTTAAGTCCAGCTAGTTTTCAGTGATATCAAATTTTGCTTATGTTAACAAAAAAAAAAATAACGTAAATTTCACTTTGCTTTCCTTAGCCGACCATTCCACTCACTTCAGAATATTCATGTGCTCCAGCTTGTGCTTTCCTTTATGATCAAGCTGGTGGCAAAGTTCATATTTGCATTGTTTTCTCCGCTGTTTAGTCTGGCATCTGTTTCAATATCACTGCTTTGTGTTAGAATTAGCAGGGAAAAAAGAAGAAGTGCAGCACAATAAGTTTTTGTGATCATTTCCAGATGGCAGATCCCATCCTTCCTTTTCTTATGATTCACTGAAATTCAAAACACTCTGTAGAGTGTTCTGAAGGTAAAAAAATAGGAATAAAAATCACCTCAGGGAAAGGTTGGTATGACATGCTTTTCATGAAAATCTGTCAAAGGAAAAGAAACTTAAAAAATAGGATGTGAATTGGTAGGCACCGAGGGAACAATTTATTAATCACATCGAGTGCAGAAAATGGCCTAGTAAACAGTATGATGATAAGGTCATGATCACATTATCATGAAAATGGGCCAGATTCATAGTCTTTTCTTTGGTCCTTGCCCAGATGAACCATTTAAAATAAAATGTCTTAACATGCTTGTCTAAAGTAATTTTTTCTGTCTCTGTTAAGGAAAATACAGAATTTGTTGAGTTCACAGCAGAAGGTTTATCAGGGCTGATTCAGCCAGCTCAGCCAGCAGCAGATTCTGCTGTAAGATCCAGGCAGACAGATACTGTTCCCACGTGTGAGGACTCATCCACGGTGTGCTGTTGCCATTTGGATGACATCTTTTCACTAGGCTCAAAGTTGCTTCACTGAGGAGTTCGTAAAAATCCCTTTCCAGGCATGGGAGATGCTGAAGTTCCCAGCTGCCTGCCCCATCTGTTTCCCCAAGGACTGCACGCCAGCTTTTGGTTTTGACCATGTCCATTCTCTGGCGCTTTTAAGGAGTAGGTGGCTAACTCCTGCCTTCTTGAGAGCAGGAAGATGTGAACCCTTTGTGGACGTGAATGAGGAGATAAGAAAGCTGTGTTATACAAGAGGCATTCAGGAGAGTGGATCACTGGGTGGGAAGAAGGTTACAAGTAACAGTTCTGTCTGATAAAACCCATTCAAGAAAAAAAATGTAGTTCCTTACTTCCAGATGTTAAAGAAATACTATCTCTTGGCTGTTCTTGTAGCTCTTGGCCTCCAACTTCCAAGCATTGATACCATAAGTTCATCTGTGTTGGATAATACATAGCAAAAAAATCAAGCTGAAAGAGGCTTTGTGAAAAAGTTCATTTATTTTTCCAATTAACGTCATCTCCATCAGCTTCAGAGGTGATAAAACGACACACACTTGCCATCCTGATTCTCAGAGTTTCGCAAGGGCTTTCTTTCTGATGCTAGGAAGAGGGAAAATGTATTTATTTCCACGTGTGAGATTTATTTATTCCCTTTCACTTTCTTCTCCCATTAATTTTTCAGCCCAGGAAAGGAGCGTGTCAGCTTAAACCAAACAAAATACCCAATACGTGGGTGGTTCCAGATTCACTGCAGATCCCTACAGAAGATTTCATTGTGAAATGTGCCTGTCTGGCTGTGGTGGGAGCTGGGAGTTCTGTGGATTCCGGCTCCCCTCCATTTGGGTGGCACTGCTGTGGTCTTTAATTGACCACCACGATTCAGTACGTTTTGGTTTCTGTCTTGTTTCTTTTCCTGCCTCCCATATCCTCAGCAGCGCTATCCTCTTCCAGTGTAAAAGTGCCTCCCATTTAGCCCACAGATGTGTTTTACTTCAGTGGAGTATCCAGAGAAATTAAAAGCGTTGATATTTAACTCTTTCGTAATCTCACTTTTGCACAAGGTACATCATAAAGAGCTTTGCATGCATAGCATAGCTTGCTCGATTGGCAGTTTTAAGGGAAAAATAAACTCAATTCGCAAAGCCTGATTTGATGACTTTGTGGCTGCTTGTGAGCTGGCCATTTGCAGAGCACAAACAGAACTAAAAGCCTGTAAGGAAAGGAAAAATAAAAAGAAATGCAAAACCTTTGTTGTATTTTGTTGTGGAAGGGATGATTTGCAACACAGACACAGTTGTCGCCCAAGAAAGACTCGCTGTTTCTAAGGTCTTGAAAGATACTTGCTTGATAAATTGGTGGACTGTGTGTGGGCTCTTTTTTCCTTTCTTTTTTTTTCTTTTTTTTTTTTTTTTTCCTGGCGCAGATCCTGTTAAATACACAGAGGGTCAAATGCTTCTCTTGGTCTTCCTTCATGGAGGCCAGCTGGAGAATTTTAGCTTAACAAAGCGCGCTTTTCCCTCTTGCTATTTACCTCTGCGTGAACTGACAGTGGGCACTGGAGACATGGCCTTGTTCTCGCTGACTGCAGACCATCTCTCTCTCCTTCAACACGCTGCCAGATGGAGGCCTTTCGGAACGAGCGAAGAAGATATATTATTGAACGTGTCCGGGCGTCTTTGCTGTAGAAGAGTTATTTTCATGTCCATGATATAAGGCACTGCTCTGTTTCAATGTTATTTCAAGTTAGGTTACTTTAGGGTATTTCAGGTAGGTGAGCTAGTAGAATAATTTAAGTGAAAGGAAGCCTTTCCTGAAAGTAGATGGGAAAAAGGCATCCAGTAGCTAGTAATTCTTGAATGTTCTGGTGTAGATGTAGGGATTTCAGAAAGTAAAGGGAAAAATCACGGGAGGGGAGGGAACAACTGAGAGAGACTGGGTCAACTGGGAAGATGCTACTAAATAGTTAGCAGGGACTTGCTGTCACTGGATGCTACCCAAGTGTGATCTGAGGGCGTAGCTGGTGCTTATTGGTATTTAAACTATTCTAACTGCTGCAAGAAGTGTAGCTTTCTGTGATCAAACTCGGCTAGCAACTGTGAAATTGCCTCAGAAGTGCAAAATGTGTGTTGAAATGAGGTCAAGGGGGAGTTTTAGTGAAATGGTAAAATATTACTCACACAGATACTGAGACTTCTGTTGTATGTTCTCACCTTGCGTTGAACATGCGTCTTTCTCTTTCAGATGTCTGGGCTGTGGTTTGTTTTTTGAAAGAATGGCTGGCTGTCGACGGTTACCCGGTTTCTCAGTATCTCTCTTTCAAATTAAACATGGCATCAGGAACTAAAGAAGTAGCCCTAGAATGTATTTGTTGCAGCTCACACTGCTTCTAACAGCTTTTACAAAGAAAGGAGACCATCTTATAGCGGAGCGTGTAGAGACACATCCCAAAGTGCAGTTGTACAGGCATCTTTGCTCTTCAGGGGTGAAGTGTGTTGAAACAGAAGAATCTGAGGTCTTCTGCTGCAGAAGATTGTTGTTACTTTTTTAGTAGAAAAATCTCTGAACCCCAGATTTAAAACTTCAGTGATGGAAGGCAGAAGAAATGTAAATATTTGCTATTAAATAAAGAATTCCCTGAAGCCTGCTGTGAATAATAGTTGTGTAGGAAGAGAGTATCAAAGCGTGAGAGGGATAAGTGCTTCTGCGGAAACCAGAAGGCTTTATGGTTTGAGACTGCTTCAACAATAAATATGCGATCAGTTCAAATTATATGGCAAACTCTTAAATAACGTCAGTGTATTTTGGCGTGATGGCTGAGTTTAAGTGCATTAAGCTTTTCAGTGAGTAGTAATAATATGGCATTAGAGCATTAAGAATGAGATGAGCTTTGCCAAACCTTTGCTTTAGCTCTGTGCCTAAAGGCATGTTTAAAAGGTAATTTCAATGTGGTTTTAACTGGCTGCAGTACTAACCCAGGAAGGGTGAGGGAAAATCTGGCAAGGGCTGCTGAAGTTTTGAGGTCTTAGGTTTTTGGATTACTGTCATAGTGGGATGCAGCTGGATTATTATATGAGCAGAGCTTTGTTGCAGCTTGCATGGCTGTAAAGCGAAAGGAGTTTCACGAGCAAAGGAAAAGAAACAAAATAATAAAATGGTACCTCTGTATGTATGCATAGACCAGAAACTTTCATAGCAGCAGAAGACAGAAGACCCTTGTGCTCGAGTATCTGCTAATTCTCCAGACGGTGACTCTGCCCCACGAGACCCTCTTCATTTTTAGAAGATACCATTTTAGTCATTTATCGCAAACAGGGTCCCAATAACCACTGAGTCCGAGAGTGTGATAAAATCTACCATTCGTCAAGTGGTCAGACATATAATTCACTACTGAATAGAGCCAGAAAGAGACAGAAAAGGTGGCTGTGGCAGGGGAAGAAGGTCTGGCCTCCATAGCACTGTGTCCAGTCGGTGTTAAAGGGAAGCTGCTCCCAAGGGATTTTGTAGCTGGAGCCTAACAGAACCTGAGGCTAAGACAGTGATTCAGAAGGCTGGCACTAGCCTTCAGAATACCACTTCAGAAAATTCTTAAACTGGAAAAGCAAACCCTGACTGAAAACATGTTTTGATCTTTTTCACTTCTTTTTAAGTCTTTGTATTTGAGAGCACGGGAAAACAGGCTTTCCATTAGATCCTGGTGGCAGAAATGATATAAGGGTGATTGCGTACGCTTTCATGAAAGTTTGAATCAGTGTTCTACATTTTAAAATTTAATAATGTTCAGGCTGTGTTTTGGTTGATTTGCAGAGTGATCTGTGCAATTGTTAAACTGCTTTTCCGTCATGATACTGGTGGAGGCATTACTGCTGTCAGTCAAAGTCATTTTCATGGTCAGGTCACAAAACACTTGAAACAACAGCTTCTCCAAGAAACATTTTCAGAAGCTCAAGGTCAATCTTTAGGTTTTTCTATCTTAACGAAAGCTTTGTAAACTTCTTGGTTAATGATCTCACACCAAATCTCTGCACTCAGCATTTGCAGCTGGCTGTAATGCAACCTGAAGTGTTTGTACAGATTTGCAACTTTTTTGGGTATAGGTTTTTAGCTAACCTGAATAAACTACTCTACCAGGACTCTGAAATGCTGGAGAGTAACATAACGGCCACCTCTACAGTATTACATCAGTTCTCCCACACTGCACACTCATCAAAGGGAGTGCCAACACCTCCAGATTCTACCCATTTAAATCAATGTAATTTCCTATAAAAGAAGAAATTCTGTTGTCAGCATTATTTTGTTTGTTGTGTTACCCAAATTACCATATGAGCTATTGTATTCTGAATACTGTATTCTTCCTGGTTTTGCAACAGGACATGATATTCTTGTGTTATCTCGCAGAGTTTTCCTACGTGTGTCACCTCACAAATGGCCAGGTTTCACCTGAGGTTCCTTTAGGCATGTGGCTGGACTAAATGCCAAATAACATTGGCAAAAGGGTCCTCAGGCCAAAAAGTCAAGAATATCCTATTACTTCGAAAAGTATTTTGGACTCTACCAGGATGTAAAAACCTCTAGAAACATAGGCCACTTAAGAACTGCTGAGGCCACATTGTACATTTAACCCATTTTCAGATAATTTGGACTTTTTAGAAAATTTTCCATTCTCTGAAGCCAAATTCATGTGGAATTCTTGCATAAAATACTTGACAGATATTTTTATACAGTCCAAATTAGTGCCAAATGCTTTCATTAAGCAAGCTGTTTTACCTGAGAGACCTCAAGCCTTAGCCAACGCCTGTGCAACCTACAACATAATCGCTTCGAATTCTAATCCAGAGAATAAAATGTCTTTGACTTTTGCAGCATCCTCTTATGAGACAGAGTGGCATTTTCAATTACTGCTTCTTCACTGAGAAGTACTTTGAACATGTCCCTGCAGTCACAGTGCATAAGAAGATAAAATGAGGTAATAATGAAAAATACAGATTAAATGAGATTTCTCTCCAAGCCTTAGGTTTTAATTTCTCCACTTTGTAAGTAATGTTTTACCATTTCTTTATTAGCAATATCTATAAATATAGATCCTGTTTATGCATCTATCTATCTATCTATCTATTATCTATCTATCTATCTATCTATCTTATGATTGGTAAATCAATTATACACTCCATCTGAAAAAAGACTACTTAGATATTTCGTGGCCTATTTAGTACAGCTGTAAGGACATTTCATGTGAGAACATATTGTTCAAAGCTGTGAAAGGAATAATATATCTCACAAAATGACAGAATAAGGGCATTGCTGCTGAATCGACAACATAAAGAACTAGGAGGATAACATGCCAGAGATAGTTTACAGATACCAGAACACTGCTGTAAGTGGAATTTTTTTCTGTCTGCTGAACACCTTATGGAATTTTCTTCCACAAGGTCTAGATTACGTTCTTCCTTTTTTTAAAAACACAACATCTGCATAGAAAACTTTGTTATAGGCAGGATATTTTTTGAGAAACATTGCTTTTTTCTGTTGGAAAAGCATTCAATGTTTTATACTACAGGGAGATTTCTGTGGCTATTCTTCTTTTGTGACTGTGAGCTCTTTGAGGCAGAGTCTCTTATCTCCTTCAGCATGTAAGATAAAGCTTACATATTGGTCATCTTTTGTTTTGTCTACATTGAGTCCTTTAATGAAATATGGACTCTGCTTGTTTGGCGTGCTGTGGGACAGAGCTGGGACAGCCTGTCCCCGAAGAAATGTGTGACATGAACTCCCTCTTGGGGCCTTTGACATTTGTGCTTTCTCACATGCTTCTGTTTTATCTAAAATAAGTCATTTTGAGTGCAAGTAAATGGTGGCTCTTTGTGCGTGAAAAAGCCAGTAATCATATGGATTTTAACTTCAGTGAACAGAGATTTTTGCACCCTTTTTTATCTTGCAAATGAAGCAAAAGCAATCATCGTATAATTTTAAGAACATGTCATAGAGCACCCAGACCTTACCCTGTAATGACTTCTAAACTATTGTACAGGTGAAATAACTTGTCTGAAATGTCTGAGGGGTTCATCATAATGATGGCCAACACAGAAACGGATGGGTTTCACAGGCACACAGCCTATCTGTGTAAAACATGGAAAGTTCCAAGTTTTTCATGACACCTTTTTCTTTATGAACAAGTCATTTTAAAACTGCCCTTTAAATCAGCTTTTCTCTGGTTTTGTCCTTAGCTGTTCATCAGCGATTATGGTCCACTTTTCCCCAATTAACCTAAACTTGATTGAAGGCAGTTCCTTTCTAGACTATCTGAATCCATACTTTCTGCTTAGGAAGAAGAGCCCATTTTCACATCTTGCTATCAAGTTCTGACAAAAGATGAAATTGCAGCCATGACAAGATTTTTGTTCTTTTTGCCCCACAATTTTCTTCGAGCTGTGTGCATTCTGCCGGAGGACACTTGCAGATGTTACTGAACAGCAAACGGTGCATCAGCTAATTCAAACCTAGAGATACTATGAGAAAGGCAACAGTTTTTGTAAACAGATGATATTCGTGTAGGGCTCGGTGGTATGTAACAGATATGAGATAAAACCAGACGTTAAGGAGGTTTCAGTAACACTCAGACTCAACCAGATGGAACAGTGACTGCAGCAAGCAGCTGAGTTCAAGGCAAGGGAGAAAGATAAACAATGACCTGGTGATGATGAGTGAACTATGGTGAAGTTAGTAAGATGCCTATTTACAGTAATACGCTATTAGAGATCAGAATAAGTAAGAAAACAAACTTTAAAAGCAGAGGCAAATATGAAATGTTGCAATACTCCCTGCAAATGCCCTAGCTGTCTTTCTCGAGCTTCAGTGTTCCCGTTGTAGGTGGTGTCAATGATTGCAAAATGGCAGAAGAGCAAGAAAGCTTTGACTTCTGTACAGTATTGCTCTGCTCAGCTTTGTCCTTGTGCCACTTCTAACACTAAAGAAGCCAATTCCCTTTCTGAACGTGTTGGCAGAATTTTTTTCCTCCCATTCCTTCCAATATGAATCTTCTCTGAACACAAAAGGAGTAACTTCTGGAAGAGGGGAGAGAGAGACAAATGAAAACTCACATTTGGAAAATTCTTCGCTATTTTCATTAAGTTATTTTTAAAGCGAGGCCAAAGTAATAAAAGATTAAAGGGTGAGAACCTGGTGTGGACATGTAGAGAGCAGTACTCGGATCCATTCCTGGGAGGAAGTTCCGGGTGGATGTTGAAGCGCTGCATGATATAGAGGATATCTGCAAGTGATTTGATATCTAGTATGCAGAATCGCGCTTTAATCCACTCAGTGATGTATGGATAAGGACACCTGGCCAACATCTGGAAAAACTTAAAGCAGGAGGGGGTCCGGTGCATTCTTTCAGATAGCTTTTGTCTATTACTGTTTCCCCAGAAATTGTTTCCTGTGTGTGCTTTGTTTTCAAGTGCATAAAAATAACAGTTTGCTTTCCAGATCTGCATTCTGGCAGTTCAGAGAAAAGAAAAAGATGTAGAAGAGAAGATGAATATGAGTAAACTCTGAATCTGCCCTTCAGAGCTTTTCAAGTTCCAAGAAAAGCACAATGACATGAACTGCTAAGAGGGCATGAATGAAATAAGGATGCTGGCACCCACAAAACCAGGTCCCATTAAGATAAGATGAAGTCGTCGTAACAAGAGTATCAGTGTGTCCTATGTACAGCAAAACAACTAGCTGCAGAGTGTGGAGGATTATTAGATTCCTATAGAAGTAACATAAAACAGCTTTGGAAGGCCCTTGCATATGTGGTTGGTGAGGTTTTTTTAACAATGCTGAGTTTTCTGATGCAGTTAATGCAATATTACCCTGAGGAGAGTCAAAGAGGAAATAAACGTCTCCAGGTGGTTTTCGGGAGAGCTTGTTTCTGGTGACATTGCTGCCTCTAAACCAGGAGCTGCTATGGCAGTGGAAGGGGTGGATAGTGAAAATCTAATTAAAAAGGCACTGTTGGTCCAGAGAAAAAGTCTTCTTTAGTGCTGAGATTTGCAAGGTGTGAGGCTTGTCTGTCCTTCAGTTGCCCAAACCGGGCACAGGACGTGTGTAGCACTCTGTCCAGAAAAACAGCCCAAGGTATGGGGGTGGCTTTAGTGCTAACCCTGAGTTTGTTTTCAGTACATGGATTTTAAGAGTAAAAACACTGGAAGGGCAAGAAATGTTTTAAATAAATGTGCTTGGTCTCTGAAGCAATTTCTTTTCTCATTGCCTGGCAAGGACATCTCTGCCCCGGAGCTTTCCACTGTAAGGCAGAAACAGTCCCTATGCAAGTGGCAAGTACCCCACTGGTAAACGACTTGCGTTTTGCTCATTGCCCTCAGCTCAAGAAAGACAGGGAACTGCTGGAGAGAGTCCAGCACAGGGCAACTAGGATGATTAAGGGAGTGGAGCATCTCCCTTATGAGAAAAGACTGAAGGAGCTGGGGCTCTTTAGTTTGGAGAAGAGGAGACTGAGGGGTGACCTCATTAATGTTTACAAATATATCAAGGGTGGGTGTCACGAGGATGGAGCCAGGCTCTTCTTGGTGACAACCACTGATAGGACAAGGGGTAATGGGCTGAAACTGGAACATAAGAGGTTCCGCTTAAACTCGAGAAGAAACTTCTTCTCAGTGAGGGTGACGGAGCCCTGGAACAGGCTGCCCAGAGAGGCTGTGGACTCTCCTTCTCTGGAGACATTCAAGACCTGCCTGGACACGTTCCTGTGTGGCATAGTCTAGGCGTTCCTGCTCTGGCAGGGGGATTGGAGTTGATGATCTTTCGAGGTCCCTTCCAATCCCTAACATTCTATGATTCTATGATTCTATGATTTTTTAGGGATCCTGTGCTTTTTAAATAAGACAATCTGTCTTTAATAATGTTATGACAAACAGAAGTACTGGGAACAAAATGATCTTTATTTTCTGGCCATAGTAACATGACATGAGCCTGAGGTTACAGCCAGTTACACTTTATCCAGTGGCTCTTACAGTTATTGTTACAAAGCTTTATCCTTGTTATCATCGGGATGGTCTTGAATTCATTTTTTCCTATTCTCACAATGTTGCAGCTAACATGGCCTGTACTGTCAGACAGGCTGGAATTGTATTGCGTGGTTTAAAGAAGATTCTGGGAGAAACTTCAACCCACATAGAAAATTTTCTGATTGCTTAGCCTTATTCCAGTCTAAACCAATATCGGCATCAAAAAAAGTGAGTATGCAGCTGCATGTTTGCAAACTGAACACAATGTATGTATATTTAGAGTGTATAAAAAGATCCCATCTATTTTATTAGGCTATATTTACAAGCCACCAGGCATTTTCCTCTCTCCTGGGAGTTTGGAGATAGTCTTCAAATGATCCTTAGCTTTACAAGGCATGAATGTAAATTTGAAGCTAAAACAGGCAGATTCTTGGCAGGGTTTTTCTTTCACTCTGCCCTACGCAACCATCACTGCAAACCCGGGCCAATGTCTTTGGCTGTGAAAAAGAGCTTATAAAAATAGTACCACAAGGTTTTGTGCAGGGTGTGTGGCCATAGTCACGTTAAAAGAATAGCGCGAGTATTATTATTACAATAAGCTGTCTACACAAAGAAGTTGCTCAAGTCAAACGATCACTTTTTAAGAGTTAACAATTACTATAGGACTGGCCCATATTCTCAAGAATAATTGTTGTACTACATCAAAAAATGAAAGATCACCCGCTTCTAAGGGTTTCTGAAGTGTTGCAGTCAGATTCCCATCTCTGTTTGTGTATGAACTGGCTCTGACAGGGGAGAGCAAGGCGAGATCTCTCCTTTTGCGGTTACAGGATAACAGCAGAGCTGCTTCCTGGAGACCAAGGCATTCTCCAACCTGCAGACACCCAAACCGCCACGCAGCAGGATCTGGCAAGGGTATCCATGCAGCCACACCCACTCCAGTCCTCTGCTCCAAGGGTCTGCCTCAGTAAGGTGGTGCGAATCAACGCCCGAGTTGCACCCTTTCTGTAAATAGTGAGAACAGGACTGAGAAAGGAAAGGTCCCATCTTTGCCCAGGGTAATTGCGACAGCTCATTTATCTTCGGGACCTGCTTTGGATGTTGGCAGTTTAAGCAAAGAACTTGCCCTTCCACAATTAAGCTGGTCCCATAAACAACCAATTTAAAATCGGGTGGATAACTCTTACCTTACAACACAGGAGACAAGCACAACATTGGGTAAAAAAAGTAAAAACCCTGATTAAAAAAAAGTAAAAGGTAAAAACTGTGACCAAAAAAAAAAGTAAAAAGTAAAAACTGTGAGAGTAGTATTTGGAGAGAATGAAGAGTTGGAATATGGTCCAATATATCTTACATTGATCAATAGTGAAAAACAGGGTTTATTTTCTATCACAGTGATATCCTGCACTAAAAAACACAGTCTCTTGAAGTGACAATTAGTTACATTGGGGTGAAAGTTGTATCTACATTTCGAGAGTTCTCTCAGTGTATTGGTAGGGTGGGTAGTAAAATATCATGCTACTTCTGTTCCTGTTTGAACACTTCTCATCCTGCCTGAACATGTGTTTTCATTCTTGGAAACATCTAAATTTTATTCAATATGAATTCTTTGTTATCCACCATAAGACCTTCTGGCACTCGAAATTTATTTTAAAGAATGATTAATAAGGTTGAATGTTCCAACCTTCTGCATAGCAGAAGGCAGTATTCAAATTTACTTCAAGGTGCACCGGGTCAGATGGTGGGTAACTGCTGCAGAATCTTGGCTATTCTGGGCTGGCTGCTGCTAAACCAGCAAGGTGGCAGGGTAATGTTGATTAGACACATTTCATCTGCCCACCTGAAGACAGACACACCAGTGCTTTCCAAGAACCGATGACCCGCGGATATTCGACAACTATAAATGTTTTGAAGGTATGTTACATACTGCTCTTCACATGGGCAGCAGCATGGTTTGATGCCAGGTTTTAAACTCCCCTAGGCTTTTGCAGCAGCCCCAAAATACAGCAGGTGCAGAAACACAGCAAGAAGTGCCAGAGACATTCAAGGTCAGGCTGGGTGGGACTCTGAGCAACCTGGTTGAGTTAAAGATGTCCTTGCTCACTGCGGTGGGGGGATGGACTAGATGGTCTTTAGAGGTGCCTTTCAACCCAACACATTCCATGATTCTGTAATACTGTTCTAATTGGCACAGCAGGCTGAGAGGAAGGATGGGAAGCAGCACTTCTCCCGAGCACCTGGAGGTAGGGAAGAAAGAGGGAGGCAGTGAGTGGGCAGCCAGGGATCTGGGTGTGCTGAGTTGAGCTGTTGTGTGGGTGGGAGGGGACTTCCCTTCACCAGGACTGCCCCCAGCTTCCTTTGGCAATGGGAGCTCGCAGAAGGATGTTGCACAAGAGCCATCCTTGGATGGGGTTAACTTTTCTCATTGCCGTGGCTGTAGCTAAGGAAGAACTGGGAAAAAAAAAATAAATTAATGAATTAAGACGTTTCAAGAGCGGGATCTCATGAAACATTATACCCCTGAATTAACACATGCGACTGCCATGAGGATCTTGGTGGGACTGATGATATTTACTTGGCCAAATGCTTAATTATGGGAGAAAAACAGATTCAGAATTTGATACTTCTTTAAATAAACCAAGAATTTCTGTCTCTTTCAAACAAAGCCAAAGCTCTTTGAATTGCAGATTTCAAAAGTGCAAATAGGTTTTTCTACAGTTTATTCTGTTCCCTCATTTAAAGACAATGTTTCGGTTAGTTTGACTGCAGTTGGTACTTGCGTGGCTAGGAGCCAGCTGCCAAGAGACTGTACAGATTGATGGCAATTGGAGAGAAAATTAGAGGGGGGAAAAAAGGCTATGCTTCTTCAACCTTTTTAATAAGGTGCAGGAAATTTATAATGGCAAATACATTTAGAGACTTGTTATTCAAAAGCCTACATTAACTAATTAATGGAAAAATCATGATTTATTTAAAGAGAAGGGGCAAGACTAGGAGATAAATTACTGCTCAATATCCCCTTTTACACCATACTTTCTCCTCAGTGGGAATTGTTTCTATCAGCAGTAAGAATGAGATGTAACTAGAAAATTATCTCTTGCCATCATTTGAGTCCTGGTTTATTAAGGAAAAAAAAAAAAAAGATGCTTTTGGTATCTGCAGATGTTCTCAGCACGGAAGAATCCTAGCTTGGTTTGTCCCCACCATTGCCCTGTCACCAGATGCCTTTTGTCAAAACAGGGATATCCTTGAGGGAGTTGCATGGTCTGCAGACTAGTCAATAAATGAATCAAGATGAGCTTGTGTGAAATGAGTAGTGTGGTGCCAGCTCCAAAGTTATCACAGTGCCATGAGCAGTGCCCCGAAGGTGTATATTAACTAAGTAGTCTTGTGAAAAAGATCAGCAAGGCACTCTTTGCACAGTTGGACACACCAACAGCAGACGCTCTAGCTGTTAAAATCCCAAATTTTATTTTACACTCAACTGTTCTGGACAAAAGAAAAGTGTGGTTACTCCCAATGGTACAGTTTCTGCTGATTTTAAATGTGAAGAGCTTTCCTGGAAGAGGTTGTTGGTCTCACAGAGGCTGCAGAGATGACAAAGGGCCTGTGTTCATCACCTCAGGGGTGTTGCTTCTCATCTCTGCAGCTGTGAAGACAGCTCTTGACCAGCTCTGCATCTGGACAGGTCCCTGCTGCTTGGCTGGGAAAAGGGCTGCACCACATCTGTGCCTTCTCATCACAGAATCACAGAACCACAAAATCACAGAATGTTAGGGGTTGGAAGGGACCTCAAAAGATCATCTAGTCCAGCCCCCCTGTCAGAGCAGGATCACCTAAAGTAGGTCACACAGGAATGTGTCCAGGTGGGTTTTGAATGTCTCCAGAGAAGGACACTCCACAACCTCCCTGGGCAGCCTGTGCCAGTGCTCTGATACATTGCTGATACAGTGCTCTCCTACATTCTTGTGTGCAAGCATTAAAAAATGCAAAGAGAAAAAATGAAATGTGTTCAAAATGACCTTTTGGATTGTCAAGGTGACCAGCTCACTATCATGTAGGTTGCCCACAGAAATTGTGGATGCCTCCTCCATGGAAGTGTCCAAGGCCAGATTGGGCGAAGCTTTGAGCAACCTGATGTAGTGGGAGGTGTCTCTGCCCACGGCAGGGGAGTTGGAGCTAGATGATATTTAAGGTCCCTTCCAACTCAAACCATTCTGTGATTCAGATTCTATGTTTCAGTCAAAAAGCAGTTTATTTGTATGTTGGGGGAGCCCGTGTCCATATTGGTTTGTGCTTCAGAGGCTTGAGTCCAGCCTCGAAAGAAGTAGAGGGTTGCATCCAATTATAACTACTTCAGTGCATGGGGACAACTGGGAAAATTAGCAAAGGGAAGTGGGAAGGAATGAAACTCCAGAAAAATATTACAACAAACTGTTCACTCACTTCTGCTTGGGTTGTTTGTGCAACTACAGTCTAAAAAACCCAGCAAATCCCATTTAAGATTGGAAGCGATGAAGTTACTCTATTGACATTTTGTACCATATGAAAGGAACGTTTTCTGCATTTTTATGGGGGTTTGTTTTTTAAAGGAAATATTAATTGTAGGGGAATTTCTTGTGGAGCAGGGGCACGGTGTCCCTTTAAAGGTGTGGACAACCCAGCTTAGGCCTAAACAAAGGCTCTGTCCTTGAAGCTGCCTTGGAACACAGGGAGGAGGAGGTTTTATCTGTTTTGTGAAGAGCCTTACCGGGGGGAGAAGGGGGGGGCGAGAGCCTCCTGCATTGGGCACTAACCAATAAAACGCTGGCGCATGTAAACCTGTATCTGACCAACTTGGTTTTAGGGGCAGGCGCGTGGACGCTGCTTAACTGTATAGATTGGGCTGTCCGGAGCAATAAAGGAGAACAACTTGTAGCCATATCGGTGGGATTTGTCGTTGTCTTGACCGGCTCTCCGACGGGACCCTCTTCAATTAATGAAATGTATTACACACATAAGGCCCACTTCTGCTTGTACTTTTCCTGTTAGCATGGAGTTGTTCCAATGCTCTTCAAGTCAACGGGAGGATTATCACAGTGACAGGACTCGTCTGGACCCACAGGAAAATGCAGGGAGTGCTGGCAAGGAGACAGAAGAAGTGTGCTGAGTAAGGTCATTTGTTATCTCTCCATGATGTGAGCAGCTGTGTAGTGACTCTGTTGCAGAATCATATCTGTAAACCAGAGACTATAACTACAGTATCCTGTTAGGCCATTTCTGGGAGAAGATTTTTTTGAAGTTTCCAAAAAATGCCCCAAACAGTAAAATTATTAATTAATTATTTTATTTTAGAGGAGTTACCATGTTTCCTGTAGTTCTTCTCTTGGTTTCTTATCATAGCTGTGATACAAAGGAGCATTCAGTAACGTACTTAATGCCTGCCTTCCCAGAGTACTCTTCATTGTTGTTTTATTTTTTTTCTAATTAGACATGCAGATATAAATTAGGGCATATGGGCCAAGTCCAATGCTATTAAATTCAAGAGTGAGACTATGACTTCAGGGGATGTTAAATCAGTCACTTCAGCCAAACATTGAAATTTCAGTGTTTTCTTGTGAAGTGTTGAAATGAAGGAATCGGTCTCAGATCAGATCCAGCTTTCTTGACTGTTTTTCATCCTTGGCTAAGCCTTCAAACGGCTTCTGTTGAAAATACAAGGTTTGTTACTGTCTCCAACATGAAGAGAGTTGGTTAATTTCTGAGGAGTCGTAGCATGAACAGTCTAGAAAATGAAACTCAGAAGTGAATATTTTTCTTGTGTTGACACTCTGCTTACAAAAGCTCAGCCATGTGTGAAGAAGTGGTGCTCCATGTAAATAAGTACATACACTATGAACTGTGGTTGGCAACATTTAATAATGCTGCAATATAGGCATGGAACATACGTTTTAGTCCTAAACTAAATGATGCTATTTCTTATGAACTTTCAATAAGAAATCCCTAAAGGGTTAAAACTTTAGATTGATTGCTATATTTTTGGGTTGTTTTCCTTTATTTTTTTGGTTCTCCTGCAGAATGACCTTCAGCATGCATAATTCTCACTCCCAGACAAATTAAGAAGGGAAAAAAAAAAAATCCCTTTTGGTAACAAGTATTTTGTAGCAAAACACGTATTCACACAATAGAAGTATTGGCTAAGAGAGCTGGGAAATTTGACCCAAATATCTACTGAGAGGTGAGCAATAGTAATCAACTAGCACACTATCTGAAAAGTAAATTATGCATCCAGCCAGACTAACTATGCTAAAATGAGTGGCAGGAGAAGATGTCAAGATTTTTTTCTTTATGACCTCCACTGGTATGTGTTGATTTTTTTGGCACTGCCCCAGGCCCCAAGTGTATACAGTTGAACAAGGGGAAAAGGCAGCAGATTTTATTGATTCATAATATGGCTTGCTGTAATGTTCTGAGAGAAAACAAAGGGCTTATGTTAGCCATAAGGTAGTGTAATATATATTTAACTGGTATAAATTATAAGGTTGTCTCTCCTTAAAAGTATAAAATATAAGGTTGTTTCAGAGAGAGTCTGAAGTAAAAAATGATTAAAGCACTGTCCAAAGTAGACAAATTCATCAAACAAAACCAGTTATTAAAGGAACACAAACTTATGTATGAATTATTTGCTTCTGCTCAGTTTTACCAAAGGCTGCTAACCATTCCCAGTCCAAGATGAAGGGCGATTTTGTACTGAAGACAGCACCATGGCGCGTGACGTACTGCAGAATGGATCAGGTAACTTGACTCAGTTTTTCTCCTCAATGCTCTTTGCAGCCGTATTTCCGAAGAGCGGGGAGCATCATTTTCTCTAAAAGTTGGGTTCCTTTTGACTTAATACAATGTATAGATCCAAAAAACTTCCAGAGATCCCTGCGTCTCTCTCTGTGTCCTCTCCTGTTGTGTGCCCATTAATGTCCTTGAGCACCAGCAGAGCTTGATGTGGTGGATGCACCAAACCGTTGTGGTGCGTTTGTGTATGGGCAGATCAAAATGTAAAATCATTGTCAGAGGGAAGTCAGAGCATCACTTCTGGGTTTAAATGGGTCTTCACAGTGCCTTCAGAAGAAAAAGCAACAAAGGCTGAAGACTGGAGTGGTTGCTGCTGTGTAGCATCCAGGGTCTCGATGTGCCAGGAACCTGCTCCCCTGGGGCAATCAGTGAGTTGCTCTGGGATGAGTGTAGGGCAATCAACTATGAGACAAGACAGAAGCATTTGGTTGAGTAAAGGTCATGATGAGCCAAGGGTTATCAGCATCTTAAACTGTTTGTAGCCATTCCAAAACCTGTGCTACCTCCTCTAAGCACCAAGAAGATAGTATTTCTTGGGAAAAAACTGTAATTTGTGACATACACTAATAATTTTTAGGTTGGAATTAATATGACCAAAGTAATAGGGCTCCAAACCTAACCAACTGAATATAAATCCTGAAGTTATACACACAGCATGAAGCACTGTAGAATTTGCCAAACTAGCTATCTAAAATGTAGCTAAAAAGGGTTATGGATATCTAGGGTGAAATTTTTGGCTCTCTGTAAAGAGTGGGAATTCTGCAATTGATCTGAACAAGGCTAGAATTTCTCTCTCCTTAGACTCCCTTCTCTGCATCTTTTCATTTTATTAGCCATTCTCCTTGCTGTTTTCATGCATTTTTATTTTACATGGAGACGTATTATGTCAGAATATAATATTTCACAATCAGCAAGACACCCGCCCACCCCGTCTTGCAACTGCAGTTGTAGTTGCCCGTAGGGAAGTAGCGAGTGGCTAATGGCCAGCAAACTGCAGTGCTGAGGAGGGGTTACAAGGAGCAGAGGAAGAAAGGGGCCCCTGCCTCGCATTCTTCCACGTGAGAGTCAGGGAGAAGCTGCAACCATCTGTGCTCTTAGGCGCTTCCTTCATGTGCTCTAAAACTGGCTGCTGCAGTGGTCATTCAGGCTCTTTTTTTCCCCAGTTGTTATCCAGAGTGAGCTGTGGGAGTCTGATTCTTCCTCCAACCCACTTGTTGCATGTGTTGACCATGGAGCTAATGGCCCTGCTCCTAAAGTGGAGAGGCAAGTGATCTGTGCTCCTTTTGCAGATGTCTTTTACAAAGGGTGTTTCACACACGATATATAATACTCGCCTGGGGGGAAGCACAGGTAGTAGCTGCACATAAAAAACAAGTAGCTGCACAGAAAACTACTTCTCTGGACCAACCCCAGTTTTCTGCCTTATTGGAGAAAGGCTCCATCTCTTCCTTTGGCAAATCTTCCAACTTATCCATCGCTATTCTTAATTCTCTGTAACAGAGACTTTGCCTTTAGTAAAAGAAGCAGCTCTGTGAAAATGCACTTAATACCTTCGCTGCTCGTGTTTCTCTGCTAGCTCTTGTTAACGGTTTAAAGGAAGCTTTCTCTGAGTACAGAAGGGTTTCAGGAGGCACCGTGTAGAATGCTTTGTGCACCCCTTCACTCACAGCTGTGGTCCCAACAAAGCTGCAGTCCTCAGTGGCATTGCACTGTATCATGTTGTATTTGCAATCCTTCTGGAATGCTTTTTTTCCATACACTTTATCCAGATTCTGGTCATATATTATCTGCCTGACAACTCGACACCTATAAAAATTTATGAATTTGCATTAAAACCAATACTTGATTATGTCAGTGTTTATGAGGCTTCCCATGAGCCCTATATTCTTCAGTTGAAGCTAGCTATAGCCCCTCATAATAATAATAAACCAGGCCATATTTCACCATTTCTTTGTTAACATGACTCACTGCTAGCAATTACAGTAGCTACCAGCTCACACTTTTGTTGATTTTAAGGATTTGCTGCCTTGTAAGGGTCTTTTCTGATCTAAACACATGCAGGCATATATTCAGTGGGCTTCCTTAACTGGACTAGAAATAGCTGTGGGTACATTTTTCAGTTTTCGGGAAGTAACGTCTATCTACTGTTATTCATGCAGAAGTGTGTAGTGACTCATAATGAATGCATAATTGTGGGTTTATGTACTGATAATAAGAAAAAATTGACACCACTAGGTCCATTGTATTTGCAAATGCTCTGGATATGGAGACTGACAGAAAAAATAAAGAAGAAAAAGCAAATATGCTTCTTCCTCCCACAGTAACCCTCTACTTATTTACGCCCCTTACTTGTCTGGATCAGCCCTAAGTATTTCATTCTGGGGCTTGATAGAGAACTTGTGTGGAGAGCCAGCTGCAGCCCATACACTTAAGCAACATTTAAGCCATCTTCTGGCTTCTGCAAGGGAGGGTGTTTCACCTAAAGTTAATATTTTACAGTCTAGTTTTGGTATTGTGCAATTCTTCTGCCTTCATTAACCAGTTTGTAAAGTCAAGCCAATGTACACAGTAAGACCATAAAGGAGAAGTAAGAATCTAGCATTTTAAATTAGAAGTCAGAGAGTCTGGGGGCTTTCTAATCTTTAATACTAGCAATGGTAACATACTTCTGCTGTCAGGATAACTGTAAGCTGTACAACCATCCAACTGTACAAGAATCTATGTATGCTTGCAATATAAAGATTCTTGCATCCTAAGAATGAAAAAGTCGTTTTAATATATTTTTTCAGGGAAATAACTTATTTATATATATATATATATAAAAAGATATAATATAAAAAACACATCCACATTATCCTAGTTCAGGATAACCTAATTATTACAAAGGAAGAACATGGAGGGGCACAAGGAGTATGTGTGAAAACACAGGAGCAAATTCCATATAACTTCCATTTCTTTCCTTCCCATAACACACAGGTATAATATTTCTGCAATATGAGAACTCCACAGGGATAATTTTTGCTGGTTTGAAGGACGAGCTTGATAGAAGCTGACTCCAAAAATTATAGCTGTACATAAATTTACAACTCTTAGAAATGAATATATAACATTTACACAACTTTTAGCCAACAGTTATATAGCATTGTAACATATTTTATGGAGACGTAGAACTATGATGTTTCTTGAACATTTTAGGTCCTTCTGTATCTCCAGGAAAAGAACAGATGAGTTATGCCTAAGTTTAAATTATTCTGAAGTTTTAAGTTTAACAGATTGATACAGTACCAGCACTAGTCCCCAAAGATTTTTTCATGCCTCAGAATACCTTGTACGACTTAATTGTCTCAAGATATCAGTGTAAAAACCCTTCAGAATGATAGGTCATATTTTTTCCAAGTCAGATTAAGTTCCACAGTTCCAAACCTATAGAAAGCATTTATTGCATTTGCAGACTTTGAGATTGCTGGCAACAGCACTGGGTTGCATTTTGGAAAGAACTGCAGGACATATTCCCCCAGCCTGTACAAAAAGCAAGGATTTAGGCAATGGAGCAGAAGGGGAGAGAAACTGGTAGATTAATTTATGGGTACAGACAATCCTATCATTCATACAAACTCCAGTGTTCTAGAGCAGTCTTATAAACCTCTTCTGATATTTGTACTGTCAAAAATGTGGGCAATGAAAGATCAATAATTTTGAAAATTAGAAAGATGAATCATGTAAAAGGTGGGATCTATATTCACAAGAGCAGTTAAAAACCATGTAGGTCAGGAGAAGGTAGTTGTTGCTCCTTTACACCTATTCCAGTAGAATAATTAAACAACCTTACTCTTTTATTCAAAACACAGTTTGGAATTTGTATCTTCCATTTTGTAAGAATGTTTCCTAACTGATGAGATGGTCAGGATGTTGTACTCAAATTTCTGCTTTAAAGATTTCAGGAAAGTTGCTGAATGCACATTTTCCTTTACCACAGAGTGCTCTGACCTACAGGATAGAGAGTATAAAAACGCCGGGATTATTTCTTCCTCTCCCTTATTCTTGCGCGTGTGATGGGTTGTGAATCTTGCCTTTTACTTCTTTTGAGGGTTTCATGAGCTTGATGCAATTCTTGCCCATAGTTCCTGTGGTGTGGATATGGTATCCACTCATTCAGATACATACATGGAAGCTGAAATACAGCACACTCCAGCTTGTGCTCTCATGCTCGCTCTGCTACTCTCAAGATAGTTTCTGCACGGCTGCGTGAAGGTCTTAAAGAGGTATTTGGATGACCGTGCAAAGCTGACCCACAGTCTAGCTGTATAATTAGCTATATAATTAGTAAATACACGATTTATTTCACTGACATAAATCATGTTGGTTTATAGAAAGAAATAATCGAGTTAGTATCATTAAATTTTATAAAATACAAGAAACTAATTTCAAGGTCAAGATGGAAATGGCCTTTCTTTTAATTATTTTGCTGTTACAGACTTCCTTTACTTTTATGGTCCTATAACTGTTAACTACGGACAGTTGTAATCTGAAATATGATCCTGTGTCTCTGAGTAAAACTGGAAAGATCAGTATTAGGAGCTATGCTTTATATTTGCTAGTAAGAGCTTGTAACATCTCCACCTTGTGGCTGTTTCTCTGAGTAATGAGCCTAGACTGCCGCGTCTCAAATAGTGGGTTATTTTGGCTCTGGGACTCCAGGTTCTATGAACAAAACTATCATTCATCGAGCAATTTTAGCTAAGAGATTCTTGAAAATCAAGGGGGTTTTTAATGTTTTTTAACAGACATTCTTAAAATTTTATATTCGAGACAACATCAATAATTAAAGTCTGGTACAAGGGATCACAGAAGAAATAAACCTATAGGATGACTGAAACTGTCCTGCTTGAAAAGAAATGTTTCTTACTTTAAAAATGCCATTAAATCAAATAATAAGATGACACAAGAGTTGAGTCAAGAGGATGAATTATCTTTTCCTTGTCAAAATATTTGCAAGTATCCTACATTTGATGAAAAGAATGCACATTACACACAATAATATTCACCAAGTCAAGCAGGAAAGTGTTATTGTTGCTGTTTCACAAGGGAAAGCTAACTGAAGACAGAAAGTACCCTTTCACAGTGTCACAGAGTGAGGCAATGATGGAAAATAAGAGTAACCCAGACTTTCTGTTTTACAGTCCCTGGCATTTTAATGTTAGGTCTGCCACCTAGATTTGCCCTATTAACAATATTGGGAAATTGTCTACTCAATTCTAAGAAACCTCAGATCACAGGTGTTAATGCAGCACAAGTTGCAGAAATTGACCTGCTTTTTGTTTTTTAACTTCTATAATTTAGAAACGCAAGAAAAATGTCCTAGGATATTTCTGGTATTTCCCTGATCATAATCAGCCAGGAAAAATAGGACATAAGATCTTTTGTGCTATTTTGTCACTTCCTGAACACACCAGAATTTTAAAATGCCAGGATATGCAAATAAATGTGATTATGTTATCTAGGCTTTCTAAAATGTCAGAAATACTTTGGCTTGATATTACAGATTAAGGTGTCCCCATCTCTTACTTCCCAGCTCTAGTTCTCATTGTAAGCCTGATTTTATTTTCTCCTATTTATTACTTCACCTTTCTCCATAGAAATTTTCCCTGGTTTTATTGTAGTCACTGTAACTTCATCTATAGTGTATCACTTGCAAAAAGCTACTCAGTAGCCTTTTGTAATGCATTACCTAAAGGGAATACGATAATCTGACACGACGTTATGAATATAAGCAGCATCATTCCTTCTTTGTCGATTTGTGGAGATAACCTCAGAGCTGGAAAAGCTCTAGTCACTGACCCTCTTTTGCAGGGGGAGATGACAGAGGAGGAGGGGTTGTCCCCCTCACCTCGCGGAAAGCAGTACCTTTCTTTAAAGAAAAAGTAAAGTAACTTCTGTGGTAGGATCTAAGGCACCCGGGATGCCCCATTACACTCCACTGATGTCTCTTTCCATTTCCGTGACTCATCCTGAGACAGACAGTGGTACCCAAAGTGCCCTTTCTGTTCCCCAGTCCCTCTGGGCTGTGTGCAGTCCCTGAGCTGAGAGAAACCACAAATGAAAATGAGTACTTGTCGATCAGTAGCAAGCATGAAACTTGCTCTTTTTTTTGTTGGTTTTTTTTTGTTTTGTTTTTTAGTTTTTTAGTTTTTACTGTCAGAGCTCTTTTTTCTGCCTTCAGTGTCCTATTGAATATTTATCCAGTGAAGGTCTAACCTGGGAGGACTCAAATGTTCAAATACATCTCTTCTAGCCCCAGGCACTGCAAGTAGCAACAAAATTGCCTCTAGTCCAAAGACTAGAAAATAAGATTTTTTTTTTCCTCCTATCTGAATAGCCTTCTGTAGACATCTAAACTTAGGTGGTGTGATTCCATGTGGCAGTCATGCAAAAGCATCAGTTTGGGCACAACTATGGTTGTATACTCTGAGAGCTGGTAAAAAAAAAAGTAATTTTATTCTCCTGTCAGAAGTGACTTATCTCAGTGGGCATGTGAATAAGATTTTGTATCACTAGAAAATGCTTGGTAATCAAAAAATCACCCAAAGTGTTAGAATAAATTGCGCTCCGTGCAGAATGAGACTGACAAAAGTCTTGGAAAGCTTTTGTTAAATTCAGAAATTGGCTGAGATATAAATCTGACAGGAAGAAAGGAAGAGGTTTTCACAACAATAACAAGGGTTACACCATGTGCATTATGTAGCCTCTGCTTCCTAAGGAGGAGGTAGGGTTTTGAGGTGGGGAAAACAAGCTGGAAGGAGGAGCTGCAAGGGTGGTGGATGATGAGTAAAAGTGGTGAATGTGGTGAATGTGACCAAACATGGAACAGATTACTCTAGCTAAATATAGATGTCTTCACTGTAGATGTCAATATCTGAGCTGTTGTCCCAGACTCCTTAAATGAGCATTCTCAAGAGATTACTCAGAGAGGATCTATTCCTTGCTCATAACTTCACACAACTGCTTTCTTGCTGTCAGCATGTGAGCTAGTCATGGACTTTATAGTCAGTACAGAAGAGGAGGCACTCTGAGGGCATGGTTAATGCCCCCAGGAAGTAGTCACGTAAAGTAAATCATAGACAAACCATGCTAAGTTTTTCTTTCCTCTGTTGACCACAAAGAGAACGCAGACTGATGTCTCAGACATAACATTTGAAGAATGGTCTATGATTTAGGCTAGAGAAAACTGCACAACTAGTCTCTGGAGGATCCAGATGAAGCTCTCTTCTCACCAGTGAAAAAAACCTAGAACTTGCTGAAGGATTACCACTCCAGAGCTGTGATGCCACCTGCCCTGGCCACCCTTGTCCCCAGGTGTTGGTTGCTTAGCATGTTGTAATCCCAACTCTGGTGTGCAGAGCTGCCCAGACCATTTAGTAATCTTTTTACAGTTGAGCGCTGATGATAGGAGACTGAGTTCAATGACAGTGTGTGATTTCTGAAACAGAATACCCCAAACAGAAAATGTGGTTCTGATGTGTGTTCCTTCATGCACAGTACAGTTTTGATCACCATATGGTGACTAAGCCATACTGCTCCGCTTTGCCGACATGATTTCAGAGCGCTACTGTATTAAATAACCACAGACCTTTGAAGAGCAGATCAGTTGAGGGATGGGTGGGCAAACTTTAAAAGGCTAAAAACGTTTGTTCAAATAACACATTCAGATGCCTATTGGGAAGTAATTGGTCCGGAAATCAAGCCTCAGTGCCTCCTTGTCTCAGACATTTGCAATGCTGAGGGAAAACCACACCTTTCAAACTCGTCCTCTGCCGAAGTTCAGCAAGGCTCCAAAAGAGATTTTTGAAACATTAAACTTTTCAGAATTTTTTTCCAAGAGGGAAAATTTCACCCCATTCTGTTTGAAGAAGTCTGCCTGTAACTAATTAAAAGCAGCATGCAGCACATGCTGCAACAGTGCCGTGGTCGCCAAGCCCCCTAGGTGGTCCCGAAGACCACAGGCATTCGCCTACTGTGGGCTCCAGCAAGCGAGGGCGGGCAGCAACGCTCCCGTGGACAAGAACGTCCCAGCAGCCCCGATTCAGGCATGCTGTTGATGAAGCCAGCTGGAGCCGTGCCTCAGCGAGGGCTGCAAGGTTTGGCCCTGAACACTTCCAAACGGGACGGATGCTTCAGCCCAGAAAAGGCTCCGCACAACAGGCTGTCGCCCCTAGATCCGCTCGATGCTAGTAGCATGCGGATATCGCGTTAGTCTGCCGCCACAGGGTGGAATAAAATTGATGTTAGTGCCAACTGTACTCGTTCAGCCAAACCCTGCTCAAGCCTTAACCATCCGGTAGACTGAGAAATGTTTAGAATGGTCAAAACATAAAATGTTAATTTTCAATCAGTGAATGGGTCTTAACTAGGTTCTAGGGGGTTGTGGGCCGTGTGCATATACGCACAGAATTGTGTTACCCAGAGCGTAAATTAAGGAAATAAGAACAGTCAACTCTGTGGTGTTCAACATGATCTGATGGAGACCATAAAGGGATATAGCTTGCTCTCTGACTCCGTTCAGCTCTCTGTAAAGTAGAAACAGCAGCATTTCCCTTCCAAGCTGTTCTGAGGTTTGGCTGGTCACCTGCTACAGCACAGCTTGCAATACTGATGGTGGGCAATATTAACTGGGGTAGAGCAATATGCTGATAAAAGGTCTGAAAGCAGGGGTTTTTTTGGTGTTGAAGAGAACTTAATTGCTAGCGTGACATACAACCACACTGACTATGGAGATTTAGATCTATTATCCTAGTTTTTACTGAAAGTCACTCCCTGCAGCCAAGAAAACACAAATACTGTTTTTTGGCATTTATCTGAAATTCATACTTCATCTGCTAGAATATGTATTTGGAAGTATTCGACTGAACACTTAAAGTTCAGAATTTGAAATTTTCTGAAATGGAACTTTTATACGGATGATGCTAGGAGTCTAAAAGAAAACAACTTTCTTTTTGTAATTAAGCAGAACAGCTATTTATACTGCTGGCTGCATTCCAGTACAAAGTGCACTCATGGCATCAATTTAAAGGGCATATATTGGAGGCAAACACAGAAAAGTGTTTTGGAAAGAGGTATGAACTAAAAGTTTCTGAAGTGCCCAAGTCTCTTCAAAGAGTGAAACTTCAAGGACACTCAGTTGACTTTGAAAATTTTACCCAGGCTTACTAGACACAGAAGATGACTTAAAGTTAGTTGTGACCATCTGTATATGCAGGCAATTCCACGCTTTTGGGATAGGTTTTATTTCAGTTACTTCAGATATACTTGCCCTTTTTCCTGTGTTAGAAGGAGGTCCAACTTTATTTAAACAAAACAAAGTTCAGCAGTCCTGAGTCACTCCTCGATAGGAGACTCTGAAATTTCTTTATCCTTTTTAGTATGAATATGTGTCTTTCTTCTTGCAAATGTTAGCTTCCATACTTACTTCTCTTTAGGTGTGTAAGGCACACTGTTAAGAACACCTATCCTTAGGAGAGCTAAGCATTTTTTTCTCTGACATTTGCTGTTTCGGCCAGCCTAAAGAGGAAAAAGCCTAAGTTTGCCCTCGAGTGTGTACATTTTACTGCATAGCTGAAACCAAATTCTGCATGGAAACATTTTATCAACTACCTTATTTTTCTACACATTCCTGGAGGACCTGCAAAGGAGGAGCTTGTCAGCTAAATTGAAAACATACTAATAAAGTTAAAAAGTTAATGGGAGATGTTTGCAATTTCCCAATAATTTTCCTAGTGACTTAAACTCGAAATAACTGTGTATACTTCTGCTACTGTTTTCCTTACATCTTTGTATCAAATGACATGCAGAAGAATTAGTGCCGGATATCTACCATTTGTCGCACACCTATCAAATTATAGTTTTTCTCTGCAAACTTACAGTTCAGGTGGCCAGATCTCTGTTTGTCTGGGAGGCTATTTTCAATTACTTATAAGTAATAATGTGTGTTTTATAACTCAAACCACTTGTGTAAATAGAGTTTAAAACCTTGTGACTGAGGCAATAAAATAGAAGCAAAGGTTTAGCTGTTGTAACCTACTACACAGACCATTTAAGGGCAGTGGCTGAAATATAGTTCCACACTCTGGGCCACTTTTGTGCTAACCAGACAATATAAAAATACATTTTTCCCTATAATTAGCATGAATATTATCCTAATAAAGCAGCTGTAATGACTTCTGCTGCTTTCAGTGAGTCCTTGCTAATTGCTGTGAACCAAGACACTTCCACAGGCTCTGCTAAAGGGTATGGGCTGACAGTGTTACCTTTGCCTTATATCTCCAGGCTTGGAAAAGGGGGGCATTTAAATACAGGATTTTATTGTAAGGCTTCAGAGAAGAATAAATCAGCAGGGCTTGGTTAAGGCTGTCTTCCGTCTCTTCTTTCCACCTCTTCTTTTACTATGACTAGACTGTCTTATTTGAATATCACATGGCTGGTCATGTATTTATACCAGCTGATGCTGTACATCACTGGCATCTGGACTGGAAAGTCAAGAGAGAAATAGTTTTGATGAACTTACTAGCAAGGTCAGAGTGTATCTTTTGTTTTTCCGATCCCTTTCAAACTAAAATTTTCTGCTCAGGCACCTATTTTATAAAATTTGTGTATTTGCTAGACCTTTTTGACCTCAGGAAAAAAAAAAAAATGATAAAGTGACATCTTATTCCTTTCTTTTATCTGCCTTATGCCTCCGAGAACATTCCTCTGCATTCTTGCCTCTGCTGATAACATCTTTTCTAGCTGCTAAAGAGCTGACAGCATATTACGGAGGTTGCACTGTACTGAACCCTTCTCATTTAGGTTTGGCCCGAATGCCAAGAACGTTGGCCTTTTCTGTATTTAATATGGCTTAGAAGAGGAATCTTTCCAAGTCTTAATTTAATCCATTGCTGAACCTTCTCATCCTCCACCACTTTCCCTTGCCTTCAATCTTCTAGCACTCCTAGTTCAATGTAAGGGATACAGACACCCTACATTACCTGGCATATCCTTTCATGTGTATCCAGGGGATTCAGGAATTCTTTTGAATTCCTTAAGTGCTGTTGTATTTATACTACTAGTCAGATTCCTTTATCAGTTTCTGGTATCAGTCTCTGTTTAAGGATTTAACAGTCTGTTAGTATTAGAAGCTCATTTCTTTCCCATACAGCCTTCTTTTTACCTGTTGACATTTGCCTGTCAGTTCTTTTGACAGAACATTTTTGAATGAGGACTTGGCCTTCTCATAAACTATACAGAACAGAAACAGAAACATGCAATATAATTTAACTTTTTCACTTCTCTTTGTTATGAATGGGTACATCTAATAATATTCCAGGCCAACTACCTTGGTTGTACTCTGTCTATTTGGTTATTTTTCATACAAGAGTGATCAAAACTGGCAAAATTTGAATTAAGTTTTATCATCTGGATTGTTTCTGAAGCATAGAATTGATTCACGTAATAGCTGCCTTTGGGTTTGGTCAGTTTTTTCAGTCATAGTAGATGAGATCCAGCTGAAATATAATGTTGTGTTCTGTTCTGTCCTATTCTATTCTGTACCAGATGTGACAAAGTGATCATTTTTAGCTGTATGCAAAGTGAGTGATACATTAATTGCCTTTCTGAGCCCTCCTTTTTTTTTTAAAAAAAAAAAAAAAGCTATAAAATAAAATTAAGATAAAGTTCTGGAAGAGTTTTGAAAATTGGTATGTACCATAGAGATTTTTGTAAATAGGTTCTATTTACCATTTAGCACTTTGATTGTCTTCTCAGTTGTAGTGTACTTAAAATTACATTTGCTGCTCACTTGAATGCCAAACTGAAACGTATTTTGAAAGCAGAGTCTGGCTTTGAGCTTGAAGAACTACTTCTATAATATTTGTTCGTAAAATGCTAGCTCACAGTAGACCAATGTTACAACTTTCACAGCTTTTATCCTGCAGTCTTCTACCTGATTTGCCACACATCCTGGTTTAAGAGCACCAGGACAAAAGTTCTCTGACTTGCCCTGGCACAGGGGGCAACCATAATTGCCTGTGGGGAGGAGAGGATGGGTCAGGTGACCCAAATGGACCGATCACAGTGTTCCTTCCCATGGTGCTCAATCCATAAGGGCTCCTAGGAAGAGCCCTTGGGCATTTTGGTACTTGTTGTCCTTGTTTAAGGCTTTTTGTCATCTCCCCTGTGCTGCTGGTTTCCTGTTTCCACACTGCAGAGGAGTATCGTTTGACAGAGCAGGTTGTTTCCACCTGTCCCCTGCTGTGGGTGGCAGAGGCACAGCTCCTCTTCTGTTTCTTTTGGACTGTTATCAGCACTCTGTCCTTGGGCTTTACCATCTGATGCTGAGTCTAATCTGGGACCTTTTTTTTTTCCCCCTTTCTGCTTGGGACCTTGTTGTCATCTCGAAGGTATGGATCCTATATCAACATGTTATCTTGTATCTGTGAGCATATTTGCATTTGTGTATGTCTGTAGTTTGACATCCTCACTGTTACTGTATTTTTTTTTTCACTAAACTGCTTCAAGTTGGGGTGGGTTTTTTTCAGTCTTAAAGCCTCTCTCCCTGTTTCTCCTGTTATACTGCCCTGGGAGGGCAGCTCATGGAGAGCATCTGTCAAAATTTAGTAGCCAGCCCAGCCATAAACTTTGACACTTGGGAAGTGAGGAAGCTGGTTTTGTAAGCCAACAAAACAGAGCCATGTCCTGGGTTGGCTTGCTTACAACAGCTGTTCCCCATGAGAAAAAGTACTTGGATAATGCCTACAGATGTACTTTTCAAATATAAAGATGTAGTTCTCAAAAGTCACTTCTATTAAAACTTATTCTTTTGAGCCAAACCCAAACCATGGCAGTGCTGGGAGTATACTTCCAACCAAACAGCATTAAGCCTATTCTTATTATCCACATTTGTGGAAAACTTCCCAATAAGGGCAATAACACAGCCCATGAGAAAACCATGCCAAGTACATGTTAGGATATAATCTCTGATGAGAAGTCCTATGGTCCCCAGAGATCATTTCCTCGTTCACTCAGCAGATTCAACTCTCCTCATGAAGCAAGCAAATACAATACAATGGAAGGGATCTGCCCTTCTCTTTGTGCTCAGTGTAAGTTTGTCCTATTAAATCCTGAAAAAGAGACTCTTTCAAGCACAAAGACACTCAAGGGGAAGGATGTCCTTTATTTGGATTTACTGTATTGTGCTTCAAGTTAAAGTGGCAGAGATTTTTGGGACGGGTTTGAAGTGTGGAATTAACATGGTGGAGTTTCACTCTTTCGAATTTTATTTTCATTGTTGCCTTCACATATATTTATCTCTTCCCTGTCTGCCTTTTCTTACTCCACTTATTTATCTTCTTGTAATACTGGTAAAAAAAAAGTCTCTTTCTGACCAACATACAGTGATTATCTCATGCCAACCTTCTGCCGGTGTTACACCAGTAAAATTTCCAACTTCATGGGATAAACTTCACAAAGAAAATTCTGTTTTGCAGTCTGTAAGACTTGTAAAATGAACTGAGCAAACAGAGAACCCAACCCTATGTGATCCACTGACAGGGGGCTGCTTGAAGTCCAGCAGTTACCTCTAGAGTAACAGCCAAGAAATGTATAAGCACTCATGGATGAGTCCACATGTGGTGATTCAGAATTTATCTTAGTCATTATCAACACATTTTAGGTGTATTTCTCTGTCAGCTAGCATCAGAGTCTGCTTTTTTCCTAAACACGGTGAGCTGAAAGCAGAGAGGGAAAACTCGGTTCTCACTGTAAATTCTGCTTTTCTAATCCCACTGACCCATGATTATTCATTCATGCTGGGCAGATACCTTACTTTTGAATTGTGTCCATCATATGATTAAAATCTATGGAATGGCTGTTGAGTTCCAACAACACTGACAGAAAAAGAGAGTAGAAATTTCCACTGTCCTTACATCAAAAAACCAAAGGTCTTGCACTAGTTGAACTCTGCAATGTTTGGATTTAATTACAGTAGTCCAAATTCTGCCCTCAGATACACCAGTCAAATTGGGTAAGACTTGGCACAGACATTTTCCAATCTAATACCATGAGGTTTTTTTTATAATACCATGCCAAATAGGGCATAATATATTTTTAGAAACTTTCTCATTTATAATAATAAAATGCTCTTCAAGATAATTCATATTAAAAGAAACAATTATTTTGGCTTACAGGCCATATTTGTAACTATGTGTAGACACTTATTTGGATGCAATTCAGCAGCATGTAAATTCAGAACATGGATGTATGCCACTGGCAGGGATGAAAAAAAATCTCAAGGAAGTGATCTGTTACTCGGTAACTATTGCTGCTTCCTTTTCCTGCTTGCTCAGAGTTCTCTGTAGCTTCACAGAGATGACGAGCTAGAAGGGACCTCTAGAGGTCATCTGGTCTACACTTCTGCAGAAGGAGAAATGCAAACTTATGAAGAGAGACATCTGTCAGTGATAGTTTAATGTATATAGAAAACATTTTAAAATGGGAAATCCCATGCCCTCCCATATTCTTCAGTATTTTTGCAGACAAGACATTTTCCTAACAGATAATTCGAATTTTTTTTATGCAAGTGAAGCAAATTTCTTCTTTTTCTTTCCATACTGTGGTCAGGAGGAACAGCCGAGCATGTGCTATCCCTCGCTGAAAAGTTGTCAGTTTTCCTCCTTTCAATCTCCTCTTTTAGAAGAGACGTCGTAGATAACTTTCAACTTTTTCATCTCATCTATATGCTCATTAAACCTCTCTATTCTTGCTGCTCTCCTTGGGGGTTCTTCCCCAGTTAGCTCCATCACTACCCATAGGTTGCATATAGCTTGTCGCAGTTTGCAGTAGCCTCACGTTATAGACTCACATTTAATCCATAACCATGAGCCTCATGTGCATCAGCCTGTACTAATTGTTTCCTTTGGGCTTTAGACTGTTTCTCCAACTTGGCAAGTTATCTATGATTCTATAACTTGTCAAGATCCTTTGAATTCTAATTTAGTCCTTAAAAAGGGTTTGTGACACGTTTCAGATTACAATGCTCCAGTCCACTATCCAAAACATGAACTTCTGAAGACAGCTGAGCCTAGGTAGATCATGCTTGAATGGTTCCATATTTTTAAGAGTGATTGCTAATTACCATTCAAAAAGTATTAAAAAGTATTTCACATGTTTATGCACCCGCAGTATGACAATTTCACTATAACCTGATTTATTTCATGCAGCATCAAAAGCCTTTCCAAGGACATAGTTATTCTGTGATTTTTCTCCTAACGAGCTAAAAATCAAATTATTTCTTTCCTTGGTTGGATGTATCATTTCCAAGACAAAATTTAAAATGTTGTATACTTAAGGTGTATGCTCCTAAGAAATAACATTGTTAAATCAAAACTATTACTGCTCATACTGTTAACTTGAATACAGGCAGCCTATTTATTAGCTTTGATGAAAAATTATTACAGTTATTAACCTGTAAATCACTGGTGTAATGTTATTTCAGTCATTCTCTGGAAGAGTAGGGGAACATGAACAATGTTTTGAAACTTATTTGTAATGCAACTTGGCATCTTTCTGTCAAAGTCAAAAAGAGACTGTAAGTACAGTAATTCTGATTTATTGCTTTTTATTCCTTTTTCACCAACCTGAAAGCAGAGAATACTCGTTATATTATGGGTAGAAATAGTTGTTTTGCATCAGGCTGCATTATCTCCCCTCTCACCTTCTGCCTTCTCATGTCATTCATAACGGAAGTGTTTTCTAAGCCATGTTTTAAGGAAAGCTGCTACAGTATTGTCCTGTGGAGAACATGGTTTGACGTAGCCCAGAAGGCTACAGAGCTACTGGCTCTACAAATGGTCTCTGATCTCACAAATCTTCTGTCTGAACTTCTCTGACTTCTCCCCCCTCCACTTCACACACTCAGCTTAAAATATATTTGATGAGGGTTTCAGTTTGGTTTTCATTGCAATGATTAGCTCTTTTTTCATTCAAAATTGTCAATAGTTCAATTCAGTGAGTACTGAAATTGGATGATATTAAGCATTTCTGTTGTAATTGACAATGTAATAGGGGGTTTTATTATTTACTCATAATGTCTAGAGTATTTTGTTATTCTGTTTTTTGTTGTGTTTTTTTTTTTTTTTTCCTCCTGGACAGAGTCTCTGCAGAAGTAATAGCACAAAGCTGCTCTCCAATGATTTCTGGAGACAATAATTCCTTGGACACCAGTCAGTTCCACTCCTTCCAGTCAAAGGAGATCTGTTATTTGTGGGTGCTCTGCACCAGAGACAGGTTGAAAACACACAAAGCCTGGCTGGGCAGGGCAGGCAGACCACTCAGTTCATTCCAGCAAGAGAGGAATCTGTCAACACCATCCTTATGAACTACAAAGTGGTGATAAATTTGAGACTTTCCTGACCAGTCTGTTTTCCTAGTGCACAGGCAAGTAAAGCAATTTAGGGAAAATGTAGACTTTTTGTGCAAGGCAGTGTAGATTTAAGGCAAGTGTAACTGAAGTTTCCTATGTGATATAAATCTCCTTAGTGATGTATAAGAGATGGCACGGAATTTGCTATGTTTGCCATAGAATAATAGTACAATTTAAGTTGGAAAGGACCTTTAAAATCGAGTCCAACCATTATCTTTATGAGGAAGTATACATAAGTTTGCCCAGGTATGTTGCCTTGACTCTTTTAAGGGTTAGGAAGTGAAGAGGGTCCCTTCGGAGAGCCGGCCAAGTTAACGATCATCACACCAATATGGCTACAGATCGTCCTCCCTTTATTGCTCCGGACAGCTCAATATATACAGTTCAGCAGTGTCCCCGCGCCTGCCCCTTCACAGAGTTGGTCAGTCACAGGTTTACACGCGCCAGCGTTTTATTGGGCAGTGCCATTCCACTATGCAAGCGGCTATCACCCCCTCTTCTCCCCCCGGGGCCAGCACCTCCCACCAAGCATCTCGCAAAGCTCTCACAAAACAGATAAAACCTCCTCCTCCCTGTGTTCCAAGGCAGCTTCAAGGACAGAGCCTCTGTTTAGGCCTACGCTGGGTTGTCCACACTTTTAAAGTTATACCGCACCTCTGCTCCACAAGAAATTCCTCTACAAGGAAGAGATGCATGGGGAAAGGAAGGGTGAAAAGAGAAGTCAAGAACCTAGTTGCCTGAGATATATGTCTATATACCTGCACCATCTGAAAGGTACATACCCAGCTCCTGGTCATAAACATAAATTGTTGTGCCGGTGACCCAGAGTCAAGGCAGCCACTCTGTGCTCCTTCCTACTCTCCGTACCACTAGGAGTATACTCTAGTTTCTGGTGAAACACCTTGAGTGCAAAACACAGCTGAGTGGCAAATCGAGAGAACGGGGCCTCTCCAGAGATAGGTCTTGAATCCATATCAGTGCTCTGCTTTTCCCATGGCATCTGCCAGACGTGGAAAAATATTGGGCATAAGTCATCTGACCTAGAATCTTACTTCTTGCAGATAGTAAAAAATACCACTTATTTATGTAATCTCTGCTCTGTACATTGTCAAAAAGTTTACTTTATCCCCTTTAGTGATGGAGAAGTATATCCCTTCTGTTGGTCTTCTGACAGACCACTTTGTCTCCCATTCAGCCTTTGCCTTAGGACAAGAGAAATTTTTCCAGGAGCACAAATAATCACATCTCCTGCACTGTGTTCTCTGTCTCCTTGAAGAACCCTTAATTTTTTCCTTCATCCTTTGGCTCTTTGCTCTTCCATTTCACTTTCAGTGTGCATTTACTTTGGTAATACGTATTTCAAAGCAGAGCAAATATGACTGATAGTAGCTTTTCCTTTTTTTAATTTTGGTTACACACCAACAATAGGATTCAGCTTTGCATGGCAGGGTCTCCTTCCTGTAGCTGCCCATGCCTTTTCTCTTGGTATTGTGTCTTTTTTTCTATGACTGTTTTGCCTTGCCTACATGCCCCTCTCTGTAAATTGATCTGCAGCCAGCTGCTTCCTTTGCTTCCAGACTTACAGCCCAAGAATATCCCCTTAAACCAACGTCCATTGCTTCTGTGAGACCTTCTAAAACAGACATGTTGATGTCTCCATGTTTACCTGTGCTCTGTACTTCACTTTGCCTCTCTGTGCAGGAGTGTTTCAGATACTAACAGGTGGAAGTGATATTAAGAAGGACATGATTGTTACATTCATTTGTTTCAAAAGCATGAGAGAGTCTATGAATTTGCTAGGTAGACAGATTAATTTGCTGACAGAAGTGGATAACAGAGTTCTGGAGTTATAAATATAAGGGGATCCCCTTATGTGATTGGTATATTTGCATTTTGGGTATTGAATTACTTTTTCCAAACTTGGAGATTTTGGGGACAGAAATCATTGCTGTGTTATGTTTGGAAAAATACCCAGCATGTTTTGACTGTTGTTGTAATATAAAAATAATATATAACAGTACGCACAGGCAGATCACATTATCTAGAGAGTAAGAATTTTTCAGAACAAAGATTTAATAAATGTCTCAAGATATTGAAGTGAACCAGACAAACATATAAAGATGATAGACAGACATGCTGCTTTTTTATGCAAGAGGAATACTATTTGAAATACAAAAGAGAATTGAGTATAACTGAACAGGCTTCAACAAGTTTCATTCTTTTACACATTTCAGATTAGATAAGAGTAAATTATGAAATAATAGCAAAGAGAATCCATCTGCCTATGGATGTCATTGTAGAATAAATTCCATCTTATTTTATGAAAAAGAGCTATACCCCAGCAGGGGTTAGTATCAAAGGTGTAATTCAAAATGGGGAGGGAAAAAAATTTAATGAAAAACATTTTTAAAATGTGCTAAAATATCATTTTCCTCAAAAGACTGTATGTTCTTTACATATTTTCTTCCCTCTACAATATTTCAAGTGTACAGTGGACTGGATAAAAGAGAGTCATCTCATTGAATTTATGACGCCTCTTCAGTTTGAACTCAGCAGGTCTTTGCCATAAAGTGAAAGGTCTAAAAACTTTTTCCTGCTTCTCCTGAAGAGAAAAAAGAGAACCTTATAGTTGGACCAGATCATTATACAATGTGGTTAGTATTCTTTGTCTCATACGTATTGTCATCTGGCCAACAAAAACAAACATCCCAAGTCACTCGGAGGATGTGGTATTCGTCACAGCAAGTCTATGGTCTCAAGTGAGCTGAGGTGGTTTCATAGGATGCACAATTTGTAAAGAGCCCTAAACAAAGCTTTCAGGCATTTTACGCTTAATGTATTGGTGTGTGTAACACTGACTGTGTTCCAGGTTTGTAGACACAGCCTTCCCTTAAAGATCTGTGACTTACAGAAAGGAGGATACACAGATGAAATTTCAAACTGTTACCTGTCCTGATGTACTGGCTTTTGAACTGAACAGTGGAAGGGTCCCAGTACAGGTTACAAAAAATAGACAATAATATTCTCTATAGCATGAACTTTTTTAATCCAGAAGGTAGTGGTCTGAGTCACCAGCAGCAGGTTTTCTAAAGAAACTATGGAGCTTTGCTGGCCCCCACGGCAGTCTCAGAGTCACCAGCGTTCCTGGGCAGGGGGCCTCTCCCCCTGCATCCCTGCCTGTGGTGCACACACACCAAGGAGGGTGGCTGCACAAGCACCTCACAGGGCTCTTCCTTAATCACAGAATCACAGGATGGTAGAGGTTGGAAGGGACTTCCAGAGATCATCTAGTCCAGCCCCGCTGCAAGGCAGGATCCCCTAGGGCAGCCACACAGGAACACATCCATCCAGGCGGGTTTTGAAAGTCTCCAGAGAAGGAAACTCCACAACCTCCCTGGGCAGCCTGTGCCAGTGCTCTGTCACCCTCACAGTAAAGAAGCTTCTCCTCATGTTGAAGTGGAACTTCCTATGTTCTAAATTAAACCCATTATTTATTTTTCTAATGGGCACAATATTTCTGCTCTGCCATCACCCAATACTACTGTGCTCCCAAAGTGGGTTCCCAGTGGCCACAGGCTGATGGGGCAGGTACAGCCTCCCCCACCAGCTGCAGCTTTCCCTGGGACTATCAATAGCAGAGAGAGAGGGCCTTGAACCTGCAATTCAAAATGCAGAATTTTTTTCTAAATATGCTTTATTGACAACCACGATATAATAATAGAGCTGTAGAGTTTTCCCTTGTGTTTGCCTTTCTAAAGATCCCACAAGACGTGTGTGGTGCCGTTGTCCTGGCGGGGGCTTGCTGGAGCCACTCACTAGCGTGACTTGGCGCCGATCACTTGAGGTAAAATGCAGAGGGCTCGGCACCCCAAGTTTAGAGTTACTCAACCAAAATGCTGTGTGCTGATCTCTGCCAATGTCTTGTGTAATCCTAGCAAATTCCAGCATTGCTGTGGAAAGATACAGGACATTTAAGAATTTTTGTGGAAACGTTACCATTTTCTTTTATATTCAGCTTTGTTTTTCTATAAACTATATAGCAGTTTTTACATGTAAGTTTGAATTACCTGCAACCGTGAATTTTAATTTTAAGTCAATGTTTAACTGAGTTCCTGGGAGCAACAACCAAATTGCAGATTCTTTTCTTGTGTGTTTTTATATCCTATGGGCTAGCAAGCTGTTTGAATAGCGAGCAAGTGAATCGTTACCCCTCTCTGGAATAACAGCCAGGCTCAGGGCTTGTGCTTGCCTAACTGTTAGACAATACTTTTCATCGTACTGCTTTCATAGTTAGCTGATATCTCACCCATAAGTAGTATTTAAAGATTAAGAGTTAAGTATCAAAGAAATTTCCCTCCTTTGCTTCATGCTGGCAAAAGAGCGGAAAAAATAATATTCCCCCACCTCCCCTTGTTGTTTGGTTTTTTTTTTTTATTCAGGACTCTCATGGCATATTAGATTATATCTTTACTATTAGGGTGTGGGCTCAAATATGCTGCCACTGTAGCAATTAATGTTGCATGATTATAGTAGTAATATGGAAAGCTGAACCACGAGGCTTTGCAATTGGGAAAGAGGAATCTGACCTAAAATAAAACTGTTTTCACTCACTCACACTCCGTCACTCACATGCGCCCAAAAATCCAAGTCATGTGTGTCCACGTAATCCGACCAGCATGTCCAGGCACTCTGGCCGGGGTTCCTAGCAGTGACCCAGAGGACAAGAGACATCAGCTATTGAGTCAAATGAGCTATTGATTCAAATGAGATCTCCTGGTCTTTTTTATGGATGGCAAGCCACTGTATCTTTCGGTAGCAACAAGCTGTAGCAGTTCTGTACCTGCCACGCAGAGGCTGTCCTCACCGTGTGCACAAGTGAAGGGGTTTTATAGTGACAGGCTGGGGGTCCCTTGGTCATTTCCAGCTCCTCCATGCTTGGTAGACTGGTCTCAATCTGTCTCCCAGTATAACTGCTGCAATAAGAAAAATTTAAAAGTACTAGAAATAACTCTATAAATAGTTACAAATCCGTAAGTCTAGATATAAATCTGGAGTGATATGCTGTTTGAATCTGTGTTTATGGCTTTTCTCTAACCTCTCCCCTTACAGTTTTGATGCAGTTCTGTGTTTTGCCCAACAAGACCAGGAGAGGATGTTGGTCTCTAGCACACATGCTAAACACCAGTGAAAGGTTTCCTTTGTCTTCTGTTTTGACATATCGGTCTTGAGAAATGGTCTCATTTAATATTCTTACCAGCATTTTAAGTTCATCGACTTCCAACTGGTTGATTCTTCTGGGCTTTAAATAACAATATTATGTAACATGATCTCTGTTTTTATGACTTCCCAGAAGGTGACCAAGAGAGGCAGATTTGGGGATTTTGTAGGCTGTCTTTTGTTGCTCTTATTTTGTTTGGGGGTTTTGTTTGTTCATGGTGGTGTGGGTTTTTTTTTTCCCAAGAGGAGCTTGGCCGGAAATAAAAATCCCATACACAAAACCATGTAGAGCTTCAAACTCATCAAGGTAATTTTAGAAAAGCTTTGTCCACACTGGTGGCCCGAGAGAGTTTGCTGCCTTGAAGTGTGAGCATCCCTGAACTACTGTATTCTCGCAGCCTTTCCCTAAGACCCTCGCTGCCCCTGCTGTATCAGGAGGGCTGTAAGGTTGTTCCAGGTCCTTCGGTGCCCTCCAGGTCAGACTCTTGTCTTAAAGAAGGAACCGGGAGGGGGGTCTCCGTGGGCTTCCCCTGGCGGTTCAGCCCCTCCCGGGAGCCGTGTCGGTCTCTCGCCCGCTCTCCGCCGTTAGATGGCAACAGCTCCACGGGTAAACCCGGCGGGGCCGGCAGCGGCGGCGGCCGGCGGAGGGAAACCCACATCGCCTTTTCCTCTTCCGAAACGTCTTCCAAAACGCTGGGCCCGGCTTCCCTTTCTGGTTTGGGAGCTGGCGAGGCCCAAACGGTTCTCAGCCTCTTGCCGTGGGGCTGGGAGGCCTTCTCCTGGCACCTCCAGCCCTGGTGACCCACAGCCCTGCGCTTTCCGCTGAGACAGGCAAGAGCTCTATTTTTATTTTATTTTACATTATTTTTTCAATAAAAGGGGAAAGATGTGCACAGGTATCCAAGTGATAAAGTCAGTGGCTTTTGCTTGAGTTGAAAACACGTGATTTATGAGTTTTGTTGCACAATGAAGCAGAGTTTCAGCATGTGAAAGCAACAAAAAAAGTGATGGCTTTGAGGTACAATCTATGAATGCTTCACTCACCAGGTAAAGGAGATCATGGGACACTGCGTTAGGTGTTTTGGTTTTTTTTTTGCACCTAATTAATCTGAAGTCCTCAAATTCAAAACGATAAGTAGCATCAAAGAAAATATGGTTGGAGGGAACCTAGTACACCTTAGTTTTTGCTGCCCAGAGGTCAGAGATGCTTCTCCAGCCTAGTCTTAAAGGTATGAAGGCTCCATAACTTCTTGAGCAGGTTGGGTCTTCCCCATGCCGATGACTTTATTAGTCCTTAGAGAACTATTTCTCAAGAAAAGGTCAAGATTTGTAGATGAATCATGCAGCCAGGTTTGAGTCTCCAATGTCAGCTTTGGTTCTTCAAAATGCCTAAAGATACAAAGATGTTTGAGTGTCTTAAAGCACACTACTGTCAATGAACCTGAGAGGTAACAGACTGCCAGCAGAATTACACATTTAATTATACTGAAATCTGCAGAACACTTATGCTTAGTTTTATTGCCTAAGCCAGGCATTGATTAAAGTAGTTATATATGTGGTCAAAACAAACTAACAACCCAAATACCTTGATTGCCAGTGGAAAGATATGCAGATGTGTACAATGAATAGGCATTTTAAGTCTATACTTTAATATTGATAGTTTTTTCCATTGTGCCTACTACTTTTATGCCTGACGTTGATAAGACAATGAGCATAAGGTTTTCAGAAGTTCCTAATTTTCAGTGCTTAGGAACTGTATTTGCCTTTCCTATTTTATATTTTTTAATTCATTGTCTTAATCTGCAATATACTTGGGTCATTTTCCTCTCTCTTTCCAGTCCATTGGTGCATTCCCATACTTCTGTTCCAAGGCTGCATCAGAACTTCATTCCCTTAAAGTTCAGAGACGTTTTGCTGCTCCCCAGTAAAACTAAGTTTGTATTTGCAAGCATTGTTTGGCACTTCTAAGATTTTCTGAAGCATTGAGGTCTTTTTGAAATTATTATCCATTTGGGAAGGGTAATTATTCACCTGATCTTATGAGATGTTTTAAATCATCAAATGGAAGTGCCAAATGATCGCACAATATCTATTTGCTTTCTTCTGTTGACATGGAAATTTAGGGCTTCCTGTGGAGGGAAATGTTTTTATCACAATTTTTATTGCACAGTGTAACACCTTCTGTCCTTCCACTCTTAACTTTCTCTTTGACCCAAAGATGCCAAGCAGAGAGCTGATGGTATAAATAGCACTTTGAACATCGTGAGCTGGCTATGTATTTGAACTAAGTTCATTCCTTGGGTTAGCTTTTTTTCTTTAGGTATGATATTTACCTGGATTTTGGATTTACCAGCTATCTTCTGTAGCACCAGCTGACCCATCCGCAGAGCAAAACATAACAATGACAGAAATAGCAGACTGGGGCAAGAGAAGGCCCCGAATGATGTAAATATTTGGTTTCGGTCACCGCAAAGAGGGTAAGAGGCAAGTGCATTTGAGAATTTGTAAGTAATACTGCTTGCCTGTAAGCAGGATTGGCTCTATTTATAAAAGTTAATCATTAGGTCAGTTCTAATTAATAATAAACGCTCAGTTAAGCATTTCTCTGCATTTAAAATTGCACTTCTATTTGCTATAAATTCAAGTACTTCTTTTAATGTATTCCACAGTGTTCTGACAGCCTCTTTCATAAATTTGCCTCTTATCTTATGCAAGATGCCTTGGTTGCTGGCATGCAGTAGAATGGCTTTTATTGAGTCATTTACGTATAGTTCCTCCTACAATTAATTATTGCTGTGTGTTTACCATAATACTGGAAATCAAACTATTTTTATAGTGGCAGTTGTTAACTGATCAGAACAGTCATCACAACATACAGAGACAGCACGGAGTGTAAAAACATCACTTGTCTGTCTCAGGGCTGAAGAGATGCTCATGCAGCCACCCTGTGCAGTGACAGCCCTTGACCAGACCAGGTAGAGGAACGGCATCCTTGCAGCTGATGCTGATTTATGGGACTTGACTAATTCTGAGCAAATCATCTGTCTTACAAAGAACAATTATTCTCACACATGCGAATGGAATATTAGACATGGCACATTATTTAGGCTATTAGGTCTTTCCTCTGTGTATGTATCTACAGACAAGCTGTGGAAACAGCAAAGGTCCTGGGGCGTATTTTTCCAGACTAAATATTCTGTTGCAACTTCTGGATTGGTTTTGCCTTATTTTTGCTGTTGCTGTTTTTGTTGGTTTTTTTTAAGTGTGCTTTCAATTTGCTTCTCACCAAATAAACATAAAATCCTGTCAACAAGTTTCTCTTCCTCTGCTCTGAAATCTGATGTAAAGACAAAGCAAAAATGTCCCTCACTCCTTCCTGTCTTCTGCTTCATAGATGGCAGAAAGCTGAGCGAACAAATAATTTGTAGTGATTTACTTGGCAATCTTCATCACATGTCCCTAGGGGAATTGCCCATAGAAGGCCTGTGGTTTTCTAGAATATACTTGTTTTTCAAAAAGTATTCTCCAAATTACTTTGGCCAGTAATCTTGTTACCTGGAATACTTGTGGTAAATGAGTGTTTAGTGACAGCAAATATCATTTACTTCTGTATTTAAGTGAATGCTTGTGGGACATGTAGGTATTTGCACGGGACTAGCACAGAGTCCATCATAAAGACTGGCCACTGCATCACAGTCCTTCACACAAAGCACCCGAGGCAGGGGTGTTATCAGTCCTCTGTCTGTGGCCCTCCCATAGCTGCTGCAGTGTCATGTGTTGGCAGCTTCTCCTTGTGTGTGCCTGGCTGCCCCCAGCCACCCCTCAGCTGCCCCAGGGTGGACTTTGCAACCACACTAAGCATCACAGAGGGATGCAGACTTGGAGCAGCAGAGACTGAGGTGCAGCACCTCCTCTTCTAGTCTCTGCCACTTGGCAGAAAATGGAGCAAACAGCTGGGCAGCACGGGGGGCAGAAGGAAAAGTGATAATGTCATAAAATATGTAGCTATTTGCTACAACAGATGTAAATCAGAGGTTTCTGTTGGTTTAGTAGAGGGCACATTTTTCTGAATAGTCTGAATTCTCTGAAGGATCGTGGTAAAGTAAATCCATTACTTCTAGCACTGGAACAAAGATACCACAGCCGTACAGTGCAAATTATTGATCCCATGTAAACTCACTTTGCTGGTTCAAATTTGTTCAGTAACTTTTGGCAGGTTAACTTTGCCATAGCAAACTACACAGATATTCCACGTCCTTGTGCAGCCCAAATAAAAGCATAAAGCTGCTGACACAGATTTCAGCTGTTGTTACTTCAAGAGAAATGAGATCCATTGCCTATTTCTGATGCGAGTCACATCTGCTGTGCTGCAGTTGAATGGTGCCTGATAACCAGCATCAGCAACTGGGGAATTGCAGCCAGAGGATGCTGGTGGGAGCATCCCAAAGGCTGTGTTCTGAGTCTCTAGACAACACTTTCCATCTGCTCTTGCTTTTGAATTACCAGTATGCAGAGTCAGTTTGTGGTTATTATTCTTGTTGAGAGATTTCGTATGCTTTGAAACAGTCGGATTAGATATCAAACCGGTTTCTGTAAGCAATGGATTCAGAATCTCACTCCTCACATTAAATTGACCAAGGATGACCAAGTAAGACACATCTTCTTCCTGACCCCTTCATGTGTGTGGAGAAGCTTGTTGTTCCTGTGCATTGACTTTGAGCACTGCTACAATGGGTACTCAGGTGGCTGTAATTTTTTTTTTTAAACATGCCATCATGTTGTATGCAGCATTATCAGCATCCATTAGTTATTAGCAGTACTTGCTATTTCTGTGTTAGTGAGGACCAAGAACTTGACATCCAAGCAATACATATTGCAAATCACTTAATTTCACACTAACTCCAGCCTGCTGCCATTGACTAGAAGACCAATCTGTGCTGGAGTAAATTAGGTGTACTCCTACACCATATCTTTGAAAAGAAACTCAAGAAACCCAGTTCATGCGTGCCAAGACTAATTTAGCATGTAAGTAAAAACACAGTAACTAGGGGCAACTCTTCTCTTCAAAAATACTAATACTGAAAATACTAACAATAAAATCCTAACTTAGAAGTACCAGCTGATGCCCATGATACGGGTCTTTGAAAACTCTGAGGGGTTCTGTCTGTGTTTATCATTCAATTACTTCAAATCATTTTAATTTTTCTCAAAGCTTTACCTGAACAATTGTATGCTTGCTCCTAGACAAAGTGTAACTTTCTCCCCATATTTAAGTTAGGGAAAGTTGAATAGCTTATAGGTTAGGAAAAAGTGATTAAAAAGAATTTATGATGCAAGAGATTTTAGGATTTTTTTAATGGCTCTTAGCACCTGAGTAATAGGTAATGGAAATTTGAAATTTGGCAGGAGTATCACTCCTGTGCTGGAAATCGTCTTTGTTCAGCCTTCAAGTTAACTGTACTCTTTTATGCATCACCTTAGCAAAATGGATTTTACTTATGGGATCACAAGTTATGTTTCTCTTCCAGGAGAAAGCACAGTCTCATTCACTCCACAGCAGAACCACTTCCTTAGCTGTAAATGTGCACAATGGCTAAAGAGCAAGTGGAGAGTCTGAGGAAATAGAAAGATATGTGCAAGTATTGGATTTAAAATTAAAAGTCCTGGGTTCTGCTTCTTTGTTCAGGCATCCTACCTGGACAAGTCAGTCACAGCTGGCTTTTGGCACCTCTGCCACCTCTGTCATCTGGCTAAATGTGAGGACTGGGAGGGGGGTTGTGCCCACCCCTGAACAGGTAAGAGGTGACCTCACCGTGCCAGCCCCTTCCTTCCCCAGCCAGTGCTGCAGCCGCTGCTGTCTCTGTAACTGCATCAGGTTTTGTGAAACTAAACTTATTCCAGTTTGCACAGTGTTCAAGTCTGCACAGGCAGCCCTGAAAACACTTCAGGCCGGGATCTGGTTAGTGTGCACAGATTGTGGTCTGAACAGTGAAAATAAAATGAAGAAATGTCCTTTAAAAAAATTCTCTATGTGCAATCATCATAGCCAAGACTTGCAAAAGCACCTCTAGAGCAATCCGCACAAAGGTGTAGCAACACTTTATCTGTATTTGTATCGCTGTAAAGCTGCATCACATGCATCTGTGATGTGGGGTATTAGTCAAGGCCTATCCTGTACTTCAGGAATAGGGGAACATGCTATATTTTGAAAGCAGCAGAAATTTGCCCACTTCAGTGTTTGCATCAGCACAGCTACCTTGGGAAAACGTTGATTTCACTAACTAGCCTTATTGTGTAAGTATCAAGCAGAAAAAGATTCTTTTCAGGGGGTTTCACGTTACCAGATGACATTTGGTGGACGGCTGCTTCCCCTTTAGCATTGCTAATACATCCCGTTCTCCCCTGAAGGAACCTGATATGTGAAACTTCCGTTCTCGAACAGCGCAAAACACTTGTTCTGGACGTGATATCTAATGGGTGGCTGTCTTGTTTCTTGGGCCTGACAATGCTGAATATCACAACGCTGAAGTACATTGATGGATCTACAGTTTGATTTTTGAAAGTGCTGTGCCTATCCACCTGGGTTTTTTTGCAGACTGCTGTGGGGAGGCCTTTCTGTCTCAGGTGAAATCAAAAGACCAACAAAAAAATGCTTTGGCCTTTATATCTTCATGCCACACTTTGCCTGGTAGTACAAAGACCATGCTGGAAATGAGATCACAGAATAGTGTGGATGAGAAGAGACCTCTGTAAGTCTGTAATCCACTCCTCCTACATTAAGTTTAGGGTGCTCAGGACTTTATCTCCAGCTGAATTTCAGGTATCCATAAAGATGGAGACTTCACAGCCTCTCTGAACTCCTGTCCCGGTGTCCAATGATCCTCATGATATGTAATCTTTGTCACAGCTAATGGCAAATGAAAGAGCCTCTAGGAGATAGTCATGGAGACAGAAGATAGGCTTCGTCTCTGGAAGATTTCAGGTCACATGTGATACATACTGTCAGGACAGAGTGCAAAACTTGTGTAGAGGATGTGAAAGTTTAAGAGTACCAACAAAAGCAGACTTTTGGAGGGCATTAATCAAAGTATAAATCCTTTTCTTAAAACTGAAGCTGTTTAAGTTTTGAATCAGAGAGGCTTGATGTATTCATGTGCCAACTACACTGCCCCTTTTGAAGTTTGTGATGTTCCTTCATGACTAGAATAAATTTCCTGTAACCTTCCCATCTTGCTGCATCCGTATTGCAGGTGGAGCTGACTTGTTTGAGTTAAATGCCACTGGAGTCACAGACAAAACCGGAGAGCGTGATGCTCACATTTGAAAAAGGGAGGAACCAATTTTATATAGAGCAGGTGGAAACCAGATGTACTTGAAACTAGGGTGAAAAGAAGCAGAAGTGTCCTGACAATTGAAAATGATTGTTTCCATCAGGTTACAGAGCTCTGTGTTTCCTAGACCACATATTGGACTTAATTAGGGCTTTCCAGAAAGAACATTGCTTTTTTTATTCTATTTTTGTTTTAAAATTAATTCAGTCATAATACTTTAGCTAAAAATGAAGATTGATTTTTTTTTCACAGAAATGACAGGAGAATGTATAGATTTTCTAGCATTCTTGTTTAAAATCTGACTGTTGATTAGTACGTGGATCTGTGCCTTACGGGACAGTAGGAACATTATAGTAGTGTAAAAAACCTTCTCTTTAAAAGGCAATTTTTTTCTGAATGTATTTTTACAACTTGTTTTGAAATCTGGTGGCCTTGGAGATGTTCTTGGTCCCAAGGTGGCAGTCCTGGCCTAAAAACACTTCCTAAGGTCAACAGTTGTGTGGCTGTTCAGCAGGATCTTGCGAGCGAAGCCACGGCCCAGTGGGGCAGTGGGCAGCCACGAGGACGTGGTGTTGACCCCCGTGCCATGTAGGCCTCGCTGGGCATTTCGGCAAGAACTCCCGAGCAGAGCACTGAATGAGGGGGTGGGCTGAGCAGGGAGCATGATGGCCATGGGCTGGCGAAGGAGTGGGCAGGACGCTGCCTCCCAGCCATGTCATACCTCCTGCCCCGTGGAAATGAAATGATCCTGTCCCGGGGCAGGAAGTGGGCAGGGGAAATCAAAGCCGCCCTTTACATTTCATCTGGGTTGTGCCAAAACTCTGGGAAAACCAAGCACTTCCATGTGTTTTTAGTCTCTCTACTTCTCTTTGTCCAAAGTGACACTGGAAAGTAACCTGCTTTATTGCAAAACTTACCCGAGATGCCTCTTAGTTTTATCGTATCTGTTCTTTGGAGGAAAAGCAATGGAGGTGGAGGCAGACAGGAGGAGGAGACTTGAGTGACCATTGCAGCTATGAAGAAGGCAAAAGTGACCACAGGGGCAAAGACATGTTTGAAGAATGCTTGAGGGTTTTGTAGATTTTTGCTGAAGGTAAGTGTATAGTCAGTTACTCTGCATGTCTGCACCAAGGCACATTAGATGTCAAGATATCCAAGAGGCCTCTTTTGCTGCCCATCACAAAAACAGAACAGTGTCCCCGTCTGTAGTCCATGAACAAGGGGGTTTTGTAGCTTATTATCCAGGTTCTGTAATAGTTCTTAATGCAGAGTTTGCCATGGTCACTTGAAAGGAATCATCTAATAAAGGCTTAATACTGAGAACATTCCTTACAAAGAGAGGTCCTTCCATTGCATTTCTGGAGAGGTACTCACAGGGAATGATGTGACTGAAGCATCCAGAGAGCGTTAGTGATCTGCTGTGTGACAAGTGTCCCCTTCTACTCTGCAAATGTGGAGGGGGGCAGGAGAAATACTAAAACACCATAGCTAACTATTTGAAAGATGATATTGCACTTACTCTTGTGGCATCAAACAGTTTAACTCTGTGACCCAAGGAACCGCCACGGCTGCAGTTAAGAGTAGGAGGAGAAAGAATCGCTTTATTGACAAAGTGGTGGGAAAACAGTGACGGAAAAAAAACAGAGGGCCTATTTGTGACTAAAAATAAATTAATCAAAACTAGCTGTGAAGGAAAAGAGTATTTTTATCCACATGTACTCTTGCAACTTCTCCTTTTAACTTAAGGTTGTTTTTGTTATTGGATCTGTACAGTAGGTTCACCCAGAAAAGCAGTGTTAGGCTATGGAAAACAGCAAGCAGCACTAATCAAGAGACTATATGGCACTACTTCATCTGCACAGCATAGCAAAAGGTGCAAAAGCTGGGGATATTTTCAAGCTGGACCACCCATGGGGAGAGAGCAACAGATGTTCTGTGATTATATGTAACAAATATTTATATTCCTGGCACCCTTTATTCCTTGCTAAAACTTATACCTTTATTACGTGCATGACTGGCTTTCTGCTAAATATGAAATGAGGACACACTTTCTCATTCAGTTACACAATGGAGGTTGCCAGACACATAAATAGGTAAAGCTGTGGCTTTCTGGTAATCATTCATTGAGCAAAAGTAATGAAGCTTTTGCAAAAATCGTATCAGGACACAGTTGGTAAATGTGTCAGCATCTCTGTTACTGGCGTATTTCCTTATGTATGTGGGGCTGAAGCTTGCTTTTATATCTTCAGGAGAAAACCAGAATTCCTTGTTTTCCCAGTTTAATCAGGGATTTCATATATATATGTATATATATTTTTAAATCTTACCTTAGATTTTTGGATTAACCTAAGCTCTAATTTTGTGAAAAGTGCACCTAGTCTTTATGACTATATCGAAGGTACATCTTCCTGCCCTATTTGCTCAAAAAATATCAAGTAAATGGATCTAAAAGCATCACAGTTTTTAAAAGTATCCTAATTCTTTTTACTGACTGACTCATGCCTTTTGAACTCCAGTTCAAAACAATAATATGGAGAATTAGCTGAAAACTTACATAAGTTCCATCATGCAGCACAGATGACTTGGTTTTAATACTAATTTTGTAATACAATGAATTATGCAAATTCATGGGGTCTTGCTCTGTTCTCCATCTCTCTTCCATTGCTATTCATGAATGTTGCCTTGCCATGATATTGAAGATTTATTCCACAAACATAATGTCTTCTCTCTTTCCACATTACTCACAAGACACTGGCATATTAGTATCTGGTAGATATTTTTAGTAATTTACAAGCTCTGTTAAGATCAAACCTTTCCCTATTTCTCCTTACTTGCAAACATCTCTTTAGTTTTTGTTCTGAGAATCTGTTGCTCATTATTTGTTTGGTGGTACTATTTCTGGTGATTGCTTACATGGACTTTCAGAGAGCCTTGAAAGTGATGGCTTTTTACTTTGGTTTCTAGAAGTAAACACTCCCATATTGAATACTATGACTACATTTTCTCTGTGTACAGCAGCACTTGCAAATAGTATTCTGAATTCGTACAAACTTTTGCAGGATGTGAAAAAATTTCAACTCCTACTGCTCAGGCAAGATTAATGCACTTTTTCATTCAGAAGGAGATATGTATATCTATATATATATACATATATATATATATATAAACTAACATGCAAATCCATCTAGTATTTGTTTTGCCTTAGCTCATAGAATACCAGCCACTGGGAATTCATCTTCTATTTATGCATAGTTAAAGCATGGTTACTAAATGAAAAGAAAAAAAGCAAAGAAGGGTGAGAGAACTGGTATAATTAGAAAATTTGGGGGTTTAGTCATCTGAGAAGCTGCGTGTGTTCACAAAGGACATTTTTGGGACATTACAAGGTATTGAGAAGAACAAAAGTGACCCAGTGCTTTTGTCCTGGTTTGAGAGCACCAGAATAAAAATTCTCTGGCAATCGCAGTTTGTGGGGGGGGTGGGCAGCTGTGCCTGTGTGGAGGGGAGGATGGGTAACATGACCCAAATGAACCGATCACAGCGTTCCTTCCCATGGTGCTCAGTATATAAGGGCCCCTAAAAAGAGCCCTGGGGCCTTCAGTGCTGCTGTTCTGGGAGGACGCCGTGGGCTGTTTGTCATCTCTCCCTGGGCTGCTGGTGTTCCTGCTGCCCATTTTCATGCTGCAGAGGAGCACTGTTTGATGGAACAGGTTGTTTCACCCTGCTCCTACACATGGCACACCTCCTTTTCTGGGTGGTTTCTTGCTTTTTGACTATCATTAGGACTCTGGGCTTGGGTGCTCCTCTCTCCTGCTGAGTCCAGTCTGGAACTTTTTTTTCTGCTTGTTATCTGGAAGATGCAGGTTCCATATTATCATATTATCTTGTATCTTTGAGCATATTTGCACAGAATCATAGAATCGTATCAGCTGGAAGAGACCTAGAAGATAACATTGAGTCCAGCCTTTGTCCCAGCCCTATCAACCTACTAAACAATTCCCCCCAGCACAACATCCACCCGTCTCTTAAACACCTCCAGGGGCAGTGATTCAACCACCTTCCTGGACAGCCTGTTCCAATGGCTGACAACCCTTTCAGTAAAGAAATTCTTCCTGACATCTAACCTGAGCCTCCCCTGGCCCAACTTAAATCCATTTCCCCTCCTCCTATCACTCTCCACTAGGGACAATAGACAAATCCCTGCGTCTCTACAACCTCCCTTCAGGTAGTTGTAGAGAGCAATGAGGTCTGCCCTCAATCTGTTCTTCTCTAGGCTAAACAGCCCCAGATTCCTCAGCCTTTCCTCATAAGACTTGTGTTCTAAGCCCTTTACCAGCCTGGTAGCCTGCCTCTGTACCCTCTCCAGGACCTCAATGTCCCTCTTGTAGCGAGGAGCCCAAAACTGGACACAGTACTTGTGTATGTCTGTATAATTTGACATCTTCATTGTTATTGTTAGTTTTGAGTGGTTTTTTTCATTAAACTGGTTCAAGTTTTTTTCAATCTCAAAGTCTCTCTCCTCGTTCTCCTGTTATCCTCCTCGAGGACGCTGGTGGGGGGGATCACAAAGAGCATCTGTTAAAATTTAGTGGCCAGCACAGCCTTAAAATTTAACACTTTGATAAAAAGAGAATCTCAGGTAATATTACCTCTGTCTGTATTTCTGTACATTTGCACATGTTTGTTGTTCTTCAGCTTTAGAAGAGAAGAGGTAACAATAAAATTATATTTAAACCTTACAAGAATCATCAGTAAGGAAAGATGAATAGCCAGGGTGGGGGTGGAGAAAGACAGAAGGAAATGACAGAAGGAAAAGGGGAAGATATAAAAGAAGAAAACACTTGAACTACCACAATAAAAAAAAAAAAGTATGTTAAGACTTCACTTACTCCCTAGTAATTTATTCACATTTTCTCCCAGAAGAGAACTAATAGAAAATCTTCATCTTACCCTTGTCTCTGGCCACCTGGATTCAAGGCTTGAAGAAAGCATATGAGAACATGAAATGTAGTCGTATTCCTTCATGGACCCACAGTTTAACCTCTGATCAAAGAGTAAGTGCTTCTTCCAGCAGTCACATCAACTCTGCCTTTCTCTGATTTACAGATTTGCTGTTGCATATTTTCTTTCCTGAAAGGAATGAACAGTTCTTCAGATAGAAGTGGCAGCGGTAGGCCTTCTAGTTCTTGTTTTAAAAGAAACAAATGCAGGTTTTTTTGGCAGCAGCCCTTTTTTTTTAAAGCAAGGCAAAGAATATTGATTTCCCTAAAAGGCAACCAACTGCTGCCATTTTACTAAGCTTGGTCTTACTCATTTGTGAGCAACCTCAGATTATTTTACTTCTGATTTGCTGATTTTCTAGAAAAACACAAGCAGGAAATATATCTTTTATATTTCAGAGCTTTCCACATTCTGGAAAAATGTGTTTTAAACTTTATTTTGTTATAAGAATAGAGTAGAAGAGTACTGTTAGGACACAGTCACTCTCCAAGCTATCTAAAGGGCAGATGACAGAAATGCCCTGCTCTTTCTCAGTAAGTATCCTGATGACTGTGGTCATTAAATGCTACTTCTTGACATTTGGTAGCTGTCAGTCACTCAAATTTTGCTGCCTGCTACTGTGGCTGCTCTATAAACTGTGAATGTGTTCCTCGAGCGAATGTCAGGAGATGCGTCTTCATAAATTGTGGCAGTTAGAAATTGGAAGAAAGAAGATCATGGCTTTTTTTTTTTTTCCCCTGGAACATCCTTTAAATCTCTGAGATTACCCTAGAGATTCTCACATCTTGTGCAGCCAAATTAATCCCTCTTAACAAAACTAATTGTTCTTCAGATCCTCTCCAAACCCATGGCCTAATATTTCAGCAGTTGTTCTCTTGTTAGTATTAACATTAACATTAAACCTCATGAATTTCATGATGGATCATCTCCCCAGCAGCTTGGAGTCCACGGCTCCATATTTGTTGATACAGCCTGTTGAGATCTAAACCATTTAATTTGCAATTGTAATATGTAATTTTCTAGAAATAAAATGCAATTCAGTCACAGGACATTCAGAATCACTCAATTCTAATCTATAATGTCAGCAAGCCCATTTTACTGACATTATTGTTTTGACACTGAGTGTAATAGGAATGATTAAGCCAGGAAGAGAGCAGCACTTACCTGACTGCTGTCAGCTACTGAACCACAATAGCCCAGCACACAGACTCTATTCAGCTGATGAAACATGAAACTTGATATGCTGCTGCAAAATGTTAGTAACCACAACGCTATATTTCAATCCCTATTTGATTTTATAAATGTTTAGTCTCATTCTGTTAGACCCAGCCTCATACAAAAGCAATTCCTGTTTCACAAGTGGAGGGAATAGCAACCAAACTTCTCTCTTTTAAATTTGCTGTATCCAAGCATGTGTCAAGGCCTTTTTTCACTTTTTTTTTTTTTTTAAATGGAAGAATGTATTCAGATGGAGGATGAAAATGGAAAGGATATGAACAATAGTAGCCCTTGTGACTTTAATGTGAAGATTAAGATTCATGATGGTAGGCATGTAATGTGATAGAAATATATATCATGGCCTCTCCACCCTTCCAGCAGAATGTGTACTTTGTTCTGAAATAATTTGTTATTGCTAAGCTTGGAGATGCAGGCACTTGAACTGAGTGCTAAGTGGGTATTTCTTCAAAATAGCTGTTTGCTTTCCTTACATTTTATATAATTTTATATCATTATGCTGTCAAGTGTCCTGTGCTATAAGTCTAACAAATTGGGCACAGACAAGGCTGTGCAATGTTCTAAGTACATACCTATTTCTCTTTTGTGTCTGAAGAGAAAAATTCTTTTTCCTCTCACCCTTGTGCACAGAAGATCCATAATGTTATTTCAAGATATTTCGAAGTATACTTACAAGCAGTAAGTAAATTATTACCCACACGTGCTGTACTTGGCTGAGATAGTAAATTTTCTTCATAGTAGCTAGTATAAGGCTGTGTTTTGGGCTTGTGCTGGAAACAATGCTGATAATTCAGAGATGTTTTAATTATTGCTGAGCAGCGCTGACACAGAGTCAGGGCCTTTTCTGCTCCTCACCCCACCAGTGAGTTGGCTGGGGGTGCACAATAAGTTGGGAGGGGACACAGCAGGAACAGCTGACCCCAACTGACCAACAGGGTATTCCACACTGTCTGACATTATGCTCAGCATGTAAAGCTGGGGGGAGAAGGAGGAAGTGGGGGGACATTTGAGGTGATGGCATTTGTCTTGCCAAGGAATTGTTATACATGGTGGAGCCCTGGCTCTCCAGGAGATGGCCAAGCAATGGCCTGCCCATGGGAAGTGGTGAATGAATTCCTTGTTTTGCTAGCATGCTCAGCTTTTGCTTCGCCTGTTAAGCTGTCTTTATCTCAACCCATGAGTTTTCTCACTTTTACTCTCCCAATTCTCTTCCTCATTCCTCTGTGAGGGGAGTGAGTGAGGGGCTGTGTGGTGCTTAGTTGCCAACTGGGGTTAAACCACAACACATTATCTAAGGCCCTGCAGAATAAGTATTTTATTCACAGAATCCAGACTAGATTAAGAATTTGGAAAGAACAGGTGAGAATGAGACATTGGACACCCTGTGAGACAGAGCTGACTCTGAAGGTACTGAGCATCCTCTGTAGCAGGGAGGACTGTCACCGATGGAAGTAAGCAGCATCATGCAATCTTTAGAAACCAGTTCTTACCATCACTCTTCTTCTGTTATTGCTGGTAGGATCTGACTTTGTATAAGGAGGAGCCAAATGTTTGAAAACAAAAAGGCTGCATGCAAAACTTTCAGGAGGGTAGAAACCCTCAGGTTTCTTCTAATGCAATTATACAATTACATATATGGCTTTTTGAGTTTACCTCTTAAAATATCACCTCAGGAAAGAGTCTGTTATGTACATAATGAATATGTTTGTATTAGTTAGATCACACACACAACACCACCTGATTGTTGTCTCTCCATGTACTGGGATATGTTCAATATAAATGCTCTGATTTTTCTTTAAGATGTGAGAGTGTAAGAATTTTCTACTGACATGCAATCTGTCATGTTGTTCATAACTTCAATTCTTCCTACCTGTGTTGTCCTCTCATTGCCAGTACTCAGCCAGATAGCTGAAACACTAACTCAGAAGAGAATGCAGAAAAGTTTGTATGTCTCATGTTGTGATGCATTTTTAGCATTATTTGTGCAGTGCTGTCACAGATACGGGAGAACTTCAGCATAGATTTAGTAGATCATAGAATCATAGAATGGCCTAGGCTGGAAGGGACCTTAGAGATCATCTGATCCAACCTCCCTGTCATGGGCAGGGATGCCTCTCTAGACATAGGTAGACACAAAACCCTGGATTAACTGAAAATGCTATAATAAATTTATTAACAAGTATCAATAATAGAAAGGGGGGCATACATGCAAGTGGACAGTGGATTATATAATTTGGGGTATGTAATACTTGCCATAATTTTTATGTAAAAGAAAGTAGAAAAGAACCGACTAAAACAAAGAAGCAGCATGAATAGGGCATGAGTTCATTATTTGGAGCAGGGAATTTGGGTTTCATCACTGGCTATTGCTGAAATTTTGCCATGCCAAAAGTAAATAACTTAATTTCCCCTTCTGAGAAATGTTCATAGTCCTATGCAATTTCCAGGGCTGTAATGAGACTACAGGAAGTGACGGCTATAAAGTGATATAAATTCTTCACGTCAAAGCTCATGTAAGACAGATCTTTCCTTCCATGACAATGATCGTAGCAGACCATAAGAAATAGGAAATAATTTCTTCTTCCCTTTCTCTCATTTTGCAGTAGTTTCTGAGGTGTTTTTTTTTTAAAAAAATCCTGTTCCGTGTCCAACTCAGTCTAAAAAAGAAAACAAAATGCTGAGCTACGTTTGCAAAAACAGTCAGAAATGCTGCAATGTTTTACTTTTAGACTCATAGGATTTTTAGGTTTAACTTTTTGGCTTTTAAAACTATTTTCTGCATTTTTCTATCGTAAGATAACTCACACATGCCTGTTTGTTATAAATTAAAGGAAGGAACTTCTCCTGCAGTAGGAATAGCTACGAGAAGATAGCTGCAGTTTTCCTCAGTGGCTCATGTGAAGTTCCTTGCTGCGAACGTGCCAGTATTTGTGTACACACACACTTTTGTGCACGCTTCAGTTCCCAGCCATAGTACGTCGTTAGTAAAGGTTTGGGGTTTTGTGCTTTGGGCTGGCCTAGCTAGGAGTGAAGAAAAGGAGACTTACTCTGTGGTTTCACAGCTGGCTAAGCCCATCGAACTGTGGGCTGCCACCAAAAGCAGTGTTCCTGCTTTTCCCAGCTGTGGGAGCAGGTTGCTTTGCAGCCAGCTCTGCGAGCAGACTGTGCTCTGATCTTGCATTATCTGCATTTTTTCAGGCAACGGATTAAGTCAGTAGCTCCTTGGTGGGGCCAAATCGCTTTTCAGGCTGGGAATCAGTAAAATCAATATTGGCCACGGATATGTTGAATTCTGGAGGGATGCAACCAGGCACTGAAACAATCACATCAGAGGACTGTTGCTTCGTGTCCTGGCCAGGTCGGTTTCTGCTGATGGTGAAGACTTGAAATCTCAGGACAGCTTTGTGTGCATGTGTGTTGCTAAGATCAGAGATTTTACACCATGGGGGAGAATACGGGCTTTAGTTAGAGTGGCTTTAAAGTGAGTATCAAGTTTACTTGAACAAGGTCATATGGAGGAGTTGTCAGTTCTAATAAAGAGAAAATAATTTTGAAAAACACCGTATGACAATATGTGTGATGGCTTTATGAGGTAATAATTTGTTGTCTGAATGATAAAGATGACAGAACTATTTCTATTTTATTCATACAATACTATAAAATAAAATAAAAGCTTCTAAAAAGAAGAAAGTAGCAATACAAACTGCAAACTCTCCTCTAATATCTGTTTGCATGTGCATGTTTGTTTCTTTTTCTCAAAAGAAAGACATACAAATATTTCTAATATAGCTTTTGAATTTATAGTGCTTTTTTGGTCTGCTTTACTGGAGCTTAAGTATAGGATACTGGGTGTGTCACCTCTATTTTCAGAATTTATCTTTTGCCTCTGCTTTGCAGCTTCATGCTGGTAATTTGTATAGTATTTTTTAAAAGGTCGAGTTCCCATGATATTAAAATATAACGGTGCGTTAGAGAAAATGTCCGACAATTCTGCTTCTTATTTTTATTTTTGCCTTGTGCTTTCCGTATGTCTTCCTTTAATCTTGGTGCAAGTAAAATGTGCGGATGAGATTTTCATTTAAAATTGCAAAGTTGTAGTCAGCACAACTGAGGCCATAGTCAACAAACCAGGCTCAGTAATAGGTAAATATGCCTGGTATCTTGCAAAAAGCTCATAGTGTCTTGTAGAGTGCGTTGTGTCTATCTAATATCACATAGAAAAGCTACACTGAATCTATAGTATTTGGCAAAAGTGACCACCAGTATCTGCAAGTCATCTAGGACAAAATACTCTTGCTCATGACTTCAAAAAGCTGAAGGCAAGACAGATGTTTAGCAAGAAGATGGGAAATCTCGTGCTCTAGAGAGCGGGCTGCCACATTGGTGAATTTAATTTGGTGCTAGTGAGCTGTTGGTAGTGGTGGGCAAATTACGTACCAACACTTTCGCAGGTGCTCACTTGACTGTGTTTTCCTCAGATTTGAGCACTTGATTCAAGATACCTGAGGTCTGACTTTTAGAAGTGTTGAGCTCTCAGTGAGGCAGCTGAGTCAACAGAAGCTCTGCTGTGAAACTCTAACATATTATAAAATGTTAAATACTCACTCCAAAAAATCAGGCCCAAGTCATCTCGTATTAGGTACTCAGCCACTCTTGGTTATTTCCATTTTTAAAACAGGAACAATGTTATGCCTTACACTAGTAGATACTGGAAGATAAATGCAGCCACGCTCACCCAGATCCTGCAACAATAAGCAACTCATAGTGGAGTCAATAATTCTCCATTTTTCTCAGAGCTTACCTAGCATATGGTTAAAACTAGGAAGAATTCTCCCACACTGGGTATTTATGTGCAGCACAAAAGATGCCAGTGTCTAGAAAGGCACTTGAACAGAGTGGATACCTAACTATTAGAAGCAGGATGACTCCATTTCATACCAACAAGAAGTGGGTACTTTTTAAACTTTGCTTACTATGCTTTTTTTAAATGAGAATCTAAATATTTTTAACTGAGATTTTTACAGTCTGGTTTTATTTACTCCTGTGTGATTATAATAGATCTGAGCTTAACTAGGGATGGCTTTGTCACAAGAGATATGAGTTATTTTTCTACCTAGATTTTGACCTGAGAAGGTCCTGTTTCAAAATATATACATCCTATTAACTCTTAGTGCAGCACAGAATATCTAGGACTTGGTGTTACAATACCAAGTATTCAGTGATGATGTTCATTGATGATACTGGCTTAAAATATTTCTTCTCCCTCCTTGTTCCACCCTTGGATGCCAGCTGCCTGTTGCCACGGGGAAGTAGCGTCTCCACACTTGGTTGCACCAGTGCAGCTGCTGGTGCAGATTCTCTGTGAGGCAATCAGACCTAGCTCATGTGAAAACAAAACAGAAACATTTTTTTCCCTTGCCTAAGGAGATTGAGCCCAAACTATTGAAAAACAATTTTTAGACAAGGTATGTTAATTTATCCTATACTCCTATTAACTATATTTGAATAAAGACTTCTCTTAATACTGATACAGACTCACATTTTCAAATCAGTCCCTAATCTGTAGGTGCTGTACATTGTGTCCTCTTATGGTGGTGGCTGGTGTCTGTACATGTGTCTTTTATGACTAGGTATTAGGTTGTCTGAACAGAACAGGTAGAATATTGCCTGTTTGCTGTGTATCAATGGCAAAGCTCCAGTTAACTTGGAGCAAGATCTGTCATGGATAACCAGTAACTTATTTTCCTCCATCCTGTTGACTCCTATGAAATCAGAAGGAATTCTGATTTCACAAAACATGTGTGCAGACTGGATGCCTAATTGACTTGTTTACCAATAAGCTGTTTATTTTTCATATAACACAGGTAATTTCCCATTTTTGATCTCCGTGACACATTCAAATAATTCATAAAATATAACAAAAAGAACACTGTAGAATTTTCTTTTCTAAGTATAAAAGATAAATAGGAATGCCCTTCTCCAATTATTTTTCATAGTCACATTTTTGTAACTATTTCCTTGCAATTATCTTTATAAGGCAGTGTACAGATTCCCTTCCCTCCCCCTCCCCTCTTTCTCCCTTCCTTTCCATGAGATACAGCCTAACTAAAAACTTGAGTATATAGTTTTATGTTTGGAAGACATGCTTAATCATGTACTAAAAATTCTCATGCATCCTAGCTGATTTTAATGATCAATAATCAGTTTGTTGTTCTCTTGTCAAATACATCCTTTGCTAAAACAAGAGCAGACCAAAAAACCACCATCAGTTTGTTCAAATGTGACAACCTTTGCAAACTCCTTCTTCAATAATAGCACTAAGACTTGCTAAGCTTTATTTTAATTCATCACATAAGTACACAGGTTTTGTATTGTTTCCTAATTATAATAAGAATGTATATGGGGCAATGGTCACATCTGCATTCCCTTAAATAATTCAGACCTCAAATAGGTTGATACAAATCAAAGATAAAAGGTAATTTTTAGGATAAACATTAAGATACTTGCAAGGACTTTCTCTTTGGGAAACCAATGACAAATGAACTGCCCATTTAAGTTTTCCCCATTTAAGTTAAAGAAATTATTATTGTGCTTCATCTTGCTGAAGGCAAAACTATTTTCCCTTTTAAATGAAATTTTAAATTCAGCATTCAGAAAAAAAACCCACCATTTCTTTGAAGACTCAGGGTGACTACTTCAAGAATACAGTGTCAAGCATGTGCAGATTTTTTGAATTGTCATGGACTGGGAGTGACTGGTTGTAGGGTAAAAAAGTTCTTGTAGATTCTTTAAATGTTTAAAGGAAACAGATATAATACAGATGTTTCTTTACCATAAAATCAGTGACCATGCCTGGGTCGCTAGTAGGGTCTGAATTTTTTAGATATACACTCATGCACAAATCTCTCCTGCTTTAATGAACTGTATAAGTGGAAACAAATTTTGCAGCAGTAAGCTGTTCTGCTTGAATGATTTAAATTCAGCAAATTCATAAATATTTACAAACTGGTCCTTATAATGGGAGGTATGCGGGAACTCTAGCTCCTGTTGCCTGGACAAGCTCTGCCTGAAGAGCTGGGCTGATGCTAACTCCTTGTGCTCCAACTTGACTCCAGCTGTCATTCACTGGAGTTGTGGGGATTCATTTGTGGAATTCAGCTTCTGATTAAGGTGCACAGTTGTAAGGAGCAGATGTACCGGATTTTGGTACTGATAAGTTAGTGTGGGGGCGCAATATTAGACCTAGTTTAACCAAGTCTAAATTAATACTAAACTCCCTTATCCCTTCTCTGAATTGGCCCAAACAACTGGAACCACAGAGGATTTCTTTATCAAATCTGCACATTTAGGCAGCCGTCTTAACAGCCGAGAAGCTAATTTCTGGTTTGATGCTGGCCAAAGTGTGGTTAACCTCACAGAAATATAACATTCCAGCAACAAGAATTTGTTTTTACCCACTGTTGCCACTAACCAAATGCTAACATTTTACTTTGGAGAGCACAATATTATTCAAGCCGTCTTGCAATACTCCACATGTTTGTACCATTACAAACTGATGACAAAGTGATTTGTTCATTAAATTTTAAATCGAACTGCCAAATATTCTATTCCCAACTTAAGTGCTGTGTTTTGAGGATAAACTAACCCAGCCTGTGTGTATAGGTAGGCAGCCAGGAACAAGCACAAAAATCTGGTTTCGTTCTGAGCAAAACCTGCTATTTTTTTTAGAAGCTCTGTGTGGAGGGAAAAATGCTTTTGCTGAACAACTGTGGTCTTTCAGAGTGTCCAGAGATGTATCTCTGGTCAGGACTGTTGGAAGGGTGCAGAATAGGGCCATACTGGGAAATAATCTGGCAAAAGGCACTGCAGTTCCAAAAGGCACAAAAGAGACATTGATTCTCTTTGCCTTCTCAGAGGTGGTCTGTGATTTCTTTCCTCCTAACCATACCAAACCATCCCTGGAACTGATGTGGGCAGGCAAGGCAAGAGAGCCTCAACAGAAATACCTAAGCAGAGAAGAGATCACAGGGGAAGGAAAAGCTTGTGTTATATTTACCCTTTGTCTTCTGTGCTGTTCTCTCTTATCTGACGAAAAAGCAACAGCAAACCTACCAAAGCAAAAGGGATGCCTTATTGGCTGTCCCTGAGAGGCCTTTCTTTATTAGTGTTTCCTGTAGCACACACACTCTATCTTGTATATATCATTTATTTTGTACGGTTACAATAGGGAAATCAATTTCTGCACACTGGAATTTGATCTTTTAATGGGAGTGTTTTTGTATATTAGCTAACCTTGCAAGGCATTTCAAGCTTCTCATCTTTTCACCCAGGAAAAACAACTTCATTCAGCAATTCTCAGACTCCTTTGAACTTTGCACAGGAAACCACCTGGAAATGTATGATAAAATACACAGTTAAAGCAGTGGAAAAAGCAAAGCACATCACACAGCCTAATATAGCCTAGTATAAATAGAATATTCCATCCACGGACAGTAAATATACCTTTTTTTCTCAGAGGGTTAGACTCAGTTTATACCAACCCACATGTGGTTTCACCTTTCATTAGTTACCATATGAAACAGCTTTAGCTTACTGCATACAAAGTGATATAGACCTGCCACTTACTCAATAGTATGCATGTATTTATGTTTTAAAATTCATCTAGATAAAGCTGAGACCTAGAAGGGTTCTGACTTACAAAGCTTGTGCTCAGAGTTCCCGTTCAGGCACTCTCTGCTCTGTACTGCTTTTAGCTTCTGTGTGTGATTCCAGCCATCCTGTTCTTCCAGGTTGTCCTACAAGCTGAAGAGTCATCCTGCTCAGGCTCTTTGGGAATAATTTGGTTTAGCAATGTGTCAGGCTCAAACCCACTCCACTGAAGGCAACAGCCAAACTCCCCTGGATTCGAGCTTTATCTCAGCCATAAGGAACAAATAATTGACTTTGAAAATGTTTTCTCTTCTTCAGCACATAAAACATTCTCATCTTTTGGCTATTTCTTATATTCTTTACCAGAGAATAAGGTAAAAATTGTGGTCAGGTATTCCTCTGCTAAACACTAAGGACATATGCATAGTCCTTCACACTTGAGCTTCCGTGCTTTGGCCATGTTAAGAGACCAGCAACAAGTTGCTGCTCAGACAGAATGTGCTGGAGCATCGAAGCACCAACCGTTGGCAAATAGAGGCCATGGGGGCTGCCAGCACCAACACCTCTGGGTCATCCTGGCTGCACACTGAGCCCAGACCCTCTTGGGCTGAAGCCAAGACACTCCTGAAGAACCACTGCTATTGCCATCCACGAACCCTTCTTATCCTCTCTAAGGTATGTGTTTTGTAGCTTTCAGCTGTGCGAGGGTTTGGTATGTAGTTTATAGGCTCACTTGAATGTTGGGATTACTTGAGCTGTAATCTAGTTATATGTTGTTTCTTTTAAGTATCTTCCTTCTGGAACATGCTGGGTTTATCACCACATGTTTTTCCAGCTCTGCCACTTTATGTAAATATCCTCCAAACACAGCATGTCTGAATGTCAGCAGAGGGGACGGGGCGTACAGCAGCCTTGGCACTGAACGCCAGTCTGGACGACCCTCCATCCAGGCGACCCAGAATTTGGCAGCCGCTTTGCTGAATGTTGCTCCGAGCTCAAGCATCTGCTTTGGCTGTGCTAGCAGTGAAAGTTTTCACAGCTGCCAGACTGGGTTCCATTTACTCTGATTTTACATGCTTTTTAGGAGCTGGCCTAGCTTGCAACAGCACATAACTTTAACATTAGACTTATAAAATGAGCCTTTGATGCTTCGGAGCTCCATGTGTGTCAACACAGAGCTCCATGTCTTCAGCAAGGAAGAGCTGGACAGGAAGCACAGGCTGATGGGCAGTATTACTGAGTGAGTAATATTAGTTGCTCTGTCTGCTTCACAATTTTTCTGAACGGAAGAAATGAAGCATTGACATTCACAGCAGAGAACTGAGGCAAAGGATACATATCTCACAGCAAAAAAAAATGGAGCTATGCCTTGCTTTCCCAAAGGCAGAGACATTTGTGCGTTATGTCGGTTTGTTCTGCTCAAAACAATTTACAGTTACTAGACAGAATATGGACACGGTACTTAATTTCTGTTATGGACAATATAGAATATATTATTTGTAAGTCATTTCAGAACTGTACAATTCTTGGAGCTAATGATACAACCCTTTTCTTTTTTGTAATAGTTATGTTAAAGTGGACACCCAAGATGCCATGACTAATTGGGTGTTTACCATCTGTTAGCAATATCTCCATGTGAATTAATTAGAAAGGACCTGAGAGTCCTCTGTTTACAGTCTTTCATGAAAGCAATACTGGTTGGCACTGACACAGTATTAAATTGCTTCCCCTTCTAATATGGCCCTTTTGACAAAAGATTAGCCCTGCCACCTGTCCCTTTGGCTGGTAATTACTTTTCTCAAATGTTCCTCTTCTGAGCTGATACTTAATAAATACAGAACATTCTACGAGTGTGATTGTTTATTGATACTATGAGCATTAAGAAAGTGCTCACTGTTGTTGGTGCCTCACGCTGAGACTACTATTCTCTTAAGGAGAACTGAAGATAGAAAACACTTTCAGTTAGACGCTCATGTTCCTGAGAGCCTATTTTCAATGCAGCTCCTACACTGAAACCACTTATTGCTTTATCTATACAGCAAACAGCAAAACATTCAGCACTGAAACTGCTTTGAGCAGACACCTACAATGTCCTGGTTTCTGGATGAGCCTGATTGCTCTGAATATTTTCATGTGTGAGCACTTGTGGTCCTGAATCTGATGTTCTGCAAATATCCTGTGATACTGATTTACAGCCTACTACTCCAGCAAATGCTGCTGCAATATATTTCCAGGGAATGAAAAGAGGTCAAAACCACAAACAAGGCAGATTCATTAACCCTCCCAACACTCTTTCCCCAACCTCCCACTCAGCTGCAATCTTTAATGACTTTCAGCAAATATTTTTAGAAGTATTCCTTCACCTCTAATCAGATGGCAGAAGTGTTTGTTTTATTTAATCAGGGCCATGAAACCGACCCTTTATTTTTTTCTTATCTTCCTTTTTTTCATAAGGACCCTTTTGATTTGCCTCACTCTTCATGACCACATGAAATTTGGCTAGTGATGAAAAGACCGAATGGGCCTCACTGAAAACTTTCAGAACATGCAGAGTCCAACTCAGGGGGCTGGCAGGTCTCTGGAGGAGCTGCAGATTAACTATAACTCAACTCATATCCAGAAATCATGTTAATTTCAGTGTGTGAACTTACCTACTATGTGTAAAGAGCCATGAGCAATCTCAGTAAGGGGAGGGGAGTTCTCACCTATCCTGGGTGGAAAGTCCGTACCATAAGGTCACATAACCGACAATATGAAGCTCAGGAGGAAGACCATCAGTCTTTGAAAAGATTGACTTCTGTAAACTGTTTTTGTATGATAAGTCACAGTCCTAAATGAAGTCTAGGAGGAGAGCAAGGTTGAGGAAAGCTGTTAACATGAAAAGTCTACCTCCTGAGCGCTCTCTGCAGGAGGCCTCTGGTTTGGTGTCCCAGCTGAGTTGCTACTTAATAGCTTGTCTGGGTGCCAAAAAGCTGTTTCATGACATTCTTGGCTTAAACATTGCAAAAGCAGTGGAACATTTTTGCTAAACAGAGCCTTTATTCTTTAAATCATTGCTTTCTAGATGAAAACCCAAGGAAGTTAAGAGCAATGTCAAAAAGCTAAAACTTTAATGTTCAGTCAGACACAGTTTTGTCCTAAGTCTCGATGACTGGCTCAAAAGTTTCCTAATGTATGTGTTAGCAAATAGTTGCCCTTTTGTATGAGTAGTAATCGGCCATGTCCTCTGAGCATCATGGATGAGCTCGTGTTCCATCAAGTGCACCTCCAAAAACTGCTTTAAGCTCAGCTAATGAATCTTGTGTTACTTCTAACATTAATACTTGGGAGATTTAAAAACATTCACTAAATGGAACTTGCTCAATCTGCAGCTGGAAAAAACAGGACATATTATTCTTCTGGAAAAGTAATAAAACCTTGGACAATTTTCAGCTATATTTCTGTGCAGGATGGATCAACTGTTCTGTGCTCAGTTAAGAATTCTAGAAATGCTCATGAAGTCATTCCTGATAAGAGAAGCATAAAATACTTTTTTGTTAAACAGCTGTTTGCTTACAGGCCAGTTTGGTGACCTGTGATTTATTGCATGTATGCATCCAAGACACTTTCCAGTAGTAAATTGTTTTCCATTTTCCTTTATAATTTTTTTCTCATTTCGTCTGAATAGTCTGACTATAAAATTCAGCGCAACTAATGATGAGGAAAGGGAGAAGGCATGCAGCGTCTCTTGGTCCTGTGGGGGAGAACAAGACATGCACATACAGCATTGGATCATTTCATAAATTAACCAGACAGATAGAAATTACTTCCTCGGGATGACCCATAGCAGGAAGGCACTGAGCTGATGTTGTCAGGCTAGACCTTTTCTTACCCACATTCTTGTCTCTTGTATTTATATCTTCCATACTTTTTCACACTGAAGTTGTACTCATAGAAGAGCAACTGCACGGCAGTATTATCACAATTTCATATTGGTTTCTGAGTTAAAAAGTTGTAATTAGACAAAATATGTTATCAATTTAGCTTTATTTCCCAGCTGTGCTCACCTGTCATTTTTTATTATTATTTTCAGAATCCTGGTGATGATGTCATCCCCCTAAATTCCCCAAAAGCTCCCCAGTGTTCATTCCAAATGATTAATGAAGGTATGAAAACTATGAGTGCTTCCAAATCAAATATGTGTATAAAGGTAAGCAGTGCACAGGAAAAGATGATTAAAATAAAGAATTGTGTGTTTCCTTGAAATTCACCAGCCCATCGATACTGCAACAGTTCAGATCTCAGTGGAACTTTTGTGCAGTCCACTGAATGCTTTTTTTATGGGGGGAAAAAAAATCTAGAGAAACTTGACTGTTAGACCTATTTGAATTTTATTTTATGGCTGTGGGTTTTACATACTTGTGACATTAAAAGGACAAAAATGGGCTCTGCGCTAAATTGATAGTTTTGGCAAATCCATGCATCAATTGTCTTGAAAAGTGTGAGTCTTGAGACTTATTTCATTTTGAATTTGGGTTTTTAATGAAGAAAATGTGATAACTTGATATTCTGATTTTTTGGCTTGCATTGGGAAGCTAAAAAGTAAGCTGTTGCAACACTGAGTATTAATAAGCACTCAGGAGTCAGATTTGTCAGGAGAGAAAGTGCAGCGCTTTTTATTAACTGAATGAGCATTGTGTTTAGCTGGGCTTTGCCAAGGCCTCTGGAAATACCTAATTCATGTGGAAGCAGGCTCAGATGCTTAACTATTAAAACAGCATAGTGTTTTCCATTCTAACACAGCATTGTCTTGAAAGAGTCATTCCAACTCCAAACTGTGTGTCTATCCCTTCAGTATATGAACTTCAAATGAAGCAAAGTTGTTTAGGGCACAAAAAGAATGGAAAACCTGGAAATTGTTATTCCTGTAGCAGAAGGTAAAACATCGGATTACTCCACAATTTCTATCAAGCACAGCATACAATTATTCTATATGAAATGTGTCCTTCTACGGTAAGAATGTTTATGCCATTTTGTCAAATATCACAATATTCATCTACAAGGTCAGCAAAGACAAGGTCCAGGAAAAGCCTCAAGAGGCAAAAGCATAACTTTTTTAGAACCAGAGAGTCTAAGTCCAAAACTATTGTTCAAAAGGACCTGTTCAGCAGCTATCTAGCAGTAAAGCGAATTTAGTTCTGTATGTGTCTGGGGAGAGATTAATCAGAACATACTGATGCCTACCCTGTGGATAATTACATCAAAGCCAGATTGTCTTCAATTAGTGGAAAAAAATGAAGGTTTTTTTCAGGGCATGATTAATTGCTGAAAGTAGGTGCTAAAAGAAGTGATACAATACAAAAAAAAAAAAAACACAAAAAAATCAGGTGGATAATTTATCATTTTGAACTATTGAATGCCTAAGAATATCTATTTCTCTGCAAAAGCCTTCAAGAGTCTCAAGACTTTAATTATTTCAGTAAAAATGTCAGTTGTTCCTAGAATTTTGTGCAGGTCTAAACTGGCCTGATTTGACCAGCCAAGTAATTGTCTCCCAAGTCAGCTCAAATGACGTCCTGAAAAAAGTTTTCATTCTACTGAAATGACTTGAGGAGTTTTAACTTGTAGGTGCTTCCTGAGACTCATGCAGCAAAATAAGCTAGTCCCTCACAAAAAAATGTAATTACGGTCACTTTTTCTTGAGATGATCATGATGACAGTACGTGTTGTTTGTGTACGAATGCTATGGTGAGACTGCTTGCCCAGAGAGTGGGGAACACATGGCTTTTATGCTTTCCTCAATTAGAGGCTCAAACCCACATCTTTTCACTTCTAAGTGTGCCTAACCATAAAGCCATGGGAAAATGAATGGCATATTGTTTTCTTAACGTTATTGCATGGGTTTTTTTAGAAACTGAAGAGTTGGGAGAGTTGATAATACAGAGATGTGAAAGGAGAGAGAACATATTTATTGCTCAGGTTTCTTAGCATAGTAAACACCTAGTTTCCAGTCTCTATTCCAGTACCTGAAGGAGTCCTACAGAAAAGCTGCGGAGGGACTGTTTATAAGGGCATGTAGTGATAGGATGAGGGGCAATGGTTTTAAACTAGAGCAGGGCAGATTTAGATTAGATGCTAGGAAGAAGTTCTTTACAATGATGGTGGTGAATCACTGGCACAGGTTGCCCAGAGGTGTAGTGGAGGCTCCATCCCTGGAGACATTCAAGGTCAGGCTGGATGGGGCTCTGAGCAACCTGATCTAGGTAAAGATGTCCCTGCTCACTGCAGGGGGGTTGCACTGGATGCCTTTAAAGGTCCCTTCCAGCCCAACACTACAATTCTGTGAGTCTATGAGTCTATGAGTGTATTCAAAGAAATGCTTATGATTTTTATTTTCTCTGATCAAAATGTGTAAATAGGCAATCGAGCAGAGACTTTCCCTTCTGGGTAAATTACCTAACCACTAGCTGTTTCATGTGGGATTACTTCTGAGTGTTTCATAAACACCACTTCAAGAGTCAATAACAAAACAGAGGCCCAGGCTCTTTCTTTTAAATGCGGCAGCCACCTGCTTATTGAGGCTGAAAGAAGGTGAGCCAAAGATGTGTGTGTTTTTGTTTAGGACCCGTGTTTGCTGGGTTAGCCTTGGCTAATGGCCAAAGACCCACCCAACCACTCACTTACTCCCACCTCAGACAGAGGGAGAAAATGAGAACGCTTGTGGGTTGAAATACGGAGTTCCAGCGCTTGGGGCACCTCGTTCTCCTCCTCCTGCTCTCCCCTTGGGGCTTGCAGGGCTGATTCTCACGCTTTTCCCTGTGACCCCTCCACTGCTGGGCAGCATTTTGCCCTTTCTGACAGAGGCAAAGCCCGCCATCTTGCCTGCGGGGCTGGGCCGGAGCTGGCTGGAACCAGCTGTGTCCGATTTGGGGCAGCCCCGGCCTCCCCTCGCAGAGGAGGCCCTGCAGCCAGACCCTGCCAGCGCCTGGCCACCTGCACCCCGTACGCCATGAAAAACCTTTTATATTCTAGAGCTTTACCTATTCAGGCATGGCAGGATCATCCTCTGTAAATGGTTTCCTACAGTTTACAGACACTTGTCCAAATAACGTGCCCGGCATTTTGTTTAAAATTCCTGTGAAAATGACAATAATGCTTCTGAAATGCACACCAAATTGTAAAGCTATGAAGACGGAAGATTATTTGGAGTTCCCTTCATGAAAACGTGAAGTGATGCTACTGCCTTTGCTAGAGCTTCTCCATTAACCAGTGGTAGAATTTTGTCCTATTGAAATACTTTGTTGATGGCTGGTTTAATACAGCACTAAATGAGTGTAAATGGTGACCCACTGGCCCAAAGCAGGTTATGCTCCAGTTGCCCTGTTCAGTATCCTCTCTCTTTCTACCAGCAAATACATGATAAATAATTGGATAGCAACTGGATTTGTCTCAGCTTTTTGATCAGCAAATGTTAAAGTGGCAGACCTCTTCGTCTTCTGCTGAACATGAGTCGTACCAGTTGTAGTGCCCACGAATGCCACAAACTTATGCAGTAACACCAAGGTCCTGGCCAAGCAATCATCTTATGGGATTTCTGTATTATTTTTGAACAAGGATGGAGAATATGATCCTTAGAAATGAGGTCAAGGAATCAAGATGGAGAAATTTTTATTTTATTTTTGTCCTAAACTCCTAGCACAGTGTTTGCAGGAAAGAAGGATTACCTAAGTGGAGACTTGAATGTGATTTCCATTTCTCCTCTCCCCTTCACTTATGTGTGACTTTTGGCAAACCAGCATGCTATGAAATCCAAACATTCACCTGTGGGTAGAAGCCAGACTCTGTGCATGTGTGTGTGCCACTGCTCATCCGTCTGCTCTACAGACCAGAAAGCCCAGATGCAGGGTAGGTTTTAGATCAAATGTGTCACTTTCTTAGAAAATACAGTCCATGCTAATAAGAAGGTAGCTTCCCACTGCCTTGTCTGATCTGTGCAAGTGGAGGGAAGTCACACACAGGTCTGATCAAGGATGGATTTGACCAATTATTCCTAAGCAGTGTAAGTCACACGGGACATAGGTAGGAGAAAGGAGTTTTAAGGGTTATAGAGATGCATCGTCACCATCCGATTTTCCTGATGTGAGTTTTTACAGACACACAGATGGGCAGCATTTCCTCCTGTTGTATCAGAGTCAGAAAGCTAATGGACTAAGTAAATTATTTTGGAAAAAGCAAATGAACAAACCTGAGTATGTGCCAGAACAATAAATATGGAAGCAGTCAATGAAATAGACTTCAGTGGGGTGTGTGTTCATTCCGCTCTATCTTTTGTGTTTATTGAGCTGGAATAGTCTAGTAGTAAGTTTCCTTGATCTGGAAGCAGGGAACTGCAGAATTATTGCAGAAAGCAAACGTTGGCTTTGTGACTGGGACTGTACATTTTTAAGATGATAATTCAACAGAAAAAGAACAATCAAAACTCAACCAGAGCTTAAATACTGGGTAGCACAGTGACTAAGCAAAGATATTGGAGCCTGTAAGATCTGGACCAGGCTCTGAGAGGAGAGAGAAGACAAGTTAAAGGCAAAATGCATACTCCACTCTTCTGCCTTAGATGGAAGAATGTGGGAGGCTGTACTACAGACATCCCTACTAGTTTTGTTTTCCTGATAATTGGTGGACAATAGCTTTGTCTGAAGGATAAGACTGGGATCTCTGCTGCGTTTCTTTCTTAACAGTAGCTACAAAGGCACTCACCTGCAATGCCAATGCGTAGTGGGTTAGTACTTTCTAATAAAAAATCTATTGGAGGAAAACAGAACATAAAAAGAAGGTAAATTTACTGAGTAAATTATTCATTGTGAATTATTCACACAGTTTTACTAACAGTCATCTGGAAAAAGTTAACGAAAAGGGGAATGACTGAAGTGAGTAATAAATATAAATCAATCCAAGAGACATGTAGGGTTACTTGTTGGTTGTGGGGAAGGATGGGATTGATGGAGCAATGCAGTGAATAAAGAAGAAAAGTAGAATAACATAAACAAAGAAGGGGTGGCATATTTGGCTCTGGGGTGTTTTTCTGTTCCAAAATATCTTATGGCTGTGCTGGTGCAGTTCATTCAGTAAAGTTTTTCTGGTTTTTACTATTTTACACACACGGTGTGAAACTGAAAGAATGGCCTCTGTTACTCTGCTTTTCCTTGAGATTGACTGCTTTAATTTAGAAGTCAATAAACACCATGCATGCTCACAGCATCCCAACCCAGAGCTATTGGAAGTTGGCACACTTGAACTTCCTCCCACGGGGAAACTGAGGCTTGGCTTTCAAAATTCATTTTTTTATGTCCTTGCTAGTTCTATTTTATTAGAACAAAATATGTGATTTTATTCTCCCAAATTGGTCGCTGAAAGCTGCTTTTGTTAAGGGAAAGCTAATATTAAAAGAAATGTTGCATTCCATTACGAAGGCAAATGCTGCTTTGTGATAAGAGCTGAAAATGTGCTAATTAAAATGTGGCTTTTACTTTATCTTGAATGTTACATCAGCCTTATCTCCAGCTCATGCAGGCTCTAGATGGTTTCATTTGAGCGTTTGGCCATCTTTTGGTTTTCATTTTTATTATTTCCACTTAAGTATTTACGGCTTAAGCCCAAGCCCATGGAACTCCATGGTAACACTCCTGTGGAGCCTTGCAGACTCTCCAGCCTTGGAGTAGAGCCTTGTGGGTTTGTATGATTGTTATCTTCCAGAGATCTACATGCAACACTATAAATAGGAGTCTCTTAGCTGCCAGTTTGATGAATGTGTGTCACCAAGGTTACGTGGCATTCTACCCCCTCCGTCATCTTTAACAGCAATAAAGTGCCTGCAGGCCGAAAAATGCCCTCTGACACCTGTGTAAGCTCTGGAGTCTAACGGATTGAAATCTAGTAAACAGTTCATTCTAATGCTTTGCAGGAAAGAATATAACCCATTTTACTTCTCTTGCAGGGCTGAGAGGAATTGGGAGCCGTAAGAACATCTTGGTTACTACAGTTTGCTAGTGCAACCCAAGAAGCATATAAATGAGTAAGTTTCAAGTCACTTTGAATTCCTTCCAGATTCTTTCATGCCCTTTAGGCACCATTAATCTCTAGAGTAATTCTACTAACAGACAAACACGCTAATAGCATGACCATCTTCAGAAAATACTGTCGTAGATTAGGGTATTCTAGCACTGCATTTTGCATCTTTGAGATTTTTTATTCAAGGGGAACATTGGTATTGTATTGAAAGAGAGAGAAACAAATTACAAAAAAAAATAGGCACTTGCCTACTAGCAATGGACTGAGTGTAACATCTTTAAAGGAAGCTTAGCTGTTATGATGCCCTGGTACCACTTCTTCATTTCAAATGTGAGTAGGTCGGAAAGATTTGCAAAAAAAAAGGAAAGTAAGCCCTTGGATCATTAAACCTAGCATTTATATTCATGTTAATTAGCAGATTACTAACACTTTACACATATCAATGCATTTTGTACACAGTAAGATGTGTATTTTATTAGTTAGTTTTACTTCACTGATTGTTTTATGAAGTTGCAGCACGCTATCGTGCTGATAGAAGACTGAAATCTATTTCCTCTCCTTAGTTAGCAATCATGTCAAAAATCACAAAGTTAATTTTCCATAAAAAATCTCCTGCTCATTGACTCCAGTTGTACATCAAACAAGAAACTGATACAGACATTAAATTCTTAGATGTGTCAAATTAACCCTATCTATGCTAAACTCTGCCTGTCTCTAGTGGAAGGAAGCAGAGTTCAGCAGTAGGCTCAGTGGCAAGATTTCTTCGTGGTCTTGCAGCACCTTCAGGTGCCTCAAAATAGTCACATGGGACATGACCAATTTAGGGCATTTTGGGAAGTTTCAGGCCACAAAAGCTGTGCTGAGGGTCGCTTGGGCAAGGATAGCAGGAGAAATATGGAGCCATGTGTCCATGTCAAATTTAAATCAGATACAGTCTTTGGAACAGAGGCTGTCTTTCTGTTTGGTATTTTGCAGTAAGTCCAGTGTTCTTGTGCTTATAGTTGTGGCTCTTTGATTTTTACCAGCATGCAAGTATGAAAATAATACAAATGTTGGAAATGCAGTATGATTGTGATGTTTAACCAGGTGCAATGAGAGAAGATGGAAGGAATTTCATATAATTACTTAGCAGATGCAAGCAGGCACCCTGGTAAAAGAAATGTTTGGTTGAGGGTCATTTTGCTTGAAAAACCCCAAAGTAGATGAATTAGTTGACTGGTGTTTTGTTGGCTATTTTTAAGAAGAGCTGTCCTGGAGAAACCTAAATGAACATAGGTAGAGGCAGGAGAATCTGGGATGTTTCTGCTCAAACTATCCAACAATAAAAAAAGGCTAAAAGGGATCAGAAGAACCTATAAATTACTTTTCTTCTTTTCTGTCTGGTGTCCTCTATTTGTGGCTGCTACCTTCTCCAGCTACTCTCTGGATAACAGTAATTGAAGCCAGGGGATTGTTTGGTTCAATGCCGAAAACAGGTTTTAGCAGCTATAAATACCAATTAGTAGCTGACCCGTTAAAAATTTAAGGGGCATGTTAGATCCTTTTGGTTTTGTTAAAGAAATGTTTTCTTAAAAGAAATCCTTTATGTACGCATGTGTATGCTGAGTTTTTTGTACGGTTGTCTGTTTTGGTGAGCTTAACTAGTTTTGATGAGGGAAGAGTTTTCAGCATAGCCAGCTACCTTGTCAGATATTTGTCCCGTTTGAGCCCGGGAACTTCTTTCATATTCCAAGAGAAACTTGCCCCAAGAAAAGTGGCTAAACATGTAGCACCACAGACACTATATCCAAGGTGCTCTGCTGTATACATATCTCCTCTGGGGGAAGATGAAAAAAAGAAATGACATATAAAGGGATATGATGTCACATTATTTAACAAGTATTGAAATGAACTCAAAGGCTACGGTAATTGTCATGGCAAAAGAAACAGTTTGGCTAGTATGGGACACGGTCAAAATGGACACTCAGCACAGACAAAGGGTGCTACAGACATTAAGAAGTTGTTTGTGTGATTTTAGTTATGAAAGCAAGACTTGGCCCTGTTGGAAAGGATTAAATCAAAAAAAAAGAAGTCCAAACCCGATTTTAGAGTGTTCTCTAAACCAATGGCCAGGGATGAATAAACACGTTCTGCTGCTGAAAGCCTGAGCTGAGTAATGTATTGGGATACACACGGACTCCAGACAGCGCTCCCCAGGCAGCTGCGCTGTGATCACACGGACACGCTTGGTCCGAGAAGCAGGCAGATGAAGTCAGTGACTCCAGTCATTGCTCATGGTAGCTCAGCACATTCCCTGCTGACCTGGCTGAAAGAGTGCTTTTGTGAAACACAACTGATTAAAGAAACAAATGATGTAAAATGAAATGTCATCATGGATACAGGGTTTAGGGCTGTACAAACAACTGTGGATTGAAATCATTAGACTCTCTTTGCTCTGGAGTGGTTCAATATTTTTAGAGGATTAAAATGCCTTTTCTACCCTTTGGTCTCCTGCACTTATTTGTATGTCAACATAAGTATTTGTCAGTGTTTTTCATGCTTTCCTAAGTCAGGAAATCTGTAAATTCTTCATATAAAGGGACTGAGTCCTAATTCCTGAGCCTTCTAGTCCCGGATCAAAGGTTTTGATGTATTATTCCTAAGTTCTTTTATTTGGAAAAATGTAGCCAATACCTCTAGCAGACAGCATGGACCTGATCCAGAATCCACTGAAGTTATTTAAAATACTCTGATCAAGTTCCATGAGTTTTGGTTCAGGTCCTGTGGCTTCAATCCAACACAGCACTCCAGCTCATATGTAATTGCTCAGGAGTTTAACTATACATACAAGTACCAATGCTCTCTACCTGATGGACACATTCATATCAGCCAGTACAAGCAAACTGGTTCTCCATAACTGTTCAGGTAGCATTCACGGGATAATATATCCATTAGCAAAGTCTGAAACATGACTTGGTTTGTCACACGTTGGTTTAGTAGATAGCTCTCAAGCTGACAAATCCCAGCAAGTCTTTCCTACAATAAACCATGTGACATTGTCAAAAGAACGTAAGGTGTGCTGGTAAGGAATGCTTCTCATAGAGGGCTGGGGAACTATAAAAAAGCATGAAAATAAACAGAAAGTAATATAGAAAGGCAAAAAATTGTTTGTAGTTAAAGTGTTAAAAAAGCAACACAACCTCAAGAAGTGAACACCATTTTTATGAACAGTGTGTGGACAGTGGAAAGATTACGTTCTGCCAATTGGCAGCCCTGGCTGAGTTTCTTCTCTCTTGTTTCCCCCATTACACTTTGATCTTGGCTGGGAATAAACTGTATTTAAGGACAAAAGACATCTTTATTACTTCCAATAAAAATGACAATAATTGCCTCATTTACTGTAATGCTCTGTTGCTGCCTTCTGTAGGGTGTAAAGAAAGGGGTTTACAAACTCATGTTGAGCATAGCTGATCATCAAATAGTAATCAGAGGCAATTACAGTCTACTGGGTGAATAGCTCACAGGCACTGATAAATCTGGTACTTCATTATATTTTTTCCTGTAAGAGATTGCCGTCAGACCTCAGAAGCAGCAGTTGTTTGTACTTACTCAGGAAGACCCTCTGCAGTGTAATACTTGGATTGGACACCAGGGATGAACTGGAAACTGCCAGCCTGTAATTTGTTAGCCACTGCGGGGGAGATTTTCAAAACACAAATTACCAGGAAACAGTAGACATCTGTTTCTCGTTAAATCTACCTGAAGGTGTCATTTCTGTTTCCGAACCAGATGAGTTTAATGCAGAGAGGCCTAGTGAGATTGCAACCAAAGTCACTGCTCTGGTTGACATCAGCAGGTGCAGCTGTGAATCTTAGCATGGAGAGGTGTCACTGGCTATTTGCTAGATACTGATAAACAGAACTATTCTATAGAGGGTTGTGAAACATTTTGAGAATTTCAAGTTCAGATGCTCTAGAAATGCAAGTTAGTACCGACTGGAAGCAAATAATAAATTGTTATTCCTGTGTTTTTCCTACTTCTCAGTGTGGTGGTGTAAGGGACCAACCTCAGTCTTCAGGAGACTTCATTACTCTTAACGAGGTTACTGAAGAGGTGCATCTGATCTTCTGCTGACAATTTTTAGCCTTGAGAAAACTATTTATGCTTTGAGACAGAGGGCTTAAGAAAGTAATAGCAACATTTAATAGCATAATTACTTCACATTATTTTGCATTCTCTGATTTTGCTTAAATGAAACACATTGCATGCGGAAATAATCTTGCAGGGAGGATTATTCAAACAAGATAAAGTCCCTGCTGAATGTAATGTCAGTTCTTTTTATGCATGCTGAGTAACCTGCTGCGCTTTGGCGGCTTTAAGACTGAGCTGTATCGTGCTCATATTGGAAGCATGCAAATGTCTGAGCTAGCAGTTTGAAATGTGGCCGAGCAGTTATTACTTCAGGAATGTTAATTATTACTTTTATGTGGATAAACTCTCCGAAGCTGCATCCATTTAAAATTCAACCACAGACACCATGCACAAGTGTGATTCAGTCTCAGTGTTATAATTTTTCTTTGTTTATATATTGGTAATGGTACCATGCTGGTGTCAACAGACTAAGACCTTATGAAGTGAATGTAGAAATAAATATTATTGTTAAAGAAAGGATGAATCATTTGCAGTCAAGCAAAACTGAAGATTTGTCTGGCTGCAGAAAACTCTGACTCGAGGCACTGGAGTGCACAGAAATTACATCAAAATGTTAAATAAAAGTGATTTATCATTAATGCACGTGTGTAAGTACAATATTGTTAAAGAAAGGAAAGCCAGCAGGTAGCCAGAGGACAAAGCCTAAGCTGCAAAAAACCATGTGCCAATCCAGCAGGTTTTCCCCGAAGAGGAGTTGCAGTTTCAGGTTCCCCAGGCTTTACCTTGACAGGTGGTTACTGCCTGCAGCTTGTGTGGAGTCCCAGAGATTTCCATAACAGAAAGGACTAGTGCTAATGAATCACTGTGCCCCAAGTTTTCAAACACAGATTTCATCTGGGTGGCTTAATGATTCAAGAGAGGCAGATGAAAAAAAAGAGGTAATTTTTAAGAAAATTGAATTCAGACCTTGTATTTCATTTTTGTGTGTTGTATACTGTGTCTGGATGTGCTTTCAGTGTGAGATGTTACTACTTGTAGTTTACAAAGAGCTCTTTCATCAAGTCTGGTGAAGTTTTGGAAAGCATTAGTGATGACCTTACTGTAAGTCAGCGAAGTGTATAGGAAAAGAAGAGAAAGACAAAAGGGAGCTAAGGAGAAACAAGAAAGACAATTTGACATATATTGGTGGGAGTCCATGGAAGAGTTTCTTAGAACTGTTTTATCAGTTTTAGATTTCTGTATAAATCTCCAGGTCAGCTGCTTGTGTATGCTCAATAGGAATTGCTTCTGATGTTGCACTGCCATTTAGCTGGAAGTATAACCAGTACACTGAAGCCAGGGAGAAAGAAACATGGATGAGTGCTAGCACAGCTGCATTAGAGACGACTGGTCTGAACTCCGAGAACTTTGATTCCACAAGTTGCTGAGAACAGCACAGATGCAGAACATTTTAATGTCTATTTAAATGGTCCCTCAAATAAAAGTGACAGTAATATTCAAAATAATTACCAATTAACTGATTAACCTCTAAAGCTACTGGTAATCTATAACAGAAAGTCAAACCCAAGCTTTTTAATGGGCTTTTCAAGAGCAAACTCCTCCCATGAATAGGTGAGCTGTGGTGTCTGACACACTGCAAAAATCCCTGTGATGAAATGATAATTTTGGGATTCTGTTTGAGTTGCAAGATTACTTGCAAGATGCAGTAACACTACACACCTGTGCCCAATTTCATTGCTAATTTAATTTGCACTTTCTGTCCTAGACCCCGGTGAAGGGAAACATCTCTCCTCGGGAAAGCTCTTATACATGTTTGAAGTTCTGTGAAAATTTAAAACATATGTCATTGTTGCCTAGAACAGATCTGGCTTAATAGCCTGAGCTCTAGCCTTTATTCCACACGGGCCATGTTCAGAACACTTAAAGCAACCATGTTGTACCTCCGAGTGTTTTTGCAAATGCTGATTGAGAGATCACAACCCTGTTGGAGCACAGAAGACAGAGAACACAGGTAGGTCATTAAAAATATGTGTAGAGTAAGACCTTACTTAATGCGGTAAAATCAGACCTTAAGCATGAATTTGTGAAAGCCGTGTACGGAAGAGTAATACGGAGTTTGTAAGTGTATATATATATACATACATATACATCTGTAAATACATACATGAATACATGTACTCATATGTCATATATAATAATAAGTGAAGTCATTTATTTATTTATTTATTTTCAAAGTGATAAGCAAGCATTAAGCCATTTTTACTTTTGTCATAGAATTAGAGTTGAAAATTCCATTCTAAGTTTTATCCTTAGGATATGAACTGATCTCTGCTGGGCTTTCTGAGGTCTTAATACTTTATTTTTTCTCAGAGATGGTAAAAGAGTCTGTTGAATCATTTGTGGCTTGTGTGGACTTCTATACTTTCCTAGATTTCCTTATTATCCCCAGAATGTCAGGTTCAGTTTTGGCTTATTGAACTTAGAATCCAGCCTGCATCTCAAATGAATTTCTCTTAAAGATATCTGAGTCCCAAAGTTTAACTGTATCCATACCCAAATGGAAACTGGCAAACTGAGATTATTGCTGATATTATTGCCTCCTATCTGCCCAACACATTTAGGTTATGCATGATACACCCACAAATGAACTGTCACTGTGCTATCTAGGTATTTCCACTTATTTCTCTTAAATAGTCTTAGAGGACGAGTAGCTATATGAAGAAAATATACAGAGGAGAAGAAGAAAGGGAAGGGTTTTATCTCCTCTCTTGTAGCAACTTGCTTTTATAGCAACCTATTCTAACTATTGCAGGGCAAATGCCTTTTGCAAAACAAGCCTTTCATTTGCTCTTTTGCATTATTATGATAAAATACAAATTCCAGGAAAAGGAGGAGAGCATTGTTTTAACAGAGTTAAAAAGAGCAGTGGGAGATTCTCAGACAGGCGTATGCACATTCTCAGGTCAGGAATGCTCTTTGGGAGAGCAGCAAGCTGTGAATGTGCAGCTGCAGGCTTCAGGGTCCTGAATAATCCACATTCAGAGACTGCAAAATCATCAATATTTATGGACTGGCGGGATCATCCCTGGCATGCAGCTACATCTGCCAGCTCTCCGTTTACTCCACATCCTTTCCTCTGCAAGTTTCAGGTTCTTATTTCCTGTGACTAGTAGGTTTGCACTTTGAAGCAGAGCTCCTCCAGTGAAACAGAGAAGACGCTTCCTGAATCACACTGAGCAAGCATGTCAACCATCCGCATCGAGGAATACCCGCTGCAGCAGATGTTGTGTGAGAAACGGGAGCTACCCTGTATTCCAGTTTCCCAGACTCAGCCCTGCCTTGGTGGATGCAGCACGCTTGCTCTGACTTACTTTCTCAGAATTGCTTTAAAGCAAAAACCTCTCATACCCTGTTTTGGCAGGAACTGCCATTTTGTCTTCAGGCAGGGCCTGCTGCGGGATAGAATTGTGGATACAGATATATTTTCTCTCAAAAGTAAAGTTTACGGCACAGATATTTGACTAGATCCTACAGCACCACAGCCTACCATGAAGATAATCACATCCAGCAGGCCAATACAGCTCATCTCACGTTGAGCCAATGAAATAATTCTTGATTTTCCAAATAAAGAAAAATGAAAAAATCATCTTTATGTGGCAAAAATCTGCATAGCTTCAGCAGACAACAGTCAGTTAGCAAGTTTTATCTGTTGATCTCAGGAGGTTTAAAGAGCAGATTAATTATAACATCAAATTTTGTTGTAGTTTTATTTTTAAATTAAGATCATCAAAAATGGCAATGCATTGTTGAGCTTTACAAAGATATATTTTATATCTCTTGTTTTTTTTGCTTGCTTAAATTTGCATTTCAAGGCTGTATAAACATGACTTGAATCACAGATGATCCAAATAACACTGAATCAGAGTGGAAAACTTGTTCTACACCAGTCATCTAAGATTCTGGAAATATTTACTTCACTCAGTTACACTTTTGTCACATTTTCCCATGAATGTTCAGATGACAGGACTCTACTAGAACAGGTCCTATGTATAAGTAGTCCTAATCTTGCATAGTAATCATTCACAAAGTGCATTTTCAATCAATTTCTATCATTATTAGTGTGCAATGTCCTTTTGCCTAAGATTGCCTGATGAAAAGTAAAAATTACTTCATATTCTGTGCTTCTGATTTTCCTTGTATGAGAAATGTCACTGTGTGTAATGAACAAAAAAGGATTTCTTTAAAAGAAATTATTCTGTGCAAGTAATTCATGTGGCTTCTGAAAGTCATCAAATTTTCATTACTCTGGAATTATTAATGAAATTTCAAAACAGTAAATAAGGAGAAGAGAAATAATATCTCTACATTCCCACATATTCATATGTTGGTTTGGATTTGGTGTTTCTGTTTTGTTTTTATTGTCTGCATGGTACTATGGAGTAACTTAGTTTATCATTCAGAAGACAGAAAGCTTGAAAGAAAGGCAATTTCTTTGTCTTCCCTGACAAATCTCTCAATTTGGATTTCTATAATCCAGTGGTTATAGAGCATGGTAACAACTTAAAATTCCTTCAGTTCAAATATATGATGCCACTTTAGATCTGTGATATAGTCAAAAGATTTTGTTTTATACATCAAAAGGTGCAAATACTGTTTTTCAATTTTTCCACTTCTTTTGGGACATTTTTACGCAGTGTGCGGGTGGCACATAAAATGAGCTCCAGTTTTGACAGAGTAATATATTTTATTTGAGTTGCTCTGTAGCCTGGGATGCACAGCTGACCTGTTGGGCTTCAGAGCCCTTGCTGAGTGGCAGCTGGTAGAAGATGACCGCTGCCCCATCTTCTTAAGCCTGCCTGGTGTCTGAAGCTTTATAGTAACAAGGAGCCAGTTTGCTCCTGTTGATGTGGAGCTGACAAGACTTCGAAGTCCCAAGAAGTATTTCATTCGTGTTATACAGTAGTCCAGATCATGAGTAATATTCCTGCTCTGTGTAAACTCTGAAGCACATGTGTAAGAGTGGTGCTTGGGAGATGGAAGAGGAGCATGAAATCCTTGAGGAGGGCGCAGGATGTCAGGTAGTTGGTGAGGGACTTTTTAGGATGTGGGGTAGTGGTAGGACTAGAGGGAATGGATTAAAATTAGAGATGGATTGTTTCAGATTGGACGTTAGGAAGAAGTTTTTCACCATGAGGGTGGTGAGACACTGGCACAGGTTGCCCAAAGAGGTGGTGGAAGCCCCATCCCTGGAAGTTTTTAAGGCCAGGCTGGATGGGGCTCTGAGCAGCCTGATCTAGTGGGGGATGTCCCTGCCCATGGCAGGGGGATTGGAACTAGGTGATCTTTGAGGTCCCTCCCAACCCTGACAATTTTATGGTTCTATACCCGAGGAGGCCTCTGGGTGAGCAGCTGGTCGCTTACGATTAGGCTAAGATCGTGCGGGAACATGGGCCATTGCTGCTGGAGCTGAACAGCGCGATATGGTGCAGTGCACTACACTTGCTGTGAGTAAAAGCACCCTGCTCCTCTTGTTCGCCATGTTAAGTAGCTCTTCAGGTATTCCCAGCAGCCTAAGCCTTCTTTAGATTTTCACCTGTTTAAATAATTCTTTCAAGAGAAAGCACCGTGTACTGGGAAGCAGATATAGAAGTGCATGATCTTAAGTCGTCACTTTCTCACCCCTGGCTGTTACTGTCTACCCCTCCCGAATATAAACCTGAGATCTCTGCTCTTCTGTTATCTTCCCCCAGATTCACTGTTGGGGCTTCTTGAAATGTGGTGGGTGGGTACACATTGCCCTAGCTAGTTTTCCTGTGAGAGCAAAGGGAAGGAGAAGGTTAGCACCCCAGCTTTTCTGCCTCAACCCCAGCAGCAAAGACTAAAGACATGGTATATTCAGCAGCATCTCAGTGAGTCTGGTAGGAGGACAGGGCTTGGAAGCAGCGACTGGTGTGTGTGTGTGCCTTCAGCAAGAATCATGGTACCTAGGGCTCCTTCTGGTAATTGTGGATCCCATGGGGTCAAATCCTGTTTGACAGAAAAGGGAATGGGATTTTCCACAGCCTGGGAGTGTGCCCTCAGCTTATCTGAAACTTCAGTGAATCTCACTCCAGTTCCTGGCTAGCTTTGAATTTACCAAAACTGCCAGTTTAGTAAGTAGTTACAAAAAATAGAACTCAATCACTGGGCACTATTTAGGAGGGGTAAAACTGGAACAGGACAGAATGCCTGCACAGAGGAGGAATTATTATTTTAACTGAATCATCTTTCATTAGCTGGATGTTTGTGGTACAAACAGTGTGATTTCATGTCAAACTTGTTTCCCTCTTTTGAAATCCTTTCAATATGCCAAATTCTAGCAACTACTTTTTAAAATTTTCTTTCCCTCTCTAAGTCCTGGCTTAGAAGTGATTTAAGCATTCATACAGAAATCTGTTTAAACTCTCATTGCAATATCCTCATCATTCATGTTGTCTGCAGTAGATGCCTACAAGGTAGAACACACTGTACAACAATACCTGCAAATAGCAGAAGAATTCAAGGCAGCTGCAATATAAAAGTCTTCCTTGATTTGTTTCCTTGGGTTTATAGTTTTTAAATAGACTTTACTGTAATGGAGTATTCTGTGGGGAAAAAAAAAAAAAAAGTTGCCTTTTTAAGGTAGCATTAACAACCTCGTTCACTCACAATTTACATGCTAGGTAGTACAGGGGAAGACAATATTTTTATGGCTATATCAATGGCATAAGAGCTGGGATTCTAATTCCAGGTACTGAAGTTTTGTGGTGGAAATTTATAAGGAAAGAAATATCTTTCTGGCAATGTTAATTGGATTTATCACCAAAGTGTATGGGAATGCAATTGTGTTGCCTACCTATGCAGAGGAAGCTAGAATAGCACAAGATTTACTGAGGAGTAAGTTGTATTACAAGAAGATAACTTGTAATATTCCTTTCTGGGGTTGGTAGGAACTCCAGCAAAAGAAGCTGAAGATCTGCCTATTCTAGCTGGTGGTTAATTTTACACAATTTGTGGGCCATCTTTAGGGCTCAAAACATAGCCAGAGACACAGCAATGCGCTTTCAGATACACTCAGATCAGTGGTGGAAAAGTTTGTTTGTTATCAACTCTCTGATTACTTTCAGTTTACCCATGAGAGGAACTTTTTCCAGTGTCCTTCCTCCTCATTCTGTCTTGTAGTTTGATGCCAGTCAGAGGTTTCTCCATTAAATTCTAAATGCATTACAGGATTTTTGTTTATAAAACCCAAGTCTAGAGCCATCAGCTTCTTATGCTTTTTTCATGAGTCTTCAGCCCTTGGTTTTCATCAGTCTTTCCTGCTTCTCTTTTGTTTCATCCCTTTTTTACTCAAATCATCTAGTGCACACTGATTTTCATCAGCCCACTCTGTAGTTGAAGGCTTTTCATCAGTTTTGCTTCTTGGTATTGTTCCAGTAACCTTGTCTCTTTGTTTTTGTGGTGTCAACTGTCATGCTTTGATCTGCAGCTTTTTTTCATTAGTAAAGTGTGTGCTTTTAAAAGGTTATAACTAGATGGGGGAAAGATACATGAAGAACCATATATCACAAATGTTCCTCAAGTATTATTTTGACATGTGAGAAAGAAAGGAGGAGGAATTACTCCTAGCATGATCGTTCATGTTTTCATGCTCATCTTACTCCAGATATGACATCAGAATTAGACTGCTTTTCCATGTATAAATACTTAACAGAGACACAGAGATTGACTGCGTGGCTTTAGATTTAAATCAGTTTAGAGGCAGTGAGACAGGATCCTTATTTGTCCAAGGATTTTCTGTTGCCTTTTGCTGTAGGATCTCCAACTCAATTCTTGACCTTTTGTATAGTTTTTATACAACCTGGGAAACAGTTTAAATTATATTTATGACTATTGTGTGGTAAAAAAAGCAGGCATGTCTAATAATATTTTAGAAAAAGCATTAAGCAGTCAATGGCAATGCTCCTTCAATAGCTGAGGAGAGTTAACTGGACAATTTCCAACAGAGTCCATAGAAAAATACAGATCATATCAAGGAAGCATCAGCTGTGAGAGTATCCAAGGTTAGAGGGAGACCCATGCTTCATTTATCAGCCAGGATTAAAGGCAGTAAAGAATGTTCATTGCAACTGTGCAAACATAAAACATATTAAAGGGCCAAGATGCAGAAAATGTCAAGCACTGCTGTTCTGAGCCTATCCATCAAAGTGAGCTGGGAGTCATCGCTGTATCCTGCAGTGAGTCCTGAGTGAAGTAAATGTTACATAAGCTTTCTTTACCCATGGGGATTTCAATTAACTTCTGAAATAGAGATGCGTTGTGTTGGATGTCATGCTGATATTGAAGACTTCCACAACGTTGTCATGTCCGTAGACATTTTTGGATTATTTAATCAGCTTTGTCTGGAAGGAGTAAGGGAACGAGACTCTCAGATTTAAGCAGTTTTGGTAAGCTGTAGCTAGTGGCAAACATATGATGGGCAGCCCACCACAGGTAGCCTGATAGCCACTGACTGTAATCGAGTAGTGTGTGGTGCAGAGAATCAACTCACACACTTTTGTGGTGGTGATAGCTTTATCCCCTTCTGCAATCAACGTGTCTCAGCCACAGGAATGGCCCCTACTGGGGCCTTATGCTGTTGGCAACTTGAAATCTCCCCCCATCGCATTCACCTAAATCCTGTATCACTGCACACCGAGGGTTTTGTAGGCCGGAAAGCATTAGTCATTCCTCCGTTAGGTTCCCCTAAGTTATCAGGAGAATAACTTGAGAAGGACTCAAGAAGAAAGTTCTCAGCTTAAAATCATGTAGTAGGCATGAGGGGCCGTATTGTAAGCAAGCGCAGAATGCAGCAGTATTGAAGGAGTTAATTGCTTGACAAGGATGCTCATCTATACTCTTATAGGGGGGAACTGTCACTTGACAGGCAGGAGAAACTTCACTGACTGATGGACACATTATTTTCTTATATGAAGCAACAAAAATGGGTTATACATCTTAATGTAATAGGGAGTTACAGCTCTGCTTTGCTGAACAAGATCCCCTTACACAGTTCTTGGGGTAGTGTTTCTTGTACCATATCAAACCCTGAAGGAAATTTCTTAAAGACACTCTCGGACAAAAATAGTGATATGGCTGCACATTTTCCTTTCCAGAGCAGAAAATAAGGCCTTTGCTCTGCAAGTTCTAAGTATGTGGTGGGATTGATCACCGTTGCATACCAACTTGAAGGCATACTAAATAAAAGGTATTTTTAACCCATGTCAGTCTCCACGTCAATCACCTTCACTATCATTACTGATCCCTGAATCAAGACCTTGTGCATTTCCCATGTGCTTCTTATCTCCTTTTATTCAACTGCTGTCCTTATTCCCTTGGCTTGTCCTTCAGCCAGCTAACTTCTTTCTCCTCCTTTTCTGACAGAGGTTAGGGCATGGAGGGAATGAAGAGGAAAGATTCAGGTGCTAGTGCCCTAAACTAGCAGCCTTCTTGACTGTAAGAATTACTTGTTAAGTGTATCTGTACTGTTAGGGAGTAACCAAGAAGAGAAAAAGCAGTGGGGAACTTTTAAAACAGAAGCCAGACAAATGAGAGAATAAAAATTGCTTTTAAAGTGGTTGTATTTATGAGCAGAAGTCTCTGTAGTGGACAATCTGATTAGCTGTAGAGGTATGTAAAGAAAGCTCCATTGGATGCAGATAGTGTAAACGAGAACTGCAAAGTTACAAGGAAGTTGTAGAATATCTCTTTGCACTGATACCTACAAGAAGCAGGTTTTTTGTTTTGTTGCCCTTCAAGTTTTTACCAGTTGATTAATTTTGAATGAAAGAGTGATCTCATTAATTTTAACTTTGAAGATCAGAGCCTGATTTGGTGTACCCACAATATTTCCTTATGAACTCCAGCACTGAAAGATTTTCAGCCTCTGAATCTTTAAGATCAAATTTTGGCTGCTGATTTTGCAAACAAGTTCTATTTGTTTGTCTGCTGCACGAAAACCAGAAAAACTGAAATGTCATACAAAAAGGCTTTCTAGGTAAACAAATAGTTTAGAATGTTCAGATGTAGAGCAATTCGTTGTTAAGCATTTTGTCTGTCCTCTTGCATAAATTCTTCTGCCCTTTTGTGACCATTAGACAGGAAACACACATCCCCACTATGAAAAAAAACCTTACTTTTTAATGTATTCAACAACTATTTATAATGAAATGATCAGCACACAGCGTCAAGTTGGAGGCCTGTGGCCAGTGGTGTTCCCCAGGATCAGTACTGGCTCCAGTTTTGTTCAATATCTTCATCAACAACCTGTATGGCGGGATGGAGTGTACCCACAGCAAGTTCACTGATGATACAGAGCTGAAAGGGATGGCTGACACACAGGAAGGCTGTGCTGCCATCCAACAAGATCTGGACAGACTGGAGAGCTGGTAAAAGGGGAACCTCCTGAAGTTCATTAAGGATGAATGTAAAGTCCCACATCTGGGGAGGAATAACACCAGGCACCAGTACAGATTAGGAGTTTTCCTGCTGGAAAGCAGCCCTGTGGAGAAAGACCTTGGAGTCCCAGTGGACAGTAAGTTGTCCATGGGACAGCAATGTGCCCTTGCAGCCAAGAGGGCCAATGGGATCCTGGGGTGCATTAAGAAAAGTGTGTCCAGCAGGTCTAGGGAAGTTCTCCTCCCCCTCTGCTCTGCCCTGGTGAGACCACACCTGGAATATTTGTGTCCCGTTTTGGGCTCCTCAATTCAAGAGAGACAGGGACCTCCTGCAGAGAGTCCAACAGAGAGCTATGGGGATAATTAAGTGACTTGAACACCTCTTCTGTGAGGAGAGACTGAGAGAACTGGGGCTGTTTAGCCTTGAGAAGACTGAGAGGGGATCTTACTAATGTGTATAAATATCTGAGAGTTGGGTGTCAAGAGGAAGGAGACAATCTCTTTTCAGTGGTGCCTGGTAATAGAACAAGGAATAATGGGTTTAAGTTAGGAGATAGGAAGTTCCACCTCAACATGAGGAGAAATTTCTTTACTGTGAGGGTGAAAGAGCACTGGAACAGGCTGCCCAGAGAGGTTGTGGAGTCTCCTTCTTTGGAGACTTTCAAAACCCACCTGAATGTGTTCCTGTGTGACTGCCCTAGGGGATCCTGCTTTGGTAGGGGAGTTGGACTAGATGATCTCTAGAGGTGCCTTCCAACCTCTAACATCCTATGATTCTATGAAATTCCATAAATAGAATGTTGAAATTCAGCATGGAAACAGCAGTGGCTTGTAGGCACATGCTGGCACTGTGCTGCAATTGATTTTGATTTGACAATGCCATTAGACAGTGAAAATTCTTAGTATTTCCAAGGCAGTAGAAATAAATGTTATAGGCTTTCTTACTAGTTGAGAAATAGAAGTGCACAAATTGCTGATGTTTTTCTATTTTAGGATCTTCTGAGTAGCAGTAGAGTAATACACTTGAGACAGAAATTTTAAGTTTTTTTCCTCAGATTTCTCCTCCTTTATTTGATTCCAGTTGAATTTCATACAAGTTTCAAAATACTCTATCTTCCAGCACAGCAAGGTATACAGAAAGTCTCGTAGATTCAAATTCACTGTTCTAGCTCCCTAATGAAAATGGCTACTGCAGGATGGATGGCAAGAAAACAGTCTTTGGCTTTCTAAAGAATTCATTAATTTGGAACTGCTGAAGTCTGTACAGCTGCAACCAGGGTGGCTTTCAAGGCTTAATAATGGTACTTTCCATACTGATTGAAACTAAAAAATTACTCAGAAAGAACAATATATCAGACAGCAATTCAGCAAATCTAGAGAGGAAATCAGAGCTGGTCATGCTGTCCTTTCCTTACAAGCCCACCATTCCAGCAGGTTAGGACTGACCACTGCAGATGAGGCCTGCCTCCACAGATGACTGTGCAGATGTCAACACCTTTAAGATGAACAGTTGGCTTTCCATCCCAGTCTTTTCTTCTTCTAGATACTTCTGTCATTTGTGAAGTCACCCTCCACCTGACCAAAGGCTGCATGAGTCAAGTCAGAAGTATTTTACCTGGAAATCAGGTTACAACATACATGTAGAATCTCTGGAGGATTGTGTCCCCCAAGGTGGAAGCTGCTTAGTGTGCCCAAAAAAAAAGCCTAAAGGATGACATTATAAAATGTGATTACACTGTGCTGTGACAGCAATCAGCAGTTCTGGGGGTAAGAGTCAGTCCAGTTGCCCCAAGGGTCATCCCGTTGACCTGTTCTCCCATGGCGCTGCTCTGCCCCTAGTGCCTTTCAGTGGGATAGAAGCCATACAGATGTCAGGTTATGCCAGCTTCCACGTGAACGCTGCAGGGAAAGGAAGGAGAATCAGTGGATTATTCTTATCAGAACAAAGAGAGACAACATGCCTCGGAAAGCTAGAGAGATAAATGCACAAGCTGGAAGAGAAGCAGGGTAAAGCATAACTGCCCTGTCAACAGTCCATTTCAAAAGCAGATATAAGGAACTCCCTTGCATTCTCTTTGTAATGAACTAAAAGCTTATAGAAAATTGGGCATAGATACAGTGGTGATTTTATCTTCTGTTTTTAGGTAAAATTCTGTACTTGGTGGCATCAGATAAATCTGTCTGTTGACTGTAATTTCTATTTGGTATAAAAAAGGTGTAGTAGGAGATATTAAAAAGAAAAAATGCTAAAAAAAGTCTTTCAGCATCTTCATGGTGTTAACTGTGATTTTGCTCAGCAAATTGAGTATTATAAATCTTTCACAAGTTGTCTACGTACTCAAGTATCAGAGGGGAAATTAAAACACTATCTATTGGCTCCCAAATTTAGTTTAGTATTAGTGTATTTGGGCTACTTCCTTTTTACCTTATTTCTTAGGCTTTCTGTGTCTGTTTGTTTTTTATTGCATTTCTATGATGTATATAACACACATCAGTGCATGTAGTCTCACATAATTCCTGTGAGAAGTAGCATTAAACTGATGGGGACAGATACAAGGACCGAAAACCAAGAGGAATTTAATCCGCGTGCTGCAAGTACGGCCTGTGAGTTAGAGTGCCTGCACTGAATGGCCTCCAGCCTACGAAAACACAAGCCTCAGGGCATCTTAGAGTGACTGAAAGTCACTGCAGGGAACACAGGAGGTCTGTGCCAGCCCATTAGACATCCAGCGCCTGAGTCCTCCTCCCTGTTTACCACAAGATCTTCCCTGGTCAGTAATTGCCTGAAATAAAACAGAGAGCCACATAATCCCGATGCATTGTTCGCAGTTTAGGATTTTGTGTTTTGCATTTGGTTTGTTCATGTGTTGGTCTTTTTTTTGCCAATACTTTAAATAATAGCAGTTCTTCATTTATTTCTTCTAAAGAAATACTTCTTTTCAAAGACCAAGCAAGCTGATCTCTGCTGCAGTGATCCCCATGATATCTTTATGTATAAATCATCTGATTGTGTAAGTGGATTGAAGTGGTAGCATGCTTTCCATGTCATTGAGGTGCTACTTCTTAATCGGAATTGCAATTTAAATAAATTATTTCAGTGATCTGTGATTACGGTAAAACATTCCAAGAGAGCTCTGACCTGTGTCTGAGAGTGAAGTAAAGACTCAGGATTCTCCTGAGTCCTCCTCCTGTTGAGAAGGTCTGTCTTGGAAAATACTTTTTACCCACAAGCTCCATAATGGTAGCAGAAAAATAAGATCGTTGGGGAAGAAACAAACGCCCTTGGGAGGAGTATTTACAATATAATTCCTCCAGCCTGATTCATCTCTGCACAGTTCTTGTTTATTTCTGTTGTAACAACTAGTGTCAGTGATTAGATTAACAGAAAACTAGATTTTGCTGTATGCAAAAAGGAGGGACTGATTATCCCCAAGGGCAAGGAAATTATGCCACACACTTGTTTTGAAGGCAAAACAGAGTTAGACTCCCTCTTTGAGAGTATCTGCTTTGTAGAACTACACGGTTTATATGACTCCTGCTATAGCAGCTGCCTACATTTGCTAGCTGTATAATCAAGAACAAATTATAAAATCAGCCAGGGATGTGAAAACTAGAGCAATTATGATGTAGATGTTTTGGGTTGTTGCAGAAGCCCGTCTCATCCTTGTGTGATATGTGTCATTCAGACACAGACAGGCAACGTGTGCATCTCCCACTGTGATGGGCAGAGCTCTTGGTTTTACAGGACAAAAAGAGATTTAAAAGATGTTATCCCTTTTGAGAATATTTTATTAAAGTGTCACTTTAACGAATTGGGTTGGGTTACTTTAAGAAAACAAAACAGAGAAACCCTTTAAAAGAATTGTATTTTTCCCAAACAAAATGCAGTTGGTTGAGAGTTCTGTCTTCCCAGAACCTTTGTTCAGTAGCTGCAATAAAACTGTGTGGGCAAAGACTCAGAAACAAACATCTGTTCTGTCTAGGTTTCCACAGCACAGACAGCTCTGTATTATCCCAGCTCTTGCATGTTATTAAAAAAAGTTTTTTTGAAAATTATCTTTTTCTTTCTTTATGCAATCCTGAGGCATTTTAATAGGGCAATCAGTTAGAAATGCATTTTTATTTTGTTTTTTGTTTCAAATGTTCTAAGGAAGAAAGCTTTTTCTCCTGTGGTTGAACAGAAACTTGCACAAAGCACAGCTTGTTCGTGATATAAAGAGCCGAAATTTAACTCAGGTGAGCTCCTCCCATCTGCACACTGGGTGACTTGTTTTGCTCTGCAATAGAGGAAAGCTATCAGGTAGGGCAGCGAGAACTCGTCTTTAAAGCCAGCTGTGAGGTCACCCAGTTGCCCTTCTTGTACTGCCGTAGCAGCGCTGGTTTTTAACATATAGGAAATGTTAAATATGAGATGTTTTTGTCCTCCGTGAGTAGAGGTAATAAAACCCGCGGACAGAGAAGCTCTCCTGCAGTCCGTTCTCCTCTTTGCAAGGATGACCTACGAGGGTCTCAAGGCAATTTGGCTGTGGAGGAGGCAGCAGGGCATTTTTGAGTAGGGAATGCTTCGGCAGGGAATGCCTGTGGCCTGGCTCCGTGGTCAGGACAGACAGAGCAGGAAATCGGCCTTCTTCATAGCTACTGCCAAGTCTGCCTCTGAGAATAGTGTAGGTGTACGCAGAGTCCCTTAACAAAAATGAACACCCCCACCCCCCCAAAAATCTCACAACGCTACTTTTAAAATATCTGAATATATCCTTGTTGTGACAGGAACTCTTTCTGATCTGTTTGACAACCCAAAATGACAGAATTTGTAGGCCTAGCCTAGGCAGAAGGCTACCTTGTCTGGTATACCTTGTGTATTTACCACACTGCAAAAGCTTGAAAGGCTTGGAAAGCTTAAAGTCAAAAAGCTTGAAAATTTGCAGGTCTTTCCTTTGGAAGGTTTTGACTAGCAGTTTACAAAGAGCAGACAGCCTACTACACTCAAATAGCTGGTTTTTTTTATCAATAGGAATGAAGTATTTTTTGGGGAAAAAAGATTTCTAGGTGTACAGACTCCATAAAGTTGTACTATCTTTTGTCAATGATTTGTGCAGCCTGACTTCTCTCAACACCCCCAAGAGGCCTCTCTTGAGCTATCCTTTTTTCCTTATAGACCCGTTAGCCAAAGCAATGTATTCAGACAGTAAACATCCCAATTACAACATTAACAAATACTACTAAGAAACTATTATGGAGCATTTGACTTTTCATTGCATGTGTTACGACAATAAAGTCTGATATGCTGCACCTCTAAAGAGCTTTACGTCAGGTGTCCAGCAAAGCATATAAAACTCAAATCTGACTCTGGAAAAATCTGCAGTAGCTGATGTTTAGGTCTGACTGTTTTACATACATTGAAATCTGGTTTAGATCATTGTTAGAAGTTTTTATGCTTTCTTTTGACCTCGTACAGTTAGATTCTTTATATTTAACGTTTTAACAGAGAGAAATATAAACAAATAAAATTGAATTTCCCTTCTTCCTTTTCTTAAAATACTTCCAAATAATTTTTTCACTGCCTAAGTGAAAGATACAGAGTATGTAGCTCTGTGCTGTAAAGAGGACACATGACCTGTTTGGAAGGGCCATCATTTTTTGCTCATTCAAACTGTGGCCAATTTTACTCCAAGTTTTCATATAAGTGTCAGGCTTGCTCATCCCATCCCATCTGCATACAATTCTCCCATGTCTGCATATTTTATATATATGCACATAGGTGAAAGCACACATACATGTATATGTAAATACATATGTGTGCCTGCATTTGTTTATATGCCTTTAAATAGATGTATGTAAAACCCTTGTAGATTACAAGGTCATCGATTTGTTCAGCTTTAGATAGTGACACAAAATCTATAGCACCTGCAGGAAAAAGACTGTTAAGTACAGTGCTGGCAAAATCTTATTTCTGATTTCTTTCCTCTGACTCTCAAACCTTGTTTGTTGTCATGTTCAAGCTTTGTTCTAGATTCATAGCGTAGGGCAGAGAGTGGGATGGGTGAGAATTCAAGAGAATTCAAGCATAGCAAACTGAAGTGTCAGAAATGTGTTGGCAGCCTGTGATAGAAGCAAAACAAAACCCTCAGTTGGACTAGATTTTATATATATCTATGGTAAAGTCCCAAGTGCAAGAACCTGCAAAATGTCAACGCTAATGTCTTTGTTTGCTCTCCAAAACCCAAATGCACAAATAAACATAAAGTAATTTAAGTCATGGAGTGAGTCTAAGGGATTAAGTTTATTGCTATTGCTGCACCTTCGAATAGAAATTAACATTAGTGAGACACAAAATAGCCATCAAGAAAAGACACATGACTTTTATGGCACATAATATGCCATGAGAACTGCTTTGTATGGCAGCACACAACCAGTTCCCAGTTACAGCTTACCAGTATCAGGATGTGCACTTATCACAGGTGGCTTCCACCCAGGTGGGACCTGCCCATGCCAGGGGTAGGGGAACCAGCCAGTGCACCAGTGGCCCCCAGCCCTCCCACTACAGTCTGTGTGCTGGATTGCATGATTGTCCTGATGTCCTGATTTACTACCCACCATGTAAGATCAGAAATATGGCCAAACTAAGGGATGTTGGGATTACATGAGGTATATGAAATGTAGGCCAGTGAGTTACAGCGATTCACACCAGTGGTTTTGCACCATCTCCGCACAGTGGGATTTAGTCCCAACCGTTTGGAAAATTTGTTAATTAAAAATTGTTTGGTAGGATGCTGAGAAAACGCAGTGAATGACTGCAGCAGAGAGCACATAGTGCATCTTCTGATAACTGGGGCCAGTGAGAATGCTTTTATTTGTCAAAGAGCTTATTCAGCACAGTTAAGCAATGGGTAAACACTACACCTACTGTATTTGTGAAAAGCGTGTTTCAATGGGACCCCCAGTGTGTCAGCAGGCTTATTCACAGAACTTAATGAGTGTAAATTGGTATTTGCTAGTGTAAAAAATACTTTCCAATATACAGAGAAAAAGAATGGATCTTTGAACTACTGCCTTGCAGCTGACAGTCTTGAGATACCAGTTTGCAAAGTTAATTAAGTTGTCAAAGATATTTTAAGAAGCTGAGCCTGGTTTTGTTTGAAGGCCTTTGTCATTTACAAATTTGAGAGAGGCGCTGCAAAGCTGCGGGTGATGCTAGTGTAAACAGAATGAAAGAGAAGCAGCGGTTATCTCTTTCAGGATTGTTCTCTGTTGTGGGTAAGGATCATCTTATCCTGATTCTCACAGAACTCCTATGTGATGCCAGGACTAAAAGCAGGCTTGAAGTCTATAAAACTTAAAAAATAAAACTAGTAGCCAATGGACATGAGCCGAGAAAACAGACAGAGGAATTTTGTACCCTCTTCCAAATTTCACACATTTAACAGAGAAAAGGAGAAAGGGAAATTAATGGAGTTTAAAATAAAAGATTAAAATTGCATTTATACTCATACCTAGCTTTTTGGGATGAGGGCTTTAAACATGCATTTGAACGTTTCCAAACTCTGCTTCCCTCTTCTGTGCTTATGTGTTTAAGAGAATGAAACTTGATTGACTTTATTCGATTACTACAAATATTTGCAGAATGCCTTCCAAAGCAGCTGTAATACTTTGAGACTGTATCAATTTTATTTCTATGTATGTGTGAGTGAGTGTGACTGTAAGAGGATGCCCTGTGCAGACAATGTCTTCCACTTGTAAAAGCAGTTGTCAATTTGTGGTTGGATATGGTTTTCTTCAAGGGATAGTCTCTTCTCTCTGATGGGTACAGTAACTGCTCTCTTTAGTTTTATTTTCCTCTATATAAAAATATCATTGTGGCTGAATCAATGTGAAAAATACTTTTGCTTGGAAAAACAGAATAGCAACAATAATGTGTCCATCCTGCAGATCTTTCACGTGCAGAACTTCTTCCAGGTCACATGAGTTCAGTGAAGAGTATGTTTATAATTTTTCTGATGAGATGGAACTGGTAAATCAAGAAGAATGGATGTAGTTTACTTAGAGATCTTTTTGCAGAGAAAGTAAAATGACAGCAAAATTTATGGAATATTACAGAAATCATTGCTTTGCAAGTCAGAGGTATAAGTACAGTAAAACAGCAGGATGAAAATGGAAAATCAATGCTCTGAATAATTTTTTTTTTCCAGGGGTGCTAATAATGAGTGAAAATTTAATTTCCCAAATTTCTCATCAAATGACCCATCTTTAGTATGCAAGTATTTGGGGTTTTTTTTGATAGTTTCAATGGCAAAAAAAAATGCTGTAAAAAAATGTTGTTTATTTTGTGAATGCCTGCTTGCAGAGAATGGCTGTGGTAACTCTTGCAGGAAAAGGCAAAAGCTACAGGGAACATGTTTCGGTTTCTTGATTAACAATGGGCCACCTCACCATGATAATGTGAGAAAGTAAGTCATGGCATTCTGTTTCACATACATTAACAGATCTATGCTGTTACATGTCTCAGTGAATACAAATTATGAAGGATGTTTGAAATACAGTCTTTGGACAACTTCACTTAGAAATGATTTTAATACCGTCAAATACTACAAGTCCCTTGAACTCCAGGAGATCAATAAATTCTTGTAGGTGGAGACTGCTGGTGATGCACAGCAGGAGCTGTTTCCCAGCTGTATCACTGATTAGCAGGAATCTCACCTTGCCAAGCCTTTAAAGCCTTGCAGAAAGTGCACCAATTAAGTGTTCAAATCCTTCAGCCTTAAGCCATATGTCAAGGGAAAATAATTCACTAACACAGGGCTTTGGGTCAAGCTTCTTAGCCCAGCAGTTGATGTGATAATGCTTTAGCATTGTGCTGCTTGCCCACCCAGGAGGAAGGAGAGGGAGACCTGGCTATTGTTTCTCTCTAAAGCAGTGCTCTGAGGAATATGAATGTAAGCGTGACTCATTAATAATCTCATTTTTAAGGAAAGGTGATGGAGGAGAAGTGTTTAAAGTATACTTGGCTCAGAGAGTACTCATTTAAAAATTGTTGCTTTGCTCTGCCTCACAGCCTTGCCTGCATTTCAGGGCTAGAGCTGCTACTATCCTCCACGCGCACCAAGCAGTTTTATGAGTAGACTTTGGGGAATGGGCAAGGAAGTCAGAATCACTTATGGAAAGGAAAGGGTGGGTTCTTAAAGGTTGGCATAGGGCATGTAAGGGTTCACTGAGGATAGGCACATTTTTAGCTGCAGGCTAAAATAAGTCACTTTAAGTCCATGAAAGTCTCCTCAGGTGCTGGAGTTGCAAGGCAAGACTGACCAACTCTGCCCCATGTGCCCTGTCAGTAGAACAAGGACATTAACCTTCAAGCAGGCAAAGAAAAAGCCAGAAAAGGTGACTGAAAATTCACTTTGACTAAAAGGGATTTCCTGCCGTTTCTCAAAGGTATAAGAAAGGCCCCACTCTTCTGAACTGTACAATTTGCTGCTTTTCCCAGCAACAAAGGTGCAAGCACCTGGTGATACAGTCATTGCAGTGTTGCCATCCAAAGCCCCTCATGCGTGTCCCAGCATCCGGATGGTCTTAGACCCACCCTGCAATGAGACGTTGCAGCTTCAGTTCTACAGAGCAAGAGGAAACCCATTAAAAAGATGTTGAAGTTTAAGGCTGGGCTGGTCACTCAATTCTGATAGATGCTCTCTGTGATCCACCCTCACCCTCCCAGGGAAGGGTAACAGGGGAACCAGATGAGAGATTTTGAGGTTGAAAAAAGCTTGAACCTATTTGATGTGAAGTGAAAGTAATACTAACAATAACAATGAACTATACACGGATATTATACAAGTATGCAAATATATTCAAAGATACAAGAGAATATTCTAATGTGGAACCCATACCTTCCAGATGGCAGCTAGATCCCAAGTGGAAAAGTCCCAGACTGGACTCAGCAGCAAATGGAGCGCCCGAGCCCATGATAATCTAAAATAAAACAAAAAAGAAAACCTTGAAGTGGCCACACTGCTCCCACCAAGAAAGGCAGGGGAAGATGACCTGTCCCACTAAACAGTGCTCCTCCGTAGCACAAAAAGCAGGAGACAGGAATGCCAGCAGCACAGGCAGAGATGAAAAACAGCTGGTAGCAAACCTTTTAGTACAGTAGGCACTAAAGGCCCCATGGCATTTCTTGTAGTGAGCACTGTGGGAAGGAATATCATGATTGTTCCATTTGGGCCACCTGACCCATCCTCTTTTCCCCACAGACACAGCTGTCCCACCCTGTCTTGCCCTCCCCCATGGTTGCCATGTGGTCCAAGGAGCCCCAGAAAACTTTTATCCTGGTACTCTTAAACCAGGATAAAAGAAAATGCTAGAAATACTTCAGGCATCCTCCAACAGGGAAAGAGTTGCTTCTGCATTGCGATTAATATTGTTTGTTCAAACACCACAGGTCGCCTTTTCCCCACACATCCCTCTGGCTCTTGCAGTTCAACATCCCCAGAGCATCATGGGTCAGGGTGGGAAGGAATCTGCAGTAGGACAGGGAACTGCAGGCAGGAGATACCAAGTTTCAGTCCTATAACCTAGGTTAATAAAGTGACCTCTTCCAGAGCTCATATTTGTCCCAGGAGCAAATTTCCTCTTAGGGATGTATCAGCGCTAGCTCCAAGCAATGCCAAGCATGAAATCTGTATGTGTGGAGGGGAAAACAGAAAAGGAGATTAATGTAAATTAGGCACAGGCACAGAATTCAGAGATTACATATTGTGAACAAACACTGGACATGGGTTTGTTTTAAAGTAAGTTTCTCCACCTGCCTATAGTTGTCTCATGTATGACCGAAATACTGGGCACGGCTTTGCTTTCACAAGTTTTCTGTGTAAATGTTTATGTGCTGTGAATTAAATCATGCACTTAGAGGGAAGAGGATGGAATGGAAAACTTACTAACCCTAATGATGGATGGATTGCTCATTACTCATACTAAAGGACAGCCAGTCCAGGCAGGAAGTTTCCAACCAGTAAATGTATCTCTCTGAAAATTTGCCAGGTAGAGGTAAAGAAAAATGTTACTCCTGCCATTTTGCATTACTTCTTGAAGGGTTCTGGACTCTTTCTGCAGTAGAAATAAAGAAGAGCCTACGACACTAAGAAATATTGAACAACTGGCATATTCTGAGCTCAATAAACCAAGCTTTTCTATTTCTTTTTCTCTGTAACCTGTTCTGCTTCCTGGTCTATCTGCTAAAAGTGTTTTATTGTGTCGTCTAACTTCATTAAAACTGACATTACCAATTAGCAGCTAAGGTAAAAGTTTTATAAACATCTCAGCTGAAAATGTAAGTAGTATATAATGGCTGGCTTTGCAGTCCTCTCTGTAAAATATTCTATTAATTTCAGTACTTTAGACAATGAGCAAGAGCTGTATCTTTAGCAGCCCCTTTGTTAAGCTAACCTCAGCTCTGCTAGACAGCTCGTTTAAAATAACAATTTAGATTTTGGAAGTTAAACCAGTACTTTATCTGCTGAAGTGAATCTTTTGAAACACATCATTTAGATAATTTTTTTCTGAAGCAGTGTAAATTGACCCATAAGCTATAAGTATCCTTTGGCTATATTTTGTGATGAAACCCACAACAATTTTCACCTCTGTATGCATGCATATCAAGAACTCACTGGTACAAATAAATACACTCTACTCATTCTTTCTATGATCCATCTTTTTGTTATACACTTATGCAGAGGAAGCCTGTTGTATGAGTTGCTGTTAGGTGAGAAGGACTAGGTGGGACCAGTCCAGGTTTCACACATCATTAAACTCTTCTAATAAATTGATAAAACTCCACCCTACAAGAAGTTGAATTCTTTGCCCAGACTTCTTCTACTGGAAGATTATAGAAGAACTAGAGCTCCCATATGTCTGTTTTTCCACAGACATTTCCTGTTTTTCTACCTGATTTTTTTTTTTTCTGGGACAAATTTGCAGATTTCTTTTTGATGTTTTTTCAGGATTTCTGGCTCTCTGGCAGTCTGAACAGAGTACCGCTCACTTCTACATATTTTCAGGCGTTGCTGCAAAGCCCACGCTATTCAACTACACAGAACTGGTACCATAGTAATTTAACAATGATAAAAATAACCATCATCCTGAAACTCCATTCAGCTTAAGGCCTCAAATGCTCAACTAATACAGATCTTTGAACCACAGTGCCTCAGAAGGCTTGTGAAGGAGAGGGATGTGTGATAATCATGTCAGCAACTAAGTGTTAGGTGCTCTTAGAAGATGTTCTGTGTTGTTCTTACAGAATTTTAGCTGAGAGGGATGCATACTGTCATGCTTCACTTCTCCATTTTCCTTCGAAGACTTATATTGAAATTATGTGTTGTTCAAGTCCCTGAAAATGTCTTTGAGTACAGACTGCTGCCTGAAGCTTTCTCACTTCCAGTTGTTAAGCATTAGTACGGGAAATTTTTCAAAACCCAGATCATGTAGTTTGCCTTTGCTGCACAGCCTGCCCTGCTCCAGTGGCTGGGGTATCCCGACCTGCTGACCTGGGAGCACGAATGCCCACAGCACATGGGGGTCCACAGCACACAGCTCTCTGGGGTGGACCTTGCCCCAAACTGCTGGTGCTACAGGGGAAGCCCACCATCTGCTCCCAGGCCATTGGGTTACAGAGGAAGAGTACCAGCTGCCAGATTGGACAGGACATGGGGAACCACAAGGAGACTTTGGTAAAAATGAAACAGCTGACTCGAAAAGAAGTTTTAAAGAAGCGTGACGATTTGCAACTGGTGGATGAGACCTTGGCATGGAAATGGCAGCAGCCTCTAAATTATGTCTGATGAACTACTCTGTCAATGAGATCGTGTGTTTGGTTTGATCTGGGGCTCCACAGCAAAAGTTTTAGGCAGATTCAGAGTAACGTATATGCTGGCCTCTTTTGTTGATCACACAGACTTTTTTCCCCAGTTGATAGGGTGTAGTATGTGCATGGACATATATGTTTGTGCATATAAATCCACACAAGGTTGGGCATGACTCTGTTACTTGATATATACAGGGCCAAACCCTTAGGCAGTAGAAACAGAAAGATTAGAGCTAAGCAGTAGTTAAAACGTAATTAAAAAAATAAACTGTTGCAAAGTGAGTGTTAATTCTACAAGCGATATTGTTGAAACTATGCGCACTGCTGTTATCTAGCAATGAAATTTGGACTTAAATCAGGCCTGGGCACAGGATCACTTTTCTGTCAAATTTGGCAGAGCACGTGGTACAGAGTTTACTCTGGCCGTATGCTTTCCTGGCAGTTTTATGCTGGTAGTGTAGTGAAATCTGGTACCTGATTAAGCTTGAAGCCTGTTGCTGCAAAGATAACCCATCAGAAGTTGCATTGGTCAAGTGAGCTTGCGCCAGACCAGTGATTTCTGTTGTCTGTCTTTGGTGTTAGGAGTTAGAAATTTTAAGTTGGACCACAGCCTGAAGCTGGTGTCTCCTGGCCTTCACCATCTAGCCTGCACGTGGGTCTGCAGCTCTAGTGAAACAGCTACTGAATTTCTGCAGCATCTATCATTTCTGCCTTTATTGGATCAAAACTTGATCTGTGTGTGGTGGCTTTTTGAGAAGGCACATGAAACAGTCTGAAACTTGAAACAAGTAGTGCTTCTGATGGAAAGCGTTCTCCAGGAGGAAGGTTTCCTTTGTTTTCTGAAGATGGCCAGGTGCTGTATTTACCTGATGTTCATGGAAAGATTTTTCCAATGCTGAGTCACCTTCAAAAAACATTTTGTCCCTGGGTCCCAAAAGCTTTGTTCTGAGCTGCGGTAGTTTGCAACTGCAGCAGGGCTTTGTACACCAAAGGCTGTAAACTGGCATAAAGAATTACCTGGAGTTGCAAGAAGGACCTGAACACTGGCCTGAAGTGATTACAGTGATCTAAGGCAGGCACGAGGCAGATGGCCTCCTTCTGCTGCATCTGGAGCTGGCGTGTTGTCTTACGTTCAGCTTCAGAAACAGGAGGCTGTAATAACGCAGCCGTCAGGTAACAAATGCAGAGGATATTGTGGTCTCAGCGGGAGGAAGGGATGAAACTCCCCATAAAGCTAAAGATGTGAGAAGGTATTTTTGGGATACTGCCCAGTCATCCAGACTCAGTAAGGAGTCAGATAAGACTCCAAGGCTTCACACAACCTTAACAAAAAGTACCCTTGCAGGCCTTTGATGGGAGACAGCCAGCTTAACTTCCAGCAGCATTGTTTCAGCCTTGTGTACGTTCAGGCTCAGCTCTATATCTGGTGAAAACTGGCAAGCAGGAGGAGTTTCATGCTGCATTTTTGTAGCCAAACTTTCTGCTGTACTTCCAGAAAATCATATGTAGTGCTAATAGAAATAACTTGGAGATTTTTTTAATAAGTAATCCTTCTCATTCTAAGACATTCATTGCCTGAGGGTTCTTTTGCCATTGATCTCCACTTTACTGATGTGGACCTTCAATTTTATTTTCCTCCTCACAGATTCATGTGTGGTCATTATGACTGTGTAGTTACAGTTGCAAAGGAGGTTGTCAGAGCTCTGCTGAGTTCATTTAATTTCTATATGCAAGAATTCTGGTCCAGCCTAATGACTACCTCATTTTTCTCACATTCTTGAAGAATGTCCCATCCCATTAAAAAATACTCCATTTGAATTATATATATTGACCTGACCATATGTCAAGTATGGTTTAGAGGTTATTAATCCTGGAGTCCTACATATTCAGAACTTTATTCCTGCTCTCTCACTCCTGCTAACTCCCAGAACTTTTAAGTGAAAAATTATAATCTTAACTGCAAAATACAGTTTCCATATAAAAGTATGTATTAGGGTATATAAATTGTACATATGTGCCTACAGAGGAATGGATATTTGTTTTAAATGCAACTTTTATGCTTTCTAACAAATTCCAGTTGTTACGTTAATTTCAGGTGCTAGGGTATACAATATAGTACACCCTGTATTACAAAGTTTTAGTTCTTATATCCGTTTTGTGTAACAAAACCAGTACTAGCCCTTTGCCATCTCTGCTGTATTTCTCCGGCTCCTCAGCTCAGGTTGACATCAAATCGCTCAGCGGCACCTCCTCCAGTTTTTCCTCTCTCTCCTTTCTTAGAGTAAAACAGACCCACTGCACTAGATCAGCTTAAAGCCATTTTCAGGTGTCAGAATATAAAACATTACAAAAATATTACAGAAATTTGAAAAATGGAGCTCATCTGACTAACTGCTGCAGTAGTTGCACTGTCCATGAAAACATCTGCAGTCTGGTCTCAGGATACGAGCTTGACTCGAGCACAGACTAAACCCACAAGCACTGCAGGAGACAACTGTTGATGAGTTGGGTCTCCTCCTTTTCCAGAGATGTAGCAAGCACAAGTTCAGGCTTTAATCAGGTATGAGCTGTGCATCGATGAAAAGCAACCTTCTGGAGACACAGGGCATCCAACTGTCCTCCTGACGTCCTTCCCCCCAGGGACAGGGACTTCAGAGGTTTCTGCTGCCCTTCAGGAAGGAGAGTATTTACCTCTGAGCCTGGGAGCACAGTCCTTCTGACAGGGGAGGGCTCTGAAACAAAAGCCCAGGGACATGTTCAGTGCTGGGGAGTAAACTGGATCTTTAGAAAGAGGTGTTTAAAAACCAGTTAGGCTTCTGAAATGGTTCGTGTTTGCAGCTCCACTCTTTCCAAAATGTACCAGAGCAATTTCTGTGTAAATACACTCTGAAATTAATGGCTTACAGTAAAACAGAAGATGGCAATTCTGCAGTAGTTCCTTGCTATAAAATGAAAAATGAGAACTGAGCTATAAGAAAAATGAGAACTGAACTATAATTCAGAAATTCTACTTGTGAATGGATTTATAGTTTCTTGTATTCCTTTTCACTGCCGACTGTTATACCAATTCCTCTGGGTTTTGTTTGTATCTGGTCCTTACTGAGCAGGTAATTGTTCTAATAGACAATCAGACTACATTTCGATAACATCAGCAAATTTTTGTGAAGTTTGAAATCCTGGTAACCAGCACAGTAATCTTATATTGCATGTATTTTCTGAGTATGGAAAGCTTTCTTCAAATAATGGGTGGCTTGTGGCTTTAAATCTATAAATGAAGCTGTTTATGCAGCCCTATGAGTAGCGTTTGGTAGCTATAGATGACACTACGTAGAAGACCAATTCTGTCCTTAAAAAAATGTACCCCACTGAATACTTACTATGTTTACTCACTTTTCAGCTGAAAGATATATTTCCAAACTAAAAACTCCCCGAGCTCTCCACGAGCTCTTTTTATTTCATGCATCATCGCTGACAATAAAGATAACACAAGCCAAATTATGCCGCTAGCTCTATCTCTGTAACATCAGCCTGTGGTTAGAATATGCCTTCAGCAACATCTGAAAAACCGCACTGGTTTGCAGTGTGCTTGTTCGGCACATGAGATGGTAAGACTTGATGTGTCTGCCAGATCTTTGTGGATTTGAAACTGAAAAACACGCCAGTTTGCCAACTGAGCAAAATACATGGTGCGATGAATAAGGCTTAATGAACCTGCACCCATGAATTCTGTACCCACTCAGGAAATTTTGGCAGCTAAACCTCACTCCGAGTTTTACTTTTATAGCAGATGATTTTAAAAGCATGACATTTACTTTGGTGGGGGCTTTTTTTTTAGTGTTGAATGCAAATATCTCAGAGACTTGTAACGTTTTAATACAGGAGTATGACAATTCCTCTTGAGCAAATACTTCCAACATGTTTATTCTCATGTCCTCCTTATTTCTGTTATACATTTTCTTTAAAAGCCATTGCATTTTGATTTTTAGGTTATACTTATATGCCAGTCAATCAATTTATGAGAATTAATTCATATTTCAGGTCAGGTAATATCAGTCCAGTCAGCCAGAGCTGCACATTATGATCTCAAGGGTAATAAGGGCTTTTTTTTTTTTTTTTTTTTTTTTTTTTTTGGTGAGTTTCTGCTTCTTTACAAGATTTGGCAGCATGTTAAACCAAAGGTTTTCACTTTCAGTCCAACACAGTCTTTGGATGTTATTCCAGGATTTCCTGTGTGCACTGCATGGCAAGAGATCAAGTCTGTAGATTGCATTCAATTAAACAGATCATCTAAATGGGATCATGAAAGTAAGTGTGTGGCATGTATTTATACAGCGATCACTGTAGCCTAGTCAATAACTATAGCTAATGAGTACCACAGATTTCACTGCTCATTTAGGGATGAACTGACGAGAAACCAGAATCATAATGTATTTCAGTATCCCAAAAATCTGGAAATAATGTACTGGCTGGGAAAAAAAATAATGAATTTGATTTCTATGGATGGTAGGTTTTGTTTGCTTTCAAAGGTGCAGTCCTTATCATTTACCCTGACATCTTGTGTGCAAACACTGGCAGGGTCAAGCTTAAACAATGGGAAAAGCTGGTCATAAAGGCTGCCCATTGCAATGTTTTCCCTTAATGTGAAAAGTGAATGACTACAAATGGGTGACTTGTAAGTTGCTTGTTAGGGCAATAATTCTTGCTGACAAATGAGCTTTGAGTTGGATGGGGAGGAAAGAAGGGGAAGCGCCCTGATCTCTTTTGTCTCAGTACAATGTCCTGGATTTAATAGAGGCTGGAAAGGCTGAGCAGAATGCTGCTGGTGTTTTAAAAAAAAAAAGAAAAAAAAAAAAAAGAAGTAATAGTTTATGTCTAGTGGTGTTGAGCCAAAGCAGATATAGTATTTCTCCTACATTTATTTTCTTCCAGAGCAACATTAAAAACGTGGAGCTCAGAACCAATAGCCATCACTACACAGAGTTTATCATTTTCCACCTGCATGGATGCTTTCTCTTGTGCTGTCCTGATGGAATCCTACCTTTTGTCTGCCAAGTGGAACTAAGCTAAAATACTTTTCTGCTGATTTGGCAGGATTAAGAAATAAATTAAAGCACACTGACTGCCTAGAAGTCCTGTTTTACCAGCTGCTTGCAAAAATCTACTAATGATTACATTTTGAGTCCTTTTAGCACTTGGGGTTCAGTAGGTTAAGCCTACTGGACCTAGTGGCATGGGAGTCATGTGTCTCCTATCTGAGAGATCAATGTTTTATAGCAGGTTGGCTTAGCAATAAACAGGGAAAAAAGAACCATCACTTTACACCTAGTCCTATTAAACATACAGTACTACCTCGCCAATGTATCTAAAGGCTGAGTAATCTCTTTGGCAACCATGGTCACTTCTTGCCAAGCTAGAGCTGTCATGTGAACTCATATAAATCTGTTCCATTTGTGGAAAATTAAAAACTCAAGAACTATGAGAACATAAAATGTAATTAGGAAGTCATTTCACCATCCATAAGGGGTTACTTCATTAAATTTAAACATATCTCTGCACGCATTTCACTTAAAATCAACTTAAGGATATGATGGTTTAAAAAGGTAGTAAAGAAAATAAAGTGGATATGCTGACCAGAGATTCTTAAAAATATTTTTCTCCATTATTTTGCCACAGACTCCATTTTGGCTGGATCATTACCTCACATGTGTACAGTGCCTGAAATGGACTACAGTATTTGATATAGTAAAAATATCCAGTGTTTTTCTCACAGAGCATCAAAATTAAAAACAGGACAGTTACATTTTTATTGAAAAAGATAAAAAAAATTCTCTACATCTAAGCAAGTTTATGTGATCTTACTCAGTTGTAGCCATCTAAGCACCTTTCTCCAAGCTCAAAGCCTGTCTTGGATAACTCCATGCTCAAATTCTTAGATTCTTATGTTTGATTAGGACTGAACAAATTACAGGTAGTTCATGCAAGAAAATCTGTTTTATTTCAAAACAGTTTTGTCAAAATCTATCGGCAACTGCAATATCTTTGCCTTCTGAAATTAGCCCAACCTTGAAAAGCATATGCATGATTTCGTTGTACCTCTTAAATGTCTGATTTTCAGAACCAGGATCAGTTTGGATAATTTGGGAAACCTGAGTGACATTTCCCACAAACATTTCCTGGTGGCTTAGCCTTTCAGAATATGCTAAGCATCCCTTTAGGTTTTAAGATACCCCACGGCTTACTAAGGCCCACACTGATGATTATCAGTTGAATAGACCCTGTCAAAAGAGATTTTGACCCATGAAAACAAGGACTTCCTAGAGAATAGATAACAAAAACCAAAGGTTCATCTCTGTTTCTTTAGCTTACAGTAAACAAAGGAGTAATGTAGGCTGGCTGCTTAGTACCTCTTTTCTCCCATTTTTTTCCATTTGAATTACCTATGCAGAGCTGGGTTGGTAGTCTGGTTGGCCTTCTGTAATTAGGACACATTTCTCTAGATCAGAAGTGAGATGCCTTAATCTGCTGCCAGGATTAAATGAGGGTCATTCTTGCTGATAACTTTCTGCCAGTGCAGCAAAGGAGGGTTTTGAGCAGTTTACTGACCTGGGACCTGGTGAAGCAAAGGATTACAGGATGAAAATATGAGGGGCATAAAACAGGTCACATATCACCAATAAAAATATCAATAAACCAGGATTTTTCTTCACATTTTATGTGTAGCTACACCATTGATTTAAGAACATTCCCTACAAACTACTGAGCTAGCTGATTACCACTGCAGTTTTCTGTAACAACCTTCTGTTGCTGCAGCCCCATACTTCAGTAGTCCAGCACACTTCAATAATGATGGTTGCTTGGTAATACTTTCTCAAAACCTCTTTATTAATAACAGTGAACTGGGGTTTCTTGTTGATGACTTGTAAGAAACCCAATAGGGATGATTTATTAAAAGAAACCCAAACCTTTCACTGTAGATCTTAGCTAAAAAGTCTGCATCTGCGGAAAAGGGTTTTCTGAATCTGAACTTGGCCCAGTATAAGAAGTAACGATTATTAAACTATTCAGACCTGAATGTTGTCAGTGTGTGGTTATATGCGAACATGGAGATTTAATTTTGGCCCAATATCCAATTCTCAGCCTTGCTGGAATTGCCTTCTGCAGTGTTAATAATAAGTTTCTCTACTAGAAAATAAAGTAGTACCCTCTGTAATCCAAAATGAAATAAACCAAAGCCTGTATTCAGTATGTTGTATGGTCTTCCTCCAAATGTGAAAAAAACCTAATAGCTTCATATCCTACTGTATTCAACACTCGGACTTCTTAAAAAATCTTAAGTCCGTTTTGCATTTTCACATCATTTCCAAATGTGTTAATCCTGTGAGATTTTCTCCTATAAAGAGGTGATATGAACTCTTCTGGGTTGTGCATAACAGTACTGTTGGGATTTCGATAAGATTCTTTTTAAAATATCATTAAAATAAATAAAATACAGTGGTGTTGAGAAAAATATTTCCTGTAGCAGCAGGATATGCTTTTTTTTAAAACGCAAGTCCCAAGCTGAGCTGGAGTCTGTGAAAATCAAAGGCATTTTTTTAAAAGATAGAAGACCATGTAGATTTGGCATGCTGACAAAATCTCACTTATGGAATCCATTCAGTGTCTTAGCCACAAAAATTGCAGAAAGAACACCAACAAGGTTTTTAGCTTCCAGAATACTGTATTTTTTCTCTCCTCCCTTCTCTGTACTCATTTCCTGTAAGTTGGCTCATTAAGGAAAGGAAATTGTATTTTTTTTTAAGAGCAAATAATTAGCTGTTCCTGAAATTCCATCCCATGGATTGTCCCACTGTACTATAATTTCACCTGAAGATCCGAGTCCATGAGTTTGATTTTGTAATATAAAGTGTATTTCCTAAAGAAAACCATCTTCTTTTTATTTTTTTTTTTTCGTATAGCAGATGTGTTTTTACCCTGACACTTTAAAACAAACATTAGGTAACCATATCTTTTTTTAAAAAGCTTAGTTTTAAAGTCAGTCTGGGATTATGCTAAATGGTGACTAAACAAACAGAAGGAAACCCTCCAAATGCTTGCATTTTGTTACATTTTTGAGAGGTTTCAGTGAGTGAGTGAAAATAACCACAAAAGTAAGAAAATGGAAACAAAGACCTAAAGACCTTTTATATTTAGTATGTTTTACTCATTTACTGACTTATTCCTTTAGATTTTGTGTTTATAGTGAGGCAGCATCAAACCACTTGCCTCTTCTATTTTCAGCTGGAAGCATCGGAAACTCAGTAAATATCATCAGGCTTCAGCTCCACGAGCTTTTGAGGCCAGAATGAAGTGGAATGACACCCTTCCCCTGTCCTTCCCCCATCTCCAGCTGTCCCTGTGAGGCTTCCTCCCTTCCCTTGCCCAGGGGCTGTCAATGTGGCTTCTTCTCTGGGCAGGACCAGCCCTTGCCACCTTGAAGGGTCCATGTGAGCCTCTCACCCATGTTACTGCTTCTTTGTCCTAGGTGCTAAGCAAGAACATGCACGAGCATACAGGGACACAAACCTCCCACCATCTAATGTTACTTGCAGCGCAGAAGCCTGAAGGTGAGGGAAGGATAACAGTCATCAGATCTCCAAATCAGTTGTTCCAAATTATGCAAGAAGCTTCTCTTAACGTAGCAAACATCAATAGCTTACCACCATCATCTTATTCCTTTCCCACTGCCCGATGGATAAGGCCAGATGGCTGACCAGGCTAATCAAAGACAAATGGTGACAGAGCACTGGAACAGGCTGCCCAGGGAGGTTGTGGAGTCTCCTGCTCTGGAGACATTCCTGTGTGACCTACTGTAGGTGATCCTGCTCTGGCAGGGGGACTAGACTAGATGATCTTTTGAGGTCCCTTCCAACCCCTGACATTCTGTGATTCTGTGATTCTGTGAAATGCTTCCAAAGGGGATAACAAAAATCTGTGCGGGATGCAGTTGCTACATTGCACATCAATAGCAAAAGTTTCTTTTCAGTTGTGGAGGTTTTCATCTTTAGCATTTGATTTCTGAAGCCATACAGTGTGCAATGGGACACAAAGGGAAAGGATGACGCTGCCAAGAGCTGCTGTACAAAAGTTCTTGACCACGCGTGCTTATGCATGCATCCTTGACCACAGAATGATACTGGTTTGACTATTGTTATTGAAGGTGTACACAGAAAATTGAGCCTATAAACAGGTAGTTCAGAGAACACTGGGCCCAAAGAGGCCTGATTTCCTGTAAATTCTCATGTTAAGTTTTATAGACCTTTGTCCTGTAGATTTTCAGGTGGTTGGAGCATGTATTTGGGCTCTCTTCCATGTGGATTCTCTGGTGTCTAACAACATTTGAGCTCACATTACCCTCTTTCCCTCACCGGTGGCATTAATAGTTTCTCTCCTCTGCTTGCCATACACTTTCAAAAAAGTGGTTGGAATCTGAGACTCTGAAACCTCCACAACTGTGGTTGAAACTGTGCTTGCTAACACAAGGTTTGAATTTGTCCACGAACATAGAGCAGTTTTAACTGGGCAAGGGAACTATAATTCCACTGACTCCAGTGCGGTTGCTGAAGTGGCCAGGAGGCAAAACTGTACATATGTGAAAAATCTCAGGATTTTAGGAAATGTTCCTTCCAAATTGCAGTAATAAGCAAAACCACTTAAACTATTTCACAGAAGTGAAATTCTCTAATGTTTTGTTACAAAACACATTGTTAAAAAAAAAAAAAAAAGTGCGTCTGAAGCTCTTAGTGGTAGGAAAGGAATCAAATTGGGAAACTGGAGGTTCTGATAACCCTGTCTCCTACGCAGTTGATCAGGTAAACTGATGGGAGAAAGGTGTACAAGTTGGCAATAAATCTGAAGAGGTTGCATTTTTCAGCAGAGAAGTGTTTCACAGAATAAAATAAGTTGCTGGGTCCAGCAGTTGATCCTGATTAACACCGTGTATTTATGAGTAATATCAGCTCCCAAACAGTGCCAGACCTCATTGGCATCTCACATGATAACTTAGCAAACAGGGAAAAAGTGGGTGATAACAGAATACTAATATTAACTTTGTAGGAGAGAAAAAAGATCTGTTGCACATTGATCTCATTAAGTAAATGATTTACTGGAATTTCCTCTTGCTTTGCAACTTGCTTGAGAACACATTCGATCTCAGCAATCTAAGGCCTGGGTAATTTCATCAGGTTCTCTGCCAGCTATGACACAGCCATTTAACACTGTCACTTTTCTTGGCCACCTCCATTCAGTGTCTGCTGTTGGCTTCTGTTTCTAAAGTAACAGGACAGTATTTTCCTAAGATACCAAGGACACATCCAACAGGCAACAGGGAGGTCTCCCCTGGCTCTGCTTAAAGCTGGCTAATCATTGAAAATTTGGTCTGAGGTTGTAAAGGACAGCACTAGCTTTCTCTTCTCTTTATGAGATTTGGATTTATATATCCCAAGGGCTAAAAAAAAACCATATCAGGAGTAACAGAAACTGTATGACTGTGGATAAATCAGACTTGATTAAGTTTGGTTATCTTAATTCCTGTCTTCAGCTGGTTGGACACAAGAAATAAAAATCTGTTACCAGTTTCCTTGTAATTTGGAGCTGCTAGCGATAAAATGGAGCGCAAAAGAAGGATGAAAGGGATTTCTCAGGGAGTTGATTTAGTGTGAAAAATAATTTCATTATGAATTTGAGACTCTGCTGGTTGATACTTCATATTCTCATGTCTACTTTCCATGAATATATAAATGTGCATTTAACACTGTTGAAGAAGAATCGCAGGTCTGTGGAGGGGGACATGCACACGTGGTTCATACGTGATTTCAATACTGTGATTAGAGTCCAGCTCTTTAATTGTTAAGATTCTGACATCACGATATAATGAAGGCATAATCAAGATACATTAGAGTCACTTTGGATATCTGAGCATGCAGCTCTAGGACACCAAGAATTCAACAGATTACCTGATATCTACAAATTTATCACTTATGCATGCTTTTGACTTAGAAATAGAAACAGACTTGATTACTGATTTGAGAATCAATAATAGTTTCTAAAACAGCTGATGAAATTTCTTTAGTACCTGCCTATTTATCTTTTTTATGACACAGGGTAAAATTAGTTGCAGATAATAGAGGAAGCCTGACAATCCAATGTTTGTGAAGATTGCTCTGTCTGCTTTTGCTAGTTAAAAAATAAGAGTATTATGTGAAATGACATTTTTATCAGCAAAAGGAGATTTTTATGACTTGCAAATATTGTATGTTGGACAGAGGGCACATCTTTACTGACAAATATATTTAAACAGTAAAAGCTCCTAATTAGGTTTTATAGTACCTATATTTGTCTACCAGGGAGAACTGATTACGAGGAGACCAATAGGCATGACCATTCACTGCAGCAGCACAAATGCAGTTCGGCCGACAGGAGTTTGGAATGAGCCAGGAATGTCCTTAAAGCCAACTCCCTCACTGCCTGAGATTGCTGTCTCACATCCAGCACTGACTGTCTATGTATCAGCTACCCCGCTATTTATTACAGACCAGCGACTCAGAGGTAAACTAAATACTTGAAATTATTAGTGCACAGGGCAACTAGTTACGGCTGCAGCAGTAGCAAGGCTGTTATAGCAGGGGCAAATGGACTACCCCCATAAGTGGAGGGAGATAAAGGAGCATGCTGCTGCTGTGGGCCTCTGAGACATTTGACCTGCTTGGATCTGGGTGCTCTTCCTGTGAAAGACCTGTGGGCACCGCTCAGAAGATAGAGGTGAGGAGGAGAATTTGATTGAGGCTGCACTGGAGTGCTGGGCAGAGGTGTCCTTCGAAAGGGTGCAGGGGACATCTCTTGACCCCTGCCCTCCCTGCGCTTTGGGCTCACCGTCATTGTCACCAGCACTATGGACCCTAGGTCTTTGTGCTGAAGGAATGTGAGGTGTTTCCCTCCGCCCTTGTTTAGCAGCTTTATAAACCAGGCATGATTTCACCCCACGTATGTTGTTTCCAGAAATTAAAAGGTGTGGTATGCTTGAAAGTAAGCGAGTATTTTGCAGCCTCTACCATTGCTGCAGCTACTGGCTTAACCTTGGGCTGTGTAGCCCCCAGACACACACTGCCTTCTGTATCACTCTAGCCTAAAACATTAAAGGGATCCACTTCTTATATTTATAACTTCTTATCAGCACAGCATGAAGACAGGAAGAAAATCACTTTTAAGAAACAGCATGCCTTTTAAAATAATCGGCTCAGACTTCTGGTTCAGATTAAGCGCAATAAAGCTTGGGTTGCACCCGTACTATATCCTTTGGGGAAGAAAACACCACAGAGGCGTTGTTCATAAGAATGGATTAGGCTTGCAAAGATCAGTAACTAGTATAATCTGGAACCTCAATTCAGATGCTTTGTTTTTTAAAAATAGGGTTCGCTGGGGCAAATTTATGCCAGATGTAACAACCATGGCCAGCAAAACTAATTATTTCTATTTAAAAATTCCATTGCTAACACAAATGCTGCCTGGAATGGTGTGGGTTCATATTTTCAGCATATGAAAGGGCTCTGCAACTGCTGACATCTCTGGAAGCAGTTTGACCAGTAAAGCCAGGAGTCCTCTGTGGAAACAAAAGCCCTGTGATTCTTTTATTAAGTGTATCGTGTTTTCCTCTATGCATGGTAAATACAGTTAGGAGCCATGAATGTGGGAGAGCACCCATTGCTGAGTCCGTCATCAACTCATTTAGCTATGTATAGCACATAAAAGGGCATTTTTCCCGTAAAAATGAAAATTACAGTGGAGATAAAGTATTCCCTTTCTTCATAAACTTTTTCAAATGCTCCAGTTAGTTGTGCTTGTCAGCACATGCATGTATGTACTCGCAGGACATGCAAGTACAGATTTATGGGTGGAAGAACTGTGGAGTTTTATACTCTGTCCATTAACTCTGGCTCCCATTCCCATGCAACACAATAGTACTGTGGATAATAAAATCCCTTCTTCCCTCTCTCTTCCATTTATAGCGAGGCTATTCCTGAGTACAGAAGACAACAACTTCTTCTTGATTTTTGACCATGCAGTCTACAGCATTTCAATGCATAATTTAAAAAAAAAAAAAAATCACTTACAGGACAGGTATTAATATAAGCTTTCCAAAGTTTGACTGAAATTGCATTTGGAATCTGTATGCTCTGTGCTTCAGTTACAGAGTGGTTAAACTGGCTAAACTTTATGGTTGGAGGTCTGGACACATGAACTGAAGTTGTCAGGCCAATACATTTAGGACCAGGGACCCATCCTAGCCCAACAATTTAAGTTTGGTTAAGGACATTGGAAGTTGTTATCGTCGTTTGAGTGCCAGGTTTTCTTAAACTGTTTTCTCAGCTGTATTTTGCACTGAGGTAGGGCACCAAAATAGGCAGGTACAGGATTTTGGGTGGTTTGTACTTGTACAGTTGTTACCAAGGGTGCATAAAAGTTAGGAAGAACATTAGAACTCAAGGTCCAGACTTTGTTTTTAAAAAAATCTTCAATACAATCCATAGTTTTAAAATACTGTAGCACAGAAAAAAAAGCATCTGAGAACCACCAGTGGGCAGCTGTATAAGCCGTTTTCTTTAGATTACCTCCCATAATGTTTCATGAGTGAGGATTTCTGTTTAGCCCTTATGACAGGCATCTGCAATGGAATGGATGCTGTGTGCATGGACAGAGCATGAACAAGAAAAAGTTATTCCAGCTCTGTTGTCACTTCCCTTAAATATATTTGGACAGTCATTAGAAAAGTTCTTATCTGGTTTATAGGATGTTTCTTCTCAAAGTACCAAAATCATCACAATGTTAAGAAATCCTTTGGTGATCTAACAACAAAATTACTAAGGCCATGTGAATTCTTACTCAGATCTTGAATGGAAGTTATTTTTTGTTCTGTTTTTTTTTTTTCTGTTTACTGTCATTTAAATTAAAATCTTGCCAGACTGGTAACATTTTATCTTCATCAGGTTTGCTAAGTCAGTACCTGCCTTGAAGTGCATATTGCTGCTCCCACAGGGAATGGTCTGTCACTGCCAACCTGAGAGCAACACCGCAGGCTGTGCTGATACAGCTTCACTGACAGCAAATCATAAACTAAGTGAAGTGGTTGGACCACCAGAGGAATGATGAATAACCCTCAGAACAACCTTGTTACCTCCCTTTAGAAAAGATGATGAGCGATCAAGGCAAGGCGCATTTTGTTTGCGTTCTTTTCTCGACCTACCATGACCCAACTGAGACAGTAACACAAATTTCAGAAAAAGGCTGATGTTGCCTGAGAACAAGCAATAATACTCAGAAATCTTATGAGAAGGACTTGATTGGGAAGAATATTCTGAAATACAGATTTGCATGTTTGAAAAACAGCCCAACTCAGCATCTGAAATATTGCCCAAATGAAAGAGTTCCTTAATGAGTCTAGTTCAGCCAACTGTGAAAATTTCAGTACTTTTAGATTAATGAATTTGATTTTTCCAATCCGTTGTTCACAGTAAGAAGTGAGATAAACTCCTATATCTATATCTGGGGTTGAAATTCAGAATTACTCCCAAACTCAAGGATATTTGGTGTTGAGATTACAACTGTTGCTCAGAAAAAAATCTCAGATTTGGATATCAGTAAAAAACACACCTGTCATCTTATGCCTCAGATAACTACTTTCTGCCCAATCTCAGTTCTTGGAGCATATAGAACATCCTGCAATTGTGTGAATTTTTATCAAATAGGGTGGCTTTGTGCTTTGCACCTTAGCTTGCTAAGTTTTGTCAACCAGAGAGACAAATATTCTGGACCCTGAAGAGGCTGTGACTGAGAATAACAGAGGATATCCTCCCGTAATGAGTCTTTGACCTTCCTGGCTTGTTTTCCTTTTCATACAGATGAGGCGTCACTCAAAAACTCTCTAGGGACTCCTGGGGAGTATGAAAAATGTAGCTCCTGTTCTCATCCAAGTGGTTGTTCTGATGGGAAACCAGGGTGCAAAAACGATCATGAGGTTACTGCAGATGGTTTCTGGATTAACTGTGATTTTGCTGAATGGTCCAGTAGCAGATGCTTTGCCTTAGCATGAATAACTCGAAAGATTTCAGACCATGCAGAGGCAAATAATTTGGAGAAAATTAGAAGTCATTTTAATCCAACCATATTTGAAGAGCTAGTGAGTGAAAAGCAATTCTCTTTGCTTCCTCCTTCTTTCCATTTGAGCCCTTATTTTACTTCTGTTGATATATTTATTACTGAAGCATGCACAGCTTTCATAGTCTAACAGATTTCTCCATCCATGACCTTTCAGGGCAACACCTACTAATTCCACAGATACTGCAGTCCAAAAGTCTTCAAAGCACTTCATGTGTGGGATAATGGGCTAGTCAGCCTTTGTTAGAATAAAGGCAGAATATAATGAAGTTATTGAATGCACTAAGATAATGAAAACAGTTTTTAAAGCTGACTTTTAATAGGATCTTGTGTTTCAAAGCATAAAGATTTATACCAGTATCCAACAGTAAGCACTTCTTCTGTAGCATGCAATCAGATATAAAACATTCTGCATATTTTCTTGGAAAAAGTTGAATCTAATTCTCTCCTCAATTCCACCATTTTTTGAAGTTGAACATGCTCATTCTGCAGTATCATCTCAAGTGAAATTAGCACTATTGACAGGGAAATGTGGTCTAGAGTCTCTGTGTGGATTAACTTCTGCTTCTCGCATTTGCCCTGTTTATATTAAAAACGTATAGTTACCCCTATCAGAATCTCGGGGAGACACCACTTCTTTTAACTCAGAGGTAGACTGCAAAGCCTAAACCTGTTAAAATACTCAAACCAGCATTATTCCTTGCCCTTATCTCGGTGCATCCATCCCCCTGGGAGGTTCTGTTCAAATCTGACAACTACCCTGCCAAATGTTTAAACTCACTTAAGCTGCATATTCCAAAGTATGGTCTCTCATAAGAAATCATTAGAAACCTTTCTGCAGTTGAATAAGTCTAGCAAGAGTTTTCCAAGTTCTCACTGTAAGTATCCAGGCACAGAATTGGAATTTAGTGGATCGCAACCTGACACAATTGATCTCCAAAGCATCTATCGCTACAGCTCAGGTGACCTGAAAACTGTTTTTAATGTGACATTCAGTTTCAGCTGTGATAACTTTATAAATGCTACAGACTAGAAGCACAAGCCTTTATTTGAGCAATCGTTCCTGAAAGAAACCAGAAGGTACTACCCCCTGTTAGATTTCTAACTGACAGCTTCAGAAGGTTTGTAAAAAGTGGGGAAAGTGCATCACCTGGTTTAGTCATTAAGAAATAATTCAAGGCCAGACTCAAAGTTTGTTAAAATTTGTAGAATAACCTCCCAGTGGTTTCAGTAAGCCTCAGATAGGGGCCTATGCATCTATATTTCTTCCTCAAGGCATTTTCATTTTGAGGTTATTGTATCTTTGTCATTATTTTAGTGCATAATGGAAGTATATCATCATCATCATAGGAATTTTAGCAGCTGAAGGTAGGAATGGAAGAATTCTTTCATGCAGCATAGGGGCAGAAAAAAGGAAAATGATCTGGCCAGACTCACTGTAGAACCCCGACATCTTCTCTCACTACAGGAACGATACTGTCAAGTTAAAATTATAATTGCTGATGGGATTTATGCCAGCAGTTGACCCAGCTAGCAAGTTCATCATCAGCTGAAAAGAGGATGTAAACCTGAATAAGAATTGAAAGAACAGAACTGTTATGAGGAATTCCCCATGGAGCCCTTGAACAGTAGACAGTGTTATCTTTGCAGCTGTGCGTAGGAAGAAAGCATAGACATCGACAGTTCTCTAGGCTTCAGCGCGCACACAATGGTGCATTTCAGATGAATGCATTTTTCTGTTATAGGCTACCACTAACATGGATCCATCCTTACATCTGGTGCATTTGTCATTTTTATTTTTTATAGCTGATGGGATGTCTGCTCAGTAAGGAAGATATTATCTTAGAAATCTTTTTTTTTTTTTTTCTTTTTAAGGAGCAATACAGTTATGCCTTCATATGCACACAAAGAGCAAGTGCTTAGTGGGTGGTTTTCTATACTCATCTTTTGAAATTACTTTTAGATATGTTATTGCAATGAATAGTGCCATCTAAAATACTTTCTCAGACACAGGTTTTGTGCTATTTTCAAGTCTTTCTCCAGTATACCCACTGGTATATAAATTGATAATCTCCATCACTTCATAAAATTTTAAAGGCTGACGCTTACTATAAATTGAAATTATTAGATATCAGAATATAAGTAACAAAGATGATGATTAAGGTGTATTATAGAGCACACAAAATGCCTTAGTGGGAGGGAGTTGGATACCTTAGACGAATAAGAGACTGAGAACCAAATACAGCCTGGCTATTTTCCACCACAGCAGGAGCAAAAAGAAGGAATAAAATGAGGTTAACCAACCAATTAATTCTGTTTGTAGCTGTTTTGCATCATTAGAGCTGGTCAAAAAAAAGCCAAGATACATTAATGAGTCTAACCCAAAATCTTTAAATAATGTTTTCAAAAAAAGTTTAATAACTGATGCCAATATGCCCTCATTAATATGCAGTTTTCCTAGACTGACTACCAATTTTACATTATCCATAAATTTGTTAGTGCTGAATTTAAAGCCTACCAAGTTAGAATCTTTTAGAGACTGTTTGATTTTGGCAATATAAGAAAAGGTAATTTCTGTATTTCTATTTTCTTTTTTAAAAAATATATGGATCATTTTATAGATACAACAAAAAAGTTAATGGGATAGCTGAATAACCTGCAAGAAAAATATGAAAGATATCAGCTTGGTTGTCATCCGACAGATAAAGTCCCTCACTGTCATGAATACTTCTTGAGCAGAACTTGTCAAATCACCACTTTGCTGTGGGTAAATGCTCTGGATTGCCTGAGCTGTGTGCAGCACAATTCAGAGGCACAGGAGGAACAGCCCAGCTATCTTTATATACCCCCCACTCTGATTATGAGCACTATCCAGTTATATCCTCAAGATAAATTAGAACAGCTTCAGCACTGCTTTATCTCAGAAAGTCCCTCAAGGGGCTGTTGTGCTCGTCAAAATTCACCAGAGCTCCAAATCCTACTTATCTCAGTGGAGACGAGGGTGGGCTGATAGGAAGGCAGCGACACCATCTTCTTGTTAACTGAAGATTTCCTCCATCTGTTAGCACAGGGAAGAAAGGCTGAGCTGAGCTGTGATAAACGGTATTCAAGAATACGAGAGGTTGTTGCAAAGAGGAAGGGAACAAGCTAATCCCCACATGCGAGGCAGGCAGGGAAAAAAAATTATGTGTTCAAGTAGGAGCATGAAACACTGTGGTAAGAGAGATTAGAGTAATGTTTTCAGGGCAGTGGTGCTTTTACTGAGGGAAGTCAAGTGCAGGAAAAGATTGCCTAAAGTGATTGTGGAGTCTCTTCATGGAGATCTTTACAGACAGGTAAGTAAAACCTCTGTCTGGAGTGAGATGGGCATGCTTTACCCTGCCTCACGGTTCCTGACAGGTCTATTTTTGTTACAGTCCCTTATCACTAGAGGACCTGTGTATGCTTCCAGCTAGAGATCAAGGATCCTATTTACTGGCATTTTGTTGAGTAAGTCACCAGAGTTAACTTAGCTGGTCTTTGATCTGCAACAACTTTGTGGCTACAAGAAGTTGCACAACATCCTATGGGCAAAAGAACATATCCTGTTGGCAAACTCAACCACTGCTTGTTCTCCCTTTGACAGGACATCTACCACATCAACACTTTAAACTGTCCTCAATGGACATCTTTACAACAATACTATCTTGAGAAAAAATCACCATACAGCTGTTTCTATCAGGAATACAGTTACACTTGTGGAAATATTTTCATATAGAGGCTGAAAACAACTGTGAGAGTGGGCTTAGGTCTGAATGGAAAGGCTTAAATTTGGAAAGTCTTTCCTTACAGGACTGCCAGGCAGGTTTGGAAAGCTTTCAGTACTCAGTAAAGTCAAAGGAGCAATATGAAGTGAATGGGATCAGGGTAACACATCTCATGTTATTCTTCCCCTCCTACGCCTATAAAGAAAAAATTAAGGGGCCACAAGGAAACTTGGGAATTCAATGGATTCTTCCTGAGTGCTGGCAGAAACATCAGCTGGGATGGAGACCTGGAAGTCTTGTGCTTACAGAAAGGGTACTGTCTGTTTTCTTTCCTAGTCAGTGATTCTTGGACTCCATCCCTTCTCAGATATGTTAATATTCAAGTCCAAATATGAATAGCACCTGATAATGGAAATTCTGGAACAAACTTCTGCTTTTGGGTGTGTGTACATACAGAACCAAATATGAAATTAATTTCTTACTCGTAATCTCTCAAATAAATAGCAGAAATGCAAGTGAAAAATAAGTGAAATATATTTCTTTTCTTGGTGCCCCTAATTACAAAGCAAACTTACCTGTTTGTAGCTGAGGTTAACAGAAGTGATGGTAAAAAGCTGTGTTGCGCCTTAGGTACCTTAGCACAGCCGTTTTGCAACTAATGAAGCAGCTACAGTGGGTGGCAATAACCAGGGGAATGCTCTCCTTCCTTTAGGCAGATGTTCAGGTTAATGAATCAGGCCAAGAGAGGTGAGACTGCTTTTAACCAAGCACTCTGTCTACACCATCATTTTTTCCTCCTCGCCACCCACTGAGTCCCAGCTTTCCATGTCCTCCCACTGCCAGCTACCACAGCTAACCTTCCCAGAAGCCGAGTCCCTCCCTCAGCCCGTGGCTGCTGTCCATCTTTGGCTTTGGACCAAATGTGGGTCCCCTGCATGGTGCATAGCATATTTTGCTGTTAGCCAGGACATTGAGGTGACCTTTTTTGGCTACCTGTTGTACTGGTGAATTCATTCCCCTGCTGCCCTTGGGAGCCTTGGTAATGATCCCCATAGGCTTTCTCGATGCTTAACAGGAAAGCAGAACTGAACAAGTGCAGACCTCCCTGCTGCTGAGCTCGGACAATAAGGCTGATTATAATACCAGCAGATGGTTTTGCTTTTTAGGCCATACAGGGCAAATTTATTTTCCTCTCAGGAACAAATACAAGCATAGCCAAGACTAAGAAATTCAGAGCTAGCTTCTGGAAACCCACTATTGACTTGTGCTGCAAAGTAGTACTTACACTGAAGGTCCATCGGTAATGAGGGTCTTCTGGTTGCTTCACTCAAATGCAGGCTCGGCAAAGAGTAATGTGACTTAAGCACCCAAACCAAGCTAAGTTTCATACCCTGCTCTGCATAAATGTGGTGTACCAGATAATTTCTCTGCTTTGCGTATTGCATTTGAAATTGCATTGAGTTTCCTTCACCTTAAGGCATCAAGGTGTGAAAGCTGTAGCCCTCTGAAGTCCTCATTAACATTTTACATAATCTGCTAACCTATATTACTTTTTTACATGTATTAAAAAACCCAATGCTTTATAAGCTATTTTTGGTCTTCTATTTCTTTTTGTTCATAATAAGCACTAAAATTAAAGTAGAAAGAAAGGGGGAAACACATCAAATTGTTTAAAGTTTTTAGTTCCCAAAAACTTTTAACTGGGTTTTTTGTTTGGATTCAAAGAGGCAAAACATAAGACTTTGATGTTCTTCATGTGCCTGTTAAAAGAGAGAGAAAGAGACCCACCAATAGGAAGAAGTTGGCATGAAGCCCTCTTTGACACAGCAAGCACAATGTAAAGGATTAAAGGTCTAATCTTGAAGATATATTGCACACTAAACAGCGGAACCATTTAGGAGAACATTAAATGGCACTTAAGCTAAACAGTTGTCCTTGGGAACTGCAGTTTATATGTGACTGCTCTAATATCCATTTTAAGCTTGCAGGGCTTTGAAAACAAGATGTCATTGTTTTATAAAAACACACACATTTAATCTTCCCATGTGAGGCTGTTCTTGAAATATCTGGCTGCTGGACTGGCAAAACATTTCAGAGGAAACAAATGGGGCTGGTGTCAAAACTAGTACTGTTGCACTTTATTTCTGAAGTTATTTGCATGATTTTTTTTTTGATCCCAATAAGCAAACCACAAACTTTTTCAATGATAAAAGTCCCATTTAATTTTTTTAACAGTATTTCCACTGTTCTACAAGCAAATAATAATAATAATAATACAGTTTAAGTAATATGAGAGCACCAAGAAAGTGGTCAGTTTCTACATTTGCTTGTGTTCTGCGTTCTTCATAAATTAATATTTATGGAACTATTAGGATGCTTCAGCCAAAAATAAAGACCACCCAGAGCAAGGTTTAAATTTTAGTATTCTAGGCACAGGTCATTAAAAAAAAAATCTCACAAAAAAAGCCTTCTTCTGCAACATGTACAGTACATGGATTTTCATGCACATCACTCAGTAGCCGTGTGAGGCATATTCCATTCCTAAAAAATTACAATGCATGCTTTTATAATTCATTTATTATTTTTCACCAGGGGGAAATCATCCCCTCCACCACAGAGGACAGAAATAGAACAGGAAAAAAGGCAGCAGGGAGGGGACTGTGTCTGGTAGAATTATACAGTCCAGTTTAAAATCTTACTACTTTTTAACTGACAACCCAGAAAATGAAATGGAGATTATTTTTTTTAATCATAACTATGTATCTGATACCTTCAGTCTTGTTCCTTGTATCAATAATGACATTATTCCTTGGCATAGTGACTAATCAGGCCAGAATATCCCCTGGATAAAGTCCCCAAAATCTCTCTGAAAAATAATAGTGCCATTGTGGTCCTCATGGATAGTTTTGGTTAAATGAGGTAGAAGTCTCCAAACAATTGCCAGAAGACAGGCAATCCCAGCTGGTTGCCTTGTTAACTGCTCCAGAAGAGAGTCCAAAGGCAAAATCAGCAAGGAGAGCAACCACCTCCAGCAGGGCTGGGGTGGCCTGAAGTCACAGGTGGCTCCGGGCTGAGGAGCGCTTACAAGGCTTTTACAGGATAGACTACATGGTGTCACAGCCACAGAGCAGGCAAACAGAAAACCTCTGTCTCTAAGTAGTGTTTGCAAGGATAAAAGTTAGCAGTCGTTTTTATAATAACCTCCTGCCAGGCTTCTCAGTCAGTGAACCCGTCATGCTTATCGTCATTGTTAGCATGTGATTAACTGCTGGAGTACCTGTGAAGCTGCTTAACTGCTTTTTAATTAAAAACAGCAGCTGATACCTCATGGAAAGCATTCTTTGAAAAGTCAATATGGACTCTGTGCTACTTGCTTGCCATAGTTCTCTGTCCCTATTTGACGTCATCAGCTATATTTGCCCAAAAAGAGTGTTGAGATGTGTGAAGAGCAACAGCAGTGCCGAGGCAAACTGAGAGCTAGGGCTGTGGCTTGTCTAGATCACGAACAAAAAGATATCCAGGAATGATATAAAAACTAAGCTGGAAAACAGTTTGGTTAAATTCTAATTTTAAATGGGTCTGGTCTGAAATTTGGCAGTGGGGGCAGAATGGTGTTGGTCCTGGGAGACAAGTATTTCAGCCATCCTCCACCTCTCTCTTGAGAAGTCTTCTCAAGATTGTCTAACCTTTTTGGTCGTTCTAGATATCCATGCCAGATATCACCCCACTCCCAAAACCATAACTTTCCTTTCAAGTAAGACCACTCCAACATCATGAAGGCTCTGCCCTGGCTATTTCTGTCTCTATCATGCACCACCTACGTCTGAATCTTGGGCTCCAAGGAGCATCCTGAGATCTGCCCTGGATGCAGCTATAACTCGTGGCAAGAGCTCAGAGATGGAGAGAGAGATGTGTTCCTAGTAATGATAAGTCTTCTGCTTATATAAAAATGGGAAATATCAGAGGGTAGAAACAATACATTTGAGTAGAACAGCTGATACCCTCAGAACAAACACCAAACTCGCAGACAGAATCAGCCCTTCTTCAGGTCTGAAACAGAAACAAAAAAACCTCAAAACCAAGGCCAAGTAAATGTGATTAGTTATGATATCTTAACCTGTAAGACATCTGAGAGAAAATCAGTCTTCTTTCTGTCTACAGCCACTTGACTGCTCTCTCTGCAGCCTTCAGTAGAGTCTTTCCTCTGCTTTGTAGGATCTGACTGAAAAGCCTCGTTGAGAAAGTGAGTCTCAGCACATACAGACACATCTTACGTGTCCTTCATGTGTAGAACAACCCAGGCTTTTCTTTATTTTATCTTGGTTTTGCTTTTATTTCACTTTTTTTTTTTTTTGCTTTTATTGTACTTTTTATTGTATTTTCATTGTTCCAAAATGCCAGTTGGACAGTATTTTTGTTGCTCTATAATTATCCCACATCTATGTGATCTCTACCCCCGATCAATGATTGCACCAAAAGTTCTGGAAAGGACTAGAGGATTCCATGGAGTAAAGGGAGGAGTTGGGGATAGAGAATCATCTCCTACCTGTGGGAGGGAGAAAAGTTGTCTTAAACAGGAAAAAAAAAATGGAATTCATTTAGCAGAGTTATTCATTATGGACTACATAGTTTTGGACATGGAAATTTAGAGAAATTGGATAATCTCCTAGCTTTTCCCAATTCAGAACTAGAGATAAAATGTCCGTGGTGAGCACAACATTCTCCCAGCTGCAGTTGGCTGCTCCCATGCTGGAACAATGCACACCCACAAATAGCAAGTAACCAAAACACTTTCCATTTCTTAATAGGCTGTCTGCTGTTAATTATTTTAGTTGCTTGCTGGGAACAATGGAGGTGGATTGGAAATGATGGCTCAGAAATGAGGAGAAATAAAAAGTAACTATTTTTAATGTTTTGGACTTTACTAGCATATAGTGCCTCCCAGAAGATCTCAGAACACGTAGAAAAGGGTAACTATTAGTATTATATTCAATTTACAAGCTAGTAGAGAGGGGCTAGGGAGTTAGCATGGCATTTAACTCTGAATAGGGTGCAGGGATGGCTTTTGCTACGGCTATTTATAGAGGATTTACACGACTGTAGTGTTTATTGTGTCTTTCAATAAAAAGCAGCTGCAGAAACACACAGCTGGCAAGCTTCAGTACCTGTGAGATACCGAAGACATTATCCAGAAAGCTGATGCACAGGTACAAGGAGATTCACATGCCCTCTGCAGCACTTTAAGTATTGCTTTTCTAACAAAAGTCTGAACTAATTTTAAATGTTTATGTTGTTTATGTTCAAAACTCTCTTCCTCTGCCTGTTTAAAGCCAGATCTTCATCCTGGTATAAATCATGCGAGTGCGTTGTTCAAGTTTTTCAGCTAGGTCTTTGCTGCAGATTTCTGCAGGCTCTGGTACAGGTATTGTTCCTAGCGATTCTCTCATCCATACACAGAAATATTTATTCAAGTTTAGCAGTGCTTTTGACCCAGATTTGCCTGTGTAGCTATACATGTGAGCTGGAGGCTCTGTACTCATTGCACTCCAGCTGACATGGGACCTACTTTCTCATTAGAAAACAGTGCAAAAATTAACTCTGTGACCCCCTATAATCCTCTTACACACATATTTCTACGAGTCCACAATGTCCCTCACTTGTGCACATCATGTAAGAGAGATGCAAAAATGAAAAGATCAAAGATGTGGCCATAAGATGAATATCTGCTTCTGACCATGATCTGTTTTCCTTGACATTTTCTTATCTCACATGCCTTTCATAAACTCTGGAACTTTCAAACCAATCCCTCCTGTCTTCCATCGCATTATCCTGTCCTGTGCTAAAAGAATGAATGCAGTTTATATGTATCTAGAGATTAAGACCCCATGAAGAGGTTGCAAAGGAGATGTGACCACTGTTATAGCCAAAGGGCTAGAATAACACTGATGAAATTGCTGAAGATGAGGTAAGTTTTACATCTCTATTTTAAGTTGTTTGTATTTTTAATTTAGATTTCTGTAGGAGATGTTTTGGGGCTTAGAACTTTATTCTTTAAGGGAGTCTCTTGTGAGAGGCCATGTAAAGGTCAGCAAAACTTGCCTTATTAAGAAAGAATGAAGAGAAAAAAAAGATAAAAAGAGCCTGGTGATGCTTTGATTGAAAAGAGCATGCTCAATTGCAGAACTGCATCATATCTTTTTATCTAGTAAGACAGCGGCTTCTGTGCTCACTGACTCCATTTCAAATCCTAATCCTAAGATTTCATAGTGGGGCTCATCCAAAAGCCATCAGGATCACTTCCACAGTTTTCTGTGAGCTTTGGATTGTCCACATGTATCCAATTAAAACGGTCACTCAGACTCTTGAGATCATCTTCCTTTCAACTTCTTGCAACAAGAGTTAGGGTTTCTCAAGACAATAAGATACGCACTCTCCATCAGCAACGCTAAGAGTAGTGGATGCATAAAAAAAGCCACTGGCAACAAACAGCTAATACATCAGATTTTGCCATAACTTCACACTGTGTTCAATCCTATTGACGTCAGCTCTGTGCAGGGTTTGGCCCTAGATTTTCCCACAATGGGATCCCATTCTTCTTGCATGAGAATATGTCTTGGACAAATTGCCATGTCACATGCATTCAAAGGGCCATGATAAACCCTCCATCTTTGCACAGGGCTCCCAATTACATCAAAGGAATTTCTGCATACAAAACGAGGGTAAAATATGCCTCTAATTTAAGGTTAAATTATACCGTTAAGGCATGGGCTAAAATAAGAGGCAGCAAAGAAGCTGAACCACATTAGGGAGCACATCCAAAACACTGTGTCTCAGAAAAAAAAAAAAATGCAATCCTTTATACTACAAACTTTTTGGCACAAATGGGGAAGAATTTGTGATGTGCCTTTTCAGAGAACAAGCTATCTCCTTCGGGCAGCCCCACTGGAATGCAGAGGAAGAGAAGAAATTAACGATTTAATATGCTCTTTGCCTCTCTTTTCACACTAATTCCAGGCAAAGACTTGTGGGCCTGGTCCCCAGTTCCCACATTTCAGCCATCCACAAAGACTGTGAAAAGACAAGGATGCTCTTTCTCTCTCTACCCCCTTCCACTGTATATGCATTTCTCAGATCAACAGTTTAGCTCGTGGGGAAAAAAATCCAGAGATATTTTAATAGTGAGTGTTCTGATGATGTATGGGGCCATATGGAGGAAATGTCATGCATGTATGCATATTCCTTGCATATATGATTTCAAAAGTAAAGATGAATCTGTAAGAATATAAGATAGTAGTTTAAATAGATGCTGATAACAACATAAACTTCTGAAACCAGAGTAAAATTTGAAATGCAATTTTCATCTCAGAATATTATGAGAAGGAGATTCTGCAGGGCCAGATATTGGCTGCCACTGTGTAAATATTGTGCAAAGTAAAGGCAAATGTGGCAGAATTAGCTCCCTGCTCAGCCTTTTATTTCTTTTTTTCTTTCATCTTAAATATGTTGTCTTGATACCAGTAATAAGCACCTCAAGACTTCACCTCTGGCAGCCTCACAAGCAGCACTGTGCCAGGAGCTGCTACATTGCCATCAGGTTGCATTCCGTGGAGTAAGGGAAAGAATTACTATGTCCTGCGAGATTTTTAAACTATTTGTTGTAACTCATTTTGGTCATTGCTATTCACAGAGCTATCAAAAATACAGTGATTTGGAAGATTTGGGGTGGATGACTCTAAATTGTGTTATGGGAGGATTTTAAGGAGGATTCCGTGGATTCAAGTAATTTATGATTGCATTTGACCTTAATTGGGGTATCCCAAGGTCATACATATAAAAAGTGATGCCTCTTTCCACAACTTTGGTTTTATTAAAAACTTCTTGTACAGTTCATGACAGTTTTAACTTTTCACAAGACACTCACAAATTAGAATCATCTTCCTTGTGGGCCAGCTAATGGAAATCCCCTCATACAGTTATTAGTCACTGTCTTACAACAGCTTCTTGTCTCTAAGTACTTTGATGTTGTACATAAGAGCCGTGGATCAATTACATTCATTTTTCCCATTACCGGGCAAATATTTGGACATTTTCTGTTGAGTTGATTCAAGGCAGAACTAAACCAAAGGAACTGCATACTGTGCAGACATTTCTAACCTTCAGAAGCTGAAGGTTTTGTGACCTGGGAGAATTAATAGATGTTTATTCTAGAAGGATAAATGGAAAAAGACCATTTCTATTTTAGGGAGATAAATGAAAAGCAGGGAAGATGGGGTTTGTTATGACAAAATTGTTCACAAGTGGCATGCTGAAATGAGAAAAAGCAGTTATGTATTTATATTATAATCCTCATGGAATGTTTGTCAAGAGAGACTCAAGTGGCAAAACGCATTAGGAATTGTTGTTTTGCTTCACTTATCAAAACAAGTATTTGCACTAAAGCTAGTCTGTAATGGTTGTTTCCACTGAAAAGATCCAAAATACACCTATCTCCTGCAGTGAAAATCCAGAACTTTTTCATTAAGATGTGATTTCTTCCAACAAGGAGAACACATATAGCTATTTCTTCTTGCCTGTTTCAAACAATAGCTGCAAGCCTTCCACTGCTGTGTCAGAAACACATTTTGAAAATATTTCACTTGCCAGGATTCTTCTGCAGAACAGAAGAAGGAAGGCGAGCCAGCTGGCATGCCCAGCAGTGGCAATCTCAAGTGCTTACCACACTCAGGAATGTCATAAAGCAAGAGCAAAGGGACGGCATTTTCCAAACATGGTGCTGCCGTTATTCTTCAGCTGGTACTGCTCTTCTAAACTTGACTCAGGTTTGCTACTAACATGAGAATTTTGGCTCAGACAAGGGTTTCGTTGAGAAGAGACTAGTGCTCAAGTTAGTTGTCAATTTTTCATTAAATCTTTTTTTTTCAGCAGACAAGACAGATTCCCTGAAACCACTTTTTCTGTAATCCAGAAAAGAATTTCTGTGACTGTGGTATAGATAGACTCTCTGTTAATTTGGCTGTATTACTACTCTGGTACAGGGGATCAAACCATGTAAGCCATACAGAAAGACAAAATGGCAGCTTGTATGTGCTTCCCTTTCTTCCTTCAGAGATCAGGAACTGCCAAATGGTAGGGTGGTGAATCCTTAGAAGTAACCCCAAAAGCGGATTCCTCCCCACGAAGACTGTGCTACTCTAGGAAGCAAAAAGACATTTCTTTTTGTCCAAAGGTTCAGGCAATTCAAATGATGAAATTATTGTCAATATTGTCTAAATAGGTAATGGATTTAAAGTCATTCAAAGAAAGAACATGTGAAAGGAAATTGTATTTCATGTTCATTGCAAAAGTATTCCTATGATTTTTTTTTCTGATAGGGTTTTAATATTTGTATTTAAGTATTTCTGAAATAATTTGATCTTCTTATTATTTCCATTTACTGAAAAGCTGGCATTCCTCTAGAAAACCTTCTCTGAAACATGACATTTCAATCAGTCTTTAAATTATTTCATTACTGTTGTGTGTCTGAAACAGAAGATTAGTCCAGTTTGAACCCTGAAAAAGAAAACAACTAAAAACTTACATAAGCAATCGTTTCAAGTCCTTAAAATTCTTTTGTGAGCCTTCATATGAAATTATCATATCTGTCATTTCCAAGAGAATATCTTATGTCACAAATGTCAAGGTATTTAAACAGGAGAAGGTGTAGTATAACACTGTTATCTGCTCTGAATGCCAGGAAGGGCATAAATCATGGTTATCTGAAGGCCTGATGCTGTTCCATTTGTGTAAATCTGAGTTAGGAGAAATACCACTGTAATCAATGGACTGTACAATTGTACAGATAGCCAAACAAGGGTGCCCCAAACACATTGTTTTGCACATTTTATCTTTCTTTACCCATTTTCCTGGCTTCACCTCCTTCTCTTTATTACTTAAAATGAAAGACTGCAAAGAGCTACAACTGGAAGCAGCCTTATCGTAGGGAACCACCCTCAAATCAATGTGGTTTTTATTAAGCATTGTCTTGAAACTCCCCGCCAGGACTTGAACTGACGACAAGAGAAGTTGGTGCATTATTGCATTAAGCCTATTGGGATTTGTAGCTTAAAATGGTGTTATTTAATTTGTAGTAAAAAGGGATTTGCAGCATATGCAATTGCAAATAATAGGATGAAATTTACTGTCTCTTTCCATTTACGGCCCGAGCACTTTGTTGGAGGCATCATCATTCATCACAATGTCATGTCATGATTATTATTTTGCCTGCTGGGTAGAGAAGTTCTAGTTAAAAGTGAAAGTACCAGTTCTGCTAACTATAATTATATGTTTGTAGTATATTGAAGAAAATAAATGTGGTCTGGGACTTCAGTTAAAAGCACAAATTCTGTGAGGTGCTGAGAACATCCTGCCAGATGTTGTGCAACTTCAGTTCCCATCCAGGGTGACGGAAAGCTAACGTGCCTCGTCTTTTTCAGGGTCAGACCACTGACGATTAAACAATTCTAGCAAATATGATCTCATTCTTATTTGTCTGGGACATTATGAAACACAACATGAAGGAAGTTCAGATGTGGTAGCAGAACACAAAGCACTAACACACCCAGCGTGGTGCTTGAAATGTGTTCGTTTATAATCTTATACTTCCCAGACAAACACTTGCAAACATTGAAGTAAAACAAAACACATTTCCTTTTTATGAAAAAAATGCCTTAAAAAACCACAGGATTAACAACACCAGGAAAGGACAATCCCCTGAAGAGCCTAAATCTTATTTCCAAAACTTGGGCTGAGTTAACTGTGTTCATGCTGAACTTTTTGATGATGGAGCACAGAAAAAAAAATTATAAAGACATATCACAGTCAAATATACCCTGAATAGTATTTGAAGTGATACCTCATGATTTGAACATGCTTACTGGTTACAGGGGACATTCTAATGGTAAGGGTGGGCGATGGGACTGAGACACCCTGGATTTGGTTTCTGGCTTGGCTGAAGGTATTCCTGCATATACAGGAGCAAATCACTTTATCTGTTCTGTGTCATGGTCTCATGGCTAAAGAAGATAAATTACATTCTGCTTTCTTCAAGTCAGAAGCAATAGAGGTTGGAGAATTTACCTGCTACTCCTATTCCTGTCCCCACCCAAAAGCAAAGACAGAGCTAAATATATGCTGAGGCGATAAAAGCTGGTAATACTGAACTATTTACACAGTGAAGCAAAAAGCACTGTGGAAAAAATTACTGTGTGGTCAGTTGTTTGTTGAACCACATTACTTTTGAAGGTAGGCAGGAAATTATTAAATCATTTAACAGATTTTTATTCTGAGGCTGCAAAAGGCTTCTCTTTTAGACATCTCTCTCATGTTTCCCTTGCCCAGGCTTTGCTCAGTCATCCAGTCAGAAAAGCAAAACTATCACACAAGTGAACATCCCTGAAAATGAGGAGAATTATACAGGCAAAAAGCCTAGTTCATGGGGTGAGAACATAAGAAGTGTAACACAGGACAATACCAATGTCTCTTTGAAAGTGGTTTATCTCTGGCAGCAAGGTTCAATTAAGGTAGGGCTCATCCTGTACCCTTCTTCTGGGCGTCTGCTCTTCAGCTATTGGCCTCTTCCCAACTTGCAAAGTTTAACAACCTCAGTACTTTATGAGCCAGAGGCAGCATGTAAACCAGAAAGCAAAGCATATGATCTTTGTGAATTCATCTAATCCATTAATTTCAGGAAAAAAAAAACCTTAACCTGTTTGTCCTTCACAGCATCCATCCCACAGCAAGGAGTTTCACAGTTTGATGACGTGCTGAACAAAAAAAATCCCTTTCTTTTTCTGTATTTTCCTGTAGTCTAATAAGATGACCCTTAGTTCCCATATGTTGCAAAAGTTTTGCATCTTCATAGTGTTAGCTATTTTCATTGTGCTACCCTTTCTGTCACCACTTTTGCAAGTAAAACAAAAAGTCTTTTTGGACTGCTTTATAGGAAACTCCTCTGATTATTCTTGCTCTCATTATAGATACCTTACATGTTATCCTTGCACTGGTGTTGATTTGATCAATCACAATGACAGCAGATTGACTAAAAATTTCATATCTGAACTCTTCCAATTCTCTATGAGAATCCCATCTATTGTTACCGATTTGTTGTGGTCCCGATTTGCTCTAAAATCTCCAACACTCCAGTCTGGGAGTTTGCACAGACTCATTCTGTGTAAAGAATGACCCCAGTGTGAAAGACTCCCACCTCGTTTCCAGCAGGAACCAGTGCAAATAATTCATTTAGCTGTTCCATAATGTCTTTATCTTCCTTTACCGCTTCTTCTCATTCTGCTAACGTCCAAGTGTTTTGCTTCTGATGTATATACAAAAGGCTTTACTGTTAGCTCTCATTATTTCTACAAGTTGCTTCCACTAATATTTTTGGCTTATTTTACTGTGGCTTAACATTTATTTTGCTGGGGATTATACTTTTCCTCTGTTTTCTTTCTTTGGACACAGCTTCCACATTTTGGAAGAGCTCTTTTCATTTTGAATGGTGTCTATTACACTGCTGTTTAACTATGCCAGCTGCTTCTGGCTGTGGCTCAGAGTCCATTTTTATCAATGCTATTGATGACTGATGTACATTTATTCTTTTTAAAGTATGCATGCTACTTTCAACTGCTGTTTCCAATTCTCCCTTAAGGACCTTCTTCATATTTGTATAATTCCCCAACTAACTATTTTTCAGCAGTATTTTGATGGGGACTTGTGTTACCAATGAACCCAAAAATCTCTGAATTGCTTTTTAAATGCTCACTAAGCACAGAAATCAGACAACAAAACAAAGTAATGAAACAACCTATGTAAAGCTGACATGAAAAGCTTTCTCCATCTAACTCACATTCTAACTCAGAGGTTAATGTTCCATCAGTGTTTGTTCCATAAGTTTACATGGATTTACAATAACATCATCCATAACATAGCTGGGGTGTTGGGGGAAAATGTAAAACTCTGCATTATATATTCACATACCAGAGAGATGGGCATGCTGTAAAAACTCAAAAGGAGTATTTTTGGTTGACCTTGAAAGTACATTAATATAGATTTCTATTATATTAAATCCTAGTAAAAAAATTGTGATCAAGGTACTGTACACAATTCCTGTCCTCTACCAAGGCGTTTAAAATTATCTTTGATAAAAACTTGAAGCATAATTAGATTTTGATGTCTAGCTAAATGGAAACATCAGTTTGATTGCCTATATTTCACCTTCCGTGCAAGATGCACTATGGTAAACCTCCTTCAGCAAATCTGTATGTGAAGACTACGAATTAAGTCACGAATTAAGGTTCTAACTGCAGCTTCAGCCTTTGTGCAGAGCCTTAGGAAAACCTCACAGAGCTTTTGTGCTGTCTCTCTCAGCAAGTTAGACGTGAATCTTCTTAAAATAATAAATGAAAATACAACACAATGTAAATTTAAAGGGCACATCATTGATGCAGCTACTAAAAAGAATATCATGTTTGCATAAAAGTTGGAATTTGACTGCTATGTCATTAAATATCCCTTGATCCTTTTGCAGGAATATAATCATGCTTGTCCAATGCCAATTTTATTATTTTTAATATCTGTAAATGCAAGTAAGTATTTGTGAAGCTACTTCTCTGTATTTCTGTCTGTGTTAAATAACAAGTGAATATTTCTTTTCAGAGGTCACTTTGCATGTCTTTCACAAACAGGAGAATTTATGTAGATAAAGCACCACATGCATATTATATGTGTATGTAGAAGCAAATATATACAAACGCGTGTTTATAGTTGCTTATACATATATGTTCTAAGTGGATAACGACTCAAAACAGATGCTTCTTTTTTTTTTTTTTCCAAGAGAGTAGGATGACAGTATTCCTGCCAATAGGAAAGAATCCTGTAAGAAAGACAGTATTTTATTTTTTTTTATATGGAAAAAATAAGACAGGAAGGCTGGAAAAAAAACAGATGCCATTGGGAATGACAAATAAGAATGCAATCCTGGTCAAGAAGAAGTGTCAGTTCAGAGATTTTCCAATCTGATGTGATTTTTTTATATATATATATGAACTTAAAGAATTAACTTTGAAGCAAACTTAAACAGTTTATTTTAAATTAAGTTTAAATTTAATTTTTTTTTTAATTAAAACATTGCTTAGGAGAGGAAAAGACGTACATAAAGAAGAGCTTTTATCAGAGATTTTGCAGTAAGCCTGGTTCTGAACTCCATGAAACAAAGTGCATAGCCCACAGCAGTTGACCTAGAAATCACTTCTCTGAAGTGATCTAGGGAAAGCTGACACTATCCTCCCATATTTGTCAGAGATAATGAGGGTTTGGGGTGTTCAAAAAATGCTTGAAAACATTCAATATATTTCTGGCTTTGTTTCTCACAATAATATTGAACCAACTTCTTGTTACTATAGAATGAGTCAAAAGCAATGAAACAGCAAAAGACAGAAAGACTTGTATGTTTAGCCAGAGCCACACTTTGTCATTTTATCTCACAAACTATGTCAGCTGGTGGCAGCAGCATGAGTAATCTAAGCTTCATACAATATCATTCTGCAGATAAATCAATGTACACAGACAGAAACAAGCTAGATCTATTTTAGACAGCCTAATGATCAGTAGGTTTTTTTCCTAATAGCTTGTCAGACTTCAGCCTGTCAAGCCTGAAGATTTAGGGACACTGATTCACTGGAGATTTCCTGATTGCATTCCTGCTGGGCTATCTACGAATCACAATAGGAGGGTCCTAGGAGAAGGGGAGAAAATGGATCGCCTTCAGGCCTTTATGAGGCACAGGTTATTGTCATGCCGCAACTAAATCCTAATTACTCTGATTAACAATGCAAGCCTGTCACTGCTCATGCATGATAGTGAAAAAAAGTTTGCAGTAATGACTATGAAATTCTGCCACTTCTGCTCAGGCCTTCACACGTGCCTTAGTGGGGCTTTGTCTGCCCTGCGTGCCATTCACCCAGCTGCTGTTTCCAAAATAATGTTGCCAGGGTGAGCTCCATTTGCAATTCAGGCTGGACCTGAACACTCCGTGGGATCAACTGACTCACAAGATGAGCTGTAGGATTTAAAACATATTGAGAAGTCACTGGCTCTGCATATCAAATTTCTTGCTTCTTCATTGTATTAACTTCCCTCTTAAAATCAAAGGTCTGTGGTAGCTTGCTATTCAAATTTTATGTCAGCTTTCTGCATGTATATATATTTAGTATGTTAACTGTCTCAGAGCTTGCATATCTCCGAGGTATAATGGAAATAATACTTCAGGAGGGTGTCTTGCAACAGCACATACACATCTACTTAGAAAGAAAAGTCCAACAGTTTAGTGAGAGTTATAAAATTGCTTTCATTTGATGGACAAAAAAAAGCTTTTAAAATAAAGACTTTATTTCTAGAGAAGTGTATTTTGAGATGCATACATTAGGGCAGTAGCTTGCAGAACACTTGCCCTCTCATCTTCTATTAATTCAGTGGTCTAATCCTGCCAGCATTAAAACTGACTGCAAAATTCTCTAATGAGGTTCTGGTACCGCTGGAATTATCGGCAAAGTTCCTGTTAGCATCGGTGGCCGAGTCCAGCAGTGTGGAGACGGGCCCAGTGTCCAGGGAACATGGGGAAGATGTGGCTGAGATGAGGGACAAAAGGTTGTGTCCTGGCAAAAAAATTCAGCAGTGGCCAGGATGTGAAAGGGAACCTGGGAACTTGATTTAAATGTGCGCAGTAAAAATGAATGGCACTGTTACCAGTTTAAGGTGGAAACATGCTCCTCCATCTCTGGCTGGTAAGGCCTGGCTTCTGCTGAGTGCTGGTTCTCAGCACCTCTCAGGATTAGCCCATATTGCCTTCACAACAGTGTAATACACTTCTTATTCCTCGTCTCCACACCAATACACATTAAAGAGAAAGTGTTGGAGTGTTCAGCAAGGAAGCCTATAAAATTAAATCCTCAGTTATGCTCCAATAGAAAAAAAAAAAGGTCATAATTAAAACTTCCTCTCCCCATTGTAAAGGACTTATCCTCGGAATTGCTGAGTGCTTTTTTGCCACATCCCTGGCTGAGGGCACACAACTCTGAAACGGGGTTTTGTCCTGGAAGAGCAGAAAATGCTGCCACTTCTTTTTGGGTATGTGCACGGACTTTCCTTCTGCCTCTCAGTCAGCGCATTTCTCATGCCTATCGGATTTGGACTCTATCAGGTGATCAACTGAAAAGGAAGGGACATTTGATTCACCTTGTTTAGCACAAGGTTTCAAATGAGATTGTAAGAAAAAATATGGTGATGATCTGCTTTGAAAATACGGAGCTGTTTGCCTCTCAGAAGCAGCATGCTGATTTCATTAAACTTTCTCTGGAAGCTCCCCAAACAGCCCGGCCAGCCGACAAGCCCTCTGCCCCCTTCCTGGAGTGCTTGAAGCCCACGGTGCTTGGTGCCTGGGCACGATGCGGTGCTGCCTTGGCTCACCCGTGGCTAAAGGGACTGACCGACAGGAAGGCAGGCACCGACATAGACTGTCCCATTTTCCAGGCATTCAGAAATGTTGATGTTTCATTCCAGCGCAGAACAAAATGAAACGTTGAAAACCTGGAATTTCCCACAAAACAGACGTTTCCTTTTCTGGCCAGCTCTAACGTACACATAGGCGCGCACACACACATATTTGCAGAGTTATTAACTGCTATGTAATGACACCAGACTATATGCCCACTTCCACCATGTGGTATGGAGGGAATCCAGCCCTCAAAAATCCTGTGTTAGAGCAGCCACCAGAAAGCCACAGAGCCTGGAAAGCAGCTAGGTGCCATCACTCGCTCATGGAGCAACCTGGAACTTTGTATAATGTGAAAGTATGAAGCATCTGCTGCAGAGGAAGGAGAGCACTGCCGTGTCTGAAGAGCCTGCAGAGAGCAACCCAACATGGCACAGGCTGTTACTTACAGAATAAAGTACAAGAAAAGCATCGGTGTTTGGATCAGCAGTGACTCTCTCCATCCCTTGTGAGTCCCCTTGTTGTTTTTCGTTGTTGTTTTTCTCACAGGAGCAGTTGCAAAGTGCCAAAAGCTATCAGAAAGTCTGCATTACATCAGGCAAGCTAAGTGTACTGACCCTCTGAGTTAGCCCACAGGGAAGAACAACAGGAGGGAGATTGCAGAGGAAGATAGGACTACTTAAGTAGCAATTCATTGTGAACCACTTTTCTAAGCTGTTGATAGAAGCATTAAGTGTGAGAGAGGAAGGGGACTTATCTTCCTGCCCAAGCAGAACCCTAATGACTCCATAATGACTGCTAAATAATGTTGCAAATAATCTCCATCTAATTATACAGCTCTAGTATGACCTAAAAAGGAAAGAAAACAAAAAAGGCATCTGCAGTCCTAACATACGCAGTAGTCCCCTAGCCTAGTCCTGTGAAATGCATGTGGATATGTAGCATGAGTTATTGCCTGGAAGATAATTCACTTCCCATCCTTCATCTTGTCTGAAACATTTACTCATGTGAAATAAATTTGCTCAGCACATCGATGCAGCCATCAATAAATGCTGTGTCTGTTGTAGCTTGTAAGCATCCAGGTAGGATCTCCTCAAGACAGAAATATGTGTGGTTTCACAAATCTACTTTGGAAGGCTCTTCAGAAGCGTTTTATCTTTGACCAGAGGAGACTACAAAAGCAGGGTGTTTAATGAACACAGCACCACTTCATGTGAAAATTTGAGGAATATTTTTCAGACAGATGCCTATTGTACAAGCTGGTGGCTTACACAATGAGCTTTTTAAAAGCCTGAAAATATGAATTCCCTCTTTATCATTATTAATTTTTTTACAGATGCTGAAAGTCTGAAAATAGGCCAGTCTTTGAAATAACAGCTTAACAGTACACTGTGAGTGCAGCGGGCTAAGGAGAGTATTTTATTTGGGCACAAAAATCTACTTCTGGCTTAATATTCCAAAGGTTTTGTAATGTTCATTTCACTAAAATACTTCTTCAGGCGCAGCCCGGATTCTGGCCAATACAAACACTGGTTTCATCTGGAATATTCAGCAAGTTAATTGATAAAAACCATGGAGTAATAGGTGAAGGTCTGTCATTTGACTTCTACCACCAGCTCATGAAACTTATTGTTATTAAAAATAATACAAATTAGGGAAACACAAAGAAACAGATTTCCACTTACTGTGTGGAGAGAGCCAAATTCTGAATTTGGGGATTGAATTATAGCGTGCAAGCCAGCAAAGCAGGAATGAAGAGCACCTCCGTAACTGTATTTTGATGAAAACATAGTGTGATTTCAACCAACTGCTAATGCACATTTAATTTTAGCCATGTGTGTTATATACTCTGCCTTTAAAGCTCCAGCTGATGAACTTCGTTGGTTGTTCTTTTCGGTAAATTTGCAAACCATCACCTGTCCAACCCCACATTTACATGTATAGAGCAGAAGAAGTGGAAGTGTAGGTGTGAAAATTTACAGACCAGAGTATTACCTTAAATGAGATGAGAATTGTATTAGGAAGGGAAGGTGGAGTTATGCTAAGTATCAATTGAAAACCTGCCCTGTGTTCACATCCCATGGGCCTGATGGTAGGCACTGGTTCCAAAACTGGGGAGAGATGCAGAAGGATGGTGCAAGGAGCAGACCCATCTGCGGGAGCTACCTTGCCTGTGCTTCCAGGGCCACGGCTAATCACCACCCTCCTCAGAAGGGTATAAGAACAGTGCCAGACACTGCGCCTGATTATAAAACAAAACTGATAGCTTTACAGAAGAACTAGTAAAAGACGCATCTACTCATCTCGTGAATGCCACAGAAATCTGAGGGAGTGCAGGTCACAGCTGATGGTGAGCTCATGCAGAGCGGAGCTGGCCTCTGGAGCTCTCCCAGTGAGGTCCCCTGGAAAAGCGTGGCAGGGGCGGGGGGGATGCAGGCAGCAGGCTCCTTCCCAGCACCCAGCAGCTTCCTTTCTTTCCCTGTGCAATGGAGACAGAGAAGGAAAAACAAAAGTGAGCACAGGGAGATGCCAAGAGAAGAAGCCGAGTTCGGTGCGGAATACAAGTCCCGAAAGGCAATGGGAATGAGGAAAGGCTCTGTATTGCGCCAGTGGAAAATGTTAGCGCATGTACACAGTCTGAAATGCCCTCATTAGACAAGCAGCAGCCTTTTCTCTTTTCCTAACCTCATTTTTTTCCATTAAAAAATAAAATAGAATTGGCCAGTTGATGTGATTCGGCTCCTGAACTGGCTTTTCTAGAGGTAACGCTTCCTGTCTGAGGTGCTGTTTCTGGCTGTCTGGATTTCCTGGCTGAGATTTTCAAAGTCACCTAGGGAACTTGTGCATTCACACGTGTACCACGAATTTAAGCAGGAGCTGTCATCTGAACCCCATGAGCAGATGCGAAATGGTCTTTTTTTTAAATCCCTCTCTTTTCATACACTCTTTATTTGCTGCATCTTTTATCAGTATCTTTGTTGTTTTATTCTTTCTTCTCATAGTTTCTCTTTCCATTAAGACTCCTTACATTTCACTACCTACTGATATTTTTTCTCTCTCTTTTTTTTTCCTATAGCTACCAGCTTTTTCTGTGTCTTTGACTTTCCTTTAGTCTACAGATGCTCACTCTCTCCATTATCTCTCCTTTGGATAATCTGTTTCCCCTGCCTAGTCAGTAGCTCCATATATAAGAGCTGAACCAGCTCTCCTATTCCCTATATAACTTATAAAATGGGGATTCATTGCAGCGGTCCCTTCCCAGATGTAAGACTATATATATATATATATGTCATCCAAGCTCCAGTCAAGAACACCAACATAACTGCAGAAACACCCTCTGTAATATTCTGTGGGATGGTGGGGCAGGGAGGCAGGCAGAGCAGGTGAGAAGGAATTGGCATATGTCCTCTTGGTTACAAATCACTATCTGTATCACATTCCAATGACTTTGAACATTGACCCATCCACCAGGTTGTCCCCCAATGTCTCAGATTTTCCACCAGCATCTCTAGTGTGCTGCAAAGGCAAACTTGTGCCTTTACTTTACAAGTTCAAACACCTGCCTGACCGTGAATTCCCAGGATTTCTCGGTTATGTGTTCCTATGTATGCAAATGTTGGTGTTTGTGCCCACTCTGTACCACAGATTTAGAGCTTCCTCTCCTGCCTCTGGATTATCTGTGGAGTAAAATGGGAGGGTACAAGCAGCCCCTGTGTCAACTAGGCTTCAACTATTCTCAGGAATGCAAGTGTGTCTTTATTGCCATTCCTAGTCTGGAACATAAAAATACTAAAAATAATTAAAATCTGTAGCTGAATACACTTTTGCTTCATTATTCAGAAGAAAAAAACATGCACTGATATTGAGCCATGCAGCATGTGATTATGTATTTGAGTCCATAGGCACAAAACCTTATCACTAAATTTAAAAAGCCTAAAAAATTATAATCATAACTTATTTTTTTTAGGAAGAATGAGACAATGTGTCTTACTGTATATCCAAGAGATTCAATATTTTAATTCTACGCTTTAGCTTAACACCCTGATGCCATGAAAAGGCTGACATCATGACTCACCATTGCACAACTTCTTATTTTAAAACATCTAGGTCCTCTGAGGTCAGAGCTTCTTTTTGCAGCACATGGTCACAAAAAGCTGTTAGAGTCTGCCAATTCTACAGAACAAAATTTATAGCACTGGGTCAAAAGACAGTCCCTAGAGGAATTCAGCAGCCCTTTGTAGTAAATCAGCAGTCATGTCTTTGATAAATGTCTCCTGAGTCCAGCAATAACTGTTCCTTAGTGCTGAAAGATGAAAGTGGACTCGTACGAGGCGTGTAGTTGAGCAAGTAAAACAGCAACAAGGAACCGGTAAATAATTCCCAAGGAAGTTACCCAGTGCTCACGAACACTGAACTTAACAACTCTGGAAAACAAGATGGAAGCCTACATGGGCATGTGAATTTAGATGTGCTGCTCGAGTATAAAATGTGCAGCACCTTTGAGGGTAATAAGACAATTGCTTTAACCCAAATGAGAGATAAAAAACTTTTCCAGGTGGACAAAATCCTCTCCAGACCTTCCCATTTCGACGGCGTCATGAACGTCTGCATTCAGCCTGTTGCTTAATAATTCTGTTAAAACAGGGGCCCTACAAGCAAAGAGGAAGTGTTCCTTTGGGCTCCATTTTTATGCTCCAGGATCCAGTCTTGCAGCTGCAACCAGTATGAGCAACCTCTGCTTATAAGACCACTGTTCACACAAAGCTCTTTTTTGCCTTTCATGGCCAGATCTGCTCTACTGATCAGCTGTACTCAAGCCAGTGAGAATATTTTTCATGGCTACAATGAGATATCACTGACTAAGGAGGAACAAGGAGGCCACTGGCTGGCTTGGAAGGATAAGGGTGAGGCTTCTGGGCCAGTTTTCACCCAGCAGAAGCAGTGCTCCCCTGGGAGGTGTCATAGCAGCCTGGCATTTCAACACCGCGAGAGGGCTGGCAGCATCAGAAGCCACAGCAGCCTGTTCGCAGCCTGTCAGTGCCTCATCATTTTAACCTCAGAGGATGCAAGAGCTAAGTCGCGTGTTTCCCTGGGTAGCCAGGGCTCTGGTACCCTCAGCCCTTGGGCAGGGTAAGGTTTTGAACGACTGGAGTACTTTGTCGCTGCAGTGGTTCATGAGTTTCTACCGGTAGAGTAGTATAGTGGAGGACGCTTGCGGCTGCAGCAGAAGGAAAATGAATAGGTCGTATAATTCTTCTGGCTGAGATTTATGAGCCCATCTCATTGAGACAAAATTAGTGGTGTAGGCTCAAATGAAAACTAGGTGTGAGGAGCAGCTTAATTTGACAGCATGAAAATTTGTCCCCTGCTGGCAAACAAATCTCTTTACTTTTTCTACTAAAAAAAATACAGTCTAGTTAAAGTCTGGATGAGCTGCCGTCCAAGACATCAGAAATGTCAGCCTCATTATAAAATTGGATTAACTCCCATCCAAGCTATCAGATCATCATACAGGTACTGGAACTATGCTAGGAAAAATATTATTTCGTACTCTTTTCTTCTCAGCTCAGTATCTGGCCTCTTTCCATGAGGAGAGAGAAGGCCTCCCTCTGAGAGGAATGGCACCAAGCCCTCAGTGACATTTTCTGCATTTTTTTGGAGGATTGCTTATTATAATTCCTTTTTTGGTGGCATTTCATGTATATTATCTCAGGAGCAGCTCCCCATCTATACTAGTTCATTAAGAATTTTCTGAAAATGCACTGGGATTTCTGGTAATAGTCTTCTGTTCCTAGTAATGAGGGAGATGTGCATTTACAATAGGAAACAGAGCACATGGCTATTTCTGAAACTATTTCATAAACTATGCCCTTACAGCTGAGCCAAAATTACTTACATTCAAGCACTGGATTCTGGATAAAGGTGACTGTATTCAGGGTTAGACATTTACACAGGGATACATTATACAGAAGATACATTATACCAGAAGAGATATAGAGGAATCATTATTTCTGGAGCAGCAACATTTAAACGTGCCCTCTGTGGATTCACACTGAATACACACGATACAGCAGGAAGCTTTTTTGTGAACTGGAGATGGAGAGATTTTAAAACATGATAAAGTGCAGGACTAATGAACCACTGAGATCTGCAGTATCTCTTGCCTCTTTACCATATATTACTAAATACAATACAATAAAACTTCGTGCACAGGGACCGACTAATAAAGACATAAAGTGCATCATTATGGCATACTCTAAGGTCATTTTAAAGTTCTTTTTGTTCATGTAAAAAAAATATAGTCTACGTAAAACTGTAACTGAACTGCATGGATAAACATAATATGTAGAAATCTAAGGTCTATAGGGAAGAGATCTCATGGTCTCTACTTGTGAGAAAGAGAGATGGTTGTTAGTGTAATTCTGGATTCCCACTCTGATGAGGACACTCTCAACTCTGCTGTTGTAGTGCATTCTAGACTACTAAAGTTTTATTTTTTCCCTAAAATTCCCATAAAGGACTAGGAGCGCTGGTTCTCTTTAGATCCTGAATGAAATGTTTAAGCCCAGCATTTCCCCTTCCTCTCTTCTCTACCCCATATCCAGTGACATACACAGCCTGCATGATCCTATTTTGCTCAGGGGCCTCCAGAACCATCAGCCACACCAAGCCACACCAAGTGTGGAGGAATCAAACTGGATTCCTTAAAGAAATTCTTGCCTATTACCTGAGTGAAGTATCCTTGAATACAGCAGTCCTTAGTATCCTCCTTACACATCCACACGGGAATATTGGACAATTTATCCGCAAGTAGGAAAGATGAAACAGAATAAAAATTTATTTCAACGTCTACAAAGGATAAACCAATCAGGACTTCGATCTCCTGGTTTATGGTGCCACCACAATAAATCAGAGCAAGACAGCCTGCTTACATGAGAACTCACTGCAGTCTAGCATTACTAAATCTTCTCTTTCAAGCAACTATTTCTACTTGCTAGGCTCCTAACATCCCCCTTACTAATAGCTAGGTCATCATCAAAACCAAACATGTTTTAAAAACCTAACCTAAACCAAGAGCAAGTACACCTTTATGCATGTGCTAGTAATGCAGCTGCGCTTTTCTGCTTAGCTCAGGTCACAAAAGCTGCATGAGACTGTTCCAAATCAGAGATGCTTAGCTGTGGATGTGTTTCCAGAGGGCAAATTAATCCAGACTTTGAGCACCTTTAGAAGCTTTTTTGTTAACGTTTTAGCAGGAAAGAAAAAGACCCCACAGAACAAATAGGAACAAGGTACACCACTATATAAACAGGAAACGGAGAACAAAAGTTGCACAGACACCTTTATGGACCTTACTGTGCCTACCTGATCAACCTCTGTAGTGCTCTGACATTATTATGCTTGACGATACTAAAAAAAGGAACTCTCAAGTAGATTAAGTGTGTGGTTTGGTATCTTTGGGGAGGGGAGGAATGGCAAAAGCAATGCCATAGTATGTTCTGCCCATGTTTTTTTGGCTGTGTCTGGGTATGTAGGTACATAACCAACCTCTTCTACAGTATGGAAGTATCTACAAGCTTGGCTGGGTTTTAATTTTGTATTTGAAAATCAAAGTGTTTATCATCTGATTTTCAACCATCTGAACCTTGAAACCCACAGCGAGGCAGCTCGAAAAAACGAGCTGAAAGGGAGCACCTTTCCCCAGCTCCTTCCCTGCAACAACTCCTGAGCTGGCTGGAGCAGCACAAAGCTCGACTCTGGTCTGGGCTATAGCTTACATAAACACATTTCTAACTTTCGTAAAGCTGGTCTCAGGCAGCATGAAAGAACAGATGGGCAAATGAGGGGGTATGAGGTCAATGAGTTCTTGAAATCCACAGTTTCACAAGATTGTTTCAGGTGCTCCTATTCCTCTCTTCTTGTCCCTTGCTCCCTCCCCTTCCAATTTCTGTGGCTTTGCAGCCACATTTGTCTCCCTTTTAACATACCTTTCTTTCCCCTGCTGCTCTGTGAAAGACTCCCACAAACCACAAGATAAACTAATTTAGGGCCACGTTTTCTGGAGTGCTGAGTTCCCAGTTAGGTCCCCAAACACCTGCCAGGTTTTCAGTAGTTTGGGTTGTTGGGCACTGAACATTTTTGCAAAATCTAACATTTATTTGCACGTTTAACTGGGATACGAGGTCTTTCAAGATTCTGGTTGCAGTAAGGGGTTCTGTGGTCCCTTGACTAAAACCGATGGCACACAAGGATTAGGAAAAGCAACTTCATGCAAATTGCTAACAAAACAGTAATGTAGCTTGTACAGATAAAAATGCTTTCTTTTTCTCTTCTGGAGTCTGTTACATTGATAACCTACTTTTATGTTATTTACAACTGAAATAGGCTAGAACAAACTACAGAAATAAGTCAGATTGGACCAGCTAGAGATGATAATTGACTGTACTTCACCAGCAGCTCTACAGTTTTGAAGAAATTGCACTTTGGTGTGATGATTTTGCTGCCATAGTTAATCTCCACTCCTTTACCTCAGAATATTTTCTTCATGCATGATGCTAAGAATGGAGGATACAGCTTTCCGTAGTATTGCCTTTTGAACTGATGTATGTCATGACAGCTATCCCAACTCTCATGCTTAACAACATCGCACGTCTCCCAGAATCATGAGATTTTGAAAACTTAGTCACCATTGGCTTTGAAATCCATTTGAGGTCACGTTATCAGGTACTTGTCCATTTGTGAGGCTAGAAATGCAGCCATGCAAAGAAGAAATCCTGGAATCCCAGGTAATAATTTCAGTACAGGAACTAAGTATTTACTTGTGAGACTCACAATAAAATCCTGAGAGCTGGTAATGTTAACAGTGTGATTGTTACTACAGTTAATGAGTTTCAGGAACAGTTGTAGGAGATAATATTTCCTCTGTGTACAAAATATTTTTCCCCACAAAACTGCATTTGAGCTTAGCTTTGTGCGTAGCTCCAAACATGAATTAGTGAAGAGCAATTAATGTCAAAAAATCCTTATTACCCACTTTAGTAAGGCAAGAGATTTTGTGGGCAGAAAAGCATCATAAGTTGCTATATCTCAGCTTCAGAAAGTTTTTATATTGCCTCAGGTTACATTACCATAATTAGGGAACCAAAATAATAATTGATCCAGCACAGATGCTTATAAAATTCAAAACTGTTGTAAAGAATTTACTGAAAAAGCATTCTTGAAAAGAGATGAGCTATGTCTCATTGTCATACTTCAAGGCTGTATAATGTGGTGTTTCCTAGGCATTCTTCCTGGGCCAGTTTAATATTTTCATTGGTAAAATTGCTTCTTAATTTTCAAGCAATGGGTAAGCTTAGAGGGGCTGCAGGCACATTGGGGAAGAGGACTAGGCTTCAGAGTGACTGAGGAAGTGGTCAAATGGTCTGAAAACATAGTAGTAGCATGCAATCCTAAAAAAAAATATTTTAAAAAATGTAGTGGGATGTGCTTTAATATGCACAGTGGCAGGGCTTTAAAGAGACGGAAATAACCATTTGCACAAATTCAGAACAAGTAAGGATCACTTCTGCAGAAAAGGTTTTGTGTTTACAAACTAGATATGATACCACGCAGCTGGAATGTTTTTTTTTTTAAAAAAGGGGAACAGGGAGAAGGAAAACATCATATTGCATTGTACAAACAATTGTTGGAAACAGGTAATAATGCGTCTCTGACTAGTCCTGCCAAAACTGCAAGTGAACTTCTATTCCAAGTTTTAGGCAATAGATTTCAAGGAAAACCTACAGGAAGACAGAACTGAAGAGAAATTATAATATATACAATATATATTATAATATATACAATATTTATAATGTAGAATATATATACAATATGTAATATATACAAGGTAGCACAGGAAAGAACAGTCTCACAATGACTAGGATAGAAAAAAAATTAATCTAAGCAACAACAGAGCAGATTTAGGTTAGTCCTTAGCTTTAGGATAATTTCCAATAAAGATAAACAACTTTTATAAGAGCAATAATGAAAGAAATTATATAATTAACTATAAATTAAAGTAAACACATTTTGTAGTGTACCGTTGTCTCTGAACTTCAAATTAATAAATTTGTGTCACATCACGTGAAAACTACACCAGGAAGCAGTTAAATGAAGTTTGCAATTCAAGTGTTGCAGAGGGACAAATTAGGGAGCAGGTGTATCTTAGTATTTTAGTATTTGTTAATAAAGGGCTGAAAAAAGCTAAGAGTACCTGGATGATTCTTTTTCCGACTCTGTTTTCAGTTACTATTTCAGGTTTTCTCTATTATGCACTGACTGAAATTAGCTGAGTGGTTATTTGTGGAACTGGAATCAAAGACATAAATAATGAAACTAGTGTGGGGCCGGTCCACAGGGACAATTTAATTTTAGCTATCATATTAGACAATTTTATGCTGTTTGGTTTTTTCAACATCTTTTCAATGTAAATACCCCCAAGGATACCTGTGTAAAATTTTAGCCTATCAGTCTGAGGATCTGGAGAATTGAAAAGAAAGAAAACTGAGACCAAATAATTTTTCTGGGAAAGCGCTCATAGATCAAGTTCAATATTATTCACATTTTCTTAGATAACTAACAAAGAAACAAATGTTGAATAGATCAATGTCAGGTCTTTTATAGAAATAAATTGTGCACCGTCCCCTTCCTGCATTTTGCGTATCACCTTTAGGTGTATGGTGGCCACAGTTTCAAATTGAGGAGCTGAACAGGTTGCAAAAAGATGGGAATCTCACCGAACTTGTTAGCGTGCCCTGTTTTGTGAAATCTAAAAATTTGACAAAGAAATGAGGAAGTGAATTGAATCTGTTCATTGTAACAGTAGTCAAAGACAAAGAAGATGTACCGACTAGATAATAATGTTTTGTTTCTTTCCTGTCCTGAAAGGCGATATGTGTTACAATTCATGCCCCTTGGCACAAGAGCTTGCTGGAATGTACTGGTTTAGCATGGATCAGTGATCTTAAAGCTTTCCAAAGTGGGTGCAAATGTCAGCCCACTGAGTAATGAGCACCAGAAAGAATTGTTCCCTACAAGGTCTGTCTAAATAAATGCAAAACTACTAGCTGTCAGTCTGAAAATAGAGTCAAAGGCTACTTTTTTTATCTGATTCCTTGTTTTGTCAAGCATACAAAACAATTCGTAAAAAATAAGGAAATGAGGAAATACCAACTGGCATATGGGAGAGCTTTATGAGACTGATCAGTGAGTAGAACTGTTCCTGAAGTCCCATGAAAATATTTTCCTCTCCTCTCCTCTCCTCTCCTCTCCTCTCCTCTCCTCTCCTCTCCTCTCCTCTCCTCTCCTCTCCTCTCCTCTCCTCTCTCTCTTTCTTTCTTTTTCTTTCCCAGAAAAAAAAACATTTTTTATCACATTGTGGGTATGCGTTTACACCAGTATTTGGACTCAGTGGTTTTAAAGAAATAATCTGGTAGGATTTGAGAAAAAAAAATTCTGTGTAACTGAATGATTGCTCATTTCTCGTGAATAACAGATTACTCTATGACAAAGTGAGGGAGTTTTTTACCTTGTGGTCTGCAGAGCCCTAAAAGTCCATGCGCTACTACTCTGAATCTGTGAGAGGTAACAAAGAAAGCAAGGCTTAAATGCAGAGTGTCATGCCTTCACTGGCTGAATGCTGCAGGACCAGAAGTTGAAAATATTTGAAAACCACTGAAGTAAACATTAATCAAATAGTTTGCAAAATGCAGAGGTTTAGATGTACTCACTGAGGAGCCAGTCCATGTCCTACTGCCTTCAAAGCCCATTGGAGTCCATGTGAATCATTAAATAACTTCAGTGGACCTGGCTGTGCTTGAATAACAAAGTCATTTTATAAAATATAAATTTGTTTGCAAGTAATTCATACACAGAAAAGGAAGTAAATTCATCAAATAAATATTTTGCTGTAAATAATTTGCCTTAAATCCAGTGCTTACCTAATTTACCTCAAAACTTCTGTATAATATCTGCAAACTTACACTGTAAACTAAATGGAGTAAAACTGAGTTCCAGCATTCCATGGAGTTCTTTTTGAAGGTTTTATATGCTACATATACACTATATTCATATTTAAAACAGCTGTTTAACATATGAGGATTTTACTACTTAGTTTACTTCTACCATTTTTCCATTAATAAATTCACCATATATGCAGCCTTGTGAACAGACTAAAACAGACCCAAATGTTCTAAATACACAGTCAGTTCATTAATAAATGATAATAAAGAAAAGAAAAAATACAGTTTTTCTATTCGTGCTAGCTGAAAAGATACAAGAGTAACAGACTGATATAATCCAATGTCACAGACCATAGGACTAAAAACATGGAAGCCTTCACCTAGCAAAAAAAAGAAACCCACATGTTTTTAAAAAGCTTAAAGAAAATACCAAAAGAAAATAATTAGAGACACATCTTTTCCTAGTTCTGGTCTTGCTCTATTCTCAGTGTCAGCTAATGCAGGTGTATTTTCTAAAACAAAAGCACACCCTAAGGTTTTCAAACGTGCCTAGGGATCACCTTGACTCTACAGAAACCAGCTGCACAGTGTCTCCCTTCAAACTCAAGGCACCAAAAGTTACCACTCTTTTAAGGAACTTTGGGTCATAAAAATGGCTGCTTTCAGGTTCATTGTTAATATTGAGACTAACAACCAAACTTTATACAGTTCAGAGAGCCTGTGAGCCCTCACTGCCAGCACAGACATACTCACCCGTTCTACTCAGACTTAACAACAAGCCGTGTTGCAGGTCTGCTCTGGGTGGAGATGACAAACAGATGAGTTCCCACACTTGTGTGCACTTGGGTTCTTTTGGCCAATTTTAGATGAATTCAGAGGTCACTGGAAAGTGAACCCTGACAGGACGGAATACTTAAATTACAAGGAAAAAAGCAAACAAACTTGACCCCCACTCTTCGTGATGGCTCTGACAATCGTGAAATGAGGGCGGGCGGGGGAAGAGGAAATTACTGAAGGTCTGATGGGAAAAAGCATCTCGTTGCGCAATATAGTATTATAACCCTCTGTGAAACAGCGAGAATAAACCCCACTGTATCTTTTCACTTTTCCTAGTTCTCTTCTCCTCTTAAAAATTCATGGACTCAGGACAAGCACGGCGCACAATAAGCATTCCAATTGCTTTTGAAAGGAGCATTTTGCTAGTGGAAAATGTGCTGTCTCTTTGATTGCAAATGTAGTTGATTGTGAGGAGAATGAAAGGATGACCTATGACATGACCTGCTAGAGCAATAAGGTCATTTTTTTTCCCCCTCCAAGATAAGAGGCTGACTGCTTACAAAGTGTTCTGGCAAAGGGACAAATTAGGACTGCCTGGACTCCTGCTCTGGTCAGGCAAGCTATTCTAAGTGAAGATAAGTGAAAGTTTGAAATGTTTTGAGGAGGAGGCAGACTGCAAGCTTTCATTCCTTCCCCAAATGGATGGATTGTGAAGGAATGGAGAAGTGAAAAAATGGCTGACTCAGGAGTTTCGTGTTTCAGACTTGAAGTTTCTGCAGCTGAGTGGTAGAGAAGAGGAGGAGGAGGGGATGGCTATGCGGGTCCAATGTCAGATGGCACCAACTCAGGGCAGCAAGCCTCAGTTTGACTTCCAGATTCACCATTTTTCTGTGAGGCACCACACAAGAATAGATGGGCAGACAAAACCCTTCTTGGAGATGCTGAGGCACAAGCTGGATCCTGGGTAAAATTCATACAGCTGCATGGCCGTGGCATTCCATTTGAGTCACACCTGCCCATTTAGGAAAACCCTGGCATCACGGAAATTCATCTTTATGGCTTTCAAATCCAAACTTGCATTGGTTGGCACTATTAGTGCATGGGCAAGTTTCTGTCCGTGTGTGCCCACATGTATAAACATACTCTTGATCTACTCTCAGACCAACTTTTCAAACTCTGTATGAGTCAGGGAAAATGTTTTTCATACCTTGTTGATGTGTTATGAGATAAAACTATCTGTAAGTATTGTTCAGATAGGACTGTGCTGTTCATTTATACACCTAGCTAGAAAACTGAGATGCTTTTTACGGAAACTAGGGTCAGGTTTCAATTGAGCCCTCAGTGAGGGTATGGTTTGGGTGAAAGCTCCCTGGTTCCAACAAATAAACAGCCTAAAGCTCGATCATTTTAGCACAGAATTGCTTTGAGATTTGGGATTTGAACCCTAACCCTCAGGGCAGAATTCCTGAGTATGAACTCATTCAAACCAAAGCCAAAACAAAGGTTTTCATGAAATGCAGGAAGCCTGAAACACCAACTTTCTTAGTAGTGCTACAAAGCAAGCTCCAGAAAACCACAGAATAGCCCAAACACCACCAAAAAAAAATTAAACAGATGGAAAATGTCATTTTCTGGAAATGCTTATTTCTTCCTACAAAACTGGTACTTTCTCTAATTTATATTTGATCTGCTTCAGAAATATACAGCATCAGTGAAGTTCCACCTAAACTTTATCTGGCGCACACCTGATACCAGCTGCAAACCGAGGAACTGTTCCATCGAAAGCAGAATCTTAATCACCCACCATAGAGTGAGACCAGATACACATTTTCAACACATTTGTGGAAAGCTATCAAATGTACTGCTATGTGATTTCACTTCACAAACCATTTTTTAGCAAAAAAATTGAATATTCTTGAGAAGTTCTGGAAAACTTTCAAAATGAGACACGTATCCCAGCATCACTCTGATGGACCAGATTTGCATCATCTAAAAGAGTGTTGCTATCAATTTGTTTGGGCTCTGGTCCAGAGGAATCTTCATGCAAGTATTCGACTCAAAGCATGGCAATAATCTTGTCCAAGGATTCATATGTTTTAAATGAAGAACTTTCTTTAGCACTTCACAGTGGCTGGAGCTATGTCAAGAGATAAGCAAGAGGTAAAACTGAAGCTCACTCCTGTGTAAAGTACAAGCACAGACCTTTCATTTTTAGTACTTTTTTCAGTAATCAAAATGAGCATATATTTGTACTTCTTAGTCCTGTCAAAATCAACTATGTGACGTTGAATAAGGAACAAGAGTGATTCTGCCCAACTCCCCCCACACACACACTCCGTTGCATGCAGTTCCCATTCTCCTTTGGTGGAAACTGTGGGAAAATTCAGCCCTGAGTATCTGTCAAGCCAAGTCTTCATCTGTGACCAGAAAAATCAAGACAGAGGATCTGGAGATCATTTCCCTCAACATTGTCTTCGTCATGTTGATTTTATCATGATGCTGTAGAGCATCCGTACTTTCTATGTCATGATTATATCGCTAAAATATGTGGGCATATCTGCACAGTGATTCACCATTAGGTTAAAATGAGTAAAGTCAAAGAGAAACTTCTATTGCCCCTTGATTTAGAATATAACAGAACATACTTGACATCTGGTCTCTTTTAATGGCATCTGGAGTTGTGTCTAAGCAGATACTGCAAATTCAGTTTCTTCAATTACATTTGAATTTTGGTACAGAGATACAAACTCTTCATTTTAGACCTAGTTAAACTTACACAGCAAGAAGAAAGACACTCTCTAAAGATCCTTTGGTTAAAATCAGTGTCTGTACATTGTACATTCTTTGATCTTTGGACGACAAAGAGCCACCTCAACTTAGAGGCAAGATGAGAAAGAGAAGCTGAGGAAAAAAAACATTCATTGAAAGAGACCATCAGCTGTCATGTAACCCCAGAGTAGGACTCTTCCTGCTACCTTTTATGGAGTGCTTTTTTGATTTCTACTTCACTTTTGTTTTTTCTTTCATGGGGAAAAAAAATCTTACCAGCAGCTTCTGACATGTTTCAGATGAGCCGTTCCACCCCCCTACATCACCCACTCATCATTGTCTTCTACCCTGTAACAACCATTTGGAGACCTTTGTACTGCTGGTGTGGAACTGGTCCTGCTGGACACAGAGTTATATGTTAGGGGTCGCTGTCAAAGAGACTGGAGAGTTTCAATAGATCATGGCTACTGCATAGGCATAAACTTGTACTCTCAAGTACTTCTGCTGTCTTCAGTGTAACTAATGATATGAATTATGTGAGTAAAATTTCACAGAATCTGATTCAAGGGGTTTTGGTAGTTAATTCCAGCTTTGCAGGGACTGATTCATAGCTCAGCAATCAACAATTTGTTTGGATACAGTATGAAATTCATAAAGCTACTATGTTTTGGTCACTAGAAGGGACAGAGATCTATGTAGTGACCACCTACTAGCTTCAGGATAGCATCAATGCTCTCAAACTGATGGATTCGGAGGCAGAAAGACCCAGATTAAAACTCACAGATTTTAACCTGCATTAGGTCAGTTTACAACTGGTACAGACTTAAGATATGGCCAGTAAGCAACATTTACCGCAGCGCTGCTGCCAAGCAGTAACTTATTAAGTTGCTCTAACTCAGCTGTCTGTCTGAACCTTAGCACATTCAGTTAATGAGCACTCGTTAATTTTTTTTTTTAACCATGCTGAGATTTCTATTAGAAGCATGCAATTTGGTTTTTTGAACACAGCTGCTGGGCTTTGGAGAAAGAGAAGGAAGTTATTTTACTTTTTCTCATGCATAGAGAAAAAGCAGAGTTTAGAGCTCCGTCTTTTTTTCCTGATTACTATCAAGTGGCTCCCACAGCCACTTTCCAAAAAGACATTTATCCTCAGTTCATTGCAGATGCTGTTTAGCAACGAAAGAAAGGAGTTCCATGAGCACCTTGACACTGTGTTCTAGCCGCCCAATATTGCTAAACTACTAAGTGCAAAATAAGGGTTTTAGAACATTTAACATGTGGCGACAGAACTGAATATTTGCAAGTATATTCGTGCACTGCAAGAACATCAACAGCAATAGGATAAGCTATATCTCTGCTCATTGGGCCAAATTCTGCTGCCTGTTTTCAATGCAGTTACCCCAGCAAAATCAGCTGAGTGACTTCAGATTTATATTCGTGTAATGGAAAGCAGAATCTGACTCACCATATGGAATCCATTTGGAAAGAAGTCTAGTTGTGAGTTTTATCTACAGCTTATTGAATTGTTCATTTTTCTTATTTCTATTTTTCTTGGTTTTGTTGCAGGTTGATAAGCAATCTGAATGCCTGCTGAGGACTAACATTATTAAACATCTGAAAGTGAAGGTATCTAGAGAAATGGACAGGCTATCCTATTTCCAAAACACCATCCGAGTTTCTTTTTGTTGTTACCACACAGAACTCTGATCCAAATCATCACCAGCCTGAAGGGAAAGCGTGAGAGTATAAATAAGTTATAGAAGAGTATTTACCTCTTGAATAACCTATTCAGGACCTGCTGTATGTTTATACAATCACGGTTGTTGCAGAAGGGGAGGAATTCTGCTCCTCGGGCTGAACAATCCGCAGCCCTCAAACAATGGGCTCAGCAGCTCCTGAGCGCCGCAGCCCTTGCTCCCGGGGGTTTTCCACGCGTCTGGATTTCTTCCACAGCTACAACGCCGGGCTCACCGCAGACCCCAGGCCCACCGCCCAGGTTACAACAAGCACAACAGGCTGACAGACTGTTGTGGCTCCCATCTTACCAAGGATGCTCTCAAGCATCCAAATAGAAACCTCATGACACCACGTGTCGGCTGGATTGCCACGTCGTGAGTGTCTTTACTGGGGTCCTCTGTTTGGACAGCTTTGGGAACAGAGGACAAAAAAAAGATCTATGAAATTCCAGCCAAATCAACGGGCATGAGATTTCTGCTGCCTATTCCAATGGACGCCTGAGATGAAGCTCATGTCAGCATTGCAGCCCTAACTGTATTTTTATCCAGAAAAAGAATATGCTTATCTGAAAAATAATTTTGAACCCATGCATTTATGATACAATTAAAAAGTTCATTAATTCCTTCTTAAAAGCCACAGATATAGTATTTTAATGTGAAAGGTGAAATCCTAAACCATGGGTTTTTGCCATATAATCTTCAGGTACGTAGAAGTTTTGTGCAAAATAACAGATAAAATCAGTAATACAAACTATTGACCCATTACTAAATGGTCAGTAATGTTATATTTGGAAAGTGCTGATTTAGAGTTTGATAAACCTGTGCCCTGGTTTGAGACCACCTGGACAAAAGTTCTTTAGTGCTCCTGACACAGGTGGCAAGGACGATGGGAGAGGAGGGGCAGCTGTGCCTATTGGGAGGAGAGGATGGGTCAATCGTGGTGTTCCTTCCCACGGTGACCTTGTTGTCATCTGGAAAGCCCAGGTCCTGTATTAACATATTCTTTTGTATTTTTTGAGCATGTTTTCATACTTGTATCATTGTTGTTGTTAGTATTATTCCTTTTTTTTCATTAAGCTGGTTCAAGGGTTTTTTTCAAACTCAAAGTCTCTCTCCCTGCTTCCCCTGTTAAACTCCCCTGGGAGGGTGGTAGGGGGATCACAGAGAGTGTCTGTCAAAGTTTATCAGTTGGCCCAGCTGTTATCATCGAATGAAAGCAAAATAATCTTCCTTACACAAGTAAACGAGGAACATGATAAATGGCAATTACAACAGCTGAGCATTTTTTAGCAGTGCAGCCTCCTACAAGATTAAAAAGAGAAAAGCTAAGTGAATGTTCTTCAGCACAATTCTAGATTTTCATGAAACTGCAAAACTTTTCAGAAATTACTTGGCGATAGACAAAGCCAATCCTATGTAAATATTTAAATATGATGAATGAGACACAGTAGAAATAGACCTGAACAATTTGTATTGTACTTTACAGATAAAGAAGTAAAAGAAAGTTATGTAATTAGTGTCAACTAGTTAAAGGAAAAGCCTAAGTCTAATATCCTTGTCTAAACATAGAGGCAAGAAGCAACAAGATTGATAAAAGTAGTATCAGTGTAACATAATAAGATTTATAAAAGGCATTTTATGTCAATACCCAGCAACATTTTGAATAAGAAATGGGCGCTCCTTTAAATATATACAACCTTATGAAAGAGCCTGAAGCCAAACAACTAAGTAGGTATCCAAAGAGAAGCGAGAGAGAAAAAAAATATTATTAGTTCTACAGAACTGAAATAAACTTGAACAGTCATATCTCTGACTGCTTACTTGATGAGAAAATTGAAGGTAAGGCGGAGAGCAAATATTTAGGAAACCAGTTCACAGATACTGGCACCTGGACCTCTGTGTGAAAAAGGGATGACTATAAATCTGAGTTCCAGTACAGCCAAGTGCAGGACACCCAGCTATGAAAAGTGAACGCTGCCAAGGCAGCAGACTACCTCTGGCAAGTTGCAGCTCTGGAAATACTTGGGGTTTGGAGGTGTCCAGAATGTCATGCTACAGCTAAATTTAGCTGAGGGTTAGATGAAGAAATACAATACTAATAAACAAGACAAGGAAAAGTCACCATAGATTTACTTTTGGAATTGGTATTCAACTGCGTATTGAGGAACCCTGAAGAGCGCAGAAAAGACACGGGAAAATTGAACAAATTTTTACCTTGTACTAAAACACTCAGATTCAAGGAGAATATAAAAGGGTGTCAAGGAGAATATAAAAGGGTGAGTTTTTTGGCAATGCAAATGTAATTCTTCAGAGTTGCAAAAGATCAAATTATAAGAAGCTTAACTGCCTGAGCACTGGAGCTAGACAAATTCTGTACAGTGACTGATTAGCCACTAGGACAGCTTAATAAGTTTGTAGTGAATTCCTATCATAGCCATTTTAAATCGGGACTAGAATGTTTTCTAAATCAGATGCTTTTTTTTTTTGAATGAGAAATAACTTACGAAAGACCTATGTCTAAGTTATGTTGGAGGTCAGACTAAATGATTATACTCTCTTCATTTGGTTTTGTTATCTCCAAGCAGGGAAGGAGCTGGCTTCCTGACATGTCTAGCTAGCATTCTAGCATTTATTTGAAAAATGTTTGGTTCTGATTGACAAAATGCATCCTTCAATGTTAGTCTGCAGCATATTTTTTTTTTAAAAAAAACTTACTACTAAATTTTAATAACCAGTCTTCATTAATTTTGATTGTCTTCAGCAGGAATACTGCGCTTGTTAGGAAGAAGCTGTCCTCTGAGCAGCTGGTAAATTAGACGAATTCTCTTATAAAAGAAGTTTAGGACTGAGAGGAAGAGACTTTGTGCAAGATTAGATTAACATAACTGTTTACTTCCAAGAGGAAAGACCAAAAGGACAATGCCATAACACGTGTATCAAGTCACTTGTCTCAGTTCCAAAACTAATTGCTATTACAAATATTGACTCTGTGCATCCTGCCAGCAATCCAACAAGATGTCTCTTAATAAATTTTCTGTTGAATCAGTCCCAGCCTCAGATCTGTGTGAGACTGTCCTACTGATGTTTATATAGACCTCAAGCCAAAGCAAGTGATTAACTCCGGCTGCTTTGACTGCTTTAGCAACACAGGATATCTATAAACTGGGCCCACTGACTACATTTACTGAGTTTATTGTTTGTCTCATCGGTGTGTTTGCTGTAGGTGAAGATGTACAGAGGCTTTTATTTTATAATTAATTTTCTAGCTCTCAGAGTTTTCAAATTTACCTTCTCTTGGTACAAATGAAAGGGGGAAAATAGTGAATAATGGAGCGATGTTTTTTCTTCTAGCTTCTTCAGCAGGGCAAGTCCTTCCTAAAAAGTTTAGCAAAGCAAAATGAAACTTAGAAAATAATTCCATCAGGGGATGAAACTCTTCTTCCCTACCCTTTATGACCTAGGCTCCTCTGAAGAAATCCAAAATTCTCTTTTTTGAGGGGAAAATTTGAAGAATTATCTCATGTGTTATCATTTGGCAATAGTGTCAGCATACTTTTTAGCCTCTGTTGGTATCTTACAATTCTCCTTCTTCTAGATAACACTGAATGAAAACAAAATTGGGTGCTATCAATACATAGACTGAAAATGCAGCCTAAGGAATACAAAATGTAGGTCAGATTTGACAACATCTCAGGGGAAAAAAAGAAAAAAAACTCATAAACAAACAGAAAAAAACCAACAAACTATGAAAAAATATCCATAAAAGTCAAAACACTTAATCAGGGCATTTCTAAAATCATGTGCTTTGGCTTTTCTTTGTAAAATGGTATTTTGGTTTTCAATTAGACTGACCTAAATCTTTTAAATAGAGTGAAAAAGAGAGTTAAGTAACACCTCAGACAGGGTTTCTACATATTAAAATTTAACTTCATTCCTTTTTTCTTTGCATTCCTTTTTTTCATGGTGCAGCTAGGAAATGGAAAAATCCACTGTTCATATGCAAGGTTAGAATTCCTTCACTAAACCAGTGACAGTATTTTTTTTAGAATAATTTAAATATAGATTCAAATGGCTGGGGAAGGTTCATGCTTTCAGTTAAGTGCACATTCCTAAAACTGTCGGTAACAATTGCAGTGGAACGTAGGGCGTACTACATGGCAAAAAAGCATCAGACAAGATTCTTTCTGAAAGACTGAGTTTACCAGTTTAACTCTGGGAAAACAATTTGTCGGTATCTAAACCCGGTGAATCTATTTGCCCTGGTACATATTATCCACCATTAAAAACACTTTGGTTTAAAAAATGGCACATCAGCATGGAGTATATCTAATATTGCATCTGAAGCACTGCTTTTCCTTGCTCAACAAAGAATGTAGATTAGACTATGTAAAACTGCCTACTTCCAGAGGCATCAATTGCTGTGTTACGCTGATTCAGAAGTGTTTAGAAATGTCAGCCTTCTCCGAAACTGAGTTCTGTAATGATGCTTTAGACACAAATACTTAATTTTGCTTAAGCTCAACTTTGGGAGAGTAAATGGAAATTCTAATTTTGGCTTAATTTATTTTATTTCTTTTTTTATGGGAGAAATCTTTTCTTTCCATAGACAGTATAGGATCATCTTACTTAACTTCATACTCTGTGAAAAAAATTCTTTTACTTTTTTTTAAATCTGCTACTAACCAGATTTTTAAGACTTCATTTAAACAAAATAATAATGTCTGTGAAAAATGCTTGTTAATTAATTTTCTTGACAGACAGAACAGAAGGACTAGTACAGTACTCTTCCTAGTGCAAAAATAAGATGAGAAGGAAATAACATGTTTTGTCCTAGATACCAAACCTGGTGATGAACTTGCTGAATGGTCTTGCTTTGGATGTGAATTCGGCAGAGGAGAAGCATAATGGTCTGCAACAGAGACACTGTTGGGACGGTAGTGTATGCTACCTCTTTGAGAGAGTTAAAAATTACTATTTTCCAAGTAGTCATGCACACCAACTGGGAGCAGAACACTATTCTGCATTGCGTCTGAGACCCAGGAATCAGGCTGTAGGGCATGTCAATAAAGGGCATTTCATGCTCTTTGTATTGGTAATATAGAGTTTGAACTTGGCTCATCTTTTCATCAAATTAGTAGTGGAGCAGACAGCAGACAATTTATCATACAGACTGTCTTACATCTGACACCTAAAATTCACATTGTCCAAATTCAGCACTTTGTTTTGGCAAGCAGTTATACAGTTAGGTCTTTACTTCTTGGACGTTTCGAAGTACAGTAACTCAGGAAGTAATATTTTAAATCATCCAGTACAAGAAATGAGGCCACTTTCTCATATGCTGTTTGAACTATCCAAAGCTATTCCTTTCATGGTCTAAAAGGAAGGGGAGGGGATAGAAAAATGTTTGAAGAGAACTGCCAGCAAATGCCATACATTTCGTATTTCATTTTTCAGTCTTAAAGAGTGTTCAACTGTCCCAAGGTCTAAAACATTACATTTAATAAGATATTATTAATTTTGGAAACAACACCAGATCCAAACTTCTTGCCAAGTAGACAGGCCTGTTTTGGTATCTTAGTAATGAATAGCACCTTCAGCCCTGCCTATTACTAGCTCTTGTAATGCTAAGTTGGCACCATTATAATGTTTGTAGGTATTTTCTTTCCAGACCAAAAGAATGAAAGATTTTATCAAGGCATAAAGTACATTCCAGCAGTATGGACAATTTCTTTATTGCTTAAAATGTAGTTTTAAAAATCTATAGATCCTACTTATGAACAAAAAATTCTTTATACAGCTGTATTGTGTTGTTTCCACATTTGTTTAAACCCAGGACTCTGGCTAAGAAATATACAAACGATTCATAAAAACATGCCTGTGTTACACATGTGTGAACCACATGGAGAGTAGCATGTGGATTTCAAACTTGGGGCATGGGCTTCCTTCTTTATAACTATCAGAAGTAAGAATATTCTAAGTAGGGACATTTTTCCAATAACATTTTTGAAACCTTAACCACAGAGGGTATCAAAAATGTCTCTCATGAGATATGGGGCCACACATATTGCAGACAGCTGTTTGGAGGAGTTAACACCCGCCTGAAAAAGCAAAAGAGGTGAAGTCTCCACAGCTCATTTCTTTCAGTAAGCAAGAACCATACCTGTGAAAAGGTATCCTCCATTTATCTCCGTATCTATTAACTGCACTTTAAATTCCTGATCCAAACGTAAAATCTTGTTCTGTTGACAGTGTGCTATATAAAAAGTCAACCAGAAGATAGAAGTTGTAGTTCCCATAGTCACTGGAAGCAATGAGGATCCTCATTTTCATATATGGAAATGTTGGGTTTGAGCCTCAGTTCTGTGAAATCAGTGCAGGACTTGCCACCATCTTTGGAAAGCATTGCGTCATCCTATCTAGCAGGATTTTGTACTGATGTTACATGTTTGAAAAACACAACCTTTCAGACTGGTTGGACTAGACAATCTTTCGAGGTCCCTTCCAACCCCTAATATTCTGTGACATAAGAAAGATGGTTATTATTGCCCAAAGAAGTAACATACAGTTGCTGACTAATAATTTTACTCTCATAAGCTAGAAGGTAAGATTGCTCTAACATGAGCTCCAACACAGCTACACTCAACGCTCAACAAAAAGAGGTCAAATGAAGCTCTGTCCCGTTTCAGGTGTAGTCCCCATTGATGCTTTCCTCAAGCCACTTGACTTTCAGCTTGACATGAACTGTAAAACATCCCAATTTCTTAATTTGTGTGTGAATTACTCTGGGTATCTGTGTTTGTGTATTCCGCAGTGCAACAACAACAGGGAGCTGGATATTAGCTGTGGCTCAGATAGGAGTCCTGTGTCCACTTTTAGGACCTGACAAGAAGGTCCTTCACAAGCAGGCATCCAATGAGCACTGGAAGGCTGTTGCTTGTGCTGCAATATTTTCCCCAGTGTTTCGTTACGGAGCATTACATCTAAGAGTGAATCATTATTTTAATGTCTATCCAGGCTATCTTCTAAAATACTTCTTGGCTTTGCACTCTGCTTTTGCTCTCATGAAACTTCTTTACCACAGAACAATACCAAAAAAGCTTATTCTGGAGTGAGTAGAAACATAAATTCAGAGAGCATTAACAGTAAATTTGTTTCAGTTATTTCAAAGGCAGTAAACCAAGCCTTCACAGGTTCAGATACTGTGTTAATGAACACAGGAAAGAGCCTGTAGGAAAAAAAAAGAAAACAAACAAAAAAAAAGGATGGGAAAGAAGGCAGCAAATACAGAAGGAAAAAGAGCAGGAATAGGTTTTGATAAACAAGGGAACAGTAGCATAAATGAAATTAAAGTCATTCCCATTTGTCTCAATATTTTTGTTATAAACAAAAAAATTAAGGCAAGATTATTTTAAGGTATCAGCAATGTAGGCTCCAGTCCCAAGCCCACTCTGTTGTTGATGGAAGGCCAGGGAGAGGGATATGGATCGACATGGTGTGGGGGTCACCACATAAAAATGAAGATTGAAATAATGTCTAGTATTTCCTTACAGGAAACTCACAGCATGTTGCAAATAAAGTAAAGATATGCTGTAACAGTCAGAATAGTGACAAATAATAACCCTGATGGTTTTTGCTATTGCTCCTGTTTTGAGACTGAGAACTGTGATAACTCCTGACAAGAAAAAAAAAAAAAAAAAAAGATTGATATGGAGACAAATAGGTGCAGCTGTGGAAAACAACCATCCTAAGAGAGAGCCTTAAATCACCTGGCACTCTGAGGCCAGGATAGCTGAAGTCATGGCTGATCCCATGTGCCAGAGCTGCCCTGCCCTGCATCAGCAGACAGGAGACTTGAGTGTGTTCCCATGGAGACATTGAAAGCTCAAGCCACATACGTAACTGTTATCATGGAAAGTGTATATTCCCATTGGCTCCACTGTCAGATACTCTGAAGCCGTGGAAAATGCCACAAAAGATAAGCCATACAAGTCTTTGTTCATTCCACTTGTTTAAATCACTGTCTGCTCTACAAGGTCTTTATCAGAGCCATTCCTGCAAAAGGCATCGGACAGCTTCTGATAAGTATTGCTGATATTACTGCTAAAGGATTGCTGGGGCATTTAATTCTGAACAATTAACAATGGACCACTGACAGCATGTAATCAGTGATTTATCCACTTATCTATTAAGATACTTTAGTTAAATTTGGGGATCCTGCTGCCTGTTTGTGTTTGAATCACAACTCCATCTGGTCCTAAGAACACAAGAGCTTGGTGTGGTGGAGTCCTCTGGATCCCACTGCCTCCGACACAGGAGGTCTCAGGACTCAGGGGAGCCTAGCAAGCTGGGAAAGCTCTGATTTACCTTTTCAGGTTTGGCACCACTTGCAGTGGAGGGCCAGGCAGCAGAGGGAATCCTGGGATCATTACTAATTTTTTAAAGGGGTGAAATTTTTATAGCACAAAATGCTGAATCAGAGCAATGTCGGTGCATACCCGATAGCAGATATACCTTTTTGACTTGAATGCTAGCAGAACAAACAGCAAGAATTTCCTTGGCCTCAGAGGGGAGGGGAGAAGAGGAAGTAGATCAGATCCTGTGTTTGTCAAGACAATTAAAGAGAAAGCATCTCTGCCAGGCTCTTAGTAGTGGACAAGTATGATGTTACCTCAAATACACCAAAGCCACAAACACACTGTGAGATTCATAAAAGTCAGATTTTGTGCTGTCCGTCTGAATGCTTTTGAAAATTGTAACCGCAATGTCATCAAAGAAAAAATATTTTTGTCTGTTCGTTACTAGCTGGTGTAATTTTGGAAAAAATGAAATTGTACTGAAAATTCCCACTGGGCCAAATCTCATTTTAAGATGATGTGCCACTTGGTTTCCTAGAGTTACTTTAGAAACTTCTGGTAGAAAAATCTAGTTCCTGATCTGTATTTTTAAAAAAAATCTTTCTCAACCCTCTTCATTAATCTTCAGAGACAATAATGTTAGCGATATTTTGTTTAATGTATTTTAAAAATAAAAGCTGAAGGATGATAGGTGGGAGATTATTTTGTTGATAATCACACCCTGTCAGTAATAGCTCTGTAGCTAAAGCTGTTGTAATAAACCTGGTTTTTAACTCTTTTTAATTATCCAGGGTAACACAGCTGACTAAGCATGTCACTTGGCATAACTCCTTGCAAGGCAGGCTTTTCCTGAAAGATCTGTTTATAAAGGAGGTAGGGAAAAAAGGGGATCTGACACTGAAAAACCCAAAGCTGGCAAACACCCATTGACGCTCAGCCCTAATCTTAATGCTGAGCAGCTGAGGTATTGCTAGATGAAGCCATCCAATTCAGAGCCAGCAGACTCCGCCCAGCATAATGGTAGGACATAAAGTGTTCCCACAGAGCTGGGCAGCCATAAGGGGTGATTGCAACTTGGAACTACAGCATTTTGCAGAGGTCTCGAGGGTGCCCAAGATAATTTCCTTGTCGCCAGACCGTACTTTAACACCAGGCAATATAAAAATGCCCACTCCATCCTGAAAGCACTCTGAATATTTTTGAGTTTGCTGAGTTTTGAACCTGAACCATTAAATATGATTAAAAGGAACCTGCTTTCACCTGTGATAACTAGGTTTAAAAAAACAACTAGTTTTACTTTTCTTATTTCCCACTGCTATGCTTACTAGCTAAGATGCACACTGCATTAACAGGTGTAAGAGCAAAAAAAATCTTTAAACTTTCCCTTTATTATCAAGAGACCATCTAGTACTGCCTGCACTCAGAGACGTTCAATTAAAAAAAAAGGCGTCAGTGTTTAACAGAACATTCCCATCTTATTATCCATAGAGCTAGCTACATGGGATGTAAGATTCATTTAAATGCATCCTCCTTCTAAAAGGTTTTTAGTACTTTTTTCTGATGTTAAATTTTAATTTGGCCTTAACTGCATGATGCACCAGAGGTTTATAAAGGTCATCGGTTTGTCTGAATAGCAAAAAATCTTTAGGAACAAAAAGAAAAAAATCAGGAGTGTTGTAAAAACATTTGTGAAATTCACCTTTAATTTTTACATGGGACATTTTCGCATTTGAACAGCTTCAACCACTCTACCCAGGTGAATTTTGAATGTGAAATTTTACTGTTGTAAAAATTTTTAAAAATGGTTTTATTGAGTTTGCTATTTAATTATTTAATTTATAAGCACTAAATGAGTCCTGGCAACAGGTAAATTAATTGAAATTAGAGTTCCTACTCAGAACCAAAGATGTGCATCTGATTCTTGTTTTCTTAAAATCCAAGCAGTTTGAAGTAATATGCAGTTAGCAATGAAAGTACAGCTATTTCTAATTATTACTGTGCCTGACAGGATGCATATGTTTATGGAATAATCTATGCATAACATGAAAAAGCTCTTTTTACTGTTTTTGAAACAGTGTTTACATCAAAGTAAAACATATGTGTGATAAAAGAACAAAGCAGAAATCCCTAGTTGCTATTCCTATTTGAGAACTATATATAGGATATTTACAACATTTTTTGGTGTGGTAGAACTCTGTGTGTCAGGATGATTAATTAACAGACATGAAAAGTTCAAGGACCGTGAAGGGCTGAGGAAGATATAGCGTCTCCTAAACTACCAGAATAGGTAGAAAGAAACAGCAAGTTTGTCAGGGGCTTGCTGCAAAGTTTTATTATTACTCGGAAGGCACCTGGACCCAAAGCATCAAGTGGAAGCAATTTTACAAATCAAAGGAGATAAACTATGTGAAAAAAAATATGAGTAACTATTTTACTCAAAGGACTTGTAACAGGATCTGGAGCTTTCATCCTAGCCCAATTAACAGTGACGAAGACTAAGTCTCATCAGGAATAAATTGGGCAGATGTTCCCATCATGAAATCACCACTACAGCTGACACCAATTGACTTTCTTATTGGTCATGTCAACAAAGAGCCAATGATTACACGATTATGAAATATTGTCCTTCCAGAAAGGCTTTGGGATAGCTGAAGAATGATGTCTAGACTGTGTCTAAACTGGGAACAGACATTGCTTAGGCTCCTGTTCGAAGAACTTTAATTGGCCTGACTCTTTTATTGGACACAGATATTGTAAATCAGGATTGCTGATTTACAGCAGCTTCAGTGATCTCCAAGGAAACAGTTCAACATAAAATTTGTGGATGGACAGACTGGTTTGGGTCACTGGATAGAGGGGGATCTTTGCCATTCTTCTCACCCAATAAGTTGCTTGCAGTGTCTCCTGAGGGAAAAGAAGCTTGCCTGGTGTGCATCCATCCCATTAAGAGCTCAACTGTTAAAGCTGTTTGAGAAACAGAAGAGAAGTCTGACCAAAGAATTTTGTTGTCGGATGGGAAATGCTTTGCTCGTGAGCCTTTCAGTTCCTCTGTGAGGTAAGACAGACAACGATGATCATGCCCTCTCTTGCTCTCTGATGACTGGGTTTTATCCATTCAGATACAAAAAGGTATTTTTTTTAATTTTCCTCTTTTTCCTTCATTTTTTCTTTCATGTTTTCCAAAACTTCCATTAGTTCAATAATTAGAATAATATTTAGGTAGCTAAAGTGACATACTTTAAGTGTGACTACTGTGTCCGGAGATAATGTGAGCAAACATCGGCTTAAAATTTATAGGTATAGAGACATAAATAATTCTTTAATGAGTCCTTTCAATCTTAACATAATCAGTGGGAAACTAAACCAATTGGTCCCCTCCAATCATGGAAATATAAACTCACAGCAGGATTGGTTGATCGCTGAAAAACTTTGTTTTGGATAAGAGCCATTTTTAAGCAAAGAGTTGTTTACTTAGCCCGGGAAGTTTGGCTGTAGCGAGTAGACATCAGGATTGTTTATTATTGGAACCCAGGAGCACATTAATTTTGTGATTTGAGTGACTGGGTAGCATCAGCCCCACAGGTTTTGCATGTCAAATGCCCTCATCTCACATGGCATAAACTGACCCCTGAAACGCATGTCTGTGTGCTAGAGGTTAAAGGAGGACTCTCCTGCATCCCCACCCAGGGTCTGCCAGGGTGGCTGCGATGCAAATTTATGGTTTTGGGGAGATCGGAGTGCTTTGATATAGTGCACGGGCAGCAGCGTAGCTTCAATTTCACTTACATGTTGTGATTTCCTATGAAAGATCATCTGTCATTGGGGGTTCTCGTAACACATTTGCAAATAAGGTCAAACAATTTGTTCAGAGGTGAACACGGTAAGTATAAACACATTGTAAATATTTGAGTATGAGTTTAATGGTGTTTGAGAGGCTTGCACAAAAAATCTCACAAATAAAATCGCTATATTTAAAAACAAATTAGAAACGTGCACATTATTGTAGCCTTTGGCGGGCATTCATCATCATTACGGACACTTCTGTTTATTTGGGTTTGTGTTGGGGGGGCAAAAGGGAAGGTTTAGAAAGGCCCAGCTGGGGCAGGCGGTGGGGCTCCAGCCAGCCCCTGCAGTGGGGGATCAAGCACGCCCTCCCACATGAAAAACCCATTAGGCTTGTCCCAAAAAAGAAAATTTTTTGGACAGAGATTGTGGCATATGGGAGCTTTGGTTTAGCAAGACACTTGGTGGGGAAGGGCCCAGGGACAGGCAGGCTCGGTGGGCAGTGCAGGCTTCGCACCTCTCCCTGGCCCTCTTTATATATATGTATATAAAAAACACGCATGTATAAATATATTTTTATATATTTATAAAGCACTTATCACTATATTGATAAACATTCTTTAGAACCACTCTGATGGTGTTTTGTGGGAGGCGCTTGACACTCCAGGGAAGATCAAGTGAAGCTGACCCTTCCAAAACTACCTCAGTATTTCTATTCTTAGGGCTGGAGAAACTCCTGATTTACCTCAGACATACCAATTTGCCAATTTCTGGTAAAGCCTGCTGTGACGTGCCAACCCCAGTCCTACCACAGCCTCTGTAGAGAAGTCTTCTTGCAGAAATACTGATGGCCATGTTCCAGCATGATGAGGAAATTTCCTTTACAAGGGCTTTCAGGCACCCTTCATACCATCCATTTTGATACTGCTTTTGGAGAGAAGAATTAAGATATTTCCACAGTACCTTCCCCAGATTTACGTTCCTGAGTAGTCTCCAAGCAAAGCTAGATTTGAAGAGTATTGAGCCTATTGATTTCTGATTCCAAAATAGTAAAAAACTCTCTCTGAAGTTTGAAAGTCATGATTTTTCAGGTCTGCAGTATCCACCCTCCAGTTGTTTGCATAGGGCTCAACCCTGCAAACACTTTGGCGTGTCAAATGAGGAAATCCATACCTGAATGTAGACGTTTCCACATTGTCCACATATGTCTCCAGCTACTGAACTCACTGAAACAGAGAACTATGTGTATGTGGAACAGTTTCTAAAGCATCTGACACATTTTGGGGGCACTGTAATAAATCATAACATTAACTGTGTAAAAAGATGAAAATTGCATTATATAAAAAATGTAAAAACCAGAGTATTAAAATATAAATATATAGGTGGGACTCCTAGCATTGAAAGTGACCTTTCTGTCCAGTGAAATACTATAAATGGTGTAGGTAAAGAATTCCAGTTCATTAATCTTACTTTGATCTTCTTGAGTGAAATTCACCCCAGCGTTTCATTTGGTCTCTCCTGAAGCCATACTATAAATCACATGCTGCATAGCACAAAAAAAATAATTATTTTACTAAGGTTTAGGCTAACTATTCCACTGCCACGTTGCTATTGTAATTTTTTTTAAATTTCTTATTCTTCTGTGGCATTATAAATTGCAATGCCTGGATACATTTCATACTTGCCACAGGATACTGTGTCAAAAAAAACCAAACCACCAAACATGGATTCTAGGTGCCAAAATATCAGGGAGCACCAGCAGCTGCTTTGGGACCCCTGTGCTGGTGAGCCTGCGTGTGGAGAGCCCCCCTGCCATCACAGCCTTTCACAGCTCCTCAGGGAAGGGCGAAATATTGCGTAGGGACTGACCTCCCTGTCAGCCCCTGAGACACCATAAACCCAAACTGGTGGAGGACTGGGCTTAAAACTGTTTCTTCTCAGCCAAGATCACACCCTTCTGGAGATTGCTTTGTCCCAGCACAGAAGTGTGAGTTGCTGCAGTAATTCTGCTGTGAATAAGAGCCTTTCTTTCGAGTCGTATACTTTTGTTTCCAGCCTACGGTGTCTTGGCTTACTACTGTGCTGGGGATTATGCCTGCAAAGAGCCAGAGTCTGGAAAATGAGACATTTTCAGCAGCTATGAAACTAGGTTTCTAAAAAGTATTTCCTTCTTTATATATAAATGTACATGTATATATATACATATAAAGAATTGGTTTCACTATGGTGAAACTGAGTACACTACTGTAATAGTAAAAATCATATGATAACAGATTTTAATAGTATAATGTAATAGGAAAGTGTCATACCAATATTATCATTATCATTAGTAGTAGCAGCATAATACTGTTATAGTTAAAGCTTCATTTTTCTGAGTGTTGTCAAACACAATGAATTATACTGTCTTTTTTCCAAGCAGCAAATGCTCCAACCTCACAGGAAACTCTAAAACCCAAATGAGCATGGAGGAGTACTCGGCAGCTCAGGCATGCAGTGACTCCAGCAGGACTGGGACCAAGCAAGGGCCGTAGGAGAAGAGATGAAGAAGAAAAGGTGGGAACAATTAGCACAAGAATGAGGAGAGATTTATATCAACAGTCTGGATTTAGTTCTCTCCTCTCCTACCCTCAAAATCCTACCAAAGCCACAGCAGGCAGCAGCAGAGTCATATAGGTAAATTTTATGGCAGAATTTGGCACATGCAGTGTGTTTCTCCAGTCCACGAGGCTCAGATCTCTTAAAAGTCTGATCAACTAATTCATTAATGCCTTGTGTAGTTATATTGTCCTGTATTAATTTCAGTGAGATAATACATTGTTATTATTTCATAAGATCTAACACAAAATTGGTGAAAAAAAAATCCTTGGCACACTAGAAGCTGTGAAACTATACACACTTAAAAGAAAATACTGTAACACAGAGCACCTCTGAACCCTTTAATGTTTTTAAAATATTCCTTCAGTTCTGGATAATCTCTGGAATTTATTTCATACTGGAACACTCCAAAACCTTGCGTGTTACATACCGGAGACTAGGCTGAAATTGTGTCCTTTGCTCATCATTTTAGTGCCTTACTTTTTGAGTTTCCTGTGGTTGTACTTTTTTTCCCTCAGGTCCCCTAAAAGAGGATTGTCAATGGCACAAACAAATCTACCTCTGGCTACGTCAAATGTTATGTTCCAGCCTTTCATCAGACCCAGACAATTCAGGGTGTACATTGAAGTTACACTGTGCCCTGGCTTACAGATATTAGCCCTCCCTCCTCTCAGATGCCTTCTAGCAGCATCCTGAAGTGCATGTCAGGCTGGGGGATCTGTAAATGCTCATTTATCTCATTATTGGCTACAGAAATCCTTAAAAAGCCCCATTCTGCAAGAATATGAATTTTATACTGATGCATCAGACTGGGCGAGGCAACAGGGCCAGAGTGTGCCAGCAGAGAGAGCAGAGTTTACATCCATAAAGAATTTATTTTGCCTCCTTTCCCAGATTTGTTTCAAGGATATGGATACCTGAAGGGGCGGCCCAGAAGGCATGAGTCAGTAGGATATGCAATTTGAAAGAGGGAAAGTAGGGAAATATTGATGGAAAAGCCAACTGGAAATAAAAAGGAAAGACAAACAGGAAAAGACCATAGGGCAGGGAGAGCAAGGCTGCAAGAAAAGACATGAGGAAAATCTGAGGTTGGAAAGCAAGAAGTATGGTCATACTGTGGTAGGTGCAAACCAGTCAAACTAAACAACTCTTTCCCATGAAATGAGAGTCAGCTTAAACAACCAGGCCTGAAAACTGCAGCAGGTCAGCAGCTGAGTCATAAACTGGTCGTACTGGCTTCAGGGTAGTGATTCATGACACAGAGCTGGAGTGATTGGTATATCTTCATCCATCCAAACCCAACCTGATGCTGTACCACTGTCCAAAATCTAATCTGCACTGAAGGAGAAGAATTCCGCCTTTTTTGGGATGAAAATGAACTTAGCAAAATTAGCTGTCTCATGTGGAAAGAAATCCTGCTTGCCAGAGTCTTATTATTTAAAGCTTTTTTTTGACCTGGGAGGCTTCCTAAACTTTCTTTCCTCTGCCTCCCACTCCCCACACTGCAAGATTCTATTTTAATTTTAGATGTATCATGACAATAAATTTAGAACTCCTGGATCTCTCAGCTCACTCTTCCTGGTTGGCGCCTCATTTGAGTAATGGGTCATGAAGCTGACATTCCTCCAGTGATGTATTGCTTTCTAGAGTGGCACTGACCAGGGAAGGCAGGTCAAATAGTCTTTTAATTTAATCTTTTACAGCTAGAGATGAGAACATTATGAAAAATGCAAAAGTGGATATCCATGTGATACTCTCACTGGAGAGGGTATCCAAGGGGGAGAGAGAGAGAGACCAAATCAGGAGCCATGGAGAGCTATATCTCAGGAAACATGGCTTGTTTTGGGGATGAGCCAAAGACAAAATAACGAGTGAGAAGAAAATGATGGAGAGGTTCTGGGGAATTTTTCACTGGCTGATTACCTTCTGTTTAAAGGTTTGGTTCGAGCTTCTTTTTAGGTGGCTTCATCCAGAATATGCTGCACAGCAGAGGAAAACTGTTACTTCTGGGAAATTAAAGATGAGTAAGTTAAACTTGGGTTTCTGTCTGTGATTTTGATTAATAGTGTTTCTTAAAATATGTGTTGTTTCTGTTAGGCCATTACTCTCGATGGCATGGTCCTGAAGTTTCTTAAATTGCTGCAATTTATTACACAGTTACTTAAAATTTAGTGTGTCCTCTTAACTTCATGAGGAACTGGAGTCCACACAAACAAAAACATTTGAAAAAAAAAAAAAAGAGTAGTAAATTGTTTAGCAAGTCCTACCACATTGAATAGAATTGTGAGGCTATGTTAACCATTAAAACAGCCAAATTCAGTGCGACATAATTTGGTTTTTTCTTTTAATTTCTACTTTACTTCATGAAGTTTGTCTGATGTAATTCTGTTTGTTATACAACTTGAGTAGACATTCCCCGAAACCAAAGAGCAGAAAGTGCGCCTTCTCAAAGTCCTGAATCCATTTCCTATCAGTGCTTTACCATTTTTTGATTTCTCAGGCTGCGTACAAGGTATGTCCTTGGTTTTTACCTTCTTTTAGCTTTCCAGTCATTTTGTCTCATCAGGAAACACAAACACCAACACTTGTCTTGAATGAGCAGAGATATATGTGCTTGTACCTGCTGAGGATACTGCCGTAGTTTCAGCAATCTGATTCCAGAACGGAGATTAATAGTTCTGATAATTGTCGCAGACAAAGGGCCATATTTCTGCTCAATCCATAATAATACTTTCTGGTTTCATTTCAGTCCCACATATTGCTTATGCTGATCCATTTCTTCATGCAGAAAACCAAATGTCTATATTTCATCTTTGCTGAAGTCACCCTATAGCATTTTAAAATTGAGGAAGAAATTCTGAAACTGCTATTCATTCATCACTGACACTGGAAAATTATGAGATATTGTGAGAATGTCTCAAGAAAGAAAAATGTTTATATTTGACTTCTTATTTCTTGACCCTCTGAGGTTATTTGCTTCATATTTTCAACTTTTAGCCACATCCTGGAAGGCTGGCAAGTTGCTCTATTTAATGGAATCTTAGATTCTCACGAACTTCCCGTATTCCAGCAGCTAGGGCACAGAAAAAAACAAATATCACAAGACTTTGTGATAAAATTGAAAAACTTGGCAGCACTTTTGCCTCCTGCTGTTTAGCTCTTTACTCCGTAAGTAATCTGATATAAACCAATGGAGTAAGTCACCAGTAGATAGTATTCACTGTGAGTAAAGCTGCCAGAAACGTATCCTGTTTGGGAGCTTTCCTCAGCATGTTTTGTTTCAATCTGATAGTCTTGGTTACAGGATATACATTGTATAAAATGTTTGCACAGATATATATTTACATATACACACACATATATTTATATACACAGGTACACACACTCTTAAAAATACTGCACCAGGTCCTGAACTAAGTAGAACTACCTGGGTTTTCATTCTGGTATGACCACACCTTGTTAAATAAAGCACCAGGTGATTATTTCCCTATTAATCTTAAATCAAATGGACTGCATCTGTACAAAAAGAAATGAATTTTTTTATGGCTTGCCTCTTAAATGCCAAGCTACCACAGAAAGAGCATAACTGTGTGATCACAAGATGATAAAACATGAATTGATGCCCATATACCAGGATGGTAGAGAAAGCATCACTTGCATCTTATAATTACAAAACCCCGTGTTCCGGAGCATTTAGATTTCTTGGTTGTACAGATTCCTTGATATATAATAAATACACATGGCAGCCTCTCGTTTAGACAGGACACTTGAAAAAACTCTCTCTTCTACTGATTTTGACACTACTTGTAAGAACTTAATCGCCTTTTAAATATCAGCTGCCTCCGTCAAATTTACTTGAAATCGGCCAGTGTTGTTAAAAAGAAAATTGTAGGGGAAAATGTGTGACTGTGAAATAAGGAAAAACCAGGTCTGTATTCAGCTAAGAGAAGAAATTCGGGCTTCTTTCTGTATTCTATCACAAATCCCCATGAGAAGCGCTGGCTGGCGTTTGTAAATGGCAGCTGCAGCCCATGAGTTAGCGCAATCAATCTTCATGCTGCTGCAGCTATCCGCGTAAGGATAATCAGTGACTGTGAGTCAACAGGCTGAAGCAGGCACCATTTATTCCTAACCACTTAGAAGTATCAAAATAACAGCTCACTGAGGCAGAAAAGAAAGCAGCAGCTTCTTATTTTCATGTCATATCTAATATGAATACAGTAGTTTAATACAGGGCATTTATGAAGTCTTACCTTACACGCTCGTCTCACTTTATTGGTTTGATATATTCACAGACTAATGAAACCAGCCCAGTAGGTGATATTGCATTAATGTCTTAGTCATTCTGAACTTTGACATCGGCTGCACTCTGGAAAAACAGCAATTTATAAAGTAAAACTTGGTTCCAAACATATGATTTTATTTATCAGTAAAGATTGGGGGTATGAATTCCCGAGAGCATTTATACTACTAACTATAGGACAAAGTTCTGCTAAACTGTGTTATGGAATTACCACTACTCACAATGTATTTAATGAGAGGATTTTTACACATTTTTAGATTTAGAGAAGATACCATTCTATTTGGGATGAAAGACAAAAAGTAAAGGAAAACAGATGGCAGTATTCCTACCAAACAAAAGATTATGGAATTTTATTAGGAAAAATTAAGGAATTGTCCTAAAACTGAAAAGTTGCTATGTAGTTTTGAAAAGCTGAATCGATTCAAACCTTTTTCTATTCAAGTATCACAGAGGACCCATATTCAGTTTCGAATGTTACTTCTGTGTTCTAGCCATTACATGTGCCAATGAATCACAAACTGGCTACTATTAATACTAGATATAGTTGTATTTTCTTTACTTTAAATGTCCTGAATGTATTGCATCTGAGTTCAGTCAGAGGCCTTGTTATGTTCATAGGGTAGGGCAAAGAAGAAGGAAATGGATGGTTACTCTTCTCATTGATATTCATTATCCTGTGTTTGAAATCCCATTTTCGTATTCCTTAAGCCACTCATTTTCAACTTATGGGCACTGGATGAAGAGATCCTTGGACCACTTTGTAAAAAGTTTGCAGAAGGTAGCTGCAAAAAGCAGTGTCAATGGCACTCATGAAAATGAGTTCCCATCTATCATGCTGAAAAGGACTGACAGTGCATCTGGTAAGCATATGCTTATTTTAAGCAAACAAGAAGCCCACAAATTTGAATGTAGTCCCTCCAAAGCTTGAATTTAAGAAAGTATATGTTACCTGACATTTTGTTAACCTTGTCTTTTGGATGTCAAATTCCCATAGTGGAAGTAATCTTTCATGTGAATCTTCACGTGACTTTGACTAGTTTTGTTATTCTTCTCCAAATGCTCTCTATGCACAGCAAGCCAATTTATACTGAGGAATTCAAAACCGAACAGCGGCGCAACTGCAAATGTATCATTCATAGTTTTCTATTAAAGCATTACTACAGTGAGATATTACTTCTGTAAAGTATTTCTCTAATCCTTCTCTTTGTTAGTTTATTTTGGAAAGACATATTCATTAAACTGTAACAAAATGATTCATATCTATTTCCTCAGGGAACCACGTTAGATCAAAGTCCATTATGATAATGAGAAGTTTATTATATTTTCTAACATATACTACTTTTTGCTAGAGCTGCCAGAATGCTGATAGATGGATGGAAGAATGAATGCTTTGGGCAAATACAAGTATTTCTAGGGGTGTCTAATAGTCCTCTTGAGTTGTTACTGATCCAGAATCTTTTGTTAACAAATTGCATTAAATCTTTTTTTTTTTAAAGTAATTCAAATAATAAATAGCAGCCCAATATGTTTTCTCATTGTTCTTTTAATTTAAAATTGGCTATCTACTATGAATTCCAAGCATCCTATAGGTTGGCAACATAACTTGCTATTTATTTTGTTTCAAAACCTCTTGCAAAGGAAGGGTCCTGTCAGAAGCCTTTGGAAATTCCAGGTAAATTATGTTCAAAAGATACATTTCCTCTCTTTATGCACTTTTTCAAGGAATTCCTGAAAGATAGAGCAGCATAACTTGCCCTTACGGAAGCTGTGTCAGTTGGTTCTTATCACATTATGCTTATCTTAATGTGTAATCTAGTCTTGAAGTAGATTCCATTTGAGGTCTTATCTTTCCCAACTACAGCAGATTAGAGAGAAAAGTCTTTGTTCGTTCAAGTGCTGTGACTTACTTGCTCTCAAATCTTTGGAACTCAGAGACAGAGCCCTGCAAGACTGCTGTCTAGCAAAAGGTTTCATCCACTTGCTTAACCCTGAATGCAGTCTCCCTGCAGCCAGCAGCCCTCTCTATTGCTTCACATCCTAAGTGTGGTCAAATACCTTCCAAGCTCTACTGAGCAAGCAAAAAACCTGAACCTTGGGTGAAGAAAAACAGCGGAATGCAACTATCTCAGGCAATCGGTACTGTTTTGCCCCTTTCATTATAGTTTTCATAAATCATGTGCAATACTTGGATCATTCAGAAGCTTTCCCTTTTAAAAACCCTATTTCACTACTTTCAACTTCCTCAAACATAGTTTCTGTCATACCTAAGGAACTGCCATATGTTTCCAAAAGGAGCACATGATGAGAACATTTCTTGGTGAGAAAAATGAAAAGAGAACACGTGCCTGACTTTTCCAAAGCCTCTTAGGAGTTCTGTCTGAATTTTGGGTTTCCTCACATGTACAGCCTTGAAAAGAACCCTACGCCTAACGCCAAACTGACAGAATTAGCCTTTTCGACATTTTTTCCAGCAACTAGAGGAAAATATGCCCCCTTTACTCTACCTTCTGCTATATCTCTTACTGTGAGGTTGTTTAGTTTCGCTCCGTTAGCATCCAATGCAAGTCATTTTTGCTGCGTGTAACTGGGTCTTTTAACTGTTGTAAACCCTTTGAAGTTTCCTCTTTCTGCAAAGAGGTCAACGCGGTCTTTCTTTTGCCCTTTCAAAAGGACCTTTCATTCATTCCTGTGTTTGGTCAAGTTGTTGTGGGTTCTGCTCTGGCCTGGCACCGTGAGTCCCCCCCTACATGAGCAATTGCTGCTTTCGTTGCTACTGCTGTTTGTACTCCTTATTGCTTCTTTCATTTATCTTCGCTGACACACCAAAGGGAAGAGGGGGCTGAAAGGGGAGAATTTGGCTGTAAGCTAAATTGATTGCATGTTATATTTCATGGAAGTCTGGCAGGAAGAGTTGAGTGATCTCAAGAGTTTCGGGAATATTTTTGTTCCTATTGTGCAAATCAATCAAAGCGCGGCTCGGCCCTGGTTGCCTGTCCCTCCCCCCCCTACCCCCGGCAGCCCGTAGCAGAGCTTGCCGCGTTGTCAACAAAGGTTTGAATAGAACAAAAGTCTCCCAAGTGGACACTGCATTCACTTGATGGGGTCACATATTACCCAACATTTAATAAAACTCACATGAATTTGAAAAGGATTCCCAGATAGATCAATGATAGAGAAAGTAGTAAATTTAGCTAGTAGAAGGGATGCCCAAAAATCAAGGTGATGCTGTTACATGCTGCAGTTACTCTTCTGTTTAAATATCATGGGTGTCTTGGGACTATTATAATGAATTCTTGCCAAATAAATGTGCCTAATATGCTAAATAAAAAGCCTAAAATGCTTTTACCCACCTCGGACCTGTCATGGAGGAATTCTTTAGAATGTGTTGCTTTTTCCTGAGCCTTCATCCCAAGCAAGCTGGGTTAGATCCTCTACAGCTTTACATGCCTCTGTGTGATACAAGCACAAACCTGGCAGTACTAGCAGCTTCAAAAACGGTGAGGGTCAAGCAACACCTAAACGATTGCCCCTAAAGTGCTTGTCAAGAGATGTCTCCAGCTGTTCCCACTCTCTCCTTTTGCTCCAGAGCACTGTCTCAACCTTTTCTGAAAAACAGAACAACCACTGTCCTGCCCCTCTCACCCTATGTTCTCCTTTTAAGCCCAGGAGATCCCCAGTGTCTCCTGGAAGTTATAGCCGTTCTGCTAAACCAGTCTTCCACCAGCCCCTGATAAAAAGGTGACCTCAGTAATCCTGGTTGCTGCTAAAGTAATGAACTCTTAAATTCTGGCACAACATGTGAGATTTCAATTTCGTGCCTGAAAACAGAGAGTGAGAAATAATGACTGTGCATTCTTTCTTAGCGAATGCACGGCCTTAGGCTATCTAAAGAACATAAGGCCATATGGTGTGTCACTGTTCAAAAATTCAAAAGGAATCCGAAGGAGTACTTTGTGCTTGTTCGTCCCACCTTATCTGGTTCACCACTAGCTTTGGCAATCACTGTCACAAGTGAGAGCTGAGGGAATGCTGAGTCTGGAGTCATCACTCAGCTAACAAGTTAGTGCTTCTGCAAGATACACGGCAACTTGCTGACTGCCAGCACCTTATTTTGGACACAAGTCAGACTAGAAAGAGAGGATGGATGCAAGAGCTCACAAAACCCCGTGGCTCTGGGCAGGCCTCTCAACTAGAGTTGCAAAGAACTTTCTGCGCCCAGTTTGAGTCTTGAAGGGCAAAGCTTGTAATCCGATTTGCCAGAACCTCTTACGTCTGGGGGCCATATTAATCACCCTTCTCTGCAGCATGCCACAAAACGTACTATTCGTTTAGAGTGTTTGCTTTTTTAGAAACTCTTTTTCTCAGTACAAATATATGTCCAATTAACATATTTATGAGAAAAGGAATAAGCAGGTACAATTTTTAATCAATGTAATTATGGGGATATGGGGAACGTAAAGATCAAAAGAAAATCCCTGAAAAGGGACATGTAGGGACATACTTTGAATATAAGAACTGTTACCCCACTGTTTGCTTCTTTATCTTTGACTAGCAAACATTTATTTTTAATAAAATATTCAGGATTAAATTTTCCAGCTGGCTGCCCAAATTCTTTTCACCAGTGCCATGTATCTGCAGCCAGAAGAGCAATAGTGCACAAAATGTGCATAGACTCACCCTTTACCCATTGTTATGCACAGTTACACTGGAGAGTAATTCCATCTGGACAGTTCAGAACCCCAAATTTTGATTTTATTGGAAAGGCTGAGATTTTCAGAAGAGTTTAGGGCCTGACTTCTGCTAAATATAGTTGACAGTTATTGTCTGGCTGCAGCAATCACTTCAAAAACCTCAGCCCAAAAGGCCAGCGTGACAGCTATCAGTTCAGGGATCTAGCAGGAAAATTGTGTTCTTGCTGGGAATTTGCAGAGGCAGTCAGAAACCCACAGTTAAGAAACATTTAAAAACAGAACAAAATGTTACCGTCTTGGAAAGCAAGTTCTGTGATGCCCAGCCAGTGTATTTCATAAACACTGAATGAAAACACAATCTCTGAGCAACGTGCATTTCCCAACAGAAAGCTCCCACACCACCACAGGGCAGCCCCTGTTTGAAGCCACTTGATACATTCCAACTGTGAGCATTAACACCGTAAAAAAACCCCAAAACAACACTATTACCTAGTACACTTCTGCATTCCAGCAGGGATGCTAGCTGTTGAATCCACGGATGCTAAGCTAAGTGTTACCAGCCAAAAGGAAATAATCTGCCTAAAGTGCAAGCTGTTTTCAAACTCTTGGATCTATAGGTATACAGGTACAAGTACAGGTATAGAGGATATATTTTTACTGTTAACCTGAGTCAATTGTTGGATTCTCTGCCTACACCACCAATTATCAAACCAACTTTGTTGACTAGTACTGAATGAGCTGTTATGTACCAAGGTTCAAAACAGAGGTATGCTGATAAGAAGAAATGTCTGCCTAAAACTCATCTGCTATTGAAAAACTTCAGAGTATAAGGTAAACACTTCTTTCACTGTGTCTTAAAAGCAATTTATGAGAGAAATAAAGAAACAAATAATGAACAAACAAATAATGGAATAATAAAAACCACATTAATATTGCCATTAATGCAATTTAAAATATTTAAACCTGTTTCTGATTATCTTACATGCCTTCCATTTGGCATTTACTGCTCCTGATTATCTTACATGTTTTCCATTTAGCATGTAACAAACCCTCTTGAGTCTGATTAAATGTAAGCTAAAATTAAATACTTCCTACTTCCACCAAATACAGTTTTGATCTGCATTGTTCTGTTCCTTGGTTAGTTTGGTGAAGGAGGTTGGTGGATAGTTATCAATCTGCTCTCACCATGAGCTGGCACACCCGCCCAGGGGCAGGAGCAGGGCGAGGGAGCGCAGGAACGGGATTAACGAAGACAGAGGCACGCATGGGACACGCACCACGTCCCAAGTTGCAAAATCTCACAGGAGAAATTACCTTCAGACTCAGTCTGGGCTGCAGCAAGCCCCTGAGACTTTGATGAAATTTGCCTCTCTTCTCAATACACGCAAGCCGATCATAGCTCAGTCCACTTAATCAGTCACTGATAAGTGCGTTTTGCTTTGAGGAGATTGGCTTCAAGGTCTTGGTTCAGTTTGGATCAACTGTTTCTGCACTGGATGTGTGAAGAAATACATCCGGAAGGAATCATTTCATGTTTACATTGAAATGTGTTTCCTCAAGTTTTCCAGTAATCTACTTGCTGCAAATATTTGAGCTGGTAAAGTCAGACCACAAAACCATTAGGGAAAGCAAACACCAAGCAGCTGTGAGCCAAATAAATTCATTTAAAATCTGGGGAGGACATCTGCAGAATTCAATCGGTACCACTATCTATAGTTGCTGAGAAAAAGAGATCTCAGTTCCTCTTCCTGAATGCGCGCTATTTGGTGTAAGTAACTAAGAAGTTGATGGATCAAGGATTTGAGCCCTAGGTCAGATATAAAGTGAGGGGTGAGTAGTGAGGAATATTTATGTCTCATGAAACTTAGGCTTAGCCTGCAGTGCAACTGTAGTCTCACAGGGCTTTTGTGTGTAGGTGCTGTGCTGAATCTAGACTGTGCAATTATAAAATATCATTAAGCAGCCATTTAAATGTGGGTGATTTAAAGTAGACCTCCTGCATTGGTGGTTACTACAATTTTTCCTTTCTCCTTTTTTTTTTTTTAAACTTTATCAATTTATTTATTTTCTATTCAGATTCTGGAATGTAATGAGCTGGAGAACCAGACACACAGAAAAGAGCGTTGTGGGGCTTCCAGCCAGGTCCAGCACTGCCCCAGGAAACGCTGGGGCACCTTGACTTTGCCTGGTATCAGGAGGCACTCAGCACCTTAGCATGACTGGCCAATGTAAATGAACGCTGGCAGGAGACTGATCCACTGGGATTAAAGGTGATATATAATTAGTCCATGTGACTTTTGTTGATAATAATTGCAGGTAACTGGCTAATCCAAATGACTGTCACCATGTGCTGAGGGCGTACGTTATCTGCAAAGGTTTCACATTTCATTTCAGACGAGGAGTTACCCATTAATATAACCGAAAGCGACTACATTAATGTGCTCTCTGCCAAGGCTGCCTAGCAAAGCACGTGCAGGGCTTTTTGGCCAGTGCTTCCCTGCCGAGCAAGGCTGCTCCTGCACCTCCCCTCCGCAGCAGAGCCAGGCACGGGAGGGCTTCCAGGGAGTGATAGAATGCCTGAGTAATTCACTGCGGGGAAATGCAACAAGTAAATACTTGAACTGTGTTGTCCAGTGAAAAGGAAACAAGACCATCTTGCGGTGGGAGAAGGGGCATGAAAAGATGTTAATCGCATGAGCAGTAATCTCTTTGGCTGTTCACTGTGCCACACTTGGGCTTTGTTTGCCTTGACTTATCTGGCTTACTTATCCCAATCCGTGTGATCACGGAGGTGGTGGAGGGCCTCTTTAAGTGCGCACGAGATCAGCTACTGGAAAAGGGCAATGAAACGTTAAGGAGGAAAGGTGGTATCATAAAAAAAAAGCAACCTTCAAGGCCACCTATCTAGACAAAAGGGCTCAGACAGGCAATAAAAGCAGAAAATCATCTAGACAGCAATGAATTATGAAGGCTATTAAAACCCGCAACTGAATTTACAGAATCAGCTTCCCCTGATGCATTATAAAAATGCTTTTCCCCAGGAACTGGAGATACCCAAATTTGTACTGCAGATTAATTACAGCTTTATTTCACAGAACCAGGGAGGGGGAGTTCAGCTCAGTCAATATAGCATGGATATTAATGGTGTTAAACTTGCTGAATCTCAAATACCGCCAGGAAATCATTAACATTACAGTTAACAATTTCAGGTACTCTGGTTTTGAACTTCAATTTTATTATTTATGGATCTTGATCACAGAAAAAACATACCCAGCACTCGTATTTAGATTCTGTTTACAAAGGAGCTCTGTGTTCTCCCTGGAAATTGCATAAGAACAGAAAAGTAGATTATGTGGTTTCTTAATAGTTCTTCACAAAGGGTCTTCTGTTTCTGACAAATGGTTTATGCAAATGTATTCTCTCTACTGCTTCAAGCAGTACTCATGGAAAATGACATTTTGCAATAGGGGAGAATGAATATTCAATGCATCATTTCTTAGGTGAGCTAATGGACAGCTTGTATTCCATGGCCATTTCTGTTCTCTTATTTTTGAAATTTTGACAGAGGGCAGGAAAGCATCAACTGGAGGTGGGAACTGAAAAGCACTGGTTTTCAGCCTTTCCAAGACTATTCCAAGAAAAGCAGTTTGGGACTTTAAATTGCAGACTGGAAGAGAATTTTTAGTTTCTGCAATCTCGACTAAAGGGCTGTTTTACAAAGGGCAGTATGGACATACACACAAAAAAAATTCTAGCTGCATCCTTGAAGTCATAGCTACTGCTAGACTGTGGAAGGGCAAGGGGGCAAAGGCTCCACAAAAGCCTCCCACAAGATATTAATCCCTGGTGTGAATGGCACAGAAAGGAGGCAATTTGGAATGTACAGGCTGTATCTTACAGGCCTTATTCATACAAGCAGGCATGCTGAAGTCAATGGCTTTGTTTGTGTTGGGCTAGGACTCTCCTGAGAGCCAAGGCTGCATGAGGAGCCCTCATTTTGCAGTCCAGTGCAGAAGGGATGGGCTGGCAGTGGGAATTTGACCTTTTCATGACAAAACCGGCTGAAACCATCCATTCACATACAGCTGCTATATATAAGTGATAATTTTAATTTGACAGAGAGAAAGAAACTGAAAGGAATAAGAAAGGCAAGGTAAAGTAGCTATAATATGAATGTTTTAAGCCTCTCATGCACCTCACGTGAGACCGGTAAGCTTCCCGAGTTTGAGTCCCATGAGAGAACAGTTTAGGCAAAATAGACAAGCTTCACTCTCTCTGCCTCTCTATTCTGCACTCCTGCAGTTTTTCACAAGCATTTTTTTCTGGTTTGGAGATAGGATGTGAGTTGTTCTCAAGAGTAAGAGAATCTCAGCTTGTCCAATTCCTAAGCCATTTGTATTTTGTTCTTAGTAGTCTTCTACAGTTACCAGAAAGATGGATAACTATGTCTTTGAAACTTAGACATTTGGAGGTAAAGAATCATTCATAAAATCTTCATGCAGATTGAAAAGAGGATCAGATCTCTTATGTTCTTTTACAGCTAAGGTATTCAGTGTATGGAGCAGAGTAATTAATACCTTTGATCACTGGGCTTTTCAAGTTTATCACATTAAGTGCAATTGGAGATTGGAAAACAAATTCATGCATTAAATGTCTTCTAGTAGGTACATTTAATTATCAGGTGACCTCAAATGAGAGATTCTGGATATGCTTTAAAACTTGCATTCCAAGTAGCAAATTTAACAGTAATGTTGTAAAAACAAAAAAATAGATACATTAGATATTTCATTTCCACACATTCATCTGAAGTTAATAGCCCAAATTCAATGTTCAGTTACCTTAACCATAATTCCTGAATTAGTTCAACCTGTAATAAATTCATTCAACATGGTAATTGTGGACGAGAACTCAGCATCTGCTTCAGTTGTTTTCACAAACCATGTCCAGAAGAATCGGAAACTTATTGCTTAGTCCAGATCAATACAATAGCAATATATGTCAAAAAAAAAATTGCAGTATTGCATGTTTCTCTAGTTCCATCAGCATAGGTGCTTTAAGAAACTTTCCTAAGTAACTGCTAAAGAGGTAAGTAGTAAAAATTCCAATCTCTGTGTAGCAATATTGTCCAGTGCTACAAGTTTAAACTAATCTTCAAGGATGGTGAAAAGCCCTATCTCCTTTGGTGGAGGTTGAGGTTTTGCAAAATATGTGGGTTTAATGACCTTATGTGGACTGTATGTGCTAATATCAAGATTCTCAGCTGAGCATTGTTTCTAACTTCCCTTGGACCATATTTCTGGCTGATGAACAAACATATTGAAAGTAATTCACAGAGGAAAAAAATTACTGAAAACACTGAAGACGTGTTCCATTTGTAGATTTAATTAAGATATCATGTCAATAGAAAAGCACTCAGTCACAGAATAACAATTTCCTGCTGCTGTATATGCACCAAGCCAAAGCTGAGGAGTTTATTTTCAAAGTAGGAGATATTAGTCCTGCCACAGCTGCCAAGACAAGTGATACAACACTCTTGTAGATAATGACTGGAGTTGGTTTAATAAGTTAACCTCGTGTAAGTCCTGAGCTCCCGGGTGACAGAGAGAAGGAGAGTGTCAGAAGGAAGATTGTGTCTGTACTTACTCTTTCCCTCAGGTTCAATTGCTGGTCACTGCCAGACGTCGCAGCCAGGGTGACTGTTTTTTTGGTCAGACTGATCAGGGTCATTCTGGAGCAGATGAAAGTTACCTGGGTGACAGACTCTCAGTGTCACCACAGTTATGGGGACTCGACTTCATGTGATCCTTTGAAAGCCAAGAGAAATTTTCTAATTGCTGCCTAGTGTGGGAGAAGGTACTGGAGTTTGTGTCATCTCCACACTTTGCTTACGTGGCACCATTCATGAGAAGTCCATTACGTTTAGAAGTCTAAATGTAATTCACATGTTGAAGCCGGGGCGTTCTCACAGTGTAAAACCAGAACTGAGACACTTCCGTGTTCGCGACAGGTCACAGCTGGGAAAGAGAAGGAAATTAGAGAGGACAGAGTAGGTGGAGCACTCCAACTACTCCCCAGGGAGGAGTATGGTCCTCTGAGACTTGTACAGAGCTTAAACAGGTAAGGAAAGTCTTTTGCAACATGTGTCTATGGCCAAAGTTTATTTTCAACAAATAAAAATGAGTTGCTATTTTGATTTATGATTTCCAGGGACTATTCCCTTCTGACAAATAAATAAATATGTATATGCACATTTGAACAGTAAATTAAAATCCTTACTTTGCCCAAATTATTGCATGGCAAGTTGCAGCTAAAAAAACCAGTATTCTCACCCCTCCATTGGGCTACTTCATTTTTTACGAGGAAAGCCTTGCTGCAGACAAAGCCAGAAAACACTACATACCAATAACTTTCCCCAGACAGGCACAGATAGGTGCTATGATGTTTCAAATCACATTTCCGGTACTGAGCCTAACATGAAGAGAAAATGGCTTAAAACTTGACCAGAATTAATACCGAGACTGTAACAGAAATTGGAGTGCAAACTCAAGCTCCTGTTATTGTAACCTCAAAGTTTCTCTCAAATTCCATCTTGGAAGTCATGCTTGCCCTACTTAGAAAGATACTGAAATGTTTTTTAAATAACTACTCAGGAAAAGCTGTACATGGGGAATAAACTACTGAGCTGGCATTAATTTAATTTTACTCTAGTGTTCTGCAATATGACATATTTTACATTAGCTCCACTGCGTAAGGTTCTTCTATCTTTCAACTTAAAGAGAAAAGTTTGACATTAAATTTATTTCTTGGATAATATACTGGATGCTTCTGAAATCTACACTGAAGCGTGAAGTGATAGTGTCTGTTGAAGCCATCAGTTCTTATTGACAAGTCTGGTTAAATTATCAGGTTGTATGTAATTTTATTTGAGCGTAGGAAAATGAAGGTTATAGCCAAGAGCTTGGTGGGGTTTTCTTTCCTGAGATGATGATTTATTCATTTTGGCTTCCATAGCTACGGTGTCAGGCGTATTTTATTTTTTTCCAACTTTGACACTTCAAACATTTGATTTCCCTTTGCAACTTCCAACCTAAAACATGTTTCCCATTACAGATATTCAAGTGACTGCCTTGCACACACTGACTCATGAGGCTGGTTTTTATTTTCACAAAATATATAACCCTATTTGAATAAAATACAGATGGTGTCCAATACATTAAACACAGCAAATTTGCCATTCCCTCCTTCATCCCCTCTGTGTTCCGTTCCCCAGATATTTTGTGGCTGTATGAAATCTTACCAGCCTCAACAGCTCCAAGAGGACATGGCAACAGAAATTTGATGCCATTCATGTATGCTTTGCTACAATAAATAATGTGCAGTGTTTTAATTATCAGTGTTTTTCTGTAGACTTCTGCATTTGGAGCTCTGCTTTAAAGTCAGCTGCGTGCCCCTTGGAAGGTACTGAGCAGGCAGCTTCATACGGTCCTGTGGTAGAGTTTGAATTAAGGGCAATCAACATGGAATATGGCACCAAATAACTTTCCCTCCCAGGTGACAGCTGGAGCAGAGTCAGCGGCCTTTTACATTGCCAAACAATTCGCAAGGGGGAAAAAAAAAAAAGAATGCACTAATAGTATAGTAAATTAACTGAGTACATTAGTGAAAACTGCTGAAATGAGTGGAAGAAAAATTGCTCTGGGTTTGCTATGAAAGTGCAAGTATACACCATAGTATACACACACATAAAGTTTACTTGGAACGCACAAGATCTAGGTTTTTGAATACGATTCTACCAGCATCACTAGATGGCATTGGAGGGTGCTTTATCTCATCGTAGGAAAAAGGTAGCTTTTGTCAGCAGCCCATAGTCGGTTTTACTAGGAACACTAGTAGTTAAGGAATTTATTCCAAGCAAGCTGCAGGCATACTCGATCCATCTTTGGTGAGGGAATTGCAACATGAAGCAAGAACCAAGGCTGGCTGGGCAGACACTGCGTTGCTGCAGTTTACTTCTGTCACACACAAGGAGTCCACCGTCTCTGAGCTAGAACCTGAAGACTGAAATTCAGACAGAAATAAATTGCAAAAGGTACCGAAGAAACGAAGAACTGATATTAGATGGGCTGGTGACTTCAGAGAGGTAAGAGTTAATCTGTTCCTGAGATTTAGGGTGGAATTTTTGGTACTGCATATTTATTTCCAGGCCCCTCCCAGCAAATTATACAAATATTATTATATAAATGGTATCTCTTCTCATGTCTCTTTCCTATTAACTTTAGAATGAGACATGTTTGCCATCCCGTGCTATTTTTGTTTAGCATCAACATTCACTTTGGAATTACTGCTGATTTTAGTCACCTACTCTCATCCATTGATTGTTACTGCAAAGAATCCATGCAGAATCAGTTGCACCACAGATACAGTGGTTTTTGAATTGCAAGCTTATTATTACACTTTTAGAGTTCTCTTTGTTCCCATATGAACACATGCTTGGTCTTTAAGAAATGGACTGTATATCAGAATAATTATAGGTCACGGAACACATGTTGCAATATAAGGCAGCAAAAAGGTGATTTCTTTTCACATCTGCCACCTTCAGCCACAATCTTAAATCATTAAATTTCTCCGTTTTCCAGGTAGACTTTGCAGAGTCTGTTTGCAAATTCATTGCCTGTACGACAAAACAAGCATTATTTTTTGCCTCTGTAATTTTCTCTCTGCTTAAGACTTGTCTTTGATAGAAGTTCTATAATGAATCAGAAATCAGAGCTGCATACAGATGAAAACCTGGCATTCAAACGAAATGCTTCCATTCTTCAAACAGGCTTTAGGTTTGTCGCTCTTGGGAACTAAAGGACAGGATTATAAAACATGTAGAAACAGTAGTATTCATGCTGATCAACAGCTTGTGTCCCAGAGTGAGGTAACACCTGCTAGTAAGTCATATAAGGCTTATAATAGGTCATGAACTTGCAGAAAGCCAAGGTCTTGTATAAAACATGAAGTACATCAGCTTTTAAACGTGCCGCTGGGCCTCTGGTCATCTATTTGTCTGATTGGCTGCTCCGCATTCCTTCTAGTGTATTTATAGAAAGCTGCAATTCATAAATACCAATTTGTACCATTATCTTCATACATGCCAAGTACTTGTAATATCGAAAACTGGAAACGGTTCTTAGGGCATTCCTGAAGTCAGCCGAAGGGTGATAAATAGGAATGGCGTTATACCTGGTAAAGACTGAGCATAAATGTGGAGAACTCACTGCTTTCACAGAATCACAGAATCACAGAATCACAGAATGTTAGAGGTTGGAAGGAACCTTAAAGATCATCTAGTCCAACCTCCCTGCCAGAGCAGGATCACCTACAGTAGAGCGCACAGGAACGCGTCCAGGCGGGTTTTGAATGTCTCAAGAGAAGGAGATTCCACAGCCTCCCTGGGCAGCCTGTTCCAGTGCTCGGTCACCCTCACAGTAAAAAAGTTTTTCCTCATATTTTTCTGGAACCTCCTGTGTTCCAGCTTCCACCCATTGCCCCTTGTCTTGTCAGTGGACGCCGCTGAAAAGAGCCTGGCTCCGTCCTCCTGACCATCCATCCACCTGGTTATGTCTTCTGACATCTCTTCCTGAGATTAAAGAGTACATCTTTACCTTGCTGTGTCTTGCTAAACCTTCCATTTTACAGTAAGGTATATCTTCATGCTGTCATTGCTTCGCTCTCACAGGAACCTACACATGTGCTCATACGCACGTATATATGGAAAAATCAGTGTATTTTGTCCTCATTTATGTGGTCCAAGACACAGGTTTTATTAACTTCCTACTCCACAGACACTTTAAAATCTGTCTGATTCTGTTTTGTGTGAACATAAATCAAGGATTAACTGAGTTATACTGGTAAAGTCAAGCTAAGTAAGATCAGATTCCGGCTTTATCTTCTCAAGTAGCCAAGTTTAGTCTTCCTTCTCAGCCTCACAGTCACTTGCTGAAAAACTGTGGTTAGCAGGGATTTTTTGTTTAGAAGCCACAATTTCTAATAAATGTGGTTTTCACCCTCTGGCTTGACATCAAACACAGTTTGATAATGAGAGTGGCTCCTACTGAATTATAGTTCCTTCGGTTTGCATGAGGAAGTGGGGCACCTATAACACAAAGGCAATTCTTGACTGCGTGCAACTACAAAGGGAAGAGGTACAATGTTTCATTTCTTTCGCATTTTTAAAATGCAGCTCTCAAAAGCATCCATGACAACTTAAAAAATTTAAAAACCACTAGTACTTTCCCGTAAACAACTTACCCGATAGGGTTAAAATGCCAAGGTCTGTATCCTGCGCTGAAGGAAGGTTGCAGAGCTCTGTGAGCTCTCAGAGGCAGCCAGCTCTAGTCAGCCCAGTGTGTCTGCCTCCTGCTCAAAACTCGTAGAGGGAGAAAAACATGTTTTCTTAAAAAAAAAAAGAAAAAAAAGGATCAAATTATCAGCTCGAGAAACATTAAGCAGAATATGATTGTAAAGCTTTTATATACTGCCTGTTTTCATGGATCTTCCTCTTCTGAGTCTCATCTTCTTCTTCCTGCAACTGATTGATGAAAACTTGAGTCTTTTCAACCCAAATCTGTTTGACTTCTTTCAACACTATTTCACATTTTGACCAAAAGGTTGGGGATGTACTTTCCTGGAAAAACTTGTGAACGGTCTTGCCACTCAATTTTTCTCTTCCCCCCCTCCCCCCCCCCCCTCCCCCAGTAGCAGGTTTTACTTAGTCTTCACAGAATTTAGTGCTAAAGAATACAAGATAAGGCTCTCCCTACTAAAGTTTGAACATCCCTGTATTCATATATTTCTTCCTGACAGGAAACATGGCATGAGCTCTAGATGTTCACTATCACCTTTCACATGCTTTGAATTACAAGTCCTCTAAATCATTTGCTTAATCTAAATTATTATCAACGAGAGTGTCTTCTTTGCTCTAAATAGCAACAGTACATGAAGGCACTGGGGCCTTATAAACATTAATAGGGTCAGCACCGGGAGAAGTGGAATAAGGGTACAGATTTTTGCCTCCTGCGTGTCCCCAGGTGTCTGTTAGAGTGGGGCTGTGGGAGAGCAGCCATGCAGGGCAGCCCTGCGGGGAGCTGCTGGGGCTCTGCCCTCCATAACCATCGCAGACAGAGCCACTTGGGACGCTACGTTTTTTCGGGATACTTGTCTGTGACTGACTGATCAGTCACCAAGTCTACTCCTCTGCTCACCTGGTATGAACACAAGGCTGCACTGACTTATCATGAGCTGTGGTACAAGCTGATAAGGTGAATTTAAGAGGCAGGGACAAGGTCTTCACCATGCATACACCATGGTCAGGTCCTGCTCCAGGGCAGGTGTCGCCAGCAGTTACCACAGCACATACAGTAACTGGCACTAGTCTTTACCCCGAGCTGCTGTCGTCCCCACTCTGCCATCCTTCACACAAACCTTACATGAAACTTGGTGGTCACGGCTGGCAGGAGTACTAAGCAAAAAGCTTCAGCGAAGCAGCGAGACACAGGGCAAAGCACCTTAGGGATAGTCATGCCTGCACTCCTTTATTTCATTTTGGAAGAATATCCCTCTGCAATTCTTCTCTGGTGTCTTGATGCCCATCCAACCCCCTTCACTCTCTTTACAAGCTTATCTGAGCTCCTCAGTTGGCACCAGGGCTCACTTCTTCTCATGCTTTCTCTCATAGTGATGAATCCTAGTGCTGATATCACTAATTTAGAGACTCCTCTTAGACATGTTGCAAGTTGTAATAACCTTTTCTGGAGCTGAACAAGCGAGACTTCAGCTTTCCACTTAAAAAGATGCATTGAAGTTGGGAAGAAAGCTTTGAAAAATGACCAGGGAGAAAACAGTAGATTCAGACAAGACACAGAAAAATAGAAGACGTCATTTTTATTTTCATCTAAGCTCTCAGCATGTCTCCACTACGACCCTGAGGATATCAGGCCAGAGGAGATACCAGTGGTGGGGCTACTGTAACCAGTTCACCAAAGCACCATGGAGATGGTGGGAAGCTCTTGGAGGTGTTCTGAGCCGCATCCCCAGCCGGGGCAAAAAGGTGCTGGGCTGGTCCAAACATTCAGCACCCACTGCTTCACACAGCCCTAACTTCTCCAGATGAATGCAACATCCTGCTTAGCACTTCATTTTGTGCACAGCCAATGGGTTTTTCGCTGAGGAAATAAGCTCTCCCTGTTCAGCGTGACACGTACATAAATACGTACACACATACGCACATGTGCACGCACACATGCGGACATCAGTCATTTAAAACCCTGTGGGTGTCTTCTTTCATATTTCTACCTTGCGGCTTGAGGAAGCCAGCAAATGTAAAAAGCAGTCAAAATGCTAGAGAGGGGGGGAAAACAGAAAGAAATGCCTTTTCCACAGAAAATGTGGAGCAGGTCCCCAGGCTGGTTGGCCCAGACCTGCCAGCTCACTCTGTGCCTGCTTTACTCCTCCTCTGGGGCTTCCCAGGGGTTTGCATGCCACAAGTGCCAGCCAGCCACTTTGCTGAATCAGACCCACCTCTGCCAAAGACACTTCCATCCCATAAATTCAGAATTTTAGCAGTGCTTATTGCTGCTGTTAAATTCACTTATTGTAGTATCGCGCTTCTCTTATTAAGATTTTAATCAGCATTTCCACTGAAAAGCCTTACTCTCAAAGAGTTATAAAACTGCCTGTATAAAGTTGATTACCACTGAAATTCAGAATCTAGCTTCTTGGCTCATGGCTGCATTTCTTTCCTGCTTGCTTGATCTCTGTTTGCAAAAGCTGATGTAAATCGCTTTGGCAAGTTTGTTTAATTCCAGGGATAAACAATTCCTGACTTAAGAGGCATTTTTTTCCAGCACGCGGAAGGTGATGGAATTAAATTATCCTAAGTTACCTGACTACATTTATGAATTACTCCAGATCTTTTCTTTTTTTTCTCTTTCACATGTTGATATTTTTTATGTAGGAATGCAAGTAAAGAATTTAACCATTCATATTGTTTTTAAACACTGAGTATTTTTGGAAGGGTGTACAGCACTTAATGGGAAGGCAATCACAGGAGGTTACAGACTTTCAAAATACATACCAGCACCTCGGTGCCAACAACCCATATCACTTCAATGAGCTGTGCAGTACGTGTTGGCATGATTTATGTAGCAATTTTAAAAGAATCTGTAGTGTTTGTTTATTACCACAGCATGATTGATGGGTTCCTAAGTGCACAGCGACACAATCAGCTGAGCTATTATGGACGGGAGTTTGATAATTTGTGAGTTACAGCCATGACACAGCACGTCATTCCAGTCCATGGCCAGAAGCCGTTACAAGGTATCAGTGACCTCAGAGAAACCGGGGTGAGACGAGACCTGCTGTCAACGGTGTCACTGTCAGAACATCTCTCCTGCACGGTCATGCTGCTGCCCAGCTACCCTGGCTCTCCTACTGTCCTTTCCTGACCCTTCTTGGTAAAGAAAATACCCCATTTAGCCCAGCGAGCAATTCCTTCAAGAACTTCCTCTCACCCTCCACCCCTCCAAATGTTAAAGGACTGGTACCACTGTGACTCAAACCACAGAGCGGGAACGGCTGTTTAAGTGTTTTCTTCTACATCACTCACTTCATGACTGGCAACCACATAGACAAAGCCACCACGCACCCTGGAAAGACACCCGTCACTGGGAGCCACTGGAACAACCTCAATTCCTTCCTGGAAATAATACCCCAGGATTAAGTTTACATACAATACTTACTAAGTCTTGACTGGATTTAGGTATTTATTTGCAACATAAAAAAAAATCAAGTATGAAAAAATTGTATTTATCTTTTATTTATTTTTTTTTACAAAAATAAACAATTTGAGAAACAAAAGCACATTTTTTTTCCTGACTGTACAAACTACAAAACAGTATGACATTGGTCACTTTAGCATTTACTTTATTGCTTTCACTGAAAGCAAATTCTCTAGACACACCATGCCTGTGAAATGCATTTGATATAGAATTAAGGCTAGCATTCATGTGACATTATTAAGGTCATTTACTTCATTCACTCTAAGAATTAGCAAGCAGTGCCTTAGAAAACCAAGGGTTTGATGATAAAAATACAAACAACTGCAAGATAGTCGTTAAATTAGTACTGTTCCACCAGCTGAATGGCTCCGACAGTCTGTCAAAGATGTGGCTTCCTGAACAATTCAAACTCGATTCAACAGAAGTCTTAAGCACAGGCTTAATTGTAAGCATATGCTTAGGCCTATCCCTATTCAGCAAAGTACTCGGCACTTGGGTAAGTCCCTACCCTTTCAGTGGGCCTATTCATATGCTTATGTGATTTGCTAGACCTACAAAATGGTTCTTTTAAATTAAAAATGAAACTTTATGATAACATTGGAAGCAACAAGGAAAATTACCTACAGTCTTGCAATTCTAAACATAACCAATTCCTTCCTTTTGACAAACGTGCCGGTATTGAATATTTGATAGCTTTAACACAAATGTTGATTGTCTTCAGTAACGTTTGCTATTCAGCTTACAAACTGATATGCTTCGGTTACTCTGTTGTGATTGTACGTGCCCAAATAAATATCAGTGCGGAGGATACAGGCTTCTCGTAGAAATTATCAACTCTCATCCCTGTACACACATGTACAGGTCAGAAACGTTATGCTAACCTTGGCTAGAAAAGCCAGAGCTGCCAGCTGACTTACAATCAAAAATCATGCCCTAACAGTGTATCATATCCTGTATTTTGCTTTGTTTTGTTTTGTTCTTTTTTAAAAAAAAAATATCACATTTTCAAAATGTTGTTCTATTGCACATTCATCCTGGTCATGCAGGTTATTTCTTTAAAGTTTTGTTTGGCACTCTATAGATTAGAATGAGTAATAGTGCAATTATCTCTCCAGCCACAACCGCCTTCTACCTAACAGCTGCCTATATTTATACACAAACAGCTCTTGTCACTCACGTGTCAGACTGAGGCACTTTAGGTGTCAGTCTGTCACCTTCACATATGTTATCTTGTCAGGATCAGGCACGATATGATTTGAGGCCATCTTGAAGAAGACAAGCTGCCGACCTGCACCGAACAGGAAAAGGAGGGGGGAGAAAAAAAAAGGAAATACATTAGAAGTGATGAGTAAAAGGCCGCCGACCCGAAAACACTGACATTTCATATTCTTCTTCTTAACGCAACCAAGACTGAACGCTTTCTTAACTTCAACTGGTATAAACCTGAAATGCTTTTGTCTAAAATGACCCCGAACCTCCCCTGCTTTCCGTATGCTTACTCTTATCTAATTATGGTCAAGGTAGGGCTGTGCACAGCTAACATGGCACATAAAAGAAAAGTCTGAAGATTTTAACACAAATTTCACACAAGCTGCAGAAAGGTATTTAAAGACTCTCACACTGATAAAAACAGGCCTAAGTTCAGGGCTTAAATGAAGGACATTCATTTGATGGTACAGGAGCAGAATCATCTTTGTGCATCCGAATCTTTGCAAACCAGATCAGTGCAACGTACACGAAACACAACCTTCTCTGAAATAGCTCTCGCTGATCACTGCGTAGCTCTGGGTTTTAAAGAAAGCTGCAACAAGGCTTCTACTCCTCAAACTAAAAGGCACCAAGAAGTGATAGCAGCCTGGGTGGTGTAAGGCACCTGCCATACATACACCTCAGGCCAGTAGGGGCTGAATTTGGTGAGAGTCCACTCCCCAGAATTTGTGGAAGTGGGAGCACAGTTCTATCTTCCCACGCTTACTGACCTGGCACCACACTCACAGCCCTGCCCTGCAATCAGTACCTGCCACCACAGAGATACTTTCCACATGTGTTCAACCTCTGCCTTCCACCTCTCCAAAACTTCATGAAATCAAACACTATTTACTTCCAGCTGCCTCTCTAGGGGGCTCCCAGAATGCTGTTTTCTTAAAAAATATCCCATGGCAAATGGAATGCCTCAAATACTGAGCAAATTTCCGTGCTGCGAGTTTTGGGGACTTACATGCTCCCGAGCCAGGAATGACAAGGTAAAGGAATGATAAATAACACTAGAAATATTGCGACTATATCTCACTTGCTTTTAATATTGTAACCTGAGACAGGAGCTGAACTTCCCCATGCCACAATAATTACTTCTTTAGTATATTAATTAGCTTCAATAGTCTGACTACAGATAGTCTGACATTGTGACCTAGTAGTCACCAGATAGCCACAGGCAAGGTTAATATAAATTACTCTTTTCTAGGTTCCATGGAAGTCTCTGTTCACACTTCCCAGAAGCACAAAAAAAAATGCAAAAAGCCATAGCAGTACACTGCCTAAAACACTGAAATGTATGAACTATTTAAGGTTTCCACTCATCTGTGATGCTTTCAGAGCTGGGCACCTGCTAGGCACGTATATAAGCCTGGCTGTGGTGTGGATTTATGTTGCTCAGCTAAGCACAGCTAAAGCACCCAAATGCACACAGGGTAGATTTGTAGATTTTTGACTTTAGGGTTAAGACATGTTGCGATCGCAGAGGCACAGACAGAAAGCTGAGCCTCTGAGCCTAAGTAACTTGCAGTCTGTGGCACAGTGAGGACTTCAATCAGCTTTCCCAAGGTGTGGTTAGCATCATCACAGGAACCACACTGGGACTGCCAGGCCCAGAGACCTTCTGGAAAATATATTTCTCTTTTCAACAAGTGTATTCTGTTAGACAAGAAAACTCCTTGTAAAAAATGTGATTTTCCCCTGGAAGCTCTGCTCCTACTGCTTCTGCTTCCACCTCCACTTCTACCTGGTTTCAAACCCTCCCTTCTCACTGTCCTTTAGGCAAAGCCTAACTGCTGGAAGAACAGTGCTCCCACCAGCAGCAGGGCATCTCTGGCCCCAGCCGGGAAGTCCCAGCTGGATGCACAGGAAAACCTGTTTGGTTTTGTGTCAAACTCCAACAACCATAGGGATCAGAAAGATTTATTTAAACCCAGATGTTGGGCCTTGTCCTGCTCATTTAACTGCAGAAGCAAGTCACAGGCTTTTGTTGTTGTTTCTGCTGCTGTGTTTTAAAATAAAACTTCAGACCCTGTGGTTTGGAGACCTATGGTCTATGGGCTGTATCCCTCTGGTGCCAGCTCCTCTGAGTCTGTCCACAGGTCCCCTGACAGCTGGCAAAGAGAAGCCCCACCAAAACCAAAAACTGCCTCAGCTGGAACTTCAGAAACTATCTCGCTTCTGGCTGCCACTGATGGCTCCCACAGCTGTATTAAAACAATTAAAGCAGACAGAATACGTGACTCAGCTGCTGCTTCTGCTCCACAGTATCCGCGACCTACCTGTCCAAGTCGTCTGATTAGTTAGAACGAAAGCTTTGCACTGGGAGTAGCTGTCACAGATCTCAATCGCTTCGTTGATGTCAAACACGGAGAGGAGGCAGCCCTTATGATGGTAAGATGGCCAGCATCTGTAGTTCTCATCAGGAATAAAAGCTTCAGGCACCCGTCTGTATTCTGCAAATAACCAGAGCAAAGCGATCATTTTGAAAGCTCCAGCAAACCGCTTGTTTTTAAAAGGCAAGGTTTATTATAACAGCTTAGGAGTGGGATATACGATGGAAAAGGTGACAGGCTAGACTGTACCAGCTCCGGTTTACTCCCAAACGTGTTTACAGCTCCGCACCTTACTTTCCTTTTCCTTTCCTCCTTTCTTCTTCTCACCTTTTTTTCCAGAAAGTGCCTGTAAATAAACAGCCTGTGCACAAAACCCTTTCCCCTTCCCCACTGCATAGGCGAGGCTTTGGTTTTATTAGGAGTTTTACAGGAAGAATGTCCCATTGAATAAACAGCATCCACTTGAATGAACTGACTCACTGTCCTACTTCCTAACAGTGAGCAGGATTGTCGGGGTGAGACCCGACCAAGCGTTCCCAGCCCTCCCTCTCCCTCAGAAGAGCATGCTATTTTCCACCGGTTGCTTTAGAGAAAGAAGAAAAGACAGGCTTTTAATTAAGCAAACTTTTTTTTTTTTTTTGCTCGCACAAAAGGGGAGTTGCTCGATAGGCCTCCGAAGAGAAGGAAAGAAAAAAAAAAAACAAGGAAAAAGAAAAAAAAAAAGGAGCAGGAGCATGTCAGCGTGGTCCTCGCCCAGCGCCTCCACACTGCCCTGCCCATTACTCTTCTCCCTTGGCTGCCGTTCAGTCTCTCTTGCCTTTATGAGCTGCCTCTTGTTCTCTGTTCACAGCTCCTCTCACTTTCCCAGCCGCTGACGGGGGGTTTTCCTCTAATGAATGCATCAGCAAATTCAACTAATCATTTATAAACATTTCTATTTAGCGTCCAGACACACAAATTGATGGATCTCTCCCTGTCTCTCCCCTGCCCCCATCCTATTCAAAAAGTAAATAACATTCTATATTTCTTCTAATTGTATCTATTATGGAAACCAGAGCTGCTGGCCCTGACTCACAGGCGATTCTCAAGTCACTTTGGTTCAGGCATTTACTGCCTGACATTGCAGATTCAGCCTGCTTATATTTCAGGCAGCACATTGTACGAACATCACCGAGTCAGAGGCCAGTGTGTCTGTGACTCTAAACTGCCAGTACTTCAACTGGGAAAAGACGTACACATCTACAAGTGCTCATTCACAGCACGTGGTTTTATATAGCGGGAAACAAATGCAGCAAATGCATTTTTCTTTTCAGCCTGGCTCATTAAAAGCATCATAAGAAGCATTCATAAATAAGCAGAAAAATCAGAGCTGATCACGTCTCACTTAAAAGCAAAGAAGGTTTCATTAATTCAGAAAATGCAGACTCGCACAGACAAAGGAAAAAACCCAACAAAATTAAAACACGGTTTCGCGTTACAAACGGTCACATCTGCATCAAAAATACGTATGTATTTCTTCTGAAGAAGAATCTGAAGAAAAGTCACAGCATAAATCAAACTGCTACTGCTTGCATAAGTAAAGTCCCTTTTTTTCCAGATTTCTGTATCAATCATACAGTGTAATAATAATTGAACATAATTGGATAATATCCCTTATCTCTGTACGGTAACTCCTTAGTATTGATTTGTACCTCACAACCAAGGTCAGTGCAAATGAAATGCAAAAAAAATCAATTCACCATTGACGGCACCATACACAACTACCCGTGTCAGTGTGCGTGCCATGATGACGAGCTATAAAATGTGATTTTTCACAACCTTTCTTTGCACAGCTACTGAAGTGCCACCTAACAATGTGCCAAACCACCACGCCACACGGGACATTTGCAGGATGACGGCACTTGCTGCAGCAGCAGAAAATGAAGCATCTGCCTCATGCTCCACGTCAGCAGGGAGCGTGCCCCAGCCCTTCCGGACAGTGCTCGTGAAGCCTTGTCAGACTCCGTGCCAGGGCAGGGAGGGAGCTGCAGCATCCCTCAGCACACCATCCAGGCACAAAGCAGAGCAGTCCCGTGTCACATCACATATTTTTGTCCACATAAGGCAGAAGCCCATCCGGAAGACCCTTATTTTGAATTATTGTTCAATTTTTAAATTCTTCTGTACACAGATATGCCTCTTAATATGCTTATAGCATTATCGTTCTTCTCAACACTGTTCCTGGCACAGCTGTCAGGGGTTAGGGTCTTGGCTGATGTAAGCAGATTTCACAAGAGCAGCAGTGATTTATGTGACCTGAGGCTCTGTCAGAGGTATAAGATAAAGTTCTCCATTTACATTGACTTTTTCAAGGTGACAGAGCCTGGTAAATCATTTGGGCAGCTTGGACACATTAATCAATAGAGTTGGGCCAACAATAACTATGATGGTGATGGTGAGGTCCTGACTTGTGAGTGCACAAGAGGATGGAAACCTCCATGCTGGTACTTAGGGTGGTCTCACCATGTAGCAGAGTCCTGTGGCTGTCCTTGCTCTCCTTGCCACTCCCTCTCAGTTCCTACATGAGGGAAGCCACCAACACCTGCAACAATTCATGGGAACGGAGTATGGTGACCCACATGCAAAGAGCATTTTCCTTGGCTAGGAGATCATCAAGTAGCAGATTTGCAGGGAGGGGAGTGGGATGCAGCAAGGAGGAAAGGCAGGAAGGCAGCCCCTCTCCCCACCTGCATGAGAGGCAGCAGGGGTGGCTGCCCAGGAGCACCCTGCATCCTGGCTCACGTTCCCAACCCAGCCAGGCACTTCCACCACCCTGGGAAGCCAACACGGGATCTCCTCTCAAACTCTTTACAGTCAGAGCCGATCTGAAACGGATTGCAACACCAAACAAGCGCTGGTCTGAGGAAACTGCATTTCTCTCCAAAACCCACTTTATCTCAAGCAGAGCGAGGTAGCTGCCTTCCCTGTCTGCACAGCAAAGGCAAATATCCCTGGAATCCCTTGTTTACGCAGCAACAAATTAGGGAGCTGACCCCTTAGCCCTTATTTGTACAAGTTGTGAAGGAACACATGCCTCTCACATGAACTAGAAGGACACTCCCGAAGGATGCTCCTCCATCAAGATATGTCCTGGCAATGACATCAGCCCCAGCCCACAGGAGAGCTGGGCTTCCCCTACACCTTTGTATGACCATCTTGGTCACTACAGTGCAGTTACTTGCTCAATCAAATAATACTCCATGGGGTTAAAGACAGCTCCAGCTCAGGCTTTTGTCCTGCCAAGACCTGAAACTTGCTTAAATGGAGTCTGTGGAATTTGAAGGCTCATGGCAGTAAATCACATCATAAAAAGGTCAAAGTTCTGGTCGATTTCCAGACTAATGGTGTTTAAAACCAATAAATACTTGCCTAATACTATAAATGCAGCCATAAATTTACACTTTTGCGTACATACACGTAGCTTGACACAGAGTACATAAAGTCTATCAAAGTAACAGCAAGGAATAGATCAGAGAAATGTAGGACATTCCTCCCAGTATTCCAAAGGAAAAAAATCCTTTTCTCCATCTACTGATTTTGCGAGGATTGAAGCAAATAAAGGCAATGCAGTAAGCCTCATCTTGATGTCACAACAGATTTACTCCAGCCTAGAATAATGGAGCTGATTCCCCGCTCACAGTTATACAAATAAATCCTACTAGGAAACATATCTTCTGCCATGTAATCACTTTGAAACTTCAAAATATCTTGCTATGTTGAATCTGGCTAATCCTCAAAAGTTTTTGTTTTGTGATACTTTTTAATAGTCTTAAAATATTTTTACAAGTTTGTTCTGGTCAATCAAGACACATTGTTTTGATCAGACCAAAAGCTTCTTAGAAGTGTCTTATGGCACTAGCCAGCCCCTGTGATATTGGAACTGAGCAGGTTTTTGTGACAGGTAAGACAAGCATCTTTAAAAGTAATCTGCAGCATCACTGACTAGTGCAACAGCTATAAAAGGAAATCAGTCCTTAAAACCTTATTTTAAATTTTTTCCATCAAAAATCACCTGTGTTGTCCCAAAGCCGACTACAATCTATAAACATACTCATTTTCACTGTACTAGACTGAATCATATAAATAACTCCACAAGTATATAATAAACTATGTGAAACTGCCTGTGGTTTCCCCCTTTTAACTTGTTTGAATCACCCTAAATCTGACTTTAATCAGTCCTAATGACCATTTATTTCTGCCATAGCAGCCAGATTGCATTTTTCCTACCATCTATAGCTACTCATTGGAAATTTGCCCAGTTCTTTTTTTCTAGTTATCACCTGTGAATAGACCATGGGTCAATGACACAGACGCAGTACTGTTGTTCATCCTTGAGAGCGAAATCATGTTGTTCATTTTCCTCCCTTCTCTTTTCCTCCGTTCTCAAGAGGAACACTGGCAATCGACTCAGGATTTGCTTTTAATTGCTTTGCTTACAAATAAACAGAAAGAGCCTGATCTTGCCAATCTCAGCAAAAAGTGGTATTGAGCAGTGTTTTGCTCCACAAACCATCCCCACCAATTCCCAGGGAGCTTACGGAGAACAGAACTGAATCCTAAATAGACAGTCACACACTTATGTTTTTAGTACATTTTATGCTGAAATTTTCCTCATGCTTTAATACCTCACATTTAAACATGCTTCTGACAACAAGCCCTGCAAAGGCGTACACGCAGTCGCGCTACAGAAAGCTATTTTTTGGTTATGTCTGAGATAAATGGCATGCTAGGCGTATCCCGCGTGTCTCTGCTTTCAATCATTTCTGACGAATCCCAACTGTTTGGAAGGACAGACGGTCCTGGCAGGACCCGGGTCTGCCGTCAGACAGGGAGATAGCCTTGCTCCTCTGGTGAATATTTCCATCCTTTGGCTGTTTCCTGTGCGCAGGCTGGAAGCAAAGTAAGGCTTGCCTCTTTTTATATGCTTCCATTGTGCTTACAGTAGAGCCATATTTAAATCGGTATGCAAGCTGTCACCGAAACGCAAATAAATAAGGAGAGGAACGACATGTTCCTTTACATTTTATTCCCATTAACATGACACAGCTGGAGTGTTTTTCCTGTCTCATGCCCCACATCTCAGGGCTGCTCACCGGGCTGTGGAGCTGCTCTGCACCCGCAGACACCTCTGTAGCGCACTGATTTACTGGAGAAAACTAGCCTAAACTACTGCCAGCTTCTAAGCTGCATCTGGCCAACCCGCTCATAAAAACAACGATGCTCATGATGGATGAGCCAAAAGGCATCTCAGGTGATATGTGTGGGGTATTTAAGCTTAAAGACAGGTGCCTGCCGGACACTTGGTGGCTTCTTCAGTGTTCTTGAAAGGAGATGAGGACCTAACCCATCAGCTGAAAGCATTTTGCTGTATGCTGCCAGGTAGGACCTGGAAAAGTTCAGCCACAGCAGAACACACTCCTCAGGAAACGGGGCATATGGCTTGCATGACAGCAGATATACACGTAAGCAACGACCAACTGGTCACTACGCAGCTCTACGGCCCCACTGCATTTCTGGTGCGAAACAACCTGCTCCTCTCCTCCTCGGTGTGCTTGCTGCCCTGCGCTCCTCCTCCCCTCAGCTGGCCATGAAGCAGCCCTGGTGCCTCCGAGAAAGAAACACCAGATGCACAAGTGCCAGATAAAAGCAGGAATTTGGGCTGCAAGGTCTGGGCTGCTGTATGTTCCCGGCTGAGCCTTCAAGTGCCTTCAGCAGCACAGTTTTAGCCTTGGCATTGTGGCCTGATGCAGGATATACAAACTGCCTCAAACAATATTCCAGTAACCTTGCAAAATTTCCTCTTTCTCACATACACACGTGCACAAAATACACACGTACTCTGCTCCCCTATCTCGATTTCAATAATTCTTGGGTGGATTTACAATTTCCTAAGCAGGTTGCTATAGTGACCCTGCAGAATATTTTTTCAAAACACTGTTGTACTGTAAATGTTTACATACAGCGTAATCCTGCCAAATTATCTTAAGACAAAGGAAAACACAAAGTGTCTGTGCTTTATGTCCAGCCTCCCAGCTTTTTTAGCATTGAGAATGCACTTTCAACTAACAGCAGCAGCTACTTATGCCTTTCTGTGGACTTGCACACCCTCAGGCCTAATAATGGGTCATCTATTGGTTTTAATGAATAACAAAACTATCCGATTTACTAGTGTTAGCTGATTTCACGCATTTCTGAGTAAATTCTGAGTTAACTGAAGGGCTGGATCTTAGCTCAAGGGCCAGACACCCAGTTGGTACAAATCAGTGTCGCTTGATTGAAGTAATAAAAATGTTGATACTGCGGCAGGACTTTACTGAGGAACATCAGTAGATTTCTTTATATAGTCTTATAAATCTGGATAATTAATGGAATGATTTAATCATTTTTAGATAACATATATCAGAAGAAATACATGGTTCCTGTTTTAATTCACATTCTTCTGGATTCCAGGAAGAGAGACTAAAAGTCAATGGAATATAAAAGTATTTGTTCATGGTGTTGTTTTAAACACTGTAATGTTCCTATATCAACATTAACAGTATTGTGATTTATGATTACAGAACACATACAGAGCTATCAAATGACTCCCGCGCCTCTACTCTGTTTCTAAGACACTAAACCAAAGTCCAGAGCATAATATAATTTACAGCACTATAAAATCTTTTACAACTGAAGCACAATGAAAGCTTAATATCCAAGACCTTCTGTAATATGACTATGTCATCTTGTTAAACTTTATTTATGGGAACACTTGGGCTGACAAGAACTTTCTTCATGTCACTTCCCTACTGGTTACCAATATCACCTTTCTCACTTCAAGGTGTTCATAGGAGGAGGTCTTCCTTTCAAAAACGTAGGTTCAGATAGTTAACAGACTGTTTCCTTAAAGTTCATGTTTTAGCCATGGCCTTAGATCACTTGTCCAGGATCATGATCTCTTCTTTCCTAGTACAAATTCACGACATTTTACACAAGACAATAGAAAATTCAAAGCCTTTAGATCCAAGGCAAATTCTGACACACCACCACCTGAACCTTCTGTAGTTTTTTTTTCCACAATACAAACCAAAACAAACCAAAACAAACAAAAAATCTTGCAATTGTAGGATCTGAATCCTTCAGTTCCGCTTTTAGGATTTCAAAATAAATCATACACCAGAAAGGCATTACTTTATCACAACTCTTCACATGCCAGAGAAGACTAGCATTGTTAAATCTTGTGATTTCTACTGTTTGAGAGAGCAAAAATTCTGTGAGCCAGCCACTCTGTGAGATTTCCATCATCTGGAGCAAAAGTGACACAAACTTGTGCCTGCCCGGTCTCGGCACACCAGCGTGCAAATGTGAAGCTCTGATTAACTCCAGTCTGGCCCGAGAAGCAAAGCATCACCTCTAATTTTATCTTACCCTAACACTGGTTTGGAAAACGCTCTCCTTGGACTTTCATTATGCTGCAGAGCAAGGCAGAAAAGGTGTAAAATAGCCCCACAATCTTAAAAGCAGTTTTTCTTTGTTTTCTGAGAGTAACAGAGCGTCCTCCTAGACCCCAAACAGTGCCAAAGCAGGACTTCAGCTGACAGCCTGGGAAAGCATCACAGTTGTTCCTTTTCACCTCTACCTCTCCCTCTACTACTCACCAAGACTTGTGCAAAATATTTGATCTGTTCAGCCATTCAGCCCTGGTTTTGCTGGTCAGGACACCAGCTCAGCTGGGAACGTCCTGCCAGTAGAAGAGGTTGATCACTAGGACATCAGTCCCTTCCAATGTCACTGTCACCCTCTCCTGCAACTTCACTGTATCACAGGAGATTTTCTCATTCCATAATCTCTGGATAATTTCTAATTATTAATTCCTAATTCCATAATCTCTGGATTCAGAGTATTGAAAATTAATTCTAATATGGTATTACCAGTCACATACCGGTTGGGAAAGAAATCTGTTAGGAAAAAGTTATATGAATGGGTAGGTAGGTGTATTTTCTCCCTCTTGATATGACTTTTTGGCAAGAAAACAAACCCTTTAAACAGAAATAAACAGCAACCCTTTTTTTGTTTGTTTAAAATAGCCTTAGCACAAACAAGAAACAGGCCTGCACATCATAAAGGCACAGCAGTTAAGTCTGAAAGTACATCTCATCTAAGTGTAATTTCCACTAAGATACCTGATTCCTCAGTCTTGCCATTGGTCAAGGACATTTTCCTATCACAGAATTCAATATTACACTCCAGGTTTTAAATGCAGATTGGCCAAATATGTTACACAATCCATCTACAGATTTTCAGCATTTCTGCTCACGCTGTAGAATGCCAAACTTCCTAAGAAGTGCCCTACAAATAAAAAGGGCTCCTTGCAAAGAAAGACGTTACTAACCATGAACACAGGTTGTGGATTCTGTGTTATATTATCCAGGATGATACGGAATTAAACTAACACAAAAATATGTAATTATTACAGTAGCCAAATATATGCAAAGCTCTGCTCCCTATTAGTAGAAACCTGCATGGTTAGATTTACTACCACTGTCCTAAGCTTCTCTCCCTGAAATTCTTTATAAACATGACAGCCCTCTAAAATCGAAAACTTCTTCTTGTCCTGATATGGCAGTGAAATCTGGAATCGGCCAGCATCACAGAAAACCTTCAGCCCTCTTGGCACTTCTTCAACAAAGGACGTGTTTGTACTATTGATTGTACTGCTGAAAATAATTTTGCTGTGTTGACAGGCATCACTCAGCACAGATTGTGATGAAAAGCTGAAAATTAGAAAGTTAAATGAACACCTGCAACAATTTTCCTGCCAATTTTACAACAAAATAAATATTGAATTATTCTGATAAGTGGGTCAAATTCATCCCTGGTGTCATGGCCCTTTGAGGTTAACAGGCACTACGACAGGAATGAATTTGGCTCCTGTGTCTCTTTCACAGAGCAAATGCTTCACTGAACTTTTCAAACCCCTTGTGCCAACATTCATCTTCATTTAGAACCCATCTTTCCCTCTTTACTGAGCTTTTGCAGCAAAGCCATAATTTTCCTATCAACTTGCAGTCAATTACATTGACAGCTTGACATGAATACTGTACGTACACAAAAATAATTTGCAAAACAGTTTTTTCGATTGTTAGACTTAACAGTCATTTCCATCATACATAATCTTCTCTGACGTGTATGATGCCACGAGCTACCCTTCCAGGAAGAATGTGCATCCCTCCTTATCACAGCTGCTTGAGCAACATTTCACATACCTGTGGTGCTGCAGGGATTTTATTAAAAAGACACTATCATTCAGCTCCATTTTCAACTTGTCTGTTGTGGTTTTTTTCCTTTTTTATTCTACTGCTAGCAGAAGCTGAGGGAGACATAATTTTTCGCTAGCAAAGAAAGTAAAAATTTTATTCTTCCAACCTACAAACGCTTACAAACGCTTATGTTGTTATTCCCAGGAAATATACGTGGGGTTACGGCATCTTGATCAGATTCTCCTCAACTCATGTTTTCAGTAGTTTCTGATATTACTACAGCAGAGAAGTGTGTGGATATGATGAAACACATTTGCCACAAATCTGCTACAGAAAGCAAAGCTCCACTGGATTTCCTTATCCCGTCGGATGTCCAGCTACGTCACTGAGTGAGAAGGGCTTCAAAAGGCTCCCAGGAAGCAACAAGCAGACAAATGATTATCATGTGCATGATTTCAAGGGCCACTGAGACCCATTTTCTGCGCATCTGCCCTTTCAAACCTCAAAATAAAGACGTCTCAAAATAAAGAAGTCTCTGATTTTAAATTTCAAGAAAGACCACTTTACCAGTTCTAGGCCTCCGGGTCGTGTTCTGTAGGTACTCTCCACTCTTATACAGATTCAAAACTCTCTCTAGCTGAGCAGCCGTCTCATCTATTCCCCAATGAAGTTCTCCTTTAAAAGCACAGAAAAACAGTGAGTTAAATAAGGAGTAACCCAGATAGGACAACAAAAAAAATAAGGTTGAACGCGAATAACGCCTGAAGCATCAGAGCCCAGCGGTGCCCTGCTCTATGCCACTGTTCCGACGTGGACCATGAAATCCTTGAGTTACTACAAACTGGGTTTCACACCTGACATGATCCAGGCGTGTCAAAGGCTGGTTTGTCAAGCTAGGAGCCCCAGGCCTGCCGGCAGAAAACACCATGATGAGGGACCCCATGAGGGACCAAATTTAGCCAGTATAGGGAACTCCAGACGCTTTGCCTGATAATTAGCTATAGCCCAGCATCAGCTTCCCTGTTGAATGAGCACCATACAAGGTTTTCCAGAACCCACAAGGAATTGCACAGGTCCCCCCAGTGCTGAGGTGCCAGGAGGAAGTAAATACTTCCGTAAAGCCTAGATAAAAGCTCGAATGGGATTTATCCAGTATACAGGCCATTCTCACCTTCTCTGTAAGGGAGAAATATTACCCTGGACAGAAAACCAATCAGGTTCTACTGCAGTGAACACAAAACACAGCATCCTCCCCATGCCAAATATGCTAGTAACACTGAAAAAGGAAATAACTGGCATCATAATGTTTATCGCAATTACCTGTTGCATTGACTATCTTATCCAGTAATGGTCTCAGTGAGGTTGGAGCACTGTGTGGAAGAAGATACGTAAAAAAAAACCTGCAATAGAAAAGTAACTCATATTGAAAAAAAATTTAAAAGAGTTTACAAATGCCTAGTAAGTACCGAATAACACAGGGAATAAAATTCTTATTGCTTATAAGCCACTGACCTATTCGGGAAATATAATCATATTCCACAGTCAAATAAATATATAGCTGGGACTATTCACACAGCTGTCTGGCATACCTAGACCACACTGTTACACACAAGGCTGCCTTGTAACTACGTGTAAATGTTCCATTAATACAGAAATTTGCTCTGAAGCTCCATGGACTGTGACTATTTGCAAAGTCATCTATACTTTAACAAACTAAGAGGAAGCCATAAACCCTAGAAGTCTTGGGGTTTTTATCAAACCTTTAAAGAGCATAAATCAAATTTCTGCTCAATTTCAAATAATCAACGACTATTTTCTTTTCTAGAATTATCTTAGACTTTCAAATTAATTGCCAGGAAAAAGCCTTCTTCTATTGTTTAATTGCCACCATAATTCAGAATGTCTTCTCTGTTCTCACCATTTATCTAAATTCAAGATGTATTCACGTAGATATTCACTGACAGATGTATATTCTCCATTGTAACATTTGTAATGAAAAAAGAAAATCAATATGTCTTTATCATAACTTGAAGTACAACTAATTTTCAAATTGTTCCTTTAGATTTCTATTACTCTGCCAATATTAATACCTACTGCAAACTCAGTGCCACAGCAACCTAAGATAGAGATGGACAGTTCAGGATCTGACGATATAAACAGAATTATTAGACATAAATTTTAGGTAATGAGCAGAACAGGAGCACAATTGGGAAATTGCCCAGCTTTACATCTAACCTGCAAAGCAAAGTAAATGCTTTTTCAGACAGAAACCTCCAGAGACTCATGCATAGGAGGGAGAATAGCAGATGCCTTACGTAAGTACAAATTAAAAAATTAAGTTACTGATAGCAAAAAATTCTGATAGACACAAGTATTACTAAGCTGACATATTCTATTTACACAGGGAAAACTTCCCTGAGATTGCAACTCCCTTTTTCATCCCTTACAAAAATAGTATTTATGATTTTCCCAAGTGGGATTATCCCGGGGAAGGTTTTCTTAGTGATTAATATGAAACAGTCAATATAAATACATACAGAAACCTAAAACAAAGCATAATGTTTGTAAGGAAGAATTTGCCTGGTAAATTTTACCCCACTTTTTTTGCTTAGAGGTTAGCCATAAAGTAGAGTACAACTGATCATGAATAGTTCCTCACACAAATTCAGAAGCTGTCATTTGCTTTGCTAAACACTGGATCAATGCGAGTCACAGAGGTTATTGTTTCTCCATGACTACAGAAATGCACGACTTGTTCCAATGCAAACACCCACATGTAAAATTCTAACATGTAGAGACACTGGTGCCTGCACAACTTAATTGCAGGACCATTTGTTATTCATCGATTCCAGGGCCAGTGACATCCCTTGTGATCTGCATAACACAGATTGTCAGATCCTTTTACATTTGTTCCTACAGCCTTTTGTTTCCCTGTTCTTTTTTTCTTTTTGAGAACTATCTGATCTTAATTTAAGAATCATCAGTGATGGAGAATACATCCCAGCCATTGCTTAATAGTTCAAAATATTAATAAACCCTTATTTTAAAACGGTCTGGTGCTTTGAAAATTGTTCCTCCAAACATTTGGAGGAAAACACATAGAGACATGTGACAGGGAGTAACCCCCTAAAAGTCAAGATCGGGCCAGCTCTTGTATAGTAGAGTTTTTTTCCAAAATGTTTTCTCTCCTTTAATTATTTACCCCATAAAGAAACCAGCTAGATAGGCTAATTACACTTTCAAGGCTAGGGCCTGCTATATTTTAAAATCACTGCTTTTGACTTCTACCTTACAGCACCAGCAACTCTTTTACTGAGGGCAATCGCTAACCCTACAGCAACAGAGGGCATCCACGAAAATACAAAATTTAGTAGCCTACCCCTAACAAAGTGTGGATTTAGCCTTCCAAGACAAGCGGGCAGGGTTCTGTTGGCAACACCCTAGCAGGGGTGGTCACAGCCTGCTACAACATGAAGCTGCTGTTGAACAAACACCCACTGTTTCTTAAGCAAAAGAAAGGGCTGAAAATACTGGGGCACTGCGCATGCCTTACACACCGGCACATGGTTCACAGGCAATAGTAAGAACTGTAATAGAAAAAGATTGTTTCCTTCAGCGATAGCAGAAACCTGCCGTGAGCCCACCACACTGCTTACGACTGGGATGGATGGATGCCTATTAAAGGTTTCATAGCCAGACCAGTAGAACAGTCTTAACCAAAAGCTAGCAAGCTAAGCAAGATCTTTAAGCCATGCAAATGGAAACGGAAAATTTTGCAGGACACGCTAAAAAATTGTGCTGCGCAACTGCAGATGGCTGTCATGTGGTGCAGCCCATTTCAGTGTGGTCAGCTAATGCAACACACATGCTGGTGGGCGCCCTGGGACCAAAGCAGAAGACTCTCCTTGGAGCAGCCTCTCCTCGCTGTGGTCTGGCAGTCAGCGAACGGCATCGCACTTGAAAGGAAGTCTAAGAAACGAGCACACCACTATGGCATCACTTTGAGACCCTCCATCCTCCTATCTGGACCGCACAAGCCGGCCACATGTCCCAGCAGTGCCGTAGGTTTACTTCAGCGTGGCCAGCTGGTCGGTGTGACCTGTCACCTACGTGTATCCCGTCATATGGGCACAGAACAGCAGCGGGAGCGAGTCCCCCAGTGCCTGCCCACACAGAGAACAGGGGCTGGCAGAGGGTGTGAAAGGGAGCACCCCTCGCTTTAAAAGGTTTGGGATTACTCTCCAGATCACCAGTGACTGAGGGCAGTCTCAGCAACCCCATGGCTGCACCAGGGACTGTTATTTATCACCCTACCGTAGCAGCCTCTCACAAGGTGGGAAGCATTAAGCCAGAATGCAGGATGAGAGCTGAGCTCTAACCCTGCCTCTGAGGCCAGGGCTTTGCTCAGTCAGTGGTGGAATATACGGGATGACCCCTCTTAACTCATGCTGAAGAAGAGCTGCCTGAATCATCTCACCACAGGACTAATGGGCCTCCATCTCCACGGGCACCTCTGTTTCACTGCTGTGAAAATTGCTACTTGTGTGAAAAATTCAGCGAGATTAAGCCAACATAAAATTAGACTGAGTGGTGAATCACACTCAAAGTATGCAAAACACTTCTAAAGTTATAAATGCTATGTATTTTCACAAACGAAACAATTCTTCATGGCTCCACTTACTCTTGGGTAATGGTTCTGAGACAACATGTACTCATCGACGTGAATAACTACAGAGTATGCTTGAGATATTTTGCCCACTTTCAATGCTCTTTTACTTTATTTCATCGCATACCTGTAGGCGTTGTAGAGATTCCTCTTTTCGTTCATACTCTGACACCGTCCCTCAACCGAACAGGGAAGCGTGAAGTTTCTCGCAGGGAATTCCATGAAGCAGTCGCTGTTACTGGTGCAAGAGGTCTCCTCGATGCTGGCATCGTCCAGATCCGTCACCTTCAGTTCCCCATCCACGATCACAAACTGACGAGGGCGAAAATCCAATAATGTCACGGAGCCAAGTGGAGAGTGAGCCAAATAATGCAGAAGCCGAACTAAGCTGAGACATATCTGAAATGCAGAAATGTGGGTACTTTGCATTATTATCTCAGTACAAAGTATATAAATGAAATCACTTTAGCCAACGATACATTGGTAAATATATGACTTAATAAAAGCGTTATAACTTATTCTCAAAACTGAATCTTGCAACTAAGATATTTTTCATAGGATTAACATAGTTGATTGTAAAACCCTTAGAGACTTGAAACAAAAATAAGCTGCTTTACCAGTGCTTTCCCACACTATTCTTGAAGCAGGGCTCATTGTTGCTATTCATACTTTTAACAGAAATAAAAGCATTAACTTTTAATAACATATTACACACGGGCCTTGACCATGCAGCCTGATTACGCACTCCAGGTCTGGAAGTTTTGGCTGGACCGCTCCACACCCACGCCTGGAGCTCCAACTGCAGATGGTGTCTGTGTTGCCTCCACACTGATCCTGCCTTTTGATGGCTTTTATAATTTTTTTTCCCACTGGTTCCTCTTACGTTTGCCTTTTTCCAGGGAGCAAATTCCCAGAAAGAGGAGCTCCGCAGCTCCTCTGTAACTCTTCATTGTGCCCAGGATAAGCAAATATGTCTATCTACCTTGGTGGGTCTACCTTGGTGGACCCTCGTGTCACTTAGAGGCTGGGATGGGAGCTCTGTGCTGATGCTGCACTTTTCATCTGAAGGTTGGAAACTTGAGTAACTATTACTAAACAGAAAACTTGATGGATGTTGAACTCAGCCTCCTTACCAAAGCGCTGTTTTCAATTCTTGCACTCATTTGGAGTCCACTATGTAACGTATTAATTGTAAATGTAGCATTAATATGAACACAGTTAAATACTGGAATTTTTATTCTACGTATTAAATTAATAACAGGCCTTATTCAGTCTAGCAAGTTTTTTATTGTTTATTTATAATCTTTGTTTTCTGTTAAAATACACTTTTAAGGCCACATGCGCTGAAGTAGTCAAACCCAAATTCAATCTTAGGGCATAAATGGTATACTCAGGGGGGCACCTAAACATGTCCTTCATAAGAAAGCTGAGCATGTCTGAAATTATGCCTTACAGACCCTTTGTCCTTCATAAGACAGCTGAGTATGTCTGAAATTATGCCTTACAGACCCTTTGTCCTTCATAAGAAAGCTGAGCATGTCTGAAATTATGCCTCATAGACTCTTTGCCTTTGGGACATTAAGATTACCTTACACTTCTATAATCATTTCTCTGCTTGAGCAGACTAGAACATTTTAATCCTACTTACAGGATGCCATAGTTCTCATGGAGATGCTTGCAGGTATAGATGAACAGAGGCCTGGTTATGGGACACCAGACTTGACCACCCTTTCCTACCCTAGCAGGACACAGGATTTATAGAACCATTTAGGTAGGAAAAGACCTTCAAGATCATCAAGTCCAATCATCAACCTGGAAATACCATGTATGTGCCATCCCACAATACACTGCATATAAAAGGCGCATCCAGCCCAAACAAACCCGTAATACACAAATCCTCAGTTGCCAATGAATCAAGAATTTAGCCTGAAGAAAACCACACATTGTCATCTGAAATTATTCTGCTTTTCTCAAACAGCCCTGGTCCTGCACCGGGAACCTCTGTGACCAACCCCAGTGGGCTGCTGCTCTGTCACGTGCTGCCAGGCTGGGGCTGCCAGTGTCCCCATACGACACACTCTAAGCACACAGGTGAAGGCTTTGCTGAGCGCAGAGGTGCTGATCTGGGGAGCAAGTTTACTGCAGAGTCCTTCAAAACAAGGAAATTATTATTTGTAGGAACATGGTCAAATATTTTTGCAACCATTTTCAGGACTGGACCCCAAACAAGTCTCTCGTATCAAGAAGACATGATTTTACTTCCTCCTTCTCTGCACTAGTTGTGTTCTAGACAAGCAAATGAGCATAACATTATCTAAGACTTCATTACAGTGATCACAGGGATGTTTCATCCCTAATTCCACCTCTGTGAATCAGCTCAGCAACTTCCCCTAACTCTCCTTCATCTCCCTTTGTAATTGCTCACTCAGAAATACTCATGCTGGAAGGAAACTTCTCTCTTTATTACCCATAATCTAACATATCTCTTGGTCATTTACTTTGTAGGCAGCTGCCATCATAGTCTGTTATTTGCATTGCCTGAGTGAGACAAACTGAAGACATGTCCTGTATTTCAGGTGTGACAAGCACCTCTACCATTAATTAAGACCATACCTTTTTCCTGAAAAGGGAGATGAAGCTTAGCACAGAGAACACACTTGCTCCATCTATATTAGTAAATAAACTCTGCCAGGGAACATTCCTGGGCATGGGAACTTAATCCCACATGCACACTTGCGAGCACGTTCTCTGGCTCGAGTCTGACTGGGACCAAGGCTGTTCTCCTGCACAGTCCCCAGACATGATCCAGAAGACATCAGGGCCTGGGGACCACGTCCAACCAGAACCCTCCATGCAGCCACCCTGCCTTCAGAGAGTGCCAGAATTCAATAGTACAGGCGTGGGCTGCACCTTGCTGGATCATTATTTTGCTGAAGTTAGTCAGGCTGACTTTTAATTTTCTGGTACAGATGTAGGCATGCAACCCAAAGTGGTTTAGAGGAAGGCTGCTGCTGCCTTGCAACATCTTAGGGAGTTAACCTCAGCTGATGACACATCCCAACATACACTGAGACAGCACGGTCTTGATCAAAGCACTGCCACAGTCTGGCTTCATTTTGGACAAATTAAGTGTGACCTTCATGCTGCTGGTAAATTGCCAGCATGGTGGACAACCTGGGATCAAGACTTGTGTACATTTAGTTCACTCTTCCCCCAGTAAAAGATGAACAGAGCAGGAAGCAGCAGAAAACAATTCTAAAACCAACCTATGATAAGGATCAGGAGAGAAATGTAACATCCTTCTATTGTTTAAATCCCAGTCACAGAGCACAACGCTCAATGCCAAAAATCCTGGGCCTCAAGCTTTAACAAGTAAGAAATGTTTGAAAATATCATGTAAAATGCATATAACCAGCTATAACCAGATAACATCAACAGATAATATATCTTAAACACTGAAGAAACGGAGTGCTAAATATTGTTTCTAAAGCAAGATGTAATCATATGCAAAGCAAATGCTTAATAAATGCGAATTGCATTGCATAGTACATAACCTCTGCCTCATGCCTGATGTTATTTTGTATTCATTGCTCTCTTAAAAGTCCTTTTAAAACAGCTGCTACTCACTCGAAATCTGTCTTCCCAGGAAGTCTGTAAAAGCTGAATCATCTCTAAAGGCGAGCCTAGTTCAGTGATGGTCGTCAGCGTGTCTGGGATGTCATTGCTATCTTGGTAGCAATAGCCATAGAGCTGAAAAAAAATCACAACCAGGCAATATCAGTGTAACGTCTCTTGGCATGCTTTTACATTTCTCTGTGGATGAGGTGCAAAGTAAGCATTTCTCACAAGGCTCTAAGCTCTGCACATTGTATTGTCTTGAAGTTGCCTCCCTCCAATAGATTTTGTGTCCTCTCATTTGAAGAACACTCCCTTGACACTCCAAAATTATCTAGTAGAGTCTTTTGTGGGCATCCCACAGCATACGGCCAGTGAAGTGCTCCCTGTATACTGCGCTGTACAGAATCTTATCTCAATTAATATTGTGTTGAGTTTAATCAGCAAGGTTTTGGTAGCAGGGGGCACAGGGGTGGCTTCTGTGAGAAGCTGCTAGAAGCTTCCCCTATGTTTGACAGAGCCAATGCCAGCCGGCTCCAAGACAGACCCCACCACTGGCTAAGGTCAAGCCCATCAGCAATGGTGGTAATGCCTCTGGGATAATGTATTTAGGATGGGGAAAAAACAACCTGTGCACTTGTAGCTGGAGAGAGGAATGAGAATATGAGAATATGCAGGCACCAAGGTCAGTGAAGGAGGAGCGGCAGGATGTGCTCCAGGTGCCACAGATCCCCCTACAGCCCATGGTCAAGACCATGGTGAGGCAGATTGTGACCCTGCAGCCCATGCAAGTTGATAGTGGAACCAATATCCACCAGAGCAGGTGGATGACTCCAAAGGAGGCTACCACTCCACGGGCAGCCCACACTGGAGCAGGCTCTTGGCATGACCTGTGGCGAGAGGAGACCACGCTGGGGCAGATTTGGTGGCAGGACTTGTGACCCTGTGAAAGAGATCCACGCTGGAGCAGTTCATGAAGAACTTCAGCCTGTGGAAAGGGCTCATGCTGGAAAAGTTGGTGGAGAACTATCACCCATCGGAGGGACCCCACGCTGAAGCAGGGGAAGAGTGTGAGAAGTCCTCCCTCTGAGAAGGAAGGAGCAGCAGAGACAGCGTGTGATGAACTGACCCCATTCCCCACGCCCTGCGCTGCTGGTGAGGAGGAGGTGGAAGAAATTGAGAGTAAAGTTGAGCCTGGGAAGAGAGGAGGGGTGGGGGCAAGTTGGTTTAAGGTTTAGTTTTACTTCTGATTTGCCCATGACAGTAATTGACAAGTGATCTCTTTCTGTCCTTATTTCAACCCATGAGCCTTTTGCTATATTTTTCTCCCCTGTCCAGCTGAGGAGGTGAGTGACAGAGCAGCTTTGGTGGGCACTTGACATCCAGCCAGGGTCAACCTACCACAAATGATTAAGAGAAAAAAATATAATAATTGAAAATATGCAGGAATGCAGAAAGAGAATTCTATACGAGGAAAATTAGTTTGGCCTACACAATACCTGGTTAAATAAGACTGATTTTCTGCTTAAAAGACAATCCAAAATAGGGTTTAATGACATTTCCCATAGGACTACTGCTTGTCCATTGGATGGCAATGCGTATTTCAATGACATGGTAGCTTGAAATACAAGCGAAATGCGCAAACTTATCTTTTGCCAGTCAGAAACTGCATCTCCCTATACGTGATGGACTTTTGTGCGCAGAATCGTAAAGGGCAAATTCTCAGAAAGACTATCTGCCACTAGCTTCTTCAACTTAAAAGCATTTAAATAGCAATTTCAACTATGCTCCAGCTCCTTCTTCTATTTGCTTTCCAAGGACATTCAAATGATTAATTTTTGCTTGCACAAATAATCGCACAAAAATAATATTTAAAGACTGTGGAGACGTCTTGCTTTATATGGAGTGGGACAATGTCTGACAGGGTTGGGGGACTGGCTTCAAGCAACTCCTTGCCAAGCCCTGGCAGAGAGGCAGTTAAATGAGACTGATAAGGATCTGATTGCAACTTTCCAGCCAGAACAACATGCACATGAAATAAAATTAAACCTAATCTCTGCCCCCCCGGTCAAATAAACCGTACAGTAAAAGGGTCTGTGTGAAAATACAACATTAAAAAAAAAATGCCGTTGCTACTCCTCTATGGCCTTGCCCTGAGCAATTTGGCTTTTCAAACCTCTTTTAGTTTTAGCAAGCTGACGGTGGGTCTACGGGCATCTCCTCTGAGTTGAGGGGACTCGGATAGGGCCCTTTGGAAAAAGCCAGGCTCACGCAGAGCAGAACGGGGACCGACCCTAATTCACGGGGAGAAGCAGAGCTCCAGGCTAGCGAGTACCATCGGCGGAGGCAGTGGGGTGAGGCCGAACCTGACCTGAGCAGATTCGAGTATCAAAGCACATTCTTATGGCTTGTGACCCTCCCAGGCAGAAAAGCAAAAGAGCAGGCTAAAGTCAGCAAATACGGGATTTGTTATGAACCGTTCTGCTAGCTCTGACTGGGGCTGTCTAAATGTAAAGGAAAAAAGGGGTGCCAAAAAATGTAAAAGAAGTAAACAGTTTTTCTTCTTGGTGTAAAAATGGCGCTGTATTTCAAAACAGCTGCTTAAACACGGACATTAACCTAAACAAAAAAAGAGCTAGAAGATTTTATTTTAAAACATGCTGAAAAGATTTTGGCATCGAGGCACAACAGAGAATTTGTTATAGATGCCGACGTGAACATTTGAAATAGGAAAAGGGACCTTTCTCTTTACTGCCACAGCCATGACAAAGATCACAACAGCAATCGTTTCTTAATCTTGAGTCGTTCAGACTGGACTTGGGTTTGTTCCTTGTCATCTGTGACACCATTTGTGTGCAGCTTATTGACAGGAGTTAAATTCTTGTGTGAGAGTTAAATGACAGGAGTTAAATTCTGTGTAAGCCTTCTGAACTAAGAAAAAAAAAAAAGAAAATAAATGAAAATAGCTAATACAATATCTATCTTTTCTCAGAGACAAGGTGGATTCCTCAGTTCTTACTGGGTATTTCACATCTCTCTTGTGTGGGAGCAGACTAAGGCGGCAGGATGCAGCACAGCACGTTTGAAAACCCTCACTTTTGAGTGTCAAAATCTAGCATCTGTTTCTGCATCGTCTGCAGAGTTCAGGTCTTGTCTTTAACACAGTAATACTTAATACTATCCATACTACGGGGAAAAAGCCATAAGGGAAATTAGCAAGCAATCCAGACTGGGAAATGACATTATGGCAACAACTGTTGGTTCACAGTAACACTGAATACAAAAAAAGATATCAGTCTTCATTAGACATTCTCAACGTTTGTGAAAATCATTCCAGGAATAGAAATTCGGAAGGCAAACAACAATTATACATAAATTTGATTATAAAACCATAATACATACATATTCATACACAAAAAATACCGACGAATTAGTCTTATTATCTACTTATATGCACATGAACACATAAATAGAAATTAATTACAGTATCTATTTGTGTCTATTTTATCTCAATCCGTAAACGTCAATAATGTTCATGCTTTAGATGTAATGTTAATGCTTTAGATTTGTTCTCAGAAAGCTGGAACTTTGCTTGTGAGTAATTCTTTCATTTTAGTATCCTATTTATACCTTGGCAAAAGTCTTCACTACCCAAATATCGGAATATTCGGTGTATAATTTACTATTTTAATACCTATTTAATCACGTCAGGCATCATGGAAGCTTAAATGACCTGATCCAGTTTTGGTTTCGTATTAAACTGCTCTTTATTCTTACAAGAAAATTTTCTTGCACAAGTACTGTTCAACTTCATCAATATTACAAGCTGAAAAACACAGTACTGAGCATGTTAGTGTAGGTCTAACTCAAAAAAATATATAATCTAACCTGAGCACTTTATTGCTTTTGCTTAAGTGAAACCTCTCCAGATGCAGTGTTATTACATAATTATATAGAGTTATAAAAGCACAGAAGTCTGAAATATAAAGGACTTATTGGGCTGCATTTATACTTCTGTAAATGAACTCCTGAAACTAAATGCAAAAATGCACATGTAATTACATGGCCATATTTGTATGTGCAATTACCATGATTACAAACTGGGCAAGTCCCAACAGCCAGTTAAGCATCTAAAATGGTTACATTCATCCCCTGCTGATGAACCACCACCCAGCAGACAGATGTTACAAAATACTGAGCATATACAGATGCAAAATATTGCAAGAGAGTATTTCTTAGGGGTTTTGTTTGAGAAGTTGACTTATTAAAACACAGAAACAAGTACAGAGGCACTACCCAAAATATAATCTTTTTCCTTCTTTTTGTTTTTGTCCAATCCATTTTAACGTCTGAAATGAGACAAAATGGTTTGTATTCCCAGACGGTGAAGTAAGAAACAGATAGCTGGATGCATACAATAACAAGAAAAATAACCACACGGGGAAACTGAATATAGCTGGAAGCAAAAGATGAGCCAAAATATCTCCTTTATCTGAAATTCTATTAGGTTGGACATCATTCCCGGCATCGCAAAGCTACACTTTAGATATATTTGGGAGTGATGGTTTTCATACGCCGTTTCAGCATGGTTCCAATTAAGCGAATGGAAGGAAATACAATCCCACATCTTTTTGCTATCTCGAGTCATTGCATCTAAATGCCACCCCAATATATATTTTTTGTAGAACCTAATAGCAAACAGCCACAATATTCAGATGCCTTTCCGTCTGTTTAGAAAAAACATAGGCCAGATACAAAATGTTGACTTGTTCTCACATTATGTGTCATAATTCATTTTGAGTAGCCTTGTTTACCAAATCCTCCCTTCAACTGTTTGGATTCCCTCAGTCATAAAGGTTCGGTCCCGCATCAGTCTTTACGCAACCCAAAACTCCCACCCACTGCAACAGTTTTCAGGCACCCTGGGCACACAGGGTCAGCCCCTACGAGAGTTACGTTGCTTTGCTGGAGCCCATGTCCCCAGAGATGGTCAGTTCACCTCCCTTTGCAACTCCCTTTTACTACAAATTATGGGGACAGAGGTGCCCCTTTCAGAGGAGCTGAGGCCGGGGCGGGGAGGAGGCCAAAAGCAGAGGTCAGCCTCTACACAAAAGCCGACAAGCTTACTGAATGAAAAACACAACATAAAGGAGCTTATTAAGCTGTCATCAGCAGGGTAAGTCCGTGCAAACGACGAGCCCTCCTGCATTAGGAGGATGATTTTCAGAAAAATAAATGTCAAGCCAGGACGTCCGCCAAAGCGTTACATTTCATTTATAGAGGGTGCTCGGTCAGGAGCAACAGGAGTGGGCACCTTCCCGAGCCGGGGCCATGCTCTGCCCGGCTGCTGGGCTGCAGCGGAATCGCTGCGCATGGTGAATCTCTTTCTTTGCCCTGCTAGATTTTAGCCCTTCCTGTTGACAACCTTTTGAGTTTTGTCCACAACCACAAAAGCTGGAAATTCCCCTCTTTCTTTTTTTTTTTCTTTAATGAACGTTAGATTTCCACAGTTCTAAGCACAGGAACTTTGGGAGCACTGTTACCAGCTGTAATGTAAATGACAGGCTCAACTGCATCACACCAGATGTAATTTCTAGAAACCTAATTCTCTTTTAATGCTCCAACTTACTACAGCAAGGCCTAACTGCTGCCCACAACAGGTAAGTGAAACAAAATAAAAAAAAAAAAATTCACATTTTTATGAAAAGCAACAGTAGTCAACACCTCCCACAGCCTTTCTTTTCAAAAATACATGGACACAGGGTTAGTTAATCAAACTTGATTGTCTCAAGGTTGTATTTTGTAGGCACTTGGTACCCGGGGAAATAAAAAGCTACCACTGATGCTGGGAGCCATTTGACGAGCTACTTGTTTGAGTTGCTACACATAAAAAACTGAACAGCACCTTTTAGAAGCTCTTGATACTTTATTGCTGTCAAAGTAAATATATTTTTCATGCAACCAGCCCTTGGATTCACCTTTCATTCCTGGAACACTGGGACAGTCCGTGCAAGAACCAGAATGACCAGCACTTCTTGATACAGCTATAGTTTACCAATACATCATCGGAGGTGTTTATGTCACTCTGAGATCTATTCGTCACTTGGGTTTTAAATACTTCCCTTCATTGCTAATTGTGTGTGTGTATATATATATAAACATACACATATAAAAAATGGTGCAAATATATGTATTTATCTGTGTATATGGCATATATGTGTACATCTGTGTTTATATAACATATATACATAATATTTGCATCTATTTTTAATATGGTTTTATATTTTTAAAATATATATTAAAATAGTTTTATATATTGCCACATCGACTTGGTTCAAAAATCATCTGCAAATCTGTAACATCTATCTCCCTGGAAAAAGGATGAGCTCCCTGAAAGGCCTAAACTTAATAGAATAAACCAATGTCAACCTTCCCGATACCAGATATATAGAGACAGTGCATGAGACGTGAATTCATTTTTCTCATTGAAATCTAACGATCAAGCCCTGCCAAGCCCTGAGCTTCATTGGAAAGAGACTTTCATACAGGGCATCTCCAGCACCACACAGAAACTTTTAAGAGTGGGACCAAGACTGCATGCTGGCAGCTGTGAGGCAGGATTTTCTCTGCTTTGGGATACTGGAACTGAAAGAAAGCAGTGGATAATTCAAATATTAAACTCTGAATTCACGGTTCTGCCCAGGGTTTTATTTGTAGTTGGATCATTACAATTAGCACTTAACTCCGGGAGAGCTAGAAGGTACAAGAAACTCATACCTGGAACCGTTACTAAACATGGAAGTTCATTAATAGAAAAAATAAAATGTATTATTTAGAAACACACTCATATGTATATCTAATCATATTTATTAATATATCCCCAGAGGTCCACAGATATCACCATATATTTTATATGTATGTGTGTGTATACATATCCATATATACTCGCTGTTCTGACACATATTATGTTGGCTATAATCCTACGATTTAGTAACGTTATCTGCTTTTTGCTCTCCCTGCTTTCCTTACACTCTGAAGTGGAAAATTCTTCTACTAAAAACATTTACAGCACTTTGAATTTGCATTGCACTGCACAAGCTCAAGGCCCAACCCTGCAAATATTTAGTCACACAAGTAGCCTGCTCTTGTAAAGCCTTCCAAGTGAAGACAAATAGATCTCTCAGGTAGTCATGATTTCAATGGAAATGGGCTGGTATCACTGGAGGTGCAGCTCATTATCTTGTAAACAGACGGACTAGAAGCTCCCCCGACCTTCATCCACAGCCACCACATTCAGTTCCAATCTAACCCTTCATTATGATGTGATTTTGCATTACAAAACTATCTAACAGCCTCTACACATCACATGTTTGGAAAAGCTTCACTTGAATTCATTAGACTCGTCTGTATAATTCTTCTTTCTTAGGTACATGAGTCATATCACTGTGTACTTTATCACAGTGAGCTATTAAAACAAGCATGGAGTCTATCTGCAGCTACAAGAAAAAAGTAACACTTTCCAAACTATATAGTTCCAAATTTGGCCTAAAATAATCAAAATATCCATGTTTGGTGCCTACTACCTAAACTGAGTAATTGAGCTGAGTGTGAGGAAAAATAACAACTCCTTTAAAATTAGCGTAGAGTCAATATTAGTATTAGCATAGTGCCTGTGAGAATTAGTTCCGGTCAAGTTTTTCATGGTCATCCCAGAAATTAAAAATTGCAGTTAGCTGCCAGAAGGCACCATCAGATGACTCTGTTGGCACAAAAATCCATGCAAAAGTCCTTTACAAAACCCAGCTTGCTTATCTGACACAGATGCTTCACAATCCAGAGCCACAACACTTCCAGGCATGGCCCCAGCTCATGCCTGAGTACACCAACACTGTCCATGCAGTGAGCAGAGGGCCAGAGAAGCAGAGTTCTGTCAGAACTAGCATGGCCTTCCAGGGGTCATCTCCTGCCTCCTTGGCCAACCACCACCGCCCTTCCTGCCTTTCCCAAAACATGGCTGCAGCCAGAAGACAGAGCATGGATGAAACGGCCACAATGATTGATTGCAAGGATAGGATAGGATAATTTCAGTTGGAAGGCATGTATCACAATCATCTAGTCCAATTGCCTGACCACTTCAGGGTTGACCAAAAGTTAAAGCATGTTATTACGAGTATTGTCCAAATGCCTCTTAAACACTGGTGGGCTTGGGGCATTGACCACCTAGGAAGCCTGTTGCAGTGCTTGATCACCCTCTCAGTAAAGAAAAGCTTCCTAATGTCAAGCCTGAACCTCCTCTGCTGCAGGTTTGAACAATTCCTACACATCCTATCACTGGATGGATACCAAGGAGAAGTTTACCTATCTACCTCGCAGTTGGGCAGGGGTGAGGTGGTTGCGTAAAAAGAAAAGCTCTAAAACCCATGTTTTCCCTTGTAATTCTGCCCATTTCCAAGCCAGGTTATTCACAGGGTGAAGTGGACTTGCTCACTCATTGCTGCTCTTCTGAAAAAGGCAAGCAGCAAGGGAGAATTCGATCATACCCACAGCATCCCATGGTGACCAGTGATCTCTCTGAGCAGTTATGCAGAAGGAGCAGTGCTGGGCTGCCCTGAAGGAAACTGGATGAGGTTGCAGTCATCAGCTCCCGTAAAAGAGGCAGAAATTCAAACCAGAGTCTTCTGGAGTGATTTACATAGCACATAAAACTGAGAAGCAATCATAGAAATCATTCAGCAAATGATTGGGATTAGTTTTACGAACACTGCTTTCAAAAGGACGGACAATGTAGCCCTTTTTGGTGACTTCAGCATGGAGACATACAGCTCGCCTTCCAGTGACATGAACGGTTACAATTGGTTTGCAATTGTATCAGCTCTGTGCTTCCAGCAGCTCTGGAGTTCTTGTTAACAGATCCTTTCTTCACTCTTAAAAGTGCAGGATAACATCTGGGCCTTTTGGGAAGCAGTCTCGCAATAAAGAAACACTTTGTGTAATTCTTCTTTCCTCGCCAAACCGCATCTGTCTGCTCTCTCTGCCCTTCTCCACTCCACCCCAAGCTCCTTGGGGCTGTGGGGACATCTGTTAGCAGCAGCGAGCTGTCTCCACGGAGCCATCAGTAGGTGGCACTGCCTGCTTTTTTCTCTCCACCCACATAAATGTCCAGTGCTGACACCCTGTATCGACCACCACTAACATTTTGAAGAACACCCAAGTAACTAAGATGCTTCATCTCCCACAAGGTGTACCTATGGCAGTGTCAAGCAGTGGAGTGACTGGGACAAAGAATCAGTTCCATCACTGCTTGATGGGCAGCGGCAGTGGCAGCTTTTCTAGAGGAAAGCGGTGGCCAGCAAGTGCTGCAAACCTCTCCTGTTGCCTCAGTGGGATTTGGCAGGCTCATCTGCCTGTGACCTGAAGTTCCTATGATCTTAACACTAGTTAAACAGATGGTGTCAGCCTGGTCTTGCACTGTGTGTGGTGGCCTCATTCATCTTTAGCCAACCTGTCCCAAGAGCAGCTACTTGAGAAAACCATTAGAAAAGAAATCCCAGTCTAAAAGGACCTTCCTACTTGCAGTAATCCCCTTCTGATGACTGCATGTGGAGCGCATGGTCAGACCCAAACCAGCCCCAGACTGGAAGGTTAATTCTCATCAGGCACTTTCTTTGAAAGGTTTGATTCCAAGAGCTGCAAACCTCTGCTGCCCCACACAAAATTCAAAATGACAAATTCTTCAGCTGGTATCAGCAATAGCAGCATGCTTTTCAGGTCAGCAGTTCCCAAAGTTGTTATGGTCAAACTCCAGCATACTGCACATCAAGGCTTGTGGCTGGGAATCCTGCACCATTGCCACCACAAAGGGGATTCAATGCCCACCTGCTGGCAACAGGGAAGAGGCCCCCAAGTAGCCGTTTCCACTGTGGCTTGATCTCCCCTGCTCCTTTCTGTGAAAACAACAATGGATTCATAGAAGAAGGATGGGCAAGGACCAGACCTTCAAGAGTCCATGTCCTACTTATGCAGATGCGGTTGCACTGGAAATTAATGGTATATTGGCTTCCTTCAGACTTGGAAAGACTGTCTACTTCCACCTGGAATATGCAAACTGTATACAAAGCTTTATTATTTTAATTCTCACATTAAACTGCCCTATCCTGCTGGCTATGCATATGTATAGGGAAACCATCAGGGTAAAATGTCTGTTAATTATCATAGGTAAAGAAAATAAAATCTCATTTAAAAACACGTATTTAAAAATATCATGATCGGCTAGCACATCTTAAGTCTGTTGAACTTGGGAACATTATTATTCTGTACTATTTTTAATTAATCAGCTTTCCAAGTGATAAATATTTTCACTGCAGTTGTGATCATTTAAAACAAATTGGTAACAAATACACTAGAGCTAACTGAACCAATTCATATAGAAACTGCTTTAACATCATAACTCAGATGGCAACTTTTTGAGCGTGGGTGCCATTTCAGTATTTCATCTGCGTGTTTTAACTTTACATTAAAGATAAATAAACCAAATGAAACGGCCTCATCTGAGCAGCCAGCTAAACGCTGTTTCTGTTCGCAGCTGGTGTCTTCCATTGGCTTCAGACAAAGCCAACCCCTTTCCTTGAGCTTTTGTGTTTGTTTTTAAGAAAGCAGTAGCTCCTTGTTAAATGAATCATTGTGAACTCACACTAGAAGTGCTGATAAATAGCTGTCACAGAAATAAGCTTACATTTTTTCAAACGTTTGCAGTTTCAAACCTCCCCTCCCTTTTCTTCAGCTTCAGCAATGCAAAGGAAGAAAGAATTCCTCCAAACAACCGCTTATGCCCATGAATGGCAACACCCTTAATTCTGATACTCCAGGGCCATAATTACATTATTACAGTAAATCAAACATTGCCTTTGTGTCTTTACAATCGCGCTCATTGTTTGAAATTAACTGCAAATGGTTTGATTTTCTTTTCTTCCTCAAATACGGGCAGGGAGGAATTAAAGCACACTAAATCATCTTCTCTGCTAAAATGAAGGGAAAGCCAGGATTCAGACAGCAGCATTTGAACTTTGCAAGAAAAGAAACCGCAGCACGGAGGGAAAGGAAGAGATCAGGCACCGCATTTGACACAGAGCGACTGCAAAGCAATTAGCGGGCCGCTAAATCCTCTGTTACAATAAATCAGTGACCCAGTTCCCCCTCTTCCCCGGTGCCCTTCATTATAAAATCAACTTTAATGAACGAGCTCTGTCTTCCCCACTCCAAAGCAAATATATTCCCACTGCAATCCGCACCTGCCCTGCCCTTCCCAGTGGCTGCTGCGCCAGGCAGGGGGGGCTGCCCCAGACTGCAGGGGCAGGCAGGGGGCGATGGCCCAGGGCTGGTGCTCCAGCGGGCATATAAGGGATGGGCAGAGCATGGAAATAAAAATAGGAAGGCAAGCTGCCTTCGCCACAGCGTTGGCTAACACTAAACCGCACTCTCTCTTGCCGGTTTTCCACGTTTCTTTTGATAGACTTGATTCGTCACATCTGCCGGAGCTGACACATCTGGCTCCTTCCCCAGGCAGAGGGCATGGCAGATATGTCAACATGTTGTCTGAAGGCAGTGGTACTTTCTGGAAAGAGCTCTTTTCCCCTCTATCATATATTGTACAACAATCAAGCCCTTTAAAAGGATGGCAAAAAAAAAAAAAAAAAAAAAAAAAAAAGCTGATTTTGACAAGAGACAGGCCAGAATGGGAACTGCTGAGACAGTAAAGAACAAGCCTGTTATCTTACAAACTACACTTCAGGCTGTCAGCTGCCAGAGATTTACAGGAAAAACCCCCTTCCTAGGACTGAACCTACATGAAACTCTATTTCCAGCAAAAGAAATTCACGAAGGCATTCACCCCGAATACCCCTTGACCGGGGATGCTCTGGAGCAGCCAGGCGTGGGGGAGGCAGCCCGGGACAGCCCACAGTGGCGTGCAGGGATGGAGGGATGGATGGATGGATGGCACCCCGCAGGTGCCAGGACGTGGGAAGGTGCAGGAGGACCTCCCCCTTGCCTCAGGCAGCCCCGGTTCGCCTCTGGTCCCGGGCATCCCACCGGCCCCAACCGGGGTGGCAGCTGGGCGGCCCTCGCAGGTGGCAGCAGAGGGAAAATCATCATCCATCTCTGTCCTCCAAAACCTTCCTGGCTCCCCTCACCCCCTCCCTGCCCCGAGCTGGGGGGGAGATGGCTGTGGGCTGGCTGCCAGCCCTGCCCTCCCTCAGGGTGGCAGGAGGGTGGCATGTCCTTCGAGCTATTAATAGCACCTGGATCGTATTTGGGTATGCCGGGAGCCGCTGGGGGAGGGAGGGTGGAGCTGGGGAGGGTTAAGGAGGAAAAAGAGGTAAGGAGCAAAGGCAGAAAAGCTCCCGGCCTTTGCTGGCCCAGTAGATGTTGTGTCACGCCTTTGGCAGCTACAGGCAGTACGGGTCCTGCTGCTCCAATGAAAGCTGAAGCGTCTGTCAAAAGCCAGAAGAGGGGAGGCTATGATGGCCTTTGAACGGATCGCCTCGGCAGCAAACCCTGGGCAGTGATTTCTAAGCTCTCCACCAGCTTCTGCTGAAAATAAGCTAAAACAGTCTTGAGGTCGGCAGGCCTTGCCGCTTTGAGATTTTAACGGAGATGTAATCAATAAATTTTACGTTGCTGGCTGATGCCCATTTTCTGCATCGGTTTTACGACTCCAGCATGACACCGGAGACCTATTCCCGGCCCATACAGCTGCCCCGACTCTGCCTAGACAAAGCTTGTCAGTTCGATTTTTATAGTCTCCTTTCAAGGTAATGTCTTATCAAACGTTTAGCCCTCACTCACGCCGCAGTAACCTCGCCCCGTGTGTCTCTAGAATGAAATATGTTAAACAAAAAGGCGGGTGATGGACGGGGGCTCCGGGCTCTTCTGATCTCAGCCAGGCAGCTCTGCCAGGGGCTGGTGGAGCCGGAGGGCAGACAAAAGAAAACGGCGATGACAAAATCGGAACGAAACTGAAAACATGTTTCTGATTTAAGTGTAATCTATTTTTAAATTGGGTGGCATGTAAATATGAAGCGCTAATTAACACGCGGGATTTTTGCCCATGAGAGCATTTTCCCAGCACAGAGAGACTGGGCGTGTTTCTCCTCCTGGAGCTTGTAGAAGAAGCGCCCGCTCATCCTCCCGCGGCTCCAGCCCCGGCCCTCCTCGCCAAGGGACACCCCCACATCTCGCCTTCGCTTCGCCCCCCCTCCCCTCCCCCGCTCCCACCTGACATCACGAAACGGATGAGTGAATTACTGAGGCTCCCCTCCGCTTTGCTGCAGAGACAGCGCTGCCCGCCCGCTCCCGGGAGTCCCCCCCGGGGTCTCCCCCGTACGCATACGCAGGAACACCGCGGTCCCGCTGCTCGGGACCCTTCACAAGCAACGCAGCACTCCCATTTTGTGAGGGGGAAGAGCTATTTACAAATTAATCTTTCCAGAGGAGAAAGCTACACATGACTAACACGGATAGGTGCCTACCAAAATGACACGCAACTTTAAAAACACACGTTTTAAGCCCAACCTGGCCAACTCGCTTCCACTGTGAAAAAAAAAATATTGGGGGGAAAAAAAAATCCCTTCAGTTTAGAACTCTAGGGTGTATTTCGTGCTGTGGACTCAATCAGTAATGACGGCTGCACCCAAGCAAAGGCTTCCACAAGAAAATTCCTCACAGCAACAGGGGAGCAACTAATATCCTTACTGGGCGCACAGCTTTATGTAGTTTGCTAGATACTGTTCTCCTTGCGTATTATAGTTAGACCCGGCTCCACAGAGGAAGGAAAAGGAAGGAAAAGGAAGGAAAAGGAAGGAAAGGAGGAAAGGAAGGAAGGAAGGAAAAGGAAGGAAAAGGAAGGAAAAGGAAGGAAAAGGAAGGAAAAGGAAGGAAAAGGAAGGAAAAGGAAGGAAAAGGAAGGAAAAGGAAGGAAAAGGAAGGAAAAGGAAGGAAAAGGAAGGAAAAGGAAGGAAAAGGAAGGAAAAGGAAGGAAAAGGAAAGGAAGGTTAACAACTTTCTTATGGATAAATCATGACTACCCTTTCTTTGAGCAGTATATGAAACTCGAGAGCTTTGATCGTTGGGATCTGAAGTTCTCGTGGGGGAGCTGGTATTCCTGCTGCTGCTGCTGAAGAAGAAACACAAAACTCCTTTTCTCGATTCAGTTCAAAAAGCACCTACTGTGAGACCGTCTGGTCTAGCGTTCATTTTTTATTCTACTGCAACGCTCACGCTATGCGAAACGCAATAGGAATTTCCATACCAGCATTTACATCCAAATGGACCCGTTGAGATTCATGCTGATGTGTAACAGTCCTACTATGCAGCCCTTCTGGCAAGTGCCGCGGGGTCGGCGCACTGACTAACAGAACTACCACTCGGACCGTCCCAGCGGGTTCCTCCGTGGGCTGATACTTCTGCCAGGGCTGCCGGGACCAAGCCCGGCTCCGTCTCGCAAGGCTGAGCCCGCCGGGACCTCCCGCGGACGCTGCCAGAGGTGCCCCCCTAATGCCTCCTTTTTTTCCAGGGATGCCCGGAGCGAACAGCGCTTGCCGGTCTTTATTTCCCACATTTCGGAAACGCTTCTGAATCTCCGAGCCGCCCTTCCCCAGCCTTCTCCCTCTCCTCCTCCCTCGGCTCAGGTATTAATTTTGCTTAAGAGGAAGCGCGATCCGCAGGCAAACCGCAAGGCCGGCCGTGCCGGGAGGATGCCGGCGAGGTGAGCCCTGCATCGGGCAGCAAAAGCAACGCACCTTTCCCCGGACCCGGTGAATCCCTTCTCGGCGGCGGGGAGGCGAGCAGAGCTGATGCTATGCGGCTGCCGGCGGAAAGCGCCCATCACCGCGCCTCCTGCCTGCCCCGCGATGGGGAAGGGGGGTGAGGAGCCGCCGTGCCCCCGGGGAGCCCTGTGTCAGCACCGCCGCCCCCCACCGCGCCTCTCGACTGAGCCGCGGCTCCCCACGGAGGGGATGGGGACGAGAAGGGGAAAACTTTGGGAAGCTCTGCGGCGCGGCCCCGGCCCGCTCCCGCTCAGGCCGGCGGGCGGTAGCACCGACAGGTTGCCCGCGGCGGGGACCGAGACAGCGACGGAAAAAAAAAAAAAACGCAAACAAAAAAAAAACCCCAGCACATCCCACCCGCGTACCTGCAGGACGTTGGCGTGCCGGAGCCGCTGGAGCAGGATCATCTCCTTGACGATCTTGTAGGCGGCCAGCCGGTAGCAGTCCCCCAGGGCGGAGAACTGCCGCACGCAGCGGGCGATGTCGTGCCCGCCGAAATCCACCGCCTTCAGCGCCACTGCCAGCGTGCGGTTGAGCACCGCCTTGTAGACCGCTTTGGTGTACCCCGAGCCCAAGTACTGCACGCCGCTGACATCGCGGATGTCGCGGCAGCCCAGCAGCGGAGGCTCCAGCGAAAGCTCGGCCGAGGCGCCGGCCCGCGGCCCCCCTCCCGCCGCCGCCCGGCCCGGCGTCCCCGGGGGCCGCGGCTGCTCTGCCGAGGTGCGCGGAGGCGCCAGGTCCATCAGTCGCCGTTCCCGCGGCCGCAGCGGCCGCCGCCCCCGCCGCCGCCGCCGCCCGGTGCTGCCGGTAGCGCAGCACCTCCTCGTAGCGTTCGCGGATCTGCCGCGCCAGGGCGGCTCGGCCGCCGCCGCCGCCCTCCTCCTCCGGCGGGTAGAGGGGGGCGCCGGGCGGGGAGGGGGGTGCCCCGTCGCGGGGCAGCGGGTGTTCGGAGCCGGGGATGAAGAGGACGTTGAGCAGGGTGCCCAGGAGGAAGGCGAGGCAGCAGCCGGCCGCCACCGCCGTCTTCCTGCGCCTCATCGCCACTCCGCTGGCGGCTTGTCCAGCCTTTCGGGTTTCTCTCCTCTCGACCCTTCCTCGGGAACCAGCTCCGAGGCTTTTTTTTTTTTTCCCCCCCCCTCCGGGCTGTATGCCGGCGGCAGAGCAAACCCGGGCGCTCAGCCGGAGCTCGGCCCCTGACGGCGCACCCGCATGACACTTGCCTCCTTGCTTTTAAGCCTCTGAAGCACTTATTATTACCGGGACGCGGAGGAGGGCGGGGGGGAGGGGGGGGCGACGAGGGGGATCCCCGGCTCGCTACCCCCGCCGACGCGCTCTGATTGACAGCCCGGCCCTTCCCGCTGCCCGGCCGAGCAGCAGGGGGGCCTGGGAAACGTAGTCCCCCACGGAAGCCCCGCCGGCGAGCCCGGGAGCCGTGACTACATCTCCCAGGCTCGGCAGAGCCCCCCCGGCGGGGAAGGCGTAGGGCGGAGCAGGGCGGAACGGAGAGGGCGGTCCCACCCCCCACCCGACGGGCGTCGCGGCCCCGGCGCTGGAGGCGCGGCCGCCGGGCGGGGCGGGATCCGGCCGCTACGGCCGGAGGAGGCGGGAGCTTCGCAGCCGTGGTCCTTCCCACGCGTGTCCCGCCCGCAGCGGTGCGTATGTGTGGTGCTCTTGTTCTCCGTCCTTGACAGCCACGAGCGGTGAGAGGAGGCACAAGCACTCCCGTACTCACAGAGCCACACAAAGGGGCGGGGAGGGGGGATTTCCAATGCTCTTTCCCCACCTCAATAAAGCGAAAAGAAGCGTCTGCAGCCGAGAGCTCGGGGTTCACGATTCGGGGTGAAAACTGCATCGTGAGGGTCTCGGTCGCGCACCCTCCGGTCCCGGCGCAAGGCAGGGGAACGGAGAGGGGGGGCTCGGGGTGCGTGTCACCCACACGAGACTCCAACCACAAATCACGGTCTCGGCAGGGGGTAGCCCCTGCCCCGCTGGAGATGTGAATTGCAGGGGTGAGTGCTAATGACATGGTTATCCATCAAGCCCGCATTACGATGCTGTTAGCAACTAATTAACAAACACAATCAGCCCGCGAAACTTCCACAAAGGAAAGACCATCAGCAAGAGAAAAGGTGTAAAGAGTCAGGCGAGGCAAAGTTCACCACAATGGAACGGGGGAAATCACTTCCAATAAGGGAAAGGGACGAGCCATTTAGGTAATACACATCGGACATGCCGGGAAGGGGGGGGGGGGGGGGGAAGAGAGGAAAACAAATGGGTGGAAAATTAAAAAAGAAATAGGGTAAAAAAAAAAATGAAAGGAAAAGAAAGAGAAAAGAAGCTGGTGACCAGGAGCCAGCGTGCTGCGATCGGTGACAGAAAAGAGGAGTTGAGAAAGCTCAGACCCCAGCGCCCGCCCGATCCCGCGGGGAAGCGCCCGGGAACCGGAGACGGCGGCGAAACCGGGAGGAGGCGGGAAGAGGCAGCCTCGTGGAAGAGATCTGGGAGACCGACCGTCTCTCCAGCAGCCTCGGCTTTCCATCGCTGCCACCCGAGAGACCTCTGGAGGCACCGGCGGGACGACGTCCGCACATTGGGCGGGCTGAGGAGCGGCCGGCCGGACCGGGTGCCCCTTCCCAGCGGGACACCGGAGCCCGGCACTAACCACCACATCAACATAAAGGGCGGCGCGTAATCACCAATTAAAATAATAATAAAAAAAAAAGCAAAAAACACAGGAGCGGGAGGAGGGACTCCTACCTCGGCCCCGCTCCGCGCTGACCAGCGGCCGCTCGGCAGCGCCCCGCGGTACTCGCTCCGCCCGGCGGGGCGGTGCCACCTGCCCTCCCCGGGGCTGCGGGGAGCACGGAAGGGGGCAGGGAGAGCTGACTGTGGATGTTGAGAAACCGGGCTTTTATGCTTGCCGTGTCCCCTAAGGGGTTTTCTGTGGGGGAGGGCGGTGTTGAGGTTTTAAGGATTTGGGGGTAGGGGGTTTGGTTGGTTGTTTTTGTGGTGGTTTTTTTTCCTCCTCCCTAATGTAAGAACAGGAATGTTCTTACCAAGCGGGAGCAGTGGGTTTTTTACCTTTCAGCCATGCTAGGGTGTCTTCGTTGCGGTTTTCCCCGAGATATTCCCTGTTCCTGTTGCCATCAGTGGGATTTCACGGGTGTAGAGGAAGACGAGTTGGAGGCTGGGGTTTTTTTGGTTTTTTGTTTTTTTTTTTTTTGCAAAGTGAGCGGGTTCATCATGATATGAAATGCATCTCCAGAGCTGTTGGGACACCTGCAGCCCTCCCTGTTCTGAGTGGGAACCCCGCAGGCGGTGAGAGGCTCAGATTGCCTTCCCGCTGTAGGTTTGGGAGATCCGAACGTACTGGGCGTCCCCCCGGTGCGGAGCCCTCCTCCCCTTTCCTTCCCCTCCCGGTAGGGCAGAGGGCTCCCGAGGGGACATAGTGCGATATTATCCACCCGGTCACCTCTAGTCGCGACGGAGGCGCTTTTGCCGGTGCGCGGTTCCCCAGCCGAGCCCGTCCGTCCTGCGCCGTCCTCCGGAGGAGTCCCGGCGTTCTGCCCGTGAGCACTTGAAATGTGCACGCCCGGCTGGATTTATAGTTTAGTCGATGTGAGCCAGCGCTATTACTACACAGAGTCAGAATAAAGTCGGAGCGGTTGTGCAAGCCGAGAAAGGCCCTGGAAACGTTACCCAGCAAGCGATGTGATCTCAGCGGAACGTTTCTTACAGGCCAAGCCGGGGGCGACCCGAGGTCAATAACGTTTTGGGGGGGAGAGCGAATCGGCCGCGCTGCGAAACCAGAGGGTGCCCCGGGAAGTGCAGGTAGACCCCGGGGAAGCGGCTGAGGGTCCCCAGCGGGGCCAGCACAGAGAGAAATATCTTTGCAGGGCATCTGCACCCCTCTGTACTTTGGGGTCGGGGATGTATATCTCTCCAAGGTGGAGGCAGTCAGTGCCCGTTCTACTTGCAGGAAGGGAAGGAGAAAAGTCTGCAGCAAAATGGGGGGGTGTGTGTATGTGGTAATCCAGGTTTTGAGTCTCACCGCGAAGAGATTCAAGGGGAGCATCCCTTCTGCCTTCTCCTTTGCCTCTCTCCAGAAACGCTCCGTGGAGGTTGCGCGTCCGCCGAGTTTGCGTAGTTTACGTGAACACAACCGGACTGCAAAACAGATGCTCCGCAAACCCGCTAAAGCGGACCACCTGTTTTTCACATCATGCCCCATCTCAAAGCCGGTTTTCTTCATTATACCCCCCCCGACAGATACCATGAAATACATCACTCATTTAGATATGAGAGCCGACCTCTGGAGGACGACTTGCGCGGGACACTTTGATGTTGAGAGACGGATTTCAAAAGACAGAAGGACCCTTTCCATGTTTCTAATTACCCCGCGCCCGGGGTCTGACACTGATTAGGGCTGCGGTGCCGGGGCGAGGCGGGCGGGCGGGCGGCTCTGCCCTGCCCGGCCCGGCCCAGCTGGGCGAGGAGGGGCTGCTGCCAGCCTCCTTCAACCGCGCTGCCAGGAAAAACCAACACGGGTGCATAAACAGAGCTACCGACTAAAGTCAACAACGAGCTGCGGCGAACTGCCCGTGCCGGCGTGAAAACGGGACAACCAGCCTTTTCTGCGTCCCCACCCGCACCTCCGGGCTCTCCGCCGCCGCCGAAGGTGATTTAAGAGCAGGCGGTATCTTGCTCCCGCAGCCAAAACCCTCTTGCTCTTTTGCAAGAGGCTGCGCTGAAAGCCTTACAGACTTTGCTAACGCTTCTGCTCACATGCGAGACTTTTATCTCGGCAGCGCACTTGGAAAAGCTGAATCACCGCGGAGAGAGTGTGGACTGAAGGGTATTTTTTCATATGCAGCAGGCTGCTCTTTATTTGATCTTCACAGTCCCTGTTTCTATCAGTATTCCTAAAGCTGAGGGATCAAACGCAGAAAAATTAAAACCATGTTACTACGCTAAATAAGATTAAGGTCGTGGCAATATATTGACTGCTCCCTGGGGAAATCATTTTGTTTCTGCTGGCCGTCCTGGAGGCAAAGGCGACGGCATTCTCCCAGCTAGGAGCAATCTCAAGTGCCTGCGCTCCTGACCCCTCTCTGTTCTTCCAGTCCAGCTGCATGGGCATCGCTGGTCCATGGAGTCAATGAGATTTGTCGCACTAAACTCAGCTGTCCCTGTTTTCACACCCACAGGTAGGCATCTTAAAGGAAGTCCCACTGTTGGTCTAAAGGGATTTTGATTCTAGGCCCCAAAAAAGAAGTCCCACATTTTCAGGTATGAGGAGCTTCAGGATCTTGTTTCACAACTGGAAACATGTTTGCGGCACCAGGGGTATTTTAGAGTTTCTGCTGGGAAAGTTTGTTCTTCGAGAAGTGTTCTGTGCTCAAATCACTTCTCTTTGACACTTAGGAGTTTATTTATTTATTTTTTTTAAAGGACTTTACAGCCTTTTGAATTCTTGGCCACGTGTTCTGGCTGCTTATGTGGAAGGAGAGGGTTTTTATAGAAAGCTCAGCCTCAGCCATGAGACCTGAAGTCCCTTGAAAACACGAGTCCATGTCCTGCATGCCTTTTCACTGAGGACTCCTCCATGTCCAGCCTCTCCATTATTCACTGCTTTGCCAAGGTCTTCTCAGCTTTCAGGGCAGGATGGAAAGCCTCTCTTTTCTCAGGGATGTGGGGCCAGTGGTGGGTCCTTGCACGTATGTATTTTGTAGCATTTTGTAAGTTTTCTTACACAGCAAAGTCTTTATAGTGCTTTTTACTTTAAACAAGATCTCTTTTTTTGCTGTCGTTTCCTCCTTTTCTCTCAAAACCCCTCTCGTATATTTGAAACAAGCTGAGATGCAGCCAATTATATTAGTTCTGGCTGGAACAAAAATGCATAATGAAACACTGGATGTGTGGTTTGAGTCCGAAATAAATGGTCACTAGCAGAGCCAGCAAAAACCTGAAAGCAAAGAGTGCAAAAAAAGGAAAAGCCTGGACTCTTACCTGTGGCACTCTGCATTTTTCCAAAGGGAAAAATGAACTTTGGAGTTTAGAGAGCTTGGGACAAGATGCTGGGGCACTGTGCCTTTTTGATTACATTTGTGAATTGTGATGATTCTTGCAAATTTTTTTGTGAATACAGCATCTGTAAGTTGGAGAAGGTGTTTTGTCTCCTAACCTGTACTCTCAAAGCACAGCAGTTCAGTTTTTATGTGCCAGATGTCAGTGTGCCCTGATTCTTCGGGCAGTTGGGATTAAAGCTTTGCTCTATCAGAGAGGTGTTACAACGATAACTCCATTAATGCATGTGGAAATAGAATCATACAATCATAGAATGGCCTAGGCTGGAAGGAACCTTAGAGATCATTTAATCCAACCTCCCTGACATAGGCAGGGACGCCTCTCAAATAGATTAGGCAACACATGGGGACCGAACGGGGATCAAACCTGCGACCTTGGTGATATCATCACCACGCTCTAACCGAGTGAGCTAACTGGCCCCCAAATCTCGTACTGCGGTGATAAAGGCCCTGTAAATATTTACACAGACAGGTGAGCTCATGGAAATTTTGCATTATTAGCTTAACTTCATTACATGGAAGTAGCTGAGAAAGTAGATTACATTAACTTTTATATTTAATTAAAAATTGACAACTTACCTGGTCCTGTTTCAAGCCACACGATTCAGAGGGTCACTGCTCCAAATATTTTACAATCTGCAGGGGTATAGCAAGTCTCCAGTGAAGGAAAAAAAGTAACACAGCCGCTATAAGAATAAATCTTGCCAGTCAGACCTTTTACACTTTTAAGAGTTAATAAAATCGTGGGTAAAGAACAACTAGAGGATATAATTTATTTGGACATTCAAAAGCCTTTTGAAAAACACCCATATGAGAAACTGTTAAGGAAACTTGGTAACCACAAAGTGAGAGGTAAAGTCCTGTCATGGATTAAAATTTGGTTATAAATGGGTATAGAATAAATGGCCAATTCTAGTAGGGAAAGAGATTAATAATGAGGTGCCCTAGAGAGAAGGATTCAGACCAGTATTGTTTAATGCTTTATTAATAACCTGGGGGTGAATAGTGAAGTGGCAAAAGTTGATGTCAATAGAAAAGTACTTAGCTTAGGTCAGGAGCAACTTCAGAAGAATTTAATAAAATGTCAGGAGCATGTGCAGAAGTATGAGGGCAGTTGGGAAAGTGCCTTCAAAACCTACAGCAGCACTCCTGCTCCTCCTGGCGTGTGGGTCTGTCCCACATCTCTGCAAAAGTGAGGGTAGGTAAGCTGAGGAAAAGCAGATGTTTCCAAGCATCTCAAATACTTTGCCACTCCTCCCAGTTGCTGCCCAGCTCCTCCAGTTTATTATGGCAGAAGGAATGAGCTCCTCCAGTCATCATTTAAAAAAGCTGATGTGAGTTCCTATGGTTGATCCTTCCCTAAGGACATGCCGAAAGCTCTAGGTCACCTCTCACAAGCATTTGAAAAATTAGGTTTGGTCTGATGAGCATGACACAGGAGCGAGCCTCAAGTCCACTTAGTCTAAGAACGTAAGCTCTTGGGTGCTGCCTGGCACCTGGAAAAACAAAATCTTCCAGCACAGCTGGACTGCAAATATAAGAATAGTAGCCACATCATCTAGCGTGTAATGGGGCAAAGGCACAGGCAGCTGCCTGCACTTATTGCCACTGAGCTTCTGGGTGCATTGTTGAGGTGTGTACTTCATGGCTTTTTCTTCCTACTGATTTCACTTTTGCGATGTAGCTGTGTCTTGCTGGACATCATGACCTGGTGCAGGCCTATTTGCACTTGGTACACAGACAAATGTACTTACCAGCAGTCTGGATGACGTTTGATGGTATCTTTTTGTAATCTCATTTTGTGCCAGTCCTCTGTTCCAACTGTTCTGTCTTCTCCACAGTGCCACCCAAACACAGTGCAGGCTGCCATGGCTTTTGAAGGTAATGACATTCATGGAAATTCGAACGGTTGTTTTTCACAGGGATTTATTATTGTTTTGTTTTTAACCAGTGGGTCATTTCCAAGGATACTATTCTGGAAGCGAAAGCAACTCATAAAGAAAGATTTTTAAAAATCCTCTTGTTATGACTTGTAAAGTATTTTGAAGTACCAGCCACAAAAGAAATTGTTTTTAAATCCCCTCTTTCATCTGATGATTTATATTACATTAGAAAAGCCCCCACATCCCCAGAACTGGGACCCCAGAGTAGTAGGTGGGGTGTCAGTGCTGCTTACGGAGACTTCATTCCCAAAGGGAGCTGGAAGGAGTCACACCCCAGCTTGGAAGTGGGAAATCCACACATGTGGAAAGTGACTTACCTCCCATCCTGCAGCACCCAGGGCTTCCCCAGCTCAGTGAATCACACCGTCTTGTCTTGTCCCTGCATTTGTAACTAGATCAAAGTTCTTTATGGCTTGCGGGAGCTCTTGGGATTCTTATTATTACTTCTTTTGTTTTTTATTCATAATCTGAAATGAAAAGCCATACATATGTGCACGTAATATCTATTCAGCCTAATAAACAATAACTTAATACTGTAAGGCAGGGAGATGAGCTCCAGGTATGAATAGGCTTCGTTTGTGGAGCATTATGAATTGACATCAAAAGAGGACCTGCTCAAAGTGAAGGAACAGCTTCAGCAGCACCAGTCTAACCACCCAGCAGATCTTAGCAGGAGTTCTGTCAAGGATCAGGTCAGAAATGAGTGATTTCTCAGGCCAGGGATGCCTGCTGTATTTGCTGCTGAACGTGAGGTGTGATTCTCTCTGGCCATGGTTCACAGAGTTATTATCAAATAGTATTATTATAGAATAGTGGTCTCTTCCTCCTCCCCTTCCTCTTCCACCTCCAGGCTTTTAAGGGCTGCAACAGCCAAGCTGCTTCCAGCAGGGCAATGCTGATTCCTTTCCTACTGTCTCCCAAAACAATTAGCAAAGGCTGACATTTTGTTAATCTAGGCATAATTGATCACCACCAATGTTTTTATTTTAATTCATCTGTTTCCACAGTATTGAAGAGCTCTAGGAGCTGTGAGCTTTCATATGTGGCTGTAAAAGATACTGATGTGGATATTTTGCCAGGCCATAAATCCTTTGCAACACAAGTTAAGTTTTTTAGAGGGCTTAAACAATTTTGGTTTAAAATTAGGACAAAAGTACAAAGACCAGACTGCTGAGGTATAGGACGAGGTTGTCTGAATCTTAATTGTTCTAGCAGCATAGAATAATGGAAGGGATCAGGACCAGAGTATTTGGTACTCGGAAGATGATTTCTTGCTATCTACCAGTTCACAAAGGCATGGCAAAGAGGAAGACCTGGATCTATAATTTATTCCTGTGCTTTTGCTATCTACCTCCAAGGATGCTGGCAGAATAATTCCACTAGTGGTTCTTAGAGGTGGGAATGTGGTACTTTCCATGAGACAACCAAAGGCTGCATCCAGGAAAGATGTCAGGTCACTTTACAGCCTCTCATTTGAATAGACAAGATGTTTGAATTGTTTCTCAGATTCACTTAAAAAAAAAAAAAAAAGGCATGTGAAAATGTCAGAGAATTTCCTTTTTCCCTTTCCCACCCAAATACAAAATCAAATAAAATCAAACACATGGGACACAAATATAAGAGCACGGCCCTCTGCACATATTCTCTGTGATATACAAGCTGTTTCCAGATGTATGGATTAGACCTCACCCAACTACTGCTTAAAGCTCAGCCTTAGCATATTGATTGAATACTCACAGAGTTGGAAACTTCTGGGAAAACTAAAGTACTCGGTGGTCAGGCTCCCATCTTCAGCTGCAATACAGGTCACTGGATCTATTCTGTACCCTGCTGTTATCTCTTCATTCCAGTTAGACCATTTCAGCCTGCTAAAGTATAGATTGGAATGTAATTAAAAATGAAGAATAAAATCTGTGATTTTTTTTTTGTCTTTTGTCTGAATATTTTTAAATCAACTGTTGCTATAGTATATAGAGTGTATAGCCCTGACAGCATGAGCAGTGAAGTACATTCATTGTGAAAAAGCACAATGTCAACACTGATGCATGTTTAGAAAAAACTGCATCCTGTGAAACAAATAAACAAACAAACCCAACGTGTTTAAAAGCACTTCAGAATCTGCACTTGGAAACAGTTCAGGATTTTCACGCATCATGTGGATGGTCGTCTCACATAGGTACTTTTTCTAATTGAGTGTTTGTGTGTGTGGCTGGACCTCAGATGAGAATTCTTGAGATTTAGTCCTGATTCCAATCCTAACCTGCTTCAAGCACAAATCTCTTTATTTTTTGAGGGATATCAGTGTGAATAAGACTGGACCGAGGTTCTTGAGGCTATAGGTGAACAAGGGACTTGTCGTATTTAAAACAACCAACTTCACTCCTGCCATCCAGGAGACCCACATACCTGAATCCCTGGGCTGCTCGACCAGAGTTCACCGCTCGTCCCTTACCTCTTACTGGAGTACTCTGCCAGGAGAGTACCTGATGGGATTCACTCCATCCTGACTACTCATGATGGGCTGTATATTAAGAAGTATTACAGAAATTATCCTGTACTCTGTGGTATTTTTAATCAGCTGCTGCATAAAAGAACTGAGAATCGGTCTCCGGATAAATGATGAACAGGAGAAGCAGAGACACACAGCACACACATTTCCGGTGGTTGGAGTACATCTAACAACATAAAAGGTGTGTTTAAAGGCCAGTCTGACGATGTCAGCTTTAGGAAAGCAAATGCACTGACCGGAATACCCAGAGGCTTTCTGCCGGGCTGGCTGAGCCCCAAGGGTGGCTGCAGAGCAGGACCTCCTCCTGTGCTCACGCCTGCACGGCTCGGCATGTGTCCCACGGGAATGGGAGCACCCTGCAGAGCCTTGGCTGGCAGAGGCTGACCTGTCGAGGGGGTTTAGGCACCCCTGGGTTAAGGGTCGAAAGGATCTCTCTGGATTTTTCAGGTTCTGAAGGTTTCAGGTGCTTGGAGAGGCAGTTAATGACTGCATCTCTCTGCGCAGGTGTTTTTCTCACAGCATCTTGCAGGTGGCTACATCCTCACTCAGATGTGGTTACACTTCACGTCTTTTATTCGCACCTTTCTCTCAAACATAGCAGATACCAGACAATAAGGTCAGCAGCATCATTTTGCATGTAGAAAAACTTTATAGGTGTGCTAAAAAGCCCTATGTTATCCACAAAATATTGCTTGATGATTTGGCTCTATTTATCCTGAGAACTTTAACAAAACTGAATTGTTCGGGAAAAAAAAACCCACCAACCAAAAAACACAACAACAAGCAAACTTAAAAATTGGTTTAGTCCTCAAATCTAAGTCAAAGGCTGGAGGCACCTTTGATTCTAGCAAAATCACATTCATCTCAACTGCTTTTCCAGAAATGCTGAAAAATTTATATACTTTGGGCACCCCGATGGGCTGAAAATATTCCTGAGAGATTAGTAGGCTCTCAGCTACTGCTCCAATTCATAGAAATTAAACCTTCCATCATCTGGTTTTTATATTTGGAAAATGTCAGCTATACTTCCTATCACGTATATTGTTGCTTCAATGCACTGAGCCTTCTGTGAATTTCAAAACACATAACTCAGCTCTCAAGCATTCCTTTTGTAAATATTGATAATGGTTTCAAGTTCTTTATTAAATAACTTTTTAATGAGTTTGAGGACAAAGAACTATTTTTTCACAGTCTCACGAAGATAAGAATCATAACATATCTTTCTGTACTGTGGAACACATGGTTCTCAATACCTCATTGTGCAGCATAGATTTTCCTCACTTTTAAAAAGTTTACTTAAACAAAAAAAGCTCCACAATCACAAGAAACAAAATCTAAGCAGGCCATACTAAAAAGTCCAAAATCACGTGCAAATGTTATGTGATGGCTCTGCAGGCCAGCCCGCACTGGCATTTGGAGCAACCTTAGAAACCTCTCTTTACCCTTTTAATCCAACAGCAAGAAGAACTATCATCAGTCCTTAATAAGGTTCAGCGCATAGACCCCTCCTTGCTCAGCATTATTTATTGCCTGCTTTTTTACCAGAAAGGATCCCCGCGTATACACTTAGAATCGAAGACAATAAAATATTACGGCGAGGTTCACTGGGGAAGTTTCCAGGGAGAGGTTTTTTATCAGTTTACAGGCATGGTCAAAGTCCTGGAGGGAAGCTGCTCTTTGGAGCAGGCTGTAAACAATTTACGTGGGGAGGTAAGAGGAAGTCTTTAGGGTGCCTTGAAAAATACTAAGTTATAGAAGTTCTGACCTCTGTCTTCTAGACCTGGCCCAGAGGACTGATGTTTACTAGCAAGCATGCAGCTCTCTAGGAAACGGCATACTGTCAGTGGAAGTAGGGTTATTTTTTTAATATATTTCAATTAAAAGTTGGACTGGATAGCAGTATGCTAAATCAAATATGCTGTACAACTAATTTTCTCTATAAAACCCCAAATGTTTACCTTTGAACTTAAAAATGTTGCCTTCAGGCATATAGTGTTCCAGCCAGCTGTAGTTTAAATGCATGGCACAGGTTGTGTAGTTTGCTTCTTCATTCAACACTCAAACTCATTCATGTTTGCTAAGTGGAATTAAAAGCCGGCTAAGAACAGATTACTGGTCCCCTGATATTAGCCTTTCTTCTCACACATTCTCTCGAAGACTTTCAGGTCTAATAATAACATTTTCCTGCTCTGGTCCTATTGACAGCTTGCAACCTTAATGACAATCCATTTGAAATGTAAATACTTGGCCTTATTTGCATGTTTATTCAAGGGAATGTGTATTGAATCATTTAGCTTCGACTACAAACAAAGGCCGAGAGACAAACAAGGTAGTTTAGGCGATGTTAGATGGTGTATTAGGCCTGGTCCACAGCTGGCCATGCTGCCAAAATTGTGCTTTCCCAGAAGGCTGAGACATCTCAGCTTCCCCAGTCTCCACCTGTGCAATTTTTCTTTTTAAAATTAAATGCAAAGGCATGCATTGGCACTGATGGTTGGTTTTGGTTTTTTTTCCTGTTGTCAGGATGGCAACAGAACATCTCTATTAAACGTGTAACCAAAAGGGTTGGGAAAGGAGATGTTGTTTACGGGTTAGCAGGTTCTTATTTGCATCTATTATTTTAATGGTGCTGAGACTTGGCTGCAGTGTTTAGGATGTGTTAAGGCACTGAGAGTGTTCTGAAGGTATCTTTTCAGCCATTTCCAGTTAAAGAGTGTATATTACCGAGTTGTGAATTAGAGGAACCATTCACTCTCCCATCTTTGTCATTGTGCCAACACACAGGAAGTGACCTCGTCCTAAAAGCTGAATACCTGCAACTTTCATTAAAAACCATCTAATGTCACCCATTGCTTTTCAGACTCCTAAAAAGGGCCTCTTACAATCTACCTGCTTCAAATTCCCCAAGGATTTATTGGCTCAGAATGCAGATTACTTGTCTTGGTATCAGAGATTTCCTTTCTTTTGAACAGGAACATAAAAACATAAAGAAAGTCTGAACTCAAGTAACATGAAAATATTGTGTTTGATTCCAACCCATACATTCAAAGGTTCAGCTGAACGTCTGACTTTAACTTGAAACACGATGCCCTGACTCTACATTTGATCCTACGGCATATAAAACGTTTGGGAGCCTTTGAAAAAGCGGAAATAGTCTTGGCTTTGGTTGCACTCTTGTTATTATGCTTGCTTTAGTGCATTTATAGTTGGCACAATAGATCTTTACATTTATCAAACTTGAGTTGCAAGTTTCAGGACTCATGAAATCTGTGCCACTGCTGATTGTAATGATAGTACCCTGTCAAGTCTGTTGTGCACTTTACAGATGAGATATCTTTAGATGAGAAGATCCCCACATGTAAATGGTATGATCTAAAAGCTTGATCCAGATCTTCCTGAAACCTTTCCAGTTTATCTCAGTGGCACGTGAGACTACAAGTTTGAATTACTGAGCTCATCTTAAGAAGTGAGTAGTAAAGTACAGGCACCTGTAACTTTACACTGGCCTGAAATTGCCCTGCTTTTGCCCTTTTAAATTCAGACAAAGCAATAAAATTTAATGTGTACATCCACTTACTGCATTAAAATTAATGGTTTCATTTCCAGACTAACTACTGACCATAATCTTAAATGAAATTAGTTCCCCTAGAAGATGGCTAAATACACTTAGAAGTGAATACAGTATTTTAGACACAGTAAAAATGCAACATAGAGGGCAATGCAAATTTCATGCTCAAATGCCTTAGTGATCTCACATTTTTTTTGATAGGTCCTGACAAGAAATAATCTCTGAGCTCCATTCAACAGCTGACTCAAGTTTGAGTTAAAAGAAGTATATCAGTCATCTTGAAAGGTTTAAATGCAATCCCTTCTAATGAAGAATATTTTTTCCATTGCTCTGTGTTCACACTTAATCCTATTGCAAGTCATCTGAAAGAACACCTCAGCAACTTTATATGTCGCTTATTTTAAATAAGAGATCACACATTCATCGAGCGTGTTTTTAGCAATGTTTTGCCAGAGGTGACTTTTGTATTATGAGAGTAAAACTTTAAAGCACGTCATTAGTTAACAGTCACAGCTAGCTGGATGTGAATGGAAGTGAAGATCTTGCAATCAGACCAAATTCACTCAGTCACATAGTTTGCAAAGCCTGCAAGCTTATGGTTCCATTAAACTAGATGCTGTGTGACTCCTGGAAGGGGACAGTCCCCATTCCACAAGTCTTTTACTGACAAGAAACCTTTTGCCATTCTGTGAAGCTATCTTCAAGGATTTTAAACGATCCAAATCCTGATATTTTTACCCATACAAGTTCTGATCAGCAATTTGCTCTTCTTTGGGTTGAAACATTCAGTGATTCTGTGGAATGTATGGAATTCCTTCAAGGCTGGAGTATGAATCAAGGGGAATTAACATGTTCTTGGGTAAGACTTTAATCAATAAGAAAAGCTATCTGAACCAAGAGATTGCTGAAAAACATGTCAAATAACCTTGTACTGTAATTCTGCTGGGACACCGTAAGCTCGGAAACCAAAGCTAGTTCCACTGAATGCTCTCTGTGCTCACAGTCCTATTCAAAAATTGGCAAGTCTTGTCTTCACAGCTAGTCGTGGCAAACAGTTAGTGTGATGGCATTGTGTTTGTGTGGATGGTTTATTACACTCGCAGCACTTTGTGACATAATAACCCTTTCTCAGTTTTGCATTCATTGTATATGCTTAGGTGAGTGAAGCTGCGAAATGTGAGTTGTGTATCAAACCTGGCAGCAATATCAAGAACACAGGGTCTCTCCAGGTGCATTTTCTGTCTGACATATTGATAGATACACATGCAGGCTACATACTTAACCAACAACATCTAGCAGCCTTTGCAAGATTAGCAGTCAACATTTGGAAAGTTGGCAGAACCAAGCTCCAGATTTGGATCCCAGCTTTTTTTCACAAGGTGTGCAATTGTCCTAGGCAAATAAAGCCCTTAAGCCCCACAAGAAGCTTTAGAGTATGCAATTACTTCAAAGCACAACCATATAAAGGACACTGAAGGCCGCACAAAGTTTTACAGCCTTTGTGGCAAGACCTTCTGGCTCCTAGCTGCCAAACTCAAACCAATGATAACAGTTTGTTTCGTGAGGGAAAAATTGTGCTGAAGAATGTTCTAGACCTACACGTAGTTCATCAGTTGGGGATCTCTGGATGGAAGGGTACAGGTATTTTTGGTTTAGTTCCTCCCGTTAGTTACCTGTCAGGGAAAAAAAAAAAAAAAAAAAATTGTGCAGGTAACCCAACATTCGTCTTCTTTTCCCCCCTGAATGTGAACTCTGCAGTGGTGCCAGAGTATTATCTTCATATTATATTGCAACAATGGTCCGGAGAACGTATACCTGAAGCTAATCACCATCCATAAGAAAGGCAGCATTATAGCTATGACCCAGAGGGAAGGAGCCCTTATGCGGGCTGTTTTCTTATGGAAAATATTAAAAAATAATGCTGCTGAGCAGCTAATGCCGTATTTACTTTCCTGGTTTTGTTTTAACTCAAGACTGTCTTACTTAAAAGGAGACTCCGACACACTCACCCAGCGCTTCTCGCCCGAGGCAATGAACCTAGCAATTTCGTCTATCAGTTACACCAAACCACAGCACACTTTTCTAAGCTTAGCTTGTTATTGTCTTTCAGGCTGCAGAATAACTCAGGGCAATGGAACGGTTACTGGCACTATAAATGTTTTCAGACACTGAAGCTAGTAATAAGCAACCTTATTTGAATTAAATTACCTCTTTAAGAGAGTCTGAAACCGGATGACTTCATATAATTCATTATGTTTAAGAAGGAGGTTTAGTATGGCAAGTTAAAACCCATTAAATTGCTCTGTAGTTTTCTTGGCTGTGGTTGTTTTTCTTAAGTGAAAGTAATTAAACATAAATATTTACTAATATCCCAGGCTGTGAAACTCTATAGCCAGTAAGAGGAACAAGGAGAACCAACCCAATGTTGGCTTCCTACGCTAATACCCCACGCTGGCTGAAACGTGCCTGCTGGCTTTTCCACAAACAAGGCTGCCGACTTGAAGCTCTGGTGGGGAATTCAGAAGCCAAGCAGTTGAATTTATTTAAACCAGGGGAAGAAAACACTATTCAGATGTGGGGGTTTTTTGCCTTTTTTTTTTTTTTAACACAGAATTGATGTGATGGGCTGTAAGACCATGTCCAAAGACCCGTTCTTTGGAGTGGGTCTTTAGGTGAAAAAGCCAATTTACTTATAGGGTCTTGTTGATGCCAATGGGAGAAGCCCCACTGGGTTGCACAAGTCCTGCATCAAGGCTGTACTTTTGCAAGCACTGTAAATGAACGCAGGCCAACCCCACCACAGAGGCAGCACTGCCTTCTCCTGCCCTGGCCACCCCACCACACTGCTGCTAAGCCATCTCCTTCTGGCCAGCACAAGAACTGCTGTAGCCTTGTGGAGAACTGATACTGGCAAATGCCGACACGGGTTGGTGCTGCCAGCTTAGCTGAAGGTTTCTGTTGCTGTCAAGCAAAAGCTCCCCCTTGCCAGGCTACTGTAAAGCGGGTGAGCCAGGAGACACTGGTAGAGGCAACAAACTCCATTAGTCTAGATAGTACTAACTCCCAATATGTATGTTCTTGAGGGGCCTGTCAGGACACCGGCAAATGGGTCCAGATGGGCTCGGTGTGCCCAGGGAACACCTCAGGGTTGATACTCCAGCCAAAACCACTTCAAATGTGATTTTCAAAGACACATATATGGGACTTAACCTTGCAATAGTAACTCTCTACACCTTTATATTCCATTTGAAACTAAAGAGTTTCTCGTAACTCTTTAGTTACAAGACTTAGTAACAGAATTGAGCAGAGTTAGATTATTTGTGTTCTGTGGTACTTTACTAAGTTGATCTATGGGGAGATTTTGCCCTTTCTACACAGACAGGGTCCACCACATGCTTATAGTAAGAATTGTCTCGCCCAGCATCTGATAAAAAGACTACCATAAGAGACCAAAGTCCTCCTACACTGTCAGAAAAATGCCAGTCTGCTCAGCTTGAAGATATCAATTGCTGGCCCCAGGGCACTACTCCTGAAGTGAGGTGCCATGCACTGTGAAAACAGAGCAACAAAACATTAAAGCAGATGGCGATTAGGGATGGACATATGCCTGATTCTCTGCCTTCTCGGTACCTGCTGCTCACTGTCTCGGTGCGGAGCGGGATGTGAGGGCAGTCAGTGCCTTGCAGCATCCGGCTGAGGCAAGCTTTGCAGAGCTGGGGGTGCAGGAGGGTTTGCCAGCCTCAAGGGGAGATGCACTCGACACAGAACTTCCATCACCTGAGCTGCTGTGGGACACCCTGGGGCCACAGTGGTACCCCTCAATCGAGGGCCCAGTCAAGCAACATGATTAAACATATCATGAAGCTCTAAATGCAAGCAGCTTGACTGGAACAGATGTCAGGCAGAGGAAAAGCTTGAATTACATGGGCAGAGACGGTTTATTAGCAAACTCATCCATTGAGGTTTTTACCTAGAGATCTAGTTGCTGCACATTTAATATTACTGATGCGGCTGTGCTTTTTTAAGGTGAACGACGAACACCGAGTTGTTGCATTCATATTTGCCATCCACATCCACCCAGAACAGACCGTCAAATGTTTGCCTTATGGAGTGCTGAGCATGCAGGCAGAGAAGAGGATTAGAACAAGAGTAATTAATTTGTGGAATAACTTCTTTTTGGTCTTCTGAAGTAACAGCCCTGTAAACTATGTCCTCTGTCCAGCAAGGAGACGTTGCATGAAGAGTGATGCTGTGCTCTTCTCCCCTTCCCTCTGACCCCTCACAAGACACATTACGAGTGTTCAAGTCACCCCTGGACCAGAATTTCTTCGCACCTCCTGTCAAGCAGGGTGGCAGCTTGTGCAAGGCGTGCTGTTGAGACAAATGATGTATTTCAGTCGTGGTTAAGTCCAAAACCTTCTGCAAGAAGGAGCGTGTTAAAAGCTGCTTTAGTCAGAAAGGTGAACTACTAAGCTGCCTACCTTTACAAGACAATAGCTCGTAAGAGCTGAAATTTAGACATTTTCCTTTGGAATAAGCCAGCTGGATCATTTCAGTCTTTTGAGGGGTATAAAGCACAAAGAAACTGCCAAAACAATTTTAAAAATGAGTTCTATACATGGCTAGGAAGCAACCTGTGTGTTCTGCTGGAAGGGATGACCCCACACGTGCCCCCAGCTCTGCCCTGTCAGCTGGGCACCCGTGGCTCCAGACCTTCCTCCTCACCAGGCATCTCACTGATGCGTGTAGCTCATGGCGGGCAAAGCCTTATTTAAAGCAGGGCCCCCGACCTCTTTTGGCAGCACTACAGCAATGGGCTAATTTTTCTACCGATAAGGGTTAATCATAAAAGAGGACATCTGACACTTGCTAAGGCTGTTGGGTATATAGGAAGAAAACCAGTTAAAACTGTACTTATTGAATGAACAAACCCTTATCTAATTTATAAATTAGGCAGCCAGCATGGCCTTCAGCCATATTATCCCAGGCTGAATTTTTCTCGGATTTTTTATCACCGATTCAGTAGAATTTGATACCTGGAAAATTGCCAACAAAAATTCTGATCTGAAAGTGATAATTCAATAGATGGCATGATTCTGTCCAAGGTATTACTAAGCAAATATCAAGAGCCAGGCTTAGTACTTTTATTTGAAATCTGGAAGGCAACTTTCTATAGTCCAAGAGCATAGTCATCTCCCTTCAGCTTTCAGCACACAAAGGACTTCAGAGCTCAAGATGCTCCATTTAGGAGCATGTTCAGATTTTTACCCTTCCTATTCATACAGGAGACAGAAGTGGAGCAACCTCTGGCTGGTTCTCAGACCTGAGGAGTGAGCTTGAGGCTGCCCTAAGACAACCTGTCTCTGTTCCCAGTAAGCGTGGGGACAGGGAGCAAACCTGGTGTGGAGCTGGGCTCTGCACCAGGGGTTCTGTGCTGGGATGGTACAGCTGAGCTATGGACTGCCCCGGCATTGCCAGACAGAAGAGAGAAAATCTCTGCTAAGTCTGTGAAAATAGCCGTGTGTTCATGTCCCAGGCACATTTGGTTCCTAGTGCTGCCTAAGAGAGAGTGAAGCCGCTTTGAGTTTTAGCAAATCTGATGCCAGCAAATTTGATAATTTCTGTACCTTCAGGGATTCTTCTGCAAATTTATCCATTTTATTCTAATTGCTGTGGGCATTTCAATCCACAATGTAATTCAACCGAGCAAATCAAGGAGAAAGATGAAAAGGATAAAACTTTCTTTCCATTGCATCTAATTGGGAGTTTCCCCACAACCTGTGTGGCAGTAATAGGCTTAGAGTCTTATTTGTACAGTAATGCTTGATTTACTTGTTTCTCCCTTTCCTTTCTCTTCCCATGGTGGCACATTATTGTTTCAAACCACTGATCTTTGCTGTGGTCTCTTGTTTCCCACAACTTGCATTGCTGGGATGTTTACTTCCTGGATTTAATTCTAATTTAGCTACTACGCTAATCCTTAAATAAATCGTTTTCAGTTCAGCTCTTTCCCTTAACCCTATACACCAATGTTTACACTAATTTAAATGGACAGGATATTAGATTAAAGTTAATTGAGGGAGTCAACATACTAGTCCAGTTTCTACAGGTTTACACCCCTGAAGAAAATATTGAAAGCAGTCATATAAATTCCCCTTTCTCATAGTCGAGAATGGGGGAGAATACATTTGGAGCATGACCCACTATTAGATTTTGGAAACTCAAGTAATTTGTATCCTATGTTTCTCAAATCATCAAACAATGTAAGACAACATGTGCAGCTAAGGTGAATTCTCTCTCTTACCCATCTGAAGGCTGACAGCTCAGTAAAACTTTCTGAATGTAGCTGAAGAAACTACAAGTTTCCATAAGAGCATATGACAACATATCAAAGTGTCACAATCCATATAGTGCCTCCAAACAATACAACTAAAAGTTAAAAAACCAAACCACTAAACAGCCCCAAAAACAAACACATAAGAGAGTTGGACTAGATAATCCTTGAGGTACCTTCCAACCATAGAATCTATGATTCTATGAAAACCCAAAAAATCCCAACAACTTGAATTAAATGTTTTTCTAAATGGTTTTCTGTAGACAAGATTGAATTTTTAAATGAGCTAGTCTCGTAGTTCAATTTCCTGCTCAGAAGTTTAGACCAATATCTGTCAGTGCAAATTTTCACCTGTAATTATGTGCAAGTATAATCTAGAGCATATAAGCATCTAAGCCAATATAATGATATCTAAGTTATAAAAAAACCCCAAACAATCAGACTTAATACAGACCAAAAAAAACCCCCACAAACCACCACCAAAAAACACAACCCAAATATTTTTATGTCTGAAGATAAGTTTATCATCTTCTAGGTGTGCTGCAAGTTCTAGCTATTTTCTTGCATTGTGAGGGAACGGAAGGCTGTGATGGGAACATTTTTGCTGGTTGGTTTTTTTTTTTCCTGCAATTTAACATTGGCACGAGATAGCAATGTGAAGTAATAGTTTCATTATGTTCTGTATTGCACAAGTGTATAAGAAAGTGGTTTATGAGCATTACTGCAGCTGTGGATTTAATTTCCATCTTCAAGAGTTACAAAAATGCCTAATAATGGAGAGGATGCAGAGCTACATATAAAATAAACATAGTTAATTCTACTCTACAAATTAATACCTATGAAATGCTTCCTTATGAAGAATCAAAACCCACTTTTGACTACGACTGCCTGGAGTTGCCAGAGCTGAAAGCCACTTGGAGTCACATCCTTCTCCTTTTAAACCACAAGCACCTACCTTTCTCTCCTGTCTCCTTGTAATGAGTTGGATGCCAACTGACATCAATTCACAATGTGACCCATCATGAAAATTAGTGGTGAATAGCAGCAAACCAGGTTCTGATGTCCTATCAATCCTCCTGTCCATAGCCTATGAACATATTTATGTAATAAATTCACTCACTGTACTACACCAAATCCCGTTAAACCCTGAAGGCTCTGGTGCAGAAGTTGTAGCTTTTCCCTGCCAGGTAGGTGTTTACGAGCCTGGTAGCACCAGAAGCATTTCTGGAGCCCACAAACATAATTTAGCTGCAGTAATGTGAAATTACGGAGCCTGTCTCGTGCCGACATGTGTTACGCTCAATTGTAAAAAGGAAAAAAAGTTTAACAACTTAGCCACAAAGGAATGTTTATATCTGATTACACTAACTGCTAATTTAATGGTAGTTAATCAGTGGCATGTAATACAAGCTGAGCAGCCCAACGGATTTATTGATGAATGGCATTTAAAGTTGTTTTTAGAAAACCAATGCAGTTATGTTCCACAAGCAGGCACCAAGCCCTGTCAAACCGTACCACGTCTGCTAAAGGCAAATTTCTGCTTCAGTTTACAGCGCTTCAAATCCTGAGTTACTCCAATTTTACACTGAACCAGTGTGTGACCTGCAGGCCCAATCCTGCAACACACAGAGCAGAAACTCTGAGGTTGATACCACTAAGCGCCACGTTGCTGGGAGGGGCTCTGGATTTTAGAGAGAAGCAGGCACCCTCCCGGAGCCTGTGTGCTGCTCCTACCTGCCTCCAGCCACTGGAACAAAAACATACCATAAACAAGAAGGCACCAGGGCTGCAACTTGAGGCTTAAATATTGGAGTGGGATTTTTATTCTTCTTTTCTGAGGTGTGCCTTGTGCTGCTTCACACCAGCTACAGGTATATAGTTTGCAAAGGAAGCATTTCTTCCTCCCGGTGTTGGTGGAGGCTGAGGAGCGGATGCTGCCCTGGTGCGAGCGCAGCACTGGCAGCGGCACAACATCGCTTCCCAGTGTGTGAGCCTGCCCACGCCTGAGCTGAGTGGGGCTAATTTAGGGGAGAGCAAAAGAGAGGTACAGCCTCTTTATCCCCTCTGGCAGGTATTCATTTGCCTGGACGCGCTCTTCACCTCCCCAAACTTGACCCATACAGCTGCCACGCACCACGCAGCTTGTTTTCCTTAGCATGAAATATGAGCAAAGGCAGTCTGCGAAACAGCGCTGGAAGCAGATTCCCATGGAATGAATCCATGCCCAAGATTAAAAAGCAGAGAAAAAGCTTTTGAAAGAAGATCGGACTGAACCTTTTTACTCTCAGAGGCTTCTCCAAGCAGCCACTGCTCCCCCCGCAGAGCGCTGCAGTGTCCAGCTATCCAGCCTCAGCCTCCTGACCCTTTGGCCAGCTGAAATCATTGGAAGTTTTTTTACTCCTGACTTGGCTGGGATGAGGCCAGCTGCCAAGTGAGAGGCATCTGTAAAGGAGTAAAAAGTTGGAAATTATGTCAGTTATTTATTAATGGGAGACAGTTTACTGAATGCTGCCAAAATTTGAGAGCTTCTGTTTCTTTGCAAGCTTCAGTTCCTTCTTGTGTAACCATCAGGAATGTGTCCAGCATTGCCTATTTCATGAGCAATTTTATCATTTAACTAGAAGATTTCAGATGCAAGATGGTGAGTTTTCAGGGTGTTAGCAATGGCCACATGAAGAGAAGGAAGAGAGAAAAAATACTGTGGTTGGAGAGACCTGCCAAATGAGGTACCTTGTGACCCAATGTTGTAACGATGGGGTGTTTGAGAAGGGCTCACTTGGAACATAAAACCCAGTCAAAATGTTGATACCATATTAAATTCACCCCAATGACATTATTGCAGGGAAAACAGAAAAAATGAGCATAGCAGTAATTTCTTGTTCAGAATTAAGTGTAAGCCAACCCTTGCAAGGGGGAGTTCATTAAATCACCTCTCAGCTTGAGGGCAAATGTGGGGAGCTCCAACAGGCTTTCAGTTCCTGATGGAAACAGTCAGCTATGCTAAACAAGTTGCACCCTCCCAGAACAATTTATTTATTAATAAAATCTGCCATTAACATTATAACTCATGTTTGATCCTGCATGACACAAATATAGAGGTGCACATCTGAAAGTAAAAGAAACAAGACAGGAGACATGGAAGAGTTAGATCTATCAGACATGAGAGCTTGGATGGAGAGTTTCCAGATGACCATCCCATAATGGGCATATGAAGCAGCTGATGGAGATTATTAGTAAGAAAGACATGCAAATTCTGTGTGCATCCTCACAAAACTCATTTGCTACTATCTTACTTGGTAGCCTCAGTGCGGCTGGTGTGTGCATGGACATGGGTGCTCGCAAAGGGTTGGAAGAGGTGGAATAGGATTCCTCTGCCTTTGCCTTAATCACCAAGAAGTCAGATATCTAATGCAAGCTACTTATCTAGGCTCCGTCTGTAATCAACAATCCATAGATGAACTGGGATGAGACACTGCTTAGATGTTTCTTGCCTATTTCCCTGTCTAGTTGGAAGAACCACCCTCAGGAGATGCCTCTTCTCTCCATCAGCTGCTAAGGGTACATAGCTAACTAGCTTCAGCTCACTTAGCTGCCTGGCAGTAGGTGAAATAATCCTCTTCTGGATGGGTGTTGCTCAACCCTGTGCCCTTTCTCATTGCACTTCTCCCTAGGGTCACAGCTGAGAAAGCACACAGGCAGCTGCAGGCCCAGAATCGAAATAAAGCCAAAATGCCTTTGGAGTTAAATGTCAAATGCAAACCTAACTGCTGGGGTGCACCAAAGAAATACACATAGACCTGAGGGTTTAGGCATCAAGCTTGTGTTTTCCAGAAGTGAGAAGTGTCTGAATCTCCCAGGATCCACTCTTGCCCACCACGGGGCTAAGCTCACCAGTAGCATCAGGGCAGTCAGCACCTTTCTTGATGGGTTTGCTGGGACCAGAAAGATAAGGAAGTTAAAGACAAGCTTTCTCCCTGGTCTTCCCTCTAACTGGCAGCACCCATCCTGGGAAAGCACAGGAGCAGAGGTGGTGATCATCAGGGAGCCGAGGCCAGAGACATCCTTTGTTTTGGGATGAATCCCATAGGGACGGACCCTGGCAGCTCAGATTAGCAGGAAGATTGCTGAGAACAGCAGGACAGAAACCCATCGTCTTCCACGGCCTTACAGGAACCAACTGATCCATGGCCAAGAAACTTTATAGTAGCATTGCAAATGCTTATCAGTGTTGTAAAGGAGGCAAATAGCATTGCTCATCCAGGGTGGGAGACCAGAGCATACAGGTCTGTCAGAGCAACCTATGAAGTAATTTAGGAGAGAAACACTTGGATTAAGTTAACCATAGGAGTCTTTGCCGTACTGGAGCTGGAATCAGCTACCCCGGGTGAAATGCACTACAAACCTGTGATTGCAGCTGAAATAAATACCAAGAAATGCTTACAAACAGGTCTTCTGTGTCCCCTGCAGATGGAGACAAACATCAGCTCGGACCATTCACTTTGTTTTCAGCTCTTTCCCATCACCTGGCATTCACAATATGCCAGGCTAGTTCCCCACGCTGTGTATTTTCAAACAGACCATTAAAAAGTTATGGCGCTGGTCACTTCTCAGGCAAGAGGGAATGCTCTGTACATAGGAGGGTTTGTTACTTGTTTGTTTCCAGAGCAGAATTTTTATTTCTTTCCAGCTCTGCAAATATAAAAAAGCAGCAGTGGTAGACACAGACTGTGCTGTGGAATTTGTTGCTGGTCTGGTATAAACAGCCCGTCCTGTGTATTGACCTAATGTAAACAGCCAGTAGCCTATATAAACAACCAGCAGTCAAGCTCAGGCTAAATGAAGCCTCGAAGTATATTTGAGCAGCGAGAAATCAAACACCAACACATATATTTCCAACTTGCACACTGTTGTTCCTCTACTTGCCAGAAAGAAGAAATTTGTAAAAAAAAAAAAAAAATAAATTCTAAGTCTGGCATCACACAGTTTGCAGTTTCCCCAAAGAGCGGGATTGCCAGGGGAAGTTGCTGCTGTCTCGGCCCTTCCTGCACCCTTGGCTGGGCATGTCCCAAAATCAGGGCTTCCAGGGGAAGGAAGAACACAGTGGCTGGGGCCAAAGGAGCCTCAAGGGGGCACAGGTTCAGCCCCAACATCCCAAGAAGGATTCTGCAAGCTTTAAAACTTCCCATTGGAAAAAAAAAATAAATTGCAGACATTCTTAAAGAAATATGAAATATTCTTTGAAATTCAGTTCACAGATCACAATTAATCTTTACTGTTGACTATATGGCTATTTTGCTGCTTTACCAAATACCAATACCAAACTGAGATGGAATTAAATGGAAATGGTGAAAGAGATGGAAGAGGATGCAATGGACAAACATATAAGAGGGCTAAAAGGAGGACCCTCATATAGCTATACTTAGTAACAACAGCAAAAAATAATAAATAGATGCAGTTATTTCATGTGTCTGAGAGTAACTGCAGAAAGAAAGCAGGCCTTTTATCTTGAAGTAATCCATCTGACTTCAGCCCACCTTGGCAGATAGCTGTTTGCTCTCCAAGGAGAAAGGAACCAGATGGTTCTCATATTTCTAATGGCTGCGTATCTACATGACAAACACCATCTCAGAGGTTAGCAGGAAGCTTTATTAGTGCATGTGGGGGTGAATAATTAAGAGAACATGAACATTTTTTTGTCTTTTTGGTTTTTTCCTCTTCCCTCCTTTCTCCTCCTCTAAGCCAGTCTGGGATGGGAAACACCCTCTCAGCAAGGGCAACACATCAGACAACAAGGCTGCGTTTGCACCCTCATAGGGTGGATGGAGAACTCTGGTTTGGTGTCAGTTCAACACTTTTCACTAAATAGATTCATTGCAAGTGTACAGAGATGGTCCAAAAAACAAGCTGCCTAATGAAACCATGCATCATGCAAGACTATTGACTCTTTGCATCCACACCAAAAGTAAAAAAAATCAGGCACAATTCAGCCTGAGGTGAGCCCTGCTGGGGCATAATGCATTAGTTTTCTGTATTGCTGAACCATGTAATGAATCCCAGGGTTGGTGCTAATGCAAAACCAGTGGTGATGTGATAAATGGTTTAACTGCTCATAAAATGGTGGCTAACCACCTGTCCAGTTTTTATCAAGCAGAGGGAATTTAGCAGTAGTAATAAAATCATACTATATTAAGCTACAGTGGCTAGCTCTAAAGAAAAAAAGAGAGAGACAAAATAAAATTTAAAGTTAATTAAAATAATTGTTTACAAATAAGGACTTGGAGGGAAAAGCAGGTGGAAGTCTTCCCCTTACAATCCTGAAATAAGTCCTCATTCAGAAGAAGGTTTTTACAGTAAAAAATGACACTTTACACTACTTTAAACTACCTTTAACTCTGTTTAACTATTTATAGGAATTGGTTGGAGTGACTGTTAAGGTTCCGTTTACCCTGAAGCCTGTCAGGATACCCTGCCTGAAGTAACTGCTTTGATTATGAAAACAAGATTTTTGCCTCAAATTGCTGTGCTATGTGTAAAGAAAAGCTCTAGGTGGCTTTTGAGGATGGAAACTTGGGTCCACCCCACTTAAGTTACATTTTTACAAAAATTAAAAATAAAATGCAGCATTAAAATAAGCTTACATAAATAACCAGTGAGGGGAAAAAAAAAGTGCAATTCCTTAGCAAATATGAAGCCTCAGAAGCAGAATGGTTACTACCAGAACATTAGAAATAACAACAATCCTTAGGACTGCTTGGAATTTAACACAGAAATATTGCTACTCAATATTGTGGACTATGCAGTGCTTTCTGTATCAGCACCCAGCTGATACCCAACCCCCGTACTCAGAAAAATAAATTTGTGTATAATTATGAGATTCTGTGGTCTCCTGCATCACTTCATATGTATCAGCTAACCCTTATTTTGTTAAAAATGTCACATACTGAATCACAAGATCATTAGTTACTAAGAGAACTTTGCATAGCTTCATTGCTTAATCCTCTAACCCTCCCACCGTAATTCTTAAACCACAAGTGAGGACAACTGACAGCATCAAAAGTGCCCACAGAGCTTCAGAAGCATCATGTAGTTTATATAAAGCTACATTTTTCCAAAAATACTAGTTATAATTAAGACCTCTATCATGAAATTTAAGAAGCAAAAAAATAAATAAATTACATAAACTCTTACCATCAATAGCTCAGTTCCTCAAGGCCAGAAAAGTAATAAATTATGTATCCCTGCAAATACCTACACTAACCAGAAGATAACCACTAATAGATCCTAACTCCTAGAGGGCTCTGCCAATGGGTGTTTAAATTCAAATCTGTTAATTACAGCTGCTACCTATTTCCTCTACAGCACTAAAGACAGCAAACTACTGGGAGACGGTAATGATGAGGGTCACCTGAGAAGAGGTGTTCTCCTAGCAGGCTACACTTGGAAAAAATTTAGAAAAACTCATCAACATCATTCTGAAGAGAATCTGAGTCTGAAAACCTGCATTTTTTTTTTTTCAGAAAATAACTTACCTTGTGTGTGTGTGTGTATATATATATATAAAAAGATAATTCATTTTCCTTACACACTTTTTTAACATTAAAAAGAAATGGCCTTTGATTAGTTCTTTGCCAAAGACTGGTTATTTCAAGAGAACTCGGGAGGGGAGCAATCAAGTGATATGTCACTGTTCCCTATTGACAGGTCACCGTGGCCATCATCTCCTCAGTGCTGCACTTGTCCTTCCACACGGGTTCTCTGCAGCTGCTGGAGGGACGGGTACTCCAGTGCCAGCTGGGTTGGAATCCTGGGCACTGACATCCCTCACTCAACTGGCACCGCAAATAATTACTTGCGAGCACAACAGGGCTGCTTAAAGCTGTCAAGGGCAACAGTCTTCACGGTTTTCCATGGATGAGTTAAATCCTTTAAAGGTCTCAGATGAGCAGGGACACAGCTAAATATATGTTGTATCAATATAAACTGTGCAAGTGAATAATTCTGAGTAATTTGCCTGGGATTATCTACTTTTACTACTCGCACGTTATGGAAAGGATAAGGACAATCTTGCCATTGGCTTCTTCTAGACTGGTGGGGGTTTGTGCATGGGTTACTAAATGCCAGTGTTCACCCTAGGAAGGTCAGTGTTTTGGCATCACCAGGGCTTATAGAAGTAGCCTGTCCAAGCTGCAGTGCAGGCTGAGCTGGTGGTAGCTCTCGAGCGTCCTTAGGAGAGGACAATATATGCACCGCTGTACTCATTAATACTCACTGGTTTAATAAATTCACAAATTAATAATATTGCAGTGATTGAGCAATGCATTCCATTAGAAGCACAGGGGTTTGAAGATTTCTGTCTCCACCTTTAGGAATCAGTATTATGTTCTTTTGCATTCGTGATTCCAACAGCTTCAGCATGATGGATGTGAAGCAGAATGTAATTTAAAAGGAGAGGCTAAGTAGTATGAGACCAGGAATAACTGAAATTAAAGCTTCACTAGAAAAGCTAAATTATCATAATTAAACTTGTTTCAGAGTATGATGGATGTTTTTGATTTGCATAGACAGCTCTGTGAGCATACATCTGGCAAATACCAAACTACCGTCCAGAAAATGTCAGATGCTTTAGATTAGGGATTATATTTTCAGTCTTTCTTCAGTTGCCTTGCTATACATACCCTTTCAAGGCAGTGATTTGCCAGTTGCCATTAAATCCTATTTAAATACTCTCCATATCTAACAGTATCACCAAAGGAAAGCTGAGTACTGAAAACCACCCTGGCCCATTGTGACTTTTTCCTCTGGAGAGCCTGTAAATGCCAGTCTTGTGGCAGCAGCACTCAGCTCTGTAGGGGACTTTTGCAGAACAGTTGTGTTTCTAACAGTTCAGATGGTTCAGATCTGGTCACGTATGTATTGTTTCAGGGATTTCAATGACTGATCTAAATCTTGAAACTCTATGCTGAACATGATGCTTGTCATATGGCAAAGGAGCAGAGACTCTTTTTTATTATTAGTAGCAGCCTGTACAAGCACGAGCCAAGTCCGGTCAGAGATGCTGATCCCCACCCAGCATTGCTGAAGATTACATTTGCCTGCTGTTTTTTACATTACCACTACTCCATCCTTCATTTCACTCAGTTGTGAATGATGGGCAGAAATGGACAATGCACAAGGGTTTGGAGTGTGGATTTTAAAACGTGGGAAGAAAGGAAATGATATATCTATGGGTACTCCCTCAGAGGTCTCGGCTCTAAGTCTGAGCCTGACTCTAGGCCCTCTCACAGAAGAGGGACTCTGAGCACCATGGCCTTTCTGGCAAGGAGGCTGAGGGAGGCAGAGATTACAGCACTTGGTTTACACTCCTGGAGAGACAGCTGATTTTCACTTGGCAGATATGTGGGGCATTAACACAAGTCTGGCCAACACTACCTGCCTGCCTGGGTCTTCTGCCTTCAGTGCAAGGAAGTAAAGATATGTTTTGATCTAATGATATACATGCATATGTGTTTATACATACACATACGTATGATTGATCCATTGTTTTCCTTGTGTATAAAACACTAATTTTCAAGCCTAAGCTTGATCCTTTTTAGCGGGCCTTCTGTTTCATCCTCTGAGGAGTCCACGTTCTCCTCTGAAACATTTTTCTTCAAAGAACATCATCTGAATGTGTACATATTTATGCCTCTCACTATATATATTTGTGTGTGTGTCTCTCTCCATACATATATTTAAATGGTCCTAAGTACCTGTTGTCAGTTCTTTAGCCGATGTGCAGCACCAACGTAGGCAGTGGAAAGAAATTTGTACTATCTCGTAAGGATCAGATTGTTATATATGTAGCTACAAATTCATCTTACTGAATTTTATGTTTATAGGCCTCCTATCATCTAATGATGATATATCTGAATAGATATAACGCTTTGAGATAATAAGGTTAAGCTGCTACACTGAGGAATGCAGTATAAATCTAGATGGGTAGAAAAAAGAATGGGAGTAGTGATGTTTTACAGTTTGTGGAAGACAAGAGAATATACATCGGTAACTTATGAAAAAGCCATACAAAGTTCCAGGTTCAAAAACTAGTATTCTTGCTCAATTGCCTGTCTCGTTTCAACCTATTTATAAATGCTATTCGTGTGTGTGTCTGCATTAGTCCCTTTGGAGAATAATCTTTAAAAGGTCAGTGTATTCACGTGATAGTAATACAATATGTTTAAAAATATTTAATATTCTGCTATCCATAGGAATAGGTCATTCTGATGGTAAACATCTCAAGCAAAGCAGGTAAATTAGATTTTGCTGAGCTGGCAAGATACATCCAAAAATTGGAATTTTTTGGGAGATAGGCTCAATGAAGGTTTTGTACCTTAAAATTCCTTTTATTTATAGCCTGTGATTTGATCACACTGTTGGATACCAATTATTCCAGAAGTTAATGAGCTGTGTAATTTCCCATAAAACAACAATCTCATGCAAAATATGTTAGTAAAGGAAACACTATAATTGGGAGGAAAGGGTGTTTTTTTCTCCATAAAATAAACAAAAGGAAATTATTTCAAAGCACTTTAAAAAAATTATGTATAGTTAATAATTAACTATGCAAAACTGGTCAGCATGGGATAGATTCTCGAAGGAATGGTGGAGTGAGGAGGGAAAAAATCCTTAAAGTTCAACAGAGAGTGAATTACATCCAGCAAAAGCTGTCGCCTGGACTCTGAAGACTCTCCCAGGAAGAGCAGGATGCTATGTAAAAATGCTTTCCATCTTCTCCCATGACCTTTCGGGCCACAGGTCTCTCACAGCTGCAGCTCCTTCCTTTCTTTGAAAAGGAACTACCATCTTCCCTACTTGACAGATCCAGACTGGAGTCCATCTGGTTACTGCAAGACATGTTTTTTGCTGTGCCCAAGGTGAAATAAAGCACATCTGGGAGAACATTTTCTCAGCTCGCCTCCTACCATGAGCAGCTCTGCACCTGCTCACTGGAGCTGTGGAGTATGTACCATGAGCAGTGCCTGCAACCCAGTACTGGAAATAGACCATTCAGCCTTTGTTCAGAATACCTTACTCTCTATCTGGGCATTTTTAAAATAGTAAATTATACCCATCATTGCCATAGGGAAAAATAACCAACTTTCTTCTCTGGGTAACTTCTGGGAAGGGGCTTGAGCTGAAGGTGCTGAGAAGAACAGAATGCCCAGAATAAAGATAATTTCTCCATTCAAATGGCACAGACGAAAATATTCTTTCAAACACCTCATTATTCCTTTTAAGGTAACATTTTGATTTGAAACATCTGTGAGTTCTTGAAACCTGACTGAACCTGACATTCTCAACCTTTGGCAACTGTCTTATGCCTGGCATGTATTTGTGCATATGTCTGCCTTGGGGGAAAAGCAAGGAAGGGCTGAGCATATTCTGGTAAAGTGGGACCCCTCTCCAAACTCCTTCTGGGTGTAGGGTACCAGCAACATCTCTGTCCTTCTCTCTGTGGGCAGTCCTGATATCCACGCAGAGTAGGACTGGGTCCACACAAAGTTTGAAGAACCTATGCTATACCTCCAAAACGATTTTCAGACATAATTTCTGCCATTTCCCCCAAAAGAGGCCATTCCCTTTCTTTACCACTGCTGGATGGCAGATCCAGGCTGAAGCCCATCTGGCTGCTGCAAAACCATATTCCTACATTTCATTTCCAAACAAAGCAGGTATCTTCTCTACCAGCATCAGCCTTCTTTTCCAAGATTGTGAAGATTTTGACTGCAAGCAGAAAAAATCCCCCAAAGCCAAACAAAAAAAAACCAAGCATGAATTACCAAAAAAACCCCAAAATAAACAAACCCCAAAACCCTCACAAAACTTGTTTCTAACACAACAATAATTTAAAACCCTACAAAATCAGGGCATTTCTGAATAACCAACTAGACTTGTCTCTGGATAGCATAAAGGCATGCCTACTACTAGGTCTTTGTATAGAAATCCTTAAGAAGTAAAAGATATATTCTCAGCAAAATAAAATGTTGTTGGCTCTTTAAGCCTTAGTGGGAACTGAAAATGTCAAGCTTATACCTGTTAGGCATCATTTAAATTGAAATATGGACCTTCCTCAGTCTTCAAAGTAATGCACTTCAGGTGATAATGATGGATTAACATTGAGAGAAAATGATCTAGCAGCCCGTTAGTTACTTTTTTCAACTGAGTGGGAGCACACCAAATTTTTCATCGATCTGCCAATTGGAGACAGCTGAGAAATGACGACTGTGCTTACTACAGGGTTCGTACATAAATATTCACTGATGAGCACATTAAAATATGGGAAAGCAGAGGAACAGTTTGTTCAAGTTCTGCTGCGTTTAGATTCATGTTCAAATAGCTATATATTTCTAAACAGTGAGGGTTTACAAGTTCAAAGAGTTTCCCCCTTCACAGTCAAGTTTCTTATAAGTTTCTTACAAGTTTCTTACAACATCACACAAACGCATTTTACAAGGCAACTCCGTTACTCACAAGATTAATTCAGTGCCCTTTAAACTGTGGGAGTCGCATTCAAATGTGGTTTAGATTAAAGTGATTTAGCATTATTCCAACATCCAACAACATGAATGTATGTTTTCAATGGATGAATCTGAAATCAGCTGTTCTGCATTGTTAAGCCTCTTACAACAAGCTGTCTGGATTGCTGACTGCTCAGCACCCCAAAGGGACAGATTGATCTCTGAACTCTGTGGCTGACTCCTATTTAGAGTTCCCAAGCATCTACTGTTCATCTGAGCAGCCCTCAGACAAATAGGACAATTTACAGAAATCAATAACAAGCAATTCCAGACAGCGGCAAATTGGAGATAACTCTCGCCTTAGACGGATGCAGAGACCGTAGCTGTACCCTTTGCTTCGTGAAATGTGGCATGTGCTACACAGCCTGAAGTGATGCTATGAAGAGTATGTTCACTTGGGAGTGCAGCAAAAAGCCCACGAATGTACACGGTGATACACCCTAGCAGCAGCAAGAACAGAGGTGCAACAGTAAACCCTTCATAATGTTGTTAGTCATAAGTAATAAAGTAGGAACAAAAGGGGGTTTCTTTATAAGGGGAACAGTTAGCTTTTCCACTTCAGAGACCACAGAGAGATGACTTTTGTTACCTGGAGCACTGAAATGTGCAGGAAATGGGGCTCCGTGGATCACTCAGGCATTAAGCCTGTGAACCTGAGATATTTGCCAGAGAGACAAGTAAAACACACGAGAAAATAAATGTAATTCAATAACTTCCCAGAAGAGAGAAGCTTTGCCTCTGCTCATCAGTGAAACCTAACAGTAATAGCAGGTGCACAAAAAGCAAATCCACCACATGTGTAAATGTGAAGCGGGAACACCTTACTGATGAATTTGGGTCAAAATATGAGAGGGAGCCCTTTAGATCATTAGTAAACAAACTCATGAATGTGTTGATAAATCAGTGATTGGCATTCAAGCTGGTTTTTGTTTCAAGGAGTCCTATTACCTGCTATCATTGTCTACTGAGGTGAACTCCTATTTATTAGTTCAAATGTAAGCAGCCACAGAGTTGCTTACTACAGTTCCTGTGAGTCAGCTTGCACATGACTGAGAATGGAGGATTTTTCCAGCAGGATGTTCCAGCACTGTTTACATCACAACTTGAGGGGTCCCACCAGCATTCATGGTCCTCTGGGTGCCTCAACCAGGTTTTTCAGGGCTCTGAAAAATGAAGGCAACAGATAAATCATGAGATAAAATATATACTGGAGATCCACAGTGGCTACAATAGCTCAAAAAAACCCCCAAAACTTCTGAGGCTACAGGACAAAGAAGCAGTCTGTCTTTTGTCAGTATCCATTAGCACAGATGACATTGAAGATGACTAGTAAGAAACAGCTTTGCTGGACGTGACAGTAAGGGATTTCCAGCAGGTAAGTCAGTGATTGCACCGCACTTCTGAAACTGGACTTTCACCCAACCTCTGTGCTTCACACAGATTTTCTCCGTGCAGATGCGAGAGATGTGCACAAGGCTGACGGGGCCAGGCAAAGGTGCTGGTGTTCTGATGAAGCCTGTGGTGAAGCTCAGAGATGAGGTGTCTGATCCACCAGAACAGGTGGGAGCATGCTACATGATTCAATGCAAAGATTCTTTCTGTAGACCTAGTTTGGCCTTTTAATGCACTGGTTAATAATTAATGGCAAATGAGTTTCTAGTGAATAATAGAGAGTGAATAGAAAATAAAGGTAAGCTGTAATGAAGCAATAAAATGTGACTTCTTATCTGACAGGAGGGGAAGCTTGGTACTCTGTCCTTTACTGCTGTTTTTCCCAAATGCTGGATTTTTTTCCTGTGGAATGAATGATTTCAAATCAAACTAAGGGGAAAGCCACAGACAGGCCACCCAGGATCTCTTTTTGATTTCTCAGGAGTGTCCTTTGAAACAGAGTTTCAAATTCTCATAATCCACTCTAGGAGAGATAGGATGATGGTTTTGGCCACCAGCTGCCATACCTGAGTTGTTGGCACTGGTCTCAGTGTCTGGCCTTAGGAGAGGTCAGCTGGAATGCAGTTGTGAAAGCTGTTAGCAGAACCAAAAGATGGGCCGCTTTTACTTTAGGGCAGGAGTTTGGGTCCTCCATGCCCCAGGACACCACAGCCTGATGTTTCATGGCTCCAGAGAAGGGGCAGAGGTGAGGGAAGCAACAGTACAAAGTCACCAGGTGGAATATGGGCATTTACCATGTGGAAGGGAAGACCACTCTATCCTTCAGGGGATCAGTCAGCTGCAGGATAGAGGAGACTGGAGACTTGATTTGTCCCTTTGGCAGGGTGTACTGGGACGAGTTGTACCAGGGGGGTTGTAAAAGTTAGCCAGCAGTGAAATGTGGTCCAGGCACTTGACACTTTATGAAAGCAGGAGATGGTCACTGAAGATCTACAGCTCTGAAGATGTGCAAGAGGTGCTTATGCTGAAAACAATCAACACAAATACCTTTTGTACATCCTCAGATCTACAGAGGCTGACAGCTACCCCATTTTCAGGTGCATGCTGCCCATGCCCACCAGCCCTGGGACCTCCATTCAGAGGCTCAAGGAGAAGACAGCAGATTTCTTGAGTTTGTGCTGAAGAAGCATCGTGTGCTGCTATTTGCTGTGTGCTCTGGGTCAGTATGTCACTGCTCTTGCGATGGTTTGTGGTTATTTACTTGGGGAGAGGAGAACCAATCTCCCACCACAAAAAAAACATACTCTTTCAGGAGTAATGGCAACACTTTAATCATGCGATGATTCAAAAAGGAGACCACAGCCCATTTGAAAAAAAAAATTGCCACCTAAGCTCACCTGTGTTTCCGATAGAGACAGGCTGATGAAAGGATGGGGAAAAGGAGTAACAGCAAGCCCAGGACTATACTAACGACCATGAGTGTGAGTGAAAGGCAACAGCCTTGCTCAGTGACGAAGATAACACAGGTAATACGAACTGGAGCTGAGGGGCTAGCTGAGCACCGCAGAGGGGAGCAAGAACTGCAAATGCAGCCCATAGCTCTCAGTTTGTTACGCTAAATTGCCCCACAGATGTGAGCACACTTCTTCAGGACTTGCCTGTGACACTCCCAAGGGTTGAAAGAAAGAAGCTGAGCTCCAGCTGTGACTGAAACATTAGTTTCTCTAAGAATAGCGATGGGAATCAAGAACACGGTTAATTTCTCCTTATCAAAAACTTTCCTCAGATTTGATACAGTAACTTAACTCTGCTCTCATACTTCCACTCCCACCACAGGCACCAGGCCAGACCTTCTGGGGCTGATCAACTGTTGAACTTTCAGAGTAGATCTTGCTGGAACAGCATAGGACAGTCATTTTGATATGCTGGAAAAAGTCACAGACTTGAACAGTGATAAAATATGCCTCTGTGGCTGGGTCTGTGTTTGCATTTTTGTTCAGATTTCTTACCATGACTTTCCCTCACCCCTGGGTCACTCCACTAGCAGTTGCAACAGTATTAGTACTTTTGTAGACCACCAAACTGTTCACAGCTGGTGCCTTATCGCACGGCTGCTTTTCCTGTTTTTCCCATCATTATAACTAACGCATCTCATGTGCAGAATTGGATACCTTCAATACACAGGGTTCGAACAAGTTTTGTAGCTCCCATGTTTCTAACTGTCTAGTTTCTTCATGAAATTACCACATTTGAAAACCTTTGATTTCAAAATGAACGTGAAATGTGGCCAGCAATAAGTACTACCCTGAAATAATAAATAAAACCTGTGTGGTAATGACAGTCTTGTTCTTCCCGGCTGTTGAATATTCCTGTGGGAGTCAAGCAAGCATAAGTTAGAACAGCCTTAAGGCAATTCTAATATGCACCTAAAGAAGGTAGATGGGTCCAATGGCTGGCATAGGAACAGAGGAATTTTAGGATTACCATAGTTACTGTTTACTCACCATCCCTGGCCCTACACAGAACACTGATCATGTGGAACTAGGGGTGAAAGCCAGAAAATTTAATATGGAATTGAATTATGGCTAGCAAGGAACAAGCATCAGAAGTTTGGCAATTAGTTCAGTTTGCACAATCTCCTCAAAATCCAGCTGCTTAGCAGAATTATCCAAAGTAAACTATCGCTGGTATTCCTTCCTTTTATCAAAAAACATATATATAATTAAATAATAAAAAAAATTATCATTGTGTGCAGATTTTGTTCCTGTTTGGATGTACTTGTTGATTTTCACCCTAGAAAACTTCTCAATTCATAACACAGCTATGGATCATTTTTTTTCATACATTTTAACTTATATCATTATGCCACCCATTAAAAAATAGGCATTTGTCCTGTGCCTAAAACATGTCAAGTCCTTAATGCAATACGAATTGTGAATTTTTTTCATACGTTTTAACTTATATCATTATACCACCCACCAAAAAATGGGCATTTGTCCTGTGCCTAAGGTTTATCGAGCCCTTGATGCAATAACATAATCAATATGTTCTATTGGATAGAGGACACACAAACAAGGAGAAAGTTACTAAATACAATTTTTTTTTTAAAAGGCACGTGTAGACAAAAGCAATGAGAAAAGACTTTGAATTGTATTATTTCCACATATTGCCCTAAACTGTCTTACATTGGTATGTGTCTGAGTCCTGGTCTGACAAGAGGCTGCTGAACCTTGGAAGACCTGAGGCTACTTTTAGCTTTGAATTTCAATTTAGAAATGAAATCTGACCCTGAGCAAGTTTCACCTGGTTTCAGGTTTCGCTGGAAAAAGGGGAAGCGGATGAGGAAAGACAGGTAGCTGTCAGGAGACAATTACAGTGACAGAGGTGAGGTGGTGAGCAGCAGCGTGTCCCTACCGCAAACAGAAAAGCATCCCCAGGTGAGGAGCATCCGTATCCCTGAGCATACGGTGCTGCTGCGACTAACAGGAATGAGCAGAAATTTGGCTCAGTAAAGTGGTTTTGATGGTCTTTAGCCAAATGTCTGTCTGTAGGTGACCTTTCTAAATGGTGGGAGAGACAAACCGCTTCTTCCCTGTAGCGCGTTGGAAGGCGTAGCCAGGCTCTGCAGAATTTCCCACAAATATTGTCTGCCCCGCAGCCCCGTTCCAGAAAAAGTTATGGGATGATAAAGTATTTGTCCCATAGCAAGATAAATGCACAACAGCTGGAATTCGAGGCCTGGCACCAGAGGGCTTTTGCCAACAGGCCAAGGAAAAGTGTGCGAAGCAAGTGGGAATGAAATTACATGCCTCGTCTGTCCACGCTGTGTAAGAGCATGGGGCCAACTAACCCGGAGTGATAGATCAGTAATTCGTCATTGTAAGGGAAGCAGTTTACAAAGAGCACCGCAATCCTTGAAAGATGCGTAACACATTGATTGAATTCTCCAAATAATGTTTTACCAGCGAGAAAAGCCCAAGTGAGATTTAATTATATACCCCCCTCAAAAAAAAAAAAAAAATCATTATTACAGCTGCTTCACTCTGCCCTTCACAATTGCTGATTTTTATCAGCAGATTAAAATGCTTCTAGCTGAAAGGCTAATTAACTGATTCCATGTTTTCTGCCTGTCCTGATCACAGGGAAAATCTACAATCTAAGGGCAGCACAGTTATAAGTGACTGGAAGGATTACTGCCTGTGCTGTGTGATTTCCAAGGAAAGAAGATGTGTTGGCCTTCATCTCTCCATCCCGCTATCTTACATTCACGCACTCCAAAGCTGCAGTGTCTGTCCTCAAGCTGATAGTGTTCCTTTGTCACAAGCTCTCCCCACTCCTTGATAAACACTTTCTCTCTCTTCTCTCCAGGCAGAGATCTTATTCTTAGAAGAATTCAGTTTTAAACACAGAAAAGGCTAGGAAGAAAACTGCTTTTGCAGTATGGCAGGTCATGCTGCAGCCTTTCGGAGAAATACTTGTGCTTATTACCATAGCACCAGAGCACTACAGGCACAGAATCACACCCCAGGGTCTCTCTCTGCACTAGCAGCTTTTATTAGGCTTCTATATTTTCCCAACTATTTTCCAGATTTGACTGTGTGAAAATCTTATGTCCGTGAACCAGACTAAACGCAGAGATGACAGGGGTAGATATTTTTCTACACCCTTTAGTACTCCCAGTGAACCATCTACATAATTATAAAAAAATATCTAAAAACGTCTAATTGTGTAACAGTTCACGAATTCACACATTAACAAAACTTCTTTCTGGCAGACAGAGCACTATGCACATTTTAGACTAGCATTTAGTTGTCCATTTGTATTTATATGCACGTATACACTCACACATATCAGTCCAAAGCACTCACAGCCTTCATAAAAATATCACCGTTTTTAATTTTGAGGAATAATTTGCTTCATTTTTACTCCAGTTTCCTTCTTCTTTTTTTTTTTTTAACTTCCTTTTTTTATTTTCTTTGTTTTTACAATGGTTGCATTTATAGCACAGAACATCATCTTCAGTGAAAAATCGGAAAGCTCCACAAAGGAACGCTCTGGATTAAGTCATACAAGCTTTTGGCTTAACAAATTAAGGCCTTGTGCTGCACATACTGTATTTCATGTTCTATGTGCAGCAGTGGGTCTGCAAAATGTGTGAAGTCAAGCATGAATTTTGATAGTTTAATATTAAAAAAGCCAGATCCTTAGTATGTATTGCACAACATTCATTGAAACACGATCAATACTCCAGCGGTTTGGAATAAGGTCTAAATCAGTTGTGTATAACCTGTCTAAACATGTATATATAAAATATATACAAAATATACATATACATATATATAGTACATATAAATGTTACGCATAAATAATATAAGAAGCTGGAATAATATTGATATTTGATGGATCTGGCCATTTCTGAGTTTTTCAAACTATATTATTCAAAGCAGAACCCAAGCTGGATGGCTTTTACTTGGCAGATTTGTGACACATGTTCTGTACAAGTAAATAAATAATTGGACTGCATGAAAAAATTTGCAATATAGAAGCCTGAATTTTCCCTTATACGTGGGAATAAGCATAAATTTTTCTTCCCTTATTATTTTAAAGTGAGAGTGTGGCACAACAGCATTTGGCAAGAGAGCTTTTGTCACCTGATGGTGTCTCGGTTTGCTGGAGCAGAGCACAAATTTCCAGGCACCCTCAGGCTTCCATCATCTCAAATTTGACAACTTGTGCCAACGGCCCGTCCCCCAGATACCCATGTGTGGCTGCCCTGGCTGGCTGCTCAGGGGGAGGGCAGGGGGGCTTTGCACAGCCTGGGCTACCGTCAAGCCAGGTAAACTCTCAGCATGGTACCTGGCCAGATAACACATCCCTCCCAAAAATTCCCCCGAAGTAGTTCAGTGCTTATCACAGATCAGCGAGCATCCCATACAGCCGAGGGATTGGGTCATGGCTTACATGAGTGTGTAACGTAGAGGTAACCAAATCCAATGTGTTCCTGTGTGACCTACTGTAGGTGATCCTGCTCTGGCAGGGGGGCTGGACTGGATGATCTTTCGAGGTCCCTTCCAACCCCTGACATTCTGTGATTCTATGCTCCCAAGAGCCCCAGCCCAGACAACACTGATGGGAGGACTGGGAAGGATGTAACTGGCTTCACAAAAACCCTGAGCACAGCTGAGGCACAGCAGCCTCACTGCCCTGCTGCCAGTGCTGTGTACTCCAGGAAGATGTTATTCCTGAGACAGGTTCAGTATCGTCTAAAAAAATCCTTAAAAAAAGAAACAGCACAATGTTCAGAAACCACGAGGCCTGTATTTTGCCCGGAAAATAAGTGTTATTTGCACTCCACTACAAGATGTCATCATGACTGCAGCACAGTATGTAATGACAGGGTAAATCCAAGCTGCCGGCAGAGATGATCCAAAAAAAGCAGCACACTGTAAATCCACAAATAGAAAAATTAGGGCTTTCATTTTTTTTTCCCTGCACATAGCCTAAAATTGGGCTTCAATTACCTTTATCAGCATGGCTCTGAAACCCTAAGTAAGCTGGAGTGAAGGGAAAGAGAAGACATCTCTTCCTACACTTCACAGCCATTGCTCTGGGAAGCCAACTATTTTCAGCATGCAAGTAAAAACCATGGAAAAATTGAAGACCTTGAAGCACCACGTCTACACCCTAATATTTGGTGGCAGAGAGGCCACGCAAGTGTTTCAAAATCGGATCACAAGGTGAGTACTTACACATTGCCAGCCTTGCACAGCATCCAGCTGAAGGGGGTTTCAGGGGGGCACTGGCCTTCACACCTCTCCTCTGCTCTCAGCAGCCCCTGACTACTCACAGGCACCAGCCACCTCCGAGCCACTCCTGGAAGTGAGACACAAAATAATTTTTTTATTTTTATTTTTTTTTACTTTTAGATCTAGCTATACCAAATGTTTCAGATAGAAATTTTATGCTGAAACAAACTTATAGAAGGATCTGAGGCTAAAATGCCAGGGGGAAATCTTTACAACACAATACGAGGCTGAATCTTGCATCAGTTCAAAATAAAATGTGTTCCCTACCCTAAACTCCCACAAACTCCATGAGGAATAGAGTAACACATGCTGGAAAAAGTGGCAGTATCTTCTAATTAAATCCTAATGGGAGCAATTTTCTGGGAACTTCATTTAAATTCACGATAAATGAAGCTGTTGATAATGCAAGGTATTTTCTTCTGTATGCAGTAAAAAAAAAAGAAAAAGATTACAAATTTGGTGACTTCCAGCTAAGCAGCTATTTTATACTTTTTCAGCTTTAAAACTCCAGCCCTGCAAAGATGAAGCATATGTTTGGCTTTATTTATTGCATTGACTCCAATGTGGTTACTTACCGTATCTAAAAGTTAATCAATTAAATAAGCCTCTGCCTGCTTGAGATTAATTCCCACACATGTGTTGTCTGGGGGACACAGTATAATTTATTTTATGAGAAACAATTGCTATCTTAATTTGCTGATTTAATTTTTTAAAATATTGACAGCTGTGCTATTCAGCAAATGCAGAAGCGTATCAGAAGGAAAAATTTATTTTTGGATGTTGGATTTTAGCCCTGCTGACATCAGCCATGCTACTGGCATACCCTGGTTGTAAGACAACGAAGAATCAGATGTAGAGTCTTTTTATTATCTCTAACTTAAGATTGGATACAGTTTTACAGGCACAAAGTGTCACTGCTTGCAGTTGTGGAGAAATCAAGCATTAAAAATGCAGCGTTACTGTAGAGGTCTTCTCAGCTGCATTTTCTGCTGGATCTACCATGCTTTGTTTATCTTATCGTTGCTTGCTTTAAAAAAAAACAAAAAAAAGTGTTCTTTCGCTTCCTGTGAATTTGTTCTTAAACTACTCAAAAAAGACTTTAGGGACAAAGCTCTGCCTAAATGTTCATGTTTCATTTAAACGCTGTTTGGCTGTTTATTTTCATCATCCACTTCATTGGACTATTTTATCCTCCAAAAAAGACGGAATGTCGGCAGCTTTACCCCCGCCTCAAAAAGCTGTTGAAAAATACCACGAGCAGAAAGCCTGACAACTCTGGGGGAAAAAAAGAAAAAAAAAAAAAAGAAAAGGGAAAAAAAAAAAAGATGCAAAGTGATGTCCCACTGACTTACTCATCTGTCTGTCAGACATCAGCCCTGGCACTGGCGTAGCCGGGCCACCCAGCTCCCCGAGGAGAGCCTCGTTAAACAGGGCCACCTCCAACAGGGAGACTGTCACTGCCTCAGTGTGGCGTTGACCTACTGTAACCAGGGGAGGAGGAGAAGCAATAAATCAGATGCTGGAGGGAGGTGGCTCTCGGCGAGGCTGCCGAGGGAGGTCTCGGAGGGTGCCACAAGATAAGAAAGGGATTGCGGTAATCCGTAAGGGCTGTTCGGACTCTTGTGCGTGCGTGAGGAGAGCTGCTGGGAGCCTCAGGTTTCGAACGCTGGAGAGCAAAGAGGCAACAGTTCTCCTCAGGAAAAAACAAGAAGAAATATGTTACGGCCTACAAATGCAGGAGGTTGGCTTCGAGCAGCCTCCCCAAGCTCAGGAGGGCAGCTGAGAGCTAAAAGAGGATCCCAGGAGGGTGCACGATGGGGTTCCTGCAGTGCCCTGAGTCAGCTCCTGCCAGCCCTCACCACGTGTGGAACCCCCCTCCAGGGCACAGCCTTTTGCCGGAGTCCACCTCCAAACCATGCTCCCGTGGAGGATCATAAACATAAGGAATTTCAGGCCAACAGCAATTTGGCTTGGTCCTGGTGTCTTAACATCTGAGATTCATGGGGAAGGTAGTTGTGTTTTTTTTTTCTTGGCCAGAACTGCGGAATCAAATTATGAACAGCCAAAGTTCCTAAGCGTAGACTTTAAAAACACAATGCAGGCAGGAATTCATAGGAATTGTATATTCCCGTAGAGAGTTTTAATATTTGTAAACAATAACACAGGCTTATGAAGTGATCCAGAAAAAAAAAGGAAAGAAAAAATACTTGAGATGCTTCCTGAAAAGAGGAGGAGGTTAGGAGAGCTGACAGGCAGAGACAAAACAGTTCCTGAAAACTTTCAGCAGAAATTAAGTAAGTAAACAACAGTATTCTATTTTCTGTGGTTTTGTCAAAGAGTGATTTATTTGGGTTTTTGTTTGGGACAACAACAACAAAAAACCCAAACAACCCCACAGCATTTTCAGCTTTTGCTTTTTTTATTTCATGGAAACCTTTAAAAAAGTTATGTGCATGCGTTTCTCATAAGAAAGAATTCAAGGGAGAACTTTGTCTGTCTCTAGAGAGCATCCAGGAGACATTTCATGTCCTTATTGCATATTGAGAAAGAAAAAGTGCCTAATGTAATAAGTAAGCCCTGATTTTCACAGGCAAAAAAAAATTCTTGCCAAGTTTCACACTGAAACAAACTGCAGATCTCCCATATATTTTCTTCGTGGGAATTTTTGCCAAAGTAGAAGACACATTTTTTTTGCAAGTACCACCTGCTGATATTGCGGATAACAGGAAAAACTCAAGATTGACATAAAACGTCCGAAAATTTTTCTTTTTACAAACAAAACAGAAAACACTTCTCCAGAATCATCACGTCCCAAGCCAATATAATTTGCAAAAAGTTAGAGCATTTTTTCTTTTAACTGGAAACACTCTTGGGCTGTTTCCACAGAAACCACATGCAAATGTTTGACAACTTTTGTCTTGTACTTTCAGACAGAAGTCAAGCATAATACTTATTCTTTTATTATTTTAATGCGATGTAGGATTTAACATTAAAAAATCCAGTGTAATTCATATTTTTTTTCTTCTTAAGCGCTTGTGCAACTAACCAATTGTTGTGGTTAAGTTTTTTTAAAAAGTAGTAAGCTGTTCATTTGTTTCCCTTCATTTAATTGTATTTCATTCAAGTTTGTTTTAAATCTACTAAAGTGCCTTCATTTCTAGCACTCTGAAGTGACTGCCGTAGCCTCACAGCTCCCTGTAAATTTTCCTGTGTACAGACACCATCATTTGAAAGAAGAGCTGCAGTGTTTCTGCCTAACATATTAATTGCCTCTGCTACTAGCAATTTATCTTTTCTGATGCCTACGTAAAATAATTTACTTCTAATGGCAACAAAAATAGCTATCAAATATATGGCACTGTCCCACTTTGTACTATTAAAGCCTTATTTTAACAACACGAGCGCAGAGCCTGTTGGTCTCACCTGCTCGGCTATTAGTTTCAATTTGTCTCCCAACGCTTGCCAGCATGCTGGGGTGTGTGAGCAGTCCCAGAAGACCTCTTTGGAAAATCTCACTACATTCTCACACCTCTAACAATATTTCACTATACCTCGGGGTAACGCTAAACAATCTTTGCATTGTCCTATGCCATCTGTTCAGCATTTTTAAGCATAACTGCACCGTACTGGCGTCTCATGTGTTGCAACCAGTTTCTGTCCTACCATACCATTCGTTTTTGTCATACTGTTTCAGTTCATTTCTTTTTCATCGTGAGCCAGTGCCGAGCATCACACAAACACGCTGTGCGACACAGCCAGGAAACTGCAGTAGTGGAGGGAGCATCGCCTTCCCTTTTATTATTGCCAGAAACAGCAGATTCTCACCTCCTCACCTCTAGAGGACCAGCCTGCAGCACTTCCAGCAGAGCTGGTGGGTATCGCATGACAAATCCCACAGCTAATAACTGGACAGCATGCCCACGTGAGAGGAATTCTTCACAGACAAATACAGGTAAGACACTGCTGTTGCAGAATCAGCCCAGAATGTCACCATCCAGTTGTGCCCAGATGTCTTGCACCACAGGGAGGGAGCATGTCCAGCCAGAATGACAGAATGTCAGGGGTTGGAAGGGACCTCAAAAGATCATCTAGTCCAAGCCCCAGCCAGGCGGTACTTTTCCATCCAGCAGCCACAAAATTAAAGACAAATTGGGATTTAAAGTTGCTGGAGTGCCGGAGGAATCGGAGCCAGCCACTGGCACCTCCCCGCTGGGTGACCCCCTGCTCCTCTCTTGGCCCCGCTAATAGCTGGCTCTGGGACTTTAGCCTTGTGCTTAAGCATAAATAAATTACATCAGGCTTCCTCACTTGTAAAATGAGGATGTGTACCCTTATTTGGGAAGTATTTTGGAGCCCAGGTTAAGGATATTATATAAATGCTAAAAACACTACTATTGCACTTTTGCTGCTTGAAGTAGTCTCACATTTTAAATGGAAGCATTTTATTTAAAACCTTCTAGTTTTTAGATTCTTCAGAATACAATATTAGTGGCTACTTTCCCTAATAATTCGTGTCTTCAAGTGCCAGACAGGTATGCTAAGTGAGTGCATTCCCAGTAACTGAAGAACAATAAAAATATTCCCCACTAAGTTGAGATCAAAAGCTCCCTGGAAGAGATGCAAGTCTGTGTGTAGTCATACTTGAATTCAAGAAAGCCCTAATATTAACTAAAAAAAGCCTAAATTAGTTCTAAATATTAATACATTTTTTTAGTCAGCTCTGGAACAAATCATAAGTTAATTGAAAGGCTTGATTAATTTGCCTAACCAACATCTTGAACAGCGATTTTTAGCATCCTGACCATGCCCCACACGAAAAAAGTTGATTTTTTTTTAATTTCTTTGCTTTCCCATAACACTGTTCACTAACCTAAAGCCTGACCATCGCTATTTTTCCAAACGAGCACATGTGGTGACATCCATCTCCCGTAACCATTGACCTCAGGAAGTTAAGAAAACAAACGGTTTCAAAACCACACTGTGAAATATGGCTGCTAAGATGGCCAGCACATTCTTCTCATTTTTCATTAGCCTCTCCTGTAGCTGTCACAGGACAAATCATCCAGCAGGAAACGGCTGCCAGGTCTCGATACAGCAAAGTCTGGATAGGCTTAGATCTATAGATAGACATTTTCCCATAAAACCTCATTGTAGGAATATAAGATAGCATCTCTTGGGTACATTCTAAGCCTGGCATTCAGAGGAAAGTGAGTGAATTCGGTGCAAAGGCTCCTGAAGGGTATATTATGGAGGTGCCCCCAGAGCGAGGCAGGCACCCTGCACTGCTCATGTATCCCCAGAAGCCCAGGGAACCACCCAGGCATTGCCATCCTCATCTCCTTATGACCCTGTGCTTCAGTGGCTGTAAGGAAAACTTGATTTGACAACTTTTTCTCCTGCATTGGTGGTTTTCTTTTGTATATGACTCTACCTGCGCAGCTTAGTTTCACTCTGACTTTTCATCTGAGATAGTAAGATGGAAAATAGCATTTGCTGTCACTCACTGCCTAGTTCTCCACGTGTATGTGTTTTACCGTAGCATCAAGTGCTGTGTCTAAGACCTTATCTTCCTTCCCCTCTTGGTACTGGGCTTTGAAATATATGAATTCTTGCATAGGCTGTGAGGCTCTGAAACTCTCATCATTTGTGTAGGCCAGTGAAGGTGGAAGGGATTGCAGCCCTCAGTCTGCAGAAAGAGAGGTGAGATGCATCACCATCCCCAGAGGTGTTTGAAAGATGTGTAGACATGGTGCTTAGTGGCATGGTTTAGTGCTGGAGTTGGCAGTATTAGGTTAGTGGCTGAACTCAATCTTAAGGGTCTTTTCCAACCTAAATGATTCTATGATGCAGTGGGAGGGAGGCAGCAATTTACTGGCATTTCCTCAGGACTCTGCGCTGTAGCCATCAAGGTGCCTCAGCAGCTCCAGCCCTGCCCAGGGGCCCAGGCACGCAGCCAGGCACTGCTGGGGGACAGATTTGAAGTCAGACTAAATTATTCTGCAAGGAGATGAAAGACCACTCTGCTTGCCTTCAACAGGAGGGACTGGTGGTCCTGCGCCAGTGAGGAAATGCAAAGCAACCCCAATAAGTGTTAATGGTTTCAGCCAAAGGGATGCTTATTGGGAATTACTTAGCTTTGCTCCAGATAAACAAAGATAGCTCTGCTCTGGTGTGACTCTCTGTACTTGTTAATTGCAGGCTTAATTGTATCCTTAAGGCAGAAGCCTGTGTTTGGGCTTATGTTTTTTATTATTGTTGTTTATTTATTTTGTGGGGATGAATATCTGTAGGGAATCTCACACGATTTGTTACTTAAATTTTTTTACAATCTGAACAAACCATGGCATCATTGTTAGATGACTCCCAGAACAAATATCAAGACAGCAAGGAAAGATGGATCAGAGCCAGCCACTGAGGAAAATAGTGTACCTCAGACCTAACGAGTGGGAAGTCCTCAGGCAGAAAGGCTCTGGAAGCTGTACTTCTAATCCAGCCCATAGCCTCAGTGTAAATCCTGAAAGCTAAGCAGGTGTTCAAATCTGTTTGAAGTTACCAGTTTTTCCATAGTCAGAATTGCCTTATGCCTTCCACAGAGCAAGGGACCAATATTCCTCTAATTGCCTGTGCTAACACAGGTGAGTCTCCTAGGTCTGGTAATGTCCAGTATTACAACTATATCTATTCACAAGCAAAAAAGCTTAAAACATCTAACCTGAGTCATGCTGTTTCCACATCAAAAGTCCAATTTCCAGAAACTACTGCTAACTGCTGGTTTGAATTGAAGAATTCATTTGACTGACACTAAACTGCTCAGGACAATCAGGTGTCTGCCATTATTATTCATATCCAGATTTATGAGATATGAAATGCATAAACGTGAAAAATTCTGTGCAACCCCTTTAGAAATATAGCCAACAGCATGTTTTAATAATCAAAGGACAGCAGCCAATGAATAACACAGAGGTATTCAGAATGTATCACAACCACTTTTCTTCTCCTTTTTTTCCTAACTCTCTCTTCCTCTCTCATTTCTGTTGCTGTCATCTTGCCTTTCAGGAGGGAAGGGAAACGTTTCTAAGTCTCTAACCTTTGATGCCTGAGGAAAGCTCCTCTCCAGCTTCCAAACTGTTCTTCACACTCCCCAGGGGGGAATAAGGATTCACACAAAATGCAGCAAAATCAGATCAGAGAAAGCACACAACAGGCTCAGTTCTGCAGGTTTGTGCAACTTCTCCTTCAGAGGCTTCTAAGAGCCAGGCCAGAGAAGAGGCAAAGGATTCAAAATATGTTGAATCAGGCTTAAAAAATCCAGGACATTTGCATAAAAATCCTGATGTCTCCAAAAATCAAACCAAAGCAAAGCAACAATGCCTTCTAATGCTTTCATTTTCCTTCTGGTTTCTGAGCAATTTGAATTCGTGTGGCATATTTAAGCTTTCCTCATTAGGAACTAGATGTACTTAAGAATAATAACAAGAAGAAACAAAAATATTATGTGAGAGATTTTCATGTAATTACACATGTCCAGGAACTAGGGCTTGAAAAAAACCCAGGAAAACACAGAGATACCCCGATAAAATCATGAGCAGACAGTAACCAGCTCACCCTTCATTTGGTCACCTTTCAGTGCAGTTTTTGTTTGTGTGACAAACAGGACATCCTCCTGGCATTGGCAGCAAATTCCATATTCTTCGATATAATGTTCAACGATATCTCAAAATTACATACCACTTTGCCCATACATCCATCTAATAGTGTTTATAGACTGTCTTTTGGACCAGCATAATAATCTTAAAATTGATTATTCTCATAGTCCACTAACTGCATCCTTCCCAGGGTGGTAGTCATAATTCAGACTGTCTTCTGTTTGTGGTTGTAGCTCAAGACCTAATTGTCCCCTACAGATTCAGCTCTCTCCTGTTTCACCCAGCTGCCTCACACCACCTGCGTTGTCAGGATGAAGCTGGCAGACTCTAGAGTTGCTGCCATCAGGGCTTTGTCTTCAGCCTTTGTCTCCTTCATCACACAGATCTGGTTCTTGATTACAAGCCTACTGAATATTCGGGAATTTTGCTATAAGTGTTGGTATTGGACTGCAAGTAGCATGCAATTGTGTAAAAAGAGAACATCAGCATAATTTGTTTAAGTGGACTAATGGACAGCATATTGGCATGTCAGAAGGAGGAATCAGGGTTTTTCTTTCCATTCTTTTGCAAAGCCAGAAGAAAATCATATCATCTCTGCATGCCTTTATGCCCTTCCATTTTTCTATTTATCTTCTTGAATCGCAAGTGTCCTTAGGGTAGGGACTATCTCACTATTTGCCTTAAATTTATTAACACACCATGAAATAATTTGGTGTCAGATTCCTGGACACGGTTCCATATTGCAATAAGTAACTGCAATCAGAATTTTAAAAGTAATCGAAATACATACATAATAATTAAATTAAAAAAAAAAAAAAACAACCAGAAAGCCTGTCAACTACAAACACCTCTTTTCCTCAGATTCCCAGCTGGGAGAAGCTCAGTGATAAAGGAGACCTGCACTGTGAACTGCAGAAAGTTCAAACAACAAGAGCCCAATGCAAAGCCTTATTTACTACAGTTTTAATCTATTTCTAATCCACCTTGCTCTAAAGACCACTGCACAGCATAACCCAGAGCTTTCAGATAACAAACGGCTACAAAACAACATTGATTTCTCTGAGCAACATAAGCTGCCAAAAACACATTCAGCCTCTGTGGAAAAGACCTTCACCTCTGGATAGAGCCTATCGGTGCACACCCTGTTAGCAACTGCCAGCTCTTAGAAAATTACTTTCATCTGGCAGCAGAAAATATATACGTAAAAGTGAGCCTGGCAGCCCTTCTTAGAGCTTTGCTCACTGCAGCTTAAATAAGATAACCATCCATCATTCCACTGTGCACACCAGTCCAGCGTCTTGATTACAGGCAGCATTTGCCATACGTGAGAAATGCTTTGAGTAGCCTATCCTTGTTAGCTTCTTTTTTCTAACCTTCAGGCAAACACTCATGCCTGGCATTTTATTTTCTCCATCCTACAAGTAGGGATGGGAGAAGGGCTTTCTGTCTCTCTTACTCTCCCCACTGGTAACTAAGAGGGTTTTGGTTTATTATTTCTTTCTTTTCTTCCTCATAGAATGGTAAACAGTGAAATGGTCCTCAAAGTGTTCAGTTGTTGCTCACCTAGTCATTGTTTTCACTCATTAAGATAAACCTCAGTGGACTGAAATTTGGTTCTTATCAACACATAGAATTAAGTATAGTGAAAGTAGAGTAATAAGGAGAAAAAAATAAAGTTTTGTTATGATGTTGCTGTAACAGGGTAGTATTACTGCTTAAGAGTATATGCCCTTCGTGCACACAGCGTTAGAATAGGTGCCCACAGTGGGTGCCCCACCACCTACCTCTTGCTCCTGAGATGCCTCCAGCTCTCTGCATCTCAGTGCTAGTCCTAACTGGACAATCAGCTTTCCTTAACCAAACAATTTGGCAACTATCTCTGATGCTTTCCTCAGGCTCTGCCCAGCACCACCAGTGACAAAGAGTGCTCAGGGTCAGAGCTGACCCAACCAACCTCAACCCGTTACCTGCCGTTTGCTCACAGAGGCTGATGTCTTTTTAACAGTGTGAGACCTCGTTCTTTGAAGCTGGGAGGCTCAGAAGAACACACAAAAATACAGCTTTTCTGGTAGGTAAGTAATGACAGCAAGGACAACTAGGTCCAGTAGATCCACATTTCTTCTTGACAAAGTCAATAATATGGCCTTTACCAAGCAGCTTGAAAAACACACTTTCATGCCAGAAACAGACAGAACTTCACACCTGCTAAAACATCAGACTTCAAAGCTATGTATAACGTTATCAATGTCTGTTCAACGAGGCAATTCTTTTGCATAAGTCAGAACAATAAATGTTCAACTACTGTTTGTCATTCATTAGTTTCCTTATTTACTTGGAATGGAGTGGTAAGATCAAATCCGGAAATGTTCGGGATAGCAACAAGAACTCTCTGTAACTTCTAAGAAATCATACACACCAGTGTCATGAATACTGCCAAAGAAATTACTAAAACTTGGCTGAGTTGCTTAAAACAGAACAGGCTCAACAAATAAGCAAAAAAATAAATTCTCTTGCACCTGTCAGGGTTTGTGCTCTTCCTCACTATCCTGATGCAGACAGAAAACTTACTAGCCCGTGACGGTCACGAGAAGATATTTGGTCCACCTGAACATCTGTCCTACAAATAGGAGTAGCTATTTTGAAGGATGCACTAGAACCATTTGGTTTCCTCTCAGAATACTGCAGCAAGGGATTGTGCATGTTCCTGTATCCCAAATTTAAGGGGATTCACCCTGAAAGGATGGAAAGTCTTTCCCGTTCATCTTAATATATTTAAACACTACCAATAAATACAAATAAATAACATTTTCATAAACTCCAAATACAGACATTTCTGCTTCAACACATGTAGAAGTAGCTGAAGAGACATGAAAAGAATACCATGTGTGACTAAGGAGTGTTTAGAATTGTATACAGGTTTCTCTTGCCCTGCCTTTGTAAGTTGAAGAGTTCACATTTTGGTGTCTAGGGAGCTAGTTTTTGAGCAAACCTTTGTTCCTAAGAAAGGAATCTGTCTTAATCAAGCCTATATTAATGAATATTAGGACTTCGACAAACATCCTTCATAATGTTCTAGCCTATGAGAATATTAATATTCATGTCTTCCTCCACACTATCCCATCCAAAGATTTATCTGTACTCTGTCAGAAGAGTTTTGACTTCCCATGCACTAATTCACTGGCTGCCGTATTCATTGACTATAACAAAGTCCAGTTTTCACCTGTCTAAAGAGTAAATGGAGTCAAGGAACGAGTATCTGACTAAACCATTTGTCAGGTGAATCCACAGAGGAACAGCCTGTGGTGGGGAACAGTCTAATCCTGGAATGAGATTTCTTTTCATGTTACGGACTTACAGCCCCTATCATTTTATACCTTCTTTAGTCATACTTTAATCTCATAATCAGACACAATGATAACTAATCCCTCCAGAGTGATAATAGATTTACAGCTCATTCTGAATGATAGCATAATGGAAAGAAACTGGGGACTAATCTTCAACATCCCATGGCAAACTACCGGCAGGTGTGCATGCAGAGTCATTTCCAGTCTTTGTTCCTGTAGCTCTCACTAAGGAGTAACAGCAAGCACTAAAGAGGAGGTAGTAATCACAGAAGGTATGTGAGAATTAAGCCCAGAATGAACTGGGGCTGAATGGTTCAGACCCAATTTGAAAGTAATGGAGGTTTTCAAGTCACAGCTAGAGGTGGAGATCATGTGAAATGGTATCAGTCCACTCTCATATTAGCATGCAGGATGAGCCAGGCTGTTGCTTGACAGCATATGGTTTATGTATTACACTGCCTAATCCTGCACTGTGGGCCAATATAGAAAGTGTCATGGATTTGCTTCCTACCTTTAGGGCGTTACCATGCTCAATGAATTGGGGAACAAAAAAGTAGGGGGGAAATAAAAGAAAAAAGAAGAGGACCTTTCCTGGCAATGCTCAGACCTTCTTAAAAACCAGCACCCCCAATTTCTCTTTGATCATAATTTTGTTTGCTTTACATGTTTTTGAAGGCTCTCTGATGTGACAAACCCCTATTCTGCTGCTTGCATCCAGATACAGTTTTATGATGAAAAGCTTTGTTCTCCTCCAATATTGGAAGATTTGTGGTTGTTAATCTACTCTGTTATTCATCTCTGCATGAAGTTATCAGACCTTATTCTTTGCTGGCTTCCACTGATGTACATCAGGAATCTTTCCAAAGATATGACACTCTAATATTGAGGCAAACAAAAAGAGGTCCAGACCTTGCATGCTTCCTAGAAGCTACTTCAAGATGAGGGGACTTTGTTTTTTAGTTTGTTGTGATTGTCCTTCTGCAATGAAACTAAAAAAAAATAAATAAGTTTTTCTAGGCAATTTTATCTGGCATTCAGCCACTACTCTACAGGGAGCTGTGGAGCGGATAGGCAAGGTATTGTGTCACAACTGCAGTTAAAACAGTAAGTTCTCAGTCATATTTTTTGTATTGTTAGCTCTAAGATTCGACCAGTCTTAAAGTACCAGTGATTCAAAATGTCTTACATGCTGGCATTTCTCATACTAATGTTCTCTAACTCATTCCTGTTGAACCATACAAAGCAGATGACTGGAAGCGATTAAAGTCTTCATCTGTCCTCCAGCCCCAATGGTGTCGTTCAGGCAAGAGGTTCTGAGCCCTTTCAAGCCTACCATGCATTCCCCAAATCGGAGATTTTTGAGGAATAAACTCTCATTTTTAGCACAAAGCCACTGGATGCCAAGAACTGCCATTGTGCAAATGACATGCTCCAAGAGTCATTTTACTATTCAGATCCCAAATCCCCCATTTCCTGTTGACTCTCATTGCTTAAGCTAATATCATTCAGCCTACTCTTTCAACTGGGTAGAAGGGCTTAGTGAAACCCCACTGCAGTCAGAGGAACACAGTGCACATGTGTAACAGAGTAGAAATTGTTGGCTCAGAGCATATTCATTTGTTGTGTGTAACTCAATAATAAAAAACAAATGCAGAGACTTCATTTTATGTATAATAAAAATACTGCAATATTTTATGTGTCTCATTTTAGCAGCCTGTTTTTAAATAACAACCTTATTTTTTTCCAATTGCAAGTCTCTGAACAGAGGAGCAAACATTAAAAGTATTTTTAGTTTATGGGCTAAACGTCCAGCCCAGCAGTTTGCTAGTAATATATGTATACTGATAATAACCACAACTAGCAGGGGATGCAATGCAGCCTCAGTTATTTCTCTCTGCTCTGCAAGAACATACTCCTCCTGTTAAGAATTCAGATGGCAGCCAGGATTGCTAACTGCATCGGTTCACACTTCCCTGAAGAGAAACATAATGGTGGATTGTTCTTTGAAATACCGCAAAGCCTTTCTGAATGCCACAGCTCAACTGCTTAGGAAACCGCACCAAAATTTTATTTTTTCTTCTTCTAATAGTTGGTTTTAATCAATAAGCAGGATACTGTTGGAAACTCGTCATTCTGAAATAGGTACAATTCTCTGAGCATGTAGGGTTGTTGGTCATTCTCCAGGGAATGCCAGTGACGTGGAAAGACCTCCTGAGCGTGAAATGATATTCAGTAGAATTTAAAGGTACCTAAGTGAAAAATCACTTAGCACATAAACAGAAGCGAATCAGCAGGAGCCCTTCCAGCACTGCTCCGGACAGAGCCTGTACATGGGGCTCCTGCAGGCACAGGCAGGGACACCCAGCACCACAGATGGGCAGGTAAAAGGTAAAAAGTTGAGGGTGCTGTGCAACGAGTGAAGTACCGCTAGAGGTGTTAGCCCAGAGCTGCCAAAAATGCAGAAAAGCCAGTGTTAATTACAGTGTGTCACAGCAGCATTTTTATACTATCAAACTCAACTTGCAATTTCCACAGAGGCTCTCCAAATTGCCTTGTTATCATTCTGGTAAAATCTGTAGTGAAAGACAATAGCTTCCCTGGAAGCAGATGGGCTTAACACCTTCAAAAATGAATTTGTCAGCAGAGGCAGACACCAGCTCTCCCTAGTTTACTCCCAAATCACATAACTAATGTTGACACTATAATACTTTTTTCCACCCCTGCAGTTGCTGTATTTCGGTTAGGATGTGTTTCAGGATACAGAATGCATTGGAAAGGAATAATCATCATCATCTAACACACATACTGCAGTCCCTATAGAGGCTGAATTAGGTGAACCGGAATCAGATGGTCCTTTTCTGTTTCCCCAGCCAGAGGGTTTGGAGTGAGCAGGGTGTATTGTTTCCCTCCGGTCTTTGGAGGTGAAGACAAATTAGCCTTTGCTTCTAACAAATTGACTTCTTGTTTTCACTAACAGAGTCTCCTAATTGAAAACGTAAACCCTGATTTGAGAATCCCTTGTGTTTTCCCACTTTGCTTTTATCCTATTTGTGCTTCTTCACTTGGTCATCTTTGAAAAGCTCTTCTGAAAAGTGAGACAGTCCCAACATCTCCCACTAAAAATAATGATAATTATCATTGATAAGCATGACTTAACTGGTGGGGAAAAGGCATTCAGAATCACAGACAAAAAAAACCCCAAATATATTTTTATCACCAGGCTCTTTCCCTGTTCTGTGTACTTTTAGTAACAATTAAGTTGTCCTGTTTATACAGAGGGAAGTGTGTCCTGGAATAAAACACTGATTGAAGTGGGAAAACATTGGTGAATCTCTCACCAGGGAAGTACTATAGCGTTATTTTCCCCCGCTTAGGTGTCAATACCAACACGCTACAGTGGTGTGTAGCTGAAAAGCACCGCTGGGCTCCACAGTCCCAGGAATCACTCTGCATTTTCCTTCTCCTCCCACTATGAAGCCAGCAAACCAGCTCCTGATTTCCGATTGTTGCTTCAAGAAAAGGGTCGAAGAGGGCTCTCCAGAAGTTTGCCATCAATAAATGTCTGAAAAGTGCTCTGGGATCCAAGGCTTAAGCGACTGTCTGGAAGATCCACAGGGATTTGCTTGGAGGGGTTGTGGGGAATGATAGGGTGCTCCTCAAGAGAGGAGAAATGCCACATCTTTTCTTCCTTTCTCATTTTCTTTGGGCCCTGGAAAGCCCTTGCTAATTAGGCGGTTGTACTGCCCCCGAGAAACAATGAACAAACGAGCCAATTAGCCCCAATTCATTGTTAAGCTTGAAGCCAACCCACAGCAGCACTTTTCAGAGCAAATTTCCTCGCTGGCGACTTTATTTTGTTACCATTTTTACTGCCATCTAATTGAAGCCACTGATGGCTAATTGCTTCATTTATCATCAAGTTTACAGGCCACACACTGCAAAACTAATTAGAGATCAGACATTGTGTTTCAGCCTCCCTTTGAAATATTGCTGGCATTTACATGTAGCTCCAATTCATTACGTTTCAAAGAAGCTGTGAGAGTGGAAATGAGAAGATTATTTCTAAAAAACAGCGCTGAGATTAGGCAGGCCCAGACTACACTCTAACACAGCTATTTTAAACTATTGAGAAAGAGGGTGGAGAAGAATTAGCAGTTTCCCCCCCCCCCCAGTCTCTGACACTACCAAGCATAAACCCAAAACCCACATAATGAATCTTATATAAACGCTAGCACTGAGCTCTGCTCCGCACACACAATTCTCAACCATACTCATTTTCACAAGGAAGCGGTGAATTTTGCACTTGAGGTGAGAAATACTGCCCTAAGGATTTAAATCTGACAAGTGCCAAGGTCCTGTGAAGGTTCCTCTGTTTGGCGTGGAAGGAGGGGAAGGCAGACCTCGGCGTTCGCCACGCATTGATTCAACAATAAATCACCCAAAGCCTGCAGACATTTGGCAGACCTGTAAAGAATTGTTGTTGTTTTAACTGAAATCTGATAGATTTTCTGCTTCTAAGGCATTTTTCAGATAAATGCCTCAATCTGGAGCCAGCTTTGCTCTTGCCTTTAACAGGTTTCCCCACTAGCTTCATTGGGGCTGCTCTTTGGAATCAGGTATGCAGGACCCAGCTCTGAACAAGAATAAAGCTTATTCTCTTTCTTGCTTGTTGTTTGATACTCTCCTGTTGCAACTATTCCTCTTCCTTCCTCTTTTCAGGTCCCCTACATCCCAATGGGCTCATTTCTCCCTAAATAAACTTAAAGCACAGAAGCAAAACACATTTGTTGCCTGGGAAACATGCAGTTCAGTACATGAGGTGGCCATCCTAAGAGAGCCATAGACCTCCAAGGAAGTTTTTATATCAATAATTGTAACCAACCAGAAGTACCAGGTTAGTATAACATTCCCTGCTACTTGCTTGTTACTTTTAAAAATGTTTGATGAGTTCCTCATTATAGCCCATGATTTATTTTGATTTTACGTAGAGTCTTGCTCCACATTTTGGAAATGTTTTATTATAATAGTGAGAGAACTCGACAGAATTTCAGAAGGGAGCAGAAATCACTGCCTGAGGATTACTGGTACACTCTTCATTGTATCATCACCCTGTCTCATTAGCTCCCCTTTTTCACTTTGATTCAACAACTGTTTTATGTAACACACTGCTCCTTTGAAACAGTCCTATCTGCTCCGGCCTTCTAAACACAACTAAATATACTGCAATAGCATATGATGTCCTGCTTCTGGCACCAATAGTAAACTACCAGAAACAAACCCCTCTCTGTCCCAGGAAAATACTTACACCACTATTTTCCTCTAAGAACTAACCAGAGGGATGTCCTCTAGGGAAGACTGACTGGGTGTGCTCCAAGAAACAGTAGGTTACCTCACACTGTGGGATTAGTTTCCAGTTAAAGTTATGATGGTTCCTAAATATCCCAGCAATGATAATTTTGCTTCTTGTCAGATAAGAAAACTATTATTAGCAGGGCAATAATATTATATATTTTCTCAGACGTGAATCTAGGGGCATACATTAAGTTCAGTCACACATCAGCCTGCTGTAACACAAATACTGAGAGTATCTTATATGATGTATCATGGAAGTAAACTGTATATCAATGCACGATTATTATATTTATCAATAACTTTTTCCAGCTGGTTCACAGTGCTTGCTAATGAAAGCAAAGCTAGAAAGTGATAACATCTACAACTGAAAGCCAGCTACACTCTCTTAGGCAACGGGACCAGAAAAATAAACAGAGAATCTTATGGTTGTAGCAGAGAATCTTGCAATAATCAAAGTAAAAAGCCAAGGTAATTGTACCAAGTACCTAGCCCCAAAATAAAGGTTACAATGGCTTTAAAAGCTGATCTTGGTCTGTCATTAAAAGATCACAAGTAAGGACTCATGCTGGTTGAATGGGGCATTTTCTGAACTGGGAACAAGAGATCCTGAAGTACTTTACAGGGCTGCATCCAGCTTTCTTTAGCAATGAGCACCCTTTCCTCTTCTTTTCTTCCAGCAATAGCCGACTGTAATCCTTTTTGGATATTTTTGTGTGTATTAGTCTTGTTGCCACAAGGCCTCAAGAAAGTATCTATCTCAGATGAAAGCAAGGCTGAGGTGGCATCTACATATAGACTCCAGCAAAGCCAAAAAACCTGTTAATTTTAATTAACAATGTTAATTGCTCTGTATCTCAGAAGTATGCTGGCCGTCACAGGCAACAACGCTGAGCTATGAAAACCTCACCATTCATCATCACCTTGTGATAGAAAAGCGCCTTTCCCAAACTACGTTTTGATCAAGATTTAGAAGCAAGTTTTAAAATAAAAAAAACACCTTATGGGCTTTATCAACAGAGACCTAACTCTCCCCGCTTCCTCCAGCCTGAACCAGTTTACTGCTTTAACATTCTTCTCAAACATCCAAGCTCCATGCCGTAATTTGATTCCCGCAGCGACAATAAGAAAAACAGTCTATGTTGCTGAAGAAGAAAAATAAACCAGCAATTAACAAGTTCCTATATGTTTCCTGTTTACATAATACAGCTCTTTCGCAAGGCAAAAGCCCAGATGAAGCCGATAGGCCTGGAAAAGATTTGCAATAAAGGCTATTCAAAATAGTCACTTATGCAATTAGACCTGTTGCTTCCTCTGTGAAGAGTGTAAAAGGATGGATTTAAGAGTGGATTAAAATGCTGTCAGGACTGGCTAGAGGTGGCAGCTGGGAGAGATATCTATAGGTGACACCTGTGGGAAAGCTATTCTGCACCACTAATAGTAAGTAGGGATATTTCCCATTACAACTACTTTATATATATGTATATAAAAAAAAAGACTGTGCAAAGTGTATGCACTTAAACGAATTAGAAATTACAATGTTTTAAAACAGGAAATAGTGAAGGGAGGTGCTGATTCACTGCTGCTTATTCTTAAGGTTGTCTCAAGATAGCAGGCTCCTCTATCAGTCTTGTCACGTCTCTAAGATAAAGTTGTATTTGATCTTCAGTGAATACTACTACAGACATTGCCATTTGGCTTCTATGCTTTGAGTACCTGATCAAACAAACTAAACTGTGCCTGCTGTCATGTAGGACAATGTTCTAAGGCCTTCAGTGATACCTGTTATGGTTTACAGGTCTCAGGGGGTGGTTTTTTTCCCTGTTATTTATGGAATCTTACGCAAACTGCTAGCCCCTTGAAACATTCTTTGCATCAGGTACTTACCCCCTTGCCCCAGTCATGTTTGACATTTTTAGTTTTAGTTTTCTCTCTGAGCAGAATTTTAAATTGATAAAGTGAGCTTTCATTTCAAGAGAAGGCACGAACCGCAGGAGGAGTTTAGACAGCTCCCTTCCTCTTCAGGTAGGGCTGTAGGAACAGACTGTATAGGAGCAATCAGCAGGACAGTCAGATTGTTTCTGACAAGAAGCAGCACCAGCAAGGCACTGATTTAACAGCTAACTCACTTCACGAAGAATTAGCTCTAGTCCCATTCCTGTCATTAGTTCCCTGGATAACCTTTCCATCACACTATAGTATGGTTGCTCATTTAGCAGGAGTTTAGCATCACCAGTCTTTTGTTGTAAAACATGACAACAGGAACAGTTGTGTAGAAGTTTAAAGGTACAATCTTTTTGCTACAATTGTATTAGCAGAAGTTGTTACCAGTCCTGATGCTGGAAAAGTAATTAGTGTTATTATTCCTGGCTCATCTTAGTTTGAGTTCAGATAGTTTCAGTCACAAACAAAGTATCAGAATAGTTGCAATGTTGGTTTGTGTTTTCCAATTTTTTTCTGAACTATTAAGAACCAGAAAGTCACAGAAAACCATCCAAAGTTCAAAAGAGCTACACAGGTTCATTTTGATCGTCACTTTAAGATCAGCCGAGTCATGCAAAACAGCTTGGGCTAGTAAACTAATTTTTAGAAATTGAAAACCAAACTGCTGGGACAAAGTCTGATGGACACACGCCATGCAGAAGAACAGCTCAAGTTCTCATCAAAAAGTCTGAATCCATGCTTGAAAATGTGCTTTCAAACTTCCCTGGACCTGGCCTAATTGCCAGAAATGTAATCTAAACTGACAGGCTGTTCCTGCTGCTTTCAGTGGGAGCTTGGTCAGAGGCACCACGTACCACAGCCTCCAGCTCCTCGTGCAACTACGGGGTCCCACAGAGTTTGGGCTGGCCCTGGGGTGTGTCTGCTCCAGAACCATAACTCCATGCACCCACGTTAAATTCCCCTTTTTATCCATTTAATATTTAAGCTTCAGGTTTTCATTAAATTCTTAAGCTTTAGTTTTCAGATACGCATTCATGGACTGCCAGATCTAGAGAAATAAGCTGCAAGCCTGAGGACAGTTACCATGCTCAGCATCCAAGCTTTTCTGAAGAGACAACTTCATGTGGTTGCACAATAGCAAGTATTGTGACTTCAGCATCTTTTGTTCCACTGGTTTTTGTTATGTTTAATACATATTAAGCCAGCAGTTTCTCCTCTTGCAGTTTGCTTGAGACTGTTATTAACAAAGGTTTAATGTACACAAAATTATTCCTCAGATGTCCACGCCAAGTTTGTAGACTGTCCATTAAGAATTCCGCAAGTAAGCTGCTGGCAAGAAAAGGCTGAATAAATTAAAAAATTGGAAAAATATTAACTTCCCATATTCCAGTTAAAAAAAATGGTGGAATAGATTTCATTCACATTTCCCAGGACGCTACTGAAGAGAATGCTTTCAAATCAAAATAATTGCTTAACCTTAACTCTAGAGTTATGACATGAAAAAGCTATAATCATCAAATTAAAGGGGTAAAATTTAGGAAAAGTGTGGGTTGAACCATCTTAGGATGTATGGTCAGGCCTGTGATGTCAAGTGGGATACGGAAAAAGAATAACATAATAATAACATACATTTTTAGTATCTTTCATCCACAAGAATTTCAAAATGCTTCCCAGACTAAACATGGAAGTCTGGATTCTGATTTCTGCTTCCCTGGTGTAAATCCAAAGTGATTTAACTGAAGTTATTAGAGTCAACTCTTCATTTACAAAACTGAAATTGAGATCAGAGGTTTGGCCCTATTGTAGGCATATAGTAATGGGTTTCATTTGTGTACTGGTCTAATTCAAACAGCTATAATTTGAAGCAAATTCATTCTCCAATGTTGGGAGAACTAGAACTGATAAATCTGGCACTCAAACACATACAGCAAGAAAGAAGAAAACTCAGTAATCCAGCTTTTTTACGTTCATCCAGAGATGAAAAACAGGCAAGTATCCCTGTGTGTATAAAATATTATTGCTTTAATTCAGATCAGTAAAAATCTCTCCAAGAAATCATTGAACTAAAAGAGTGGAAGGAGGCAGAAAGAAGGCATATATAAAGCACAGGAATTTAGACTCCAAAAATGCTCTCTGTCCAGTCCACTCAAGAACACTTTTTGTGATGAGAAAATAAGATTTTCTTTTGGTGCATCACCCCTCATTCCCAGCCACACCTAGATCCTTTCTGAAATGTATATATAAAAAAAAAAAATCTAGTTTTCTCAGCTCTGCAATCACTGCTTCTATAACTTTATTGTGCTGTGAGAATTAGAAGCAAGAAAACCTTCTTGACCACCAACATTTTTCAACCTGGCTTGGGAAGACATTGCAGCCAATCCGCAAGCTAATTTTCTCTCCATCTCTCTCTCTTTTTTTTTCTTTTTTTTTTTTTTTTTTTTTTAAGTCTGAGCCCTAATCTAAGATTTTGTTTTCTAGACCTGATGAAGTCCACTACAGTTTTTCTTATAACTCCAGTGAGGCTTATACTGGAGTCTTCTACGATCGGAGAGCTGAAGTAAATTTTAAAATTTTTTTAAGATTTCTTCATGAGAAGACTGGTAGACCATTTTTACACACCCTGCAAAAACACTCCCTCAACCTTCTTTCCAGGGCAAAGACCAAAGATCTTCCATGAAGAGGAACATCACTACTTTTGTCTGCTTTTGCACAAAATTGTACCTTTCCTAATCTAACTGTGTGTCAACAAATAACTTAAAGCTTCCCAGGAGAGTATTTATCTGATCTCAGGTCAGTGAGAATGGCTTTAGAACTTAAACTGCTGGTATGTAAAGAGCAACAAACCCCAGTTTATTTGAGCAGTAAGGTCAGAAAGCAAGCATGAAACTAGAGGAAAAAGCTATAAAAAGTTCCTTTTGAATGATGAACATTAAAATATCTACTGTTATTTAAATAAACGGGGTTTGCACAGACCGTTGATCAAGATTGAAAAAGTCCTCTTGTATTTCTGGGCTTCTGATTTCAGACAACCAAGGGTCACCATCAACTCAAGTCACCATCTAGTAAGTGAGTTTGCTAATTCTCGGCCTTCTGTAATTCAGCCTGTACTGCAAATTAACGACATTACCGGTCCAAAGTTCAGGACCCTAAGAGTTAAATTAGCTATGGTCAAAAAGGGGACAGTGATAACTGTCAGAAGTCCTTTAGTTTTTCCCATCTGACACAAAAATCCTTATCTAATTAACATCCAGGGAGCAATTCTCCAGTTGCATTACCATACAACTAAGGCCCAGAACAAAGACTGTGAATTTAAGAAAAATACTGTGATTTATGTACAGGCTGTCACAGGGACTGGTAAAATTGAGTAAAAATTTGTCCTTCTTGATGTTTTTGTAACGACTAATGTTAACTAACATACAATTTCTTTATACTGACTTAGGGAGGCCCTATCCATTAAATACATACTTGCCAACTGAAAACACACAGAAATACAGAGGAATGGGATTTTACAGGAAGACTTTCTGTCTGTCCCTTGTGTTCTTTCCTGTCTGGAAAAAATACATTGTCCAAGGGTGTATTACATGTGAAGAAATAAAATTCTTCAACATGAAGTTTGCCAGTAACCTTGCCTCATCACTCGGCTTGGCAATATTTGGTCAAGCTGAGACCAGTGCCTGAGCATCTTTACTCCTCCAAGGAAAGGAGAAGGGACTGATTTTAGCCTCTACTACTCTCTCACAGGATTTTACCTACCTTGACTCTGTTACTAGTCTCCATGAGCCCTAGGACACAAATGATCACACAGCAGCCCTAGGAAAAGAGCAGGGGAAGGCACGGTCAGGCTGTGGCTCTGTGAACTAGCCCCAACCCTTTGGCTGCTGCTGGCTGACAGCTTAGCTCCCAATTCTTCAACCTTGAATGAGGCTAAAAGCAAGTGTTTTCTTCAGGAAGGTACCTGCAAAAGCAAACTTTCATTTCTGAGGAAAGAAACCCTCCTGCTGCTGTTCACCATGTGCAGAAACACAAGACTTCCCATACGTTCTCCATAAAACTACAGAATTGCAACAAGCAGGAATGCTTGATTTATATCCTCTTTTTTTTCATTTTTTTTTCTCCCTCCTTTTAATGAAACAATTCTGACAAGACCTAGATATTCCTCAAATCAAACAGAGATAACACTGGAGACAGGTAGGGTCTGATTTGTAAGGTAAAGCATCTGGAGTTCCTACTGACTTCAACTAGAACTTCAATTATCTTCTCCTCCCTCAAGCCAGACCTTCCCATTGATGCAGGTCTGGGAACTGCTTTGAACAATTTGAAGAATTTTCAAAATGTATTAAAAAAAAAAAAAAGGAAAAGAGTCACAGCTCTCCATTTCTGCAACAAATATATCAAGCTGGATATTTTAGTTACAACCATTCTGAAGTAAAGCAAGGGAGCTGAGATCTGAGTGCAAATGACAATGCTACAGCCTGAGAGGGTGGGATCTGGATAGAGTCTTCTCCTCTCCTAGGCCTAAAAAGCACATGCTTTCAGCACATGTGGAGGGAAATGCACCTTGTGCATTTGTTTCCTTCTCTGGCTCAGGTCATCATCACGAGTAACTAAAGTGAACAACAGATTCTAGCACCTCCCTAATGGTCTCCATCTGCCTTTGCTGCCTGGAATATGGAAAGGAAAATTTTCCTCAGCATCCCTGTGGGCAACAGTGTGAAAAAGGCATCAAGGCACTTTCATAATCAAAATCCTTCTACGTATTTCTAGAGTATCTGGTCTATTTGTATAAAATGAACAAGAGGTTAGTTGTTATGTTCATTGCCTTTAACTGGGTGTGGCAACAATCTATGGATAAAAGACATTTGGCGCAAGCCCTTATCACCTTGAAATAGGATCTTAATTTAAAAGTGGAAAGTCTATTGCAGGTATATTCAAGAGGGGTTTACAAATCCATTCTGAGGAGAATTATTTCCTCATTCTACTCCTCAGCACCTTCCTCCCACAAAGCATTCTGAAACTCAGACGTGTATATTAGACCAAGTTCTTTGGAAGATCTCTTCTACCAGTTTGCATGTACATGTTCATTTTGGCAAAACTACTTATTTAAAGTACCAGGCAGCACAGCTGCCACTGCTAAGTCCTGAAAACTGCTTTTTTTTTTATTATTAGCAGATAATTAAAACCTTCCAGAGGACATCAGTTACTGCTTCTGATACTGCCAACCCCAGTTTTCCTCTGCATTTCCTCTGTGTTTCTGTAAAAAATCCAGATGGGTCTCACCCACATTTCAGAGCTACTCACCCCTGGATACAGGAAGCTGGTCTAAATCTTGAGGAGGAGAAAACCATGGAAGAGAGAGGAGGGCACATGGAGATCTACATAGCTTGAAAAAACCTAACAGAAGTTAATTCATTTAGCACCCAGGACCTGAAAAACTGCCTCTGATGTGCCATGTTCTTGAACGACCTGCAGCTTTGTCCCATCTGCAATCAGTTGATGTTTGTTATTATCTTCTCCTTCTAATGTCTGTGGACTCTCAGCAGTGTAACTTAAATAAGATTTTCAACACAGGCTATTTGCAGATTACTGTGGAGATGAGGGCCTGTGTAGTCTCCTGACTGGAGCAAGGAATCTGGAGTACCCTTTTTGCATTTATAGCCCCATACTGGGAGGTCTTCAGGGAAATCAGTGAAGCTGCCTGTGTCTAATTTACCCTTCCTAACACTACCACCTGCTTGTTGCAAGCCCTACTTCACATTTGAAAAGGGTTTGAAATATATAAAGGAAGTACTAGAACTACAAAAATAACTTAGTCAACAGGGTACCAACTCAAATGCTGAGTACTCTTTGGCATAAAAACCAGCAACACATTTTCCATGTGATATGCTTAAGAGCTGAAGCTGAAATCTAGTGCATGAAGTCAGGAAAATGGTCTTACAGTGGGACATTAGCTATACCAGGCGCTTTTTTTTCCATACAAGTGGCTGTGTGGAAAAGCTGAGGTGTACCCTATCAGCACAGAGACTTGCATTGCCCATTTATAAATATATTCCCTTACTTATGCTACAATTTCGTTCAAATGGGAAATTTGATTACTTTTACAGCATATAGGTCACATTAATTTCATTGACAAAGTAGGTTTTTGGTGTCTGCTGAGTCGATCTTCAGGAACCAAACACAATTTTTGTGAGGAGAAAGAAATGAAAATATTTCTATGGTAAGTTGTTAACAGGTTAGCATCATATATTTACCAGTTCCGCACCTCTCAGATAGGGTTTGGTACACTCATTCCAGCAGTCTTGGAGCGTTTACTCCAGCACCACAGACCACATCCTGCACGATGAATGGGAGGAGGCGGCACAGAATCCCAGCAGTGGGACAATGGAAGCATCACTTGCTCATGGCTGTTTCTGGAAGAAATCTTCATGAGGTTTTCTTGCTGAGCACTGTTCTACCTCAGAAGAGACTGTAACGCTCCTTAGGCACCTGCAAATATAGCACATTTTCCCACATGCCAAAGGGTGTTGGGTTTGCCCAGAGCGGCGAATAGGAGGCCAGAGCTTTGTCACGGTCTTTCCTTTCATGCCAGACTTGCTAGCAATGTTTTCTTCATTTTGGGAACATCTCAGCAAGAGTCCATAATCAGGCCCACAAGTCACTAGAACATCTCTTATATCATTGGCAGAGGAGTGGTCAGTGTTTTCTTCTTCAACATAAATCTCACAATGTGAAAGTCTACTCTTCTCTCTCACCTTCGCTGTCCTCTGGTTCTCTCCTGACAAGACCAGTGACATGACAGTTCTGAAATAAATCAGCCCCTGGTCATGTTTTATGATGTCGTGGTGAGCGCAGGCCTGACCCTTAGTAATCAGCATCTCGGCACACCGGGAAGCTTCCTGCTTTAACCACTCTAGCAGCCAAAGAAACTTGCTTACGCTGCAAAAAATGATGTGAATTACCTCACCTCTGTGTATCGTAATAACCCTTACCACACATTATGCCAAATGTTCAGCACTGAGCTGCAAGGAACCAAAATGCAGACAAAAAAACCCAATAATGTCTAAAACAGAGTTCAAGTGAAGCTGGGTCTATGCCAGGCTGCGGAGATCATTCTTCATGTCAGCCTCAGATCTGACTCTTGTGCATATGAACTAACGAAAGGGGCAGGGAATAAAACAGCATTTGAGTTATTCTCACAGAGCAGGTACTTAATAATAACCACATTTCCAACATTTGAACGTTACGCTTTTATTAACCAAAAAACGACTCCCACCAAATATCCCTCAGTTGCAGTAAAGGCTGTGAGCATGATTTTATTTCAGCCTGTGAACAAAGCCATATGGATTTCATCTGAGGGATTTAGGGGTTTTGATTCTTGTAAAAGTCATGATGTCAAACAAAACTTCAGATCAGTCCCAAAACATACGCAGTGTGACAGCCGACAATGGAAACTACACAATGACATTCTTCAACCCAGCAACATCTTCAGGCTCAGCAAGGAATTGAGCACAAATATGGATGAGCTTCAGCTTTCAAAATCCGAACGAAAGGCGGCATCTGACACTTGAGTTATGCCATCACACAGCTGGGGATGCATTTTGACAAATACATTTCTCACAGCCCCAAGCCATGCTCAGTGTTCTTAGAAGATGCAGTATTCTGAAGAAGCTGCAGTCCCATGCACCTCACCACACAGCCTTTCCCACTTTCGGGTATCCCTCCATTCATCTCCTCAACTGTAACCTGCAATAAGCACTTTATAATGTCCACAGGTTTTGTACGGTGCACAGCTCAAAGTACACCAGTGTCAGCAGGGATGTTACTCAGAGGGCTTGGGCTCCTAATTAGTGAGCATCTCTAGTTATTTCCAGTTACTTCCTTGGTATTAATCCAGAAGAAAAAGAGGCCTACGCCAAAAATACACGTCAGATTCTTCAAAAAACAGGTCTTAAGGGTCTAGGAGAAATGTCTCTTAAGCTGTGGCTACAGCTGGTGGGAGGATAACTGGTAAAGCAAAACACAACATCAAAAGAACTTTTAAACTTGGCAAAACAACTATTTTTGCATCTTGTGAGAAGTTGCTTAGAAACGCAGCAACACATTTAGGGTTATTATGCATTCAAAACAAAATTCAGGATAAGAAACAAGATCTTGGGTTATTTGCTATGTGCCTTCCTATTCAGCACAGCCAAAAGGACAAAAAAAGGCCTGTTTACTTTCAATGCTGAAAAAATTACTGAAACATTTATAACAGCTGGTCATACTACTGAACAAACCACTCAATTAATCAGCTAACTACCGTATGTTTGAAAGAGACAACGTAAGTTTCCATTCTTAATAAAGTGCAAAATATTGATTAGTTCCGGAAGAACACACAAATAAATTACTTGTGTTCATAATTAGGTTTTGCTGTGTCCAGAAATTCTAGGTACTTTTCACACACCATTTATCAATACTCTTTCTTTCATTTCTCTTTGCTTTTACACTAGGTTTTTTAGAATGGTGGCCAAAATAAACAGAATATTTCCTTATAGTTCCCTCTCTCACTTCCTGCTTATGAAAGAATTTTCACTCATGGCCTCTTGCACTTCTTGGAATCAAATTTCTTCCAGAAATCTGCAGCAATGTTTTCCCCAGCAGCTAGAATGCAGCATTTTAATTATGAGTATTATTACAATCTCCCTTTCACTCCCCCATCTCACATTCCTCCTTTTCTGTCCTAATGGCTGGTCCCTCCCAAACCAGCTGTTAGACGCAAACCTACAAATTTACTGCTTGCTTCCTTAGTAAAATGCCCTCTCAACACTGCTTTATGAGTGCTGGTCTCTCAAAAAATAGAAGAAAAAAAAAAAAAAAGAATGAAAAGCCTCTGAAATTTGTGACATAGCCCTTCCGTGTGGCCTATTTTTAGGTGCAGTTTATGGGTTGTGAAAGGCTTAATCTCTCCTCGTGCTGGAGTGCCACAGCTTGCGGCGGTGGCTTCCCCCACCACAGCTAACGAGTACGAGGGCTCGGGGATCTCCGCGCTCGCTGCGGGCTGAGCTGGGAGGCAGCATCCCACGTCACAGCATCCCACGGGCTGTGGGTCACGTGGGTGATACAGTGCACGTGGGTCCTCTAGACACAGATCATTTCCCTAATGCCTATGCTAAACAGGTAATTCTATAATTGATTTCCAGAGCTGCTTGTTGTAGTTGAAGGAGATTTTGTGGTCAAGGATGAGCTTCCCAAATGATGAAAAAGTCTGGGGAGGGGGAATTCCTTAGGAGGACAACAGGGCTCTGCTTCCAGAGGCATTGCAAACTAAGCTGCTGAAACCGTCTGAGAACTGTCTTCAGATTGAACTTCTTGCCAAGGAAGGACTCAGATAACACTGTCTATATGAGAAAACATTCCAGGCAATATCCCATCACATTTTAAGCTAAAACCATAGACTGTATTTTTTGATAGTGCTGACAACAGATGTATTTTAGCTAACAGAACCGTCCAGGATGGAACTGAAGGAGACCGCAGACATAATATTTATTCTAATTTCTAGGAATGCATAGGAACAAATCTCTTGTGATTATTTAATAGCCTAGGCTTTCTTTCCGTAGCATGAGCATGCATGTGAGCTGATATGTATATTTACATACATATAAAAATAAATATATATATTTATATATATACTTTTGGAACAGACCATTCCAAATCAAGACTGAGAACAACAGTAACACAGTATTTACTCTCAGCTCCACTCCATGAAAGGCTTGTAAGAGTTTAATATAAATTTTTTTTTTCATTTGTCACTTCACAAGTAAGACACATAAATTCAGTTCCTTAGGAAAACTCTACACAGCTGCAACTAACAAGTTGAATGCATTCAGTTATGCAAAGGTTTTTCTTAACCTGCCACATTTTTTGTTTGAGTTATTTGCCTGTTCATCATATTCTCTACAAGAACATCAAAGTTCCCATAACTTAAAAGCTTGAGGTTAGATAGAAGGAGGGTGATAAAAATATTGGGTGCCTGGCACAGGAAGATTATATAAAACTTGCATCAAACAGGAAGAAATAATTTCTGATAATACAGAAATCAATACAGGTATATGCTTCTCAGAATAATGTCTCAACCAAACCCCTTCCGTGTGCTTTACTTCAGCAGTTAGAATGTGCTATTTCATGTGCGTTTTAACAAAATCATTTTAACAAACTAACGATCATAGCACCTAATTATTTTTAGAGTATTATAGCACTGCATTTGTGTGACAGAGAGGACAGAAACAGAAGAAAGCAAATCACATATATTTCATACTGTTAGAATTCAGGTGTTTGAATTTTCCAGTGCCTAACATTGGGAGGAAAAAAAAAAAAAAAAGAGTTAAAGTGTCCTTTAGCTTCAAGGGAATTCTAGTTGTATTTTGTACTCTGTACACTCACACAGAAAATTCTTTTCTGTAAAAATCTGTAGAACATGGATCTTAGACCAGCAGCAGAAATTGGCTTAATAAATAAATTGAATTGAATGCATAGGAGGCAGAGAAGCAGAGATACTTTATAAACACATAAATCAGCCAGCCAAACCAGCAGAACGGATTTACGATCAATCACAAATCTCGCATAAGCAAATTCAGAGTAGCAAGTACAAACTGTGTGTGTGTATTTCACAGATCAAATATGTTTGCAAACCTCACAAACTCAAGAATTACAAATGTCAAAGGTAGGATTATAAAGAAACTGCTCAAGCTCCAAGAAAAAGGGCTCATTGAATAAACAGTTCGCAGTGATTATTATGATCAGCTATAACCCAAGACATGCTTTAGGATGGTGATCGTCCTTTCAAGAGAGAACAAGGTTGCTGGAAGATTTTGTCAGATTGCCTGATGCTGAACCAATGGGCACGTTTCCGAGCACAAAATCGCTTCTTGGAGTTTAAAATGAAACCAAAAATATCAAGTTAAATACAGCTTGCGAATAATTGCTCTGAGCTTAACTTGTACTGCTCGCTTGAAGAACGCTTGTACACTCAAAGGCTTATTCTTTTTCTCATCTACACACAAGCTATTCCTCCCTATAAGCCTTACCAGTCCTGTGTGCTCAGTCCATCACAGGGCTACAACAGGGTACTGCTGCTTTAAGGGCAGTGTTGGCAAGAGGGAAGCTCAGCATTTTAAAGTCTTGCCTTTTTTTCCCCCAGTAGTACAGTCACTTACTGTACACTTGTTTGTCTTCCTAGTGGCTGATCTTGCAAATGATTTATCCTGCGAGTCCTCGTATACGTAAGAGGTGTTTTTAGTACTGGGCCCTAAGCTGTACATTTTTTGAAGCAGGAAATCCTCTTTAACTGTTTTGTAAAAGATGATAAATAATAGCTTCAAAGCAGACAACTCACAAGAAGAAGGTGGCTTAATGAAATTTGCATCTGACACACACATAAAACTAGATTTCTTTAGGCTTCACATTTTTTTCCAGTTTTTCCAGGGAAGGGAAGAATAATAAAGGTTCAGGAGTGGGAATGTTATAAATGACATTCCATGGAAAATAATTCTTAAAGTAGATTTTTTTCACCTCTAGATTTCCTTCCCTCATCAGTAGGAGGCTGTTTTTTAGACACGTTTCTTTACCACTATGACCGTACTAAAAAATTCCCTTTTTAAAATGGTACAACATAGATAGCCTCAGTGTAGAGAGTCTGAGGACAAGCTCTACAAATGATTTCCTGACCTTCTCCTGCAGCCTCAGACACATGAGAGAGGTCTTCTGAGGGCACATCCCACAGCACCAGCGCTGCCACCCCACAAGAGCCGAAAACCTGAGGTCTCCTTACAACTGCCAGTACTGAAAAGGTACAAACACGTGGTTAATGATCTTAGCAGAGACTCGACTCTGGGCCCTTGCGTGTCAACTGTTTTCACATTTACCCTCTTCTTTGCAATGACAACGGCTATAAACTTTAAGGGGGAAGGTTGTTATTCTTTTAATGAAACTTTTTTTTTTTTTCTTTTTTTTCGAGTAGCCAAGCCGGGGCTTTCAGGAGAGACAGTAAAGCTCAGGTAATTTTGCACATCTCTAAATTATGCTGAGATGGGGTAATGTAGTGCAGTTGGGGTCCCTTACACCACACTACAGTGTTTTACCATGCTGGGGCACCTGTCACCCCAGTACAGCTCTGCTATGAGCTCCAGAAAAAGAGGGAAGGAACGAGGGGCAGCCACACAAGCTCTCCGGGTGCTCTTGTGGTGTGTGCAGCAAAGCCAAACCAGAGACTGCTCCAATGATGGGGTAATTTGTCTTGTTTTATTCAATTAAGCTTATTTGCATATCTGAGGTTAATCTCTTTTTCCTATTATTTTAGCAGCACATGCACACCAAGAGACATGCTGATACACTGAGAGGAAAATTGTGTGTTTGTCTCTGCCCATCGCTGAAGTCAATCACAATAAAAGATATGACAAATTGTGTGATTCCTTCTCAAAATTGAATCCTGTGATGTTTATGCAGAGCATAAGGATACTTATGCCTTTAACGCAACAAGCCTGCTTTCTATTTACATAGATGAGTGAAACATTGCCCTGGCATTACACAGAGTAAAATGTGCAAATTCTAAACCCTTCCATAGTCCCTGAATATAAGAGTGCATTCATATGTTTGTGTTTAACATGAACAAATTTATGATCTGATGTGGATTCCTCTGAGTACAGATGTATTCCAACTATTTGCTGAGTCCTAATTTTGAAAGAACAAATGTGAGTGCTTGGGGGGGGGGATGGATTATTTTCTATTTATTTAAAAGATTTTCAGTGCAGTGCAGGCTCTTTTTTTATTTTCTTTATGACGGGGTGGGTTGGGGCTTGTCTGTGACAGCTTAAATGATACAGGTAGTGAGAAACAGCATATTAGTAAAAAAGTCAAGACTGGGAAAGTAAATCAAACGCCTCTATTTGTTCATTTTTGTAACTGCAGATAGAAACATACACAGAAAAGTCATCTTTTGCTTTTGACACTGCCAACAGTTCAACAACATAATCCGCGTAATTCCGCAGCATTGCCCTGAAACCCATTTCAGGCGAAAATGAAAAATGTGTGAAAGCAGAGAGAAACAAGAAGTGATCGCATCTCTTGCAGGTAGCCGTGCATCTGTCTGGTGAAGGAATCCCTCTGGATATTAATTCAGCTGCTGTTCCCAGTTGCATACGGACACCCGCTGCCCAAAGAGGATGATGTGAACCTGGCAGGGACCGTGGCTTGCTGTGCTCGAGGTCCCTTTTACACAGGTTGTTCCCTTGCTGTCTCACACAGGGAGATAAGGGGCACCCTGGTTTCCCCAGTGCTGTGTTAAGTCAATCTTAAAGTCTTTCTGTGCTAATAAACCTGACATAGAGGTCTTGCTGCAGATCCCAGAGCATGCGTTTCAGCCTGTTGCTTGTGGTTCAGGTTAAAGATAACTACATTAGAATAGGATATATTTTAGGCTCAGGCTCAAAGTTTACATTTGAGATCAAATCAAAGGAAAAGTCTGATCAGTAATCATGAGAAAGGTCCTAATCATGCTGATACGCTCTCCGTTTCCACAATGCTGGTAATCTTACAGATCAATCTGATTTTCTTGAAGCTTTTGCTGTCTTGAAAAGTGGGAAATGAAAAAGGGCAGCTATTTGTGTAGTTCTAAATCTACCCTGGAACAAGACCCATTGGAGCAGTACTGTAAAAAAAATCTGAATTCAAACACTTCTTTAAATCTTATGGGGACTGTATTCCTGGGGGTTTTTTTCCTGTTTCTCACGCATGCAAATACATATTTTTCAATAATCAGTCATCTGCATCAAACTTACATGTCCCAGTGTTGTTTCCTTTGATGTAGTTGGCCAAATTCCCATTGATTTCAGCTGGAGAAGGGTCAGAATTTATGTGTATTACTGAAAACATGCAAACCCGTATTCTGGCTGGCAGTTATTTAGAGAACTGTGGAGCTTTTAACAATTCAAAGAATATAACCTGTCTTTGATATGACTTAATTTGCCTGCATGTCAGAAAGAAAATGTACTTCATATCGCATGTCTTCCTGAAATACCCTTTTGATGTAAACGTTCTGTCTGCTGATTAACAGCTGTGTCATTTCCTTGTGAGACCTTCTTCTGTGTGCAAGCCAGCACGTTCTTCATAAAGTCTTCTCCTGGAAGCAAACACCTCAATTAACTGAACCAGACCTAACTGAATTTTTTGCTGGCCCTGATTATTGCCCTTACTTGAAGCCAGAGGATATGCTGGTTTCAGGGAGCCAGATTATGAGCAGTAATTGTGGATTTTATGATCTATGAAAGAAAGGTCAAATGCTTTCGGTGAAGTCAAGGTGGTGGATTTTGCAGGTGGAGCAATAGAGGGCTGAGACGAAGTAGTGAGTGCTCTTACCATCAGACCTTTGAAACACAGAAAAGGGCACTCCGCAGGAGGGTACCAGTGCTGTTACTGAGGGACTGCAGTATAGCAGCAGGTACATGAACAAATACAGCAAATAATACTAAAGATGGGCATTTCTCTGTTTACCATAGGTCAAGGAATAGCTGCAAACCACAGACTCCCTTGGTCAACTGACAATGAAACTGCTGGTTATGACTTTAATGGTGACCAAGTGGAAGGACCACTAGGGCATTGGTGTGACAGTGAAAGATGACTGCAACTCTGATAACTGGCTTGTAGAGAATTTAAAATAAACTAACAGTTAAAAGTAAGGTGAATGCAAGCTAGGAAAGTCCACAAAAGCAGCTACCTAGAGACAATGGTAAATTTTGCTAAGGTTTTTTAGGCTGTGTGCCTAATTCCCATGGAGAGCAATGAGAGATAGTAGCCAGAGTATAGGCATGCATTAGTTTTTTACAAAGAAAAGAGTTTGATCTCTGTTTAAAGGCCAAACTCACATCATCTGGAAGACAGGGCTCTTACTTATAGAGGTAACATACTTTATGTTCCTGGCAGCAGATCCAAGGTAAGAATTTTTCAGGCTCCTTGGTGTTTCAACTTCTTAACTTCAATTCACTTGGCTACTCTCAGAGCACAGCATTTATATGTACCGCAAAATCTCAAATTACCTACAGCTTTGATACATATGTTACCAGATAAATCATTGCAAATACATATATATATATTTGTGTATTACTCTTCCCTAAGGAAATGAGCCCGTGCAATCACACACTTTATCTCCTTCTAGCTTTTGAAATCTTTCCCAGATGTCAACCACATTTGACAAAGGATTACAGGTCGCAGAGATAACCAAGTTCCTAGAAATACAGCAATAATCAGTAGCTAGGTCAGTGCAATAGCTCATACAGGAGGGCAGGCTGACTTTTGCAATTAAACCCTCTGTGTAGCAGTAAGCATCCGGCCAAAGAGCATGCATGAGGTAACTGGACAGTCAGGGTATGAGTAGCTCCTGACGGTCATGATGCGTATCTTCCCCACTAAGTGCCAGGAGTTTTTACAGTGTAAGAAATTTAATGCACAGAAGGAAATAAATCGGAAGGCAGCTGGGCCTCACTTGATGCGCTGCTTAGAGAACAACTTGCTCAGGAAATGTTAATTGCTTCTCACTGAAGCTAGTTGTGGATGGGAGAACTGACTTCAACTATGCATCTTCCTTTGTCACAGCTCTGTCTGTGCCATATCACATGCCATAGAAAGCAATTCGGTGCAGGCAAGAGAAAAGTATAGTGTTCTACCAAATTTGCATTCAGTTCCATAAGTGACAGACCTTTTCTTTGAACAGTATGTCATTTAATACCCAGTTTGAAGGAAGGACAGAACTCTAAGGTATCCTATTCTCTATAAAATACCTGTCCATTGTTAATTTTTTTTTAAAGAATTAAGAAAATAATTAAAATAGATGATCATCTTTCTTGATCCTTCAAGTTTGTGTCAAAGGTCAACAGTGTGAACTGTAATGGGTTTGACCCTAGTTAATTAGCCAAGGTAGAGCACTTGCATACCAGCATAAATTATATACACACTTAAAGATGAGCCATAGCAAATCCTCAGGAAGTCACCTTACCTTTGATTTCCAATGGAAAGATATCTAAATGCCCCTTTCTGGTTAACACAGCAAAATGATAGTTCTAGACCTTGTCTTGAAATTTGCAGCAGCAATATTTATTAACCAGGTATCTTTTTCTAACTGTTTCTGAAAGATGAAACAGGAAAAAAAAGTGACTTTTTTAAGATATAAGAAGGTGGATTTAAAAACCTGTCTACATTTTATTACACTACAAACTATACAGTCATGACAAGCAGCACAGAGGGATTATTACTAGGTCCTCAAATTTCCCTAAAGAACTGGAAAAGGTAATTGCAACATAATTGGTGTATTTGTCCACAGAATGGTATTATATGAGCTTTTCAGTGAGAATGTGGAAAAGAAAAGGAACATTTTTAAGGCCAGGCATAACATTAAGGAAGCAAGATATTCTGTTGGGAAATGTGCGGAAAGCTTCATCTTAACTTCACCTGGAGCCAGCTTTGGCTAAAGGAAAATTTGTAAGGTACCATTAAAATTCCCCCTTCCAAACTTTCAGCGTGTTCCCTTTCTAGAAAATCAAGGTTTTTTAAGTACAATACATACATGTAGTAATGAATAAACCTAATTAAATTATTCTAATAAACAATTAACTGATCTCCCAGAACACACATTTGTATAGAATAGAGAGTTTCCCCCAAGAATTTGTGGACTTGTTAATCTTTCCTCAAGTTATCCTTGAGAAGTTCTTTGTAACAGAAATCATTCACCCAGATTCAGTCTACAGCTCTTAACCTTCAAGGTGCTGTCTGTCCTTTCAGTCTACATTACAGTTACATAGTGGATGCTGCAGGGAGAAGAAATTTCCTGGTAATTTCAGCTGGATTCTTGTGTTCCAGCTGTTAGGTAATCCATTACAAGAAATGCTTTCTAGGTTCATAGAAAGAAGTGCAAAACATTTTGCACAGTAAAATCTAGAACGAAGTAAAAACATGCAAACAGCATAGCCCTACGTTCTGCAGTTTTTAACACAAAGAAAGTAAACTTGCTTTCAAACTCTGACGAATAATCCAAAACTTACTACATTTAGTGTTATTTCTTTCAGCAACTCTGAGGGGCTTGGACCTGCCTTTCTGCCATGTTGTGATTATAAAACCGAAGATCTGTCTTAATTTCAGTTTCTTGGGGAGTGAAAGGAAGTGCATAAATAGCCTAATATTTTTGTAACGTGTATTTGGTTGCTCACGAGTCTTCTGTAGTTGCATAGATTATATAGCATAACAAGTGAAAGAAGAACAGCATATCCTATTTTGAAAGGGAGCATTAGAAATTTTTGTCGAACAAAAACAACTTTCACAAGTCTTGCAGGAGGCAATATGAAAAATCGACTTGATCCAGTGCATTATGCAAATAAAGTAAAACTTTGAAGATTTCAGGCAGTTCACGCACTTTTTCCTAACCTTCCTTTATGAAGATACAGCATCCTTGGTCTCCAAAACCACTTCTACAAGGCACAGCGTACCAAACCTTTTAAAGATTATTTGTGGAAAAATGACTTCTTTGTCATTCAAGATGTGTTTTTAGGCCTATAATTTCCTTCAAGTGAGCACAATTCCGCTAACAGCAGTATATTATTTTGACAGTAAGTCAGTTGGCATAAGACTTCATTGTGTATGCCTTTTGTTTATATAATCCTTCCTAACAGTAACAAGGTGTTTACTGTTCAGCAAACACATTTTATTTTAACTGCCAACAGTAAAACTGTCTGATAAAGTTTGATTTAGCTAAAGAAAGCAAGTTCTCATTTAGCCCAAATAAATCCATGGTGCTATAGACAGCTGTTTGGAGTACATAATCCCCCAAGCTCTTTTAGCGAGGCAACTCTTGCTGTTGAATGAGCGAGAGAGAGCAGGCTCAGCTGTTCAGGATGTGCTCCATTACAACTGTAATCTATAGCGTCGTACTGCCATATTGTGAAAGCATTACTCACATTCAGCGGCAGCGAAGCAAATACTCCTCTGACAGATGCTCTGCAGACTGACAGCTGACACCCTAAACTGAGCTCTATAGATTTTTCACTAAACACGTCCTGCAGCCCGGATCAATGTGGCCTGGCTGTCTGCTTCTCCCCGCCCTCCTGCGAAGAGATCAACGTCTAATGCCGTTTCTGCGAAATTCTCAGGGAGTTAACTGTCTCCAAGTGGAAAAAGTTCAGATTTCAGAGAAACAATGAACACAGACGCTACTCAAAATAACAGCATTTTGCTGCTTGAGAGAAAGAAGAATTCGTAAGCCTAAAGGCATTTTTGTTCCGTTTTATGGCTGACTTTATCCTGGAGAAATTTGCCAAAGAAATGTGATTTTTAAGGCTGATATAAGAACTTTTGAGAGTAGCAGGGGAGAAATAGCCGATCTGTCACTTGCAGTCCAAAAAGGTCGTCTGTAACAAATGTAAAGCAAAAAAGGCTCCAGTATTTTCTTCCTGCCAAAATCAGAATAGGCAGCAAGAGTATGTACACAGGTAGAGGTCAGGATGTGCATGATAAGCCAATGTTGCACTTCCATTTTGAAGAAAAAGCTGTATAATTAGCAATTTTACTGTAACAACTATAGGAATCTTCTAATCTTAAACTCAAAGCACTAGTAAAGAGTTTACCTCTTTTTTTTCCTCCTTTTTTATAGGACTACTTCATTAACACTGCTCCTGCTCCCATTGAAGTCACCAGCTGAACTCCTGCAATTCACTGAGAACAGAAGCTGGCCCATAAAGCTGTTGTGGTTTGGAAAATGCTTTCAAGGAACGATAATTAGTTCAAAGCCGAAAAGCAGTCAGTTACCTACAGTGAACATAAGGAACAAGTGCAGAAAAGAACACAAATTGGTTTTGGAGTATGTCAGGGGAGATTTAACTATAATTTCCATACTGGGACAATTGGGTTGGGTTTTATTCTCTGTTGTTATTTGTGCCATCTTCAAAGAGCCTAGGTGCTGAGATTATAATTTTACATTGAATCTAGGAGTTTCTGAAAGGAGTCTTAGCTCTGCTTCTGATTTTCATCCTGCCACAGCACACATTGCATGGGAAGAAAAACAGATGAGTATGCCTTCTTGCAGGGTTACCAGAGTAGGGTTAATTGAAAAGAACTGAAATTCCTCCTTCTGACTGAGCCGATTCATGTTTTGAAAGCATATCTTGTGGCCACTTTTCAAATTTCACTGTGTCATCTCACTCCTTGTTTGGTTGGACTTTGCCTTTAAACTTACATTGCATTAGAGTTATGTAAATATATAAGTAAAAGGTAAATGATTATGTGATTATGTGATAATTGAATGGAGACTACTCACTAAAGTGTGGTGGTTTGACCTTGGCAAGATGCCAGGTGCCCACCAAGCCACTCTATGACTCCCCTCTTCAGCAAGACAGCTGGAGGGAGAAAATAAGATGGGAAAAAGTCTTGTGAGTCAAGATAAAGGCAGTATAATACAGAAAAAGACACGTGGAAGCAAAGGAAAATGAAAGATTTGTTCTCCACTTCCCATCAGCAGTTGACATCCAGCCACATCCCAAGAAGTAGTAGGCAATGGTGTTGCAAGAGTGGGAGGCAAATAGGCAACCTTAAACCTAACAGGCAACCTAAAACCTTCAACACAAACATAAGGAAGTACTCCTTTACAGTGAGGATAGTGGAGGACTGGAACAGGCTTCCCAGAGAGCTTGTGGAGTCTGTCACCGAAGACTCTCAAAACCCGCCTGGGTGTGTTCCTGTGTGATCTACTCTAGAAGATCCTGCTCTGGCAGGGGCGTTGGACTAGATGATCTTCAGAGGTCCCTTCTAACCCCGAACATTCTGTGATTCTCTGAAGTGTGTCTATAATTTGAATAGAAACTAAGTAATGCTACTGAAAATATTTAGGATCATCCATTAAATGTGTTCTAACTCTTGAGCACACCATGATGTGTATGAGAGCGGACTGTCTGTGTCTTCACATAATAACACCAGAAAGTCCAGTTATCTGTATAATAACAGTCCTGATAACAATGAAAACACCATTAAAAAACACTGACATTCAGCAATATTTGCTAAAAAATGGAAAAAGGTTTCCTTCTCTTACAGCAACTTTGCTCATGTAATTGTATTTGTATTGAATATCTCACTGCACAGTGTTGCCTGTTTGGACACTTGCACCAGAACCAGGCCAGCAATGTCCTCGATGCCTGTCAGCTTGACTGATGCCATGCTTGAATACATGGTGCATCTAGTTTATAAACGAGGAAGATTTTGTACCGGAACACACTGCTGTTCCATCAGTATATGATATTATTTAATAAAAAAAATATACATTAAACACTGCACACTCAGAAGAGAAAGGATTCAAAGATAATTACCAATTTGTTAACACTCATCAGAAACTCAGTAAACAGTAACACAATATACTCAATGAATTAGAGGGATCTTTGTAAGAAAGACATGTCCCTACTTCACATGAACTGATACAGCTCTGCTTAGGCAAAACCATTTAATTGTGCTGCTTTGCAGAAGCAGCTGTCACTGCCATAGCAGTCTAGATAGCCAAAACAAAAGATGGTTCAATTCCAAAGAAAAAACTAGCAAAGAGCAAATTTGGCCTTCAAGGAGGTATGCGATGCAGATGGCCTGTAATCGAATTGCACAAGTCATGTATCTCATCACAAAATCATCCCAACAGTTCAAGCAGGTTCCTCATTTTATCTGACCCTTTTAGAATCAGAATAAGCAGTTTTTATAGAGTCCTATTTCCCCTATAAAACCCTTAGTCACCATTACCAGAAAACAATTACATATATGATAGTTAATATCACCTACAGTGACCATTTTCCTGCAGACACTTGATGTTACCACTCAACAAAAAAATCTGGCCACGAATGGTTTAAAGCAACTAAGCTGATAACACAGTCTGTTCCAAATAGAGAATATGGAACTGTCTGAAGTAAACTTAGTAAACCTTTAAAATGATTCATGCCTTGAGAAACATGGTGCCCATGACTCTGTCTAGATATGTGCCCATATAGGCCACTTTTCTAGGCATAAACACGTTACGAAGAAAAAGATTAGAGTAATTTCTTTCTAGTTCCACAGTATCCTCATAATAATAATGTTCCAAATTCTAAAGCAGCTTCTAGATAAGAATTTCAAGGCATTTACCCGTGTTGATGTCAGTTTACAAAGGGTGAAATGAGGACGTTAAGCAGCTAACTGCTTATAGTCAGCTTGGTCCAACCCTTGACTTTAACATAGCTGCAGCTAGGATTCATGTTGATTTGGGGAAGAAGTCTCTTTACTTGTATCTACCAGAGCTCCACCAACATACAGGGATCACAGGGGCTTAGTGCCAAGGCCAGCACTGGCTCCTGGCCTGCAGCCCCCAGGGCTCCTTGCTGAAGGACGGCAGCAGATGATGTATGGCACTTCAACTGTTGGGGTTTGCTGCATGGTCCTGGAGTGCTCCACTTGGCCTGGAAAAGCAAGCATGAGCAGCACGTAATAAAAAAGGACTCACTTTTTGCTGGGACTCAGTATCTTCCTTCCAAGAAGGACTGGAGAGGCAGAGACACAAATTGTCAACAGATTCCCAGTCCATATTTTCCCCTGGTCTCTCCTAAGTCCTTCCAGCAGAGCAGAGAGTTTGATGGAGGATATCCCCACCATACTGCCTCTTTTTCCCCCACAGTATAGCAGGAGGCCGGCAAAAGGACCAGGAAGAGGAGAAATGGCCAGAAGCAGCAGCACTGGGACCCTCTACCTACATACTAGTTATGAAACAAAGCACTTTAGGATGCTACTGGGCAGCACGTATGCACCAGCCAACCGAAACACAATTGAACTTCTCAGCTATGTTGTTCCTGAGGCTTGCAGCCACAAATAAGCTGGTAAAAATCATCAGCTTCCTATTGGAAACAAGAACTTAGATATTAACGGGGCTATTGCTCTAAGCATTCTGAGTGTTTGGTCAGAATGACCTTGGACAGACCTATAGAAAAGGCATTTTATCTTTTTCTCATTCTGCAGATCTTGCAGAAAACATTCACAAATGCATACAGCACGTCTGCTGCAAAACCAAGAAAACCCTCAGCTTACAGACATTTTCAAGCATACAAAAGTAAGGCTGAAATTGAACCTTATGTCTGAAGGTCTGGCACCAGCCCTTAGGAGAACTCAAATATTACTTCAATTCTACTTTGGGGACTGAAATATTTTGAAGACTTTGACTCATGTTGTGTAGGAAGGTGATTTTTATTCTGCTGTAGTCAAATACACAGTCATTAGGATCTGAGAATTGAAAAGTATGTCTCCAAATACCTCATTTGAGGAATATTTTTCTCATAGACTTCAGTAATTACCAAAGAAGAGGGACTCCCTCATGCTTAGAAATTTCTTAGAAGAATACAGCCTTTTTTATAATCATTTACTCTACCATCATATTACAGTAAATTTTGTTGAATGCTGTCAAGGACTTACAAAAACTAAACACAGCCTACTGAAATTGTGGGGGAAAAATAACAGGAAAGATACCATATATGATTACAAAATAATTTAACTCTTTTAGAGAGGAATCTAGGCATATCTGTTTTGTGTGTACACTGCAAACACTATATTAACTGTGGCAGCAGAAGTACATCAAACAAGAACCAGATACATCACAGAGTTCTTTACTGTTCAGATTTTGTATTAAATCTTGCAATGGGCTTTGTACGATTGCTGTTTCAGAATCTCAATGAGTTTTCTGGTCCTCGTCTTCAAGAATGCTCACATGTGATTAACAACAGTACGTATTCAGGGAGCATGCAAATACCAGTAAGTTTTACAATACCTTCAGGTCTGGCCTTCAGTTTCCAGCTCCAGATAACATAACTTTAATACATACTCATTATCATTATTAGATGCAGCATCTGTTGATTCTTTGAAAAAGGTTAGAAGTGGAAGAGACAGAATCACAGAATCACAGAATGTCAAGGGGTTGGAAGGGACCTCAAAAGATCATCTAGTCCAACCCCCCTGCCAGAGCAGGATCACCTACAGTAGATCGCACAGTCATGCATCCAGGCGGGCTTTGAATATCTCCAGAGAAGGAGACTCCACAACCTCCCTGGGCAGCCTGTGCCAGTGCTCCATCACCCTCACAGTGAAAATTTTTTTCTAGTATTTTTATGGAACCTCCTATGTTCCAGCTTGTACCCATTGCCCCTTGGCCTGTCATTGGACGTCACTGAAAAGAGCCTGGCTCCATCCTCCTGACACTCTCCCTTGACATATTTATAAACATTAATGAGGTCACCCCTCAGCCTCCTCTTCTCCAAGCTAAAGAGACCCAGCTCCTTCAGCCTTTCCTCACAAGGGAGATGTTCCCTCACAAGGATATGTTTCCTCATAAGGGAGATGTTAGAAGTGAAAGAGACCCACCATGCCAAACACTGAGACAAAGTTAAGATGGACAGTATTTCACAAGCAAGTACCTTTAAAAAATTTGACATCATGGGGTGGTTTCTTCAGTTCCTTCAGGACATTATTTCATCACCCAGAAGAGCAAAGCATGGGAGAATTTTCACCTGAAACTTCATGTAGGTTTTCATGGTCCAAATTGAGCTGTTTCATCTGCCTGGAGCTGCCAGTCAAAAGTCTCTTTCATGCACATTAGGACTGCAGTAGAGATCAGTAAAATGACAGCCAAGTGTGTTCTGCTTATTCTGTTGCCAGTGCTTCAGCTGTGCAGCTTCAGCGCTAGCTTTACATGTAGTCTCTCAGGGACCTGTAGCTGGTACAAGAAAATAAATGTTATTTCACATCAGAAGCTACTGTACTTGTATTTTATATCTCTTGCATATACATGCACATGTAGAGTCATAAACCCAATTAGACCAAAGAGGGCATATGTACATCCTTAGAGAGAGAAAGCTCAGTCCTGACAGTGTTATATATTTTGGCTACAACTGTATATATATTTATACAGGCGTGTGCATATGTGTTCTGTCATCATATAGTATCACTGCATTCAGGACAGCTGAAGCTACAAGCTTATCCTTTCTACATATTTATGTGACAGAAATGTGGAAGCTCTCTTCTGATTAAACAGAAGTTTCACAATACTTTTCATTTCTCTCCCACCCAGTGAGAAATATCTTCTGCATTTCATGATCAGGACTCCAACATTTACAACTAGATTATATCATCTTCTAGGTTGGGGTTGTTGAGTCCCTACATGGAACACAGAGCATGCATCCATTTCTCCTGTACGTGACCAGAAAGGATGAGCTACAACCTTTCCTGAACTTGTACGTGCACCCCTCAGAAGTCCTGTGTACCTGAGAACAGAAAGTCTTTGCAGTTTTCTAGGGCTTTTTTTTACTGCTTTCCAGAAGCTGTTGGTCTAAATCTGCTCTTTGCTTAACAGTCTGCACTGGAATAAGGAATCAAGGAGAACAGAGTCCACTCTTGTGTCTTGCTTTGTGTAATATTAACATTTGCAATGAAAAAAATAAATTCTTGGGCACAAGAGTCTACTTCTAGGAGAATAACTTTTCAGATTAAATCACCTCAGAAACCAAAGGAAGTTTTGCCACTCTTGTCTCTGAGACCACTTTGTAACTGATACAAAGTGACCATCTTCATATTGTTCACAGAAAGAGAGCTCAGTATGCCCTTTTTTTTTTTTTTCCTTAAGTAAATGAAAACACCACTAAAATGGAACTAGGCCAGATTCTCCGCAGTGGAAGAAAGAGGTCAGCGATGTAGACTTCAGGGTACAGCTTTACATCTGTAATGGCAAAAAATGTGGCTATATGTTTTCCTGATCTCATTTTTTAAATGTGTTTATTTGATTTTATTTTGCCAGCAAATTTATGCAAGTATGATTTATATGTAATAATCCCCATATTTTTTTAATTACCTTGCCATAAAACCTGAATAACTCTCCCTACTTTGATCTCCAACACATTCTGGAGAATACTGCAGCAGGCATGCCTAAATCAGTTAAGCCATGCACAGAGCTGTTCCTGGAGGGAAGCTTTCCCACATCAGAAGATTGTGTAATAAAACTTAACACAGCTCATTAATTTTCTCTCTTAACCAATGCATCTGACAAGAAGTGACTTTGAAAACCTAAAGGAATGACACAACTCCTATGCTTTGCGTGAAACATCTGTTTCCAGCTCCTTTGCTATTAAATTGACATCTTTTTATTTGAAAAGTTCCTTTTATTCCTCAACTTCCTGCAATTGGTAATGTATATATCCCAAAGAGCTTAAATTCACAGCTTTTAAAACTTGATTAACTAAATGCTGGGTTATTCCTGTCCCAGAGGAAAAATGCCTCTCTTGGACAGACAGATTAAGTGGTACAACTATGCTTTTTAATCAATTATTAAGAATTTGTTTATTCAAGCAACGTCAGACTTCATAAAGCATCAAAACAGACTTCAAATCCCCAAATAATGTAAACATCAGTGTGATTGCATATGAAAAATATTAGCATTCTCGGATCTGGAAAATCGATAAAATGCAAGCATGTTGTACTTGCTCTCATTCACAATGGCCACAGACAGTATCATGTTTCCAACTATGAAAACCTACCAAGCTAGTCACAAAAGCAGAAATCTTGCATGAGGAGTTGAGGTGGTTTTCAGCAGAAGAAAAACACCTTTATTACTGTGATTTTTCTTTAAACTTGAGTCACCTCCATATTCATATTATATTGCTCCCTTCAATTTGCAGTTCCTGGTGTACCAAGGAAGGGAAGACAAAAAAGTCCCTGGCAAGCTTTTTCTCATGCTACGAGCAGATATCAAGCATAGCTAAATTCTGCAAGCTGATTGAATCCTATTCTAAAGAACAAGATTAATGCATTTAATTGCATGTTGTGTTTGCATAGAAGCTAAGTATTGTTTTGATAACTCTGGTAAAACAGCTACGCCCTACCAACTAATGTAATTTTAAGACCTTTGAACTTGTTCATACACCATTGCACCTTCAAGAAAACTTTAATCTTCAGTGTAGTTTAGCATTAAGGGAGACATCTCCAGGTGTGAGAGATTAGAATTCATGAGTAAGGCCACAAAAGGGATAAGGCTGCATTTAAAAACAACAAAAAAATCTGTAATTTTTCTTTTTCATGTAGTCAGCAAGGAGCATGGATAATGTAAGAAATTAAAGATTCTCAGCAAGCAGTTATTAACATAACTTAGCAAAACAGGCTGTTCCAATTTCGCTTCTTGAGAAGTTGGTCAAATGTACTCTGTCAATTTTTTTTCTTGTAACGGAAGGCTTAGCAGCAGGAAACTAATAAAACGAGACTCTCAATCTTTCATTTTAGACAATTTTGGAAAAAAAAAATCCATTTTTCACATTATTGTTTCCTCCTACTATCTTGATTGCTTTGAGAAGACGCATTTTTTTCTACATCATCCAAAGACTGTCAGCAAAGACCTAGACCTGAAAGTCATTGAATCTTCAGACATGGTATCAAATCGGGCAACATCCTGAAATCACATCTTCCTCACTGGAACTGTTTAAATATATAAAGTCCACGCAGGAACCTTTGCTCAATGGGGATCTAAACCAAAAGCAACTGCAGAGTATCTTGGTTACCAAGAGGGAGTTTTCCATCTTCTTCCCTTCTCCTAGGCTGTGTCATTGGCTTTGCACCGTGTGCAAATCCGAGCCCATCGCTTGGCTGCTGTCTGTGGAGCCTGGAGATTGCTCAGTCTCTCAGTCCAGTGCCTAGGGGAAGACCAGGAAGTTTTGCCAGATTCTTAACCCCTGTCAGTCCCACGTGCAGGTCTTTCTTTACACACGCTGTACAGATGAATTGTACTCGGAGTGGGTTAGCATGTCTTTTAAATCATCTTTATACTATGGTACAAGTGGTGCCCGCTATCACAAAGCATTGTACCAGACCGGCAATTAATACTTTCAATTTACAGTCCCAGTTAAATAAAATGCTCAACAGAGAGACAAAATGAAGGAAGGGGAGGAAAAATATGTCCCTTTTAACATTGCCAAGCTATGTAATAAGTGGGAAAGTAAGGCAGTATAAGATGAACACAGTTTGCATAATTTATGGGATCGGGGAAACTGAGCAAATAGAGCGAGACAGAGTTTTTTGGAATATGCGTGGAGGAATGCACTCCTTAACCAGGCAGTTTATTTATTCTGGGGAACGAGAAGATGACTGAAATGTACATTACAATATGAATCAACCATACTTTGGTACCAGCATGGTCCATCACTGGAATTTTTAAAAGCATAGCTTAAGCAGACATGCAGAAGTAAACTTGCATCTGGCAGAGAGTGGACTACCTGCTCTCTCTCAGCCCCCTTTGATGTGGTTCTGATGTTGTTTTCACGAGCGCTCATCATATTTTCCTTTCCTATGGTTCCTTTTATTTTCACGTAACAGAGATAGCAAACCTTGTTAATTCTACAGGTTTTGTACCAAAGTCTAAACAAAGTGGATGTGGAGATGACCCATTTGAGGACCTGTTGAAGAGCAGGTCTGGGGTGCCTTGCAGCCGAGCCCCAGGGCATCTGGGTGGTATCAGCATTAGCAGCTGTAGCCACTTGTCTGTCTCGCAAAGGAGCTTCAGTTTGCCCAGAAGTCTCCATTCTAGCCAGACACACAACAGAAACTGGCTTTGGGAGTCCCATCTTACCTGCTTAAGCACTTCAAGCATGTTACAGGCTGGCCATTCTTGCGCCATAAAGTGAGTGATTAACATTGCTGCATTATCAGTGCAGAAATAAATCACTTACCCATGTTCACACAGGAAGCCTATGGCCAAACTAATAAAAAGATCCAGATATGATGCCTCCCACTCTGCTGCACCACAAAAGTGTGACATATTTCCACAAGCTGCGCCCTGGAAGACAAAGGAAAGAGACACTGAAAAGTCAGAAAGAAAAAAACGATCAGCATGCAGTGTACGGCAACATAAATATCTCTTCTGTACTGGTGGTTTAGTGCTTGCAAGTATTAAGATAAATCACGGAACCGACCACACTTTCCAGGTCTGAGGAAAGATTTTCATAAGGCAAAGAATGAAAGCTTTCATATGGGTTATTTCATAAAAAAGAAGATAGAAATTGAATTTCAAAGAACTAGCAGAGGGGAGAGGGAAGTAAAGACAAGCTGAATCATGTATAATAAAAAGGTTTATAGTAATTCCTAGCAGGATCCTATCCAGCTGGCACACCACGTTCCTATCACAAGCTGCACTCGGTGAATTAGAGGCTGTATTATTGCTCCAGCAATATCATCTATAGACCTACTTAACCTCACTGTAGGGACAGCATTTTTTCCTAGTAAATCTAGGCTACCAGAAAGTATTGTGTCATGATTAAACTTAGTTTCACATATCCTGCTTCTACCTGACATTCCATACCTGAACTGGACCCAGCCTGGTCATTTATAACAGAAGAAAGCAGAATTACCCAAGTAAATACTGGCTGTCATCAGTGATGCTGAGGACAGTAAAGAAGAGAAAAGAACAGTGGTGAAACTGGCAGCATGAAGAAAGCCAGCCTAAAATTTATGCACCACTTTTTTTTGTTGTTTTTGTATACTGAAGTAGCTCACTATAGTGTGCAGAACTGGGTGCAAGCTTTGTGCAGGGAGCTGAAAAAAAGAAAGTGCTCCCCTGGTCTCTTTCAGAGCTCGTCTTCACATTTCTTTCAGCACTAACCATTTTACTTCTCTCCTATTTCATCATTTTTCTTCTCCAGTAGAGCAGAAATTCAAAACATAAAATACAGAAATCCTTTCAGTGTACTTTTAAACTTTGATAGTAGAAAATTTTCAGTATTACTTATAAAGCCATACTTATTGAGCCTTTGGATTTCATTTGTACCCAAAATGTAAAAAAACCAGTACGGTCAAAGACTACGACACAAAGAAACTATGGATGATAAAACACACAATTTACATAACTTACAAAAAACCACCTTACTATACAATGTTACTATACAGAATATACAGAATTAGTTCAACTGACAGTTGAGGAATTACGATACAAGGCAAGCATATGCAAATTATGAGTCACTGCTCAGTGGATGTCAGGAACCATAATTTGTTCCAGCAAAAAAAGTTGCCCAACAGGCCTGAGCTTATTGGAGAAATAACTTTATTACAGGGTAACATGCATGACTTAGGCAAGTAACTGCATTTACAAATGAAGCGAGACTGGCTTTGAGATCCACACGAATGGAAAAGTTTGAAAAATTGCCAATAATATTTACAGATGATGCCAAATTATTCTTGAATCTATAGATCTGCCAAGTCAGTTGCATATACAGCATATCAGCCTGGTGATACAGGAAGAGAGGCAGTAAAGCTGTGCCTAAGATGTGGGTGCCATTGGAATTTTGCAGCTGTGCTTGAGCTGTAATTGGAACCAGTGCTGCCCTGAACCAGATAGCCCTGGAAATGAAAAGGGAGACAATCTCTGAGGTCGCCTGTGCCATCCCCTTGCAGTTCTCAGTTGTTTTCCTAAGAGAGCCTTTGAACCTTCTGGTGTGACATGGCACTTCCCAGCATGAGGCTCTGCCTCTTTCCCAAGAGCAGAGGCATCTCTTCCGTAGCCTGCATGGGGGCTTCCAAGTCGGCTTTGAAAGGCACCATGAAAGTGTGAGGTCACTTAGGCTCAGGGCCTGAGGATGCACAGCACCAGAATAACAAATTCCAGTTTGTGATCTGGTAGGAAAAACTCACTGCATTCTACTGTGTCATAACTGTTTTATTTCCTACACGTTAAATCCAGAGTTAACTTCTCCTGATATCACAGAACTGTTACAACCATGAGTTCCCACCTAGGCTCGCATTACAAGTACAGCATGACCAACAGCTATTAATAAACATCTTAAGCTGTTCCAAACAAATGGCTCTTGATTCTTTTATAGGATTAAGTTATACAAATTAACAGGAAGATGCAAGAAGCAATACTCATTAAATGTTTTTAATGTGTTTGCTTTGCACTAAAGCACAGCAGCTTGTAAAACTGTTTTTACAATTTTTGCGGTAACACAAACCAGGAAGCATTTTAGTGCAGCTAATTCTCTTAGATTGGTTAGAAAAGCACCGTCATCTGAATTTTTTCAGTGACCTTTTCTGTCAAGAAAAGTAATAGAAGATCTGCGTCCTTGTAGAAAAAGTATGCTTGATATAGCTATTAAAATATCCATGGTCAGCTAAATATTTTTTTCCATCTGGTGTTTGCATTTGCAACTATGAAAAGTGAACATGCAAAAAATACTACCATTTTGATTAGATGTTTTTCACAGCCACAAAGTGGACAAGTGTAGGAGCCTGCCAGGCAATGAGGAGCGAAGCTAACTCTGCATTAGAGGTATTGTTTCTCTTTGGAAGCGTTGTCACATTTCAAGTTCTCTTCCATACCTCTCTGAAATCTTTGGCAAATCACATAATCATCTCCGCACTTTGTTTCCCCTTTTATCAGCTAGGGGTAGTATTTTCCAGCTTGGAACATCACAAAACTACGTTTTCTGGAGGAAAGTCTATCATTTCTTTCAGCTTTCAAATCTCTACTTAATAAAGCAAACTCTACAGCTTATTAAGGGCATTTGTATAATTACCTCCTTCTGGCAGGAAGTCTGTGCATTTGCTCACAACCACAGAATATTGCCACTAGCTTACACTGGATTTCATTTAGATGGGGCATCCTTTTTTTTTTTTTCTTTTTTTTTTGATATATTATAGAATCCTCACTTTAGTAGCAACAAAATTGTAGAAGAGCTATTTTGAATTCACTTTCTTCTACTGGTATTTATATCTATACTTCCAGCTGTAGGTATGGCTGAGTGTGAAGACATGGGAAAGTGACAAATGTGTGGGATTTGAGGAAGTAATGAAGAAAGTAAAAGGAAAGTAAGATAAAGAAATGATCAGACCTAGCAAACACAGAAGACAAAATATTAAAATATAAAAATTATCTTTAACTAGACTTCAAGTTCAGTGCTCTAAAATTTGACAAGAGCAGAAGACTTTGCTTTCACTCCTTTGTTCAGCAATGTCACTAGACTCCTTGCCAGTTATGGTTCATCCATGAAGCAATATCAGGTTGGGTTAAAAGCCCTAAGGCACTCCACACCAACTCCTGTTTCCTCACTCTTCTACAGTCCACAGCTGGAAAGCTCCCTTACTCCAAGTAGACACAAAGAAAAAAAAAAATGTTATTTCCCCATGAAGAACAAATGTGAAGTTTCTACAGAATATACATTTTAATAAAGATATATAGTAGTAGGATCTACTGTGAATGCTAAGAATGAAATAAAATCTTTGAAAATCGTCAGAGCTGACACCAACGGGCCAATGTCTTATGTCTGCTAGGTTGTGGCAGAGCTACCAGGATGACAGACATGGCTGTTGTGGGACTTCTTATGCCATTTTTGGAAGCAGAAGCCCTGGTCCACCCAACAAGGGATTGAACACATTCCTTCTTTCAACCGTATTTTGCCAAGCAGGTCCTGCAGTTCTGGCCCTTGTGCCCAGACTTTCCTTGCTGGAACAGAGGAAAATCACACCCCACCCTAGAGCTTTGCATAGGTGTGTCCTCAAGTGTCATCCACATAGACATGTCATCCACATTTGTCATCCTCATGTCCTCTCTCTTTCTACTCTTGCTAGGCAGGAACTTTCTGCTCTTGGTTTTCAGGGTTGCCAAAGATTTCCTCCTCAGTTTACTTCTCTCTGTTTTAGGATCTGCTAGGAAATGTGAGACATTTGGTACCAAGGATGATGTTAACAACTGCAGACATTGCTTTTCTTCATCATTTTAACAGAAAACAGTGACAGCAGTAAATATGGTGTGACAGCTGTAATGATAATTACCATCCTGAAAGAGATCTCTGTAAGGTCTATAAAACTCATAATTTTTTAAAAGGAAAATTATCTTGTACTCTGGGCCATCTTAGGATCACAGGGCAAATTCCAGGGAGTACTAAAAGAGCATGAGACAAGGTTTGGTGTAACTCTGAGCTTAAGGTCTCTAGCTGACTTTTACTTAAAAGGGATGTTCAGAAACTGGGAACAGTTCAGAAAAGGGTTAGAGAAATAGGTCTTCTGGCTGGAAAACCTGTCTTTTCCTGAAAGACTGTAGCGGTTCAAACTTACCCAAGGCAATTTGAATGCTTGACTTGATCCTATACTATAAGCTCATCCATGCCAAAAATATTTCCCATCTTATAAATCATCAGGTCTACTTAAACTTTGTAGACAGGGATATGAAAAAGTCCAAAGGCTAAAACAGACAAAGTCAGTCTAAAAATAATATGCATTTTTACTAGAGACGTAAATTAACACTGAAGTAGTCTACTTGAGGACATAATATACTCCCTGTCACTTGAAGGCTTAATAGTAAGCCCAAATGTCTTTCTAAAAAAAATAAACTTTAGTTGAATTCAGGTCTATAAGCTTTATATGAGTACGACTGGCAGAAATGGCCAAGATGTCGTCATTAGGATCTGTCCTCTCTTCTGAAATTCAGGAATCTACAGAAAAGCTGCAGCCCTGAAGGGATATTTTCACACCTTCAATAGTACTTGTCTGCTCATGCAAGCACTGCCAAACTTGAACTATCTGACTACAGAAGAAAGCAAACATGTCAGACCTTTGCAAACATCGAAAAGCAATGGCAGATGACTTGAACAGAATTATAACATGAATAAAGGTAACACAGTTCTGATCTATTAGTGACCAGCAGCCCACCGAGTAATGGTCACCAATGACAAAGGTCACACTTGGCCTGAGGTTTCTAACAAAAACACCTGTTGACTGCAGAGGCTGTGTGCGTGACACCTGGGAGTGTAGCACTGCACAAGAGCACAGTCACCTTGTATTTCCCACCAAATTATTGAGCTCAGATCACCCGTTTTGCACCAGCTCCTTCTCTCACAGCCCACGAACTGTGGATCTGCACCTCACAAGCCTAGCATGGCAGCTACTCACTGTGGTCTGTGGAGCAAAATTAGCTTGTTTTGAAGTAGCTGCTTTTACCCAGAGAAGCACAATAGTCCAATACAGCCAGCATTAGACCAGCAGTTTTTTGATAAGGAGTGCATCTCAAATTCTGGGTTGACCCTTTGCAACAAAACAATGAAAAATTATACTACAAACGGCTGTAACTCGCCAAAATCAAATTGAGAAGTTCCATGTTACACAAGGTAGAAAACCCAGTGCCTCTCAATAATTTCTAACTGCAGACCCCTGTCCTTGAAAATCCACAAGCCTGTCAGTAACTTCATACCTTGGTCAGTTTGATGAGAGGGTTAAAATTTGGACGTTTACGGGATCTTGTTTGGTAAAGCAGACTTTGCTTATCACCGTTTTCTGCTCCCAGCTTTACACATCATATGACTAATCAGCAAGAGTAGTACCCTCACATAATAGCCTTGCATTCTGTTGTCAGAGATAAGTTCCGCTTAAAGGATTACAATGTGCTTACATAGAGGTTTCACAATGCAACTGTTACATAGTTCATTGCTGCTCCTGGTTTAAAGGCTGTAGCTGGGAAATTTCCACTTCAGTTGGAACCCTGTGCTAGAGCCCAGGTTAGAGTCCAGTAAAAGTCGGTACTGTTCAACTCCTCAGGAAAACGTAAGTCCCCAGAATATCTCTCATTGACCACTCATGAATTGCAGCATTCTAAAATCAAAGACTTTCTGAAAAATTCCGCCTAATAAAAACCCCAAAAGCTAGGTTATTGCTTTATGGCACGTGCTTTCCTCATATATTTTAACAGGTACAGTTTGCCTCTCATGCATAATACTTCCTAAGGTATTGGGAAATGCACATGGTACATTTCGCAAAATAGAACTAATGATCTGAGAAGTCATTACTGCGCTCTGCTCTGAAACCTTTAAGAAATTGAAAAGATGGGCACATTCAGGAGTAAATACTATGGTATCATACAAAACTCTCACATATCTCATATGTAAGTACTCCACTTGACTTTGGTCCAAATAAAACTGATGGACACTCTGCTGTGTCAGGATTATGACTACCTGATGAATGACTGTTCCAGTGGGTGACTTTACCCCAGAAAGGTGTACTTTTCTTTCCCCACCTCAGCCAAATGAATTGGCTGAACTTTTCAGGATACTTTCCAGTGACATTCTAGGGGTCCTTAGTTATGACTTTTATAACCAGTCATTTTAACAGTGGAATGACATTTAAATGTGTGCCCACCTATACCATATCTAAATAGAGTAAACAGTATGTAATTTGCTTCAAAAACATCACCGTCTTGAAGATAATAGAATGTGATTAGAATTTATCCCCTTCTGGCTCTTTTCAGCTGAAGACTTACTGTTTCACCTGGTAACTCTAATCTGAAAGAACTTTAAAATATTGTGGGCTTGCCCAGTAGGATAGGACTAAAAAGACCACTGTTGAGTAAATTGGCCAAAATACTAACAACTCATATGCACGGCTCAATCTTCGGAGATTTTTAGGGCCAAAGACAAAAAACACACAGGTCAATATTGATTTTAGACCATTATTTGAATATATGAAAATATATTAAGTAATTCAGTTGTACCAATCTCTAGAATAATTAAAATAGAAAAGTTCTGAAACTGCACTTTTAAAAATTTAACCAGACAATAAATCTAAGGACGTGAGGGACTGTCAAAGGTCTTCTGTTGTTCTGTTCTCTCTTTTAACATAAGGATGATTACAAATATACATATTTAATTAAATTGAGGTTAGATCTGAAACCAAAACAACAGTCAAGCTCTAGATCTGTAGATGACTATTCATTTTTTTTTCCAAGGTATTGCTTAGGAAAAAAGTCTCTTCTTTATTGAAGTTCCAAATTTTACCAGCAAATGTGAGTGGTTTTTAAGCAGCATTTAGTTTCCTAGACATATACACTGTCTTAATTCAAAAATAAACTCTTGATATTTAGTGAGTCAGATTCCGCTACTTGTTTAACATCTCATTTTAGATTTCCCATTACTAGACAGTCACAAGAAAAATGCAACTTTTATTCAATAATCTGCAGAATAGCCATCCCTGAGAACCCACTGGGGTACGTCTGTAATCAAATAACTCCACATTACTAATGTGTATTTCTGGCTTTCTTACTGTTCTCAGAAGGAAACTGCTCACTACTAAAATATAGCTTTTAATTTGTGAAGGGTAAAAATTTAGTACTTAATAAGCATACTTACCAAAGGCTTTTAAAAAATTAATAGAAACCAAATAAATCTTGGCTATTAAAAAAAATATCTGACACACAGGTTGAGTTATACCAGCTAGCATGAGTACACAGTAAGATTCCAGATGTGCTATTTTCCTGTACACTGACAGCTATCAAACCCACCCCTGCAATAAAAAAGTCCTGAAATGGGTTTTTAATCAGGTCTAGATTTCCATTAGCCCATGAGGACTGATGTCTGTGTGTTGTGGTTTTTATTCTTTACAGCACATGCCATTGCTCTTAATATGTGGGGAACACATATTAAGTCCAAACCTTTTTCGGTAACCTCCTGAAACAGATTTTTTTCATGTCTAAATTGAAGCCAAATAAACGTTATTAACAGCTGTATTTTTACAAAGAATTTGAAGGAGGGGTTAAACTCAGGATTGTTCAATTAACATTTCCCAGGCACCGAGTAAGACAAGCATGTTTGATGGATGGACAATGTAAAAAACCACTCTGAAGTATGAAAAAACGTCAAGGGGATTCAAATAAAATTACAAATTTCAATACAAATAAAATAAAGCCCAATCTTTCCCTTCAAAAAATATTCAGAGGCTAGCTTCACTTTAATTCACATCTTCCTGGAAACTGTTAGATAGCTATCAATTTCTTCGTATATATTTACTGTAAACATTGGTACAAGATGTTCTGATTGTTTCCAGGAAAATCCTATTAGTTACAGTTGTATAGAATCAATTTCACATAAAAATCATACAACACAGTTACAGAGAAAAAGAATTCTGTAGGCATCTGGTATAATGAACAAACCACTGCGGTTTATACCCATTGCAAAACTTTAGCAGAACAATTGACACCAGTAAAAATATTGCAAATTAATGATAGCAGAGAAGCTGGTTAGGAAAAAATAATTAACTACAATTAAAGGGCTAACAGGAAAAATTAAATTATGGCTATTGTTTGTGTTCTAAAAGGACGTAATTGACCTCACTCATACAAATAAAATGATTATGGAGACCAATATTTGGACTCATTAAAAAGCTGACATATTCCTTTCCTTTCACTAGATGTCAAGAATTTGACATTTTAAACTTCTGCAGTAATTTGCAATTACTACCAAAGTAATTGTCTGCTGTACAAAAAAAAAATGGTCAGTAATGTGAAGTTTGTAAACAGTCTGCTCTCACTTCACTAGTCTAAATATAACTAATCCTCCAAAAGTAAAACCAAAATGTGTAAGAAAAGTCTTACTTGAAATTTCAATATAAAGGCACAGTATAAATCATTAACGAAGTTTAAATTGTTGTCAAAAGTTAAATGAGTCATTCTATCTTGATTTTTAAAATTCATCTTTATGGCTGGTGCTGGATTGAAGTAACACAATAGTTTCATCTCCTTTCTTTCATCCATGTCAGTGCTTTGTTTTCACCGTGAGGATGAGCAACCACAGCTTGGAGACACACATACTAAACCAAATTCAAAGTTAAAATAGGGAGATCCTGGTCCTGTTGACTTCATTAAGTTTTCTGAGCCTGACTTCCTTCCTCCTGCCAAAGGCAACAAATACGCTGTGATAATGCACATACTGCCCTACATTGCCCACCACCTTGCCTGTCCCCACAGCTGGAGAAATGCTGCTGAAAGCAAATAAATTCAGAGTACAGAACTGGAAGAAGAGAGCATGAGCAGCTCTTCCTCCTCTTTTGCCCAGGTGCTGCATGCTGGCCACCGACTGCCTTGTGGTATGAAATTTAAGCAGAATTGGATTTGAGATTAGTGACATAGTCTGCTTAAAAGCCAAAGCAGGTAAACCCTCACTTTCACTTTGTGGAAATTATCCTTGGGCTGCCAAAGAGTGACAACAATTTACACCGGTTGAAAAGGCACCTGAGGAGAACCTTCTTGCTCCTCTTCCATGCTAGCTCACAGCAAAAGCTCAAGGCCCAGCAGAATCAGAACCACAATTCTCACACTGTAGAAGACACAAGAGCAGCAGCTCAGCTCTGTGGCCAGCAGCCCCATCCAGGGTGACAGACACCTTTGCTGTCACTGATCTCATCAACCAAATGTTGCCAGTGCCTGCCCGGTATCAGTGCCCAGCACTTTGTGCCAACATGAGCCAAAGCACAGGACCAGTAATGCCAGCCTCGTCTTTGTGTGCTGGAGGGGTTTGCACCCTGGCGTAATGCTTGGAACCCCTGCCTCTGAGATGTTATGGGGAGCTCTCTCCAAGCTCAGAGAAGGCAGGAATAAGTCTCTCATCTCCCTCATGGTCCCATTTGCCACAGTCCAGCCACATGTCACATCAGAATACACAGTGGCACTCATAACATGGGATGGGATTCCTTTAAAGTTCTCGTCCCCAGCAATCTTGCTGCTTTAGTTTTAGTCAGATTCACAACTGAATGTTTCTATTAAGTGATGGAATACCATAGAAATACTTCTGACATTCTTGCTAATACCAAGTGAGTTCATGATGATTTACATTTATTAGAGAAAATAATATCAAAAGGATTATTAATGGTGCTACCACAGAGCTTAGGAAATGGTTGACAGCGCAAGCGCAGAAACTGAGGAAGTGGATTTGGAGTATGTGGAGCAGAATATGAGGTTTCACTTTTGGTAAATAGCAGCCTGTACAAATACTAAATCAAATAGACACTTCATTAATCTCCCTGTGATTTTTTTTTCAATAATTAGGGGTTTTCTAAAGTTTTTCTAGCAAAAGTCATATAAGCTAACTTTGAAATACTGGCATTAGAATCCATCACTTAATCTGTACAGAGACTGACAGAGCTTTCCATTTTTCTAACATTCCTAGATATTTCTTTTTGTTCCTTTGCTTGCAAAACTAACTGATTATTGACTTACTTGATCCTGGAGTTTAAATAAACCAGAGCTAACAACATAAGAAGAATCAGAGCCAGAGTAAAATTTAAAATATTATCTGAATAACTATTTTGTTTCAGACAATGTATTTTTTTAAACAAGCAAAAGTACACAGAACTGTGAAAATATCAAACCACTGAAGCACAGGCAAGCTGAAGTTCTGCTGGGCATTTTGTACTGCTTGACAAATACATGTTAAGAGAAAAGACAACTTACAAGAATTCCGAACTACATATGGCCATTCCTTCAGACCAACACACCATACTGGAAAAAAAAAAAAGATAAAAATATATTTTTCTTAGTAAAGGAAGCTCATTTCCTATGCCCACCAGAAGTTGAGTGACAAAAACCTTGTACAGTAGGCACAAACTTTCTTGTAGAGCTGAACCAGCCTGTTCACAACCACCTCTGTCAGAGAGCACATGGATAACTGCAGAAGCCTGCAACCTTCACAGACCCTCATTTTCAATGCCCTCAACTGGTAGGAAGGCCATGGTTTTAGACTGTGGCATCTGCAGTGGAAATGGCAGAAAGGTGCCTATTTAGAATGCTCAAAAAAGCTGCACCTCTGGATGTCAGAGCTTCATTACCTATGGTAGTGGAGGTGTACAGCTGTGGCCTAGCACATAGAAACCCAACCCTGCCCATGGCCACCAAGAGGAGGCTGGAGAGCCCTACGCTCACATTTTTTTTCCACGTAAGAGCATTAAAAGGGTTCCTGGCCTCCACTTTGTTGCATGCTTGTCAGACAAGCTGTCCGTGGAGAGAAGCACCTCCAGAAACTATGCCTCAGTCCGGAATCAGATATCTGAATCACCACTCCTGGGTGATCTCTCCCTCTCCCTTTTCACTGACGGTGTGGGAAGGGGACGATGAGCCTAGTTCTCACTCAGGCATCACAGGTAGGTGCTCAAAATATCTTAAAAGTCAAAGACTTATTGAAAAAGAACAGGTTCACTCTTGAGAGCATAACATGGCCACAACCAGCCTCATTCATCAGAGCTCACTGAAGCTGAGTGAACACAAGAAATTGAATAGCCTATGCCACAAACAAAAGGAGGCACAGAGGCACCACTGAGATCAGTAGCAGCAACCAATTTTTAGAAGATCCAAAGATAAACACTAAAATCTGGAGGAAAAAAAACCAAACCTGTACAGCATTTAGTCTCCAAAACTCAGCTGCACTGACATTACCTTTAGAGCAGGACAGAATAAATTGGTTTAGGCTACCACCTCCTCAAGCATCTCAAGATAGAACTCTCTCTAGACGCTTTTCCTGCCTTCATCTACATGTTTTCTGGTCGCTGTAGCAATGGGATGATGGGCCCCTGACCCTTCAGAGTGCAAAATACCTCTCTCATCGAGTATGTGGCTCTTCTGTGAGATCAGTTCCTTTTCTTCCACATTTACATTTTGAATCTGAACAAACAAATATTTTGCAGGGAATAAAATAAAAAAAATATAAAAAGGCAAACACCAATAATCCCCCCAAACCCAATGAAATTACCAAATTGTACAAAACCTCATGTCCGTACTTGCACCCAGCAGTATAGACTGAGACCACCAGCTTTTCCATCCAACAGATGAGGACTATGAAGCTGACAGAGAAGAGTTGTGACTTGGAAAGCATTTACATTTGTAGAATTCACCACCTGAAGTAAATCAAGGAGTGCTCACTCAGCCATCCACCGTGATGGATGTATTTTTCTGAAAATCTCTCAGTACTTCAGTATTGAATTTAGTTTGACACTAGCCTGATTTTTATGCTTTGTTTACAGAGAAGTAGCTTTATAGTTAGCGCATTGTGCCTAGGAGAGAAAAGGACGTGTTTGTGCACCTGCTTTTATGTTTTGCAAACAGCTTTGAGATGGAGCTGATTGTGAAGGCACTGTACAAACTGACACACTGCAGCCAAGTCAGAACAAAAGGAAAACAAGCTGCCTAGATACTGAACTTTCAATTTAAACCACAAAGGTAGATGGCAAGCACTGATTCAAGAACAGGTGGCTTTTTGCTCATAATATTTTATGGTTTTCATTGCTTTACAGTGGAATGAGCTAACCCACAGCTCCCCTCTTGACCTACCCAACATCCTCAAGTTTAGTGAAAAACAGGTGTTTGGTGTCTTGACTTTCCCTGAACACTCCCACAATCTAGGAACTCTTTAGCAGTCTAAAAAAAACTTAAATTCACTTTAGAATGGAAGGCAAATTACAAAGCATGCATAAAGTAACAGATACACGTGCAGCAACTAAAAAATTTATCCTCAAAAGTAATACTTATCTTTTATAGCCTGCATGGGTAAAAATGCAATAAAAGGACATCAGTTCAGAAAAATCAGAAAAATCTCATGAAAACTTCCTTAAAATTGGACAGTTGTGATGAGCCTGGGACTATCAGGAGTCACGTACTCGGTAAAAGTGCAGAGTTCCTCCACTCCTGGTACGAGGTCTGTGCTAAAACCTTATATCCAGCTTGAAAACTCTGATGCCACTTTGGACAGAAATGTTGTATCCGGCAAGTCCTTGCATTTTGTCTCCCTCAGACGTTGCCTTCTGTTGATATAATTAATATTTATACTGTGTCTCCTAGGAAATTCCTGAGTCTTGCCAAACAATAAAAAAACCTCAATTACCATGAAAGAGTAATTCTGCTAATGCTAAAGTGGTTACAGGGAAGAAGAAAAAAAAAAGCCCAGTAATTTGATATAAAATTCTAACAAGCAGGTCATATCACAGAGCAAGAGTCATACAGAGTGACACTCTTCCCTCAGTTGCCAGAGTTTCCATTTTCATGTACGGTGAAAACGCGTGAAGAGAGTACTCATAGGACTATCTGTTAAATCAATATGGAAAAAGATCACAGGATCTTTTTCCGTATTGAAATACTTCAGAAAAGTATTTTTAGTTGGTACCTTTGGAAAAGTCAGTTGTTTGTTATTTAAATAAATGAATAAATAAATAAGTACAAAGATAAATAGAATACTAGGTAGAGAACTTATGAAAACTCTATGCTGCTCACCGAGGCAATAATGACACTTATGATGCATATTCCATATGGATAAATTTATACATATTCAAATTAGTATTTAACTTCATCTGAAGTGCCTATGGCTTCCACATATGATAAACAAGGTTGCAAAAAAAAAAAAAAAAAAAGAAAGCCTAATATGTGAAACTGATATTTTGTTTAAAGCATTTTACTTGACTTAGTGCATTCAGTTTTAAAAAAAGTGTGACCTGAGCAAAGGGAAAAACATCTGCCTTCTTGTGTTACATCAGTCCACGGAGGTCTGTAATTTACTTTTTTTCAAACACTAAACATTCAAGAATAGTGGAAGGGCAAGCCAAGTAATATTAAAAAACCTCAAACAAAATAAAAGCTGAAAAATGTGTATACATAAAACAGATCTGTGAAGCTGAAGTGAAAAATTTCAGATTAACTGGCCGTTGATTAATGAAGCCAGAAGGAAGAAGTCCAGATCAGGTTTAACATTATGCGTGTGTGCACACACAGGCGCGTGCGTGTGTGTGTATTTCGTGGAGCTCAAGTAACTGATATTTATACAACATTCTGATTTCTCTTGCCCTCATCAGTTGCCTACACCTTGCTTTTAGAATTAATTTATAATTGATTTTACTCACAGCGAGCGTCAGAGTTCGTGTTTCAGTATTTAATTGGGCAGAGGAGTATGCTTTGCCAAGGCGTTTAAGTGACAGTTACATGTCATGCTGGCAAATTCCTAGGGAAAACAACCAACTGTATTAATTGAAATTCAGTCTGAAAACATTAAAGATCATCAAAATAGCTATAATAACAGTCTCACTGAAGGTCAAATATGAGGAATAAGCATTCATTTGTTTGTTTCAGAAATAAGAAAGCTACAATATGCTAACAGACTCAGGGAACCTACTTTGTAAGGAAAAGTCATATAGCAAAAACTGACGCTTCCATCACCACACCGTATATAAATGCGTGCACATATATGTCTGCATTTAGACATTGATATACATGGGACTGGAAGGAAAACAGTGTGAATGACAACACTATGGTGTTTGGGTTTGAAAGGCTATTTTTGGCAGTGTGCGTGTATGTACAGCCAGAAATGTGAATGGACCAATTTGTGAAACCTAGAGAAGGAAAACACACTGGGAATTTGAAGTGTCAGACTGAGACCCAAAAGAACTCTTGGAATGAGGTATGCGGGTGTTTCAAAGCTTCCCCTGCACACCAACAGGGAACCCAGCATACCCAGCAGGACACCAGCAGGACACCCAGGGAACCTGCAATTGAATAAAAACTCAAAACCTTTTTAGATTATTTTTTCGTATTTTTAGTGTAGACATGTCAAAAAGACTTTCGGTTCAGAAAATGAGAAAATGTTTGTGACAAGAGACAGCCAAGAGGAATAAAAAAAGGAGGTAACAGGAAAATAGCTATTTTTTTTAATATTTATTAGTAAAATGTAGGTGCTAGAAAGTCTCATTTTTTCCTTTCAATTAAATATTAATCTTAGGGTCCCCAAAATAAAATATGATAGATCGAGTGGACACACGTTAAAGATGAACTCCCGGGGAATCTTCTGAATCTAAACCACAGAGCAGAATAGAGATGTCTGTGTGAGATGCCAGAAACTGTATAAACAAGGACATGTAGAGGTTATGTGTGGCTCGGTAAGGTATGTCTGACTTCTATGACACACATTCATAGAATCATTAAGGTTGGAAAAGAGCTCTAAGATTATCAAGTCCAACCATCAACCCAACATCACCATGGCCATTAAACCATGTCCCAAAGTGCCACGTCTACACATTTTTTAAACACCTCCAGGAATGGTGACTCCACCATCTACCTGGCCATCCTGTTTTAATGCTTCACCAGTGTTTTGTTAAAGAAATGTTTCCTAATAACCAGTCTAAACTTCCCCTAGTGCAATTTGATGCCATTTCATCTCGTCCTATCACCAGTTACTTGGGAGAAGGGACCAACTCCCGCCTCTCTGCAACCTCCTTTCAGGTAGTTGTAGAGAGTAATAAGGTCTCCCCTCAGCCTCCTCTTCCCCAGACTAAACAATCCCAGTTCCCTCAGCCACTTCTCACGAGACTTGTTCTCTAAATCCTTCACCAGCTTCATTGCCCTTCTCTGGACACTCTCCAGCAACTCGGTGTCTTTCTTGTAGTGAGGGGCCCAAAAATGAAGCCAGTATTCGAAGTGCAGCCTCACCAGTACAGTGGCACAATCACTTCCCTGATCCTGCTGGCCACACTATTCCTGACACAGGCCAGGATGCTGTTGGCCTTCTTGTCCCCCTGGGCACACTGCTGGCTCATGTTCAGCCGGCTGTCCATCAACACCCCCAGGTCCCTCTCTGCCAGGTAGCTCTTCAGCCACTCCTCCCCAAGCCTGTAGCTGGGGGTTGTTGTGACAACAACATTCTGTGCAGAAGAGCTATGGAAAGTCCGTTGAACAGTGGGTGTTAAGAAGGGCTTGAAATTAAGCCAAATTAAATGGAGAGGGAAACAGAAATCTGAGGAAACCTGTAATTCCAAAAAGGAGCTGAGAATAAGGATTGCTCTCCTGTCTTCCCCAGTTCAAACTTAAAGGCTTTCTAGATGTTTCTACAACACAAACTAAACTTACTCTTCTACTTAGAAGAGCTTTATGAGGCAAAGGAAGAGAATGTTAACAGCTTCGTTTTCTGCTAGAAATCTAATAAAAATGCCTAGCTTTAAATATGCCCACCTTAAAGTCACAAATCAAGCAGTATAGTATATTTCCTACAAATATTTGTAATTATCATGAAGTAGTACAGGAGCCTTAAGAATGCAAACCAAAAAGAGCTCCTGAAGTAAAGCCTATTGATGTGACCTCGTACTTCACTGCTACGTACACACTGTTATAATATGCAACATAACTTCTTGCATGTGTCCAAACTCAAAAGGCCTGACACACATAAGAGAATAAATAAGGTCCAAAGCCTGACGTCTGAGAAATCAAAACATTAGGTTAAAAGGCTTTCACAGTGCTTTCAAATCAACTTGCTTGAAGACTGTTTTCTGTGATTAAGGATATATTTAAAAAAAGCTTTTCTGGAGCTGCCATAGCTGAAACAAGCAATGCTTATGCATTATTCTTTTTTTTTTAATGACCTTCTGATCGCTATACAGTCTTGACTAATTTGTGCAATTAGAGGCACTCATTTTCAGAGACTGAGATGCTAATGTTCTTGAATTAGTTTTTATGGTTCAGGGCTTTTAATTTGAGATTTAAAAACCATCACAGCTCACAAAACCAAATAAACTGCAGCTAATGAAATTCACAGAAGTAGAGCACTCACAGAACATTTCTCACCAGCTCTCCTGGATGATTTATTGACAGCTGGTTGTAAAAACAATTTTATTAAAGGTCATAATGTTTGGTTAGGGGAAAAAAAATGTTTAATTTATGGTATAATTAGCCTTCCTGCAATAGGCATAATGCCAGACCCATCACTTACAAACTTTGGCTTTGAAAGAAGCACTTGGTGTTTTTAATTATATCTTTGAGAACATGTTCAAAGGGAAGCCCCCAGTGATGTGGCGTTACTTTCTCTCTGTAGCCACTTTACGGCCACTATAATGGCCACAGTAATAGATTTATTTGTATTGATTGATATGTAGCGATCGTACGGCAGCACCTGAAGAGCACAGTCAGGATGTGCACACAGAGGATGGAGGAAGCCATCTGGGATCTGTCCTGTGTCCCAGCCTGTGCCCAGAGGCTGGAATAGCTTGAGACATGCAAGAACAACTAGGCTTTCTCAGGAGTTGTAGGTTTCTTTAAATATCCTTGAAACATCATCTCTGCCCTACCTGTTATATGGCAGAAAGTCAGACAGGAGTTCCAGGTCCTGTACTTGTCAGGGAGCCGGTTGCTCTTCTGGAAAGCAAAATATGACTCACATGGTTTCTTATGTTTTTTCTCCACTTTATTCTTCAGTTCCCAGCTTTATTTTGCCAATATTTCTTTCTGATCCACAAATTCGTGGCCCCAAAAAATTAATAATTATGTGGTATTAAGGGAGAGAGCTTGTTGTAGGCCTCCAGCAAATCTTTAGCCTTTCCTCAGTGGCGGGGTGGGGGTTAAACTGTCTGGCGAGAGCAGGGCTGTGGGGACTGACTGGGCACTTGGGCACAAGGAGTCACTCAGCAATTACCAGCCTGGCTGTGAATATTTATTTCCACTCCTTTCCATCTTGTTACGCCGTTATTGCCATGAGATTTCTAAGATCATACATTGTCGAGCTAGACAGCTGCAAAACCCATGAGGGATTGCCAAATCCCTCTTAATTTAGGGAGAGTTCCTGATTTGAGGTTCAAAGATTTAACACCTGTATGTAGAGCCAAGGTCAGGAGAGTCAGCACCAGCTTTTCTTCCACTAAACTCTGGAAGAGGCAATACAAATTGCCCTACAGAGGGAACATCTTGGGAGAAGACTGCCTGTGAGGATCATTTCTGAGGCAGCCATTAAGAGAGCATTTAAGAGGCCCAGATCCTGAAGTGCCAAGTTAATATTTCCATCCTCCAAGTTGTTCCACATACAGCACACACTTCAGTGTACACTGTCAAGAAATGGTCTCATGAATCTCAAGATTCTACAATCTGTCTAACGCTGTAGAAAAATTATAAATCTGCCAAAAAAAAACAACAATAGAAAACAAAATCCAAGAGTGACTTTTTTTTTAAATAAGAAGCACTGCACCAGGTACCACTGCATATCAGCCATTCGGCCTGCTTTTGTCACCCACAGCCTTTTTATAAACTAGTCAACACATCCAGCCATATCTTCATTATTTTAAGTAAGGCAAAACAGAAAAGGAGCTTGAAAAGAAAACAGTTTTACTGCAGAAACTCTTCCAGGAGAGACTTCAATTATCTCCCAGTGGGAGTCTCAAACTGGGCAAGAAAGGAGACCTGTTAAGCCAGAAAAATCAGAAATGTTAAGATAAACCCAGCATTAATTCCACTTCTTGACTAAAACACTGTTGAAAAGGCAAAAGCCTCACAGCTGTGGGGCACCTGAAGTCTAACACAGAACTGTCCAATCCAATTAACATTTTTTTCTCATTTATGACTACATTTGAATTCTCTATGCAAAATATCTCAGAAAGTTTTATCCATGGAGTCGACATAAACATTGAAGTATTGCCTAAAATTAGTTAGCAGTTAATCTGCACCCACAGAGTTTCAAGGCAGAGTTGTCTTGTGTGTGAACATCCTGTCCCAGGGCTGGAGGCATCTGGCAGTACACACCAGCAGTGTTCAAGATTTTGTCTTCCAGAAGCCAAAATAACCAAGTCCTGTCAGGCCTGATTCTGGAAGCTTTGGTGGCACTGCTTAGTACTTCCTTGAAGCAAATGCCTCACGGAGGCATTACTGTTGGGCACTAATGAGCAAGAGGACTCTCCCTTAGGCTCCGTGGTTAACACTGAGCACATAAAGCTGTGTCTAGACACGGCTGAAGCCAAAGCAAAAGGTAAACACATCCCTTTCTCTCTTTGAAAAGGTTTCCTTGTGTTTTTCCCAAGAACCATCATTCTCTTTCTGTTGCTCTATTTTCTAAGACACGTCATCACTTACAAGACATGAGCAGGGCCAGGAAATGTGAAATTGTTCAAGAAAAGTGGTTTTTCCCAGCAACATACAAAATGTGAGGCTCAAGTTGGGGAAAAGCAGTGGAACAGACAGTTGAGCAACTGCTTGTTAAAACTCCACTCTACCCTGTCTTAGAAAGTTTGTGATCACCAATTATTTTTATTTTGCTTTTACTGAAATAATGTAATATAGGTTTACAGAATCTCAAGAGAATATGAGATAGCTCTTGTAATTTAATCTGAGAAAGACACATACTTCCTCAAAAGAGCAGTTGGTTTCAATGATCTACCGAGTCCCAAAGGGTTCTTTTTCTAATTTTTGAATACAATTATTAAATATTATTTGGCAGCATTGTGCTTTTTCTGGCTCAGCTTCTTCAAAACAAATGCTTTATAATTAATTTTGTTTCAGTCTAGTTGAATGATCTAGAGTTAATTCCAATATAATTAAATCCTTTCTTTGGAATCCTTCTTGCCCCAAGTCTCCCCCTCTTCACTCTTCAACTTTCCCTACCACCAAACTCCACACACAGGTCAGGTATAATTTTGTCAGGGCTCAGACTGTTTTTTCTCCTACTGATATAAAAGAGATTCCTCAATCTCTTACAGGTTGAAGCCCATACTTAGTTTAACTCTTTCTCCTATATTGCATAATTTTCAGTTTTACAAAGCTAATAGACATGCAATGCGTGGCCTTCAAGGCTTATTATGAAATTAAATCAGATGAAATAAACATATACAGCAAATGAAATAAGCATATACAGTATACTAAATTTAATCATGAATCAGCTAATCAAGAAAATCGTATTAATTAAGATATTTCCTGAGGAACCAAGGGATATCCAGAGGTAATAAATTATACAGACTGCTCCCTAAATCAAATAACACCTCATGTCTGAGACTTCCAAATAAATAAATGCTATGAAAAGTCTATGTTACATAGTCTAACTGCATTCATAGTACTGTAAACAGCAACCTTGGCAATTTCACCATAGATTTTGGTACAAAGACATTGGCAAGACTGGTACCTCAGGGGCCCATGCTAGACCACATTATTCAACGTGAAGAAAGTTAAATCTTTCACTGTGTATTAATTGTTGAGTGCTAAAGCCGCATGCTAAGCACCAGTTGGTATTTGGTTTTGCATAAGATATTAACATTGCATATTTGTATAATGTATTAAAATTAATACCACCAGACCGTGCATTTCAGATCAAGCCCATTGCAATTAGAACATGTAGCATTAAACCCTTGTTAAAGTCCAAAATACAACACTGAGAGAGGTGGCAACAAAGCCAAAATTTGCAGGTTTTCCATTGTTAAAATATGTTGCAAATAAACTTAATTTCTACAAAAAGAGTACAATTTTCTATGACATATTCATGCTGATTCTGTCACCTTCCCTGTATCTACAGAGCTGGAGGAAACAAGCCTGAAAGTGCACTCACTATATGAACACAGGATAGCTATTTTTAACTGCAAACTCTAGCACACTGATAAATGTTATACTTGTTCCCAGCTTTAAAGAGTGACTTACAGTGCCAAATTTATTGCTAATTGCACAAACAGTTTATTATGCAGGACTGTAAGAAATCTTGGGGTCTAAAAGATGTGCACTAAGAAATTATTTAATCTGGCAAATACTGATGAATCAAGCCTTTATTTACCCAGAATTTGTTAAACTCAGACCTTTACGCCCTGCCATAATTTTGTATGTGATTACGAAAACAAATGGTCTTCAGGGCAAAACATTAAAATTTGGCTGGCTAAAATTAGGCAATTTAGTTTATACTCTGATTTCCAAGCAAGTGCTTCCAGCACAGAGATCATCCACTTCTGACTTCAGTATCCAATCTGTTCACCCTCTGCATTGACACAGCTGTATTTTCTGACCTACTTGTCCAACCCAGCCTTTCCAACTCAGTCAGCCTTTACCTGGTTTGATGCAGAGGAAATAAGCCCCGTTTGTTCCTCCTGTCCTTCATTTCAAAGCTCATTGCTCAATCAGAGACAAAGTTTTCTGGCTTGGCTTTTCCTAGCTAACACCTTTTTTGCCATTTGTGCAAATGTCTGAACTGCAGCCGAGCTATTCTGCAGATGCCTGCCTCCCTCTCTGCCTGCCTGCTCCCCTACCAACAGCTTCTCAGCATAATAGCTCTTCCACCAAGGGCTATCCGAACACATCAGAGCCACTGCTTGCCCTCGTGGAGTGCTCTCCAGAATATCTGGACGCTGCTCCTGCCTACACAAGGGCGAGAGCCAGTGTGTTACAGATGTATGGATGCCCCAGGTCTAGCTGTAAGGAGCCTAAACACAACTTCAGAGTCATCCCCAATGTCCAAGGTAGTGTGACATGAGATGCCCAGCCCAATTTTAGATTTGACTCGTGTCAGTTAATTTCCACAGCATAGGTAAGTTTTATCATGAAGGACCATCACTCAGGACAGACATCATTCTACATCAACAGGCAAGAAGGTTTCAAGGAGCAGCTATTTTCAGGTCCAGATCTGGGGTGAATTTATATGTGACCCTGAAGCACTAGATCCTCTTTCCCCAGAGCCAAGCATGTAGCCACACCACTGCCATGGGATGACGAAACTCTTCTAGCTTGGAACCAGTTTTAAACAGTAAGCATTTTTAAATTCAGTGTAATCCCATTTCCTGAAAAACTTTTGCAACTGAAGCATGGAATTTGTTAGAACTCAGATTCCGGTTTGCAACTGATTGAGAAAATAACTAATGGGTGTCCAATCTCCAAGATCCACTCTCTGCAAGTCTATTTCTCTTATAAGAAATAGGTGTTTCTACCTAAAGTCCCATAATAGCAATATTCTACCACTGATTTAAGAAAAGGAAAGAAGCAATTGTTAAAACAATATTTCAAACTATGAACTGCAGACAGCTGTCTCCCACACTTACCAGGTTGAGTTACAATATTGTTCCCTTTTAAAACAAGCCTTCATTTCAGTGAACCACAGTGAGCCAATTGGTATATAAATCAGCTTTGTACAAAATGGAGAACAAACCTACAGTGGCCACTGGAAAGGCAATGCTCAATATAAATAAGAAAATATCCATAAGGCACACTCTTCCCCAGATACATTTGTGTAACTCTTGTTAGACATAAAGACTACAAACCCTATTTTCTTAAACTATTTGATCTCAAGATCTCTCAAAAGCAGCCTGAAACATGCTTAATGAGCACTTGTATAGGAGGCCTTCAAAGACAAGGTCCATTGGTGCTTATGTGTCAGTAGCTGCATCTTTCCTTGTGACTAAGCATGTAAGTGTCAGTCAAATCTATTCCTTAAACTATGAAGCTGAAGTGTTATAAAAATGAATTACATAAACACTTTTAAAAATGAGGATGAATAACCTCTAAATATTTTACACTAACATCTTAATTTTCTGTTCAGTTGAACAGATTTTAATACCTTTGTTAGTATTTTTATTTCCTTCTGAGGATGAAACTACATTTTATCTCAGGATGAAGCAAATTTTGAAATTTCAGCTGCCATTCCAGTTTGGAATTGTATCTTGCAACCAGCTCTATCCACTCCTTCTGCTGGACTTAACATTTACACTGTTTACCAGCAGCAGTTATTCTTAGGTTCAATTCCATGAACAAAGACAACTTCCAATTACAGTATGTTTACTAACCACACCATATGGTTTTCATCTGATTAATTTTTCTTCTCTCCCAAAATACACTTGTGCATCTTTTGTAAACAATCCTTGAATTCCTCGGGTCAAATGGTACTAGAATAACAGAGAGTATTATCAATCATATTTATTAATGGCATGTACATTAGGGCAACAGTCAAACTCAATGTGTTTTACAGTGAACACCTAAGTATTAATTCCATTACCTTACCTTGTATAATGCTGGGCTAATATTGTGGCGAGGAACAGAAGAGAGCCTGGCTTTCTCTGTGTTCTGTGGCATTCATCAGCCCTCACCTTGCACGGATCAGAGGGCACCTTCTCCAAAGTCCACTGAAGTCAGCAGGGATATCATTTCGATAGGCTCAGGCTCTTTTCCTGCCTTCTTGTTTGTAAATGAGGTTTTTATTATTTATCTTCTCTCACAAGAGTTAAATTAACTGACTTTTTTTGAGCACATTGAAGTTTTGAGTGAAGTATTAATATTTACAGAGCAAGTTCTTTTTCTTGGTTTGTAGTTGTTGGTTTTGGAATTCCTTTTGGTTTTCTGTTTGGCTTTTGTTCTCTGGAAGGACCACCTGAGTACTTCAAAGCTTCCAGTGGAACAAGAGAGAAAACTCAGCTTTTTCCTTATCACTTATTTGTTCTCAATTTGTCTAAGAAACACCTAGAGCACATTTAGTTTTGCCAACTGTGAGAAGTAGAAAAGAAGCCCAGTTTTATCCCTTACGAACTTTGTCTGTGCGAAAGCCACATTAACAACAGTTCCTTCCTGAACGTCTGCTTGCCAGATGGAAATTTATCTTTAAAATCTGTACAGTAGTGTGATATTACTGACATGTTATTTCTGTGCAGTTAGTCTATGCATTGGTGTTCTCTCAGAAAGGAATAATCAATCCATCTTAAATTCAAAATATAATTGTCTATTAATATCCCCTGATGCTGTGGAAACTTTCAATCGTGCCTCAACATAAAATAGCTTTTAGAGAAGCTTGTTTTTTCTTAATTAATAAAGCAAATAAATGAAAAATAGCAAATGATGCAGTTCACTTACAGGGGTTATTGCACTTATACATTTGATTGAAGATGTTATTTTAAGTTACACATTTAGAAGAATTCAACTATGTCCTTTTAATTAAATCTTACTGTCTTAAGATTTGTGTACATTACTTGGCCATCACAAAAATACTTCCAAATACACAGTATTTCCAAATAAGTTAAAGTTTCAGGAAGACTATATTTTGGTTTTCACTTTCAGCCAAAATGCCTGGTGCAATCAATCGCAGATTTCCTGTCGGATTAATTTCTTTCTGACTTATGTTTCCTGGTACCCAGCACTTAGTGAGCTCACAAGAACTTTATCCTTTTGTGTATCAGTATAACGATATGAGAGTATCTGCCAGAGTTATTTCTCCCCTGGAGTACCCACAGCACAATGAGCTCGATCTCCTTATTCTGGTGACCAGGCCCAGGTGAGAACAAATTTCCTTATGTTCTGACTTTGCTATAAGAAAACTGCCGCAAGAAACCTGTTCCATTAGTGGTGCACAAACAACACAACTTAGAAGATTAAAGATTGCCATTGATCTCATTGAATCAGCAGAGCTACAAAATTCACCTCCTGGCAAAAGGAGGAGAGGGCCACTAGCCCTGGCATTACACCCAGCTATTTCTTCATTTGGCTCAGCTGGATGTTTAGTGATCATGCTACATGATGCCACCTGGTACTAAAGGAGTGTCTTCACAAGAACCACCTACTATTCATCAAAAGCGGTAGTGACTCAAATATCATCAGCCCTGTAGTTAAACTCTAGCAAAAGCCTGAAATAGTTTAACTAATAAGATAATAAAAATACGAGGTAACAATGGGCTATTTGCAAGAGAAATTGTTGTGATTTTCTCTTTGTTGTATCTCACTGCTGACACAAATTTTTCTGATGTGCAACCTGGGTTCCTCTGTGTTCAAGTACCAAAGATTCCCCTGGCCTAAAAGCCTTTCTAGAAGTCTTTTGTGGTGGTTCAAATTTCTAGCTTACTAACAGAGAAAGTTTCATTTCATAGTCTTGTCCTTGAACATTGAAGCCTTTACATATATTTTCAGTTGTGGTGAGAAGAGGTAGAAGAAGCAGTATAAGTATCTATAAATATTTCCCTGGGAAAGAAAGAAGGGAAAACAGCATTGATTACAGTAGCTAGAATGATGACTTCTGTCCATTAATTGTCCTAGGCGTGTCAACAGTAAGTTTTGCCATGTTCATGCACAGGAACTATCCCAAATTAAGAGGTGGATAAAAGAGCCTGTGCTCACCCTACACCTCTAGGTATAACAGAACAGAGTCTCTGCTACTCCTCTACTGCATTGTAGGAGTAGAGAACAGGATTTCAGAAAAGAACCAGAATCGAGAATATGAAAATATTTCTAAAATCAAGCTGAGAGAATGACAAAATAAAATATGAACCCTAGTGCCTTTGAGGAGGATTTATGTCTGTGCCATGACTACAACATGCAAACTATCTGCACAGCTTAAGGGCTAACTATATACTCTCAGATATCTCAGGAGATCTACTACCTCTTTTCCCAGCATTGCTCTTCCCTAACTCAGTAAAGCCGCGCTGTCCGGCTGTCCTCTATCAGGATATGTTGCTGAATATTCTTCCATCCTTCCCTTCTTGTCTTCAGATTAAGCTGTTCCATGGGGCAAAGTGTAGGAAAGCACATGGAATGAGCCACATTTGAGACGTGTCACTGCAGCAAAAGGAGACTCAAGAGGGGAAATAACATTCTATGAAGTTTGAGATTAATCTCAAACTTTCCTCAAACAATTTTCCTCTGGCATCCTTCTGCGCAAGGAAAAATAGCATTATCAGGCAGAAATAAGGCTTTCTTATGAAAGTTAAAAGGCAGAGTCTTGTAATAGAAAACAGGTTAGAAATCGAACTACAAAATCATTATCGTACTTCCATAATACACAAACCACAGCATTCAAGTTTTACACAAACTATCAAAATCTGCGTGAGTTTCCCATCATATCCATCAGTAGGCGAGCCTTATGAGAAGGATTTTCCCATGGACTTATCAGCACTGCTCTTCTTATTATGCCAGTCACAGGCTTTTTGTTTAAAGGCCACAGTAGGCACCTTCCCAAGGTTTTATTTTTGCTCTTGTGGTGCCCTCCAGACTAATGAGAACTGAGCCCCTGCTCCTGTGGCTGTCAGACCTCTCCTATGTTTTTTGCTGACAGCCAAACTTGCCCTTCCTCCTCTCTATTTGATGTAGAATTTATATCAGCCACATGGGAAAAGGAGGAGCAGCTTCAACCACTGGCTTTAATCTCCTTGTGAAAGGCAAGGCAACGATGGGGCAACAAGGAGCATTGAAGTCTTCAGTGTAAATGTTATTGCTCATTACAAGCTCCCTCTCTAGGGATAAAAAAGAAATCTTCAAAGGGGAATTGCACCAGTCGCACACACGCCAGTGTTCCCTCTCACACACACGCGCCTTTCACATCTCTTTCACATGTGGTTTCCACGCAGGAAACAATTACTGTAATTAATGGACCCAAATAACCCCACTGTTCATTTAAAAATGCACTTTAAATTGACAGAGGCATGAAAAAAGTGGCTGGGTGCTTGGGTCTCATTACCAATGTGGACTAAAAACTTGGTTGTGTATATAGAATGTCAGCTCTATATTTTTCCAGACCTATCACATCAAATTCAACTCCAGCACAAAAAAAAAAAAAATATGCTCAAGATCTGAATGTTCTCCAGGAGGCACTCAGAGGACATTGTTTCTTCCTAGGACACCTAGGAGCTATTTCATCTAGACTGCAATAAGTGTGACTGACTCTGGCGAGCAGGACATTTTGTGCATCGAGAGGCAGTGGTTAACATTTGCTAGGGACCGCATGTATTTAAGGATACATTAAGGAAATTAAATTGACAATTTTCATTTGTCCACTTGGGAACATTTACATTTGCTTAAAATTATTTACTTAAAAAAAAAAAGCATCAGCTTACACTCTAAATTTTACTGTGTTTGCATTATGCCATATCAGACACAAGAACATGACTTTCTCTTTAATTATCTTCAGTAGGAAACTTATTAAGGCCACATCAGGGAATTGATAACTAGTATTGCTTTTAGTTTCAATTGGGGGGATTTTTTCTCTCTCGCTGCTTGACTGCAGAGGCTGCTGTATCCTTCACACTTGAAAGATTCATGGCAAATCCCAGTAGGTCCCTTTGCATGTTACCGTGAGATCAGGACCTCTGTAAAGCAGTTGTCTACACATCCGAGAATTTCTTTAGAACAGGACAGTAGCCTTCTGCTGCGCTCTGCATCCAGGGAAGCAGCAGGAGGAGGGAATAGGTTTAGCGAGAAATAACGTGTGACAGCAAGGTTGCCGCTGCGAGTAAAGGCTTCACTGGGTCACCAGCGCTGAGCAGCATCCTCTTCCTACGACCCTGTCCCACCCTCAGCATCTCCACTCCCAGAGAGACGAAAGAAGCAAAAATCATCTCTGTAGCCATGAGGCTGAATGCCCCCACTCTTGCACAGAGAGCTCAAGTTTCTTGCTAGCCCGAGATACGGTGACATTCGCACAGATGGCATAAACTAGCAATCTACTTTTTTTCCACCAATTCTTTCATTTCTTTAATGGTGCTGAGAAAACCCAGGCCATTTCAGCTGGTACAACAGCTTGATGTGTTCTTCGGTTCACATATCTCACATGAATCATCCATTTAATTTGGAATTCTTACTTTAGCTTTTCAAAATAAAGAGTTTGGGGTGGGGTGGTTTTTTTTAAGGCCCCTGGGAAGAATATGTTAGATTTCACTTCTGGTATTTGTCTTTCATATGTTTCAGTGAAATTAGTTAGATCTGGAAAATGTTGCCCTTTACCTGGTAATTCAGGAAACCAAAGAAACTAATACATTTATCAAATGAACAGAAATGACCCTTTGGATTTCAACAAAGTTTCCTTTTGTTACATATACTAAATTCCAGTTAATCAATTTTCCACACATCATAATGTTTTAGAACAAAGTTCGAAATGACAACGAAACCTGATTATTACAGCTCTTTGTCTGCAGAAGACAGAAACGAAAGTAACATTTTATAGTGTCAATGTACACAGAAATAAATCCTGGAGCTCTTTTTGACAAGAAAGGCCACAGTAGTTCAATTCAGACAATTAAAGGCTTTTATATCATTCTAGGGGCCACAATCAAGCAACACATTAAAAAGAAAAGTATAATGAAGAAAGAGAACCTAAGAAGGTGAAAAATTGTGTTTTAATTTGCACTGAAGTGGAACGACCTCATAATAGAGGTTGACAAAAGAATTAAAAATGTGCCTAATAATGCACATAAACTCCAGCAGGCATTCCTAAATCTGCCTGTCATTTATAAGCAGATAAATGCTTTTTCTCTCTCATTCTCTCTTGTAATTTGGATATACATAGTGATATGTGCTGGCAAAACAGCTCACACGTGTTTGTCAAAACAGCAGATGGGGAACTAAAAGCTCTGGATATATTCGCTCATTAGGGGATCCTTTCAACTTGCCTCTTTGCCATGGTTATTGGATTTCTTCAAGAAGTCTAGATGTGATCTCTGGGAGTTAAACACTGTTCCTTTCTACAGGGGAGTGTATTAGATATATCCTGAATGAGAGAACAGGAGCAGCATCCCCAACTCAATACTTTACTACAAGGGTCAAGTGTTTTGTGTTTTTTTCAGATCTTCGGTTTCTGGAAGCAAGGGTAGGGTTTTGGTTGTGTCTTATCACTTTACAGGAATGTAAATTTTATCCCATGTGGTAACGAGAAAAACTTGAATATATGACCCAAACGGATCTGAAGGCGTCAGAAGCAAAACAAAGAGAAGGTATTAATTATACATTATCTAGCTTCCCAGGAAAATAGTAGTAAATGCATACTCCCATATAGTCTTACTGAATCCCTTCTTAACATAATTTCAAATCCCTTGTAGCCCTATGACCAGTTTCACCTACATTTGAAATAAAGGCCAACCACAGCTTCATGCATTTGTATCAGAGAGAGCCACAGGGTTGCTAAGTCCAGTTGCATGTGGAAGCACATCTTTTCTTATCTCATAACTCTGTGTGATCTTGCAGAGGCACAGGATTTTGACAATACCCCTGGAACACCAAGTCTCCAGAGATTACAGAATTGCTACCATGGAGGACGAGAAAGGTGGCTAAATGCACTTACTGGCAGGGAATGATGGCCCTGTACCTGGGGAAACCCTTGTATTATGGGTACTGTGGCAATGAATATGTTGTGGGATTAGAAAAACAGGTTGGAATTGGATTAACAGATCCCTTCAGATTTCCCCATGATCCCCCTGGGAAACACAGCATTCCCCTCCAATACGACGTCACCATACAACCCAGAGAGTGTGAGCCCCGAAAATGAAGTTCATTGGGTGCATTAAGAAAAGTAATCAAGTAAAGTTCATTCGGTGCATTAAGAAAAGTGTGTCCAGCTGGTCTAGGGAGGTTGTCCTCCCCCTCTACTCTGCCCTGGTGAGACTACACCTGGAATACTGTGTCCAGTTTTGGGCTCCCCAATTCAAGAGAGCCAGGGACTACTGGAAAGAGTCCAATGGAGAGCTACGAGGATGATTAAGGGACCGGAACACCTCTCCTGTGAAGAGAGATTGAGAAAACTGGGGCTGTTTAGCCTTGAAAGGAGATGGCTGAGAGGGGACCTTATGAACGTATATAAATATCTGAGGGGTGGCTGTCAAGAGGAAGGGGACAATGTCTTCTCAGTGGTGCCCAGCAACAGAACAAGAAATAATGGGTGTAAGTCAGAACATAGGAAGTTCCACCTCAACATGAGGAAAAATTTCTTTACTGTGAGGGTGACAGAGCCCTGGCACAGGCTGCCCAGAGAGGTTGTGGAGTCTCCTTCTCTGGAGACTTTCAAAACCCACCTGGATGTGTTCCTGTGTGGCTGTCCTAGGGGATCCTGCTCTGGCAGGGGGTTGGACTAGATGATCTCTAGAGGTCCCTTCCAACCCCTGACATTTTGTGATTCTATGACTGCTACAGAATGTTTGTCCAAAATCTACAAGCACAGTTGAGCCCCATGCTCACTTGACAGCAGTATAAAATACATATAAGGTGTGTATCTGTATAAGCCTAGGTTTCATGCAGCTCCATGATTTTAGCAGGGGGAAACTCAGGCCCCTCTACATCTGCACAAGCCACTGCTATAAGCCACTGCTGGCGGAATATGTAGGAGCTGAACTTTAGCCCATGAAGTTTCCTCTCCTTTTACAGAATATTCCCACATCACAGTTGAAGTAACAGCTGTGAATAGTTTACAGAATTCGAATGAAGGAAAACGTATTTACTTTGATTTTTGTTTCTGAGCTGTTGATATTTCAATGATAAAGTTGCCATATATAAATATGTGTAGACATGAGCAACTGCGATGCCTCTGTAGACTCATCTGCTGGAAAGGAACTATACCTTTTCACTCGTAGAAACTTGGATGCAAGCTTCATTTCATTACTAATTCCTGGCAAAGGGTTGTATCTTCTTATTTTAGTTTCACTGAATTTCCTGTGTGATGCAGCGCTACCCACACAACTCTGTTTCCCTGCTGAGGGGAGGTGGGCCTGCTGGAACGTGCTGAGCTCACAGGACAAATCCAGCAGTGCTACAGACTAAAAACTTGCATATAGTTTTACTTTAGGGTTTCCAAGTTTTCTAAGCGACATTGCTAAGCAAATATGTAGGAATTTTTTGGGAGGAGACCTTCATGTACCACAACACACTCATAAATATCCTCAAAATGAACATGTTCTGCCATGCTGGGTGAAATATACCTTTCCCTTTGCAAAAAAGAGAGGAAGGGGGCCGTCCTAAAGTCCCAAGCCAGAATACACAGAAACATATTTAACTAGATCTTGGTAAAACCTTTTAAACAGTAAAGGTACTGGAAAAGTGGCAGGCATTCCCTTTGGCCTTGGAAGGCCACTCAGCTTAGCATCTGAAAGAAAGGACTTGAGTTAGAAAGTTCAATATAAACCTATGGAAAGTTCAATCAGGAATAGATGAATTTCAGCTTGACTTCAGAGTTTGCTGTTACCATGCTACCAGGTCTCTGTTCTCTGTTCTGGAACTACATTTTGGCCTGAGAATATATTTGCTGAGCAATTAAGCATAACCTGTCTTAGGCCACTGACCTCTAAAACTAGGTTTAGAACTTCCCCAAAAGGAGAATTTAAAATAAATAAAAAAAAAAAAAAAAAAGGATACATGAGAAAAGAGGTGAAAAGAAAAAAAAAAGAAAAAATAGGAGGAAAAAAAAAGGAAAAATAAAAGAGAAAAAAGAAAAAAATAACAAGAACTCAGGGAACCTCAGACTGAGAAAGATGTTACAAGTGAAGGTCACCTGCTATGAATTTAGTTTCTGGATAAAAAGTCTGGCTGTTAAGCAACAAGGCTCAAGTACATGAGTTAAGTTCAGAAAAAAAGAGACACAAAAGACTTAAAGCAAAAAGCTGAACAGAGTAGATAATGCTCATTTTGCCAAGATAAACAGTTTCAGTGTCTGTATATGGATGGCTTTTTCAAATGAGTGTCGGGTATGAAAGGAAACAGGAGGCAGAGAATGGGAAGTGAAAGAACACTGGCTCCGAGCACTAAGGAAACACATACAGGGGAGAAGAGAGTTGAGTATGAAGGATGAATCTTGCTCCATTTACTCAGGCAACACCATCATTAACATCCCAAACACTTGCCTGAGGTGACCACTTGCATGTTCTCACAAGGGGTGTTCCACCTCAGCTTGAGCTGCTCCTCTGCACAGTGGGTGGGGATTTAAAAGAAGGCAGGCTTCAGGAGACAGGGCTGCCACCCGTAGATGCTCAGAAAACCCATCACAGTATCTGCCCGTATGGAGGACCGTATCAGACAGTGAGATACTTTCCTGATACTCACCCTGATGACACCCTGCCCATCACTGAGTCTGGTCCATTTACTTCCCACACAAACACTTCCAGTGACCTTTTTCACCGATCTCTTCCTAGACAACTGGCACAATTTCATTCAGCAATAAATAAATGCTTCAGTAACAGTTATATGCTCAGTGTGCAAAGAAACTAATGAATATGACAAGACATGAGTCTCACTGGCATTTCATCTGTGACATAAAGAAGCAAAAAGCAGTTTCAGCAGTAGATTGAATACTGGACAATCAAGAGCTATGGAGTAGTACTCTTTATTCACAAATATGAGCAACGTTTTTTCCCTAAAATATGGGATTAATAACATGAGCTACAGCAGCCAAGAATAACATATTTCTTAGAGGATGTATATATCTTCAGAGTCAAAGAGAGGAAGGAAGAGGTCACAGTACTCAAGTATATATCAGATCGTCTGATCCACAAGTCAAGCCTCTTCGGCAGCATCATGGCATCAAAAGATGAGCTTCTTTTATGTGTTTTCCTCCACAGGGCAACGGGGAAGTGTTTATAGAAACACAAGTAGAGTCATAGACCAGCCATGCAATTAGCCACTGTACCACAAAGAACATATCCCCACACTGGTAAATATCTGAGACTACTTCCAGTATCCTACATCATTTCATGGAGAAGACCTAATTGTTCCACAAAACTGAAAAGATTTCCCATCTAAATTAGGCTATTTTCAGTCTTGTACCTGGAACTGCTACTTAGATGGGCTCTTTGCAGATCTTCAATCACAGGAAACCTTATCAGCGTAGACACAGACAAAAACCTCTGCCACTCCATTTTAAGCCATTTATGTCCCTACTCTTCCCCCTAGTAGTTAGTGAGAGGACAAGAGGATATGGTCTCGAGTTGCACCAGGGAGGTTTAGGTTAGATATTAGGAGGAACTTCTTCACTGAAAGTGTTGACAGGCACTGGAACAGGTTGCCCAAGGAGGTAGTTGCGTCACCATCTCTGGAGGTGCTTAAAAGACCAGTTGATGTCATGCTTAGGGACATGGTTTGGCACCTGACTTGGTAGGACTGGGTCGATGGTTGGACTCAATGATCTTAAAGGACGTTTTTCTATGATTCTATGAAACAAAGCTGCAATTAATATCCGATTAAGGCTTATAAAAATGTGCAAAATCTACACAATGGAGTTTTTGTGCATAACTGAAGTAAAGGAAATGGGTGTCCTTTGAGACCTCTTGAACTTCACGTCCTTCACATGAACAGTAGAAAACATGACTTTTGATGATCAGCCATTTTCTTCTGGGAATTACAGACACTCAGTACGTGGCAGAATGGAATTGCTTCCACGGCTTTTATTATTTAAGAATAGGTTATCAGTTCCTTTAGCATTCTCTAGTTCCATTAAAAAGAGCAGAATTAACCAATTTTGTCTGCTCCTACATGTAAAACATTCTCTCAGAACCTATGGTGCTTTAGTCTGCGGGTACCCCATATACAATAATGCCACAGTCCATATTTCCCACACTCGATGCAATTCCTGGGCTCTCCAGACTGAGATTTTTATCTTGTAAATTAATATCAGACAGCCTTGTCAACAAAGGCAAGATGTCAGAGAGGCTAGTGATCAACCTGGCCAGAAAGTCTGTAAATCTTTCCATGGAATTCCTGTGAAACTTCCAGCCACACAAAACTGCAGAGGCAGAAAGAGTTTACAGAGTAACTGCAGTAAAAATGAAATCATGCTCATTCTTCCATCCAACATTGCAGAGACACATCTTGCTAATTCTTACACATCAGTGCTCGTTTATGATCATTTTGTTTGGCTTGGCAAAATAGCTGGAAAAACAACAGAGAAATATCGCTTGGGGGGGAGGGAGGACTTAGATCATGTTCCCATGTCATTTTTTCATGATTTCCGTTAAAAGTGTAATTCCTGCTAATAAATCATTAAGACCTATAAAAACTATGCTAAGAAAAATCTACAAGATGGAGAAAGAGAGCATAAAGTCCTTCTAACTAAGATGGAACTTACACGTATACAAATGTTGATGTTGCCATTTCTTTACAATTCTGACCTTTTGCTGCTGAAGTAGTCATGATACCTCCTTATTCTGGAGGATATATCCGTATAAACACAACTATATAAAGATGTACATACAAATATATATATATATATGTAAAGAGTACTCTTAGATTGGATATTAGGAAAAATTTCTTCACCAAAAGGGTAGTTAAGCATGGGAACGGGCTGCCCAGGGAAGTGATTGAGTCACCATCCCTGGAGATATTACAAAGACCTGTAAAAGTGGTGCTTAGGGACATGATTCAGTGGTGGAACTGGCAGTGTTAGGTTTATGGTTGGACTCCATGAACTTAAAGGTCTTTTCCGACCTAAATGATTCTATGATTCTAACAAAGGAGTATTTTGGTACTGGGTGCAGGAGGTCTAGAGAGCATATTTCAGGTCTGAAACTGGTCAAGGAGCAGTGTGATAACATATCCAAATGGTGCTTTTATATAGGAGAGGTCTAAGGACTCATATTTTATTCAGAATGCAAAAAAAAATATGGAAGTTTTCTTTTGGCAAAAATCCCAGGCAGCACCTATTGCCCCGTGCGGGCTGTGAATCATAGGTAATGTGAAAGCCAATGCTACACAAGAGAAAATTTCAGTAATATTTATTTTTATCATACTTATCTCAATCCAAACATGCTATTCTTTGTACTTGGCATAGAAACGTGTGTGCAAGGAGACTGTCCAAGAAAAAAATCTTGACATTTTCACTGACAAGGTGCACAAAGAGCAAAAGGCTCCCGTAAGGTAAAGCAACTGCGTGGGTACGCAACTGAACTGAAGTTCCTTCATGAGGAAGGAGACCAGTGTTCTCTGCACTGAATCACTCAGCCATCTAAGGAAACCAACCCCTCTGTGGGTAAATTTTGTTAGTATTTCCATCCATCACTGCAGTGCTCTTTGATAAAGACAATAACAAAAATCTTGGGGGGTAAGAGAAAATGTTAAATTTCTTGTAACAAACCTACTAGCCCTAACCCATATGTTCTAGCCTGAGTAAGGTCTTCATGTTTTGGTCCAAAGCTGTCGTAATTCATGTATACTGTTCCTTAAACTCTTGTTTAAAATGCAAGCCATACACTCTACCCTCTTATTTTACAAACACTATTCTCGGTATGAAAAGGTTAAAAATCACTGAAAATTAGCACAGCATCAAGAATCAAGTTGTTCAGAGAATCAACTATATCTACATTCTGCTAACAGTAAACACTAATTAACACTATTTGCTAGCAGTAACATAAATCAAAAGTGTCCCTTTTCCTCTCCTGGGCGCTGCACTGGAAAATATCAGAACTGCAAAAATAGTTGGAATGTTTCTTACTTTTTTTTTTTATTTTATTAATGATAAAATATTGGATGTCAGCATGCAATGCTTTGTGCATTGCATCAGACAGCTCAAACAGTAATTGTGATGAATGGAAGTGGCAGGGCCAAGGTTACAGGCATTTAAGAAGGCTCTGTGGATTGAAAATATTAGGATTGATTAAAGGTCAAATACTTTATGGATTTATCAGTGTTGTATACATTTTCTCATGACACAGAATCACTTACACTACCTACAAAATGATATAGAAAAGAGCTGCAAATCAGATAATTTTTAAGTCTTTAACCCACATACAGGCTTAGCCATTGAGCATAATTAATGGCACTGAAATGTTTTGATTAGTCAAGCAATAAACCAGCCAACCCCCCCACACACCTCACCTTCCAATAATTCCTCTAACTTCATCCAGGTTCATAGGTAACAGTCTTTCTCAATTAATGTTTAGAATTTACAAATAGGCAATCTGGCAAAAGATACTTTTTACAATGTTGTTTAAAATCTCTATTTATTTAAACCGACCAACTTTAGTGTGGAGAAAATCTTTACCTTGATAGTGAAAGCAAGATCTGCATTGTTCTCTGGGAAAAGAGCTTTAGATGGATATCTTGTTTAAAATCTTTGATGCAAAGATTTTTTCTAGGATACAAACAAGCAAATGGCTTTCTCCATTTATTTCACAGCGGATTTGAAGTGGCATTACTGAACTCTGTATGTCAATTAGGACAGAGCAGAAGCTCAAAGTGCAGGAATCTGTAGGAAAGAGCCTTGGATTTGGAGTTTTTCTTTAAGAAGTTGTACGAGGTGATTCCGCTGGTCTCACTAACATCAGGACTGAACCTTAGATCAAACTCGGCAACATACCTAAGTGCAGTACTTACTTTAAGGCAGTAGAATCAGGGGGGCTTCAGTGTCACCATTCTTCTGCTTCAGAGCCTGACTGAGTTGCTCCACAGAGTCTTTTTCATTGCCTTTGGTGAGCTCTGCACAATGCAGACCTACATCAGTGACATGTCTGGGGCTTTTCAGTGTCCTCCTGGCCCAGCACTGCAGTGCTACCTCCATGTTCAAGTCCTGGCCTGAGATTTACAATGCACTATCTTTTGAACTTTGCTGAAAAACACAGAAGTAGAAACTTGATAAGAATCTCAGCATAATCTTGCATCTGCTTTTTAGGATAGTCTTTGCTATGTATTTGTCTTATACATTCTCACAGTTGACAAACACCTGGGGAGACTGAGCAAAGAGAGAAGGAGAGGATTTTCTAAGCCAAAGATTTTCTTTAGGTAGGTTATGATTTCCTTCTGTTCTGAAAGGTGCATATAAAGTTCATCTCTTCCCACAATACTGACAGTCACATTCACCACAAAAACCCTTCCCAGTTATGTGAGTTTCCCAAAAGATGACAACTCATCACCTAAGGCTCAGATTGGAGAAACGGTCATCAGCTTAATCAACAGATCCCAGAAGCAAGGTCCCTGTGGGACAGGTTACTGGTAGCTACATCATGTTTTTCAATAACTGAGCAAATCTTGTCCTCAGTTATCCCAAGGGGTGTGAAATCCAACCCCAAAAGCTTTCCACACAGCAGCATTGAAAAGGCTGTTTGAAGGGGATACGACCCTGTCTCTTCTCTAGATTGAGAGCAGCAAAGAAGAGGCAGAGTGTGTTGTGGGCATCCACAGACACCTCTGTCCAGGAGGAAAAATATCTTTGCTTTTGAACAACTTCAGCATTTTCCCCTTCTGTCTCCCGCACTGGTCTTACCAGTTTCTTAAGAGTGTGGATGTGTGTCTTCCAGTCCACAGTTTTTGGATGCTTGTGTAAGAAACAAGGGCTAAGGCAATAGAACAAAGGCAACCAAGTTTAACTTTTGGCCTCTAGTACGTGCCAATTTGTCAGTAATTATGATACTATTAAATTTGATAGCAACCTCTAGTGGGTGGATGTATGAAAACTCAGACCTGTTTCCTCAGTAAGGAAGCTTTAAAGAATAACACCCATTTAGTAGTATAACATTTGATTAAAGCAGGCTCAAATATCCTAACCGTAAAGGTTAAGCAGAGACATGTGTGTCACACATGATGCAGTGAGTAAATGATGTAATGCTGATAGACCCATAACAATGAAAAACATTCCAACACCACATTTTGGCAGAACGTTTGATACCATATAAAATACAATTAAATGGCTATAACTTGCATGGCGTGAGAACCAGTGTCCTGTAAAAATAACACAATATTTTTTAGAAACTTTCCAAGATATTTAATTCCATTTCAAAACAACTGGTCTGCTTTTAAAATTGCAGTTCTTTAAGCAGGTTTGCACTGTGCAAGCTGTCCTTTGTAGTTTTATTTTGGCAGAGCAATGTTATAAGCTGCAGGCTGTTTCAAGTGCAATCATTTATCGTATCCTTAGCATTGAAAAAAATCAATTTGCTTTTGCAGCAAAGGAGGTCTAATATGACTTTGGTTTTTTTGAAGAATGAATTCAGTTTATATCACAGGATCCCTGCACCACTGAGAATTTTCAAGGGAGTTGAGTCACACAACGGTCCCAGCCGTTACTGGTTCAGGGATACCAAGAGAGCTGCAAATTTTTAAGAAAAAAAAAAATCCTATGTGGAATTATATAGAAAATATGGTAATAAGCAACATTAACAAAGACAGATCAGACAGACAAACCTTGCAGCTTCATTTAGAAATTAAACAAGTGTCCCGGACAATGGAAGATCTCACCTGTTGTCGCGTGAAAGGTATGTGGCTGTGAGAGGCACGTACCCCAGATAAGCACTTGCTTGTTTCAGAGCCCCGTTAGGGACTTGCACTGAGTTTTCAGAGCCCCACTAAGGGCTTGCACTGAATTTTCAGAGCCCCGTTTAAGGACTTGCACTGAGACAATTTGCAAGGTAACTAACAATAAGTGATTTATTGAAGCGACAGATACAAGATTCGGAGTTGCCGTTGATAAATTCACTCTCTGCAATAGCGCTAATATATGATACTAATGCTAGCAAAATACTATCCCGGGTATTACGCGCCAAAAGGTGGAAGCGCAATTCTTACCAAGAAGGCGTCCCTGTCTTGGGTGAAGGAGAAGGAGCACAGCCCGTCGACCGCCTCTTCCTCTTCTGGGGTCTTCTCCTCCCAACGACACATACCCTCTATGCTCCTTATATACTACTTTTCACATCCCCTGCCCCCCTCCTGGGGTGGCATTCCCCAGGATTTGAGCGAAGAGTGGGTGACTATAGTCATATAGGGATATTAGGGTAAAAATTTCCACTCTGGGCCCTGTGGCCTTCAGGATTTTATTTTGCAACAACTTATCTATGTGCAGGATGGTTCACATCGTTAGTCTTCCGTGCGGCCTTGCTCCTTAGCCAAAACAGGGCCGTCCTGTCGTCACAAGACTCCCTCCTTCGGTTGGTTCTCACTGTGTAGGCCTTGTTTTCCTCCGTTCTCGGGGTCTGCACGACAGATAAGCGAACACCTGCGTTCAGCAAGTCTGAAATCCTCAACCTAAAATATCACACCTGTCTATGCTTCTGTAAACATTCAATATAGGGTCAGAGAGTAAATTATTAGGAAAACTGGTGGAAAAAAGAACAACAAAAAACAAAGCAAAACAGCTGGGATTGACAAGGAACTGTCTAGGAAATGTTAATAATTGAGAAGCATTATCAGCTCCGTCAGACCCTACTCATGGAGTTGTTCACAGTTAGGACTAAGCATATTTGTTATTTACAGCAGTGTCCTTGGCATAAAAATGTGAAACTGTGCTGACAAAATTTGCTGATGATTATGGTACTGACAGTACAGAAGTGTCAGAATGACAGATCAAAAGGCCTAGAGGTCACCCAATTAACAGAAAGGAAGCAAAATTTTATTGCACAAGATGAAAGATAATGTATGGAAGCAGAAATAACAAGAAATTCTGAGGTAAGGGGTACATTCAGCTACCAGTAGTCCTCTTCGGTTGTTTCTATGAACCATATCTTTGCACCAATCACAGAATACCACTGAGCTCTCACTGTGATGTAACCATTAAAAGAGCTAAACAGGATGCCAGGTTTATCCATAAGGTATTTTCTCCAGTGAAATGGAAATTTAAGCGCATTGCACACGTTACTGCTGTGATCTCTTAAGTCAAAATATATTGTTCTTACCAACAGTGCTTAAGAAGATTGCAAAAGGAGGAACAGAGAAATATCTGGTGTGCATGGCCTAGAAGGAAGAGTGCGTGGCATCCTATAAAACTGCCTCTCAGAAGGTAACAATTAAATGATTCAAATTCAGAGAGAGATTGAGACTGGTCCTGTTGTCTGCTCAATACAATGGAGGACAGAAATGAAACTCCTTGCACGAAAAAAAGTTTAAATAAATTACCAAACCAAGGTCATTTAAAACTTAGCTGAGTTAAAAAGCTGTGTAGTGATTACTCATTATTAATATCTTCTTAGACTTTAGTAAGCCAAAGAGCAGGTGGATTTTGGCCATCAATACACCAAAAAGCCAGCTTCCAAATTTTAACCAGACTTAACCAAAATTGCATGGGGAAAGCCCAATTGCAGATATACTCCTTGACAGTGTGAGTCCCCGGCTGCAAATTACAATATTCTTTCTCATGCACCTTCTCTAAGCAATAAGCAGACCTAAACACAATTAGGTTTTGTATGAAGGCAAGTTTGAAAACTGATTCTAATTGCTTTATGTGCATAGCACAGTTAAATTACAATGAAGACATTAACTTCATAGTTCACATGTCAGCTTTACATATGCTCATAAAGCATACTAGCTACATATTTAAAGCTCTGTGATAATGTGAGAAAGAAACACTGACAAAGGCATCTGTGAAAAGGAAGGTTTTGGGGTCCGTTGGCTCCTTGCCTTTAGATTAAACTTGCAGAAACCTTCTCATTCCCAGGCATCTACAAATGGTGATACCAAAATCCATCAAATGGGCATAATGAGAAGTCCACAGCATATGTCCAACACTAGAAAGGAGATATTAGCTAGCATAGAAAAACAAGGAGTTTTATTGTCCTCCGTATGTCCTCATATCATACAGAGCATGCTTATTTCACTTATTTATTTATTTTCTAATAGTCTTATCCTTTTATGTTATTACAGCGCTTCAGAAAATCTCAAGGTCTAGGGGGAAGTTTAATGTTTGCTGTTCTGGGATCATTTGAAGCCATGCATTCAAAGAGGACAAAATCACTTTTAAGTCTGCCTGTAGGAAATCTATCTTGGCAACCAGACAACTAGAATTAGTTATTAAAGGCATGTCAAATGAATAAAGACACCTCTGTAAGGAAAACCGCAAAAGCATTTACTTTTTCTAATATGAATAGTGGGCTAATACCAAATCAGCTTTCATTTTCCACTCTCCCTTCACCTCCTAGACCAGAGGTCAGATCCAATAAAGACTAACGCAACTGAAAATCATTTTGGGTTTTTGCATCTATTACATAGCAGATGTATATTAAATAGCACTGCCTGGAAATGAAGCAAACTCACATAATCTGATGTGGCAATCTCCTTGTGGAACCGGTTCACTGCAAGGCTAAGAAGCCTGTGGTATTATTAAAAATCAGTAGGCACACCAAAAAAGTGGGGGGGTTCCTCTTCCAGAAAAAAAAGAGGAAGAGCTTTCTAGTTCGGTAATGAAAATTAAGACACTGAGACAGCTAGCTTCAGGATCAGAGTCTATACTTCTTCCTTACACTGAGCAACCCCCATGGACTTGCATAAGTAAGGAGTGAGCAAGCATCTGGAGGAGTGGGAACAATTCCTGGTTTTACCAAAGATTTCCTATGTGATACCTTCTAAATTCCTTAGATCAAAAGAAGACACTTTGGGATTTCATCCTTACTGTGCTACATCAGAAGGCTGGGCCTCTGTGCTGTTCAACTGTTACATCTGTCCCCACAACTCTACTTGAAAATATACAATTTACGTACAGGCCTGCTGCCTTAAATCTTCCTTATCAGAATATGGTCGGATTTGACCAAGGTCCAAAAGAAAACGTAAGCTTCTTCTGGACTTTTTTGTTAACTGCTGGATAACTTCTAATAAGAAAGGAGCCAGAAAACCCATGAGCAGACAGAAGACTGTCCCAGTCTGGTATTTGTTGAAAGAAGTAACTACAGATTGTGGTTTTATCTTGATCCACTTAGTCAGGAATATTTATTTGGCCTACAGTAGCCATAAAAACCAGCTTTAGCTACAGCTATAAAAAAAATAAGTAAATTGTTCTGACATCAGGTAGCACATACAGTTACTAAATTTGTCGGAACCAAGCACTTTCAAAGGCTTTCTTTTTAAAAAAAATACACTACTTATACACAAAGTAAGTCACCTGCTTAATCAGACACGGAAAATAAAAACAAAACAAAAAAACACAAGAAAAAGAAACATTATGGATGGAAAAATGCTTGCACCACTTATAGAATTTGCAAGTTAGGTATCAAACACTTGTTTAAAAGACTTTGGAAAAAGAAAAGTTCCAAATCTTATAAAAAATAAGCACCTTCCAGTTCCTGTGGTTCAGTAAAACATAGCCCAAAGGAGCTTCTAGCCTGTGGCCTACAAATCAGAAGATCTCCATACTTACTAGATACTAGCCTCTTCATCATCACTTCCCAGAGAAGACTTTCTCAACCTTCTTCATGTTCTCCTTGACGAGTCCTAAAGCCTGCTGTCATACACGTTACCACGCTATCTCGGGAAGAAAACTCTTTGTTCATACAACGTACCAAGTTAAACACTGGGAAAAGACATCCCTGGTTTCTCACAGCATGTGTTGACTTTTCTTCACGTTACACTCACAGCTTAGCTCCAAGGAATTTCTCTATCACTCGGACTAGATACAGCTAACAGAGTGAATCCAGCTGAAATGCCTATTGAAATTAACTCTTTGGAGCCAGGCACAAACACCGGGGAGGGCATCCTTTTAGGCCTTTCTCACACCTATTCATAAAAAGCAAGAAAACACCATAACCAGGTTGTTCTGTTATTGAAACCATCACATTCTGATTTACCCACAGGTATTCCATATGTCTCCAGTGTCCATCTGAGGTCAAGAAATGGAGAAACTACCACTTATTTGGTACTTTGTTAACTCTGATGGACCTTTTTTTCAGGAACCATCATCAATCCTAAAGAGGCAGACTGATAACTGCCCAGCATGTACCTTCACCTCACTATTTTCTGGTTATTGATCATGTTACTTTGATGCAAGACCAGAGCTCTAGAGGAATAATCAGTCATTGTCCACATACTGGAAAGGCATAAAGCCCCACTTCTGAATCTTGGTGCTTCGATAATATGATATTCACTGTAGAAAGGATTCAGTGCTTACTGCAGCTCCCAGGTTGCCAGCAATGACTGGATACATTCTTGTCCTCTTGGAAGTATACAGAGATATAATTCTGTGGTAATCTCCATAGTTTATCAAAATAGTAGCCCGTGGTTCTTACGTAGTCTCCGGTTTTGACTTGGGTTTGGGGGAAAATAGCCCAGGACTTCAGGGGAAATTGCATACTTAGACTCAAGATAAGTTCCTTCCTAAACTTCCATAGAGGTAGTTTTATGTCCTGAAATGTGAAGATTTAAACATTCTCTAGTATAAATTTGAATATACTTTTATTCATCTGAATCTTCAACATTTTGAAAATCTAGCTCATACAGTTTTTTACCTGTTTTGATAGCTTTGTAGAACACACATGGATATGCAAATAAGTATTGTGTCCTTGGTGACTTTTTTCATGGGCATCTTTGCATATTTACTTGCAAAACACAGAACTGGCCCTGGATACTTCTGAAACACATTGTTGTTACAATGAAGGCTTTTTTTGCTTTGAAAATACGCACAGAGTCTGCTGCATGCTGGCAGCCCACAATGCTGTTTTGCTATTTTAACTTCAAACTAGTCACCTTTCAAAAGATTGTTTAGTGGTGTTCACAGGTAGAAAACTACTCATACTAAGCAGAGCAGTATCTCATTTAAGGAAGACTGAAGGAATTCTGTTTGCTGAGGGAGAACAAAAATAATCTAACTTCTCCTGTAACAATATTGTTCTGCTCCATAATGCTGCTCTTTATGCAGTGATCTCTTCATGAAATAGCCACAGTATAAGGCTTCAAATCAGTAATTGCAAAATTATTTTGTTGTTAACATGTTGCTCATCACACACGTATTTTTTCTGTCAAACTTGATTCACAGCCAATCAGATATATCAGAGGAAATCAGGCAAGGAAAGAAGCCTCCTGTCAGTCCCTCTTTTTACTTTCCATAGGGCGCAGCACAAGGAATGGCACTTTCTCATTTCAGCAGATTACAGCAAACTTGTGTGTTATTACAGCTCCACCACTGAGCATATGCTTAATTTCCTGTGTATCCGCATAGTACTAGGGTCTAACAAGGCTGAGCAATACAGCCTGCAGTATTTTCTCACATACCAGGAGAATAAGGAACCACGTAAGTTGTCCAACAGATGTCTGCTGTTAAAGACATGTTTTTAATCACAGAAGGACAAATCTAATAAATTGAGAGTTTTTATTATGCATTTCAAGTTGTTGCCTCTGATGCCTTCAATAGCTTGCGTATTTGCTGGGTTTTTACCCCACAGCAGTAAATAAGAAAAGAGACAAAAGGAGTAGAACCAGAAGTCACTGCTATTCCCCTCATTAGTATTTAGTGAGTTTAGAAACAGAATACACTAAAATTCATGGAAAGAGCACATATACGTCATATTGGATTAATAAAATTAATTTCCTAGCCTTCTGAATCTTCTTTACTTTCATTGACATGCCCCTCTCTAACAAGTTGAAACATTTTTCTAATTACAAGCTGACCTGCTGAAAATTAATCCATGCTTGAATTTTAGACTCCTCTGGTTCCAGTTTGTTTGTCAAAATAAAAGTAAATAATACTAGGAGGAGGAATACTTGCTTAAAGCAATTTGTTCATAGCACTACTGATTGAAGATGACACCTCACAGAAGGCGGTACACAAAGAAACAAAACTTGATTTCTAGTCCTAAATATAAAATTGTACTCTACTTCACAACCTGCCATACACATGAGTAGGTAAGTACAAAAGTGCATCATTTGGGAAAGAAATTGCAGCTTCATGCATCGTCAGACCAATAAAAGACCAGGTAGGTACAAAAGCGTATCATTAAGGAAAGAAATTGTAGCATTATGCATCACTGGAGCAACAAAAGAGAAGGTATACTCAGTCTGTATTGTATAAGCAAAATGAAAGGGTTTTTTTACCCAGGTTTAATAAAGCAGTCTTTGTAATTTTAGAAATGAAAAAAACATTCCTATTATTCTTATCTCAGTTTTCTTCTTATTTTCACTTAAAACATGACCATTTCCCACACAAGAAATACTGGAGTTTTTCTAAACACATACGTGGTCATATTTCATACCCAGCAGCTCTTGCCACTGCCGCTGGAAAAGAAAAAGTACATCTGCTAATCTGTAAGCTGGAAAAGAAATTCGCAATGGTAACGTGAAGTTAGCACTAACACTGATTTTATGCGCAGAGTGGTTTTCTCACATTTTTAATCACAAATTATAATTGCAAGAGGCTGTGACTCTTACCCAAATAGATTCTCTCCGTTACACTTTATTTTTAAATGTTTAAGGCTCTGCACAATCCCGAAGCAAAAGACCAAAAACAAACACTAGAGATAAGTGCCACCGGCCACAGAAGTCCCACAGAAGCAAAACATCCACAGATGTGAAAATCCAGTTATAAACAGCCTTGACTTTGAGTCACGCATACTAAATTTCGGGAACTGTGATTCCAGTACAGTTTTGCACACATTTAACAAAAGTTGGGTCATGCAAACAGTATATATAAAGAAATTACTATACTTTCATCATTTGTAAGTTAGCACTGTAACCAGAACAATGTACTTCTGTACCAATTGCCCTCTGAGAGGAAGGCTGAAAGGAATTCTACCCTATTGTTGCTTTATTTTCACAGTGGTAATTCATTACTGAAAATATAAAAAAAGCCCACAATGGTAGTACAGCATCATAAGAATTAAATTTTCCAACGTGTGGGTACTCCTAGTCTGCTAAATTATTTACAAGTGCTCCACAAAGTGACAGGAATTTCCATGATGCTACTCAGACTTTCAAAAATTTCAAACTTTTCGCAGATTACCACAATATGGTGGAATCCTGACAAAAGGCTATGATTTCCAGTGCATGCAATAGTCTCCTTCATATTTTTGCATTTCTGAGGCATACTCCAAACAATATTTCACTTCAGCCGTGAACCAGCTGAACAATTCTACTTCTTCATTAACAGAAAATCATGAAGCGCAGCTACTTTGCAATTCAATTCGGTACTCCCCTCAATAGCGCACCAACACTGGCACTCCTTGGTGCTGCAGGGCGAGCAGAGAAAAGACAACTGCTTCAATTCAAACCATGTGAAAGTCTATAGTTGCACTAGTGCTTCTCATTCTGTTCGACAGCCTGGTTTCGGAAGACTGTTTGAAGAAGTAATGCAATCCATTTGCTCAGTTTCTAAATAATGAGAAGCGACAGCCCCGTGCTGCAATTGCTGTACATAACGCTGGTGCTGAAGCTTTACTCACAGCAATGTATCACGGGGGAGGTGGCAGCAAACCTTATTTTTAAGTAGCTCGATGCTCTTGAATTTGTTGTTTTTCTTCCCTTGTATGTGTTCCTTCCTCGGGAAAATGCTAGCAGCCTGCCAAAAGAACAACAGAACATGAACATTTTGAGGGCAGACCAACACTGCTGGCAAAGCCGCAACAGCCATGTGTGATATCTGAGAACCACCAGAGCTGTTTTAGCAGGTGAATTGGAAGGATGACAGCCATGCTTCAGCACCTAGGTTACAATGCATTGCCTGTTTACATACTTATATTTTTCTTTCCCATGTTCTGCTTCTTGCATTGCAAAACTGAGGGACGAGATTTACATCTGAGTAGGAACATTAAACAGAGTTAAAAGAAGGTAAAGACCTGCATCTTAAGATATGTGCAGGCGCACTGCCCACCTCTCGGGCAGACACCGAGTTTTTTGCAAGAACAGCCAGGGGCAAAGCCATGAGTGCACAGACCAGCTAGGAGCAGATCTATGCACAACAGTGTAAGAGCAGACCAGAGAGATCCAGGGAAGATTTTGTGTAGAACTCTTCTTGCTGGCCAGGAGAAACAACAATAGAAAAAGATTTGTCTCCCTGTTCAATTTGTTGAACCTCTCCAGCAGCTGTTCCTTAAATATTGTGTGTTTATTTTCTCCTGTTGCAGGACTTTATTTTGAAAAGATATATTTCCTAACTTGGCAGTGTGCTACTTTACAGGCTACACTCATCCAAAGGAGCTTTTTAAAAACAATATTATTATATGAGAAATCACAAATGTTGCTATGAAATAATAGTCTGGAAAAGAACAGTGAATTAATTCTAACGAGAAGCTAAAAGTGCTTGAGAGAATTACCCAGAGCATATTCTATCTTTGGCATTTGCCATCTATAATAGATTATACTGCATCTAGCATTTCATTAGACATTGTAAAACACAGAACTGGGACTGTCCTGTCATTTACAATTTAGTTTTCCTGTTCTGCTGAACTGCAATATTTCCACCATCTGTATGCATTGCTTTAAGATTATGCAAAGTCATATTTATCTGGAAATACTTTTTTGTTATCCAAACAATTTAGATGAACTACAATAGCACCAGCAACCCCTAAAAGTTTCTGGAGAACCATGCCACATGTTGAACACTTTCCACTGATCAAGAAGTGATGCCATTTGTCTGGTTCACCAACCCATTCCTTATGACCCAGGCTGATGCGTTGCCATCCACCCACCACAGCAGCTCATCTGGCACATCACCCTTTACTAGTCACACAGATTGAAACACAGGAGCTTCCCTCTGAACATCAGGAATCACTTTTTGACTGTAAGAGTGACTGAGTACTGGCACAGGTTGCCCAGAGAGGTTGTGGAGTCTCCCTACTTGTAGATACCAAAAAGCCACCTGGACATGGCACTGGGCAAACTGGCTCTAGGTAGCCGCGCTTGAGCAAGGCAGTTGGACAAGATGACCTCAACACGTCTCTTCCAATCTTGAGCATGCTGTGAATCTGTGACAAGAATTTGAAGGAAACTTTGCTCAAACTCCTGTGTAAAGCCTGTTCTTAAATTCCCCAAAATGCACATAAACTCTGCAAAGAATACATGCACAATCGACAAAGAAGACAGTTCTCAGCTTGATGCCCATCTTCCCAGTGATTGCCTGGGAGTGAGACAAACTGATTTACTACACCCCAAAAGAAGTTCTGCTTTTGCAAGAGCACGTAAAGGAAAGGGAGGAACAAGTCCCTGAAGCTTAGTTCAAGTCCCCAACTCACAAATGATGTTGCAGACAGACAGAAATTATCTCTCTCCTCTCAGTGGGGAGACACTGAAGTTATTCACACTGAGGGTTTGGCTTCGTCGTGGCTTGCATTTTATATCAGCTCAGTGAGGTTTTGCTGCTAGAAAAATCATAAGGAGGAGGCACCATACAAGCCTTTTACCTAACTGGCTATAAAAGTTACAATTATATTATCTCCATTAGGATTAAAGCCAGGTAATTGAGATGCAGTGGCAAATAATAATTTGTAGGAGAGCAGCGCAGGGGAAAGGGACCTGGGGGTTCTGGTTGACAACAGGATGACCATGAGCCAGCAATGTGCCCTCGTGAACAAGAAGGCCAATGGCATCCTGGGGTGTATTAGAAGGGGAGTAGCAAGTAGGTCGAGAGGTTTTCCTCCTCCTCTATTCTGCCTGGGTGAGGCCACATCTGGAATATTGTGTCCAGTTCTGGGCCCCTCAGTTCAGGAAAGACAGGGAACTGCTTGAAAGAGTCCAGCGCAGAGCCACAAAGATGATGGAGTGGAACATCTCCCTTATGAGGAAAGGCTGAAGGAGCTGGGTCTCTTTAGCTTGGAGAAGAGAGAAGAGAAGGCTGAGGGGTGACCTCATTAATGTTTATAAATATGTCAGGGGGGAGTGTCAGGAGGATGGAGCCAGGCTCTTCTCAGTGATGTCCAATGACAGGACAAGGGGTAACGGGTGCAAGCTGGAGGTTCCACAAAAACGTTGGGAAAAACTTTTTCACTGTGAAGGTGACAGAGCCCTGGCACAGGCTGCCCAGGGATGTTGTGGAGTCTCCTTCTCTGGAGACATTCAAAACCTGTCTGGACACATTCCCGTGTAACCTACTCTAGGTGATCCTGCTCTGGCAGGATCCCCTAACATTCTGTGATTCTGTGAAAACTAAAAATACTGAGGAGTTTAATCAAATAGGACAGTATAATGAATGAAAAGCATGCCACATGCTCTCTGGGTAATTGCATCCGTCTTTTTTTTTTTCTTTTTTACTTTTTTTTGTGGTGGTAGTAACATGCCATATTTATGATAATTGCATTCCCATGAAACTCAGAAATCTAGGACTCCCACTTTCATATTTGTCATATGGGACTTCATGCTCATTTCCCTGAAGTCAACAGCAGCTGTCAGTGATTTCAGTGGAAGCAGGAAGGGCAATGATGATGGACAAGTGACAAGTGGGCTCTGAGCACAGACAGCTCCATGGTCTTTTCTTTTATTGCCTTTCCCTAGAGGAAAGAATTAGCCCATCTGACGACACAGACAACCTGCATACTTCTCCATGGTAGTGTGTACTCAGACACAATGCAAGCGTCACTCCCCATCTCAATTTGCTGCAACTATGTCACTTAAAAGTGATAAGCAGACAAGAATTTAGTGTAAAACACAAAGCCAGGCTGGACAGAGACATGCAAACAAATCCATTCTTAATAACTGTTATTTACCAGTTCTGTATCTCCACTGCTTCCATCCAGAGAGATGGGTGGAATCCTTTAGAGATGCACCTGATCTCACATCTGAACCAGGTATTTATAGGTATGATTTTAAATCAAATTATTTTGCATAATATAACCAAAACTTAAATGAAAAACAAATTTATTGTTATATATGCCTACAGTCCCTAGCACTGCAAGCTTTAGGGGAAGACACATCTATATTTCAGGTAAACACATCTTACACACTTTGTTCTTTTCCCACGCGCCAAAAAATTATGTTCGCTCAAGCACTTCTGTAGTGTTGCACCACGCAAGGATGAGCCGGACCAGTACAAGAGCAGTATTTTGTGTAGCCTTTAGGATTTTAGGTCCAGCATTTAGGAAGAGTTGTAATTGCTACCCATCACACACACACACACATTTATTCATTGGGGGTACGCTGGGGTAGCCTAAATGTAAAACAATATCAAAATCTCCATGCCTTTGATCAAACAGTCCAACAAACAATCAAGTGCTAATTACAGGGATACTGTTTGGACTTACCATATTTTCCTGGCTAGCAGGCTAATGCCACTTTCCTGATGGGAGATTATAGAGATTTAATTAAAGCTACTGTGTTTTAATAATGGACTCATTTACTAGAAAAGCTGCTTTGGAAAAGGACAGTCAGTCTAAATGCCAGGCTGTGTCTGGGACCTTCATAAAACTCTTTTGTACTTAATACTTGTTACCAAAACAACAATCACGCCTTTGTTGATAGTGTCCCTGCAACGGAAGAATGGCAGTGAAACTGTAGAAGTTAACTCTTTCATTCTACATCTTATTATTGATTCTCAATGCAATGCCTCTTTTTTCAGATATAGTAAAATAACCCTCAGTGGGCTCTATACTACCTCCACAGAAAGCTATCTGGACCTGAGTGTTGCTTAGCCAAGATTTGAGTAATTGGTTCCAAACTGTTTGCAGGACTAATCAAAACAGGCTAAAGAGAGAAAAATATTATTTTAAGAAATACCTCTCTTAAAAAAAGAGTATTATGTCCAATAATCAATGTCCTGATAGGTATTCAGAAATTAGTTTGTGTAAAAGACTCTTTTATTCTTGAAAGGCAATGGACAACATAATTGGGATACAAATATGCTGAAAGTTAGGATGCTTTAAGAATTTACATCTAGAACAACCTGGAGACTGACATGTATGAAAAATAGACTCCAGCATCTAGGAGCTCTGGACAAACCTGTCTCCTACAGGCCTTCTAAAACCTGCTTGTCCTAGGATAAAAATCTCGTGCAGTTCCACTACATGACATATCCAAAAGCAGTTTCAATCTCAGCTTTCTACCAGTCATCAACTGTTTTTACTTCTGTGTAGCTACATTCATTATTTTCTCTTTATCTTCTCTTTCCGTTGGTCTCCATTTGTCTTTGTTTCTTCCACGGCAAATGGAGCAGATGTATTTTATTGTAAATTTACTTTTTATATGAAAGTTGCTTCTCTCTGCTGTTGATTCTGCTCCACTGTGCAGTTCACGTACCGATAGTCTGACAATATGCTCATTCCCATAAACTTCCCTCATCTGGGATTGTGCTTCCAATAAGCCTCCCAAAAGCACTGTAATATTTACTAGCATACATTTTGGCACATATGAAATGTGTGACTGTATTTATATTCATGCCTTTTGCGCATATATACACACACACACACACACATACAGACTGAAAATATTGCAAGTGTTTTTTTCCTAAGATTTTTAACAATTTGACACTATTGGTGTTGCCTGCTTCAAATCCTAGTATGGCTCTGGTTTCATCCATATCATTAAAAAAGCAACACAGAAACCTTAAAATAACCAGATGCAAAACCCCATCAACTGAAAGAATCCTCTACTTAGTGGGAACAAAAAGCTTGAAATATATATATATGTTCTGAATCACATCTTAAACAACTTTTATTACCATCCCTATCAGCAGTAAGATAATTTGCTTTGAAAAGAAGCACAATGATTCAGTCTCTGTGGTATTTACAGATATTAATGCTATTAACAATTCTTGAACATAAACTTTTTCTTTTTTTTTTAAATAGTCTCAAGCATGGTCATATTATATGCAGGATTTATGTGAGGAATGCATCAAGAGTAATACATGACATTAAAATAATGTCAAGTGTTCCCAAAAAAAAGCAATTTTAAGTTAAAGATGAAGTTCCATTCTGATGGCTGTTCAGAATAGCTGCTTTTCACAGATAGGTAGTGTACAGGATTTGATATCCAGAAACACCTAGAGGAATTGTATGTAAAATAAATAGAAGCCAATCTAAGCAGAGGTTATAAAGTAAATTTTCAAAAGCACATATTTCATGGCAGCCTTCAAATCTCCCTCGACCAAAGAGAATTTAGAGACTTGATTCCAAGACACAGTAGAAGAAAGACTGCTGTAATGGATAAGCTTAAAGTCAGGCCCCCAACTCATCTCACAGGTTACAAAATCTTGCTCAAGACTCTGGAGGAGCAGCCACTCTTCTCACTGGAATAGCAAACACCTGGAGTGGGTCATTTGGTTAGGTAATTCTTTTAAAAATGAGGTCAGAACATGAAGTAAAAATACTCACACACCCTTCTGAAAAACTGCATATAGCCCGTGCTGCCAAATTTTATAACAGATATACGTACACCAGCAGAATATTGGAAAGTGCGGCAAAATGGTATTAAATTGTGCAAAGCAATTAGAATTGAACTTTCACATTCTTTTCAGATTACTGAACCATGTATGGCTATTCAATTTTTTTCAATTACAACATTGTGCAGAGCTATATATTTCAAAGTGCTTCTCTAGGAACTAATATATAGTTCAACCAGGGTGGTATCCACAGTGTCACCACCAAGGGCAAATGGATAAAGTTACCAGAAGGAATTATTCTTTTGTGGCAGGTTGATTTAGTCTTTTTAAATGACAGCAGCTGAACAATCAACTCTTATTTGTTTCTGTTACTAATAGGGAGGTGTTAGACAGGTCAGCCTTGTAATAAAGTTTTTCTGTGAGAAGAAACTGCCAGTCTTGATAACAAAATTACAGCATTGATAACAGTAAATAGAAGGACCAAGCAGCCCCTGAAGGTGTTTGAATCCATCACTGAAGATAATCTGTCTGCTGTGTTTAGGGATGTTGCTTTAGTCAGCAAAAAAACCAAATTATTATTTTTTTACAGTTAATCAATTCTAGTATTACTTTTAAATGAAGATCAGGATTTGAGAACAGAAACAAGGGCCTCAAAAACCAAGGGGTGTGTAGCAAGCATATGTAGCATTAAAAGCAAGTCCGAATACCTAGAGATTTGAGAGAAATAACTTGTCTTTATTCACACATTTGAAGAGTAATGATAATGTTGTATACAGAGCATGCAAGGTAACACTATGACCCTGGGACAGCAAATATCAACAGGCAAAAATAAAATAAACTTAAGCTCTCAGTAGGATAATTACAAACAGATCATCAAGACAGCAGTTGCCAGATCATCATCAGCTTGGAGCAAGAGAGCCACCTTAACTCTAATTGAACTTACTGTAACCTGAAAAGTAACAGCCTCGAAGGCTGAGGTTGCTCCACAGGGAAGTTGAGCCCAGCCGGCACCGTGCACTCTGCATTGCGGGAGGGAGGCAAAGCTGCTCGGCTGTGGTTCAACCCATCGGATCGCTTCCCACACAGACTGGGCTGCGACTTCCACCGATCGAGCAGGGGAGGGGGTTTCAGGCAATGTTTCTGCATGGGAGCACTGCAACACCAGCAGAAGTTCAGCAGGTGAAGCCAAGCTCATGGAAAGGCTCAGCTCTCAGGAGCAGTCCTCTGTGCAAGGCTGGACCTCAGAAACCTCACTCCATGGTAATGAGTTAAACCAAATTATTCTATTTCCATAGCCAGTGGAGCCCAAATTTGTCACTGTGACACCACAGTTTGGCTACTTGGTCTATGTGCTCTGAGCAATGCACCTACCAGGCTTTTTATGAATCTCTCTTCCACAGCAAAGGAAGTCTTGTAGAGACAAACTCATTCCTCAGACCCTTTCATTTCCTGCTGGGAGTGTCCTCGTTACCTGCAAGATGAGTTCAAAGGCTTTAGTAGGTTAAGTCCCCTGTTTTCCCTGTATACCCTCTTGATATGGTTGATATGGCTTTGGTCCAGTGAGACACTTTTCCCCAAAATATAATTGCAAATTTTAACCTTGAGTTGTAAAGCTTGTGTTTCCATTTCACCTGTTGCCTACAGTCTCTCCTGAGGCACCAGTATGCTGATCCCACCATGACATTGCTACATCTAAATTAAAACTGCTTCAGTCTTCTAAAATTTCCACGCAGATAAGAGTAACAGAATTAAACACAGAACACTATTTCTCTACCTCTATTCCACTTTGTGTAGAAGTTTTGCATCTAGTTCAGAGGAGGCTCCTACATCATGTTTCTTGCAGCTACGTAGTTTGACTGGATAGAAGCTCTTGCCTCTGTCTTCAGGCCTTGCCTCAATTATAGCCCCAGCCCACAGCTAGCACATTGTTTCCAGATTAATATACCTGCTCTGCTGGTGTTCAGTGCTCCCTGAGGAATTCCACTTGTTTACAGGCACTTTTATCACCCCCATTCTGCATGCTATGCACTTTCCATGACTGCTTCCAAACTCTCTCCAGGTGATGGTAGCTCCTCCAGTTCCTACACCTCCTTCCAAATGCCATCAACGTGGACATCACCTGCAATTGTTCAGAATAAAAGAGATTTTGTTAGAGGTCTGCTTCATTCCAGAGAGGAGTTTCTAACTGATGACAAAACAAGTTTACCCATTACACAATAAGCTGTGGCAAAGGACACGATTCCCATAACCAGTCCAGGAACTAACACATCCACAGGGGGCAGGCTTTCTGCATCAGTCCTTCCCAGCCACAACTTGCAAATGTTCTGACCACTGTGGTGACTAACAGGGCGAGGTCCTTTCCCTTTCTTGCCTATTAAGTGAGGATAAACATGCCCTGGTCTCATAAAACTAAACCCTACAAGTGAGACATCCTCGTGTTGTGCAATCCCATCCAGGATGAGTCAGAACCTGGGGAAAAGGAATTAAGAAGACTTTAAGTTAGGAGTGTTGCTTTCCATACCCATACTTCTGAACTGTGTACACAGAATCTGTTCCTGTTCAGTGCTAGCTTCTTTTATTTTAACTTTTTTTAAACAAAACCTGTTTGGGGTTGAAAATACACTGACATTTCAGTGAACCACTTGGGAATTCTAGGCTCTTCCTTGAAGGATTGCATTGGGCTGGAAAGTGCAGGCGTATATTAGATTAAAGAAGGATATTGTGAAAAACAGTTGTGGTTAAATTGCTGAAAACAGAGAACTAGGGAAATCTGTAGTACTTGCATCCATTTTGACAGCCTGACCATCTTAGATGGACTTCATTCAGAGTGGCTTTAGAATCGTGATGGAGAAAGCCAGACTCAGTTATAAAAAAACTGCACAGGCAGCAGAGGATGAATAGGTATGGCCCAGTGCAGTGATTCACCATTACCTGTCTGCTGATCTGTGAAGCAAGAGTGGCACCATTTCTATTTAGTGGTTGTAAATAAACTGGCAAAAGTGAAAGAAAATCGAAGTCAAGGGTGAAAGGGTAGGATAAAAATAAGATATAAATAGTGAGAAAGATTGAATACCAGAGATTTTATTGCTTGCTAATGGATTTAACAAACCCAAATATGTGACAGATAGAGCATCCCTGTTGCTTAATTGCAAAACCATGTACTTTCCAAAAGCTAGGGAAAGCCACTATAGATATATAGCACTATTGTACTCTTTCCTTGTAAAGTAATTAAATTGCACCACGAAGAAATGTTAACCCTGGAAAACTAAATTTATACAGAGAAAAGGGTGTCAATCTCAGGGTTGAATGTACTGTGGTCTCCTAAAGGGAAGATTTTTGAAACCAAACCCAACTTTTATTAAATTGTTTCCGTCTTGTGAAAGTACTTTACAAGGTGTTACCATATTCAACTGAAGTTCACACACAAGTGATGTCATTTGTAGCAAGACATCAAGGAAAAAAAACAAAAAAAAACTGTTTAAGAGGCTTTTTATGATAAACAACATATCAGAAATGTAGATGATAACAACACACTGTAATTACTGCATGCTTATCCAAAATCTGCAAGTGTCAGTAAAACCAAGTGTGACAGCACAGAGAAGATACCACAAGGCAATTTCAGGACTCACTTTTTAGTGCATTAACTGCTCTCATAACATCTGCCCATGTACTCAGCACTGTGCAGAGCCCTGCCAGATTTCTTAAGCACAAATGTGGGGAAGAGCCGACAGGCTGTGTGCTGTCACCCTCAGCCAGGTGCACTCACCCTGTGGCACATGGTGACCACAGCTACTATTGATCTGGAGCCACCAGCCTGAGTCACAGGCCAGATCCTTTTGGGATGTGTTGGCCTGAGTCACCTCTGGCCGCCCCACATGGTCGTAACCTGGGAAAATAACTCAGAGCATCTCCAACCAAACTAATCACCTAGCATTTTGTTCACAGATCACAGAATGTCAGGGGTTGGAAGGGACCTCTAGAGATCATCTAGTCCAGCCCCCCTGACAGAGCAGGATCACCTACAGTAGGTCACACAGGAACGCGTCCAGGTGGGTTTTAAATGTCTCCAGAGAAGGAGACATGGAGTTATTCTTTCCCAGGTGCAGAACTCTACACTTGCCCTTGTTGAACTTCACAGGATTTCTTCCTGCCCAGCCCTCTAGCCCTCTTGTTCCTGCAGTTCTTCCGCATGGCTGAATGGTTTGGAGTTTTCTCCCTTTAGGCTTCAGTGCTGGGGGAGTCCAGTGCTGAGTCTGATGCAGCGTCTGGCTTATAGGCACTACTAGACAAGTGGTTGCTTTACCAGCTGAAAATAGCACAGAAATGCGAAATGTAATTGCAGGTGAGCTCTAATTAGCAAATCAAGGTATAAAATATTATCCTGCTAGTCTAAGTGCCAGCAGGTCTGTTTTTCTTTTGAGCTGAAGCAGATTTGCAGACCTCAGGAACAAAGAAGAGTCATTGTTCTTTCAGATTCTGGTATAGTTCTTCCACTTTGCTCAGCCCAATCATGTCCCCACAGATGATGTCCACTCTTCATATTGGACCACAACTGCTTGATTTAACAGGTTTCTGCCTGTCTTTTTATAATTTATTTGCCCTCTCTCAAGTTCCCACGATTGTAACCATTAAATAGTCTAATTTCTTACTCTGTTGTCCCTCTGATTTTTTTAATCTTAAAATAATTTTTCTTTACACCTGACACTTCTTGAAGAACTTGTAACTCAATTGCATATGTTTCATTTAAGGCTGTAGTTTCTGGTCCATGGAGTAATGTTGCTAGTTCCACAGTTTTATAAATTTCTTTTTTGATGCCAATGCAACGCTTTTCCCAGCCAGCAGTGTTGATTTGTTTGTAGCTCTCTACATAAAGTGTTTCCTCTTTCATCTGATAAATGTCTACCCTCTCAACAGCAGCTGCAGCAAAATCACCTTTCTACACACCATTTTCTTCTCACACTTGAATTGGTGCTTCATTTCAGCAGTTTGCCCGTTGTTTTTCTCCCAAGATGAAGCCACTTTGTGACACCTAACATTTAGTCTAAGTTTAGACCAGCTACATCAAATCTCTAAAGCATCTAAAGAACATTACCAGTAACTTGAACATAAATGATGTGATGCCAACCCATGACCGCGTGCCTTTCAATACAGTAGTCACCATGAACACATGGTGAGTTTTGAAGGCATTTGGAAGACTAAAATTTCACTCCAAATGATAGAGAATGTTTGCCTCCATAATAAGAACCTTATTTCTTTTATCAGCAAGTCATTGCCACTACAATGTTTTCTCCTTTGGAAGAGAATAAAAGTTACAACGAGAAAAGAGCTGGGATATGTGGACATGACTTCAGTAATCTGACACAGTCAGTAATCAAAATAAAGAAAATATCCAAGATGAGAGCACAACAGTTACCTCATTCTGATGTTTCACTGTTTTGTTCTGCCACCGCCACTTTCCCTCAAGGAGCAGAGTTGTCTTCTTCAGAACTTCACACAGAAATACATCATTGTCTGTAAATGTGACTTTTTGAAGCAGCTTCAGGGAGGCAAGGCTAACATACAGATATCTAAATGCTGTTCCTTACCATCCCAGATCATGAGATCATCTGATAATACTGCATTCCCAGTTCTTGTTTTATTTTTCAAATTATTCTAACCTGTAATTTTTTAAAAAAAAGGGAAAGGGGAAGGGGAAGGGGGAAGGGGAAGGGGAAGGGGAAGGGGAAGGGGAAGGGGAAGGGGAAGGGGAAGGGGAAGGGGAAGGGGAAGGGGAAGGGGAAGGGGAAGGGGAAGGGGAAAAGAAGAAAGAAGGAGAAGGAGAAGAAGGAGAAGAAGGAGAAGAGAAGGAGAAGGAGAAGGAGAAGGAGAAGGAGAAGGAGAAGGAGAAGGAGAAGGAGAAGGAGAAGGAGAAGGAGAAGGAGAAGGGGAGAAAAAGAAAAGAAAGAGGAAGAGGAAAGGGGAAGAGGAAAGGGGGAGGGGAAGGGGGAAAGAAGACTGACAACACAGCGTTTATCTGATGTGGTAATGTGGTCTTTTTAAGTCTGCAATATGAACACATTCATTCATCTCAGCGGGATCTATTGCTGCAAGGTCTCTTTCAGCATCATCCCAGTAAAGGACTAGTCAAGTATTAGCAGGAGAGAAGTGCAGCAGGCTAAGCCAAGACAAGCCTTCGAAGCATAGCTGTCTCTCTTCCAAAAAATTCCCTGTCTGCAAAGGAATAAGATCACTGATGCTTCCCGAGAGGGAAGCTTTTCTCGCGCTGCAGTTCCAAGAGTGCATGAGGGAAGGAATGAGAAAAGGGGCAGAAGCACACAGCATCCGTGTGCTGTAATGTGCTTCTGGCTCCAAATAGCCATAATCTGTCCCTTGATTCCAGTCTCTCAATTCATATCTGTACTTCCATCAGCAAAAATCTTGAAATATTTGCAGTAAGCTCTTCTGCACATTTGGCTATTAAAAATCAGTGACAAAAAACATTCAAGTTGCACCAGATGCTTCCTCAACATGAAGTGGGCGTTTCTGAATGCAAGCATGAATTTGCTGTACACTGATTTATAGAATTTTTTTTTTTCATTAACACTGTGTTTCTGCAATGCTGAATACATTTTCTGGCTGGTCTAAATTAAACAGACATCAAACAATCATGTTGTTACATGCACTGTGCAGAAGAAAATATTCCTTTCTATATTCTTTGTATCACTACAACAAAATCAAAAGCTAGTTAAATACTTTAATACGAATTTATTAAAGGCATTTAACTCTAAGTAATTCAAAAACTCTGTAGCAAAAAGCCTTGCAGATCATCATGTAAGGTACTTCAACATTTACTCAATTGTTAGCAACTGGTCTATGGCAAAGGATCATTTGTACACACATGATACAAGTAGCTCACAGCCAAATACCAACTGAAGAAGGCTATCTGGACTTGCTTGTCAGGGTTGGGTTTTCTTTTTGTAATGGTGGCTCTCTCTACTAATAAAACAGAGCTTTTGTGCCAACTCATACTCCTATAATTCATAAGACCTGTAATCTGGTAGTCTTAAATGGCTGTCTAAGGGGTTAAATAAAAGGAAAATTATCTCCGTGCACACTGAAACAACACACATCTGTGGTCTGTGCTACAGCTCTATTGACTGAAAAATCTGCCAAAGGTAGAAGAACATAAATTACACTTCATCATGCTAACTGGAGTTAATAGCTAAGATATGCTCAAAATAATTAGCTAGATTTAAAATCATTTAGAGCAACAAATTCCAAGTTGTTTGATCCTAGGTTAAACATTAGTCTGTGGTGTCACACAAGCCAAACAAGCCACAATTGTGACATATTTCACTGTTTTGATTTTTTTTTTTCTTACCGTGACACATAAGCTTCTTTGGAAACTGCAGCACTGAGTGTGATGTTATGTTTCTCAGACTAAGGAAGCATTCTGATTGACTGATGATCATTTTAATGTGGCGCTTTAATCTAGTTAAACCACTGGGCTTAGGCAGAGCAGATGTTCAGGGTGTTTCTGAACTGACAGCCCTATCTCCCTTCAGCAAAAATATATACACTTTTGTTCCTCTCTAGAATCTCCAAATACAGTATTTTAGGACACATCAAGCCAGGTTGCAGCTCGGACATGGCTGCACTCCTAGTAGCAATTACATACAGTTTTCCTCATCTGGGATTTCAAAAATCCCAACGCAAACATTTTGTTATAAACAAACATCTGGTCATGTCTCAGTACCAAAGAAAGATAAAGTGTTTTTGACAGAACTTTGCCCTCTGGTCAAACTTTGCTTTTCACTAGTGTCTTTCATTTATTGCTTTTTGAAGAATAATTGCACAGGCCTCTAACAGGATGTCAATAAGCAGATTCACTGATATGGAGAAAAGCGATCCAGTACTCTGAGTATGGTTTTTAGAACAAAGAGGGAAAATTGGGAGCCTGTAACAAACAAGAAATACATAATCAAGTACAAAAAATCAAAGCCTATATGATGTAGTGACAAGGGTTTTCTGGCTGCTTTCAGTGAGGTTTAAACATGATTATTTCACCCCATACAGGATAAAGGAAAGCTACAAGCACAGCGCAGCTGAACTGTCATATCTCCACACTCAGACATATTCTCTTACCACGAGCATCAGAGGTTTCCTTCCTTGCTAATCATGACAAAGCAACCAGGCATTTTAAAGTTCAGAAGTAAACCTCCTCTTTGTACATTAAAATTTACATGCAGCTTCTTGATAGCTGGACTAGTATCTCAGAGGTCCCCAGTGAAGATGGAAGGTGAGCTACAAGTGAACCACTACCAGAGGTGTTTCCCTGCCTGGGAAAGTGTTCTTCCACATCTCAGTCCTGAACCAAGAAATGTAAGCCAATCACAAGCCTCTGATTTGCTAGAGTATTCACCGATACAATGCAATAAGTGCTGACATTTTACTGACATTCCTTCTTTGATGTACAGGCTGGGTAGAAACAACATAAGTAGGGTACTCTTGAAAAGACAGGTGACACCAAGGATATACCAATTTCTTTAAGAGTGTGAAACAGCAGATGCCAATAGTTGAATCCAACTAGATACTAACTAAGGATGCAAATCTTAAATAACCCCTGGAAAGCAACTTGCAATCCCAGTTCTTTCAGACATTAAGAGGAGCTGAGGGAATTAATCAATTTACACCTTCCAGAAGACACCACTAATAATTTCCCAGAAGAAAGATCAAAGTGGGAGTTCCATTTTAAGTGGAGTTATAGGAGGTTGCAAAGGACTAGGAGATGTCCTTAGGACAGAGAATGCGTTGGGAGACAGTACTGACACTGTGTTATAGTCTCCTTAAAACATTCTCTATGTGGAACTGGAGGAGGAGAAGCCTATTTGATGCTAATCTGTTCTTTTCCTTTCAGAGCCTTCATCACATACCAGCAACTATCCCTCTGGTTCTTGGAAGTGTTTGGAGAGAAGACAGGAAAAAAATATAAAGAGATGAGGTCGAATGCACAGAAATTCTGCAGCAATCTGTAGACAGAGTGCAGCTGGAAAAACTGGGAACTGTGTTTTAGTCAGTCTAAAAACTTAAAACAACAAAAAAAATCCTTTAAGCACATGCAAATTTCTTTGTGAAACCATCTCGTTGGCTGCTATCTTAACATCTGTCTATAGATGCAGACAGAAAAAAGCAGTGTTTTTAATGCAAATCCATACTTTCCATATCCCCTGCGTTTGAGCTGTACCACCACATTTTGTTTTCTCTTTAAGAAACAAAGCAAGCACTGCAGCAGCGGATAGGCTAATGGTAGTAATCAAAACAATCTGCCATACATAATTCTTGGAAGGTAAATGCATTCCTCTAAAAACAACAAATGAATTAATTTTCTTGCATATCTTTCTCCCAAGAGGAAGGATAACAAAATTTTTACATTGGCATGATGCTGAGATTTCTCTCCTGGGCTCTGTAAACAATACATTATAAGAGGTTATCCACATGTACTGCAAATACAACCTGGTTTTATGACTAAGCTACTACCAGAACCTGAATGATAAGCCAGCTTCTTCCATGTATTCCTGACATTTCTTTTTAGAAAAATCAAATTTCACTAACAATGAAAACTGATATTTTAACCAGAGGTGACTTAGCCTTTGGGGCTCAGTGAATAACATCCAACTATCTGTAATATTACACTGCTCTGCAGGATGACAGCTCATATTTGAGCTCCAAGTGACTGAAAATAAAACAGCCTCCAAAAGCTCCCTTGCCATAAACAGGGAGAAAGAAAAGCCCTACATATCTACACAGACTGAGGTCCAGCATTTCCCAACAGAGTAATATTCAGTCAGGATTTCAAGGTTTAGCTAGTCCTGTGCAGATGGCCACTCACACAGCTAATTAACATTAAAGCTCATACAGTAGCAAAGCAATATAATACCAGGTCTTGAAGTAATTATTCTCACCAAGCTAGATCCAGAGACTGTAGAGGTTAACTCCACCACGGGGATGGCTGCTTTCTGCCCAGCTGTGACATTCGTCTTTTGTATACCGTACAGCACAGCATATAGCATATAGACCCCTGACCAGGCAGTAAACAAGCTAACACATGGGGAAAAAAGGCAGCTCAGCTACAGCAACACTGAGCCCTGCATATGCTGTATACGCCCTCACACTCCGCCAAAGACCTAGCCGAGTGCTGTGGTGTAGGTGGTCTGGCGGTGGTACATCAGCCAGTGCATTTAAAGCCAGTTCTGGTATATCCAGGTTACCGCAGTGTGCAACATCCTAGATCACCTTACAGCCCTCTGACGTTACACTGATGGGCAACAGCCAAGAGCTTCAAGTCTTGCTTCCAAACAAGGCAAAAGGAATCCTGCATTTGACTTCTTGAACTCATAGGTTTTTATATTTTTCAAGCCATAACTAGGGGTAGATGTGTTCCTGGGGAGATTAGAAACTTTTCTCTATAACCCGTTTTATGCCTTTAGGTATCAAGGCAGGAACACACCTTACAGCACCATGTACAGTACAGCTGACAGTGAGTGTTATTTCCTGTCTGGAAACAGAGAGGCTATCACATTAGTTAGCTAAAGTTGTAAAGCTCAGAAATTGCAGCCAGACATCAGTATGCCCTACAGAGAGTCTCAGGTGTGCAGTAACCCACTGTCACCATTACCAACACATGTAAATGCATTAATCCATGGAGCTGATCCACTCCTGAAATGTCAACAGCGCAATACAATAAATGGCTGCAAACTGAATTAAAAAGTGGCTGTTTCAGGATGCTGTCCCAAAAAGAGGAATATATTTTTGAAAGGAAAACATACTGTTTAAAAAAATCTTTTACCCACATAAACAGGCTTGTAGCCTTGAAATTCTCCCTTTGGTTTCCTTGCTCTAATTAACTTTTAAGCATCTATTCATAAAGCAAGTATCGATAAACTTCAGAGCATCTCTGGAATTCTTTTCCCATATATTCTTGGTTTATGATCTCCCTTCCTAACAGGTGCCAGAAATTAACTTACTTTTGTATTGAATACCTCATCAAACTGCAGTATGCCCAACAGGGACTCCCAGACCTACAGCTACCTCAGCTGGTGATGTTCCTCACCAGTATCTTATCGAAACAGGTTTCTTTTGCCTTGTAAAGGAAAGTGCTAATGAAAGCCCTAAAGGACAAAAAGTCTTCGTGCTTCCAAGCTTCATCACAGTGCCACTGGGGAAAGAGGATGCCCAAAGGAGTAAACACCACCAGGTGAACAGGGGTGAATAATCACTATATTTTGCTCTTCCAAGGGCTTCTTTTCCTGCCAGGGAAGGCCTCTTCAAGTATTCTAGTCCTATCAGACTTGCCATCTGCTTGAAAAAACTAGCCTTTAAAATAATTTGTCAATCCATCTATATCAACAACATTCGTTTCATTAATTGGAAGAATTAGCTCTTTGTAGCTGGTCAAAGACTGTGGAGCCAAAATATACTCCACTTTCTCCCAGGTGACCCAGAGACCCTTGGATGAACTCCTGGGGTGCCATTAAAATGAATAGTGATATAGAAAAAATAGCATTTTAATGTTTATTTAACGTAGCTACCTTTCCAAAAAAAGGAACTTTCAACATTTTTTAACATCTGGTTGCCTTATTTTTTAGTTTGTTTCTCCAGCGGTATGAGCAGAACGTCTTCAATTTAGAAAAGACAAGTCTGTGTGCTTAGCCACATGGACGCTCTCAGGTTACAAGCAGTGTGGAGGAGGAAAAGATATATAAATACCTTCTTAAATTATTTTAGGACTGACATATTAAATTTTAGAGGGCCAAGTTCTACTGTCCGTTGTGCTACTGAGATCAATGAAGCTAGTCTGGAGCTATAGTTGTATACACAATACTAGTCATGCCAGATACTGCTGTATTTTAAGCACAAAAACATTGTATAAGGTAAAGCAAGACGAATCACAACAGCTTAAAAAAAAGAATTCATCTGGTCTTTTATACGGCTATGATTTTTACAGGGACACTATTGTAATCAAGAAGGAGGTATGTTACCACAAACCTCCCAAGCATACATGCACACATATATACATACTTCTTTACACAAATATATATATATTTATAGACAAGATTATAACATCAGAAATATTGCTATATATTATGTGTTATACATGTGAGTTATATACTGTGTACATGAGAGTCTTGAAGATCTAATGTACTGACAAACTCTCAGAGCATCCCTGGAACTTTTTTCCCCATATTTGCTCAGCTTATGACCCCCTTTGTTAACAGGCACCATTAATTAACTTTCTTTCCTAATAAATAGCTCATCAGTCCTATCTATGAGAATAATCACCTTTCCAATCCTCCACTTGCTCATATAATACTCTAGTCATGCTCCTAAAAGCAACCTAAAAGCTCATGTTAACTTGGGTGACTACCACGAACCTTAAGACTTTCAGGATCACTGATTTCTAACATGCAGGGCCCTCTTTCTCTTAAATACAGACCTTTGTGTTCACATTTGTCTGTGATAAAATCCTTGTTCTTCCAAACATACCCTATCAAACAGTCCTCCCTAGCTAGCAAAGACGTCCTACCAGAATAGAGGATATTTTTCTAAAAATTACTTTTTACTTGTTTCCAAATAACTGGAAAAAAAAGTTAATTGAATTGCACTGGACTAGCAATCAGCCTGAATTCCTGAATAAAACCCCCCTTTCTACCTTGGTGATGATGATAACCTTTCTATAGATACTTTTTACAAAATATCTTTAATCCTTGCAATATGGAGTGAGTGGTTTTCTCTCCTGCAATTATCTTAATCTAATCTGTTAAATGAACAACTTGTCATCACGTTTAACTTTACCAACAGTATTTGAAACTTAATCCAGTTATTTGGCAAGAGCAGATTTAAATAAAAATATCTCCATTGGCAGCAATTACTTTACAATCTTTAGCTAATTGCATGTCCTAAGAAGATTTTAATGATTTTTGTTCAGAACTGGTGTCAGATTACCCTGCCTACAGTTACACAGATTATTCTGCTTATTCACCTTAAATGTAGCCTTCCATAGGCTTTTTATTCCTTAGAATTTCTTTGATGTTTCAGAGCTAACATTTACACCAAATTCTAGTAAATTAATTGTAATTAAATCCATATCACTCAGAATCACAACATCTAGATCTGTTGGTTGTTTTCTGTAAATTCATGCAAAATTTGTCCAGGAGTTCATTCTTGCCAGATAGTATATTTCATAGTCACCAATACAAATACAAAATGTGTAGAGGCTGCTTTCTGATTCAGTTCTAATAGCTCGTCCATCGTTTTTAGAAAAGATTTAAACCCCACAGATTAGATTGTCTTCAAGGCCTTAACCATCTCACATTGCTATTGCGAGTTAAAGTCAGGTAAATCGTTTTTGTTCTCTGTTGTGAAAATGAATAGTCTCCTTGGTGCAGCTACTCAGAATGCTGCGATAAGTAAGTGATATCCTTCATGGAAACTCACTGTCCAGTGCAATGAATGACTTTATGGCTGGTTAAATTGTAAGGCAAGGCCAGGTTGTTTAATAGCCACAAGGAGCTGTTTATTGCACATACAGTCTATTGCCACTGACACTATATTTTCATAGGAGAAAGTGTCAAAAAGCTTTTTATTTTTCTTTTAAGAAGAAAAATTAGAAAAAAATCAATACAATTCAGGTTTGGAAGTATTTTGCACCATCTTTCCTAGCAATCCTACATTCAAGTTTTCCAAATGCAGCATCTCTGTCTGAACTCAGAGTATGCACACGTAAAAATTGAATCCACTCCCCAATGCACAGAATAATTTGGGGGCCCTTGAAATTCATGCAGGCATGCAATGTGAGCCTATGCCACGCTATCTATGTTCACGCATCAGGTAGCATTTTCAAAATGTATGCTCTTTGTAGTAAGGCAAGCAATGTTCTCAAGAAAAAAGACTCACTGAGCCACCATCGGCTGGAGCCAGGAGGGAAACTATTCATGTCTCTGGGTCGAGCAGGCTGGGACAGAGACCATTCACTGTGTCGAAGGCTTTTGGCAGCTGAAGCAACCACCCGCAGGTTGGCACAACAGAATTAGGAGTAGGATGACTTCACCTGTGCAAAGAAAAACAGCATTTTATTGATAATTGGACCACAGAGTAATACAGTCTTGAGATGTACTACCTACCTTAAGGGTAAGGATTTTGTTTAGGAGTTTGTGCTGTTCTGATAACACTGTCTCTGACAATGCATCATTAAGTGGGAGAGAAACTAACCGATGTTTTACTAACAGAACAAGACAACCCCAAAGTTTTGCGGGATATATAATACCATACATAACTTCAAATTAATATATAAAGTGGGTAAAGTAAGCTATAAAAGGACATGTTTAAAAAATTATTCTCTGAAATCTTTCCTCAATGTGACTAACATCTGTTGGTCATTTTGTCTGCCAGCTCAAGGAGGTGCAGAATATGAAAGAGGTAATGAACTGTGAGCAAGGCTTTGCTTTGTGAGAGTGTTTCTTTGATATTTTTTTTTGGTCAGAATTGTAGTGACCTCTGACCAGTTACAAAATAACAATCATTAATTGGGCCCATTTTGTTCTCTGCCTAATCTTGTAACCAGCAGAACCATGTCTTCCGGCCCATCCTCATGCACGAGCAGTGGAGTAACCCACAAGGAGAACCCACTGAAAGCAGATATAATCTGTTATAATCTCACATCTGGAGTAACAAAACCCAGGTGCAACACATAGCAGCTGCTTGTCACCCTTCCTGATAGCTTGGCAGGTCTGAAAGTGAAGAGAGATCTGAAACCTTGTGCAGGCATAATACATTTCATTCCCAAGAAAATGAAACCATGCTTGGAGTTTCCCTAAGTGATGGCTGTAACAGGAGACACAGCACTGTCAGCACCTGTGTGGGAGCACCATTTGATGGAAACTGGGAATCTTTGTGTAGTGCGGAGTCATACGCCAAAGGCCAAATGTGATCAGCCTCCTAAAAATAAAAACATTTCTTCCTCAAATCATTGCTTCCTGTGGGTGCTCTATCACCTCTAGGCTGTACTGAAAGACTGAGACAATAGTGCTCAGCTAATCCTACCATCTACACAGGTGACTTGGTAGAGTGCATGAAGAAAAATTGGTGGTTTATAGAACTATTCCTCCATTAAAGACATAAGATGCTCCCAGATTTCTTCTAACATTTCAATCTGCAACAGCATCGAGGCTACTTCTTTTTATACACAGGGAACCTCCATGCATTAGAAGCCCAAAGCGAGTTATCAAGGTCCTTCCCACCCCTCCTACCTTTGCCTCCGCTGCACATTTCAGAGCTGTCGACACAGCTCCTTGTGTGGTCTTGAAACTGATGCTGCTCAACAGCAGCCAAAAGAGAGGGGAAAAATCTGCTTTTTTATTTATATAAATCTGGCTAAGAGTTTTTATTTATTTAGAATGGAGTTTAAACTGTGCTTGACTCTAAATAAATAAAACACGTTATTTTCCCTCCCTACTGGTTGCCACCAAGCCGTGTGAATTTCAAAGACCACACAGACAGTAGCGGCTGTGTGGTAAGATGGGAACTGATGCAAAGGCAGGCAGCCCACCAGAAGCTGGGGTTTGCGAGGCTTGCAGGTGAAGGAAGCATTGTGAAAGGCATGCTTCAAGAGTACAGAGAAGCATAATTCTGAAAAAGACATCAGTTCCTTGGATATTGTGCTGGTGTTGATCCTTCTCCTTCCCTGTCTACCAGCACACTTCTCCTCCACATGAGTGAGCCTTACTCGAGTCACTCCTACCCATCGCAGTGACAACTCTCTGTGGGTAACACCAGCCCTGTGAGAGTGCGGTGTTGGGGGGACAAGCAGGAAGAATGGCAGAACGACACTTTGCACGTTTCAGTAAAGTGGAGAGGAAAGGAAGAAAATATCTTCATGATTTACTCCTTACCACGGGCAGGGACACCTCCCACTAGACCAGGTTGCTCAAAGCCCCATCCTATCTGGCCTTGGACACCTCCAGGGATGGGGCATCCACAGCTTCCACGGGCAACCTGTTCCAGTGTCTCACCAGCATCACAGTGAAGAACTTCTTCCTTACATCTAATCTAAATCTACCCTCTTTCAGTTTGAAATCGTTACCCCTTGTCCTATCACTGCATTCCCTGACAAAGAGTCCCCCACTTCTTTCCTGTAGGATCCCATTAAATACTGGAAGGCTGCTATAAGGTCTCCCTGGAGCCTTTTATTCTCCAGGCCGAGCAGCCCCAACTCGCTCAGCATGTCCTCATAGGGGAGATGCTCCAACCCCCTGATCATCTTTGTGGCCCTCTTCTGAGCTCAATCCAACAATGTCTTCTTTTTAGCCTTTAAGTCACAAATTCAATGGACAAAATACCATTAATCTTTCAAGTAGCCCCTGGGATGAATTTAGATGTAACTTTATCTGAAGCAGTGTTAGATGACATATACATGAAAATCACGGAAAAAAACTCCTTCATATCCTGCTTCACAAGGGAGTCTCATCTCACCCAGAGATCATCAAAGGCATTGACTCCTAGTGTCCCCACACCTGAACATGGCACATTTCTTCACATGGTCAGTAAATACTAACTTCAGACAAGCTGACAAGTTCAGACAGGTTAAATTCAGATCTTTTGGAATCATCAGGTTTCTGAGAGATCTGTCTGTCAAAGGAGACACCTGAGAAAGCTCCCAATGTTTGGAGGAAAGAAGAAACACAAAAAGAAAAAGTGCTAACTCCTTCTCCTCTTGGCATCCAGCTAAAACCGAATCTATCTGCCATTTCCACGCTACCTGCTTACAACGAACATCATGTACAGCCATGCACTTATGGAAAACTCTTATTTTACACCATCAGACAAATAAAGAATGGACCCATCCAATACTCTGCTTGTCCACGAATTGCTGCACTACTGATTTACGTTCTTGTTTCTCCACTCCTTCCAATACTTCTCCTTTTGAAATACAGGAAATGACAAAATCCATCTTCTTTGCAGGCATCTTACTGTCATTGACCGAGGACTCCCCTGTGCCAACTTTTGTTCCTCACTTTGTTGTTGTGGTTTACCATTTGTTAACTGGAGAAAAAGCTGACTGCAGACAGTCATTTTTCTCGTGAACTGTGGTCTTCATTTGATCTAAAGGGCTTAATCTTGATTTCATTGATCCAACCAAGGGATCAGCATTTGTCTCCAAAATTATAAGTATTTTCACCAATAGCAACTTGAAAAGCCTGCTCTCGGAACATGAAGAGACAAGAGAGTATTTCTCAGGGACTGTCTACAGAGACTGCTTACAAAGAGTTGGATTTGCTGGTCTATGCTAAAATAGAGTGGGCAATAGATCTATGAGGCATACTCATGATTAAAGTAAGATATTTTACAAGTTTCAATACAATCCTCAGCAGCAGTATCTGCTGACCAGGTGTGAACATGAACTTGCAAATATCTTATTCGCAGGATGAAGTCACACACCAACAGAAGGACTGAGGCACAATTAGCAGCAGCTACTAACATTTTCTTTTCTTTTTATTGGGAAGGAAGAGGGATCAGTGAACTCTTACGTGTGGAAAGAGAGAAAAAAAAAACTTAATACAAAGACTGGCAAGACAGAAACAGGTCAAAGGAGAGTAGGAAACTTACTGGGAGGTCAAGCCAACTGAAAAGCCTACATTTTTCTCCAAATAAGGCAGACATTCAGAGTCCATGGCTTGTGAGGCACTTGGCCAAAATCAAAGTGAGACATACAAAACCCTACTACAAGACAGACAGAAAAAGAAAGAAAGAAAGCAAAACCTCTATATCTCAGCAGAGCAGCACAGTTGGCTCAGTATTTACTGTTGAAGGAAAGACAGCACTTCCTCAGTGATGACTGCTGAATATGAAGAGACGTAAGCAAGGGGCAGCTAAAGAAGCAGAGATCATTAGAGTGGCAGCAAACCTTCCCCAGCTGGGAAGGGTACTGGACAAAGCACATATCTCCCTGTGCTCCACGGATATTAAAAAGCAGCGAGACCAATAACCCTATCTGGATCCACAAGTTCTTTCCAAATTCATCTGGTTCAGATAACAATGTAGAACAGATTTCTGTGAAAAGCAACTTGGCTTTTCTGGATCTGTCTTCTACCGACAGGCATGAAGAACATGTTGATTCGTGCTGGCTACAGGGGGACTCTCAGAATCCCACATGGATTCAGTATCCCTGCCGTTCAGTTAACATACCTGGCACATTTCCACTAAATCTGTTCAACATGAAAGCCTCTTACCCTTCTGCTCCCTTATTTTCCTCCTTCCTCCCTCTATGTGTAACATACACTGCAAGGCTACCACTACACCCAGCAGTACTCCCTTGCACCTACCTCTCGCATCTTGCACCTCAGGTGATATTAGCATAAACACAGCCAAGTGCAAGGACAAACCACAGGAAAGGAGTGGTCAGAATGGCTGCAGAGGACAAACATAACCCAGGGTTCCCTGTTGACCCTAGTCTGCAAGACCTCTGCCTGCCATATCATCAGTCTTCACAGAGTAAAAGCCATGAATTCTTACTGCCAAAGACAAGGATGTGGATACCACCAAGCTCAATACATGAGTCAGCAACGCCACACTTCCTCTGCTCTGTGTCTTCTCACTGAATAGTACCACAGGACTTTTTCCAAAGTACTAAGACAGGTTTCCAAAAAAAATTTCCAATATACTATATTCTAACAACTGGGTTGAGGGTGTGTGTTTTGACTTTTCTAATTTAAAAGATATATATATCTTTATTCTGATTTCTGGGTGGCAGAAGAGAGAAAACTTAAATTTAAAATGCTTTAGAGATCCTATGAGAAACCTCTTTATATTTGTGTGTGGTCCTGCAGTTTTGTCAGTTGTCTGACATTTTAATTTCCTGTTCCTCTCTTATGGTGGGATTCTGATTTCCTCTCACTCTTTATCCTTTCTCCATTACAGGAACCTAACAGACATCTCCATTTCTACCATCTGTTTTCTATTCATTTTTATAAATATTGAAACAAATAATTAATTTAGCAAACAGGCAACGATGTAAGCCTGGCTCATCTTCTATCAATATATAACTCCTCACATCCCTTTCCAGTCTTTTAACATCTTATACTTGCTCCTTTGCACCAGACTATTCATGGTCTAACTTATCAATGAAAATGGGTCTAATTCATCAATGAATTTAAATAGTTTAATGTTTTTACATTAGAAATAGCCATTCACAGCTTTAAATAGTTTAATGTTTTTACATTAGAAATAGCCATTCACAGTATTCTGTGTCCTCATGAAATGCTGTGTCAACACAATTCAGTTGCAAACTACTTTTTAATAAACTATCTTTCTGTGCTTACACAATACAAAATATGACAGAACTATCCACTAACAGTCTGATAAAATACTAAGAAATACATAATTTGTCCTCTTCTAGCAGGGGTATGATGTTACTGGGAGTAGAAGTAGTGGGTCTACCTTTAAAGCAATCCCAAGACCAACGCCTGTCTATTCCTGTTTCATACGTCAATGCAGCTCTCTGTGTATTGGCAATATTAATCCATGAAATCTCTCCTGACTGTCCAGTTACTATTCACATCATGCAGAAACTATCTTTTCCTACCGCGGTTGGCAATGGCTTGTGTCAGGGTGAACAGTGACAAAGCTTCTCGGTATGCACACATCAAATACAAAATGCTAACGTTGTACCTGGGAGTACTCCCGTTGCTGCAGGAGTGCATGTCCTGAATGTCAGCAAACAGTTTGATAGGTTTTAATTGTTCTTTTTCAGTGCTGAAACACTGTCATGCCAGTCAATGTGCCAGATAAGCTTTGCTGTGAAATGCCATGCTAACCCATCAACTGTGCTAGCCAGAGACGTTGCACAGTACTAAAAATTTCCTTTGTGTTGTAAATTGCCAAAATCCCTTCTTCATTACCCACACACCGATAAATCCTAACGATTGTCAGAACTAAGACTGGCCTTAATGTCTTGTAGCCATTTCAGCCCTCAGCCAGGAGTGAGTGCAATTTTATTCCTTTCTGCTTGTCCACCCTTTACCATAAAATTCCTTGAGGATACATCATCAAACTCCTTGAAAATACACCTCCCTCATAGCATCAACCCTCTAAGGTTACAGAGGTAAGCCAGTGGGCACAGCCAGACTTTGCCTGTCACCCACAGGGCCAAGACCTCCATGCCCAAACTTGAGGAGAAAACACATCAGCCTCAGGAGAGCTCAGCACACCTGTGGACACCCTTAGGACAATGGCAGGGAGCAGGGTGCGCTGAAAGGGGGTGAAGAGGCAGCTCAGGACCCAGCTGTCTTTCTAACATTCAGTCCAGCCAAACTGGAACCAGACCTCACTCCCCCTGACCAGAGTTGTGCTGCCTCGTCTGGGGTGCCAGCTGGCAGTGTGTCCCTTCTCCTCTTTTGCAAACATCTGCATGGACACATCAGACTAAGCCAAGTGCTCATCCTTATCTTGCTGGCCACCATGGCACTCACCAAACCTCTCCCAGTCCATCTTTCCCCTCCTCAGACTTGTGGTTATGACTCCCAATTCATCCTCTGGATTTTTTCCCAGATGAACATACTTGTAACTTTTCCTTGGGGCTTAAAAAAGGTTTTTCAAGCCGTTTTTCCATATCACCACACACTGCCCTGGAGATATCTCTGAGGTAGATATATGGTGAGGTTACATATTCCTAGCCCTCACCGGGAACAGGATTGCAAAAGAACATTCCAATTATTTTAGGTTACGGAAAAAGTAACCAAACATTTCACCCACCACGAAAATGTCATCGTTTTATGCATTTCACAAAGAATTCTCTCATTATGCTAGATAGGCCTGGAGAGACTCCAGTCTCTGTGGGTTGCACACATTCCCCTGTTCTGCTCAGAAATTAAAAGCTTTAGTCTGTTTTTTAAGAAAGCCATGTCACTTGGTGCCCTGCTACTGACCCAAAACTTGATGGCAATACACCTGACTCCTCTTAAAAACTGACTTGGCCTTTTCTGAATTTGTTCTTCACATAGCTGTGTGCACAGCTTTCTCCCCACATGCTTCAATAAAAATAACAATTGCACATGAAGAAAAAAGAAAGCCCAGAACAATAATGACATCAGAAACCACTTGAGAAAAATTTATGAGTGCTGCTGAACACCACAGCCATTCACTGACACTGAATAAAAAAAGACAGCAAGTCTATAAAGCCATTAGTATCCAAATTTTTAATTTAACTATACTTCTTTTTTTTTAATTTTGACACAGTGCTGCAACAATACGGCAGCATTATACAAACGTTACAGCACCAGCAAGAAAGCTCAGAGTTTGAGCAAACAAGCACGTTAGCAACACAGACTTTGTGAACACAAGCAAACAATTCTCACTGAAGGTGAGAAGCAAATTGTATCCCTACCTCTTACTCTCTATCTATTACCACATGGCCTTGAAGCTCAGAAATCTAAAGACACCAGTGACTGGGCGCTGCACAAACACGTAACAGTATGGTCCTAAATCTATATTCTACAGCTCTGAGACTTCACAGCAGCTGCATGAGAAATCCAGTGGAACAGTAGAGATAAAGGTTGAGAAATGTCTATATTGAGAAATACATTGTTTTCCAGTCTATGCTGGTTTAATCTGAACTCCTATATCACTGGATTTTATGTAATAAAATGCATCTCCTCATAATTTGCTGCAAAGTTTGCCCTTTTCCACAAGATCTTCATAAAATATCTTCCTGCAAAACCAGAGAAGTAGAAGAGAAAATCTGTTTAAGGGACAAGTATAACACATGTTGCAGATTATCTGAAGGACCAGAGTAAGACATGGTACTGATTGCATCGTAGTATAAAGTATCATAGATTCTTTTGAAATGTCATAGATTTCTTTTCAAAAGAAATATGTATATTGGGACAACACACATTAGGGAGACACTAAAGATCCCTGTTCAGAACGGCTGAGTGTAAATAGTAGCTTTTAGTGCAGGCATTGGTGTTTTGTCCCAGTAAACCTATGACGACAACAGAAAGTATCAGATACTACATCCAGTCCTATGGACTCCACTCATATGAGCAAATCCCATAGCACACTCCTGTGCAAAACTCACAGAAGGAAAGGTGCATAATGGAGAGCAGTTATTGAGCCCCTCTAAAAGTTGCCTTTGGTGTGGAGAAAAGGAGGGAAGAAATTGTGAATTACTCACAATTTTCAGTTTATCCCTAATCCCTTAATTCTGTCATTCTGAGGGCAGAGACTTTTGCTTAACGGCAGTGCCAGAAATAACAAGCTAGAATTGCTTGTTTATGAAATGGGGTCTTAGTTACTTATTAGGATCAACTGGGCTTGAATTAGTGTTGGCTCACATTCAAGAGGACTGAGTGGACTGAATAAGTATCACAATTTTAAAAGTCATTACTGGTTGTTTGTTGTATATTTAACATGTTAGAATCATCCAGGCATGCTAGACCGTAGTCTTCTTATAAATATATAGATAGAAAAATACGGCTGTTATAGCACTACATTGTTTGGATTTGTAGCTCTACTTACACCAATGGTTGACAGATGAAGATAATGCTGAATTTAACAGGACACCTTTCACTTCCAAATTTAAGTTAGTCTGAGGTGGATAAACACATCACATTGTTATCATCTGTGTCTTTATCTCAGAAGGTCAGTGACTATTTTAGAGGTGACAAGCCAAAACAGGGTAGAAATAGAGCTTATGTAGAAGTGAGGGTGTAACATAAGCGGAAAGTAATTCAGGCTAGGTAAAAAGAATAGTTGATACTACTTTGAAAAACTTGTTCCTGAAGGTCACTGAATATTGCAAAATTAGTTCGCATTTTGAACTGGTAAAAAATGCACAAGAGATACTTGTTTCAGATGACTTATGAATGATCCAAAGCACAGGGAGGACAACAATTCACATAATTTTAACTCACATTGCACGGGACTTCTTAGAATATTAGATTATTTATTTAATTTTAGTCTTTAAGAGCCATAATCTTTCAGTTTGCATGAGATCACCATTGCATTTCTGAAGATTTAATCATGTGAGGGATATTCACACAGAGGGCGATGTGTCAGGAATCACTGAGCACAAGAAATAAAGGGAGAGTCAGCACACCAGCTTTCTGTTTCAAACCAGGAGCAAGCTTTTGAGGAAAACGTCCTCATCATCCCACTCTATCATGCCCTGGCTTGCACTTCAAACAGCCTTAGGGTTCACAAAGAGTACAATAAAACTAAATTGGAAGATCCACTCCAGCAGCACACCTACTGCACTCCAGCAAGTTATGGGTATGCAGCCTACGAGACCAGATTAATAGTTCAAGGTAGAGCACCGAGATGTGCTTCATGCAGACATTGGCTCTCTTCATGTAAGCAGAATGTAGGAGCACAAGGAGAAGAAACAATGTGCAACCTGTCAAGCAACTCCTCTACTCTGAGGCCGGTCTCAAAATCCTGACACTTTAACCAAGCATGTCTTGAGCTGATTTCATCCCTATTGAAGGACAGTACATTACCAAACGAGACCCAAAGGGAAAAAAATCACTTTGAAATTAAGGCTCCCAGGCAAAAACTGTCATCTGAACCATAAAACTGAAACAATCTCACAGATCTGAAAACAACGGCAATAAAAATAACACATGGCAATATTAATAGAATTAAGATTACAGGATCTGATTTTTCATTTTTCATTTTTCAAGTATTGGAAACTTTTACTAAAATGATTCATCTTGTCTAAGAGTAAAGTTTTCTAAGTAAAAAAAAAAAAAAAGCAGAGAAATAAATCCCTGTCATACACAACCACAAAGTAATGGTCAGTCAGGCCAGACTCACCTGAGGCTGAGGTGCATGTACAGCAAACATAAGCCATACAGGAAACAACCCTATCATATCATTGATTATTTTTTTAACAGAAGGCAAAGGAAATTCTGCCTATTCTAAGCCCCATGGCCAGACGATTCAGAGAAATAAGTGTCATCCTCATCTCCTTCTGGTAAGAAGAGAAACGTGCTACTGAAGACAGTTGCATCTGCGAAGGCTTTCAGCCAACATCTCTGGTAGGAACATTTTTGTAAGCAGATGTTATTTGGGCCTTGGAGGAGCACTCTCCTGCTCTCACAGCCCTGTAGTGGAGGACAGCGTAGCAACAGCATCATCTGCCTTGACAGATGCAGGAGAGCTGAGAAGAAGTTGCTGAAACTCCCAAGTCTACTAAAGCCTCATCAGGTTTTGATAGCCCCGGCGACAAGAAAGCAAGAGTTAAGTTTGGCACAGAGCGATGCAGATTATCACCACCAACTGACCCCCCCCAGCCAGTGGGTTTTTTAGGATGGGCGAGGCACGGCAGCGGAGTATGATTGTGTCTCAACGGGTGGGAAGGAGGCCTGATCACAGGCAGCCTTACAGCAGCACATCGCTGCGCTGGGGCTGCACCACTTTCCCCGGCTGCGTGCGTGGCACATAGCTGCGCTCTACAAGACACGTGCTGCGGGGGTCACATCCCTCTGATGGGGACTTTCCATCACACCTGTCTAATGAGGACAAATTACCTGCTAATGTTTCCAAAGCTGTTGTACAAGTAACCCTCGCAAATGTTAGCTCTGCACTACGCAAAGCAGACTGCTTTATTGCTTTGCCAAGAAGGCAGAGACATTTGACAGCTCATGTAGTGCGGTGTCTTTATGAGCTAGTTCTTGGATGGGTCAAAATTCCACTTAGGTCAAAACCCATTTAAGACTCTGAGCGACCTGATCCAGTTAAAGATGTCCCTACTCACTGCAGGTGTGGGGGGGGGGTCCAGCTGACCTTTAAAGGTCCCTTCCAGCCCAAGACATCCTATGTTTCTATAATTTGCAAAAATAATCTGCAATTTTGAGCCCCTGCTTGGAATGACCCAGCAGGTTTCTTCTGAGAACTCTGTATTTTTGGAAAAAAATGCCTGCTTGGTATATCTCAAGGGTTCAGACACACTACCCGATGCACTAGTTGATCACAAAAGCACACAGAGAAAAGAAGGAAAAAAAGAATGGTTGCAAATATCTGATTTATTCCTATACTGTAGAAAACAATAATAGGCAATGAAAACCAGAAGTCATGTTACAGTACCTTCTCCAATGTAATTGTATTACGAATTGAAAGCTGTGTTGTCCCATTTTTCATAGAGCTTTTTGCTTCAGCAGATTAACAGTGTATTCTGGAAAAAAAAATACTAAAACATTTTGTTTTTCCCCTCTAATCCTCTGTTTGCTTCAGAACTATAACCTGAAGACAGCAGCTGCAGAACAAAGGTACTGAGAAGGATGGGAAGAACAGGAGAAGCACATGGCAAATTATTATTATGAAAGAACACAGTAGCTTTTAAACTGAAGCATGTTTAGCAGAGCAAGGCAAATAAAGGTTGCTGAATAATCTGAAAAAGGTAAATTGGATTGGTTTATGGTGCCAAAGAAAATAAAATGAGCATCATTCAAATTTCTCAGTAATTAAAAGACATCATGACAACGAAATCTAAGTGCGTGCAGAAGATTTCACGGAACACAAACACTAATACCAAAAAAAGGCAAATAGCACCTTCCTGAATATCACTCAGAGAGCCAAGGCTTTTGGGGACCAGAGTGGATGAGACATGCATTCCACAACATCTCAGTAAAGCAGCAGATTTCTTGTGGTTAAAGGGTTTCAGAAAGGATTCTTCAGACCTAGTATCATTTTGCAATCCACACAACATCGATTTCTTCATAAGCTCATCTTGATTCCCTCATGGTTCTGGCAGCAATAAATCACAGCAGTTTAAAAGAAGGTCATGTATACATTTTCATATTTTATACATGATCCTGTTGAACAAAACGAATGATCTGGGTTACTTTGCTTGAGGGTTGTAAAGCCATCAGTTCATTTTGGATTGACTTTAGTATGCCTCAGTGGAATATTCTCATCCCCTTCTCCTTCAGAAGGACTCTGTACACCCATTTGTTCCCTAACTACTTTTAGGAAGGCCAAAAATTTAACAGATCACAAAGCTGTCTCTTACAGGCAAGGACAACACACAAGATCCCGCAGTCCACCTCACTCCCGACTCCTAAGCGGGATCTCTAACCCTCATTTAGGCACCTCGGCTCCCTGCATAGTTTGTGAAGAGGTCAAAGCACCTGAGAGCAAGACACAAACCACATACACACCTAGCACCTGTACCTTGCTGTGAACCTCTGATCTCCAATATTGTTCCTTAAGAGCCTCCACCCTGAAGAGGGGCCCTTCGGAGAGCCGGCCAAGTTAACGATCATCACACCAATATGGCTACAGATCGTCCTTCCTTTATTGCTCCGGACAGCTCAATATATACAGTTCAGCAGTGTCCCCGCGCCTGCCCCTTAACAGAGTTGGTCAGTTACAGGTTCACACGCGCCAGCGTTTTATTGGGTAGTGCCATTCCACTATGCAAGCGGCTCTCGCCCCCCCTTCTCCCCCCGGGGCCAGCACCTCCAGCCAAGCATCTCACAAAGCTCTCACAAAACAGATAAAACCTCCTCCTCCCTGTGTTCCAAGGCAGCTTCAAGGACAGAGCCTCTGTTTAGGCCTAAGCTGGGTTGTCCACGTTTTTAAAGTAATACCGCGCCTCTGCTCCACAAGAAATTCCTCTACATATCCCCCTTTTTCTTTTTGGACAACCCAGGCTTCATCCGCTAGCTTGCTTATAATTTTCTTGATTATACTTATCAAACAACTAAACATAAGTAAGCCTATAACAATTAAAACTGCAATAACCAAAAATGCCTTAACTAAACTCTTAATTCATCCTGTCAAAGTTCTCACACCCATCACCCTAAATCGTACTTTGATCCTTAATCACACACTTCTAACAAAGCAAAAGGCAGCTGGTTTCCCTGCCTTGCTTTTAGTTAAAGAAAGATCACTCTGCTGGTTAGTACATAAACGTTAACACCTACTATGTGGCTTTGATTACACAACCAATATAAGCTTCATTGTTAGTCACTCAAAGAGGATACATATTAATACAACAGGTTACATTGAGAACAGTCACATTTTCCCATAATTGCTCTGCCATCAGCTGTAAGCATCTTCTGCCAGTCCAGTCCATATCATCGTTGGTAATCGGTACCTCAGGGTCCCATCATGTCACTGGGCGAAACAAAGGGATTCAACAGGCAGGCACAGTGCATGGTCGTGTTGCTGCTGCGCTGTTGAAGTGACAGGATGCTGCACAGCCGCATCATGCAGGATCATGCGGTTCTCAAGTCCCTTGTCCGTTATTAATAATAACAGGACACTCAATCGAACTGGCTGCTTCCCAATCTCCCTCTATTATAACGTCTCTGATGACACCGCTCCATTGCTGTTGCAAAGGATCCTTTATGGTTCAAGCTTGAAAATCAGGCTTGAGTGAGGGAGCTGATGGTAGTGGGGGAGCTGAACTGGTTTAAGGGTTTCTTCTATTTCTTGCTGTCTAGTTGATAATTCAGCGAGTTTGTTCAGCATCTCTTTCAGGGGTTCATCCTGATCTTCCTTCTTTTCTCCCTCTTTTTTTTTTTTTTTTTTTTTCTTTTTTTTTTTTTTTCTTATTAGCTCAAGTATTACTTCAATCACGCTGTTATCACACAGGGAGAGCAGAATTTCCCAGGTCTGTTTTGATCACACTCTCCTGTTCACTCCCATGCACATCTGGTGTACAAGAAGCGTCTTATCTTCATTCTCACGGACAAGCTCTCAACATGAGCTGTACCTGGCTGGTCAGGGTCTCTTTTCATAATTAGCAAGCAAGAGTTATGCACTTGTTTAGAAAAGAGCTCAGCTCAAGGACGAAAGTCTTAATTCTGCAACGCAGTGCAGTTTCTCCTTTTTCTTTTCTTTTTTTTTTTTTTTTTTTTCTTCCACCCAGTCGGGACGAGCAGGGAGTTTCTTCCTTTGCCTTTTTCCTTTCCTGCCCTCCCCACAACGCTTCGATCACTGCCGCAGCAACTTTCTTTTCTGCTTGCATGATTTCTAGAGTGCGTATTACGGTTTTCCAAACTGTTCCTAGTTCTTTTGCTTCCTTTCCTTCTTTTCCTCCCTCTAGAGTACAGTCCCACAAAAAGTCTCCTACTTCACGCCATTCCGTGGAACCAAAGATCAATGGCGGGTCGTTCACCTTCTCCCGTTTCTGAGCCCATGGGGCTAATACGTCTCGCTCCTCCACCTTTTCTCCTCTCTTAGAGAGTATACCAAGGAGGCGAGTTGCCGCGTCCGTTTCCATCGCGGTCTTACCTTGGCAGGGGCTTGATCGGCTGCTCAAGCTCTGGTCTCCGGTGCCCTTTTGGTCACACCTGGAACTCTCCTGCCTCCAGCTCTCCGGCTCCCAAATCGGCTCACGTCCGATGCTTCGGAGTCTTCCCGCATTTAAGCAATCCGCATTTAAGCATCCATAGAGGGTCCCTTGTTCAGGCGCCAGATGAAGAGGGGCCCTTCGGAGAGCCGGCCAAGTTAACGATCATCACACCAATATGGCTACAGATCGTCCTTCCTTTATTGCTCCGGACAGCTCAATATATACAGTTCAGCAGTGTCCCCGCGCCTGCCCCTTAACAGAGTTGGTCAGTTACAGGTTCACACGCGCCAGCGTTTTATTGGGTAGTGCCATTCCACTATGCAAGCGGCTCTCGCCCCCCCTTCTCCCCCCGGGGCCAGCACCTCCAGCCAAGCATCTCACAAAGCTCTCACAAAACAGATAAAACCTCCTCCTCCCTGTGTTCCAAGGCAGCTTCAAGGACAGAGCCTCTGTTTAGGCCTAAGCTGGGTTGTCCACGTTTTTAAAGTAATACCGCGCCTCTGCTCCACAAGAAATTCCTCTACACCACCCAACTGCTTTGGCATGCTACAGCCCAACAAATCCATCTCTCAGCCACCTCCTCAGGGCATAATCCGTGCTCCTTCCCTCTGGTGTTCAACAAGGCTGCTCTAGCTCTTATTATTTATAAGTGCAGCATGACCCAGGGAGCAAGAGAACATGGTACATAGGGATCAACATGCTCACAAAGTGACCAGGTTATGTTTAGCAGGGCTGGTTTTGGACTAGAATTAATGATTTCAGCTGGATTAGACCTGGCTCCATGCTAAATCAGTCTGATGCTTTTGCTTCCTTTGCACCATAGGGGATCTCTGTTATTCTGGTTTTCCCATCAACCACAGTACATCAGTGTTACGCTAGGGAGAACTGTGTGTGGCATCATGCACACGGTAATAAAGTCTGATATTGCAAGGCTACTACGTAAAATCACTGCAGGACAGAGCCTGCACCTGGACCGTATCTGTCCCTTTTTGCCTTACTTTCTGAGTTTAGTTTTAACTTTGCATCTCCAGGTTTTGTAATTGTTAATCAGAGGATATTACTCTGCATCTTTGCTATTTACTAGTAACTTCACATGATCTCTTAAAACTATTTCTGCTTTTGTTCGGAAATATGCTTTCATTTACTGATCTGATTTATACGTATCAACTTTTGCCTAATATAAAACACAAACCAAATTGCCGCATATCAGGAACTTATGTATTATCATAGAAACACATCTGCTTGCATTTTCATTACATTTTTAGACCTACATGAGAATATAGAAAATGAGCACCAGTACCTAGTTCTTATTTTAAAACAGAGTTTTGTATATCATACTTTATGCACCCTTTTTTATGCCAGACCAAAACACTTTACATGCTACTAACTTGAGCTACAACTTTTATTGTGGTTGAAATCCTGGCCCTTCCTCCCAGCAGAACTGTCATGGTCCACCCTATAAACCCCAGAGCTAGCAACAGATACCAATTAGCAAGAGATTAAGGGCCAAGGGGATTGCTCCAGACCCCATGTTCATGCTCCAGAGAAAAAGTTATTGTATTATTTCTGCTACTGCTGCCTCCTTGCTTCACACATGGTCGAGAACCCTCCCTGCTCCCACTCTCTCACGCCTCCAGCCAGGCAACAACTTGTAATAAAAAGCTGACGCCAAAAATTAGAATCATAACTGTACATTGAAACACTCCTCTGAAGTGCTTACATCCCAAACACCATATGGACCCAGCAAAAGATGTCAGAGAGAGGGGAGGAGAGACGAGAGCTTCTAGCTGAGAAGCACGTGGATTCATGCTAGCAGCAGCACAGCAAGCTGCTGGAACTGATTTACCACTAAAGCTATTAACCAATAACTGACTTCTTCCAATTATTGTTTTCACAAACAATAATCAGGTTAAAATTAGTCATCTGAATACAGAACTCTCCTTAAAGGAAGAGGAGTGCTGTCCTGCAGAGGTAGGGGGAAAAGGAATGCTCAGAAAGGGCAGACATAAAAAAAGGCATCCTGGAGGTGGGAAATGTGTTTTGTATTGGGGCAGAGCTGCAGGACACCATACAGCACACTTCAGCTCCCTCTCTCACCTCAGGGACTGCCAAATGCCACTGTGGTGACAGCGGGGATGAGCTGGGAGCCAGAGCAGAGAGTATGAGGTCTGGGGACATGTATGCATAAGAGAAGGAGGGAAAGAGACAGAAAGAGATGGAGATTTAATGGCAGAGATTAAAATCTCAAATATATAACTCAGTTCTGTATGACTTTTCCTACTCTATTCTGAGATACAGACCAAAATTAACAACGTAATATACCATCCACATGTTTACTTTCTAGAGAGAACAGCAAACATTTACCAAGCAGCCAAGTCTGTTTTAAAACACATAGCATCACTAAAAGTTGACAGATCAAGAAAAAGAGATACAAAAGTAAGAGAGAGCATTTTCAAAAGCAGGGTGGGTATGTGTGCGTCCTGATTCTGCAGCGACCATCTTGTTTATCACAAACCAGAGACTTTTTTTTTTTTAAAAGCTTTGGTTTCAGTGACTGAAGCCAAATACAAAACTAGAGCCTGAACACAAATGTCTAGCTGCTCTCCTTTTCTTAGACCACCATGCTGGATTACCACCACTGCTCACAGCACTTCCACTGAGAATTGGCATCTGGGCCCCTTGACAAAATACGGAGATATGTTGATGGGCTTTGAGTTGAAAACATTGAAGTATTCACTTCATTTAATAAAGAAAAGCATCTAAATCTTTTAAGTCGAGAGTTCTACTGGGAAATAAGCAATAGGCATCGCTGTGTTCCAAATGTCAGGACTTCCATCCTTCTATAAATCGCAGGCATGGCTCAAACGCAAGGGGGGAAACTCCCAGCACAATCCTGCACGCCACGTAGACCAGAGTTCTGGAAAAGGACAACACCGAGCAACTGAATTTCCAGCCTTTTCACAAGTCCAAAGAGAGGAAAAAAGGAAAAAAAAAAAAAAGGAAAAAAAAAAAGCCCACCCCAGGACAGGAAGCTTTTTACTTAGCATAGTGGTCAATAAGGTACAAATTATGGGAAATACTTTTACAGGAAGAATTCAGCTGCCTACACACTTGGCAGTATCACTGACTAGGAAACAATAATTCTAGCTGTTCAGAGATTACACCACCCTTTCTAATGACTTTGAGCAGAGTGAGATGTTTCTTCCAGCCTATGAAATAAGGAAGTGAGGACTACTGGTTATAAAACACAAAGGTCAAGATAAAACCCCTGCCCTGGGAAGTCCCTACACTGCAGATTACCAACCATTTTGACAGTTTAGCAATGGAAGCATCACTCCGAAATTGCTCTGGCTTTACACTCCTCTCAGTACATCCACTACAGAGGACTGTGTCCTAGGCTAGAAAGGAGGGTGTTGGCATTTTTCTCAGCAGTTCTTGAATTTTTGCCCCATATATTTTTACTTTTAGGTATATTTATTTCCTTATTCTGCAAGTGAAAAAAAACACAAGGCTTTCAGCCAGTAAACAAGAGCCATTATTTTAAAAAGTACATAGGAAATCAGGCTCTGAACTCCATATTTAATTAACAAATAATTTCTAACCAGAGCAAGTTCTAATAAGATCTCCTGATGTGCTGAAAGACAAGACAGGAAGTACCAGGACAGCCAAACCTAAACTGATCTCAGACAACCAAGTTTCACAGAAGACTTCTTGTCCACAGTGTCACAACTTCCTTCTCTTCTTTGTTCCACAAGATAGGATACTCCATTAGATTTCCAATCCTGAGCTCATTCCCATGGTAACTCACGGCACAACAAAACATAAGACATTAATCACAATTCTCAGACTTCATCTGGAGAGAGGAAACTGGGCTGTGAGCTGACAGAATTGCATGACTCACAAAAAAATAAGTGCAGCAAGAGAAAGCAAAAGTGCAATTGCATGCCACAGAGCCCTAGGGGTAAGGGGCATCCAAACCACGCTGCATAGGTTCCTCATCCATATCTGGACCTCGGTGCTTCTACCTGTGGCATTTAGACTCAGAAAGGGATGAATCTGGGCTCCACAAAGATCATGTATAGTCATGTTCCCCAGTCTGCTCCTGAAGCAGAAGCAGACCTATGCCAGAACGAGGTCCAGGGTCAAGTGACCTAGGGTTCAGCTGACCCAATTATTTCTTCTAATTGCACCTCTAGTGAAAATGTTTCCTTATCTGAAGCCCCAGTTGAAAGATCCTCTTTGGGGGCATGTGAGAGACTGTTTATTCTTACGCTTCACTCCTTTGAATGTTTTCATTTCCACTGATAATCCCATTTTATTGCCTGGCTTTTCTCTCTCTCCAAGATAAAGCTACCTCAGCACTAGAATCTTAATGCTGATGGTGACCTGCTTTCAGTGGGACTTCTCTGTAAAACATTTTCAGAATAAAAGCTACAGCTTTCATAGCTTCATATCTATGAACTTCATGCCTGCATGGATCCACACGCAGAAGAAAACACAGCTACCCAAATTTCAAAAATCTGTAAATCTCACAAAATTACTGAGTCTCACATAAATCCTTTTCAAAAGTATAGATTAACTTCAATTTGTTTGAGATTTCTGTCAAAAATCCATAAACAAGCACAGTCTGAACTTTGCAACAGACTGAAGGACCTAACAGCAGTCCTTAAAGCTTTGAAGAAGTCTCAACACACAGCTGCTCCCACAGAGAGAAGCTGATGAGAGCAGCGTACCCCCGCTGAACACTGAGCTCTGTGGAAAACCCAGAAGCTCAAATCAAGACCTGATGGTTTCCAAATTGATTTGAAAATAAAATAAGCTCTTCTGAATTTCCCCAGCAGTGACAGGCAGCTCCGAAAGCATAAATGACTGCTGCTGTGGTAACATAGTCACAGCAATTTCATAAATATTAGAAGTATGACTTCGGAAGGCACTTAGCAAGTAAGATTTAGATACATCCCTTGTAACTCCAGGCATCACCGGGAACTGAGTCAGATCTGACAGCGTGGCCCCTAGTCTTCTCTCCAAAGACTGGAGGAAGCACCGAGGGCTCCTAACGGTGATACTCACGTAAGTGTCCAAAGGCAGGCGACGGGAATAGAGAGCACCATGTTTCCAAATCTCGGCAGTGAGGCACAACACCTCTTCAGACTTGCTACCAAACCACTAATCTGCAGGTCCACCAAAGGAAATCTAGTTACGCATGTTTCTAGTAATTCATTCTCTTGCATCTGGAAGGACACTGGAATACAGGCCCTGTGTTTTTACCACACCCATTTGCTAATGTGTGTAAGAGCACTGTCACCCCTGATACAGCCTCCAAAGGACAGAAGATACGAGAGCTAGGCCAGGATAGCACTTCTGGGTGTTTTCACACTGGAGAACCCCCAGGGAAGATATCATGTCTTCCTTACATTTAATACAAGACCACAAATTTGACCCAGTGGTGTGGTGGATGATGGGGTAGGTGTGGACAGTTTGACAAAGTACATGGAAATCTTGACTCCATTCCACACTTTGCCATGGATTTCTTACATTAACGTCTACTAATAAAATCCTGTAGCAAGAAAAATCACCCCGTGCCTTGCCTTTGACATCAGGAAGGCTATGATGTTATCTTTGATACTAGAGAAAATTCTTTTCTATAGAACAGAGATTATAAACTGCTCCCCTGTTTCTTAGAGGTCTGCATAGATAAACATCAAGAACTCAGATGCTGTGATTATAAGGCCAGACAAAGAAAAAGTTACTCTATTCATTTCTAAAAACTTGATGACTGAACAATGAAGACTATGTATTCATGTATGTGTTTATTTAACGAGCTTTCTTTGCTTTGTTTGCTATAGCTCAGTAATTTTGGTTTTAGTGTTTTTTTTCTAAGTTATCTTCATCTGACATGAAAGATGTCATTAGAGACAATGGTAGGTGGGAAACAGTCATCTGTTTCCAGCTAAATCCTCCTACAAAGACAGCAACTAGCAACTGGGATCTATAGCCTCTAAAACTGTAATGGTGTGTGGTGTTTAATTGTGCTTATATGATACAGCTATTTACATTTCTCTTTGTTTAATGCAGCACATCAAAATTCTCAGGAGGCTGGGGAGGGTCATATCCATGGCTGAACAAGAAAAGAACATTAAAATTATCATTATAGGCCTTCCTCCCTTTGACTTAGCTGGGTGAACCCTAAAAGATTTAGAGTTCAGGTTCAGTTCAGATAAACATCCAAAAGTTCACAGGTTTACCCAAGCTATCTGAATCTCTAGAGCCCCAAAATGAGCTGGAAATCTCCAGAACTGCCTTTCTTGAGGGATTTCCTGCACTTCCAGTTTTGGACAAAAATCAGAAGTGAAAAAAAGAACAGTAAATAAAAAAAACCCCACACTTAGCACAAATTAAATACTGCAGAACTTCAGCACAGCTTGTTTAAGTTACACTCTGAAAGTCAGAGTCTACTCACATAGATTTCTTATCAAGTGTTGTGGTGATCCTTTTTTTTAACATCAGCTTTTATGTCTGAAATAGAGCATATTTACTTTTTCACCTGACTTCTCTCAGTTTATCCTACCCATTTTTACCATCAGGTTTTTGTGAGTGGAGCCCAGAGCAGGTGGTAAAAGGAGGCTCTGCTCTTCTACACATTTACAATACATTTACACAGCAACATTTAGGTCTTGCAGAGGATATCTCTCCATCTAAAATATTTATTCAAGCAGAGGCTAAGAGGTAAAGAGAAGAGACAGGGAGTGGAGTGAAGTAGTTTACAAAGTGCTGACATTCATAACAGATAGGTCTCTCATTGGCGCAGGAGCTGCTGGTTTCCCTCTTTGACACCGATATGGACAAAACATCAGCAGTCGCACTATCAGCAGGAACATGACCCTCTGATCAGCCGTCGTTCATTTTCCCAGAGAACATTCCCATCTACCAAATTAACTGTGGCCATTCATTTTCTCTGCTGTAAAAATGTGTTCTCAACCACCTTTGAGACTAAGGACAGATGATCTGTATTAAATTAAGAGCATGTTGCCTTATAGCACTCTCCATCATGCCTTCACTTGTAAAGTCAGAGAAGAGTGCAGGTACCCTTGCCATTATCATGGTTGTCGTGGAACACTGTGCAAAGCCCACCTCAGCACGGAACACCGTCCTCATTCACTCGGTGATGTGCAGTGCCATTTGTACCATGCTGACAAAGTCACTTAAGCTACCAGATGGGGAAAAACATATATATTTTACAATCTGAAACTGCCATAACGAGCCAATCAAAGGTCTATGTAAGTCCAGTCCGATAATAGTTATAAAAAAATAAAAGGAGTATTTACAGAGTAATTCTTTCCCTGCTGTATACATCCAGCTACCAGCAAGATACCAGCTTAGAGACTTCCTGAATTGAGAGTTTGCACCTGCACCACCACATTTAACAGCTGCTCACGAACACATCCACTTAATTCTTTTCTGAATCTGTTTGTGCTTTTGTCCAGGACAACCCTCTCTGGTAATGAGGTCCGCAACTTCAGCCCACTTCCTTTTACTTGCTTAAAACTGGCTATCTGAGAATTTGAGTGCTCACAGTTCCTGTTTAGTGAGAAACAATGAACAGAGAAATAGCTCCTTATTCACCTTCTTCATCCAGCCTCACTGCTTTTAAAGATAATGATTGTCTTTCCCCCACAGACATTCTTTTCTAGACTAGGAAGTCCACTGAGTTCTTTGTCAAGTAGAAGCCACTCATTGGTATCTTTATGATCCACATCTCCACTTTTGCTTAAAATCCTTTGGATTTTTAAATTACAATATTTTCAGTTTCATAAAGAAGACCAGGTGTGAATGCTCTGTGGAATGGTGCTCTATACTTTTATTTTTATTCCCTTCCTACAAACTCCTATTATTCTATCTGACTCTGGCATCGTTTTGAGGTGACATTGCCAGAGCTAGCCCTAGTAACACCTGAGGTGCTTCCTCCCAGATGGAAATAGTTATTCCTGCTGGTTATGACATACATATAATTTACACTATTGTCTTCACTCTTCACTCATTAAGATTAGAAAATAACCTGAGAAAACAGTTTCAGCCATTCAGCATCCTAATAGCATCTGCAATTCCCCAGGGTTTATTTGAGTTTAGATTTTCCTGAATAGTTGTGTGTTAGCAAATCTTGTGCTTTTACTGCTTATCCCCATTTTTAGATCAGGAATAATTCGAACAACACGGAACAGATATTTGTCCATAACTTCCCCCTCCTGTGATTGCCTTTCCTTCTGTTACACCATTGTGATGTTCTAGCTAATTGGTGAAGTGTTTCCTATGTGATTTTCACCCCTTTGTCCACCACCCTGCCTGTGGAGGCTTGCCACATCCATCCTCATAAAAGCATGAAATACCTCTTAACTGACAGGGGTTATGAGTTAATAAAGCAAAACTGACAGGGGTTATGAGTTAATAAAGCAACATGTTTCTTTTTCTTACCTCCTTGCTGGGTCTCTATCAATGCATTGATACATGTTAGCTCTTTAAGAAAAGACCTGATACAAGAAGCTCAGTTTTCTTTTTTTTTTTTTTGTTTTTCTTGGCTGACTTTTTGGTTTGGATTCTTTTTTTTTTTTCAAACCAGTTCAGTGTTGATCCAGGGCTTGCCTCCTATCACCGTTGACTCAAATGCCTGAAATTATCCAACATCCCAGCAATGTCCTAGAGTTTTTAGTCCTGTCCCCCTTCTTGCACAGCAAATCCAGAGCCTGCTACAATTTTACACCCTCCAGAAAAACCTATCGGGCAGTCTGGCAGCTGAAACTCATGTTTGGTGCACCCTTGCAGAGAAACGAGTCTCGTGAGGTCTGTTCAGCCGCTGATGAAAGGCAGGCTTAAGCATGAAATCCACTGTGGCTCCAGCAGCAGCTCCGCGTTGCTGCCCCTGGTGCGATGACGCTGGGGAAAGAGGAGGGAGGAGCACACCACACATGTATCGCTAGGCACACACAGTACATCTTCTCACCAGATGGTGCATCAGACCTGTTGGAGTTTAACTTTTAATTAAACTAAGAACTAAGGGCCACATTCAGTCACAGCATCAGTTTCTTCTAAACCAGATGTCTGCAAGATACCACAAAATTGTATTCATGTGAGCCCAAACCCAGGCTGCGGGTGGCCACTGCCCAAGCCTCGTACACCATCTCTGTCAGGACAAGAAGCCTTCTCCAGCAGCGTACTGACAGCCCCTTTGTTCTGGGCTGTCGTGCCCTGAAAGCCTCCTCTATCCTGCCTGGCACACCTGAAATCAACGCTCCTGCAGCACATCACTGTTGCTAACCGGGCATAGAAAACGGCCAGGAACAGAGCAGGAAATGCTCTGCAGGGTTTACCCAAAGCCTCCCAAAGCAGCACACTTCTTGCCAGTAACTGTGCAGTGCAGAGACGTTACCTTAACTTTTCCCAGCAGCTCAGCATGCTGACCAAGATGCCCTCTGTGCTGAAATCCCAGATGTGCACTGTAATCCTGGCTAAGAGCAAACTGGCAGGAGGTGTCTCAACTGATAAGCCTACTAGACATTTGGAAAACATGGATAAATATATAAAGCCTTCAAAAGCCTATGGATAACATTTTCAGTAGGTGGAGGAAAAGAAAATGAAAAAAGACCCAGGCCAAGTTGTGCAGCGGCCCTACGTCTTTCTTGGAGTCCTACCTCTAGATCTCCTTCAGTGCCATACAATGATTTTAGAGAAGTGAGGTCCGTAAGGCTCCAAAGAAGCAATAATTATTTAATTTATGTGGGTAAAACTTGAAGCCAGCAGCCTACCTGTAACTTTATTTGTCAAGTAACGGTAACAGACTAGCACAGATTTTTATATACTGGGCATTGACTTGGTGTCAAATATTTAACGAAAAAAAATAGCTGATCCAAGGACTGGCAATGACTGTAGTCAAGGATCCAATCCCTCCCTTGCCTCCAGTTCCCTCCCCGCAATTCACCCTAACTTTCCCCTCTCCCTCTGCTTTTCTCACTTGGAAGATGTTATTGTTTTACATGGCACGTTCCCAAGCTGCTAGACCAGGACAGTAAAATTATTCACTGACTTTACTGTACTCTTCTACCAGTCACTCATTTTTCAAGCTTTCAGCTCTCCTTCCCTCCACCCCCACCTCCTCCATTCCCCAATGAAACTTGCTTTTTCCCCTTCTCTCCCTCCCTCTTTGCTAGGCAGAATCTGGAAAAAAGAAACCAAGGCCAAACTCAACAAAACTACTGCTGCGTAATAGCAATCCTTTTTCACACACAGATGGTCAGTCAGAAGAATGAGCGCTTTATAAGACAGACATCGTGCTGGTCTTTGCAATCCTGTTCTCCTGGACCTCAGCAGGAGTTTTTCATCACCAAAGTGGATAATAACTCTGTCAGACACCTCGCACACACAGGTATTAATAAAAAAAAGAAAATACTGTAGTGACTGATTTTACAAGAAACTGGGAATCTTAATGCGATGGTTAAAAACGTGCACAATGATTACGCACAGCCAATAGCTGTGTCAACAGGGCTTTATAGCAGGTTGCTAATAAGCAGCGAATAACGCTTGTGTATACATCTATGGGTTTGCATTTTATTGACAACATTTCCGCAGCCGAAGTCCATGTACCATTGCATAGTCATAAACATGCACACATTGTGTGCTTGTAAACGCCTAAGTGGCCATAGACTTCTCCGTGTTTGCATTTGGAAGCACCATTTGCATGGGTAGCAGCAGTTCACAGCACCACTGTCTGATATACCAGAAGGTGCTAGCAGTTACGTGGGCCTTTATTTCTGAAATTTGGCCAAATTTGTACATAGACTTGAATATGTTATTTTTAAAGATAATTCCTTTTTCTCCCAAACTGAAATTTGATGATAAAGGTAGATTCCCACAAGTATTCATTAGATGCCAAACCCTCAGTTTTTCTTGTGTGTCGAGATCACATATGAAGACACAGCAGCATTCACTACCCCAGAAACAGAGCTCCCTTTGTTTAAAATGAAAAAATATTTTCAGAAGCTCTACATTTTCCTACTACAAAAGAAACAATGTTAAAAAAAATAAAAAAAAATATCACTGCAGTAGCTCTGTCCTAATAGCCATCTTCCTCTTTATTCCACAAATGGAAATTCTTAGCACTTTTGTAGCTCAGCATTTTCAAATACAAATAGAATGAAATTATGTGTGAACTCTTGCACTCTCGCTTCATTAGACATTCCCTTCATTAGTCAAATGAGAAGAGGCAACACTTGATGTTTCTGCTCATGGAAGTTCTCACAATAACATATCTGAGAGCTATTCTGACACTGAAGTGAAAATTGGACTTTGTAACTGATCTTATTTAATGGAAGCATAAAAAGAGAAATTATGTCATCTCGGAAGCTTAAAGACGATTCAGATCCCAAACAGAAATGAATTTGCCAACATCTTTTTTTTTACCAGCAGATCATCGCACACTAAGCACTGAACAGCTACGCTGTATGTGGAAGGACAAACCCCTGCTGAGGACATACACTTTGCACAGATTAAGCAGTACCCAGTCTTCAGCCCTCAGTCTCCATTCTTCCTTGGACACAGTGGTAAGAAATATTTTCTTTTCCTACTCTGGCTACCACATTTCTCCTGTTCCTCCCTTCACCAGCCCATGCTTCAGAATGGTTTTTTTGCACTACTGAAGCTTCTAAAAAATAAACACCGTCAACAGCATCACACTGGTGATTTGTATTCTCCCCTGGGTGCAAAATTAGTTCAGGATTTTGCTCCGGAGCTGCCAAAGAGCAGCATATTAAAGAGATGCATGGACAAAGTTTGAGTGAAGATTGCCAAGAACTGGGCTTCACTGTGCACACCTCGGTTTGGTGCTGTCAAGCCTCCAGTTTCATTCTTGAAACATAATGAAACAAATTAAGTCAGCCTTTTCAGCATCAATCTCATCTCTCATAAATTAATTTTTAGGGGCATTTTCCCATGGATTCAATCCAACTGACCCAGATTCCACACTCCTCTTTTACACCAATCATAAAAATTAACAATAAATGTTCAAAATGACATGTCATACATATGGAGCACAGAATAAGTTTTAGAAAAGGGAGGTTAAAAGTGTTTAGCCGCTGGGAAAAAAAAGAAAGCTAGTTTAAACAGCAAGTCTCTGGAAGTAACAAAACATTTAAAACAAATCTGCATTATACTGCAGTACAGCACAGATAGATTTTGTATTAACTCTGAATGCACAAAAATCACATATACTCCCATTTTCAGTCAGCCTTTTCAAACCTGTAAACACTATTTTTTAATTATTATTAATGACAAGCACTCAGATTTCACCACATCAGCAAAACTCTTATTAACAGTGGGGTGAAAGTAAAGAAGAAACTTACCCTAAAATGGGTTTTTCAGCATTACCTATGTCAGCGACTTGTGAAATCTCTGGCATGGGTGGTGCTGGCCTCTGAGAAACAGAAAATAGGACTGGGCTGGGAATGAGGTTATCAGTCCAGTCCCAACAGCAAACAAACCAACTTTTTAACTGAGGATCTTAAATAGTGTAGGAGAAAATAAAGGAAAAAAAAAAGTAATTTTCTTTGGCAAGAAAATACATAGACAAAAAGGAAAGTATGGGTTTCAATGTATATTCTCAACTTTTCTCTCTGAATACCTCAGTCTGACAAACTGAGTTTCCACTCCTAAGAGTATCAGTTGCAATAATTACCACGGCAGCAATTTTTGGTGGCTAAAGGTGGGGAAAGTCTGAAAAAAGATAGGATGATGTATCATCAACCTCCCGCATTTCTCAAGTCGGCTTTGGAGAATTTTTGCAATCCTACACAAACTCCAGAGCATTTAACAGGAACTTCCCTGTTTTCTTTCAGAATTTCACTTTTTCTGAGCTGGGTTTCAAAATGTTTCCAACTCAGCATGAAGATGTGGGAGGGTATAAACCAACACTCTGGCAACCTTGTGCAGGTCAGAAATACAGGTATGTGAATGAAACCCCAGGCTTGTAAAACCAAGCAATAGATTTCAGAGCCCTCAGTGGAGGCAGGACTGAATCCTTGGCAATCCGGGATTATGAAGGTTGTAATTATTTTAATAGAACAGAGAATGTTTTTCAGCTGGATTATGACACAAGAAAACTCTTCTGATTCTAATGGCACTACTACCTTTCTGCTTCCCCCTTCACTCCTTGCCTGCTCAGTTCCCGCTGCCAGCAGCTCCCCACCTTGCCCTCCAACACACAACGTTCTTTCTCCATCTCGGCCCCAGTCACATAAATTGCTCTGCAAAGCAGGATCCCCGGGCTCTCACGTAGCTCCCGCTGAAGTTAATGAGACTTGGCACCAGACCTTTTTATAGAGAATGATTTGCAAGGGCAGCACCTTGCTTACTATTAGAGACAACACAAAAATCACTTCTCCTCTGACAGTTTTCATCCCCAGCTCTAATTTTTACCCAAGTCAGGAACATTTTTTGCTTTATATCTGACTTGACAGTTATTAATACTACCGTGAATACACACCACCTGACTTTATATGAGTTAGAAAGAGGAGAGAGCAAAGATAACAATTTCATTATAAGTTTTAAGTGCCCATAAATCTTTCTACATCAAACCATTCCTGATCTCCCGAGAGGGACTCTCCAAACACTGAAGCCATGCCTATTTGGCAAGAACTACAGACAGGGATTTCTTTTTTAGCCTCCTTCATCTCCACAGAGGGCAAAAATCTTGGATAGAAAACTGGTCCAGAAGCCTTTTTCTTTTCCTGCAGCAGTTAGAGGCACAGGGATCGTTTTAATAGAGTTCTCTAATGACTCTATTGCTACTTTTTATGACTATTTCTTGGAGTAATAAAGTGGCAGAGGCAACAATATTGAATCACTAACTTCTCCACAGTGAAGGATAGAGCACAAGTCCATAAAGTTATTTTCACTCAAAGCCCAGCACTCAACATGTTCCCAGCTCCTGCAAAACACAGAGTAAAAAACTCCTCCTCACTTGTGTGCTCTCCTAGTTAATGGCAGGAGATGAGCTCACGTTGCCCAGCTACTTAGGGGAGTAATTTCCAGATTCCCACCTTGACTTATGTTTTTTATGATATTCCAGTGACCGTTCCTCAGAGCATCTGTGATAAAGCCAACCAATGTCCCCTTGTGCACTTGAGGATGTCATGCTCTCCATGGACATACAGAAGTAATGGGCAGCTCCACAGCCTGACTTCTCCCACCCGCGCACAGGACAAGGCAGCCCCCTCCAGAGCATGAACCAGATCCCAGGTGGGATAAATTGCCCCATCCCTCTTGGCTGACCTTGCAAAGGGTCGAGGCTCCTAATTTTAGGCACTCTGATCTGATGAAAATAAGCACAAGAGGATGGTTCTAGATTCGCACACAAGTAGTTTTTCTAATGTCAGGAACTGTGCAACGTTAAACAAAGTGAATACTTCTTCCCCACAAATCTTTATAAAAGTGCAGACTACAGAGGCTGAAGGAAAGTGAGAGTTTTCACCGTAGATTTCAATGGTGCTGGAATTTCCCTGCTACTTATGCTCAAATGGCTGGGTTTATTAGCGTGAGATTCCCCTATCTATTCAGTAGAAAACTTATTAACTTTACAAGAGTGTATCTAAAATTGCTATCTAAACCAATCACAGCTGAATACATGTACCTCATTAACCAAAACCAAATGTGTTTTCCTCCACGGTTTAGTTCCTGCTACAGCTGTAGCTGTGACATAGTTCCGTGTTATGCTGTACTCTAGCAAGGCATGTCAAAAATGCAAACTGAAGGGTAAAATGGCTTTATTTCCAAAATAAATAAGTGCCTTTGGTCAACACTAGTACACAAAAGATAGGTATTTTAAATTAAGAGACCTGCAGGGAATCGGTTCCTCACAAAGCTTCAATTAGCTTTCAAATTATCTCTCTCACAATGTGTACAAATATTCCTAACCAAACTTCACTGGAAACTGGATTCTTAGCACTTTTATTTACCTAATAGTTAACATAAGGATAATAACACACATGCAAATTTAAAATAAAAACATATGTGGGGATTTTTTGCCCCAAATAAGAATTTGAAACAGATGTGCTCTTTTAACTGTATTTCTTCACCCAATGCTTTTCTCTTCACTGTTTGTATTTTTAATGTATTTTTTTCAAAGATACATAATAATTTATTCCCCCTTTTATCTGACAAGCATGACTTTCGAATAACATATTCTATCTTTATTTCTTGCTGGCATAACTCATTCATATCAATCGGTGTTTTGCACAAAGGGAGCTGCACTGCAGTTCAACTATAAGCAGGGATACTATTTTCATTAGAACCGTATTTAAAAATCAACATAACAAAGTTGCAGGATGAAAACATAATACTCACCCCTGCTTCTGCCATTCCTGTATTCTCACATCTTCCTCTAAACCCATGCTTTTATCAGATACCGCCATGTCTCCTCATGTTTTCAAACAGCAGTGCCTAATGTTTAGAGGCATAAATCAGCTGTAGCAGATTTTCAGTCCCAGAACCAGAAAATACTGAAAAATATATTTCATGTGTCTTTTTTCTCCTCAAATCTTTAACTGTAACTTTTGTGGAAAAGCATTAAGAATCTGGTAGAGCAAAATTCCATGCAGTAGCAAAACGTGAAAGATATCGAAGAGTCAGCTCTCCACCACCAAATCTGAATGTCTTCTATGGATTCAGATTTCAGGTATGCCTACGCGCTACTCAGCTCAAGTTATTGAACAGATTATGGATAGCAAGAAAGGACCCAAGCAGGAAATAGCAGCTTGAATTCCTGTAACAAAACATCTTCAGATTTTCTTTTATAACAAGTTGTCTTCAGATTTTTCAGGGGCATTTAATCACATCAAGCTTTGTTAGAACTCACCTGGTCGAGAGATGTCTCGGTCAGTGGTTGCAATATAAAATGCCACCGCAGGAAAGCATTTTCATTCAAGCAGAATCAAATTCCAAATAACACACCCATCAATATGTCTTCATATTCAGATGCTTTGAAAATAGATTTGTAACAAGGTCTGTATTTACAAAAAAAAGTACATTTAAAGTGTAAAGCCAAGAACTGGTTAAGTTAGGAAATGTTCCTAAATCTCTACTACTAGAGGCACCGGTGCAGCAGACACGTGAGGAAGAGACATGTTCTATGAAAGAAAAGGAAACAAAAGGAAGCGACATGTGTGGAAGGGGACATTGCTGGGGACAAGAGACGCTCTTGGAAGGAGGTGCTCCCTGACAGAGGAGGGACACTCCCACAGGGCTGAAGCCACCTCACACCAGGGTGGGTACACCCCTGAGGGACAGCAGCCCTGTGTGCCCCACACCAGGTCTGGGACAGCCCTGAGGGACTGTGGCCCATGGGTCACCCATGCTGGTACAGAGGAAAACAGTGAGGAGCAGCAGAAAGCCATTAGACTGGTGGCCTCAACCTGCGGTGCCCCCTGTCACCTTCCTGAGAGGACTAGGAGACTATGCTGACACCTGTGGTGTTGGGGAGAGGAAAAGCATTTCCCTAAGTATTCATTTAATTGTCTTTTTTTCTTCAATACGCGAATCAGTAGCTAAAAGTCCCCAAGTCAAGACTATTTTGCCCGGGGCAAATCTAACTTTTAGGAAAATCCTTATCTGCACCTTCCCAGTGTTCTCATTCAGCCTTTCCAGCACGTTTATTATACGACAGCATCTTCAGCTGCACGGCTGTGAGCCACTTTCACCATCAAACCCTGCCACATTCACCGTGTATAATTTAGCCACGAGTTAAGAGTAAGTGTCTTCATATGACTTCTTGTTCTCTCTTACCATGACTACTTAAAACCTCACAGAAATCAGAACTGGGAATTGACTTCTCAGCATTTTCAACAGTACTCCTAGTAGCTTCAAAATACAATATCCAACACCATTGTACCACATGGTATCAAAGAAGAAATTACCTTCATAATAGCTGAGCAAAACTGAAATTTTCAACTCTCAGGAAATTTCAATGCTTCATATAATTCAGACTTTATAAGCCGAAACATTTCCAAAAAACATATTTGAATTCTGATTTCTAAAAAAAAAGGTGAAAATTTCATCAAATAAGATAATTCTTTTTTAAGCATAGATGCCAAAAGATATATTTCTGGCCCAAATACTCAAACCTCTGGCTTTGCCAGGTCTTTGATTCAAAGCACATGGGTACAAATAAATTTTTTATCTTTTTAATATCTAACAGTTATAATACAAATGAAACAGTGTATTTTTTTCCTTTGCATTACTGTGAAAAATGCTAGAATACGGTGGTATATTTTTTTTGTCCAGGGAAACACATTCTGCTTGACGCAGACAACTGACAAAATTTAAACCTAACAGCTAAACTCTGGCAAAGCTGAAGTGACTGAAAAAGGGGTCTTATTTAATGAGGTCTTACAAGAATAGTTTTATGAAAAAAATCAGGCAAATTCAATAACTGGGAAACTTACTAGGACCATGATTAATCTGGATATCAAGGAGTAAATTAGACTTTTTTGGGAGCTTTGGCATCCTTGAAGAAGTGCAGTTTCACAACGATCATATAGAAGGGGGAAAACCAGGACCATCTTGCAGACCTGGCACATCTCACTGAAAGTTCACGATAAAAAAACCAAGCTGCCACGGCCCTACACCAATCGAAAAAACCCATAAAGACTGAGACTGGGAGATGGTACTATAAAAATCGTAATCAGAGTCAGGAACCAGACTGAGTGAATTACATGTTGGCCTTTGAGCAGCAAACCAAAACAATCAGCAGAGAAATCCAAGCAGCAATTGAACATTGACCATTGGAAACTAAGAGCAGCAGCAATTCACCAACATTTTTTTCCTTTTTTTTAAAGTGAACTCAAGAAAAGCTAGTAAAACTCAGCAATTGCTAACATACCACCATAACTACAGGTTTAATAATGACCCATAAACTGTAAGAATTTGAAATTCATTGCTGCAGAGCAGCTTATATATTCGGTTTGCAACACACCCATTTTCACACTCAAAGACATCAGAAAAGCAGATGAAAGTTTATTTTTCTTTTGATAAAGAAGTTAAGCAGATTTTGGCAGCTCGCCATCAGTTTGACCCCATCCCCCAACTTCCCCCCTGCCCAAACACTATAAATTAATCTTACACTGGTTCAGGGGGGAAAAAAAAAAAAAAAAAAAAAAACACTGAAAAAACTTCTAACATTCAAGTCCTTTGGCTGAACCTCTTAGGGGCATATCCTACAGTGACAATCTTTAGTCTTGACTATCTCAGCTGGCCTCTTCCACAAAACTATGCCTATAGCACAAATTTCTCCCTTAAACTCCGTTTCCGTTGTCTCTTGGTCCTGATATTACCATAAACCACAATTTCTCATTCAGACTCTCCCAAAATACCCACTATGACTCTCTTCTTCTGGACTAGCTGCTGGTCTCCACACAGGCACGTTTGCAGAGTAACTTCACTCAGCTGAAGTTCACTCCAGGCTTCCACTATGAAACCTCAGAGCAGAGAGCAGGGACTCTACAAAGTTAGTCCCACAAATTAGCAATTTAGTCCAGGAATTGTGCAGGGAGGAAAAAGGTTTCGTTAATTTTGACTGCAAGGTCAATTAGATGAAGACTTTTATAACTTGTCTGCATAGCAATGAATATGCAGTGAACAAACACAAGAAGACTCTCACTTTGCACACACATAAGTACAACACACACAGGTTCTCCTAGACCAGATTTTAACTTAATCCTAAGAATACTGACATCCCGATCTTCCTTTTGAAAGTTTAACCATTTTGTTTTTCTGATAGTAATTCTGCAATAATTCCCCACAACGCTAAATCCCCAAATTCCTCATTTATATAAGCAACCGCCCAAAATGATTTTTCAGGACAGACTGAAAATGGAGGAAAGTTTCAGAGTTTCTAGTAAGTCTGAATTTTGTGAAACAAAAAGCTGGTTGTTACATCACTTTATGAAAAAATATTTACATTGGCTCTGGCTTTAAGGTTACATTTCTCAGTTCATACAAGTGGCAGGAAACATGCAGAATCTAATCAAGAGATAGTCCGCAAGGCTCGTTAAATGAAACGTTAAATAAAGACTTGTTATGAAAACAAAAAGATGCAACTCAGGAAATGAGCTTGGTCATCCCACAACTCTCTAGTGTTCCACAGCCAAGCACTGTCTAAACATTAGATTATCATTATAAACAATACACAAGGAAAAAAACTGCCTTCAGGATTTACCCTACAAGTAAATTTGAAGAGCACCTCAGCAATTTATGAGCCTCATTTTTACTTCAAAATCTGAATTAAAAGACTAATTCAGATCTTAATGAAAACCAGGGAATGTGGGCTTCCAAGTCACACATTTTTGAAGCATTTATCTAAACTACAGTTTTATGCATGAGCCAGAAAAATCTGCAAGAAAATGTATTTACAAAGTGTGAACTCATATACAAGGAAAGTCTTTTCACATGGAAGAGTCCTTCCTTGAGGAGGAAACTCTTTTCACTTTTCAATGCAGAAGGTCAGTGTTACTAGAAAATAAATAACATGAAAGAGGCGGAAGAGGACAGGGGAAATTGCTCTGCAAAAGCAAAACAAAGAGCAGCAGTCGCAAACTTCTCATGAACTCCTGAACTACCAAGTTGACCAAGGTAATCTATTGCTAACCTCCATATTTCTGGTCCTGTCCTTTTTTCTCTTCTCTGGCCTCATTGCTGTAACTTTTGTACCTTTGCAGGGGTGAACTATGTATTAGCACAGTGAATACGATCTCCGAGTTTCCAGTGGGGTTCTTAAACTGGTACACATCGGTCTCAGACCAAGCATTTCTTCAGGTTATACAAGTGCAACAGCAGTGCCTTCCTTGTATTAAGACTGTTGCCTGTGTTTTTATTTGACAGCATGATTGCATTTACATTTAGGGGAAAGCCTGTAACAAAGGGATGGCTTTTGAGCTTGGCTCCTGTATGCGCTCTTAGCTCTTAATATGGTGAAATTAATAGCTATTTTTATTTCATCTGGCAGGGACTTTTGCAGTCAATGTAGGATTGCATCTCCTGTGACCACAGGGTTTCTCAGATTTCCCAGCAGTTTAATTGCTCTTTGCTATGTGAGGAGGAGCTATGTTCAGGGAGACGAGCTATCTCATACGACCAGAGCTCTGCAAACCAGCCAGCATTCTTAAAACACAGTCTTTGTCAAGTGGCTAGTAGGAAAAGAAAATTAGAAAAGTTTCATTGGATAGAGAACCATAACCAAATAAAGAGCTTATGCTTAAAAATTACTACCAGTCTGATAAAATTAAACTAATGAAACAAAGGAAGTTTAAAGCAAAACCAAAAATTTTCAGTGAAAATTCGACTACGATCAAATTATTTAAAATATCTTCATTGCCGACATTAAAATTCCATAACCCTTTGTTTTCTAGAAGAGGAAAAAGGGGAAAGGGGAGGAAGAAAGAGACAACCAAGTGAGCTGGTTGTCTGGACAACCAATGAAACCTGGACAATCAGTGAAAACAAATACTTGGTTTGTTTTTACTTTCCTCTTTTCCTGAATGAATTAATGAAACCGCTGAACTTTGGCCCCTTCTTCAGGCTAGAGCAGCAAGGAGACTGGCTGACTTCATATCCCCCACAGCCCACAGCAATGCTGATGGAAGATTTTAATGTGAGAACACAGTGTGCTCATTTGGCATTGCATTCCCTGGAGAGAATATAGGAGAGAGTGTATAGATTAAATTTAGCTAAAACTGGGCATTAAGAAACACATACTTGGTGCCTTGATAGCAAAGATCAAGAGAGGTCGCTCTATACTTGGTTTCCTTTGTAGGTTTATAATCCCTTTGTCTGTCTTGTTTCTTTTCGTGTCCTAATTGTTGCACAGCAGATAATCATTTTGTCTTCCTTAGTGATGCTAGACAATATAAGGAGCTTGTGTCAGGAAAATAATCAGGATTCCGTGAAGTCCTTTCTGTGAAGTTCTGAGAAGTCCTTTCAGCATGCCTCATAACTGATTTCAAGTGTCTGATGAAAAGTCAGGCCCCGTGATACAATTTTTCTCTGGTTTCAAAATCAGATGAATTGAAATTCCAGCCATGGGAAAATCAAAACATCAGGTCTGAAAGGAGAGTTTTCTTGGATTTTCTTTTTGTATATGAAATGCCACTATACAGAGGTATCCTCAGCATTGCAGCAGCTAATAATAACACTGGGATAGTGATCTGCAGCCGCTGCTTCGCAGACAATAAAAAGGCTCGCTTTTAAAGCACGGTGCCAGTAACAGTTTCAGGTCATTTCCCAACTGGCTTTTTCTGTCTGGTATGCCTTTCAGAGTTTTGGCTCTGTTGACACTGCAAGTTAAATGAAACAAAAAATCCAAACAGAAGCCACAAAACTCAGCAACTCAGCATTTTTGATCTACCTAAGTGCTTCTAAGCATGCTCATCACCATGGGATTCAAGTGCCCTTTTTCACATTTCAGCATTTCCAAAAGGGTCGAGCCACGGTAAGACAATAATACTTGAGAAAGAAAAGATTGCTTTAGAGAAGAAATGAGTTCTCTCCTCCAGAAATAAACTCGACCAGGACAAATTAAAGGTGGAACAGGACAGCAAGGAAAGGGCTGTTTTTCCTTGGCAGTGTAGGGAAACAGAGTTGTAAAGAGTTGAAAGAAAATGCTTTCCTCTAACCTTCGAGAGCAAAGAGCTCGCAGTTCTTTCAAAGAGCTTCCCTTGGGATAATGTCAATATGGACTGTCCCATACTTCATGGATTGAATAACCATCTGAAAGTACAATAACTTGAGATAAACTGAGATTAGTTTCTTGCATTGACATCTGCTGGCAAATAACATGGAAAATCTAGTGCAAGGGTCATTTGGCTTGCTATGTTAATGATAATACTGCCAACATCCAGTACCAAAACAATGAGTAATTTGTAAAGATTTGGCATATTACATCCTGCTTAATAAATTCAAAGGTTTGAACATGACAGCATATTGTAATGTAGTAACATAATATGGTAAATTTACAGAGCCAGATTCAGCCCTTAAGCAGACCTAACATTGATTTTAATATACATGCTTACTGCAAGCTGCATGAATAATCTGAATACAGACTTGGCTGAATACATCCCAACCCTACTACTTATTCAATGAAAAAAATATGTGCTGCTTCTTTCTAGTTATTTTATGTAGTCATGGGATAAATGTATTTTTTCATATGTATTTGCATCTATATTTTGGCAATGAGAAAAGTATACGTTTAACTGCAAGGCAAGATAATTGGTCGTTGAAGACCTGGCAGGCATGCTTTAGTTAGCCTAAGTTAACAGAAGCACAGTCAAAGCATTCATTCAGAAAAGTTACACAGGAACTTTGGGAGGAAGGAAAAGTATTCAAATGAAAGATCTGACTACTGCTCAAGTAACTCAGTATAGCAAAATACAAATGGAGGCACAAACTGGTCAAGGGGCAATGAAGAGAGATACAGGATAGCCGAGCATCAACTACGGCATATGGGAGAAGCAAGTCAGTACCAACTTCTTGATTCTCTCCAGCAAATTGCTAGGCTGGTCACCCACTCGAGTGCCTAAAAAGCATCTCTTTGCCCATCTTACACTATTAGTCAGTGAGTCAAAATGAAGACCCAGGAAAAAAAATCCTGATTCTGGGAGTCCCATTGGAAAGATTTTATCACATATCTTCGCAGAAAGAGGGAAGTTTCCCATTATCAGAGATTAGCCAAGACATTTCTGTTGGCACAGGGTAACCACCATTGTTGTCTTCTCCCTCCTACAGAACGTTCGATGAGACTGTGGTCAGAGCAGGAACTCATCTGGGAGGACCATGGACTGGGCGTAATGCCAGACAATCCAATATAAATCTAGAAATGGGCATAGATTAAGAATTCCTGTTCTTGAGGCAAAAAGGGGTTAATTTTTGTGTGAAGAGTTAGAATTTCCTCTAATAACAGCGTTCCTTTGTCAGTAGCAATCGTGGGAGAAGTGATCCAATGCTATTTTGCTATCCAAGGCCCAAACATGACTCTTTGGCCACATTGAGAGAGCTGGTGGAGGCAGAGGGGGAAGCTGGACAGTGTGGAGAGATGGCTCGCTAATCCTGTCAGGAGAAAAAGTGTTTCATGTCACTCAACAGCATCTCCACAGGGCAGTTACAGGAGAAGCGCTGACAGCCTCTGAAAGGAGTCGCATCCAGTCGTCCTCCAGCAGGAAGAGTTTGGCTTTGACATGAAGCTTATAGGGTGGATGAGATGAAAGTGGTGGGAAGGGACCTCTGAGCTTCATGTAAGATTTTGCCTTCCTCTGTGCCACAAGGAGATGGAAGAAGAATGCATTAGCCGTCCCGACTGCTTTCAGTTAGTCTGTCCTTTCTGACCCCTTCACCAAGCAGTTCTGTGTCTCTCATTCCCCACCTTCCAAAATTTCAGCTTGCTAACTCTGCTGCCAAAAATAAAGACAGAAATAACATCAGGGTTGAAAGCAGTTTCAACATAACAAAGAGCTGCAGGGATGAATTGGGGATTCTGGCCACATGACACGGAGCACATACCATCCCACAGCACGAGCTGATAAGTACATTTTGCAACCAATTTTACAGACTTGTCCTGCTTTCCTTTGGAAAATGTTCAGTCGGGCTTTTTCAATCACTGGTATGCTTGAATGATTTTCAGCAGTACAAGCGGTACAGAAGTGTAGACAAAGAGGTGAAACGCCCACAGAAGGGATGAAGTCACCCAAGACGTCAACAGGCTTGAATAAGAACGTGCTTAAATCATATAATAAAGGTCTGTATCGGTGTAGAGTTATCATCCCCAATGCACAAATCAGAAAGCAGACAAAATGATTGCAGTTTAGGTTCTACATAAGAGCAACAATTCCTTACTCAATGCATGGGATTCTCCACCACTGCACCGTGTCAGAGCACTCTCAGGGACGGGGCATTCAGCTGTGACTGAGAACCTAAATCCTCCTCCCAGAAGACACTTATAGAGACATGTTTTTAAAACACATAGGTGTCTAGGGTTACAGATGAGCATCTGGAGTTTTACACAAGATATTCCTAACTGTCTAGGAGGTTTACATAGCATTTTTACTGCAGCACACCACCTACTTTCTGCCATTCCCTCTGTGGCAGCAGCCACACATCCCACTCCGACACCCTTGTCCTTCTCTTCTAGGCCCTCAGCAATATTTCTTACTTCAAAAAGCGAATGAAAATGGCTTTTTTTTCTGATACTGAATGACAACACAGAGAGCAGACCTTTGCCCATGGGCGGGTAATAAAACTCAGAGGTCTGGTTGCTCTTTCGCTTCGATTGTACTTCAACATCACATTTTCCCCACTTTGGTGGACTAAAGCTGAAAGGCTTTACAGGAAACATGTCAGTTACTGTAATGTAAACAATAAATAATAATAGGAAAGAGAAAGAAAGACTGATTTATTGAAGACTATTCACTTTTATAATCTAAATAACTGAACTTTCAATTTAAGTGGACGTTTTTACTGCCAAATAAATTTCCTTACATAGATATGAGAGGAGCAGAGAGACTTCATATAATGCACAGGAAAGGAAAAGTTAGAGAAATTCAGATAATGCAAGTCAGCACGCACAGAGCCAGACTCTAGATGGAAGCTGCTGTTTTACACCACCTGCCATTGAACAATAATATTAAACACTTAGATACACAGCAGAAATAAACAAATTGCTTTTGAGTAAACAAAAAAACAGCCACATGCCAATTCAGCAGCCTTCACATCGTGAAAACTCTGCAGCGGCTGATAGTTGCTTTGCCCAAATAAGGACTACCAAGACTTTTGAAGTAAGCCCTTAATGTCAGGCACCGCATCTGTTTTTATGCCTCTGAACGTTCTGCTCTAAAAAATATTTAAGTACCTCAGCAGTTCCCCTGGACCATAAAGAGAAATGGCATTTTCCAGCACTGGACCATTGATCTACCTTAGCAGGTTCTGATGGAGATGTGTCTGTGGACTGGTACGCAGATACAGAACAAGATTTGGGGTGTGTTCAGTATTGGCCACTATTTGCTTCATGGCAGAAGTTGTCCCAAAGCACCAAAGGCCAAATTATTGCTACTGTACAGGGAGCCTCATAGTAAATGAGAATGGACCGAAAAATCTGACCACCACAAGAACAATATTTGCACATGGCTTGTTACCCAAGTCAGGCACTATATTTGGACCCATCCAGTTTCTAGTAAATAAGACAGTGATCTGAGTTTCTTATCACTTCTGAGAAATGCTCAGGCCAAACGTTAGGGTATTCTTCATATTCTTTGCTGATTTCTGCTCTGCAGTTTCTATATGGTACACTGATAGTAATAAATACTATTTCCTCGGTCTACACAGATTCTTTCAACAACCTAGAGGAAGGGAATTTAACATCTACCCTCTTGAATTTTCACAAGCTCCACTCTCCAGCTCTTCTTTTCTGATGAACCAAATCTTATTTCTTTTTGATCTCATTTCCCAGAAAGCCAAAGTACAGTTGACATTCCCTGAAGTAATATAACAGATATGGGTATACCTAAAACATGGGAACTCGGGAGTGATTTGGAAAGTTTTATGTATACGAAATAATTGAATTCACACACCAGTAACTTTTATCTCAAAGGATGGCCACACAAAATGCTGACCATGATTCCTAAGTGGTGAGATACTACTGCACTTATTAGATTTCCATCTGATCTGATGGACAGTCTTACCAATTTTATGGAACGTGATATATCCCTGAGGCTTAGAGTGAACTTTGACAGGTCGCAATTTTAAAGCTCCAAAACTTGAATTTGCAGAACAGATTTGCAAATCTAAAAACTTTTTTTGGATGAACAAAACAAAAAAAAAATAAGACAACTATGGGAGAGGCAGTAAGGGAGAAACACATCCTGCAGTTTTTTATATTTGTTTTACAGATGTACTTAATTTTATTTTCAGTTAGTCTAAACACCTATCTCTGAGGCTTCTTCTGTTTGTTTCCTTCAAAATTAGTAGTCCTTATTTTAACAGTGAAGAGCTAGTCGAGATTATTCATTAGCCAGGCACAAACACAATGGATCTTTCTTTTTTTATTCTTGGCTGATCTATTACAAGAGCTCCCCTTGTATTGTGACCACATATAACAAATCCACGTCTCTGTAGCCAAATCAAGCAGATTGTGACCTTTTCTCTAGACTTGAAGTAGGCTTTGAAGTCAGAGAGTCAGAGTGATGAAATTAAAATGCAATAGGACATTAGTTCATTGAGTTCACGTACCAGGAAAAATCTGTTTTAAGATTTGAAACTGAAGTTAAAAGCATAATAAAGATACAAGTTCCTGCTAATCTGAAACTTTCTCTTTCTCACCTTGTCATAAAAGCCCTTTGTGCCTGTAACCACAGTCCCTTATCTATCCTCCAGACCCTGCCAAAAGGAAGCTGACACCTCATCAGAAGATATCTGGGGAGAATGGTACAGCTTGAATCCTGCATCTATCTTCAGAATGATATTTTACTCTTCAAGGGATGGCAAAGGATTTCCACAGGCAGATGGATCAGCAGAAAATGTAACCGAACAGCTCATAAACAACATGTCCTGCTCATAACCAGCTAGCTGGTTTTCTGTTTCATGTTCTTGCTTCTAAGAATTCAGCTGTGACTGTATCTTTGCCTAATACCTGTGAATTTCATTTCCCTAGCTGCTACCCTGGAATTAGAACTGATTTAATAACTACTGTAAATGAAAATAGGTTTTCCCCTCGCTGCCACTGTTACTCCGAGTTTGCTGCGGCAGTTGCATAATTTTACAGTATTAAATGTTGGTTATTTCACTTAGCAGAAGTTAAGCACTATAGTTTTTCTAAGAGATCAGAGCAGGCAAAGTCAGTCACTGCCGAGTGCAAGAGAATTAAGCCTATTTAGCTATCGTGCAGTATAAATATGCAATGTCTGTAGAACCTTGTAAGACTTAGCAAGCAACCGTTACAGAGCAGTAAAAAAAGGAGAAAACACCATCTTGCTATAAAAACATACACATAGCTAGTTCTTTCCTGTTTTCTTATTCTTTAGTTGTATTTCATTTTCCCATAGCATTTCTGCAAAAGAAATCTTGGACTTTTAAGATTTTTGCTTAGTCATTAGCTTTGACTGCTTGTTATATCAAACTGCGACTTTTCATCGATGCCCCCTTACTAGAGTTTTTGATCCGAGATAGAAGCATAGGTAATAATATGGAACAGTGAATAATGAATGGCAGATAGTAACGGTCTTTATTCAAGAGCATCTTCTACTGTGGATGGCATAGTCGCTAAAAATAGTCTTCTCCTAAATACTCAGAAAAAAAATGAGCCTTAGAGTTAACAAACCATTTAAGCAAGTGCTTACTTTTAAGCCTGTAGAAAGTCTTAGAAATGTTAGCTGGAGTAGTCATGTGCCTGGAGTTAAGCATGCTTAGAAATACCACACTAGACTCAGAAACAAAACGTGTTTGCATTTCGGTTTGGGAATAGCTTAAGGACAGAGAACAAAAGGAACAGTTCTTCAGAATTTGGACAAACAGCTGTAACTACATTTTTATGCGTGTGCTATTAAGCCAATATTGGCTCTGCTCAGAATGCAGTGACTGAACACACAGCCCTAATAATCACAGCTGAAAAACACAGACCGTGGACGTTTATTGATTTAGACAAGATCACTCCTCACAGGAGAGCTAGCCTCTAGTTTTACAGACCTTTTAATTCCCTGTACACCATTCCTTTCCCTTTTACAAATCTCCTGCTGTGAAACTCTAATGCACTCTTGAGACACTAGAAATCATGGAACTAACTTTGTAAATTGTCATTCAGCCGAAAGAGGAAGGAGCTCCCAAGACCAAGAAGTGTAGTTGTTGCTATCCATGCTATGTTTTTGTCCAAGGAATAAAGCAACGGAGTCACCACGTACACACAGAAACTGAAAGTTATTGAAATAGAGATAATAGCCACATATCGTTGTTTCTGCTGGTGTTACTCTTCAGCCGTCTCTCACACACCCCCAAAAAAGGTACCTAATATCTGGTGTGCCTACTGGCCAAAAACGTCATTTCTTATTTTAAGCAAATCCAACATTCCATGTAAATTGAAGTAATTTCTGCAGTACAAAACGTCCTTTCAGAAAATGCTGAACTGATTAGTATTACGAAAAAGTGGAACTAATTACTATAGTGATACAACAAAAAAACAAAGCTAGAAATTAAAGCCATCCAATTCTTGGGAAAAAACTTATGGCGTATTTCCCACATACACAGACTTTATGCACACCCATTAAAAGGTATAAAGCAAGATTATCATACATCCCCTATCTAACCCATAAATGCACGCCTCTTTGCAAATCCTTAAAGGGCCAGGAGTGTGCCAAAAGCCTGTACAAAATGTTCACGCCTAGGCTTGTTTGCTCTTCAGGAACTCACCAAAAGGGCCAGTTTACTCCCCAGAAAGGAGGTTCGCTAGCATAAGGTTTATCTATCAGTCAAGCCCCACACGAGCCTGAGGCAGAGACCTTTCACTGGCCCTTTACTCCATGGTAAATTTCACCTTTGGAAAATAGAGGCCACAGGCTCGTCTGAACAACACGTGCCCCTTTTTTGAAGGAAGACTGTCAAGGCTGCAGGGCCAACTCATTAACCTACCCCCCAGCAGCCCCATCTGGATGGTCTTATCTGTAGGAATTCAGTCGTTCATTTATTTTTTCAACCACCATTTGTGACAGAGTTTCTTAAAAAGCAGACTCGTGACTTATTATTAGCACATGGGCAGGTCAGCACACAGGTTTATTTGCTGTTAACCAACATCCTAACATGCTGTGTTTAAAATTTCCAAAGGGACTATGAATAGGTTTTAAAAGTAGGAGGTTGAATTCCTGAAGGTAAGAGCTTGTGATGGGACCACTGTCAAAGCAAGTCATATTTTGCTCTGATAACCCCTGTTAGCTGCTATGCAAAGACAGAGTTCATACACACACGAGTTCCTGACAATTTCCTTTTTAAAGGTGCTTCAGTGGCTGGCCTGTAATATTTCAACTGTGCCACTTAGGGAACAATGGGAAAATAAGGAGGTGTTAAACTTTGAAAATGTACAACCCATCCAGAAAAGAAGAGAAGCTAGGTTCGGGAGAGAAGGGAAGGGAAAGAGGTAAGGAGAAAAGCAAATGTTCCCACTAAAGCACGTGCAACACAATTCCTGCAGGCTCTTAGGGAAAATAAATATTCCCATCACTCTTGTCAGGGCCAAGCCCTAAGCACAGGGATGAGACCTGCAGGACATTGGCAGGAATGCTTGGAAGGGAAGATCCCATTTTCTACTTGGGATATCTACCAGGTCCTAGGCTATTCAGAGCTTCACCAGAGGAAATGTGCACCAAAGTACCTGTGTCCCTTATTGTTGCTATACACTGCATGCACACAGCTGGACACCATATCCCAGGAAATTATTCCTAGTGGAAGAAAAAATACAGCATCACCTCCAGAAAAGATTATCCACTTGCTTGCTTTCATCTTGTGCAGAGCATTGAAAAGTCTGGAAAGAGATAAATGTCTGTTATACAGGGATTTACACATTTCGTCCAGACAATTGACTTAAATCTCAAGCATGAGGCCAGAATCGATCGTTTATCAAATTAATCTTCATGATGTATTTAGTGTCTAACCATAATATCTTCAATTGCTTTCACAGTCTGCAGAGAGCTGGGTAGCAGGGGAGCACCTGTTAAGAATCAAGAACTGAAAAAGAGCTATGCAGTAGATTGGAGTTATAAATATTGGCCCAAATCCTGCAAATGCTTGGCATCCACTGAGCATCGGTGTGAATGAAGCTACAACTGGCTGCCTTAGTGCTCTGATGATTGTCTGGTTTAAACAAGGACCACCCTCCTAGTTCACTGAGAGGCATGCAAAAGATTTAAATACTCAGCGTGATCCACTGTTTGTATTCCAATGAAACAACGAAGCAAACGAAGGTAACTTCCTTACAGCATTAACTTAAATTGTAAGGATATCCAGCAGCTTCCTTTCAGCACTAGTGCCTTGACGTTTAATCATCACTAAGAAACTTTGTTTTGATTGTCACTTTTTGTAATGCTCCTGCCAAAAGCAAGTATTCAAAAAAATAATAGAATCACAACTCAGACGTTTCTGCGCCCATCTTTCCATCCTTCATATACAAGACAGCATTTTAAATCATGATCTCTTCCAGCCAGGTGAGTTAGAATCTTATTTTCTTGAATGAATGAATGAATGAAAGCAGAGCTTCTCAAGTAATACTCTGATGTCAGCAGCACTAGGCAAAACTGAAATCTCTGATCAAAACTGAAGATTAAGTAAGTAAACACCTTTAAAGCTAAATTAGTAATTTCCCAAGTCCTGCATCTTAAACTTCAAAACTAAACATTTCAAATAAATTTCCCTTTTGCTAAACTCAAGTACGAATACAAGGGTAAATACTTAAAATTCTATATGGGGTTTAGAATACAAATCCTGCTGACTTTCAATAAAAATCATGTTCCTAAATGTCTTGAGCATATTTTCAAAACTTTGCCTGTTTTGTAAAAGACGATCGACAATTTTTAACATTTGCTTTGCTTTCCCAGCTCTCCTTCCTACACATTTAATCTAATGTCATTTTCACTGCTTTGGTTTTTTTCTCTAGCTCAGTTTAACTTTAAACAAAGTGGGCAAAATGCATATTCTTAGAAGCAGAGGGTCCTGTCTCTGTCATCAGAAGTCCAGAAAAGTGGGTGTACAGGCCACACCATCACACATCAATAGGTGCTGACTTACAACCACACTGCATGCTGAAGGGGAAAAAAAATTACTCCTCAGATCTCTAACTAAATCACCACCTTCCCTCCTTCTAGCTCTACCCTTTCATTTGGTGACCACTTCCAAAATGAGTGTTCAGCAGTGTTCAGCTGTTACCAGGGACTGAGCAGAGGAATGGAGGCGGCTTGCTGGGTTATTTTCCAACCCACGTGTCATGAGAGGTGATTTTTCAGTCTGATTTTGTACAACACCTTGACACCTCAGGGTCCTGATTAGAGAAAGAGGGTTTTCAGCATTCATGTAATCTAGTAATTCAATTAACAGACTTGGAGGCCCCTGAAGATATTCTTTGGTATCACTGTGTGAAGAGTTGGGGGGGCTGTAGCCCTACAGTCACTGGAATACAGTTACACACAGTCACAGTAATACAATTAGTTCCATTCCTGACTTTAAAGATCAGCATTTCTATACTGAACAATTGTAATGGAGCGTTTTCATTACCTAAATGAGCGAGACGCTCACATTCAAAATCGTTGTTGCATGGATTGTCTAAACTGTACTTAAACATGACATTTTGCTTTCAGTTCAGTAAGCTCAAGTGCAGATCACTAACATGTGTGAAAGTCAGACACTGCAGAGAGCCCAAACCTGCACATTTGCATTTGTACATTTTTTAACTCTCCTGGGTTAGTTCTGGATTACCTCTGATAGAGAAAAAAAAAAAAAAAAAAAAAAAAAAAGGGGGGGCAAGGAGGGAGAATAATGATGTCAGGGTGAAAATTCACACATCTGGGTAGCAGGGAAACAATGCTATTTTGTGTCCATTTATACTCAGGAATGGGTTTCATTTCAAAATGGGAAAAAATATAGGATCTGTATCAATTATTAGTGATTTGAAAAACAGCAAGAAGTACAAGCTAGGCTATGCAAGGTAAATAAAATCTACTTCAGCCTGAATTTTGCTTTCTTTTCTGAACTGCCGCTTCACTAAGTGGCAAGCAGCGGAGGTCAGAGGCCAAACGAAAAGGATAAGCGTCAATGGGAGGCCCTGTGGTGTGACACAAGTGCATAGTGGTATATTGTCCACAGCCCATGAAGAACTTGTCAACAACTCAGTGAGAATCCCTCAAAGGAGCATCTACAGTTTCATTGCATCCTGCTCCCTGGAGGCAGTGGCAGATACCCAGGGAAGGAACAGCTATATAAGCAAGATGGCTCTCTAGGAGCTCTGCTGTCTTCTAGTATTTGTTTTTATTCATGACCATAAAGATTATCAGTAGGAAAAACTTCCCAATAACTAGAAAGTTCTATACAAGAAGAAACTGCTAGAAACAGGTTAGACTAAAAATTAACTACGCTTTAGAAAGCCAGATGTGAAAAATAAATACAAATACTATTGGCTAAATTGGCTCACACTACCCCAAGCCCCTGCAAAATCTTCTTGTGAGATCCCAGTGTGCGGTCTTTCATTCTCCTGTAAAACCTGAACTTACCTAAGCAGCAAACCAGGCTTTGATGAGCCAGAATTTCCTACAAAGGAAATAATGAAGACATACTGTCATTTCAGGAAAAGTTAATTAACAAGTTACCCTCTGAAATGCACCTTCTTGCAACAGAGAAGCTCTCATTTAATTCATTCTCATCACTGAAGCTATCAAGGACAGCATGAAGAGTATCTACTGTTAGATGATAGTGGTCAGATTTTTCAATCCTTGTGTACAGCTAATGGAGCTGAACAGAAGAGGATTTGGTTCAGTTAAGGAGAATTCTTGCCTTTCTAGAATAACCAGTGAACAGTATGCAATATGCACACACCATTGCCTTTGTTCTGGTTTTATATAGCTCCTGGAACAACCGAGTAAGAGACCAGGAAAGGGCTTTTAGGTCTAACATCATCCAAGTAATAAACCATCATCCCTATTCTATTTTGAAAAGAAACCAGGAAAGAAGACAAAGAATCTTGAATTTTGTCTGTAACAATAGAGACAATGAAGAAGTTCATCAGGAAAAGAGATTGGAAGAAATTAAACAGCATCTGTTTGCTGGATGAGGCACATCACAAAAGTGTTTGTGGATGGACATGCAGCCAGGTGTATTCATACAGAAACAACAGGACTAATCAGAGAGTGGAAGTATGAAGAAATAAAAAAAAAAAAAGTGAAAGAAAGCAGCAGTCTGTTCTCTTGGCAGTGGATTTTAAAGAAGCTACAGCTTGTGCTTCTGCACAACAGGCAAGGAGCTGGTTTGGGGTTGCAAAACACATTTTAATGGATCTCCTCTAGCTATGAATGAATTCAAGTGTTCTGTATTTTCTACCTTACTTTCAGACTCAATCATCATTTCAAACACAATAAAACATGAAAGGAATGAAGATGGATCCCGGTATACTGGCCACTTAACATGAATGCAGTGGTGGAATTTTTGCCATCTGAGAGGCTGAGCCAGGCTGTATCACTTTAAACTGTTTGGCCTATAGGCATTTTGTCAGCCTCTCTATCACCTATATGATTCCAGATCACCTGTGCTGAAATAAATGGGGTTATGGCAGCATGAACAGAAGTAGAGAGATGAACCAGACCTTTGCACTACAAATGCAATGCCACGGCACGATTATGCCCCACTGCTCCCAAGGTCAGAAGAGCTCAGACTGTCTCACTGAGAAAAGCAAAACCTACAGCACCAAGTTTTTTGAGAAATGACTGGCAGGGAATCAAAACATAACTCACAGATATCAGAAGATGGGTTGAACTGCTCTGAATAAAATACTGCCAATTTATAACAAAATAAATATGTTATGATTGTTAATAACAACAGTAATGTACAGTTGTTCAGTTCCAAGAGAAGCCTCAGAAACACCACTATCAGTCTGCCATTCAAGCCTGAGAGCATCCCACATCCTTAAGAAGAGTGCACTGGCACTAGAAGCAGCATTTTCAACTGCCAACTTGAAACCAAGAGTGTCCAGCTTGATTCAAGTCTTGCTCTTCAACAATACTGGACCCTGCAGCTCATGTCAGTTCTAGCAGGAACCATCACTCCTTCAGATCTACAAAAATTGGGCTTTCAGACCAGTCCAAATCTTTGGAGTACAGCTCCTCTGCTCTAGGCACATTCACATCCACAGCTGAGCAGATCTCAAACAGGAGCCCCAGCTCCTGGACTGACAGGTCACAGCATCTAGGTCTTTGGAGTCTTCTGTAAGCAAGTTTACAAGTCATTGTTACAAGCATTCAGAAAACAACTTCTTTCCCCATAGTTTTATACATTAAGCTTACCTAAGCTTTCCATTAAATTTACCTAAAAACAGCATGAGTAGAAAGCAGCTGCCTGCTGAGAGCTGCTGCCTTCGGAGGAGTGGCAGGGCAAGCAAGCTTATGGGAGAGCACAGGCTAGCACCCAGCCACGCTGCTGCTACAGGAAAACAACTTAATTTGGGTGCATGTGACACTTGCTCTCTGCACAAAGCCATGCTTTCACCAGCTCTCTTTAGAAACCTGGAGGAAGCCCCTTTTACACACACTATTTAAACCTTTGGCAATAGGAAGTTTTTTTGCCTGAAAGCTTCCCAGTAGGATCCAAAAGCCTGGGAAATCACAACTATACACATCCGCAGAGGCCATATTTACTATTTTTTACCTTGTGATGCCATTCCCTATTGACAGCAACAGGAGATCGATACGGTAGCTGAAGACCTTAAGGGATCACTCCACTGCTGATCCCTTAATGCTCGAACCCCTAATAAGAAGGACATGTAAATTAACTATACACAGTTTTCAAGTCCACTTTCAAAATGGATTTTGGTCCAGCTTTTCCCTTCCTCAAGCCAAAAGTGACTTCAGCTTGTGCAAGCAGAATTAGGCTGTTTGTGTATCCCTATAAAGCTAGCAGGGGTGTCCCATCTCCTGTAAAGAAACACTTTAAAGGCATTACATTCTCTTTACACAGGACATGATACAGTTGGATTTCAGCCTTGTCTCAATTTCAAGTAAGAAATCAAGTTCATTTTTCTTTTTTTCCTGCAGGACATTAATCTTTCAAAGGAGAGCATTTATTTTGTTAAAAGCTAAACTTCTCTCCATCGTGGTGGCACTCCACTGTCAATCTGCACCTCTGTACGGTTCTGAGGCTTGAGGAGCTCTTCATCCCACAGCACACCAGCACCTGCCTGAACTGTAAGCAATCCTGCTTCATACGTGGCACACGTGGGATGGTTCCCCATGGTCACACTGTGCCTGGCTGCGTGACACACCAGGATGCGGGTTGTGGCTCTGAACACAGCTGAAATTGCTCCCTAGGATATTCAGAGTGTTAATGGAAAGAAGGAGGAGAAAAAAACAGATTTTTTTTTTTTTTCCTGCAAATCCCACAAAGTATTCCGTAGTATTTTCATAAATGATAAAAATAGTCATTCGCAAACCTCAGCAACTGTTAAGGGATCACAACACAGGAACAATAAACTCTTCAGATTTCCTTGTGGAAAACGGATGAGAACAGTTTTTTGAACAAAAGGATAATTATGTGGCCTCTGAACACAGAAAGCTGGCTGAGAAAACCCAAATGACTTACAAGATCCTGCTAAATTTCTGCTCCTCTGCCCAACCAAGGCCACCCAGCAGAGAGCCAATCTTGCACTACTAAAGGCAACTTGACTTCATTGGATGATGGGCCCTGCAAGAGATGCAGAAGGGAGAGTGACTAAGAAGAAAGAGAACAAAATTTACATGAGTTTTGTTCACAGACCTGTCAATCCCTGGACAATCATAGTGTGGCAAATCCGAATAATGCACCAAGCTCTAAAGACAATAACCATGTTGAAAGGACTAGATGTCACTGTAAAATTAAAAGATAAACATCATCTTTCCCTTCAATGGCACCAGTACCATGTGACTCTTAATAAATTACGTGAAAACAGATTTACAGGCTCATGCCCTAAACTTATTCCTCCTTTGATAAGAGAACATGCAAACATAATGATCTGGAGAAGAAAATTAAATCCCCAAGACTGGATCATATTCAGAATAAAAACAAAGAGGTTCTTCAGAAGCTAATCTCTCAGAAGTCTCAGTGCAACATGATACCCTCTCGAGGTGCAGATTTCTCTACCTTGCTGCTTAAGTATGCTTTACTATGCAGAATGTAACAATAAAGAACATTTTTTTTCATTCAGGTAAAAGTTAACAAATTATCTTAAATGACAAAAGAAGAGAAACAAGATCCCAGGGCACAAAATTGGAAGTGGCAGAAATCAGATTCTCAGACAGAGATGCCACTTTGATTATTGGCTGATGTATTTATTTCATGAAAAACTAGCACAGTGTTTTTCTTTACCAGCTACTATGTTAGGCATTTGTGAATAAACATATTCGGATATCCAAACTAGCCCCTCCGATAAAAGGAAGTGAATTTTGTCGTTAAACTGACCTGTAAACAAAGCCAATTGCCAGGGGTCGTTCAGGGAGCATCACCCTAATGAAACCAGAGCTGCCAGTCGCCTTCGTGCTGATTTCTCACAATCCAGAAAAATATAAACTTTCCCCTGGGACTTATAGACCCTCCTACCCAAAGCCTTCCCACTCACACCCTTTCACTCCACTTCTCCTCCACATAAAATCTGCCTGCAGAAAAGGACTCCTTAGTTTTCACCACCACGATATAACGGGAAGCACACCCCATTGCAAGAGGCCACCTGTGGAGTCTGAGATCCTGCCCAGCTAAAGTTGCCACCGTGGAAATACAGAAACTCTGGCTCCTGTGGATAAATGGCTATATAGGAACCTAGTGGCAACAAACTCACCAACTCATGTTTAGCCAGATTGCAACTTTAGGGCTGGTAGTGAAGACAGACGTGGGAGAGAGCTGTAAGATGTCATACGTTCAAATAAACCAAAAGAGTTTCAAGTTCCTGTCCTGATGCGGGGAGTCAATCTCCATGGTGCAGGCAGAGAGCATAAGAGTTACTACCACACGTGAAGAGGAGATCTCTAGGCATTACACGGTGACAACCTCGTTTTCTGTGCATTGTCAGAAATCCAGACCCAACACTTTGGGGCAGCAAGGAACTCCAGCTTCTTCTGTAACTTTGTTTTGTAATTTGCAGCCCCTGTATTAGCAAGGGTTAAAAACAGAACCAAGAGCTCTGACTCCAAATCTCCAGCTCGACCAAGATGCCATTTCTTTCTCCTTTTTTCTTTGTGAAAATCAATTTCAGAAGTAAACACCACCACAGCCGCTGTTCCCTAACCACAATTAGGGAAAAGACGTCTCTCAACAAATTTCGCATGCTCTCTTCCATGTGGTGTAACTTGACAAATGCTGAAGACAGTAAGTCCTCAGTCCCACCTTTTCATGGACCACAGTCACACCTTCCACCCTCGTGCCGATGGCAGCTTCGGCACAGAGCTAGCACAAAAGCAGGGCAGTCAGTCTGCTCAAGTCAGAGCCTGGCACAGAGCGTGGCAGAAGATGATGCCATAGCAGTTAGGTGCAGGCTCCCTTTGCTTGGTAGCTCCTTCCTGCTGTGGACCCTCCCCTTTCAAAATCCCTGCAAAACGCAAAACCACCACTCTGGGCAACTCAAAGAAGAGGAAGGGGAGGACTATTGTATTGCACATTTACTATACCTTTTCTCTGACCTTTGGTGCTGAAATTGTACTCACTCCTCTACCTTTTTCCTGTCAGCTATCACGTGTCACAGTTAAGGACCAGTCCTGTGAAGTGCTGAGATTATTAAAATGTCTTTCAACTTGGTTCAACTGTGTAAAGAGGCTGTCTTGGAAGCCTCTTGAACCAAGATCTACACATTAAACCCACATTTTATTGCCTTTCCCACAGTGTTTCTTTCAATCATCCAACATTATCTCCAAGAGGCCACAACAGGAGCTTTGGCAGAAAGAAAAAAAAAAAAAAAAAAAAAAAACCCACAACAATAAAAAACCCACAACTGTTTCCAAGACTAGCTTCTTCTCACAAATTTCTTTGTGGAGCAATCCCAATTTCTGAATCAATAAGTAAGACTTCCACATAGGCACATCTTGCATTCTAGAGGCATTAGGTCAAGCACATGATTGATCTCAATCCAGCTGGTCACTTCCCGCCAGTCACAAACATGCAAATAAAATTTACTTTAGCAAGTAATAAATTAAGGTGTTTATAGATTAGAAACATGCATCTTTAATACACTCACGTTTTCTTCCATTGGTCCTGTGGAAAACTTAAGGATATGTAAAACAACTGCAGGATGATATTCCAATAGCTCACACAGCTGCTTTTTCATATATAGATCATTCTTCAGGAAGTAGCCACTAAATATTGAGTGTTCAAAGGACTAAAAGCTGAGTAACTGGGTAAATCCAGAAATTTCTAAATGGTTATGTTCTGCTATTTACACATGTATGGGGCTACAAGATGGAAACTCGGATTCTTTTTTTTTGTAATTCTTTTTAAATTAAAGATCATTCTCTCACATCAAGTAACTTAAATGTACATGTGCCACCTTCTCTATCCTGGCACACACTGATGACTGCTCCTTAATTTACTTTCAAAAGTTAAAGCTGTTTCTTGACATTTTCTTATTTAACTAGTATATTCATTGGTAATAATCCTGCCTTGCTCTAAGGAATTTCTCAAATAATCAAACACAATTGAAGAAAAGACTAATATCACTTTTATTGCTTCAAAAATAAAAGTGCATACACACGATGCAAAAAAATATATTGAGTAATCCAGTATAATCTGGATAATTATTTTAAATGCATACTGCAAAACTCTGAATGTGTCAGCCTACAAGTCCACTTCCTATGTTTTTCTGTCTGCAAGATCTGCAAGTAATTTAGTCTTGTTTTCACAGAGCGCAAAGACATTCCATTTGTTTACACTAGAGACAAATTTTACTCAATTGACGCAATTCAATTGATTAAATAATGGCTTTCTTCCTCGTTTTAGGCAATTTCGGCCTTATATCATGACATAAAAGAGGCAAGTGATTGTCATCTGTATTCATATTATGTGACGGGCAGATTATCAGGTACGAGCCTTGCTGCCTAATGACAGGACCTTTTCAAGGACTGATTTAAGTCTGAATGCTCACAACTTGTTCTGAAAGCTAGGCAGATGATTAAATAAGTCAACAAAGGGTCAACTGTAGGCCAACTACAGGTGATTTAACTGGAGGGACCTCTAGCAGGTCAAGTGAAATAAAGCAGATATAATTTGTCCAATTTACGCATTAAAAACATTGGAGAAGACCAGTTTTGGTCTATATGACATCTTTGCGATTACCCTTCTTTAACAAGATTATTGGACACTAAAGACCTCTTTACATTTTGGGTTTTTTTAAAAGGAAAAAGCATATAGAAGTCTGCCTGTTCCTTATCAGCATGGAGTTTTGTCTCAAAGTAAAATGCAGAATTGGCTGTTGCATTTAGAAACGAATGAAATAATATCCTTAGAGATCCTAGCAAACAGAGCACCCCCGAAATATGCTTGCAACAAGAGAAGCATTTGTCCTGACGTGCTTGCACAGCCCTGATCCCAAAAGCATTACTGTACCCATCCACAGGCCCTCCAAAACCTTAACACGTTAATACAGGTCTAATTAACACATTAATACTGGTCTTAAACCCGTGCAAGGTATTAGCCACCACACACAAGCCCTGGGAGGGCTCCATTCCAACACGGGGTGTCCCAGGAGAGGTACAGGAGGCATCCTGAGAGGGGTGCAAACGCAGTGATGATGTTCACCTTCAAATCATCTCTTCAACCACCTACCTAGAAAATGATTTTTAAATCTTTTCTTCAGTGAAGTACCAGTGACATCTAGTGGACGACACCTCTGCAGGTATTTAACGGGGCAAAACCGAGTAACTTGCCGATTTCTTTGAGGGAGGCTCCAGAGCAAAACTCAGGCAGAGAATGGTAGACTTAAAAGAAGGTTTTATAGCCCATCTCCCTTTCCAATGCAGAACCAAATATACCTGTGTCGTTCCTAACACTCGAATAAGTAGATCTTAAAAAACTTCTATGATGGGGTCACAGCCGCACCAGTCACACTCCTTCCTGAACATTTCAGCAACAAATTAGGCAATTAATTACTTGCCTCACTATAACACCCTTTCTTTCCCCCTCTTGTCCAACTCACAACAACCATGGGGAACACTGAGTGCTTATAACTTACCTGGACAAACAATTGTAGCTCAAGACATAAACAGTCCAGACAGATTAGTTACCTACCGAGGAAGTCACTCTGCAACACAGGCAACCTCAGGTTCTCACAAATACATGGTATGTCCAAAACTGGGTGAAAAAAAAAAAAGGCTCATCCCAGGCAACAGGACAATGCCCCAGCCAAACTGCAATTACCTTATTCCAAAAGGAGAAGCACAGACTTCCATTTCTCAACCTCACTTTCAGCAATAGTTTCAAAGATCAGCCTGCTTAAAGCACTCTGCTCAGGTTGAAGCTTTTAGCTTCAAAAGCTAAGGTTTGGGAGATATGTGCAACAGTAGCAGGGATTTCATAAGGGACAATACTAGGCAGTTGCAGTTCTAAGTATGACTTGCCTGCACATAATGTATCAGCAACTAATCCTCTCCTAAATAACACTGCTCATTTCTTAAAGCACGGTACAGACTTGTTAGGTTTCAGCAGTAATTCCAAACACTAAAACCATCTAAAAGCTATAAAAACATCAGTAATTTATTTTCTGAATAAGATTCTACATAAGGCACTTTATAGACACTCCTGAAACTTGCTTGAATAACACAAAGAATTTTTTTTTCTAAGCCAGTATCCAGACCTTGGTGGTTTAGGCTGCCGTGTGTGCTTCACACCACACAGCAACATCTGCTAGCAGTTAATTTGGAAAATAGGAGACTGTCACCACAAAATGTAGACCTTTTAAAATAAACACAAGAAAAATATTACCAAGCAAAAATAAAGCTGCATAATAAATATAAGTGGGTGGTAGTTGCACACTGGTATAAAGGATTTTATAATAGATCAAACAAATCACCATACTGAAACTGCCCACCACAGTGCCGCTGTCAGGAGACCGCTGTTGTCAGGCTGACATGTGGACTTCTCTCTCATCCTCCCTTGCCATTTCTTCCCCTGTTTAAAAAAAAAAAAAAAAAAAAAAAAAAAAAGCCCTAGTTATCTATTTACTTTCGTGGGACTATACCAATATTAAAAATAGAAACTTCAAAACTTAAATTTCCGAAGTACTCTGTCAGCAACAAAAGCTCAGTCTCTCTTCTTTATGAGCTCTAGCTATAGAGGAGCAGTGAAATGCACTCTCTCCCCACATTAGATGAAATATGGCTTAAAAGCAAAGTCAGAATTCAGTTACGAGGCCTCAATGGAAACATTGCTCTTGGATGGACAAAACTACCTGCATTAAGTAATGGGGTCTGGAGAAAAAGCAAAAACTTTTTCTTATGTCTTTATATTTCCCAGTATGAACGGAAAAAAAAAAAAAAACAGAATAATTCTGCAATTTTTAAAAAGAATTTTTTAATGTGAGGCAAAAATTCCAACGGTCCAGGTGATATCAAAGAGCTGAGGTTATTTTGCGAGCCTTGCCAAATGGGGCTTAGTAGATGTTGCTGTCAGGATAATGTTTGAAAGAAATATCCCACTCCTGCAAGCCATTAAGCCTCAGTCAGGAATCACAAGCCCTCCTCTGTTCACATTTAACTGGGAAGGCCACTGGCAAAATGAACATTTTGCCAGTGGCCTTCCCAGTTAAATGTGAACAGAGGCTGGGATCTCCCGTTGATTTTTCTCACAATTTGGTGCTCTTAGGGACTCCCTCTGAAGTTTTCAGAAAGACAGTGATATCTTTAGTCTGAGAGCATACAGTCTCACATGAGTAAGGTTTGTGTTTGGCTCTAACAGTTTAGACCTGTTGACTGATCTCACAGGAGCCCTCACCATGAATGTTTAGGGAGAAGGAGCTTGCGCAAAGTTCCCCAAGAATCGTAACAAAAAGAATATATATTTAAAAAATATCAGAGCAGTAAGGCTCTCAACTTGAACATTCAGAGTGTTTTGGTGCACAAAACGACCTGCATTTCACCAGGAGGTTTGATAAAGTTCCAGCTGAAGATAGCGGGGAAGAAAATAAACAACTTGTATTATCAAGAGTGGGGCAGCTTAAAATCCCTGTTGAACATTGACTCTGCTGGGGGAGATTTGTAAAAAACCCAGAGACACGAACTGCCTATTTACCATTCACAGGTTTTTACATCTCTCTCTCTTTCTCATTCTGCTTTTTGCTAGGAAGACTGGAAGGTGCAAAGTCAATGTAGGGGCAGCCATTTTCATGGCTCCAGCACACAAATTCTGCTCTCAGCAATTCAAGTTTACCCCTGCTGGTGGGGAAATGCTTTCAGGTGGCTCTGGGTAGCTTGGGTTCTGCCAGCTCCACACAGATGGTCACCAGTTCCGGGAGCCTCACCTTGGGATGAGAGTCAGAATCAGATTTGTCTAGAGTGCTAATCTCTCACAAAACCAGCTGAAATTATTGGAGGCTCTCAATATCCTTGTTGCAGTCTTAATTCCTTCTACCACCACTGTTTGAGACATCTCCTCATTTCACAAGGGCAGAGTAAAAATGAAAAGCCTTGATATGAAAGTCTCAGGTAACTTCATGATCAGCACTGTCAAAAAAGTCCACAAAAAGAGAGAGCTTTATATATAAAGGGTACTTCGGAAATGACTGGGAAGAGCTGGCAAAAACCATGGAATAATAAAGTGAGGCACTGAGTAACTGTTCATTCATTGAGTGTTATTCATCCTGTCTGCTGTGCAAGGCTGAGCTGCCCTCAAAGATGTAACCTATATATGAGTAAAAAGGCCTCTTCCAGAGTGGAAACAAGCATTTTGGACAGTCTCAAGAGGAGAGACCTGTCTTCCCCAGTAGAAACAAGCATTTCAGTCTCAAGGGGAGACCTCTGCTCAGTGAGTTCTCTGGCCCCTGGGTCTGCCAGGAGCTACAGGAAATGCTATTCTACAGCAAAAAGATGCCTTTTGTAGGCAATTGAACATACTGCAACTGATAGTACTCAGGTCAGATGTCAAAGGAAGACTGGTGCCAGAATGGTGATATATGGCTGGCATGAAATGGCTTGGGGCGTCACCATCACCTTCCATCTGAAGATATCAAAGACACAGTCGGACATGAACAGATAACATCCACTCACACTTGGAGAAACAGGAATTCCAGTGCTTTCAAATATTTCTATCCCCCGAGGTGGTCCCAATGAATTAACCCCTGTAGAACTTGTCAGTAGGCAAGCATATTCGGTTACCAAGCTAGAAATAAGAAAACAGAAAATAAGATTCTTTTCCAGGTGTGCTGAGACCAATTTTCCTGTTTGATCTGATGAGCTATACTAGTCTAAGGTTCACCTTCCTTCAGCATGGCAGACGCAGCTCCCTTTGGTATGGGGGGTGAAAGCTGCTACTGCCACTCTCCCTGCCTCAAAGCTGTGTTTCTATGTCCAGATACACCTTGATAAACAAAGCCTGGGTTAACCACTTTAGACCTATGCTGCTTCTCTGCTCCCACTCTTCTGCTGCCATGAACATATCTACTCATTCCCATCTTCATCCTTCTCCTCTCAGGTAAGAGGAGGTCACAGCGCCACGTTCCCCAGGCCCCACAGAACCAGAAACATTTACCTGCAGGAATCACTCTCTGTTGTCAAACCAAACTGGACTAGAGTTGGCTTGCCTGAGACTCTTGTGTTTATTGCAAAGTGGTGATTTTCAAACCAGATCTCTTCTCATGGGAACTGTGCTGCATGTTGGCTGCCACTATGTCCATAATCCATAGGAATTACAGGCTGGGAATAGCACATCATCTGACTCTTTTACTGGAGTAGTAAGGGTAGTTCTCACTACCCTTTTGTTACTACAATATAAAGTTAATGATAAAGCCAGGCATTTAGCTTCAATGATCTCATTATAATTGCCTAAAGAGTTCAACTCTTTCTGATTGGGTGTAGACGTCCCGCACCCATCCCGAGGACTGGTAGTCTTCTCACAACGGTAAAAAGTGAGTCCCTGGTGGTTTATCTGACTTGCAGGTTTTTACAGCTCAGATCTCCACATCCCTAAACTGCACTGCTTCTCCAGAAACTACAGGGTCCTACATTTCATCATTGAAAGTTATCTTTCATGTTTCTCTTCAATTATTCAAAGCAGACGATTCTCCCAAGCAGCGTTTAAAATGTGACGCTTACATACCCTGTTCTGAAGCTGACAGGTGATGATGAAGACACGCACAAGTCAGTGTAGCGTTTGCTCACACGCTTGATTTGCCATTCAGATTCCAGAACTGGTTTTTACGTCCGTCCCAGGGTGTCTGTCATCACTTCTCTTCACAAGCCCAGCAAAGTATCCCAAACAATACCAGCCTTGCAAGGAGGAAGATGGTTCCTTTCTTCCCAAGATTTTAACGGCAAAATCTCGAACAACAAAGCAAAACATTGCGTGTCAGAGCCCAAACTGGAGAGATACAGTTAAAAAAAAAACAAAAAAAAACCCCAAAAAAACAACAAAAAAAACCAACAAAAAAAAAAACCCCACAACTTTTTCACCCACCCATCTTTGCCATGAGTCCAAACTCTCCCTGACTTACAGCAAGCACCTTGGAAAACATAACATGTTTCCAGATTAAAAGACCATGTTTTCCAACCACAGCTCCTTTCCAGAGAAAATCATAAAAAGTCCTCCTGCGTTCATAGTCCACTCCTGTGGGAACAAGAAATTCTTGCTTACCTGTTCTCCTAGGATCCTACAGGAAGAACGAACAGGGAGTGGTTTCAAGGAGGACTATGTGGTACTAATCCCCAGACATCACGAGTATTACTAATTTATAAGCAGATACCTTGCGATCAGTTACATTCTCCTGGTACCTGTCTTGTCTGCAAAGAGAAAACAAACTCAAGGTTTTTTTCATTTCAGATACTCCCCTCTCATCTCAGGGCACCTGCCACTGCAATTCTGGTGGCCTGCCCATCAGACTGCTGTTGTCGCAGCAGCTGGCCCTTCTGTTACAGTCAGCCCAGGATCTCAAGAAGCAGAGGGTCAGAGGTGTCCATCTCTCCTCCACACACAGCTGTGGGCACAGGGTTGGGTGAACATCAGCTGAGCCTCCACATCAACCACTTCTCCCTGCTCCCTTTGTATCTGTGACCTCCTACTGAGTGTACCTGTTCCACAGAAAAAGAAAAAGACACTGCAGTCATGAAGAGGCCTCCACTGCAGAGGTGACACCACACAAGCCAGAGGACACAGAAGCCACGAGCAGGTGGCTCATCAGGCCAGGGTGTAAATGTTCCAGCTGATGGCCACTGCACAGCTGTGACGCCTTCTCAGAGAGCCACCTCGCACCTTCACCACCTTTGCTGTGGCTCTGGGAGGAAGATAAAGGTAACCACAAGAGTTTGCCCTCTTTTTCCCAGAAACCACGCCCAGATGCATGTCCCTTTCAATCAGTTGCCCATGCAGGGTCCATTTAAAGTGCTCTTGCACTGTTTCTAAATCATACCCCATATCTGCTGCGTTGTGTCTGGGAAGTAATAAAACAGACATCAGCTTTCTGAATCATAATGATTTCTTCTCAGTGACTTGAGGCTGTCTCAACAAAGCTTTTTTTGCGGGTAGATTGAGGAACATCACATTAATCCACAGACTCCTAATTCCTTCAAACTAAAGACTACTTTCAAGAGCTTCTTCAAATTACTTCCAACTTCTTTGGTTAGATCTTGCAGGAAGGAATCCGCAGATCTTATCTGAACCCTGGCATGCAGTGACCTCCTTGCTCCATTCCAGCACTGGTTCCAGGGTCACGTTACTAGGGATAATATTGGGAATTATAGAATTATCTTGGGCTTACAGATACATTTTACATTGACTAATTTATTCTGTCTTCCTTTTCATGAATGCCTGATGTAATATATGAGACAGAGGGTTTATAATAGTCTAAAGGTATTAAGCTTTTATCTAATCACTACTGTTTGAGGTCCTATGGAAACTCAGTCTGATCTGCAGCTGGGTATTACTAGTATCTGACCCCAGACATGTGATGGTACATTAAAAGTGCTAGTAAAGTATCTGGTTAGCAGATTCATGAAGGGAAAATTAATGAACTAGTACTATACGTATTCTGCTGTGCATGTAAGTATATCTGGCTGCCATGTGTGCCCAGAAGCAGTTCTTTCTCAGAGTATGCTGAAAAGCTCTGTCACCACAAGTCAGGCGCACCCTTGATACTTTTCATAAGGCTCCAGAGGAAATTAATGTTGGTTCTTCCAGGTTATAGCTTTTATATGATAAAAAACCCTACACCAGCTGTATCATATGGAAACCAGAAACAGATCAGAACAGAGACAGGTAACATAATCCACATGCAACTGATAATTCAAGTACAGGTCTGATGTTCAGCATTTGACAGAATGATAGATGAGGCCAGGGTTTACCTCCTTAAATATCAGTGGGAGAAATGAAAGCAACACAAAAATGTGCAGCCTGATCGTGACTGAAGGTAAGCTGTAAAAAGGGAGTAATTGTTATTGAAGGTGACCTTTCAGTCTGCAGTAAAGTCCTCAGTTATTTCAGTGTGCTTTATGCTAAGACATATGTGACCAATCTGCAGGTATCAAGAGATTTTGTGTATACCACCAAGTTTGGAATGATTTGGTCCTGAAGATGTAGTGGATATACAACAGCAAGGCACACTCCCTCTGCCCTTGTCAGAGTCGCCAGCCTTATGCACGGGACTGAATCACGTAGATCGGAAAAGACCTTTCAGATCATCGAGTCCAACCATTAACCTAACACTGACAAGTCCTCAACTGAACCACATCCCTAAGCGCTCTGTCTACCCAACTCTTAAATACCTCCAGGGATGGGGACTCCACTACTGCCCTGGGCAACCCATTCCAGTGCCTGATAACCCTTTCGGTAAAGAAATTCTTCCTCGTATCCAAGGCACTCAGTTAATAAGATGAGTAGATGTTTAGTAAACACCTCAATAAGACACAGAGACAAAAAGACTGGAGGTCACTTCACGGTGTCACATCAGTGCAGAACTGGAATAATGCAGCAGTGAGTTAAAACACGGACATACCACTCAACTAACACAAGGACTTATTTCTTGACATACTGCACAGGACACTGGTGAGAGCAACAAAGTGAACCCTGCAGAAAGCATTTTGGGTGAACTATCCCTTCTACGTTTTAAGTGCACATTTGCAGACTGCTTTCGTGGAATAAGGCAAGACGGACTACACTTAGACAAGTGATGTTTTATGGGACCAGACGAGGCGTGTTTATAGTGAAATCCATCTTGTGCCTAAATTCAGCACCAAACTTTTCAGTAATTATCTGTACTGGTAGCCTGTAAATGCACCCCTTATATCTTAACTCAAATGTTAAAAATACTCAAGTATAGCTGTACAGAATTTGTCACTGTCCACACAAAAAATTCTCTTCAGGATCCATCATTTCCCCTGCATCCTAATTTGCTATTTTTACTCTGGGTTTGTGTCATGAGAAAAAAATCTTCTCTTAACCTGGTTTCATATCAAAGCAAGTTCTACCTTTATTAACACACAATTTATTACAGAGAATGACGATTCATGACATCTCATCTGTCTGATCAGGAAATACTTTACCAACATAGCTCTGCATGTCCACAACTGCAAAGTCACTGAAGCTCCTTGTGCCATGACATGAAAAATACCTCAGTTATAGAGAAGGATGCACACTTTGCCAAACTCCTAAATCTTAGGAGTCTAACATTTGCATGGCTGAACTACTTTGCCAATAAAAAACAAAGGCCTTGAACCGGGGCTCTGCTATTTCAAACAAGAAATGAATTGTAGTTTTCATACTACAGCAACAAGCATGGTGGATATGGTATGTAGAAATTGGTAAAAAAAAATATATACATTTTTGGCTGTTTGCTATCATCCAGTGCATTACAACTTGAACCTACCCCACACATATGACACCAGTAACCCCATTTGGCAGTAAGGAGACCAGGGACAAACAGCACTGGCCTTTCACAAGCCACTGAGCTGCCATGCAGGCAGGTCTTCAGTGCCAAAGCAGAAACCAGTTCCTTTTTCTTTCCAGCTCCCATCTCTGCTGAACAAAGGACAGGGAAGGGTAGAAACACTCACAGGGAAGATTAACATGGCATTGATTCCATCTTCCCCTTCTTTTCCTGACTGGCTGTGTGCTCCCATCACAGCCCGTCCGGTGGACGAGAGATCATGTGCGCAGCAGAAGTTTCGGCACTGTACGGTGGGAAGTCAAGGGAACCCACTTGCCACCTGCTTCACCAAATCTGGCACTGTCTGTGGAAATTAGTCCACTGAATTAAAAGTGAAATAATTTGAAGTGATAAAGGCTCTCTATACACACATTATCTGAATGCGATATTTAGACTTTTCATTCCTGATTTTTTTTTTATTTTGAAGAAAATCTTGTGCAAAGATGAAGATCTCTCCCCACCACCACCTCAAATCCTAAAGGAGAACCTTTTGAATCTGCTGACAGTCTCAGAAATAGACTCCTGACTCGGAGTAGTGACAAAGCAATTCAGACTCCAGAACCCAAACTAAAAACAATTCACCAGATTCATGCCTCGCCTGACGCACGCTTTCCTAGCTCATAAATGCATTACATGTGGCATCTAGGAATAAAGCATTCAGGCTCAAACCTTGTGTGGGAATAGTCAGTGCTGTCCTTCCCTGGTTAGCAGTCCAAAAATGCTGCTTCAGCTCTGGCTGTGTTTTCTCAACTTTAGCTGCACTGTGACCTCAGATGACCCAGAGTGCTACAAATCTGGCCACTGTACATTTGATCCAGAATACTAAACAAGCGGTGTCATTTGCAGTCAGCACTAAATCCAGTCTGACCTAGATAGAAAAGCCCTTACTTCCCATTGCTAATCCCTTCGGTTCCATCCAAGCAGTGAAGCCTGTAAGCAAACACAGCACATGGACCTTAAGAAAAACGAGCAGAAAAATGGAGTTTCACAGAAGTCGAAAAACTCAGACTTCATGAGATCAACCCAAGTAATACCAGTCTCCATATTCTCTAGAAGAGTATTTCTCTGTATTGCCCAAACACTTTCAGACTATTCTGTGATGACAAATAGATCGTATCTTTCTTCAGTGTCTATCTCTCTAGGACAAGACTAGCAACAACACACTCATCACCTTTTTTGCTTTTCTAAAAAGTTACATCTTGGAAGAAGTTCAAAAAAAAACAAAAATCACAATTTTGAAATATTTTGTTTCAACATGCCAGACATTACATTTCACATTTTTTCTCTTAAAATCATGATTCTCAGCCGCAGCCACTTCATCAGCATAGAAATAGCTGATTTTCTCACAGTCTCTCCAACAGTTGGACAACAAACCTGCAGCAAGATGGTTCAATTTCACTGGAGTCAGCACCTACTGAGCAATGTGGTTTAGGTTTCTCTTAAGCATTCAAGAAAGCTTTTCCTAACAATGCCAGATGGCCTTGCAATGAAAACCCTCACATTCAGCTCTTTACCTCCAAATTTGCTGCTGATAGTGTATGGAGTTGGATTTGAATACACAGTAACAGATTTTCTCCAACAAATAAATTGCCTCTGTAGTGACAAATTTTCTCACTGCATTAAGTGTTCCCCAGCTTCCACATACCTTTCCAAATAGCGTGTGAAGAAAAGACTGAAAAGAAAGAAAAATTTGAATACCATAACAAAGAAATTGTTCCTTAATTACAAACAGGACACCTTTAAGCCAAGAACTGAACAAAAGGGCAATCTATATGACCTTCCTCCATCATTTTGCTTTGAAATATCAGGTAGGCAGAACCAATTGATGAGAAGAGATTTAGTAAGATAAACAACAGTGACAACTTTTTATATTTTACAACATTAGGCCTTCTCCAGGACAAAGAATAGGAATGAGAATACTTGTTATGCACTCTTGCAAAATGTACTGTGTATTTAAAAAGAAAACATTTGATTATCCATCGTGGCTGATAATGTCAAACATAGGGTAGCTACATGATATTTTAACCTTACCCCCAAGCTACAAGGAAATGGAGTAAATAGCTGGTCTTCCAGTGTCTTTAAAGTAACAAAACATGAAAGGTCAGACTTAGGCAGAACAGCAGCTAAGCTGCCCAACAAGGCCAGCAGAGCTGAGGAAACATGCTCATGTGCAATGCATATCCCAATGTTTGCTTAAAACCATGTCACAAATGTAACATTTAGCGATGGTTTAAAGTGCCTCCTGTGAATAAGTACTAGAATTTACACAGGAAATAAAAGGATACAAGAGACTGATTCAGAGAGTAGCGGGATGGCTGCGTTAACACTCTTAGACCAATTTTAATTAACTTTATGATATACTACCATAGTTCCTCATCTTATGATCACGCATCAGTTAATGCAATCGTATATCCCATGAGACACCCATCCTCCGAGCAATACTCTGGGTGTATTTTAGCCAGTGTATGAGCCCTTTTTGATGATAAAGTGATGAGATGGGGAAAATGTGACTGGACCTGCCTGGGCTGGGCCCAGTGTCCTCTGAAGTCAACTGAAATAAGTTTTTGACAGACTTTAACATAAAACTCAAAAAGAAATATTAGCACAATTTGAGGTGCTCCCTGTTAGGATTTGTGAAAACTTGTAATAACTGTTGCAGTGGAATTTTATGTTTGTTTCACATCAATGCAGAATAGTCCAATGTTTTGGAGAAAGAAACACGGGGCTTGTTCCTATACACAGAATTTAAAACTCTGCTATTCAGTGACGGTGCCCAACACATCTGGAAGGCAGATGTGTCTCAGAGACAACAATGACTCCCACCACAGTCACCCACCATGAATGTATAGGTAGGATGTTGCAGTGAAGGGCACTGTTCTTCAAGCAGGTGGGTATCTCACAAATCTCAGCGGAGGTGTTGTGTAGGCATGAACTCTAGAAAATTTTTCTCTGTTCCAGTAAAGGTTTAGTGGGGTAGAATTCGAGGAGAATGTCTTCCCCTCATGAGATTGTTTTTAGAGTTCCGGATCCTGCACTGCAACTCATATTGCGGAGAAGCTGAAATATTTCTGCTGAAAAAGGTAAATATTTTTTTAAAAAATGTCTTTGCAAATATATACACATATGTCAGTATAGGCCTGCCATAAACTTTCCCTGCGACAAATTATGGAACTTCACTTAATCCCATAATATCACTAATAGCTATGTATTTGACGCTTTGTTCCAAGAAGAGTTGAAGCAGCAGTCATTAAATGCTGCAGAATTCAGAAATGTGCAGTGGACAAGACAACCAATGCTGCAAACTCAAAAATTACAGCTTTTATTCAAAGAAATCACTCAGAGGGAGCGCTATTTCTGTGGTTCACACAATCAAAAAACACATCCCTCACCCAGCTACAGAAAACACTCCCAAAACAACACTGTTGGTCAAGTAACCTCAGTAGGATTGCACCCACAAATTCCAGGTCCCTCTGTAGCTGCTCTTCAGCAGCAACAAACAAAGCCACACCGGAGGAGCTTGGCAGGACTGTAGAGCCAGCACTCATCGCTGAAGCAGTCCCTGTCCCCAACCACGCTCCAAAGGTGCCCCGAGACCCTTCCCATGTGCCATTTCAGGGGAGCAGCATTCATGGGGACATAGGGATGGGATCTGTGGGACACAAATATCCCGCACCTCCAACTGCCATCGTCTGCAGCCAAAATCAATGCTATAATTCCAACCAATGATGGCAAATGGATGTTGAAAAATCGTTAATTTAATGGAGGTGCAAGTGCCAATTTGAATAAACCCTGTTTAATCTGATATTCCCCCATTGTAGGCTTGTGATTCTGCATGTTGCCTTAATTTTTATGAAATTTGATTTGACTGAAGTTCTGAGTGTTCCCCCTGACTTCCATAAGATTGGGGTTTATTGTACACCAGTCAGTTCTCTCACATCCAGCATACAGTGCCCATAAATTTCAGGTTAATTAACTCACATCTGGTTTTCCACAAGCAGAAATACTAAGTTCTGCAGCCAGCTACTATTACTGGCTCAAGTGCTTTGGGCTCTCACTTGTCTGGAGATGAAACTAGTGCATCTTTGATTTTTACATCTTTATTCTTAAAGTCTGATGCCTTGTTAGAAGGCCAAGGGTTATTAATTTCAAAACCAGAAGGTAGAGCTTAATGAATAATGAATAGCAGCTGTTGGAAACAAATCTTTGTAGCCCTGGGACCGTCTTTCCCTATGTTACTATTACACTTTGATTGACCTCAACAATAACTAACAAGCATGCCCAGCTGGATCATAAACCAAGTATATACTACGTCCAGATATGGTGTAAAATTTCACATCAATGAAACACTTGCTGTCAGTCTAACTTTGTCCCATCATATGTCAATCAGACTTACAAATAAACTTATCAGAGCTGAGACAAGCGTTTTCCTAGGGAAAAAAAAAAAGTTCTTTACTGGCAACAAACAGAGTTCGGAAAAATCACAGCTACGTAGGGATGGCTCCACCTCTGAAGAAAAGCCTTTTGTCATGACAGAAGCGTGGGGTTTGTTCACTGTGTTAACATGTAAGGGCTTAAAGAGGGAGAGACAGTTTTCCAGGTTGCCTGAAACAAGCTATATCCCCATACTTGGGAGGCTGAAAGCAGGAAAAAAAAAAAAAAGATTAAGCTTGGGCTGATCAAGCATCTGACATATTTTCTCTGTGAAGGAATGTGCTGCACTGGGACCTGGTGCTTTTGGGGGTCTGTAGGTGGGAGGTCTGTGGAGTTCATTGGGGGTTCACTGCCTCTCTCGTGTGGACAACCACACAATGCAACACCTAAATTTGGGATCTGTCTAGACAAGTGGGAATAAAAAAGCAGGGACAAATGGTTAATACATGTGAAACCAGAAAAATCTGGCTTATGCTGTTGGGTGGATGAATTACTCACAGTTTTACATCCTGTCTTATCAGATAGGAACTTTGGTCTATAGCCAAACAATATTAGGAATGAGCCACTAGTGAATAAATACTCAAGCCTTGGGATTTACATATACTCTCAGCTTTCTAATGCTTTATCTTCCCTCTCCTGAAACAAAGAGAGAAGCAACAGATCCTTCTCTCATCAAGTTCCCATTTGAAACAGCTCTGTATTATACGAATTGCTAAACACGACAAATTAATTTGTCACCATTTCTTCCTGCTCGTGGACTACATTATTACAAACCCTAAAAGATTTTTGCAGGCATTTTCTTAAAGGGCACAGCACAGCCACACAAATTTACTTAGGTGCCCAAATATCCCAGGTCTAGTTTTCCAGCTTTAATTTTCTCAATGCGCCCTGTGAGGCCACACCACGGCATCTCATACAACCTGTGCCAAGCAAGAGCCAGCTCAGCCTGCAGGTTGTGCGTTCCACACCGCAGAACTGCACGTCCCACCTCCGTCCACCATAAATCAAAGTCAGGCACATCCCATTTTTTTTGCAGCTTCCCCTCTTCTGCACCTCATCCAACGAGCCGAGAATAAAAGAGATTGCGTGGCAAACATCAACACAGATTTTGCCTCCCCTTCTGCTATTGCTTGTCTTCATTTTCTCCAGCTGACATTTCTGCTCTATGATGGTACATCACTGACCGCAGTGTTAAAGAGAAGTCCTGTTATCAAGGTTTCCTGAGCTCATTCATCCTTTCACAGAACTTCTTTATAGATTCTTATCTTCTCTCAGAGGTTCTACGCAGGGGAACGAATCCTAGTATCAGGGAATGAGTCGTATACTCCCACTGATTTCAATGGAATCAAAAAGGTAATTCATTCAAATGCAGTTGGCAATGCCTCAGTTCCAGCTGCACGATTGTAGATATGAACTGTAGCTATTGTATGATTTCAAGAAACAATATACTGTTCTTTCTATGATAAAGAGAAAGGAAGAAAGAAAAAAAAAATTTTAAAAATCCCTCCCCTCATCAATAAGCAAAATTACACAGCACCAGCAGCACAAAGGAAACCTCCAGACCCTCACACCATCCCCTACCGGGTCATGAGGGAGTCAAGCTGAGCTTACCGCACACACTAACTTGTGACAGACCCCAGCCCAGGTGGATGGATTTGGGAAGTGAATTCCAAAGCCAAGGTGAAGTGTCTCTGGCTGATCCCAGTTACAAGCACTGTGCTGCAGGAAGGCAAGCAGCCTCCTGGGGAACCATTTGGGGCTTTATGGGTTCAAACAAACACCTCAAACTCTGCCCAGAAACTTATTAACAACCAGCAGAGCTGATCTAAAGTGTTCTTGGCATGAAGCTCCACATTGTGCACCAGCTCCAGTTTCCAGGGGTCTCAGCATGCAGCCCCGTATGGAGCTCATGACAAAAACATAATACAGCGTCAAGGTGTCAAAGGCATGGATAACTGTGACAAGGTTTCTCCACCAGACAGAAAAGGCCCATTTTTCTTAATAACAACATAGCAGGGGACAGATATGGATATTTTGTTAAAGACTTTTCTCTAAGTGTTTTTATGCCCTGGACACCACTAATCTTGGAGCCCTTATAAAAGTTTGGTTATGGACCTGCTCTGTGCTTTGAGAATTTCCTAACCTCACCCCGATGGAATTAATAAAGTTACCTAGGTGTGAAAACAGTGTGGTGGGTCACATCAGTCCCAAAATTCCTTGGGTATGAAGATTAACTAGGATATAGTAGAGAAATTCTAGTGGATAAAATGCCTTTGTTCTCCACAGAGCTTACGCTTCTGTGATGTCCCATTGAAGGTTTATGGAGGTCCGCTCGTGTCTTCCCATTCTCAGTTCAGGACTGAGCTGTACCAAGTAGCATTATTTGGAAAAACATTCTAAAATCATATCTAGTTGAGCTGATACACTCCACATTTCTTTTGATATTTACTTTTTTACTGTAATTACATAAACAATTCAAATGACTTTAGGACTGGACAAGAATCTAAAATAATATTTCGCTTTGCTCTGACAGACTTGCTGGACCAAAAGCAGAAATAAACAAATACTGTAGATTCCTGCATACATAAAGTCAATTTGAGCCTCAGGCAGCCCAGGTAAAAAATGTCCAGCACAAAGTTGGGGACACAAGCTCTGGCACGTACAGACTGTGTTACAATTTATGAGCAATAATATTCAGTAGAGATGTAAATTACTCTAGACTGAACTAGTCAATGAAGTGAAGTTAGTAGATATGCAAAGTATTATTTCAGTTTCTTGTCCAGCCTGGAAAATTATGAGAATCTCCCCTATGATTGAACTAACGTATGTAAAGCAGAGGCTATGTGTTGAATTACCAAGAATGCATTAGGGTGTTTGCAGTTAAGTATCTTCTTCATAAGCAATGAGTCAACAACATAAGGCTCCTGGCCAAAGCAACAAAGCTGACCAAAAAACTAGACATCAAAAGATCACTTCAGTTAAAAAGCTTTCTAAGAGGAAGGGGTCACCGGAGTTATCTAGGGAGACAGACTGACAGAGTGAAAGATTAGAGAGTGGAAAAGTCTCGTTCTCCATGATATTACGGACGGCAAGCATTAAGGAAAATTCAAGCAGTCCGGTACTTGAGGAAAAAAAAAAAAAAAAGACTTGTTTCTGAAGCAAAAGAATTCTGAAGCAAATATATCTTCAGAAAATGTATCTTTACTTTAAAATCCATTTACTCTATACTACTTAAGCTAGAAGAGAACTTCAGGTAACTCTTCCCAGAAGAAAAACGAAAGACCAGAGTTCAGAATCATTCCCACAAACTGCTGCACTTAAAGAGAGATACACACAACGAAATGATCGGAAAGTGAGAAAATTGTGTGATACGGGGGTTCTCCCACACCTTTTCCCTTACCTAGGGAGGCATACGAGTTGGAGTTCATCTTCAAGCCCTCTTTTCTCTGAATTTTCAATTCAAAGACAAACTCTGGACTCCAGTGATCTCAGGAAACAAGCATGTGCAATGCAAATCCCCAATGACAGCAGTTACTGCTGTGAGAGGGCCCATGTGTCCATTCAGAGCTGGTAGTTTCAAAGAGTATTCCTCACATTCACAAGTTACCAGAGTCTCAACTCCCAGGGTCTTTGGTGGAACAAGAATGGGAACAGAGGCTCTCACACAGAACAGCATGATTCCAAGGTATTTTAGCAATGACGTCGTGCTTCGTATGACACAATCACTGCTCCAGGCGTCTGATCTGCAGACAGAAGTTTCTTTAAAAGGTGAATGCTCAGGTTTTACTTAAGTGAGCTCCAAACACTATGAAGATTAAACCACTAAGGAACCACTAAGGAACTTGACAGAGCCCATCACTATCCACTCTCAAAAGCCCTGCACAGAAATGAGCATTCCTTTAAGGCTTCACTCTAATAGAGACAAATAATTGTAGATATTATATAAAGGCCCTGCAAATATAAAAAGGCAAAGTCTTTGTCATGTTGCTGTCCATCATTTGAGCAGAACAGCCACAGATACTAAGAAAAAGGTACCTACACACATCACAACCAAACCTTACATAATGCCCACAGAATTTGAACACATGCACAAATCTGAACATCCTTACCTTAAGATTTATTCCGCTCTTATCACGACAGACAAGTACTTGCTCCTAAGTCAACTGTTACTTTTGGTTTTGTTAAATAAGTAAGATCACAGAATCACAGAGTCACAGAATCACAGAATGTCAGGGGTTGGAAGGGACCTCAAAGATCATCTAGTCCAGCCCCCCTGCCAGAGCAGGATCACCTACAGCAGATCACACAGGAAGGCGTACAGGTGAGTTTTGAATGTCTCCAGAGAAGGAGACTCCACAACCTCCCTGGGCAGCCTGTGCCAGTGTTCTGTCACCCCCTTCTTCATCAACAAATGTTGAGACAATCCAGACAAATAACTTCTATCTCGGACAGCCCAACGTGTCTTGCATGTTACCAATTCTAGCAGTGCATAATCTACCTCCATTGTAGGAAGAAAAGATAAAACTATTTGGATTGGATTTGGAAGGACTGAAAATAAACCATAAAAAATATTATGGAGATTAACCACTCACATAGCACTGATCCAGACGAACAGAAAAGTTTCCATTTGGCAAAGAAGAATTCCCAGTATCAAACCCTGTGGAGATGTACCTTATAGATACAGCCACAGTAAAAATACACGATATTCACTTTGTGATTACAGCTTCATTTCAGAAGGACCCTGATTTTAATCGTGACTGACAGAAGCCCAGAAATACTCGCCATAAAACTGAAATCTTTCCTCTACTGACAGCAGCAAGCATTAGGTCATCAGTTCAGAATTAACTGACTATCTGGGCACCAAACCAAAAGAGGTGCTTCTTTTGCTGAGATGTTAAATAACCTATCTTGAAGGTATCAAAAGATAACATACAGAACTTCTCAGTATTCATGGGCTTATCTAAAATAAGGTCCATTTACTCTAGACATAAATGCAGAAAATGCCACATCATACTACAGAAATAACTTTAAAGTATTCTTTAAAGACAAAAAAAAATGCAGAACTACCAACTACCTCCATGTTAAAACAAAACAGAGGTCAGATGGGGATCTAAAGAATAGCAAGTTAATAAAGTGTCCTCCTCCAAGCTTCCAGGAGAAGAAAAACAGACAGGGGTGTTAAATCTTTGAATAAATCTCCAGTAAAGACAGTCAGAAATGATGCTGCCTTTAGCCACATGAAAGAGAATAGAAGGACTTCTCTTTTTAAATTAGCCTTTATTGTCTGCTTCGTAAATCGTGATCGCATGTGGTATTTATTACAATGAAATTTTACTGTTGCTATAGCCCTCTTGCTTGCATTTGGTGCTTTCTGTTTATTTTAAAAAGAAAAATGTCCAGAATTCCTTCACTTCTGTGACTGAAATTTTATGGCTGTGCACATGGCAGAGGGTTACACTGACAACCAAGGAGCCCACGTAAAATGTACACATTTTTAAGTTCAGATTCAGCGTAGTATAAAAGAATCTAGATTGTGTTAGCCCATCTCTCAATTTCATTCTCACACAGGTAGGATGGGAACTGAAATCTAACGAGGTTTTTCTGTGCCTGTTTAACTCCAGGACTTGAACTCCTTATTCTAAACCCACCAGAACCACCCCACTATGCACAATTACTTAAGCCTTTCTACAACTGACCAAAACCTTTACAAACTTGCCAAACAGGCAAAGCCAATTCTCAGATTGACACAAATTCACCTCCCCACTGAGGCCATGAATCACCACACATATAAAACTAAAGAGAGACACTGATATGACCGTGGATAAACACATTCCTCACATTTTTTTTTCCCCACTTGGAAATCGACCCACGTTTGGTTTGAATTAAAGATTCATCGCACTGAAACAAATAACTAAACGGAAAGATACGAGTCCCTTTGAAGAGCGTGCAAATCAAATTTGGGTGATAATTAGCAGCAGACAATTGAAACCCACTGTTTATTTGCGCAGAGCCTGATGTTACTGAAACGCGGTTTGAACTCGGGCACACTGAGAACTGAGTGAGTGAGTTTTCAGGAATTAATTTAACAGTTTAATATCTGAGGTAGAAACAATCATGCTTTTAACCAAACGAGACAGATGTACATGTGCTCAGACTCTTCATTCCAGCTACTGTCCCCTACTGTACAGTTATTTTGCTTTCAAGACTTCATACGTTGCAATTTTTTTCCCCCCCAGAATACTCCTCTCTTGAGATAGGGATGCCATAATTGGGAAGGAGAATAAGCCGCTCACAGTCGAGTTACAATGAAGTATTACCTCCTATAACGTCTGTCCAACTAAGTCCCTGTTTGTTTAACTTCGTTTGCCAGGGAGCATAAATACATGTGTCATCAGCCGCATGTTTGGCAAACCAAGCAGTTCTTTCTCAGGATGCATTTGGCCTCAGCATGAGAGGAAGCGCAATTTTGCTGCACAAGTGAAGAGGAGAAAAATGGTTCTCCAGCACAGAGCAGGCTAGAGTAGCAACTCCCATCAGACAGATTTGGCCAGAGCACTGAAGCGAAATTTTGGTGTATTTTTCACTTCACCACGTTTTATAGATTTTTTTTTTCAGTCAGCCCAAGCCATCAACAAATGGAAGAAGGCCTGATAAAGATTTTCAAAAGATTAGAAATTATAGCATCTTTATGATGAAGAGAACTAGCAACCAGGAGAATTAATTACATTTTTTTAAAGTGCTGTTGCAAGCTTTAAGAGGCAAATCTTCCTGTATCAGGAGACTGGTCCCACTCTGAGCTACTAAAGCCATCACTCCAAAAGAAGGAATCATAGAATAACAGAATACCAGGGTGGAAAGGACCTCGATGATCACTTGAGTTCAACTCTTTAGGATAACAAAATACAGTTTAAATGAGATGGCCCAGCACCCTGTCAAGCTGAGCCTTAAAACTGTCTAAAGAAGACTGTTCATTTCACACTTGCTTTTACCTGCTGGTGTTCTCAACTATGCTGGTAAAAATTGATTCCCAGTGCCATTGCCTCATTTTATCTCAAATGTCCATGAGGACCGGAATGGAGGGACATTCATCGGTGCAGCAGAGAAGGCAACATCTCTCCCGTGCAGGTGACTGGCAGGGGACGGAGAGCAGCAGCCCAGGTCGGGCGTGACGGTGGCTGCTGAGCAGTTTTAAGAAGCACCAAGCACCAAGAGCATCCACCAAGAGGCATCGCTGGTGTTCCCAGCCCTGGGCACGGAGGGAGCCTTCCCTTGCCAAGGAGAGAGAGGAGCAGACCACCAGGTTGGTCCTCACTCCAGCCCAACCCTGCAGGAAAGTCATCAGAGCTTTCTCTGTAGTTCCTCCCACCAGGTTTTTGTTCTGAACCTGCTGTTGCTGGAGAATCCGAAGCCTCCCAGATACAGAGCAGAGCAAAGCTTTAAGGCAACTGCTGTCCCATTTCACTAAATGTCACCCACCTCCCAGGCAGGTATTGCCCAACTTCAGTCCTGTATCAGTAAGCAACTAGCAAAGCCAACATATTCTTTCAGGTCTCTGGAGATAAGTTTTGCCTCTTCTGGAACAGATAACACATAATTTAGCACAGCTCCAGTATCTCTGGCCAAGTTTATGTTCTTCAGGGTAAATGCATTTTTCTCCAAGCACTTTGGAGGGTGTTCCCATATATTTACCCCCGCACCCAGAGAAAGAATATGACTATTAAATTTCCATACTACGTAAGCAGAATGATTTTTGTTAAAGCTAAGGTTCTATTAATCATAACTATGGTCATGTGAACTTCAAGCCTCTAGAGAGGAACTGGGGCTTGGTCATCTGACTGATTTACCACACTAACAGATTGACACATTAACTGAGGAATGAAACACATTGTTTTAGCTGGCACGGAAGCTAGCAAAGCTTGACTCCCATAAAACACCTTCACTGAAGTTTTTATTAACATTGTTTAGTTTGTCACAAGCTAGCATACACAAACGAACAGAGCCCAAACCTCAGCTGAAGTACAGATCACATATCCAAGCTGTTAGAAATTTCAAAGCCCTGGCTATGAGCTAGATGAGTTACTATCATAGGTACATCAATCAGAAGAAAGAATAAATTATGGTCCTAACTGGTGAAGCTATGCTGGAAGAAGCCCTCACGTATTGGCAAAAATAAATGTTGTTGTTTGTTTCTTTTAAGGAACTAGAACAAATAATACCAGTCGGGGGAGGGGGGGAAGAAATAAAAAGCAAGCATCAACTAAACCAATCAACCATCTGCCCTTGCCCCCAGAAAATAAAAGCTTTGGGACACCACAGAATACAGTCCTTTGTAAATTTAAGAACAGGTTCATGGACATTTTCGCAGATGGCAACACTGTTTATCAAGTCTGCACCTTCCTCACCCCCCACTTCTTTCTAACCTCACACTGCAGCTCACAGATGCTTCATTTATGGCAACACATTGCCTCTGGGAACACGGCAACAGGCAGCTCATGGAAAACGTTCAGGCAAAAGGGAAGCAAAGCGACCTTTTGTGTAAGATCATAACTGCAGCCTTAGACAAACTTCTGCCAAGAACACGGTAGAGGCAGGGGATCATATATTGAGAACGAAATTGCTCCTCAAAATCCCTTTTTCCAGCCTTTTTTTCCAAACAATTTACTGTTTTAGTCTTCAGTTCTACTCCTGTGTTCACTTATTGTAAATCACCTTAATGACATCCCATTCCAGCGGCTTTTTAACTTGATACAACCAAGTTAGCCTCATGCAACTTGGAAACAACCTTAGCACCACTGCTAACACACCTTTACACCTTGAAAAATAACTCCTGATCTGCCACAAGATAACCAGCTAAAACAGCAGCCAGTGCTGTGTCATCCATACATGAGTCTTAAGAGGTTTGGGTTTTTTTACAGAAATTGACTGAAAAGAATTTTAAAACTAACCAGTATTTCCATTTCATCACAGGCAAAAATAAAAAAATCAATCGAATGACAGGGTTGAAGACAAGGAAAGGAAATTGTGAATTGCCTGGATTTTGATTTTTAGAAGCTGCAAAGGCTGAAAACACAGGACTCTGAGACACACAACCTTGGGGCTAACCGCACAGGGCAAGTCTTTCCAAATCCCCCTACAGTCAACAGAAAACCTGAAAGTATTCATAAAATCAGAGCCCTTAGCATAAACATAGTATAAGCTACAATAGTTTAACTACGGATACTAGCTTTTACTTCTCCTACTTGTATTTTTTACATAAAGAACACCAATTTTATAGTGAAATTGGCCTCTAGGAGCGAATACCACACTGCAGCACATCAAATCTCAAGAGAATCAGGTTTATCTGCCAGCCCAGCCACTACCTTGTTGTATGAGCACAGGCCAGGCACTGCAGGGCTGTGGGACTAAGCTCCTCCGATGGAAAAGCACATGTCACAAAGCCTTTAAAGACCTCCTGATGATGAACCATAATATTGAAAGCCTTGTTATCATTCTTAAAAGGTGAAAACCAGCACAAAATCCGTCAGAGCCTGCCCTTGCTGCCTCCTCTCTGTGTGGTCCAAGAGGCCGGGTGGTGTGGAGCAGATAAAGGAAGGTGGGATAGGAGTGGGGCAGGAGCCCCAAAAAGCTGCCCCTCAGCCTGTTTCCCACTCAGGAGCCTGCAGCCCGGCACTCGCCCCAAGCATAAGCCACTTCCTCCACCTCGTGGAGAATCATGAAACTGATGTGAAACTGCTGTCACAAAGAACTGACAAAATACAGAAATTTTGAAATCCAGAGAAATATCTCTTCACCAGCCCAGAAAGCTCCAAAATTTTTAAAAACACTTTCCTGTTGTACCTGGTCTGCTCCAAGTGGTTAAACTCCCTGTTTTTTTGTTTTATTAGTACAGAATGTCATTAAATGTACAAGAGATTCAGAGAAGCAACTTAGAGATCGCTGCTGAGAGGAATGGTCAGATGTTTAACTACTTTGACCACTAAAGCTTTTTTACAAATTGTTTTCTCATTAACAAGTGCAGAGTCTCCACGACCAAGGTGCTTTTTTTTCCTCTCCCCTTGCTCCAGGTTTCAGAACCTTGTACCAGTAAATACTGTTGCTGTTATACAAGACAGTAAGTATTATTCTGTTATTACTCTGGAATAGTTATATTCTTCATAAAAGTTTTTTGACCTCTCTTGATGCTTATCTTTTTTTCTTTAGCTGTCCTGTTCTTCTGTACATCAAGTTTACATGGGGGTATCTGATTCACATTCTTTGCATGAGCCACTATTTTGCCAGGTTCCCTTTTACTTGATACCTTTGTAAACCCATGAAAACATTTTTTAATTTCCTGTCTCTCAGCTCTCTTTCTTTTTGCTATATTTCTTTTGGCACAACAGAAACACTTCATTCAAATTAGTTTTAATATAATTACAATATTACCAGCTTTCCCTGGCTTATTGCTCCTTCCATAGCCTCACATCTTGTTTGCTCTTTGACTACTCACTTATCTTAAAATGGATGTTTTGACTGAAGTGTCCATCCTGACACCCACCCCAACACAAAGTACGGCGCCACACAGCTGAACTAACCAAATGTATTAACTGGGTGTTAATTGCATAGCAAGCAGCAGTAAAATTAAGGTTTAAAATCAACACTCCATTAAGACAGCTGGGGGAAATTCACACTTTGCACTGCTATTGTAGAATAGAATCCATACATGTTATTTCTGAAAAGTAGTCAAAGAAATGGGTCTGCAGAGTAAATTTCAGCTTTTACTCAGATTATAGCATTTACCTGCCCCCACACTTCTTCTTCAGTCTCTTGGGAAAATAAAAATTAAAAAAAAAAAGAAAACTAAACCAAGCAAAAAAACCCCACACTCCTAGAAACTCATTATCCAGAGGCACAAGTGATTTGCCTACATACACTCATCTGGGCTGAGGGTAAAGGAGGCCAGGCCCCTTCCTTCCTCGGGCTGAGTGCAGACAGGCATCCTGAGCACCGAGGCAGGCTCCAACACCCGCACCCAGCTGGGGCACAGCCCTGGTTTGGGAGGACCCTGACCCTGGAAGGTCTCTACATCCCTACACACAGAAGAAGAAAGAGGAGTGCACAGTCTAGAACACTTTTTTTTTTTTTTGCAAGAACCTGTACAGAAACTATATCCAACTACAAACAGGTGTTACCAATTACCAGGGCAAGCTAACGATATCACCACCACCTTCACAGGTGGTTAGAGCTACCCTTCTCCCTGCTGTGGCTGGGAAGTGCTCAGCCAGCTGCCTGGCAGGCTGCTCTTTGGCTGAAGCTATTACAGCACAAAGGCGCTAAATAAGTAAAACATTTTTATTGCAAAGACTGATTTCATGGTGCGGGGGGGGGGGGGGGGGGGGGGGGGGGGGGGAAGAAAAGACTCAAATACATGAACAGGGACCTTCCAAGTTTGCCATCTGTGCTCAGGGAGGAGCTGTCAGCCCTGCTTTCACCAATAAGCTGAAAGAAGCCATCAAGTCTGTTCTCAAGGGGGAAGCTGGCAGCTCCTGCAGCAGTGGGCAGCAGAGTAGGTAACAGACAGAGACTGTGGATGAGGACGGACATCGACTATTTTTAACGGTGTTAAAATAGGGCGCATTCACTCCATCCAGCGAACATTGTAACGACTGCCCGGAGCTGGGAGCATACAGCCCACTCCCCAAAAGAGGATCAGGAGCTGTGGCATTTGGTAAATCGTTGAGAGCCACCTCTGCTAAAGGCGACACCGACCTTACTGCCAGTTGCTATTTTTGGCTTCACACAGATGGGTACTGGGAGTAGGCAAGGATCTGGGAGATCAGCGTGCTCTTCCCAGCAGAGTCAGTCGGAGGAGGAAATTTGGCTCTTAGAGGCAGCTGAGAAAGAGGGAATTGATGCCCAGCATTTTGCTAGAGGTCAGACTCTTAGCCAGGGCACAGAGATGCTGCTCAGATGGGGCTTTGGCTTCATTAGGCTTGGTATAACTTTTACAGATGAGCCTTTCAGAAAGACTACAGTGCAAGGTCCCTGTGCTGCCCTGAGCACTGAGACAGGCACCCTCAGAAGAAGAGTAGCCAGACAGGGAACTGAAGAGCTGTCTGCCAGCCAAGAATCACTGCAGGTCCAAAAGGTCAGAACACTGGCAGGCGTGTGTAAGCACTGGGATGCACTGAATGACAACGGGCACAGGGCAGGGCTAACTTGTTCTCAGCACGTAATCTGTAAGAGCATGCAATTTAAAAATATGGTCCCTGAAAGCAGGAAAAGTAAGTCATACAGGCACCTCTAGCTGGTTTTCCTAAAATAATACACAATTCACTGGTAGCAATCTTTTAACACGTTTCTGACAATATATTCTCTTTCTAGATCCCGAAGAGCTGAAACCAACCTATTTTCCAAATCACCCCATCACCTGTGTGACCCCCAAAAAAAGCTCAATTCAAAACTGCTGTTAGTGCAACCGGGTACATTTACTACTGCCCATTTAAATATCCTTTCTCGACAATTTTAGCTAAGTATTACTGACACAGTCACAGAACTGTTAAGCTTGGAAGGGACCACTGGAGGTCATCTGGCCCCACATCTCTGCTCAGGCAGGACCACCTAGAGCTGGTTGCTCAGTGCAATGTCCAGACAACACAGCACAGGAGGATTTCTAAGGCCGTGCTCTACATCTACATAGCTAATCACTGCATCAGACATTTCTTAAATTGCCTTATTTTCTCATTATAGGCAGTTTGTAGCTGACACTTCTGGTGGAGGAAAAATACACAACCACTATCTCAGTGTCCTCAGAGACTGCAGGCTGCACTGCTACAGACAGGAGCAAACAGTCTGCCTATAAAGATTATAAAGAAAATTAATGGAATAGAAAAAAAATTACATCTGTGAAGGACCAGCTGACCTGATATCGCATAAAGGAAATAGTACCTGGGGAAAAAACGTACTCAGAATGAATTTGATCACATCTGTGTAACTTTAAAACTTCCGCTGGTTACTCAAAGCCCACCAGAACCACCCCACTATGCACAATTTAATTTAAGCCTTTCTAAAACAGACCAAAACCTTTACAAACTTGCCAAACAGGCAAAGCCAATTCTCAGATTGACACAAATTCACCTCCCCACAGAGGCCATGAATCACCACACATATAAAACTAAAGAGAGACACTGATATGACCGTGGATAAACACATTCCTCACTTTTTTTTTTCCCCACTTGGAAATCGACCCACGTTTGGTTTGAATTAAAGATTCATCGCACTGAAACAAATAACTAAACGGAAAGATACGAGTCCCTTTGAAGAGCGTGCAAATCAAATTTGGGTGATAATTAGCAGCAGACAATTGAAACCCACTGTTTATTTGCGCAGAGCCTGATGTTACTGAACTACCTCTGGAATGCACGTGCACACGGAGCTGAGCATTGTCCTATCCACACTCCCTTTCTTTTTTAAACCTTGCACAGAAGACTAAGTAAACTCACCAACGTCAAAACTCCTGCAGCGTTGTTGAGAAAAGGAGGGGAAGCAAGAAGCAAGTAAGACTACTCGTTTTTTGGCTGTTCTAAAAGAAAAAGAACAGACCTTTAACAATTTATTTCTGCTGCTTCTCCTCTTCCTCTCCATACACACAGCAAAACTGGATTTCAAGTCAAATCCTGCCTTTGGATTGAAGTACAGGAAAACAGATCTCTATTTGCCTATAATGTTCTGAGGCTTCTTTAACCTGGTCTCACCATTCCTGGCATGGTTAACTCCAACCTTCGGTCTCACATTCTTTCAATGCCTGGACCCTGATATCAGAGTTGTAGCCAAAAAAACTGCTGTTAGCACCTTCAGGTCTGAAAAAGCATGTTAGATGAAAATCAATCAATCAATCAATCAAACAAACTTCCAGTTTTCAGTGTTACAAATAATCTTATTCTGTTATCTTGATTAGTATTTATTTCTACTAAGCTAACCAGATAACAAAGAAAATACCTTCACCCTGCTTGGAGTAGGTGCTAAAAACATCTGTAAGCAAATAGTAAATGGGGCCCCTTCGCTAGAGAATTTACAAACTGAAAACATAAACCTAAGTTACCCCAGAAGTTAACACCTCACTTAAGAAAAAAAAGTAACACAGATAAACAGTTACACACATTTGCAGGATCCTGCTTGATCACAACAGCTCTGGATTAAACCAGGCAGTCTCTCACAGGACACTGCTGCAGAAATAGGTCCAAGTGACTCAAGACTAGAAGTATCTGAGAATGCTTACTTGCTTAGGGGCTTCAAATTTGATTGCCAAATGACAACAACAACAAAAAAAATCTGAGCACCTCTCCTTTGGCTTTGACAAATCAAACGTGGTGTAAACAAACTTTTGAAAAACCAAGTGTTCAACTACTTGGTAAGTAAGTTTTAACTCTCAGACTGGATGTCACAGAATTAAAACTACACTACGTAATGCAAAGCTATGTAGACATGAAACGTAACTGAAACATTAAAAGCCTTCTAAGTGTATCAGCAAGGACTAGCTCACCTTGCTTCCCCTTCGAAGCATCATATTCTAAAATTGCTGTCATTTCATTAAAATAGCTGAAAGAATTTACCTCAAATGAGAAAACCTCATGTGACTTGGTAGTGTTAACAGTTGGACCCCATGACCTTAAGAGTCTTTTCCAACCTAAACGACTCTATGATTTCCTTTTGAAGACAAAAATAAGTAAAAATCAAAGAAATTGGAAGAAATTCCTCCAAAAAGTCCCACAGGGCAAAAGCAGCAATGGAGACGGAGCACTACATTCCAAAAGGTTAATAATCTGAAGACACAATCGCATCCACCTCAACAAAAGTTAGCACATGAGGCCAGGCAAAAAGTGCACAACAGAAGAGCCTTAAATTCTGATCTAGCTTGTTCCTCCATCTGTAAATCACCTTCCCCCACAAAACTGTAAGATGTCAAGTCTAGAAGGAAAGCAAGCAGGGTTTTATGCTGAGCACACAAGGTTTTTGCCTTTACACCAAAAATACTGGTTCCGCGGGACACTTTGTGTCCTTTCGGCTTTTTCTCTCCCAGGACAAGCTTGCTGAATCTTGTTTCCTGTTTACCTATCCCAACTCCTTATTACGGATACATTTTTTCCAATTTCAAGCACAATGATCAGTTGCAAGACTAGTAGTGCAGAAAGACAAATACCAATCCACAAACAAGTAATTCAGTATACCCACCACCACAGTAATGTGAAATACATCACAGTGTATTATATGTGTGCACCAGAGCTGCTGCTCTTCAGATCTTCACCAGAACTTGCTTATTTTCTGCAATGACTTCATTTAACCAAAGTGACAGCTGACCCCCAAGTTATGAAGACAACTTCTTGCATTCCTTGGAGCTGTTTGACAAACACATAATTGTGAAAATTCCAAGAAAAATGTGCACAATTCTAAAGGAAAAAAATTAAAGGATTATAAAGACATCACTTCCTGAAGAAGAGAGGAATTTCTCTAAGGTTTAAAAACTACTTACCTACCTCTCCTTGTGCCAAGCTTATTCTGGCAATTTTTTTCTTCCTTTGTACGGATCCTCAAAATGAAAGGTGTTCTGACTTTCTTATATAAGCCACGCATTAACATGCACACCCAAATCTTCAAAAATTTTGTTCTGAACCTTGGAATAAAGGTAACAAACCCCACATGCTATTGAAAGGCAATTAAAAAATACACCATGTCCTTGTAACGAAAAGATATTCCAAAGCGAAGATAACTGTACAGGAAACTGTACATCAAATGATTCCCAACCCAGAAAGTTTGCCTGGCGCTTCTACAGGGATGTGATAAAGAGAGAAAAAAAAAAAAAAAAAGACAGGATATGCTTAGCCATCCTAACCCAGAGTTTAATATAATACACAGCCGATTTTATTAATTTTGTTACTGTTTGAATCCACTTGGGAAGCATTCAAAAGGTGTTTTTATTTTGTCTCATTGACAAAATAACTAATACTAACCATAAAAACCTCTACCTTCCAACACCGCAGGCCCTACTCCAAGCTGAGAGGCAGTGCATTTCACCAATCCTTCATTCTCAGAGCGTCCAAAAATAGAGTGTTGAAATTCCGAGCATAAGAGCTTTACTAGACCAGAACCTGGGAATACTTTCTGAAAAATTCAATCACAGGAAGAAAAGGATGATCACCTCTCTAAAAGTAGGAAGTGGCATTGTATCACCAGCAGCTGTAGTATCTTCCCCCAGCCAAAGGGAGGGAATGGGAAACACCGCAAACATTTGTAAAAACGAATTTAGTATCTAGAACCAAATACAACCTGCCCAACTCCCAAATCCGTAGCATGCATGAGGTGACCAGCTAACAAGAAGCCGCCTCGCTTTTCCTCTGTCTCCAGAAGGTATCGGGGAAGATGACGCCTCTACCCAGTTGAAAACAGGCTGGAGAAGGAGAGCGTGTCTCAGCAACCTCATCATGGCAGGATTTCTCAGGAGAGCAGAGCAGGACCCCTGGCAAACTTGTTATCTGGAGATCAGCACTAGAACTGCCCGTACTTGTAGTGCCACATCAACCAAACCCTAGTTGCCTATGTTCAGGAAGATCCACAAAGAGTACGGAAAGCTGGCCCACTGAATACTCTGTAACAGGGCTGGGCTGCATTATATAAAGCACAGGAGTAAGAGTGTTTTGCCACCGTATTATTAAAACTGAGAATAAACCTGTTCTGGAAATGTAAATATTCAACTTGGTTAAATCAAGACAATCACAGGTAGACGTTTTTTCCCAAATCTTTGGCTGTATTGCAATGGTTGTTTCAATTTGTAATCTCCAACTAAACATTTCCTATCCATGGATTAACAATATATTTACTGACTTGTGTCTTTTAACAGTATTTATCCAACATAACAAAATAAACTGCAATTTGTTATACTTTTTTTTTACAAAACATTTTATAAATATTTTTACAAAATGTATACAAAGCAATTTCAAGTGAGACATACTTTACAAATGAAGGTATTTAAGCAAATAAAGTCCATACCACACTGACAATAAGTGACACATCCTCTTTAAGTGAAGTCAGTCTGTAAGGCCTCCCTAATCTAACAGATAAATTATACTAAAATTTTCAAAATTAACATAGTTTTCTTAATTGCCAGTTTAAAATTTGTTTTAATATTAGGCAGTATTAAATAACATTGAAATCACAACGCTGATCCAGCAAAATAATGAAAACATGTTTGAAGTCATGCACATTCACAATACTTTGCTGGACTTGAGCTCGTATGATTAATAAATTCATACTCTTTTTTAAGCACAACAAAAATACAGTTTTTTTCATTTACTGCTTCACCACGTACCAGAATTCCTTTAGAATTGAATTCAAAGGAGTAAACAACAGAAGACAAACAATCTAAGATTAAGCTTGCTGGGATTGTTCCACGGCTTCCTCTTGGAAATAGTTCAGAGAAATGTGTCTGACCAAATGAACCATGATTACTTTTTATAATTTGTCAGGTTTTATATGTCATTGTCCCCCATCCCCAAATGACATCCCATAGAAGACACATAGCCTGATACTTCAGTTACGTATTTGCTGTAGAGAGGCTGGAAACCCCCTCAACCACTTTGAGGTGGCACAAAAAAAGCAAGTGGATCAAAGAATGTGCAACTTTCATTTTTTTTCCCTATAAAAGAAAAGCCAGTGAACACACAGCTGTGTAACTTACTGTTTTCCTCCCTAGATAGCTTAAAACGGTTAAGTTTCCAAAATGGTAAAACATCCATCAGGATACACAGCCATGAGCTTATTAAATCTGAAAAGGCAATAGGTGAAGACTGTATCGATAGTCAGGTTTGCCAATAAGAAAACAACTAACTGCCTGAGAGCCTATTCTATGGACACCTAGCTAAAAATTTAAAACTGGCAATACTTATTATTACCTTGAATATTTTATAAAACACTTGGGAATGTTGGGTTTTTACAAACACGTACTTTAAAATTGGCACAATATTTTTAAATGGCAATTCGTAGCATACAATACCAGTACTTCCATTAATGTTGAAGGGGAAACGAATCTGACGTAAATTCATCTCTCTCACGTTGCCTTCTAGATTTGGTTTCCTTTCGGGGTCAGACAGCGGACTGTAGCTCAACACTGAGCTGCACTGTAACGTTCTACTGTCAAAAGGATCTAATTCTGCTTTCTTTTGTGCTGTTCAGCTGGACTGAATTACACGACAGCAAAACCTTTTGTCTTCCTTCCCGGCAATCTGACTGACAACCACAGCTTGTCAAAATGAGCCTCTGTATCATGAAAATTGTAATCAGCAAGTCTGGAAAAAGGCTGGTAATTTTTTCTAATAAATTGTGGAGAAGGTCTGGGGGAGAACATGAGCATACCTTAGAAACCACAACAGCTATATCCTCCTGAGCAGACATATGTACTACACGCACGTGACGAATGTCGGCGCACTTATGTGCACAAAAGCACTCATGACCAAAGTAAACTAGTAAAAAGCAGCATGGGCAGCAAAAAAAAAAAGAAAATAATAAAAAAAAAAGATGTCATAGATTAAAATAAATAAATAAAATAATAAGATTCTATCTTAACAACATGACAGCAAGCCAAATACAAACCATGCGATGGTTTCACTTGGCTCTACAATATGAATTAATAATTACACACTTTTCGATATGTTTAAACAACGGGACTGATGATCGACTTTGGTCTGTACATATCTTGATTATTATGACTGCTACGGTGGATGATTCAACATTCTCTGACAGCAAAAAGCAAAAAAAAAAAAAAATCAAAAATAAACACTGGCCTTTAAATTTAATCAGAGTAAGGCTAATGTCTTCTCAAAATATGAGCTACAAATACCGTAACAGTTTTCAAATAAAAGTGCTTTTGACACTTGGTCTAAAAAAAACCAAACCAAAACAAACAAATAAAAAAGAACATTTATACCACTTCAGAAAGACTCAAGGCTGACTACATCCAATTATAAAATGCAAATTTTTTTCCTCAAGAGTTAACATATATATGTATTATATATATAAATTCATGACTCTAGCATGGCCTCATCCTGTACACTTTGCCATTTACTGGCTTCCATTCTACCTTCCTTAGTCAAGCATTTATTACTTCATATCATGCCACTGTGACTAAGATCATATAATACCATCCCACAGACTAAAGTTACCCACTACAAATATATCATCAAGTACTAGTTTCTGCTCAGAAAGCAATAGAAAAGCACTTTAAATTACGAAGCCTTGTAAACACACTGATGATATCCTTCCAACTTAAGAATCCTAGAACACAGATTCATTAATAAAGCAAATAATTACTTCTGAATAGAGGTACAGTGGGTTTTCCAGAAAAACTAAAAAGTTGATGATTTGTGGAAGAGAAGGGCAGGGGACAATTGTTGCTTCCATCACTTTTTAAAAACATTTTCTTAATAAATATATCCTTTCAAATGACTGTGATTGTCAGTATATTACCGTATTACATAGGGCCTAACGACCTGCAACCTTGTTACGCTGCAGTGCGGCACAATTACCAAAAGCACTATCAGAATAATACTTGAAACAGTAAGGCCCTAACAGACTGCATTCTAACAAGGAGTAACTTTACTTGGATATCTCACTGTAACCACAATGAGTATTGCTCTCAAACACAGAACAGAATCTAGTTTAGAAAGGTTAACCTTAAATGCATGTCAGGCTGTACTTGTGGTGTCATTCACATTTGCTTCTGCTAAGAGAAACATAGCTTGTCCATGGTAATGTCACTATTAACACTCTAAGATACTATTTACAGCTGCTTCTAAAATAGAGTCAGTTTCTACAACACCTTCACTGTGGTCTGGAATAAATTTTTCCAGGCAGTTCTCCTGTGAAGCAATAGGCGAAAAATTAGGAAATTCTAATTCAACTGAGCCACTACTCGCCGCCTCGTTTTGTGGCTGTCTCCCAGCTTTTTTAAGTTCCAAGATGTTTTTGAACGTAGTTTCTAAACTCTTACTGAGCAGTAAGTCTTGCTGGGGTTCACCAGAGCCTTTCCTGCTATCGGGATGTAAAACCTCATTCTTTGGAGAGCTCCTCAGAGTTTTCTCTTGGAGGGAATTATTACATGTTACCTTTGAGAAAGGCTGAACTGTGTTCCTTGATATTTTATTGTGTGTTCCGTGACCGCCTCTTGACACAGTTTTTGACAAGTCTTCAGAATTTGAAGAATTCTCAGTGGACCTTGCAAGCTCCTTCCCAGCCAGCTTTTCTTCAGAAAGGGCCACGTATTGGCTCTCCGAAGAACAATTAGCTTTTTCAAACTTTAAAGCTTTAGTGAGGCTCTCCGACTTTTTAGTAGAAGCGATTCCTTCATGTGGTGTCAGAACATTGTTAGGCACTAGAGGAAGTTTACTGTGATTTGCGGACTCTGCTGAGCTGGATTTTGGTCGGTCTCTGGCTTGAGTTTTGGTAGTCTGACTTCGAGACGGTAACGTTTTGCTAGACTGGTGGTCACTTTTACCGGACTGTGCTTCTTCAGCTGTTTTATCAAATTGTTTGGCAGAACAGCAAAAATCATCCTGATAACCATCTGAAAATTAAATAGGAACGTTTTATTTACATTACCTATATATCGAAATAAGAAGACACGCCAGTGTGGTTTCGGAGTATTAAAATTCCAAGAACAGCCACAGCCTACAGATTCACGATTTTAAGAGACCTGTGCATGCCTCAGCGTTCTGCCGCATCCAGGGTAGGAGATTATCACCAAATTATCCAGCATACTACTGCCAACAAGTCTAATGGGTTTTTTTTCGCCAAAAAACACCTGCCTTCAACTTCACAGTGTCTCTAGACTGCTGAATTTGGTGGTTATTAAATTTTAACTTGCAACTGTTAATTCAGTATTTCGATTACTGGAATCCCCAGCAATCAGTGCCTCACTATGGCCTGAAGTGCTTTTAAACACACTTCAAGGCATACTTAAAGGCTGCTTTTGTTAAGGTTCTGAAGTTAACCATTACTTACCAGGATCCACAAGTGCAAGACGCTTATCCCGGGTGAGAGATGCCCTTTCTTCCTGGTTAAACATCCTGTCAATCATAACCATTTCTGCAGAGGGATTTATCCGCTGCAGGGAAAAAAAAAACAAAACCAAAAAGAGTCATCTCTGCAGTCATTCGTATGGTGGTACCAAATCCGACCTCTACTCAAACTCAACCATAAAATATTATTCACATTTCACGGTGCATTTTATTCGTTAAAAATTTTAAACTGGGGAATTTCTATTCCAGTTGAAAGAACTGTACCTTTTCAGCACTGATTGTGTTTAGCACTGCATACTACAATTTTTTACATCTTCTCTCTTTCAGGCAGAAAAACAGCAAAAATCTTGCACAGTGGGACCACCCCTGCATCTTGCTTCTTCCCTGCACTTCTCTCCCATTCTTCTGACTAGCTCCTGCCAAGTTACATTTTGCTGACGATTCCTTCAAACCAGGTAGATCCATCCATCACAGAAGAAATGTCACTGGCTACCAAGCCTCAACACGGGCAACGAGCTCCAAACCTGAGCATTATGTGACATAATCTCTTCAAAATGACTGAATGCAACTCACCACACAACAGACCAAGTGCTAAAAGAACAGATTTTAGCCTCTATCCCCTCTTCACATCTGCAATTACTTTCAAATATTTGATGGTTAGCACCACTTCTAGTGCAACTCCTAGATTCCAAAGCCATATTAATTACAACACTTATATTACATATTTCTTTCTCTAAAGCAGTGTGATTTCTATGTAATCTTAATGTCATATTACACTCAAATTCAAAACTTTTCCAGGCTTGGAAACTGGCATGCCTGAAGCCACAACGACATTCCCTGATTGTTGCTTTCTTAAAGTAACTTTGTAAGTTTTCACCTCATGCCTTGGATTGTGAAGGCACTTAAATGAGAAGTAATTCCAATGATAATGTAAGGCTCCACCTCACATCTAAGGAGAAGTAATCATTTCCTGAACTGTAATATCAGTTGGTTCCAATTACAATACGGCTGGGAGGCCTCTGAATAGAGACTTTCAACACCCCGACAGTAATAGACAGAAATTACCTGCCTGACTACCGCAGCCTGCTCAGCACAAGAGCAAAGTGTAAGCACCAAGCACAGGTGCCTTCAACATCTATGGGACTTAATATATTAACAGAATCGTTACTTATGCAGTATGTGAAATACAAACTCGACCCATTTCACTGATTTTTAGATGTGTGCATCCACTTAAAAATGCACGCTGGCCACCGACACTGCCGGTGCAATACTAAGCACACGGGCCATATATATGTAACTCTAAAACCTTCATGTATATATTAATCACCCTCATAAGGTGGTAAGTAGTATCAACAAAACGAATTGTAGTGTTAGTTTTCACCTTCCTGTAGATATATGTTTTTTTAACAACCTGAATCACATCCTAGAAACATAAAATGCACCTGGGTTATACACCTTACCATTGCATCTTCTATAAGCAAACATCTGTATTTGTTCAGCATAGCCTGTGTCCTCTTCAGAAGCTGTGTAGCTACAGACTCAAACTCACTGTCCACTAGAAAGACAAGAGGATACTTTTAAATACTGTTCTTGATTAACTTGCACAACATTTAAGCAGTTTCCCTTCTTATTGCTCTAACTTACATAAAGACTTCTCTCAATATATTGATTACAAAGTTATTGCCAATTTTCAAAAAGCAAATTACCTTTTCTTAAGTCTTCCTCTGTTGGCAGTGATCCCTGGCATACGTGGTACGAAAGGAGTCTCTGAACTGCATCATTCAATGATCTAAACCGACTTTTATCTGGTGTCACAGCATGCACTTGATCCTTCTGTAATTGTTGTAGAATACTACAAAGAAAATTAATGATATATAATTAACACATACTCTAACAGAAGTTTACACATTGACAAAAACAAAGAAATGAAGGTCAGAGGAAAAATCTGCACCAAAATTACAGAAGAATGACTTACAAAGCTCCTTTAGTTAACTGTTTAGCAGCTGGCCTTTTCTGTCCGACTAAATGACCATCCACCTAAGTTAAAAATAAAAGACAAATTACCATATATCCGCTTCTTTGCAAAGCCTAAGCTTCAGTATTTATTTCTGCCAATTAACTGTATCCCCAATACTAAGTGTAACCACCACAGAAACACTTTCAATAATCTCCTATTTTCATAGGATATTCTATCAATGAAACAGGGAAGTCGCTTCTCTTACACAAATCAAAGGTCTGAAATGCTGTTTGTAGGGAAAGTGCACTGTAGTGCACATACATTCTTCACTAGGAAAAAGATTGGTGATCAAATTTAGCAGGTGAAAAGAAGGTACAGCTAAAAACTTTCCCCAAGAAATGTGCTGTCAAGAGCTGTCTCTGCATTTCTCAGCTGATGTCATCTTGCCTGATTTTGATGAACTAAAGCACCTGCCAGGAAAGCAGCTGAAGGCTGTGTACTTAAAATTCTGAAAAGCCATGGTGGATGGGTAGGTGCTGAAAGTGGTTCTAGGAATTCTGTCTCAGTGTTGCACCTACAGATATATCTATCAGGGAAATCTACATCATCTCCTTTCCTTAGACATTTATGAAGGCAAGCTTTTTCAAGGAACACTGTCCTAAGCGTAAGGCTCTCTGAGGTGACAAAGGCTCACGTTCCTAGAGCATGAGAGGCATTACTGCAATCAAAGTATCCTCCTAAAAAAGCCACCCTGCATCAAAGGGTCTCTGTTTAAGATGAAGCTGCCGGGTTTTTTTTAAGTGTACTCGTCTTACCCATGGAATTGCTCACAGAGCCGAAGTTACTTACAATTTAGAAAAACATTGCAGGAAAGCTCTTCTGAACTACAGGGTGGTTTGAAAGAACAAAAAACTCACATGGTACTGAGCATCCTTCTTAGCAACATAGGACCAGCATAAAATAGACACACTGTAATGGTACTTGCTGGCCGAAAAGCCTCCAGCTTCAGCCCAGAAAAAGTATTCATCACCACAGGACAGTAACCATCTGACCAACAATTACAAAACCAGGCTGGACTCATAATTGAGCACCAGTGAATTATCTTCTGCTCTACCTGTACATCAGTAACACAGGGAAAGACAATCCTGTCATACTACACTGACATACACATTTACAGCAAGAAATGAACATTCCAAAACGGATCCTCCCTTGCTCTTTTCCATGATGTTGTAGTTTAGTTCCCTCCACAACAAAGCCCACACTTTCAGGCCTACACCAACCCCTTGCTTCTTACCCTCAGCTACTCAGTCGATTTACTGTCTCCTCCCTCCAGAAGCTCTCATACTCCCTCCCCAAAAAGCTGGCCTCCCCTTCCAGCCCAAACCCTGTACGCAGCGTTAAATTTCTGTACATAGATGCCATATATAGGAGAACATTTGGTAGTAAAAAAGACACCATCAAAAAATAAAAAAGAAGGAAGACAATGCAGTAGAGAGTAAAACAAAGACCAGATGGAATATTTCTGCTACTTCTCACAAGCCACCCCCTCCCAATTGGGTAGCGAACAGCTTAATTTCTAAGAACTAATGATAAGAGTAGGTCTAACTTATGTCCAACTCAATGAAGAATTGCTACGTCATATGAAATTATCTTCAGGAAACAGGACAGTCAGACTCCCCTTACTGAATTAAATCTCAAAGCACCATTCAGAGCATCAATTTGCAAAACACTCAACATTTATTATGTCAAGGTAGTATTTCACTAGCTTGACTGAGTTCACATACTCTGAAAAAACATGCAAGGACTCCTAGATTATAAATATGGAGACGAAACATCCCGAATGTCACTAAAATTTCAAGGGAAAAAGAAATGTAAACAGAAGTATTCTCTACCTGTATATTCTGTTGAACTGATGATGATCCTACAACTTTTTCTTGTGGTTGTGCTGTTCCTAGAGACTGCTGTATGATCTTTCCTCCAGAGTCCTGACCTATAAAAAAAGTGTTAAAAAGACTCTGTCATCCTAAAGAAGGACAGAATAATTTCATGTACCTATCCTGATCATTTTACTTCTTTTTTTTTTTTTAGCTTTTAGGAGAAAGATACATGTCTAAGAGCTTAAAAGCATTAGTGCAACTACCCTGTCAGAAATTGGTTCATAAAGATGAAACAGACTGATATTTTGTGCTGCAAACTACAAAAATTCTCAGATATAAATCATCTCCTCCAACAGTACTGGAACGTAAGACATTCAAGTACCAGTCAAAAATTTACTGAAAACCTTAGCGCACACTTTAACAAGTTTTTCAATACTAACCCTCCCTCAAGCGTATAAACCCAATTTCTAACCCACTCCTTAAAGCGTTTAGCCAGCAGGCATCACAATTTCATTTTTAGCTAGATTTTTCTAAGATGGGCAGGCTTCTTCCAATTGCCTTGCTCAGGAATTCAAACAGCACCTTATCAGCCATGCTACGTTATGAACAACACAAATCATCATTTATTTAAAAAAAAAAGCCCAAACGATAATGTGCTGACTGTAGAAAACTGTCTGGACAGCTTACACATAACAGCACACGAAGGGGGAAAAAAAGGTAGGTAGATTACAGGACCTTATTCAAAAGGATTACTTTTGTACAAAGAGAACAGGAAAGTTACTGAATTTTTATGTTTGCTTTGAATATATTGGGTTTGTTCTTTTAGTAGCATATTGCTGCTTGAAAACTCCATTATTTTGCCATCAATAATGCATTAACTATTCTAACTGAAAGTGACGCATTCAAAAACATATTGAGTGATGACCACCAGCACGTAACCTTGTAATCGCTATTTTTCTTTCCTCTATATCTGAAGCAAACATTACAAGAAAGGGGTCTAAAAGTTTCATAGAATTTTTAGCAAATCTCCAAAGCTGAAAAAAACCTATAAAAAATGAAAGCAGGTGTAATTTTGGATTTTACAGAGGAGGAAGAAAAATTGCTTTTTGTGGATATTCAACTTTTTATCCATGAAGTGGCATGGTTGAGAAAAATAAAACCACACATTCGATACCAAAAAATTTAGTCTGCCTTCTTCTAAAAATAGAATTCTGATAACCTTTTAGATCCTACTGTAAAGAGCCATCAATGCAAGTCTGACACACTGAAGAAACAGTTTCAGTTGCAGGAGAAAATTAAGAAAATTATTTTAAAAAGACCTTAGTTGACCTGATAGTGTGTTGCTCAGAAGACTTGTTAGCTGAGGTTGTCTCAAATTATCCTGTGTCTTCGATGCAGAAACTGGTGATGTCTGATTCATAGTTTTTTTCTGTGCCACGTACAGTAAAAAAAGAATTAAAAAAAAAAAAAAGTCAAATATTTACTGAAAGCTTTAACAAGCAGAGGAAAAAAGAAAAAAGCAACTAAAATTCAGCTCTATGCATCCCTTTTCAACCTCAAAACTCCTAAGTGGTGAAATTTCGGACATCTCAATCCTCTAAGTTCAAGAATTTTAGAAAGTAAATCAAAGAGGAATAGAAAGTACACTAACAGTACAAATATATACTAGTTACATTCTAGAGGACTCATGATTTACCACTACAATGGCCCTCAGAAATCTCAGCTTTTCAGAGTCTTAAAACTGCAAGATGACTAAATGAACTGTCTCTACAACACAAAAACACACCACGGAACAAATTGACACGTGATTTAGTGACTAAATACACCAACTTACAATACACTATTCAAAATACAAGTACCAACAAACTAAAACGATTCCTATAAACAGTAGAATTTGTGCTCTGTAGTTTCCATTTTCAGCTCTGAAATCTCAGCACAGAAATAAAACGACTTTTTACATCAGTAAGAAATGTGCTTTTGTAACTGCTGAAAATCACTGAACTGCTGAAAATCACATGCACTACTACAAAACAGGAAGAGAACATGAAGAAGAAAGACAGGCACGTCTCACATTACTCATTTGCAAACAAAACACTACAACCGGTGCTCACAAGACCGAATGGTTCTACACCACATTCACCCTTATTCTCTAAATACACATTATTTTCTAAGGCACATTATTTCATTGCCCATTTTGGACTTGGGTAAAAAAAAATCCACTAGACCTTTAGAAAAAGAGAAAAATCTAAGATAATTAGTGCAAATGCATTCTAAGACAGTTACTATATACGTATTAGATAATGAACAAGGACAAATAATGGAAGTTAAAAAAAAAGGGCAGAAGCGAAATAATAGCTCGTTGCTAATCATGTGACAAGTCACTGAGTAAAATTCTGGAAGTTTGAAAGCTCATTTATGGAAACAGAGAAACTTGAGCTGAGTACGTACTGCAGCTGTATCAGCTGAACAAAGAAGTACAGTTCTCCCATTAAAAGCAAATTCAGAATTATTTTTTTAATTATTACTAGGTGAGTCTCTTTGAGATTTTTTTTTTTTTTAACATGTCGTGCTTTTACAAACTCCTTTAAAAGTTATTTCCTATTAAGGATTCTAAGAAACACCTCTTGCCTTGTCTTTGCTTCAAATCTGAAAGCTTCTAACTGCTCCAGGCACACAGAACTACAGTGGGGAAAATGTACGGTAACTAACAGTGAGAAACCCAAAAAGCCTTTTAATCTCTTAATATGACTACAGCAAACCTTGAAAACACACGCACAGTTTTTAGTGAGGTCAAAAGACTTCTAAGTGCTAAGAATGTACCCAAGCCTTTACATCTAATTCTACAGTAAGATTTTCAGGAGAGCTTACAGTTGTACAATCGTATGATGTCCATTCTTATAAACGTGCACAGAAATAGATCAGTGCTAAGCAGTTCTGAAAATATTACTATAAACCAAATCTTCTGGAAGTGACAGTCTCATTCACCCAGCGACAGACTTCAGAAAACAGCGAGTGAAAAAATGTCTCTGAGTTACAGTAATTTTCAGCAGTTCCACAATATTTGTAACAACAAGCTAGCAAAATTAACGTTCTTTGTTTTAACATCAACTTTAACAGTTTGTTCACTAGAGTTTAGCACAGCTTAGAGGCATTTCCTTGGCTACATTCTCAAGCAGCTTTCTTACCTGACCAAAGGCAAACTGCTGTTGCGTTACTCCAATTGACGTGTGACTGAAGGTGCTGACAGATTTGGAAGAGGATGCGGGAAGACGATGCTGGGACGCACTGATGGGAACTTGTGTTCTGTTCTGTGTGAGCTGATCTCCCGTAAAGTTTCCACCTGACGCGACAGACTGAACTGCTGCTCCCAAGCTCGGATGTACTGAACCAGAAGAACTCGCAACAGCAAATCGATTAGAAGCTGACATATTGGCGGCTGTAGACTGCCCAGGCGACATTGTAGTAAAACTCGATCTGCCTTGAGAAACATTAGCTTGATTCGGTGACAAGTGCAACACCGTCGGTGACGCCTGCTGCAGTGGCACCTGCCCGCCAACGATTTGTGAAGTCCCATGATTTACTATAACTTGGTTTCCAGAAGCTGTGAACGTCTGGCCGGAAACAAGCTGAACAGCTGTGTTCTGATTATTCAGCATCTGTCCGGAATACGACTGGTTGGCTCTTAGCATGTTTGTGGAGTTCCTATTGAGCATTACATGCTCAGCAGACACTTGGCCCGGAACCAGCTGGGAAGGCTGAGTCTGAAGAAGCTGTCCATTTATGGCCTGGACATGATGAACTGAATTAGAATTAACAGCTAAACTTGTAGGTATGAGAAACTGGTTTTGAGGTGCATGAGGCTGTCCCATAGGAGAATGGATAACAATACTACCTCCAGCGTTGCTAACAGTCTGAGGGGTAACCGATTTTCTTGTGTTTTGTTGATTAACAATATTCACAGACATATGAGGACCCACTACCGAACTCTGAGGCGAGTTTGCAGAAGCAAACGGAATCCCTTGCTGTACGTGATGCTGCTGTATTCCCAAGTTATTCACATTGTAAGCAGTCTGCTGACCCATCTGGACAGGCTTTGGTTGGATATTAATGGGAACTTTGTTAGAGTTTGGTGCCAAACCCCTCTGAATGATGATATTATGGACAGGCAATGATGTCTGAAAATTTGTGCTGTTAAATGGAACGGTTACGGGTTGTGCTACTGGACTTGAATTTGAGTTACCAAATAGCGAGTTACCATTTGGAGTTTGTCTATGAACCAAGAGGCCACTACTCATGTTTGCAGGTGTCTGTTGACCATTGCCTTTCAGTATTATCTGAGATCCATCAAGGTTATTAATGGTCATCATGGAAGGTTGATTACTAAATGAACCAATTAGCTGGATCTGCCCGGAACCACTGATCTGGCTGCTATTAGACAAATGCTGGCTGGGAACACTAATTCCGACATGTTGCATAAAGCCATGTTGCACACCGACTGTATTGCTTGCAAAAGATGCTCCAACAGGTTGCTGTACCACTTGAGTAACTCCTATAGGTTGCAACGTCTGACCTGAGTAATTAGAAACATTAGAAGCCTGAGTAAAGGATGCTGATGAAGAAGGATGAAGCTGAGCTTGTGCAAACTGTTGGCTAGAACCTACACTGGCATCCAAATATGCCTCTTCTGCCAAAGTCTGTTCAGTAATATTGGCCTCCTGCAAGGACTTCTGAAGAATATCAAAAGGCTGATCCTCAGTAAGATCAGGTAAGGGAGAAGACACAAGTTCATCTTCAAGAAACTGAAGGCTACTGGACAGCTGCAGTCCATCACTAGGCCCCTCTCCAAGCTGGCCACTTACACCTTTTACAGATGACTTAGGATCAGTGTTCTGAAACGAAAAAGAAGAAATAAGTAAGCTTCAGAGATGTCAAGCTCCACCTCCTTTCCGAACTAAGCTTTTGTTCACGCAAGCAAACTTCCTTTACAAAACCATATTCTTTGCACAGTATGTATGTCTGTATGTAAGGTGACATTCATCCCATCGAGTGCATCAGCAGAAACACGTGCATCGCTCCCATCCCACTCGTAGCCTCAGCCCAGACTGCTGGAGACACTCTACTCTCCTCTCACTTCTCCAATCTCCCAATTCCCCAGCACTCAGCTCTGCAGCTGCACCATTTCAAGAGGATATGACACGCTCTTGAAGTACCATTTTCCCTTCCTCAAGCTGAGCATTCTATGGACAAAAGGATACAAGAAAGGAGTGAAAAGACCTCCACTGTAACTCAATGTGAAGTAGGGAAAAGACAGTAGAAAGCTGCTCTTTCACTGATTTCCTCTATCAAATGAGATTCGTTTCCAAAATCTTACAACTATTTCTGTAGTCACACAACGCAAACCTATGGACCATTTTGTAAGGAATTTGTTAAGGAATTATATTAATTCCTCGTTTAGAAAAAATTTAGAAACAAAGCAGTAAGAAAAACAATGCTTTGTGGTTTATGCTAGCAAGATTATTATGGAGAACTACAAACACTGAAACTACAGAAAATTTTTTAAAATCCTTCAAATAATAAAAGTCCTTCAAATCTACATCGATGAATACTGTGATAAGGAAATTCAAATACTACTTTACTCTGGCTGTCAGTAAGATTTTCCTAAAACAAAATTCTGTACAGAAATTGCAGACAACTTAAGTATCAGGTTTGTACAGTTAGACAGGGCAGATCTTTCTAAATGGCAGTATCATAATCTTAACTATTCAAAACCAACATCCAGCTTCCTTTTAGGTCAGGATAAACGCAAAATGTGGGTGTGAAATTATCAGCGACATTCATATTCTGAGCTTTCACTTCTTGAAGGTCACAGACACTTGCTTTCACCTCACATAAATGGTGTGAAGATGCTGCAAGCCATAATTATCACACACGCTAACTACCCCATTCTAACTTCAGTTCCCCAAGCGTATTTACTCAGAATTCTACCCCAAGCTGTTTCTGAATCAGCATGTGCATTTTACGAAACTTCATACTTTAAAATGGAAGAATTTTCTTAAAATTCAATAAACTATTTTCAAAACACAATTATAAATTTACAGTAAGCTTTTTTACATTTGTGTTAACAGAAAGAATTAAGCTAGTACTTAAATTTTTCAATGTTTACACCACATGGACACCTAAAATCACAAATCAGTTTCTCAACTGTACCTAACTACCAGCAAGCAGAGCAAAAAGGAGTCACTAACTAGGACATCATTAGGACTCATAACTGTCAAGTTCTTGTGGAGAATTCCCTACTGCATCTGTAATTTGTCTCCAGTGACAATAACTGATCTGAAATCTTTCACAACTGTGTAAGTTAAAAGGGCTCCAGTTAATGCTATTCCAGTTTGTACTAACAATACAACAAATAGCAATAGTAATGATAAATAATATTACGTGCAATCAAGATTAGTAGCTTGAAAGTCTCCCACTAGAATGAAGTTTCATTCCCTGCTCCCAGGACTGTTAAACATCAAAAAACAATTTTATGTGCACAAACCGGAACCGTGGACCTTCCAAGTTACCATCCAAATCACTGCTGCTCAGATTCAGAACAATCACGCAGAATACCATACTAATTTCAAGAAGAAACCAGTTCCCCTGCAACTTCACAAATCTGCTTAGCAACAGAAGTCTTATCCTCACCAGCTCCTTGAATATTCTGCTCTCTTAAGCTGTTCTACTATGCCGTAGTAAGAAGGTGGAAGAAGTTACCGAGTACATCTCAAGTAATAGTACAATGGTTAAGGAACCCTCTCATGAGGGTTTATGACACAGACTGACAATCACTCAAGGAAAACAAGCTGGAATCAGTAGAGGTGGTAGGCAACCATTCAACTCGAAAAAGGGACGAGTTAAGAGTGAACACTGTTTTCTCATCCTTCAGTCAGCAGGAACTTAACCTTGTCTGTGTTCGGTGTTGGCTGAACATGTTTACCAGCAGAGGCACTGAACCCTTGACACTGAATTTGTAAACTCTGCCACTGAAGGGCATGAAACGGGCATCAAGACAGTCAATCCTACTCCATGGTAGCAATTCTGAATACATACAAAGACAGAACTTTCAGTATCTGCAAAAACTTTCACAACAAAAACTCAGAAGCCTTTAACTTTTCAGGTCTCTCATATCATAAGCAGGGACTGTGGAACCATCTATTTCTATCTATATTTTAGATACCCATTGCTCCTTCACAACACACGGTAAGAATCTATCTTTGCAATCAAGTCTTCCTTCATTTAGGTCAGCATAGGGCTCTCACGAGAAGCAGGAAGGAAGGGAAGATGTCGTTGCTATTCATTATGAAGCTAAAAAAGGATGAGAACAGAGCACAAGAGGAACAAGTGCTGGAGACACCTACGAGCACACAGCAGAAATCTCTGCTCCTCCGATTACCTGCCTTCTAGATTACCTAACCCCTAAATCTCATGTATCAGAAAATTACTGGCTTTCACAAAATATTTGTTTCTTCCAACTGCCACTCCCTATGCAACAATTTCACCTTGCTCAGAATCTCCCCAATCCCTTTCAATACTCAAAAACGTCACTTTCTGAAAATACGTCAGAGATACACCCCTGACTTGCTCACCTACTCATGCTTATCAGAAGAACCTCTACAAAGAACAACTAGGAAGTCTAGTTGTGGGTTTTGAGGACTCATCTTAAAAAGAGGAGATTATGACAGAAAAAGGGTGACATGACACACATTTGTCACATGTGACACAAATGTGTGTCATGTCACCCTTTTTCTGTCATAATCTCCTCTTTTTAAGATGAGTCCTCAAAACCCACCTCTGCCATGCTGCATACAGAAAGCACCAAGTTGAAACCACTGCTCCCAATTAGCTGAAAATTGGACACATTCTATTACCCCACTCCCCCACCACTACCTCAGCCAGCGTCTCTGGATAAACAACTCACTCAACGTACATTTTTTTCTAAAATGTTTAGTAATGACACCAAAAGGGAAAAGACAAGGCATACACTTCACATTCCCCTACTGTGGTTATAGAAAACTCACTAGTTCTTCAAGGTCCCTACACACCTACGAGTACATCCACATATCTGCTAGGAACAGGAGACAAACAGAGTCAAGGTAACAGTACAACAGAAAACGAATTACCAAGGAAATGTTACTCTACGTATTAAAATAACTGAACCACGGGGTGAAAAATTAATTTTAAAAACCACAAAACCGACATACCAATGAAATCAAAGAAATGTGAGTCAGAAGGGATCTTCAAAAGTCATCTATTCCAACCTTCTACTTAGAGCAGGACTATTGCGAGCACTAAAGCCGATCAGCCTTGGCATTATCTCCAAGGATGGGGATTCCACAACCTCACTGGGTAAAACTTGATTCAGGGCTACAATACACTCCTGGCAAAAAAAGAATACTCAAGACTACTTGCAACACCTAATGAATTTAAAGTGACTTCCTTACACTGAAGTTACAGGAGGAAAACATCCCAAGCCAGCTATTCAGTCTAAGGAACAAAAGCCTCGTTCATTAATTTAAAAAAAATTGCTAGCTCAGATTCCACTCAGAATTAAGAAACAAAAGCATCCTAACAAACACAGGAAATGTATGGGTGACTAACTTTTAAGGTATACATTTGAGCACTACTACATCTACAATCACTAAAATTAAAGTCCAGTTTACTGGAGAGAGTTACACCGAGCACTACTCAGCAAGCTGCTTTACCTATTTACAAAACACAGCCCAGCAGTGCACTGTTTTGATTAATTTCCCACTGAAAACCCACGGAAATACTTAAAAGATTAACAACATGAGGCAGTTTTATGTTAGCATTCAGAACTTTCAAATGAAAGGTCAAAATCCACATCTATTTCATTCAGTTTAATAAAAGCCAAGAAAAGCCATAACAGAAGCATGCAATCTCAATATAAATGTAATTTATCTCCTCACCACTTACATTGGAGTTGGCGAAAATTGAATTTGAGTTGGCTACAGAATACTCTGCGTTAGTCAAGTCTTCATTGCTCTGGTAAAAGACAAAAATTATGTTCAGAAGTAATACACTCAGTGAAGCTTATGTATGTCTAATACACAGGAATGCTACTTACAGATTTACTACTAGGTCCGTGTAGAAAGTAATTCAGCGCCTGTGGGTCCCTTAAGGGGAAAAAAAAAAAAGTTACCACTTTTAGGAAGCTCTTTCTACTAAATATGCTAATTTAGCTTAGCCAGATACTGCATTCATAGTAATCAGGTTCAGAGTAAAAACACATTTCTTTCACTGACTCCAACGCAAAGCTGAAAGTTTATGCCATCTCATGATCTATGTTTCTGTACTATCATCACTGTCAATGTGGATTGTATTTGCTGTCATCATACCAAGACATTTTAAACAATAAACTTGTTCATCACAAAATTTTAGTTGCATTCTACTTTACTTCCCTTTATGAGGGCATTACTCGTACTCTCTTCAGACACTCGGTATTTTATGACAAGTCCCATGTCTTCTGCAGAGATGAACTATGATGTCTGTTTAGCCAGTGTCTAAGTCAACAGCGTATTTACAAACCTGAACCTGTAACAAGTGTTCTGCCACCCCTAAGGTAAGTTAACAAAAATTTAAGCTTGCCAGAGTAACAGTCCCTTTACTTGGAGAAAAAATGGCACCTTTTCCAACTGAAATCAGCCACAGAAAAAGTTGACTAAATACTATGAAATACTGTTTCAGTGTAATTCATTAACTTAGCACTACCACTAAATAAAACTCAGATTAAAAATGTGGTCTGATAGAATAAGCATTGGAAATTTAAACAAATCAAAAATATATTAATATAACTGCACATATAGACCAAGTAAAAAAATATTAAAAGGTTACATGTGATTATTTTAATAAAACAGTTATAAAGCACTTCCCAACATGTCCATTAGCATGAGAAGAAGAAAAAAGACACGGAGTTTTCCGATTTTAAAACATCTTTATTGATTAACAAGTAATAATAAAACATTTTTGAGAAGCAGGATATTGTCATGTAAAAAAAAAATTAATTCAAAATATCTCTCCTCCTCTCTTGATCATCCTAGAAAACAAAGAAGGAACAAGTTAAAAGATCTTTCAGCTTTACAACTACTCTCCTAAAAACAAACCTCTATTCCTTTTCTTTTTTCATTTAAAAAACCAACTTCAAGTGTTTAAGAAAGAAGTGTTAAACAGACTGTACTTGGCAGGGACTTTATAGTACAGCTATTTCTACAACGTAGAAGTGGTTACAACTATCCTCAATTGAAAATGTAATTTTCACTGGATTTCCAGAATTAAGGAGAAGAGAACTCAACCTCATATAGGGCTCTACCATGCTTATGAATTTTATCGATAAAATACCAGGCCACTTAGTACTAATTACACACACTTCATCATCTTACATATTGTCTTAAGTAAGGAAGGCATTTTAGAAGGCACTTACCAAAATCAAAGATCAGATAGAAAAAAAGTGTTGTTCTTCATTCTTGTAAATGTTTTAAGACAGTAATTGCTGCCAGCAGCAGGGAAGAAGCCCGTAATTTTTCACACAAACACTCATCTGTAGAGAGGGCACTTGATTTTCTGGACCACCTGTGAACCTGTACCAGGATCCCTGTGATTCGTGCTCATGACAGAGCACTTAATTGTCCCATGCAGTCAAGTATCATCTTCCAAGCAGGATGTGTTTTCATACGGCTACAATCAGTAATCTTGCACAGCCTGCTTCACCGACTGCAACTGTGGGCCATCACCGATAACACTTTTGCTAGAGCAACCACAGAGCAACCCCCCCAAATCACAGCAGCCACTGCGGTGATAGTCTGTTTTTTTCTGAAGTTAAAGCTCTCACTGGTTTCACTGAAAGCTCTGAGGGCAGGAGAGAGGCAAAGGGACTATCTATTTACTACATTTAAGACAGTAAAAAATTCTTGTATAAAGTGGAGACAATCTCTAGAAGCTGCTACAAGACTGATGTCATTCTAACTTCCAGCCGAGTTCGAACGACGTGTCGTGTACGAGTCACTTGTCGTATACAATCCACAAAAACTTTGCTTATGCTTCTGCTATCCTAATTATTTTTTTGAGATTCTCACAGGAAATTATAAACCTTCAAATAATCTGCTATGGAAATAATGCAAAAATTCCCCAAACCAACAAAACAACAACAACAAAACCAGACCATTTTATTAAAATCAAGTATCTTTGAGCAAAATGCTGATAAATTCCTGATTGTTGTGAATACTTAGGAGTACAGGGTAGCAAGTCTATTTTTCTAACATTTTTACACAAATGCATGCTAGTAGTAGAAATTTTATATTTACAATTAAGAAAATAGTAATTTTACGTTTCCCTTTAAAATAGGACCATAGCATTAACGAAGTATCTAGTTCCACTACTCAAACAAAATGAGATCTTTGGGGTTTTTAAGTCAAAGAAATAGTTGTTTGCAATGAATTTTCTAACAACCACCATAGTAATGTGCTTCAACACCAACCTGATATTGCCACTAGCTGAGAAGAGAATTCAGCCTGCACGCACACTCATTCTTTAGCCTCCCTTGAGGAGAAGGCCAGCGAGTGGACTGTCAGCAAACATACACTGGGACTGAAGGGTTTGTGATACACACCGATACCTACCGATTTAATTTGCAAGTCCCTGAGCCCTGAGACAATACTGAGACAGAATCACCTTCTAGAAGATCATTTGGAAAAATCAGATTTTTTCCCATCTTTTCTGAAAGAACTGCTTAAGGAAAACTTACCCAATAAGATCAAGGAGACAGGATTCATCATCGTCATCATCCATGACAACTAGAACAAAAAGAGAGACAATGAATATTTGCTACGTATTGTTTTCAACAATAAAATCAATTTATACTATTTCAACGATATTTCTCCAACAATTTATGAAGTTGACGATGTCTACTATCGGCAAAGATCTTAAATAAACCTGCACCTTCTACAGAGGTCCACTAATTTATCTCAAAATCAAAGTCCCTCTCATGTAATGATACATAAAATCCCATGCAATGTTCTACCATTTCGGTTTGATTTTTTTTTAGAATTTTATATTGGTGAAAGACAAATGATTAACCGAACTGATTAAACAGAACTTCTATGACTTAAAAAAGTAGTAAAAAAAACCTAAATGCAAAAACACTGAACGCAATCTCAAGACCCCAATAAAAATGCTTCTGTTGTAATTTACTCCCAGCTAACCCAAATGAGTGAATAACCTACAGAATCTACAGGATTGTTACAAATTAGTGTCTCTAATACTGATGAGCCAAAAAAGTAACTAAATTTAGGTCAGCATCTGACAGCGCTGTTGCAGGCTATAACTAAAACTATATAAAGCACTAAAAAGAATACTATTTTCTAGCACACCTTTCTTAGCTATTGCTAGTGACAACATGGCCACTTCCATTTTCTCCTCAAGAATACCCAAAAGTGTACTGAAAAAACTTGTGATTAACAGTAGAGTCCTGACAATCCTTTTACCAATGGGTTGGGAATTCATTTGCGTCAGCCACGCTGAATGTAAGCATCCATTCACTGGGTGCAGAGCATTTTTGGCCTCACAGTACCACAACAAGCAGCACACTTACACACTGCCTGCTCGGTCAGGTGCTGCCTGTACCAAACACATTCCATCACCCTCTCCTGTTCCGTCGAAGCTTCTGTTTGCATACCCTGGTTCTCCTGCTCACTGTAACTCTCAGAATGTCACCTCAGACTGTACCTTCTCCCTTTCCCCTGTCAGTAACTCCCAGGACCACCTTATTCTCCCTTTTTCTCTCTATAAAGACCCCATTAAATCCACCTGTTCAATGATCAACTGATGCTAGCATTTCCTAAACCTCTTGGTTCCCTGGCTTCCATTTAGTTACCCGGTCTCATCTTGACAGTACCTTCTAATCACAAAGTGATCACTCTGCATTCCACGTTTGTTTTTCCTCAAATTTCCTTAAAAATGCCTGCTATCACTCTCAAATTCATTAATACCGTTTTGGCTTTAATTCATTTTGCTCTCTCTCATCCTGCCAAACATAAACTCTCCCTGACCACATGAGGCTCTCCCTCATACAGGTCTCCATAATGACCAAGACAATGAAGGGGCTGGAGCAATTGTTACAGCATGAGGCCGAGAGCACCAGAACTGTTCCACCTGGGGAACAGAAGGCTATGAAGGAATCTTAGCCATGTGTATAAATACCTGGTGGAAGGGTGAAAAAAAGGCTGAGCCAAACTCTTCTCAGTGGTATCCAGTGAATGAATCATAGAACCATAGAAAGTTAGGGGTTGGAAGGGACCTCTAGAGATCATCTAGTCCAAATTGCCTGCCAGAGCAGGATCCCCTAGGGCAGCCACACAGGAACACATCCAGGTGGGTTTTGAAAGTCTCCAGAGAAGGAAACTCCACAACCCCTCTGGGCAGCCTGTACCAGGGCTCTGTCACCCTCACAGTGAAGAAATTTCTCCTCATGTTGAGGTGGAACTTCCCATGTTCTAACTTAAACTCATTATTTCTTGTTCTATTGCTGGGTACCACTGAGAAGAGATTGTCTCCTTCCCCTTGAGACCCACTCCTCAGATATTTATATATGTTAAGATCCCCTCTCAGCCATCTGAACAAGAGGCAAGAGACACAAATCAAAACAGAAGAGAACAGATTTATCTTAACATAAGAATTTATTTTTTTTTACCTCCGAGGGTAGTCAAATACCAGCACAAGCTTCCAGCAAGGTTATGGGCTATCAATCCTTAGAGATATCCAGAATTCAGCTCGACAGAGCCCTGAGCAGCCTGCTTGGGCTGAGCCTGCTGCAAGCAAGGCGCTGGATGAGGTGATCTGCAGACATCCTTTCCCACCTCAGCTGTCCTGTGATTCTGTATCCTCTTTCCTGAAATTCTTACATACTTCACTGATTCTGAAACTGGTTTACACTTTAGACTAGCAGAGTCTATATGTCCTCTATACCAGACAGCCTCGTTCAGATTTTTTCTTGTATTTCCTACATTTTAGCCTACAGCAAGGGTGAGGGAGAACCAGAGCATACCTCACTATAAGGATCTCTCAGTATCACCTCTTTGGGAGAGCAGAAAAATACAGAGAACTACCTCAAACGTTGTCAAAATCAGCATTCATGAGGCTATTACACATCTTAAGGAACATAATTTCTTCCATGATTTGGTATTACATCTGCTCACTGCTGCATGCAGCCACCGGCACGAGGACTGATCTTGCAATTTAACGCTAAGCAAAAACATGACATCTTATGACATCACAAAAGTTAAATGGAAATATGCACTGGTAAGAACAAATTAATACATGATTAGCATTCTATTTTAACTGCACAGAGCTCTTACTTCCTCTACCAGCTAAACAGTATATCCATCTCTCGAGCAAGGTTTCAAAGACTGCTAGCTGACCAAATGTAAAAATCAGCTTTATCGAAAGTCAGCATGATCCTTGTTTTCACACTGCATGACTACTTTTGAAAATGCCACGCCACGTGTCTATGGCAATACTGACACTTATTTCAACAAAATAAAATGTCTTTGCTTTACCAAATCAAATATTCTCTGTGATTAGATACAACATTATGAAAAATTACCAGACAAAACTTTATTTTATCAGTACTCCCACAGGTATTAAAACTACTTACTCAAATCAGACCAATTTGGTAAGTTCACTGAATTCTTAAAAACCTGCATATAGTTATCAGAAAGAAAACAAACTGCATGAAAACACTGAGAGAAACTCTTCTGTATTCTTCAACGCATATTATTCACTATTCAGTCCTTTAGCTGAACATGGTTGACTTTATTAGAAAAAAGTTTGTTTTTTCAAACATAATACAAGAAAAATCTACCCAACACACTGTAAACTCCTACCAGTTTACAACAGACATTAAACCCCAAAGAAAGCAGCTAGGGTTTTGCTAAACAACAAGAATCACAATCAGTCCCCACCAGAAGCACATCTTCCTAACAAGCTTTAACAACATTCTTGGCATCACTAGCAGAAAAAGACATATTATGTCCCTTTTTTTTCTGTTTGTTTGTTTAATACTGGGTAATCAAAGGGCTAATCCTATAAAAGCACTGCCAAGTTTTTATACAGCTGATCAACGTACCATCACAGAGCCACAAACACACCTATCACACACAGCTCTTGCTGCAGTCAAAAGTTGTTTGGATCAGCATCTGCAGCCTAAAGGGGCTACGTGCTCCCACACCTTGAAAAATGCAAATAAGGCACACACAGATCGTCACCATCGCAATATCCCCACAAGTCATGGCTGGGTAACACTGCACTAACATGCTGGCGCACAGGACAAACACACAGTTTAAGAGCACACGCAGGGGTATGTGGTGTGTGAAAGAACAATCAAGATCACAACCAAGCCACAAACCCATCTGTTTAGACTAAATTCTGTTCCTGTTTCACCACACATACCCAAGATCTATATCACCATGCAACTGAGGGTTTAAATCCCTTTAACTGATGCAGATTTTCAGTGAGGATCAGTGTTCTGTTAACTGCCTGCCAGCAGCCGCGGAAGTGCACAATTACACTGAGTCATTGCACGCCCATAAGCAACTACTCAGCTGGTCTACTTAGAAAAGAGGGTAACTTTAGCAACACGACCTTGACATATATGATCATATTAAAGCGTATTAATAACAAATGTGAGTCTGTCCTGTGAAAAAATCCTAACACATTTTCTACAGAACGAATTGTAGAGAAGTTTGCTGTTTTTCCTTGACAACTCTCTTTTCAGATTTTGTATACACAAGTTTACAAACTCTGTCCTCCTCACTGCTTGTTAACACACAGTGGGCCAAATCAATTACTGATGTGTGAAATGGGTATAAACCATATTAAGCCAAGACAGTTTGAACATAAAACTCAGCACAATGAGTGGAATTAGAGGATTAGAGCTACGTAGCCTAGACCAGTGGTCTCCCAAGTGGGGTGCGTGCAATACACTCCACTGAGGTGCAGGAAATAAACATCAGAACTTTAGTAGTACGTGCATATAATTTATAAACACACATATATTGCGGGTGCATGCTGAAGAAACTTCTACCATTCACAGCGTACAAGCAAAAAGATTTGGAGATCAGTGGCCAAAACTCTTCACAGAATCACAGAATGTTAGGGATTGGAAGGGACCTCGAAAGATCATCAAGTCCAATCCCCCTGCCAGAGCAGGAACGCCTAGATTATGCTACACAGGAGCGTGTCCAGGTGGGTCTTGAATGTCTCCAGAGAAGGAGACTCCACAACCTCTCTGGGCAGCCTGTTCCAGTGTTCCGTCACCCTCACTGAGAAGAAGTTTCTTCTCGAGTTTAAGTGGAACCTCTTATGTTCCAGTTTCAGCCCATTACCCCTTGTCCTATCATTGGTTGTCACCAAGAAGAGCCTGGCTCCATCCTCATGACACTCACCCTTGATATATTTGTAAACATTAATGAGGTCATCCCTCAGGCTCCTCTTCTCCAAACTAAAGAGCCCCAGCTCCCTCAACCTTTTCTCACAAGGGAGATGCTCCACTCCCTTAATCATCCTAGTTGCCCTGTGCTGGACTCTCTCCAGCAGTTCCCTGTCTTTCTTGAACTGAGGGGCCCAGAACTGGACTCTTAAAGATCAACTCACTTCTGTATTTGGATCAGTTGATAGGGGCTTCAGCCTGTGGGCAAGGGGTGTGGGTGCAGGCTCCAGGTGAGGCTTGTCTCCCAGACAGGGCCCATCAGTGCACCCAGGGCCCTGGCCAGAGCCTACACTAGAGACAGCTGGGAGAAAATACTCATTGGGAAGATTCATATGGTCTGTTGGAGAGCTATTACCATGTAGCCTAACAAATATCTAGATATCAACACTGTTCTACAGTTAAAAAAAAAAAAAAAAAAAAAAAAATCAGAAAAAAAATATCATCTGTTCATCATAAGTAGACCAAATTCATCCCTGCTGGTGCATCGAATTTACAAAGGGCCATCCTTACTAATTAGTCACAACCCAGCACAGCACAGATATTCCCTGTGACTTACTATTAGCAAAGCCTCCACTGTTGCATTTCACAGACTTGCTACTGCACTGGTGAACTCAGTATATACTTTGACTTGGGTCACACGTTGCTGCATATTGCTTCACTGCCTACCCCTTTTGGGAAATAACCAGAGTTCCCATTATCTCACACTTCCAAACAGAATATAAGAGAAGGTGAAAGCACTAAAACTGACAAGGAAATCCCAGCTATGCAGGCCAAGCCCCTAGGGGACTGTTACTACTTGGCCTTAAAGCCTCTGCCTGCCTTTCAATGCTCTCACCTGCTACAGAGCAAAGACCAACAACGAGGAGGAGAATAGTCCCGTGGCCCTCTTGCCCACTTTTCCCCCAGTTAGGTCGAGATTTTGAACAGTTGCCTGTAACAGAAAATTGACCTGACAAATTACACTGATCTGTTTCAACTTGGATTAGCTTCTTGATTTGGTTCTGGCTTGCCACAGGGCTACAAGAGTGCTGAGTGCCAGCACAAGAGAGGGAACAGAAATGAAGGAGCTGGGCAGTTGGGTATGGGGGAAGGCAGCAGAGCTTCAGCCGGCTTAAAGCCACTGTCGAGTTGCAGCCACACACGTGCAGTTGATACCGGCAGCGTTCTTGCGTTAGCTGCAGTGCAGCAGCAGAGCGAAGGAAGCAATTATTCCCCTCTACTCAGCACTTGGAGCTTCCATCTGAAATACTGTGTCCAGTTGTGCCACACGTCCACACCTCCTGCTTTAAAGAAATACAGAAAAACCTGAAAAGAGCCCAGCAGAGTGTCAATGAAGTCCTGCAGACACAGGACATCAGAAAGTCTGAAGGAACGGTATTTCTTCAGCCTGGACAAGAGAAGGCTCAGCAAGGAGCTACCTGCAGTCCGCCACTAGTTACAAAGAGTATGAAGATGAAGGGAGCCTGCCTCTTCTCATCCGCGTGCAGCAAGACACAAGGCAACAGCCAAAATACGCACCACAGGATACAAGGAAAAAATTTATGAACAAGAATGCTCAAGCAAGAGGGTGGAATCACCCTCTTTGGATGTTATTTGGCCCTGTCCCTTGCAGAACTAGCTTCAATGTTAGGAGAACAGGGCCATCCGAGTTTTGAAAATTTTCAGTCGTCTTTACCAGCTTGTATTTTTTAAGCACCATGCTACAAATTCACAGTGTCATGCCACACAAACCCAGTCTACAACCCGCAAATTCATTTAAATTGTGCTTGCCTGGAAACAATTCAGTTATTCATACATGCTTCATATATTGCACATCGTTTTTACAGCTTAAAGTATGGGAGTATTGAAAACTACTCTAAATATTGGATTTTAAATTCAAATTATATTTAAGCTTATCACAAAAGCATTACTTGCCTTTCTCAAAGTAATTTATATTCTTATACAATCTCAGTATGTAACTTCAGACACAAAGCAGTAAAATGTTACTTTCATTTTTTGTAAGAAGCCTAAGACAGTGGCTAGTTGAGAAAAGAAACATTTAAGAGCAGTAATTTCCAAAACTGCAATATCATCAACAACAAGACTTGCTAAGCCACAAGTAAATAAATTTACCTGCTAAACCACTGTAAAAATCTATAGACTCCTAACTTCTGTGCAATCACATAGGATCAATTCCTGACTGGCAGCATGTTGGCCCATGACTTCCAAGAATGAACACTGACCTTTGGAAATCAATGCTTTAAAATAAGGAAATCACAACTGTAGTTGCAGCTTTATAGTGGGAGATAATCAAACTTGCATCCAGTAATGTACATAGCACCTGAAGCAACTACTGTTAGAGTTATGAGATATGCCAACTAATCCTTACAAGCTCTGTAAAACTTTCTACAAATCCACTCAGCAGGAACTCTGATGACACCCATCAGGCTTTATAATGGATCTGAGCCACCAAATCTTCAGTACTGTTCTGCTGCTCTACACCATTCTCCAGAATTTTAGTCTACGATCCCAAAACATTAATAGCAACTTCGCTCTGGAATATCTGAAGGAATACATTGTCACTATAACAATAAACATCAGAACAATAAAAACAGAAGACATCAAATCTACTGTGTAATCGTCACTGTACAGAATGGTATTACAGTGAACTGAGTGCACTACACCCACTATATGACATTTTTAACTCATCCTTTTTGAATACAGATATAAGGTGACTCAACTCAATACAAGCATCCATCCCTTGTTAAAGTACATCAAAAAATCACAGCAGTACTAAGTGATTCCATGCTGACTGCAAAGGCAAAATGCCCAGAGCTGAAGTCCTTCCCTCACACAAATTTCAACTCCCATTAATTTTCACAGTGCTAGTATTCTGCTTGGTGTTTCTGAACTAGGGGGAAAAAAAAAATATGCCATTTTACCACATATTAGGTAATGCATATCATTGACGGTTGGACTAGATGATCTGAAGAGGTCCTTTCCAACCTTAATGATTCTATGATTTAAGCAGTACGCACACCAGGTTGCTAAGGTGCCATAACTACTACCTCACTTACACTGCCAGTTCTCTCTCAGGTTCCACGCAGGCAGCCTTGGATTCACTGAAGGTAACTGACCTAAGACAGGAACAATGCGACCTCATTTGCATTCTCTGCAACAAAGCAGTGTAAGAAGGGAGTATAAACTCAAACCCTTACTACCATATATTTTATTCTTACATTTCAAATCCATGCTATTTTGAGCAATTCAGTATCTGAGAAACTGGACCGTTTTACATTCCTGTAACTAACCAAGTGTGTGTTTTACGATCAGCTTAACAGATGCTCACCACATCAAGCCCTTTATTTTCAAGAAACTGATTTTTACATAGTATAAAAAACAAGTACTAAGAGGTATTTCCACCTCCTCCCTCTCTCATTGTAAAAAATCACGTGCAGCAGAATAATGACACAGTATTCAACGGAAGAGGTAAATATTGAAAAACTTCACTGCGATCAATTTTACTCGGGCAAAAATACATAAGGCATAATTACCGAAAGTTGTCATTTCAGGACAACGGGAGTAAGGAAGGAAAATTCATTTTTAAAATGCACTTTGTAAACACAAGGATTTAACTACTCACTTGTAAAGCATGCTCTTCTTATATTCCACAATAAGTAACCATTCCTTAAGAATATATACTTCTAAGTAATAATTAAAGCTGTTCTAGAGTAAGTCTCTCTGCCTCATTCCCTTTTCTCTTCCCGTTTAGGAGGGGGAAGAGGGGGTTAGAGAGCGTCTGTCCGCGTTAGTGGCCGGCCCAGCCCTAACCCACGACAGATAAGAATTTATATTTCTAAGTAATCTACAAAAAGTTGCACAATCTACCAGGAATTGTGCTCTGAACAAGAGCTAACGAATTATGAAATCTGGGATTCTAACCTAGTAATGGTGCAATATACAAGTGTGAACTCTATATAGGAAAATGTTTTCATTCCAAGATTCTAAACTTGAGTAGTACTTTCTGAAATTAGCTGTGGAACTTAATCTAGTCATCTCTATTTCAAAGATCTCTGTATGCAACAGGGTACAAGAAGAAATTTGAGGTTTTAAATATCCAGAAAAATTATGCAAAACCTCTCTCTAAAAAAGACAACTCTGAAAAACAGGGACTACTCAGGAGTCAGATAAATAGCAATAAGAAACACAGAAGTGCTACCTCTCATTAATTCCTAGGCACAACACTACACATCTTCAGAGTTTCTAAGATCTGGCAGGAGATGAATACCTAAGAGGACAGGCAGGGTCTTTACACAATTATCAAGTACCAGCTCCACATACAGAAGGGTAAACCAAACCTACACATGAAAGCACTAATAACCTGCAATAGGTTGTTTATCCAATTCTCAAATTTTATTTCCCTTTAATGCACAACCAGGAAAAAAAAAAAAAAAAGTCGTCTTCATCTGAGTTTGGTACATGTGGTAACTTACCAAGCTTCTAAAAGCTACAGTGAGATTTTAGTATCTTAAGGAAAAGAAAGAAAATGTGCAGTTCAGTTGTTAACAGTACATACAGCAGCGAAGATTAATCTAGTTACAGTCAAGCACACCAAGTGGGTACGTGAACCCCCAGTGCAACTCTCTAAAACCTGGTTTCCCTCAGACATCCATATTCAGCATCAAATTTCTAATTTATTCAATACAAGCTTTTCCTACCGCATCCAGAGCTGCTCTTGGCAACACTAAAATCTTGACAGGACTTTCATCTGGAAACAGGTATGTTTAATTTTTATTTTTTTTAAACCAGAGTTACTGGCAACTTGGAGGTCAGGATGCTTTACCTACACCGTGAGATTCACCAACCTGAACGCTCGGCTCAGCCCATCGGCCCAGCAGTAACGATTCTCATCGCTATGCTATGGCCTGTTTTGGGCTCTGTCTCCTAAGCTGCTCCACTGCACACACATCAGGAATCTCATTAAGTATAAAACATTTAGAAAAGTCCTGGTTTCATCCTGAAGAGGAAAAGAAGGGGCGTAATCTCAACAGTACCTTAATAAAAAAAATGTTCGCCTGCCAAAAGGACATTAGATGCTCGAGTATTTCTAAAAACTACCATATGCAATAACGCACGCTATTAGCACAGATTTTTTGTGCAACACAAAAAATTCAAGAAACATTGATTCAGTTCTTCAGGTGTTTTTACCATGTTTCTACTAGAGAGTACCTGTGCATCACGCTTCCCACTCTGTGCATACAATTTCCAAATATTCTGAAAAAACTTACAGTCCCAGAACATAACCTCCTTATGATTATTTCTCAACTGATTTATAAACCAATACCCAAATAATATCTTTTAGTTGCCACTCTAGTTCACACCAGTTTAAAAAAAAAAAAAAAAAAAAAAGAACAAAACTAGTTACTTTGTCACAGGCATGGTTCCCACAAACTAGTTACTAGCTAACAACTGCCAATAATCAAACCTGAATGGAGATTTATATTCCTTGAAATTATTTCAAGTTTAGGAAATCAACTGAAATTTGAAACATAATGGATTGACAGATAAGTAATGAACTCAGCAGGGCAGTCCATATTAGTACTCCTAAAAACCAGACTGAAAATCCTCCATACTGCCAATCTTGTCCATGTTGAAGGCAATGCCTTGCTGAGACAATGGAGATTTTGCTACCTATTTTAGTGATGCCAAGGTATTTTCTCTAGTTGACACATCTCAGTGAACTCAAGCTTCAACACCAGATCCTGAAATTCCACACTCCAAGTTCACAGTAGAAGTACTGCAAGTTCCACCTGAGACAAGGCCTAAGATCAGCCCTTATAAAAACGATCAGTCTCTTGCAACGAAGTGAAAACTGTTTCCTGAACTCTCCTCTCTTCACCTCATCAGGCTTTCTTGATACCTTCAATGAAATAAAGGTTATTAAGTTTTGACAGTGATTTGCCTACTCTGTTTCTTTTCCTTCTGGTAGCATTCCCTCACTCAAAGCAACATCTGAAGTAGCTCTAGAACTTTTTAGAACTAATATAAGAAAATAAAGCCATAAAAAACTTGATAGACTATTTGTGCTACATAATCATGTTAACTTTTATTGCCTAAAACCTCAGCGATTCTCAAATAAACCAAAAATAGTAGACATAGGTACTGCTTATTCCAACTTCCAGAAGAGAACAGCTGCAGGTCACAATGAATGTCAGAATAGTTTATTAACCTTGCTTCTGTTCCTCCACTACAGGAAAGCAAAACACGCTTGTTTTCGTAGACAACTCCCATGCCCATGGCTGGAATGGGTATGTCACCATTAAGGAAGAAAAAAAAATAAAAATAAAACCCCACAATCATGCATTTCAGGCACGTATGTGGCTTATTCCAGCAGAACTGCTTGGAAGAAATTATGCCAACTCTCTACACAGAACAAACTACATTATCAAAGGGGCTTTTATGCCTGGACTATATCTATTACTCAGACCAGGATGACACACTTTCACGCTCTCACTGCTGCATCTACGCTAAAAAGCACCAGCCATTAGACCTATCACGAGCCTAATGCAGCATGAAAAGGCATGATCGTTGACCATTAGAGCCACATTATAAAACCTAACTGCAGTTAGCCAGCTCCAGCTTTGTTGGAACTGATATGGAAGTATAACAGCAAAAATCTTAAAATACAGCTAGAGAGTACAATGAATGCCCAAGCAGCACACCAACACGTTCCCGCCTGCGAAGCTCTTCAACTTCACGCTACAGGAGCACCTTTGCTGCAAAACCTTAATAGATACAGAAAGGGTCCTTGGAGGAAATTGAAAATGCAGCTTATATTAGCAAGACGGCTATTTTTCCTCTCTGTACAATTAAACTACATACATAAACTCTCCTGGAAAAGAACACGTAGGGGGAGGCAGGAAAACTGCACATCCAGAAGGTCACGCAACTATTTAGCTGCAGTAGAACCATCTCTGTCAAGGGTACAACCACACAGCACCGGCCTCACCTACGGCAACATACGCATGTACGGAGAGTATTATCAGCTCAGTAATGCCAGTGAAATTGCAAGGGCTTGAAGTATGATCAAAATAACACACGAATCACATCCTAGTGCGTAAGCTAAGGTGAACCAATGAAAGCAAAACTGGGGTGAGCTTCTGCACTCCTCCAGCAACCTAAACAAGCTGCGCCAAATAACAAAGCACACTTGCAACAACAGCAAAACAAACTTTTAAGTCTGACACAGCTAAAGAAATGCATCTAAAAATATCTAGTATATTTAAATGCTACCTGACAAAGATCTCGAGAATACCTTTGGTTCTAATGCAAGCAGGTCAGAGAGTGTATGTAGTCACTTGGCAAGTATTATGCCCTGAGAGAATATAAACTGGTCACTTTCATCCCGGTTTTGTCACTTCTTCGTTATTTTCATAAATTAATGAAGAAATCCACACACAGTATGCAAGATGTTAGTGGTTACTGAGAGACTTTATTGTATAAAAATATATTATCCCTTAAAAAATTGTCTTGATCCCAAAACTCTTAACGAAAATGCAAAATAGTAATTTCAAGAACGAATGAATCTCATGAAACAATCTGATTTCTGAAATATGTGAATACTGTACTCCACACTTTAAAGAATTAAAATTCTAGCAGGTGTATTGTTTAAAAAGTTAAAATGTTAACAAGGTTGTTCCCGTGAAAGTCTTTAGAAAAGAGGGTTTATATCCAAACAAGTTTTTCAGTCTACTCCAAGCAATGAATATGTGTATTTCACAAGAAATACCATTTAAAACCTTTCAACACCAACAGTCAAAGAACTGAATGTCTTAAAATTAATCCCAAACTTAGGGAAAAAAAAAAATATCTCCCACTTCAGGAACAAGCAAGAGGCATGGGGAAGCCCCCTCTGATCTGTCTAAAAGCATAAAACAACTAAGCAAGCATTCCACACTCCTCAGCGGGCACAGCATGAGTCGGTCTGGCAGCATACTTGCTGTTCCTGAATACAGATGTTGTTGGTATTCAACTCAAGCCTCATAAGCACTGATCAGATTACAGAGAAACATTACAAAAAAAAAGATTTGATCAAAAAAACAGGCTACCATTTTCAACACTGTCCTTAAAGAACAGCACCAGAGCAAAATTTTAAAAGCATACTAATTCGAGTAAGTCGGAAGAGAAAAAAAAGGTCTGTTTCCTGTGAATCATAAGGCAGTGATGATAAAACTTGAAAATATGCTAATCTCCTCCTCAGGAAAGTTACCAAGAGAGTAATAGCAACAAAATTATGTATCTACCCACGAATTAGCAGCTCTTCAAAGATTACTTTGCCCTATGTGCTGCAAGAGAGCATTTTTTAAAAGTGATTTCTTTGTTAACATGTATTTTTTTGGTCATCATTCTGCAGAAGAGGACATTCTTTCGAATCTTTCCTCTTCCTACGCTCTGGAATGCATCTCATGTCAAAAAACATGTAATTTAGAGACACAAAGACACGTTCTGTCACAGGCTTTGAGGTGTGAGCACGGGCCCCTCAGAATCAAGGCAGTTGAATCACAGAATTGGGACCTCAAAAGCTCATCTAGTCCAACTCCCCTGCCAGAGCAGGGTCACCTCCCGGGGGCCGCGATTCAGTAGTCGGGGGGGAAGCCTGAGGAGGCAGCGACTCGGGCGCAACAATCTTGGCGAGGCCCTTCCCGAAAAGGCCCCCAACAGCCCACCCTTTGTGCTCCCCTGCGCACACACACACACACACGCAGAGACAACAGTCCTCCACCTCTCTCTCTCCCCAAAGCACACACACAAGAAACTCTTAACAGGAATTTCTTAAAGAAAGCGAAAGGCATAAAAAAGCCAGCCGCTTCTAGCGAAGAGCAATCTCGGGGCCAAAGACAGAAAATGAGACACATCCTCAGCCGGGCGCGACGGCAACGCCCCACACGGCGCGGCGGCAGAAAGGGAACTTAAAATGGCGCCCGTGGGGGAGGAGAGTCGGGACGAAACTGCGCAACAAACGCTGGCAGGGAGCCAGGCAGCGCCATCTTCCCCGCTCGCTTCCCCCCACTCGCACCCGAGAGCCGCACGGCAAACGCTGCCCGCCGAACCCGAGCACGGCTCGGAGCCACCTCCGGAGGGACCCGTTCTCCCCTTCTCCTTCGAATCCGGCTTCGTTCCGAGCCGCCGAGGGGGGGAGAAGCGGGGAGCAGGGACGTGGGGAGCGGCAAAGGCCTCTGCGTCTCTTACCTTCCCCCACGCGTTATTTAGGAACAGTTCTAAGTAAATACAAACGTGCGTAGTTTTAACTTTGCCCCTTTCTTAACATCACTACATCTGCTTTCCCCCATGATCTCCCACGTCAATTTTGCAATTAATGGCAAAAATAAATTACAAATTCAGTACTGAAGCATAACCCAGTAAACGTCGAGAATTTCAGGGAAAAAAAAAAAAAAACAAACCCAAACCCACCCTCCACAACCGAACTACACTTAAAAAAACCCCTCTTTTCTGAAACATTGTTGCTTTTACGGAAAATTATTTCAGCAGCACAAAGGGGTCAGATTCACATCCACTCTACAGCGAAGCCAAACGAGTTACTCCAGAAAAAGATGGGTTTATTGTTATGGGTTGGTTTGTTTTTTCATTAAAAAAAAAAAAAAAAGACGCATTACAGTTAAATATTCTCTCTCCAAAAGGAAAAAAAAAAATATCCCCAGAGCTGAAAACTTGGTCCCGAAAAGAAGGAAAAAAGCGCATTAACCCAAACCTACCGCCCGAGCATTTTGCGCACCCACAAAAAGCAGCACCGCTTCCATTCCTTCGTTAAAAGCAGTAGGCACGGAGCAATTCAGAGGAAATTGCAAATAAAGAACCAAACAAATCAAATCAACTCCGGTGGCGACACCGAAAACGAGGAAACGAGTAAAAAATAAATCCCCAGAAGGCACAAATCTGAGACACAAGCTCAAAGAAGTGACAAGATTAAGGTGGTGGCGAGTGGACGGGGGAAAAGAAAAAATCAAGCCAGGAGCGAAAAAGGAAAAAAGAAAAGAAAAATCCTTCCCGGCTCCACAGCCGGGAGAGAGACGAAGTGTCTCCATTTTCCCGACGAGGAGGAAGAAAGAGTGTTTCACAGACCACAGAGCTTTAGAGAAAAGCAAAGAAACGAGGGGGGAAAAAAAAGAGGGAGGAGATTTGAAAAGATTATTTTTCTTTCTCCCTCACACACTCTCTCTATCCCCCTCTCTCCCTCTCACTCTCTCTCTCACACTCACACATACACACACACACACACACTCTCTCCCTCCTCTCCTCTTTCCATCCCTCTCTCGATGGCCATCAAGGGGGCGGAAAATAAAAAAAAAAAAAGACAACAACAACAACTAATTTTAAACCGGCTCAATCAATGAGTCATTAAAAGAGATTTTTCTTCCCTCCTCTCCTGAATTTGCATGGCATCAGCAAGGAAAAAAAAAAAAAAAAACCCACCCCAAACCTCTCCCCTCTCTGCAGCTATCAGCCTGGACCTGAAACCTTATCTCTCCCTTCTACCCCCCCCCCCCCGCCTTTATTTTAAGAAACAACTTTTTTTTTTTTTTTTTTAAGTGCCCTCAGCAGCCACCACCACCAGCCTCGCGGAAAAAAAAAATAAAAAAATATATAGTTCATTTCCATGTGAATCCACATCTGCCCAAACAACAGCCACCCACAAAATATCCCTCTTCTTCCTCCTCGTCTCCCCTCTCGCTCGCTCTCTCTCTAGATATATATTTATATACATAGCCCCAGAGCCAATAGCTCTCTGGGCTGAAACCTAATATCCTGGTTTTGGCAACTCCTGGTTGTTAATTTGCTCCTCTTTCTTTTCTGTCTGTCTGGAGATAGATTTCCCCCCTCTCTTTTCCCTCCCCGAAGGAAGGGAGGAAGGAGGTTGTGTGTTTTTTTTTTCCTTGAAATTTTTATCACAAAATTATAATACACTCAAAGGGAAACTCACCGTCATGAAAAAGCAGTGCCTTGTCAACGGGGTTTCTTCGCCATCACATCAGGGGCTGGCAGTGTAAGAGAGAGAGAGGGAGAGCGAGAGAGCGAGGGAGGGAGGGGGGAGAGAGCGAGCGAGCCAGCGAGAGAGGGGGAAAGAGAAAGAGAGACGAGAGCCGAGACCGGCACCGCACCGCCGCGCAGCACAGCACCCAGCAGCCCCGCACAGCACCCAGCAGCCCAGCCCGGCACCGCACGGCACGGCACCACCGCACCGCGCAGCCCCGCACCGCGCCCCGCCGCCGGGGCCCGGCCGCTCCGCGCCGCGCCGCTCCGCTCCGCCGGGAGACAATTGCCGCAGCACCGGCGGCCCGGGCACACACACGCACACCGCCGCCCTGACACGATCATGAGTTCCCCAGCTCCGAGGCCGCCGGCCTCGCTTCGCGGGGTCTTTTTTGCTTTTATACAGTCAGTCCCTTTAAAAAGTTTAGCTCCTTTTTTTTTTTCTTTTTCTTTTTCTTTTTTTTTTTTTTATTTGGAGAAAGCTGGCAAATCTCAACGCGCCCGAGATGTTTGCTTTCGGTTAAAAGTTGTGGGTTACGGAAAAGTCCAAAAAAACAAATAAACAAGCGTTTCCCACTGAAAACATTAACAGCTTGGGCGACTTCCTTCATGTTAGAAGTTGTAAACCACAACGCGCTTGGGCTGGGTGGGCAGGGGGGGTCCCAGAAAAATAAATGCAAGGTCACCTTGAAAAAGGTAAGATTTGATCCTCTTGGGAGTTGCAATGTTTTGAGTATTTTTAGATACATTATCACCACCTTTGGTGGAAACAAACAACGGGAATTTCAGCTGCTTAAAAGAAGTTCTGGGTAACAAGCTAATCTGGAGTCACAGGCTTAAAAGCACTGAGAGCTCATTGATGCAATCCTACTCTTTATTTCACTTAAAAGCGCTCCTGTAATTTCGTTCAAAAAACGTTTTGGTTATACAGAACTAATTGGACCTAAACTCACTTTATCCATTAGAAATATAATTTACAATTCTTTATTCAGACGATTCAGAGAAGCCTAGTTTATTTAAAACAAAGCCATTTTGATTGAAAAGTGGTTCTTAGTATGTAGACATATGCATAGTGACGCTTTTAAAACAAATCTCTTTAAGACCCCTTTTCTGCTAGTAACCATAATTGCCAGGGACTTCCACGCAGCAACGTTTTCTATTTTTTTTTCTTAACAAAAAGTAACTTTGTTACAACTCCTTGGAGACAAGGATTTGAAGATTTTAATAGCCCGTTCTTCTGTATTAGCTTTACAGCTCAAAAAGCACTTAAAAGTTTTCAGTTTTTAAATACAATTACATGAAAGCAGTTAGGGGCAGCATACTAAGTGGCACTTCTCAAAGACGTTGGCCAGATTTTTTATCTTAAGAAAATAAAAGCACCTCAGCACTGTCTTGAGTTAGAATCTGGTCATATTATTTTTTTAAGAAATCAGCTAATTCATATTGTAATATGGGAAACAAAGGTCAAGCCTGATTCCAAGCCTTTGCCAGAGCCAAGACACACCTGCGATTCTTGTTTACATGCATGCCCACGGCAGAAAAGTTGGGTGAAATTTCCCAAACAGAAAGGTCAGGCCCTAGCAAAGAGGCCTTAGCACGAGTACAACAGATCCTTTAAGCAGTGTGGGCATATTGAACACGAGTGTTGCGCTGCCCAGTCCATCAGCCCATATGTCAGCTTCACGTTTCACAAATAGAGTATGGACCTGAAGAGCCAACCATATGGACAAACACCACGTGCTCAGCGTCCTAATTGCTCTTACAGCCCCTACTCCTGAAACTAGCATTAAAGAAATCAAAAAAGGCCAAACTTCAAGGTCCCTGCCTTCAGCAAATGCTTCAAGGGGCCAAGCTCTGCCCTGAATTCAAGTCTACTCAGAAACACTGGCTTTAGAGAACATTGCTCAAGTAAGAACTTGTGAGCTGGAGGGACACCACAAGCGTTCTTCTGCTCCGGTTAACAGGAAGGAACTTTGCTTCAGAGGTTACGAGGTACAACATCTGAGCAGTATATTATTATTCTCCCAGTCCTACAGAAACCACAAACAGGAAGTGGGCAATACAAAGGAGGAATAGGAAGGAGAACAAATGATTTTGAATAGATTCCCTTATAAGAAACGCGACAAAGCCTATGTAAATTGTCCATGATTGTACCATAATTTACACTTACTTTCCCCGAAGGATGTACAAAAAGGGAAGGAGAGCTAACATCTATATGATGAAGCACCCCAAAGTAACTAGGCTTCTCTAGATCTACAAGTCAGCAAGTTTAAGAACGAAAACCCTTCACATTGCCACCGGGTGGACAAAACCAAACCACAACACATTGTACCCTCTGCAGAAGTAAATTTGCATATATTGCTATATTTGCTATATCTGTTCGGATACAAAATTGGCTCAGGTAGAAACAATTACTTAAAAAATCAAGGGTTGGACGTGATTTCATAGGTCAGACTGAAGCACGCACTTAACTTTAACTTCAATACCAAGAAGTCTGGATGCAGTCTTCAGCTGTAGTATTATCACCTTCTGGCACACTACAGAATTTTCCAGACTGCATTTGTAAAGAAATACTGCTTTTTGACCATGAGGCACTCATGCTTTTTTCAGATGATCACACGGTGTTTCTGAACTGAATGTCACTGCCCAAGGAGGCTCCCCCTCTTCTGATTGCCTTACTGTGTTAACACAAAAGACCTCAAATATGTCAAAATTCTTCTACTCCAGGGTCACCCACCCAGAGCTGTTGTCCTCAACTAGAGCCTGTTGTCCAAGTTATGCACAAGGCACATTAGGTTGATGTCTCACCTTAGCTTCCTCAATCACATTCATTCATTCATCTTCCTGTAACAGCTTTAGAAAGAGTAAAGGGAAATAAGCACAAGAAGAAAGGCAAGACCAGCATCAAAAAGGAATAGGAAAAATCTGTAGAAGACAGATGTTGGCATAATAATTCTTAAGTACAGCTACTGGGAACACCGTGTGCACCCATCACACAACATACCGCTCGGCTGTATTTTGACATCAGCTGTCAAACTGTGACCATGCTATTCAACAACTACAACTCTCATAGGTGTGCAAAGACACCAAATGACATTTGAAGTGGGCTGAGATACATAGTCCTGAAATGACAGATTGTAGAGAAGTGAAAAAAAGACTTAGATATTGAGAAGAAGAAAATATGGGTGTGCAAAGCACCCTCCCCATTCATTTTGTCTCCAGGTTTCTCCTAAATCAAGTCACTTTGTTGTAATTCAGCTCATTTTTCCAAGTCTGCCTCACAGGCATTCCAGTTCTCATGCAATCATAAATTAGTACCCCAAAACAAGATCAAGCAGCAGCAGATTAATTCAGAATTTAACAATTTAAGGAGTAAGCTGTTTGCATTAAAGGAATGAACCCCACATTCATTCCAAGATTTTTGTGTGAACCGTTGTATCGTAACCTCAACTCACTGCATTCTCTGGGGTATATTGGATGGAAAAGGATGCCACTGAGCCCTCTGCAGCCTTCCTTCCCTAGACTGAGCATTTCAGGTCCCTTGATGATACTTCTTCCTCCCATGCTTCTTTATCTCTCCATCCCTCAACATGTTTCTTGTGTCAGCTCCTTGCCAGACACACCACTTATCCAGCTCCATACTGCTTTATTAATTACTAATTTAGATAAGAATAAATGACTCTAAGGTTGGAGGCACAGAAGCAAATAGGTTGTCATTAAAAGGTACAAGCGATAGAAAGGTAGAGGTCACGACACTTGTGAAGTAGGGCACTCAAATATGGTGGCACGGAGCCTTAACCTTGGAATATAAATGCAACATACCGCATGAAAAATTCAGTTTGATGTCCATATCAACCACCAAATTTTTAATAGCTGCCACAAATATTCTGATGGCTCAAGGGAGAAAGTTTCCTAAAGATTATAAATTTCAGCTTGATACCATGCCTTACTTACACAGAACAGTACTTAAAACCAGGGTTATAATTGCATGAGGTAACTTCCAGAGCTGTGTGACTCCAGTATCAATCATCATACCAGACATGGGAGTATCTAACCAATACGTATCTTAAGTGATAATGGGTAAGGAGGTAGGTAGTAAGACAGGTAATGAAGAATGAACCTCAGAACAAAAGATTTACACCAATACCAGAAGACAGGCAGGTTTCTGTGGCTGGAGATTGTGAGAAGGCCAAGAGGGCTGTCCTCTGATGAATCCAAAGAGCAGATTTTGGTGAACTGCGCTTCTCCAAGATGTGGGTCTGACATATGGGAGACAATCAAGTAAAACCAGAGAAAATGTGGTGACTGAACCTCCCCGTGAAACAAATGACAACGCAAAATTGTTACTGAAACAGATGAAGAATACCTAAATGATGGTTTAGGTTTATTTCAACAGTCTCATATTCTTCAGCTTAGAGTACCTTAAGAAGGAGAATTAACTTCGATGCATTAATAGCTCTCACTTCCAATTTAGGATAATCTTAAGATATTCAGCCACCGAATTGTAAAAAAAACCACTTCTGGAAGCAGAACTTTACGACAACATCTAGAGAAAGTCTTCAGCAACTAGAACTGCCGAAATTTATAGTAGAAATTTAAACTAACGGTAGAAACTGGGAGGAGCTTCTATAGTATTCACAGTTAATTTGGTTAGCATAGATGAATAGGGATAAAAATCAAGGATACAAAAATACATAAGAGTATGTTACTGAGCAGAGGGACACAAGGTTAGAAAAAAAACACCAAGTAGTCGCAATTAAAATCAGCATCCAGACAATGAAGCTAACAGAAGGACCATTCCTAAACAACTGAGGTGCTGTGGATGATTAAAAAAAAAAAAATCAAATAAATATTAATAGAAGGAACTTAAGCAGAAAATGGAAGCCTAAAACATGAAACAAGGGATAACAGAAACACAGTGAAACAGTAAGTTATACCAAAAGCATTCATGTTCAGGAAAGGAAAACATGCTGTACAAGACAAAATGGCAGGGGAGAAGGGATGTTATGAAAAAAGCACCGTCTAAGTCACAACTTTTGAGAAAGAATGGTTTTACTTGGGTATTTGTGAGATGCTGCTGGAAACCAACTGGATATGACTTAGATAAGTCTTAATATTGTCACTAGAAAGTGTATCAATATAAACTGAATTTATTTCCTCAAATTTAGTCTGAAGAACAAATGCTAATACGAGGCAACCCTTCAGAATGGTAGCTGATATTTTTTCATAAGGTGAATAAAAAGCAAAAAGAAAAGTTTAGTTTTGCTAACTAACGAATATACTACAAGAAATCTAACAGAAAATCAGTAAATTTGGATGCAACAACTTCATGATAATTCCACTTAAATTATTCAGAAAAATAAATGGAATATGATTGCAATAAAGATTCACAATTCCAAAATGGAAAAACTTGATGTACCATTGAACCAAGGTGGTCCATTGAACTGCCTAGTCTAATAACCAAACACAGTCTTCCAGCGTGCCTTAAAATAAAAATAAAAAAAAAATTAAAAGCATCTGAAGTCTAAAGTTAGGTGCTGAAAAAAAAGTCTAAAGTTAGGTGCTGAAAAAAAATCTTTTAGGAACTCCAGAACTAATAGAATAATTGCCTCAAAGGAAGAGTCTGTAAGACAGCATCTGTAGCTTACATACTTGGTCTTCATAATTTAATTAATGTGAATTAGCAAGTTAGGATTCTAAATATCAATTAGCAGCTAGGCCTGGACCAAACCTAAGTGCTCGCCTGCTCTTGAACTTTAGTGTTTAGCGTATCTGGGCATTGCTTTGTTAAATTGTGAAGTGCCTCTTGTCATAAAATGTTATGCTTTGAAGTCTGTCCCTGGTTCTGGAGGATAACTCATTTTCATAGAAATGAATTTGTTTCTTTACCATTGGCACTGGGAACACCAGGTTCTTGGAAGGGACCGGCTCAAACTTGTTTCAAAACAAGTGTGCCTTGACTGGTCAGAATATAATTACTATCTTAAGCACTCCCAAGGATTACATTTCAAAGCTTTTGTATTACTCACAGCAATTAAGATGTGCCAAGTAAGTTTTATACTTTTAGCTCCAACTCTGTAATTATCAATTTAAAAACACACGTATTTTACATTGTCTTGTCTTTCCATATGGCCAAATATATAAAGCATAGCATTTTAATCCAGACAAAAGCTTTTTTTGAAAAACAATTAACATGCCCAACGTAGTGTTAAAGGATTTTTTTCTTCCCAAGAGAAGAACACAGAGATACAGTGACTCGAGAGTCACTTTTACTGAAGCCCCATTCCACCATGAAAAATGTACAGTCTACAGTATCTTAAATGAATCATAATATAGCTTACATCTTTAATGCCTGATCACAGCGCCAGAGGAGTTCAAAGAGCCCTTAGTAAAACCAGTAGCGGAATACGATGCTTGCACAAGCCACTGAAGTACCTACTTTGTAGCCAGAAGTAATTACGTTCATCTGCTAATCTCTTCTGGAGAAACTCAAATCTAACAGGCAGAGATCACATCTATCAGATAAGAGCTCCATGAAAGACACAGGGGCTGCTGCGCTACTTGGAAACACAGCAAAAAAAAGACAAAATAGCATTTTGTGCGTGTGACGCTTCAATACGTGCGCATTATGCCCTTTGGAATAAAAAAATGTCAGCATTAGGACTACATACCAACGACAAGGCATAACTATATTTACTTCTATTGCTTGAGAGAGTGTAAATCTACACCTCAAGCTCACGCCATAACTATGAGGGTCTTGACTTTCACAGGCTCATGAACCTCAGGTTTAAGAACCCATTATTATGAGACCAGACACCCAGTTGCCTCTGCGGAGCTCGCTTTTACCCTCCACTCTTCTTAAAATAATGATAGAATGAGACAGGATCTTGAACCTTCACCTGAACTATGCAATACATCTCACTTCAAAAGGCTGTTTGAAGTTAATGCTGTTGAGCTGGTTTAAATTGGTATGAAATATTTCAGGTAGATGGCATTCAAGAGTGATAACTGTGGGATACAAATTTAAACCTGGAAGCATGTGTCAGGGACCTTATGTTGTAGACTTCCACAGTGCTTGCTCAAAGTAAGCAAGTGCAACCTGCAACTTCACGTAAAACAAATTACACCGCACAGCCCAAGCAACAGTCAAAGGTTTTACTGAAATGACTACTTTCAAACCAGAAAGGAACTAAAGCACATCCAAAGGGGAGAAAAAAAAAATAGGCAAAAAATTAAAACACAGACAGAACTATGTACCTTTTGTCTGATATGCTCAAACAGCTAAACTGCTTGTTGCAGCTTACCAAAATTAATCCAGGCCCAAGCTAGAAGGCTTAAATTTTATTGAGGTGGTTACTATTCGGGAAATTATAAATCTTCTGTTCTCTGTGGCTTATAATGGAGCACACTAAGCAGCCTTAAAACATAAAAACTGCTGCCAGGAAAATCAGGAACAGAATTGTGAATCTTTGCATTACCACAAAAAAAAATAAAATATGTATAAACCAAAATCAATTGTACCAAAACTAAGTTGTAAGCATGGAAAGTAAGTTTGCAACACTGAGATGAGGTAGCTGGAAGAATTTTTCTGCTTACTTTTTAATTTTTCATTATGGTCATACACTTCACCTTCTTTTATCCTGGGTTATTTTGCTCCTAAGCCAAAAATCATTAGCAAGGTGAAATGATTCCAGTTTCTCCCAGAAGCTCCTATTCACAAGTCTATTTGGTCCTCATTAATTTAAAGCTCCAGTCACCTCTCTTACGAAACAAGACAGAAATAAGGATTTATTTATTTTCTGACAGTGAATGAATTGCATCATATTCCTGCCTAATGTAACTGAAATTACTGCAGGGTTGGTTCTGACTATTTATTAGTAAAAATGCATAAGACTTACTAAACGCATCATTTAAACACATTGGCAGCGGAAACAAAAAATCAAGAAAGAATACTTCAAGATGTCCTTCCTTTATTGTCACTGAGCATTCTCCCTTTCTAAACAGTAAGAGGTTTTAATTTTTCAGAAACAAAATTCTGGGCACACTAATGTTACAGTGTTGTGACAGTTAAGAGCTGTAATGCGTTAACCAAAACATTACCCATCCTGCTGCTGCCCTCCATCCAACCTGCTCTGAAGTGCTACTGTTTTAGAACAATCCTGTGAAATCCCCTGACATTACATTGTAACAATGGTAAGGGAAGCATATACCCTATTTTACTGCAAGTTCCTTATCCATTACAAGGATTAAAGACATTTCACTGCCTTTCTATTGTCATCCTAACTGGGCTGATGTTATTACAAACGAGGTTTCAGGTACTCACTACCCTCTAACAATTCTGCATCATATCTAACACAGAAATTAAACCACATTCTCAGGAAGCATAAAACAATGGTCGCTTTCAATCTATACGTCCAAACAGATAGGAATTAGACAAATAACTCATGCTAGCACCAAGCAGAATAAATTTGAAATACCTACTTTGGGTTTACCACCTTTTTGTTTCAATAGAGAAGTTCTAGGCTCTGGGTTTACTTATCACAGCTAACTTTTGATATGCCAAGGGAAGGGAGATGATACATAGAACTGGACAGAAGTTAAACTAATTTTCTTATGTTTCTATAAGAGTTCTTTGTGTTAACTTCCTCTGCAAAAAGTAACATTTCAGGAAATGGAAGAGCAGTTCTCAAAAGAAAATGTCAGAATGATGATCGCTTCTCTACTTTGTAGCCAGGAGTACTTCATTTCTGGTTCCTGCTGCACATTCACTTAAAACACATCCCCTAATCATAAAACTTAGAACACGTCAAGAAAGCTTTCCTCCCATGCTTCCACGGCGGCCTCTGGGTCTCCCACCGAGACCTCCCTCTGGGGCAGCGCAACCCACAGGCGCTACTCCCACGTTCGCCCTCAAGAACTGAACCCTCCTCTGGAACAAAACACCCCAGACATTAAATAACTAAAAAACCCAACCCCAACAACAGCCTGTTTGGCAGCACCTGTGCAGTTATTTGAAAGGATTACCAGCCCTTTTCGTAACTACTTGGCCGCAGAAGAGGGAACAGCAGGGAAGGCCTGTTAAAACACCGCATTTACGGAGCCCCCCGAGGACACGGGCGCCGCGGGGCGGCCCAGCCCAATGCAGGCCCGGGGCTCCGCGCCCGCCTGAGCCCGGGGGCAGCCTGACGCCTACCGGGAACACAGGACCGGCTCAGACTATACCCGAGCAGCCTGATTTTATTTTTAACGGCAGGTGGAGACCTGCTGCTGCCGCCGCGACGGCCCGAGGCGGGCGGGGAGCGCAACTGAGGCGGCCGCGGCCCTTCGCCGCCCCTCCCTGCCGCGCCCGGGCCCCGCCAGGGAGCCGCACCTCCCCCGCCGGCAGAGGAAGAAAAATGCCCCCGGCCCTGCTCCGGCTTTATCGCCCGCAGGAGGGGTGGCGAGCCGAGGGGATTCCGGCAGCCAGGGCCGCCCCCTGCCCCAAGGGCCGCCGCGACTCCCCGTAGCAGGCGCGGCCCGGGCAGGGGGTGTGGGGAAGGGTGGGAAACAGCGGACACTTAGGCGCGGGCGCGCACAGGCCATAGGGTGGGAGAGGTTCGGGGAGTAATTTATAGCCCGGCTGCTAATTCGGGAAGCGGGATAACGCCGCCAGGACTCACCCCATCCCGTAGAGAGGCGCCGGCCCCTTTAAAACCACCGGAGACCCCTCCCTCTGCCCCTCCTCCCCTCCCGCCGGGAGCCCCCCCCCCCCCCGCCCGCCAATCGGCGCCGGCGACGCAACAGGGGCTGCCGGCAGCCAATCAGCGGGCCGCTTGGTGACCGGAGGGGAGGCGAGGAGGCAAGATGGAGGCGGCGGGAGAGGCGGCGGCCGTGCCGGGCGAGGAGCTGCGGCCGCCGGCCGCCTTCGTGGCTCCCCTGCAGCCCGGGATGGCGACTGCCGCCGCTGTGGTGCTGCCGGAGCGGCTGCAGCGGCGGGAAGCGGAGCGGCAGCAAGGCGTGGAGCGACAGCGGCAGAAGAAGGAGGCGCAGGTGGTGAAGGAGGAGCAGAGCGAGTTCTTCGTCGCCGCCTTCGCCCGGGAGCGGGAGGCCGTGGAGGCGCTGCTGGCAGCGGGGCCGGTGGAGGAGGCGGCCGCCCGCCTGCAGGGGCTGCAGAAGCTGCTGACCGAGAGCGTGCGCTTCCTGGCGCCCTACGAGGTGCGGCAGGCGCAGGAGACCGTGGCCCGGCTCCAGGGGAACCTGGCGGCCCGGCGCCAGCAGCTGCAGCCCAAGAAGAAGTTCGCCTTCCGGGCCCTCAAGAAGGAAGCGGCTCCGGGCGGCGAGCCGCGCCCCGCGGAGCCTCCGCGACCGGCAGCCGCCGCGCCGCCGCCGGCCCGCGGCCTGGCCGAAGGGGAGGCGGTGGGGCCTCCGCTGTGCGGCTTCAGCGGCGCCGAGGGCGAGGAGCTGGAGCTGGGCCCCGCCGAGCTCCTGCAGCGCGACGTGGAGCTCTCCGAGCTGCGCGGCTGCCGGGTGCGGCTCCGCGGCAACGCCAACACGCTGCGGGTGCGGGACTGCCGGGGCTGCACCGTGCTCTGCGGGCCCGTGTCCACCTCCGTGCTGGTGGACGGCTGCAGCGACTGCGTGCTGGTGCTGGCCTGCCAGCAGCTCCGCACCCATCGCACCCGCGACTGCCGGTTCTACGTGCAGGTCACCAGCCGAGCCGTCGTCGAGGGCTGCGCCAAGGTCTCCTTCGCCCCCTACGCCTGGAGCTACCCCGGTATCGAAAGAGATTTCGAGTCTTCTGGGCTGGACAGAAGCAGGAACAACTGGAACCAGGTGGATGATTTTGACTGGCTGGCGATTGACAAGCCCTCGCCCAACTGGAGCCTGATCCCCGAGGAGGAAAGAATCAGTTGCTGGGACTGACGGCAGGGGCGGCTCGGTTCCGAGTGAGAAATCCTGGTGTAAACACGTTGAGTTCAGGAACTGTGGGACTTCATCCCCAATATGCCATTAAATGATTCCATTCGGTATCTAAGTTGTGAATTGCAACGTTTTGTTTTTTTTTTTTCCCCTTAATTGAAGAGTACCAGTCAAATATAGTTTACTGTTCTTGCACAAGTTGCTGCTATAATCTTTATGTATCACTGTGGCATTTGCCAACTACCGCAGTACCTCATTGCTGAGTTTTTCAAGTGAATGTGGGGTGAGGGGCACCGATGCACAAGCGGGAGTGAGCCTCTGTTAGAGCAGTTGTACTGCTTTCGCTCACCCGGGCAGAATCTGAATTAGCTGCAAATAGTACAAGCTGCACTGGAATGGAAAGATCAGATACCCTTTCTTTTACATTTTTGTGATTCTCAAGGTGCAGACAGCAGTACACCTACATCTTAGGGAGGACTTTATGAGGTGATGAGGACAAAAAGTTTAAGGAGTTTGTAACTGAACAGTGGCAGACTGAGATGAATCCTAGGCTATGATAAAATTATGAGTCAGGTTCTCTTGATGTGGGTGAAATCTGTATGTTTTCTTCATTTAGGCTTTGAATTCAGCTGAGTGCATCTAAAGGAAAAAAGTCTTCTAAGGAATGTCTAATGCTTCACTAATACATTAATGATTATTTGGAATTAACAAACTAGAAAGCTATATAAATGTTAAACCTTCACAGTCTGAAAGCATTACGTGAAAGAATGCTCCTTCTGAAAACATTTTTAACCTGAGGGGGGTGAGTGTTTTGAGTGTGTTTTCAGGCGCGTACAGTAAGCGCTGATGAACATTACAGAAGCTCTCCTCTGCTGCAGTCTGAAACTTCAGGGGAGAAATGTTCAGGTATGTCCTGCTAGTTGGTTCATGTCTGCCAGACATAGGCTTCGTGGTGCTGTAATCTTTATTTACAGCACCTTGCTACTGCAGAAGTGTGCAAGTGCTGACAGTTACTAAAATGGGAAGACAAAGTGCAATATTCCGGTTCCAAAACTGCACGGTAACTTAAGTCCCATTTCTTCATTCCTGCTAAAAGAAAGCAGCACCATGTTTTCACAATGCCCTCTTAGCAGTAGTGAAGGGACCATTATCCATGCATAAAGTATACACAGTAGTACTCAGTTTCCAAACTCACTCCTTAACATGTGACATTTTGCCTGAAGTCTTTTGTTTATCTTGCGTAAGAGATGTACCTTAAAGCTGTACAATTGTTATGCTGCCCTACTGTCATATTATGTGCCTCTAACAGAAAATGAATAGTAGCTGAACCATTGAAAAAGACCTGCATCGTTGCTGTGATAAGTACTTGAAACGTCACTTGAGTACTTAACTGGTTTTGAACAGAGAAACTTTTTTTATCTAAGATGTTTTCAGCATATTTAATTTAAAGGGATTTTTTTATATATTCTTTGCAACATTTTGTTTACTTCTTATAATGTATACTTTTTTGACCTAATTGGATTTTGCATTTCAAATATATTTTGGTTTGAATTGTTTCAGTTGTCCCTTTACTAATGATTCTTTTTTGCACTGACAGCATCATAAAATGATTTAAACAAGACACACTTAGTCTTGCTTTTTAATACTGGCTCTTAAAGGGATGTGATCAGCTGAGGCTCTCAAGTACCTTAATTTTAACACATCCATCTTCGTATAGAACCTGACTCTGCAGTTAATCTTTCTTCCCCACGTACCCTGGTAGTGGCCAGTCAGTCCCCTTAGCAAGTCCTATTGCAAATTGTTCACCTTTTAGCAACTACAGAAGCACCTCATTCTGCTAGCCAAAGCTATAAACATTTGCTTACTGTGTCAGTGGACACTGGCAAATCGAGAATCAGAGAGACTGCCCCTAGGCTGTGGCAGGTGTCAGAGATGAAATAACGCTTCTCAATACACCTCAGACCGGCACTTGAGTTTCTGCGTTAGCTGTTGGTCTGCAGCAGGCGGTATTGCCCGAATAAACAGAGCATGAGTCAAAACAAGGGGGTTTAAACTTCAGTTTCAGCCTGAAAATACTTCCTTGGTGATGTTTCTCAGAGGTCAGTTATTGATATCCTGCTTCCTAATGTTTTATTTCAGCCTAGTACTTTTGTCAAACCAAAATTGTTGGGTAAAGCACTTCAGAGGAGGCTTCAAAGATGTTCCAGACACTTACTTTCCCTTAAATGTTTACCATTAGCTTCATAATACAAAACAGGTAACTGAATCTTAGTCTCAAGCATGACATGAAACAAGAAAAATTCAATTTGAGAACAGCAAATGTGAAGAAGTTCAGTCAGGCAAATACTTATACATGGCATAGTTCTAAATATGTACGTTCATACATATATATACACACACATAGAGCTGCACGTGTTTCCGTGCACCATTTTTAAATATTAATTTCCTAATGAAGCATCATACTAGTAGAAATTCAAAACTGTTTTCAAACAGAGGTATGTTATGTTAATAAGTCATGTAGTATGTGGGGACACATTACACACTAGGAAAGGTTTGCTAGACTCTTCATAGGCCCCCATCAGTACAGAAATTGCAACATTTTCAGGTCTGGAAGAAAACCACCTAAGCATTTCTATTTTAACAACACTATAACATTTTTTGAGTGTGGAAAAGGAAGTCACAATCGGTATGTGCACCGTCAGGCTGTCACCTGCGTGTCCCAGAACACTTGCTCCTGACACCACCAGTGCAGATGACTTGTGGTACTCACCTGTGCTTTAGCCCCCAGCATCCTGCAAGCCCTCCTAGATAGGGAAAAAGTAAAATACCACGAATAAGAGAACATTAGCTGATATCCCAGAAGTACAGTTACTCACTTGATAATCCATTTTCCAGTCAAATTTAGCAGAAAAATGTAACTCCAATGTATTGAGAATTATATACTCATTACATTTTTAGAAAAGTATTTAAAAGCATGGTAGGAACGAGCATGTATATATGTTATACAGGATAGTTAGATGTATATAATCTGTCTTAAAGATTTCTCAACTATTTCTTAATTTCTTAGCATTTCTCAGCACCTGTTTTCTTAGATGGAAAAAAAATCTTACATACTCAAACTACTGTTTTGAAAATATGATGTTGGGGATACTTTGGCAGACTATAGACTTACTGAAACTACTTACAGAGTAAATGCTGAAAGTCCGCAGTATTTATAGCTTCATCATATTTCTTTACCTTTTGACTCTGCTGACAAGGCATCAGAAAAGTTGCTTTCTGTCTACAGGTGAGCCTTAAGCTCAAGAGGTCATAAACATAATGAAATATTTTTTACTTACAGGGTCTGGTTTCAACAAGTAAAAAACTTTGTGCTGTCTTGTCTCTAGACCACTTGATGATGGAGCATCTCATGCATCACACTGAAGCAAACTGCCTGCCCATCACACTGAAGCAAACAGGCTGCCCAGGGAGGTGGCTGAGTCACCGTCCCTGGAAGTGTGTAAGAGACAACTAGATGTTGCATTGGGGGACGTAGTTTAGTAGGTCGATAGGGCTGGGACAAAGGCTGGACTCAATGATCTTCAAGGTCTCTTCCAGCTGAAACTATTCTATGATTCTAAAGCTCCTTCAAAGAGAGAAAGAAGCATGTCATGATGTGTCCTGAGCAGACAGTGGCAAGTGGCCAGGCTCCCAAATTCCACTTCTGAAGCTTATGACTAAGAACTATTTAGAGAGGAGATTGGGCAGAGTTTGTGCAGCAGCTGGTTTAAGGAGACCACAGAACTACTGACTGGTCTGGGTTGGCAGGGATCTTAAAGACCATCTACTTCCAACCCCTCTGCCATGGGCAGGGACACTTCCAACTAGACTAGGTTGCTCAAGGCCCTGTCCAACCTGGCCTTGAATACTTTCAGGGATGGGGCATCCACATCTTCTCTGAGCAACCTGTTCCAGCATCTCGACAACCTCATGGAAAAGAACTTTTTTCCCAATCCGTAATCTAAATCTACCCTCTTTCAATCTGAAACTGTTATCCCTTGTCCTGTCACCACACTCCCTGATAGAGTCCCTCCTCATCTTTCCTGTAGACGTGCCCATCTGTCTCCATTCTCCTGGGTGAAGGAGACTTGCCATGCCAGCTTGGCCAGAGCCACTTTGTCTCTCTGCTAATTGCAGCTTGGGGAAATGTGTGCGGCACGTCCTCGTTTTCTGCCCTCTGAGCGATGATCAAGGCTGACATGAAGAAAATGCTTGTCAGGAGCCAGGACTGCTTTGTGTCTAACCTGCGAGGGAGAGGTTGCAATAAAACCCTCCCCTGGAGACTCACGGGGGAAGAGGTCCTTTGTCAGGGAGGTTTTGTGCAAGCCTGTGTGCTGAGCAAGGTTCATGGCTGAGCGGGTAATCTCACGCTCACAGTTGTGCTACAGGGAGGGCAGCAGCAAACAGAACTGCTGTGAAAACAAGCTGGTTTCAAGCTATCTTGCCCACTAACCAGACCGAGGACTGAAAACATGATGCAAGGGAGGAAAACCGTTCAAAGGAGCCCACTGAATGAGCACATTCAGGTAATTCCCCAAGCAGCACCAGCACTGCTTTGCCTCCACCCGCAGCAGTTTGTCGGTGTCACCCGCACGGTAACTAGACCCCGTGTAACCTGCATAATGTATGACTGAAGCAAACTAAGTCTCCTCCGAAAAATCTAGCTCTGGTTTGCATCTCATTGCCGCCGGAATAACCAAGGAACTTCCTTAAAAAACACCTGCTCTAGAGAAATCAACCATGATAGGCATCAGAACGGGCTAAAAACCATGCCTGCCAGGGATGTGGTTGTGAAGACATCATGAGGGTAACAGAACCATCAGCACCGTAAACTAGGTGCATACTGGCCCTGAAGAGAGGGGTAACTGGCAGAAAGCTTATAAAAACAATGCAGGGCACTGAGGTGCAGAACCCTTTTCCACAGCAGGTCAAGGAGAACAAACTTTTGGGTTAAACATTTTTGAAAGACAGCCTGGTTGGACAGCCCTCCTCCAATTGCCAGACTTACACCCTTAGTTCACCATAGCACTCTTATTCAATTTTTTAAAGCTTGTCTGTGTCTATAACGAAGTAAAATAGTTCTATACAAAAAAAAAAAAAAATACTCAACAGTGAGCCTAAAGAGGAAAATTGAGATCATTCTTCAGCACCACACAGAGCTTTGAATGTTAGCATTTGCTGAGGCTGTGAGGAGGCATGGACCAAAGTTTGCCACCAGAGAAGCAACTGAGAACTTTGCTGCTGCTTCCAGTGGGGACAAAATCTCACCTGGAGGTCTGTCCCAAGAGGGGCTGGCACCCTCAGTTCTCACTGGAGTGCAGGCACTTCCATCTGCCTTCACCTACTTCTCTGAATACCAGGAAGAGAAATGGAGTTATTTGCATTCCTTCTTTATCCAGCCCACTTTAAATAGATCATGGTGTAGGCTTTAGCAAAATTGTGTGAAAAATACAAGCATAACACAATTTCTTACACACTTATGCATTATATTTTTGAGCGCTTGGGTTATATTTTTTTCTTTTTTAAAGCTTCTTTCTATTTAAGCAATAGCTGTATGTAGGCAAGGATCAAATCTCAGTGGCTTTACCTGGAATTTCTTCAGGTGTTACAAAATACTTAAAAATTCTTTAGTGGAAGGAGGTTTTGTGAATACATACAACCCTTTCCCTGTTACACAACTTTCATACACATCCTACTTCTTTCCAAGTCAATTTCCCACAGCATAAGGGTGGTATGTGAAGGCAGACTTGTTGAATTTGAGAACTTTATGCAGAGAAGTACATTTCTTTACCTCCTTTGTGCATCATCTTTTGGCTGCTCAGCTCTGCCCCCTTACCTCCTACTTTCAATCAGGCTCTTCCCACCTCTTGTGACTGTACCTTTTTTCCCACAGTTTTCCTGTTACACCAATTGGATGTGCACAAAAGATGGCCTGTCCTGTACTAAAAAGCCAATTTCATCCCGTGCAAGGAAAGATACGAACAGTAAGAAAAAATAAATCTGTGCAGTTTGTGGAATTTCAGCATTTCCATTCACATCATGATCAGATTGATCTGACTGACTTGAGGATCGATCTGCTGTGCTGAGACATTTTCCAGCAGTAATGACTATTGTGAGCTTTTTGTAAGCTTCTTTCAATCCGAGACATATTTCTTCCCTGCTTCTGCAAGTGCAAGCATTGATTTCTAACTCTTTCAGCAGCAAACACTAAACTGTAGGCATCACAGTAATACAAATAAATACTCATAATGAGCATCTTGGGGGGCAAACTAAAATTGTGTTTCCTGAACACATTACCCCTGCTGTGGATAGGGGTGGCCGAAACACTGGGAACTACCCACTAGTAGCCTACCACTTGCGTACAAAGGAGAGGAAAAACCTTTTCTCCACCAGTTATTTATATACTGTGGTGCAGTCACTTTATCACGTTGTTCCTCTGGAGTGTCCTTCTACACACCACAGAGCTGTTACAAATGCAGGAGACACCATAAGCTACAGCGCATGGACAAACCTCTTATCTCTACACAATAACTTCTTATCATATGTAAAATCGGACATCTTCGTCTTGCAGTGAAACCTAACCACTTCTAAGGAGAGAAAAAAGAACCCGAGAAAGCCACATGTTTCATAACACAGAGCAGTGTGAAAGAAAGATTAGGCCAAGAGGTTTTTTTTTTTTTTTTTATCATTTAAAAGCACTTCTGCAGTTTAGACACACAGGCTATACCTATGTAAAGCGAATTTGCATTTTATGTCTCATATTCCTCATATATTTCACACTGAAAGAGCATGGCTGGTTCAGGACTCAGCAGCAGACTGTATAGCAAATGCCATATTGAATTGTCTGCACTAAAAATAACTATTTCCTCCCTCTTAACTGGTAAGTTAGTGGCTCATATTTAAGTTAGCAGACATAGCCTTTTGGAAAGGTATGAGTCTCCTTCTCTGGAGACATTCAAGACCTGCCTGGACACGTTCCTGTGTAGCATAATCGAGGCGTTCCTGCTCTGGCAGGGGGATTGGACTTGATGAGCTTTCGAGGTCCCTTCCAATCCCTAACATTCTGTGATTCTATGATTATATCGTTATCCACACAAATGATTTTTTTTTAACAATAATTTGAATTTGAACACAGTCATAGTCAGATCAGTAATAATTTTAATGTATTTTTCTCCAAAACGGCAAATGAATTATACATTTGAGTGTAATAGGCAACCTCTGAGGAGACCATTAACTCAAACATTCTTGCAGCAATTAGCTTTTGTCTGCTATGGATCGGTTTCAATATTTTTCTGTTTGAAGTAGAAACGGATAGTAAGTTTTCCCCAATTAAAGGAAATCACAGCCAAGATAAAGATTTGTAAGAAAAGCAGATGCTAGACAAAACCAGTTTTCTTTTTTTCACGTGCCTTCCACCCCCCAAATCACTTTTCAGTGATCCCCCTATAAGCTTCCTTAGGTTACTCTGCCTGAGACAGCTCTCAGCTGATCCGTTTGCACTGAAGCTCACACAGGGCTCGTCAGCTCCATATCTGGGGCAAGCTGGAAGTCTTAACTCCCCACTTTTAAAACTGTTAGCCACATTTTTCTGAAGGAAGCACCAGAGTATAGCATGTTATTTAATATCACCAATCCCCTTTAAAGTTGCCAAGCGTGGGGAGTTGACTTGGTAGGTAGGTAGGTTTTGCCACTAAAGTCACCAGCTGGTAGTGAACTAATGAAACTATTGAAATAAACATTAAAAATTTCCAAATCTGTGTTGTTTTGATTGTGTTGATTGCTCTCTGTGAGGACTTTAAAGGTGTTACCTGAAGTTGTGACGGCCTAATTAGCACCTGAGTGTCCCTTCCTGAACATCAGATGAGTCACCAATCATCTCCCAGAAAGTCAAGGATTTGCGTATGGTTTATTAGGACCCCTCCTGTTACCTTCATTTAAGGAGAAGTGGATCAATAAGCCCTGAAGCAGATGCTGCTTGTTCCATTTCACTATTTTTATTCCTGAATTAACAGGAAACACTCTACTGTATACAAAGACTTTCTTTTTCATCAGATTCATTACAGATATCTGAATGTTAAGGTGATATTCAGACTCTCATCGGTGCTCCTGAATATAAGTTTCCCAACATCCAGAGCAGCCCCAGGCTTACATCTGCTGTGGGCAGCTTTACTATTTCTTGTCTTATTAATTGCACTGCAGAACATATTTCACTGTATATCTTCGTGATCTGCAGACCTGATAGAAAATTCTTTTTCATTTTGAGTTTCACTCTGTCACCACCAAGGAAACGCTTTCAGGTTCATTCATCTAGAATTAACTTCATGCTGTCAGATGGATACAACCTGCAAACTATTTCCTCGCTGAGCCCTAGTGGAGTCAGTGAAACGTAGTAACACACACTGCATGGTTATGCAATATTTTGCCAAGAAGCTGGGAGAGAAATTATATAGGGCTTATTGCAGGAAAATATTTAACAGTTTACAAGAAATAGCACTCTTCATCCGGTTAGCTCACTCAGTTAGAGCGTGGTGCTGATAACACCAAGGTCGCAGGTTCGATCCCCATTCGGTCCCCATGTGTTGCCTGATCTAGTTGAGAGGCATCCCTGCCCATGACAGGGAGGTTGGATTAAATGATCTCTAAGGTCCCTTCCAGCCTAGGTCATTCTATGATTTTATGATTCATGCACTTGATGGGTAGCTAGTTGCCTTTCCTCTTATTACACACTCACCCTTCACCTGCAAGGGCAGCAGCAATGTGACCAGCCAGGCCTGCTGTAGGAAAATCCCAGTTACCAGCTGCTCTTTGAGCTCACCACACCAGCACCCAGATGGGCCAGGAGAGGTCCATGGCAAAAACCTTTGATTAGCTCCAAAAAAAGTAGCAGTTTGGTAGCCTTTGTCCTTACTGAAGAAACCTCCAGCATTTCAGGACCTCAAAGACCAACTGAGCAGCATTCACAGAACTGCACAGCGTCAGGCTACCAAAATGCTATATTTCAGTGCATTAAAAAAAAAAAATAATAATAAGTACTACCATTCCTCTTATTTTTCACACTTGCCTTCCTCCCAGGCAGGTCACTCTGCCTTTCCCTCAGGGCTGGTTCACCATCCGGCAGGCAGCCGCTAGAGGATGCCCCCAGGGCACCCTGGCAGCAGCAGTGGCTTGGCTTGGCGTGACTCGGCTCGGCTTGGCCTCCTGGGGCTGCTCCTTTCACACCTGTGGCATTAACACCCACGCCCTCACACACCTGCGGGTTAATTTTGCATTGCTTCAGGTTGCCTGAGGCAAATTTTGCATTCCCGCAGCCGGCTGTGAGTGAGCCAGCGCAGGACTTTCCCACTAGGTCTGAACCTCTGTGGGGTGATGTAGGGGGAAGTAGGAGGTGGTATTTCAAAGCAAGTAAAATTCCTAAAGCACTGGAAAGAGCAAAAACGCAGTGTCCATGCTCTTCTGAAGTGCCTGTGTGGTGTAAGGAGGAAAGCCACCGCTGAAGGAGGGGGTTGTATCCCTCCGTGCCTGCCTGCTACAGCATGGAAGCGGGGATACAGGCCCCTCGACAGACCCTGAGGGTGCCTCTCCTGCCTGGGCTTAGTGACAAGGGTCTGATGATCAAATTTGTCCCTGGTGTGAGCTCCTGCGTCTCCTTGGGCAGCCCTGCTCCCCTCCCTGGCCCGGCGATTATCCAGTAAGCTGCTCACGTCAGCTTGCTTTTTATAAAAGCACCTCTAGATTTCAGCCCAGGGTTTATTTATTGAGTTTCTCCGAACTTTTCCTTTCTTCTTCTCTCCTACCAAGGCCCAGAGATGGTACAAGCCCTGGAAGTAAATAGAAAATACCAAGCTTAGGTTTTTTAGGTCACTGTAAACTACATGCTTATCTGCTTCCAGAACACATAAGCCACAGGATGTCATCTCGGGTCAACATAGAAGGTTAAGGACTAGAAAGGTGGTTTTGGCTGTAGATATGAATAAATGAGGATCATGTAGGGGAAGTGTTGTTTGTATTTAAGCAGCCTTTTTTAATCCAGGAGCCCTCTTCATTTTTCCTCAAAGGATCCATATTCTTCTGGCAAGAAAGGTCTTTTTATATCTCTGGGTTTTCTTATTCTGCCCAGCAGCCTATCATAAGAAAGCACAAATCTACTAAATAGTAAAATGAGGGATTATTTCCACTCATCTGTTGACAGACATGTCTCCAAATTGGATCAAATGATTAAAGGTATTAGAATGACGTCGTGCAGATCCAGATCAAACCATTTGAAACCTTGAGAACGTTTCTCCTTCGCTTGGAAGGAACCACCAGAAATAGTTGTAGGTGCTAATTTCCCATTATTCTCACTAATGTGAAACTGTGAATTGTCATCTTTGAACGTACTACTTGCTTGAATCCTAACGGGGCGAGCTCAAGATGGAAGGACGGTGCAGCGTCTCACTTCCCGCCATGCCGCTTGGGGTCTCTTCCAACGCCTGAATGGTTCTTCCTCAAGTCGCTTACGTTGAGAAGAGGGGTCCAGGCTGCGAAATCTTCCAACATCTCACATTACCAAGATGGCACTGCTGAAAGTCAAATTCAATCAGAAGAAACGGGTAAAACTAGCGCAGGGACTATGGCTCATGAACTGGCTTTCGGTGTTCGCTGGAATCCTTGTTTTTAGCATGGGATTGTTCCTCAAAATTGAGCTCCGGAAGCGAAGCGAAGTGATGGACAATTCTGAAAGCCACTTTGTGCCCAATTCTTTGATATTGATGGGTATATTATCCTGCGCCTTCAATGGTTTTGCTGGCAAAATTTGTTACGATTCTCTGGATCCCGCTAAATTTGCCAAGTGGAAGCCTTTGCTGAAACCTTACCTGGCACTATGTTTCGTCTTTAACATACTCCTTTTCTTCGTTGCTCTGATTTGCTTTCTCATGCGGGGTTCTCTGGACAGCACACTGGCCCAGGGGCTGAAGAATGGCATGAAGTTCTATCGGGACACAGACACCCCTGGAAGATGCTTCATGAAGAAGACCATTGACATGCTCCAAATTGAGTTCAAATGCTGTGGGAACAATGGCTTCAAAGATTGGTTCGAAATTCAGTGGATCAGCAACAGATATCTGGACTTCAGCTCCAAAGAAGTGAAAGAGTAAGTGGCTTAGTGGAGTTTGTATCATGTAGTATCATTATTTGATCAGTATTATACTAAAGAAATATACGTCTCAACAGGCACTAACTGGAGGTGGGGGGGGGTGGATATATAGAATGTTTTTTTTCTCTGCTCTTGCATAATAAGCATCCCAAACAATCAGCTAGGTTGCTTCCATAAAATAGAAAACACCAAAACTCAATTCTCACTTTTACTCAGAGTGACATGAACAGACTTAAAATAACATCTTTTACTCCCTTTTAACTCTTTGCTAACCCATTACGTTGAGTCACACATACTTACTCCCTAAATCAACAGGAAAGTATCAGAATTTCTCTGCTCCTAAAGCAGATTTCAATGCCACTTACTAAGTTCCTAAAAAAAGACTGCCCTGGATACATACTCTTGATATCACTTTTAAAACTCCACTTTAGATACTGGCAATTAATCAGTCTCATAGAAACAGTAACATTTTACCAATAACTCATGTGTTTTAAATCCTTGAGATTTAGAATTTTACTTTTACATTCACTCAGTGGATTGCTTTAGTGCTGGGACAATAGTGAGTGTCAACCCCTGTTGATGTTCCTAGCTCTACACAGTGTCCCCTGTAGCCAAATGCATTTTCTCTCCTGTATAAAAACATGTTCAATGTATATATTTGTGCTTAATCTTTAAATACTTCACATGAAAACAGTACTAGTTTCCTCTATACAAACAAGAACAGATTGTTGACCAGGAACACCTTAACAGCTCTGATGTCAGTGCCCAAAGAGGCAGTAATCTCAAAATCAGGTTAGGTGCAGTAAGCACAAGTAAAAAATAAACATGAGAACAAATGAATGCTTGAAGTTAAAAAGTGAGCATTGAACATAAATACCCACAACCTCTTAAAAAATTAACCACCGGGGAAGAGATCATTATTCATAGTTCTTTGGGAATATCATTCATTAATGTGCATACTCTGTGGCTGCACAAAGGGTTCTGTAAACTGAAAGTAATCTGCATTTATTTTTAAATATATTGCCTATATTAAAAATATCTGAAGGGATGTGGAAAAAAGCTTTTCTATCTCTCGGGATCCCCGCCTGACTATGTAAATGGTATTTCGATTGTGTGCCTCTCCGCACATTGTTTTGACTTGTTGGGTGGTCTGGTTGGTTTTTGCAATTCTGAACTGAGACTTTATAGCGAAAACTGTTACAGGCTTAACCTATTGCACCGTGGGATTATGACTAGTATGTTTGCTATTTAATAAGGCAGCATTTGCATTGTGAAGGTATGCCCATGGGTATAAATAACTACTTGAAAACATAAGAAGTTCACCTTGCCAGCATTATATGGAGATTTGAGAGCTGTAACTTAATCCAGCAGCAGTGGAAGGGCAAAGCACAGAGTGAAAACAAGGTTATATTGTCTTTAATAAATGATGTCTTGTTTAGGACAATTTCTTTGTACCACTGAGGCAGGAAATAAGGCATTAAAAATCCACAAATGGACGTTAATGGGCGAATTAAAGGTTTGACCTAGGTGGTGGTGCACAATCTTTGCTCACATTCCTGGTGGGCTATTCTGGCCCCTTTGAAGTCAACAGCAAAGTTCTTAATTCCAGGAAAGGTGGGAGTCTGCCCCACAAAGTGATTTTCATATTATTTGCAGAGCGAAGGTCTGATCCAATCTCTCTGAAACTGGTGGAGCATTCACATCAATGGGAATTAGACCCAACTCAGAGCACACTTTACACCTAGAGATAAAACCTCAACTGCATTTGGCATTTAGATCTATTTAGGTCATGACTGCAAAGTGGAATTTTGCTTCACCAGGCCACTGCAATCATCTCTTTCTCTATGATAAAACTTTAAAATATCCATATAGAAAGCTACAAGGAACTTTCAGATTTTTTTTTTTTCACATTTCTAGATCACTGGGGCTCTCCATTCTGTCATTTTCCAAGCAAAATGGCATTTGTTACAGTTGGAGTCCTATTATTAGAGTCTTTTTTTTGCTGTGCTAGGGGAACTATTTGCCTTCTAAGTATTTAATCTAAACCCCTGATAAGGCACCAGCCTAAATGGCTGTTTATGAAGAGCACCCAGAGTCTCACATGAGTAGCTGGAGAGCTCATGCAAGGACCTCAGAAATTTTTCAGCAACCTGATGCTGAAGCTCATTTCACATTTAAAACATTGGTTATTTTCCCAAGCCAAGAATAAATGGAGCTTGAGCTATTATCATTGAAGAGAGAAGCTCTTGGGTTTGCTGGATCAATGGTCTAGCTGGATATGGTGGGTCCTAAAGGCTGTTGTCAGCTCTTTACCAAGCTCAGGTCACCTCCAGCATTTCCCTTCCACCCTAACTATGTCTTGATCACTCTTTTCTGATTGCCTCTCCTGAAATTTCTCTCTGCCATTTGTTTTCTTTGAAGAAGTGACCCGAGAGGGTGTGTTTCCATCATGAAGAGATAATTATAGACTCAGGGTAGCCCTCACACAGAAAATTGTTTCAGAGAGGAAAAACACTCGGGACAAACGTTTCTATAGGAACAGGAGATGTGCAGAAATGGCATGGCCAGGAGGAAAATCAGCATCGTCTTTCCTTTCTCGTTCAGGTTTCCTCTGGTATTATCTTTGTATGCGTGTGCGCGTATTCATGATTCCTTCTGCCCTTGCCCGTAGTCGGATCAAAAGCAACGTGGATGGAAGGTACTTGGTGGACGGCGTCCCTTTCAGCTGCTGCAACCCCAGCTCCCCGAGACCCTGCATCCAGTACCAGGTCACCAACAACTCGGCTCACTACAGCTACGACTACCAAACGGAGGAGCTCAACCTCTGGCGCCAGGGCTGCCGGGAAGCCCTCCTGCACTACTACAGCAGCATGATGAGCTCCATGGGCGCCGTCGTCCTCCTCGTCTGGCTTTTTGAGGTAACCCTCTCCCCTCAGCCCCGTTTTGCTGAAAGGCCAGCTCTAGAGGGGCAGAGCATTTTTTCAGAGTGCACTTTTCAGTGAAAGATCAGATCTATTTAAATCGCCCACAGCCATTCTTTGGCTGAGAAAGACATCTAATAGCGAACATCTGCGTAAGGCCTGGAAGGTCCCAGGTGGGAGACATGTCTGGGAAGCACGGGGCGTGTGTTAGATTACAGACATCTCCCCCCTTCAGAGTGGGGAGCCAGAGCCTCCAGTGTCCCACAGAAAGAGGAAAAAAGAGACCAAATTTCTGCCAAATGCAAGGTGCTGAGCAGGGAAGAGCCACACAAGGGCTCAGCTGTCCAGATGCACTAATTTTACATGTGTCACTATTATCAGGGAATGAAAAGTACACAACACAGTGCATCGGAAGGAGGAGGCGATAATTTGTGGGGCAGAAAGTGCAATTAATGGGTTTATGTGCTGATGAAAACAAGACCTAAAGCCATGTGCAGTCTCCAGCTTCAGGGCAGCATTTGGTTTAAGGTCCTCCATCACACCAATGCTTTTGGTCACAAGAAGTGGTTTAGGTGAGGCAGATGGATTAATTTTATTTTATTCTGCTTTCTGAAACCACTGTGCATTGGTAAACAGGAGCCAATACTTCCCAGTGCAGGTGTTTGTGGGCACCATAACGCTAAGCGCAGCTTTGCTGCTAAAATACTGTTCATTCCGTGTGAGGAAAACATGTCCTTCTGCCTCTGGGACATAGCCAGTTTTCTAGCTGGGCTACTTAATCAATGCTAATACGCAGGGACCATGGGCTGGCAGCGGCACGAGGGCTGGCGCGTGAGGCGCTGGGTGGGGAGGCAGGGACAGGACTGGGTGGCAGACAGGGATGGTGCAGCTCATGGTGCAATACAGAGCATGGCAAACCCTTCCTAAACCTTGCAATGGGTCCCACAGCTGGCATTGCCTATTTTAAATTATTCAGCTGGCTTATGAAAAAATTTAGATAAATGCAAATTTAAAAAAAAGAGAGTCATTATATTTTGAAACAAGCGCTGGTGTACACCCTTCCAGGAATGAAGACGCTTTTTAGAAAATGAACACCTACCCAAATAATCTGTGAACTGGAAAAACAAATTATAAATTTACTTCATGTGGTGTTATTTTAAAGATAACTACTCTGCACAGCTGAGAAATGTACTGCCTCCTTGTAGCACAGTTATTCTGGTAAGAAGAGAATGAAAAGCTTGTGTCTCAGCCCAGATTCAAATGAAGAGTTCTTGAAGAGAAGGAAGTTTCAGCTGTATATGAAAATAAGAAGGAAATTCAAAAACTCAGGGGCAAAAATGCACAGAAACACTAAGGCCATCTATGAAAAATCATGAATAGGAATCTGCAACATACCTCTGCTGACTTATAAGAGATTAATGAGAGTCATACTTTAACATTAATAGCAGCAATAAAAACGCAGGGTTTTATTTCTAACTCTTCAAAGTCCACCTGGATATTTTTTCAACCTGTGGCCTAATAAGAAACATGATCTCCTCTTTTTTTTTTTCTTTGTCTTTCTCAAAATATAAGGTAAGACTTTTTCTTAGGCAATCAGCGGACTCTTGATGCAAAGCTTTAAAGAACTGTCACAATCCTGGGTTATGTTAATTGGCCATCCTGAATATTTATGACTCACTTGATATTCTACCATCAAGGGTTCAGATTTGGGTCTCAAATTCTCTCTGCTTTTAAGGCAAACATTGAAAGGAGGAAGTAAAGCAGGAAGCAGACATTAATTTAGTCCCCTTGAACCATAACCACTTTCTTTACATTCCAGTCAGGTCAGGAAACAGTTTTATACCGGAGTAGGAGTGCAGCAGAGGTCTCGACTCCTGGCCAAGTTCAGACATTGGTCTGACCAGGGTGGGACCCAGTGGGCGGTTAATGTGCTGGCTCTGCACTTCTTATTTTCTTTGGCTTTGCTGAGCAGTTACAGAAAAAGTGCAATAGCAAAGGAGCACCCTGGTTTGCTTTGCCCCAGGAGCTGCTGTGGGCTAAGGACAAGTGACACAGACACAGCACCTGCCCAGCAAAGCTCTTCTGGGGGCTGGTGGAGGACTCTTCCAGCTGGGGTGGTGGTACTGAGGTGTGGAAAGAGGGGAGAGAGCACAGAGGGAAACACTAATCGCAGCTCTTCAAGCTGTGTAAATACGTAACGTACCAACCGGGTGAAGGGACCTCAGGGAAGGCTGTTTAACATTTCTGTATTAGGTGTAAGAAAGAATGAACCTGTTTTGGAAGCATCAAAACTTTTATTTGAAACAAAAAACGTAGTGTGTCATATTTCTGGAAATGTATCATTATCCACATACGGCTTCTACTCGCAAAAGCTGGAGGCTTCGCATGAGTGATAACGAGTCATGAGGGTGACAAAAAAAGATCACACCCTGCTCTAGCTAAGCCGCCTCAGGCTAAACCCTGGCAAACAGATGGGCTTCACTGCAAAAGGTCAAGCAGAGCAAGCCTGGCTGTCTTCTTGACCTGCCTCACCAGGCAAAGAGGAAATGGGGGGTTCAAGCCTGCCCTGAATAGAGTATTTGTAAAGAAAGAGAAGGCAGTAGCCAGTTCCTGAGATGCTTCAGGTCCTTCACCTCTGTAAACACGTGGCTCTTGACAGGTCACAGCTGCTGCCATGGCTGAGACCCTGAGATCCGTCTCACATGTGGTGCCACGGATAGAGCCCAGCACTGAGCTGCTGGAGGTGGGAACCCAGAAGAGCAATGGGACTTGAGCAAGAGGTGCACTGCACATTTTGAATTCAGGAGTAAACTCTCTGATGTATTAAACAGCAGGAGTGAATTCCCAATAACCACCAAACCCAGCCTCACAGGCAGCAGGGACCCTCCAGAAGGATACAGGTTACTCTTCTGGTGCAGATCAAGGGGCCGAGTATGGTGTGGTGTGGGGGGATGCACCAGCCTAACCTGCCCAGGCCTAGTCCTGGAGAAACATCATGACCTTGTTCTTTCTGCCACTTTAAAGTTGCTGCAAAATTACAAGAGTTTTCATGACAGTTTGTGTATTGGCCAGGTGAAGTCATTGCTCAGTGAGACTGGGCTAGCTTTGGGACCCTGAGGCCCAGGCCTTCTGTGATGGTTTATGATTAAACACAGGTCTACAACTCAGAGTCACAGACTAGTTGAGGTTGGAAGGGACTCTGGAGGTCATCTCGTCCACAAATCCCTGCTCAGGCAGGGCCACCTGGAGCTGTTTGCCCAAGACTACATCCAGATGATTTCTGAATATCTCCAAAGAGGGAGACTCCAGCACTTCTCTGGGCAAACTGGGCCAGTGCTCAGTCACCCTTACAGTGAAAAAGCATTTCCTAACATTCAAACAGAAGCTCCTGTGTTTCAGCTTGTGCCCGTGGCCTCCTGTCCTGCCACTCGGCACCACTGAAAAAAGCCTGGCTCCACCTTCTTTGCACCATCCCTTCAGTTATTTGAATACATTGATGAGAACTGCCCTTCTCTTCTCCAGGCTGAACATTCCCAGCACTCCTAGCCTCTTCACATAGGAGAGATGCTCCAGTCGCTCCATCATCTCAGCAGCCCTTCACTGGACTCCCACATCTCTCTTGTACTGAGGAGCCCAGAACTGGAGAGAGCATCCCAGCTGTGACCTTACCAGTACTTGAGTGGAAGGGGAGGATCACCTCCCTTAACCTGCTGGCAATACTTTGTCTAATGCAGCCCAGGATACCATTCACTGCCTCTGCTGCAAGGGCACACAGCTGACTCATGTTCAACTTGGTGTCCACCAGGACCCAAGGCCCTTTACTGCCAAACTGCTTTCAGCCAATCACCCCCTGCAGGTACTGGCACATGTGGTTGTTCCTTCCCTGGTACAAGACTTCAAAACTCATGGTTGAAGACCCTGTGCCATCATATGGGAGACAGACTAATTTACCAGATAGCTAGTTTATCAGATAGTCTCCAGCTTTCTGGACTCTCTTCTTACCTGGCAGAGAAGGCAGGCTCAGGCCAGTGAAGATGATGAGAGCCCAAACATTCTGCGCTGCTTTTAGGAAACCTAAACCCCAAAGAACCAAAATCTTTCTGAGCAAGATCTTTAAGAAAATGAAGTCTTAAGCTGAGAGAAAAAGTCACAGAATCTCATCCAAGAGCAGGTGAGCTGCTCCCTTCTGCACGAGCACCTTCCATTTTTAAAGCACAACTGTATTTAGTGACTTAGAGCTGTCTAGGAAGCCTGCAAGTATAGTTGATTTTGTTGTCAAAGAGTGAGGCTTAGTAAGTCAGTCATAAAAAAATCCCAACTCCTGCTGACATGCAGTGAGGTAGCACAAGTAGAGAATAACATGGAGGCCATCTTCTGCATCCAGTCCTACTAATCTCTACTTGCAACAGCCATTAACATGAAAGAGATTAGTGCCATGACTGAGAGCAGCAGAACTGGGGCTCAGATTGAAAGGAAGGTGTCAAACGCTTTAAATCCTAAGGCTGGCGTGATGTGATTTGTCACTTCTTGCGACTTCTACAGAGTAGTGGTTCCAACTGATTTAAGTCATCATAGTATTGACCCACAACATAATGAGATGATTCAAGGTCAGTAGAAACTTTCTGACGACCGAGGTGTTGCAAATATTGCAACATCTACGCTGCATTGTTATGTTAAACGGGATGAAAATTTGCCTCTGGCTGTGGAAGTATTTGATGAAGCTTTTTTGTTTGACCAAAGTCTTTCCCTTTCTGGTCTTGAGTGAAGGCAGAGAAATACAAACATCTAGAAATTTTGAGAGTAAGAAATTATAACTTTAGTCATCCGAGAGTTTGGAGACACTGATCACACACAGGCAGGATGACCAGGGTAGACAGGTTAACGAATGGTCCATGGAAGTACATTCTTGAGCAGCCCCATGAGTCGAAAGGCCAGATGTGATTTTTGCCATTGGCCATGCTTTGTGGCTGAATCCCAACTTCAAATCTGCCCAGCTACCCAGCTGTGACCCTGCAGGACAGTTTGCAAGCTTCCTCCATCTCAAGTTCAAAAGGCTCAACAGAGAGCAGCACCTTGCAGGCACAGGGCAGCTCTCCGTGAGCCTCAGCTGTGCCACCAGGCAAGCGACACACAGGGATGGCCACCTCTTTAGCCATTAGGGTTTAGGAGGACCAGAGGTAATCACGTCCTTGGGAATCCGGATAGGGTAACAGAGGCGTCGTACTTCCCTTACAGAACAAATCATATGAGGTCGTTAACAACAATAAGCAGTCTTGATCTTAGCTTTACCTATCTTGATTTTAGCTTTGCCTAGCAGAAGAAAGACTAAACTGGTCTTACTGCTGCCCCATCCTGACCACCTGCTCTACCAACTCATCAAGCTGGTTCTTCTAGGTGCTGCCTTTTCTTTCTCTACTTAGCAGCTCAATCATTTTCCTTCATAAGCACCGCAACTGTGGAAGTCAGATTGTTCCAAATGGTTCTAAAATGCAGGAGACTGGCTAAAAATATTCTCTCTCTGGAGGCAGGTTTGGGGTGTTGTTAGTGTCAGGGGTGTTACACCAGCATAATACGGTAGAAAAAGCCTCAGTCACGGCTGCTGGGACAGGTAAGTATTTTATCAGGAATCAAAACTTTGTTTAGATGGAACCAGTGAGAGATACAGATCACCTGCTGCCTTGGTTTCCTTGTTTGTATGTATCTACATGAAAACAAAACCAGAATTTCAAGCAGACAATCCAATAGCTCAGATCTTAATGCTGCTCTGTCCTGCACAGAAGCTGATTCATGACTATTTTCTTGACCAGATTAATATACTTGCCAAACACCTTAAGGTCAATGTGAAGTGAAAAAAATAAAGAGTTAGAATTAAGTGCATGGTGGCAGAGGACGTTTTGCACCTATAAACAGCTTTATGCACATCGAGTGCATAGCAGCAGAGGTTTTGTTAAAATCTCCCAGGAGGTGCCAAGGCCACGAGGGGGTAGGAGGAAAGCCCCTCGGTGCACTTGGCCACACAAAGCTGCTGTTGCGCAGCTGCTGGCACGTCCTTCCTTTGTAAGTGGATGCATCCACTCATCGCTGATCAGCTGTCACCCGTGCCATGGCGGTCCCTGATTTCAGACCTCCACCCTCCCCTTTCCTACTTGTGAAGGGCCATCTTCCTCCTGCCAGCTCCCCCTGAAGGCCATCTCAAGGGGTAAGGCTGCCCAGGATCTCCTCTCTGCTGAAAGTGGAGGACGGCGAAGACACACTCAAGGGTATAAAGGTTTGCCTGATGCTCTCTGTCTTTCCCATTGCGCGGCACAGATGTCCGTGATGGTTGGCTTGCGCCTTCTGCACACCTCTCTGGAAAGCATTACGAATCCCGAAGACCCTGAATGTGAAAGCGAAGGGTGGATCCTGGAGAACAGCCTGAAGGACACTTTCAAGTCCGCGCTGGAGAATTTGAAAAAGATCGGTAAGTTCAATCAGGTGGAAGCAGATGCTGGAGGGGCCGAAGGAGAGGAAGGTGGGAAGACACCAGCCATCACAACGGTCAGTTGAGCTTCTAATTGATGTGGACTTTTTATCAGAGATGAATTAAAAAAACTGAGAATTGTGAATATCTATGTTTTAAAAGCTATGTATCAACCATCAGAACACACATTTCTACACATGCTTTTTTTTTTTTTTTTTTTTTTTGCATACGGGAGCATACTACATAGCACACCTTGGGATAATACATTTATCCACAATGTTCACACCATATTCAGATCTGGTTGGGGAAATGACCCCACTAGGACTTGCAGTATTCACGTGTTCCCTTACCAGGGACAAGTAGTTCTAAAAAGAAAATTTAAAATTGCTGGCATCACACAGTGATCCAATTCCACCTTATTTTGAAATTAAAAGTGAAGTTTGAAAAGTTAATATTTTTTGCTCAAGTTGTTTTATCAGCATACTTTATGTACTTTGACTTCTAAAGACAAACAGATTTGTTTTCAGGGGAGTAACATGTTAGAAGTCAAAAGACTAACGATTTCCAGAATTGTATATAATTTAGTATACAGGTATTCTGACAAACTTCTCATACAATGTGATTTTTGTTGATGTGCTAAGCAATGGTATTTTCTGCTATATTCTTAAGATGTACATAGAACAAAATGCAAACTTATGCTGAGAATTTGTGTACTATGCAAAAATTGTAATTTAATGAAACAGCATGAGTATCATGAAAACAACACTAAGGTAAGATTTATGGGTTTTGTTTCTCAGTTTGTTTTTACAGCCTGTATCTCTTGAATGTGTTGTAGACTTACATTTCACTTTGTATTTAATCAAGCAGAAGCTTAGAAGATTCCTCTTGTAGTGGGTGGAATCAATGCTCTGAGCACGTGCCAGTTACCATTATTCTGGACATTTCAAAAAAGTATGTATGTAAACTCATAGCTTGCTGCTGAATATTCAAGCCCACCTATTTTTAAAACAAGAAATCAAAATGGCTACTTAGAACTAACACGTTAGTGTTTTCCTGGGACTTAGGAGCAAATGGATACCGTTAACCTGCAAGTACATCAAGCCTCAAACTTTGAGACCAGGGAAAAGAAAGTTTAAATGGGTCCCTAGTGTGCAAATTTTACAACTTTCATTATTTTTCTTTATCACTGATAGGGTACCCTTCACGAAACCTTTTAAGACAAAGGGAAGGCACATTTCGCACTTGCTGCATCTCTCCAAACACACTGTCATAGCTGGAGGACCCCGATCCCACACACAAAGTTGGCATAAGATACGGAAAGGGTTTGCTGTGGTGCTTGGCCTCTAACAAGGGAGCAGAGCATCACCTTGAGTTTATCTGGAGCTGTCAGATAATTTCAGCTAAAGGGAAAGAAACCCAAGGGAGCAAGCCCCAGCCTTCTGCACAAACGATTGCAGACGTCCCTCAGCCACAAGGCAGGCACCACGCTTATTTTCGCCCTGGCTGTGCAAAAACCTCAACTTCTCTGCCATGTACACCCAGGAGAGTTTTCTCGGCAGGTCCCTTGAACCTGGCTGGTGGCCAGACTTCAAAGGAAGCCACGTTTGCAGCTGCTTAACTCTTGCACAGCCCGTTTGTTTTCATTCCGAATCACTCTGCGCTTGCCCCTGGCTTTTGCCCCTTCCTCTGGCTTTCGTTCAAACTCCTTCTAGGATGGACAGACCAGTTCACAGCAGGACAGGCAGGGACGTGTCCGTACATCAAGCCACGGGCTACACCTCGGTGGCCAGGCTGTTTCAGGCCACCTGCACGCGAGGTTTGATTTTGACAGGCATTTGTGACATCCTCTCACTTTTCCAAAGCTGGTCAGAGCTTTTAACTTTAACTACAAAAATTAATTAAAAAGCTAAGTCTGTTGTTCTGTGTTTAAGACTGACTAGAACAAGGGCACTAACACAAAAGCCAACTTGCTACTCACCACAGCCTATCGTCTGCCGCTCTGCTGAGGGCAGCTCTGCGTGGCAGAACTGTACAAACCAGACCCACTCCTTCCTTCTCAGCGAGACATCGCTACGACCAGCAGCTCCACTCAGCTGGTCCCTTAGAGAACAGGATTGTGGATGGCACATGATGTGACCACATATATCGGAGGAGAGTTTTTCAGAGGAGTCACATATGGGTAGAAGCTGCATCACAGGGATTAACTACAGTTTTTCCTTGTGAGGCTTCAGTGTGCTGTGACCTATACAGGTTGCCTGACCAGGTATCTGATTTTTTCAAAGAGACTTAGATTTATCGCTGCCCTAGAAATCTGATTTAGGCCGTTGAATTAGCCAGGACTCTCCAACTATTTGTGGTCTCTCTTTTTTTATTTTTTTTTTTTCCCAGTTTATTGCTAGATGGACATAGCAAACTGTCAAATCATTCTTTCAATGCCACGTTGGAGAAGCCAGTTCCCTGAGCAAGGGTCTCATGGTATTAGGCAGGTAGAGAGACCATTTAAGATAGGTTTATGAAGAATAGTACTTGACTCAGGGTTTCGTACAAATAAGAACAAATAGTGTATATGCTAATGCTGTCTACAATAAAGCCTCCTGGTTAATGAAGAACTTTGTAACATCTTATGATTACTACAAGACTGTAACATGACAACTTTGTAAAATATTACATGTAATATATTGTTTTGTCCAATCTTACATATACTTTCTTGTGACATCGCAAATGCTGTTCTAGACAAAGATATCTCTGCTGCCTGCGAATGTAAATTTAGGTATTAAAAATTATATTGCAAGTAAAGACCTATTTAAAGAAAATGTTTAAATATATACAATTTAATATGGATTTCTTTAATTTGCATTATTGATGACTTTTTGCTTCTGAGTTTGTTTTTTTTGGACCCATTTTATATGTTCCTGTAGGTGGGATGCTTTTCCTTTCTTCCATCTAAAGCTTTGCAAGAAGGCAAACCTTCCTTTTCTCATGTGCCCAGCTAAGCTCAGTATGCGCAAACAGACCCCTAAATCACTTGCCTCTCACTAGAAACAGAATTTGCTGGACCATTTTAGTAGCGCCTTCTTGTCATATGTAGGACTTAAAACATCTTCACAGGCTTTAACTTCTAGATGTGCTCAACAAGTGAAATCACTGGCATCCTCAGGATCTTCGACAATCAGCTAAACTGGCTTTATAACCTCTTTTTCTCCATTTATATCTAACTCGTAACAGACATTGAAAAGAAAGCATTGTTGTTATTTTAAGTCTAAAGCTCACGTAGTCAAATCTGCGTGCCGCAATCCAACAACTTCCAGAGCCGTGTCCTGATTTTCAAACCAATAAACTTCAGAAGGATGTGAGCTTAACTCATACAAATGAGGCCACTTCTTTTTACGTACCTCCATATGGATTACCGGCTTAAATCTAAGTACCCAGATCTGAGAACCAGCCCAAGGCCTTGAAGTGTCAGCTTCTAAGAAATATCACTTATTTTTTAAAAGAAATTACAAAAAAGTACACTATTCTACTGGTGACATTTATTTGAAGGGACACAGAACATTCACTAAAGTGCTTTAAAGGAGGAAATATAAACAGCTTCCTTAAAGCTATTAATTCCTAAGTAGCCTTAATACAATTGATAAGATTAGCCTTCATGCATTACATGAGCTTGGACATTTTATAATACCAGACAAATGCATGTGTGCAGCTTAGCAAGGAGCATGGGAATGCTATATCGGGCTCGCAGGCACCACGCACTTCTAGCTAATGGTCAGGGAAGATTTTCAAGGCAAACGGAAAGAAAAAAGGATCTCAGCAAGACAGTTACTTACTTTTTATTTTTGTAAAAATACCAAATACTGCTCTTACCATAATCAATGTAAAGTGGGGACGGATCACAAACGCTTATTGAGGGGGGAAAAAAAAAAAAAAAGAAAGAGCATTATTAGAGATTAGTCAATTAAGAGATAAGGCCCAAAAAATAGAATGGTGCCATGTGATAACAGGCCCCTGCAGGGAGACAAAGGCTTAGGCAAACTTATTTCTGGTAACAGCAATGCAGCTATCTCAAATCTGAAGTAATACATATGTCAAGTTTGTTGGGGTTTTTTTGTTGTGGGTTTGGGTTTTTTTTTAAATTATATCATACCTATAGTGTTCGGTGACTGCCTAAAACACTAAAGTAGTAAAACACCTCTCAAAGCACCTGCATTTGAGGATCCTGTGTCATTTCACAGGGGCATTACTGAATTTTGATCCAAGGCACATTTGTGAGGTGGGAAAGCTGGAGGAAAGCCTGGCCTGGAGCTCAGCTTTGTGGGCTTTCCATCCCGTCCCTCCCAGCGCAACACATTCTGTACTTCTATGATCATGTGCACAACCTCTGCAGCACCCCTCCTCGCGGAAGGCATCCCCCGTTTTGACACACCCCCCCCATCACATACGGTGCCGGAGGAAGGGCTGAGCAGGGCTCCCACTCCCCATCCCACCAGCCCCTTCCAAAGCAACACAAACAGAACAAGCCTCGCCTGATCAACCTGTTTCTACTAAAAAGCAGGATAGCCCATAAACTTGAGTCAACTATTAAGTTCATTATTTCCACAGTTTGTTCTCAAAATCAATTTTTTCCAGAGCAAAGGGTGGTATGGGAATCAGAGGCACCAGGCAAACTCAGCAAAACAAAGACCAAAGGGCAGGTCTGCAGTCTGGCATCCGAATGAAGGCACGAGGCAACCGAGCCTCCGCACATTTTACATCACATTCCCGGGAAAAACAGGGTCAGGCATCACAAATCAGAAATGGGGACACTCAGGCGTGTGAAACTAGGTAAGGCATGGCATGACTACAGTTGGAGGGGGCACGAAGGGAGAAGACCAAAACAGTTAGAATCCGAGGCACACAATTCTCCAGCCTGACAGTCTCGTTAAGAGGGCGAAGTTTAATTCTTGAAAGAAAAAACCCACAGAAGTCACTTTGAAATACACGACAGTACAGAATTTAACAGCAGCATCAAGGAACCACCGTCCCTCCCAGCTGGAGACACACCAAGCCCGCTCTCCAGCCAGGCAGTGACCTCAGAATATGCAAACTGGAAGGAAATGCTCACTGCCTTCATCTGTTCCGAGACACGTACAGTCCCCAAATGCAAAGCTTCCCTTTTAAGAATTGCATTTTGCTTTCCCAGCTGCCCAAGTAACTGGTTCAGAGGGTAGCACAGCTCTGCCTTACACAAACACTTTTTTTCAAATGGGTTTGCCCATATACAGACTTGTTTTCTCTGACACAAATAACAGACTAAGGTTGAAGATGAAAAACCACAGGTGGAAAATAACAAACATAGACAAGGTGAATTCACAAGCTCACATGAATGAATCTCTCATTAATTATCTAAATTAATCAAGAGCAGAAGTAACGTTGATTCTGTAATGCTGCTGTGGGCTTATTTTAAGTAAATTTGGACAGTATTTCTGGTTTTCACCAAGAATTTTAAATGTAATTAAGACCTAAAATTGAAATTTATTCTCTACTTGTCTATTTTGTTTTTAGAGTAGTTCAAATTTTTCTTGAGATTGAGTAATGTTAAAAACAGATTAAATTTACTTCGGGAAGCATTTCATTCAGGAAGTGGCTCACAATGGTATGTCTAGATTTAAAAAAAAAAAAAAAAGAAAAAAAGAAAAAAAACTACTACCACAACACGTTCTCAATTCCAGTGGGACAAAACGACTTTCCATCCCCTCCTGCTTCGTAAGCTGGCACCAAACCAGGAGCGCTGCTCACGCAGGTATGCATTCCCAGCGCCACATGCCCTCCTCAAATAGCTCACAACTAGGTCTCTGTCACTGGTGGAAGACTTACAAGTGGATCCTGAAGCTTTAAAAGCAGGAAACAACCCCACCCTCCCCTTCCACTACAGCCACTGCTACTGCAGCCCTGGGAAACCAGACGTCCTTTGCCAACCGTGCCCAGAGCAGGGCTTCCCACCCTGAGCCTTTTCCTTCAGTGCAATGTCTCAGCTACGTTGGTTCCTGGTTTTGCAGTCTTAGACGGATGTGACACTTTTCAGCACCTGCCTAGCTTTTATTCCACATCTGCCCAACCGTTCGAAATGCCACACACACCGAAATGTTTTATTTAAATATCTCACGTATGTCAGTAGTAACAGCAGCTACTCCCTCAGCTGAACACTGTGTGCTTCTGCACGCTCCAAGTGCCACACATAATGCTACCACACAGCGTTTACCTCACCATTAAAACAACCCCACTCAAAATTCCTTATATTCGGCTCCAACCTGTTTAAGCCGATAGCAGAGAAAGAGGGGAGCTTAGAGCCTACACTGTGAAGCAGTAAAGAAAAAGAAGATATAACACAAGCACTTTGTTTCAGAGTTCATTTCCTGTTCCGAGCTTTCACTTACTAGACTACTTTATGAATTACCAAAGCTTGACATGAAAAGATTTATAATAGACAGATGAGACGGCTGACTAGCTCAACAGCATTAATTAGATGCCCAACAATTACTGCAGATTTTTTGTTTTGTTCTTCTAGTGTGCTTTGTGCTGAATTGCACACTCATTCTAAAAGACTCTGATACAATCATCGCAAGAAAACGCAGGTTCCTTGGAGCCATCATTATGGGGAGCAAACATTCTCTCTCTAACGCAGGCATCTCTGATTAGAGTACACCAGTGAACTACGTCAGTAGTTCAGTTCTCCTTGCCTTTGTTATTTTTATACAATCCTTTCTCGGATTTATTAACCCACTGTAGCATCCTCCACATTTCAAGTACTGCAAGTACAGAAACACGTTCCACGCATTATTCCTCAAGTACATAGTTGCTTTCAAATCAACATTTGTATTTATAAATCACTAAAACATCCTGCAATGGTCTGCACAGATGCCATCACTAACCTGAGCTCAGCTGTCCCACCCTGCCTGGGGCTGACTGGCCAGTCTGGCTTTCCTTCCAGGATCCCACGCAAAGGACAAACTGGAAAACTTGCCACCTCTGAGCTCACGCTGTCTGGAAAGAGACTGTGAAAATATATATTCACAAACTGATGAAAAAGTAACATTTAATCATTGCTGTCATGGAGACGAAGATCAGTACTTGCCATTTCTTAGCTCCTACACCTGGCGCACTGCGGAAGTCCTCACACTCTCCCTGTTTTTCCTCCAAGAGAAGAGCGTTTGACAAATCTCTCCATCAAGACACAAAGGTGCAAGATCTGGGCATCTAATGTCTGCATGCCAGGAGAGGGGCAAAGGTGGCAGAAGAGCAGGAAAAAATAGAAGATGAATATGCAACAGCCTCCAGATAGAAATATGCAAAGCGGTTTTTATACTTGGTATAAAGATTTGTAAAAGAAATGTTAAAACTGCTACGAATGAAGTATGAATAGAAACATATCTGTATGAAACAGCAAAAGAAAAAATGGAGCAAGCCTCTTAAGAGCACCATGTATAGATAAACAGGGATATAACTGACAGCAAGAAAGCGGGTAGATGCTGAGAATGTTTTGCGTACACCCAGCCCAGGAAGCCAAAGAGCCAGCAGAGAGCTGACTTCTCAGCAGCAGACCTGCACTTTGGTAACAAGAGGGAGAAAATGAGGTTACAGTGTGTTGCGTGTGCTATTTCTCTTCTATTACAGCCACGGCACCCCAAAACAAGAAAAAGACAACAGGCAGTGTTGCTCATCCAGGATGAAGCAGGGTACTGAGGCAAAACGTGGCACCACAGTTACTGCTGCATCCCAATGGGTATAAAAGACCTTTCCAAAAGTCAGCCTGGTGTCACCGACCGAGCAGTACGTTGGGAAGCCTCAGTAGCCACTGTCCCCCTCGTCTGTGCTGGCCCGACCACTTGGGCACCCATGTCTCAGTGCCTGTCGGTGTGTGTGGGTGGATACAGTGAACCTAAAACTTTAAATAACATAAAATCACAGTGCCCTTCCATAAGGTGTCAAGCTGAAGCAAGAGGATGTTTCAGTACAAAGCTTCCACCCATCACCACAACCACCCGGCTACTTCTCGGGGCCAGCTGGTGGTATGATGTACTAGACAGCATGGAAACACTGCCCACGTCATCAGAGGGGTTTGGCATCTGGTATTCACAGGGCCCTGATCTGTAAACGTCTGAATTATTTTACTCTAGCTTACGCTCCTGTATCAGCCTGTAACATGTTTAACAAAATATGTATTGATTAACGTAAATAAATTAATAAAATCGACAAAACTGTCTCTATGCAGTTGCAAAAAAAGTCACATCTGAATTAGTCACCAGCCACTAAGCAGAACAGAACCAGGAATCGCTATTTCTCCTGACCATAGTTAGCCTCAAAACAAAATCAATAACAAAATCCCTTCTCCGTCTTACTCAAAAAAGCTACCGAACGGTGTGAAAAGCCCAGCTCTGTGGGACTTTCAGTCAGTCATCCGAGGGCTTTCCAGTGGATGAATTCCCAGAGCCTGGTTTAGGGGCAAGCACTGGCTCGTCAAGAGCCTCAGCTGAGCCTGGGATCCCCAACCTCCCACCTCACCTGGAGTTCTTCACTGTCCCTTGCCCAACGGTTCAAACGCCTGCGACAGCAAACCCCGACACTGCACAGGCACTGCTGGCTGGCAGCAAGGAGAGGTAGGGAGGCTCCAGCTCCTCCTGGCCATGCCTACATGCTCTAGAGGTGCCTGCAGCGTGTGATCTCCCCACAGTCCCAGGAGCCAATCAGGCAACTCTGCTTAGTTATCCCAGACTGATAGAAATGCTCTTCCAACGGCCACTGCCGGCTCCTCAAACCAACAAGTGACACTCCAGCAAGGTGAACCTGCTTACTGGTAAGCAACTGGACATTAAGATGTGCTACCCACATACACAGGACTTGCATTAGGCACTGAACGATGGAGAGCTTTTTGCCTCAGCAATACTTGTCTGCAGTGTTCTTACTGCAGGACTCTTCTCACCTTTGCCCAAAAAGAGAAGCCAACTTGACTCCTTCCCTTTCTCTTAAGTATTCAAATCGCAAGACAGAAAAAAAACCTCTAAAATTTATGTTAAGGAGAGACACGTCCCTAAAGACAGCTTGTCTGTGAGACTTCCCATCACTGGTAAGCAACATTTCAGTGTGCCTGCACCCAAGGCTATGTTGAAGCACTACGACACAGCCTGAACCAGTTACCTAAAGTGGACAGCCAAATGGTGACGCATTAGCTATTTACACAGAGGTGTGATGGGCACACTCCCTGGCTGTCATCAGTTCTTGAGCACATTGAAGCATTCCTGCAGGAGGCAAACCTTGATAATAAGCGAATCCAGTGTTAATCCCACGAGGCCTCCAACCTTCTCCACGCAGGACGAAGCAGGACTCCGGGACACTCGGCTAACAGTAGAGAAGTGGACGCCTCCCTCAGAACAGTCTTCGTTCAATGTCAGTTAAGATACGAAGAATACCACCCCACTCAGATGCAGGACTGGCGAGGTAACAATCCCGGCTCACCAAAAGCAGAGCAGATTGTAGTATGGAAATATGAAGATCAGAAGCCCCCAAAAGATCAACCCCAGTATCTCTTGCCATTATCAGAAATAGCCTCCCTAATCTGGTCATACATAAAACCATTCAACTGTTGGGCTGGTTTAAAGGCTTGTTCCTCATTTGCTTCTTAGTAAATCAAAGTTGCTAAAATCACTTTCTCTGTACAGTAGCTGCCTTCAGAAAACTTTCAGTATGATTTCAGGCAACATCCTCATAACCAATTGCAGACAGACTCCAAGGTGGATGGATGTTCAGGCTCAGAGGGCAGCAATGAACAGTTGGAAATCGAGTTAAAAGTGGCATTCCCCAGGGGCTCATATTCAAGCCAAAACCATTTAATACTGTCATGTTTGACTTATACAATCAGTAATCTCAACAGTGGAATGGAAATACAGAGCCACTGCTCTTTGCCAAAGGCAATTCCTAGAAAGGAGCAGAGTCCAGGGCAGAAAGGAGACAGATTGCACACTCAGATGATTATAACAGGACTCTGATGAGATTTGAGATGTAACTCCCCTTGTGCAATTTAATCTTACAGAAAGGAAAACAGCTGGGATTTTGTGCTGAAGCTTTTTGCACAACAGGTTGAGCATCCAGCTTCTCCTCTATGCATTCGGATCATAAAAAGAACGATCACGACGGTGCTTCTAAACAAAACTCCGAGTCATTCAGCATAAAATAAAATGCACTTAAAATGAGATGGCAGGGCTGGAGCACAAGAGCGGGTTGGGCTTCACTTCAGGTCAAACCTAAAAGGACAGAAAAGGGTCTGTGTGGCTGCACGTGCCATGTCCCTTATCCCAATAAAAGAAGTTCACTGCACAGCGCAGGAACACGCTGAACCCTTCAGTCTAGGTTGTTCCCAGCGCTGGAGTGGGAAATGAGGCCCAAATTTGACTTGCTTAGCCATCAGCATGACAACCAGTTTTAAGGGACACAGCAGAAAACCGTAGGGAATTATTTGGGGAGAGGTGAAGATGTAAATAGGCTGAGAATTCTCAAGGGCTTCACCTCAGAACCAGCAGATTCCCAAGCACGTAACAGACGAAGTAGTCAAGAGGGCTGTGAGGAGCTGCCGGGCTCTGGGCACAAGTCAGAAGGCATCAGGTGTTACCTTGGTTATGTTCTTCCACCAGAGTAAGAAAGAGCCTCCCACGGCGGGCTGGGGCATTATCTTTTCAGTAAGAACAGAGGCAAAAACGTTACTGATGTGAACCTCAACCTTCATCCCTTTATCAGAGGCAACTTGCAATCCTTTAAGACGACGATTAGACTTTTTGGTAGAGGTCAAGAAAGGTTTAGCTGACTGAAGCAAATAACACTAATAATATAATCACCTTACATTTATAGCCGGGGAACTGCAGATGTTGCACATCCACGTATTTCTGTTAGCTTTTGATTAACAAGGTGACACACTTGAAGGAGCAAGCTCAGTAAAACTGTAAACCCAACATTTAAAAAAAGTACTTACTGAATTGTCAACACCAAAAGCATTTACCTGATGCTTTCAGCTTTGCTTTATACTCCATCGTGATGGTTTCATGTTTGGGGATTTGTGTGAGGTTTTTTTTTTCCTTCCTCCCCCCCCCCCAACCATAATACATTCTAGATTGTACACACAATCCATAAATATTAAAGTTATAGCCAATTTATTACAGATATTATTTCCCTGATACTGAAACAATGTTATATATAAATATTTCTACATTAATATAAATACATGCAAAACAAATCAGAAAATAGAAGTCTTGAGTAAAGAATGACTAAATTGCAAAAAAAAAGATAAATTGTGTACTTCGCAATTATCTGTGGTCATAATTTTACCCATCTACTCAAGCTCGCAGTCTCCAACTCTGATCCCAGAGGAAAAAAAATCTTTCTTGCTGTCAATATTTTGCTTTGCACAGCGAAATCCGTCAGTATCGTCAATTATCTTTTTAATATTATGCTTACAGGAAAAGAAGTTTTTCAATGCAGTTACAGATTATTTGAAACCGTGGCACACAGCTTAAGCAAGACTCTCTGCAAAGGAACAGTAACGCCACCAATGAAGTGTGGTTTCCAAGTACCATGCACAGAAAATTGTCAATATATCAATACCTTACACAGGTGAAGGCAGAGATGAAGCATTAATGTATTTTTTTTCCTGCAACGTCTGCATGTCTCTTTGTAAAAAGTGACGGCAATATATAAATTATTCTATCTACGACAGGTAGTAGAGACAAGAGTATTCTGTACTGTTTTTAAGAAAAGGAAATCAGCATTGGCCATGTTTCTTTATTTCATACTTCACATCTTCACTCAATACTGTTACCGAAGGTTTGAAAAATTGTCCTGTACACCATGAATATACAAAATTTATCTGAAGCATTAAATCTGTAAAAATAGAAACAATTCAGTCAGATCAAGTGTAACTGAAGACGTGGCAGACAGTAAAGGGACTGCTTATCTGGGCTGAAGACGTAGTCAGAAAACAAGACTTAACTAAAGGAACCAGAGATTATTAGGGAAACAGAACTGTGTAAATTAAGATTTTACTAATTTGACAGAAGATAGGAGAGAGAAAGGTAATGGATTTTATTTTAAATCAGTAAGCACAATGTCACTTTTTAGAGACACCTTGGTGGTCTAATTACATACAACTAGAAAACTCACTGCCTTCAGGCACCCTCATGTCAAGTGCAAATCCGCGCAGTTATAGAATATATTTATAAAATATACTATATGCAAACATCTTTACAGAGCTTTAAATCAAGCCAAAAAGTAAATATACTTGATGGGACAACAGGAAAAGAAAAAGAAAAAAAAAAAAAAAAAAAAGAATGGATGCAAAAGTGTGGGCAGTGTGACTGTGGCCCTTCAAAGCTAGAGAAAACCATTCAGTTTGTCTGCAACAGAAAGGAGATGGGATTTGCACCTTAAAAGCTGACCGTTAGCAAGAATGAAGAAAACATCCTCTGTGCTTCTGCAAACTAATGTAAAATTAGCCTTCGTGGCATTTTCTGTACTGTCATTATCTTAAAATATCTTCTAAAGCGCAATGTCAACCCTTGAATACCAATAACCAATCACATAATTGAAAGTGAAAGGGCTTCCCAGCTAAATTCAAATTACATACTACATAATTCTAAGGAGTGCAATGCTCTGGAAAAAGCTTTAAATTAAATTATTTGCCTTGTAAAGCTAGTGTTAGCTTTTTTTTTTTTTTAGTTAAAAACAACCGGAAGCAAGAAACCTGCAAGAGTACAAATGACAGAATAGTTTTAGATACACCATGTGAAAGAGTGAATTTTCCACCGATGCAGACAGAAACATCCATTTGCTACATTATTTGCTTCCTTACTTCATTCCATTGCATGTACACACAGCTTAAGTATTAAAATGCAGAATAATAAATAAAACGGCTCAGATTACTAGCAAGGGGCAAAACACAATCCGGAATTGTGCTCTATCTAGTTTCTGTTTTCAGCAGTCTTTTTCTCTTGCAGTTTGTAGGAAAAATCATAATCAGACTTCCAAAAAGAGTCGTTCTTGTTTTGTATCAGAAACTGAAGTTCATTTGCCCAGGTTTATAACCCAAGACATTTCTGTGAAGGAAGCGCAGTGCAAATTATATGACTAATAAAACTTGCTTACATAGAAAGTAGTTTACTTGATTAATGTTAACTGGTATCTTTATGAAATACATTGTAAAACAAAGATTAAACAACAGGACTGGGCTTGTCTTTTTTTTTTTTTTTCTTCCTCAGCCTTTTTTTTTTCCTAATCCCTCCTTTGAAAAGCTTACTGAGTTACAAAAATCTTTAATAAAGTTCCAGTCTTCAGCAGATAACCATTATAAATGCTGCCAATCAATTCCTACTAGTGTTTGATTTGCTTCTTGTGCATGTCCAATTTCCTCTGTGATACTGTGCTGCTGCCAGAGCTTTTGAATCTTTTTAAATCGTTCTTTGCACAGATGTAAGGGATTCCCACGTCTGAAAAGGAGATAACACTTATCAGGAACGATAAAACACCGCAACCAAGCACAAACGCTAAGGTGTGACATATTAAATAACCCTTTAAAATATTTAGATAACCTTTTAACATTATTATCTGTCTGAACAAATAGATAATTATTTGCATTAGTAAAATGGAGCTCTACCTTGTCTGGTCCCCCACCCCTACTGCTCCACAGTTCCCCTCCAGCCTTTGGGAATCTCACGTACAGCCCACAGAAGCCTGAATGCAGGTTTTCCACAATCTTTCCATGCTGAACCAGTTCAGATTCTACGATTTCGACCAGTTTCAGAAATAGCAGGCATTAACAACATCAAGTCTACAAACTTCTGCTTCACAGGAAGCAGAGACAGGAGTTCAGATGAAGAATTACATTAAATAAAATAATCTCTCAGGTTTGTTTACTTGGTATTAAACTAACACAGATTATACAAATAAAGGCACTATGTACAAATAAAAGTCAGCCTTTGTTTCTAAGCAACTTCACAGATTATAAAAAGATTCAAGTTTCTACACTTCAAGAAAACTCTTTATAACTCGTGAAAAATCTTCCATTAAATGCTTTTAACCTAAACATACACACTAGCACTAAAATGTTTGAAGATATTAGATGCAGCATCAATATCAAAACGTAGTATTACCTACGTAATTAAAATGTAACACAAAAAGTGTGTTCTACAAACCAAATAGTTTCAGAACTCCTTTTAAAAGATGTATTTTTAAAAATATTTACCTGAGTCCCTGGTCTGTCTCTCCATAGTCATCGAGATAAGGAGGAGGATAAAAGCAGCCCTTTGTTTTTCCAGCTAAAAATAGCACCTGACATTCTCGTACTCTAGAGACAAACACAGAGAAGATTTTTAGGTACTGATTTTTACATGAATTGCTTCTAATATTTTCTTAGACACTACTCCAGTTTTCACCTACCTTCATTCTGTATAATTTACATCTACAGCTTTTCAAAGGTACTTTTTTTTTTTTAACTAAAGATCTTATTCTCCTCCCGTTACAACTCCTCAGTAGCAGTTAAAAATAAAGTATTTTCATGTCATATTATCTGCAGTCTGTGTAAAATGCCCAACACAACTACAACAAGAAAATAAAACTATTTCATTTCTCACTAATCTTTGCCAAAGTGAAAACAGACATTACCTAACATTTCCTCGTATGCTGGAAGATAACTAAATTAATTTCCACATTTTCAACAGCAGTAACGGCAACCACAAAATCAAGGCATTTGTGTTGTAATATCTGAGCCGAAGTAAATGCAGAGAGAAAACAAATTCCCTCTGAAATGAAATTCAAATTTTTCATGATACTTTCTCTTCAAAGAAACAGCCTCTGAACCTTAGACCAACGTACAAGGAAGATGAATAAAACTCTAGGTCTTAGGCAACCCTGTTACTAACAAACCCCTGCCTTTACAAGCCACCCCTGCAATCACATGTACAGAACAATTCATTTCATGTCTACACCCAGCCAAGCAACACAGGTGGAGGTGTTCAGTCCCTTACCTAAGGAATATGCCCACTCCAGAACCGCAGGTGTACGTGTGCGCGGTACAGGCTCCAACATCTTCCCCTTCCAATTCAGTTTGACAACAGTAACTCTGAGAACACAGCATGGTCCCACACACAAGGCACAACGTTGGGGCTCTGCTTTTATCACCACCTGATTTCGGACACCTTTTGTTAAGCAAAGAAAAAAAGAAATAAATCCCTTGTATCTATTAACTCTAGGCGGTAAAAGATTCACAAGTACTTTTGAACACTTATGACATTAGCAGTTAATCCTTGCAATTTCTATTTCACCAAAACGCACAGCAGTTTTGCCGAAAGAGATGACAAACAATATGTGCCATTAACTTTATGATTCTATAAATAACTTCCCGAGGCTTTCAGGTTCGAGGTTTCCCTGTTCATCACACGGAGCACAAGATTTTAAGGTTCTATAATTGCATACAACTTACGAGAAATTGGATGCTTGGTTAATGAGGCAGCTGTAGTCATCTGGAAGGTCTATTAATTTGTTGGATTCTCGTGCATAGCTAGAATAAAGCAATCAAATTAACCACTCGTATTTCAATGAATAATAAACAGGGATTTCAGACTCATTCACGTTTTCCTGACTCATCTAAACAGCATCTGTGTATAATTACACTTCTCATGTTTTAGCCTCTTCTCTGCCATTCAGAGACTAAAATGGTAGCGCATAAAAGAAATCCACAACACTTCGACTAGACCACCTTCGGTTTCCTTAGCCATAGTTTATAATGAATTTTAGAAAATGCACAGGCAGAAAGTCAAAAAAAAATACATGTCATGTGTATGCTTTTAGCAAAACCTCATGATGAGGTCACTACAGGTTTAACCAAATATCAGTCTCTGCCGCCTCAGTTTGCTTTGTATTCTCCTTTCGTCACTAACTTCAAATGGAAAATAGTCTCTCAAAAGTTCAGAGAAATTGTATCCTGAAAAGAATGAAATATTCATGCAATGAAAAGAATCTATTTAATACCAAGTATTTATATCTTTAGATATAACAGCTAAAAGTTCATTTTTTTGAAGAGGTTATACACTACATTTATAAAGATTTTTCAACTCTAGGAATAATACAAATTAGACTGTGAAATGTAAACAGAGGTTTGTAACAGAAGCAATGTACAAGCATGAGGAGACAAAAAAACCCCACATCACTGTCAAATTAGACGTAATCTTGGGAAGAGCAGGTAGGAATCAGCAGAAGGAACACATGGAAAAAATCCCAATAATCACGTATAACAGGGAATCAATTATGCAATCAGAGTATTCTTACTGTATAAAAAACTCTGTTACTAGCCTGGTATTTAACAGATGAAGTGACTCATTTTTATTTTTATCACTTAGCCTTACTGTATGTACAATGTGGAAAGAGAGACTATGTATTTAGCACAGCAGATTAAAAAGCAGGGATATGTTTTTAATGACAGCATTGTGAATCTCATATTAATTTATAACTATTTGAATAATTGATAATGACTATTTTACTCAGTCCTCATAAACAAAAACACCCCAAATGCTTTTCCACGCCCACTAAGTATTAAATGTGTTCTGAATTCAAAATAATTGCTCAACAAGTCGAAAAGTACAGAAAACAAATTTTCTTTTTAACAGCTGCCTTGGTGTTGACTTCATCAAAGAATCTGGATTCTTTAAAAAGCTCGTCAACGCCTGGTATTTTTAAACAAAGGTTACATATATCTTTTACCAACAGCATATCTTTTGAATCAGAATGTACAAATTTAGTCCAGGAAACATAGGAAGAAATGTTACAGCCTCTGAACACTGCAGATCAGTCTAAATAGAACTGTAATGTTTAACTCTGCCTTTAAAACCTACCAATTTAAACAATACTTCACTTTTCTTACCAAATTCCCAAAATCTCTTTGCTTATCCCCTATATCTTCATCATTCAACAAAGCAGAACTGATTCTATGTTATTATAAATGCCCTTTCGGAAAAATATTCGGACAAAATTACAACACTGAAGTGTCTCTCCTGCCTCTACTTAAAATTTCTCCATGTTTACCTGATTGCATGTCTCTTGCCTTCCAGATATCTTTTTACTTCATTGTTACTGCACCAACTACAAGAAAAAAAAAAAATGGATGGATGATACTTTTCAAAAACAAATGAGCAAAAAAATCTGCAATACATCTATTTGATAATCTTTAAAACCAAAATTATTTCTTTCAAAACACTTATTTCATAAATGCTTTTCTAAGTCTATGATTCACTTTCACACATGGACCCCTGGGAGAATACTTATAATCCTATATTTGGACAGGATTATTATATTTAAGCCAAGCATGAAAACATGACTTACCTTTCTATTAATGTGTTCAGAATCTCACTGTTGTCTTGAAAAAGGCAAGTGAGGTTGTTTGGCAAGGAAAGATAGCTACATAAGTGTTCAAACTGGTTTGTTCCATTTACTGTAAAAAAAAAAAAAAAGTGTGGTTCTCATAATTACATTTTTAAGGTGACATTATCTACAGTTAATGAGGTCCTTGGGCAGGGGAGGGGGAAGGGAAAGCAAAGCACTCAGTGCCACAGCCACCGTCAGGACACCCCTTGGTGTCGGTGACCTGCAGGGCCACCCAAGCAACTGTGACGTGAGGATTGTAAAACAAGTGAAGCAAAGCCTTCCCCTTCCCTGTCCTACAGCCAACTCTCTACAGGCCCACAGACCTACAGTCTGGAAGTACCTCTGCTCTTTGTACCTCATCTTTAGAGTATCTGTAACAAAGAATTCAAGTGGCCACTGCTGGTCCAGACTATGGACTTGAGACACCTTGTTACAGAAAATCAAAGTTGAGGAATAGAGGTTTCTTTTTCTTTTGGCTCACGTGATTCAGTGTCGTGATTATTAAATGAAGAAAAAACCCACAAACACTTGCATTTAAAACACAATTTCTTGAGGACCTACTTGTCAAGGAAACATTCCACAAGCACCACAATAAAAGATACCCATGACAAGAGACAACCGTTGTTGCCATGTCAGCTTGGCACCGAGTATCAAACTTTGTTTTAAACACGGGAATACTAAAGCGGTATGAAGCTATTTATTATTAAAATCTTGAGATTTTACATTCTATCCCTACACACACCACAGGTGGAGGACAGTAAACTATGCTATCAACTACTGAATTACCAATTATTTGGAGTGTAATGTAACATAGTGTATTTATAGAGAAATACTAGTTATTAGTGGATGCTGATCTGAATGGAAGCAGTGCAAGAAAAGTCAGGTTTCATTTGCAAACGGTTAAGAGCATCAATTTCTGTTTTAACTAATCTAGAATGGCATTTGTTGTACTGGTTTTAAAACAGAAATATTTTTTTATCCTCTCTCATTATACAGATATGACTCTGCAACGGTAGAAAGCTCACATTCATTCAATCAGCTTCTTCAGAAAAGAGTTTAAATGTCATTTACTTTGTCCCTAAACGTTTATGTCTTGAAAAGCTGATTTAATACAAAGCAGACAGTACCTTGAATTTCTGAAGGTGCTGGGACTCCATTTAAGTAATGGAAAAACAAAGCAGAACATCTCAGGAAAGGCATGATTCCAGCTTTCAGATTCCTCCACAGGTGCCAGCCTGAGGAAATTTCTTTCAAGGCACTGAAGGAAACACAATGACAAAAGTTTGCTTGCATTTAATCATTTCAGTTTGAGAGCTATATTCAGTAAATCTTCAGTCATATTTCATATTAAATTTCTGACTTCAGTTGAAACAAACACTACGCAAAGTGTTCATTTCAAAGCTAACTCCAAGAAAAACAACAAAATACAGATACATAAAAACATAACCAACTGGAACAATAAATTCAGGAAATTTTAAAAAGACATTTTGGATCATAACAAGTTTTCTGTACTCAAGACACTGCCAACTCCAGATTCCAGCTATCTGCAAGCTGACTAAAAAAAAATTGTTTCAGAGCATAAGCTTCATGAGCACAGAGGAAATTATTAGAATAATTACTTGAAAAGTGAATCTAGAAGATAAGAATTTAATCTACTGGATAAGAAACGAGATGCAAGACTTCCCCAGTTAAAAGTCTTATTTTTGACAGCATACAGAATTCAGTCAGTAGTTAATGTTGAGTCAGGTAGGAAGAAAATATTATAACATTTTATCAAAAGATTGTGCTTTTACCTTCCTGTACACTGGTTAAGAAATTTATACAGTGTAAGCACAGCTACTTCCTCTTCACTGTTAGTGTTTTCTTGATCCATGCCATTCTCTTCTGAGGAAGAAAGAAATAACAGGCAAATTACTTCATACATATATGTTCATACAGCAAGAATGTAATTTTTCAAGTTTTGAGAAGGCAAGAACTAAGTGAAACATTCCACTGTATTTCAATATGATGTACTGGAAAATAATTTTCTGCAGCAAATGTTATGTGTAAGTTTATGCTACTGTCAGTTCCAAGGAGATGTTAAGTTTACTTGTTCCATTGGCTGGATTTCTTAATGCTTTTGGCATACTACACCTTAGGCAGCTCCCCTTGTCAGAAGATACCTCAGTTCCTTACTCTGCTAACTACAACTGGCTCATCATGCAATGCCTAATCCAAGTCTCTGCAATAAACTCCTCCAGTAGCTGGAAAGGTGGGATTCACGACCAGCTAAGCTCCAAAACACCTCCTGTGTCCAGCAATAAAGACAAAAGACTAAACTTGCATGAGTACAATTTATCAATACTTTCTACGGGCTGAAAGAGAGAGCACCAATATTTCTAATTTCAGACTGTAAGGTGCATACATTTACCAATTGCACCTTAGTGTTTTCCAAGAACAGATTGGAGGAATCATTTCGACAGAAGTTGAAAGAGAGCAGCATTACCTGTTGATGAGGTAAGTAAAATCTGTACTATGTGTGCCATAGTGACAAGATGAAACAGGTGAAGATCTCCAGTGCCAAGACTAACCCCTGAAAAATCCTGACAATGTATGGCAGGGAAAGAGAGCACCAAGCTTACCTGTAAAAAAACAACAAGAAACATGCTACATTCCCTCTCTTTTTGAATCTTCCCATTTTCTCTGCTCATGTTGCAACCGCACCCTTTGAAGGCAGCATAGCTCATAAGGCTGATTTTGAAGCTAATTAGCTAACCATTAAATGATTAGCTATCAGCAGGTTTTGGGGATCTGTTTGTTTCTATTTTTTGTTGGGAGGTTTTGATTTTGCTTTTTACATCCAAAGAGTATACATTCCATCTCATTTTACTCCTTTTTTAGTTACAAATAACAATAGCTGAAATGTAAAAAAAAATTTTAAATTGTATCAAGTAGTGAAAAAAATACTAAAAGCCTGAACATTTTGAAAGGTTCCTAACCCAGAGTAAAGAGAAGGTAAAAAAATAATTGGAAACTTAGTCCCTACTGGATCAAAACATTATACGTATTACGGAACACTTACCAATAAATGAAACATGTCAATATCAAGTATGCACGGAAGATTTCCATTTTTTTCATTAGGCACCAGTGCTGAGTATTTCAGAGAGAAAAATAAATTTTTTAATTAAAATTTATACATGAAAAGATTCTAGCGTACTTCAGTTACAAAATGAGAGCCATCTCCTTGATTTATATGCCTAAAGTACTTAAAATACAAATGTACCTGGTTTTGGCCAGAAAGGTGTGAATTCAAGAGTTGTTCAACATTACCAGAAAAGGCTCTTGCCTACTTGACTATACTGTACTGAAATGAAACACACCCAAAGCAACTATAATCAAGTAAATGCTACCATTCATTACTCATATAGCGACTTCCTTTCATTGCTTAAATTTTGGTGGAAGATAAAATGAGACAGTATCTCGCCCTCGACTCAAAATTAAGCTCAAACACAGGGTGTCTGAACAGCTGTCCAACAGGCAACAATTAATGTTTCTGTTTAAAGGAAACTTTCACAGTTCACCTAACTTTACAAGGTTCGCTAAATTTGCCTCACATAACTCATTTGCCTTACAGATTCAAAACCCCATTGCTAAAGAGTCTTTTAAGTTCAGTATTTTATCTCCAACTAAGGAAAGCGAGGTATTGGTCTCTCCATCCCTCTAGTAGTCACACTCTCAGTCACGACACTGAATTATCAAAGCACTCCAGCTGACAACAGCAATTCACACATTTAATAAATTCCAAGTGCCTCTATCTTAAAGCAAACATTAAAAAGTGTCTTGAAAATGTTACAACATTTAAAATAACAATCAAGGAACAACTGCAAACTTCTTTAAGCAGCAAAATCTAATTTACAATAAAAGAGTTCCAACCGCAGCGATGAGAACAGTTTTACAATGTAGATATAAGCATTAAGCTGCCGAGTTTAAAAACACTACTACAGTAAAAAATAGTCTCACCATAATAATTTAAAAATACTTCAGTTGAAGACTGCTGTCTTGCTGGCCAAAAAATTAAGAGACGAAAATCTGACATTTTGAAGATATTTGTATTGCCAAACATTTTGCTACCACTCAGATTTCAAGTGCTTTTACTTCTGCAGGCATATAGGCACAGAGCTCAACCCAAAACTGTGGAAAATACTTCTGTCACAAACATGACCAGAGCAAGAGACTTCCAAAAGCAAGCTCTTATTCAGTAAGATATCTTTATGCATAGTTCATAGAAGACTGACAGACCAAAGGCTAATACTTTTCCTTATTCTTAGCCTTGGAAAAAAACAGCACTTTTCCATCATAAAAATAAAAGCAGTACAGTTGCTTCTGTCAGCTGCAAGGAAGAAGAGCTTTGAAGAAACATTGATTCAAGTTTTCAAGAAAACCCAAACCATGCAGAACACCGTATACTACAAAGTTCCAGCCAAATAGCTAGCAGTGTTTTCTCTTCTGCTTCACAGAGAAAATGGTTCAATCTTTACTGCTAAAAACTGATGTCAATTAAATTAAATTCTTCTCCATAAATCTGCCAACTGTTTGCTGAGGTAGGTGGAATCAATTCTACCAGTAATTTCATTATTATGAATGTATTTTAAAAGTTTCCCTGCTTTACTGACTGTACATATTAAAATTATCTTATTGTACAATATCCTTTCAGAATAGTCCTCTCATGGGTAATGACAGCACGAGGCTGAACTTCAGACTTCACCTGTGTCTACAAATACCTCAAGCTTGGCTGTCATCACTAAAATTCTCAACTAATATATGACATTATGCAATAAATCATGTCTTATCACAGATCCTACTTTTCAAAGACAGGATATTTGCGGAGGTCTGTAATATATCTGCAAACTTCTATTTCCTTTCAGTACTACATTAACCTTAATTTCCTTCTCTTTAAAGTCCCAGCCTATCACTTCTCTTTCCTGAAAGACCATGTTTCCTCCTCCTTTGCTTTAGGTATCTTTCCAAAAGCAGCAATATAAATGCTAGGAAGAATCAACAGAACTCCCTCACAGTGAAATATCCACATTCCTCTTGAAATATATCTTGGAGCTGCAGAGCAGTTTTTTTCCAAGGTATGGTATAGGTACAGATGTGAAAATACCAGCTCTTGTCTATTACTTAAAACCACCACATAAACAATCTTCTTGTAGTCAAGATTAGCAATCATTCTGTAAGCAGTTTTCTAGAGCTCTATCTTTGTGAAAAACAGCATAAAGAGATAAACTTACATGCTAAGAGAGTACAAAAGTGACTCTGTACTGCTGAAAGAGATGAAACTGTCCAGTGAGCTGCTGCAAATCTTGTTAATGATGTAAGGCAGTCATCCTTTAAAAACAAAGAAAAACAGACACCGCCACAGTTAACCAAGTTCTTCAATAGGAAAAAGGTCTTTTGACTTACAGGATTCTTTCCAGACCCCTCAGCCACAGTTTACGGGAGCACTTTGAGTGTTTAAGTGTATGACAGACATTAATGTTTACGCAAATACACAAGTTCCTTCAGTATTCTTATTCTGACTGTTACCATGAGAAATGCTGGCCATACTAAACTACACATTTACAGACAAAAAAAAAAGTAATAGTTTTGCTCGATTTGATTTTCAAATAGGTTAATAACCAGATACCGGTGGACCAAACAGTGGGATCCAACAAATAAAACTACCAAATAGCCATAAGTTAAAGTTCAGATATTCTGTATTAAAGAAGCACAATTTCCTCTTTTCCCACTGATTCAGAGAGGAATTGCTACTTGAGCCTTACCTGTCGACAAGGTAAATGACCAAATAATGGTTTATCTTCATCAGCCAAAATTCGTTCTGGGAAAAAACAAACCCCAAAATATTTCAGTGCTGTGAATTTAATTAAATTCTGAAATACATACATAAAGGAGTAAAATTAATACATTAGTACCTATACTCTGTATTGTGTAAGCACAGCTTCCCCAGCACATTATAGGTACACGTGGATCTTCTTCGTTTGGATGAACCTTCAAGCCTACTTTGTATGTTGCCGTACCAAAAGTTGTCAACATCTCTTTTACGCTCTCAGAATAAGGATTCCTGAAACAAAGTAAATGATATCACTAATTCATTGTTTTCTCCACTGGCAGCAGAGTTCTTCTAATGATGAGCATCCAATCCCATAGTTGAACATCCGCAGTTTTACAATTTAGATGAGAATTCCAGTTTCCTTTTTTGGATCTGGTATTCTGTAATCCCTCTTCCATGACAGATACACTCCCAATTATTTTTTGATTTTTGAGAAGACATCAATGTCCGGTCTTCAAAGATAACATAGTTAAGGCTAAATTAAAAGTATTGTGTGTGACTGATAGCAAAATCCATCATCAGCTGGGATAGGTGTCTTGCATTTCTGTGTGCAGCTGGCAGACAAATGTCTGCACCTTGTAATGAATTTTATTGTTTTCTCCTCAAGTGAAGACTCCAACACAAACACGCCATAATAGTTGAAATTACATATGAACATACTCTCCATTTCATAGTCTTTCTTAATTTTAACTTGTACTGCTGAGCTATAATAATTTGTTCATCCAGCTACAAGTAACAGGGAAACAAATTTTAATCCTGATGTCAAAATTTGCACAGCAACTGCACCATCTTCTCTGTACATCCACTTCCCACATCCACCTCTGAAATTCTACTGCATTATTTACTACTTGTGGGTTGGACTTCAATGACATCATAATAGTATCTTTTTTTTTTAATGAAAGCAAAATTCCTATATTTGCCTTAGCTACTGAGCTCTTAGAGCACAGAAGTCGCATCCTATTTTCATGTTACCATTTCATGATGAATTTTAAATTAATTACTTCAAAGTGAATACATACTTCGGTTTGAAATCTGGTCTAAAACCTTCAGGTAATTGCAGCTGATCCATATTTTCTGAATGACCAGAACTGCCTGTACAAACAAGAAGGAATAAAACACTGATTAAATCACCTACACATAATTTTTACATTACAAAAACGTGCAGGTGCACTACACTAGAAACTGAAATTCCAAGCCACTTTTACCACCATCGCTCAACTTCACTGTGGTAGAATCGCAATATTCCATCTTTTCCATGAATATTATAACATTTTCACACATAAATATACGCATTCCTTCAGACTTACTTGCACCATCTTCATTTCGAAGTAAATACAGCGCTTTTATTTGCTGCGATATTGTTTTGATCCACTGAGATAGGTTTGGTTGGCCTGAAAAGTCTAACCTGTCCAAAAATAAACAGAATACACATATTAGTTAAAAGCAGACTATATACAGAATTATATACAGAATATACAAGAATATACAAAAATTATATACAGTATATACAGAATTAGGTATTCCATGTTCTCCTGTTTCTCAAAAGGCTCTTTCTCTGCTGCCCATATATTTCCCTACGTTCAGTTTTTTTTTCCTGCAGGTCCTACACTTTACTGTCTTTTCATACTCTAAATCCCAATATCCAAAGAAGCTCCACAAATCAAAATAAGCATGCTGGCAAACCATCTGACATTACTAAAACAGAAAACAATAAACATTTTGAAAGGGGGTTTTGGGATGTGGCTTATTTGAAATTTTCTGTGTTTCTTTTTTTTGTTATTTAAATTTATTGAGGACATCTATAAAGCAAACAGACCTGTTAAACAAAACTCTTGGTGGAGGAAGCAGAGGAATAACGGTGTTGCTTAAGCATTCACAAAGTGGGCAAAGGAATTCACCATTTTCTACATCATAACTTGTGTGTACTCGTAGTCTCTGTTGTCTTCGTTGCTCTTTTGCTTGGACAGCATCAAAATACCTTCAGAGAAGTGCAAGATATTAGTGCCAAATTATTAAAAAGTCAGTTTGACATATACATTCATGAATTCTCATTAAGACACTGTTTGGCCTTTTCCCAGATACATATAGGATAATTATCTGAAGAAAAAAGCTCTACTCCCTCTGTCCAATACAGTATTGCTAACTACAGGCTATTAAGTTTAAGTCTGAACTTAGCAAAATCCATTGAAGAGGAAGAGGCAGAAAGTTGAAGTAAAGAAAATAATCTACAGTTCTAGATAAAATTTTAAGCGAGGTGGCATGTTCATTATCCATGTGCATATTCCATTACAGGCCACAATAGAGCAGCAACTGGGAAAACTGGTGGCTGATCTCCAAATCCTATATGAAAAGGAACTCAGCTCACTGCTTTGCTAAACATAACTGCTAGTCCAGAAGCCTCTGAGGTGGTTTAGAGTGTGCCAGATCATCCAAAAATGGTCTGAATCCAGACATCTAAGGACATTTCCAGGAGTTAATGGCAATCACACAGGACTGTACGTGAGCTTCACAAGAACACGAAGAACACTTCTTCAGTGAATCAGCAATATCCAAGACCACAAATGAAACCTGCACATGGTTACAGCCACAGAACCTCTGGGAGCTCCTAAAAATCTTCACGCAGAAGGTAGAATGTGAAGTCAGGTGCTTCGAGAGCCATGCCAAGGACCCAAACAAGAGTCTAACCAAAGTCAGAGGCTTGAAGGGTTTCCATTTGTCACATCATTGGCACCACACAGCACTAAGCATGTTTATTCCCCTCCAAAAATCAAGAACAAAAATAACTGAAAAAAAAGTTTCATACAAAAAAAACCGTAAAATGGAACAATGGATAAAATTGAGTTGATATTGAAGATTAACTAGGTTGCAGATGTTTCTACTTGAAATTAAACATGACAGAGGAATTCACAGTGCAAAGGATGCACTGTCATTTAAAACTTCAGTAGAGAGCACAAGAAGCAGCAGGAACACGTTTATTACTGAACAGTAAAAAGATACCAAAAATCTGAGCTTCAGTGTTCTGATAAATGTGCACCACAGGGGATCACACATAGGGATAAACAACCGAAGAGAACAAAAGCTGCCACGTGTGGCTTCGGATTCTTCTTTACCAAAATGACAAACAGTAAATTATTTTTAACACGTTTACAGTATTTATCACAATGATGTATTATTTTAACTGCTTCATGAAATTCCTGTCTAAGTTTATTATGCAGTAGTAATTTTGCCATTAAAATTAGTGCCATTGGGGAAACCGCTGGCACGGCATGCTATTTGGACTGAAAAACTTAAATATAACTTGTTACCTTTGCCAACAATGAGCATGCATAATGTGTCCACAGCTACCCGTGTGTGTTCCACATGACAGATCTGGGTGCATGAATAACGGGTCGTACTTCTCTGTATTTAAAAGTAAAACAAAACAACTTCGAAACAAGCATTTATGAACTGACTTAACTGCAAACAAAGTTTAACAATAACGCAAGTGTGATAATATTTACCACAAAAGCATAACTCATTTGATGAAGAATAGAACATTAACAATCCACAAAATTTAAACCATTTAGGTCATTCACAAGTGTCATGTAATTTTGTTTTGAGCGTATGTATTGTACTTCAGACTTTAAAAAAAGCGCTCTGAGGTGTTGGGCCCTGGTATAACTCCTCAAGCTCCTCCTGCAGTTTTGGTGGTTCAGTACCACTAAACAATGAATTTAAGAACATTAATCTTCAGAGTGAGAGAGCAAAATGATTCAGTGCAGAAATTTTCTACGTGTTTACATTTACAGAATCCAGAGACATCTTTATAATTTTTGCTACTCACCGTTGCAATCACAAAGTTACCTAAACTCAAGCATTTTTTTTTTATTACTGCTACGAGGCATTTCAGATCACAGAACTGAGAGGAAGGAAATGTGTACTTTGTGCTTTTGCAGCACTACATCTCTACAATGTTATGGGCATAGCTTAAGGACAAACACTTCTGATTTTATAGGGTTTTTTTGAAGTTACAAATGTTTCGTAATAAACGGGTAGCAGAACACTTAGATAATAGTTCGCAGTGATTTTACACTATTTAGAACACACATCTGCAGCTTATTAAAAATATGGGAGTTTTGTCACTGATTACAATGAAGATGCTCACAATTGCAAAGTTAACGTAAACAGGTGAAGCCACTGTCTTGAAAGAAAGCATTCGGTTGTTACAGTGACCCCGACATTCACTGAAGACAACTGTAAACGCTACTTACCAGGGTCTGGAGTAATTTTGTTTCTATTTTTAGACAACACAGTTGATCGTTGAATAAATGCTGCCAAGACCATAGCCCTGCTGTCCACTTTGACTTCCTGTTCCTCCTGACACAATATACACATAACAACCTGTCTGCGTTCGGCCACTCTAGTTTGCTCTGGTCCCAAGGCTGTGAGTTTTGCATCTGAAATTACGAGGCTGGAATATTCAAAGAATACCAGTGAGGAAATGATTTGAAAAATGTTACAAATCAGATGACGATTTAAATGTGACTAATGAGCTTTCTAGCTTTGTGATAAATGTTCTCTGACAAAAAATAATTTTGGCATTTATACAACTCCTGTGACTCCAGAAGTAGAACATACCTTCCAGAAAAAAAAAGTTCATACCCTCCCCAGAGTATTACTCACTCCAGTTAACACAGAAACTATAACTGCGACCCTCCATCATTACCGTGCCTCAAGTGCCTGACAGACTCTAAAAACACTCCACTTGTCCCCAAAATAATTAGCACACTTCAACTGATATTTCCAGTTACAAGCAGGTTTTCTTCCAGATCCTCAACAGACATATAATCAGCTATTTCCAATTTACTATGTTTAATAGCATAGTCTCCTCAGCATTATTAACAATTTACTGAATGATTTTATACAAAAATTTTCCTGTTTATGTTGAGCACTATAGGATGGAATGAGGCAGGAAACAGTACTTATCCCACGACCTAGACAGAAAGGAGGAAGCAAGCATTCCATTTACTACTAGATTTTTGATCTCAAAAACAAAAATAGTTGTCCCTTGAGGCTTAAAAAAAAAGCGTACTTGTCTAAGCAGTAATAATAGAACAATCTGATGTAAAAGTTAAAGGGAAAAAATTTAAATGTGATTCCTTTACCTGTTTTCATGTGCCCCAGAGGTTGAAGTATCCAGCTCCTCCAAAGTTTGCTGAAAGAGTTCTTTGTTTTCATTAATGAAGTGCCGCTGCATCTCGGACATCTGGGCCATGATCTTTTCCCTTCGCAATCTGGCAATCTCAGCTTTTCGCTTCCTTTCAGCTTTGTCTTTATCACGTGAACTCTGAAATGATATTGTTCGCTCAGCCATTTTAAAAATCTTGTTGCAACAGTTTATTTCAGCTACTGTTCTGTGTAATTTGTACTAACCTCTGAACAAGGAAAAACTCAAAAAGACAAAAGTCTCCCATAAAGTTATTTTGTGCCCTCTTTAGCTCATGTTCAATGTCAGGTAGAACCATAGATCCAGAAGGATATCTCTCCCTCTCAACCTCTAACTGTATTTTGTATTTTTCTTCCCTTGGAGCATTCATAAGGTAAAGAGGTAAGTGACAGGTCTTGTCTCTAGTGCTCCTCTTCCTCCATACTGTATTCCTAAATGCACTAGAGTGCTCTAAGGTCTTTGTGTAGTACCTAGGACGTCACATCAATCTAAACAAATTGGCAGAACTTATCTGGAATGACCAGCACAGTAAAAATACAGAGACACCGTTCCTTTTAACAACCTTGCAAGGAGTCTGAATTTACGGGAAGAGCAGAAACGTTAAACACCAGGATCAGTACTGCAAACAGTTCCTAGGAATAAACTTGCCAAAGATTTGGAGAGCGGAATATATAAAGCAAATAAAAATAGTCCAGTGACTCTTCAAATAGGTCTTTCAGACAAGTGGGTTTGATCTATAAACCATGAGACAAAATTTCAGAAATCTCTGATGTTTCCCATCTTTGATTTAGAGCTGCGATAAGACTTTGCTAGTCACAACCCAGGCCCGTTTCAGATCAGCTAACTGTTATGGCTTTCTTTTACCTCTTCCATAATATTTCCTTCTGTCTCAGCCACAGGACTTGTTGAAGAGCTTTCTCGTAGCTTCTTAATAGTATTAAAAGTCTGTAAGAAAAAAAACCCACAATACTTAATTTGTTTGTGACACATGAATATAACTGTGTATACTATAATGTTGGCCAGATAACAGGTAGTGCTGGATTCCAGAAGAGGAAAGAAGTACCTACAACAAACCAACACTGGAAAATAATGAAATCATCATACAATTAGTGAAGTTTTGAAAATCTTCCCATGATTTTCAGTGGCTATGTCAAACAGATCTACCTTCAATATCCATCTGATCATGTCCTTATGCACTTCCAGATGAGGTGCGTTTTGCAGCGTTTCTAGCATGGCTAGTATACTAGGGGTATTGCTGGGTGCCTGTCCTGGTCCTGAGGAAAAAAAAAATAGAGAAACAACTGATTATACTGTTACCTGAAAACCCAGCAATTCGTTACCAATAAAAACAAAAAAAAACCCACAACACTTCTGCATGTTCAGCAGATGAAGAATTCCTTCAACTAATAGGCACAATATGTAACTTTCGTCACCTCCCCTCCGCAAATGTTTTTCAGGAACACCCTCTAAATCCTGAAATGTTAGAGGAAATAGACTTAAAATACTTTCTCACTGACTATTTTCTTACAAGACAAACACACTGCATGTACTCCCTTGCTTTTTTTATCTTGGGAACTGCCATGCAGAACTTTCAGTATTTTATTTCCCAACTATTTTAAATGAGGGAGTCTTCACAACTTCCATGTTTTAGCAAAACTAGAGGCACTGATCAGAAGATAAAAAGAAGAGTCAGGATTAAAAAGACCAGTCAAGAACACAACTGCAGTTTTAGCAATTGTAGGATCTGATCATGTACAGCAGTATTTTTTGAGATGGTGCTTAAAGATATTAAGAATCAGATTTATTGGGAATGATTCAACTTCTTGATTTCTCCTCTAGAAAAGGCCTTTAGTATTGCTACTAGCATAGAGACTACATATATATATGAAGCACACATGTATAGACAACTTGGTAAAATTTTGATGGAAGAACAAATATACTTTTCTCAGAAATACTGTTTCAGAATAAAATATGACATTCTGGGATTTCCAGTTATTTAATATTTGCTATATATTTGAAAAGAAAGGCATACTTGATATTTTCTGAGTGAAGGTAAATGTTACAACATTCTCCTCGCTGAGATTCTCCAGATGTTGTTTTTCCTCTTGTAGTGCCATTCCAATTAAATGCAAAACCTAGGTAAAAAAGTATAGATTTTATTTCTTTTCTGAAAGAATAATCATCTCTAGATAATCTCTAGATATAGTTTGGGTAATTCATTAAGAGACAAGGAAGCCATATGATAAAATTATGTAAGAAAAATATATTTGAAGTTATTTCTATATACTTAATTCCAAAGCTACATCATACAGGAGTAACAGCATTTGTTTACAAATTCTTGAAACTTTGTCAGATTAAAAAAAAAAATTATTATACCACTGGTATAATAACAGGACGCTGGCTGTCCTGTCTAGTGAGTGAGAAGTCAGTGCTGCTTAGGTTTCTCTCAAATTCCTTGCTATTATTACAAGTCTCTGGAGAAAAGCATGATGCACGTTTTAAACTCACTTTAGATGCAATATTTAACTGTCAAAGAATTAAAATTATTACACTAACTTTATTCTAACCCTCTAGAAACATTCTAAAATAATGTTAACTTTTAGGTCAGTAAAAAGTTGTAATCTGCTTGAACTTAAAAGCTGAAATTATCCTCTTTGGCACTAAAATGGTCTGAATGGCATTTTAAAGTCGAAACACTTAAATCTTGGTAGTGACCTCTGACATGCTCAATCAACCACTTCTGTCAGCCCATACAAACTGGCAGGATGCTCTAGACAAAAAAAGCATTACTGAATGTCCAGAACAAATACTGCAAGGAAAAAATCACCAGAAAATCTGTACCAGAACTATAATGTGACAGTCCAAGTATCTACAGAAAAAGCATTAAAACTCTGCTTTGAGCCTTGTCATTTTTCAGTGAGTAACAGGCAGTCTTTCCTCAGTCTATCGCATCTAACAAGGTCTCATCAGACATGGGCCACCTCTTCCAGATGTCTCGTATCCTCCTTTGCATGGTGCTTCCAAGACAAGGGTGGCTGACTTGGGAAAGCTACAGTCCAGCTGCAGGGCAGCAGTGAATACAAAGTGCCATGAGTTTCTGAGCAAATGATAGTTCTCTAAAAAATCGCACATTTTGGAGAACACCACAGAGGTACTCAAATGGGTGAGAAAGTTTTAGGCCACTTTCACTAAAAATAAAACCTTGTTCTATTCAGTTATTCCAAAGCCTGGCATTCTCCCATTTAGTTAATGTAACCACATTCTTGAACTTTTTTCTTGTTATTTATAATATTGATATATTTTTCCATTTTCAATGATTTTTGTTATACAGAATTGCTTATGTTAATTTAAATGTAGCTATAGAAGGCAATATATACTCAGTAAGACTAACTGCCGAAAGTTAATACTCGGTTTCAAAGCTGGGGTTTCACTGCAAAATCTTATTTAAAAATCCATCAATATGTTTGAAACAGTTTGTGTTTGGATACTAAACCAAGAACCCTGACCAATACGAATAGCCCTTTGATGGCAGTTCAACGCTTATCTCTGCACATCCCAGAAAATGACCCTCAAGGACAATAGAACCTGCATGTTTCTAAAGATCATTATAAATAGTGAGGAACAAACAGCTCAACTGAATTCCCCAAGGCGGATATGTTTTCCAGTTAAAAAATTCTTTTCTGCACTTTTATGTTGTTTTTTTTTCTGAAGCGATTTAGTCTAAACTGAAAATAAGCAAAGGAACGTCAAGAAAAAGTCCGTGTGCTTTACTTAACATGCAAAGACTCAGCTAACTGGTTCTTTACCAGAATAAACACTATTTCAACTGAATTAAGCAGAAGTCTTCCCTCTTGTGCTCATCTCCTTAGAAATCTAGCTCCGTCTTCCATTCACTTAAAAAAATAAATTGCATCAGAGGTAGAGGGGTTTCCCTAGTCTTGTATATCAGAAGCCCCCATTTACTTGTCATTCAGAGTATTCTGGATATGTCAGATAGCAAGCAAACCACCCAAATCTACACGTTAAAACCCATAGTCTTTCCTTTAGCATAAGCCTAACTTTAAATAAGGAAACGTACCCTCTGCAGCATGGATTCCGACCAGGCATAGCCATTGTGCTCCACTGCCCACTGCAGTATAGTCCCCATAATGCACAGCATCACATCCGATTGCAGAATATTCACCAGACTCGCAAAAAGTGGGCAGAAAGGAGGAAGAGCCGGTGGTGGAAGTGCTGAAAGGGAAATTCACGTGTTTGACATTTCAGCACCTTTAAAGTCTGCAACACCCACACAAAACATCAGGCTTTCAAACAGCTTAACCCAAGGCAGAGCACAGTTGCTTTAACACTGAACACAGCACGTGAGAGGAAAGCCAAAGGAATAAGCCAGTCAAAAGGCTGGTTTCACAGTGGATCAGATTCCAGTCTATAACCAAGGAAACTCAGGGGAGATTGCTACGTTTTCATTCACTCTCTGGCTAGCCAGAGAACTGCACGTTAGTCCAAGTGTCAGGGTAACATGCAGTTTTAACAGGTGCTTCCCTCTTCTCCTGTCTTCTCTCAAACAGAAATACCTGTATCTTCTCTGTTCTGCCTTTTCAGCTTTCTTTGTGCTTCCTCTGCCTGAAACAGAACAATAATAACAGGATTACTCAAAACCTACACAAACAGAAAACTAATAAAAAATAGCATTTTCCGTGCTTTATTACCTTGTTACCGTTTTTTTTCCCCCCCTTTCTCCCAGCCTTAAATAAAACAAGAAAGCTTTCATGTCTTTCCAGTTTGTCTTATAATCTACTTGTAAAGTAGGGCATACATCTTCAAAATTAATCTTTCAATTTCAGCTAGCCTGAATTCTCTTTCTAGTATCAGATTTTAAGATAAGCCTGAGCTAAAACAGTAATTTCCAAGCAGGTAAGTGAAAATTCAGATTGTTTAAATACTTTCAGTAAAGTATAACTCTAATTAAAAAAACTAATAAAAACCCCACAGACAAGCTCCTGAAAGCCCACTGATTTCAGCAGCTCTATATCGACCACATTATACAATGGCTCAGAGATCACTGCAAAATCTTGGGTAAATTTTGTTAACAGTCTCAAATAAATTAACTTTTAAAAGTTAAGTTTTAACCGGCTGATAATACTACTTCACAGAACTAAGCTTCGGAAAAAAGCGAATCAGAAAAGACTCAAAATAAACCCCCAAAAGTTAAATTACTAGTCACCTTTGATTGCTCTGCCCTTGAAAAGTGATAGAAATAGAGATTGAAGTTCCTGGCACATTCTGGTTTTAATTCATACAGCCCTCTGCCTGTTAATCCAGGTTTCCTACAACAACCAAAACAAAACAGAACAAATCCTTACATTCACTGGTTATTAACATCTGAGGATAAATGGTTACTAGAAGAGCTAAAATCTAGTGCTCAGTAGGCATTCTAGAAATCAAGTAACGGCATAAAGAACGATGCACGAGTAAAAAAATTGACATGTTCCATTTTTAAAGATGAAATATTAGAATAAATGGGAAACATACTTGAAACACGCTACTTCTTCAATCACACTTTCCATTCCTGTCTCTCTGTTCTCCTACATTGAGTGAAAAGGCAAGAGAGTGTTACTGCAGTGCTTGGATTAAACACACTCAAATATCATACAACACTAGATAAGCATGCAAAACCAATGTAGCACAAAGCCATTTTCCTGGAACTCAAGAGAATGCTAAAGCACATAATATGAAAATACATTCAGGAATACCACCAAAAAAATAAAAAAATCATTTAAAAAATCATGCTATTTTAAGTACTTCATTTTTACTGTTTTTCCCTGGCATCATAAACTTGGATGTAAATATAATAAAACTCTAAGTTAGCTTACTCAGCATATTTTAGGAATATACAGTCAATATTTCTTGTTTCTAAGCCTTTAAAATGAAACATATATAGAACAGCTAGAAAGACAAATCACTGAAAAATGGCAAAAAAAAAATCATAGAAGGCAACAGGAGAAATCAGCTCAAATATGTAACACTACTTTGTACACAAACTACCTTTTAATATTCCCATCCTCTTCCTGAAATGCACATTCACAGCAATCAGCAGGCCAGAGAAAAAGTACTTAACACTGGCAGTACAATTCAGAATTCTAACATAAATCCTAGTTGGCTTTTTCATCCAACCTTAAGCTATTTTTAAAAAAGATCATAATGCTACCTTGAAATGTTACTTTTCAAACCAAGTTTAAAATATTTATAGCAATGCAAAATATTTCACAATTTATCATTAGAAGTATAGAAAAATAGAGTAATTTTTCAATGTTGACTGCCTTCGGAAATCACATTTAAAAGATTACTGCAAGAACTTCTTAATAGAAAAAGCCTTCCCGTCCTAAAAAACCACTCAATACCAGAATTCAGATAAATGCTTCTGTCGTGTGAACAAAGCATTTGTCACACAAGTCGTTGCACCGTCTCCAATTCCTTGTCTTTTCAATTATTGTCAGGCTTTAAAATGTAACAGCTTGTACATCTGGATAGCTCCAGCCATCCACTTCCATACATCTAGTGAGGTTTTACAAGCAGCCTGCAGAGACTGCCGGCCCCATGGCCTGATAAGCAGCAGCGTTAAAAAGAGAAGGGAGCAGAAGCAGGTCTCAGGCTCCTGCCTCTTTCTCATGTTATTTCTTCTTCTACAGCTCCTTCTACCTCTTCAACAGCGACTGCTCATCCGGACTCACGCTGACCTTGCTCTCAGCGTGATCATGCTGCTCCCATTCCACACTTGAGGGGCATAAAGTTGCCCAAGGAAAAGTTTCAGAAGTGAGCCTTAGAAAGTCGACGTTGCTTCCACCCTCACCCCCCACGTTACTCACATCTTCAGGTAACGCCTTGACCAGTTCGCTGTGAGCCATCGGCCTGATGCTCAGCTGATGGATGATCTCTCTTTTGATTTCATCTGTTGCATTCACCTGTCCGATTCCAGGACTGAATCTTTCACCTGTCAAAATAAAATATAACTTCTGTTTTCTAATATTTTCAACACTTGCTTCTCTTCTTTTGCACCTCAAAAGGAAAGACTGGAAAATAAATCTTCGTGACATCTTGTGTTCACCTGCCAGTGTTCCAAACTTCCTTATGTTAATCTAAGCTAGTTTCAAACTTTTTTCCTAGGAAAGATGTCAGAACTACAGGAAGTTCAAAACAGAACTGAACTTGAAATGACAATGAAGAATTCTCATTCCAGACCATTAAAGAGACTAAAGTTCTAAAATCAAATGTATTCTGAACTTACCAACAATCATTATAATGAGGTATAGCATCTCTTCTATAAGAGTGTTATTTTGTTGAACAACATCCTGAATTAAAATAAACAAAAAAAAGCGTTTAAATGAAGAGTTAAAGAATTATTCTATATTAAAAAATAATATTTCAGTGCTTAAAAACACTGCCAGTTTTTGCCTTCAGCACTCCCAAATTAACTATGCTGAAATGCAATCGCAATTGCCATAAACTTCCTAAAGCAAAAATTATGCATCAGTTTCTGACATTACCAATACAACAGGTGAAAATATTGATGGGTATTTCAAACTGGTCAAATGAAATTAAGATAGGATAGGTCTTGCTTTTTCCATCAAGAAACTGTACAGTCTCAGTATAACAGCATCTGGCAGATTTTATAAAACAAATACGCAGATTTTCTATTGCAGTAGTACATAAAATACCTTGTTAGTATTTTCTGTGCCAAATCTTTTGCCGTAGTCCGGAGTACTAAATATCTGATAAAGTTCAAAGCGACTCAGCATTATCATCAAGAAGTGATTTGGATCCATCATGGACACACCCGTCTATTTAAGAAAAAAAACAAAACAGAAAATAGATTGGGTGTTATTATAATATGTTCATATATTTATATATATGTTCACTGTATACTCTATGAAATTCATTCCCCTCTCTACCCAGGTATGAAGATTTAATTACTTGAGTTTGCTCTCTTAGGACTCCAATAACACAAGTAACAGCATGTTTGACAAGCAGGATCCTATGCTTTACCAATAATTTCTGATGCCCTTTGAAGTGTACAATACACAGAGTTATTCCTTTTATCTCAAATACTCTAAATAAAATTCACTGGAAGACTTTTGGTTGGACGGTTTTGTCTCCACAATCCCATTCTTGCTGCCTCAACTTTTAGAAGGCGTAATATCACTTAGTACACAGCAAATAAAGATGTTAAAGAGAAATTCCAATCCTCAAAACAAAGCTGAAGAACTTGGGCAAGACTCTCTAAACCCTCCTGGGAAGAAAAATACTATTGTTTCAATATAGCCCCAAACATTTACTTTCATTTCTGAAAACTACTGCTAAAGATTTTCAGTTTATTAAACAATGTATCTAAGTTAGCTAATTATAAATATTTATCACTTGTTTCCTATTGCTGACAGAACCATCTTTAAGACAGAATCATTTCCAACAAAACTGAAGGGTATCTGCCCAAATGGACAGCGGTAGATGATCATTAAAAATGAGGGGCAGATCAAGCCTCAGGGAACTACATCTGAAAGCTGAAGTAACTCAGGACATAAGCTTCCTATTGGGTGTTGCTAACTCTAGGCAAGATGTGAGGGACTTGCTGAGAAAAGATTTTGCTGTCTAGGCAAACTATGCAGCCCGAGACACAAATTTTAGCTTTTGTCACTCTCAATGGAGAAATAATGCATTAGACCTCTCTGTGTCAGAACTAAGTAGATTGTCAGGTAGAGTCTCTTCTGCAGGAAAAATAATTAAAAAACAAAAAATCAAACTACTATATGTGGTTCCACGTCCTATCCAGCATTTTAGATATCAACTCTGAAAGGAGGGATAAAAGGCCACACATACATCAGGTATATTACTAAAGATCTGCAGACTCACACAACCACCAGCACAGCACAACCCATTAAACTAACGACATCCTCAGAGATGTAGCATTCCATGCGTGTTACACAGAAGATTCTGCACTTTTCAAGGATTATACAAATCATCCCATAAAGACAATTAAAATCCCATAAAGAGAATTAAAAAATAGAAGTCCTTCCACAAAAATTGACTGCTTCCCTTGTCATTAAAAGGTTCTGATGGAGCAAAATACAAATGCATACGCATCCTGAAAATGCTTGATAAAAATGCAAATGGGTACGTGTGGTTACCTGAAGCATTACTATGTCCTTGTCAAACATCTCCCTCCTGCACTTCACGTTATGATAGTAATAAATCTGAAACAAACAAACAAATCCCAACAACTATTATAAACATCATATTTAATCTAAACTTATTTTCATTCTGGAAAAATAAACTTTGTTATACAGTATTACTAAGCAAAAAGCACATCTGTGACTTGAAAAACTTACACAAATATATTTGCAAGCAAAAACCACTTTTATATAGCACAAAACAAGCATATTTGCTGGGTGAGTTGTATTGATATAACATCTAGATTGCATACACTCAGAAGGGAAAAATCTTCTGGACCTCTTTGGGCTGCATTCTAATATATCCACTTGTTCAGCAGTTAACCGTTTGAAACTCAAAGGAAAGAAAGACCTTGCAGCTGAAGAAACCTTCTTTCCTTGCTCCATGAATTGCTCTTGAATTATTTGAGAGACAAGCTCTCAGGAATTGCCAGTTTCAGCATAATGTTAATACTGTGACAGAACCACACTTAACCCAAACCATTCTGGGAGTGAACTCGCCAGCACCGCACCAAGCAGCGGCAACACCGCAACCCCTGCACGGCACCGCAACGTGGGGAAGGCTGATTCTATCACAATTAAGGCAAAATAAAGAGGGCTCTCAGGTTTCTACCTGGGACTGGAAACAGCCTTCAGCATGCTAAACTTTCCTCTAGAGACACACTATTCCTCACCCAAATTACAGGAGAGAGAGCTAGGCATGCCTTCCCTCCTGTCCCCACACTAATATTCCACACATATCACGCCCATTCTTGTCTTCCGGGAAATACCCAAGAGGAGCTGCGCTGAACATGAGCTCTGCACACCCAGAAGAAAGCAAGAAAGGGATTCCAGACTGGGGGAGCCACATTAGCTGAACTAAACCAGGTTCTTCACTGCAAGACGCTGTCAGCCAAGGGAAATTACCACAAAGACTTATTTCTCCATCAAAAGCAATGCTGAAATTCAGATTTGAAGTGTGCCTAAAGTAATAAGGGCACTGCTATAATTGTATATACCTAGGGTTCATTTTGTTTTAATAGTGACAAAAAGAGACATCACCTTATTAAAATCCTTTAGGCACAAAGGGTCAGGATATAATATGTTTGAGCAGCTTAATTCAGCCTCCTAGCAGACATTGCATTATAATTATCTAGTGAAGACAGGGGCTTGTGAGGTGGGAAAAAAAAGTTTTCTGTAAATAAATCATGTTAACACCTCACAGAACTAAATTCTATTTCTGTTGTAATCTACGTCTTGTTAAGAAAATCACTTTAGACGATCACCCTGGTGGGTGGTACTGACACTACAGTACCCATTTTATAGTTGTGCTTGAAACATCTAAGAAATAATTTGTACTAACACAGAGAACATAAGTTTAGAGATGGATGGAGCTAATTTCCCAAAATAGCAAAGAAGTACAAGAGGTAAAAGTCCAGAAACACTCAGTTCCACACTGGTTCTGTTGCCTCTGTGTGGTCTTCATATTTCAGTTGCTTTATAAATGTAAACAGCAATAATGTCTTAATGGTGCATATTTTTTATATTTGAGACACTTATGTGAAGGTGCTGAATGTATCGCCGAAACCACGCAGATCTAGTTCTGCACTTCATGCTGCTGTTGGTCAGGACACAGTAAAAAGTGCCAGAAGTCTTTATACTGAAACTTCTTTAGGCACAGAGCACTAAGCTCAAGGAGCACCGTAGCCATTGTGGAACAAAAAAGCAATTTCTGAAAGAGGAGATGACAGACAACTGGAAAAGCACAAATATTCAAATATTGTGAGTGCCAATACTACCTTGGGAGAGTTATCAGAAAAGTGATTCTACAGCTACTCTGTACTTACCTGATTAACAAGAGAGAACCCATTTCTTCTCCACATCCCTGCATGAACTTGGGCACACAGGACTAGGCATCGCAGAGGATGTTCTATTAACATAGGTGGGCTAAGTTCACTCTGCATTAAGAAAATGCAATATCATGATACATACAGAGAAAATAAAGAAAATGAGACTGAAATGAAGGAGGACGATATTTGTGATTGCTAAACTATTTTGGCAATACAAAAGAGAAGTAAATCCCACACACATATTGCAAAAGTTTGATCGGCCTATTCACAATCCATCCAATCGCTGTAACCCAACCTTACATTCTGTCTTCGCTCCACAGAAGTACTCTGCAAGGGCTTCAGTTTATTCTTAAAGACAGTACTTTTCATATCTTAAACCATCAACGCTATCAATTTAATCCCATTGTCATTTGCTTTCTTGCATTCAAAGGTTAAGTACTACTTCTTTCAAAAGACATTGAGATTTCTTTTCTCAGTTATGCATTCTCCTCTCTTATCTTATTCTTTTTTACCTTCCCCTTAGAGAGACAGTGCATCAATAAGAACATGCAGGAAGCAAGAAGCAGCTGAGGGAGAAAATTAGAACCTAAGCCAAGGAAAAGGAATCAGATCCTTCCAGGAGCTTCTAAAAACAGTTTCTACTACCAAAAAAAAAGTAATGCATGAAGAACAAAATACAAACCTTAAACCTGAGTCTGAAGTTATTAAAGAGAGTAATACTGATTGCTTATGCTCCAGTCACGAATATCTAGATATTAACCTTTTATGAAGTAGTTTTATCTATTAAAGATAAGTCTCTCTGAACAGAATTCATGGCAAAAACATCCTTTGTTTCATTTAATAATATCCTACACTTATATGACCAATTTCACATTCAGCATTAATTACATTTAATGAATATGCCACATTTAATTACATACCAGGGGTAGCAGCTCTGGAAACTTATACGCCACCTCAGTTTTACTCAGCAAAACATGCAAGCCTATGTAAAAACATGAAACAAATACACACATAATATTATGCACAGTATTTCATATAACTCAAACAGGACAAAAAAGGTCATCTAATTTACTGCTGGACCATTTTCTAGACACAGCTACAAGTCAGTCTGCAGATTTATCACCCTGGAGCTACACAGCTACTTCCTAAAGAGACATATTACAATATATGTATTAGTTGTCCCACTGTATTTTTATAAAACTTGCAGTACAAACGAGATTTTTGCCCTTTTTTTGACTGTCATATCCCCTCAGCAACAGCCAAGAGCCCTTGACCTATCAGGACAAATTATCAACAACATATCTCATCCTTTCTATCAGTCCTTAGAGTTTTACAAAATACCCCAGGAATTATAATGAGGACCCTACAAAATGCATAAGGGTTTTCTGGTTTGCTTTGTCTTAAAGCCACAAAGGTTTTGCTTAAAGATTCAAACATTCAAAGTTATTTGACACTGAGATGTATAGCATTTAACTAAGAATTACCCTTTCCACTTCATTACCTGAAAATTTATTTTTTTCATATGACTTTCTGATTTTGTAAACTGAAACTCATCAACCTTTTTTTCAATACAACTGTTGAACAATGCAGGCACAGTATAAAAAGACACAGCTTAATTTTCCAGTGGCACATCTGCTTGATAAATCTGCTCTCTAACAGAACGTTGATTAGTCTATTCAATCTGACAGCTAAACATATCTCAAAACAGTCAACTACAATCCATATTCTGTTGCATCTCTTTTGCATCACTCAAGTGGCAAAAGCAGCATTAACTGCCTACAACACACCCCACTGACAAATCCAGAGGCATGAGACAATCTCCCCCAGGCCCAAAACAATAACAACTTCTCCAATGCTTGAGAACATTTTGCCTAGAGAAACAGCAAGAAAATGTTCAAAATGTATCCTGTTAAGGCTTCAAACAACTGCTGTGTAGTTCCCTTGCGTATACACAAATACAAATCGCATTTATACATTTTCCATTTCCTGAAATATTTTTAAACTAGTTCATACCTGCAAGTAAACGAGAAACTGGTAGATGAATGCTAACTTTTTCCTGAGAAACACAGTATCTGATGGTCTCAACTGAATGTCCACACATGCTGAGAACAATCGGCTGCTCTCCATCAGTAAAACCACTATGGCACTGCATCAACACAGTCAGGCATTTCTTGTAAGCTTCAATTAACACTTTTTCCTAAAAGAAAAATTGCCGCTTACAGAGATTATGAAAAAAAAACCCCAAGCAGCTCTGCAAAATAATACAGTCAAAGTCTGATGGGTTTGGATTTTTTTACCTTTATTAACAGTCCTGTAAAATTAAGATAAGAAACCCAACAAAAGAAGTTGAATTAAGGGGGACACAGATCGTGAAAGCCAGACTGGTACGTCTGCTTAGAAAAACACCCACCAGGCGGGTTGTGGGGTTTTTTTTAGCTGATACTATGGGAACTTTGGCTAGTAAAACTGGCACATTAACAGTGACAGAATAAAGCCAGCTTGAGTGTTTAAATATTCTAGGATCACTTGTTCCACAGCCATATTTTACCACACTCAAGTCCTGTACTCCTCCGTACTCAAAGCACTTAAGGAGTAGAAACCCAAATTATAATCAAGCTGCATTTGACAGATCCAGGGCCTACTCCCCTATATCCTCTTCTCTGACAATTATAACCTGACAGTGTTGTGATGATCCCAATTTTCAGATGTGTGACAGAATTCACAGCATTATTTCTTAAAAGGCTTAAACACTCTCTTATGAATTGGTCAGTCCAAGTCATAAAAGATATGTTTAAACACAGAAAAGATTTGCACTTGCTCAGACAAGATAATCTTGACTTACGGTACAGTCATCTGTTTAGGTCAATTGTTAGACATGTTCAGGTTTTTTTCCCCTTCACATATTCAAACAGAAAAACAATTCGGAAGGAACTTACATCTAACGCACACCAATCCTGCATCATCGAAATAACAAGTGTTAATTTCATCTGCAAGGTAAAAGCTGCTTCCCATTCTGGTTCCATTTCTATGTGTTGTCCTACTTGACGAGTTATGGGATCCATACCCTAGAACAAAAAGATTTATGCATTTGGACAAGGTATCACTGAGGTACCTTGACAACATTAGTGTAAGTGTGAGACAGTGGTTCTTTGTGCTTATAAATGCAATGTTGCTACAACAAGAAAAAAAGAAGCTTGGGACCGTGCAAAAAGGAATTACAGACATCAAAATAATAACAAGAAAATGAAACAGGAATTGCAAGAGAAGAATACTGGGACAAGAAAGGTTTTCAATACAAGCTCTATTATTAACACCTGCAGAGACTCCCCATTGTATAACAATGACTGCGTACATACATTATCTTACTTACACATTTTGGTTTTTGAATGTATTTTCTAGGGATGTGCTATTAAATGCAGTTAAATACTACCTAAGTACTGGGTACTACAGTACCTAACCAGAAAAAAAAAACCCCAACATGATCTGAGAATTACAATACATTGAAAAGACTATCGTAAACAGACTCCAGAAAGTTAAGCACAGAGAAGGGTGTGCTACCGAAGTACTGAAGAACGGGAGGGATTCTGACTTATTCCTTAACAATCATTCAGTCAGTTTGCTCTTGCTTTAAAAATACTCCTCTTAAGGTAACAGAGCACACGAAAAGGCTGGGCAAAAAAAAAAACACAGTGAGAGGTCTACTAGTAGCAACACTGCTGACACTGAAGTAGTAGTTGGTGCTCTCGCTATGCAGGAAAGCTGGCTAAGATGGACCAGACAGCATTCAGACAATTGTGTCTTGTCTTTCTCTACCACTGTAAAATATGCCCAAAACGAACTGCTTTTTGAATTGCCCTCTACAACAAACTAAATTTTAAGAAGTTAGGGAGATGTTATGTTTCAGGAAAACGTGACTCTAAAAATTCTACCACACTGAAGTTATAAAATGGAAAGTACGTTAAATTTCTTCAGTTTTTATATCGTGATAGCTAACTGTCTGCTTTAATTTTGCAAATTATTGTTAGTCACATTTACATACCTGCATACATTTGAGTAATTCTAAGAAGGCATCAAAACCCTCTAGGAACTTCTGCCTCAAGTCATCTGACCACTCAGTTGGCTTACTTATCAACACATACCTAGGTACATTAAAAAGATCCAAGAGTTAATTTTTTTCCCCCCCCCTCCTTAACTGATCAAAAAAGCACATCATTAATAATACACTTACTTGAGATCCAAAATAAGGCTCTGGACACGCCTGAATTTGAAAGCCTGCAGAGCAGTGTAGCGTTCGAACTGAAATCTGCCTTGGATGTCACGGTGCCTTAAGTGGTCCATAAAAGTTTTGATGATAGTGGTCATGAGATTTTCTTCTGTTATTAGCATTCGAGCCTATGCCAAAGTACATTGAAATTTGCTGTAGTTAATAGACACAGCTAACATGAGTTTCACACTGCACCATGAAGTTTATAAAATACATTACTTTTTATCCCAAATAGTTACATCAATAATTAAACCAGAACAACATATTGAGAGCCAATCCTCCAAACGTGCACAGACAGAAAAAAGTAATCAAGCCAGAAATTATCATAATCCAGATCTCTTTCTTCAAATCCTTTCCCTACTGAAGTTTGACTATGGTTAGGCTCCTGCCAACCTATATAATTATGACCCAAGACACTTAATTACGCATCTTACAATTAACTCATACCCTCCCTTTAAGTATGTGTTGTCTCCTCTCAGATAATTTAAGTATGAGCCCTTTAGAGGAGAGACAGCTCTTCTGTTTTCTGTTTACAAACTTAAAGGAAGCAGAGTGGTGAACAGAACGTCTTCTGAACTGCTAAGGAACCATATAGCACAATTTCCTCACGGAAATTATGTGTAGTGACTTATGATTCCCCTTAAGGGCTACTGCATACATCTGTGTGTTGCAGGAAACAAATCAACAGGCATCGTAAGACCTGACAAAGACTGTCTTCCACACCCAACCTAACCCAACCCAGCCCTGCAACAGAGTAGGAGGCACTAAGAAGTTGCTGCTGCCTCCTACTTGCGAGCTCTTCCAGAAGTCCCCCTTCTGTTGGTTCTCCAGGGTAAACGGGATCAGCCTTGCACTCCTCACTTCTCATGAGCATTTTATTATGCGGCTGGTAGATTCAATGAGATTGGCCACTCTGATCTACCTCAATGACACTGCAGATGTTGACTAGAATTTCTGGGTAGTATAGTTGCTAGTAATACTCCAAAACAGAATTTCTAAAATACTACTGTAGAGGGAAAAAATAAATATGATGGTTAACATTTCCCTGCAAAAAATCACCACCAACACAACCACAAACAACAAAAAAAATCTGAGTTACTTGAGAGCTCAATTAAATTACTAAGATCAGTCTAAAAATGTTACTGAGGACCAGTGCGGTGGTTTTATGTTCTTCGGCTTATTCAGTTAAGAATGAATGGCTCTAAATATGCAAAAAATAAGCTCCTACCTTATGAATTAAGAATTATCATAACTGCTTTCATGTCATCAGTTTATTCTATGCTTCTACAAACCAGTAAAAACCAACTTGCTTTGCTTTTTTTTTGCATGCCCTTGAAATAGAAAACATTTAAAAGGGACACTGCAATTATTTTGCCCTAAGAAAATGTCTGAAATTCCTTTTAAAATACTTTGTGTATTAATACACATATTCCACCACCCCATCCACAAAAGGAAAAAAAATCATAATCTGAATAATTGTAGTTGGTTAAGTGTAACTGTAATTCTGAATATTGGCAACATTCTTATCGACAGCATCAAAACTAAAAGAAGTAGCACAATATTGCCCTGAACCATGGAAACAAAATCCTGAGGTCCTACTGAACTCCCATGAATAACATCCACTCATAGGAAACCGAAAAACAACTTTGTTCAGTTCTTTAACTGCCATGCTACTACTGAATTTTAGAGCTCAATTAAAACTGATTAAACTTGGAAGGATTCAGAAGCATTGATTTTTTAAACAATTCTGGCTACAAAAAAAAAAATCAGACTTTTATTTCCAGTACAGCTCCAAAGTTTAATCAGCCTATTTTCCAATACAAGCAAAGACAAACTTATTTGGAGACGGGAGCAAAAAAAAGACATTTCTCAAACAAGCATAAACTGGTGAAAGACCAGCAGTGAGCTGGGAGAAGTAACAGTGCCTGAAGCAGAGTAACAAAAATTAACTGGGAACTTGAAAGGCAGCATCATCCAAGGCTAGAAGTACCAAAAGAAATAGGGAATATCATAATTCTTGCTTGCACTTGTGTTGATTGGAAAATTAATGTAAAATGGATCATTAATAGAATCATAGAGTCACAGAATCACCGAATGCGTTGGGCTGGAAGGGACCTTTAAAGGTCATCCAGTGCAACCCCCCTGCAGTGAGCAGGGACATCTGTAACTAGATCAGGTTGCTCAGAGCCCCATCCAGCCTGACCTTGAATGCCTCCAGGGATGGAGCCTCCAACACCTCTCCAGGCAACCTGTGCCCGTGTTTCTGAATGATAGGCTCTGAAACTGTGATATGCAAACCATAATGTAGATTTCTACAAACGGTAACTGGGGCTCAGTAGGACGAGAAAAGTAAATGCTGTGTGTGTGTGTCTCTAAATAAACATTTAAGTAGTTTTAAAAAAAAAAAAAAAAAAAGGAAAACATAAAAAGAAAAACCAAAAGTACCCAGCCCACTCTGGGAAGTAAGCAGTAAGAACTGCTTAACTTCTAAATCCACAGCAACGTACGTAAGCTGTCTGACTGCTGTGCAGCAGCAGTGCCCTGCATTTCCACAGTAACATTAAAGAAATCTGCAGTCTTGGTTCAAGAACCTCGAGTGGCTTTTAACAAAGAAAGATTTCCTTTTTCAGTCTTTCAGTACTTACAAGAGAAGGCACTGTGAATATCTGTATCGAGAGGTCAGCAATTGAGAACTCTCTGTCGTGGTCATCTTTCATAAAATCACTCTGCAATCGCTCATAGTTCTATTAAGAAGGAGGCAAAAAAAGGCAAGGAGTGCCAACTATCAGTTTTTAAAAGAAAGACAAGCACTACTCACCAGAGTAGGTACAGTGAAGAGTTGGACAGACAGAGCAGCCACCGATACTGCCCGTTCGTGATCATCCTCCATATAATCTCTCTGCAACTGCCGGTAATTCTAAACAACAAGGGGAAATTCACCTCTAATCCACACTGACCTGATTTTTTTAATTTAAATGTTGCTCTGGGAAACTTTAATGCCATGATAAAAGGAAGAGTAGCTCTTAGGGATTATCGCATAGGTATTTTGTACAAAGAACATGACAACTTAATCCGCTCACACGTGAGATCTACTCACTCTTATTTTCACAAGCAAGGCTAAGACTTTATTTTCTACTCCAAGTTATTTGTCTTCAGCAGAGGGAGCAGAATTTTGCAGTGCTGATTTAAAGCATTTCAAATATTAGTTACTGCAGAAATCCTAATCAGCATAACTGAATTTCAGCACTATTTCTGAGTAGCACTGTAAGAGCTTACACCCCAACAAAGAGGAGCGATTAGCTCTTAAGAAGTGATACCCTGCATACTTGATGGTGAAGACAAAAACATCTGAACTGCTTTAGTTCTGAGGAGCCTGGAAAGTCCATTTTCTTCCCAGGAGACGAGATGTCATTATAACTAATGTTTTAAAGACAAAAATAAGGTAGTCAGCATTTCATTTCAACTTTTCACTTCCAAAAAAAAGGGGAAAAAAACACCCTGGATAACAGCTCATTTGAAGCACTGTATGCTAACTAAACTCTCTTCACTAGACAGTTTAAGCATTTAACGGCTCTTTGTAAGAAAGGTACTTACTCTCGCAAAACGGATAGCGAAAAGTTTCTTGTACTTCAAATCCATAAGCAGACTGCTCATGAATAACTGGTGATACACATTTCTAGCTCCTATCGAGAAAAATGAATGAAATATTGCATGTCACTGTTTTCTGTCAACATATTATGGAAACACAAAAAAGTAAACTTTTACAGAATGAGGTAAGTGTGCATTTCAGAGCAGACACTGCTTTGATTAAGTCTGTCAGGAAGCAGCAACGGATGAAGAAGAATACATGAACCAAAACTCTTCAAGTGGCATTATTTATTGCTCCTGCATAAGGTAACACTGAGCTGTTGAATGGGAACATAAACCTTCAAATATAAGGCAAATGAGACAAACAAGAACAGAACTCTATTCCTCCTCAGGGGACTGGGATGGCTCACGGAAAAAAAGAAGACACTACTAGGAGAAGTCCTGGAAACTGCAATAAATGTTGCTAGCTGTGAATAGCTCTGCAAAATAATCAGCTTAGCTATCTCCAAATTTCTGGTCTGTATGAGCAGCATCCTAGGAAGTATTATCAACACAAATGAGAAGTGACTGTATGTGGCTTGGAAACACATGCACGTATGTATCATTTCTTTCCGTAAGTGACTTTTAAGTCAAAAGCCATCATATTAATTATTCTTTAAGGCAGAGCAACTATGGAATGCATGAAAAAGTGGAGAAATATTGATGCTGAAACAGAAATGCAAAAGTTACTCCTTGTTTACATGAAAGACATTATCCTAACAAAATCTGTATTAAAAAATGTTGTAACGGTCCACAAAAGCAACATCGCTCAAATAATGGTATTTGCGGTCAAAAAAAAAAAAAAAAGAGCACCAGGAACTCATTCTGACAAGATAAAGGTACTAGCTAAAAAAAACCTAAAAGAATAATTTTCTCCAAACTACACCCACTTTCCGCCTTACTTCTTTTATTGCTACTTCAAGAAGTTCCCAAGACAGACCACAAAGAGATCATAGAATCATAGAACAGTTCAGGTTGCAAAAGACCCTTGGGATCATTAAGTCCAGCCATTAATCCAACACTACAACCGTTAACCCTACACTACAAGTTCACCCCTAAGCCGTATCATCCAACACCACATCTAAGTGACGCTTAAACACATCCAGGGATGGCAACTGAACCACCTCCCCAGGCAGTCTGTTCCAGTGTCTGACCACTCTTTCCATGAAGAATTTCTTCCTAATGTCCAGTCTAAACTTGCCCTGCTGCAACTTGAACCCATTCTCCCTGGTTCTGTCCCTAATGACCTGTGAGAAGAGACCAGCAACAACCTCTCTACAATGTCCTTTCAAGTAATTGTAGAGCATGATGAGGTCCCCCCTCAGCCTCCTCTTCATCAAACTGAAAAGTCCCAGCTCCCTCAATTGCTATTCGTAAGGTCTATGTTACTACTCTCTAGGATACCTGTACCTCAGAACTGAAGAACAAAAGATACAAGGGGGAGGGTAACAACCTCCAAAATACTGTATCCACGTGTAAACAAGGAAAGTACATATACATTGTACCATTCTCTGCCTTCTCTTTGTGCTGCTCTTTCTTACACCTGGTCTTACTTGCCCTTTCAGGATAGCAAATCAGACAGAGAATCCAGGAGGGAAAGAAATTAACTACCTCCATTTCCTCAAAATTACGACTTTCTATAACCAATCCCATTATATCAATCAGGTTTTTAAAATTTTAAGGGCCCTAAAATAACAGAACAGTGGTTTTCACTGCATGTTCTCAGAACGCGTAAGAACACCTCACGAACACAAACACAAGCAAAGCAAAAAACCTCTGCCCTGTCCCTTAAAAAAAGAGGTATTTTGGTAGATATCATCCAGATGCTGAGATCCTATAAAGCAGATAGTCCCCAAATCACTCTATTGTTTATTCAGTTTCCTAAACTATCACTGTCATCTACACATTCAGGTTAGCCTTAATTTCTGAAAAATCAGATCTAATCCCAACCCCATATCCAAATGGTCTCCTTATGTTGTTGTCTTCAGTGTATTTGGAATGCACTATGAAAGGACAGATTATAAGACATCGGGAAATTCTTTCTAAAATACAACACAGGAAAAACGATCAATACTAGCAGATATGGTAATGGAAAAAGTTTGAAGCATAACATTCCCTAGTATTTTCCAGAACTCACCTTTCCACAGCTTAGAATCATATAGCATCAGCTTATCCACAAGAGAAGAATTCTCACCATCTGGCCCCTCCTGTAAACCAACCTGACACAATATTCGACGAAGGCCATCTAAATGCAGAGAAATTACACAAGTTAGTTACAGCTTAAGCACAAACTTGTACATTATTTGGAAATACTGGAATTTTCATAAGACAGTAGAAGCCACAGGACCCTCTTTTCCTTGACAAGTGAGTAACACTGCCAATAGAAATACAAATATTTTATGCCCTGCAAGCTTCACATTAACTTTACGGAACATTAGGAACCTTGTGAAAATTGCTAAACACAATGATTTGTTTCTAAGTTATCAAATAAAACTGTGCTTTCTTTAAAGTGCTTCTGGGTTACCGACTAACAAACAATTATAGAGCAGGCTAGCTTTCTAGCTTGTATTTTTCCTGTTTAGAGCCTTATCAAAGGGGATGCATATTCGCTAACACAACTCTATGACTTACACCCCTTAGCCCTCCTGACTGCACGTTGCTCAGTCACCCCCACTTCTCTGGCAGAGCTGGCACTGAGCCACCGCCAGCTCTGCCCCCCAGCACACAGCACGTGCGGCAGTTCTGTATAGTCTGTGGACTCCTACAGCAGCTGGGGGTGGGTTGTTTTTTTTTTTTTGCCTCGCAGGGTTCAATTTCAAACGACTGTTACAAAGGGTAACAAATTAGTGGAAGCTACTCGGTGTTCAACGAGTGGCAAACATGCTTATTCCTCAAGAACTGACATCTGCTACAAGGGATGTGGTAGCCAACTGTGACAAAGTTCCATAGCAAGATTTTTCCCTTTATTTGCTGATAAGAGCTTGATGCTCATTTCAGTGCAATCACCCAACCTAACTTTGTGGTACAGCAGAAGACCTCGTCCATCTGCCAGTCTTCCTTTGTTCAGGGACATTTAAGTGTAACCACGCGAGCAATGCGACTCCATCACCTCATGTTACAGTCGGGCAATAACAGGCTGCGTAAAAGTTCGAGCAGAATCTAGGAGTCGCCTTTTTCAAAAGGGCATTTCACAAAACCAGATGCCAGAGTATGTCGCAAGACTGCACCCCAAGGTGTGCGAGGCATTTCAAGCAGTTGAGCACACAGCTCCCAGACAAGATGTACACTTACCATCAAACATTATTTTTGCCCTTCTGAATCATAAAGGACACTGCATTTCATGAAGTGAACTCTGCAAAACTTCAGAAACACCACACGCCCAATTCAAACTGTAAATTCCGTGCTTTCATCTGTATTTGATACTCCATTAGCATATCCATGTTACTTCTTTTGCAAATGTAATTTAGTGCTTGAAAATTAGGGACTTTGGCATCTGGCACAAATGACGTGGCACAAAAGTGGGCTTAAAGAAAAAGAGACAGACAGTGCCTGCCTACACACTACGCTGAAGGGAAAATTTATCTCAGAAATTAAACGTCTTCAAGTCTCTCCTTTCTAGTAATGCCTATCACTTGTTAGCAACCTTGGCAAATAATTGAACAAATTGCTTTTCAAAAGTTCAATTTATGAATCTTTAGAAATTACCTTATATAAATGTAAATTGCTTATCTTTCAAAAAAAAGAGAACATGGTATAGCGATCGTGTGCCTGAAATCTTGGCTAGCTTTTCAACTATTGGTCTAACAAAACGTACAATGTCTGAAGAAATCTTGCACCTAAGCAGAACATATATGCAATATTACAGCTGCATGTGCTTTGCTAACAATTCCTGTTAACATTTTCAGATGCATAGGACAAAGTACATTGGGGACTGCATCTACACTTCTACTTATCAACAGTTCGACATATTTTTCTTTTATTTCCCCTCACGCTCCACATCTTCACAGCCTCGTGATTCATCAGAAAAAAGGAGAAACCCAGACAAAACAAACACAGAGCCTTCCCATTAAAATGACACTGAGCATCTCGACTCCTTTGAAGAAACCTCTTTCTAAATATCTGATTAATACTTTGTTGGCTTCTATCCTTCCCCCCAAAACATCCACACATCCTTGCATTTTCTCTGTTGTTCTACTTAGCAAAAAATCTGAAGCAATCACTTTCATCATCATTCATCAAATTACTTCTGAATAATTTTGTTTTATCTAATCAGACAGGTTATTTTCAGCTTACTGCATTCATTTAAAAAGAACCAGGGACCGAAAAATAGCTTGTTGGCATACAGCATTTGACAGCAATTCTCGGCTTCTGTTCAACAGCAGCTACACAGAAAACAGTATCTGAGAAGACTCAGTAAGGCTGATAACACTTTCATATGGAAGTCAGAACTCAGAACAGCACTAAAATAAGATAAAATAGAATGAAGTTATTAATAGTTTTGTTTTACTTATTGTGTATCTGAAACAAGTAGAGAAAATCTCTTTAGGAATTCAGCTTGCCTCACAAGTGTTCTCTAACTTAAGAAAAAATTCAAATTTGCCCACCTGAATATCCAATAACACTGCCAAGCCAAGTTAGGAGCTTCAGACCAAAGCTCTGATGGGCAACAATAGACGAATGCATAACTTGTACTTTCAATGGCTTTGTCTGACGACTCGTATTTCTCTTAAAAAGCAAAAGAAAAAAGGAGGTAACGCATATATAAGTAAGGACTAGCACATATTTCTGTAAAGATACATGGCATTCCTACGATTAATTTCAATAATTTATAACATTTACACAATGTGATTACTAACACCTACACAAGCAAGAAACAAAACCCAAAACATTTGAACTTTGTTTATCCTATTAATATTTGAAGGACCAATATCAACATATTTAGGCAAATCCATTTTCCCCTCTTGGCCTCTTATCAAGGTAAACACTGATGAGCTGCATTTTACTGATAAGTAGTCCCACGCACAACCTAAGACAGCTGTGCACATTTGCTCCTCACAACATGACATGCGAGTCACACAGCAGCCCACCAAGGAAAGATATTGATTGTCCATGAGCTATTTTCAAAACTACAAATGAAACACACAGGATTAAAACAAGAAAGTGCTTTCTCTCATCTCTGTGTTGGAAACCTTTTTAATAGGCAGGCATTACATGTAAAAGCCATTTGGTCTTTGATTACATAGGTGAAAATTTAAAAATACTGCACAACTTTAAAGGTATGTTAATGTTTTTGAAATACCTTAAATAGTTTAAGGTCAGTAACTCTATCTGCAGTATTTGTTTTTCAGTGCTAGCAGTACTATATATGAACTATGTATTTCATGTGATTAAGTACTGCACTGCAGCAGTTAAAGAAAAATTAAATAGAAAATATAATTCCTATGTTCTTACATAGAAGAATCTGTTAATATATAGATATTATGAATATATAATGTCATGGGTTTGAGTCTGGTGGGGTTTTTGGTAGCAGGGGAGGGCTGTGGAGGATGGCTCCTTCCAAAACTTCCAAAGTCCCTCCGCCAGACACAGGTAAAACTCAGACCTGCCTCTGTCCAAGGCCAGGCTCTTCAGCACCTCTGCGATCAATGTATTTAAAAAAGGAAACCTGTTGGGCCAGCCCCTCTTTTTGCCTCCCTATTTATTTCTGTCTTTGTGTCCCCATCTCTTGTTTTGGGGAGTTTTTCTGTTTGGAGAAGGGAGAGTTGAGAGGAGAGCAAAAGAATGCAAGTGGCCACATGGTTCATCGTTGCTGGGCTGGGCAGCCAGCTTAAATCACAACAATATACATATAAAAACACATACAAGCAAAATGAGAGTATATTTGTACTTTAACACTTGGATTCAGTCAGTAACAATTTCCACAGTTGTGGCTGTGAAAGACGCAAACAACTTAATACGATAGGAGAGAAAACTGAAATAGTAGAGCTTCTCTGACCTGAACTGAAATACAAGGACCTTGAAGATCATCTAGTTCCAACCCCCCTGGCATGGGTGGGAACGTCTCCCACTAGCCCAGGTTGCTCAAAGCCCCATCCAGCCTGGCCCTGAACACTCCCAGGGACGGGGTATCTACAAGCTCCTTGGGCAACCTGTTCCAGTGCCTCACCATTCTCATGGTGAAGAACTTCTTCCCAATATCTAATCTATATCTATCCTATTTCAGCCTCAGGCCATTGTTCCTTTCTCCTATCACTACAGGTCCCCATAAAAAGCCCTTCTCCAGCTTTCCTGTAGGCCCCCTTCATGTACTGGAAAGCTGCTATTACATCATCCTGGAACATTCTCTTTCTCCAGGCTGAATGACCGCAGTTCCCTCAGGCTGTCCTCACAGCAGAGGTGCTCCAGCCCTCTGATGACCCTAGTGGCCCTCCTCTGGACCCGCTCCAGCAGATCCACGTCCTTCCTATACTGTGGGCTCCAGAACCGGATGCAGAACTCCAGGTGGGGCCTCACCAGAGGAGAGCAGAGGGGGAGAATCACCTCCCCCGACCTGCTGGTCACACTCCTCTCTGATGAAACCTAGCATACGGTTCACTTTTTGAGCTGCAAGTGCACACTGCCAGCTCACATTTAGGTGCAAAGTAGACCACAGTACAAAAAAAAAAAAAAAAAAACAGAGCAGAAATCTCTATTTTGATACCTCTACTGTGCATATTGTAAATAGTATCTCCAACACTTTATATTATTAACATATAAAGAGTCATCATGGTAACATCAGAAAATTGTATAGCCAAGCCTCTTTTTGGTTAAGATGAGGGAAATACGTAGAAAATATTACTTACCACTATTACTGATTTTGCTTGATCACAGTACTGAAAGTCTCCATACCGAACAGACCTACGCCCCTTTAAATTTGTAAAGAAGTAACATTACAACCAGTTTCCAAACAAGAACTTCCAATGCTGTGTTTCACATTAGTATAAAAGATATAGTAAAAGTTTCAGACGCACATTAACCGATCTTTCTTTCACGCTATTTTCATTTTTTAAAGTATTGTACACAGGTACATACTTGGATTTTCAAAATGCAACCTGTAATTTTTAAAAGGCAATAAAATCACATATGCAGTTATTAGTTTTACTAAATTCTCTGTGTATAGTACTGTTTTTAAGATGTAACCATCACACTTTTTTATTTAAAATACTGAAAACTTACCTTTAGTACTAACGTATCAATCATTAGTTTTGGCAGAATGCAAAGATATTTCACACATTTCAACGACTTAAAAAGTAGATATTGAAGAAAGCTAACTGGTCCTTTTAATGTACAACTAAAGCACTTGGTTTATTGCAAACCTGGAAGGTTTCCAGTCTTTCTATACTGTAAATACATACATTAAAATACATAGTTGATTCCATTTATACTGTATTATAAACAAAATAGTATAGACAGAATAGTTTATTGAGATTTTAGATCTAGTCTGATGCCAAGTCATTGTCTCAGGCATAACCTTCTCATTTCTTTTACAAACATACACATGTAGATACATTCAGGTACGTGTTTAAAAGTAGGACAGGTTTCAACAGTAGGCAAAAATCTCCAAAGGGCATCCTACACCAACCAGGACACGTTCAACTCAGCACATGTCCAGGGACCAGACACGACTATTTTGGTTACCAACATCTCGGAAACAGAGTAGTGGTAACACAAAACCAAAATCTAGTTTAGTGTTAAGTAATATAAAACGGTTATATTTCCTTTTCCATTGACCTTCCTGAACTACTTCAACAACCCAAAATGACGCTCTCATTGCCATTTTGGATGAGACTTTGTCCCCACACCAGCTCCCCAAAAAAGGCATAAGCCAAAACAAACCCCAAACCAATAGAAAAAGGACACTCATTTTAACAGCAACTGCTTACAGGCTCATAGCACAAATAATGAGATGCAGTTGTCCTTAGAAAGAGTCCCTTTCTTAATGAAAGGCATGCAAGCCAGAATACAAACACAGCTGACAGAGTCCTTCTGAGACCGATGTATTAGTCAAAATTATATTCAGCATGTAGCGATGCTCAACTGATTGTTCTTTCTAAACACTGTGTGAAAACCTTTACCTCTTCCTGCCACTATCATCTGACAATTACAAAAAAGATTAGATTTAAAAAAAAAATAGAATAGTTCCACCTGCACCAGGAAAAAAAACCCACAGCAATTATGGATTTTATCCTTCACACCTGACTGGTGTTACTCGGAGAGGCATTCCCCACGCGTGGAGCACACGCAGGGGCTCTTTCAATGTCAGCTCCCCGGTGTACGCGATGGGATAAGCTAAAGCTGCTGCCTGTCCTTCACAGAAGAGAATGAGAGACACGCTGCTGCCTACACTCACAAAACTTCCTGGAACACAGTTACACTGAAACACGTATTCAGTATTAAGTCTGTTTTGGATTGGCCAATGCATTAAGACATTTTAGGGCGGCGTGACACACAGGGCTTAATCACATGAAACACCCTCTTTGGGAAAACAAACACAAGTAAGTGTAGTCATATAAAATAAACATTAGGGTAAGTATAATTAAAGTGATAGCAATTTCTTTACTTACATCTCTATCCACTGTTGTTGCAAAACCAATAGCTTCCTTCTGTGTGCAGTTGACAGCCTTCTGAAGAGTATAAATAACTTGTTCATAGGTATGGACTTCATCATTAAACAGCATGCAGTAGTAACTGTCACTCTTCTCACTTCAAAGCAAGGATTAAATTTATGTAAGTCAAAGTCACATAATTTTAAAAATATCAGCTTCTAGTTTAACAAAATATTCCACCCAGACAGCAGACAACCCAAGCCTGGGCTCCTTTGCTGTACTGGAACACTGTCTCAACAATTTATTTGGAAAGGACTGACGACCCCTAACTTCCACTGGAATGTGCATTTTTCCCCGCAGAATTAAGTCTAAAACCAGCAAAATCTTGAGAATATGTAAGTTTGAGCATTATTTTTTAACATTTGTTGACTACAAATTGACAGTTTCCTGCTACGGAAAACACACTGCCTTGCACTGTAGCTGTGCTTACTACATTCCCCCATAGCTTCTGAGATATTTCACCCATCTTGGCATTTTTTTGTCACACTTACATCGCCAATACTGCATCAAGGTCTATTAAACAACAAAAACCTGGCAGTTAAGCCTCTTAAAAAGACCAAACTTTACAATCCTCAAAACCACAACTTAAACTTACATACATTCCGTGCAATCTTTTGGTTCCCGTAATTGACCTACACAGCATTCTTACTCACACAACACAAAGTATATACTAGCAAGATGTCACAAATGAATCCATAATAACTATGTTATGATACACTTCAACATTCTGTAATGCTTCAAAACTTGTAGTAAGTGCATCATCAAAAGTACAAAATACTTTTGCCATCAGAATTTCACTAACTTTGATCACAAGAAATTAACAGCCATTTGTGTTAGAGCATCGTATTTTATTAATACTTCCTTTTCAATATTAAGAAAACAGAGGTATCACAAAAATATTGTTTCATCATCGTAACAGACAGAAATGGTCTGCATAACACAAAAGTAAAAATTACAAGAAAAACAAATCTATTCAAATTATTTGAGTCCGTTGTCTAGAAAATACTCCTGACAATTTTAGGAAACGCAGAAAAAAAATACTTAAAATATGAATTTACATTTTCTATTGTAAAAACCTGCAAGCTTTTAAATGCAGAAACCAAATATTATACTTACGTCATTTCTAGTCCAGGTAATTCATTTTCCTTTTCCCATGTTAATATATCTACTGCATATTTAAACGTGATGGCAAAAATATTATAAGCTCTTGCTACCATATCTTCTGGTAAGTGCACAAGAGGATCCTGAAAAATAAAGAATAATTGAGAAATTAAATGACATTCAAAACAGGAATTGTCAAATCTGCACCTCTTTGTCAAAGATGACGTAACCATCTTTAATGATGTCTTTCTTCAAATTACATTTGAAAAGAATAGTCAATGTTTTCTTTTTTCAACTTTTTCAAAGTTTTCTTTACTGTTTTCTTCTTCCAATTCTTCACTGAATCACCAAAGCAGTAATCTAACATTCAACACCTAAATACTAACTTGCCTCTGAACAACCACTTAAATTTTCACACGCTTCTCCATTTTCAGTTTCCTTGCTCCCACTTCTGCACACCTTCTAAGGTCCTTCCTAAGAACTTTTAACCTCAGCTGTGTTAAAACCTTTTCCATGATGCCTTCAAAAACTCAACGTGAAATCACCACATCTTTTGTTCTGCTTACCAATATCAGTAAACTGTAGAATACAAACAGCTGCACATTTATTGCCTTGTTTTATATGTAGCACACATCTAGAGGCAGAAGTCTTTATCTATCCAAGCTTATACAACACCCAGCACACTGGGATCACGATATTCGATGCATATCTCCCAGGTGCTGTGGTATATAAGTAATTAAATGCAACCAGGTATTTCATAATTATCTGCCCATGTCTTCTCAGTCTTGTTCGCAGACAGCTGCTCCCCTTTTGCACGTGGGCCGTGCACCCACTTGGTGCCCATTCCGCACTCCCCGGGGTGCCCTCCCATTAACGCCTACAGCAGCCGCTACAAACTCATTCCCCGCTCTCTGCCAGAGCAGGATGGCGGCTGCTGCTGCAGGCTGGGGAACTGAAGTGAGAATGGGCGAGGAAGAGGAGCGCTGCCTCAGTCTGCAAAGTCAAAGGGACGACAGGGAGGTTGGATTAAATGATCTCTAAGGTCCCTTCCAGCCTAGGCCATTCTATGATTCTACGATTCTACTTTTTGGAGCAAATGAGAACCATTGCCAACTCCGAATCAGGCAGCACAGGTACCGCTGCCATTTCCTTCCAATTCATTTCAAGGGATTTGCGCATGAATAGAACACATTAAAAACCTTGTCTCTGAAAGGATTCTTCTCTCACTACTTCCAATTTTTGATGTTCACAACAACTAGTCCCTCTTCTACAAAACTGGAAAGGGAACACGGCATGCCCTGCACGTCACCTGGACTTACACAGGGTCACTGACTCAATTTATCATTTGATATTTTGAACAATTGCTAGCCAGCTGAAAAACGTAATAGCAGCCCAATTTCTGATTTAGGATTACTTATTACCAAATTCTGCGATTCACTATGGTTTATGTTCTATAAAGAAGGCCACAATAATCTTTCCAGAACTTAAACCTGCATTATCTACAGGAGACCCTTGACAGGCAGCGTCTCACCTGTACTAGTAAAGTTTAATCACATAACCCCCTCCAAGATTCTTTGCGAATATATGGAAACTTTACAGGAAAGCTAATAACTGCCATTTCTGTTTTCTTGTTTCATTTAAAACTCATCTAGGGTATCGCTGCAAGCAAAGGCAAACCTTAAGCTGCAGCACTGCCTTCATTCCCAGCACTTTCAACAAAGACAAGTATCTATCTGGGCAAAGCAGAAAACGCAACGCTCAACAAGAGATCCTTCATCTACCTCAAACACAACGCTGTATAACATGAGAAACCTCAATCCTCATCACGCGTGGGGAAGAAGCACAAAGCCTGCCCACTACTTTTCATTTCTCTGTCAGTCACACTCACTGTATGAGTATCTTTGGACACGGAGGGAGCAGTCAACCCAGGATTTCAGAACAAGAGTTTTCCAAGGCTGACAACTAATGCAAACTGGCACGTAGACTAAGGGGTGAGTCCATGCAGCAGTTCTAGAGTCTTCAGGTTGAGATAAGGAGAACAGATTTTGGAAGGACCACTGTCACTGCAAATACAGTTACAGTTGCTTTACTTAAACCATCACATCAATGCAATTATAAATATTTACCTTATACTTCCCCTTCAAAAAAATCTCACAGAAATAATATTATGTGTCTAGACCACAAGCCAAACTAGCCACTCTCCCACTCTCATTCCTGAGAGGCAATAATGGATACTAAGGGAAGAGTAAAAGAAAAGGACAGAATGCTCCCCTGGTCTCCAGTAACTTAAAACACTAATACTTCCTACACTAAAGATGGAATCTGCAATTTTAAATGGCCATTGGTAATTTTTTCCCTACATGAACATGTTAAACTCTCTTTTGAACATGTATAAACCTTTAATAACAATGATGTTTTGTAACCATCCAACAGCTTGACTTCTTACCGCAAGAAGTAGCATGGCTTTTTGCATTTAGTATGTCAAAGTTGTTATGCTATGAGAAATGGTGAAGCTACATTCTATATTTACCCTCTCCATACCAAGCAAGCTTTACACACCTCTATTTTACAAGTACAGTACACTTTCCTGTAACAGCAAATTACTTTGATTTAAAAAAATCTGTGCACTTTGGTAAGAATCAGAACATATGTTGCACAGACAGCTTAATTTGACTTCTTCATGCACATGACAACACACAGATTTATTTTTTTTTTTACATGGCAGACTCCCTTCACCTTTCAAAATAAGACAGAAAATTAAAGAAACAGAACTAAAAGCTGCAGAGGTGAACATAAAAAAAATGAAGCCTTCAAGTAGAAAATGTCACTCTAAAAAACTCTAAGTCAGACATGACATTAGCTTTGTCTAACACAACGTGGTTCAAATATTTCTATTAAATTTCCTCCCATCTCTCATGAATGGTGTACAAGACTAAAAATAACCTCAGAGGAATGACCTGCGTATGTATACACATTTATATAAACATATGTATACACATCTATATATACACAGTTAATGTTTTGAAAAATGATGCCTCAATTGTTATTACCTCTTCTTCTGCAGTCTCGGAAGTGTTAAGCTCATGCTTTTGGCAGTAAGGACCTTCTTTCCAAGCTTCTGTATCACCACAGTCACAGAAACCTCCACCACCTGACGTTGTCATCTAAAATAATTTAAAACCAGCACAGTTCACGTGAGTGTGCTTACAGATACACACACATTAAGAGATGGGTACTCATAGCTAAATTATAAAAGCATGATCCCAACACCCAGTGGTTTTAGTCAGTACCCTGTTAAAATAGTACAGTGAAAACATTTTTGCTTCTGATAGCTGAAAGCTCATCTACTTCACTAGTCTGCCTATGCCAAGAAAAACAAGCAAACAAACAAAAACAACCCTTGGAACATCCCTGTTCTGCCCCACCTGGAGGCTGTGGGTTCTTCCCATTTTTCACTTTTTCTGAATCAATTACTTGCAATGCCACCTGCAGATTCTAACAGTTTCAATCTGAAGAAAGTTAAATCATTTCATATAGCACTATTACACAGTGAGGAAAAGATGTGCCATTTACAGTAAAAGGGGTTTACAGACTTAAACTGCTCACATGTCTTCAGAAGCACAGAAAAAAGTATCTGAAAACTGTAATGATATATTTACACTGGTCTAGTAAAACTTATTTTAAAGCTAAGACCACCCCAAATTAATAAGTATAAAAATTCTATTTTTAAACCTATTAACTGTTTCACAGAAGAAGTCTTCTTTCACATATTTTTGTTATACATTCTGTACATACAGATAAATCCTGCAGTATCAACAAAAATAGACGGACATTTGAAAGACCACCTGCTTACACTTTTGGATGTCACCTAGGCTTGTTAATTCACAGAGTCTGCAAGCTGAAGATCAACAGACAAGAAGTATGCCAGTATCAACAAATCGGACTTGGTTTCCTGGGGCAAGTTGTTAAGTTTGGGTTATTTTTCCCTAAATCCTGGTGCTCGGCGTAACCAGGAGTGATCAGATTCACATTAACAGCAGGGCAGTACTGTCAAAACCAGGTTTACAGAAAGGCTGCACTGGTAGTTTTTACTTGGCTCCTTAGTTTACAAAGGCATCAAGACTTTCTTGCTTTTCATTGTAGTTTGGTTTTTTTTAACTAATCTGTGCTAATAATAGCAGTGTATTACTAAAATAAACTGCATCTATAGTTCAAGTTTAAAAACAAACAAAAATCCCGCCACTCTACAGATTTGATTAACACTTCAGATGTTGAAATAAGTTTTATTCAAACGTGGTTTCTTAACGGTTTCTCCATACCTTTTAAAAATAGTCAGACTTCAACGTCAAAGCAAGTAAAAAAACTCTAATGCTGTAAAATTCACTAAAGTGTACACGTTAAAAATAACGTGTTTGTAAGCTTGACTGTTGCACAAAAAATTTAATTGCTCGGTATCTTAAAAGTGTTAACTTTCAGAATTTACACTCAGATCAAAGCACTCATGATCTTACAAGGATTACTGCAGACCTAATTCTAAACTTTGTGCTCATCCAACATTTTGAAATTATGTATACATTCTTAACCTTTACACAAGGAGTTTCATCCACATATAAAATTACATCGTATTTTCCAGCAGTGTTACTAACCCTGTACCGGTGCTCTCTGTGAATACTTCCAAGAAAGCACTCCATGCATAACACACAAGTCGGGTCAACTGCACAGTCTCTGAAAATGGCAACAAAACAAAAAAAAAAAGAAAAGAAGTATTAAGCAAATGTTATTGCCTTTAATTATATATTTTACAACAGGTGATGTTCAAGTATCACCAGCATGAACCTGATTAATGTATGTATTATTCAGAAGGAGGAAAGAGATGGCTTCCAAGGAGAGGGAAAAAAATTAAAGAGAAAAAAAATGTTCTCATAACAGAAGAGGTTTTAAAATTTTGTTTGGGTATCATGTACATTTGAGCAATATAGCCATTGCCTTCAAGAGGTGAGACAAGCATATAACCAAGTAAACAGATGAATTACAGAACATAGTACAGACAGGCAAACAGTATAAACCCCATCAAGTTCTCTCAAGTACATGGTACAACTATTAACAATCTCCAGCGATCAGAGAAGATATTTTTTCTTTGAACACTGGAAAGAAATACAACACACAAGAGATTAGATCAAAACTCTGCTTCTAAGGTTAGCCCTACAAGCTCACTGAAAAGGTATAAGAACGTCATTTCCTCAACCAGGAGATCAGAGACCATAATAAGGGCCTGTTTACAAGCACTGCTGCATTAGACAGAAGTAGTATCTCTAGCAAAAGGGGCTAAACAAATGAACGAGACAGTTTTGCATTATATTTAACTGTCTCCATGAGAAACACTGAAAATACATGGTCATGTAATGTAACCCACTTCAAGGCACCTGAAGATTAAGGGAGTCAGGTTTTGCAATGTAAAAATAACTACCAGGAGAATTACTGTCTTATGATGGTTAAAGCAGGAATTCAGAGAAACAATTTTTCAAAAGAAAACCTGGAGGAAAGTACCCCTGCCTGTGGCAGGGGGATTGGAACTAGATGATCTTTAAGGTCCCTTCTAACCCAAACCACTCTATGAAATAAAAAAGCAGAAGAGGCAGTTTGCTAAGGATCTCAAATCCACCCTGAATCAGAACTTTCGCTAGTAAGGCCAATAAGGTATCATGTTTCTAGAAGCGGAGAGCATTAGAGAGTGACGTTCTGTAATCACTCTCTCCTTGTAAACGAGAGGGACGGAAATTCAGAAAAATAAACCCTTACAAGAAGGCAGATGTTAACTCCTGCCACCATTCCAAGTGTTCAAGTGTCCAAGAGTGATAGAAACCATTAAAATCAAGAAGAATCTGTGACAGTGTACAAAAAACCCCTTCAACTACAGATGGTTCAGGAAAGAGAAGATAATGAATATACAGCTGGTAATAAACTGGCTTAAAACTGAGGATTTTTACAATACTTGTAATTTTGCCCTTCCAAATAAAATTGTATTTTTAGAGAGATCTAGAGATAGAAGTAGGGAAAGAACAAGAAACTGCCACTCCTGTTCTAGCATTCAACAGATTGGTTTAATAGGTCACAGAAAGAAGTTTAAAATACAGGATCAACACTAGCAGCTGAAAATAAACACCTGAATTATTCACATACACACCTGCCCACTTTCTTCTGATCAATGCCCATAAATCACATTGACATTTCACCCCAGCCACTTTCTTAATCTTGCATTTCTTTTGCATAGAAAACACACTACATTATACTATTTAGTATTTTTCCACTTGCAAATCTGTAGCATGTTAATTTTCTCCTGGTCTCACCAGTCACGAAACACTGCAAGGTTACTTCAAAAATACATTTGGGGTGTTACTTTTCCCTAGGAGGGTATACTCGCTTAGAAAGATGTTTCATGACTTCATTCACAATGCTAAATTGAAGTACCTGCAAGAATATGTAGGCTCTCCCACTTTAAAAACACGGCCACAGAGATGGGAAGGTTTGTTCGCTTGCTCGAGCTTCGGAAAACCAAATGCAGGATCTTCGCCACAAAGGTACCATTCCATCGGTCCCAGCAAAACGTGTTGTGCCAGCATGTCTTCTCTTTGTGGGGCAGGGTTAGGACCCCTGCAGTAAATTTTTGGTACATAGTAAGCCAGATGCTGGTATACTTCTTTCTGAAGGTCATTTGCTTGCAGCCATTTCTTTTAAAAGGAAGGAGAACACAAATTGTTCATTAGTAAAAACATCAAACACAGTTCTATCCACCAAGATGACTTTTTTTTAATTCCTAAATAGAAAAATCTAAAATGGTACTGCAAAACCAGAAAGCCGTGCTTCCTTCTAAGTGTTACCTCTAGATGGTCACAGAAGTCAGACGTTAGAAAAGGAATAATTTCTTTCCCCACTCATCCTTTTGACACAAAAAATTCTTCTCAAAAACACAAGATTTAAGAGATCAAATTCTTTTACATTTTCCTCCAGGATGCATGACCAGCAAAATGTCCCAACAGTAGCACTGACTTCTAGGAAAAGGCCTAGACTATGCTGGTTGCATTTCTTTGGAGCGCAGCCTGATGCTGCCAGCTGGGGACACAGAGGAGCAGTGGAAGTCGGGATTTGGCAAGGAACAGGCAAAGACAAATATAACAAGGAGAATGGCAAACAAAGCATTAGGTAACAGGCACTCTCACTTAATTTCAACAAATTACCCGCAAAAATAAGGGGGGGGGATGGTCTCTCCTGCCACCAAAATAACTTATCTGAACTACTATTTCAAGGGCGATGTTAGAGTCACAAACTCTTGCATTGGGTTTGTGTAGCAAGGTTTTGGTAGTGGGGGGGGCGGGGGGCACAGGGGTGGCTTTTGTGAGAAGCTGCCAGAAGCTTCCCCTATGTCTGACCGAGCCAATGCCAGCCGGCTCCAAGACAGACCCACTACTAGCCAAGGCCAAGCCCATTAGCAGCAGTGGCAGCACCTCTGGGATAATGTATTTAAGAAGGGAGGAAAAACAACCTGTGCAATTGCAGCCAGAAAGAGGAGTAGGCATATGTGAGAGAAGCAACTCAGCAGGCACCAAGGTCAGTGAAGAAGGAGGGACAGGACGTGCTCCAGGTGCCAGAGATATGCCTGAAACCTGTGATGAAGATGATGGTGCTGTGCCCCTGCAGCCCATGGAGGTTAATGGTGGAGCAGATGTCCAGCTGCAGCCCGTGGAGGATGCCACACTGGAACAGGTGGATGCCCAAAGGAGGCTGTGACCACATGGGAACCCCACGCTGGAGCAGGGTCCTGGCAGCACCTGTGGCCCCATGGAGGGAGGAGTCTACGTTGGAGCAGGTTTGCTGGCAGGACTTGTGACCCTGTGGGCACCCACACTGGAGCAGCCTGCTCCTGAAGGACTGCACCCCATGGAAGGGACTCATGCTGGAGCAGTTCGTGAAGAACTGCAGCCTCTGGGAAGGGCTCGTGCTGGAGAAGTTCATGGAAGACTGTCTCCCATGGGAGGGACCCCACACCACAGCAGGGGAAGAGTGTGAGGAGTCCTCCCCCTGAGGAGGAAGGAGCAGCAGAGACAGCGTGTGATGAACTGACCCCATTCTCTGTCCCCTTACATGGCTCTTGGGGAGGAGGTGGAGAAACTGGGAGTGAAGTTGAACTCAGGAAGAAGGGAGGGGTGGGAGGAAGGTGTTTTAAGATTGGTTTTATTTCTCACTATCCCACTCCAATTTGATTGGTAACAAATTAAATTAATTATCCCCAAGTTGAGTCTGGTTTGTCCCTGACAGTGATTGCTGATCTTTCTTTGTGCTTATCCTGACCAACTAGCCTTTTGTTGTATTTCCTCCTCCCTGTGCCGTCAAAGAGCAGCTTTGATGGGCACCTGGAGTCCAACCAGAATCAACACACCACAATTCTCTCAATCAATTTTAAAACACAACATTGATGGAGTTTTTAAAAGCCATCAAAATACTATACTGGCTGTAAGCCACTGAGAAACTCATAGCTCTTTCTAGGTATTTTTTTCCCTTGTATATACACACAGAGTAAAAAAAACCTCTAAGACATTTGTTTTATTTCTGCCTTGTGGATTACAATTTTATAAAGGTTTAAACAGCAAATTAAGGCTGCAAGGTTTTTATAATAAACAAATGTGGGCAAGCACATACTGCAAGTGTGGACTGATTAAATCCTGTGTTACATAAACAGTCTTAGGATGCCATTTCTCATTGTAAATATGACAACCAGATACCCACTGGCAACTTCAGAAAAAGAGCTCGGAATCAACCTAAAACTGCACATGAAGACCAAGAATTAATTAAACCAAAAAGAAAATGGGTTTAGCAATCAAATGTTACAGTTTGATTTAGCCTGAATTATTTATGATTTACTCTAAAGAACTTATGTTTGAGACAGCACAGCTGTTATAAGTTCTTCAGGATACAGACATGCAGAGTCAGCAGAGTATTTGTGCCATTTAATAATGGCTGCATTTTTGTCTTTTTAAAAAATATACATATATTGTAGTATTTTCTTTTTTTAGGCTATGTTTTCTAAAGTGGAACTTTATATGTAAAAGACACACTTATTTGTTAGTGCAGCTCTTAGTAGAATAATATGCTTTCCTCACTTCTTTTCTCCTAAGTTTGACTTCTTAAAATCACAATCAATCTACTAAATCTTTCCCTATGATCCAGCTTTGATGGTCAAAGCCCTGATTTTTTTCCAAGTCCACAGAAATAGGTTGCCAAAATGCCATATTCAACAACTTAAAAGTTTACACATAATTTCAGCATTCCCATCAGGACTCAGAGAATACCACAATGAAAAATGAAAAAAATACACTTTCATTACTAATAAGTTGGTTGGTTGTTTTTTTTTCCTGTCTCCTTAATCTTTTCCTCTTTCATCCTTTGTGCCAAATACCTACCACCACCAGGAACTGACACATTCACAGTGAAACTGACTCAGTCTCTTTCAGGATTTCCATTTAATAAGGTAATTTTCAGGTTATTTTCTAGGATATATATTAGTTATTACACCTGAATTTTTCTCAGCAAAATACCTCAGATTTCAGCCTTTCACTTCAGAAGTACATTACTAATTTCTATCCAGAAAATACACGGCGCATATTAGCTATACTACAAGCTCAGACAAATACCTAGCCAGAGAAAATTCTTGTTCCTCGAGTAAACAGCTTTCCCATCCCAAAAATTCTGGGAGCAGCTGCCTGAAAGGTGCGGCAATACCGAACACCATCACACCTAGATGTCTTTGTGGAGTCAGTTCTATACACACATAACTGTGCACACAGTTTTGAAAAATCAGATCCTGGCGAAAAGACCATTAGAAGGAAGTAGAGGCTACCAGGGCAAGGAAACAGATGTCACTCCAACAGCTACCGGGATGCAAGTCAAAGTGCATGTAAAATGGTTACCAGAAATACATACATACGTTGCACTGCCTTTCTAAAACTTGAGAGGCAGCGAACTCCAGAAAAACCTCTAAAAACTTTGTAATTTGTTCTTTAACAAAAGCAGTTCGTATTTAGACAAGTTTTCAATTTGTCTGCCTCCTAACCAGAAGCCACACGTAAGAAAAGCCACCCTTCCACTCTCTCAAGAAAGGTTTTTTAATGAAAAGGGAAGCCTACTCCTTTTCACTTCCCTCCTCAAACTTACTGTCCTACAGCAATTTTTTACTGCCCTGAAAAAAAAAAACACAACTGCACCCAAAAAGTATTGATCAAATAACATTTTACATAATTAGATACCTAATGGTTCATCAGGGTTTCTATTAAATCCATATCTAAGTAGGAGATACAAGGAGAACGAAACATAGAATACAAATAAGCCATAAAACAACTCAGTTCACTGTTTCAAAAACTAAGTAGCATAATTTATGTTTTACTTTGCTATACAAATAAACATCTACAACGAAGGCTCATGTTCTGTTACAGACAATTTATTCTTTTGATGATTGTTCTTTGGAAGTTTATCCTTAAGTTGTTGCAGTGAGCAACTAAAGCCTGAAATGCTAAAACAATTGCTTTGGGCTGGCATTTGTGTTGTTAATACTGGGCTATCAGCAAAGTAGGGAGAAAAACAATGCTAAAACCCAAGTACATTGTTTACCTATAGAATCAGGCAGTGCCGGCAGCACTTAGTTGCCAGCACATTGTAGATTTTAGAGTGATGGATCTCAGAACTGTAGCTTGTGCTGGTGGTGACAGAGAATAAAAAAGAACTGACTAAATTTAAACTGGCACTTGTACCTACAGCAAATTCCTAAAGGCATTCCACTTAGTGCACGTCTGCCTTGGGTTTATCTACTGTGTGACCCAAAAAAACATCTGCTACTCAAACCAACAAGGTAGTCTGGGCACAGTCTGGGCTATTTTATGAAGCGTTTGATGGAATTACTAGGTTTGCTGTTGAGGGGAAGACTAATCCTGGAGCTAAACTAGCTTGATAGAGCTAAGTGCACATTTGCCCATCTAATCATACCTTTGTAAGCACTCAAGATATACCGGTGTAAGCTGAGGATAATTTGAATTACAACACTGTTGTTGTTTTTTTTAATTTTCTTTTGGAAAGCAGCCAATGAAATACACACGGACAGCTCTGCAAGGTCATATACTACAGACGTGCAGTCCCAATATTTTATCATAATATACCCGGTTCTTCAAACGCAGAAGTATCTGTAAGATCCAGAAACAAAAGTTTCTCTAAAAACTTCACCCTCGATTCTGCACTTGTCTTCCAACAACTTCGTAAAAGCAGGGGAAAAAATACGTAAACAAAAGCATGTTATTTCAAATCTTATATTGGTTTCACCACGATTTCGTCTACAAACGTCCCACTTCAAGAGTCCTGAGCGACCTTTTGCCAGAAATTGCATCTCAAAGCAGCGGGGAAGGAAGGAAGAGCCCTGCCACGAAGCTTTTACGCTACAAAGAGTATCCGGGGGTCACCTAAATTCATGGGGGGAGGGAGATCTGCTCCCGTCGAGACACAGAGACGCGAAGAGGCAGCGGAACGCGGCAGCAGAACTGAATTCCCGGCTGCTCCGGGAAGGGGCGAGACACGGCGGAGGGGCCCCGCTCCCGCTCCCGCCGCCCTTCGCGCCCGCCCGGCCCCTCGGGGGAGGCGAGCGGGGGGTGGGGAGCGAATCGCGGCCGCCCTCGGCAGGGGCGACCGCGTCTGGGCGGCTCGCAGGGAGGCCACCTGCGCCAGCCAGAACAACAGGAAAAGCTGGCTGCTCGCTGCCACGGGTTTCGACCGCTGCAACAGCGACGCTGGCGACAACAGCGGGCTAAAGGCCACGGAGAGGAGACGCCGCCAGCCCGGGCCGACCCTCGGAACCAGCCCCCCGGCAGCGACACCCCCTCACGGAGAGCCCGCTCCCCCGGGCACAGCCCCTCGGCCCGGCCCCGACAACGGCCGCCCTCGGCCCCCAGGGCAGGCCGGTGCCGCCCGCCGCCGGCCTCCCGAACGCCGGGCTCCTTCCCCGCCCCGAGCGCTTCTCGCCCTTCCGCCCCGGGCCCGCCGCCTCACCACGGCGATCTCCTCGGCCGAGCACTCCAGCAGGTTCTTGTCAATGGCCTGCACCTCCGCCTCCAAGTCCGCCGCCATCTTCTCTCCGCCCCCTTTCCCCGCACGGCCGTCGTCGCCGCCGCCGAGGCAGGGACACCCGGAACCGGGCCCGGCCGGTCGCTCAGCCCGGGGAACCCACTTCCGCCCCGCCTCCGCCCGGCACAGCCCCGCCTGCCGGCGCCGCTCGTCCTGCGGGGCACCCTGGGAGTTGCAGTCTTTCCTCTGTGCCGGCCTTTCCCCCCCTGCCGCCCCGTCCCCCCGCAGTCTCCACGGAGACGGCTCCCATTGCCCCGGGGTCGCGGTGCGGTACCCTGCGAGGGCCCAGTCGGGCGCCGGCGGCTCGGCACCTCGCCCCGCGGCCACCATCCCGCGGTCCCTTGCCCTTCTCCTTCTCCGACGTGAAACGATGCCCGGGTCGGGTCGGGGGAGGGGACGGGGACGGGACCGCTTCGGTCTGGTGAATGGCCTCCAGGGCCGAAGACCACCCTGTCAGTGTGGCAGGCAAGGGTTTTCCCTCCCTAACACCCAGCATGGGTGAAAAAATAATAATAAAAAAAGCAGTAAATTAAGTGAGTCTGGTCAAATACAGCTTCAAACCAAACGTTGCTAAATTGCAGGAGGCACAAATCCCACTGCCCAAGGCGTCCCTCTCCCTGGCTCCCCAAGGGCCCGTGCGCCACCAAAGCTGTGGCATCGTAGCCCAGCCTCGCTCTTCGGGTTAGAGCTCCAGGTTTACAGCTTGGAAAAAGTCACCACCGACAAAAACGGCAAACAATCATCCTCCCTAACTCTGATTTCATTCTAGTTAAATCGGGCTCTGCTTCTCACAAGGTCTGTCCAAAAACCTGTTGTACCGCCGCCGTGCCCGCAGGCTGGCCCGCTGTAATTACAGCCCGGGCCGAAAAACCGAGCGGACGTGTCTGACTCGGTGTGCTCGCCCACAAGGCACCCGAGCGGCGCCTGCCGTGTAACACCACACCTTCCTCTGCCTGCCGGGAATTTCTGCGTGGACCCAAGCGTCACGGACGAACTCAACACCGTTTCTACCTCGCACCCTCTGTCAGCCTTCGAGGAGATAAGGAGCCACCCTGCAGGAACCTACTCCAGCGAATCCTGCTGAGGAAGTTTCTGCTCCGGGCGTTTTACACTCCCAAATCTATACAATGCACGGGAGGGGAATAAACAGGCAGGGAAGACAAACTGGGTTACAGTTGCCTGAAATAGTAGCCAAGGCTGGTCGTAAATGTTGCTTTTGCCAAACCGTACTAACTCCCAGCAAAACCGTGCATTAAAAGAGAGTCTCAGTTCACAGCATATAGTCCCTAACAATTTTTAAACATACTCTTAGTGGCTATGCATAATTGGTTTTTGCCTTTTTTGTCTCATTTGTTTCTTCTTCCTTCTCTTCATTCACCCCTCAACTAATAATTTAAATATTGAGTTACCCGAGGGAGAGACATTGTCTTTTCTCTGCCCAAGCAGTAACAAATGCGTCTATGGCCATGTATTAATAATAAAATAAAGAAAGTGGGCTGCATACCATCGCCTGGCTACTGAAGAGATTTAACGTTCCCTGCGTCAGGGGGCAGCAGTGTACGCTCACATATTAGTCATACTATATAAGCACTTGTTTCTGAAGCCTCAAGGGTTTATAAATCATTGCGTTTACTTACATGCTGTGTTTGGGAGTTCTGGGGAATTTTGAGATGAAGAGAACACATACATCTGGAAAGAATGATTGCAAGAACTGAAAAAGATGGGTTTAACCAGTGCTACGAGGGAATTATAGAACGGTAAAAGGCCGGCCTTTAGAATATTAATTTCAACTCATAATATCCTAAGAATAAGCATAATTTGCTTTCGCCTGGTTCTACCCTTACTATACGCCAGTAACATCTTTTTACCCTATTTACTTTTATATCATTTCCCACTTTTTGAGTAATCATTCTTAGAACACAGAAAATAATTACATGTTCCTTAGAAGATCAGTAAAACCCACGCTGTTTCTCATTCATGCGCTGTTTATGCCTAAGGAATGCAGAACATGACACTTCTTTGGAAGAAGGCAGAGGGTGAAAGAAAGCTGTATGATTTAATTGTCTCTCCTCCTGGGCTGCATGAAGAAAATGTTAGAAAAAATCATAGGGTTTAGTAATGTGAAAAGCATCTGATTTTACCTAGAAAAGTGGGCAACCCAAACAATTAGACTGCAAAGCCACAAGACTGCACAGCCATTAGAAACTAGACTGCAAAGCCATTATTTTGATATGAGCATAACAACTTCCTGGGTATCATTTTTTTTATAACTTTATGTAGAATTTTCCATAACTTTTAGCTTGTGCCATTAATTTCATAAGCAAAGATATTATTCAAATTCAGAAACAATAATTGAGGAGACTGCCTTTATCTTCTGCCAGAAAGCCTAACTCTTCCCGGGTCTATTATCAGATAGAAATTGAAGAAAAGAAATCCAGAGAATTTGATGTTTCAACAGGGTTAATAGCAAACCTTCACAGCATTTCCCTGCTCTGATACATTTTTGGGTCCCGCCTCACTTTCAACACACGAGGTAGCCCATAGAATGCTACAGACTATGGTTATGAAAGATGTAGGTATCATCTATATCTCTTTTACCTCCTGAGCTGTCAGGTTAAGCACTGCTTGCCTCTGCCATTAAAAACAAAACAAAACAACAACAACAACAAACTAAATGGTACTCTGACTGGGGGTCAATTAACTTGATTAGGTTCCAGAATTTTTAATAAATGCTGCATCCATTAAAATCACAATGTAAATAGGCATAATTGGGAAAATATTAATTACAACAGCGGAGACTGATGGTTTCTTTCTAAAAGCTGTTTTAGCAGCTACTAATGAAACAGGACCTTCCACCCTAGAAGACAGCCTCTCAATGCAAGTCCGACAGAAGTCACCAGCAGCAGCCAAGTCAAAGCCCAGCTGTTTTGAAAGGGCCTCCAGCAAAGCATGCATCAAAGAGGTTACAGACATGCAGCATGCTCTGGTTACAGAAATTATCATCACCTTGGCTGAGTACTGCTTGAATGGGATCATCTTCAGGGCCTGTTGCATTTGCGACTAAGGAATGGATGAAATCATAAGGTAAAGGGATGTTGGAGGGAATTCTTAAAGTGGCTGATTTGCTGGCCTGTTTGCTGTACTTTAAATGCAGTCAATTTAGTATCACTGTATTAATTTGAATGTAAAAAGAAAAATATTTCATATCTAGACTGCAGGGATAGATGTCTTCTATACAGACTCAGAAAAATAAAACGTTATTTAATTTCCTCCCCATCTACTGAGTTTTCTAGCAATCGTTGTGAAAGGCAAGCCTTGTAGGTAGAATTCAGAAATGTTTCTAGTCTCTGTGAAAGTTTCATGTCCCGGTTCAGTTAAGACATATTTTAAAAGCATTTATCCTTGTCTGCTTTCTAAAACAATGCTGCAGTTTTAACTTAGTTTCAGAGTTTAACTATTAAAGCAAATGGTCAGCATTTTGCTGCATTAAGTTGATATTATGTAGCTATATATAAAATCATCACCTTGCAAAGACGTTTGTGTCTTTTTAATCTTCCCTAAGCCAGCAACCCTTTCCTCCAAATACAGCATGTGTCTAAGTGTAGGATTCGGGTTTGTATTTTCAATTACAGTAATTCTGATAAAACAGTTTGCTTACAAGATACTCGATGGCCAAAGTAGTGATTTTTATGTGGCAAATATAATTTTTTTGGAAAGCCACTACCATTTACATGGTTTCCCTCCCTTCCTCTTCAGTGCCGGGTGAGGTAGGATTGTAGTCACCGTCTCCTACATCGTCTTCAGATAAATTCAGATGGTAATTCTTTTATTTCTGTACTGCCAATTCCAGTGACAAATTATGCTGACCAAAATAGAATTTTGCCTGCGATAATGTTAATTAAAAGATGAATTGTGAATGAGGTGAACAATGACACCCAGTACTTGGTGGATTGATAAGACATAGTTCACTAAGCAAGACATTATTCAGAAGAAAAGAGCACACGGTAATCTGCAAACACAGGTTATTTTAGGAATTTGGTTCAGAATTAGAGTATTAAAAATACTATCTGACAAACCGTAGGTGATTCTTTGTTCCTCGGAGGCACTAGTGCTATCATATCAGCCCTTTTAGTAATAAATCAGAATAAGATTATTTCTTTTCCCTGCTTTGTCTTTGCACGATCTTAGGTTATAGGTGTATAATATTCTACACACGTTGTCAAGAAAAATGATTAAAAAAAAAGATACTAAAAGCATAGCATATTGCATAAAAACAGTGAACATAGGAGACACAATGGAAAGCATAAAGATACTGTGGCCATCTTCCTGCCTGGTGAATGCTCTCTGCAAGTCGAGCAAAGGCAGTTACATAACTGATTTTTATTGCATTAGGCAACAGCAATATTGCTAAGCAAACCGACGTGCAGAATTAGAAAGCTTCTTCCACAGTGGAAATGAAGAGAAAAGACGGAGGAAGGGCTCTCACTTAACATCCAGTAAGAGGGCAGGGCAAGTGGGCGTGCGTCTTCATTAGTGGATCATGGCAGGGTGACAACATGATTTATTCTCATCACGCAGCATCTTAGAAAAAAATACAGTGCAAACTCAGTCCATGATAATTTCTCTGCTTTCTGCAGTGTAGTGTGTCAAAAGTGCAGATCTCGAGCCGGTAAGTTAAAATGCCAACTTCTAAAAGAGATTTAATGGGAGCTAAGATAATAGTCAGTAATGAGTTGTAGAGGAAATTAACATGGGAGGAAAGGGAAAAAAAAAAAGCACATGCAAAAATGTGCCTGTTATCATTTGTTTTCATTGTACATTCAGAACACTGCTAGTGTATATTTAGACAGAGCAGTTGATACAAAGAGATCTGAAAGCCTCTGTCTGCGGTGCATGGGGGGTCAGCTTTGACACCTAAGAAGGTGCAAGCACCACTTGAAATTTTATCTGTAGCTAACGCCCTTCCCCCCAGCTTATTCACTGATGCTGGTGAACATACAAGCTTATGTTGCAACATTCACCCTGGCAGGCCTTTCTTTCACTGGGTTGACTATTTTTCAAGCTGGAACAGTCTTAACTGTCCTTGAGCCTTCTGCCACTGATGTTTGTGTGGTGAACAAAGTGATAGAAAGGAGGTTATATGGACATGTAGCCACGCATATGAAGTGTAATTGTGTATGCTATGTTGCTGTTGGACTAGACTTTTAAAACTCCTGCACTAAGAAAGAGCAGTTGTGGTATTTAACATCGACTGCAGTGCAAGGAAGTGTATTGTCAAAGTTCAGAGACTTAAACCTGTTACGACAGGTCCAGGATATGGTGAAGTAGGTAGGTTCAGCAGCGCTGCTCCAAAAGAAGAGGACCTTCTGAGAAGTTGTGACCACTTCGGTGCCTTTTGTGCAGAAGTCTCAGGCTTGAGCGGAAGGAAAAATTCTTGCTTTTCCATGTTCGCAGCACTAGGTGGCAATACGCTGCACAGGCATGGCAGTGCAGAAGTCCTCTTCTGCTGCTCCCACTGCAAGCCCTCGCCAGTTCCCACTCGCTCCAGTCTGCAACCGGAAGGGTGTGGGCGGTGGGCCTGCAGGAGCCATGCGACTTGAGATTTTTTTTCCTCTTAAATCAGGCTTTAACTGCTTAATGACTGGTAGTTTGGAAAATTCACGGCATTTTTGAATGAGTCTGGTGTCAGATGATGAGAAAAGTGCTGTAAAATGCCTGGGGGCCATGGGTGATAGAAGAGGTAGGAGAGAGAGAGAGAAGCAGGAGTGACTGAGGTGGATGCCGAGGTCCACAGAAGGATGAGCGCAACTGCAGAAGACATTGGAGCAACCTCCTCCTGGCAAGATCCCTTCCTACAGCACAGCAGAGGAGCTTCAGGGTGTCATCAACAGCTGGACACCACAGTGGTGGTGCTCAACGACATTGCTTGTTCTCAGCTAATAGAGACAAGAACTGAGACCAAACCACTGGAGGAAGAGTTCTTGGCTCTGTCTGAAACCACTTTTATGCGCAGTTATGCAGGGGATGCACAGAGGAAAAGGGAACGTACAGCTCACAAGCAAAGGGCAGGGTGGATGATTTATCTGAGAATAAGAAAATGCTTTGAACAAGTGAACTAACTCTTCTTTTCCCCTTCATTCGCACAACGGAGCAATTTTAAATTAGAACAGGTTGTAACAGATTTAATTTAGATCACCATGGTGCCTAGTGTAATGCTACAGCGTTTTCTAGTTTATCTTTTTCCCTTATTTTAAAGGGCTAAACAGTTTTTAAATTGTGAATTTGTTGCAGAATGTATAGCTGCTAGACAGTCCTAACCAATTAGAAATTTTTTTTACCGTGCCATGATTAATTTTGTTAGATAAAACTACTGAAATACAACTGAAGGTAGAAATAAAAAGCATTTAAGTGCTGTACAGCCATGATTTACTCTTCAGAGATGCATTTAGTGCTGTCTCCAGCAGAACAGCTTCATCCATTTTCCAAACATTCATTTGTTTATTTCAAGATTAGTCTCAGTTATAAACAGACATTAAATCACCTCCAGGCCCTAATACATTGTAATGAAGTATTGTAAACCATGTAGTATGTTGGTTTAAACAATGTAATCAGAAAGCAACAAAACCATTTTCTCCTGGTTCTTGCTGGCTCCCTGACTTCTTCTGTCTGTTCAAAGAAAAGTTCTTTTTAGTCTGTAAATGCCAAGGTCAATCAGAGGTCAAGTTTGTGCTTTTGAGCCATGGTTCCTTTCAGGTTATTGGCTTTGTTTTATTACTGAAAAGAACCATCCATTTTGGCATATAGAGCAAAGAAGTCATGTAATCCTATTAAATACAAAACCAACATGTACAAATAATGGCGAGGGTTTGACAATCACACAAAAGCCCCCTTTTTCTGCCCACGGTTAAGCCTGCGCTGAGTAATTAATGGTCTTTCTATAAGCCTGTCTACTCTGGGAAAACTGCCTAACTAGTTTTCAAAACACTCACTCGAAAACCGGTTACAAGCACAGCCAAGAGCCCCTTTTAGGCAAGCTGGTGTCTTTCTGCTGCCGTGCTGAGGAATGGGAGGGGACAGAAGGGGCTACCTGTCGCCTTCCATCTCGGAGCAGAAAATGGCCCAGAAGGAGACAGGCACAATCCTAGGCAGAGGATTTCATCCTCAGACGCAGAGACACTCGAATTAATGTGGAAGAAGGAGGGAAGCATCTGTAGTGAGTTAGGGATAAAAGGAAGTACTTTAAAGTTACTAGAAAATAAACTTGCTTTGCTAGCAGTAGAGACAAGAAGTGGAAAGCCAGGGTTACAGCAGACAAGTTGAGAGGTAACTGGATCATTACGTACTGGACATAAAATCTAAGACATAAAAAATTTACGACAAATATCTCACTGATTTCCTTACTAAGGATGTTTATGCACAGCACAAGGTCAGTAGAAGAAAAAATAAGGAAGAGGAAACAAGGTATAATCAGAGGTTAAAATGGAGCAAAGAAAGTGTAGGATAATTTAAAGAAATTTGTCTTCACAGTGGTATCTACACAGAGGTAACAGAGAGAAAGCCATGAGGATTTTCGTGTTCACTAAGTTATGATCAGATGTAAACTATGGGCTTGCAATGCTGTCGGTTCTACTTGTCACTCTTTGAGGACAGTCAACTGCAGCGTGTGAAAACTACTGAAGCTGTGTAAAACCCAGTTTTCATAAACAACATTCATAACATTATTTTCACATCCCTCAGACAAGCATATAGGTTATCATAACCTTAAAATCTCTGTCTGCTGGCAAGACAAGACATTACCATCCTACAGCGTATGCAAGCATATGAACCAACTGGATCTATTACTAATAAAAAGAGATGAGCCGATTGAGAGTGCAGATGGCAATTGCAGATAAGATGAAGAACTGTATGAAACATAGCCAGGAGCTGCAGAAATGAACACCAGACCAGACGTACAATTGAAGATAATGAACATTACAGAAGTGGAAATGGGAAGCAGAGAAATCTACGTTACCCAGATTGTGAAACAAGCCTTACAAAAAGCCAGACAGTAGAAGTTTCCAGCCTATCGTATTGCAAGGTCAGATAGACAACAAAGATGCTTGGAACTTAAGTGTGGAACAGATCCAAGATTTTCAGATAGCCTTATAAAAAGAGGGGAAAAACACTGGCACACCGCGAGGGAAGGACCTCCACGCAGGACTGCTCCTTAAACACAGACTCAAGAGGTTTTCGGCAGACACTTCATCAAGAACGGCCTCTAATGGTGCAGTCTTAAAACAAGTCTGGATGAAGCCTCACTCAACCTTGGGTTTGCTCCCTGCATTGAGCATATTTTAAGAAGGCCACAGGTTCAGTATGAATAATCAGAACTGATTTTGTTTTTCGTCCTCCTTTGTTCACAGCGCATCACTCAAGTAGTGCAAAGAAAGTGAAATACACCCACAACTCCTCATCTGGGGATTTCCTCCACCGATACACCATCAATGTATAATTAGTTTCTTTGCCTCTCTCCAGGGCGTAGAGGAATTATCAGTGTCTCAATCTGCAGCTATCACTAGCTGCTGGATTAGTCAGCTGGCGTGGGACTCAAAACAAAAAGGCATGGAGCTGTACCTGTGCTCCCGAGGGAGTTAAGAGGAGATGTTTGCATGGTAAGAGGACATATAAGCTGTAAAATATATACCCAGAGAAACACAAATACATGCCTGGTTAGAATTTCTGAAAAATGTGAAATGGATTCTGCACAACAACACATCAATTACAGCAAATGGCAATTTTTCCTCCCTGGATGTGATGTGATGCCCCATATTTCTCCAAGCTTTTCTAGCAAGCTCTCAGTGCTGTGGGTGCTGCAGACTAAGAAATGAGCCTTATTATCCCTAGGCTATCCAGTTATCACTGATGGGTTCCCAGGGAGCTCTCAGATACAGGAGGTCAAGTTGGTACTAGCCATGGCTAGAAGAAAACTTCAGAGACTTCTATAGGAAAATTTCACACCTTAGTGACCTAGGAGATAACATTTTTTTTCCCTTTGAAAACAATCTCATTTCCAGTTTGCACCATTAGCTCTCTTCTCAACAGAACAGACCCAAGAGCCTGAGATTTTCAGTCTCACAGAACTAGGCTTGCATTTAAAGCACTACATGAAGATTGTTTTGAGGACTCTCTGTTCAACTTCCCAACCTCTGTATTTGTTTGGATGCTCACAGGACATTTGAATGGGGTGGAGGTTAATTTCATCTCTAGAAGCAAGACTTCTCCTTCGGAAAGCACACTGTAAGGCTTCGTGTACTTACATATCCCTGGATTTAATTGTCATCTGCTGCCCTTCAGCTGCTTCTGGCAAAACTATCTATCTCAGCTTTAGAGCAAATCGGTTTTACCTACTATTAATTTTGTTAACCTGTTTTGCAGGAGTCCCTTGCAGTTCCCTGTCTCACTGCAGCTACACAGTAACTCCACCACATTTTCTGCTTTCTGTTTTTCGGTGCAGCTCTCACCTCTCCAAGTGTTTTGGGACCACCAAAAAAAAACCACTGAGACAGAAATGTAAATGTGCTCGTCTTCTACTGTAAGTGCATTTCCATCATGATAAAAATGTGAAATGATACAGTTATTTGAATTTGATGATGTAAAGAGCCTTACATCACTATAAACAGGATATGCTGTATATATATATTGCATATAAAATACGAGTCTAGCTATGCTAGTTAATAGCATTTTTTAAATCATGACAGCTGTATTCTTACAGTTTAAATGCATGTCTTCCCATGGTCATGTACTTAAGAAACAAATAAGATGCAGTGAGACCTAGTACTGACCGCTATGTAGAACTGTAAGAGACTTGTATAAAAATTCAGATTACAGATCTGAATGGGAAAGGTCAGAGCAGATATGGATGGTTGTTTTCTTTTAAACTCCTTCAACAAACTCTATAAAGAACACATTCAACTCTGCATAAAAACAGGAAAATAATTTGCTTCTGTGCTGAGAAATTTGAAATAGAAAACTGAGAAACTGCTGAAAGAAGGGTGATAGGATGACTGGGATAGTTCTGATCAAAGGTGGTGACCTGAGCTCTTTCCACATAGTATGAGGTGTGCTATTGCCAATATCTTATCTGCTTCTGATGGAAAATAATGTGAAAAAAATAGCACTGCTGCTACTGCACTGAGATTCACTACATACATGGGAAAAGTTCAGTCTTGATCTCAATTGTGAGTGTGGACTCGGACATGTTGCACATTGTGGTAGGGAACCACACTGACTTAATCATATCTGTATTTAGATATTCTTCTTCTGTTACAGAAAATGGTTTAGATTAACAGCAACTTAATGATGCCAGAATTTCTTCTCTCATCACACATCTTTTCTGTAACTGTTTGCCTTTTATCTTTTGAAAAGTTTTGCATGCTATCAGCTTAATTTTTCTTCCTTTACGATTTCTCTCATTCAGCGAACACCTTAGAAACAGTACAGCTCTGTCTAACAAGCTGTCCTAGAGCCTCTTTTTGTGTATGACAATTTTACCATGTAACAGGTTTTTAAAGCCAAGAAAAAGCAATTAAAAAAGAATGGTGGGGGCATTCAACAGAAGTCGTAGGAGACGCTACTTAAATCTCTCACAATATTTCACTGTATTTCAAGTCGATAGTGTCTCTGTAAAGGCTGTTTCCATTGAACACTGTAATCAAATTGAATTTTTGTCAGTAAATAGGGCTGTGTATTTCTTTCCAGTAGCACAACTGCAGGGCACTTAGAGAAAAGGTGTTTCTTCACACAGCAGTTTTCAGCTACTACCACTGGGAGTGCATACAAAGCCAAGAAGGTGAAACTTCTTGTGTGTCAGTCAAAGCTCCAAACATTTTGAGTTGTGCGCAAGACTTACTTGCAAAAATACTGGCCTGTCTTTAACCCATAACAAAGCACAAAGACTTAGGAGACTTGATTTCATACTTTATCTCTGCAGCTGCTTCCCTGGATGACGTTGGACCCACTCTGTTCCTTAGTTTACCCGTCTGTAAAACGGGGACAGTATTACCAGCCCCTGATTGTAAGATCCTCGCAGATCTGTTTATACAAAAAGCTGTAACAGAGTGAGTGGTTTTAAAGTTTAGAACAGCTGAAACCAGATCATCAACTTAAAATCTGGAAATTATTCAAGAAATAAAAAGATGAGATTTTCACTTATGTTAGTTTTATAAAGATACATGAGTTTTCTAAGTTTATGCATTCATAATTTACAAATGTATGTAATATAATTTATATAATACGTATATATTACACACATTTGTAAATTTATAAATACATATGTCAGTGTATTTTATAAAATAAAACATTTCCTCTTCTCCAGCTTGCGAAAAAGCCACACAAATTGGAGCGTTGCTCACTAGGACATGATCCCCCAAGATGGTCCACATCACTGTATCTCTTGCACGCACACGTACATGCCCACAGATTATTCCTGACAGCACGATAGTATAAGAGACTCTTCCAAGAGGAATGGGAACTGACACAAACCAAACGAAGCAAGAATGTTCCCTTTAAAACTCCTAATGTCTCTAGCTCGTTTTCCTCTCTAGGGCTTGCATGCAGTTGCAAAACAGTAACAGTGTCATTGAAAAAAAATCTCTGAGTCTCACCATTTCTAACTTGCCTATCTGTAACTTCTCTACCAAAACATTCCTAAGCATTTTACAGGCTTTGATTGATTTCAGAGCATTCCTGTGAACAGCATCGAATGTCCCGTGCGCCCAACTGCAGGGAGACACAGGAAGGTCAAGGCCAGGTCTGGCCGAAAGCTGCCTGGAGGAGTTCCCCTCCAGCGGCACTCGGCTCCATCAGCGCCCGGCTGGAGCCCCGAGAGCTCGGCAGCTCCCACAGGCTGCACCGAAGGAGCATCTCAGAAACCGACACATAGACAGGTGGCTCAAAACTTTGCTAAAAAGTTCCCAGGGTTTGAGCTGAGAGAAAACTAGTGCTTGTGGACTTCCAGAGCTGGCCATAGTGCAAACAGCCATGCGGGTTTGCTTTTCCTAATTTTTGGTCCACTGCCTGGACAGACCTTTGTAAAGAGCATCTTATCTACTAGATGAGATAGCAGCAGCGGTTTCATGACAATTAAAGGCAATTTAAACTGGTGCGGCTGCAAATCCTGCTTTTGAGCACACAATCCTGCCTCCTTTTCTGCTACTCGTCTGGCTGATTCAGTGAAGCAATTCAGAGGGAAAGCTACACAGGGTTTCTGCCAGCGCTGGGAGGTGATCTGGCTCACTGGGGAAGCAGTGAGTGTCAGCATTGGGTGCAAATAGGAGGCAAGACCATGCAGCTGGAGGCAGTAGCTTGCAGAGGGACAGCAGGACCTTAGCCATCACAATTTACTTTGGTTTTAGCCTTCAGGGCAAGAGACCCATTGGGCAGGGCTTTCACCAGCAGTCTGACTGACAGCAGCATGCTTTCATGTTCTTCTCTTGGCACATTTTCTGCACCGCTCCTTATGCTGGGCAATCATCAAACCAATCTGGCTGAAAGTGAAGAAAACAAAAAAAAACCCCACCCTTACTTCCAGTATTACTTTTCAAATGGTGGCAGCACGGTCTGAGATCAGGTTAGGCTGCGGATGAGAGCTGTGACTTCACCTCGCGTCTGGGACCAGAGCAGCCGCTTCACTGCACAAGAGGCAACGCAGACCAGCACCACTGGGATGCTGCTTGTCTGACACAGGCCTGCTCCTCACCTGGGCTGCAAAATGGGCAAACGGAAGTAAGTGGTAGTTCACAGTTGCTCGGGTCTTGATACACCTCTACTAAAAATTATTCAGCTCCATTTCAAACTTGGCCATTTTTTCCTAACTTGCAATGGATGCGGTAAGAGATGACACCAAAGAGCACAAGCTGTTTTATCCTGGAAGCTCTCAATGTCCCGAGCTTCCTGGGGAGAGGACCTAAGAGCGAGAAACACCGTACTCGAATGTATGTGAAGGCAAGGAGCACCAAGACAAGAGCAGGTTTGCTAATATTGCTTTCAAACATAGCAGAGGTACAGTTTCTTGAACATAGTGATACCTGGAATGATGTACTTGTTGGTCTCTGAGCAAGTCCATCACCAACTGTCAATCTATTTTTCTTGTGTTCAGATATGTGGGATGCTGTGGCTACTTCCCTTAAGATGCACGGAAAACACAGGTTTGGTGTTTTAAACTATTCTGACCCTACTGATGTCATTCCTGTAAGGCCCCGGTGTTCCTTATTTATCTAACAGGAAGGAGACAAAATTAAATAACTGACTAAATCCAAGGGATTCAGATGATACTAAACTAATTTAGAAGGGAAAGAACCAGTAATGTCATGCTGGAAAACTCACAAATTGAAATGAAAAATCAAGTTTAAACATTTAACCGGAGGTGATCAGTTATTACACCAGAACAACTAGTGGCAGGGGGTATATTCGCCATTGCCTAAAATCTCCGTGATGACTTTTTTTTCTAGAAAATTAACAGATTATAATCTCAATTACAAATACTACAGTTGACTTTATGTAGGATGTCAAATCTTGCGACTAAACTTACTTCTAATCCTAAATCCTGTATCAAGATTTTGAGCTATATGGCTCAAAAGCTCTATATTAAAACAAAACTAAGCCTGTCATTAGTTTTGTCCAACCAACTTGGATAAATTAAGGTCTGATTATTATAACGATAACACCCATAATCCAAAATTCTGCCTGGAAACAGGCGTCCAAAACAGAAACTGGATGAACATTTGTATTTTTGGTTGCTGTGACTTTGACCAGTAAGATACTTGCATAACTGTGATTCATTAAGGAGTCCTAAGGGGTTTTATTTTACCTACTCCAGCTGCTGAAGAAAGGTATGTTGCCTCGTTCCACACTATGTCTTCTTTAGCATTGTCTTACCTGGAAAGCCCACAAATTCAAGGCTAAGCCTCCTAGTAAAAACTAAGGCATTTGGGAAGATAATGACACAGCATTATCTTTGTTATTATTTCCATTCCTGTGTCGGAAAGGAATGAACCAGGAAGATGATCAGAGACCTCTGTCACTTCTAAACTTGTGTAATTCTTTCATTTCTAAAACAGCCTCGCTTAGGGAAAAATTAAAATTCATTAATCTCCAGCAAAAATCTGACAGAGCGATGGCAGTGTTGTTTGGAAGAAACGTGAGGTTTCGGGAGGCAGCCGAGCCACCCTGCCAACGGTGGCTCCCCAGGCCCTCCCAGTGTCCCCTTGCACCCAAGTCGACCTCGCTGGGCTGTCCCAGCGAGGAAAATAACCCAAGACAGAAAGGGAACAGTCGTGTGCCTTGGTGAGCTGAACCAGCTCAGCAGGGCACAAGCCAGTGGGCATGGAAGAGAGAGCAAGGTCTCCCTCTTCTGACAGCAGCCGAAGGGTGGCTCGGCTGGCCAGGACCCGAGCCCAGCTCCCAGCACCCACCGACTTGCCCGTCACCATTCCCCAAGTATTCTTAAACAACGTCATGACAAAGCCCGTAGAATTATTCTGAAGTTTAATACTGCAAACAGTAATATGATTTGTTAGTCAAAACCGGGGAGCTTGATACGCAAATCCTTGAAGATTAGAAGAAGGATCAGGAAAACTGAGAACGTAAATTAAGGCTTTGTGCTTTTTGATGGAGACCGATCCATAAATCGCAGGACAAGTACAAAAGAAGGCAGTCTGGCTATAGCCAGCCCCCTCAGCCTTCTTGAAGTGTTGTCCAAAGATAATAAGCCAGTTTACTCCATTCAGAAGAGTTTTGCGTAGCTAACCTTGTTACAGCAGAGGAAGGACGGGTCCAGTTTATGGAATGTCAGAAGGCTGCTTCATAAGGACTTTGTTCAAATTTAAACTACACATTTGCTTCTGTTTTGTGCTCTCCTGTGTGTTTCAGGCAAAATGAGTACCACTTACTTGATTCAATGCAGATTCGTTTGTATCGATTAGCTGGACAAGTCAAGAGGCTGAGACAAACCTAGAAAGACTGTGTTAAATCCCATTGCTTATTTTCAAAGGTCATTTTGGATAATCACAAGTAATACACACTATTCTGGGTTTCAGACTAGACACAAAAAACAGAGGCATGACATGTGTTGAGTTGTGGTTTTAATTCTATTTTCAACATAGTTTACATGACTTAGGACTGCAGCAAGCAAAGAAGCCAACCATTGAATCCAAAACTCAGCATAGATTTTGCATAGCGCAGCATGGAGAAGTTACAATATCTGAATAGTATTTTTCACTTAAGTAAAAAGAAAATTAGAAAATGTTTAGCTGGCTGGGGAAAAAAAAAAAAAAGAATCTTTCTCTCAACATTTTAAACAACTGAGACCTTTTCTTGTAGTAAAATAGAGATTAATAGGGACTGGGTGACATCATACTTTTTCACTCTTGCTCTAATCTACAGTGTAAATCAAAACAATCTCATAAAAGGTTAAATTATTAAGAACAGTGGCCCAATGGAAGTGTCATGCAACCAGGAAACCAAGATGACTATAAAAAGAAAATGAGGCTGCTGGTAACCATTGTAATGTAAGGCTGAATCAGAAACGCTAACACCAAAGACCTTTTTCTGTTCCAGTTATAACCCTTGAGAGTTCTGTCTGTTGGGTTTTTTTTTCTTTTTCTTTTTTTTTTTTTTTCTCTTCTCTGAGGGCAGAAGTAGGCCCTATAACAACCCCTGTTTCAGTTTCTCTCTTCCCAGCTACGGTTTCTTACAGCAACTTGTCTATCATTGTCCGTGAGCTTAAGCCGAGCACTGCATAAGCTCTGTGCATCGCGTATCCGCGCCCGAGATGCAAAATCCTTCCCTGCAAGGGAACATTTTGATGCAATCTAATGCAAATTCTGAGCTCGAGGGAAGCAGGAGCGACCAAAACCATTTCTGTAGAATTAAAAAAAAACCTGGAAAATTCGATAATTTTTTAAGATGCCAGTGGCAAAGCTCAGTGACCACAAGTTCATAGAAGGCTCGCTGTATCACAGAATTAACTTCCACATTAACCCAAAGAGCAGGAGCCTCCCTGGAGCCGGAGGCAGCCCCGCCGAGCGCGACAGCCCTTCCCCGGGCAGGGCAGGGCAGAGCAGACCTCCCCGGTGAGAGACCGCTTTTACCGCTCCGACTTTCCTCCTCCTCCGGCCGCCCCGGGGCTGGGGGGGGGGGGAGGCTCGGCCGCACCCCGGGCCCCGATCGCCCCCCGCCCCGCCCCGCCACTGCCACGGCGCCAGCCGAGACCCCCCCCAAGCTCACAGGGAGACACTCCCCCCCCCCCCACCCCTACAGCCCCCCCCAGGGCTGGCGCGGTGTCGGCCCGCGGCGCCGCCGCCTCGCCGGGAGCCGGCTCCGGCCCCACCGCCCTGCGGCATGAGGCGGCGGCGGCGGGATCGCGCGGCACCCCCTCGCCCGCCGCCTCCCGCCGACCGGCGGCCCCGGCCGCGCCGCGCCGGCGGGAGCCGCTGACAGGTCGCCGCCGGTGGCCCCGGCACCTGCGCTGCGCTCGCCGCCCTGAGAGGAGGGGCTGCCGGCGAGACCGCGGCGGGAGCGGGAGGCGAGAGGGAGGCGGCGGCGGCGCACGGCCGGCGGCTGGCCCCCGGGGGCGGCGGGCGCCCCTCGCCCTCGCCCCGCCGCGGGGCCGGGCGGCCGCGGCGCCGCCGACACCTTACTTCCTGCTTCGCTACCCAGGGCCAGACCCATCGCGGCGGAGGGATCCCGCCGCCTCCTGCAGCCTCCTCCCCCTTCTGCTTCTGCTTTCCCCCCCCCTTCCCTCTCCCCTCTCTCGTCTGCAAGAAAATAATTTGACAGCGATTTGCTGACATCGGGGTTTTTTTTTCTTCTTTTTTGCTTTTTTTTTTAATTTTAATGCATCACGCACTCGGCGAAGGCAACGCGGCAGAGGCCGTGCCGGAGGTAAGTGCCGGTGCCCGGAGCCTCCTCCGGCGTGGGGCGGGAGGGGGGGGGTGCAGCGGCCCCCGCCCCGCTCCGCTCCGCTCCATGTGCCGCCGCCGGGGTGGGTGCCTGGCAGCGGGGCCGGGGCCGGGCCGGGGGGGGAGTATGTTTCCTGGCGGAGCGATATTTGTTTACAGGATGAGCGCCGTACTGTAAGTGAAGTAGGACGGAGCCCGGGCAGCTCTGTCATCAATTAATATCGCGATTGCTCCCTCCTCGCCCACACACGCCCCGCGCCCGGCCCCGCCGTTCCCGGCCCCCTTCCCCCCCCCCCTCCCCGCGCCCTGCACTTGTTGCAGACTTCACGCCAGGTAGGCGAATGCTTCGCAAGTTTCGTTTTTGCAGGAGCCGGGGCTGCGCTGGATGGAAACGGGGGGAAGAGGAGGGGAAAAAAAAAAAAAAAGGGAGGGGGGAGGCAAAAAAAAAAAAAAGTTTGCAGTTTGCAGTTCACTTTCGCTCTGCAGCGTGGGGCGGGCGAGGCCCTGCCTGCCGCCTCCTCCTCACCCATCGCCGCTCTCCGCCGGCCGGCCGAGGGCGGGGGGGCGCCCGGGGCGCTGCTGCCCTACCTGCCCGGCCCGGGGGGGCGCGGCGGCGGGGCCGGTCCAGGGGCGCCCCCGGCGGGTCCCGGGCGGCGGGGCGGGCCGGGCCGGGGAGGGGAGGCGGGGCGGGCCGGCCCGGCGGGGCTGGCCGCGGAAGTTGTGCGAGCGGCGGTGCCCGTCACGGCCGCTGACACGAGTGGGCGACCCACGCGTGATTCCCTCCTCCCTCCAGAACGGCGCCGGGCACGGCCGCGGTCCCCGCGGGTGTTGGCGGCGGGGGCGGTGCGGGGCTCGGCTTCGGAGCCCTTCCCTGAGGCCCGGGGGGCACCGCTGGGCGCGAACTTCTTTTGGAGAAATGAGAATTTCTCCTGGTTTTCGGCCTGAGGGGAAGGTACGGCGGCTTGGGCGCCGCCGGGGCACAGAAGTGCTTCGGTTTTGGGTTTTGTTTTTTTTTTTGACCCATCAAAATATGAGGGGTAAGGAACAAAAACTCTTAGCCAGATGTTTTAAATACCGGCAAGGTGATTTGTGAGTAAAATTAATTGGCAGTTAACCAGATAATAAATGGATAATGCCTACTCATCCTTCTGCTGACTTTACGGAGCGTGTTTCTGGTCTGCCGGTCACTAGCCAGGCTTGAGTATTCCAGAGGTAAACTTAGCGGGGTTAATAGTCCCGTCCAATAAAACCTGACCTGTACTGGCTGTCCCAGTGCATCAGTACTGGCTGTGATTCAGGTGGTTACTGGTGAGGTTCATAGGATTTTACAGCCTGATGCTACAGCAACAAAATAAATAGGATGACCCATAACTAAACTATTTATGGAAAAACGTTGCAAAGTGCTTAACTGCATGATTAATGTTTTAAGCAGGTAATCGCTGGGAGTGAAGTTTTATGTCTTTGACAGGTATAATTTTACTCTAAGAGAGTTCACTCGGCAAGCTTGGGCCTGGCCTGTGGGGGCCACCCTGCTGTCTGTACCCGTCCTGCCTGGGGCACTGGTCCCCAGAACTCCCCTTAGGGACGTGCCCATGCCTTTGCTGGGCATAAGTGTCACCACGAAGTGACCTGTCTTTGCCGTGCCGGTGCCTGCCTGAGCTACTACTGTTTGTTGCAATTGCTTATCTAGTTGTTGGTCTTGTTTGGATGTTAAATTGGATCAGAATGGAGCTGTTTCCTTAATAAGGCACGCATCTGCCTAGAAATAACCCGTTTCACTTTGTTGCCCACTGAAGTGACGCAACGTGAGGTACCCTCGTTGGTACGTTACCTTTTTTTGTAAGGCTTGTCCAAGGCACATATTTAATGACAGTAGGGCTGCTTCATCAGTGCTCTGTGTGCCCAGTATGTGGCTTGGAAGTTAAGCTGTGCAGCTTTGCTTAAAACAAATTTATTTGTTTAGAATTTAGGTCATTGATTTTTCACATGACGAAAATGTGTTGTGTGGCATTTTTGTTCTATAACCAATAGTCTGATATACTTTGGAAAAAATGTAAGCCTTAAATATACCCTACTCAGAAGTGTTGGTGCAAATGAAGACTCTTATGATCTGTTGCGCTACCACTGGTAAGCAACTTGTGTTTCTGAAGTTGGGAGGCTCCAGTGAGGAACGGAGCCGTGTTGTCGGTGTGGCAGTCAAACCAGAGTATCATGAAAAACCAAAAAAGCCCTGATACAAGTTACGTACTTCACTGTGGCGCGTGGCCTGAGTGAAGAGTGGAGAATCCACCTCTCGGTGAAATAAGGCCAGAGCTTAATCGCGCTGCTGTCAGCGTGTGTCCTGCCGTTGGCATCCCTCCCTGGGGAAGAGGGAGGAGGCCGGGGTAGCCAGGTAGGCATCGCGCCTCTGGTGTTTACATCGCACCTGCATGAGCCAGCATGAGCGTAAATAAACCACAGTGTGACTAACCTCACTACCTGACATTCACTCGTGTTGTATTTGGATAGACTGAAAAAGTCTCTGCGTCTTATCCATTTAATTTTCTCCACTATCATTTTATTGCTGATCATAGAATGGTTTGGGCTGAAAGCGACCTTGAAGATCATCTAGTTCCAACCCCCTACCATGAGGGGGGTTTCCACTAGACCAGGTTGCTCCAGACCTGTCTTTGAGAGTACTCCAGTGTGCATTGAAGACCATAAAAAAAAAAGTCCTTGTTTCAGGTTTGTTTTGCTTGTGAGTAGCACTCAACTACCATAGGTAGGAAAGAGGAATTCCTAGTTTTTAAATTCAAAACTTTATTACTTCTCTTCTTCTGGAAGTTTTAATTCTTCCAGTGATATAGTGAGGCTTCTCGTTATAAATTGAACTTGTAAATTTGGTGTCTGGTAGGGAGTATGAGAGAAGAATAAGAGCAGTCCTATAATGTACTATAGGTTTCCCAAAGCAGTAAGGTAATATTTTGCTGTGAGTATTTTTGTCTTACTTTATTTTTTTAGTTTTTTCTTGTCAAGGGAGGAAATATGTTGCTTAAAAACTTACTTGGTGAAGTGTTCAAGAAGGCTCTTATGTTCCTTTCCCAACACTGTAATGGGACAGTAGGATACTAAAGAAGGGGGGTCCTGGGATCTAGAGCATCATGATGAGATTCTGGTGCTGGAAGGTTGTGTCTCCTTACGATGTATAGTAATAACTTGCAAGATGAGGCAGTTTCATTTCAGCTTCCTTAGAAATACCTTTTTTTTAAAAAAGAAGACAAACACGCAGTGTTTGATAGATACAAACTAATTGTTGATATAGAAACAGTACGTTTCCTCCTCTTGCGTTTTTTTGAGGCTGCGTAGCTTCCAATAAAAAATTGCCATCAGTATTACAATTTTTTTTTCTGTCTCTAAAATTAACGGATCCTTTTGCCCCTCCTCCACCTGTAAAATGTAGGCAGGAGTATCTTTAAGTGCGTGCATGAGTTCTGCCTGGCAAGGCTGCCACACACTTGGTTATTTGTGTAAAAGTGAGCAGCACAAGTGGTGGCACTGATTGCCACGGCACAGCTTAGAAGAGTTGTTGCATGTGTGAGTATTTGTAGGGCAAGGAGGGAGGAGGCTGCGTTCAAAACTAAAAAAAAAATAAATAAAATATGAAGGTAGTAAATTCCATACGTTTTGCTGCTTATGAAGTTATAAAACCTCTTCTTAACTTGTCCGGCTCTGAGAAACCTATTATTGTAATCAATTGTGGGGCTGTGAGGGGAAATCAGGCCTTCTAAGATAAAGACAAAAATAGCACATTCAAATACATTTTAAGAAAGGCGTCTCTTCCTTCAAAGAGTAGGTCTGACTGTGGTTCAACGAAAGGTAGCAACAATTTTACCAGTTTTGGTTATTTACCTCTTTGCTTGAAACCAAACCAATTTAAGAGGTGCATTGACTTTGCTTTTGAGCAGCATTGCATTTATGCACCGAGTTACCTTGTAAAACTTGAGGGAGCATTTCCCCTTAGATCTGGAGATGCCAGGAACGGGTTTCTACACCGTCATCTCCTTGCTGCTGCCATTGCGTGTGTGTCTCCAGGCCTGGCCTGGCCGGGAGGATGAAGGAGACAACGCAAGTGGGCAGCAAGTTGCTTCAGTACTGGTTCTTCTTGGAGATTGGTTTCTGCGGGGAGAAGAAAGAATATTTCTGACAGTGGTTTGTTTTCTCTTTTTCTGGCTTGGCCATAGAGCTCGGGAGTGGGTGTGGGGGTGTGTGGGGTGTGTGTGTATGTTCAGGCTCACCTGGCGCTGCTCGACAGCAGCAGAAAGAAAAAAGACATTGATTTGCTTGGAGAAAAACTGGAAAATATGCTCAGGTTGCAACCGGCTGCTGCAGAAACTACAAGGCAAATGCATCATTTAAGTTACTTTCTTCTTGAGAAGATAATGGTTTGGGGGACCCAGGGCACGGTTTTAGTGTATGCCCTGTTACCCTGTAACAGGAATTATTTTTAAAGGTTAAACTCTTCATGTTAGAGTGGGGAGGTTGCAGGGTTTTGGAGGAGTTGTGTAGCTTTGGGTATATTTTGAGGTTCTGAGTGAAGTGAGTCTTGTGGTTTCAGCTTACTCGAACAAAGACTAACGCGTCTCATGAAAACAGCCCACCTAAGTTTTTATAGTTGTCTAATGATTTGCTCTGGAAAGACCCAAAATGCTGATATGATGCAGACTCGATAAGTAGTTGGTTTGTGTTTTGTTTTGTTTTGTTTTTTTTTTAAAAAAATCTCTTTTTGGCATGTCTTTCTGCAATTTACCATTCAAATTTTGTTAAAATTTTGTGCAAGTTGCTGATCTTGAGCTTCTCATCCGCTGGTCAACTGTGCTGGTGTAGGTCGCCTCCCTGGCACGTGGCCACATGTGCTCAGTTTCCTTACCCCACCAATTCCACCTTTCTAAAGCAGCTGTCCTGGGCCCTACCAGAAATTTTTCTCCTGACTTTTTAATTCAGCAAGAAAATGGTTGCTGTCTTTCCCCTCCCTCCCCTCATCAACTGCTTATGGTAAGGTTTTTGATAGAGCCTGCATTGTGAAATGTCCTTGAAGTGCAGTGCAGCAAGGTTTTGTTTTGCTTTGTCTTTTTTTTTTGCTCTTCATGTTTAGACTTCATTGTATTTATAGCGAGGAAAGATTGTTGTAGATGGTCTTTTGTGATATTCGGGGTTTTGTTTTTCATTTGTCAAAAAATCTCATGTTCAGTAATGAGGAAAAAGCTCAGACTTGGGCACGAAAACCTCCAGTTAACCCTGGAGTGTAAAGACTGCAAAAATATGGATTGGGGAAGGATTGCCCCAGCAAAGCAGGTATAAGTTAAATGTTAAATTATCAGTGTCTCTTTTTTTAAAAGGTCCCTGATGATGAGAGGTTTTTGTTCATGTTGTCTGTGTAGAAAAAGGTTTACCAGGGCTCTTAAAGGACAGGATCCATTTGAGGTGCAGAATATATATCAGGTACTTTCTCTTTAAGTGAATATCAAATCCTGAATAACTTCAGCAGGGGACCGTGAAAAAAGGTATCCAGCCCTGTGAAGCAAGTGGCTATTATGGTTAGGATTTGATAATAGCTGAAGTTCTCAGCCTTAAAAAAAAAAAAAAAAAAAAAAGGTAATTTGACTCTTAGTTGACCATAAAAGATGCTGTACAGACCCATTTTTGTCTTTGTTCTCCATTACCCCCCTATTTTCATTGATAGGGAAGTTTCATTTCCTTTATTTATATATTTTTAGTGTATGTGTGTTTGGGGGGGGGGGTGTGTGGTGAAGGATAGGAGGGAAGTCTGTTTTCTAGTTCTTGTAATTAAAAGGAAAAAAAAATGTAGCTGATGCTGGTATGTTTAGAAGTGACGTTTAATACATTCTCCCCTTTAAACCAAAAATTCTGCTGGTAAAACAGTGCATATTAGGAGGTTGAGGGGTTTTGCAACACTTCTGTGTGGGTAAGAGTCTCATCCGAGTTCCAGTTGCACTAGCAGAAAAGTGTTTTTCCCAGTATTGACATGTTTCACATGCCAAATCAGAAGTAGAAATGCCTTTTCCTGGAAGGATCTCTATTTACACTTGGAGAATTATGCCAATTACAGCTGTATTAGTAAGACTTTTTTTTTTTTTTTTTTAATTTTACAGTTGACCTAAATAGTAATTTCTTTCCTTTTCTTAACAGAACACAGGCTACAATCCTGGCTTGTAGTTTTGGACTGGTCAGTGGGGTAAACCCTGCTATCCTGTGGCATAAATGCATGTGGATACTCTTGCAGGAGTATGATCTTAAGTGGGTCCTGGTGAAGTGAATGCTCTTAGAGCTTTGCTTATTTTGAAATAGCCTTCTGCTCTGCCTGCAGAGTTGAATACAATTTACCGGTGAGCAGGAAATGTGCTATGAAGTATGTTATTCATATGTTGTAATATTTTCTCCTCAAAGAGATCCCTGGTACTTTAGTTTTTAATACAGTTTTTAAATCTGGCAGATTAGGACATACTGCATTATCAATTCGAGAAAGTTTGGAGGCGTAAGATAAGATGCTATTAATAAGATGCTATTATAATAATTTTGATCAGAGACTGAAGGTTATTTACTCCTTTGGCCACCGTAGCGGTGCATGAAAGAGAAACAGGTAAATGAGGCTTCTTTGGCAGGGGTCTGTAGCTTCTGGGTGTTGGAGTAGGATGGCTGCTGGCAGTGCTGCCTGCTGTGCCCACGCTTTGTCTCTGCTGCTGCCTTGCTGTCCCTGCTGGTGAAGAAGATGTCCTGGTGGAAGATCCTATAGGAACCAGAAGAAAAAAAAAAAAAAAAATCACATAAATGCCTTACTAGTAAAGAGTGCCATTGTTGCTACATGAGCAAATTTCCTAGTTATTTGCTCTTTTTATGATGTTAAGATCTGCGTTGTTAGCAGCAGTAGCAGGGTTTTCAAAAAATGGATGCTGACCAGTCTTTAAATGGCTTACATCTGCCCCAAATATGAATATTTACAAGACCCCACAGAACTAAACCAAGCTTTCTTTTCCCCAAAGCATAGGCTGACGAAGCCCTGAAATATTTAGGATATTGACTTAAGAGTTCCCTAAATATCTTCCCAGTTGCTTCTGTTTTGTTTCCTCTCAAGCATCAAAGCCGAGCTCACCTTGCGGAGAGGAGGTGGTCTTTGAGTTGGCTGCGCGCTGCTTTTGGCAGGGAGAGGGGCTGCACGTTGCCGTCTCTCTGGTGACTGGAGGCATCACCTTTGCAGTGGCTCCTGGGTCACAGTGGGGCTTTAAATAACCCCGAGCTCTGTGACCATCGACAAAGCTGTGTCTGCTGAGTGCAGGAGCCTGTAGGCACCTGAACCACAAGCTTAAGTCATGTGTAGCTCAGCTCCGAGTGCCCCGATATATTGGGGATGGAAATGGGCGGAAGCATTTCAGTTGCTAACTTGCTGGCTTGTTTTTTTTTGTTTTTTTTTTTTTGTTACTTTTCGAAGGCTTATATTCAGTGTTGCAGGGAAGCCACTCTGTATTTTGATGAAACGGAAGAAAAGGTTAATATTAAGCTACGTTGAGCGGTGCAGCTTTGCAGCAACCTTGATACTCCAGCCGTCTCTTTGGTCTGCCATGCAGTTTGAATTCAAGCGAAGGTCTCCCACGTGGTTATTTGCATGTGTATTCCTATCTCTGTTTTGTATCTGCAATTTCAGTATGCGCTTCCAGAATTATTTTTGTTCATTTCCAATCATTCTTCAAAGATAACTGGCAAAAGCCAACAGGCTGGTTGTGATTTTACAGCAGTAGAGGGTAGACAACTTTGATCTTCTTGTTAAATGAATTTTCTTCATGTGTGGGCTGGGTGTGTAGTGTGTTGATTTAGTTTTTATTGATCAGTGTAAAAACGTGAATTCAGCATCATGGCAGTGATAACAAACAAGTACTTGCAGTGATATTCTAATGAGTTCCTGGCAAAAAATACGGCAGAAAACCATCTCAGAGATTGACGTGTTTTAGTGGTGAGATGCTGAACCAGGATACTTTATATGAAAGGACTGAGTAAAGCTGTTTGAAGTTCTAACTTTCTTTGGCAAAACAACTGCTGCGAGCAGCAGCCTGCCAAGCAGGGCTGGATGCAGTCTTTTCTGTAGGCGTTTGAGTGTCAGAAATGGCATTTTTGCCTCTGTCTGGAAGGGCTTTGACCCTCCTGATCGTGCCAGGGTAAGACAATTTGTAGGAACCAGGTATCTGCTTTGTTAGGGGATGTGTCTGAACACAAGCACTGAAGCACTAATTACCTTCCAATCCTGATCCGGAGCAATGCCCCGCGAACCATCGCCATGTGTTTCCATAAGCCTGCACAGCAAAGCATCAGGTACAGGAGCGGGGGAAGTGGAGGGAGGTTTCCACATTAGCAGACAACTTACGTCTGGCAAAGTGAGATTTATACTCATAACTGCATGAAACTTATTTTTGAGTATGGCAGGGACATATCTCCATTCAGGGTGGCAGTAACTCCTATAAGCCAAAATATTTGTAGACTCAGGGGCAGGCAGCTTCTCTTACTTTTTTCCAGATGATGCTGTGTGTTTCCAAGACTGGAAGAGGCTTCTCAGTCGTGCCGATGAACGTAATTCTCTATGTTTTTTTCATCAGATAAGCTTGTTCTGTGCTGTCAGAGTTAGATAAATCTGAGCTGCATGGATCATGATGAAAATGTATTGCTGCTGCTTGAGTGTGTTTGATAAAAGTAGAAAACGAGAAGCAAATTTTTTCCAAAGTGAGAAAAAGTGGGTTTTTTAGGACTATGTAATTTTGAAAGAGCTGGTTCATAATGAACTTTAATACTTTTCTAAAGTTGCTGCTATTATAATGAAAAAGCATGAATAAGAGAATATGCCTGGCAGGTAAAACGAAAAAAGGCTTTGCTATTTATAATTTATATGCTTGAAAACCGAAGATGCATTGCAGAGGATGAATTTTACCCTTCATTTTGCTTGTAGTAAGAAGTTAAGCCTTTGAAGTTAAAAACAGCTTTAGATTTAAAGAAATAATAGCCCTGAAAAGGGAGGTGCACAGAAAAAGCACGTTGGGTTAAGCGCTGTTTTGTTAATGAAAACAATGTAAGTTAAGCCAAATGTGGTGCCTGCATAGCAAGGTACTGCTGAACATGAGCAGGAGTGGTAAAACGAGGTCCTAGCAGACTTTTATTCCAACGATTTCCAACTTTGAGAGAAATTTCCATCTGGATGTTGAATGCACGTGTATAAAAGATAGACTAATACCACAGGCTTACAATAACTTATGAAAGGAGCGATACTTCCCTGCCGGAAGCCTGTCGGCATACGATCGCTAGGCTAACTGCTTGATCGTTAGTTAAATTAGAGGTTCATTAAAATAACATGGAGTCATCTGGTTTTAAAGACGAGCTCTCAGCCAGTAGGCCGTGGTCCAAAACTAATAAAGTTGCAGTGCAGGCATGGTGGCAGTGGCACGTAGGTTACTACGTCGAGCTGGTTGATGGAAAGGCTTCTGTTGGATTTTAAGCACGCTCAGTACTGGGCCAACTCTTCTCAGTTTTCAGTCATCTGTAGCACTGCCTGCACATATTGCAGTCAGGTGAGCTACCTGTGTGACTGTTTAAAAGAAGGTGCAAGGCTGTGTATGAATGCAGCTCTTTGCTGTCATTTTTTTACTCTGTAATAATTGTATTCTAGTCGAAGAGTCGTAATTACCAAGTGGATGATAGGCTTCAATTATGTAAAGAAAATCCTTACATTTAAGCCTCGCGCTATCCTTAGCATAAACAGCTTTTTTTTTTTCAGGTAGAACTTTTACTTTCAGGTTATTTCTGGAAAATCTGTACTGCTAATTATGTAAATTGCAAGAAACGAAAAAAGAGAACAGAAGAACGGGGCATTTTATTTTAGGCTTCAGCAAATGCAAAGTCATATGTGGCCATTGCAGTGATGTAGTCTCTGTGCCTGTCGTTCTGCCTCTGCTTTTGCTAGCAGACCAGTTAAACTGGGCATTTCTTGCAGGCTTCGTACGATCAGATTGCCAAATGTTGGAGCTGGAAAGTTTTTCCAGTAGCAGGGTCAGTTTATGCCCGCTAGAGAGTCCCTTCATGCAGGGCTCCTTCCTTGCATCCACAGAAGTTTCTTGCTGACAAAAAAAAAAAGTAGGGTGGGGTGTTTTTCTTGTTTGTTTTTTTTCTTTTGGTCTGTTTGTTTGGTTTTTATGCTTCTGTGTAGGCAAATCCATGTTTTTTAGGTCAATCCTGGACAACAGCGGTAAGCTCTTGTACCTGCACCTATTGCCTATTAAGGCAATAAGAAGCCCTCCTTGAATGGAGGGAAGGCAGATCTCAGCTCTGCCTGCAGATCAGAGGCAGAGGAGAATGGAAGAAGCGGCGTTCGAGTGAATGAACGAACTTTCAAGCTTACTCAGTGCTACACGTACAGTATACGCCGTAAAGATTAGTCACCGCTTACTGTAAATCTTTCTTTATGGTGCTTGGCGGGCCTCTGCCTCTATCAAGCTGCAGTTAGTGAGCTTTGTGGACTGGGAATGAAGGTAAATGTTATTTCCACAGTATTTTCCGTTGAACAACAGCAAGAAAACCCAATGAAACCTGAAGACTTGTAAATTACTGAGCTAAAGGCAAAATAAATCGTCTAGTTATCTTGTGGTGCTGCTATCTTAATCTGTGAAACTAGGAGGAAAGTGAATAAATTATGCAACAACTTTTTTTTTTTTTTTTATTTAGAAACCTGTGCTTACACGTTATTAGGGCTGTTCTGCCTTGTCCTGTGCAGGTTGGTTTGATTTTTTGGTTTTTCTTTTTCATTAGGTAGGTTTCAAGCTGCATTTGTGTAAAACACTAATTTACATGATGGTAACAGAATAAGAGTTACAGGGAAGGATATTCATCTGTTGAAACCAGTATTTTTTTCTGCCAAGCAGAAACTTCAGGAAAATCACCCTCCAGGTTGAATTTTCTCATAAGTGTTCTCAAGTTCTAAAATTATTTGCTAGCATAATAGGTATGCATAGCACTTAAAGCAAAGTTTGTATTAAGGAATATATTTTTTTTTTAAAAAGTGGGGTTTTATTTGGAAAAAATTATATTTTGTAAGAATGGCAGAGTTACTTTGCAGCCTTTTCTGGGTTACCCAAATACAGCAAGTTTATTTTTTCTGTTCTTTCAGACTTTTCCGGGGTGTGTGATGTTTTGTTGTTTTCTTGGAGTTTTTTTGTTAATATAGCTGGGCATCTTTTATAATTCTTAGATACACTTTCTCTCTGATCTTCTTCTGTTTTGCTTGGCTTGAGTAAACTGTCCTTAGAGAATCGTTAATTTTGGATGTAGTCGTACCAAAAATCCTTTAGAGTTGTTATAGAAAGGTTTGGGGTTTTTTTTTGGTAGTTTGTTTAAAATTACTTCCTCCAAAATAAGAGAAAAACCAAACCCTTTGTTGAAGAGTGAGAACCAGACTCTCCTGGCACTGCTGGGCGGGACAGTGCTGAGGCTGCGTGCCTGTACAAGTGGTTTGGCTCACTGCTCTGCCAGCGATCTCATCCTGTCCTACGTAGACTTTGAGTCCTCAGAAGAACAGGAGTTACTATGAAAGTATTATTAAGTTTTTGGGTTATCTTCCATTGTTTATTTGAAATAGAGGCCAAGCAATTTACATATCTCTCTATCTTGGATCTGAAAAAAAAAAATTAATTTTTTTTTTTCTAGTCTTTGTGTGAAAATGACCTCACAGCTTATGTCACCTATGCTAATTTCAGAGGTTTTTCTCCTTCCCATTGGGTTATTAACTGATTATTAACTCTATGCTCTGAGTCTTCCCTTCCTGACTGTGACACATTGATAACTTCATCCTAAATGAAGTTATCTGCTCGGAATTTTGCGTGACAAAGAGAAATGAAGACCTGGTCTAACGCCTTTTGAAGGTGGGGATGTAGCAGATTTCATTGCTGTGCATGTAACGCCGTGTCCTTCCTGGGATCATCGGTGCGGCGTAAGTGAGGGCGAGATGGCACGTTGCCTTTTGGCAGAGCCGATGACCAGGTCTGGGGTTTGCTGTGGTGCGTCACATCGTCGCATGGGTACGTTCCCTCAGCCTGTCCTTGTGAAACTGAGTAGGTTTGTGAACTAAAGCTCTGGGGTTGTGCCTGTGCATCCCATAGGCAAAGCCGAGCTCCATGGCAAGGGCTTAGAGAGTTCCCCATCTTTGCCACAAGCCCCAAGATTTTGGGGCTGCCCTTTTTGGGGTTGATACTCTAGGGCTGTGGCTGGGGCAAAGCGTGAAATGGAGGCATAGGGGTTTCCTGTGAGAGCCCGAGGAGCTGGGAGGAGAGGAAGAGAAATCAAATTAAAGCTGACATTTTGAAAAGTTGATTGCTGCCTTTTGTAATCATAAAGCAATTTTTAAAGTAAGTCACTTTCCAGAGGGAAAATAGATACATTAAGGAGAGAAAAGGGAAAAACATGGCACTGAATTTATGCATTTGAATGTTGTGGACTTGGTACTGTGATGGTGGTGGTACCAGATGAGCCCAGGGACAAAGCAGTTGTTCCGAATCTAGCCATAATGTCCTATATGCAGCATGTTTTATTTTTATTATTTGGGAGATCTGAGGCAATAGGGAAGGGACTGGTTGCAGTTACTTAAAAAAGACAAAATAGAGCAAAGCAAACCCACCTGTTGCTGATATGGACATGGAGAAGTTTCCCTTCTCCTCATGCCTCTTGTTGACCACGCTCTGCCCTGGGAGGAAGGTGAGGAGGCCTCTGGGCACCGTCAGTGGGAAGGCTTGCAGGAACACTTCTGGATTTAGTATGCAAAAGTATGGATATGCATTCACACACTTTGTTTTTTGTTTTGTTTTTTTTTTAATGTCTCTTCTGGCTCAACTCTTCCTCTGTAGCAGCCGAGGAGAAGGGGAGGGAGGGGGAAGTACTGGAAGATGTCCTGAGTTGGCACGTGTTGGTGTTACCCCATATCCATGTGTTTTAGTGGTAGGTGCTCGCACACGCCGTGAACGTAGCCCATTGGAAAACTCTGGTGAAATTACTTGTCCCTTTTAGAGCTTGCAAGGAGCACTTCATCGCTGTCATTATTTGTATAGCCATATGCTATTCTTTTTTCTTACATATGTTCTTTGATAATTGTCAGTAGCAGGTGCCTGCAAGCCGAGGCGGAGCAGTATTTAAAAATCAAACTCTTAATGGGGATAAAGAATTTTGTGAGTTTAGTGCAGCAAAAAGGCTGGGTTGGAACCGTTGGCCTCTGAATGTCGTGTTCCTCACAGAGCAACAGAACTTTTGGTAGCGTTGCTGGTCCTTCATCTCCACAGTTCAGCTGCAAAGGTATGACCTTCAAGAAGGTGTCAGTAGGTCTGGGTTTGGGTCTGTCTGCCTGGTTTGGCTGAATTAAGTAAAAAGCGTGGTCCCTTCTGATGTGCACACCAGCCTACAGAAACTGTACTGGGCATACGTTGTACTCCTGCCTGATGACTTAGGTGGTGTGAGCTGCTGGGAGTTGTGACATGAAATCTCCAATTTGGTTTCTCCTGCTCTTTGGCCCCACCTTTCTCTGTGTTTGCTGAGCATCCTGGTTGCATTCCGTGCTTGTTTATTAGGTCCCCCTTGGTTACTACTGTGATAGTAATTGTTGCTCTTGCCTCTCCTTCCATCATCTGAAGAACAACCACCAAGGGGAAGACGTGAGGAGACCTGTAGTTGCTCTGAATTTGGAATGGTGCAACTATAGCCACTGAAAATCATTTTGGGGCATTGCATGGCCAGAGTCCCCCAGTATTGCTGATACTGCTGTCACATCATCTTCACATCCCCACAAAGAACCCTCTGAATTGCTGTTCCTTCTGTGTATCAGTTGAGGAACTTGTGACCGGGTGATTTCTAGGAGACCGAAAATTGAAAAGTATCTTGTATTTGAAAGTGTTAGGGAAGGCATAATGCCCTTAACATGCCTTTTTTTTTTTTTAAATATTTTTGTGGGGGGTTTTTTTTTTAATTTCTGATAAAGAACTAGTAAAATATAGAGCACATATGGAAATGGCAGACGTTGTTGTTGGATTTTTGATTTTTTTTTTGTTGTCCTTGTTTCTAAAATTAAGTGCACAGAAGTTTGCAAGATCCTGCAAAGAATTCAAACAATATTGCATAGTCATGTGTTCAAGGAATCTTTTAAATGTAGTTGCATATATAGTGAGCAAGTCCAGATTAAAAAAGTTACACTGCAGTAAGGAGAGATGAGCCAAATGGGATAAAGAGAAAAGACTGCTAAATATCTATGATTGTATTTACTATATTTAGGTTTTGCTGCAATCATACTGTTTTGTTTCTTTTTTTTTTTTTTCGATTGTTGTCCTTCATGTTCTTCTCGGTGTAAAAAAGTAACCTGCGGTATCAGCTCTTCTGTTTATTCCTTGCAGAATGTTAATAACTGAAAATTGGATCACGTGATGAAAGTGGGTCCCTCTCTGTGTCAGAAAACTAACAGTGTCTTTTCCATGTGGGCGGAATATGCATTCATGCACATGCGTAGTAAGTTTTTATTCTGCCACTGTATGTTTCTGTGGCATGTTTCTGAGCTGGCTTGCAGGAGGAGCAGCGATCTCACAGCTTGACCACAAACGTGCTTGGTGATGTTTACAGGGGCAGAGCTGGTTACAGAATTTGGGTCAGCGGGCCAGTGTCCCAGGGAGCTGTCTGGCACAGGACCCTGTAAGACCAGCCAACTATGTTAGCTTACACCAGTTCTTGCTATATATACTCTGAAAAAAACCCTACCTTTGTCGAATGCTTTTACTTCTGCATCTCCAGAACATAGGTCTTGAACTATTGCAAAACTTTTTGAGATTGTTTTGATGGCGCTTCGGAGCAAATGCTACTCAAGTCAGACACTGAAGTCACATTTATGTTTTGTAACTGGAAAAGATGTACAGCATGTGATATAACTGTATGTTTAACTCTTTCTGACAGTAAATTTAATAAAGAGATCTTGAGATTATACATATATATATATACACACACACACACACACACACGCACACACAGACCTGAAAAGCAATGAACACAGGCATATATGCATTATATTGCAATTGTTTTCCCCTGGGGGTTTTGTTATTATTGTCCCTTTCACCAACTGTGAACCTGTAATTTTTCATGTACTGTTCCTTGGCCCTCTCTGCCAGAGAGGCTCAATCTATCATGTTAAAAAAAAATCAATATAAAGTGTAGAGGTTTATTTATAAAGTAGAGCATGGAGGGAAGGTGCAAAAATTCCATTAAAATGGCAGTTCAGCGCTAGCTACATCTCTTTGGGAATAAGCTCCAATATTTTAAACTATTAAAATTGTTACAAGAGTGCTTTTAAAGTACCACAAATCACAGTAAAGCTTTCTAGTTGAAACTTGCCTTTATATACTATGCTAGAATTCTTTTTATATATGTTTGTGGAGTGTTTGATGCTGCCCTCAAACACCATTTTAGCATCCATTTTAGAGCTTTATTATAGTTAATAATCTTACAGGTTTATGCTCAAATGAAAATATGTGAATGTAAGAAGTCAGAATTTATTTTCCTTCAGAAGAGTGAGTATATGTCTTTGTGCAGATGCGGTTCTGAGCAAATTATTTCTGAGAAGTCTATAGCCTCCTAATGTAATTCATCAGGATTGCCTGGCTTGGCACGTGCTACTTCATTATAGGGACTTAGAAATTCAGGTAGTTGTGGGTTATTTTATGACATAGCAGTTTTCACCAGTGATGTGATGGTCATCCACTCCATGTTTCCTGCCCAAAGAAATAAATGTGTACCTCTGCTCATAAATGTGAGGCTGAAGAGTTTATGGGGTAGTATCTGTATTAAACCTTCCAAGTATCAGAGGCAGTGTAGCTGAAGTGTAAACTTCTCCTCGCCGCAGCGTCTTTCTGACTTGTTTTAGTAGCTGATGAAGATTATCTTGAAACTGTTGAGTTTTAAATACAAATGGTGTTATATTTGTATGGTTTGTGTTTCATAGTCTTTTATCCTGTGATGCCAATGCTGAGAATTGTTTCTAGTGGAACTGCCTTTTATTTACTTCCAGAAATAACCAGGAAAAAAACACGGTGAACTCTTAGTTGAGCCAAAAGGAGGCCTTTTCATGTCCGGGAGACAGCACGGACTGTCTGAGAGCATGGCTTTTGGTAGGAGCCATGGGAGCAGGCTGCACTAATGAACAAGACAGAGGGGAAACAACTCATCTAACATTGGTGTGTGGTATAAATATGTGCCCTGTCACAGTCACATTCATCCATCCAACTCAATAACCCAATCCATCATTCCCACATTATTCATACATCAGTTTTTCTTTTTCTGACTAATCTACAGCTTAGTTCTAGCTTACTTCTTGGTTGTGTACATTTTCTTCTTTCCTGGCTGTATGAAGTTGAAGTGAGGTTATGATCCCAGCAAGCTTAAAAAAAGCGAAGCTATTAACATGGCCCTTTCACTGTTAATTAACATCCGAAGTTTCAGAAAAAGGGATCTAGATTGTATAATTACTGTGTTTTTAAAAATCTGTGGGAAGTTCATGCTTGGAAAGTGGAGATGCTAAAGGGAGACCATTAAAGCTTGACAAATGTATGTATTTTTCTCGGCAAAGACGACTCAGATCTGTTCCTTAAGGGGCTTGTTGGTGTGAAAAGGAAAGACTTTAGTTTTGCTACACAACTCTGAGCAGTAATGATAGTTAGCTTCCCTGCTTTTGAAAAAATAAGCAAGTGATGTAAATGAGGATAAAGGAGAAGAGTATCATTCAGGAAGATGGAGTTTCCTGTGAGGCTCTTACAGCCTGGAGTCACCAGCCCACCAGAAACTGGGCTTGCAGGTGAGTTAATTGAATTTGGCCAAATTGTGATTACTGCCAGCTGAGGTTGGCTTCCCAGCTCAGCTCTTCTGGAGCTCCTCCTTCCTCCTCTTCCTCCTCCTGAGCTTGCTTTGGCTGGGGAGGGAGTACATCAGCTCCCTTGCCTTCTGGTGCTGGGTGGTGCCGCTGTGCAAAGCGTGCTGAGGGGCGGACGGGAGGCTGCTGGGAGGTGCACGAAGAAGCAAATGATGAGGGGAGGTAACACAGGGCCAAGTGTTAGGCTGAGGCCTTTGGAAGGCGTGTGTCGGATGAGGGTGGTGCGGGGAATGCCTGAGATCATTTAGGAAGGGTGATCACCTTGTAGAGAAATGAGTCTTCTCCTTTCCTCCAGCCATCCCGCAGCTCGCGGAGCTGTTGTGGAAGTTACTTCCCATTTCTGTCGGCAGAGCAGCCGAACACCGAGCTTTTGATGCCTCACGATTCGTTCCGCTGGTTTCCACGTCTCCCCCTCCTCTTGGCGGTGGACTTACTCTCGATCTAGCAGGAGGACCTTTTTGCACAGTTTTCCTTTGCTTTCCCTGGGGATCTTTTAGTTCCTTTGTCACCCCGTGCGAATGATGTGGAAGCGTGGGGAAAAATGGGGTTTTATTAAACGTTTCAGCTAGGGTGGGACTGCTGGGCCCAGCGTTCAGCCTCCTGAGATGTGCTGCTGCTCCAAGGGTGTGCTGGGAGCAGGTCCTCTGTTGGCAAGAGCCGCTCCTTTGCTCAGCTGCTTGTCTTTCAGCAGGCAGGGTTGGATCCTGGGCTGCCCTCACTCCTCTTTTTCCTCCCGTGCCCGTGTTGGGGTTGTCTGTCCTTTGGCTGGCAGGACGTGGGGCCTGTTGTCGGGCTCCGAGGCCCAGAACCCCACCATCTGTGAGGTACGGTCATGCTGGAAAGCTGGACGGGTCTTGCCAGGGTACTAGGACAAGCAAAGTAACCTCTGGAGGAAAAATTGATGCTTCTCCCCTTACCTGTGACATTGACCTTTTGGAGTTAGCAGTAAAATTATTTATTTTTTGTCATTGAACATTGACCAGTTTTGGTGCCCCCCTTGAGGACAGCAGACGTGCAAGGTGTGCTGAGCTGATACTGCGAGCAGCCGGCGTGTACTTTGTGTCATGGGTGAAATCTGTTGGGTTAGGGCTGAACAGCTCTGACTTAGCTCTGGATCATACCCAAAATGAAGCTGCTCAGGTTTGTGTAACGGATAGTGGCCGATTGTTTTAGCTTCTAAAATTTCTTTGGGAAGAGTGCTGCCTTTTGATAGCTGCCTCTGGGGTGAGTCTGGCTGGATGCGTACATTTCGCTGCAGTCTTCATACTGGGCTTGGAGCATGGACCAGCTTTTTAAAGAAACCACCCATTCCACGTAGCGAGTTTGTCCTGTTGCAGTGATTTGGGGCATGGTGATGCCTCTCTTTACATGGGGTGGAGGGAAGAGCCTTTTCTGAGGGTTTGCCATAGGGAGGAGGTGATATACTGTTCTGAGTTTTTTATGGATGCGGATGCTCTGGTAACCTTCCTGAGCTAAACAGGTACCATAAAGCTGGTGATGACTGGAAAGGACTGTCCTGGAGGTCTGATCCCTTATAGATTTGTGGTCTTATTTTTGTTAAAACTGCTGTCTGAGACACTTCAAAAAATCGCTATTTAAGCTAACTGTGAAACTACATGGTTTTGAGGAATTTCACCTCCAAATCTGTTAATCTTGCCCCTTCTCCTGGTTGGGCATGAATGCTGGCATTCGCCCTCTGCTGTGTGTGGTGTTGAGCCTGCAGTAAGCCGGGAAGGACTCTCTTGCTTTTTCTAACTTTTTTTTTGGTGTAAAGGAGGAAGTGGTAGATACCAATCTCCTCTCATGCATTCTTCCACGTGTATCTTGCTGGTGGCCACCCAAACTGTCCCTTAGAGATGCTACTCTACCATGACTAATTTCCTGGCTTTTATTTTCAGAAATGCGGTCATCACAGTTGTGCAGATTAGCTGGGGCAACTTCCAGCCTCTTTTCTGTATGAAAACCTAGAAAGCATACTGCTGGGAAGAGATATTGGAGATGATTTGGGTGGGGTTTTTTTTTGTGTGTGAAGAGAGGAAGAGCAGCAGTGAATGTTGAGGACTTTAATAATTTAATTGGTGTACCTTGACTTCAAAATCAAGACTAAGTGCAGTGGAAGTAGTAGATGCAAACTCTGCCAGGTGTGTAACCAAGGCTGTAATAGTTAAAATTTTACACTGTTAGTTGTAATAGAGTCATAGAATTGTAGACTGGTTTGGGTTGGAAGGGACCTTAAAGATGATCTAGTTCCAACTCCCCTGCCATGGGCAGGGACACCTCCCACTAGCCCAGGTTGCTGAAAAGCCCCATCCAGCCTGGCCTTGAACACTTCCAGGGATGAGGATGAGACATTCACAGCTTCTCTGGGCAACCTGTTGCAGTTCCTCACCACCCTCACAGCAAAGAATTTCTTTCTTTAATCTACTCTCTTTCAGTGCCATAAAAGCTCCAAGTCTGGTGAGGTGATCCACCTGTGTAATAAACATTGCCAAGTCTTTCCTCTGCTGTTTATACAAGTATTTTTGTGGACAGCCCTAGTTATGTGACCGTGCATGTTAGACATAACTGTTGGTTAAACTTCCTTGAAGAAATTTTGACTAATAGATGTACAAGCATGTGAATTTAGCTAATTCTGTATTCATTGTTTTCCCAGCTATAAAAATGTTCTCGTTAAGGAAAATATTAACTTTCCTCAGCAAGTAAGCACTACTATAGGGAGAAGATTTCATGGTTTTTTGTTTCTTGTGTTTTTTCTTTCGGCTGTGCAGATGTTTTAATGAAGAACACTAAATGAATAAAATTCCTTCCTTGAGGTATTGGTGATTTGGTAATGTAAGGTCAGATATTTACATTATTTATTGCGTGCTGCTTGTTTAAAAACAAACATTCTAGTATGCATTTCATGTATATATACAACTGCAAATGTTGTAAAATACAAAGCACAAAGTAGAACAACAGAAGTAAGCTTTAATTGTAGTAGATGCACTGAATTAACTGAGATGCCTGGGGAAATGAATTTAGAAAGACGGGCATTAAGACAGCTCCCTCCCTTAGCTGAGCGATTCAAAAGTCAGAAATCTGCTAGAAGTAAATTTTTAAAGCTAGCACAGTTTCAGTATCTGAAAACCATTTTTACCGGATTTTGCGTTTATTGGTGGAGCTATAAATAAAAGGAGAATAATTTTACTGAGCTCCATGGAGTTTCTGCAGATCGGCATCAGCCCAGCAGCTCTGGGAGTCTGGCCTCACTTCCTCCTTGGCTGGACAAACCAACCCAGTTCTTAAAAACTGTGGGGAAACTGGCTGGGCATTAATCTTGGATAACTGGGTTCTCATTTTTTTGGTAGTTTTTTGTTTTTTTTTTTTAATAATTAAAAAAAAATCAAATCTTTTTCGGACAGATAATTTCCTAGGAATGCTGGGAGAAAAGGTTAACTAAGGAGTTTGCTGTTATAGTCTTAGTTCCAGCATCTGACTCCAAAAACGCAAAATCCAGACATTGTCCCCAGCCTCCCAGAAGCCTGGCAGGACAACCTCTGCTCTCCTGCACCCACCCCAGCCTCAGCACCCCCGAGGGGAGTCTGGAGCACAGAAACCTTAGCGGTTTGGTAAATGAAGTACGGGGGGAAGATGAAGTTCCTACTGTTTTCAGTGTGGGAATGAAGAGAGAAGCGAGAGGGTTGGCTGTATGTTAATATGAAAACAGGGTTAGGAGCTTCCTTGGATGGTACAAACCCAGTTTTCTTGCTGGGAGCTGCTTTTAGATTTCCTGGCTCTTCAGGAATTGGTTGATATCGTTTAATCTCAGTGAGTCAGTCAGTTACCTAAAATAACAGTTTTGTTAAAACGGTGCCCCAGTGTATAATAGTTGAAGTTAACCCCCCCCCCCCCAAACCAACAAAAACCCAACAAAACCACATTTTCTTTTTCTTCCTTCTTTAAAATTGTCTCAAAGATCTGACAGCAAGCTGTGAAATGGTTGTGACACTCACTATCTTGACTTAAGCCTGGATCGAGACTCCAGGGAGTGCAATCATGTGATAAGCAGACTAGTCAAACATGTTTTAATTGCTCCGTACTCGATTTTGATGCTTTCTGGGGCCCTCTCCTAGCAGGGTTTTGCAGAATTGGGACCACAAATTAGCTTCTCCATACACTGCTCTTGACCCTTGGCTGAACAGGGTAAAGATAAAAAAAAAGCCTGTGTTCTCGTAGAAACATAGCAAATAAGAGGGCAGTTCGCCTTTTAGTTTCACTCCTGGCAGTGCAGGTTTTATTGAGTTGCTGTTAAAACAAGCTTATGAGATAAAACAGATTTGTCCCAGCTTCTCCCAGTGATCCCAGCACCGAAGTGCTGTGGTGCCAGTCCTGTATTTCTTGGGTTAAGAAAAGTAAAGTGGGACAGCAGGAAAAAGAGGATATAAACTGTGCTTACTTCTCAGAAGCAGGAGGAAGATAATGACATCACTGTTCTTTCAAACTTTGAGCAATCTTGAATTTATGTAGCTGTTTTCATCCTATCTATTTCATGAAGAAAACTGTATCTATTCCATAGTGGTTGATGTGATTGTATTCTTAACTTTTTACAGTAGTTTATACAGACATGGTAACTGCTTTGAAATGGAGTTTGTTTTATTACAGACCTGATTAGTTGGGAGGGAATGCGAATTACAAATTTTAATAGCAAGTACTAGCAGTATCTCTTCCCCTCCCATTCATTTAAATATCTTCTCCTTTCTTTTACTTCTTTTTATGTGAAGTCTGTGCATGGTATCCACTGGAACAGTAGTACAGGAGACAGTTGTAATTCAGCATTTTATGCGGTAATCCATTTCAGCAAAAAAAAAAAGAAAAGGCTGTGAATTTTTTTTTTTAGTTAAAAAATGTCTAAAAATTCTGGTTCTGGAATCCCACTTTTCTTTCTTCTGAAATTTTTAGTTGTTGCTATAATTCTTTTCAAGAGGTTCTGCTGCTTTCAGGAAAAAATAATGATGCTCAATCAATGTCATGGGATAATACAGAAGCCTTTGTATGATGTGCACTGACCTACCTAAGAAACCCAAGAGAGGTAATTACAACCTTTCTTAGGCTGCACGTAAATGCACTTTGCAAATATCTTTCCATACAAAGAATGTGAACCATGTGCGTTCTGGAATCTATACCTATATGGAAAATGGACTGTAAAAGAGATGCCTATTACAGGCAATTTTTGCCAAGTTCCAGATTAAAAAAAAAAAAATAAATTATAGCATATTAAATGATTAGACATTGTTACTAGGGTGTAAGGAAGATTTATGCTGTAATGAAATACTGCTGTAACCCAATCTAGAACTTGACAAATGCAGTTTTATAGGGCTAAATTATAAGGGGTACCTCATTATTTGAGGGGAAAACTTCTTTTATTGTTGTTTTTGGCACCCTTGTCTCGTCTTTGTTGGGCTGTGCTCTGTAGGAGCTGCTTTGGGCAAGATGTCTCAGCTGATCCTTTTTCAAGGGAGCTGTGCAGGATGAAGTCATAAGTAAGGATCACATCCTGGCAAGCCTTTCTTACCACATGTGGTCACTGATTTTAAGTTAAATGCTTGCAGTCCTCATTGCTCCTCTGGATCAGAAATTTAGGTCTTCCTAAAAGCACAGACTTCTACTTTATTGCCAGAAATTTCTTGCTGATAGTGTATATCAGATGCTGTCTATTGATACAGTATCGGATATACAGTATCAATAGCTATACAAAATTTAGCTACACCAAAATTATGGGTATCCTTCCTGCTTGCTTATTTATGTATTTGTTTTTTTAAAAAGCCTTTATTCCTTCTGCATACAGACCCAATGATTGCCTCTTGCTTTAAACTGAAAACATGCCCTTGTGCAATGTTTTTGGAGTATGACCTGGCATTATGACTTGCAACAGACAATAGGGAACATCACCAGAAAAAAACACCCCAACAAACTATCGTTTGCTCACTTTAGGAAGTCTACCCAAAATTTTGAGTGGCAAATTCTTCTAGGGCCATCTTTTGAGACTGCTTGTGGTATTCTTATGCTGCTGTTCACAGGTTCTCAGTTGAGAAACAAAACTGGAAACAAACAAGTTTGTTGACTAAACCGAAGAGCAAATTTTAACTGGAAATATTATTTCTTTACAGGGTAATGAGTTTCTTGTGTGCAGGGTTCCTGTTTCCCCCACTGCCCTGGCATCCAAAATGATGGACCTTAAGTAAATTACATACACTTATAACTACAACCGTGTGTGTGCACATGTGACAAAGGGAAACAAAAATGCCAGGTTTGAGCTCGGCTGGTACATTTTTTTGGAACCTTTTCTTCTTGTTCCATGGAAGAAGTCTCGATTTCTCCTGATGCCGCCTGTGCATTAGCTGGCCCTGTAGCTGCACAAGCGCTCTCTCTGATGTGTTGTACCTACCACCTTGGTGGAGTATGGCACCGCCAGATGGCTTCTGCGGTCAGGTATAAGTAACAGATGGAGTGTTTACGTTTAGGAGAATCTTACATTGAATACTTAAAATGACTTACTGGTAAGCGCAGTTTTAAAAGTTTAAGAAGAGTCTCAGTTTGGTGTGTGTTGACTGTGCACTAGGGTATGTACTTGACTTCAACTATAAACCATTTGCTGAGTTTTAGTGACTCTGATGTTTAGTCTTTGCACCCCCCCCGTTTAGACATCGGTAGCCAAATGATTTGCCTCTCTATGTAACCTCAAGTTGCACTTTTTTCTGATGTAGTCATCAGATCAAATTATTTATAAAATGAGGACATCCTTTCGGACTTCGTGTGTAAACAGTCTTCAGTGTGTGCACAGGCAGAGAGATTGTCTGTTTATCCACAGTTGAAGCCCAAATATTAATATAAAAATTAAATAGTAGGTCTTTTTCCTCCCTCAGTCTTCATTTAAGTTCTCTAATTAAGGCTAAGATTTCTTCTCTAGACTACCCAGAAAAAACTTTCACCTTGCCCTTGATCGAGTTACTGGTTGAAGTATGTCTCTGCTACCATGATTTATCATGGGTTTAGGGGAAGCTGGGTGAACTCTTTCAGAGTGGTTTCTACTGGGCAGATCTTAGTGTAATTGAAACCATGGCTGCAATTACTGATGTGTGTGCTTGAGGGTAGGATCTGCCCGTCTTCAGGCAGTACAATGACTCCAGGTCTGTTAATTTTGGAATTAATGGTTGGAGCTGGAAGCCTGCTGCCAGTCCACCAAGGTGCCATTTAAAATTTTCTTGGAACCAAGGTGTAGTTGGGCTTTACTTATTTGTAAGACATCTCAACAAAGCGCTTCTCTTGCGGCAGGGATTTGGGGGTGATGGGGAGGGACTCTCAAGATCAGAGGTGGCAGGTGTTCCCTCAGGCCCCTGCAGGCAGGGAGACAGTTTCTCTCTCTGCTCCATCTTTTTTGGGAGACCTGGGAGGTCCCCATCTGAGTGGCTGCCTTCAGCTAGAGGGGGAGATAGGAAAGCAAGATGCTGTAAAACAGGGCCTGAAAAAGGTGCATCTTATATCGATTTTAAAGGTGACTACTGCTAGGGCAGGTTCATTTGTGTGGTTGTTTTAGCTTTATGTCTCTCTTTTTTGGCTTTTTAAACAAAACTTCAAACATTCTCCTAGCCAATGACAGCAAGGCTTGCAAATCAAAACCAAATCTGAGCATAGCACTACACTTGAGTGAGCTGTGCTAATCTGAGAGGAGCTTCTGTTTCCTGCTTAGAGCTTCTCCCCCGTGCTCTCATTTGGCGCACGTACTGTACTCCATGCTGACAGACACCTTTGAGACACGAATCGGTGAAAGAAGTGCGTGTGGTGGCAACTGCTCCGAGCTCGGTATTTCATGTGCTTGTTGGCTACCTACTCATAGTTAGGAAGTAGGTGTTGGGAGTCATGTAGGCTAGAGAGGAGTCCTACATTTGTGAATTAGCATCCATTATGGAGTGGTCTTGGGTCCTTTTTGTGTGTTCTTATGATCAGGTGAAAAATGTAATCTGCCATAAAAAGTAATTCCCCAAAAAAGTAACCTGCCAGTAACAAGTCACATAGTGTAAGCAGTGTGTGAGCAGAATATTTTAGGTAGTGAATATGTTGAACTGATACAATCCTGAGTAGTCCAGCTCTGCGGTTCACATAAAAGCAGCCCCTTCAAGACCCCGTGATCTCATCTTCCATCAGCAACTTAATGACTGACTTTCCTTATGGTAAGAGAATCGGTAGAGAAGAGAATTTGCCATCAGTTCTCGATACGTTTTTTCAGACAGTTTGGTCTCCACAAATTGTGCAGCCTCCCTTTTCTCTGCGTGGGAGAGTACAGACTGCTGCTGGAGGCAAGGAGGAGAGATTAACATTCATCTGTTCTCTCCTCCCTCTCTTTTCCATCCCGTGGGCATGGGAGACTTAAGAATGTGCCGCTCCTTTGGAGAGCATTTCTACTAATTGCCCTGATGAGAAGACCACAGAGACCCTGGTAAGATTGTGAGAGTTTCACATTGTTGATTAAATAGGCACATGAAAAAGCCGAGCGCAGTGGCTCCCTGGCAGAGGTCAGAGAGGGAGATGGAAGGACCAGTGCAAGCCTAAGAGCCCAGGCTCGCTGGGGGCTTAATGCAAAGTCTGCCTTCTTACTTGAGTCTTTCATGAAAACTGGTGTGGGTTTATTTTGCAGGAGCTCTGTTTTGAGCAGAGATACTTGCTTCTTTGATTCTTTACTCTGTATTTTAATGTTGCATGTATAGTCAGGAAGTCTGATGGGGAAATATGGAGAAACAAATGTGTATAATTTTTTTTTTTTTAAGAAAAGAGTATGGTGTGGAAGCAAAGGCTGGTACTGTACATGCGTGTACAGTCATAGCAGTGTTTGATAAGACACAAATGCAGGATCAAGAGATTCAGTTTCACTTCATGGCATTGGCAGGGACAGGAAAGGTCTTGCAAATATACTTTCCCGAATCACCCTGCTGCGAGGATTGCTGTCAGCTGCCGTTGCCCTTTGGTATCCATTTTCCCTTCACAGGAGACAGGTACTGAGGTGGGTGTACACCATGAGGAGGGGATGTATCTGCTCATACCTACTTCCTTCTGTGTGAGCACCAGCCTGAGGCTGCCTGTGCAGAAACAGCAATTGCCTTGTTGTCCCCGGCATCTCCTGCTGCTACCAAATTAGAGGGTATCTCTCAATTAACAGCCAGGCATTCTTTCTCTCCACTGCCCCCCATCTGAATAGGGAGTGGTCTATAGTTAGTATTTACTAGTTTAGGTCTATGGAAGGTTTGTTCTCAATGAGCTGCAATCAGGAGGTTGCGTTCCTTCCTAAATTAGTAGCCCTTATAAGAAAAGAGAGCAGCGGGCCTCTTCCCATCCATTCTGGTGCTGGCTGCTACCTGGTGGGATGTGATGAGCCAAGTGCCACTGCCATGGTGGCCTGGATGTGATGGAGCTGCTGGTTTGAATGATGGTTGTGAGAACTGCAGAACTTTGGGAGTCTTACAAGTGTGCAGCCAACATCTTGCATGAGACGGTGTACAAATGCAGTATTTTTGGGAAGATACGGTAAGGCAGGGTAGCATGCGTATTGCGAACAGTTGTAGCGTGTTTCTATGGAGCTGCTTGTTGAACTTCTGGAAGGATGTGGCTAACAGGCATCAAGTGTGGTGAGGCGAGTACAAGAGGAACAAAACCTCCAATTCAGATAAAGGCAGGGAAAGGGAAATGCTGCCACGTGTGGGACTGGTTCAGGCTAAACTGGTCCGTGCAGTAGTTTCTGCTGCTTTTCAGAAACATGCTGTGGGGTTGAGCTTCCCAGCTCAGGCAGGTCTACGTTCATGTTCTAGTCAGGCTTTGGGAAAGCAGGAACAGCACCATCTGTGCCCCACTTCATTTGAAAAAGAAATATAATTATTTTTTTTTAAAAAAAAATCTTGAATGCCACCCATCTGCTGATAACAAAACTCTATCGCTGAATCTGAGGGCAGAGGAGAGAGATGGTTCCTGCAGGGAGAGGCGCTGTTTGGCGTGGAAGAGTTGTGTGCACCTGAGGGTGCTGCTGGATCCAGAACCCCTCCCCAGGAGAATGTGCAGAATCTCTTGGTGTGTCTGTCCAACCACCTTCTGTGCTACCAAAGCAGTCCTGCCCAGAGAGAGTAAATCTGTGTCCCATTCTGCTAGCAGAGTCCACAACACTTGGTTTATGGATCGTTAAGAGAAGATTGGAGCATTTCTGTGCTGTGGAAGCAGTGATGGGGTGGTTAGGAGCCACTGTATTGATGGCTGAGGCAAAAAGGTAGTTACTGCTTTTTCCTTGTAGCCTGGTGTAATGTTATTTTGGAAGCGGATTAGGTTGTGATTTTCTACAAGCTGGCTGTTAAAATTGGCCCACTATCTTAATGGGAACTAATATGAGCAGTCAGCTGGATGCAGGAAATAAGCAGACTAGTTTTTAATTCTTTTTGTCCCGGATCTTGCCCAACAAATGCCTAGTGACTTCTGATTTGCTTATGAACGTGCTTTTTTCTGAAGTCAAGGTGTTATTTTTCTACATCATATTTCTCTCTTCCTCTCTATTATAGAAGTTGAGTGCTGCTTCTATACTGATAGCTCTGTGTGAATGTGGACACAAATAAGGCAGTAGAGAGTTAAAAAAAAAATCCATTAATTAAAATATTTACATTGGAAGCTGCAAAACATTTACTCTTTGAGTAAAACAAACTTCCCCATTGTTCTTGTATGATTGCTGCAGTTTCTCTGAAAATAGCCAGGAAGAGGTTGTGTTCTGAGGAATTTTACTGGGTTGGCAGGGGAATAGGAGGATAGGGATATTCAAGTGGGCTCTTGGTCAGAGGCTCTCTTTTGTTCAGTTCTTTCTGTCACATGGACAAAAAAATCTCCTCTTCATAGAAGAGACAAAAAGAATCTGAAAAAACCCCATAGCTGTAGAAGTATGTTATCATATTATTCCGGTAATGTCGGAAAATAAATGATCATCTGTAGAAGACGAGATAATGGTATTCACTGGATAAAAGGTTTATTTTTAGCGCTGAAAGTGTACACTGATGTACACTTAAAGAAAGGGGAAAAAGAGAAGCATCCCAGAGCTGGCAGTTTGGACCCTGGCTCCCAGGCAGCCCTCCTGGCTGGCGACCCGTCTACCACTGTCCCTGTTCTTCTGGCGGGGAAGTGGCAGTGCCGTGCGGTGAAGGATGTCACCTTCCCGTGGCACTGAGCACCTGGGAGTCTCCCTGGGGTCTGTTGGCCTTGCAGCTGCTCAGTGTCCAAGGGAATCGAAGTGAGGTTGTGAATCGGGGGATGCTGGACTGCTGAAATGCAACGTTTTCTACTTTTTTTTGTAATTCTGGCACAAGGATACTCGTAGTGGCATCGCCATAGAAAAAGCAAGCATGAAAGCCGTTTGCTTCAAATACTTCTATTCCTGCTGTATCTCCCCCCTAGATAACTGGATCGCACAATAAAGCGTTGCTTGTTTTTGTTTTTTCTAAAATAAATTCTCTTATACAGCGTGCCATTTCATTTTTACGCGCTTCTGGCCTTTTCCAGTCTGTGACTGGACTAACGGGCTTCTAGGGCTTGTGGGCAGGACGCTGAAAAGGCTAAAAGGGTGTGCGGAGGGGTTGGTTTGTTTAGTTTTTTAGATCCTTGATTCACATTTTTCACTCTAGGCAAACTCTTAGGCTTTTGAAAGTTGCCAGACAGGAGGTCTCTCTTCTGCCCTAGTGACTCATGGACTGGCTGGACTGCAGGTCATGTCTCCTTTTTTTTAATAGTGCAACGGAAAAGCATTTGTTCAAACCCAGGTCTATCGTGACTGTAAATTTTAATTACAACTCCAAGGTTGCGGTTTTGTTAGGTGTGCGGTATTCTCTTCTGATCCCAGCTATGCCAGACTGCATCATGTTTACCTATATTATAAAAATTTCTTTGTTGCATTAATAGGTCGGTTTGTAAAGGTGTTAAGAAATTAAATGTACTTGTTCACGGTAGGAGTCGTTTAAACTCATGCCTGAAAGCTTTGTTCTGTCCATTTCTCGCATGCTTTACTGTATTTAAGAAAGGCTGCATGCTGACAGGTTTTTGGCCCAGAGATAAAAGGTGCTGCATACTCAGGTTTGATACACTGATGGAGAATTGTCTCCGTGATGTATAACACTGCTGTGATTATTTCTAGCCGTTACCACTGGTCTCGTTTTACAACCATTCACATTATGTAATTTGATGCTCATTTAATTTAATGAGAGGATGCTGCAGACTTACTTATGACTCGGCAGGGGAACCTGTACGCTCTGGCCATCTCTGTTGTACTTACTGAAGGAGGAAGTTCTGTTTCTTACAGAACATGTTACAACATCTTTAATACCTTTATATCCAGGTTTACCAGATTTGCTGCAGACAGGAGGACAACTTGCCTGAGGTGTAGATTATACTGGAATGGCAGCAGAAGTTTCACTATTTTTTTTTTTTTCCCCTTGAACTACTTATTAGCCTTTTATTGTAAGGATATCAGGAGGTATTAATGGACTTTTCCTTTTGTTACAGATGGGATTTTATGACTTGCTGGATTCTGAATAGGGCAAGGAGATGTGTCTGATAAGGTAAGAGAGAGGGTAAGATACACGTTCCTACACAAAACAGTCTTGCCGGTTTGTTGTTTGCGTTGAAGACAACGCTTTCTTTCTTTCCCTGACACAAACCTGCAAATAATTGAGATATTTTATGTTGCATCTGCCTCTGACCCTCTGAGGAGAGACTATCTCTGTTCTGTGCTGCTGTCCCAGTCCTTTCTCCTAGTGAACTGATGTGCAAAGACCAGAAGACAGAAATCTATGCCTTTCCAGGCACAGGAGTTAGCAATATAGGTCACACTTATGGTACTATTTTAGAGCTTTTCATAAAGTGACAGATGAGGTAGAAGAGTTTTTGTTCAGTTTTGAGACATTGCCCTTCCTCCTCGACAAAGGTAGAAAGGTCTTTGAGCTGTGTTAACTTTTACACTTTACAACTTGTTTTTCCTGTTGCAGTGTTTTTGAATTTGGACTGTTTTTTGTTAGGACAGAGTGTATACAAGTAGAAAACCTCTAGGTTTTAGTTTGAAATGAGTATCACAAATGTGGTGAAGGAAGCTGTACGCTTGCTGATTTTTTTTTATTGTTATTATTGATTTTTCATAGTAGTGTTTTTGAAAGGCAGTGTTTAGATAACTTTTTTTCCTTCCAGTTGCTGGTTCAGAGGCTTCCACTGACAGAGAGGAGTAGATGTCTTAAAACTCTTCGGAGAATCATATTCAAACGACAGTCAAACATAGTAGCAATATTACATAGAGATTGTCATTGTCTTTCAACCTACGATCCACCCTGTAGCTCTGTCACTTGTTTCGTTTTGTCTCTGCTGTTTTCCTGAGCTCGGTGCTGTTTACAGGCCTCGAAAAATCCCTATCGTTCTTTTTGGCTGTTGTTTGGAAAATGCAGTGGAAATGGCTGAATGCATGATGCCATTGTATGAGAACCAGGACTAAATGACTTTTTCCTTGGATTCACAGATTTAGCTCTTGTAGACACACTTGAGGTTTGGTTTTCGTTTGGTTTGGTTTTTTCCCATTTAAGTTTTGCTTGCGAAGTAGAGCGTCCTTTGGAGGGTGGCTGCCCAAGCAAGAACCAAAAGCTTTGAACGGCTCTCGGCGCCAGGTGGAATATGCAGGAATCAATGACTTGCTGCTGCTTAGTTTTTTGTTTGTTTTTTTTTTTAATTGCTAGGCATTTTGTCCATTCAGACTGCCCTCTTTCATGCTGCTGCTGAATTGTGTTACGAATATCTTCTTTAATGTCTTACTCTGTACCTCAAGGTGGTCTTGTATGGTTGGTGAAATACGGCTCTCTAGGTGAGAGGTCTTGCAGTCTGCAGTGCTATTACACAAGGCACCTCTGCACGCATACCTCATTTGTTATGTAAATGAACTTCTTCACTTGCACGTGTTCAAACGGGTCTACCTCTGCTCCAAGAACGGCTAATTAAAATTACTTTCAAGACTTCTTAGAGTGTGTTCAGCCCGCACTGCACCAGCACCCTTCACCGCGCGGGCGGTTCAGCCGCAACTCTTCGCACGCCCGCCACCGGCATCGCTGCAGCTGGAGGCCGTGCAGTGCCCGCCGCAGCATCACTGCTCCTGTGCTTAACGTGCTTGTCGAAGAGCAGCATGGCTGGGATGGGCTAAGTAGAAATGCCTGTGTTCGGGCTGGTTTGTTCTAGTGGATTTGGTTGACTGAGAGGTGTGTTTGTCCGGTGTCGGTGCACTGCGTGAGGCTTTTTCGGCATGCACGTGGGACCGCACTTCAGTCGTGCTCATTCAAACTCTGTGTTTGCCCAAGATGTTGGTCCCCCACATTACGTGGTGTTTATTTTGTTGTTTAGTTTTAAGCACTGTTCTGCCAAGTGGATAGCGACGAATTTGTGCTGTAATGCAGGCAGCTCTTGTGGCACAGCAACTGGCTGCTATTGTACTGTGTCCCAGGGCAAGCCAGCTCTCCCCCGTCATCATAAAAAAACAACACCGTGGAGGCTCTGTTTCTAGCAAGTTCTGCAGCTTGAGGCCATGACACCACCTCTTGCCACAGCTTTATTGCCAGCCCCAGGCACATAAAAATCATGAGCCGGATCCTAGCAATTGTAGAACTGGCTTTAAAATAAGATTCTGGGAGAAAGAAATAGAACTTTCTGCTGGCTCTCTTCTTTTGCCTCTAGAAGTAAATATTCTGCCCTTGTTTTGTGCGATACGTTCTCAGGATTGGAATTAATGCTAAACTATGAATGTGTGTATCTCATTCCCCTTTCTCTGAGAGGGCTTCATTTACCCCTTCCCCAGCAGCCTAGGCTGGAGAAATGCTACAGTCCCACTCCTGGCCTGCCTGTGTTGCAAGAAGCAGCTGTCCTGGTCATGGTCCTTCTCAAGGCAAAAGTTGTCACCCAGTGTCCCTCGTTCTTTCAACTACCTCTTACTCCTGAGACATCGGTGCTATTTTATTTATTTTACTTTTTTAACCTTGTGCTCCCTTTCTGCGCTCCGTCTCCCCATTTACATTTGGATTTTTGGTCCTTCCAGACAGGCATCTGGGTCCTGCCCCAAATGTACCTTCAGGTCCTGTTGGTGCCTCCTCTCCATGTTTTCCCTTGGTTGCTTATGGTTTTCATGGACACTTTGTGACCCATTCCCTGCTCTTGCGTCTTCTGGCAGGGTACTTCTGAAGCACGTGTTCCTTGCTGCCCTGGCAATTAAAGGAGTTGCCACCTTTTAGTCCCATTTAAAGCAATGCGAGATCATCCAGTACGTGTACAGGAAGTAATCTTGTTTTAATTCTGTCCATGGTGACTTCCTTCTCATGGCTGGCTTTTGGGATCCATCCTATTGATTACATGATGAGGTTGAATTTAAAAAAAAAAAAAAAAAGTAATATTTCTTTCGATATGCCTGAAGCCTAAAGATGACCTTGTGAGACTTGGTGGGCTTGCATCAGCGTTGACAGGTGCCAGACCTCTCACCCAGTATTTTCTTTTCCTTTCCTTGTATTTCCCTGTGCCCTTATCTTACTTCCTTCCAAGGAACCCGGCGCCCTTGTGAACTCCAAGTCAAATTTCACATGAGCTCTGCTCGATAGCTCGGGCCATAAATATAAAATCCTTCTATAAAGCCTAATCTATTTTCAGAGGTACGTTTATGAGATAAAAATTACTTTGATCACTGAAACGGCGTTGTGTCATTTTTGGAAGGAAATGACAAGGAAGTAACTGTTATCAGGCCTATTTTCACCCGCCGTTAGCTTAGACCTGATGAATTGCAGCTTCAAGGTCGCTTGCCTTAACAGTTCCGAATTAGGTTGCCAATTAATATTGATTATCTGAAAAGCAGTAGGTTGATGTATATTCTGTTATTAATAGCTGTTAATGCACTTTATAATAGCAATCTGTTTGCAAACATTTTCTGGTTGTTCTCTTTTAATGACTCCTGGTGGTGAAAACCTCCGTTTAACACATGCAGCACCAGAGTAACTCGTTCAAGTCTTTGTGGTTTCTGCATTTTGGTTCTGAGTTTGTTTTTTTTTTTTTTTTTTTTACTGGGATTAACACTTAATTTTGATGAGACCAAACTGAGGCAAAGTCCAGGATGGTTTCTATCTAAACTGGTACATTGTGATTTCTTCTTGTGATAGTGCATATCAGTGCAAAGCTCTTGCATCACTGCTAGATGAGTTTTAATACTGTCCTTTGACGTTACCTGGAAATACTTTTGTCTCCACAGAAGCTATCTTAGGAAAACTTTCAGTAGAAAAAAGCTAATTTGAATAAAACAGTAACAGGTAATCTGAGTTCTCTTTCACACGTTATTTAGCTGTTTTGTCACAATATGTGGAAAGTACCTGGAAAGCACAGAGAGAGAAAAGGAAAACGTCTCATGCATAAGGAAAAGCCTCTAGATAACAAAGTTGGGGGAAGGGGGGAGAAAACATCCACATAAATGTAGACATCAAGGTAAATGCCTTTTTTCTTTTCTTTTCCTTCCAGAAAATTTGAATATTTGCACAATCTGATGTTGCAAGTTGTAAATGCTTAACACTTCTAAAAGAATAAATTACTTCACTACCTGAATGTGTAGATAACTGTCAGCTTCAAAGGATCAAGTGAGTTGGAAGGAATGTCTGGAGAACTCAGCATAGGCAGGTAGCAGGCGGAATATAGAAAGCAGGGGAATACATTCAACTAATATAACAAGTGTATATATAAAATTAAGACTAAACATGTTACAGAAAGCAAATTTGTGTGGTTCTGCTTTTAATGTAAAGTGGAATACTCACTTCCCCCTCCCCATGTCTGTCACAGTACATTTTCCAGGCTACTTGTTGTAAGAATTGTGCTGCTTCTGTAAAAGTTGAGATGGCAAATTAACCTACTTAATACTTTCTGAACTGCCCTTACAAAAAAAAGCTGCCTTTTGCTGTAGAATGTCCTCAGTGTGAGCTGGTTGGTTCTGTAAGACGTAAGTATCTTTGCACTCTTGACTAGGTAATTAAGAGAAACTGAAATCAGTACTGTAAAATGCACATTAAAGCTGTAGGGCTAAGATGGAAAGAGCCATTTCAGCTTTTGCTTGAGAAGTGAACTGATCGTAGTTCATGCTGAGGCGTAGTTTGGCGCTGCAGTCTCCAGGATGCACGTTGCTCATCTTTCACCCCACCACACTCAGTGAGCCAGTGCAGGCTACTAAACCTGGTAGAATTACTGGCTCTGAATTCTCCTTAGGTTGATTTTTCTGACCTAAGTGCCCTGGGCTCCAGCAGGCACATGGGCACAAGGTGAGCGTCAGGGAAGACCCCAGGGGTTGCAGCTGCCCCTTTGGGGTGGGTGCCTGCCAGAGGAGGTAAGCAGGGTGACATGGACATCGCTGCTGCTGCTGCTTGTCGCTGATCCCACCGCCCTGGCTGCACACACCCTTCTTTCTTCCTTCTGTGATGTTGGTGGTGTGACTGGGGCTCGGAGGCACGCCGTGAGGAGCAAGTGACCTTCTACTTGGTGAGCGCGCAACGAACCAGCCCTGTGGCTGTGGGGTGGCCACCAATTTCAGCGCGTGAAAATAACGCTGGCAGCTAAGAACTTCTAACTGCAGCTCTGCTAATGACTGGTGTTGTGGTTTTGGGCAACTCCCTTGGTTGTCTTTGAGTCAGCTTCCCTGTCAGTGAAAAGATGATACTCCTTTGTAAGTAAGTTACTGTTGAAACTATTAATAATTGTGCTTCACCTGTCAGGGTCCTGCCATGTATTGTTACCATTCGTATGGAGAAGCCTCTTGCCTTCTGTTAAGAAACCCTGGCTCCAAGAGCACAACAGGTTGTGGTGATTACGTTGTTGTTTTGGGTTTGTTGTTTTGGTTTTTTTTTTACCTGTTAATTTATGAAATGGATCAGATCAGATTGACACTCGGTAATACGTGCTAACCGCCACCACTGACCATCGGAGTCTTGACACTCTCTCGTCCCGCCTTCCTCCTGTTTACAGCTCCCTTCTTGACTTGTCTACCTTTTGCATCAAATCTTTCCTAAACGAATTAAAGACAAAGTTCCACATGAAGGTAAAATGGAAATTTTAGTTAAGGCTGAAGGTGAAATCCTAGCAGTGAGGTTAAGAGTTTGCTGCTGATGTGGCAAGAAATGTTACACTTTTTCGCTGAATCTCATTCTGTGTGGAGGCTGTGCAGTTTACATACTCCAGTGTAGTTGCCACCCTGAGATGTGCTAGTAACTTGCTATTTTAGGATTTTTTTGTTGTTATTTATTGTTGTTTGGTTTTTGGTTGGTTGGTTGTTGTGGGTTTTTTTGAAAATCATGCTGAGGGGAGCCCAGTGAGTGCAAAGTTGCAAAATTCACATATGAGATTAAACTTAACTTAAAACCCCCTAGATATTTAAATTAGAGTATTAGTTCATGTCCTCAGACAGAGCTCTTGAAAAATGTGCTCTCTTGGTTCATGATTGACCCTCAGCTGCAGGTGGCAACTTCCTGCTCCTGGTGAAAGAGCTGATGTGCGAAGGAGCTGAGGGCTCTCCGCAGTCCACCCATTTGGGTGGCTGGGCTGTGTGGGACAGGCTTTACTTTACAGAGATGCCCACTCCTGACCGTGACTGACAGAAAGAGACACATCCCAGTTGTAAATTACAATGTGTTCCCTCCAAAAGGGTTTTAGACAATTCTGTTTTGTGCTGTAGAAATTCTTATACGGTTTTTTTTCGTGATTGTTGTAGTAGTATGGCAAACTTCTTAGTTTGCCGTACTACTTGGAGGGATGTAATATAGTGTATTGGCCAGGTGCTTTTGTTCAATATGAGTTGCTATGAGTTAAAAAGTGGAGAGAGGAACATCTGAATATTGTAAGCTTTGGTGCTCAGATCTGTCGTGTGTAATTCTACTTGGAAATCATTTAATGTTTCTCATTTAGCCACACAAAAATTTGAATCTCCAGCACCAATTAACATCTGTTAGAAGGTTAGGTCGCAGCATGTCCTGAAGCGCTGGGAAAAGCCTTTGATACCCTGAGCTGAGGCTGTGGAGTACTTTGAAGACAAGTGAACTTTGACTTTTAATATTCTGATGGTGCGTAGGGAGCAGCCAGTGTCTGAAGAGATGTGCTCCAAGAGCTATACTCGTTGGAGTTACCCAGATGCAGAGATCTCTATTGCTGAATGGAAGGCATTGCTGCAAAGGGCGGAAGATCTAAACGTCAGAAGAGTTGTACAAGGGTAAGATACAAAAGTGGTTCTTGTGGATACTGCATTTTGGGAAGGTGCTGTCAATGAGTTTCTGGTCATACTACATGTGATTTATCAATCAGCTGTAATTATGTACAGTCAGGTAGAGGAGATAAATTCTGAACTCTTGAAAACTTTTTCCTCTGCCCAGCAGCATCTTTTTAGGACCTAGTTTTGGTTAATATATTTTTTATTTTCTGAGTAAATTTCGGTAGAGACGTTTAACCATTTTATCAGTAAGTCACTGATAAGCATTATCCTCTTTGATAAGCCAAAAAATTCAGACTTTTGAAACTCTTGATACAAGATATGTTTTCTGAATCTTTAGCTGTTCTTGTGATGTTTTCTTTTCTGAAGTGAATAGAGCAGAAATGTGTGTTACCCTTGCTGTTATTGTTCTTTAGATAATACTCTCGCCCCTGTCTTGCACAAAATAATGTTCTTATCTGTCCAGAGGCTGCCTTTCCTTGCTTAGCTGCAGGTTTGTACAGGAAGTTTTGCCTCTAGATTGTGTCTGCTGTGACCGCCAGTCTTTTTTTACAGGATCATTGGCTTCCCAAATGCAGTTCCCCAAGGGTTACTCTTGTGTTTCTTTTACTCCTAGGAGTTTATAACTTTGTGTTATTCTTGTATTAAAACCAGCTGTTGTTCAGATAAACTATTCCTAGCAAGAAACGTACTTTATCAGAAACCTGATTTGGTTTTTGCTTACCACTGCTCCAGGTTTTGTTTTCTATACAGAGGACAAGAAGAGGTTTCATATTTTCTTTCAGATCCCTGGTAATGGCACTGAACAGCATCCCACCAGGCCCCCAAAATACTAAAGAAAAAATGTGAGAGGAAGTGGGGTACATGGTGTCATTAGAGATAACACTTAGAGGATTTTTGACTCCTGAACTTGAACTTCTTGTACTTTGCAGTCTGAGTTTGTGTGAACATAATTACAGCTTTGAATTCTTTCTTTTAAATACTGCGTGTATGTGGGGGAGTAGTCGTTTTGTTTTTGCTAAGTAGCATTTGTCTAGAGAATTGTATTCATACCGCTTGTGTTATTTTTTGAAGGTAAAATTTAATGTTGATACTTTTTTTGGTCTAGTTGTTTTATGAGATGAAGTACCAGACAGTTGCACGTTTACCATCAACTCACAGTCAAAAGGTAGTCTCGCAAAGACTTGACTAAAACTAAATGAATAGGTCTCAGTTTCCGTGGGTGGTGGGTTTTTTTGTGTGTGTGTGTGCACTGCTTACCAATAAGGAATAGAGCAGCTGTCTTCTTCTGAGATAGCTACATTGCCGGCTTTTATACTGTTGAAGTAATTTGCTTAAACAGGAGGAAGAAAAATAGTTCAAGGAATTTGTCTGCAAAGTGTGCCAACAGGGTTGGGTCTGGTTTTTTTGCTCCTGATAAAATGGAGGAAAAACTTGTTACTTTAGTACTTCATTAGCCTTTAGCTTTCAGATGCTGAGTCTTAACAGTATAGTGCTTTCGTATTTCCTTACAACAGTCGCCTGTGAGTATAGTATTTGAACACACCTCTTAGATTAAAAAGGTCAAGACCTTTACTTCCAGAGGGATGTTGTGCACAGCTTTGTTCTATGTGTGTCTCGCTACTCATTTCTGAAGTGACTTGAGTAATCTCCTTAGGGCAGCGTGGGAAGCCATTGGGACCTGGAGTAATGGTACCCTCCCATCAAAGCCATCATCTTCTGCGTGGGGGATACTCTACATTTGGTCTGTCTGTCATAGCTGAGATTATTTGTACCTCTAATAAATACTAGTGGTGTCACTTTGATCCTGTGCTTTGGTAGTTTGAAAGTTTGAGTGTTATTCTAATGTGCCTTTTTTTTTTTTTTTTTTTTATTAGAAAGGTGAAGCATACGCTTTCTGGCCCTTATCCTAGTCTGACTTGTTAAAAAGACAGGCAAATAAAGTAGACTTGACTGTGTCCCGCCTAAATTTCCTCTGGATTTTTCAAACGACAACCTGGAAGGCTGAATTATCTCTTGTCCTTTTCTTCTTTGCTTTCTTCTGCTGGCTTGCAGTTTAAAATGTTGTTCCTTTTTGTAGCCTTAAGAGAGAGTGATGATGAATTCTTCACTAGAAGCATCCTCTGAAGTTGAACCAGTTACACTATCAATCCCACTAACAAAACTCAGTTGAAGTAGATCTCTTTTGACACAATGCTAGGAAGATACCCAATAGGCTTTTATTGATTGAAAACATGAAAAATGTGCTTGGCGTGTATGTGTGCAGCTTGCTGTGTAAATTTTTTCCTGTGATCTTTTGGATGGACAGTACTATCTGGAAAACTTACTGTTCGTACCAAGAGAGGCAGTTGGAGGGCCAGCAAGGGGTGCTTGCATTATCTCTCCTGCAATTGATCAGGAGGTGTTCCATGTGTCACTCACTTGGGGAGACCAACTGTTGCTCCTTCAGTTTTGGTTTGAGGGTTCGAGTCAGATGAGGGTGTGTTTTTTGTTTCTCCATTTTCCAGATGTGGTGTGAGGGAACAAAAGGTATGATGTGGCATGCTCTGAATATCCTAGTGAAAAGTGAAGTCTTGAGTAGCTTTGTGGCCCTGACTACTTGAGAGATGACAGGACATGAAAACTATTGTTTAATTTAGGTTTCAGCAGGTACTTAAGAGTCAGCTGTAAGGATAATATGAAGTTCTGTTGTTATTTTCTGGCAAGACCTGTTCTTGCACGAGGTTTGCGATGAGCGCAGTTCAGAAAAAGCATAGCTGGCAGTGGTTGATGACAAGATGTTCTCTAGGAAGAGGGTTGTATGTCCGGATGTCATGTGGATGGATCCTGGTGCAAGAATCAAAACAAATAATGCTCTTTAAGAACTAGGGAGTCAGGTACATTTAGGAGTTCCTGTGCTGTCTATAATGCCAGACAAGTTCATATTTGCTTAGGCTGCAGTCTTTTCATACGTGATTTTGGTTTTCACCACTGATTACATTTGAAATTATCTCCTTATGTTTTCAGATATTGCCATAATATTGAAGTGTTAATCCTGTTCCAGTTGCTTGTACTCTTTTGTATATGTTTATATTCTTATTAAAGACATACACTTCTATGTGTTTGTATAATAGTATTTGAAGAATAGTTCAAAAGAGAGAGAGACTGACCTTCTATGTTCTGTTTCTTCTGTTTAAAACAAATTGAGACTTATGTGATATTTTACTAGCAATCCCTCGCTTATCCATGGAAATTATTTTTAAAGACCAGACCCTGAGAGTATTCTTTTCATTAGGAAGGGGTTAACATGAGCTTTTCACGTTCAGCCAGAGTGGCTGGTGTCTGGGGTGTAGGAACACAGCCCTACAGGTTGCTGTCAGTGAGAATGTTGTTTGAATAAGTAGTTTCCTTAGCAGGTGATGAACTTCTTCCTTAATGATTTAATTACTTAATCTCAGGAAATCCTTGGGAAAAAAAGATGTCTGGGAAGTTCTGCCAGAGACTTATATAGGTGTGGTAATAGAGGAGGGAAGGGATGACTTCTTCTGAAGTCAGATGTGGGGCAGGAAGCGCTGGAACAAGCATTGCCCAGAAATGCTGAAATACAACGTGGATTGGGGAGGTGGGACACGAGTTTTTCTGGTCGTTAGTCCAACAGAAAGTCACTTTAGCCTGAGCGTGCCTCTTGAGTTTCCACCTGTGTGAGATGAATTCAAATATGTCTCAGAAGTACTGCGAAGGTGCTAAATTAATGCTTTCAGTGGAAGATCACAGGATGCTTTGAATAAAGCTTTACAAAGTGCACAGTGTTCTTACTATTAATACCAAATAGTTTGTGTGTATCTCTTAAATGACAAGGAAAATGAAATGTGCCAGATCTGTGAAGCTGGAGAAAAGTTTGCTCGTTATTTTGAAAGAGCTGGAAAGTGCAGATGGAGAAGGCAGGATTGAAATCTAGGTATGGAGGAAAAAAAACCCGTAGACTGTCATCACGGATGTAGTTTTGAGATCCTTCATCTTGTTGCCTCGTGTCTATAAATCAGCTTTGTAGGTGGCTGAGCGTTTCTGAGCAGGGTGAGAGAGTGTTCACCAATGCAGAGTAATGCACGGCAGAGGAAGCTGCTGCTTATTTGAAGAAAATGTGACAAACCAGGAACTATAGTCCTTTTTTTGAATAGGAAATGCATGCAACCACAAAAAACAAATGCAGAGCTAAGTGACTGGCTGGAACCTATATTAGAAATATGAAGTTACAACAAAAAGTCTCTCGGCCTACTTTGCCGCTTGGATTATACTTCAAAAGTTTTAAAAAAAGATCAATAAGGAACCTGCCAACAGAATAACAATTACCAATGTTTTGAGCTGCACATTCACAGTAGGATTGTCCTTTCGAGTGATGCCTTTATCTGCTCTGCTCAGTGTCACGGAGATGCAGGCACCTGTCGTAGTGGGGCAGGACCTTTGCTGTCCTGTCCAAGCTGTCCCCAGGTTTGGAGTGTCTCTGCCTTGCCCAGGCTCAGCATCTCTTTGGCCACAGGCTTGATTTGGGCTTACAAAACTCACTTGGTTTGCTTGCAGCCAGCTCACAGAGTATGGGAAAGATTCACGTTGTCTCGAATGGTTGGAGCTTCTTGCTGTGTTTTAGTTGGTAACAGTGACGTCTGAGCTTCCTGTGAGCAGGTGAGAAGCGCAAGTCCTGCTTCTCCCTTGCTTGGGATACTGTCATGCTCAGAAATGAGGGAACTGCTACCCTTTAACTTTGTGATGGAGTTCAAAACACAAAAAAAACCCCTGTGACCCAACCCCTGGTATTCAGGGAAGCGAGTCCTCAGTTTTGGCTATAGAGGAACAGATATGTGACGATCGGGGTATCTTCTCACAGGCAAGCTGGCTCTCCTTTGTTAATTCTGACCAATGAAACATTTTGTTTTTAAATGAGCTCTGGTAGATATATTCTGAGCTATGCAGTTGAGTATCCTAGGGGAGACTTTGTGGCCAGTAATTAATTCTGATAATTAATTCTGCTGTTAAACTGGTTTTACTTAAGCAATGCTAACCTGAGGAGATGTGTTGACACTTCAGACCTTTGTTAAAAAGTTAAAGCTCTATTAAACTTTAGCCTAGGGAAGGAAAACTGTGAGGTCTGTCATGATGTTTCTGTCCCCTAAGTAAATCATAGAATCATAGAACGTTAGGGGTTGGAAAGGACCTTGAAATATCATTTAGTCCACCCCTCTGCCAGAGCAGGATCCCCTAAGGCAGCCACACAGGAACGCATCCAGGTGGGTCTTGAAAGTCTCCGGAGAAGGAAACTCCACAACCTCTCTGGGCAGCCTGTGCCAGTGCTCCGTCACCCTCACAGTAAAGAAGTTTCTCCTCATGTTGAGGTGGACCTTCCCATGTTCTAACTTAAACCCATTATTTCTTTTTCTGTTGCTGGGCACCACTGAGAAGAGATTGTCTCCTCCTCCTTGACACCCGCCCCTCAGATATTTATATACGTTCATAAGGTCCCCTCTCAGCCGTCTCAAGGCTAAACAGCCCCAGTTCTCTCAGTCTCTCTTCACAGGAGAGATGTTCCAGTCCCTTGATCATCCTCGTAGCTCTCCGTTGGACTCTCTCCAATAGGTCCCTGTCTCTCTTGAATTGGAGAGCCCAAAACTGGACACAGTATTCCAGGTGTGGTCTCACCAGGGCAGAGTAGAGGGGGAGAAGAACTTCCCTAGACCGACTGGACACACTTTTCCCTGTGGCAAAGCAGCTCTGGGTACTCGAGCCTGGTGCGTAGACCCCTGCTTTTCCAGGGTGGCCTCTCACACAGGCTGTGACAAGACTCTGTCCAGCTCTGTGGTGACGATAGGTTCAGACTCTTCTGCCTCTGCGTGGCTTTTCCACTTGCTATCCTCCAGCACACCATTGCAGTGCTGGTGCTGTTTGTCTAAAGAGAAAGTTCGCTGACTCTGGTAAAGCAAAAGTAGTAAAACTAGGTTGGTACATCTGTCTGTAAATACCACTGCTGTTTAATAATGGTAGGAACTCTCCTTTTTGAGCTGAAAGCACAAGAAGCATTATGACAAGTTGTTCTGACTCAACTTCAACCATGTTCTTTTCAAGTCATTAAATGCTTTATTATATATAAAAAAAAAAAAAAATGAATGAGTATCTGATATGACAGCATAGAGCAAAAGTTTATTATGCATATACAGCTGAAATAAGTTAACTTGTTTAAACTGTATTGTAGACACAGTGCTCCTGCATTTGAAAAAGTTTCATGACTCCGTATAACCATATCAACATGTTTCCATAGTTAATTTCCAGCCTGCAATTGTATTATCTTTTGTCTAATGGAACATCATCATATTAAGTAAACTAATAACCATAATGTTAATGTTGCTGATGCTTTATTAGATACTACATTGGAAAATAAAAGCAAACCATAACAAAACAAAAAAAAATCCCGCAGCAGCAATGAAAAAACAAATGTAATCTTGCCTTCAGTTAACTAGGATATGTTTTAACTCATGAAGCTTTCCTGGGAGAGGAAAGTGAAGGTTTCATTTAAAAATACCGTGTACAGTGCTCAAAATGGACTAGTACACAACAGTATGCCATAATGTTGTTTGTGAGGACATCAAATATGCACCCAGTGCTCCTCAGCAGTTTTCTGCTGGAACATGTTTTATACTGGGACTTCTGTCACATTTATGCATGTCTACAGGTATGAAGAAAATAGAGAAATAACAGCAGTGAGTATAAATGGGTGATAAGGCAATGTGTTTATCTGGAAAGGGAAGGGAGAAGTAACTACAAGCTTTTTGTTGGTAGAACTGAGATAATTTTGTTTCAAGATAGCTCACAATTACACTGAACAATGTTATTTCTTCTTAAATTGGACGATGCCACCAAAAATCAGGGATATGGCAAATACCGACATGTCCTTTGTCACGCTGTAGTAAGAATGTTGGGACGGACCAGTCCACCTCTGTGCATTATGCAGAGAGGAGGGCTTGGCTACTTTCTGAAGAGCATTTTACACTGGAAGGAAGCTGAGGTGGTGGTAGAAAGCTTACAAAATAGAGTCTTTGCAACACTACTGAAAGAAGGGATTTGGTCTTTGAATGCAGGAGCCAAACATGTCCTGTAGGAGTATGTAGTATTTTACCACTGTGTGATGGCACAGGTTCATTACTGGAATACAGAGTCCAGTTCTTATGTACCTGCTTTAGAAAAAAATGTTTAAAAGAAAAGCTTTAGAGAGCTGATCGATTGATTACAGTTGGAAAACCTGGTTTACTGTTAGATTTATTTTTTTAAATAAAAAGCCTAGCATGCTTACTTTAAGTGTCCGGGTCATATTTTGCAAATACCTGCAGAGGAAAGAAAGTACAAAGCTCTTCAGTTTAGTAGGAGGAGGTGTAATGCAATTGGATAGCTGAAGAAGAAACCAGATGAATCTGGACTAGTTGTAACACACAGATTATTAAATAGGATACATTACTCCCTTAAGCAATTCCCTTTGGATGCAATGGATTCTTGATCACTTGCTTGTGAGTTAGAACTGTGTGTTTTTTTAGTAAGGGAGGTTATTGCTGATGTATATTATGGTCTGGACTTGAGCAAGTAATGCCTCTGCATATGAGGTCTGCGGCGCACCTCAGCTGAAAGGTCAGAGAGGTGATCACAGTCACAGAATCCTAGAATCATTAAGGTTGGAAAATACCTCTAAGATCATCTAGTCCAACCGTTAACCCAACGCTACCATTACCACTAAACTATATCCTGAAGTGCCACATCTAAGCATTTTTTTAACACCTCCAGGGATGGCAACCCTGCCACTTCCCTGGGCAGCCTGTTCCAATGCCTCACCACTCTTTTAGTAAAGAAATTTTCCCTGCTATCTAATCTAAACCTCCCCTGGTGCAACTTGAGGCCGTTTCCTCTTGTCTCATTGTTACTAACTTGGAAGAAGAGACCGACACCCACCTCGTTTGAGTCTCCTTTCAGGTAGTTGTAGAGGGCAATAATCTCTTCTGCTTCCTGGCACCTCTGTGGGAGGTGGATAGAGACCACCTGATGCTGTGAAACCATGTACAAACCAGTTCTGGTGTTTGTGCTTGTATTTATTCCCAGTAATCTGTAGTAGACTGGTGAGGTTTTCTGTTTTGTTGTTTGTTTTCTCTCTTTGATGAATCTTCCGGGTTTTGATTCATGACTCACAAGGGAGAGAACAGAATTTAGGTCCTGCCTACCTATTCCTGTGGAGAGGGGCATCCTTAGTTAGAGCAGGGAGAGTTCTGAGGGGCTTTTGTTTAGGTTTATTTCAGTAGTGGAGGGTGGTTGGTTGTTGTTTTTTGGGGGAGGGGGGCGGTTAGGAACATGAACAGCGTCAGATAAATTAAGTTTTGTATCTATGAATGTATCCTGCTGGAGTAAAGAATGGTGCAAGTAGAATAGAGAGGAAAGTAAAGTGAACTTATGATGAAAGGTTTTATGCAGTTTTTGCTTGATCTTTTGGGTAGTAGGTGAATTTGCACAAGTCATGAAAAATGAAACCCTAATGCACTAGAGACTCTTCTACCATTAGGTAGGTTTTCCAGATTCATTTTGCATCAGTAACAACCGGACTCTTTATATTTTTTTTTTCTGGTGACTGTTTGTTTGCCTGTATAACCTAAGTTTGTCATAATCTAATTTCACGCAGAGGCACGTTTCCATCGCCGTGTCAAACTTCTGGCACGCTTCTTGCAGTAGGTGTTGCCTACTGCAGTAGGTGTCTCTGTGTTTCCACAGAGAGACGAGGGTCACGCTGGTTGAGTTTCTTGCCTGCCTCTGGCTCTGCCTCTTCGGGCCAGAGCAGAGGACACAAGGTGGAGCTGTGAAACACCTCTGCACCTGGGCAGTGGACCCAAGTTGGCAGTTTCGTATTATATATAGGGGTGAAACTAAAAATCATGCATGCAATTTAATGTCTTAAAACCAAATGAATTGTGCTTCTTGTCCCCACAGTGGCAATACTTATGTGGGAGTGTCTGTCTGAATTGTGTTGGTGGGGAGACCACTTGCAGAGAATCAAGCACTGTGTTTGAATGAAAATTGAATGTACTTGTTGCACTGGTGATGTTGTGGCAGAGCTCTGTTTCATTGAGTATGGGAAGCTCTGTGAGGATGGTGGAGAAAATGCTACTGCCTGCACTTCTGACGCATAATGACCATGAATTATTTATGGCACTTCATTGTAAATGGAGTGTTCTCTAGTATATTTGTAAATAATGAATTCTTTATGACATGACATCTGTGGATCCTGTGTCACAGAACTGTTTTTCTAAATACTCTTTATGATAAGATATCTATCCATTTTTCCCGACTGCCCTGTAATAAATTACTTCTGTGTTCTGCTGTATCTGTTACGTCGTTTGACTCCGACTCATAGATGATATATAGACAGATACATACGTAAAAGTTCATGCATTTTATTATGAGTTGATATTGTGTTAAGTTTGTTTTATAATGTAGGTATTTTTATATTGAAGTGTTCTGATTTTTTTTTTTTTGCTTCTTCTCACTTTCCCGAAGAGTACATATTTTTGTAAAACTACTTTTTTTTTTAAATTTTTAAGATCTGGTTTCTGTCAATGCTGCTGTCTTGTGGAGGTAATCAAAATGCTGAGTGCAGTGTGCATTTCAAAATGGTCATATAAGAGTTGGGGAGTGATTGTCTGTTTGGCCCAGTGTGTGACTTTGGGGTTAACCTCTTTCCTTGCTCATCTGTGCACTTTTTGACAGGACTCTCTTGAAGGCTTGATTTGAGTAGGACCTTCCTACAGTGTGTTCCCTAGCAAGACACTGTTGAAACTTCTTTGGCTCTTTAGGATAGTGAGTGCTAACACTAAGTGTGAACTGTGTACCCTCTGCAAAATGTACCCTCTGCAAAATGTAATATCACCCTTTAAGCGTCCTGCCTAGTTTCTTCTTGCCGTGGGGTTGTGGAAGAGGCTGCTTTTATCTGCTCCTGCCTGTTACCTCCCGCGTGAGCACGAGGAGCATTTTGGTAGTGCAGGAGAAGCTGCCACGTTGGGGGACCCACCAGTGGGTGACTGCAGGGGTCAACCTTGCCTGTGCTGACCGACTCAGTCACACGTGTGTTTGATGAACCAAGCCACTGAAAAGATCCGAGTTGGAAAAGTAATTTTCTGTAAGGAAAAAGGCTTGTTTGTCACCCAGTCTGTTTCAGCAGTTTATTTTTCTATGTGTTCTGCAGCTGGATTCTGTGTGCTCAGTAAGGGGACAGCTGGCTGGGGTCAAGGCTGGGAGCTCTGTGGGGTAGATGGGCAGCAGAGCCCCAGGCAGGGTGGGAGACTGGCTGACCTGGTTGCTGGCTGGTGTGATCCAGTCGCGTGTTTGGGGCAACTGCAAAGGGAGCAGCACTAGTGCCATCTTGGCCAAGTTTGCTAGACCAATGTTGGTACATTGGTTGCAGCACCACGTAGATGAGAAATATGCCAAGAGGGGAAGATGCTTTAGTTTCGGTATGCTAAAAAAAATGAAGAAATGCTGTATTTTCCTTTTGTAAAATTACCTCCTGCCTGTACCCTCCCTCCCTCGTTCAGTGCATGATGGCCAGGCAGGAGCATGCCAGCCTGCTCCCCTGCTGTCCTCCCCTCTCCCTCCCTCCCTTCTCTTCCCTCTTTTTTTTTACCCTCCGTAATTACTCTCAGGAACTTAGTACCAAGTACCAGTTCTACAGCTCATGTACTAGTAAGCCTTTTTAATTCCCTCAAAAAGAGAAAGAAGTTAATGCTGGATGCCCGCCTGCCCCTGCGCAACTGCTGCAGTTGCCTAGCAGCCAGCGGGAGGCACAGGGAGGAGCGGCTCGCCCCTCCTTGAATCATATGCCAAGAGAAACGAGAAGACAGTTATTACTGGTTAGGTTCGTTAACATCTTTCTTTCTTTCTCCGTCTCTCCTGCACGCACGCACATACACACACACACACACAGAGACTCGCTTGCCTCTGCCCGGCAGTTTCTCCTGAGCTGTGAAATGGACTCTCTTGTGTTCAGGCAACACCTGCTGCTCACAGGCTCAAGCCATTGTGGGTGACTGTGAGGCCTTAGTCTACAGTGTGGCAAATGCACTGCATGGATGTTTTACCATCTCCTGAAACAGTGGGGTTGCTTAGATGCTTCAGCTGATGAGGCTGTGGTTTTGCACATTGGCCTTTTACTTAAGTTTTCCATATTTAGTTGCAGGGCTCTTGGCACGTCTCACTGCTGTCCCTCACAGGCTCTGCCCAAGTAGCTGAGACTCAATCTTCCTGCAGTAGCTGGAGACATCTCCAGCTTTCAGCTGAAGTTGTGGCTTCTTCTGTAACCAGGACTGCTAGAAAATGATACTTGGCCCTGCCTTGGTCATGCTGGTGGAGAACTTGAATGGAGAGTGGACTATGATCTGTGTGTTGGGTTAGTCTGAGGCTGCCCCAGGGAACACAGACAACTCAGAACTACATTGGGTGGCCAAGAATGATGGTGTCTTCAGTGCATGGGAGATAGAGACACAGTCTCTGAAAGAAGATGGGTACCAAGATGTCACTTGTAGAACTTCAGCTTTATTCCAGAGAAGTTTGTGTAAACTTGAGCTGGAGAAGAAAGAAATAAGAGTATCTCTAACCCATGGTATATCCAGTGAACTAGCTCACGGCTTATCTCCCTGTGGTTGTGAGTGCCAGCGTAACGTACTGTTTTGGAGCAGGGACCATCTTCAAAGTGATATGAGTGTGAAGTGTCCAGTGCAGTGGGATCTTTCCTTGCCTCTTTCTTCTCTAAGGACGTTTATTTCTGATGGACACCTCTGATTTCAGTCTAAAGTGAATGATACAAGCAGAGAAGCTGCTGGCTGTACAATCACACATCAGCCAACCGGTGTGTCGTTATAATTTTCATTTTAATGCAGATTCCTAGATAGCCATGAACCTAGCGTCAGAGGAATGAGCACATGATTTATGTGAAGAAATACAGTGGGTAGTGCTTGGATTTCCTTTTTAAAAGGCTAATTGTGCTAATTTGCTTGAGACACAATTATCTCAATGGGATTGATTTGTTTAATTAACTCGGGATGCCTGCAGGTTAAATAGTGAGTATAAATAGAAGGACAGTGGGGAATGCATCACTAATGTTTGTATTGCAGAAGGATTGACTCATATGTAAATGAAGTGCTGCAAGCCTGCCAGGCTAACCTAGTTCTGGGGTGGTTTCTAGATACAAAAAATCTCTCACGCTGTCATGCATAACATGGGCCTTGTGCACTTGGGAATAACTTGGTGAAGAGTGTACACTCTAATACTAATGGCAGAAATACCTTGCTCCTGTTGTAAATACCTGGCACGTGAGCACTTTTGTGACCACTGCAAGGAGATGGTGTCTGAAGGATGAGGTTTGTGCCGGACCCTGTGGTGGCACTGCCCTGATGCAACCCGGTATCTTCTTCGCTGTGTCAGCCCTCTTGTGAGAAATCAGTGCAGTTTGTTCCAAACATTGCAAAGACCACTTCTGAAGAGAGCGTGAGACCACCCTCTATCAAGCATCCTGAAGCTGAAGGCACATAACAAAGCTTTTCATGTTCCTGGCTTACTCTGCCTTACTATGTAGACAGACCACTCCACGCTTCTGCAGAGGATTAGGTGCCTTCGTGGACCAGTTCTTCAACCTGTGTGTGTCCTTTGTGTGCTGTTTGTGAGGGCTGTACCTGATGCTTTAACATATCATTTGTCCTAAGGTGGATGGTTAAGTTCAAGTCCCAGAGGGGAAATTCTGAGCCTTTTCTGTTAATTTGGTCCTGTACCATGAAAATCCTGCAAATATAGAGAGGACAGGTGAGTGTTTCTGATCTTTCCCCTACCTAAAGTAAATTACTTGTCATGAGCTATATAACTCTAGCCTTTCTCAGAATCTTTCTGAGGTCTTTATTGTAGCTTGTAGCAAAATACTGTGCGAACTGCACAGTGAATGAAAATAAAATAAACAGGGCACTGCCACGGAACCAAACCAACTAAACAAACACACATTTCCTTTTAGCAGCTTTAAGCGTGTTGCTGTTTCACAGATGCCTTTGCTTTTGTGTGAGAAGAGTATGTAGGAGCACAGTAGTATTTTCCACAATTATTCTTATATTCTTAGTAATTTGTCCATCTCCCGTTAGCGTAGTTGCTTCAGACTTCTCCGTCTCTTTCTGTACAGAAATCCGTCTTCGTCCCGAGTTATTCTTGTTCCTGTTTTCTGAACCTTTTGCTATATCTGCTATCTCAAGAAGAGATCAGATGATAAGAGCTGAACACAGCACTCAGATGGAGAACATGTTTCTGGTTTATACTGTGGCACAACAGTGTTGTCAGTCTTATCCTTTAGATAATCGTGTGAATGCTTTTGACTTTAAAATGGAAAAAGAAATATTTTTAAGTTGTAGCTTTGCATATCCAGCAGTATTTTTCATTTACTTGCTTGGAGACTTGATTCAAATATTGAGTTACTCCAGAACTGTTAAACCAAACAATCAGTTTTGAGCGCTTCACATTTTTCATTTAAATGCACTTTGCTTTTTATTGATCTGCAGTGGATTTAATTTGCCCCTTGGCCTGGCCTTGCATGGTTCATCTGGAATTCTTTCCAGCCTTCTCCGATTTTGACCAACTGTAAATAATTTTGTCATCTGTGGATTTTAGCTGTTCAGGTTTTTTGTGGGGAGGGGAGAGGAGGTGTTACCTTCGTGTCCTTCCAGTTCATTCAAGAATATATGAAACACTGCTGTCCCAGTATAGAGCTTGGGGTATCCCTCCCTTGATTTTTTTTTTCTTTTTTTTTTTTTCACTTACTGAAAGCTGTCTCTTTTGTTCTTATGTATTTTCTGTGTCTGCTGCTTTCTAATCTGCATAAATGCTCTCCCTAATAAAAATCCTTTCACACTACTAAGAAAATGGAGGTTTATTTGCAAGTCCAGTTCCCAGCCTTTTTAAATCCATGTTTATGTTGACAAGCTAAAAACTCGGGAACAGCAAAGAAAAAAGCGTGTATCTGCTGGAGAAACTAAGCTTGGAAAATTGTGTCCTGTTGGAAATACTAGAATTATGTGCACCAAGTCTATAGCTCTTCCACCTTCCGGATACTGTTGCTCCAACCTTTGTTTGCATTGTTTGTTGTTATATCCTAATCCGTTGTTTAGGATCTGTCCATTTTGAATCAAGAGAGTTATTTTTCTGTCTTTCAAACTATTTCCATTATCAGTAACTGTCCTGCCTTATTATTTGTCTCCCAAAGGAGAATTGTGGTTTAGGTTTATTAAGGGAGTAGGGGAAGGGGGGGGGGTCTTGGTTCTCGTAGCAGGTCCCTCAACTTTTCCACCCCTGCCTTCTGCTGAAAATACACCTTTTCTGTATGTGTTACTTGAAGCCAGGACATCTCTGTATGTTTCATACCACTTATGAAAATATTGTAGCCCTAGCAGAACTGTCATACTTCTTCCATCTTGCTGTCAGCCCGCTGACTGCTGTTACCTTGGTGTCAAGATAGAGACTTGAACCCTTCTGTGTTTAAAATAGAGGCTGTTTTGCCCTAGATTGTAAAAGTATGTTTCTCTGCTGCCTGTAAAGTGGGATTGACTGGCCTTTCGACTAAAACTAAGTTTACAGAGTAATGGCAGTTTATCTTTTTCAAGTAAATTCTACAAAGGCAAGTGGCAGGGAGCCTTTGTAACTTGCATCAGTGATCTCCCAGCATCTTGTCAGGGGGAGTTTCATTCCCCTTCGCCTGTTCTGCTTGGGCTGGTGTAAGATGGCAATGTCTGAGGATGGTTTCGGATCTGTTGAAGGCAACATTACAAAGAGACTTTGTTACAGCTTTCTTTGAAGCTCAGGAGTTAAGGAATAGCAACTTTGCTTCCCAAGACACAATTTCTGACCCAGTTATGTAGATTTCACTTTATTGATGTAAGCCAATTTTGGTCCTGCTTTAAAACCGCTGTGGGAAAAGGTCTTTGTACAAGGTTTGGGGTTTGTTTGGTTTTTTTCTTAATCTGTTACAGCAAGTATTAAATAATATTGCAAGAGCTTATTCTTGCCAGCCCATGGCTTTCCCTGAGAAAAACCAAGTATGTCTCCTGAGAGGCACTTTGACAGTGATGTCACACAGACGTGTAGGGACGTGCGCGCACAAACAGCCCTGGGAGTTCAGCTGCGAAAACTTGGGGTGGTGAGGGGGTAAGATTGTGGAGAAGGCACACTGAGCTGGGCTTACTGGAGACTAACCCTGTGTATTCAGCTTCAGGGACCATGAAGTACCACGCTTTTGTAATGTAGTTATGTGTTCAAAAGCGTACTCAGACATACTAAGAATATATTTTTCCAATGCTAACTATTTCTAAATTACAAATCCTTCACACAGAAAAGATGGAGCATGCTTTTCTACAGAATTACAAGAAAGTTTCTTCCAAGCTCTACAGGATGGTTAACTAGAGCAGTTCTAGGCATTTTTTCCTGTGTGTTATCTTGAGTCAGGAACACATATTGCTGCAATTGATACATTTAATGACCTTGCAGATTTCTTAAAGGTAGGTTCAGAAATCTGTGCAATAAATTATCGCAAATTAACGTAGGCCAAGTAAGGAAAACTGATGATGAGACACGTTGGGCACTTCAGAGAAAGTTCGATAATGTGGAAATCCTTATTTCTCTTGGAGTAGACCCTTAAGGGAATGCAGCCTGAGTAATGCAGCCGGGTGGAGAAGCAGGTTGCACGTGCTGCTTGGCAGAAGGCAGTACTGGTATGAATAGCAAAGGGGCAAGGAGATGGACTAAGGAGTATGCTGATTTGAATTCTGGATTTATTTTAATTCTAAAAGTCCCCAGGATGATGATGTTGGGAAATGGTCAAGAATCATCAGGAACATGAATTAAAAACTAGAAAAGACATCCCCTAGAGAAAACCCATCAGAGAACAAGGATGGTCTGGAAAAGGTTCAAGCAAAATGCTTTTTGTTTTCAGTACAACAAAGGCTGTATGTTGCTGCTCTTTTGAAGTAAGCCATGCAAAGCCCCAACTATTGCTTTACTGTAGAAATGCTTTTTTTTCTCTGTGGTATTTTAGAAAGCCACATCTTTTAGTAAAATTGAATTTGACTTACTCGTGTCTTTATATTGTCGACATTGAGTTACCTGCTTATTGGATATATGCTTGTCCAGTAGGCCATCTGAGATGCCACCAAAGGGCCTTATCATTGAAGGATATTTTCCATATGGTTGCAAAAATAATACGATCTGAAATGCAAAATGTTTCTCCATATTATTTTTTTTAAGATATAAATCTTTTTTTTTTCTCCCTGAAGTACAGAAAATAGGTTGACTGAAAGGCTGACTATCAAATTAAATTTGTGCATGTTTTAAATAACTTTTCACATTGAATCTCTTGAGATTTTTATCTCTGTATCTGCAGAAATGTCAATGAAATTTATCTTAGTCCAAGATTTTACCAGAGCAGAATCTCAAAAATGGATGCAGTCATTCCCTTCACCCTCTTTTTTCCAGTTCTGCACCAAGCTGTGCCCCTTCTGCCTTGCCCTCGGTGTCCTTTCCTGGTACTATTTGCCCGGATGAGGTGAAGTTTGAGATACACAAGCACATCTGCTTCCATCAGCCGGCTGTCGCATGTCTGCGTGTGTGTGTGTGGATTTCTGTTTACCATGAACCAGCTTGTTTATCATGGCTGGTTTGTAGAGACTGGAGAAGCTTCTTAGCGCTACATAATATTCTGTGTGAGGGGAGGTGGTTACTTAGGAGTAACTAGTTCATAAAGTAGGACGAAGCAGTTTTCACAGGAAAACTTGCTCTGTTTTGCATCTGTTTCTTTTGAGTGGTGAGTGGGGAAGAAAAAAATAGATTTTTGTTTTTAATTTTGTGAATTCCTGTAATTTTCAGGAAAAAATGTGGATAGAATTTACAAGATTATTGAAGATTATGCAATGGTCCCATATTTGTGAGCAGTTCAGGGGGAAAAAAAGTCACTGCTACTTGTACTGTCACTTAAATATGGTATGAGAGACACTTCCCTCCCCTGCTTCCTGCCTCCTTTTATGTTCTTTGCAACGTGAATACACTAACATCTATTTGAAAGTTATTTTTGTCACCTAGGCCTTCTTCACATCTACCTCAGAAGCAACGCATGCATCTTGGCGGCGTGTTTGTTTAATCTGAGGAAGAGCAAAACTCGTTCAGATGACCACAAAAGCAGGAACGATTGTTTGCCTGTGAAGATGATGGCACGCATTCGTTTATCTTGCCTATAAGGTGTTTTGTAATCACTTTTTCCCAGATCCAAAAGATAATTACCTAGGAGATAATAGTTAATAGATGTAAATATTGTGTGAATTATGCTCAAGTTAGTCACCTTGTGCTACAACAAAGGAAGAACAAGAAAATGGATAGTGGTCCTTGGTCTGCAGTGTGAGGGCCCTTGACTTTACCCTGAGGCAAATAAACAAAATGAATAGGTACAATAGAGTAGACTTATTTTTTCTTTTCCCCCTCCTTCAGCTCTGCACTGCTTCTGGTTTTGCATAGATGTGATGGAACTGTTGTTTTTGAGTGTTAAATAATATACATACTTATATAAGAACAAGCTCTATCCCTTTTTGGTGGGAGTGGTACTGTGTGTCAAGATTTTTTTAAAATTTTTTTCTTTTTAATCAGACACACGACAGCAGCTTCAAGAGCTGCTGAAATTCTCACAAAATTTCTTCCTTACGGTACCGTCCAGTGGAAAAGGCCGGCTGCTTGGTGGCTTCTGTGTGGTGCGGGAGGTGCAGCTCAGGCATTTGCTGCGCGCTGCTTGGCTTTTACTGCCACGGTGGTCTCATAGCACCTGCAGCACCCGGGTACGTTCCGTGGTTGTTCTGATTTAGGTGATTCTTAGGGGTGGTTTGGTGTGAGTGGGCAGCTCCAGGGTGTTTGGGGTGGGAGTGTGTGTTTTAGTGTTAAATACAATTCCAGAGGTGACTCTCTCGTGGTTCTCCTGTATAGCAGGATGTAAGTATTGGATCTTTTAAGTTTGCCTTGCAGGAAGTTTTCCCTCCTCTGTGTTTTGTACCTTTGCACCTGCCTTGTGGCAGCCTGCTGGCTGTAACCTTGTCTGCCTTAGCAGTGTGTTGGAGCCTGTCGACACACCAAGGGACGTCTGGTCCCTAAAAAGCCGATGCTCGTTAGTTACAAAAAAGATTTAGCTGAACTTACTGCTGTTTCAGTTTATGGTGTAAGCTGCAAGAGACAGCAGTATCAATAATGGGATATTCTGACTTGTCCAAAGTGAATGGGTTCAGACTGGATCAGCTAATTTCATTAGCTCCTGACTTCATTAGGCCCTTTTGCAATTGGCAGAGACCGAGGGCCTTTTCTTCAGGACAGCTCAGCAGGAACTGGATTTCAGTGCTCTGCATCACCTTTTCTGGAAGCTCTTTTTTCTTCATTTTATCTCTCTTTTTTTTCTTCTTTATTTTCTTTCTTTCTTTTTTTTTCTCCTTCAGTTGACTGTTTAGGAAACCTGGAGAGATGAGCCAACCAAGTTGCACCCAAGATGCACCCGTAGTTGTCAAGTAGGTCATCTTTGGAGAGCGATAATGATGGCATTGGTCTGAAGTCTTTTTCAAACTGTTTGCCTAGTGCAAAATATTTTTTACAGCCTTCAAGGAATGCTTGCATCTTGAAGAAGTATATAGACCTCCATTTCTTGCTTTTCTAAATGCAGCAGGCCTTTGTGAATTGGTAGAGATACGAGATCAGAGATACAAACTGAAACTACATGTAGTCAAATGAGTTGCAGAAAAGTGGCACACATCACTTACTTGTTGCATTGAAGTGCTTGCTAGTGTATGAGCATCTGTGTATGGACAGATCCCTCCTGTGCCACTAACAGCTGTTGGTAGGGTTTTTCTATGATACTAGAAACTGCTTCAGAACATTTTGCCAAACAGAACCTCAAAATGTTCTTGCAGGTATTTCTTTGCTAAGTGAACTGATAAGCCAGAGAGAAGAGCATTTGAGAAAGCATGTGAGTGTGTGATGCAACCTTGTGAATTTGGAAAGGAGAAAAATGTTGTGTCTGGCACTATTTGGGAAGGTGCTGTTAAACCAGACAAAATTTGTTTCCGTTTTAAAAATGAAAAATTGCTGTATTTTTTTCTGCCCATGGCATGGCATTATGATTTTGAGTAAAAGCGTACCAACTTCAGGCTAGTAGAAGCTTAGTCTGTACGAGGCCGTCCTCAAAGGGAAAGGCTGAGAGAAATCATGTGGTGCAAGTCTGTGACGTCTTTTACTGAACAAGCAGGTCTGCTGCTTATTACTGGAGTTGGTAGTTTATGGCTGTAAACTATAAACTGAGGGGGAGAAGACCGCTGGTGGTGTAACTTCAGCCCGTCCCTTTGTCGTCTGAGGAGTGCATTGCGCTGTCTGCAGGGGAGGCTGCACCTTAACCCCATCGCCAAACTGAACTTGGGGGCAAATTTGAGGGATTTGCTGCTCGAACATGCAAGGCCAGTCCTTGGTGAACCCGACCTTGCTTCAGGGAGGGGGAGATGTTTCAGCTATCATTGAGAGACCTTAATGGCTTCTTGCCTGCTCATGTACGCTAGTTTCTCCTACATGTGCATTTTTCCACTTTTCTCTGCTCCTCCTGTTCACCGTCGGTGTGCTGCTCCCGCTGCAGGGAATGCAGAAGGGGCTGCCTGGGCAAACCTTGGTGTTGCCTCTTAGAGCTGCTCTTCACTCTGTCCGAAATCAGTAAATGTGGACGTGCTGAGCAGAAGACAGGTTTCTAACTCTAGTGTTGGAGCGTGGACGGAATGTGTTTGTATTTTCATGGAATGTCTATTTAAATTACTATTAAAATGGTATATTAGGAAAAGTTTATATATTTCTGGAAAGAAGAGCTATTCTAGATAGTTTTTTGAGGTAAACAGACGTCGTAGAATTTATGATTTGAGTTGTGTGGTCTTTCTGAATGCATTTGACATGATCGTTACTCACTTGTACCATTTGTTTGCTGTCTCGGTATATAAGATAGCAAACAACTCTAGGGTTACCTTTACTTTTATTTGTATTAGAAATTGCAGCATGAAGGACGTTCTTGTTGGGTTGGCTGCCACTGAGCCAAGAGCTGTAAATAAAGTACTTTCTAATTGAAGTACAGCAGAAACAAACCCATTATAATTAATGTACCCTCTGTTTTGGGGGCTTTTTTAACGTTACCACATATTTTTCTAATAAAGTAAACCAAGTTTCTCTTCCTCCTAGTTACACTTAACTTAGTTCTTCAACTATTTCAGGTGCTCCAGACCTTTGTGTCACACTTGTTGCCTTCTGCAGCTGTGCCTGCCTCTCATGCTGTTGGTGTTTCTGTGTGATTTTTCTGGCCAAGTGAATGGTGCTAGGAAGAATACCTGAGTCTTCTTTTTTTGCCTTTTTTTTTTTCTTTTATTTGAAAATTAGAGAATTCACTTACGGGGAAGAACATATCTAAAGATAGGAGTGAAGCGCAAGGTATTTTGTGGAAAAGTAACCGTCTGAGCATCTTGTGATCTGCAGGCAGATGTTACTGAGAAGCTGTTTGCTGCTTTTGCCTGGGAAAAGGGTGGGCACATTTTGACACTCATGTTTTAATGGAATACTCCATCTGCTGTCTAGCCAGATCTCATTCTGAGCAGGAAAGTTTTGTGCCAAATTTAACATCAAATTAAGAGAAAATAGGTGGGGTGTTTTCTTCAGCACTCTGTAAATGTTAAAACCCAGTGTGTCTGAGAGGGTGGACAAATCCAGATCCTTTTGGTGATTTTGAGACAGCAAATACATGTAATTCCAATTGGCTGTTAATTTGAAAACATATAGGCAAGTATTCTTTATATCTGTAAACAGCTGTTTCGTTGTTTTTCTTAGTTAACTAATTTGATACCTGCTTTATTCATAGAGTTCTCATCACAGACTGTCTAATGTGTTGGATTCCTGCCTCTTGTGATGAATGTTATTTTTACCCTTTTTGCAAAAGCTGGTGCTATGCCACTAGAGAGATTTATTTTTTTTTCCTCCTTCTAGTGTTACGGAGATGGAGCAAGTATGTCATCCATTCTTAAGATTCAGAATTCATAATACTCATGCACTTTGCTCTGATCATCTGCAGTTACAATTTTTAATTTTCAGATTCTGTTTATTGACATGGTACTTTTTTTGTTCAGATATGACAGTCATGAATCATTCAGCAAGTTCTTTGTTTCACATGGGTGATTTTTCATTTTTTTTAAAAGCAGCCGGGGGGAAGGGTGAAAACTCTTTTCTTACTGCTTCGCCAGGTTTAGGAGTAGGACCTATGAGGATCTTTCCTTCCCCCTGCTTATTAGAAACCAAGCAGATGCTAACACTCTTGTGAGGCCAGAACTGGCCATCTATGGTGATCTTTAGGCATAGGAATAGAACCAAAAGCCTGAACTATGTCAGCGTTTTCCATCTTATCTAAAATCTTTTGGTTTAGGACTTTCCAAAAAAAGCCTATATCCACTGGAAAACATAACATTCTTGAGTCTAGACTAAGTTCCTTCTGATATTAAGCTGATACTCAGGAGACCATTTATCCATCTGAGGATATGGCTAAAATGAAAATAGAAATGAGGCTACTGTCTTGCTCTTTTTATTAAGCACCATCTTGTTGGTAAGAGCTTTTAAGAAGCTGAGAAATAGGAGTCAGATCTGGAAGAAGTAGGTGATGGTGATTTAAAATATCTGAAAATGTTCATGTAATATGAACCAGAAACCTTCTGCCGACTTAGTGTCCTGTGCTTGGCCACACGTCTTTTGTGAAGGATATATGTGTTGGACGGCAGACCAGTGAAGTCATGTCCATAGAGTTATGCTACCATTTTTTTCCCCCCCAGGCTAAATGGACTGTGTAACCCCCTAAAGAGGTTAAAATAGTGATTAACCACAGGTTGGAGAGTGAAGCTGTGTGTCTGTTACCAGTGGAGTAGTGTGTCAGTAGGCTGGCTCAAGAGAAGGTCTCTGGGGAATGATGGCTGAGACTTGCAGGGCTTCAAAAAGTTTGATAATTCAATCATAAGTCACCCTGTGATGGAGGATAACTTTATACCACCCTGTTTTCTGGCAGGGACAGGGGACCTCAAAGGAGTCGGTTGTTACAGATGGTCCATTCAGACCATTTTGGACTTGCAGAACTCAGTGCCTGGAGTTAATGAGGTTACAATTGAAACTTTTAAGTGTGCGAAGGAATTTCAGTCCACTGTTGAATCTAGACCTGGGCAAAACTTGTATGCAGAAGATGAAAAGAGAGAAGCAGCTTTTGAGATAGCTAGAGGTCACTGGAAAATATACCAGCAGAACGGTATGGGGCTACGTAGATTTATCTGAATCCTGCATTACCAGATACATGAATGCAAAGTAAGATGCAGTAAAGAATGCCTTAAAGCTTTTCTGTGAGATGAGCTTCCTCTAGGAAAACTAAATAAAAATTAAATCTATGGCAGGGATCTCAATATTAAAAAATAAAATAAAATTAGATATGCTGCAGCCCTTCACTTTTCAAAGGTAATCTTCAGATGTTCATGTTGTTACATTATCTGGTATGGGATCTGATCCACAGACTTTTTTTCTGTAGCTTGAATTTGCAGTCCAGGAATGCTAAGAACATGGCAGAGGACAGTACTCTTTTGATTATCTTTTGTCTTCATGCAATTACTTCTTATCCAGAAGGCTTGTCTCTGAATCTCCCATAAGGACAATTCGATTTTAACAAAGTGTGTGCTTGTTTGTTTATTTATTTATTTCTTTTAGGACCATTGGTTATTAAAAGCATAAAAGCATTGTTTTGCACAAGCCAAAATGACATTATTGTTTTTCTGGCCTTATTCTTGGCATCTGAAGGAAAATGAATGTTTGTACAGTAGGTATAAGGAAGCAACTCCGAAATCATATATGCAGTACTTTCATTATACATTTTCTGTCCTTATTGACTTTGAAGCATGATAGTAATAATACTCCATTGCAAGGTAAAGGGACAAATGTAAGATTGTATGTACATTGGGGAAAATTGTTTAATGATTTTTGTACCTCTCCCCATGAGGCCTCTGCTTGAGATCTCTGTCAGATGAACACCTGCCTTGTGCTTGCGCCAGTTGATGCTTTCTTCTTTTGGTTTCAGACTGAAAAAGCGTAGATTGAGATTAGATGTTAAGAAGAAGCTCTCCTGTGAGGATGGTGAGGCACTTGAACAGGTTGCCCAGAGAAGCTGTAGGCGTCCCCTCCCTAGAGATGTCCAAGGCCAGGCAGGATGGGGCTTTGAGCAACCTGGCCTAGTGGGAGGTGTCCCTGCCCATGGCAGGGGGGTTGGAACTAGATCATCTTTAAGGTCCCTTCCAACCCAAACCAGTCTATGGTTCTATGTAGTCCTGTGGGAAGGGTGTTTTGGAACACCCCAGCACTGTGCTGGATTTGGTCACCATGTACCTACTGTCACCCTTGCTGTTGGCAAGGGTCAGTCCTGAGTCCCAGATAGCACAGCATAGTACATGTGACCTGTATGCTTTTTAAATAGAGTTCTTTTTTAGTAATATCATAACAATTTTCAAGAAAAGTAACTTTATATAAAATTTCAATATAAATATTCAATCACAGCTATTCAGTTCATTATTAAAAGAATTTTTAAGGAATACCTTTCTTGTGCTACTGTCAATGCTAAAAAAACCCTGACCAAACCATAAACAACAATCTTACCACTCTGAAGAGAAAGTTTTGCAGCCTACACCTGAATTAAGGACCATGAGGTTGACCAAGAAGAATGACTGTGTTTCCTTAACATGAGTGCTGGTGTTGGGCTGCTGGAGTTCAGTGCAGGGAAGCAAGGGCAAGGCTCAACATCTCCTCCAGCCCTCCAGGCCACACAGCAGCCTTCAGTTTAGAAGTGTGCCACTGTGCTTTCTGAGTTGGAGTATTTTTCATCATAGGAGTTCTTGGAGAGTTGTGCCCCTGCTCTACCTTCCCTTGTGTCAAGCTATATTGAAGTTTTGGGGAGGTCTTTAGCTGCTTACTGAGGACAAGAGAGGCTGAGCACTGCCTGCTCGGGGCTGGCTGGTGTTGCATGAGCTGCCTTTGCTTCTGACTTGCTCAGCACATTTGCCATGTCTCTCACCTTTCATTTCTGCTACAGTTTTACTTTTACCTCCTGTTTTAATCATGTTTTTTGAATTAGCTCAGAATCCCTCCTCACTCCCCTTCTACAGCCCCGAGTTACGTTTGCTGGTATTTGTGGTGGTGAGGGTTGTTAGAAGTTGCATAATCAGTTGCATATTTCAGTCATGAAGAAATCCTCACTTGGCCCTATGGCATTACTTTTCAGTCTTCTGATCTTGTTGCTTTTAGCCATGGTTCTTCGACAATTCCTGAAGAGGCATCCATCAGTGAGTAGATTAGCATCTGTCCTGCTCAGAGTTAAAAACTACTTTGTCGGTCAGATGCCTCAAGTAGGTACTCCAGAGAGGCTCGAATCTGCTTTTAGTGAAAAGTGAACGGAGGGGAAACCATGAGTGTGTCAGCACCACGGTCTTCTTTCCAGAATCCCGTGATAAATCAGATAACACTGTTCTGAGAATTGCTTGCTTACTAATTATTGAAAAAACATTGCCTTTTCCTTGTGTCTGTAATGAGCATTTCAGCTTGAGTCTAGGGCTTGATGATAAATGAGCCTTGTATGCCAGGGGTTCGGTAAATGATGAAAACCTGAAGTCTGTGTTTGTTTACTTGCTTCCTCCATAAAACAAAACTGAGCTGATCTCTGAGTAGAAATGGTGTCAGAAATTAGGTACTCTAAAGGAGGAGGTTGTTTTTATTTTTATATCTAATTTTTTTTAATTTCCTCATGGCTCACAGTACATGTAAACGGTGCAATAAATAAATACTCTTTAAGTCCAACCTTAGATAAGATAACCATGGAAAATCCTTTTATACATTTCTAAATTGGAGGATAAAAATCCATCTCCTACAAACTGGTAGAAGAATTACAGAGTAAGTCTTTAAAAGCATGATCTGGAGCAGCCTAGATTTCCAGATAGCACACTCTGTAACTTAATATCCATGTAAAACAATGGATGAAAAATGTTGATATAAAAATATTGTGTATCTGTTTGAGATAATGGTCTTTTAGAGAGTGCAGGCTGAAAAGCCAGGGCAAGCTGTGTAAAGTGCTACTGAGGTTCAGTCTGCTGTGCTGACTTGTGGAGGCTGAGGCTCAGAACTTCGTACATGAGCATTTGGACAGCAGCACGTCTGAATGCAAGACTTACCTGAGCAGAATTTATGCTAGGCAAGTTACCTAGTGTGTTAAAGATATGAGCTTGTTCTGAAGATACTGGAGGTCTTTTGCAGGCTTTTGGGAGAGTTAATTCATAGAGGCTTCTCCAGGTGACAGCAGATGGGAGATCACAGGTTTTAGCAGAAGTCTGATGTCTCAAGAATAGCAAGAGAAACTGATCAGCAGACTGTGCAAGGATAGTCCAGAGGGAAACCTCAACAGTGTGAGTAAACAGGACTTTAGAATATGGCCACTGCTAACTCCTAGCAACCAAAACTTTTATGAGGTTCAGCTGGCACAGATCCACTTGCTTGGAGAGTGATTATGCATAATTCATGCTAGGTTCATGTCGCAGTGACCTCAGACAAAATTGGGACTTGAAATGAGAGATGATCCTCGGGCTCTGTGTTACAGAGCTCCCAGTTCCTTCACCTTTGTGCAAAGCACCACGCAAGGATACCAGTTGGGTCATGGGCGAATGCGGGCAAAGCGTTTTGGTTTTTGAGTTATCTGGGACAATAATTCAAGCTCTCTCTGTGACAGAGCTGGAAATGGTGTGAAATGGTCAGGCATAATTGCTTTCAGTTGGAAGTGTGATGCTTAGTGATGTTCCAGTAATTCTGAAGGATGACGTGGTCAGCTAGTATCTAAGGTAGAGCCATAGACGACAAGCAAGTTTATCAGCTTCTTCAGAGTGTTTCCTACTTAAAATTCATTCCTAAGAGAAGGTTCTATGGTGTTGTACTGTGCCTGCTATAGAGAAGGGTTCCTCCCTGGTGCTTGTTTGGTGCTCTCTGGAAAATCCTTCCTGTTCTGTTAAGAAACAAGCTGGCAGTTCTGTCAGAAATAAAGCTTCAGAAGGCCCTTTCCTTAACATGTTCTTTTGTTCTTCCCTCCCAGTTGTTCACAAAATGAATAAAAAACCCAAACCCCACAAAAAAACCACCAAAAACACCCACCCCCCCAAAAAAACCCACCCCAAATACAAAAAAACAAACAAACAAAGCCAAACAAAAAGCCCCACAACATGAAAATGCCAAAATTCTCCTTAGCCTACCTGGGAAGGGAGCCATTGCCCTAATCTGTGTTTCTCTATTTAAATTTCTCTCAGGTGAGTGTTAAGCAGGATGAACTTACTCCTAGTAGAGTGTTTATGTTCATATAAAAAACTACTTTTGTGGGGTGTCCTGTGTGCTTTGTCACAAGATGGTGAAATTGAAGAGTGTATTGTGCTGCTGGACCTATGTTCAGTGTGGGCCATACTTTGAAAGCAAGTTAGAGGGGCTGGGAACATGCATGCTCCAAAATTTAGGCAGTCTTCTAAGAGAAATCATCGAAGGCAGTTCTCAAATCTTCAAAGTCCATGTATCTGTACCTGTTGGATAATTGGATGAAATGTTGCTAGCTGTGCTCGGAGGCTGTTTGGGTACAAACTGGAACATAGGAGGTTCCACAAAAACATTAGGAAAAACTTTTTCACAGTGAGGGTGACGGAACACTGGAACAGGCTGCCCAGGGAGGTTGTGGAGTCTCCTTCTCTGGGGACATTCAAGACCCGCCTGGATGTGTTCCTGTGCGACCTACTGTAGGTGATCCTGCTCTGGCAGGAGGGCTGGACTAGATGATCTTTTGAGGTCCCTTCCAACCCCTGACATTCTGTGATTCTGTTGTTCTTGCAAGTATTGAGTGCAAAATGTGAGTTTCTTAGAAATAAGTTGTGCTTATCCAGTCTCCCTTGTTTGCAAGCTGAAGGCATCATGGTATTAAAAAGCAACATTCTTTCTCCTGTGCTACTTATGGTTACATGGAATACTAGGAAAGGAAACTGAGGATTGGCAAATTCTACCTACTTTTCTGTAAAGTCTATGCAAGGGAAAAGATTTCTATAGGGATAGCTAAGAGCTTTGAATGTAATGAAGGAGAAAATACTCAGCGGAACTAATACTTGTGGGTAATAAATTCTTCACAGAAAGTTGAGAAAGCTAGTGAGTGTCAATGTTCCTCTGAAAATGGTAAAAGTAATTGTAAAAGCTGAATGGCGTGGCATTTAATTATGTAAGGAACCAAAGGGGCTAAAAAAATAATAACCTGGTATATCAGAAAGCAATTTAAAATATAAGCTAGGGAAAATGGAATATTTCTGTCACAATAAGATGGATTCCACCACTGGCTGTATTGATTTCATGTCTCAAGTTTTATTCCAAACAGATCTGTAACTATGGAGGGGAGGGGGAAGAAAAAAAAAAAGCATACTTTTGTTGCCTCGACCTCCCAAGCTAACCCATTCCCCTGCTCGGCAGGAATGGTGGGAAAGATTCGGGTAAATATACACACAAGACTTAAGAATTTAATTAGCCCTGTTGGTCGTTCAATCTCCAGTTGTCTGTTTTAATTGTCCCTTTCAAAGGGATCATTCGAAGCAGAGCTCCATATGCTCTGTGAATGTCAGCAAACTAAGCTCGTTACTGTACGGTGTGAAGGCCAAAGCTGAATTCTTGTGGGTATTCACAGCCTTTAATAAACAGCGCGGCGGTGCCGAGGAGGAATCGTTCCTTACGCCCACTCGCCCTTAAAATGTTTCTCTTCAATTCAGAAATGAATATTCGGTTGAGAAGTTATTATACATCTTGTGTCTTTCAGAATATTCTTGGCACTGCATAGGAGTCTGTCTGCAGAGGGGTGGGATGGTGGTTTGCTGTGGTGGTGGGTTGTTTTTTTTTTTTTTGTTCTTTCTTTTTTTTTCCCCCCTCCTACCTTCTGCATGGAAGATTTGGAGCCACGCAGTAGCTGTTAGACTTTTAGGTTTGTCTGCTTATTTGTTTGCGGTTGGGTTTTTTTGGGCCTGGCAGTGCTGTTTGCTGAGCTATTGAGTTCCTGCTCCACCTTCTCAGAGCAGGGATGGCGTGTTAGTGTGGCACGGGAGGTCTGAGCGTTAGGTTGTTAGGCTTTTGACAGAAGATTTTGCTGTGAAGTGTTCTCAGCTCTGCTGAACTGGAACGACTAAAGCTTGTTACGGGGAGTGCCTACTTGATTTTTCTATTATTATTATTATTTCTGTGAGTGGCTGGGGAATTTCATTTAGGAGGGTGTCTGTTTTCCAGTAATTTTGCCAAGGGAAAGAATAGTTTGAGGATTTTTCAAGAAAGCAGGGCTGTTTATTGACATCAATTTTGGTGATGGTTTTGTTACAACAGTTTCAGTCACCTCACAATTTGAAGTAAGGAACTGAAATTTTGCAAAAATGTGGGCTCCGGGTATTAAGAAAAATGAAAAGAAGGGCTGGCTGAAATGTGTTGCAGGAGAACTCCTTGTGCTGAATGATTGGATGATAAAATGCGGGAGGAAATTGCTTGCAGATAAATGAAAGCGATGCGTGGCGGAGGAGGAGGAGGGGGCTCGCAATACAGTGTTATGCCCTGATGAGTGGTGCGCCAGGTGTTACTGATCTGGAAAGAGACTTTGTGGTCATCCTGTAAAAATGGCAGCATAATGATGGGTAAAAGAGTACCAGTACTCATTAGTGAAGGAACAGAAAACAAAACAGAAAGCATAAATGTGCCACTGTGTGCAGGGAGCATGGTCCTCACTTGTCTTCAATGCCATGCACAGCTCTGGTCCTTTCTGTCTTCAGCCTCACCTTGCCCAGCCCACAAAATGTTCTGAAGAGGAAGGAAAATCCAAAGTATGGGGTGACAAAGAGCCACCAGGTGTCCTTGTTCTGGAAAATGCTTGACCTGTAAGAGACCCGCAAAAATGATGAATGTCCTGAAGGAGGGAATGGGGAATGAGTGTCCACAGTCCTTCCCAGGAGATGAGTGTAGAATGAGCATGTAAGAGCTGTGAAAGGGAAGATCACAGAATGTCAGGGATTGGAAGGGACCTCGAAAGATCATCTAGTCCAGCCTTCCTGCCAGGGCAGGATCACCTGCAGCAGGTCGCACAGGAACGCATCCAGGCACGTTTTGAATGTCTCCAGAGAAGGAGACTCCACAACCTCCCTGTTGCCCTTGGTCCTGTCATTGGACATCCCTGAGACGAGCCTGGCTCCATCCTCCTGACACACACGCTTCACATATTTATAAACATTAATGAGGTCACCCCTCAGCCTCCTCTTCTCCAAGCTAAAGAGACCCAGCTCCTTCAGCCTTTACTCACAAAGGGGTTCCCCTCTCTTAATCATCTTTGGGGCTCTGCTGGTTTCTTGGGCAGCTCTGGGACAGACAAGCTTGTGCTGCCGGCCAGGATGCTATCTGAATTCAGTAAAGGGAGGACAAGAAATGGTTGTGTGGCAGGAGGTATAGATCATGGACTTGAGAGAGCTAAGTAGAGGCAGAGTAGATGAGACTGGCTAGGGAACTGAGGAGTGACACCTGACATGACAAAGGAGAAGAAAAAGCATCTTGGAAAGGGAGTCAGTTTTGGAGAGGGGACTGGCTTAGGGAAGGGGGAGAAAGGAAAGAAGCAGATGAATGCGAGAATTTTAGGGATGAGCAGGCAAACCTCTGCCTACCCAGGGTGAGGATGGAGACAGGATTGTCAGTGAATCCGAGATTCTGCTGTTGACAAATACCTCTCCAACTTGGTTAAGCGTCCTGCTAGCACACCTTCTCCCAGTGGGTGACAGCCTGTCACTGCCATAATTTTATTTTATTCAACTTCACTGGTCTGCATAGAGGCTGTGTTAGACTGATGAAAGAACTGTTCCAGCTTTCAGACCGTACTGCCTAATGGAATATCCTTTTTAAATGACACCATACAGGTAAGATATTAAACCAGCCTCTTTCAGATTAAATGCCAGAATGAAAATATGCTTTAATAGCTTTGGTTTAGTCTTGGTTTACATAAATGCACTTCATGAGAAAACTGTAAATTGCGTTTTTTTCCCCTTTCCAACAAAACTCCGGTCCAGCTTGGTGCGTATGATGGATTTACTGTGAAAATGAATTAAATTCCTGCAGAGGGAGGCTGTGTTGGATCCCCAGCTCATTAGCTGTGGTTGTTTGAAGTTATGTAATGAGAGATGGAAGGAATTACAAGAAAGAATATTTTCTCCTGGATGGGACAAGATGAGCCCTGCCTGAGGGAACTGGATTGTGTTTTGGACAGTGCTGTGAAGCCGGCATCTCCTGGGTAGTCAGCAGTTACACCTGTGGTGATCTCTTCTGGTATGAGCACCCATTAGCTTTGTGTGACTGGTAGGCATCTGACCAGTTGTTCAAGTCAAAACCACTTTAAACAAAATCTAGCATTGTACATTATTTGTTATCTGAAGCATTGAACTCTACGCATGAAAAAATAATAGGTTTCAAAATTTGTAATCTATCTGTGCCGTGGCATCTCGTCTCTAAGATGTACCATTTGCCTAAGAGATTTTGGCTGAAAATAAATGTCATACAATATTCCTGAAGCATTTCAAAGATGCAGAAATGAGCACATAAAACCAATTTTGCATGCATGAATAATCCTGTGCTTAGAAGAGAATTTAAATTCCTAGAGTTTTTCTAGGAAGGTGCAGCCAGAAAGCTGAGCGTGGACCAGGGGAGGTCAAGAAAATCATGAAGTTGATGGTTGGGAGGACTTGCGACATGAGGGGAGAGATTGTGCTCTGATGTAGTTAAGTGAACCAAGGAAATGGTACATGATTGATGATGATAGTTCCGGTACTGTCAACTTTTTTCTTGCTGGTTTTGCCAGTTGATGTTACAGTCTTTGTTCATATTGCTTGTTTAGTGCATGTACTCTGCTGTTCTTAGGTTTCTTGTCTTTCTTGTCTTAAGGTGGCTTACTTTCCCCTTTTCTGTCTGCTTCAGAAACAATTAAATGCTGTTTAATAATGACCAGCCAATTTAGATAGCAGGATACTCTTGGTCACCCTTGTTGTAATAGAAAGAATGACAAACACAGTGGAGAAAACTCTTGTGTTTCACTGATTTAAAGTAGGTGAAATTCGTTCATTTCATGGGAAGGTTATCAACTGGTGTTTGCATATGGTTAGGTAGACAGGCAGCACTGGGCGAAAGAGAAATCCCAAATTACTTTTTTTATGTTCTCTCAGAATCGTATTTTGAATGCTCTCATCATGTTCTCTAGGAAGTCTGTGTTCCTAGTTACAGCACTTCAGTTAAGTTCTTAATGTCAAATAATACAGAAATCCATTCCAATAGCAGAAGTTTGGGGTGGGGATCAGGATCATGAAGCATGACATAGTCACAGCAGAGGCTGAAAGACCTCTGGGAAATGACTTTTTATGGCGACCTGCAGCAAAGGGTTGCTCAAGTGTTGCAGCAAGAATGTTGCCCCCAAGCTCCTGCAGTAGCCTCAGGCCTCAAGTAGCGTAACTGGTACGGGTGGTTGTGCCGTTTTCCCTGGAGCAGCTCTGGGTCTTTCTGCTTTCCCTTAAATCTCCTCTGTGAAGGCTTCTGCAGGACTAAGTCAACCTTCATCCAGAAATCTTCCTGCTGCATTACAGTAACTTGCAGGTAGATGGAAACTTGAGTTTCTGAACTGTAACGTGGCTAGGGAAAATCCATGTTTTCTGGAGTGCTACCGAGAGTTTTCCTGCCATCCTCCATTTTATCTCTGGAAAAATACCTGGTTTAACTTTCAGTGTGAAGCTTTGCTGATCAATACATTACAAGCATAGTAAAGTTCAAGAAATTGCCTCCATTACTATCTTGAGATGAGAAATTGATTTAGCTGCGTTTTCTCTCTGCTAATTTGTCTGTGCTTTACGTTCCCATAAAAGGTATTATGTGTTTCTTATTTTCCAGCAGTGTCATCAATCCTAATGAAGATAGAAGACGAAAATTTATATTGTGTGTATTGGGGTAGCTGATCTCTGACTTAACTTTTAATTTGTAAATGTTGCTGTAGGTTTCATGTCTCAGCTTTTCCTTACTGTGCTTCAGTTATATGCAAATTCCAGAGGCTGGGATGGGAGCAAAATTGAAGAACATGACAAAAGAAATGTAAAGCTAGATTGCTTTTTAATCTAAAGCTCAAAAAATGAGATGTTGATTAAAATTTAATGAAAGGAATTAAAACCTCGTTTGTGAATTTCATGTACTTTTGCAGTGTGGTTCTGCGTTAATTACATTGGTACTGTTTTCAGTATTTATCAGCCATCAGTTCACTATCTCTGGTTCTAAAATGCCCAAAGTTTTAGCCTTTAAATGTGGTGTGAGAGCTTTGTAAATATCTATTAATTTACATACAACTCCGTGTGGGTGATATGGTAGATCTGATGATGAGGGTGGTAGAGTGGGAAAAGCAGCCAAAACAAGTAAGAAAACCAGGACAGGGTTTTCCTGGGCATTCCCATCGTTTTTCCTAGTAGCCATCAGCCTGCAGGGATGGTTTGTCTGCATTTTTAGGGTGAATACTAGCATTCGTTGTTCCAGAGCAGATGAAAAAGAAAAAGAAAGCAAAATTATATGATGTGACTCCGGTCACAGCTCAAGGTGTTTTTTAATGAAGTTTAAACATCTTGTCAGTTTCTAAACAGCTGTGTTAAACTGGGGCAAAAAGAAATGTTTTCTGGTTTCACTGACACTAACCTCAGGTTTTCCCTGTGTCTCTGACACCTGTCAGTCGTCTAGAAGATTCAATATGCCTGTTACAGGCATCACTATAAAAAACAAATTTTATAAAGAAGTATGTGGGCTTATTAAAACCTTGTTATTTCAAGGAAGAGGCAAATTCGTGGGGTTTGCTGAGAAGAGCTGTTAACAGGATGCAAGCAAGTAACGAGTGATTTGCTTTCAGGAATGTTTGTAGCACTACAGCTCACGATGGTAGCAAGACATGGATGTGCACAGGTTTTAGTTACTGGGACTCAACACAAGAATGTTGTAAGGAAAAATCCATTTGGATCCAAGGAAATCCATGTGTCTCTGTGTGATGCTGCCAGCATTTATCATCACCTGAGGTATTTTAGGCAAGTCAGGCTTTGTAAGGAGCTCCGCTGACTCCTGTGGCACGTGTTTTAATGGAGTTGGTGGCTGGATTGGTCTGTGGACCTGTGGGCTTGCGGAAAGGTGAAGGGGGAAGGAGAGGCTGGCCTTGAGCAGGGCAAGGGAGCTGCTTGAGTTCGTCTCCTCCACCTTGCTGGTGGGCTAAGAGAGGGTACTTGTTCTGTGTGAGGAACTGCTGGGCTTGGGGGCGTCTCCTTGCTGTATATAGTAGTGTCACTGTGCTTGCAACCTGTTATCAGAGTTTTTTAAAGAATAATTTAAAGAATTGAATCTAGTGTGAAGGTGAGAGGAGGAGGAGGATGCTGATCAAGGTTACTGTGGTTATCTGCGCACTTCTCCTGCAAGCGGTAGTTTATACAGTTTCTTCTTAAGCCTGGAATGACTTTGAAAACCTGGCAGGGCTCAGTGCGAACGGAGAGTTTCCCAGTTACATCAGTGAGCTGTGAATCGCATGCTAAGCTTCCAGGCTTGCTCCGTAGAATTATAAGATACCAGATTGGAAGGAACCTCAAGGATCATGTGATCTAACGTTTCCTGGCCAAAGCATGGTCTAGGCAAGATTGCCCAGCACCCTGTCCAGCTGAATCGTAGAAGTGTTATATGTTGGGGAGTCCAACCCTTCCCTGAGGAGATTGCTCCAATGGCTTGGTGAGAGATTTTCCTTTTGTGTCCAGTCGGAAGCTCCCCAGGAGTAACTTGTACCCATTACCCCTCGTCTTTTCCATGTGACTGGTTGTAAAAAGGGAGTCTCCATCTTCTTTGTAGCCACCCTTTAAATACTGGAATATGATGATGAGGTTTCCCCATAGCCTTATTTTGTCAAGGCTGAACAACTGCAGTTCTCAGCTTTTCCTCATGCAGCAGGCTTCCCAGCCTCTTGATCATCTTTGTGGCTCTTTTCTGGACCCTCTCCAGCCTGTTGATATCTTCTTTTCTTCTTTTTTTAAATTTTTTTTAATAACGGGGACCAAAACTGAACATGATATTCCAGGCGTAGCCTGACAAGCACTGAGTAGAGTGGGATAATGACTTGGTTATCTCTGCTGGCGGTGCCCTTGTTGATGCAACCCGGCATCACGTTGGCTTTCTGTGCTGCAGCCACAGCACACTGCTCACTCATACTGAGCTTGTTGTCCACCAGGACCCTCAGGTCCCTTTCCACAGAGCTGCTCCCCAGCTAGATAGATCCCAGCCTGTGCTGCACTTCTTGTGCTTGTCCTTACTGAATTCTATAAGGTTCTTGATAGCCAACTCTTCCAGCCTGTCCCGGTCTTCCTGCAGGGTGGCTCTCCCTTCCAAGGTGTCTGGTTTCCCACTTAGTTTGGTGTCATCAGCAAACTTCATCAGAGTCTGCTTGATCCCATCATCCAGATCACTTACGAAGATTAAACAGCATTGAGCCAAATACTGATCCCTGTAGGGGATGCCGTTCGTCACAGGTTGCCAGTTTGAAAAGGAGCTTTTTACTGGCACCCTCTGGGTGCGGCCTGTCAACCCGTTCCCCACACACCACACTGACCGCTTGTCTAGACTGTAGCACATGCGTTTCTCTAGCACAAGGCTGCTGGGAGCTGTAATTGAAAGCCTTGGAGAAACCCAGGTAGATGATGTCCAGTGCTGACCCCCACATCAACAGAGCAGGTCGCTTTGTCATAGAAGGCGATCGAGTTTGTCAAGCATGATCTGCCCCTGGTGAATCCTTGCTGACTTTTCCTAATTAGGTGCTTCATTTGACTCGTGATAGCCCCCAGGAGGATTCGCTCCATAACTTCCCCAGGGACTGAAGTAAGACTGATGGGCTGATAGTTTCCTGGATCCTTTTTAAAGTCCTCCTTGTAGGTGGCTGTGACAGCCTTCTTCCACTCTTCTGGGATGTCCCTTGATCTCCATGACTTCTCAAAGACTACGAAGAGCGGCCTTGCAACAACATCAGACAGCTCTCTCAACACCCTTGAGTGCTCAGGGCCTTCCCTAAAAGCCGTCTTGGCAGCAGCAGCTACAAAACCAAATGTGTTGTTTTCATTTAAATAATTTAAGATGCCTTCTCTAGATATCTCTTCTGCACTGTCTGACAACCTGATTGTATCTCCCGCACCTTTGACTTTCATTAATCCCTCCCTTCCTGACTGCTCTGCCTTCTCTTGTTTGTGTACTGCTTGTCATGTAGATTGCAAGCTCTCGGCCGCCAGATCTCCTCTTTGAGAGCATCCAGCCCATCTTTGGGTTCTGTCGAAGCAGCGTAAGGTGCTGTGAGATCTTCACAGTCTCTGCAGTAGAGGCGCAATCTTGTTTTACTCATTGCGTCAGCATAGCCTGTTCCTCATTTTGCAGTAGGTGCCAAGCTGAGTAAGAAGAAAAGATGACTTTACTCATATTTCAGTCCATAGTTTGTAGGACTGGGGATGTATCACTTCCAGAGATTTGATGGTGAAGCCATCTCTCGTTATTGATACAGAAAAGAGGTTCTTGATTGTTCTTTAAGGGGTGATAGTGCTGATAGATGTCCTCTGCAATAGTGACTTGAAGTTGTAGCGTGGAGATACTACGTTGAATAGAAGGTAATATTTGGCTGTGTTACACAATAGGAAGCCCATTCTTGCAGGTCTGCTCATGGTTTGAGGCAAGCTGGTGACAATTTATAAAATAGTCATATGGCGGAAAAACTAATTTCATTCCTTTGCTTTGTGTTTAGATACATCACTTTGAGATCACAGAATGAAAGCAGCATGAAATGTTATGGCGAAGACAGCACAGCAAGATACAGGAGTCTCAGAAATCCTCAAAAATCAGGTAATATTGCAGCATCATGCGTCTCCTTTCTGTGAAGCTGGCTTGTTTAATGCGACTCAATACTTTTCCAATATTTGGGCTTCTGAGTCTCTGTGGCTTTATTGATGGGCGTCTCACATATGACTGGTGGTGTGTTGGCCTTGTGTACTGTAAAACATTTTTTGTGCCATGGTATATATGACACAGAGAACCCCACACATTTACATCTGTCTTAAAGAACTACCTTTGCTATAATGTCTCTCATAAGCAAAGTGGACCTTACCTTGATTTTTTTTTCTTTTTAAAAAAAAAGTAGCAGCCATGGAGGTCAGTTCTGCATAGCCATTGGGTTTTACTTGGCTCCAGTATTAGGTACCAACATGATGTGTTTTAGGGGAATTTTCACAGGGTCCTGCAGCTGCATTTCTGAAAACTGTGTCCTGTGAGGGAGACATTGGGCTCAAAATAGCTGTTCCCTCCTCACTAAAAGCTTAGCCATGTGCTATTTTCCACATATTACCATTTCTGCCTGTTTTGGGGTTTTTTGTTGTTTATCTGTCTCAGGATATTTCTTTCTTGCCTGTTTTTGCACATCTTAGCATGTGTTCTCTGACTGTATAACAGCCTTTACAGCTACAGGAAAGGGCAATTGCGTTACGAGCTTTGGAGTGTGAACATGGTGGAGGTCAGGGAGAAACTGGTTAAGGGCATTACAAGAATGCTCACCTTATACTGCAGCTGTGTGCTTATCACAGCTGTGGTCACAGCAGTAGCCGATTGACTCGTGTTTGAGTGGAAAAGCATAAAAATTTCCTCTTCTCCCTCCAAATCAACAGCAGCGACCAGAGGTGGTGACGTAGCCACAAATGGTAAATGGGCAAGGTCTTACCTCTCTGTCCTAAGATCTTAATGCCAGGGTTTTGTTGTGTCTGTGGGACTAGGACTTTGCTGGTGAAAAACAAGTTACTCAGTTCAGTAATAGAAATAAACTAAAATACTAAATTTAGGGCAATTTTGATAATAGGACATGTTTATTTTCCAGGAAGCATTTGAGAGTATTGCCCTTGCTGTAGGACTCAGCAGAAGGTACTATAGTTTATTTCATTTAAGCAATCAGTAAACCCAGATTTGCTGAAGAGATTTCAAATCAAGCTTCATAGATGGCTTCAGCCTTGATCAGATCTGCAGTAATGTATTGGTGAATATTAAAAAAAAATAAATATTGTTTATTACAGGTGATCAGCCCCTTTAATTAAAGCTGTCTTCTGTATGCTTTTTAGTTGCTTAGTCATGAAATACAATTCAAGTGCTCTTCTGGCCTTAGTCAGGGTTTGTATTTTATTTTGATCTTTAATCAGTGTTGTGAAGAGATCACACCCTTTTATATTTGCCATTTTTATGAAGAAATGTGATGATACCTGTTTCAATCATAGTTCTCCAAACCCTTCAAAGCACCTTGAAACTAATACCAATTCACTGACAGCAAAGATAATCAGATTTGTTGAAGCAACGTTCTTTGTTTCTTCAGGACACGTGGAACTTTATCTCCCTTAAACTAAATTGAGTTAATGGCTTTATTTAGAAATCGGCCTCCTCCTCTTGAATAACCAGAATCCTGTTAGTTTTGGGAAAAAAGTTTTCATTAAATTACCAGTGCCTCAGAATGCATTTTCTACTTATAACTTAGATCAAAAGGAGAGGAAAAATGTTTATGCTTGTTTGTCTTCCTTTCTCCTCCCCCTTTTCTAGAGACTTTCCTGAGATGAACAACTGTTGGTTTTGCTGTTGTGTTTTTTGCTGTTGCTTTTTTTTTTTTTAAAAAAAGAACAACTTCAATGAAGTAGACAAATTGCTTGATTCCCCTCCCAGTGCCATCATTGCTCTCCCTTCCCCCAAGTCCAGTGTGTTCCTTATTAAACTGAATTAGGACATTATAGTCTCTCTTAAGAGTGGAAATGGGAACAGCTTAAATGAGCAGCCACATGAGACACAGCAGTCTTTCCAACTGTACTGCAGAAGGAGCTCAGCTGCAAAGGGAATGATAATTTTTGAAGGATTTGTGCAACTGTTGAAGAATTACCAGCATTAATATTAAAAATCAGCTAATCTGTTTTTCCCTTTCTGTTTTGAGAGTGTATAGCTTTCTTACTATGCTTGCTATAAAATCGGTGGACTAAATATTTCATTTTCTTCGCAGCTGTTTTATTTGCTTATGTTCCTCTATACTGAAGTGGGGGGGTTTGTTGTTGGTTTTGCCTAGTAATGCCAACCTTAGGTTTTGTACGCAGATATGGGCATGAATTTGAGATCTCTGCCACTCAAAGAAACCCAAAATTGAAGTGCAGTAGAAAATGTATGAGCAGTTGTACCCAGGATTGGGATGAAAAGGTTTTCAGTCCCACAAGCATTTGTCCTTGAGATAGCTATAGAAAATTATTGTTGGTTCTTGAAATCCACGTTACTGTTTCGGTGTTTGTTATAACCAAAATAGCCATGATCCTGAAACGTTTTGACTGCATCTCTTTATTGCTGTATCAGATGTCTTCAGGGTTTCTAGAAATATTTAAAAACTAAAAAACCCAAAAGTGGATTTCTGAGTTATCTTCTCACCTCTTTTCCTTTTTTTTCTCTGCTAGTTTACCCATCTGCCTTGCTTGGCTTTAGAAATTACTTGTTCTCTTTCAGTACTGTGCTGCTTTTTTCATATGTTTATTTCCTGTGCCAAAACAAAAACTGGAGCTTGACTGAGGTTTGACCTATGGTTACATGTAGAGTTATGGAGGCAAACCTGGTATCTAAACAGCCTGCAAGATCATGGGTGATCTCTGAAATTTGCCGTTCTTCCCCTCCCAGTTCTGTGTTTTTCATCCATCCAGGATTTACTGCAGTCATCACATCTGAAGGTGTAGGGGTAGCTCCAGCTTTGCTCCTGAGAGTCCATTCTTTAGGCTTTAAAGTCACTCTTCTCAGTGAGTTCTTAGTGGCAGTTGTATATGGTGGTGCCCAGTTGAAAATCGTGCCCATCTGTGCTATTACTTACGTAAAGGCTGGTTTATAGTCAGTTTGCACGACAGGGGCTGCTGGTAGCATCAGTGTTAGCAGAACAAAGGCCATCAGGGAAGGAACTGCTGTATATTCCTGTGTCTGTCCTAAAGGAAATCAGAGAGCAAGATGATGTGAATGAAGGCTGTCTTGACCTAGTAATAACTTAGCAGAAGATCTCACGGTTCTGAATAACAAACAGGCCAATACAAATATTCTCATAAAAAAGGCTAAAAATTGAATAAGTCCTGTTTCGCTTCTATTGACGCTAAGTGGAGGAGGAGAATTGAAAGGAAGGAACAGAGAACTTCCGAGTTTGGATTTGGTTTTATCTGCAGTTACAAATAAAGCCTATATTCTAATAGCAAAAAGCCAGTCACTTGAGAAAGCCCTGTCTCAGCCTGTGTGACTGAAGGGGGCTAAGGCACAATTAAAGCATGTCTGCAGTGCTGGGAGAACACATAGCAATGACACATTTCTGTTAAGCAGGCACGCCCTAAGTGTTATAAAAACCAGTTGAGAGTGCTAAGAGTGGTGGTTAAACGTGATTTAACTGACGTGTTACCATCCTGCAGGGAGGGACACAAGGAGGGATGGTGCCCCAGCAAATGAGCATCTGCTGATGCTGTCGTTGGTGAGAAGCTGCAGGTGCTCTGTCCTGCAGAAACTGGTTGAACACGGCGGTCTTTTTTGGATCTGCCATCTTATACAGTCTTCTTTTCAGGGTAACTAGTAATTAATCTATAAAAACGTGCAGATTTTTGCTGAAAGTGACAGCTGAAAAACTTGAAATAAGTTGGAGAAACTGTAGGTTCCAATTCTTTTCTGATACATAGCCATGCAACCTACCGAGACAGCTTAGATCAGTGCTGTAATAACTTTATGTCCTTTTGCTGAGTCTGCTTCGTTCACCATCTGCTCTCCCAGTCTTTTGTCATCCTTCTCCAGTAACTAAGTCCTGAAACTGCCACTAGCTGGTGTTTGGTCCTGGCTTTGCAGCTCACACTCAGCCCAGCTTTCATGCACTGACTTATTTGGAGTGGATGTCTTGCTCTGAAATTCATGTGGATTCAGTCAGTTCAGTAGTGTGTGACTGTGGTTCGATCTGTTGTTTGAGTTGGAAAAGTCTGCGGGTTTCGGCTTCTGTGGCGTGTGATGGAGCTAGTAGTGGTTTCTTTTATATGTTAGAACTACCAACTCCTTGATATTTCGCTGCCTATTGTCTTCTCTAAGTTCTGTCTCTCCAATGATACAATTTATGAAGAAGTAAAATCAGATGACCTTTACTGAAGACTGATAATGTTGGAATCTTCATCTATTTCATGTCTACCAGAACTGAGTTATGATACGCTTCTGGGAGAGACTATAGAATCATAGAACAGTTTTGGCTGGAAGAGACCTTCAAGATCATCAAGTCCAACCTTTTCCTAGCCCTATCAACACCACTAAACCATGTCCTTCAAGGCAACATCTACCAGTCTCTTAAACACCTCCAGGGATGGTGACTCAGCCACCTCCCTGGGCAGCCTGTTCCAATGGCTGACAACCCTTTCAGTATAGAAATTCTTCCTAATATTCAACCTGAACTTCCTCTTGTGCAACTTGAGGCCATTTCCCCTTGTCCTGTGTCTCACCACTGGGGAGAATAGACCAACCCCTGCCTCTCTACAACCTCCTTTCAGGTAGTTGTAGAGACCGATAAGGTCTCCCCTCAGCTTCCTTTTCTGCAGACTAAACAGCCCCAGATTCCCCAGGTGTTCCTTGTAGGACATAGGTTCTAAGCCTTTTACCAGCTCGGTAGCCCACCCCTGTACCGTTTCCAGCACCTCCCTCTTGTAGTGGGGGGCCCAAAATTGGACACAGCACTCAAGGTGTGGCCTCACCAAAGCCAAGTACAGGGGCATGATCACCCCCCTGCTCCTGCTGACAACACCATTCCTGCTACAGGCCAGGATGCTGTTGGCCTTCTTGTCCCCCTGGGCACACTGCTGGCTCCTGTTCAGCCGGCTGTCGATCAGCACCCCTAGGTCCCTCTCTGCCTGGCAGCTCTCCAGCCACTCCTCCCCAAGCCTGTAGCACTGCCGGAGGTTGTTGTGGCCAAAGTGCAGGACCTGGCATTTGGTCTTGTTGAAACTCATGGAATTACCCTTGGCCCAGCGATCCAACCTAGCTAGATCTCACTGCAGAGCCTCTCTACCCTCAAGCGTAGATCAACGCTTCCACCCAGCTTGGTGTCATCTGCAAACTTACTAAGGGTACTTACTACTAGTTGTGTTGCCTTACAGTTGCTTGTGTTTGTAGAGGGAGACAGTTGGAGTGTGTAAAGACATTTCAGCCAGCTTGGCATGTCCCTGGCTTTCCATTTGGAGAATGCAACTGTGCAAGTTGCAGTGCACCACATTGAAATGATGAGAAAAGAGATGGAGTGAAACCTTGTCTCTGCTGTAATCGATTGAACTCCCATTAGTTTGAGTCCAGATTCCATCCATAAACTTAAGGAGGCTGTTTCTCTTTCTAGGCAGTCTACAGAAATGTTTCTGTCCGTTTGCATTTGTGTTCATGTTTCTTTGTAATGATTGCGTAATTGGGATATATCTATAGTGTCAGAAATGTAATAGGTTAAGTAGCATAAATGACTGTTGGGAGCAGAACTGCAGAACCATTGTTGCTTTAAAACTCCTGCTGCTTTTAGTTGTTTGATTTAACCATTTAGTGGTTAGAGTTGTTGTTGTGATAAGTTGCAGTGTGGGTGTTGAGGCAAAAAGGAGCAAAAGCACCCGTTTCTTCCTGTCATTGAAAGAAATAGGAATCATTGAGTACACTGCCAATGGCTTCTCAGCCGGCCAGAGGCTGACTTTGGTACCCTGAAGCCCTAATGATCTTGTGTACAGCACTGAAATGCTGTTAGATTTTAATCTGACAAGAAAGGTATACTGTTAGCATTTGGTTAAAGCTGAGAGGAAATCCTCAGTGTATATAGCATCAAGCCCTGGAGTTTAACTAGATGATCTTTGAGGTCCCTTCCAACCTCTAACATTGTGTGTGTCTGTGTGTGTGTGTGTGTGTGTGTGTTAAGCCTTTTCAAGTATGAAAAAAAATAAAATAAATCTGTTATCTAAGGGATTGCTTTATTACTGGTTATGCTTTTTTATCAGTGTGCCTATCTGTTTTTCCCATGTTACCTGAAGGTAGAATGACAATGCTTTTTAAAGATTTGCACTTTTCTCCCTCCAGATTAGTGATGCTTTTTTAAAGGGATGTTTTAATCTTTTTTTTTTTTTTTTTTAATTGGAGTGGGCAAGGGAATAGGTGTTTGAAAACAATGCCAGTTTTTTTCAAACATGACTCATAGTAACTGAGCTTTCCAGTCTTTTTGTGACTTGATTGGTGTTTTAATATAATCATGTATAATCCTAGATATTTCAGTTTTTGCAAATGCTTCTGTATAACTGTGGTAATAACTCTGTAGTCTACCTAACAGCAGTAGGTAGATTCCCAGCTCCTAAACTGGAGGTGAGTTAAGGATGGAGTTGTAGGAAAGGAAATTTCTATGAGCTATTTATTTATTTGTTTTCTGAGAGAGAGGAGGAGAGAGGTTTGCACTAATGCCTCAGATTTAAAACCTTCTTGACTATTTTTCTGTACCCTGAAAAGTGTAACAGGTTAACCTTGCAGGTGAAAGGGTGCAGTAAGTGGAATTTGGTGCATGCCCAAGGGCTGACATTTTCTCTGATGACCACAAAACTTGCTGTGGCCACTGGTACAAGCGGTAGCATCTGCCACCATGGCACTCCTACCTATGGCAAGAGTAGGAGGTTACGGGCCTGACTGGCTGCTTGAATAATTTTTATATCAAAATGGTGTTGTTTACCTTACAAATGCCTCTTACTGTTCTTAATTCTGGAATTTTCGTCTTTTGATTGTCTCCTGGAGATATTTATTCTCCCTCACTGGTTTGTATCACTATTACTTCTTGTCCTTTGACTAATCCTTGTCATTCCAAACTTTAAAAAGAAGGGCCAAAACCAGGGAACTTTGTGTAAATTACAGCAGTGTTCATAGGTGAAAGGGGACATATGCAGAAGGGATATCAGCAGATCCAATAGTGCCCTGTTTTCATGGGAAGATGTGCTCAGAGCAATCTCAGCCAAGCTTTCTTAACCTGGTAGGCATAAGAGGAGATGCATAATTCTTATGCGGGACCTTCCTCAAAAAGTTGATGGCCTTTCAGTGTGAAATGTCACACAGGATTTATCTTTATGCCCTTTGAATGTTTTGTGGAGGCTTTATTTAGTTTCCCTTCATATTTTTTAATAGGAAGCCTTTGAAGTTGGGTTGTGGCTGAAATATCTTGTTGGCAGCCTGACCATTCATTGTTGACTCCGATCTTTCTTTTTTTTTTTATTTTGCATCTATAAAAAAATCTGGAAGGGGGTGTGTTCAGAGAAACTATGAAGCAATGTATATTTCTGGAAAAGGGAAATAAACTTGCAATTATTCTCAGCCATTATTTGTCACGTGCAAATGTTAACATGCTAATGGCTGCAGATGGTTTACACAAAAAATATGTACGAACTGAAAGCCCTCTTCATTGGGAGCTGTGATTTTCTGTCATACATTGTACTAGAACGGAAAAGGGTTTTTTGGGTTTTTTTTCTGCCTGCAGCTATGTATTACCCTTATTTGCTGTTGCTAGCACAGACCCTGTTAATATGCATCTGGCAATGGTTAAAATTTTCTCCCTCAGTGACTTCACATTTGTCCATCTATATCAAGGATTCTCGTAAGTTCAGAAAGGAAAGGACATCAGTGTGCTGAAGTCTTTGGTGGAGAGCATTGCAGTTAGAAAGGCAGATGTGAAGGAGGCAGAGTTAAGGTTGTGGTCTAATATTTTTGTACTCTATTAATATTCAGAATCCGCTTTTCTGTTAAAACATACTTGTGTGTGCATAGGCTTATTGTGCAGCTGTGCATGTGTGTGATTGTAGGGCACAGTGATTGCTTAATACTGTGGAATAGTAAAACAACCCTATAATATGCCTGTGTATTTTTTATTCATCAAAACCAGTACAAACATTTGTAAAGTGTTGCTTTGAATTACAGTTCATACACTAAAAATAAGAGGTTGCATTCGGTATAAGTTGGTTAAAACAACTCAACGTGAAGAAGGAAGGATGAGAGGGTAGAACAGAAATTGGAGTTCAGCACTCCCAATGTATGGTGAGTGATCTGAAAAGATTTCTGTGGACTGGTTTGGTCTTCACATTAGTCAGATTCCACACAGATGTAGCAAACAAATCAGTGTGCACAGTTGAAGTTGAGTAACTATGCTTATGGTTTGCTTTTGTTACTGTTTTTGATTTTGGTTTGTTTTTTCTTGTCACAACAACAGGCATCTTCTGCATCTTATTCCTCAGTATTTTCATATGGCCTGTGAGCACCTCCTGTAGATACCATGGAAGTTGCGAGAAGCTGGAAAAGGCTCTAGGCAAACCCCAGATTGCAGTTAACTTTTCTCTGTGTCTTCTTTAGATGCTGATATCTAAGTACGGTCAGCTTGTTCAAAGCCGTGGTTTTCTTGTATCGGTCTTTTCAGGCCTTTGTAGAGACACCCGTAGTGTCTGCAGTACTTGATTTTGTGTTATAAAATGGGTGTGTTGCTTCTGACGAGAAGACTGTAATAGTAGGAAGGCAATTTGGCTTGATAGTCAACTGTCTGGCTAAAACTAGTCATGAGAGAGCAGTATGCAGCCGGCTAAAACTGCCTGAATGCTCGTATACTTTAGGGGAAGAAGCACTTTTGAAGAATAAGCCTTTTTTGGTTTGGCAGAATGATTTTATCAGAGCACCGGAGAAGAGGGAGGATAATGGGATGAAAGGAAGTAATCTAACTGCTCTGGAATAGCCCAGCTGCTACAATTTTGCATCTGATTATGTATTTTAAACCAAGAGATTTTACAGTTTTCTTTGAGACAATAACAGTTTATACAGAAGGCTAGCACTTACTTCGTCTTTCTCCTACTCTACAGGTGCCTGGCACACTGAAGCTGTTGATCTGTGTAGGATTTGTGCTGTGGGCCATTTACTGAAGATGTGAAGCAACATTGAGTCTGATATTGGAATTACTGACGGACGGGAGGAAACCTTGGTCCTTGTGATGCACATGGACATGCTGAATTATAAGTAATTCTAGCATCTTTTCCCTTCCCCTCCCTTCCCCTCACTTAGCTATCTCAGGGTTCATAGAGATTTCAATGGTTTATGTGCCTGTAAGTTTGGAACGAAAGTGACCAAAAATGGGGGACCAGCAATTGTATAAAAGTAACCATACTGCCAACAGCAATGAGAACTTGTACTACCAACAACACCAAATGAACTCCCTTCCATCTCTAAATCATAGCTATGGGACATCTGTTATGGATGCTCCCCAGGCGTCCCCTCTCTCCCCCCAGTTTCCCCAAGATTCAAGAGACAGTATACCTCTGCCTGTAGGTTCAAAAGGTCTTGGGTCAATGGATGCATCTAGACAAACCGGTTGGACACATTCTGGCTCAGGAAACCACGTTCCAGTGAGGAACAATTTGAGTAATCAAAGCGCGATGTGGAGTCCCCTCGGGCAGGGGGAGTCCCACGACGGATACCAATATTCTTACTCTCAACCCAGTGAAAGTCGATCGCAAAAAATTACCAGTGGCGTCCTGCATAAATTGGACTCCTTTACACAAGTATTTGCTAACCAAAATCTGAGAATTCAAGTCAACAACATGGCTCAGGTTTTGCACACCGAGTCTTCGATGGCGGATAATTCTGGTGACAGCGCGCTCAGGCAGCTGCTGTCCCAGAAGCCGACGGTTGAGCAACAGCCTGTAACTTCCAGCGTGCAAAGATACCAACCACTGCCACAGCCAACGCACCAGAATTTTGCAAGCACGCAGCAAAAGCAACAAATGCAAGTCATGCAGCACCAACAGTTGTACTATGACTACCAGCAACATTTATCGCAGATGCAGATGCACTCGGTGTTTCAGCAAGGACAGACTCATGTTCCACAAATGCAGTCCCAGCAGCTCTTACCGCAGCAGATGCAGCACCTGCAGCAGGCTCAGTACTATGCTCAGCCCCAGCAGGGACACCAGCGGCTCTCGATACAGGAGATCCAGCAGCAGCAGCAACAGCCGCCTCGGCAACAGCAGCAGCGGCAGTGTCCCATGCAAATAGCTCAGTATTACCAAACGCAGCCCGTCGTGCCGCAGTTACAGCAACAGCAGCAACAGATGCAGTTGCCGCTTCCTCCGTACCACAGGGAACCCGACCCAAAGACTATGCACGAACCGCACGAGTACTCTCAGGATGCAAGTCATCCTGTGCAGCTTATCCAGTTGGGAGCGGTGCCTCAGTATTGCTACCAAGATCCCCATGAACAGTACAGGCACTTGTACCCGCAGAGTTTACTGCAGCAGCAAGATCAGCAGAAGCAATACCCGAGCGAGAGCAGAGCGCCTTCGCTCAACTCCCATGTTGGCCTCACTCCACCAGAGACTGCAGAGGACCCCGCACGGCAGGAGATCAGTTCTGTGGGTAACGCTGCCCCTCATCGAACTCTTTTGCCACCCTCGGGAGTTCATCTGAACAACAAAAGCTCGCAACAAGACTCTCCCAGCACCGCGTGGCCCCAGGTAGGTAGTATTTTAGATCCCTTGTCAGCCAGACTTGTTTTACAGAGGAGTAGCAAGGTGTGGAAATGAACCGGTCTCAGGAGAGCCTGCAGGTTAGGATGTAAGTGGTGGGCGACACTGGGATGTTTTGGGGAACTGTGTTAAACAGACTTGTGCCTACGTTGCTGGGTTGGCGTCGGGCCAGGCCGGCGGCAGCACAGAGCTGCTGCTGCCCTCATGAGAGGCTTCGGGAAGTTCTGCCTCAGTTTCTGGTGAGGAGGGACCCAGCTACAGCAAAGTGCTCTTGCTACTTTTTCAACATCCGAGGGTTCGATTGTTGCAAGTTAGTCAACTCCCGGTTTCCAAACCTAGTAGTTCTGAGTCAGAGCAGACTTCAGTCAGCAGGTGAGCATAAGAAAACTTGCACTAGCTATGCTCACAGAGGCACTGATTTGTCAGAGACTTTTAAGGCTCAATTCTTTTAATATTAGTAAAATCATATGCAAAATGCAAATGTAATACTGCGAGGACATTCATTTATGTATTAATATTTCCTGAAAATTTATTTTCTCTTTTTCCCCCCTCCTCCTTTGAAAGCAGGCACAACTGTCGGATGGCAGACTGCAGCCGCTGTCCCCAGAACAAAGGTATTTTTATAAGATTTTGTGTGTGTGTGTTTTTAATATGAGAAATACAAATGAGTGCTACAGTGTAGAGAGGGGAGTGTACTCTGGGTAGGTAATAGTTGTTGCTCTTGTGGCAACATCTTTAATTCCGTGCTTTGTGAATTTAACTTTGTGTGATTTCCACTCTCCCTGCCCCCCAGTAATAAAATAAAATAAATGCTTTGTCTTTTGGGGCAGGGAGAGGGGAAAAAAGAAACAAAGAAGAGGCAAAAGTGGAGGAGCAGTTTACTATCAGTGTTGCATTCGTAAGAGAAGAGATACGTGTGGTTTGGATTTGTAGCTGTGGCAGCAGGGATCTTCTGCGAGTTCTTAAGGTCTCGCCTCTGAAGGGCTCAAGTGTCCTCCAGCACAGATGTCTACTATAAGCAGGCACTGGAACAGGTTGCCCAGAGAGGTGGTAAAAGCCCCGTACTTGGAAACATTCAAGGTCGGATTGGACAGGGCTCTGAGCAACTGATCTAGTTAAAGGTGTCCCTGCTCACTTGCGGGGGGATTGGACTAGATGACTTTTAAAGGTCCCTTCCATCCCAGAACAATCCATCGTTTTATGAAGTAGGGGCATTGTGTCCAAGTACTTGTTAACTTCTGTCGTGAGTGGAGAAATGTAGGTCTGTCATAATAGATCTTGTGGGTTTTCCGACTTTTCCATACTGAGGGCCATGTTTTGATGAGTGTGTTCTACTCAAAACTTTCCTTCTCCTCATCTTGGGAGTGGCTGATCTAGATTATGCCCATATATTCCAAAGCACTCACCCTGTGCTTACTTGTGGCTTCATAACCGTCTAGCTGTAAAATTTTATTGACTTCCTTGACTAAAAAGCTTCCTCTGCAACCAAGGGAACATGCCAAACTAATGTCTCTTCTTCTGTTCCATGCTAAAAAAAATGAAAATAAAAGTAGTGGCCAGAACAGAGAAACACTTCCTGAGAGAACTGATGCGAAGAACAAGCTAATGTGTTCAATATGCTTGAAGGAGTTTAAGAGTTTGCCGGCTCTAAATGGTCACATGAGGTCACACGGAGGAGTAAGAGCATCTCCTAACTTCAAACAGGTAACAGTCCGTTTTACTTCAGTATTTGGCACACTCCTTTCCATGTTGACGTTTGCTCGCTTTGCCATGCTTTGCTTTGCTGTTAAAACTTGTTCTTCTCAGCACCGTTCTGTTCTGTCGTACCCTGTGTAAGTAGAAATGCACTTAGTTCTGTGAGTTTCTTAGGCCCAAAGTCTTGCTTTGAGGTCAGAGGCAGTGGTGGAGGACAGAACAGTGTTTGTCCCTGACTGTTTCCCTGCACATGACAAAAACACCCTACAAAGTTGTGTCAGGGAGCGTCTAAATTTTTTTCCCCCTCATGTTTGTTTATTATATTAGAAATACCAGGAACATCAAGTCTTCCTTATTTTCATTTGGACTACTTGGATGACTAAGGGATGTTTATTGGAAGCCTTCCCAGGCTTTAATTGAAGGAGCAGGATTGTTGAATCTTTGACAGCTTTTCTCTCAAGTGTTTTAGTTCTATAGGTATCAACAAATAGCAAACCAAAAGTGTGGGTTTGAATTGTTCTGCATAAAAATAGCTTGCCCTGTCAGTTAGTCTTTCTCTGTCCTGATATTTTAGAAATTCTGTCCTAACAGGGCATACCACAGGAAGGCAAAGAGCTACAGGAGTTACGCCATCTGTGTCTTTGTTTTTAGGTGGGTGATGGAGAGTTCTGTCTTTATAGTGATCAAAAGAGCACGTGTTTATCTCCCCTCCTGCAAGTTACCTTGTAAAAATACTTATTGTGGTTATTTATCACAGAGTCTGAACCCTACGTAGGAGCCATAAGTAATCTGCCAACCTCATTCAAGGCAAACAGAGTCCAAGAAGCGACGCTCTTGTGTGTTTTGTAACCCTGGCCGCTTCTTTTCAGCCACGGTGCATACGTTGCGTAGCGTATCGATCCAGCAGTAGCCCTCCCTCGCTTGGGCTGAAAGCCTTTAATTGTCTGTACAGGATGAAGGAGAGAAACCACCACAGCAGCCGCTGCCTAAAGAGGTGGATAGCCTCGCGCCCATCGTCATGCCAGTGTCTGTCCCTGTCAAGCTTCTGTCACCTGAGCCCGGCACGCAGCCCTCTGCCAGCGCTGCCACAGTCAAAGACAAGCCTGCCAACTCTGTGTCAGATGACGAGATGCCCGTTCTCGTGAAGATGACTTACTCTCCACCGTGCAGCCCAAAAGTGGCCAACCCCTGCTCATCCTCTGTGAGTGCTGCGTTTCTTGCCACTAACTGTGCTGTGCTTGGTAAATCCCTTTGCTTATAGTGTTGCTCCTTTCTCAAACGTCTGTATTTCAGAATATTGTCCAGAATCTTAATGATGCCTAATAAACAAAAAAGGCCTATAGCATCGTAGCATTTCTTCTTCAGTCATTTGAAAATACTAATTTTCCTTTTGCTGAGGAATCAAGACCTCGGTTGAAAAGAAGTCATTTGAAATTGGAATGTGATATTCTTTTATCCCACTAGAACAAAGGGATTTAGTATCTTTACTGTTTTTTGGGTTTTTTTCCCTTTTCAGGCTGCTTTGTTTTTTATGTCGTTGCTTAAATTCAGCAGTTTTATTTCTTCCTGTTTTTTAAAGTCAGATATATGTGCTTTGCATTTCAGCCAAAGATAAGAGGGCACTGTGCAGTGTTTACAGTGTGTGCTCTAAGCCAGTATGAAGCCAGCCAGCTCAATTTTGCAGTGAAGTAGTTTTTCGCTTTCTCTCTATATGCATCAGATCTAAAGGTTAATCACTGGGTATTCTGATACAGGAAAGGTAGATATGTTTAGTGCTTTCATTTCTCTCATAAAACTGAAATTGTCAGGCAGCACAAGGAGCTGGTGAATACTTGAATGAAACGTGAGAATGCTCTTTATTGTTTTCCCGAAAGTCCTGGAGAAAGCAGTATTTATTTTATGTTCTCATTTAGAAATAGACGGTGCCCGTTCGTTCAAATCCGGGCTTGCAGACTATGCTACGCTAAGAGATTATGGGGCAGTATAAGTACTGTATAGTGTTATCTGTGTAACGCAGATAAATACTCCTGTGATTTTTTTTTTTTCTTCCTTCTCCCCGTGAGGCTGATGGCCAAATGAGGAGACAGCATAGACCATTGTGGGCAACTCCCTTGTAATATTCACATATTTATCACGCTTCTCCCAACTCTTTACTCAGACATACACACTAATTTTTAATACATGTAAAATCTTGTACTCTCTTCCTTTCAGACAGATGTTTTGCACATAAACTTCCACTTTACTGTGGAAGCCAGCATCTCACAATACTTGGATTGTAACTCAGCGGTACAATTTTTCTTTTCTATTTCTAGTTTCTGGAGATAAAAGGGACAGTCTTGTCTGAATCCTTGAGCTCTGAGTGGGAGATCTTCTCTAGAGACATTAGAGTAGGTGGCTTGGGCTTGTGTATTTCTGCAACGTATATAAAGTGACTGTGATTAAATCTGCCAGTGTTAGGCTAAATGCGCATTCATTCACTCAAAATTATGCCTGCAGTCTTTGTTACTGCCCAAGCAAACTAAACTTGCGCAGTTTCCTCTCTGTATCCTCTCTTTTATGTAAGCAGTAGCATTGGAAATGTTCAAAGATCAAAAGATCTACAGTTCCCTCATCTTCTGTTAAGAGATTGTGCCATTGGAGACTTTTTTTAATGCCAAAGGACTGGAGCTGTGTTACATTTATTTATACTGTGCTTTGAGCTGTCCAGAAAAGCTCCTGTAAAGCTCATGGAATTGGTAGTATCAAATAGCATAAGGAAACTAAATATTCAGCAAGGCTACAGGACATTGGGCTGAAGCTAGCAGTCAAGTGAGGTCCGTCAGGATCTACCCAGAGAGTGGATCTATCAAGGTGCGGCAGCAGAGTCCGCGAGGATGCATGTGGATAATGGGAATCAGTTCCTGGAGCTTCGGAAAAGTGTTGAGGTGATTCTGCATTGAGAGCCTGCAGACATCATGATCTCCTTGAATGTTCAACGGATGAAAGTAGCGTTGGCATATCCACACCGGGGCTAAGGTCTGCTGTGAGTGAGGCAGCGTAGGAAACGGAGGTGTGTGAGACTTCTGTGATGTTGTCTTGGTTAGTTAGTTTACTTTACACTAGTGAGAAAGGAGTACCAGCTCTTCCACATTTAAAGAGCAGAACAAGGTGAGCCCTTGATCAAGGACTTAGATCTGGCCTTCTGGGGTTTTTTTTAGCTTTTTGGGTTTTGTTTTTTTTAGATTGCGTTCAGGGTTTTTTTTCCCCTTTCTCCTTTTTGAACACTAAATGTTCACCATTGTGATGGGCTCTGTCTGTGGTTACAGGTACCCCTCATCCTTTCACTCTTCTGGATGTCCCTTATGAACAAAATTCTCTGTAAAACTGTATTTTTTTTTCTTATGAAAGGAAAACTCTTCCAAAAACTTTTTTCTCTTTGAGACAAAAATGTCAACAGCTGTTGGAGAGGATACAGTCATGATCTAACAGAGAGGACAGGACCTCTGTAATCAAAAACATTTCCACAAGCTGGAACATATTAACATAAGGGATAAAGGGTGACAGTGCTAATGCTCCTTTAACATGATTTTTATTGGGTGAATGTCATTCTCAAGAACCACCCATGGTGTGAAGATGTATGTTGTCTAAACATACATTGTAGTAATTTACTTCATGTAATAGTAGAATTTAGTGGATGATGCAGACATTCTGGAGTAGCCCTGTCTGTCAAAAATTTTCTTCGGCGCTCCCAAGTTTATCCTAAGAATGATCTACAATCTGAACACCTGAAAGCAGTATATTTAATAGTGTGTTCATCTGCCAGCTTCTGTGTGTTCTTAAAGCGCGACTTGAGAAACTGTTTCTTCCCACCTCATCCCTACCTCTCAGAAATCCAGATTCCATGTTTGCACAAATTCTGCTTCTGTGGACACTAGTGATTTATTGTTAAGTGATTTTTAACATTCAAAATCTAGATTTCTAGGCATGCTACAGTGTGTGAATTCCCCAGATGGTCATCTACTCCCCTTTTTCTTCCAAGGAAAGAGGAGAGTTAAGTTCAAGATTTGTTGCAGCTGGACTGTACTCAAGCTGATGGGAATGCAGTGATAAGAGGCAAAGAATTTGAATTTATTACATTTTTCTTCCTTTCCTGCTGCTGAGTACTGCAGTAATTCCACTGAGCTCATGTGCCCATCCTAGTCAAACAAAATAAATGTATTGGAAAACATCTCATATAAAGTTTCTAATAAACTGTGACTGGGTAATGAAGTAACTCCAACAGCCTGTGTCTGTTCAGTGCAAAGTGCCCAGGGTGTTCAGGTGTGGTTGAAGAAGGGTGTAGGAGGCTCAGGGCTGAGGGCAGCCTCTCCATGTCTATGCCTGTGGCTCAACCTGACCTTGACCCAGAGAGCTTGCTGAGGAAGGTGAGGATAATTTCTCCTTTTTTTTTTTTTTTTTTTTTTTTTGGTCAGTCCCCTGAGGTTTCTGTGTAGCACCAAATGCTGTACTGACCAGGCTTCTTATGGTGGTACCTGAATAACTGCCTAGTAGTAGCAGCTGTTCTGTGGCTGTTGGCCCAAGCTGTAGGGGATTGTGTGCAAACCATATTTAAGTGTGCTTAAGTACTAAAGACTGTGTGTTTTCATTTAGGAACTTTGCAAAAAACCTCATCAAAGTGCTGTGAAATTGGAAGAAAACTTCAAACCGTTGCAGGACAAGAAGAAGTATCGGCACAGACCTGAACCTCTCTTCATACCTCCTCCTTCCTTCAACTTCAGCATGTCCCACTCTGGCGCCACCCTGTACCAGAGTCAGCTTCGCTCGCCCCGTGTCCTCGGAGACCATCTGCTAGATCGGACGCATGAGCTGCCCCCCTACACTCCACCACCGATGCTTAGTCCAGTTCGGCAAGGGTCTGGCCTCTTCAGCAGTGTTATCACATCATCTCATAGCACCTCGCATACTCAGCTGCCACTTACTCCACTGACACCTACTCCACGGGTGCTCCTCTGTCGGTCTAGTAAGTAATTACATTTAGAGAGTGGCAAATGTTACTGTCTTCTCTTGTGTTGTTACCACATTGATGATTTTTGTGTGCTCACGTGCATGGCTGTTTCTGCTACTTGACAGGAAAAGTCCATCTTTATCAGGGTTTTTGAATTGGTGTTAAAAGCGTAAAGTGAATAGAGGAGCCTAACCAACAAGTAAGGCTGGGATCTTTCAGTGTGGTCTGCCTCAAGAAAGGACCAGCGTGCCTTTTGTTACATCTGGGCCTTCTAAAGTGGAGGGAAAAGATCTTATTTGAGACGTGAGGTTCGCTTTAAGTATTTTATTAAGTGCTTCACAAGAAGAGGTGTGTCTAATCATACATGATCAGGGCAGTAGAAACCTCTGCAAGTTAGGACATCTCTGTTACCTGTAACCATTTAGACTGTTTCTGTCTGATGAAGGGTAATTTTTACCTAATAGACTGGAGTGACATCAACATTAATAGGAATGCAGCCCAAGAGGTAGAGGTTCAGGAGTTACCGAAATCCTGTTTTAAACTTGAACTCCAATCTCTTTTTCAGATAGTATTGATGGAAGTGTCATCCCGGTGACGCCTGGGCCTGGAGAACAGACTGTTGAACCGTAAGAAAAACAATCCTGTTTCTGTCACTGCTTTTATAGACTAAATTCAGCCTAGAGCATGAGGCCTGGGCGGGTAGTGTTTGACTTACCTGAAGTCATGTTGGACTGGATGCATTTAAGGTTGCTCTGGGAAGAAGGCTGTGAGAAAAACATCCTGATCCAATACTCTTGCTTTTATGTGTGCGTATATATATATATATATATATATATAAAAAATTGTGGAGCTCTGGAGAGGTATTACATGGTAGGTTCCCCAGAGCAGACTACAAACAGGATTGTCCATCAGCAGTAATGTCTCTTTCTGCACTCTGAAGGGTGCCGTTCTCTGTGAAACAGAAAGTTCCTGTTTCCAGCATCTAGCCTCATGGCTTGTCACCGTGCACGTAGGCTAGCCTGGGTTGTCCAGAAGGTATGATGTCTCAGTATAGCTTAATTTCTGTATTGAATTTCCCCCCCCCCCCCAAGGGACTGGTTCTCTCTAATATTCAAAATACTTATCCCACTGAGAGTAAAGGATTGCGTAAAGCAATCTGACACAATTTCCTGCCACTCCAGCATAATAAAAGTTTTGCTGGAAACAAAGTGAACATTAATGTGTGACTTCTGGTTTGGTTGGGTTTGTTTTTTTTTTTCTTTTAGTTGCAAAAGTGAATACTTACTTATTTACTTACTTGATTGATTGATTGATTGATTGATTTGTTTCTATAGACGAATCAATATCGGGCCCAGGTTCCAGGCTGATATTCCTGAGCTGCAGGACAGATTGTTAATGGAGAAAGATGTGCACAAGGCTACTTTGGTTTGGAAACCGTGGCCAGAACTGGAGAACAAAGTCTTCCAACAAAGAGGTAAAATGACTTACTGATTTAGAAGTTCACGTGTCATCCTGTGCCTGTTTAAGCTGGGTTCTCATGTGCACGGTGTACAAAACATTCAAGGGAGTATTAATTACTGAGAATGCAGAGCAAGAGACCTCAACTGCATGTTGCAGAGTAACAGCATTTTATAGCAGCACTTAAAGTGAAACCTGGATGAACTGCTTTCTGGCAGGCAAGGAGGAAAAGGTGATTGCTGGACAGTGGTGGATTTCTTTTGGATACTGAACCACCCTTGTGAGGGCAAAGATCGCAGATGAGAGGCGGCTGATGGCTCCTGGGCCTGTCCCGTGACCATAACTGAGAGGAAGAGTGGTGGGTTCAGTGGCTTCTACCAGTCCTGAGCGGAGAAACCCAGGATTTGGGGATTATTAAAAACACAACAAACCCTGCCCCCCTCCCTGTGTGTCCCTGTGTGGGCTTCCAGCATGGTTCGTTTCTCTGGCTGGAGCCTGCTTGGCACAGCAGCATCACTTGCCTGTGCAAGTAGCTGCCTCACAGGCAGATCTCTGCCTCTGGCCCTGCAGTAGCCTGTCCCATCCCAAGGATGCGCTCTGCAAATCCCATCGCATCCCTCCTCGGAGGCTGATCCTAAAACCAGGAGATGGAGGTGCTGGGGAAAAGAGAGTATGGAAGCTGCTGCCCTGAAATACATTGTCTGAGTGGCATTATAGAATCCTTGGCTCTGGGTGTTTGACTGACAGTTACTGTATCAGCAGTAAAATGTTGACTTATTTCTGACAGTGGAAGACCTTTTAAATATGAGCTGTTCGAGTGTGTTACCTGGCGGAGGAACTAACTCAGAATATGCTTTGCACTCTCTCTTTGAAGCAAAAGGAGATATTATGGTAAGATAAGAAGCTGGAAGGGGAGATATGATCCTCTTCTGGAGATAAATTAGCATGCTTTATTAAATGGGTTTAGATATGGTTATTTAAAAAAAGAGATTTCTGATTGATTCACAGTGATGCTTTAAACATCCTGTAACATTTTTGGGGAATGACTTTTCCCTTTCATTCTTTAATAAATTTAAATTTCAAAGCAGTGTCTCTCTGAAGGCTTACTGTGTATTTCATATAGATAAGATTACTTAGTTTATAGCCTTGGGGCTTTGAATGTCTCCCAGTGCTTGCTCCAGCCCTGATATTTCACAAGCTTTATATTTGGTCACAGAGAGCTTAGTCCTCTTCTAGCCCTTATAAAACCTTTTTTTTTGTAGCAGCAATCACATCTTCTTATTTGTTCAGAACTGTGAGGTAATTGCACACAGTTCTCGTATAAATAATGCATTTCAAATATTTGCATTAGTTTAATGATGGGAATGTTATTAACTAGGGCAAGCCAGCCATTTTGCCCGGTGTTAGGGAAAGACAAGGCCCTGCACCAGTTCCTGGAAAGCCAATTTAAAACAAAATGCAAGAGAACACAGGGCTGAAATGATCTTGCAGGATGGTCCGATACATTGGGTTTTAGCTTGTGTCCTAGTTTCCTTAGGCTCTGTTAGCTGTATCTGAGGGGTCTGAGAGAGGTGACTGAACTTACTGTCAGGATGTGAAATCTGCCATACAGGGGGTTCTGCATTGTCAGGGGAAAAATTTTAGGGATCCGCAAATCACCTGTCTCCCTGATCCAAAGGAGGTTTAACTATACTTGCTGTCGTTCCTGACAAATGTTGACCTAAACAGGTATTCTAAAAGACTTCATGCTATAAATATTAATGTTGTCAAACCGACCATTATGTATTAATTAACACTATCAAATCAAACACGATAAACATATTTGTATGTGGCAAGCAGAAGGGAGGGAAGAGCTGGAAGTTGCTAAGTAGTAGCCACGTTTGTGCTAATTAAGGCAGGACAGGTGTGCATTAGGTACTGTTCTACAAGGTACAGTGTTAATGGGCCTTGGAGTAATTTGATGTGATTTTGTGTGACAGAAAAGAAAAAGAGAGAAAATGAATTCATATTCTCATACCAAATAGTCTTCTAAATGCAGTTGCGTGCAGCAGCTGACTGCATTTGCTAATTCTGCTTTTCCCTGCTTTTTCGTTTAGGTTGCTCTTGAGAAGCTGCTGTTGAGAAAGCCAGTGAGATTGAAGTGTCACCCCTTGGCAAATTACCACTACGCTGGTAGGTTTCTTTGCGATTTCTGTGTCTGATGGTTTACAGAGTCCAAGGCTGGCATCCTAGGCTGGAGTGTGGGATCACGCTACACTCTCTGCTGTCTGTGCAGGGATGGCAGCATCTGATAGGTGGCATGGACAGTACCAGTACTTCTGGAGCCTTTTGTTCTAAGTTAGGCAGTTTTTACCTGACTGGTGATAAACAGAAACTGTATCCATGTTGCTGTGTAGGGTTCTGCAGATTTAGAAATACCTTGAGTAATTATTTTTTTTTTCCTCCTCAACTGAAATTTAGTTTGTTCATCTTTTAAAACTGCTGCTGTTCATAGATTACAATTTTCTAGCAGTAAGGTCTTCATTTTCTGGTATGTAAATGTCTGCTCTCTTGCCTTCCTTTTCTGAGGTCATGGTGCATGATAAATGAGTACAATAATCACAAGCACGCTTCCAAAGAGGCAGTGCTGTAACTCTCTCTGGGTGTCATAGTACTGAATGCAGAACCTCTCTTTGCATGGATCTGCCCAAAAAGAAGCAGGTCTGCAATGGTGACTTCTGTAACAAATACAGGAGGAGCTGTGTTTCGGTGATGAAGTGCCCTGTGAAATATACAAGGTAGTGTTAAGCCATTGGACTTAGGTTATGTCACCTAAGCATAGGTGATAAATATCTCTTCTCTGCAGCCCTCCCTGTTACTGCTTAATGCTTTTGTAGCAGCTAATAACTCCCTGGACACACAGAATAGGATTTTTTACATAAGAGGTTAAGACTTTATCTCCAGTTTAGGCTCAATAGGAAACAAGCCAAGAATCTTCTGGTGGCCAGTCAGTCACGATGTCTAGGGTCATAGACGCATTTCCAGTTACAGTCATTGTGTGGCTTAAGTACAGAAGCAAGCGACTTCCTGGCTGTAGCAACTCACTGGGAAGACTCCCAAGTAACAAGGACTCTTTTGTAAATCAACTCCTTAACCCTTCGGCCTGAGAACGAGAACAGAAACGTGTTTGAGGGCAGCTGATAACGAGAGTGAATAAATGTGAAGATCAGGTTTTGAGTCTTGGCTGGGGGAGATGCCCAGTGCTTTTGATAACAGTTCTGTTACAGTCCAAAGGGTGGACATGGGGGTAGGTGGAGAAGAGCATCAGCAACCAGGGTCTCTTGTTGACACCAAATCATGTGTGTGAGCCAGTCAGATGAGATATCCCAGCAGCCTCATCCTTGGTGAGCAAACTAATTAGCAGAACAGATAAGAAATTTCTGCCTGTGTGGCAAAGGAGGAAGAACAGTCTTTACTGAGGCAACTTCACAGTAGTTTCAGAAAATATTTTATTGTGATGCAGGGAGCAAGTAGGAGAGACTGTTTTGTTTAGTCTTTCATGTGAAATCACACTAATCCTTGTTAACTAATGCTGAGACCTGTGGACATCAGTGTATCCCTATTTCTTAAGCAGTAAACAAAGTTTGATTCCGTGTATTGCAGCATGAAATGAAATCTCACCAGTCTGGATTTAAGTACCATAAAACAACAAGAGGAAGCGTTACTTACTAATGCTCTTGAATGCAACATGTGATTGCAAATATTGACAGCCACGCTGTAGCATCATGCAGCAGCTCTTGAATAATAGTTCATTTGTGGTTGATAGTCAGCTACTCAAGGCATACGGAGGCTTCATACAATCTAGTGCATGAATAGCTTAATGTAACTTCAAGTGACATTTGTTTGGCTTAACAATTTGGGTTTTCTGCTCCATACTCAAAATCACAGCTCTTGGGCACTGCCACGCTTAAAGGTGCCATAGACCAAATGGCGCATCACTGACTCGTGAGAATTAACCGGTATCACGAACAATAAATATCCAAACTCTAATCTTAGCCTTCTGATGAGGGTACAGACAAAGAGCTCACCTTTGGAATCTGCTGACTTGTGAGGGAAGAAAGTTGTAAATCTTGAGGCTTTTCTGTTACTTGCCAGGAGAGCTGGGCACACTGTTTGGAAGAATACCCTAATCTCTCCATCTTTGCCATCTGTCAGGATGGTGTTTAGGGAAGAGGGAACACGTATCTTAATACAAGAGAGATGCCATTGCGAACGCTTGAATTGCTTTAATTTAATGATGGAATTTCTTAGGTCTAAAGTTTTGCTGCAGTGAGAATTGCAGGAGAGATGGTCTCTGGAATAATGTGCTTCAGGCAGTCTGGAAACTTAAGCATACTGGGATAGGGTATGGATCAGACCCAGCATATACCATATGCAATGGATTTGAGCCACTTTTCAGGGAGGCTCCCTGGGTGTAGGTGTAGCCCCCATGAAACCCATGGGCTGGGTCCAAAGTCCCCAAATTTGTAGAAGATACTTAGTGTCAGTTAATGAGCACAAACCAATATGGCAGGTAATACAAAATGTAGAAGGATTGTCTAAACATCAAGATCAGCCTTAAAATTCTATCTGAATTCCAAAGTCCAAAATTCTTTCTTGCTGCATTGCAGATCTCTCTCTGTACACGTTCTCTATATCTCCCTCAAGCTAACAAGAGCAAAAGCGGTTTCCCAGCAACCAGAGTTAAAAACAGCTTTTCTTCTGTTTCTTTTCCTACACAGGATTTATTCTATTAATTAGGTTACTTCCAATTAACCTGCATAATCTTATAAGGGTCTCCGTTAATACCACAGCTATTGGAGAAGCTCTGTAAGGTCTGAATCCTCTATAGGTGTGGAACAAAATTAGTTCGTCAAAGTGTTTATTATTATTACTACTATGATATTATTTTTTTTGCAGGAGGGTGGAGTAGAGACAGGAAAGCATGACTGGAGAGGCTTGCCGAAATCTAAAAATCTCTTTGTTGTGTTGTCATGCTTTTTCAGGTTATATTTTGACATAGTAGAGCAATCCCCTGGACTGAATCAGTTCATTTACCCCTGCCCAAAGGGAGAACAAATGCAAATGACTGGCAAGTTGTGTAAGAAGGGAATGACGCTGGTTCAGGGTGGGAAAGACGGCAAGGCAGTGTCAGCAAAAAGATTCTTTGGGTGATAACAGAATAAATAAAACTCGTGGCTTGAAGCCAATGCATTTCTCTGATGCTTGGGAGAGCTTTTCTGTAAATCTCTGTGGAAATAACTAACGCATGCTTATATCTAGTATTGGAAAAGCCTGCAGTAAACAGTTTGCAGAAAAGTTAATTTTGTAGTTTTCATCATATGAAGCAGTGGTGACATAACTGCTCTAAGCTGGTGAGCCTGTGAATCGACACTGAAAAGCAAAACATTTGCAGTTAATAAAAAAGCCTATATATTGTAGACTTCAATACCATGCATGATGCCAAGCCCAAGTTAATTGAATTCAATGCAGTGGCAAGCAGTTCTATGGAGAACGGTAACACTGACAGGAATATTAGGGATTTCTTTTGATAAAAGTATTAGATGTTTGGGAAGCTCCCAAGCAGACTGAAGTGGAAATCTTCTCATAGTGTAAGTTATTTTGTGCTTTATGGCTTCTTGCATATCCTCCCTTTAGTGCATGTAATGCTGCCCAGGACACTGCTTTGATGCAGTAGAGCAGTCCTGTGTTTCTTCTGTTTGACTAACACTGAGGAAGCAAAATTAATTTCAACTTAAGTGCCGATTTCACATTTTCATGGGCAGTTAGGCTCATGAAGCAAACGCAGAATAACAGTATCTGAAAGTTTTATACACAGCTCCCACTAAATGATCAGAAAGCACTTTGTGCCTATTGCACATTCCTACAGTCTTTACTTGTGACCTCTGTCACAGAGGATTTAAATGTCTTAAGTCATGTAAGTGAAGAGCTGCAAAAGGACTTTGTAAGAGTTATTGTCTGGAGAACAAAATGATAGCTGGACTTCCATGTAGTTGAATGTGAAGTGGCATATATGGGAATTAGTAATACAAGCTTTGCATATAAGATTATGAACTCTGTGGTGACGCTTCTCAATTTATATCTTGGGATTATAGTGCTAGTTCTGTGAAAGCATTGGCTCTGTATTTACAACAGCCAAAAGAAAAAAGCAAGTCAAATGTTAAGAGGATAGATAACATGGTGGTGCCACTGCACAAGTCCATGGTTTGCTTCTATGTTGACTCTTACGTGCCCTTCTGGCCCCTTCATCTCTATAGGAATGTTTTTTAGTAGTGGACAAGGTTCAGAGAGGGACAGCAGTAACGACCAAAGGTGTGGGAGTGGCAGAAAGGACATGCAATCCTGATCAGCATGGAGATGATGGGCAAGATTGGGTTCACTTTCTCTTCCACTTGATGAGCGAAAGGGCATCCAGTGAAGCTACTAGGAGCCAGAAAACAAAGGAAAGGAGGTGGTTCTTGATGTGGAGGGTCTACTGATCTGTGAAACAACTCAGCAAAGGATGTTTTGAGTGCAAGAAGTTTAACTGGTTGAAAGGCAGAGTGGGTCTGCACTTAGAAGGATACTTACTAAGTAAGCAAATCGCTACAGACTCGGGAAATCCCCTGCGCTGGAAGTGGTCAGAGGTTAGGAAAATTAGGGAGAGGCTTTGTATTTGCTTGCTTCTGATCTTACCGTTTCCTAGGCAACTGCCTGTGACCACTGCTGGAGACCAAATGCTGGGTAGATGGACTCGACGTCGGAGTCAGTACAGCCATACCTGTGTATGGATAGCAGCAGTCATTAGCAAGTGCTTGAGGTTTCCCAGGTTTTGTTACAGATACCACAGATCAGTGTAAAGGTGGTGGGATTTTATTGTTTATAATGAATTCATTCTTTCTTAAGGCTCTGACAAATGGACGCATCAAGAAAGGAGACTGTTCAAAGAGGCCTTGTCCACCTACAGCAAAGATTTCATATTTGTACAGAAAATGGTAAGGTTATTTCTGTTCTGTCAGTTGTTTTTTCTGTTTGCTGTATTCTGTTGCCCTTCATTTTCCATCCAGTGCTAGGCAGCAAGTGAGCAGTGGTTACAAGAACTCCAACAGGAGTGATATATTCCATTTGGTGTACGTGTGTGACTGCGCACCATTGTAAAATGGTTAAAAGTAAATAAATAACATCTGTTCCTCTTGTTATTGTATGTAAAAGTTGTCAGGCTTGGCATCCAAGTCATGGTGTTCCGTATATGGGACAAGTGGTGCTCTGTTACCATCCTGGTGTTCTCCGAGTCACTGACACTAAACCTTGTGCCAAAAAGGGTTGAAACCTGTCAATAAAGAGAGAATGGGCTTAACTTTCATGTTCTGCCACAAAGTAGAGAAGACAAGGTGTATACATCTCAGGGCAGAATACCTTACTTGTTAGCTCAAATGCTGAAAAATGTTTGGGTTTATGGGAGCCAAGTCTTAATTCCTAAATTTCTCAGTGGTATCGTACACTTGAGCTGCAAAAATATATTCTCAGTTGTTTTCTGACTAGAATCTAGAGAATCGCAGAGAAACATACTGCAGCTGAAAGAGTCAACATAAATTTGACTGAAAAATAAGTATTCCTGTTGTAGTCAAACTGTCTTTTTTTCCTCCATTTGGATGTTTGAGAAATAAAGGCAGCCTCTTGGAATATATTAAAACTGTGTTGAACGAAAGCAAAAAAATGTGATTCAACTATTTCTGCAATTACTTAACTATAGGTTAAGTCGAAGACGGTTGCACAATGTGTGGAATACTACTATACCTGGAAGAAGATCTTGCGTTTGGGACGGAAGCACAGAACACGTTTAGAAAAAAAAAGAGAGGAATGCATGGTAAGTCTAGAAAAGTATGGGAAAGTTTTAAGATTTGACAATTTTTGTTCATCCTGTTTTGAGGAGGAGGTCAAACTAGATGGCAGAGGTCTCTTGCAACTGAAATTATTCCATAATTCTAAATTATGTTCTGCATGAGCATTCTGCGACCTCAGCTATGCCAAGATTCTGTGTGCCTGCACTGTAATGGGATAAAAATGTTTTGACTATTGCATTATCTAACTCTAGTCAAGCAATTATGGCTTTTGCCACTGTTGAAGCAGGTAAACCCCTATAAATTTTTCCTGTGCCTGTGTGTGCTCCTAAAGACTGCTCTAATATTCTGGTACAATACCATTTACACAGACTGGCAATGCAGTTTTTTGTTTGCAGGGTCTGTATTTCTCATAGTCCAAGTACTCTTAAGAGAGGTGAGGTGTTTTTTGTTTGGATTGGTTTTTTGTAATAAGTAATTTAATTTTACTATGAATATAGCATATGTTGGCATTCTAACATCTAAGAGAGAGTGTTGCACCTTGGTATCTGTAGATTTTTGGAGCTGCAGCTCTGTAATACAGGTAGAGGGTGTTTTGAGCACTGAAGTGAAGCTTCATGAGCCATAGCTTGCCCATTAAGGAGCTGTAATTCCAGGAAGACCAGAAGTTCATTCAGAATGGGGAAAAAATTACTGAAAGCTGGAAGCAGACTTGATGAAGCAGCGTGCTGTTCCAGCACTGCCTGTGTCCTACTATCCAGTACGGTCTGTCTTGGACCATATTTCTAGTATTTCTTAAATGCACTGTCTCTTTCAGACAAGTGGAGAAGAGGAAGTGTTAGAGGAAGATGAGGAGATCGAAGAAGACAGAAAGGAGGAAAGGGAAATGCAGAAGTCTCCTGACCCACCAGCTATCTCTCTTGTTGGACCTATAGATCAGCCCGCCCTCCAGGCTCTTTCACTTTCTTCGTCCTCCTTCATCTGTGAAATGCCAAACTGTGGCGCTGTACGTGTGTTCGTTATCTTTAATAGCGGTGTGTGTTGGGGGGAGGGTGTATACTAGTGAATTGGGATTTTGGAAATCAGGGGCTTCGGCTGTTCCTGGCCAGTGATACCTCCTGACTATTGCTGGACAAATAATTTTGCCTGCTTTTAATTCCTACCTCACAGCATAAAGGCGATATGCTGATTCGTACATAACATTCTGAGATGTTGTATGCATTAGAAATACTGTATGGTAACAGCTCTGATTTAACTTTTTGTTATACAACTGTAATAACAGGATAGCTCACTGATTTGTTTTATTATGACTAAGTTTCTTTAACTCTGGTGGGATATAGCTGAGAGCAAGCAGCATTTGACCAAGTAGATTGTGCTTATTAGATGAATACAGTTCATCTTCTGTAGTATGCATTCAGCACTGCTTCTTGCAGTTGCTGTTTCAGTGCAGTATTTCATGTTTTGTTTTACTTTACCCCTTCACCCCTCCATCCTACTCCCTGGCAGGTGTTCAGTTCCCGACAAGCGCTAAACGGCCACGCTCGCATTCATGGAGGTACGAATCAGGTGACAAAACCACGATGCACCGTTCCAGGCACTAAACAGAAATCTGGTACGCAGAGCGGATACTGCTCCATCAAGAGTTCACCTGCCCACAGCACAACAAGCGGTGAGACCGACCCAACAACAATTTTTCCTTGCAAGGAGTGTGGCAAGTAAGTGTGACTGCGTGCAGCATCACGGCACATTTGCCTATTCTAGATGAATAGTGTTGCCACAAGCTCTTTATTTCACTCTGATGTTCTGCAAAAGAACAGTTTCCCCTTAGATGACACGTCCTCTTACCAAAACCTTTGGAGATTGGTTTGCACGATGTTTTGGGTACTTCCCCTGCAGTATTTACTCCGATTTTCCTGAACCCATCTATCTGCTTGAATGTGTACGTCTCACAGTTCAGATTCCTGCTGCATCACAGCCTTACAGGTGGCAGTGGGCAACTTCCTCTGTGCTTCAGTTCATTCATCTTAACGTGACATTTCTTCATGTTTTTCCTGGTTGTGCAAGACCTGTTAAACTAAGTACAGGGAGAATTAGGTGGGAGCCACAAAACACCTCCAGCAGAGTCAGGGTAGGCAATTTTGATGCTGTGGGGATGTATGTATCTGGTAGCCTGTCCCTGAAATTCTCACCATGGCACTGCAGACTTCACCAGCTTCTATTTCAGGACAAGGAAGCAAATGTACTCATAGGTTGTTGAGTGTTTTTTGGCTTGCTTCATCAAAAGCAATGCATTTTTATCTGATTTTTTTCTTTTTCTCCCCCTTCAAAATTTAGAGTATTTTTCAAAATCAAAAGCCGCAATGCCCATATGAAGACTCACAGGCAACAAGAAGAACAGCAGCGGCAGAAGGCTCAGAAGGCTGCTGTGGCAGCAGAAATGGCAGCCACGATTGCGAGAACTACTGGGCCAGCTGGGCATGGTTTGATCCCTCTGGATCACATGAGCTTGGTTAAACACGTTGAAAATGTTGGCGACATCGACGACGATGTTGTTCAGGAGCTGGGTGATGTCATGGAAGAGAATGAAGTAATGGATGCTGACCTTTTACTGGATGATGAAGATGCAGATCTACTGCAGGATGATGCTGAGTTGTAAATAAAGTTGTTTGATAGACACCTGCTGAGCACACCCTGAATGGATCAATCAGGAAACCTGGACTGTTCGTTTATTCCCCACTGATTGTAAACTACCTGTTGAAAATGATAATTCTTTCATCCAGGTCTAGAAAAAAAAAATATTTGTTTTTTCCCCCATTTTTTTTATTAATTTGTGTTTTTTGGGGAAAAATAAATAATTGGTACAAATATTCTTATAAGGTGTTTTTATCTGAACTCATTTTGCTGATAGCTTTCAAGGCCACTAAGTACAGAAGTTCATGGTTCTGCTGTCACTTCCCTCCAGATGATCCCGGTAGGATCTTTAGTCTTTAACTCTTCCGAGTTTCATTTTAGCCCAGTTACAAGAATGATCTTATACTTCTGATGGAACGTTTTTCTTTGCCTGTACTGGATTACTTCCAGCATCTTCCAGAGACTAAATGTCATCTCTGTTAAGGAGATGATTATATTCTTTGTCTTTGTGCTGTCATTTTAAGGGAGGTGGAAGAAAAAAAAATAATAATCTGATTTAACTGTGAAATAATTACAGGAGTGACTGTATCATCTGTAGTATCACAGTACTTTTTCAGTTCTGTCTTGCCTTAACGCATACATGTTAGGCAGTTTGTAAAAGTATTGGTTACGCTGTACGTTTTCGAGCTTCCATTTTAGCAAGGTTTTGATCTGCTGATTTCGAAATGACCTAATTCCAGGGTTGAAGGAGGAGGATGATAGTACCGTGGCTCACATCATCTGATGGGAACACTGAATCAGGAACACAGCCTTGGTAATCAGATTGCACTGGAAATATCTTCTGCTGTGACAATAAATCCCACTGCTGAATAGCCATCTCGGTGGTTTTAGGAGAGTGCATGCCTGAGCAGTGCAGGAGCTTGCTCTCTCACCCGGCAAATACAGGGAGACGTTCTTGCCTGTGGAACAGAAATTGATGGAATATATGCCTTCAGCATGTTAGTTATTACTTGTAGGCATGAATTGTTATTCTGATGCCATTTTCAGTCCTTCTCATTTACATCAAATTCAAATGTTGTTTGTTTAGTAAAACGTGTTCCAGAGGTGAGTTGACATTGCTGCTTAACTATTGTTTCTTCTCTCTTAAGATTCAGATCTATATGCTGGATGTCTTAACACCATTTAGGTAAATTTAGATTTGGTTCTCTTAAGTAAACAGGATCTCAAAAGTATGGTACCTTGCAGAATTAAAGAATTAAGGAAGAATTTGAGTTAGGTTGGGTAGACCTTTGAATACAGAATATGAATATTGATTTTAGAGCTTTCACAGGTAGCAGCACTGATTTTCTTGTGAATTTTGCACAGTAGAGGAGTATCGCTAACTTTATAAAATATTTTATAAGACTGATTTCAGATCTTCCAGATTTCAGGGTTGTTTGGTGTTTTTATGGGTTGAGTTTTGTTTTACTGAGTTTTTTTGCCACATTCCCAACATCTTAAGCAGAATCTGAGAGATGGTGGATCTTTCTACCATCTTTCTTCCTTGTATAACTATGCAACATGAGGGTAAACCGTGGCACTTTTCTGGACCACGCAAGTTCAAAACCAGTGGGACTCATTGGCAGAGAGGTGCCTTCTCTGTCAAAGCCAAATACGTGAAGCCAAATGACCTGAAGTTTCTACTTAAGGTCAAATGTTCAGATGCTAAAGAACAACCCTTCAGGAAAGTGGAAATCGCTTCTCAGTTTACGGTTAGTGAAGTTCCTGTGTGTGGCTTTTTTATGGTTTTTGTGGGTTGTTCCAGGGGAATTTTTTTTTTTCAGTTGACTTTGACCAGCAGGTGGAACTTCACTCCCTCTGCTCTGTAAGGGATGATGTTCTCTGTTACTTGTACCTGTGAGTTTCAGGAGATGGGGCAAGTAGCCACCTTTTCTTTCCCAAACTGCCGAGCAGTTCCTGTCCACGCTGTGACACGTTACTTTTACAGGGGCCACGCAACCCAGGTTTGGCAGACTTGGTGTTGAGCTGGATGCTGCCAAATAGAGCCACTGGTAATAAATTTTTTTAGGTTGTGTGAGTCTTAGGGGTTTGCAAAGCGGAGGCTTTTGTGAGCGGTAACTTGTGTTGGCTTTCAGGAGCCTGTGTTAGAAACAACCCAGTGGAGTCTACTCTTTCTCTTCCAAACTTGTATCATTTTGAACTTTCAAGGATCTTTCTGAGAAAGGTTGTTAACACTGGAAAATGGAAACTTGTTTTCAGATTTCCCTGTTGGTGGGGGAAAAAACTGAGTGTTTCAAGTGATAATTGAAGTCAGTGAGAGTTCTGCTTGCAGAACAGGGTGAAATATAGTAGGAACTTGTGGGCTTAATTCTGAAGAGCAGCTCTATATTAAAGAATCTACGGTGGAAATTTTCTGGCAACAATTGTACAGATATCTGTGCTAAACCTAGTATATATAAAGATATATATACACACATATATGCCTGGTTCTGTAACATTAATCGGGTGCTGCTTTATTGTACAGCCAAGAAGATACTAGAACAATGATAACCAAAGAAGTTACCCGTAAAGGAGAAAAAGAAATGCACATTTCTTAAGCAGTACACGATCTAGGCCTCAAACATTGACTTCATTATTATTAAGTGTTGCATTGGCTGATATTAAATAGATGCTGTTCTGCCTATTTGTACATAAGTTGGACATAGTTTTATTTCAGAAAACTTGTTTTCTTGCTGATGGTTGATAATGGAAAACTGTTCACTATTGAATTTAGTCCTCTTTGATAAAACCTGTACATACAGAAAACATATTTTATGAGAAAAATCTTATTTTCAGTATTTAACTGTTATTTTATTAGAAGATGGTTGTAAATATTTTAGGTGCTTTAGTGTAAAAAGCAGACTGTAATTTTAGGTGGCAGAGGAAGTTACAAAATAAAAAAATGTACGTTTGATATAGCTTGTGATCTATGCTGGTTTCAGGTTCCTGCCATTTTAGCATTTGGCTTGCACACAGCTTATTTTCAGGTTAATACCTACCTGGATGTATTAGAATGGCTTAGTGGCATGAATTAGTACTGGTTTGTTTCACCCCCTTAAAATATTTGGTACTGATCAGAACCTGTGTATTAACTGCTAATTTATATGTGTAAAAAGAAAGGGGTTAATGTCACATTGCCAGTCGTTTTTATACTTTGGTAAAATACAGTTGGCTGGGTTTTGCTAACAGGCTTGTATACTTTTTTTAAAAAAAAAAAATTAAGAGGTGGGGGAGAAGGTCCAAAACTAAGCTCATGAGTTCATGTGTAATTATTTTCCAAAGGCCTCCTGAAATAATGAACACACGAAAAAAATATTTCATGTATTCACCTCTATACAAGAACGAGTTGTGGTAAAAAAGTGCTCTTGGAAGGGAAGGGGGGGAAGCTGAAGAAACCTCCTTCACCTCTCGCCTTCAGCAAAAATAAAATGAAAACGTCACCTTGCCTGCCTCGGGCGTCGGAAAAATTAACAATTGCCGCTTTCTTCCCTCCGGTAGGGGAGGAGGGAAACGTTTTCTTCTGGGGGGGGGGGGGGGGGGGGGCGGGAAGCGGGACCGGAGAGCGGCTGTGAGGGGCACTGATGGCGAGCGACCATGGGCGGGAAAAACGGTTGGAGAGCGCGCGGCGGCGAGGCGAGCCCGTGCAAGCGCGGGTCCCTCGCTGGGGCAACGCTCGGGGCGGGGTGGGGCGGGGAGACGAGGCGTGAGCTCCTCTCCCCACCACCCCGCCGCTAAGAGCGGCCCTGCCCACCGGTGCCGCAGCGCCTCCCCGCCTCACGGGGGAGGTGCTCGTTCCGCCATGGAGCCGCTCCTCCGTCGCCGGGAATTTCCTCTTCTTCTTCCGGGCAGCGCGCGGTGGTCGACGGGTTAGGGGCGGGGGCAAGATGGCGGCGGGGTGGCTATGGCGGCGGCTCTGTCAGGTGGGGTGTGTGGCGGGAGAGGAGATGGGTGGGCCCCCTTCTCCTCCTCTTCCTTCGGCGTCTTCTCTTCTAGGGGGAGAGCAAGCTCTGGCGCAGAGGAGATCGCATTGTTGGAGGGTTGGGGCGTCGTCGGCGTGGCGGCTCCTCAGAACTTTGCAGCCGTCCCGTTTTTTTGCGGTGCTTACTCGGGGTATAAGGGATGAACAATAGATGACTTGGATTTGGATGTTTCTAGTTTTAAATATGCTTAAATGTGTTTCTAGTTAAATGTGTTTAAATACGTTTCTAGTTTTAAATATCTTGATTCATCAGTGCTTGTAAATATCTAAGGGACAGGCGTCAGGAGGATGGGGCCGGACTCTTCTCAGTGGTGTCCAGTGGCACAACAAGGGGCAGCGGTCACAAACTGGAAAACAGGAGGCTCAGCCTAAACATAAGGAAATAGTTCTTTACTGTGAGGGTAACAGCGGTGGAACAGGCTGCCCAGAGAAGTTTTGGAGTCTTCATCTCTTGAGATATTCAAAACCTGTCTGGATGTGTCCCTGTGTGATCTACTCTCCATTTGCTGAAGACCTCAACCCTCTTGTTCTGTGTATGTGCTCTCTTCTGGACTCGCATACCTTTGAGGCATCTGTCTCCTCCTGAGTACTTCAGAATTTCTAAGCCAAAGTCAGTTTTGCATTGGGAGAGAGGCAGGTTTGTTTTGTGCAAGACCTTGGTTCACACAGAAGATGAGGTTCTTTTATGTTGCAGTCTGAGTGTCTTTTTCACCTTCTATGATGGCTGTTAGCAAGAGCGCATCAGTTATATTTGAATCAGAGAATAAAAGGCATCGACCTTTTTAGCCATCAGCGCACTTGTAGCAAGTGTGGGTAGAGCCCTTCTCATATCTTCAATCGCGAAGCCTAGCCATGATGATGGTGAGAGAATAAAAGGAAGGTTTTAAAATACATTGTCTACTGAACGCCGTTTTTACTACCTGGGGTACTCATAGAATCATAGAATGGCCTAGGCTGGAAGGGACCTTAGAGATCATTTTAACTCAGCGTATCTTTTCATCAAAACTTGAACAGAGCACCTTTATTTTTATTTTACAAAAACTTTTTGACTTGATGTGTACCTGCATAATTAGTAACTAAAGGAGAGAGCATGTGGTGGAAATGATATGCACAGTCATGGAGTATCACAAAGGCTCCAGAGCATAGTATGTGGGGTAGAACTCTACTGTTTTGTCTTGTTTAATTCATTTTTATTACATGAAGAGTGAAATTTTTGTCTGCAAAACCACATAGCATAATATGCTATGAGAGCATATTTTTTTGCATGCAAATAATAAATTGGCATTACAAGGCCCAGCATTTAGAAGTACCAAGACGTTGTAACTTTAGTTACAATTCCAGTCGTTAGTCTTGCATTTGTTGTTTGGGGTCAAGCTCTGTGCCTTACGCTTGTGCACACAGTTTAAGCCCTGCACTGGATACAGTCTTTTATGCTCATGGGCCTGTCTCATCCTGAAGCAGTGTCAGGTGATGCTGGTAGTTAGTCATATTGGTGTTTGGATGAAAGAGAGACACTATTCTGACTTCAGAGAGAGAGAATTGGGCTGCAAAGATGAAGAGGATTTTATCGTATGTATTTCTTTACTTTTAGGTATTAAGGCTCAAGTAGTTCCCAACATGAGCTTTGAAACTATTCTGTATGGTCATCAATTATAGTGGCAAATATTCAGTGCTCCTAAAGTTGCTTAGTGCACTGAAGAATGCAACACCAGTGTGCCTGTGAACACCTGGATTTGAAAGGCTTGCCTAAGGGGAGATATTCAGCTCTCCAAACAACAGTCATCTTTGTAAACAGGAAACTCTCCTACCTCTTCTTGCAGTCGTCTTCCTTACTGGATGCAGAATGAGGTAGAATTACCTTTGAGAACAGCTTCATTCACTGCTGATCTATAATTAACATGTAACGCGTATTGCAGAAGGTTAAGGGCCTAATAGCATCATATAGCTAGTTATGCATGAGCAACTAAATTAAGGTTACCCAGGAAAGTGGTAATTCTGGCTGTTTTCTGATGTTTTTATTACACAGTCACCTGCATAACTGATGTGTGAGGTATCTGTCTTCTCTCTTAAATTCATGACTCCAGCACCTGTTAAATAAGACGTATCAAGGGGCTGGATAAGTAATTTTGTTTCAGCATTCTGCTGCAACCCTGAGTTTCTCTTAAACAAGTGAGAGTTCTGGTTCCCTTTTTACTTTTCCCCCCCCCCCTTTAAGCAATCTATCACTTTGCCAAAGTGACAATTATTGGAAGGAAGCTAGAAGCCACATGATCAGAAAGGAGCGATTATTCTGGTATGAAAGACTACAATGGTACCTTTTGATTGACAGTTGTGTTCCCTTTTTAACACAGAAAATTTGTTTTGTCTTTTAACTATGGTTCATTTACTTGTTAGAAGTCTTTCTACTTAAATGTTTTCTTCAAAAGAACAAGTGTTGAAAATGACAAGGAACTTTTTCCTGAAAAAATGGGAAATTTCCAGTTAAATGCAGAGGTTGAATTTTTGCATTTATAGGATACTGATTTTAATTGTTGTTACAACAGCAAGTCTTGCTTAGTCTCATCACTTGACAAAACTAATATCATATATGGAAATGGTATCTGATGCCATACAATAGTTTTTTTTCTGCTAAAAAATGCTGTTCACGTGCCTCATTAATAACAAGTGCATACCATTATATTGCTCCCTTATTGTGTTCCTGTTTTTTTGGTGCTATTGCTTACTATCTATGCCTGTGTTTTCCAATAGAGAAAACATTCTAGTTTGGTAGAGTAATGCTTTGAAATGTGTGGTGCTCTGGTGTGCAAAAAAAATCACCTTTAGTAAACCTGTATTAATCTAGTTTGAAGTAAAAAAAAAAACATATAACCTATTTGTTTTATACAGGGATCAGCTTTTCCTGTCAATTATGCAAGCAGAATTATGCAAAAGCAATATTTTCTTCCGTACGTATAAAATGCCCTATTTTTTTTCATTTCTTTACACTGCCTAAAAAAAAATCCAACTTTGACAACTTACACTTTCTGTGTTACCACATTTCTAGAAACTCCAACTTGATGGGAGCACGGCTGACTGGATCCCATGTTGATACACAGGAGCCTAAGACTAATCCTTTGGTAAGTGTTTTATTGAATGTATTGTCTAGTAATAAAGAGGATGTACAGGAAAACTTGAATTCTTTTAGTACAACTTTTTAAAATTCTGCCTTAGTGATATCAAATTTGCTGTAGAGAAAGAAACAATTTATAATATTGATACTTGAGGTTTTGGTTTTTTTTCCAGCAAGATTTCTCTAGCTGACAGTTGCTTCTTAGTAACATTCGTCTTTCTCTGTGTAGCTGTAACTATGAAATATCAGCTTTTTGGTTACATTCAGTTCAGCACCTGCAGCAGCTTAGCTGCATGATATCTACCTCATGAAGGCATGTGGTAGATACCGTGGTTTTTGAATCTGAATGCCTTGATTTTGACGGGACTTCAGAAAAAAATGCTCTGTACCATATGTACAAGCAAGAAAAAATCTTATAGGCAATATAAGAGCTACAGTGCAGCCCCACCCTTCCGCCCTGTCTTGGTAAATTCTGGATTTACTGTGCTAAACTGCCTGGGACTAAACCTGTGGGAAAACCAGTGCTTCCTGGACACATATCAAGACTTTTCAGATGATCAGGGGGCCCAGGCCATTAGAAATTGGAGCTCTAACTGGAAGTCGTAAATTTGCAACTGAAAGTCATAAACTTGTACCTGGACAAACATAAAGCATAATATGTCTGGGAAAGCCTACTGCTTAAAGTAGCCTTATAACCAACTTAGTAAAGTGAGAATTCTGGCTACTGTCCATAATATTCTAGTTACTGTCCTTACCCAAGCAAAGTCTGAGAATTTCAGGTATGTAATGAGTTTCGTTCTTGACTTTGGTTAGTATTGTCCTCCTTATATTTATCTGGAATTCTCTTTCTTTTTCCGATTAAGAAATTTTACCTAAATGTTTACGCTTTTGCTTTCCCTCATGAGAAAGAACTGTCAGTCAAGGTAATTGTAAGCCTCCTGCAGATAAATTAAAATAAGCAGCCAACAGTATCTGTGTTTTTTTCCTCTTTTACAAATGGGGTGCACAGGCTAAGAAAATATGCAATGCGTGCATTACTTAAGGAGAATACAGAGTGGTAACTCTTGTCTTTTTTTTTTTTTTTATAAAAATGCAGGTATCTGTTTCAGATGAGCCAGAAACACTGTACAAGAGAGTGTCTCTTTTAGTTAAAGGCCACGATAAAGCTGTGTTGGACAGCTATGAATATTTTGCAGTGCTTGCAGCGAAAGAACTTGGCATCTCTATTGAAGCAGTGTAAGTAACTGAACTGTAGTGATGTGGTCTCAGATGCTTCCTATGTGATCTACTGTAATTCAGGTTATGTGCTTAGAACTATTCTCCCCCCCTTCTTTTTCTTTCTGGAAGAAGCAGGTGTAATCTGACATTTCCTTCACATTATAAATCTTAACATTTCTTAGCTGGCAGCACAGTGACGAGAAAGCAGCAGCATTTCTACACTCAGCCACTGCCATAGTACAAGTGCATTTGAACTACGTGAAGGATACTGACAGTACTCTTAAATACACTTGTCAGTGCTCTAGCTTCCCTGAACTAATGCTGGTTAATACCTAAGTATTAACCATGCCTGTGGGCGTTAATAATAAACTGTACCAGTGGTTAATACTTCCTTGTAAATCTTCTAAATGTCAAATGAAAACAGGGATTTCAGTACAATCGTTCAGATATTTTGTACTAGCATCCTTTAAACAAAATGTAATTTCTTTTTTTTGTGCTTTGTTCAGACATAGACCTCCAAAGAATATAGAACGATTCACGCTTTTAAAATCTGTACACATTTACAAGAAGCACAGAGTTCAGTATGAAATGAGAACACATTATATGTGTTTGGAGGTAAGAAAGATATATTAAAAAGGGTCAAGGTGCACAATGCAAAGTTGTTAACAGATGTTGATTCAGGAATGAACACAATCTTCGTATTTACTTGGATTGGGGAGGAGTATGCAGCATAGCAGAAACAGCTGACCTAGGTACATCAGATGTAACACAAATTATTATGAATGTACAGCCTACGTAATTTTTGGATTAAAAGGCTGATTTTGACCATCATAACAGCTGAAAGAATGATTAAAAATAAAGTAGAATTGAGAGTTATCATAAATTTTGTCCTCTTGGTTTCCAAAAATCAGTGGGATAGAGGCTTTCTCAGGAAGGGAAGAAGATTCAGCTAAATCATTGTCATTACCAGTCACTAAGGGCTCTTTTTTTTTGTGAGTTTGTCTGATGTTTTTGGACACATGTATTCTTGCGCTATGCAACATCATGTGGCAAACTAAAATGGTGTGGGGAAAACACAAGAAAGAAAGTGTACACAAACCACTAGCTCTGGGGCTGATGACACAGACTTCTGTATGGTTTATAATCCAGCTGTGGCTGACTTCCTTAGAAGAAAGGCTCTCTGCCAGCATTTTGTGGCTCCTAGGTATCTTACTGTAGATTTGCACAGTGCTTAGAAAAACGGACTTTAAGTCCCCAGACATCAGTGCAGTACAAATGGCTGCCCACAGAGTTTAAGCATGGTTTTTGCTATCCAGGAGAAACTGGAAAATCACTAATTCAACGGAATTCTGAAGTTGTAGGATTTATAACAAGCTTGAACTTTGAGAGTGTGCAAAAATTGGTAATTCTTGCCTAACCTGTAATTAATTAATTAAATCTGATACCTGCTGTGTTAAAATCCACTTCAGTCATAATCAGTACATGTGATCACAGACTGTATGTGCAGTTCTGTGGAGTGAAATAACTCCTTTATACTTGGATGAGAGTTGTATACAGCTCAACTGCCTCTGTTCAGTATTATGGAAGCTGCCTTCCTGTAAGATGTTTGGTCCAATAGCAAGAACTAGAGGAGCTAGGGAAAACTTTTTTTTAAAATTCTGCTTAAAGTATTAGTAATAGTAATTCATTAAAAAAAAACATTGCTTCTGTTCTAGTTAAAACACCTAACAAGCAGTACTGCTGCAGTTTATTTGGAGTATGTTCAACGAAACTTACCTGAAGGGGTTGCCATGGAAGTAAAAAAGGTAAGTTTCCACCTCACATTATTAACTGATATGGGACTAAGCTCTGATACAAGTACCAGTAACTTCTGAAGAATTTAGCAAGTGAGCAGAGGAAATGCATGTGGTTTGAAAGGGACATTTTCCAAAATATTGAGGGGTGAAGAGGCTGTATTGCTTCAAAACGCCACAAGGTGGCATTTTTAATCTGATAAATATCTCAAACAAGACTGAATAAAGCAGAGCAGGTAGATGTTAACCAATTGGTATACTAAATGGTTGCTTGCTTTCCTTTTAGACTAAGATAGAGAAAATACCTGAACACATTCAGGAACCAGTTTGGGATACCTTACCTCCAGTAAAAGAAACTGAAGTCAAGTCATGAACTCACCAGGTACTTGGCTCGATTAGTGCTGAAATTAGTTGCTCATATCATCTTAATCTCCTGAGACAGTCTGTGGTTAAATAAAAATTCTCTTATAAAATAATTATATAAATTTTTGTTTCATTGAGTTATTCTTGATCATAACTCTAGAACATGTAGACTGAACACCTATAAAGTGAAGAATTTTAACTGTACTTTGTGATCAAAAACTATAGTCATCTATATGTTTGTAGAAAGGTAAAATTTGTTTTTATTTTATATGCAAGTGTATATATATAAAAATATATAAAAATTCCCAGTTTCTTTTTGATACTAAATAGTTTCTGAATTCTGAACTAATTGCAAAATCCACTTCTTATTTTCATAATTTGTAATGTTATAGATGCCAGATAGTTACACATTTTTGCAGTAGCTTCTTTGAAGTAACTGAATCCCAGGTGTACATACAGCTTGCATACTAACTTGTAGTAAGTCAAACCCCATAATCTTAGAGAACACTGAGGTATACTGACATTTTTCTAGGCTCCTACAGTTCCAATGGCATCATTTCCAGCCTTAGTGGAAATAATTCAAGCTTGTATTTGAAGATTGTCTGCATTTACTAGCTGCAGAGAGGCTCGTTTTGTAGAGGTATTTTGAGAGTCAATATAGCTAGTATCACTCATGATGGAAGGGAAGCTGCCTGTGTGTATTCTACAATATGCCTTAAAAAAGAAAAAAAAAGAAAAACGAAGAAAAAAGGTTAATCAAAGCCTATATGGGAAGACACACTGCCTAGTTCTCCCTTCAAGGTGTTTGCTGTCCTCAGTTTCAAGCTAGTCTTCCTTTCTGTCATTCCTAGTATTAGTCATAATAGCATTTCTTAAAGTCATGTCAGACACTATGCAATGTGAAGGAAGAAACTATAAGCTGACCTGGTTAAATAGAGCTGGTTCTTCAGAGGAACAGCCTCTTTCAAGTCTGTATTATATTTTCTTCAAATTTGCCATGTTTCCATGCTTTAGTTTTGCGTAAGTCACCTGCTAAGTTCAAGCTATATACAGTATCAAAATATGACTGTGCTCAATACTGAGTCTTTCCACGTCTTGGTTTGATGCACGGTAAGATTAAGGCGTTGTCTTTTATTGTCTTTGTGCTCTACGCTTCAGCCTGCAGTTTTTGGCTAAATGGCCAGTCAGCGTGGCTTTTCAGTTGGCTCAGAGCCTTAGTTATTGGATCTAAAAAGGAATGGATTTAGGAGACAGCTGTGGAAATTACTAGCTCATGTAAGCAACACCCTGGCAGAAGGGATACTTCACCTTGGGAAACGTCCCTTAGAGCATTTCTTGTTTCTAGCCTCACTGTATGTTGAGGAAAGCCAGTGTACATTAAAGGGATCTCTGGACCTTAGCTATGGTGACTGAGCCATAGCCAACTGCCATCACAGGTCATCTCCACCCCAGGAAAGCAGAACGATCTCCACAGAGTCTGGTACAGACCAATATTTACTAGCACTGCTGTCTACGAACCTCAGTAGGACACACTTCTCATCTATATTTTTCCCTGTATGAAACTTTCTCTCTTTTAAGACTGTGATCCTTCCCTGCTTATTCTATTCTCCCCTTCATGTTTATAGAGGTTTGCTAAGGAATAACAAGTATCTTTGTCTCTAGTTATGTACTTGTATAACACCCTAACTGTGCAATACGCTCTGATCATCTTTTTCCAACCACTAATGTGGCTTCTGACTTTGATAGCATATTCCTGATCCTCACTTATAAAAATTCAGATGAACTGTTTTGTTTGATAAGCTATTCTCTATTCCTTTTCCCATTCTTTTACCATATTTCTCCAGTTTTGCTTTCTGCCACCTTTCTTAGAAAGTGCCAACAACAACACTGCAATTATTGCTTTACGTCTCAAGTCATCTTTCTACCTACCGACCATCTCATTTTCCATCAGAAAATTTTTAGTTGAATTTTAGAAGTTAATAAAAAAGCCATGCTTCATACCATTTATAAACATCAATATTTGAGCATGCTGTTGTGTTCTTATGAGCAAGACATCCAAAGCTTAAATGACACCTGTCTGAACTGCCCACTTTTGCATTCATATGTCAGAGTTGCCAAGTTCATGGCCTGAAATAAAGGCCATGCTACACTGGATGTTCTGTGCATCACATCAAAGCATTCCTACCTTCTTAGAACTGCAGTCTGAATGTGAAATAGTTAAACCACTGTCAGTATTGCCGTACATGCAAACTAGCACTTCCCCCTGGAGGAGAGAGGGGAGAGGTTTTCAGATGTAGAACTGAACTAATCCTTTGGATCAGTTCAATATCACTACCTTATTTATAAATGAAAGATGGATGACAAGACTTTTGACAGCATGGCGTAGCAAAGCTTCACTTCCAATGTCCAGTAGCCTGCAATCTCACACTGTAATCAGGACACAGGTTCTTTATACTGGTGCTCTGGCCCCTGATGCTTCATTAGTTGCATCTAGGAAACAAGTTTAACCCAAGCCAGTCATTCAGAGGAAATTTTAAAATGTTTGGTTAAGGTAATGCTCTGTCTTTCTAGATGGAGTTGTTGTTTAAGCAACAATATTCAGGTTTCCCTGTAATCTATGTGTGGCACTCAAGGATAGAGCCCTCTAGCCTGAAATCCAAGCACACTCCTCCTACCCGTTTACACATGGCTATATTCAGTTCTAGCCTGCTGGTATACTCTCACTGAGCACTTTAGAACTTCTTTCACAGAAGAGAACTGAAAACGCTCAAGGACACAGACAGACCAATGAGCAAATATTTGATAAGGTTTCCCCTTATTTAAAGGCTAAGGCAGAAAACCCAAACTATCTGCATTAACAGAAAGGAAATGGTGCTTTTCTGAGTACAGTTGCCCACTGTTAGAAGACTGCTTTATGACCGTCCTCAAATTTGTATGGGTAGTTGTCTAGTGTTCTCTTCTAGTATGAGAAAATACTTTTCCAGGGGTCCTAGAAAACAGATGCCACGTAAAGCTGTTACAGAAACCCACAAAGTGGTGGCAAATACTGAGAAAAGTATCATGAAATCAGTTGTCAGATATGACAATGAAACTTCTTCATTCCATCAACAGTTAGACTGTCTCAGTCTAAATAAGAGCCGTGCTAAATACTGGCACTGAAGATAGAGAAGTTTTCGAGTCCGTTCAATCTTTAAAATCCTTGGTCACTGCCAGTAAGCTGGAGGTCTATTTCCTTGTGCAAATACTTTGTGACTAACATTTGCCAAAAAATACAGTGTCAAAAAATTATACAGACCAATTTATTCTGCAAATCATATATAACAGCTGTTTCTAAAGTTTTTAGGCTTGTAGAATAAAACTAAATTCAGAACATTCACTGAAGTTACCTTTCTTTGAGCCATTTAACCATTTAAAACTTGTTAGGAAGGCTCTACTTGTATGCAGTTGTGGCAGAATCTTATTACTTACAGATTAAATAGTCTATGAAAACAGTCTAAATTGCCCGGCATTTTCAAGATACACATGGTTCATTTGCCACATGACTGTATCTTTCAGTACAAAAGCAATTTGTGAACAGTAATTTCTGTACCATTTAGTAAGGTATTTAAAGATACAGTCTCAATTTATGCTCAGCATTTCATCAAAGTGCTCTAGAGCGTGTGTTTCCCTCTCTTATACATGACAGAGTTCGTCAGTGATGATTGGGATGTTACTTCAGTTTTGTTTTCTACAGTTAGTTTCTCTCATACCACTACCACAACTTGTCACGTTAACTTCAGTATGACTATACAGAAAGCTTCTTGCTTTAGAAGCCTTTCCTGCCAGGCTCTGCATTTCATGTGCCAGGAAATTAATTACTGTCTGTTATTCCGGGGAGCACTGGAAATACAGCAAGTCCAAGGAAAAGTCATTTACCCAGGAAATTTTGACATGAGAATGTTTTGCTCTTTGTGTAATATAAAGCTGTAGTTAAAATTGCTTCAAGCCTGCTATTGTCTTAGATCAAACTACACTAATACGGGTAGAGTCTAGCATTTGTCCCTTTAAACTAGAAAATTGGGAATAGAACCTCACATGCTGATCATGGCTTTTCCTAGTAAGTGCCATTAGGAAATGCCACCCTTCCTTTAGTTTCCCCATTTTTGCAGCCACAAAAATAGAACAACTGGCTTTTAAAAATGTCTGTCACAAAAGTTGGAGAGGTTTCTTGCCCCTATTTAAACATTTTATCCTCAGATTTCCCTCTGACTAGTTTGCTGTGGTCTTCTCAAGTTCTGGGATATTTTTACCACAAGAAAGCAGTATCCACCCTTGTCCGTTTCTGTGGTGAAGCACAGATGTTGTAATTCTGACAGTCATTCATAAGCTAACCAGGATAAATTACTAAGGCCCTCAGAGGACATGAGTGTATGCAAGCAGATCAGTGTGCCACGGATACAGTGGTACACCCAGATATACTCAGTACCTCAGCTGACCCAGTTCCTTTAAGATACAGGAATCAGAGAGGCATTTCATTTACAGTAAGAATATGAAAAAAGCGCCAACTTTTAATACAAGCAATTCTTTTCTTCAGGTAGGTGCACACAGCACATGCAACATTTCTTTAACATTTTTCTGCCTACTTTTGCACGGTAAGAGGACAGCATTACATGATTTGGCGTTTTGGCGTCCGTTTGAAAAAGAAGTTACAGCCTCACTGTTCAATCCAAAATTCCTAGCTCTGTTAACATAAGTACCTTTCTTTGGAAATGCTATTTGTTGAATTACAAGAAACATCATTGATAAAAAGCACGCATTTTCTTCTTTCTACTTAAATAAAATGCGACTTGGTGGTATCAAAAAGCACACAGTCGCTGTACTACATCTGCTGATGCAAGGTCTTTCTTACATCAGCACATTATTATTGCTCCTGCCATGTAAACCTTTTTGCTTGAGTATTAGAATATGTTTCTAGTTCAAAATAATAGGGTTTTTTATGTTAGTTACTGAAAATGTTCACAGGGCTTTCTCCCTAAGCCATTAGAATACTAAAGTTCATGTTTTGCTCAAAGAAAGTTAAAATATCTAAATTACAGAGACACAGTGACATCATAACTGAGTAACACCGATGGGACTCCAAACACATAAAGCAACTTCAGATACTTTGAAGTGATTAAAGCCCCTTTAGCATGTGGTCATACTGCTAAGAGACGAGCAGAAGGTTTGGTTTGCCATCAAAATTCAAATGCAGTGATGAAACTTTCAGACCAAAACTATCATTCTCTATTTGCCAAGAGATAACATAAAAAAATAAAACCATAGATTAGTTCAGTAACTACTTGGGAAAAAAATGAATTCTAGTGTTTTAAACAGGATCAATTTTAAACTGACTGATTCTTCCCTAACATTGGCACATATGCAAAAGTGGAGAAAGTCATAATAGAGATTTCTTTCCTCTTTTCTCTAGTATCTAATTCAAATCTGTACCTTCACTTTCAAACACTTGGTAGCCTGTCCCAATGCAGGGTATCCAGGGTTGGAAAACCTGACATTATCTACTCTCTCCAAACCATTTTCAACAAACTGGGCATGCATGTACTGTGGAACAAGTGTGAAACACTGAAAAGAATGTATCCATTTTTCAGGGTGTCCATAGAAGGTTTAGGGCTATGTCTTCATCCATTTCTCTCAGTTTGCATACGAAAGTAGAATACAGTTGCCTGAATAGCTTTTTGTTGATCATTAATACCAGGGAAATTGGGATAAAGAAGTTTCTTAAATTGGTTGCCTTAAATAAGGCCGCGCTCGGTTCTTCCAATAGGTCAGCATACCACCTCCACTTAGCTTCAAAACATGACTGTCGTACCCTTTAGAAGATAACAGTATCGTTCTTTCACAGAAAAGTCATGCCACATCCTTAAAGTTCTGCAGTTGAACTGGTCTGCTGAAACAGCCAACTCCAGAGGAACTCCTGTTCCTGTGCAGAGAACTTCTAGTTTTAAGTAGCCTGTGAGCGAGTAGAAAGTTTGGGGTGTTTGTGCGAGAAAAATTTCATTTTATATTTTAGGTCAGTAGCTGCTAAACACTGTATTTGGTCATGGCTCTGCTTTTTTATTTTCACTATTTGGGGTGCTTTTTTGTTATTTTCTAAATTTTTGTAAATATCACATCAAGGCAACATGAAGGTACTTGCCTTAGCGTAAGTGCCAGCTGTTAGCAGGAAAGAAGTGACGTATAGAAAGAGGCAACAGAGAAGACTAAGTAAGGGTAGACCAGGGTGGAGGAAGAAGTGAACTCCTCTCTTAACTTTGACATAGCATCAAGCCAGTGTTTTTAAGTGTTATGCATCTTTCTTTTTATTATGTGCCACAAAACAGCATATAGTAAATAAATCAGCATTTGACTTTACAAGGAATATGCTACAGTCCATTTGGTAACTTACACTGCCTGAGTAACTTAGGGCAAAATTGCTTAAAGTTTCTCCGTTTGCGCATTTGGCTGGGAAAAGAGTCTGATCAGTACATTTGGTTTACTTAAAAACATACACTAAAATGAAGAGATGGCATCTCACAAGGGAAAATGCAGAAGTAGAAAAGCAGGGAAGAAGAGAAGCATAAAAGTGAGTTGCTCGACTGATAAATGAAGTGAAACAAAAGAATGAAGGCAGTAAGCTAGCAGCGAGAGATCTGTTACATTCAGATTAGCAGAGTTCTCTAAAATGAAAGAAGCGGCTTTTGTAAACCATGTGTCTCAGGAACATGTCACACAGATAAAAGTGCTCAGGATACGCAGGTAGCAGCAGCAGACTTCTGCTGTCAGGGTTTAATCATGGCTGCTGACAGAATTAGGTCAGCAGCACAGATTACAAGTAATTCAAGTTTTTTGCCTTGGTTTTCTTTTCAATATTGCTGGAATCAAAGACACTGGTGCGTAGGAAATCTGCAAAAATAACATTGGTGGTAATATGTTACCATGCTAGCAACCAGAAGCTCCAGTGTAAGTTATATGATTTCACTTCTTCAGAAATGCGAGTTAAGCTAGCAACTTGATATAAAATTTTTGAAATCAAGGGAGTGATTAGCAACTGCATTTCATTTAGAACATTGGTGGGAAAGCTACGAACAGAGCCTCTGGGGAACCAGGTTCAGCACTCCCTGCTGCATTTCTTTTTCCCCATTGCTTGTTTAGGCTGTAAAGGCCCGGGCTGGTTAGGGACTTGGGTCACAGCCATGGGCTTGGGCCTGCTGACCTGAAGCAGCTCTGCCAGTGCAACCCAGATGCTGGTTGTTCTGCACTGCTCCCATTCTCGAGAGAGAAAACACTGCCTTAACACAGGCTTATCTGTACAAGCTTGTGTCATGGCACTGAGTGCTGTCCTGAGCCTGCCAGCTATGTTACTGAGCCCCGGTGTTAGCGTGCCTGCAGTTGTCTGATGTGCAAGAAATGCTTCAACACAGATTGCAGAGGCTGACCTGTACCTGCTACTGGTGTGGCCCTTGATACCAAACAGAAAGGACTTCCATTATATCTTCCTCCTCTTGACTGCCTTGGGAAAAATCTGTTGTATCCAGCCCGTAAGTTGAAAACATTAAAAAAAAAAAGCTTTTGTTTTTGCTATTGCAATCTGTTCTCTGAGGAGAAGTCTAATTTAAGAAAAGGATTATCATTATCAAAGGGTGGCTACGTGGTGTCTGGTCTCCTGGGATGTCAAGGTCAGTGCTGCTTTACTGCGTGTGCCTCACCAAGGAGAAGTCGAGGTGTTAATCCCCTGGGGAGCACATCTTCTAAGACACGTTTGTGAATGGCAGCAGTGTTTTAAGTAGCTCACAAATAGTTTAATCCTAAACACCAAATACTACTCAAGCAGGATGTTTCTTACGAGGTGTAGGGTGGAAGGAGGAAGGAGTTGAGCAGAAAGGGAGCAGCAATCCCAGCAGTATAATCAGTTTCATGGGTTAAAGTGAAGTCAAGATGAAGGAAAATGGGGTGATGGCAGATATTAAGCTACAGGCCCAAATCTTGTAAACTGGTAGGAAAATTTTCCTGTTATTGTCAAAAGAAGTGTGAATAAATGATCACAGAAGCAAGTGCTGGCATTCAGAGCATTACAAAAGAACAAGATTAACACCTTTTTAATTCATAAGGCAACATTAAAAAGGAGAACGAAACACAACTAAGTGTGAAATATTATCGCAGCCAGGATTTTAGGGAGAGTGGACAAACAACACTTAAATCCAAGCTATGTCCCTACTACCCCCTAGTTCCTGTAATTTCCTCTTTTTGTTCCTGTTTGACCACATATATGAATGCACAGGCTTCCAGCTGTTCAGTGCCTCAGCAGCTGTGCTCAAGCTCAGTCCCCAGAAAGCTCCTGAGCCCTCATGGTTCAGCACAGAACAAAGACCCCTGCTCCTCCTGCCATCTCCCCACGCCAAACTGTAGAAGCCCGTAAGAAACAGTTACTGCAATACACAAATAAACCTCCTTTTTCACACTTGTGACAGAGGTAGAATTGATTGGCAATACCTTTTCTCTTACAGAGCATGGCTGCCACCTTCACAAAAATACCCTGAAAGTTGGGAATAGTTTATTTTAGTCAGTGTTGTTACACAACGGGTTGGCTTTGACAGAGCCCACTAAGAAAATTGCTGCTGCTGGGCCGCAGCTGACTGCCACTCGCCTTTATCTGCCATGGGGCTGCTCAGTAAACGAGGTTAGTAGAGTGATTTGGACAACCTCCTCCACACCAGAAGCGTTTATCTGTAAAGGCGGTCAACTTTCCTGGTTCTGCTGAACAGCAAGCAGCAGTACTAACGGGCAGGAGTAGCGCCTGGAGTGTAACCAGAGCGCAGTTACCGTGTCTGATTGCTACAGTCAAACCTTCAAGTCGAGAGAGCGCCTAGAAGCTATGATCACTAAACCATTTCTTCCGCAAAATATTCCATGCCTTTGTCCTATTTGGAATTGTCTTGCTTTCAGTCAGTTCTGGCACTCTTCTCCAGGAGACGAACTAGGACCTGCTGTGTGTACTTTGCAGGAGGGAAAGCAGCAGCAGGCTGTGGGCTCCTGCACTGCAACCCCATTTGTAGCCCCTCCTTACTGAAGGTGAGAGGAGTTTCTGCCGGGTCATACAGAAACACGGGGGTGTAAAGAATATAAAGAACTTAGAAGCAAACCATTTTGGATTCAGTTTCTTATTTGACATAATGTAAGGTGGTTTCTGGGGCATCGTGTGCCTTTGTACATGCTAGCACATTTAACTTTGCTCTTACAGCAGCGTTCAGTGAGATTGTAGAAGATCCAGCATTTAGTGTGATTTGGAGCTTTTGATTTTACCTTTTAGATTAAAGCACTCTGAACATCAGTGACTCCCTTGGGCCTCTTCTTCCTCCTCTAGCCTTACTGTGGAGATTTCCCCAGAAACCGTGTAGCTCTCTAGCAACGCACGGCAGGCCGGGGCTCAGCTCGGGAAGATGCTGTGGCTGAAGTGGTGCCTACACAAAAGGCCGTTCGCAGCGCTCCCCTTCCAGTACGGCGCTGCGGGCGCTCGGCGGGTCGGGCGGCGCTTCCAGTACTGCTGCTGCTCTCTCTAAGCAAGCTCAGAAGTAACGTCGCCTTCATCTATAACGCGGCCCCGTTTGGCTGAGGACACGCGGACCCGCAGCTTCCGAGCTACCATGAAGCCAACGCGACTCCGGCCGCGGCCGGCACCGAGCCCCGGGCGCCGGTGTGCGTTTGCGGGACCTTGTTGGTTTTGAAAACAACTCGGGGCGGACGTTCCCCCTTGCCAGCGCCTGGGAGACGCCGCGCTGCTGGGAGCGCCGTGCGGCAGCGGCGCGCTTAGCGGCCTGCCGTAAAGCGCGGCGGAGCCGGTGGGGAGGCATGGGGAAGCGGAGGAGCGAGCGGGAGCTGCTGCGCGGCCTGAGCAAGAAGCAGAAGAAGCACCTGAAGGAATTCGGCGAGGAACACCCTTTCCATGACAAGTGAGTGCCGGGGCACTGGGCGGGCTGGCCCTGGGCCCCCGACAGCCGCGCTCAGCCCGAGGCCGGCCCGGGCCGCGGCCGCCCCCTGTGCGGCTTCCCCTGGGCCTGAGGAGGGGGTGGAGGGGCGCGCTCTGCGCCGCCGCTCGGGAGCTTGAAATCTCGAAAGGAGAGGGGAAGGTAGAAAGCCCGGGGTCAAATTTGCTCGCAACAAACGTCTTGTGCGGCCCGGAGCCTGCCGCGAGAAGCGGCAAAGTGGAGGATTAGGCTCCTGTTGTGACGCTCGTCAGGCCTGTGCCGTGCCTCTTCCTTGCCCAGCAGGATGCCCGTCGGTCAAGAAGGGGACCGTACGTTTGGACCCCCGTGTAAACCTGTGAGGAATGAGCTGCTTAGTCCAAATGCTGTGTGATCTGGTTCTGCTGTAAAGTCTTAGAGTTAGAAGCCATTGAGGAAGACACTGTTAGAATACCTGTTCAGTTTAATATTATAAGTACTAGAGTAACATTTGGGCTCAATGATCCTAAGGGTCTTTTTTTTTAACTTAAGTGATTCAACGATTCTATGATATGCTTTTACTAGCATGCAGTAGCATTAAGCTCTGTTATTTGTGCGTGTCCTGGGACCCTTCCCATTGTGTTGCCTGGGATGGAAAGCAGAGTCCTGGCCTGCCCGGGAACAGTGTCTTGTGCCTCACCCTCTGCAGTCATGCCCAGTCCCACTCAAGGCTCAGCATCTTTCTGAAAGAGTTGAGGTTAGTTTAAGCACAGCTTGTACTTTGTCTTGTTTGCAGAATTGCAGTCTGAACACTGGGTAGTTACTGCTGGTTTTCCTGTAGTGTGTTCTTTTTCCCAGTTCTCGGATTGGTATTTAGTACTAGAGGTAGGCTCTTGCTCTGGTTAACTTCGTTATACAAACTACCCTTATAGTTGGATTCCTCAGATTTCTTTTAATACCTTGTCCTCTGATAAAACATTTTGTTTCTTGGTCAGTTCTAATGCACTTAGGCTTCCCATACAGAATGTAGAGGATAACCTCTCAAAGTGCTGAGTCTGTTTTATGAGGGAGAACTGTGTGGTGCTTTGGTTTTAAACTTTCTTTTAATTTCTCTAAGTTTTCTATAACTCATATTCCTTCTTATCGTCTTCATCCTGTTTATAGCGTCATTGACAGAGTAAGATATTTCAGTGCTTTCTTTTCAGGGTCACTGGAAGACCAGAGGCAACTCAAATCTGTGAACTGGTAATATATTTTTATTTATTCTTTACTTTCATCTTCGTTTTTCAGTGAAGTGGGGCACTTAGTATTTTATGTTACCAAGTTACTCAGGCTGATTAAGTTGTTCCCTTTAGAAAACTTGCATTAAAGTGAAAAAAATGAATGTGATTCTCTACAATGTCTAGCTCAAAAGTATAAAGCATGAGAGGGCAGAAGCAGAAGGAAATAACAAAGCTGTTCTTGGGGGTTTTGCATATTACTTAGTCACAGTGAAAAGTAAATTGTGCTTTAAGTTGTTTTAGTAATGTTAATAAACTTAGTGTTGCACGAGATAATAGGAGGTGTTGCATTCTCTTTTGAATGAAGAAATATGTTAATGCTCATTTCTCTTCTTCAGATTGCCAGTGCTTTACTTTTCTTTCAGTCAGAGTGAGGCGCTTCAGCCTAAGTCTACCAAGATGCTTTCAAAATCTAAATGGAGATGTCCAGCATAACTATTTGCATAAAATGTTGATTTCTGAAAAAAAATCGGGGAAGACATGATGTTGGAACTAGAGGTACTGCATACTAGACTGTTGTTGCTGTTACACTCCTGTTTTCCCTTCCAGTCTGAGAATTCTGATAAATCGAGTGCAGAAAGCGATTCGGAGACTGAAGTGGAACAGGTCTCTGTATATCATAAGCTCCTGGCTACCCTGAAGACTTCTCCCGAGTCTGAGAGTGAGGAAGAGGAGGATGAAAGTGAATCAGAAGATGCTGGGGAAAGTGAGACAGAAATGGACAGTGAAGGGTCCCAGGAGACCGGAGAAGCAGAGGGAGGTGAAGAAGATAAGAATCATGTGCCAGAGCAGGAAGAAGGTAGTTTGTCTTTTTCCTGTGCTTTGGGAAGTGTTGTTTGAGTTAGAAACTTTGAATAAGCCAGAATCTTGGTGTAGAATAGCTCCTTGGCTGGGTGCTCGTCTGGCTTGGAGACTCTGTTGCTCCGTTGCCGCTGTGTGGGTGGGAGCAGCAGCTGCTGAAGTATTTAGCAGGGGAGAGGGTAGCTGTGTGCTCATTTCCCGGCAGACAGCCTGCTGCTGCTTCCTCAGATGTTGTTTGTGCGGCAGCACAGGGGAAATCCACATGGAGCGGCATACCAGGGGTTCTCACCCACTCATGGGAGACGCAAGCTGTTCGCTCGCACAGCATCTGGCTTGGCTGCTGCCACCGAGGGGAGGGAAAGGTTTGCCTCACAGCAGAGGAAGGATTATGTAAATTGGAAGGAAACCTCCTTCTTTGTGATGAGGCATCCTCATTCGTGAAGTCTGCAAAGAAATTCCAGGAGGGAGGAGTCAGCTTCTTGTTATTTTTAGTTAATTGGGGTCTTTGGAAACTAAAACTTATGTTCCCCAAATAGGCTATTTCCTTCATTTTCTCTAGGGAAACACGTGTTGTATATTATGTGACATTTGGCAAAAGTCTTCTTTACTGTGGAATACAAAGCTCGCTTTTATCTTTTTGGGTAGACTATTGGGAGAAAAAAAATTAGTAACTCGAAGGGACCAACCTAACTGGCAGGAGGTAGCTACGGGCAGTAACTTTCCTGGGAGAATATAACCCATTTCTCTCTCTAACAATTCCCAGCTACAGACACAGCAGAGCAGATGCTTGGCCAGGACCAGGCTGATGGCGCAGATTCCTCTTGTGACCCAAGTCATGGAGTAATTGAGGAGTTTACTGATGTGAAACACGAATCTGAATTTAGCTTGGAAACCAATTTCATGGAAGAGGAGAGTGCAGATTGCAATGCAGATAAGAGAGATGGCAATTCTTCACAAGCCTTTTCAGAAGGTAAAACACAGTATGTTTGTTTTTAGGGGTCTGCCTCTAGAGGAGTGTCTGTAAATGTGTAAACTATCAAACACCCTGATGATACGCTGTATCACTTCCGAGTTATTTGGCTGCGTTATTCCCTGTATTGCCCCGGCCTGAGCTGGTTCGATAAGCGTCGCTTAACGCTGATCAGACGTGCAGCTGAACCTTTTTCTTTTTTGCAGTCCCCTTGAAGTGGGATTTGTGTGTGAGCCGATAAAGTTTGAAACATCAGTCACTAGAAATGTGCACGGAGGGTGTTACCTTGTTCTATTGCTTTAGTAGTAGTTTAAAAAGCTAGTGTAATATGAAGGGCCCCGCAAGCCTCCTGCACTTGACTACAGAAGATATTCTTGGCACTGACAGCACAGGAGATAATCACAAAGCTGACCTGTGAGGGCATCCTTCACAGCTCAGTGGACTTAGAGGTGAGATTCTGGGAAGCTTGAGGCAGCCACAGTAATTTAGACAAATACTCAGGGCTCTCTGAATTTTGAAGGTTACGCAGACGAATCTGACTGCACCTCGATCAGAAGGGTGTGAGGCACCAGCAGAGCACCTGTGTGGTATCTTTTAAGGGAGTAGCCCAAAATCCTAACGCTGCAGTGCGCTGATGGGTGCAATCCAAGCTCCAGTGCTGGAGTCATCCCACCGTGTGTAACACAAATAACTGTGTGCAGGGGTGTGTGATCACTCGGCGATATGCCACACATTGGCACTCGCAGAGCTTCTGTTCGTTATTTCATACTCTGTGGTTTTAATATCAGATGGTGTAGTTTGAGAGAGAGAAATATGTTTGTAGCATCCCTAGTGATGCTGGCTTGTCATCTCGGAGCAGCAGCTGACATTAGATCTGGGAGGCAGCCTAGCTGATACATGAGATGTGTGGAAGCATCAAAGGGCCATGTGATAGAAAAAACAACTCGTTCTTGTTACCATGAGAATATTACTTCGGCTGTCGGTGTTGCATTTTAATGAGAACCATAGCTCTCCAACTGCATGCTAAGTATCCTGACAGCTTTGTTCAGCCTATAAATGATGCACTACTTTTCCGTGTGTTCCTGTAGCTTGAAGGTGGCTTTGTAATCTATTACAGAAAATGAGTCACCTAAGATGGGAGAAAGGGGATGAATTCCTACTCTGGTCCCGAGGTCACTAGAATTCCTGAAAATGCTTCATGTTACTCGCTCTGGTTTATCTGGCAAATGCTGGAATCGGTAAAACTCCATGGGAGAGAGCACCTGTATTACAATTAAGTGTCATCCTGTTCATTTACATTGGTGGGAAGATTTTCTGAACAGTGCCGGGCATTAGGAAGTGTCTTGACTTTTTTGCCTGGATAACTTGTGTGTGGGCTAGATATCCGCCGGCAAGCACTTGCGCTCTCTAATGCGAGTTTTCTTGCTGCAGTGAGTGCCGCTGTGCCGCGAGCAGTATCCAGGGCTTGGTTCTCAAAATAAGCTTTGCATGTGAGTTTGTTGCTACCAGTGTCTTTGAATATAATACGATTTTACAGTTCCTTGCCTCTCCTTTCCAAAAACAAGTGCTGATCAGATAAGTCAGACTTCTGCTCACTTCAGGCAATTTTTGCCTCCCTTCCCCAAAACCTGCTTAATCTTTCCTTTATCACAAACTGTATTCATACCACTGGCCGAAGGTGCACAGCCATGGGCACAGCTGTTTATAAATTAAGAAGGGCAGTGGGTTCACTTGGGTCTTCACTGTTGACAGCCTGTTTCACCTGCAAGGGATGTAATTGTCAGAGCTCAAGACAGAAAATTGCCACAAGTGTTTTCTACTACATATTGCTTTCCTGTCCAGCATTTGTTTTGTGATTGAAAATTCTACTATTTCCATAAGTGCTTGCTTCTCTTTTTTTAAGGCAATCTGTCAAATCTGTTCTCTCTGTTCTTGCAGAGATAATTTGACATACTTTCTCTTATCTCCAAGTGCTTTGAAATAACTAGTTCTAACTGTGGTGTTGGCCAGCATGGAAACTGTTCATCTCATTTGCAAATCCGTTTTGAAACTTGATTCCGGTATTAAGTATAATAGTTCTCAGGATACTTTTTTGTTGCCGTTGTAAATAGATCCATTCAAACAGCACATGGACAAAGAACTTGAAGAAAAAGAAGTAGAAAAGATGTCTGCGCTTCCTAGAACTTCAAGTCAAAGCAAGGTAACAGTGCTCTGTAGCCATTCAGAGTTCCTGAAGGTGTCTGGACCAAAATGATTCTTTTTTTTGTACAAGTGAAGTAGATTCATGATTGTTATTGTTAGCCGTTGGCACTGGAGTTATCAAGATTTTGTCCTGTGTTGCTAAAATGTTTTCTTCTTCTTTTAGTGCTGAGTGAGAGTTGAAGTGTAAAGTCTGCTGTTACGTAGGCATATGGCAACACAGTTGAAAAACAGCTGTAGAGTTTGATCTGTAGCCCCAAACCCGCAGGTTTAGCACCCTTGACACTGAGTAGAAGCAGGACTGGTTTCTGAGTGGTAACAGCGTGATGAGTGTGTTCTGCAGCTGAGCTTAAGATAACCTGTACAGTCTTAAAAGTACTTGTGATACACTTTCATGTTCTTGTTTCAAGGTGGCTGTGTCTCTGTACACATTTACAAGCTGGTAGAGGGGAATTTAATAGTTAGATTGTTAATCCTGGAAATAGCAGGTGAATTACAGTGCCAGCAAACCACCTCATTGCTTGCGAGTTTTGGTTTTCAAAATCCTCATTTTTAGGCAAACCTTTGCTTCCTAACTTTTTCACATCCGATTTTGTTTTGGAGAGTTGCCTTGCCATATGCTGGGTGACATTCATTGGAAGATATCCAGTGGTTAGTCAGGCAGAAAGAAAGCTGCGATTTTTTAATTTTATTTTATTTTATTTATTTTATTTTTATTTTTATTTTTGGGAGTATGGTGGCCAAAAATATCCGTGCCACCTGAAGCAATGCATGAAGTGTCTCTGATTAACTTGGTGTAGTTGCTTTACAGAAATAGGAACAACTTGCATGGCAAAAGACTTAAAAGTTTAGAGGTTTTTCCCTGCTACACTGATAGCTTTTGCACTCAAAATCAGACATTCAGCAACTGATTCACAATTTCTGGGTTTAGTCCCTAATGGGGCTTTGTTTTTAATCTTTTGACAAAGCACATACCTCAGAGTGGCTGATCTGTGAGCACAGATGACTCCAAGGTTCTCATCTTGTCCCTGGTTTGTGCCACTGATTTACTAGGCAGAAATTACGTCCTTCCTCTTCCTCAGTTTTCTCAGCTGTGAGATGAGGACAGTTACAGACACATCACTGCAAAATACCTCAAGGTCTGCTGAGCTTAAGTTTATTGTTATTTACCCTGGCTGACTCAAAAAGAGATTGCGTGTTGAAAAAAAGGGTTTCAGCTTGTGTAATGAAAAGATAATTTCTCAGATTTCGTGAACTTGGATTAGACTGTCAGCTGTGGTGATGTGCTTTTAAGCGTACTGAGTTTGGTACATGTGATAACTCTTTGGATTTTGTTGATTTTTTTTTTTTTTTTTTTTTTTTTCCCAGTGGCCAAGGCTGGGCCAACTAACTTTTTCTTCTACTTTGGAGAAATGTAAAACTTTGAAAGCAGACAAAGAAGTTGATGTGAAACAGCTTTATCTTCACAAGCCTTTAGAATCCACGTGGCCAAAAGTGAATAAACAATTCCTGTGCTCCATGAACAAGCCAGGTGATACCTCTTTTACCCCATTACAAAGAGAGCTCTTCTGTGTCATGAATACATACTGGGACTTGTTCTATCCAGAAAGAAATGCTTTAACGAATGGAGAGGAAATCCGGCACGCTTACTGCTTGCACGCCTTGAACCACGTGCTGAAGGCAAATGCCCAGGTGCTCAGCAACAACGCCAAACGGAGACACCAAAAGCCAGGGGCTGACAGCGATGACTACAGGGATCAGGGGCTTACTAGACCCAAGGTAAGAGAGGTTCCTTAACACAATTCCCCCACCCTGGCTGGCTGGTCAGGCTGTGTAAGCGTCCTGGTGGTTGATACTGAAGTGTTTCTGTTGCTGCTCTCCCAGGTGATGTGTTTCTGGGCACCTGCCTCTCCACATCCCTTTATCATCCCAGGAGGTCATCTGCCATGGCCAGGGCAACCCAAGCCTCCCTGGTTTCACAGCAGCCTCTAGTTGATAACCAGGTGGATGCAGCTAGGGCTGACCTGCCAGCAGTGGTACCAACTACCCTGCAAACGGTTTCAGAGTTGGTTTCCAGTGTTTCTGTGCATCTGGCAAATGCCCTTGGTTACTGTGGTGACTCCCCAGTTAGGCTCTGCACAGCACTCCGAAATACAAATATCCCATGCAGGACCCAGCCATTGACCATCTCTGTGTACTGTGGGAGCTCTTCCTTGCTTGGGCTTTAGGGGGACCAGGAACACGTGCTCAGTTTTCAGTTCACCTGTAGTGGTGCCCTGGGTGTGAGAGGGGTAACCAAACTGAGCTGCTGGCCAGTACCTGTTCAGGAGAACGTTGCGTCCCAGCTCATCCTCCCACCTTACTGCATGTCACAGTTGTTTTGTTTGGATTGTTGGGATGCCCCTTGGTGGCAGATCCAAACCAAAAAAATTACTTAACATACAGTTAACTATAAGTGTTCGCATTTTATGGATTATTCTGTTGTAACTGTTGATCTGCGCAGGTACTCATGATAGTGCCCTTCAGGGAATGTGCTTTGCGAATTGTGCATATTTTCATCAGTCTCCTTGAAGTGAATGACAAAAGAAAAATCGATGTAAGTAATAAAAAGCGCTTCAAAGGGGAGTTTGGCTCTGACCCAGAAGAAAAGCCCCCCAACTTGAAGAGACCTGAAGATTATGAAGCCGTCTTTGCTGGCAACATTGATGACCACTTCAGAATTGGTAATGATCTACTGAATAGATGATTTTTAGCTCGTGAAGAACTGAGGAGTAACAAACTCTTTCTAAATGTCTAGGAGCTAACTGGGCTGGAAGTTCTCCTGAGACTCTAGGCTCTATGGTATTCATGCTGGTTTTGCACTGGCAGCTCGGATTTTTCTGAAAATCTTTCTTGCCTTGCCAGAACTTAAAAAGGGAAGATAAAATATAAAAGTAATGATTTTCACATCGAGTTCAGAATCACTTAAAATGCAATGATTGCTTTATTGTAGTAGCACTGCCCACACCTCATTTTAACAAGGATAGCCTTAATTGTGCCGTAAAATCTTTCATGTTATTAAAAAATACTTTTGGGTTTAATTAGCCTATTCATAACGTCTCTCGTAATCATTTCTGGGTGGCACAAAATTAAAACTCAGTACTGAGCAAAGCAGTTTTCTGCTGTGCTGCCTGTAGTTTTCATGAAAGCAAAGGGGTAGCCAGCGAATTTGAAACTATTTCATAATATTGTAATCTCATACTGTTTTAGTAACTCGGTGTGCGGAGAATTAGCTAGTGGCTTGGTTCCTGGAGCTGCCACAGTGAGTAGGCAGCTTCTCTAACTTGACAGATCAGAGGCTTTTGAAATTATTGCCCCTTGAAAGATAAATTGGCATCCCAAGAGATGTAATGATACAGTGGAAGATGCAAGCAGGTCCCACTCAGTCTTTCTTCTTTCCCCAGTGAGTATCTTTCTAGCTGAGAGCATCTTACTTTCAGTAGCATAATGATTTTCAGTCCTCTCCCATACCACAGTCTGCTTGATCCACTTACTAGGTGTGAAGACATGCTTAAAGAAACTTTCAATGCTGTTACTTGCAGAAGCAAATCATAGAAGCAGAAAAATTATTCTTTCTTACTGTGCCTCACACCCTGTTACTTCTGCACAAAAATCTCATTTAAAGCACATTTGTTATGCTTTACTAAAACAGCCCTTTCACATTTTTAAACAGAAAAAAAGACTTGATGTTGTTAAACTGTGTATGTGCTGTGACAAGTGATATCTTCTTCCTGGAAATTCGACCAGTTGTGCCGTTCTTTTTCTTTCAGTTTTTATCGCTGGGTTGAAATAGACAGCAGGAGGAGTCCCTATTAATATCCGTGTGAAGTTCTTGCAGGTGCCTTCAGCTGTGCCCGTGGTAGCTGGATGCACACAAGAGAGGGAGAGGAGTTGAAGGGACACCTTTGCTGGGCAGGCTGTAGCAGGTGGTTTAAATATAGTTTGGACTACCTGGATTTTTAAGATCAGAAAACTGTGGGTCCTAGCAATGTTGCCATGTAGTCACGACGTGGTTAACAAGCACCTTTGATTCCTTCCTTTTTCTTTCTTTTAATGTGAGAGGTGATGCATAAGCTCATTTGTTGTGTACACTGCAACACAGGGCATGAGAAGCGATGCCAGGGAAGGTGCAAGACTGATTGTGCTTTTAGATTTCGTCACACAAAGAACTTTTTCCTTAGGGTTCTAGTAGCAACTCTCCTGGCCCTAAGAATAATGGTAGTTTATATTCAAGAGGTCGACACTGAATTTTTCCTGACACATTGAGGTAACACTTACTGTAATATGTAACAGCAGAGAACGAAGTCTGGGGTTTAGGGAGAAAGCAGTTAATCATTTCTGCTTTTTCTTTTTTTTTTTCATTAAGTGCTTCAGCCCCCTCATCCCCCTTTTTAGCAGAAAACCGCCAAAAAAAAAGTGTTTCAGTTAAAAAAATCTTGCACAGGCTATGGAAGATCTGGGGAAAAAAGTACCACTGAAAGAGTTTGCTGAAGTTCATGAAACTCTGCCAAATGCTCATCGAGTGGGGGTGAGGTGGGTAAGCACTTTTCAGGGAAGGAATTTTTCCAAGCAGATTTGTTTTGTCCAGCTATAATCATCGGTATGTGTTAAGGGAGGGAAGATGTAGGAAGTTACAGAGCCTGCTGGAAGAACAGGGTTGCTAACTGACCTTAACTAAAAATGCTGTTGGTTGTTGTTGGACAGGGGTTGCAATTCTTCAAAAGAGCGTGAGACTGTACGCACCATTTTACTCATCGGACATCATCATTGCCTCTCCCCTGGGTATGAGGACTATTATTGGCGCAGAGGGGGAGAAGAAGAGAGATTTTGATTTTCTTTCGTCAATAGAAATTCTCATAATTGATCAAGCAGATATTTACCTGATGCAGAACTGGGAACACGTTCTGGTGCGTTTTCCATATGTATTAGCTTCTGTGTTGTACTGTGTCGTGTTAGTCTGATATGACTTAGTTTTGGCAGCCAGCAGTATTGCTATTTTTTACTGACTTGATTCCAGACACGTATGCTTGTTCCTTTTCCTCCCTCAACCCTGATATTTTTCTTATACTAAGAATATTCATTCTACAGATTTTGATAGTATTCAGCACCTGTTCTCTAGAAATCTTAGTATTTCGTGCTTTGGTGGCATGTTTCACCAGAGATATTTTTTTGGACAGTTTTAATTATCTTGCAGGATGAGATAATAATGGTTGCTTTAATCACATCTGGCAGAAAAATGCCAGCTGTCTGACTGCCCAGTGTGTCTAGTCAGATTGCAGCCGTGCGAGGAATCTGTACAACCTAGTTCAGGTTCCTCCAGAAAGCAATAGGAGCTGCTGCTTGTCTCCACTGACTGCAGAGATACTAAGCATTAGTCATGTCCAAAGTTAAACGGTATGAAGATTTCCTGGTACGTGTAGTGAAAACAGAGCTCTTGGGTTGCGCCTGGTGTGCAGCAGTACCCATGCTTTATGGCTTTTGGTTGATAAAAGTTTTCAGGATTGAAAGGTTGGAGTTCTTTCCCCACGCAGAAATACCTTTGAGGTACCTGGGCCAGGCATTTTGACAGCATGATGTTACTGTGCCTTTGGAATGAGCCCGGAAGGTGTCTTGTGTCCTGGGGAGTCCTGGGAAAGACACTTGGGTCTACGTGATACCCAAGGAGCGAGTGCTGGAGCCTGTTTGCTGTATTTTCCTTTGGGAGCCACTGCCCACCATGTGGCAGCAGCAATGCCAGTCCTAGGCATCATTCAGTGAGGCCAGAATGAGGTGAGTTTCTTCACTGGCACCGAAATTCTTCCTGAATGTGATGGAAACCGCACTTGGGCTTCTTTTAGCTCAGAAACCTTGGGCCCCTTGACTTCTAATACAAACAAATAAATCTATTATACTTGCCCTGTGGGAGAAGATTGGAAGCAAAGGTTGGTGTTACTGGTCACTGAAGAGAGAGTAGCTTTCAGTGCTGTGACAGGAAATCAAGTAAATTACTCTTGCTGTGGTCAATATATTCCAGACAGTTGTGTCTTGGGATCGCTACTGTTTTGTATTCTGTGCTGTCTCGCTTGTCCCTTCCCATCTTGCTCACTGCAGTTAAGGCTCTTGCAGTCTGGGTGCAGGGATGTCAGTCAGCAGCGACGTGTTTCCATCTCTATGTGCAGCACCTGATGAAGCACATTAACCTGCTGCCTCTGGATTCCCATGGGGTGGACTTTTCCCGAGTGCGAATGCTGAACCTCAATAACTGGTCCAAGTACTACCGCCAGACGCTGCTGTTCAGTGCTCTTCAGGAGCCCCAGATTAACTCTGTCTTCAACAAACACTGCTTCAATTACACAGGGCAGGTGAGTTCACAGGTGGACTGAAAGCCTTCTTTTAAACACTAACATCGGGGAGGAGGAGAGGAACAGACAACCCGAAATGTGCAAAATTTCTGTAACTCGGTTGCAGAAAGGGTCGTTGGGCCAATCCCTTTCATTACTGGAGTATTTCAGTCTGGCTTTCCATGGTGCTGCCTGCTGTGCCAAAGGCACGAAGAGCTACTCTTCTTGCAGCAGTACTTGATCCTTTTCTTTCATGGGTGGCTGTTTCACATCAGAAATCAGATTTTGTTTTTTCTTAATTTGACACAGAAGTTATTGGAGCATTTGTTAAAGAGCATTTTCCTGTTTCCTCTTTTTTTCCCCCCCTACTGTATAAGCAGCACAAATTTATACTTTGAAAGAAACAGGGAAAGTAAGAACCTTACTTGTCCATGTCAAATATATGGAATTCAGGGCATAAGCAGTGTGTCATGTATATTTAACAGAGCTGGAATGTGTATACGTGAGTGTAGTTATGTACTGGAGCTTGCATAAGAAGAGCCTTCTGCACTGCTTGCAGGCATGAGGGAAGGGCAGAAAGCTGGCTGGAGCGTGGCTGCCTTTGAAACGCTGCTTCCCTAAACACCCTCCTTTCTTCTTCAGGTGGCTGTCCGCAACGTACCCCTCAGCGGCTCCATCAGCCACGTTGTGGTCCAGCTCCCTCATGTTTTTCGGAGGCTAGAAGCTGAAAATTCGACTTCTGTAATAGATACAAGGTACTCTGTGCTCCAGACTATTTTGCTTTGCCTTAAACACTGCAATTTCAAATTTGATTCCTGCAGATTGCAACGTGCTTTCACCACAGAAGGATGCCTTCGTTAGTCTTAGATGCAGGCTGGGCTCTGCACAGGGGGAGGGGGGTGCTGAGCTCCTTGTCAAAAGCATGGGAGAAGAAATTCTGTGAAAGGAACACCAGTCTGTAGCATAACTGTGTAGTACTGATGAAGCCTTTTATCTTCTACACGTGTAGAAATCCTGTGAAGTTAAAGAAGGAAAAACGTAGTCAAAATCTTCTGTTGTCTGATGATATTCCTGTTTGAGGTCATATCAGTATTGGAAAGCTAAACGTTGACTTTGATTAAAACATATTTGTTTTCTTAACTGAGGTTTCAGTTTTTCATCGAGAAAGTTTTGCCCGAGTACCGTGATGCCATCATGTCACACACGCTCATTTATGTTCCGTCGTATTTTGACTACGTGCGTCTTCGAAATTACTTCAAGAAAGAGGATCTGAATTTTACTCACATTTGTGAATACACCAAAAAGGCTGGTGTCTGCAGAGCAAGACGGTTCTTTCTCAAGGGCGAGAAGCAGTTCTTATTGTTCACTGAGCGCTTCCACTTTTACAAAAGGTAAATTCTGGACCAAGTTTTCCTCTGAGTTGCATGTCTGCTGCTTTGGAAGTAGGGTCTGACCTTAATCATAGGTGAGCTATTTTTTTTTTTTCCGTCTGATGGACTGAGGACTTCTTTGAAGTAAGAGCTTTTTGATTTACTTTAAAATTTTTGCATGTTGTCAGCTGTCCCTTGCAGAGACTCAAATACTTTGGTATGCGCAGGGCTTTGTTTAGGAATATAAGTGCTGCCAAGTTCCACTGATGTCAGGACAGGATGATATAGCCTGCAAAATGGGATTTGTTGTGCCTTCTATTTGTGTTCATCTGTGCCACAACAATTACATAAAATTCTGGAAGAGGATGTGTAATTGGTTCAATAATGCAATACAGCAAGCTGAGGCCACCTGGAAAATTTGCTGTGTCCTGACTGGAGCTGTTTAGAAGTTCCTAATGGAACAGTTTTCTCTGTTAGCAGAAGATGTTTTGGCAAATAGAAAAGGCTCAGGTCTAATCAGGATTCAGCGCCTTAGAATCCAACGGAAGAGTCTGAATGCTGCAGAAGTTGGTGGTGGCCTGTACTTCAGAGGAAGTCATCACGTCTGGCGGTGTTAGAAATTCCCCCCCCTTAAATTCCACATCTGTGTTTAGTCTTCAGTCCACGACACGGGGCTTCTAGAGTTGAGCTACAACTGATGCGCGTTGAAGTTGAATGGAAATTGGACGAACTGATACAGGACTGATGTTTTAACGTGAATATTCTGTAAAAAATGGCAACGAGGTTATTTTTGTTGTTGTTTTTTTCTACTACAGGTATGTGATAAAAGGCATTAGGAACCTCATTTTCTACGAGTTACCAACATACTCCCATTTCTACAGCGAGATTTGTAATATGATGAAGGCCACAGACAACGGAGTGGATGCCACCTGGACCTGTACTGTGCTCTACTCCAAGTATGATGCTCAGAAGTTGGCTGCAGTGGTTGGCATAGATCGCACAGCTCAGATGCTACAGTCCAAGAAAAATGTGCACCTCTTTGTTACAGGAGAAAATGAATAAGTGATATTGCAGACTCAGCGATTGGATGGACCTGCATTTTGCTCCTAATGCACTTTTTGACGTTGCTTTTTTAAAAAGTATTAAACTTTTTACTACCTTTTATTAAATCTTCTGTTGAATTCATTCATATAGTATTAAATTTTTTATTTCAGTACTCTGTCCAACAAGAAACAAAGGATGTCATTCAAGAAAGCAGGAGCTGGAGAGGTACCTTCTGTATAGAAACAAAATAAATCCGGAACTATTCCTGTACGTTGAAAAACTCACTGGTCGGTAAAGGCTGATGCTGTCTAAATAACTTTTGATTGGATTGCTTCATTTTCAGGCGTAGCAGACTTGCCATCTTTTATCAAAGGCAACTTTTTCCTGTAATCTAGGGGAAGAAATGTGCCCAAGTATTTAATGCCATCCGTGGTCTGTAAGCCTGCATACGGGAGGCACGGGCGAAGCCTCTTCAACACAAGCGTTATCGCTGAATGAGGGTTGAACTTGCTTCTGCTTGAAGCTTTTAAGAATTTGTGAATCATCTGGGGTAGGAGCTATGGGTTTGCATTTTTCCTGGAGTGACCTAAATATCTCTGCTTCCTATTCACAACAGCCCCCTTGGCCGGTCAGTTTTAGCTGGGGTAGGTTTTTTTTTCCGAAGGCAGAGAAAATTGAAGTTGGCAGGCATACGGGCCTGGGCCCGCCTTGGAGTACAGAGCTGGGCGGTCTCGTGTCTCACACCACGGGTCGGGCTTTGCTCGTGTGTTTGTTTGTTTTCTTACTCTTATTTGTTGGTTATGAACAGCATGGGAGCCTCATGGTGCTGCCTCTTCTTTCTTTTCTTCCCCTGCCAGGAAGGTAATTTAAAAGGAGCTAAAAGTAGAGAGGCTGGATTTTGTAAGCTTGTACTAGGAACACTGTTCAGTAGAGGGGCAGGTGAGTCCAGGTGCAAGAAAGAAACACCCATCCTGTGCTAAGCTTAGGAGGGAGTTATTGTCTGGGAGGCTTCAGTAAATATACCCAAGTGAAATAAACTCCTTGAGTAAAGGAGGCACATGATTTTAGCCATTTTTAAAATCATATTCTTGATTTTTTGTATTTCTCAGAGGCTCGGAATTCAGGTCGTAACTGAAGTCCTGAAATCATTTAGTAGATGTGCAAATCCTTGCAGTTTCTTGCTTTTAAGTAATGATTTATATTGATTTTATGTACCTCTGCTGTAGCACACAAGAACCAGCCACAGAACATCCGTCTGCTCTACAACAGGAGCGGCAAGCAAGGATTTTTCCTGTACGGCCTAGGCTTGATGTAGGAGATTTGTGGATGTGAAAGCAAGCGGCACGAAATAGGATTAAGGCATTTTCTTTCTACACCGGATGTACTTAGTGCAGATGAATGGCTGACCTCTGAGGAAGCTAAAGTGGGACAGCCACTTAGGCACATAACGTGAAGCAGTGCAGCTCCTGTTTAAAGAAGCAGCAAGGGGTTTGTGCCAGAGCCTTAACTAAACTCTGAAGTTAACAGCAAAGCTGGACGTTTGTCCAGGCATGGCTCTATGGACAGCAAATTCCCGGGAGATGGTGAGTGCCAAGGGCAGGGTTTGATGCATCCTGGATGCCGACGCTTCGCTTGCTCGGGCAACCGGTGGCTCCAGATGAGTCACTAAAGAGCCCATCCTGACAATCGTTCAGGGAGGCGGCCAAACCTAATGTGTTCTTGTGGATGCTCTTAGTCAATTTTAGAAAGGAATATGTACACCTGGGGTTTGTCTTTTTTTTTTTTTAGTTGTTCAACACTTGAAAAAACTTTCAAATCCTGACACAAATGTAATAAGAACAGCAGTTGCCAAACGCACTGTTTTACCTGTTTTACCTGACAGCATGCAGTCTTGGCCTGGCAAGTTTTTTGCATCTTCTCCACATCAACGCACCAATGATGAGTAACTACTTGTCCCGAGGAAACCAATTTGAAATAAAATCCTTTTCATTTTGGCATCAATACCATAGCTTTAAGCAGTTGATAGTGTTTTTTAAGAATCCTTTTTGGTTGATGTTTCAAGAGCATCTGAGAATACTCAAAACTAATCCTATATTCTTCTTAGTTTTGAAAGACATCATAGCGCAGTGTGAGACTCGAGTGACCAGCATCAGACAGGTGGTTTTCCAGGCACGGGCTGCTGACATGCAGTACTGCTGCAGCATTAGCAGCTAGCTTTTGGGAATTCAAACCCAAGGGTAAAAATAAGCCAGGATTAAGACGTCAAACAAGAATTTCTATTGAGTGTCTCCCATCTCTCAGGAAATCCGAGTAATTAATGACCAGGAGAAAGACATACCTGTTTGTAGAAGGCTGTTCTAATGAGCTCATGTTGTAATGGCTTCTTTTTTTCACTAGTAAAACCTAATCAGGATAATAGGTTTATTACGTTTTGTTGCTCCTTTCAAAGATGGCAAAAGGGCGATGTTGGGTTCTTTCCTGGTTTTTTTGGGGGGGAGGTTGGTTTTTTTAAAATGAAAATGTGTTTGTAGGACAGGAGCCAGCCTTTGCTGCTGACTGTGTTAACGTGGAGGAGGGAGGGAAAGGTGACTTAGGGACAGTCTGTCTCCGGAGCTGGGGAGATGTCTCCTGTAAGGAGGCAGGTGGTTGGTTTTTGCAGCAGTCATTGGGAGACATGGGATGAATCACGTGAGACGGAAACTGGAGCATTCTTGTTAACAACAGCAGAATTAACAATTACTTTACAGCTGTGCTGTCACAGGCTGACAGGATGTTTCAGCTCTGTGTTAGTCATGCTCCCCTGGCCTCAGCCCCAGGAGTTACTTCCTGGGGTTTGGGGTTTTTTTCAGACTTGGTAGACAAGTGTGTCTGATGAAGCATTTTGAGGGGGGCTTTTTTGGGTGGGTGAAGTATGTGTTCAGAAAGCCCATCCACAAGAGCACGTGTGGATATCCGAGGGGGCTATGCCAACTAAAACGGGTGAGAGGGCTCGGTCTCTTCAGAGAGCTCCTGGAGGTCCTGCACCAGAGGCCCTGGGGAAGGTCGCTGGACTGAGGCTTTCTCTTTTCTCCTCCCCAGAGGTACCAGGTGACCCTTCATCTCGCAGAGAAGGTGAAGGTGCTGCTGGTAGGCAGGTAAGCACCAACGCTGCCCAAATCATGCCATGCAACAACCTCAGACAGGGAGGGCAGGAAGGCAAGAGAAGCCTGACAGCAAAACTCAGCACGGAGTTTACAACATGCGTGTATTGCTGTAGCCTGCTCTCATCCTGTTCCACAGGATGCTTTTGCCCACAGTAGATCGCACTAGATCAGCCCCTGTGGCTTTAAATCTCATCCTCTGTGCTGAGCTTGACAGTGAAGAGTAATTAATTAGCACAGGGCTGGTTACATTTTAATTAACCATGAGCTTCAGCTGCTCTTTGTGGGGGGGATTGCTTGTTTTACCAGGTGGACTGTGGCTGGGCCTGAGACCACCCAGTCTTGGATAGACAAACAGCAGATAGGCATCGAGCTCGTACTTCGAATTAGTTACCTGAAACGGAGATGTTGAAATGCTCGTAACATTGAATGGTACTTCAGAAATCAATATTTGATTATATAAGATTGATGCAGGAATCTTCAGCAAATGGTAGGAGAGAGATCAAGGTACAGAGAAACAACAAGTCAGCGGACAAAAATAGGGTGGTAACCTCGGAGCAGTTGACAGCATAATTATGTTGCTGCAACTGAAAGCAGAAATTCAGCCTCAGTCTTTCAGACAAAACAGCAAAACCACGCTAAAGTCTTACACGCTGCACCTGATGTTGTATTTCCTGGGTCAAACTCTCACCACTGATACTGGCGTAATTCTAAAGAGATGTTGCCAGAATTGCTAAAACAGAGGTTCATCAGGATGCTGTAAGGTCTATTACTAGCCACTCCCTTACGCTCTTACAAAAAGGGAATTTGGTAGGAGAGGCCTTAACTGAAAAAAAATGCTGATGGTACCTTGTTATTTCTGGATAAGAGGCAATCTCCATGTTACTTACTTGCCCTGGGTGTCAGGTTTCAAAAGCCAAGCCTTCGGTGCCGTTTGTTTAATAGATCAGTAAAGAATGAGTATTTAGCTTTAATAATGCAGGGGTTTTTTTAATCAAAGCAGGAAAAGCATCGCTTTTGTACCGAGTGATGAGCATAAAATGAATAAGTGGGAAGCAGTTAACACAATTTATTTGGACTTCTGCAAGGTCTTTGAGAAGTTCCTTCATCGGAGGCTTCTAAAGAAAGTGATGAGGCTGCTCATTGGAGAAAAAGCCTCTAAGGTGCTTCAGTTCCACCCTCTCTACTGACCATCTCTGTGGCATTAACTATTAATTTTTCCTCCTCAAGATTATTCTGTGTGTTGGGTTTGGGAACTTCCCCCTGTCCATTAGCTTAATCACATCATCAACAGTCCTTTAGCCTGGGAAGGAATTTGACAGGAGGGGGCATACCTGGCCTTGCAGCTGTTTGGGTCTGGGGTCAACAGAAGAGATCACTGGAGCATCAAATAATGAATGATTGATTTGGGGTGTGTTTTTTTGAAAAAGAGACTCAGTGGGTTCCTCCGGCACAACCCGTGCTGACAGAAATCTTGTGTAGCTGCAGAATAAGCCAAATTATCTGACAGTTCATGTTTCTCAGACATCACTGAGCACAGTACTGTGACTTAAAATTGTCTGCCTTGAAGCATGGTCTCTTTCCTTGCTACATTCAAGGATGTGATTAAATTAACCGAGAAAACAACAGTTGAGGTTGCAGGTCTGTAGCCTGTAGCTTGACTTACTGTGTTTCTGAAGCCTGTTATTCTCTCCCAGAGTAGGGGAGGAGCTGGTGGTAATGAACATCATCTCCTCCTGCCATCCCAAATCTTTTGGGCTGCTTTGTATTAAAGTTCTTGCTCCCCATGTCCTGTATTGGTATTGTGAGTGGAGCTGGGTGGAATGCAGTTAAATGCTGGTAAAACACGGCTGAACCAGTAAAGAGCCCCAGAGGAATAAATTAGTGTCTGAATTAATTCGTGCTACAAGCTGGAAGCTTTCCAGTAACTTCAGAGGCTGCTTGCTTGAGTCCAAATGAAGGAGAGATCTTGTGTTGCAGTGCAGAAGCTCTTGGAGTGCTTACAAGCTTTGTGAAATACCTCACCTTAAATGCAGCCATGAGGATGTTTGGGGGAATTAGTCTGTGGGAGGTGGGGAGCCTGTAGGCAGGAAGGAGGCCATGGATGAGGAGAGTTGGGGCAGAGGAAGGTCCCACTAGCAAAGAAAGGAGTCCAAATGATAGTGCTCAAAATTTGAGCACCTAAATGCAGCACAGAAGCTACTTTTGAGGGGAAAAATATACCAGGGAAAGTCTCTTTTATTTACTGAAAGTGGTCCCGCACTAGAAGTCCCACAGTAGTTCTGCGAGTGCCAGGGGATGGGGTGTTTCTGGTGGTGCAGAAACAGCCGTCGGCGTGAGCAAAGAGGGAGCACCACAGCGGGACAGAAGCAGCAAGGTACAGAGCACCAAGAGCAAAGCTTCCCACCCTGAGAAGACTTGACTCTAGGAATTTTGCCACGCCACTTCTAGAGGTAGAGAGTAGACAGAGAATGGAATAAACTTAGGTCCAGGTTCTTTTCCCCAAACTTGGTGAGAGGCGGAGTAATTAATGGTATAAGGTAACTTTCACATAAGCAGAGCCCTGAAATGCTTCTGTATATTCCTCAGCTAGATACAACTAAGTATGTTTCCCCTTCTGTTGACTTAGGAGAGAAAAAAAATGAAGGTCCTCTCTAACATTCTCCTCTAGAAGAGGTTAGCAGAGAGGGAGCTATGCAGGAGAGTGGAGCAACCAAACCATCCCTCAGCTGTTGCCCATTTACAATCATCCCACCAGAGGCCCATTTGTGATTTAGGGAGGGCTGCAGCACTGGGAGGAGGAGAAAGCAGTAGGATTTGTGTGTCGGTTTTGCAGCAGGAGTTTCAACAGCCTGTGGGAGATTAAGGTTAGTGTTTTCCTGGCATTGTAATTTACTGAAATTGTTGAAATAAAGAAAATATATTCAGTAGGTAACAGAGAAGCACCTGTGATCATATTAGCTAGTTCCTTAAACTTCCTTACTTTTTTTTTTTTCACTTGGTCAAATGAATGTAGTGTCTTCAGTGGGCAAAATGTTAACCAGGACTTTTCAACAGGCTATAGAGCATCTAATAAACTGCTTGATTAGGTAAGGGACAGCTTTTTGCCTGGACTCGCCTTCCTTGTGAACTTTTCAGATGCTTGTGCACATGTGTACTAGTAAATTAAACACACGCACGGCTCCCAGCTTATGGAAACAAAACAATGAAATACTTGGGGTAACATTTCAAACTCTTTGGCTCCATCATTTTTTTCAGTTCTTAGATACAAGGGCTTGTTGAAGGCAGGTACAGAGAGTGAGTCTCTTCTGATGGTGTCCCTCCCCAGATACTGTGGTGGGGAGGTACTGGGACACCCACTTTCTCTTCAGTGGACTACCAAGACCTCCAGTGCCACAGGAAAGGGCAAAGCACAGGGTAAATTACAGAAGCACCTCCAGTGCATTTGGGGCGTTCCTCGTCTTGGTGTGGACGTGAAGAAGAAGGTCAGTAATCAGATCTTGTTCCTCCTTCTCCCTGGAGCTGGTTAGTAGGTGTGTTACTGCATACCTTCTTGTGTTAAGAAATTATACTTCTGAAAGCGGCACCTGTGCTGAGGAAACCGTTTTAATGCCAAGGCAAAAGTGAAAGGCCAAATCAGCTCTTGTGCATCTTCTGTTACGTGCAGAGCGCTCAGCTCAGGCACTTCCTTGTGCTGTGCTCCCTCCACCTCCACCCCCTCTCAGCGCGCGGGCAAGTTCCCGACTGACCTGTCAAATGAGAATAATGATGAGAAGCCTCAGTGATTCGCGGCTAGGACACGCGACGTGCTCCGTTCTTTGCCCGTACTGTGAGGCAATTAATGCAATTTGTGCTGCTTGGCTGAGTGAACAGTTTGAAACGAACCATTGAGCCATCTGTTCCTCCAGCAGACATCAGGCGTGTCAAGAGCGGCAGTTAGCTTGTGCCGGGAAAGAAACATCTCGCTGTTGTTAAGGAAAGTTAAAGGCGGGAGGGGGGGCTTTATTCCCCATTTACTATCTTTAAAACAAACTCTTTCTCGTTTTCTTGTGGTTCAGGCTATGCGGCCTGGAGATATTTCTGATATCTAGTCAGGGTCTTAGAAGCAGGGAGATGGCTGTGCTGAGCACCTCTTTCTCTCACCTCTTGCATGCTCTCCGTGAGAGAGGGAGGGGCTCAACAGGGTCTGAGTTTTATGTGATTGTTTTGCTCTTCCCTTAATCTCTGTAGGCCACTTTCCTGAGCTGAGGCCTTCAAGGAATAGTCTCCCTTGAAATGAGTTCTCAGGAAGGTTTTCAAAAGGCCTTTCGGAGGTTGTATTTCATCCCCTGCAGTTATTAAATGACACCTGCTATGAGAAAAAAGTCAGTATCTCATTAATAGTAGGAAGACCAGAAAAGATTTGGCTTGTTTCTCAATGGAGAAGTGATATCTACAGATGATGCAGAGGAACTGAGCATGTGATGCCTGTTCTGCTTTTGTGATCACGGAAAGCGAGATACAGGAGATGGACAGCTTAGTTCAGGTAATGCTGAAGACAAAGGGGTAAGGTGAGCCTGAACGGGGAAGACTTAAGAGAAGGTTTTAAGCAGAATGTTTTAAGATTAACCAGCCCTGGTGGACTGCGTCCCTGAATGCACAGAAATGTGTTGCAGGATTTCTGAAAACTTGTGGAGAGGCAAGATACCAGCAGACTGAGAAAAGCGAAGGTGATGGCACCTGTCTTTAAGAGGTACATTGGATGGAGGGGGGAGAATCAAGCTAGGGAATGATAAAGTAGTTTGCGTTAGTACAAAACTTTTAGGACAAATTTCCCAAATAGTTCACTTATAAGAGAAGTGACTGATTAAAAACAAAGAAACACACACACGCAAAGGAAACTGCATCACACCAAGCTCGTTTCTTTCTAGGAAAGAGTGGCCAGAGGAAAAGCCACAGGTGCTCTCTATTTGATTTGCAAGGCTATGGCAGTGTAGCACAACATTCCCACTAGGAAAACACTGAAAGGCCTAAGGGAGGGGTATGGTGCCAAGCTGGATGGGTGGCATCTCTGAAGGGCAGTGGTGGCGGCAAATGTTACATCACAAGCTTTCTGCTATAGTCTGTTCTTGAGCAAGCCTTTTAATGGGTTTGTTAATAGCCACTGCTCGACGAAGGCCTGTGCTTATTACATTGCAAATGATAAGAAGCTTCAGGGTCTTTGAGGAGCAAGCTTTCATCTCAAGATGCTATCAACTAATAGGAAAAATGGCCTGGGAAAGAAAAAAAAAGAAAAAGAAAAATCAACCAGGACAAGATCAAGATCATGGTCTTAGGCTGGAATAATCAAATGCACAATATAGGGTAACAAAATATGCTGCTTAACAAAACGATGTGCAAAAACACAGCAAGGTGGTTTTGTGCACGACAGATTAAACAGGAGTCTACAGTTTGATGATACTGAGAAAAAATATAATTCAGAGTTGTTTACTTTTATAGGGATTTATGAAGTAATTCATCCCATCTATGCAAAAATATCGGATCTTGTCTGGCCTGGAGCATCCATCTAATCTGCAACATTCCATTCAGAGCAGGTGTGGATCAATGAGTCCAAGGAAGACTAGGAAACAAAAGGGATGATGGAAAGGTGAAATGCTCAGGTCCTTAAATGCACAAAATCTTATTGCAGAGAGCAGGAGCATTTTCTCTTTATAATGGGTAGAATAAACAAGGAAAATCAAGTTCAAAATGAGGAGAAATGTTTTAATGGAGATGGTACAAAGACCCTGGAACTGATTGCTCAGGGAGGTGGCGTTTGTGTGATCTTTGCTGCTTTCTTGGCATAAATGGACGCAAAACTGCTGAAAAGTGCACTTCTGTGCCAAGGGAGGGAGAAATGTGAGAGTGGTCAGTGTCCTGAGGCCACCATCAGGCTCTACCACCTCAGCCCAGGGTTCAGCTCATCATCCTGCTGCTCTCCTTCACGGGCACTCCAGGGCTGGAAGGGCCCCAGGGGAGGGACAGACAGATGGACCCCGGTGCCCTACATCCCAGGATGGCCTGGTGTGGCACAGCCTAGTACAGCTGGGTTTGCTCTGTGGCTGTCAAGAGGCACCTGAAGAGCTTGGGTTTGGGCTTTGAATTGAGTCAGGTGGGTGAAGTTCCAGGGAAAGACGGTCTTTAAAGTACTCACCTACCACCCTTCTGCTGCGATTGCCTCAGCAATGTTTCCCAGGTGAACACCACGTCATGTTGTTGGAGTTCTCTGTTTCTAGAAAAGAACAGGAATTTTTAGTAGAATAGCCTGTTGTTGACCAAACGAACCAGGGTTCTTCCATTACTGTGCTAAATGGACAATAATTTAACCAATTTTATGGTCTGTGATCCCATATAGCAGAAGAAAGTGAACAGCTGTCTTAAGCAAATAGATACTATATACCAAAATAATTTTGTTTTAATGCAGAATTTACATTCATCAAGCCCCGTGCTGTCATTTTTTTTTCATGTACCAAGAATTGCAGCCAAACCAAGTTACATGGCTCATCTCTGTTTTGTGATCGTTTCATTTGTTCATAATTATCACGTCCTACATCCTGCATACTCAAGAAATAGCATCTGAGAGCTGCGCTTTTTTTTTTTTTCCCCTCAGTAGTCAGTAAACAGGCATCTGGCTGAGACATGCTTGGCATTGTTTAACCAATAGACAGTTGTGTTTTATGGGACTGTGGCACACTGGGCCAAATTGCAGTCCCACTGGAAATCCCTGGTCGTGCTCCATGGAATCCAGCGTAAGGACAACAGAGGTGTCAGGGCCCAGTGTTTTCATTCTGGCAAGTGGATCCATCCCTGCCTTATCAGCAGCTTTTCACCAACCTATGAGATGTTGCTGCACAGCTGATGGCCGTTACATCACGGGAGGACTTAGATGCTCCATGCCAGGCTTCGAGACTGAAGGGAATGAAGGAGTGACTCAACACCCGGTAATTAGATTATCAACTGATCTATTAACTAAAGATGGCAGGTTTTTTTTTCCAAGAATATGTTTGTAAAGAGCGCCCAAAGATGTCTTGGCTGTCTTTGCACTTTGTATTTCTTACAGCGCATGCAATCCTTGTACCTGTTTATTTGGAGAGCTGATTGGAATTCCCTAACAGGTGGCACTTGACTGGAAAATGATGAAGAGCCCAACTGTGCTGCACTTCATCCTAAATTTCTTGAGTTGAAAGGGTCACAACACTCTATCTATTTTAGTAGTTTAAAAAATAGAATGTCCCTAAGTAAGTAATATTATTATCCTCCTTTGGCATAGGTTTGTCATTGAACTTAGCAAGGTTTCATACTTAATTTTATCTATTCGAAGTAAACATCCCCTTACAATCTGTGCTTACTAAACAACCTTTCAAAAATCCTTTCCCATAATGCAGGACACTCCTTCTCCCAGCATATTCTAGGCAGGTCCCCAAAGGGGCCAGCCCAGGGCCAGCTCTGGCGGGTGTCTGTGACCCCCCCGCCATGGGAAAGCACCACTTAAGCGGGGCAGACAAGAGGATCCAGAGCTGCCTCCTTTCCTCCTTCTCTCTGTCTCCTTCTCCTTCTCGCTGCTGCTTCCCACGCTTCTCCAAGTGACAGAAAATTTTCATTAAAAGGAATGCTAGATTCCAACACTCAGTTTCCTATTTGCATTCAAAGCTATTAATGAAACTATTTCATTATTTGACATTTAGATGGAAATCATAAATTTCTCCAGAGGAAGGCCAAGAGAGACCCTGAGATGTTTTTGAATGTCCCAAAGCTCCTCAAGCTTTGGGTTGAGGTTCCTGACTTTCTGGCACAAACATGGTGCTAGTTGCTTGCCAGCTAAATATTCTGTATGTTGCAGGAACATTTTTCTGTGAGGGCAGATGGTGTTCAATTGATAGTCAGAATAATACACGAACAGCAGAGAAGATGTGGGTTGATTAAATAATTAGCATACTGTGACATTCTATTGCTTTTCTGTAACTTAAAGCTGGGTCAAAATGTTGGTCTATATTGCACCTTCCTTCCTCCTTTCTTTCTTCTGGTTGCTTTTCTGCTCACTCCAAAAGAAAGCTTTAAAAATTTAAATCCTTCCTTGGTAGCAAAATATAAGAATTCGTTACTTGGCCCCGCATGTTATAGAATAAAAGTAATAATATGAAGGAAATTAAATTTTGCTAAACGAATTTAAGTTGCCAGGCAACCCATCGTACCCAGTGTGGGATCTACTCAAGCGTTATCGCGAACAAGCGGCTAGAGACGTGGCACAGAGCAGTGTTTAGACCAAGACGGGTGATCCTGGGGATGCCAGAGCAATGAGGACGATTAGGAGGACTGAAGGCTGGTTTTCAGTCACCTTGTCCATCTGAATAGTGTTCTGCCTTCTCGGTTTGTTTGCACATCCATCAGAAGTCTAATCAGTTAATCTTATCAAATCTACTCTTTCCTGTCCCCTGCTCTGTAATTGTACAATTACAGTGATTACAGGCAGTTTGCTGTCAACTGAAGAATAAACGTAGAAAACATGCTTCTCTCAGCAAAGATACTGTTATTCACCCACTAAATACAACCCCCTGAATTACTCATCCTCCTCTCTAAGTCCAGTCATCTACTCTGGGGTTTGGGGGACTTTCTGCGAATAAAAATGAAAGAAGTTGTCCTACTAAGAAATCACTACCCTGTAAAACGTTAGCACTGACTAAAAAGAGAGCAGTATCCTTGGCTGCCATGTAATCACCGGCCAGGGTGTAGGGGAGAAGCTGCTGTAGTACCTCACAGGTTTGGGTGTCTTGGGATGGTGTTGTACCTCCCCTAGGAATAAAAATGAAAGAAATGGAAGAAGTTATCTGCTACCCTGTAAGTGTAAGTGCGGTCTCCAGAGCAGTAGTCTGGATGTCCCCAGCACTGCGGCTCTAGTGTGTTAGAGTGCCCAGGAAGAGGTGCACAGAGCTGGTAAATCTCACTTGCTTGTTCTGCTTTGAAATTAATGTTTTCCTTGCTGCTGTCGGCTCTGAAAGCGAGGATTAAAATTTCATGTCTCGGAACAAAAATTGACTGGGGGAGACAGTTCATGACCTCTGCTCAGGTGGGCTGACACTGTGAATGAAGAGCAATAGTGCTCCTAGAGCAGCTTTGAGAGGGCGTACATTCTCACACCAACATCTGAAGAAAAAACTTAGTATCTCTGTGCCAGAGCGCTGCAAAACCAAACCATACAAGAAATGCTTATGTCAGTGAGTCTCCTCACAGATTACAGGTGGAAATTAAGTTTCTTCATGTTCTTTTGCTAGTTTAGAGAACAAATGTTCAAAAGTGATATTGAAATACTCCAGTAAATTTATATAAAGTTCTTGGAAAGATATTTTAATATAAATACTGTACCTAATGAGAACAAACACAAAGTGTTTGTATTGCATGGAAAGTAATACAAAAAGAAATCGTGCACTTACAAATGTGTATTGGCAAGGAGGAAGCTGCTGCATTTAACGCAAGAGGATTCATGGAGGCTTCTACTGGGCAACTCACAGCTCAGTTCAAGGCTGATTTGCCTCCTCCCAAAGCCTGTAGAAACTTTTGCTGCTCTGGGTCTGTGGCGTAAAGACCAGGTGCTAATCTTGAAGACACCTTCTGCCTCCCAGATTTCAGGGTGTATTTTTATTTGGAAATTACTTTCTGCGATTTCCGTCCTAAACTGTTAGTATGGTACTTGCCTGTTGTACTAAGCAGTTGCTTTGTTTTTCTAAATGATTAAATTCCACTACTGTGAGAAATTATTCCAATATACTCCTGTTTATCTTCCAAGATATTACATAGGTTAATAAATGCGTATTTTAGGGTCTTTGAGTAATTACTGCTGTTACTATTTTTCAAAGTAGGTTATTAATACAACCAGGCCTGAAGGTTGGAATTGTTGCCGATTTATGCCCTCTCTGCTCTTGAACTGAAGGAATGACATGATGAACAAACTGCCTTACTTGAGTATTGAGACCCACAGCTGCATTTCAAAATGGAAGATAAATTGGTTTAGATCACATGCTTCAGATCTTTTTTTTTTTTTTAATTTATAAAATGCACCTTAAAAAACGTGTTTGCTTAATGTAAAATCTTGGAGTCAGGTAAAGAGGACTGGACTGGACAAGAACAAACGTTCCAAAACTGACATCGCTTTAGCTCAGTCACAAGCTGCAAACTGACAGTGCTCCTGAAGTTTATACTCACCAGATGAGTTATAGGATTAACTTTCTCCCTAACCTGAAGGAAGGAAGAAATCCAATTACGTTGAGAAACCTCGGCAAGAACAGGTATAACTTTTCCTCTAGTTATTAACGTTTATAACTGTCATCAGAGGGATTGTTTGGGAATACAGCAAATTCTCCATATTTCTTGGAATATAAAGCATTTGCTAGCCATAAAACCCTAACAGAAGTGGTCAGGGTTACACCCGAGTGCTTAGATGCCAATAGTGAAGAGGACAGGCTGTAAGTACAAAGCAGATTATTTCTGAGTAAGAATATAGTTGGAAAAGCATGAATTAAGCTCTAAGCTGTGAATCTGAAGGTCTGAGAGGGCTGTGGATGCTCAAATTCAGTTGAAAGTCAGTGGGAGTGGTGGCATGATCAGCACGCTCTAACTCAGCTGGTCATGCTCATCTCAGTTGTGTAACAAAACCCAAAAAAGAAGCACACAGAATTACCTGGTGCAACGTTCCTATCAAGCTCCAGGTGCAAACAAATCTATGTTCTCATTCTCTTAGTTTTGCTTTATCAATTAACTATGCTCTTACAGTAAAAGGGAGAGGTCATCGTATTAGTGGGATGTGAGGGTGGTTTAGGACTGAACGTCATCACTTGCTGTGAGGGACCCCCGAGACACAATAATGCAGATATTATTCATTATTAATACGTGTGGATCATAGTCTGCGCAGGTAAAATGGCAGCAACAGGCCTAAAACCCATCAATGTTTGCTATTTGAGTGTTACCCAAGTAAAGGGATTTGATCATGCACTGTATGACACTTAGTAAACTTTGTCAGTTATGCTCTTTTAAACTCAAGGAATTAATCTGAAGAAAAATTCAAACCATGACATTGATTAAAAAGCTCATAAAGATATCAGTTAATTTGTATATCCATCATGATTCCTGTCTGGTCTCCATTTTCTTCTAGCTACTGATCAAGTAAATTTGTTTTATTAGAAACCTGTTTTTGAGATTATTTCCCAGTGACAAAAATCCTGACCAATAAAACAAAAAAGCACACCCATAAAAACCCATTTTCTTAAAAGCATCATTTTGATGTTCCTGGGGGACTGGGACCCACGTGATGCTTTTATGCCTCTGTGTCGTACTTCATACAATTTATAGTGAAAAGGAGTTTATTCTTCTTTTCTGTATCTGCGTAATTTTGTTTTTCCCCATTAGTTTAGAATATTCCTGTTTAGCTCCTGCAGATGTTCCTCACTTGATAACCTCTTTCTGATTTCCAATTAATCATTTGTCTGAATTATAAAGGGGAGGTTGCCATCTCCCACTGCAAAATATGCTTGACCACCAGCATCACCGAAACCTGCTAAAACCAAATGAATTTGTAACGTTGCATTCTGGATTTTAGCATCCATCCTCTGATGTGTATGAAGCATACGGATGATGTACTGTTCTGAAAGATGGTGTGACTAGAAGTGCTGAAACACGAGATGCTGACTCAAAGGTGAATTTATATATACCATTATATGTGTTTGGTTGTGTTCCAAATAATGGCAAAATGAATTAAAAAAGCTGCTCTTTCTATCTGGATGAACAAAAACATTCAAAAGCATCTCCAGCTCATTGCCTTTCTTTGTCATTGGCAAATACTCTTTTATTTTTTTCCAGACAGAAATATAAAACTTCCTGGTGCTTTAATTTGTACAGTACAAAACTATTTTTGAAAATCTTGCTATGCGGGAAAGTATTTAGCTTCTTCTCTGAATTTGCCCATGGACGTCACGAGAAGAGGAGCAGCTTGATGGGCCCGATGACCCGGTCCTGCGAGACACCCCGCCGGAGAGCCATGGGAAGCCTCCAAAGGGAACTGTAACGCTCCCCAGCTGCCTATCAGCTGCACACAGGTCTGCTCTCCCTGAATAATTTAGAGATGTTTTAAGTTACTCTCATTGCAAAAGGCCTTGAAAAGGAAAACAAATAGTTAGCTTAGTGAGGCCCCTAAATATCCAAACCGTGTGTCCCTGAACGTGTCTCCATTCATTCCCTCTCTGCTCCCTGGGTAACATGAGGCTTCCTTTACCTATCTGGGCTCAGCTTTGTGCTCAGCCCAAAACAAAGCTTTATTTTAGTATATCAGAGTAGATAACGCTGATCTCCAGAAAAAGGATACGCTCCTTTGAGGCTGGACTGCATTTATTGTGCTAACCCTGTTTCCTCTTGGAAAATTTGCTTGAACAGAGATGGTAGGTGAGGTCCCCCATCACACTTGCATTTCGTCTGTGCTTGCATTGCTCTGTAACGCCTTCAGCCCTCTCATTTTCTGTTTGTGCCTTTAATTTTCCATGTGGTATTCATCATTTGGGGACATATAAGTCAAATTAAAAATGTTAAAGCCTAGATGTTATGGCTTTTGTGGTTGTGGAAAGTGAAGTGAGAGGTGTTTGATAGTGATAAATGATGCCCAAATCGCTATGGTATAGTTGCTTTTCCGACATGTAATTATGACTTTTTTAATAATATCTTCAACGTAGTCTTAATTCTGTGAGTTTGGTGTCTGCAAACATTAAACTACTTTCTTACATGAGTTTAGAGGTTTATTTTTTTAGAGGGCTGTGCATGTGAGCCTGGTACGAACGTTGCGCTGGTGCCAAATTGATGTTTGAAGGAGAAAGACCAAGGTTTTAGCGACTGGCACTATCTAAAATGAAATTTTAATTCAGTCATATATTGTACTTATAACATTTCATGTCAGTAACTTCAAAATTAAGTATCTAGCAATAAAAGCTTTCCATTAATAAATCTCTACCGACCAAAAAAGTTGGCTTTGCTTTATTTCTCATCATTATAATGAGTTAAAAAAATTATTTATGTTGATTTTCAAAAAGCCAGGGTAGCAAACACATTTATTGCATGAATGTGTTGCCAACACAATACCTGCAAGTTTTTGTGTTCTGCATCTTTGAAAAAAAAACCAAAACAACAACCCAGGCTTTCCACATCTGGGTAAACTGATTTCCAAAGCATGGATTTCAACCATTAGTACCTAAAGGTGGCTGAAAAAAATTGCCACGTATGTAGATATTGGTGCGATACAAGTCTCTGGAAATAGGTAAATTTTGCAGGATACTTTGGGATACTGAAAATTGATAGAGATTTTTAAGACATCAGTCCTCCAAAATAAATATCGGAATATTATTTTAAGACTTGTTTATTTCTCGCTCTCCATAAAACATTTGCTAGAGACCTTTACAGCCCGGAACAATTTGGTCATTAATATTACCATCAAGAGCTGTCACAAGGTCCTGAAGCTAGCAGAGCAAAAGACAAAACAGTAAATAGCCCGTGGCACACACTGGAACGCAGCCATCCATTAATGAATCCACACAAACACCTTCAACAGCGCTGGGAGATGCAGGTACGGTTTATATGGTTTACTACCCAGCAGAGGGGAACTCAGGCACAAATGCCTAACACAGCTAATGCAGGGGTAAAGATATAGGAAACTGAAAATCTTTCATCACCAAATTCCTTCATAGAGTAAACCACCAGTTTACTGGAGCCAGCACCAACTCAGGATCTTACCTCCACTGATTCTTTGATGGATCAGTTGTCTTTATGTTTTTAATATGTGACTTAGATTAGAAACCACAGAATAAGGGATAAAAAAGGGAGGAGGAGGAAGGAGAGGAATTCAGAGTGAAAATTTTTATCATGTGCATAAATACTGTGATGCAGCCCTGGAGGAACACATTCTCTATTTTTCTGGTTTGTGTTTTAGACGTAATGAACTGTCTTGTGTTTGGAGACAATACATAATTGATAAGATGTAATACCAGCTTGATACATTTCTGGCACTCTTCACATACAGTTGGTAACTGAGATAAGTTGTTTAACCAAGAGCTGGGAGATGACAAGAGAATTAGTCCCTGCCCCATTCACTCTGAGCCCCACAAAAGCTGGGAGTAATATTTCCAAGTATTATTTCTGCATGTCTGGGGAAGGTTTACTCACTCCCTCTGAGCAGCATACAGATGAAAGAGCATCCAAAAGAGAGCTGTATATGAATATATAAAACATATCTGGTAAAGTGGAAGATAGATTTCTAATTCAATATGAAGCTTTTATCTTAAATAAATACTTTAATTGCAATTATCCTAGTACCTGGGAATGATGGGTGGCCTGTGGGGGGATCACATTGAGCAATATGTTCCCTGTATTAAAAAGTGGCTTGAATCTGGGACAGCGATTGCAACAAGTGATGTAAAAGAAAGATTTTTATAACAAAGTAAGTGAAAGGAGGGTCAGAATCAGGTGTGAATAACTATATTAACCCAGGGGAACTGTAATGATCCTTTCTGTTATTTGATGTCATTTAATTACAAGAAGGGCTGTGTATAATAACATAGCAGAGCATAACTTTAAAAAAAAAAGTGGACTTAAGGTGTTTTCTGTGGGCATCGTATACACGAGCTATTTAATATAGACTTGTGCTCAGGTTAGGAAGGCTGCATGTCTCCTGGAAGAGAGATGACGACACTGCTTTTTTTGGAGATTGTTCTTTTATTTGCAAAAACAATTGTCTTGTGATTTGGCAGATGCATTCTCTGTTCTGCTCATCTAATATGTATCTCTGACCTGGGTTTTCTAGGGTGCAATAGCTCTTTTCTGAGTTACTTTCTGTGCATAAAAAAAAAAAAGCTACAGGAAATGTGAAGAGTGGAAAAGAGAGGAGTAAATGGGAGAGGCTGGAAGTGGACACCCAGGGGTTATCAGCAGGGAAATTTTTGCATGTGAAGGACACGTAAAGATTGATGAGAAGATTTGTTTCTGTCCCCAAAAGAGTTTTCAGGGGATAGGGACAGAGTATCACTTCTGTCTGGGAATTAGAGAAAGAGATTCTTGAGAAGGAGTTCTGCTACTGTCTGTTGAAGTGGAGCTTAATAGCATTGATTTAGGCATTGCACAGCTTACTTGTGATGTATGGATACATTTCTAACATCGTATTACAAGCACTGTTACCTTGTGTAGCAGTGCTAGCAATCAGAAGCTCATTACAGAAGTAATTCTAGAAGTGCTGCATGTTTTCTTATGGTTGTAACCTTTAAGCGCATTAGTGTTTTACTGGAAGTTTTCCACTAGGAAAATATTTACAATCTTAATTCTAATATAATTAAGTACTTTGCTTGGGAATTTTCATGGTCACTAATTAGGTTAATACTGATCATCAGAACACAAACATAATTAATTTCCCATAGTATTAAAATTAATCACATGTTCATAGCTAAATGAAATTAGTCAACAGTGAGAACGAACAACAGCTGCATTTCTGATTACACTGGCTCAAGGCTTTCCTTCACTGACGTTCCAGATGATGTGAGAGAATCGTTTAATCCTTTTTTGGGATGCAGAGGGAAATTGGTTTTACTTTTGTTTCTTCTTTGCTGAACAAAAATAAGAAAGGGAGTCCGAAGAGCAAATCCCCCTCACTCATGCTCAGCAAGAGAGGTCCTCCAGGTCTGTTGGCTTCCTTGTGCCATTTAGGAGACAAAGCTTCTACAGATGCCTTCTGCACCCGAGCATGTGGCATTGCCTGGGCAGCCCTCCACTGGAGGGCCAGATCAAGTTTCCACAGAAAAAGATAGTGGTGTGCCCTCTCCTAACTGCCCTGCACCCAGCTTTCACGACAGACATTGAGCCCTGGGTTATCAGGCGGGCTATCAGGCCAAAGAGGATCAGCAAAGCTAAATATTGTTGCTTTAGCACAGTTCCTACCCTGATGTTTCCTAGCTTTTTGGCTTCATAGGACTGGGGGAAAAGGCAAAAACTCAAAAGCCGCAGCTTCTGCAGGATGGCTTCCCCAGGAACTGGTGTGAGAAAAGCTTTAGAGACCCTTTTCTTCATCTCAGCCTCACCACGTGGTTCTTTCCATTGGAGGTGGGGAAATCACTCTCCGGATTTAATAGAAAATGTAATTAGGGTTAACCTGAATTTAAATAATTGCTCAACTATTACACAGCTATTAGCATGCCCTATCATTTCCTATCAGAGAAATGCAAATATGTGTCACCGCATCAATTCATGAGAACAAAGATTGGAAGCTGATAATTGTTGCTGTAGTTCTGCACCCCAGAGACCCAGGAAGTTTTTGTTCTTATATTACAAGCCACAGCATTTGTGATAGCCTCTATTAGCTGCAGTAAACTAAGGTCGGTGTTGGCAGCCACATAAAGACATATTCATTCTCCATTTGCAAAACAGATTTACCTTCAGTGCTGCAAAATGGACTATATCCAGAATCAAAACTCTATATTATTTTTTTTTAATAATTTTTTTAGTAATGATCCCATCGTGCTTCTCTTGGAGATTCAAAATTTTAGTGAGCTTTGGATGAACAAGGTATTTTGGCCTGGCCAATAGCAGGGCACCACTGTCTAAAAAAACGCATGTTGTTAGGAATAGCTGTAGTGGAATGTAGCATTATGTAATTCTTTTGTGAACGCACTCCCTGGAAGTTGTATGTTTGTTAACTTTGTCTTCCCAAGCTATAAAAAGGTCCCATAATAGCAATTTCTCCCAGCTTGCCAGGCATTGAAATTAACTGTATAAAGCTACGTAACAGACAATTCAAAAGAAAGGAGTATCTAAAGACATAGTGTCTTGTTATGTTCAGTAATTACCTCCAACAAGAACTGACTACCAGGTAAATAGTTTCTTTCCTTTTTGGATAAAAATACATCAGTCTTAGTAGTTCTATAAAATACTGCTCCTGGGATAAAATTCAGGAGGAAGGTCTAATCCAGGGCTGTTTTTACATGAAGCAGTGCATGATTTCAAGAACACTGTCACCGTGTATTGAGAATGTGGTTTGATCCGTCTTTTTAAAATCGCATTTCTTTGAATGTAGATTAAATTTCTTTTCTTGGAATTTATTCTTGTGCCACCAGCGTCAAAACAGAAACTGCTAGCATTGCGATAAAAGAAAAACGATTTCATTTCCCTGCAGCTTCTGCAATGGCCTTTGTGTCCTTTTTTGAACTGCTGTTCTGTAACTCCTCACAGCCAGTCACTGTTCTGAACTTCTACGCCTACTAAGGCAACAGGACCTTGAAATGCAGTGGAAAAACTCCGATATCTCCAAGTTGCATGGTAGCAAATAAATTTGCTTACTTCTCTCCATTCATATTAATAGATTCTGTTCTCGGAGCTTAATGCTGCTCAGTGCCCCGAGCGAAAACGAGAGCGTTGAGCAGAGGTACCCCGTGCTGGTGATAAAGCCGCCCCCGATCCTTTCCCAGGTTGGGCAAAAATTAGCATAAGTACTCCGTGCACACAGCTGCAGCCTTCAGCGCGCAGGAGCCTCTGCAACAGCTTCCCTTCCCCGAGAGGGGATTTTGCCAGTGGAATGACACTGGCATGGATTCATCAACCGTACGCCTCCTCTCGCTTCCCACGCACTCTTTTGTACTGTCACCACGGATCAGTGTAGGAGCGCAGCTTCACAGGTCAAAGCCTGGGTACACTCTGCTGAACAGCCTTCCTAAGCGTTGTTCTCTCCCCATCCCCAGACAGCAGAATCTTTTTCTTTGGGCAAAATGTAAGCCAGATGGGATAATGCGTTTGAAAGCTTGAAAGTCAGATCCTTTGAATTTTTTTTTCTACTTTATGATCTTAATTTATGCACATATGAAAGTGAAACATGGCTTTTTTTTCTTTCTCTCCTTGTCTCATTCTTATCCAAAGCACATAAAAAAAAAAAAAAGTCAGTCTTTTCCAACGTTGTAAAATTGTTTTTGAAATTGAGAAAATTTGGAAAGATAACCCATGAAAAACTGTTCTGACAAAGAGTTTTAAAACAAAACATAAGCTTTATTTTTTTCTTTCTTTTATCAGCTGTGTAAGGAATATCTGTCTAAAAAAAATGGTGATTTGTCTAGCATAGCATGAGCACTGTGTAGTAGAGCTGGCAATAAAACATAGCTCTCCAATGCCTGCCCAGTTCTTTACTGAGAAAACTATTCTTTCCTTCCCTACAGCACCTCATCTATTACAGTGCACATTTTGCAGTTTCTAAAATAAAGGATATAAGTTTTACAGAGAAGATTTTCCTAATAAAATAAGCATGATTCTGATGTTAAGAGCTCTGCTCAGTCTGTGCTCTGAATCAGAGAAGGCTCCAATGAAAACAAGCACGTACCAGGAAAGCAAAGATCCTTGCCCCATGTGTTTTGGTGCTTTGGTTCCTTCAGAACAATGTGGGCATGTTTAATGAAATCCTCTGACATTTTCAGAGCAAACTTCCAGATTCTGCTGCTTCTGTGCAAACAGCAGTTTACTGTGGCTTCCACAGGGGACAAGAAAAGCGTGTTGGGTTTAGATTTTGACTTGTAACAAAACCCCTGTTACTGAACCAGGGAAGAAGCAGAACCAACAGACAGGGGAAAGGTAAGTGTTACCATGTTAATCTTACCAAAACAATATTTTCTCATGCTCTCATAAAGAGCAAAGAGTTTGTCTAAACTTTCAAAAATGTTACTCGTAAAGCTGAGACCAAAGGCAGAAAAGGTTGGGCAAATGTTTTACATTTGGCAACTCTGCAGGCAAGATATTGTAGGTAAAGTTGGGCAACCAAAATAATGGAGTTTTTCCTAAGAAATGTTTATATGGTCATTTTGAGGCAGTGATGGCAAAAGTTTGCTTATTTCCTTTGCAGAAGTGGAAAGTTTTAGAGGATTGGCATTCAAATTCGATGCTTTGGCTGTCTGCATGTTTTTATGCAATGATACATTGGCCACTGGAGTCACTCGGGAGTATTCTCTACCTACTGAACATCAACACATAATTGCATACTTCCTGTTCAGGCATGGATTGCTGGCTCATTTAGGACAGAGAGCAGTATATTATCTTTAAAAATAAATGTCTGATCATTAACTCAAAAGACAAATTATATTAATTTTGCTGATGTGATCATATTGCAGCTGGTCTGATATGGTTGTAATATGCTGCCTTGAAACAAATACAGGCTTTTAGAAGACCAGTATATTTCGTGGCAAAACCTGTGAGTGGGACTTGTACGGCATGGACCTTATTTTGCATAAAGCTGGATTGTCTCTACTCCTTTGGCCTTAATCATATTATGTAGGTACATAATTTTGCTAAAATTCCCCCGTATAAATACCTGCAGACAACGTATAGTTCACTTAAGGACTTTCAAGTGTTGCAACTATAAATCTCTCCTTAAGATTAGGGAAAACTTTTCTATATGAACAGGACACATTATCCATAGATCACAGCTGAAGCCTTGACGTTGAAGCTGTGTCTAAAGGCACCTAATTACCAGCTCAGAAGAACTAAAAAGGAGACACCCAATGACTTGCTCATGGTCGTACAGCAGGTTAGTGGCAGCAGTATGAATACCAAGTCTTATGATTCCAGTCTTGTGCTCAGTGCATTAGATTCCAGTTGTCTTATTTATATCGCTGTACTTTTTTTAAAGGTGTTTTGTTTGGGTTTTTTTTTTTAAATCAGATGCTTGTAAATTAAGTTGCTGGCTGTAATCAGAAATGTATTTATCACTGACTCTGGCTCACAACCAAGCACACTGTTATTTTTGCAACAGGACAGCACGTTCCTCTCATTCCAAGGAGAAGTTAATTATGAGTGGCAGGAGAGTACGTCGTGATTTAGTTGTGACCAGTTGTCCTCTATTGTGTCACTATTGCAAAAAGCAATTAGTTTCCCAATTCTCCTTTGGTGCAACAGCATTGACTTCAGCGACCCGCTGATCAAATGAAGCAGGGTAGTTTTATAAGGCTGGTGACCAACAGGAAGAAATAATCCTAACAGCCACCTTGTATAGCTGAGGAAGAATGAGAAGACAAAAATCTCACACTGCTTATGCTTCAGTAATCATCAGGCACCCTAGCTACACTTTTTTTCATCAAGCAACAATATTTTGTGGTCTATAACCCATCTTTTTGCCAGAATGCAAGCCCTAGCCTCTGTTTGCTGTGCTATCATCGTAGCAAAAAGCTTCCACTGGAACGCTAGTTGTCTAGACTTAGACAGATTTACCTTAACTTGGAGAATTGTGCTCTGTGCCGAGGAAGAAGTCCAGTAATACTAGTCATTTGGATGGATTCAGTGATGGCACTGGTCTGCTAGATTGAAAATCTAGCTGGATTTCTGTTTGTCTGTGTCTGATAGCAATGTTAACATCCTGCCACTCAGCTATACGTTTCCAAGAAACATCAGGCCCCACATGTTATCACCTCTTACAGTTTGTATATTTATTAATGTTAAGTCTATGAATTAGTGTAAGTTCATTAATCCAGTTTGTATATTAATTCACAATTCATGAATTGTGAGTCTTATCTTTAATAGCTAAATAAGTACTTTCTTCTGTTTCAAACTGTATTTTAAGCTAGAGCCATGTAATAGAAACACTAGTGCACTATTCATAAAAAAAATCCTGAGGGAACTCAGCCACGAGAGAAATATGTCAAAGATGAGATCTGTTTGAAAATAAATTCCCTAATGGCTTATGGAAGCAACTTTTCCCTAGAGTGAATGAACAAAGCCAAACTGTTTTACAATGGTGTCATCTCCCATGCTACGCCTGGTATCAGTGTCCTTGTGTTATCCATGCCTTGAAATACAACTTGTAATGTGCAAGTTCACATGCTAGAGGTGTGCCTTGCATTTAATTAGTACAAGAAAAATCTACTCTGCTGGATTTTCATGGCTGGGCAAAGTGACCAAGGTACATCTAGTCCACCCATTAAGTTTATTTTAAGGGATACAGAGCCCTGCTTCAGGAAAGATCATTCCTTAGCCTCATAAAAAGCTTGTAAGTCATTTGTCACATCCAAATTCTTGCCAGTGGGTGGTACAGAAAAATTTGTACTCGGTCTCTGTACCCTGCATAGTTCTCCAGCACACTCCCAGCAGACTTTTCATCCTTAACTACCTCTTTGTACCATGGTAACGTGCCCAATGGCATGCAACACCTGCCCACCTATCAATAAATGCCATAAATATACACCCTGATGGACTGTATGTAGCTCTTACATTATTTGAGACTTTCTGAGCAGAAAAAAATGACTGCAATAGTAATGTCTTAGGACCACAGAGGCACTTCATGAGACCAAAAATGAACCCAGGGCCATGCCCAATGTAGAGATACCCAGGCTGTGCCAGCTGAACCCAGAGCCACAGGATAGTCGTTGGTCCTGTTTTATTGAGCAATGTGGTTACAGCTTTTATATCCCTGATATTTATATGTAAAATAAAGAGAAATTAGTTTCTTTACAATAATATTGTGAGGATCAGTACAACGAAGACGTGACCAAAGGAGCCTGATTTCTCTTTGTCGAAAATATTTTATTATGCAACAAATGATTAATCTCATTTAATAATTTAAAAGAGGGACAGATCCTGTCCTAAACAACAGTGATGTGTAATTCCAGTGGAGTACTTTTCTCTTTTGGAGAGTCACACAGGCTACAGCTGGAAGAATATCAAAGGTGAAGCTTGGGAGTGGGATCGAATAAAATGCAGAGCCAAGGAATGACCTACCAAGGACGCTAAGTGTGTGTAGAGGAGAGGGAATAAAGCACACAGACGACAACCAGCAACAAGGACCCACGACTTTTGGAGAACTGGCAAAGAAAATGGTGTTGGAGAATACATCTTTCACTTGCACCGCCTCTTGGACTGAAAACAATTTTGGGAGCCAACAAGAACTGCCAAGGTAAAGTAATTGTGTAGATTGAGATCAGTAGTGGAGAGGTTCCAGTCGCGAAGTAACATGTAGCTGGAAAGAATGAAAAATAAGTTTAATATTGGAAAGGGACAAAGAAGGCAGAAAGTTAGAAAGCACTGTTCTATACAGCTGTTGCCTCACAGTTTTAACAATATTGTAATAAAGAAAACACAGCACAGTGTCTTGGTTTTGGGGAGAATTTTTTTTAAGTTGATATACCTGTGAATATTTTTCATGTTTCCTTTGAGTTTTCCATTGCCTTTTTTTCCAGATGTACTTGTGTATCTACCTCTCTTAGAAAAGATGTGAGTACTAGATGGACATTTAATACATCTGAAATTAAATCATGTTTTATTTCAGTATGCCTCCTTCAAACTTTTTGAAAAGCAGAGAAACTAAGATACATCTCTTTGTGAAAAACATTTAGATGGCAAAGGCAAATTCAAACTCACATCAAGCAGAAATAAAAGTCGTAAACCTATGTGGTTAACGCATTACTGCCCCTGCCCTGTGTTTCCATACATTACAAACACACCTCATCCATTCCCCCACCAAACCAATCCTGCACCAGTGCCATCGTGCCCTGGCAGCTCTGCCCAGGGCCAGCATCCCCAGGGAATAACGTTTACTTACCTGCTGCTCTGGAGTTGGAGCCATTTCTCCATAGACAATCTCCTCAATTAAATGTAAGATTGCAGTATTCAAATTCTGTATTACCATGTGGTATTGGCAGGATCAGAGGATAATTCAGACTGGAAGAGAATTAAAGAGATCAGACTAGAATATATATATGATTTTGTTTCTTCTAATGGAAGAAGCTGGGTGTTGGGAAGGGAGAAAGCAATTTAGTCGATTGGCTTTTAAACAGCTTATTTTACATACTTCAGGTGTAAACTAACAGTAGATTAATTTGTAACCAAGTTTTCTTTCTGTTGTCATCATTTCTGCCTCTGTGAAGTTCCCCACTGAGGTGTAGTTGCATTTCAGAGATCTTCGTGGAAGTTTCTGCTAAATAACAGCCAGACTGTAAGCTGGGCAATTTTCAAAATGATGTGCTTAAGCTAGCAAATATAAAATGTTTTTAATGAACTAATACAGTAGCTTTTTATTATGTTATCTTAAAAGATGTAGATAAAGCCTGAGCACTTCATACAAATAATACTTTAATTCTGTGATTCTACAGCTCTTCTGCAGAACTCTTTATCTTGCTGTAATTGTATAAAAGAGTAATCTTTAAAAGAACCAGGACTATACTTCCAGTTTACATACAATGTGGTCTTTTATCACAGAAGGAACTCTTTTAATAAGGCAGTAGAAACATTAATAAAAAAAAAAAAACGTATTTAAACAGGTTCTTGCATTTAACAGTGATTTTAACAATTCTGCAGGTTGCATGCGTTTTTAGTAAAAATGTTTCTTTGGATTCAGTAGTGTCATTAATGCATCAATAGAGTATTTGTGGTGCCATCAGAATGAATGACATTCTGGTAGTTATTTTAAAAGTAAGAACAGAACATATGTTCAGAAACAGCGTTAAGAACAGCTCTGCTAAGTCGAAAAATCAGAGTAGATCATATGTTGCTATATACCTTTGAAATATTTGAAATAGTTAAAAGGCAGGCTAAAGCTTTCATCAGTAAAAAGAAACATGACATTTGATAGATGCAACCTTTTGAACTCTTATTACTTTTACAGTAATTTTTCACTACACTGCTCCTAGGGGCCAAGTCCAATGGGAAAGGAAAGTACTGAGTGCTCCACAGGCTTGAGCTTTCAGCTGTGCAGGAGCACACACAAAATAAGTCACTGCAATTAGAGAGAAATTAAATGCAGATTATATGCTCTGCACAAGCCTCCTGGTAGGAACAGTTAAGGGTACCAGTTCGTTCCAGAGACACCCTAAGAAGTCTGGCTGCAGCTACATCCTTTCCAGTTGCTAAGGGGACAGTTTTTGTCAAGCACTTACTTTTGTTAATAGATACTGTCATCCTTCTCTACAGGGACCAGTTTCTCCTTCTTTACATGCAGAGCAGACACACAAAGGTGCCCCGTGCAATCTAGAAGTGGCAGCTACGAGCCAACCGGGTTACAGGTGGGAGGGCAGAGAAACAAAGCAGAGGATCAGAGAGCGCAATAAAGGCAATTAGAGGGAGATGAGGAGTGAGAGGGAAGGAAGCTGTTTCATGGCAACGGGAGTGACTTTGTCAAGGTTAGCCAAGAACAGCAACTGTGGGTAGATTTGGCCAGGGCTAGTCAATAAAACAGTACTGTAAGTAACTAACACTGCAAACCACTTTATGAATCTGTTTTCATTTCCCCTTCCTTGAGACGACCATTAACTCTCTGTGCTGCCACCACTGCCTAATGCATGTACCCCTTTCACGAGCTACCTGGGCCGCAGGGAGCTGAATCTCTCCCGCTCTCATATCCTCAGCACCATTGGTGAGCAATCAGCTTTAAGAACACCCTGACAGAAAAATCTTTGTTCAGGCAATTTGAGATTAAAATGTTTTAGTAACCGACACTGTGACAAGTTTAGCTCTGCCTCTGTGTATGCTATGGTTTTACTGCTTGATGCAGCTCAGTCTCAGTTCAAACCATTTGCAGACTCTCGTCTCTATCAGATCAAGTCGTGAGAGCAAGGTCATTCATTTTGTGCTGGCATGAACCAGACCAGTAGGCTCTGTTAGCATCCAGGATCTAGTTCTTTCTAAAAATAGCCCCCCGGGAGAGCTGGATCATATCTTCCCATCCCCTTTTAATATTTTAAGTATGAATAATGGAAATTTAATTTGGTTTTGTTCCATGGTATTACCTTTGATAGCTTTTTGATGAAGAAGGTTTATTCCATTTAACAAAACAGTTTTGACTTCCTGAATGGCTGTTGGTTCACACTACATATCTGCCTTATCATTACTTAGGTACTATCATTACTTACATATCATTATTGCATGCTATGGTTTCTCTAATAAGAAGTCCACATAACTGTTCTGTAAGAAAGCACGGTAACTCCCATCAACTTGTATGTTGGCAGATTCATATGGGATATCTATCTTCAAAAAAAATAAGGGTTTGTCATTGTTAATTTGTAATAAATTCTAAGTTTGTTTTGCAAGTGTAGCTGAATAGCTCATTTTTCATGTTTTGCTGGAGTTGTGCAGGCCATTTGCTGGGCTTTGAGATTTTTGGCCTGATTTTCCAAGCAAATGAGGCTTATCTGAACAAATTCTCTTTGTCAAATGCTTCTACTTGTCAGAGCTGAGGGGAAGCTTCAGCTTTGAAATGACTGGTCAAGTTTATCAAGATCCCAGAAATAATTAGTTTCCTTCTTGTTTCACAGAAGCTGCTGTGCAGAGGAAAGAGAATGAAATTAGTGGCCCTGTTAAAGAAAAGGCCAGAAGAATTAATCAGTTATGAGAGTTCATTTATACTTTTTACTCGGCAGCTTCTTGGCTATTCAAGCAGCATGTACAAAACTCTGGAATAACGGCAACTTGTCCTGTTATCACTGGGAATATACCAGAGAAGGTGAAGGGGGTGAGCTGGGGATGTCCCACTGACATCCAATTAAGTTGGTGGGAAACCTGCTTCATTAGTTCAGCTTCTCGTGAAAAAAATGGCACGTCTGCACGGATTTTGGTTTAATTTGAAACAGGATTTTTTGACACAGCTTTGGTTTACGATTTCTGTGGTTTGTATGAGCACATACACACAAACCACAGAGTTCTTGGAATTGTGCTTAACAGTCTGAGCTGTATCTTCGTCACGCTTCTGTTTAGGAAAAGTGCAAGGCAACACAGTAGAATAATGTTTACTTTTGTGACTTGAGCTGGTTAATTTTTTTTACGAGTGTACCAGTAAGAGTCCTTATCTAATTTATCGAACTCTGAAGTTTGCGCATGGCTTGTGGCTAACTGAATAATAACTAGAACAGCTTTTTTACATACATTACACACTACACACATTTTTGTTTATGTTTTCCGGTTTTATTTCAGTAGCAGAGGCTACTGTAAGTTAGTTACTTACAGTGTGTATCCCACCAATTCACAGTGTGAAACTGAACAGAAAATCTTTGTGCTTTGCCTTAGTTTATAAGAGCTTTTCCAACTGTACCCTAGCTAGAAATTTGACCATGTGGAGTTCCAAACTTGGCAGAAGGAAGGTGCTGCTGGAAATATTATCTTCCAGTTTCTCAGTCATTTATTCATGAATACAAAGTTACCCACTGAGTGATATTTGGCCAAATAATAGGCTTCAAAAGTCAGATTTATGATTCTTTTCCAACAATTGCAGGGTATCTGGTAAGATCACTCTTACCAGGTGTAGCTGTGCAACTTCTGTCAGAGGTGCCAGGCTGTTTTTCCTATCTTTCAGAAACGATGATAAGCTAAACAAGAGTCACAGGTTATTTACTTAGTGTCAACAACTTAATAATGTGAACATTAATATTGAAAGATCAGGTATTTAATGTCCTAATGAAGAACTCTTTGTGAGAGAAACTAATCTGGATGGGCGTTAAGTTGCAAATCTGGTTGGCAGTGTTCACAAAATTGCTGCCAAAAATTCTTAGGGAAAGAAAGTTGTAAACTCATATCTCAAATGAATTAGGGTACAGCACCATTATTATAATTCTTAGCCATCTTTTCATCTGCTGGAGCAATATCTTTGGGAGATCTCTCTCGAAAGTGTTTCAGAGGTCATTTTTTAACTTCAACATTATGGGATAGAGCTTTGGAGTTTGTCTGTCTCTTTGTTTCAACGTTGCTGCACCAGATTTTTTTTTTGCATTCCTGTAAGTAATCTGCAAAGGTAGAATACCATAGAACTGCATATCATTCTGCTTCATCCTGGGACTTTTGTATGGCTCCTGGTTAAAAAACAAAGCAAATCAGAATTTCAGTTTTATGGGAGTTTTGATCTATACTTTCAAAACCTCTTTTTATCCCAAGTTGAAATACCACCAGAGAAAAGGCACATCATAGAGAGGGAGGGGGGGTGTGTGTGTGTGCACACGCACTCTCCGAACACTCCATTAAGGATATTTCAAAAAAGTGTTGAGTTTTCTAACTGAAAGATTTCATATTGATAAAAATCAAGATGGTTCATTTAAATGTCAACATTATGTTAAAACATAATGAAGTAAAAAGGCTTGTGATTAATTTTTTTTTTCTGAAAGACTTCGCATATGGTCCCAATTTCACCCCCCTCCCCAACGGCATTTCAGTGAAATCATTACGTTTCTGCAAAGTACCAACATTTGAATGAAATGGCAACATTCCACTGGAAAATTTACACCCAGGTGTTTGAAGCTTTCTTCCACTGTTTGTTTAATTGTGAACTTATTTTGTTCACATCATGAAAACTATAGATAGCTTATCTGTCTGGCCTCTTAATTAGCAGATTACTAATCTAGGACTTGAACCTTTCCAGTTAGTGATAGCCTGTGGTTTTTAACCCTTCAGTCAGTCTTTTCATTCACATGTGCTACGCTTTTCATATATTCTATGTCTTCATTAAGCACAGGCTCTTTAACTGTATCTGTTTTAATACTAAGATTATGGTGGAAGAGAAAATCCAAATAGGTTTGGTGTGGATTGTGCCTTAAATGTGTGAAGAATTGGTTTATAACAAAGATCAGATAACCTAGAATTACCAGGCACTATCACATAAAACTTTTGCTGATTTTGAGAGAAATAGGTGCAGAGTTACACTCAAGAAAAGCAAATGTTTTTATGTAATGAACACACACAAAAACCTATATAAGCAACAGTACTGAGATATGTTAAACAGACTGAGTCTTAAAACAGAACTATTTGTCATGCTCATCTCATTTCATACATATACTTATTCTGTCTCATATATAATATTCAATTGTTGTACGTGTTTTCCCAATAGCTGAAACAGTCATGATCTTTAATATATTTATCTTCCTACTGCCCTCACATCAAAGTTTCCAGTAGCCCTCAATTTTAGCTGCCAAAGTGGCTTCACATCACTGCAGCAGCAGAAGTTTCTCCTGTGTACGTAGTTTGTTGAAAACTTTAGAGCTTACAGGATAAAATTTATCCTACACACATCAGTTAGTTGTATTGCTGTTGGCAAATTTGTTGTCACAACAGGTGATAGTTCTTCCCTTTGATAGGAAACCCTCGATAACCTGTGAATTGTTCGTAAATTGCTGATTTATCACTGCTGCTTAAGGGCTTGTTTTGAGCCTAGTCACATCTGCGTGCAGCTGTCCTCTGCAAATGGCAGGCTCGCAGGACCACACGTAAATGCTTTCAGCAGAACGGATTGCCCACTGGATTTAGCTGAAAGCCTCTGACACATCCAGACTGATCAGCTGTGCTCCTTTTTACGCAGGAAAGGGATGAAACTATAGCTTATGCTGTCGCAATTATACCATGGGAACAAAACAAAAATAGTTGAACTTTGGAAGTTTGTTCGAGATTTGTCCCTCCTGGTAAAGCTGAAAAATGAGGCTCTTACAGTGGTGGGCAGGAGTAGCTGATGTTTGAAGAGAACTTAGAAATTTTAAACATGTGCTTGTGAAACTAAAGCACAAATAGAACTGATTTGATTCAGCATAGCACTGAAAAGTCATTTTTCGGTTCTTCACACATACTTTTCATACCATGTCTCTTTAGTAGAAATTATGTGTTTTGAACACCAAAAGCCTGCACTAAGAGTTCCAATCGTGATGTTACTAATTCACAAACACATATTCATTCCTCACCCTCAAAAAGAGTTTGTCCAATCATACAAACTTCTGCATCCCACTATGTTAATTGCAAACATGAATCACGGAAATGTGATGACATGTGATGCTTTTCAAAAATTTTAGATGACTTTTTAAACATCTTACAAACCGAATTCCTGATTCTGTATGGGTGGATGTCCGTGCCATGTAAAGTTTCGCGGACATCAGTGACTGGTAGCTCCCTTGTACAGGGACGCTGTCAAAAGCAGGGGGAGAAATGAAAAAAAAAAGTAGGGAAGAATAATAACTGTGACTAAGTATTTGATCCCACAGGAGCCTTTGTTCCTGTGCTCAGTAGAGTAATATCATCAGAAAGATGGCTATCAAGACAAAATGGTACAGAAAAATTCAGGGCTAGAACACTTTCTAGGAATGGAAAATCATTGGGGTATCTGAGGTAAATGTCAGTGCTGGTAGAGAAATATATTTGCTATTAAGCTCTGCTGACATTTTCTCTTTAAAGATCCTTTTTACAGTTGCTTCTTCACTGGACAAATGTCTGTCATCTGGGACTCATGTTTTCCAAGATGGCCATTTTGCTCAAGCTGCTTTTAAACTCCTCGCTTGTAAGCTGCTTTTTCTAACTGAAGACTGAAATTGAGAAAGCACAGTGATTTTTCCGTATGACAAAACATTTCTGAAGGCTGCTAGACTGAAGGAGATTAATGCTTCCAGGATTTGAACAATGACTTAACACTTGGCAGAAGGATTATATTGGTACCAAAGATATTCTTCCTGACAATCCTGTGAAAATTTTCCCATGTTTGGCCAGTCTACAAGTGTCCAGAAAAAAACCCAACTGTTTGCACGTACTAGCATGTTCTGTTTCATTATAGCTCCAAATGCTACCAGTAATTTCCTGCATAGCAACAGAGTTTCATGTACACTCCCCCCCGTTGTTTTTCACAATATATAATCCATAACACAACTGATCTGCTTGTCTGTTTTCTCTGTTTGTCACAGGAACTGTGCATGGCCTGGCTCAGATATCCTTCTGGCTCCCAGGATCTTTGTGGGAAATGCCGTGGGGCCTCACGAGACCCTGTCCTCTTCACTCACCGTGCTGTGATTTTTGCATGGAGCTTCTGGGAGGTGAGGGGGAGAGCACAGGAGAGGGATATCATGGATGGGACAACTACTGCAGAACCCCAGGGAAAGAGAGGCTGGTCCAAGTGTGAGGGAGCTGAGGAAAAGGCATGGAAGGGAGAAGAGGGACCTGTGGCAGGTGGGAGAGTGGGGAAAGCAGCAACAGAGGGAGGACCTGAGGGCTGGAAAGGAGGAGTGAAACGAGGGTGTAGCCACAGGAAAGTGCCTGCCCCAGCCAAGGTTCAGTGAGAACCCCCCCCAAAAAAAACCCCAACCCTGTGTAAAGTACTGCAGATCCATTAGCCCCTTCTCATTTCTTCGCATCCCTTTTAGCTTTAAATTAACTTTAAGCATTTGTCAAAGGTTGCTATAAATTCAGAGGTGCCAAGCCCTTCCGAAGATGCGTAACATGCTTGTGAATGTGGCTCCATGTGACAGAATGTTACTTCAGTTTTATACCCCCAAAACTATAGGCAATTGGATATTCAATCCCCGTTCCGTCCTCATGTGTTGCCTGATCTAGTTGAGAGGCATCCCTGCCCGTGACAGGGAGGTTGGATTAGATGATCTCTAAGGTCCCTTCCAGCCTAGGCCATTCTATGATTCTATGATTATGGTTCCAGAGTGTTAAGGCAAGAAACAAAAGCCACTACACCTCAGGTTCTGATCTTTATTCACCACAGGATCCTGATTCACTGTCTTGTGCATCAAAGGTGTGATGGCAGGAAAAAAAGAGCCTATGATCGCCCAGCAGCACCGTGTTTACTACCTGTGTGGTGGAGCAAAAGATGGCAATTTCGGTGCCGATGTTTCCTGTCCCTCAGCTGCTTTACTTGGCAAAAGTTAAGACTTTTCCCAGCGTTTTTCCCAGGGGTTGCACGGGCAATCGGGGCAGCCGCACGTCCGGGAACACGGGAAGCTGCACGTGCTGGAGCGCGCCAAGCTCTGGAGATGCTCACGGCACCACGGCCTGCCCCCAGGTAGAGGCTCTATCGCTTTTTCCAACCCCCCGTTCCAACCGACAGCCTTGGGGAAGAAAACCCACGGAACCGAACCACGGAAAAGCGACGGGATCCTCCCTTGTCGAACCCCAGCGTTTTCCACCCCCCAACGCCGGCAGGTGCTCACGCCCTCCCCCACCACCGGCCGGGGCGGGGCACGGCACCGCGAACCCCGCCGGTTCCAACGGCCGCCGCCGGAACGCGGGCGGGTGCGCGCGCGCGCGCGCGCAGGGCGGTGGCGGTGGCGGTGGCGGTGGCGGGGAGGAGTCACGCGCCCCGGCACGCTCCCGCTGTCCCGCCCTTCCCTCCCCTCCGCTCCCCTCCCCGCCGCCCCCGCCCGGCCCCGCGCGCGGCGCTCCCGTCTCGCAGCCGCCGGCGCCTGCCAAAGCGCCTCTCCTGCGTGCGCTCCACTTGGTACGGCCCACCCCGGGGATCATGGCGATTGATGGTAAGTAGGCCAATAACGGGCTCCTCTCGCCCCGAATCGCTCCCCCTTCCCCCCAAGCCCCCTCCTCTCCCTCTCCTCCCCCGGGCACGGGGAGGGAGGCGGCTCTGCCGGGGTGGGGTGGGGGCTTCCACCGCGGCGGGGGGCGCACCGGAGCCGAGCGGCGCCCCTCTCCCGGCGGTGCGCGGCTGAGGAGGGCAGTAGGGGGCCACCTCCTTCCCTTCCCCCCCTTCCCCCACTCCCACCCCGGCGGCGGGGGCTGTTTAGTGTGTGGGGGAGAGTGGAGCGTCGCTGCTCCCTCTTCATGTCTCAGTGCCTGGGAGGCGGGCGGGGGGTAAATAACGCCTGGCGCGGTGGCCGGCATCCTTCCTTCTCCCTCCTCCGCCGCCTGCCCCAGGGATGCCGGGCGTGCGCTCGTGGGCGCCGCGGAGGGGACCCGGGGAGGATGAAGCCGTCCTCTGAGTGCCGTGAGCCGCCCTTGCTCCGGGAGGGGAGGCGGTGGCGGGCGGTTCCCCCTCCCCGGGGCCGGCTGTGGGGCCGGGGCTGTGCCGCCCCTGCTCGCCGCCGCGTCCCGGAGCGCTGGAGCCGAGGGGGTGTCTCGGAACAACCTCGCACCCCGGTTCTGAATGTCAGCTGCCGAACGTCCGCGGCCTTATCCATCCTCCCCGGAGAGACTTCGCCAACTGCTTTGAAAGTAATCGTCCCTCCCGGCCCTGAAGTCTCTGAAAACTGATTCCCCAGGCAACCTGCTCTCCGCCGGTTGCCCAGCAGCTGAGAGCTAACAGGCTGGAGAAAAGCTTGTGTCCGCAGATCTTTCTAGTCATCACTTAAAAACAACGACAACAAGGGGGTGAGGTGTACGAGACACTTGTTGGGTTTCTTTGGAGATGGTCATCTTGAAAGGCAGGCTTTCTGAGCTTTGAAACCTTCCCTCTCCATTCTGAGAGTAATTTCTACATCTCATTAAAAATCTTTAAAAATAATAAAAAAAATAAATCCCAGAACTTTATTTCCGGTAAAAGAAGGTCTAAATGTGTGCTGCCCCCTCTACCATGGTGTTTCTTTCTGAAAGCATATGTTGTTATAACTTGGAGAATCTAGGAAAACGGTGAGGGGGAAAGAAAACAAACTGTTCTTGTTTGTTTTGCATGTGGGATGCTCCTGTGCTGTCAGTTTCCTTGAATTAGTAATTCAGGCCTCTGTAAGGAGAAGTTGCACTGCGCAACCAAAGCTGCGTGTTCACCCTGACTTGGAAGCTGTACGCACTGGGAGTCTAAGTTGGCCAGCTTTAAGTTGGCTAGGTTTTTTTCTGCTGAAAAGACCTGTTCATATTATCAGGAAGATAGCAAAAAATTTTGCTGTCTCTGGACTTTTTACGTAACTCCAGCTCAGGAAGAAGAATAAATCAGTCCTTCAAAATCTGTCTCTGTTTTCCTTTTAGGCTGCATTATCCCAGAAATCCGTGAGAATTTGTTAGATCTGAGAATATGAACAAAATGTGAAATTCATGCTTAGTATTTTCAGAGGATTTAGGGTATTACTTCTTAAAGCAGATATGAATGAATAAAGCAATCTAGCCTTTGAAAAGAGTGCAATGCTTCAACTTTAGAAAATAGCCCAACTGTCTTGGAGACACTCATGTGAAATTGCCAAAATGGGACTTAAGCTCTTGAGAAAATTGGATATATAGCTTACAGTTAGCTGTGAGGTGGGATTAAAAAAAAAATCCAGCCATGAAAGTGATCTGCTAGGTTTTGATTTAGAGCTCTTCCCAAAGACAGAAGATGCAATATATTTTTCAGCTATAGTCACTAGCAGGCATGGAGGATACTCTTTGTTTTCAACCATATAGCTGATTGCTGAAGAGTAGTTAGCAGGTGTTATAATTTTTGTTCTTCATCTCGGTGTTCTTTCTCTTCTGTTTGTGCAACAGGACCTTGCCTTGACTGTATTGTTTAGCAATACCTTTTCCTGGCCAGCAGTGTTTAAAAATATGAGTTTGGTTTGAGTGAATAGTAACTGTTGAAGTCAGTATCAAACCACAGGTCTTGTAGTCTAAAGCATCAAAATACGGAATTTACGTTGTGTCCAAGTAAATTTGTAAATGCATCAGAGTAAACAGAGAAAATACTTAGCTCAGTTTTAAAGACACTGTGGTTGTCCAGGTATTTTTTTTTGTAAAGGCATGAGGAATAAGACTGTAAGCTTCTAACTGAAAAATAAATATAAAATAGTTGAGAACTCCTTCAAAGCAGGACATTTACCATTATATGTGAAGAGTGCACAAAATAAAAGAGCTCAAATTAAAGTAGAATTTGTTAGCTCTGAGAAATTAAGTGCTTTTGGCTGTTTTTAAAAGTCTGTAAGTACCATTCCCAGTGTCACTTTTTCAGCGTACCAGTTTACATTGTTTCTAATGCTATACCTAAACTTTTGTAAAGTTGAGGCTTTTTGCGTCAAGGGTTGTAGACAATCAGGGTTGTCTGGCCATGACCAGTGACATTTTGGTCAGTGACAATGCGTTGTTACCCTTTTGCATTGTGATCACTGACAGACTTTCATAAGATGAATAGTCTCCATCCGGCCAAGTTCAAAGCCCTAATTTACTGACTGCAGGAGCAATTACATCTTTTTCTTCAGAAAGTTAATGTCTTGTTAAAACATGATGTTGAGGATTAGGGCTGGGTTGGCCACTGAACACTGACAGATGCTCTCTAACCCCTCTTCTTCTCTCGAAAGAGACTGAGCTGAAAAGTAAAATTGCTAAACAGAATTTGTTCTATTTAGCTCAAACCAGGACACATGATCTTTTTTGTTTCTTTATAAAGACATAAAGTATATATTTTGGATAGGTCAGGCAATCTCAGATTTGCTAGGAAATGGCAGAGAGCGGTTGGAAAAGTTTTGGCTCAAATGAGATTAAAGACTTGTATTTACAGTCCTTATTTCTGTATATTCCTCTTCCAAAACAAAATTAGTATTAGTATTAAATAGGAGCTCTTTTTTTTTTTTTTTTTTTTTTTAAGATGCAAGGTTATTTAATGCTTTGTGTTTCCATTTTTTTCATAGGGAAAGGTTAAATTAATCTAATACAGAGAGTATCAAAATAGAAAGGATGGCAAATGTGGTAGAGACTAAGGCCAAACTGAAAACAGTAGTGAGCCCAAACTGGTAGACAGCTTGAGTTTAAGATCCTCTCACCTACAGCTGCCCAGGCCTGGGGTCTCATGGCAGTTTGCTGGGACTGGGAAAAAGAGAATGTTGAGGAGTCATTACTGAGAATCCTTCAGCGTTGCCGTGGTAATATTCCTCATGGTAGCTTTGATATGATTTCTTTATGCTACTTTTCCTCTTTTGAGCAATAAGCAAAACTTTGGCACTTGCCGTAAGAGTTCTTTTTGCCTGAGGTCTGGGTGAGGAACTAGCAATGGTAACTACATTGCAGTTGCTTGGAGGAGGGAAAAGAAACGTAAAGGTCACAGTGGGATGCTTTGTAAGGTAGAATTGCGTATCTTGCAATGAATCTACTTTTGCTGTGTTTTTAGATTGCACTTGAATGTACTGTAACATGACACAGGCTATACAAAAATGTACATTTCTCAAGGAAGGAAATATATTTAAAGATGAACCTTTTCAGACTGAATTAGTTCTTTTTGAATTTAAACTCTTTCCTATGGTTTCCATTGTGAGAAGTTTAGTGGCAAGAGCTGAGAAGCAGTGCTAAAGAGAATAATGAGCTGTACAGATAAAAGGAATCTAGTAGAGAAGAAAGAATTGCAGGTTGCTGCTGTCATCTAGTAAGTTATTGCTACAGTTAATGAGGCTAATGAACATGATGATTTATTAGCTAGTTGGCTGTTGCTGTTTTTGGAGGGCTCTGTGTTTGTGTTATATTTGCTGATGATTTATGAAACATAGACTCCTGAAAGTATCAAATTCTTAAAACTTTCTGTCAATTTTGGCTTAAAGTAGCCAGTGAATTTTTCATAAATAGAAGGATGGGGCAGGAAACAAACTGTTTAATTATATAACCCTCAATTCATTAGGAAACAAAGGCAAAAGTTACTGAACAAACCTATTTTTTTTTATCGATGTAAAAACACAGAGAGGATTTAGAACACTGCTTCATAGAGGTGATATGAAAACTATGCCTGTTTGCAAATTTCCAGAATACAGAAAAGGAAACCAAGGAGCAATGAGCTGCGTATGGTACTTAGGTAGGAGTATCATACGTGTGGCTCCTAGGTTGAATCTGGCCTATGGAACAGTTTTATCTTGAATTCCAATTTACTTGGGATATTCAGGTGTCACTGCAGTGTGTACTAGAGGGTATAAGATGACACAGAGATCCTCAAGTTAACGGTGACCTGAATTGGCAGTAGTGCTTCTGACCCCAGGTTGGTGCAGCCGGGCAAGGGTTGAGCAGCAGCAGCAGTATTAGATAAAGCCTACGCCTAAGAAGCCGTATTTTGTACTTAGGCCGACTTTGTTAAATGTAGTGTGCATCGAATGTCAGGGTATCAGATTTGATCAGCCACACAGAATCTGTTTAACACTGTCTTACACTCATTCACTGTCTGTAGTGGAACTGTTCAGTGAGTGTTACTTGCTATTAATTTTTTAATGGTCATTGCAAAGATGATTTGCTACATTATTTGCTGATGACAATAAAACCTTGTACCATGTGCAAAATTCCCAGTTTCCTAGCTGGGTTTGTGTTACACCACCGTCACTGTAATGTTATGGATTTACGGAAATAAAGCAAGCCATTAGGTCTCAGCCTCCGTTTGGATAATGGAGTGGGCTGAGTGGGCTACCTTTAAAAAAAATAAAATCTAACCTCTAATGGTCTACAGACTTCTTTTTGAAAAACTTCCTGTGGGCTGAGATGTATTGTGCTTGATACAAGGACAATTGATGTGTTCAGAGTGAAATTCTTCTTGAAGTTTGTTCATTTTCAATACATAGCACTTTTACAAGTTGCAAATCTTGGTGTTCAAGATGGGCATGCAGGAAAGCAAAGACACAGTCACTACCTGATTAAAATGTTGGCTTATACAACTGTCCCATCAAAATATAGGGGATCTATAAGAGAGGAGAGAGGCTGGCTGTCTCCCAGAGAACTTTCAACTGCTTTAACCATTAGATCATATTTTCTCTTCACCTTATTCCTGATTCAATTACACTTTTTCCAACTTTTGAAATGAATGATGTGAGGTACCCACAGCTGATACTCTCAGGCTTTTTCCTGGATATTGTCATATTTTGAATTGCATAAGGCAAAGGGCTCATGTTTTGTAGAAAATCCGAGGATTGAAGTGGATTTCAAGTCAGCATTTAATACTTGTACTTCCTAGTTTTTGAGTATTTAACTCTTAGAGGTTTGAGATGTTTTCTGATTTCTGTGTAAATCTGTCTCTAGAGCCAGATGGAGAAGTTTTGGGGTGGTTTTGGAAGTTAATTGTAAGATAACAAATGAGTGTTGAATTTGTGAACTAATACATCACTTTCTGCAGAGGAGCATATTCTTCAATGTGAAGACTAGTAGGTTCAGTATGATGGATACACATCTTACAGGTATTTTTGTTTTGGGATCTTTTGAAATACAGATCCTTTGTAGTAATTTCCCTTTGTACCACAAGCTTACTGTTTTATCTCAAATGAGAAATCCAGTTACTGATACTGTTTCTGTGAATATGTCTCTCGTGATTTCCTGAATAATTAAAATTATTAAAATGTACACTTTTAAAATAAATTATACATATAACTCTGTAGATCATTAAACATTTAAAAAAGATGTATTTCTCAGCTTACTGGGGAGGGACTTTTTACAAGAGCGTTGACTGATAGGACAAGGGGAAATGGGTTTAAGTTGAAGGAGAATAGATTTAGATTAGGTCTTAGGAAGAAATTCTTCAGTACGAGGGTGGCAAGACTTTGGAATAAATTGCCTAAAGATGTTGTGGCTGCCCCCTCCCTGGAGGTGTTCAAGGCCAAGTTGGACAGAGCCTTGAGTAGCCTGGTCTAGTTGAGAGGCATCTAGTTGAGAGTGGTGTTAACTAAAAACTATAGGAATTAGCTAAAAGTCATATTAATTTTTCATCCTTTTTTTTGCTATCAACTTTTGCTGTTGACATCTTCTTTTTATTTCCAGAACATCTGATAGCAGTGTACATTGCTTGGCAATGTATATTTAATCTCCTTGTCATTCACAGCGAAGTAACAATTCTTTTTGTAACTCCTCATTCTCTTTCTATTCTTATTTAAAAAATATCCACAGGTTTTATATCGGGTCAGATTTGAACTGTTTATACTCGGTGTTTATGTTGCTAGATATATTTACTGTTTCTCTTAATTTCCACTAGTAAGAGGTAGCTGAAGAAGTATTTGACTGAGAACAAAGTAAAATAAAGAACTTATTTTCTGTGCTAATTATGTTTAATTTCTCAGAAGAGTAGGGAAAGACAAGTGTCTGGTCATTCTGGTAGAAAGGAAGCTAACATAGTACTGTCCTACCTCCATTTCTTTTTAGCTTCTGTAAGTCCATGGCGATGCTTCCATTTATCTCAGTGTGGGTAGGATCAGATGCAAAATTTGTCTGAGAGACAGAAATGGCTATCCTATTCTTGATTAATTGTCATTGATTGGTAATTTATTGATCGGTGTGTTGGTTCTGTTGATTAAAAATATAATTTAAAAAAAATATTTTCCATATGAAAAAAGTGTTAATGTTTGTCACTACTTTTATGGTCAGATAACAACAAAGGAAATATTAAGGCAGGATAGGTAGGTGACTTTATCCTTAGGCTGGGAAATTACTCGATAGCAATCATTTTAAATGATGCTAGCAGCAAAGACAGTCTTTACAGTAGGAGTTTGTATTATAAAGCAGCCAGAACATTACTTCTAAATTTTACTCTTGAAAATTAGTTTTGAACATGTCTGCTGCTAACTTAATATGATAGTTATTTCTCTTACTAGTGGGTTAGACAGTAAGTAATTGTTCTTTGTTCAGCTGCTTGTGTCCACTGTCTTGTCGTGGCTTTTTTCTGGGTTCAAGAGTCTTAGTCTATTAAATCGCTCTTCATATGGAAATAATTTGTGTTTTAACCATTGTTATTGACTTTTTTTTGGCTTTTTCTGTATCTTCTGTGGTTTTATTTTATTCTTTGAGGTGGTGGGACACAGGGGAGACCAAAACTGCACAAAATATAGAAGTTGTGGACACATAATAAGTACATAAAATAGCAAATTTGATTTTTTTAACTTGCTGTCTGTTTCCTAATAAATTCAAATATTATTTGCTTTTTAGTTTACTTTTTGACTACTTCCAAGCATTCCATTTGAAATATTTCTTTTTTTCATATATGCAGTATTTTTTTGTAGACTAAAATTGTAAAAAGGGCACTAAAGGAATGCACAGGCGATTTTACCTCTAATTGAGGATGAACTAATGAGTGTATATAACCTTCCTAGGAAGAAAACTATACTGATGCCTGCTGCAGAGTTACTGTTCTGTGGAACTCTTTTCAGCTTTGTTTATTTTCCTTTACAGTCTATTCATCTACAACCAGATTCTTCCTTGCATTCGTTTATGGTATTGTGCAGTTTTTCAAGGACTGGATTTGTTGGTTTATGTAAGCCAGAACACTTCCATTATAGTTGTCTTTTAGAAGAGCTAAATTTGTAGTGTGTTAAATGAAGCAGAATAGCGTAAGAATGGGTTTTCTAAGTGTCTTGTATTCATAGCAAAGGCATTAGTATTTCATAGAACTGGAGACTCGTTTGCGTTGGAAGCGACTTTAAAGATCATGTAGTTCCAACTCCCCTGACAAGGGCAGGGTCACCTCCCACTAGGCAAGGTTGCTCAAAGCCCCATCCAGCCTGGCCTTGAGCACTTCTAGGGAGAGGGCTTCCACAAATTCTGTGGGCAGCCTGTTCCATTGTCTCACCACCCTTGCAGAAAAGAATTTCTTCTAATTTAAATCTCAATCATGTTAGCATTGTCAGTGTGTCCCGTTTTATGTTTCTGCACCATAACACCTCTATTTCACGCGTTTGCTGCACAGCGTTGTTGTTTCCTTCTTGTTTGACAATCCCGTGTGCTTGAGGCGGGTGTCCAGCCTTCCCTGTGATCTGTAGCTCGTCTATCAGTGCGTCTAATGTAGGGTCACAGAGCAGGCATGAAGGAGCTCTGCTGAAACACATGTCGCTTGCCGTTGCTGTGTGTGAGCAGCAACTACTCATCTGTAATTTGGCATGGTGGGCTCTCGAGGGCCGTAATGAATGCTTTGCCTCTCACCCTGTTCGTGCCACTTGGCCTGCATGGTATTGTCAGTCTATACTGGAATCTCCTGGATTTGTCAAGGGAAAAAGTAGTTGTCATCTGTTGAGTAAAATGTTAAATGAATGTTTGTTGAATATAGTCCAAACTTATGAAAATGCTAATTAAATATACAATCTCAGCAGGAAAGTAATTTATCGTATAAAAATTGTGTTCCAAAACTTACACTTGCTGACAAAGACTTCTGTGATACAGTGTAATGTTCCGCTGCAGCTACTTAATGTGGATGTATTCCTAAACTGAAGAATAATGTATTGTATATGCAGTAGCCTAGGTTGCACCATTGTACTGATATTGTAAGGGAAACCATGTGACAAGTTTGTTGAAGGGATGGAATGCACCCTTGCTGAATTTGTGGGTGATGCCAGGTGAGCAGTTACTAAGCTGGAGGGCAGGGCTGCTGGAGGGCAGGCGCTCTGGCAAGCTGAGAGAACGGGCTGAAGGGAACGACATGAACTTCGACAGACAAATGAAAAGTCCAAGCCCATGCGGCTCTACAAGCTGGGGACAGACTGGCCAGGAGCAGCTTTGCTCAAAAGGACCTGAAGGTCCTGGTGAACAACAAGTTGAACCAACCATGTGCCTCTGGCCTGGATCCAGCTGTGCTAACCCAGTATGAAAGAGACTGGAAACTGGAGAGTCTCTGTAGCAGAATGCTGCTGACTGCTGGGGGTCTGGAGTACATGGCACATGAGGAGAGGCTTAGGAAATATGCCTGCGTAGTCTGGAGAAACTTGAAGGGGACGCTAACTGCAACCTTTCACTGTATAAGGGTGTCTGAGGAATGGAGTTGAGTTCTTTTGGTGTAGAGCAAAAGCACAGGAGGCAATGGGAGCGAGCTACATCAGGGGAAATCCTGAGTGGCTATAAGTAAGAGGTGCTCGCAGTGAGAGGGGTGACACCTTCTCCTCAGAACTGGTAGTACCTAGAGAGGTCATGGAGTCTTGGTCCTTGCAGGACTCTCTTGGTCGAGGCCCAGAGGAACCTCCTGTAAAGGTTGTCCTGCTCTGAAGTCTCTCGGAGTGCCAGAGGTCATTCCCAACTGGAATCACTCTATAGTAATGCCTGTGTTAAACTTCCTAGCCAGTTATTTTCAGCACCTAGTAGTGGAGTTTCAGCTAAAGTCCAAACATAGTAGAACTTTGCATTGTGAATTGTGCTAAATTTAGAAAGAAATACAGTTTTACAGTTTAATCAATACAGTATTCAGGTGGTACTTTATCTTCTTTGATGTACAACTTTTTATATTTTTGGTGTGATAGTCATATTGGCAAATAGAGGCTTGGTATAAAAAATCCCTCTCAGATTGAGAAAGTTAAACATCAGGTGTTTCAACAGCCTCAGAAACATCTGGCCATTCTGTTTATGCTAAATATTTGAATAATTTAGACTTTAGGGCCATGAAGTGGTCTTTCTAGCTCAAGAAAATTCAAATGTTTTGTTGAATGTGCAATTCTAAAATTACTTTGTCTTTCATTATTTCTCATTTTACTTCCACTGTCTGAAATTATGAAAAGCTTTACATCCCCAAGTGGGTTTTTTGTGTTCTCAAATTACATTTTAGACGTAGTATTATGTAGTTTTATATGCAAACTCACTTAAAACTTTAAACTGTTAAATAGGAGGTCATGTTCATAGTCAAGATGAAATAGAATTAATAATAATGTGTATCTAAATCAAACTTAAATTTTATTTAACTATAAAAATATGGTGACCTACCACTGTATTAAAAATTAATTACTTTAAAGCAGCATATGAAGACTGTAGAATTTAAGAGAGTCATGCCAGTGAACCTTTGGGATTTGTGGGTTAAAGGCACAAAATCAGCCCTCTTAGACTGATATGCTAAATTAGCAGTTGACATATTGCTGTTGTGGAAAATGTTTTCATATTTTCAGTTTAGTTTCTTTCAATGACTAGATTATTCAAAGCTGAGAGACTTCTTGGGAGTTGGAAAGACAGAAAAACTTGTTTTCATTTGTTAATTTCTGAGTAAAAACAAGGTATCAACAGTGTATTAGTTCCACAATTTTGAAGAGCACTAGAGAAAAGAAGATTCTGCTCAGGTCCCTTGAGGATAATATTTCATGTGTTTAGTCGATTAGTTAGTTTAAAATATAAAAGATGCTTTCTTCAACTTTATTTTCTTAAAGTGTAGGTCACTTCATGTATTTTTCTTCAAGTTCATTTCCATCTAAAAGCAGTTTTGAGAAAGAGTAGTAGATTAATAGCCTATTAAATAAAAAATATCATTCAGCATTTTCTAACAAAATAAAGAAAATATTAAAATCTTGAATGAATGCATGTTAAGTAGTATAAGTTTATTATGTTGCCTTGTGGTCAATAAAAAGTAACATGAGGATCGATGCGAAGAAGTTTAGTGGAACACCATCATATTTTAGCATCTAAATTGAAAAATTATATTTTTCTTTAGAAAACGATAGGTAATAATGCAAAATCCAACCTAAAATTAGTATTTTTTAGTGAGATTTCAAGCTGGTTGATTTCAATGAGGTCAGTATACAATTAAAATGTAATGCTGTTCACTGTGCTCCTCTCAATCATCTCTAGGTGAATCTTTGTTTTTAGCTGTCTGACATCTGTGTAATGAAAAATTTTTTTCTTTGTCAGTAATTTTTATTCTGTCTTCACTGCTGAGTTTAAATCTATTACAGAAGAAAATCTGGGGACAAGGGTTTCAGTCACTCTTTTAGGTTTTCTTTTATAGCCTGAAGATGATAGCAATGGCTTTAAAGAAGATTATAATCTTCTCCCCAAATTGTTTTTTTTTTTTAAATGCCTTGTCATCAAAACAGATTTTTTTTTAATGTATTTTTTTATTTGTTGTTAGGCTTTCCTTCCAAAATGCTTTCTGAATGAAAACAATTTGTCCAGTTTCAAGAATGCACTGAAAAGAGTGAGGAGTTATATTGCTCTTATAAGTGGGTTTTGTGATGGTGATGACTATGCAAAACTCACGGGACCCTCAGACTCATTGATACTCGATTTCCCATTCAAGAGTATCTTTAAGGTTGTATTTCATACTACTGAATATGAAAAAAAGTATATTGATGTAAAATGAGGGTTCTTTTTAATTTCCTATCTCAGAGACATTTAGTTTTATTTTAGAAGAGTTGTGTTTTACTCCATTTTACTCCATTTGATCCATTTTGTCCTTTTTTTTTCCCTCTAATACATGCATTTCCTACAGTTATTTCTTTAAAATGTAAATTTAATTACAAATACAGGTATTTTTGTTAGACTTTTACACTGCCATCTGTGTTATCAGTTACGAATTTCAAATATTACTTCATATTATATCACAATATCCTTTGTTATACAACATAATTTCTTTCTTGTGGAATTAAGGAGAATAAAAAGTGCTACATAATGTATTTCCACATTTTTGCGATGAAAGAATTTTGTTGCCTACAGCTTGTTTTAGTGTGTTGTGAAGTGTTTGGAGCCTAGTAGTGATCAATGTGTATGGAATAGATGTTTTGTGAGGTTTTGGAACTATCTGTTTTGTGTTTTCAGGAGGTTGCAGAGAACTGGGTATCAAAACCTAGACGATTTCCTTCAATTCTGTGTTCGTATACATGCAGTGTTTTGTCGTCAGTGGAAAAAGGCTTAGTGGGCATTAGGCTATGGTTAAAGTAGGCTGTAGCTTGGTGTAGCCTGGAATTTTAAGGTTTGACCGTGGAGCATATTGTTCTAAAATGTATTTAAAAGAAAAGAGGATCAGGAATATTCAGTATAAAGTAATCATACTAAAAATGTCAACTCTCCCAATAATTTCTAAATACAATGAAAAGAATCTCTTCAACAGTTTGTAACTGCCTGTTCCTCCTTCTCCGAGGCTTAGCAGTAGTTTGTTTGATTTCCCCCTCTTGTATCACACCTTCCTCTTTCAACATGGTGAACTGAACGTATTCTTCTTTTGTGGCTTCCTTCCTTGTCCTCGCTAGGTATATTACGTGCTGATGTTTTATTTACTAGCTGTAATTTCAAGATTTTTTCATTGAAATGTAAACTAAAGCTTACTATTTCTAGCAACGATTTTATTATTCTCATATAAATGTTGCAAATTCTGTAGAGCTGTGTTTTCAACCAGGGAAAAAAAAAAAAAAAAAGCTCAAGGACAAATCCCAGGTAAACCCAGCCTTTAGTAACAGACTTTCTCTTTTTTACCCTGGAAGATAATGCCAACATTATTTTGGCATGCTAGAAATACTATAAATATTTTTGATATTTTGATAATTCTTCTGTAGGTGGTTGTTCCCTCAGAACAGGAAATTATATTTTATACTTGGGAAATATTAGTGTGGCTTAGTTAATTTGCTTGCATTTGTTAATTTGTCTGTATTAATTCTATGTAAAACTCTTCAAACTGCACCATCATTAGCAATATTAAGCCAAAGGTGCATTTACTGTTTTCTCTAAAGAATATGACATATAAATTGAAAACTTGTTAAATCAGTCTTCTGCATTTTTATTAAATGACATGGTTTTACAGCATTTTCTTTTACACTGTTTATAAACCTGATTAAGAAACCAAATATGTTGTATTTGTTACCATTTTCTAATGATTTATTTCCATATAGGTGGAGAACGAACTTGCGGTGTACATGAGTTAATCTGCATTAGAAAAGGTAAGCAGTGATTTGTGAAAGCAAACTTCTTAGCTTGAGAATAGTACTGGTGAGAAATCTGCTTCCCAATGTTACGTTCTTAAGTTTTCTGGATCTTAGAGTTGCATCTTTGTGTTGCAAAATCTTTTGATGCTGGCACTGTTGATGGAAAAAAAGAAGGTAATAAAATATGAAAATCCAAAATAAATTTTTTTACGATATTCACTGGGTTACGTGGAAGTTGTTAATGTTGTTCAGCTGCAATAGGAAACCACAAAAGTTTTGATCTTTGCCTTGTCCAGATATTTGTAGGGTGATTTGAGTTTTGGTAGTAATAGAAAGCTGTGACGTTATTTTAAACAACTGATGTAAGGGACTGGCAATCTCTGTCTGTGTTTTCAGTTGAGACCGTGGTGACTCAAACTTCTTTGAAAATAACTGCATCAGTAATGAAACCAGTAATTGACAAAGCATGAAACAGAGCTGTGCTTAAGAGAGGACTTTTGTGGGTTTAAAGCTGAGCTACAATGGCTAAAGTTGGAGTTTGACAGAACAGCTCAGATGATTTAATGACTAGACAAGTTCTGTTTTCTGTCCCTTCTGCCAGCCCTATGCTCCTGTCTGCAGCATCGCTGTTGAATCTGTGTTCTGATCTGAAAGCTAATTAACAACAAAAAAAATTAAATAGTTTCTTCAACTATTGATTTCTTGAATTGACTCACTGTTAGGTCAGAAGAGTCTGCTTTCAAAAGGAAAGGAATAAAAAAGTGTGGTGGGAGGAGGGCTGCAAGACTTTAGACAACAACTAACTGTTAGACTGTCTCAATAGTGTTGTCAAACTGCATTATACTTGGTAGGAAGAAATTTTGTTTGGCCTCTACATATAGTGTAGTTTCCACTGTATTCACTTAAAAGTTAAAGTAAAATCAGGTTGGTTTTTTTTTTTTTTGAAACATCTTCTAACCTCAGAATTAAGTCTACTAGTTAAGGTGAGAAATAGCTTTATGGTCACAAGTCATCTTTTCCAAATACCTATTAAAAGAATAATTGTTGTGTGCGGTTTGACAGTATTGTAATTAAAAACAATTTTCAGCTTTTTAAAACTGGGGATCATTCTTGCTTTCTGTATTAGTTCTTTGTCTTTTTGGAGAGCAGGTTACTTTTTTCTTTTTATGTTTTGGTTTTGTTTTGTGTTTAAAAAAATTTCTTTATTGTTGTCTTTTTTTTCCATTGATGGTGGCTGTGCTGTATGGTTTTTAATGTTATTGCTGGGAAGCTAAATTGAAAAGATGTGCATTTTCTTTTAAGGTTCTATGTTATGTTTGAACCTTAGATTCTAAGCTCCGATTGTCACTGGTATGATATTGTAAACAATTTTTTTAGCATTGTGGTTACAAATTAGTCTAGAGGATTAAAAGAGAAGTGTCCTCTTAGTGCCATTTATACCTGCATATGAGTTTCTGTGTGTATTCTAACCTTATGTGCCCCTATGTCCAGGCATGTTCATAGAATCCTAGAATGATTCAAGATTGAAGGTACCTTAAAGATCATCTAGTTCTAACTCCCCTGCTATGGGCAAGGACACCTCCCACTAGCCCAGGTTGCTACTGACAGATTTCTCCTTGTAGTGTATGGAGTGGGTGCATTCTTGTCTCTCCTCTCCCTACTTAAGGTATATGTCTAAAGCAGAAGATGCTTGCAAACATAATACAAATCTTCCAGTTGTGTAGCGTTCTGGTTACTTTATAAGACTTTACATCATCTGATATGCGTTCAAGATGTTCTTGTCTGACCAATGGCCAGGCTCCTTTGCTTACTTTATTTGCCATTGTCCAGGGGTGCTTGTTAGCCAGGATCCGAGTGTGTACTCAAGATCCTTACTGACCTCCTCAGAGCAGGGAGGTCTTTTCGAGCTGAGAATTCCTGGCTGCCAGCAGTCTAGGAGCTAGTCAAATCAGACCTTCAAGCTCTTTCCTTAATGCCACTGGGTACTCATTTCAAACTTACGCAGGATTGAGTTGAAAAGTTTTGTGGCATGGAGGTCTTCCTCTTCACCATCTCTTGGCTGTACTGTCAAAGCCAAGCCTTTTTTTCATGAGCTCACTCTAGAAATTTGATAGACAAATTAAGTGTTCACATTGACACATGGATAATTCCCTGTAGTCTCGTCTACTGCTAGGTGAGCTTTCACTGTTCCACTCTCCCGCTGGTGTCTGTGTGACTGTGGCATCAGAAGAGTACACCCTGGCACTACTAGCATTTATTCACTCATTTTCATCAAATGTGAAATATGAGACTTTCACAGAATCATGGAATAGTTTTGGTTGGAAAAGACTTTTCAGATCATCAAGTCAACCCAGCCCTACCAAGTTGGGTGGTGAACTGTGTCCCTAAGCACGACATCAGATGGTCTTTGAAACACCTCCAGGGATGGTGACTCAGCTACCTCCCAGGGCCGCCTGTTCCAGTGCCTGGCAACACTTTCAGTGAAGAAGTTCCTCCTAATATCCAACCTAATCCCTTCCTGGTGCAACTGGAAGCCATTTCCTCTTGTCTTATAACTAACTGCTAGGGACAAGAGACTGTCCCCACCTTACTACAACCTTCTTTCAGGTAGTTGTAGAGAGCAAAAAGGTCTTCCCTCAGCCTTCTTTTCTGCAGACTAAACAGCCCCAGTTCCCTCAGCTGCCTCTCATAAGACTTGTTCTCCAGATCCTTCACCAACTTCATTGCCGTTCTTTGGACACACTGGAGCACCTCAATGTCTTTCTGGTAGTGAAGGGCCGAAAACTGAACACAGGATCTGAGGTGCGGCTTCACCAGTGCCATGTAGAGGGACATGATCACTTCCCTGGTCCTGCTGGCCACACTATTCCTGATCCAGGCCAGGATGCCGTTGGCCTTCTTGGCCACCTGAGCACACTGCTGGCTCATGTTCAGCCGACTACTGACCAACACCCCCAAATCAGGCAGCCAGGCAGCTTTCCAGCTGCTCTTACCCAAGCCTGTAGGGTGCCTGGGCTTGTTATGACCCAAGTGCAGGAACCAGCAGTTGGTCTTGTTGAACCTCATACAGTTGACCTCGGCTCACCAATCTGACCTGTCCAGATCCCTCTGTAGAGCCTGTCTACCCTTGGGCAGATCAACACTCCCACCCAAATTACTCTTGTGTGCTTTGAGAGTTGGTGGTACGTTTGACAAAATGGTTCTGCATTTGCTATTTGCCTGAAAGCCTCTGATGCTTTCTGCATGGTGACAGTAGGTAACCGTGACTGCCAGGTGACTGTATTTAGGATGCCCATGTGCAACCTCTGAAAGTAAGATTGGTAGGAAATAGCCAGAGTAAATAACTCGAGTTCTTAGACCTCCAGCCCATATTTGTGTTTGCTTGTCTATCCATCTTTCTTATAGTCTTTCCAAGTACGTTAAAAAGCAACTAATATGATAAACAGCAATGTTCCATCTTATTTGTCCTGTACTGAATAGGGAAAAGGGAAGAGCAATTAAGCAAGCATGTGTCTTCTATGAATAATGTAAAGGTAAACTTTCCGGTTTCAAGTGATGGAGTGTAATTAGATTTTGTATGGGGATTATATGACATGAGGAACACCTTTTTTTTCTTGTGAAAAACAATATTTTACTTTCTGGTTAGCAAAGTAACATATTTCTAAATTGCCTTTTTTTTTTTTGCCTGTCCATTCATTTTTGCTAGGAAAACAGGAATCTTGGAATATCAAATGATGAAATGTAGAAAGGGACCAGAAAGATCTGGAAGACTATGTGTGGTCACACGTCATTTATCTCAAAATATTTAATGGAAGTTTCTTATCTGTATATGAAGGCACAATTGTAAAATCAAACCCCAAAACTTAAAAAAGTCTGCTCTAAGACTATTCAGCTGCTACAATGTAAACAATTTGAAACCTCACTTTTCATTTTGTTTGAACTTTTGCTTTTCTCAAATTATCTAAAACCATGGAGAGTTGTTGTTTGGGGTTTTTTTTCATTACCTTGAATGGTTTAGATTAGTCTAGGCTGTAGTACTGAGAATGCCAACAATTACACTTTCCTTTGAACAGTTGCATTTTCATTTAAAAGCATCGTTAAAGCATCTTTGATGTTAACAATGCGTAATAAAATATTATATATATTATTGTATATATATTATATAAAATATAAAAAAAATTAGAATAAATAAAACTAATTTGGTTTGTAGATTTATTTTTAGCTTTCTGAGACTCAACGATTTGCCAGTACCAGTTACAAAGTTTATTGAATACCTGAGTTTATCTGAATTCTAGTGTAAATGTGGTACCAACGCAGTATCAATACTCAGATTTGTTAACCAAAGGTGCAGCAACTGGCTACAACAGGACCTGCTCGCACGTTATGTAATGTTGTTACAGCTTCATCGTTGGCCCAGATGGACTGTAGTGGGTCCAGAAGGATTACAGCACATTTACAGTGTTTGCTTGTTCAGTTTCCTTTTAGCGTTTCTAAGAAGAATCTGAAAAGAGCTGATCAGAAGTAAGAAGGCTTCTAAATGCATAAATATGGGGGGGGTGTCCTGAAAATGTGCGTATTTTGTGGCTGTTATATAACATCTAATAGCTGCAGAATACAGAACGAGTAACCTTCCAGCTATAGGAAGGAACTTCAAAGTATGATCAGTTATTATGGAAGTTTGGTAAGAGAGCACTGAAATCTGTGGCTACTGTGTTTAACGTAGCTAGGTGGTTGAATTGTTTCTGTGTTTTTTGTGTTTACACATTGTCGAATTCTGGAAATTGGAAAAAGGAAAAAGATATTTTTGCTTTTAGTGTTAATGAACTGCTTGTTTAGTTCTGTTTAATGCAAGTTTATTTTATGTACCGATACATATTGAAGTTGTTCTTGTCTGACAATACAAATTGCAGACGTGGCTAATGAAAGAAGAGTCCGGCTTTAGTTAGTAGTGACAGTAATTTCCGTTCAGTCACTTAGAGTTCTTGACAGCAGAAGATGGTAACAGGATTTTTCTGAAATGACTCAGTTAAAGGTTTGCCTGTTTGCTGGCTTTTTTTCCTAACACAGATGATTTTACATTTAGTTGTTCTTTTGTTTATTTGCTATGGACATGAAAGAATTTAGAAAACTTGATCTCAAACTTCAGAAAAATTAATCTTTTTTTGGTGTTAGAGTGCACCATAGCTAAGCTGCTAGTCTAATTTGGATTTGGTTGTTGTTAGATATTCTACTATTTTAATTAAGGCTGTTTTCAGATTCTGTTTTTACAGATGAGACAGACTTGTGATGAGTGTTTTTGATATTGAGCTGTAACTGAAGAAGAACCCTCTGTAATGTATTCTGATATGTATAATACTCCCTGTACAACATGAAAATGGTATTAAACCAGAAAGTGTAAGGCCATATTACTTTTAGGTCTCTTTAACCTTTCATTGTTGCTTTGTCTATTTCTGAAGTGATACTTCTAACTCAGCAATGTATTTTGTATTTAATTCATGAAAATGTAGATTGAGTCTCTGAGTAAGGGCTGAGTTGCACAGATTTTTAAAAAATTATTTTTAAGCCCTTTTTTCTTTTACAAGATGTTCTTTCTATTGTTGCGGCGGTCTTGCAAACAAAGGAAATTATTCAGCAAACTGCCTTTGTGACTAATAATGGCACAGAAGTGCTCTTTAATATGCAAAAGAAAGAAGTTGCAAAAAGACAATGTCTTTGGCTGACAATGAAAAATGTCACTTGTAATAATAATTTTGAAAAGATAAGAAGGTGTGAATTTTTGTTTTGTCAGAAGTATATTCTAAGTAGAACTATGTCCTCTTTAATGCTCTGGTCAAGTATCCTTATCCATTTGCATGTATCTGAATGTTGTCACCTGCATTTAATTAAAATGAAAAACACCCCATATTTATTCATGAGTTTCATTTTGTAATTTCATTATTTTATTGAAAGTCAACTGCATGTGTTATTCAAGTTATATTACAGTTTTTATGACAGTAAGTGCCTCGGAAAAAGAAACAAAATAATTTTTCTTCTTTCTCTTTGCTGTCATCCACTTGGGAGAACTTCTTGTTCTTCATCAAGAGAAAGGTGTTAGCACAGATGGTAGCAAACTTCTTTAAGCTAGGTAACTTCACATTAATGTAAAACTTTACAAGTATGTGTTGTTTCTACTTATTTAAGGGTTCAGATGTGGACAGTACAAAGTGCCTTTTCTGTTTTTACAGGGATAGAAGTAAAAACTCTTAAATAAAAGTATACACAATTAAAACTATTTTTATAATATATACAGAAAAGAGTAATTAATCTGTTTACAATTATGCACTAGTTAATTTAAAATAGACAAATACTTTTTTTTTCAGGTGAGAAGAAATTTTCTTTCCTTTATTCCATGAATATTAAACTTAGTAGATCTGAGAGCTATTGTAACAGTATGGCTACATACTTAAAAAATTGAAGGAATAATGTTAGAATTAACAACAGTGGAATATATATGAAATCTTCCACTCTTTTGGAAAGCTAATCTGTGTCTATACATTTTGGACTAGAGAAAATTTTAAATGAAGTACATACTTTTCTTTGAGATTATTGAAGCCTATACATGTTTCTGCGTGTTCTCTTTTTGAGGTCTTCTGGAAAGCAGCAGCTACGGAGATCACTTAACTTCAACTATTGCTTCTTTAGCAAATTTTGTGTGTAAAACCTGTGCTATATCCAAACCTTGTCCCTTTTTCGTTTAAAACTTTCTATAATCATTTTTACTGCGTACAACTTCACTATATATTCTAATTAATCACCATGCTGTTCAGAAATCTGGACCCTCTATTTTCTCGCACTTTGTTGTTAATTATAGTGGCTGGTAGGAAAAATATGGTTGTGAAAGATTTTTATTACATGGATTTTATTCCCCCCCCCCAGTAGTGGAGAGCTACTTTGTAGTAGCTATGAACTTTTAAACCGCAAGTCTCTAGACCCATGCAGGTCTTTAATATTTTTACACTGGGAGGATTATTTGAGAACACCATTAAAAATCTACAGTCACTGCTGTGCTCGTACCTACTCTGTGGAGAATATAGTCGTGTAATATGCTGTGTAATTGCAACAGATTATTAGGATTTGGAGATAATCAAGATGATTCCATGATCTATGTCTGTTCCAAGTAGCAATATGATGCTCCCTTCTCTCTTTCTTTTCAGAGATTTCTGTTGTGAGATAAAACTTAATAGAAGATGAATTCCATGTTAGAGAGAAAAGGCATTGAGGGACTGGTGGATCAGCAGGAGTGGCAGGCTGACAACTTCCTCAGACTGTAAGGATTTAGGAATTAAAAGATTTCTGTCAAAAGTTTAAATCTTCACCTCAGACTATGGCTTCTGTTATTCCTAAATTCTTTCTTAGATCAGTGATATTTTGGAGCCTAGGGCTCTCTTTTTCCTATAACTAAATTTGTCTCCAAGATTTTCAAACAAAGGGAAAGGAATCCTGTAAATGGCAATCTGCAGAGGCAGTGCTAGAGTTGCTAGAAGTATTTTTGGGCAGTTATGTATGCGATTGGTTAACTTGCTGAACCAAGTCTTTTAACATAAACTCTAATTTACGAAATATATTGAACTCTCTGTTTGATGTAAATATTTAGCTGACTAATTTAATTACTCATAATAAATGAAAATAAAATAAAACAAATTGATATTTTTTAAATTAAAATACATTCTAGACTTCCTTCCTGTTTGAAGGAAGTCCTGGACTGTAGATGTTAAAACATATTTTCTCATTAGTCCTTGTAAATAGATGTTAAGAAAATGAGGGAAAAAATAAGTTCTGATTTATCTCTGTAGCAGAGTAGAGATTATCCTTCAGCCATAAGGTTATGAACTGACATAAACCAAATGGTGAAAAAAGTTGCTGTTGTTTCTGATAAATTTCCACTGGAATAAAATTGACTGTGGAGTTAGACCAGTGTAGCTATTATGATACAGTAATTCCAGTAACTTTTTCATGTAAATGAGCACAATTATTTTTTATTTAATATTAGGTGTATGTTATTTTTTTATAAATTAACTAAACGGCATAATGTATCATTCTGGATAGTGTTAAGTTTTCTGTTTTCCCTGGTATTCTTTTGAAAGGTTTATAAATAGATTTTTTTTAAAGGATAATCTATTCCAAATAGAAAGTTAAATAAGCACTTCCTTCCTGATTTCTTTCTGTCAGTCTTTCAAACCTTCTGAAAGGTTCATGTTACTAAAAGTCGTTAATAGTTTTCTTATTTAGGAAATGCTCTTTCCAGTTCTGCATTAAAATCCCATTGTCCTTTCAGTTTATGTTCATTTAAAATTGCACGTCACTCGGGGCGATACACTGACTATAGATATTTGACACGTTGAAATACAAGTAGCGCATGTTGCAGATGCTTGTCATTAGTACCAGAGAGTGTGCAAAGTTGCCGTGTGACAAAGTGTGAGACGCAGGAGAAACAAACACACAGGAAGGAGCCAAGTCCCAAGCCTGTCAGTGTAACGCCCGTGTAACCTGTTACACTCACAGGGGTAGCCATTAGTCGTGGGCTGAGGTGGGAAGGGTATGCTGCAGAAGAAAGGCAAAATACAAGTTTGAATTGAAGGGGGCAGCATCTTTATACAGAAAGAATCCAATTTTAATGTTATTTAAGTGTAGCTAAAAAATTAAAACCATCAATAGATGAGATTTAATTGCCTGAGTTGAGTTAAACCACTTTTCCTGATGCTAGGTTTGGCAAAACATAAAAGAAACAGGTACATTTGTAGAAAGGAAGTATATAGTTCCAGTGTTTTTTATGAGAGAAAGAAGATGAACACGAAATAGAACAGGAAGCATAGGAAATACGTTTGGAATTATGTGTTTTGACACATGTAATAATGTGTTTAGAGGGAATTCTGAGTTCATCACTGCTGATTTTTAGCATAAACATTAGCTAGACAATTTTTGTGGTAAAGCTGCTTTTATTTTTTGTATGGGAAAGTATTCTAATAGCAATATCAAATGCCATGTAGAGTTTATCTTGCTTGTAGTGCAGGTAGTCAAAATTTTAATTCTTAAAGTTTTCTAACAACACTGGATAAAATATTTGTCCCTATAGGTGTAGCATTTTGTCTAGGTAAACTAGGTTCTGTTCACTTGTGATTGCTTCTTCAACTACTCCAGCAAACAGGACATTAATAATTCTGCTACATTATTGTGAAACTTTGTGTATTGAGTTTACCTTCTCAAAAAATAGCTATTTAGAAAGAATATAAAGTCATAAACAACCTTCAAGTTCAGTTACTTGTAGAGAAGAAACCGTCCTATGTAGTTAGTCATAAAAGAAGAGAATATTTACATGTAAAGGGGAACATAGGAAAGTACAGTTTTTAATCACAGAATCACAAAATGTTAGGGGTTGGAAGGGACCTCAAGAGATCATCTAGTCCAACCTCCCTGCCGGAACAGGACCACCTACAGTAGGTCACGCAGGAACGCGTCCAGGTGGATTTTGGATGTTTCCAGAGAAGGAGACTCCACAGCCTCCCTGGGCAGCCTGTGCCAGTGCTCTGTCACCCTCACACTGAAAAAAAAATTTCTAATGTTTTTGTGGAACCTCCTGTGTTCCAGCTTGTACCCATTGCCCCTTGTCCTGTCGTTGAGCGTCACTGAAAAGAGCCTGGCTCCGTCCTCCTGACACTCCCCCTTGACATATTTATAAACATTAATGAGGTCACCCCTCAGCCTCCTCTTCTCCAAGCTAAAGAGACCCAGCTCCTTCAGCCTTTCCTCATAAGGGAGATGTTCCACTCCCTTCATCATCTTTGTGGCTCTGTGCTGGACTCTCTCAAGCAGCTCCCTGTCCTTCTTGAACTGAGGGGCCCAGAACTGGACACAAGATTCCAGATGTGGCCTCACCAGGGCAGAGTAGAGGGGCAGGAGGACCTCTCTTGACCTACTTGCTACTCCCCTTCTAATACACCCCAGGATGCCTTTGGCCTTCTTGGCCACGAGGGCACATTGCTGGCTCATGGTCATCCTGCTGTCCACCAGAACCCCCAGGTCCCTTTCTCCTACGCTGCCCTCCAGCAGGTCAGTCCCCAACCTATAGTGGCACATGGGGTTATTCTTTCCCAGGTGCAAAACTCTACACTTGCCCTTGTTGAATTTCATAAGATTTCTCCCCACCCAGCCCTCCAGCCTGTCCAGGTCTCTCTGAATGGCAGCACAGCCTTCTGGTGTGTCAACCACTCCTCCCAGTTTTCTGTCATCACCAAACTTGCTGACAGTGCTCTCCAAACCCTCGTCCAGGTCATTGATGAATACATTGAATAGCATTGGCCTCAGCACTGACCCTTGAGGGACTCCACTAGACACAGGTGGTCTCCAACTAGGCTCTGCCCCATTGACCTCAACCCTCTGACTTCTTTCATTCAACCAGTTTACAACCCACCTCACTACTTGGTCATCCAGACCACACTTCTAAAGTGTGGCTGTGAGGATGCCGTGGGAGACAATGTCAAATGCTTTACTGAAATCCAGACAAACCACATCTGCTGCACTGCCATCATCCATCCACCTGGTTACCTCTTTGTTTGGTTTTTTTTTTCTGTTATGACATGAGTTGTTGGTGAGAAATAAATGTGTGCTGTTTGGAGATAAATAATTCAGACATAGAGAAAAGGTAATCAAGGCATGAATCTTACTTTGTTGTTCAGTAACCTGTTCAGCTTTCTGAAAATATGTTAATTTCTTGTGCAAGTTGGAATGTTGGTATCAAGTGAACAGCATTTGGATGATTTTTTTTTTTTTGACTGGACAGCACAGGTTGGTTTATTGTAATGTTAGGCTCAAATGATGTAAAAACTAGTAACAATAATTCTTCTTCAGGACTAAATACAAAACAACAGTCCTGTTTATTTAAAAGAATTTAAAAGGCTAAAATATCTAAGATCAAATTGTAAAAAAAACCAAAATAGAACAAATAAAATGGATTATAATAAAAACAAACTTACTTTTTTTCAGTTCTTTGGATCTTATCCTGAGTTTCTTAATTTGTGCACAGAAAGAGATAGTATTGTATTCATAAATGAATAATTAAAATATCACTGAGATAACTACGTGATGTTGCACGTTACTAGTCAAGTGAGCAGTTTGATGTGGAGTGTGAGAACTCCAAAAATAATTGACTGGATATTTAGTACAATTGAGAGGGGATAGATACATGTTAAAAACATTAAATGCTTTTTAATGTACTATTAAAAGTATTAAATGCTTTCTCATATGTCAGGATTTTTGTTGCTTTGGTGATATTTATTTAAAGATGCCATTTTCTGAAGAGTTTGAAACATCTTTTGGGAAAGAAAGATTGTTTAATAACAAGGAAGTTGTTTGAGAAAAAGATGCTAATTTGATATTTAAGATGAAGAGATGGTAAGTTTTTGTGTTCTAATAATTGTAATTCTAGTGATGATAATGATAAAAATGAATGAAAGTGATGTTAATCTAATATTTCTTTAATTAGTATAAATTTCTATGCTATTTTTGTATCTAGTAATCCAATTAGTCTTAATAACTTGGTAGTAAGACAATAGTTCTTCTTGTGTTTCTAAAACTGTGTTATGATTATGAATTTCAAACATTTGTTTTTATTTTTCTAAGAACTGAGGATAATTTTGAAGTTTCTAAACACAGGACATTTGAATTTGAAATACAACTACGGGAAAGTATTGCCTTTCTGCAGATTGATAATTGTAGAAGAAACCAATGGGAACTTCTGAGAGATTTTAAAATGCTTTTCCTGGTACAATTAATGCCCAGACCGTTTGGAATTTGTGGCAGTGTGTTTTGAATCGAAATAATTCTGGTGCTGAACATGGCACGGATGTATTCTACATGCAAGAAAAAATCTTTTTTTTTTTTTCTGCCTATGAAGTACAACTGTTTGACACTTCAACTGGGAAACTAATTGAAGGATTAATGTGATGTATAAACTCTTTATTCATAGATGAGAATCTGTACACATATACATGTGGAAAATTGAAGTAAAATTTTATTTGGATTTCTTTTCTGGCTTTATAATGGTAATACATTAAAGGATTTTAACTTTATAGCATACTTAAACTGTGAACAAGCATTCTAAGATTCTTTACGTGGTTGCAAATTGATACAGAAATATAATTTTCAAGTCCTGTGTTCACACTGAATTACATAAATAATTAATTAGCTTAGCTGCAGCTAGAGTTTAATTCATTTTATAAGGAAACATCCAGTGTTCTCTTTCACTTCAGAAAGATGTCATCAGATACCATGTTTCCACAGAGAACTATACAGCTTGCATGCAGTGACTTTTTAAACTAATTAGTATCCAGAAAGTACTCAAGAAAAAAACAGAAGCATTGTATTTTCAAGTTACTTTTAGGTTGTGGCTAACTTCCCTAAGCACGTGTTTTGATGGATCAAAGAAACTTTGATTGCTGAACAATATAAGCACAGGTAACCTCCCCCCAAAAAAACCCTCAAACAAACAACGCTACAACTTTAAAAGACCAAATGTGGAATAGTTGAAGATGTACTTTTCTCTGAAGATGTTTTACGTCTCCCTATTATCTGTCTATCCTATTAAAACAAAACGTTCGCTGTCCTTTATTGTGAATCATAAAATGACTGGAATTCAGTTCAGCCTCCTGCTCAAAGCAGTGTTGACATCGAATTTAGGCGAAGTTGCTTCGGACAGCCTTCTCCGATAATAAAGCAATTGTCCTCATAGATAAATTTCTGTGCTCCTGTTATCTTTGTCTGTTTAGTCTTCCTAATCTATCTTCTTTTTCTGCCTTCTCTTCACTTTCCAACTTGTTTTGTGTACTCCATCCTGATGCTGCACTTTCTTCATAACTCATACTTCACATTTCCTCACTGGACATCATGAACTTGTGCTTAATTGCCAGATTGCCACCATCCACTTCCCTCTCACTTCCGTTGGTCCCTGTGTCCTGGTGAACTGCATTTTCTTCTTCCTGCCTATTCTGCTACTGCCTCTGTGTTTTATAGGTGTTACTGAAGACTGAAGGTTTTCTGCTCTTGGCCCAGTCTCTAGTTTCATTTGAGACAATAATTCAAAGAAAACTAGATGTTGTTCCAATAGTCCCAGACATTCTCAGTTATCCATGTGCAGTCTTGGGAGGGGAGGGAACATACCTACTGCCAGCAGAACCATGGGAGATTTCATCTGTTAAACACTGGAGTAAAAAATGAATATATACAAACTGAGGCTTTTTTGTCAAATCTCAGAGTTTTGCTGTATTTAGGAAGATTCTGTGAAAAGGTTAAATGGGCACCTGACAAAAGATAAATGAATACATGACACATTCTTGCTCTTAATCAGGGAACACTAGGGCTTTAAGAAAAATAATTAGTCAACACTATAGCTTTTTTTTTTTCTTAATCTCATTCTTGATCATGGCTTAACAACTTTTTTTGAACTTAAACCAACCCTTCAGTGTGAGACAGAGTTGCCATAAACTTCAGCTATAAGAAGTGATTTTAATCAAATTATGAGCAGCTCCAAGCAGAATTCTGAAGTGATTATCAAGTAATCTTCCTAGGATATGCAACCAGGATCTTTTGTGAACAGAGGGATTTTGGTTTTTCTGTTTGTTTGTGTAAAGTTCCTTGCCTCTCTGGTCCAGAATGGAACCTGTTTTTCCCACCTTGTCGCTCTGCTTGATGCAACAGGATGTTTCATCCTAAAGGACTAATGGGGACCTCTGTAACTCTATGGATTTTGTATTTCTGTTGTTCTGTCTGAAACTGAAAATACCATATGCCTACTCCTTCCTGTTGCACTTTGTTTTATTCTGGCCCTATTAAGCAGTTATACTGTGTTCTTAAATTTCTTGTTCTTTCTTGGACTTGAGTAGATTGGAAGGTGAAGGTCAAATTTTGAAGGTTTCCAGTTATTTCTAGTTTTGCCTTCAGTTCCTCAGAAGTCAGTGTTCCCAACTTGAGTTGTTCATGTTTTTCCAATTTTTCTGATGTAATCCAATAAAACAAGAAAAATTTGTACTCAAGTTTGATGTTGACTAAATAGAGGTTTTAATCTAATTAGGGTTTCTGGTTTATCCTTTTAGGACTTCTTTGGTTGCCATTGCAGTATGTTTTTAGTATTTTTGTCAGGATGGGTAGTTGAAGTTATTAGAATATTCCTTTTTGTGTGAAAACTTTTAGGGTTCTAGGCACAGTGTTATGTGAATCTCATCAGAAGTAAAAAGTTTCAGATAGGTTTGGATATCACAATCAAAATAGAAGTACAAATCTGAGTAATTTCCATTAGATGATGGAAGGTGCATTTCTTCTAATCTTTCTTTGCAAGTTTTTAAAACGCACCTGTATATTTAAGAACAGCACCACGAAGGTTTGCTGTCATCGTGTAAAACAAACTGAGGGGGTTGTGGAACTATGTGTGTGTTTCTCGGTCAGCAGGTATATGAGACCAGATTTACAAGTGGTGTATGTAGACTCAGAATAATTTAGTTTGGAAGGCTCCTACAAAAGTAATTAGCAGTTCAGCCCCCTGCTCAAAGCAGGGCTGGTGTTAACGCTGAATTCTATAACTCATTAGGCAGCCTGTTCCAGTGATAAACCCCTCTTACTCTAGATTTTTTTTTCCCCATCATCTTTGACTGGAATTTTCCTTGTTGCTGCTTCAGGCTGTTGTCTCTTGTCCTTCTGTACTGCATCTCTGAGAATGCAGAGCCTGTTGCCAACCTTTTTTTAATATCCCTCCTTTTTACATAGTGAAAGATATTGCTACACAGCGTTATACTCTGAAAGCAAAGTGCCAAGATCATGGCAAATGGAATTCCTAAATCTGATAGATCTTCATAAATCTTTTATAAATAGAAAAATATCAAACCCCAAGAATGGGATTTATGGTAGTGAGTAGAGGCACACTTAAGAGTCTTGCAAAAATGGCAAGAAGAAAGGCGTATATGAAACCCTAACTTTTGTCCAGATGAATGTGTTCAATCCTGAAAGGTGCACGTCTGTGTGATAAGACCACAAAAAACACTCTTAAGTGTTAAGGTGTTAAGACCTCAAGGTCTTACTTTCCCTCTTTAGAATGCAGGCTTGAGACATAACTGATGTCAGAAGCTATAACGTTGATTGATTGATCAGCACACTACTAATAAACCAGTTAGCAGATTAATTAACCAATAAACAGCACTATGAATCACTTAGAGTTCTACAATGCTTTACACCATTGTTAATTGCATGTAATTAATTGAGTTCCATCACTCTTTTCTTACAAATTGCACCCAAATATTACAATTCTGTAGCCCTTCACTTCAACCTCTTGCACTAATTAGTAACAAATTTGCAATTCTGTCACCCTTTAAATTCTTGCGTCAAGTCTTGGGATGCAGACCCAATGGCAAGTCCAGTGGGTTGCCCAAGGGGATTCCCTCTGACATCTTGGCAGCCTGGATTAATGGAGGAGGTCAGCTTCATTATAGTCTGTGGGCATCTGCACTTTTTATCTTAAGAAATCTGCCCTCTTTTTCTTGAACTGCTTTTATAACTTGTTGGTTATTTCTTAAGTTTCTAGACCCTCTTTTTTTGCTGCCTTTCTGTATCCCTTTCTCTGCCCAGTCTCCTTTCAAATTACTCTTACCACAGTGCTTCAATTTGCTACATCCATTCCCAGATTTTATATTTCCACAAACATTTCCTAGGTAATTAGGCTTTTAAGTGGTATTACTGATGTTGTTACTTAAGTACTGATGGACTTGGAAGACCCCCGCAAAATATACCTGATATTCCCTTTCAGTTATCTGCCTAACAGTAATTTCATACACTTTTTAAGACATGTCAGTCTACTTCAGCCTTTTTTCCCTCTACATGATTTTGATTAAATATGTTTTATCTCTATTCCATTTAGCTCTTTCTTGATTTACACACAAGTGGAACACATATCAGGGCAAGGAACATACCATTAGGTGCTTTTTCTCATTCTGTTTTTCGCTCACACAGCATACCACTTGTCAGGGAGCAGCGAGGGCCAGGTAGTCCCTAAAAGGGAAGGGAACCAGAAGCTGAGCATAAGGCTGTCAGATGCCATGGCCTCACCAGCAAGGGTTCAGTCTCTCCCTAGCAGCACTCTGAGTTGTCCATGAGTCCAGACAGCCAAACTTCCAGGTTCTTCCAGGAAGGGGGGATGCTCTTAGCTCTTTTCCAGTGCTCTCTTTCTCAGATAGTCCATCAAAAAACATCAGTCTTGGCATCTCCCGATAATTTCCCCATTTTCTGCAGGGACATATCATTTTATGAAGTCCAGTGCTGCAGCAGAAACTCTTGTTCACAGTGTCAGTTCTCCCTTAGATTAGGACCAGATACTTTTCTGTTGTTTGAAAAGATGATTAAACATTAGCTCAAATTTAAATTGTGTTTTTTTAGTTATATCTTGCATATATATTTGCAACTTTAGTAATATTTATTATTAATTCCAATAAATATTATATGTTTTATGAGTTAAATGTTTACAAGACTTTAAAAAAATGTGTTTCTTTCTGTTTCTTTTAGTATCTCCTGAAGCAATTGGATTCCTGTCTGCTGTTGGAGTTTTCATTATTCTCATGTTGCTACTTTTCCTTTATATTAATAAGAAGATGTGTTTTGAAAATGTTAGTGGTTTCCCAGATCTTGATTCGGGATACACTACAAGAAAGAATTCACAAGATAAACTCTGTAAGTATCTGAAATACAGTGTACTCAAGTGTAAGAACACACATTTTTACAAGGATGTGTAGAAATACACAAATAATCACTTGAATCAAGTGATGAAAATACGCAATGTTGACTTTTCCTGTGATTGTGCAGTATGTGGAAAGGAAGAAACCTTTATATTCATAGGCTACAGAAACAGCTGTATAACCAAAGATTTGATATTTACTAGTATTTACTAGTTAAATCCTCCAAAGTAAATTTGTGAATGGGATTATTGGAGTTTCACTCAGCCTGTTAAAATCCTTCCCAACATTTTGGACTCACCTGGAAAATAATTTTGAAGTTAAACATTAGAAACTGAAGACAGCTCTGACTTACAAATTACTTCTATACCTTTTCAATGGAACAAGTTTTTTAAGGATAATGTGGAATGAAAAAAAATCAGACCTCAAAAAAATACTGGGAGTTGGTAAAATAACCTTTTTCTAATTTTGGGCTGTGGAAATTGAATGGACTTTGTTAGCTGACTTGAGAGGAAGATACAGACCCCAGAGGAAAATTCTCCAGAATGGGAAATTTGATAGGATTTCTTCCTTTTTATCTCTTTAAAAGGGGCAGCTCCATTTTTATTTTTGGTTTTCGTGGAGGCAGAAGATGTTCTCACTTTATGTAAAAGACAGCAAATACTTGGGGATGAAGAAGTCTCTGTAATACGTGTTTCTGTGCAGCTGTTATGTTAAAATCTTGGTTTAGGGTGACATTGATGAAATGACGTAATTTAAATGTCTCACAACTTCTTCTTTGCAGGTTAGAATAAAAAGCCTCATATTTCCACCTCACACAGTTGTCTTATTTTTGAAATTAATGAATTTTATTATGGCTAGTTGATGCTGCAGTTGATGAAAGACTATGGTTTTGCTGGTTGATTATGGCTTCCTTTGGAGATACTGGCTTAGCTGCTTTCTTACTATTTTCAATGCATATTGAATGGCAAGAACAAAGCTGCAACTTCCCCTGGTAAATGTATTGAGCTTTAAATAGCTAAAGCAAATAGCTCTGAAATTGAACTTAGAGAAGTGGAGTTGATCTGTTTGTGAAACAAAGGACCTTTCAGTATTAAAATTTTTTGCTGCATAGGTTGGACAAATGGCATTTTTCAGAAACCTCCACCAAAATCTGAACCTTCCTTCTGTGTCCTCCCTGGTGGACACACTTAGCAGTGCTGTGGATGATCTGACCAGTGTTGTTGGAGAGGTCGGTTACAGTGTAGCCGATTCAGTAACAGAACAAGTAACAAGCATGATAAATGTCTTTTGTGCAGAAGATGAAAGCTCCAAAATACAGACTGAGAAACCTGTGGAAGGGAGGGAGGAACATCTAACATCATTAACTCATTCACAGGAAATTACTAGGAAAACAAAGAGAGGTATTGCAGAACAGAAAGAGAATTATTCTAATTCGTTAGATTTTGTAAAAAAAGGTACAAGTCAAGATGGATTATCTGACCATGTCCTAGACAAAAAACAGTTTGAGTTAAAAGGCACAGATAGTAATAATCATTTAAGTGATACAGAATTACCTCAAGATCCGAAGACTGTAGGAGGACCTTTTAAAAGGGAAGCAGTAGGAGGAAATGAGTGTTTTGTAAATTATAAGTTCTTGAAGGATAGTAACCTGAAAAGTAATAAATTTACAATGGAGCAATCTACTGAGGAACAAGATAATTGCCTACATGCAGTATCAGATAATTCTAAGAATCACTTGCATAGAAAAATCAAACCATGGGCGCCTGGAGTTGATTTTAAGGATTTTGAAGAAGTGTGTGGTATGAATGTTCCCCAAGATTTGGAAACAAAACTTGTTGAAGTACAGAAGCCAAAATTATCAGAATCGAGCTTGAAGAAGATGCACAGTGACCATCCCAAGTACATTCATGAACTCAAACAAAGGAATTCTGAAGCCTTTTTTGACAGAAAAGGAAAATCCATATCAAAGGATGAAGACACTGTGTCAACTACAATGGCAAAAGTGGGTAAAAAGAAAAACTCGAAGAAATCAGAAAGTGAGCTATGTAATAAGAAGACAGCAGGAAAAGGTGAGGAGTCCATCAGCAAGCTGCATTCTTCAACCTTTCCTGAAACTTATGATACTTCCTACTTTTTTTCACCTAATTTACACATTTAATAATGGTGTTTTCCATGGATAAAAGTAGGTCTGTGTTGTCAGTGCTTCATTCTCTAATTATGTTGATATCTCTTGGAAGTTAATTACTCTTTGAAGTATTACTTAAAGGAACTGATTAATAAATGCCTTTCTTATGTTCTAACTTATCTTTTTCTAGATACAGTTTTTCTTACCTCCTCTGCAGTGCCTTGTGTGGTTTCTGTTGAAAACTATGAATCAGTTGATACTGGAAATTGACACTTGTTCTGTGAAAGTGTTTTTTATTTTGTTCATTTTAAAAGCATGGCTTAAATTGTGATGATAAAGAAAAAATAACTTCTGTTACATTTACATTATAGTAGAACTTCAGAAGGTAGTTCTGTGATATATTAGGATAATTTTAAGACACAAAACTCAGACCTGGCAATTAAATGATTTTATGTAGAGAAAGAGCTGACTGAGGCTTGTCTTAAAGTTGTAGTCTTACAGAGAGAACCTGTGTGTTGTTGATATGGATACTCTATGTGCCGTCTTCAACATCCAGACTTAAATAATATGACAGTGGAATGGCAATAATAGTTTGTGAGTAAGAAGTAAAACCTTGCATGTTTGCATAATTGCTTTTCAGGCTGTGTAGTGAATTTTTAGGAGGTAACATGGGCTTCTCTGGAGATTCTTTTTCTGTAGAGAAATGAATGATTTCGTAATAGAATTTTTTTTTTTCCAGTGTGAGTGTTTTTCCTTTTCTGAAAATTACACTTATACATTTTGTTGGTTTCTGTTGTTTGTTGGTTTGTTTGTTTCCATTTGATTTAAGAAGTGGTTTCCATGTTTGTGTCATAAACTATAATCTTATTTGTTATTTCTTCATGTAATACATTATTGGTTAAGTATGGCATTTTAGGTCCCATAATAAGCAATTGAATAGCTTTCAATAGGCTAATAGTTACACATGACCTGTCTTAGTGACATAAAGGAAAGTTTTTAGTAAGAACATGAATTCTCTTAGGCAAGTTTCAAACTAAGGTATGGAAATCAAAAGGGAAGTGGCAAGGAGAGGCATAAAACCCTGAGGATTTTTTTTTAATATGCACATACTTTTTCCCAAGAAACTGAAAGAGATTTATATTGTTTATTAAAAAAAATGTTTGCATGGATGGCTTGTGTTGTAACTTTAATGAGGTTTTTGAGTCCTCTGAAGTGATCTGGTTTTGTGACTAGTGATACTACACATTCTTCTTCTTTTATGCAAGGAACTGGAGAAAGAATATCTGATATCGCTGAGAACTTCTGGATGGTTTCAAAGTCAATGTATTACTAGCATAGAGCTTTCAGCAGTTCTTTCAAACCTGTTGCTACCATGTTTTATACTATTCCTTTCTTTATGCAGACTGATTAATGGGTCTAATTTTCTGTCTGTGAATACATTTCTAGTAATGATAAATGATGCGTCTAATCCAGATGTCGTTTAGTCTTGGTATGCCCTGCTTTAATTCTAATTGTAGACATCTAGAAGTTTCCTAGATGACAGGTTTCAACCTGGTGAGGGCCACATGAGATAAAAAATTTTACTGTTTGGAACAGCAAAAGAGGCTCCTTTTTTCTGAGCAACCTCTTGCAGAGAATCTGCTAGCCAGGATACATCCTGCTTGGTGTGTTATTTTCAAGAAGTGATGAGTGAAATTGAACTTACTTTATAGCCATCCATACAATGGGAAGAACCGTATCTGTTAGACTTGAACTAAAATTGATAGCCTAGAGTTAAAAGATCTAGTTGCTCATTAGCAGTCTTTTAACACATCAATTTTCCTATAAATACTAAATTAAGATTATGTACATATAACATGTAGAGCGGGTAGCACCGTCTGCACTTAAGGTTTCCTGACATTTTCCATTTCAAGACCTTATTTTCAGTTTGCTAGAACTGTGTGCCAAATTTGAAATACTTGGATGAAATTTGGCATACTTTCTGTCTGAGTTTTTTTCTTTTTTTTTTTATTTCTTTGTTTGTTTGTTTTAAGCTATAGTTTAAAATCTTTAGCTGTTTTCAGGAAAAGAGTAAAACCATGCTGGTTATCTGTGCAAGAAATAAGTACGTTTCACGTCTCTTTCACTAAGATGCTTTGGCACCATTTTATATTGGAGTATGTACTTGAAATATGGGAGAGTAGTTTTCCCATGTCAGAGATGCCTATGTTCTTTTACAACATAGCATGCAAGTTTGACCAAGTTGTAAATCTTGGAAAATTTGCCTTTTGAAAAGGCAGAGTAACCATTTTTTTAGAACTTGTTAAATTCACTGACCATCCCATTTCCACTCATACGCTTCATTGTAGGGGTTGAAGAACAGAGCGGGTCTTATCCTGTGTTTGATACTTGTGGTTACTGAAGGACACTGGAACTTTGACCAGAAGATCTGAGAACAAGCAGGACTTGTCTGAGGACAGAAACTTCCTGAATAAATATGACACAATTCAAGTGGTAGACTGGGATTTGAAGTGGGATGGGTGACAGCTGTGGGGAGATCTGATAACATTATATGAAAGTGGAGATACTAAGGGTGAAAGACTAAGATTACGAGTAAGTGGTTAGATGCAAGTAAAAAGAATTTGGGACTGAATAGACAAAGAAAATAAAGAGCAAGTCCCCATGAAAGACCGTAAGTGAGTGCTTGGAGCAGGGTATGGGGTATGGGATCACGTATGTAATTTTACAAAAGGTGACTTACCTGAACTTGCAGGCCAGGCTTTTCTGTATGAGTACCAGGGAGAAATAGACCTCTATGGGAAGTGATTTTACTCATCTGCTCTAGAGGCTTACCTAAAAGTAGGGAAGGAAGGACCTCTGTAGCAGGAAGAGACACACACTTGACTGTAGAAGAGGCCTCGATGACTAGCATAGTTTGAGTTACTTTAAATTTAAATGGCTGAATTTTGAGTAAACTGAATCCCTCCTTTAGTTGAAGCACACAGAGGGAGGATTGCGATGGGCTGGTTGTGAAGACTGAGACTAATGGAAGCAGAAATGCAGAACTAGAGCTAAGGGCAGGGACTGAGAAGAAGGCATAAAAGTGGAGAGGGGAGAGGCGTTTGAGCATGGCTGCATAGCATGTTAGACAGTATCGCTTTACAGAATCAGGAGCTGAAAAACCAGCATTATGAGCATCACAGAGCTGTGCTGTTAATGGAAATCCATTTGCAAATCATTGACTTGCTCGGAGGGTAGTGGTCATGCTGACCTTTATTGAGTTTACATGAACTCTTTTAATGCCTATACTAGAGTTTGAGATCTGCAGAAGCTCTGTGTGGCATGTTAAACTTGAACAGAATCCATTTGAGGTTTGGAAAAGGGAGGAGGAAGCTTTCCTTTTACAGAAATAAAAGTGCAGCTGAATCGCTGACGTGTGGGAGGAAGTCATACTTGAGATGAAGTTGGAAAAAGTTGGCTGCAGGAGTGGGAATTGTAGAAGAACTGGTATAAAAGAATTAACTAGGCAGATTCTTCTGTGCAGTTTTTGTTGTTGTCAGATGTATGCAGTGACAATCTGCAGAATTTCAGTTATTGAAAAAGAGGCTGTTTCTTGTAAGTTAAATAAAAATGTGCATGCAAACATCTTTCACTAGCATTTTCCCATTTGTTATGAGTTTAAGCGCTACTGACGTAAATAACCTAAGATGATTTTTGTTGTAGGCTTCTCTTTGTAAATCAGTTTCATTTCTATTTTATACTGCATCCTCACAGCACAAATCAACTGGGAACAGGGGATCTGGAGCCGCCTTTTTGATATGTTAGGTATCCAAATGTAATATTGCAGCAGAGTTGAATTTACTTTACATAAATTATTTTAAACATTTTCTTACTTAATGAAGGGTTTCAAGAACTTCAGTATGTGCTGCCGTACATAAATTGATTAATTTTCTGTTGACTAAGTTTTAGAATGTTCTTTGTGGGCTTAATGATCTTTCAGTTCTTCTCAAAAATAAAAATAACTATCACCAGTTACAAAATCCCATAACACTTATAATTGAAACAAGATGATATTTTTCAAATATTACAGAAATTTTAATTGAAATAGCTTAAATATCTTCAGTGATAACCTCTTATGGTTATTTTCTTGTATTCTATTTTGAGCTGTAGTCGATTTGCTTTATTTTATTCAAACAGACAACTCTTATATGAGTAAAGACCAGCATGGTTCATCATCTGAGAGTGAAGATGAAGCACTGGGTAGATATCATGAGGCCTTGTCTAGAACCCAGAGTTCCAGGCTGCCAGTGGTGGATGGCAGACAGCAAAAAAACTATATATGGGAAACCAGACAAAAATATAGTCCCCTGTCTGCAGAATATGATGGATACAGTAGTGAAGCCTCAATAGATGAAGGTAAGAGTGATTTAAAAGCATTCCTTTTATTCCAAATTTCAGACTTATGTTCTGGATAAGTAAGTCCTAGAAGAGGACAGTTTGACTTGCAGGTAGTCAATGTCTGCAAGAAATATCCAGATATCTTTTATATTTTTGCATGCTCAAAATAAAAATGGCACAGACTTGTGCGCATTCTTCTGGAAATACTCCAAATGATATAATATCTTGTCTTATTAAGTTTCATATAATTTTATCATTAGTAATTTTATTCTAGAGGGAATTTGTACTGTTTTGATTTAGGAAGGAAACATGACAAGTCTTGATGAATTCTGTGGTATTATAAATATAAATATTTGATAAGCTGTCATAACAGCAAAGTAAATGGAATTGGCTGTTGGTCACCTTGCATATGGTCGTTGCAGTGTGCATTACTGGAATGTTCTGTACCTTTTCTTCTCTTGAAATCACAGAGAGAAATTACTACAAAGATTTGATTAATACAATTTTACCATGGCATTGAAAGTTGAATGTCAACAATAGATGTTTTCTTTTGTGGTATATATTTCTTGATTTTAAATCAGGGTGACAACCTGACAGAGACTGAGAATTCTGCTGTCAATATTTTGTAAATATGTGCTTGAAAATAGCCATGAGAACTGTGTCTGTAGTCATTTTCTAGGCATGAAAAGTGAACTTTTGTTGAAGTTATCCAAAAGCCAGATTCTAACATAGATGCTGTGTTTTATAGCAGGATATTTCTTGGTCTCCCTTTAATATGTTAAAATACAAAGGGTTTTTTAGTGACTGATATTTTCTAATAAAAAGTGGATACATGTAATTACATCTGTACTTAAATGTTCTATATGATCCACAAGTGCTTGAAAAAAAAAATCACGTGCTCTACTATGTGATGTAATTAAATTATATAAAAGTCTGTTTGCCACTGGAATTTGAAATTGGTACATAATTCCTGATTGGTGAATCATTCATAATTGCAAATTGAGACACAAAGGACATGAAAGCCATAGTTGTAGTAAGTTGCAGAGTAAAATTCTTTTCTGATCATCAGAAATTTTGATTCTTTGCTGTTCAGTTGTAGAAGGGCTCGGAGTCTGAGTTACAGTAAATAGGGAAGGAGATGCAGAGGTGAAGTCAGGTGGTACGAACTGATCCTTGGACACTATAATGGAGAAAGACAACAAGGAAGAGGGATAGTGAAAGCATCGTGTTTGGTTTTTATATCTACTGAGATCCATCAACAGTGTTGGTGGGGGTAATATAAAAGATAATATACTAATTTTTTCTGTGGCTTATGTCACTGTTGGGAAAGAATGGTGGTGTATATTCATAGGAGATGGAAAACTTGACTGTATTTGTTATCAAGTAGTACCACATACGAATGGTACAAGAAGACTACTTTGAGATACACAGAATAATCTATATGTCTCTTTTTCAAACTATTGAAGCCAATTGTTGAAATAGTCATAGATTAATTGGTGTTGGAAGGAACATATGACATTGCTCTCTCTGTTTCACGTTTGTTCAGATTTTTTTGTATCCTACATAGTTCATCTCTCAGTGAAAAGTTCTCGGTCTGTCTGAGTTTTTTTTACTTTGAGCCTATGAGATTTAAGCTCCAAAGGCGTTCTGCTAGCCTATATCCATTTTTTGTTTTGCTTTTTAAATAATTACCATAATCATCCTTATCATTCTCTCAGATCATCAGAATTCGTAGTCGCTGACTTTCATCCTCTTCTAAGGAATGAGAACTCCAATTCGGAAATCTGTATCATGGCTAGAATCTAAGACAAAACAACCCTGTTGGAAAGTCCAGGTATTGCCTCAGGAAAGTGACAGTTGTTTCCCCGCTCCTTCTCTTTCATTTTTTCTTCTGTTGCTAAAGATATCTGTCACCAGCTGCTATCCCTTCTCCATTCAGGAAACTAGCTGGATGTAAAACCCATTTATATATATGCATACACATATCCACTCTAAAATTAGTATGCAAATTGAATTTATTATAGTGAAAGAACATTCAGTGTTTGGAAAAAAACTTTTAAAGCAAAAACTATCGAAACATTTTAACATAGAAAATTGTAAATTTTTAACCACGTACTTCTACTTGCAAAAAGCTTTAATACTGTCAGTATTTTGCTTCTGCTTGTGAGAATATTCTCTTTCAACATTTTACAAGGAGTGGAGAATCAGCAATGTTATTTATTTCATAGCCTGCAATCATTTTGCAAGTTTCTGCAAAGTGCTTGCAAATTGGAGTGTTGATTTTGTTTCATTTTTGTAATCCATTAATCTCAACAAAATTCTGTTCAATACTATTAGAAAGAGTTTTGATGAGATTTTGAGCCACTTGATCTAGTGGGAGGTGTCCCTGCCTATAGCAGGGGGGTTGGAACTAGGTGATCTTTAAGGTCCCTTCCAACTCAAACCATTCTGTGATGTGGCAACATATTAACAAACCAGTATTTTTCTCTCTTCAGTGACCTGAAGGTGGCACACTAAAATAAATAGTGTTAGTACTTTGTATGTTCTTCCTAAATTATTTCAGACATGAAAGAATCCTTGCACAATGAAAAAATTGCATTAGAATTGAGGAAGAGAAAGAGGATTCCTCGCTATGTTATGATCGTTACAGAGGAAAAACTGCCCAACCAGAACTTTGATGAAAAGAGAAAGTAGAAACCTCATGAAGAAAGCCTGCAGTCAAAAATAAATGAGTGACTATTGCTAGCAAGCAGTTCATTTGTTTAGAGAAATGCTGAACAGATGAGGTTAAAACTCTCAGATTTCAAGTGGAGAGCATTGTATTTGTAGATATTTCAGTGTAATATTTTAAAATTCAAAGCTTTGCTGCGCCTTTAACTTGCAAAATAAATCTGTAGCAGACTTGATGCTATAGGAATCATGAAATTTTTCATTAAATACTTGGAATTTATGACTGTTGAATTATTTTCATATGACAAATGAACCATAAGAACAAAAGAACCATTTCTTGATTATCACTAGTGGAGGGAGAGCAAGCAGTGTACTTTAATATATGAAACAATTGTTAATATATTTGACTTTGTGTGCTTCTGTTTCCTCATGTCTACTTTATAATTTCTACTTCTAAGACTTACACATTTCAGCTGTACTTGCAGCTTAAGGCACCACTAGGTCCATAGGCAGAGCAGGGCTTGACAGTGTTACACTGAGCTGAGGAGAGAAGAGAGTTCTTTTCTGTCTCATCTCCATTTCCGCTTATTCGTTGGTAGTAAAGCAGCCTCTGATGATCCCATTAAAAATTCCATCAGAGGTAGAGAAATATGAGCAATGAAAATGATATTTAGTTTTTGGAAGTTTCTGTGTCATTTTCTCTTCAGCAGTTAATCTCTGTCACATGTTGTATCTTGCAACAGAGTGTTGTGTGTTTTCAAGGGAGTCAATAAACAGTTTTACTAGTAACTACTAGGCACCTCCGTCTTCACTTTTTGAATTTATTTGTTTATATAAGTCTGCACTTAGCAGAGCACGCACAAAATTTAACAAGACATAATTTTGTCTTTATTAATATATCCTCTAAGCTTTGCTTGTGTTGCTAAAAGCATGTATAATATTAGTGTTTGCATTAGTAAGACTGTCAAAATGTCTGATCATATTATTTTAAGATCCACTTATTATCAATTACATAATTAGTTAATTACATCTATTTTCTGGCTACACGCCTCTAAAAATGCTTTATTCTGAAGCCTGAAGATGTGTGGTAGTATTTCTCATCATTCTTTTCTCCTCTAGATGGCCATATTAATCTTTCTTTTCAACATATTTGTATGGAACTGACATGGCATTTTGTATAATGTTCTTAATAGTTAAATGAAGAAAGTAGTATGTTTTGTGGGCTTTGTTGGTGTATTTTGATGATGGAATGTTCTAGTAGCACTTGAGTTTATACTATGAAGCTTAGTTTTTTTAGATTTGGTTCACAAATATCTGCTTATGACCAGTGTCTCATCCACTTTATCTATTTGGCACTCAGGGCTCAGTACTGGGGCTGCTCCTGTTTAACATCTTTATTAATGATTGGGACCAGGGGATGGAGTGCACCCTCAGTAAGTTTGCAGATGACACCAAGCTGGGTGGAAGCGTCGATCTGCTTGAGGGCAGAGAGGCTCTCCAGAGGGATCTGCATAGGCTGGATCACTGGGCCAAGGCCAACTCCATGAGTTTCAATAAGGCCAAATGCCAGGTCCTGCACTTCGACCACAACAACCTCCGGCAGTGCTACAGGCTTGGGGAGGAGTGGCTGGAGAGCTGCCAGGCAGAGAGGGACCTGGGGGTGTTGATCGACAGCCGGCTGAACATGAGCCAGCAGTGTGCCCAGGGGGACAAGAAGGTCAACGGCATCCTGGCCTGGATCAGGAATGGTGTTGTCAGCAGGAGCAGGGAGGTGATCATGCCCCTGTACTCGGCTTTGGTGAGGCCACACCTCGAGTGCTGTATCTGGTTTTGGGCCCCTCGCTACAAGAGGGACATTGAGGTGCTGCAGAGGGTATAGAGGCAGCTACCAATCTTGTAAAGGGCTTAGAACACAAGTCTTATGAGGAAAGGCTGAGGGATCTGGGGCTCTTTAGCCTAGAGAAGAGCAGATTGAGGGCAGACCTCATTGCTCTCTACAACTACCTGAAGGGAGGTTGTAGAGAGGCCGGGGTTGATCTGTTCTCCCTCATGGAGAGTGATAGGACAAGGGGAAATGGATTTAAATTGCACCAGGAGAGGTTCAGGTTAGATATTAGTAAGAATTTCTACACTGAAAGGGTTGTCAGCCATTGGAACAGGCTGCCCAGGGAGATGGTTGAGTCACCAACCCTGGAGATGTTTAAGAAACAGGTGGATGTTGAGTTGGGGGAATTATTTAGTAGGTTGATAGGGCTGGGACAAAGGCTGGACTCAATGATCTTCTAGGTCTTTTCCAGCTGATACAATTCTATGATTCCATTTGTATAGAGCATTTGATGCACTTAGATTTTTATGAGTTATAATGTATATAAAAAATAATATTGCGCTTAGATGCAACAATGTTTAGAATCATAGAATTGTCAGGGTTGGAAGGGACCTTAAAGATCATCTAGTTCCAACCCCCTGCCATGGGCAGGGACACCTCCCACTGGACCAGGTTGCTCCAAGGCCCATCCAGCCTGACCCTGAACACTCCCAGGGAGGGACCATCCACAACACCATCTCTGGGCAACCTGTTCCAGTGCCTCACTACCTTCACACAAAAGGCTTTCTTCCTCACATCTAATCTAAATGTACCCTTTTCAGTTCAAAACCGTTACCCATTGTCCTGTCACTACACTCCCTGATAAAAGAGTCCTTCCTCTTCTTTCTGTAGGCCCCCTTGTAGTACTGGAAGGCTGCTATAAGCTCTCCCCAGAGCTTTCTCTTCTACAGGCTGAACAGATCCGGCTCTCTCAGCCTGTCCTTGTAGGGGATGTGCTCCAACCTCCTGATCGTCTTTGTGGCCCTCCTCTGGACCTGCTCCAACTGGTCTGTGTCTGTCTTATGTTGAGGGCCCCAGAGCTGAATGCAGTGCTCTGTGTGGACTTAACTCAGTCTCTGTGCTTATGCCTAGAGTTCTAGGGTCAGCTTCAAGTTTGAAACCTTGTTTCCACCAATAATACTCTTTGTGTTCTTTCTCATGTTTTCCAGTAAAGTATGAATACTTCCTGAAGTGACCTTTTTTTCCTTTTCTCTGATACATACCCTGATAAAACTTTCTTCTCGTTTTTTATAATGTGCATCCTACTTGTATAATTCTCTGCAATTTCAAATGCTGCTGTTATCCTGATGAATATGTAGTACTACCTTTATGTGCTTAAATTGTTTGCAGTATTTTGGGAGGGGAGATTAATGTACACTGTGATATTGCGCATCTGTTTCAAAAACTAAAGAAAAAAAACCAGGAAAAAGATGCAAAAATAACATCATATTTCTGCTAAAGAGGAGATTATGAATGGAAATAGTGATGATCTAAAGAAGGCAGTGTACAAACTTTAAGATTGGCATTATCCTTTGTAGTTTGGTAGTTGGAAGTATTTTTAGTGTCTATATTGTTGTGATCTTAAATGGAATGTGCTTTCTTAATACCTTCAGTTTAAAAAAAAACAAAACCAACATACAAAATCTACCTTTTTTTTGTCTCCAGTAGGGGCTGTTTTCAGAACTTTAAAAAACTCGAATATTGTACAAGCAAGTTATGTCTTTGTTATTTCTGTAAGCTTCATAAATGAGTAGAATATATTTTCTTTAAGGAAGCAGTCCCTTAAATTCCTAAAAATGGAAGTTTTTAAACTGAGAACTGTTAGGATAAATGTACTGAAATTACAGTTCTGCAGGTAGATGTCAGAAGCTGTACGTTCTTTGCTTTCGAAATCGAGATTCTCTGAATCCTTTGACGTGAGAAAGGTAGAAAAGGGGAAGAAAGCAGCCTAGTTTTCTTATAATTAACTTTCAATGTTCTTAATGCGTGTCTTATCCAAATCACCTCTTTAGGAGCTGTACAAAATTCCAGAGTAGGAACCTAGCAAAGGGGATCAATCCCAATTCTGAGGGAAAATAAGTGGCATCACAGTGATAAAAAGTAGTAAACTTGCTTGCTTACTTAGCATGCTTAGATGTACCTTATTTTGCTATAGCTTAGCAGCTCAGTACAACCACAGGTTCCATCTCCAGCCTATTTTAAAATCTTTTTCTAACTTCTCAATTGATAAAGCCCTGCGGCTGAAGACGTGTTTGTTCAAAGGCTCTGTTTTTGAGATTGGCCCAAGTGCCTTACATTTCACAAGGTTTTTTTGGAAACATATGGAAGCACTAAAAGACTGCAGTGAGAAAACATAAGTTCTCTTAAATGAGAATCTGCTGCTCTAGCAGGCATATGCTACTGGATTTTATCCATCTTTTCCATATTGTGAAGGTAGAGTATGATGTTATTTTTGTAGTTTATCTTCTCCACTTTTATTCTTCTCTGGGCTTTCGGCACTTTATGTTGATGTGTCTGTTGGACATATGTTTGCCTTACTCCTCAGTGTCAATCTTTGCACGTGAAGGCGACTGTTCTTCTGGAATCTCTTGGATCTGATTCTTTGTGCAGCTTTTTGCTTCTTCTTTCTCTCACTAATTTTCATGTCTTGAGAAGAGTCTCTTCACTGAACTACTTGAAGTATATAGAGATTTTTTTCTTTCAGTATCTTCTCAACATAAACACCAAAAGCTCTTTCATAAGCACCTCAAAATGGGTGTACGGTGAATATTCCCAGTTTGTTAAAGCAACATGGGGGAGTTTTCCTCGATAAATACCTTATGTAAAGCAGGATCCTAATTCTTCAGACTAGAAGACTGAAAGCTCAGTTGAATACTAGGTCATAACTTAAAAAGTTATTTCTTTTTCCTCTAATGTGCTTTGAAGGAATGAATTAGAAATGCAATGGAAAGAGTTATTTCGGTAAGAAGGTGGCCACCGTTTTTTCTCTGATATGTCTTTATCAGATCATCTCTGAGATTTCTCTGGTATAATACCCATTGGAAGAAAATACTCCTCTTGCCCTGCACCTTTGGAAAGACCTGGGGCTTCAGATAGTGTATTCAGCAATATACTTTGACAGGATCTTCAGTAACGACACTTTGGACAAGTCTTAATTTTCAGACCAATGTTTCCTAAATGTTTCGGAGTGTATTTTGACAGCTGAGTTGTGTTACAGCTATAAGATATTCCAGCTGTTCATACTGTGTATCTCAGCTGATTGTATTTGTGTACTATCCATTGATGTCATTCTTGATGCAGTTTTTAGAGTTTTCTTGGGAGAGAAAAGGGAGATTTTTGTAATTACAATATGTCTTTAGTAGATCTGGGTTCCTTATGCTTGTTTTCTGTTATGTTAACAACTACTCTTAATACTTTTAAGAGTAATTAAAAATCTTCATGTAGGAGAAAGTGCAGTGACACAATACTAATGACACAAAATTCTCATCCCTGATTATGTGCACCTGCCTGCTCTTTATTGGTAAATTGGAGTGAGTTCCAAGCCCTTAAAAAATGGTGTAAGAGAATTTCTTGTGGCTTTGAAGCCTCTGCTTGTGGCACTTCTGTGCAAAACTGTATCAAGGGAATGTTTTAGGGATAGTCTTGTGTAGTACAAAAGATACTTTTGTAGTTCAAGGATCTGCGGAATAGTGTCCAGAGCTAACTTGGTTTGCATTGCTTTCTACTTAATTTCTTTGATGCTGTGGTTTGGGGATTTTTAAGAGTTTCAAAGTAGCTTCCTAGTGCATTATGACAGTTCTCTATTGTGCTTCTATAATAGTGGAAGACAGTCAGTTCTGTAAGTTTTCCAAAAGTATGGTCAGCTGAGCATTGCAGAGACTAAGGTGATTTAAAGATTAACTTTTGCTCTGTCTTTTATTGTTTTACACAACTCAGATCTTTTTTGCTTCTAAAGAAAGTGTTACCCTTTGTCTTTTGAAAAGTTCTTGATACCAAGGAACTTTTTGTGTAAGTAATTCACAGATTAGGCTTTGATCATGTGGTTATGATCCTTTACCTGCATGAATGGCATAATGTTTACAGACATAGTGTTTACAAAGTCTGGAGACCTGGGATGGACAGAGATCACAGATGGGGTAGAAGGTACACGTGTAATTCAATATTAGTTTTGTAATTTTCTTGAGGAATATTGCAGAAGTGTCAAGACATACAAATGGGATTTAAATGCAAGGGAGTTATGTGTCTGAGTTAAAAAAGCTTGGAAGAGAATGGATTTACATTGAGAATTTTTGAGCTTAAAAGCCAGATAGATGATATTGAAGTTGTGCACAATCTTGTCAACCAAAGGAAACAGATGAAAGTGCTTGATAGAATGAATTTGAATAAATCTGAAATCTTGGATGTACCCTGTGATTAGCACCAGAGATGCTAGAAAAAGATTTTAAAGCATACATGTCTTCTACTGCTGAGGAGAAAACTAGTAACAAACTCAAAGCTAGTAATGATGATTAGGTTTTCAACAGGAAAATCCCCTTTCCAGCTAGACCAGCTCTGAAGAGGAGGAAAAACTGTCGTCCAGTGGGAAAGGCTTTTTTCCTGATGTGCATGTGACCAAAGCAATCTCAGAAATTAGTTTAGTTCCTCTTGCCAGTATTTTGAAGTCTTTGAAGAAATAACCCTTTGCATTAATGTGAAGGCTTTGAAGAAAGTCACCCTTAGCAATGTGATGTGTCTGAAGCAAAGTAAATCATACATTAATAATTAGAGGCAAGTTTCTATTTTATTGTAAACTTATTATTTTACTAAGTCTCTTGTCTATTTGAATCTGTAATTTATGAAAAAATTAAGATCTGTCATTAACTGGGAAAAGTTCACATATATATTTGTGGCTGAAAAAGTTCCCTGTGACATAGTATTTGATATAGATGTCATATGTCAATAAAATGTTGAACCGATTTGTGATTTAAACAGAAGAGGTAGTACTATATCAGCAGAATAGATCACCACTTTGATGAACCTACTGCTTTTTCTGATTCTGAGAGTCCGTACTGAAAACTGGGTATTTCTTGTACTAATAGGATCTAAAAGCTATTGGGTATGGGCATTCTTTTTTCTTGATTTTATGATAGTATCTAGTGATATAGGAGAGCAGTTTCTTTGATCTTTATGCACATATCCCATGAGACATGTCTTGTTCTGAAACACTCCCACAGAATGGGCAAAAGAAGGTACAATCTTCATTAGTCTTAACCTTAATTACAAAGATCCCATGGTTCTATCATGGAATAAGTGACTCAGAAACAGAATTGAACAGCAGACTGCAAGTCTCTGAGTAGACATTTATTAGGAGCATTGGAAAAAGGAATTTCACCCTGCATACAACCAGTACTCTGCTCACCTGCTGAGGATAGTCATGCTACTTGGTCAGCAGAACAGAGTAATACTTGTTACATAAATATGAGAACTAAAAACATTATTACAACTTTATATAAAAGTATTACAAATCAACATGAGCTGGCAGTGTGCACTTGCAGCTCAAAAAGTGAGCCGTATCCTAGGTTGCATCAAAAGGAGTGTGACCAGCAGGTCAGGGGAGGTGATTCTCCCCCTCTGCTCTGCTCTGGTGAGGCCCCACCTGGAATACTGTGTCCAGTTCTGGAGCCCACAGTACACAAAGGACGTGGATCTGCTGGAGCGGGTCCAGAGGAGGACCACAAAGATGATCAGAGGGCTGGAGCACCTCTGCTGTGTGGACAGCCTGAGGGAGCTGCAGTCATTCAGCTTGGAGAAGAGAAGGCTCTGGGGTGACCTAACAGCGGCCTTCCAGGACATGAAAGGGGCCTACGGTAGTGACAGGACAAAGGGCAGTGGCCTGAAACTGCAAGAATTAGATTAGATAGAAGGAAGAAGTTCTTCACCATGAGACTGGTGAAGCACTGGAACAGATTGCCCAAGGAAATCCCAGATGCCCCCTCCCTGGAAGCGTTCAAGGCCAGGCTGGATGGGGCTTTGCGTGACCTGGTCTAGTGGGAGAGAGATGTCCCTGCCCACAGCATGTGGCTTGGAACTAGATGTTCTTCAAGGTCCCTTCCAACCTTAACCATTCTATGATTCTGTGATACAAAAAGAACAGCTTATCAGTTCTTCCTCCATAGCACTTGTGGTTAAATGGGTCATTCTTCTTACCTTTAAAGGTTAAAATCAAACAATGGTTAACTCCAGTCTGAGACTGGTGTTTGCCTCCCAGCTGTGCTTTTTTCCCCCTGGGTTAAAGACCAGTTACCACTAAGATTGTTTTTAATAATTGATCACATTAATATTTTAACCGTCTCTTTGGATTTTTGTAATTGATATCTTTTTGGTTTGTTACCTAGTCAGTATAGATTATTTTCCATATGCATATATATCAGTTTCTTACACATGTGAAATTGATGTATATATATCGTAAGTATTCTCTTGGAATTATTTAAAGACTATCCTGCCCTTGTACAAGATGACTGATGTTGCCATTTATATCTAGTAACGTGTTTTTTTCTTAGGATGACTATTTTCATAGCTACTTTAATTCTATATATTATTTACTGGGACTGGGGACTGTATGTAAGCAAACAACATGAAATTGTATCTTTAGTTTCTGTGGAGGCAAAGATCTCTTTTTTTTTTCTCTTGTTAAAATAAGCTCTTGCGTGCAGTTTGCAGTGCTTCCCTGATATAAAGTTATCCTAACTTTTAGGAATTATTGGAATGTTTTCCTTTGGGGAAAGGGAAAGCATGATATATTATACAACCTGAAGTATCTTTTTTTTGTGTTCTTTTGGTTTGGGGTGGTTTTGTGGGGTTTTTTTTGTTGGTGGTGGTTTGTGGGTTTTTTTTGGGGGGATGGTAGATTTTGCTTGTTTGTAGTTACCTTTTCTCCACTTTGTTTATTAGTAAGCTGGAAATAGATCCTTAGCTAGTCTAATTGCCGTGCTTCTGGTCATTTCAGTGTGGCTGAAGGTTATCTGCTCTGATGAAATCATGGTCTCATGAAAGCACGTAGGAAAACTCAAAGGGAAAATTATTTTATTATGAAAATTCTGATTCTAGTCCTTAGAGAGAAGCTAGCAGACATGCTTAACTGGATATAAGATTTTCTTTGTGGAGTCACCTATGCCCAATTCAATTAAAGCTTGATCGTTAAATTTGTAAATAGGAAATCCTGCTACTTCCACACCACTTAATATTCTGCCGGCATGTGTTTTTATATATATATTTTTACATTTTGCTTAAAAAAAAATACCCAGCTCTATTTGAAACCTTTGCATTGAGCCATCCGAAATTTTGTCCTTGAAAGTGTGTTTTTTTTAAAGAATTTCAGTTTTTGTGATTTTCTATTTGTTTTAATTTTTAAAGACGACTTATGACATTCCTTTGCAAATATATCAATTTGTAAAGGTTAAAAATTAGATACGTTTTATTCACGTTAAAGTCACACCCAGCTTATTTAAAGGCAGCTTTGACTTAGAGTTGCAAGCCTGAGGATATTGATTTGAATTATGCATGACTGTCTGGTATGCAGTTCCATTAGCCTGCTGGATGGATAATGTAAACATGTTCAGAATTTTAAGTATCCTATATGAGCGGCAGGTTAAAAATAGAGCTGATAAGAGCATGTGTATCTGAAAAATCCAAATCTTGGAGAATGAAACTACAAAAGGTTCATCTCCTCAAGAGGCTGACTTCAGGTGTGATTTTCTTTTCTTTGAAAATGCTCAGCCCGAAGGGATAGAGCTTATGCATATGACTTGAACAGGTGACACCACTGCGGCTGTTTACTGCAAACAGATGACATCTGTACCAGAAAACAGCACTTGTAACTGAAAGGTCAGGGCCAACTCCAAATCCTTTGACAAAAAGCGAAGAGTGGCTTCTGGTTTTGTTCGAATTGGTCACCGTTAACACTGCTATTAGACTAATGTTTGTTGTCTTCAAGGAATCTTGTTAAGAATGTTACTTGATTTTGCTGAAACTTTTTGTGGCTTTCGGTATCTTGCAGTTTGTGTTCTGTTGTTCCGCTGCCCCTGTATTTAAGCAGTCTGTGGTTTGGTGCTGCGTGTATTGACTTCCGAAACTTTATTTTTAAATCCTCAGCGCTCAAAACACTGTGTTAGTAAGATTCAGAACAGATAGTAGCTTTTTTAGAATTTTGTCCAAGTTCCTGTGAATTTTAATAGAAAAAAAAAAGACAACTCTGAAATGAAAAACTTGATGCCGTCTATGTTACATTAAGATTTATTATACCTTGAAATATTTCTGTTGTGTATGTAGCATTTGCTGAAATTTGATGAGTTGAGTGAAAATGAAAAAAGAAAATCTCACATTTTCAAGATCTGATGGATGCAAACCAGATAATTAGTCTAATTTTCTGTTAATTTGTACCTGTCTTCTCAAAACTATTATCCTTGGAGTGCTTCATATTTGGCTATGTTAAATTCTGTACATAATTTCAGAGTGCAACTATTTTTAGATTAGGAGAATAATGAGAGCGATTAATGATGTATTTTCCCTGGACATGAGTGTTTATTTGTTTACATTTTGATAGAGAAATAATTACATGAAAATTTGCAAGTAAATGTATGACTCTAAAACTTTTCCTGAAGACGAAGTTGACTGCACTGTTCTGATCTTTTTTTCCTGGCAAATCTTGGATCGTGAGTTGCATGTCCACACAAAATTTGGCCTATAGATAACTCCTGAGTAGATCTGGTAAAATCTGAAAATATGTTTTGATTTGATGGCCATTTTCCCTTGTAACTGAGGAATCTGTTAGAACAGGAGCGCCTAACATTCTCCTTCAGAGAAACTCATTGTGCTGTCTGATAATGGTTGTTATCTTTGACTGTTTTCAGAGCAAAATTTCTTTTGCTGGCAATGATGACCACGGCTCTGAATCGTCTGCTTTTCCTGGTGCTGTTTCCTTCCTGTTAGCAAGAAGGGGCTTTAAAAGAAGAAAATCTTTGGAAATAAAAACAGTAGTTATCATTAGTGTTCAAGGCAAGCTGTTGGCCTCGGAGGTATAGGGAATGACAGTGGCAATTTCCAGACAGCTTGGAGAAGGAAGAACTTAAGAACTCTTTTTTATGAAGGATGGTAACAATGGTAGTTATTTCTTTAAAAATACTGGTTTGCATTTTTATTCTGATCAGAGAGGAATGGGGCATCTCTTGTGTGCTTTTGTGCACAGTGCAGATAATACAGGAGAATATTAGACAGAGGAGAAATGCTAGTGTGTGTAATGGTGAATGTAACAGCAGGGGTGCAGAGCCATTGTGTAAATATCTTCACTGGTCCAGATGCTTATGTTTTTTTGTGAGTGTTTCCAACATTAAACTACAGAACTAGTAATATTTTGATAATATAGATGATTAGCCCTAAATACCACAATGTAGCAGAGAAATTTGAGTTCCTTTTCATTGTTCTCTAGCTTTCAGTTACTTTTAAAAGAAATTTTCAAAGAAAAAAAAAGGTGAGATCTAATTCTGCTTGAATGTTTACAGCAAAAACACGAATGTTTTTCGTTACCAAAAGAAAGTATCAGAACCTGAGGCAGTACAAAGTTTAAAATTAAGTTTAAAAGTTAAAATTAAGAGAAATGCGTCTTAGGAAATCCTTGCAAATGTATATCTAACCTACAGTGACACTGTTAGAAAAATATCTTAAAAGAAGTGTCTCTGGCTCTGATATACTTCAGTATCTCGATATTTTAAAGCAAGGTTGAGCTTGTGCATAGGAACAACTCAGGGAAGATCTTTTGTTGAGTTTTACGCTGTAATACTCAGAGAAGTTTAGATGACCAAGGAAAAGGAGTGAGAGCAGCGCTTGCCTACTCATTCTTCTCTGCCTCTCTAGTGAGTTGCCTTCATGGCATTCCTTCTTTCCGGTGATTTAATGCATCGAAAGTTGGGAGACGGTTCTGAATGAGTCTGTATCAAGTTCATATTACAATAGTTTAGTTTTCTTTCTGGTTATTCTCTTTTACTTCTCATATATTATTTCAACTTATGTTAGCATCAGCATTTGGTTTTTGAATCCTGTGTAAATTTTGCTGCCTGAGTGAGAGAGAGTAATTTTTAAGACAAGGTCAGAATACAGAAACATAATGGGAAAATCAGTTTACGAACTGCCCTCTTCTTAACTGATTAGTACAAATTATTCCTAGCTTGTTGTAATTGAATTTGCATTCAAAATAAATTGGTCTAAAGAGGCCTAACAATTTTTATAAGGGAATTTTATTTAGTCTATGTGTAATCTCAGAGTTGCATTACAGTATTTCTGCAACTTCTGTCTGAAATGCGTGCTGAAATTTGTTGCTGTTTACATCTCAAGTGGGTATATTGATCTAGAAACACTTCAACTCTGTCACCTCCAAATAAACAGCAAACTCAGACTGATTTTCTGTACTCCCATTTTTATTTTAGCACTGTTTTAGGGTTGATCAGATGAAATTCTTTTATGTCTTCTGTACCTTTTTTCATTTTGTTTTCCTTGAGAAAAAGTACCACATTTCAGATAGAAAAGAACCTGTTTATTTAATTACAAATGCTAGTATATGACATACCTCAAATTTTTGAGGGGGGGAAATAAAAACACTTCCAAGGAGTTACATATTAATCCTGTATAGATGGCTCAGATTCCTACTGTGTCAGTTCTCTGGTGTTTGATAGGGCGTACAAAGCAGTTGTAGGAGAAAGCATATCACTTGTATCCATGGTAACTCAAAAGATACTTTGGAACTCAAAAGGATAGAATAAGCCAGAGTAATAGGTCTCATTATAAGGGCAAAATACATAAAAGGTTCAGGCATATGCTTTTAATTAGTTGCCAGAAATAGCTAGAATCAGAGACGGTGCAATGAAACAATAATTCTTAGTGCTAGAAATGAGCAACATCTGAAATCTAAAGATGTGCTTAGCTGAAAGGCTTTTATCTTACCATCTTATGGGTATTTGGTCCATGAATACCAATAGATTTGCTATGGTTTCTGAATCGTGCTTAGGACATGAGGGCACACACTGATAAAAGCTGGTGCAAGTCGCATATGACTACAAGTTTCAGAAGTTCCACAGTGATGTTAATGCTTGTGGCTGTGATGCAACTTCTTATGAATAGCATGTGCAAAGCATTCTCTTATGCTCGATAAATAAATGAAATGAGTAAATCTGTGTAGGGATAATAAAAAAAAAAGAAAATGCAGATTAGTTTGAGATCAAATAGACATTATTTTTCAGAATAAGTCAATTTAATTTTAAAATAGGAAGGTAGGCAATGGGGGGAAAGCGTGAAAATGTAATACGAAGCTTGAATGGATGGACTAGAGTTCAATCCTGGAGAACAAAAATAGAACAATGTATGAAGTACAAGGTATAGGATATCGAAATAACCATTTTAATAGAAATATTTTAATACAGCGAATGATTTTAAAGTTTTCTGTTTGAACAGCAGTGTTTGTAAGGAATCCATCTTGTATTGCAGTGCAATTCTCCACATTATTGCCTCTGTTGCTATAGAAACTAATTCTAGTGCAGCTGTGGTCGCTTATCAAAATTCTAATGTTTCAATACCCATTTCTTATTTTGAGTTATTTAAATAGCCTTGTCTTACTTTGAATCAAACTGCACATTTCATCAGTGGTGAATTGTTGACTGGTCAAAATGTTAATACAAAGTGATCGCGAATGGTGTTCTTTTTTATCTTTCTGCCATCTAAGCTATCATAGTTATTGTTAAAGTTTGAATAACAAGCAAATTAAGGCTTTTTCACTTGATAAATTATAAAGGTCAATATTTGCTGTCTAGCATCAGCATTTTGTAATGAATATTACTTCCGCAGTGTAATCTTAATTATATTTAATATTTCATAAACCTTAAATTGTCACTGTTACGTGGCCATGGGTTGTGTATATGTATATCTGTGCCACTCTATTTGTGTGAACTATTGTTAGGATATTTTTAACTTAGAAGTCTGTATCTTGACGTGTTCGTTTTATCAAAGTAAAAATTTCAGTGATACTACATTGTCAAAAACTAGTCAGCCACAAGGTATTCTGCATTAGAACATCACCAGTTAACAAAGTATTCTGAATCTCTTTTGCTTCTTATATTATTTGTTTCTTTGGAGTTGACTTTGAAGATGTTTTTTTTGTGTTTTTCTGGGGAGAGGGGGCTGGGTGTTTTCTTTTTAGTTGCATTTTTTTAAAATTTATTTTAATAATAAAATTACTATGCTGCTAGGTATACGTATTTAATGCAGGACATAGCAATGTAACTAGCATATAAAGTGTTGAACTGCTGTATTATGCAAGGAGCTCTACAGATATTTGAGATATCTGTATTTGAGTTGGTCCTCATCCTTGATTATTATGGTACAGAACTGAGTTTTTCAATATATATTGTAGAATCTGTGAATAACAGGTTGAAAAGGGCCCGTGCAGGTCATGTAGCGTGATCTCCTGTTTAAAAGAGCGAATTTAAAAGCTGACCAGGTTGCACAGGGCCCTAGTCAGGGGAGCTTTTAAAACCTTCAAGGCTGTTAATTACACAGCCTCTCCGGGTAACCTCTTCCAGCCTATAGCCTCTCTAATTTCAAAGTTTTTTCCTTTGATTTTAATTAGAGTTTCCTTTGTTGCAACACGCACATGTGTCAGTTGTGTATCAGTTTTATATGTAGCTTAATGATGTACTTTATTAATATAGCAGTTTAAACTCTCAATATTGAGATTGGAAAAAAAATATCCTTCTGGTTATGAACCATGCTAAACAACATTCTGCCAAGTCTATTTTCCATTGTAATGTTAAGATCTAAAAACTTTGCTGACAGCAAATTATGAGACTGGGATGTTAAAAGGTCTAGAGATACATGTTGTATACTTTCAGATGTAGCTACTGAAATGTTCCAGTAGTGCTTTTCAAGATAATCACTGACTTTCTAATGAGTGTACACTAATTTCATGTAGAGTGAAATTCCAAAATTGAAAATTATTTATTATCATACAAACATTTTGCAGCTGTAGCTGTCAGACTTTGATTACTAATTAACTGCTGTGCACCACCTTTAAGTCTCTTATTCAACAAGCAGCATCAAACAGTAATTTCAAATTAGGTATACAAATTTTTCCTAACGTAAGAAAGCTCCATGAGAAACAAAATTTGATGGATATGCATGGTTTTGCTATGTCACAATGACTTTTAAACTTACTGTTTAATATTGTAGGAGTAACACCATGTTCATGAGAACACAATTTTCCAGTTAGTGTTTTGGGAAGTTAAATGAGTTGAGAATGATACGCTGCACTCTGATCCGTGGTTGTTCAGCGCTGTCGTTTCGTTGGCTGGATGACATGGAAGACCGGTTTCTCTCCTACTGTTTGTTGAGAGCTGAAGCATCATTCTGTAGATCTTTACGAGCCCTCTGTATGCAATATGCAGCGTGGCATCAGTAGCTTTTGCATAGCTCTTACAACTGATTCTATGAGTGAATGAAAATATCTGTACCAGTGAGCCTCATGTTCATCTGTGCAGTCGAAATGCAGAAAATTGCCCGTTTCGTGAATTATCTGACAACTGTGGAAACATAGCAACAACTGCATCGTATATTACATATAAACCAAGTAAAGCAGACAGTGGGAAGTCTCAGAAGCGCTGCGAAGAAGTACAAGAAATTTAGTTTTGAGTAATTGTGTTTCTTTATGCCTGGAGAAACTTGAGGCCTTGATGGAGAGAGTGGAACAGACTGACGTGCTCCCTGCTGCTTAGTCCATGCCTTTTCTGTGAATTTATAGCTCTCTTACTGGCTGTGTGAAGGGAAGATACCTTGGTTTCAAAGCATATCCATTTCCCGTGATTTCATAGTGTCTATTTTGCCTTTCTTTTTCCAGACAGTTGGCCCCAAAAGTGGTACTAGTACCACTCCTCCGAAGCGTAATTTCTGTAGGCACTACTATCTAAAAGGTTTTAGAGGAGTTCCTGAACATAGATGGGCAGTTTTCTTCTGTTGTTGACTTTTTAGATACTCCTGCAAACTCAGGGCATCCTTGATTTTTCTGGATTCTATCCACTTTTTATTTGGTGAAATTATGAGATATGTGTGAAAAGCAAAAAACCCTGAATTTTCTAGAATCCTTTTTACAGGAATACTCTAATATACTACCGCAAAATGTGTCCATTTTACTAAAGCAAGTCACTGAGCCAGTGTGTCAGGGAAAGAAAGGGAAAAAGTGCCTGAATAGATAAGAGAAATCAAGGTACTTTGGAATCTCAGAATCTGAATAAATAATTACCACTGTCTCCTCATGCAAAAGGAAAAATAATGATAAATGTAAAATAAAAGTATAAAAATAAATGCTTATTTGGGGAAATATGTTGCTTCTCCTGGGATATAACTACCTGTGTTCTCTAGGTTGTGCAGTTTTTCACCTAGAAATATAGATATTCCCACTCATCAGACATCACAGATACTTCTTTTATCTCTTTGCTCTGTGACATTGCTTTTTCCTCAGATCTGAACCATTTTTTTGCATGTCATGTGTTGTTTTATTTTCCCCATTCCTTCACCATTCTTCCTGTCATTTTTGCTTTGTTATTTTAGCTGTTTGTAATTTTTCATTCCTGTTTGCATCCTGTCCTTTATTCCTCTCTTTGCTCTTTTTCTAGTATTCTATACAGATCTACTAAACTTCTCTCCCTTTATTTCTTTCCTTTGTTCATTTACCAGCAACCTATCACTTTTTTCTGAATCATTGCACCTACTTGCTCTTCTTGCCTTTTTTTCCTGCCTTTTGCTTTTTTCTTGCCTTTTTTTTCCTTGCCTTTTACTTTTTTCCCCACCCTAATATTGTATTTTTTTGTTTGTTTTTTTTTTCCTTCCACTACAGAGCTGATGATAATGGAAAATTCTGTGAGGTTATATCTCTTAAAGAAGCTAGTGGCTTGGAGGTTTCCTTGGTGGTGGTGGTACACAATTCAGGTGAATTTTAGATTAATAATAAGTAATTGAGTAAAAATAAAATTTTTTAAAAAACCCAACACAACAGCAACCAAACCAAATAAAAAAAAAGAAAAAATGGCTAGGATAGTAGTCTTAAAAGACTTAGTTTCAGTTTCGTACTTCATTTCTGTGATTATAAGCGTTTCCGAGCTAGATTCACAACAACCTTCACTACCTCCTATTTAAACCTGTAGTTTAGTTCTCCATCTGTAAAACACCAAACACATTAACTTCTAGTATGGTAGTAGTGCTATTATTCACATAGTGTATATTTCACTTCTATATATAGATATGGTTATGACATGCCTAAATTGATATTGTATAGATTATCTTAAGTATATGGACAGAAAATATAATTCATGCCCTACGGCAATGGTTCATGCAGAATCACTGTGGTGCTGCTCTGTGTCAGGGACTCACTCTGACAGAGTATCTTTTGCACTCGCAATTACTGTGGAAATAAGGCAAAGGAATCAAAACAAGCGTTGTATTCCTATTCTGGAAACAGTTCTTGATGGAGAATACCTTTCCTTGTTCGTTTTCACCACTTAAGGTAGTAATAAATAGAGAGCAAAAATCCTAGGGAACTTTACACATTTTTTGGGGAAAAAAATTACTAAATGCAGTTGCCAAGGTGAAGCTGGTTTTGAGAAACCATAAAACTATTGCTTTTTAAGTTGCAGAAAGACTTTTCACTGAAGGAAGTAGTTGTATCTTATTTACAAGTACGGAAAAAAGGATGATGGAATTCTGATGGTTAAGGAACACATTTAAGTGTAGTTTATACTGTTGAATGGATCTTGTTTATATCATCAAATGAAAAATTATTGAGAATCTTACAGGGGGTTCTGTATTGCTTAGAAAACTTGGTATTTTATTTTTTTTGTCAGATAAAGAGAGAATGTTCCTGAAATGAGCTGCAAAAAATATTAAAATGTTCAAAAAAAATGTTACAGGTAACATTAATCTTGCTTTCTAATCATACTTTCTTTCCTCATTCAAGACCAAATAGAGTGAGAACAGGAACATTACAGGAATATTAGTTGTGTGTTACAGTGCTTTACTGGGAATTGATTTTTAGACCTCTGTGGAATCTTTTTCACCTTTTCAGCACTTTATCCTGCTGCTTGACTCCTGCGCTTAATGCTGCATCTATAGTTTATTAAACTGAACTGGAATTTGAGCCATAAAATCAGAATCGTCTGGGTTGGAAAAGACCTTTAAGATCATTGAGTCCAACCTTTAACCTAACAATGCCAGGTCCACCAAAGTGAAAACCGTACTCAAGGGAAGTATAGCAACAACAAGAAAATATTTTCTAAGCCCACATCCAGCTACTATGGCCCAGAGGTACTGGGGGATGCTGATGCGCACACACTGGTCAGAAATGAGAATTCTCAGGGGCCTGAGATGGTTTACAGTGGGTGGAGTTTTCAAAGCTTTTAGCTGTTAAGCTCTGAATTTCTGTTAAACACTCATAAATGCTGGTGAGATAGCCAAATTTGAGTGAATTTTCACAGAGATGATGAAAGGCATTTCCTTGTCACTGAGACACTCTTAAGATTTCAAAGCCAGTTGTCAATCACTTTCCGGAAGCAGGACTTCTAGTGTACTTTAAAAAAGGGGAAAAAACAAGGGAAGATTCTATGAATTCATTTAACCTATTGGTTTTTTGGAAGTGATATTTCTCTAGCAGTTTTGATAATCTGGGAACAATGAACAGTGAGCAGAGGTGCAAAGGAATGACTGACTGTTTATGAAGTTAGCCAGAACAGTAATCTGAAAAGTACTATAAAGGAGAGTTGTGTGTTTACAAAAACAGTAATGGTGAAACCAGCGTCTAAATGGAATAGAAAATAAGGTTTTCTACCTAAAATGTTAAATGAACATACTTAATACAAATGCTTTATCTAAGAAAATGTAATTATGGAAGGGAAGGCAAACACCGTTACAATTTCACTTCTTAAAGATCACTGCTTCCAAAAGGCTTTAGAGCTGGATGTAGTCTTAGAAGGGGTTTTGGGAGTCTCATATGAAAAGTTAAATCAAGCTTTCCAGATTTTTTTGTTGATTTTTACATCAATAACAGATTAAAATGATGATCCAATAGATTTAAGCAGTATTTAGATGTATTTTGGACAGATCTGAGAATGTAAATACAGAATCAGGTAGCAGAATTCTTTCCTATCAGATTAATAGAAAAACTGCACAAGGAATTAGAGAATGATACTTATATTGAAAGAAAATGAATTCAAGAGATGCTAATGTATAATTTTCATTGAAAGGCGACCAAAATATTTGAGAAGGAAACAAAAGAATGTCTTTGACAGTTCACTATAATGCTTTCATAGTGTATTTGCAGTTTAAACGTTTTAATTTGGGCTACTTTTGAAAAGAGAAAGCCGGGATTTTTTCACCAGTGCACTGCTTTTCTGTGTTGCTCAGTAAAATGGACCATAAACTCTTACAAATCAGAAGCTGTCTAATAAGTGCAGAAAAGAGAACTATTTTTTTGTCAGCAAACAAAAGCAAAGTGTGGTTCTGCAGGCTCGTGTTGTAAGCACACAAATAAAAATAATAAAAAAATTACTATGAGAGTATCAGTAAGTTCAGTTGGTATTAGACCTTTGCAGAGGAAGAAAATTGAAGCTTTAAAGAGTGGACATAAAGATAATTCAATAAATTTGGATTAGTTTTATTGAAAAAACAGGTGAACCTTTTTGTTACATGAATGACCAGTAGAATTCACCTTAGAAGGTGAGGAAAATGCAGTGCTAAGAACTGTGTGTGACATCAGATGTAAATGGCAGCAACATTGTTTTAATTTCCATAGGCCTGGGATTAAGCTCATAGTGTATGGAATTTTCTGAATACTAGCAAACAAAAGAGATTTTTTTTTGTACTGAGGAAAAAAAACCCCAAAAGATACTTTTCTTGTTTAGTGGTGTATTGCTTAACGTAGCAGATAGCTTAACTGTGAAAAAAAGTCTAAAATGTGGAAATGCAGAAGGAAAGCTGATAAAAGATTTTTTTTTTCTATAGACCATAATGACCCCATACCAGTCCTATACTCCCTTTTTTTCATTAAGCATGACTCATGCCATGACTCTTTTGGAAAAGAAATAGAAAAATGCCAAGATAATTTGTTTTATTGAGAAATAATATGAGTTGGTTTTTGTTGTTTTTTTTTCAGAAAGATGCATGTAAGCTTTTCGTTTTAAAGGAAGGAGAGCCCCAAGGTTTCATTCAATATTTAATGTTTATATTTTATACTCCCTGTAATGTGGGGTAATTCAGTCAACATAATATTTTTGGATGGTAGGAAAGTTCAAACATGAAAATTCCATTTGGACTGTCTGTGCTGCATATCAGAAATCTCTAAGGGTATTTAATCATTCAGAATAAGAAAGGTTTCTTTAATTTTTAAACATGTATTTCATTTTATGTTTTATTTAAATTGTCTTAACATTTACATAGAATCCCTTGAAGGCTTGAAAACTTGAAATTTACGTTAGATTAAAAAAATAAATAATTATGAAACATAGTGTATGTGGAGATAGAAGAAAAGATACTGTTTGAGTATGAAGATATTCTAATAATTACAAAATATGACTTGTGAAAATTATTAATTTATGTAGTGATTATTTGTTTTAAAGGAACTGGAAACCAGATTCCCAAAGGTTTTGTGGTAATCATAAAGTCGTTTGGGTTGAAAAAGACCTTTAAGATCATTGAGTCCAACCCAGCAATGCCAGGTCCGCCACTAAATCATGTCCCTGAGCACATCTACATGTCTTTGTAATGCTGCCTCCCACAATAGTATGAATATTTAAAGTAGTAATATATATATGTGATATTTCAAGTTGCAAAAATGCAGTTAATTACTGCTTATGAGACAGGGGAATTAAAACCACAAGGATAGTTACTTTTTCCATATGTTAAATGATGGGCGTTCTTGGAATTACTCAGGAAATACAGGCTAAAGAAAGCTAGTTTTGTGCTGCTGCTGACAACCTTTGGGAAAATTAATTAAGATAGCAAAGTCTCAACATTGTAAACATGGAAAAGAACATGACCAGCCTGACGGTGAAATGTTGTACAGCCTAGCACGGTCCACAGGGGACCACGACAGAGGAGAAATGAGGAGCATTGGAAGTAGAAAGTTCAAAAACTTAACTGAAAACCTAAAGAAAAACCATTTCATACAGTAAACTCGTGTATCTTTAAAATGTGATTCCGCTCAGAAAAATATCGGGAAAAGTTTGCATATTTTCTTGTAGTTATCAATTATATCTTCCAGGAATGCTGATTTTGGCCCAAGTTGCTGTCTCAGATTTCAGTGCCGGGCAAGATATGCAGCATCTCCCCTTGACTCTCAGTCAGCCCCCTGAGTCCACTGCCCAGAGACTTATTGAAACAGATTAACATTCATTGTTTAACACTGCTAAAAAGAAGGTTTTTATTTACTTCTGACTTAAATGTGCTAATGACAGTTTATATGCTGTAATTTCTGAGTATACCAGCAAAAGGCTGATTTGCTTGTGTTTGTCAGGTATTTTACTCAGAGTTTTAGTTTCTTCAGCTATTGAGCAAGGACTTTACTATTACCACTATACGAATATTTTCCCAGCCCACTGAAGGATGAAAATTTTAGTTAAGGTAGTTAACCCTTAAAAGATTGATTACTCAAATTTGCCAATTGACAGCAATACACTGTATTAATAGTTTAATGAATATTTGTCACTAAACAAATTAGTTTCACTCATGTTAGAGACTGCAAAGTTATTTCACATACTGGGTGGAAAACTGGATGTGGAACTTTTCTATTTCTCTTTCCTCTATTCTATCATTTTCTGGCTGGTAGAAACCTCAGGCTAAATTTAGTTTGGTTTCTATGTGATTATTTCTTTCTTCAAGGTTTGTTATATGTGTTGCCTTGTTTTCCCATTGTCTAGTCCAAACTGATACAGTAATTTAATTAATGTCATTGGGGAATTGGCAAAATTTATTTTCTGTCTGGTTTGAGAATGGAGAGTTTCTTGGGAAACTTGCATAGAAATGATGCAACAATTTTAGGTTTTCGCTGTAAGCACTTGCTAAAGAGTAACTCTTTGGCAGATGTAATTGTTAGCCACATTCAGTCATGTTTGGAAGGTATTCTTTGGCTTTGTCACAGTATACAACGATGCACAAGTGAACTTTGTCAAATTTTGTACCTTAACGTACCTTGTACTTTTCATTTATAGACAATGGTTTTACATGTAAATAGGCAAACACTTCAGAACCTGGTTTCCTTTCAGCTCCAAACATTTTGCTCCAATGCGGTCAGTGATAGGATGGCATGCATTGACAGTCGTTTTCTTTTTTAAACTTTGATACATACACAAAATTTTGTTGATGGATTGGTTGGTGAAGTTAGTTGTTACTTCTGTGTAGTTTTTAAGGGAAATGCCCAATATCATATGTTCAGTGTTGCTGTATTCACTTCTGTATGTAATATTATTTGTCTTTGATATCATCAGTCATTAGAATGTTTTCATGTAATTCAAATTTGAAATGTTTTCAGAGAGCTGTGACATGAAATGATAATTTTATTGTATCACTTACTGTGGGGAGGCAGAAATTAATTTAAAATGAAAGATTTCTACTTCAAAGATTAATTTGAAAACTTTGATATTTTTTTATGTAGAGACGCCTTTTGTTCAAAGTCGGTTTCTACCTGTTTAGACAGAATGTCCTTAGATTTTTAAAGCCAGATATTTGTTTTAAGAATTTACATGCTATTTCTCTTCGGTAAACTAAACTTTCAAAAGTGTATAGTTAAACGCTGCTCCTGTGTTTCAGTTTTTCTGAGATTTTTGAATCACAGCTGAATTTTCTTTTCTTCACTTCTTCCCCGCCTACATTAAAAGTACCTTTTATGTCACACAGCCTGTGCGGTTCATATAATGGGGTTCATCAAGGTGAAAAAAGTGAGTCACAGTCATTTATTTACTCATGTAAGACAATAATGATGTTGATAGTTACCCACACACGCTTTCGTTTTGTTAGATTTTGGGAAAGCTGGGAGTTAAAAAGTCTTTGCAGACTTGGCTACAAGTGAAAAGAAAGAAATTAAGTCACAGCTACATTGTGGTTACTGTCTGTTTTAATACTCTTTGTTGCCTTTTAACAACAACAAGCAGAAGTGTGATTGCTCTAAATTTGCTAAAATATTTAATTATATAAATTATGCAAAGGAGGTCCTGTTTTCATGGTATAGAGAGTCAAAGGGTATTTATTATTTATTTTATTATGATTGAAATAGCAGTTTAGATTCTAAAATTATGACTATCTAGTTTCATGGGCACAAGTTATCTAACACTAAAAAAAAAAAAAAAAAAGAAGTGCTTTCACTTTCCCATATCTCTCTGGTTTGCAAATAAAACTCTCTCACTATTCCTGCATGGTGATGTCAAGATTCTGACTGTCCCACTTAACTGTTTCGTATGTAAGGTTTTATGTGTACCTGCTAGACTGATGACTGCATTTCGAGTGTAGAGTTCCCTACCTGCTCTGTGTTCCAGCCCTGTGGGACTGGGGTTTCGAGAGTTAGTGGCAGCAGGCTAACAAACAGCGGAAAGCCTTTTTCAGGGCACTGTAACAGTAATTTGGAATCACTCCGAATGGTAGGTTGGCTTTGGTGGTTTTATTTGAGAAGAGAGGATTCCTGACGGTGGTATCAACTGGTAGGAACATTTTAATTACACATTTGCCTTAGCTGAAGCAAAGAGGAGTTCCATTAGGAGCCCAATGAAATAGAGAAGAGTCCTGCATTTCCCAATTATCTCCTGAGGCTTGTATTTATCTGCACAGTACATACGGTCTGTAATGAGCTGTCCCGTCCTTCAGTGGCCCAGCTCTGGGCATCTGCAGTGCACATTGGGCGCCCTTCTGAGATAATGGGTCTGGGTTTGCTTTGCATGGACAGTGTGCGCTGAAACCACAGTGGTTTGGGCTTACATCAAGTCCTAGATGCTATGAAATGGTCCAGTGTGCCCCAGTCAGATACAGCCCAGACTTCTAAAGGAAAGGAGAACAAATAGGAGTTTCTCACTAGGTATTTCTTTCCCGAGAGAGATGCATTACTGTTTTGAGCCTTGTTCCATAAAGGATAACTCTTATGTGTACTCTTGTTTGTTCAGGTGGCACATTGAACAACTGGTAGTTACCTCTGAAGCAGTTAAAAGGCTGATGTACTTGCTGAGAGTTTAGGACACAGGCAGGACAATCCTGTAAACAAAAATGTGATGATGAAACTAAAATGTACCACCTTTGTTGTGAGAAAGAAGATCAGTTTCTTTCTTAGATGAATGAAAACAAAACTTATAATATTATAATGTTAAAACTTTTATTAAGCTGCTTGTTTGGTAGATTTTCCTGTGAGTAGAAGTGGTATGTCTGACACTAGAAAACATTGTTGCTTTGTTTGGGTTTTTTTGCATAATTTACTTCTGTATATGAGGGGCATCAAAATCTTCATTAAGACCTCTACCGAAGATGGAAACAAAATGTGATGCAAGTTTTTCTCTCTCCTTGATATTCCTTTTGTTTCAGCTACTGCACACATTGCTGTCTTTTCCCAATTGTAGTCAGCTGTGTAGTGCTACATAGTAATATAGGAGATCAAAAATTGAAATGTAATTATTTTGAATTAACTTTCTATACCTGTAGCCGTGCATTAGGTTTATTTTCTGAGGAAGTGTATGACTGCATTTCTATCTATATAGTGTGAGAAGCAAAGATGGTCAGCATCAAGTATTCATTCCAAGTACAAGATTGCTCATGATCTCTTTTCCACTGTACTTAGGAACTGGATCTAGTGTATACTATTCAGACACCAGATACATACCCTTTAGCTGTCCTTAACAAGTGAAAAAGAATGTGAGACATTGCATCACTTGTTAAATTCACCAATGAGCAAAGTTCACTTGAGTGGAAAGACTTATGTCTGCCTTTATTAGCACCTTGTTTGACTTGAGAGTTTAATTTCACGTCTCCTTGGGTGAACAACTGCATGGGAGGTCGTCAGAAGTTTGATAATCGAATGCATTCTATGATTCTGTGGTATCACGGCTTTAGGGAGTGCATTTTGTTTCCTTGATTGGCCTAGCTTCCACCTGCACAGAATCTGACTTAAGATATCCAAAGGTTTTTGCAAGGTAAGCATTCCTGAAACTCAAGCCTAGAATTCTTGTCATGCCATGCATTTGTGCTATATTTATTTATATATGGTTTACACAATCCATTGTGACTATACACTTAATATTTCACTTTTATCTAAATCTTTCATCTGAGAGATCATTCATTTCCATTCTTTTTTGCCAAATGTTTTTGTTACCTAATTTGTTATCTAATCTTTTTTTTTAAAATAGTCTATCCAGATATTTAGACTTACCATTTTCCACAGAACTGGTTCAACAGTAAATAATCAGAAAGTAAGTAAAGAATTTTCACTTATTCTCAGCGAACTGCATTCAGAGGATGAGAAGAACGCCTCCGCTAGACGAACTGCAGCCACCTCCATACCAGGATGATAGCGGTTCTCCGCATCTTTCATGTACGCCTTCTGAAGTTGGAGACAGTAAATGTGAATTTTCCCAGTGTAGCAACAGTCCAAGATGTTCGTATAAGTGCCCAAGTGAGGGAAGCACGGGACACGAAATAGAAAGCTTTCATAACAAGGGATACGAAGAAGATGTACCAAGCGATAGTACAGCTGTCCTTAGTCCAGAGGTAAATGAAAAGAGTTGAGTGTTGTGAAACATCATTTTGTCACCTTTTTTTATCTAAAGATCAATGCACAGTTCTATGAACACTTAATACTGTAGCTCATTCATTTATAAAAAAATAGTTTGTCAGAAAATATTACAATAGAATTTCAGGTTGTTCTTTATAGTTATCTTTATGACATCTTAACTTTGAAACAAGCATCCAGTAAGAGTGAACTATTTTTTAAACGAGCCGGAAAACTTCAATACACTAGAACTGTGGTCAAAACTCTTTATTCCACGTAATTTTTCAATCAATCCAAATAAAAAAATCTATAAAAAGCAGTCTGTTAACACTTCTCACTCTGAACCCTACATAATGTAAAACATCTTTTATGAAAAGAAATTATTACAAAGATTTTTTTTTAAATGTTGATGGTAATATAGAGATTTGATTCACTTATTTTTCCTTTCTTCTGCTATAAGCTGTAATAATATCTGTTTATTTTTGCTATTAAGAAATCATCTTTTCTGGCATGTATTTCCTTGAAATGTCTTTAACAACCAGTTACTGCAGTGACATACATGAGTAAGTCTGCGATAGTGACGTCACATGCAGAAGAGGCACATTTTGGTACAAATTTGTCTTTCATCCCCATCTGAAGTCTTGAAGTGCATATTAGGGCTCAGTCGTGATGTGCCAAGAGCTGACACCTGGGGTGTTGACCTCTGGAAGGCCCAGTTGCAAGGTTCTCCAGTAGCTAGCTGTCTGCATGTACCTGATGATCAGCTAGGACCGCAATCTGTATGAACTTAATCACTGGTAAAGATGTAGTGTGTGCATATGGTCCTTGAACCCCAACAGATAGCAGGAAATCTAGTCATAGTTCTTCCCATTTTTTGACACATCAGTCATTAATATAAGCATACTCAATAAGAACTGAGAATAGTGCCAACTTTTTTTTATAGCCACTCAACAACTTGAAGAATGAAGCTTTCAGAGGAATGAATTCTCATAGCTATGTAGCAACCAGTTTAAAATGAGAACACAACATTTTTTAATCCAAATGGCTTTATTGTGGCATCTGTTTGCTTACATGAATAAGCATATCTTTGATAATATGAAAATACACAGGAAATATATTTTTTAACCACTTGGAATAATTTATTATATGAACAATAGGTTGACCTGTGCTTGTAAATATTTTGTTTCAATATCACTATCATACTAGTTGATGTAACAATGTAAGGGGTCGATATTTTGTTCAAAATTTGAAGTGGCAATAAACAAAGTTAAGTTTAAAATACAACTGATGCCATTTACAGAAAGTTCATAAGGTGTGTTCAAAACAGATGCATCTTGTACAGTACCAGGAAAATTACATTAATAAAGCCATGATAATTTTTGGCACATTCATAGAACTCTTGTGGAGTGCAACGAGAGCTGCAGGTGCAAATAGGTGCTGTATTCTTTACTGGCTCTCACTGTGCTCTGTCACTGTCTGGCTCTTAAAGCAATGTAACATGTTAACTTAAAAATGTGTGTATACTCGCACTGACACAAGGTGGTTCCATCTTGTAACAAATGTATGTGCATTTTAACATGTGGAGCACAGAAGAAGAGGTCATAAATACAGCCTCATTAAATCTGAGCTCTGTCTGATTTGTTCCTGGATTTTAGTGGTATTGGCAAGGTAAAGTCTTTTTTGTTTTCTTCTTGGCTGCTAGTCAGCCATCTCCTTGGGCTTTGGGTGTTTAATTGCCATGTTTACGAAATGAACAAAAAGATCATAGTCCCTTCATATTGCATAGAGAAAGCCATATATTTTCACACTAGATTTAATAATAGAATGCAATAAATAAATAAATAAATAGCTTTTTTTCTTCTTCTTCTTCAGGATATGTCAGCTCGAGGATCATCTTCACAGCTTCCTAAACCTTTTGATCCTGAGCCAGTAGCTAAATATGGCACACTGGATGTGACTTTTGACTATGACTCACAGGAACAGAAGCTTTTGGTGACAGTGACAGCTGTCACAGACATTCCCACATACAGCAGGGCAGGTGGAAGCTCGTGGCAAGTACACCTAGTTCTTCTCCCTGTAAAGAAGCAGAGAGCAAAAACCAGCATCCAGCGGGGACCGTGCCCTGTCTTCACAGAGACATTCAAATTTAATCACGTTGAGTCTGAGATGATTGGGAATTATGCAGTTCGCTTTAGACTGTACAGCGTACGTCGCATGAAAAAAGAGAGGATTGTGGGAGAAAAGATTTTTTACTTAACAAAATTGAATCTTCAAGGGAAGATGTCAGTGCCAGTGATACTGGAACCTTCTTACAGTCTGTCTGTGAGTATTAAATGAGGCAGAATAAGAATGCAGTGATATACAGTGTCCTGAATTTTGTAAGAATAGTATGTATATTTATAGAGTCATCACATCCACTTGATTTTTTTCAACAGTCATACTGCCGTATTAGCAATAAAGATAATTAGCTTAGAGCTTCTGTAAGTACGTTCACATTTCACTTGCAATAGCTACCCATGGTTTTTTTCTTTTAATTGCTTAGAAATTTCCAGTCTATAGAGATATACTGGTGAATCTCTGTATGTATGTATACATGCAAATATATATATTTGTATTTAATAGCATAATTTTTACTCTGCCACCCACAGCATTCCAATTTAAAAAAGGAGGAAATAAAGCCCTCTACTAGTGAGTGCCCTCCATCTGTTGCAATTAAATCTTGGTTGCACTGGGTATTTTCCTTTCAAGAAAGAAAAATAGGAAAGAGGAATTTTGAGAGCACAAAGCCAGTTTTAATAACTTCAGATTAGAACCTTGTAAATAATTGATTTCTGGTTCAGTCTAAAGTGAAAGATAGTGTGAAAAGTAGTTCAAACTGAAAAGGATTTTTGCTGAACAAAACCCTACTTACCTGATGAACAAAATTTTTTATCCCCCAAAATAACCTAATATTTTAAATAAAATAAAGCAATGATACTTAAGGGTAAACTTACGTATCACTGTCAAAAACCACAGGAGATGGTTATATGGGCAATCACCATCATCTGCTTTTTCTTTTTTACAAGTACTTAGATATGCTTTTGTCCAGAATGAGAATGTTTGTGATATTGTGATCAGGGCTTTCTAGACTAGAAGTGCTCGAATATCCATTGCCTAAAAGCTGTATATATGCTAAATAAGGGACTTTTGGAGGAAAGAAAAGGTGATTTACCAAGGACATCCTTATTTGGATATCATATGTATTTTGTGGGGTTTTTTAAACTATATACAAGAAAAAAAGGAGGGGACAGGAAAGAAAGGAATTGTTTTTCAGGTGAAACAATGCAGTTAATTTGTTCTGCATTTTCAAAAAATTTTGGATCAATTGAAATGGCTTTTCTGTTGAACATATTACAAAAGATACTCAAAATGCCATTATATTTAATGACTAAAAAGATACTAACTGGAATTAGTAAAAGCTGAGACTAAAATTTGGATCTGATGGAGGATCGACTGACAATAGAACAAGTTTTTTTATGATTACTTAAGAAGTACAAATCAGTCTATTCCAAGGATGAAGTGGTCCAGCTACCTAGTGTGAACTTTCCTAATGCAGAGTTTACTAGTTTGAAAGCCAGGGGAAAAAAAAAACACCATGAAACAAAACATTGAATATTCTAGATGTACTGGCTAAATTTGTGTGTATTTTCAATAGGTCCTTGTATAAAATTTACCAAAGACAGTGAAAGAGGGCAAGGGATGGACCAGGCATTTGATTGACTGGTATACCCTGTATGTGCATTGGTTATTTTTCTATATTATTTTCCTGAGCTTTTGTGGCAGAAAATAAAAACAAATTCCAGAAAGAATGTTATTTATATTCTGTGATGGGAAGGGAAAGGAAAAAGAGTGTGGAATATTGGTAGGAAGTAAAAGCATCTTCCAGAGTTTGTTGCTATAATGGGATTTAGGAAGATTTATTTTAGCCCTACCTGTTGCTGGAAAGGAACCGTCATAATCCTGATAGCTCAAGCTATGAGAATCTGTGGGGTTTTGGAACTATGCAAATCAGTTTTTACACCTTTGAAAGTTCATTCACATCCGAGTTTGTGGGTACTTTTCTACTATTATTTATAGCCTATGTCATATTTTTTCAGTGAGCAGATTTATTACAGAATTTAACTCGGTTATTTTGCAAGACCATTGAAATTTATTGTGTTTTTAGGATGTATGACTGGATGGGGGTGGGGGGGATGGACATTCTGGGGCGTTTGAGTTTAAGCTCTTATTATTGCAAACAGCCAGGTCATCTGGATCACAAATTTGTCAATTTTTATCTGAAAACATAATGTAGTTTTGTTTCCGACCTAAATGTCTTCACAGCCAGTTTATGACCATTTGTTCTTATGCCAGCATGGTCCTTGAGCTTAATTAGTTCTTACCCTTCTCAGATGTTTGCTTCTGGGTCTATTTATACATATTGGTCATACTCCTCAACTTGTTCTTTTGTTAGCATAAGCCAACAATAATCTTTGTGTACAACTGATAGTAAATGCCAGACAGGAGTTATTTAACAGGAGAAGGTAGGTATTTCAGGTTGGAGAGATGCAATTTTTCAGGGATATATTTGTAATTATAAAATCGATGATGAGTTATATGGTAAATTCTGAATTAAATTTGCATTGTTCAGTTGCAGAGTGTTTTGATGCCGTGAAATGTTTATATTTGACAGCTTTTTTATGAAGATATTTCTTGGACACGTGACAGTTGTCCTATATTTTCCACTGCTTTTCGTTATGTGAATTTTGTATATTAAATATACCTTCTGTCACTGAAACTTCCTAATCCATTGAAACATCTGTGCTAATCTCTTCTGCAGAAATGTATTTTATTTGCTTCTGTCTGTGCCTGATATTATATTAACGTATTTTAGTAGCTAATCATCATCATCTGCCTTGTGATTGCGTAAGAAGTTTGTATCCTGTGAAGTTTAATATTTTTTTCAGTTATGCCTTAAAGCTATTTACAAGGGAATCTACTTAAAGGTAGACCAGCAAGCTTAGTGCCTTTCAAACATAGGGACATGCTCACACACGTGGTGCCTGCAACACTCTGGTTATTGTTAAAATGTGGACAAGTGCACGTCATGGTGTGTACATGGTACTAGTATATTCCTTAAATAGGATTTAAAGCTACATATGGCTTCAAATTTACAAGCATATTCACAAATTCTCTTTCTCATCCGAGATTTCACCCTGTTCCTCTCCTTCCCACATTGCGTGCAATGTCTTGCAGTAGCAGCTATTACCCCCAGTCCTGTTGCCATTTGTCTTTAACACTCCTGTGTTGCTACAGTCCTCCCACGTAACAGGGAATTCCTCCTCAGCCCCCTGTATTTATCACATGCTTCCTTCCAAGTTCAGTGTATGTTTGTGTGAGGGGGAAGCAACAGAACTGATGGGGCCAGCCCGAGTGCAGCTGGCACCATTATCTGAGACTGTTTCTCATTCAGATTTGGTAGAAATTGGCCGTTACATCAAAAGTTAATAGCAGGAGTGTACATTATCTGAGTATAGTTTGCTTAGGAAACTTTTGTGGTGCTTTTAGAGAAATTTTCCTTTTAGTACAGTGGTAGACAAATTTTTCTTCACTTCTCTTGCAGTTCAGAATCTATTGTGATGTTGTTTATTTTTCTTCATGAAATCCCTGTGGACCTGTTTTTAGTTGCTTTTCGTTCTTCTCACCCAAAGAAATTTTCCTGACAGTGGACAATACTCCACAGTATGATGTGGTTATAAAAACACATAAACAATTTATTGCATAAAATCAGTTTGGAAAAAAATAAAACCCCCAAAACCAAACATAATCCTCTTCACCATTCCATAGGTTGTTTTTTAGTGTAGAATAACAACAATCAATCATGTTTTTTATTTTTTGATTGATTTTGCAAGTACAAATTGGATGACCAAAACATACCTCCTCCTGCTAAGCTCTAATCTAGTAATCGTTCAGTATGTATTTTCCATAATAAGATGCTTACTGTGGAGAATTAAATATATTTTTCTTTCTTTCTATAGGGTTCTCCATTTCTAACATATTGAACTCCTAGATGTGATTTTCTTAACAAAGATTGGATGGTGTAGGCAATCACACATACTTAAAGGATTACTTCGTATATCTCTACTATAAATATCTAGAGTGTCTGAAAATTATTTTAATTACATTATTTTTGAGTGAAGACATTTATTCATGCAATGTATAGTAATTCTCACTTGCACGCACGCATGCACACTCCCTCCCATTTGAGGACAGTGGTTAATCACCTCGTATATGTTGGTTTATGCATTGTGCTTAAGGCACTTGTTCCATGCTGCCCTTTATGGGTAGCGTATCTTCTTTGTAATAAATGTTTATCAGTTTATAAACTTAGAAAAAAAGCTTTCAAGGTAGCATTTCATTCCTGGAAATTATTTTCCCTTATAGAGGTTTGTGCTAATTTTTATACTTTAGACTTATTGGTGACTTCACTACTGTGTTCTTATGTCATGGTCTATTCAGGATTGTATTTCACAGAATCACAGAATGTCAGGGGTTGGAAGGGACCTCAAAAGATCATCTAGTCCAACCCCCCTGCCAGAGCAGGATCACCTACAGTCGATCGCACAGGAATGCGTCCAGGCGGGTTTTGAATGTCTCCAGAGAAGGAGACTCCACAACCTCCCTGGGCAGCCTGCGCCAGGGCTCTGTCACCCTCACTGTGAAAAGGTTTTTTCTAATACTTTTATGGAACCTCCTATGTTCCAGCTTGTGCCCATTTCCCCTTGTCCTGTCAATGGACGCCGCTGAGAAGAGCCTGGCTCCGTCCTCCTGACTCTCCCCCTTGACATATTTGTAAACATTAATGAGGTCACCCCTCAGCCTCCTCTTCTCCAAGATAAAGAGACCCTAAATACTAAAACTCATATAAAGAGACCCTAAATACTAATAAATAAACAGATCTTTACTAAATACCAGCATGGTACTTTAAAACAGCTAATAAAAAAATGTCTAAGAGTTCATTGAGGGGGGGGAAGACTAAAAAAATTTTGGTCATAGTATTTTATTTAATTAGAATTCTACCTAAAAGGATCAGTTCCTATGTGATGGTTCATTTAGCTTGTAAAAATTATGTCCGTCAAAGGAAGGGGCAGTTATCTTTAAACACGGCACATTCTTATGTCGGGAATAGCTTGCTGAATTCATTTGAGTTAGTGGTATAAAACCTGGAAGATCAGAATTAACCCTTTGATACAATAAGAAAGATGACTCTTGCGATTTCTTTGGAGAAAATTATTAGGTGATTGGAAAATGGTGATCATGTTACTGAGGCTACAGGAAAACTTGATGTTATTGGCCAATGAAGCAGTCACCCTGTGTTTGGCTGCTTGTGCAACATTTCATGGCAGTATTGGCAAGCAGCACCTGTTGTCTTCTCGGTGTTCTGGCTGCCTCAGCTTGAGTGCTTTTGTGTGGTGGTCACCAAGCCCTGCTCCTGGCACCTGAGAAGTTCTTAACCCATGGCTCTCTCTGCTCAGATCTTCATCAGGATACGCTGGGGATGAACCCAGAGAGAGCTCTGGCTGCTATGCTCTAAAACCAGTGGCGTGTCTGCACTGTTCTCACAGATGCAAGTTCCAAGGACTCAGAATCTGACCGGATGATAAGGACCTTTCAGTAGATAAGTTCAGTCATCACATTTAAAAAATAATTGGCTTTCCAAGTCAGTTCTGTTTGCTCCTGATTTTTTTCTTGTGTAAATATGTCTAATCATTCATGGCAAATTTCATCATATCATTAGTCTGTTCATCCAAGAAGCACTGAACTGGGCATTGAAACAGTGAGACTCAGTCCCACAAAGAATAATCTTGATACTTCGTAGAACACTTCTAGGTAGTTTTCAAGAACTTTTTTTTTTTTTTTTTTTTTTTTACAATGGTAGCTTGTCTCAGATGCAGTCATTCTGTCGTCTCAGGAGCAAAATGGTTGAATAGTTTCAACCTACACAGCTTGGTTTTGATTTCTGATTACAGTTATGCAGAGTCATATGGTTATTTCTGTCATAGATTGAAAAAGCCTCTTGAGTGAGCTATCTATCTAGAAACGCTAGAACGTTTCCTCAACCTGTACAGAAACTTGTTTTTATTTGAATGTTATTTGAATGTATCCAGAGTAAGAGACAATAGTCCTTGCAAGTTACTTTAAACTCTAAACTCAGTACTTCAGCCCTTTAATGGGTTATTTGCTATCTCCTCTGTGATCAAGAGAGGGATCTGTGTCATGAGGACGTGTGCCTTACACCATCATAGCTATGGGTGATATTGCTGCTATTTGTCTGTTGTAAATTGAATCCAAGATCATTTAGAAAGCGTTCCACAAAGCAACAATTCACTGTTTGTCATTCTGTCATGTCCAGGCTAGCTAGGGTTGTGATTCTTGTTCGATTTGTGATTTAAAGCTTTTCCAAATGAAAAACCCCAATTCTGTGCAAACAAGCTTCTGACTTCTTATGAAGTTCCGCGAGACCTCAGTTGAATCTTGTACATCCATCCCATTTCTCAGTTAATTTGTGTTTCTAGCCTTTATTGCTGGACTTTTTCATAAGGTACAAGAAGAATAATGTGATTGCAGTTACTGCTGACAGTTATGGATAATGGAGCTAATAAAAATGTTATGCAAGTGGTATTTGTATACCATTTCTGGAATACGCTCGCCAACATGGACAGTCAAAGCATTCTGAATGTACATGCCAGTGCCATGGCAGAGTTAACAAAGTCCACCTGGCCTTCAGGTTTTTAGAGGTTAAAAAAAAAAGGCCAACATAACACCTGGAGACCAAAAAAAATAAAAGCAAATCAGAACTTGAATTTAACTTTAACTTCCAGTTATCTTGCTGATACCCAGATGGAAGGCAAGTTCCTATTTCGGTAACTAGATCTGTTATCATGACCCTGAATGTAAGATATTGGGAGAATTCTTTGAAGTCAACAATGTGAAGAATTTCATTTATGTATCAAAATCACCAGTTAGTCACATAACCAGAATAAAGATGATTGTCTCTCTATCTTTAATATCCGTGCATTGAGTAAAATAACAATTGGAAACCGGTGTCTTTTGCTTTGAATTAATGAGTTGCTTGGAAAAACTTATTTACTGAGTTTGATCCCCACAATCTTTGATATTTGGCTCAGCCAATAATGGAAACTATGTTTTATACATGGTGTTACTATGTTGAGTGTATGATGACGCTTTTCACTCTCTAAAATGCCCCCCAGTCAAATGACAGGCTGTGAATGACTGTTCTAGATTGAATCAAAGTTGTCTTCTTGAGCAATACTCTTATTTTCTCAGAAAGCCAGTCTGCCAGTGATGAATGCATTGTCTAGAATTTTATGTCTAGTCTTGGTCATCTTTAAAAAAATAAATTAGAAAAAGCTCATTGATACATAAAGCTAGAAAAATAAGAATTTCATCAGGTAGCTGTGAGATTCGCTGACTGTCATTCTCTGTGGCATAAATACTATTTCCCAATGTGGATTGCAATTTCAAAGAGCAGTAAGGAAAATAATTACACTATAAAAACATACTGTAAATTTCCCAGAAGTGGCTTTGTAGGAGCTACAACTAAAGATTATCAAGGTTGTCACAAGCATGAATTTTCCACTTTGGAAGACTACAAGCTGCTGCTTAATCTTCCTCAAGCAACTCTTTCAGTTTCTTTAACTAATGAATCCAAGTGAAATTTCAGTTTCCCTTGGAGATACTGACGTTACTGACTATTTTATTTTCTTATAAGTAGAATTTTTTCTTGTTTGCGTGTATGTCTACTCACAAAGATCATTTCAATTTTGTTACTGTTCTTCAAAGACACAAGAAAAAAGAAGCAGCAGTTCTGTTTGCAGGTTTGAGCACCCTTCAGCAAAAGCATGTACACTTTTTTCCCTCCAATTTATTTCCATTGGGGGGAAATCCTAATCAGAGATGTTGCACAAACAAACAGCTGAGGTTATGTAGTCTGCAAACCTAAAACTTAACACATTTGTTAACTTTCAGTTAACACTGAACTGAACTTTCCGTGGAACTTTCAGTTTTATTTTTTGGTTGACTTACTGGGTGATTATTCTTCACCTGGGCTTTCCAATGTAACCTTCATTAGAGTTCTTCATTTAAGACTTCAATCTCCAGGTTTTTCCTTCTTTTATAGTCGAGCGACTTGTATTTGATATCAGAAAAGCATTTCTGTTCACAGGGTGCCTTTAACAAGGGATCCTTTTAGTTTTAATGCGTTAGCCTTAAGGACCAGGTTTGGTCCTCATATTGTCTGACCTTGAGCTGTGTCTTTCACAGCTCCTGTCTTTCTGTTGGGCTTATTCAGCTGCCAGCTGGCCCCAGGAGAACCCAGTTTATCTCCACCTCTTGCCCTTCTTTGTGGTGTGTTTGATAGCTCTGAGAAGTGAAGAAGATCCCTTCTACCTGCAAACACCTGGTGATCCTGCGATCATGAGATTAAATGTGACCTGAACAAACCAAAAGTGGTATGACTAGCAGATTAAATTGAAGCTGGGTGAGATGTTAATCACAAATCGTTTAACTGACAGATGCATTATAAACATACCTTTAGTGTTACGGATTTGTTCATTGTAAAAATTAATTGCATAACTGTGCAATCAAATGCTAGTCCCTAGATTGACTACTCATAAATTATGTGTATTGTTTGATCACAGAATCTTTGTCTCTTTCCCCAGTTTGAAAGAGTGTAATCAAGAGAGAAAAGAGAAAAATGAAATGATTTGCCACTGATTTCCCCCCCCCCCCAATGAGCGTAGACAGTAGCTCCATCTGGACAGAGCATTGTCATTCAGAGAAGTCTGTGGTCTTGGAAGCCGTCCCGCAGTAACATCTCCGTGATCTTACAAGTTTGACAGGGAGTAAAGAGAGGGGGAGGTGTGAGTGAGTCTGGGTAGGAGCTGTTAGCGTAGCTTCCTCAGGAGTGCAGGTAAAATGTCTGCATTTTGTGTCAGATGTTCGTAACTAAATTGCTAGCACAAACATCTAGCAGCTTTTAGTGCTTGAGTGTTTCTTTATGCTACATGTCTTATCTCAGGAAACAGAATTCAATAATAAAAGGCTTCTTGCCTCTTTTCCTCCCCTTACCCGTAGCTGTATAAAAAGCTGGTAGACTTTTGCAGTTTAAGACCAGCACTTTTCTAAATGTTGCAGATTCCATTGTACATTTATTTCCAATTGTCTCCGCTGCTGCTCGAGTTTGCTGTGCAAATTTCAAGCCCATTAAGTCTATGAAACAACTGGGTGACCCTTTGTAATCTGGCAAGAAAAGGCATAGGTGTAATTTAAATGCAGACAAACAGAAGTTATGAAAAACTTAAAGTGTTTTCCTCTCAGTAGAGAATTAATGATTTATTCTGCAGAGCTGAGAATTTTTCAAACTGAGACACAAATACTAATAATAGTAAGTTCTTATGAATATGAAGAGCAAAACACAAATCTTCCTGTGAATGTCTTCAGAATCTTTCAGAAAAATGGAATGATGTTTTGCCGTTGTTAAGAATATATGCATCTTTTGTCATTTTCATTTTATGACTAAATTATGGTATCCTAAAGTTTGAAAATAAGACTTATTTTAATAATACAGTATTCTTATTAGAAAACCCAGGAAGATTTTAATTACTTTAAAAATGAAATTTGTCTGGTATCATCATGTATCTAAGGAGGTGTTATAGTTCTGTATGTTATAGCATCTATGGTAAATTGAAGCCGTGCATAGAATTTCGCTTGACTGTAGCGATTGAAAGAATTACTATTTTTCATTAGATCTCTATTTTCTAGGGTTCCATCTGTGAGAAAATGATGTGTTTTGTAAAATTCTGCATCCAGAAATTTTTTTTCTCTTGAGAGTAAAAAACAAGGAAGAGCAGAAGCTTTTGACGAGAAATGTGAATTTTATCGCTTCAGATAATCTGATTTTCAACCACATAAATAGTAATTTAATAATCAAACAGTTCCATATTTGATGTGAATGCCATTAATGTTGGATGTATTTTTCTGCTAAAGATTTTTAAATTTCAGTTTGAGAATAGGAAATTCTGGTAATTTTTAAAGCATACCATTCTATCCAAAACACAGGTTTTGTTCCCCAAAATCAAGTTGCATAGTGGAAACATTATTAGAGTATTTACTTTCATGTTTGCGATTTAAGTTGACTTAGATATTAATACTCTAAAGTGTTAAGTACATGAATAAAAATGTACATTTTACTTAATTGGAATGTGCTTCAAGGAAGCTATTAAGGAAAAAAAAACCCCCGAAACTCAAATAATTACCTGTCATAAGTAATGATGCTTTCCTAAACTTGAGTCTTTGTGAGGTAGCTAAAACTATATGTTTCAGTGTTTGCAAGTTCAGGTTATTAATTTAAAGCAAAATACAGATAACTGCGTGTGCTCCTACCTTTACTAAACAGTACAGCCAGATAAAACCGAGATTGGAATTTCCTCCGTAACATGTTGTGCAGATAGGTAGCTTTGTGTGATTTCAGAAATATTGGTTTTCTTTAAAAACAAACAAACAAAACCCCAACAAACAACCCTCCCCCAGAACATGCAGAGTGACATCATTTAAAATGAGGTATTTTTTTAGTTGCCAAAGCCTCAAAATGCCAATGGTATACAGTACAGAAATAAACCATTTTTTTAAAAAAAAAAACCAAAACCAACCAAGCACACCAAACCAACCTTTTTTTTTTTGGCATTTACTTCTTCGTTTATTTTTTATTTTGCAACATTCACTAAATTTCAATACTATTAATATTAGTAATAAGAATCTTCCTATTTCAGGCATTTAATATTGGTTTGAATATCATGTAACACTTGTTGTACCTTTAAAAACAAAAAGTTGATGCTTTTTGATACTGTTGATACTAGTTTGCAGAAAGAGTATCGACTGTTTAGTTTAAGGAACCGTTTTGTTATGAGTGTTGTATTTTTTGAGGACTTCCTTTTTTCAAGTGTGACGATCCTCAAAGTTCTTCCGTGAGTTAGGGGAAACAGAAGCAGAAGTGATGATGAGCTGAAGCAAGCATCTCTGCAAAAGCCTCTAAGTGTCCAGTGTAGCACGTAAGTGGGGTTTAGATGCCAGAATTCAAAATTACAAAGCTTCATTCTTTGACATTCCTAATTATTTTACGTCCTTCTGTTTTCAAGGCTGGCTTCTTCACGTGGTTTAAGTTCTCCTTCCCAGGAATTATCTTGGTATTTTTTAAAAAATATTTTGGCTCTAAACCGTGTTTTTATAAGGTATCTATTGCTTAACCCACTAATGAGGGATGTGGGAGCCTCTAGGTTCAGTTTTCTCCTCCTCTCTGGCTGCCAGAGCAGGCGTAGGGGCCGGGCTCCAGGCTAAGAGCCCACCTGGGAGCCTCTGTGGTGCCTGGGTGCTCTCATCACCTCAGCAAGCTTTTGCCTCAAAATGGAACAGTATCTTCAGGGTTCAGCGCTGGGCTGGTGATTAAAAGAGATGAGTATTTTTTATCTAAAAATGTTGGTGACCTGGATTCGGTTCCCTCTTTTGCCTACTAGGATTCAAATTTCCATTCCTAACCTCTCAGTTGTATTGATATAGAAGCAGTAGAAACTAATGTGCAAAAAAAAAAGTTCTTTAAGAGATTAGTGGTATAACATTAACATTTAAAATTTGAGAGAGACATTTTGACAAGTAACATGCTGTGAATCAGATTTTTGTTGCTGAAAGATTGTCAGCAAGGTTTCATCTTTCCTGTGTATATTTTGAAAAGCCAAGAGAATCAGATGTTCTTGTTTCATAAGCCTACAGAGGCATGATTTTAACCTGTGCATGGAGGAAAATGAACTTAACTGCCCACGGAGCGTGGCCACATTATTTCCCGTGATTAACTCCAGTTGGCCTAAGAGCAGAATTTCTAAGCAGAACTTCAGGATATAGAAAAACAACAGTAGGAGATGAATATGTAAGTAACAAATATTCTGTTTCCATGGAATTATGGTGAAGGAAGACAAATAAATACATTTTACATAGGTTATCATTGTTGAAAATAGAGGATTCTGTGTATTGGAAGGCAGCAGAGAGAAAGATTATGGTAAATACTTCTTAGGGGTTCAGGTGTGACATTGTGTGTGTACACTACCATTGGCATGATGTTGCCAGCTTTTGTGCAATAGCAACATTTGAAACACACATACTGCTTAAGGGGAGTGGTTTTATTATACATTAATTAAGAAGTGGCGTTTTTTTCCCTAGATACTATATGCAAAGAAGTCATCAAGGACAATGGTTTGGAGGATTAGTAATTAATTTTTTGTATACTATGACATGTTACTCTTATAATCCTATGAAAAGTGTTGATTCTTGTAAAATCTGTCTAACTTTGTAATAAGTTACTATATTGTGGTGTATATGGGAAAGATTTAGGTCCTTTGCATAAAACTCTGTGTAATAAAATTGAAAAGCTGAAAATTCATAATTTAGTGTAGTAAGACACACCTTTGAACCAAATATTTGGAATAGACTTCACCTGGTGTATTTTTGTTTATGTTTACTGTTAGAAATGTATTTCTGTTGTGGCTAAATGGACAAAAATGGAATTTTAGCATTAGTATCCTGGTGACAACCCCAAGAGACCCCGCCTTGCACTGTTGCCACATCATCAATACTTTGACAGTTTAACTAAGTTCTTTAAAATCTGCATTTAGGATTTTACAGCAGTTCTTACTAAGCTATTCTGGTGCTTTGCTAACCTTGAAAGGCTTTTACTGTTATGGAGCCTTAGTCCTTTTTTTCCCCCTGCTTATTAAACTACACACAGTGTTTATAGAGGAACAGAGGGAGGAATTATAAAAATAAGTTTACATAGACAGATGAGTAAATTTTGGTTATTACATTTCCCATACTGAAGCCATAGTATCAAAGTGGCCTACAGAGAGGTTTACAGATAGATTGAATGCAGATCTGTATGGAGATGAAAAGCATCTGGTAACACTGTAATGTTGTCATGAGATGAAAGCTTCACTGTAGCTAAGTTTATCTTCATGTTGTACCAATTAGCAATTGCAGTGTTAATTTTTTACAAATTGGCACGTGATCATGAAGCTTATATTTTGAGCAGGTAAAAATGTCTTGATTTGTTCTTGATGAGTTTGTTAGCACTCTTCTAGGAATTTGACTGGATAAACAGGAAAAAAAACCTCTAAACAGAGACATAAATAACTTATTTTAAGTTCTAGTGCAGTTTATGGACTTAAGACAAAATCAGTTTACTTATCAACAGATATAATCATCACAGAATACCTTACTTAAGGAAGTATTTCCACAATGTGAACAATAAACTCTGTGCTGAAGAAAATACTTTTGAGAAGACATCTAATAATGCTCAGTATCCCAAATCCTTAACTTTGTTCTGCAATGAAAAGTCTTTCTTCAGTTGTTGATCTGATAATCTGAGCTGTCTCTTTACCTTCCTGGATTCCTGTATCTTCTTCTCATCCTTGTAGAATCTTCCTGTTCTTTTTCAAAAGGAAACCGACAAAGTACAACCTCACCTTCCCCTTTTTTTCTTCTCTTTTACCTGCTCGCCCCAAAATTCTCTGTTTTCTTCCTTAACACAGACACAGAAATTATACTTTGGTTTGTGTCACTTAACGCTGTTCTTACCCAGTAACAGCAGTCTGTCTTATGATCTGTTTGACACCTCACTGCTTCATTTTTCATCTTAACATCTCATTTTTATATTAGGATTTTCCAGTTCATAACTGAAAAGCAGAGTATTTTTCAAAATACCTTTGGGTCAGCATGAAACGACACTGGCTGGCATCTTTTTTTTATAATGTGAAAGGGAAAATAAAATATTGTTCAGATTGTTTCTTCACTGAATTATTTGTTTTGTTTTAATGTCTTTAAACTTCTGTCACCACAGCATTTTGTAGGAAATAGATTCATAAGTTTATTATACACTGAGGATTAAACAACATGCTTTTGTTTGTTTCAAACCTGCCACCTGTCTCAAAACAAAAGGCAAAATATTTCAGTTTAGAAAATACTGTAGCAAAACATTTAAGTTAGACCCTCTCTCCAGGTTTTCATCAAGTCTACATCACCAATTCTTCCTGTACGGCAGTTCTAAAGTACAGCTGCTTAGTTGCATTTCCATCCACTTACAGATGTGAAGCATCACCCAGGTCTTCTCATCCCGCCGTTCAGCTGGTGAGATCCTTTTCTTTGGCCTTGACAATCATAGTCTTGTCCTTCTCATATCCACTCCAGATTCTGCTGTAAAGGAATGACATTTCTAGCTTATCTTTATGTAACTTTGTAATGCCGCACTTGTTTCATTTTTCAGTTGTTTCTCCCTTCTCTACTACATCACACAGAAGCTACTTGTCTTCCCTTTCAAGGTATGTCAGGACTCATTCCCACTCAGCCACCACTCCTTTACTATTTACTATTTCTAGCATTCTAAATGTTATTCTGATATTCATAATAACCAGTGTAACTCTGTCATAAACTGATTTAGACTGAGTTCCTGTTAGTTCATTAAACCGTACAAATAAGTCACAATTAGGAAGAAGAGTATCATCACCTTCCCTCAGTACAGATGTCAAAGCCCCTTGAAGGTTTGAGGGGGAGTATCACATCTTTTTTGTGGACTTTCAGCATAATCACAATCAAATTTGAGAGCTAAACTTTGAACAGTATCGGCTTGACTGTGATTAAATTCCCACCCCTCAAAAATAATATGAATAAGTACCATAGGGATAATGTTATGATTTTAAAAGTCCAGAAAACTTAAGTAATAGCTGTAGTTGTGACAGTCTGAGGCACTGAAGTGTGCAGTGTATACTGTCACCACTGAATCAAGTCATCTTTCTTTTAAACTTCCCGTTTTCTATTCTACTGTTGAAGTTAAGAATCAAATTGTTCCTCCTTTGTGAGTGCCAAGAATCGGGGAATTAGTGTATACTTGTAATTGATTTTCAGCAGTTTACAGTTTGCAACCCATTTAAAATTTATTCTTGGAATTAGATAAAAATCTTTTGGAGAAATAAGCAGAGATTTAAAATTGAGATTTTGCAGCTTGGGGGATGGAAGTCAAGGAATTTTGTTCGAGTCCTTTGCTAGTAAGAATACATTTGATAGCAACAGTGACTGTTATTAGGGAGGAACTGGATTGCTACTTGAAACTTCTCCCAGAATTCTTGGAAATCTTCCATTGAGAAGAACTACTTCAAATGTTATTATGAAGGATATTATTGTAGGTTTATAATTTCTTCTTGTAGGTATCATATCTTTTATGATTTGAGATTCCATAATGTATTTGAGCTTTTTATGTCAGATTAAGTTACTTGCTTTTAAAGTTAACTTTTATCTTGATGAGCATTTGTGCTATTTAGGTTTTAGGACTGATCTTGCACCCATGTCAGCTGTTGCTGGAAATGATAGAGACATTTGGAATCTGGAAGAGTCAGCTTCCCAAAATCATCATGACTTCTTGAAAGGGTGCTGCCAGATTCCCAAATGAGTCAAACCATATTTGAAAAATCTGTGGATCCAATTTACATCTTTTCTGAGAGAATTAGAAAGGGAGGTACCGATAATTCAAAAGTCTTTTCTTGGCTACCAAGCAAATTGCCATGCCACTGGCCAGATTCCATCCAGTTTCTTGTTTTCAGTGATACAACTCTGTGTACCAGTGCATGAAAGCAAGAAATGAAAGTAAGAACAACTATGGAATGTTTAGCGTGGTAGTGTAAAGAAAGTTTTTGGTTTTGTTTTTTTAAGGCAAATAATGAGGCGTTAAAATGATAAAAAATAATATTAGGAGCTCCTATCAAAGATATAATGTGAGAATGATGGAATGCATGAGAGATCTGGATTTTTTGCAAGCTTGCAAAGTGGAAATTAAAGCATCACTTTCGTGTTAGGATGGAATTCTTCCTTTCCCACTCAAGACAAATGGTCTATTGCAGTTCCGTATCCCTGAATCAATTAAATTCCTTGCAAGCTAATTTATTCTAGACAGAGTGCATTTTTCTATTTGCTTGTGTTCTGTTATTTTGCTACTCATAAATTCTCAGTCTAGAGAATAACATTTACAAAGGATGAATAAGGATTTCCTGTATTTTATTGTCTTCGAAGTTCCACTAGTGTTTTCTGGTTTTGGAAAGTAAAAGGTACAAGGTTTTATGTTCTCCAGGATACTGACAAATTATTGTACAGGTCTTGTTTTAGCAATTGAAGTAAATAGGGACCATAAAGGCTGCTCTTCATCTTCGGTTATTATTTCTGCTGAATTATGAGGCAACAGAAACACAAATTTAAGAATTATTTTGATTCCAGACCACTTCAGTCTTTGCTACCTCTAACATGTGTGAACGGCGTATATATTAAGAAAATATGTTTCTGATTGGGTGATTGAATGTAACTTCTGTTATTGTAAGTTGCTTTCCTAATTTTCTATGCATTATTCTAAAAATAGTTTTCTATGCATTATTCTAAAAATTGACTTCATGGTAACATCCTTGCATAAAATACGTAGCACTTTTGATCTGTTTTATAGGGTTGTGACTCTCAAATGAGCATGTCAGAAGTGTCCTGCAGTGAAAGTACCTCCTCTTGTCAGTCTTTGGTACATGGCTCGGCTCCAGAAATCCTCATTGGCCTCCTTTATAATGCTACAACTGGAAGATTATCAGCAGAAGTGATAAAAGGCAGCCACTTCAAAAACTTGGCAGCGAACAGACCACCCAGTGAGTGAAAATCTTTTTTCATCCTAATGCTTCTGTACTAGTCGGGCTCCTGGTAGCAAGGACTTCAATCCTATCATTTAGTCTTACCCAATCAAAATGAAATAGAGCAATCATCAACTAATCTGTTTCATGTTTTATATTTCTACTCAGTTGGGAAATAGCAAAAATCTAAAATTCAAAATATTAATTGTAAGTTGACAAGGCTGTTTTAATGTTTCATGATGACTGACTAATAAATTACCTTTATCATAATGATTAATTGCTAAATTACTAATGCCTCACATCACAGGCCAAGAATAAAAAGTTAGTGTTTAAAGAGAAAGTACATGCCAGCTAATATTAATATAAACACTCTGAATAGTTACTGCTTTTCCTAGAGGGGTTGATACTGCAGTCTTTAATTGCTTATGTGCCTGTGAGTATGTGGTAGTAATATATGTAACTTGGGAATGTCAGTGAAGACAACAGCGTGACAAATTGAGACCTTTGGCATATTCACTGTGCAGAAGGAATGTTCACCATCAGAAAGGACTTGGAACTGTGTGTTCAAGCATTTGTTCAAAAGTACATTGGTCTGAAATATCTGTGAACTTTATATACTTTTAAATTGGAGCCAGAGGGAATGTCACACACAGAATGATTTTACTCTCTAATTCTTTGATATAGCTTGAGAAAGTTCAATAATGAACTCTTTTTAAAATTACCTTTTTAAATATGAGTCTGGCTTACATAAATTATAGCCAAACGTGCCTACCTGTTCCTCTTTCTGTTTCTTAATCCCCAGATTTGTATGGCACTTGCAGATTGTCTGGCACTACTAGTTTATGTAGCAGGCTGCCAACATTTTATAAGTAGCTTGCACATCTTACTTTGTCTTCAGAGTTTGGGAAATAAGCCAAACAGTTTGAGACTGGTGCTCTCCTCTTTATTTATTTATTCTATTAATTAATTACATTTGGCTCAGCCTTACTCTGCTTTGCTTTCTCTGTACTTTTCACACTGATGGCACCAGACTTCAAGATGGCCAGAGAAGGAAGGCAAGAGAAGAATCCCTAATATTTTTGCGTAGTTAGGTTAGTTTCTCCAGAGTCACCTATCTGGAGACAAAGCACAGAAATAGGTGGGGAAAACCAAGAAGATCTAAGGACACTGGGTTGGGGAAAGGAATGAATGGGAGAGAAGGGACCATGTGTTATTCCCTTAGGCAGAACCAGTAGGTGGCTTATGCTTAGCTTTCTGGACTCTGGAGAAAGCCAAGCTTTTCTTAATATTTAGAATATGCAAGTTAGATGAGGATTCAGTACTTGTTCTGAAGACAAATAGGTTCGTTCCAAAATGTGCTCTGTGGGCCCATGCTGTCTAGCTAACATTTGTGTGTGTCATGGGGGTCAAAAACCTCTTTCACATTGCAAGAAAGCAGCATAAAACATGACACATAGCCATATTCTGTTTAATGGTTTTGGAGGGAAGATCTTATGTGTTACCTTTTGTCATCCCGTGAGCTGGATAGGGAGAGTTTTTGATATTCATTATAGTAATAATCCAGTTCTGTTCAGGAAAATGTGGGTTTGGAGATAAATTGTTTCTGGGGAGCTGGAAAGTAATGCACTTTCTGGGTCTGGCAAGACTCTGTACAGAATATTGTGGAATCCACATTTCTCCTGTGGGCTGTTTGTGCTGTCCCCCTCCCCTCTGGCAGTGGTAGCACCTTGGTGTAAACTCCTGGACCCAGGTGGATACCACTGCCATTTCCAAAGTGCCTGTCAAATACATCGTGGACACGTAACAGCCTCTCGTGCCATGATTTCCACAAAATGAAAACTAAGGTCCATAGGGATGATGCTGAAATGCTGTGATCACATTTGTTGTTTGGACCATCAGTTGTCCAAAATCCTGAGAAGTGCTTCAAAGCACATGCACAGGTCAGTTTTCATTCAGGTCTTAGGAACTGTGACAGAAATGGAAGTAATTACTCTTTCCCACATGTGATCCTTTTTGTAGTCCAGGGGTTGTGAACCTATGCAATTTTTGTGAAGTGCTTCTGCAGCAACTACGGATCGAGTCCTACATTTCTGCTTATTGGTAGCATATACTACTTTGCTGCATATTTATCTGTTACGTAGTAGCTCATTTAGCAACTGAGTACAGGCAAATAGGTCAAATACTGCAGGCAGTAACAGTTAATGTTAGAATGTGTCTTCATTTCTTTGTATGACAGTTAATACTTTGTCTGAGGAAAAGATGCTTCTTGGTATTCTTTAAAATTTTGTTGAAATGAGGTACAAGCTTTTGCACATCAAATGCATGTGTGTGTATGCATGCACACACACATTGAATCCATAAATACATGGATTTTAACAAGTGAGGTCTTCACGTTTTAAAGAGACCCATAGTTGAATTGCAGATGTAAGCATCCCTCAGCTATTTTTGGAGATTAGATCAGAGTCATTCTCATACCCAAGTCCATCACTGTTCAAGAACTGAAGTGTTACAATCAAATATCTGTAATGATAAAAGCTAAGGGCAAAACAAGCTTAGTTTTCAGTTCAGTGATTTTTCATTTTATTGCTTTTAAAATACAAAGTATAATTACTGTGTGCAGTTTTTCTTAATATGCTGGAGTTTGCATGAAAAAGCATTAGGTTTGATAAAAAGGATACAGTGATTTTTACCCAGTCTTCTATATCCTGATTGTTTGCATGATTCTTTCTATGTTGAGTGTGCTTTAGAACCCAATAGCTATTAGTGTGAAGAAAACCCATTATGTAAGCAGTGTAATTTTTGTTAAAGATTACACAAAAACTGCACAAAATTTTCATTTCATTAAATTTTACCCAACAATCCTTTTGTTCAATCCTTTTTCTAATCTATGCTGCTAAGGTTTGTGTTCTTCCACTCCAGTGAATAGTGTTTCTTCTTAAACTTTAACCTTTGATCCTCTCTCACCCAACTATTGACATCTGGTCATTATTTCTTTTACTGCTTTCCACCCCCTGTTGTCAGACGGACTGTTCTGTTGTCTAAAACACTTGATAGGTGGACAGGTTTATATAATCCGAGGTGAGTTCCTGTAGAAACTAATTGGATGTTGTCTTTTTCATGCAAAAGAAAACTTGCCAGCAGTAAAGCTGTCCACGGCTGTCTACCACATTGGTTTATAAAAGTATATGTTTATAATTTGTGGCACTCTCTAATGCAAAAGTTGCATTTGTCTCTGATTATGGATGTTGGGATTTCAGTGTACATGCAAAGTGAAAATACTAAAGTTGTGTCTTTTTACATACACTCCAATCTTTTGATGATATTATTGACATGGAACAAAGAACAAAAGACCAGTTTGTTTTATACAGTTTTATATTTCTTAAAGTCAGTTAACTTCATTAAATGTGTCCTTCTGCAGGAGGCAGATGATGGCTTGGTGCCTCTAGTTAAATGAAAATACAACTTTATAAATAAGAGTTTATACTCACATACTAACACTCAGTGTGTGCTAGCCACATGTACTTGCATCAGCTTCTTAAATGTCCGTCCTCAGAGCACGGTGCAAGCTCTGTTTTAAACAACCATCTTGGACTATGCAAAATCTTGTTTCTCTTTAAAAGCATATTAAATGTATCCCTTCATGAATCTAGGAATTAAGAGGTTTTTTTGTGTTGTGTAAACTTCCACCTTTGAATGCACTTTGCTACGTTTTGGTCTTTAAAATCAGTAAAATTGAAAAGCCCAAGGTGAGAACCACATCCATGCAGAGATTATTCTATAGCATTTCATTCTGGCTGTTTTCATATCATCACTGCATATCAACATTATTTTTTTTCCTCTTCATTAGTTGCCTTAATTCCACTTTGTTTATTCTTATTCTCTGAAAATTCAGTGGTATGCTTTACAGTGTTGTGGCTAGTTGGAGCTTGCTACGTGTTAATGCAACTTAAGTTTGTTTAGAACAAATAAAGGGGGTCAATGGGAAGAGGATTATGAGGTATACCTTTAATTTAACCCATTTACATTGTACTGGAGCTAGTTAATTTGTTAGTATGTTTGTAATAATTTGCTTACTCGTCATCTTTCATGTGTCTAAACTAAGCTGTGTTCAGTCAGCCTGGTATACACCATATCCTTGTACATATCTCAGTGTCAAAACCTTTTGTTCTAAGGTATCTAACATACCAAAATATGATTTATTTTGTAGATACATATGTTAAGTTAACACTGCTGAACTCGATGGGGCAGGAGATGTCCAAATGCAAAACTTCAATCCGCCGAGGACAGCCAAATCCAGTATACAAAGAAACCTTCGTTTTCCAAGTGGCACTGTTTCAGCTTTCAGATGTGACACTCATACTGTCTGTATATAATAAGCGCAGCATGAAACGAAAAGAGATGATAGGGTGGATTTCCCTAGGTCTCAACAGCTCAGGAGAAGATGAAATCAATCACTGGACTGAAATGAAAGAATCTAAAGGACAGCAAGTGTGTAGATGGCATACTTTACTGGAATCGTAATGGACGGTATGAAGTGCAGTCGTGGTTTTAAGCGAGTTTGGTCTCTCAAGAAGATGATCATCTCTGGTCGCGCTCAACAGATTTGTTGTGGAAGTAAAAAAACACGAACAACTGAGGTCAACATTCCATCGTAAAGAATGCACAACATGCGAAATGGTGGGATTTAATGTGTAATCTTCACTTAGTGTCAGGCACTTCCTTGGTGTCAGAGAAGCCTTGCTAGTACACAGATATGTTAGTGGTCCCTGCCCCATCCACCTGATGCTGTATTTGTTTTTCATTTGTTTTGTGGTTTTCAACTGAGAAACATTTTATGTAAAGTTCTCTGAATTAATGTAAGCTCCTCCTTGTGTACTTTTTGTATTGCTCTAATATTGTAGCTTCTGACCTGCCTGCATTCTGATTAAAGGTCAATAATTTGCACTTTGAGGAAAAGTTAATGATCTGTAGAGCAAAAGAAAAAAAAAAAAAAAAAAAAAGAAAAACCGCCAGTGGAGAACACTTAGTAATATAGCAAATATGGATATACTGTTGTTCTACACTCAATTTCTTTCCAGGAGCTTAGTACAAGTAATTTTTCCTTTTTTGATATGCAGTTGGTTTGAAAAAATACTAGCATTTGGGCATCAGGTGAACTTTAGCATCAAACTAATCTTTCTTAAATCTGTGACAGAAATGAGCTCTCTATGGCATAAATTGGGTTTTTCCCTCTTGCCTGTACTTCTGCCTAATCGAAAGAGACCAGATCATTAGTTTGGTCCCTTCCAAATCTCCTTAGACAGGTTGTACTGTAAAACTATGTAACTTTCTGTTGAAAGCACTTCCTGTATTCATGTATTCCAATGTAGGAAACTCATAGAGCACGACTTTACTAAAACATATTTTCATTAAACAGATTGATATGGATTTCTTTAAAATGTCAGCATTTGAAAGTTAGGTTGAAAGGATGTGAAGGGAGTGGCAGCAGTTTGAAATACTCTGAAAGAATGCAAAATACTGTGGCTTTGGTCAAAATAGGGATCTGAGTCTCTTCTGAGCTGTTTCAGGGAGTACCATATGCTGGTTTTGCTGGAATCAGAGAGCAGACCAGGAGTTTTTACCTTTCTTCTTGGAGAAGAGAACATCAGTAAGTAATTTTTCTAGTGATTTGCCAGCAACTGAATGAACGTTCACACCCAGAAAATAAGTTTGCTTCACCTACATTCAGGTTGGGAAACAGCTTTCTAACAAGGCAGCTGAGAAACCTCAGTATCACAAGGAAGTTTGCCATCAGATAAACACTCATGGCTTCCGCAGAAATTAGGGAAATAACAGTGCTTCTGAGATTCCTATTTGTCCAAATACTTTGACTAGAATCACACTAGTTTGCTGACTGCTGAATCTAAATCCCGTTACTGAAATTGTGGATTATTGAGAAAACGTATTTTTAAAAAGCTTCCGAATTCCAATACTCCTTTTGCACCCAAGTTTCATTTAATTGTTGCTCTATAGAAAGCAAGAAGTTTGGGTTTTTTCTTATAAATGATGGTGATGTCTTACTAATATGGGATCTCACTGACTGTTGTAGCACTTGGTGTGTAGAAAGATGAAGTTTTGGATTTTATTGAAAGAATTAGTGGTAGCCTAGAGCATCCTCATTAGGACAAATGTTTTTCTCTTGAATTTCTTTATAAAACCTTTGAACAAGCCTGGCTTTAGGGTATAGACACAGTCAAGTACAGTAAGATTTGAGACAGCGAGTATACTATAATAAAGATATTTCACATGGTTCTCAAATTCTCACACTAAACAACTTAATGAAGTCCTTTTTAAAGGATATTGTAATTCCACTTCCTGGTTTATTTGGTGCCTTTTGAGGGGTTTATATGCAGAGCCAGGCTTTCGGCTTTTATTGACTTAAACATTTTAATCCTTTTTTTTTTTTTTTACTGATATTGTGCTGCTGCTTCATTTAGAGGTTTTATTTACTAAATACAAATAATGCAAAAAATTTTATTTCAGCAGGAATGATCTTGCAGTCATACAGTACACGTCTCAGTCCTCTTTGTTGCTGTTTGTGAAATGTAGAGTGTAGAATTTAATAAAAAAAAATTAACATTAATTTTATATGCATAAGGAAAGTGCTTAGATTTTTCCCAATCCTTTTAGCTCTCCATATAATAGAAACGCTGATTTAGGAGCTGTTCAAAAGCAATTTTTCAATGGCCGTGGAAGTATTTTTTTACTCGGATTGTTTGTGGATATTTGGATGCTCTTTCCTGAAGCTGGAACTTGTCTCTTGATGGTTGTCTCTTTGTACAGATTTTGCTTTATAAAATAGTGTACAGTATTTAACATCAAGAACTGAGCAAATCAATTCCAGTGGAGAATATACTTAGCATCACCACTGAACAAATGAAGAAGCTGGTTTGGAAGGTGCAGCAAATAACCTCTTGCAGAACCAAACTAAACTGTGGGATGACTTGAGTTTCTGTTTGCAGGTTGCTTTGCTTCAGTTTTATGTACAACCATTCAGATTTCTAAGATACTGAAATTTTAATTTAGATGCAGCAAAGATTTGTAGTAGTCTGTGTCGGGCACATTTGGGAAGAGGAACCTCTTTCTACATCGTGCAACTTTTCCCACCTATCCAGGTCCAGTCTGTACTTCACAGAAGGAGGTTTGGCTTACTTGAAGTTATACTGTACAAAGGCCGGGAATTGAATGTGTAAAGAATGGAAATGAATGTTTAATTCTGAGGCAGTAGAATATGCACTTGCTATGCAAAACCAGTCACACCAATAATTGGATTCATCCTGGGATTTTTATGAATTTGTTATAGTATCAATAGCTGTCATGTTGGTTTTTCTTCCTGCTTCCCATTCCTATGATTTGTTTGTAATGTTCTTCTTATTGCTTTATGCAAACATATACTTTTGTATTTGAAGTCTCCCTTTAGATACTGGGTTTTTTAAACACTGCATAAGGGCTTTTACATACAGTGTGATTTTGTGTATTCAGTTAGGTCTTAAGCGTGGAACAGAATTTCTAAAGAACAAAGTATCAGAAACAAATTAGAGGCATTTGTGTTTTCTTCAGTTGTCTTTTTTTTTTCCATAGCTTTTTGTTGTTTACCTTTGTTCAAAAGTACAGTAAGTTACTTGGAAGAGTTTATCCAATTAATTACTTTTCTGTGTGCCAATATACCAGGTATAGATTACAGTTCTTGAATTGAATCTGTTTCCTGTCAGTGTAGCCTTAAATAATTATAGAACAGTGACGTTCTTACAGATTCTATTCTTGAAAATACCACATGCTTTCTGCTTATGATCTATTTGGTTTAACGCTTAGAACATTTCACGTAGATCTTAAAGAATCATAAATCTGAAAAGGTTGGTTAGTTCCTTTCTGTTGTACAGGCAGGATCGTGAGGGGTGATACAGGGCAAGCATGAAATCACTGCGCAGAAGGATGAGAGATTGTGCAGCGCCTGCAGGACATCACTGTCTCCCACATGCACGTCTCCCACGCTTCTGTTCCCCATTCAGCCAAGTGGCGCAGGGAAGGAGGTCAGTACTTGTAAGATTCAAAGTTTGGTGCCCGTGGTGCTGCCTCAGGCTCAGGACGTGAGACATGCACGTTGGTACCACACCGTGAGATCTGACTGCAAAGGCAGAAGTTAGGTGAGGTGGAGGTTCTGCTACTGGAGAAATACGACATAATTTCTAAATCCAATTAAAATCTTCTAACCTCATTAATAATTAGATTTAAAAATATGGTGAGCCCTTGGAATGAATGTATGTACTCTTACTGGAGCTGAACGTTATCAATTAAGAAAATACTTGAGTTGAAAACAGATTTGATGGCATTTACTGTAGGATATATTTTCACCTGTAAGTTTTTGCAGCCATTTCTGACGACTGATGCAGTGCCAGCATCGGTACCTTCTCCTTTTTCACACATATGGAACAATTTTTTTTATAGTCTAAAATTTGTGTTCGTTACTAATTTATTCTCTTTTCTCACTAATGACTTGCTCCGGCAAGCTCCCCAGTACCCTGAGAAGCTGTGGCTGTCACTGGAACTTAGAAGGCAAGCGCACTCTGCGCCTCTTACAGTAAGGTACTGGTGGAAAATTTTTGTCACTTGTCCAACTTCTGAAGATTTCTGCAATGCAAACAATCAGTTTTAATATAGCAAGGCAGAAGAGAACTGTTTTTCTTTGAAGGAGACATTTTAATGTAAGAATTGAATATAGACTTCTCTTGCATATACAAGTTCTAACAAAAAGTCCATGGTAAAATCAGAGAGGGGAATCCTTTTGGCCTGAGCTGTTCCAACTTGGAACTAGCAGCAGAATGCCCTTTTATTTAACTGAGAGTTGTACTGAGTCCTTTACTTATTCATCACACTTTTCTGGAAGGGAAAATAAGATAAGGGAAAAAAAAAAAAAAGCTGTCCTGTTTAAAGCGGTCTTTAATATTATGGCTTGTCACTTGTAAGGCGGACTGACTTCTCCTGAAGCTGAATTCCCAGTAACAGCTAAACATGCATTTAATTCTCCCACTGATGTGCATGCCTGCCTGCCATCAGTGTTAATGAGAGGAGCCCATGGGCATCAGCAGGAGAGTAGACCTGACCCTGAAAGTGTGATGTGCAAGAGGATCAGTAGGTTGGAACAGTAGTACAGCATGGCACCTGCAACACAGTCAGATGTGATTTCAGTTAGGAATAGAGGTAAACCCCCAAATATCCGGATATTGTCACAAACCTGTTATTTAATCATCATCTCTTATTTTTTTTTCTTCTTTTCCTTAGCTTCTGAAATGTTTTTAAAACTTAATATTAAAAATGTTAAAGCAATCCCCAAACTTCTTGATCCTTTTAACTAGAACGTTCAGCAACATCCAGAATATTCTGTATTTTTGGTCTATTTAACTCAACTGCTAGATTTTGTAGTGTATCGCAGCAGGATTTCAGACTGTTTTGTTCTAATGGTAGTTTTTGAGAGGAAAGCCACAGGAACGTTTGCTTCTCAGTGAATCAATGCCTGATGAAGAAATGTCATCTGAGAGCAAGAGCATTAAAGTGAGGGACGTCTTCATTACAGTGGCAGCAAGAGTGGCTCGAATTCTGTTCTTGGGGCCTTGTGGCCCTGGGAGGGCCCAGCCCAGAGAATTGTGACATGTGAGTTGTGGGAGTTCATACATTCAAACCAGCATTCCATGGCTTCTAACCTAGTGTATTTTACAGACGTAAGCAGGGTAGATGGTGTTTATTTGCCTAGGGTGAGTACCAGCTGGCCTACAGTGACATGGATTAGTTTAGCCTTAAGAACTTATCACTGCCCCTCCTTAAGTTCAAGCAGGGTTTCTTTCTTTCTGCAGACTATGCAGAAATCTGATACACCCAGCGTTATCTGCTAATATTATGCCTACCTGAGTATGGGATGATTATATTAATGCTCCAAGCTTAATTCATATGTAACGTGGTGTGACTGAATTAATAACTTTGATATATTCTGGAGCAGGTTTTGCTGTGCAGGCTTATGCTGGTGTAATACTGAAGATACACAGAGGAATGTGCCAGGAGTCAGGCACAGGTGGGTGGCATTGCTCGTGTAGGAATTGAGACCAAGCAAGAGCTCTGTCCAGCAAATGAGCAAAGCTAACCTAATAGCAAGAAGAATTAATTCATTTCCTTGAAAGCATCTGCTGGTCAAGCTGGCATAAAGCTTCCGAAAGCTGCCTGTCTCTGAGGACCCTACTCAGGAGAGCAGAAGCAGTAATACCATACCGCTGAAGGAATACCTCACAGACATTCAGGGATGTAATTAATACCGGTTTTTTCTCTTGTATCTGAGGACAGGAGTTAGGCCCATTGTATCATGTTAATTTTTTGGCTCTGTTTTGCAAAGCCTGTGGACATTCACTGCGTGCTGGGGGTCTGTAGTGGCTTGCTTTATAACTTTTGGTTCATTTCCAAAGCATTAATTTCAGTGAATTTGCAGAATTAACTAGAAGCATTATCATAACTTTGAGATGTAATCTGTAGGCCATAGTACAAGAAGGAGCAGGGCTTTGAACAAGTTTTGATTGTAAATTTTGCAAATGGCTTAGTATGACATTTTAAGAACATTTCTAAGCAGTTGAATGTAATAGGGAATATTTACAAAGAAAGGAGATAGAGCAACGATCATTTTTACTCTACAGCTAGTTTGCTGTCCTTTCCAGTAAACCACAAGGTTCATTAGTGCTCAGTACTGTTTCGTTTACAATAACCGTTTTTAACGTGATTTTCATGACAAAATGTAATTAGTGAAACCTTTTATTCAATTTTTCCCTTTCTTTGCTTTTTTTAAGGAGAGGTTTCTCCTTATATAGTATATATACTTTCTTACAGAGCTTTCTTACCTATTTTTATATAAGATGATTTAACAACGTAAAATTAAATGCTCTATGAGCAAGCTATATCACTGTTACACAATCGAAAGTGCTAATATAATGACTAAGGGCCTGAACCTACTGCCTTTTACTTGGGTCCTGGTTTAACCACACAGCTTTCGTGTTGTGTAGTACCTTTCCCTGTAAGCAGCACTATCTGTTTCTCCTAGATGGCTCAGGGAAAGGCACTATTCACATGAATCACAGTGGTAAAACTGAGCCTCCTTTCTGTTCTTAGTGGGACGTCTGTCATGAGTAACGGCTGCTGGCTCTGTCCCAAAAGTATAGTTATAGATTATAGTTCCCTTGATCTTCAGTAATTTTGAACTTGTTTTCTGGTGACTATAAGCTAATAACTAATCTTAGTGAATACAAATACTGATTCGTGCTGTTATCAGCAAGATTATTAAAATGTGTTTCACATTTTAATTCATTCTTTCATTGGATTATAAGGAATAGGATTTGTGAAGCATTGTAATTGCATAGAGATAGCACACATTCACCGCATTTTTTAAAAGTATGAAATATACAGTATGTAGCATTTTCTTGCATACTTTTATACCGCCTGTATGCCACCGATACACTCGGTGCCTTCTTTCTTTTGTATAAAAGTAACACATAGAGAAACTAAAGCTATGATGTGTAAGCAACATCACTGCAACTGAAGAAATGTCTTAACCCGATTATTCCTACTACAGGAGGTTTGAAATGGCAGTTCAGTTTAACACAGTGCATTTATCTGAAGTTTTTCCCTTTCTTTCTTCACCTCCATTTCCAAGAAACCTCGTCATGCGACTGTTTATTCTTAATTGATTCCTATGTCTGATGTAACTCACGTGGTGTTAACCAAAGAACGGAGTCTGTTCCTAATTCTTTGGGCAAATAATGTTTGGACTTGCTATTACTTAAGGACTGATGTTGATCTAATGTCTGTCTTTGAACAAATATAAAATAGGCTTCTGTAAATGTGACTCAGCTGAGAATTCAAGACACCTTTTTTTTTCTCACTGGTTGTGCATTATTGTATCAGCAGCAAAGTGTTTGAGTTGTATTTCTTTGTGCATTTTAATCAAAATCTCATCACAAACAAAAATGTTAGTGGGTGTTGTCAAATAAGCTTGTTTACCCATTTTTTACCTATATCTGAAGTGTGCGACTGAGAACAGATTTGTCTTTTGTGTGTCTGACACCTTGATACTATATAATAACTGCTGAGTGTATGCTGGTCTTACAGAAACAGACTCATGCTGTGTTGTATGTACATTTCCTACTGGTGTCCCTTCATGGTATAATTTCTGTAATTATAACACAGTTTTCAACTACTATTTCCACTTGAAATTCCTTAAATTTCAGTGCATGTATAGCCTTAAACATTTGAGACACCAAGCACAGTTTTAATGGGAATAGATTATATTTGCAAGTCCTGTTTGCCACAGAAGTCAGAGAATTATTTTTATGTGTCAGTCAAAGATTGTAGAAAATGGGTATATTACAGTCACGTTCTCAACCATGCTCCTAACTGTATGCATTTAAAAAAAAAAAAGCATTTTTTGCTAAATTTTGTAGAGGATAAATATCAGTTCTTATTTCTTTTCTTGAATTTGCTTATTTTGTTTTCATACTTTCATTTCTGCATGGAACCTTCAAGCCCATAACTAATGTCCATGACTGAATTTACCCCTATTTTCAGAATTCCTTGAGCTACTTCTCTTGTCTGCTGTGTTTTAAAGTTGAATAAGCAGTAATTAAAATTTTCTAAAATGGTTTGGTTTAGGTTTTTGGTGTGGGTATTTTTTTTTTTACATTTTGACAGTAACATAATTAGAGCAAATGACTGTTTGCAACTGTTTATACAGCTTATTGAAGTCTTAGGACTTTATTTGAAACTGTCAGTATAATCCAAATGAAGACATATATTTCATGGCGTTGTGGTCCACAGCAGGTGAAAATGGGAGTTCTGGTGATGAGTGTGCAGATCAGGTGTCAGATTGTAAATCCCCTGAGGAATTTATAATTAAGTGTCACATTGTATCTATGGTATCTCCAGTTGTGTGTTGTCAGATTCTCGTTGTCTTGTTTTCTTTATTATTATCTGGCAAAAAAACTACTTTTATCATTTTTGTGCTATTGTATATTAATCTTGAGGGTTTCCAGTGTGCAAGATTAATGTTGTCAGTTCTTCTTTTGTAAAAAAAAAAAAGCTGGACTTTGAGCATACGCATTCTAGTGCTATTCTGATTTTGAGGAGAGGCAGAATGCCACCACTTGGTTTTGGTTGTATTTATCTGTACAGCACAGGTAACTTTAATCCCATGTTAGTTCAATTAAAACATGCTATAGTATATTTTCACACCTGTCACAACATTAAAATAGTCATTTTGCATAGCTGAAGCTTTGCAGCTGTGGATTTGTGTTTTGTTTGCACTTTCTATTTGTATTAATTACTCCGCAAAATGTATTTTTGTCAGTTTGAGGACTGGAACAGGTATCCTTTGGTTATTTCAAAGTATTTTCTCAATGTGGAATTAGTTTTTTGCATGTGAACTTATTTGCTGGAAAGTATTTGAAAAAAAAGGAAAAATCACTTTTAAAACTGTTTGTTGTCACTTTCCTTTGGAATTCATTAAATGGTAAACAAATGTACTAGACTTCACTATTCAGAAGACAATAGTGCTTGGTCAACCATTTGAACTGCTGCCTGTGGGAGAGAAGAAAAACTTCTTAAATTTTGGCAAGTGCACTAATCCTAGCCCTTACAGACGTTTTGATTCCATTTTCAAAGTTCTTATTTCCACAATTCCTTTTCTGTTCCTCACAGTCTTTGCTGATGTCTTGAATCTTCTACTTAGAGAATTTTAAATCAACCAGTGTGACAACGTTCTGACAAATACGATGTGTATACTGGCAAATAAAGACACACTCAGGTGATCATTCTGTTCGACTTTATACAGTTTTCTTCTGGGGTCATCTGTGATTCTCTCTGCTTCTTTATCTCACAAATATTTCTCAGAAGAGATCTCATCTAGCATATTTATGCTCAACTTCCACTTTCTAAGGAATAAGTAGGCTGAAATAATTGAGGTTTGATTTAAACATGAAAGAACACTTTCCCTAAGTAACAATTACAATTTTATGGTGACCCAGCTTAGATCTTCTGTATTATCCTCTAATGATTTTTGTGATACATATTAGAAAGAAGCTTTCTGGGCTCTCATGGCAGCTCTGCTTTAGGATGTGCCTGCATATGTGTACTTTTAAATCCATATTGGCATACATGAAAAAAAAATTCTTACAAAAACTTTTTTCCTATCCTAAAGGGAGGGAGACTTAGTTATAAAAAGTTTCTATCATTTCTTCCCATTTCCGCAGATGAAAGGAGCATAGGCCAGTGACTACCAGATGCAAGTGGAGAGAGGGGTGCATTTCTTTGCTGTATGATCCTGTGATCTGGACCATCCTCGTCATCTGTGCCAGATAAGATAGTATGCTACTTATGCTATTAAGGCTGGCGTTTTCAAAAGGCTATACACTCAAAAATAACTTGTCATTCCATATGGAGGCTCATACCTATTCGGTACTTGAGAAACTTCGAGAGGAGCGCACTTACGTTGTGTCCGTATTTTTTAGATGTCACAAGATGTTTGGTATACTTGTCTGTCAGGGAAAAAAAAAAAAAAAAACCCACAAATGTTTTTCTCCAGTTTATAGGAGATCTATTGAAAGATGATAATATGAATTATTAGGACCTGTTGGAGTGAGTCCGAAGGAGGGCCACGAAGATGATGAGGGAACGGGAACACCTCTCCTATGAAGACAGGCTGCGAGAGTTGGGGCTGCTCAGCCTGGAGAAGAGAAGGCTCCGGGTAGACCTTATAGCGGCCTTCCAGGACTTAAAGGAAACCTACGGGAGAGAAGGGGGGGACTCTTTATCAGGGAGTGTAGCAACAGGACAACGAGTAATGCTTTCACATTGAAAGAGGGTAGATTTAAATTAGGTATTAGGAAGAAATTTTTTTGGGGGGGGATGGTGAGGCACCGGAACAGGTTGCTCAGGGAAGCTGTGGATGCCGCATCCCTGGAAGTTTTCGAGGCCAGGCTGGAAGGGGCTTTGAGCAACCTGGGCTAGTGGAAAGTGTCCCTTCCCATGGCAGGGGGGTTGAAACTGGATTGTCTTTAAAGTCCCTTCCAACCCAAACTTAAAAGGTGAGGTTTTATGAAGCTGTGAAAACATGGCAGAGTAAGTGAAATAGACGTGTTATCTGTATGATGATGGTTGTTCACTGTTTATGAACAGCCATTTTCTATTCAGAGATCACAGGAAAAAAAAGAGTTAATATACCTGTAAATCAAATTCAGCTTTCAGCTGCATGTGTGGCACCTTTCAGTCAAGTTTCCTGCATGTAGCTGAGCCGAATTATGTGTCATGCTCATAGTTGTTAAATGCTTTGTTGTGCAACAGTAATTGCTTCAGGTAGAACCAAGTTACATAACTTCTATGCAGATACAACTTCACCTGTCAGAAGGGTTTTTTTTCTGAATAATTGTCTTCATGTAAGAATTTCCACATTAGATAGTATTTAAAATTGTTTTGAAGTCACTAGTTACTTGTTTCCAAAAACTCCTGTGGGCCAAGTCTATTTAGCATTTTTCCTGCTGAAATTTGTAGCCTGCATTTTCTTCCCCTAGAAAGAAATTTTTGTTTTTACAGTCCAGCAGTGCAGTTCTAATTTAGTATTCAATTCATATTAGACATTTCATTCTACTCGTAAATTACTCTACTTACCCAAAATTAATGAGATCATTACTAAGGCATTTTGTTACCTGCTAATCATTTTAAGTAGCTATATTTCAGCATAGGGATTCTAAAAAACTATTTTGCTGTTTTAACAGCATTAAGTATAGTAAGGATAGAAGGAAGCAAAAAATGCAGAAATCAAATAAACTCTCATCGAGTAAGATCATGCAACAAACCAGATGGGCTTTAGATAAATGATTTATTATTAAACTCAAAACCTAATAGGTTTGTGTGTTCTGAGTGTAGTTTACACTGGTTTGTTTTCCACTTAATTAGAAGCCTTACATTTCGTCTTATTAATAATGAAAATTGTCTTGTCAAATTCTGTAAGATCATGTTGAACTAATATGTATATTTTAGAGGCAGAATAAAAATCTCTCCTTATAGTCTTTCATATTATTTCATTACATTACGCAAAAATTACATTATGCTTTTAATTTTGCCAGTGTGAAGTCAGAAAACTTTGTCTTTCATTCCTGGTTGAGAAGGTCCTGGTTGTAAGAACTGCGATGAAGATAGTTCAGTCTCTGTAGTCCACTGTTTACAATTAATGATAAACTGTAAACAGAAATTGAGAATGCCAGGCCAACTCAGCTTTATAAATATAATGTGTAAGAGTAAAAAAGAATAATAGTCAGTCACTAATCAAAGCTTAAGTTATATCCTCTTGTATCAGTTCTTGTTTTGGTGGTTCAACAGTTCAGAACGGGAGCAGGGTTATACACACTGGAGATCGGATTTGTACCCCATTTGTTTATTAGAGTAAGTACACATTTTCCATTATATCCATAGCATTTTTATCAGCCTGTGCAGAGACCTGAAGTACCTATAAACTGTCAGTCATACAAGCCTTTGCTAATTAATGTCTTCACCAGGAAGTGTCTGGCATTCTTAGGAAATCAGGGAGAGAGATCATTCGTATTTTTTTATTTCTTGAAAAAAGGCAGGAAAAAGAAAACGCATTTAATGAGCTATTTTAAAAAGCTCCACATCAGTCAACTAGGCTCGAGGTCGTGAAAATGTAGCTTTTATCTAAGCCTCAGTGGCAAATCATCGCACAAGCTTGTTGCAGTTTTCTGAGGCAGTATAAAATGCTTCAGAGCACACAAGCCAGGCCAAGAGGCTAAGTAACAGCATTAACCATTCTGCCTCTGCCATCTGTTATGCATACGGCCAAGCCGACAGTTGAGATGAAGTGGTTTTGTATGTTTCATTTTCCCAGACACATGGGTTTTTAACCAAACTTCTTCAGAGAAGACTTGCCAGCAAATGCAAACTACTGCCGTGGGCAGCACGGGTATGTATTGTAAAGTAGTAGCGCTGGTTAGGAAGTGACATTCGGGCTGTTTGCAGACTCCTGAGTGTACTCGTTAATAAAACAGGGCGAGGGTGAGGTGGTATTTATTGGTCTTAAGCATGCGAGTGGGAACTCGGAATACCCTTTATTTCCACATTTAATGCAGACTGGCTTTTTAACCTTAGCTGATTTACCCTTATTGCCAAAATTCCTATTTTGTTTGACGTCCTCGATATATCCAGGCACTAAGTGACCTGTCACACTATTAAAGTCATCAGTAAAACTGATGCATGGCTTTTCTTCTGTTGAGAGATAGTGGGAAATACTCTTTCTAAATGATATAGAAATTGCTGCATGTGGTGTTATATTCAGAAGAATGCTTTTCTGCTTATGCTTAAACATGCCGAATATGTATGCTGACTACCTTAGTTATGCAGTCTTTTTGTGATTCTTGCTATCAACAACAGTCACCGAAGGATCAGGATAAAGCCTAAGAAGATTTTTAAAAAGTTTTCAGTGGGATCAGCTCCTTAATGTGACTGAATTAGAGCCTGAATGAGTGCCCGTGCCAGCGCAAGAGGGGGAGTGGAAGTGCACAGCTGGAGCTGAGCTGTCCTTTCCCTGGCAATCCATGCTTAGCTCAGCTAAGTCCTATGCTGAAACCACTACCTGAGAAAACTATTCTGAATGTGAAGGCAGTTTTACATTGCTGACTTGAGGAATCCATCCAACCACTTCTCGTCTTATTTTTTAATAATTGTTGGAAGTGAAATCCATAGGGGCAGGCAGAAATGAATCCAAATACTTTCAAAACACCATACAGAGTCATTTTGATGGAACAGAAATTGCCACTTGGTGCTGGCATAATGCATCCTTTGAAAAAAAAATAAATTAGAAAATATATAGCAATGTCATAATTTAAAATACTATGCTTTTAATACAGTTGATCTTATTTTGAGGATTCTCCTAAACCTCCAGCTCAGTCCTTCTTGGTTTTTCCCTTCTTCCACCCTCAGAACACTTGTCCCACAGCAGGACCTGCTTTAGGGCCATAGGTTGCTCTTGTTACACGACACAAGAATTGCTGCAAAAGAGTTGCCACCATCAGTGCTTGAACCCCAGGGAGCCCTTTGAGTGGAAGGGTGATGGTGCGTGATCAGTGCGGGAGCACCAGCACCACCAGGAAGCCGAGAGAGAGCGATTGCTGAAGGTAATTTGAAAGCAAGTGTTTTCAGACAATCTGTAAAAATCCAAGGGTGCTGGTAGCCAAGCCACCGCACATCTCGCTCCTTCACGTCCTTCTTGACTTTTCTGTGGAATGGCATGATCCTCTCTTAGGCAAGCATTTCACTGCCAGAAATATTTCAAGGGATTGTTCTCCAAGTGCATATCCCACCATCTCTAATTATGCGTAACAATTCACTGAAACCTTCCTCAAAAGGTAGACATGCAGCATAAGATTTATTACATCAAGAGCCTGAAACACCAAATGCACTTAAACTGTTCGTTGTCGTTCTGGGCAATCACAATTAAGCATCCCCAGTAAATGCTGCAGTCAAAAGAACAAAAGCTGTAAAATGATTCAATAAATTTATAGTCCACGTAACCACTGGATGGCAAGCATGTCTGCCTTGTACAAAAAGTAGAAATTTTGCAGTTTGTGTGAGAGGTGGATCTGAAAATATGTTAACACGTCACGGCACTCTGCAGTGAGATCTTCAGCCTTTGCTTGTATCCACTAACTCTATTTGTCAGCGGATTTCTCGGCAAGTTACTGCACGTGATCTTCCCTGGTTTCTTTTCTGGATACAATATGGATCTATTAAATACTTTAATGTTTCCTTCTGCGAGTGGATATTGAAACATCTATCAAATACTAATTGCATTACATGGTCCTCTGTCAGGTGAGTGCATTGATATACCTAACCTAACCCTGAAATGAGCCAGTTTGAAGATGAAGCCTAGAAAGCTCTTAGCAGTTCAAGCCACTGCTGCTCAGTGGTTTAAGGGAGGAGACAAATACATCAATCCTAATTTAATGGGAGAATTTTCAGGTAGACAGTAATTGACTTGGAATTTGGCCAAAGCCTTGAGGTTAAAGAACCTACTCTTATGAAATGTCTTAGAATATCCTTAATGAATGCAAATAATTGAGATCAGAGTTTCTTCTCTTCTTCAAGGGAAGAAATACTATGCTGGCAGTAATCAGGCTGGGGCATTGAAACAAATAGGCCACTTTCTGAAACACCAGAACCGTTTTCTCATCAACGAAGATCTCAGTGTGTTGACCTGTAGGAGGAGTAGCTGGCTCATGTATTTTAGTAATAACCCTTATACCACTACTGAGAAGTAGCCACTAAGAAAACAAATAAATCCTGAACTAATTTGAATTGAACTACATTGGATTCAACTAAGCTTGGTTTTGTTTGTGGGATTTTTTTTTTCCTTTTTTTGTCTCAGAAGTCATGCTGATTTACAGAGTAATTTCAAACAAGTTTATTAAGCTCTTCAAGTAGACTGGACAAGAGGAAGGTTGTCCAGACTAGCCACTTTCCATAGGTAGCTATTTCCATATCCACCAGGTCTTTTGGATTTCAGATATATTTATTTCTGAATATAGCTAGTGGTTGGAAAAAAAGGAAGCATGACCAAAAGAGTCCTCTACAGCATAAAAATGAAGGAAAGTTGATGCTTTACAGATGCTAGAATTGTTTGCCTTTGAAGCTCTCCAGGTGAAAAGAATTGTGTCAGCCTGCTGAACCACAAAATGTAAGTTACTGTATATACAGAGGGAATTATATTTTGTTATTTTAAACCACTTTTAATGCCTGATACTTTGTCAGCTGCAGTAGAAGTCGCTTTAAAAGCAACAGCCTCTAAAATGCATATGAAGGTATTTACTCGAGAGATTAAAAAAATGCACAAGTCAAACTTTATGTGAGTGCTTAAATCTTTCAATATGAAATGTGAAACACTGATGCATTATGGTGCCTCTCACCAGGACAGCCCCAGAGCAGCAACAGCAGGTAACTAGCTTGGTCGCTTTCATTGATGCAAATGAGAAAAGAGCAAATCTGTTCATTTATATACTTTTAATGCTATCTGCTAACATTAGATTCTTGCTGAACTAGCGGAGATAGTACCTTATTTGTTCCTTCTTTAACTATGCGTTTACTTTTGGTTTTAACCTCATAATTGGTGTATAGTTCCTAGAACACAGACACAGACAAATCTGACGTACCACGTATCATTGCATACTCTGGAATTATTAAAGGCCTTAATGTTTACACCTGTGTGTGGAATTCCTAAAGTGATACCTGCTGGATCAACCCCAGCCTAACCAGTACCCTGCTGTGGAGTGTGAACCCCAATTCTGAAAAGAAGGATTTGAGGGTGTTGATAGACAAGAAGCTCAACATGAGCCAGCAGTGCGTTCATGCAGCCCAGGAGGCCAACCACATCCTGGGATGTATCAGGAGAAGCGTAGCCAGCAGGTCAAGAGAGGTGATTCTCCCCATTTACTCTGCTCTTGTGAGACCCCACCTCGAACACTGCGTCCAGTTCTGGTGCCCCCGCCATAAGAGGAACATAGAACTGTTGGAGCACGTTCAGAGGAGGGCCACAAAGATGATCCAGGGGTTGGAGCACCTTTGCTACAAGGACAGGCTGCAAGAGCTGGGATTGTTCAGTCTTGAAAAGAGAAGACTCCGGGGAGACATAATATCTGCCTTCCAATACCTGAAGGGATCCTACAGGAAGGCTGGGGAGGGACTTTATACAAGAGCGTCCACTGACAGGACAAGGAGAAATGAGTTTAAGTTGAAGGAGAATAGATTTAGATTAGATCTGAGGAAGAAATTCTTCAGTACGAGGGTGATAAAACTTTGGAATAAATTGCCTAGAGAAGTTGTGGCTGCCCCCTCCCTGGAGGTGTTCAAGGCCAGGTTGGACAGAGCCTTGAGCAGCCTGATCTAGTTGAGAGGCGTCCCTGCCCATGACAGGGCGGTTGGATTAGATGATCTCTAAGGTCCCTTCCAGCCTAGGCCATTCTATGAATTCTAAAATCTACATTCAAATGTATATGTTTAACTCTGAGGTTTTATTAAAGTGATTACTTCCTGTGTAGAAGTATACTTTGAAACGCAATATATGTTCTGTATTACCCAGAGAAGATTTCAGGAGGCAAAATCAACTATACTTAAAAACATACACAGTATGTAAACTGAGTAAGAAACTATTTTTAGTGCTTTGCCTGAGATTCTCTGCATTCCCCTAATGCTTTCCTCTCCAGCCTCTGTACTTAGAAACAAATAGAGAGCAAAACCTGGGCAAGTGGTTAATTCTTTCAAGATGACATGTACTTGGAATCCAACTAAATAATATTCTTGCTTTTATATTTGATTTTTGGTTTGGATTATTCAAGGATATTTATCCTTCTCTCTTGGAATAATTTTGCCTTTGGAATAATTTCAGACAACAAACACAGTCTACGGTTTAGCTTACTGTGACCCACTCTGACTCCCAGAATAATCTCTCCTACCAATTTATTTCTCATTTGTTGGCTATGCTCTGCTGTTTTTTAACTCCTTTTGTGCCCCTCAGATTAGGAATTGCTGCCAAGATATTTTTCTTGAGGACCTTTTATTTCTGATTTACTGTGCTCTTCTAAGTAAAGAAATTGCTCTCATTGCTGTAAAGTAGTAGGAAGCTGCTAATGCTTTCTGAGAGCAGAACCACACACGGGAGGCTCATATAATTTACTTTGTAATTGAATGGTACATTTCTCAGCATCCAGATTTTTAGCTGTTGGGATTTCTTTTTTAAGATGATATATCCTTCAGGGGTTGCCACGTGCTCCTGCGAAAGACAACTGGGGTGTATTTCCCTAGCTGATAAAAATAAATTGCTCGAGCAGACTATCACCAGTGAATCGCCCTTCCAGTTCTGTGTAATCCTCCGGTAACCTTGCGCAAACTTCTCCCAGGCTGTAACAGAAACTTGGCACCTTGCTCCTGGCTGTCCTCAAGTTGGGCTGGTGCCTCTCGGAGCTGTACCCTGCGACGTTGCTGCGAGCTTGTTTTTGTCTTTGGACTGATGGGATCTTTCTTCTCAGGGCCAGGTTTTGCCAGCTTTATTCAGACTGAGCAGTCCCACTGCGCTCAGTGAAACTATTCATGGAGTGAGGTGAACTTGAGGAACTGTTCAATGGGAGCTGGGCTGGCACCGTCAGGTCCTTGGAAGTGGGGCGAGAAAAGTGTTTTCCTCCTTTTGTGAAAAGCAGGGAGCATGTGTAACTGAGAAGGAACTGGTGAACAGGAACGCGTTGGGCAGAAGTAGACGTGGGAAGGAAGTGAATCTTTAAATCAGTATCATGGAACAGCCACTAAGCTGGAGCTAAAAAATACTTCAGAGGTTTTCAACATGAGACATATATTTTATTTTAGGGTTCGTATTGCAATTTCACTGCAATGACAAAAAGGAATCAGTTGAATAATTGAACTGAAGCTGATCATTATTCAGGTTTCTTGGTGATTTGATGGATGAACTGAGAGTAAAGTTAAAAAATCTCTCTCCTCTTAGCAAAAAAAAAAGGTTACTGTTTAGCTCCAGAGTGCATGCTTAAGAAGGACTGGATATACAGTGTCCTTGCTATTGCTTCTGGTGAAACGAAGGTCAAAGTGGATATGAACACTGGAGTGAGTATCAATATACTGTACACAACATGGAAATACAAAGGAATACACAAGCACTTCCCCATATCTTCCTCTTTCTGTATTTTGAAATGTGGGGAATTAGTGTATTCCAAGAGTATTGCTGCACAGGTTTGTTTAAACTAAAGCAATTGCTTGCCCCCAGACATTACTCATAGCAGTCAGAAAACTTCGTAGGACTTGGCTTGGGCATCTCCCCAGGCCCTGGAGCTTAGATGTAGTCCAGCACACGCCATATGGATAAACAAGTGGGTTAACACAGCTGTGCAGTAGCTACATGGAGGTTTTGAAGCAGGCAAGCAGAAACAGCTTTGGGTAATTGCCATTGCACCAGATCCTGCTCTTAAAATGCCGTCCCTCCCACACATCAACATTGTCTTCCTCTCTGGATGTTAGAGACTACCCAGGTCTGCAACGGGGGAAAATAAATCCTCTTCATCAGTGCTGGGCGCAGCAGTTGGTTATCTGCCCTACTTCTGCCTGAAGCTGCCTCTTTGTCGGAGAGGGGGCAATTTCCTACAGGCAGCTGGGCTGCCCTGGCTGGAACACACCCGTGTTCTCCCTTTCTCCACACCCGTATCTGCTCCTTCAGCCAGGAACACGCAAAGGAGACTCTGCCAGGACACGTGGTCCTTCTTGGTCCCTGGGAACGTCATCCGCGTTGGATTGCGCTACCCTTATAAACAGTCCCTTCTCGTGGCAGTTAAAAGTACTCCTGAAAAATGAAGTGCTGATGAAGACCAGCTTCTAGTGCTAGAGGAAGAAGCACTTGTGTGGATCAGAGAGCTGTGAGTCCCAGCCTTGATGAGGACACGTGCCTCAAAACAGTTCTCTAAATCAAAATTAGTTCTCTGAATGACTTCAAGATTTTTAAGCTACTGTTCAAGTAAAAGGAATAATCACTTTCTGTAGCACCAGCTAAATAATTGCATGCAGATCTTAGCAGAATATTATCGGTCCAAGGATAAGGGAAATCTGCATCTCTGCTTTTGCAATAACAAACTGTGCAGAGAAGTGCTTTTCTTATAAATGCCTGTGATCTGCTTATATTAACTCTCTCATTACCTCACCTGCTTTGGTCACCTCAGTTTTGTCTGTACAAGATTTCTTTTTTTTTCTGCTTACTTTCCTTGGTTGCACAATTATTTTATATGATATAGGTATCTTATGTTACTTTTCCCTGCTTCTAAGAGATTACTTTTTCTTTAGTTATTAAATCAATAAGTTGGACTTAAAATGAAAACTGAAAATGTTTTATTTTTTAAAAAAATTAGTCTCTTGGGGTTTGGACCACAAACTGAAACATAAATAAAACCTTTTAAATTTTGATAAAACTGGTAATTTTTTTTTTTTTGCTTGCTTTTATAGATCATAAATGCTGAACTCTGAAAACACAGATGAGGAGTCAGAGAAATGAATGAACAAAGTTATTTAGTAAGAGTCAATCTGAATGCTATCAGTCTCAGAAAAAAGAAATCCAGTCAAATATGTTCTGCACCAAAATAAGATATTTTCTCCTAATGCTGTAGTTTGTGATGCTACCCCAGAAAGCCTGTCTTTAGGGAGATGTCCTCAGAGCACAGAGCTGAGTGACTAATCCATTCCTGCCAAAAGTGTCTCTTACCAATTACAGGTCATTTGTGCTGCCCAGTTGCCCCTTGAGCATAAAAACTGGATACTCAATAGCACTGGTATCACAATTTTATAATCTTTTCTTTATTTAGTAATTTCTCTTTTTAAATTTATTTTATGTGCGCTGCAAATATTTATTATGAAAAGAAAGCATTTTAAATTCTGGTTTTAAATCCCACTCAACAATGGGCTCCCTCCCATCTCTTCCCAGCTCCTCACCGCAGACATCCCTTGTGGTTGTGGCTGGGAGACCTTCAATCCTGTAACTGAACTCATTCTTCCAAACTTTTGTAAAACATATGAGAGTGATTCCCACTACGTCTCCCTAGGAAGGTGCTTCCTGCGGGTGCCTGCACGCAGACAGTGGGGCAGTGCTACTTCTCCCTGGTCTGTGCCGAGCAGTGAGGGGGAGAAGCGGCAGCACGGGTGGGATCAGATCCCAGCTGGGTTTGAGTGGCTGCTGCTGCTCTGGCTGGAAAACAGAAAAAGCTGAGCAGCACAAGAGGCTGGGAAAGGGTGTAGGCCAGTTGATTACTGTGATTTTTGACTTGTGGATAACTACATGTTTTCTATTATGTGCTGGCATAATGAATTTATTCCTAGTGATAGGTCATGTCTTCTTTATGAAGTCTGGGGATTACAGGATGAAAAGCCTGGGGAGTAACGAGACTGCTACCTTTTGCCTTTCTTCTCAGTGAGGGTGACAGAACACTGGCACAGGCTGCCCAGGGAGGTTGTGGAGTCTCCTTCTCTGGAGACATTCAAGACCCGCCTGGACACGTTCCTATGTAGCAGTATCTAGGCGTTCCTGCTATGGCAGGGGGATTGGACTTGATGATCTTTCGAGGTTCCTTCCAATCCCTGACATTTTGTGATTCTGTGTGATTCCCTCTTTCTAGTCTTGTTCTTGTTTCTCCCCCTCTTTGGCTTGGTATTCATCCCTCTGCTTCTCCTTCCCTGCAGCAGCCACCACTTCCCAGCTGATCCCTTCTTTGTGTCACCAAGACCAGCCGTGCGATTGCGAGTATTAAAATTCACCCATTAATACCGCAAGGAGATGGGGTCCGAGTTGCTTCTACCTCCCAGCTCGCTGTGCCACCTTGCCAGCCTATTCGGGAAGATGCCACCACATTGGTTTATCCTGGTTTTCTTCCCAGCCCTGACAGCTGGTTATAACTGGTTGAGCGATGGCTGGAGTTCAGCACAATTCAGATGGCTCAGACGGTCTGTATAAACATCGTTGCTACTTAGAGGTCCTGTTGGGAGAAGTGTCTGTTGGGCACTTAGTGAATTACAGGCTTTAGAAACTACCTGGCAACACTGGAGACCTTGAACCAGACGCAAAACTTCCACTAATGCAACCTTTAGTGTCTTAAGTAGGTACTTGGCTGCCAGTCGGTTTTAGGCACCCTGTAAAAAGACTTTCTGAAAAAAAAACAACTGACTCTGGACCAGCATCCCCGTTTGTTTCATCTCGCTTTGGAGTGGTTAAATAGGAGTTTGCAAAGGAAATGAAAAAGGAGACCAGCTTCTTTCATTTAAAAAGCTTGTCTAAGTAGAACCAAGCGACAAAGGAATTCAGTGTAAGGTTTGCAATTTTTGTCACTCTTGTCTAACCAGATTTACATCGCCGAAAACAAAACAAACAAACAAACCCCCCAAACCAGCATGAGAGAGCAGGAGCATTTTAGAATGTGTGCATTACAAGTGATACAGAATATGCATTTATGATTCAAAATTTTAAACAGCTGAGAAATAAATATGCAAAGTAGATTGTTCCGTTTGCAGATGGTAATCCTGCCACACTGATTTCGCTCAGCTGTCTGATTTTTCAGTGTCTGCATTCCCAGTTCCCAGGGTTCCTGATTAAGAAATAAAATATGAGTCACGGTGCACGGTTACCTTCTGCACATCTGCAAGGGTAACTCGGTGACTGAAAACAAATTGTTAGAGGCTGATCTTGCCCTGCTGAATTCAACGCAATATCAGCAGATTGGGGGGGGGGGAAAAAAAAAATCCCTTTCTTGCCCTGCCCCTCATTTTCACAGCTGCAGGATAAAGGCTCCTGCCAGCTCTTGTAGATTGGCTCGTAGTAAATGGGCTGCCCAGCCCAGCTCTCCCGAGGGTCTCTGCAGGCGAGGATGGCCGGCAGGCAGCACGCTTCGCGGCAAGGTGAGGTGCATCCCTTTCCCTCCCTCTCTCGAGGATGACTCAGTCAGTTATTAAAGATTTCCAGCTAAAAATGGCATCAGAAGCGGTGCCCCGGAGGGAAGAGGGGAAGACGTGAGAAATGGGTTCTGCTCCACTCTCCGCTTCCTAACGTACACACACATGCGCACATGCGGGCGCAGAGCTGATGCGCGGCCCCTCTGGGAAAAGTTTATTTTGCAATAAGAGGGGTTAGTATTCTGCTAAAGGCTTTTGCAAAGACTGGATCCAATTTTCAGAGCCTGTTGCCAATATTTGTGAGTCATTTCCTTGGAATCCTACCTTTGGTGTTTATTTCCCTTAGAAGGAAACTTGTAAAAGAATAATAATGGCTCTCATTCGTGGTGGAAAGTAGCACACAGCAAAGTGGGAGACAACTCACTCATTGTTCCAAAACACTTTGTTTGTTTTGTTTACTTTCTTCAGCAGACAAAAAGTGAAGAAGGCAATATAATTACCCTCAGAAACCATCTAATTTACTGTGCCAGTGACATGCCTGCCTGCTGCACCAGAGTGAAAGTTAAGTGGGGAAGCAGTTTTAATTGGTACCTCTCTTAAAGCACAAGTGACAAGAACACTGCCTTGTGATTTGGGAAGTTTCCTTACGTAACAGGAGGGCTGTGCTTTTTGTCAGCCCTGCCTGACTGCTGGGACTCCTTTTTCTCTCTGACTTCATTCCCAGTAACAACATCTTGCACCTATTCAGTGTGAAAACCTGTTGGAAATGTTAACTAATCAGAAATACTGTCAGCTACAGTTTGCAGCAACAGGAGCACCTTTTACCCTCAGGATACTGAAATGTTTTGCAAACTAAACTCCCACTGAGCTGAGAGGATCCTGGATGGAGCTTGATATGTCTATGAGGGCCATGCAGCCACCAGCAGGGTGGAGGCAGAGAGCATATGAGACACTTTGGCTAAGAACACTGGAAAAAATATTTATGCTTACTGAAATAAATACCATGGGGCTTTATTGTTCTCCCAGAGCAGGCAGGCGAAGCAGCCTTCATGAGATGGCTGCAGTAAACTTAGTGTCACCTTTTCTTCTATCTGGCAGAACCCTGTGGCAAAAAAAGAAAACAAAGGAAAATTCGCTTACGTTTTCATATATTTGCATAAATTCTGGAGCAAACTCTGTTAGAACCGCCATTTAAGAGTTCATTACATACAGTTTAACAAGAGTACTGATAAGTGACACGTATCTACATAGAAATAAAAGAGAAAACCTCTTTTCTGGTGGTATAGAAACCTCCTCTAGTTCTGCTTCATAGAAAGCAGAAGCAGGAGAAAGCACAACTGTTAAGCATTCAAAAGAACATTTTCTTTTTATTTATTTTTCTCTAAAAAATGTTTCCTGAGAAAATCAGGGGACTCTGACAAACGGGGACACAGTAATTCCAAAAAAGTATTTCTGGTAGGAATTCAGCTAAAAAGTATGAAAAGCAAAAAAAATAAATTAGCATGTGGGAATTAGGAAAGTTAGAGAAATATTTTCTTGGAATTCTGTCTTGAGAAAGAGATGCTCGAGCATCTGGAGTTGTATAATCTAAATTAGGACAGAAGTTAAGCGAAGATACCTTTGAAACACTTTCATGGAAAGGCTGTATCCTGACACAGAAATCAATTTCTGATTTCAAGTTCGTTCCTTTACCACCGAACAGGAAGTCCAGCTCTAGAAAAAGAAGCAAGAAAAGAACGCAAAAAGAAAAAAAACCAACAGTGGATTCCTTGAAATTCCCTGAAGTCAGGGCCAAGAAATACAGGGAAAAACACTAGACTTGGCAGGTCTGTGGTTTGTCTATACCTCCAAAGGATGAAGAGCTGAATTGACCCTGTTGGCACACAGACCTGTTGTGCTACCAGTCTAGTTACTTCAGCCAGCCTTAACCCTTTCATTTCACTCTTCCACCACGCTTACATTAGATGGTGTTACACGTTTCTGATAGGAGGTGCAGCTGGAAGAACAGACAAGCATCATGACCCAGGGCCCGCACAGTCTCGCTCCCACCTGTCCTCATTCCCCTCTTCCTTCTGCCTCCTCCCTGTGGTCTCCAGCTTGTGCTTCAGCATCTCCCTCACCACAGACCACTCTGCACCAGCGCAACGGATACTGCAGTTCTTCTCAGCTATTTCATGCCGACAAGAGAAGGAGATCTCTCTGTCTGCTTCCAGCCCATGGCCTGTCACTTGGAAGTCAGATTTTCAGTTTACATCCAGCATGGCCAATTCTAGGTGCTTTTCCACTTCTTGCAGCCTTGCTGCTCACCTCACCTCCAGAGCCCTGAGCACAGGGATCATCTTTGACTCAGCTTTTATTTGCCATGACTGGGCTGCCCTAGTGTGCTGCAATTCAGCGTCCCCACTATTTCCACGGCTTGATTCATAAGGTTATCACAACTCCCTGAGAATCTCCCAGACAATAAACATTTTAGTCAGGGCCCTCATTATCTCCCATCTCTGTAAGTTCCTTCTCCTTGAACTTGTGCTGTATCAGCCAGTTTGATCTATGTAAACATAAGCTGCCAACATCCTTTTCCCTGTCCACAGCTGTGGTCAGAATCAATCCACCTCTCACCTTTCCTCCTTAGTTGCTTGCATCTAGTCTTTTATTTTTATGTTCTAGATCATCGCAGCACCACCGTAGCTGTCACCACTCCACCACTGTCTCTACTATATGGATCTTCGCCAGGACGTTGGCGTCCTCGTGCCTGTATCTGCTTCTCCCATGGGAGCTTTTAAGCCCTTTACTACAAGGCTCTTGCCCACAGGATGCCCTGCCTCCCTCAATTCGTATTACCAAACTTTGTTGCAGCAACCATAAAGAATAGATCGTTTTTTCATGAGGTTAGCCTGGAACTGTTTACAGGTGATGTAGTTGGGTTTTGCTGGTTTTAATGTATGTACACCAACCAGCCTGGGTATGTGATTGTGCCTTCTTCCTCTCTCCGGCTGCCGTTTGCTTTCTCAGCCTGGGGGTCTGCACAGCCTGCATGCAGTGCTCATGCAGTGGGGCTTCTGATTGCTTCTGCATTGTGAATTTTCTATAACGCCAGAAGGGTAACAGCTACTAAAACGATGGCAATTTTGTTTTCTAAGCACTGCAATCCAGATGTTAACAATGGTCTAGTACAGTTAAGAAATGCTTTTCTCTCCTCGAGTTTTGTTATGCAATGGAAACACTCCAGAATATATAATAAAGACTGAAGCTGCTGTAATCCTTGGGTACAAACCCGGGAGTTAAGAAAGCAATAGCCATCTTAAGTCTATTCCCCTCTCTTTATTGATCTTGCTGAGACCTGCAGCATTATTGTCACAGACATTTTATATTTAAGTTTGGGTTTTTAGAAGCATTCTGGAACTGTATAAAGAGCCCTTTTCACTGACATCACATCAGGCTTGTTATAATGTGAATGGCATCGTTACAGTTCTCTCATTAACATCATAATGGCTCTGGAGGAATAGTGAGTGAAAACCCCAGCAAATGGAGCACCGTAGCAATGTACGGTAGTCTTACTGTGTAAAACTGCATACGGAAAAAGTTTGACATTTTAACCTTCAGGCTGCTGTAGATGCCTCAGGGTGTCCTCGCACTGCATGCATTTGGCTGACAAAATGGAAAAATTGTGGTAGCCTAAGGATGGAGGGCTGGGTTCAATAAAAAAACTGCGCCTGGCTTCCATGCCACTGGAGCCCACACAAGGCTCCCAAATGGATTTTTCAAAATTGAATCCAGCCCTAAGTGTCAACCTTTTGCTGTAATTTTGTATAGTAAATGTATTGTATGCTCAAATGTACATCTTTCATCCTTTATTTCCAGTGGTGTTAATAGAAATGTAACAATGCATGCGCTGTTCTGCAAAGTCTCATTGAAACAAACAGGATTTTGGATGAAATCCCTTCATTGCATATGATAATGTAATATAAATGGGTCGGGCTTACGGCAGGAGGATGATGAGATCTGGTTCTATTTCTGGCTCTGACACTGATTTGCTGCGCAACTTCTGGCAAGATACTCGGGCGGATTTTGCCACCCTTAACGGGGAAAACCAGTAGGTTGACTCTTCAGGAGCAATGCCAGAGATTCTGTTTATGGAGCTAGGTCCAGTAGCACTTCTTCCAATAAAGACCACCTTGTACTCCAGGCTTTCAGATTTGCCGTGTCCAACTTTACCTTCGAGGAAGCTGAATTTTCCCATGTGCTGAGTACTCGCAGCTCCCTTCCCACTCATTTGCAGCAGCTGGAAATCAGTGCTCCTGAAAATCAAATGGGAACAAATAGCATGCCCAGAGTCACAAGCCCTTTTAAAAGCCTGCTCCTCAGCCTCTGTGTGCTGAAGCAATTCCTGCGCTCCAAAATGGGGCTTATTTTGTAGCTGAGTGCCACCTATACAACTTCTTCACACATGCTGAGAACTACAAGCTTGGTTTGAGGCTTTGGTTTTCTGTTCTTTGGGTTTGGGTGGTTGGTTGTGTTTCTTTTTTTTTCCCTTAGGGATGTTCTATTATTTATGCCTTGTTTTTATACAGTTTGGAAACATGGAGAATGTGCATGGACAGTAGCTGTTTATAGAAGTTAACTGGCCTGCTTCTATTAATTTTGCATGTTGTAAATAACAGAAGCAGTTCATTTACTTTACCAGCTGTCCAGAGAACTCAGTTTTTCAAGATAAATCAGCAGCACTGTGCAGAAGGCCTCCCTTCTTCCCTTCCTTCCTTCCCTCCCTCCCTTCTTGTGTGATGAAATACGGTTAAAAAAAAAAAAGCAGCACCGTCAAAATCTCCGATTCTCATAAAAAAATTCCACAAAGAGATACTGAATTCATTATGAGCAAAGAAATCCTGACTTTCCCAAAGCAGCAGCGAGTTTCTTCCAACCCTTATTCTCTAAGGACAAACACTGAGTGTTGACATCATGCCAACACAAGAAGATTGATGTCTCCCTGTGAGTGATTCCTCAGTGCAGATTAATGAGAAGAGTCCATGGGTGCTTTCTAATGATGGCGTAAGCTTTTCAGCTGGAAAATACAGGGCTTTTTAGCTGATTCTTGGGCTATTTTTTGGCCTCGCTCTTAGGTCAGCAGGCTGACCCACTTGTTGTTTTGACCTGTCTTTCTATGTGTCGGTACTCAGCTGGGAACAAAAGCTGTGGGGAATAAATAATATACATAGTGTGTGTCAGGGATAACTTCCAACAGGCCAGTCTAGCGGACTGCCATTCCCTGTGTTGTCGTTTCTTTGCCCAAGACAGGCAAGATGGCATTAACAGGCTACTGCAAAAAAATGGCCGAGGGCCATATGTGGTGCATGATCAGTAAACTGATTCTGGGGAAGAGGTTCAGGGACCCTTCAGTGTGCCTGCAGTGAGGTCTGGTGGCCTTTACTTAGGCAAAGGGCTCGGGGATTTCCCCCGACTTCCCCTTCACCTCCCATTTTTGGTGCCGGTGAGGAGCGCAGGGCAGACCCACGCACGCGTGCATCTAAGGAACAGAAAGTTAGCGTGTGCTGGAAGCCTGTTTCTTAATAAAGTAGCAGCCTTGTGCATTCTTCCAGGATTTAGGAAAACAACTGGCAGATGTGGATGATTTATTTTTCCTGCCTCTTCTGCTGTGGTTTATTTTTTCCTCTTGTTAGGGAGCGCTCGGCTGCTAACACAAACAATCGCTGAAATTCCACCTGCCCACCTGCGGCCCCTCCTTCCCCGCCGCTTGCCCGGGCCCTCGTCTTGCTCCGGGAGGGCTGCACCGCGGGGAAACTACATCCCGCTTTCTTAGAGAGAGGAGGAGGAGGAGGAAGGAGGAGGAGGAGAGGGAGGGGCCGGGGCCGTGTCTGGGCGCATTGTTCCGCGCTCCTCTGCCAAGAAGTAGGTGACTATGAACTCATCCCTCGCCCCTCGCAGAAAGTTTGCTCCCTCCCCTCGGCACCCCTCCCGCCCGCGGTGGCGGCAGGAGGCAGCTCGCAGCCCGGCGCTGGCCCCGGAGTCCCCGCTCCTGCTTAATATTCCGCCCGCTCCGCCGATGTTGTGCTTGGCTCCGGTGGGACCGCAACTCACGGCTTGAAACCGGAGCCAATTTTCTGTCTTAGTCTCGCAGTGTTTTGACTGGAGGCAGATCCAGTTCAGTCCGATCGGGGCTAGTGGAAACAACTACCTAAAGTCTCCGCCGTCTGCTTCGTTTGGGAAGGAAGAAAAGAAGAAGAAAGAAACGCGATCCCCAACTGCTGGGCGCGCTCTCTCACACGCACACCCCGCCGCACACACACACACACGCAGACACACAGACACACACAGACACACGCACACCCCACCGCACACACCCCCCTACCCACGCCCCGCAGACACCCGCAGACTCGCACACCCGCGGGTGCCGTGCCAACGCCGCCGGGAGAAAATGGGAAGCGAGTGAGCGGATCCGTGCCGGTGTGTGAGCGCCGGGGGGCCGGGGCGGGCGGGAGCGGAGCTGGGGAGGGGGGAAGGCGGCGTGGGGGGAGCGCCCACAAACTCCGGGGGACCCCTTTGTGGGAGAGGGCTCCCGTCTTTTTCCTGCCGTAAAAAGGGGGAAAAATATATGGTGTCTATGTATGCGTATGTATTTTAATATACGTGCATGTGGAGGTATGACTGCCGGGGGGCACCGGGGGCGGGTCGCCGCGGGGCGGGGAGGGAAGGGGGGGGGTGAGGTGAAGGGGGTGCCGGGCTCTCACCGGCGGCTACTTCGCTTCCAGGTGCCGGCGCCCGCGATGACCCTGGTGCTGCCCATGCAGCGGCTGGGCCGCCCCATCGCCGCCGACGGAGCCGCCGACCTCGCCGCCTACCGCGCCCTCTGGCAGCCGCCCTGCTGCGGCCGCACCGGCACCGGCCCCGCCGCGGCGACCCCGCCGGCCCCCGGTCCCCCCGCCGCAGGTAGGCACCGCGCCCACCCGCCGGTCACCGGAGGCGGGGGGGGGGGGGCACGGCGGAGGTTTGTCTGCGGAGGGAGGCGCGGCGGCGGCGGGGGGGGTCTCCCGCGGGCCCGCAGGTGCGCGGGGCTCAGCCGGGCTCCGGTTTCTCCGGAGCGAGGGATGCGGCGGGGAAGGCAGCGCCCGCCGAGCCGAGCCGCCGGCGAGAGCCAAAGTTTTTTCCCGAAGCCGAACGTGGCGAGGACGGCGCCGGTTTTCCCAGCGTTGCCCGTTCCGTCGGGCCCGGGCCGGCTGAGCCCCGGTGCCGTGGGTCAGGTGAGGGGTTTAGTTTCTGATGGCGGCGAAGGGTCTTGTAGAAACCGGCGGCGAGGTTCTCCCCGTAGCGCGGAGGGAAACGAGAAGTATTTTGTTTGGAGAACCTCCGGCAAACCGCATGTCATTTGTCATATCTGATTTATTACCCGCAGGATCGCATTACAGGGGAATTTCGAATCCTGTAACAACATCCAAGATCACATACTTTAAAAGGAAATATGTGGAAGAAGAGGATTTTCATCCACCGCTCGGCAGCTGTACACATAAAGTATGTTTTCTAAAAGTCGGTATTTTTACTCCGAGTTTCAGATGCTTAGTAACGCTCGGTTGACCCATTATCCAGAACGCTGAAACACTGCTGAAATTAGGAGAATGATCCAGCTGTTTGCTCAGAAGCAAATACTTGTCACTTGTTCACATTTATTGTTTTATTGTCATCGAATCGCTTAAGAAGCGAAGGCATTTCTTCATTTATAACAACTGTAAATGGAAATGCTGAGAATAACTTCTTTTTCAGATTATTTTGTTCTTAGCTGGTTTGTATCATGCCTACAGAAACAGCATTTGAACAACGGAAATGAGGAACAGGAATAAAAAGGGCCCGTGGTTCCCCAATCGTTCGAAACTTTTTCCAGGGGAGAAAATAGTAATAGGTTCCATGTACCCCACATGGGTTACAGATCCTCTACAAAACCAGAATGACTTAGAAAGCAAGTACAAGCTCCTTCAGGATTTAATCCTATTTATTAAAAAGCTAATAACTCCAAAAGAACAGATTAGTAAATGAAAGAATATTTATTTTTTTTTATTGAAAGGTCTCAGGGGAGAGATTAGAGCAAACATTTCCCAGGCCAGCAAATACATGAATTGAAATCTAACTTTTTTAATGCGAGATTTTATGCTCTCGTTCATTAAGGGCTCAGTCCTTTAAGGAGCTGAATGCCTGGATTGAAGTATTTAAAGATAGCTTGTGCCTTGAGACACCATCCCTGCCTAACTGGATCATACCTGGCCCACAGCAGTCCAAGTCTACCTGTGTGCCACTGGTGATAAGAGAGGACACAATATCATCTGTGCTGGAACAGGTTGCCCAGAGAAGTTGTGGATTCCACCTCCCTGGAGGTGTTCAAGGCCAGGCTGGATGGGGCTTTGAGCAACCTGGGCTAGTGGGAGGTGACTCTGCCCATGGCAGGGGCGTTGGAACCAGATGGTCTTTAAGGTCCCTTCCAACCCAGACCAGTCTATGACTCTATGATCTGATTAAAGCACAGCTTAAGGGAGGCAATAGTATGTCAAGAGCCCCAGAGACAGAAAGTTAAACCAGATCAAAATGTTTATACGTGATCTTTACCTGCATCGCAGAGGCAGCCTTCTGGGATGTGAGGAGAGCTGAGTGCTTGTCCCTGACACAGGCGCTGGCTGGTGAGGTCTGTCCGGTGGGATCCTGTTTCCTTAGAGGGATTTCCACGGAGGAGAAGTGAGCAGTAATGCCCAGCTCGTTTCCCAAGGACCTTAGAGTAGCTGAAGGAATTTTCAGCTACAAATAACATTGGCTGGAAATAAGTACCTGACCGGGAAGGTGAAAAACTGCCCCGCCGTTAATTCCAGAAGGTGTCCGGGTCTGCTGCCAGAGCAAGAAATAAATAGCACCAAGGGTGTTGAAAAATGTGCTCTGGTTAGCGAGCATGTCTCCCACATGTCACATCGCTCTCTGGTTTCAGCCAGTTTTTTCTTGGCTAGATGGCTGGATTTTTACATCAGCGATTATTTTCCTCACGAAGAGGAGGAATAGTAACTTATCCCTTTCTGACAGCATAAAAACCAGTTGTAGAGGTATTGGTAAGACTGACCTGTCCCAGACATCGCTTTGTGCTGTAGTGGAGGTGTATCCTGCCAGAAGCCCTGGGTCACCAGTTTCTTCTGTTGCCCACAAATGTGTTTTGTACTTTGCAACACTGAGCTCTGGGGGAGGGAGGGTGCCCACCAGGTTTATTTGAATTTCTTATCTTCGCTGCCCAGTGAAGAAAGAGTAGCATTCTGAGATTCCTTGTCCTGCAGAGGGTATGATGGTAGGGCCCAGAGCCCCTCTCCACAGGGCTGTTGGCAAACATTTATAGTAGAAAGCCTTTGACAACTTGTTCCTACTGGTGACCCTCCAGGATATATCTCCAGGAGCATCAGCCTCACAGTTCAAGGCTTGCTGGTTTGCTCCAGGCTTTTATGGCTTCACCGACTACTGTTGCAGCAGGCATAAAGGATGCAAATTAACCTATGGGCTTAGTATGATTTAAAATGAGTAATTTATTACAGAAAATTGCTCTCTCTAACAAAGGAGAGCTTCAGCTGTGAACTTGCATGAAAACACAGCCAATTTTTGTTTTTACGAGGCACTGTGCAGCTTCTGAGCCCTGCAGACGGGACCAGGCTGTGGAAAGAGCTAGAGGGCTGAGCAGAGCTGAATGGATGTGAAAAGCAGCTGTGCTTTAAGCTCTTTCAGTCCTCATAGCTACGACTTCCACTCTGCAAAAATGCTGTAGCCATGTGGGAAAGGGAAGAATGATCAAGCCACAGATGGGGGGGATTTAGAGCAGTCTCTCTTTGTGCCGTGCTGCTCTCCTCCTACGCAAACCAAATTCTTACTAAAAATGAAAATTAGTTAATAGTGCTTACAGTAGCATGCGTTGCCCCCTCTCTTATTTTGATTCCCAGGGTAGTGATTACAGCGCAGAATCCGGGGCCTCCCGAGGGCAGTAACCTGCTCGTGCTGCCAGTGCTGAGAAAGGGAGTCCTGGAAGGACCGTGGAAGGGAGAACAAATCTGTGGGCACCGAGCCAGGATTTCTGCAAATCCCTATCCTCTCTTCGTTTCCTGACCTTGTCCCTGCCTCTCCGTGTTCCCACCGGTCCCGTAGAGCAGAGGGTGTAGTACACAGGCCAACAGCTGCTCTCCAGATGCTGTGATGCTTTGAGATGGGTTTCTTCTCCCCTGCCTCCCTCCCTGCATGTGCTTTTGTACACAAGAGCAAGTCTAAGGGAGCTTGGCACATGGAGACCTCCTTGCTGGAGAGCCTCTTCCACTGGCAGTGGATGAAATGCTCTGACACTTGCTGCGTGAGGCGATGGCTGCTGGCTGCATCTTGCAGACCTTGAGGCTGCAGGAGGGGACCTTCACTTGGCTTCAGAGCTTTGTAGAAGCCCCGCAGGGGATGATGGAATTGGGTCCACTTACATCAAAAAGCCACCAGCCATCACTGGAGCAAAACCGCACAACAATTTTATGTTCTAACCCCGAATGCAAATAAAGAGCCAGATGTATGCATCTGGATTTTGCTCTCCCATCCTGGATTTGTGCCCTGCGATTGCCTCTGTGGTGTAATGCTCAGCTGCTTGCCTCCTAAACCTGAGTGAGTGCTGTGGCCAAGAAAAAGCAGGTCCCGAGCTATTTGGGTTGCAAAATGAAAAGCCAGTTTCAGGTGCCTCAGAAAGAGAGTAAGAAAACAGAGACAGGGAACTGCTTGAGAGAGTCCAGTGCAGAGCCACAAAGATGATGAAGGGAGTGGAACATCTCTCTTATGAGGAAAGGCTGAAGGAGCTGGGTCTCCTTAGCTTGGAGGAGACTGAGAGGTGACCTCATTAATGTCTATAAATATGTCAAGGGGGAGTGTCAGGAGGACGGAGCCAGGCTCTTCTCAGTGATGTCCAATGACAGGACAAGGGACAATGGATACAAGCTGGAACACAGGAGGTTCCACAAAAACATTAGGAAAAACGTTTTTACTGTGAGGGTGACAGAGCACTGGCACAGGCTGCCCAGGGAGGTTGTGGAGTCTCCTTCTCTGAAGATGTTCAAAACCCACCTGAACACATTCTTGTGTGACCTACTGTAGGTGATCCTGCTCTGGCAGGGGGGTCTGAACTAGATGATCTTTTGAGGTCCCTTCCAACCCCTGACATTCTGTGATTCTGTAAAAAGTAGCAGCACAGGGAGAACACTTTGCTTCGTTTTCTTCTTACCTGGAACAAAACTGGTTGCGTACAGTTCCATATCTTCTGTCTTTTGCAATTTCAGACAATCTCTGTGTTTGAGGAGCGGGCCCATATCCTTTACATGTCTTTGGAAAAGCTGAAATTCATTGATGATCCTGAAGTCTACCTGCGGAGATCCGTCCTCATCAACAATCTAATGAAGAGAATCCACGGAGAAATCATCATGCAGAACAACTGGTGCTTCTCCACCTGCTCCTTCAGTGGCACCTCCCCACAAGAGTGGTTTGTGCCTCAGGACTGTCCGTACCGAAAACGTCTTCGGATGGCAAAGGAGGAGTACGAGAAGCTCCACACATGCTGCTTCTACCAAGAGTGTGGCAGTCACTATTTAAACCTACCCTACTCTGTTAATGCTAGTACAGAAAATACTTCCTCCTCCTCCTCCTCCTCCTCTCCCCTCATTTCATTGCCAAGCTGTTCCCAGCAGGTGGATTATGACATTGGCAGTACCCCTTCTTACAGGAGCGATGACCAGATACCTGCTAATGAAATATTTATCACTAATGCCAGGTCTCACAGTAATCAGGAAAAGGCAAAATTTAATGATGAGAAAGGAGGTAATGAACCTGAGCGAGAGAGCGTCGCCCTAAACTGTGAACCTGTAAGAGGCACCCATGCTCTTGAATGTAAAGGCAAATTTTATGACTATTTTGAGACTGGATGTAATGACAAGAGCAACATAAATGAATCTTGGAAAAAGTCCTTAAGGAAAAAGGAATCTTTACCAAGTAATAAAATGTGCTGCAGCAAAGGAAGTAAAATATGAGGCATCTTTCTTACTCCGTTGAAGCATGCGCAGCATGTTCATTTGTCTATCGAATTTTTATTTTGAATGGATTTTTTATAGTTTTCTACAAATGACACAATCATGCCACAAACATTACATGTAGTTTTAAATGACTGGAGAGCAGATTGTGTGAAGCGTCTCTATGATCGGCATCAGCGGGCTATTTATAAATACAGAGACTTCATAAAGAACGCAGTTGTGTTACTGCTCAGCACTATAGTCTGTACAGCTATGGTGTAGCTTTCGTTGCCGAAAATACCAATCAGCCAGATGGGGAAAACATATTGTTTTATATATCCCCGCCCCCAACAAGTCTGCCATTAATTAAGAAGAACCTCCATTACGTTTGCCAAGGAATTAGAAGTCTGGTAAACAAATCGATGCTACCAGCAAGGGTGATGTGCTCCTTGTAACTCGGTATTTGCTCTGACAAAGGACTGCCTTCGTGGACTGGGAATAAACCATCCTCGCGTTTTGTACTGACACTCTTGAATTCCTGGATCCAGCGTCTTGTTCAACTGACAAAATAGGACACAGCATAAAGAAATAACCTGTTTATGGGATGTTAATCGGAAACACAACATGCAGCTCAAGTACTTGCATGTTTTGACCTCGGCTGTAATAACTCATGAGGCTTGCTGTTATACAGGGCAGGTTTTTTTTGGTGCCTTACTTTTTTGTCTTAATTTTTGCCAGTGTGAAAATTAAGTATAAATCAGTGATACAGCAGGGATTTAACCTAAACAGAGAAGAAAAAAATGCCCACAGGGTGGATCAATATTATTAGAAACCTTTAACCTTTGAAGTACTGAGTTCAACTTCCTATTCAAACCTCTCCGTTCTTCCTTTTTGATGCTCAGTTGCTTTTTGATTTGCCATCCTTAGGAAGGGATTTAAGAAACAATAGAGAGATGTCTCTTGTAAACAAGCATTCGATGCTTGAGTGTTTCTATGGCAACTGTCTGTTGCTGGGGCTCTTTTTTTTCCTTCTTCGTATAATGAAGTTCATGAACCAGTGGCATGTTTTATACTTTATTCTGTTTCGCATAATTTCTCTCTTTTAGATTGCAAAAGCATGCGGGAGTTTTCTACGACTTTTGCTGTTGATTAACAAAAGACAAGAAAGCAAAAAGCACAACGTTAATCGATAACGTGGCAAAAAACCATGATTTTATCTGAATGAATGTAAGGGGTTTAATTTTTAATAAGAACATTTTGGAGAAATGAGCTGAGATTTCAGTGGCTAAGGACAACATTTAGTCATCCCTAGGTAGACCGTTTGCAAAAGCGTGCTGTTTGAAATGCCCAGAAGACATCCGTCAGGGTTGGCCTGAGGGTATTGCGAGCCTTAGATCCACCACGTTAATTCGTTCCTACAGTCTGGCAGGATGTGCTCAGTGAAATAGCCACGTCCAAGCCATGGCCGACTCGTAATATCTGCCTTTTCCCACAGAGTTGTGCGCTCGAGCGATGTCTTCTCTACTTGGGTTCATGTCCAGAGGGTGAAATTCACCTCAGTGCTGGGGTTGATGCAGCTCAGCGTGGGGCACAGGTGTCCCCAGCAAGGGGGACACTTCCCGGAACTGCCCCCAACTCGGAGTCAGATGGAGTCTCTGGGTCAGAGACCTCCTGCTCTGGGTTTCATGGGTTTAGCCCAAGTCCACCCAGGCCGTGGTTATTTTGGGTAACATGCACCTCACGGTCACATTTGCAGAACGGAGGGGTTTTGTAACTAAGCTGGGGGGGTCACAGGAGAACCTTCCCCTGCTGCAGCTAAAGCGACCACAGAGTTGGGCATAAATCAGTAACCTTTCTGCAGTCAGGTGAGTTGGAATGGATAAGGTTTGTAAGGATTATCTTTGTGAAGAATGACAAATAAAGAAGGTATAAGTCCCACCTGATTTCTCCAAGACAGAACCTTTTTTATTAATAATAATAATAATATTAAATATAGATCTCATTCATACAGTGTATGAGTAGGATCGTCATTTAGACAATTGTCCACAAGGACCAATTTTTTTAAAAAAACCCTGATTTTTCTTGCGTTATACCCAGATAGTCTAGTAATGTCTGCTCTTTTCCAATATTTGATAAACACTTGATGTTTTAAGCTTAAATAATAGATGCTTGTATACTAATGTGTTGTTGTAGTAAAGTGAAATTTCCTTGATATATATTTATTAAAATGACAAAAATTCATTTTAATTTTAATTTTACATCTCCAGTGGCTACTGGGTCCTCTTCCCCATGTTCCCCTTCCTCACCCAAGGAAATGCCATTTGATCAAACTGTTCCTTGCTGACGAGGTTATGCTGCCGTTGACTGTGCATCTCACGGTCCAGGACTGGACTGTGTCCAGGATGGAGCTCAGCCTTCTCAGGGTTTTGGGAGCCTTTAGGACAGTCTGAAGGTGCACAGAGAAGCAACAGACTTCTCTGTGGACTTGCACATACGGCCAAAGAAAACACCTGGCCAAATGCTGCCCAAACCGCACATCAGCTAACACTTTTGGGGGGGCTGAAAGCTTCTTGACCTTAAGGGGCTCCCCAGTCTTCAAGAACAAGCCTTCACACAGAACCCGTTGGAGGGTCTTCTGAGTCCAATTTGCACCAGCTGAAGGGACGGATCAGAAGAACTCTCTGTCTACTCTTGTCTCTCTAACAGCCTTTTTAGTTTCAGGGGCACCTAGAAATAAACCTGTTACAGCTCTAGACAGTCTTACTGAGTGTAATCAGAGTGGAAGGGATGAAATGCCATGTAGTGAAGGTTGGTCTAAGGATAAGTGGTCTGAGTGGTCTTTTATGCCTTTCTCTGGACCCCGCCTCACAAAATAATGGCAAATACTGGAAGTGGATTTATTGGAGACAAGAGTCCACTGAATTACCCTGTTTGCTTTAGAAGAGGCACTTCATGTTAGAAAAGGGAGCTGGAAACACCCTTGTCCAATTGCCAGAAATGTTACAGACCTCGATAGGGTTTCCTGGGCTAGGCTGAATAGAATTCATGGTTTAAATTTGGTTTGATTGATGGCACATGAAATGTGTAAACCTGACAGGCCTTTTCCCCATTGCACACTCCTGTACTAAGGACATTTTGCTAGTGTCATACATTTCAAGAAATAATGCTTTTGCAAGACTATATTAATGCCTTTCATCCTGAACTTGATCCTGGCCTACCTGCCAGGAAGAACTGGACAGAAAAGCTTCTCTAGGGAGATCGTTTTCCTCTCTATCATAAGATATTTCACTCCTGGAATGTAAGACTGTAAAGTACCGTGCCTTTCAGCAGGCTGATAATGGTACTTCAATAATACATGGAAAACAGCAACAGTAAAAGATGTTTCTGATGTCAGGTCTACATTACTGTTGCTAAGAATAGAAATGTCATTTTATCTTCAGGATCATCTTCTACCAGGTAATACATTTCCCTTGGATATACGTAGTTCATTTGAGTTGAAAAAAACTATGTTGCTTTTTCAAAACGTGGCACAGTGTCATTGTGCTTCATATATACTTAATACTTTTGGTAAAAATTTTAGTATTTTTACTGGATTAGCTAATCTGTGGAAACAGCTTAACATGGTTACTTAAGCATCCCCAGCACTCAAACAGCCTCATCTGGCACCGATTTGCAATGCCAGCGTAGCAGCTGGCTCCGCAGAGAAAACAAACGCGACTGAGCTGCAGAAATGAAGCATTGCTTTCAGTCCTGAAGGTGTTACACTCCAAAGCAAAGTTGTGCTGAAGAGACTTCTTTTTTTTCCCCCCACATTTCATCTTCCTGTGCACACTCCATCCTCCTTTTACGCCTCTCATCTACTGACTGTCCCTTCGCTGAAGACCGCGACATGCTGCCAGGCTGGTACGCTGGGTGCCACCACCCTTTGGTGGTGGGGAATCTAAAGGGAGAGCATTCAGGGGTGTAGCATACTCTAAAGGGGAATTTAAACAAACTGACTGGGGTGCGGTGTGTCTTGGCTGCTTTGTGGCTCCTCTGGAGGCCTGTGCCAGTTGTGACCCACCCAGATAAATGGCCTTTCCAGCTGCCAGTAGCTCAGATTGCCACTGCGGTGGTGCTCTGGTGATTAAAGGGCTATGGCCAAAGTAGAGACATGAAGGTGATTTCTAGCCTGCGTTTGACTCGTGCCCTTTCGCTGCCTTCCTGAGATAAAGGCTATAGCCAGAGGTGTAGCAAATGCAATCGCTGCTTACTCGTGCCAGGAACCTGATAAGTTTCTTGCATTTTATCACAAAACGAGCCAGCCAGTCACATCAGAGAAAGGTTTAAACCGCTGTGGGGTAAAGGATTTCATCTGGCATTTTATTCAGTGAATGCAACTCTCAGATGGAAGCCTCCCGAAGGGACCTAGCCTGTTTCATTTTTCCTTGCTTTGCAACCTCGAAGAAAAGGGCTGCCCTCGCTTTCTGGAAGTAACCTTCCGGGCTCCTTGGTACTGGTGTGAGTTTTTCCACAGCTGCCCAAAACACCCCAGGGGCTTTTCCTGGCAGGGTGCACGGAGCCCGCTACCAGATCGCAGCAGGGGAAGCGCTGCGAAGGATCTTGCTGGAAACGTTAGGAGATGTGAATCTTCCACAAGGCATCCCATGTAACAGCCAAGCCGCTCAGTCACGACTACTTGGAATACACAGTAATTTCCTGTGTTTTTTCAATCTCACTTTAACTTCTCTGACAGATGGGGAAAGATGACTAAACCGAGGGAGTTTACAAAAGTTCGTCTTGTGGTGTTTGCAAACTGTCTCTGTGAGGTCCATTTTCTCTAATGTAAACACAGCCGTGGCAGGGTGCCGAGTGCCTTTGCAGCAGTTAATCCCGCTCAGTTTAAGGCTGCGAATGTGAGGTGGACCCCGCCAGCCAGGTCTGCACTGGGGAACTGAGCACAAACCGGAGGGCTGAGAGGTGTTAGGATGAGACCTTTGCTCCTCTTGGCTCTCCACAGAGAACATGAAGCAAAGCAGCTGTGGCCGTAAGACCAGACTGAATTTACCATTTGGGGTCAGTGGCTTTCCACTTCAGGGGGCTGAGGTCAGGTGTGGAAGGTTAGATTAAACTCCAGGGGAGTGATCATGTGAAAACAGTTGCATTTGGGGCTGTAGTTGGCCTCTTGTTGCTCTCCCCAGTCTTTAAGGCACAGCAGGGAAACGAATGCTGCCTGGGGAAGGTGGAGTTTCAGTTCTTTGGCTTTGCAAAAGTGGGTGCAGACTGCAAGGTATGTGAAGCTTTTTTTGCCAGATCCAGCTGAAAGGCCAGGTAGGCAAGTACGTTAATTTCTTTTAATCTCCATGTTTGAGTTCCCCTCTGAGGAATGCAGGGAGGGTGAGGAGAAGTCACAGATGGGTGGTCTGCGTACACTCAGAAGTGTGTGCACTGAACAAAAAAAAAAGTAAAAAATCAACCACTCAAACCCAAAAGAAGTCCCAAATCAGGGAGATACTGAATTTGAAAAATAACTTCCCTTCCATGACTAGTCATTATTCTCAGTTAATACAACGTTGTCCTCTAATATATTCTGCTTTACTGGGATTGCAGAAGGGAGGTAAATGGTCTGTCTGCTCAAGGTCAGTCCATTTAGTGTTACCTCCTGCAGTGGTACTTTCAAATACTCCCTGGGATCATTTTTCTGTGCTGTGGGCTGCGTCTGCCCCCTGAAACAACCAAAGGTTCTGGCCCTTGGAAAGGAGGGTGATGGAGTGGCAATGGTTGGTGGCTGTGCCTTTTCCATGAGAAACTGGCCTGTAGCCATTGCAGCTGCACATCTCCAGCAAGCTCAGAGGGACCCCGCAATGTTGCTTCCACTGCCCTCTCTTCACCTCTCACTTATAATATTGCATTTTCACTCATGAACTATGACTGGTGTCAGATGCAGTTTGCTGGCTGATGTTTCAGAGACTTTTTAGAGCCAGGTGATGGGCAATCAGATGCTTGGCTCGTGTGAGATGATGCTGTGCCATTGATTTTTGGAGAAGTTGTGCCCAGTTGTATCAGCTGACCACTTTCTCCTTTGGTTATAGCTGGATTTGTCTTTTCCCAACATCTCATTTTCTTAATCAGACTGAATTTCAAATGGCAATTCCTCTCTTCCACCCAATACAGTGTGGGACCAGCTACTCTGTATTTACCCATTTAGTTAGGGAAAGCCTCTTCCAGTGAGAACTGGGTTTGAGCAACCCTTGTAATTTTTTTTTTTTCTTTTGCATCCATCCATTGCTCTTTCAGGCTGAAATCCTCTGTACTTGTTCCTGTGAGGAGGCCCCACTCGCCAGCCACATCCTATGGGCCATATGGCTGCCATAGGGCCATTTACTTCTTGTAATAAAGGAGCGTGGTTTTGGCACAGAACCCAATTGTCCTTTATAATACAAATCATTGGACAGTTGCACACACATTGTGTTGCTACCCTATAAGTGTAATGCACTTTCAATGTTATATTTTCCTCAAATTTATCTTCTGTAAGTCTCAACAAGTGTGACCAAAGCAACACACGTTTCTCAATTTCTATTCATATCATCACTAGTATTATCCTGAAAATACAATTTGACTGATTTTTAAGTCTTGGCCAGCCTACGTTTTATCTGCAGAGGCTGGATACTTATTATTTCTTTGTTGACCCCTGACAGATTGGATACTGGTTTACCAGCAGGCTAATTTGTGTAACAGTGGCAAATTTAATTTTTTGTATGCTATGAGAAGTAAGGTGCACAGTGTTAACACAGTCCTGAAATGTACCTTCACTGCAGAATTGCTCCAATACTGAAACTTTAAAATAACCTGTATAGTCATCACAATCGTGAAGAAAATCTTAAAACATGAGTAGGACATAAGCTACTGTCAGATCATTTTCCTTATTCTACATGCAGGCTGACACAAGGATTTTTATTGTATGAATTTATTCACCCATTGAAAGCACCCGTTTGCTAATTCTGAGGCTTAGAGATGACAGTGTAATGTCAGCTTTTGAGGCGTTTCACTAGTGACCATTATAAATACGATATTCAGCTAACGAGCTTGCCCCACATTCCCAGTGGTCTTCTGAGCCTCTCAAGCTGCCGGTGGTCCCCAGTAGTCCCTTTCCAGCTGCCAAAGTGCCTTTTTCCCTTTGAATATTTCCATGTGCTATCAATAAAATATCTTTCTAGGCTCTAGAAACACAGGGATAAGACAAACTCTCTTTTAACTGAATATCAACATAAATAATGGACAGGCAATCAGCCTGATAACTTTATTATTTTAAATTTGAATATAGGAAAGCTTTTTGTTGTTGTTGTTATTATTTGGAAACTTAATTTTAATTTAACTAATGCAACCACAGTGTTTTCTGTCTGTCATGAATCTGACACTCGCACACTAAAACTCCTTCATGATCACATAGCGCTGCGCTGGTGGGTGCCAAAATCAGAACCTCGGCGGAGCCTCTGAGGTTTCACTGGATGTTTTCCCACACTGCCTCATTCTTCCCCTTTGCTCAGAAGTGCTGAGAAGACGCATTGGGAGGGGGAGGGGGCCTGAGAGAAAAATGTAAATCATGGCAACCTGGCTGTCAAGAGGGTATCACTTTTTAATTCCTAGCTCCTGTTCCCAGTGGCAGTGGAGCTGCAATATTAAATTGTTTTGTTTTACCTCTCAGCTTAGTTTACAGGTGCCGGAAGAGATGCAGCCCCAGCCCCTTGAGCGCAGAGGTAAGACACCTTGCAGCAGAAAGCTCGCCGAGAGATTTTGTTCCCTTTTGATAGGTCGGGCTTGGCGCTCATTGCTGGAGCAGCTGGGAAGAAATAATTAGCATAACAAAGAGCTATATTATAGTATTGCATTGTGCATTTCGAGCCTTCAGATACCTTGATGCGTTCAGTTACACGTTACCTAAATAGGAATTCAGGTAGAACCAGAAAAAACACAAAATAAAATGAAGATAAATAGATCTCCCCACACGCCTTTAAAGTGAAAACAACTTGAATGCTCTAATTGCAAATATAGAAATCTTCAATGTTTTGAGCGTGGCCACGCTGCAAGCGCAGTCATCTAAAACCAGGTGCCAGTGGACATCAGTGTGGCTGCCCCGCACTTGTGGCAAGGGGTGTCCTTGGCTGGCAGGAGGGTCCAAGAGGAATGCAGGGCAAATTCCCCCTGGTGTCCAGGAGCTGAGGGGCTGGAGGTGCATGGGGCTTGTGGACTTGGGCCAGCAGAGAGGAGGTGGATGGCCCCAGCCTCACTGGCAGCTGCTTTCTGTCCCCTCTCATCCCAGGGGTGGAAAGGCCGTGCGTGGGCAGTGGGTTACCAAGGAGAAGGCTGCGGGTGCAAACACTTAATGTTTTGCTTGTAGTTAGGAAAAGGCAAAGCAGCGCTCTGGGGGTGTTGGCGGTTGGTGCTAGTATAACTGTACAAGAGGTTACAGACCCTGTGGGCAGAGCTGCTTTCCCTGCCTGGGTGTCTTCTCCTAGGTGCTCTCAGGCATGATGTGTTCCTCTCCCACCTTGCTCAAAGCCAAACTGCCCCACGTGTCTGCTCCTGCCCCACGAAGCTTCCTACGGCCCATGGCATTTGCAAAACCTGTGCTCCCTTCCCTGGCTCGTGTTAAATAAGCTGCTTTCTGTAGCTTACATGCACCGTGCCCACCTGCGGTCTGGCTGCCCACTCGCTGCAGCACACCTCTTTACTCCCTTTTTTATTTCCTCTCCTGCCTCTTTTGTCTGGCTTTGGCTGAGGAAAATAACCCACTCCAGGAGTTAGAAGAAATGTGGAGAATGAAGTAAAAGGAGTAAAAATAGCCTGGGGAAGGTTTTTCAAAGCTGATCCTCCCCTGGGTCCGATGTCTGTCATACGTGCTTGTCGCATGCAGCTGCATCATGCTGTCATGAAGAGGGATTTAAATTCTAACCCTCATATGCAACTCTTTCTCTTGCTCCCTTGGATTGAGAGTCCCTGGCAAGGCAGGAGAGTAAATCCCGGCTTAGGAGGGCGGCTCTGTTAGCCCTGTAGGCAGCCTGTACTGCAGCGGGGAGCTGAATAAATGCCGTCATCCACGGTGATGGTGGCTTCTGCAAAACCTGAATATACATCACCTGGATATTTGTATTGAGCACGACCTCATCAAGCAGAGAGATGCAAGGTGAGCAAAGAGCGCACAAAATGCTACTGCTCCATCCTGGTTGTGCATGGGATAGGAAGGCTGCTGAGCATCTTACAGAGATAACCTGGGGGAAGAGTCAGAGGTAAGCTTCAAGGAAGGACAAAACCAGGGCCTTACAATAACATGGTACCATTTGTAAAATGGTTGTGATAGTTTTAGGAAGCCGCAACTTTCCAATAGTTACTAAATACACAGTATTGTTTAGGCTTTATGCCTCTGATAGTTATAATAAATTTTATCAAACATATTTGTCAAAACTAATGAGACTTTTTACATTTAAAACACGCTGACATTGTGTTGTGCTTTCCTTCACGAGTAATGTCTAAAATAAGAGTTGTAGCTGAAAGAGATTCATGAGCAAAAATTACATAGATCTATTCTTTTGTTTACTTCGTGCACTTGACAGCCCCTGAACACAGTCAGGTTCTTTGCTTTGCCTGTACAGCCTGTCAGTCAGTTTTCTGACATTTGTTTGAGCCTTTCACATACCAGTGGAAAGGACGGAATGGGGTTTTTATAAGGAAAATATGTCCATGAAAACACAAAGGGTGCTGATGGATTCAGCAGTAGGGAGTGTCATTGGGTGATGCTTTATATTCATTCATTTCAGGGGGAAAAAATAAAAAATTAAACAGAGTGTTTCTTTTTGTAGCAGAATTCTCTGCAGCCCGAGAGCATAAAACTCCACACAAGAGCACTGATTTTAAATTTTAAAAAGCAAGAGCTGAAAGAGCAAGAATCTTGGGTAAGCTCCCTGCAGGTATGGGACTGTGTGGCAGTGCCAGCCCACAGTGCTTTAATCCTGTCCTCACAGCCACAAAAGCTGAGACAGTCCACAGCAAATGTGGGTTGCCTAATGTGTGAAAAATACCTGTCTTAGTATCTGCAACGGTGCTTACTCTGGCTCTTGTGGAGCTACCATCAGGTCTGTACCCTTTGAGCCTGTTTCTACCACGGCTTCAGAAAATGAATTGTTCCTTTCTGTAACAACCATATCAGCTTCATCAACTGTATCCATTGCCAGTCTCTCTTTTCCACAACTCGCACTACTTATGTGGAAAACCAAGCTCTGCTAGTTCTTTCATCCTGATTTCACTCTTTCATAAGATGTGTGGTCAATTTAAGCAAAGCATGACAGGCTTAGCAGATGTCAGGCATATAACCTGCTCGGTACAGCTCTGGTGAGATTGGCAACCCAGAACAGGGGCAGACTCTTGGGCAAGGCATGTCAGAGAAGATCTGCTGGGCCACATACCATAGCAGGACACCCATGGAGTTGTTATTTCCTGCTCACGGATCTGGAGTAGGGAAACAGAAACCAAGCAGGACTGAGAAGTTGTTGGGGTCAGCAAGAGCAGCTGGCTGCAGTGCTTTAGTGCTTTAAACCCTTGATGCTTGCCAGACCCACTGTACTTCCTTCGAGCCAAAAGTATACTGTAGAGGTCTGGAAGACATAACCTCGCCCGAGAAACAGGAGAAGATCAGAAAGATCAAAGAAGTCTGTATGTGGGCTTTCTGTAGGTATATCTGCATGCAACTTCTGACACCTACAAGGAATGGCAAATATTTGGAACTGTTCGGTGCCAGCTGAAATCTGCATGTCATGAAGGACCTCCATGCCCTAGCCCTATGTGTGGCTAACTGATCTTCTCTGACTGTCCATTTGTCTTTGCATTTGTCCTGGATCCTGATTTACCTGGGACATGCAGATTCTGCTCAGAAGATCTGCTGATGTTCGAGTGTGACTTACTGGGAAGAAATAGCTGCCTTATGGCACTTCTGTAGCTGTCTGGAAAAGAGCTGCAGTCTTGCTGAGGCTCCCAGAGGTGCGGCTACATGGTACCCAAAGGTGCTCCAACAGGAGCATCTTGGGTGCAGTGCTGCACTGAAGGTGACCCTGTGGGTCCACCTTCCTGCCCCTGCTCTGTTCCTCCTGAAGTCTCTCTGATGCTCAGAGGCTGTTGAAGGGATGTGAGCGCATTACCTCTTGTGCCTTTGAACCTGGGAAACTGAAGGTGGTTTGGTGGTGTCTGAACTACATCCTCAACTCTTTTTTTTTATTTTTTTTTTTTTTATTTTGCTTTGACTTAACTTCTTTCAAACTTCACATGGTTGGACATGAACTGTTGCCAGGCCATCTGCTTTGAAGCTGAAGAGAAACACCTCCATAATTTCCCTAGCCAGTGCTAGAATGTGAAGGAAGTCTGCCACGGTGCATGCCCCAATCCTGCTTTGGGGAATCACTTAGAGCTGTTTCTGTTTTGACAGAGCTCATTTACCTCTCCCTAACTGCTGCAATCTCTTAAGAGTGCAATTCAGATTGTTAATAAGACTACCTTCATAAAGAATTTCCATATGCAAATTCCCAGTCTGAACTTTGCTACAACAAAGTCTGTGTTGATGGTGGGTGCGGAGAAATAAATTCCAGCTTTTTTTTTTTTTTAATCCTCTGCTACCTGCTCCGAGCTGCTTTCTGCAAGCTGGAAGTTGCGAGTGTGAGTCTAATTTCACCCTTCAGTAAGCAGGGCCTTCAGAAAATTTAGAAGTGCTGGGATCAACACCAGGCGCTCGCTTTCGTGATAGCTCTCGGAGTTAAAACTCCGCATGTAGCAGCATAGTTGCTCTTCTGCATTTTCTCTGAACGGGAACCTGAAACCTCTCTGAAGCCAGCTGCCTGCCGGCGGTGGCAGGCTCTGTTTGGTGTGCCGGAGGGAGGCTGGGCGTAGCTCCTCAGAGGACATGCACATGTGTGCACACATTCGCTGGCCTGTTTCCTGGAGCCCTGGCCTTGTTCTGTCTTGTCTCTGGGCTCTCTAAAGCAAGGGTCATTAGGACTGTTCGCTCTGGCATTCATTCATCCCACATCCTTCTCTGTCTTAGTCAATGTCTACCTTACAATGTTTGATCCTGATCCAGCAGAAAATATTCCATTAACGTGACTTGAAGAGAATAACGTATTTTTCCCGGCTTCGGCCTGGGAAGTTAGTTGTAGAGTGCTGCTTTGTATGTTATGACGGAATCAAACTTCCTTTCGTCGGCACCAGCTGCAGCCCTTTATGCCTAAACCCAGGATGTGGAGTAAAAAACCTACAAGTCTGAGTCAGAGTGGGAATTGACCTCAAGCTGCTCGTGGGGCATCGGGTCGAGTCTGCATCTATGTCCTGTCATACTAAGCTGTCAAAAACAATTATCTCGAGAAAACCTTTCTTGTGTCTTTACATCTCATTAATTGGTGGGTCCTGCTCTCTGTCATGCTGGCACCTCATGAAGAGTCAAAACAAGAGCAGGAAATGACATGAAGAGTCAAACCACAGAAATTCAATGTCATGTGTCCAAAGAAAGACTAGCTTGGTTTAATGGAGGTTAGAAAGGGCGTAGCATACATGGAGGTATGCTAGTTACTGGCTGCTGGTCTTGATGATGGCAAACAGAAAAATAGATCTGAATTTATGAAGTGACATAAGGGCAGAAAACATCAATATAAAAGTCATCAGTAGGAAAGAGAGCTATTTAAGATGGCTCTTGGCTATAGAATGTAGAATAAAGCCAAGAATATGGAGCAGAACGAAGTTAAATATCAGCAAGATCTACTTGAGTGTGGAACAGCCTCCAGAAAAAAATGGGAGAGCCTTTGCTTGAGCCACTCAAAACTAGCCTGAACAAGATGCTGGGAGAAATACTCTACAGAGAACAACTCTGCAACTGCCATAGGGCTGCAATGATCTAATAGCTTTTTCCCACCTTTAATCTCTGTGATCCTGCAGTTAATCATCACATATTCATTGTGAAATCTCTGCTCAGACCATTTGTTAAGCCTCTGCCTAACTAGTGAAATTTTATGTTGTCTAGAGGAGGACAAACCTGGGAGTTTTAATCCAAAATTATACCAGCTAGTGGGCTTAGAGCCGTGATCTTGCATACAGAAATTTGGACCCGGGTCCAAACTTTGTAGCTCTACAATGGGCAGATCTGAAACGCAGCTTCTTTGTTTCTGCTTTGTGCTGCTGTAGAAACTGCTGCCAAGAGATACAGATAGTGAATCAGAGACAGGTTCTTTTCCAGAGCAGTGACAGTGACTAGCAATTACAAATAGCTCTGGGCCTTTTGAATGTAAGGTAGTGAATGAAGGCTGGTTTGAACTTTCGCTATTTTTCCCTTGCATTCTCTCTTGCTTTTTCTTGACAAGTGCAAATGTTGGGAAGTGGGTTTGATGAAGACAGAGACGGCCAGAAGATAGTCCAGACCGTTTGCATGATAAAGGTGCCTTCCTGGGCCTACAGGATGTGCTTTCTCCAGTTTGTGAGCTGAAAAGCATTGAGGTGGCCGGGGCAGCTGTGACCCAGAAATTTGTTTTTGTGACTGAAAGATGATTTTAGATCTGTTAGCAACTCCCTGGCACTATGTCGGCTTGTGCAGCAATTACTTCTATGTTCACCCAGCTGGATGTGAACTTTAAGAGTATGCTAGAAATAATATTGAGTGTTGGGCTGATGGGTTCTCAAGCAATGAACCCCCAGGTGAACTGTGGCCTGTTGTTCCTCCTCGGTTGTGAAGCAGGTTCAAAGGAAAGCAAATAGCACTGGTGTCCACCCTGCAATCAGAGGCTTGTTGCTGGATGTTGTCTGTAAATTGGAGATCATGGTGATGGCAAAGGGCCACCCCCAGTGGACTGGAAGGACACAGGGGTGGCAGACAAATTGCTGTAACTGGGTCATGAATTGAAACATATTTCTGTGAAGATTGCTGCCTGTCCCCTCTGATTTCAGTCATGAACAAGAAGCTTCTCATTAGTGTTTCCATCTCCCTCCTTTAATTCACCACCAGTTTCACATTGCTCTCCCCTTGATTTTCTTTAAGCTGATCTGATCCCTGATGGTGCTTTTCCATACGTGTGGACTACTCATGCAGCCACAGAAGCAGAGGTCTGTCCTGTTCTTACCTTAACCACAACTTTCTGAATATCTTTATTAATAATAAATTCCCTTTTCCTTGCCACATTACCAGAGGGTTCTGAGAAACAAACTGGGTAACCGACTTCCTTTGCTAACTTAGTATTCTGTGCTTACTACATGCAGCACAGATAAAAGAAGTCAGCTTTTTGCATAAAAGTCGATACTCTTCTGTGCTTCCCGCAATGAATATGACAGGATATGGTTCAAGAATGCACTAACGTCTTGATGATTTCTTGCATCCAGATTATGCACATTAGTAACATGAGCAGTTCCTGGGTATGAATAGATGAGCTTCTCATGGGATTTTTCGCTGTGTCAAGCATGGGAAGCAGGTGAAGCTGCAGGAACTGGAAGGAAGCAGTTTTTCTTACAAAGACTGTCATTCCAAGTTTGGATGGTTTCTTTCACCCAGAAACTTCTTCAAGATCTGAAGTTTGCAAGTGGGTTTTGTGAGTTTATTTCTGATGTCGCTTTTGGGGTGCAAAGAGGAGGCTTGGAGGAGCTGAGGCAGTTGGGGCTTGGGAGACAGTGCAATGCTGGTAACACTGTTCACCCTCCCCAGCCTCTGACCAGTTGTTGGTGGCTCCAGCAGGAAGAAGAAGCAGTTGGTCATCCACAGACTGCTTTAGGAGAGCGACTACATATCATTCTGCAGCTTCCGCAGATCAGCTGATAAAATGCTAGGAAGAAGCTCTGGAAAAAAAAAAATAAAGTAGGAGCTTTGCCTTACCCAGGCAAATGATGACCCAGAACACTTACTGGGCAGACCAGATGAGCCTTAAACCCCCCACATTTCAGCTGTGCCTGGGGAATGGAGTAAACTGAGATCAGCAATAAAGCAGCTTTTATGCAAGTTGGGAGGATGCTGTAACACGCCAGGGTATTTTGCTAGTAGTGCCTTTCAGGGCTGTGTTACGGCAAGTTACGTTCTGCATGGGCTATGTCCAGAGATTATCTTTGTTTTGTGTTTCTTTCCTTTAATAAATTTTCTGCTGCATTCAGACATGGAGCAGACACAGTTTATGTGCTTTCCTGGCATTCTTAAGCAGTAGAGTTGGAAGTCAGGCTGAAGGAGCCCCAGGTAGAAAGGGCAGAGGAGTGTGTTAGCGTGATAGCACTGCATCCGCCAACATATACACTGGCTAGCAAAAATTATTAGCTAAAATTCAGCCCAACTCTTCTTCCTGCTTTCTTAACAGCCTCAGAAAGGGATATCTTTTTACTGACTTTTCAGTTATGCTGTGAATTGCTGATCTGTACCTTTCCTGATTTCTTTCATGATCCTTCCCTTCAGTGGGCTTTTTCCGGGCTGCTTCAAGAAAGATCCTGTGCTGTTTAATAACACTCTCTCTGGGCAGGAAGCAGGGAGATCCTTGCCCTTGCAAGGGCTAAAGTAACTTCCAAACCCACAAATTCAATCTCATGATGAGCACGTGTTGAAGTGGGGCTCTGTGGCCAGGGCAATCCCTAGATAATGGCCTGATTCATCAGGAAGCATCATGAGCACCAGGTCTGGACCACAATGGCAGGGTAACTGTGCTCTATTCTTGTCCTCTCTCTTCTCCTTTCTCTCCTGTGGTTGGTCCAATTTATGGTTGCAGTGATATGACCATGGGCAGCTGCCAGACACCCACTCAGCCATGCTCTTACTCTCCTTCCTCAACAGGTCAGAGGGAGAAAAATAAGAGGAAGAAAAGCTCATGGTCAAGATAAAGACAGTGAGATCACTTACCAATTTACTGTTCCAGGCAAAGCAGACTTGGCTTGTGGAAAATTAATTTATAACCAATCCAAATTGATTGGATAGGGAGAAAAAAGACAAAACAGCACCTTCCCTCTGTCTCGTCTTTCAAGCAGAGCTTCACTTCCAGCTCTTCTAGCTCTTCCACCCAGAGTGATGGGGATTGGAAATGGAGGTTGTTGTCAGTTCATAACGGTTCCCCTCTGCCACTCCTTTCTCTTCACACTGTTCCCCCGCTCCAGCGTGGATCCCCTCCATGAGCTGCAGTCTTTCATGAACTTTTCTACCATGGTCTCTCCACAGGCTGCAGAAGGACACCCTGCTCCACCATGGTCCTCTCCAGAGGAATCCTTGTTTTGGGGCCTGCAGCACCTTCTTCTATGACCTAGGTGTCTGCAGGGCTCTTTCTTATATTTTTTTTCCCGCAGGCTTTCCCTGAGGCACCACCACCTTGGCTGCAGGGCTCAGATGTGCTCTGTGACGGGTCCACTGGAGCTGGCTGGAATCGACTGTGTCTGACATGAGGCAACCCTGGCTTCTCACTGATGACCACGCGCAGTTACTCATCTTCCAAATTCTTTGGGGACTGAAGTACATCCATTCAGCTAACAAATACACAGGGATTTAAAACCTAGTAACCTAGCTGTAAATGAAGACCGCAAGCTGAAGATCCTGGATTTTAGCTTGGCCCGCCACACAGATGGCAAGATGACCAGGTATGTGGCTTCCTGGTGGTACAGGGCTCCTGAGACCATGTTGAATTGGATGTGTTACAACCAGGCAGTTAATATTTGGTCAGTGGGATGCGTTATGGCTGAATTGTTGACTGGAAGAACGTTGCTCCCTGGTACAGACCATGTTGATCAGTTGAAGTTCATTTTGACACTCATTGGAACCCCAGGGCCTGAAAACCCTTGCAGCTCCCACCACCAGTGACCTGCCAGGGACAGCCAGTGTGATCACTTTCACTCAGATGGTCAGAAAGTCCTTTCTGAGGGTCTGAAGTCATGTTTTAGCTCTCTGTAACCCAGCAGTGACGTGATGTGGCTGCCTGGGGCTGTTTGCTGCTGCCTCCAGTGGATGCTGCCAAGGGAGCTGTGGTCAGAGACACCAAGCATGGTGTGTGGCCGTGTGATGTGGCAGGCAGCTCTGAACTACCTTTTTTTTGGCCTAAGACCTTTGTCACTTGTGTGCATGGCCAGGGTCAGAGATCACAATTTACCACCAAGTAAGTTCCTCTCTGGTACTCGCTGTTGGCCAAGCATTGCCCACGCTGCTGCACCCCAGGGAAGGGTGGTGCTCGACGGGGATTCCTCAGGGCTGAAAGGAAAGAGGTGAGGGTGGTTTTTTTCCCCTGTGCTGAAAAGATGGCAACAAGTGAGAAGCTCTTGAACAGGAGTAACATTTCAGGGAAAGGTGGGGAGGAGGCATGTGCAGCTGGGGGAAGGCTGAGGCTGAGGCTTTTTGGATTTCCTGAAGCTGTGGGATATGGGAAGCAGTGTGGGTGACAGACTTGGATGGAGGTGAAGAAACATCTCGATGGGCACCAGCCCAGGAGGAGTGTTGGCCGCCCTTCTGCGGGAAACCATCCTCCCCCGCACTGGGCAGTCACGGGCAAGGTGTGCTGCAGCTACCAGCTCCAACAAAGCTGGCACTGAGCTCTGCTGGCTTTGCAGGGCAGGTCCCACCATTCCCACTCTGGCAGTCTCCCATGCCTCATCAGCAGCCCAGTGCAGCCTGTCCCACAGGGCTGGGGGCTCCCAGCCTCCTGATGGGGAGTCTCGGCAGTTTTACAACTGCAGGAGCTGAAATCACTGCTCACCAGCGTGTCATCTGACTGCGTTTCATGTAGGAAACCCAGAGCTTTAGCTCTCTTTCTAAACAAGAATTCGTCAAGACAACTGCAGTTGAGTGTAAAGTAACATGCTAATATGGGCTCCTGTTGAAGTTTGAGTTTTGTAGATGGCTGAATTTTGTAACAGATAACAGCATGAACCAAACTCCTAGATCCAAATACCTCCCAGCTTTTAGATCTGAATCCTGTATGTTCAGAACGCTTCTACTCAATCATTAGTAAACCAGAATATTAAACGGCATCAAAGCGTGGCCATGAGCTAGAGATTTTGTCGATGAGGTTTAACCTTTGCAGTTTCAGAGCCAAAGCTTTGCATAAAGGAGAAATTCTAGGGTAAATGTAAATAACACACAGGTCTGGAGGATTAGCTGTCTCTTGTCCAGAAATGCCACACCTTATAATTAAAGCACAGGCTGTTAGTATGCGACATAGGAATGCAGAGGGTGTGGACCATCTCAGATTTACAGGCTATCAAGTTTATGAAAGAGACTAAATGTTGTTTAGTGTTACAAAGGTTGTAAGACCTTTGTTCAGCATTGCCCCAAAAAGCTGGCAAGCCTCTGATGGGAAAACACTTTGCAAGTAAGATCTTGCTAGGAAAAGAATCTGTAAGAAAAATTCAGTAGGGAAACTCCAGTAGCTTCTGAAATTACCGCTTTTCTTCATGCACCGCAACAGGAAAATTGCATATAGGCTGAATGTCTATGTGTGTGTGCAAGTTGCCTACTGTGAACTGGAAAGTTTGACTGCATATTTTAATTTAACTTTACAAGTATCCATTAAAATAAAAGTACGTGAGTGAACTGTAGTGCCAAAATAAGTGCAACAAAAGCATTTCGGTATGTGAAAAACAGTATCTGTGATGAAGATCTGAATGTAAGCACAGGATAGAGGAAATAATTTTGGTTGTGCCCTTTCCAGTGAGTTGCTATACCTCAGGATATTTATAGCTTTGTAGAATAATGAATATTAACACTTGTCATCTCACATCCAAAGTGTCATGTTAAAAAAGGGATTTGAACTCTAGAGATTAATGCAGTGAAAATTATGACAACATTTGGCTCAGTGAAAGAAAAGCTTTGAGTTAACCATAAAAGGCTCAAAATGGAAAACTTTTTTTTTGTTTTGCCAGACCACCATGGTGACACCGTGCTCCATGCCGTTGCGTCCACCTCCTGCATCTGGGTAAGGCTACATCTGCGTCAGTTCTACAGTCAGTCATAACACCTGTCACTAAATCTAGTGGGTTTGGTACTCGTGAATGGTCTAGAGAAGAGAATTGAATACACTAACAGGATACTAGAAAATAATCAGACCTACTGTTGCACAGCCGTGCTTACTAGAAGTTTGCACCAGGTCTCCTGCAATGAAGGCAAACTAAAGAACCTTGATTGGCTGAGTCTCCTGCCTGGTGAACATGCTGCCTTTTTCATTCTTTTGCATGAAATTTCACTTTTCTGAAAGAATCACAGAAATCCTCTCCTCTTGAGGCAATAGGACTTTTAATGGGAAAAAAAGAAACATTAGCTGCAGTGCTCTGAGTGAAGGGGGAAGCAGCTGATTCAGATATCTGGAGTCTGGAGGGCACCATTATAATTCAAAGCTTGACCTCCAGTTGGATGGTGTTTCCCTTCCATGCTAGGACTGAATTTGGTCGTGTCATTACAGACACACCATTGTGAGGCCAGATTTTGCCCAGCTGCTACAGGGGTACACAAAGAGCCGAGAAAGCTGTGGGAAGCCTCTTCGTTGTGTGTTCCTGGACAGCAGCCAACTTACCATCAAAGGTTGCTTATTCCTTGAAAAAGCACAGGGCTTGCTCCATCCCCCAGCAATGCCACTACCGAAAGGTGTCTGAAGAGAGATGGGAAGGGTATTTCCAGTGTCCCAGTTTGTGGGACAGAATGCCCAAGGTGGACTGGAGAGGCTAATCTGCAGTGATGGAGAAGACAAGCAGCGATGCCTGAATAGGGGGTTGCTTAAAACCATCTTTTAGGGACAAGATGTAAACCATGACAAAGCTTTTAATAGGTGAGCTGTCATCAAATATCTAGTAATCTTTAGCAGTGTGTTTCAGTATGTCTCTGACTGATTTTTATATGCATTTGCAAAACCTCCTGAAACTCATCTGTAAGCTGGCCTGCCTCTGACCAGCACATTTCTTTGTGTGTGTGTTAGTTTGCATCGAATACAGCCTAATTCTTATGTAAAAATTCCATGGGAAAATCCAGGAATGACTGCATAACTGATTTGGTATGGCACTGGGCTTTAATTGTTTTCAGATTTCAGTTTTCAAGGCCAAGAAACCAAAACCCTAAATAATGTTTCATTTCTATCCCTTTGGAAACTGAGTCTCTGTGGAATGCTCAACTGTAGCACTCGGCGCTGTGTATAGAAAAGCACTTTCAGTGTCCTGCAGATGTCTGCTCAGTAGCTTCCATATGGCAAATTACTTGTTATTGGACCAGACTCTGCTCATGCTTGTGCAATTCTGTTGCAGTTGGCGAGGAGTTGAGGCAATCACAGCTCGATCTGGCCCGTTGGGTCAAATAAACTCTCTGCACACTCGAGTTGGGGTTTCAAGCTGAACAACGTTGCTGGAACAGTTTTCAGCCCTCGCTCACGCTGGTGCAGCCCCGCCTTTCAGAGCGCTTGAAAGGCTTATGGGTTCGGTAATAGGTTAAGAGTTCCCAGCTACCCGGGGTAGGGTGGAAACTCTTGGATATTCCTGGCACATGAGAAGCCTTTATTGGCCCAATGCAATAAACTGGTGGTCTTAGTGAGGCAAAGGACCAGATAATTATAGAAACACGCTCTTCCTCCAGAAACTGTTCTTGTCGAGGCTGAAATATTTTGGCAAGGGCAGCTTCCTCAGTGTCTCTCAAGCTCTGTATTTTTTGTGGCTTAAGAGAACACTGCATTCACTCGGGGTTTTGAGCCACCAAACTCCGTTCTGTTTTCTATTTATAATATTTTCCATGTTGTTTTTTTGTGATACTTCTATGTGTATGTCTGAAACAAAGACCAAAATGTGAGCTTAGACTCTGCAACCCAGTTTTGCCAGTACTGGTGTCTGCACAGCCTGGCTCCATGCCTGGTTGGTTTCACGCTGGTGGCACTACAATGTGAGGAGGATATGTTTTGTGATGGTGTTGAGTGATGGCTAGAAGTTTTTTTCTTAAATTCAGAGCCTCATTTTGAGATATTTTTAATGCCAATGTGCTGGCTTCAGGTGAGTTACACCTGCCTAGTTCAGGTCAGGTCCAACCTAACAAATGCAAGCTCATGCGAGCCCGCCTGAGGATACCCTAAGCTTTAAAGATCCTTCTGCTTATTTAATTAAAAACTTTGCAGTAAGTGAAAAAGTCTGATTAGAAAAGCTGAATTTGACCCAAAGCTTTTATATAGGCACTGCAATTAAAGAAGAATTCAAGCAAGGCGTTAGGGTACTGGATAGATAAGGCAGAAACTTGTCTGCTTTTGCAGTATAGACAGTGGGGCCACATAAATAAGGTTTGTTCTTTTGGCTACCTTGTTTTGGTTTGCAATTTGCAAATCATATTTGTAGCTCAGCTAATGTGGAAATGGCAGGAAACTCCAGTCTAGTTATGAAGAGACACTCGCCATCTGCAGTCTAGCAATACTTGCCAACTATATGTTTGGGACACAGCAGTCTAGGCAAAAGTGGTATCATCTGACCCTAATATATCTATTTCTCAGTTTATGGTGTTGTAAGCATGTCAACAGAGCAGCTCTCAAACATGGCACATTTTGAAACAAGTAAATTATAGCCCCAATCTAATGGCTGATTTTGTTTTTCTGACCTACTTAATTAAAAAAGTGCCTAAAAATGGAAATGCTGTTTAGCTTAATGCGAAGACAGAGCTGGCTTTTTTTTTCGTCCAACATCTGTGTCCAGAAAGGAAGAAAAATCCTGTTTTGACTGGCCTTCCTCCACCAGTCTTTTTTATTTTTTTTTTAATTTCTTGTCTAAAGCAAAGTAAGTTACATAAACATTCCACCTCTTTCCATAAATTGGCTGCAGTTTCTGAACAATAGAGTTACTGTGAAGAGAAGAAAACCACAGACACACCCCACAACTGTTGGTCACACAGCCAAGGAGAACTAAAGACGCATTCTTTGAAAGTACCAAAAAGGAAATCCATGGTCTTAAGGCAAGACCTTTTATGTTATGTTTGGAAATGTTTCTCATTTCTCTTTCTTCCCCCACCCCCGCTTCATCTTTAGCTTTCTTAGTTCAACATGTTTGAGGGAGTGAAATGGCTCTAGACAGAACTTTAGTCTTTGTCGAGATGTGTTGATAGTATTTGTCAGTACTCACTAACCTGAGACTGGATAGTGAAAGAAAACTGAAAAGTGGGATTTCAGAAAGAGGAAAGAAAACATGTTACTAATAATGCCTTTGAGGCTTCCTCAGCATACAAAAAAATACTTTACTTGCAAGAAGAGAGAGGCTAAGACAGAAATCTCTGTTTAAAGCTGATAGTTCTCAGTTGTAAAAGTAATAATTCTTTTCGGAAAACAATAACTCTGTAGAAACAATTGTTTGCCTCTCTGAAGCATCTCAACACGCTTTCCAAATGGGAATTCACACCCATCGTAGCCTGTGTTCCCCAGCTGGGCAAGCCAATGCACTAGGAAGCTAGCTGGTCCCATCAGAGTCATGCTGCAGCAATAAATACACCTTGAATTACTCTTCTCTGCTGTATCCACCAGCATGCACAGCCTTCTAAACACAGAATACCAAGTGGTTTGGCACTGTCTGTCGATATTCCCTCTCGGAGTCTCCGGGATTATGATCTCAATGAAGGCAAAGTTGCTGCTGATCTTACTGGGAGTTAAGCAAGCGTAAAGTCAGCAGAATTCTGCCGGCACCAGGAATGCGCCACAAAGCGATGCCTATAAATCAGCGACGAGGTGTCTGCTCGCTTCCCGCTTGCTGTTACGTGCTGCTGCGGATGTAACAGCAGCCCTGCACGCAGCTGCAAAGCCCAGCTGTTCTCTCACCAGTGAGGGGCCACGGCGGAGTTCTCTGGCTTGCCCATGCTCAAGTCTCCCACCCAACAGACCCAGCTGGGCTGAAGCAGCCGCCCTGCTCTCCCGAGGGCTGCCGGGGGCTTCCCGCAGCATGCCAGTCTTGTCCTCGCAACCCTCGCGCCCCCATCTCCTGCTCCAGACCCATCAAGTTAGAAGCAACGTTCAAATTATCTGCAAGGAGTGTGCCTGCGTTTCTGAGTAATGCTCTGTAAGCATTATTGAATGTGCAGAAGAGAGAAAATGTTATGCAGAAAACAGTGAAAATAGCTTTCTTGCTAAGGTACCAGCAGAAAGCATGTTCACTTTTGTTCAAAAAAACCACCACAACACAAAACATTCAGAACAAACTTCAAGTGCAAGGAAGCAGAGAAAAGGCTTCTGAAAACAAAAAGTTAATTTTCAGAACCTTGAATGGATCTCTGCAATGCTATTCTGTAGTCATAACATGCAATTTTTTGTGTCATGACGCTACTGAGCCATTTAGACAGGATCAGGTCCCTCTAAGATATACTGTGTACATAAGCTGCTTCCAGGCCTCCAGCTTAACACAGAACACAAACAAGGGAGGAGAAAAATGAAGAATTATAATCACTTTCATGCTATTAAGCCCAGATATACACAGAAGCTAATCTGGTCTTAGACCCTGAAGTGGCCAGTAGGTGCAGTACACAGTATGTGGACAGAGAAAGGTTAATTTTTCCCTTTTGCCTGCCAAGTCATTTCTCTACTCCACCCTTGGTGTCCAACTTTCCAATCCCTGAGTCAGTGTCTGAAGTCAAAACAACCAGCTGGGCCTCACTGAACCTTTCACTGTGGGAAAGCTCGGCTCAAAATGGCTGCATTGTTTCTCTGTAATCTTATCCTCAGTGTTTAATATCCTCAGCAATTCACAGAATTTTCAGGATTGTGTCTTGGCCCTATGGGAGATGCTGACCTAAATGGTGTGAAGTTCTTGCTCTTCTGTTAAAAGGGAAAATATTAGGAAAAAGTAAACTATCCATTTACTATCCTGTTGATAAATTTTCCCTACCACTTCAAGCAGAAAGCTGCAGGGTTGAACTACATACACCTTCTTTCAGAATAATTCTTTAAATTGAATCTGCTACCCTGCTAAGATGAAAGACGTGGCACTGGAAATGTACCTGTCATAAGGAATGTGTCATAGTAACATCTGCTAATGGAGAATAGTTTGTCCCAAGATTTTGAAACTGCCTTACTCATGGGCAAAGCATGCGGTATCTATTAATGTCTAAAGATCCTTATATAGCCAAAAAAAAAAAAGAAGAAAAAAAATGTGATTAAGAGTAGGATTACAGGGCACAGGAAGAATCTGAGAACAAGACAACACATATTAATTTGGGGGATGTCGTTGTGCTGCAATGACATTTCCAAAATTTTAATATTGAGTTACAGCAAACAAAGGCCACCTTTGAATGAAAAAACACAGCAGGATTTCCAAATGTAAAGAAATGTGGCATTTAGTATGAGTGGTGTGTTACATTTTAAAGGCTGGGAAGGAAGTTCTGTGCATATTTGCTGTGTGTTAGGCAAATAAGTGTGCCTTCCACTAGAGAGCCTATTTTAGTGGCGCTAGCTGCTCTCACGGATGCACTTGTTGGAGCAGGCGTCAGGGCGGGTCCTGTGGGCTGACCTCAGCTTTGGCAAGGAAGACCTGAAGAGAATCCTGTTAGTGCAGTCTTCTTGTCAGCTGTGAGCTGAAGACCAGAAATCCTACCTTTGGTGGTGAGGTTTTATTATCAGGCCAATACCATGACAGAGTTTTTGAAATCAATTGTAGGGTGAGGACCTGTTGTACAAATTGCTCATGTGTACCTGGGATGGTGGTGGTCAGGCAAGTTGGGAAGCAAAAGCAAAGCTTTTCAGAGCCCAGGTGGAGCATTGGAGGGTGGGCAAAGTCCTTAGGGCTTGATTGGTTCAAACCATCTGATTGCCTCATTAAGAACTTGATGTTAATGCGTTATCTGTGATGATTGGCTTCTGATGGTGAGGTGGGAAAACCACATATGGGAGAAACTCTGGAAAGCTCTGGAGCTTTCCAGTTGTTATAGATCAGTAAGTGCTGCTGGAGATGAAGTCTTACAGGAGGGGGCTGCAGCCTTCTGCTGCTGGACCTCGATCCCCGGTTTATGCCTGTTTCAATCCTGTTCCACAGCATTGCTCCTATAAATGGTCTTCTTTTAGTGGTAAGCATTTTTTGTCTATGGGACACATAAATGTCTTTAATTTAACAGTGCACATTTCTAATCTAGTCTTGGGGATGGGTTTTGAGATATCTGATGACTGTTTTGTGTGCTTAGCTTGGAGAATTAGGTAATAAGCACCACTGATGCACAATGTAAATTAGGTTCCTGCTGTTAAGCATATGACTGTGGAAGATTTGGTCCTCCCATTTAAGGTTTTCCCCACATTTTAGAAAACACATTTTAGAAAACGTAGATATCAGATGTTCAGTTCAAGTTTTCACTATTTGTTTACGTGAAAAATCACCGCTGACTCTTTTTTCTGCAATTCGGTGTTTTGCAGAGTTTTCTTCCCCATTGCTTGTGAGGTGATCCCTCCTCACCAGCCTGAAATTCAAAAGATCAATTGTGTTACAATTCAATCAAAAAAAAAAAAAAAAAAGAATGTTGCAACTGTGACCACAGCAAATTGTACCAGAAGATCTATTGCTGATCCATATGAAGAATGTCAAAGCCCTTCCTCAGCTATTTGCTTTGGCATTGTCCATGGCACTGTCCTCAGGCACCGTGTGAGGATCATGCAGGCGCCATCCAGGCAATACTTGGGCTTTTGGCTTTCAGAGGAGCAGTCTGACAGAGATCACAGGCATTGTGCAACTGAGAATTCAAACTGATTAGACGTGTTTTTAAGTGAAATTGGAAATGAGGAGATCAGTGAAGACAGATGCCTCACTATGTATAAAAATCTACCACTTGGTTAGCCTGAGTTTCACATGACAACAGGTCTTTTTATTGATCGTAATAGAGACGAAATTTCCCTTTGATTGACTTTTCCTATTTCTCCTGTTCTTTGTACTGCAATAGCCCTGAGCCTTCTTACTGTCCACATCCAAGCAGGTCTCATAACAGGGCCTCATTCATAGCAAGGCTTTATCAGCTAGTCTAATCCTTAAATCAAAGTATCCCACTGTAAAAATTACAGCAACAGGTAAACTCTTGAATCTTGTCTACTGGTATAGCTGGCACAAAGTCACAGCTGAAGAGCACAATCCACCCTGGAGGTGTGTGAGGTAATAGGGCATCATGTGGTGACCTTAGGGACATCATGCTACTGAAAGACATACTTGAGATCATTGCTTACAGTCAAATCAGATTAGCATTTGTACTGCTGTACAGCTTCGAAATTCTAAAAAACCCTCATCTTTCCTAGTGCAAAGTTGCACCCTGATGGAGAAATATTCACATAGGCACAGGCAAACATCCCTACCTTTTAAAAAGTCTCTGGATGTGTAATAGGCTGTGGACTAGTCTTGTGTAGTTACCTGAAATCCTAAAACCAAAGCTGCAAAAGACATCCTCCCAAGAGAATGAGAAACAATTTTTTTCAAAGCTAAATTGTGCACAAGTATCCTTACATATTTGATGATTCCATTAGATCTTTATTTTACTTGCTTGGTAGTTGGACCAGGCAAGTCTGTGATGCCTTCTGCTGTACTGTGGTGTGCTTGCATTCCTCACTGTGTTAATTTTTCTCCCAGGTATGCTGTTTTCGTTAGAGAGAGTTTATACTTTTGTTTGTTTAGCTTTAGCCAGAAACATCAGCTCCTTCTACTTGAAGTCCCCAGTCGTGCACTTCTACTGTTTTCCCTCAGACCAAAACACAATCTTTGTAAACCTTACTGCCTTCTACAGCAACAAAAATATGTTGTATTTTCCAGTAAAACGTTTCAGGTGCCAAACACAATCCAACTGGCAGTCTGAAGAAACTGTCTCCCAAAAAGGTTGGTGAATATGTGCAAATATGAGTTGTTTTTCTAAAGCCACTTGCCAGAGCCCTTCTGACACACCAAGCTTAGAAAAATATTTGGCATCAAGCCATTCTTCCAGAATTTCTCCATTTGTAGACAGTGGAAAATGTTTTCTTTTCATGTATTCAGATCTTCTGGGTCAAGGCATAAGCAAAGCCTTCTATCTTTAGTTCAGCAAGGGCTGGCAAACGCAGCCACTGTTTTACTTCTTACTCACGATACAATTCTTTGTTTAGTTGGACCATTTCAGTCTCCTAACTTCTCCCTTTGAGAGGATATTTTCTAGGGCAGGAGCCATAGGATGGATGAGATCTTCTGACTCTTTTTCCTTACCCTGGGTGGAGTATGGTTTCCTGCACCTTCAGCTTGCCACTCCTATGACAAGGAACTTATGGCATTCCATACCAGAGGTCATATACCTCTGCATAAAACCCATATGCCACATACTGTGGACAGGCTCAAAGATGATGAATGAAGATTTCTCAAAGCCAAGCCGAAGTGAAGACTCATTTTGATGAGGGAAGAAATTAACTAAGGTTATTCTTTTGTGCCACTAAGCTGTCATAGAATCATAGAATCATTCAGGTTGGAAAAGACCCCTGGGATTATTGAGTCCAGCCACTAACTCTACTATACAAAGCTCACCCCTAAACCGTATCCCTCAACACCACATTTAAACAACCTTTGAAGGCATTCAGGGATGGTGATTCAACCACTTCCCTGGGCAGCCTATTCCAGCATCTGACTACTCTTTCTATCAAAAATTTTTTTCTAATGTCCAGTCTAAAGTTACTCTGTTGCAGTTTGAAGCCATTCCCTCTTGTTCTATCACTGATTACCTGAGAGAAGAGACCAGCACCAACCTTTCTACAATGTCCTTTCAGGTAGTTGTAGAGAGTGATGAGGTCTCCCCTCAGCCTCCTCTTCTTCAAACTAAACAGGCCCAGCTCTTTCAATCGCTCTTCACGAGATTTATTCTCCAGGCCTTTCACAGCTTCGTTGCCGTCCTCTGCACTTGCTCCAGCACCTCAATATCTCTCTTGTATTGAGGTGTTCAAAACTGGATACAATACTCAAGATGTGGCCTCACCAGTACTGAGTACAGGGGGACAATCAACTCCCTACTCCTCCTGGTCACATTATTTCTAATACAGGCCAGGATGCCATTGGCTTTCTTGACTACTTGGGCACCCTGCTGGCTCATATTCAGCTGCTTGTCAGTTAGAACCCCCAGGTCCCTTTCTCCCAGACAGCTTTCCAGCCACACTTCCCCAAGCCTGTAGCGTTGCAGGAGGTTGTTGTGGCCTTGCTGAAGCTCTGTAGAGCCTCCCTACCCTCATGCAAATCAACACGCCCACCTGACTTGGTGTCATCTGTGAACTTACTGATGATACACTCTACGTCCTTATCAAGATCATCAATAAAGATGTTAAACAGAAATGGTCCCAACACTGAGCCTTGAGGAACATCATTTGTGACAGGCTGCCAGCTGGATTTAACTCCATTGACCACCACTCTTTGGGTCTGTCCATCCAGCTAGTGCTTTATCCAGGAGATTGTATGCTCATCCAAGCCATGAGCAGCCAGTTTTTCCAAGAGAATTCTGTGGGAAACAGTGTCAAAGGCTTTTTGAAAGTTTAGGTAGAAAATATCCACAGCCTTTCCCTAGTCCAGTAGTCAGGTCATCTTGTCATAGGAGGAGATCAGGTTTGTCAGGCAGGCCCTACCTTTCCTAAACTCATGCTGACTGGACCTGATCCCCTGGTTGTCCTCTACATGGCGTGTAATGGCACTTGAATCATTCAGGACAGCCTCCGAAGGAACTTTGTCAGTAGGTCTCCTGAACAGGTCACTGTTTGCCAAAGTTTGTCTAAGGTGGCAATTTTACTAACCCCTCTCCTTGTTTCTCCAAGGATTGAAAACTCAATCATCTCATGATCACTGTGCCCTAGATGGCCTCCAACCTTTACTTCCCCCACAAGTTCTTCCCTGTTCACAAGAAGCAGGTTGAGGAGGGAACCTTCCCGCACCAGTTGTGTCAGGAAATTATCTTACACACACTCCGGGAACCTCCAGGACTGTTCTCTCTCTGCTGCATTGTATTTCCAGCAGACATCTGGGAAGTTGAAGTCTGCAATGATACAATGGGTAGCGGTTGTGAAACCTCTCTCAACTCCTTTCATCTACTTCATCCTGGTTGGGTGATCTATAACAGATTCCCACTACAACATTACTCTTGCTGGCCTTACTCCTGATTCTCCCCCATAAGGACTCGACTCTATCATCACCTCCATTAACTTGTATGCTTTCATATGTCTCCCTAACATAGAAGGACACTCCACCACCTCTTCTTCCTTGCCTATCTCTTCTGAAAATTTGGTATGCATTGATTGCAGCACTTCAGTGGTGGGAGTCATCCCACCAGGTTTCTGTGATGGCTGCTATGCCATAGTTTTCCTTTTGCACAACGGCCTCCAGCTCCTCCTGTTTATTGCCCATGCTGTGTGCATCTTTGTCTAAACATTTCAGGGAGGGAGCCAAGTACGTAGTTTTCAACCTTGAGGGGTGGTAGGTCTTCTGGTTATATAAGATGCCAACACACTGCCCACAATCTATGTCAGCAATCTGGCCATATTCTTGGATGTCTCTATTCCTTTCTGTCTGGCTTCCTGTAGACTTGCTGTTAAATTTCATCAGTTACCTATTATCATAGAATCATGGAATCACAGAATGTTAGGAGTCGGAAGGGACCTCTAGAGATCATCCAGCCCAACCCCCCTGCCAGAGCAGGATCCCCTAGGGCAGCCACACAGGAACATGTCCAGATGGGTTTTGAATGTCTCCAGAGAAGGAGACTCCACAACCCTTCCGGGCAGCCTGTGCCAGTGCTCTGCCACCCTCACAGTAAAGAAACTTCGTCTCATGTTGAGAAGAAAAAACACTGTATCATGCTGTGTGGGCTTTCCCTGTATTGCAAAGTGAGAATTTATTAAGTAAGCATGGTACAAATTCTGAAGCAGGTCACGGTATGTCCACAGTGAGCTGTGAAGTAGGTCAACAGAGCAAGCCAAGTCCATATGAAGGCTTCTTCAGCTGTGCTTTCCAGGCAGATCTGCCACCCTGTTCTGAACTACAACAGAATATCACTAGTTTTTACAACCCCTTTATGAAAAATGCAGTGTTTGTCTCTCTTAGAAGCCATTGACCAAGCATGTAGACTGTCAGATTAGACTGAGACTAGATAAAACCCAAATAATATTTGTGGCTTTTTGCTAGTTTCATCTCTAGCCACTCAGATCTAAGTTATTGCAGAAGCTATGATGAAAATGCCACTGGTTTATTTCTGCAGAAGCCAGGGTACAACATCAATAATCTTTTATTGCTAAAATCTTTATGCAAAGGAACACCTTTCTAGCAGCTCATCATATTTTTTTTTTTCATGATTTCCTTATCCTGGCAGAAACAGGTGACCAAGAAATGGAAAGAAAACATAATTTGGAGTTAAGTTCCAAAGAACAACTCCTAAACCTGTTTATAATTCAAGCTACTTCATAGTTATTAAAATCATATATAGTCACACATCCCATATGCACTGTGGGCAATTTATTCTATTCCTTAAACATCAATTAGTTTATAATCGCAGCACTTGAATATTAACAACATCTGTAGGTTCAAGTGATCCTGCAAATATTTCGTCAAAATCTTTGATGTTGTTACTGTCCAGCTACTACATAAATAGGTCAATGTCCACAGGCTTTGCTACATCGTTAACCAATGAACAAAACCAAGGACCTTCATCTGTACAGAAGGTAAATCTTCATACCTATTCATACCAGTTAATAAGAGTCCCCTACCAATTAGGCTCTCAACGATATTTTTTTTTCTTTTTCCTATTTGAATTGCTGAAATTGCCCAGAGCCCTAAAGTGCTAGACTCTAGACTAGATGGAGGCCAGGTCTGCTAACATACATTATATTCCTCCATCAAAGTGAGTTACTACACAGGCAGGTAGCAGCATACTCTAATGTAGGCAAATTCGAGATGTAAACTTGTCCCGCGAACGTAATTTCTGGGTAACAGCAGAGATAATTACTCAAAGTCAGAGTTATTGCTGTGTGCTCTGACTGTTGGTAAATTAATAGAAAGTGTGGGTTTGTTTTTTTTCCCTTTCACTTGTGGCTGATAATGAAATGCAAAGTGTCTTCCTGAAGGGTCTCTTCACAACTGTGTAGAACTGTAAGAAATTGCAAGATACTGTCCTTCCATCCTCCTGATTTACACCCGCCTGTCATTTCTGGCAGCCGAGTGTCTAATTTGTTCCTAAAAATCTACAAAGATGGGAATTGCGCAGACTCCTTGGGGTAACCTGTGCCAGTACTAAGCACCCTCTTTAGCAACTGCCTGCTCCCCACTGCCCTGAAACAGGTTTGGCTCTTCAATTTGTTCACTCTCCAGACACAGCAGGACACTGGTGAGTCAACTTAGAGCATGCAGATAATACGTGCTTTTCAGGGAAGAACATATTTGGACGAACAATCTGTAAAACTGATGTTTCTTCCTTTCCCAATTAAACTGTTTGGCAAAATATAGATATCAGATTTGCTTTCCTGTTTAAAAAAAAAAACACAACAGAAAACTGCTCAGGAACGTGGTAGGAACTGGTCCCACCCAGCATGCTGGTTGTCAATGGCACTTTAAGTTCTCCATGGGCCAGCTTGTTTTTCGTATAACTGCAATTGTCCTCCCTTGTGTGCTTGTGCTGTCTTGAGCAACGCAGGTTGCGGCTGAGCTGCGTGCTTCGTCCCTCCTGTGCGCGTAGGCTGGTCGTGGGGCTGCGTGCCTGTGGGGCCGGCCGTGGTTCTCCTAGGGATGTACAGGAGTTGGGTAGGTATGGATGGGATAGCCCCCCAGACAAAAGAATTCCTTGTGATTCGTAATGGAAATATAAAATAGAGCATTGCGGAAAAAGCAGCAAGAAATAAAGAAGCTCTACATGCCTGTCATTTTGTCTGGTAAAAAACAGGGACTGGCTGTTTCACACAACGCAGTTGGAGTCTGTGTTTCTCATCTGTTTCCCATAGTAGTTCCCTTGCCAGCTACCAGATACTTAAAAAGAAAGTCACTTTTGTCCCTTTGTCTCAATTTCAGGACCCTTTGTTATATCTTGAGTGTGGAAATGTGGATTTTTGGCTTGTAACTGGAGACTAAAAAGGAAAAAAAAAGTGTATTTCCAGAAATTAAACCACCACAGCTAAAGGATGTCTGGAATGTTTTTTATATGGTCTTTATATGTGGATTGTTATGTGACCATACTTTAAAACAATTTTCTTTTAATAAGCTTCCTTCTTTTTATACGGAAGGGAGTCCCAAAACTCTCAACAGGCTAAAATTCACTCAGATATTTTGTCACAATTGGCTAGAGTAAAATTGAAGTTCCTGCAAAATACTATTTTCCCTGGAGACTTCTCTCTGTCACAGGCAGCTAAATAAGTAATAGACAAAACAAGTGCTTCAAATAAGCTCGTTTAGAGGTTCTCTCCACAGGCAATGTGAAATACAATGGGCTTGGGAATTTAGTGTTAATTCCTCTTAGAATAAGCACGATAAAACTGCTGGCCTCTTAGCAAAGCAGGAACCTCCCTGAGTGCAAATATGCTTCCAGACATCAACCAGAGAAATTGAAAGTGGCGGGGGAGAGAGGGCAGCGTAGCTGGTGGTGACAAACTGCTTCCGAGGGGCAGCCCAGGCCAAGGGTGCCCATCAGCCCCTGGTAAGGTCATCTTGAGGGAGGGCTGGAAAGATGGGGCTTTAAGATGACGTTTCAAAACTGTTGTAGCTCGGTGCTGTGCAAAGGATGCCCCACAGAAACAGGTGTGTAGAGCCTGGGTGGCATTTCCCACAGCAGGCAGGTGGTGGGGGCACGGCTGCTTGACGCAACTCCCGGCCTCCCTGGCCAGGATGGTGGCTAGCAGGGGAGAGAGAGGGAGCCAACCTGGTGTCCTTTTGGGCCCTCTTTCCTCTTGCATCACTGGGCATGGTGGGAGTGAAAATGTGTGACTGTGTTAGGCAGCACCCAGAGGGGTCGGTGTAGCTGCAGGGCAAGGGGGCCATGCCAGGGTGGGGAGAGTCTGCGTTGAAGACTGGAATGAAGAAATGGGAGAGGAGTGAAAAAAGAGATGTTTGGTACAAAAATGGAGAGAAGCTAGGCTAAGAAAGAGTCGCTTGTGAAAATGGGTAGTGTAATGAGAGAGGAGGGAGTCACTTTTACTGAACAAGCAGCTAGGACAAGGGTGTGATGAAAGAGAGTAAATCCAAACCAGAGATCTGGCTGGCAAACTTTGAACCTCCTCAGAGATCTGGTCTTTGTTCTCTGCAGATGTGAGCACTCAAGAGCCTTGTGTGAAGAAAGAGCCATCTCCATTTTTCTGGAGATCAGGAGACTACAATATTTGCAAGGAGACAGACCTCTAAAAACGTTTACGGTGTCGTGTGTTTGCTTATTTCTTTTTTCCGACAGGGTTATGTTTTCCATTGTTACATGCCATATTTAGGGCTTGTGATCTATGGCAGTTGTTCAGTTTCACTCCAGCAGAGTTTTATTTAAATATCAGATGATACTTTAACTTGATGGACATGTTCAAAATCCTAGAAGTATACCTTAAACAGACATTGCCATGCATATGTGTATCCCATGCATCCTGCCATGCATATGCTTTTCCTCTTTTTTCATGCGTATCCAAGTGATTCTATTATATGCTAAGATAGCATGTTCCGGTAATAGACTGGAATAATAAAAACACTTTTTTTTTTTCTTTCGTAGAAAGACCCACACTCCATTAGCAAAGATATTGAATGTTTATTCTTTACTACAGTTGTTCCTTTCAGGCATTTATCTAACAATATCATCAGTTCTTGGATGACATTCACTTCAGTCAAGCTACCTGCTTGCCTTTCCAAATTTAAAGCTTGCACAGTGAACACAGTCTCTGGTAGAAATCCATCAGTCGGCAAGGTTGTTAAAGGTGTGATGTTATCGGCAGTTCAGTTTCATGATTTTCCATGTGCTGCAGTACTACACATGAAAAGCAAAACAGCAGGGGAAGCGTGCATGTTAGCGAGGATAATAGCATAGCAGAGAGCCTCCCAATTCTCAAACAAGTGGGAATTCCTTCTGATAACATGGGATTACAGTGGATTTGCAACCAGGACATTGAGTTTTACTAAGTCGGTATATCAAAGCTTTTTCTCCCCATTGTCAGCTGGCTGAGTGATGTTTGCCTGCGCCATTTCAGCTGAGACGTTGGAAGCTGCTGTAGGACATTGCCTGCCAAATCTTGTAATGTGACAATGACTGCAAGGCACAGGGGTAAATGAAGTCAACTACATGCACACTCTGTTTCTACTGTGAAGTAGAGAGGGACTCTGTGGGAAGAGCAGAGACCTGGGAGTCACATCATGTGTATGTGGGATCCTGCTCCTAGTTTTATATTGCTGTGTTTGAAGCTGCGCCTATACCACGAGGCCTCATATTTCGGCACAGACTGTTTATATTTGTGTGGCATAGTGCCCTGGGGTACTCATCCACCATCATCCAGAAGGGACATGTGGCTGGAGAGCACCCAGTCTTCCACTCAATCTGCCTAGGATTTATGATGAGATCTTTACTATCTACTCTGTACAAGGAACTCCCCACATCTGTTCTCTGATTCCCAGGACAGAATAGTCCTTTATATCTCGTTGCTTAACTCTGAAAAGTTAAACTAAATGAACAATACAAACTAAAATACAATGTGATGTTACTGCTAATTTGTGCCTTTAATTTCAGAGCTGCATGCTGTGGCAGACAGTGACTACTCTTTTGTCCAAAACCTTAGATTTAGGAGGCTAAATAGTGAGTGTGTGTCCAGGGCAGCAAGGAGCTAGAGCTCAGTGGTGCTGATGTCACATTCACTTTGCCTCTGTAAGAGAATTAATTAAGCTTCATAGAGGCAGAAAATTGAAGGTTGAAATGGTGAATGAAACCAGAATGAAAGACAATTGCACATTTTTTCATGTTTGCTGTACATCCGACTGAGTAAAAGATGGGCAACGTTCTCTCCCCTTTGAACCTGAGAACAGCTGTAGAGAGTCAGACTAGAGACTTGTCTGTTCCAATGTCACATACATGATACAAGCTAATAGCAGGGCCCTGGGAAAAAAAAAAGTTTAAATACCAGATGAGCATACAGTCTTGTTCCTCTGAGTGTATCCTTCCAGTTTTTGGTAATCTGCAGCCAGGGGCTTCCTCAGCCGGAGATTGTATCCACATCTCCATGCTGAATAGTTTTTCAGGGCTCAGAGTCACTTCATTCACAGAGCCGTCTTTACTGTTGAGGATAGGACATGAAAAGGCTGTAGAAATACAAATGAGCAGTCCACCAAGAGCTGGTACTTGCCCACTCTGTGTTGCGAAAATGACTTGCACTTCTTTGGTGTTACTCATGACTCCTCCAGGTGCAAGAAGAGAATTGGGCCTTTCTATTATACTGTGTATTGTTTAACACAAAATGCCTGTGCACACAGCAAAACCTTTAGGTTTAGCATATGCTGTTTTATCATCCAAAGCTATTAGCCCAGCATAATTTTTTTTTCAGAAACTAAATTAATAAGCAAAGGTCCTGAAGCCTGCATACAGAGTCTCTAATTGGCATGAAATGAGGATGAAGTGCATTTTGCATCACTTCCTAAATGACAGCTTCTGATACTTGTCCTGACCAAGGATTCAATGGAAGTAAAAACCTGCAAAGGAAACAACACTTTGTAGGAGTACCCAGCATACTGGTATGCATGTACAAGATGCCTCACCAGAAGTATATCTGTTTAGTTCATTTCCCTGTTCTAAAGGGAAGGACTCTAGCCAGTTTTGATAGAATAGTCAAGTAATTCCATCAAGCCAGATACAAGGAGAAGCAACATTTTATATTCCTTAATTATATAAACTTTCCTTTTGGCCTGATGTTATACGTAATCCTGCATGTGCCCAGAAAGAATAATCAGATATTCCCATATGTGCCTCTGTATTAGCTCAAACTCTGTTCAGGTTTGAAATATGTTTGGTCCTCTACAGAAAAGCAGAATCCTCAGAAGAAATGTAGTGCAATGTATCTAATGATTTAGACTCATTATTTTTATAAAATGTAACAAAATTGGCGGTATTATCTCTTTGGTGATCCTTTCTCAGAAAAACTAAGCTTCTTAATAAATCTCAGCAGTCGTGGATGGAAATCCACCAACTACAGCAGTGTTTATTGACCTTTCCAAAGTGTTAGATTTAATTAGACTTTCATTAGTAAAACTGTACATAAATGAGTCAAGTCAGCTCTTTTCCATGTTTGCACTGATGAAGTTCTAAGCTTCTTTTAGCCTTGGCTGATTCTTCACTTAAAAGGACATGTTCGCACTTCAGTCTACAGCATGTTGTGGAAATACCTGAGCTGACTCAGATATCGGGATCAGTTTAATTGCAGTGGCCTGGAGATGAGCAGGGGGCTTACCTCACTCCTTGGCAGGCCCATCTGCAGTTTGACTATGTCCAGCATTTGAGCAAGCTCGTTTGAAGCCAGCTTAGCTGTCTCTGCACTTCATTGTAGTGCAGGCAGGCACCTCAGAGGTTTGGTGGTGCTCACTCCTTTGCTCATATGCTTGTTTGGTAAGCCTGCTGAGGCAGCATCTTGCACCAAAGGAAAGATGAGTGGGGTCTTCAGAATGAATCATCAGTTTAGTTCATTTTCTGCTGCTCACATTGAGCAAGGTTAAATCGTACTCCTCAGCTATTGACATTCCCTTTAGACTGAAAACTCTTCATGGCAGAGAGCTTGACTCCTGTTTACTTATGAAATTACTTGCTGCCCTTTCAGGTGCTACAAGATAGGTACCAAGAAGAGCACTTTGCAAAGGAAAGTTTCCAGAATGGTTCAGAAAACTACTGTTGTTTATGATATATTAGCAAAAGTGTGCAATAAAAGTAACAGTCAGAGTGATAAGGAGTTTGCTCAACCAGTTTAGAGGGGGGATCTTTTTTGTGGCATTTCGTAATCTGCCTGAACCAAAATGTATGTAAACATAATTCCAGCTGTGATTCTAATGATATTTCCACATATTACTATTGTGAGGACTACCATGGCCACATCTGAAAACTGGACAGCTGCACGGTAGATTCATCCCTGAGTTTCTTAAGCTAGCCTTAGGTTTGTTGAGGGTATCATCTCACACATTTCTTCACATAACACCTAAGCTAAAGTGTGGGTCAAACCCAAGGCTGGAGCTCCCACAGCATTGGCCAAACCAACACCAGAGACCCCCCAAGACACAACAAATGCTTTGATTGACAGGAATCAGCTGTGCCGTGACAAATACTGCAATGCTGAGGGGGTAAGGACAAATCCACACATGGATGTGATACCTTGGTGTGGGGTGGGAATCACACACTCATTTTCTGAAGATGCCAGGGTTGTGGTGCTGTACCAGGATGAAATAATGAAAGCTTGATGTAATGCTCCTGATTAGTCTTTTCATTGGTTAAGTGTGCTGTCATCTGATACCCTGATGGAGAGAGTTTTGGAGGGGAGGAGTTGAGCCCTGTGAAACCTCAAAGCACTTTCTTTCCATTGTGGGCAGCTCAGTTAAGCTCTTATTAAACCCAGCTTTTTCTAATTTTGTAATTCACCTCCAGACATTTGCTTTTGCTCCAAACACAATATTAGCTGTAGATGTTTGTCTGCATTTGTGGTGTGGGTTGTTTCATTGCTTGTTGTTGCCTGGATTATCCTTCTTCTACTGTCAGGTATCAATTAAATATTCGGTCCTTCTTTAGCTATAAAATAGCTTGCTAATTGTCAGACTAATGCTCTTGAATTCAAGACTTAATTGAGGTTTACTGATGAAAAATCAATGTATTTTGTTATATTGGAATTAACATGTTCCTACTATACCTTGTGATCCATAAGCTGTGTAAGTTTTCTGGCATTGAAGACAAACTTAGCTGAAGTGAATTCACTTTGGTATTCTTTCTTAATCTACCAGAACGTGCTTCCCTTTTCCTGGAAAAAAACGCTTTTCAAGTCAGTTGCTCAAAATGTATCAAGTGATGAACTGCAGATAGCAAACTGAGCATTTGTTTGAGTTCACGCTTATTACAGCAGTGTTCTGGAAAGTGTTTGTGCTTAGGCTTTTAACAAACTCCCTCTAGAGATCAATTACCATGATTTGTCTAGTTACTATGGATAAGAGATTTTGGGGGGGGTGTTGTTGCTGAAACATTTTGTTGAACTGAAAGAGCCCTGAATGCTTTTATTCAGGCAGAACGAAAAGGACATGGGAAGGAGAACACGGTATCTCTAAGGAAAAATAATAATTGAAATAGTCTTAGTAAGAAGGGGTCTGTAACATTACCACGTCTTGTAGGACAACTTCGTCTGTGTGTTTTAGGCTTGTTCACAGGTAGCCCAGAATGTAGGTCAGCAGGAGGAGACATGTAAGAAGGAGGATAAGCACCGATAAGTTAATACTCTTGACAAAGTTTTCTCACTATAAGGTTTCAGTATAATCAAAACCAGTTTAGCATTTGAGGAAAAGCACCATGAAATGGAGTAATGGAATTAGCTTTTATGTTTTTCCAGGAACCCAAACCACATTTCCTGTCACAACTGTATATTATTAATGCAAGGCATCTGCTAAATCAGAGCTGCTCTAAAATGTGCACAAATATCATACGTCTGGTTTAAATCATTCATTTTTTTGACGTTTGCGGTGAAAAACTAAAGCAAGATGCTGCCTCAACCCATCATAAAAAAAGAGTATGATTTGGAATACAGCAAGTTTTCAGCATGGTCTCGCCAGCAGATAATATAATTCTGTTAATTTAGCAGCCAGAACTGTTATTGCCTGCATTTTTATGTCTTGCTTCCCTTTCATTTTGTATTCTGTGGTTGCAGCAATTAGTTTCCAGTCACAGAGGGAAATGAGCAGCGATCTTGAAACTCACTCACTTTCCCAGCCCTCTGTCCTTTAGAACTGGGAGTAGAAAGTTGTTTTCTGATTTTTGGAGTGGTGAGACATAAGTCATCTTTTCTCAAGTTTTATCCAGCCTCCTTAGGCTTAAGGCAAAGGACCCAAAGTCTGATAATGAAATGGGAACACATCAGGAATATAACATCCAGAATATTATTTCCCAGGGGACTAGTGCCCTACCCAGGTATTTTTCCACATTAATACCCACTCTGAAAAAACCCATCTATTACTGTATTTCATTGTAGATTACTTCAACATATACCAAGGATGACAGAGGCTTTGCTGGCAGCTAGACAAGCCTGGAAGTCTGGCACCGAGTCCTGGACTGTGAATTGGGACAATAAAACTCAGATATTTCTGTGTAGTTTCCCCAGTCCTTTCCCAAAGGCCCACACGGAAGGGCTCTGGGCAGTGTCACAGGTGTCTGTGTGCTGCTTGTGTCACGTTAGCCTCGTCAGGATGCCGAACAGCAGGAGAGTGTATCTGAAATCCCAGTTGATCACCCTAAATGACTTACCAGAGGCCTCAAAGGCCAGCGTAAACTTTGGCCAAATGTAGCTCTAAGCTGAGATAACGCAAGAGCCCTGACATGGAGATCAGATCCCCTGCAGAGCCGATCATCTGGTTTTCCAGCCCTCACCAATTCGTTTTACATTGATGCCAACTGTGCGTCTTCTTTCTCTCACGCCCGTGGTGGCTGTGGTGTTTGACCATTTTAGCCTTCATCTTCGTTCTGTTCCTTTTCCTGAACAGCTTCACTTGTTCCCACAGATTGTGCCCTGAAAAACATTCCCTCAGCACTTTAAAGAATTTGCTGTTAGTGAAAAATTAAAACACACTGAAACAGTGTGAGGAGCCTCTTTTCTGCCTTTTTCGTTATTGTAACTGTATCTTTTTTTCATCCTTGGTCTGTTGTGATCCCTTGGCCATGTTATGTCTAATTTAGAGATTCTGAGATTAAAGGACAAAAGTGTTAGCTTATTCATGTCTGCAGGGCTATGCAGGTTTATACCAGTCAAGCATCATGTTGGTTTCTTCTCCCAAGTTACTAATGATAGGACAAGAGGAAATTGCCTCAAGTTGCACCAGTGGAGGTTTAGATTAGATATTAGGAAAAGATTCTTTACTGAAAGAATGGTGAGGCATTGGAACAGGTTGCCCGGGGAAGTGGTGGAGTCACCATCCCTGGAAGTGTTCAAAAAATGTGTAGACGTGGCACTTTGGGACATGGTTTAGTAGTCATGGTAGTGTTGGGCTGGCGGTTGGACTAGATGATCTCAGAGATCTTTTCTACCTTAATGATTCTACGATTCTAAGAATTTGTGTGTTAAAGACTCTTTTTCAGACTAATCAAGAGATATTTCACATAAAGAGAGAGTAACTGGCCTATCTAGTACAGCCTACCAGCTGGTTTGAGCCCTGAATGTTTTGTCTATAAGATAACAATGATATCCAGAAACCAACAGTGAAAAGAGGATTTTTATAACCTGTTTCTCAGAACCAGATCAGAGGATCTGAAAGACAAGGTTCATACATCTACCAGGATAAAGATTTTGCAGTTAGAGCTAATTAATAATTTCCTTGGTTGGTGAATGAAAACCAAATCCTGCTCACCACATTCAGATTGTGAAGAGAGAAAATATTGGTTGGAGTTTACTCTCCTGTGGGACTAATTATTCTCTATATTTCACCCATCACATTATAACCCTCTTCAGAGAAAAGAAAGAATAAATGTTCTTGTTAAATACTGAAACAGGCATTTTTTTCCTGACACCTTGGTTTTCCTTTGAAGAGGCTAATATCGATGATGGAAATCATAAAAAATAAATAAAAAAGCTTTGTAGAGAATGAATTACTTAAAATCACACTGTCAAAGAGCTTTCCATAATAATTAAAAAAAATCCACAATGTTTGTGATGAAAACACTGTTGAAACTGCAATCTGCTTACTCACCTGGTGGTATTTTCATGTTCTTACTTAATGAATACGCCCAGTGTTTTTTTATTTTAAGGCTGCCTGGGAGACTTGGGCTGGTAGCATTGACTCTTTCTTCAAAGACAGAAATCACAACTGAACAAATCCATCCTGTTCAGTAAGCTACTAGAACATGCTCTCAAGTTCCCTTAATTCAAATTATTTTCTGATCTGGAGACTAAAAGGTCCCTGGTAGCCACACAAGGCTTTTGCTCTCATTCCTTGCAGTAGGACCAGATGTTTTAGGCTCAGTGTGCATGTTGGGGTGAAACTGGATGGACGCACAAGTCCAATTTCCCTGTGAGATCAGTGTATGTTGATAATCCACAGGAGAATGGACTGCTGGGTGAGCAAGAGTTACCAGTTTAACACCTTCAAAATCAAATTGTTCTGGTACTATGCCAATTCAAAAGTGAACTCCCCTAAGAAGGTAGGCATGGTCAAATGAGGCTCCTGTGGACTGCTATGAACCTGGACTTTTTCTCTAGAAAAGTAATTTCATCATTCCTGGAAGCCCATCATATAAGTGTGCCTGATGAAACACACTTCTTGCCTGCCAGGTGAAGAAATACATTTTCCGTAGTTAAGGAATGTCTGTCCAAATGAAGAAAAGCAGCTCCACACTTAGCAGATCTATTTATATATATGAAAGAGTGTAATTTGGACTTGTATGATGTTCCTACATCATACAAACTTCAAAAAGACTTCCCTCTCATACCTAGGAAAAACTTGTCTCAGCTGGGAAGTAATTAACCTATAGAAGTGTAGTCTGAAGTAGGGAATGGTTATGTGCTCCTCCAGGCCTATTTGCTTGCCAGAGTGTTACTGAGGGATAGAAAATGTCCCAGAGAAGATGATATCCAATTTTGCTGGCACTGTGCTTGTAGGCTTATACCACTTGCATGAGGGCAGCTGTAAGACTAAATGACTGAAGTTCCCTGAACAACATGTCAATGTTTTAAACATCCTTCCCTGCAACGCTGCTGCTGGCTCCTGCTACCTGCTCTCCCTCAGCTACAGGACTTCTCAGTAGTTCATTAGAGCTCCCAGGCTTGGAGTTTGTCTCTGTGGGTACCAGATCTGGATCCATGGACTGCTGCTGTGTCCTCTGTTGTTCTGTGCTGTGTCATCCATCGCATCTGGAATTATTGCTTTTCCTCTCAGTCTACATCCTTTTCTAGTCTGACTCTCTATCTAATTTTCTAGTACAGCTACTATCTAGTGTAAGTAAAGTATTAGAGACTGACACTTTGAGGTTCTCCTATTCGGACACTTGAATTCTTACATGGCCAACACATGCTGTCTGCCAACTCCTAAAACACTGTTAGAAAAGAACTGCGTTGCCCTGGGAAAGTGGCATTATCCTGCTCTAATTTTTAAAACTACACTGCACCTATTCTGTGTGCTGTTAACAATAAATATACTGCGGGCCATGCCGAAGAAATATGTATCCTGCAGCAAAGTCCACATGATTATCTTTTTTTTTTTTAACACACAAGTTCAGACATGGTTTTCAAGCACGCTGAATCGAGAACAATGTCCTGTTTGTGTGGGTGTGTGCACTGTCAAGCAGGCGAGGTTTAAGTGACTGCAGATTTTTGAATGGAAATCAAAAAAGGTCATTTGGAAACAGACAACATTTGCTCCTGCACAGTTAGTGACTAAACATCTGGGATTCACAGAGGACACTAAAAAAAGGTACTAGTATTAAACAAGTTTTTGCTGGTTTCTTCCACAGAAAGAGCAACATCAAGAATAAAAATGCTAGCAGATTAGAAAATGATCAAAATCGGTGCTGTGTGCACTTAAGCTGCTTTTAACAATTATGCTTTTCTTTCTTTTTGTTTTTTTTTCCACTCGGAGCCTCAAAAATTGACTAGTTCTAATGAAAAAGAAAAGACACTGATGTTATACAGTAGTGGAAAACAAACCAATTTGTTGAAAATTACTGTTGAAAAGTATTCTTCGCTAATAGGTCACATTTATTCTCTTGAAACACTGTGCAAATTTTTAAATCCATCTGAGGTTGTGGTGAATGTTTTTCATCTTTACAATAATGTTTTGAGGAATCACAGATAGCAGGCATCTCAGAAGGGGAACATAAGTACCCTCCTGAAGCAGTTTTTACCATAATATCCTACTTCTCTACCTATTTTCTCCCCTCTTCAGAAAATACAAAAAAAATTACTTGCTTTCAAGCTATAACAACTTAGCAATTTCTTCATTTATGCCCTTCAAGAAGGTATATATCATACTTACAGTTGTTTCATCTGCCTCTTTTCTGTTGATTCCCTCGTTTCAGGAAATGGACATAAATGAGAGTAGCTATTGATGTGAAGAACACTGAATGCATTATTTTAACATATTTATTCCCTGTAAACATTCATTAGTTAAAAAGGAGCGTTTTTCTCAAAGCACATTCTTAAAACACGATTATCCAAATAGACTACTTCAAGAGCAGGCATCGCCCAGGCATTAATAACCCAGTAGCTGAAGGCTTGTTGGCTTTCTTACCAGAGCCATTCTCTCAGCTTCTGTCGGTTCGAGAAAGCAAATGTGCCTTGCAGCATGCCCTGAAGGATGATAAAGTCAGACTATTATTGGCAATAGTTAGTCTTCAGAGGGTAAGCATGAAGTATTGTTCCGAGCACAAGACAAAACCTGAAACTCCCAGTCCTGGCTCTGACTATGATTCTCTCCCAGGCTTTGGGTAAATCACTTGATCTCTTCGCCTCAGTGTCTTTATCTGTAAAATCACTTTGTTTTGCTGAGTAATTTCACAAGATGTTGGAAAACTAATGCTTGGAAAACAGTTTGATTGTAAAAAGTGCATTTTAAGTGTGAGATTTAATACAGACAGCTCATAAGAATGGTGTTCTGCACTCTGTTATAAAGTAATTGGGACAGATTAAATGCTTAAGTCATACTGCAGGACCTACAGCTGTGTTTTTAGAGCAATCCACAATAGCATTTCCCTAGAAAAAGCTATAGAAAATAGAAACCGAAAATGCTCCCCACTGTTTTCTTTTGGTAAGAATGTTGCAATAGAAATGGTGAAGAGAGATATTGTTCAGAATATTTCACTCAAAATGTCCACAGAGTGTTTCAACTGAAAACGAACTGACAACTCAATGGAACATCATATTGGGCATGCAGTTGCCTCTGAGTGTAGGTCAGCAGCAGCCCTGCAGCTCAAGTGTCTTTCCTTTGTGTTGCAGGTAGCAGCAAGACTGGAGCAGAACAAAGCAGATCATGTGAGTAGTAAAAAATGGCATTAGAAGGCGGAGTTTTCTCAAAGGCCACACTTTAAACAAAAAAAACCCAAACATTTCAACAACGGATGGAATGAAAAACCTTTATTTTTTAGCTTTGTTCTCTATGCAGAGGCTGAAACTCTGAATGATGAGGGTAATTGAGCCAGGTCTGTTGTCTGACCCTTCCTCTAGAAACCCTTCTGGAGAAAAGGCTGTGAATAAGCAGGTGACTGATGGGCTAATTCCAAAGAACGACTGGCATCTAAACCAGAAATTGGGTAAACTGAAGGCACTTTACTGAACACTGACACTTAAAACCATTCAGGGCCAGTGGTGCTGAAATGCTCTAATATTTCCCTGACCCAAAATATCTTCAGGCACTTGGAACTCTGCTTTATTTCTGGTGCAGACTCCCTGTGTCCTGGGGAGTGCTGTAAAAACTTATAGGGCATCTCTGAGTTCAGCAACAGTCCCTCTGTGCTCACCAAGGACTACTAGGAATACACTTGGCCCAGCAGCCAGAGTAGGTCCCACTTTCAACACCCTCAAGGCAACTTTCTACTTAAAATACAAATACTACTTAAAATACAAGGCACCACTTTCTACCTAAAATACAAATGGTTTGACCCCTCTGGCATGACCTAAAGCTCAGAGGAAACCTCAGGCTGTGGGAGTGACAGGTCTTGTATTCTCTTCGGCCTCAGAACTTTTACCTGTCTCCATAACAAAAGTGAACCCATGAAAAACAATGTGGTGGGGAAAGACTGCTCTCTATCACCTCACAAAAAAAAAAGTGAGGCTACCACCTGACAAAAAAAGAATGCAAGATACCTGGGGCCAAAAAGAGATACCTAGTATCTGGGATGCTCCAATGGAAAGGACTTTTCTGGTTTTTGATCTTCCATGCAATTGTCTTTGTCTTTTGCACTAAATCTCCATTGACTCAGCTGTGTAAACCACTGTCCAGAGATGATGACTCTCAGTTGTCCCCTCCAGGCAGCCTAGAGGATGATCTCTCCTGTAGGGCTTTCATCATTTGGATGGGCTGGTCCTTACTCAGTTCATTTTCCATGTGATTTTTTAAAGAAGTGAATCCTCTTTGTCTTGCAGTAAAAAGCTATCAGCTCAGACTAAATAAGGCAAGAAGATTATGGCAGTGAGGTTTGAAACCTACTCTAAATCTATGGTAGTCAATGAAGACATTGTGCACTGAAAGCAGCACCTTGTCCTGAGGCAGCAGTTTGATGTATTTGCAAATCGTGTTGCACTTATAAGCCACAGCTGGCAATGACCCACTTTTTTGTTGTACACAACGTTACTCAGTTGATTTGTGCTAGTCGCAGAGCAAAAGTTTGGCATTTCAAATAGCTGTAAATATTTATGAGTTAAATGCAATTTTTTGCTAATATTTTAGCACTGCTAAATGAAGAGATTATCCACAAAGGGTGAGAAGTTGCTGACATTTTGCATAGGCACCAAGAGAGATTTTGGATTTGTTTTTCCTGTTGAAAAGCACAATCTCAAGAACAATCTAAAAATGCTTCAAGTATGACAGAGCACCTGTTATCATTCATATATATTTATGGCCTGTTACATAAACAGAGAAACAAAATAGAAGATGTCTGCATCCTAAAATCAGTTTATAAATGGAAGCTCATCCTGGAGTACCACCCTCTCTTCATAGAAAGGTGAAACATAAAATGGAGACAAGTGAGGGGAAAGTCAACACACAAAGCAGGAAAGCTTCTCAGATAAAACATACGAAAACATTTGTTTTATGAATTATCCTTAGAGGAAACCCCTTCATGACCAGTAATATAATGTTACCTTAGTTCCTAAGATGTCATACATGTTCTCAGGTAGGAAACCAGCTACAAGCTTTTTATTTACAACACCATGTGGAAGCAGGTGCAGGCTGATCTAAGTGTGCATATCCGTAAAGGGAATGGGACCCTGCAGCCATAAGGCCACAAGTCCACCAGGTAGCCAATGAGCATGAAGGACTGTGGCCACAAATACAATTGCATTGACTTGAGTATTCAGTGAATTTTTAACATCTGTATTGTGGTAGAGCTTAGAAGGAACAATTGACCATTATGGCATCACTGACTAGGCCCCACATACTCATGGAATAAGAAGTCCTGACGAGAGGGCACCCTGAGTAATAACAGAAATATTGGTATTGCTCATGAAACTAACATAGCAAAATGCACTTTATAGGATATCAGAATGTATCCAATCCACTTAGAAATGTTTGCAAGAAATAATATTTCTACCAGCAAGCTGACATAAAAGACTGAAGTCCGTATCTTCGCCTGATTGCTATGAGGGAGAAGTTCCTGGGTCCTCTTCTGTTCTGTCTGAACAGCTGGCTACTCAGCAGGGCTGTATTAGCTCCACTGGTGATGTTGTGAACAGTCAAATCCACTGAGTCCTCTTAGTTTCACAGACCTTAAAAAGACAACAAAAATAAATTCTGCCAAACAGAAATAATGAACTCTTCCACAAGGATGTGGCAAACAAAAGGACGTAAGGGCTAAGTCAATAATGTACAGGTGGTTGCAGTAGCTGAAATGATCCTTTAGTGGCTGTTCATATACTGAAGTGATGTGAAGAGATGGAGAGTTTAGAAAATTTGCTCAGTAGGCACGTATGAATATTTTTTGTCAATTATCATATAGTAAGCTTAGATGTATTTTTTGCTACATTTATTCCATTCACTGAACTGATTAAAAAGGTAATGTTTTCAGGAATATAGCTATGGATTAAATATAGATGTGCACAGATACGAGTAATTTCTTATGCCACTGAAAAAGACGTGTATAATGTGGTATAACAGAATGAGATTTGCATCTGCTTTACAATCTCAGTATAACTAAATTTAAAACACCCTTTGGATCACTTACATTTTGACATCTACCTGCCCCATTGGAGGTCAGGTGGGAGTCATGTAAATCATATGGAAATCATAATTGAGTAGACCAGCTGTAATACAGCCTTTTTTTCTGGACTTCATTTCATTCATTACTTAAAAATGGTAAGAAAACTAATACCTGAAGTAAGGATTTTTTTAAAGACTCCCTTCTCCCATGTTTGGACTGGACCATTTGTTCTGAGATAGTAAAATACTGAGGTGTTTAAGACTCCAGTAGTAGATTATCCACTTCCTTGCTAGGAATCACGGGAGGTTTCAGTACGATGGCTAAGGTAGGTAGGAGTTGACTCATCGCCCCCTTAACTCACATCATTTTACATTTAAAGCTAGACAACTTCCAAGGAGTCTTATGGGAAAAAGAAAAACAAAAACCAAACCCAAACACTTTGTATTTAGTAGCTGACTCCTTAGGAATTAAGACTCAAGCATGATTAACTAAGACTTAGACATAATGAAGGTGGCACAGATGAACTTCACCCCAGCTATGGTAACCTTACAAAAATGGATTCTACATCCATGATAAGAGCACTGCTGTATGACTTTGCTTACAATACTGCTTTCACTGGAGGGAAGAATAGGTAATCAGTAAAGAAATCCATCAAAAGGCTCTGACCAGGAGCCATGGTCTTCCAAGTTTTAGTTAAGCAAAGCAGGTAGCATATTGATGAGGAAGCCTCTGAAATGTTCAGCATGAAACCAACAGTGAGCTGCTTAGTTACAATACTGTACTAATTTACTGTATTTTTTCCAAAAGCAATTTTATGAATCCCCAGTCAGAAGCATGATGGTAATTTTCCAGCCTCAGAGCAGGAAACAAGTTCTCAAAGATGCAATGGATTCATTAAAAGGAAGCCAGGAAAGTTATTATATCTGCATGAACAAAAAATACTGACTTTGTGATTGCAAGGATCTCTTTATAAACAATACCCACATAGATACAGCTAAAGGTGGGGGGGGAAAAAATCACTTGGCACTTCACAGAAAGCTGCTTTCAGGATTGAGGGTCAGGGGAGAGAGGAATCTGTAAAGATGGGGCTATCTGTGATGCTGACAAATGTAGTGTAGTGTCCACTCCTCATTAAGCCAAGCCAAACAGGATGAAAAGGGCAGACTTGCACATGGTCTCCCTAGAGTCCATAACTCCGTGCCGGAGATCTTCAGAGGGAGGGCTCACATTAACCTCAGTTGTGTCATATTTAACTTGGCTATTGGAAGACTCACTTGGCTCTTTTTGTAAATACCACACGTTTTATATTTCTGACTCTCTGAATTTCAATACTGCTGTTTTGCTACGTGGAGATTTCTTGTCACACTTGTGGTTTCTTCTAAATATACATGGTTCATCCTCCTGTCTGATGCTGAACTTCTAACCTGAAGACTCTCAGTGGCTGCTGATTTTGTCCAGTCACTCAGATGTTGCACACAGGGGGCATTACTTCCAGAGGATGAATGAAAACAAGAGGCTTGGTTCAATGCTGTGAGACATCAATCTGTGAGGGAAAGCTCTAGGCCACTGCTTGAAATTCTCAAGGGGACTTTATATTCAGAAAAGTAGTGAGAAAAGCCCCATGCTTTAGCCAGCTTGAGGCCTCTACTGCTGGATTCATAAATGCTAATTTTGACTTCTTCACTGCACATGAAACACATGAAAATTTGAAAAAAAGGATTTCCTCAAAAACATGAGCTTTGGTTTTCTCTTCCAGCTGCAAAATGTCTCAGCCGCCCACTTCATTGCCTTTTATACTCTTAGCCTGCCTTGTCCCCATGGCCATGACCAGGCCCTAGAAATGAAGAGTTCTGTAATGACGTCACTTCAGAACAGCTTGCACAGAAAGACAATACTAAGGGCTCTTTTAAAGGGCTTCCTGCTACCTCTGTCATCCTTATTTCTGGAATTGTTTGCTTAAGTTTTTGATGATCATATCCACAGCTGATTGCATAAGAAAGGGAGGCTCTCACCAAATGGCATTTGAACTTTACAGTCAAAACTCTACCACTTTCAACTCAGGTGATATAACAGCTTCAGAAGAGATAGAAATTAAAAAAGGAGACATGAACATCTGCTAGAGATGGACTCCCTTCTAGTGATGCATGAACCAACCTGAAAGAGGCTGGCACTGCACCCTCCACTGTTCCTCAAGGCTGTGGGAGGTACTAGATACCTTCCTGCTGGCTCCCAGTAGCACAGACAGACAGGGACCTCTTTGGCAGGTTGTTGCCTCTGCGCTCTATAGCTATGCTGGCAGTCAGAGTGGTGCAAACTTTCAAGCAGAAGTAGTGCTCTGAATTTGTCCCAGAGAAACACCTCTACCATCACAAATCATCATCCTCCGAAGGTGGATTGCTCTTTTTTTTGGCCTCTGAGGAATCTGTCGCATGTGTACACAGCATCACACCACTTTTTTTCCCAATGAGCAGGTGCCTTGAAGTGGCTGCCAGGCCTGTGCAGCTGCTGGGACACAGGGCAAGAGACGTTTAAAAAACTTTACTCCCAAAGGAGAAGTTGGGTGTTCTGTTCCCACTTTTCTAGGGCTTTTGCTCTCAGGTTCCTCTGCTGCCCATCAGTGACTGACTATAGCAGTAGCAGAACTCACTTCTTATTTGTGGCATCTGAAATGGTGAGGGCTGTGTCAGTGTGTAGGCGTTCATGTCAGTGATGTTCAGTGGCTTAGTTTACAGCTAGTCTGCAAAGTCAGTCACTGAGATTCTTGTCATGTGTTACTATAGAAAATCCTCTGAATAAGGGTGGAAAAAAACATTAAAAATCTTCTAATGTAGAAGTCCAGGCAGTGAGATATTTCAGCTGGGACCATTGTCAGACTTTGCCAGTGTTCCTGCTCCATGGGCTTGGCAGTGACTTTTGCGGAAGTGTAGCTGCTCCCCTGGTCACACAGCATACACGGGCTCCTGGCTGTCACCACGTAACTAATGTCAAAGATGTCCTTTTCAGTGCAACCTGATGTAAAAGCTGTAACTCGTTAGACCTCTTTCCTTTTTGAAGCTGCAGCACCGCTGCTTCGTGCATACTATTTGTGTTATGCAGCCACCTAGAGGGCCTGCTGCCTGTACTGACTTCACGCTGTTGACCAGCAACCACAAAACTGCAGGAAGATATAAGCTCTGCTGACCCTTAGTGGTCATAACTCGGCTGTGATACTGTGGGAATGTTTTTACAAATTCAGGAGAGATGTTGTTCTGGGGCTGTTATGCAGGTGTCATTTTTTTTTTTTGCAGGAGAAAGTACTGACTAACCTGTTGAGGGTTATCACAGAGGAGAATGTACCTCATCTTGAGATTTTACGGCATTTCCACAGAGCAAACGGAGCTATCAAAATTGACACTAAACTGAAGGTGAGTCCTTGTCTGGCAAGGAAGACAAACTCTTGGACTGGTGAGACTTCACCTGGAGTATCAGACACAAGTCTGGCTTTCAAAGATCAGGAAACAGGAATTTGAATATGCAAAGAAGGCCTCAGGGTGATCAGGGGAACTGAAATACTGCTCTGTAAGAGGAACTTAAAGATCCAGCAAGATAACTTCCAAAAGGATATGAAATGTTTCCTTCATTAAAAAAATTACATCACTGATGTCAACAACAGAGAGGGATAAAAATCACATGGTGTAAGGTCAGACGAGCATAAACTGCCCAAACCTTTTGGGCTAGAAAAATCAATGTGTTTTTAACACTAAGAGCAGTGAGATTCATTGGCCATGTCTGAAATTCCAGGAGGAGGGAACTCTTGTTAAAATGCAGCTTGATCCACAAGGTGGTTGTGAGCACTAGCACTTCCAGTCTCATGTTCCTGCTTTGGTGGTGCTTTTCAGACCTGCCAATTTCTCAAGTGGTGTCACGATGACTGCAAAAAGCGTCCCTGCATTAGTGTACCTTGCACTCTAGCAAGGGGCAAAACCACTGTGAGAGGCTGTTACAGACGCCCTTTTAGTCTGAATCGACCTGGACCTGTTGGAGCTGGTCCAGAGGAGGGCCACAAAAATGATCAATGGGCTGAAGCACCTTTCCTATGAGGACAGGCTGAGAGAGCTGGGGCCATTCAGCCTGGAGAAGGCTCTGGGGAGGCCTTATAGCATCCTTCCAGTACCTGAAGGGGACTACAGGAAAGGGGCTGTTTACAAGGGTATTTAGTGACAGGATGAGGGACAATGGTTTTAAACTAGAGCAGGATAGATTTAGATTAGGTGTTAGGAAGAAGTTCTGTAGTACAAGAGTGCTGAGGCACTGCCACAGGTTGCCCGGAGAAGTGGTGGAGGCTCCATCCCTTGGAGACATTCAAGGCCGGGCTGGATGGGGCTCTGAGCAACCTGATCTAGTTACAGATGTCCCTGCTCACTGCAGGGGGGTTGCACTGGATGACCTTTAAAGGTCCCTTCCAGCCCAACGCATTCTGTGATTCTACGATTCGATGAATGCAACCCTTCATTACCTCACCGTTAATTTGGACGCATCTCCTGGAACAAGAACAACTTTTCAGAGGCCAATATGTTGAAGAAGACGTGTCTGTGTTTCACTTTTCCGACTGACTCCCAGCTCTCAGTGCCGCCCCTCCAGCTTGTCCCGGCTCCTGGAAAACACGGAAACTGCCCCTCTCTTCCCAGGACGCCTCTATACAAGTGATAAGAGCTGTACGATCCCGCCGCCAGCTTGTGATAAACACCACAGAAACACGGCCCGGGGCCAGGTGGGGCGAGGCGGGCAGCGGCGCCGCCCGGCGGCCGGGAGGGGGCACGCAGGGGCGGGCAGCTCCCTCCCTCCCTCCCTCTCTCCGCCCCGCCCCGCCCCGCCCTCCCGCCGCCGGGGGTGGCCGCGGCTCGTAAGGGGGCGGGCGAGGCCACGGACGGGTCGCCTGTGGAGACCAGGGGCTGTCTTGGCGCGGAGCTGCCCCTCGCCGGGGCCCCGCCGGCGAGTCGCAGGGCTGGAGCCTCGTCCCGGCCCGCCTGCGGCCGCGGCTCCCGCTCCTGGCGTCTTCCTCAGGTAAGGAAGGGGAGCGCGGTCTCCTCCGCTGCTCCCCTCAGTCCCAGGGTGGCGAGAGCAGCCGGTGTCCGGCCCTGGCCCTAGTGTTGCCCCGAGGGTCCCGCCGGGCCCGGGCATTACCGAGCCCGAGGCCTCCGCAGCCGTCGCGGCCGGGCAGGGCTCGCCTGCCCTCCCCGCGGCCGCCGGTGCAGCCCGGCCGCCTCCTGGCCCGGGGCCTGAAGCGCGCTCGGCGGGCGCTGCCGGTGTGCGGGCTGTGCCGCGGCCGGTGCGGGCTGTCCCGCCGCTCGGCGCCCGCCCCTCTTCCCCGGGGTGCATCTCCCGTCCTCTCTTTGCCCGCAGGGAGGCGGCCGGCGGGGTCCGCGAGGGAGCAGCTCCCAGGCCGATGCTGCTGCCGGCGTGGGAAATGTGCCTTTACGGGCTCCTCACCGTGGGCTCTCACCTCTACGCTTTCTACGAAGCGCACCGAGTGTCTCGGAGTAAGTAAGTCTGCGGCGTGGGTGTGCTCGGCCCTACGGCGCAGTGGCCGGTGGCTCTGCTGAGCTTAACTTGTCTTCTTCGAGTTGGTTTCTGCTTTACTCTGCTGCGAGGAGTGCCCCGAGCTCCTCCTGGCTGCAGCCCAGCCCTGTGTGAGGAGGCAGCAGCCAGGTGCCGGCTGGGCACAGAGCTTTGTCCCAGGGCTTTTCTGTCCTGAATGCTGGGAAGGCCCGTGGCAGGAATGAAAGAATTCTCCTGATCGTTACCTCAAGTGAATTGAAAACGCTTTTGCAAAGAGAAAAAAATAATATAAGAGGAGAAGTCCAGTAATAAATGAAGTGAGGAAAAGAACTGCTGAATCCTTTTGGTCACTGGAGACTTACACCTTGTTTTAAATATTCCTTTAGAAAATTATTCTGCCTTGCTGCTTTTTTTCAGCAGAGATAGCATCTTTGTGTTTTTATTCCATTTGTGTCCCTGATGTAGCAAAAGAAATAGTTTCTTTTTCTAGTTAATTATCTTATTATGGATCATTTATAAAGATTATAGTAGTGCTCACCTTTCCCTACCTATACAGGTGAGAGCTAAGCAATAAATACTATTTTTCATCTCAGTGTCTCTAACACTGCATCCAGCTGGGTGAACACTGGTGTGTCAAGACAGAGACTTCAGTGTCTTATACCTTTCTGAAGGCAAACCACACTGGGCTTCACTTGGGCTGGAGGTGTTGGACTAGGTGATCTTTCGAGGTTCCTTCCATTCTGTGAAGGGTGTCCTGGTACTTGGCTGTCAGGGAAGAGCCGAGGGAGACCTCTGAAGCTCATCTTCTTCAATGGGAGAAGTGAAGGAATGTTGGCCCTGAGTTGTTTGTTTGTTTTTCTTGGCTATTCTTGAACTTTCTCAGCTGCATCTCCTTGGAGGTGGGTGGTTCAGAAGCAGCTGTGCCTCCTGATGGTGCTTGCTGAACCTGGTGAGAGGCCCCAGGGAATGTGAGTGCTGCCCTCCATGGAGCTCTGGGGCTCTTGTGCTGGGTTGTGGTCTCAGTGCCGTGGCTGGATTGTTTGTGCAGCTTTGGGGTCAGTTTGTTACAAAGCACCCACCTGTGCTTTGTGTTACCTCTTGCTAGCTGCTGCAGTGGCTTGGTTTTGGTTAGGTGGAGCTGTGTAGTGCAGAGGAGGGTTAAGTTTTTAAACAATTTGAATAAAACTTGTAGATGAAAAGAAAATGTGTTTTGGTGCATTGGTATTTTAAGGGAATTGAAGGTGGTACTGTCTAATATAACTACAGCTAGTTAGAGATGCTTGTTAGGGAAATGTGTATTGCCTGTTGTTAGGCTGCAGTCAACAAAGTATTCTATGTTAATGACTCTAAATCATAGAATTATAGAATGGCCTAGGCTGGAAGGGACCTTAGAGATCATTTTAATCCAACCTCCCTGTCATGGACAGGGATGCCTCTCATCTAGATCGTGCAACACCTGAGGACCGAATGGGAATCGAACCCGCGACCTTTGGTGTAAATGGCAAGAGTGCTTAAGTTGAAGGACAGGAGTGCCAGAAAGGCACTTGCGGTGTGGTTAAGGAAGTGCTGTGTAAAGAGGTACCCGGGCTGTACCCCCATGTACACAACAGCATGTGTTCTGTGGAGATGGCAAAAGGCTGCAGGGGAATGGACTCTGGAGGTGGCTTCTCTGAGCAAGCTTTGGGCTGCTCTGGCTGTACTGGTCTCTCTCAGGTCTGTGTGTCCCTTCTGCTCTGGTGGAGGATACCATACAGCCCTGAAAGGGAAAACAAGGATTTTAGTGCAGTTTCAGTGTGATGAAATGTTGGTCACTGCCTGCTGCCACCCCTGTTGCGAGGGGAAATCAGAGCATGGATTCTGGGCAGTTCAGTGGCTTTGTGCTATGGGGCAAGCTTGCCCGGTGAACAGAGGCACAGTGATGTGCCCTTCCCTGGCTCTGAGTGTCTCCACTGGCAGAGACAACACAGCAACATGTTGCTCTTGAGCAGCAGATGCCACCTCTCTCAGATTCTCCCTGCTCTGGCTGCTGTGTCCTTAGCAAAGGTTTTTTTTCTCTGCAGAATATGAAGCTGTAATGGACAGAAGGTTTGGGTTGGAACCAGGAACTCTCTTTCAGCACCTCAAAAAGGTAGGATGGGTGACCAGTATCAGCATCTTTTTATTTTGTGGCAATAATGCTAATGTTGTGTCTCCATACACTTTGCTCACCTGAGCTTCTGATTTAACTTCAGAGGTTTGTAGTAACTTTGCAAATTTGGATATTTATTGTTAGTTTTAGTTTGTTTGTTTCTAATGAGAAAGAGCTAGGCACACCTGGCAATTTCCTCTAACAATCACAACCAATGTTTTGTTTCTTCATCTCTGGTTAAGTATTTCTGCTTTGTTATATCACTTAATAATCTGTTTCCTTAAAAGTTATGCTCACCTGTGACATTTCTGTCACTTTCCTGTCACTAGATTGTTTGGATAATGGCTAACATCAGTGAACAAGTTTCCCACTTGATTGGCGTATAGTCCAGCATAGAGAAGAGATATTTGAGGTGTAAGGGCTTAAAGAAATATAGTTGGTCTTAAAAAATAAAAATAGTAAGAAAGTTAGCAGCCCTCAACCCTGAACCAAAAAAACCTACCAATCCCCCCTCCCCCCCTTGCTTGTTTTGACTTTGCATCCTTTTGAAGAGATGCAACTGATACTGAGAATGACTTACACAAGACCAGGAATGCAAGTTTGTGGAAATATTTTAGTGTTCAGTTTCTTGACATGTGCCTTCTAGAAAATAGTAAAGTAGTTGTGGAGACAAACTTTTAGTGGGGCTACCCACTACTATAAGACATGGGGCTACCAACTGATTCCGCTTACCTAATTTAGATAGAAGCTCCATGGCACAGGAATCTCCAGCTGACCTGACTTTATCTGATCCCACCTAGGCTTTGTTGAAATAGGGAGTAAAACTTCTTCCAGAAAGGTGCCTTTTCATCCAAGCTCTCAGTTTTCCAAGGCAGAGCAGATTTGCTCTCTGAAGCCCTCAGGAGAGGTAGAGGGCACATGCAGGAAAGGCAGTGCTTTTCTTTCTCTATTGCATTTATGAGCTCTTTCTTAAAAGGCTGACAGAAATTGATAAAAGAAAAAGTCCTGACTAAACTTTGCAGGCATTGAGTACAGTCCAAAGCCGTATTGTGTTTTTCTTCCAAAAGGAAAAACAGTCCTAAAATTTAAAGTATTGGGACAAGCAGAGTTGTGAATTTACTATGTTTGAAGAGATGGTGAGGAACAACAGTAGCAGACTAGTTTGTTCTTTCTCAGGAAGCTTCCTGGCAGGGAACCAAAGCAGGGATGTGCTGGATTGAGAAGTGGGGCTTTTGTTCCAGACTGCATCTTTGCATAGTCAACAGCCTGCTCCCCATACCCCAGGGAGGAAGTGTATGGGGGTGCCTCCTTGTTTGCTTTGTCGTTAGAAAACTCCCATGGTGTTTGTAGGGAAAGGCAGTGATTGCTAATTGGTCAGGTTCAGTCCTGGTGTGGGGCTTTAGGAGTCACAACACCATCTAAAACCTTTTTTGAATTTCACACCATTGGAAGTCAAAATGGAGCTGCCAGAGCTCAATGCTGTAAGCAATTGGGTTGTATTGCTGAAACAAGATGTTCCGCAGATGTTGAGCTCTGTGCTGTTGGGTGTCAGACCTAGTGTGGTACGGAGATGTTTCCTTGCTGTGTGAGAACATGCTTTTATGGCCAGATCGGCATACTGACCAGTTGTTTTGATGCCCCAGGACCCCATGGACTTTGAGTGGAGCTACTGGATTGAATGGGGAAGGGAACGTATACTTTGGCTTCTGGCTGGTCACCTACTGGTATCACAAGTGTCCAGGCTCTTGGTGGAGAAGGTATGTATGGATTTTCTTTGCAGCAGAGAGTTTCTGTGAGTTTCAGTGTACTCTGGACATGGGAAACTTCATGCTGAGGTGACTGAGTGTGAGAAATCTCTTTCTGTGGAGTAAATTGTGTGAGTGGGTCTGTAATGATGCACAGGTGAGAGCAAGTGGATTGGTTGCCTTAGATCTGTGTTTGGAGACTTCAGTGTCCAACCCTTGAAAACCTGTGTTTTGTTGTGAACCATTAACCAGTGCCATTTGACTTGTTCAGAAAAGAGTAGTTACTGCTTTCCAAGGCTGTAAAATGACAACCGCCTGGGTTTTGGCATGATTGCTAAATGAGGAAAAAAGAGGAAGTTATGTTCTCCCCCAGATTAGGGAGGCTCTGGATTTTACACATGTTGCTACAGAAACCCCTTCCCTTCTATCCCTGTGGACACAATTGGGTTTGCCTGTATTGTTTCATCTAGCTAGGCTGGATCGCTGGGCCAAGGCTAATTCCATGATTTTCAATAAGGCCAAATGCCGGGTCCTGCGCTGTGGCTGCAACAACCCCCAGCAGCGCTACAGGTTTTGGGAGGAGTGGCTGGAGAGCTGCGATGCAGAGAGAGACCTGGGGTTATTGGTGGACAGCCGGCTGAACATGAGCCAGCAGTGTGCCCAGGTGGCCAAGAAGGCCAACGGCATCCTGACCTGTGTCAGGAAAAGTGTTGTCAGCAGGAGCAGGGGGGTGATCATGCCCCTGTACTTGGCTTTGATGAGGCCACACCTCGAGTACTGCGTCCAGTTTTGGGCCCCTCACTACAAGAGGGACATTGAAGTGCTGGAGAGGGTACAGAGGCAGCTGCCAAGCTGGTAAAGGGCTTAGAACTTAAGTCTTATGAGGAACTCCTGGGGAATCTGGGGCTGTTTAGCCTGGAGAAGAGGAGGCTCATTGCTCTCTACAACTACTTGAAAGGAGGTTGTAGAAAGATGGGGGTTGGTCTGTTCTCCCTAGTGGCGAGTGATAGGACAAGGGGAAGTGGCCTTAAGTTGCGCCAGGGAAGGTTCAGGTTGGATTTCTTTACTGGAGGGTTGTCAGCCATTGGAACAGGCTGCCCAGGGAGGTGGTTGAGTCACCATCCCTGGAGTTGTTTAAGAGACAAGTAGATGTTGCCTTGAAGGGCATGGTTTAGTGGTGTTGATAGGGCTAGGAGAAGATTTGATTTGATGATCTTGAAGGTCTCTTCCAACTAAAACTGTTCTATGATTCTGTATGTGTTCTTAACCTCATTGACTATATTGTGGACCCTGTGTAGGACAACATTGATATTGAGTGTGTTTTTTCTTTTCTTTCGAAGTATTCAAACTAAAAATTGTCTATTTTTCTTTTTCTAACAGTATAAGCCATGGTGCTTGATGGTTTATGGAATGGCTGCCTGCTGGTTGTTACTAGGAATCAGGGGCTTCGCTGTCATTTTGTTACATGCAACTGTTTCGTTTGCTGTGGCTCAGTTTCAACTGTCGCTCCTGACATGGTTGTGCTCCCTTGTTCTGCTGTCCACTTTGCGCATACCAGCTGTAGAAGAAGCCAAGGTAATGTGAGAAGGACTCATTAAGCATTAAATTAACTATGGTGGCATTTGTCCGTTACAGCAGCTACTTTTATGAAAGTACTGTCTCTTCCATTGAGCAGAGGTTGGCTTGAAAAACCTTAGGCAGTAGAACTGCAGTGACTCTGGCAGGAACTTCTACAGTTAGAAAAGTCCTGTTTCTCAGTCATGCTGGCTGATGCGTTGACATTGAAGTATGTGCCTTAATGTATAATGTATTCAGTACAGCTGAAGTACAATAATACTTTGTCAGTGCTTTAGTAGCACCAGAACATTTCTTGTTCTTTGGAGCTGTAATCATACCAATTTAAGGTGCCTTTTTAAAATTTTTTTTTTATGGCTCATATCCGAGTTGCTTGTTCAAGCCTTATTGGTGACCTTATTGCTACCTTATTGGTGACTGTAGACTTCTGCTTAGAAAGGGGGACTGCTTCTCCTACACTTTGATTTGCACCAAACAAGTTGCTTGCTCACAGCTGGTTGGCGCAAGCTCAGTTTTGCTCTTTCTCTAACGGCTTTTGCAGAGCGGTACAGATTTTAAAGAAACTACTGCTCAGTTCTGAGGAAATGTCCTTGTTGCATTTACCTGGGCTAAGGGGAAAAATCTGTGCTTGTGTTACAAGACTTGTTGTGCTGATGTTCAGGGGGAGGGCAGAGGGGAGATGAGTGAGTCGGGTGTCTCGCAGAGAAAAGGCCTGCTGCAGTGTAGGTGTAAAGAGCCAAACTGCTTGATATGTTTTGGGGTGGTTTTGTTTGTTTGTTTTTGGAAATGAGTGTGACAATGGGTGTCAAAAATAATGGCTCAATAATATCTTTACATCTTTGAGCTTTCTCAGGAGTGACTGATTCTCTTCAGATCTAAACTGCAGCCTTGGCTTCAGCCCTAGGAGTTCCTTGGCTGTCAATAGTGGTGCTGACTGGTTTGGATATTGTATTACTGGACCAAATCTGAGTGAGATAATGACACTCCTGTAAAAAAAGCTTTACTGCTCTCATGGTTCTTCACAAGCTAGCATGTTTTGGAAATCAAGGTGTTGTCTCTTTGTTGGTTGCAGTAGCTCTGGAGGCCCTTCCTCCGTCAATAGCCCATGCTTGTTGTTCTTGCGTTTAGTGTTGTTCACTTCAGATGCTCATTCCAGCTTTAGTTGCTTCCTGCTGCTGGTGGCCCTGGAAGTTAGGATCTGAGTGGACATGGCTATCCAGCCCTATAGAAAACACGGCATTGCACCATTATGATGTGGCTTTTTGTCTTGCAGAGAAAGTGGTACGACACGGAAAATGACTATTATCTTCTGCTCTTCACTGTGTCTGTCCGCTGCCTTTTCTGCACTAGCTTCAGCCTGGAGTACTGCTGGCATGGACGTGCCCAGAAGTCATCACACTCGTTCCTGTGGATGCTGGCATATGTGTTTTATTATCCCATGTTCCACAATGGACCCCTTATGAATTTTGATGAATTCAGTAAACAGGTATCAGTGGTTTTTAAGGTCACACAGTTACAGATTTCCAGTGTGTCTGTGTCTTGGGTGAATTGGGTGAGGAACTGTGGAAGTGGATGGTCACCACTTTTCAGCTGCCAAATTTAGATGCACACACTGTGCTTGAGGAACAGATTGAAGCATGATAGGTTGATACGGTTTTCTTCATCTTGAGAGATTTTAATACCAATTGTTAGAAAATGTTAGGTAGACAATTTCACCCAGTTTTCCTCAAGATGCTTAAAATGTAGTGTGTTTCGTAACACAGTTTAAAGGTAAACCTGAGTTTCTATTTATTTTGTAGTTATTTTCTTGGTATTGATGAGACTTTCAAACAGGTTTTCCTAACGGTAGTCTGTCTGTTGTGCTTTTTGTAGTGGTCATGGTAGTGTTGGGTAGATGGTTGGGCTAGATGATCTTAGAGGTCCTTTCTACCTTAATGATTCTGTGATTCTTTTCTCTAAGTGAAGTATGCTGCATGCGAAAGGGAAGGCTGTAGTTAAAAATCAGTCTGGGTATTTGTGCTAGTATGCCAAACATGGCATGATGCTAAACTTTCATAAAGCTGGTAACTAATGGTGAAAATATGTTTAGTCAAAATAAGTCTGTATGTCTAGTGCTTGGGTGGAGACAGGTTGTTAGACTCAAATGTTAGACAAGGTGTAAAGAAAGCAAAATATTTTTTGAAGGCTGGATAATTAATCCTCTCTGACTCGGCTCTCTATTCCCTTCTGAAATAAGTATTTCTCCTTTTGTGAGGTACTTTGAAGAAAAGAAAAAAAGACTCAAAAGCCTACAGAAAAGGAATTTTCATTCATGCGTCTGTAACTGGTTCTGTGATTTTCCTTCTTACTAGTGATTCGAAGATTTTTCAATTTTTACTTAGTTTCCCTGGAGATTAAGAATTGTTTGGGAGTCTAAACGATCTTCCACATAACTTAAAAATACTGAATGTTGTAGAATGTGAAGACTGGACAATTTTGAGTGTAGCATTGGGAATTTGACAGTATCCTGGATATCAACTTTAAGACAGAACTTACTCCCCAGGTTTTACTTTACACGATGTGTTTTGTTGGTTTGTGGTTTTTTTTTTTTGTGTCTGACATCAGATTCACCTCTTCAGCCAGGGAGCCAACGATGTGGTGTTAACACTCTTCAGTGTTCATAATTCTAGCATGCAGTTGCTAGACTGGATTTTTGTTTTACTCTCCTCCATTGGGCAGAATAGAAACATTTTCAGCAATAGCTGGCTATTAACTCTGAAACAGATGTTAGAGTTACAGAAAGCTGCTGGTTTGTATTTGAAATTCTTGAAGACAGCAGTTTCTCCTCATGCTGATGTGAAAACAACTGATGATTTACTTAACACTTTTCACACTTCAGCAAGTTGAGCAGCTCCATTAATGTGAAAGGCCTACCTATCTTACTGAATGTTTTTTCTAGTGCCTTCTTGGCCACTTTTCAAGATGGCTTCTACATGACAAGGGAAAACCCCACGTTTCTGTTCTTTATTGCTTTGCCTGTTTTTTGTCACAGTGGGAAGTAAAATCACCATTTGTGACATCTGTAGCTAACATCATTGGGGTAAAGTGGATGAGTGGACATTTCAAACCATAGAACTGCTTTTCCAGTTTACGTATAGAAGCGTAGGTGTTTCTTGTTCCTGTTCATGTTTGGAAATTTTCTGCTGAAGCCACAGCACATAGTGTGGGCTCTGTGAAAGTGAAAACCGAGATATTCTGGTGGACTCCTGAGTGACAAGTCCTATGCTCATTTGTCTTCAGTAGCTTTGGAAGATGCAAGGCTGAATATTGTTATCCTGGACTGGATGTTGTAGGAAAAGTCCACATAGACTTGCATAAGAAACTGAGGTAATTTGTTTTTCACTGTTTGTTTTGTAGCTTCTTAAGTATGTTGAAATCCAACTATGTTCTTGTGCCCCTAGCAGAGGGAGAGTGGTGTGCTTTTGTTTCTTTTTGTGTGTGGTTTTTTTTCTTCTTTAAGGAAGACCTATGAGACCCCAAGTTAGGGAGCAGCTTGGAGGGAGCTGGTTGGAAAAAATGGGGGAAGGGGAGAGTCTTGCATTGAAACTAAGCTCATCTGACATGTCTCAGCAAAAGCTACTTGTATTCTTGGTGTGAGGAGAAAAAGAAAGACTGGGAATGGTATGACTCTATTTGCAGTAGGTTCTTATTTAAATAGGTGTGGACCTCTTTGGTTAAAGTCCTAAAAGAAGCAGAATAAACTGAACAACCTTAATGTATTTCTTGTTGGTGTTTGAAGTGCCTTGTCAGAGCTCTTGTGTGAGCAGAGGATAATGCCTTGACAGGTGAGGTTGGAGAAGAATTTTGAAGCTTGCAGTGCCCCAGCAGTTGATTCAGAATGCACAATACAAGAAGTATGCTTATTGCTGCTATCAGAAAAGACCACCTGCAGAACAGCTTAACCGAAGCTGAGACTGAGATGAGGGCTCCTGCTGAGCATGCTGGAAAGCTCAAGTCCTGAAGATGGAGACAAACTGCTGTATGGCCTGAAGAGTATAATGCAGTGCCAGCAATTGGCACCCATTGCCAGGCAAAAAGGAGACTGATACTTCGTCAGTAGCCTTGTTGAACTTCTGGACTGAAGCAAGGCGTAGCAGTTCTAGCCATGGGTTTGATGACCTGTTGTGCAAATCCCTGTGATTTAAATGGTAGTTTCCAAGCTTTCGTCTAACTGGTACAAATGAAGCCTCAAAATGTGTGTTGCACTGCATCTGTAGGTGAGCAGAGCTAACTGTGTGTTAGCTGTACTATGTGCTTGCAATTCTGAGGAGGCTTTCTCTGTGCAGATGGGTTGGTTGCTTATCTTGTGCGTGCATTTTGGGTGGCTGGTTAGAGACTGGAGTAGGAAATATTGCACACACACAGTGACAGATGTACAAAACATGACTAAATTTTTAGGCAATGCTATTTGATTATTTCACTTTTACTGCAGCAAAAAGGTGAAGTAATGGTATGCTGATGTGTTTGCTATAGTTAGCAGCTTAAGAGTTTGTGGCATCCTGAGAAGCCTGCCAACTGCAAATCTTAGCTGATATTTGACTGGTGCTTAACTGCTGTATGCTCAGTACGTCATGTGGATCTTGCTGACCTTGGCAATGCTACAGGAGAAAAATGAAGAACTGTCCTCACATAATCAATCCCATGCGGCTGGTAAAAATTGGAGGTATTCTAAGAGCAAGTGGTTATTGTTTCTATGTTCTGTAGGGCTGCTGCTGGGAAAACCTTCTTCATAGCTGTGGTGTCTTAAAAGTTTTTTGATTATTTCTAGAGGTTTATGAAGTTACAGAAATTAGTGTCATGTCTGGATTCTGTCCAGGTTAACAGCACTTGGCCTTTGCTACAGCAGTTTGTTTGGCCTCTTGATTTCTACTGCTTACTGAAATTGGGAAATGGAGAGACCCATCTTCCCTTGAGTATGTCAGAAATTTCCAAATGGTTTGATTGAATGATTCCCTAGTAATAGTAATGAATAGCAATTGAAACTTAAAAAAAACTTCTCAGGATAAGTATGTGAGTAAACCAGTCAATTATGTGCCATAATTTCTGGATTTCTTTTGTAGATGAGGAGACAAGAAGCCTTCAGTCTGAAGACCAATCTTGGCGTCTTAATTGTGGGTGTAATTCGTATTTTCTTTTGGTGGTGCCTGGCTGAATTGATGATTCACCTCATGTATATCCATGCTCTTTGCAGCAGTGCTCCACCATTGGAATCTGCATCATACTGGGCTTTGGGTGAGTATAGAAACAATAGCAGAAATTTTCCTTCTCTCCCCCCAGTTCAAGAACCTTAGTCTGCTTTTCTTTCATGTCCATCTGTAGGTACTTAAGAATAGTACAGTATGGACAGTCACCATCAGAAAGTTGGTCTGCAAACTCTGTGTAGCATGTAGATCCTCTAAGAAGCCTACAGTTGGTCTTACTGAGCTGCTTCCTGTTTTAAAAAATATTCTGTATCTTTTTCTAATCTGTGTCTAAACTTTGGTCTAAAGTGTTTCCCCTCCCCAAGTCATAGAAGTAGACACTTAAAACAAAAAGGGTTTATTTAGTGTAGGGATGGAGGAGATCAGATGTTTATTGATCTTCTGTGGTTTTTTTTTTTTTTTAGTTCTTACTCATGCTGAAAGGTAAAATTACAGTACTCTTGAGAAGAGCAGAGGGAAGGAATTGGTAAAAAAGGTGGCCTGAAAGTAGCAGTGCCTCTCAGCTTTGTTCTCCTGCTTGACTTTCCCCTCTGCCCACTCCCAGCAAACCGGTGTTGGAGGGGAAAGGGGGAAATGAGCACCGACTAATGTGGCGTAAAATGACAAGAGCTTTCTGTGCTGGTATCTAGGTAGGCATATGCTAACCTTTAAGGAACTGGTGTGTGTGGTGTGTTTTTTGTTTTGTTTTCTCCACTGTCCTGCTATGTGTATCACCAGGTAGGAGGAAAAAAAGCAGAGAAACGACGTGCCTTAAAATTGGATTCTGAAAAAGCCTAGGTGACTGCTGAATTAAGTGTCTCACTGTATAAGTAAGTAACAGGAATCAATGCCTACACTCATATGGTTCTGTCAAACATTCATTGCAGAATCATGTATGATGAGTCGTCTGTGTATTGGAGGACACTTGTGTATTGGACTCTAGTCAGCAGAGGGCAACGTGTGTGCTCTGTCCATGTGTGTGTATATATATCTGCATATATACACAATTACTATTTCAATATATATTTTTTATATATATAAAAAAGACCAAGAGGAGATGAAGAGCAGAATGTAAGAAGCTTGCTCTAGGGTTCATTCTACTCTTCCTCACTCAGTCACTGTTTAGTTTTCACTTCCCATTCAGAATGTTAAGTATTGATGAATTAAAACTGTTACCTCCTAGTGTTGTGTATATGCTTGGCAGAAGGCTGGCCACTGGATGATAGGGCAGGTGAGGCTATAGAATTAGGGACAAAATATTCTGGCTTTGGTGTTAACTACTGGATTCGTCCCTGCCTTCAAGACTACTGATGATTTTAAAGAGGGCAAAAAATAAGTTTCCAGACATTAGCTAAGAAGGCCGTGTATTTGATGAAATAAAGTGTTATATCCTAAGAATTAAAATGCACTTTGAACAGGAGATTAGAAAAGGCTAAAATGCAGCAAAGCAACAGGTGATGAAAACCAGTGTTAAAGCAAGTTTGGCCTGTAAATATAATTCGATCATGTGAATTGAAATAAGTTTCCTGTGGAGACCCTGCTTTTAGGAGAGGTGTGTTCAAAGTGTAAGCTTACTCTTACCAAGCTTTGTCTTTGTAGAATGAAAGCAGATATTTTAAAATACTCTACAAATTGAGATTTTTGCAACAGAAGTTTGTCTCTTAAAATGGTTTCTCTGCAGGTTTTATCACAGTGGTTATACAGGTCTCCTTAGACTTGAACCAGTGACAGGTGGCTGTTGTGACTTGCTTTAGGGAGCCACTGATATACGAGTAAGGAGTACTGGTAATATTTTTTTCTAGCAATCCTTACCCGATCCTTATGGATCTTACGACGCTTAATATCTTGATTTGAGCTAAACAAAGTCACTGTTCAGTGACTTAGGAGCTGAGAAGTAAAAGTCACTGAACAGAATTCTTTCTATTCAGCTCAGATCAGGACACACTTATACACCAGTTCTTGTACAAAACATTCTTAATTATTTTGCATTCTGTATTACTAAAACCACTTACATAAGGTAACGGTCTTGAGACCAAGGAAGCAGCTTCTTGTTGTCTTAGGAGGGTTAACTACATGATGTATTAGGCTTTCTGCACTGCTGGATGCTTTGTTCGTTTGGTTTCTTCTTTAATAATGGCTTCAAAGCAGCATAGAGCATCTACTTACATGATGATGCCTGGCTGCCCCAGTAGCCTGGTAAACTTAGGGGAAAGACTGTGAGGCTGTTTTGCAGTCAGCTCTAGATAGGGAGATTCTAACTGTTCCTCCATTTTAATTCTGGGATGCAGCATTTGAATGATGGGCAATAAACACCAGCATTGCAGGAAAAGACAAAAGTGCCACGAGATCTTGCTTTGACCATCTTAAGGGCACTGATGGTGGTCAGTGTGTGTCTTAGAAGTGTGAAGCTATGCTGTGTTCTTTGCTGTGTGTGGTGCTTCTCCGAGGTGAGACAGCCAATAAATAAATAAAAACCTCACTCACCAACAAGAAACAAGCAACAGAACAACAAAAAAACACACCACCCCAGAGAAACCCTGGGTTTCAGTGCTTTTTAAAAAATGTCACTGTCATTTATGACCACGCGAAGCAGAATGCTGAAGTTACTTAAAGTAACGTTACTGAGTGCAGACAGGTATAAAGTTAAGAAAAAATAGTACCTTGGAGAATGTGTCACTTGGCAAGAGAAGTATTTTCTCTTGTGTGGAAGAAATTAGGTACAGGAGTTTCCAGAAGTAGTAATATATGAAATCTTACATGTGTCACTTTGCTTGTGTTTTTAACTGTAACAAATGTATAAGCTGCCTTCAGTATTACTGTTTGTGCGCATTAGCTACTGTCATTAGGTTTTTGTGAATTGTATGGTTGGGGTTTTTTTAAACTTTAAATTTTTAAACATGTATCCTTTTGCAACTAAACCAGAGACCCTTTAGATCAGATAGTCAGGTTTTTTTTTCTCCATATCCTTTAGAGCCAGCACCTGCATTACTGTGACAGCAGTTCTGCCTATAGGTTATGTTACCTAATTTCTTCCAATGAGTTTGCACATACTCAGTTCTGTGTATTCTGCTCTTCTGAATGTGAGCATATCAAAGTGTGTGCAGAGTTCTCTTTCTAGAGGAAGCCACTTTCTGCCCAAGATAACCCAGCTGGGCTGTACAGTTCAGAAGATGTATGTTACCATAGTATTGAAAGGCTCGGAGGGCATTGTAGCCTTGCTTTACCCTTTAGTGTGTTGAATATCCTCCAGTTCCTTTATTAGTTATGTAATCTGGTTAGCTGAAGCCTGTCTCTTGAATAAACAATGGTGTGGCACGTGTTTTCTGGCATTGCTGTTGTACTATGGGTGGAAGAACTGTTGTAATTGAATTATCTGTGCAATCTCTTTGATTGCTGTTATATGCAGGTTATTTTTAACTGTCAAGTTTCAAGGTCATCAGCTGGGTGATAGAGTGAGAACTGTGAGCAGAGGACTAAAGATAACGTATGTGTTGTTACTGTAAAGGTAAACCCTTGAATTCTCTACTTGTCACCCCTGTTTTGCTGGATTACTCTTCTCCATACATTTCCTAATGTGTGCCTGGCAGCCGCAGGTAAAGACAGCTTATGTGCCTGCCCTGTGGATCAATGAGCTGTGGAAGTATGTACTTAGCAACCTGGTCTGAGAGAGAGCAGGTTACATCCTTTGTGCATCAGTCAGTTAATGAGTTGGAAAGTGTCTTGTGCTATGGCTTCTGAGTTTTCGGTGTTCTAAATGAAAAATGCTTAGAGTCCTAGCTGGAGGGTCTTGTGAAAAGCAGCAGCTTTCTTGAAACTGTTCTTCACATTATTTAGAACTCCTCTGCTAAAAGAAAAAATGGGCATTCATTAAAGTCTTCAGCTAGACAATATAAAAAAAAAATCTCTTGTTTAATTCAGTTTTTCCATGCTGAAGATTTTTAGCTAGATTTCTGGCCATGATAAGAGAAGCTAGCTGCATCCACATCTTCCATAACTAAATAGAATAGAAAAATATTATGAGTCTGTTTTCAGGGTATCCCCTCCTCTGCTCAATACTACACTCCCTGCATGCCATACAGATGTCAGTTTCTTCTACCACATGTTCCTCCTCACATTTAAATTGTTTCCTTTAGCATTCTGCACATACTTCTTTAAACTTGCATGCTTGTGTTGCAGCAAGCTGAGACTGTGGTACTGGAGATCAAATGCCATATACAGTAACAAAAAGCTGCATCACATGGGTCTGGATAGTGTAGTTTCATGCTGAGTAGTTGTATTTGGTTTTCTCAGTGGCCAGTGTTTGGTAGCAAGAATGACCTCCAAGAGGAGACAGTCTTTTGTATGGAGGAAGAGGAGGTGGTGAGAAATAGCTTTGGGTAGAGGTGCTTTTAGATATCTAATGACTTTTGGGTAACATGAGGTACAAATAATTTCTAGTCACTAACTCTAGTTCCAGCCCCGACAAAGACTTCATTCTTCTCTGTGTAGGGCAGTGGGAATCTTGCTCCTTGTCTGGATGTGGAGGGAGGCTGTACCCTTTAGGATAGTATAGCATAGAGAACACAAAATGCCTGTGAAACTTTGCACTTGTTTCCTCAGTAACTCTTCTACTGGCCTGTGTATTTCTTCAATGTGATGGGCTCCAGTGTCACCCTACTCTCCCAGCAGATGTTCCTGCCCTCCGAGACCCACTAGATGTGACGAGCACCCGTCGGTGCAGTATTAAGAGTTGCTCATGGGCTGGGCTTTGCTGCTTTCCTCTGGTTCATTTCTCAGAGCTGCTTTTACTGACACCCTTGTCCTTGGCTTCAAATCCTCCTCAGCAATACTGGTCTTCTGTGGTAAGAACTATATGAAAAACCAGGTGACAGCAAGCAATATGGTTTTCTAGTGGCTAAATATTAGGTTCCACATCAGGAATAGAATGAAGAATATAATGGAACTGTGTCCATAGTGTTTGGTTTAACTGTATTCACCTGTCGTGCGTGTCTGGCACTTCAGTTTGCGAGAGGGTTGTTAATGTCTGAACACAGAAGTAATTTGAAGATGTCAGCTGGGCAGCACGGAACTGTTATTTCTTGATCCTAGGAGGCTGTTGCTTGGAGAATGGGAATGTTTTCTAGAATTCACGAATGTTTTTTAATGTGTCTTTGAATGCCTGTCACAAATGTGTCTATGAAAAATTGATTGTTAGCATATTGATCAGTATCGGGACATTTGTGCTTATTTAACCCCTACCACCAAATGCGGTGTTCATAGCAAGTCCATGTTCTGTGTCAGGACTTCGTCTTATTCTGGTAGCATCAGTCCAATTGAAAGAGTCAGATGCTTTCAGAATTAATGACGCAGCAGGAAGACCCATATTCCATGGTACTGGAAATCCCGATAATTAGTTCTTCTCAGTTTTTAAAGCTAATTTGCGTTAATTTGCTGCCTTTATAATTTCCGCTGTAAAATGAGGATTTGCAGGCACAGATTATAAAGACACTGTGGAACCCCGTGAATCCTGGTGAAGTGCAGCATGCCAGAAGAATTGGCACAGATCAGAGGTTCCTGTGCTCTAGTGAGTAATGTTTGGAAGCCTGAGAAAAGAAATGAAAAGTAAAGGGCAGGTAGATTGGTAATCCTTTTTTAACATAAGTTCTTTAGGCTTCTCTAGCTGAGTAACTAATTCACTGACTTGCATAATAACAGCACAGTGATTTTTTTTTTTTTCTTCATTGTGACAACACCTAATATCAGTGGTAAAAATCCACTCTGGTTCTGTTTTATAGAAACTGGTGGCTATTGAGTGTTGTTAATTTGTTGTCCGATTCTGAAAATGCAAAGTTTAAAAAGTACTAGCTATATTTTCCGTATGATGCTTCACATCTAGCCTGGTGATTCAGCACGATTTACTTATCTCTGCTCATCTGAACAAGAGCTTCATGTCAGTCTCACAAGGTATAGGCGATGATGAAAGCCAGAATTCTGCATGGAAATGTATTGTCTAATATAGTTGCACTGGGTTTTAATTCAAAATACTAATAGATATTGTAACTGTGAAAATGCATTTGGCTTGGAATATGTATATCTGCACTTTTGATTTGTCAGAGGTGTGTGTTTGATGTAGAGATGTACATCTGAGATTTGTGCATTTATAATACAATGTTGTGAGCATTCTGTGGGTTTAATGTATTGGTCTTAAGAATATGCCATTTGTTTATTCTAGTGAAGCATGCCAAAGTTGATGTCAATTAGCTATCATTGTTTTAATTTATTAACTAGGCTCCAGTACTCTGGAGGGGATTTATTTTCATATGAGCACGTAAGTCGAACTAGAATATATTATGTTCAAAGGTGGAGCTGCTTGGTTTGATCTGCAGTTGCTGATTCACAGAATCACAGAATGTTAAAGGTTGGAAGGGACCTTAAAGATCATCTAGTCCAACCCCATCTCTTGATTTGTTAAAAGAAGATATGTTGTGTAAGTGCCTCTTTGAAAGTGACACCTACAGAGTAGTCTATTTAAGTTGGATGTAGGGTGGTAGTTTTGATGTGTTACAGTTCCTTTTCTAATAAACCCATAGATAGAAAATCGATTTCTGAATTAATTTTAAGGAGCATGCGGTGTTTTGCTATTGAAATTAAGGTGTCTGTATATGTCTAAAAGGTAATGAAATACTAACAGAGTAATCAGATCAGATTTTTTTCTTTTCATCCTGCAACATAACGATATGGAGAATCTGATAAAATATTTGGCCTCCTGATATTTGTTTTGAGAACAGGAAACAAACATGAATCAGAAAGCTTAGTAATGTTTTCTCTAAAATGTTGGGTAGTTAATTGCTTTGTAGGAAGAAATGTGTGTAAAAAGTTTTTAATAAGCTTTCCTACTTTTGTGTCTTTTTTTTTACTTGTGTTGTGGCTTAACCCTGGCTGGCAGCTGAGTACCATGCAGCTGTTTCCTCACTCTCTAGGTGGGATGGTGGAAAGAATTGGAAGGGAAAAAGTGAGAAAACTCATGGATTGAGTTAAAGGCGTAGCAAAAGCCAAGCAAGTGAAGCAAACCAAGGAGTTAATTCACCACTTCCCATGGGCAGACAGGTGTCCAGCCATCTCCAGGAGAGCAGCGCTCCATCACACCTAACAGTGACTTGAGAAGACAAACACCATGGCTCTGAGTGTCCCTCCCCTTCCTTCTTCCCCTGGCTTTATATGCTGAGCATGATGTCATACGGTGTGGAATGTCCGGTTGATCAGTTGGGGTCAGTTGTCCTGGCTGTGTCCCCTCCCAGGTGCTTGTGCACCCCCAGTTGACTTGCTGGCAGGGCAGAGTGAGGAGCACAAAAGGCCTCGGCACTGTGTAAGCACCGCTCAGCAATAGCTTAAAACATCCTTGTATTATCAACAACCGTTTTCAGCACAAACCCAGACATAGCCCTGTATTAGCCCTTATGAAGAAAATTAACTTCATCCCAGTCAAAACCACCACCATGTGGTAACTGTTGATTTATTTAGAGTTCTTTCCTGCAAGTATTTACTAATGAACATAATGCCTACTGTAGGTGTTCTGGGAGTATTCAGGGTAGGTGGCTTTCAGGCATGTGTACCCATGAAAGGACTTCTGGTTTACTTTAACCTGGAAGACCTGTCTATGCCTTGGTCAAGAGTCCCCTAGAAAATATGTTTAGTCTTGTTTAAGTAACTTCACGTTAGTATCTTTGTTCATTTAACCTTGACTAAAAAGAAGCACTAAGCCTCCAGGGCACACATTGAAGTACATACTTTCCTGCCATGTCTCCTATATTTTAGGATTTTCTTGCTTCCTGTGTGCCACTGGAAAGCTGGAATGTGCTGGGCCGCATGAATCCCCATAGTACTTCTTTCTTCCTTTCATCATTCCTCTTGATTTTGTGAGTCAGCATCTCTTTCAAACCACTGCCAAGCAGCAGTGAAAATCCCTTCTGAGCAGCGTGAGCCTAATAATTGCATTGTTTTCTATTCAAGTAATGAAATTAGCGTGCTTCCATGTTTCTTGTGTGATGCTAGAGACAGGAATAACAGAACCTAGTTACCCCTTTTGCATTACTTCAGGTCAGTGTAGGAGGTATGAGGGGACACTTAGCTCTCATGGGGGCCAGGTCAGCACAGCACGATGAATGTGGGATTGCTGGCACTGCTCTGCTTACCTGGCAGCTTGTGCTGAGTTGACTTAGTGCTGTCATAGTTAGGTGTTCATATGAAAGCTTCTGGCAGCATGATGTGTAGCCTCCTGCGGTGGTCAATATCAAGCTAGGAAAGTCACAGTAGATCTAATCTTGGGGCTTTTGACAGGGAGGAGTGTCCTGCTGTGAAGGAAAAAAGATCTGTAAAGCTTGTCAATAATTGTGTTCTTATCAATTGATTAATGGAGCTGGAAATGCCTGATATATCTTAGAATTGTTGGGATTAGCATAAAATGTCAGGGTTTGGAAGGGACTTCTAGAGATGATCTAGTCCAACCCCCCTGCCAGAGCAGGATCCTCTGGGGCAACCACACAGGAACGTGTCCAGGTGTGTTTTGAAAGTCTCCAGAGAAGGAGACTCCACAACCTCTCTGGGCAGCCTGTGCCAGTGCTCTGTCACCCTCACAGTAAAGAAATTTTTCCTTATGCTGAGGTGCAACTTCCCATGTTCTAACTTGAACCTATTATTTCTTGTTCTATTGCTGGACACCACTGAGAAGAGATTGTCTCCTTCCCCTTGACACCCACCCCTTGAATATTTGTATACGTTAATAAGGTTCCCTCTCAGCCATCTCCTTTCAAGGCTAAACAGCCTCAGTTCTCTCAGTCTCTCTTCACAGGAGAGATGTTCCAGTCCCTTAATCATCCTCATAGCTTTCTGTTGGACTCTCTGCAGGAGGTCCCTGTCCCAAAACTGAACACAGTATCCCAGGTGTAGTCTCCCCAGGGCAGAGCAGAGGGGGAGGAGAACCTCCCTAGACCTGCTGGACACACTTTTCTTAATGCGCATGTGATTTCCTTATTGCTGAGGTGCATCTGTAGCATGTATGCTCCACTGCACAGCCATATTCTTTCATGTAGCTTTTAAATTTTGTTCTGTAGAAGAGGCATGTGAAAAATAAGAGGAAGACATAAGTGAACCCCTGAAGTCTGATATTTTAAAATTGATATTGCCCCAAATTCTGAGCTCTTTTAAATGTCTTTCCTATTAGGCTTGAGTGTCAGTAACCCTTTTGAAATACGGCTGCATATTTATCTTTGATATGTGTTTTATAGTTGAACATGCCTTGGTACCTGACAGAAACAAGCATCTGATTGTTAATGCCGTAGGATCAGTGCAGCTGCAGAAAGGGTAAATTTGTGCTGTTGTGCTTGTAGTAAAATTGCCTGCCAAGTTACAGTTCTTGACCATGATGGACAGATAAATGCCAAGTGTGGTTTCTAACACCTGGATCCAAATAATTTGTTGCTTAATTATGAAAATGTTTTGTTTGATAATTTCTGTAGAAAAAAAAAGTCAGGCAGAGATTTGATAATATGAAAACTAAAAAAAAAATTTAAAAGTTCTGTATTCTAAATTCTAGTCATCCTTGAAGCAAAACTGAGATTTAAGAAATGCTATTTTGTAGTAAATTTAAGAAAGGAAAATATTTGAAGGTATATAAATGCATTTTTAAAGCATTGGAAAGCTTAGAATGTTTTAAGGGTTGCAAGATGATAAATTGAAAATATTGATTTCTATGAAAGTCAGTTAATTTACTCTGGGACTTCAAGCAGCTTGGCTGTTGAAGCGCATAGCTTTAAAATTGTATGGGTACTTTGAGCTGATGGTTTTTTATCACATAACACATTTCAGTTTTTAAAAAATTAACCTTGACTCTGAGTTCTTTGAATTTATTCTGGGGAAAAGCTGATATTTTTGCAATACTTTTTCCCTTAGGTGAGTTTTTAATACAGACTTGATGTAGCTTGTTTCCAATTTAAGGTAGTGCTTGTGCTCAAGTGTTCTAAGCTTTAAATTGAACAGTAGCGTACAAACTGTGTGATATTGTTAATGAATTTGAGAAATTTAGCATCTATCTGGCATTTCTTTATTTCCTGGTTTTAAATCGGGTCAAGCAGTGCACTTCTGGCTGCTCTGTGCTGCAGTGGAGTGAATGCAGAGCAGCTGGGATGTCTCGGGTGTGCAGGAAGGTTTCGAAGACTGTGCCTGTTGCAGGTGTGACTCAGCTCTGGGGTGGCTCCGACTCTTGCTCTTGGTTTTCTGTGTGTGGCCAGAACTCTCACACAGCTGGGATGAAGACAAATGAGGACTTATCTATGGACTTCGATAGGGACCTTCACGTTGCTGGTATTGGGAGTCCTAGAACTGCCACGTGCACAGTAGCTGGTGTGTGCCAGGCAACCATCAGTGATGCGATGTCTACATTTAAGATACCAGTGCTATTGAGCTGCCTGCTAATTAACAGTAATGATAACTTAGATTAGAGATGGAGAAAATCCCTTTTTCCCCCCCCCCCCTTATTATAACTTTGAGAACTCCGAATCTTTCATTGTTGTTTGTAAAATGAAATGTATTGATTTTTGGCTCTCGAGAGTGGTAGTCTGCTTCTCTAAATCTCTTTCCATCGTGCACAGCCAAAGGATTTTGAATTTTACCAGTGCATAGACAGCTGTAATCTTCATAATTGGTTTGTGTGGGTGTCAGCATTCAGCTCTCCAATGAAATTTGTCAGAAAAGAAATGAGAAACTGAATGAGATGGGAATTAAAACAGAAAGTTGGCTGTATAGATGATTTAGCAGTAATCTAATGTGTAGCTAATTGGCTAGTATCCAAATTGCGCTTCTGATTGTTTGTTTTCCTCTGGGGAAGAATGTTACTGAATGCTAGATGACTGCTTCCCTGGAGGAAAATACCATAAGCTTCATGTCTAGGTATTCTGTTCTAATATCAATTTTTATCTTGTATGACACAACAGTTTATCATGCATGTGGGTCATAATATTAAAAGTAAGAATGATGTATTATAGCAGCAAAATGCTGGCCATGTGTAGGCCAGCACAAGTTCTGCAATATACGTTATTAGTGGCAGAATTTCACTCTAGGTTGTTAAACGTTAAGAGCTCATCCAATATATACCTTTTGGTTATCATCATACTGTACTCCAGTTAGTAGAATACAGAAGAGATGTTTTGCCAAAAAAAAATCAGACTACTTAGATGTTGATGGATTTGTACTGCAGGAGTCAGGTTGAAAACTTTGTCTCCAAGGAAAATCTGCCAGAAAGGTTTAAAATTACATTAAATATCTAAAAAACTCTAGTCACATAAGTTAATATCAATGAGGCAAAGCAAAACTTTGGAATAGAAGATGTAACAATTGCATTATATATATATATATTTGGTTGGTTTTTTTTTTTTTTTTTTTTTTACTCTTAAAACTTGTAATAATTTTACTTTCCTTCCTTCGGGATTAGATTTTTCTTGTCAGCTGTCAACCAGATGGAAATGTTTGCCAAAGTCAAGTGGAACTTTTAGGAGTAAAGTCTGACCAGTTTCTATAAAAGTGTTGGCCTGTGCTTTTTACGTTTTCTTTTTCTTTATAACTGTTGGTCAAATGCCATTTTGTTCAGCAGAAAACATTTAGAATACCAATATGAATCATCCTGCTTTATAATGTGTTCTAAGATATTTTTTCTACCACATGAGTAATATCTCTGAGAATAGCCGGTATGATTTTTGTCTCACCTGTGCAAGATGCTGTGTTTTGTGCTACATGCTGGGGTTAAGCTGTGAGCAAGCACACTGCTGAAATTTCTCCTTTGAAAATAAGGAAGCTAAAGCACCTTAAGGAGGCCTTTGTCCTGTTGGCTCAAAAACTAAAATATGTCTTAAGCATTATGCCAAGTGGCGTCTGTCTTCTATGCCTCAGCTGCGGTAGGAGGGATGGTGTTTTGGGGGGCACAGATAATCTTTACAGTACTTAGGATGTTTGTGGAGCTGTCAGGATAAGCTGCAAAGATAAAAATGGTTTATACCTGTTCTGGATGACCAAGTGAATAGCAGCTATTCAAGTCTTCCCCCCCCCCTACGAAGGTAAAATTTATTGTCCCTGTGGTAAATGTGCATTGCTTATGTTAGTAGATTCCTATTTTTAGCTCAGCTTAAGTCAGTATTTGTTCTTAATAGCAGTCAATACTGACAGTCCAAAGACTTTTGAAAGCGGAATTGTAAATTCTTGTTTATACCTTCATATTGGTGCTGATTTGTGTGTGTACCTAAAGTCATAACTGCCTGTGCTGATGTCCTATGGTTCTTGCAAAAGTAGGTTTTGTATATCCTGTCAGCCTGTGATGCTTGCTTTAGTTCTTTGAATAATGGCAGTTTGGAAGTAGCCTGTTAACAGGTTTTAAGTATTTCAGGATTTGTTTAAGGCATGATTTTCTTCAATTTCTCTTTCTTTTTTGTTTTCTTTTAGGTGGACTGGCTTTAGCTCAAGTACTATTTTTTTATGTGAAATACCTGGTTCTATATGGTGTTCCTGCCCTCCTCCTTCAAATGGATGGACTCAAACCTCCAGCTCTGCCTTGCTGTGTGAGCCTGATGCACAGTTTCACTAAAATGTGGAGGTTAGTCATTACTGCTTTTCAGACAGATTATTACTGATATACACCAGTTGGTGTATAAGAACATGCATGGTGGATATTCCTAGTCAGAAATAGATTTGCTTTCATGTCCATGTACTTTTTCTCTCATCCACATGATTCATCTTTAACATGTCCTGAACGAACTTCAACTTGGTTACTTTTTTCGTGCTACAGAGGGTAGGGGCAAGTATTCCTTTCAGCATTTTCATCCTCCGAATTATCACAATTAGACAGAGCCTGCTTAGCTTCACTAACATTGTAATTATTTTTTCCAGCTGTCTACTAAATGGTTAATCTTTCAGTCTTGGTCTGAACCCTACATTTCAGCTAGATGTTATTCCCAAAAAGGAGAAGAAATGCTTGATTAATCACCCTGTAAGGAAAGCTGTAGTTGTAACATTTGAATATGTAGAGCCATGCAGTAGAGAAAGTCTTCAACACATTAAAAATCCTATGAAAAATGGTAATTGTTTATAATGTAGGATGAGTTTCTGGATTTTTTTTTAAAGAGCTTCAATGCAACATTTCACAAAAGAAGTATCAGTTGTAAATCTTACGGTTGCTTTAAACCAGTGTTCACTGAAGTGTTTTTTGTGAAAACTCTCCCAGGTGGATTCTGCTAGCTGTTTAGCCTTGAAGTCACTTGACTTCTCTCTTCCCTTGTTTTCCTCTATACAATTTCTAGTTCCTTCAGTCTGTGGAATGCTGTGCCCCAGACTTCTAGGAACATTGCCTAAAATGATTTAGAGGTGTCAGCTTTTTATTGCAGAGGCTTCTCTTGTGTTGTGTTAGTGCAGAACCTGGCACCAATGGTGCTTACCCAGTTTGGTCTTGGGCTGCTTTGTGATATGAAAAAAGCTTTTTCATTTTAGTCGTAAAAAGAGCAGACCTGCATTATCAGAACTTTTTTGGATGAGATTTTAACGTTGTTTGCAGCTTGAAGCTAGTTGTAACAAGAAGGCTTTACAGTTTGTAATAGTTGGCAACTGTAGTTGTGTAGTATTCAAAGAAGTGCAGCAGAAATAGTGCAGAAAACAGATGAACTGTTAAAAATTTGAGCTACTAGAAAATGCCTTGATTTAAATTCTCTTTCAGAGTTTGAACTGAATTTATGACCTACAGTGTTAGAAATCTGTTTTTTACCAGATGCTGTCCTGGGAGCAGCATCTTTTGGCCTGCTGGCTCTTGCAAACAGAGTTGCGAAGAGCAAAGATTTTTTTGTATTTCCCCCCCCCCCCCCTAACTCTCCTAGTTATTATTCCAGGGAATCTGTGTATTGCTCTGGAGGGGTCAAATGAAACTGAGCCTCAGTATAAATACTAATACCTGACCTGCTGTTTCAGGTAGTTGTAACAGGCCATGAAAAGGGACTCTGTACCTGCAAAGATGTGTAGTGTATTACAGTAAAAACACTGAGTATGCTTTAAAAAAAATTGCATAGCACTTATCTTCTAGGACAATTGAAACTAGTATCTAAGCAGGAAGTTTTAATTTTTTTTTTTATGAAAGGAAACAATGTAAAGTGCTGATATTTACCATTTTCCTAAGTATTTCACTTGTGTATGTACCAAACATTCACTGCCAGAAATAATAAAATTGTCATGAGTGGGGTTGACTTGTTCTGAAGGTTGAAAAAATCAGTTCATTTACAGCTGACTTGATTTCTTTCTTGCAGAGCCACAGAGCTCTGACAGTAGAATTTCCTATGTCTGTTAGAGAATTATGGGCCATTCTTAATTATCTAAGAAATCTCATGTAGCTTGCCCTCTGATTACCTGGATTATGATGCCCTGATGCCTTTACAGTTAAAGTCTTCAATCACTAGTACCCAGAGGTTTTGCAGGGGTGTTTTCATGTGTTTTGCTATGTCATATAGGAATGTCAGTGTTACAGTTTAGTGGTCATGGTAGTGTTGGGTTGACAGTTGGACTAGATGATTTTAGAGGTCTTTTCCAACCTTTATGATTCTATGAATAGCCTTTGTTTCTAAACGGTGTGGTTGTCTGAACAGGACAGGAAGTGTGGAAACGATGGGCTTGGGAAAAAGCTAGCAAAAAATGTTGGAAGTAAATAGTTTGTGTAGTGAAGCCTGATGTGTGTGCTTGGCTTCCTCTTAAGCTTCTTGCTGGTGTCTGCTTTTGGGTATTGTCAGAAACAGGGTATTATTGCTAGCTAGGCTTTTGGAAGACCCTGTCTTGCTATTTTTATGTTTCAAAGTGATTAGCAGTGCAGATTTTGAAGGAGAGAAGGTAACCTGAAGAGAAAGACAACGTGAATGTCACGATGTAAGGAATGCAAATATGCTGTTAAGGAGTCTCCCACCACTGCCTGGTGTCCTTTGAGCATAACAACAAAGCTTTTGATCTGAATACATCCAGACCAGTGTCACTTGTAATTGGTACATGCTGACGTAATTCACTCTGATACAGCAGGTGAAAGAGCTTTTTCAATCAGGAAAGTAAGAAAGATACTGCAGTGTGTCTAAAAATTTCTCTAGAGCTGAAAAACCAAACATGTATTAGAAAAACAAATTGGGTACTCTGCCTCCGTATTTATGGTACCAAACAACAAATTGCATTGTGTCCATTCAAACTTAAAAATAAAAGGCTTTGATTAAAAAGGACATATCAACTTTATATTAGATTCTGCCAAATTTGTGTTGTATTTAACCAAGACAATCTCTTGAGTCAAAAAATTAGCAATCTTGTTTACTGTCTCAAGACAAATCACAGAATCACAGAACATTAGGTGTTGGAAGGGACCTCAGAAGGTCATCTAGTCCAGCCCCCTTTCCAGAGCAGGATCACCTACAGTAGGTCACACAGTAACGTGTCCAGGTGGGTTTTGAATGTCTCCAGAGAAGGAGACTCCACACCCTCCCTGGGCAGCCTGTGCCAGTGCTCTGTCACCCACCAGTGAAAAACTTTTTCCTAATATTTTTGTGGAACCTCCTATGTTCCAGTTTGTACCCGTTGCCCCTTGTCTTGTCATCGGACGTCACTGAGAAGAGCCTGGCACCGTCCTCCTGACACTCCCCCTTGACATAGTTATAAACATTAATGAGGTCGCCCCTCAGCCTCCTCTTCTCCAGGCTAAAGAGACCCAGCTCCTTCAACCTTTCCTCATAAGGGAGATGTTCCACTCCCTTCATCATCTTTGTGGCTCTGTGCTGGACTCTCTCAAGCAGTTTCTTGTCTCTCTTGAACTGAGGGGCCCAGAACTGGACACAATATTCCAGATGCGGCCTCACCAGGGGCCAGGAGGACCTCTCTCGACCTACTGGCTACTCACCTTCTAATACACCCCAGGATGCCGTTGGTGGTCTTGGCCACGAGGGCACATTGCTGGCCCATGGTCATCCTGCTGTCCGCCAGAACCCCCCAGCTCCCTTTCCCCTGCGCTGCCCTCCAGCACATCAGTCCCCAACCTGTACTGGCACATGGGGTTATTCTTTCTCAGGTGCAAAACTCTACACTTGCCCTTGTAGTATTTCATTACATTTCTCCCCGCCCAGCCCTCCAGCCTGTCCAGGTCTCTCCGAATGGCAGCACAGCCTTCTGGTGTGACAGCCACTCCTCCCACTTTTGTGTCCTCGGCAAACTTGCTGACAGTGCTCTGTAATCTCTCATCCAGGTCATTGATGAATATATTGAAAAGCACTGGTCAAGGCTGATGTCTGCCATACAACTTCTCAGGATGGGAGGTGGTGTGTGCAAATTTTGTGGTACAACTGGGAAAAGTTGTGTTACTGCTGAAACTTGCAGATGGGCGTAATATGGAAAAATATCCTAGCGGAGGAGTAGGGGTGTGGAAACTACAGAAACAAGAGATAGCACATAACTAAATCCTATATGAATGTATTGGTAAATGAGTTTGGCAATGTATTCCACCAAGAAACTTACCGGTTTGTAAATTAGGACAATGTTTAGCACAGGTGCTGTTCATGGAGGGTGGGTAGGAAATTGTACTTCTGTACATTTCATACCAGTCTATGAGCAGAGATGTACAAGTCCTCTGTTCTACCATTCCACCTTAGAACTTGCACTTTCCCAGGTATCTTATCTCAAAATAATTTAGAGAGGAGCGTGTTGGGCACATTGTGCTAAAACTTTATGCACGTTTGATATAGATCAGTCTCAGCAAGAGTAGAGGTTCTTCAGGAAAGCATAAGAAGTAGTTAGTATTGGATAGGTAGATTTCAGAGGAAGCAATTTCATCCAGAAAAAAGGGAGTCGAAATTCTGCCAATCATGTAATGATGGAGAAAGGAGCAGGCCGTTTCCAACTGCAGTGCTGTTAAGTTCTAGATTCCACCTGATTCCTCACCAGATAGGAGTCTGACATAAGTCAGCCCCCCATTTTCTTGCATGCTGATGAGTGAGCTAGGAAGGCTGTATTTTGCATGTACAGGCACACATACACACTTATATGAACAAAAGTTTATTCCACAAATGTTTTGGTGACATCAAAAAATGTCTGGATTACGGTTTGAAATAAATTGTCTGTAATTCAGTCTAATTTACCTCCTCGTTATTACAAAAGCTTACCTTACATGAGAAAAGTGGTCTATATGCAAGGTCTCAGTGAATTGCTCCAAAGTATTAGACTTTTGCTGTAGGCTAATCCCATTCTCTGCTATAACTATGCCATAAAGAAGTGGACCTACAAATGAAAATGTAATCTCATCTGCCTTTGTTTGTCATCCTGATCTGTTTGCCTTCACTTTCTTGAAACCTTCCTCCCTCTGGAAGTTGTTCCTTGTGTATGTCTAGAAGAAAGGCCCATACAGGGTATTTTCCCTTCCTTTCAGTTTCTTCTGTGTGAGAAGTTAAGTCTCATACTGATGTTATGTGTGAGTGTGAGCACAAGAGATCACTGTGACCACATGAAGTAACGTTGGAATGATGATTTGCAAGCAAAAACTTACCATCTCTTATTTCTGTCTTAAACACTTGATAGCATTTACACCTAATTGCCTATTCTTAGTTTGTGGTGAGGACTGGAATAGACTTTTAAACAAGGAAAATGAATTTTATGACCTGTAGGGGAAAAAAGTAATTAAAATCCATTTTTACCTGTGCTTCTCATGGTCTCAGCCCAGTTTATCATGTACTTCCCTCCTGCAGGCTTCTGATTTTTGTGTTCGAATAAATCATTTTGGGAGGTAACTTATTAAATACATCAAGGTGAGTAATCTGCTGAAAGTTTGTTAGGAGATTTTATTTAAATTTCTTTGAAATCAAGAGATGCTGTTTCTGTCAATGCTTTTTGGGAAGCTTGCCCCCCTAAATTCCTGAATAGCCAATGTCTGGCACAAGCTATCACAAACATAGGTGTCCAACTGTAACTGTGCTACAGCCGTGTATAGTCAGAAATACATCAATGCCTCCAGGCTCAGAAGAAGGCACCTTTGTAAGTTTAGGAGCTTGTACTCATAACAAATTTCTCTGGAAGGCTCTCACTTTTTTTGAGTATTACAGTGCTCTTATGCTGTGGTGTTTCTGGATAACTTGATGGATGATCTAAATTTTGAGGTAGCAGGTTTCCTCCTTCCTATGAGTTTAGTTCTCTAATTATGCTGGTAAGAAATCACTATTTTACAACCTGTCACTTGGTTGTAATAACAAGGGAAAAAGGAAGGATGCTAAATGATGGGGCGTAAACTCCTTCCCATGGCAGGTGTCCTCAGGAGTCAGTTAAGTTACAAATCCTTGAAGAATTGGCATTGAAGGAAGAAGAGACAAGCAGTGAAAAGGAATTCCATATCTCCATGGCAGGGTGAAGAAGGGATTCGGTGTGAATCACCCAGGGTCTGGTAGTAATTTGAATGGCACGTCCAGAGCTGTGGCTCAGACCTGCTGCTCTGCCTGCCTTGCTGGGGAAGGGGTTGCAGTGACAGCAGCAGCTGCTTCCCAAAGCTGCAGGAGGACCTTTGCTGGGGTTCTGTGCCTGGGGAGAAGATGCTGTCTCGGGATCAGAGGAGGAATATTGGGCCAAGCCCACTTTTGTCATGAGCAGAGGATGTAGTTATAAGTGCTATAAATGACCTAGCAGTCAGCGTTAAGAGGATCAGGTGTTTTGAGATGATTTTTTTTTTCTTCAGTAGCTCTAGACAGCTATGTTCTCAAAAGCTCTCTACTCCATGACTTATCTGGCAGCTGGAACTGAGGGATAAGGAAAGGAAGGACAGGTTTATGTGTATTTCCCTTTCCTCTGGAGGTCAGGAGTGTTACTTTTGGTATAATTCCAGCCTTTGATATTTTTAAAGAATAAGTTGCCTGGTGTGTGATAGTGTGTCAGGTAAAACAAAAATGACTGTTAATGATCTAGTTTCTTACTGGTTTTAGTCTTTTAAAAAAAATAATGCTGCAGCATTTCTGTTTAAAAATTGAAATGCACTTTTCCCGGACTCTGTACTTTGAGGTGATCTCTTAAATATGAAAAAAAGATTATTTGATAGAATAACTGGATTAACTAGAATCATACCCACAGTGTTGAAATGGCCTAGTGCTCATGAGTAAGGGGAAATTGTGTTGAAATCTTAAGAACAGAGGAAATAATTTTTGCTTAAGTGTGAAGAAGGTCAAATGCATCAATTTCTCTGAGCCATGTTAAGCTGCCTTTTGCAAACTTAACACCTTGAAGTCGTAAGATGTGGTTTGTGTGTCGTCTGCACAAGTACACTGAACTGGATCCTAAATCAGTAGCAAAAATAATATGCATAAGAGTTTTGTCGTTATGTTTGCATGTATTTGTGGATGATGTGCTCTAAAAAACCCGAAGAATGTTAGTTTTCATTCTTGAGAAGCTTTTTCTGATCTTTGAAGAGAGTGCCTCAGAAGGGAAAGAGCTCTTTTTTCCCTTCCTTTTGTACGTAAGGGCTAGGGTTGACTGTAAAACAGTTTTTGCTCTCTGTCCTTGCCACTTACATCCACTGTGGTATTTCTAAGCAGTGTGCTCCCGTGTGAAAGACACGGCTACTGTGTGGAGTTACAGCCGGAGTCGTGGTGGTCTTTCAAGGAGGAGGCCTGTGGAGTTACATGGAATCTTTAAATGTTACACCCACTTGCTGGTGTCAGAATGCTTAAGCTGCTTGCCCAGAAGTCAGGCATTTAATCTGTGCACATTTTTTAATAGCAGAATAACTTGTTTCTAAGCTTAAAAAAAAAAATAACAACTCCAAAACATTTTTCCTGGTTTACTTGTATTTTTCGTTAACTCTTGTGGTGCTTAAAGCCGAGCATTGATCTGTGACATGTTATTTTTAGCTAACATGTCGCCTGAGTATATGAAAGATGCTTTAGTTCTGGACTGTTTAGTCATTCTCTCTCTGATAGAGACAAAAGGTTTAACTGCTTTTGACGTCAGCCAAATTAGTGCATGCTGCAGTTCTTACTACTGTACAGCTCAATTTTCTGGTTATATTAAAGCTTTGAAAGGCTCCTTAAATCTCTTCAGCAGAGGGGGAGAAAAGTCTAGTATTCGTCTCTTTGGAGTATCAAAAGAGGTAATAATGAAGCACCCGAATCCTTCTTGGGTCTAAATTGTATAATTATTGGAAATTTGAGTAGTGATTGTTTTTGTTACTGTAATTTGAAATTGCTGGGCTGTAACAAACAGGCTCAGCCCACCTGCTGTTCATCACCCGCGAAGCTTATTTTTCACAGCATTTGACGTGAGCTCTGCATACACACAAACTGCTACTGCTGCACCCATTTGGCAACCAGCACTCTGCCTGCTCTCAACCACTGCTGAAAATGAATAATGGCTGTTAATAAACTTCATTGTTATAAGGATAGGGATCTCATAGTAATTGGACAATCATGCTACATCACAAGAGTCTTTCTCGAGTAAAACTGGAGAACTTGCCCTGTGGGAGTTTGCCACTAATGGGCATTGGGTTTCATCCACTCTAGGAGCTGCCACAGGCTTTTGAAGAATCAGGGAAGGCAGAAAATTAAAGTAATATTTCTTCTGAAGTGTTCTAGGAGAGATTAACAGAATATGAATGAAATTTACTCTTTTTAAGAAAGTGCTGAACTGTATCACCAACATCTAATGTGATACACACCTGACAAACGAAACTAATTTCTTGTCTTAAAGCCTCCTTTAAGTAGGCAGACCTATGTGTAATCTTACATTAGCACTGGCAGTGACTGATGCCTGCTAAAAGTTCTGCTTGTCTCTCTGGCCAGGAGCTTGCAGGGGTAGGGGAAAGTTGCTGTGTAGAATCACTAAAGCTTTTCTCAGGCTTTCTGATATAGTATGTATGCGATCATGGATCCAAATTGTAGGTTGGAGGCCACTAGCAGTTTGCAAAGTCTTTTTATGTGGTCCACAAAAGAGCTTTCTCCTTGCAGCTGTCTTATTGTAGATTATTTTTGCTATGCAGGTCTTCAGCTGGAGCTCCAAGCCAATAACTGAAACTCCAGAAATGAAGCTTTGGGACTTACTGATGTTTTCTACTCGGGGGTGAAGGTGTCTCGAACAAAATATGCATCAAAGCTGGACTGTATTCTGCATTATACAGGCTGGCCAGAGTCAGTCCAGGTACTTCTGCCTCTGTTGTAATCAGCGAAGCTTTTGCTGCCAGTTTAATTGTGGATTTCCACCATTCTTCATAGGTACTGGAAGCCCTAGCTTCTCCCTGCGATGCTATGCAGGAAATATTTTGCAGGTAAATTGTTTAGGGTTTGCTCTGTTCAACCTTAAAGTAATTATGTATTTCCAAAGTACTCTTTTGTTGAAGTAAGGTGGGTGTTTATGCATTGGCTGTACTGATGCTGAAGAGCTCTACAGTGCTGAGCAGGAGCTTGGGATGGAGGCATCTGGCACGGGCTGAATGCAGTGGCAGCTTTGGTTATTCTAATAATGGAGGAATCTGAAAAGCAAATTGGTGCTGTTGAATCATTCCAGAAAGAAACAGAACAGAAATTCAAAGTGTTTTATCTAAGCGTGAAGTGTTAAAATTCCAGTATATCCTCAAGCAAGTGTCAAAGAATATGATAAAGATATCTTCATGTATATACAAGTCCTGCTTATTACTGTAACAAGAAATTGCTTGTCAAAGACATGATATAAAAGCATTTGACAGTCTTCATATTTTTTCTTTCAAATAACATAGATGACTTTTTTCCTTAGCTGCATTTGAGACATTGAGATGAAGGCAAGTTGCCACTACTTTGCTGCATTGCAGATGGTTAAAATCAAAGCTCACAAATGAGACAGTCCATTAAAGCTTGAGATTTAGGCTCAAGCAAGTTCTTAAGGTCTTGATGCTTAAAAGAACATTGAATTCACTTAGGAATTTTCTCATTGACTTGAGTCAGGGTTTAACTCATTGAATGTTTTGTGGTGAGAATTAAGATGTTTTGGTTTTGCATAGGAAATGATAGGATTCGTTATTGTTTATCTTGAAGGAATGCCAGAAGAACTCCATATATATATTTGTTTCTGATTCCGATACCATGCCAGCGACCAGACTGTAAATTCTGTTTGTGGGTGGAATTCACCAAGTGTCTTGCACTAATTGAAGGGCTGAAGTGAAAATGAGAGCTCCAAGAACATACTTGTATGTGGTGAAAGAGTCCCCCAAAAATAATGTAATGTGACTTTCAAGGCTCAGTGTCCAGAAGTATGTTCCATAGTTCAGGTAACAAATAAATTCAAAGAGGTTGTGTTGGATCAGATTTCATTTTTCGTAATGTATCTTCTGATCTTCATTATAAAAACTAACACCACTAAACACTCAGGGCTTTTTAGCTGAGTATTTTCAGTTTGCTTGCTGTATTTGTTTCTACTGTAAAGTATGTGACAGTTTGTTTTGCTATTTTAAGTTGTGTGTCTGCTTTCAAAGTAGTGCACCATTTATTACTTGGGGAGAAGTGTGCTGATTTGTTTCACAGGCTTTGCTGTGGAATATGTAGGTTTCAGATAAACTTCCAGAAAATGCTGTGTCTGAATCAGTGCAAGCTATAAACAGGCAAAAAAAGAAAGGATGGCTTTCCTAGATCTTCATTTAGTAATGAAGATGATGAATCAGTTAGTAGCAGTCTTGAAAAATACTTACTCTACTTGGTAGGCATTCTGCCTCTAGGGAATTTGCTGTAGCGAAGTTTAATAGTTCATTGAGATATTTAATAATAGCGCTTACAAAATCTGGCTTTGCTGTGTTTTCCCCATAGTCATCGTATTCTTCAGATAAGACTCTAAAACATGTTTCAGACTTATGTTGCACACTTGTAATGTGTAATTTGGAAGCTTTCAGCTTTTGAGGCATTGCCAGCTGGAGAGGTTGCCACAGGCAGCATTGGAAGAGAGATGAGCAGAAACAGGAGAATGGAGAAAAGTAGTTTTAGAGCCGCTAAATGGTAGCGCATCTGTCAGGGGAGTTCTTTCATTTTCAAAGTCTGTTGGGCATCCCTGCACTAAGACATTGCTTGAGAAAGAGGGGACAATGAAGCAACTTGAGAGCATTTGCGTCAGTGAAAGCAGCTCTCATCTGATGACCTCTCGGTCTCTCCAGTGCAAAATGTTCTGGTGTGGGAGAGACTTGGAGTCAGCAGCTCGCTGGCAAAATGCCAGTTTTCCTTGCAAAGACTGCTAATGGAAGTGCTGGTCTTGCAAACACTGTTCTGTGATTAAATAGGACTCTGAGGATATGTGAATGAGTTGGGCTTTCTAATGTCAAGTTTAGCCATGTTTGTAAAAAGAAGGGCTGAGAACCTCTGTGGAAACATTGCAGCAAACCACAATGCTGCTTTTAAGAGATGGTGAATACCCACAGGGCAGGGAGTACTGAAGCTGTAATACATAACCCACTTGTTGGATTTCATCACCGTCGTAAATGGTGACTAATCTAACTGTTTTGAAGAGATTTTTGAAGTGCAATTATTGTATTGTTTGCTCCAGTGAAATGAGTAATGCTGCTGCTTGAACACCTTTCTGCTTACAGAAACTGGACCGTTCCTTTCTGTTCACAAGTGTTCTTGTTCCAGCAGCAACATGACCATTTTTACGATGTCTGGGATATTTCCGTCAACAAGGCAGCACAGTCTCTGGGCACACAGCATCACATTTACCTGTCTTGGTCTATATTACTGAGTTTGAATTCTTTACAAATGGCAAACTCGCTGCCTAGATCGACTCCCCTGAAAGTAAGGCCCAGGGTTAGAATCCTGGAGTGATGTACCGTCTGCTTGCAGTGGGCATCTTTGAAGTGCATGGTTAGCCAAGTGCTTCCCGAATTATGCTACACATTGCGTGACTTGCTGAGCTTTATTTCCAGGAATAGTGTGTAGCCCCTCGGTCCAAGAGAGGAACTGATGGAAAACAAGGCTATACTGGTTTCTCTTCAGGACATGGCTTAAAAATATGAATGTACAAAATTAGGGTTTGGCAACTCAAGTTACTGCAATTAGTTTAATGAAAAATGGTTCTAGTAATGAGTTTAACTTTTAAATTGATTTGTATGATCCTGACATGCTTGGAACTTAGGGGTTTTTTTGAATGCTGTAAATTGTTTGGAATAAGGTTTCACAGTCAAATAGGTTTCACAATAAGGAATAAGTTTTCACAAACCTTTCTGCGAGGTGTGGATCCTTCAGCTATCATATTGGCATCATGAATTGTAGTCCCTAACACAGCTAATGATTAGTGATTTTCATCTAGGGAGGTGTGGGATCAGGTCCTTGAATAACATAGGCTGACATAGCTTCATTGTATTTAAAAGCTGTACACTAAAGCTCACACAACCCCTATGTTGAGGAACCAGGGTTTTAGACCTTAAAGCAAGGCACAGCTTTGTGGAAAGTGTGACCATGAACAATCCATTGGATTGCCTGTGCTTATAAAGAGGGCTGAGCAGGGTGATGGTCAGGAAACCAGAGTCTGTCACTGCATGTCAATCTGTAGCTCCGCAGGGAGACACCGTGTCTGCCGACCTGTGCTGAGCTCAGGGCATGTGGCCGGGAGAGTGTGAACCAGGTCCTAGGAGAAGGCCCTGACCAGTTTTTAATCCTAATTTATATCAGTATGTGCCTGCCTGCAGTAGGGAGGTACAGTTGGTAGAACCATGTGCCTGCCACAGCACTCCTCAGTGGCAACTGGTGGGCGTGGGAATTCACAATGAGGTCTGACTATATGGAGGTACCCTCGATGAGGGGGAAATAGGTGACTGGCTTTTCTGATACTCTAATTGCAGCACGAACAGAAACTTGTCGCAGTTTTACTTATTTGGCTTTCAGATACATATAAGCACCTTTTTGCATCCTGGAGGGGTTTTGTACTTTTTTTTTCTGGGAAACAACAGGATTAAAATTTTGGTGCATGTGCTATTACTACTGACTCGTGGTTCCATACCAGCATGTTTCTGCATTTTCATATCTATTCTATATAAGAGGACTCTTGTTTTTTCCTCTCTTCCTCCTCCCACCCAAGCTTTGTGCTGAATACAAATTTAGAAGTAGCTCGTTGCATTATGCATTTAGCTTTCAAAGCAGAAACTGCGTGTCTGTTAAATAATTTTTAAAATGCACCTTGAGGAGATGTATGCTTGTAGGCTGAGATTTCAAAGATTATATTTTGGAAAAGATCCTTGTTGGTTTAGTGTATGTATATTGTTGGTCACTGATTTCTAGGTTATGTACCGGGAAAAGATGAATTTGACTAGGAAGGATTACATGTATAATCTTATGTTGAAATGTATTAAGCTACAACTTTTCTGCTGAACAAAAACATTAAAGTTGCATCAAGAATAGTAACTCAGAACTCCCCTTCAGAGGAACAGAATCGGAGGCATTTTTATAATGAAAATAGTTATCAATGTTTGCAGTGAGGAACGTATTTATGAAATGGAGGTTAAATATATCTCCCCTTTATTGTTCCACTGATTAGTCAAGATTTTATCCTGTTCAAAGACTGCCATTACTAGTTTGATAAACTAGTTTTTACACATTATTTCTCAAAAAATGAAAATACTATATTGCTATTGACATTTGAGCAGTGTAGAGAACTTAATTGGAATTTTTTTTTACTCCTGTTGTTGTGGATATCCTTTCTCTTGTTATTTTCAATTTTAATTAAAACCTTTATTTCAGAAATTTGTGCTTTTTATAGGTTTTCCAAAAGCATTTGAGACTTACATAACTGAGGCACCCTAAATTGCAAGGGCTACTAGACAAATTCTGTATTTTGCAAAGAAGCTCAAGATTGAACAAGCTGTGAGAAGTTGATTATAAATTATTTTGCAATGTCAAATAAATGTAGGTGTACTTTTATAGGCAGCAGATAATCATTTGCATATGGCAGGTGTAATTCTGAGTTGAGGGGCACCCTGTTATGCCTGATAAGTAAATTCTTGTGATGTTGGAGGGATCACTGAAATTTTTAGTACTAATACAGTGTGATTTACTTGTTCCGTTTTTATTTAATGAAGTTGCTTATTCTACCCCTCAGTTGCAGTCTGAACACTGTTACACAAATGCTTTTTACCCTTTGGTAGCTTTTCCATCTGAGAATGGAGGGAGTAATTACCTTATTTTCACTTCTTTTGTAGACTTAAGTGTATATATGTAATTATGAACAAGCAGAATGGTCTAAAGTGTCTGTGGTAGTGTTTTGTCAAAACCAGCCTCCCATAATCCTAGCCTCTCAGTATTTTCACCTTGCACAATGTCTCCATTCATTATCATGGGTCCTTAAAAGTGTATGTCCCCAATATCCGTAGCCTTAAGTAATGCAACTTTCTCCCATTTACAGTTTGAAATTGTTTAGCTTTGTTGTTTTTACTTTTGGAATTGATCAATGATACCGTCCTAGTGTCTTTAAGATCAAGGTGCATGCTCTGCTACTGTGTATTCTCATTATCCTGTTGGTCAAAGTGTAGTTACATCTTTCAATGACTGCTTATAGTGTTGAGAAATCAGGATCTTTAATCAGATGAAAAGTATTAGTCCAGCATCAAACTGAGAAATAGTGGGACCTTTCTGTCTGTGCTGAGTTATGCCTGGCAAGGCTCTGATCTTTTTTTCCTCCTTTTTATTTATTCTAATAAACTGGTTCTATCTGTGTTCATTTTTAATACTTGTTGAGTATTTTGAGGAAATATTTTAAATAACTAAAGCCCATGTGAAATAGTTTTAAATCTTTTTTTTTAATAGCAAGTGCATTATAGAATCATAGAATCATTAATGTTGGAAAAGACCTCTAAGATCGTGTAGTCCAACCATCAACCCAACACTACCATAACTACAAAACTATATCCTGAAGTGCCACGTCTATATGTTTTTGGAACAACTCTAGAGATGGTGATGTTTTGGAAAGAGTAAAAAATGAGAAAAAGCGTGGTACGTAAATCCACAGCAAACTGTCTTGCTTTTCCCCTTTGCCTGAACCTGCTCTGCCTCAGCTTTGTCCACCCCAACCTCCTTCAGCTCTAGTAGCTCAAGCTAGCAGGACCATCCGACCATCCAGTTTTTTATGCTCGCTGTAGGCCAAGTCCTTTGGCTTCTGGTTCAGTGTCAAAAGCGGTGACATTTTTATGCTTCACACCCCTGCCCACCAGAAGCTCTGTTGTTGTGTCCTTTCAGAGACGATAGCAGGTTTGGTTGTTGCTATCAGAGAATAGGTAGGAGGACCTGAAGAGATGAGTTTGGCTGAAGATCTGCAAGATGGACATCAAGATGGACGTTTAGTGTATAGCCATTCCCTGAAACCATATGAGTTGTTTTTTTTCTTCTTCTCCCCATTCCAGCACAAACATACTCAAGTGCTTGGTCCTCAGAAGAGGAGGTTTTCAGAGCTATAAATACAGACTGTGGGCAACTCCAGTACAGAAGAATGTCTGTGCAACACAGAATATTTTAGTGAAGAGGGAGAGAGGAATTACAGTATGTGTCCAGACAGGAGGAATGCAGAAAGATTAACTGGATACGCTTCATGCGGTATAGTTTTACAGTAATACAATGTAAAATGCAGAGTGATTTTAGGAAAGGAATATGAAAATAGAGGTTTAATGATGACCACGTGGATGTTTCCAGTAGAATCTTGCTTTTGCAAGGCAGCTTTTAAGTGAGAAATTTGCTCCCTTCCATTCCACTTTGCTGAACCTGTTCACTATCCCTCCCTGTTAATTCTGAGGATTTCTACAGCTCATTATCTGTCTGCTGTTATCAGGATGCCATTAACTGTCTGATGACTTCTGCTGTTTGAGGTAGAAGGCAACACACTGCCAGCAATACTGTTAAAGCTGTGTTGTACTCAAATGACCAGTTAGGTGGGGTTTTTTTTGGAACAGGATCTTCAAGAGCTTAGTATGTACCAAAATGTTTTCTGTGTACGGGACGTAAACCCACTTCAGAGCAAGCCCAGCACTAGAAATAAGATGTTTGCATTTTCCAGTTGTGCAGTTAAGCAAACAGTTAATCTGAGATTATATTGTTAGTCCCATAAAACCAGCAGGTACTTCTGGTATTAGATAAATATCTCAAATCAGCAGACACCTTCCTGTAGTGTCAAGGATTTGCTAGTATATTGTTAATGAGCTTGATTCTCCTGAGCTGGCTAAGAGGTGAAGGGAACAGATGAAGGGAAAGAAACACTGTCACTAACTGCTGATACATGTTGTTAGTGATGAACTTTTCAGGTATGGTTCTTGTAATTTAGCGTGATCTAACTTATAATTACTGTCAGAAGTCCTCAAAGTTACTTTCCTCACCAGATCTGAGTGGAACACACTTGCAAGGCCCACTTCTTGGTATATTCCGTATATTTGAAGGAGACATAAGGAAATTCTTTGATTAATCTGTGTTGTGGAGAGATTTCACAGGAATCCCTTGCATTGTAGCGCAGTACAGAGCATAAAAAGGGAAAGAAAGGATTGTACAGTAGTTTTGCATAGAGGATCTACCTGCATATATGAGAGGAAACATGCAGACTTGCTTAGTCATCAGGATGCTTAAAAAATTATTTCCAGTAACACAATATACACAATTTATGCTTTATATGGGTTATACTACTCTGAATGTTACTGTTTTATTGGAGAAATACACAAACAAGTAGTTTGAGCTTTATAACATGCATCTAAATATTTCCATAATCATCTTAAATTTCATGTGTCGTTAGAGAAAGGAAATGGGGTATTACACTTTTACTTGTTTTATCAGTTCTAGTAATTTTGTATTGATCTTTATATTGATCATATTGATTGCTTTGAAGTATAGTGTTTGTACAATACCCAACAGGGTAGTATTTTTAATAATGAAAATATGGTCAATCTCTTTTTACAGAAGTTTTGACGTTGGGCTGCATCGCTTTTTGGTCAGGTAAGCTAATGCTATTTTGCATTACATTACATATTAAAATGTATTTCTGGTATAAGTAGAGATAACCATATGTACCCAATATTGCTTGATATTTTCTGTGGCAAGATCTTATCTTTGTCTTCCATTTACATGTTAGTTTGAGAAACTTTAGCTATTTGGCTTGGGTATCTGTGCAGTGTCACTCCCTAAGGAAACTATTCAGATGCCCTTCATGCAAACCTTGATTCAGGAAACTTCAGTGGCAATATTCTAATCATTCCTGAGGAAATCTTAATTTTTCTTGTACTGAATTAAAACTAAGAGTATTTTTTGTTTGGTTGGGTTTTTTGTGGATGTTTATTTTTTCCCCTCACTGGTAACTCAAGTACCTTCATACCTTCTAATCAGAGCTTGAATTTTGTAGAAAATTTTGATTGTGGAGGGGAGTTTCAGATTCTCAATAGGAAACTTGATTGATTCAAGTCTGTGTTCTGAAGATGAATAAGAAAAGTGAGATAATTGTTGTGTGTTTTGTTTCTTGACATTTAGAGGAATGAAGTAATTAAAGCAGGGCACTTCAGCAAGAAAAGGGAGGTTAATGTATTTGAATGCTACACTGAGGAACTGGTTTTGCTGTTTGGAGTTTTTGTGTGAGCAGTGTTACAGGTGTTCAGTAGAAATGTGTTTGTATTCATTTTTAATAACAAACTGTCACTATCTACTGATCTTTACGAAGTGTGATGCATACTATGAAAGATGAAACTTGCAGTGATCTTCATGTCCTTAGAGAGTTCATTCTATTTATTTCATCCCACTGAAATAGTGTGACATCCCTCTATCAAGAACTTTACCTTGGAAGTATGAACCCAGTACATAACCTATGCTGTTTGGGTCCCACTGTAAGGGTCAGGTGGCATTAGGCTTCCCTTGATTTGACCTCACTACGGAAATTTTTAAACTTTCTGATATTTCCTAGGTAAAGACTCTATTAAGCCTTCGCCCTTGAAGTCCTTGTGGCCTTAATGTTGGGGGTTTTGGCACTGATTCATGGTGTCCTAGAGCTCTGATAGGTTGGTTGCATCTGGTTGCTTTTTTTGATACTCTGGTCACTCAGTTGGGGGATTATTTTCTGACATTTTCAGAACCCTGCTAATAGCCCTTAACTGTAGCTGGTAAAAGCATACAGTTCCAGAGAGAGTGACAAATGCCTAGATGCATTACTCTTAGCTTTACCTCTAAGTGTTCTTTTTCACTATGTCCTCTGAAGTTTTTAAGATGCCCCTTTCAGATTCATCTTCTCTGGATTATCAGTACTGTGGCTAAATCTAGGAAAAAATGGTAAATCTCTGTCTAAGGTCTGTGTCCTGCCTGGACAATAATACAAAGGGTATTCCATGAAGGAAAGAATAGTGGGTAGTATCCTCCTGAACATGATGTTTTTGTGGTTTAAACTAAATACAAAAAAACGTAAGATATGAGATCACACAAAACTTATGTCAAAGGAAATACGAGGTTTGTTTTAAACTTGCCCAGGCAAACCCTTACCTGATACCTTGTAACTTTTGAGAAGTAGGCTTTCTAACATTAGAGTTATTTTCCTTATTTCTTTGCATGTGATGTGACAGCTTTTAACAAATAGTTCTCTTCACTAAAGCCAAAGAAGTGTCAATATTACTGAAGATATCTGTGTTTAAGTGTGTAGATACATTCACTAGCCTAAAAACTCTAAGTTCTGGTATCAGTTCTGCAAAATTAGTTTTATCTATACTTTGACCAGCAGATGGATTACTCTTTTAATACAGTAATAGTATAAGAAGTGGAAATAATTATATTAAGAAATAGTTTAAAAGTATGCTACTGTTGTAAAAGGAATACAGGCAACTACTTAACCAAGAATAGAATCATGGTAAACATCAAAGTACTAAGTTTGAGCCTCTAGTGATTTCTGCCACAAAATATGCTTTCACTTGCCTCATACAAGTAATGTAATAAGATATTCCTCTCTTACACTGCATTGTTTTACATGCTTTGGAGATGTATGCTTGTGTAGTCCCTGGACCTCAAATACCCATTGCGTTTGAATAAGTTGAATGCTGCCTTTGACTAATATCTTCTCCCTTACCAAAGCTAAATGGGGTTCTGTGCAGTGTGGTGTTCTAACCTTAGTTTTAATGCTTCGTTCTCAGTCTGTCACCTATCCCTCTTAACAATTTGGGGAGCCATCAGATACTTCTTCTGTAACTGTCCTGCTAAGGAGGAAGTAGTGTTCCCCTCTGTTGCAGCAGTGTGAGTTTTGCTTGTATTTCCTTAATTAAAATTTTTTCTTTGTTTAGTAGATGACTTTTGGACTAGGAAATGGAGACGTGGTATTACATCTCTTCTGTTGGTCTGCTCTGTGACCTTTAGAAAGCTATTGCCTTTGTTTTTTGGCTGTTTAGGCAGTCTCTGCTCCTGAGAAACTGCAGATCATCTTCTGGGTTCATATAGTGTCTGTATGGTCCCTTTCACAGTTTGGGGTTCTGTGTGCGAAATGCAAATGGAGGTGAGAGAAGAACCACAAACAAACCCAAACAAAAACCAGACAAACCAGAGTGTCAGGAAATGTTGAAAGTCTATAAATAGAGATTTGACGTGTTCAAGAGATGATGTATTATCTCATAGTGATGCCACACTACAGTGGAACAGGTGTGGGGCCAACAAAACTAAAAGCAGTCTCTGCTAAAAGGACAATCTATATACTTATTAAAATGCTGAAGTGCAGAGGAATGTATGTAGCCTGACACACATAGTCAGTGGCTTGCCCACGTGAAGCATGACACTAAATATAACAGAGAATTACAGCTACACAGTTTCTGTATTCTTAGCAAAAAATACTGATTGTTGTCTGTCTAGCTATGCCTTGAACTGTGCTTCTGGTAATGATTTTAAAGATAGCTCAGAAAGTTTAGAAATCCCATCTCTTTAAATGTATTTGTTATTAAAAAGTGTATATTATACTGAAATGGCTAATTATGTGGTGTTTACTGGCTTGGGCTGAACTGGGTCGTAGGACTAGATTTCTAACCACTTCGCTTGAATGCCAAAATCTGGTGGCATCGTGGCACTACCATTTGTGAAATTGAAATTCGGTTGAGTATGTTGGAGTTTGAGCCTAGAACATTCGTTAGCATACCCCATAGTGTTTGAGGCAGGGATCCTGGAAATTCATGGGGAAAAGATCAGTAATTTCATGAGGAAAACTGTATTTTGATGCTACCATTAAAATTCTAGTGCCATATTTGGAAAGTTGTTTGCTCGTTATTTTCTCACAGTAAAAAGTATGTTACTCCTTTTAGGAACAGCAAAGTTAATCAATATTATTTAAATCACATGAGTCCTACACAAATAAAATTTTTTTTTCCATTGTGACTATAGGCAAAACCCTGTTTCTCCTGAATCTGAGCATTCTCAGGATGGAGCAATGGGTGTATTTTCAGTATTCAAAATGCATATAAATAGCCTTTGGGGGGGTAGCAGTTTAGAGGGGAAAGAACAAGAGAGCAGCCTGGTGCTGCTATTTTATCCAGGCATTTCATCTGGTGCTTAGAACAGGGCATCGGATGAAATAAATTTGTGAACATACTAGAATGTTTACGGTCCTAATGCCAGACAGTCCTTCCTTTAGGGAACCACTGATGAGGGCAGTGGAGAAGAATGGCAGTTCCTAGAGGCATGATGCTTTTGAAAAAAACCCTCTCTTCCAGCACTGCTGTGCCTTTGAAAAAGTGTGAATCATACTCATTTCAGTACAGCTCTGGCTTTGGAAAGAGCTGCAGGACCATGTGCCTCTAGTGTCTCCCAAAGGTGTCCATCTGTTAGCAGTGCTCGCAGCTCACCCTGTGGTTTGTGATTGCTTTAACTTGGTTAGAGTTGCAGGTTATTTAAGGTTAGGGTATTAACTGCTGCAAAGGTTCTCCAAATACAAAACTTTAAAATGATCCCGTTTCCTGTATTTCTCAGGTAAAGCCAAGACATCGTTTAGCTCTGGAGTCAAAATTTAGTATGTGTTGCTGTGTGTATTGGTTTTTAGTTAGAAATATGGCACATCACAGAACCACAGAATGTTAGAGGTTGGAAGGGACCTCAAAGATCATCTAGTCCAACCCCCCTGCCAGAGCAGGATCACCTACAGTAGAGCTCACAGGAACATGTCCAGGCGGGTTTTGAATGTCTCCAAAGAAGGAGACTCCACAACCTCCCTGGGCAGCCTGTGCCAGTGCTCTGTCACCCTCATAGTAAAAGAGTTTTTTCTCATATTTTTATGGAACCTTCTGTGTTCCAGCTTCCACCCATTGCCCCTTGTCCTGTCAGTGGACGCTGCTGAAAAGAGCCTGGCTCCATCCTCCTGACATTCCCCCTTGACATATTTATAAACATTAATGAGGTCACCCCTCAGTCTCCTCTTCTCCAAGCTAAAGAGACCCAGCTCCTTCAGCCTTTCCTCATAAGGGAGATGCTCCACTCCCTTCACCATCTTTGTGGCTCTGCGCTGGACTCTCTCAAGCAGCTCCCTGTCCTTCTAGAACTGAGGGGCGCAGAACTGTACACAATATTCCATATGTGGCCTCACCAGGGCAGAGTAGAGGGGCAGGAGGACCTCTCTTGACCTACTTGCTACTCCCCTTCTAATACACCCCAGGATGCCATTGGCCTTCTTGGCCACGAGGGCACACTGCTGGCTCATGGTCATCCTGCTGTTCACTAGAACCCCCAAGTCCCTTTCCCCTGCGCTGCTCTCCAGCAGGGCAGTCCCCAACCTATAGTGGCACATAGGGTTATTTTTTCCCAAGTGCAAAACTCTACACTTGCCCTTATTAAACTTCATAAGATTTCTCCCTGCCCAGCCCTCCAGCCTGTCTAGGTCTCTCTGAATGGCTGCACAGCCTTCTGGTGTGTCAACCACTCCTCTCAATTTCATATCATCAGCAAACTTGCTGACAACATTCTCTAATCCCTCATCCAGGTCATTGATAAATATATTGAAAAGCACCGACCCGAGCACTGACCCCTGAGGGACCCCACTAGACACAGGCATCCAGCCAGACTCAGCCCCATTGACCACAACTCTCTGGATTCTTCCCTTCAACCAGTTCCTGACCCACCTCACCACTTGGTCATCCAGACCACACTTCCTCAGTTTACCTATGAGGATGCTGTGGGAGACGGTGTCAAAGGCCTTGCTGATATCCAGATAGACCACATCCACTGCATGGCCACCATCTGTCCACCTGGTTATGTCTTCATAAAAGGCTATCAGGTTGGTCAAACATGACTTCCCCTTGGCAAAGCCATGCTGACTGCTCCTAATAACCTTCTTATCTTTGATATGCCTAGAGACAGTGTCAAGGATAAGATGTTCCATCACCTTTCCAGGGATGGAGGTGATGCTGACTGGTCTGTAGTTACTCGGGTCATCCTTCCTACCCTTCTTGTAGACTGGAGTGACATTCGCTTTCCTCCAGTCTTCAGGCACCTCACCTGTTACCCACGATTTACAACCTCCATGTAAGGGCAGAATGGAATTATGGTTCTGAATAGTAAAGAAAAGTCTGTTCATCAGCTGACTTGACTCCTGTTTTCATTCCCTCTGGAATCTCATAGGACCCTGTGTATTTCTATGCTACCCAAAAAATAATATTATTATGATGTTAATGAACTATCTGCTAACTGTTCTAAGTTTGGTTTTTTTTAAAGTCAGGTTTTTTTTCCTTGGTCTTCTGGTAACTGAGATCAGTTCCCGTGAGGTCAAATTTCTGAAGTGCAAACACTTTCTTCCAAAACACATCACGACTCTTGACTGAGGTGGTGAGAAGACACTATCTAAGTGTAACCCCTGTGGGAAGTGCAGACTCGCTGAAAAGCTCAACAATATTCAAGCCATCCCAAGTTTGACAAGATTTGTTCCTGTGCTTAAAAACCCATCAAACAAAACCCAGTTCTTGTTATCACTGTCTAAAAAAAAAGAACACCCCAAAACCACATCCTAACAAAAAACCAGCACACCAGCAAAATAGCACTTCTGGCGGGTCAGAGGGGGAAAAGTTCAAGGTTGTGGAAAGTCAACATCTGATGCAACAGTTCCTTTCAGTTTGTGCCCCTCCTCTCTCTGACCTGGACTCCAGCAGCTGGACACCGCTTCCCTGCTCAGGTGCCACATGGGATGCACTGCAGAGCTTGGCCCTCTTCTGGGAGCCAAGTACCAGTGCTAACGCTATACAGTCTCTTTGCTACTGCCTGTAATTGATGTTCTAATATGCTGTAGCTGGCCCAGGCAGTGCAGTATTAGAGGGATTCTGTGTTTCTTGGATTGATAGAGGTATTTGGATAACCATCTTTGCCTTTGAAATCAGTAAGTGTAAGGTCCTACAAGAATGCATCCTTTCTCCACTGAGCTGTCAAGAAGTTTATCTTTTTGATTCACTGTGTGTCTTGTTCACCTAGTAATCCTTACTGCCTGCACAACAACCGTAGAACAGTTTGGGTTGAATGGCACCTTTAAAGGTCATCTAGTCCACCTCATCTGCAGTGAGCAGGGATATCTTTAATGAGATCAGGTTGCTCAGGGCTCCGTCCAGCCTGACCCTGGATATTTCCAGGGATGGAGCTTCTATCACCTCTCTGGGCAACCTGTCCATGTGTTTTGCCACCCTCACAGTAAAGAATTTCTTCCTTCTATCTAATCCAAATCTACTCTGAAACCATTACCTCTTATCCTATCACTACACTCCCTGATAAACAGTCCCTCCCCAGCTCTCCTGTAGGTCCCCTTTCAGGTACTGGAAGGCTGCTGTAAGGTCTCTCCCGAGCCTTCTTTTCTCTAGGCTGAACAACCCCAGCTCTCAGAATAATGTATGCCCAAGCTGTCTTCTGGAGCAAACCAAATAAGTTCCTCAGAAACAGAAATCTGAGTATGTTTCTGGTCAGAGACTCTTCCCGATAGGTCTGTCTCTCTGTGCCCCATACAGTCCCCTAGTACTTCCCCAGTAGCTTTTACCTTTGGGACTTCCCTGCTCTTTTCAGGCTGTGCTTTTAGTCAACATCTAACTTCAGTCTTCGGTCTTAAGACTACAGTACTCCCCTGACCTTCCTTCAGACATACTGAGAAAAACACGGTGCCCTAAAGGGCAAGTTCTGCATTATGGGGGTTTGGCTGATCTACTCCAGATACGGCTAAACCTAACCAGTTTTGCCAAATGTTTGTACTGCTTTGCCTAGGAGTTCTGGGTGCTGGGTTGGAGCATATGCATTTGACACTTAGTGTAGCCTGTGTGTCAAATGGGAGACTCGTTGAATAAGCAATGCTCTCTTCTTTAGCGTTACCTGTGGTATATCTATAACAATCTTATGTCTCTGTCTCATTTTTCTCACTTGGATCAGTGCTGGCACAGAGGTGCAGTATCGATTAAGCAACAATATATCTAGATGAAGGAAAATGATTTATATATATCTGTAGTCATCAAAGTAACGTACAGGGTAAAAACTGCTGCAGGTGCAAGTGACACACTGCATCATTCCACTTAAATCTGCTGACATGCTCCCTGGGGAAGGATCCTGTAATCGTAGAATCAGAGTTTTGGTTGGAAGAGACCTTCAAGATCATCAAGTCCAACCTTTAGATCATCAAGTCTAACTGTAAAGCCAGTGGAAGCATATTCATTCCAGAATGTCTAGCTGTGAAACAAGCTTCTAGAGCAGTCTACACAGAAGCATGCTCTTTCCAAGTTATATTACAAAAACAGCCTTTTAGAGAAAAAAAAAGCTGTACTGTAACAATACTTTCTTAGCCAGGGAGCTAAGAAGAACAAAAGGTGATTCTTACCATCTCTTGTACATCTTGTGATGTAGATATGATGTGCTGCTGGTGGCACTTGTAGAGGGTATTTTTTTGAAATTTTGTGATTAAGCTAGCACATTGAAAACCCAGGTATGTAGTCTTGTTGCTTATAAAAGCAATTGTAGTAATCGCTAGAAGTGATTGAATGGCTTTGTGTCTAATTTATGAGTAGTTTTAGGGTTAAAGAGTTTATTTTATTGTTGTGAAGAGTTAGGGGTATTACCTTAGGGATTACTTCTTGTATGAATTTATTTTCAATATGGGACTGTAGGGTTTCTTCAGATACCGCTTTGAAGTTCTAAAATATGGAAGAGAATAGCAATCAATCTGTAGGGATCCCTGTATCGAGTAGCTGAAAGCTGTAGCTCTTTTGGTAAAATATTGTGATTATATCCAGCCACATCAGACTCCAGTGAGCTCTGCTTTTGGACAGGCTGGGCGTTTTGTAATGTTTGCTGGTGTTTGCAATTTTTGAAGGTGTCGGCACCTGTCTAATTGTGTTTCTGCTGAAAGCAGTGATAACATTGAAGCGATACTAAGGAAAAAAATCAAACTGGACAGTGCTTGGAAACTTCTAAAATCTTCCCAAGTCCAAGATCCAACCTTATGACTGTTGAAGTCTGTGGCTACACTCCGGTGGGAGGTTGGGTACGTGTTCTGCTCTGTGTGTACTGGGTGTAAGTATGAACCGTGTAAGTAACCATGATGTGTAAAATCAGTTGGGGCGCTTTGTTTAGAGCGGGACAGTGTCTGAAAAAGTTAAGTTTGCTTTAAAAAAAAAACAATAAAAAACAACCCAAATCTTGATTAGATGGTAATGAGGAATGGAGCTAAATGGCTTCAGAGCAACTGCAGTCTCTCAAATACCTTCTCAGGATTAAACCTTTTTTCTTTAATAGAGCAAACAATCTGTTGTTACATAATGAATTAGCATTGAGCATGTTGTGAAAATAAGGCTGGGTTTTGTATAAACAAAACCGAGTCTTTATGTAAATGTTATGTAAATGTGACATTTAACTTAAACTGTTGGAGTGGGGAAGCCAGGATTAACAAGGTACAGATCTCATCATGTTTATGTGTTGCAACTGTGAATTAAAACAGTTTGTTATTTTTTTTGCAGGGTGTTTGAGTTACTATCTGTGAGCAAGAAATACGCCTTTTGTGGAACATGAAGTGTTTTGAGATTCAGTTCAGGCTGCTTTTAAATAATTTTACTGAGTAGTTTAATGGAGCTGCATCAAGGGTTGTATTTCAGTTTAATAGAAGTATGTGCCCAGCAGTATTGAACCACCTGAGATTGTAAAGATTCTGAAATTATTCTTTGTGAAGCCTGGGAAATTATATTACAAGAACGTTTTTGTCCCTGACTTTGACTATAAAGACTGGAGTTTACGGGTGATTTCAGTTTGAGGGACTTTGTGCCTTTCGTAACTGCAGCAACCTTTATTTCAGAATCACAAAACTGAATATATAAGAAATGTTATTGATACAAAAAATGCTATTTATGTAATACTTCCAGTTCTAACAAGCACCTGTAGTTAAAGCTAAATGTCTGTAAAGGTTTTGTATTACCTCGAGTATAAGCTTACAGATTTCTGCTTAACTTGGCTTTCTTTGTAATTAATTCTGCTCTCTTTCTCACTATCAATGCTGTCTTTTTTTTTGCTTCCACGTGTTGCGGTCCGTATTTATACTTTGGCGTGCTCAGAGACGTGATTGCAACTTCCAAGGAGCAGGATGCAGTTGGTATAAACTTCAGTCTCAAAGTTATTTCATGTTTGTTTTTTTTTCCCTAATGTGTTTTGGAAAGCCACGGGCTATTTTTGCTTGATGGTGTGCTGGAATTGTTAAGATACAGACCAGCACTGGGGAAAAAAAAAAGACAAAAAACCAACAAAAGGATGAAAGGAGCGTTTTTATTTTAGTTTTTTTCTCTACTCCTAGCTTCTGGTAAATTAGTTGTATGCAGTGTTTCTAAAAAAACGAGCCCGCTCGGGTTTTCCTCCTCTGAGCCCCTCCGGAGCCCGCTGCCGCCGCCAGGGGCCGCCCTTGCCCCGGCGCTGCGGGGCCCCGGCCCCGGGACCCCGGAGTCACCCAGCGCCTGCTCTTCTGCTGTGTTCTGCCTGGCTGCGGGTGTTTTTGAGGTGGTTGTGATATAGCATGTGGAAACAAGAATCTCTTCACTTCAGTCTGAAGTCAAATAGCACAAAGTTTTCTCAGAACATCATGTCTGGCTAGTATATAATCAGATGTGTTGCTGAAGTAGGTGGCAGTGATGCTTATTTTATGGCTGTGGGGTAACATGCAGTAGTTGCAATCATAGCACAGAATCACAGAATTGCCCAGACTGAAAAAGACTTTTCAGATCATCGAGTCCAACCATTAACCTAACACTGACAAGTTATTGACTGAACCTTATCCCTAAGCAGTCTGTCTACATGGCTCTCAAAGACCACCAGGGGTGGGGACTCCACCACTGCCCTGGGCAGCCTCTTGCAATGCCTGATAACCCTTTCAGTACAGAAATTCTTCCTAATATCCCATCTAAACTTGGTGCGACTTTAGACCATTTCCTCTTGTCATATTGCTTATTACCTGGTTGAACAGACCAGTCCCACTTCCTTTCAGGTAGTTGTAGAGAGTAGTAAGGTCTCCCCTCAGCCTTCTTTTCTCCAGGCTAAACATAGAATCATAAAATAATTCAGATTGAAAAAGACCCTTAGCATCATCAAGGCCAACCATTAAACCTACTTTACAAAGCTCACCCCTAAGCCGTATCCCACAACACTGCATCGAAATGACCTTTAAACACATTCAGGATGGTTATTCAACCACCTCCCTGGGCAGCCTATTCCAATGTCTGACTACTCTTTCAGGGAAAATTTTTTTCCTAATGTCCAGTCTAAACCTACCGTGTTACAGTTTGAATCCATTCCCTCTTTTTCTATCTCTAATTACCTGTGAGAAGAGACCAGCACCAACCAACAACCCCAGTTCTCTCAACTGCTCCTCATAAGACATCCTCTAGACCCTTCGTCAGCTTTGTTGCCCTTCTTTGGACAGGTTCTAGTGCCTCAATGTCCTTTTTGTTGTGAGGGGGCCAAAAGTGAACACAGTACTTGAGATGTGGCCTCACCAGTGCTGAGTATAGGGGCACAATCATCGATACCCCATTAACCTCTGTGATTGTTAGTACGCAGTGTACTTTCAGTCCTTGTACCTCCAAGCTCCAATACCTGGTTCTAAGTTCTCTGAATGGTCTGGGAGAATCTATAGTTAAGGAAGTCTGTGCGTTTAAATATCTACGTCAGAGCAAGGTGCAGAGTGGGCATGAGAAGCAAATCTGAGAGAGGGGAAGAAGGGATAAAGGCAGGAGGCTTTTGATAACTTGTGTCTGGTTACCCTCAGATTAGGTGATTTGGGGGTTTTCTTGTGGACATGAAAATACTTTGAGACGCCTGAGTGATGGTGTTAGACCTCGATATCTGTGTATCTGTGTGCAGCAATATTGATTTCAGTAGTAAAACCTGAGTAGAGGACTTGACTGCAGTTATTTACAGCTATTAGTGTATTCAGAGCTGTAAGCAGGATATCCAGGAGAAGGTACACTGTTAAAAAGTGCTGCCTGGGTGACATGGGAGGCATTTTAACGAACGTCAAGCTGAATAAGATACCTTATTGAAAGCTGTATTTTTTCTGGGTTGATGCTTAAGTGGCGTGTGGAATTGCTGAGTGCACATCACAGGCCACCGGTGTTACAGAAGGCACAGATGCTGCGCCGGCTGACCGGTGTGTGATGTAAAGTGCAATCCTAGCTTGGCTGTGGGAATTTAGTGAGATCTGAATTTCACCCTGAAGATCTCCATGTTCTTTCTTTTCGTAGATGAAGCAGGATAATGATCATCCTTTTTAAAATGCTTTGGGATCTATGGATTAAGAATGCTATGTAGGAGCTCAACATTGATATTTAGTATAAGCTCTTTATGTAACACCAAGAACAGATGATAGAACAGGACGGGAAGTAACTATTGGATTTGGAATTGTTCTATCACATATAAATTTTGAGTTTTAAAAAAAGTTTGATTTTTTTGCAGTCTTTATATGCTCTTAATTACATTTAAATGGGTGGATTATAAGTGTAAATAGGCAACTGTAGTAAAAAGTAGTTTTTTTAAGTAGCTAAGGGAAAAATCAATAAAGCGTGTGGAAACTGTGTCAGTTAACGTTTTGTCAAATGTATGTTGCTTAGGATATGCAGTTTAAGGAGAAACACTCCTAACTCCCTAAGGAAATGAGGCCGTGTGAATCAATCTCATGCAGACTTTCATCTTAAAGGTCACAAATAAGTGATTAGGTGGAACTCATATTTTCAAAGGAATGAGGGGTCAAAATGTTCAGTCTTCTATTTACTGTCTGAAATAAGAGAGTACAGTAACACACTGTAGGCTTCTTTGTATATTCCAAAAATGTAATTATGGTATATCCATACAGTGCTGAAGAGCAAGCAAGCTAAGGTCATGACAACCGAAGGATAATGCTTTTTAACAGCTGTCATACAGTTTTTGTTTGCTTTCTTCTGGAGAAGATTTAGCATTTTCTTGCAAGCAACATAGCTGGACACTTGAAAAGTAACTCCACTTTCCAACCAACCTCTGCTCTTCTGTATGAAGAGCCAAGTGTAGCTGGCTTGCCTGGACTATGTGATTTTACTCCAAACTGAAAAAAAAAAAGCATTAAATAAAGCAGAATTTCACTTTGACTGATGTAAAGAAGATGAGAATGTATAAGTATGGCACTGCTATTTTTTTGTGAATATTAATATTATATAATGAACGTTATGTTCTCTAGCTATAAGGATAATGGCATTCCATGTGCTAGTGCTTTTCAGAGACAGTTTTGGTAGATTTAGAGATTATTCCAAAATGTATCTAGCATTTTGGTACAGTGAATTGCTTTTCAAATCTGGATTAGACTGCTCTGAAAATATTAAATTTTAGGCATTACTCTGCCTCACTAGCAAGTTATAAGTTTTGAATATTGACTCTAATATTTTGACCAGTGGTAAGGAGTTAACATTAGAATGTAAACTTCAGTAGTGTTTTTCTTTCAGTTCTGTCAAACTCAAACATAGATGCATGCACACATTTATATATATATTAAAAATATATATTTTCTGGGTGGATGGAAAGGGGGAGCCAAAACAGGACTTGAGTTGCTCAGATAAATCTTCTCATTTGAATGCTCTTGGAGTATAGCAACAAAGCAGGAGAAAATCTTGTTTAAGAGTAACTGAAGTAGCATTGATTCTGCCGTGGAGGAGAGATTAGCTGACCTCTGCAGGATTGCCTAGAAGTATAATGTGTTCACTGACAGAAATTGCTGCAAACACATAGCAACAGTGAAATGCAGAAGTCTGCCTGTAGGATAGTAGGCAAGCTGCTAGTGTTCAAGCTGTACTACAGTTTCTAGGATGTTTTTTTTTAATAGGACACAGCAGGAAAAATGTTGCTTCTTAGAAAACTAAGTCTGTCTTGGTTTCTTTATGCTACTTAGATTATACTGTACTACTTGAGTCACCATCTCTGGAGGTATTTAAAAGATGTGTAGATGTGGTTCTTAGAGACGTGGTTTAGTGGTAGACTCAGTAGTGTTAGATTAATGGTTGGACTTGATGATCTTCAAGAGCTTTTTGAACCTCAGTGATTCTACTTAGCATCTTCTACTGAAATCAGTACTGCAGGACTGTGCATACAGGATCTACGGCGCATGGATATCCAAATACCGAGGACTCCAAAATACCTCCAGGCTTTCCTGTGCTGTGCCTCTGTATAGGGCTTCTGGGCTTCTGAGTACAAGTCCGGAGGCCTCCTGGTACTAGCAATGTCATAGAACTCCTTGTCATTCCTCTCCTTAACCATGAGGATCCTGGCTAAAGTACAAGTTCGCAGGAAACCGAAATAAAAATTACCTGATTTGGATGTCATTTTTTGCTGAAAAGTGCTGCTATACAGAATTAACCTTTCATTTAGGGTGATGACTCAAGATAAGAGGAGTTTCTTTTGTGTTAGAAGTAAACGATTGAAGCTGCAGCTGCCGAATGGAGCTTGAGAGGAGCCTTTGGTGGTCAGTTTTATCTGACAGCCAAGCAAGAGCTTTTACTTAGGAGATACCTGCAATCCTGTCATTGATCTCAAGGAAAGGGATCATCTTCTACTGAAAATAAATTACAAATGGCTGTCAGTAAGTCAAGGGCTCCCTCTGTGCATGTTCAATGAGGGCTTGTCCTATATAATGTACTTGATAGCAACAGCAACTGGTAGGTGTCAGTGTGTCCTTTGGAGCTTCATTCATCACAGTCAGCTGTTGAAACAGACATAACATACAGTGGGAGCTTTCTGTAGGGTAGATCTTAATAAATATTTCATTTCTTCTTGTTTATACTGTCTTGGTAGTTCTTAAACTATGTAAACAGCAAAATGGAGATTGTTAACAAAGTAGCCATGGAAACCTGCTTTATCTTCTTTCCCTCTCTCTGTGGAAATGTGTATTTTGATGGTATTTATTATTTCTTTCCCTCCCCATGTTTTGAACTGAACCAACAAAATAACCCATAAAAATTGTATTTCAGGTTGCTGGTTATCTAGTCACAACCAATAGATCAATATTTGTATGGTCGGTGTAAAGAGAGGGTTTGCATTCCTCCGCTTTATTTTGGGTAGCACTGCAAGAATGATGTGGTACCAAATAACTATGTAATACTAGCAGCAAGCTATGTCTGGACAATGTATGTTTCTGCATTTCTGAAGAGTGAGTTCTTCGCATTTGCAATGGCTTTTTCTTATTGTGCAGTGCTGGATGAGGAAAACAAATAAGCAATCATCTGCATTTTCTGTTGATATTTCAAGTATAGGAGTGCTAAGTTGTGTAAGATCAAAGCATCGTTAGACAGTATTGTACCTTTTGGGTTTAGGTTGGAATTACTGCTTGTGTAGGTGAAAGATCCGAGGAGGAAGGGACTGTCTGCAGCACCTCGTTCTTTTTGAATTCTCAGAGCAGGAGCTGTGGTCACTTGGCGGTTCTTAAATGGGAGAGTGCTGCTTACTTTTTGGATCATGTAACCTGTTGTCAAAATCAGCCATGACTCTACGGAACTCACAAATAAGATTGTGAAAGGAAATAATGGTTTGTGTTTAGAAATTATTAGGCTTTAGCATTAGAAGTGCTGGAAGAAAGAAGACCACTATTAGGCATAATTTACCTTTCTAATTAATTCCTCAAAAAATAACAATTGCAAATACAGAAATACATGTTTTACATAATCTGAAACAATTTTGAAAAACATAAGTATGTTAAAATTTGCTGACAGTGCTTCAGACTAATATTTTAATTCCAGATTATTACTTCAAGATAATTCTCTGTGTGTTGGCGTGACAGTAATTAAACTTAAACTCAGCAGAAAGGCTTAATAGTCTTTAATTTGTCAAATGGACAATCAATTTCAGAAATATAAAACTTAGTTTCAGTGATTAGATACAATGAGACATCTATTAACTGAATGCTTTTATTTCCTCTTGACTTTTGTAATTTGTAGTTGAGAAATAATATTTTAGTGGTCCTTTAGTAGTCTGGAGCATTACTTTGTTGTTTATTATCGTACTGGTTGTGCTGCAGTCTGGTTTTAAGAATTTCCATTGCTGCAATTTCCATCACTTTTTGTCCCTGCTTTTATGGGCAATAGTTTTTGTTTACTGAGATAGCCACATTTGTGAGATTTTTTTTTTCCCTTTCTTCTCTGATTCCTGCTACTGCAACTGTAGATTTGTTCATGTTTTGAACTGTCTGATCAGAGCTTTGCATGACTCAAGAGCAATGGTTAAAGAGCAGAAGTTGTAATGAGTAATTTGGCAATTTCTCATTCATGGTTTTGCCTCGTTTGTGATGCTGCGGGGCATTCTCTTATGCAGGTTTCCAGTTGCCTGCAGGAGTTGTTATAAGAGGTGGAAATTAAGCCCTGACTTCAAGTAAAGAAATTGTGTAGAAGCCATCAGTATTTCACTTCTGTGTAAAATATAGCCTTAATAGGGACGAAGTGTTGAATACACCAGGCAGAAATTGCTCCTGCAGGCCAATCTTCTGTTATTTGTACTCTCCTGTAGATGTAATATGAAACTCTTTTTTCTTCTGACTTGATTCTCAAAAATTAATAGTGGCAAGTTAACATAGCTATAACTTAGTGGAAAGTTGTGATCGAATTGTTTGTGGTTGAATTTCTGTGCGCAGCCTGTGAAGAAGAGTTACGTCATGTGCCAACAGAACTGCTGATGTGGTATGCTGATACGTAAGTTACTCAAAGTAGACATAACCTTGGTTGCTTAATGTTACCAAGTTAAAAATATTTCGGTGCTAGGAGGCAAGTATCTGTGTTAGAGAACATAAACCTTTGTGCTTTTTGGACAGTGCTTAAAGAAGAGTATGCAGGTCAGAGGCACAGTGCTCAAAAGTGAGTTTTTAAAAAGTGAGCATCTAATACCATATATGCCCTTAGTTCCTCTCCAGATTGTTTTTGTGCCTCACGTTGCTATTTTAAAGGATTTTTTCCCTCTTCTGTTGAACTGAGGAAAGATGAAAACTTGATCCACTTCAAATGAGCAGTGACACAAGGCCTTATGAAGTGCTCTGTAAGTGCACAGACCAAATTGATGGGGAAAGCCTGAAATGATTTTTCTCAAGTTTCTTTCCCCTTAACATGGCTTATAACAAAAGCCTCAGAAAGCAATGTTCAGGCAGAAGTGTCTTTCTTGAACTGATGGTGTCTCTTGAAGAGTTTGAAAGTAAATTAGGAAAATAACGGTTGCTTTCGTTAAGATGTTTCAGCTGTGAAAGCAAATGTGTTGGAGTTACATGCTTTCTCTACCATTGTAGAAGCACCAATCATTTTTAGGATCAAACTGACAGACGATTTAATCGCAGGAAACCAGCGTATCTTTGTGCTGATTATGATCAGTGTCTTGAAGGCAGCATACATCCTGACTGGGTGATTGTCATTTCACTGAAGTAGCACAGGACTCTCCAGAACCTGTGCAGAGCGGTCACAGCATGCTGACTCTTCTCATGTATCCTATGTAATCTCTTGAGGGTAGTATGTAGGAAACATATTGCTATGACTTGTTTTGTAGCCATTAAATATTTATGTCATCAGTCAACGGCACTGCTGACTTGGTGTTTTATGCTAGCTTATAACAAGAAGAAAACTTTCTAAAATTTTAATAGTGTTAATAACTGCATACGTGTGAATAAATGTTAGGTTCCTTTTCACAAGAGTAAGGTGATTTTGCTTCTCCTCATTATTAAGTAAAAAAAGTTATTGATGCTGTGGTGATCAGCATTTGTGCTTTGTTATTTGTGTCCTCATAACAGGACACAAACGGGGCTCATGATTTCGGACTCATAAGGCCTTGGAAGACTAACAGTGAAATTAGTAGTTCCACCTTTTGTACTTTTCCTTTTGATGTCTGAGTTCAGTTAGGAGCTGCTTACTCATTCATACAGGCCTCTTGCTGCCTTTTCTTGATTTTATATTTGTTAGGAAGGACCTTTCTTGAGCCTGAACATCAACCAGCTTTCCTGGACCACTCTTCTCCCCAGAACCGTATCTCACAGGGTTCTTTTAAACATATCTCTATGTGTGTCTGATGGTGTCTGATCTCCTGAAATCCAAGGCTGCCATCCTCCTTTCTGCTCTATTCCCTCCTCTCAGCGTCTCTAAGCCCATCATCTCGTGGTTACTGCAACCAAGGCTGCCTCAGAGTTTACCGTCCCTGGCCAGTTCTTTGTTGTTTTTAAGTATGAGGTCCAGTGAGGCACCATTCCTTATTGGTTCCTTGATCATCTGTGTTGGGAAGTTGTCATCGATGCACTCCAGAAGTCAGGTGGATTGCTTGAGGGCTGTTGAGGTGTCCTTCTAACAGATCTTGGGGTGGTTGAAGATCCTTGCCCTCTCACATATTGGACAAGTCCTCTCCTGTTCTTCCGATCCTCTTCTTCCTGAAGAGCCTGTATCCATCTGCCGTGCCATTCCAGGCAGGAAATCTTACAGAGACTTCTATCTCCTCCTGTTTGTTCCCTGTGCTGCCTGCATTAGTGCAGAGGTGTTTCAGAGTCACCCGAGCACACTGAGTGCCCAGAGCAGGCTAGAGGGCTTTTCCCATAAGACTGTTCCATGTTATTATTGTCTTCTGAGCAAAAGGAGCTATAAAGTAAACACAGATGTACTGTAGTAGTCCTGAAACAAATTACAGGAGTGTTTTAAGCCAATACCCTTTGTTGTACCTGTCTACTTTTCCTACGTTTTGATTTGTTTTTAATTTATGGTCAGCATTAAGGAGGAATGGAGTTCTTTTTCTGTGTAATCAATTTAGTAGCAACCCTGATGAAAGTATGTTAATAAAGAAAGCTCCCAAATGACTCCATTTAGATGTACGTTGGATAATGAACGTGGGTTCCTTGGTTTTGTTGGTTCATCTTGGTTGTAATTTTCAAAGAGCGGTAGGATTTATCTGTTTTTGAAGGACATCTAATGAGTCAACATTTTTTTAATACAAAAAATGAAAGGGACCTCTGAAGAGAGATGCTTTATTTGCATTCTTTTATATGTAATAAAACAGTTTGCGATCTGTCTGTATTAATTTATTCTGGATTTAATATCATTCCATCTGTGCTTGAGTTGTTGCTACAAAAAAAAAAGGTGTTGATGAAATATTTATATAGGAGTGCCTGGCAAACCGTTGTGCAATGCACAGTTCTGCTGACTTGGGGAAAATCTCAGATTAGAAAAAGTTATTAGTGGCAGCGTGCAAGGTGGGGAGAACTGACATGGCAGTGCCAATGATCTTCCAGTCCCGATAGAGATGAATAATACATGTTGCCGATCACTAGACTTAGAAAGTATAGAATACATAGTGGAGAAACAATAAAAGAGAATGAACAGAGGGCAGTAGCAGTTTTTACTTGTTGTCGGATATGTAGTATTGACGATATAGTTGTGATGGAAAATGCTCCTATATTTTCAGTAACTTTGTGATTAATGATTATTTGTAATCTCTCATCTCTGTAGAAGCGTTCTATTTCACAACTGACGTAACTGAGATCAGGATTGAGCCCACTGGTTTTAAAATCACTGTTTCCCACACAGTGAGACAGAAGTATTGTTTCTCTTTGTTTCCTCACATTTACCTGTAGATGCTCGGTGTATAGCTCACGGTCCTTGCTCTGCTGAAATGCCTGAACATAGGAGAAAATACTATTAGTGACCCTAACTCTTTCTTAAATTAGTGCTTTATTGATTGAATCTGATATGTAAAGCCACACTGTTTAGACTTCTCAAGTTAGAAGGGGGAAAACCAAAATAAATCTGTTCCCTGCTATACAAGTGGTCGGAGACAAAACTTTGTCCCTCTGTGGTATATGTGCTTATTTTTCTTTGCTTTTTTTTTTTTTTTGCATGCAAAGTAACGTTGCCAATGTTTAGAATATCGGAAAGTGAAGATAAGAGGCTCAACTAATCCGATGTGACTGAAGGTGCTTTATAATTTCACCATACCTGTCCCCTCACTGGTTTGAGGTAAATGGCACTAGAGGAGGTTTTTTCCTCCATAACCATCGGTCCAGGAAGAGGAGGAAATGGGACTGTTCATTATTTCTGTTGCAAACATAAATGTGCCAGAAGAGATATCTAAAGGCAGTTGGTGCTTCCTAGAGCAATGGGCTTCGATTCCTCTTCACTTTAGAGAAATCGTATCCACCAAATGTGCAAATTGCAGTTGTTTGCTTTTGGTAGTGTCTCCTGGCTGTGCTGCCAAAGGGTAACTCATAACCCTGGGCCTTGGAGAAACAATTCCCCTGTATTCAGGGGAAGAGAGAAATGATGGGGAGTAGGAAGACGGTGCGTGGATTGAGCTCTGACAGTGTGACAGGCTGTGCTTCCTGGCGGCAGATGGCATTAAAATGTCAGAGCATTAAAATATCCATGTCAGGAATAGGATTGAGCATGTAAAAGGTAATTATTGCACAGAAAAGTGATATTTCTATGAAACAGATTCTGAGAGGATTTAGGATGGTTGCTGCTGTAATTAGCTATATTAGGCTTATCGCCCTGTCATTCAGCCCTTCCAGGAGTCTGCCACAACCACTTTAGTTAACAGACTCTCAATTACTTAAATAAAGGCAGAAATGAATCAATCTTCCTATCCTGCATTCCTGATCTGAGAAAGGAAAACCTTTGCTTGGAAAAGGTCTCCAGAAAATATCTTTCCAGGTTTCTCTAGAGCTGCTCTGAAATAGATTCTGACTGATCATTTTAGGCAAGGGAATTCTTCCTCAGCTCATGTCCATCATCTTTGCCCTGTTTGCTCTTGTAACAACACCATCTATTTTCCTGGTCCTTAAAAATAAAAACCAAACAGATCATTTCCTAATAGTAGTGTTCATATACTTTGCTGTCAGTATTTTGCTAATGTCTGGATTCTGCAATTTGGGTAATTCATACAGACTGGCCAATAAAGCACTGTATTAATTGAGAAATATGTTGCTTTTAGCATGTAAAAACTGCTCATAAGCACTCTGTGCTGAGTTGTAGCTGTCTGCGTTCCTGGACGCATTATTTACGTACTACCCAAACTGATGTGCCTATTGAATATTCTACTGATAGGTGTCTGTGTTTGAAGGTAAAAATACTCTATATTATGTTGCCTTCAGATGAAATATCTCTTTACTTGGCTGCTTATAAACATTCTGTTTTCTAATACAGCACACCAAAGGCCATGACTTTGCATCTGAATCCAAAACAGGCGTTTGGCTGTGAATCCTCATCTCAGATAGGTGCCATGGGATAGTTTTGTGTCAGGGACACCGGACTTGGCTCCGGTGTTCATTTTTCAGCGATCTGACTGTTGACAAATTCTGTTCCTCCATCCTCCTGGTGCTTAATTCATGCTATATATTACAATGGCTCTTTAGGCCATCTTTCGTGTCTCCTCCCTAAACCTGTGTTTTGAGGCAAAATTCCTGTGTGAGAAGGCCAGCGTGCTGGCCCCTGTGACGATCTTCTGGACAAAAAAAATATAAAGAGCTGATGGAGTCTACTTTTTTTTTTTCCCTATGTTCCTAGCTACTGCAGATGCTCTGAAAGAATAATCATAGAATCGTAGAATTTTAAGGGTTGGAAGGGACCTCTAGAGGTCACCTAGTCCAACCCCCCTGCCAGAGCAGGATCCCCTAGGGCAGGTCACACAGGAACGCATCCAGGCGGGTTTTGAAAGTCTCCAGAGAAGGAGACTCCACAACCTCCCTGGGCAGCCTGTGCCAGGGCTCTGTCACCCTCACAGTAAAGAAGTTTCTCCTCATGTTGAGGTGGAACTTCCCATGTTCTAACTTAAACCCGTTATTTCTTGTTCTATTGCTGGGCACCACTGAAAAGAGATTGTCTCCTTCCTCCTGACACCCACTCCTCAGATATTTGTATACGTTAATAAGATCCCCTCTCAGCTGTCTCCTTTCAAGGCTAAACAGCCCCAGTTCTCTCAGTCTCCCTTCATAGGAGAGATGTTCCAGTCCCTTAATCATCCTTGTAGCCCTCCGTTGGACTCTTTCCAGTAGGTCCCCGTCTCTCTTGAATTGTGGAACCCAAAACTGGACACAGTATCCCAGGTGCGGTCTCACCAGGGCAGAGCAGAGGGGGAGGAGAACTTCCCTAGACCTGCTGGAGACACTTTTCTTAATGCACCCCAGGATCCCATTGTCCCTCTTGGCCACAAGGGCACATTGCTGTCTCATGGACAACTTACTGCCCACTAGGACACCAAGGTCTTTCTCCACAGGGCTGCTTTGCAGCAGGATGTCCCATAATATAGGATTCATAAGTTGATTTAGGAATTTTTTCTACAGTCAGGTCTGGTTTTACTTGGTTATTTTTGGTTTTAGGATCTCAATTCATTAATTACTTGTGAGATTAGTAATTTGAAACCCCTCCTTGTATCCTAAAGAATGTAGCTTCTAAGCAGATTACTGCATTAGCCCGTGTTACTTTAACTCAGTGTTCATACCAATCACTTCTGCTGTGAACTATATACATAACTGAAGTGGAAAGTGAAACTTGTATTGTCTTTCAGTTCCCTTACAGCTGTTTGTCTTAAACTATCTGGAAAGTCCTCCAATGACCAATTTCCCTTTGGCAATCGGAGTACCTTCTCCCTGTTTGCCCAGCAACTTTCACAAAAACAGAAGTTCAGTCACTACAGTTCAGCAACCACTGTGAGAAAAGGTGAAGAAATAGGGAGCAAGGAAAGATCATGCTACCAAGGTAATGACACTGAATTCAAGCTCAGATTGCTCTGGCTTAGCCCTTGAAGTTTTTATGGTGTATGTCAAAGACTGGGATGAAAGATACTTCTCTTTAAGGTGAAGGATGTTTTAAATGTGATGTATTGTGAAGCATATATGTATTTTTTTTTATTTTTACTTTTTCTAATAATTATCTCTCCCTTTCTCAGACTTTTCCAAAAAGCTGCATATGTATACTGTAAATGGAGATACCTTATCAAGTACTTTACCCTGGGTGTAGGAGCTGTAGGTTCAATATCCTACTTTTTCATGTGTTTACGTAAAACAAATATCTGAAGTTCTTAACATTGAAATAGGTAGGCTGTTTTAACTTAGTCACTTATTAATTACATAAAATTTTGTCCCAATCATTTTTCTGGTAGAACACCAACATTTTCTAATATTTTGTTTGTGGTGTGTAAATCTAATGCATAGAATTGTAGAAAATGAAATGCAGTAGGTTTTGATTGTTGGGGAAAAAAAGGTATTACACCAAATTTATGTGATAGAGAATTCCTGACAGCCAAACATTATCATCTTATGCCTCCTTGCTCTCAATCCCAAATTTTGCCTGAGGTTTTACATAGGTTTTGAGGCCTTTTGCCTGCAAAATGAAAACTGCTCACGGAAGTTACTTCAAATTGCTAAAAAATACTTTTTGGGGGGGGGGGGGGGGGGGATTATTGCACCTAGCTGACTTTTCTGCTGCAGTGCAATCTCTCTTTTAAGTTGCTTCTGCAGCTTGTGTTCTTCTGGTAGCCGCTCTCTCTCTGCCTCTTACCAATTTTAATTCTTTAGCATAACCTTTTTCGTCTGGTGCACTTAAGGATTTGGAATTTTGAGGGTGATGGGAATCGTATTTTGTCTCTTGTTAAAAAGCCTCTATTCACATTATCTCTGCTTTTCTTTTTTTCTTATTTTCAGTCAGATGGTATTTTTCTAGCCTTTATCGTTTCTGCTACTCTTAACTTTTGCTTTTGCCCCTTTAGCTAGTCCACTTTGTGCTGTGGTGCCCTTACCTAGCCAGTCTCTCAAAACAGTTCTTGATTATGATGATCATAAAGAAAACCAACAGTAGCAGGGATGAACAGTAATTCCAGCTATTTGCAGTGTCTGCTCCCTGACAATCGTCTCCACCCTGTGTTCTCCCCGCTCCGCTTTCTTACTTTTTTCCAAAGGGCCATCTCGTTAATTCTTGCTTAAGTAGCTGGAACAGACATAGCACTGATAGACACCATACGTGGCATTGGGGCTGTCCTGGAAGCGTTTGTTACGTCACTGTGTTTCCATGATGTCCTATGGGAAGTTTTCCTTTAGCCTGGCAAACAGCTCGAGGTTTCTCTAAAAATACCTGTTTTGAGCAATGCGTATACATCCAATGCGTATGGAAACACTGAAGATGTAAAGTAGGTTCCATATGGTTCGTGCAGGTTGTTTGCTGTTACTCAGTGCAGTAGCTTGTTTGGGTGGGATAATGGGGGCAAGCTCTGCTCATTTTGCCAGCAGAAGGTGTTTCACACATTTCCCTGCCTCCAGGATAAGTGTTTAGATCCAGATACAAGTTATGAACAATTGGCTTTACCCCTGGGAAGGGTGACTTTGAGGATGGTTCTTATTATCCCTGCAACAGATTGATTTAGGTTGTTTACAACCTCCTTGTCATCTTTGTGGTTTTTTTCCTCTGGTGACATAGTAGGTTTGTAGGCTGTCATTATGCAATGTTTCATATCTATAGATGGCATCTCTATTTTCATACATAGTTGCGGAAGTATAATGGGTAATATAATAAGCAATTTCCTCCTTTGATGCAGTCAAGGACTAGCACATATGACTCCAGTGTCAAGGGAGGACAGGGCAGGATTTGGAACTGGATTTTAGGGCAATACTGCTTGATTTTGTATAGGGTTTTTTATTTGTTTTGTTTTTTTCCTGGTTGCTTTTTATACTGTGCAGGTAGTGTCTAGCTTAGCTGTCTTCAGCAATATAATGTATTGTGGCCTTGAAATGCTATTGTTATGTTTAGAGAGTGCTCTGTCTTCTCTAAGTTCTCTTGTGGAGAAACTTTTTTTGTTGTTCCTAGAGTGTCTTGGTGTGAAGACATACATTGAATGGTCCAGGTGACACTCAATACTCTACTGCATTTTTTCACTGCTGTGGGCTACTACTAACACATAGAAGCTTAATCTGCATTCTCTGTACTTCTACCCTTTTAAGTCCTAATCAATTTCAAGACTTAGACCTTCTGGGTCTTAGAGACACAAAAGATTTTGTTGTGAAGATCTAGAAGGCAGACCAGGGTCAGTAGCCCTAATCCTTGAAGTCCTTCTACATGCAGGTCGAAGATTATCTTTTCAAGAGTTTACTCTATCTGGTAATACAGCCCATCGTTTTGTAGTGAGCACCAGCCAAACTAATGGCCATGGTATCGCCTTTTAGCCCATAGGCAGAGCAGGGTCCTCCAGTCTTCCTTACTAAATTTCCAAATGCTCTTTGACACGTGTAGGCATGGTCTCCCTCCATGCCATACTGCCATGCTGTATTGCACGTGTATTTCTCAGTCTTCAAAAGAGAAGACTTTGGGGGGGACCTAATAGCTGCCTTCCAATACCTGAAGGGAACCTACAGGAAGGCTGGGGAGGGACTTTTTACAAGAGCACCCACTGATGGGGCAAGGGGAAATGGGTTTAAGTTGAAGGAGAATAGATTTAGATTGGATCTTAGGAAGGAATTCTTCAGTACGAGGGTGGCAAGACTTTGGAATAAATTGCCCAGAGATGTTGTGGCTGCCCCCTCCCTGGAGGTGTTCAAGGCCAGGTTGGACAGAGCCTTGAGTAGCCTGATCTAGTTGAGAGGCGTCCCTCTCCATGACAGGGAGGTTGGATTAGATGATCTCTAAGGTCCCTTCCAGCCTGGGCCATTCTGTGATTCCCCTCTGTGGTGAGTGAATAAGCCACAGAGTATTCTGGGTTTGTTACCGGTGTAACAGTACCAGATTGCATTCAGACACTGTAGTGTCTGAATAGGAACAGGATAAGCATTTTTATAGGACAAGCAAGAATGTGGTTTGACAAGCACAGACTGTTTCAAATAAAGTACAGAACATTCACCAGTGCCTGCAAATAACTTTGGAACAAATGGAAATATTTTGAGTATTGTTTTGAATAGATATACTATCCTGGATCACACATGATGTGCAGAGAATAAACAGGATGTTAAGATGACATTCAATCTAACTTTCTTGTCTGAGATGAGTGGGAGGAATGGGATCTGCATCTTTAACCATTACAGTTATGACAAATCTTCTGTTCACCTTTTTACCTGACTTAATACGGCTTTCCATGGATCGATTTCATGTGGACAATGTATGGGAAGCTTTCCTGAACCCTATCAAGAGAATGTGGACCAGCTGAACCCTGTTAGATCAGATTGCATATTTTAGAGTTATTTTCCTAGGCATTTTAGGAGTGATTGCACCATGATGATTTATCTACCTTGAAAGCAACTCTCCTTGCCCATTTATGCAGAAGGAAAGAATATATTTTTAGAAAAGTCATGAGAAACTTACTAAAATACTCTTTAGCATCAAACACATCAGTATAGAATTCATATATAAGCTGAAGGGTCTAGAGAATAAAGGGCTACTAACTGTGTTCTTCCTATACGTTCTTTCAGCCACGGAGAGAGATGTATTTGTATGTTGATGATAATAATGATACTTTATACTTAAATCACTTCATAATTTCCAGGTGCTGCACAGAGTTTAATTAGTGTCTCACCTTGCTTCTAGTCAGCTTATTCTCAGTGAGTCAGAACACATTATTCCTCGGTATGCAATGTTTCAGCATAATCAACTTTCAGCTCGCAACCGTCTAAAAATCTGTTCTATCTAGTGTACAAGCAGTTCTTAAGACTTACACATGGCAAGGTCACTTACATTTGAATAATTATGGTATAATTTGAAAACATAATTACCATCTGGGCAGTAAAACCATTTCAATCATTACTGGTCAAATGGCGAATTTCTAAGATACACTTAATTTCTGTGTCTCATTCCTTCTTTGGCTCTGCTTTAATTTTCATAAATTGAGTTAGTATTTTATTTGCATAGGAAGAAGAAGATGCTGAAAAGGAACAAGAAGCACAGTGGTAATTTTTCCTCTGCAGTTGGTTTCTGCATAGACTTCTTCTCATGATCTTTTCTCCACTTCTGCAAACCTGCTGATGAAAACAAGTAGGGTGCTTGGAAATGGTGCCAGCACAGTTAGTTCTAGATCCTTAGCAGTGTTTGCTTTGAAACCTGTGTGTTCCATTGCTTAGCTAATAGATGAAGCTGATCCCAATGCCATATAGTGGGGGTTAAAACTTTGAGTCTGTGTAAAGTGGTTTTAGGAGTTTGTTTAGTCACGTTTTATCTGTTCTTAATATCTGATTCATAATAACTTTAAAAAGCCTAGAATTTGAAGGTGAATTAGCAATTATTTTCAGCAAATATTTTACAGCTCTTACTCATGTTTAACATCTTTAATATTTTGCTTACTTGATCATCTGTTACCAGCAGCAAACATAAATGAGAGATACTGATTCACGACTAACTGTGGACTGGCTAAGTGCTGTCAGTGAAATATTATTTTCTTTCTCCTTTCTCCCTTTTCTTCTCTTGCACATGATGCAAAAATCCATGCTGAGTTAGTTGAATGATAGCTACAGGGTTACAGACCTTGCTGTGCTCCTTAGTGCTCTAATAAGCCCAGTATGGCATTACCTGGCGATGAGCTAGTAAGTCTTCCTCCGAAATGAAACCAGGATAGCATTGTAAAATCCTGCCCAGGGCCTACAGGTTTCCTGCCAAAGCATGGGATATGGTGAATGTTGAGCCAGAGGTACTGGATGTTGTGTTGAGGACAACAGATCTTCCCCATGCAAGTCATGATATCGTCCTATTTTGTGGCCTTTTTGGGAGGCAAAGATGGCATAGTTGAATACTTAGTGCTAAGTGTTGGGTCAGTCTGTGTTGTTCAATATTTGGTCCCTGGTAATCCTAAGGGGGTTTGATTTTTGAGGGAATCCTCTGGGCGTCATAACTAAGAGACAAATTTGCAGCATGGCAAATGTTGGAAAAAATATTATGTGTGGTCCAGGAGACTGTGAGAACAGAAAAAGTGGCAGTTACTACTCATTTGAAAAGCTTTTTTGGATCACTTTAAAAGGTTTGGATTTTGCATGTTATTTAAGAACATGCACGATATTAAGCATGTACATACTGTCCCAATTAAGCAAGACATAGTAGGGTTTAATTAGACATCGCCATGTAGTTACATCGCTTGCCTTGCCTTGTTTGTTCATATAATGGCTTTCAGAGACAGTAACAGCGGAACAATGTTTGTACTATAATCATTTTACCTGAACTGGCAAAATGTTAAATCTAAGTAGCATTATCAGCCGAAAAATTCTGAAACATGGACCAGACAGGCTTGTCTTAACATGTCAAGCACTGTGTACAGGCTGCTGCCTGATGCTGGATGCTATCTGCAGCCAGTCTTCCTCGGTCTGGCATGGCTGTGTGATATTATTGATCCTTGCAGGATTATGTGCAGAAAAGATAAGATAGTTGGATTCAGAAAAATGTTCTTTGCTGCTTTATTTCTTCATTTCTTTATTTATTGCTGTATGGAACACAGGAGGAGAACGTGTTCTTAATTCCTGAGTCTCAATGACTAAACTAGAAGTGGTACCAAAATGTTGATTTTTAGTGTTGCACTTCAGTTTTGACTAAAATGGGGCTGGAGTGGATCAGCTGCTGTTAATAGATTGCACAGTAAGTAGGTGATGCAGTCCATTTCTTTATCTTGTTTGTACTTGGTGCAAAAAAAACCCCAAGAGGCAGGAACCAAGCCTGCATGGTGTAAGACCTCTCTGCCTCTTTTCCAGCAGACTTACACAAAATAATCAATGCATTTGTGTCATACTGCCAACCAGGCTCTGCAGTGGTCTGAGTGGTGTTAGAGTATGTCAAGCACCAGTGGTTGGTACTTCTGTTTTCTTTCTGTCTCTCTTCCTTGAATAGTGGACTCAGCCTACACTTCCTTTGTGTTTGAAGCAGACAAAAAGTATTTGGTACATGTTTTGTTCACAAAACCAAAGATCGATCATAAAGACATTTTCTTGGTAATCTTACCCTTCAGAAATTCTGAGTTAAAATGGAAGAGCACAGTGGTTTTTCTATTCCTCTTCTCCTTTAGAAAGTGAAGAAATGTGGCAAAGGTGGCCGAAGGTAGCAGATGGAGAAGAATGCCATTGCTATTGATTCAAACTCTACCTACTCAAGAAAACAAGAGCCATAGGGATCACAGCTAGCTTTCCTTCACAGAATGTACTGATATTTAGTATTGAACTCTATTAACAAGGTTAAAAATTGCTATATGATAAGTAAGATCAGGTTTTCTTGCTCAGCTCAGATACAACTCATAAAAGAAAAGTGTCCTGTGCAAAGATCCGGTTGATCACAGGAGTTATCATTGCTGAGAAATGTATTTCAGAACTAGAATTAAGTCTGAAGCTCGATGTACAGTTTAAATTCTGCCTGTGCTCACTTTTGTCCACTCTTTGTTCTGGTTACAATAGGAGCTAAAAATCATCTCCTGTTCGAAATGGCAGTAGCACTGTCTAAAATCCCTAGCGTTCTGCCGGCAGTGAATGCTTTAAAGGTTTTAACATCAGCTGTTACAGCTGGCTTTATGGTGTCCCCTGTAGCTTTAAAGGGATGTTGGAGCTTGCTTAAATGAATCTGTGATCGGATCCCTTGACTTTCCAACCTTATTGCTTTCTCATCACATCAGGCAGGAGCAGAAAATCCATTACCTATTGGGATCTCAGGAGTAGCCCCGGCAGCTTGTGCTTTCTGGCTCAAAGGAGAGGTGATGAGGGCAAGAGGGAACAACGGCTGTCCAAGAAGGATTACTTCAGGAGGCTGTGTGATACGCTCAGCTTACCCCATAAGGCACACAGAAGAGTCTGAGATACAGAGGATGGTGTTTTTGTGTTTGTTCTTTGAATAAAATTTGAGCTTAACACAGACAGCCTAGATGCAAAGTTAGTGCTGTGCATGTGCTCAGAGAAGGACTTGAAGTGCCAGGCTTGATGTTAAGGACTACAGTTTAGTTTGCATTTTATTTTCTTGTTGGTTTCTCTACCTTATGGAGATAATTACTTCTCAATCATTATGCAAGCAGAAATGTCAATAGAACACGGAAGCATAGAAAGAGTTCTCATACAAGAATGCTTAGAAGATTAAAACTATACAACCAGGTCGTAATTATATACAGCTATTCTGCCCAGCATATAAGACAAGAAAATGATTGTATTTTGCATGCAGTATCAGATTTTTGTAATAAAGAAATTTTTAATGTGGGAAGCATTGTTTTTTCATCATTAAAATGGAATCCTTTAATGCATATACTCTGGAAATTGAACAAACTGAAATAACATTCAAATTGGAAAAAATATCTATCAAGTTCACTCTGCTAAATCCAATCTCCAGATTAAGTTAGTGGTGAAAGATTTCATTTTTGTTTTGCTGCTCTGCTAAATTTATGCTCTGCTTAATGAACCCCAGCTCTGCATCCATAAAACCCTGAAACATGCAAACATCCAGCCAAAGCATTTGTGTGAATACATACAGAAAAAGAAATATAAACATACTATTTGATATTTTTTTTTCTCTTGAAATAGCAATGAGTTGTAGCATCATCTTTGTAATTCTGGAAAGGTCAAGAAATCTTTCTGATTCTTTGCTCCTCAAATTTTGAAAAGATTTGATTTGGTTAATTTTAAAGGTAGAGCAGAGGAGGCTCAGTGCAAAAGGTACTTGGCAATGAAAATGAGCATGGAACCCAAATCGCTGTCCATCTGAAACTGATGAAAAAAATCTTTTTGGCAATTAAAAAAAAAAGTATCATCTGGCCTTTTCTCTTAGGAGCAAATAAACCGATCTTGATTATCTCTGTCCAAGAAATCTACCTTGGTAATAATTTAGTGCATATGCATCAACAGAACATACATTTTCTCTTTATCTTTGCAATATCCTAGCAGTCTGAACTAATGATTTTGGTATCTGGTGAAGTGTTTGTAGCCATCAATCATCACGGTTTTAGCCAGCAGTTTCAGCCTGTTACTGTCTCTCTATGCTACTGAATCTGCTCTAAACTGTCACATTACTGCATTTAATTTCTTTTCAACAGTGTTAAAGTGTACGGGATAGAATGGAGACTGAGGCAATCATAGCCTTACCAGATGGTCACGATGAGAAGATGGAGTGGGCTGCTGTTGTGGGACTGGGGCTCCTTAGCTTATAGAAAAAGGTGAGAAATGCAAATGAGAAAGGCTAGCATCACTAATAAGCAAATGGGTGGGCAAGTGAAAATGAGAAAGTATCATTTTATGGCCCCTCAACTTCACATTAATCCTTACTGAACATCAGTAAACGGTACTGTAGATGTGGATCATCATTATCAATCTCTGCAGTGGTGCTGTTAAACAAAACATTTGCAATGTAAATGGAAAATGTTCCAGGACATTGTCAACACACTTGACCCCAGAGAACTATATCTGACTTTTTTGCTATGCGTGAGTTCTGTCCCATATGGCTGTACTCTGCCACTGTGTGAGCTCATAACTGAGAATCACGAGTTTTGGGTAAAAACGGGGGGAGAATGGGAGAGGAGCCCATAACATGGCTGAGCATTTCTAGTTTACTTCAGGACAAACAGTCAAATTGCTGGTGAGGGAGCACCTGTAATTTAGGCTCGTTTTCATTATCCCTTAACTTTTGGTCTCAGCCCGGAGCTGATGGATGCTGTGTAAATGCTGTACCTCCGCACTCTTCCTTCTGAACTGCCAAAGCTAAACCATAGCTATCCCACCCTGGTGTTCTTTAGATTTCTGTTTAGACTGTAAGACAGATTTGGGTTTAGTTGAGGTTTTTCAAGGAAAACATCCCGATTTGGTGTTGCTGCTTCTGTTTAACTCTGAAGCTGTGTTCTATTTCTTAGCTGGTTAGCTCTGAGCACTAAGCAAGGATGGTGTGAGTGCCAGCTGCTGTTTCGTAGAATCACAGAATGTTCAGGGTTGGAAGGGACCTCTAGAGATCATCTAGTCCAACCCTCCTGCAAGGCAGGATCACCTAGGGCAGGCCACACGGGAACACATCCAGTCCAATTCAAGAGAGACAGGGACCTATTGGAGAGAGTCCAATGGAGAGCTACGAGGATGATTAAGGGACTGGAACATCTCTCCTGTGAAGAGACACTGAGAGAACTGGGGCTGTTTAACCTTGAAAGGAGATGGCTGAGAGGGGACCTTATTAACATATACAAATATCTGAGGGGTGGCTGTCAAGGGGAAGGAGACAATCTCTTCTCAGTGGTGCCCAGCATTAGAACAAGAAATAATGGGTTTAAGTTAGAACATGGGAAGTTCCACCTCAACATGAGGAGAAACTTCTTTACTGTTGCCAAGTACCACCAGGTATTTGCTAAGCAGTTGTCAAGCTGGATGGTGTTTTCTTGCTTCTGCTTGGTTTCCCCCCACTTTTGAGGAAAGAAAAGGAGTTTGCTTTTCAGTCTCTTGAGATCTCGAGAAGCAGGAAACAGGAAAAACAATCACTGATGATCCAATGTGTGAACCAGATGCTTCCTTGAATACCTTTCAGATCATTTCATGAAGGCACACCAACTGGAATGCTAACAGTCTTCATAGTCTTTAACCTGTTTCCTACCTTTTCTGGCCTGCATTTGTACTTCCCAGTTAAACCCAATTTTATTGATTCATTGTCTTGGGGCTTTTCATGAAGATCAATGCAGAGAAGACATTATTTTATCAGTCATTATTTGTTCTCTCTAACAGACTACCCTTGGAAATCTGGACAGATACACAGCTAAGTGTTGCAGGGTGATAGAAAGATTAGTGGTACATTTTTTAGTACCTTTCTGTGGTACCCTAAGAAATTATTTCTTTTTCCCTGACCGGCTTTTACCATTCCTTTTTCACTGAGCATGCATTTTTTTTTCTCCATTTCTTTCCCCTTCTTACATATATTTAACTTCCTGACTTGTAACTACAGCATTTCTTACTCAAGTATTGCCTTTGTATTGGAATAATTTGTTGCTGTGTGTTTAAAACTTGCTGGTTTGTTTAGCTGTAGTCTCCTGCAACTGCCGACTTCACAGGAACTGACATTTCGCACTTAAGTTTTTATCTGGATTGAACCGTGTTTCTGACGGCTGTTAGGAGAGCGTGTCTATGCTTTCTTTACAAATAAGAAAAAAATGATATCATTATTATTTAAGGGTGCTGCTTCAAGAGAAGTAAATTTTTTGCTTCACTCTGCTTAGTTAAATCTGACCTGTGCTGACTTACATAGCAATTAGGCAACATTGATTTGAGCTGATAAATAGGGATTGTACTCTACATCAGAGAGGATTTAACACTGCTGGTGTTTGGAGGGTTTTTGACGCAGGCTTGAGAGTGTATAAAAAGTCTTTAGTGTGGAAGGTGCTGTACAATCTTAAGTCATCCCAGCTTTGCCTAGACATCTCAATGCCTTGGCTTTGTTTTATAAATAGTCTTTTCCCAGAACTGCAGACAGTGTATTCTGAGAAATGTGAACTCAGGAGAGGTGAGTGCATTACTCAGAATTATGTCAAAAGTGTAACTCTTCAAACCTTGTGCACATGCAGTTTGGAGGAATATGTAATGCTGCTCAATATTTAAGCAGAAACATTGGTATTCATCAAGTTTCCTGCAATATTTAAGCAATGTCTTTTCTATATTCCATCTTTTCATTAATTACATGCCTTCACTTTGTTTTGGAGATGCAGTTGAAATACGTTTTGTTGATGTAATCTGAGGGTTTTAACACTTACTTGAGTCTTCATTGCCTTTGGAACTTCAGGTATGGAACACTGTTGTGGTCTTACAAAAATCGTTATTTCTGATGTGCCTGGTGAAAGTCTTCTGATGCATTGGTTTCTGCTTGTCTATAGAATGATACAACCTGGTGAGCCAAAGATACTGTATGGTTTGGTGAAACTGCTGCGTGATCTTTGGATGCTGACAAAGCCCTTTAAAATGCACGTGAACAAAGACATATATGAATGCGAAAGAATCATCAAGCTTTCCACAGAGGGATCTCTGAAGATTAAACAATCTTTTCTGCTACCTAGCAAATCGCAGAGGGCTGTTTATCACCTTGTCTCTGGGCAAAAATATTTTAATAACGAAATAAGGAAAATAATGTAAGTTCTATTGTATTGACTGCATTTGATGCACTCCTTTGACAGAGGCGTGCTGGAAAAGGTAGCTGTTAAGTGCACGGGGAGGAGTGTATTTGAAACATGTGAATTCACAGATGTGGGTGGATCGGCATTTTGTCTGGTGTACCTGGTATACTAAGATTAGCGGGATGTCTAAATAGCTTGTGCTTCCACCCATGGAATTTCAAGCAGCTTTCTAAGGGTGGGGAGACAATGTAGTACTTTATTCTTGGCATGGTCAAAGCAACAAATGATACTTACTTAGGTTTTTTTCACTAACTGAACCACAAATAGTTCAATATATGCAGTCACACGCGTCTGTTGCTTTAGCTGTAGTTGAAAACTACTGTAAAATATGCTGTTGTGAATGCGTACTTACAATGAGAGAAGAAGTGGCAAGGGAAGAGATTTGCTGCAAGGGGTTTATTTGTGTGGGAAAATTATGCCTGTGCAGATATGCAGAGCTCTGAATTTTGAGCTGGGGCCTCCAGTGTAAAAGTCGGGAGAAGTAAAGAAAATGAGGAAAAAAAAAAATCCGTTCTTTTGTTCACGGTGTTGCTTATGCATTTTGCCTAATGATTCTTTTGGGCACAGTGAGCAATTCCTGGTGCAGAAAGCATGACTGGGATCTCTGTGTCTCTCTGGGTAATGCGTTAGCTGTAGACTTGTTTTTTCTTGCATATTCAATCCTTGAATCGCATTTTCTTTTCTTCCTGGTGGCAGCCTGGTAACAGGCAGCTGGAGCACTCCTCTGGGAGACAAGATATGTCGGTCTCCTTGGCAAAGAGCCTGACCTCTACCATTTTATAAGCAAAGACTGACAGCACTATTAATAGATCCCTCCTCCAGCCGGGATTTTAAAGAGGAGTGCAGCCTGATTGCCGTGCTGCTGCGCTCGGATATTAGCAGCACGTGATAGGGGTATTGTGAGTATCAGGAATGAATTGGGCCCCTGAGGGGAATTAAATTCAGAAAGAGCTTCAGGGAGCTCTGCGGGCTCTACGTGGGAAGAGATGCCTGTTTCCCGCGGGGCTCCATCAGCCAACTGGGGACGTGGCCCGCTCCCACCTGGGAGGTGAGCTGTAGGCATGAAACTCTGGGCTGTTTTGGCAGTAACATATAGGCTCCTACCATCAGCAAAAAGGTTGGGGCCCTGGTTTGGACATAGTGGTTTAACCAGTCTTTTGGCACCTGGATTGTCTGGAGCCTTTCCCATTTCCATTGCGATCAAAGGTAACTGCTGGTAGTTCTGTGTTTGACTGCAAACAGGTGGTGCTAAGGGAGGGCTTCTTTCTTTCTTAGATGCAGCTGGAAGAAAACTAAACACAGCAGCCCATCAGGAATGAAACTTTTTCTAGTAAAAGGAAGTATTCTGATTTAGATTAAAATTTCATTTGAAATAAATGAATATCCCTGAAAACATGAGCTTCCTTGGAAGAGTGAATTCAAAATGATTTGTTCAATATTCCCCAGTTATCTGCTCTTTGACATATGGACTTGACTCAGACAAATTTTTTGTGTTGAATACGGGGGAAGAAAAATATATTAAATACTTTTCAGTCTTTTAGTAGGAAGCTGCGCACTCAGTCTCTACTGGGAAACATGCTAACAAGTAGAAAGTGAACCAAAATTCAGATTATGTTTGTAAAGCTGAGTGTTCTTGCATATGAATATTCTTATTCATGCTTTGTTACCCAAATGGACTTAATTTCTCATTAAACATTTTCGTGGTAATTTAACAAGGCTTGCCTGGAGCCAACATTAGCTTAAATATTTTAAAGGGTCTGCATTTGTCAAGGTCTCTCTAAATATCACATTAAGCTGGTGAGGTGAGAGAAATTTTGGAGCTTAAAAAGCTTTACCAATAGCCCAGCAAAATTATTAGACTGTGTAAAAAATTGAGTTTCACGGTAAGAACAAGGCTTACCTCTTCCAGTGGAAATTTTGCTACATGGTATTCTAAATACCTTTGGTTATTTATTTTTTATTTCAGGTGCAAATATGTGGGGCACAGCCATCAAAGTCTTGTTTACAGGAGATGTTTCTGTGATTTAAAACGGATTTATTTGTGTAGGACCTAGTTTCACAAAGACCTATAGGTGTGCTTTACTTATGCACTCTGCATTGTTCTGTTCAAGTTAGTGACAGCTTGAACTGACAAAACAGGAACTGTAAGAACTCACCCAGAAGTTAGAATTTGCAGAATGGGGCAATACAGAAAAAGGTTGAAATCAGAGATCTAGGGCCGCAAAAATAAAACGCAGAATTAAAACCAAATAAATTAAGGAAGCCCAAACCCAGTTCTAGAGTGGAAGTCTCCTCTAGTTCTTACACTGTCTTGCTACACTTTTAATTTCAATCAAATCTCTTTTATGGTGACAATCCTTGGGATAATTCAGAAGCAGAATGAATGGTTACTTGGCAAGTTAACTTTTTTCTCAGAGTGGTTCAGACTTACATTGAGCATTGATTTCATAATTGATGATGAAGAACTTATTGACTTAAAGGGTTAAATTCTTCAGGCGTAATGCCAGCTGGATGAAGTTTTGTATACATATCCATGAATGGACGCCACTGTATAGAACTTCAAGCAATTTCTGTTCTTGGGGTGTGAGATGGAAGACGTTATTATTTCTTCTTTAACTTTTGTGTTGGCCATGTATTTATTCAACTTAAAACAGTATGGTTAACTCTTGAATGCTTTGAAATTGAGGCAATGGAATTTTGAACATGAAATGTTCCCTTAAATAAAACACAAAAAGCTCATAAATTAATTTTATTTACAAGAAGTTTGCCATTGCAAGCAAATTAACATTTTTTTTTGAAAATTTACATTTTGCCTGGTTCTGGATAAGATATTCTAAGACCAACAGCTAACGAGAGGGGAAGAAAAAATCATGAATAACGTGCATCTAACTGTGTGGCCTTAATTCAGAGAGAAATTTAAGCATATATATAAGAAAGGCCGTGGACAGAACAGCATTTGAACAGGTGCTTTACTTGCACTCACTTCAAGATTTAAATATGTTTAAAATTACATGCTTGTGGAAGTAAGAACAGTTTATTGAGGCTTCAAGGAATAAAAACGCTTCAGAGTGATTCTTAACTTGTTGCAAATGCTCATCTTCGTGGTTTTCTAAAGTTATCAGAATAGAAACTTTATAATGTAGGTGTCATGAAAAGAAAAGAAACAATGTGTTTTTCAGGGGGATGATTGTCAGATCTCTTATGATTGTTCTGTAGATTACCACTTCAAGAAAACTAACAGAATGGTTATTGGATTTAAAAGTTCTTCACTGTAAGTAAATGTCACTTCTAGATATCTCAGCTCTTATGTTTGTGTTTGCGTTACTTTAGGGATTTAAATGGTACCATTTACATATTTTATGCAATTCTCTAATGTTCACTTAGTGAGTTAAAATTAAGAGAGTTTGTGTAAATGGAACAGCTTGCTGGCATAGATAAGCTGATGTAGGCTACTCTAAGTGAGACTGAAACTAAGGTGCTGTTGTTCAGAAGACACATACACAGTTATGCTTTGTTTGAGAAAATGTTTAATAGCATGTAAACCTAAATTTGAAATCAGAAGTCTAGGAAAATGTGATGAAGACTGACAGCACCTTTGCCATGGGAGAGGAAGGCTAAGAATGTGTGTTTAGTAGTGTCAAGTGTGTGGTCAAATAATCTTTACTAAAAGAACAATCTCTCAATATTTATTTGTATTTGTGTGCCTTAGATGCCCCCCAGATGTTTTGAGTTATTTAACCTATACAGAGTTCTTTTCCCCCTCTACTTCTCTCCATTTAATATGCACAAATTTTCCCTCTGACAACGTGATATGCTTTTCCTTGTTGTCATTGAGAGGTCTAGCCAGTCTGGGAATGGTTGGCAAAGCCTGGCCTGTGGCATTCACGAGCTCCTCTTTGACAGCCTGCCTAGAACTCTGCTCTCTTCTTTCACCTTCAAATTTCATAGAGTCATAGAATTATAGAATGTTCGGGGTTGGAAGGGACCTCTAGAGATCACCTAGTCCAACCACCCTGCCAGAGCAAAATCCCCAAGGGCAGGTCACACAGGAACACGTCCAGGTGGGTTTTGAAAGTCTCCGGAGAAGGAAACTCCACAACCTCTCTGGGCAGCCTGTACCAGGGCTCTGTCACCCTCACAGTAAAGAAGCTTCTCCTGATGTTGAGGTGGAACTTCCCATGTTCTAACTTAAACCTGTTATTTCTTGTTCCATTACTGGGCACCACTGAGAAGAGATTGTCTCCTTCCTCCTGACACCCACCCCTCGCATATTTATATACGTTCATAAGGTCCCCTCTCAGCTGTCTCCTTTCAAGGCTAAACAGCCCCAGTTCTCTCAGTGTCTCTTCACAGGAGAGATGTTCCAGTCCCTTAATCATCCTCGTAGCTCTCTCTTGGACTCTTTCCAGGAGGTCCCTGTCTCTCTTGAATTGGGGAGCCCCAAACCGGACACGATATTCCAGGTGTGGTGTCACCAGCGCAGAGTAGAAGGGGAGGAGAACCTTTGATATTTTGGCACGAATTGACTTTTGGCTGATGTTTTATTTTTAAATGCTCACCTAGCCTGCGTTTTTTGATACTAAGCGTCTTCCACAGATCTACTACTCCTGCCTGGAGTTTTCATGGACCTTAAGGGGGACCAGCATTACCCATCCCTCTAAAATAACTTTGAAGGGACATGACCAGTTACCATCCTCAAATCTACTTGCCTTAACATCCCTTTCTCTTTGCAAAATACTTTGTTACAGTCCTTCATTTATCTGTCTTTGGCTCACTGACCACCAAATAATTGCTGAGTTTTCTTTTCCTGTATGTGAACTAAGTTAAAGTTGTTACCCATTGGCACCGCTTAGCTTTTCAGCGAAGTCTGCCTTCCTTGTATGTCTACTGTTTATAAGCTGTTAAGAAATTCTGCTGTGAGGGTGTTCCTTTGGGTCGTTCTAGTCTGCTGGAAGGACTGATGACTACTTTTATGTGCTTGTAGTCCCTGAACTGGGGGTTCTGAGCTTCTCTGTGGATTTTCTGTGATTAGGGATGGAAATAGTCTTAAAAACTGTGTGGAAGCTTAAGATGAGGTATTTATGTAATGCTGTTCTGCGTATGATGCAACAGATCAATGTGCTGTACAGCAACCTCTCCGTTTGTGTAAACCCTGAGCCTCTAATCGCACTACAGAAGGACCGTAGGGTAGATGGAAGGTAGGCGGTGGTATTGGTGAGAATGAAAAAAGCTGGAAAACATGCAGATATGTAAGACATCACATTGTAGTATCCGTTGCCCCTTAATCTCCCTCCGCTTCCACACACCGCCCCCTTCCCTCTTCATGAATTTCATTAGTGCACTGAAGGACAGAACAACTTTCTCAATGTGCTGTAAGAGGTTCCTTTTCTTCCCCATCCCACTGTGTGGGAGTGCATGAGGGGCTGTGTGGGACTTAGTTGCTGGTTGGGTTTAAACCACAGCAAATTGTTAGTTACAAAGCATGTGTTTTGTCATAAGTGATAATACAGAAGTGACATGTTTCTTCTATCTTCTGGATTAATAATACTGTTCACTGGTTTGTTCTCTCTCACACTTCAATTTAAATGTAGCTTTCTGTAATTGAATACTTTTCTGTGCAAACACGCAAGGAAGGTATTGAGAAATTAGATTCTAAACTACCAGAATGCTCAAAATAAGCAAAATGAGTTTTTGTAATGGCAAAGGTTCTTGTGCAAGGCAATTTTGGTCTTATCAGAGGGCATAGAGTGGCTAGCATGCAGCCAGGATCTGGCCGTGGCTGCACACCCTCTGAGTTGCCTGTTGTTTCTATGCAAGAAATGGTAGCCAGCCTTCTTTCCATTTTCTTATGGTAACTAGCAGGCAAGGAGACAGGCATTGCTTTCTGCTTTGCATTTCTCCTCTGGGCAAGGAGGCAGACTCTCCACAGTACTGGAGGGGCAGGTCAAAGTGTTAGTAAAGATTACATGACTCCTTTTGGCTTCTGTCCTTCTACAGACAGGTCTTCACAAAGATAGCACAAGTGAATTTTCAGTTGCACAGTTGCCCTGGGCATCACTAGGAGCTGGAATTTCACTGACGTTGAACATTCATCAGAATTATGAGATATTGCTGCTCAGTTATCTAGCTGCTGTTGCTAAACACTAAAAATCAGAAAATAGCTTGTTTTTCTCTGCACAGTTATCTGAAAGCCATTCAGGCCAACCTAAACTGAGCTGCAGTTGCCAGTGAAGAAGCTGGTGCTGCTGGGATGTTCCTGGAAATGCCAGTGCCAGTAGAGGCTGCCTGTGCTGATGAGATGGTTGGTGCCTACACAACAACTCTATCTGTCTGCAGGCGAAGGGACTGCATGGGAACTCAGAGCTACTCCTGCAGTAAAAGCTTTTGCGCCATGGGTTTAAGCCAGGACCCTATGAAGTCAACAGAAAGGTCCTTAGGGCTTAGAGTAAGGTTTCGGCCACAGAGATGTCTCTTTGATGGTGTCTGGGTTACTTTTAAATTCTGTGTTTCCGTAAATATATGACAGAGAGTGATCTTTGCTGAGAGTGGCAGGGCTGGCAGCGTCCTGTTTCGGGCTCCGCTGGGTGAAGCTCTGTGAAATGCGGTCCTGCCGTGCTTGCAGGGACGCAAAGGTGCTGCTCTCTAGGATGCAGTTTTGGGGCTGCAGAGCAGGGCTGCCAGCCCTCCTCCAGCCAGCCTATGAGGGCAACTGGTAATGACAATGTGCCCTCCCTGAAAAATAAAACAAAGATGCTTTAGAAAGGAAGAGGGAAGATGTTGGGAAAGCATCTCCTGAAAGGGGACGAGCTGCTTTGGTCTTTCATTTCTGCAGCCCTTTGCACAGAGGGCATCTGGGGAGGGACTGCTTACAAGGGCATGTAGTGATAGGACTCGGGGCAGTGGTTTGAAACTAGAGCAGGGAAGATTTAGATTCCATGTTAGGAAGTTCTTTACTATGAGGATGGTGGAACACTGGCACAGGTTGCTCAGAGAGGTGGTGGAGGCCCCATCCCTGGGGAAATTCAAGTTCAGGCTGAATGGGGCTCGGAGCAATCTGATCTAATTAAAGATGTTCTTGCTCACTGCAGGGGGTTGGACTAGATGATGTTTGGAGGTCCCTTCCAACCCAAAGCGTTCTGTGATTTCTGTGAATTTGACCGAAGCAACAGGTCTTCTAATATCAGTCCTCTGCTATTAGACTAATTTATTGCAATTGCAAGTGTCTATTATTGCCACACTGTTTCTTTATATATGTGGTGAGAAATGGCTAGACCCAAGAAAAACATAGGAAGGAGACAGAGAAGGAAAACACAGCATAAATAAAACCTGTTGATCTTAATTTCTGTTTATTTTCATACGCTTAGTAAAAAGCACACTTATACTGAAAGTTCGCTATAGATGTAATCAGATGTTCTCCATAGCAGATTGAAGTAAAAAGGTGTATTGATATTCTGTTTAGAGAGAATTTGGAGCATTTGACAGTTTGTTTTTCTTTTTAATGACTTTTCTGTTTACCTTTTAATTAGTCTCATCACTTTTTATCCCGTTACTGTGTTTTCTTACTTCCTAAGATAAGGAGTAAAGCACTATGTTAATTTACCTATCTCTAAATATAAAAACTGATAATGAGAGACAAAAATTTCACTTCAGAAAGTTTCCTTTAATCATTTTAGCAAGTAGGAATAGTCTCAAATATGAATGCAGTGCATGATGCCAAAGGAACGATGGCTGAGGAGAACTATCATTGGCAAGTCTCATACACCGCATCTCCTCACCGGTACCCGTGAGCTGGGTGATGACTCCGTTGCCTGATGAGCTTCTTCAAAGTGTTGACAGAAATATATGGGTTTTTCAGATAAAGGCTGGCCAGTGGCCATGCCTTACTTGGAAAATGCCAGGAGTGGATGTAGTTCTCTAGACAGGAAAGAAGTGAAGTGACCCAGAAAACAGTGTCAGCTTTCAGAATCCCATTGCTTCTGGCATTTTTACTGAAAACGAGCACTGCTTTCTGGACACTTGTAAGCATCAATTAAAAGCTAAGCTTCTGACTCATGGATTCTGTTTAAATACAGCTTATGACTGCATGCATGGTGCTTCATATAGGTTTGGGTTTGAGTTTTTTTGATACATGTGCTCTGAAGGTCATTAGATAGACGTGATCCTGAGAGTATAATACAAGAATCAGGAAATATTTTTGGTTCATATAATTTTCAATGAAAGATTTAAAAAGAAAGAAATTACAAACTTTTAAAAATAAATAATGTTTGCATGTGTGTACATTTCTGACAGATGGAAACCATTCTGTGTGTTATGACTCTGTGGCTTTATATAATGTTTTAAATTTTTTTGTGAAGAGTCATAATTTAAATTAACATGAAGATGACATGTAATTGTGCATAGAAGTTCACTTACAACTACTGCTGTTTAAAAAACCTGAACATTTGTCTTCCGCAGTTTTGAGAATATAGTTTATACTCTATTTTTGCCTAACGCAGAGTTCTTGTGGCCTCAAAATTGTCTTTTTGCCAAATGGTATTTGCACATACTTCATGACGTGATCTGCAACTTTGCAGAAACTAGGGCGAGCTCTGTAAATAGAGGATGTCAGGTAATTATTCAAATTCTTTTTTTATGCGACAAAATAATAAATTTGTTCTATAGTGGATGGATTTTCTTCTGAGATTTCTGTGAAATCTCTAATAACGTTGCTGATCTGTCATTTCACCTACAGGTACATTTATGTTCCGATGGGAGGATCTCAGTCCAGTCTGCTGAGAACACTCTTTTCCACAGCCCTCACTTTTGCCTTTGTGAGCTATTGGCATGGAGGACAGAGTTACCTCTGGTACTGGGGTGCACTTAACTGGCTTGGAGTCATTGTGGAAAATGCGGTCAAGAGGATACTTTCTATTTCACTTATTGAAGATTTAATTGTAAGTCGAATCTCTCTTCACTTCATGTTCTTGTTTCCTGGCTCTATGCTCATCTGAAGTTCCTGGTTACTAGTTCGGTTAAATCTAGATTAAAAATCTTGGCTATCAGATAAAAGCATTAACATTCCCTTGCTCGCCCTCCAGTACTTGAGGTAAGCCATATAACTAGAATTTTGCGAAGTGTCAGCAAACACTGAAGTATGCGTGGTCTTGAAAGCTTCCTCTGCAGTCCTAGAGTAAGCGACTGCTTGTCACATAGTATATGGCTGAACAGAAGCCAGTTTTAACATTTGTATTCTGATTTCACTCAGGATGGCCTTAAAATATTCTTCACTAAAATGAGTAGTGTATATTTCTAACCATGTATTTCCTGGACAAATGCACATAGCAGCTGCTTGCATCTGGGAACAAGTTTACACTGGGAAATGTTATGCTACTAAAGAGACATGTAAAGAAAACATTATTTTGCTTTGAAGACCTCTGATATTCTCACTTTAGTTACACTTTTGACCTTCATGCTATTGTTTCCAAAGGGCAAAATTGTCTTTGGTATGCAGTCATAGGCAAAAAGCACTGTTTTAATTTTGACGGTCATTTTAGTCTGCAGTGTTTGCTCACTATTGTAAGAATAAATAATTTCAATGTCTTGCTTGCTTAGTAGTGATAAGTTCACACAGGATTCTTACTCCTGTGTAATGTGATGATGGTGGTGACTCACTCTACAGCCTGATGAAGCCCCAATACTCAAGTAGTTATGGTTGTTAGTCATCCCACTCATCTCAGTTTTCACTCTTAGGACATCCCGTGTGTGGTAACTGATATACAGCTAAGTAATTTAATAGCAATAACAGCCAGTGCTACCTTCTCTCATCCAGCTGTCCATCACTGTGACTACGGTGGTGGTCTGGAAGCAGCTTTTTTCCTTACTGGAGAGTGAGTTTATCAGACACATTAATTCTCCCTCTAGGGTGAAACTGAGGTTCATCATCTGACTGACTGGAAGGCAAGATAGTTTTTTAGGCCTCCAGATGTATGAGGAAATGTAAGTGTAGGGTTAATGTCACTGTATTAGAAATATTAAAAGAACTCTTAAGGAATTAAGTGCTTAAATACCACAGAAATAAGAACATGGTGTTATGAAGGTGGGGTTAAGTTTGTTGGATTAATTTTCTACATGTAGCTCTAACTGTAGTTAACCAATGCTGACAGTAGAGGGGTTTTTTGTGTACATTAATACCCTAACAATGAACCAAATGCCTTTTACCCCTTGCGTCTCCTTTCTCGCTCATTATCCAGTGGTTTTAAAGACCTATGTGATGCCTTCCATCTCTCGTTTGTTTTCCATTTGTTTGGAAACGTGGCTGTAGATCTTGCTTAGACGACACTTTCACATCTTTTCCTGAAATATTTCTGAAGCCAACATTTTTAGTATGAGTAGTTTTGGCATCTGAATTGGTACATTAGGCCGATCTTGCTTCAGTCTTTGCAAGCTATAACCCCTCATTGCTCTCTCCTCACTCTTCTAACTCTCATTTTTTTTCTTCAACATTGAACCTGAGGAGCAGATGACTAGTTGGACTATGACCCTTCCTTATCAAAGGATGGAGTGATGTGATATTCTCCAAGAATCACAGAATGTTAGAGGTTGGAAGGGACCTCAAAGATCATCTAGTCCAACCCCCCTGCCAGAGCAGGATCACCTACAGCAGGTCACACAGGAACACGTCCAGGTGGGTTTTGAATGTCTCCAGAGAAGGAGACTCCACAACCTCCCTGGGCAGCCTGTGCCAGTGATCTGTCACCGTCACTGTGAAAAATTTTTTTCTGATATTTTTATGGAACCTTCTATGTTCCAGCTTCCACCCATTGTCCCTTGTCCTGTCAATGGACGCCGCTGAAAAGAACCTGGCTCCGTCCTCCTGACACTCACCCTTGACATATTTATAAACATTAATGAGGTCACCCCTCAGCCTCCTCTTCTCCAAGCTAAAGAGACCCAGCTCCTTCAGCCTTTCCTCATAAAGGAGATGTTCCACTCCATCATCTTTGTGGCTCTGTGCTGGACTCTCTCAAGCAGCTCCCTTTCCTTCTTGAACTGAGGGGCCCAGAACTGGACACAATATTCCAGTTGTGGCCTCACTAGGGCAGAGTAGAGGGGCAGGAGGACCTCTCTCGACCTACTTGCTACTCCAGCATCACTTAAATTTAAAATGAACTGCAAATGCCCTAATGCCCTGTATAAATTTCCTTTTTCCCTTGTAATCTGGCTTTTGGAAGCATTCCCATAATCCTGTCTCAGGGAGAGGTGTGCTGTAAGCCTAGTCATTGCGGTGTTGAGAACCCTGTTTTGGGGGATGTTTTTTTTGCTTAAATTTCGTCTGTTAACAAGCTGAAATCCTTTGCATTCTTGTGCTTCATTCACTTGCTGTGTTGTCTCTTGAAGGCTATTTTTGAAAGGGAAAGTTTATTTTTGTCCTCAGAATAGCAGATGAGTTCCTGAAAGGATACAAAACATAGGTTTATGCGATTTTTTTTAACTCTACTTACCAAACTTCCTCATGTGTTGTTAAAATTAAGTTACATAATTCAGTTGAGCAGGGAAGTGTTTTATTAGTAAAACATAAAAAAAAAATCTTGCAGAATAAATTAAATTTTAATTCTGCTCTGATTTTAATTGAATTGATCATAAAAATTAACAAAACTGCTTTCTTTTTTTCCCCACTATGTTGTACCGATTCTCCTCCAAAAGAAAGATTTAGAAATCTAAATAAAGCTCATATGTCTTGTCCTTCACTGAATCCTTGTGCTGACTAAGAATATCTATAAAAAGATTGGACCCTATATTTATGCAAATAAAGTAGTTTAAATGTCAGCACTTGAAACCTAGCACAACATGAGTAAATAACACTTTTGTAGCAGTCTGACAGGTTTTAAATATCATCACAGGCGTATTGAACCTGAATGAACAAAGAGCACAGGCATTGTTTGTGAGAAGTAAAATCAGTAAATAAACATTTACTGAAAACAGTAAATTTCCTCACCTAAAAAGTTGGATCAGCAACTTTCCATTTGTACTGGTTGCAAACCAGTGCCTGGCTTCCTTATTTCAGCTCTAAAAGAGCTGATGCTTTTTCTTAAGTGCCTTTTCAGCTTACACTGCTCTGAAGTTTTATGTTTCAGTGAGCTGTGTTGTGAGAAGTCGTTTACATATCTTTTTGTTTCCCCTAGAGATTACTTGTTAGAATTCAGTAAATTAGAGCTGAATTAAGTAATACTGTCGTCATTAAAATGTATATAGAAGTTGATGTTATGCATCATAGGCTAGGGCATATGTGGAAACTTTGTATTAAACTAGAGGTTTTTCATGATTTTATCAGGTTTCTTTTGCTTTTTCAGAAGATATTTAGACCCACAATGAACAAAGTAATGCTTTCTTTTACTGAACCTATATTAATTTATTACAGATGAACAGAGACTACAGTAGTAACTCATTCAAAACCAATGACAGAATTTGTATTGATTTTTAATAAATAATGTGTCTGAAGGACAATGCTAATGGCTCTCATTCTTCCAGTGTTTTTTTTTTTCTTTCTCCTTTTACTTTAAGGAAAACAAGATGTAGATCTACATGAGAAATTAGATTTTGATATAAAAATAGATTTAGGATGATTTAAACTTTAGAATAGCTGACAACATCTTTAAATGAGTGGATTTTTAAAAAAGAAATATTTGGAATTCATCCAAAAGAAGATGTAGCAAAGGGGGTGAAGTTGGCAGATTGTTAGAATTAATGTTTTAATCTCAACTGAAACAGCAACATTTATCTTCTTAGTTCTTTTGTAAAGTGAAAACATGTCATTCAGTCTAGTAAATTTTTTTTAATTAAGACAAAAAGGTCTCTCTTCTAAAAATCATGCTATGATGAATTTCTAGTTTAAGATCTTATTTCTAGCTTTATTTAGTAAGAGACTAAATACAGCATAAACAATTCAATTTGAGAAACCAACTAATTTTAAACATCAGTTATTTTAAAGTAATTTGTACTATTCTTCTAAGTGTCTTGGTTTTTTTAAGTATAAAATACTTTGATTTCTATATTTTCATTTACAGAGATATTGTGGGACAGTTCAGATGACTGGAATGTGGTCATGGATGGCTACGTCCTTTTTAGGAAAGAAAGGGATACAAGGCGAGGTGCTGGAGTTGCTCTTTACCTGAGAGAGCAACTGGAATGTATTGAGTTCTATCCAGGGGCGGATGAGGAGCAAGTCGAGAGTTTGTGGGTGAGAATGAAAGGGTCGGTTAGCACAGGTGATACTGTGGTGGATGGCTATTACAGACCACCTGATCAGGAGGAGAAAGTTGATGAGGCCTTTTACAGGCAGCTGGCAGCAGCCTCTCAGTCACAGGCCCTGGTTCTCATGGGGGATTTCAACTACCCAGGTATTTGCTGGAAGGTCCGCACAGCCATCCATCCACAGTCCAGGAGGTTCCTCCAGTGCATCGATGATAATTTCTTGATGCAAATGGTGAAAGAGCCGACCAGGAGAGGAGCGCTGCTGGACCTTGTGCTCACCAACAAGGAAGGTCTGGTTGAAGCAGTGAAGGTTGAGGGCAACCCTGGCTGCAGCGACCATCATATGGTGGAGTTCAGGATCTTGTGCGGTAGGAACAGAATACCAAGCAGGATCGCAACTCTGGACTTCAGCAGGGCCAACTTTGACCTCTTCAAGCAATTGCTGGGGGAAACCCCATGGGACAGGGTACTAGAAGGTAAAGGGGCCCGAGAGAGTTGGTCAGTATTCAAGGACCACTTCTTCCAGGCTCCAGATCAGGGCATCCCGACAGGTAGGAAACCAAGAAAGAGATCAGGACTCCCATATGGTTAAACAGGGAACTCCTGGGCAAACTCAAGTGGAAGAAGAGAGTCTATAGATCATGGAAGGAGGGGCTGGCCACTTGGATGGAATATAAGACTGCTGTCAGAGAATGTAGGGAGGTAATTAGAAAAGCTAAGGCCTCCTTGGAATGAAACCTTGTGAGGGAGGTCAAGGACAACAGAAAGGGCTTCTTCAAATACATTGCCAACAAAACTATCACTAGAGGCAATGTAGGCCCTCTGGTGAATGAGGTGGGTGCCCTGGAGACAGAGGATAGAAAGAAGGCAGAGTTACTGAATGCCTTCTTTGCCTCTGTCTACACTGTTGGAGACTGTCCTCAGGAGCCCCAGTCCCCTGAGGCCTCAGAGGAAGTCAGGATAAAGGAGGAGTTTGCCCTGGTTGAGGAGGACTGGGTTAGGGATCAGTTTGAACACTTGAACATCCATAAATCCATGGACCCTGATGGGATGCACCCGCAGGTGCTGAGGAAGCTGACGCAAGTCGTTGCTAGGCCACTCTCCATCATCTTTGGTAAATTGTGGGGAACAAGTGAGGTGCCTGACGCCTGGAGGAAAGCAAATGTCATTCCAGTCTTCAAAAAGGGCAGAAAGGAGGACCCGGGTAACTACAGATGCGTCAGCCTCATCTCCATCCCGGGAGAGGTGATGGAACAACTTATCCTTGGCACTGTCTCTAGGCATGTCAAGGGTAAAGAGGGTTGTTAGGAGCAATTTTTTCCCAAGGGAAAGATAAGCCTTTTATGAGGACATAACCAGGTGGATAGATGATGGCAGTGCAGTGGATGTGGTTTATCTTGATTTCAGTAAAGCATTTGACACCATCTCCCACAGCATCCAGAAGTGTGGTCTGGATGATCGGGTAGTGAGTTAGGTTGTGAACTGGTTGAATGAAAGAAGTCAGAGAGTTATGGTCAATGAGGCAGAGTCTAGCTGAAGGACTGTATGTAGTGGAGTCCATCAGGGGTCAGTACTGGGACCAATACTGTTCAATATATTTATCAGTGACCTGGATGACCTTGTTGTCAGCAAGTTTGCTGATGACACAAAGCTAGGAGGAGTGGCTGACACACCAGCAGAAAGCTGTGCTGCCATTCAGCAAGACCTAGACAGGCTGGAGAGCTGTGCGGGGAGAAATTTTATGAAATACTGCAAGGGCAAGTGTGGAGTCTTGCACCTGGGAAAGAACCCCATGTGCCAATATAAGTTGGGGACTGATGTGTTGGAGAGCAGCATACAGGAAAGGGATGTGGGGGTTCTGGTGGACAGCAGGGTGACCATGAGCCAGCAGTGTGCCCTCGTGACCAAGAAGGCCAATGGCATCCTGGGGTGTATTAGAAGGGGAGTAGCAAGTAGGTCGAGAGAGGTTCTCCTCCCCCTCTACTCTGCCCTGGTGAGGCCACATCTGGAATATTGTGTCCAGTTCTGGGCCCCTCAGTTCAAGAAGGACAGGGAACTGCTTGAGAGAGTCCAGCTCAGAGCCACAAAGATGATGAAGGGAGTGGAACATCTCCCTTATGAGGAAAGGCTGAAGGAGCTGGGTCTCTTTAGCTTGGAGAAGAGGAGGCTGAGGGGTGACCTCATTAATTTTTATAAATATGTCAAGGGGGAATGTCAGGAGGATGGAGCCAGGCTCTTCTCAGGGATGTCCACTGACAGGACAAGGGGCAGTGGATACAAGCTGGAACATAGAAGGTTCCACAAAAATATTAGAAAAAAACTTTCACAGTGACGGTGACAGATCACTGGCACAGGCTGCCCAGGGAGGGTGTGGAGTCTCTTTCTCTGGAGACATTCAAAACCCACCTGGACGTGTTCCTCTGTGACCTACTGTAGGTGATCCTGCTCTGGCAGGGGGGTTGGACTAGATGATCTTTTGAGGTCCCTTCCAACCCCTGACATTCGGTGGTACTATGATTTATCAGTGTAACAAGGTACACTAATTAAGTCTGTTTCATTACACTGTAATTACATTCCTAGTCCTCCTTTCCAAAAGGGAAAATATTTTGTGTGATGTCCATGTTTTTTGGTTAGTGTGTTAGATTTTCTCTTCTTTTAGAAGAATGAACTTTGTGCGTTTGTTTCTATAGTTAAATGCTTTGGGTACCAGAGATATGGTCAATGACAATTGGCATCCTCAGCTTCACAGAGAATAGGATTTCAGATGTCTTTCCAAAAGTTGTGTGCCCTGTTTCTTCTGCTGGGTGCATTAAAATTTCTATGGTTGTTCATAATAAATTATACATTATGCAGCGATCCTGCAGACAGCTGGTGTGGAGCATGGAAAGGTACTGACCGGTGTGCCTGACCTCTGGGTTGTGGTTTGACAGGGAATCGAGCTGATCCAACTCACCGCTGTTGAAGGGGGAAAGGTTAAATTTTCCTTTCCTGCTTTCCTTGCAGTCTCACCACTTTCTCCTCTGCATGCCTTCCTGCTGGAATCTTTGCTGAGCTGACCTAGCTTTGTACCCCAGCAGAAAGCTTTACTTCCTCTGGTTATCTTATTCCTAGATGATTTGTCTCATGGAGAGGAGTCTGAAACGCACCCAGATCAGTAGAATTTAAGAGACAGAAGCCAAGGAAAGGAAGTGGAAGAAGAGGAGCTCAACTACTGGGAACCTCTCCCCTGCAAATATATATAAGCAATACAGGGTACTAGGCTGAGCCTCCGTATTTACAGCTGGTGGGACAAATGAACCAATTGGGTTCTGCCTCAGTAATTACTCAGCCCTGAGTTAGGGGCCAGATTCAGGCTAGCCGAGAAAAAGTTTTCTTTGAATTTCATAACCATGTTTTATATACATTGAGAAAATGTATAGCTATCTCCTTTGGTGACAGAATTTATTTTTGCAAGTATAACTCACTTTAAACCACCATGAGAGAACTGTAAAGCTTTCTTCTGCAGCTGACTGAGGCAAGACCTGACCAAACATTAGGAACTCGTTCACAGGAAGTATGTTTGTTGACCACCTTGCAAGATTAGATCTTTAATAAGATCTCTGTAATAAATAAATACAATTCTCAGCTGTTCTTTAGCACACACTAGGCTTTGATCTTCATTTTTCTTCATGTGGTGGAAAGAGTATTTATGTCATTGGTTTACTAGTGTCAAGCTTGTATGGCCTTTTCTTTTTTTACTAGCAGTTTTGGATAATTCATTGCTTGTTGCAGCATGATTGCAATTAAATGACAAGGATTGCCCATAATACTTTCTCCATAACCCTTTATGTGCTTGTTGTAGACTTCTGCTGAGTTCGTCACTTCATCCTCTGAGAATCTGTAAGAATAAGGTGGGATGGTTGAACAGTCCCTTAATCCCACTTTTATTCTCTAGTGCAGAATAAGATTGGGTTCTGAGATACAGGCATAATGTCAAAGCCCAGACCAGTGAATGGGGCTTGCCCCACACAAGTGCAGCTGTATCATTGCTTTAACCAGAAATCTCTACTATCTGAAGTAGATGTATTCTGACTCCAAATCAGTGAAAACTCCTTTCCCTAGATGTGAACATTAGCCAGCGCAAACTTGTGACAGCTGGTCTTTGTGTATGGTGCCTAGAAGCAGCAAGCTGAGTTACTGAGGTGCTGCTTTCTAGTGAGTTGCTGAATGACCAGCAAAGGTGAATATGAGCTGGCTAATGCATCCTAGTTTTTTTTCCACTGAATTTTGGCTTTGTCAGTAATTCTAAGTCAAGTGATTCTTGCCATGTTTCTGCTTTTACCTTATTTTTTTTTTCTCTCTTCTCCACCCTCTTATTGTAAGGGTTAATTTGTCTTTATGGAGGTGTATCCCAAACGTTCTGAGTGCCCTGCTAAAAAGCACAGACAAACACTTGCATTCTGACTCTTGGTTTTCTTTACTGAGGGAGCTTATTGCTTCAGACTCGGTAACAAAAACTGAAAATCTAGTAGGTGGTGTTTTGTGTGAGGGACAAGCATATGCAATATGATACAGGTTTTTATATGGTGAATGACAAAATTGACTGCAGTACAATTTCAGAGATAACATTCTGTCATTTCCTACCTTTTGAGTACAAGCATCTGTCTTTTGTCAAATGTGTGCAAGAAATACTATTTTTTATGCCAGCAGTGTAGGAAACTGTTGTGATTTTCCATCTGCCTTTAACCAGATGATTGCTGCTCTGCTTCAGGCTGCAGTGGCAGCTGGGAAGCCACTTGGGTAGCTGCTCAGTTGTCATAACACAAAAATATTTCTCCCACCTACCAGCATTGTTTACTTCCTCTTCTGTTTTGGAGATATCAGACAGTTTTCAGGTGCTCGGGCCATAATGCAGTCTGAGAAGCAAGTAAATGATGCTATGGGGTGAAAACAAGGCAGGGTGATGCGGGGTGTGTGCTGCTTTGTTACTGTTACCTGAATGCAGCCTCTTTCTGTTGTTCACCTGGAAAATCAGTCCATATAGTACATGTCAGCAGTTATGAAAATACAAGCTGAAATACTGAGGAGCAGTCTCACTCTTGTGTGTCTGCTGTGCCTTTAGCTGCAGAAGTTTGCCACAGGGAAAACAAGGTCTGTGTCTGCCCAGAGTGTTTAGCACATGTCTCCATGGGAATTATTACTGTGTATTCTTTATTTGTTAACAGTTTCACAGTGGCAGTGTGGGACGGCCAAAAGGGAAGGACCAAAATGCAGCACTAATGATTGGTGAAGTTAGATCCGTTCTCAATTTGATTATAATTTAAAAGGTAGAAATGTTAACATGTGGATGAAGGAACTGAGAGAACCAGAATGGGAACTAGAAGAACAAAAATTAGGGTGTCAAGGACCTGGGCACGGAGCGTGGCTCTCTTGACCTGTCCTCTTGGTGAGAGCTGAGACACATTTACAGGAGTATTTACACTGCCATTACTTGGTTAAATTCACTGCTTTAAACATAAAACAGAAAAGAGGATGGTGCATTTCAGTGCTGTTCATTTTGCACTTTTCACAAGCTGCCACTTAAAAAAAATGTTTGGGCAGGTTCTCTGGGGGTGAAGAGTAAGTGTAGGAGCAAAGTACAGAAATTTCTTCTGTGTATGTTAAACTTTCACACATGCGTCTGTAAGAGTAGAGCATACATACGAGCTGGTAGGAGTCTTTTCTTCAAACAGAAGGGGGGATTGGCTGTTTGCTGAGAGATGCTATAAACGTCGATCTTTTGGAAAATCTAAAAACGAGTTGGTGCTAGTGCAAGACAGCGTTTTGCTGAGTGAATGTTTAGTAAGACATCAATAGAGAAGATGAGTATCTTCTCAAATTCTATATATAGCATTTGTTCCTAAATTGAGAAACAAGTTCTATTTGTGAAAATAGGTCTTAACTGACAGCTGCTTGATTTTAATTGTGTGGTCCTCTTTTTATAGGAGAGATGTAGGGAATTACAGGTCATTTGCTTCCTGTCTCTTGGAAAATGTTGTCACTTCCTGCCTTCGTGCGTGAACCTTCCAGGAGCTAATTTTTACCTTTGCTTTGGAAGGAAAGTATATCACTTGAAAAGAAGTAGGAGATGACCTCAGGCCACAGTTCAGAAAGGATGAACAACTGCAAGCAAAATAAAATGCCAAAAGAATAAAGAGGACTGGTTCTGGGTTAGAGCTAGATGAAGAACAGAGCAAACAGGAATGATTGCCCTGATTACTGAAGGGTACAGTATATGTTGATGGGAAATTAAATTTATTCGTTCAATTGATGTGGCAGTTGTTGATGGATATGTTCTGCTTGCAGGCCTGTGCCTTATTCTTGATACTGTTAGAGTACTGGGGATTCCAGAGAGTTTTTTTCAATTATTTCATAAATGGGTATGTTGCATGTGCATTCAACCAAAATTGTTTTGTGGGTTGTTTTGGGTTGGTTTTTTTTTCTGCTTTTCTGGTCTGTGGTGCAGACTCTTACCTTATTCAACATCTCTGCTTCAGAGGGCAGGAATAGGTATAGTATTGACTTGTCAGCCTCTCATCAGCTGTCTTTCCCTTGTTCTTGCTGCTCTTTGAGCTCAACTTCTACCAGCATTAATGTAGTCTCTTTGTTTTCTGCAGTCTCCCAAGCACACTTTTGTCACTATTACCCATTGACAACGTGTATTAACAAACATTTTTAGAAGTTGCCCCACTGCTTGGACGCAACCCATCTTCATTTCTACTGCTCACTTTAAAAATCAAATAAATTGACATTCTATCTGGCAGAGCTTTGTCACAATTCTCAGCCTTTCCTCCATCCCATCTGCTCCCCCAGCTGCTCAGTCCCACCCTGCCCTCCATTTTCAGTGCACCTAACTGCGGATAGATAAAATAGCCGGTAACTGTTAGTCAGGATGTGTCGCTTCCCTTCCCACTGTCCCATCTGCTCCTCGTTCTCTTTCAGCTTTTCCCCCGTCCTCTTGTTTTTATGCCGTCCCGTTATTTTTGGCAAATGGCTGCATTGCGGATGACCCAGATTCGAGGGATGCGTTGAGGTGTTCGCTCTTGTGGTAACAGGGTGACTACCAGGGTTCAGGGATAGACATTGAGGAGTGGACCTATCATTTTTCTAAGAACGTTTTCTAAAGCAAAGCACTTGGAAGCGCTTTAAGATTGACTGGGTGGTCTCCATTGCTTCTGTAGAGAAGTAAGCAAATTTGGGCCTTACTCTTCGGTTGTGGTGCAGTTTGGGGTGTGTGTGAAAAATGAAGTTCAGATCCTTGTATTGTACTGGTAAAAGGAACCTAGCAAGAGATTGGAGGGGTTTTTTTCCGAACGTTTCCCTGATATGCATAGCGACACCATCTCTGCCCCCTCCTGTACTGCAATAACTTTACCCGTAAGTATTTTACCCATCTGTACCCTCCCGCCCCAAATCCTTGCAAACCCTAAATAACAGACCATTGCAAAGAGTATTTCATTTATTTTTTGTGACAGAAAGACAAATCAACGTTACGTTAGCATTTAAGCATTGCTTCTTTAGTAAAAACCTTCAGGAAATTGAAAAGATGGAGCTTTAATAATGATAGGAAACACATTTACTCCCCTCACATACACTAGGAGAATCAGTGAAAAGTAACGCAGGACTAGGTGTTATATTCCTGGTGATTAATTTGCTTGATTTCTTCAACACAACAAATAGTGCAGTTTGTGTATCTTATTTTAATATTATTATGGATGAGTTGGCTGATAGGTTTAAGTAGGAGAGGATGAAACATGTAGAACAGGTAGTAATTAAATAGTGTTTAAAAAAAGACGACTCTTCTAAATTTGTACTACATTGTTTTGACCCTTTAAAAACCAAAGGTAGATGAAAATAGAATGATATAATCTTTAGTGTTGCAGTTAGTAGTATTAAGTGTGATTCATGTCACTCTGAACATAGTAGCTGACAGGCTTATTCCATGGTGTGTGTGTTTTCCCTTAAGAATATTAAAATGCTTTTCCAGTTTTAGCATACACTTATTTTGCCATGTGGTTGGATTATCAGGTCTCTAGAAGGGTAGTTTGAAAAGAAATAAATGTTGTGAATCTGTTTTACTCGATGGATGTTTTTTAAAATTGCAACAAATTCAATACTCTTACATGAGGCTTGTTAAAGTGTTTTTAGTATAAACAAGCTTGATAGCATCACTGACATTATGTAGAAGTTTTCTTTAATTTGTCCCAGAGCAGCTATAGAAATGAGACGCATTGCAAATGCAGCACACGTAGATATTTTCCGTCTTTTGAGCACTTGCCAAGAAGTTATCAGCTAATGTCTGTCAGGGGATGCTTCTTGCCACATCAAGCAGGGATTGCAGTGTGGTGGAAAACACACATCCCAGTTCCTGAGCCCTCCATAAAGCAATGTGATGCATGCGACCTGCTCCCACAACAAGCTACTGCAAATGGATTCAGCAGCTTTGGGAAAATGAGCATCTGAGACATACCAAGTCACCAAGGTGCCACCGCTGTTGCTAGAAAAAGTTTAAGGATGGTTGCTACAGAAAGATGTAGGATTGGGTCCCTGATAAAATACTGGGGAATATATATCTGTAAAAGAAGACTCTGTGATATGTTGTATAGGGCTGCCTGGTTCTGACTGCTGTACAGAATTTGATCTTGGGTGTCTCCTCAGCTTCTGTGTGGGAAGGTGCATGATTTATTCTGGTCAGTATTCCCCAAAGGATTTTCTCTGCTGTTGGCTAGGTAGGAGCTTTAAGTGCATTTAGAAAGAACGCTTCTGAGCTCTCAATCTAATCTCTCCACGTTATTCAGAATACCCTTATACACAGTGCCGTAAATCAATGAAAATGCAAATTTATTGTTGACTAGCTCCAGCTCCAACACCTTAGAGATAAGTTCTCTTAATGATACTCTGCTGTCTGAAAAGACTTGTCCTGCCGTGTTTGTTTGGTTCAAACTCATAGTGGTGCAAGAACCTTGCAAAGCAAATGAAGTGGCAAAAATGTCTGAGGCTGATCTTCATTTATGGTAGGAATTGCATTTGAATAATAATACAAACTCTGTCGCAAGAAAGGTGACCTGAGACAGCCTTTTTAAGTCACCTCCTATGTCATGCCACATGCCTTTTGACTGAGTATCTTGACAATATGCCTATATTCTTTGTGTAATTTAAATGCTATACTCCATTTATTTCACAGTGTGTGGGGAAGTGAAGGTGGGGGTGATTGCTGAAAGTTAAGTAGGATGAAGTATTGATGTGAGATTGCCAGTAAGATGGGGCATTGGGGAGGAATGCAAATAAAAGGGTTTCAACCAAGCAGCCATGGCTTCATTGCCATTTTAACACTAGGTGCTTTCTTGTCACTCTATCTTCTGGTTGTATTTCCAGCAGATAAAGACGAGGGAGAGGGAGACAGCAGTAAAATCCAGAGAAATACCACAGATCCATAGCAGCTGCGTGTACTGGTGCAATGGGAACATATTGTTAAAAGCATTAAGTAGTGTAAGGAAGAGTTCTGGATATGGAAGGGTTGGGTTTTTTTGTCTGCTTTGATGAAAACATTTTGCTGTATGTTCAGAAAAATCTACATGCTTGTAGATATTTAAATCACAAATATTACTGTGGATTTTCTAGACCAGCCTCATTCATTTTTCATGGGTAAATTAGTGATTCCAGTGTATGTATTTGAGCACAGTAGCTTCTCAGGTACTTTTATAGTTAGTTTTTTCTAGTTGATGTGAGATGTTTAGAGAACGTTTTCTTTTTTTTTACCATCATTGCAGCTGGGTGAAAGGTGCATTGACATCAAAGACTCTCAGGAAAATGTGTACTGCTTTTTGGATCAGTGCCTAGCAAAGTTAATGGAAATTAGCTACATCAAAACCCAGAAAGGATTCAGTGTTTGTCTAAACTGTTTCTGTTTTAAACTATTCCCTTATACCTTATAAATGACCAAAGGCTTTTATTGTCTGTACTACAGTTAACTTGCATTGTTTAACATATAGCACTTTTGTAGAGGTTAATGTGTTATATGTGACAGTTTTATTTATTTTTTGTGACTGTATTCATTTCTTTTAAAAAAAAAAAGTGGCAGAGCTTTTTTAACTGTTCATGTTTTCTGTCTTAGTTGTACTACTTTGGGTTGTAAAACAGGCAGACCTCATAAACTTACCAGATCTTGTCAGTGCCTTGGTAGAAAATGCAGTCCAACACCAGCTGTCTGATGGGTCACCCAGCTCTCTTTCTACAGCTTTACCAGATTTTTTTTTTTTTGTCTTCCCTCTCCTAATTAAAACTGTTTCTCTGTAGGATTGGCAAGTAAGGTTGATAGACAAAGGAAGGATGAAATGTAGATCTGATGATAGACTATGCTCTATAGATAAGCTGCAGCTCGATCAGAATTAATTAGCGTGGTGTAAGAAGAGGGTATATTTGGTGACTCTTATGACAAAAGTTCAAGCTACCATAATCATTATCTGCTCCTTATTTAAACTCAGTTGTTAACATGAATTTAATAGCAAGATTTTGAACATTTTCTCTGTGTGCATACACTTAATGCATTCTGAAAAGGCATTCCTACGGGACCACGTAGTCATATGGTGTATTTTAGGAGGGGACAAACTTAAGTTATCCTCTACCTGTGTGTGGCCTGAAGCAGAATGTTTTGGAAGTCCTTGCGCAGCTTTGGAGATGCAAAGTACTAGAAATGGAAAAAGTTGTTTCACCAAGTAACAGTCGGTGTCAGTGAATATTTATATAACTGTCTTATATTCTCTTCTCTTGTGAAGCCCTAGTTTTCATCCAGAATTTTCAGAGAAAAATCTCAGTCTGTTTTCGTATGTGAATGTTTTTCATAGTGTTATGTGGAAGATTGACTGTTGCTGTGTTGTGCATACTGCCTGGTACAGAGTACTCTTCCTTGAAGCTTGTCTTTCCTCTTTTTTGTGCTGACTCAGACTGACTCATACACTAGATATAGTTCTGACTGGGGCTAACATTCAATATACCAGTGATCTACTTTGCAGTAATATGTTAAGATGGTATTTTTATGCTTGTAACTGTCATTTATTTGAAGATTTGTCACTTTATAATCTAGCAGTTGAAACATTTCTTTTGATGCTTAAAAAGCTAGCAATTTAATTATCTAGGAACATATTTTTAGTTCTAAGCATGTGTTGATGTTGTTTCAGGTATCTGAGCATGAATTCTGGTCTGGCTGCAGCTGTTAAAAGTTTAATTACTGCTCTTGTTTTTTGATGCTGCAGTCAGAAGACCTTTTTTTCTGCAACATCACCATTTATGATATGAAGGCTGAGCAGCTCCTGATATATTTTTTATTTCCCATGCCTTGGCAGGTGCTCATCACTTCACACAGAGTACTTGGTCTTTTGCAGATTCAGGCTCTATCTAAGACACTTTTAGTCTGGGGCCATGATGAATGAGATTTTTTTTTTTCCCTTGTGCAGTAATGAGACAATATTTCCTTGTGATGTGCTATAATGTTCATTAAAATTTCTTCTAACAACTGAATGTTGGAGGAAGCTAAAACTTTCTCATCTTCTTGCAATCTCTGTGCTCTACTCCCTCCTTAGATGTCAATGCAAAATATAGATTCAGGAAAATGTGAACTAGTGTGTGGTGGAGAGACCTATTTCATTTGTGTCATGAGAACAACAGTGCCAAAACTGTCACAACACATGTTTACACTTCTTTAACAAGAGCAGTAATATTTGCACTGAAGAAAAAGTTTTGAATTGCATGTGTATTTAAATCTTTCTTGTACCGAATTATCTGTTTATTAAGGTTCATTGCGATATAACAGTTCTGATCTGACTCTAGAGTCTTTCACTGAAGTCTTACTGATCAACCAAAGCATTAACGGCTTCTGAAGTTGTTTGGAGATGTCTGATTTGTACTGAAGTGCTTTACTCTGTATTGAAGCCTATTAGGTAGTGTTACCCAGCTCAGAAGTATGTTGTTTCTGTTTATATCCATCAACAAAAATTCAGCAAGGAGTACATTTAATAAGAAAAGAATTACGACATAAAATGTATAGAACTGGGTCTGGTTCTGAGCTCCCCACTACAAGACTGACATGGACACGCTGGAGAAAGGCCAGGAAAAGGCCACAAAGGTGACAATGGGACTGGGGCATCTGCCGTAAGAGGGCAGGCTAAGAGAGCTGGGGTTGTTCAGCCTGGAGAAGAGAAGGTTCAGGGAGCATTTATCCATGCGTATAAATACCTAGCTGCAGGGGGGAAGAAGTCAAAACCAGACTCTTCTCCATGGTATTCGGTGATAGGAGAAAAGGCAAGAAGCACAGACTGACATAGAAGAAATTTCATTTAGACGTAGGAAAATCTCCATCACTGGAGATATTCAAAACCCAACTGGACACAGCATTCTGCTCTAGCTGACCCTGCTTTAATGGCCTTTCTAGGTAACCTCCAGAGGCACCTTCCAACCTCTATTATGATTTGACACCACTTTTTGTCATGAAGTCTTACCCAAACTTAAATGACATTGGTGGGAGTTCTGCTAGATGTTTTAGAAGCTTTGGGTTCTGTTCCATAAGGATTTAAACTTCTGTATAAACAACAACTTTTTCTAGCATTGCCTGAAAAATTTTAGGGGTTGTTAACTTCATCTGCACCTTTTGTTTTGCCCCTCAGGAGCGTTTCTTCTCGCCAAGAACTCGTCGTCGGCTTCATGCTGTCCTAGCATCTGTTAGTACTTCAATGTTGATTTTATCAAATCTAATATTCCTTGGAGGAAATCATGTTGGAAAAATCTACTGGAACAGGATCTTTATGGAAGGCAAGTTTATTTCTTTGTGCTTTCTAGATAACAGAACTTTCCAAATATTACCTTGGGCAGGCTAAGCACGGTTCTTCTCTCAGTGCACTGACTGGGAGTAACTGTTCAAAAACATCAAAAATCTCTCTGATGAAATCTAAATAACTGTGCAGTCTGCGTGACTACAAAGAAACTTTGCCTTTCTCCCGTCAAGTCTAAAAAGAGAGCTATCAGACTTCTCTGTCAGTGAAATCACTGAAGACGGAATAATAAACGTGTGACAAGTTATCTGAGTTGGAATGTTTTGTTTTGGTTTTTTTCTGACTCCGCATTTCCTGTACATCAGTAAGAACCAGCGTACTAAAGCCAACCCCATAGATTCTGCGGAAGGTTAGTGAGTAAGATCTGCATAATGCAGCATAATTGAGCAATTGAGGTGTTTGTTGTTTTTTTTTTGTAGTGGATCTGTTGTCTGACTATTGAGGACAAGGTTTGAGGACGGGAACTTGGGCGACAGCCTGTGGTGTTGCTGAGCAAGCAATACGCAGTGTTGTGCTGTGAGCTGACTCAGGACACAAATTCAGCTTTAAGGTTTTTTTGCCACAGCTCGGTGTAAGCAGGACCAGTTTTCTTTTTAAGTTCTTAATCCTGCCATAGCCCCACATGGGCAAATAAAGGTCTTGTAGAGGAATATTTTTTCCTTGTGAGGAAAGCACTAACAGACTTCTGTGCCTAAAAGTGCTCCTGGTGTTACAAGGACCACTGCTGTCTATTGCTCCTTCATGCAGTGTTTTTTTCTCTTGTTCCTTGCAACTGTTTAGAGGTCAGGTCTGGAGCTCCAATGTCCTATTTGAGCATCCCAAAATAATGAAGCTATGAAACAGTAAGATATGTACATAAATGGGATGATTTATCTTCTGAACTCAAGCAAAAAAATATTGAAGCGGTACTAAGAAAGATACATTCTTAGCATGAAATATAGGGAAGCTTTTTGTTAATACTGAGCAGGGAAGATGGGGTGACATACATGCTCATGTTTGGTTCTTGCTGTCAAAACATAAAAGATTTATTTTCTGTTTTCTTAAAAAGGCTTTGTTTTCTCTTAATTCTTTCCTCCCAGTTAGTTGGAGAATAGCGTCAGTAGAAGAAAATAGCTGAGAGAGTAAGTTTGGAAGTAAAGTTAGACATTACTTCTTATCTACTTAAAAAAAAAAAAAAAGCAGTAATGAAATTGTCCATTTCAGGTTTATAGCTTAATGCAAATTATTTTCTTAATGGAGAAAATATGCCTTCCTCTTTGGAAGGTTTAGCAGCTCTTGTCTATCGTGCTACTGTCTGTCTCCCCAGAATCCACTTTGACCAGACACATCCTTTTATGATCACCGCTGGTGGTGATCACTTCAGCAGGGTCATGGGAAACGAATGTCAGGTTGTTGGAGGCATGGAGCACACTGTCAAACCTTCATAAAAAAGTAAAGCAGGATACGCTTGAACTGTTCTGAAGAACTAAAGGTGATGGTAATAGATGAGTGTTCTGTGAGATGGGAGACTTTTATTTTTACACTTTCTTTCTGGTGTGATGCAAACAGTTTAGTGTCCTTATGTGTGGAGATTTTCTCCTGTGCACTATGATGTTGAAGAGCTTCGATGAGAACCAATGTAGACCTCTCATCAGTGTTTTGTGAAGAATAGTCAAGAAATCTGGCAAGGCATCCCCAAACCTATTCGCTACAGAATACACAAATCTATGTCCTTGCACTTGGTAGACAAAGCAATATTATAATGTCCAGTCTGTTACCAAGATCTGCTCGATATGTACCTAGTTACTTCAAAACAATAATTGTTAGGTTCGGGTTGAGAAGAGAGAAGATACTTGGTGAATTTCAGGTCAAAATATTAAAAATAATATTATTTCTCTATTTAAATCCATTTTTGACCTGTGTTCTTTTGCAAAGACTGAGTTTTATCAGAAATCTCTACAGTCGTCTGAGAGTGGGGAGGAGAAGACACGGGTATGAAAGCAGTTAAACCCCAGGACAGCACAGTCAGCGCAAGGAGGACCATGCAGATGAGCTACCTTTGCTATCAAAGCTTTGGGGATTGCTGTCAAGCAACAGGATTTATTTGAGGTAGTTTCTCACACGTGGTGAGCTTTGGATGCTGCGGTGCCTCTCGCCATGCCACCGTTATCCCTTCCCTTTTCCCAGAATTCTTGCTTGACTGATATTTGAACTGTTTCGCAGTACCTTGGCAGTGCTTTCTACAGCTCCTATACCACAGGCAAGGAGAGTTTGTATGTAAGCATGCCAAGTAGCAGTATCTTTTAGCATTTGCTTTCCTCTTCTGAAAAAGAAATTTACCTGTCTTTAAAATGAATTTCTATGCTATCACTACTACTATGTCAAAATAGCGAGAGCAGGGGTGTGCCTCATATGTATTTGTTCTCAAACTGTTTGGACCAGCTTAGTGCTTGTTTCTAATATTTGGCCCCATAAGACATTTACAAAGAAAAAAATGTTCCTACAGCAAGCATTTTCTTTGACTTTTTTTTTTTAATAAGGCTTTTCTCATATGAGGTAATGTCATTCTAATAAGAAAACAGGAGAAATGTCTTCTACATAAAACTGTTTTCAAACCTGTATTCAGAGTAACTAATTAATACTTCAAAAGGAAATGCTCCACTGAAGGGGGTTCTCGTTGGAAGGGCTGTCTCCTGGGACTGGTGCTGTGCTGTGCTGTTGGTTAAGGGGCTGAATAATCTTAGCAAGCAAAGGCAAGAAGCTGGGAGGTGACACAAGTATATTAGGTGATAAAAGTATAAAATGCTTCCTGCTCTTCCTCTGTTTTGCCAGAAACAGAGCCTAGATCCATGAGCAAAGTGCACGGTGCATGTCAAGCTTGTTTTAGTTGGAACAGCTGTCTGAAAATTGGACAACCATCATTCAACCTAACTATAAACCAGTACTTTAGCTATCCAATTTACCTTGCTAAATTGTGAGGAGTGCCTCTCTTGAGGGCAGTTCATCCCACGTAATCTGTCTAACGTGGGATGAGATGCGTTGTCACTCTTCACTGAGTTCTGAGGCATTTTGTCCAGGCTGGTTTAGATTAGATTGGACGTCCAGCCTTTTTGAGAAGGTGTCATTTAGTAGACATCTAGCTAAGACTGAATTTCACCCTTGATTAGAAATGATTTACCACAGGAGTACAAAATGGCTGGCTGGGCAGAAGTCCTGCAATGAAGGGTATCTGACTATTGTACCAGATTGCGAGCTTTGTACATCAACAGTGTCACACCACTTACAACAAAAATAGACCTTACGCCAAGATGCGCTGACAGCAGTGTAAAATGCATAAAATTGCCTCTTCTCCTATGCGGTGTTCTGAAGGTTCAAGTTAAAATATGTCCAGTTTTGATTACTGCAGTTTAAAAAAAAAAAAAATCATCTGACAATTAGGTAGAGGAAAATACAGCAACATGATTGGAAGTCTAGGAGCCATGACCCTGAAATCAGTGGCATTGTTTTGTTTTGAGAGGGAAGTATTGAGGGGAGAAATAGGTACGTAGAAGTTTCTGCAAAGAAGATGTTAACAAGCTATTCTGTACTGCCAGTGAGGTCAAGAGAAAGAAAAAACCTGTCAAATGTAACAAGGAAGCTTTAGTTGAGGTAAGACAAACTTCCAAACTGCAAGGCATGGAAAGTATTGAAAAAAATTACCTGGGTAAATTATTGGATTGCTATCTTCAGAGCACAGTCTCCAGGTAGACAAAATTCTGTCAAACGATACAGAAAATAATGATTTCATCATGGTGTAGGAGGAAACTGAATGTCCTCCAGATCCATTCCAAGCCCTGTTTTCTCTGGATGGTTCATCAGCAGATAACAGCTGTTTACATGGATGAGAAATTTGTTTACAGCACAGCAAGATTTTTGTTTGGATTTATATATTTCTTGAGTAAGTTAAGGACCATGGTAATGTACAAAAATGCAGTTTCAGTAGCATTTCCTGTGTTTCTTTTTGAAGTTTGGTGCTCTGATGGGGTGAAAAAAGCCCATAGTATGTTGGCTGGGTTGCAACTTAGTGGAAGTCATGGTAAAATTTTAAACTACCAACAGCTACTCTCATGAAGTCTGAAATTATTTACTGTTTTATACTTGCTTTTTTCTTCTAGCATTTTGGATGAAATGCGTAGTATTGTATATTATTTTACTAGATAAATTTCTGAGAGTATTTAAAACCAATTGCACTATGTAAAACTGAAGCTGATTTCTCAATATCTAATATTTGATCACTGAATGGTGAAGCCGTTACCTCCAGTTTTCTCTTTCAGATTGCTTTGAAGCAGAATCAGATTTTATGCTGCTCAGAATTCAGTTATTTGGTTGATTTATAAGGAAAAGAGAAAAATATTTTTGTCATCACTACTAGGTGATTCCTTGACCTACTTTATGGAGGCAGAAAGCTTTTGGACTTCTTCACAGCTGTGCAGCACTATCTCAGATTGTGTTTCACAGGACATTTTAAACATTGATTTGCAAGTGGGAATTTCCATGATAATGGCATACAGGATTCAGATATTTGAGTGAACCAAAGAGTTCGGTTTAACATGTTTGGTGTGACATGCACAAATGTAGAATTTTTGGCAGAAACATAGGCCATAATCGTATGAAGTTAAATTACAGTTATGCTGTTTGCTGATTAGACTGTATCACAGTAATGAAGATTATTCTCAGAATTTTATGTATGTCACATAGTGAATAAATTGAGAAATGAAATGGTATCAGGATCCTTCAAGGCATGATCCCAGACTGCTGTTACCTCTAGAAGTTTTGCCCTCGATTTTAAAGACTCTGAAATTAGGTCCTTTTTCTACAAAAAATTACTTGTTTATTGGTGGCTGAGATGCCTTTCTGTGTTCAACAACTAAATCATTTAAAAAACACAAGCTACTTGTTGCTTAACTCCACTGCTGTGTGAGATGTCAATAAAAAAAATAATTATGAGAGATTCCTGTATTGGTTGTTGTATGTTCTAGTCTGGCTCATGTAAGACCATGTCTACTCATTAGATATATTGATGATCGTATGTCTCATTTGCTGCAATAATGAGTGTAAGAAAACTGTCTCAGGATGATCAGGTCATACCGTATCTCTCCCTTCAGAACCTGTCTGAAGATTGCTAGTTAGCTTAGTTAACCGATTTAACACATTTTAAGAGCTGAAGGAAGGTAAAAAAAAACAGTACTTGTTGAACAGTTTTTTAACTCTTGAGGTGTTGCCAGGTGACATACAAGGATGTATTAGGAGCCATATTGCGCTTCAGCAACTTCTGAGATTGCGGGTAGCAGCAATATCTGTAAATGTCTAGATAGGGAGGGGCTTAAAGGTGCAGGAAGAATGAAATCATGTAGCACCAGACCTGCAGAGAGGCCACAAGACCTGTCCCTGTGACAGTGTGATACTTTGCTATCCACTGTGCATCAAAAGCTTTGTTCACATTTCTTTGCAACTGAAAGAAAAGGAAGGACTACTTCAGTGGCTACTTCAGAGCTGTCATTTTTCGTGTTTTCCGATGGCCCTTGGTTTGGTTTGAAAGCTTCTTCTGTTGAGTGGCTGGTATGTTGTCTTCCAGCGGTCCCATTTCTCCAGATTTTCAGTCTCACTGAGAAATCCCACTTGCTGCTGTTACGCAGACACTTACTTAAGGTCATTTTTTTTTCAAAAATACTTTTATAAATGCTATATTGATGGATTGCATAATTTAGAGAAATACTGCGTAGTGGCAGAAATAGTACTGAAGATGTCACGGTTTTCCAGATGATTCATTCCTCTTCATGCACAAAGGAAACTTGTTTTTGTAATCAGTTATGTGACCTTGCTTGATGGGTGCAGTTCACTGGGAAGTGAACTGGCAAAATATCAAGAAAAATGAATTTTGGTCTGCAGTGATTTTTTTTCTCCTTCACCTCTCAAAGGATGAGAGATGTATAAAAGCAAATATCCACATGTATCTTGTGGTTTTTCTTTAGAGCTGAAGCAATTAAGCATGCCCTGGCATTTTCTGTTGAATCACATTGGTTTGAGACTCCATTCTATACGAAAACTGTTGGAACATTGCTGTATTTAAATTCAGCCATTGCTGTTGGATCTCGACAATTTACCATTTGTCTTTACAGTCCTAGTACCTAATCCAGTGATCACATCAGTGCAGAAAGATCCTTCTATCGAGAAAGTCCCAGCACACGTGCAGACACGTCTGCTGGGGTCATTATGATTGCAGGGTCAGAGTCGGTGACAAGGAACCTTCACCTTGTATATGCCATATTAAAGCCTTTGTTTTACCTATGGCATGCACAATGACAAAAATGCAGGAGAGTCTATGCCAAGGGTGCATGTGCAGAGTTCACTGTTTTTCATTATGTTGTATGTGACAGACCTAAGTAAACTACACTGTGCACGGAAAATGGTGAGTTGCTCCTACATCGCGCTGCCTTCTTGGCAGTCTGCAGCTCTTTAATAAAAACGCAACAGGCTTGCTGCTTAATGAGTTTTGCTGATCACAAACAAAATGCCCTCAGGTTTTCAGTGACTTGGGCAAGGTTCATGCAACCTTTTTTTACTGTTGTAATGATGCCAGTGAGGTGTAGGATGGTACAATGAGCAGTTAAATGTGTGGACTCTTTATGTCTTAAACTAGCATGAACATAAAAAAAAACTATATTTTGTCTCCAAAAGCTTAAAATCATGACCTCATGCCTGCTTGTCAACATGTAATTCAGCTTGTAATTCCTACAGAAGATGTCAGCAAAGAAGTAAGAGTTTGGGAATAGTTTTAAAATACACGGGTGAATGTTTTTGAACAAAAAAAATCTTGTAACACCTCATTCGCTTTTGGGTCCTTATCCATATAACATATAGTGATGGAAATGTCAAAAAGTGATGTGGGAATACCCTTGGAACTGCATTTTCTTGAAACTGATCTTTAGGAATTGCTAACAAGGCAGGAATAGTGCTCCTCATTTCCCCTGTGAGTTGTGGATTAACCGGCAGGAGCTGGGGCTGAGGCCATGCCAGAGGGACCTGGATCGTTACTTCCAGAAGCAACACTGGAAAATGTGGCCGTGGCTGTACAGATCCTTTTTGTCATGCAAGAGTAATTTTTGAGGACCATTACCTTTCTTTTCCACTCCAGGCCCTGCTCATCCTTAGTGTTGAGGGGGCAGAGATAATTTTGACCATATCTGTCAGAGAAAGAAGTGCGGTGACCCACGCTGACCGTGACTCTTTCTCTTCCCTGCCGTTGCACTTGGTGGCTCTTGCCATACAGAATAGTCCAGCTATTACCTTAGTAGGGCAGAGAATGTTGACCATTTTGCCTTCTCATTTCCATGGAGTTTTTTGCCATACACAGCAAAAGTCTCACAATGCTTTACAATAACATAGCCTGGTATAAAATACTTGAGTTGCTGTTTTATACTTACAGTGTCACTGTGCTTATTGGGAAATTTATACATAAGTGAATTTGTGGGTGTGGTGGCATATACGTAACTGATTATAAGAGCCATAATTTCAGCTAAGACTTGGAACCATTGAGAAGAGTTCTCTGAAGAATGATGCAATCTTCTTCTTTTCACCTACTCAGAAATTTCCAGGAGTCTTGTAGCTGCTACTTCTTTCTTTACTTCACTGAGTCCCATTTTTTCCATCATCTCCTTTCATCTGTCTTGAGATTTGAACTAGTCCTAACTCATTTTTTTGTCAAATGCTCATGAGCGAACACTTCCCAAATAGAGAAAGTATAACCATCTAAGAGGAGGAACTGGAACACCAGCTGTATTTAGCTTTGCAATCATTGAGACTTTCATGACAACTTTATAAGTTGTTTATTTCCTGAAAAGTGATGTTAAAACAGCATTGTGGAGTTCCACAATTGCTGCCACTTGGAGCTTGCTAGATCAAATTTTCTCGGCTTATAGAAAAAAAAAGACTTTTTTTTTTTTAAGTGCCAGCCCTGTGTATCAGCTTCAGACTGGAAATTCAATCTGTATTTCATTTCAAGTCTTGCATCTCTAGCAGCAAAATCAGAGAAGTTCTTAACGATTCTGTTGTGAAGGTTCATGGGCCACAGAGAAGGCAGATTCTCTTCTGTTGCCTCTGCAACAAGAATGAAAAGCAGTTAAGAGCATATTTTTCTCACTGAGGAAGTTTGACAGGAGTTTTTAGCACACTGTAGCACAGTTCTGCTGCGTAAGTAGGCAACGATGCTGTTTTGTCTACAGTTCTGTTGTAGGTTCACAAGCAAGGATAGTTGTCTCTATGTGTTAGCATCTTTCTTTTTATCTCTGAATAAATTCATTTCAACCATCCTTAAATAACCACTGCTTTATGTAATAGGAAAACTATAAGTACAAGAATCCTGCAAGAAATTAACTGATTTGTTTAGGCCTTGTCTTGTTGTCCTGACTGTTGGGTTTTTTGCTTAACTTTTTGGTTTGGGGTTTTTATAGAGGGAGAGAGTGAAATATTGTACCCACATTTGATAAAATTTATAGATTTACTCCCTCATATATGCTGACAGTTCTGTGAAATGTCTTCTAGCTCCCATCACTAATGTTTCTTACAGAACTGCATACTGTGGAACATTTTATTAGTACACTTGGTTCCAGCCCACAAAGATCTGAAAATGTACTGAGCTTGTGCGTGACGTAAAATGTGTCAAACCTTAACTGAACTTGATCAAACCCCATGAGAGATGGTACCATACGGTGGAGCAAACTTAGCTCTGATGTGCCTAAGGAGGCAATAAGAGGGCAGAAGTGTCTCCTTCCTAAACAGCTGGCATTTTTTTGTTCAGTTTTATACCACAGCATTGATAATCTTACTGTTTAGTGTTGGCACTAAACAGTGCCACATGCCGTGGATGAGCAGGGAACTGTGTGGCTCTGCTGCTTTTTGGGCACTGTCTTCCCCTGAGAAAATGGAGCGGTATCCGCCTCTGACTCCTGAACCCCCAGTTCTGTCTGTCGCAGCGGCTGTGCCCCAGGGATGATGGCGCTCTCCAGTGCTATCGTGTGTATGACTTCAGTGACCATTTGTACACATCGTTCTTGAAGTGCACGGCCCAGGTCCACCTAAGCTCTGTGAAACCAGGTAGAATTAGAGTTCTAAATGGTACAGTTCCCAGGCTTAGCTTCAATAATCCTAGAAATGTTACGTTTTTCTGTTAGTGCATGTATGCCTGTGTGTAAATAACACAATGTAGGTGAAATAACTGGATTAAAAAAATGCAAGAAATATTCATGTCTTGAATCCAGTTGTAAAGTCAGAGATCACGGTAAGCATTCCCAGTTATCGTTACAAATTACATATGATGCTTGCTGTTCATTCTCTAGTGAAATAATCATAAATTTCAGAGCAGGGAAATTCCTTGAGAACGCTTCTTCCAAGAAAGTAACGGACTTCTAATATTAGGGTGGGTTTTATTTAATAAATTGTCTTCCATCTTATCTTGCCCTTTTCTCACTTATATTTCTAGATTTCCTAATATAAGGAGAGCATGTACTGAAACATAGTTGTGACTTGTTAGGTTGTGGATATTGTCATAGGTGTTGAATTTTCACTGTTAGTAGATTAGCTCAAAAGCCTGATAAAATGTCTTGTCCCTCTATGCCTTGAAGAGATCTGTTTTATTTCTGGTTTCGAGATACTTGAGTCTTTTATTTCCAGAAATCTCTGTCAAGCTGCCAGACCTGTGTATTCCTGCCCATTCTACTAGGTAACAGTAAATGGTGTGAGTCATTTATAGCTACAGAGTAGCAAACCACTATTTAAGTATTTTAAGCAGAAAATATGCTCTGTTAATACCTGATTTCATTATTTTAATAATTATTTTTTTTAAACTACTTTCTTACTTTTGCCACTTGCATGTGAAAACCAATAAATAACATGATAGGGTTTTCTGTGTTGTTAACATCCATAATCCTAACTATATAACAACACTAGACTATTGATTTTTATTACTTCTCCCCTTTTCCTGTGGTTTTTATTAGACCCACAGTTAAGCCTTCTATCAAATATAATAATCCTTCTGTAAATTCTAACTTAGGCTTTGAAGCAATCCCTGGAGAAGTGGCTTAAGTATTGTAATACAAATTATCTATAAAAATTCTCCCAGTAGTGGGACTTTGTGTCTGAATAAAAATTTCTTTGGATCTAGATTGGACAAAAACCTCAAATCTTGGTACTTGTGTGGAGTATTGTTGCGGAAGAGAGTTGTTTGTCTATTTAGATATAGTAGTAAAGTGTTACTGAAGTAGTTGCATTCTTCAGAACGAAAACCATCTTTTTTAGTGGTTCTTAACATTGAAAGAAAAGGGTAGGCATATTGTTCCATTAACTGCAGCTTAATGTGCATCCTGCAGTGAGGAATAGTTTGCAAATAACTGAAAATATTTTAAACTTTAATATTATGACTAGAATGCTTTGCCAGTCCCTCTGTCCTTTAGTAATATTCATAGTGAAGGCATCTTCTGTTTAGCAAATAGTTTGTATATAAATAGTTGACAACCAACTGATCAAAGAATCTTAATGTTGTCCCAGTTTATTTTAAGCATTTTAAATCAAAGGTAAAATCATAATCCTTGTTCTAACATGTCTGATGCACACAGCTGAGAATGTTTGATATATTCCTTCATTGCTATATATAAAAACTGCATGTTACGTTTTTAGTGTCGCAAATCAGACATTAAAGCATACATGTGGAGTAAGCATTGTCCATTACAAGTGAAGTCCAGCATGTGGATATTTTATTTTTCACTCCAGTATCAGGACAGGAGACAATTCGGTCATTCCTGCCCAAATGGCATATGCAAATGTTTAAGAAAGTCAACCTGTACAAATGTGGAAAATGAAGTGGCTGGAAAACTCTAGAGAATTGCTAATAGCATGTACAGCCTTTCACCTTAGCTTAAGTTGATTTTTTTTTTTTTTTCCCAAGTCAAGAGCAACTGAGAGTTTGAACCACCGGATAGTTTTTGCTGTGCCTGTGGTATACAGACTGGGAAGGAGGGTTTGGATAAAGTTGCTGTTGTTTAGCAGGAGCTCAGTAATATCGAAGTGGGTCTGCAGACTGCTCTAGCGGTGGAATAAGCTTGGCGACTGAGCTCTTTCTCTTGTCAATAGTTGGGCCAGTTGAGACCACAGCTATTGCATAAAAGCTATGAAGAAAGTTAGGGATTCAGTTTATGTCACATACTCCTGCTAGGAGTATTTGCGTGGTGGTTTGGATATTACTTGCAGTAGCAAAGCAGTCTTACTTTAGCTGGTCTTATTCCCAGCCTTACTAAAGATGTCCTAGCAGAATGAGAATCTCTCTTCCAGCATTTTCTTACACAGATTGGTTACTGCTTCATCAGAAATAACGGGAGATCTGCATGACTAGTACAGGAAGGTGCCCCTCAGAGTTGTCATGTAGAGCCAAAAGAAGAATCATTGAGACCCTCAGAGGAGAACTATCACTAGAGCCCTGATGGAAACTGTCGGTATTTCCCTAAGAGCCTTTTGACATTATTTGACCAATAATTCTGTGAAAGCAGATTACTACATTTAGTGGGGTTTTTTTTTTGTCTACGTGTCAGAAACCCTCATAGTCCTCACTGAGGTATGCAAACAGTATTGTGCCCGGTTTAATACAACTCTCAGAATGTGATTTGGCCAATGTTGCATATTAAGTCAAGGGCACAAGCAGATAGAGAAATCATGAATTGTGAGTCCTATTCACTAAATCCTCCTTCCCTGAAAACTTAATGGTTATAACCTGAGCTGTTTCATTAATATCTTGTTGCAGGCAAGCCATGTGGTATACTGATAATGGCTAACCTTGCCAGTGGGGAGGAGGGGTTTAATGCTAGGTCTGTCTTAATTTTTCTTAGATGACTATTTAGTAGACACAGAGAAAGCAGTATTTGTTAGTTAGATGGAACTAATTCAAGTATTACAAGCAACCTGTGGCTAAAGACCCTCTAAAGTCTTTTTAAACGTGCAAATATTCTTTCAGCATTGTGGCTGACTGTCACATTGGACCAAGTTTTACTACGCTCGTAAGTACTTGCACATTGAAAGGTCTGTCTTTTGTGATATCATGTATCATGCTAGTACCCAAAAGCAGGTGCATAGGGGAAAAATGTGTAAGGAACAGGCCAAGTCTGGAGAGTGTAGGGCAGCAAAAGCTTTTTTTAGAGTGAGAGCCAGTACACACCTCAATGTGAGCAGTGCAAGCTAGGATGGGCAAGGTTGCGTAAATAGGGTGAGGAAGTTCTTAAGAGGGATGAAAGCTACTTGGGCCTCATTGAAAGTCTGGTCAGTGAATGTGCTGATTGACTTTTGACTACATTGAATACCCTCACGCATCAGGCAGGATGTAATTGCTGGGCAGTAATGCATAATCGCATAGAGCGGTGCATAATCTACACCTCCCTAAAAAAAAGCAGGATTTAATTGCTCTTATGGAGCTGAGGAAGCTGTCATTATTTCTTTATCTTACAAATATGTGTTTGGTCTCTGCACTCTTCTGCTATTGAAAGAGGAGTCAGACATTTTGGCTTAACTACAACTAAAGCAGGAGAACAACAAAAGACAAAAGCTAATTAGTATTCTTTTGACTGCTACTTTGAAGGAGTGGAACTGTATTCTCAGCTCCTTCTTAAGCTTCAGTGGAGATTAAAAGAAAACAATGATTATGAAAGGAGTACAGAGAAAAAGAAATGGAAAAAAAAAGGCAGATCTGGCCCAGAAAAAGGTCTGGTCTAAGCATTTCTTCACACTGCAAATTCATGCAAAATAAACCATGAAGAGAGACTTGCATTGAAACCTACTCTGTCTTTGCAGATTTCCTCCATAGCTTTTCCATAAGCTCTCACTCTTTCTTTGCTTGGAGAAAACCTATTGTCTAATTCCTTTTATTGAACCTGTTTGTAGAGCAGGCGCTCCCACTGCGGAGTAGCACAAGGAACAGGGATGGTGTGTCGTGCAGTGCAACATACTGGTGGGATCAGCAACCCGCTGCAAGAGCATGTTCTAGCGAATGAATAAATTACGCGTGCTTAAAAATGGTAATATGAACCAACACTTTCGATCTATAAAAGCAGAGCACAGATTCGCATCTCACGGGTGGCTGCTTTAGCTTGCGTGGCTGGCACTGACACAACTGCCAAGGATAACCCAAGCGAGGTAACTTGTCTTGGCACTGTAACACAGCTAGTACAAACTGTAGAGTGAGGGACGTTTTTTTGTTTGTTTAATGCTGTGTAAAGGGTTAGGTGCAAATTGGGTCTTCACCAGGAGCAATTTGGAGCATCTGGTGAAGATCTAAACTTGTGAAATTATTGGCATCTGCCATCTGAGAGACTAATATATCCAAGAAAGATCTGTTCTGATTTTGTCTCAATTCTTGTTCATCTCCTCTCCTTCAAGTTTTAAAGTGAGTCTTTTTCTTCTTTTCTTTTTTTTTCTTCTTTTCTTTCCTCTTTTCTTCTTCTTGAACACTTTCGACCATTGTGATTGTCCTGACTGGCTTTGCTGGCAGGTCTCTCTTGATAGCTGACAGTCCATGAATTCCATATTCATGGAAGATAGGCAAGAACACTTTGTTTGAAAGACCACTTTTTGTGATAAAATCTTCACTTTGGGTTAATACGGCGATTGTTTTGTGTAGGTACTGAGAGGCCAAAGCACAGCGGGCTTATGAACTCATGTTTGTATGTGTGGCTTATGAACTGCATGCATGCTGATCTTTTTATTTGAATTCACCTAGAGAAACATACCCAGTCCGTGAAAGTTGTTTCGACAATCAAAACTTTCATGTCCATTACAGCTGGAAACAGATAGAGTTTTTTCTTGTCAAAGTTGATTTCCTCAGAAGAGGTTGGGTGGTCAGGAGAAAAACAGCTCTTTGGACTTTCCAATAATGAAGACAACTTTTTACTTACTGGTAGAGGTTAGAGCAGCTGTAAAGCTTTTCCAATTTCTGCTGAAACTGATAACCCACAACAGCTGTCAGCAGGCTAAAGGCTCCTGAATGCAATAGACTCTACTGTAGTTTAATAAAACCCAGCCAAGGTCTAGCAAAGATGTAAAGCCCACCTACTCTGGCTGCACTACCCCTGACCATTTTTTCTTTTACACTTTTTCTTTATTTCTAAACAAAAAATACTCTGTATTATGTGTAGGGTCTACCATTTTGAAATGAAACATCACAAAGTATAAACCCTTTTGACTGCATTTCTCTTTCATTTATGTTAAAAAGAATACAAAACTGTTAGAAAGGATCAAAAAGTTCATCATTTCCTACAAAATAGTGTCATCTGGAATAAAACCCAAAACATATTCAACCACCTCAATTATTTACAAATATATATTGACCCTGGTTATATCCCTTTCTGTATGTTCTTTCCATAATTCCCTCAACAAACCAACCAACCAATCAGTAGGAGAGCCTCTCTCATTTTTATGATGTGCAGAGATGACTTCAGGGACACATAGACAAGTCTGACTTCATCAACCCTCTAGATTTTGCTGAAATACCTTAAGATATTATTGAGGCTTTGTGTTTAGCAGACAGTATACTTTCAAGGCATGAAAGCAGGCACGTTGCCCTTATTTTGTTCTTTTGTTCATATTTTAATCCTTTAAAATCCTTTTTCTCAGTCTCTTCCAGGGAAGTATTAAATGCTTGGCTGCTTTTACTCTGTTAATTCTTTGTCAGATGGTTCCTTTTCACAGTTTCAGATTTTACTGGTGGCCATTGAAAGACATCAGAATTCAGTCTGGGCTAGAGGATGTGTGGTGGGTGGCCTGTCACTCTTCTGACGGGCAGACTGACAGTAATACTGCTCTGCAATAACTGTCACAGATCTGTGACCATTTCGGATATCATGGGTTTTGTGGGTCACTCCCCTCACAATCCCAGTATCACCCTGAAGATGTCTAGATGTGGCAGAATAAGAATATTTTGAGGACATTGAAGAGCAGACAACTGCCTGAGGAGACTGCATAGCATACAAATGATTAATGAGGTGATGTATTTGGCACTGCTAGTGTTATGTTTTGGATAGTGTATTGAGGAGGAGGTAAATCAGTAATGGTATTTAAGAAGCACGAAAGAAGGTTTCAGCATCATAAATTACATTCACAAAGGTGTTACCAAATATCTATAATATTACAGGAGCAGGGAGGATTTTTATGTGAACTGCAAAGAGCATACTCAAATTTTTAACTTGGTTGAGCACAGTGGATTGGTACAGTGTCTGCTGAAGTTGGCATTAGTGCTTTGCGTTACTTCACTCTACTCCTGTAGGGAACTAAGAATGTTTCCCACTGTGTAAGAAATAGTAGATCTTCGTTAGTCCTTTGCTGGTACTGTGAAGAAGCTGATAACTTGATGGTACCTGAAATTGTCTATCTTGCCCCTCACCAAATTTCCACATTGTTTTATTGAAGGAAGGAGCACTGATATGAAATTTTCAAGCCGCCCAGTTTTCACAGAAAGGAATTGATCTTCTCTCTTTGCATTCTATTGCTGGACAGTTTATGTTTTGAAAATACTTTTTCTGCTGGACTACTTAAAGCCTATACATATGAAGCATAGTAGTTGAGTTTCCTTCATTCACTGTCTTGGTGTTGCAGTAATTACAACAGTTCCTATGTGAATCTGTGCTGCACTAATCGTTGAAAATATCTGGAAAACAGTGAACCAGTAGTATAATTTCATGTGTTCACTGGCAAGGATGTACCAGTGTGTGACTCTTCAGATTGAGGATTTGTTATTTTCTTCCTTTTTGTACGCCGAGGTGTTGGGTGAGGAGGAGACCTGAACTGAGTGCAGACACTTCATCGTGCACTAGAAAATATAATTAAAACCATGTGTTGAGTAGATGGTCGTAACTGCATGTGCTCTCTCTGTGTCACAGGTGGAGTTGTGTAAAGTAGGCTCTGGAAAGGCCTTCAAGCAGATGTTCTTGCTACGTGTTGCCCCAAGGCAGCATACACCTCCTATACCTGTGTAACTTGGGACAGGTATTTACTTCCAGGCCGCTATTCAGATTGCTGGAGCCTGCCATTCCTAACATCCCTGTCAGGCAACACAAACTTCGCAGGCACAAGGAACTCTTCTCCTTTCTTGGCCACTGCAAGCTGATGGAACATATTAATTCCTTCTGGCTTTAGGTGGCTTTTTACGAATTGGACGGCACCCTTTCATTATATTCTCCATGTGTCTTTCCATCATTCTTTCTTTTATGTTGTCTCCAGGTCTCTTGTAATTCTTACTGGATGCTTTCCAACAGGCCCACGTGCTCAAGTTAGGTAACGGAGTGATGCTGCAGAAATGCAGTATTTATATTTCATCAAAATCTCGGTCTGGCTCCAGTTACAGTGCAATAATTTCAAGCTCAAAGTTTCCATTTTAAATTCATTGAAATGTGTACCCATGCAGAATTGGTTTGGATACCACTGTCTTCCCGTTGACTAAAAGAGAAAAGTAAAATGCTTTTCTGGCATCATTTTGCTGTAAACTAATTTCAGGTAATGAAGATAAACCAAGTTTAGTTTATGAATGTAGTGAGGTATTTGGTTTTGAAGAAGCTTTAATCACAGTCACAAAGCTGCTGTAAAGAGAGGCTGTTTCAGTTTTCCCCAAACAGATTAGAAACAGTTTTGCTTATGCCATTGTTGCATTGGTTTTACTGAGCTAGAGTAGAAGTGCTCACATGGTCATTACTGCATTTGCTTAATTAATGAGCTGAAAACATAGCTTTTCATTGGACCAATATTAAGCTACAGGGTTTTTTAAGGTAAAAACAGAACATTAAATAGGTATTGAATATTAACAGTGATGTAACCGTGATCGGAAGAGATACATGTGTGGAGCAGATCATCCAGAGTGCCATCAAGTGGCATGTAGAAGACAAACAGGAGAATAAGGTCCAGCCAACATGAATTTAGGAAAGGAAGGTCCTGCCTGACTAATCTCGTCTCCTTCTATGACTGAGTGACCTGCCTAGTGAATGAGGGGAAGGCTGTGGATGTGGTCTACCTTGACTTCAGCAAAGCCTTTGACACAGTCTCCCACAGCATCCTCCTGAAAAAGCTGGCAACCCACAGCTTGGATGGATGCACCCTTCGCTGGGTAAAAAAATGGTTGGATGATTTGGTCCAGACAGTGGTGGTGAATGGTGCTGCATCTAGCTGGCGTCCGGTGACCGGTGGTGTCCCCCAAGGATCAATACTGGGCCCAGTCCTATTCAACATTTTTATTGATGACCTGAATGAGGGGATTGAGTCTAGCCTTAGTAAGTTTGCAGATGACACCAAGTTGGGAGGGAGTGTCAATCTGCCAGAGGGTAGGAAGACACTGCAGAGGGACCTGGACAGGCTGGATCAATGGACTGGGTCAATGGGATGAAGTTGAAGACGACGAAGTGCAGGGTCCTACACCTTGGCCACAATAACCCCCTGCAGCGCTACCGACTGGGGGAGGAGTGGCTGGAAAGTGGCCCGGCAGAGAGGGACCTGGGAGTACTGGTTGACAACCGGTTGAGCATGAGCCAGCAGTGTGCCCAGGTGGCCCGAAAGGCCAGTGGCATCCTGGCTTGTATCAGGAACAGGGTGGCCAGCAGCAGCAGGGAGATGATTCTGCCCCTGATGTAATTCAGCACTGGTGAGGCCTCACCTCGAGTGCTGTGTGCAGGTCTGGGCCCCTCACTGCATGACAGACATTGAGGTGCTGGAGCGGGTCCAGAGGAGAGCAGTGAGGCTGGGGAAGGCACTGTGGAGGGAAAGTCCTGTGAGGAGAGACTGAGGGAGCTGGGGTTGTTTAGCCTGGAGAGGAGGAGACTCAGGGGGAACCTTATCACTCTCTACAACTACCTGAAGGGAAGTTGTAGTCAGGTGGGGTGGGGCTCTTCTCCTGGGCAACTGGTGAGAGGATGAGAGGGCACGGCCTGAAACTGCATCAGGGAAAGTTTAGATTGGATCTCAGGAGGCACTTCCTCATGGAGAGGGTGCTCAGGCATTGGAATGCACTGCCCAGGGAGGTGGTAGAGTCACCGTCCCTGGAGGTGTTTAAGGAGAGGCTGGATGTGGCACTTAGTGCCGTGGTCTGGCCAATGTGGTGGTGTTGGGACATAGACTTGATGATCTCAGAGGTCTCTTCCAGCCTCAACAATTCTGTGATTCTGTGACAAATGCACAAAATCTTAAACTGAAATGACACCGCCGTTTTTCCTTTTACTCACCATGAAATTAGGGAAAACTCATGAGGTAAGAATTACATGCTAATTTATACACAACAGCTTTTAACTGGTGATCAAGTGTCTAAGATTACTTGTGTGGTCACATCAGGTAGAACTTTGTCTTGAATGTCATCTGACAAATTTCTTAATGTTCAAGTTTTCAACAGAGAAAAGGAGTGTTAAAATTCTAAACGTGTTTTATGAGGTGCTCTGAGGAAATATTCTTGCATGTAACTTTGCTTGAATTTGATGTGCTGGCATTGCTTTTTACGTTTTGTAATGGTTGTGTTTGATTTCTTTCTGGTAGCTCTAACCTCCTGCCTTATCGGTACTCTCCAGGTCTCAGGGAGCAGTGGCCAATGGTGAATTCACTGTGTTTCTTGGTCTTTCCACATAAGTTATCTGAAATGTTATGGGCATATTCCAGGATTTCATCTTTTTTGGTTATGACACTAATTAGTTTTCTGGGTTTATCTCTTCATTTGTCATGCTACCAATTTCTGTTCCTTAAAATTATTGTTCTGTTGCCATGTTCTTAGTTTCAGTAGTTCTTACAGCTCATCTGTGCAGAAGAGTAATGACAATTCCAAACTAAGGCACCCTCAGTTTAAAGTGCTAGAGTCACTACAGAATAGCCTATTCCTGGTCAATGCTACTGAGCAGAAAGCCTCTCCATTCTTTATTCTCTTTCACATGAAGCACAGACATTGCTTGGCCTCCAGATGATAAATGTAAACCACTTGTCTGGCAATTGAGCTCTGGTTTCTATTAATATAGTTCTAATAGCGTGGCATATTTCTCTTGAAAAAGGAGGAAAAACTAGCTTGCTGGACACACATGGCATGGAGCTTTCTACCCCAACAAAGAGTTTGATACACGTAACACTGAAGGATGCACTGAACTGATACATGTTAGACAACCTTGAGTATGGCAAATGAAAAAATAGCTCAAAAATGTTAGATGGGAGTGAAGGGCAAGTGAGTGGGAATTGGTGGGGACTGTTCAGTGAGTTCTTTTTGATAAATACCATCTATTTAAAAATATGTTTCTTTAAAAATACTCTTATATTTGGGACTTCAGACAGAGGGCAAGTACATTTTGCAAAACGAAGTTCTGTTCTGACTTTTTTGGAGCAATGTTGATGAAGCCCTGTAGCTACACCACAAATAGATGCCCATGGTAATGCAGGTTTATTTGGTCTGTTTGTTGGTTTTTTTTTCCTAGACTTGCAAGTATACAGTAGTTCTTTACAGATTATGGGTTTTACATCAAAATAATCACAGAAAGAAAAACGTGTAAGTGGATGGCAAAACGTTTTTGTCATTATGCTAGATACATGTTGAACAAATGCCTGTACACAAGAATGTGGAAGTCGTTCACTGAGGCCGTGCTTTCACTGTGTCTTCATACTTGCAGTCCAGTCCGTGTTGTTGCAATCAAGAGGGAGGAAGGTCATAGCAAAAATAATATTCTATGGTTATTTTGTTGATTTGTTTGTTGTTGGACTATGGAGGATTTTTTTGGTTGCTTTTTTTTTCTTTACTTTTGAACTTAACAGTTAGTAACAGTTAGTGTTTGACCATTTAAAAAAAAGTTACTCTGTAAAAAAATCTTTATTTTTTGCTGTCAATTCAAATTAAAATGCATAGAGGAAATTAAATGGAAGCTGCAGTAGGATTTGCATTGGAGAAAAGATTTCATTCTGTAACTTAAATCAGTTATATAGCTTTGCATACCAGTATGATCAATACCGCTTTAGGATTGCTTCAGAATACTCTGTTAGTATCTGAATTTTGGGTTGCTTGTCATTTGTTTCTTTCACTTAATGGCAAAGTTTAACATACAAAATCTGCTTTCCTTTTGCTTTCATCATGATCCTGCTCTTTGGTGTAATTTTGACCTGCGATATCTAATTGTAGTTCTTTACAGACACTTAGGACTCCTTCTTCCAAGTTTCTGTTGTTTGAGTTTCTTCCAGAATGTCAAGTATAACCTTGTGAGGATGGTTTGACATTTCTGCAGCTGCGCTCCATCCCGCTATGTTTTGCTCGTGACTAAATTTAGTAAATTCCCTATGTTCTTTGTCCAGAAAGAGAATAGATTTATTGCACATAATTAGTTTGGTTTAAATCATGACTGCTTATCACTCTTACCTTTGTCATCACATAAGCTGTTTGTAGTTTTTGTTACCTAAATATTTGGGGCATTCTTTTACTAATTATACAGCTGCTCTCCATTAAAATGGAGAGTTGGCTCTGTAGCCAACTTCTCATTGTTCGAAAAAAATTGGGTTTTGATGTGGAAGGGGGATCAACTCATTTTGCACCTCAGCAAGAGTATCATCTAGCTCTTTAGAAACTTGGGGCTAGTGTTAGTGGAGAAGCATTCAGGTGTGTTGGCAAGGACACGTCTGTTGGATGCGAGGCTGTGTCACGCAGAGAAAGGAGGGCTTCTTTTTGCTTTTTCCTGTCTTGCTAATCGTGAGTGCATCTGAGTTATGCAGTATCTGATGAATGGTGGGATGTATGTTGTCTGCATACCTAAAACATAAGGTTGAGCTGATTCAGACTGTCTGATTCATCAGGGTTTTTTCCCCATGTATCTCTCTGCTCATGATGTTTATCCGTACAGGGTAAAGAATGCCCTGCAAATGAGCCAATTCTGTGACTCTCTTATCTATGATGCAAAGGTAAATAAATCCACAGTAGGCATGGTAAAGGATTAGCAATGGAGTGGATTGCAGTTATAAGTAATCACCAAGTTCATGATTGTAAGCTGCATTTACACACCTTTCCTCCCACAAAGAGTGACAGAAATTAAATTAAGAGATGACAGGAAGGCAGTGGATGGAGAGTTGATGGATGCAATTGTCCTCTTTCGGTTGCTTTAAAAACAGGGAAAGAATTGTTTTGTATTACAGTCTTGCACAAAGCTGGTACCTTTCCTGAGTGTTGGGGAGCAGGTAGCACAGAACTCAGCTTCATACTTGCAGCTCTGGAGCTTGGGGGCCTGTCACTGCTTCATAAGTTCATGTGAAGGAGTGACAGTTCGGGGCAGAAAGCAGATTAGCTTCTATTAATTAGTGTAAATCCCTTACAGCATCTTCTGTGGTGGAATTAATAAACAATTAGTTGCTGCTGGAAGCAACTGAGATTTTAAGTGTATAAAAAAGTGGCGATGACTCAGAACTGTATCACATTAGCTTTGTATTCATGGTGAGGTTGAGGATGACCATGAAATTGTGACAGCGGCAAAATCCCACCGGCCATCTAGACAACAGTGGTTTCAGACTGACATTTGTAAGAGCTCAAATACTTAATTCCTACGCAGAACCAATACTGAAGGGATGAGTTTGTATTCAAGGGTGTGTTTGTTGGCCGTCTGCTGGCAAGATTTTGCTGAATGACTTATTTGGGCTAATGTAATTAAGCTTCTTACGGCTTATAGCCCAGCCAAAAATATACCTGTTTAAGTGCACTGCAGTGCTCCTGGGCATGCCATCCTTGCGCACACGCTGCACAGACTGGAGGGATATGGCTGTGTCCGAATACTGTAACTTAGGTGAGCATTAAAAATTTGAGGCTTAAGGAGGGAAGGCTGAAGGGGATCTTTCTGCTTTCCTTCAGAATTAGGATATTTAACCACTGAAACAGGTTGACCAGAAATGTGGAGCTTTGCTGAACAAAGTCCTGAGCAACCTAAGCTGGTGCTGCTGGCATCTGGAGTAGATGACCTCTAGAGGTCCTTTTTGACCAAAATTAGTCAATAGTCCTAGCCTACATCCACACATCCATGCACGGTGTGCTTCGTGAAGAGAAAGAGGTTACTTCAGACTTGGTTTGTTGGATAACGTTTTAAAGTTTCAGTTTCAGGAGAGAGGAATCCAGTTCAGGCAGACCATGTCACTCTTGTGATGCAAATCAAAGGGCTGTAAGCAGAGGTAATCAGAGGATTCACTTCCGAAGTGTTTCTTTCCTTTTTTTAAAGTGACTTTTTAATTAGTATTATTTTTTAAACTCTCCCTAATGCACTGTGTCAGGAACATCCAGCATGAACTGGGTGAGTAACACTTACTCGGGATCAGATCTATTGTTTAAAATGAATCACAGGTGAAAAACTGTTGTTGCAGAACCACTCTCTGTAACAGTCTGGAAGAGTCAGCAGTCTGCAGCAGGTTGGAAAAGCTCCAACTCGCTTCTCGTATTCGTATGTTTTCATGCTCTCTGGTACTGTGATAGATTTTTGGCTTCTGAGATTTCAGTTTAGCTTTTAGATTTATTTGAGCTGCTGTAACAGTGAAATGTGGTTGTTCTTCAGTGAGCTTGCAGCTGAGCATGGCAGATAAAATGCTTATCTCTCTTCTACTGTTTTGTTCAACATTTTAAAAAGTTGCTTCTAGTTTCAAATGCAAACAATACAGGGGGGATTAGCTTTGTCTTAATAAATGCAGCAAAGCAGTGTAAATGAGACACAGAGGCATCCAGGCTGAAACTCTTACTTTTCAATGTACCTCAGAGATGCGTGCAGTGTAAGGACACTAACACACAGTTCAATGTTCCTGTTTATTCTGATCCAAATATCTGCTCTTTGATTTTGGGGGTTTTTGATTTTTTTATTTCGTTGTCATTTTTTATTTCCTCTTCTATTGTCTTTCTCATCTTCTTTTCCCCCTTGCACATGCTAGTTTCTCGTACCCTGTCCCCAGAATTTCTCTTTTGCTTATCCTGCAGGTCTTTCCTCTTTTCCCTTTACTTCTTTTTTGCTACCTTGTTTCTATCTTCTTTGCCATTTTTTTAACCATACTCATCATTAGCTGTGCACCAACCCAGTTTCACTTGTACCCTTAGTTATTGTTGTAGCATTCTCTTCCTTATTCCATTTTCAAGCATGGAACGATGTGATTTTGCTTCTGCAGAAGAGGTAAACCCCCCCAGCAGTCCACTGAAATGGATGTTTGCTAACCATAATCCTCATGCAGTCCTCAGGCCACATTACTCCAGGGTAGTACTGAACTAGTAACAAGTACATAAGTGAGTGCAAGTCTGGGGGAGGCTGCAGAGATTGAGGGGTCTTTGGAGCAGGGAATTTCCAGTGAGCTTTGTCTTGCTGAGCTTTCCTGAACACGCCTTTGCCATGAAGCAAAGCACTGTGCTTATGCCTCTGTAGGCTTTTGCTTGTGGCTCTTAAGGGCGGCCTGTTCCAAGAGTCCTTTCCAAAGCACATTTCTCTTTGTTGTCACTTCTGATTAGCCTGATGTGAAAAGGTGTTTATTCTATGGTGGGCTCATGGCATTGGTGATCTACTCAGACTCGTGCAAAGCGTTTGACACTGTCCTTTAACAACATCCTTGTCTCGGATAAGGAATTGGCTGGATGGTTCCACTCAGAGAGCTGGTGGTCAACAGCTTGATGTTCAAGTAGAGACAGTGACAAATGGTGTTCCTCAGGGGCTGGTATTGGGACCATTGCTGTTTAACATTTTTCTTGGCAACATGAATGATGGGATCAAGTGCACCCTTGGCAAGTTTGCCCACAACACCAAACTGTGTGGTGTAGTCCACATGCTGGAGGGAAGGGATGCCATCCAGAGGGACCTTGACAGGCTTAAGAAGTGGACCTGTGAAAACTTCATGAATTTCAGTGATGCCAGGTGACAAGGTCCTGCACTTGGGTCAGGGCAATCCTAAGTGCAAATACAGGCAGAGCAGAGAATGGATTGAGAGCAGCTCTGAGGAGAAGTACTTAGGGGTGTTGATTGACAAGGAGCTCACCATGACCTGGCAATTTTGTGCTTGCAGTCCAGAAAGCCAGCTGTGTTCTGGGCTACATCAAAAGAAGCATGGCCAGTAGGTTGAGGGAGGTGACTCTTCACCTCTACTCCACTCTCGTGAGACCCTACCCTGAGTACTGCATTCAGCTCTGGGGCCCCCAACATGGACCTGTTAAAGGAAATGCAGGGGAGGGCCACAAAGGCAATCAGAGAGCTGGAGCACCTGCCCATATGAGGGAACAGACTGGGAGAGTTTGGGTTGTTCAGCCTGAAGAAGAGAAGGCTCTGGAGAGACCTTATAGCAGACTTACCAGTACCTAAAGCGAATCTACAAGAAAGCTAGAGAGGGACTTTCTAGAAGGGCATGTACTGATAGGAGAAGGTGTAACTGCTTTAAACTGAAAGGGTAGATTTAGGTTAGATGTGAAACAGTTCTACACTGTGAGGGTGGTGAGGCACTGGAACATGTTGCCCAGGACAGCTGTGGACGCCTCATCCCTGGGAGTGCTCAAGGCCAGGCTGGATGGGGCTTTGATCAACCTGGTCTAGTGGAAGGTGTCCCTGCCCTTGGCAGGTTGGAACTAGAGGATCTTTAAGGTCCCTTCCAACCCAAACCATACTATGATTCATTCTGTGATTCTGATTGATTCTAATCAATGGCAGCCTCTTTAAAGTTTAATTGCTCAGCTTCATTTTTGCACATTAACTTAGTTCTATAAATTACTCCCCCCACAATATTTCATTATCTGATACTCTTTGCTTGGAGCAGTTATCTAAATGACAGTCCAGCATTAGACCTTAAATGAGTAATGGCTTTGGCTCCTGAACCTGGTACTTAGAAAGATGGAAGTAGAGAAGCATAGTTTGTTCAGCTCCTGGTTTTAATGGCCATAGCTTCAGCCATGTTATGGGCTGAGTCTGTGTCAGGTCCAAAGCCAATACAGTGATACTGAAAGTTGCCAGTCTTATTGTCAATAGCGCTTGTTGTCTTCATTATGAGTTATACAGTTTTGTATGATAGAAAACCTTCTAGCTTTTGACTTGAATTTCACCTATTAAAAGAAGAAATTGAGGAAATGTTTTATTTCCCAAGTTGCCTTGTTTGTTTGTTTGTTTTCAGTGAAATCAGTGGCAAAAGGAACACAATCTACCTGCCTTTTTCATCTATTGTCTGCCAATGGTGCATCAAGTTACAGGAGCAGCTCATGGTGGCATCCAGCCAACTCGCAGTGAGGAAGGCTGCTTCCAGAGCTGTGCTGCTATTGAAATGGCCCATTTCATTGATGGGTATTGATCAGTGTTGGTGTATATTTTTGGGGCTTGTTGCACAGACAGAGTTCTAGGGAAGAAAACAAGCTGCACACTGTGGTGGGTTGACCCTGGCTAGAGGCCAGGTGCCCACCAAAGCAGGGCTGTCACTCATGTTTTCAGCTGTACAGGGAAGAGAAAATAATGAAAGGCTTGTAGGTTGGGATAAGGACAGGGAGATCAGTTGGCAATTACCGTTATGGACAAAACAGACTCGACTTGGGGAAAAAAATACTTTATTACTGATGAATCAGAGTAGGATAGTGAGAAATAAAACCAAACCTTAAAAATACCTTTGCCTTGGCCAGCAGCGGGTCCGTCTTGGAGCCAGCTAGTATTGGCTCTGTTAGACACGGGAAGCTTCTAGCAGCTTTTCACAGAAGACACTCCTGTATCCTGCTCCACCCCAAAACCTTCCCATGCAAACCTGATGCATACATCTTGGGTTTACATTGTGGGCATGTGCAGCCTTGCTTTAAGGGCTGAAGTAGTTGTAAGAAGTTGTAAGAGACAAGGGGGATGAGCTAAATGCAGGTCCTGTTACGACAGGCAGTGCCAACTCCTGATGGCCATATCAAGTCAAGTGCTGAGGACAAGGAAAGAAGTGGTGGCATAGTAGAAGGTGCAAAGCGGAAAAGTGGCCTTGGTGGCCTATAAAGGAAGGAGCTGAAGAAAAGCGGTGATACAAAATGTCTCAACACTGTATGTCTGTACTGTTGTAAGTAATTGGCAGAAATGCTGTGTTTCTGTGCTTAGAGAGCAGAAGGGATGACTACTGTCCTGCAGGACAGTTGTTCATGATATTGCCCTGGAAACATTTCATTGAGAATCCCTTTGTCCCGGTATCGATTGTCTTGTGAGCAAGCCACAATTGCAAGGTCGTAAGGGCTGTTCCATAGTTCTTACTCTGATGGAGGAAATGAGCCATGTAGAAATTGTTCGTTCTTTGTAGAAAAGCAAAACGAAACGAAAGTTGCTCTGACAATGTGAACACAGCACATTGAGTGAGTATCTTCCTTCTCTGTCTCTACCTGGGCAGGGGACTGGCACTGTCAGCCTCAAATGAGACTTAAACTGCAGAAGCTACAAAGGAGAAGAAATTTAATTCCTGGAAAAAATGACAAATGTTTTAGTGGCTGGCAGCTAGGTGGGTGAGTTAGATCCATGAAACTTAGAGTGTAAAGAATCGCAGAATCACAGAATGTCAGGAGTTGGAAGGGACCTCAAAAGATCATCTAGTCCAGCCCCTCTGCCAGAGCAGGATCCCCTACAGTAGGTCACACAGGAACGTGTCCAGGCGGGTTTTGAATGTCTCCAGAGAAGGGGACTCCACAACCTTTCTGGGCAGCCAGTTCCAGTGCTCTGTCACTCTCACCATGAAAAAGCATTTTCTGATATTTTTGTGGAACCTCCTATGTTCCAGCTTGTAGGAGTTGCTTATTTATTACAGAATTCAGCAAGTTACTGGGTAAAATGGGACAAGGCCGCCCAATAATCAGGATATTGAACCCAAATTATACAGTTTATAAAAAGCAAAGAATAGGAGACTTCACTGTAGCACCAAACTAATAAATCTATTTTGAGAGAAAGAGAAGGAGCTGGAGTTTTGTTGCTAAGAGTCACTGGATTTACTACATGGAAATTAGTGGGATTTTGCTCATGCTAATATTGAGTGACAAAAATCTGTCTTCCATGTAGGTAAAGTAAGGCCATGCTTTGTAGTATGTCTCTGTAATAATAGGCTCCCTGCTTTTCTTCACTCATGTATTTCAACTAGTTATAATTAGTAGCAGCGTACATTTGGCAGGCAGCAATGGCCAGGTGGCCATGCCACTTAGCAGAACTGGATCTTAGGAAGCAGTTACTGCAGTCCTAGTGCTTCTCTGCCAGCTAACGTGTAGCAGGTGACCCTGCTTAAAACCCTTGCTTCCCTAGCATTTCACTTTTTTATGTGAATGGCATCAGTGAGCCAAACTTCATATCTTACTTTATATTATTTGACAATGGCTTTCCAATAGCATTGAGTACATCCTCCCTACTGTTTGGAATAGGATCAGCGTTAGGATTAGAGTTCAGAGAGCCAGAAATCTTACACCTCTGGGGATACTGGAACTAAAAATGTATGCCAGGGCTACGCAGCACTGCACCAATGTTGCTCCATCCACATTTTTCTCATGTGGGACACCCATGGTCATGGTGACCTCAGCCTCAACCCTTAGCTGCATTTAGGATTTGGGTTCAGAGATCCAGAAAGCCTACAGCTCCAGGGACCCCAGGACTGAAGAGTGCATGACAAGGGCAGCAAGGCACTGCACCAACATTGTTCTGTCCACACCTTTCTCATCTGGGCCACCTGTGGTCATCAGGACCTCAGCCTCACCCTCAAGCTGCAGTTATGGTTTGGAATAGCATTGGTGTTAGGGTTCAGAGAGCTAGAAAGCCTACAGCTCCAGGGACACTGGGGCTGAAAAAAAGGCATGCCAAGGGCTACACAGCACTGCACCAACATCACTTCACCCACACCTTTCTTGTCTGGGACCCTAGTGGTCATGTGGACCTCAGCCTCAACCTGTAGCTGCATTTATGGTTTAGATTAAGGGTTGGGGTTCAGAGGGCCAGAAATCCAACAGCTCCAGAGTCACTGGGGCTGAAAAGGGCATGCCAAGGGTAACAAGACACTGCTGCACTAACGTTGCTCCATACATACCTTTCTCATCTGGGCCACGCATGGTAATGGCGATCTCAGCTTCGTCCTCGAGCTGCAGTTGCAGTTTGGATTACAGTTAGTGTGAGGGTTAGAATTCAGAGAGCTACTATGCCTGTAGCTCCAAGGGACACCGGTGATAAGTTACGGCTCTAGAAGATAGGAGGGCTCAAGAGAGCTGGTTGATGTTTAAGCACCACTTCTTCCAAGCTCCAGATCTTTTTATCCCTATAAGCAAGAAGTCAGGCAAGGGAAGCAGATCATCATGCTGATGCTTCTCATCAGGTCCCATAGACTTATATATGTTCAAGTTCCTCAGATGACCATGAACCTTGTCTTCACTTACCTGGGGACTTTGCCCCCCTGGTCCTCGTCTTGTGATTCCTAAAGTGTAGGAAATTGTATAGAGAAGTGAGAGAAACTACACTCACGCAGAACATTAGGGGCTCTCATCGCCCTATGTGAGATGGCTACTGTCCTGCATTCATCCCTTGTCTTTGGCTGCACAGCCATATTAAAAGAAAATCTGTGATTCGCTTATGGCGCAAGGCACAGTAATTCTGAGCAAAGTACTCTCTATAGGGTGAGTATAAAAAATCCCACAGGTTTTCATACATGCATAGCAAAACCCACCTTCTGAACCTGTGCTTTTTATATCTTGTGATGATTTTGCCCTTTTGTCAAAGTAGTCTGTGTACAGAGCAGCAAACGTGACCACATGTTATATCATTGAATTCTAATAAGGCTTTCCCTAAGATGAAGTACTTTGAGCAGCAATAATGAATGGTGAGAAGTGAATGCACTAAATAAATAAATGGGGTTTTTTAAACAAAATTGCCACTTCCATATGTGTGTTTATGTGTGAGTTCATAGGAAAGAAATAAGTAAACATGACATCCTAGCATTCTAAGTTTGTGCCAGATGTCTTGTGCTTGGAGTCAAGTCCTACATGAATCAAGAAAAGCTGGTGAATTTGAAAGTCAACTCTGGTCTGCTTTGCTTGATCTCACACTCATAAAGAGCTTGCCAAATGAAGACCACATCTGTGAAAGAATGGCTTCTTAGAGAGTAGGAAAACCTGTGTTGTGTTGTCTTTAGTGTGTGGTTCCCAGTATTTAAATCCCATTTCAATTAATGAGGCAGAGGAAAAAATAGGCATAATTTTAGTTTTCTCTGGTTCCTACTGGTATCCCAAGAGTTCTTTGTGCTGCAGAACAGAAGTTCTCTCATCTATAGAAATGACAAGTTAGGAAACCCTTGCTGGAGCAGTGAGGGAGCCTTGCATGCCTTGAAGCACACACTCAATGTTTTGAGAGAGACTTCCACGACTGGTCTACAAAGTAGTGTTGCAGACAGGGCAAATCAAAACACTAATACACTGCCATACAGATGAGAATGATGGCGAGGTTTACTTTTTATTATGCAGATTGTCAGTGCTTTGTGATTGTTGCCATTTTCTCCTCTAGCAAGACAGCTCCAGAACAGAAATCAAATTAGAGCTGTCAAGAGTGAGTAGGAGCAATGGTAACTTGGAAGTTCTTACAGGAACAGCATTCTGTGTATGGACCACAGCATATGTTTATAAATACGTCAAAGTGGAGTGTCAGGAGTACAGAGCCAGGCTCTTTTCAGTGATGTCCAATGACAGGACAAGGAGCAGTGGGTGCAAGCTGAAACATAGGAGATTCCACAAAAACATTAGGAAAAACTTTTTCACTGTGAGGGTGACAGAGCACTGGAACAGGCTGCCCAGAGAGGTTGTGGAGTCTCATTTTCTGGAGACTTTCAAAACCTGCCTGTATGTGTTCCTGTGCAATCTACTGTAGGTGGTCCTGCTCTGGTGGGGGAGCTGGACTAGATGATCTTTTGAGGTCCCTTCCAAACCCTAACATTCTGTGATATGTGACTGACAGTGACGTGATGTCAATGTCTTGCACTTCCATTCATTCTACAGCAAGAACACAGAACTTGCAGCTGGTGCAGAAATTCTTAGAATATCCGGTGAAATGGGTAAATTTTATTTTTAATTTCATGGAAGAGGAAACAATGAGGTATCGGAAGATTTCATCTCCTTGGTGTGACTGCTGCAAAGCGAGAAAGAGAGGACATGGATTGCCTGTTCTGGTTTTCCTCTTTGCGGTACTCAAATTCTGCAGGGCAACTTTGAAACAAATAAAGGTAAGAGGGCAGTACTTATTTGAGCTCGATTTAGCTTTAAAGTTGTGCAGATGTAGTCTAGGTCAAACTGGATACACAAGAATCTGACTCTGCCCAGAGGTCGGGTAGGTAGATAGCTAGTTTGTGCTACTATGCCTAAAATTGCAAGGCTGAATGATGAGAATGAGAGAAGTTTCCACTGTTTTCAGTGATGTCAGGACTCCATCTAAAATGACAAAACTAGACAGGCAACTAGGAGGTCAGTATAAAAAAGTTGAGATCAGTACCTCCAGTGTAGAATCATTAAGGTTGGAAAGAACCTCTAGATCATCTAGTCCAGCTGTAAACCCAACATTGTCATGGCCAATAAACCATGTTGTGATGTGCCATGTTTTTTGAACGCCTTCAGGGATGATGACTCCACCACGTCCCTGGGCAGCCTATTCCAATGCTTCACAACTCTTTCAGTAAAAAAATTTTTTTTTTAATATCCAATCTAAACTACGCCTGGTGCAACTTGAGCCCATTTCCTGTGTCTGGTTACTTGGGAGAAGAGACTGACCCTAACCTCACTACAACCTCCTTTCAGGTAGTTGTAGAGAGCAGTAAGGTCTCCCCTGAGCCTCCACTTCTCCAGACTGAGCAATCCCAGTTCCCTCAGCTGCTCCTCTTAAGACATGCTCTCCACACCCCTCACCAGCTTTGTTGCCCTTCTCTGGACCTGCTTGAGTACCTCAGTATGTGAAATACAGCAATATCTGGTGGGCTCAGTTCACATTAAAAGACGAAAGTTAGTTTTGTTTGAGGTTGAGGGCTCAGCTCTGGCTTTGTTGGTACACTACAGATGGAATTACTGCACGGGGGCAGGGAGGGTTTCTTTTGGTCACCTAAAGTGACGTACTTAGACTGTCCTGCTTCCCATGGTGAAGGAAGGAAGGCTTCACAGTGTGAGTACAAATATGTCTGAGTTCGATGCAGGGCTGTTTCGAACAGCGCTGCACTCGGGAATCCTGCCTGGTTTGCTCACTGTGATGTGTGGTAAACTCTGCAGCCATTTGTTACAGCAAATAAGCGGGATGGCCAGAAGTAACTTGCTGTGCATTTCTTTCCCACTTAAATGGCTTGTTGAGCTGATAATTAATAAGCAACAGGATATTAGGTTTATCATAACTTTATTGGGTGGATGGTAAATTACGCATCGCTGGAGGTAGTCGGAAAGTACGGTAAACCTGTTATCTGTCAAGGCTTTTCACATCTATGGGTGTTACAGCCATTGATGCATGGAATAGATCACTCCTTAAGAACTGTAATATGCATATCAATTATTATTGTGTGTAAATCCCACATGGGATTCTTAAATCATCCCTGTTTGCTTCAGGTAATCACCAAGTGCAATAGTTTTGTGTGGTCTTACAATCAAAAAAAAAAGAGAAAGTTGTGGATTGAATAGCAGAGTCCTGTGTGGTTTCTGTGTGTGTACCTTTGTTGAAACGCACTTAAACTGAAACAGTGGTTCAGGACTACACAAAGGTTAAAGTATTACCTAACGAATCCTTAAAAACTGCAAATTCCTAAAGTATCCTCAAATTTTTATCTACCAATTCTGCTCAAATACAGACAGTAGTATAGGGCATGCTTATATTTAGCAGGGCACTGCCTGACTTGCGATACATGTCCTGTGGGCTAGGTCCTACCACAAACAGCTGGATGCTGAAGAGGGCTGCTGAGCATAGTGCTGCTGTGGTACATATCCTCCAGGAAGGTGATGGGGAGCAGGTGCTGCTGACTCACGAGCCGATGAGAGTGCTGATGCTCATCATAAGCAGCTGGTTATGAGTAACGCTGCTGCACAGGAAGCTTTTGTGTGCCTGTGGCTGTCTTTCTTAGCAGTTACTGTTCTTAGTTTCTCTTTAAGGTCAGCTCTTCTATTAAGGTGATCAAAGTGTGTCTTCAAGACAGGAATGAGAAGAGCTTCAGGTGACAAGCACGTCGATGGTGCGTGTACCTGCGTGCTTGTGGCTTCCAGCACTGGGCCTGTATGTTTAATAATGGACTGTATCAGCAGTTCCCTAATGTCAATGGCATCCTGGGGTATATTAGAAGGGGAGTAGCAAGTAGGTCAAGAGAGGTCCTCCTGCCCCTCTACTCTGCCCTGGTGAGGCCACATCTGGAATATTGTGTCCAGTTCTGCGCCCCTCAGTTCAAGAAGGACAGGGAGCTGCTTGAGAGAGTCCAGCGTAGAGCCACAAAGATGGTGAAGGGAGTGGAGCATCTCCCTTATGAGGAAAGGCTGAAGGAGCTGGGTCTCTTTAGCTTGGAGAAGAGGAGGCTGAGGGGTGACCTCATTAATGTTTATAAATATGTCAAGGGGGAATGTCAGGAAGATGGAGCCAGGCTCTTTTCAGCGGCGTCCACTGACAAGACAGGGGGCAATGGGTGGAAGCTGGAACACAGGAGGTTCCATAAAAATATGAGGAAAAACTTTTTTACTGTGAGGGTGACCGAGCACTGGCACAGGCTGCCCAGGGAGGTTGTGGAATCTCCTTCTCTGGAGACATTCAAAACCCGCCTGGACGCGTTCCTGTGCGCTCTACTGTAGGTGGTCCTGCTCTGGCAGGGGGGTTGGACTAGATGATCTTTGAGGTCCCTTCCAACCTCTAACATTCTGTGATTCTGTGATTCTGTGCTGGTACCCACCTGTTCATCAGAGCTCAGTTCAGTGTGCACATAGGTGATTGCTTATACAATCGGTCACGCCGTGCAGTGAGGCAGCCTCACTTTCTGGAAGCAAAGTAAGGCTGGGAGTTAGGGCATTGCCTTTTTGCTCTGCTTTTGTCACTGCAACTGCAGTGGGAGCAAGTCCTCCTAAATCTTGTCCCCACTGAAAATGCTGTGTTAGAGTCTACAGGTCTGCAAGTATAAAATACATGTTAAAGCTGCAAGACACTGCCTATTGTAAAAATTCTTTTTATTATTATTATGCTTTTTTTTTTTCTTTTTGCTGCTACAGGCATGTAAAAGAACTTGAAAAAGTTTCAGTCCTGTGTAAGGAATCCTTGCTCCTGAGCTTCTGCTGGGAGATGGAGTGGAAATGGCATAGCTGGAACTGAAGGGTTTTTTCAATTTGTGCTTAACACACAGTGTTGTGAGCATCACTAAGTGGAGTTTGAATTCTCACATTTAAACAGTTAAGTTTTATGAAGAGGCACTTCTTGGTTCATCTTTAAAAGCTTGAGGACATTTCTTCATGATCGTTTGCTAATGCAAGGACAGTGCTAACAGGTTGCTTCTAAAAGCTTGTCACGTTTATTTATATCCTTGATGGAAGCAAGCACTGCAAAATTAGGCAGCAATGTAAGAGGAGTAAGGAACAGCTTTGAAAGAGCTGCTTGATCAATCAGATAGGACAGTTGCAACACTTCATCCTCTCTGCTTTGGCAAGCACTGATTGCTTGGCTTCTTGGAACCATCTTCACAGCAACAGCAAATGGTTTGTCCTGGATGCCGACAGCCGGATTTGTAGCAGTTATCTGCACTTTTTGGGATAGCGTAAGACTGGAGGTAACAGTCCTGAAATTTTCTCCTCCTGATAGGCAGTGGGCACTCTTTCAGTTCAAATGACCAAAATTCTTTGGTCAGCGTCCTGTGTTACATTTGTCCTAATCCAGCAAAGTCTTTCTTGGAAACCAGAGCAGGATGGGAAATAGTTTTCCATTCTCAGGGAGATACTGGGCATCCAGGAAATTTATTGTCATAATATAGGATAAAACTAGCCAAAAAACAGTTAGTTTTCCTAACCTGTCAGATAAGGTCCAGGGAGATATGTTTGCCTAAGGTTTAAATTTCATTTAGACTTGAAGTTTTTTAATTGAAAAATCAGATCTTAGCTTGCATTTCAAACCAAGATTTTTGAGACAGCGATTTATTTTTTTTCCTTCCTGTAGGAAATGGGAAAAGATTCTGCTTCATCAGTTGTTTTTTTTATAAGAAACCATACATGTTAGGCTTGTAGAAATTTGGCTTTTCTTGTCTAAAGTTGCCGAGTAAGTGTGACAGTATATTACGGGTCAGTAAAGTTCTCAGCGAGCTACTAGTATCTAAATACATTGTATTGAATCCAGGACATTTCAGCAGGTTCCTGCTGCAACATACTTGTGCGTGTTAAGCTTCAACATCTTTTCCTGTAAATTTAGCATCAGATTCTTCAAAGGGAGCGAACTTGGTTCAGAATTACAAAGAATTAGAAGTCCTTGATGGAGACAGTAGACTGCAAAAGCAGTGGGTCACTTGTAGTCCTCTTCCAGTGGCAGTACTTCAGCAGTCTTTGCCTCTATAACTATTGGTAATGAATTCAGTATTCTTTAGCTGATTGTATTCCATCTGTAGCAAAATGTACCAATTTCTAGTAGCTCTGAGGAAGACGCAAGATTACACCTTGGTTCAATTACAGGCATGTAGTGTAATATAAATATATCTGTCTATAATTGGTTTCTTACTATCTCATACTCTGCAATGCTGCATATGGCTGGTGAGTGTTTCCACGGTGTGCCTTCTGCTCTGACTCAAGTAAGCTGAATGATTGCTTACCTGCCTAAGGCATTTAGGGATCATCCGATGAGGAAGGATTTCAGCAGGTCTGAAGCTTGCTGCACTCTCTCTGTTTCTTAGATCTCATTATCCTCACTTTGCTAATTTTCTGGCAAACAGATATGTTCTTTTGTTGCTGTTTGCATACAAATATTTAATTAAAATAGGAAGTGGTAACTCTTTTCAGAAGCAGCTGTTTTCCCCACCTCCAAATGCAAAAAGTCAGTTTAACAACGGCTTCAAATTGCTCGAAAACAAGCCGTGACCTGGTCGGTAAGTCCATGCTGGTGACAGGTGCCTGTGCAGCAGACCAAGGAAAGACCACGGGCAGCGTGTGTCCGTCAGGGCATTTGGCAACACGGCTGGCTGCAGCCTGCCTCAGCATCAGGCAGCAGTAGCCAGAGCTGCGCCTGCTGGAGAGCAAAATGTTCAGGAAGGCATCGGGCTTTTAAAGAAACAAAAACTTGGAGATGCTGTGAAGCTGCCCAGGCTTCAGTCTCAAAGCGGAAGAGCTATGGTCACTTGCTTTGTGAGCGTTTCAGGGGGCAAAATCAGCCTGTGGCTCTGCTGCAGCCCTCAGCTGCCCTCCAGGCCCCTTTGATGAACCAGCACGCTCATCAGCACCGTGGTGCTAACTGTCATTAAGGTGCAATTTTCCTTTACCAGAAAGCAGCACACTAAAACTGTATGTAAAAACTATTTATTTTTTTTTTTTGATGCAGGAGAAACAGTTTTGGTGTGTTAAGGCGACAGTACTGCATTGACTGCTGCCTTTCTCATTAAGATGTCTCAGCAGAGGATGTCAAACAGTTTCCTTGACCTGTTCCTCCCACAAGCATCCAGGAAGGATATTCAGAAGTAGGACATTTAAAAAAACACCCAACATGGTGTATTTTTATGAGATCCATTTTCTCCGAGTTATAATCAAAACTTGGTGTATTTATACATGAAAAAAGATTAGTATAATTATCACAGAAAAGATTGAAAATATCCAGCTGCAGAGAGTAAAGCATTGGGGGAAAAAAAGCCTTCATCATTGTCTTCCTGGTTGGATCTTGATTTTTTTGATCATAACAAGTGTCCCAGTTAAAAGCAAGTGTTCCCTTGTAGGTGTATATATACTAATTCATTAACTTTCCAGCAGGTGAACAAGAGTCATAGATGAAGAATGAATTGCCAGCTTACTAATTAATCTGTTGGTTTAACCAGAATACAATATCCCAGACAATGACATAGAACACTCATAGTTCATTTTAGGACTGTCTGTTCCATGCTGTAGATTTAATAAAAAATAAAATGGAACTGAAAGGAAAAAGAAAACACAGAGACAGAGAAACCCACACTCACTTGGGACTAAGAGGCAAGTATATGGAAATCAGTTTCAACATTCCTGTTTGTCATTTTTATATGTCATTTGGAAGGAAAACTAATTAAAGTAATTGAAGCTATTTCTCTTGTTCTGGCATCCGTTAAAATCCTCTTGAATATGTAATGAATGTGGTTAATATAACAAAAAATCCAGGCTGAGGAGGAGAGGCTTCTTTTACCCTGTCTCCTGTCCTACCACTTCACCTTGCTGTTCCGTCTTTGACCATATTTTTTTCTTGATATATTAACTATTACACAAAATATTTCTCTTACAATTCTAACTTTAAAATGTAGTGTCTTGTCAAAGAAGGAAAAGCAAGACTGTTTCACTCTTCAGGATTGCTGAGCATGTTTTAAAATCAGCAAACGTGGTTAAATACTCTCTTATAACCTAGTGTTTATAGCTCTTCAGGTTTAAAAGAAAATCTCCACATGCAGGTGTATACACATGCATGCACACACATGAGTGAATTTGGTATTATGGCAAATGGGATGCACCATCTGATTTGGAGGTGGAAAAGCTGTTTGTCAGCCCAAGAGGTGGAACAGTGCAGGCACATGCTCAGCTGTTTTAAACTCAGCTGGTGGGAGCTTTCTCCTCTAATGAGGGAGCAGCTCATTTTTGTTCTTTCAGCTGTTATTTGTGAGGAGATTGCATTCCGGGTAATACTAATCAGTATTAATCAATACCAGACGTGCTTTTCCTTTAAGAACTGTAGACATCCCTAGTTTGTTCCCTACAAAAATGTCTGGTAGATGGTAATGAACTTTCGCACAAGCTCCTAGAGGAAATAAAAAAGAAAGAAAAGTTCTGTGATCTGGCGAACTACTTTTTTTTTTCTTTTAATCTGATGGAAATCCACAACACAGTTTTATCTGGAGAATGGTGCAGGAGGAAATGCAAGTGTATGTAGCATCACGAGTGTATTTTTTCCTGCTGTGCGTGCTAGTGCTGAAGGTCAGAGCATCAGCACCTCTCTCACTTCTGTTCCTGCCCTTTCTTCAGTAGTTCATTTCTAATGGAGTTAATGAAATTCTCAGTTAAAAGAGATGAACTAAAGTAATAAAAAGCTTAACATTGCAAGTGGATAATAACTAGTAATCAGTACATTATATTCCTCCTCATATAGGACAGAAATGAGTTGCATGCCTGTTTTCCAATAGTAGATTTTTTTTAAAAAATCAACTTTACAACCAGTAGCCCATTGTTTCGATTCCTGAAAAAAAGAGAAAAAAATAAAATACTGATTGTCTGTATATGCTGCCATTCATAAAAAATATCCGCTCAGTAAGTGCTCTACTGTTATGTGTGGCTGTAAAGTGTCTGTGAAAATTAACCATCAGGACAATACTGCCTCCAGGAAGTATTTTATTAAAAGTGCCTTAAAAGAATGAGAACAGCTAGGATAATTTATCCTTTTATAATCCTTTCAAATCCACATAATTTCTGTTCATTAAGGCAATTTAACTATCAGTATTCTGTGGAGTTTGACATTCCAGTCACACAATTGATTAGTTGCAGTAATATTTATCAGTTGCCTCCATTTATTATAAACAGAATTCTCCAGATTTGCTTCAGACCTTTCTGATGTGGGAACTTGGGCTTTTGGAGATGAAATGCTGAGATTCAGGTTTCTAGCTGAACTTCCCTCACATACTAGTTTTGTGCATTTCATGCAGAGACTACATTAAATTATGTGAATTTAGTCAAACATAGGCAATAAGCCGGTTTGAGTAAAAATATGTTGAAGCGATGTTCTTAAAAGTTCTGCATTTCAATTCTTGGGCTGTCATAGGCTGGACTTGGTGATCTCAGAGGTCTTTTCCAGCCTCAGCAATTCTGTGATTCTGGAAATGGAATGCTTCAGTAAAGGAATTAAGAAATGTCACCTATCATCTCTCAGAAGATATATAAACAGGTTGTATTTTGTTATAACTCTTCTCTGAAACAAAACTTTGAAATGATTTTATGAAAATGCTTCAGCTGTTTTATAAGAAAATTTGAGTAATCGTACAAAAGTCAAAAGTTTTATATCATCTAATACTATTGTTAGGAGCATTTAGGTAAATGTTGTGAAGTTTGAACTATTTATATTTTAACCATCTTCTAATCCCTTCTGTTACATTTTTATTTATATAATTCTAATGTTATTGTCTCCTCATGCAAGTGGTCTGTACAGTGAAAGGAGGGTTTGCTTATTTTCAGGATTTTAAGATCATCTTTCTTACCTGCTAAACCCATCTTGTAATTCTAATGTAGTAAATAAGTGGAGACCAGATGTTAAAATGTTTTGATTTTTAGTGTTTAGCATCTTGTAGTGTGATAGGAGTAGGATAGATGCTTTTTACTGCTGGAAAGAGGATATGAGGTTTTTTATTTTTCATAGCTTCAAAGTTAAAACAATGTTTGGGCATTGCTCAAGAACTGAATATGGAAAGATTACTACACCCATGCAAGTCGTAAGACAGACTGTGCAAAGCGAACAAAGATTTTACGTAATGTCAATACTCAGAGCTTCGTTACTCTTTCTTGAAATGAGAAATGAAAAAGATGTGTAAAAAATTTACAAAATTATTGATGTAAGTGCTGTCATAGAATTGTATCAGCTGGAAGAGATGTAGAAGATCATCGAGTCCAGCCTTTGTCCCAGCCCTATCAACCTACTAAATAATTCCCCCAACACAACATCCACCTGTCTCTTAAACACCTCCAGGGATGGTGACTCAACCACCTCCCTGGACAGCCTGTTCCAATGGCTGACAACCCTTTCAGTATAGAAATTCATCCTAATATACAACCTGAACCTCCCCTGGCCCAATTTAAGTCCATTTCCCCTTGTCCTATCACTCTCCATGAGGGAGAACAGATCAACCCCGGCCTCTCTACAACCTCCCTTCAGGTAGTTGTAGAGAGCAATGAGGTCTGCCCTCAGTCTGCTCTTCTCTAGGCTGAACAGCCCCAGATCCCTCACCCTTTCCTCATAAGACTTAATGTTCTAAGCCCTTTACCAGCTTGGCAGCTGCCTCTGTACCCTCTGCAGCACCTCAATGTCCCTCTTGTAGTGAGGGGCCCAAAACTGGATGCAGTACTCAAGGTGTGGCGTCACCAAAGCCGAGTACAGGGGACAAGTACGGGGCTTTTCAGAATATGGGAGGAAGGAGAGGCAATTCATATTTTTATTTATGATTCTTCTGCTTGGCAGAAGGAAGTTTCAGCAGTATGGCTTAATTCCGTGAAAATTCATCTAGATTTTTTAAACTGTAAATATGAATACTGTTAGAGTGGGAAATCGACTTACTGTTTTCAAATATGCTCCAGGAGGATATCAAAATCTGCTGTTCAGTACTCACAAGCTGCACTGATCTTCCTCTCAGATTTCAGCTGCACAGCTTTCTGCCTGATGCTGTTGTTCATACTGATTGCCCAAACAAAACCTTCCAATACTGTGATACGATCGAATCACCATTCCTTGGTATAAGTAAAGTGGTTTCATTGCATTACTTTTTTAATGACATTTAGCAGAAGATGGAGTGTGTCCTGTTATGAATGGGCTGAACTGAAGAGTGGGAAACAGTAGCAGTAGTTCAGTGGTCTTGAAGGTCGTTTCCAACCTAGGTGATTCTGTGAATTTTTACACCATTTACAGTTTGTGGCAGAACCAGTTTGATAGAGAAGTGTCTTGGTACAACATGGACAGCACTGAGGTCCCATTTTTTTTTAAAAAAGGAGGGATGGATATCCTCCTAAAGGCTGAGTTTTTAAATGGGTTTAGTGCTGTTCTTCATTGCCGCAGTTGTAGTGAATTTGGCCCACTGGCTGTACAGGGTGCAGAAAGTCATAGGAAATGCTACATCTTGGCAGCACAGGGCTGCCGTAACCTTGATTTATTTGACTGGGCAAAGACGGGGAGGTGCTGGGACAGAGCAGCCTTGGCAAGCAGGAGAAGACCTCATCAGGGGAGTGGACAGAGGTAGGCAGAGGTGCCTCTAAGGCACGTACGAGCAATGGGTGGTAACAGGGCTCTGCTTGAGATTCAGAGAAAGATCTCTTTGAAACAAGAATATTTCTAGAGTACTGTTAGGTCATTGAGTCGTTAAGTTTTCATGGGTTTTAACAAGAGGAGAAAAACAAAGGGAGAGTAGTAAATCTACTTCAGTCCGAAGTGAATTAATTAAAATCAGAGTGTTTCTACATCCTTGCTTGATTTTATGCTTAAAGTGTTTGAGGAAGAAACTTGAGGAAATATATTTCAATCTTCATTTTTTGTTGCATTTGTTGTTCTCCTAAAAAAAAAAAAAAAGGAAGAAGAAAAAAAAAAAAAGAGAGATTTCTGATGGTCAGTGCAAAAAATCACAGTTTTCTTCCCAGACAAATAATAATGCAGTGACAGTAGGAGAAATGGTGTTTAGCAGGATTTTCAATAGCATGAAAGAACTTGTCAGTACCTTTGGATATCTAAGAGCTTCAGAAAATCTGGTCGATACCAAGTCCCTTAGCAGTGAGCTCTTACACTCGTTGCCAGTTTTCATTTGTAAATGTGAAGAGGAAGGTAAAGAATACTGGGTTTAGATTCACATTTTATTTTTAAATTTTAGCTACTTTAAAGAAAATCTTGTATATCTCCTCTAAGAAAATAGAAACTGAAAATCAGTCAGGACAAACCTTCCTCATTCTCGTGCTCAAAATAAAAAAATACTTGCATTTGTGGTAGAAAAGTACTTAGGGCAGGAGTTCACTTGGATATTTCTGTCACAGTATTACTTGCTGCATTATTTATAGAAATTGAATTGACGTCCGCAGCTACAGCTCTTGTTTATTCTATTTCTACATTCATATAAAATCATCAACTTTTAACTTCTTAAACTTCACAGCACGATTCGGTAAAGCAGTATTTCTTATGTAAATTATTTGAATAGATTACAGAAAATACAGATATTCAAGAAAGTCATTGTTGGTTCTTATTTAATTTTAAACAAGTTTGTTTAAAAAGCAAAATGCATTAAAAGTTACGTGCTCAAATTCATTTGAAATAAATTCCTTAATCTCCACCCAACTGTGGATACAAATATTAAAAATAACTATGAGTGTTGGACTGTATCTTTCCTCTTGCCAGCTGTGCCCCAGCTCCCCAGTCTAGCCCTGCCCTGTGCCGCACCATTTACACCAGCATATGTCTCCAGTTCTAAGCCTGAACTGCTCCTCCTTTGTGTCTACTCTTAAATCTCTGTGCTCTACTTAATTCTTCTGCTGCATCCCACCTTGTGCCTGCACCTCTTCGCCCCCTCTCCAAGATCCCTCGCATCTACCAGGGAAGCAGTTTTCATTCAGTAAGAGTCTCTGGCTGTTTTCTGCCAAAGGATGTATGTACAATACATGTTCGCTGTCTGTTTGGATGCTCTGTCTTAGCCTATTGCTGAGTTTTACACACAGCGATTGCTCAATTAGTTACAGAATCTGAAAGGTTTTTTACAGGAAAATCTGAGAGAGTAGGAGTAAGCCCTCGGGGAAGCTGGTGGAAGTCTTCTGACATGGTGTATTTAAACTTGAATTACTGACACGGTCATCCTGACAGAGGAGCATTTTATATTCCCCCGGTCTTTTACTGCAGCGTATGTGGGGTCTGTAAAGCTCTTTGATGTTGAAGCTGTATTTCAGTGCCAGAAGTTATTGTTTTAAAACTTTCAGGTTAAGAGTTCTCATGGACATTGGGAGGCTGGTTTTTGTTAAGCTTTCCATCTTCTTCACACATGGTCTCCTGCTGCGTGGAATTGGCTTAAAATTATAAAACGCAGAATTAAGTATTAGAGAGGGTTTTGGAAAGGTGACTATCAGCCCTGAGTGGCTGATCAACAGTCTGGACTTAGGACATAAAATCACATGGTGGAAAAATCCTCCCAATGTAGAATGGGAGGCATGCTGTGCATTAGGCTGCAGCGTCCATCCAAGGTGGGAGCTGAACTAATACATACTTGAATTCAAAAAACTAGCAGAAATTACCTCTTTTTCTTTGGAATAGAAAATACAGTTTCCATTTTGACTGCTATGTTATTATTGCAGTGTTAAGTCTTGGGAAACAATCTTGGGTAGAGGTTGTTTTATATGCTCTTGTGGTATTTCCTGAAAAGCCCTTCTTCCTTTGCTAAGAGCCATCTTTATGCTCTTTCTGGGTTCCTGAGGCTGTTACTTTGTGTTGTGTATTTCTGTATTCAGCAAAACATCAAAATTCTGGAGGTCCTCATTCAGGAGAGCCTGACGGCGATTGCTTCTGCGACCTCCAGAGATCTTCTAAAGTCGTAAGAAGATTAGAAAGATCAGGAGAAAAATAGGTCTTAATGGAAATTCCGGGAGCATGTTGGAGAAGTGAATCTGTGGTGCTCTTTTGTTTTCAGCTGAGTTGTGTGTTTAGTGTACTCAATGAAGGGAAAGCTGAGTTCACGATAGTGTGTGTGTGTGTGGTTGTTTTTAGAAGACCGGCCAATCTTCTCCACTGCTATTTCCTAATCAGTGGCTGATATAATCTATAAAGAATATTGCAAGGAGATTGCAAATTTTGTTTCTTGGAGAATTATTTTTGGGGTTTTTTTTCCAAACTGAAAGTACCTTAAATGCCTGAAACATGCTTACTAAGGCAAAACCCCACACACGGGTGAGTTGATGCCTAAACAGCCAGCAAAGTCAAGGAATCAGGTGTCCTTCTAACATGTCTCACTGGCTCGGTGAGTTCCACTTAGGCATCCTGAGACAGCCTTCCTTTTTGTCATATAAAAAAAATTATCAGACCTTTTAGAAACTTTGTGCCTTTCAAATCTACACCAGTGGGATGAGCTGGAAGATAACTATAAGCAGTTTTCTCACCCGCAAAAAACAGGTACTGAATAAGAATTGAGAGGCAGAATGACTTTGAAAGGCTATGTGTAAGTACCTGCATAAATATTTCTATACATTTGCACCCTGAGCACTTACTCATGGTAAAATAAGACTGCGTACTTACGCAGTTTTTTCCTAACAGTGAAATTAGAAGACTGAAGACTAATATTAGCATTTCTGTATTATATTAGTCCTGAAAGAAATTGAATTGATGTATTACAAATAGGATTAGGAGCACGTCAGATTTCTCACTTTTTTGGTGGGTTTTTAATTATTTTTTTATTTCTGCTTTTCCTCAGGCCAACTCCTAGAAGAAAACACATTTCAGGCGTCTCAGGGTGTGGGGCTGAAGTACATACAGCCAGGTTGGCAGTTTTCTTTGAAAGGCTAGAGGCAAGACTTGGCATTTAGTCACAGATGGGGAGAAGGGAAATATGGGGAGGACTTAGGTTTGTGCCTCAGAGGTGAGGAACAACTGCCTCTGTCAGGATTTGTCCTTTTGTCCTATGAAAATAGACCAGTCAGTTGCTTCTTATTCAGAAATCCGTGTTCATGTTAATGAGGGCAGCTGTGCTTTTTTGATATGTAGATGTTATTTAAGTTGTTTATGGAGTCTGATATGAAACTGTGTCAGGACGGAGCCTTAACGTTCGTATATGTTGTGGCTTTTTTGCATCTTCCTGTCTTGTTTGTTAGTGCTTAGTGGTTGCATGCTCTCGTCTAGGCAGAGATGCAGCCAGGAGCAGGCACCACTGGGCTTCCCCAAAATCTGAACAGGACTATAAAGGAAACGTGAGAAGAAACCTTTGCCAGGTGCCTGGGAGGCACATATTACTTGCCTGTTCACATCCTGTGTGAAACGACCAACTTTGCTGATGATACTGAGTGCTAATGGTAAAAAAATACATGAGGTAGGCACAAATATGTACAGAAGGATCTTACAAGGCTTCAGTGGCATAGCAATAAAATGGCAAATGAAATTCAGCTCACTTTTAGGTTAACTGCATTTCTCTTACACATTAACTATACGTTGACGGAGGAAAGGGAGGGAACAAAATGCAATCTTCCTATCGCTGAGCTGACTGTTAACCATCCAGGAGACAGCCTGGCATTCTCTCAATGACAGTTCAATGAAAATATCAGTGCAGCAGCAGAAAAAAAACCAAATAGGAACATTGTCCATTCTTGGGAATGCTGTTTTCCCACAGCACAAGGCTATGCTATGGCCACATCTTGACAGATGCAAACTTTTCTATGACTTGATTTGGAAGTAGATGCAAAAAAGATATGGACATGCTGGAACGTGTCTAGAGAAGGGCCGCGAGGATGATCAGAGGGCTGGAGCACCTCTCCTATGAAGACAGACAGGGACTTGGGGCTGTTCAGTCTGGAGAAAAGAAGGCTCCGAGAAGACCTTATTGTGGCCTTCCAGTATCTCAAGGGGGCCTACAAGAAAGCTGGTGAGGGGCTTTTTAGGATGTCAGGTAGTGATAGAACTGCTGGTAATGGGTTAAAACTAGGGATGGATCGATTCAGATTGGACGTTAGGAAGAAGTTCTTCACCATGAGGGTGGTGAGACACTGGCACAGGTTGGTGGAAGCCTTATCCCTGGAAGTCTTTAAGGCCAGGCTGGACGGGGCTCTGGAAAACCTGGTCTAGTGGGGCATGTCTGTTCCCATGGCAGGGGGATTGGAATTAGATGATCTTTAAGGTCCCTTCCAACCCTGACAGTTCTATGATTCTATGCAAAAGACTCCAAACATAGCACTGGCTTGGAGACTCCCTTAGTTCTAGGTTGGTTTTCTGTGGCGCTTGAGCCTACCATAGGCAAGTTCATAAATGCATCACATATAAGTACTTACCAGCTGAAAGCAGAAGGCTCAGGCATATATGGATTTATTGCATAGCTCTGAGTCAGCATAGCAGACTTTTGTCTGCACAATATGGAAAATAGTGTTTGCCCTTCTGCTCTGATGTTGTGCTGTTTTGCACCAATCTTTTTCATTGATTTCAGCATGACAACTTTACTGTATGGTCCTGCTTTTCAGACAGTTGTTCCTCTTGTAGTATCTACTCCGTGGACAGTTGCACCTGCATTTGTTCCTATCCCTGCCACAATTTCTTCCTTTTACAATTTATTACTTTATGTGGATTTCCCTGTTCTGCTTTACCCTCACATGTTTATTAGTCCTGGATCGGACTTGTTTTACACACCACAGTATTCATGTGGCACAGGCAACCGCTAAACCCACTGGTATTTATATTTAGGCCATAGCTGAGCTTTGCAGTCCCTGCAGCCTTCCCCCTGTATGAGCAAGCATGGAGCAGAGTTTGACAGCTTTTGTAGAAGAACAGTGGTGATGATGAAAGGGTGGGACGGTTTCCACGCACAGAATGATCACACAGTTAAATAGGTTGGTAGCTGTAAGGTAACCAAATGCTGCTGTGATAGATGGAGGAATTACAGAAAAAATTTGTTCAAGTGAACTGTACTGATTCAGAGCAGACACAAGTGTCACGTTCTGTTTTCTAGATGCTTTTCATGAAAGTGAGATCTAACACTTTACAGAAGTCTGGTAGTTTGTTTGTAAATAGTTTCATTCTACAGAATTATTTTGATCTGTTTATGCTAAATTGTGTATTCTTTTTTTTTTTACTGAAGTAGATAAAAAGTTGTGTTTATTTTCCTGTCCCCTACTCCAAGTATTTTACTAGAGAGATACATAATTTTAATACTGGAGTGCCTTTATTATTAAAATATTAATTATACTCCATTTCTCAGATGAGAAGGTGTGGGGAATAATTTGGAGGGTGAGGATGAGGTTGTGAGAAAAGGTCCTATCACGTATTCATAAATGTGAAGTTCCCCAATAACTGTCACAAGCAAATGGTGTGTTTCCTAAATGAGGTACACATCAATATTTCAGCTGCTTTCAAGCCAAGTCCCCCAAGTTATTGAGTGCTTTTAAATTCTGCCTGAGTTGCTAGGAGCGATCGTCACCATATAACAAAGAACATCGCGCCCGAGCAACCCAGTCCTGTTTCCTTTAAAATTGAGGGCAAAACCCCCACCATTTTGTCAGTGATGGATTTAAATGCCTGGATCTTCTTTTAATCAAGTAAATCCTGTTTCTCCAAAGATGACAATATTTAAATCTGAGCCTTAATATGTCATATGAAAATTTTAGTAGGAGCTTATCCCAGATACATTAAACCTTGAATTTACTGCGCTTAGTCTTGTTTCTTTCACATACACTTTGATAGCCTTAGAAAACACCATCAAGGTGTTGCCCCTAAAAAATCTTCTCCCAGCGGTGACGCCGTCTCACAAAAAGCTAAATTGGGGTAAGCTGCGTGCTCAATTTTACACAGCCTGCGTTCAATACACTTGCTGCTCTGTACTGGGCTGAAGATATATTGCCTGACTCAAAAAAATGAGTCCAAGTTTTGTCACGTCAATTCTCTGCAGGAAGCTGCTGTTTTCAGCTATTGAGCTGCTTCAACTTGTGTAGTGGATTCGTGCCTTTTTATCACGTAAACAGTTCAATGCATATTGTCTTTTATTCCATGTCATGCTGCAAAACAAAAAATCTCAAGGAACCAAAAGCTATTTTGTACTTGTCAGCAGCATATAATGAACTGTGCTTCCTGGGGGAAAATTACTAACGGCTCCCTCTTGGTGTAAGGGACCAGAGGCTAGCTCTGGTTAGAGTGAGAGCCATGGTAATTAAGCTCTGGTCCACTGCATTTAGGAAAGGTTAGCCCAGAGGGATGCGGAATAACTTCAAGTTGCCAGATTTCTCAAGGACTAACGACTTACTGAAGAATGTCTGAAGTTGGTCTGGGATTTCTTTGGAGCACCACTTTCAAAGCGGGCAAGAAACACGAAGGAATTTCTGTCTAGCCTGATGCTTGGTTCTGAATTCTCAATTCATACGCTTGGGGCCCTACCTGTGCAGAGGGCACCTCTGCAAGTACAGGAACACCCACAGGCTGTACTGGCAGGACATCTCACATAAATCCATGCTTTGTACCAGTTCAGTAAAACTCTTCCCTGGGTTGAAACAGCATACCAGTGGTAGGAATACTCTTTTAACTCCTAGCAGCAAAATTATGTAGAACAGAGACTGGAACTTATTATACTGTTAGCTAATGTGTGCAGCTTAGTTGTAAGAGACGGCTTTGCTAGGGCATTTGATATCATCTTGCTGTTTCATGCTGGACAGTAAAATCCCAGACCTTATCACAGCAGCCAAGGTTAAAGACCTTTCCCAGTAGCAGCGAAATCATTTTGTTGTTTCTAAGGCATCCTTTCCAACGAGCCTGGGGTTGACTGATGGTGATTGCTGTGTGAGCTAACCTGTTTGATAGGATGCACATTTTACATCATTATGCTGTTTATTTAAAAAAAAAAAAATAAATTAAATGGCATCTGTCTTTATTGCAGCAGAACTTGCATTGCACAGGCAACATGTTGGACAAAATTGCTCAAAAATGTCCCAGAACACCTATTCTTGTAAACTTGCATTGTTTCTAATTGCCACTCCTGAAGAGAGGGAGCGTGGTTTCTCCTCCTAATGTCATCTGAATCTGCTTTGCCTAACTTTAAGGTTGCATTAAAATATAGCAATAGATGGATGTTTCTTTTTGTTGTCGTGTTGTATTTTTTGACCTAAACACTTGAAGAATTTTGTCAGTACAGTTGCTTTGCAAGTAACGAAGGAAGACCCAGATGTCACATCCTAAAATGCCGAGTCTTCAGCTTGATTGTGAAAAGATAAAGATTCGTTTGGGGGGGTTTTGTCCTGCTTACACTTTGCAGTTTCTGTATCTTCACACGTATCTGTGGTGTTACATGAAATATCTATGACTTCATTTCTCTGCAGGCACAGTAGTATATCAAACAACTCTAGAGGTCTTCTTACAGTAACCTTCCCGTACTTTTGTTACAATAGTAAGTGCTGACCCATCAGTTCCCCTGAAACTGAGGCCGCGGCAGGGCTGTGCTTAGCCAAGGACACGCACTTCATGAGCACTTTAGTCACTGAAGTTAATTACACCAAGACCCTGTATTACATGTAGTACTTGCCAAATTTGCACTGGTTTTGAAAGATGACACAAATTACTTCCATGACAATTTAGAGGGGATTCAAAATTAATGTATAGTCTGAATAGATCTCCATTAATCAAAGACAGTGGTTATTTTCTTAGAAAATGTTAACATTTACTTCAACACTTTTTTTTTTTTTTAGTATTTCTATCATTGTATGAGTTCGGCAGGAGTAATTTCATTAATAATTCAATTCAGCTTTGTGTACTGCTGCCTTCATTAAAGTTGGCTACTAACAGCACTTGTATTTAATGTTCTGTTAAGCTTGATTGAGATACAAGATTAAGTCCACTCATATCTCCAAGAGGGAAAACAATAAATTTTTCCTGCATTAGCAATATTAAAGCTATAATTAAGCAGCTGCTCAGCCTGGACCATACCTACGACTCTTCACTGTACACTAACTTAAGCCTTGAGTCTGAAATGAAATGGGCATAATGAGCCCATAATTTTACCAGGTAAAGGTCAAACTAGTTAGTAATGACCACAATTTACAAAATTATTATTTTTAGGGGTGCCTTTTGCCAAATGACCGTTGGTCCATTCTGCATGTACGGGACGTGTGTGTGCACCAAAGGTACAAGGCAATCTGAGCTGGCTAATGTGTCTGCTGAGGCACGCTTGTGAGCAGTGGGGGAAGTTTATGTTGAAATACAAGCCTTGTTTGCTTTTACTTGTAAGACTAAGAATGACCACCTGAGATCAAGAGAGGTGATTCTAGCCCTTTGCTCTGGTGACACCTCACCCGGAATACTACGTCCAACTGTGGAGCACTCAACAGAAGGCAGCTGTGGACCTGTGGAACAGGTTCAGAGGAGGGCCACAAAAATAATCAAAGGGCTGGAGCACCTCTCCTATGAGGACAGGCTGAGAGAGTTGGGGTTGTTCAGCCTGGAGAAGAGAAGGCTCCAGGGAGACCTTAGAGTGGCCTTCCAGTACTTGAAGGAGGCTACAGGAAAGCTGGGGAGGGACTGTCGCAAGGGTGTGTAGCAGCAGGACAAGGGGCAATGCTTTTAAACTAGAGCAGGGTAGATTTAGATTAGATGTTAGAAGAAAGTTCTTTACAATGAGGGTGGTGAAACACTGGCATAGGTTGCTCAGGGAAATGGTGGACCCCCATCCCTGGAGACATTCAAGGTCGGGCTGGATGGGGCTCAGAGCAACCTGGGCTAGTTAAAGGTGTCCCTACTCACTGCAGGGAGGTTGGAGTAGATGACCTTTAAAGGTGCCTTCCAGCCCAACCCATTCTATGATTCTATGAAAATATATTGTTATTGAATATTTTTTCTGTCTCCTTTTTTTTAAAAAAAAAGTATTAACGAGAGAGCACGAATGTTTTGCTGTCTCATAACATACTTGATGGAGACGATTTGTTGTCTGTTGTAGCGTATAGTGACCGTTCTTTGTCCATTTTCTAACTGGACTGTTAGATCAGTGTTGATGAGTTGAGGAAGGCTCTTACAGCTTCCTTTTTAGTGAAGAGTTAATTTTTTCAAATCTGTGAATTTAACTCTTGTTTCCCATCTTTTCTCTTTCACTGTTTCCCGCTGGTTCTCAGTCTAACTCTGACATTTTTTCCTTCGTGCTGGAGATACACTTGACCACTTTAACCCTTTGATGTTTATTTTTCTCTGTCTACAGTCATGCCAATGCATAAGTCACCCTTCTGCTTGTGTCCTTCTCTGTGTTTTTATTTATTGTGTTTTGAGGCCTCCAGTACGAAACCAAAATGGAGATGTGCCACAGCCTCTCAAGTATTCCACTCAACAATTATAATGTCTGTTGCAGTTTGGGTTAGGATTTAAAACAAATTAAGCTACATCACTCCCCAAAGAATAAAATTAAAAAATTATTATTCTAAAGCCATAGAAGATACAGGGGCTTCAGCAAAAGGGAAGGTAGAGATGTTAGTAAATTGGTAATGACCTTGGTCCATCTGCCAGGGTGATTTTCCTGCCTTCATAATTAAAATGTATTCAAATGCAATTTAAAGGTCACCAAGGATGCAAGTAAAAGACTTAAGCAGAGTTTCTGATCAAAACATTTAAGTATTGTGTTTGACTTTTATGAATTGCTGAAGGATTCTGCCAAATGGTAAATTTCTTATATTTAATCAGGGTTCTTTCTTACAACAAACTTTGACTGCAGCTGAGCTCTTCACTTCAGTCCAGAACACACTGAAACACTGAAGGACAGAGGAAGGTCTTTCATCCATAGTTATCTTGTAGTTCTGCAGTAAAGTGAAAGCTGAGATAAATCCCAATACAAAAGAATTCTTCAAAGGGGAAACAGAGGCTCATCTCAGCAGTCTTGGACCATATGATAAATACAGTGTGAGCAGACATGAAGGATGCTAACACTTGCATCAGAAAATTTGATCTGAAAGGCAGAGCTTTCAAAATCTGTGCTGGGTGTGCCAGTATCCATTCAAAAGATTTTTTGAAAGAAAGGAATATGGTGGCTGGACAACCAGATTATACATTTAAGATTTCCAAACAGAGTAAAGAAACAATAAAATAAATGGATACTTTTGTCTCTATATGTCCATTTTTCTGTGCAAAAATCAGCTGCATTCAGTGACCACACATAAATTTTTGAGAAGCTCTTCCATTTCATCCAGAGTATGTAGTTCTGCATGAGGCATTGAGTTGTGGTAATAATTCACGTAAAACCAGTAGAAGATCCAACTGAAAATGAAGGGGAAGGGAAAAAGATGAACTCTCTATCCTCCCCATTTGGTATCTGAATTATTTCCAAAGAAATTGGCATTAATTTTCCTGTCAAGATCAGAAGTAATACTGCTTTCAGAAGAAATACAGCCTATTTCAGCAGGGTAAACAGATTCCCCATCTCCTTCCCCTCCAAAAATGTCAATCTTTTGCATTATCTCTGGCTAATCAGTGTAAATGATAACACCTTGGTGTTTTCATTCGACAATATGCTTTCACCAATATACCAAGGGTTGCCAACCTCTGTGTTTGGCAATCCTAACTAAAATGAAGCTGCTCCCTGTCCAGTTAGCCCCGTTCACATCTTTACTGCATCCCCTACAGAATCACGGCTACCTTTCTTAATAGCTTGTTTTTTTCTATGGCTAGCTTTCCTTCTGCCATCTTACCACACCCATCTAAGTGGATCAGATCTGATAAGATACTTTGTTCACCTCAGGTTTTAAAATACACCTTTTTCACATTTCTTACGTCATGGTAAAATTGTTAGCTGTGTAGCCTAATTACCACCAAGTCATTTATTGACCATAACAGAGTGATGAGGAGAGAAACAGGACCTTTAATCCATCACCTGTAGAGTTCTTCTGCAGGCGGATTACTTCTTCAGCTTGGTATTTTGGTTTAAAAATTAGGATCTGAGAAACTGTTGCTTTGACGTGTAGTAATTGTAAACAAAGATGTTTGATCATGGTCTGGGCCTGCCTGCGATGCAGCATTCATTAATTAACCCTAAATTATATTTAATAGGGCTAATCTGTGTGGCCACACCACATGAGCATGAATTGTGATCTTTGAAACAAAACAAATCAGATCCAGCTCTGTTACAACCGATCCTCTGAGCTGATGTGATGGTGCCCAGATTAATTAATTATTCTTGTTGTGCGGCTGATCCTGTAACGAAGGCAGCATGCACCACGCATGCTGCGGAGAGGTTTGCAAAGATGATTGTTTAGCAGAGACTGTACGTATGGAAATTTGTTCTCATTTCTTTCTTTGTGCTATCCCATTTACAAATGGAAATGACTGCATCATAGCCAGTTCTCATTATATTTCTCTCCCACGAGACGTGAAACTAGCACAAGGAGAAATCCCACCATAGGTTGAGGCTGAAGCCCAGTCTCTGCCATGGAGGCTGCTCCACCACGAAGGGGCAGTAGGGAGGCCAACACACCTCAGCAAGGGGCAGAGACAGTCCACCGGTGTCAACCAGGGCTGGTCAAGGCAGTTTTGGCGAGGCAGGGCCAAAGTAGAGCTGGGAAGTCAGTAGAGCTGGCTTCAACTCATCTGTTTCTGCTTTACATCAACAGCAAGCACAGTCGAGGCTGTGAGTCACTGAAGTGTCACTTCGTTGCACGCCTGGGCAAGGAGACAAGAAACTAGCTGAATGCTGTGGAGCTGATGTATATAAACGGGTCACTTGTTTCCTCCAGAGATGGGTGTGGGTCTGTTGGTTTTGAGCAAGACGTGTGTATGAGTGCTATCAGCAGTCTCGTTAAAGGTTTATAGCACTGCTTTTATTTACACCGAATAGCAGAGCACAGGTAGGACAGAGGGTATAACAGCCCGGCATCAGAGCATGCCCCTGGCTAATTTTTGGGGACCAGGGAACCACATGGAAAGATTATATTTCATTGTATTAAGCTGCCCTTTTTTAACGAAGGCAATTTAAATATAGGCACTACCTTTTTGGCAAGGCACAGTAATACCATTTTACTTGGTTATAGTTTGAGGTAATGTAAAAGAGGTGGTGGCTGTGAGGATTCTTTTTCTTCTAGAAAAGGGCACAGACTGCTAAAGATATTTTAAAAGTGATGGGTTTTTAGAAAATATTTTTGCAGTCACAGGCATGTTCCTGTATATTCTTTGCCTCACCAGTGCAGACATCTTACCTGAAAGGAACATTGTGAGTGATCCTGTTCAGCAGCTGTTCAGGAAGTTTCTTAAAACAGGAAAGCAAGGAGAGCAGCTAGGCTATTATAACAGCATTTAAATCTTCCCATGGGCATTTCTCTGAGACAGCTACAAAGCAAAGAACTGTTGTTACCCTCAGCGTACAGATGAAGGAGCAAGGACTGACAGAATCGGTTTGATCTCCGTTACCACACTGGCAGGTAACTTAGATTTTTGTTGATCAAAAAGTCCTCCCTCTACTGGGTAGTGCCGGCAGATTTTGCACATTGATGAAGCTGCCTGGGTATTTCTAAGCCATGTTTTCTGACGTGGGCGATAAGGTTTTGCCAGCTTTTGCTTCAGATAAGCTCCACGCTTACATGGCTCACACAGGTAGACCTGTGCCTTCAGGTGCTCTCTGGGCTCTGTGTTGCAGAGAGTGCACTTTCAGTTCACACAGAAAGCAGGGAATAAGGTATTCCCTCACCAAACTCAGTAGATACACTCTTGAAATCCAGAATGTGTTCTCTGAGATTATACAAGCAAATTGTCTAACCTCAAAGTTAATTAAATATTGGTATCTGTCAAGTATTTTTAAGTTAGTTTTTTTCTTTGTTTCAAATGGTCTTGATGGTGGACTAACACAGACTCTTTTTTTTTCCCCCAACAATTAAATTGAATTTGATCTTACCCACAAACTATCTGTAATTAACTATTTTACTGATAATTTTTTGATGTAGTGGCTATGATTATGTGGACTGCAGCAGGGTCAGGTCAGCTTGCTCAGGTGAAAAGTGAAACAATTGTTTTATTAAAAACTGGTCAACCCTGGTCAACCCTGTATGGCCCTTTTCCTCCAGATAACTTGCGTGCAACAGTTACATTTCATGTGATACCATAGAATCACAGACTGGTTTGGGTTGGAAGGGATCCTAAAGGTCATCTATTTCCAACTCCCCTGATGTGGGCAGGGACACGGTAGGCCAGGTTGCTGAAAGCCTCATCCAGCCTGGCCTTGAACACTTTCAGGGATGAGGCATCCACAGCTTCACTGGGATGCCACCGGTGTGATGGAGATTGTCAGCGCTTTCTGTCGGCTCATCCCCACCTTTGGGCACCACTGTCCTTCTGGGGCTCCCTGCCTTAACTCCGCGTCAGCCTTCTTCTTTGCCCTTTGGCGACACTGTGAAAACAAGACACAAGCGGAAGGGGAGTAACTTCATTCAACCCGAGACCAGCAGCATTAAAAATGCCTTAGTCCTGTATCAGTTGCTACAGCTCGGGAAGCAATTGCAAGATTGCCTGGTTACCTTATCTGCGCACTTCCATCTCTCAAGATGTTTGGATTTCTGTTAAGTGAGAACTTGGTTCAACAACCTCGCTTGTACTTCTAACTCTACACTGATACTGCAATTACGCCAAATGCAGTGTTCCTGTAAATTGCCGATGTGCTCTCAGCCCTTCTCTTACTGCATTACGCTCCAACAGGTAATACAATTTTCATTACACAGAACATTTCAGGTAGGAGAGCTCTGTATTAAGACAAGTTGCAGTATGTTTATTGCTAGCGTAGGTGGTTGTAAATAGTTGTTAAATTTGTCACACTGCCTGCTTTCCTTTTTATTCTTAATGCTGTGGAGGGACAAGGCAGCACCATAGAATTGCGGCAATGGTCTGGGAACTTAAGTGTTTTTGAGGATGACTAGGAAAAATTGTAGATTAAAAAGCGTGTTGCAGGTAGGAAGGGGACTGTGAATAATTCATCCTTAAATAATTCTTCATATTGTGAAATCAATTATTTTATGGTCAATTAGGCATCTTATATTCATGACCATTCCAGAGTACCTTAGCCAGAAATTGGGTTGAGGAAATAAATTACAGTACTTCACCTTTTTATCCAAATGTTTGCTTGCTGATGATTGATGATACCTGTCTGAATCCCTGGTTTAAATCCTTTACTTTTGAGAGTATATACCCTTGATTTCTCAAGAGTTCCCCAGCGCTAAAAGGCTAAGAGGAGTTTCATTGTATGCAAAAAGGCTGACACACAAACCTAAATCCAAGACCTCCAATTAGATTGATACAGAAATCTTCCTGAGATTCAGACTCAAGTAGAGGGGGAGTTAATTCACTTTCTGCTCAGCGTGTCTTTTTAGATATAACATGGGTATCTCTGCTCAACAGGAGACAGATGCTCACCTCAGGATCCCGGCAGGCAGCAGGCACAGCAGCATTCCCAGCTCTGCCTTTGGGATGTTCACGTTCTTCTGGGGAGTTAGCTCTTTATTATCCAGCTTCATCCTGCAACTGTAACAAAAGGAGGCCCCTGGCTCTGATGTTTTGATTGGCGTCTATAGTGCTCTCAGCAAATAATTACAAGTGGAAATGCCCTAAAACCTTTACAAGTGTTATCTTTCCGTAATTGTTCACACCACATTTGAGGAAGTTGTGCTGGGAAAGTCTACCTGAGTAAGAATTAAGTGATAAGGATAATGCTGTCCTTATGCATGCCGAGTCAGATATATTACTCTAAAATATTTTCTTTGTGTAACGCTTTGGTGAGGTTGCTCTTTTGCCTTGCTTCTGGGTGAAGATGCGTCTTTATTTACAATAATGTTTTTGAAAGCTTTTGTCTCTCTTCCAAACGTAAATGAACAAACATTGAGATTTTGTGTTTTGTGGGCTTTGATTGTACATTAGCTGTGTGTAGCTCTCAACTAAAGACCTGGGAGGAGAAGGAAGGTTGCTTCTGATTTACAGATTCACCTCCTTAATCTGAAAACTGAAGCCATTTGTTTGGATTTCTTTTCTTTACCTATTAGTAGTTGTGGCAGAAAGATTCTGCCAGGCAGTTTTGAGCATTCTTCCTTACTGTTAATTCAAATTCAGCAGTAGCATGAATATAGTTCTTTTGATTTTAGTTGAATTACTCCAGAGTCAACTTTTGATATGCATGAAACCAGGATTACTGACTGAAATCTCAGGGTTTTTTCCACTGACTAGCTCTACTGGAAAAACTATTAAAGGGTGAATCTTTATTTTAAAACATGAAGCAGAAGGCATAACTCCTATGATTTATTTTTTTGTGTGCTTTATACAATGTTTAAAAGTAAAAATACTTAAGACAGAGTTATGGTCAGATAGTATCACATAAAAACAACCCAGGAAATACAGAACAAAGTTACCAGCATCATCCTGCTCACATCATATGATACATAAAGGAGAAATAATGCTTCTGCTCTATGTTGTATAGCATGTGGAGAATCACTAGTGTCACGGTTAGGTAGCATTAAATAACATTCTGGCTCCAAAGACAAAATGGAAAATCCAAGTATGCAGGCATATCCTGTATGGATACCTGCCTGCATCCATGAAGCGTTTACCAGCATTTGTAAGTAACACAGCAGGATTTTTTTTTTTCTTTTGTGTACATACTTCATGCAATGCAAATAGTTTCGGTATCGTCATTGAATTGTGTTGAGGGATGCTTCATTAGAAGCTACGGGATAGGCCTGTCTTTTGAGCTCTACCTATGAAATTGTTTATTTGCAGCTTATCTAATTAATAGGAAAAAGTATGTTTGGCATCCTTAGATGCGACATAGATTGAATTGATTTCTTGTTAAGAAAGTCCTCATCACCACACAATTTTCTGCAGTGCCATCACACATAAAAGTAAAATATCATTATCTATGGTAAAGTGTAGTTCCACACACAGAAAGAACACAGAAAAAAACAATTTTTGTGACCTCTAGCTGCTAAATAAGACTTGGTTTCAGTATGAAAAAACTAAGAGACATGGCTTTCTGCTCTCATTAATACTGACCCAGGTGAATTGCAATCATCCTGCACTGCAGGTGATAGTCTTGGACTGTTACCTATCCGTTTTCATTTTTTCTCAGCAGTGATAAGTACTTCTCAGAAAGCCACGGATGTAAGCATTCTTCAGGGTGGTATAATTTAAAATTCATATAAGCAGACTACTGTGTTGTACGTTTGTAAATGTCTTTAGCTGGAAACTACTTCACATGTATGAAGAGGAAGCTATTGCCGTTACTGCCAGCATACCCGGCTGAGCTTCAGTTCCAGACCTGGCAGCTAAGTGGTTTGTCTGTTTCAGTCTTGCTTCCAGATGCTGCATGGGACAGCTTCTGAGTTATCCTTACAGCATTTCCCTGGTTTTCCTTTGAAATACCTCCTATTGCACAAATAATAGTTTTTTCTGAGGCCCTCTTTGAGGGCTACGCGTCACTGGCAGAATGCATTGCCTCTCCTTCGCCGTGGCGCTGGTGTGCCTCTGTCTTCCCGCAGCCCACAGAGGAGCCACACATGCAGTGTGGAAGCCAAAAGCAGCAGCAAAAAATAGGCTGTCATAGCGTAGGTTAAGGCTTTTCTTGCCATATGTATTCTTTTGAAACCAAATTCACTGTCCTCCATGTACTGCATCCTTGCAGTTATCCTGGAATGAGTGGCTGGAGGTGAGTTGATAACCCTGGTTTGCAACAGCCAAGAAGTCAGTGAAATTCCCTGTGTTGGCTTTTTTTTTTCCTCTGTCCTATTTGTTAGGAGCAGAAGTAGTAGTGGCTGAACAAGAAGCACAGAAAAAGTAAATGCTCATTAGTAAAAGCTCCTACAGAAGGATACAGGCTGTTCCCAGACAATAATGCCTAAGTTAGACATGAATTTAGAAAAGCACCACGGTTGAATTTAAACGTTTGAATAGTATGAGCTAGTAGCCTCTTCATTTTGCATTTTAGAGCCAGGAACTGGGAGCTTTAATAAGCCTTTAGGCTAAGGTTTCAAATATTAAAAATTCTGCTGGATTTGAAGAGGAGCAGGCCCTATCTTTTTCTTTTTTTTTTTTTTTTAAATAGGAAAAAAATTGATCACCAATGCCAGGAGACTAGGAAGAATATAAATAATTAGAAGACTGCTTCCCTGGCAAAGATTTCTCTAAAGCACTCGATGCACACAGAAAAAAGTCTTTTAATAGTACTGCTGAAGAAAGTACTGCATTTCTAATCAAATTCTCCAGGTGGTATAGAGCTTGCAGAGCAGTGGGAGGATAAACTGGGGAAAAATTCTTTAGACCAGGTTTAGATCACTGCCTACTCTCGTCAGCTCGAGCAGAGTGTACAGAGATCATATGACTGGGATGGCGTACAGCTGAGTGATTTAGATACATTAATAAGTTTTCTGTCAATCTAATTATGCTGCTGCACCTACACTATAGCAAGCAATGCAGATAAGCTATGGCCACATAAAGGGGGAATTGCATGTCTTCATTTCATATTTTATATGATTCTTCCCTTTTGGCCTTACTACATGGTAGTGCAGTAAGTTTACTTCAGCACAGAGAGGAAAAAATTCAACACGTACAACAGCTTTTGCCAGCTCTGCTTGCATCTTCCCCTTCTCTAAATTTTGTTCTTAGCTGTGACACAGACGTGCTTAGGGCAATGCTGTCAGCCACTAAGAGTGAGTCCAGCAATCCAAGGCAATGACAGGATTTGATTTCAAATTGAAGAAGTGAGTGTGTGTGAGTGAGATACATACATATATAAAAGCATGCAAGCTGATTTTACTGAATTCCAACTAAGTCTAATACTTCCATAATTGCTTCTGGTTTGTTTTCTTTACACCTGGCAATAGAGCTGTGTACTATTATAGGTTCCAGTTTCATAGTGATGTCTTAAGTGTTTGGCTTTATGTAGTGAATGGTCAAATTCCTTAAGCTAGAAAACAAATGCTGTGCTTTGCTCTTTTTCTTCACGTGATAATTGAAAATACCCTGTTTCCTGTCTGGGTTAGTTATAAGTGAGTAAAGGGAGGCAGATAGGAAGGAATTAGCATCTAAAGGCACTTTAAAGGAGTTTATAGGAAACCCCTCTCTATAAAGGGCGACTTTGCTATTTATTATCCGAGTGCTGTATTTTGAAGGGTGTATTATAAGGCCAAGAATATCCTTCAGCCTAACTTTTGAAACTAAGATTTGAAAATTATTATTTCTTTCATATGCAGCTTTAGTAACTCCAGAAGAGGAATGAACTCCAGGGGAAACAGAAGTCCCATTTCCCTTCACTGAAGCACTGGAAGAAGAACAATATCTGTGCAAAGATAGTACAGTGAATGTTAGGTTTCTGTTCAGCTGTGCAAGTACAGTTCATGCTGCATAATACAGTGTTACCCAGACCCTGTGCTGAGTAAGACTGTATCATGTCTGTGTGTACAGACCAGCTGGAAAACTTGATGCACAACGCATGAAGCAATTTTGTATACACCAACTAGATCAACTCTGATGTGCTTTGAAGTTATCCAGTCCCACAGCTGCATGCTGAATGTTAACACAGCTGAAGAAAATATAGGGTTTCCTTTTCCAAATACCTAAAGAGTATTTGGGTCTCAGACTGCACAGTGTTTGTAATACATGCTGTTGGACATGTTCTGCTATGATAGTCAGCAGGGATCCACCTGGAAGTGATGAGCAGACCAGAAATTAAAATTAAAAAATCTGGAGTGTGTCCTCTGCTTCAAATGTTGGGCTAGATAATAGGTTTATTTCAACTACTCTTTAGTTTTTAATGTGTTATTTTTCCTGAAAATGTGGCAGTTTTATGGATCTTGTAAGGTTGTTAGTAATTGTAGGTAAGAGAGATCATTGCCTCAAATGCTGTTTTGCTTCAGCTTTTTATTCTGCTTGACAAATCGGTGCCTGTCCCTCCTCCTCCCTGCAGCTGTGTGTTCTTAATTCCACTTCACTTCAGTGTCTTGTCACATGTGAAGTTCTGTTTAAGGATAAATTTTCCCATATACTCAGTCTTATAGGAACTTAGGTACTTCAAAGTCAGTGCTAGATGTATGCTCCTTGAAGTGAAGCTTTTCAAAGAGATGAATTTTACTGACTTCTGTTGATTTAATAACTAGTATGTACTTGAAGACTTCTGAGGACTGTGTGGCCAAGTCAGTAGCATTAAGGTCCTAAAGCTGCTAAGGGAGTTTTGGAAAATGCAAAATGCAACTACAGTCCCTTTCTCTCACATCTCACAGGTTGGAGAAAACAACGGGCTGTTCTCTAGTGTTTTGATTATATGAAACCTGAGTATGCCCCAAAACACTGCTATTGTGGGTTTTCTTTTCCCATTACTGTAGGTGATTAGAAAATCTGAAAGAGTTTTATTATGGTTCAGGTGATCTGAATTGAGGTAACGAGGACATAACTGTTTTGAGAGCTGTGGCTGAGGCTGCTACTTTTGGGTTAAAAGCTTAGATTTAGCCCCCTCCCTTCAATCAAAATCTGGTGCGTGCCAGAATCATGACCTTTTCTAGGTGCTTGCAAAGTATCCAGAAGCATTCCTGTAGAGGAGATTGGAAGTTTAAAGGAAGGTGCAACTCCAAAAGCTGTTTCTGTGGCAGTTAGTGATAATTCTGTTTTGACTGTGCAATGAAAACAAGTCTTCTATTCATCATGCCAAAAGCTGAGTTTATAGCATATCAAAATATGGTTTTAAACCAGCAAGACTACTGGACAGTAGATCACACGTGTGCGACAAGAGCGTTGCCTCCTGCCTGGTTGGGACTGGAGGCTTCTTTTGGAGGAGGCTGTGTGATAGACACACAAAGCGCTGCTGTTATTCCACCACAGAATTCTCAGTCCTCTTCACAAATGAGTTTGTCTGATTTTTGTGGAGCAGCATACTGTATAAGAAAATTTGGTTATGACTATTGATGTTTCTACCCAGTGTTCCTTTGTTAAAGGGCAAGTCCAGCTATCTTAAAAGAAATTTGTGCAGGTAAAGCTCACAAGTACTGCTGGATTTGCAAATAGCATATGAGTTTGTCCTTGGATTTACAAATAGCATGTGTTAATGAATATTAATTCATCTTCTTACAAAAAAAGATTTTCATAATCTGAGTTGTCTCATGAATCTTGGCCCTCAAGCTTAAAAATCAAATTACTGAAGACAGTCAAGAATTGTAAGATTTAAGATGGTTTGTGACGTATTTTTGAATAGACAAACTGAACTCAGTCATTTCCTAACAGCTCAGTGCTTGATTTGTCTCCAGTAGTGCTTCTAAGAGTACGTTTTATGTATATGGGTATTGATCTTGAACACAGGCACGTACCCTTCCAAGCAAAGCTTGGAGAATGGTACAGCAGAGGTGAGGATGCAATATTTCAGGTATAGCTGGGGAGCCACCAGAAAGAAGAGCCTCTTGAATGGTGTTTGAAAGTAGGAGCAGAATGGGAATTGGCTGAAAGCCTGAGGGAAGAATGTACCTTGTGCCTGCTGGCCCAGGGCACAGAGCGGGATTTCCTTGGAACTGCAGATCTGAGACCATCAGTACTGTTTGGTTGTTTGGGTTTATGAGGAGAAACTGTTTAAGGAAGGAAAAGGCTGATGTGAACTTAGCTTTCAAGAGAGCAGCTCATGCTGCTGTTTGATTATATAGAGGTCACGTACAGGGATGACACTCAGGTCATTTACATGCTGAGCAAAATTTGAAATTGCATCCTTGCTGCATTAGCATTGCTCAGTGTGCCCTTCCCTACAACCTTCTGGGACCAAATTCTTCACTCTTTTCAACAAGTTTATTTTATATCCAATCCTAAAATGGAAGAGATGAGTGAAAACATTTTACAGATTCCCCTGCTTGCTCCAGGCTGTGCTTTGGGCCACTTCTCAGGTGTGGATATGTTTGTTCAAATCTGCCTTGGGTGGACCAGAGGTAATCTGGGATTGCATAGGAGCAGAACGTGATGCCTTTGCAGCAGCGCACGTGGTTCTTGTACAGCAAGAAGGAGCCAGCAAGGCAGAGGTGCCCTCTCTTTCACCCCTGCTCAGAGCTGGCTGCCTCCTGCCTCTGCAGCTGCTTCGGGATCTGCGCAGCTCCTCCTAGAATAGCTGTAGCAAGATTAAATTTTAAATATTTTCCTTTTCCCTCACCCATAGTGGGTCACTTCGTCCTTCCCCTTCCTTTTCATCTTAATTACATTAGGAGGAGGTAGTCTGCTGAATGCAGCCCCTGGCACCTGTAGCTGTACAGGAGAGACTCCCTGCATTCCAGGAGGATTATTACAAGCCCGATCATTGTGGCATGAGAATCCCCTGAACCCAGATCATGGGCACTACAGAGGAATTTTATCACAAATCTAAGGCATCTGGAATAAAGATTTCCTGTGCATACCTATGCATTCTGAAAAGATCTCTCATACATTGGCTGGGGATAACAACTAAGTCAGACTAAAGACTACTGTTGGCATATTTTCTGTGTGGTAGACCTTTTAAGTATTTAAAAATACAAAATATATATCTAGTGAATTTTCCAAAAGTGCCCTTTAAAACAAAAAAAAACAAGGCAATTCTAGATTCAGTCCTTTTTTAATTTTTGGTTCTATGTGCATAAAGCAGCTACCATGATATTGCTGCCAGAAGAGGTATGTTTTTGTTACATCTATTGACATACCTTTATATGCAGTTTTATCCGAAACAAAGCACAGCTAGGCTTCTTTGGGGCTCTTTAGTTTAGAGAAGAGGAGGCTGAGGGGTGACCTCATTAATGTTTACAAATATATCAAGGGGGAGTGTCACGAGGATGGAGCCAGGCTCTTCTCGGTGACAACCACTGATAGGACAAGGGGTAATGGGCTGAAACTGGAACATAAGAGGTTCCGCTTAAACTCGAGAAGAAACTTCTTCTCAGTGAGGGTGACGGAGCCCTGGAACAGGCTGCCCAGAGAGGTTGTGGAGTCTCCTTCTCTGGAGACATTCAAGACCTGCCTGGACACGTTCCTGTGTGGCATAGTCTAGGCATTCCTGCTATGGCAGGGGGATTGGACTTGATGATCTTTCGAGGTCCCTTCCAATCCCTAACATTCTATGATTCTATGATTCTATGATTCTTTAGCTTGCTATTGAAGGTGAAACCCAATCTACAGTAGCCTAATTTCACTAAAGCAAAAACAAGACTGTTTTATTGTTAAAAATCCCTTTGGAGATACCTCGGCAATTTCGCTTTGTGAAACAAATAATTAAACAAAGAGTAAAATTTTGCTTTAGGGTGTTGTGATGACAAGTGGTTAATATTTGTAAATGTCCCCATGAAAGTCAGTCTAGTTACAAAACCGTATTTCACCACAGAACAAGGCTAGAACAATTAGAGATTCATGAATCACACAGATCTCCACAGGGTCCACCTTGTTCCAGGGTGCCTGGGCTCATGGAGCAGAGGAAGGGTCCCAACACAGGCTGTCCCCAGAAGTGCAGGGCCAAGCCCAAGGCAGCAAGCCCTGCTGAGGTTGTCAGGCTAAGTCACAACTGGAAATTAGCACGATTCAACAGCCTCCAGCCTGGGATCAGCTTGAAGCCTGGACAAAGCCAGCCTGCAAAACACACTGTAAACATACCTTCAGAAAGTTTCCTGGAGTATCGTGTTGTGGAGAGGTTACATCTTCTCTCCATCCCTGCTCCACGCCAAGGGGGAAATCTTGTATCTGCCAGCAGGTTCCTTCAGACCAGAATTTTCCCTAAGAGGGAGCCCTTGATGCCGTTCTAGAAGCAGCTGCTGGTAGTTTGAGGACAGCATGCAGAAAACCAGTCATACACATAACCAAAATTTTTATGCCAACAATGGCAACAAAAAAGCCACTACAACCCCTTCAGACACCTTCCTCTCTATCCCTCACCCCCAGACAAAACACACCAAAAAACATTAGGGCATCATGCTGAGGGTTTCAACCTATAAACTCTACATTTCATAAATTCTAAGGAGAGGAAGATGGAGAAAGGGAACAGAGGTGCCAGGAAAAGCATCAAGCAAAGCAAAATGATTTACCCATTTCTGAAGTCTACAGATACGGATTTGTCAAGTGATCTACAACTCCACTGGAAAGCAGTACGCCTTTTGGCTTGTGACCTCCTGCTTACCGGTTTTAGCCATTAAAAGTTCAAGTGAAAAGATGGTGACTTTCACTAAAAATAATTTGAAATAATAATGAAACATGTCATTTCCCCAGCAAAAAAATTTTATACATTGGAGGAGCCTGTCTTTTTAGTTTAAAAATAATCTGTGGAGAACACATCAGGCAAACAAGGCTCTTCCTTCTGCACCAGCACAGTGGTGCTCTGACCCCATGAGCTGTTACAGGCTTGTAAGGTGTGTACATCAATTTTTACACCCAGATGTAGGGTGTCCAAAACAGCCTTAATCAGAGGTCTCCACCGACATTTTTCACAGAGCAGGTGACTGGATTTGTTCCAATTTTTAATAACACGCGTTGCGGCTATGCATCCCTTTGTGCCTAGGAAGCACCGTAGCCAGCTTAAAGCATCGGTTCATTCAGGGACCTGTTTGATAGACAAACACACTATAAAGGAGGGGGTTGAAACAGACCTTTTTAATTTGGCGAGTGTCATTTGGAGGTGCAGAAAAATAAGCCTGGTGTCCAATTCCCCGGGGCTGCAAGGGGTCAGGCAGCTGTGAGGCTTAGACAATCCAGATTTTCAAATTTTGTGGGTTGGTTCTACTTACTCATGAGACTGAATTGCTAATGGAATTAATTGGAAGCATCATAAGTTGGTGATCCCAAGAGTGTTTCTACTTGAAGCAGTCATTAATTATTCTGACTAGGATTGTCTGTCTTTCTGTTTATAGGCTGGCCCTGGGTGACACTGACTGTTCTCAGCTTCCTGTACTGCTATGCTCACGTTGGAATTGAATGGGAGCAAACATACGCTGGCAAGTAGGAATAATGCAAACCAGTGACTTTAAGACAAGTTGATGGCTTTTCTACACTGGATATCCTATCTGCAGAAGGATGTGCCTGGCCTTTGGTCAATGTGTTAAAACCAAGAACTCATCTAATTGATTCAGGATTGTGAATGCAGAAATTGAACCAAAACCACTGATGGGCTACAGCTGGAGGAGGGGAGAAATTATAAAGGATTTTGAATTATGTCATTTTAATAAAACAGCATCTCTGTGACTCTATGTACACTGGAAGCACACATCTCAGAATAGGTATTTTATATATGGTGAAGACTGGTTTTGTTTCTTCAGAAGTTTTGCTGCCTATTTTGAGATACTGAAGAAAGAAAAAAAATCTGCTGTGAAGTATTCAAAAAGCCCAATCTCTCATAGCCTCTGTCCAGGGCCAAATAGGGCTGTGCCCTGCACTCACATAGCTCCATAAAGGGCATGATGCTCATCAGTTCTTCTTGATTGCTTTCTTATATAAGTTGGAACATTTTCGCTGTTCTTGCTGAGTGCAGTAGTTCAGCCTTAAGCTACTTTTCTAACTACTGTAGCAAAGTCTGATTTTTCTCATTAATGTTGTCATTTAAAATTTTGCCTTTAAAACAACACCTTTTTTTTGTAGTCTTAGGAATGATTTTGTCTCTTTAAAAAGAGGGAGGAGGAAGGCAGGACTTCTCTTACGGAACAGCTTTTCTTTTTAATGGTATATGACCTCACAGCTCCTTGGCCTTTAAGTGCTCTCTGACTTACATGAGAGCTAAAGCATAACATTACCTTTATTATGGGGAGAATCCCACCTTCAAGGGAACTGTTCAGTCTGCCTCTTGTAGTTTTCTGTTACAAAAGGAGATAACGTGGGTTTAGCTGAATGGTAGATCTGTTCAGTCTGCTTCATTCTCTAACGTCCAGGCAATCAGCTCCTGCAATCTTAAAGACACCCTAGGAGCAGCATTTTAAGACCTTTAAAAAACAAAGAAAAAAAAACCAGAACAAAAAACCCCCACCAAAAACCCCAGATGTTTTACAGCAGCATCTTTGGGTTACCCAGGGCTGGGGAGGTCCTGCCTCCCTCCAAGCGTCAGGGCTGTCGGAGTGCTTCAGCACACACTGTTTTCTGAGGGAAGGGGAGACCTTCCTCCCACTGGGCACAAAGGGTGTCTCCCAAACTGGTTTGTTTTTAAAAATGTTATTAAAGAGCAGCCAGAAGACCTTTAGTGTTTCTAAAGTTAGACATTCCCTCTGGGCCTGGCAAAAGGCTACCAGTCATGGAGAGGGCTTCTTCCAAGAGCAGCCTCCTGCACCCAAAGCAGAAGGACTCCTGTCAAAACTTGTTTGTGCCCCCTGGCAGCTGTTTCAGCCTGTTGGGAGGCACGGTTAGCATCCTACTGTCCATCACTCCTGCAGCTTCAGCCAAGTCTGATACAGCTTATCTCTTCAACAAGAAATCCAGCTCCTGAAACAGGCTTCAGCTTAGTGCCTGCATTTCTGATGTCTCTGCTGCTCAGAACTATGGCAGCTTTCTTTTTCCCCTTCATTTACTCCTGAAGTAATAAGGGCAGAGACTTCAGCTCTCTACCCATCCAAAGATAGTCTCTGGCTGTTTCAAAGCAGAAGTTCCAGCCTCTTATGTTTAGGGAAAGATTTCCGCCCTCACCATGAGATTTCACCTGGAAGACATTTCTAGGAGATATTGTGGGCTGTTGAAAATAAGATTTACCTTGAACGCTGTCTGGCCAGCGACAGAGCCCTCCTGATTGACTTACAATGATTGCAGGGATCCTCTCAGCCACAAAGAAGTGTATTGCTGTCAGCCTCTGAATTTACTAAAAGGATCAGAGATTGGCCTCCATTTTGGAGTAGAATTGATCTAGGGGCAAGAACTTTCTCAAACTTAACTCAAAACTTTGTAATTAAGTGAAATTAGCATTGGACCAAAAAGTCATGAGTTTGTTATTCAGTCATATTGATTACTGGTATGACATGAAACAAGAGGCTACTAAGTGATTAGATTCCAATTTGTATGCATGCAAAACTTCCTACTCTAATATGGAAATGACCTTGAAGGTCATCTAGAGTACGTTTATTTCCAGACTGAAATTGTTTTATATTGTTTTCAGTGCTTTATACATCTTTCATTATTTTGTATCCTTTTCTGTTTCTATAAATAAAGCTGAAACTGACTGTTGGCTTGAGAACCGTGTCTTAGAAAGCTGTGGCTTGGAGTAAGAAAAGTGTGTGCTCCACTGCTGTGAAGAAACACCACTACGCACTGTAAGCCTACAGGATGGGTGCCGTGCAGGCTGGTCGCTTTTATCCCTCATGTGCGCTGCATGGAACATGCATTCGGTAATGGTGTGAGCTTAAAAAAGCAAATATACCTTTTGTAGATCAGTGCAGGTGAGACTTCAGCATGTGAAGCTTCCAAGAATGGTCACCAAGAGTAGTATGCAAGTAAAATAATTATTTCCTTTAGACTCTTGCTGTGCTGGTCTACAGAAGTATGAAGTGTGCTTGCACAATTTAAGAAATAGATGCCATAGTTCAGTCTTTCCCGAGGTTCTTTGTCCTGCTACTTTGAAATACATATTTGAAGAACAAGCTCGCCCACAAAGTTCCTGCTCCATCCTGCTTATAGAGCACCAGTGCAGGTCACGCTTGATCAGACACACAGCTCTGTTAAAGCTCACGCTGTGCCTGAAGCACTTCAGATATATGTACTCAGTTCCACCTTCAGCTTGGAGGCATATTTCTCATCATGACCTGAGAATTGACTCTTCGTTATCACATGGCACCTGAAGTAATTGAAATTATGTGGTAGCGAGAAGTGCCATCCTCCACACAAGTCCTCAGTGACAGTCCTAGAGGAGTGGGAGTGTGCAGAGGCCTGGAAGGGAGTGAAGTAGACACCCCACTTACAAAAAAAAAAAAATAGGGGAGGAGGAGACTTCCAAACACTAAGAAAAAGCTAAATAAAGGACCTAGGAAACAGTTGAAAAGACAGAAATTGCCAAAATAAGACATCAGCCATTTTGATCCAAGGGGGAAGCACTTCTAGTCTGGGGGAGGGGACGGACACAGGACGCACTACTGCTGATAGATTCTAAAATTTGCAAGTGTGCACAAGTGACTGAAAAAAAAACACCCCAGGGTGGTGGCTCTGAAACCAAGCTGGACAGACGTGATCCCTGCTGACAAAAACAGTTTACGAGTGATTCTGAAAAAACATCTGCAGAATTAGGAGGCATAGTGTAGTGTAAAATACAGCTTTAATGGCTACCACAAAGCTGTAGCAATCAAGTGGCTCTCATACACCCTCACCCCCTTCCCCTAACGCCCTCCTTGGCTAGCAAAGCCCTCCAGGCCATCCTTATTGCTAGGGATGGCAAGATTATGCTAAGTGGCTCTTTCTTTAATTCTGCATTGATTAGAGGGCGAGCGAGGCTTTGCTCATGTATCTTTCACGTCTAAGAGCTAAAAGCAGCTTAGTTGGAAAAACCAGCTTACCACAGGTCAAGAGAAAAACAGCTTAACTATGAAAACCTGCAGCAATTTTGTTATTAGTCATAGCAATGACACAGGGCCTGTCCTTTCTCTTGTGCACCCACTTAATTTCTCATGTCAGTGTTAACCCTTGAGCTGGTTGCAGCTCACACTCGCTTAGGGGAGGCTTGCCTTACTCTGACATGCTGGCTTTTCCTCAAGGAGCTGTGAAGAGCGATGGGATTGCTATGCATGGTCTGTCACAGCTTCTCCCCCCTGTGCTTTATAGTCATCCCCCCACCTTCCCACAGTAGCGCTGCCTGTTACTGCTTTGCAAAATAACTCCCTCCACGAGCAGCCACTTGTTAGTCAGGGCGTGTATTTTAATCCTGCAGGGACAGCTGAAATGCTGCTCTCCCCAAAGCCTGTGAAGATCTCTGAGGCTGGAACACTTCTGAAGAATGAGGGGAAATCTGCATTACAATAGATCGTTTCTCGTATTAAGGGGCCTCTGATATCGACCCCCTCTAGTGGGTGTCTCTGCCCACCCCCTGCAGATGAGGATACACAGGGGTGTAGTGTGCCCCTGCACCGAATTCAGCCTTGTCACCAGTAGCTCCTTGTAGAGCAGGTTGCATGTGGAAGGAAGAACAGATGAAGACAGATATTTTGTTTGAGATTTCCACTTCCAGCAAATGCAGGCATGGCAGGCACAGGCCCTGCCAGACCACCCGAGAGTGACATGAGTCCCAGCTACCAGTGGTGCAAGTCTCCTGCACCTATGCTTACTGTGGATGGACCACCTGGGCTCAGGCATCCTCAGCCTGGGGGCAAGCACTGGCAGCATCTCCAAACTTGATGGGCTTTCAGGGATGCCATGAATGCCCAGGAGCAGAGAAAAAGGAAAAATGTCTAACAGATCTGACCCATATAATTAAGTCAACTTTCCATCACTCTCAACACCTCTCCATGCAGGGCAGCTTCCACAAGCTTTAGCAGCATTAATCCTCCAGCCATGTGTCAGCTGACCTTGGAAACTACTGGGAGGAAACAGGTGCGTGCGCTCAGCACCCAACACAGGTAACAACAGGATAAAAACTACACGGCGGTTTTTGGTCAGAGGAATCAAACAGACTTACAGATACTCAAAAAAGTCCTCATACCTCATACTGGAAGTCACAAAGGTCTGGGTGAGAGCAAGCTCAGCTAAACATCAGGATTTAACAGGCAAATTTGGACAACAAACTGGGCTGCACCACCTTTCATCATATCCAGAGCCAGTTTGGTCTAAGTGTAAATAACCTGCTAACCACCACCTTTCAGAAATGGGTTGAATGAAATGGGCTACCTGTGGCATATGACTGCTCCAGCAACAGTGAGCCTGCAGGTAATGAAAGTGCATCATCATCCACAGAGATTTAAGGAAAACTTCATGTATGGTTGAGTAGCTGAGGTGAATCATTGCTGACAGGTACATCAGCCAACCACTGAAAAATTAAAGTTTACTGAAGAAATAATACAGAAATGTAACTTTGGTTATGACCTGTGAAGTTTAAATTGTATTAGCGCTCCCTCTAGAGCTGATCTTTCTTGACAAAATTAATTAATTTTCATGGACCACAAAACTTCCATCTCTGCACTAGTGCATTTGAGTTTCCAAAATTAGGTGGCAAAAATAGAACTGGAAATACTATTAGAAGACCAGAAATGTCTACACTGTTGGTAAACAAATTTAAAAAGGCAATGCCTAGGGAAAAGAGAAGATCCAGTTTATTTTTTCAGACGGCTGCTGGAAGGGTTAAGGTTGATTTAAGGGCTCAGGAACGTGGGAGGATTACCTTATAGTAAGCCAAGTTGCAGAGACAAACCCAAGCCTTTATGAGACAGTTCTTTAAGTGATGTTACTTCTAATTTATAGCTATGGGTTTCTTCATTCTCATGGTGGTCATTTTGTGCTGAGGTGGTCGTTTATGCTGAAATTACAGGCCGATAACATTCATTTGGTCACACCACTGCTCCAGGCTACTCCGGTCATCTCTCAGCTGCCTTCCCCCACCTCTTGGCATCCTGCCCCAAGGCCACCCCTTGATCACATTTCTTTCTCAAGACTGCAGACGCTGTAAGGGCATGGCCTAGGGCTTGTCTTAGCAAACAACTGCCCAGGACTAAGCTGCCTAGTGAGCGAGCCCAGCGCTCGCCAAGTCCTGCTGCTGCCTGCTGGGGCCTCCAGCCTGAGCAGAGCTGTGGCCTGGGCAGGTAAATAACTCCTCACATGTGGCCTTACCCTGGGCCCCACAATCCAACACCCCGCAGCACCATCAAGACCCAGCCCACCCCAGTTAATTATTCTCAGATTTACTCAGTCTGACCAAATCCTGCCACACATCCTGTGTTAAAAAGAAGAGACCTGCAAAGGGCCCTCAGTCTCCGAAGACGTCCTGCTCACCTTGAATGGTTGTGCCGATAACCACTGACAGCAAGAACTAATGCAAGTGTAATGTGAGCCCTGACATGGTCAGGGGTCAGTGCTTGGGCCGGTGCTGTTTAATATATTCATCAATGATCTGGATGAGGGATTAGAGAATGTTGTCAGCAAGTTTGCTGATGATACGAAGTTGGGGGGAGTGGTTGACACACCAGAAGGCTGTGCAGCCATTCAGAGAGACCTAGACAGGCTGGAGGGCTGGGCGGGGAGAAATCTTATGAAGTTTAATAAGGGCAAGTGTAGAGTTTTGCACTTGGGAAAAAATAACCCCATGTGCCAGTATAGGTTGGGGACTGCCCTGCTGGAGAGCAGTGCAGGGGAAAGGGACCTGGGGGTTCTAGTGGACAGCAGGATGACCATGAGCCAGCAATGTGCCCTCGTGGCCAAGAAGGCCAATGGCATCCTGGGGTGTATTAGAAGGGGAGTAGCAAGTAGGTCAAGAGAGGTCCTCCTGCCCCTCTACTCTGCCCTGGTGAGGCCACATCTGGAATATTGTGTCCAGTTCTGGGCCCCTCAGTTCAAGAAGGACAGGGAACTGCTTGAGAGACTCCAGCTCAGAGCCACAAAGATGGTGAAGGGAGTGGAACATCTCCCTTATGAGGAAAGGCTGAAGGAGCTGGATCTCTTTAGCTTGGAGAAGAGGAGGCTGAGGGGTGACCTCATCAATGTTTATAAATATGTCAAGGGGGAATGTCAGGAGGATGGAGCCAGGCTCTTTTCAGCGGCGTCCACTGACAGGACAAGGGGCAATGGGTGGAAGCTGGAACACAGGAGGTTCCAGAAAAATATGAAGAAAAACTTTTTTACTGTAAGGGTGACTGAGCACTGGAACAGGCTGCCCAGGGAGGTTGTGGAATCTCCTTCTCTTGAGACATTCAAAACCCGCCTGGACGCGTTCCTGTGCGCTCTAGTGTAGGTGATCCTGCTCCGGCAGGGGGGTTGGACTAGATGATCTTTAAGGTCCCTTCCAACCTTTAACATTCTGTGATTCTGTGATTCTGTGATGGTATGAGGGTTAAAAAAGCGTAACAATCATGCAAAATACAATAGTGTACTGCTTCTGGAGTCCTTGGAGGCTATGAACTGATTAGTACTCAATGCTGGTTGAGGAAACTTCTGTTTTAAGGAAAATGGCATTTTCATTATAAGATTTCCAAGAAAAATCTTTGCAACTTTAAGGGTGCTGGCAATGATACAAGGGTACCCTGCAACACTGGCAGAGACAACCTAGGCTCCTTCCAGCAGACAGCCACACTCCTGTGATGAAACTACAGCAGCTGCTGGGCAGATGGTAACTCAAGGGCTACAGCTCATTATAACCTCCAGCCTAAGGACCTTCCTGGGCAGTCAGTCCTGTTTGCTCTTTTGCGAGTACTGGGCTTTATTTAGCTACTCCTGCTCCCTCCCTGTTGCCAGTCTCCTTGGTGGGGCTGCAGCCTTCACACACCCGCTCGCTCTTCCTTTTTCTAGGCTTCCTTCAGATGCTTTGCTGAGACACAACTCGGTTTCCTCCTGCTTTTCCTGGACAAAGGAAATGCAGTAGATTCAGCTCACCGGGACAGGTACAGCCAAGGCTGTATTTTGGCTACATTATATGCTTCTTCCATTTACTGCCACAAACTTGGACTCTTCTCCCAACACCTGATCTATCACTGAGGTCAGAGCAACCAGCCTGCAGCTCCTCAGCAGGCCTGACCACAGCTGCTTTATTTGCTGCTTACAAATGAGACATGCCCACTCCCATAATTTTACAGAGCTATTTGCAATTCTTGTTGCCAGAACTGTAATTTCATGCAGTAGTTCATGCACAGTTTCTGCACACTTTTCCTGCAGAGTGCTTTTTTCAATTTAGCTTTCAGCTGAGCTGTGTTCTTTTCTATTTCTGTCTCCGCACTTCCAATAGCCAGGTTCAATATGGCTGCATGTGCAGTGTTATCATCCTAAAAGAAAACCAAAAAAGGTACTTTATTTTGACTTGGGGCTACATACGGATTATCTTCACTCTTTCCTATCCTTACGCCACAGCTGAGGACGTCCAATAAATTTTCCTGTTATCGCTAGTTCTTCTGAAATACCTTCTGCTTAACTGTAAAACTCACCAAAAAAAAAAGATTGCCAGGGAGGTCTGAAAGCAATCTGTATTTCCCTTCATTGTGAGCCCCTGCTTGCAGAGAACTATTGCTGAGCACATGGGAGCTCCCACGTTTAACACTGCACTCTGTGTGCTGCTGCTGCTTACTGTTTCTCCCCAGTGGTAACTGCATTGAAGAGGAGGCCATAGTTCTCCTTTTATAGAAAATAGCAGGTGTAATAGATAATAATAGTTCAGCACAGTTGTTCCCCCGAGTTGTGTATTCCAGCTAGGCGAATGGGGATGTGACGGCAAATAGTTGTACCAAAGCATGTCCCCCTCAGATTTGCATGTACATTTGCAGTGACATTCACAGGGGCTACACGTCACCCCAGGCAGGCATTAGCAGCAAAGCCGTTACCTTCGCCTCGTTCATCATCTCCCTGAATGGAAACACGTTCAAGGAAAATTCTACAAGTGAACAAAGCTTAAAAACAAAACCAAACCAACAAAAGAAATACTGTGTAGAACAACAAAAGGCACCTCAAAAGCAAACTCTCAGAGGTTGCTCAGACGCTCCTGTCTCCATCAGTACCAGGTGGGAATTTTAGAGAGAAGAGTTCAGAGTTGGTCGTGATGAAGTTATGCCTGTTTTAAACCTACACCCATGCCATGGGGCAGCTTAAATTTGAAATTGGCTGTGCTGCATGAGGGCTGGAACTTAATTAGGAAAGGGGAACAGGAGTGGAAAAAGGAAGTGGAAAAATACCAAAAAGATAAGGCTTGAACACATGTATTTTGCAGATACAGCTGTGCACAAGCATCTTCATATCTGCTTCTGACAGATGTCAGGAGTTCAGTTACTCTAATGCCTTCTTTGGATCTCTCACAGGTTTTTACTCATTCTGCCTTTCAAGAACAGGACAGGTTATTCTCTCCAGTTTCCATGAACCATCACTAAGGCTGTGGTGAATTAGAATGAAAGGAGCAAAAATGCAGTCTTCTAGGTGAAAAATATTTGGATTTGCTGGTATTCTTTATATTCTGTATGCCTGTTGGAATTAAACCCCTCACACCACCAGCAGTAATAAATACCACCGCAATGCTGCATCCATCTCAGCATTTTCCAGCCAGATATGCAGCCTTACCAGCCACTCTACCGCCATGGAATAGAAGGCAAGCACAGAAAGCAGCTCGTTGGCCAAGATCTCCTCAAGTCTCAGTGCCCAGTGTGGGCAGGCAGGTTGGAGAATAGTGACCATAGAATCATTAAGGTTGGAAAAGACCTCTAAGATCATCAAGTCCAACCATCAACCCAACACTACCATGACTACTAAACCATGTCCCAAAGTGCCACGTCTACACATTTTTTGAACACTTCCAGTGATGGTGACTCCACCACTTCCCTGGGCAGCCTGTTCCAATGCTTCACCACTCTTTTAGTAAAGAAATGTTTCCTAATATCCAATCTAAACCTCCCCTGGTGCAACTTGAGGCCATTTTCTCTTGTTCTATCGTGTGTTACTTGGAAGAAGAGACTGAACCCCACCTCACAGACAGCTGCTAGGCTCACTGCTCTCCAGCAAGTTTTGGCAGGCTTCCCCAAGTGTCCTCCCCCACCAGGCAGACACACTGATGACAAGTACTGATCAGTTTTGAAGCTCCTTTAGTGATGGAGGAGAGCAAATTGCACACATTTTCGAGAGGGGTAGATTTGCTACACGTCAGTCCCACAGATAGGTTCTCACAGCACGGAAGAGCTGGTTTATGCTGGTTGTATTTGCTCCAGTGCAAAGAAATCACTGGAGCCAGAGTGCTTCTGACCTCAACAGAGGTACTACAATGCACCACATAGCAATTAAAGAAGACTCTCCGTTATCAAATGCCAAATTCAAAACCATGTAAGCAACACTCACTTCCTCAAAAGCTGACACACCACAGACTACCCTGAGGGGTCACTGCTGCTGTCCCTGAAACTGAGTGCCCTGGAGCTGCAGACCTGGCCAGGTAAAGTTCCCCCTCCCCTTCCTCCTCCATCTCTGGGAGAGATCCCTAGCAGGGTAGAAGCGAGGAATTCCAGGCTCTCTGCCAGCCAGTGCTACCAGCAAGGATCTCCTTCCTAGCTCCGAGGAGACTGTACAGCCCTACCTGGACTCTTCCCTGGCTACACGCCTTCAGGCATCTTGTAGGCACTGCTCTTGGCACACTAACTCATCACAAAACAGACGCAACAATGCCTGTAGATACTGCTGAGAAAAGTCAGAAGTCACAGCACACGCCTTGTGGTCTAGAAACTTTTTGTCCCTGCTCTGAGCATGCTCCCAGGTGCGGCGAGTGAGGAGCGAGGGCTGGCACAGGTGGGTGAGGGGCTGCTGCTGCTCAGCTGAGCCGAGGCCTGACCAGCCAGCATGTGGAACATCAGCCTTTGCCATTTGCAAATCAGAAGCAACATCCTTAATAACTTCTGTCTTGAAATGCTGTGGGGCTGAAATGAAGAGAGAAGCCGGGATGAGGAATATTGTGCAGGCAATTCTATCCTCCACTAATCCCACTAATTTAAGCTTGCAGCACAACCAGGGAGGCTGCTAAGAATCAAGGAAAAGCCCTAGCAAAGAAAATAATGAGGAGTTCAGAAAATGAGAACAACAGCCTGTAGAAAGCTCAAATAAAACCAAAACAAAAAAAAAAAACCCACCAAAAAGTACATGCCTTCACTATGGTAGTTTTCCCTTTTATAGTAAGTACAGGGAACACTGTATAACTTTAAAAGAAAGCTGAATTTTCATACTGGCCAGTGAAACAATGCTAGCAACTGGACATCCTGTCACACCACATACTACAATGGATGCAGAAATGGTATTAAAAATAGCTCCTCATTGTGCTCCTTGGCTGCTCTCAGAACAGTTTAGCCTCAGCTCTCCAGTCTGAAAGCTTATGCTTTATTGCTGTTCTTCTGAAGACGAGATTCGCAATCCCATGAAGTGTCTTAATACAGGTGACAGCCTCCTTCACCAGACCGTTTATGACTGGAACAGTAATATCAAACTTCTCTACTGGTAACATTGGAGACAATACAAAACAACAGCAAAAAAATGACTAGCCAGAAGTTCCAGGGAGTAACCTAAAACCCTCGTTGCTCTTATAAGCATGTACTGAACACATAGAAAAACACAGTAAAGCGACTGTAATGTATAAAATAGTTTATTACTATAATAAATAAAATTAAACTTTTTTTTTTACAAATATTATTTGTGCTTGTTTAAAAATGTTGAACAGGGATATCATTAATGTAGGTGGTTGCATTTGTAACTGAAACATTCCCAGACAGTGTGTATACACACATATACACACTGTCTATCTACTGGCAGCTGCTTTGCTGACCACAAAAATAGTATCTACTCGTTCTCTTTTTCTAGTCATGCTTCATTGAACAAAGTGACAAATGCAAAGAAAAAGAACCGAGAGTATTTGGTGGATTTCTGAAAGGATAAAAACAAGTGAAATACACTGAAAAGCGCCAAAGCAACTGCATTAACTGCATATCAATAAAGTGTCCATGCAGTGGTGGCTAAATATTGAAATGCAGACAGGTCTTCAACAGATGTACAAATATTGACTGTATGTAGGTACAATAATATAACACATTCATTAGAAAACTTGGTATTTCTGTATATAGCAGTTCATCCTGATACAAGATTACTGAACTTCTTTCATCTACAGCTAAAATGATTCTTTTTCTATGTTAGTGGTCACAAATTCAATGGGAAGAAGAAAAAAACCATGAGCCTTTCAGAAGAGTTAGTGAAAACCCCGAACTGGTTTGTTAACATTAGGCATTTAGATCCAGTTACAGAGATGTTCTGGGATTACACATCAAATATGTTTACACAACACTCAACAATCAGCTTGAAACAAATTACAGTTGCAGGTAAATTCACATTAGCTTTGTCGAACTGTAGAAAAATGAAGCAAACACTTTTGCGATGCGACGGGTTGGCTCCCTGATACGCAGAAGTGTTTAGACAAGAGTTAAGTCTCTTTGTTTTGTGAGGAGAGAGGGCTATTGGAGTAATTCGTTATCCTAATAAGAAGGCAATAAGTGGAGAAAGAAATGTGATTACCAGCAAGTGATTTCCATCAGATTTAGAAAGCTAATCAAAGTGCTTCATCTTTAGGCAACACTGTAAATACTACAGAACATTAAGAAGGAAGGAGAATGGAATCACAGTTTGGATTATATCACTTATGAAAGGGTCTTAAGGCTAAATGTTGTATATATCTTATTGCAGAAAGCTTTATTTTTATTTAATTGAATCAATGCTTGCCACAACAATGTGGTCAAAACTATGTCAGATTGGAGGATACAGTAACTACTGTGCCTCACCTCAAATTTGTGGAGCTTCCCCTGCACGGGACTCTCTCTGAATGGTTTATCTTAGTGAATCAGAAGTGCAGCTGCAACACAGACTTTATTATTGCCAATACACGCACGGGAGACAACATGGAAATGACAAATTCAGTAGAAGATGCTTTCCACCACCAAACACCAGGACAAGAAAGCAGAGCTGCAGCAACCACGTGTTACGCTGCCCATGAGAAGAAGGATAGGCTCAGCACCTTTGAGACAGCCCCTGGTACCAGGCAAAAGAAATCCATTTATTCCACCATCTCACTTGGAGGAGAAGCCATGAAAAGCGCTCGCAGGGCAGCTTAGCTTCAGAGATGCTGTGAGCAACAAATAGTGGCTTGTGAGCCTTATTCCCACCGGCTATGACATAGCATTTTTCCAATTTCGCGTGTATTCCTGTTTCCTATCACGCTTGCCAAATCTTCTCTTGGTCACAATATTTGCCAGGCTTACAGTATAAAGTTGAGGCCAACTTGAGAAACCAGAAGTCATGGCCTTAAAAGTTCAACAGTTAACAAACAAGACACTAACCATTCGGTGGATGCCTACTCGGGAAGATTTAAGCTCCCTTCTTAAACTGGAGTCATTAGATGAGGGATGCGCTTTTACTGAACAGAAATGCAATCCATAGACTTATCTATACATAGATATTATATATATGTGTGTATGTACACGCATCTTCACAAGTGTAATCATACACGTTTATATACTAAAGACAAATTATGTATTAAATTCTTTCACAGACTGATTAAGAGTGATTGAAAATATATCACCAGATATTCACAGTAAATATCTTGTTTGGTTCATTTAAGTGAAATACTGTAGAAACAGAACATCACCTTCGAAGCTGTTAAACAGGGTGTTCGCTGGGATTCAGGGCAGCACTGTGAAAGAGATTTAAAGCAAGAACGGTGTTTTTAAAAGTATACATGTAATATCAGACAGAAGAAAATGTATCTGAACATGGCAGGGGTAAGGGTTGGGTTTTGCTATATTAATCCTGTGCTGCATATTGGTATTCTTTCTAGAATTTTGAACGTGAACTTTTAGAAGCTCCCATTTTATCAAATCATAACCCAGGCGCTCTCTCTCAACCACCTTCTTTTGACAGAAATGTAGTTCCATCATATTGTAAAAATGGAACACGCCATGTCTTTCAGACTGATGCAAGTTATTTAGTAGGTTGTCAAATGACAGAAGCACTATGCCAGAACACAGGTAAAACTGAGGCTTTTTTCTTATACTATGTACAAGCCCCTCCTCCTTTGTTAAGGGGAATTCCCAAGTCTCATGTTCAGAGATCATTCATTTCTAAGCTGGAAAATAATTGCAGTGAAAAGGCTTAGCCAACACGTAGACAGAAAACAGAAGAAAAAGGAAAAGCTGACAGATAAAAGGAGAGAACAAGTAACTGTTATAGTGGATACACATGCTGTCCAGACGTAGGTGTCCAAGTGCAAGGCTCAATGGAGAAACACAGATCTGTAACACAGGTGCTTTCAACCACTCTCTAAAGGAGAAGTGCTGCATTGGTGGAGCCTGGACAGCACAGCACAGGTCCAAATTAGTCCGAGGTTCAAAGCAGTTATTAGTCCCGTAGTAATTTTAACCACTCTGTAGCCCAGGGAATCCAAAGACCAAAGCTCCTGCTAGATAGTGTATCTTTTTCAAATTCTCTTAAAACCTGTACAGGTTACTGAGGGCTGATGCAGTCTCCTACAACTAGTTTTAGTGCCTGCTAGTTCACAAAATCGTAATAAAATGGGTCTAATCTCAATTACAGCTGCGCAGATCTGAAGGACGCTGACCACTGTCAGTGCTGACCTGGAACAAACACCTCGAAGATGTCATTGTAAGGAGCAGAGTTTCTCTGGAATGTCATGACCATAACAAAATCAAATTTAGCCGTAATTGTCAAAGCCATTAAGCCTCATTCAGGAGCATTTTACAGTCTTTGAAGGCTTTACAAATTGATTATAAATGGCTTTATAGGCCATCATAAGAGCCTCCTAAAAGCCTTAAAAAAGTCCTCTGTGCTGCAGCCACCCGTTGTCATATGGGGTGTGCAGGAATACAGTATCATACTGAAAGTCAGGCAACAAAAGAAGTACCCCCAGCTAAAAAAAAAAAAAAGAGGGGACTTGTCTGCCTTTATTCAGAGTTGTGGCTAACTATGGGGCTTCTAGGGCTGACCCTGCCATGACTCTAGACCCAGGCAATCAGAAACACCAGAATAACCTTTAACATATCCTGAGGGCACATAAAAATTCCACTGAGAAACATCAACTCAGTACCAGCAACAAAAGGCCAGGTAACCTACAACTGCACTTTTAATTCTACATCTGCACTGCAGTTTGGAAGATACTAGCCACATACTTCGGAGGTTATAAACATTTCCTCCCTCATCTACCCGGGAAAAGCCAATTTCCATGTTTATCCAACTGCAGGTAAATGGGTGACACTTTCACAGGTGCTTGCTATGTTCAGCAAGAACTTTCAGCCTTTCAAAAATTTTACAAAGAAAACTATAGTGTCAGGAACACAATGCTGATGAGGAATTTGCCTGGACTGGAAAATTGGCTCCAAGTCAATCTGGAACTTTTGAGCATCAGTTATAAATCCTTGTATATCAGTACACCTGTGGTTTACTTAGGCATAATTTCATTATCCAATTAATTTACTGACTGAGGAGACAAGAAAGGAAAATAATCACTCAGCAGTTGCTAACTGAAAACCTTGATGTATGGATTTCTCAGGGTGATCATGCCATAGCTATTACAGGTAACTGCTGCCACTCACAGCGATTAGAGCACCAAACACACAGCGTGACTTTTGTCAAAGAGAGCCTTCCTCAGCACTGCATGTCTGCCGTGCCTAACTGTAATAGACACCAGTTACCAGACACCAATTCAGGAAAAACCTAAGCATGGAACCAAAAACAAATTAAGGAAATGACACCTTGAATTCAGAGCAAGTCACCTCCCTATTGCCTTTCCTCGTGGCAAGGAAAACGTAACCTACAGATTTGATCTCGATAGCCGCTTCTCGGGAATATTTCAGTCCTTGGGTAAGAATCCACAACCTGTGGGCGCTTCCATATCGAACCAAGGTTGCGAGGCCTTTGAAAGCCAATCCTAAACCTGCTGCTTCTGGACCTGGAAACGATGGTGCTGCGCTTGGAATAATCGGGAGCTTTGAGAACAAGGGCTTTCTGAGACCACAGGAACAGATACAAACACATGCAGTGACTTCAAGGCTAGGGCTGGTAGCTTTGCACAGCACGGCCTCACCAGTCCACTGGTTCATCAGTGAACCTCACACTTCCCTGACACAGTTCTGCATTGCACTATGCAAGCATCAGGCCAGCAGAAAGCCTTTCCAATGGGTTGTTTTCCTTGCCTCATCCTTACTTAACATGAACAAAAATCTTCACCTCCAACATCATGGTTTTTTCTAAATGACTTAGTACCACAGAGAAAGAATGATACTTAACTGCTCCCACACTGTGTTAAGACCTATTGCCATTAAAAATGAAAACCCAAAAGAGTGTTGCACCATGCTTCTGAGCTCTAACCTACTGTCAAATAGTGGACGTACCACATCAGTGTAGAGAATATACTGTGAATATACATCTATATCCCAAGGTGATAACCCAAGCCATGATACCAGCTACGCTACCCTATCTAATGAATAATGAAGAGTAGTTTTGGTAAAGTGCTTCAATCTTCCTCCAAAAAAGTTATGAAAATATAAGTTTTGGAAACATCTCCTTCTTTAAGAAGCAGATCTTTTTGTTTCCTTGCTACAATAGCACTTGTATACAGTAAGTACTGCATACCGTATACAGTACACTGTATTTCTACCTCTACTATCCATTTGCTTACTAGCTAGACTAGATCAGGAATAAAACATCTGGATGTAGAGGAAAATGCCACAATCTAAGACCTTTAAAAGTCCTGCAAAAGCCTTTGGCTGCAATGAACGTTATCAAAACAGAAACTTCTGAATAATAATTTAACAAGAATTAAAAGAGCAGATTCATAGCAAAACCAGGACATAAATGCCACAGTATATTTTCATTGGGAGGCAAACATGCAGGACCTGTTACTGATGTTCACAACACATTGCGCAGCGGGCTGTGCTCAAGTACTGCACACCCAATCCTCTGTCCTCCAGCAGCTGGAGTTAAAAGCAAAGGTAACAAATATTCAAAGACATCTGAGACAGGAGTTAAGTTTTTGAAAGTCAGTATTCATGACTCAGTGAATGAGAATGTGGAAGATCCCATTTATTAACAAACCTGAAATACTGTAGCTATTGTGGAAGATGTTGTTAAATGAAATTGCTTTAGCAATATGTCAGTTTGCAATTAAAAAGTACTTTTTTTCATCTTTTTAGCCCTTCCTTGACTACCCAAAAATAACTTCAGTACTGAGTTGCATACATTCTATTGAAATGAAATACATGTCTCCTACCCCTCTTTGCATTCTTACAGGTATATGAAAATACACTGTGACATTTAACATGCTGTACAGGTGACTGAGACAGTGACAGCAGCAGCCAAAAAAAAAAATAAACCCCCGCCAAACGCTGAAAGCATAAGCGCCCTGGCAAGTGCGTAGTCATATAGGCAAAATTCAAGCTACTGAGGTAAGGCATGCTTCAAAAACCTCAGAGGTCACCCGGGGCTCACGGGAATGGCTGCTGCTGTCAGAATTCTTATTCCAACGTCCCAAGGGAGAGAAGGGAAGTGAGTGGGGGGAGGGTGCAGGGAGGGAGAAATGGGCACCAACGGAGTAAAGAAAAACTTTAGAAACTGTACCCTTGCTGTCAAAAAGGCTTCAAAGTCAGCTGCCATCTTGACATGAGGTTGCAATTCCTGTTACCGTACCTTTTTAGACACAGGGAACATGCTTAGTGAACTGGTCCCTTATTCGTTCTCAAGAAAGAGTAAATTTAAAATGTTAGGGGGGCTGTTTATTTGTTTGTTTGTCTGCTTTTAAAAAGAAACACCTCAGCTAGCTCCAAACATGTCTTTTTCTGATTCTGGAGACTGGGGCCTTGATATTTCAAACAACTCCTGGGGCGACTGGGAGCTTCTTCTTGAGGTTAATATCCTAAGTATCTCAGTGAGCTGTTTTTCTATATTGGTCATTTTTGTGTTTAAAGCCTTGATGTCCTCTTTCAGCTCATGTTTCACCTCTAGCATGGTGGCCTGAAGAGTCTGTTCTGGGATGGGATAAAAGGAATGCTTGACCTCGGTGAGGACCGGGCTGTGGTCCTGCGGGCTTCTTGTCTCCCCGACGTTATCCAAGCGCAAGTCGCTTTTTGTAATGCCACTGTCACAAGAGTCTGTCTTCTTCAGGGTAGCTTCTCCCGAAGCTTTAGTTCTCTCTGGTAAAGTCTCCATGGACTCCGCTTTAGAGACCTTGTTCCAGTCTTCACCTTTCCCGCAGGCGTCTTTGAATTTGGCCCAGCCCTTTCGTCGGGGGTAGTCCCCCGACACTTTACACCCTGTGTAGTCCGACGTCGGGGCTTGCAGCTTCGCCTGGTCGGACACCCCAGACGTTGAAGCCGACTGGTACGGCACAGGGGTGGCCGGACTCTCCCGTACAGTCACCACGCTGGCTTTGACCACTGACCGGGCGGAGGAGTGCTCCCCTAAAACGTTGCCCTTCTCCACGTCCAGGTCGTCCGGATCTCTACCCCTCTCTGCCGCGAGCCGCGCTTCCTTCTGCTGCCTGAACCTCTGGAACAGCCGGCGGACTGGGTGGTCTGGGGGTAAGATCAGAGGCGCTTCGTTCTTCCTCTTCATTCTTTCCTCTTCTTCACGCTTGACATCGCTGATTTTCCGGAACACAATCTGCAGGGGGACAAGAGATTTTGCTCCATGATTAACTGCACGGTTGTTAAGGGGGAAAAGTTGTAGAGAAGGAATTATTTTAACTGACAAATGCACAACCTCTGCATATTTATAGCAACATTTTCAAGTGCCTTATCTTGTGTGGAATGTGGCTTATTTCATTATTTAAGAGCATACACCATCTGTCTCGTAACGCGAAAAAGGAAAAAAAGAAGAACAAAAATATATCTCCAGCTTTGAGAGATCAGCAAGGCAGTGCAATTGTAAATATAGTGTTCCCAGAAGTTACTTTTTCTATTTAGTGCTAAAACTGACTTCTTACATTAGTTTACCTGACTCTGTGGCTTAGCACCAAGTTTCTAAAATTACGAAGACCCACTCCCAGGTTTCCCAGCTTGCTCACTACATGCCATGCAAAAGACCTGATACTACTTTAGAGCAGCTTGGCCACTAATGGATTCATTACAGCAGAGACCGTGCTGCACTCCTGATCAGCAGTTTGCAAAGTGCTCCTTGCCCTCCCTTCCCTCCCCCACCCTCTTCTAGAAGCAACTTGCGGTTTAGGGATGAGGCAAATCTCAAGTCAATCCCAGAGTGCTCTTTACAAGGACAGTGACGAATGGGTTCTGCAAGACATGGGGAAGCTGTTTGGATTACTACAAAAGCTGGAAGAGTTTCATGTCTTGATTTATTTCTCCAGTTCTACAGAAAAGGGGACATTTTTGCACAAAGAAACATAAATCTTCCATCTACCCTCCTGATTATATCTTCCTGAGGCTGTAGGGTAAGTGATCTCTGTGGGAGTAGCCTAAGCGGCCCATGGTACTGATGAAAGCCTCACAGTGCCCCCACACCACCCCAAAGTCAGCCAGGCAACGTTTCTTCCCTGGACTTGTTGGCAACACACTCTCTCCAAAATCTCCATGTGTTTTACATTGATATTGGCATTTTCCGAGCAAAAAAACGCCAGTGTGGTATTAAAGGAGAACCACTAAGTAGTCCAGTTTGAAAACGGACCCTAACCCCAAGCCCAAACCCCAACCCCTAAGACCAACCCCCAACCACTAACACCAACACTTAACCCTAACCACTAACCCCGATGACTAACTGCATCCCCAACCCCTAAATCCAACACCTAATCCCAAAATGCAACACTTAAGCCCAACCCTAAATGGAACACCTAACCTGAACCCCAATCCCTCATCCCAATCCCAACCCCTAACACCAAAACTAACCCCTATCCCAACACTTAACCCCAAACCCCAACCCCTAACCCAAATACTAACCTCAACACCTAATCCCAACAACTAATGCTAACCCTAACCCCAACCTGAACCCTAACCTCAACCCCAACCAATAACACCAACTCCAACACTCACCTGAACACCTAACCCCAGCCCTAACTCCAAACTCAATCCCTAATCCCAACACTTAAGTGAAACCCCTAACCCCAAACCTAACCCCAGCACCTAACTCCAACACCTAACCTCAACACCTAACCCCAATACCTAACCCCAATCCCTAAATCCAAGTCCAACCCCAACCCTTAACCCCAGCCTCTAACACCAACCCCTAAATGCAACCCTCACCACAAACCCAACCCTTAAAATCAACCCATTACCCCAACCCTAAACTGAAGTTTTCAATACAGAGTGTTGAACTCTGACACCTAATCTCTTTAGCTGCTTTTGGGAAAATTCACTCAAAGTCCTTACACTCCAATGCAGAAATAACTTTCAGATTCAGATCTTTATTAGGAAGTGTGTAAATAAACCCATCTCTCTGTTGCAGACAGATCTAAATTAAACTAAACATAATAAGCACTGCTTCAATGGCACACAAAAAAAATGCGTGTTTCTCCTGACTCCAATGCTTCTCGACTGTTTTGCCATTGTGAAATGGGAAAAAAAACTTAACACTGTGTCTTTGGAAGAAAGAAGTTGTCAGACTTGGCAGCGTTTCCCAAATACAAAGGAATAAAATTAGCAGGAAGAATATTTTATTTTCAAGTTGCAATTAGGAAACTAAATGTGCGATAAGCATAAGAAAACAGTTGTGGTTTTTTTTTCCTCTGGGAAGCCTAGTCTGCTGTGAACTCAGCAGAAAGCAGACAGAGCAGCGTAACCCTTAAAAGTGAAAGAATAGCTCTTACTCTCTGGGAAGGGAGAATCAATACAACATTCCAGGCCAACAGCTTCCCACAGGCCGGAGGTACCCCATCCCCCACTTTAATTGAAGGAGGAGCATGAGCTGCCCACCACAGGCCCTGCTGGATCCCAGCCATGCCAGGCAGGGTCTTGGAGGAGGAGGTCACTCCGGTCACAGAGACTGGCTCTGGTGGCACAAACCCCAAGCAGACCAAGGCAACTATATGCCAGGTCAATCTGTCTCCCCAAGCCTCCACCTATCCTGGAGCTTGCGTGTTTGCCGTTGATATGGTCACCCTCACAGGGGTCATCAAGGAAGGCACCTGAGTGCTTGAAAGAGCTAGAGGCCAGGCTGCTTCCTAAAGTCCTCATCTAGTCCAACCCCTGCTTCATGCAGCCTGATCAGCACCTTCTCTGCTAAGTACTGGAGTACCTCTCACTATTTAACCTATCTCACTGTTTTAGACTTGATGATTTTACAGGTCTTTACTAAACAAAACTATTCTATGATTCTATGATTAATGACTGGCTTTCGTAACATAAATGGGTGAGTTATTTGACAGAAGCTGCCCCTGCAACAGCACCACGCAGACGAGAGTGGAACAAATCTCAAGCAAGAACTTACTAACAGCCTAGCCCAAGTGATACTTGTACTAGCCATTGCATCTCACGGTGAGTCTCCGTACTGGAGTACATGAGAAGTAAATTGACCAACAAATGCAAAAGGCTGAACACTGAGAGACAAGTTGGTGGTAGTGCTTATCTCCTCACAGCCCAGCCCCCCACCTGCTTTCCAGTGCCCAGAAGACCCCTCTTGGCACTAAGCACACCCAACCACAGAGGAGCTGCCATCAGCTGTCTCGATGTGTTGGCTGGCCTCAGGGCCCAGAAAGTTGTCTTCACTCCTTTGCCTTTGGGAGATCGGACAGCAACAGAAACACGGATATAAATACTGCTTTTGCCATGGGTAACTGCTGCCACGCTAACAAGACCCTCCAATTTCTATTTTCCACGTGAGGCCTTACACCAGCTACAAGGCAAATACACCACAGCAGATGCAATCCTCAGGTCTCCTGTCCTGCTTGACATCTTTTATAAGTATAAATTTATGTGACAAGCTGCACTCATGCGGTGCAAATCAAACACACATTTGCCAGGGGATGCAGCCTCCAACTCTTGGGTTGGCTTCTTTTAACTAACTCCTAAGACACTGGATAAATACCTGCCAGAGAGCAACTTGTCTTTGGGAAGCCCAAACAAAGCTGTCACTGGTCTCCCTTTTTTGCAGGCTCCCCAATGCCGTATTTTCTCCAGACAGCTCCATATTTGTCTATTAAGCAAGAGTGCTATAACTATGCAAAGCTAAGCAATAACTGAAAAGACTTTATATAACTGCACTTTGGAATTTTTGTTGTTGCTGTCTTTTTTAAGACTAAATGCAAATCCTTATAAATAAAAATACATTAAACTTTTAAGTGAACCATTTTCTTACAACTGTTGAGGGAAAAGCAATTTTCAAGTGGTTAAACAGCTTTAGCAGCATGCAAGGTATTCAAAAATTGTGTTTGCTATGCTGATGCATGTACACCTGCTCCCACATGCAGTAAGAGTGCAAGGGAAAGAAAATAGATTTATTTTGTTATAACAAAGAGAAGTCTGGACCTACACAACAATTTTCATGTGAAATTTGATAGGGCTACAAATATGTATCTTTATCAAAGTTAAATCAGAGTTAAAATCCAAAATAATATGTCAAAGATCCAAAGATAGTTTTTAGAGCAGTTCCTCTTTACCTCTCTCTCCAAGCTTTCATTTTTGTCTGGGAAGGGATAATGATTTGTATCCTCAAAATCTCCTAGCCTGTGTGTTATATGCTACACAAACACAGGGGACCTCTACTTTACAAACAATGTATTTCTCCATAACATCATCCTCTTCAAGACCTAAGCACACAGAAAAACACCTAGTGGGAGCGCTTTAACAGTATGTGAAGATCAAAATACAGACAAAGAACCTGAACTGAGATGAATCAACAAGAAATTTAAACACTAAAAGTGTTAGGTTTTAGGCCTAGAAGTGAATCCATGCTGAGGTCTCATTTTGTAATTCCATTTTTATTTAAGAATGTGTTGAATCTGCAGGAAAGCCTCCCAAGCTGCCACAAATGTAAGTATTGTGGGAGTATTAGCCTAGACTGGCCAAAAAAAATGAAATTTCAATAGCTTTGTTAGGCAGAGATTACGGCAAGCATATAAACATTTAACTGAGGCATAGAATTACAGAATCATAGACTGGTTTGGATTGGAAGGGATTTTAAAGATCATCTAGTTCCAACCCCTCCACCATGGCCAGGGACATCTCCCACTATACCAGGTTGTTCAAAGCCCCATCCAGCCTAGCATGCAGTTAGGATAACTCAGTAACAGTTCTATTTTTGGATAATGTAAGCGGAGAAATGCACTGACATGTCCTGGTGCACTCCTGCACGCCTGTGTCCCACAGACCTGCAACAGTCTGTGGCCACCACATTCCAGCCTGTGCAGTAGCTCTGTCCAAGGAAGAAAGATGGGGCTACACCCAGCACATTTCCCTTTCCTCAGCATTAACTAGTTGTGAAGGTGAAGTCTTTAGCAATTTTTGGGGAAAGACTCTGCCTCCTTTTAATAGTCAGAGAATTTTCAAGCTGCATTTGTAGAACCAATGTCTTTAGAGATTAAGGTCAAGACTTCTCCTCAAAGTATTAAAAAAATAGGTGGACATATTTGAAATATCTATTTGATTGCCAAATGTGGAGTGCCCAGCAGCTGTTACTTGAATTTGCCTGTGCTCAGCACTGAAACCCAAGCATCATTTAAATAAAGCAAGATGGGCATTTTTTCATGAATATGACTTCCATAATTTCTTTATGATAACACCAGAAGAATAGATTGCAATGTGACCTCCACATAAGGCAGGCCATAGGATTGCTCTGAAGGAGCATTCCCTGAAGGGAATCTTGTTACAACTAGATTGCATCTTCTAAAAAAACATCCAGGTTGATGGCACTAAAGAATCCATCATCACATCCTGATAAAAGATTACTGCAATTTTTGCTTCAAGACTGAGTTTCTTTAACATCAATGACATTTTTGTTCCTTGCTCCCTCAGACACTTAAAAAATCATTTTTAGAAGCTGATTCTAGAGTCTTATGTTTAAAAATCTGCAGAAGTATTACAGCTAGTCAGTTACTACTGTGAAGGATTTAGACAGTAATGTTTTACAGATATGAAATGGGCAAAGTTCACACCTTTATTCTCATTCTCACCCAGACCTAGAATATATAGCTGATTTAGTCAAATACAAGGTTCCTTTTAAAAAAATCTAGTAAACCAACTAATTCTAAAATGAATCTTCCAGCTGTTTCTTTCTGCTGGCCCACTGCTACCCACTGTTCCCATCTGACTGCTTGCTGACATTTCTCTAGAACTATCTAGCATAGCTCCAATTTGGTTCTCCTGAGCAGTAATAAGAGAGGAATGGTCACAGGGGTTCTCACTTTATTTCATGGAGACATTTCAGAAAATCTATGCTAAGCTGACTATTTAAACTGAAGACTGTCTTGCCACAAGATAAAAGGCTGACATGCGCAACAGTGCTGTTTCATCTGACCAGATGCAAATATAGATGCAGTAGTTCAAGTGCCTGCTTCCTCTACATGAAGACAAAGGTGGGTATGCGAAGAATATGACAGGAGTTTATAAAATCAGACATGGCACAAACTGGGGTAGTCAGGGATTGATTACCAAATCTCTTATTCAACATGAAAACTATAGCAATAGTGACAATAGGAGGAGCCACATACAAACTAAAGACAAGTTCATGGTTCTTCACCTGAATGTATTAGACATATCAGAGATATTAATAAAGGATGCTCTGAATGGATGAAGTCTGCATGGATTCAATAGCGCAGGCACCATGGTAGAGAGCGCCATTGAGGGCTAACACACAGACAAAATTGGTATCCTGCTCAGGAAATCTCCTGAGGTAAAATTAGTTGGAAGGTGCTAAAGTATTTGTAGGAACTGCCACATAGGAAAATGTTGTTGTTATTGCTTCCTTAGGCATCTCTAGGCAACCCTAAATAATTACATTGGCCAAATCTGGAAGTGCTGCCTCACGCACTACTGAGGAAACATTCCCAATGAGGGTGACAGAAGAAGTGCCAGAGGGAAAAACCTCAGAAGAAAATACAACAAAGGCTGAAAGACCTGAGCCTTAAACATCTGAGCAGGCTGTTCACCTATTTTATTCAGAGATTCACTCCCATTGTGCCCTTCACTTGCACACAGCGAGAGGCAGGACCAACGAGCCATATAGCGTGTTGTACTACGTAGATTTGACATTGTTTTGGAACTTGCCCGGGTTCAAATGAAAAATGGCCTGTGGCTCTGGTACAGCAGGGAAGACAACTTGGTGCACACGAGGAATGAACAAGTCCACTGTCTGTAGTTACTCTTATAATGAGCAGCCCATCAACGAGTGTCACCATCTGTGAACAGCTGGTAGTCCACAAAACGCGCCAGAACGATGCTGCCTGCCAATCCACAGCAAGACACGTTCTTTAGCGCTCTGCACACCCCCAGGACAGTGACCACCAGAAGGGTGAGGCAGAAGTAGTGTATTTGCAACCGTATTCTGGTTTTGTTGCTATCTGATTGTAAATGCAACCACTGTGCCAACACGGCATGAGATAGTCTTAAAGATCAGGGGATGCTTCATTTAAAACACACTATGAGTGTGTCGAAAATGTTACCCTGTCAAATGCTAAAGAAGTCCTGCCTGCATCTGAAGTGGAAAGGATCTTTTAGTTTTATGTAAAAAAAAAAACAAATACCCACCACCATCCAAATTTCCTTTCAACTTTGATTTGTAAGAACTGATCCAAGTCTCTCAGGAACAGATAGAAATATGGATTTCATCATGTTTTGAATCTGACTGTCATCATGGAGTTACAATTATGAGACTCCTAGCGACCAAGCTGCCGCTATTATTAGCTCCACAAGCTTCCCTTCTTTCCACCTCTATAGCATGCACAAATACTGCAAGATTTGGCAGGTCTTCCTCAGCATTCACAGCAAGTAGAATGGCAGCATTTTTCTCTAGTGCTTAATAATTCTCTTTCACAGACACAGAAACATTCACAGAGTCTGGAAGCGCCAGATATCATGAACAATTAAAAGCTTAAAATTACTTCATACAGTGCTCACAGCTTAAGTGTGAGGAAAACAATCACAAAAAGGCATTTCTTGGTATGCAGTTCATCTAGCATCCGCCAGGAACTGATGAAAATATCTTCAGGCTGATGCTAGTACGATGAAAACCTGATCCAATCTTTTTTTTTTTTTTTATTTCTTTTTAAAGAAGAAAGCAAGAAGGAAAAAGGGAAAGAGACCGAAGGCTTGGCAATAAAAATGCTTTTGACACTAATGTTAAAGAAACCAAAGCTGCATGCGATCAACATAGACTAAGATGATGAAGAATCCCTATAGCAGTGTATTAGGAGGTGTCAGGGAAAATGGTGGAGGAATAAGACCATGTCTTTTTTTCCAATTACATGGGATGGCTTGTCAGAAAAGGACAAGAGGAGGGAATTACTGGTCTGACCTTCTCACAAAATATAGCATCAACGGTGCAGGCTTGCGAAGTTTCCCACCAAAATCAACAATGCATTTAACTTCCATCATTTATTACCATAGACAATTCCTGGGCTAAATGCTAGTCTCAGCTGCACCTCTGCAATGCAGAGGAGTAGATGTGTGAGAAGGTATATAAGTACACGGGTCACGTTTATGACTGGTGAGAGCGCGGATCCCATTATGCAGTTCAAGTCTCAAGACACAATCTTCAAAGTCCGCGTACCTGTTAAGAGCCTGCTGCAAATTACCCAGTTTGTAGTCCCATGCTTTAAGACTTTGACCCTGAGGTTCAACAAATGACTTGTGTGTGGGACTTAGGGCCACACAAAAATGCATAAGTCTGCAGTAATGACAGAGATGTCAGTAAGTTCTCTCTACATTTATTGGCTACAGCAGTAAAATTTGGCTTCTGCTTCTGAAGAGGAACAGGTTTCTCTCCAGTTACTGTAACACTCCTCCAGGGCACTCCTGAAAGTTTTGAGTAATAATCAGGAAACTCAAAGGAACTGAAGTTTTGGAAGGTCCTGGCAGCAGGGCTGCAAAGGAGTGTTGCTATCAAGAAACCCCAGGTATATATATACGGGCACACACCACCCAAGAGCCAACATGCGGATGGGCACGGCCCTTGTGCTTTCCCAAGAAGTCTTTGCTCTCTGGTGAGTCAACCCTGCCCTTCTGACAGAGCAGTATTTGCTTCGCTTTTCAAAAATCAGGCTTCTGTGGACTACTGGATCATTAATATAGAAGTGTTTGGAAGAAACACGACTTCGTAATTTAATGAGCATCCAAGCTATCCAGATGAATAGAGGTAACAAGGTTTTTAGTCTATACAGAACAACATCTGGGCTAACTGTTACTGTCACGAGTATCATTGGCTTCAACTGTATTGAAGCTCTTCTCTGTGACAGCATATTTTGTAGCCTAATTACAAATTCTAAAAATACTGACTTGAATATTAGTGTTTAATCATGTCACTATTATTTATTTAGAAGTTCTGCACAACTCAAGACTCTACTCCTTTATGTCAAACTCATTCTAATTCATGTTTACAGGTTATGCTAGTGTTGAGAGAAGAGGAAAGAGATTTTATAAAAACACTACTGCAAATAAGACAGACTCATACGTCCAGAGCAATTAGTGGGAATAATAGACAAAAACCTGCGTGACCTACAGTAGGCTTGCTAGCAAGTTTCAAGGCATCAAGAGATGTCTCTTCCCCAAAACAGCCTGTAAAAAATTGTCTTTAGTGAATTTAGACAACCACACAACTAAAACTAAAAACCACACCATTGACACCGGTCAATAGCTTGGACAGACATTCACAACTAGAGCACATTATAGCTCATTTAGCAACCTCCTTCTCTAGCTTATAAAAAGAATAAAGGAGTAGTATGAAGAAAACACTGAAATACATGTTGCTAAAGATCTACTAGAACTCCATTATTTCTGAGAGGAAAAATAGTTGTTTTAAGCAAATACCTAATGTGCCCTTGGGGCAACTATGCCAGGTCTGACCACAGGAATGTTATACCACCTGAGAACTACTGCGTCCATCAAAATGTGAAATGCCGTGTAAGAACTTCTTGTTCTTAGTAAATAAGGAAGAAAGAATGTTTATGCTTCCTGCCTGCCAAATGTCAATAAAATACTATCTTCATGTTTGTTTGGGGTTTTTTTGTTGGTTTTTTTTTGTTGTTGGTTTGTTTGGAGGGTTTTGTGTTGGTTTTTTTTTCTTTTTTAGCACATAGGGTGCTTTTACATCTGTGTAGGCACATCAGACAAACAAACAGCTCATGTAGACTCATCTTCTAATCCAGATCAACATACTACCTTCATGCTCGGGCAGACAACACTGCCTCAAATGCTGCTTTAAGGAGAGCTCAAGGCACAGCAGGAACTTACCTCTCTGTCACCTAAATTACAAATACACAAAATGTCATATAATCTGTACAATGTGCCTTCTCAAGAGCCAGACTCTATTTCCCCAAGCTCCCTGTGGCTTGCTGTCATTTATCAAGTGTTTCCTGAAAGAAATCAAGCAATTCGTGTGAGTCAAGGATTTAGGATTTCCCCCTTCCCTAACCCAGCAACAATTTAACTTGAAATCTGAAATGGATGCTGAGGTGGTAGACCTGAGGAAAGCAATAATGTGTTAACAGTTAAATACTACAGGGTTTTTTCAGTGATTACATTTCAGACACTAGCTTGCCTGTAGGATAATTTCTTCCTAGCTGGTATTTTTCTTTCATGCACTTTTTTTCCTGCTTTCATTTATCTGCTTTCTGTCACTGGGCTTTTAGTGACTGACAGGTATTTTACTTTCCAAGAGGGTATCAAACATATTTTCAACCGTATTCAAATTAATCAGACACCATCAGTCCCAAGAGTCATTCAGCTGCTTCAGAATGCCCATTCACAACTCAATCCCCACAAACACAGTGCCCCTGATGTACAAGGCTTGTGCAGCTCTTGAAATTATAAACTGAGAATTTCACTAAGCTCAGCTGAACTTCCTTGCATAAATTGCCTAAGACTGTGTGAGCTCCTCTTTATATCTCTCTCTCTAACAGGCTTGAAAGTCAGCTATAATACTGAAGAAAAACAAACTAACCTGCAGCTCTGCATAAAGAGAATATAAATCTTCTAGCAGACCAGGTAGCCCAGCATGGCTGCACAGCCATGCACACCCAGACACCCAGTGCTGCCCTGCCAGTCTGTCCTTCCCCTGTTCATGAGTGCAGCTTGGACAACATTCAAGGTCGGATGGGGCTTTGAGCAACCTGGTCTAGTGGGAGGTGTCCCTGCCCATGGCAGGGGGGTTGGAACTAGATGATCTTTAAGGTCCCTTCCAACCCAAACCAGTCTATGACTCTATGACATCACGCAAGAACGAATCAAACTGTTAATAACTGCATGAGAACTAGCAATAAAAAGTACATTGCTCACTCTTTTCCAAAGCAGCTGTCAAACCTCTTCAGTCCTAACTACCTAACAGCCAGGAGCGTAAAAACTTGAAGGAAAGAAATCGGTTGACTGTAGCAAGTCATCTCAGATCTTCTCATTACAAGGTTCTCCTCTTAGCTAGCAGTTCCCAGGAACAGCTCTCTGCCAGTCTGCCACAGTCCAGTTCCAGCTGGTTATAAGTGATGGCCCTGTCTTCCTTGTCACGTGTCAAAACCGATAGCTGTCTCCTGTCTGGTAAATGCACAGGTGAGCCAATTAAAACAGTCAAGAACTGTCAGATCTCTCCAAATAACTTCACAAAGAATCCTTTAGAGCTGTACTTCTCAATTTTACTTCAGGTTAGGTCCCATGGCAAATACAGATTCAAATACTGACAGAGGTAAATGCTTTCTATTCCATCAGTGTATTTCACATCTCCAAGTGTTTTACAGCAATTCCTCAATGTTCCATATATGACCAATGCTGTTATTTTTTTATTTATTATTTACATGGCAGCAATGCTTAGGGTTGCATTAGTCTTTCAGTTTACAGAAGCACACACACGTAGAGCAAAATGCCATTATTCAATGAGGCTAAAAAGGGAAAACATGACAGGACTAGCACACATTGCAGTGTTTGATGTCAGCTACAGAAAAAAATTTATGAGCAGTTTGAAATGTTACTTGTGCAAGATGTCCCTCTCTGCTATGATTGGGAAAGGTTCACACTTACAAGTTCCAGATAAGAGATCCTGAATGTAATGTTTCAAAAGAGTTGTGATTTCAAGCACACTTAACATGCCCAAATTTCACTTGAAGAAAACAACTGCTCTGGAAGAGGAAAACCAGAAAATTCAGCACAAGCCTCCTCACAAATAGACTGAACGCTAACTTAAAAAGCACTTATGATCATGTGTATTCACAAAATGACAAAGTTAATTCTCAATACTGAAAACCTCTATATACCAACTTCTATTACCTGGAGCAGTAACAATTATTCATCCCCCAAATGCCATTTCAAGCATTGTACATTAAGCCTGCATTAGCAACTACTTTTGGCAAAAGTGGGGTTTTTTAGAAAAAACAAGTGCTTGCATCTGACTCTTGGACTACACAGTCACGGTGTTATGTCCCTTTTGATGAGCAGCTGACAGCAGAAACTGAATTCCATTTTCCCATCTGCCAAAAGGATTCCAGCACCCCTTTCGGGAGCACGGTCCACTCACCACATCGCACGGCAGGGCTGCCCAGCCAGCACAGAAATCCAGATCAAACTCCGAGGTGCACAGAGTTGCAACGAGGGAAGCTCTCCCTCCCCTTCCCTCCCTTCCCAGAGCTTTGCACTGTGACGAGGCAACTGTGACAAGAGATGCTGGCTTGCCGTGAGCAAGACACAGGTCAGAATGGCTGAGGTTACTCTGGGGAGAGCTGCTCTCAGCTTCCCCTGATGCTTCACCTCAGATACGTGCACAACGCGGCATCCTGTCTTCAAGGATATAGAGCCAGTCTGTCATGTTTCCAAACGAGTGAAACCAGTCCAGCAGGACGGGCTGAAGGATGTCCTCCTGCTTTTAAAAGTGAGGATTGAAACTGAGGTCCCCCAGGTTCCCTCAGGCAGGTGACAGGAATGGTGATCCATCCAGCCTGGAGAAACAGGCCCTCACCAGGAGATGGGACCCACACGTTCTGGCCCCTGCTTTAGCAAACGCTCTCACCGTCGGGTCAAAACAGAAAGTTTCAGCTGGAGAGACTATAACGCCTAATCCCAAAACCTGTCCCAGACAGCAATTTTACCATTCTCTTCATCTTCTCAAATCAGTGAGAAAAATGAACTTCCTGAGCCTGAAAGCTAGCCCAGTTTTATCTAATAGCTACCTCCTTCTCCTTTGCAACTCTAACCCTTCATTTCCCCAGACTAAAATGTTTTATTTCATCTTACAGACAGCTTTTCATTTAAGCTTTCTCCTCCTGTTTTATCACTTCACTGAGGCGATACAAAACATTGAATTTTCATTTCGAGGCAAGTTTGAAGAGTTCAGCTGTAGCTTCAGTGAGGCAGAGCACAGACTGTACATCGACGTGGTTACACGCTTTTAAGTGATCAATAAAATATTGATTGTTTGACTATCTTGCTTTGCCATCTCTACTTCTTCCATATGCTAACATCACATTGGGCTAAACTTAAATACCTGGGGTGACGTCTCCTTGATTCCTCCCAAGGGGCTCTGTAAAACAGTTTTCTCCTTGATCCACTGTTCTTGAGGTGTGGAAGAAGAAAGACATGACACAGAGCTTGCCCTTGAGCAAGTTGCCTCTCTTCCACTGGTAACACTGGGATGGTAACTCTTTACCTCTAAGTCTTATTGAAACACAGCACAATTTGAGTTCCAGAGTTGGACCAGTATCCAGGAGCCACCACCAGCAAAGTCCTAGCTCAGGTTAGGAGTGCAGTGAGGTCTTATCTCAGCTTAACTCCTTCTCATACTGTGCCACAGCCTCTCCATGTGCATCTATGGTTTATATTTACATAGCATGATTTTCTTATTTTTAAAACAAGAGTTAGGCATTTTCAAGGAAGTTGTCATACTGTGGTTTATGTTACTCATTTTTTAGTCCCAAATTTCACACAAATTGATTCTTATCCCAAGTGTAAGAGTATAAAACACCATCATCCTGATGAGAAATAAAGCTGCGAGCAGCTTGCTATACTCTCACTTTCCTCAGAATGGGAAGAACTGCAGACATGGAGGGGTTGGAGAAGCTTCTGGAGCCTGGGTTTCGTGCTGCCACAGCCCGCTAACAGGTGCTGTGACATTCTGCTTTGTCATCATCACATTGCGCTGTTGTGCATCGGGAGAGGAAATAAAAATTTGCCGTGTAACTCATAAGATGTGGGGACACAACGACTTGAGATCCAGTTGGGAACAGTTCCCAATGCAAACCACAACTTAAGAAGGACACTTCAACAGTGTTGTAATTTTTTCCTGTTATGACGACAACTGTACTTGACTACAATGTACAAATTTGTTTAAATGCTCAGAATTAAACAAACAAAACCAAAAATCACCTCCACGAGAGATCTCATCTCCTTTCTGCTCTTTCTTATGCCTTTGTAAGACATCTAGTCTGCAAGAACTGCTAGTCCCAAAACTCACTTAAATCTGTTCAGGTGAGAAGATGGGTGATCTTGTATCATAGGCGTAAGCTGAGACATATCAGGAAGATATATATCTCCTCAGCAACTGAAGAGTGCAGCAGGCAGTTCAGCAGTTAAGTACATGTAGAAATATTACCAGGCTCCATGAAGTATTTCAATATATTGGAAATAGTAATTTAATGGAAACGTCTAATTAGAAACAACAACAACAACAACAACAAAGACATTATTAGCTAAAATAATGTTAGTCATGGATCTAAACTCAAGCAAAGACATCCGCAGGTATGGCCCATTGTACCACTCTGAATGTGAGTAAGCAATGGTTAGATCGACCTATTATGTGTGCACATCTGACAATGACACAACTGGACAATTTAACAGAGAGCGCAGAGAAAATGTAAGTGTTTGCACATACAGGAAAAAACACTGAAGAACCTCTTCCTGACATTGTTTTCAGCTAAGAGGTTACAATTCTCAGAAACACACAGCAGTCATTATACGACTAGCACCAGCGACCGAAAGCTGGATTTTGGCAAAAGCTTCAGCATTCCAAATAAAGGAAAAGTGCTCTTAGTTTTCCACATAATGACATCCCAATCAAATGAACCACTTTTAGGACCATCTCCCTTGCTACATAATAACCCTGTTTTCTCATGGGCACTCATCCCTCAGTTAGGATTTGCCACCTAACTTCTGTGCACCCACTTCTCTAAGAGAAATTGTACTGAAATCACAGCTCAAGAGCAGGTGGACCCAAGCCATCCTCGTTGTCTTTCTAATCACAGGCTATCCAGGGGCTGGGAAGGGCTAACAGAATTTTAGAGGACTCAGACGCTCATCAAGAATGCATCTCCTCCCCTACCCCTGCTGTCCTCCCCAAATGCCCCTGAACTCTCCCAACACGCGTCTTAATCACCAATCTGCTCACGGTGTAGATTTATATCAGGCTGCAAAATTAGGTCCTTAAAAGGACTTCATCTGGCTCTGTGCTACTGATGGCACAGAGGCCCTGCTGCAGAAGTTTTGGCACAAGATTCACAAAAAGAAGCTACAGCATTTTCAGATTTCAAGAAGGTTTTTCAGAAGGCTGCGGGAACAAACATTTTATCTTGAGAGGAAATAACACACCTCTACAACTGCTGGAGTGGGGTACCCACGTTGCTCCTGCTGAAGCAAGCCTACGGCATGTACACACATCTGGGCTAGCGTGCACAAAGCAGGTTTTCATTCTTCTAATTTATCCATTTCCCAGCACTATGAGCTACTATTAACACACTAAGTAAAGTCTAGAGAAACTAATTTTTTTAAGTTGTGACTTCTACCTCACCTTTCCTGATTTTTACATAATGCTGGACTTTCTAGCAAACATTTGACTACAAAGGCACAGAAGGGACAAAATGCTCATGCGTTCATTACACCAGTGCACTGGCAAATTTGCTTCATATTCAGATGGAAACCATTTGGCTCAGAGGCATTGCTGCTTAGTAAATCAGCTGTAATTTCCATTATTCTCATTGTGCTACAGGGGCACCCAGCCCAAAACGCCTGCTTGGCTGAAGTAGATGGAAGCACCAGGCAACTGCCCAGATCCAGTTTTTGTTCTTCATTGACAGAAGGCTCTGGAAAACACCATCAAGGAGTGCATGGCAATGCCCACAGAGATTGTTTAATCCCCTGAACTCCAAAACCTCCTTGCTTTTGACTTATATCTGATGCCAGCCCTCAGGACAAGAGTCTCCCTGCAAGATGCCAGTACTGGAGCATCTCTTGATGTGCTTCATGCTTTCTTTACGTGGAAAAGCTAAATGAGTTCCCCCACTGTGTGCCTTGACTGGGCAGCTGTCACCATGTTCAGAGCAGAGCCCTTTGGATGCAAGACCTGGGGACCACCAGCTTTGCAAGCAGAGGGTGGCATGGTGGCAAACACAGCAGGTGGGGAGTCCTCAGTGCAGGGCGGCATGGGAGAGGAGTGATCTCGCTGCCTCCAAAAAGTGCGTGAGAACAGCAAATACACTGCTTGCCTTTGATTTCTCAAAGACAGGTCTTGCATCAAAAGAGGTGAAGAATTAAGATACTTGCAAACTGCACCCTCCTCTCTCTGCTCCCCAAAGCTCAGCAGCGAAACAGGCAGAGGATGAAAATCTTTTTCTACTACATGAAGATGGACCCACAAGGCCCTTCTCTCATTGACAAAGTGGGAAGGTGCTGGGTATCACCAGTTTCACCTGAAGTCCATTTATCTCTAAGACAGTGCCAGACTTCAAACTTTTAAAAGAGCTTTCTGAGAGGGAAAAAAAAAATCATATATATTTCACCTCTCAACTCTTAGAAGGCCCTTGGGAAGACTTTTTTAGGGTTTTCTGTTGAGGTTTTTTTTCCAGTTTCAAACTAGAGCAGAGTAGATTTAGATGAAACATGAGGAAGAAGTTGTTTATTATGAGGGTGGTGAAAAAGGGGCACAGGTTGCCCGGAGAGGTCATGGAGGCTCCATCCCTGGAAACATTCAAGGTCGGGCTGGATGGGGCTCTGAGCAACCTGATCTAGTTAAAGATGTCCCTGCTCACTGCAGGGGGGTTGGACTAGATGACCTTCAAAGGTCCCTTCCAACCCAAAGCATTCTATGTTTCCATGATTCGTCAGAAATGTACTGTGCAAGCTGAACATGGGCACAGAGAGGAGTGGGAGATGTGTCACTAATACCACAGGCGTGATATGCAGGATGGGCAGTGGGAGGTCTGTGGGCAGATGTGCAATGGCTGATTGCAGACGACAGCAGAACTCAGCTGCTAACAGGCATTCCTGTGTAGACAGACACAGTAACTTCCACTGCAGCTCCATGGTATAAAATAGGTTTCATTTGTGATGCTGGACTAAGTGAAAACACCCTTTGAAGAAGTACTGCCCAGGAATCTTTTCAGATGTTTCCAAATTTACATTTTCCCCTTAAACAATCTTTGTTATCCAGTTAGGAAAAGCCCAGTCCAGCCTCTATAGGAGATTTCTCTATAGGAAAGTTTGCCAGATTCGACATTTTAAACAGATTTTTATCTTTTACTTTCCTTTTACTTTGCATTTGCCATTTCATACATGACTTCTTTGGAAATAAAGCAGCTGGTTTATTAATAAAGAGGATTATTTCTAGAACATTAGTTTGGTTTAAAACAGCTAAAATTCAACCTGCTGCTCTTCAGAATCATCATCCTTGGAATACTGTAAGTTGAAAAGCTGTTACTTTAGTAAGTCATGCCATTTTTCAGCATTTATCTTAAATACAGCTTATGTTCTGCAAGCCAGCTGCCCGCAGCTCATGTACAATTGAGTTCGCTGAAAACATGGGTTATGACAGCATCATCTGTTTTTTCTTGCTTTGCTTTTTTCTTTACACTTATACTACGCCTGCATCCAACCTTCCAACCTTGTTCAGGTGCAGTGGTGATTAAAAGATCCTTTTAACTTTGTTATTAGAACTTCTCCCTTGGAAGAGCTCCAGGGTTGCTGTTAAAGGGTGTAGAGCTGGCCATGAACAAATGCATGCCTGCTCGCCTTCTGCTGTGGCATGCAGACCCAGAAGGATTTAGCAAGCGCAGGATGCTGTAATACTCCCTGTTAGCTGAGTCAAGTTACTTCCCAGGGGATCCTGTAATTCATCAGCACACAAACCTCATCTTTGCCTGACTCAGGAGAACAGGGTTCCCGAGAGGGAAGGCAGAAGTTTTTCCCTCTTAATAGATGTTTGACATGTTGCATTTGGTCATCTTCTTGAATCCATCATTCGCTAGGTACATCTACCACATCAAAGCTTTGAAGAAGCAGTCATCAGGCAGACAACATGACTTGGTGTCGCGGGTTAGGGCTGGGCCGGCCACTAACGTGGACAGACGCTCTCTAACCCCCTCTTCCCCCCCAAACGGGAAGAGAAAAGGGAATGAGGCAGAGAGACTTACAGGATAGAGAAGAAAAAAAACTAGAGCAGTTTTAATGAAAATAATAGAAATAATGGTAAAAAGATAAAAGTAAAGATCTATATACAACTATAGATAGTAGCCCGATATCAAATCCAACTCCCTCCCCCGATAGCAGTCACCACTGGTGCTGCAGAGCAGGAGGCACTGGGGAAGCCCCAGGCTCAGCGGCGGCGGGAGCTGGATACAGAGAGCTGGATTAGGGAACTCAGGATCCGGATCAAAAGCAGGAGGTCAGATGGAGTCCTCTCTGGACACCGGCCATTGCAGAAAAGGGCGAAAAGGCCGAAAAGTGACAAACAAAAGGGCCGAAACTCTCATGATCACTCAATTTGTACTAAATATGACGTATATGGGATGGAATACTCTCGTTGGTCACCTGTCCTGTCTATTACCCCACGGAGGTGCAACCTTTTACTTCCTTGTGCCCCCCTCTTACTACCCAGCACCCCCAGCATGGCACACAAGAGCCAGCAGTGGCCATGGTCACTATAGGAATAAGTATAAGCAAGAGCCTTTCTGCATCCCAGTCCCAGGCAGTAACTGTAAACATCAGGTGTTATCACTGCCAGTAGCACACGCTGTCTGCAAAAACATGCTGCTGACTTCAGAATGTGCAGCGTTTTAGAAGACACTAAACTGGAAAGTAAAAATCACTAAACGGGACTGGGTTTTCAGCTAAACCCAGGACACTTGGCTAAATCTGAGAACACTTTTAGCCCACACCTTGCGGGTAGGGAGAAGCCAGGCTCATCTCTGCACCACATCCAGCTATACCAGGTGAGGTGAAGCCTCCACACGCTGAAAACACTTGGCTCCTGTGCCTGTAAACTGTTTCTTGCCAAATGATCCCCGGCACTGGTGCTACAGCACTGAGTCACTCTCGATTGCCTCAGAATTTCCAAGGCGCTTACACGCTTCAGTACAACATGCTCTTCTTGTTCTCCGAGAGGCTTCTTCACATGCAAAACCTGTTCAAGGACAAAGCTACAAGCAGTGATTACTGACAGCAAAGCGAATGGCAAGCAAACACACCACTCCTTGCTGAGGCACTCCAAAATCTGTTGTCGCCGTTGGCTTTGTCGTTGTTTCTGCTTTCCACGTTGTCAGAGACTGGGCGCAACCCCGTTACTGCTGCACCCACAACTTCAGCTGTGCTCACAAGCCCCAAAGGGCAGCAGGGTGAGGATGCAGCACAGCTCCTCTCCCGCCAGCTTCACGCAGCAATTTGTTGCCCGGCCACACATCACAGACGTGACCTGTCTGCTCTGCAGCCTCTAGCTCGACCCCGATGAAATGGGAGCCTGATGTCAAAGCTGCTCTGTTTCCCTTCTGGGTACCTCAGGAGACACGAACTAGCCTCCTGAACTGCACGGAAACATTTGGATGACTGTGATGATACCTGCCAAGCAGATGAAATCACAGCTCTGAACAGAACACGTTATCCTTTCCATATACACACAGACCATTAATTCTCCTGGCTGCAGTCTGGCATGATGATGCCATCTCTACTTTACAGACAGGGAACAGATGACAAAAGAAAATAAATTATTTGTTAAAGGCCACCAGAGAAATCCTTTTGCAGGGCAGAGAAGTGGACTAGTATCTCCCAAGTTTCAGATTAATACACTATGCAGAGGTCCCTCTTCCTCTTGCAGACTTGAGACTAACTGATCAGAAGCTTTCTGTGCAGCTTAGTGATACCAGCCACTGCAGAGGTCCTGCAGGACACGAGTGCTGCATAGTGCTGCATCATGTCAATAGGCTGAGGTAGGAATATGATGATCCAGCTACGCCTTGCTGGATTTGAAGATAGCCAAACACACACAGAAGCTAAACTCACAAGGTTTCTGGCTAACCAAAACGGCTCCAAACACAGCAACAACTCACAGACCAAATACCCAAAGGGAATATTGACTGGCCTACGTTCTCACTTTAATTGCAGGAACAAACCAGGCAATGAATTTGCAAACACACCATCCACTGCATTGAGATGTGTTTTGCATATAAGGAAAGCAGAACTAGGATACTTCAGGCTCCCCGGGGCTGACGGCAGCAGCTCAGCTATTTTTGTTGCTCGTTAATCCGGCCTGACCACAGGCACTGGGGTCAGGAGCCAGGGCTGAGCTGCGCTTGCTGCTGGAGAGGTCAAGCACCTCTGGCCAGTGGAAGATGCAGTGGGAAAATTCATCATCTCTGATGAGGCCACTGCTCCAATTAGGTCTTTTAAAGTCAGATGTTTATAAAAGGAAACATAAACGCCTGAACAGGTGAGAGTAACAGTTCTACTTTCTCCTTTGCTTTGTCAAAGGTGAGATAGGGTCTGAACTCGTATGTCTTCCCTCTTCCCACGCTTCACTGCCAGATCGAGGCCTAAATTTTGTGACTAACTAGAGCTGATGGCACCCTCTCAGTACCAGCAGTTTTAAGCAACAAGCAGATGTCACTGTGGCCTCTAACACGTTGCTGGACGTAGCTTTAAAGCATCATGATTTTGTTGAAAGCATTTCCAGTTTGTACTAGTATTACAAAACCAAGCAAGCAGAATAAAGACAAAGTTCAAAGTGTTTAACAATAACAGATTCTGCATCATAACATGCAGGAAGTATGTGCCACATGCAACAGGCTCAGAAAATCAAATCTTGGCCTCAGCTCAAGAAGGTAGCATCGTCCATACTGTTTCATTTCCTGGCCACTTTCTATCAATTTTGTAAGTATCTGGCAACCGAAATGTCTTCTGCACTCTGTCATAAATGGGAAATGGACCCAGAATCAACATAAAATAACACCCAGCAGGGGTAAAAAAAAAAAAAAAAAAAAAAAAAAAAAGAAATGAAAGAAAAAAGGGGAAAAGGAAAGAAAGAAAAAGGAAAAAAAAAAAGAACGACAAGACGACAAATAGTTCAGCTAAACTAAGTGTCAGATTTTTCCAGCTGGTTTGGTATTAATATTAATCCCAATAGTTAAACCTCTCCATAGGAGTTATGGCACAGACTTTTTAGGTCTTTTTCCTCCTACCTAAAATTATCTTTTTAAGAGCAGAATACAAAGCTTTGGCTATAGTCTGTGGGTCACTAAAGGTGTTTTTGTGTACTCCCTGGAGGTTCCGAGACAAAAGCATTCAAAAGTTCCCACTGGTGTAATGACACTGAGGAGGAAGACAGGAGATATATGTGAAGTCCTTCATCTGGACTGGAAAACTAATAAGCAGTGTCAAAACATCAGTCTTGCTGCACACACACAAATCAGTAAGAAAACCCAGTAAAAACAGTTTAGGATTTTATCCAGACTTTATAAACAAAAACAGTCAACTACACTTTTTTTTTTGTCTACTTGGGGGGGGGCGGGGGGGCGGATATAGTTTGGGGTTTTTTTTACTACCTATCTAGGCTGTGGCAAAAGTTTTAGTCTCTTAAGACATATCTGCCCACTTCAGTATCACCTTTTACCTGAGAGTCTTAAGTAGATTCAACTTCTGAGGCAAGGAAAATATTATTGCTTTTGCTGCCTGGATGGAGAGTGAAGAGAGTGAATAATCAGCCTGGACTTTATACGAGATGCCTGCAGTAGGAGAAAAGCAATTCTAATTTTCCCAGCAATACAGGATGTTCATTGTAAGAATAAATATTCCAAGGAGTCATATATGTTTGCAGAACAGTTATATACAGTGCATCTAATTACCAGTGCTGTAAATAAATTATTTTGACTTGTGTAACATAAGAGGAATAAGCAGTCCCTTCTTTTAGTTCACTGTGATCAGTTGCTTTCAGGCAAAAAAGGAGACGTAGCAGTAAGGCAGTGACTCTAACTGCCACCACCGTAATGAAAATGAGAGGAGTTAGTTTATCCAAGGGCATCAGTTTGACCATGCTCTGCTAGGCCTACGTACAGATAAAAAAAAAAAAAATCACTTCAGGTAAATGCAAATTAATCTCACTCCCACAATGGTGTGCAGGTCTTGAATTTCTGTTACTGTAAAGAAGCTCGCATTGCCAGGTTAAGTTTCTCTGGTAGAAAATACTGCATACATAAAGCCTGCAATTTGCATATCTTTCAATCGCCAGAGGATGATACTTTAGCTTCTGAGTGCTGAGGGACTTCAGCAATTCCAAAATCAAAACCAGTTTGATTTAAAAGCCTAAAGAAGCTTAAGAGCTAGATTCTCAATAGAGCTGAACACCCTCAACATCCCTGTAGCTCGGTGGCTACGCAGTGTCCCTGCCAGCGCTGACCTCAAGCACCGCTCCTCAGCGCCTGTGGAACCCTCCACAGGGAGCCTCTTCTCCCTCCCTCCCACACACACACACTCAGAAACTAACTGCACTGGCACAAGGCTGAGGCAGGGCTGCAGTCTTAAGAAACCCCCAAGCTCTGGTTGCCTCCAACAATTCTTCTGTTAAGCCACGGCCATTATTTATGAGAGTTCTGCCCTCTAAACTGGGGCTCCTGTGTTATGAGCATTGCTGAGTTCATTGGGTGCTATTTTTCATGACATTTTGCATGACCCGGTCTATCAACCACTAGCATATGCAGCTTCCAGACCTTGCATAGCCTATGGAGTAATTTTGTCATGGGCTTTTCTTGTTGCAGTAGCTTTATCCTTTCCAAAAATTAACAAATTCCTCTTTGTGACATTCCTACCCACTTACCCGCAGAAGAAAGATTGCACAACTGCTCCTAGTACAGATTTGTGCTTTATAATCAAGCCAGATCGTTTCTTTAATATCAATGCATGTAGTTCACCCTTTAACTTAAATCGACAAGGATCAAAATAGGTTATAATTTCTGTGCAGACAAAGAGGCCTGAGACGATCTGTAAACAGATGCATAGATTTTTGTGGAGCCTGAGGGATGACTTTGTTGGAAGCATGGGAACTTGTACATTTTAAAATAGTCAGAAAAAGAAGGAAATTTCATCAACTAGTGTCAGTGCAAGTGCATCTCTCAGGAATGCCAGAAAGCTAGTAGGATTGTGGAAATGATTAAAGCAGATTGCAATGCAACACTTACACATATACCTCAACCCATACTCCTTAATATATAGTTACAAGAAAAAGTGTATGAACCTTTCAGAATTTCATGGTGTTCTGCATTAATTTGTCATAAAATGTGATCCAACCATTGTCTAAGTCAAGAGTATTGACAAATATAATGTGCCAGAAAACCAATTCTGATCCTCCGTGTCTTTATTGAACACATTCATTCAACATTCAAAATGTTAGTGGAAAAAGTGAACCCTTAATCTGACCTCACAAAAGCTAATCGGAGTCAGGTTAACCTGGAGTCTTGTTAAGGAAATGAGTTTGGAGGTGTGGACTAGAGCTATGTTGACTGATAAAAAACACTCAAACTTCTTGAGTTTGCTCTGCACAAGGTGTATGCTTATGTGAGCCATGCCTCACCAAAAAGAGCTTTCAGAGGATCTACAATCAAGAATTGTTGACTTTACATAAAATTGGAAAGGGTTACAAAGTGATTTCAAAGTGATTTCACCAGTCTACAGTCAGGCAAACAGTCTTCAAATGTAGACCCTTTGGGACTGTGGCTACTCTACCAAGAAGTGGGAGCCCAGTCAAAAGGACCCCAAGAGCACAACGAAGACTCATCAGTGAGGTAAAGAAACAACCCTCAGTGACAGCCAAAGAGTTGAAGGAATCATTGGAACCGTGTTCATGAGTCTACAACATGTAAAACATTGAACAAGCAAGGTGTCTATGGCAGGATACCACAAAGGAAACCGCTGCTTACTACACAGAACATTGCTGCACACCTGAAGTTTGCGAAACATTTAACACTCCACAGTGGTGCTGGAAAATGTTTTGTGGACAGATGAAACAAAAATTGAACTATTTGGAAAGAACATGAAGCACTACATCTGGCATAAAAAGGGCACTGCATATCATCATGAAAACATCCTCCCAGCCATAAAGTACAGTGGAGAAAACATCACAATTTGGGTGTGCTTTGCTGCATCAGGGCCTGGCCAGCTTGCAGTCATTGAGGGGAAGATGATATTCCCAAGTGTATAAAAAAATTCTTCAGGATAATGTAAGAATGTCTGTACATCAGCTGAAACTCTTTAGATGTTAGGTGATGCAACAAGACAATGACCCAAAACACCTGAGCAAGTCCACAACAGAATGGCTTCGGAAAAACAAAATTCGCCTTTTGGAGTGGCCAGGTCAGAGCCCAGACCTCAACCCAACAGAGATGCTATGGAGTGACTTGAAGAGAGCCATACACATGAGACATTCAAAGAATATGACAGAGCTAAAGCAGTTCTGCCAAGAAGAATGGGCTAAAATCCCTCCTGAACGATGTGCAGCTCCGATCCACAGCTACAGGAAGCCCCTAGATGAGGTTATTGCTGCCAAGGCAGGGTCAACCTTTGATTCCAAGGGTTCCCTTATTTTTCCACTAGCATTTTGAATGTTGAATGAATGTGTTCAATAAAGACATGGAGGATCAGAATTCTTTTTGTGTTATTATTTTAGGCACTATATTTGTCAATACCCTTGACTTAGATGACGGTTAGATCACATTTTATGACAAATTAATGCAGAACACCATGAAATTCCAAAAGGTTCACATACTTTTTCTTGCAACTGTATATATAAGTGAGAATTTAGGAAGAACCCATCAAACAATAGGGTGATCTGTCTTCTTGTAAGACAGATGTTTATGATTTTTTTCTAGGTAGCTCTTTAAGGAAGAGAGAAATATGAGGAAGAAACAGCAGTTAAAAGCAAAGCACTTAAAAAAATCCAAAAGCATTTTTAAAAAGTCCAAAAGAAATAAAAACATACGTGTATTGATTTTTTTTTTTTTTGTAACAAGAGCCAGTACAGTGAGAATAAAATAATAACAACAACAACAAAAGAACCTCTCCGAAGATCTTTGTATGCTAGGGCAGTAGAAGTTTTTCTTAAGTCTAAGGAAAATTGAGACAGAATAGCTATGACTCAAGAAAATGTATCTTCCGAAATGTCTGGTTTATCAATTTGACACATTTGCATTGGTGAATGTTAAGGTGAATGTTAAAAAAACCCATGCAACAGACCAGAAACATAAAAGGCACATGCTAGGAAAAAGACAAGATCCATCTTTTGTTCGTATGCAATGATTTCATGCAACCAGAACAAGAAACTCCTTCCTACACTGAAAAAAAAAAAGTAATTTCTACTCTATTTTAATACAACTGACACCAAGCAAAGAACGGTCTGCAATGCCCACACTGTGTAAAGCCCCCTCACCCTGAAAAGAAGGAACTGCCGGCTTTCCAACAGGTACCCACTGTAACTCTGCACAAGGGAGACAAGATGCTGCAGCTAATGGGAATTTCATTAAAAACAGGCAGTGAGATGCCACTGAGCTCCAGTGAGGAGGTGCTTGAACTGCTGACAACAGTATAACGGAAGTATGTCCTTGACAGATAACTTCTGGGACAAAAACTCCCAGTTAAAAGTTTTTGTTTCATCATGCATGTATGTGGAATAACAAGGTAGCTCATTTCAGACAGTAGAAAAAGGCTAGACTTCTGACACTGGCCACCCAGAATACAAAATGTCACAGGTTTTCTCAGTCTCCAGACTTGTTTCATCACCAGTTGCATTCATAGAATCATAAAGTGATTTGGGTTGAAAGGGACCTTTAGAAGTCATCTAGCCAAACCCCTCTGCCATGGGCAGGGACATCTTCAGATAGATCAGGTTGCTCAGATCCCCATCCTGTCTGACCTTGAGTATTTCCAGGGATGGGGCATCCACCACCTCTCAGTGCAACCTGTTCCAGTGTTTCACCACCTTCAGTGTAAAAAATTCCTTCCTTGTATCTAGTCTAAATTTACCTTCTTTTAGTCTAAAACCATTACCCCTTGTCTTATCACTGCAGGTCCTACTAAAAAGTCTGTCTCCATCTTTCTTATAAATCCCTATTCATTTTCTCCTGTTCTTATTTTTAGGAAGACAGAGTTGGAACATCTCTGTAAAGTGCCACAACATGACTGTGATGCTGCTAAAAGAAAATTGTACGGTGGGCATGGAGCAGAAGCCAACTTTGTTGACCCAGAATGAAATTAAATGTCCAACAAATGGCTGAAGATACCTAATCCTCAGCACATCATGAAGGCAGCCTGGTGCACTAGAAATTATATTTTCAGAAACATATTTAATCCTCCAAAGATGTCATTGATTTGGTTTGGTTTTCCAACTACACTGTAATCAATTCTCATACCTTTTTAATTATTCTCTCTAAAATATAACTTACTTTCCACTGGTTCAATCACCCTTTACAATGAAAATCTTAGAGGAGATCATTTTTCCTTGGCTTCACTTCTTTTATTCTGTAGGAAAAGGTGCCTTATAAATCTATTGCCAGCTACGCTGGTTTTGGTAGAGTTAATTTTCTTCATAGTAGCTAGTACAGGGCTGTGTTTTAGGTCTTTGCTGGAAACAGTGTTGATAATTCAGAGATGTTTTAGTTATTGTTGAGCAGCACTGATCAGGGCCTTTTCTGCTCCTCACCCCACCAGCAAGTCAGCCGGGGGTGCACAAGAAGTTGAGAGGGGACACAGCATGAACCGCTGACCCCAACTGGCAGTGGGAAATTCCACTCCCTGTGACATCATGCTCAGCAATAAACCAGGGGGAAGGTTGGCCGGAGGACTGGCTGGGCATCACTGGATCAGTGATGCAGAATTGTTTTCATTCAGATCACTTGTCTTTCTTGGGTTTTGTTTCTCTCTCTTTGTTACCTTCCTTTTCATTACAATTTTTACTGTTATTATTGTCGCTCTTATTATTTAACTGTTAAATTGTTCTTGAGTTTTCTTACTTTTACTCTTGTGATTCTCTCCCCCTTCCTCACCATGGAGGGAGCGGTTGTGTGGTGCTTAGTTGCCAGCTGGGGTTAAACCACAACACAAGCAGAACAAGGTCTCCTCTGATGACAGTGCGGTGGACAGAAGCTACAGGCTGCCTCCTGCATGGCCACCTGCAGACACGTGTGTCAAGAAAACGATTCTGGACACAAACCTCTGTGAAGGACACAGTGCTGCTACAGGTGGTGCAAAGCCTGGCAGGTTGCCATAGCACAAACAGGACAAGAGGTCTGTTAAATTTCACTATGGGCCATTCCTGCCCTTAAAATAGCCCAATTTAGGAGTACACAATATTCCTTCCAATCACATCCTCCAAAAGTGCAAGTTCAGCATAGCTTCACTGAAGTTACTGGAACTGCCTAAAGAGAAAAGCAGTTACCCAGGCATTGATACCTCTGGTTTCAGTAGTAAAGAATAAAACTGTACAAAAAGCTAGCAAATGAAAATAGTATCTGGGTAATTTTGGAATGCATTCAACCCTTATCTCACTGTAGAGCCTGGCATCGTCGTATTTCTCTTCCCAATTTGTCTAAAGAAGGTTCACAGTATTTTTTGTTATAACATAAATGTCACAAACCATCTTTAAAGATTTAGCTGAAGTAACTTCTGCAGCAAGCTGGAATGGAGAGGCCAAGTGCTGCAAGCGGCAGTAGCCAGAGCCACTCTGGAGCTCTAAGGGCACCTGAGCCACAGCGCTTACAGGTATAAGTTCCCTACAAGTCACCACCACTTCTGCTGAAGTGCCACATACCTTTATAGCATAAGCTTTTAAAGATAAAACGCTTTGTGACAAATGAAAAGATTAAAAATTTCAAGTTTCTAAGAGCATCTTACAGCAATGTTTCCAAGTTGCCTACATGCAGTCACTATTCTGCCTTTATTCATTGACCCATACAACTTCCTTCCTGTGCTACGATGCTAACACCAGTAAGAGTACAGCCTTTTCACATTTACATTTTGCTCAGTCTGAATCTTTAATGTCCCTATTTTAGCACCCTAGATAAGTAAAAAAGTCCTACTGAATAGCAGTGCACAAATGAGTAATACCACTGCCTATTAGCTTTATCTTTTCTTCTCTCACCTGAGGCATGCTTTAAAGCACCAATCTACTTTCCAATCTGTAGTGAAAACCTGTTACAAATTTAATGTGCTAAGGTTAAATGGAAGTGTGAAGCCCAAGCCTGCATCTTTGAGAGATGAAACTCTAGCAAGTGAGAAGTAGTCAGTAATCCGCTTAACACATTACCATTTTGTCCTGCCTTTAAAATCCTATCAAGGTTGAGAGGAAGGCAAGTACATGCATACTCTTCTTGTTCAGGGTCTCCAGTCCCTCTTCCCATTCTAGGAATGAGCTCTTCTGGGTTGGGCTTCTCCAAGGTGTAGATGCAGATGTTCAAAAATTGTCTTTTAGTGAGCTATCAGTAATCTTTGTGTATTGCTCTGTGTGCCACTTACAATGAAGAACAGGGAAATTTTCAGACCATGTGTTCTTCACATTTATGTTGGAAGATACAATGAAGAAATTGGTTGATCTGAAGTGGGAATAAGTAGCAATTCTATGGCACACTCTAAAGACAGCAGATATAAGAAAATAGCAATTACTGAGCAGAAGAAAAAGATTAATGTACTAATGTCAATGATAAATAGTGGAACTTGTATTTGCATGAGCTAGCCCATATGAAAGTTTCCTAGGAGTTTTTAAGAGTACATAGATTGACAGGTTTTGTTGTTTTGTAGTTTGTTTGTTTGGTTTTTTTACAAACTGGTATCTGTGCAAATTAGATCCGAAACCAAAATACAGCACTCAAGAGGCACGTGGTTTTTTCATGTGCTTGTGGGTTCAGAATCCAAAAGATTATATTACAACACATTTAGAGAGACCCACTGGTTTTCTTACGCTGTAGATAAAATCTTATTCCACCACTGTTTTGGTGACTCATGTGAGTACAATGCAAATTTTCCTCACTTCAACGCTTTTGCATCAGAGCAGGTAAAAGATGTTGCTCAGGCTCAAAAAACCCTGGGAAATATAGGCCTTATTGCTCATCCTTATGAGATGAGCAGAATGGGCACAATTTTTAGACTGGTTTTCTAATATCACATTTAATCGATTGCAGCTGAAATGGAGAGCTCTCCTTCAAAATCTAAGAGATGGGTTTTTTTGCATGCTTTGCCCTCAGTTCACACATAAGACAAAAGAAATGACATTACAAAACAGAATGACTAGGAGAGAGCAAAGCAAGGGGATATCACAACTGAAACAAGAAGATTGTGCCTTGTGTGCATGACCTTTGTGCTAAAATACTTCACTCCCTTCTGCATGATGCTATCCTCTAAAAAGGTCAAATATACTGTATTACCAACCTATAAATAATTCAGGGTTATAAAGCTTCTTATCTGATGTTGAAAATGCAGAGGGCACACAAGAGTGCTCTTTGAATAAAGTCTTCATAAACCTTTACAGATCAGAGTATATTAAACTGTGCTGCCTTTCCCACAACCCCGGTGAAGGACACATAATTCCCTTAGCCTACATCATACATCCCAGGGATTGTCTGCACAACTTCCCGGTGAAGATATATATTGCAAAGAAGTTTAAGTCCCCTGGCTCCTAACTCAAAGACTGAGTGCACAGGCTAGTTTGGGCTCAGACGCCAGAAAGAAGCCATTGATTTGTGTGTGGAGTCTTCCACACTAGATTTTGTACAAGCACAAAATAGCAGCTCATGTTTTCCATAATAAGTTTTGGTCTAAACGTTCAGGAGGGGAGGATATGGTTTCCATCACCCCAGTGCAAACCCAGGTATTTATCAGAAATCAGGATAACACTGATTCCATACTTCCATACTCTATAAACCCATACATTGCTGCACCTGTAAACTTAAATGTGCCAAAAATGTGAATACATTCTGGCGACAGCTCTGATGCCAATATCCATACATGGCCATTTTCCCATAAAGTGCTGTTTGCGTTCTCTATTTCTCTTAGTAGAGAGACTTCAAAGAGTAACATTGGAATTTTTGTCTTAGCAACTATTCCAAGTATTTTAGCATATGGCTCTTCAAGTTGTTGAAGTAGACCTGACATTAAATACCAAAACACCAAACATTTTAGAATTTCTTCCTCTGACAAATATTAACAAGAATTAAGTAATCATCTTTCTTCTTTTCCTTACTTATAACTTTGGAAATTCATTCTGCTTCTGTATAAAACAAAGAAGGGAAGAGATGGCTTTGAAAATGACTGGACTTTATTAGATAAATCAAACCTAAATGCTTTTCTTTCTAGATGATGTTTTAAAATATTTGCAATAAAGCAAAAATATACCCTTAATCTGTTCAAACCATTTTCCCCCTTCATATATTTTCCCACTATTTTTATGGATTAAAAAAAAAAAAAAAAAACCACTTGAAGAAGAAACATCTGTTTGACCCTAAAGCACACAATCTGTCCATTGTCTCCTATGGAAAATAGAAATTATATTGATTTTCCAGCTTTTTTTCTCCTCTGTGATGGAAAATTGAAAACGAGTTCAGCATGCTTAGAAGACCTTAGCCTAAATCTATATGGTCCAGCTGGCAATTTTGTAGGCCAAATTGATCCTCTGGGATTTTTTCTACCTGTGCAACTATCTTTTCCTCAGAAAAGATTTGGAACAGCGGCAGAGAATGTCTGCTCAGCACTGACAGACGACTGTCTCTACCTGTCCCTGTACCTACACCCCAAATCACAGTCACATTACCCAGTTTGGTGGCAAGCCTGGGGTTATTATACACCTAAGACACAGCCCCAGCATTTCAGAGCACTTACCAGTAGGAATGGGGGAGATATGGGGAACCTCAATCCATCTCTGACAGTCGATGGGGAGGGATCTGCAATAGTGTTACCTGAATACGCCACTATCATTGTTGATTGTTTGAATATCCACCCAAAGCATGCTATGTGCTATATAGGCACATAAAAAGGAAAAACAAAACAAACAACTTGGCTTAGAAGGAGGTGTGCTTTCCTGTATTATATGGTTATCACACAGAGACAGCCTTGAACTGCTTCCTCACATCTTTAAGCCTACAGGTGTAGAAGCAAGATACCTGCCTATCTGACCAGGGGCAAAGCACAAGGGAGCCAGCCTTCACCTCCTACCCTGACAAGTCAGGGGAAAAACCCCACTCATCAGGACAGGTAACAAATGCAACATGTCCCCTGGAGGCTCTGAATTACAATTTTCTTGGACAAAGTGAGGAAGTGACAATTTTTTTGGATGTCAAATCTCTTCCAGGGTGCTGTGAGGAGCAGTACAGCTATATACTGCAATTTACAGAAAGATTATGAACTGTGACTGAAGCCCATACTCCCCAAGTTAAATCACTCCTTCTCCAGGCCTGAATTCTACCAGAGATCTACTGCAATCAATCACATTCTCATAGAATAAGAACTGCAGAACAGAGAGCAGCATCGCAAATGGGAAGAGGAAAAAGAAGAAAGAGTACGAGGAGAAATTGTCATGACCTTCTTCCGAGTATTCTTCTTTCTTTTCACTTGTTTATCTTGTGCCAAAATTCTTACTTCTGATACAGAACAGGAAAGCAGGTCCCAAATGCATTATGTAACTGCCTTAATAATATAGTCTTACAATTTTTAAATGAGTGCTTACAATTTTTTTTCATTTTATTTTGGTGAGAGAAATAATTAATATTAATGCAGGAAGCGCATTATCAATTTACATTCATTTTGCTTGCTGTTAAATTACTCTGAATTCCCTGCTCTTACTGCTACTTCCCTGCTTCAGCAGTAGCTGTATGAGTGAACTCTTGGTTGCTGTCTGTCTGCAGCACATAGCTGTCGGTCAGCTTTAGAGCATTAACAGTCATGCTCCGATAAATCTGCCACGGTAGGAACAGGATTAGGTCTTACGTTACTTTAGTAGGATCAGAACTAAGCCTCGAATCCTCACATATGTTACACACACACCCCAGCAAGCAAAATACTTTAAGTGATTCAAGAGGTCTGTAGTACCTCAGCTTTGCACCGTTTGTTAAAAAGACTATTCGGCAATTCAATCAACAGGAGTCTTGCATCGTATGAGTCAGGGCATGGGGATGGACACGTGGTTCAAACGAGTGATACCAAAGGAGCTCCACTGAGATACCACAACAGAGCCACGGAGAGCATTGTCTGCCCAGGGAAGGCACAGCCAGGGATGCTGAGCACAAAGCATCGTGCCAACAGCCCGCCCCATCTCCTTGGCTGCTGCCACACACCAGAGATTGGCCAAAGGTGATTGTAATGCTCAGCAAGCAGCTAAAAAAGCACTGGCCACTGAGAACAGGTCAGTGGATGGCAGCAGCAGCAACAGCACAGACTTGTTCACGGACCATGTGCAGGTGTGAGGCTTTCTCCTTGCAGTCCCCTCTGCAGAATTCATAGAATCATAAAATGTTAGGAGTTGGAGAAGACCTCAAAAGATCATTTAGTCCAACCCCCCTGCCAGAGCAGGATTCCCTAGGGCAGGCCACATAGCAACATGTCCAAGCAGGTTTTAAAAGCCTCCAGAGAAGGAGACTCCACAACCTCTCTGGGCAGCCTGTGCCAGGGCTCTGTCACCCTCACAGTAAAGAACTTTCTCCTCATGTTGAGGTGGAACTTACCATGTTCTAACTTAAACCCATTATTTCTTGTTCTATTACTGGGCACCACTGAGAAGAGATTGTCTCCTTCCCCTTGACACCCACCGCTCAAATATTTATATACGTTAATAAGATCCCCTCAGCTGTCTCCTTTCAAGGCTAAACAGCCCCAGTTCTCTCAAGTCTCTTCACAGGAGAGATGTTCAAGTCCCTTAATCACCCTCATAGCTCTCTCTTGGACTCTCTGCAGGAGGTCCCTGTCTCTCTTGAATTGGAGAGCCCAAAACGGGACACAATATTCCAGGTGTGGTCTCACCAGGGGAGAGCAGAGAGGGAGGAGAACTTCCCTAGACCTGCTGGACACACTTTTCTTAATGCACCCCCGGATCCCGTTGGCCCTCTTGGCCACAAGGGCACATTGCTGTCCCATGGACAACTTACTGTCCACTAAGACTCCAAGGCCAAGCCTCCTTCAGGGGGCACAGGAGAGGAGCATAAAGGGACCCAACCTGTATCAAAAGCTTTGTGCATACGTATCCTTAACACGTGATTCGGCGAACAGGAAAGCTTCCCACATTCACCGTAGGTTCACCAATTACCCACATGGTAATTGTTTTTTCCTAAGAGAGTCAAACTTCTCACTTATCCAGTGACCCAGATGCAGAGACATTGTCCCTTCTACAAACTACAGAAATTGTGCAAGAGCAAAGAGTACTTTCTCAGAGATCCCAGAGCACAGAACAAAATTTGTCTTGAGGACTTCCATTGCAGTTTCTTGTCACATTCTCCAAAGACAGCAATGACGTGGTCCCCAGAAAGAGCAGAATTGCAATTGCAACATTAAACCACAAGCAATTGGCCACAGCTACAGATACCTCTTACTCTACAAAACTAGAGCTATACAGAAATAAATTATCATAACAATATATAAAATAGAAAAGTCTACTTTGTGCAAAACCCAGAGCAACAAAAAGATGTAATGGGCACATCCACTGCTTTGATTTCAAAGCAACTCTAATTTTCTGACATTTTAAAGTACTTCAGAAAACAAAGGTAAATCCTCTGTCACCCGTAATCAACCACAACCAAGGAATGAGCAATGACACCCATGACTGTAAAATCTAGAGCAGTTAACTGCTCAGCTAAGTGGACAGTCCATTTGAATGTTTGGAAATCACATTCTTTTTTCAAACCTAGCTGATAACAGGCACGCAGGAACATTGCGAGACTAAAATGTATGAGTAGGCCATACAGATAGTGACTTGTGAAACTGAAGATACCACATCAGTTGAACTTTGCTGAAATTTTATAGTATTTGGAATCCACTGCTGCTTTTTTTCCCGTAAGAAATTGCATTATTAATGTATTGTCTAAATAAAAATGGAAGAAATAGATGAAAGCAGTCATCATAACCACTATTTAACATTTTGCTAAAATCTATCTTGGTCTTAAAGCCCTCATTTATAAGAAAACAAGGAATACTCTTAGGTGGCACACCCCACTCACAGAGATGGCTGGGAAGCACATGCTCTCCCAAAGGCAGTGCCTAATCTCTGTTTTCTCCATTAAAAGTGCCATGCAGCTAAACCACATGTAAGCAACAAGTGCCTGACGAGCCACTTGCACTTACAGTTTCCATATTAAAGGGATTACTAAAGAAAAAGAATCAGTCAGAAAGGGGCAGTTTTAGAGAAGGGCCATTGAAACTTTTTAAGCTCCCCTTCCCCAAATCTATTTCTGGCTTTGCTTTAAAACTGGCTGAAAGATGTCAGACATGCAAATCCCTTCCCCTGGCACCAGCTCCAAGAGGAGCAGAGCAGCAGCAGGCAGCAGAAGGAGCAGAAAACAAAGCTGAGCATCTGGCACACTAAGCAGGAGCTCTGCAGCCCCTGGAGTCCTCCCCTGCTCCTTTCACCCACCTCTCCTATGAGCCACTGCTGGATGAGATGGGTCCTCATCCTTTATTTCTCCTTCCAGTCCCACAGCAGCATTTTGAAGCAGAGTCAACTCTTCTTCCACAAGGTGTACTGCTCTCCTGAATTAGGGAACATCCATTTCACACACAGTTGACAGACAAAGCCCTAAATAGCCCAGGTACCCTTCTCAGTGAGAAACCACCAAGCAGCTGGTTACCACTGCCACAACAGAAACTGCTACTGGGCTGGGGAACCATTCAGGAAAATCTCAAAAGCAGGAAAAGGGCAAGCAGAAAAGAGGAGCTCAGCTCAGTCTGGTTTGCAAAGCCCTGGGTCAAATATCATTATATTCACTGTGTCCTTCTTTTGGGACCTGTATCAGTGTAAGGATAAGTCTATGGTATACATGCACTTTTCTCTAGAAAGTACCTTTTCAGGAAAAATTCTCAGTGAACTTCAAGGTAGGAAATGGTGTGTTCAGGTACCATCTCTGTCATGAACAGCGTTTAAACTTCTGTGCAGTCCATCACAACAGCTACTGGCTGAACACCTCCTCCTATCTCTTCAGAAAGCGGGAAAGCCTCACTCCATTTCTGAATGGAGGCAATATCAATGCTTTAGTTAGACAACAGCAAGCAACACCCATGTCTGCAGAAAATCAGAGGCAACTCTCACTCAGAAATGAGATGCTGTCTAAGCACACAGCATCTAACCATTAGCCAACACACTTCCTTCACTACATCCCCTCAAAAACCCTGAAAGGCTTCCCTGCTTTCTAGCAAACTGTTCTGTAGACACCAGTAAGACATTTTCCGGCCTTCTCACAGAACATGCAAGGAGCAGCAGCCATTTTTCTCAGCTCAGTTGCAGGGTCTTATAGTATGAAAAAAGAGCTGCAGTAGATAACATTCCAAGATCCATTTCCATGAGAAACTGTGGCTACCCCTTTAGCCACCTTCAGTGCAGAACTCAAGGAAGACAAGAAGTAGCCTGGTTGGAAAAATCAGAGTAGCTCTGTCTGAAAGGTCTAAACAAAACACCCACTGACACACACCTCAGCACAGGGTCAATACCTGCCTCTGAGATTTCATTCAAACAATTTCATAAATGACTATATGTACATCACTTCAATTGCACTGGTCAAGCTGACAGCTTTTGCTTGTAAGAAATAAATAGAATAGATAACAACAGGATTAGTTCAGTTTCATTTAACTTAGCACTGTTAATATTTTTCCATAAAAATGCACTCAGGAGTCTGCATTGCAATCATCCAGACATAACTTTGTTATCATGAACTAATTAATATAGACAGCTTGCAATGGCTAGACATTTCTGTCTCTAGTAAACAGATTAAGTCACTGCAAGATGTCTACAGCGATAATCATACAAGACTGTTACGGTAAAAACTCCATTTGCTGGGCCTTCTTCCGTAATCATAAAATCATTTAGGTTGAAAGATAATTGAGTCCAACCATTAATCTAGCAATGCCATGTCCACCACTAAACCATTCCACTAAGCAACATGTCTACGTATCTTTTAAATACCTCTAGCGATGGTGACTCCACCACTTCCTTGGGTAGCCTCTCCCAATACTTGACAACCCCTTCTGTGAAGAAATTTTTCCTAATACCCAATCTAAACCCCACCGATGCAACTTGAGGCCATTTCCTCTTGGCCTATTGCTTGTTACTTGGGAGAAGAGACTGACCCCCAACTCGCTACAACCTCCTTTCAGGTAGTTACAGAGTGATAAGGTCTCCCCTCAGCCTCCTTTTCTCCAGGCTGAACAACCCCAGTTCTCTCAGCTGCTCCTCATAAGCCTTGTTCTCTAGACCCTTCATCAGCTTCATTGCCCTTCTCTAGACATGGTCCAGCATCTCAATGTCTTTCTTGTAGGGAGGGGCCCAAAACTGAACACAGGATTCAAGGTGCAGCCTCACCAGTGCCCAGTACAGGGGCACAATCACTTCCCTGGTCCTGCTGGCCACACGATTCCTGATACAGGCCAGGATGCTGTTGGCCTTCTTGGCCACCTGGGCACGCTGCTGGCTCACATTCAGCTAGCTGTTGACCGATGCCTCCGGGTCCTTTTCCACTGGGCAGCTTTTCAGACAGTCTTCCCCAAGCCTGTATCACTGCCTGAGGTTGTTGTGACCCCAGGTGTAGGACCCGTCACTTCACCTTGATGAACCTCATACAACTGGCCTCAGCTCATCAATCCAGCCTGTCCAGATCCCTCTGAAGAGTCTTCCCACCCTCAAAAAAATCAACACTCCCACTCAGCAGACTTATGAAGGTGCATTCAATACCCTCATCCAGAGGATTCAGCATGAACACAGTGCCATAGGAAAAAAATGCTGGTATCTTTTGTGGGAGAACAAAAAAATATAGCCTCACTTTCATAATTTTCTTTCCTCACAGTGAGAAAAATATCTCAGCACTATAAGGCACATCAAGTTAAAGAAATTTCATCCTCTCCCCTACACACATGGTCAGAAAGAACAAAGATTAGCTGACATACAGGGCAAGAGACAGAGTGGACAGCCCATGGCAATGCAGGACACTGCTGACAAGCAACAGCATTGCTGATGATCTGTCTACCAATTTGCAGTGATGTAAATGAAACCCCATCTCACTGATAGTTACTTTTCGACCAAGACTTCATCACTGTCCTGTAAATTCTTTCCTGAAGTTTACACCAGCCACAGAGGCAAAAAGTGGGCATGACACCCATACAAACCTTTTCCAAAGTAATTCTTTGCTTCTGGTGCTTTGGCAGCTCCAAATGACAGATATAAATCATAGCTGTTGGCTCAGTCGAGGACTGTTTTAAATGCCATTGTCTGCAAAAACTCATACCAATTTACTGGTGCTATGCTCCGATGAAGAGAAGACAACAGTGTCAAAATCCATTGTAAAGTGACACCTATACTGTCATTATTTTTTAAAAAATGTTGAGGTTGATCTGGGTATCGAAAGGGAGCATGTAAATATTGTGCTACAGCATTTACTTCAGGAATTTTATAAATACATAAATCCATGTATATACACAGAAATTGCAATTAAAGAGCTTGGTTGATTTTGTTCAGCCCCTTCGTTTTATTAGAAGTAAAATTCAGGCTTGTAGGAACCTCACAGAATTTAATTTGAAACAGCTATTTTCCACCATTTGCATTGATCACCTCCCACAGAAGTTTTGTATTGCTCCTGGTGACAAAGTTGCTGCAAAATTCCAGAGATAAGTGATACACATCTACAGAGCCTGAACTGTAAATTTCGCCAATATTCAAAGAGGAAAAGGCGGAAGCAGATTATATACAAAACAAATTAGCAGTTTTCTATCTTGGTCTTAACCTGAGGGTTGAAACCAGACTGGAAGGCTAATCCAAGATACACAAGCACTTCCTAGAGCCACTTTTATGAAGAGGAAAAAAAAATAAATGCAGTTAAGTATAATGGATCTTGGGTTTATCACTCAATTGCCTAGAAATTACTAGGTACATTCATACTACTGTTGGAAACCTATTACCATTAACAATCATATTGATTTACATTTACAAAGATGTCTTTGAAACACGATTGCCCAGTTTGACTACACAATTCCCTTCTAAAAACACAGAAATCTGTGGCACCCTCTACTCAACAGGTTGTTCTGTACGTACACTATGAGTAGTAAAGCACTTGCTCATTTTGCATTTTATGACATAGGGTGTAATTCATGTGATGGCAGCAGACTTTCCTTTACTGCCCTCCCAACATGACTTAAAGCTAACATGAAAAAACAATATGTAATATTTCTGTCTGCTCAAAATGTGTGTAAACAAACTACATCCATTAAAACCATCAAGTGCCTCCACTTTTGTTAAGGTGACAACCAATTAATGGTTCTGGTTTTGTGATGTTCACTTCCCTTGAAAAAGGGTCTGTTGGTATTGCCCTGCTAATCCTTTAGATGACTCTGGTCTCTAGGGTGCAAGGTTGAAGGGAAAAACTTTGCATAACCTATGAGTTACGTTCAGGTTTCAGCAAAAGGTTGGAGCAAACGGCATCATTCTGCCATGAGTCCAGTTGCATGATGGAGCAAACGTCCAAAGAGGAGCAGGACTAGTCAGGGGTGCTCATCACACATACACAACAAAAAAAAAAAAAAGGCAAAAAAAAAAGCAAAAAAAGTGGAAGTTGTTGATCTTGTAACTGATCTCACTGATGATCTTATGCCTACTGCCCAGTCCCCAGATAGGTCTGTTCTGAACTACTGGAGGGTGGAAGAGTGGCTGTCAGAAGATTTGACCCCCATCTATGCTAAGTCAGGGGACAGCATACTTTCCTGTAGAAGCAAGTTATAAAGAAATGATGGATCTCCCCTCTCTTCTAGAAATAACACTTCTGATGTATAAATGTGAAAGCACAGGCCAGCAACAGCATCACAGTCTTCAAAAAGGGTAATTTGCCAGCAACTCCTAGACTATAATTTGAGAAGGAAATAATATATTTAAATTACCTTGCAGATTCAACAGTTCATAACACATTTACCTCAGGTACTATGAGAAAAAGCTTTTTTCTTAGTTCTTTCATAATGCTTATTTGCCTTTTAACTGGTTTTCCTGCAGGCATATACTATAAAGGCGAATTTTTATACTGCAACATCTTGAAAGCTGTGTGCCTGCAGCTACCTTAATGTTATCCTTTATTGAAGTTAGCACCATCAAATTTATCATTTTATCATTCGTAATCTTCAAATAGCTGATACAACTGCACTAAGATCCAAACCCATTTATTTCCAGTGCATCCAGGCTCAAGCCATTTATTTTGCCGGACTGTTGACAGTCCTACAGAGTAATAGCAAACATTTTTGATAAGCTGAACTAAAGCATCCTTCTAGCAAATGAACTCTTGATGAGGGTATCACTTTCTGTCATTCACTGAATTTGTTGGAGTTCTCAGTACTTAAAGTCGCTTAGATTGATAGTTCATTTGGGCTGGAATTTTATTACAACAGTTTATAAATTATTAGTTTGATCCTGAATGGAACACCTTGACCGCATTAACAAAAATAATTCAGTTGTAGCAGATTTAAGAATTTACCTTATCTCCTCCTCTGTCTAATATGGAACCAGAAAGATCTTTAGGGTTTCTGGAATTATACTCTTCACCATCTGAAGTCAATGCCTTGACTTCTGCTTTCCTGTGTAAAATTTCCTAGTCATCCTCCTATCCATTAGAGCCATTCAAAACTTATACTTGTTGCCAAAAAATCCAGGCATTCCTCCCTGTTGCTTTTTTCTCCCTCCTGTTGGAGTTGCATCAGATTTATGATGCTGTCAGAGGACAAAGTTGAACCTTTCCTAATGACTACACAGAGAATCAATAAACATCCTAAAAATAGATTTGCCAAATAATTCTGTAAAAGTATCTTTTCTGTTCTAAAAGCCCATTTTGGCCAAACACAGCCTACAAATACTGGGCTTTGCCTTCTCACCACAGCTCAACACTGAGATCCGCATTATCACCAGCCTGTGCTGCAGCCTTTAGATTTATTCAGGAAGGTTTGTACACTATAAGAAGGGTAGGCCAGTGGGTTTGTAGGGCAACAGAAGGCGAAAGTAACCCTATGTGATCTCAATATAAAGGCAAACTCAGTCACAAGTGAATGTATTGTCATTAGCCCCAGCAAAATGCACATGTAAATGTGGAAGAGATTCCTCCTGTAGTTAGCTAGGCACAGGCACTACCTCACTTTTGTATTCTTTATGGAGAGTTCAGAAAGATTCTCCACCTCTTGCCCGTCCTTGCCTTTCATGTCAGCCATGGGCCCTTCTGCACTGGCAATCCCCTGAAACCACCACTCCCTTCCACTGTGCAATTCGAAGTGGAACACACTTTCCCCCTTCCCTCAGAGAAAAAGAAACATTTCAAACACAAAATAGCCCAGATCTTCCAAAATCCCTCTGAGAAACTCATGGCCCCTTTCCAGTTATGTTCATCTTTCATGCTCTCCCTGGCCAATGCCATCAGTGAGTCCAGGGAACAGGGACCACATGCTTGGAAGATGCTCGTGCATGGTCCTCGATTGAGGTTCCTCAACTGTGGCTCACCATAGGAAGCAATGGAAGAAGAGATGACATTTGTGATTAAAGAATACTTCAGTTTCCCTCTGACATTTAACCATCAACAGTTGCCTTTTCTTGATGATGAAGGCTATTCTTAAATAAAATTTAAGAATATTGATTAAAGCTAGAGATGGATTAAAATCTTTAAAATCTTTAATTAATAAAGATTAATTCCATAGAAATGGATCAGTTCAGACTGGATATTAGGAAGAAGTTCTTCACCATGAGGGTGGTGAGACACTGGAACAGGTTGCCCAGAGAGGTGGTGGAAGGCCCATCCCTGGAAGTTTTTAAGACCAGGCTGGATGGGGCTCTGAGCAGCCTGATCTAGTGGGGGATGTCCTTTCCCATGGCAGGGGGGTTGAAACTAGATGATCTTTAAGGTCCCTTCTAACCCTGACAATTCTATGATTCTAAACATTGGCTCTTTGTTGCAGTGAATGCCTGCCCATTTCCAGCACCAGCAAGCTCCTGCAATGTTTTGCTTCCAAGGCAAAGCACAGGTTCTGTAAAAAGAATGGAAACAAAAAACAGATCCGGGGGGCAGGGATGCAGGGGGAAATAGGGAGAGGTGTTGGCTATCGCAAACAGTTCATACAGGTACATTGCTGTGCTTTTCTATTTATAACAGGGCAGCAATGCTTTGGGGAGCACTAACAAGATCATTCTTGAAAATGGATTAGGAGCAACATGACTTTTCTTTGCTGGGCCATGCTTTAAATATGCTAAATAAAAATCAATTCATTTTTGTAATCAATGGAGAGTTAAAACACAAAACAGCTTTTTATCATCTCTGTCAGGAATACTTCTGCATCATCAAAACATTGCAGCATACACTCAAAGTTAGCAAACAAAACATGCCATTCTTAATGAATGTTGTGCTAAGATGGCTTTTTAGCAGGGTAAAAATCATCAAGATAGAGACACTACTACTCTTGTGGCAGTCACAGAATAAATCAGAGATTCCTTTCACATTGACTTTTTCAGTTACAGGTAAGTGACAGATAATCATTTAGCCTTCTAAATGACAGTTTTTCTTAAAATCTGATCTGGGGTAGTTGTTTTCTCTGAGACATGTTTGAATCCCACTGCAATAAAGCCATGTTTGAAATTAGCTATCAACAGAACTCTGTCATGAGGCTAACTCTTTTCTCCCAAGATAAGTCAGAAACACTTCCCATATTGCAATACTGCAGCCTTATCAACAAAGATAATTCTTACTCAGCTTTTATTTTTTACTCTTTGAAATCCATTAATACTACCATCTAAATATAAAATACATTATTTTTGCATTTAAAATGCTGCTTTTGAACACTTATTAAGTTATAATCAAATGAGAATCTATCCCTGGCTACAGAATATACCATCTGACAGCAAAATGTCACTGACTAAAAAAATAAAAAAACCTCTAATTTATCTTTCTAGCCTGTAAGAGAAAGATTTATCCTTTTTTAATTGTCTTAAATTAAAACAAAACAAACAAAAATCCCTTAGTCTAATCTTCTCGTGGCAGGGAATCACAGTAGAGGGTAGATACAAATCAGTATTACCTTCCCAGTCTATTTTCACTGCCCAGGCCAGACAGTCCGTTGGCATGAGGCAGACTTAGCACAAGGGGGTCATTTCAGTGACCCTCAAACATCTCACTACTACAGTCATGCTCAAAAAGATGTAGTCACTTCAGTAAATTGTGGAAGCAACTGTAACTAAAAACCAGAATAAGGCAGTTGTTGGATGTAATAATTCAGGGGCGATGGATGGGAAAACGCATGAAGAATGTTTGCTGCCTAAGTTACTTGACTTGATGTCTCAAGACTGACAAAAGCAAGTAATTACACGTGCGCAGAAAGAAGCCGTGCTGGAATAAACGCTGAAAGCGGAGGACTTGTAGACAACTCAAGCCAAAGACTCTTCCACAAATGTGTGTGAACATTTGTACATGCAGACCTGTCTGTGCAAGAACAGCAAGATTTGAGAGTGCAAAGGAAGGGGTCATGAAGAAGGGAAATGCCAAGCATATTTTTTGGTCCCTTCTGGCTCTGCCAGCACCTCTGGCTTGGAAATACTGTGAAACACAGAACTGATTCAACAGGTTTCAGACTTGGCACCTTGAGCGTAAACATCCTCACACAGGCCTGGTCTCGAGGGCCCATTCGATTCCTCCAGTGACATGGAACAAACGGAGCAATAAAACAATTCTTGCCAGCAGGACAGGGAAACAGGCTTGGAAGTCAGTAACAGCTCCTCAAAGTCCGATCTTGAGCCACCACAGAAAAACGTGTCCTATCCATCAGCTTAAGAAATGCTGTCTTGGACCTAATTTGACTTTTGTTTTTCCTCTTGAAAAGCCAGTTTCAACATCTCATCCTTTCAATAATTAGAAGCCTTACTTTGAACTCCATCTAAATTTATGCATAATCAATGTAGATTTACTTGGCATAAGCCTTACTCCTTCTTTAGTAAGTAATGGTCCTGAAGTCCCATTTTATTTCCTCTCAAAGCTCACCTCCACAATGCAATGTTATGCCATTCTTTGCTTTCAGATTAAAGAAAATATATTAGCAGACAACTATTTGACCACCAACTCTAAAAGGGTTGGAAGAACAGTATGTCTTAAAAGACCAGCACATGAAAAAAAAAAAAAATTACTACTGATGGATGCTATATTGACCTTGAATCAGCCTGTGAAACATCATTCACTGTGGCCAGGAAAGCATTTTCAAAAAGCCAATTTTGGCAGCAAGGGCAGGCTGTTAAGAAGCAGTACGCTGTTTCCTATTACTTGGGAATAGTTAGGAATTCTCCACATTTTCTCCATGTAGCTTTTTTTTATATTATTCACATGTATTAGTTACAAAAGAAGGACCATATTCCTAAAAACATCTTGTCACAATATGTTTGTTTGTTATTCAAGTAACTAATGTAGGTGGAATTAAAAGAAATGTTTAGGGCATTTTATTGAATATTAATATATCAGTAAGTGTGGTAGAATTTCTATTTAGTGTTTTAATCAGATGCCAAAAAAAGTTAACTGCACATGCATAAATATATGTATATTTTACTTCTATATGAAGTAAAATGTAGTTTTGCTATATGAGTGTACGCCTACACCTTTACAACAGAATAAGAAAACACCTTTCCCTGAAAACTTTCTCATATCCAAACTCTTTAATGAAAGTCCTGTGGTTTGGTATTACATTCTTTTTTCTTTCCCTCATTTCATATTCAGGAATCTATTTTATAAATAAATGTTATAGCAAACAAACAAAAGTTTTAGTGTTTTTTTAATGCTTTTAAAATTACAGCCTAATTTAAATAAAAATAAAATTGTTGATTTAAAATATGTTGTTTATATATAAAACCAAGGATCAATAAAAGACTTTGGAAAATAATGCTAAGAAAGGTATAAAATAACCTCACTGCCTATTTCCCCTCTTCACAACAGAGATGACCAGAATTCACAAGATTAAAAACAAAAAATATCCTGCTTCTTAGGTTTTATATCATACACATTTCCAAAAATTTATAATTGTGGAATTCCTAAATGTATGAGTTGCTTGTCTCCAGGAATTGTGCCATCAGGGGAAAAAGCACCAAATGGAGTCTTTCCATTAAATTGCAGGAGCTGGCAAGCACTGTGACTCTTACTATTTTATTGTGAATCTTAAACTATAAAGTGGTTTTATTTAATAGCATAGTTCTCAGAACCAAACAGTGTCTGCAAATGAAAATGCTTTCAATATGCAGAAAGAACAAACTAGCTGCTGGTCTACAACGCTAGGCTGGCTATCACACCGAAGCGTTAGTTTAAATACGAGGTTAAAAAATTCTTCACCATTATGTGAAAAGAGATTTCTGGCCCATCCTGAACCCTTCATCTTATACCATTTACTCTACCTCTCCTCTCTCATGAAAGTAGCTCTGGCCCTCACTTCAACCTCTAGTGAGGCAGAAGAGATGCAGACTGCTGAGCATTGGGCAGTTGCACTTTTTCTTCTCTGGCTTTTTCACTAATGTCTCTCCTTTTCCTAACACTGTAGCAAAGGTAGAAAACTGGTCAAATACAAGCCATTCATCATCCAGAGTACGTGCACAAAAACTGTGCTGGAAATTAAGAATTAAATTAAGAATTAATTAAAATTAAAAAAAAAAATAAGTGAAAAAAGAATATGCTCTTTTTCTTTTTTTTTTGAGGTAAACAGTAAGAGGTCCATCAGAAAATGGAAAAACTATTGAAAATTATCACATCTTCGGAACCTGAAAAATTCAAAACAACCCAAGGAAAACAAGGAAATAGCCTGGGGAGTCTGTCTGCAGATCCGTTACGCCTTGTTCAAGCCACTAAGCCAGCCTCAAGTGAGTTCAGAAAAAGGAAGCACACCTTGGTAGTAAAGACCATTCAGAGCAAAATGCAGTTCTGCAATGGGATTCGATTTCATGCAATGTTCACACCTCAGCATAACCTGGAGGATAAATACTGGCAGATGACGGAAGCAAGTGGGGGAAGGAAGAGCAGTGAAAGAGGAAGAGCTTTAGCCCATGTCGCTGGTGCACTGTTGTCGGTCTCCGGCTGCCTCGCCGTTCATTTGACAGATTTCAGCTAGGAACAGACTCTTCTGTAATTTCAAGTATGTTTTACCTTTTCCATAAATTAAAATTCTAAAGCTATATCAAAAAAAGGCAAACCGGCTTTATTGCAATATTTTAATTTTACTTTTCTCTACTTTGAGAGATTCTCAACACTGAGTTTTTAAAGTAATATTGCAGAGAATTATGACGATAAGCAAAATCATGGGATTCACTGTAGACAAATTGAGTCAATTATGCACCTGAAAACTGAACTAAATGGTGATACTAAACTGCACAACGAAATGAACAGAGTAAAAGCAGGTTGCTACATAATTTTAAACACTATGCTAAGGTACGTTTGGAAAAGAGACAAATTAAAGCCAGTTCAACTAACATCAATGACTTCACTTCCACAGGAATTACTCAGACAAATTGCTCATCCACATTGCCCAAAACTCTCTAACATATCCAGAGGACACCATGGAGAATGTCATTTAGAAGTCAGACGTGCAAGATGGGAAAAGGAGCTGGGGATGGAGGAGCGGGGAGCCAGAGCTGCATTCGCTGTCATTTGTGAGAGAAAGAGGGGGAGCAGGGTCAGGTCACAATGAGTAAGGCAGGGCAGTCACCACCACCAAGGATCTGAATGCTGGAGCATCTGCATAAAGAATGTATTCCAGCAATACTGTGGGGGAAGCACTAAAACACTTGTCCGCCAAAGTCTCAGAGCCACCTTCCTTAATCACTTTTTGTGTCACAGCAAGGTGTTAACAAACCCATACTCTACACAGCCCTGCCTGGCCAGGAACCCAAATGTTTTCCATTGCAAAACCTATTCTACTCAGAATATTCTCAAAAAAATGCCTAGAGGAGCTTGTTTGCTTCAGCTCCCTCGCTTCCCTGTGCTCAGCAGCTCACCCAAGCTCTAGTTTCACAACAGCAAAAGACGGTCCACACCACCATTCATTTTGTACAATTTTTTTTTAGTATTGTTGTCAAAATAACTCTGATTCTAATAGTACTGATTGCAACCAAATGTAATGAACTCATTACAGATTTCATTTCATTAGTTCCGTTTTCATTTCATTTTGCTCTTGTATTATTAGATGCTTTTAAGAGTAATAACTCAATAAACACAGCAAGTGGCTTTTCTTTTTCAGTGCTGACAAGGTACAAGCTTTGTTAAATTTAAATGTCCAAGTCTATCATTAAACTATTAGGCATACTCTGCATAATAAACACCCAACCATCACTCTTAATTCTGGTTTAATTTTTGAACTATGACACTGTATTTACATTTAAAAAGAAGTTTAACATTTTCCCTGCTGTGGCCAGATACCCTGAGAGAAATAAAAAAATAGCAACTTGTTGTCCCATTTTTTTTATTTCATTCTTTATGTTTTAACAATTCTACTTTCTTTTTCTGAATGAATCTCTCTGCTCTTTACTGTACTGTTCTGGTGGGAAATCAAAGAACATATAAATTGGCCAAAAAACTGCAAACAAGTTGTAAGAAAAAATGGTAAGAAGAGCAATAAATAGGCAATTTAATTAAAATATACACATAACTACGTAACTACTGTGTGCCTTACTCTGCCTGGAAATGTCGATTTGCAAACACTGGTGTAAGGAACATGGTTCTAGAAGGACATTTGTATCTCATAGCAAACTGAGTATTCAAATTCTAGCAACATGAAGTATTTTTTCATTGGGATCAGACGTAGCAAAATTGTAAGCCAAACACTTAAAACTAGAGGGAAAATAAGCAGATTTTGCCTTCTTATAGGCAAGTCAAGAAGACTTGAACCAGTCCATGCCGGGAGGAAAGTGCTGCAAAATGGCGTCATTAGGCTACATGGAAATATTTACATTTGAGCCCCTTGTTCTCTGCATCAATTTCCAGACTTGTTTCCAACAAGTATTTTCCTGTTTTCAAAGAGCTGAGGTTGAACGTGGCTGATAAACTTATTCCTCTATACCAAAGAGTATGTTTCTCCATCAAAAACTTCCAATAATCACCTCAGAGAAGTTGACACACAACCACAGCACGCTTAGCTTCCCAGCACAAAGTAATACAAGCAGAAATCTAATGCTTCTGACACTCTCACTGGCATAATTTAGATGTAAGCAAGAAAAACATGGGAAATAAATTTGCCCATCATGAACATTTTATGATCATTTGAATTGTGAGTCAATGTTACAGGTCATGTACTTTTCAGAGTTGGACAAATTAAGTATGTCAGATAAGTTTGAAAACATTGTTAAAAATTTAATTAGCCCAGAAATAATTTGAGTAAGTAGGGAAATAATTTTTTTTTTTCATTTAGAAGACATAATAATAAGTATGTTTGGAAAGAAAAACTGTAACATCAAACAATTTTTGTTGTAGTTTCAGAAGAGGTTCCCCATTAGCAAATTTCCTTTAAAATTTCTGCCCAGCTCCTCTTAAGATTTACAGAAGAAATCTGGGTTGCTGGGGTTTTAAGACAAAAGGAAGAACAACTAATATACATAGCACTGTCTTGCACTTTTAAGAGCTAGCTTCAGTATTAAGATTCATTTTTAAGAGTTACTTTTCCAAACTGGCTGGCTCCCTAATTTTACTGACTGAAAACCAACTGAAACTGAGGAAAGGATACTTTCTTTCCTCCAAATTCTTTTTCTTTTCCCGCCAACATTTTTGTTTGTTTGTTTTCTATTACAAGAGAATCCTGAAATGATTGTTTTCAGCTTCCAAGGAGGTAAGTAACCTTTTTGGTCATTTGCAGTATTAAATCTATGAAGCAAATGCTAGGTTACAGCTGCAACTACTCTCATAGTACAGACCAAGTCTGATTTCTGTTATCTGCTTATAAATCACTAACTTCTCAGAAGAGACCCCTGCTTAACATTACACTGGTCATCTCCCAGATCCTCAAAGAGCTGATCAAGCTTACAGTCTAAGGAATTGTTACCTTAATGTAAAGTACATTTTGAATTTTTTTTTAAAAAAATCATTAATAAATGAAAAGTTTGCATAGAAGGAGGTAGAATGTCTGTACACTTAAGTTTCTTGGTATATGTTCTTCACTATATGTTGTTCAAAAAAAAAGCATAATGTTGCCCAAAGATAAATTATGCAGAATCATAACTGAAGGTCACTGCAACGGTGGTTGAGCCACCTCATCGCTCCATCAAGGAGGGAGTGGAGATCCACAGCAAAGAGGAGAGGTAGTTGACTCAGGCCCCGCAATGCTACTCAGACATCATGATCGAGGGGAGGGATATGGCTTCCCACTGCTACCACCATGGATGAACTGCCAAAAATGCACATAGCTCCAATGCATGCAGTAAGCTTGATCATAACATCGCTGCTAATCATGATCATCGCTATTGACCATACTTTTGTCTTAAAAGCAGACGAGAGTACTAAACTTTAATCACAGGTAAATGTATTCACCGCGGAGCAGAAAATGCTTAACAGCAGCAAGGAAACAAATATTTTATCTACATTGATCATCTCACATATTTCATCAACACGCCATGGAAACTGAAGTCCACATCACTGGTATAATTTTAATTCTCTGCAAATATAACTCTGAATGGTACAGAGCTACGATATTCCTGCCTCAGTCTTCATATGTACAAAATCAGTTACATTGGCTGCCATCATGTTAAAAATAGAAAAGGGAAATAACTGCCCAATCATCTATTCAATTTCTAAGTCAAGGAAAGGGTGGTTTTATTGTTGGGTTTGGGGTTTTGTGAGTTTTTTTGGTCGTTTTTTTACAGTATGTACTTCAGTGACCTGCCCAGAATAGATGGGCACTGTGATTTACATTTCTTTTACGGTACTTTTTAATGAACTAATTAATTCTACCAGTAATGACCTAGATAGTGCTTGAAATTCTTTTGGCTACAGGAAATAATTTGCATGAAATAATAAAACAAGAGAAATGTTTTTCTAGTTGAACCTGCTCTGAAATATGGCACACAGAAAATCTTCTCATCTAGCATGTTGCAGAGGAACATCTATCCATCTAAGAAATAATTCAGACCTCAAAAAGTAACAAGCAAAAGTGCTTGTCCCTTAACATTATTGCTATTTGTGAAAAAGCAAACGGCGAGGAACCCAGTAGCTGAAATCGGCTGGCTCTGAACTACCCACTCATTGCTACTCACACAATTACCAGCCAATATGTGCGTTTCTATTTCTCATTTCTCCCTGGAACTCATCTCTGGGCTGAATTACAACCACATGAAAGATGACTTTTCCAAGGCAGCAGCATTTCAAAATCTGGTGTGTGCATCAAGCGTTGATTGCTTAGTTTGATCGCATTGCTATTACTGAACACTCCAACTTACTGCAAGCAAACTCCACCCTCTCAGCTGTCCCTACAGTCAGTGGATCCTCAGCAAACCACCTCATAATGAAAAAAGTAGAAAGGATTTGGTTAAAAGGTACTTTTCATGAAGTTTGTCAGCCTTCCTCAGCTATAGCAAACTGATCTGATTCTACACATTTGCTTCATTGGTAAAACCAGTCACATGGGCCAAAATCACGTCACAAAAAAGATAGTGGTTATGAAGGTTTCAAGAAAATAGTGAAAATGCTTTATAACAGGAGATCAATTCCAATATTTTAAAATAAAAGAAATGCAAATGTTCCAAAAGGGAAGAAGGACTACAAGAAATCTTGATGAAAGATAAAGCACGGTCTCTGCTTTGACATACCTAGTCACACATCCCACCTAGGTATTTAATCCTTCCATTGAGAGTTTGGAAAACAATGACTGTCAGGCAGGCAGCGTAATCCAAAACCAGATTAGAATATCCCTCTGGCTTTCCAACCTTTTAAAGATCCTAGTCCCTACTGTACTGTAAAGTATGATCAGGCCTACAGTTATACTAGCTATGTTTTGGGTTTAAAATCAAGATGTAAATTAATAAAAACATCAATCTGAAAACAACAGCAGGATCAAAAATGATTCTCTGCCATCCTGCTGACACACAGATTATTTGTTTTTAATTTCCACCCAGTGAGCTGAAAGCAGTACGCCAGAATTTCTTACACGCACATCCAGCATTCATGCCGCTCGTTCCTCTGAGCAACTCTGCATCACCATCTCTTGGTTTTTTTAAAATGCTTCTGCTGTGTGAAAAACAAACAGCTTCCCTCCTCCACAGCACTATCCACTTAACATCATGGACTTAAATAAATATTAATATAAGACTAGACTCAGGCTCCTTTATCACTAGTAAGTGCTACCATACTCTGCAAATATTTCCATTCTCTTTAACAGAGCAAGGCATTACTCTGCAGAGGAACAAGAGGCAGAATGTGGCTCAGCAGCACCATTGACTCCTCTTCCCACTAAATACTCAGGTGCAGGAACAGCATGTCATGAACATGCACATTTATGTACTTACACTTTTTCTTTCCCTCTTAGGTTACAAGAACAGAATTCCATCTCCCTCGCTTTTTGAAAAGGGGACAAAATAAAAGATGGAGTTATTGAGGCTTGCAGCCACTTACCCATCTAACCAATTTACCTTTTATTTTTCATAAAATACTACCCTTGCTTCAAAGGCTCATCTAATCTCTCCAATTTTATCTCGTGGCCCATGATGGGTGCCAATAATCCTGTTGAATTTTAAGACCGGGCCAGCCACTGAACTCTGACAGATGCTCTGTGTGATCCCACCACCACCCTCCCAGGGGAACCAGGGAGAGTGACTTTAAGGTTGAAAAAAAACTTGAACCAACATTATAAAAGAGAAAATAACACCCAGAATAACAGTGAAGATATCAAACTATATACAGATGTATATAAGCATACAAATATGCTCAAAGATACGAAAAGAATATGTTAAGACAGGACCCACACCTTCCAGATGACAACAAGGTCCCAAGGAGAAAATAAGTTCCAGGCTGAACTCGGCAGCAGATGGGAGCACCCAAGCCCAGAGTCCTGGTTATAGTCCAAAAAAAAGCCAGAGAGCTGCAATGCTCCCACCCAGGAAGGCAGAGCAAGACAACCCATCTCATTCAACAGTGCTCCTCTTCAGGGTGAAAACAGGCAGCAGGAACACCAGCAGCCTGGGGAGAGATGACAAACAGCCCACAGCATCCTCCCAGCACAGCAGCACTGAAGGCCCCAGGCCTCTTTTTAGGGGCCCTTATATACTGAGCACCATGGGAAGGAACGCTGTGATCAGTCCATTTGGGTCACCTGACCCATCCTCTTCTCCACAGGCACAGCTGTCCCTCTTCCCCCCACTGTGATTGCCCCCTGTGCCAGGAGCCCCAGAAAACTTTTATCCTGGTGCTCTCAAACCAGGACAGATACTTAGAATAAAACACCAACTGTTATACTGCTCTAAGCCATCTCTCCACAGTGAAAAAAAATTAAAAGATTCTCTTGCTCTTGTTTTCTACTGACTGATCTTTTTTTCTTTCTTGACTCATGCTTACCATTTGTATTTTAATGTACGCTGGACTGAAAGACTATATTTTTAAAAAGAAAATGTTTAAAGGTATTTAATTATATGCCACATTCCATCCAATTCACATACTGAATTTTTACCAAGCTTCCTTCAGTTTGTCTTCCTACATCTTTCTAGTAAGACGATGACAGCAACTAAAAGCAACGCTTAAGTTTAGCTCCTACAGGGAGGTTGGATTAAATGATCTCTAAGGTCCCTTCCAGCCTAGGCTATTCTATGGTTCTATGATTCTACACATTACATATTAAAAAGCATACAATTTTAATCTCTATGTCCTCCATCTAGCACTATTTCCAGATTTCCCTCACCATTTTTATGACACTGACTGCTTTAGAGTTTGCTGAGCACTTTTTTTTTTTTTTCTAAATAGAGGGGCTCTGGCTTGCCACTTTAAGCTTTTTGATACGTCACATCATTGAAGAATGTGTAAAAGGAAGAAACGTGACTTGTCTTCATTCTACTTCTCCTAGGGTTTCTGCTGAGCATCTAGATGCCAGTTGGCTTGAGATGTACACTAGTGTACCTACAGAGAACAACATTTTCCGTACGTGTATCTAGAATATTTTTTCTTTCTACCAGGTTGCTCACACTTTCCTTCATTACAAAGAAAACTGAGCTTAACAAATTACTCATTATCAATCCCTGTGTCATTTTCTCAAATGTTCAGCCTCCACATACCTCCATAATTTTCTAAATGGATAAAGTCTGTTGAGAGACACTAACTAAAAAATTTTCGCTACCCTCATCATGCTTGTTATTGCTATCTAAAACATAATTAAGCACCAGAAGAGTTACTTTGCTGTGGAGCAGATGGCATCTCTTTCCTATTTCACTTGTTTGTAACCTGAGTCTGAGAACGGTCAGTCAACATTTCCAAACCGATCTCCGTTTTGACCAAGTCCATTTTAGACCTCTGACTGGAGACAGGCATGGTGGGAGCTGCTCAAATGTCCCAGTTTCTCTGATAAGCAAGGTCAAAATATCTCCAAACAGAGAAACAAAGATCTGATCACCCCAAAATCAGTGTTCAGTGGTCATGAGTGTTCAGGTAATCTCTATGGACACCAATGCCATAGTAGGTAGGAGCCAAATAATGTATTCAGCTGCACAGAACTTCAGATTTACCAACAAAACACATCTGTCAGAGTTAATTCATACTGCAGAGCCACAGAGTTTTGATGGTTCTGCATGTTAGCTATAAAAACAGGTTAAAGCTAAACAAAGGGTCTGATGTCATACTTGTGGTTTCAGAAGTTGACAGTTTATACTTAAGATGACTAAAATTGCCTTGTTCCTACATTTGTCTGTAATTTTGGTGAGTATTGCAGTATTAAGAAAAAAATAAAATATTTCAGCCGAGGGCTCTTTATTCTTTACTTTCTAATAAGCACTGAATAAGACTGAAACTTTGAGTTAAACTGATGATTAGCCTGAGCTCTTAGCTTTTAAATCAGTCAGAAAAGGCATGAATCCAAATCAGAAGCAGCAAAACCAAAAAATCTTGTATGGAGTTCTGCATAAAGGCTGCAGGGAGACCAAGTTCTTCATAGTGAAACCTGTGTTCATATAGACCCCGTGCATCCTGGATTTTGGCTAGAAGATGGTGTCCACCGCCAGCGGGCACTGTCAGTCTGACCTGGCTCCCACTGTGGTCCAACAGCCAGGACTGCTGGTAGGCAGAGCAAGGACTGGGAGAGATGATTTAATTCTCAGAAAAAAACCCTGTTATCTGCCTTGCACAGTACAAACTCAAAAAGATGCTTTTTTATCATGGAACTAAGCTCTTGAAAACATTCTGAAAAGATGTTCTTCGAGTCAAGCAAAATGCTTCATTTTCTATGCAAGGGTGTTTTTCTACTTAAGTTATTTTGTGTTTTTAATGTATTTTGTGGTTTAATTTAACCATTATGAAATAAAACACCTGACCTGGAAAATGCGAAAACAATTTTACATCATCATCTTTTCTCATCATGCTTTATTAGGCAAATCCAGCACGAAGCTGTGAATGACAAGTAGTCTCACATCTGCCTTGGGGGTGAGGGAAAGGAAGAGAAGAGAGGAAAGAAGCAGAATAACGAAAGCATGAAGGTGTCTACAGAGAGTTATAAAATCATTAGTGTCACAACAGAGGACAGGGACCAGTTGTTCACCTTTTTTTCTGATAAAAGAATTACGTATCAAATTATATTAGCAGGTTCAAGACAAGAAAGGCAGCTCTTCTCATGCAGCTGGCTACTAACCTTTGGATCTCCTCGCCATGGGCCTTGCAATATTTTTAATTGTAGCTTTAAGGAGACTCAAAAGGTACCAGGACAAGGTCATAGAAGAAAAATCCACAAGGGGTTATTGAATACCAACAAACCGCTTCCAATCCTTTAGCCCAGTTGGTTCAGTGCCAGGAGATTATTCTAAAAAGTACTGTGACATTTTCATCTTGCACTTATGCTGTCCCGTAGGCAGAACCACTGGGCACTGTCCAACACCGGTCATTTGCTTAGATGGACCTCTGAGAGGAGCTGTGTCTTTATGCTTGCACCTGTGCTCTTAAGGAGGCTGAGTAAATAATTGTTGGATGATATCAACCTAGCTAGAGTCACATAACTGTGTATTCCACAGTTACTATCCCAGACCACGCTCATTTTATTTCCCCTGTTTTACATAACTGATAGAAAAGCAGAGATCTCACTTTTATCTTCATCGTATAATTTCACTGGCTTTGCAAAACTGCATTTTCCTCCAGATGAAGGTGTTTTAGAAACCGCGGCATTCAAAGATATTTTCAAAAGATGTGTCGGTAAAAATGCAAGCACAAGCACTCTCATTGATCAGGATGAACCGAATGATTGCATGCAGAGTTCTGGAGCACAACTGCACCAAAGCCATGCAGGCAGAAATGAACACAGAGTAACCCTGGAGCTGCCACTGCCACCAACTGTGAATTATAACATTATAAATCAGGTTTCCATCAAGTCCAAGTCTGTGTATCTTTAAATAATTATTTGCACTTACGTGTTCAGGCACAATTCACTTTGCTTAACTATTATATCTGAAATTCAACAGACTGACAATATACTTTTGACTTAGTAAAGAAGAGTACATATTTCCTAAGAACTCGATAAAAGCTTTTTAAAAAGGTAACTAACATAAAAACCACAGACATCAGTTTTAGCATCAGTGCAAATTAAAAATTCCAGAGTCTCAGCAAGGAAAGGAAGAGAAAGAAACACAAAGGCAAGGATTTAGACTTAACAGACTTTCTCTTGACATGTAAAATGGCTCCTATCATATTTGTCTATAATCTTGAAATTCTAATAGGGTGATATGAGTCCTAGAAAAGAGCTGGAAGAAGGCAGCATATGTCTTTGCAGGCTCTTTGGACTTCAAATCTTCTCCTTCTGCACAGGTGCAGAAGCCAGAAAGAGACATGATTTAGTTATTTTTAACAGTTTACGGATCTATTAATTTTTATTAAGCAATGAGTAGTCTCCTAGATGCCAAAATCCCTCCGTACTTCATTGCTTATAGGCAATGCACTGCCATCACACAAAAATCAGAGAGGAAAACAGAAAGATGCTGCAACAGGCACAGAATTTATATGAGTGATCAGTATTTGCACTACAAAAAAAAAATACTCAACAATGAAAGATTGCAGGAGCGTCCTATTGTGATTTTTTGATAGAATAAGTAATACTTAGTATTCAGTCAGATATCTTTACAGTAATGCGAAAGAAGAATGCGACACAAAGGCACAGAATCTCTTACTATTCAGGCTGACGCACGAGCTTAGAAAGAAAATCACATTTCTATTTTTGGTCTCTGTGACGTTGAGTACATGGGGCGCATGTAAGCCTAACAGCTACCGTTTATTGATTGCAAACATGTAGCAGGCATGCTGACAGACTCTTCATTGTAGCTCTGCAAAGACAATGCCAAGGAGGACACTCAGCATGAGAAGGAAAAGCTGCAAATGTCCTCGCACTGTGAGCAGGAGGCATGTCCACCGAGCATCTCACCAGTTGCCTGGTTCTTATAGCTCCTTCTCAGGGCAGAGAGGGCTACACGTGACATGGGGTCCTACCAGTGTCCGAGGAAAGTGGGAAGCTGCAATGGGCTGCAGGCAGCAAGGGACTCATGTGCAGTCTCTTCCCAGTTGATTCCTTCTTGTACACAACTTGGGAACTCGCTGTGGGCTCCTCGCTATCGTTGTCACTAAGGATTCATGAAAAAGTCCTGAGCAACCTGCTCTAGGTGACCTGAGCAGTGAACTAAGTAAAGAATCACCAAGGTATGAGAGATGCTCACACATTCCTATATCCTGTATCTGAGCTTGTGACCATAGGCAAGGCTGTAGGTACTTCCACACCTCTGAGAAAGATGATGAGTGGAAGCTCACCACGGGAAAACCCAGCCAGCACTTGCTCTGGGGAACAAGAATCCCACGGCTGGGTAAGGCACCAGCCAAACTGTCCTTGGAGGTTCACAGATTGGACACCCCCGCTCTAGACGATTAGTTTTCAATCTCACACCAAGAATTCAAAAGAAATATAAAGGTATTTTAATATAGTGGCTTCACTGGAAACAGCAGAACTGTGTTGCTTGGAGCTCCTTTAGGGTGACAGAGCTCTGCCTCCCTGTCTGAGCTGTACCTGAACCTGGCAGGAGACTCTAGTTCCAGACAGCCCATGGAGAAACCTCTGAAGGACACAGTGCCCCACTACATCTCAAGGCCAAAGTCAAATTGCCACAACAGCATAAGGCAACAGTGAAATTAAATTGCAGTCCCTCACTCTGAAACTTTACTGTCAGATAAATTAGGCACTGTGGACATATATAATTAAGTCAAGGTCAGTTGTCTCTACATAGGGTTCTCTAGCTAAGCATAGGATTGGAATTAAAATGAGAACTCAAGAGATTTCTATAATTCAAGATTTCAAATGACAGGTTTTAGTGATGTGTCACTAAAAGACACACTAATACTGTGCAAAAATGGTACAAAATGCAGGTTTACTTTGTAGGCTTGTAGTTTAAGATGTATCATAGCTTGTTGGAAACGCCATTTGACTGACAGGCTTTTTCAGTCTCCAGTTTAGAGAAAAACTACCCCAGAAAGTGCCTAAGGATGCAGACTAGGAATCTGTCCATCTAGGTTTAGCTCCTGCATCTGTCACAGATTTTCTGTGTGAACTTGGGCAAGTTGGTTAATGTCAAGGTATCAAAACCAAGAAAGATATAGATTAAAATTATTAAAAAGGTTAAGCAACTTTTGTGGGTAACTGGACCCTGACAGTCTTAGGAAATCCCATAAAGTACTAAACTCTTCCATAACTTTCAGCCTTTCAGACAGAGACAGATAAATTCTCTGCCACCACAACAGGAATGATGCATCATCTGCCTTAACCTGTTTCGATTCAGACCAGCATCTTTGACATGCTGGCTGCTCCTTGCAGGCAGCAACAGGCAAGTCTGAGGGTGTCAATTCAGTAAGGGCATTTTACTGTTACTGAACTGAAATAATGAAATACCACCACAGCCACTGTGCTCAAGCCTCAGTGAGGGCACAGGTAAGCACAAACTTTTCAGCACCTTCCAGTAACACACATCGCTGCCCAAACTCAACTTTTTTTAATGAGGTCTGGAGTCAGAATAGTGTCAGACAAGTAAATAGTCATCACTGGTGTATTTTATATTCTGAGCCAGATCTCTTCAAGTTGAAAAACAAAATAAACTTATTCTGGTTGGCACAATTCATCTGCTTAGGAGCAGCCCGTATCGTGAGCAACACTTTGACCATCTCAGCTATCCCTTCCTCTCCGATGATGAACTTATTTACTCACCTCAATACATTCTTAATCAGACTATAGATGGATACATAATGCACAATTTCCAATTATTGTAGACTACCAGTGAGTATCTCCAGTACCATAATCTTTTGTAATAACAGCATATACAGCCTTAACTTTTGAATGAATTTTCAAGGAACATAAACTCTTGCTCAGTTTCCCATTTTCTCCTCAGGCCCATGACTTTCAGGGGCATGTTAAAACCATTTCATTCTAGGGCAAAATCCTTGCAAAATATTCTGTCCATTGGTATAGAATCCTTTTGTACCGTAAAGGCAAAGCCTACTTGTGCAGGACACAAAGGCATTTTAAGGGCCAGAAATACCAATAGAAAAACTACCCTTGCAAACCTTTCGAGTTTCACTCTAAAGCTGGTAACTTGGTTCTTGGCCCCTTCTAACAAAAAAAAACCCACAAACCCATAAATATAATGTCACATGTGCAAAAAATTAATGTAAATATACAGTGAGGAGTGAGAATACCCAAATCTCCCCAAAAAGAGAAGACAGAGAAGACATGTTGGTCATCTTGCCAGATGCTCTAGGCAAGGGACAGACCCTACACTAGAAACATAATGCAAGAACCTGCCCAGATTCAGAGAAAATGAAAGGAATGGAGGAATGGCACCATGACCCACAGCTCACTGCAAGACTCCACAGAGCTGGCAGACCAGGAAGCGGAAAAAAGCAGCAGGAGATGACAACCCTTTTTTTATGTGGGGAAAATTATATGTAACAGTTGAACCTCTCAGCTTATTGCTGCCAAAAAGGGGGAGACCTCACTAACCCACTTTCCCCTTCAGAACCTTTCTCATCCCTGCTTCTCAGTCACTTCTTGTCCCTTGCTGATATGCAATGGTGCTCATGAGACTGGAATTCCCATGACTTGTCCTCTCTCTTTTTGCCAGGTCAGTGAACAGAACGCGCGTGCAGATGGGGTCTGAAAAATGTCCAAGTTGCTGGACACAGAATAAGTGACAGAAGTACACAGCCAGAAACAGAGAACAGGAGACAACGGGAATTCCTCCCTCTTGGTCACTGAGGACTATCAGATTAGGTCAAGTCACTTCATGCAATTTTAAGTTACCTGAAGCTACTCAAGCTTCGAGAATATAAATCACCTCTCAAAGGAAGTCTCTCAAAGGAAGAACAACCTGAGAGGCCCTCTGTGTAATTCTCTGGATTAATGGTATGTCCCAGAATCACACACAGGAGAATGCATTTTTAGAAGATTGCAGAACTACTTGAGAAAAAACATCCCTCTGTAAAAGCATACAGAAATTTCTTCTGCAGTTATGAAACATACTTCACTGTTCAATGAAGATGCAAAGCTGAGTTATTACTGTGAACTACCAACATCTTTATTTCTATATACACAGAAAAGCTCATTGTTATTCAATACTCAAAACTCCCTAGGACTGAGATCTCATGGAAGGAGCTGCAGGAATGGTTCCTTACCTTTCCCAGAAAAGCAGAATGCCTAATAGGACAATAAGCACTGAAGAAATGATCACAGATAATGAAGAAGAACTGTTCTAGGGGGCGAAGGCAATTTAGAGAATACTTCAAAGTGGTTTTCTTGCAGTTCCCAATACTATTAAGGGATGATAAAAAAGAAAGTTGAATAAAGATAAGATAGATGAAACAAAGAGGGTGAAGATTAAAGAGCTACTAGGAAAGGACAGAAGTTAAAAGTAAAAAAGAAAAGTGATTATCTAAATTGCTTAATGCACCAAGAGATGTATTGAAGGAAGATGTGTCGGTCATTCCAAGAGACACTACCCCTACTGTGTTTGCCCCAAGGGCCAAACTCATTACCTGGAATTGCCATTAAGAAGAGGAAAGAGCAAGTATCCACAGGCTTTCCCTTGCTCAACTCAGCTCCACCAGTAGGTGTCACAGCAGTCAATGTTATGGTTGTGCAGCAATTTCAATCCACATAGGCACCTGGTTTGAAGCTAAATTATGGTAGTTAAAATAAATCGGGTTTAATTAAAAAAAAAAAAAAAAAAAAAGAAAGAAGTCATTAGTCTTTTCTGTGACTTTCTACCAGATATTTCAAGTATCCTTAAGGAGCTTGGAAAAAATGCAAACCAAACAGATTGCCAAACATGTCAGCAAACACCACCACTCTTACGCCTGCACTTAGGGCTTTACTGAGGCATTAAATACTCCATGCTGGCACAGGTAAAAAGAACAGAGATGCTTACTGCCCCTTCCTCAATTGTATCAGCCAGCCTAACTGGCACACAGGGCCGAGGTTTGTTCCCAGACACGCCTGGTCTGCAAACTACAGCTAGCAAGTGTCAGGCTGTCACAATATGAACGTAAAGCCAGAGCAGAGCAAGCTGCAGAAGGAAGAGAATTTCAAAGCAATTTTTAAATTTTTGCACTTCAAAAGAAACAGAATACAAACATATCTGAGAGAGCTCCTTGGGTTTAGCCTCCTTTTTCCTGGTGCGTATGCTCCAGCAGCAAAACTTCAGGCTTAATGTTTTCCTACCCTTCCCCAACACTAAGGGAAACAGATGGGCTCTAATCACGCTCCGATATAGCAAAGAAGAAGAAAAGCATATGATGGCATCCCACATCATGAGTCTGCCTTTATGCTTGCCAGTCAGCTGTGCACATATAAAGTGATCATGACTTTGTTTGGCATTTCCTCTGGAACATATGGTGATTTACTATGCAGCTTCCAGCATGTATTGACACTGTTTTGAATCGCGCTTAGATCCTTCTCTGCTACACGCACAAACGTAAATACATGTGTTTTATGTTTAGGGGCATGTCTACCTGATAGTAGGAGAGTTCTGCCAATAGCTATACAGCAGCTGCTGAAAGGCCTCCTGTCCCCAGTACCCAGAGATTTAAGTGGGAGGAAATGGCTTTATATTTGGGGGGAGACCACAGCAACTTGTTACAAGGCAAGACAGGACCCCCACTGCTTGGCTGAGCACACCAAATGGTTTATCAGCAACCAATCCTGCTCTGTCACTTTCTGCCTAGTCCCACTGAGTATGATGTTGAATAATGATCCAAAAATAGATCACTAAAATACGAACATTATTAGACATAGTTAATAATAATCCCTGCAGCTACAACATTTTTCATAGCAGGCAATTGGCTGGCAGGTTACACAATTTAACATCCAAGACATGAGTCAGAGCAAAGAAAGAGAGAAGTTATAAGCATATCAGTTAAAAAGCCCCACAGATTTAGGCAGTGGTCAGATCATGACCGTGATACTACACCTGTGACAACTGGATCTTCAAAAACTGGGCAACTTTGGAACAAGTAACTTTTCTTTTCACACCAGTAAGACCATCCAACAATTAATCTTTTCATGCCAGAAAATACACTTTTTATTTTTAAGCAGAATTAATATGAAGAATATGAGTCAGATTTAGCGGAGTCTGGGATCACACTCAAATTTCATAAAATCAATAGAAATATCAAATAACACGTCCCATGAAACACCAAGACTGGAATACTCTTTTATTGTATGTTTTTCCTAAAACAAAACAAGAAAACTCATTGGATTGCCATTGTGCTGTCTGCTGATCTTTACACAGTCATACTGGTACACTTAAGAGAAGAAACATAGTTTGTCTTTTCAAAGACAGAAGTAATTCCAGTGAACAACCTTTTAGGCCTTCACTCACAAGGAAAACAACCGTTCTGCCTGCAAGATGTGTTTCATCAAGAAAATGTAATTCTGTATATTATTAGGTGGAATTCTCCATCTACTAGATGGAATTTGCTTTTACGAAACTATTACTTGCTGTTCTCAGTGCACAGACTCCACCTTCTTTAACACAAACTAAGAAACCCTACCAAAACAAACCAGTATACTGAACATACATTTATTTTTTGAAAGAATAAAGAGATGAGAAAGAATAAATTACATATGGCAGATGTTAGTGTTTTTGCTTTATGCCTCACCAGAAGACACTGGGATAACATGGTGATAAAGGTAGGATGTGAGCCTGCGTTAACCTGAAGAGAGATAAAGTTAAAGAAAAAAAAAAGTAAATATACTATTGTTATTTTAGAGGTAAAAGAACTAAAACTAATTAAGTGAATACAGGTTACTACTAGCACTTTTAGAGCCTGAAAAGGTGCCACGCAAGCAAGAAGTCTGCCTTTAAATGTTTTATCCTAGAGTGCATTAAGCAAGCCAGATAAGAAGCACTCATGATTACTCAAGGTACTTAAGTTCACTCACCTGAACCTCACATGCTTCTGTGAAAAGCTTCTGACACTGGCTTCTAGATCTGAGAAAACTTACCACGGACCAAGAATTACATGAACAAGTGTGCTTCAAAGTATCACATTCAGTCATAGAAAACATTGATTTCAACAATGGCCTTATCAAAACAGTTGGATTTTTAAGTTAAAATTAGACTATTGTTGCCTTCCAAAGCCTCTGCCTCAACCTCACCTAATGCTGCACGCACGCAGATCCCCCACTTAAAGGGGGTAAGAAAAAGCTTCAGTGTTCTGCATTAAACAGCTTTCTGGAGACAAGTCAGAGCCTTGTAACTCGGAGTCTCTCAGTGTAACTCACGCCAGGTTGCAGGGGGAAGATGTTCTCTAGAAAGCGTAGGTTTCAAGGGAAATCAAAGCGGGAGCTCCTGCCTGGGCAGCAGCACTAGAATCATAATCAAGGAAATAAAAGGAGCTTGATGGAACCCTAACAAGCATGAGTCAATGTATTTCAGGATTGTCTGCCATCAGGAAAGGCAGAGACGCTTTACCCGTGCCCAATAAAAAGAGTAGTTTAAATTCCAAGGCCTAGCAAGCAGCTTGTTCCAAATCTGTTGTTTGCTTCATTGGAGTATAAAACAAAATGAAAATTAAATCATTTGTCTGCTTCTCCAAATCACTTACGATGTCTAAAGGCAACTGAAGCCTTTAAACAGTAAACAAAGAACATTTGCATTGCAAAACAATCTTTACCAATTAATATTATGCTACTAAGGCAAGTCTTTCTGCAATCTTTTCTTATTGACTCTCCAAGTTACAGTATCTATACCCTTAAAAAAAATTGGGAAGCTTTCTAATGCAATGATGATTAGAATGTGGGAACAAAAGAGACACTGATCCAGCAATAGCCAAACAGCAACTAACATGAGCTAGCTTTACACTACATCCATTACAAAGGCAAATTTTACCTTACTATTATTGTATTAAAAGATTTCTTCCCACCCTACTCATTTATGCTTATTCTTGCCTTACTGATCATGTGAAGAGTTGATTCAGCACATACAAAGCTAATAGGACTAGAAACCTCTGGTTAAAGAATGATGAGGAAGTTCTTCAACAGAAGCACTCTCAGCTGATGTCAGATCTGTTTTAAGAAGCTCCCAGACATAAGCACTATTCCTGTTTGTTTGTTGTACAACTCCATGAACCACAAAACACCCTGCACTGAACTGTACTGGATTTCAAAGGAACGGTTTATGCTTTGAACACTTTGTGCTGGAAACTTCCAAGTAGCTAAGAAGAACAGTAACGCTTTTTCAGAAGCTTATTTTCTACCAGATCAATTAACGTTGACACTCCTACAGTAAAATTAACAATATTCAGTGTCACACTGCCCTTTCAGAACATTCCTGAGTACTTTGTATGCAAGATGGACTCAGGCTGCAACATGAATCCTGTTTTCTCTGCTGCTGCCCAGCCTGGTGTCTCCAGCAGGCTCTAGCTGGTCTTCAGTGCACCCCTGAGAGGGCACCTACTGCTATAGATACCACCATCCCTCACAGCTAAGCCAATTTAGTTTTTAATACACACACTGTTTGTCCACACCACTCACACTCACATAACACAACACAGTCCTGTGGAAGGGGTCCTGCCTAGCTGTGCTACCTGCCAGCATCTCTTCAGGCAAGGTGTGACGAATGGAGAAAGAAATCAGAATCAGAGGAGATCCAGATCTCTGAGAGGTCAGCCTTCCTCATCTGCCTTCTGTTGACCTTGGGGATCAAGTGAGAGCATAGATGCTGCTGTATTGCAGCTTCTGTTGGCAGGAAGGGTGGCAGATGGGCTGTCAAATAGAGTAATCAGAAGGGTTTCCTTGGTGGCCAGCAAGGGGAAAAGTTGGTAAGACAATTTAATGTTACCCTTTATCGCCTTTATTAGGTCCACTTGGTCCAGGAAAATATTGGAAGAGAATGAACTGTCTCTCTCCCCCCTAACCTACTGCTGTCCCATAGCCTTGTTGATCACACACCACCAGCTGCTTCATTCATCCATTTTTTTCCATCCATCTCCATGGAGAGATACCAGATGCTGCACTCCCTTCCTCTCCCGCCTCTTTCTCCTCTTTCTCTGTTTAACTTTCTTATCTACTGAGAGGCTCTCTTTGTACATGCAGTACTCAACAGAGGAAGAGTGACAAGCTTGTGTTCCAAGCACCATTTTCCTAGTCTCTCTTAGCAACCCTGACCTTGGTTTTGCTCATTTAGCTTCCTTTAGCACACTTCGTACGTACTATTAAATAATTATTATTCATAGGGTGGCTTGTCTTTCAGACAGAGAGCAGATACAAAGGTCTTTTACAAGACTGCAGCACAAAATTAGAGCCTGCTCTTCTACTATACATGGCATAATTCAACATGCTACGCTACATGCTGCAGACTTTCAAACTTCTACACTGTGTACAGCACACAGCTAGAAAATCCTGGTTCTGTTCCTCATCAACACTGAGAGACACTGTACAATCCAGCAAGTCCCCATGTGTTGCCTGATCTAGTTGGGAGGCGTCCCTGCCCATGACAGGGAAGTTGGATTAAATGATCTCTAAGGTCCCTTCCAGCTTAGGCCATTCTGTGATTCTATGAAGTCACTTAATCCTCTACGTTTGAGTTTCCCTTCATATAAGGACAAGAAATTATTCAACATCCTCAATATTCAATTAAAAAAGAAAGAAAGAAAACAACACATGAGCTCTTTGGATGAAATGCTCCATCTGTGTATCTTGAAGCGTTCAGTAAGGAGATACCGACATGTAAGAAAACAACGTTATTAAAGGCAATCTGGTAGAGGTCTCAGGATTCTACAAAGTATGCCTTTCTGAACAGCTCTGTGCTGACAATGACGGAGTGTGGAAAAAACTTACTGACTGGAAAATGTGGTGGATCTAGCAATATGCAATATTTAATGATAGATTTTCAAGAAGCGCGGGAAGAACACCCCTCAGTATTTTCAAAGTTATGCCTTCATATCTCTAGCAAATACGCTAGATACCATAAAAATAACAGAGTAATAACAAATATAGACAAACTGTCATAAATTTCTGAAATACATCACAAACCAGAAGCCACAAGTTTTTCAAACTCCCTTCATGGCTGCATCTGTGTTCCAAGATGGTTTGGGTATGAATGATGAAGGTAATTTATGAACTGTCCTGGCTGTCAAAACCGAATTACAGTTTTGAGTGTTACTGACACAGAACATCATAATTTTTTATGTTAAAGGATGGAACTGCTCCCAACTGATATCCCAAAGAAAAGCTTTACATTATTACTTCTTCCACTTACTCCAATGATCTTGCCATTGGACTTTTGGAAAGGGTACAGGATAATCACTGGACGCATGTAAGCCACTGAACTACCCGATACAACTTTTACTCCTACAAGACTTGCTGCTTAAGCAATTTGAAAAATGCAGGCAAGGGAAATCAAAGGCTAATATCTAATACCAACGTTCTAATAGCAAATTCAATATCCGTTTGTTAGAGCTAATGCGATTTTCTTCCTCGGTTATTGCTTTGTATCTTAACGTGAGCAAAGGTTACAGCATCCTCATATTTATCTCTAACCTAAACCATCTGATCAAGTATGTAATGGAAGTCAACAGCAATTTTGTTTTCATTAATCAAGATAATAACTGGCCATAAATAACATCTTTCCTGGTACTGTGAAGTAACAGTGAAACCTTGGGAAACAACAAACTGCCCATCCCCTTACTTAGAGGAAGACTGTAACACGCCTCACTTCTCCAAGAGTGCAAAGAATGCTGGAGTTTATGCGATTTATTCAATTTTTTTTACAAAACCCAGGCATCAACCTTGAAGATTGGAAACACAGATTTAGCTGTTCTGGTCAACTAGGGTACACTACAACTATTATTAAAGAGAAATATCCGGAGATTTTAGATTTTTTTTTTTTTGTTTGGGCTTGGGGCATTTTGGTTTTTTTTTTAAGAACAAAGGAAAAAGGATTTCCAAAGGGGGAACATAATCCTGCATTTTCACACAAAGACATTGCTTATGGCAGTTTACAAAGTAAATCATCCAGTGTGTCAGAAAATTAGTTTGGCAGAAATTTACTTGGATTTTCTGATGTCAGCTGTGTAACTGAATCACAAAATAATTTTGTTGTGTGGTATATTTATTAGAGAGCATATGGGAGAAATTACCACTTGACTTCAGTAAAGCATTTGACACAGTCTCCCACAGCATCCTTGCTGCTAAACTGAGGAAGTGTGGTCTAGACTCTCGGGTAGTGAGGTGGACTGCGAACTGGCTGAGCGGAAGAAGCCAAAGAGTCGTGGTCAATGGGGCGGAGTCTGGTTGGAGGCCTGTATCCAGTGGAGTCCCTCAAGGGTCGGTACTGGGACCAGTATTATTCAATATATTCATCGATGACTTGGATGAGGGACTAGAGAGTACTATCAGCAAGTTTGCTGATGACACCAAGCTGGGAGGAGTGGCTGACACGCCAGAAGGCTGTGCTGCCATCCAGCGAGACCTGGACAGGCTGGAGCGTTGGGCGGGGAAAAATTTAATGAAATACAACAAGGGTAAATGTAGAGTCTTGCATCTGGGTAGGAACAACCCCAGGTTCCAGTATAAGTTGGGGAATGACTTATTAGAGAGTAGTGTAGGGGAAAGGGACCTGGGAGTCTTGGTGGACAGCAGGATGACCATGAGCCAGCACTGTGCCCTTGTGGCCAGGAAGGCCAATGGCATCCTGGGGTGTATTAGAAGGGGGGTGGTTAGTAGGTCAAGAGAGGTTCTCCTTTCCCTCTACTCTGCCCTGGTGAGACCCCATCTGGAATATTGTGTCCAGTTCTGGGCCCCTCAGTTCAGGAAAGACAGGGAACTGCTGGAGAGAGTCCAGCACAGGGCAACTAGGATGATTAAGGGAGCGGAGCATCTCCCTTATGAGGAAAGGCTGAGGGAGCTGGGGCTCTTTAGTTTGGAGAAGAGGAGACTGAGGGGTGACCTCATTAATGTTTACAAATATATAAAGGGTGAGTGTCACGAGGATGGAGCCAGGCTCTTCTCGGTGACAACCAATGATAGGACAAGGGGTAATAGGCTGAAACTGGAACATTAAGAGGTTCCGCTTAAACTTGAGAAGAAACTTCTTCTCAGTGAGGGTGACGGAGCACTGGAACAGGCTGCCCAGGGAGGTTGTGGAGTCTCCCTCTCTGGAGACATTCAAGACCCGCCTGGACATGTTCCTATGTAGCATTATCTAGGCGTTCCTGCTCTGGCAGGGGGATTGGACTTGATGATCTTTCAAGGTCCCTTCCAATCCCTAAGATTCTGTGATTCTCAGAATCACATTCTCTGAAATTTTAAGATGAAGGTATGGTACCTTTAGATAAATCATAGCAACAGGTCAGGTTGGGATAGCTGCACGGTTTCCAGGGACACATGCTGGGGACCTGGTGTAGCTGTGGTTTCCCAAAGTCACAAAGGCTTAGGACAAGGCATTTGTTGAGCATTTTCCATCCTGTATTTGGAAAAGACCCCAGAAGGTAGTGACAAAAATAAGAAACACCTAAGTACGTGGTAACAAAAGCACACAGTATCCCAAGTCTCAAATATTACTTTAATTGGGTGTCAGGTTTTCACACTCATAATGCTGTATTAATTAAAAATGCATTTAGCAGACCTAGCTCCTGATAAAAATCTGGTGAAAACATTATGCAGCCTCGTAGATGCATGAAGAGACAATGGATTTGGATCTGTGGTTAATTAAGATCACTTCATGTCCAGCTGCACAGCTGTTTGTAGACGGTGCTATTCCCACTCCAAGTCCTATATGGACAGCATTTTGGGACACTGAGTATACTCAGAGTAGTCTACCACTGCGTGCTCCTGCTTCAGCTGAAGGAGATATTACTGAACTTGGTATATAAGTGCCCTTACACAAGATATTGAAGTTCACACCCCATTTTGGAATGTAATAGGTAGAAAGAGAAAATTAATAGGAATCAAAAAAAACAAAAGGGATAGTGAGAGGAAGAACACTGACAGTGTTTTTAAGTGGAACTGAGTGTAAGTCCCCTCTGCAGTTTGCTAATTTAGAAAAAAACACTCTAAAAACACTTAGTACATTTACTTGCATAGGGCTTTAATATTTTATGTCAGTGTCAGTTATCACATTTCTCTTTTAAAATCTGAATCCAAACAGGTGCTTGACGTGATAATGCTCTTCCTTTTGAAGAAGGAATCACACACAATTTAAGGTAAAACCCAGTTGCCTGCTGCAACAAGAATACCAAATGAAGGGGGGCTGATTCACAAACCTACTCTAGAAGTATTTCAGTAAGTTCTTACACTGAGCCACAGCCCAACACAACACCCTCCTACCACTTGACTTGAGCTGTTGCAATGGTTGGTAGCTACAGTCATAGGAGGTGACTGGCAAGGTGCCCTATCAAGTTTTTGTTTGCACTTGGTTCATTCCCATGATGGTAAAGCATACTGGATTTCAAATTCAAAAACATTCACAAGGCCACACCTAGTAGTTACTCCACTTCATGTTCAGCAGTCAAACACTTCAGTGTCACCCTGGGGCCAGGAGCAGCCTGCAAAGCAGGTTGACATCAGACACCACGCTCCCTGTGTGACTCTCTTGCAGCACGCTTGGGACTAATGAATGTGGTACGCTCCTGGCTGTACCCCTACCCCAGGAAGATACTTGTTCAAAGACAACTAGAAGGCTGATTCTCAAGGATGGAATACAAGAGAAACATCAGTTTTCTAAAAATGTAGGGTAATTTGACACAAATACAGTGAGCACCTTTCCGCAGTCATAAATCAAGCTGGGAAACTGCTCTGTTTCACTCGTAATCTTAACAGTATTTGTCACACTTAAGGTGAGCTACTTGTTTTATGTCCATCGTGGTGCACAGCAAATAGAGTTGCTGGATGAGCTGTAGAGACCGAGCTCAGGTACTCAAAGAGAAAAAGACTTCTTTTGTCTTGTTGCCGAAGAGCTCACAGTTACAATAAAGGTCTCAACCTTTAAGCAAGAAAACAGAACACCTGTAAGTAGGATTTGGTTTGGGGCAGGGATCACAAAGTCTCTACAGAACATTAGCAGTAATGTCCAGAATTTATTCCTTATTTTTGTCGGGTGCAGTTAGTTTCAGCTTTCATTGGAGGGATGAAGGATGGACCAACGTGACCGCTTAGATCATAGAGTTTGATTGCCCAAGGATGTAGGTTTGCCATTATAACTCGGCTTTCATATTACAAGGCTATCTACATCGTCTCTCTTTCAATGGGATGTGAGTTTGGAGTTCAGCTTTTAGTGACCTTAGAGATGATCAGAAGAGCAAAACTGCTATGCCAGGAAACCACACCCTTTTAGTAAGAGCTTGTCCTAAAGTCAGATACTTTCCAGACCAGAGACACCAGAGATCACTTTTAGAGTTGAAAAAGAAAAGTGCAGGAGGGTATTAGGTCACTGTTCTGTCTTTTCCTTGGTCAGTAATGCTCCGGTGTATGAAGAACCAGGGTATATCAGAAAGTACAATCACCAGGGCATAGAGATTACCAAGGCATTGATCTAATCAGTGCAGTTATAATACATGATAGAACATGGAGCATACAGGCAAAAAAGCCTGGGCAATGACATTCGTATATTAGATAAAGTACATAATATTTTAATTAACTGAGAGATTCAGCAATAGGCAAATCGTTATACACATATATATACACACATGTACATACACAGGGATGACAGACACCAAGAGAAACCATATTTTATTTTTTAAATTAGAAATACAAAGAGATTTTGAAACTCTGGCCGTTTAGTCATGGTAGGCAGCAGAAGACAGACTTCAAGCTTTACAGAAAGAGTAGGGACTCTTTGAATTCCCATGGAATGTCCCCTTCCTCTTTGCCAGCATGGTCCAAGAGCGGGCCAAGGCACCTCAGTACACTTAACTGGGAACAGCTGCACCATGCTCATACTGAAAATGAGAATAACACTACACAGACAGGCTGTTCTTCAGTCTCCCTTGTATATCTGTATTACACTTCCATTTACCTAAGTCAACACAACAGTAAGAAAAATATTAAACTAAGGACTGATCCCTTCTACTGTAAAAATACTAGTGAGCTTTTCACTGTTTTCACAATAAAGACCAGATTCCCAGACTGTGTAAGAGCAGTTACACTGTCTTTTGGATTATCGTCTTCTGTCCCTGATGGTGGGCCGATATTTAGAATTTCCCCAGTTCCTATGAAATTCATTTTCTATTTTAAAAAGGCTTAGGGGAGCTGTTCTGGGGAATCCTCATTCACACTAAGTAACCTTTATCTATATTAAAATTATTTCTGTGCTTTAGTCTATGTGGGTGGAGAAGGATAAAAATCAAAGTAATGCATTTTCTTCTGTTGGGATAAACAAGCTGGTGTGGGCAGTTGTGCATGTCAAAAATGAGAGAAAATCCTTTTTTTTTAATGTTAACTTTATACTACTCCTCCGAAGATAGCTTCACAAAACCCAAATGTCCTTTTTTTTTAGGATTAAAATAGTCTGAAAACAAATTTTATTTTAATTCACCATCAACCTTGTTAACTATATTTTTCATCTACTCCGAATAGCTTTACCATATATAGAAAGACTTTATGAACACTACAGATTTTGAAAAGGTCAGAATGTTTTTCCTTTATATTTAAGGCTGAATATTTTATGGGTCATTGAGAAAAAAAAAAACCCTTTCAAAACAATTCAATTGGTTCTACTCACAGTGTGATGAAATAAACAAAATATTGGTCCTGTTTCTGGATTAATGAATGCAGTGCTTAACCTCAATTTCAGGATGACCAGAACTTGTTCCATTTACCACATATTTTTTCCAAGTACTGACATATAATTGGAATGCTTTTCATTGCTGTAACATTGACATAATTTTCAATACCTTGAAAACACACTGGGAAACAGCTACACTTCTGATTTTATAAATTAAGTCTGCACAAATTTAATTTCTAATTCAGTGATCAGAATGCAAATGATCATTAAGTATTTAGCGACCAATATGGGAAAATCTATAAATCTATGATAGCACAGTGCAGGAAATATTATCTTACTGAAGATATTTCAAGGTAGTTATGGTTTTAGTATCAGCTTCATAAAAGAATCATATTCTTCCATTTTAAGATGAACTGTAATTCAAAATTCACCCTTAACAGGTCTTCCATCAATTTACTTTATTGATGGCTATTAATATCTATTGATCACTAGGTTATTTTTAATGGGATTTACTAGCGAATAACCTATCAGAATTTCAAAAACTTAACGCTCCTTTGGGGAAATATTCTTTGTATGGTATACTAAATTATTTTTTTATAACAATTGTACAGACATTACACTACAGTATCTAAATATATTAAAATTGCTCATTATTCATAGTAGGAGAAGGCACCTCAAACAAGTGATGAATTCATCACAGCAGTTTAGAAGGGATTAGTCATTTAAGAGCATTTTAAAGAAGCATTTCGCTACTTACCCGCATAGATTAATCTAATTACAGCTAAAATTTACATTAAAATGTATCATGTACTGAATACAAGCAACAGAACAGTTTTGCTGTCTGCATTGGGTTTATGTGGCAAGGATGTGGTAGCAGAGGAGCTGCAGAGGTGGCTTCTGTGAGAAGGCACCAGAAGCTGTCCTCATGTTGGACACAGTTCTAGTCGGCTCCAAGGTGGACTTGCCACTGGTCAAAGCTGAGTCAGTCAGCAATGTTAGCAGCACCTCTGCGATAACATATTTAAGAAAGGGTAAAAAACACTGCACAATAGCAGCCGAGAGGAAGAAATGAAAATGTGTGAGAGAAACAACTCTACGGACATGAAGGTCAGTGAAGAAAAAGGGGCAGGAGGTGCTCCAAGAGCTGGAGCAGAGAGTCCCCTGCAGTCTGTGGTGACGATCACGGCGAGGACCATGTCGATGCAAGTTCTCCCCCTACAGCTCATGAAGGCCCATGGTGGAGAAGATCTCCACCTTGCAGCCCACTGAGGGGAGCCCATGCAGGAGCAAGTTGTCTGGCAGAGCTTGTGACCCCCATGGGAGACCAATGCTGGAGAAGTCTGTTCCTGGAGGACTGCACCCCATGGAAGGGATCCACACTGGAGCAGTTCTTGAAGAACTGCTGCCCATGGGAAGCCCATGGGAAAGACACACATCGGAGAAGTTCGTGAAGCATTGTTTCCTGTGAGAAGGACCCGATGCTGGAGCAGAACAGTGTGAGGAGGAAGGAGCGGCACAGACCAAGCATTATGAACTGACAACAACCCCCATTCCCTGACTCCTTGCATTGCTCAGAGGGAGAAGGAGAAGAGCTCGGAGTAAATTTGAGCCAGGGAAGAAGACAGGGGTGGAGGAAAGGTGGCTTTTAGAGTTGTTCTTATTTGTCATTATCCTACTCTGTGTAATTAGTAATAAATTAATCTCCCTAAATCAAGTTTGGTTTGTCTGTGATAAAAATTGATCCGTGATCTCCTTGCCCTTCTTTTGATCTACAAGGATTTAATCTTATTCTTCTTTCCTGTCCTGTTAAGAAGGAGGAGTGATAGAGCAGCTCTGTGGGTACCTGGCAATTAGTCAAGCTCAACCCATCACATTGTCTTAGAGCTTTTTATTATGTCTTCTATTGTACACATACATCCCCACTATGTAAACTATTTGTCTGTAGCCAGATCTTATTCTGTATAAAGCACAGGACCCTAAGGCTCAAGGCCATATAGATTTAAATAACTTCAGAGTTTAAAAGTTTTGGAAACTAAACTATAAGATGATATTTCTGAAAGGAAATGATGTTACTCTGGGCTGAACACTTACTGTCACTGCAGAAATATGAATGTAAAATGCTTGCAGTTGGTCAAACCCTCTCCAAGTCTGAGTATTAAGACTTCACCTGACAAGGTCCAACAAACTGCAGGAGAGGAGAAGAAAGAAACCCAAGGGCACATGCTCTTCAGAGCATGAGGTTTCAATTCATCGACAGAAGCATCACATAAATTATTGATAGCACATATGCAAATCTAACAACATGCAACATGCCTCAGAGCACTTTTAGTCTAGGGTGTAAAGACTATTTGCACAGAAATCAGTGAGACAGATAAACAGTTATCTGTTAGAGACAGATAAGTAAGCTGTTCAAGTCCAGGGAGAAGATGCAAAAACACAATGTGGAATCTACCACTGAAGAAACAGAATCAAATATATTTTGCTTAGAATGGTATGGAGAAACAGGGAATGTAACAACATTCAACTACCTGAACAGCTTTTAAAAGGCAGCACAGGAGAGAACAAAGTTGAGTACTCAAGTGTTCTTTTAGGAGTTTGGGGTTTTTTTTTAAATGACAGTTTTGCCTCCTGGCAAGCTAATATGGCATAACTCCCAAGCCACAGACCTATCCAGACATTTCAGTCATATCCAGTGTCCTGGGTTTTCAGTGATGTGAGATGCATGCCAGTCGAGCAGTAAGCCCCTCTTCCCACAGGAGTTGTGGGATTGTTTTTGTGAGTACAAACGCAGGAGAAAGAAGCAGGCTGTCAGATTGACCTTTCTGAAATCCATCACCAAATGGGCCAACGTTCTAAAATTAAAACCTTTCACTCTTCTAGTTTTAAAAAAGCTTTGTTAGAATCTTCCAGCAATTCAGCCTTCCGTATCAGAAAGAACTCTGGGATACCATTCTGAACCTATATCATGAAAAAAAATTGTTATGTGGAAAGGCAGAACACAAGGCCATGGATTGTCTCTCTGAAAACAACCTGCTGCCAAGCTCCCCGAGATTTAAAGTCAAGGCTTGAAGCACTCCTAGCTGAAATGTTTGATCTGAGAGAGGTTCCCTCTCTACTTAGAGCTCAGAGTATTAAAAAAAAAGGTGAAGCTAATGCTGAAGGGGAAACACAATTATAATTTTAAAATTGCTTTTAGAAAGGGGTGGTGAGAGCCCTGTCCACTGGCACATCTGGAATGGCACAGAAAAAGCACACCACCACACATACAAAAGCAAGCAATCGTACACCATCAGGGAGACAGACTACTCTGTTGCAAACACCGCGCTCTCAAGAAATATGTTCTGACTAGGAGCTTTGGCTTTAAATCACTAAATCATGCTTGCTTTGTAAAAATGCAGTGTTCTTTGCCATTTCTTTCAGGCTTACAAAATCCCAAATAACATATCTACATCCTACTGCATTTTCTTTTATTCCAGCACACAAATTTCAGCTTCTGGAAAAGCTACTTGCACTATCATGATACTCCAAAGCATTCAGAATTAGTCATTTAATCTCTATCCAGGCTAAAATGGCTTACTAGAGAAATCTCAGCTTAATAAATTATGTATAAGAATTCTCTCTTTTATGTAGCGCGTGTGATCATTTGAGCTATAACATCATTTATGGCTGCAGCAGAACGAACTGAGCAAATACACTGTGGTACAACCCAGTGTAAGTTAATATTGGTCACAAAGTTCACACACATGGAAAGAAGCAACTGGCAAGACCAGAATGTTTGCAAGTGCCGCCAGAGGCCTTTCACGTTGCTAAAGAAAGTGCCAGCAAACTTGCACCTCATCACAAGTAAAAGGCAATGACAAGCAGCTATCACGCAAGCTTCTCCCCTCCTATACATCTACTAACCTGGAGCTGTGAAGCCCAGGCTGGAAACCCAAAAGTGTTCAAGTATTTGTTGGCAAAAACCAGACCTCCATCCAGCCTGTGTATCCTGCTGCCCCCTAGACCTGCAATATTTCTCTTTTGCCTAGCACACCCCTCCGTAAGGGTGACTTTGTGACTTGGCTGTCACACCTAACCCCAGTGCCTACACTCTGGTTCTTCTCCAAGATTTCAGAAATGGAGAGAAACATCATATTAACCTGTTCTAATTTCACAACGTTGTCACAGTAGGAAGTGTTTTAAGAAATCCTCCATCAGCTTCCTTTCAGCTGCAAAGCCCTTGACTCTGACATCCAGTCCCTTGCAGCCACAGACGGCACTTCCAGTTTCTTAAGATGTTGGTGAGACAGATGCAGCAGATGATTCTCCCTCCTGCTTCCAGTTAGATGAAAATTTCAATGGCTGGCAGCAGAAAGAGTTAATTAAAGGTCTTCTTTCCCTTTCCCCTTAGGAAAAATAAAAAGTTTTCTAAGCCTGAGCTCTAGCCAGAGGTAACTAGACAGCTACCAACTTCAGGAAGGATTTTAGTTGCTTGAGGAAACTGCTCAGGGAATGACCTGACAGGGAGCTGACAGATTTAGAAAAGAGGACACTTCACCGGTGTTTGTCGAGAAAGTGAGTGAAAGGAAACTGTTTTCTCAGCACAGCCACAGACAGCCAAGGCCTGCCAGGGACAGCGCAAATGGAAGCATCTCCCTCATCCACAAAGTCCTCGGGTGTCACGGGCAGTAACATTCACCATTGCAGCCCTGTTCTAGGGAGGTCATAAAGAGGACACACAGACAGAATTGTCCTGCCCTCCCAGCTCAGCTCAAAGCACGTTCAAGACTGTTAAGAAGAGCAGCAAAAGAAACAGAGGGAAGGTGATTTTTACTTTGCCTAAAAATCCTGGTCTGGTGCCAGGTGAGATCAAGACCAATTTGTTTTGTTATCTTGCAACGCACTTCCCTGTCTGCTTATTTCTATCACACTCATTAGCAAGTGGATCCAGATCCCAGTAAGGGTGGGCGACATCTGTAAGGTCACTGGGACCAAGGGCTCTGGGACAGGAGTCCCAATCTCTACGAGAGAAGTGGAGGAGACCCAGCACCCACATGAAGATGGTGAAAGAGTGGACCAAAGCTAAAGCTCACTTAAGCTGAACAAAACTTGGCTGGAAAGCACCTCGCACTGTGCAGTGAGACTCAGTACCACAGCCACGCGAAGGCATGTGCACCCTGGAGATGAGGACACCTCAGAGGAATAACCAAGACTAAAAATATACCCATGAGATCCTTCAGGCAAAAAAAAATCCCCATTGCTGCTTTTTCCTGTATTTGGAATCTGTATGAATATATTTGGGATTAATATACAGCATCTACACTTCAACTAGCTGAACGCTTTAGAAGCCAAAGATGAAACTGTTTATTGAAATGGAAAGTGTAATTCTGGTATTTATATTCCAAAGATATGCAATACATCACAAACGTTAACTCACAGAAGGTTCATCTGAATTCTACAAAACTCCATTTGCAGAAATAGACCAGGAGAAGTGTTAGAAGTAACAGGCTGAGAAGCTATTTCTATAAAAGATTCACTGATATTTAAACTAAATTAAATTCCAAACTCTAGAAAGTTGCATTTTCATGTGCATTATCTCCAACCCCTAAAGTATCGTACCTTCTATGCATTTTCAAAAGCATATATTATTTACATTATTTAACATTTGCATTCTGATTGCAATCAGCCTTCTTTCTAAAAAAAAATAAATAAAACTGAAGTCTGTTAACCTAGAGCCATCAAACTCTTGCCTCTATTATCAACCAACACCACTTTTCTGCTGACTGCAACTCGATTAAAACCCAATTATTTGAATAATTTGATGGAAATTGCTATCATAAAATGTACCTTTTTATTAGGAACTTTTCGTGTAGAAGATTGATAGCACAGGAATTATGATACTGTGGCTAAAGTGTGTTTTGTAGCCTGGGCTGGGGAAAGCTCTACCCACGAGCATGGAGGCAAAGAGTGTAACTTCTGGAGAAGGCATCTGATTCTAAAATTGGGACTTTTGGGTCAGAGCAGATCCAATGATGTGACTCTGCTAGCATTACTGTGAGCCTTAGAGAGTCGGTCCTTCTATGCCTTAAAGTTTGTTATTTCTACTGATGTTAAAAGAAAAGTAGTTAAACATTCTTATATCATCTTATCACATTACCCAGTGTTATTTCCAAATATACCAACGTTTTGGTACATACAATATATCAATTACCAGTGATACCAACGTTTTAGGTGATCTCACTAGCAAATGTTTTTCATTTCTTACTTTGATTAGCACCAAGTAAGGAGCTGGTTATTAAACTTAGTTTTTAACAGGACATTTCTCTTAATCTTCTTGCAGCTGTGTATCTTCTACTTATCCTGCAGGAGCTCGATGTAATTTGAAAAAGTGTCCTGTGAGGATATCATCAACTATAACTTTGCTGCTTTGTTTTTAATTACTACTCGAGTTTTAATTTATTTGACCGAAGCATGGAAAGCACATTTTTTCTTTGTCCAATACCGAAAAGCTGAATTCTTTGATAATAATAACATGTGCAGACAGAAAGCTTCATCATACTGTTTTAATTTCAGTATGCCAACTCTAGGTACAAAATTTAAAATAAATAAATAAATAATTAAATGGATACTATAGGCTTAAAGTCTAATTTTACAATAGAGACTTCAAAGAGGAAAAGGTTTCTATTTTTTCAGGTATAATTATCTAGGACTTACTTGGCACCTGGGAGTTACCATGGAGAACTGTTTTTAGGAACAAAAAAATCTCTTATCAAACATTTCTTTAGCTGATCTCAAGTATCTTTATATCATAATATTTTAAAGCAAGTAGAAGTGCTCCAATGTAGTTATTTTCAATGTAATATTGTCTTCTACATTGCAGCATAAAATCGTATCAACTGAATTATATCTACTAGAGCTTTAATAAATTTCTACAGAGATGGTTCACTGAAGATTACACAGAGAATTTAAAATGCGATATTATGTTATGGTGTTTCACATTCGACAAAGTAACTTGAATCAGCACCCAAGAAGAAATAAAAAGAGTCAAAAATTCAAGGATAAGAAAATGGAAACTTTACAGATAAGCAAAGGAATTCCAAAATGTGATTGATACTAAAAGAAACAACTTTGGATAAAATCAGTCATGTTCATATTACTTTTGCTTTGTGATTACTGTTCTTGACTTCTGTTCCATATATTAGATTACACACCTTTCCTTCCACTTTGCTTGTAACTCCAGGCAAACACCCCTAACATCCTTTGGCTACTTCACAAACTGAAGTTGCAGAAAGTAGTGAACACTGCTTATCATAAGAGCATGAGAGTTCAGAAATACGCTGGAATCTGCACACTTCATAGAAATGTAAAATACTTTTACATATAGACAGTCCAGCTCCCTATAAAACTAGCACTGGAATAAATAATTACGGCCCTTTGATTCTAGATGCTAGCAGGATCTCATAGTCAAGCTCTGAAAAGCCTTCTTATAAGAAGAGAGGCTACAAAGAATGCCAGAATCCAAGCAATTTAGTTTTTTTCATACGGACAGTCCTTAAGAGTGATCATGTATATGGTAGACGTTACTACCAAAGTTACTTACCCTTTTTCGCAAGTTGTAGGTCAAAATGAGATTTCTGGAGAAGGAGTGTGAAAAGGCTGTATAGAACTCCAGCACTTTCTGCAAGGCATCTCTCTTAATCACATGAAGGTCACAGTAAGTCAACGCCCTTACATTGGCACAGGACTGGGCGAGGGTAGACTCCTTCCAGAACACATCACCAAAGACATCTCCTTTGCCTAGAGAAAAACAGCAGCAGTGCTTTCAACAATGGTACTTTTCTCACCAAAAACAATAAACAAATATCATTTATGCACTCATGGTTCTTCTATCTTATGTAGTCAGAAAAAAAAAAAATCTGTCTGGAAAAAGAAAATTTTTGAAATATTTCATTGATAACCTTTTCCACTATCTTTCTGTTAATTACAACAGCCCAGCAAAATTTCATAAGAATAACCACAATCAAGAAGAATTTCATGTGACAAGTCTCCTTTAAATATCAGTAAAGGTTTTCTTCTAAAAATCAAAAAAAGCAGTTCATTCTTGGTTCATGTTCTCTTCTGATCCCTTTCAAAGAGAGTAATTAAGACAAAATGCTCTTTCCCTTTCTTCTTTTAACTGGCGTGCAAAGGATTTGTTTCTTACATCTGTGCTGTTGAGTTTTCTTAATCTGGCTAACAATTACTCATTATTGTGTCAATAAAACCATCTTTTATAATATGTCAGTGCAGTTACAGGCTGTAATGACACACACTACTACACATCAGTAGTAAAGTAAGTTTGCCCTAGTTCACTAGACCAGTGCCAGAAAGTCTGTCTTTACAACAGTACAAAAGAGCAGATCTCTCAACTCCAGTGGCTCTAATGCTCTTCAGCTGGTAAAGAGTCTCAACAAAATCTTCCTATAGCTGTGCATGTATGCCCCCATATAATACTTAACAACATAGTTCCAACCAAGAGGAGTACAGGTTAGTTATCACTGAGATAATACTGACAAGGCAAGAATGTTTAGCGGTTACACATTGGGAGTAAGAACCCGTTGGGTCCCCATATGTTGCCTGATCTAGTTGGAAGGCGTCCCTGCCCTGACAGGGAGGTTAGATTAAATGATCTCTATAGTCCCTTCTAGCCTAGGCCAGTCTATGATTCTATGATTCTGTGATATGGCCATTTGCTTCCCATGAGCTTGTTTCTTTGAGCTTGGGGCAGCCAGTGAATACTGCACTGAGGAATACTGCAGTGATGGCACTTGCACCAGTCTGGGCACTACAATGCAGGACAAGCACACCAAAATCTTTCCGAGAAGCAGCTCCCAGGCAGGATTTCACTGGTTATACCCCAACTCAGGTGCGGCACAAAAGAGAATGCTTAAGAGAAGGTTACAGGCTTTTACAGAGTACTCATCTGTCTTCTTTTTTTTTCCTCTTCGTACATATAATGCTAATCGGATAATAATATTCAGTTGTTACCTTGACAATGAAAAACTACGCCATTCTTGTTTTGAATGGTATTTTCCACTTAAATCTCTGCTGTGTTATATCACCACTACAAATCACTTCTAAGCCAAACAACAAAGAAACATGTTCACAATGTCTATGAAGTTGTGGTAGGGATGGACCAGATGGTCCCTGGTGTTGGTACTTTGCCCATGGCAATTCTTAAAGTCGAAGCATCAAAAAACATGTTAAGTGTATTGACTTCACCCAGGTCCTTTTAGATTTTATTCCCTAAACAAATAGTCACGCATGAAAGCCTATATGAAAGTCAGGAGAACAAGCATGAGTAAAAGAGGTCAAGAAAACCTCTAATTTAAACCCAGAACATCTACCTCAGCTCTTGAGCTGTACTTCCACCATTATGTAATCTCTTCCATTAGAGTATAAGCATTTTCTCTTTTAGGAGAAGCTACTAGCTTGATAGTAAGCTACGCTGCAGTGCAATAAGCTGTGGTTCACAACAATGTGCTCCCATCCTTCCACACAAGCCCTAAGCACTCCACCTGCCAGGGATCAATGTAGCCCCTGAGCACGCAGGAGGAGCACAGACTCCATTTCCATCTTAAATGCATATATACACTGAAAATGCCTTTTCCATAAGTACATTTTTTTCCCCACAAAGTTAGGCAAAGGTACCATTATGATACTCCCTCTTCCACCTCTGCCTCTTTACACAGAAGAGTGCCAACACCCAGAAATACTACAAAGGCTACATATGAGTAAGCATGGTGGTAGTCCAATAACACAGTGCAGTAAAAAAACTTTACATTTTAATGGCAATGACATTTCACATTTCCAAGTATTTAAACATATGCTTTTTCAGTAGATGCATTAAAAATGGCCTAAGAAAAAAGCTTCCATGCACTTAAAATAGATCACCATCTACAAGGCTTTTAGACAGGCAAACACAGAATATATTCTAAATTGAAGTGAAACAATTTTTATGCACCATAAAAACTGATATGCTTCGCTGGGTAAAAATGGATTGTTTGCCTTTGGAATAAATATGCTTTTACTCACAATCTTCCAGGCAATTAGCTAAACAACTATTTTAATTAACGCTCTGGAATCTATCAAGCATTGAAATGTGCCATCACTGATGAGCAACAGTTAGAGCTGGTAGTCCAAGTATAAGGGAGAGGAATTCTAGCTCATTTCTAAGCATGTTTCTTAACACCTCCAGACAAGCTTCCCTACCTTCAAATGACGATAATTATTTTACTGCCCCACACTGACATGAAGAACAATTAGTACAATGCAAGTTCAAGCAGCATGGTGCTGCTTTGCCTACATCTGAAATAACATACAGCAGAAGTTAGTTATGACTTACTCTTTTAAAAATTTAATTCTGCTTTTCACATAATACAGGAAGACACAACTGTGTCCTTTACCTGTAGCAGCAAACCCAGTTTCCCCTTGCTATTTGTAACTCCCAAAAAACTCCCCTTCCTGCAGTTTTCTGCCACCCCAAGGAACCTCTTCCCATGGGTGGAAGGAGCAGCACATGAAGGAGCTACGTCTGCTGGATGCCTGCCGAGTCAAACCAAACAGAGAAAAGCAATACATGAACTGCAGACTGAGTGAGATCACAGAAGCCTCAATTTTTAAGAAACAAAAAACAGGCTAAACCAAGAAGTTATACTGTCTTCTATCCTTAACAATATCCTTGATGTTAATTAAGTTAACAGCCAGTGATCTAGTCTAAAAAAATCAATCCTACATTACAGTTTGATTTCCAAAGCAAGGCACCCATGCAAGTATTACACTGCTTTGTTTCTGTCAAGTGCATTTTCTAAATGATGCATATCAAAAAGTATCAAGCTAGATTATCAGATTCTAAAAAAACTTAGCAAGAGGGATTTAAAATTCCACCCAGGAGTATCTGTGCTGGATTAGAACAATTGTCCTCTTATACATAATAAGGAACTGCACACCAACTCCATTTATAGGTCCTCCATAAAAGTAAGATCAATCACTTAGGAAAAAGGAAATTAAAAAAAGAGTGCAGATTAAGTGGGTGTTTTATCAAGAACATCTGTAATTGGAAAGCAAGAAGAGTACGGTGAGACTTTTAAGTCTATCAGAAGGCAGTTGACAAAGTCTAATGGTTGCATTAGAGAACCTGAATCAAAAGCTTCCCTTTATATATAACTCCAGGCTTTATATATTTTACCTTGCCTCTGCATAAAGATTAAAAAGTTAGAGAAATGCAGATGGCCATTTGTTTATCAGTACTTTGAATTTCTCATTCTCAGCTTGCTGAATTCCAGCCATTTGCCAGGAACACTATCTGTCAATCACACTTAAAGTGGATGATCTAAGCTTTTCCCATCAATCATTTATATTCCCTGCTGGATTTGTGGGCTGAGGACCTTTTCCACCATCAGCTCAGCATATACTTGAGAGCAAAATAGTTTTCTGCCTTTTATGTTTACTTGTTTTATTATAATAAGTCCCTGAACGCTGATATATTTAAATGCTGAAGAATTATTTTATAAAACCAGCACCTTCTCTTCCTGTATTTATTCTTTGCCAATCTTTTCTCCATATCAAATTTGCTATTTGTCTTATAAGTGAAAAGAGGATTTCTCTGTTACCACTGCAAATTCAGCCTGAGTCAGGAGAAAGGTCAAGCCATATCCACTCTGTCTCCCAAAAGCAGCACAAGTAATAAAGATCTGATTATTGCAACTTAGCCAAGTGTTTTGCTGATTCTGTCAAAAAAAAAACCACAAACATGCTCTCACACTACAGCTGTATTGCCTTGATGTGCCTACCAGAACAACCCTCAGTTTTTTCACTCCTACAAACAGGAAGTATTGAAAAACTTTCAGACATAAGATATTCCACCCTACTCTGAAACAGTATGACTTGGTGGAATATTTTGACTGATAATCTATTTTATGAATTTATGGGAGTTGTGATGCAGTTTTGGTGTGGTGGCAGGCTGGGTGAGAAGATGAGGCCATGGATTCACGTGCTGAAGGTCTTCCAAGTCAGTGTGGACTTTGATGGATTTCACATAAATCAAAGGATTTTCAGTACATCAGACCAAATATTCATGTTAGAATCATTCTCAAATCATAATAGTTATTACAGCAGCCAACACCAGAATCTAGCTCAAGTCCCTTCCAGATCTGCCTTCACCATATGTTTGAACTATAGAAGAACTGTGATCTGACGGAGTCTCAGCAGATCCAAAGCTAATCTAGAATGACCAGACACTGCTTGATGGTACCTCAGCACCAACGTAGCACCAAGCATATCTTGGAAATCAAATGTTAGGAAATGCTGTTATCCATGATGCTGATCCACAGCAGCAGCCGCGGCTGTGCATTGGCTTTCCCAGCGCAGGTCCCCAAAACACCCACACTGGCCTGTGCCCCCAGGGTTTGTTCTCCACCTCCAAGCAACAGGAGACACCAATTGCTGTAAAGGCAAATGCAGGTTTTCTGCAAGTCAGCCTCTATACCAGTGACTGCTCAATTAAAATACTGATGAATTTAAAAACAAATAAAGAAAACTTGGCCTGATAGATTTCTCTTTTTTTTTTTCTTCCTCCTGAGAAGATCTGAACAGAAGCAAAGGATCTGAAGTCAGTCCATGTCACAGGGTCCTACCAATTGCATTAAAGCATAATTCCACTAAGGACAGTGTATTTATCCCGTGTTCAAAGCCAGTGATGTGAGATTTGAGTCAAACTCCCTCTGTGATTACCACGTGTCTGTTTGGCTTCAGCTGAAAATCTTTCCCTTGCCCCTCTTCCCTCATCTCCTCCTTATCTGAGCAAGGCATGCAATTTAAATTTTCCCATTTTACAGCGAGAAGATTAGGCAACTAGAGGCATCGGAGCAAAAGTAATTCTTCCTCTTGGTGCATTGTTTTAAGGCAACGAATATCTGCCAGTCAGAAAAAATCAGAGGTACTATTTGGCATCGAGGTAGATTATTCAGTATTTGTCCCACAGATAAATCGTGAAACTCGACAGCCACTGAATAACCTGTAGTTTGGTCCTCCAACAAGTACAGCTGGCAGGAAATGATGCATGCAAGTGGTTTGTTGCTTTGGATTTTCTCAAGATTTCTCAAGTGCAAACTGGGAAGTGAATGACCAACTGCAGAGAACTTATTGTTTCTCATTAACCAGCGATTTTAATCAGTCTTCTCCTCCAATAAGATTTTTTTTTAAAAAAAATCCAGAGCATCAGTTGCACAGAAACAAACAAACAAAAAAATGTTACAGTGATTGTAAACTGAAGTTGCACTTCCACTGATTTGCCTGGTGCACAAATAGAAAGAGTTTATCTGTTCATGTTTTAAAACACAGCTTGGCAACATTTTGCAGTTTACTATACAAATGCATCAATTTTCTCTGTTGAAGCAGAGTCTGTACTGTACAGACAAAATAAAAACATTTATTTTAGAGCAGGGATGAGTAGCAACAACATGAATTAGTTACAGCTAAGATTCCTATTATTATTATAATTAATGTGTTTATTTGTCTCTTTGAATAGAGCCTGGATTATATTTCACTACTTGACTTACTGTGAAGAGTTTTAAAATGTCAACTGGGCCCTACCAGGCTTATTCACAAAAAAGCTAGGAGGCTTTGCCAGAATCTGAATCATTTATCCTTATTTGCTATTTAATGGCTACTGTAAAAAAATGTTATAACTCTGTGGCCAGTTTGTACTAACTCAGAAGATCTGCAAGTCCCCAGCTCAAACAAGAGTCATAAATATATTTGAATTCATTTGCCTTGGTTAAGTAACAGGAAAAACATAGCTGAATCTGTGTTGTCATTGCGTGCACAATGCTAGTTCAAAAAAAACTTACAAGAGGTTCAAATTGCAATATTCTCAGAGTTATTCTCCAATGACTTAGAAACAAGCTTTATGCTATAGCTATTGCTTGAAGCTTACATTAAAGCCCCCAAATTAGATTTTTTTTCAGAGCAGACAAAAGGATTCACATAACTTTAAAATAGTAGATTTTAAAATTTAACAATGTTTTAGAAACACACCTCTGAAAAAAAAGTTTTAATTTGAAACTTGGAGAAAACAAAGGAAAAAAAGTGTTCCAAGAAGATTTATTTTTCAGATTTTTTTTAACCTAGCTTTTCAGTGAAAAAAAAAGTATTTTTCTTCATCCAAAATTCTGAGACACCTGCCTTATCACACCTACCCAAAAACAAAAATGAAAATTAATTCAGCAGTTCACCTGCCAGAAATCAGGGCCTTTACAGAAATCTGACTTCTTTGTTAAATTATAGTTTCTACCTCTTCATACCTGTTTGGAGTGTGGTCACAAACATGATGGGCAAGCCCACGATGGGCCTGGATATCAAGGAATATAATGGAACAAAGAGCACAATCTCCCACACATCCCAATCTCTGCTGCCAGCAACCTGCCAGACATGACCAACTTCCAAAGAAGACTTCTTCCACTTGAGGTGGTGTCCAGCTACTTAAAAGCACATTAGGCAAAGAGGCATAAATTTGCAACCATAAAACTTGAAACCATAGGAGGGGAAAAAGAAAAAATCAACTAATCTGAAGTGCCAAGAAGTTCACTACTGAGGCCTCTATTCACAGGGAATTGTTCTCTTACCCAGCTGTTCTGGCAAGTCATTAATCAAGTGTTTTAAAAATCTGTTTCTCCAATATCCCACACAATCTTAGACCACCTATAGACAGCAGTGGACAGAGGCTTTGGCAATTTCTACTTTTGATACTCTACCAAAAGCTAGACACAGAACAAGTAACATCTGGCTGAAGTCTCAAAATAGGCAACTCGTGACGTAAACTCACTCTACGTTTTCTAGATGTCTTGAGCACAGGAATGAGGAATGCTCTCCATCCAAAAATACCATTTGGAACAAACCTATATTTCTCCAGAAAAATTTTAGTGCTGCTCCTACATCCACCGTGAAATCAGAATTTTGTATTAAATTATACCTCTTTATGCCACTGTCTTTTAAAAAGTTAGCCACATCTCCATTTCTAAGACTTTTCCTAATATTCTGCTTGGCCGCACACTGAGGAAATCAGGCTTTTAAAATCATTCCTTCAGTTGACGTTCACTGAATCACTTTGAAACATGCAACTTATCTGACCTGCCTGTCAACTTGGGGGAGAAAAAAAAAAAAAAGTAAAAAGCAAACAAAAAAAGCGCTTTAAGCTATAAATAGAAAAAGCACAATACAAGTAGTAAAGACAAAGCTGGATTTTAATTTCAATCATTTCTTTTTCAAAGCACCACTGGTCACGTTACAGTCTTATTCAATAGCACAAACAATGCTGTGACGTTAGATACTCTCTTTGAAAATAATAAGAAAACTCTAATGCCATCCATAATCCTGAAACCACTTTTTAAGCCTAAGAGCACAGCTGCTGGACATTTTTAACGCAGGGAGGTGTACCTAAATAAACGCGGGTGAAAAATTAAGCAGATAAGTAAGGGACTTTTTCAGAAGCTTGACATTAATTAAAAAAGGCCCCAAAACACACAATTTAATTCTGAAAGCCGGGGTGTACCCAAAGCAGTTTATTGAGGGAAACCTAAGTTAGTTCAGGTACTGAGGGGACAGTCTAGAGAGCAGCCTGGGCTCAGCACGGTTAACTCATCCGACATCTTCAAGTCTGCTGAGAAGTGTTCTTCACACAATTGTGTGGAAGATGCAAAGCTTTTCCACTGAGAAGGTCTAAGACAGACAATACTTCTGAACTGCTACTTTCCCTCCTCTAAAATAAACCGTCCCTATGGCGCAGTTGCCCTTGCAGTCAGTTTGCACTGTCCTATCTGGAGGCAAATCTGCCCCACCAAAATCTGAATTAAGCCTCTTGTGTCGACATCTGAATGAAACGCTTATGGCTAAATGAGTAAGCTAGAGCAATTGTAAAGAAAACAAACAATTATTCTTACAACATTCCTTTAAGATTGCAATTGGATCAAATTAAATCAGCAGGAATTTCTCCAAGCAAAGCAAATGGTGCATTTAATATCCTGCTGAAGCAAAACATAGAACACCAAGTTCTCCTACAATATCATGTTAAAAGCAGAGTTTCCAATCGTGTCAATTTCATAGCTTTGTAAATAATGAAAAAAAAAAAAATCTGTATTTCAGGGACATCCATTTTTCACCTCCTCAATTCACATGTGATTTTAGAAGTAAATTTGTGTGTACCTTTTGCACACTTCGCACCCTTTCCCTGTCTCCTCAAAAAAAAAAAAGTGATAGATCTCACTTTCTCCCTGATGGTGAAGAAAGCAGCCAGGTATAGACTATAAATGCATGTTCCTGACATTCTGTTACTGCATATTTTCATATTTATATAATATCTACATTGTTACTTCCCTTCAGCTGTGATAGCAGTAAAAGGAATAGCAACAACAAACTGTCCTTGCGGAAGGTGATGATTTTGTTTGCTCACAATAAATTAATTACTGCCTTGATTTCCCTTCCTAGATTGTTCATTTTACCTGCCCTTTGTGGAGGCAGGAGTTGGACACCATGACTCTCATGGGTCCCTTCCAATTCAGGATATTTTATAATTAATATTCTTTGCTAAACAGTCAATAAAAACATTTATTCTTTAGAAATTTTTTAGCTCAAATAAGGATAGCAAGAACATAATAAATGAAGCACAGCTGGGAAGCAACACTCGGGATAAACTGCTTTATTCTTGGGATAAACTGTTTTGTGTGGGTGTTTTGTTTTTTCTTTTTAACTAAACCTTCTAGCAAATGTTATTTTTCTCATCCATTGCTCATCTCCGAAGATTGTGGCAGTTTTCAAGGTTGTTTGTTTTTTAATTGCTAAATAAAGGCTTAGAGGCTCCCAGTCTCTAATCAAACCTGCAAGAGTAACCTCCAGTCTTACCATCCATGCACACAGGCCCCCTTGCAGGGGTAATCAAGACCATTTTAGCAACTCTGAACAATTCACATAAGTGAAAATTTGCTGCTCAGTCAGGCCCTCTAAGAGTCACTAACTTTGCAGCTTTCTGGAAATTTAAGGATAAGACACTTCTTTCCCCACTGCTATCTAGAAGAGGAGAAAAAAAAAGGCACCTGACACCCTAATTTCAAGGGTCTTTTCCTCCTTCCCCTCTCTAGCCTTTTAGTAGAAGGTTTCTCTAAATTTCAAATATTACCTCAATTTCAAGCACAAAGGGTTGGAACCAACCTGGGTCCAAGAATTACTTGCTTCCTTCAGATTTCCTACAGAAGAGGGATTTTTGGTTCAGCCTTGGAATATAATTATGTCTGTCATATCTAACTTAGAACTGATTATTTTCTGGTAAGATCAAAAATTGTTTTCTTGGTCATTCAGATATCTGTACATACACATTAACACAATATAAATCATTTTTTCTAACAAGGCCTTCTATCCAGTCCTTGTGTGTATTTCCAGAAAATACTTGCGAAAAGTTAATTTTGCTACTATGCCTTTATTTTCTACAATGCTCATGAAATTATCTATGCACACATGCAACTGGAGACATAAGAACTAGCACTTCTATCAACAGTGAGGAGTTATTTAAAAGGTCCGGACTAAAAAGGTGGAGGGACCAGAGAAGTATTCTCTTAGCCCCAGCAATGGTGCATATGCTCAGCTGTACTTCTAATATTAGCTTCTTGATTACTGCAGTTCCAAACAATCTACATTCTCATACTGTACTAAGGAAATGCATACTTTCCCAGTGCAAAAAAAAAAAAACAAAAAAAAAAACAAAAAACCAAAGTGCATTGAAAGACAGTTTAGGACCTCAAGCTTCCCTAAATTAAGAAACAACTAGTTATGCAAACTTATTTCATGCTTCTACTACAATCCCTTTTCCCCTGCATATTTCAAAGAAAGCTGCATCCAGATCTTGCGGTTCCTGCCTGGACCACGTTTAATTCAGGAGGAATTTTTTAAGGAGGAATTGTTAAATCAAAATGTAGCAAATCTCTCCCGAGCTTGAGTAAATTTTAACTTTGTTCAAAGACCTGCAATAAGGTCAGGTTTTCAGATGGCCAGTGGCTCAGCTGGAAAGGTCTGCTCCAAAGCAGAGAAACTAGAGCTGTCCGATGAAGCGCACATGAACGAGTGACTGTTTTTAACGGTGACAAAACAACCCATTTTTTTTAAACCGCATTTGGAAAAATGGCTCAATTTTTGAGCAAGAGTATTTCAAAGAAGTATGTCAGCCTCAGATGGATAAAGCAGTACCAGCCAAAGGGAAAGGCTTAGAAAAGTTAAAAGCAAAGCCAAGTTAAAAACAACCTCTTGATGGAAGTCCTGCACGACCTGTGCTTCACTCAGTTCTCTTCAGGGCAGGGCCCGTGTGATTTGTCTCCCACAAAGTGCTGAGGGTACGTCAGCACTTACAACAACGGTGTAAATGGAAGAGTAGAGGACTACAGAAAAGAGAACTGTATCGCAGCCAAGCAGCTTCCCACTAGCTAATCTTCACTCCTCCACGATCCCACTCTCATACTTACACATTAACACAGAAAGCTGTAGTCATACAGTGGCTTTTCTTGCTATGTCTTCTTGTTCTGACTCATCTGTAGTCGAATGAATCACAAACAAATAAGTCACCTGGCTTAAAGGTAACTTCCTACTTTTTTGGTTTTGTTTCTCTGACACGTTAAATCCAAAAATTGTGTTGCATGAACGTGAGTAATTTCTTTATTTCAGCAGAAATTTTGGATGGAATTCAAAAATGTATCTGTGGTCCCAACAAGTCAAACTTCATACAAAATGCATCAATTCCTTTCAATTTTTACTGTAAACATTGCAAATATAATTTATTTATTTATTTATAATTTACTCATTTTTGTGTTTGTCTCTAAGTCATTCATAGGAAGGCAATCCTAGGAGACACAAAAAAAATGTACATTTTTTTCACTGCTGGGCTGTGTGCAATTTCTTTCAACTCAGTACTTGTATTAAACCAAGTCAATCAAAGTCAGTGCTTTGTTATAAGAACATAAGCCTGAACTGAGAATATACCTGTCTCTTGGGTATTACACAGAACTGATCTGGAAGGACATTATGCAAGTGTACACAGCAGACTCCAAATTCCAGGGCTAAACAATACACTTTTATGTGCTAGTCTGCAAGGCTAAGTGATTTCAGAACTTGAAAATGTTTCATATGATTTGGATTCTTTAAGGATTAAGTGTAGTTTGCTTTTGGTTTATGTAATGCTGTACAGCAGTCACACAGATTACTTTAGAGATGCAATTTATTTCTCTATTGTAAGGAAGATACAGGCTACATTGCAAATTGCAAAGGCTGCTTTATTAAGTGACAGCTGAGCCTGAGCAAATCATTCACCTTGAATAATGTATATACTTATTTTTAATTTTATTTCAAGAATATCTGAGAGAAGAGCATGGTCTCTCAAAAATACCTGTTAACTGAAATTACCTAACAGAATTCCTCACATGGTTTCCTTTTACATGCCTGATGTTAATAGCTATGCTTAGTTGTGGCCGGTAAGCAAAACCTATGGCATAGGCTGTTCTGGGTCAATAATCAACAACGATCACGTTTCTTGTACAATGTAGATGTTATTTTTTTTTTGTCCTTCTAGTGCCTCATTTTATCTGGTGTACTTTTATCAAGAACTTGACAAGTTTAGCTGAACGTGAAATGAATTTTAAAAATCATTGCTATTCTACAGAAAGGAAAATTGAGAGAGCAAAGAAGCTAGAGAGGAAATCTTGAGCCACTCTTGCAGCATCCTTCAGTAATATGGTGGTTGCATTATGCAGTGCTGAAGGAGAAGTCCAACTACTACAGAATAGTCAAAAATTTAGTTAAACACATCACTTCTTATCAGGATAGAGAAACCTGCAACAGAAGGCTTCAGAGCCTGGGGGAGGAAGGTACACACAGGTGTGGAAGGAAAGGGATTCCTTAGTTCAGAAGCTGAAACACATAGAGTGACACACACTTATACAAAATGAAATCTCACAGAATCATAAACAGATCCCACTTCATCTTACTTTCTTCTCTGATTACAATATTCACAAAGAAAATGACAGAACTCATCAATTTTAGCGCGACTTGGAGAACTGATTCCAAACTCCAAAAAAATAAAGGTGTGGAGGGAAGAAGATCAATAGATACTGCCCCGGGACAATAGCAATAACAATATTTCTATTCATTCAGATACCAAAGGATCCACCTCATTTATCTGTAGCTATCACTCCATAGCAGCAGAGATGAGGGCTTGGGTTTCCTTAACACTGATTTCTCAAAGAAGGAATCTAGGCCAAGTGTTTTTTTAAAGTGATTATTATGATAAAGCATGGAAGTTACTGGTAGAGATGAAGAGAAAATTGCTATTTTTAAATGACATTTAAAACAAATTCCTGTTTCAGTGCTTTTTACCTATACTGATTAAACAGAGCAGCGAGATGTTTTGAGGTTTTCCTCTTGTGACAGACACAGGAGGGGGCATTATGGGATAAAAAGTGACACAAACTGAGAGACTTGAGTTTGTTCTATACTTGCCATGTTAATTCACAAGTTCAACAGGGGAAAAGCTACTAAGTCCCTGATGGACAAGTTAGAAAAGCAGAAGTTGCTAGTATTGTATAGTACTGAACAGCACGGGTAATTTCAGTGCAAAAGAGAATACATTATTCTCCTACTTTTCACGTGTTTAGTTTCTTGTGTGGCACAAATTCACCCTATACCATATATGCAATACTGTTCAGAAGTAGGAAAAAACTGAACACAGCATATTTATTAACATCCTTATTTTCCAGTAGACATTCCTCTTAGGAAAGCTGGGTATATGTGTTCAGAAAGAGTAAGATTACCAAACTCTTTTGTTCTCTTTTTCCAGGCTGCTATGACTGACAGGTACTGGATTAAGCCACCATGAAAATCTGCCTTATCACAAAAGGGTCTGACAGAATCAAATGATAAGTATCACCTCCTCAATGCTCCAGCCACTTCATGATTCATCTACATCTACTGGATTATCACACTCTTTTCTTCTAGCTTTGCCTCAAAATATTGTTCACACCATTATCAGCTTATTTTTAAGGCTTCCAATCTAAAGCTGTCATTCCAAGTTAACACAAATCAGCTCTAAACTTTTATATTAGTTTGACTTTAAGAGATAGATTTTATTTCAACATGAGATCTTAAATAAATCTAACTGGAATATTTTCAGCAAAACTGGAATATTAGCAAGGGTGGGAGTAAGGCAGGGAAGCCAGGCACTTTAAAAATAAGTTTTCTGAAGTCACAGAATCACAGAATGTTAGGGGTTGGAAGGGACCTCGAAAGATCATCTAGTCTAGCCCCCCTGCCAGAGCAGGATCACCTACAGTAGGTCACACAGGAACACGTCCAGAAGGGTTTTGAATGTCTCCAGTGAAGGAGACTCCACAATCTCCCTGGGCAGCCTGTTCCAGTGCTCGTCATCCTCACAGTGAAAAAGTTTTTTCCTGATGTGTTTGTGGAACGTCCTATGCTCTAGCTTGCACCCATTGCCCCTTGTCATCAACAGAATTTCTAAAGAAAAACGATGTGGTGAGGCAGGGAGAAGCCCAAGAGCGATCAGGATCCCAATGCTCAAGTAGAGTTTCCATTAGCCAGTAGAAACAGAGTCGAAGCAATCTAGAGAAAAGATGATTGCACTTCTTATTTACGTGTGTGGAACAGGAAGGACAAAAAATATACCTCACCAGGTTGTGGTAAAGCTAACTCGGTCGAAGCTATTTAAAGAATGACTTAAGTGCTTGAGTAGAAGAGGCCATAAAAAAGCTCTGTGCATCTATATTTGTGCACAATGCGTATTATCAGCTGTGAAACTCACCCAATATAGCAACGACTTCATCATCTTGGATTACTTCCAAAGACCCCGAAACCACAAAGCAAAGGCTGTCGACGCTCTCACCAGCATGGTAGATCAGGTCTCCCGGGGCACAGTGCACCGTCTGAAACTCCATGGCAAGTGCTCGAAGGCAGCCATCGCTCGCCAGCCTGAAGGCTGGGTGCTCCTTGAAAACTTTGCGGTTCAGATGCACGCAGATATCTGCTCTCATGTCCTTAGGGCATATCTGCAAAACCTGAGAAGGAAATTAGGCAATCAATCCCTGTGCATGGCTTATATGTACCTATTATCCCTAGTATACTTCACAGCTCTTCCCTCTTATAAAATTTCTAATCTCCATGTGTACATTTATTCTTATATTATTTATACACACAAGCCACAATGCTAACTTAGTCTACTTTGCAATACCTGAAGGAAAATAACATTTTCTTCTCAGCACCATGCTTTGCTGGATATTGAATCATGAGGACAAGGCCTCAGGGTTTTAAGACAACAAAACTGAGCACAGCAGTACAGAAAGTGGTGGAGAAAAGCTTCTTGAAAGATTGTTTCTAGAGGGTAGATCACTCTTTTGATAGGCAGATTCCATGAAAAGCCTGCACAAATTATATGCTCCAAGTGAGAGAATATTTTACAGAGGAGAAACATAATCTCATATCCCTTTAGCAAAAAAAAAAAAAGTTATTCAAAGTTTCATTAACTCATAATATTGAGATTTACAGGTATTCAAATTCACTCTTCAGTGCAGTAACAAGTGTTTTGTTCACACAAGAAAGAGATTTTAAGGTGTGACATAGTGTTGGGCAACTTTTGATCTTCCAAATGCGATGTTTCTCACAGCAATTCATGACATGTGCACCTAAGCATACACAAACTGATGCTTAGCACAGTCAGGGACATTTCTGAAGGTTTTTAATATAATGCAGGCAGACGAGTGAAAAGAATACAAAATTACTACTGCATGTACAGATTAAAAGTTCCTGGTAAAAACACAGGAAATACATAACATGAACAGGGTTTTGGGATGACAAAATCCTTGGAGGATAATCTGCGATGAAGATGATCTCAGGCTGTATTACTTGAGAAAAGCATTGAGTAGTCTAAGTCTGCCTCAGTTTTAGACTTTTTTCAGCAATAACTACTCCATCCCATTAAGAAGCACTCTGGGTGAGCATGAGGGTTACTCCCACACACTTTCCTGGATAGAAAGAGATGGCTGCTTCAACACAAACCCTCCTGGAAAACACGAAGGCAGCAGAGGCAGCCCTGTGGTTATGCCTACACCTTGCAACGGGGCTCCGTGCAAGATCTGAGCTGAGAACCAACTCATAACTCTGTCCACAGCACTGGCTCCAGATATTATACTTCATTCTCCAAAGGCAAATGACTCCATCACCAATTTCATCATCTTTGACACACCTGCAAGCAGACCTGCTATCACAGATACTACTTCTGAAAGAGATATATTTCTATAGAGCTTAAGTGTAGAGCACTCAACAGATGATACCTCTTGACCACCCCATAGGAAGCAGGAACAGAACCGGCTAGTTCGGTTTTCCAGGTTCACAGAAATGGATTGAGGCCGCAAGACCTGCATTTAATGTGGAACACAGGCAGTGGCCATAGCTGTCATTGCAGTTATCTAGTTTATTCTGGCAACAAAAACATTCTATATTTGCAGATGCTTGCCAAACTCTGCTACTGCAAACACACACACACGTCACAGTTACATGAATATCACACACAAAAAGGGTTGTTTTAATAGAAATAGTAGTAAGAAAACCCAAATATACAAAAGGAGGCTCTTCTCCAAAAAAAAACCCTTGGTTTGCCAGTCTAAGAAGAAGTTAACTTATTTTCCATTCTCCATTTAGAGTCGTCTCCAGACTTCACAAAAATTAAAAGCATTAACGTCATTTTAGAGTTATGGGCAAATGGCAGAAGACTTTCATTTGTACAGGAGGTAAGAAGCACATCTTCATGGATTAATTTTAGAATCTTTCAGCAGCTCTTGGTTGAATTTTGTTATACTGGCATTTTCTAGACTTACAGACTGAGACTTTTAGCTGATTATTCACTCCTTGGCATGGCTGCAGTTAAGACCGAATTGACAAATTTGTGGCCAACGAAATAGAAGATTGATTTTGTGCTAAGTTCATCTTTAAGTATCTGCCTCATCTGTAGAAAGCTGCACTGCGTTACACAGCAGCACAACTACCACTGTTCTGCCACAGGAACAATACATGTTTTATTCATTGCATCGCATCCTAGAAGTTATACAGAGGCATCAAACCAACAGAGCTGAGAGTTTATGCATGGGCATAGCCATTAGTCGGTCTCGTATCTGCTAGCTTTGCTATGTGGATGAAAGTTGATTTCCTGGCTTTACAGTCATCACTACTGGCAGTTCAGCTATGAGCACACCAGTTATTGAAAACAACATCATATTAAGCTCTTTGATGTCCTGATAATTGGAGACTTTTTTTTCCTGTTTATTAAGATAATTTTCAAATGTTACAGTGAGTTGTGCTTGGTTTAGTTATTGTGCTGTCTCCAAAGGCATTCTTAAAGCATTTCTCTCCTTATCAGAGGAAGACAACAATGAACTTTGAAGATAAGCTAAAACAAACATGTTTTACATAGCCATTTTTTCTTGTTGCTTTGTTAAAATGATGAAAGGATCTTGTACTGTGGGATGAATGAAAGCACCAGCATTCACTACACTATGTATCCTCAGACGTCTCTCCATCTTCCCCAAATGTACCTACCTCACATCAGTAACCCTGCACAAAGGTATTTTGCTGGAAAATAGGCAGAGCTGCTTCTAATCAGCACTATCCAGCACTAAAATGCCTTTTCCTTCTGAAAGCTAATACGACAGATAGTGCTTCCCAGAATCATGGTCTGGAATCTAAATGGTAGATACACTGAAGACCGTTTAGGAAAGCAAACAGTACCCTGTGTACCCACTGGTCTCCAGATAGCTCAGTGCAAGGCCACACTTGCTCTACTCTTTCATAACGATGCTTAAACAGCTAGACAGAAATGAGACTATTTGCTCTTTGACTGCATCATCTACAGTTTAGAATACGAAATCAAGCCACCAGCCAAAAGGCTGGTGACCAGAGCATTGGTATGATTTCCAAAATAAGCCACCCCACAAATTACATGTCTTTATAAGCAGAAGAAAAACAGTGTCTGTCTCCATAAAAGCTGGCAACTAATATGAAAGCCACAAGTAGCTGCATTTTGTACATTTGTTCTGGTGAAAGGCCATTTTTTATTGTAAAAGACACAATGGGAATTTACTTGAAAGTTCAATGAATTAAGATGATAACGTTTGCCTCAAATAAGGCAGATTTCAAACAACACACTATTGTTACTTCCAGCTCTCATTAATATCTTTAACCTGCACACAAAATATTACATTCAAATTCTACCAAGACAAAACAAATTTTATTTTGTATTCAGGCATACAGAGCTGCAACCAACCTCTCAGAGCAGAAATACTGCAAAAAAAACCCTCATTTGAAGAAATTCTGAAGTTTTGTTGGAACGTGGAACTTTTTATTGTTATCTTCTGTATTTACCAAGAACCAAGCTCTTTTCTTCATTATTTTTTTAATATTTCATGACATATCATCAGGAAAAGACAGATACTTTTATCACTAACATTTGTCAGTATGACAGAATAGCTGAAGTACTATATTTGCAAGTTTAAAATTCCTATGTGGACCTATTTAAAGAATATTTGTTTTCTTTATTAAGAAAGTATCTCCTGTTTACTTTAATGAAATACTTTCAGGATGTGACTGCTTTCCTTGCAGTTTAATTTACTTACCTTTTCAGTATCTATTCCTCTGGACATTGACCAGGTGGAAACAATATAATCCATCACACGTTCACTCAGTCCTTTAGGGACCTGGTAGAGTTTTAGAAAGTCTCGGACACTGTTCAGCATTTCATGGTATCTGTTTGTATTAGCATACATTTGCTGAAATATGGTTGTCACATTACCAAAAATGGTTGCATAAAGAAGGGCTGTAAAAAAGAAGAAAAAGCAATAGATATAATACACAATAAATTGTGATGATCAGACTGTGTTCTACTGTGCTTTAAGACTGGAAATGCCAAGCCCATGGAAACGCACACAATACCGGTGCTTTCTTAGGAGGGCTTGATAAGCACAAGCATTTTACAATTCACCCTCAGCACTACAAATCGAGGACCACCACCCACTTTTGTGATGGCAAGTCCTGCAACACACAGTTCCTGGAACACAACTACTTGTCTTTGCCCATCAAACAATTCAGTAGTATCCAAACCCTTAGGAAAACACAACAGAAGACACAAGAATTTTAAAGACAAATAGGTTGACAGCAAATACTTTAAAATTTCATCTCTGCTTTATAGTGCCTGTGTGAAATGCCACCAGTGACAGATTTCCAAGCTTTAAGTGCATTGCCACAGTAGTAAGCCGAGTCATCATTACCCACCTCAGTGTGACAACAATAATGCATCAAAGCAGAAGATGGAATATGTAATAAACAGCTACCATGGGTCAGTGATTTATAGATGTAAGTTTAATAATACATAAAAACTCGCGTTATGTTTTATACTCTTCAGGCAGAAGAACGGCAAGGCCTGAGGCAAGAGCTAAAGCCCTCAAAGGCAGATCGCTGCACGGCCCTTCTGACTGCATTCAGCACAGTCATGAAGCCAGCTGGTTCATCAAGACAGATTTAAGAATAAATGTGAGAAAGGAAAAAAAAGCAGTATTTCCAAGTGCAGAGGGAAGCAGACAAAAACATTCAGGACTCGAGGAGATCCACCTGCCGAAGGCCAAGACAACAGCAGGCTCGTGGCTGTCCCAACGGTCGCATCGTAATGGCTTGCAGAGGCCACCGCTGAGGCTCTTGCCACCCATCCAGCCCTGAATGAAAGGGAAGGACAGGAAGCCTCAAGGGGAGATTTTCTGGCTTGTGAATCAGGTCAGCGGTATGTGAGAGGCTGGCTGCAGAGGGAGAGGAACAGCCAGACGGCAGATGCACCGATAACCACCAGTAAGTGCTCTGTCTTGCTGAGGAAGCTCTTCTTCTCTATCATTTCCTGTCCCCCAAAACAGGCACCAAATTGTCAGCATCATATCTCTTTCACTCAAGATAACTAATTGAGAAGTCATATTTATAAAAAAAGATAATATTTTGTCTTACCTAAATACACCTTTTTGTTGTTTATTTCCTCCCACTCCTCCTCTTTAAAAGAAAAAATTAAAAATTTCCTCATCCCATTCATTCATTTGAGAACACAGCTATTTATTCATGTCAGTGTTATTATAGGCAGATATCCTTAAGCCAGCTAAGATACTTCAGAGTTTTATGATCAACAGAAAACCTTTGATAATGTGTAGGAGAAACTTACAGGACTGTCTTCTCCCTGATCATCGAGAGATACAATTTAAATCTAGACTTGCTCAAGGCTTTTTCCACATTCTATGCAATAACTGGAAATGTGTAGATTATCACTCTGTTTAATTTGTACCTGAGCTAAACCATACTAGAAAGTCTGATGCAGTAAGTACTGAAAAATTAATAAATGTTTTTAAAAAGAAATTTACTAGAAATGTTCCTTAACCCATGAATATTTCGTATTTGAACAGCATTACTTTTTCCCTAACCATCTCCTGTTTTGCTCTCTGTTGTGCAGATGCAAACACAACCCTGTAATATTGCTACCTTAGGCCCTACTTACATGGACTTTTACCTGGTTCTCTAGACCTCCAAAACTGCAAAGTCCCACTGGTGGGACACTGCAGCAGTGTCCTGCCAGCTCTCTGGTGAACAGTGAGACCTGGGGGTTCAGTATCTTGGCACATATAGCTCTATGCCAGCAAAGGTAAAACAGAGGCCCCTCTCTGTTGCACTACACTCCAGCTACACAAATCCGAAAAAAACCCCAAAAATTTGGTTCTCCGTTTTAATTAATATGAGGCAAGCAGTCCTACTGCAATTTCCACTGCAAATTGCAGCTTCTATGCTCCAGTATAACAACTATCTTGGCAAGAAAAATTATTCCTGCCTACATTAATTTTTTATTAACAAAAATCCCCAAACTTACAATCCTTAATTTATCATTAGCTAACCACTTTATTACTATTAAAGACACACTAAAGCCAAGGATTTTTGCAGCCTAATATTGGGTAGATACATTAGCATACTAAGCATTGACCTCTTCTGCATAGAAATAACTAGATATGTGCCTTTCCTTCTTTTCAAAGGAAAAATGAAATGAACACACTGCAGTGCACTGCAGCCCCAGAAAGATTTCAAAAACATACAGTCTACTACAGGAAAAAAGTTGGGCAATTTACGACAGAGCAAAATCTCCAACGCCTCCCCTCCATGAATGTCAGGATCCCTTAGAAAAGACAGAGCCCCACCCCTCAACATTAATATTCTTTTCTGACAATAGATAAACACATTGTCCTGAACAATGCGTCCACCCATTTACAATGCAGTCTGTGTCACCTCCTTTAAACCAGTGTTTAAATAACGTCACAGATAAAAGCATAGTAATTTCAATAGCCAATTACTCGCCCAAGTGAATCATGAAGGTCAGACACACATTGGAAAGGTCACCAAATCATCCGCTACTTTTAATAATGTAACAAATAAGAATAGAGAAATAAATACAAGTCAGTGTAGGTCTCAGCTACCACAGTAAAAGATCTGGGATCTGATTTTAGAATTCTAAGAGGAAGAACTTCTATCTGTAAGAATGAGAGGTTTGCAATTATCCCAATTACAGATGTAAGTGCTGCATGCGGTTCCTGAGATGAATCATCAGATTGATGATGACTTGTTCAAAACGCACTCATCCAAAGCCCTTGCATGCAAAATGTGTGCATAAGAGCTATGTAGCAACAGGTGAGACCAACATCAACTAGTGAACCTCTTCGATCTTGCCCCTAAGACTTGCAGTGCCTTCTAAAACCGAATTGCCTTCATTTGCACTTCATGGAAAGCTGATTCAGAAAGTCCGTCTGTCCATATACAAGTTCCCCTCAACAATTAAAAAAAAAAAACCAAAACAAACTCCTTTTACACATTTAAGGAGTAGCCTGTGCTAACCTAAGTACTATTCAGAGACCAAGCACCTGGATTTACAAATAGTCAATGATTTAAATTTATAATTGCACATTTGTTTCTAGTTGACAACAAATTTGCTCCCAGTTTACAACAATTAACTGTTGAGTTCATAGATGGCTAAGAGAAAGCACAGCCTTGAAAACCTGTTACACCATATCAATTTTCACTGAAGACAAAACATAACCATAAATTATCCACAAAAACTGCACGCCTCAAAGGCATTTTTCAGATAAGACTTGTGTGGTCACACAAAATTAACATTGATCAGATAAAAAAAGCACAGAAATTAATAATTGTATGGATCATAACATTTATATGAGGAAAAACATTGTTTTAAAATATGCAATTAGAACAATGTAAGATCTTACAATTGCTTGAGATTAGGGTCTTGATTAGTGGTAATTATCCCAATTTATGGGTAGAGAGCATGCAGTTAAAAGGAAAATGCTAAACTGTTAATTACAATCTGCAAGTGAATACCAAACTGAACAGGTATCTATCAACCAATTGTTTACAGTACTAGTTTAGATAGGATTTTTATTTGTAGTTGTGCAGCTTGAAACCAAAGCATCTAAAGTAAGATTTACTTATCGAGTATCTATAAAACCTGCTAGAACAGCACAGAATTTAAATAGGTTGCCCCATTTTCTATCAAGGCAGACGCAGAGCTGCTTAATATGCTATTTCTGAAGAAGCTTTGTATATGATAGTTCCCCCTTTGTAATATTTTGTCTACCTTTTATTCTTACTAATATAAAGTGCAGAGATCTCATTTAATTTACCTAGTAAAGAACAAATATAAACAACTTAGCCATAATCTAACAGGTGAATTAACATGCATTTTCTTAATTTCCACAATATATTTACATAACACTTTCACATGGTATAAAACAAATTACAGTTGCTACTGTCTTCTTAGCATGTACATCAATTCCTCAATTTCACAACTTGGGAAAAAGACATTTTTTGAAGCGCAAGTAAACTCCCAGAGGAGCTCTCCCCCATGCTGTTCCAGTGACTGTCAGATCCCGCTCTTCCCACAGATCTCTGTTCTCCCAGACAGAACCCACACACCACTCCACCTCCCTCCTCTTTCGCTGCACCAGCTTGTAATTTGCACCTCAGTTTTGGTAACCCACGAGCGAAAAAAGGAACTATCAATGGCAAAGATCAAAGAACACTACTATCAACTGAGCCAGTCTGAAAATCTATTCAATGGCAAAGAGCAAAGAAGAAAGCTCAAACAGGCCATGAATGACAAGAGCATCACGTCATGTGGCAGAACCGCTTGACTTCTAGGATGAAAGATGAGAGACCCCAGGCAAATTGTACTAAACTTAGTCAAATCTTCTCATGTTCATCATCACATTTGCTGAAATCACCCTGCTGACAACAGATGGGACACAGAAGGACCACTCTGCGCTCCAGCTACAGTGGGAATGTCTCCCCTGCAAAAGGATAGGCCACCACTGAGGACACAGCTGACAAGGGCTAAACCACAGAGCATCAGAGACATGATTTATTTTTTTTGCCTCTTCCTATCACCAGAAAAACAAGGACTGCAATGAAATGAAAGTCAGAGACATAAACAAGGGAACAGCTGCTCCAAGAAGCCACTTAGGCAACTACCAAGGACTAGAGTAGTAGAAACATCTGTGCACCTTAAAATAGGCTGTCTGCAGTGTATAAGGGCAGAAAGCAAAGAGTTAAGAACAGCAATGGAACAAACACCACAAACAGCTCCAACTGCTTCTCTCCTCACACCCTTTCCTAACTACAAAATAAAAGACTGCTACTACAGCAGCACAGACCCACAGGCAAATAACCTCCTGTTATCTCAGGGATTTGAAACCACTCACACTTTGCCAGTTTAAGGCTTGATATGGAAGAAGAAAGATGAGTGTTGGTAAAACACCAAATCTTCCACAGATGCTGACCTCCAGCATCCCTAAGGACAATTAAAAAATGAAGCGCCTTTTTTTTAATTTTGATTTGATCTGGTAGCACCCACGCAACTGGTAGCAGCAGTCGCAGGTGTTTTGGCTCACAAGAATTTCACAAGCCTGGGCACTGTGGGCAGCACGAAACTCTATCAGGTTTTGCCTTCAGCAAGTCTGGGCTGAGATAAACAGCATGGGAAAACACACAGACCAAAACTGATCAGAGGAGCGATGAGTGCCAAACTGAATAAAAGCCAATAAAAAAACCCCCAAACTTCAGCATCAGCCCTGCAAGAAAGATCTTGGTTGCAAAACTAAGGAGCAAGAGTCTGCCCATACATTATATTTGTGATCTAAAGGGAAGCCAACAGAAGACAACATGCATGACACTGAAAGGAATGAAAGAGAAGAGCACATCCTGGAAACAGAGAGATTTCAAGCTGGTAGACTTTGAAATCCCAAACTGTGAGCTTCTCTCACATTCCGAGAAACAGGGCTGCATGTTCTTATTCTATAAACAAACAGCATTTGCGGACCAATGAGTTCACCTGACTTCTCAAATTATCTGAAGGCATCAATATTTCTGCAAGGCCCTGTACAATGAGGTAACATCTTTCTACATCGAAAGGTGCATCATAAACCAGATATGAAGAGATATGTTCTGCCTCAAATTATAAGTAAATTCTTAAGCCTGCCAGATGGCCATGTATAACTGCAAACACACTAATGCCCAGTAACTAACTGAAATTACAGCCTTAGCGCTTGATACCAAAAAGACTTTCAAAGAACCATTATAGTTTTTTAATCAATGAGCCTGCAGAAAGCTCTTTGCTCTGCTCTCATCAAATTTTATTTCAGTCAAAATACAGTATGGGATAGCAAGAGCAAGAAGAGTTGCAAGGGAAAACATCAGCATGATTACTCCAAAGTAAGACTAGAGAAAATGGAATATAACTCTACAGAAATGGCACCTTCCAGTCACCTCTCCATGTCTTATTTTCCTCAATATAGGTTTTTCTCTCATAATGGCCAGAAGATGTACTGATTTTCACAACTAGTTAAAACAACTGCAATTCCTTTAAAGAACAAGATATTTATCAGAACACCTTCAGGAGGGTTATAAAGGGTTTTACATGTGGAGCAGGATCTTGATGATGCTCTACGTTTTAAGCATGTGTACTTCAGCGAATGCTAAGCCTTGCTCTAGACTAAGCCAATTTGATAATCAAGAGGAAACTAACTGAACAAACAGATTACAGCTGCAAATACCATCTGTATTCCAAACACACAAGGCCAGACTCACCAGTGAGACACTTCTATCAAGAAGGGATGACTTCAACTCAATGTATTCAGTAGCAGGTTTTACCAATGATGAGAATTATTAAAATGGCAAAATCTGATTAAATCCTCTGCAATTTGCAAGAAAGGACACTATTTTACTGTTTTGTAGAATTTTATGGACAATAAAATTTAAATTGTCTAGAAAATTGAAATGGATTTCCATTTCATTTCCCAGCACTAATGAACAGATCACCATTTAAATGACAACTGAACCATTTAAGGGCATCATTTTTATTCTACAATTTATACAGGGTAATGCATGGCCATTTTCAATTACTTGGTTAAAATTAAATCTCCAGATACTGCTTCTAGGTTTTTACTGACTCGCACCAATACAAAGGTTTTTGCTCTGAAAGCTGTTTTTTATCTACCCTCAACTTATCTGAAATGGTTATCCCCATTTAGGAGCAAATTCTTTATTTTTAAAAATCTATTACTGAAACAGAGCTACACATAAAAAAAATCAGTTAGGAAAAGACTAAAGAAAGGAGTGAATAAAAAGGAAAAGCTGTTCTCTTTTCATGGGAAACTCCTTACATACGAAGTTTTTATGCTTCCTCTATCTACCCTATTTCCTCTGATGATCTGTATGACACTTTTCACAAAGCCTTGCAGCAGGGAAATCTAGAGAGGCTCAAGGAGACGTCTTTTATCCACATTTTCTGCCCTTTCCCTGCAGTGCTGACGCATATTCTGCTGAGCTTTGTATCGTTGGTTCAGGCCCATTCCTGTTGGCAATTTCTGAGCCTGATTTTGCAATAACTTACCTGTGGCTTTTCAGAGTTCAGAACTGGATCTGAATTTTGCACACCAAAGCCATCATCCAGCACTTAGGCGTACTGAATCCCGGACTGCACTTCTCCCAATCATTGATGCAATACCAGGGCTTGATGGCTAAAGCCACATCCTCTAGTGCAATTCTTTCTGGTCATTGCTCCAGATGACATTTAATTAAGTTATCTCAGACATGAGCGAGATATTTAGAGTAAATTTCTGTTCTCAATGAAGAATGGATCCAGGTAGATTACCTCTGCTCCATCAGAGTGCCCATAAGGGAAGTTGGTCACTGGCTCCATTCCCTGATGAGTATGTTCAGATCTGATTCCAGATCTGCGGAAGGACCCAAGGTCTCCCCTGAGGCTGCAGTGACCTAACTTCTCATTAGCCTTCTCAACTCAGCTGTGCATTCAGATATAGGCTCTAATCACTGCTCCAAGTGTGTGAGCATGTACGCCTGTGATTCAAGTTAAAGACACGGTTAGGAAAAATACTGAGACAAAGCAGCTATCTTCGACTGCTAACTTTTATCCACTGAGTTACAAAAGCTTTTGCTGACTAGGTCACAAGCACATCATCATCTTTTTTTTTAGGCTTTGTCTTCTCTGAGAACAAAGGAAAAGGTAAAATTCTAACGCCTATAAAGTATCCCAATATAAAAGCAGTGGGATGAAGGTACTATATTTTCATTGTGAAGTGAACCGGAGGTGGGTGGTAAAGTGCTGGCCTCACCCAGTCAGTTGATGTAACGATTGCCCATCCCTTGCCCCACAGATTCCAAAGAGAAATAGAATCACAGAATAGTTTTGTTGGGAAGAGACCTTCAAGATCATCGAGCCCAACCTTTGTCCTTGCCCTATCTACACCACCAAACCATGTCCCTCAGCACAACATCCACCCATCTCTTAAACTCCTCCAGGGATGGTGCCATCTTTTAAGTCATCTTACCCTCACTGATTCCACAAACTATATGCAGAAATGCAGAAGTTTAGGCGACTTATGACAAATATAATCTTCTCATGTTTCAGTGGATAACTCTTGGGATTAGCCATACAATGAAATCTAAGACACCCATTTTTTTAAGCTTTCACTGAATTACAGAAAACACGAAACTTCTCTGGATTAACTGCACTGCCCCCAATCCACAAACTAGTCAAAGAAAACCCTTAAAACAACAGAAAGTGTGTAACTGAGATGAAGTTTGGGTCTTCTGTAGCTTACCTTGTTTACATTCAGTAGCACCCTTCAAGCTATCTTTGCTCCCAGCAGCCACACTGCAAAACAGCCAGAGATCTACACACTGGCTGCAGAGAGGCTGTGTTAATCACCCAGGAGCTGTCGAGCTTCTTAGTTGACAGGCCAGCCAGCTAGAGTTAAGAGCACGGCTGCACCAGACAGGATGAATGGATCCCGAAGTTACGGGCAACAATTAATTCTCAGTTCAGATCAACTTTACTAGGAAATTAAGCCCCTAAAGCTATTGCACATAACTGAACTGTGCTGTACCTGATTGCTCTGCTACTCTGCAGCTCAGTCTGAAGCTTTTGATGCAATAACCTTAGTAAGCCAGGCTCCCGGGCTGTTGTTACTGCAATAACCACAGGAAGACCGCAAGATGCTCTTCAGACAACACTGCGTGACCTGCCAATCCCATATTGCACATCCACGTGTTTTACTTCTGGGTGCAACAAGCACAAACAAGTTACGTGACTATATTCCATACAGGATTTTCAAACACTTCCCAAACAAACCTAAAGACAAACTGGTCCAAAAACTTCCCTTTTCCAGTGTCATTAAATAGTCACCAATATTTAATGGTTTATAACACAAATAAGAATACTGTAGTTTTTTATTATGTTGAGTAAACCAATGATGTCTGAGATACAGATGACATTCACAGAGGAAAACTAATCTGAGGTGGTTAAAAAATCACTGTCACTAGAATGACTAGGTCTGAGTCATGCTCCTCCCACACACTAATCACAGATGTGCTTGCAGACCAGAATCAATAGGTGCACCCAGTATGTACAGGAACGTAAAACAGGATAAACCTCATAGGCAGTGGCTTCCCTAGGAGGCCTGTTTTACTGACAAGTGAAATGACAGGTCAGGGAAGACACATACGGTTTATCAAAAAAACAACTGAAACAACTCTGTGGGTCTTTAATGAGAAACCATGGATGACTAGACAGAAGAATGCTTTTCTCTGGAGTGGGGAAGAGGGTTATAGCCTCACCTTCAGAAATGGGCGATCATTACTCTTCCTGTGGCTCCAGTCTTGAAGATGCTCGCTCTTCCAGGCTGAGACCGCTGTTTTAACAGCACTAAGCAGGACTAAAACGCAGCAGTAAAGGTAAGCGTGCATACAGCTGAGAGTCCCATACCTAACTTCTAAAAAAGGTACATCATTATATTCAGAGGTAGATGTTATTGTGTACTGTCTAATTTTTTTAAAAGCAAATTTTACATAGAAATCATCTGGCATCCAAAAAATGCCGGATGGCTGTGCTTTGGTGAGTTTGTTAACAAGCCAGCACAAAATGCAAATATATTTGCACATATACAAGCTTACACAGTCAGAAGTAACAATCTAGTAATATCCCATTGGGACCTTTTTAGAGAACTATGCTGCTTGTGCCTTGCCTGAGCCAGTGAGGCAAACAAGAATGGTATTTGCAGATGCTAATAAGTTGAAGCTGGCCAACAAAAAGTACAGAGGGGTCTCCAAGGTAATGAAGTACCTCTGTCAATAATTTGCAGCTACAATCCTCATCCAGTAGTTAGACACACAAAGATTTTCCTAACTTAAGGAACAATCATTTAGGGAAGACTGCAAGTATATTCCCCTACAATAAATGTACATCTGGAATAAGATAGGTCTGCATTTTAAATCTCAGTGGAGGAGTAGAGACCTGAACTGAGGTCTCCCATCTTCTTGTAATATTCCTTCACCTAAAGGTGAGCGGGTATTTTGAGAAAATGGAGAAGAAAAGAGTTTTTCGTGTTAGACCTGTTCCCTAAATACAGCAGGGATATGAACCCAGCATTTCCAACACTTGGAGCCTTTTAACCATGAAGTAATAGATTAGAATGGGAGAGGCAGATAACTCTGGCTGTAAAGACAGACCTCTCCACTCTCACCTCTCCACACAGTAATGCATTTTCTGGCAGGCGTGCTTGGGGAAGTTTTACTTGGCCAACCTCAGCAAGTGGAGAACATCTACTACTCTAGCACTCCCAAGAGATCCTAGTAAAAAGATAACTTCTGAGATTGGTTTACGTGATTTCACATGTGTGCATCAGAGTCTTAGGAACCACGGGGATATAAGGTGACTAGCAACTGGCAAAAGTAGTCAGAATCTCAGTTTAAGTTATCCCTACCACATCATCAGGAGTCAAACCTCAGACTATCAATGCAAAGTTCATCAATGCAATACAGGACACATAATAGGAGAACAATGGCTCCTCACGAACTTAAATCCTGATCTTTGGATTCCAAAATGTAAAGTCCTGTACAGTTCAGATCCCCACACTCTGCTGCTACAACACTGGATCTAGCCTAATCCTATGGCAGTCATTAAGGAAGCACTCCTGCAGATCGGGGATAAATTTCACAACATCAGAGGATTTCCAGAAGAGTTTTTGCTGTTATCACAAGTCTTTGCCTTGTTTAAGCATTGAATAACTTGCCTTCTGTAATTCTCTGCCACATGCAGCTTCACCTAAGCAGCACCTACCAGATCTTGAATTCTTCCTTCCCACTGACAGAGGCAACAAGATCTTACAGTTCACACAGTAACCAGATGCCAACAGTAGAAGTTAGGCAAATAATTGTGCTAAATATATATTCCATGTCATTTACAGACATTGAAGTTATCAAATTATAAACAAGTACAAATGCATTTTAGCACTTAATAAATTCCGGTAATAAACGGCATTCCCATCTTTTTTAAGCTATGTGAAATGAAGAACTGTTGGTAAGCTGTGTGTGCTATCATGAATATTCATTTACTGGTCTTAGAAACAAGGCAAGGATAAAATGCTTTTCAATAGCTCAAATTTTGGATATTATATAGCTACTACTGGCTGAAAGATATTAATGATTCTTGACAGAATACTTATCTTTGATCTGTTGCTGTAATCAATCAGCACATGAGCACCAGGCTATTAAAATATTTTTCTGTCAAGCTCACTTGACATGCTTTGAACGGTACACAGCCTCAGTGCTGTGTTTGACGGTTTTTTAGGTCTTTGATTTGCTGTTTTGGTTTGGGGTTTTTTTTTGTTGTTGTTCTTGTTTTGTTTTGGTGGTTGTTGTTTGGTTGGGTTTTTTTAAAAATCAGTCTACATGCAAACCGCACAGCTAGATTTTCTGGATAAGTGTCTCTTGAAGCTGCCCCTAAATATCACTCTTTACATTGAGCATTCAGGATCCAGTCACCATGATTTCAGCCCCCTCTGACGAATAATCATCTATCCTGCCTTACTAAACCTACACATGCACACACATTCTCTTCCTTAAGCCATTTCTGCCTGTCAAATTCTTGTCATCTACCTGGGCCAAAATTACTCTTCATGCTTCCCTCCAGAAGTTCTGCCCTCCTGTTTTCTCTCATCTCTTCCCATTTGCTATTCAATGCTCTGTCTTCCTCCAGCCTTTCAGAAGCCTGTCATGGGAGCAGTGATTTAGCAGTCTCTCTGCATCACAGAGCCTGCAAAATTTAAATCAACAGCTTAGCAGACCCATCAAAGAGGCTGCCAGACCTTCTTGGTCTCAATAGAGAAGCCTAATGACTAGGAGGGAATCAAAGTTAAATTAGATGGTCAAGAGAACAGGGAGTCTTCACAGGTTGGAGGAGGGGAAGAAGGAGAGGAACAGGGATGCAGGCCTAAATAAGTAAGAGGGGGGATGGAGGAGCAGAAACGGAATGCAGGTGAGGTTAGTAAAGTGGAACACAAAGCACGAGATGATACCTGAACTGGTGAAAAATACAGACAGAGTTTAAATGTCCAGTTTTCTGTATAGGCTCAACTTTACTGATACCAATACCCTCGAAGTCACACAGGAACACTTCAGTAGCACTGCAGAGGGAGAGAATAGGTAGACAGTGGTATGTTATGTACAGCAAGGAGTAAAAGACTTTCTGTACTAGTAAGATGCAAAGATTTAGAGAGGCAAGGCAGGCAAAGCCAAGACATGGATCAGTTTGCATAAGGTCACATGGGACAGTGTGTGACAGGGCTGGGAACTCAGCCCAAACCTGCCAGTTCAAGTCCTCTCCCCTGCGCACTAGACGCCACTGGCTCCCATGCTGTACCTGCCATATTTTTCAGCATTGATGAGATCAGCAGCAGGGGTTTTTTTCACCTTTTTGCTTTGCCCTTTGCCTGGAAGCTTATTTCCTTTGCAGGCCATAACATTCATTTTCTGTATCCAGAACCTTCTGCAACTTCTGGAGGCTAACAAGCACCAATTCTCTCCAAACATTTGGCAACCACCTCCCAGGAGACAACAGAAACACTGTCTCTGGGTGAATCTGCACTGCTCCAGGTACCAAAAGCCTGCTGAATAAGAAACTGTTTGAATTAGGGCAACATTCACTGAGGTCAGTAAGCGAAATGCAGCAGTAGCAGGCTGAGCTGTGGCTAACAAGCATCCCTAAAAGCTTTGTTTAAAGAGTGTGTCGGCATTGCAACTGCAATGCAAGACACTTTAGGCTGTGCAAGTCAGACTAGAGAAACACTGTGCCTGTAATAACAAATAGCACAGTGAGAATGTTGTCTTTGCTAGAGGCTAATGAAATTAAATTGCTCATTTTTTATATCTGAAAGCAAATGCTCTATGATTTTTATTTACTTTTCTTCATTTTTTTCAAAGCTGAAAACTTCAGCAATAAGCCAGAAAGATGAAAGAATAAACACTTACAGAACAAGCCAAGGGGACTAGACGACAAATCCAGAGAGATTATCACAGGGGGCATGAATAGGGACAAAAATGTTGGTTCCTAACAGTGTCCTTCACACAAAGCCTAAGTAAACAGGTTGTCACAAGCAGGGTGTGAAAGGGAGGGAGATAAGGTCCTTTGTCCTACTCCACAGACTGACAGAACAAAGCCTCAAGAGCTTCTGCACAGCCACAAATCTCTTTACAGCATTTTCACTTGCTCAAGTCCTCCTCACCACTGCTGCCGGCAGGGAGAGCACCCACCCTTTTAGAGATCACTGCTCCACAGATAAAAGGAGAGGAGATACTGGTTCTTCTGAACATGCTGCCAACACCTTGAACCAGTTTTATTCCCCTAGCTCTGTTTTTTCTAGGAGCCTTTCCTATTTGATGTTATTTTTCTACCTCTGACAAAGTAGAGATGTGAAAACCTGAAGAGCTCTAAACACTACCCCATTCCATGCTTCATATTAGCATAGTCTGAGAAGGGCATGGGAAAGAGAGAAATTGCTCAGTAAACCACTTTTGACTGGAATCACCATCAGGATTCCCAAACCAGAATACTTAGGTATGTGTTTTCACGTTCCTAATTCAAGTGCAGGAGGGAGAAAACACATCTGTGTATCACATAGAAGGAAGAAGATTTAAGAATCTTCTTAAGGAAGTCTTTTTTCACTTCACCCCACACATGAAGAATATGATTCCCCTTCCAGATAATGACCACTGTGATCTGAAAATCTCCAGCAGTTAATGTCCAGTCCTGACTCCCTCTGCTGGTACTTGCATACAGTCTCCTCTTCCTCAGCCTGAGAAGCAGAGCAACGTCCTTTCGTGTTTTCATCAGCAGTGTGATAGTGGGAATGTGTTGTCACAGCAGTTTCATGAAAATCTATAAATATTTTGTTAAGGGCTTAAAAAAATACTTTGGAATCTTTGAGTGTTTGTTACCAGGGTTTTTTTCCTTCTCGTATTATACTACCCTTGTACTGTCTGATAGACTTATACTTCCAGCTAGGCTAAAGTTGTAATGAATATAAAACATTTATTTGCCTTAATTCAGGGTTTCATAATCCATACAAAAAGGACAATTGCTAATAAAAGTCTTTAAAAAAAACACACCACATCATCAACATTACAATAATAGTGAAAGCGCAGAGAAAGCTTTAAATACTAGAAGTTGCAAGCTGGAAGTGTGGGACCTCATTAAAAAAGCACTGCACAAGAATGCTCGAGGCAAATGCCATTCAAACTTTTTCTACTCTGAAGTTATTTAATTGTCACAGCAATCACAAGGGATAAGGCAATGTATAAAGGAATGGGCTTCTGTAGGCTCACTGCTGTTCAGTCTTCTGGAAAGGTATTCACTGTAGAAGTGCCATCAATTTAAAATGCTTCTCAGTTCTGAAAAGCAATCTTTCTAACCTGAGGCTTGATACTTCAAGCTGTAGAGCATCTTTAGCTCAAACAAGCCAAATCACAAAGGGTGTCTGAGTGCCCCAAGAGACCAGAACCTCAAAATAGGGGCAAACTGAAATATTTAGCAACTACAAATACTTGTTTTGTACACATACACACACAAAAGAGCTAAATTCCTCCTTTTTTGTGTGTGTCACAAATTCCAATAAACCACCATTAAGACAACACAGCTTCTTCATTAGTTCTTTCTGCTCATTCCCTGAGCATTATAAGCTAAGCTAGTAGTACAATATCAGGAAAGTCTATTTTTCCATATAACACACATTTGCAGAGACCTGCCCAGTTTCCCTTTTCACTGCATTTACAGTCATTACATGATTCTGCACAGATTGGATGAAAACATACTACAAATTTGGCATGAAAATTTACATATATATGTAAAAATTATTACAATTGCTCCAAGTCTGTAGGCAGACCAGACTTATGTATGTGCGTAAGCACTCAAATTTAAAAGATCTGGAGTTATGCTGAAACAGATGTAGCACCATCATTGTTGCCATAAGATTCACTCCTCCAGAGTTACAGTCTTTTCTTGCTCAAGTATCCACTTCGTCGCTGCTTCCCATCAGCTAACAATCCATACAAAAGACCTACGTTTCTCCTTGCTTTCAGGAAAGCCACAATCCAGCCCAGCCTTCCCAGCTGTGTGTTCAGGGAACTGATGTGACAGGACACAAGTCTGGATGGATTATGGTTGCTCAGTTGAGCTGAACTCAGCTACCATCTCTGGTGTTCAGCTTCTAGCCACAAACCCTTTGCATTAGCTCTGTGCACAACACATTTCTAAAACTGATACCACCTCCCCATGTCCACAGCTCCTTATCTCTCTGAGTAACTGGCAAAGTACCCCTGATGAAGGCTACTCAGTTCCAGAAGAACCAACACAAACCACTATGTCACTAAATGATACAGTCTATCACCAGGCTCCCATTCAACAGCCCAACATTTACAGCATCTTTGAATCGCTGTTGCCTGGTCTAAAAGGTCAGTCCCAGGGCTGGAGCTTTCACACAGAGAAACAACTAGATAACACAAGGAGTGGGGAAGGAAAGGAGTTTCTTCACTGCTCAAGTCTTTCTCTCCCTCACATTTACTTCAGAAGAGCATTAGATGGCTGGCAAGCACTGAACCACTACACTGTCTCTTCTGCAATGAGAATTAATAGCCACTGTAGTATGTTTATACAGAAGATAAAGGAGAAGCAACCAGAATTGAAGACTGCAAGATTTAATCAGTGAGTCTCTGCCACTATATACTTCCAAGAAGTCAAAGATGCTGTATTTCTTTTCTACCTTGACAAAGATTTAAAAAGTGCTTTCCATTGAAAATCCACATCCTTAATGATTTACATCAGACCTTTGCAGACTTTCCAAACATCAGAAACACCAAAATTGACTGCTCATTTCAATATGTCTACCAAAGATGGGAATATCTCATAAAGCTCAGAAACAGGACCTTCACTTTCTTACCACTCTATGACACTGCTGGTTCTGCAAAAAATTATTCTGGGGTTCAGTTCCCAAATCCTGTCCCTTTAGAAGTCAATAGCTCTCCAAAACAAGCAAAACAGCCAACTGTACTGGGGGAAAAAAATTACATTAACACTACAGCAGCAAAGCAAGACGTAGTTTTTGCCTCAGTGCCTGTGTATCCAGCACAGCATCCACAAGGGTAACATAAAGTGTTAGCACATAAGTGCAAATTAGTGTAAAGTGGTGCAAAAGGCTCTCTCCTATCACCCTTGGAGGAGAATCACACATTCAAGAGGCTCCAAAGAACAGCAGTATAGAAGTTGATCAATGACATTTAAAGTTTTACAACAAGACTTTACTAAGAGAAAATTTAAGACTAAGTGGAGAAAAGTTGGCACAGTGTTGGTGTCAGGATCACACACTCACCGCTCAACTCTGCCAACCCAAACCAGCAGGTTTCAGAATGACCCCAACTGAGGGGGAGCCTGAAAGTAAATGATTAAACAGCTGCTGCCCAGGACAGAAGTTTAATTAATGTAATTAAACACATAATTAGGTTAATTGCAGCATGCAGATACCACCAATTAACTCACAAATTGCCAGTCCCACATATATAAAAAACAGTGCCTGAAATGAAGCACACACAGCATTCTGGTATCATAGTGGGCTAGAGAGCAAGACAACAGAAGGGAACTTACTCCTCAGATGAAGGCACGAGGAAGAAGTGTTTAAGGATCTCAGCAAACAAAATATGCAAAAAGCTCCAACTTTAGACAATACACAACACACCAAGTCTCACTTGGCTGACAAACAGACATGCTAACAAACACCTGTGCATAGCAACACACCTTGGGCAAGCTGTAGCACATTTGTGCTCTTTGAGGCAAGCTGACAAAGACAGAAGTATCAAAGATCAGCTTAGCTAACCCTGCAGTTACATTCCGTCCAGTATTTAGAAGTTCTATCTGTCACCTTTCCCCAGATGCTCAGAAATTTCACACGAGCCCTGAGCTCTGGCAGCACCACTATTTCTCTGCCAGCTGCTACAGCTGGGTGACCAGCCCATGCTGCTTCTTGCCATGGGTGCTTCCTTGTAGCACACAGATGCGGTCACTCTGCCAGGCCAGGCAGCAGGCACCAGCTGCTAAAGGGTGCCTATATGTCTTAACTAGTCCTCAAAGCAGTGCCTTTCAGGAGATAAATGTGCCCATCTTTCCCTGAGTCACGCTACAGTCAGGTATCTCCCTGTCTCTTGCATGATTCATTCTCTTGTGATTCATCCGGAGAAATCAATACATATCATTTTTATGTCTATTCAGCACTTCCACTGACATTAAACTACGTATATGGCCAGTTCAGTAACTGAATAGTCTTGTGTGTTTTTCAAGGCTAGCATTCTTGTGAGACCCCACCTCGAATATTGCATCCAGTTCTGGTGCCCCCACCATAAGAGGGATATAGATCCATTGGAGCACGTTCAGAGGAGGGCCACAAAGATGATCCAGGGGCTGGAGCACCTCTGCTACAAGGACAGGCTGCAGGAGCTGGGATTGTTCAGTCTTGAGAAGACTTCGGGGGGACCTAACAGCTGCCTTCCAATACCTGAAGGGATCCTACAGGAAGGCTGGGGAGGGACTTTTTACAAGAGCATCCACTGATAGGACAAGGGGAAATGGGTTTAAGTTGAAGCAGAGTAGATTTAGATTAGATCTGAGGAAGAAATTCTTCAGTAGGAGGGTGGTAAGACTTCAGAATAAATTGCCTAGAGAAGTTGTGGCTGCCCCCTCCCTGGAGGTGTTCAAGGCCAGGTTGGACAGAACCTTGAGTAGCCTGATCTAGTTGAGAGGCGTCCCTGCCCGTGACAGGGAGGTTGGATTAGATGATCTCTAAGGTCCCTTCCAACCTAGGCCATTCTAGGATTCTATGATTTTCCAACGGGTCACTATTAAAAGTCCTTACCTTATTGATATTCTTCTTGCAAGAAGGCTCAGATTTTTTCTAAGAATTCCCCTCTACAAGCATTCTCTTACCGCCAAATAACAATTTCCAGCCCTACAGTTCTTATATATCTGCTTTGAAGATCAAAATCTTGCTTTGTTAAATGGACAAACAACATCCGTGCTCTCACAAATGGCTGACCTCGATTATCTCAACTTGGGAACTGAAAGATTTAGAAAGTTAGGAACACGAGTCAAATGGAAAACAGAGAGAAAATGTGCAGACAACCCTAATTATAGATGTTGCTACATTTTGTTTCTAATACTATCATGATGGCAGCAGACAGATAATAGCAGTAAAATCAGAAATGGTAGGAAGGACTCAGAACACAAGCAATAACATAAAACACATCATCAGCCTGTGGAAGGCACAAAGCCATCAGTAAAAAAGCTCTTTGTTCTGGGGTTGAGTTTTTTCTCTTTCTAATGGGAAGACACTGGTCCAATCAAGCTGTTTTGAATTGATCATCATAGTTGTTATGCTGTGTTTACTTGTCTGATTTTTAAACTGTAATTTTTAAAGTCCACAGCCTGAATTACAGCATACCCAGTGTATTCACTACACAATGATACAACACAAAACCATCACAGCGATCACACAAGGAATACAGAAGCACAGTATGGTTTTGCTGCTGCACAGATATCAGCACTAAACTTATCAGCTGATACAGGGAAGGTGCAGTCATCCCTCTCACTGGAGGCACTGCATATCTGCAAGTTGCAGCTCCTTTCTGACAGGACGAGAAAAATTAATACCAGCACTGAAAGTCCAGTCGTTTCCACAAATAACTAAGTGGTTGAAGCTGGCAGAATTAGCTTATGCTACTAAGCTTCCCTATTAAAGCTTTTCATTCACATTTTAACTTTCACAGTCCCATCTAGATGTTCTCTACTAACCATACAGCTTAGGTGCCACTGACATCTAGGTATGTACATGATTAACTTGAAATAACATATACTCTTATGCCTGTCTTCCCTCCTGTTGTCAAGGGTCAGAGTTTTCCAATGGGTCACCAGTATAGACAGTTAAAATTCTTAAGGCCAGGTTCATAGTTTTTAATAGGTGCCAAGTGCTCATAGCTCTATTTGTGTCAGAAGCTTAGCAACTTGAAGCCAGGTTTTCCATGTACCAAGTGGGAAAAATCAAAAGTTAAAACACAAGTTATCAAGCACACATAAAAATATTGGTCAAAATAACTTGCCAAGGGTTACCAGAGAAACAATGTTTTGGCACACAAAATAGTCTCCAGTTCTGTCGAAAGGCAATTTTTTTTGTTTGAACATTCACAATTGACATAGATTTGAAAATTTGCCCCTTTGGTGAAAGATGTTTTGTTTTCCTTTACTGCAAAAGCTCTTGAAATGCTGGCAGCTCCTGCTCCTGTGGGATCAGAACCTTTGAAACTCCTCCCAGAGCCCATGAGGAACGGCACCACTGGAGCCAGCAGAGAAGAAATCTGTGCGCAAGTAAAACCTGCTCCTAAGGGCAAACAGGTTTTGCGGATTGTGTGTTGCTTCTTTCCTTCAGCTGGCACATTTATAAGCTGTTCTCTCTCTCCTACAGGACCTGATCACTCAGAACTGGGGCACGAAAGAGCAGCTTGCTTTCCCGCCCTGGACACAGGCTCAGCAGAGACTCTGGAGGAAACTTGCCGTTTCTCAGCTGTAATTACAGCAAGTGCTCTTTTCTAACTTTAAAAAAACTACAGCTTGTTGAACTGTGAGAAGCAAGCAATCCTGTAGCACTTAAAATGACATGTGATTAATGGGCATTTCAAACATTTCTTGGGAAAGAAGCCCTGCTTTACAGGAATGAACTTGGTCGACCAGACAACTGGTGACTGATGGCAAGGTCCTTCAAAGCTGATGGAGGACAAAAGAAAGTACCAGAAAGCACTCACAAAATTACTACAAAGAAGAACTACTGCATAGCTATTGAAGGACAAAACTTTCCTGTTAAGAGACCTGTGGAGAATTTGGCTATGCGGCCTCAGGAAAACATTTCTGCGTATCAACCGTTTTGTGCATGGTTATATAGAAAATGACACAAAATCAGACCCTCTCCTCTTAAAAGTGTAAAGGAGTACTCTCTTGAAGTATAAGGTTAGAGACAGCAATTACAGAAGAACAATGCTAGCAGGACACAAACAGCTTAGGTATAAATTCTTCCTTTTTCTCCACCCATGCTGTCTTCTTTGGGAAGTAGCTTCTTTCACTGCCCACTTACCCAAAATCAATCAAACTCTTTAGCCATCTCCAGTTACCTTTAAAGCTTACCAGGTCAGAACACTATGTTTGCGTAACCTATGGGATATCTGGCAATATCCAACACGAAAAGCTTATGGGAAACAGCATTTCTCATTCATGTGCTGCTGCCAAATGCTTTCCCAGACTCCTTCTCCCTGCTTTTCACTTCTGACACTATCTCACATTAAATCACTGTTGAAGAGAAAGCACAGTCATGACGTAGCTTACAGAACAGCTCTAGGAAGGAAAACACATAACTACTACTACTATGAGGACAGTATTTATGTCATCAACACTGATTTATGCATGCTTGCGCTGAGCATGCAAGGCTAGAAAGTTAGTTCTGTTCCTGACCAGTTCTACCACAGCTACTCCTCCAATCATCAGGAGAAGACAAGCTTCAGAGCAAACTGCTGTCCCTCCCAAAAGGTGAACTCCTTGAGAAATGTGGTTGCTCTCAGGCTCTCTTATCTTCCCTACCGTTCTGAATGTCATATTGTCCTGGTTGACCACTCATCTACCCCAGTATTTCACAGGCCACTGAACTACTGAACTGCCCATTTCATTGCACTGTGGACCCTTGCAATTCTACCAGTACTCCATGTACCGAACCATTCATACCTCTCAACTACAGTTGCTTGCTGCATCCTATTTTCCATTTCAACCCAAACTTGTAATGACTCAGAGCATTTTCTTCTGTTTGGTTGCCCAATGACACAACACAATGTCCCTGTAAAACAGCAGTCTACCCTCCAGTCTCTGTACTATTCAAATCTGAGTATGAATAAAAGAGAACTCCATTCTGGATCTGAACTACATCCTCATGAAGGGAGATATCTTTTATATTGGCATGATCATGATCAGAATCTCATATACTTTGTACGGTACAATAATCAAACCTGTAATCAGTACAGTCAACTTACCCCATGCCCGAGCACGCACTCTTCCTCACATAAAGAAGTATCTCAAATTCCCTTTTCAAGTCTTTGTCTGCTTCAAAGTATCATGCTTCAAACCATGCTGTCTCAGCCACAAAGACCGAAGAAGAAAAATATTGCTCATATGTTGGACTACAGGTCTGTAACTAGTACAAGGAAACAACCATCTTAAACACGCATCGTGTAAGATTCTGTTTATTTTGGGAAGCAGTCAAAAAAAAGTTTAAGAGTTTGAAAAGGAAAAAAAAGAAACCTTAGGTTCAACTGCAGGTTCTATTTCTCCCTCTCAACACCTGCTCCCCTTTTTGTCCACCCACACACCCCAGCATGAAAGCAAAAGAAAGGGAAACTCAGCGGTGACATGCTTCCATCTCACACCTGTCAGTGCATTTACTAACAGACCAGCAGGAGCCCAAAAAGCAGATGGTCAGCTGTACTGCCCTGAAAGGACAACCTTCTGATGCCATCACTGGAAAATGGAGGCATCCATCCATTTGGCAGCTTCAAGTCATACCCCAGAAGATGCTTGGCAGTGCCACACAGATCTCTGCCTCACAGGTTCTAAACACAAGTGGAGAAGCTTTGATTGATTTGTCTGTTGTAGTTTTCACAGGGAGTATGTTATGCTCTTTTATAATCATGAGGGGGAAAAAAAAAATCTGACCCACTTGCCTCTCCTCTCGTCTTGTTTTTCCAGAAAGCTCCCCTCGCGGTCAGACAGCATAATCCAGTGCCGTTCCCAGCCTGTGCTGGGGACTCAGCATGCTCAGTTGCCTCTTGGAAACACCAGCACCAATGCAGGCAGGACAGAGAACAAACTGCAGGAGCTAGAAGGACTATGTACAGTTACAGGGAGATGACCTTATTAAGATCACAGAGACACGGTAGGATGGTTCACACAACCAAAGCCCTGCAACGGATGGGCACAGGCTCTTCAGGCAGGGCAGGCTGGGAGAACAAGGAAGGTCACTTGCCCTTTATTTGAGAGAGCAGCTGGATGTATGGAGCTCTGCCAGGGCATGGTTCAGGAGCCAGTCAAGAACTTATGGGTCATGATGAGCACACAGACCAACACAGGTGCCATCGTAGTGGGTCCCTGTAATAACACCTATCTACTTTATGCCGAACTTCAAGTTAACACTGGTGCTCTTTCGAGAGGCAGGTCTCTCTCTGCCTCCCTGCACAAAATCTAAATACATTAGGAAGGACAAAGAAGGAAAAACAGGCTACGGAAGGCAATACCATGAGTCAGCATCTCAGCTGAGTACAGGACTCAGCTCCCCTGTGTCGCACTACACAGCACTAGCAATTGGATCCCAATGCCTCTCCCAGACAGCTTCTCACAAAGCTTCTTGTCACTTAAGTTTATCCTCTACATGAAGGTTCAAAGCAGTATTAGACATAATTTTCTCTGCATGAGCAGATCAGAACAGCAAAATCGGCCAAAGGTGGCACACAGCTAGGTCTTCTCCTTTTAGCTGCCCAGTCAGTGCGGCACCTACATGACACAGTGGCTCAAAGTAATTTGCCTGTTTGGTAATTCCTCTATGACTGTCACAGGAGGTTGCTAGCTTTATGTGGTATAAGGCTCCCTTCCAGAAAAATGCTCATTTTCCCCCTCTCATATTCCGTAGTGCTTACCTCATTATTAACCTGCAGCCAACTTATTTGTATGGAGTGTGAGAAAGCCAGTTCCTGGAAATTTTAGGTTTGGCATACTTAGTTCCTGATAAACCAGATTTTATAACTTTCCCATCCATGTGAAGAAAGTCTTTTATGAAGAAAGAATAAGCAGAATACAAAATATTTTTTTAAGAAGTGAATCAAAAAATAAAAGTCTATTTGCATCTTTGCAATACAGGAAATCACCTTCCTTTCCCCTCCTTCTGCATTTAAAAGCATCAATCTGAATTAGAAGCTTGAAGTTGAACAAATGTTTAAGGAACAAGAAGCCCAAGGAATTACAGTTTATAACAACTTTCGTCTCTAAAAAGCAAAAGGCAAGTTTAGTATCTTTGTTTCTTTTGAAATTCTCTCTGTGCAAAAAGAAAGCAAAAAAATTAGTAAATACAAAACCAAGATGAAGCTAGTAGTGTGGGACGGCAAAGCTCAGAGAGGTGAGATAAAAGTAGGAGGAAGGCACTGATGGTCCATTATAGGCAAGAGAACGGGAAATAGGAGAAGGGCCACATCAGATTTAAGGTGTATTTCTAAAAACTGTTCTCAGTGGATACTGGGTTATTTCCAACAACACAAAATCACTGCCAAACCTGTGTGTCTGATGCAAAAGGACACACTCTCTCCAGGGCCACACACACAAAGTGCCACAGCAGACCTGGCTATTAGGAAATAGAATTTCACTCATTTCCTTTCTGAGTATGAAATGGGTGAAAGTTTTTGAAAAAGGAAAATGAAGATAGGGTTGGTTCAAAATTGGAGCAACTGTGCTACTTCATATTTTACAGAAGTTGTACTAAAAGTACAAACTGTCAGTAAGTTATACAACTGTAATAAATAAGCTTACAGTTTACAGAATTCACTTACTGAACTGCCTAGAAGTTCTGAGACTGCTTAAGATCTTCTTGGATCAGGATGATACCAAACGCCTGGCATTATTTTCATGTTTTTATAGTAAATCTTAATTTTACCACAAAATAACTCACAAAAAACCACCTCATTCAAGCTCAATTCCAAAGACAAAAATTTGTTCTTTAGCTTAAGTCCATTTTTTTCTCCTTCAATTTGGCCTCTGAGCACTTGGAAAATGTTACCAATCTCCAGCTTCCTCTTATCTTCCCTTAACAGTGAAGAACTACTGAACCATGACCCTGAATCATCCCACTCACCTGCACTTATCATGCAGCCCATTTTTGCTTTTGAGGTGGTGACAGCAGCGGGTGAAGTCTGCCTGTTATCCAGAACAATTTACTTCTACACCACCTGGTACAGTTACCGGCTTGGTTTCAAAGAAAAACAAATTTTCTACTTCCCTTACGGGCAAGAGGACCTATTAATAATTTACTTGTCTCCTTCCACATTTTTTCACACCATTTGCAGTAAGAGTTTACCAACTCTGGGGACAAAAGATACTGACATTTTCACATATATTCCATATTTTCTCAAGAGATCAGAATTCCTTCTATCAGGCTGCTTCTTACGATAGGATATGTCTTCATAAAGAAACTCAAGTTCAGATCTACAACAATTCAAAGCTCTCATCTCCAAGAAATAAACTACATATGACCCACAGCACCATCTACACCCTCTAGAATATTATTTTTACAAAATGACAAATAGTTAAAATGCTTTAAAACTCGCTGATTTGGCAAGCACAACTAAACCTTATCAATCTCATTCTCAAGATATCATGAGATAGCTAATCTCAGTGGCTAAGGACATATCATGATCCATAAACCACTTATATATTACACCTAGGCAAGCTCTTTCTACTTCAACATTTTGTAACCTGCACCAGGCCTGTTTGAGTCCAGTAGCAATTATACATATGAAAATAACCACATCATTTCTGAAGCTGACACATAAGTGAAAGGTGCTTAGAAGATGCTTCAGGTCTTCTGTCATATTCACATATTAGATCACAAGTGGCATGATGTGTCATATGAATGGATGTGCAATATTACCATTTTTTCCCATGCCTATCTAACTGGATTTTTGTTAGACAGAAATGGACTTTGAGACACAGGTTACTCTTATGTCAAAACCAAATTGTCGTCCAGGATTTCTATCCCTCAGCAACAGAGCTGCTGCTTAGGGAAAGGTCTCCCAGTACTGCAAAAGGAAATTATAAAAAAAAATCTGTCATGCTTTTTGTGTGCTATAGATATTTTGGCAAGTTCACAGGCAGGAATCCAGAATAAACTTCTGAGAACACAAACCATGCTCTTCTAGATTATACTCATGTACCTCGTTAATTTGAGAATAAAATTATAAACTGAACCCCCAGGTTTGCCGTCCTGCATATCAAAACATGATGCCTCTTGCAGATTCTCAAAGTGTGTTTTTCATAAGAAACAAAACACTCATCTATTATCCCCTGGTTCACCTGCCTGAGATATTCTTCCTTTTCACTCTTCTCCCCACTCAGTCCATGTTCTGGATGCAACAGGCACTTCCATCTCAACCATAAACTCAAGTTTATGATGTTCCTTCAGAATTCAAAACAAGCTGGTTGCACATGCTGATGAAAGTTTAGACGAGCCAGCACATTTCCATGTTTTAAATCTACTTATATGAAGAAATGTTAGAAATGGCTCAAAGAAAGCAAAATTCTGCACTAATAAGCATGTGATACGAAAGACATTGGGTGAAAAAGAGAGACACCTAGAGCTGGGAAACCTATTTATTTTCCTTATCCTCCTCATCATGATTAAATAATTCAAGGCAAGAATTTAGAAACACTGTGCAACAAAAAGAAAAAAGGATATTACCTACAACACTGCTGTAGTGTGAGCTCTCCTCTATATGCTGAAAAAATTCAAACCATTAACACTTCATAGCTTTCATCTTGTCTCCTGTCAAAAAGAACTACTTTTTTTTCCATTTGCGTTTACAGTCCTTTAAAAAGTTGTCCAGCATCTCAGAGAGCCTGGTTAATCTCTCTGCAGGAGAAAACAGACTGTAAGAACCTTGAGAATGTAAAAAGATTTCACAAAAATCTTAATTCAGAAATTATCCTGATCAGATTTGCGTGATACTGATAGTGATTTGGAGTAAAATTTCCTAGGACTACTCTAGCATAAGGACTAGGACTAGTTTTAGTATATTCTGAGGTACAATCCCTAGATCCATCAGGCTGAAGTACAACCCAAAATTTTTTAAGTCATTAAGGCTAGATGACACATCATGATGATTCATCAAGCATATATATATATATGTATGTATGTATGTATGTATGTATGCAATATAGCTGTGGAATTTTTATCTTCTTTTTCCATCCACCACACCAAAAGCACATGGGCAATTTACCCTTGCTGTTTGTAAATTGTGGGAAATTTAATTGCAATAATTAAATCTAGCTTTAATCTGGTCATATACACTTTAAATAACAAAAAAGAATAAAACAAAAAATAATATTGCTTACTCACTTTTACATAGTAAGAAATAACATCTCACACAGAGTTATTTTGTGTTTCCTCAAAACCAGGCCAGGAAATAAAGTACTACCATATTATATACACTCACAAACACCATTTTCTTCCTTCTATAAATATTGAAGTGTGTTGTGGTTAAATGACCAACCCGATACGAATGGGCCACTTCTCATATGGCAATGGTCATTAACTCAGATTTATTACAGCATCAGCACTGGTGGTGTAAACATGAAGAAAACCTTCCCGTTCACTTAGCCTGGAGATGAAGATTTTTGCAGGAGTTCGCTATTTATATACGTATCACCTAAAGTCTGCCCTTCTGCTGCCTTTAACACTAGTGTTTCACATTTCCATAGAAGCAACCCTGCAGAAAACTGCAGATCTTGGGCATCCTTATCCAAAGAGGAGGCAGTTTTTTGAGAGCTGCAGTTCAGGGTTTGGGGCTTGCTATGCTGTGCAATCTGTCAGTGCCGACTGCTCCTCTGCAGCGTGGCCTGTCTGTACTGAATAGCAATGATCTAACTCAATACGGGCCAGATGCTCCAGCTCATCGGTGGGTCTGGAAATGCCACCACGACCTGCTGCAGTCCCATGCTTACTGATGAGAGATACCAATGCGCTTCACTGAAAACTGCCTCCCTGAGGACTCAACTGTCTGAAGGATTGTTTACACAGCCAAAAAGCTCGGCAAAATGTTGTCTGTCCATTTATCATTTTTTATAAATCACTGTGACTTTGGAGGTTGGGTGTTTGTAAGAGTGGGGTTTTTTAGTTTGTTTTGGTTTTTACTCTTTTTTTTTTTACTCCTTCTTTACTCTTAACACTGAGGTAGTTTCACATTCAGAGTTAACCAGACCAAATCCTGTCCTAATAGCCAAACTCTCTAACTTTCAGAGAAACTCTATTTAGATTCTCTGCTGGCCCCACCTCTTTGCTGAAAATCAATGTAACTGAGAAAAATATCCACAACACTTCTAGTGGTTCTTTCTAACAGAGAAAGCATCCAGGCAAAATAACATTCAGAAATCCTCAACAGTTGCTAACAATTAACAGAATAACACACCAGCTCTTCAGATAACATGACTAGCTTCAAACAAGAAGTAACAAAGTACAGCAGAGAGGGGTGAGGGAATAGATCTGCAAAGACTGTCCTTAGTGATTAAAAAGGAATAAAACCTTAAAAAGAAAAAAAACAAGTCTTTAAATTATGAATTACTAGCCTGAGTAGTCTTGCTGGTGGCTACGATAGATGAGAATGAAAAGCAATGCAAAACTATCACCATGTGGAAAGTATGCCAACAGCAACCTCAGTGGCTCAAAAGAAGTCTGTGGCATCCAAGAGATTTCTGTCATTGTGCCAGCGTTAGTGACAAAGAGTAGGTAGGTATCCAAGAGACCACTTTTGCAAGGCAAGGTTTCCTTCTCCTTTCCCAGCAGGTCCCCAAATCAAAACATCACACTTGTCATAACCACGAATACAGAAAATGATGCTTTGGGTTTGAAGTACCCTCAGCAAACCTAGCCAGCACTTGGCACATGGCTCGCCCTCAGTTTCAGGCTACCAACTACCAGTAAAACTAATTTCAACATGTCCCTGCCCCCCATGCCCTAAAAGGTGTACTAGGGGTACACATTCTTCTCTTATGATGAGACAGGTGTTTGGTAAGTACACACAGAGCATCGCCACACCCATTTGCTCTAACAAGTGATGAGCTGCATTCCGAGGGGAAAATCCCACTTCAGGAACACCATCAAACATGATGCTGCAATGCATCTGTACCTCGTCTGGGTATTTTGATAACAACAGAACAGTTTTCAGCAGTTTCTGGCTATTCTTATTCACAAGAGCCTCTGAACACTTCCTACCCTGCTGGGGGTCACCACAGCACACTAATCCTCTGTGAGGCTCTGAAGGAGCAAGGGTGACTCGTCTGCCATCATACCAGACACCAATTTTCTCATCGTTCAGAGGGATATTCACATTATTAGGGCATGTTTCTGCTCCTTTCAGCAAGAGTGCCGTAAATAAAACTACCTAATTATGTTTTCAAATGTACTTGATGTTATTCTCATTCCTGTTTTTATGACCATTGAGAAAGAAGCTATTCACAGACAAAGCTGAACAAAGCCAAGACAGCTACTCCATGCTCCTGGGATCTGTGTCTAACTTAATCAGAGACAACAGCTGAAGTGCTGCAGGACTGCGTGATGCTTGTGTTGCACAAGATCAATGAAGATGAGTGGTTTTGGTCTCTGGTCTGTTTCCATTAATGAACACAGTGGCTGAAAATTTATTATGGTATGTGAGCATGCATGTCCTCGAGTCTGACCTTTTAACTCCTACTTTTGTTCTTTTCCATGATCGCTCTCACTATCTGCTCTAATTATAGCGTTCACAGGGGAATTTATGATTTCGTTTAGTATTCAAACACGTGCCTCTTCCTCAGTGAACTTCACGCTTTGAATGAGTCAAGCCCTGTAGTTCTAGGAAGTTCCTACCTAACGAGGAGAATTCAGCATGAACAGGCACCAAAAGCTCGGGATCTTTCAGTGCAAACGAGAAGACTAACAAAAGGCTCCTGAAATTAGAGATTTTGCTCAGTTGCTCAAAATTCAGATAGGCAAGCATTCATCAGTATTATGGTATGTTAAGAGTGGAAAATGCAAAGCATTTTCAGAACTGTGCATCCCTACTCCACCTGCACAGCAAGGAGATTGTTGACACAGTGCCCAGATAGGAAAATGGCAAATGTAAGTCCTCGGGTTTCTGTAATTGTTTAGGAAAAATAAACAATACTCAATGCAACCTGACAGCTTCACTGAACAAAATATATGAGAACTGTTATTTCAAGGCATATGTCTCCACTGGGGAGAAACTAAAAATTGAAATAGCCTTTTTTTCCCCCCCAAGTATTAAAAATGGAAAATACATGTCTTTCCACAGACTCACGCAGTGGTTTTAAACCTGATTTTATGCAACATCAGCCTCTCCAAAAGATCTGTCTGAAGACATATTCCCTATTAATTAGCAATTTAGTGTCCAAATATGCTTTGACTTATTTAAAATGTAGCTGAGGATTTAATTTTCATTACTTCCACTAATAACACTCATACTTGATCAATAGATAGATAGATATGTGTGTATATATATATATGTGTGTGTGTGTGTATATATATATATGTAAATATATATGTGTGTGTGTATATAAATATATAACACACACACTCAAAAATTAAAGTAAGGCAAACCTATGCAGGTCAGTTCATTGACAGACGTGAAGATAGTTTGCTTTACAAAACTATAATTTACTGTATGTTCAGGAAAAAGAGCTACATAGTAATATGAATTGTGTTTCTTACCAGAAGTACCAAGCCTCCACAGAACAGAAATCCTTACCAGCAGCCACTGGATACTTCATCTCTATTTTAAAATAATTTGTTCTTCCCAAACAGATGTGCATTATTTGAGGTCAAGAATCAAGAGCATTTTTCACTTACCCACGTCCCTCTTCAGTGAAGCAGACCAATGGACCATACATCCTCCAGGGCTATACGATGAGTGTGCTGCGGTCCCTCACAAATCTAATTAGGAGTTGCACCTACCCGTGTCAAAATAACCAACAGTAAAACACCTTCTCCCTGAAAACTGCAGCCGCAATGAGGTTAGTAGGACAGTGTGTGCAGTCTTTGCATCTGAGAGCACAAGAACACCTCCCCGCAGAAGGTGGCCCTGAAGCAGAGACCAGGGTTGCTGAGACCAAGCCATGCCTGCTTATACTTCATCCAAAGTGTAAAACCAGCCAACCAACCAACTCAGCCAGCCTCGCAGGCCGAATACCCACCTCAATCATCCCTTCCCAGTGCCTATGCGCGGCTAACATGACATACCCACCCTCCCTTCTACAAGCTCCCATACCTTGAACTTTTTAATAAGCCAACATTTGCAGTCAACTCAGCCAAAATTCCCATCGGTACAGGCTAGCTTCACTGACACATCTCTACGTTTTTAACTAAAAGTCACCTGGATTTATTAGTTTCCTTAATGAAAGACTGAATAAAAAAGGAAATGGAAGTGGTCTTACGTGAGTTTTTAAACAGCTATCTGGCATTGTAGCAAAGTCCTATTACTAATGGTCAATGGGTCTATAATGAATTTATGTAAAACAAACACATTTCTGCCACAGGATCAGCTTACAGAGGAGTAACCAGTGAGCAGAAGGGGATATATCAGTGCCTGAGCAGCAAAGGAAAAATAAAATTTGTCTTATGGAAGACAGAACATAATTACAGAGCATTAATTTTACTTCTCTGTACCTAAGCATACTCAATACACATGGAAGGACACTAGTTATGAACTACTTACACTTTCAAATACCTGTAATACTCTGAGCCTTTCTGACACAAATGTCCTGTTTGCACATCGCCATAGTCCTGTGCTGATTGTACCACAAGACCTTCAGTCAGTTTGCCAGTGCAGAAGACAGCAAGTGTTTTAAAATCACTAGTTTATGGAGTAACTCCTCTCCTGAAATCAAGAGGCTCAACAGACAATGCTCCAAGATTGAGGGAGGAAGTATTGCTACTATTTACAATTATCTTCCTCAGAAACTATTCAAGATACTCAGCCAGTAAGTCAAGTAACACAAAACAAATCTAAAAACTAAGTTTGCTAGAAACAAGGACCAGGAAAAGCCTGGCAAAACTCCTCACACCATGTCCAGCATTCCCCAGAGATGCACAATCAAATTCATTCTATTAAAAATAATTCTAGAACATCAAACATGGAGGAAGAAAAAGAAACCGTGTTACATTTTTCTTCTCTTAAGCATCATAATATATGCGCACTCTCTCTCTGTGTATGTACACACATATGCTATATAGAGTGTAGTGACAGGACAAGGAGTGATGGTTTCAAACTGAAAGAAGGTAGATTTAGATTAGACATTAGGAAGATATTCTTTATTCTGGGGGTGGTGAGGCACTTGAACAGGTTGCCCAGAGAAGCTGTGGATACACCATTCCTGGAAGTGTTCAAGGCCAGGCTGGATGGGGCTTTGAGAAACATGGGCTAGTGAGAGGTGTCCCTGCCCATGGCAGCGAGTTGGAACTAGATGATTTTTAGGGTCTCTTCCAATCCAAACCATTTTTTGATTCTATGTGTGCATATATATATATATATATATACACATATATATATATATAGTTTATTCCCAAGTTCACCAAGTAGGAAGAGTTCACACTTCTAAAAGTAAATTCTTCCTTTCCCTCCACTTCCAGGGAAGTAGTTCTGCAGCGTCCCTCCCAAACCATGGTGCCATAGCTCATGGAGCAAACCGAAGCCAAGATCACTGGCACGAAAAATCAGCGGGAGGGGGGCAAAGGCAGTGCTGTAGGACTCTACAAGGGATCCAGGGCCGAGCGATGACCACGCTGCTGCAGTTTCCCGGTCAGCCACCAGTGGGAGGCAAGCGCCCACCCAGCGCTGGGAGCGGTACCTGCACCCCCACTCCTGTAGGGCAGCAGCTACACGCACAGCCCGGGCAAGGAAGGGGTGGTCACAGACAATTTCACACCTCATTTCAAGAAAATTCAGTTCCTTTAACAATTCAAGAGAGGATGAACATTTCAAAGGTGATCTCGCTAATAAAATTGTGACTGTAAGCTTAGCTGGCCCCAGCACAGTTTAACAAGCACTAGTTGATTGGGATTTTTTTGACACAGGACATAGTGCTTATTGCTATTCAAAAAGAGCAGAGGATAAAACACACAAAGAGAAGGAAATGTTATCATTTTCTTTCTGCTCATCTAAATCTGTCCCCTGTTAGGCTAATGGAAGCTTTACTATTTATTCACAGGAGGTTAATTGGCCCAAGGGGAAAAAAAAAGCATCCCTCCTATTAAAAATTTCCAGCCTGCTTAAAGTAATTTTTTTTTCTGAAATCACTTTGAAATATTAATGCTGGCTGTGATACATTTGTCCCCAAATACTCTTATCTTATATTTTTTTGATGACATTATAGTGGCAGTTTTGGAATCTCAAAACCAATCTTGTTAATACATTGTCTTACTCGACTAAACAAAAAGAACAACAATCTCAAAGAAAAAGTGAAAGCATTATTTCCATTTCTACAGAAAAAGTTATAAAATTACTTACTTCACTGGACTATTTACATATACAAATATGTATTTTTTCGCAGGCTATACCTATCCACTTCTAAACCAAGATAAATTCACAGAGTTCTTTAGGACTTACCCTCTAACTAGGGAAGAAGTTAGTAAGAGTGACATGTTTCAGGTTGGCCTCAGCAAATCCCACTATCTTCAGCTGAAGTTTTAAGTAGTCAGACAATTAGGCTCTCCCTGCATCCTTCATGGAAAGGAAGTGGCATTCCCTGTGCTACTGAAAGGTAGCAGTAGCTTTTGAGAATGCATCACTAGATAGATGCTAAAATAAATGCAATGTTAATGGCAAAGTACAAACAAGAAATCATACACCCTTTCCTTTTTTTAGTGGATAGTAACACATAAGCAGAACTGATTTGAAATGGCTTATTTCTGATGCTTTGGACATCCATGCGCAAACCTATGTGATCTGCTATCTGCAAAATAAGGACCACAACAGCGAAGTCAATAGCTGTGTTGCAGGTGAGTAGCTCTGCTCAAAACAAACACGTTGGTTAACCAAGGACAAACAGGAACTTTTCCGACTCACATACAAAAGCTTTAGCCAGGTAACTTCTCTTCCCTCCCCTTGTAGCCCTGACACATCTGCTACCTACCTTTCAGGTTCCCAACAGATCAGAGAAAATTCATACAAAATAGCCCTAGTTTAAGCTCAGATCAATGTTTCAGAGCTTAATTCTAGAGGAAAAGTAGCATTACATAGAAGAATGTCCACAATTTTAAGCTCTAAATGGCTGCAAACGAAACAAATCGGTTTTGTTCCTCCCATCCTAAGGAATGACCACAGCTCAAAATTCCAGCACGCTGAAAGCAATCAAGACCCTTTAAAATCCAGAGAGGTAAACTCAAAGATGAAATTACTTAGTTGTCACTCCTACAAATATATATTGTGAACAGCGTGAGTAGTTTTCACAGGGTAGAAACGCAGACAGTTACTGGGTTAGAAATGCAGCATTCCAGAAATCCAAATATAAACAAGTTTTCTTCCCTTAAATGTGATTTGCATTCATGAGATTTAATATTGCCAGAACATTATTTTTTTACAAGTTGCTGAAATTAAAGGTCATTTTAGAATTCAGAACGTGTATCTATCAACATTAATCTTGCACAAATTCAGTTTCATTCCACCACATTTTCATATGGAAAGTTTGGAGCAGGCACAACTCCAAAATATCCCCACGTACGCGCTTGATTTTATGAAGGTTATGTTCATTTAGTATGCACAGTACTAAAATATAACACTGAATAACACTAGCTATTCTCGTCTAGCTAGTATCATGAGCATAACTCAGTGAACAATAAACCAAAGGTCAGGATTATTCAAGTACCTTTATTATGAAATATGTTTGAAAGCTTCTTTTGTACTACACTGCTACACTGTCTAACGTACCTTCTCAATAAGGAAACCATAATTTTCTCCAACTTTAATAAAAATTTTTCCCTTCTGCTGTGCAGGTGTTGCATTAGGATGATGGGACTCTTACCAGTGGATAAAGCTAGAATAAGAAAATTAACAATTTCTACAGCTAAAATATCCCAATCCCTACATGATCAAGAATGCTTGTGTTTATACTTCTCACTAACCTTCAGCCTGCCTAATACCGCACACGCAATCTTAGTACGCGATTTCAGTGTTGCTGTGAAATGACACATCAGAATCAAAGCTTTATGCTTCTATCATAACTGGCACTGTGTTGCTAATTGAGTTTCATTATATATTTGGTTTTCATTTTCTGCCTAGCAAGGATTGACTTTTTTCTCCTCTAGATGTTATTACCATACAGAAGATTCTCTTTTTCTCCATAAAATGATATCCTCTTCCAGGTATGAAGTGAAATTTGTTTCCCTTACTTTGGTTCAAATTCCACCCTTATCTAGAAAAACATGACCTAGTTTAACAGTGGCCACCGTACGGTTCTTAACTCCAAGTAGCTCTCAAGGCACTCTGAGTGCAGATCCTGCATTAAAGAGACAACATGGCCAAAAGCTGGGCAGCTTGGCAATATCAATCCTTGTGACAAGGAAATGCGAGCCAGAGGTGCCCAAGGCCAGAAGCATCCCGGTTGCTTTAGGATCTGGCTGTATGCTCAGCCCACCCCAGAGTTTGTGGCCTCTAAAGGCTACTGTTCTCTCTTCCTTATGAGATGCTCCTGGACTTACTCCCACTCCCCAACCCACTTCTCCAGCAAATGCAGCTCTCAGACATACGAAGATTTTGCACATACTGAGTGGAGGCACAAAGGCTGTCTGTGCCCACTGTGGTGCATTAATTTTTAATACTTTGGGCTTTACACATTTCACAGTTTACTGGCAGGAGAATATTGAAAAGTTATTGACACAATATTGCTTCCAAAACGACTTATTTTTTGCTAGTCACTGCAATACTCCCACTTGTGATTTTAAAACTAACCAGTAAGAAAGTGTGTAATACTTGCCACCAAAAATATTTTAAGCTGCATAACAATATTTGACATGATTCCAGATGTTCTTATGATATTGATATTCATGGCACATATCTACTTGGCATTGTGTGCAGGAGAGACGGAATCTCTAGTACTTACAGCCAATCATCATCATGGCAACAGCAAAGATTTTCTCCCCATCTGTCGTCGGAGCGATGTTCCCAAATCCGACACTGGTGAGGCTGGTCATCGTGAAATACAAGGAGGAGATGTAGACTGAATCTTTGCTTGGCCCACCTTCCCATTTTCCAAAGCCTGACGCGTTGAAGCGGTAAGGCGTCCCTATTGACGTCCCCAGCTGATAGAGCCAGCTCTCGGTTCGGATCGTGTTTGTATCCTCATCGATAACTTCATAGTCTCCTATGCTGTACCAAATGCAGGCCAGCCAGTGGGCTGCCAGACCAAACACGCACACCAGCAGGACCAAGACTGCTGCTCCATATTCGATGTAGTGGTCCAACTTCCGAGCTACACGACCCAGCCGAAGTAGCCTTACCACTTTGAGCGAACTGAAGAGGCTGCTGATGCCCTAGAAGGAAGAAGAACGGGCGACCATTAGAATTTGACATTAAAGCAACCATACTCATAAGTGCGGTTTCCAAAGACACGAGGGGATCTAACAAATAGATGGTCATCAGGTAACGCCTGAAAAGAGACTAGGAAACATGAAAAGGTTAGTGACCCTTTTCAGGGATGGATATCTGCACTCTTGTCTTCATCCACTAACATTCTGCATATTGCTCTCTTCATCCCCCCTTTCAGATTATTTAAACAGGTCTATAAATACATTTGCAAAGACTTAAATGACAAGCTATTTATTGCATGTCCAGTTGTGGAAGCAGACTGTCCCAGAGCATCCTGATGCTGGTTTAGGCTGACTGAAAATAAACGTGAAAGTTGCTGACCATTAATAACAACACAAATCTAATGTTGAGAGGAACATAACCAGACACCTATTGAATTCACGGCAGCATCTGGAGTCATGAACTTCTTATGGCTATTCTTGACTTCCTATTGATCCTGGGCAACACATGTCCTCCCCTGTCTCACATATAACGCAGTTTGCAGTATTTAGCTGAGACATACCAGAAAGATAATGAGGAAGGCTAAAAAAAAATACTGGAAATACCTGCTGATTTGTAATTTTTCAGTGTAACTGCATTTCCTATTATTTTACTTTCATATAAGAATTCACACACAGACAATCAGTCCTCTGACATTTCTCACATGGACTACACATAAAGCTTAACTATTTCAAATACCTCACTTATCCCCACATCATATTCTTTTATTACAGCTTTGTTATCAATGCAGTATTTATGCACTGATATTAATATGGCTCCCATAAAAGAGAATTAAGCCAGAATGCAGGATTCTGTATTGTTAACTTTAAAATAGGTTTGCAATTTCATGCACAAGAAGCTAAATTAAAAAATTCAAAGTCATTCGGGGCACTGTAAGATCTGAGTAGCCTTTCATAAAAAAATCCTTTCTTTTTTTTCTACTCCTTCTTATCAAGACTGTTTCATACATAGAAGTCTGATTAAAATTTAAGCAGACTGGTTTAATGAGTATTTCTGGAAATGTATAATTGCATACTCCTGGTCACCAGCTTTTACTGGAAGTTTGTTTATTCTTGCATAAATACAACTGCTTCAGTATCTTAGGCTGGTTCAATGCAATAGAAGAGATGTTTTATTAAATAATTACATAAAGCATATTGACTCATGTTCCCCAGGACTGCAGCAAAGTATTTCCCCTTTATTTCATGAATTTGTCATGATTACATTGACTCATTTTCAGAGACAGATGTAATTTGTTACCTGGGAACACACTATCAATTTCTATTAAGTATTTGGACAAGATCTCACACAACCAGGGGAGGGGAGAAAAAAAGAAGAACAAAAAGAGAAAATAACAGCCTTCCTTTAAATCAGAGATATTCACAGAGATCTGGAAAAGACCAAGCAATCTATTCTTTTCACGATTATCTATGCCAAACTTTTCAAGTCACTCATGCAAAAAATCCTCCACAAAGTAAAAGTTCATCTCCATTTCCCATTCATTCCATACCCAGTGTCCTGGGTTTAGCTAAAAACCCAGTCCTGTTTAGTGAATTTTACTTTTCAGTTTAGTGTCTTCTAAAAGGCTGCACGTTCTGAAGTCAGCAGCATGTTTTTGCAGACAGTGTGTGCTACTGGCAGTGATAACACCTGATGTTTACAGTCACTGCCTGGGACTGGTATGTAGAAAGGCTCTTGCTTATACTTATTCCTACAGTGCCCAAGGCCACTGCTGGCTCTTGTGTGCCACGCTGGGGGTGCTGGGTAGTAAGAGGGGGGCACAAGGAAGTAAAAGGTGGCACCTCCGGGGGGTAACAGACAGGACAGGTGACCAACGAGAGTATTCCATCCCATATACGTCATATTTAGTATATATTGAGTGATCACGAGAGTTTCGGGCCTTCTTTTCGCCCTTCCTTTCTGCAATGGCCGGTGTCCAGAGAGGACTCCATCTGACCTCCTGATTTTGATCCGGATCCTGAGTTCCCGAATCCAGCTCCCTGTATCCAGCTCCCCGCCGCCGCTGAGCCTGGGGTTTCCCCAGTGTCTCCTGCTCTGCAGCACCAGTGGTGATTTCTATCGGGGGAGGGAGTCGGGTTTGATATCGGGCTACTATCTATAGTTGCATATAATTCTTTACTTTTATCTCTTTACCATTATTCCTATTATTTTCATTAAAGCTGTTCTAGTTTTTTTTCTTCTCTCACCCGTAAGTCTCTCTGCCTCATTCCCTTTTCTCTTCCCGTTTAGGGGGGGAAGAGGGGGTTAGAGAGCGTCTGTCCGCGTTAGTGGCCGGCCCAGCCCTAACCCGCGACAGATTTATTGGCGCCCAACGTGGGGCAAGAAAACAAACACCAATCAGGCTCAGACTATTTTACCAGTTATTTAGACACAACTGGGCTCTGATATATTGCCCGCATAGTTTAAATTCCATCCGGCGCATTTGAGAGCGTATCAGATCTTTTCTTTGAGAGTTCTGAAGGGTTAGAGGAGAAAAACCGGACAGTTCACATCATGTTATCGGTCGGTGAAATGTTATGTCATGTTCTTTTAAATGTGGGTTCCTCCCTGGGTGTCAAAATTTTGTCCAAACTCTCGAGTGTGATTTGGTATATCGTTCTGTGGTTTGCCTGTTCTGGTTTCATGACAAGATTTCTCACTGTACTGGGTTTTTTTGGGTCGGTGTATTCTGCAGTAATTTGGGTGATCGGCATACCTGAATACCTTAAGAGCACAATGATGAATTTTGTTTTTAACTACACTTTCAATTTCACCTTAGGAAATTATACCAATTTGTTTGCTAATCTGAGTATACCAGGTTTTGAGGATTGTGATTGTGAATGCAGTTATTTTAATCGAAAGATTGAATTGCTATTGATTCTGATGTTAATGCCCATGAATCTCTTGGCATTGTGGCGTTTCTGTAGGAATTTGTGCAAGTCATTGAGTATCACTGTGTCCTTTAACACTCAGTGTGTATCAGCAAATGTCGCCCCTTTGACTAGAAAGAAACATCGGAGAAAGTCAATTGCCCTACCAACAGATAACACAACTCCAGGACAAAGCCCTCCTAAAGTAGCACCATCAGATGACTCAGATTCAGACTCAAAAAAGAAGGCTGGTCCCCCAACAGATTCAGTATTAGAAAGGTTAGTTACGGCCTGGAAGGCAAGTCATCCATCATCAGATGATTCTGATCCAGGACAGGGTCCTTCCCAACCGAAGTCATCAGATGGTTCGAAGCCACAAACGGACGCAGTTGTCAAACCTTTAACTCTGAGGGACATGCGAGATGTGAGAAAGGACTTTGGCCGTCGTGAGGGTGAATCATATTACAGGTGGTTACTCCGATGCTGGGATAAAGGAGCCGAGACCATTAATCTGAACGGTAAAGAAGCCAAACAGCTGGGATCCCTGTCTGGAAACGCAGGCGTTGACACGGAACTTGCAAAAGACGACAACAGTCTCAGCCTCTGGAGAAGACTCTTGACAGCTATTAAGAACCGGTATACCCACAAGGACGATATTCCTATCCACACAACCAACTGGACCAGCATGGAGAAAGGCATTAAGTTCCTGAGAGAACTAGCAGTGAGAGAGGTGATTTACAGCGATCCACAAACAATTTTAAACCCTGATCAAATGCCCTGCCACAAACACGTTATTCAGATGTTTGTGAGGAGTGCCCCACCAGTGTATAAGCACACCTTGTCAACAATGGTCTGGGCATTAGATGGAGATGGTCAGGTACCAACAGTGAGTGAAGTGGCCAACAAAGCACGACAGTATGAAGACAGTACTGCCAATCCCCAACAAATTCAGATTGCTGCCATGGAAAAAATAATTGAGGAAAACAACAGATCACTGGAGAAATTAATTGAGAAAGCAATGGAGAAAACCAATGAAGCAATCGAGAAAGCAATGGAGAAAAACAGTGAATCATTTGAGAAAAACAATCAATCATTAGAGAAGCTGATTGATGCATTGTCCAAGAGAGATGACAGACCTCAATGGAGCCGCGTTGATGCTGTTAGAAAATACAGACCTTCAAGATCAACTAAAAATGATGGCAACTTGTCACGGAATGACTTGTGGATTTTCCTACGTGGATATGGTGAGGACATGAGAAACTGGGATGGAAAACCTACTTCTGCTCTACGAGAACGAGTATCCAATTTGCGAAACACCAACAGAAGACAACAATCTGCTACGAGAAGGAATAATCGGAATGTAAATGTAGTTAATACTGTGAATCAAGTAAACCCTGTGAATCAGCCTCAAAATTAGAGGGGCCCTGCCTCCAGCCAGGTGGAGGAGAGGGACAACCGAGTTTATTGGACTGTGTGGATTCGGTGGCCTGGCACATTAGAACCACGAAAATATAGAGCTCTGGTGGACACTGGTGCACAGTGCACTCTAATGCCATCGAATCATACAGGTACTGAAACTGTTACTATTTCTGGAGTGACGGGTGGTTCTCAACAACTGTCTGTATTGGAGGCTGAAATGAGCCTTACTGGGAATATGTGGAAAAAGCACCCTATAGTGACTGGTCCAAATGCCCCATGCATCCTTGGCATAGACTTCCTCAAAAGAGGGTATTATAAGGACCCAAGAGGGTATCGATGGGCTTTTGGCGTAGCAGCTGTAGAGAATGAGGACATTGATCAGCTGTCTAGCTTGCCCAAACTTTCAGAGGAGTCTAGTGTTGTAGGGCTGATGAAAACTGAAGACCAACAGGTACCAATTGCTACTAAAACAGTGCATCGACGACAATATCGTACCAACCGAGACTCTGTAGTCCCCATCCATAAGCTGATACGTCAATTAGAAAGTCAAGGAGTGATCAGCAAAGCTCGCTCACCATTTAACAGTCCTATCTGGCCTGTCCGTAAGTCTGATGGAGAATGGAGATTGACTGTAGACTATCGTGGCCTAAATGAGGTTACACCACCAATGAGTGCTGCCGTGCCGGACATGTTAGATCTTCAGTATGAGCTGGAGTCGAAGGCAGCTAAGTGGTATGCCACAATTGACATTGCTAATGCATTTTTCTCTATTCCTATAGCAGCAGAATGCAGGCCGCAGTTTGCTTTCACCTGGAGGGGTATCCAGTACACCTGGAACCGACTGCCCCAGGGGTGGAAACACAGCCCTACCATCTGCCATGGACTGATCCACACTGCCCTGGAGAGAGGTGGAGCTCCGGAACATCTGCAATACATTGATGACATCATTGTATGGGGTAACACAGCAGAAGAAGTTTTCACGAAAGGTAAGAAAATAATTGAGATTCTTTTGGATGCTGGTTTTGCCATAAGGAGAAGCAAGGTCAAGGGACCTGCACGAGAGATCCAGTATTTGGGAGTGAAATGGCAAGATGGGCGTCGCCAGATCCCAATAGACGTGATTGACACAATATCAGCTATGTTGCCACCAACTAACAAAAAAGAAACACAATCCTTCTTAGGTACTGTGGGTTTCTGGAGAATGCATATTCCTGGTTATAGTCAGATTGTGAAACCTCTTTTTGATGTGACTCGAAAGAAAAACAAATTTCAATGGGGCCCTGAACAGCAACAGGCCTTTGAACAAATCAAACAAGAGATTGTACAAGCAGTAGCTCTTGGGCCAATTCGAACAGGGCAAGATATTAAAAATTTGCTATACACCGCAGCTGGGGACAATGGTCCTGCCTGGAGCCTCTGGCAGAGGGCACCAGGAGAAACTCGAGGTCGACCCTTAGGATTTTGGAGCCAAAAATATAGAGGCTCTGAGGCCAACTATACTGCAACTGAAAAAGAAATATTGGCCGCATATGAAGGAGTTAAAGCTGCTTCGGAAGTGATTGGTACTGAGGCACAGCTTCTCCTAGTACCACGAATACCAGTCCTAAACTGGATGTTCAAGAGTAAAGTTCCTTCCACACATCATGCCACTGATGCTACATGGAGTAAATGGACTGCCCTAATTACACAGAGAGCTCGAATGGGTCATCACAATCGTCCAGGACTTTTAGAGGTAATCGCAGACTGGCCACAAGGTAAAGACCTTGCAATGTCCGCTAAGGAGGTGGTGACACGTGCTGAGGAAGCTCCACCATATAATCAGTTACCAGATAATGAGAAGCAGTATGCCCTGTTTACTGATGGATCTTGCCGCCTTGTAGGAAATCGTCGTAAGTGGAAAGCTGCTGTGTGGAGTCCCACACGACAAGTTGCAGAGGCAACTGAGGGAGAAGGTGGATCGAGTCAGTTTGCAGAGGTAAAAGCCATCCAGCTGGCCTTAGACATTGCTGAACGGGAAAAATGGCCAGTGCTCTATCTCTATACTGACTCATGGATGGTGGCAAATGCTTTTTGGGGTTGGTTAAAACAGTGGAAGCATAATAACTGGGAGCGCAGAGGTAAGCCTATTTGGGCTGCTGAACTATGGCGAGACATTGCTGCTCGGCTAGAGAACTTAGTTGTAAAGGTACGCCACGTAGATGCCCATGTGCCCAAAAGTCGTGCTACTGAGGAACATCAACACAACCAGCATGTGGATCAGGCTGCTCAAGTGTTCCAAATAGACTTGGACTGGGAACATAAAGGTGAACTATTTCTAGCTCGGTGGGCCCATGACACTTCAGGACACCAGGGAAGAGATGGAACATACAGATGGGCTCGTGACCGAGGGGTGGATTTAACTATGGACGCTATTGCGCAGGTTATCCATGATTGTGAAATATGCGCCGAAATTAAGCAAGCTAAGCGATTGAAACCTTTGTGGTATGGGGAACGATGGTTAAAATATAGGTATGGGGAGGCCTGGCAGATTGATTACATCACACTTCCTCTAACTCGCCATGGTAAGCGCTATGTGCTCACTATGGTGGAAGCAACTACCGGATGGTTAGAAACGTATCCTGTGCCTCACGCCACTGCCAGAAACACTATCTTGGGCCTAGAAAAGCAGATCCTGTGGCGACATGGCACTCCAGAAAGAATTGAATCAGATAATGGGACTCATTTCAAAAACAATCTTATAGACAATTGGGCTAAAGAACATGGTATTGAATGGGTGTATCATATCCCTTATCATGCACAAGCCTCTGGGAAAATTGAACGATATAATGGACTGTTAAAAACTACTCTGAAAGCAATGGGAGGTGGAACTTTTAAAAACTGGGACAAGCATTTAGCACAAGCCACCTGGTTAGTTAACACCAGAGGATCCATCAGTCGTGCTGGTCCTGCTCATTCAGAGCCTTTGCATACAGTAGAGGGAGATAAAGTCCCTGTGGTGTATGAAAGGAATTTGTTGGGGAAGACTGTCTGGGTATTTCCTGCTTCGGGCAAAGGCAAACCCATTCGTGGAGTTGCTTTCGCTCAAGGACCAGGAGCTACTTGGTGGGTGATGATGAAAGATGGTGAAGTTCAATGTGTACCTCAAGGAAATTTAACTCTGGGTGAGAATACTCGATTTAATCCTGTATGATGTTGTTACATAATACTAACAGTGTTCAATAAGTGTTTTTCAGAGTAATAAACCAGTGATGACCAGAGCCGACCTCATCGAGTGACATCCAACAACTGAGCTAGCCTTGTTGAGTGACATCCAGTAACTTCTTTGAAGTGAACCTACAACCTGTGGACACGAACTGTAACGAATCCCACATGAATTTTCCTGCCCTGAGAGACTGCTATGATGGATAGAACCCACGATTATGAACTTTATGAACTTACTGAACTTTTCCTATAAGTAGATCATTAGCTCGTGATCAGTATGACGTAAATGGTATGGAATAAGGGGTGGAATGTCCTGGGTTTAGCTAAAAACCCAGTCCTGTTTAGTGAATTTTACTTTTCAGTTTAGTGTCTTCTAAAAGGCTGCACGTTCTGAAGTCAGCAGCATGTTTTTGCAGACAGTGTGTGCTACTGGCAGTGATAACACCTGATGTTTACAGTCACTGCCTGGGACTGGTATGTAGAAAGGCTCTTGCTTATACTTATTCCTACAGTGCCCAAGGCCACTGCTGGCTCTTGTGTGCCACGCTGGGGGTGCTGGGTAGTAAGAGGGGGGCACAAGGAAGTAAAAGGTGGCACCTCCGGGGGGGTAACAGACAGGACAGGTGACCAACGAGAGTATTCCATCCCATATACGTCATATTTAGTATATATTGAGTGATCACGAGAGTTTCGGGCCTTCTTTTCGCCCTTCCTTTCTGCAATGGCCGGTGTCCAGAGAGGACTCCATCTGACCTCCTGATTTTGATCCGGATCCTGAGTTCCCGAATCCAGCTCCCTGTATCCAGCTCCCCGCCGCCGCTGAGCCTGGGGTTTCCCCAGTGTCTCCTGCTCTGCAGCACCAGTGGTGATTTCTATCGGGGGAGGGAGTCGGGTTTGATATCGGGCTACTATCTATAGTTGCATATAATTCTTTACTTTTATCTCTTTACCATTATTCCTATTATTTTCATTAAAGCTGTTCTAGTTTTTTTTCTTCTCTCACCCGTAAGTCTCTCTGCCTCATTCCCTTTTCTCTTCCCGTTTAGGGGGGGAAGAGGGGGTTAGAGAGCGTCTGTCCGCGTTAGTGGCCGGCCCAGCCCTAACCCGCGACACCCAGCCTTGTTTTGCAAACCCTGGAGCAAAGCCTTGATGCCAACTCCGTGAATATGACACAGAAGGCGTAAGGCCTTTGTTTCCAGGGGAAAGCAAGCGGGTACTTCTAAACACTTTGTATGAGGAGGAAAAGCAAATGGGAAAATATGCAAAACTATAACACTGTAACTACTTTAGAACTGATGCAAGGTCCTGAGTGACAAGCACGTATAGTCTCTACATTTGAAATACCCACATTTTGACCTTACAACACAGCCTCCCAATATTCTTCCTCACGATCAATACCCGTTTCTCCCTCTCCTCTTTATTGTTTCCCTGTTAAGTTTTGTAATGTTTTACACTTTGAGAGTCTCCAGTTATAGCCTGATTTTAGCTTCAGTCTCAAAGCCAAGCTTTTTAATCACGAAGTGCTTACAAGTCTCAGGCAAGGGCATGAAATTTTTCCATCCCAACATACTAAAAAAGTTTTAGTTTTGCTCAAAAAGAGGGGTGCAAAACTTGTTCTTAAAATTGAAACTCATCACTGGGATTTTAAAAAAAATAAATACTGTTTCTCAGTGAGAATCCTACCAAAGAAAAAATAATAATGATTAAAGGACTTAAAAGTTTAGAAATTGGCTAAATTTTCATTAATAATTAAAAAAAAAATGTCAAGTATTTCTAATACTTGGGGGGGAGGAGGAAACACAGAAGGGCATCTTAAGAAGTTGGACATGAAAAATCGGAATAAAATAGTTGAAATTAGATTTCAAATGTTTAAGATGAGTACTCTGAAAACCAAATAGTTTGCCTTAATTTCCCTTGTGAAATTCACAAGGAGAAATCTTGTAAAAACACTTAAAATATAATAGAACTGCATCATTTGGGAGAAAGTAATTCTACCAAATTCTGATCAGAGGTAAAGAGAAATAGTTTTTTTGTACAAAAAGAACTTGCTTATTTACAGAAAATAAATACTTGACTTCGTTGCATTGAAAGGATGTATTTAATATTCAAATTAGTCACAATATTTCCCCTGACTGCATTGCCAATAAGATTCTAAAAGTTAAGAAAAAGCTAAAAAAAAAAAAAAAATTAATTTTTATTTTAGCATTATCTGTATTTTTTATTTGATTTCCTCAGAGGAAAGGATCTGTCTCTTCTAAATGGATCAATATCAAGAGGAAGAAATGCCCGGGGAAATAATTATTCATATAACTCTCTTAGAAATTTCTAAGTGACAGAATTTTAAATTGGTATAAACGATGGGAACTTAGCAGACTGTTTCACAGATGATACAGCATCAAAATAAAAATTCAGATCATTCTCCGATACTTTAAAACAGTACTTTCTGTCACTAAATTTAGCAAGTGATATTTTAGTGTTCACAGGAATAGATCTGCTGGATTCAAAATTCACATTTTTAGATTATCACTTTCCAAAATAGGACTGTACTGTCCATCTTAACGCTCTTATCAGTGCAGATTATTTTTATGCTTTCATCATACAGATGGCTCCACGATGTCACGCAAAAGAGCTTGAACTCAATTTACTCCTCCTGATGCATGTCCCACCCTCTGAGCTCTGCTACTCCTATAACCTTTCAGAGGCAGATTATGAAGACACCCGAAGGTTCATAAGGAGCTAGAAATTGCACCACGGGTCCCAAACAGATACCCCCAGATGCTTTGCTCTGAAAGATCTCCATTGGGAATGTCCGTGTGTCAGCGTAGGAAAAGACAAGACAAAGGTCTTGCCCCACAAAGGTCTACCTGCACCTGATTTACTCAGACACAGTTCCAACTATTAGTACTCTGTTCAACAGAAATCTTCCCTGGGGGGCTATACAGAAGCTAAGAAATCTGTAATAGGGCCAGGGTAGACAAACAGTACATTTTTACTATATTTTGTTACAGAGAGAACTTGCAAGCAGCACTTAGTCAAGTACGGCAGAAAATGAATTTCACACAAACTTACATTTGAAATTTTTTGAAGGTTACTTCAATGTTTTTACATCTGAATGACACTAAATAAAGATTCTACTGCCGATACCTGCATATAGTTGGTGACAAATATTTAATAGGTCGGCACGTTTACTTTCATTGCCTGTGGTGGCTGATGCATAAAAACGGAAGAATCTGTAGCAAGTCCCCTCCAAACCAAAGGGCAAACTCAAAGCACTGAAAGGCAGAAGAAATAACTATTTGCTGATTGAGCAAATCTGAATGTCAAAAGCCCTTAAAAAAAATAAGTGCAGCCACTCCCCTTCCTCTCCTCCTACACAACCTTTACAGAGTGGAACTGCACCTCAAACACCACAAAACACCAGACCAGCCTCAGTCCCAGAGGAAAGGAGGACCTACATTTTACTTTCAAAGACAATGCTTCCTAAGTTTGTCCATAAAATAGAGCTAAAAGTAAATTTCCATGAATAATCTGTCGTTCGTTAGACCTACACTCACTAGATACCGTGCACATTCACACAGATTTTCTTTTGTATCTCCTTGTTTTCTGCAAGACATGACCTACTGTCAGTGCACCCCTTGTCTCACGCTGGTACCTCAGCCATGTAAGCGATCTTCTTTCCAAACACAGGATCCAGGCTATCCATGTTTTGGCTCTAGCTTTGCATCAGACAACATAAGATTTGTGCCATTACTTCCATATCCATAAAAAGAGACAGAGAAGAGACACTGTGGTGAAGTACTTTGTGAAGTGTTTTGAAAACATAAGGGCTTTAAGCAGAGCAGTTGTTAGTTACTTGTGTCATTATGGTCCCCAAGAACATTAACAGTGGACACTACAGTGCTAGATACTGTACAAATAAAAAACAGTTGCTGCTGTTCATTTGCCATGCAAAATTAAATTCAACTCAACTCACTGCATAATAAAATTTCACCTAGGAAAAAAAGCCAAATTGTTTCAAGAACAGCAATTCAAATTAACTACAGAAAAAAAATAAGTTAGAAATAATTCATTCTCCCTTCCAAACAAGATGTAGGATGAACTACTTCAGAAAAGAACTAAAATGCAACTTTCATCCCACCTCCTACAGCTGTAGTAGCACTAGCAGTTCAGTAATAGACTCAATTTGCATGACAGTATTCATTTTTTAGGCCATTATTTACTTTCCATGTGTATGAGAAGAAAATGCACTTAGCCCAAGCATTTAGATTTTTTTTCTAGGCTCAAAGGAAGTATAATGTACTTCCTACTTACTATCTGTTTTTTAAAAAAAGAGAGAAAGATTCAGTATTGGCACAAATCTCTTCAAACTTCTCCAGCACTTTCCTCTCATATGGAACTGCTGAAGTTCAGGCTTCATCTCAATTAAAGGAAGATGCAGGAGACTAAAAGCTAACCATTAAAAGAATGAGCATGAAACCAAAGAAAAAATAAATTAATTATTTATCCAAAAAAGGGAGGCAATGAACTGATTTTATCACTACCATAAGTGAAGCAAGAGCCACAGAAAGCACTGCCTTTCTTGACGTTCAATTCTGAAGTCAGCTGTGCCATAGCCTGGCTCTGCCTATCTGCAGTAACGTCGCAGACCTGTCAGGTCATTATTAAGACTTCTCATTTTTGTTATTTGCCTCTTCTGATTTTCTTAATTAGGTCTGAGAAGATTACCTTTCCTACAGATTGCCATATTTAGCAGCCAACAGATGAGATAACGCTATGTGCACAGGTCAAAATCAGTGTCTAAACCCTCTATTTACCGGTGTGGTTTCCAGCACCGAAGAAAGCAGATCTCCAGGCTCACAAAATTTATTTCTGTAAGACATCTGTGAGCTTCGTTAGAATTAGGGAGAAACAGCAATAATTCATTTATAAGAGTACAAAGTGTAGGATGGAAAGCCTGATTTTTCATTTATAAAACTACATCCATGCTTGCCTTATACACATACGCGCACACTCAGAAAATCAGCAAACCCAGGAAACAAACTCTTTTTTTTTTTACTTTGAGAGGAAGACCAAGGATAAAGGTAACATGCAAGTAATCTAAAGAAATCCCACTTTCCACAGTGTCAAATAAAAAATTTGCCCCTAACAGACAGCAATCTGCTTCCCAATGCTTCTGATTCAAAGAAGCCATCAGTTCCAGAAGCTTTTTACTTATCTCAAAGAGGCAAAACACCCAAGTAAGATTTAGTGCTACTGGCATCTAATACCACTTCATCTTTTCAGTTCTAATCCAGTCCCTAATACGAAATAGACTGTAAGGCAACCATTTAGCTACTCAAATAAATACCCTTTGCCATCTCATCTGACTTTCTGCCTCAGATCAATACGATTATGCTGAATGGGGTAAAAGGAACAGTGTAACTGATCCCCGTCTCTGAAACATGCTTCCCTTTATATGCAGTGGAAGTATCACTCTAACAGCAGCTTTTTGAAATAATTCAGAATCTAATATATTCAATTAGCTCTCCTTCTTGGACAAAGGCTATCACCATGCATTATCACTGAAAATGTAATTAAGTGTTTTAGTTCTTTTAGCCTTATACAGCTTGAATAGCTTATGTAGAACACTGTTCTCTCTTTAACAGTATGATAAATCATGTCATGCTTTTCAAAGCTGTGAAGAAGTAGCTCTGAAACCCAATAACACCCTCACTTATCTGTGACTTGGCAAAAAGACTGATCTGAACATTAGCAGTGCAGAAGAGGAGTTAATTGGCATCTTAAGAGCCACAGCAGAACCTACGGGGCAGGTGTTGGGCAGGGACACAGCAATGCATCCTCTGGTATTCTCTTTGGGAGGGGCTGTCCATGAGCAGACACCATAGATGTCTCTGAGCCAGCAAGGTGTATGAACCTGGGGAGACCAGGGAAGCAAGCAGAATTTAAACAAAATAAACACCTTAAAATGGGTTACAGCGGGGGAGATAATTTAATCCTGAACGGGTTAAATGGCGTAAGATCTCTGCAGCGCCTATACACAATACCAACACTATTTGGAAAACAGAGGATTTAGGAGGAAAAGGCAGCTTGCCCCTTCAGAGGGTAGCATAAAAGAGGCACTTCGTTAGTAGCGTGGAGGTTGGGTTTTTAAGGAGAGAAGCTAAAGAAACTCATATTTGATTGGGGAAAAAAAGGCGGGGGGTGGGGGGGAAGTAAGTAAAGAAGAGAGACACCCTGAATCAAATACTCAAGAGACCCTGAACAGTAAGTGCTTCTTTGCTTATCTGGTGTATAACCCAGCAGTCTGCTTTACCCCAGGAATCTGCTTTTCCCCATTTGCACTTCCCCAAATACTTCTTCCACCTACCTGCCTGTTAAGGAGCAATTTGTGCCTGGGTACAGTCCCATGAGGCCACGCTGCAGTACAGAGGCACCTCCAAGAGTCAGAGAAGCAGCCCTCCTCCTTCATTACCACCTTTCCTCTCTTTTGCACTCCCCTTCTTCCACAAGTCAGGACCCCAGTCTCCTTGTGATGCCCCCAACACCACCCAGGAGCCACACCAAGGACCTTGCTGCAAGGGTCTCTGGCAAGTTACAGCCCAGAGCATAGCTTTCCCTTGGGCTCTGCCCTCTTTCTCAGAGGTCTCTCATAAACCTCAAGCACCACCACAACTACACTCCCCAAGGCTCATGCTCCAGCCCTCCCACTGCCCCACCTGCGTACAGTAACCCAATTGCTTGATTCTTACCCAAGAGCACCAGTAAGGAGGCACCTAATCCAAAGGTTCTCACTAACCCCTCCTCATTGACTTTCATCACGTCTAAGAACCACAATTTGCCAACATTTCTTCTATGCCTGGATCATACTCCGTGATACTTAGCTGCTTTGTTATAGGCATTACATAGAAAGTAGGTTATGACTACTTTAGTTTTAATTAGACACAGAAATATATTCATTGCTTACCAGATTTATTAATAGACTCACATGTAAAACATCGTATTGCCTCATTGGACAGATCCAAATAAGAGTGGTGAACTACACACTGTTTCAAACATATTTTGTATTATACAGGTATTTATAGTGTAAAAGGCTTCAAAAATATATTTGCCAGTTTGCAAAATTCATCTAACCCAAACCCTTTCTTTATAGACCTCTGTTTATTTCATAAAACTATAACTTCAATTTATTCCCTTGCCCCTTATTGCAAGCAAACGGTGAAAGAAGTCTAGGGAAATTGCGTGCTTTTCGGTGTCGCTACTTCAGTAATTCCTAGATAGTCAATTTCTATTAGCATGAGTAATTATTACACTAATAAGGTTTAAATTAATGTATTGCAAAAGTACTGCCTCAGAGAGTTGCCAGTAGTCTGACCAGCAATACATTCATTTTTTCCTTTCCCAACTCACTATTTATTTTCCAGCTCCACCCTGCTCACTTAGCACTTAATAGCTTAATTTACTTGTATTACTTCCGTACTGTGTTTTTTTCTGGGACTTTTATCATCATAAATTTTGTCCTTTCAAAGCTGTATCTTCTTTGCCTACATGCTAGATTCTCTCTTATTCCTCCACTTAAGTGAACACTAGATCATACATATTTAACACATCTTTCCTGATGATCTTTTACTATGCATTTATTTCTCTTCTACCTCAGCTAATAAGAGTGATATATGGTTCTCAATTTGGCATAAGCCTGTGATTGATCAAAGTGTTCCGTTCAAATACAGATAGCAATTACGACTACGAACTCCCTATTTCAGAGTTTTACATGGTGGTGACATGACTGGATTCCCCTCCTACCGTGAGATTTCACAACAACAGTGTCACATGTAATAAGTCAAATTTTTTCCAATATAAATTTGTATCTTATGGTATTATGGCTGAAAACCACAGTATAAAATTGCTCAAGCTGACACTGCAAAAACATGCTTTAACTTGCCTTTGGAATTCAAAGTCTTAAATTGCATTGTTCTTGGCAAAAATTGTGGAATTTTCTCTAAGCCTGGTTTTCATTAAATCTACTGATTGATGTCTAAACACAAAAAGATAACATTATACCCACCAAAGTAAGTGGCATTTCCTTAAATGAGGAATAATGCTAATTACTGTAAAGGATTACTGACAAATGTAATTGGGATCATTCAAATTCAAAAAAGATGAGTACCAAATGTTTTACGGGCTGTGTGAATTTTGACTCGTATTTTCTTTTCTTACTCAAACTATACTACAACATGATGCCTTGTCTTAACAGTAGAAAGTTTAAGCCTAGCATTAAGTTGATTCATCAATCAGTGAAATAGTTCCTTTTCTCAAAGTTTTATGGCAAGTCAAGAAAGTAATTAGTGTTTAACTGCAGAATTAGCTTACCATATAGAAAAGCCAGGAGAAATATTTATAACTCTTCTTTCATTTGGGTAACAATGGAAATTTCTCTACAGCTATTCGTTCCTTCAATTGTTGAATTCTCTTCATGTCTGAATATGAGATACTGTACTGTCTCTTTGAGCATGGTACTTGAGATCAGAAACTTCATACATTCTTGCATTTAATTCTATGGCCTTGAACAAAGACATTAATTTTTTTCTTCCCTCTCCCATCTGTAGAATGTGGCTATTCATACTTAAGTGCCTCTTGTATTAATTGTAGTTATTAATAGTTGTATTGATTAATAGTTAATGAATTCAAATTATTTTTGTGGACAAAAATATTCTCAACTGTGCAGAGAAGAAGCTGGAATTTCAATTATATTAAAAAATGTGAACTGAAAATATACTAATGTTCCAAACTGCAACAAACCCAAAGAATTTTGAAATTGCTTGAAAAACACAGAAGTCACACTCAATTTAGTTTCAAGAAAATATTTTCCATTATATGTTATAATGGAATAATGAAGTAAATTGCAAAACAAAAAGTCACTTCAAAACAGAAAAAAAAATCCAATATCAGTTGGGTTTTTTTTAATGAGTATCTGCTTGTCAAAAATAGTGATCAACTCTAGTTTCATGTATTACAATTAATCTTTTATTGGTGGATCACTTTAAAGATGACAAAAATGTTTTCACTATTAATCTATCAAGAGTTAAGCAACAGGACAGTCTCAAAATTTCCTATATACACAGCTTTTTATTTCTTCAGCTCCGGGTCCTGCATCCCTTGCAAATCAATTCGTCTCCACCACAGTAATTACGGTATTCTTAAAAACAAATTGACTTGTCAAGTTAGTTCCTCTATGACAACCTCAGTGTCTTCAGTGACGTTTCTCTTAACAGAGAATGACAGCAGGCGGAAAAAAACAGTGAGCTTCCACCTGCCCCAGTCCCCCCTCACTATAGGGACTGCAACAAAACCATGATTCTCTTCCTCTTGAAACTCATACATGAAAATATCAAAACAGAAAAACTGCAATTCATATCCTTCATCTCATTTTATCAGCACTGACACCGAGTATCACTTAATCTCTGGCAATTTTAAGAGTATTCACATTAGGACTAAAAAAAAAAATTCCCTGCAGCAGCTGTGACTGTCTACTAACTCCAGCTTCATGGCTCCAAGGGAATTCCCTTTAGCAAAATCAAAGTGACACACAGATAACAATCCAGTTTGGCTACTTGTATTTTGAGCAGCACAGCTTCACAGTTGACTTAATCCAGCTGTGAGGCACTATGGTGTGTAATCCAGGGCGAGAGACAGGTAAAATTTAAACCAGCAAGTTTGAAAGAAAGGGATTTGACCCACAAGGGAATGCTCTGCCCATCAGAGAAGAAGATACAAGGCAAAGCCTTTCTACTTTCAAGACTCCTTGCACATGGTTTTTTTCTTCTTCTTGTTTAATAAAAGGTTATTTTTCTCTCTATGGGCAGTTCATGAAATAGTGATCAACATATACTGTCCTAAATCTCCACCTGATGTGCACCACATTTTTCTGCTGGCATTGCTGGCAAAGCCCCTCAGGTCCTGTAAACCACCTGATGAGCCCTTAACAGAAGTACAGCAATTTACACCAGTGGTAACTCTGCTCTAATGACTCTACAAGGATTTATAGCAGCTAAATGTCAGAACCCACTAGGAAAAATGGAGATGAACATTCTTGAAAGGATAGCATCAAGAAAAATGGGGTTTTTTCCCTTGGGTATGAGAGCTAGAATAACTAAAACTAATGCTGTTATACTGATTAAGGAGTCTGTTGAAGAGCCATAGGAGAACTGAAGTACCAATCAGCTTCTCATTGTTACAAGGAAAGACTGAGATGGAGAACCTGGAGAAATTCAAACTCTCACAACAAGAATTTCACTGCAGAATTACTACCATGAGCCTGAGAGTGCCTGCGCTTAGCTCAAGGGCTGTCACAGCCACTGGCATAGAGATTTTTCTCAGGGATGTTCTATAGGTCACATCACCAGTCTACAGTTATGAAACGGTCCTCCAGCAAAATCATCAGCAGGTTGCTACTGTCTGCAGTGGGTGAGAAAAGGTTTCTTTCCTTTTTTAACTCTTTTAGTCTAAATGTCAGAAACTGACATATGGACACTCCTTCCATTGCTTTATCAGTGCCACAGCAAAGTAATACATGAAAGCCCTGCAGAGCAACCTGCAGCCTGGGTCCTTTTTGTGACAAATAAATATTTAAGGATAGGTCTCACAAGGCTTTTTTTTACTTGATCTCATTTGTGTTATTTCAGCCTGTAGCTTTATATAAAACGAAAACCTCTCCAGGGAATTAAATATCAAATAACACCCTGGGTTTTCTACTACATTCAATAGTTTGCTTACTTACCCTGAAGTAATCGAGAAAAATACTTTAAATTTCATAAAAACCTGTGTAATGTATTTTTACAGAAGTAGTGTAGTTCTATGTTTTTATCCAGATATTTCACTTGACATTACTTCCTTTTATTAGCTAGGTTGTCATTTATTAAATGGGAATATTTTAAATGAACTCATAAAAATTAAATTTTACAGGCTAAAAATTAAATACTAAGCACTGATGAGACACGTTTGTATGTTACAGATTTAGTATGTGTCACATAAATACAGACACATAATTAGTTGATGGTACAGATTTTATAACATGTAATTAGAAAGTGGACTGCTGGAATCCTCTTTAAGATTTTATTAGCAATTCATTAACTCTCTGAACTATCTAGGCATGGAACCTTAATATATTTAGTTTAGGAATATTTTCTTTGCAGCTTGATCCAGTAGGAGAACAAGCAGTTAAAACAGGGTAATATTGTGGTTTTAAGTGTCTGAATGTTAGTTCTTTTGCTAGCTTGTGACCTGTTCCCAAAGAAATGAGCAAGAATTAAGGAGGAGCCTAGATTTCCAAATTTCTCCTTACCCTTTCATCTAATTATGAAATTACCAAACAAGCACCAAAACAGTGTCTTCAATTGCTTCACCTTCACCTAAAACAATTTTTGCCAAACAACACTGCATGGATCACCAGATACCCATAAGTACTTTCTGGTGGTCTAAGAAGATTTAGTGAGTCACCGCCACCTGCTATATTGTATTATAAGCAGCTGGAAAAAAAAAAAGTGTATTATTCTTCCCAATCACTCATGTGAAGAATTGCCATTAGGGGACATGCACTGCCCAGTCAATGCTGAAAGCAAGAGGACCCTGTGCCAAGAAACCATCCTGACACACCAGCTCAAGCTGTTCATGGTAAATCAGATGAAGCAGTTTTCCCCGGTGCTGCACGGAGGTTGTGCTGTCTGCTTCTGCTTGTCCTCCTGTGTGACCTGCTCCAGGTGATCCTGCTCTGGCAGGGAGGTTGGACTAGATAATCTTTCGAGGTCCCTTCTAACCCCTGACATTCCGTGATTCTATGAACTCTGAGGACATAGATTGAAGGAAAATAAACACAGATTTCTGACACAAAAAGACTCAGCCTCTCCCAGTGCAGCTAAAGATGGACCTTTCTAGCTAAGACTCATAAGCAAAATTCTGTGTGTGCTGAGGGCAGCTACTAGAGACACACGTACATCTTTAAAAGTATCTTCTTTCTCTCACCCCCTCCAATCATTAAGTAATAATTAACAGGTAAAAGCAGAACTAGTATACTGACCTCATCGACGTTCTCAAACGCATTGATGACATCATATGGCAAGCATGAGAGCAGATCAATCACAAACCAGGTCTTCAAGTAATTCATGCGAATCAGCTTTGGGTCAGAGATCACCTCTCCTGCTGGCCCCACAAAGGTGGTATGGAAATTAAGTACAATGTCTACCAAAAAAATGACATCCACGATGCTGTCGACTACTAGCCATGCCACATTGTTCTGTTTGGTTTTAAAGGAGACATTGTAAGGGACCAAAATAGCAGTGTAGAAAGTTAAAATCAAGATGATCCAGTCCCAGGTAGTCTTGAAAACACAATAATGCAAGATTATATGTGGCGGAGTCTTTGGTGCCTCTTGTTTGTACTGCGGTAGGATTTCAGAGCCCAGCTGCAGTACCTGTAGTGAGAGAGATTTCAAGGGAAAGAGAGAACATATTTATTTTTTTATGTTATTTTCCAACGTTGTAGATTTTCAAGGTCAGTACAACAGTTGATAAAAATACATGTCACGTTACATACTGTAACTCCTTTTAACACCGCCAAATGCTAAGCAAGTCAGGATAAGTAATGTGTTAAACAAATCAGCATCAGCCTAAGAACAGTTGTTGTTTCTTTCAATGCCATTAATTATTTTTTTTACACTAAGCCTAATAATGTGTTGGATCCTCAAGTCATGTGAAGAAGAGACAGTTCCTCCAGCAGTCTAAGTAAACAAGACAGATAAACGATGGGAAGGAAGGCAGCTGCAAACAGAAGTCAATGGCAAAACCGGGAACAATACCTCAACTTCTGAGTTCCAGTCCAGCACCAGGACCACTGGACCACATTGTTTTTCAACACTGCCTATTTAGCTCTTCACTATACTGTATCTGAAATAGTCTTACACTGTAGTCTGCTGTCACAAATGCGCAGGCTATTGTTCATCTTTCCTGGGCCAGGCAGGATCAAAGCTCATGGACAACTATCATTAGCCTCAATAAACTCTTTGAATTTTAACATTTCATTAAGAGGAGATTTGTATCTTCACTAACTGGGGGTGTACAGTCGACTTACAATGCAGTTAAGTCTGAATTCGAAAAAGCACTACAGGAAAAGATGATCTGTCAGCATATTTTCAAGGTACAGTTTTAAACTCTGGATCTCAAGCTGCACACATGCTCAAAGTGCTTTGCATAACTGCAAATTTGATCAGTGCTGCCCATTTTAAAGTCTACTATCCCTCCAGTTCTGCACACTAGTGCAAAAAGAGTATGATCATGCATTTAATTCTTGGGAGTAAGGTTTCTTTTGCATACCTACGTCTATGTTCACATCTATGGATTTGCTTAATCCTGAAACCAACACAAAGGGTCTGCCACGAAATAAAGACAAGACAAATTTTAAAAGGAAATTTACCCTGGGTGAGTAATGGGCGAACACTGAAAGGAAGGTGGAGGTTTGCTTGAGTGAGATGTCTTTGCTAATGCCAAACTCATAGAACCTGGGAGAACTACCTGGGAGCATGGTTCCTTTTTCACATTATTTACACATAGTTCAGAGCAACAGACAGCAGAGAAGGAAATTAAATGGCCATCTTCTCAAAGAAAAGAGCAGACAACATAACTATAACAGAAGGATGTCTTCCTTTAATGCTCCTTATCTCGGCTTTTTTAACATCAATTATTTAGACACAGATTTTTATCTGCAGGCTTTTGAGTGCTTTTTATTATTTATTAATATTTTTTTGTGAACTGGTGGGCTTTTTTCCAACAGATTAAGCCAAAGGGGACAAAAGAAAACAATCAGCTACAAGACTCCTACTTGGACAAAACAGCTTCAGACCAATTTCCCTGCTGCTTTGAACCTCACATAATTACTTACTGTTGTGCACAACAGGGGTGAGACTGTCAGATCAGAGTCCCTTGCACTTGTGTAAATGGCAATGGGAGTTGCAAGCCTGCTGACTTTGAGTTCAGTCTGTTCTCCAGAAAAGAAGTAGCATGACCTGCTTAGAGACCTACATGTTTGCACAGAGGCATCAACAATTCAAAAAAAACTCAAACACACGCTCCCCCAAAAAACCTAAGCATTTTTGTTTCACTGAGTTTCCAGAATGACAGCAAAGGGAAAAGGAACATTTTCCCCTAAGCAGAACCCTCACAGACTAAACTAGGACTCAGACATGTCCCCTGCAGAATTAAGTACTCTGACACTGCTGACTGATTCACCGAGGGTCTCCATACTAAAAAATAATAATTAGAAAAAAGTCATCTTGTGGTGAAAGAAGCTGGAAGCAGCACAATACAGAAGCAGTTTCTTCTCTTCAGGGGACACTGGCCAGCCAATGCAGCCCCCAGAAGTCACTGGTAGTGACTGGAACAGGATGTCTACTGAGTCAGTAGTACGTGTACTCAGAGCATCGCTCTCTTCCAGTTCGTAGTGGCAAATGCGAAGATGTATTCTCTCAACAAAAACTAACCCAAGAACAATATTGCAAATATCTCCCTTTTGACCATTGCAGCTGTACCTGAATCCATCAGAAAGCACTGAGTTACTACTGGTTTTTATGAGGATTTGCAGGAGTAACAGCTCTAACATAAGATCCCAAGCCTGAAATATGCTTCACTGGGCAAGGAGAGTCTTCTGCAATAATGACTCACTGGAATAACTGATCAGCAAACTCAAGTACTTTCTATCATGTAGTAACATCTTTCAGTCAATCAGGATTTCAGTTCTACTGCTGAGATCTTACTAGCATGGGGAGGCTGTATCACTCCTTAAATGCAGGGTGAGTGCATAATTGCTTCTTTTGAAATCATATGTCTCCTAAAGTTTATTATTTTAGCCTCTGATATTACATGAAAAATTCAGACATTTTGGTAACCATTCTAAGCAGGACAGGAACCTCAACCATGAAATACTGAAAAAATAGGTTTTTTAGGTCTTGTCAGATTGATTCTTATACGTAAATACAGAACTTCTAGACTGAGAATATACTGGACTCTACTTTGGCCACTGCTGGTGTCTTTGTATTACAAGAACTTGTGGAAATTTTGCATCATCCAAACTAAAGTTACTGGAAGATGTACTAATGCATTCCCATGTATCTGAATAATAGGAACAAAGACAGGAACGATCTCTGATCGGCCATAAAGAAGGGGCTAAATTACAGTGTCCCTTATTTTGCCGTACATTGAAAGAAATTACGGTAAAGCCAGTGGAACTGCAGGGATGTAAAACTGAACTGAATGCAGAGAAAAATCAGACTTCTAGTTTCAACTCATTAAGAAAATAAAGAACTTTGCTGCTTCAGTGTTTCAAAATGTCATCACCAAGTACTTTCCCCTAGCTTGTTTGATACTCAATGGCTACAGCACAGGAAAATAAAAGGATTGATGTCTCCTTCTGTTTTTATTTAGGAAGTAAATGTACTCTAAACTATCTGAATGGCTAGGGACCTTTTTTAATAAGAAGTCTTTTGAACTTTCGTTACCATCCTGGAGTCTCTGGCTGAGCTCTACCAATGGCTTTTTAACATGACCAGGGGCCATGGTTTTAGTTGGTCTCCAGTGGAAGGATATGCACTAGCAGTGTGGGCGTGAATCTCGAAAGGAGTGGCAGCGACAGGGCAGGAGTCCGGCATCAGGGAATGACATTGGGATATCAATCACTCAAAAGGTGGGGAAAGCCACTGCAGCAAGCCTGAAGTGTCTCTAGTCTTTTCTTGGATGGGATGGGGCTGTAAAATTCTAGCCCTGGCTCCTTCTTGCCACATCACTAACATGCACCTTGTAAGACCACTTCATCTTGCTGGCATTGCTAGAGAGATGAACTGCCCTGTCACAGCTTGAGATGGAAGAAGGGCACTGTCCCAGCGCATGCTACCTCTCCCGGGAAATGCAACTTGCTTCACAGATTGTCAAAAGTTTGGCAGCCTCCAGGACTGCCAGTCAAAAGTTTTCAAAGACATCAAAATCTTATTTTCATTGAAGAAAGAGAAAACCCACCTATAACAAAGCCCAATTATCTCAGAGAGCAACCATGTGCTTATAGCATTGAGTACAAAAAGAGAATGTGCTGCACAGAAATAATGTAAGGAGGTCCACAGAGCTTCGTGTTAAAGATCTAGGTTTTGTCAGGTTGCTGTACTGGAAGTTAGGAGAGCTCTTTTCTCCACTTTTCACACCAAGGGCCACACACAGCCTATTTCTTCACCATCCTTTCAGGCACAGACACCTCCCCTACACCGTCTGGAGATTAAGGGCTATAAACCTCACTCTCTCTGCACCATATAGCAAAGCCAGATAAATGCAAAGAGAAGTTCCTTCTGCCCTATTTCAAGGTGCTCTTGTCACACTCTAGCCTCTAGGGAGAGCAGTGCTAACCTGAGACACAATATTTGCTGAAGCAGTCAGGTGTGGTTGGTTACCCACCCACATGAACTAACTAGATTCAAACTGCTTGTAAAGGTATTTCTCCTGGAGGGGGGGGGGGGGGGGGGGGGGAAATCAACAACACCCAAGTGATGAATATGAAAGTAATCATGAAGAAAATGTACACAACTATATAAACCAATATACTGAGCCTCCACCCATGTGCACTGAACAAATATGGCATTGCTATAATTTTCTAAATAACTGAAACAGCCCCAGTTTTGGAATATTTTTCCTTATTTTGCAGTTATACCACATTAAAAGAAATATTTGTTTGAGAAAGTTATTAATGAAAGTATTATTCCAATTACTTATGATTCATCAGCCACTACAGTTGTATTATCTGCATTTATTATTTGCGGTAATGATGCATCATGTTTTAATAGCTCTCTAAAGCTGGAGAATGTTATTTCAAGAGCAGAAATGACAAATTTCATCATCAAGTTTCACAAGGCTGTATTAATTGTTTTACATAACCAAAAACAAAACAAAATCCTAGATTTATCAAAAAAATAGTGAATAAATTACCAGTCAGACTCATAAAAGTGCATCAACAAGTGGTTAGAATGATTTATTTATTTTTAACACTGCATGACTGGGGAAAAAAACCCCACAGAAACAGTAATTCATTTTCAGCTTAATCTCTCCCTTTTGTGTTGTCAACTGCACATATTTGCTTTCTCTCACTTTCCCTTGCTTTTGTTTTCACAAGCACCCACATGAATTGCTCCCAAGTCAAGGGCCTGGTGCTAAGCCTCAACCTGAGGTGGATTTTAATGACAGTTATAAGTCCATGATAAAAAATGTTTAAAAAAAAAAACCAAACTGGCAGATGTTCTGCTATTAAGCAGTACTGCTAAGCACCATTGTAATTTTTCTGCTTTTATTTCTCATAATTATGGCATTTTTAAAATTATGACACAATCTTGTTTACCCAGAACTGATTAGTAAATATACAGAATACACCAGCTAATGCCATAGGTGCAGACGACATGTATCCTATCCAGTGACCAGGAAAAACAGTTCCTACAATCAGCTCCTTGGTGATAAAGCCCCAGTAAGATATCGATTACTTTACACTCATTGCAAAATGTACTCTCAGAGTTACCTAACATCCTTGCATTAATTGCATAATTAATTTAATCAGTTTTCATATCACTGCCATTAAAGTCAGGCTAAAAAAATCTACACATACTGGCAAAAGTCAGAGACTGAGATTTAACCAACACTGTTTTACTCACAGGCCATGATTAATACAAAGTAGTTGTCACCAACACCTTTCTTAAACTAGTGTTTCATAAACAATAAAAGAAATTGTAAGCTTTTGTGGCAGACTCCTGTTTTGTGTTTGTACAACACCTTGCCCCACTCAGGTTCTGGGACATAACCATCTCTGCAGCTATTCAAAAACATAAGTGATAAAAAAAACTAAGAACAACACAAATAATATCCCAATACATGAAGAGCCTTCTCAAGCAAACAAGATTGATGTGAAATGCTACAGTGAATAGGAAAAGGGATGGATTTTAATTTACGCTTGAGACTTCAAATAGGGTAGTGCAGAGATGAAGAAAAAAAATATTTCAAAATGCAACAAGGAACAGTTAAAGATCCCATGTTCAATATTATCAAGAGACCTTTATAGAATAAGAAGCCTGACATCCCATATGTCTTCAAAGGAAGAAAAGTGGGCTTGTCTGTATGATTATCTGCACTCTGCTCTTCTCTACTGTAGTTCTGTTGCCTTAAGCGGACTTACAGCAAATATACAACAAGGTACCTAACATCACAGTTGGGGCTAATGTTCTTTTTAAAATAATGACTGCAATATTCAGTCAGCAATTAAAGAAACTCATTTCAGACATGTAAACTATACACTTGCCCTTTATTATTTGTAATGAATCAGCTTGCTGTGCCAGTTAGAATACTTGCAAAGACTTGTTGAGTTCATCAGCTTGCAAGGAATTTCAATAATGCCTAGTCTCTAAGGTCCAGACTGAGGTTCACTGAGCCAAACAGAATAACCTGAGATCCTTTGCCTCACATTCTACTGCCTATATTTGAGCATGAACTAAAATTCAAGGTTAGATATCTAAAGAGAAGAAAGGAAGGATTATTTGATGCTAAACCTTGACTAGGATTAGGAGGGAGAGTACTGCAAAGTCCAGGACACTGAAGCAACTTCAGGGTGGACATGTGATAATCACATGGTATTCCTACAGTATAACGTCCATGTGAATGTCTGCCCCTCCCCTGTGCTAGTGTGATCTGTTCTTCCAACAGAAATCAGTTTTCTATTCTTGAGTGCATTAAATAGGTGAGCTCCTGTCCGTGGGAATCTTTTCACATACAGTAATAGTACATGCCTGGGAAGGAGTTGTTTATTGTGCATAGAAACTAAGATGTGTAGAGGGCAAAATTAACTAAGTACTGATTATATGGAGACCCCATGGAACCCACCTCCAGCTACACAGGGAGATTAAGAATTTATGGTAAGAGTCACAGCTGCTGCCACAGCACTCATAGCTATAGGTGAAATCGGAGTGATATGTTATACTTGCCATGCTGTCATTAACACCACATCAAGACTTTCCCTAAGCTGTTTTCACACTCCGGAGACCCTGCTACTGGCCCAGGAGATAGCTATGGGAAATTTGAGACAGTCTCTCCCCCTCGTGGTGAAAGCCCTAAAACCCCAAGTACTTCAAGAAGCCTTCAATGCCTGGAGCTTTTGTCAAAACTTTGGGAGTCTACTTAAATCACAAGGTTTCATCTTCCTAGTCTGTCTGCAGCGTTGCTTGTGGCATCTTACAGCTATTCCTTCCATAAAACCAGTAACTCTAACACGTGTTTTAACCAGTTTGTACAGCAGGATTGGGATCCCACTGAAAAAGAACTAGACATAAATGAATGCAGAGAACAGCCACATCAAGGTTTCTCCAGAATCTCCTTCTGTACTAGCCTGAGTTTCTCTCACCTCAATTTTACAAAAGTGAAGAGGCCAAGATGCTTCCGTTCTTTTGAGATCCTCAAAAGAACAGAACTAAGCAAGTATTAATTTAATAATAATGCCATTGCAAGACTTTACTGGGATATGGAACACAACACTGCAATTCGGTTACAATAAGTTTTTTGGACACCTGTTTCCATTACACTGTCAGGGGACATATTTCACACCACACGTGCTGTATTCTGAGCTCCCATGCTTGTCACCAGGCTTTACAGACAGTGTTCAGCTTATGCAGAGACAACATAGCCACAAAGGTTAAAAAGATTTATTACATTACCTCAGCAAGTCGAGAATGCTTGTGAACGTTCTCTCCTTTCTGCACACTTGGAGCAAGCTGCTGCAGCACACCTCGGCTGCTTGTGAGGGCACGAGTCAAGCGAGCAAACTTTCCCCAACCTTGAGAAAACATGCAAGAATATACACGTAAGTGTATATAAATGATACAACAATATATGTAATATGTATGTAAATATGTGTATATAAATAAGTAAAACAAAATACATAAAACATAATAAAATAGTAAGTTTATAAAGAATTAAAACTGAAAAATCTGCTTTAATACTGACCACAAGGAAGTACAATTTAACCAAACAACAGACAAAAGAAACTCATAAAATAGATGTTAGGATGGTAAAGTAAGAAAACCCAGTAACTTTGTACTCAATGGCTCTATAAGAGTGCTATTACATGAACTGCATCTTTTGTAAGAACAAATGTCCACTTTACAATAATCTTCTATTAAATTCAAAGGCCAGATCTGGATCTCTCAGCACTGCAGAAGACACTCCAGACTAATTACGATGTAAGAGGAGAATCACACATAACAAAAATTACAGTTGCCTGTAACAGAAGTGAAACTGGCCTCACGTGTATCAAGCATACATCTGGCATAAGCAGAGAAATATACATAAGATAATAAAAAGCAGAGCAGACAAAGCAAAACAAAATCGGTCATTTTATCTTCCCTAAACAAGAGGGAGAAATATACAGATAGATTTTCCCAAACTCTAGTAAAACATTTAGCAGCTTGTAGCAGAGAAGTCACATGCTGAATTTTAATTCAGAATATTTTTCACAGTTATTTCAAATATCCCTCAAAATAGAAGACCTTGAATGACAGTCACAAGAGCTAGTTACAACTATAACCTTTATGAGCAGTATTTTGCCACAACAGAAAGTCAGGCAGAGTACACATCTGGATATTTTTGGTACTCTGAAAGGAAAATATCAGTGCATTCAATCCCAGTCTTGAAAAAATGCTAGCACCACCTGGAAACTGTTGAGCAGTCTCATCTCCTGCTCCAATGGAGGATGTTCAGCACTTTGCAGATTCAGTTCTTAATGAGAACTTGGTTCTGAAAAAAAAGCTCCCTCTGCATTATAGTTTTATCAACAAAAGAAATAATACTATTAGCAGAGATTGTTTTTAAAGACCAGACTGAAGCTTAGCCTGCAGGTGATCCATGACAACTACAGGAATATGGGTGGTTAAAATAGCATCCAATCCTTTGAACATATCCTTGCTTGACATCTCACTTTGATGGATTTTGCAGGAGTTTATTTGGTAATTTGAGAGCACAAAAAATAAACAAATTACATGGTTCCAGTATTGAACAAGATCTTCCAGGGCAGATCTGAAAATAGAGTTAGCATTTTCTCCTTTATAAATATGCAAAATGATGCATTTATTAAAAAGAAGGATCAAGTTCACCAGATGTCTCCAAAAATCAAGAATAAAATTGAATATTTCCTGATGCCTTAAAGCTTGTTCTAAAGCAAGTCAGCCACTGGTTGCCGAGGAGAACTAGCCAACGCTTTCAGGCAGTATTCAGCAACAAGTAGACTGATTTCCACCCAGGAAGCCAGATCTTTCCTGATAAACCCATGTAAGATTAGCTACTCTACTAAAGGGCTATTTCTCAGAGAAATTAACCAAGACAACAGAACCTCAAGTGAGGTCAGGTTGTATGTGTTATAAACCTGACCCAAAGTATGTGCTTTCTCACAATACATTTCCACGGAATTCGGTAGGTTTGGGGTTTTTGGTTTTTTAAATACATTTATAAAGAGCATTCTTTTTGCTACTGCACATGAAGAAATCTAACCAAGATTAATGAGCTAAGGCTTGAAGGCTTTATTACTTTCCGAGTAAAGCCAGTTAAAAGAATGGATCAGGTGAGAGAAACCATTCATAATGGTTAATCTTCAGCCAATATAAATCAGACTAGTCTTCGTAAAAGCCAACACAGCTACAGCAATTGACGTTAACCTAAAACTATGCTTTTGAGGAACTTATGTGCCAGCACTACTGGCTTTCTTCCTGCTTATATAGCACCATGGGAGAAGGCTACCAGCACCGGTGTTACCTCTAGCAATATAAATCCAGCCCGAGGAGGCCCTTGGGGGTTGGTTTGTCCCCAAAGGACACAGACATCAGCCCCATTTCTCAGGCCCGGGGAGAGGGGAGGGCCGCGGCCGGGGCGGCAGGACACGCTGTCCGTGGTGCTGAAGCGCAGCGCGGCTGCGGCCAGATGGGGCTTGCTCGCAAACGTCAGCCCTGACGACAACCGGAGGGGGGAAAGAAAAGAAAAAAAAAAACAAAACCAACAAAAACAAAACCCCAGCAGAGTTCGAGCTTCTCGTGAGAACTTCGAATCTGCCTCTCTTAGCAGACACGTCAGATTTTTAATGCCAGCTAGCATACAGAAAGCCTCTTTAACTAACTCAAAGCTGACCGGTGGGTAAGGCATTTTCCTAGAAGATTGAAAATTCGGCTAAAAACACAAGGACAAACTTTCAGCGTGTATTTTCTTCCTGTCATCGATTTTTCTGAGAATTGGGCTATTTGGACATAAACAGAGAGAGGAGGAATGGGAAGCACCTCACTCAAGCTTTCTTGCACAAAGGGTGATTCTCCCCCTCTGCTCTCATGAGACCCCATCTGAATGAAGTACTGTGTTCAGCTCTGGAGCCCCCAACGTAGGGGTATGGATCTGCTGAAGCAGGTCCAAAGGAGAGCCACGAGGATGATCAGGAGGCTGGAACACCTCCCATATGAGGAAAGGCTGAGAGAGTTGGGATTGTCCAGCCTGAGGCTTGGCGCAACCTGACCTAGTGGAAGGTGTCCCTGCCCATAGCAGACTGGTTAGAATTAGGTGATCGAGAACTAAGTCCCTTCCAACCCAAACCATTCTATGATTCTATGAAAAGCACTGCCAGACATCTCTGTCGCATGTTTGGTGGTTATGAATGCTGAGCACCTTCAGGTACCTCTCCCTCTTCACAAGAGTCATCACTTTTTGAAAAGTACAGCTTAATCAATTTCTCTGTCCACAGCACATCCCCACCCCGTATGTTGCAAATCTCATTTGTGGGTGCTTAAATGGTGTGTGAAGAATCATTTCCATGAACATTAGTTCTCTCCCTACATACTCCAAACTCTGATTTGAAAACAATGTAACTGTTAGAGGCAAGAGACTGTGTCAAGAGGCAGTACTTTTTGAACCAGTGCTGATCTGAAAATGGGAGGCTGGGAGTACATACCCTAACTCTCTTCAGACATTGGGTACAGGCATATGGGAGCCCACCTTTGAGTTGCACATGCCACTGGGTGACAATATGCCTAAAACCAGGCACCGAATCACTGTGTAAATATCCCAGGTGTATGAATTTCATCTTTAGGACAGAACACTCTCTTCCTTGTATTGTCAATTTTTTTTTTTGTGAAAGGAAGATAAAAATGTGGGAACTTTAGAATATAATTATAGTAGACCTGCAGATTGTGGCACAGGAAAAATAAAACGAAAATGAGAGAGAATGCCAGTACTAATCCTATTGAATGATAACTTCTCCAATACTGCTTGAAAAGACAGCAGTATCTGTTCAATTTACTGCAATTTTTCCTCCAGAAGTCTTGAGGACAGACACAGCCTACAGCAAGTCAGATATTTATCCAAATGAAGACAGGTCAAACAATGGACTTGAGCCACAGGAGAGAACATAAACATTGAATTCTAAGGGTCATGGGCTGATTACAGGAAGAAGTTGGAGCTCTCCAGGACAAGAAACTAGGTTTCAGAATGGTTTAAGAATACGTTAGTCCTGCTAGGACAACGAGATCATGTAATATGGATTAGGGGTTCTTTTCCAACACAAGCAGTTTGTATATCCCTATATCCATATTTTCCTCTAGAAACAAAGAAGATATAATTAAAATGAAATCTCCTGGCCTTAGACGATTCTCTTATATGTCTACATATTCCTCAAACAGACAAGCATTCACATAGGAGAGAAGACAACCTGGAATTCAGGAACCAAACAAAGCTGGATGCCAGCCCCATGTTTGTGTTTGCTTGTGCTTCTGGTTTTGATTCTAACCCATTTTTTATTGTTTAGTCTCTTTTTTCAGCTCTGCAGAAAACATCATGCAGGGACAAAGCAATGAGATGGCACTAAAACCTCTTCAGCTTCAAAAGAATGAAGAGCCTTCAAGATTAAAAGTACTGATTTCAACTGTTCTGCATTCCATGACGCTTTTCCAGTTTTCCACTATTTCATTGTAAGAAGTTGAATAGAAACTGCTTCTGAAAACACACAAGAAGACAAGATGCCTACAACAGGGACAAAAGCTGTCCCCTGAGCTTTGCTTCACTGGGAAAAAATGCCATTGAAATAGACCTTTGTGATGTGATGTTCAACTCATCAAGGCTTCTCCTCTTTAAGCAATGAAGCTTCATTTAACAATATTCTCTTAGGTTGAAGAAACTAGTTTTCTGTATTTTGAGGTAAGTATGACCTGCCGATAGTCAATCCACATCAACATTTATTATTTATTTGTAGGTAGTTACTTGTTTCCTACCACTCCTCTCAATTTGATCACAGTGACTATAAAACATTAGGAATTGTGACAGCTACAGAATCCTTGTCATCAGGTTGCTGATCCATGACTTACATGATGTCGAGAGTTAGAACCATTGCTCGCTGAGAATAAGCTCATTTGGTCATGGGTCTGCTGTTCACACAGGTCTCTAAATGTAAGTAAATCAGGATTCTAGAACTTCTTGTCTCCACTCAAACCACCTTTGTTTTCTTGCACATCAAAGATCCCTGCTTACATCCATCATGCCTCTCTGCAGTCTTAATGCTACTTCCCTTTGAAACTTTATGATTAAAACCGTCTTATTTCTCCATTTGGACTGAGAAAGAACACCAAGTGTGTTTTTTAATATGTTCTCCACTTCCCTTTCATTTGTCTCCTTTTTTTAAAGAAAACATTTCATCTAGATGAAAGTAGAGTATAACTTAATCAAAATATTTCAAACACTGGCTCTGCTCATATAAATACATCTTTAAAAACAGAACAAAAAATTAGACAGCAACAAAAAAAAAAACAGAAACAAAAATGAAAAAAAGGAAACACTTGGATTCTTCCCTGAACTAAGATGAAGGAGGCAATAAAATAATATTTTTTGTATAGCCCTGCTTGTGATGCAAAGGACGGCTTAGCGCAAAATGAAATAAAGCTTCTTCTGCAGAGGAGATAGTAACTGATGGTTACTACAAAGCACAGGAGGTTAAAATAGCTAGGGGGCTAACAACCACTCTTCTATAAAATTCAGTGATGTTGAGTTTGATCACCTGTCTGTCTAAAAACAAAGTATCAACAGCAAAAATTTGGATCCAAAGCACAACTTCCAAACTTTTATAACGCAACATAGATGCATCTGAGTATGTTCACATTGTATTCATACATGCAAAAATAGTTCAGGCAAACTTTTTACTAGCTACTCAGAGTGCAGGCACAGATTCTATCTGTCTGCACAAATATTACTGTTTTCATAAAGTGATGCATTTCACTTTATACACTATTCCCAAGCATCTCATACTTGGTGTGTTAGACCTCAAACCAAGAAAAGACATATACAGACAAAATGCATGAATTCCAAATATAGCATATTCTCTAAAATTCAGCTAAGGTGACCTATCATTTCACAAGCTAAATTTAGCTACTCTGTATTTTGATTTTGCCTACTTCTATTCAAGTAAACCTATTTTTTCCTGATTTTTTAAAGGGGCAAGCATACGGGAAAGAGTGGAAAGAGGCTGTTTAAAAATACTACAGCATCAACATCACTGACACACTATTTTTAAGTAGTTTATTTAGAATGCACTATTTTTAAAGTAGCTGCATTTAAAAACAAATTTACTTAACTTCTATGGCAGTCATAAAATAAACATCTTCTAAATTATCTGAATCAATTAAGACAGGCTACATTTAGAAGCCTGCTTTTTACATGACTTCATAAATATGTTTAATCTATTCCAATGTCTGATATTATTAATAAATAAATTATTAAGAATGAAGAATGGTACTGGGACCTTCCACATCTCTCTGAGTAGCCTTCGGCCAGAAGATCTATTTTTGTGGATAAGTTAAACACCTGTCATTAGAGCTCAACAGTTTTCACTCAGGTAGTCACTGTATCATTTGCAGCTGAACAATTGTGCTTAAAATTGTCAGCAGGTGATAGAAAACCAAGAGATATCACAGCTAAGCAGGTTTAGCCTCACAGATAAGTTGCTCTTTAAATCAATAATGTTCTTGTACTACATTACATTTTTCTCTACATAGGCATACAGGTACTGATTTTGAAAAAACTGAAATACTTTATGCTATGCCACTCTGCAACTATGTAAATAGCATGTATGTTAATAAAATATCTGTATTTGCAGACAGCTTATTACATATTAGGTGGTCATATGCACAGGAAACTGATTTCACATAAACACAGTAAAGTAGTTAGAGAAAAGGAGTTGATAAAATCTGACTGAAGGTGAAAGAAGGAAAAATAATTGATTTAGTAATCATTTGAGGTTAGAATGAGAGAAATATTCCTATGAAAATCGCTATCCTTCAAAAGCATGTTAGAAGTTTTCCATTTAAAGTTGTACATGATGCAAAAACTATGCACTCTTCAAAGTTCAGGTCTGTCAAAGCAACGATTCTTAGAACCAGCTAATACCATTTTATCTCTTTTTAGATCTTCCAAAAAAGTTTTTTGCCTCCATGGATCCTACAGCCCATCACAGTCAATTGTCTGACAATCTATACCTGCCTTTTTCCCCCGCTTCTTCATGGTGTACAATTGCACAGCGAGATCTAATATTAAAGACATGGTCATGCATGTAAAATTCTTTAATTGTTTGACAGATCAGCTCTTTTCCAAGAAATTGCTCATCTAACCATCAAGTGACTAATAATATCATCTCCTGAGATGCACACAACAAAATTTCAAAGCTAGCTTATAGCAAGTAACATACAGAAGAATGAAAGGCACAGGGGATCAATTGTGGATTAGAACAGAATGTGCAATTTCATTTATATCATGTCTGATTTCTGTGTACAGCAACAGAGAACTCTATCAGCATGAAACCGGTACAACTTCATTAATTTTAGGAGATTCAGAGGCAATATTTGGAAGACCTATGTAGCGCATGAGCCCTTCTGTACATAAAGTTACAGCACTCAGAGAAGGAGTACTGTAAATCAGTGGCCTCAAAAAAATACATACAGTTCTTCTGCCTGCAGCTTTTGATAGTCACTTAACCAGTTTTCACGGGCCAGATGAAGAAATTTTGCTTATCATCTTAACTCCTCTGCAAGTGAGTACACTTATATGTGAGTTTAGTGCTTACACTGCTTTAGATATCGACTGCTAAAAACTACCATGATTACTACAAGAACAGCATGCTTTCAAGATCCAAAGGAGATTTTAAAGAAAAATTAGCATTTCCTTCCTTCAACATACTTCTCTTGAAAACAAAAAAGTTACTGTGTTTCCTCATGTTACAAGTGAAGGACAACCCTTTTCACAGGAATGCATACCACTATCACGTTAAGGACCTTCTGTGAAAGCAAAGAGAAAATGACACAGCTACGAGCCCTGACTGAGAGTCATGCTTATCAACTGCCTAAATGAAGCCTTCACTCCCAGGAAATAAACGAGAGCCAGCTTTACTGCATCATGCTCCTGTATCTTTGTTGTCAGTCCTCATCAGGATACAGTGAAGACCACCAGGCAGGGAAAAAAGACCACTGTCGACCCAACCCATGTAGCCTGAAAATACAGTATGTTTGTCAAGGTTGTACTTCCTTTTTCACAGCAACAGGTGTTTCCACTTTGACAAACTATGTTTTCAAAGAATAACATTTTGAGCATAAATGTAAATCAGTTCACCTTCACAGTAAGTTTCCTGTTTAATCTAATACCACAAATATTATTAAATACTACAAAAATGCAAACAACAGGAGAACTTACGTCTTTCTTTTTACCCCAGAGGACACAAGTCTCCGTAATTCTCCATATGGGTACAAAAGGTCTATTTCTGACAGGATGTGAACCTGAGTGCAAGTTTATGCTGCTGTCACAGCTGAGTTTGCTTCCAGGTTTCCAGAGTGTATCTCAGCAAAGGGTTAACGGCAAAACACAGCAATGCTACTTCATTTACCAGGACAGCTTAAACCTGATTCAACTGAAGACTGTGGGAATCTCTTCACATATATTAAAGCAAACCTAAAGAACTTTAATATTAGGAATCCCATAATAATGGTAAGTAACATGAACCCAGGCAGAACAAAATTATTCAGATCTTTGCCAAATTCAGGCAGGGTTAACTCCTGAGTTTTTGCATACAGTGTCAGGCACAAGTTGTACAGGCCCCAAGACCCTTCAGTTCCCTCTCACATCAAAGAGGTTGTTTAGCAGCACTGTGACTCCTCAAAGCCTATGCTGGAGTGTAGAATAATAATAAATTTAAAAGGAAGAGCAGCACCTATTTGCTAAGTAAACTCTGCTTTGTGAAGTACCTGGGTGTTCCATTAGCCACAATTCCTTCCAGTTCAGGACAGAGACAATTCATTTAAGAAACCAGCAACCATACCTTGCACATATGCAGTCCCGGGTGGCATAGCTACAAGCTATTTTAGCATCTAAATCTTTGGCTTTGGTAAAGGACTTCAACTCTTTCAAGACCAGGCCAAACAAACAGAAGCAGCGTAAATATAGAATTGTGAAAAAGACAAACCTTTACATGAATCATCCTCAATGGGCTGCTTGAAAGCTGTTATGTCATTGAAAGTGCAAAGAAATAAAACCACTTTATCCTGCTCATTTCGAATTGGAGCAATTTTCACAAAGAACCAGACAGGTGTTCCTGGAAAAAAAACATAACAAAAAGTTGGTCAATGGTAAACAGAACAGTAAATGTGCTAGTTTAGATGTTTACACTTCAAAAGCAGCCATCTGTAAATGTTAATGTCATTTTTTGCAAAAACCTATTAGGAAAAATGACAAAGCATCTGACAAGAGTGTTAGTTAAGCTCTCTACCTCTGATTAGCTTTTCAATCTTCAGGAATCACTATTTCTGGGCTCTATCTACAAAGCGAATACTCAAACTTATGAAGTGCTTTGTGATTTCCAGAAAGAAGAGTCCCACGTACATGCAAAGAGTGCACAAAACAGAGCCTTGCTGGTTCTGTGCAGGACTTGAGAACAGGCCAACTGCGCCTAGACCATGACTGCAATACAGTCTCAACTCAAGAGCACGACCAGTTTCGCCGACTTTGTACTCCTCTGCAAACAGGGAGCACCACTCCCTAAGAACTACATCAGCCTATGTCCAGCTTCAAGACCCAGGCTCTAGGAGCTCTGGTCTAGCCAGCAAATCCTCCCATGCAAGGCAAACCCCTTGCAAATTGCCTTTCAGCTTGGACCTGCCCACAATCACTCCTCTATGATGCAAGACTCCACTGAATTCAGGAGAGAACAAGCCATCAGGGCCAGGTTGTGAATGGGAGTAACTTGTACTGCATAAAATTATACTTTTCTAACAACTGCAGTAGATAAACTACTAATGAAAACTGCTTGAGAGATTAGAGCCTCTACATTATGGAAAAATATGATCCCAGATAATGACCCTTCATATGGTGCTGCTGCTTTTCCTTGACATCTATCCACACACATCACCTTAACGAGAAAACTGTCAGCCCTGCCTTTCTGTATTTCTGGCAGCTCTGCTGAGGTTGCTGAAAATACCCTAGTGATGGCAATGAAGTTTCATTTAACAAAATGATCTCTACCACTCTTGTTTTACAGGAAATCACCACAGTGATTTCAGTGATATTTGAGTATCAGCCGATTGGAGGGCTCAGAACAAAGCAGCTGGCTACCGTATATCATAACATGGCTTTCTTGAAGGCACATCACTTTATAGTCTGCAGCCTTAACTCTGGTCATAAAAAGATGACTCCTTCTCCACACGTGGCAATCAGGAGAACCCAGGGTCATCGGGCTTAGGCATGCAGAGAGCTTGTACATGAGTCTTCAGACTGTCCCTACACCCTCAATGAAGGTGAAAGAAAATCACCATTGCTTTTGTGGGCATAAGAAGTAAGAGCCAAAGAGAGGATCCAGGCTTGCTTGCTGTGAGCAACATTTCTCTTGCGTGTCCCTTGTGAACTATATTTGGGGAGAAGGGTCAACATATCAGGGACCAATGTAAGATGTAAAAAACATCAAGATTTTGACCATCTGAAAAAGCCAGAATATACAGCACCACACAAAATTTTGGTCACTCATGCAGGAAGGCCTGTTTTAGAAAGGGTGATCTTAGAAGACTATTTCTTTTCTTTCTCTATCACAGGACCCTCCTTCTAAGCTACCGCCCAAATTCTCTTTCACCTGAATTGACCGCTATCTTAACACGAGTACTGTACAGTGTATGTCATGCAATAGTTAGTTATAACAAGGGCCACTTGTGTTTCCTGACAAAGGCTGACAAGGAAACCTCAGATAGTTCACAAGTTACTGTTCAGCAAAGCAAGCAAAGGCAGCTTTTTTTCCCAACTAAACAGAGGTTGTTGCTACCAGTGCATCACCTGGCTGTTTCCCAGCCTCCGTGCTTAGCAATCTTTCCTGGTCACAGAAAGCCAGGGCATGTCCAAGACCCATGGACAACTTCCATAAATGAAGTTCAATTTCTAAAGCTCCCACTGTGCCTGCACAGCACAGGCAGTTTGAAAGCCTGGCTGAGATTCCATGCCATATGTACAACCACCTCTATAAACAGCAGGGTACATGATGCATGGAGGCCTATGCTCAAAAAGCAGAGAAATCCAGATGGAGTCACTGATGGCCATTTCTGCAGCACGCCTGCATGGCAGAAAGCGCTCAGGGGTCAATATTTATTTATTTTTTTGAAGAGTTAGCATTCCTGAAGAACCCCTTCCAGTAAAGTATGGGCAAACAAAAATGCTAAAATGCAAGTAAAGTTTCAGCAAGAAAAGATTCAAAGTAATTGTGCCAGTAAAATCATCACTAACTTGATCATGAGCTTAGAATACACTGCCACAAAGCAAACAGCAATTTTCAAAACTATTAACACCCTTTACACTACGCTTTATCAGGAGCTCCTAAAATTGTCATTTCTTCTTGTCTACTTGTTTTCCCCGTCTTATTCTGAGGCTGATCAAATCCCTGTCTTGCTTTTACACAGACTCATCGGTGACTAACTGCTTTTTATTTTACCTGCTTCAACACACTTCACTAACATTGCAACTTTTTAATCAGCCAGGATCTCCTTCTACAGCCTTCCTTTTTGATCTCCATCTGCATGCCCTTGCTTTCTTGATCAGGATTTTTTTTCACCCCCCATGAAAACATTTTTTATTGTTTTGCTAGTTCAAGCTACAGCCATTCTTCTATGGGCTGCTCATAATATTAACTTTCATAGCATTGAGTCTGAATTGTATACTCGGTTTCATTTCTGCTTCTCACAGCTCTAATAACTTATTATTCTGCTTTTGAAGATTCTGTACACATTACAGAAACAGAAAGGATGCAATTCACCCTCTTATTCTGGCTATTTGTCAGATGCATGCTGTCATCTTCTCTTTACCATTATGGTATGCTACATTGTTGCAAGATTTTTCTAACATGTTCTGAACGCAGCACAAAGAAAGGTTTTTCCCCATAACTTGTAGAAGGTTGGTGCAGGGCAAGGAGCTTATATCAGCAGGGTTCTTGCTTTTCAACTCCCTTGATTTCCACTCCTGTGCTGTATTATTTATAGTAAAAAAGAAAACAAAATACTGTTTCACCTAGAACCAAGTGTAGATCTTAGCAATGTTCCCCACTGGCAACGAGAAGGAGCCACATATGCTTGATAGGTAAAAGCAGGTGTTTTTGATGACTACCATTATTTGGGCACCCTTATAATTTCCAGAGTATCAGAGTGCCATGAACAGGGCATATTCCAGGGGAGAATGTAAAATCAAGGTGGCACATACGGCCTGCATAAATCATCTTCCAGTTTTGGATCTATGGTAACAGCAGAAATAAGTAGATGGAAAATTCTGCCAGGTCACTTATCTGCCTCCCCAACATTATTTAGTAGTTTTCCCTGCAGTGTGTTCACCACCATCTTGTCAGTCTCTTTTGTGAATAGGAGACAAGTGGACATAAAAATACAATCATGAGGTGAGTGCTCACAGTGCTGGGTTACACGGACTTTCCATGGTGCTCTGCAACCAAGAGCTCATTCAGAGCAGAACCGGGATCTGAACTGTGGGAACACACTGAAAGGTTCAGCCATGATGTGGCTGTGCTCAGCTTTTTTCCTGTATACCAGTATAATTATCAGAAGAATTTTACTTTTTAAACATTAAACAGTTTATTTAACTATTAAACAGGAAAGCTCAAAGTATAAACCACTTATAAATCAGGTCGGAAACTAGAATTTCAGCCTTCTACAGGCACCCCTCATACTCTTAGTGTCAAAGCGGATGTCCCTGTTCAGCCAGACAATCACTACTGGCAAGAGGCACAAACAAGGCCATTTTAATGACAAAAAAACAAAAAGCGATTTTTGGATTTAGCCTATGGGTTATTCAAGCAGTGAAACTGGGGCATGTTTCAGAGCGCTCACAGCAAAACAAGAGTAACTTCCCCATATGCCTCCAGTCTGCGTTGATGTACAGCAAACAGAAACTGTTTACCAGTGTTTCTAACAATACATCTACTTCCATTTACATTTCGAGTTCAGTTCTGGCAGGCTCCCTCAGTTGTGAAGTTCAATGATAATGCCAATGCACAAACAAAGAAGTAAACACTCATGAGCCACGTTGGCTTCTGTTAGATTTGGAATCAGCAGTGAAAGAATCCAGAGTTTGTCTAATGGCATAGGAGCAATCCTGCTAGGAAAGGAAACGTCACTTCAAAGCTGGTGGAGAAGTAGTGTGAACAACTGGGAAGAAATGAAAGCCTGCAATGAACTTCTGACAGTAGCTGTAGGACCAGCCTGTCCCACAGCACCAAAGTTATGCAGCTAATCCAGAATTACCAGATGCAGCTTTTAATAATAGCCTTCAGTAGCCCAAGCACAGTACTTACGTACTAGTAAGACAATTTTAAAGAGCTGTGATTTGAGTTCCAAATCTTCTCCAGACTAACACATAGTAAATGTCTCTACACATTACAATTTCCCATCTGTAATAAAAATACTACTGTCTCTTTCCTCTCCTCTTTTCCAGTCCTGTGTACTTCAACAGTAATATGTTCATCCCCTGGCCGAGCAGCAGCATGAGCATCTGACATGCTATTTAACTGGGGTTCAGGTTCTTCAGAAACTCACATAGTATCAAAGTGAATGAGATGTTAAAGGTCTATTCCAGCTTCTCCCTCTGACCATACTGACTACCTCTCCTTCAGTTTTCCCTTCTGTTAAACAAAAATATGCTATAATGAATTTCAAAATCAATGTCTGAATATGTTCTTTCCCCACACCTTGGGTCATCTAACCGAAGAGATCATCTGTTTTTCAAAACTGCAAAAAACACATAGTTTAAATAAAATTGGGGTTTTTTATTACACAAAGTAAACCAAGATTTGGTTATAAATACAATGAAGAAAACATGTTTTGACAATTCAGCCAACATCTTGACTTCTCTTACTGCATGGGACAAGTGTCTTCCAAGCAGCACAACACCTGCGTTACTTGATAATGTCTCAGTGAAGTGGTCATCAGATAGGTATTGCCCTGAACGCAAACAGTCAAGCAGTATGGAAATGGAAAGAATAGAAGCATGTGCTGTGTCTCCATCAATTCACTTATGCCCATGTACTCAGCATGAGATTATTTTTTTCCATTCCACACAGAATACCTTGTCCAATATCAAATCAGAAAACCAGCTGATGAGGTGTGATCAGAAAGAGTTAGGCAAGCCACTATATCCACACAGATTTTGACTAGGAGCACAGAGAAGCCTGTGACATTTCACCACGCAAGACAAAGAGTAAAAGTCTTCCTTATAGACTCTACCTTCTAGCAAAGAGCATGCACTGAATGAGGACAAATCAACTCCGTATATAGCTCAGCATTCAGTGCCAATACTAGTAGACCTTAAAATACCTCTCCAGCATTTTAAAACCTGTTACCTTCATGTCTTCTGCACCTAGGGCTGCTATGCTCTGGTAGCTAATGCTTCTAAAGGTCAGATCTTTACATGCAAAGATAAGGAAAATCAATTTCAGTCCCCAGAGGTGGAATTGCCACACACAGGGGTTATCCTATGACACTGAAACAACATAGTAGGCAATAAGGTTCAGCACACAACCTTGTACTGCATCACTGTCGATATGGCTTACGTGATTCCAAGTTCTCTGAAGAACAGAAAGTGAGTATAAGGAAGAGGAAAGACACAGGGAAGTACTGAAATCTTCTTTCCATTTACCCTAGATAAAATATTTAAGGATTACAACTTGGAAGTCTTACTGGTTTCTGTACATTTGAGGAGCTGACAGCAGGTCTTGCTTGCCAGCACAGTTGAAGTTGACAAGATCAATGGGAATTACCAGTTCTAAGAATCCAAAATACTCAACTTTAACCTTGCTAAAGGTAACTGAGCTCATGCTGATAGATTTCACAGAAAAGGAGATGCAGGTGTGCATACTGTTTGACAAACATGGAGCTAAGATTTCGATGGGAGGCTCAGGAGGATACATGCCACTACTCCAACACCCTAATTCTTTCTGGCTTCTGCTCCTGTGCAACTATTTGGTTTAGCAAAGGTTTCCATACGGACACACTAGAAGCACAGCACACGCAAATGGTTTTAAATGCTTTTAACCAATAAAAGTTACGAGTAACTCTCCCTAGTGGTGTGCAATCACAGGTCTACCACTCTGAAGTATGTTTTGCTCTCTACAAATTAGGACAGGGTTGCTTATCTTAACCCCTGCACAAAGCACTGGTCCCAAGGATAAATACAAGTAAATGTAAGTAGAATCTCCCAAACCCATAGTGTCAGCTTACTTGCCACTCTTTGACACCTCAAACCCTTCTAATACACTGTGGAGGGTGGATGGTGCCGGTGTTAAAGATATATGTAACAAACAAAACAAAAAAATCCAAACAAATATTCATAGTATTAATTTTGTTAAATATTCAAGCACCTAGAAATCCAGAGAAGTGAACCCCAGCACAAACTGAAAGTGATGCCCAGTCTTTGAGGCTCTATAATATACGTGCTCACAGAAGAGCTACTGTTTATTCAAACTCCTCTGTAATTACCTACAGCCAATCCTTCAGCTGCTGCCATTCCTCTAGCCCCACCTGTAGAAAACCACTGAGAACAAGGTGAGAGAAGCAAGTAAGTTTACATTCTTCCAGAAATTTACTTCAGCAATAATGGAAGGAAGTGTTTCTAGAAGACTGTTATCACTACGTTTGTAACCCAAACCTATGTTGTAGAAGGAAATCTAGGCAGTGAAAGTCCAAGTTTAACGTACACATCAGTTTTACTCTATGAGGCTGACCATGAAGGGTAAAATCCTAACAACTGTCAAAGTCTCATAAGAAGTTAGATGTTTAATCTGCATCAGTTCAGATAAGATGTGACTGAGACTAGATAAAAAATATTTTCTAATACATTAGGCCAAATCCTTCCTTGGTGTAAGTTAACATAACTCCACTGATTTCAGTGAGACTTAACAATGTTTTGATTTTCCTGTTTAAAAATAAACAACACTTCCAGCATCACTGGACACTCACATCTAATCAAACAATGGAACTGAAGCTCTCACAAGAAATTACTGTCAACCTGTCTGTTGTCATTTCGCAGTCCAGATTAAAGAAAGCTTTCACTTTCTCTCCTTCCAGGTATGGCCATGAATCCCTACTGAATACACCAGGACGGCAGCAGAGCAATAATGACAAAAATCTGGTGGCTCTGCACCTGCTTGCTCCAATTGCTTCCAATTACCCTGAAGGAGCTCTGCATTTCGAGGAAGCAATAATTCCAGAGGATAACATAACAGACCATCACATATGTGCTAAGTAATCAAGAGCCTAGCCCAAGGAACCATCAAATCTCTGTTGTATCTTAACTCCCAAGTTCTGAAAAGAGGATCATCACTTCTGGATGGAGGGAAGGCTGGACAGAGAAGGGGAGGTGAAGACAGAGACAGTACCCATAAATGCAAACATGACGATGGCAGGAAGCTGTATTATTCTTCTGAATACTACAGCCCATGTTGTTTCTAGAGTTGATGCTGTGAATTGCAATGAAGCTGCTGGATATACTGTACGTATCAACATCTGGATGGGATATTCTTACCAGACAACCAAGTAAATACTAGCACCAAGTCACCACCATGGAGAGTGCTGTGTTAAAAAAAAAAAAAAAAAAAAAAGCCTCTCACTTCTAGTAGCATTATTAAATGTCTCAATCTTTGTTGACATATCTAGTATAAGATCAGGACATAACTGTTACTCAGAGAAAGAGAGAGATGACTGCTGCTCATAAAGATACAAAATGAAGACTGACCCGCACTAGCAACATCATAGTTAACTTGAAACTCCTACTTTGTTTTCCTTTTGGTTTTTACCCTGAACGGATAGAGACTGTATTGTTAAAACAGCTATATGTACATTAAACGTGCAGGCTGTGGAAAATGTACCAATTATTGAACAACACAAAAATAGGAGAAAAATTTGCTGTTTATCATGACTGTTAGTTTATAAGAAATGAGTAGACAGGTAAAAAGCAACAAAAATCTATTTCCTGGCTAATTTGAGGGAAAAAAAATACAATGAGGGAGGAATAGAGAGGTAAAAAGAAAGGAAACAAAGGGCAGGGAAAAAGATGTCTAAGAAAAGTCAAGGTCCTTTACAAAACCTTCAAACTGAGAGTTGTTTGAAACCAATCATGTTCGTTGCCGGAGCAGGCAACTGCCATAGTTGCAGGCAGAGGTAAGGTGACCACAAAGGCAAGACCACTTAGCAGTTGGGGTGCTAAGTGACTGGTAAACAAGACAGTGTTTTTCTACAATCCAGCTTATTCTGAGAAAAAGCTCCAGGATGTTCCCTTTTTGGTATTTTTCAGTTGCAGCTATTTGGTGTTATTAGTCTCTGTAACAGTAGTTAATGTACCTCTAAAGCTACAAATCTAACAAAAGAGCACTGCGTTTTGTTAAACTTGAAAGCAAGCTCTGTGCTTGACTTTCTCCCATGCCTGCGTCCCTCTGCGCTCACAGCAGAGCTGTGGCAGCCCTGCTTCTTGGCGCGCCGCACAGCACAGCTTCTGCACAGCTGGACTTTGTTCCAGGTCGCCTCTCCTCAGGGAAGTGTGCGGCAGGGCAGGAAACGTTCCTCACTCCATGGTTACCTTGCTTTATTTCTGCATAAAAGACAGAGGCCCCAGGCTCTACCACAGGCCAGATGCTGCGGCAGTGACAGAGGAGGAGCTGCAGAGCCTCTTGGTGCCAAATCGCTGTTAACTAAGAGAGAATTCCAGATCTTGCTAGATCCCATGACTGCAGCTTATTTACCGGGCTTTGCATGCGTGGACGTGAGCTGCGTATGGTCCCTAGGGCCACTAACTGAGCTAGAAATCAGCTTTAAGAAACAGGTAGACATTGGAGGTGGGTAACACTAGAAGGAGAAAAGCACTAAGCAAGACCATTCAGATAGCACACATAGCTTTCCAAGTGAGTTGGACCAGCAAAGCTGTGCTCCAGAAGAGCCCTGAGCAATGGCACCATGTCAAAGGTCATAATAGTTTGAATGGGTTAAAAAGAGAAGAAAAAGACTAGAAGCTGAAAAAAAAAAAAATCTCAAGGATTATTTTTTTCTAAAAGATAACAAAAAACAACTCCATGTGCTTTTGCACCACCACTTCTTAGAAGGACAGATTATTTCTGATAAAAACCAAGCAGCTCCACACATCCACAGACCAGAAGTAGCATATATAAGTATTACTGTTAAGCTTTTGTGAAGCATCTGTGGTTCTCTCAAGCTCCATCGGTACCAGCTGGTTATTTCAACAGAAATACCAATGGTTAACACATACAGACAGATTGCATAACCTTTCCTCAGAAAAATGGTCTTTCTAACAAGAAACAAAGCAGCAATGAGGCTAACTGTCAAAAACTGCATCGCAGCAGTTCACACTATATTTTGTGGTTCAAGTCCCCCAGGTCCACTAACACAGAGCTGATCAAACTGATCAGCATAGCTGTAACAGGAAGGAGGTGCTAGGAGGATACTTGTGCAAGGTACCCTCTACTGTAAACAGACACCACCAGTTTCATGATTAGAAGGCAAAATTTTTAAGAGCAAAACAAGTTACGGAACGCAGGCCTTCAGCTTAACATTTGACCAAGCTGAAGACCTCAGTGCATTTATACTTCAGGTGACATTAAACAGATGAAAATAACTGTGCCATGACATAGTCCACACAACAGATGGGGCAACGAGTTTTGGGCAAGTAGTTCATCTGCTGACATGTGCAGTTACAGACAGATTGAAATGTCTAAGAAAAAAGTCATATCCCAATTAAGGAATTTTTGTCCAGAACAAAAGACAGTTTCATTTGAAAACATCAGAAGTAGTTTAGTTTCTAAAACAAAGATGGCTTCTTTTATTCCAAAACTACATCTAAATACTGGCTTTGCTACATCAAATTTTTAAAAATTGAAAAAGTATGTTCTCTGTAATGGAAATCATTTGCACAAACCTAGCTTGTGTATTATCATTGCTGATAGAATCTTGAGTGTTGTCTTAAAGCATCATGCACAAATTGCTCTAGACGTCAGAACAAATTAGACTTCGTCTGCCTCCCTGAGTGACTTTCATCCCTAATGTTCTCATTTCTCCCTTGTAGATCAACTGGTAAAACTGGGGCTTATTTAGCCCTAGACAAGGCACAGCTCTCCAGGCTGACAGACTTGCAGTTTACACTGTTATTTAAAACAACCTTACACACCTACATTAACGAACAAACCAATCAACTACTTACTGTTCTTCTTGTACATCAAGATTTCAAAGGAGTTCATCTCATAGTTCTCAAATGTTTGCCGGACCTTGTCAATTGTATCTTTGTCTGTCAGCTCTCCATACATAAAACTGCAAATAAAGCAAGAAATTCAAGTCAGACACTAGACAAAGGCACAAAGCCATTTGTTTACTGTGTAAAAAGGACCTATAGAAGCAGCCCTTCCTTGATTTTGTTTCACCTGGAAAGCATATTTGACAGATGCAGCCCCAGGAGATAAAAGACAAAACTGGAACAAACAGATTACTTTTCTCCTCAAGCAACAAGCACAACACTACAAGCTATTTAACAGAAAATGAATCTGTTTGCAAATACCTGCAGGTGCTGCTTTTTTGCATAACTTCTGCTCTGTGATATCCTGATAGCTTGCAAAATCCATCGTTGCTGTAGACAATGGGCCAATCCACAATCTGGGCATTACCCAGGACAAAATTAGTATCTGTTTGAAAGAGCACATCAGTTAGGCATTAGACAAGGCTGTGGTTGCACTGGAGGATATACTCATTTCAGGACCCAATCCTGATCAGTCCCTGAACAGTTTTTCCCACATACTATCCCCACTGCAGTCAACAGGATTATTCCTGGGTTTAATTTTAAGTAAATTCTTATTAAAAAAAAAATTAATTGCTCATGCAAAGCTTAGGATAGTTTTATGCAAACGAAACACATGAAGGTTACGCAGGTAAAATTCTTCTCTTGACTGAGGACAGATGCACCAAACTGTCGCCCTCGGTGCCGCAGGCACTGATCCACTATGACGCTCAGCTTGAATGTGAAGCCCCTTGGACATGGCCAAAACAGCACATGAGCAATATTTCTCCTCTCTGAATGTAGACACAGTGGCTCCTCTCAATATCACCTTTGCTGCTGGCCACACAAGCTCAAATACTTCTCACAGCTCAAATACTTCTCATGCGACATGTAAGGCAGAGCGCTCCAAACTAGACACCAGAAAACTAGGGTCAGTACTTACACCAGTAAAAAGAACTTTTTGTTTGCTGTATAAGGCAGAAGGACAATTTAATCAGTATTAAAAAAAAAAAAAACAACGAACCCCACACTGAAGAGGATTCACACCTCCATTGTCACTGGATCTGTGCATGCTACTTTCATTATTATTGCCTTCCCGATCAAATTAAGAACATAGTCAGTGCTGGGCTGAGACTCTGCTTTTCTCCGCTGCTTCGGTTCTTGGGCAATCAACTAACTATACAGACAGCAGAGCTGCTGCTCGGGCGCTGTCAGGCAGGAGAAGACGGTGCCTCCTTTCACAGCTGCAAAGACCCCCTGGCTTTTTAAAAAAAAAGGCTAGGCCGCCACACGAGATAAAGTGGAATTCATATTTAAGGGGAGCCTATAAGGGAGTTGACTATACTGTCTACTTTTCAGGATCTACCCCCAAACTGCTCAAACGTACATAACCGTTGTTAATGCTTCCTGCAACCAAGAGACACAAACAAGACATTTTACCTATTAATCGCAAAGAATTTTGTTTATTTTAACTTTCCCTTTCAAAATCTTTTGTCCCGTTGCAAGCTTCAAGTGGGTTTAAATAAAACATTCCTATAGCTATCTAAATCCATTGCTCAATCCCATGAGTATGATTAAGTGTATCTTTATACACTCTTTAGAATGAAATACACCAGTAGTATAACTTCAGGACATTTTAACTGCTTTGTTTCTCACAGCCTCTTTTAAATACCATGGGTTTTGCTTGGTTGAAGCACTTTGTTCCAAAAACAATACGTGTCTTTTACCCCTTCCTATGAATAAGTAAGTCAAGTCATTTCTCATTGCTAAAGCAAGTGCTTTTGAGTGTCTACTATAAACAGAGCATTGCACTGTGTTAGGATATTTTTAAATTTTCATCAGGAAGTACAAAAAAATGTCAAAAAATATGCAAATACAAATGTTAGGCCAGGTCCTGACCTGATCCGAATGGTATTATTTCATGCATGTATTCCTCACTGTCTCTCTTTCTCTTTTGAGAAGGTAACTTACTCTTTTGAGGGTAACTTACCTTTCTCTCCATTTCATCAAGAGCTCCTTGAAGAGTTTCAATTAACTTAAGCAGTGGCCTTCCTTTCACACTTAAAATATCAACACTGTCTTTGGCTAAATAATCTCATTTTTTATTAAAAGCTGATGACCATTACTGTGCTAATCCTACTTTTATCTAACCTTGCAATGCTCCTGTGAGGTATGACAAAGCTCTTATCCCCTTTTTACAGGTAAAAACAAAGCACTAAGTCCACAAGGGGATATAAGCACCAAGAAGTGAGACTGCTACAGCCTAACCCCTACAGGAACAGCTCTCAAAAGATCTGGGAGCTGGAAGCTCCATGCACAGAGTTGGTGAGACAGAACTGAAAACATTAGCACAGCAAACAGAAACCTGCCAAGTTAAACTATGGAAAACAATTAAAAAAGGGGATATTTTGAGGGTGTTTTTCCCCCCTTTCCCACATGACTTCTGATACCTAGTATTTTAACCTAAGCCCTATTCTCACAGAGAGTAACTAAGATTCTTTGCCATTATTGCAGGAGCTAAAGAATTACATTCCTACTTGCTTGCTTTTTGGCCCAATGAAGCCTGATTTTTTTGCACTGCAGTTTCCAAAGGATGCTTTAAAGAATATGAACATATTTTCCTCCCCCCGACAGCCTAGCAGTATGTGTGTTTTTCTAGGAGATGTGGGGCTACCTGAGGGCAATGAAAGCTCAGCCTTCATTTTAACTCCTGAATGACTATCCTAATTATCAAGTTACCGCAGAGAACAGATGTCAACATCCTCACCATATGAGTTTTCAAGTCAGTGTGTCTTGGGTCTTGTATTTTTTGCATCTCTATTAGGCAATCCTGTTAGTCTACATTGGGGGAGCCTCTCCAGGAGATGGAGGTAGACTGCTTCATCAGAGAGTCCAGGCTGTATTTAGTTGTGAGTTACAACCAAGCTGAGAGATCTTTCTGTACCTACAAAGCTTTAAAGGCAAAAACTTGGGCACCTATCAATTCAAAGAGCAAGTTAGAGGTTTCGATGATCCCACCGTTTAAGTGCGTATCCCTTCTGGTTAGTTCTCACTTCATGCTTTCTCATTCCTCTTTGATCCAGGCTTTACAGAGCTTACAAACACACAGGAAGTAAGTTGTTTACAGGAAGTAAATGAAGTTGGACCCATTCTCTGGAGTCAACAGCAGACCTCTGGCTCATCTTTGGGCTTGCTCCTCCAGCTCCATTGCCCTGGGGTGATCCCTAAAAAAAAATGCCCTGCAGGGCCCAGTGCTTGGGAACCCTCCATGTAGCTGAAAGCCTGCAGAGAAGCTATTGGCTCCTGTGAACCCAGCAGCCAGGCAGCTGAGAAGTGTAGCACCATCCACATTGTCAGGCCAGGAAACAGGTTTACAAGCCACCGCTTTCTGTCAGCTTTCCTTGGGAGGTTACCAGGGTCAGGGTGATCAGTTCCTTTGTTCCCAGTTTTGCTGGAAAAGGAGAGATGATCTGCATTGGTGCTTTCCAAACTTCCCGTATCCACTTTTTTCTTTTAACTTGCTGTGGCCTACCAGCCCATAGAATGGGAGCCACAGCATCTGCAAAGAAAAGGTCTTGAAGGCAAGCAGGAATTTCCTTCCAGTTACTCCTCTTCCCAGATCTCTCTAAAGTCAAAATAAAGACACAATGGGGGCTCTGTGCCTACATGGGGAACATGCCTGCATTTCTTCAGGAGCATCTCCGATAACGGTGTTTTGCCTGTACGAACACTGGCAAGACAGCATAAAATAAGGACTCCCACTTAAAATTCCCCTGCATAGTTTATTCTGACAGATAACCTGGAGGTAGAAGGGCTGTTCTCATTGCTATCATTTACATTCAATTGCATTGACATCTCTGACAATGTGCTGCTTGGAGACAGCTCATAATCTGTTGAACAATTGTTCCTAACATAAGAAAATATTAAATAACATCCACTGAGGCAAATACTGCTTCTCTGTTTGCAGGGACACAGGGTCCCAGAGGCCAGGAAACAGCTGTGGCTTTGTTGCACAACAAGCATGGGCGATGCTCTAGTGAACTCTTTGAGCATCACAGGGCAAAGCCTCTTGGGGGTCAACAAGGCCAGGAAAGGAGCTGGTCAGAGGAAGACCATGAAGAAATCCATTGCTAAATTCTCTTCAAAGACAGGGGGTAAAATGTACATGTGATAGCTGCAGTACTCAAACTAATCAGTGACTTGAGGCACCTCTTTGAAAGGACTCAAAGGACTCTCTTACCAGAAAATTAATTTCTATCACAATGTCAACTGGGTTAGGCATTGCCTTGCCCAAGGAGAAGCTGTAAGCATCATTAGCGCTTCTTATCAGCTACAAGAAGACCTGAGCTAGGAACTGGAGAGAGTGGGCTCATGTGAAAGAAGACCTGGGGTTCTGGCTTGTGCTCCATTCGGCACAGTCTGAGCAAGATCATTGGGAGGCACAGAAATATGTAGAAGCACAGCACAGAGCATATCATGCTGCAGAAACACAAGGAAGAACTGCAGTGTCTCAAAGGCAGCACAACTACTTGCATGAGTAGGGCAGGCTTCTGTCATGAGGATCTGCAGCACTGGTTACTTCGTGAAGTGCCTCTTCATATATTTTAGCCTGCATTTTCCACAAGTCAGTTCTGTTCGCTGCAGTATATCCACATGTCAGCCTTTACACACTCAAATGTCAGACCCGTTCTGGATTATCACTTTAAAGTAGATACAGCTGCTTTAAAGCAACAAGAAAAACATTTTAACTCCTTCCAATACATAAGAATGGATCTTGCTCAGCCACTGAAACCAGTACTTTTCTCCACTCACAAAATATCACCACAGAAGAATCAGAAAATGTCTTCCCAAACAACAGCGATCCTTTAACAACAGTGATAGCAAGTCTCCAGAACACCCACCTTCACCGACATTACGCTATCTACTGAATCTTGCTGTTACATACAGTGCTTTGTTCAACCAGAACGGTCCATCAGCTCAAACCTCCAAAACACCTCAGGACAAGAAGCACCTCAGACATGTATGTATCTGGTTAGGACTAGCTGGCTGAGGAGAAGTCATCTGCTTGCAAGAGCATGGAGCAAATTGCTGAAAAGCCTCCTCCCTACCACTCCCACGCAGTGCTGCACATCCACACCCACAGCATCTCAGCCTCTCCCGCAAGCTGGACCTTGTCAAGCTGAACCTCACACCTCTTACCACAGGCCAGCACACCAGTTCTGCTGCCTCAGTCCCTTCAGTGATGCACAGGCACTCTTCTGGGACACACTGACAGAAGATCAGAGACCAACAGCCAGACAGACCCCCACAACACTGCTAGACACGGTCCCACATTGCTGCCTGCATGGAAAAAGCACACAGAGGCGACCAAGAGGTCGCCTCTGCTCAGCGAGGTGTAGCACAGACCTTGGTAACAACTGCATTTTCAGATACATATGTGGGTCTATCAAAGCCCCCCACAAGTGTTCTCAGGTTAGCGCAGTGCACAGGTGTGATTTAAATATAACAATATCTTTTCCCACAATCATCACACAGATAAAAAACACAAAAGATTTGCTCCGAATTTATTCCCATCTCGGTGAAAGGAGAATCAAGCTCACCACAGTGGGAGGACGTGCTCTTCACCAAACTCTCCCATCAGTCTCCAAAAGAACAGAAATTGCCCTCCTCATTCCAGATCACAGCCTTCCATCATGTTGAGGACATAACCCTGATTACTGAGGCCAGCATGTCTTCTTCTATAGCATCTCAAATGCCTCCCATGAATCTTCAGCAGAACAAACCTAGACCTTTAGCACTACAGATCACAAACCACTACTACTGCAGAACTAAAAGAACTGCTTAGTAAATACATTTCTTACATTACCCGTGGACTGGAGACTTACACTGGAGATAGGGGTGGGGGATATAGCCTCTTTAGCTACTGTTCGACCAGCTGGGCATAAAGCAGCATAAGTGCTATGCCACTGCCAGCCTAAGAAATGTGCATCAGGCAAAGACCATGTGCACCTGTCATTTGACCAAAGACTACCATAGAGCTTAACTACAAGGGACAGATGAGTTTCTAAAAAATTCTGGTTTTTATAAACTTGTGGCTTTGCATCACAAGTAGTATCATTGGGTGGGTGGGTGGGGGAAGAGATGGTTTCATGATTTGGGAAGGAACAAACTGCATGGAAACTGAAGGTTGTTTATAGCTGGCCTGTCAAAATGGCTACAGTCACACAGCTCATCTCATGCTTTTGCTTTAACAACCGGCAAAGGGTACCTATCTATGAAGTCGTTCATGTTTAGTCTTAGCTTTGGAAAAAAAGTAAAACAGAAGCCTGTAGTCACACTGATTAGTTACATGTTCAAATGTAACTTCTGAGATCAAAAGATGGCCCTAAATCAGTGCAAATCAGCCGAACAATTTCAAGCACCACCTAGTCAATCCTTTCTTTGCATACAGAGGATTCAAGTCTCATGCTTCAGGCCGGAAAGACACAGGAAACAACGAAATTTTCACCTTCTCAGAAGTGCTGTAACTGTATTCAAAACAAGTACACAGATGTTCAAAGGACCAAAAGACTATTCATGTCAGAACAAAATAAGACAAAATTCTGCCCTTCCACCCACATTCTCCTGCAGAAGTCAGTGGTGTTAATATGGATACACACATCCACTCAGTTTCTTCTTGTATTCATTCCTAGAGCTGAGGTGTGTCAATGCTTAAACATATCACTGAACAACTTGATCTCTGTACAGAATAATGATATAGTGGCCTCAAAACAGTACATCCTTAATATCAAGACCTAATTATTTTAAGCTGTAGCCTCACCCTAGTAAAAAGCAACATATTATAAAACCCTATAGATAGGTTTATTTGGGCTGACATGTTTTATAAAGGTTTTATATAACTATTTATTTTACAGAAACAAAAATGGATTTAAAAGCTCCTTGGCTTCTAGAGCATGAATACAAACCACTAAACACATGGATTTCATCCTTTAATCAACCATGACTTACACTGTCCTGAGCATAGTGCAAGTACAGGCTGAAAAGAATTATTAAAAAATGTATTTCATCATACTCACCACAAATAATAAAGACACTAACTCAACAACTTCAAATGACTCAGTTTGAATCATTTCAGAAAATGAATGCTAATTTCAGACAGCAGTACACTTACAAAAGCTACTGGTTGCATCTCAACATTTGTTAATTTGTATTGTTATAGCAAATATTTTACAGTAGGCCTCTATCATGAGAAAAGCTTAAACTGAAATACATCCTTCCAACACTGGTAGCCATAAAATCTTTATAATTATCTGTACATTTTTAAAAAAGAAAACGACTTAGTAGAGAATAATGCAACAAGAACAGCTGAAATTCAAAGTACATAGAAGTTGTCATATGTACTCTATGCATAGCATCATTCTTGGTTTATCCCTGAAGTACTGTTCATACCAAGAAATTGTTTAATGTTTTTTAAATATTTTTAAGACATTCAGACAAATGAGATAACTTTCTAAAATTAGGAAGTTCATCACTTGTAAGAGTCATACCTCACCATTTAATTGGTATGGGGTTTTATGCCCCCACCCACCCCATCTGCTATTAAAAGAAATCCAGGAAAAAGCATGTTTTACTTGCATTGATTATACGGGGTTTACATCAGTTTAAAGAATCCATTTGATTTACTGATTATAGCTCCAGCCATCAAAAGTCTTAAAAGCATTTGACAAGACCTAACTCCCTGTACCCTTTTAGCTATATGAGTTACGAAAATGCATTAACAAATTCTCCAATGAATGGGTTTCACTAAGATTTGTTTTATGATCTTGTTCTAGGATTTAATGCAGAAATGGATTGATATGTTGAATTATCACAGTAGAACTTCTTGAGCTTTCAGAACATTAATTTTAAAACACATTATCATCTCTGTGTTGTACTTTTTTTTTCTTACTATCTATAGAAGTCATTTTAACAAAATTAGGTTGTACATTTCTAGATGCATAAAGAGGCACACACAAAACTAAGCTTCTGGCCTATCAAAAGCCAGCAAAAAACCATTTTATATTCACTTCAAGTCATACTGAGAAAAAAATAAATTGTTAATAGTGAATAGATATTTTGATGTACTAACCAGTTCTACAAAAAATACAAATGAAAATAAAAGCATCTCCACAGTCGTTAACTTATAAGAGAAGGAAGATCAGGAAGAAACAAAACCCTTTCCTTTGTTTCACTCTCAGTTTGGGAAAACGTCCTTAACACAGAACCTGTAAATTGTCTCCTTGCAGTTTTTGAAGGTCTGCTGCTTTCATGGCTCAAGGTATTGTTTTAATCAGTACCAGAAGACACATCTACTACACTCATGGACTTTACTCAGCCAGAAGTGATTTTACAGGAAATCTTGAATAAAATGGGTCTTGGAGGATTAGATACAAAAGAGTACAGAGTCAGGTTCAATCACTGGATGCCAGATTTGCAGAGGACAATATTCACTTTGCCTCACACAGGGTAAGCCATAGTAATGGCAAGAGAAGCAAAATCTTCATCTGAAGGCATTCTATACATATAGCACCATCTTATTACCGGTCCAGCAATTTTCCACGCACTTCTTGCAAGGTGGGACTCTGACAAAAATCCTTCCATACAAGTGAAGAAATTCTCCAGACAGGCCCCTCTGTTCCATTATGTTATGGTTTTTATGCTGAAATTAACCTGCCAAAGTCCAGAAGGTGGATGAGACTTTAAACTGGCAGCATGGAGCAGAAAACCTCCTGTATATGTGCCTTCCAAGTCAGCTCATTTGGGAGTTTTAAGAACTAGGATAGTTCTTAACCCAGACATTGCACCTCATAAGGAATGCCTCAATATTTGCTCTTCTTCATGCACAGTTATCTTTGTTCTTTTCAATGTTTTCATATCTAAAACAGTCACTAAAATGCATTTCCCCATTCAACAGAACCTCACTAGATCACACTAGGATGTAAATTACCTGCAGCGCAAGGATTCTGAGCCAGTCCTCTGCAAACAATGAATTCCAGCCAGCGTTTCTTGAAGATTCATTGAAAATTATGGAAATTTACAAACTGTCAGGAAATTGAACATATTCTATCAAAAGGAAACAGAAAAGTATACTCCGCTCCAAAAATGTGCTTGCTCATTTCAACGAAAGCGGTCCTGTTCTCAAAAAGGAAACGCTTTCTTGAGGACTGATGCTATTTACCAAAAGCATTCCAGTAGTGTGGAGGTACCCCACTGATGCCCAGGACCTGGTTGCCCTTGGCACATCACATATGGAAGAGCGATACAGAGCTTGTCATGTTCATAAGCCTGTTCCCTACCAATGCAACAGCTCAGTTGTCTGAAAACTATTAAGATCCACACCATCCAAGCTGTGTAAACCCCTCCTCTGGGGAAGCATGCCTGCACTGCGTCTGGACCCAAACGGCTTTAGTTGCAGCCAGGTCTGCATCTCCATAGCATGTTGCTCACTCTTTTAGGTTTTGAAGGGCAAGGAGGCAGGGCCAGGTTGCAGCAGACACAGTGCTGTCAGGTTAAGAATCCTTTGCAAACACTTCATTTAAGTGGACATTTTATTCAAGTGCAGAAGTTGAAAACAATACTCAGTTTGGTTCTTCATTCTCTGTTAGTTTCCTTCGCGCTTCTCTCCAGTTGAACACAAAACCAGGTTTTTCAGTTTCAGAGCTCTTTATAATAAAGTTAGTTTCTCTCCTAGGTCCCAGGCAACTGTACAATGTTAGCATGGCCAGGTTGCAGAATGTTTATTGTACTGGGACTTCATAGTCTCCAGTGGAAGTAATGCCATAAATCATGGAAATGTCTATTGTTCTCTGAGTTTGTGTCTGAAAGTGCTTCTCTCTCTTTATAGGGAACTTGCTGCACTCTCCATCACCGAGTGCAGGTTTGCTCCCATACCTAACACCTCCTTCAGGTGTTCCCAGGTGATTTAGTGAAAGCAAGAGTTAATTCACACAAGCCTTATGCCCCCTAAACCCCTTTCTTTCAACCTCCTCATTTTGTCAATAAATCTGTGACCTCCACTGAAATTCCAAAGCCATGTAAACACAGGGCTTGCTTTTGCCATCCTTACACATGCATAATTATCACACACCTCAGAGAGAATTTTGACCAAGGAAGGGCTGCAGAATCTATCTGGCATTTATGTAAGCTGAAAAGTATTTTTGCCTAAAGTTACTGATAAAGCAGTGGAATATCACAAAGCATCAGTATGCTCTGTAACATCCTGCACCATTTGAATTGGGTGCCCTGGCCATGAACCAAAATTACCATTGTTATTGTTATAGTGCACATATACTGTGGCTGTATTACAGTACCTGAGAAAAACATTAATATCACATTAGCAGTAACCATCAGGGACTAGTGATTCTTAACATACTGCACCATTTTACAGCATGGGCTCATTTTCTGTCCCATTGGGTGTTCTGGTCTTTAAATATTTTAATGTTTCAAATACATTTTTTTTTCAACCAAGCACTACATGCAACTTTTTTTTTTTTTTGACCTAGCTCTACATGGCTAGGATAGAAACACAGTTTTTAAACAGTGAACACAAGAGAAGCAGGATTATGGTGTCTCTCATTTCAAAGAGGAAAGAACATTAAGTACACACTTCATCCAAAGGTCTTCTTGTGAGAAGAAATCACATAGGGCCAGATGAGGTCCACAAGTCTAGGGAGGTGATACTTCATATAGTCTTTCCTGTGTGTTCTATTATAAAGCCATCCCATCCCAGGATGGGCTGAGAAATTCTCAGTTCCTTTTTCACTCCAAAGCATGGAGAGGAAATACCGTGAATCTTCTAACCCTAGCATAGCTCTTTTGGCTGGCATTTAGCGCACGAGAACCAGACTCATTTAATTTACAAGCTAAGAAGCAGCTCTCATTCCTAATAACTCTAAAGGAGACAATTCAGACCAACAGAGTTTGAGGTGAGTCTTGCTGCAGATGGTGCGATATAAACATGAGCAAAATATTAACCCTAATGGAAAAACTCTGAACTTCCATGCCTATGTACACTGCTATTACCTTTAGCCATCGAACATGCATCAGCTTACCAGTCCCACATCTAACATGAAAGCCTGTACAAAGAGGTCCTTGCTAAACTACTGGTAGAAAATGGTACAATTAGCACTGTCCTTAAGAACAACACTTCCAGAAGAGGCTGCATGCCAATTACTTTGTTATTACCATACGGCCGCTTTCACTGTGTTAACACCCCCTGTCACAATATACAACACGTAGCAAGAATGTGTTTACCTCAGCTCACCTGTCACTGTGGATACACATCATCGACACCTGCCTTTAAGTGAAGCACCTACCCACAGAATCACAGAATCATTTAGGTTGGAGAAGACCTTTAAGATCAAGTCCAACCATACTTCTGCCATCTATTTCTGTTCAGTGAGCAAATTCCTTTCAAAGGGAATCTTCCTCAAATTAGGAACATTCCTATATGTGTATTAAATTAGTATCTGTTGGCCCTACTTAACTTGCTTGCACGTGCCAGCAAATACAGTTTGACAACAAGCCCAAGGTTTATTTGGCAAATCCCAAATGGCCTAGATAGTATAATTGTGGGTCACATTACTACCCAATCGAATGAAAGCAAGAAGGGGGAGCCAAACCTCAAACTTTATGGGCCCATTTAAGCACTCATCCTGTGGGCATCCCAAATCATCTCAATGGCCAAGTAGGCAGGCCAAGACAAGACCAGCAGCAAGGAATGGGCATGTTTCCATACTGCCCTTACGCAGGCCAGCACAGCCTTGCCAGACAAGAAGGGAAAGGGGACGATCCTTGTCTCCTGAATGAGACAGAGGTGAGAAAAGGTTGATGGTTCCACATTAGAACTGATTCATACAGCATTCGTATGTGACGGCATCACATTCACAGCAAAGCTGGACTTGGTCCAGCAAAAAACAGAAGGCACATTACAGAAGAAATTGGGCTTCTAAACCTGAGTCACTTACCTAAGCTTCTCCTAATATGTCTGAACTGTGCATCACTTCCTACTAAGCTTAATCTAAACACTTGTACTGACTACAGCCCTCAGGACTTGCTGAGCATTTGGAAATTGAGTGTTGTCATTCTACCTGTGCTGTCTAGCACCACACTCTGTTATGACACCTTCTTAATAATAAGGGAAGAGAGGAAGAAACAGAGCATAGCCTCTCCTGCATGATTCCCCCAATCTCCAAACCTCAACTGATGTATGGAATCAAGGTTTTGGCACTGAAAGTCAAAAGAGAGAATTGTTTTTTAGTGAAGGAAATAATCCACAAACTGAAGACAGTTTTGAGAAAAGCCTGGTGTTGAAAGATTAGAGAAGCAGCCTGAATGTGACAAAATGTAACATTTCATTTTAAAAAAAAAAATTAGGGCAAGATTCACCATAAGAACAGAGATTTTTTTTTTTTTCAGGAATACAGCTTCCAACGCCCTCCCTTTTAAAAGAAAGTTGCACAGAGAAACAACCTATAAAAAGAGCCTCACAATTTTATGTGAAAATATGGTCTTATCAAGGGATATTTCTCCAATTACAGCACCTAACTGGAGAGAAAGAAAGTAAAAACATTCTTCGCATAATTTCAGTTTCTAGCTGCTCATCAAGAGTGTTAATTGCCTTTGCCTTATCAAAAGAAACTGACTATATTTTTAATTAATTAACTCGTCTTCAAAAGGAGCTTGATTCTGCTCGTTCTCAGTCATACAAGTTCTTAATCCCTTAAGCAACCCCACTGAAGTCAACAGAAGCATTAAAAATGGCAGAACTTAGGGTGAAAGCTTTAAAAAAAATGTACATGCCTAGGTTTCAAAAAAATACATAGACGCTTGCATGTCACTGAGGGAGCAGCTATTGGTAAGTCCCCAAGTGAAAGAATCTGGACAACATTAATGCATATTTGCACGCAATTGTGAAATTCGAGGCATTTTCCACTCCACAGTTTTCCAACGGAAAGACCTGGTTAGAGCGGACTAGGGAAAAAAAAAAGGGATTATCAACCCTCGGCCCTTCAAAATGGGAAACTCTCTCCTCACTTATGACAAATCTTCCCCTCCAACTCAAGACAGGCAGCCCTCACCGATCTCCCCAGCCCCCGGGCTTTGCCTTCCCAGAGACCATCTTGAATGCCCGCACCGCCTCCCCGCCCGGAGCCGCCTTGTCCCCGCAGCCGCAGCCCCCGCCGAGCTCCGGACCGCACCTCCAGTGGTTCGACACCCCTCGCCCCCTCCCCGTTTGCCGGGTCAGGCCCCGGCGCTGCCCCCGGCTCGTCCCTGGGGCGCGGATCAAGCCCCGCACCGGGCTCAGCCCGGGCGCCCGGGTCTACCCGGGCGCCCCGCCGTGCCGCCGCACCTGCAGCCGGGAGCCCCGCCGGGAAGCGGCCGCCAACGCCGCCCGGGCCGGGGGCTCCCCGCAAGACTTGCGCGATGCGGGCGGCCGGTGGCACCGGCGGCTTCGGCCCCGGCACCTGGACGCCGCCGCTTCGGCGGAACCGCCCGCGGCTGGCTCCTCCGAGGAAGCGGCAGGCTGTCTTCTTCCCGGTGAGAGCTCGACCCGCCGCCCCGGTTCCCCCCTTACCGTTAGACCTTCTCACGATGTTCTCCAGAAACGTGTTCTGAGGCGCCACCAGCCCTCGCCTTCCCCCGGCCATAGTCGCTCTGGAGGAGGAGCGCGGCGCGGTGGCTTCTTCGCTCAGGGCCGCGCCGACCCGCGCTCTGCCGCGCCGCTATCCCCCCGCAGACCCACGCTCCTCATCCCTCCGCCGGGACCGGCACGGCTGTGCGGCATCAGCCCTCCCGCCGCCTCCCGCGCACCGCACACCCGCGCCTACCGCCGCCGCCGGACCTCCCCGCAGCTCCCCCTGCCGGGCGCCGCCGTCCCGCGTCGCCGCGCCGCAAGGCCGGTGCTGCAGCGCCATCGTCCGGAGGCGGCGGAGGCGCGACGCGCCCGTCGAGGCGAGGGTCCACATGCGGAGACCGGCTCGGGAGACTCGGAGACGCGAACGGCCAGCGGCAGCCACCTCACGGCTCTGCCCCTCGGGGGCTGAGAAGTCGGGAGGGCTTTCAAACCGCTCGCCCAAGTCATGGAGGCAGCCCTGCGGGGCGGCGGGAGGCATCTCCGGCTCCCGCCCCGGGTGGGACGCAGCCGCCACCGCGAAGCACCGGGGTCTCCGCTCTCACTCCCCAGTTGGCTGCTGCCGCTCGCTGCCATCACCCCTCCGCAGCTTTCAGGCCTTCCCGTGATGATTTCTTTGAGAAGGCTACTTGGTGCTGCGTGGTCAAACCAATTAACCGCTCAGGAGAAGCCGTGAGATAAACTTATTTAAATATAACTTTTGACAGGCATTAAGCTCTTCGAAATATTTAATTTACAATGTTTTTTTTCACCTGGGGATTAAACGACTTTGTTCTTTCCCCTTAACCAATCTATCAGTAAACAGAAAATACTCAGATCTTTCCAATTTAAGAGGCAGATTTTCTTGCTGGCATTGGCATTTACTCGCTGTAACACCTCATTAAGCACAGCACCTTCAGGCTCCGCATCTGGGGACACATCCAAGACATGAGTGTGTTTCTGCATGATCACGTGCCCAGGGAAAAGCTCTTTCTCACAGTACAAGCAAATAAAGTGTGGCAAAGACAACGGTCCCTGTCACTCGGGCTTTTTAAACGTTAGCAGTGCTCCCACAGCGTTTCAGCACTGCCCGGCTAACCCTTTCCCCCACACTGCTTGGGCCAGGGTCACAGCTACGTAGTGCAGCCCACGACTTGCATTTGCTGCCAAAGAGAGACAGGTTAGGAGAGAAAAATCAAGCGCCTGAAGCTGCAAAATCCCTTGGAAGCATTTATTTGCATCTTTACAGATCTAAATCTGTCCTCAACAACTGCACATACGAAGACCTTGGGTTATTTAGTTCCTGCTAGCTTCAGCAGCACAGGCAAAACCTGAAGAGATATTAAACTCTCTGGTAATTTCCCCAGAAAAATTGTAACTGTAACCTTTGACACTGAATTTACTCAACTGCTAACAATGAAGAGCAAGGTTTTTAAAAACTAGTATCTGGAAAACCATTTCATTATTCCTCTAAGCCGCTGTGCCAGAGGGCTAGGGCAACACATGCCATCTTAGCTTCTGCCAGGCTCTGCAGGAGTATCTGTGACTTGGAGACATCTGGCAGCTGGCATACATTACAGAAACTTCGAGGCCTTCAAAGAAAAAAAAAAAAAAGATTTTAAACTGAATCAGCAAGTACACAGAAGTGGGAGCAAAGGGACAACAGATAAAGAAAAGGCAGATTTTTTTCTGGAACTCTGTGAAGTGTGAGCTGGCTGCACTTTGTGTTGCATTGCATGGTCTAGTCTGTGATTATCTAATTTTTCAGAGCATCATGCTTAACCCTACAAGTTCTTTGCCAAAGGTACTCTTTTAGCTAGGCTGGGCTTTACATCTACCCTGTAACACCACAAATGAATAAAATGTTATACAGCAAATGGGAGATTTCCCCTTTACCTTCTACCTCCTCTAGATTTTTTCCCCACTGCAAAACACGATTTCTGCTGGTGATAGTTTTCCACCACTAGTGTAGAGGGACACTTTGTTAATGTTTCACCGTGATTATTTTGAATTATATACTCATGTTCTTGACATTACTGGTAAATTTTCCAAATGACACAAAGCTGGAAGCAAAGCCCTGCTTGAAGCAGTGCTAGTACACTGTCTGGCTTCACTATTAGATGATTGCCTCTCTCCTGCTACCTTTTTTTTTTTTTGGAAAGTTAAAAAATGGAATTGCTTAATTTGCTTGTTTGCTAAAGCCTACTGGACAGAACACAATACCTAACACTTCCATCTAAGGCCGATATAAAAGGTCATAGTTTGCCATAGAGGACATTCAGCTGTACTGTATTATGCTGTTCTTCTCAGCCTGTTGTTTTTTCCTGAAAAAGTCCCAGGGTCAGGACTTGCAGTAGTACCCCAGTAAGTGACCGTCCCTTGGCTGCAGAGCTTTGAGCTACTGTTCCACAGCCACTTCAAGCAGCTGCTGCTGCAAAACAAGGACAGATGTGCCTTCATTTAAGCTGTGCATCTTCATTACCCCACTTGAATTGAAAACCAGCCTGAAAAGGAACCCAGTCCTGATGGTGAACGAGGAAAGGCAGCTGAAACACCTCCCTCTTTGGTAGCAGCCTGTATTTACACCAACCCATTCACTAACCTGAGGGCAAATTCCAGTGTTGATACAAACAAATGTGTTGAAAACTATCAGTAAAAACATTAGTTCCAGGAACCGATTTGTGGGACTGTCACTAAACCTCATGGCAACTACGATATAAAAATGCTGGAACAGGACAGAGCTCGTGTCTTTCATCTCGTCACAAGGTTCACTCCTGAGAGATACTACTCCAACTTCCTTTAAAAACCTCCCCTTAGTCAGCCATACAGTGTCTCTAGGTAATCTATTCCAACATCTAAAAAAATCTCACAAGAAAACTTTTCGTAAAATATGGCTAAGTTATCTGGTTTTAAAGCTACTAAAAACTCTTTCTTCTGCGGACACAGAAATCACCAACCTTTTTGCAAGTTCTCAAATGACAAGCTGCTGTAATGCTCCTCTGTCTGCTCTTGCTGCCTTTCAGTCTGAACAAACCCAGTTCTTCCAAAGTTGCACAAGACTTTTCCAGTTAGACTCTGTCAGTTCTTTGGGACTCGTCATTTCACTTTCGCAGCATCAAATCAGTAAGGAAACACAGTGGTTAGGGAAGTCTCATGTGCTCAAAATTCAGTTAATTTATAGTGAAAAGCACCATTTTTATTCAAGAACTTTTCAATTTCTACCCTATTATGCACACCACAGTTTACTCCATTTAAAATACGTTCTTTGTACAAAATAAACTGTCAAACTGTCAAAAAAAGTTGTGACACAAAGCTATACCAAACTACCACTGACCCTGAAAATAAACGAACAGTCTTTGAGTTTCATTTGTATACTGCCACACAGCTCTTGCTAAACTTTTTCATTAATTGATAGCATAACAAATTACAGAAGGTAATGGACAAAATATTCTGCCATACAGACACTAAACAGAAAAAGGATATCCTGAATTCAGACCAAGATGGAAAAACAAGGATAGCTGGGTTGCTGGTTTGGGTTTATTTATTTATTTATTTTTACATTAAAATCAGTAAAGCAGTCATTATTCTACAAAATCTTACTCCAAAAAGTTTGCGGGCTAAGAGCTTCCTCCAAGGACACACATACATGAATACTTAGTTGCTTGTGATTAACATTATTTGTTATCTTATGGATAAAACAATGAGAAACAAGTATCAGTGCTTAAAACTAAGGTGAGTTAATAGATTAATAATACATGTTACTGTCCTTGAACAGGCAGGGGTCAGCAGTATTGAGGCCGTGCTGCTGAGGACGCAGCTGTGCTGGGCAGGGCACGTCTCCAGGATGGAGGATCACCGTCTCCCTAAGGTTGTGCTCTGTGGTGAACTCGCCACCGGCTGCCGCAACAGAGGAGCCCCAAAGAGGAGATACAAGGACTCTCTGACACAATACCTCAGTCTTGGCCATATTGACTACCATCTGGTCCACTCTGGCCTCTGATCAGGAGACATAGAGACACACGATCCATAACACTGCTGCCTCCTTTGAGATCACACATAGAATTAGTCTCAAGGAGAACAGACAATGCAGAAAGAACCGTGCCTCGCCAATATCGCCTCAGGAGACTTTCCACCGTGCCTTTCGCAACCGGACTTGCTTATCCTGCATCGGCCTTTTTAGCCATCATCGCGCTTGTAGCAAGTGTGGGTAGAGCCCTTCCCATATCTTCAATCGCGAAGCACTAGCCATGATGATGATGATGAATACATGCATGTCTATCAAAAGGAAGAGAATTGGGGAAAACATATGAGCATCTTACCAAAACTGTTCCAATTTATTTCTGCAATTAATTTTAACAAAAATGCTCCAGGCAATGGCAAAGTTCAGCCTCAGGTTCCTAAACGTTCAATTATCTCTGCAGTCCAAAATTAAATGAAACTTTTAAAGAAATACGCAGTTGCACAGCAGACCATAGACCTAAGAATTGAGGAATGTTAGTATTCTCAAATAGCCATAACAAATTTGTCAGAAAATAAATATGGACACTTTTCCAGCTTTTTAATTACTGAATTTCTTCCAGACTTACGGGTAACAAATATGGAAAAATAACTAAAAATTCCTAGGTTCTGAATGGAAGAAAAAAAAAAATCTCAAAATAAAACTGATGAGAGAGTACACAGGCAGTCTTTTATTTATACATCTAACATAACATTTGGAGTGTGGGCTAACAGGGAAGAACTGTTCCTTCTTAGAACAGCTCAAAAGGGCACAGAAAAATTTTCTCCATTTTGACAGCACGTCCATCTCCATTTATTTCAACAGGAGGTGGCATGTTGTCCTTCCAGATTTAGAGGGAAAAAAACGACAAAAAAAACCCAAAACACAACTCAACACAAAAAAAAAACAAGTCCTCACACATCCTGATTAGGACATCAGCTACTATCACCATTTTCCTTATTGCATGTGTCTCTACCCATCCCTCTGGGCTCAACACCCTCCTGCCCTGTTCATGGTCTCTCAGTCTCAGAGCAGAGACAGTGACCCACTGAAGTGTTGCTACTCAGAGGAGGGAAAGAAATTAATCACAGGTTTTTTTGTTTCCAGGTCTGGTAGGGTTTTTGTTAACATTTTTATTGTGCAGGCTTCATTTTTGCTGTGTCCAGGTCAATATACACGGCAAAAGAAAGCAACGTGGGTGCAGATTGCTTGAATCCTAGCAAAATGCAGGGGGGCCCACTAAGTAATTTTAGTAAATATTTTTATTTGCATGTCTTGTTCTGGTTGAGAGTTTTTCATTAAGTAGCAAGGAGCATTGCAGGCTCTACTACTGTGTTGTTACTACTGACTGGGTGTTTATCAGCTGTGGTCGCTGATTTAACAATATAAAGAAGTCACTTCTAAACCTACATTTTCATAATATAATGTACAAAGAATATAATCAAACCCTAGCCATTTTAGGCCAGATTCAAAGAAATAATTCCTAGGTAGGAATTAGCTTTCTGAACAAATCTTGTATTCTACCACACAGCCATTTCAAACAATATAATAATATGAAGCAGAATTCCTAAATAATATGGAGTGAGACTTCCCAGATTATAATATATGGCCCAAATTCTGTAGTTAAATTGAAAAAGTGGAACAATCTTAAAAATCTCATTGTTTGTTCGCTGGACAGAAGCACTCTACCTGTGATGCTGACAGTGGTAAAGACACTGCTAACACTAGTTTTACAGTAACCTCTCCAAGAATCACACCTCGAGAAATAGCCAGCACAAAACTATACTCAACACAGTGCATATGTTTCTTGCACAGGGCTTGTGTATCATAGATTTTGTCTTATATCTGCTCAGAATTCCAGTTTTGGACTTACGTATTTTATAAAGTTGATCTCTTACCGTACAACTCTACCGACCATATCTGCTCCTTGTGCTATTTCAGTTTTAGAAGGTTTGTCAACAGAAAGAGGCCAACCCAGCCTCCATTAAGAAAAACTACAACAGGGAAGGAAAACAAGCAAAACAAACTCTTCTCACTTCATTTCAAAGGCCGACATCTCATCACATATTTCTCACTTGCTGATCTTCCTGTCAACTCGCGGGATTACTCCCAGTATTTTTTTCCTACGAAGACAGAACTTGTTGCATTCTTTGACAGTGGGAAGGCTATGCAGAAATAGCCAAACAACTCAGGAGCACAAATCCAGAAAAGAGGAAATGAGGAAGCAAAAAACTCGCTTTGCAACTAGTTTAGTACCACCAGTGATTACCAATTTTCTCATTCTAACTAATCTCTTCCTGTTTTCTCCTGCAGTTGCACTGAAAAAATACTTAATTATCTAAGTTGGATCACATCTTAATAGCATTTTCTCAGGGCCTTTATTGGCACTAGACTCATATCTAGTTCAAGTAACTAATACCACATGACCCTCGAGTCTGGTGGGCTATTGATTTTTGTAAACCCTTGGTACCTGCTGTGCAGTTACTATGCCTCTTCTAATGTTGGTTAATTTTTTTACAATACACTCAGCTCAGGCACTGCTAGGTACAGTGTTCTTAAAAAGCTCATATTTTACAGATGTTCAGTCATGAATATAGATGCTCTATGAAATTCAAAATGTTTAAACAAATAGAACAGGATTCCTTTCTGTGCTTCCACTGATTACTGGGAAGCAAAGACTGCTACCAGTTGATTTGTACTAAAGCTTCTGTGTAAATTCACACAATACAGTGAAATATCAGGTCATTCTTTAAAAAAAGATACCCCGTAATATTCAAACCTATCTCCAGCTACCTAATGAAAATACTGTTTATGGCAAAAAGGAAAGTTAAGTTAAGGAACAAGCTGATGGGCTCAGCCACATGTTTGTTAGAAGCGAATTTTTATACACGAAACAGTAGCAGAAGCAAAATCCATCAAAGATGTCTTTGGCAGGTCTGCAGTGTCTGTAAGGAGTGGGTCTCTAGCAGTGGGCAACTCCAAAACTTGGGTCATTTCTTTGGTTTTTCAGAGAACAAGGTAACTAACACAAACAGACCTTACAACAGGCTCATAGGCTGTAACACATTTCAAGTTTTAATTAGCTAGACCCTTAAACTGAGGGTAAAGGCCACCTTCATTAAAATAGATGTAATTCAGATGATAGTGAACCACATATGAGCAAGTAAAAAACCTCACCTCCAGCATAAGAGTATTTAATACCTAGGCTGAGAGTGGATTTGAAGTGGGTATTTTTCTAAAAACTATTGTGGAAACCAATGACAGCAAGGTCCTAGCGGTATCCAGTGTTTCCACCCTAAAGTTATATAAGCATGAGTTTTTGTTTTTCCTCTTGGTTTAACAAACACTCTGGCAGAAATGCTGTGAACTGCTGAATGTCCCCAAGGAGAATTTTCTAGTGTAGACTGACCTTTTATGTATTCATCCATATCCTCAAATGCAAGATTGTGGATTTCAGTTTTATCTGCCTCAGACAGAAGAGCAGAGAATCATCACCACTCCTGGAAGCATTATGTAATACAATCTGAAGAGCCAGACACAGACATATTGATTTGGTTGTTGCTGAGTTGTTTTTTTAACAGAACACACTTAAGAGAACCATTCGTACTCCTAGAAAAATCCATTGAAATGGTACTACAATAGCAATTTCCACGTGAGCAAATAAATCTTAAGCATTTCAGAAAAAATAATTAACAATTACGTTTTTATTGCTTGCAACTCCATCTTACAGAAACTCTCAAAATGTGAAGTCTTGCTGATCCTTCCTAACTGCATACCTGAACTGTGGATCGTCATATCAGCTAAACAACAGTTACAGTACGAAAAGATACAATACTTGAATAGCAATAATGTTCTGATATCTACATGGTCCACCCGTGCTGACCTCCAAAATCCAGTATGGCTCCATAGCACAGGGATTTCCGAGAAGCAGTATATACTTTTTTACAGGAGAACTCATGAGATGGAAAAATAAAATACATTCTTATAATACCTTAGGAATGAACAGCCAGTGTTATTTTCCACTTTATATCCTTGCTGCACCCTTAAACCACAAGAAACTGTGTAGGATAAACTATGGAGAAGAAAATTTAGCAGGAGATGTGAGTATGCTGTGGCATAAAATGTTCTTGCAATCCAAGACCCAAGACGTACAGCAAAACAAGCTGCCACTACACGTTTCTACTCCATTCTTTATACTGTTTTCTCCCACAGGCAAAGACACATCATCTTCCTCAAATGAAGTTCTCAACATTACTACCTTTGTTTTTTTTAAATCCCTCAAGATTACTCCTATAAGGATGTTGTGTCTCAAATGGATGGGCAGTACAGCGTTACAGTAGTTTTACCTGTTTTGTTCACATTAATATATTAATGATGTTTCCCTTATTCTCCCTTGGTTTTCCTCTTGGCAGTTGCATACACTGACTGGATCCTCATCAAACAGTGAGCTGTTTAGGGCAAGGCTATCTCTTTTTCAGAATTAGGCACACAATATAGTAACATATCGCAGTATATTTTTTTTTATTCTCCTATGTGTTAAAGGACATTTTTCTCAAGGAAGTGTTTGGTATTATTAGCTGCAAGGAGAAAAATTTTGCACAGAATATTGCTCTTGTAATGTTACTTCACAGAAGGAAAAGGAGGAGAAAAAAAAACAGGAGGGAGGGTAAACATCATTAACTCACTAGCAAATAGTCACCTCTTCTGGTACAACAGCAATGGACAACCTCATAAGAAAGAATACAGCGTACGTTTAGCACACATTTCACTAAGTGCACAAAATCAAAGCATTTGCTTGCCTTTGCATTTAAAAAAAAATAATCAACAAACAAACCCATAAAAAATCCAGATGCCATGGAAGAAAAGCAAAATTACATTTCTCATTCAAGTCCAACAAGTATCAGTTAGGTGAGGTCTGCTTTCCACTGGACAGTCCTATGAAAAATAGTTCACATAACTGTAGGCAAGACAGGACAAAGTAAGTGCCCACTAGCCGATCAAAACCGTGGACTCACTTGAGTGAAGAGATGCCATCCAGAGGGACCTTGATAGGCTTCAGAAATGGGCCAGTGCAAACTGCATGAGCTTCAACAAGTCAAAATGCAAGGTCCTGCACCTGGGTCGGGCCAATCCTAGGCACAAATATAAACTGCATTCAGAGTGGGTTGAGAGTAGCCCTGAAGAGAAAGACTTGGGGGTGTTGATAGACGAGAAGCTCAACATGAGCCAGCAGTGTGCTCACGCAGCCCAGGAGGCCAACCGCATCCTGGGATGTATCAGTAGAAGCGTAGCCAGCAGGTCAAGAGAGGTGATTCTCCCCCTTTACTCCGCTCTTGTGAGACCCCACCTCAAATACTGCATCCAGTTCTGGTGTCCCCACCATAAGAGGGATATAGATCTGTTGGAGTGTGGTCAGAGGGCCACAAAGATGGTCCAGGGGCTGGAGCACCTCTGCTAGAAGGACAGGCTGCAGGAGCTGGGATTGTTCAGTCTTGAAAAGAGAAGACTTCAGGGGGACCTAATAGCTGCCTTCCAATACCCGAAGGGATCCTACAGGAAGGCTGGGGAGGAACTTTTTACGAGAGTGTCCACTGATAGGACAAGGGGAAATGGGTTTAAGTTGAAGGAGAATAGAATTAGACTGGATCTTAGAAAGAAATTCTCCAGTACGAGGGTGGCAAGACTTTGGACTAAATTGTCCAGAGTTGTGGCTGCCCCCTCCCTGGAGGTGTTCAAGGCCAAGTTGAACAGAGCCTTGAGTAGCCTGAACTAGTTGAGGCGTCCCTGCCTGTGACAGGGAGGTTGGATTAGATGATCTCTAAGGACCCTTCCAACTTAAGACATTCTATGATTCTATGATTCTACGATTCTATGATGCCTTTTATTTTTTTTCCTGTGGGAAGTTTTCTTTTGGCCCTTAAACCAAATTATCTGTAAAGTGCTGCTGCCATTTCAGCCTTGTACACAAGCTATTCACACACAGATGGAGAATCTTCACTAATAAAACTGAACACCAGTGTTCTGATTCAATGACATGCTGCCAGCTGTTACCAAAATTTACTCTGAAGAAGGTATGGAAGAATTAAATGATGCCCATAAACTGAATTTCTGAAATGACCTGTAGTCCCAATCTGCCTACGTAACATAAGGTTAAGTCAGCTAAAGTCAGGCTTTTACCAGAGCATATTGAGAAAATGAACTGGACACAGAACACTATTTTCTGTAAATGGTACAGTTTACCAGATACTTAGGTTAACTGTAGAGAAATTAAATAATGAGACTGAAAGGACAGATCAGGAACACGTGTCCCACCTGTCAAGAAAAAAGAAGTCGCTCAGAAAATAAATTCAGCATAGAGTGTCAGCGGAACTCACTGCTATAATAAGTCGCTGAAACAAGAATCTACAAATATGTAAATGCGTAACAAGTATTTTCAAAACACATCTAGAGGAATCAAAATCTTTTTTTTTTTTTTCAAAAGATACCAAGCTTTACACTTCAGATCTTCAACAAATCTTTAGAAGACCAGAAACAGGCTTTTTGCCAAGAGAGAATGGAGATTATGGCATCTGCCCCAAAACGAGTTCCTCTGTAGCCTTTGCTGTTCATAACTGTCAGGACTGAACAAGCTGGATGTTAGTATGATTATGCTGGTTCTTAGAGAAGCCTTCCTACAGTGCAAGAAATCATTTCAAAATACTATTTTTAACAGAGCATCAAGTCCTAAGGTATCCAGCTTCATTCAACATATCAATCACCAACACAGTACAACACTGCCTAAGGGTCAAATTTTGGCAAAGGTTTCAGAAGAGTATGATTTGATTAGCTGGTGGCAGGTATTTAAATACAGAGATACGTTTACAATTGCTGAAGTCTTCAGACTTCTCAAACAGCAATATGATTTTCTCTGTTTCCAAAGAATAAGTTACTGTCCTTAGACAGACAGTATATAGTCTATGATGCTAACTAAATCACAAAAGGATTCCATCCAGATTTGAAGAGCAGATGGCTCTTGAAGCCTATAACTGGAAGGCAGTACTACCAAGATAAAGCAAACCAAGAAAAAAATCTCAAATCTCCGTTGGTGGATAGTTAACAGCAGCAAGTCAGTTAGTGAATGTTCTATTGTTGTATTTCACTGACTAGTTATAGAGCTGTTTTGGTTTGGCCTCGCCGGATTTTGGCAGAGGGGGGTGGAGCTGCAGGGTGGCTTCTACAAGAAGCTGCTAGAAGCTCCCCGAGTTTGATAGAGCCAATGCCAGCCGGCTCCAAAAAGGGACCTGCCGCTGGACAAGGCTGCGCCTATCAGTAAGGTGATAGCAGAGGAACGCCTCTGTGAAAAACATATTTAAGAACGGGGAAAAGAACTGCACCATAAAAGCTGGCACAGAGATGGAGGAGTGAGAACCTGTGCAGACACCAAGGTCAGTGAAGAAGGAGGAGGGGGGGAGGATGAGCTCCAGGCACTGGAGCAGAGAGAGTCCCCCGGGTCTGTGGTGAAGACCATGGTGAAGTGGGTTGTCCCCCTGCAGCCCATGGGCGAGGTGCAGATGTCCACCATGAGGATCACCGCGTAGATGTCCACCGTGCAGAGGACTCCACGCCGTGTGGGTGGATGCCTGAAGGGGGCTGTAGCCCGTGGGAAGCCCGCATCAGAGCAAGTCGCTGCCGGAACCTGTAGCCCGTGGAAGAGAGGAATGCCCACGATGGAGCAGGTTGGCTGGTGGCACTTTTGCGACGTTGCAGGGGACTCACACTGGAGCAGTTTCCCCTGAAGGACTGCGCCTCAGACTCACTAGGGGTGGGCTGCCCCTCGTGAGGTCTCACGTTGGGCAGTTTGTGATGAATTGCCCTTCGTGGGATGACTCACACCAGAGAAGGGAGCGTGAAGCTTGTCTCCTGTGAGAGGGACCCCACAATGGCCCTGGGGAAGAGTGAAGAGTCCTCCCCCGGAGTGAAGAAGCGGTGAAACCGACCGCAGCCCCCATTCCCTGTCCCCCTGTGCCGCTCGGGGGGAGGAGGTGGAGAAACCGGGATTGATGATAAACCCGGGAAGAAGGGAGGGATGGGGGAAGGTGTTCTGTTTGTTAAGATTTGTTTGCTCTTTCTCACTTCTCACTACTCCTCTCTGATTAGTTCTTTTAATAAATGTAATTAATTTCCCCAAAATTGAGTCTGTTTTGCCTGGGACGGTAAATGAGAGTGATGTCCCTGTCCTTATCTCGAACCCTGAGCCCTTGGAAATATTTTCTCCCCCTGTCTAGCAGAGAAGGGGGAGTGAGAGAGCAGCTGTGTGGGTACCTGGCGGCTGGCCAGGGTCAAACCACGACAAGAACAAATTTTTACTGATTTCTGCCTTAATAAAATATTTAGACTAGAATTCAGAAATACTAGTAAGTGCCCAGCTTGAGATCGATGTCCCAATTTTCCAGAGCTGTAGAAAACTCATGGCTTCCACCATCTTCCACTGCTGCCACAAAATATGGAGTCCTTGGGAAATTCAAGAATCTTGCATGGAACAGAGTCTGAAAGAACTAATAAATCTCAGCCTGTCCACTCTAAGCCTCCCACTTACCACCCAGCAGGCAGAGTTGTGTTTAATATTAAAGAAATGCAGTACTTGACAGAAGACACCTATATATTTTCCAGCAGAGGAGTGAACAGACTTCAAACAGCATAATTTATCTGAAATTACCTTGATTCCACGCATGCTTTTCTTTCTGTGTTTATGAAGACAAAGAACGTACTTTTCTTTATGAAACTTTCATACCAAAGGAAATCACAGATCTTCATTTTAAAGCACAAGTTTCCAGGCTGCATGCTGCCAAAAGGGTTCATAGTCATTCTGTTTTCTTGGTGTTTCACACAACACACTTTATACATTCATAATTTTTCTAAAGAAGCATCACAAATTAATCTGAGCTGTTTCTAAAAAGATCTAAAAAGACATAGAATTTAAATGGTATAAACGGACATTCACTAGCTGGAGAACTGTCAAAGTGTTCTGTCAAACAAAACTGAAAATATAAAACCATCACCATAAGATAGAAAGGCCAGGCATATGGTCTGTGGGACTTTTCATGAGCTATAAACTTCATAGGTGAGACGCACGTAACACACAAGAAAGATATTGAGATGCTGGAGTTTGTCCAAAGGAGGGCAACAAAAAGCTGGTGAAGCGTCTTGTGAACAAGTCTTCTGAGGAGGGTTTAGGTTAGTTCAGTCTGAAGAAAATGAGGCTGAGGGGACACCCTATCGCTTTCTACAACTACTTGAAAGGAGGTTGCAGTGAGGTGAGGGTCAGTCTCTTCTTGCAAGTAACAAAATATAGGACAAGAAGAAATGGCCTCAAGTTGTGTCAGAGGAGATTTAGATTGAATATTTCGAAAACTTTCTTCGCTGAGAAGAGTTGTCAAGCATTGGAACAGGCTGCCCAGGGAAATGGTGGAGTCACCATCCCTGGAGGCATATAAAAGACACATAAATGTGGTGTTTAGGGACATGGTTTAGTGGCGGGCCTGATGATATTACAGGTCTTTTCCACTCATGGAATCATAGAATCATAAAACGGCCTAGGCTGGAAGGGTCCTTAGAGATCATCTAATCCAACCTCCCTGTCATGAGCAGGGACGCCTCTCAACTAGATCAGGCTACTCAAGGCTCTGTCCAACTTGGCCTTGAACACCTCCAGGGAGGGGGCAGCCACAACTTCTCTGGACAATTCAGTCCGAAGTCTTCCCACCCTCGTACTGAAGAATTTCTTCCTCAGATCTAATCTAAATCTATTCTCCTTCAACTTAAACCCATTTCCCCTTGTCCTATCAGTGGATGCTCTTGTCAAAAGTCCCTCCCCAGCCTTCCTGTAGGATCCCTTCGGGTATTGGAAGGCAGCTATTAGGTCTCCCCGCAGTCTTTTCAAAACTGAACAGTCCCAGCTCCTGCAGCCTGTCCTCGTAGCAGAGGCGCTCCAGTCCCTGGATCATCTTTGTGGCCCTCCTCTGAATGCGCTCCAACAGATCTATATCCCTCTTATGGTGGGGACACCAGAACTGGATGCAGTATTTGAGGTGGGATCTCACAAGAGCAGAGTAAAGGGGGAGAATCACCTCTCTTGACCTGCTGGCTACACTTCTCCTGAGAGGATACGGTTGGCCTTCTGGGCTGCATAAACACACTGCTGGCTCATGTTGAGCTTCTCATCTATCAACACCCCCAAATCCTTCTCTTCAGGACTACTCTGAACCCACTCAGAATGCAGTTTATATTTGTGCCTAGGATTGGCCCGACCCAGGTGCAGGACCTTGCATTTTGACTTTTTGAAGCTCATGCAGTTTGCACTGGCCCATTTCTCAAGCCTGTCAAGGTCCCTCTGGATGGCATCTTTTCACTCAAGTGAGTCCACGGCACCACACAGTTTGGTGCCATCCAATGTAAATGATTCTACTGTAATATAGGCATGTGAAACCATACAGTGTTGTCCTGGGTTTAGCTAAAAACCCAGTTCCGTTTAGTGATTTTTACTTTCCAGCTCAGTCTCTCCTAAAAGGCTGCACCTTCTGAAGTCAGCAGCATGTTTTGCAGACAGTGTGTGCTACTGGCAGTGATAACACCTGATGTTTACAGTTACTGCCTGGGACTGGGATGCAGAAAGGCTCTTGCTTATACTTATTCCTATAGTGACCAAGGCCACTGCTGGCTCTTGTGTGCCACGCTGGGGGTGCAGAAGAGTAAGAGGGGGGCACAAGGAAGTAAAACATTGTACCTCCGGCGGGGTAACAGACAGGACAGGTGACCAACAAGAGTATTCCCTTCCATATACGTCATATTTAGTGTAAACTGAGTGATCACGAGAGTTTCGTCCCTTTTTTTGCAATGGCAGGTGTCCAGAGAGGACTCCATCTGATCTCCTGATTTTGATCCGGATCATGAGTTCCCGAATCCAGCTCCCTGTATCCAGCTCCTGCCACCGCTGAGCCTGGGGCTTCCCCAGTGCCTCCTGCTCTGCGGCACCAGTGGGGATTGCTATCGGGGGAGGGAGCTGGGTTTGATATCGGGCTACTATCTATAGTTGTATATAGTTCTTTACTTTTATCTTTTCACCATTATTTCCATTATTTTCATTAAAGCTGTTCTAGTTTTTCTTCTCTATCCTGTAAGTCTCTCTGCCTCATCCCCTTTTCTCTTCCCATTTTGGGGGGGAAGAGGGCGTTAGAGAGTGTCTGTCTGAGTTAGTGGTCGGCCCAGCCCTGACCTGCAACAAGTGTTTTAAGAAATTATTTTGGTTTGAATAAAAAGCCTTTGCTTTCCCATAGCTCACCACTCAAAAGTTAATACTATCATTATCCCTCACTGTAAGGTAATAATAATAATAATGAATTGCAGGAATCCACAGTTAAGAGCCTGATTTTAGGCAATGAATTCCAAGACCCTCCTCTAACAAAGATGATTGCAAGAGGCCTCAAACCTGCACAGACCAACCTTAGAAGCCATGTGGGTTTGAAGTTTAGTTAATTCATGGATTGCAAATGCTGTATCCGTTTGAGCTTTTATTTCTACTAAAGCCTTTTGGCAACTCCGTTAAAGAAGCAACCGCTTCACCTTTCTTGTTTGCCTCCTCTCCATTCCCCTTCTCTCTGTTGCAATTCACTTTGCACTCCAGCAATCCCTCTCCTCCCACGCAAACACAATCCTTCCCCCAGAAACTATGATATTAGGAAATATGTTTTAAGAAGAAATGCATAACCTTCAAGAAATAAAAACTGTCAGGCTTATAAGAAGAATCTTAGACTGGCTCAAGTTATACCTTCTGAATGCACTGGTTACATTGCTATCCTCTAAGGCTTATGTTCAGCAAGAAAAATTAAGAATAAAGGTATACATGGTAATACTAGCCTAAACTAATTCTCTATATGTAGTTTCTACAACAAATGCAGGACCAATATTACAAACAGCAGTTTGCTTTAGCATACTACATCTAATCCAGAGGCACACGGATACTGAATGTGACAGAACTATGGGGGCAGGGGGTGGGGAAAGAAGAAAAAAGATTTTAAAAAGGAAGATTTTTATACAAGAGAAGGGATATTCCAAGGCAAGTCAAATTTAAGATTGCATGGGGAAAAAAAACCTCACCACATGCATTTGCTTATATTTATAAGTGCTTGACTTTGTGAACCTATGCTCTTTTAATATCTCTGAAATCCAGTTGTAACAGTAGTCATGAAAATAACAGAAATAATAACAAAAAACAGAAACTCCCAACCATACTGACAAGGTATGTATCTTCCTTTGCAACACTTGTAAAAACTTGGCATGCCTGAAAGCTGTATTAGTTTATTAAAACTTTCAGTAGCTTCATCAGTTAAGAAAACTGACAGACATACACATAGTGCTGCACATATGCCCAAATCTCATATCCTTAGGAAGAAAAGCTAAAACGCCCCAAATACTCAGTTGTAGGAGAATTAAAATAACGAAGCCTAATTTCCTGCAAGTTTTCTTACTGACTTTGCATGTAAAATGTGCAAATGTTAGTTGAAGGTTTTCCTGTGATTCTGGTATTTGTGAGTGCTTTCCCTTATGTGAATTCTTCTGTGTACATTAAAACACGAGATCACATTGCAGCCTTTTTTTTTTTTTTTCCTCAATTTTTGAGGCACTTGCAGGTAGTTAACCATCTTTGCTTCTACCTTCTTACTAGTCCTTCTTTCAACTTTTGGAGAGAGAGAGAACGGCAGGCGTATAGGAGTCAGAGCTTTTCTTCCTCCCACTTTTGATGTCAGCTGCCAAAAGCTGTAACAAGACCAGTTCTTCAAAGACCGCAATATTCCCAGCACAGGAAGAATCCTGACAATATTTTTCCACCATATTCTAGGAAGCACATGTAAATCAGAGTTTTTTTCAAAAGTACAGAATTTGACCATGTCGCGTTGATTTCAAGACAAGTATCGAGTAACAGCACCCTGCAAACATGGCAAACTATATCACATTACAATCCTACTGTAAAGCACTAGGGACACTTGGCAGTCACTAGTAGTGATACAAGGAGTCATCTTTCCTTAATCTCACTGTAAAAACACAGCTACACCATTCTAGCTATCCCTATTCAATCAAACAACCAACTTGGGGCAGACAGCTGCCAGAGCAAAGTTTGGGAAGAACGGCTGAGGTTTGACAAAGCGTAATGTATTGTGTCTGATAGTCTTAGGTAGAATGTGAGACTTGACTACAACATATAGCAACGGTTAATTTTTTTAACAGTTTATGCTTTTGTTCCTACATCAGGAAATCAGATTGCCAAGTTACCACTGCATCATTAGAAAGACCTTTAACACTTATTTAAAGCATAGCCACAACAACATCAAATATATTGGCATAAAATCAAACCAGCCTAAGGCATCTCCAGACTTTAGTAACGAGACTGCTACCATATTGTCTAACTCAGCCTCTATGTGGAGGCAGTCTCTGCTTTTTTTTTAAAAAAAAAAAAAAGGTTATTTTGATACGAAGCAGCTGGTGACACCTGAGCACTCGGTAAGACACTGGAATTGGGTTAAACAAATAAAGAAATAAAAATATTCTACGCATTTAGATAAATTCAGCACCATTTCACACTCTCTTCACCGCACCAGGAACTACCAGCAGTGCTGCCTGTTTGTGGCACCGCCTTCCCCGTGCCCTTAATTCCCTCAACCTGACTTGACCCCTCGCTTCGAAACGTTCCCCAAAAGCCGAGCCCAGGACGGCGGCCCCGCCGGCAGCTCTGGCCACCGCGGCGGCCCTCAGCCGGCGGCCGGCATCGGCTTTCACCGCCTGGGCCCCGCCTCGCACCCCAAGGTGACCGGCCCTCCAGCTCCCGCACTGGCAGCCGCTCCCCCACTCTCCCCAGCCTCATTCCGCCGCCCCAGCCGCGGTCAGACGCTGCCCCACAGCCGGGCCCCCGCGTTCCCGCACCCCTTCCCCTCCGCGCTGCCCCTTCGCGGCGGGCCGGCACCTCGAGCCGCAGCACCGCCAAAGGTCACACCACCCCAGAACCCCTGCACCACGAGGGGAAATAGTCCCCCTCTCCCCTCCTCCTCCGCCACCACCCGACGGGGGAACCCCACGAGGCGGCGGCGCATCGCCGATATTGGTGCGCATAGAATCCTTCCGCCGCGCCTCCAGGGCTCTGCCGGCATCCCCCGCCCCTTCGGTTAGATCCGGCCGGGCCGGCGCGGAGGGATTTCCGGGGTTGCGCGGCCCGCCGAGGGAAGGGGGAGCGCGAGAAGGCGGGGGGCGGTGTGAGGGGGGGAGGAGGTGCCGGCGCCGCGGCGGCCCCAGGGGGGGGGCGGGGAGGGGGCAACATGGCGGCTCCGTATTAACTTCCCCCCCTCGGTAGCCCGCGCTGCCGCCGCTCTCCCCCGCTCCACCTTCCCCCCCCCCCCAAGCCCTGACATGCCGGGCATGATGGAGAAGGGAGCGGAGCTCTTGGGGGGCAAGAGCCGGGCAGCCCCCAACGGCACCAAGAGCAGCAGCCCCTCCAACGGGCACTACTCGGAGCCGGAGAGCGGCGGCGGTGACAGTGGCGATGAGCACGGTGCGAGCCTGGGGCCGGCCCCGGGCCGCCCCGCCAGCGGGGAGGGAGGGAGAGAGAGAGGCGGAGGTGGGGGGGTGGCGGCAGCGGAGGAGGCGGCGGGAGGGGCGCCGAGCCGAGCCGCCTCCCCTTTCCGCGCGCCGGTGCCGGGGCGGCGGGGGCGCTGCTGCCGCCGCCGTTACGCCGCCGCCGCGCGCCTGTACTGCGGCGGGCAGGGCCGCGGCCGCGTGTGAGGGGAGGGAGGGGAGGAGGGGGATGGAGTGTGCGCGGGTACGCGCGGCGCGGCCCCGCGGCTGCCGGGCGGCCCCGCGGTGCTTAACGATGGGGAGTGTCTCCCGGGAGCCGCCGCCGCCGCTGCCGCCGTCCCCATTGTTCCGCTGAAATAAACTCCCCCCCCCCCCTCCGGCCCCCTCCTCCGGCGGTCGTCGGGGCTTAATCCGCGGCGGCGGGCGGGGTGGCAAGGCGGCGAAGGGAGGGGGGGGGTGAGTGTGGAGGGGAGGGGGGGGGAGGTGGCTTATTCCGCACGGCCGCGGCGAGACGGCGGGGGCTCCCGGGCGGCGCGTCCGCCAGCCCGCCCGCCCGCCACACGGCGGTAGCCTGGGACGGCACCGGGGGACACCCAAGCCGTTAATTTCTCTTCTTCCCCTCCCCGCCCCCCCCCCCCCCGCCCTCCTTTGCGTTGCAGATGTAGGAATGAGGGTCGGAGCAGAATACCAGGCGCGCATTCCTGACTTCGAGCCCGGTAAAATCGCTTTTCGGCTGTAACCTGACATCTTGCCGCCGCCGTTCCCGAGGCGGGAGGGGGTTGATGGGTTTGGTACCGGGGTGGGCTCGGCTCGGCTCTCTCCCGGCGGCGGCCGCGGGGCTAGGTTTATTTTGCTTTAGAGCCTTTTGTGTTGGCGATCCGGTGTCGGCGGCGGGAGGCTGGCGGGGGCAGCGTCTGCTCTCTGCGCACCCCGGGGGCGGGGATGGGGGGGCATCGCGGTGGGGAATTTTCACTTCATTATCAACCTTATTATCGCTCTCCAACGGGAGGCGGTGAAGCAGAGAAAGGTTGGATGCTTTTTCTCTTCCTCCCCCCCTTCTCTTTAAACCATAATGCATATAATATATTTAAAAGGTGATTAAAAAAAATATTTGGCGAGCGGTGATGGATGCTCTCGGATGCGCCCGGCCGGCAGCGGAGCGGAGCTGGCTGCTGCGCGCTGGAGGCGCTGGGTAGAAGATGCGCTTGGTGGGAAACTCCTTCCCCCGGTTTTGTGTGCTGTAGTAGCCTCGCTAGCCCCGCTGTTGCAGGCTGAGCTGCTCTCCTCCGCCTTCCTCACCCCCCCTGCCCCCACCAACCCCGCCCCGAGGAATACTGGGTACGCTTGCATTGCCTGGTACTCGGTTTTAGCAAGTTAATTGCTAGAATGCTGTCTTGCCGTTACTACGCTGAGCAGAGAGGCCGCAGGAGCGGTTATCAGTTTTGCTGTAGTGGTCAGATGAAGCCTATCTACTTTCCTGTTCTCCAAACAGGCTCCATTGGTGTCAGATGATTTCCTACCGGAAGAGGATTGGGCCAGAGCTTCTCACATAGTGCCTCCCAAAGCTGGAGTGAGCCCCTCTTGGTGGGCGCAAGCCCCTCGCAGGCCAAAGAAAAGGCCGGGGGAAAGAAAGGGGGAGGGTGGGATTAAGTGGATGCATGATCTTGGCATAAGGGAATGCCTTTCCCCTAGAAAGGAGTGCGTAGTCTAGGTCTCTTTGTTAATAGACTAACCGCTTACACGCTTTATTTTTGCATTGCCTACCTAAAAATAAACATAAATAAAAATGATTGTTTCTATGCAGCCTGGGCTTGTTTTTTCTACAGGCCACTTAAATTAGAAAAACACACGGTGTTTGTTTTTCTTTTGATTAAAAGAACTCTTCACCCCTTGTAGGGCAACTGAGATTCTGTGGTTTCAATTTTGTAAACTATAGATGCAGTAGTATCATTGCATTTGTAACTTCAGAACTAATTTTATGCTCTCTTACAACCAGAGTTTTTAGAGTTCTTAAATGTTCATGGGGGTTGGAATTCAATTGATACCCTGTTCCCCAATAACTGGGATTAGTATACACTAATATATCAATTTATGTATTATAATTCCATTAATGATGCAAATCTTTCTTTAATAAGTCTTGTGTAAGAGCTATGATGTGTAGTACTGTTCTTCCTGGTGTGTGTATTTTTATTATTAGGGCAAGAAGATAGTAATTTTTTGAGGAACACCTAAGTCTTAGATTTATTTTTTTTTTTGAAGTCCGTAAAGTGTAGAAGTACAATACCTATTTACCACATTACCAGATTGGTTATCTGAGGACATCTCAGCAAGATCTCATGCTTTCCTCTGTTTGGGTGTGTTTTATTTTTGTGGGGTTTTTTTGGTGAGTCTTAAGACTTAGAGATGGAGGTAATACTGGACAAAACGCTGTGCTCTTATAGCTATGCTTAGGATTTTTTGGGTTTTTTTTTTTAGGAAATGTTGTAACAGACACTCCATTATACATATGGGATTGCATATATGGACATAGCCACTATCACTAATTAACTAACTTTAATGCTGTTTCTCTTGAAGTTTTAATGTCTTGTTGTGAGGGCTTACCAGATACATTAGTGTGTGTTTATTTACAGTACTTTACTTTGAGTGTTGATGTTTTAAATCTCTTAAAAGAAATAGACAAGAGAAATGAATCAGCGATGGATGAAACTAGATAGAAGTTTAAGATACCAAGTCAGGCTTCTGGTACACACACAGCAGAATAATAAAATATGTGGAATAAACACCAATCCTTTGGCCTTGCTTAGCTTATGCTGAAAAATATTTGTAAGCAATGCTCAACAACAATACACTGAGAAACAAAGCATTCATTATTAAAGTTGTGATGGTAGTAAACTTTTTTTTTAACCTGAGTTCATGCATGAAATAGGAATTTTTTTGAAGAAAAAGCGAATCAGCTGTTTGAATTTCCATCTCTTAGAAGAGGTGGATTGTGTTTGGAAGCAACAGTTTAAACATACTCTTTCTTACCCCTTACCCCAACATTCATTTTTTACAAGCAAGCTTTCAGGCAGAGCTATAAGGGAAATAGCATTTTTAATTGTCTCTAGATACTACTGTAAACTTTCTCACTAAAAAAACCCAATTTTAATTAAAAAAAAATCATAAACCTCCTTACCTAATTTACTGAGTTAATAAACCATCTCCTGCACTCCAGATTATTTCCTCCTTCAGGTTTTCCTATAGTATTTTGAGGTGAAGTTGTTTGTACTTTCTGACCTACCTACAGACGTAGCAGGATGTTACAAAGCTGGTACCTAATGTTGCACGGGCTCTCTGCATTCGCTTGGAAAGTGTAGTGGAGAATGCTGTCACTGGAGATGCACCATCCTGTGGTGTCATCCGTACAAGAAAGAACTGCTAGAGAAGTTTTATTCTACTCAGTTTTGGACTTTGCAAAGGCTTTAGTATGAATTTGGCTTGCTTAATGCTGAAATACTTATTTCCCATTTAGCTTCTTCTCAGGGATGGGGGTTCTGTCAAGAAGAGTGGTTTCTGTGGTTTAAGGTCACTTATGGAATCTGGTTTTGCACATGTCCTTTTAACTTTTCTCCCTCTAGTCTTCCAGTATGAAAACATTTATTCTATTTGTTCCATGCCTTCTGTCCTTGCATTCCCTGATTTTTTTTTATTATTCGTTTGCTTGTTTACTTATTTTAAGATTTCCAGTCCTTTATTTTAGAAATCTAGTCTTCTTCCTGTTAGTTTCTGGTTTTGTTTTTTGTTTATGTTTGCAGAGGAGCCCAGCTGCTGAAGTACAGAAACCTCCTCCTGAGTGGCTTGAATTCAGGGTTTGGTTAGGGAGAGGCTTGTGTTTGAGGTGTAGCTCATGGTCTTTCTCTTCCTTACTGACTCAGAACTTTGCTCTTCTAACATGCTTTGGTTAACATGTTGCCTGATATTTCCAGCCACTGTCCGTGTTAAAAATGAGTCTTCCAGATAAAGATGATGTTTCCCTTGAGATACAACACAGCCTCTTTGGATGTCAAATGCTGCTTGAGTGAATACTTAGGGCAGAGAGGACAAAATGCAGTTTTCATAAAGGTAACTCGTAGCCCTGCGTATGGAGATGGAGGGATCCCTGTGCTGTAGTTCTGGACATCTTGTGTTGAGGACAGGATCCCTTCCTCCCAGCTCGCATCCTTCCTTTGTCATCCTCACTTTCCTTTTGGCAGTATGATGATGCAATCTGGATGGGAACAGTCATCAGATTCCTGCTGGAGAAACACCACTGCATTGAAAGGGATGTCATGGGGGAACTGGTCATTAATCATGTGAGGGTGGCACCTCTGTCAGGCAGTGTCACTGTGTACATGGTCTCTGCACGTGCAAATGACAGGACTCTGAAACTAAGGTTTTTTTCACTTTAGTAGTTGAATATTTAATACCCGGTAACATCCATTATATCCACTTGTTTGCAAGTGTCTGCCTGGGGTTTTGTTTTGTTTTTTTTTTTTTAAGGAAAAAAAAACTGAGGATATACTCGTGTTAAGTTTAGATGTTTCTTGCTTACAACCTGAAATTCTGGTGCATTCTCTAGCAATCCTGTTTTTTCCTCACGTCTTAGTTAAACGAGTGGAGTACAGGGTAGTTAGTGGTCACTTACTTGTGAAAAATTCTAAATGGGCAAGGCAAATGTGCCTGTAACATGTTTGCATCGCTCTTCATGAAATAGTGCACTCCTAATGACTAAAAATGGTGTCCTTTTTTGTTCTGAGGCACAGTATTGTATCGAGCAATTTGCTCTTACATACCAAATTTTCAGAGTGTAGTACTACTTATGCCAGTGCTTTATGTATCTATGTATATTTTTAACTTGTTACAGAGTTTATGGTACATTTAGGCTATCTGTCTTACACATCTCATTTTGGAAGACACATGAGTACTTTTGTTTTTTTGAATTAACCGGCTTTCGTGTTCACAGTCGTAATGGATCTAAAGATGGCAAAGATGATAGCAAGTACAAAAACACTGCCAAACTTAAGGGAAGAGCAACAAAACGTAGTATATAATTAGAAAGCACTGAAGTTCTCTTTTCCTAAGCTTTGATTTGTTTTGTTTCTTTCAACAAGATGTAGAACCTACATATAACATGTGGAAGCTTAAAATGGAGTGAGAAGTTGTTTGTTTCACTGAATAAAGAAAATCTGTCCTGCTGCAAGAAGGATGCAAGGAACATTCCTTTGAGGGTTATTTCTCAAGGAATTCATAGTGACAGAAGCGTAAATGCTCCAATTGTTGAGCAGTGTCTTAGCAAGAGAAGTTGTTGAAAACAAATAGATTGTAAGAGGCTTTATGTAGTAGCATACATTTGTAAAATATTAATGAAAAGTAACTATTAGCGAATTCTTTTTTGGTATTTAGGAATTTCCTTTTCTTCTACAGCATGTTTTTAAAAATCAAAGACTGTGATTTAGTGCTTTGTACAAAGTTGCATCAGTATTGCAAAAATTACTCCGTCTCCGATTAAGTAAGTAACTTGATCAGGTAACCTGGACTGCTTTCCTTGATACATGAAGTGCCAACATCCCACTCTCCCCCCAAAAAAGACACTAATGCACAACCAAACCAAAAAAAAGTGACTTTTACACCTAACTGCTTTCTACAGCTACACAATTTGGCTATGAATATCAGGTATGTGGCTTTGAAAATCAAAACTAGAGAGAGATGAACAGAATTGTCTCTGGTGTAGTTGTTGGTATAGTTCCTGTTTAAAAGGATCAGGGATGGTGAGTGAATGTGTTCTACCCCCTATATATTTTTTTGCTTTTGTTTTAAGGAAGCCTAACTTAACACAGTAGATACTGATACTCCTATGATAGTGATAAATGTTAGAGTACTAATAGACAATCATAGCTTCCGGACAACTGTTCTAACACAAGTACTACTAAATTTTGCATCCATGCCAACTTCAGCAAAGCACTTTAGTGTTCCAGTTGTGGTAGACAGGATCTTGTCTAATATCCAGTTATGATCAAACCTCATAAGAGTAGTGTTCTAATTCAGCCATTCAATGCCTTAAGAAAATAATGTGAAATTAATGACTTTTCCCCCCTCTGCTTAGTAGTTTGGCTGGACTTCTTAATATGGTTGACTTTTACTTATCATACTTGTGAATTGTTGTTCTCTAGAACATATTTATAAATACTGAAACTTGCTTGTTTTCTTACAGGTGCCACAAAATATACTGATAAGGATAATGGAGGAATGCTTGTATGGTCTCCATATCATAATATTCCAGATGCCAAGTGTAAGTCCTTCTTTGCTTAGGAATTTTAATGCATAAGTCAAAGCAATTGTTTCTTGTGTGCCTGTTCACTACTTGTTTTACACACTGTGAAATTGTAAATTGGTAAATTAAACACAAAGCTTCTCTTTTTTTTTTTTATTTAGAGAAATCTGTGGAAAGGAAAGATCACCTTCCCTTTTTTTATAGTTAAGTCTTTGTTTCAAATCACACTGCCTGTATTGTATCATAATCAGTGTCTGTAAAAAAGAAAAAAAGAAGTTTAAACATGAGGAACTTGCTGCTCTAAATTTCTGGGAGAAAAAGTCATAGTGGATGCATTTGGAGAAGATGTGGTGAGGCCTAGTTCAAGGGGAAATTATTATTGCTGTGTTACCAGGAAAAACTGAGCATTTTTTCCCTTTAAAAGTGACCTGAAATACAGGAGTTCTTTGACCAAATGTGATCAATTATCTGTTTAATCTAGTTTAAACCTGCCTCCTATGCTAGAATTTCTCCTATGTAATGCAGAGGAGTGAACTTTGAGGATGCAATCACAAGAATCTGTTCCTCAGGACAGTTTCTACCCATTACCAGTAATTATGGTTTTCTGGCCCCTCTATATGTGATGGAACATACCTTCTGCTATCGCAGAACAGTTAGACATAAAATACAACTGTAATTGTTAAACGCTTTCTTCATTCCCTTAAAGTACAATTAATTCTTTGCTGCAACAGTTCATGGCAAGGACATCTCTAGTCCATTTGAATAATGAGGATATCGTTATTTCATTTTCTCAGTCATGCTTCCTTTCAGCTACATTTAGTTGCCACTTAATTGTAGACTGTAGAAAGTAAGTGGAAGGAGTTTATTTCTTTAAAAAAAAAAAAGTACTCACTGAAGATCAAAACTATCAGGACTTTATTGCAAAATGATGGAAAGTGTTCAATTCTAAAGTAACTCTAGTATGGCCAAATGTGATTTAAAAAATACGTTAGTGGCGGATTTGATGACCTAATTACTGAATTTTCATGTTCTGTATTGAAAAGTGACTTCATGCCATGCTTAAAATTAGTGTTGGTCAGTGAAAAATATTATAATATCGAGGTTATGCATAATCGTTGATCTAGAATCTCTTTACATTCGTTTTTAACATGAGCAATAGTAGTTCAATTTAAGACTAACCCAGGTGTCTGGACGCCCTTACAGTGTTCTTAGGAATGGGTTCCAAGAAGACACAGCCTTTCAATAACCATCTAGTCTCTGATTTAAATAAATGATGAGCTGCTGTGGCTTTGTTGTAATAAAAATGTGAAAGAAATCATCTCTTTTGCTGAGAATTAGCTTGTGTAAAAGTTTATAAAATTAAATGCTGTATTAAAGATAGTGGGTTTATTTATGATATATTTATGTATATATTAAACGCTTTGGGGGACCTGGGCCTGTGTAGTGTATTAAAGCATGGGAAGACTGTTTTCCTGTATTAGGTGGCTAATTCTGTGTCACCTTGTAGCCAAACTAAAAGTACTAAAGAATAATTCTGGCATTGCTTTGTTACAGTGGATGAATATATAGCAATAGCAAAGGAAAAACATGGATACAATGTGGAACAGGTAAGTGCTATGAGATGGGAGTGCTCATTTAAAGGATTTTTTTATGTATATATAAAAGTATAACACAACTCTTTGGGGGTTTTTTTCCCCCTTGGTTACCATTAATTAACGCTGTTTCTCTTCAGGCACGGCAGCAAACACTGCAGTTAAGTGGATCTGCATACAGTTGTGCTCTGGATTCTCTGCAAAAGATTGAGCTCTTTGTTTTCATGACATGCTCAGCTTGTAATGTGCACTTTTGAAAGGTTTGATACGTTTCTTGATACCCTGGGCATGTCATGCAATTGTGTGTGTATATGTAGCTAAATAATTTCTTAGGAAGCAGCTTACAAATTTAATGTTTAATATTAGAATTCAAAATGGGACAATTTTGAACCATTAATTCTTATAGGAACAGCACTAGAAACATTTGTTGCAAATTTTTTAATTTTTTTTTTTTAAAGAGGCAAAAAACTTTGGGTGTCTTTTGAGAGGCAGGAAAACAGAATTGAGTTCTAGGTTTGAGAGTAACAAACAAGATCACTTATTTTAATAACCTTTGGTCACCATCCCATAAAAAGTGCAGAGTAAAGCCTTGCTGGTCTGCACTTAGTTCTGTTGCAGTTTTCTTCATAAATTAACTAATTTCTGTAAAAGTGAAATCACCTATTTAAAAAAAAAAATAATTTGGTGTACAAGTGGAAGCAAGTTGTATGATCAAGTTTTAGTGAATGGAAGCTGATAATAGCAAAGACTTGCTAGTGAAGTGCTATCTGAAAGGGCAACTGCCAATGTCACGATGTCCAGAATACCTGCACTTTGGTGATGTTGTTTATGGTTCGCTTTTGTCGGGGAAGAGAGGGGGCTCGAGGATCTCAAAATAAGTCTGCAAGGAAGACTGATTCTCAAAGCAACTTCTGCTACAAAGTATTTACAGACTGTTCAAAGTGGAATAGAAGTTATTTCTTTCCAGGAGGTGCTTGTTGCTTGCGATTTTTACAAGAAAAGAGGTTTGCTATGTCCAGGTTATTAGAAGATGTGAAATCAGGGGTTTGGAGAGCTGATGAGCAACTGGTGATCGTGTCTGCACTGTGTGGTTGAAACTGAGTGGATTACATTTCCCAATTCCCGTGCCGGAACTGGCATCAAAGCTGTCATTGATTCTCTGGCAGAAAGTCTAATCAGCATAAAATAATTTAAGAATATCAAAAAATGAAATTATGTAAGAAAGTATATTTAAATTTCCATTCCTTATTAGGTGCACATTACATGGAAGTGGCCGTGCTGTTATTTGTGGATTGGAGAGTTGTAGAAAGACCACTCTCACTTTGAACTTTCAGACTTGCATTTTGGATGATCCTCTGGCTGCCGAAAAGTATTTTTACTTTTTTTTTGGGTGGGCTGATAATAAAGGCCTGAAGACCTATAAGGAACTGTGTAGGTGATACATGCTTGTAAAGGAAGAAAGCAGGTCAGATTTGAGGCTGTCTGAGCCTACTTCAGAATTACTGCTGCCATGCCTGCCTTAAATTGACTGGTTTTTGTACCTTTATTAAAGTACAGATGTGCCCACTCTTCATATCATCTCCAAAGAGAATTTTGTAACCTATACTACATAGCCAGTAAAATTGTAAATGTGTTTTAGAAGGAATTTTGATAGTCAAATTTTACTTTAAATAAATAAATTGCCTTTTTTATTTAACGTGTCTCGGTGTTTTAGAAAGTTGACTAAATCCAAAAAGGGACTATTTCTTTTCAAAGGCTCTCGGCATGTTGTTCTGGCATAAACACAATATTGAGAAGTCCCTTGCGGATCTCCCTAACTTCACTCCTTTCCCTGATGAATGGACAGTTGAAGATAAAGTCCTATTTGAACAAGCTTTTAGCTTCCATGGAAAGAGCTTTCACAGGATCCAGCAAATGGTAAAGTAATTTTTAATCAGAGACATAAAACAGTTCAGATGCAGGAAGGACAAAAGCTTCCATTGGGCTAAAATTTCATGTTGATGTCCATGTAAAAGCTTCAGGAGGAACCTTGAATATAAGATTTAAGTTAATTTCATCAGGTCTCTTGGACCTATACCTTTTTCACTCTAATTAAAAAAGCCTCTCCCCGCATCTCCCTTTTTAAAAAATACATGTGAAATGCACCCCTCCTTTCCTTCTCATCCGTGCATTTAAAATATTTAGGTAAAGGTGGTTGTAAGTAGATCTCAATAATAATCTTAAGTGGAATTTTAATTTTTAGAAGTATTAATATGTTAATTAATTCTTCTAGCTTCCAGACAAGACTATTGCAAGCCTTGTAAAATATTACTATTCTTGGAAAAAAACTCGCTCTAGGACAAGTTTGATGGATCGGCAGGCTCGAAAACTAGCTAATAGAAATAATCAAGGTGACAGGTAAGATTTCTGTTCTCAAGTAGCTAGCCAGAGACTGAAGTCTCTCTAGGTAGAGATGTTGGAATAATTTTCAGCCATTCTTTCAGTGTGAGCATCTGTGATGCCTCTGCTTTTAGCAAGTGGTTTGGTACCTGTGCTTTAAGAACTGTATCACTCCAGTTGGTGTCAGTTTTAATAACACACTCAACTGCTTTAATGGGTAAGTGTAAGAGCAAGGGTTCAATGAAACTTGAAGTCTGGGGATGTGGTTTAGAAATAATGCTTGAGAAGTCTAACCCTGTACTACTGTGTGGATAGGAGAGTGTTTTTGTGTGTATGGGGGTTTTCTATTTTGCTGGGGTTGTTTTCTGCCTTTTTTTTTTTTTTTAACTAGAAAGGGATTAAAACTGAAAGATCAACCACTGCAATGAGCTGTAGCAATTAGAATGCCCAAGTAGTGTTTTATAACAAAATTTTATACAAAATCTTGCTTTAGGAGCCTTGGAACTGCTATCAGTCAGAGGGAATCACAGCTCAAAATAGGTTTAAACTGCCTTGGATAGAAGGGAATTACATTTCCTCTAGTTACTATGAAATTAAAGTTACATTGCACTTTCACTCGCAGTTTTTATAAAATTATTTCGTATGTTGAATGCGTAAGTAACATAGTTGTGTTATATTGGAAAGTATGATTTTACATCTATGCAGAACTGCCTAGCTAATACAAAATAATCTATTTAATTATATGTTATTGAAAATAACTCCTGCAATCTAAAATTCGTATGCTTACTTCGTGACTCTGTAGCTGAAAAATTACAGAAGAAAATCTATTTACTTCTAATACAACATTTTTTTTAATAACTAGATATTTTGTGGGTTTACATTGATTTATTCAGAAATTATATTGTGTCAGTGAGTGGGTTGGACTTGACTAAGCTGTTATCTTTTCAGTTTTTTCTTTTATTCAGCAGTTTTCACATCTTGCTCCCCCCCTCCACAAAGTTCTAGATCTTGAGCATATTAGTGAAAAAGCAGTCCCATGTTTTCCCATCTTATATTGTCCCCTTTTGCTCCCTTCAAGCAGATTGACTTCAGCAAGGGTTAATTCATCTACTATTGGGTGTGGTGGTTTGGAAATTGATCCATTAAAACGAACATGGCAGATGAAAGAGTAGTTGTAGCCTTGGTGTAGTTGACCGTCTAGGTGTTCATGCTGGCACAGCGAGTTGAATTCAAGAAAGACGACACCAAGATTTTTGGCAGCACTACCAGCACTGCTTAAAGTCATTTTGAAACTACAGTTTAGGATTGCTTTTTTTATCATATTAATTATTAGAATTTAATGAAGGAAATACGTCTGAAACAGCTCTTTTGAAAATGGCAAATAACTTTGTGATGCCATATACTAAGAATAGGTAATTTAGAGTAGGTAATTGTGTCCTATCCTGATACATACTTATATTGGGGGTTAAAAAAATAAATAAAATGACCAGCTTCTTATAATTTGTCCTCAGTGATGATGACGTAGAAGAAGCTCATCCAATGGATGGAAATGATAGTGATTATGATCCCAAAAAAGAAGCCAAAAAGGAGGTAACAGATAGCTTAACGGTGAATGTCAGTTTGTTTTCTGTGAATGTGTTACTGTGAAAAATATGACTTGTGGTAAAGACGTTTAGCTTGCAGCCTGCTCACATCACAGAGGTGTTAGATGATCAAGATCCTTGACAACTTGTGATTGAAGCAAAATTTTACTGTATATTTTTGCCATTTTGTGGACATAAATGCATCTCTCGTTACCCTCACTACCTCCGGGGAGATGTTCAGATTTCATGAGAGATGTCTGTTATTGCTACCTGGTAAAACAACATTCACCCGGTCTTTGTCTTGCTAATATGTTTACAGTTTTACTGGTTGTGAATTATTGGAATCTAAATGTTTTCTTTGCATTTTAAAATTAAATTATGTTTTTCCAAGAATAACTTCTTTTGTTCTTTCGAAGCCACAGTGAGGTTACGCATTTCAGCTAATATGTGGCTTTATTGAGACGCTCTCTACTAATACATGCAGAGAAAAAACACTTTTCTCTCCTCTAATGAGCACTTACTGTTAGCTTTACAGATAAATGCTGTGTTTGGGATATGCTCATGTTTTGGAGTTCTGTTGGTAAACGTTAAGGTAGTTATGAACAAGACTTGGAAAACACAGTTAAGTGTACAAATGTTTATCTCCTTGATCAACTTCACACGTTTGTGATTTTCCTGAAGTGGGACAGTTCATGCTGCTTGAGAATATGAAAGGAGAGGTAGTGTAAAACCTCAGCATTCCCATGAAGTGGTATCTAGGATTATTAATAAAACTTGCAGTTCTACCAGAAATTATGTTTAGTAAGAGACTGATAGGTTTAGATTCCATCCTCAGCTTTGCAGTGACCTTCAATATGTCACTTCATAACTACCTCAGGGGGAGAAAAAAAAAAAAGGACAATTACTCCTTTGTGTAGAAGAGTTTGAGATTTATTTATTTTTAGCATGCCTAGGATATGTTTTTTAGAACTTGAAATGACACAAGATCTATTAACGAACCTTTTAGTTTTCATTCTGCTGTTGTAACAGTGTTCTTGCAATCTGTTGATTTGAGTTGTTGCCTAAGCTGCTTCTAAATAAGGCTATTTTGTTCAATTGACTTTCCTTCATTATTGTTTGGAACACTATATGCAGTCCAGAATGGAAGTGATGTGTTCATAGACTTCTAGGAACAGGACAAATAATTTTGAAGTTCCTGATGAGTTATTTAGGTCTACGCAAGATAATTTTGTGGTCTGATATTTCTGGTAGGATTTGCGGATTTTCACTTCCTAAGCAAAATATCAACTGAATAGACTACTCGGAACACGCAGAGCAATGGAAACTGTGTGTAAGCAGAGAAAACTGAAACTAGCCGAACACTAGCCTGGCAAGACAAAAGCTTGAGAGAGTATTTTCACTTTAAATCCTGATTGAACAGACAGGAACTGCAATTTTATACCAAAAAGAACAATGCAGAACAAAAAAACAATTGTATAAATGGGCCAGAATTAAACTTAACTTTGGGATTTTTAGATGTCAAAGATGTAAGGCTGTACATCAACTTTGCAAGGAAGAGCAAATACCTTACATGCTTTTTAGATGACCTCTATGAAGTCTGCGGACTGGATTAAGATGAGAAGAGAACATGGCAGAATGTCAAGCATAGTAGAGCAAAATACTGTTTGCTGATCTGTAGTGATGCTACAGAACATAATAATGGCTGCTGCAATTTGTTTACTCTTTACTGTGATGAGATGACCACCTCCTCTTAACCTGCATGGGTGCCAGCAGGGAGGAGCAGTAGGGAGCCACTTGAAGTAGGAAAAGCCTAAATCCCATCTCTGTTCTGGTACTAAGTGTTGCTTTGAATTGCAAAATCCCTGCGGGGAAAGTAATTTTGTGCTTCTTTACTCCTGGTGTGCAGGGAGCCTATGCAGTTGCTCTGTGGGAGTCATATACATGCAGACCAGCTGTTGCACAGCAATGCCTGTTGAAGACAAAAGTGAAATTATTACATGTCCAAATATGCCAAAACAGCAATTATGAAGACTTCATCTCCTCTTTGTTGCTATTCCCTTTCCACTTCAAAAAAATCAAACAACAAAGGCTTAAGTTTGCTAAATTGCACAGGTTGTTACAATGACTGCAAAACTACATCCCTCCTCTTTCTTCCAAATCTCAAATCCCCTCCCAAAGCAAACAGCACTATTGCTTTCTATAGAGTGCTTGCAGTAGGGAAGGGTGTCATCTTGCATTCTTGCTCATCTTTCTCTCTTTCCCCTGATCTTCACAGAATCACAGAATGCGTTGGGCTGGAAGGCACCTTTAAAGGTCATCCAGTGCAACCCCCCTGCAGTGAGCAGGGACAGATTTAACTAGATCAGGTTGCTCAGAGCCCCATCCAGCCCCACCTTGAATGTCTCCAGGGATGGAGCCTCCACCACCCCTCTGGGCAACCTGTGCCAGTGATTCACCACCCTCATAGTAAAGAACTTTTTCCTAAGGTCTAACCTAAATCTACCCTGCTCTAGTTTAAAACCATTGCCCCTCATGCCCTTGTAAACAGTTCCTCCCCAGCGTTCCTGTAGGTCCCCTTCAGATACTAGAAGGCCGCTCACCTGAGCTGTTCTTATCTGACCAGAAATAAATGTGCAAATTCACTGATTAATTGGTTTAAACATACGATATACATATTCTCTACCTTCTGTGTACATAAAAGGTTTTCAGTTTTTGCCACGGTATCCACACAGTGATTTCTGTACCATTTATGGTATTTTCAGCCACGTTTTAAAAAAAAAAAAAAAAGGAAAAAAGAAAAAAAAGACCGCAAAACCCAAAAAACCCTCTTTTGGAAACTGACCTTTCTAAGACTAATGCAAGGCTTATTCTGCAAATGACTTGTATGTTCCATCTGTTCATCGGCAAGACTTAGTTGGGATACTACATGTGGAGGCAGATGTTGGCTTAGGTTTTCTTTGTCGTGACTATGGCATTACAATGCTAAGTGATACTTTATTCTTTAATGAAGTTGTCTACAAGATACTGTTATTCTTTAATGATTTATTTCTTGTAAATTAAAGGGCAATAATGAGCAGCCTGTTCAGACCAGCAAAATAGGTCTGGGTAGAAGAGAGTATCAGAGCTTGCAGCATCGCCACCATTCTCAGCGTTCCAAATGCCGTCCACCAAAAGGCATGTACCTGACCCAGGAAGATGTGATAGCTGTTTCCTGTAGTCCCAATGCAGCCAACACAATTCTTAGACAGCTGGATATGGAACTAATCTCGTTAAAGCGACAGGTACCATGGGTTATTGGTCTTGTTTTGTTTTCATCTCAGATTGTTCTGATTGTAATGATTTTGAAGATTATCTGTGAAGATTCTGAAACTTCTTTAATGTGAGTCTTCCTAATTTTGTTCCACAGTTATCATCAGAGATGCTGGACACTAGCTGACCAGCTATTAATCGGTTTTGGTTTTTATGTTCATCTGCTCTTGTGGATAACATGAAACAAGATGACTTGAAAAAAAAAGAGGGAGGGGGCAGTATGGCATGAAAACAATGTTACAGATTTGGGGACAGGAGAAAACTGAAGTCACGTTTCATTTGATTTTATTTTTTTTTAGTTTGTTAAAAGTGTTTGTGTGACAAGAATAAGATTAAAGAAGCAGAGAAAGTTACATGTGTTATGCTTAAAATTGTAGCTGTTCCTCTGGATGTCCTTTCCTACATACAATGAAAGTATAGCAGGGGAAATCATGGGCATAGTTATTTCTCTGTTTGAATTGATGAGCTTTCTACTTCCCATTAAATTTGGAAAAGTTCTGTAGTCTCCACCTTTAAGAGGACAATTGCCTGCGTACTTTGCACGAAGAAGTTAACTTTTGGCACTTGAAGTTGAAATACAGAATCTATTCAGCTTCTGAGGGTACAGCAGGACGTGCATGCTTGCTTTCTAGGAGCGATGGGGCTACAAAGTCAAGGCTTATCTCCAGGAATTTCTGCCGCCTCATAAACCGCTTAGAACTGCCATGGTGCAAAGTCATGGAGCAAGTAAAGGGTTTCATGGGATTTTTGCTCCCTTGTATTCTTTTACAGGAGAAATATGCTTCTTTCTGTCACAGCAGGACTCTGGGGCTTAATAGCGTAGGTGGGTTTCACTCTTTAGCATAAGTGTTAAAGCATAAGTGTTTAGCATAGTGAGTTACAGCCTTGAGGTTGTGTTTCTCTTTTTTTCTTGCAGTGATCTCAGAGGTGCAGCCTTTGGAATCTCCCACTGAGTTGTCTGCTTTTGTGTCCATACTTAAGAACACTTGTAATACTGTCCACCGTAGTATGCAAAACTATTTTCTTACCTATGTTACCTTATAAACATTGCTGTCAGGTTTAAATGGTTAACAGATATCTCTATGTACAAATTGGAAGCTCTATTGTTTTAATAGACCAAGATGTTTTATTTAAATATTTTTAAAAATTTCAAGAATTATCCTTGAAATCATGGTGATCTAAGGTAAATAAAAAGCAGTATGTCAGAAAGAACTAACTGGAAACACCTCATAATTTTTTTTTCCAAAGTGCTTTTTGGAGGAGAAAGAAGTTAACATATGCAGTACATCTCATTTAGATTTCTAAGAACCAAGTTTTGTGTGTAGAATATTCTGCATTCTTCTTCAAGAACACATGCATCATTCTCAAAACTTGCTTGTTTTCTCCTACTTTTAATATTCCTGCAGACAAACTGTTCTTTTGAATGACTGGATTTTCTCTCTGTAGTAAACTGCTGTATTTTTTTACTTTTTTTTTTTTTTTTAAACAGTTAAAGTAGTGAAGCCTTAAACCATAATATTTCTCTTTCTAACTTAGGAGGTACACTTGTGGCAATCCTAGTGAAGATATATGTGTAAAGTGACCAACTTTCTTTGTGGAGCTGATTAACTTTGTTGTTTTTGACCAAGGTTCAAAATGCTAAGCAAGTAAACAGTGCACTTAAACAGAAAATGGAAGGCGGGATTGAAGAATTCAAACCTCCTGAGGTAAATCAGAATAAATATTAGAATTTGTGGCCTTGCACTTGCATTAGTGGGAAGCTACAGAATTGTATGTTGCAGCAGCATAGTGTTTGCATTTCAGCAGCAGCTTAAACAGGATCCGTTGAATTACATGCAGGGGTGAGTCTGGCTTCTTTACAAGAAAACAGTGGTAGGCTTTTTTTATGACAACTGGCTGAATAAAGAAGCGGAAAAATCCTGAAATGTCATGTCTATTAATGGAGGCGCTTTGAGCCCTGATATGTAGGGGTTTTTTCTGATTAAAAGTAGATAATGTAGATCTCTGGCAGTAAATTCTGTATTCTGTGTGAAAATGTGACTGTATATACATTTGAGTATTCAAAGCAAAGGATTTATTACTACTGATTTTCTCCTTTTGCTTATTTTAAAGGCTTGGATATGAAATGTAATGTGAATGCAAAACAATCCAGACACCGAGTCCTAATAGTTTAGATAAATGTAACTGTAAATTCAAATTCTGTCTGCATGAAGATCATTACTTTGTGCATAAGTTATGATATAGCTGATATTAAGAACTGCAATAAAACAGAGGAAAAAACTATTGTTGTACTTCTAAGCCCAAATCCTTAAATGCTGCTCCCTCTTCATGAAAGCAATCTTAAACTATACATTTATGGCTAATAAGCAAGAAATTTTTGTGTTACAAAATGTAGTGCAAGTAAAACACATTCTGATGCTCAGATATTTTGCAGATGTTGAAACATTTTAATGATCTTTGTGCTGTTTTTCTAATTTTAATAGTCTAATCAGAAAATCAATGCCCGTTGGACCACAGAAGAGCAGCTTCTTGCAGTACAAGGTATGTTGATAGTATTAGTGACTTGAAATCTGATGCAAAGGATTTGAAGAGGTACTCAGGCTTATGTTTATATGTCCCTCTAATGAAAAGCTAAACTTTGTGTGGTCTTACGAGAAAGTTAATCAGAAAGCAACAAAACTAGGGCAATCATTCAAGCAACATAATACCAGTCTTTAAGCTACCCAAATTGAAACTCCAGTAGAGAAGCCAAGCTGGGTTTAACAACTGTAGTAGTACCAAAACGTCTCTTCAGTCGTCTTCTGAATTACCTTACCTGAATTTCTCTGAAGTAGAAGACTGAAGTAGTAGTTGAAGTAATAAAATTTGAAGCAAATGCTCCTTAAGACATCTCTCTGTGTTCTTAAAGTAGGAAAAAAGAGTAAAACCACTTTACATTTAACTTTCTGAGCAGATAGCTACCAAGTGAAGGCCTGAAGCTGGATATGGATACTTGACTAACAGTCTTACTGATACAGCTGATTTGCAGTCATTTATATGAAGGAAAACTGATTCTTATCTTGCTTTAATATGCATTACCTAATCAAGGAAAATGCAAAGAAAATATCTGGAGAGCCTAATGCTGCCTAGAAGACGCTTCATGTTGACTCATTTCTATGGGTCTTCTTTTTAGAGATAATCAGCTCAATTATATACATCTGGTTTATCTCTCTGTATTCTTCACCTTTAAAATGAAAGACTCAATTGTATTATAAAACCTTCAGCCAGATTGGGATATGAATGTAAAGTTGTCAGGTGTGCCATACGTGATAGTTACTAACCAGACAACTGAACCTAAAGCTAGGTTTAATTTGAAGTGTGAATGTAAATGAAGAGCATGGTGTATCTAAAGTCATACCTCTCAATTTACGTGCCTCAGACTGGGATTTGCGTCTCTAAAAAAACATTTTCTGTCGTAAGTTCATCCTCTCAGTACTGCTAATAAGCTCACTTTTTTTATTTTGTTCCCAAACGCAACTGAAGGAGATGCCTGTCTTTAATACGATAGTCTAGTAAGTAGAATGCTTGCTGGAGAAGTGGGGAAAATCCAGGTTTGTTGTGCCTGCCTTGGCATGAAAATATTCAAAGTGTCTTGCATTTTCATAGTTTAGTTATTGGAGCTCATGCTAAGCATCAGTGGGAAGTGGTGAGAATGCATTTAGCCTTTGTTAAGCTACAACACTGTGTGACTGACAAGGGATATAATAGAACTGGAGCATGAGCAAAAGAGAATGAGGATTCGTGATGACTCCTTGGGGTGGAGTTCTAGGCTTCTGATCTCTTCTCTAGGGAATGTTTTGTGTTTTATAAAGGTAGTCAGCCTCAATTCTTAAAAGGGTGGCCTTCTGGAAGAAACCTGTTTTCGTTGAATTGGCATGTGCTTCTTTTTATGTATTGCTTCCTTTTTAGTTCCCTTCCTTTGCTGCTGTATAAAATGGAGATGGGAGAGAACCTAAATGCCAGGAACAAAGTATTCTTATTATCGATCCCTTACCTAGGGCCTGGTAGTAGAGTCTGTGTCCTGGAGTGAGAGTGCTGTAGGTATAAAGCTCCTGTCCCTCAATCTAAGGATCCTGATCTCTTGCTTCAAAATAATTGCTTAAGCTAGTGGATTATATATGAAGGACCCACGCTGTCTTTTGCTCTGACTCTGTGTTTAGAATAAAGTAGCCGTGGTTGCTGTGCTAAAAGCTGCCAAAACATGTGTTAGGCTTGAACTTGGAAGTTGACTTGAACATGGAGACATTTAGTTTGTACATTTAAAATAACTTTATTCCATCAAATGTACTGATACGTTTTCGCGTGTGCTTTTAATAATTTTAGAGAAATCATAAGCATTAAGCAGGTAGGTGGCACTTCTGTGACTTGTTCACTTGAATTCAGATGTTAAATCCAACCATGAAAATAATAAAAAGAATCTGCCGTTATATAATTTTGGTACTGTTTTTCCTAAACATGAAAAAACTCTTTTCATCTGTGGGCTAATCTCAAGAGATTGGCACTAACTAAAAAGGAGGTAATTAAAAAAAAAAAACCACTTTAAAATAAAACTGAGTATGTAATCTTAAAAAACAGTGTGTTTGCCTGCACTGGGCTGGTGCACTCAGATTTATGCTCTCTGAGCGAACCTCTTGCAGTGTAACTTACCAGATTACTGTTTAACTTTGTCTGAATAGTTATTGAATTTAATGGACCAGTTCATCACTTCAGGTGTTTTTAAGTTACACTGTTTTTTTAAGTTACACTGTTTTTAAGGTAAGCTTTATTTCTGTATAGAAATGTATGAGCTCGGTCATCTTTTCCAACTAGGATCTCAGCCACATGAAAACTGCATTTGCAAAAATATTTTGAGGCTTGTTCAAAGCAACAAAATTTGAATGGAAAAGCAGTACGTGACTTCCTTAACATTGCAGTGGAAAATAGTTGGGACAACTGGGATCAAACTCTGGGTAAGGTAGTTGCCAGGAGCACTGTAAACGGCAGCACTCCTAACCCAGAGGTTGCTCTTAACTCTTTCTGACTCGTGCGGTGCTGTGTTGCTTTGGACCCAGGCTGATGTTCTGTGTGCCTCCCAGCCTTTCTGTGCTGCAACCTTGAGCAGCATAGACAGATCAAACTTGAGTTTATGAGTTTCTCTGAGTTAGAGGTTCTACTTGCAACATTGTGATAGTGAGCATGTAGGTGTTCAAGTGCACCTTTGCAACTGGATGTAGTTTTAAAGAACTTGCAGGACTCCTGTGGTCAGGGCTATATTCAAACAAGCCGGGAGAAAGACGTTCCTATGTGCAAAGTGCGAAGTGAGGCTATGGGGTCATCTTTTTTTGAGCTTCACTTTCAACAACCTAATAAAATTATTCTTGTGGAGTAACAACATTCAACACTTCAGAAATAGTTTGGGTGGTGTTTAGTGCAGATTTTGTACAAGGATGCCTAAGTAATGTGCACCAAGTTGAAAAGGGTGATGGGTTGGCATCAACTCTTACAGATATGCCAGCACCTTATGCATAAAACTTTCATATATGTGTATTGAACTCACTCTGTTTCTGAGCATCTTAAAAGGATTTTACTACATGATTGTATAGGAGTCGTTGTAGTGATGCTAGAGCAGTACTAAATAACACTCTGAAAAGAATCCAGAATTAATAGTGCTGTAACTAAACTGAGGGAAATGTATTTCCTTTAGATATTTCTCATAGTTGAGCTCTCAATAAAGGCAGGATACACTGTCTTCAAACCGTTTGCTTGAATATAGGTTTTAAGACCTTATTTTTGACAATTTCAGTTGAAGTTAGCCAGCAAGCTCAGTTGTTTAGTAGATTAAGGGGAAGGAAGAAGGATAGATGGCGCAGTAACAGAAAAGACTGAAATCATTGAAAGTCTGCATTAGGTTTCAAACAAAATGTGCTTTGTTCTGCTGGGCACTTTGTTCACTTGATTAATTGTAGAGGATATTAGATATGTTGCGGTGGACATTTGGTGATCATTACGAATTAGCAAGGGTGCTAATAGCAAGGCAATCAAAGAGTCTCAGAACACTTGAGGGAGTGCTCCGTGGCCGCACACGGCTTTTAAGGAGTACAGCCAATAGCCTGTACAACTGATAAAGCACAGAGCCAAATCCCTGCCTTTGCTTTGCCCAGATACATGCCCTTCCGCGTGGCTCAGTGCTAGATCCCTTTGTTTTCTTTCCAAGGTTCTTGCAGTCAAGATGGTTGGATTCTTCTGAATGCCCCAGAAAAGATCTTAAATAATGTATCAGGGCTTTTGACAGTTGAAACATTAGCTTCAGCTACAGAAATCGTTACTATCCTGGAGCTGAACTTTTCTCTTAAATTGCAGTGAGTGCACATTACCACGTCAGAAGTGCCTATTAATGAAGAAAGTAGAAAAGAGCAGAACGAGCTGAAGGTCATACTCTTCACAAGTTGGAAAGGAACATAGCTTTCAGGTTTGAAACAACTCTCTGAATCCTTGGCTTCACTTTCTGAAGTGAGGCATGAAATCAGGCATAAATTTCTTCTCCTGTAATGAGACAAGAGTGCCTGTCCTCTAAGCACTGTAATGTGTTCTGAATGAGCTTACTTATAAGGAGCTTCACAGAAGAAGTCAAATTGTAATTCAGTCATGCATAGCTGGGAGCAAAAAATGAGTCTTCTGTTTACTCAGTCTGGACTAAAACTCTGTTTTATTTGGTTTAGTCTCCAAACTTTTGTACACTTGTGATAAAAAAATGCATTGTGCAGCTAAAAGCCGTGTTCTAGGGTGCTGGAGAGTTTGAGGATTTTTTTTCTTAAGGAGGAGAGAGAAGAAACTAGACACATACTGTAAATATAACTGAGAGTAAATCAATAAACTTTAGGGTTTAATTCCAATTTTGGGTTAAAAACTATAGAATGTTTTACTCAAGGGGGTTCTTTTTGGTGTTATATGCAAATGTAGTTTAGTTTAAGAAATTTAAAAAGTACGTGTTGGGATTTTCTGGCGAAATACTTGTAAGCAAAAGTTACCTACTGATGTTTATATGAAAATGAATGAAAAGAACAATGCAGAGGTCTGCTGTCATGTTGTTCCTTGCCGGAGAATTTGATCCTGGAAGTGTGTGCTGGGCTGTCTTACAAACAGACACCAGTAGCTTATATTTACTTACGTTACGCAAGGTCGTTGTCCCAAAACCCCAGATTCTGCTGCCCAGCTCAAATGGTGAGTGAAAGCTTTAAAAAGACTGTGTCAGGTGAACACTTGGCAGTTGCTCTTCACAGCCTCAGGAGACCTTGTCACAAGTGCTGGAATGAGCAGTGTTGTCGTGATTTACGGCGCTGCGCCCTGCTGTTCTGCCCTGTGCTTGATCCAGTAGCTACTGCCCTCCACCACTCCTGATCTGCAGGTTGTGGACGAAGAAGAAACATCTGTGTGCAGCTGGCACAGAGGGAGCCTCTAGAAGCTGCCAGTGTTTGTTACTTGACATTTCTAGCGTTATACCCTGTTTACAGCTCTATACACATGCTCGGTCACCCTCCCTCTCCCATCTTGAGCTTGTCTTGGGCTTCTGCCCTTACTGCACACACACTGGAGGATTTACTTTATCTGTCAGAGGCCAGATCTCTGTGGTTTTAGGTTGGGAGGTTTGGTGAGTAAGCCAGGATCTTTAAGAAGAGTGGGTAATGACCTTTTATTAAAGTTCTTGATTTGTATGTTGATAGCTGTGCAATTAAAAATTACTTTGTTTTACTGGAAATGAAGGACTTCTCTTAATTGAGAAGTCTTCTAATTAGCAAGTCCTTGGTTTGCAGGTCCCATAGGTTCTCTCTATAAATACATCACACGTAGCTGTGTCTGACTGATTCTTCACAGCTATGTTATTTACTTTGCCTTCCAGGTGTCCGAAAATATGGTAAAGATTTTCAAGCTATTGCAGATGTAATTGGCAACAAGACTGTTGGCCAAGTGAAGAACTTCTTTGTAAACTACAGGCGTCGGTTTAACTTAGAGGAGGTATTGCAGGAATGGGAAGCGGAACAAGGAACCCTGGCTTCTAATGGTGATGCTTCTGCTTTAGGGGAGGACACAAAAAATACTTCTAATGTGCCATCAGGAAAGAGCACTGATGAAGAAGATGAGGTGTGTTTTGTGTACCAGAAATAAGTAAGCATGGGTTGAGGAACAGCATTTTATTTAGTGATATAATGTAAGGTTAACTGGTGTGGAGTGGCAAACCGCATTCTAAAGAATGATGACGAGCTTGCATAGAACTTCAGCCAATGTCGTTAACCAGCTGGGAGCAGGACTGCACCTTTCATAGTGACGATCACGTTACTGTTTTTTTGTTAAAATACAGTTCTTGTCCTAGAAGAAGACTCTTGCTTCATAAATATTTGTAGTTCTGCTGTCCATAATGTTTTGGTTGGTCATTTCTTTTCGGTAACTTCTCAATTTTTTTGATTTTGGTTTGGTTTTTTTTTTTGGTTTGTTGGTTTGGTTTTTTTTAAATGCTGTTTCCTGTGTAGTGGACAGTGGCAGCCCAAGTGCATGGCATCCTGGTTGGGGTGGCTGTTCATGCGGTCTTGTCTTTGTCCTTTGTGCAGGCACAAAGCACTCCGGCCACTCAGTGTTTAGGCCCTTCACCTCCAGCACAGGCATCTGCTCCAGCACCTACCGCTCCCATGGCAACTTTAAACCAGCCGCCCCCGCTACTTCGTCCAGCGCTTCCTGCTGCTCCTGCTCTCCACCGGCAGCCTCCGCCACTTCAACAGCAGGCGCGATTTATCCAGCCACGGCCGACTCTCAACCAGCCTCCCCCACCGCTCATCCGCCCAGCTAATTCCATGCCTCCTCGTCTAAACCCAAGGCCGGTGTTAACCACGGTTAGCGGCCAGCAGCCACCCTCGCTTATTGGAATTCAGACAGAATCTCAGTCCACTCTGCACTGAAGAAATAAAGCTGAATTATGCTAACTCCTACGTTTGGAAAATTGTATCAATGTACTTTTTCTTTTCTTTTTTTTTTCTTTTTCCCGAATAACAAAGGGGAGAAAAGAGCAAGCCTTCACAGGTATCAGACCAGTTTTACAGAGGAGCAAGCTAATAACTAGAAACGGAACCACATGAATGACCACCTGTATAAAAATATTTTTATGTCGAAGACTTGTACAGCAGAACAATACCTACAATACAGCCCTCCTCTATATGAATAACTGTTGAAGGAAGCTAATTTCTTAAATGAATAAATGTTCAACACACCAAGATTTTGTTTAACTGATTTTTACTCTATTTATTTTATTACAATTCTTTGTAGTCAAGCATCTAACTACAAGAAAGTAGTCTGACAAAGTAGATAATATTGTAGGAGACTTAAATGTAGCGTTGGGTTTTTTTGTGTGTGTGAATTATTTTATTTTTTTTTACCTTTTAGTACAAAAAAATAATGGCCTTAGGTTCAGAGTTTTTTGGCCCCCTTTAGATAACGGTGGAAGCATTTCATGCACTTGTAAAATGTAGGTGTTTCTTCTCTTCATGTTTTCCCAGAACACTTTCTTGTTTAAAAAGGTACTGTCTTATTAAATATTCCTCTGCCAGAGTATTCTGAAGACTCAGTGAGCTATTGTACCAAACTTACCAAATCTCTGCGTGTTCTTCTCATAGAAGGTAACTGAAATCAGGAGTCCAGTTTCCTGCTGCAATATCTCTTGTGAGCTGGGATTGAGAGAGAGGCAGCAACTTCTACCACCCAGGGGGATGATGGGAGAGGAACCATATAGCAAGAACCATTAATTTAATTTGTTATTCCACTAATTTTAATTTAAGTACAGTAGAATTTAATTCGTCTGAGAAAAGCTGCCCGCAGTTTGTGTATGTTAGATCATCGATACCTTGCCTAAGAATTCATGAGGGAAGTATAGAGGCTGATGGTGGTAGTAGAATATTGTGGCCTGGCAGCACGTAACTCTACTGCCAGTTTTACTGTTAGATGATTGTGTCTGATTTCTGCTGTTTCAGGCAGAGTTGATTAGTTTGGTTGGGAGGGTTTGTTTCATTTTATTGACAAAAAAAAAATAAATCTCCATTTGTGTATTAATTACTGCTTCCAAATTTTAGGAGATTGAAAGGTTTTCTTTCAGCTGCATTCTTGTCTGAAACCTTGACTTATGCCCAGCACTGTTTCAGGGGTGGTGGTTTGTTTTGTTGTTGGTTGGATTGTGTTGTTTGTTTTCAAAAAGCAGATGCCTCTACCCGCCAAGTAATCCAGGCTGCAAATTTGAGTAGCACTGTTTGAAACTCTGTGATCTGAATCAAGCTATTGAAAAATACTGTATTCTTGACTACGTAATAGCATTCATGTTGACTGCCATACTACTTAGAAAATTATTTTTGCTTATGACTGAAATAATGTTTGAAAATCCTTTTAAATCCATTCTCTTATTAACTAGGTTTTCCCCTGACTAAACTTGAGATTTTATTTGAAGATGGAATGCCCTCTCCTTAGAGTTTTTTACAGATAAATTGGTCTATCAATCAGTTTAGCAGTTGGCTAAGGTCTTTTTTATGTGAAAAGGGAAGTTCTAATATCATCAGGTCCTATTTCATTTGTAAATCTAATATTAAAATTTGATAGTTGTAGCCTGAATTGCAGTTAACTTGTTGACCTTTATCGTTTAGTTCTTCATTTAGAAATATTTTCAGTTCAAATTTGAGATTTTCTTTCCAAACAGTTTTCGCTGGTGTGCTGAGGTACTTTTACAGGTTTTCTTTTGCATCAGAGTAGATGCTGAGCCATTATGTGAGCATATATGACCTCTTGTCTAAGAAAAGCACCAAGGAATTGCTGGTTGCTCAAACTTGTATTCTGGGAGCCCTAGGTTCCCCCCTCACCAGCTGCATGCAAATCCGGTTGCTCTCCAAACTTTAAAACCAATACAAAGTCAGTCTGGTATATTTTATTGTCCTAGGTATCTCAGTTTAACTGTTAACAGTGATAAGACACATCTTCAGTAACTTTTGGTTTATTTTATTTTGTGGCTGTTTGTTGGTTTTTTTTTTCTTTTACCATCGAGTCTCCCCGATGTGTGTATTGTACCTTTGCTAATTTTTGTCTTGTCTCTTGTCGATAGACTTCAGTATGCAGAATGTGGGTGTTGCGGTATGGTTGGCCACCGCCAACTGCTATAAAACTGTTCAGTACATTGTAATTCTGTTTAATCTTGTTTAAATATTCTATAACTGGGCAAAGGTGCTGTATTTGGAGGGGGGAGGGAGGGTCAGCGATAGGTAGTATTTCTTAATTTACCTACACTGTAGCACACAGTAGGGAACTCCTAGCATTTGTAGTACTAAATAAGTATGTACATAGCAAAATGTCTTTATTGTGTGCTTTGCAGAATATGTGCATACAGTTTGCACGTCCTGTTTTGGGGGGTAGGGTTTGTTTTAAGCAGTGTTTGCCTGGAGAGTGATATGCTTGCTGCTTAATCAAAGGATTAAAGTTTCAAAGAAATCCGTGTCTTCTATTTTTATGTACCTTGTAATGGTCTAATATGTTAGGGCCCTTATACTGTGATTCTCTTCTAAATTCATTTATATTTTTTTAAGAATTAGAAATAAAATTATACAATGGTGTTGATTTCAGTGGGGAATTTCTTTTGCCATATCTAGTCTCCTGTTTTGTAATGTAGTAATGAACTCTGACTTCAAGGTTGGCTTCATTTTGTCACTTTAAAAAATGTAAAATGTTTGCACACTGAAGTTTGGCAGAGAACGTGTATCCTACATTGTTCAAAGCTAATGTAACTCTACAGCTTTTTGTACAGTTTATTTTAGTTAATAAAGCAAAACGGTACTAAAAAAATGCCAGATTTTACAAATGCAAGGCATAATCTGAACAACGCGTCTTCAAGGAACAACACTTGCAAAATATGGATGTACAAGAACTATCAGATTTAATTGTTGCACTTTAAATCAGAATGGGTATGAAGTGAAGCAGGTATTTCTGCATTAATAAAACAATCACTAAACATTGCACATCATAGTAAAGCAGTTTAATTTGTCTTACAGTTGATCGTGAGAAAAAAAACAACCTGTGCTTAGGTTTTTGTTCATCTTTGTATTGTTGGGATTTTTCTTAAATTGCACCGTGTTTATTCTGGAAACTTCAGAGTTCACAGAAAACAGAACACAAACTGGTAGCTTCTGTATGTGGGAGTTTGTGCATGAATAGAGCGGAATTGCAGAGCTTAGGGAAGAGCTTAGGTGGAAGGTTACTAGAATTATGTTGTGCTTCTCGCTAGCAAAAGAAAGGAATAGATGGAATTTACAGCTGATGCTAAGCAGAAACATGGTTGTCGGGGCGGGGGGGGAGGAGAAAAGCCAGGGCAGAGACAAGTATCTTGAAATTGTTGACTTAGAGGTGCATTTCAAATTGCCAAGGAAGCCGAAGAGGAGTTAACAGCTGTCACAGCTCCAGTGTAAAACAGTGCGCTGTAAATTGTACCGCATACGCCTTGGTAGTTTTAATAACTGTGGTGAACCTCCAGCTTTTCCTGAGGTTGAAATAGCTAAACCTCAGAGTTTGCCCTTCTCTGAGCAGGTTAAAAGCAGGCACTGTTGCGATAGATACCAGCTTTAAGATCACAGGAAGTTGTATTTGAGATATAAAAGACAAACAGACTCTTTAAACACCATTTACAGTCCATTACTGATTTAGACTTTAAAAAATCTATATAGTAAGGTAGGGAGGAGAGGCAAAATATACAGGCAACATTATCTGAACTATTTAATAAGCAACTGGCCCGTTTCTTACAACAGACATGCTTAAAACTGATACTAAAGTACAGCTTTATAAAAAACTTTTCACCAGTAGTGGAGGCTGCTGCTTGGCACTTCTGCCAGTTACTCTTTAAACTTAGAGCTCTCTTTCAGCGTAGATTTGTACACTGAAACAATTCCAGCAGCAAAATAAACCCTCATTGCTGCTGCTGACTTGGAAGTTTTGGAAACAGAGGTTTGATCTCTAGTGCTGCTTCAGGAGTATGACTTGGTCTTAATACAGTCCAGGCCTCCTGTTACTCATTGGATCTTAAGAGTTGTGATTTTAAAAGTGATGCTTGCACCCTGATACTTGATGATCCTTTTGACTGATCTTTGTCACCACAAAGCTCCGTTCCAGAGAATTATGTTCCACAGTAGCAGGATCACTAGTGCAGAAAATGTCTGACTTGGGAACTTGATCCCATCTCCAAAGAAACTATTCCTTTACATTTATAAATATTTACTTAGAGAAACACAATGCCTGTTTTTCTGGCAGGTGTTTCTGGGAGCTTCCTGGACAAGTAGTACCCAGGCTAATCAGGATATTCCTAAAAGCTAAGGGGCGGGGGTGGAGGAAGTCTTTAATCTTTACAAGAGAGAGTGTTTTTAAAAGGTGTCTGTTGTAGTCCTGGCCTCTAGACTTTTGCTGGACTCCGAGTGGTGTGGCCCAACACCCTTGGGAGGGACAAGTCTGAGTCATTTCAAGTGAAAGAATAGTCCTTCTGAAACCATACTATTACTATTCCTTTTAGAGCTTAAGACAACCCAGATAACACAGCCTAATTGTTTCTTTTTGAGGTAGTTTCTTTTTCGTCAGCGCTTTAGTGCATGTGCTAGTTGCAGTATTTTCCTTAGAGACTGGTTTTCCTAGAAGTGGTTTGATGTGAAAGGCAGAATGGAACGAGGTGCAGCAGTAGGCGATGGGGAGCGAGCGGTAAAACCATTGTATCGGTGCTGTTGGCTGGAGGATGGCGGTGTGGCCTGTGTTTGTAAAACATCCTTTGGTATCTCTTGAGTAATTTAGCAAATAATGCTGGTGTGTGGTAAGCATTAATGTCTTAGCACGGGCTTTGTTTTGCCATGTTAGTGCAGTTGAGGTAAATAAATAATAAAAAGGTAATTGTATTCCAGGCAGGCCAGGCTGTGTGTGGAGCGTATCACCCGGAGGAGACGTGGGTACCCGCACAGCGGTGCTCCTCGCCGTAGACTGTCCTTAGCCCATCTTGTAACTTCGTAGCCCGTGGAGGACTTTTATCCTGGCTCCGTCTGATCTCCCACAGCCTTTGGGAAGCTGCAGAGCCCCGCGGTGAGCTCCGAACAGGCGGCGGTGCGGAGGGGCCGCTAAGCGCATGGCTTAGGCGAAAGCTGAGCGGCGTTGCCGTTCCCGAGGACGCAGCGGCGGGGAATCACAGCCGCTTCCTTTCTCAGCCGGGAACACCGACGGCGCCTGGAGCCCTTCCCCGGCCCTGCGGGCGGGGTCTCCCCGCCCGGGGGTTGCCATGAAACCGAAAGCGGCTCCCGCCCGCCGGGGCGGCGGCAGCGGCAGGAGCCGGGGGGGGGCGGCACTAGCGCTTCCTCGCCGCCCCCCCCTCCCCGCGCACGGAGCCGCGCCCCGCGCAGCCAGGGCCGGCTCCGCACCTCCTGCCGCCACGGTCCCCGCCCGGAGGGCAGCGAGCGCCGGCACAGGTGCGGCGGCGGCGGCGAAGCGGGGTAAGGGGAGCCGGGCAGGCGGTGCCGCGGGTGCGGGGTCACGGCGGGGCCGGGCCCGGCAGGTGCCGAGGCGGAGCGGCTGCCGGGGCGGCGCGGGGGCCCGCGGGCGGGGGCGGTCGGTGCCGGGCGGGCGCGGCCCCGGGTTCGCGTTGGCGGCGGTCGGGAGGCCGCGGGTGAGACCCTCTGCGAGAGCTCTCTCTGCCCGCCCCCTCGATGCGGAGGGCAAGCCTGCGCGGCGCTTTTTTGCTTACAAAGGAGGGTCGCCGTAGAAACGCCGAGCTCGGTGTCCCCCACCCCCGGGAGTTTTCCGTTGGTGTGGAAAAGCCCCTCTCATGGCGCCGGAGGTTTCCTCCGGTCCTCTGAGCTGAGCCCAGCCCCGGGCGGGCGGCCGTAGCCGCCTCTCCCTTCCCGGTGCACCGACGCCGCCTTCCCCGGGCGATGCTGCGGGAAAACGTAGGCCCGGTGCTCCCCTTGGGAAGGTGCCCTCCTGGGAGGCTGGCAGGGCTGGAATTTTTGGGAGGCTGAGAAGGAAACAAAGAAGCGAGTATGGCTCGAATGAACGCCTTCGCAGCGGCTCGGATCTTCTTAAATCGCGGGGAAGCGTAACGAGTATCCCCGCTGGTGTCAATTGAATTCTGCCGGAGGGAGGGAATTTCCCCTCTGCGTGTGTGCAGGGAGACCCAGCCAGTCCTCTGGTTTTCCCTGATGAACAGCGCTCCGGGAGCGTACAGAGGCAGTAGGCTTTAACCAAATACTTTCAACACCCTTAAGATTTAGATGGAAAAATGGAGAGCTCCTATTACTGCACTTCTTGAATTGCTTTGCCTATTGTTAGCTTGGCTACGCCTTCCCGGTGCCAGCCAAGAACAACTTTCCTCATAACTTCCGTTTTGTGAATACGGGGTGGCTGAAAGGAGAGCAACGACGACGTGCTAAAAATAGCTGGGTGTATTCAGGTCAGGCATGTCTCCAGACTGGCAGCAGTAACACGGTCATATTTTTACAACGCCCCAGCTGATTCTACACAGAGCATGCAGATTTAATGACGAACGTAAAATTGAGGCACTCTGGGATATTCCCATGCAAGTAGTGCATTTCATCTTTGTCTGCGGACTGAATCGCATTGCTGCTTTTGATCTTAGTGTGAGCCGTGGTGGTTGTGTGCTACACTTGGCCTCAGACAACCCAGGGTAACTTACTTTGCTGTTAGCCTTGATTATCTTTTGTATTTCTGTCAGATAGAGGAGTGTTTTCTGTGGGTGAGGACCCTGGTGCACCGAGAGCTGTGCAAGCAGAGGGCAAAATATGCAGCCCTTGGCTGAAAGGGGTTTGTAGTTCAAGCTGGCAGGGAGGGATGTGCCTGCATGCAAGAGCAATAGGAGACAGTGCAACGCTCTTGACCAGTGTAATAGTCAAAAGCCAGATGTTCCCAGCTGCTTTGCAAGTGAGATTTTACAGAAAGGATTTGAAATAAAATAGCCTACTGATATCCCTCCAAAAAATACGCCCTTCCAGTATGCACTTGCTCAAATACATAACAAGGAGGTGGTAGAGCCTGATGTCATCATTTGCTAGAGGTGAGAATGGTTTTTTAAAATCATCAGAGGGGATGCATGGGCACATGGAGGGGGACTGGAACAGGCTTTGAAAGTCAAGAGGTTTTCATAGACTAGAATCATTAAGGTTGGAAAGAGCTCTAAGATCATCCAGTCCAGCTGTCTACCCAACTACCGTGACCACTAAACCGTGTCACAAAGTACAACATCTGTACGTTTTTGAACACTTCCAGGGATGGAGTAGGGAAGTGGAGGGAGAGGTAGAGAGGTGATGTGGTTATAGCCGTGGCTTAGAAAAATGATCCCTGCTTCAGCACCCTAGATGGATTTGGAAGTAAAAGATTGCATTTCAAGAGAAATGAAAACCAGAAGAGGATGATGATGATGGACAAGAGTTTCATTTGTGTAAGTGGGTAAGAAATACTGTATCACATAGAGATAAGAAGCAGAAGAAGTTGGTGAAACACTGTAACCAACTCTTCAAACCTGAGAGGCTATGGACCTAAGTGGAATACATGCTGGCTGTGTGAGGTTTGGACACATGAGGGGCTGTGCAGAAGAAGGCCTGTTGGGGAGGGCTGAGGGCCGCAGGCTGTCCCTGAGCTGGTGGTCAACTACAGCCCAGGTACCGAAGGAGGGGCCAAGAGTTCAGTCTATGCAGGAAGACTGTCTGTGTCACCAGGGCACATTTGTGAGTAGTTGACAGGAAACCTTGGCTGAAGAGGCTGCTGAAAGGTAAGATTCATAGTAATGTCATGAAGGAAGAAAGTAAAAGCTTGTGGTGCTTGCAGAAACTGTGGAGGGCACAGGAGTGATTGCAGAGTTTAGAGAGGATGAGGAATGACATCCAGAAGGGAGCAAGATTTTAAAGCTAGAAAGCTGCTGCTGGAGACTTTGACAAAAGGAATTTTCAAATGAGTGCAAAGGGCAGGAACCAGACAGCTCTTTATTTCACCCCACAGGCTCCCCCATCAGTCTCCTTAAGACGGGAGGTTAGTTTTTAGGCAGCCATCAGAGCTATGGGCCAGAGCAGGAGCTCTTTGTTCTGTTTGGGTCACTTTGTCAAGTCTCTTCAGGGCAGCTGCAGACTTGTAGGGTGCTTGATCTCCTGGGCTTTATTTGTGTCCCATATTTAAGCCAACTTACAGCCTTCTATCTTCTTCAATTCTTTGTTTGACCCTTTGATTTTGCATAAATAGCTGACTATGGGGAGGTGTTCCCCTCTCTGGCCCTCCAGGGAGTCTCTATGAGTTGTAACTTTTCTTGGGCTCCTGATCTTGAGATATTTGGTGGTGGCTGCAGTGACACAGGTAGTTTCTTTCACCTCACAGACAGACGAAGGATACCATTTGCTGTTCTTGTCAGCAGTCAGCAGCGTGCCCAACCCGAGGGTGCTGCTGCAGGACCGCAGCCAGCTGGCTGGAACAGCCAGCACACCCTTGGCTCTGGGCCCTGAGTTGCAGTGAGGTTTTCAGAACCTCTCTTTTTGCTTTCTGGTCCTTGTCACAGTCATTCGCCAAGAAACTTGAACAGACAAGTCCCTTATCTGTACCAGCCTGGGCTGTGATGTGCAGTTGTTCCATCCTCTCCCCAGGAAAGAAGGTAACCTCTTTACCCCACTGTGTGGTTGGCCTCAGAAATGTGAGGAAACTTGAGTCATAGGTATTGTTAATAAAAATGTTGCAAAAATTTCCTTAGTTTCCCCAGCTTGGCCTTGCAAAAAATAAACAAAAGTGTGTAAGAAACTGCCTGCACCCCAAACCACAGTGATTTTGATCCGGGACTGCACAGAGCACTCTATAATTAAGCGTCTTTGTCTTTGGGGGGCAAAGTCAGTTTTTGTATGCAATATACTGACATTTGCATACAGGAATTCTCTGAGGACAAGTATATTGCTGTGCATTTATTTTGCAGAAGATAGTATTGAAATGTAAAAGTTATTTATTATTATTGCGCAAAGCCACTGAATGACTAACCAAACCTCAAGGAGAGGAACGATCTACAGAACAGTTTTTCCCCAAGTAGTCGCTATGAGACACGCAATGATCAGACCTGTGCTAAGTCATGTGGCTTTCAGTCTCATCCATTATATCCGCATGCTTGAAACTGAAATGTGGCACTTAGTAGCTATCAAAGAAACAGAAATCAAGAATTTAATTTCTTAATATTGCCTTAGAGACAGCAGGTACAAACAGTTGCCAGATCACATAGTCAATGAAAGACATTACGGAAGCCTGCTGGACACTATTGATAGAGAAAAAACTTGTCTGTTTGTTTATCTTACTATCATCGACATTAAACCTTGTGTCATGGAGCTTTTTTACTACGGAATTATGAATGGGAACCTTAGTGATGTCTGTGATGCACCTTGAGGTCACTAAAACCAGTAACATTGTTCGCTGCTGGGAGCAATGAAGCTAAAACCAGTGCCAAGAGCGAGAGCTCCCTATGGTGTGTTTTAGCAACCTTCTTACTCAGCATCTCACCTGATGCCAAAAAGGGTGGTCCTGCCTTTCACCCCTCACGGTAGGTCCCTGTGCCTTGCTCCTGGCACCCATCCAGGCCCATGGCAGGGCTCTGTGCCGGGCTGTGACAGCACGTCGTTCAGCTGCTTTCAACTGCAGATCACCTTTAGAGAAGGGGCTGCCTGAAAGCACCACTCCCAGTTCGTACTTCTGTAAATTTCCTATTCTATTAGATCTCATGGGAGGGAATTTGTAAGAACCCATCCTTTCCCGTTTTTCTGGGGGAAAAAAAAAATGATTACTATCCTTGCTGTCACTGCTTTCCCAACAGTTAGTTCATGACGTTGTTGATAGCGTTTGAGTTTTGACATTTGCAGTTGCCTTTTTGGTGAGGACTGTGACTAGAAATATGTGTGTCCTTGTGTTGTCAAATACATGAGCATGTTAGAGCAAAATCCACTGAACTCATGATTTCCTGAGGCCACAGCAGTGGTAATCATTTACCCCTGGAATGAGTGAACACATTAGAAGCAGCAGGTAGCCAGCATTTGCAAAATTTAAGTTCATCCTAGTAGTTCAGATGAATAACCATGTAGTTGATTTATAGGTTTCTGTATACATGCTGAGTAAGTTCTTCATTAAAACTAAGTTAAAGGGTCAGGACTGTAGAAAATTAAAACCAAGACTCTCTTATGCCTTGAGTAGGTATTCGTGGCCAAACTGACTGAATGGTCAAAGCAACTGAAGACCTGGATACTGTATCCCTTTGGAGCAGTGAAGGAGATATAAACTTAAAAGCCCCAAAGATCTATTTCTCCAAGATGTGTAATGGCCTGTTATTTGTTAGGAAAAGAGAGGATTTCACTTTGGCCTCCAATACAAGAAAAAAGAAATTTAAAGCCTGTTAGTTGCCTTGCTCTTCATCCCTTATTGTTACCTCTTTTCAGTAACTTCTGTTTTTTTCGTGTTGTTCTTGCGTCTCTTTTCCTTCGTTCTGTTTCCTAAATGCGTTTCGTCTTTTCACTCACCTTCATCCCTGTGAGCCTGCTTGAAACTTGGTCAGGGTTTCAGCACTGCAGTGAATGCAGGGGAAGACCGAGGGCTGCCCATGAACAATAACACCAGCCTATTGCTCTCTACTCATCTGCAGAGTGAGATTGTATAAAATTAAGATCCCACTCCTACTCAACTTCTCCATTTGGGGTTTTCCCCAAACCTTCCCAGAAGCAGATGGTGCTTCCTGGAGTTGTGCTCGCAGAGCACGACACTTTCTGCAGTGCTGCCTCCTCCCGATGAAACCCGCTGGGTCCATCCTTCCTCCAGAGCTGCCAGGTTCAAGGAGAGCCCACAAAGGAGCTGTTTTGCTGTTCTGATGTCAACCAATGTTGTGTATAGTCAACAACACCCTGAGAGTGTGAGTTCATGGCAAGGACAAAAGAATGTCTTCTGGTTTAAAAAGCCTGACTGGAGAAGTGAGCTTAGCTGCGTCTCGAAATACAACTTGGAACAATTTAATTGATCCCATAAAGGAGCAGCGTGCCTTTGAATCGATGTCTTTCCCTTTGCCACTGACTTCAGAGATGATTTGTCTGTTGCACAGCTTCAGGGAAGGTTCAGGAAAGTGTGCAGTAGGTTGTAGATGCCTCCTGGCAGGGGAGATAGAAACTGAAATAGATTAGAAATGCTGTGGGAGCAAGCTCAGTTAAAAGGAAAAGGCTAAAGAGGGTATGTGTTGCATTTACTACAAGATAGAATAGAAGCTTTCTTTGGAAAATTAGTGTTTTAAATAATAGGAGACTTAAAAATTATTGCTTTTATAGAAAAAGAGATACCTTACTTCTGGGGGGAGGGGAGGAAACTCGAAAGCCAGGGGAGAGGGGCAGAGGAGAATAAGGAAAGAGTGGGGTTAGAGATGGAGCCTGTGGCTCTGCTGCGAGGGCAGCACGTTTTGCTCTGGGGAGGGAGGCTGACCCGCTGCCTGGCGGTGGAGATGAAGGCTGCTGGGAATCCTGTGTGCACAGTTAAGTTCAGGCTACAAAATCATTAGGGTTTATGGCCACTTAAATTATTACAAACCCAAATAAAAACATTTGTTTTCTTAAAATGGATTTTATCTCGGTGGGAGAGTTCTGGTTTAAAGATGAAACGCCCACACAGCCGGCGGCGCGAGGTGATGGAGTTGCTCTGTGACCGCGCCGGTGCCGGTGCTGTCCTTTTGCTTCCTGCAACAAGCGAACCCACCTGGGCTCGCTCAGGCTACTGTGGAGGGATTTGCAGGGTTCAACCTGGGTTTTACTCCACATCCTTCTGTGTTTCCTTCTGCCCATGTGTTTTTTCTCGGTCACATCACTCTCTACCTTTGTGAAAGGTGAAAAGTTCTATCTTGGATAAAAACTGAGAGAAAAAGTCCTTTGTGTTGCTCCAGGTAGTAAAACCTGCAGTCTCTACAACTACGCAGTGAGGGAAAATACTTTTCAATGGCTTGCCTTTTGTCCCAAAGCTTTTAAAATGTTTTCAGACGTGATCTTTTCAAAGACTACACTGGGGGATTTCCAGTCTCTTGCTGTTTTAAAATGCTCGTACTGTTGCTTTAACCACAAAGCTTACACTGGCGCACGCTCTCTCTGGCTCGCTCTCTCTCATTTTCTCCCTGTTGAGGACCAGCTACAGTTTTCAGGTACGACTTTACCAAAACATGTCTTGTTAATGCTGTCAGGAGCCTAACGTTGCTAGAATTATTTCCCATCTCTGAAGGGCTCTTCAGGGGTGAGCTGTGGCATGTGGGGGTGTGAGCAGCACAGGGCTGGCTTGGGGAGAGGCTGCAGACCCCAGAACATCTTGAGAACTGAGTTCAGCTCCTGAACCAGCAAAGTGGTGCCAGGGTGTCCTAGGGGTGAGTGGTGACACCTTCTTACTGAAATTTCTGTTGGTGCTCAGAAAGGTGGTAAAACATCCAGGTATTTCTACAGAAGTGATGGGAACAAAGTTATTTTCTAGCTGCGAATGAGATTATTTTAAGGCAAAAACTTCTGCCTTGAATTAATGTAACAATGTTGCATTGATTAGATGTAGAAAGATTTCTTGATAGTAGAGAATTAATTCATTAATGATTAGGAGACCCAAGGAAAAGAGTAAATGTAGAAAATAAGCAAGCTGGCTGTAAAATCGAGGCAACTTCAGCACCAGGCACACTTTTTTAGTTGTAAGAGTGTATGTTTTTAATTTTTTTTTAAATGCTATCTGTGTTGTAATCTATGCCTTAAAAAAAAAAAAAAGTCTAGTCTTACAGAGATTTATTGTAATGCTTGACTGTAACTTTATGCAAAGGAAACCCTACTGTCTTACTCTGTGTAGTGAAAATTTGCCTATGGAGATTAGCAAATTGATGCTTGCTTGGTGAGGTTTTACTGTGCTTTGAGAATAAGATAATACTGGAATTTGAATTGGGTATTGTCTGTATACAAAAGAAAACAAATTTGTTCTGTTGCCCTCTGCAGCAACATCCCTCATGGGGCCTCAGGCACATATCCAATAGGAAATTATTGCTGTTAGAAATATTCTCTCCTGGGTACCAGCCGGTCACCGCACTGTGGTTTTATAGCGATTAGGACAACAGCAGAGCAGCTCCCGAGCCTGACTTGCTGCCAGGTGAGGTAGGAGGAAGCCCCGAGTATCAGTTGTGGGTCTGTGTTGGTGCAACAGGGAATCCTTTCCCTCCACAGCCTCTGGGCTGGGGCGAGGCACAGATGATGCAGCCGGGGTCCTTCTCCCCTACAGGCACTCTGCAAGTGTGTTTTGTTGTCAGCAGTCAAAATGTTGTAACTCCTCCTGGGTTGGAAGGGACAAAGATGATCCCTAAGTGATGTCAGGTGTCATCATCTGCTGTTTCCATGTGACTCCATGTAATCTGCTGTATCTTAAATACGTATTTCATAGCATACAGGTATTTTTAGTTATTCTTTAGCAGACTCTGTTACCTGTTCCTCTCTGAATTTTAAGAGTTGGGGCATGTATTTCATGTCCCCACAATGCAGTGGATTTGTGAAGTGGTTTTGTGTTTTGCTATTTATTTTAATAGTAAGTCATGTAACAAAAGTATTTTTCCCTCTATCGTATTTCTACCTGTCAGCTCCCAATGAGGTGAATTGACTTCAGAGCTCTAAATTTGACAAAACTTTCCCCACCATGACTAAGATGGTTCTGATGAACCATAAAAGGTAACTAACTTTCAGAGGGAGGGACAGGGCATCTTCTAAGACTTGTCCCTACCAAGTACCTTAGGGCAAAGTAATAGAGCTGAACTAGAGGTAGATGTATAGAAACATAGGCATATAACTTTTTTTTTCCTATGTCCTGTTGTATGTATTTGATCAAAGCATGATAAGTAAGGTAGTGATCACAGTGATTTTTTTACTGAGCAATGCCCTGGGCGGTAGCAGAGCATTACCCTTCCCTCCTGCAGCAAACCTGGCAGAAGCTGTGTTAGCTGGGTAGCAGTACCAAGGATCCTGCCTTCTTGTCCACACATGAGGACCAAATCTGTATTAACAACTGACATATTTGCCCTTCTCCATCTTCTAAACGCGGTGCTGTTCAGTGCCTGTGCCTTGGGTCTGCCACCCTGGAGGTTTTGGTGCTGCAGCACTGCTGTAGTGGTGCACTCCTAGCCCATGGGGTAACCTACTCACCTTGCTGGAGGGGCTTGGCTTCACATGAGAGAAAACGGGAGAAACATATTCTCTTTAAAAAGAGCAGCCACGTAATAGGGATGGTTTGCTCTGTGTGCAGTAAGTACGTTTTCATGGCTAAAAGAAGTTAATCTGTCCACAATAGTTCAATGTGATATCAGTGTTGCACACCACGTGCCTCTGTTCTGACTGCTGATGGCACCGACAGGCAGCAGCACTGCTGGAGGGGAACTGTTTGAACATGGCTTTAAAAATGTTAATGTGACTTTATACTGTAATAAGTCATGCCCATGCTGATTTTTCTCCTTATTATCATGTTCTGCTCTTGTCTTGCTCAATTTCTGAACACTAAGACATACTAAGTGTGGAGCATTTTAATGAAAGGATTTTGGTGGTAGTTAAAACAGGATAGCCCACGTTTAAGGCAGTTATTTCCAGTGAGGTTAAAGCATTTGCCTACAACACCATTATTTAAGGGGTTGTTCCAGAAGCATTTTACATGTGCTGCTGTTGGTGCGGGCAGGGCTGGGATGCTGATATGGTAGGAAGATGCAGCTGAGAGCTCTTTATACGGCGCTGCCATTGAGCTCCTGCTCTTTGAGAGCTGTTTATAGGACTTGGACTGAGCTTCTGGTGATTCATACTGCTTTTTTATGTCCCGTTGTATGTATTTGATCAAAGCATGATCAGAATTAGTTCTATTTATTTCAGTATACAGAAATATAATTTTTTTTACGTGTATATTTTCAGTATCCATAGATTGAGCTTTTTTTGTATGCCTGTGCACTGTTGCAGTGGAGTTGCAATGAAAATTCCTTTGCTGTGTGCATTGTGTGTCTACCACAAGAGCATCATTACGCAGCATGAGACCGCTGCTCTCTAATACTTTAAAAGATCATTACAGTTCTCACACATGCTGAAAAATCACAGTGTATGCAAGGAAAGGACACCTTCCCATTGCTCTTAGCTGTGAACAGGCAGAAGTGAAAGCTTACCTCATCTCCTTCGTGGGCCAGGCATTAGCTTAAGCAGGAAGTTGATTCAGTTAACCATCGGCGTGATCTGGCTGTCACAAAAAAAGCACTTTTTCCCCTGATGGTTTCCCTTTGGTTTCAGTTCAGTGAGCACTGGTGCAGACGCTGGAAACCAGAAGTGGCAGAAGAGCTTCTGCAATCCATCCTGAGTCACTGGTGGGTGCTGGGACGGGAATTAGATGCCACCTGTGATGGTTTGGGTTGCATCCCACTGAACACTGGCCGGTGGTAGGTCTGGCATGTATCTTGTCTCCTCCAAGCCCATCTCCCCAGCAGACTCATAGAGGCACCTCTCCAGCTTGGGTGAAGCATCGCCATCCACAGGCCCTCTCCTGGGGCAGCCTGTTTTGTCCAGCAAAACATCTGCAAACCCCGCAGCAAACCTCCTGCAAGGCTGGCAGCGGTGGCAAATGTCTCCAGTCTTCTGGGCACCCAGAAGTTTCTGTTTAACCCTCTGAGCAGGCAGGCTCGCCTTTCACATGAAATGCCCTTTTCTGTGCCCTGAGGTGCCCTCAGTTGTGCAACATGCTCCTGAGCAAGGCTGAGGCAGAGGAGGAGCTTTCATGGAGATGCCAAGGGTCTCCTTGTTAAGGAATGGGGTCTGGGTTGGATGCATCCTGGAGGCACTTAAGGAGATAAAGGCTCTTGTTTCAGCTAGAGAGTTGGAAGGCATTTTACCACAGCAGAGTGCTCTTTGCAGAAAGAGATGGGAATGAATGTGCTTGATTTAATGAGCAGCTAAAGCTCTGAAAGAGATTTTGGATGGGGTTTTGGGCTGGGGCCTGTGTTTCTTAATGCATCCCATAACTTCAATGCCTAGAATATGTGTAACGTTGTTCATCCCAGCTGGAAGTACTTCTAGAGTTGAGGTAGGCTCTTAAAGGCAAAATGGGTAAAACGAGGATTTTTTTTTAATGTCTTTTTATGCTGTATGGCAATTAGCTTACCAAACCGTACCATCAAATGACATAAGTCCTGGAGCGTGACAGGACTCAGGAAATTGGATGTCATGTAAAAGGAGGAGTGTACTAATAAGAGTGAGGAAGGAAATGCATTTCAGGGTTCTCGCTGACCAACAACAGACTGAGTTTGAAGGAAATTCATCCTGCTGTTCGTGCTATGGAAGTTGATGCTGACAGTTCTCCATCAGCCTTTGAAGCAGCAGGCATGCTCTGCTGCTGGCGTCTGCTACAAAGGCAGCCCAGGCACAAGGCTGGTAATACCTCAGGCTGCATTTTGTTGTCTCTAGTTGACATGAGGAAAATAGAATTGCTCCTTATTAAGCATCAGAGAACCAGGATCCCCATTTTCAGAGGGAAAAAGGTCACATGTTTAAAACTGAAAGGAGCAACATGGGCAATCATCTCTGGTTTGAAGCAGAAGGCTGTTCATTTGGAGGGACTAAACAGGGTAACCTGCAAACTGAAGTTGGAATAATAAGTCTTTATGCCTGAAATTTGATTAGGGTTTGTATCCCTGCGTGTTACCAACGTTAGATGGTCAGTTGTGCTGGAGTAAGTTTGACATTCAGCCTGGTGGAGAGCAGGGAGGCTCTCCCAAACTGGGCAGGTTAATACTGTGTACAACCATAAACAAGGGTACTGAGTTTTAGGAGCAGGTAGACGATTGCTGTGAGAACACATTTTTCTCGGTTAAATGATTTGGCTTGGTTTTGAATTGAGTATTTTATCTGTCTACAGTTTCCTTGCCCGGTATGGAATATTAAAGTAGAAAGGAAAATGGATGTGGCTTTCTGAAGCCTAAGGTGGTCTGTGACAGTGCTTGAGTTGTGCGTAGCACTAATCACTGCTTTCCTGTGCCAGGAACTCATTGCAGCAGGGAGGCAGAGCAATGTATCAGTACTTGACATACTATTTCAGGCCAGTGGTAGGGGTATTAATGGTGATGTGTTGGCCCTGCTACTCTACAAAAGGAGCAGACACTCTTGGTGACCTTACAGGAGCTGAGTCAGAGCTCTTGGAGAGGTGCTGATGCCAGTAAGAGCGATTTGAGTAACTGACAGGGTGCATGACGCACACAGAGGAGAAATACCATCCCACAGCACAGCTATAAAACTGAGCACTTCCCCCATTAAACGATCTGAGAGCTAAGGTGCATTGTGCTTTTGTGCACATCCTGTAAGGAAAAAATGTCTTCTGAATACAAAGCCACAAGAAATGAAAACCAGAGTGGCTCTAGATCTTGAGCTACTTGCAGAAAAGCTACTGCAGGATTGAAGGACTGGTGTCAAATCTCAAAGTTTGTGACTTAGGGCTGGAAACAAATGTTGCTGTTTTTTCCTGTAAGAAAAAAATAACTTTGCGTTCCTGTGCTTTCATAGGTTGAGAGAAAAACTTATGTCGTGCTTCTGATTGCATTCTTGCTTTTCTTTCTTTTTCTTTTCTTTTTTTTTCCAACGCTTCTTTCGGGCAGGATTAATATAGACAACTTGCATGTAATTTTACTGGTATAAATGAGTGATCAATGGGAAAAATAGAGATATCAAGTTAAGAGGCTTCAACTCCTGTAACACCTAAAGTGAAGGTAAAATCCCCTTGCTGCCTTTTATGTGTCTGCTCCTTGCTGTGAACCACAAAGCTGTCTCCTGCTTGAACCAGTGCAATGAACTCATGAAGCCATGTGGGTGAGCTCAATGTTTAGTGTAAATTTCCCTGGCAGACATTAGGGCCAAGAATTAGCCTCTGCTTTCCCCAGCTGCTTCTGTGACTCTTGTAATTTTTTTGAGACTAAGAGCTGATGCAAGAATTTTCTTTTTTAAAAAACTACATCAAAATCTCTATGCCGCGGAATAATTTTCAGATTGTGAAACTCTTTTACAAAGAAGCATGTTTTAATCCTTGTCGTGTAACCATTGTTTCGTGGTTCTCTGAGCTTTTTGTTGTTCTTCCCTAGTTGGCACCACATTTCCCTCCGAAGTCTGTCGTGCCCAGCTGCAGATGACAACCCCTTCTATGAGCAGCAGCCTCCTGCAAGAGGTAGCCAAGGTGGTGAATATTTGAAGGGATTCTCCCTGTGTCTGGTGCCCAGCGCAGCTCCCATGGCCTGTGACGAACCTGCTGCTCTCTCGGGCATCTTCACACGCCAGAACTCTGCCAGCGCCGTCTCTCTGGATTTCGAGCCCGACGCTGACTACAAATTTGTTGAAACCTTAGAAGACCGGTACAAGTGCGCCTACTGCCACCTCGTCCTTCGCAATCCCCACCAGACGGGATGCGGGCACCGGTTTTGCCAGCAGTGCATTCTTTCTCTGAGGTCAGTGCAAACTCCTCCTGCATCCGCGAGCTCCCCGTACTCCTCTTCCTAAAAAAAAGTCAACGCCTTCTATAAATGAGCAGTCAGTGCCATAATAATAGTAGCAATCTGATAAAACACTGAAGGAGTCAATGGGAAGACTCTGCTGAACTCGATGACTGTGTGCTCAGTGTTTTAAAGGTGTCTTTAAAGACTTTGCCTGGTGCTGGCAAGGAATACTTCGGTAACGGCAGGGAGGTCAGTGTAAAGAAAATGTTGATGTAAGCTTAAGCACCACTGCTTGAGATGCTGTTTCTGGCATTGTGCTGTTCAGATGAATGTGTTGCTTTAATGACTCATGGCGTTGGCACTGGTGGTTCGATTAAGCTGTTTTCACGTGCTTCTGTATAATTTCTTTGATTTCAGTGGAGTTATAAAACTGATGTTAGTATTACCCTATCTAACAGTCAGATCACAAGGCTGCTGACATCCATCTGCGTGGGATTTACCTGTGGGTACGAATCAGTTTACCCCACAGACCTGTCTGGAAATACCGGAGAGCAGGATTTGGCCTGGCAGGGCTGCAGAGAAGGCTGATGACGTGGATGGATGTCACCTTTTACCTCTTATGAATTTTAGATGCTTCATGCCTGCTGCTTTCTGTCTCTGAGGTGCCTCCCTTTTGCACTGCCTCAATAAGTTTTCCTATCCTTTATCGTAGGACTTCTGGAAGCCTTTTAAGACAGGAGCTGTTAGACCTTCTTTTTCAGGCATAGCAAGGGGCATACTGTCTGTGCTAGGCAAAGGCTAGGTTTAATGTACGTGGTGGGATTCTTTCAGATAGGACATTTGCAAGCAGCAGATGGCTGGAGAGTAACAAAGTCCTCTTAATTAAAAACCATCTTATCAACACTCATAGGACAAACTCTGGTTTCTGTTACACATTCCCTGTCACAGCTTAATACTCTCTTTAGAGCCCTGGGCAGAATTTGACTGTGTAGTTGCCAGGCAAGAGTGTTTTCTCAAAGCACTTTTTTGGTTTTTATAGTATCTAGTACTGACTTCTGACAGAGTCAGATTCTAGCATAGCCCAATTTCTTAAAATAGATCAAATTTTCTGTGGGTTAACATGACTCTTCTTTTGATCCAGAGAGTTGGATGCAGTACCCACCTGTCCTGTCGACAAAGAAACAATAAAAATGCATGAGGTAAGTGGCTGTAGTTTTGCTTCAGCAGTCAACATCTTCGTGGAAAAAGCAAGACAACTGAGAACAAGGTGGCTCATAGTCTGTTAGTCCTCAGAGGCAGAGCAGTTTTTGTCTCCACAGTGATGCTAAGGGAAGCAGTGTATTCAGTGATGCTCTCCCAGAACAGAGGTAGAGGTGTGTAGCTAAGCTTTATTTTATACCTCCTGTTCTAAAGTCATTTCAGTTTAGTCCTCTGTATTTCCAGCAGTGTTGAAGAGTTTCACAAAATTTTAAACCTGCTGTTGTCTTCAGATTATTTTTTTAAGGGAGAGCTTATTGACCTACTATTTAATGCCCCATCTAGCTGGGGGCATATTGCTTGCATTTTTTATTTGATTGTCTTTGGGTTTTGCCTTGGTTATAATTTGCCGCCTTAACTATTTCCATTACATATCATTAACCTGCAGACTTAAGTCACTTTTTGGTACCTTTTTAGAGGAAAAGACAAGTTCATGCTTCTTATTTTGCAAGCTGCCAATTTTTTGATTCTTTTGTAATGGATTCTTTTGTCCATATTTATGTGCTGCAGCTTGAAAGTATGCTACATAATTGGTCCTTCCAGAATGAATTTTGCAGTGAAACTGAATGTCTTCTTCCTCTCTCTCTCTCCTGTTGATGACAGGAAATTGTAATCAGACTTTCCATGTGATTTTTTTTTTTTAACTTGTTGTCTTCTACTTTGTGCAAATTTTGATAGCCATAGTGCAACAGTGAGCAGCTTTATAATGCTCCTTATAGGAAGATCTCTAAGTTTGTTCTGAGGGCTTAATTTGCTTCTGCATACACAACTGGCGATGGTGCCATTTGTCAGAGTTTATAGAAGAGATATCTCAGCACCACCTCCATGCCAAAGGCACACTGTGCTGCTTGAACATCAGAGGAGTGTGCACAGTTACAGGCAGACTCTGGACACAGTTTTAGAGATCTCAAGCTACTAACCTGCTGGTTGTGGCATGGATCAGCATCTGTGGATCTATATGGGGAAAAAAAAACCCTGTACTTGTTAGGAAATTAATGTATGTTTCAATTTATATTTTTAATACACATTTTCAGTATGAATTATGAATCATAGAATCACAGAATGGCCTAGGTTGGAAGGGACCTTAGAGATCATCTAATGCAACCCCCCTGCCATGGGCAGGGAAGCCTCTCAACTAGACCAGGTTACTCAAGGCTCAGCCCAACTTGGCCTTGAACACCTCCAGGGAGGGGGCATCCACAGCTTCTGGACAATTTATTCCAAAGTCTTGCCACCCTCGTACTGATGAAGAAGTATACCTGTAATTATGGAGTCTACACTTGTGTACTTAAAAGATTTGTTGTGGTGTTTTGCTTTTTTAATTCTTTATAACATCGTACAGGACTGCGTATGAAGACTGATTTACTTTATTTACAGGTATTCAAAGACAACTGCTGTAAAAGAGAAGTTCTCAACTTGCTTGTGTTCTGCAAAAACATTCCTTACTGCAGTTCAAAAATAATTCTGGGACGATATCAGGTTAGTTTGGTCAAATTTTGAAGCCCATGATTTTCATGCGAACACTGTGTATTTATGATAAGCTAAATTCCAGTGATTGTCTTCAGACTTCAGAGTTATTGTAGCAATATGGTTTAAGTACGAAGATTATGACTTAGCTATACACTGTTAAGCTCAAAATATTATGGCTGTTAGCTTGTTCCAGCCTTAGGTTATTTGTTTAATAAGAACTGTTTGCTTTATGTAGCTTTAGCATATCCATACCTTTTGTTTGCTTAAGGACCGCATGACAGCGGATTCAGGAAAACTTGCCAACACTTACTGGCCATTTGGGCCCTCTTTCAAGTATATCAGTTGAATGAAAAGTGGGAGTCATACAAAGGACTCTCCAAATGGTCACACTCACTTGAAGTCTCAGGTTGGAAAAGGATAAAGTTTATGGAGGAAAGAGTGTTCGGAGTTTTGTTTCTTACCAAACTGCCAAATATTTTTGTGGGTCTGCTGGGCACCTGCAGATGCGATGAAATACTTTGGGGTTTCATTTGCTGTTGCATGTTGCAGGAGCATCTTCAGCAGTGTTTGTTTGAAAGCGTGCAGTGCACTAATGATGGATGTTGTGATCAAATTCTTCGAAAAGACTTGAAAGAGCACTTGAGCCGGCACTGTAAATTTCGAGAAGAAATGTGTCAGTACTGTAATAAATATGTGATGTTAATTAACATAAAGGTAAGATTATGAAGTGTTGCCTGAGAATCCAAACCACATGTTTCCTCTTTAATGTTGCCAAGTGAAAAGTTTCCAGTATTGCAGTGGGGTTTAACAACTCCTGAAGCAAAATTTAGCTGAGCAGCTGAAGGAGAAAGTATAATAAATGTCCTTTAAATAACACCAATAACTGTTGCTCTCTTATGAACAACAATATATGGGGCTTGTATGTGTATGTTTGGGATTACTTTTTGCATAGCTTCCTCTATATATACCACTGTACAAAATCGTAAACCATTGCCTGGTTTTGCTTCTTTTCCCCAGAATCATGAGAAAAATGACTGTCCTGATTATCCTGTGCTTTGTCTCCAAAACTGTTCACAAATAATTCTGAAAAAGGAGGTACTATTATTTCTTTACATATACTGTGATTTAGTGGATCTCACACGTTTATGAAAACTGGAAGTTGCATTGCAGACCATATTGGCCCATGCCAATAAAACTTCATTGCTCTAAATATTTTCTACGCTTGGATCTAAGAGGAATATATGTCCCATCTGAGAAGTGAGGTGTTCTGTCATGGCAAACCATTGGCATTTTGCAGTATGGAAAAATATCTGTCTTGCTTGCTGACTCTGAACACTCATTTTCCTGTTTATGTGATCAGTGGTGTCATGACATTGGCCTTTATTCGTGTCTTACACAGGCATTCACATTTTATCAGCGTGACAAGTTACCTGATGTTTATTTCATTACAAGTTTCTTTGTTAATACTTGCAGATTGAAAAGCACCATGCAGTGTGCCCCGAGGCAGAAGTGGACTGCCCATATAAGCAGTACGGCTGTCTTGTAAAGGTACTGGTTTTTATTTGTACTGAGACTGGAATTTGTTTCCCAAACCAATCAGAGTAATTCAACAAAATAGCCTATTTTCTTTTTTTCACAACCATTTATAGTATTAGCCAAGATGCTTTACCAGAGAATCAGGACTGCTATTCCCTCACTTTCAAAGCATGGAGGAGATATTCTAAATGCTTGCATCAATAGTAGTGTTTTACTAACAGCTTCAAAAACCTGCATATCTTATTTTATTCTTTCACTTCTCCCTCTGCCTCACTTAAGGTTAAAAGAGGAAAACTTGCTGAACATGAAAACAGTGCCCTAAGGGAACACATGCTGCAGATCTTAGACAAGAACTCCCGGCTCGAAGAACAGGTAAGTTGCATTTAACAAGCACTCTTCAGCGATTCTTGTCTGGTTGGAGGATGATACAAGATTCTGCTGAAGACTCTTTTTATCAGCTTTGCACACCTCAGAAGTCAGAATAAGCTCTTCTAGTGAAGTCGGTCAATTAGATGGAAACGCCTCTGTACTCAGGCGCATGGATCCTCCACCAAGCACAGTGGGAGGCTCGTTGCCATTGCTCACCTCATTTGCTTTAGGTTTCTGCTTGCAGTGGATACAGGGTTTGGAGATGAAGCATTTTAAAGTCTCAGTGGCCAGACAGATTGCTCCGAAAAGGAGCCTTTAGGTGCCCAGGTCACCCTCTCTGTGGAGGCAACATGGAGTAGTGCAAGCACTTTTCCACTCGTGATCGTTTCTGCGACTCTCAGCAGGTGACACGGGGGGCGTGTGCCCAACCCTACTGAGGTGAACGCATCCAGACAGATGGTTGACTTAGTCTTTTGCTTGCTAATGCTAAAAATAAATGCCCTGAAGTGTTGCAGCTTGGTTTTAGAGTTAGTGTTCTTCACTGACTCATCTCTTTTACTGGTTAGACATCAGTAAAAAGACAAAAAAGTATAGATAGACACAGAAACAGACATGCATACCTCTGTGTGTGTGTATGTGTATGTGTGTTTTGTTAGGGTATGATTACCTTATGTTCGGTTCTTGCCAGTGCTTATCCATGAATCGTGAACTAAGTAGTACTATATCTAGCTAAGTTAGAGGCCTTGCCTTGTAAACTTTTCTACTTTCTCCTAATAGTCACATATATTTCAATTTGATTGTTGTATATTTTAGTGTGCCTTAGCATTTTTACCCTGTTCTTTCTGCCTGTAGATATCTGACCTGTATAAGAGCCTGGAATGTAAAGAGATTAAAATCCAGCAGCTGGCAGAGGCCATTAAAAAGTGTGAGAAAGAATTCAGACAGTTTACACAACTGTTTGGTAAGAACAGCAATTTGATGTTAAGCACACAGGTGAGACATTAATTCTACCTTTTTCCCCAATTGGTTTCTTGCCTGCTGAAATGTGTTTATCCAGTAATAGCAGGGGCAATAACAAATCTCCCAGACACCTCACAGGCCCTTGGTTTTTTTTACAATACAATCTTGTTTTTTCATTGTAACCAATAAAGAAGTTTGGATATCTGATCTGGGCAAAATGTACTGTACAAATCCTTATGGCCAGATCCCCATGGCAAATATGCAGGTGTAAATTTGAATAATCCATTGAATGAAGCGATGCAGTGTGAATGGATCTGAGAAGGAATGGCTTCTCAGATAATAAATGCTGAATTAATTATGAAGGAGCATTTGGATACGTCCGTAAGCCAGCAGAATACTTTCAAGTGCACCATATAGTTGATATTGCTGATGTGATAAAGGGTTTTTTGTCTTATCTCAAATGAAATGGCTGATTTTGTGAATGGCTCTTGTCTCTGCTTCCACCCTCATCCAATGGCATGAATGAGGAAGGCTCTGGCTAGTCACCTGGATAAGTCTGCGCGCCTGGAATCCCAAGTGAAACAGCTAATACAGATGGCAAACCAGCAGCAAAGCAAATTAGACCTGCGACCCCTGTTTGACACAATTGAAAATGTAAAACAGAAGATTGCCCTGATGGAGACATACGATCAGCGCTTGGGTGTGTTGGGACTTTCGGTTCTTCTCTGTATGGGTGTGGGGTTTTTGATGATTTACTGGTGGCTGAGTAGAGGCTCTGGTGTGACAGTCAGTTGCAGCCCTTCACCAGAAAGGGCTTTTTTCTTCTCTCTTTCTAAGATCAAGCTGTGGTGATGCGTGGTGCCTCCTCCTGCCTTTCCCTGCTCCACAGTGTCTCCTGAATCCCTGTGGCACTGCAGACCACAGAGCTGGCTTTGGTCAGGCTGATGCACTGTGATGGAGGCAGTGGTACTGCTTGTGGTTGGGCATTAAATCTGGTTTATAGTTACTGATTTTCTTTATTGAGTTACAATTAAAAAAAGTTAACGACGTTAACAGCTTGTACTGAGGCTTGAGTAGCTCAGTGTTGTCAGATCAAGTCTGGTTGCTCTTTGTATCCAGTGCTCTGACCATTTAATTTTACCAAATGTTTCTCTTATTATTTTTTTTTTCTTCCCCGCCCCAGTTGTTTTGGAAGGTCAGTCCAGCAAACACGACCTCCAGATCAATATCCACAAAGCACAACTTAACAAAAATGAAGAACGATTTAAGCTTTTGGAAGGCACGTGCTACAATGGGAAATTGATCTGGAAAATCACAGACTACAAGATGAAGAAAAAAGAAGCAGTGGAAGGCCGTGTCCTCTCCATATTCAGCCAGCCCTTTTACACCAGCCGCTGCGGATACAGGTTATGTGCCAGAGCCTACCTCAACGGAGATGGCGTAGGAAAGGGAACCCACGTCTCTCTCTACTTTGTAGTGATGAGGGGGGAGTTTGACTCGCTGCTACTGTGGCCTTTCAAGCAAAAAGTGACGCTTATGCTTTTGGACCAAAGTGGGAAAAAAAATCACATCGTGGAAGTCTTCAGAGCTGACCCCAACAGCAGCAGTTTCAAAAGGCCGGACGGAGAAATGAATATTGCCTCCGGGTGTCCGCGCTTCGTGTCGCACGCAGTCCTGGAGAACACAAAGAACACCTACATCAGAGACGACACTCTGTTTCTGAAAGTGGTTGTGGATTTAACCGATCTGGAGGAATTGTGAAAATTGCGCCCAATCAATGTGACTGCTTTTAACCATTAAGAAATGCTTTCTTGGTGACTACCAGCCATGCAATAGTGAATTGCCACTAGTCAAGCTACAGATAATCTTTCAAGGCTTTTGGACTGCCTAACAGATAATGAATTGCCAAAGCATCAGCCTTTCCTTTTTTAACCTTTTTCTCCAGACTGCGTTTTTAAGGCAGCTAGAAGTCCAGTTTGATGTGAGCATGCATTCAATCCAGAGCTGGCTCAGTCCAGGCTGGGGAGAATGCTTGGCTCCCATCAGCAGACTGGCGTTTGACATGAAACTCCTCCAGTGAGCCCAAGCAGGCCTGTGGGCTCCCATCCCTCACACAGAACCGAAGCCATGCCCAAGCGTGCAAGTGCATTTCACCTGTCTGAAATGGAAACATTGCAGCATTAGCACCTTTGGATCAGTGCCTCTTGATCCCTCCATCTTTGTGATTTTTGAAACAGGGAGAATGGCTTCAGGCAGGGAAAATATATGCCTGGGATCTTGCATCTTCTTGCTGTTGTTGTTTTAATTGTTGGTTATTTTTTTTCAGAAAGCCCAGAGGAAGATGCCAATGCCTCTTATTTTTCCAGCATGGTAATTTATCTGTATACAGTACCCCCAGGTCGCAATAGCTTTGTAATATCCATTCTGTTCCTGCCTAGTGCCTTGGGGCTGATTTCCGTCAGTGATGAACATCCAAAGTCCCCATCCGAAGCCGAAAGAAGCCGCAGGCACTTCTCACCTCTCAGGACGTGGCCAGAAGTGGGGTGCTCAGTTAGCTGGCCAGCTTTTGGCTGCGCTGCTGGACAAAGAGGATCAAAACCCCCACACCTTTGCTCCTACGTCTGCGCAACACAGATGTTTTCTGGCCTACCAGCTGTACAGAAGGCAGGAAGAGCTTTGGATATGTTTGCGAAAAAGCCCACATAACATGCACTATCTCCCTCTGCTAGAAATTTGGATGTTTGGGAAAGAAGAGGGAAAACATTACAGAGTGAGGTTGTTACAAGAACTCAATGCTCACAGGTAGTGCAGCTCTAGTGTTTGTTAAAGGATGAGGCAGCCACTGAGTAACAACTGGCTGATGACAAAGCACAGCTGAAGATCTTAACTTCTATTCCAAGTTCCTTCCATACTGTAAGGAAATATGTGCATTGCACGGGGCTTGAGACACACTAAAACCACCAAGATCAGGCACTGAGGAACAAGTGACAAAGATTACACGTGCCTTTTTAAAGCCTTTTGGGTGCCTGCAAGAGGGATGTAATTTTGCACACTCGGTCATTTTGTTATTACAAGTGAGAGAATTTTGTGTCTCTCTCATCTCTCACAGACCAGGCAGAGAAACACCACAACATTATCCATCGCTCCTGCAGTCGACTGGCAGAGCAAACCCAGAGCTTGTTAAGAGACGGCGAGAAACCAAATTGGGTTTAGACTAAGAGTAAACTAGGCAGGATAAAAATCAAAACAGGGCACAGACTGCAAGGTACCAGGTAGGAAGTTCAAGAGGGCAAAGATGGCAAAATCAAAAATGCTCTTTCTGTGCAAATTATTGATATCAACTGAAATAATATGACTTGGGGATTGATACTAAGATGAAGGCAAAATACCATGTTTTATATCTGCAGGCTCATTGCTAGGCATTTACTTCCCCACAGGGTTTCTAGGACATAATTCATACACAAATATCCTCAAATTCAGGCGCGGGAGGGAAGAGACCTCAATTATCTGTACTTTATGGTGAGTTAATACATCCAAAATCTTTGTTTTGATCTAGATGTCCTTTTGTGATATGAAGTCAGGACATACTGAGCCACCGTGGGGATTTTCTCTGTTCCCGGGGACAGGTGGTGAGGGCCAGACTTTATTGTTTTGTGTGGCCCTGACTGACATTAAAAGTAATTTTGGCTGTACAACAGAGAGAATTAGGCCTCATGTCCCTACCACATTGTTACAGAAAGAGCAAGCTTGGTTTGAAAATGGCATGGCATTCTAGAACATCAATCCCAAACCCTTGCATGTGGACTTCATGTTGATTATCACTTTAACATTTGCCATGTAACTTTCAAGTGGCACAACTCACATAATAACCACTAATAACTGATGTTTCCTGGGACTCTCCAGTATGTTGAATGTAAAATATGGAAAGCAATGAAGAACTTGGACAATCGAGGGAAGCAAGATGGGGAAAGGCTGTGGTCTGTATCCTGGTAGATTCCCAAGCCTCTCCACCTCCACTACCCCAAGCATAAAATGGGGATAATAATACTTGCAGAAACATTAGGACTATTTAAATGTTTGTGAAGAATTTTGAGCATGAAAAGAGCTAAGTATTATTAAAACTCCATTGTTAGAATAGGTAATGGCATAGTGACGTGGATAAGTGTTTAGTGTGTTCCTGGACAGGTTTTGACAGCATGTTCAGTTTTAGCGGGTCCATACTGCAATCTCTCCTCTACCTACCAGTTGGGTTTAGGTTTTTGCCACAAATGTTCCTTTTAAAATTTTGAAGCACAAATGATTCATCCCGGGTGATGGAAACATCGCTTTTGAAATACTGCCTATTTTATAAAGGATTAGTTGAGAAAAACAATTTTTTTAAAGACAACCTTCTTTAAATTGGTTCTTTTTATTACAGCAGTTGAGAGATTTATGTTACAATTTTCAGCGATTTTTACTACTTGTAAACAGGATTTTAAATTTCATTCCATTCCTAATAATAAAAAGTTGTATAGCATGAATTGTCAGGAAGAGTTTTGATGTTGCATGAAGAACACCAAAAAACTTTTCAATAATATTCTGCTGGGCAAGTAACCGAAAGAGCATAGGGTATTTCTACATCAGCATACTATATGTTTTTAATGTATTTATTGACAGTTTGTAGTTGTTGGAATCTCTCTTACTACAGTACAGGCATTTTTCTAGCCAAATGTCATCACTGTATACATAAACTAAAGTAAGAATAAATGATTTTACCATCCTTCTGGAGCAGGTGTGGCGTGTGTTCCTTTCAGCTGCACAAAGCTGGTGAAGGGCCTAGAAAATAAATCTTATGGAGAGCAATTGAAGGAGCTGGGGCTGTTTAGTTTGAAGAAGAGGAGGCTGAGGGGAGACCTCATCAGTCTCTACAACTACCTGAAAGGACATTGTAGAGACGTTGGTGCTGTTTTTTTCTCACGGGTAGTTGGTAGTAGAACTAGAGGGAATGGCTGCAAGCTGCAACAGGGTAGATTTAGGCTGGATGTTAGGAAAAAATTTTTCACAGAAAGAGTAGTCAGGCACTGGATAGGCTGCCCAGGGAGGTGGTTGAGTCACCTTCCCTGGAGGTGTTTAAAGGTCATTTAGATGTGGTGTTGGGGGATGTGGTTTAGGAGTGGACCCTCCACAGAGTAGGGTTATAGGTTGGACTTGATGATCCCAAGGGTCTTGGACGTCCAACCTGAGTGGTTCTATGATGATTTAAGCAGGTGCTTTAGAAGGATGCTGGTGGAGACCCCATGCCTGGAGACATTCAAGGTCGGGCTGGGTGGGGCTCTGAGCAACTTGATCTAGTTACAGATGCCCCTGCTGAGTGCAGGGGGGTTGCACTGGATGGCCCTTAAAGGCCCCTTCAAAATGGATATTTGCATCAAAAAAATTGTTTAGAATCCAAAAAAAGCAAGCCACTGCTTTAGATTAAGACTCAGTGCGTTTCGCGGTTGGTTGAGGTTTTTTTCCCCCTGTTTGGAGCAGGTTTGGGTTCAGCCGAGGTTGGACTTGTTTCGGTTCCAGCCGTTAGAAGAAGAACTTTCTCGGTACCCGGTGATTACTTCACGCTGCAGAACACGGCATTCGGGTGGGGGTGGAAGGGAAGGGGCCGGCGGAGCGCCGGCAGCCCTCAGCGCCGGGGAGGGGACACGCCGCCCGGGCCAGGCTGCGGGAGCCCGACCCAGGCTCCCCTCCCCTCCTCTCCCCTCCCCTCCCCGCCGGCGGCCGCCCGTGCCGGAAGCCGCCAGACGCTTCCGGGTCGCGGGCCGTGCGCGGCGGGGCCTGGGCCGCCCCTCGGTAAGGGCGGCGGCGGGGAGGCAGCCGAGGGGGGCAGCGCCCGCTCCCCTCTGCCGGGATGGGTCGGGCAGCGGCCGCGGGGAGCGAGTGGGAACCGGGCGTCCCGTCAGCACCACCTGCGGAGGAAAGGGCGGCGCGGCCCGTATGGCCCCGTGTGCGGGCGCAGGCCGGGCGGTCGGGGAGCCCCTCCCGGGCCGCGGACAGCGCAGCGGTACCTCCGCGTAGCTTCTGCGGGGAAAAAAAAACCGAACAAAACCCAAACCGACAGCACCACAGAAAGCTGCGCCTGTGCTAACGGTGCGGAAACGGGGGTTTGGCGCCCCGTTCGTGGTGTGAGAGGATGAGAGCCTGAGCTCACACGGCGCGGGCCGGTGGTTGTGGCGGTGGGGCTGCCCTTAGAGGTGCTCGCCGGGTTTCTTTGTCTTCATCCCTCCCTCTCCTCCTCCCCCCAAAAAAAGTGTTTTGGAAATGATGTTCTTGAACGTACTTTTGGCTCTCGTTAGATATGGATAACGGGAAGGATGAGAAAAGTAGGACGCTGTGTGCGACTTCACAAGAAGAGCTGAAAGTCCGAGGTAGGCGTTGCCGAGCCGTGTCAGGGCTGGGGGTGTTTTGGGTGTTCTCCTTTACGCCAGTTACCGTGTTTGACCCCGATGTTGAGCATCGTCATTTGCTCATAGTAATAGACCATGGTACACTGGAGAAAGGGAAAAAAAACGCGTTAGAATAGAGGTTCGTTGTGTTTAAATTATGTGAAGAGTGATTTTTGTAGTGCACAGTTACTAGGCACGCTTGTCACTGTTGCTTGGTGTTATCCTAAGGAAAAGAAAAAAGGAAGCGAAAACGCAGTAGAAGCAGATCATCGTCCGTTTCATCCACGTCGTCTTCTAGCACTACATCCACTTCTTCCTCCTCGTCGCGCTCATCATCAAGGTCATCTTCCTCAAGTAGCAGAGGTAAGCTACCTCCATGTGTAAATGTGGTGTTTACCAGTTCTGATAGCGCTCTTGGAAACATTTGAAGCTTGTTTTAAATGTCGCTAAACCATCACAAATGGAGTGTGTGATATACCAGTGCTGCATGTTCAGAGTGTTCCTCTCAACCCTTTTCTGTTGCTGTGTTAAGGTGCCTCTTTACACACAGTATGCATGTTCCTGTGTTAATTTAAATAAGTTCAAAATAGAAACTGATGTGGGAAGAAATGTTACTTTGTAACAATGTGGTGTTATATATTTGAAACTCTGTGTTTTGAAAGTATAATGAATACAGACCTTTTTCTACTTCACCCATACACCTAGACTAGAGTTGGGATGTGTGGTTTAGTCTTTGGTCTTTAACATTTCAGACATTTAACTGTGAGGACTAACATGAAGTTTATTAGTACCAATGACCACATTTGATGGGAACACATCTGCACGCATTGCAGGATTAAGACTATTCGTGCTAAGGTGATTCTTACTTAGAGGACTTGGGGTAGATACTGTCTGGGAGTAAGTGCAGATATTTTCTATGGGTAAAACCTGTGACCTTGAGGGCATGTATTGCTGATTATATCAAGAATACATTGGTTTGATATTCTGTATCAAAATATTTGGTGTTGCTGCAGGTAATGTGACCGAATTGCCATTTTTTAATAAAATGTGTCAGTCTTAACACTGAGGTGTATTTTATCTTTTTTTTACTACGATTGGGAAGAACTCGAGTATAAACTAGGGTTCTCCTGATGAAAAGTCTAACATCAGGGTGGGCTGAAACTTCATCATCTGGTACAGGACCTCGTATTTGTGGCTGTGTATTCCACAGTTTAACAGAGACTTAGTTGTGCTTCTCTTGAAGCAGATTTACATCTATATGGAAATATTACTTGTTCTTGCACTACAGTGGCCTGATTCAATGTATCTGACATAAATATATCCTGAAAATATTCAGATCTCTGAACTTCTACCTTTGATTGTGCAAGGGTCTTCCTTTCATCTTGAGTGAGTTTTATCCCATGTGATACACTCTAAAACTTCTAAAAAGGAGTTAAAATGTCATGTTAGACACTGACTGTGTGAGCATTGCTGGCACGCTTTCTGATTATCTCTGGAGGGAAACGAATGTATGTCAAGAAACATGTATCTGAGGAAAAAAAAGTTATTGTGAACAAGGCATAAGTTGTTAGTCTGCATGCTCAGAGAGTTGCTAAAACTTTAAGGCTAAAAATTCCCAAAGTTTTCCCAGTCACAGCAGGGAGCAGATGATCTAGCAAAAACATCCTGCAAGAGCGTGTTTAAACAACTCTGTTTACTCAGTCTAGAGAAGAAAAGACATGAGGTGATTGAGCTGAGACGAATATATAGGTGTAGGTAGTTGCTGCTATGGAGAAGGAGTGGAAAAAACATTCTGTGGCTTCCAGAGCAAAGAATAATGACCTTAAATTGCAACAGGAGGGATTTGAACTAGCTGCAGAAGAAACACATCCTAGTAGCAGAACAGTGGAATAGCTTGCCTAACCTGCAGTTGAAGACCCTGAATGAGGAAGACAGCTCCAGTCTTGAGTGTCAAGTATAGCAGGAATGCAGTAACGTTCCTTGGGATGGTGTATTGGGTTTGCCTGGCCAGATTTCAGTGGCAGGGGGCTGTAGGGGTGGCTTCTGCAAGAATCTGCTAGAAATTTCCCCTAAGTCTGATAGAGCCAATGCCAGCCAGCCCCAAAGACAGACCCACCACTGGCCAAGGCTGAGCCTGTCAGTAATGATAGAATAGGAATGCCTCTGTGAAAACATATTTAAGAAACGGGGAAAAGAGAACTGCGCCACACAACAACTGGCAGAGGGAGAGAGAGGAGTGAGAACATGTGAAGACACCAAGGTCAGTGAAGAAGAGGGGGGAAGGATGTGCTCCAGGTGCCAGAGCAGACTGTCCCCTGGGCCGTGGTGAAGACCACGGTGAAGCAGGCTGTCCCCCTGCAGCCCATGGAGGTGATGGGGTGTAGATGTCCCCCTGCAGCCCATGGAGGACCCCATGTTGGAGGGGGTGGATGCCTGAAGGGGGGTGTGACCCCATGGGAAACCCACGCTGGAGCAGGCTGGCTGGCAGGACTTTTATGACACCGTGGGGGACTCGCACTGGAGCAGTTTCCCCTGAAGGACTGCACCCCATGGAGAGACTCACATTGGGGAAGTTTGTGAAGAACTATCTCTTGTGAGAGGACTCGTGTTGGAGAAAGTGTGTGACGACCCACCCCCCTGGACCCCACAGCGGCCCAGAGGAAGAGTGAGGAGTCCTGCCCCAGAGAAAGAAGGAGCGGTGGAGACAACATCGGATGAACTGACCACAGCCCCACTCCCTGTTCTCCTGCATCGCTTAGGGGGAGGAGGTGGATAAATTGGGATTGATGTTAAGCCCAGGAAGAAGGGAGGAGTGGAAGGGAAGTATTTGGGGTTTTTTTAAGATCTGTTTTGTTTCTCATTACCCTTCTCTGATTTGTTCTTTAATAACTTTAACTAATTTCCCCCATATCGAGCCTGTTTTGCCTGGAACGGTAGATGCAGGTGATCTCCCTGTCCTTATCTCAAACCATGGGCCCTTCGTTATATTTTCTCCCCCTGTCTAGCAGAGAAGGGAGTGGGGGGGCTGTGAGAGAACGGCTGTGTGGGCACTGGGCTGCCGGACAGGGTCAAACCTCTACAGGTGACAAAATGGGAATTTCTTCTGGCATTTTTTTATCTCTGTTTCTGTTATTTAGAGAGTGCAGCTGTAACTCTGGCTGTTAGACACTGAGCAGTGGCTGAGAAAACTGAGAGGAGAGTGTGGAAACTGGCTTCTGCTCTCTTGAGCTGTTTGCCATACTAACCTTCAGCAACCTTGCTGGTAACATAGGTTATATGGAGAAATAAAGCTCACTTGAATGCAGAAAGGACACTTTCTGTGTGTCCTTTTCTGTGCTGTGGAAAGAGAGATACGAGGATGTAGAAACTGGGAATGCAGCTTGTTCCATATTGCTGGGAAGAGAGAAGTATTGTCTCTATTGATATAATGTATTGGTGTAAGTAATCACTGTGTAAATCAGATATTTTCAGTTTCCATGTTAGACCAGTAAGAGGCAGTAAGTTGATGTGTTGCTTTTCCCAGAGTTAGTTTCAACCAGTGTTAATATATATATATCTTAATTAAAGCATTTTTTCCTTATGTTTTACATTTCTATATGCCTTATTTCTACAACTAAATGCTTTTTTTCTGAATGCTAAACTTAACAGGATTTGATTTTGTTTTGGTTTTAACTTTAGATTCTCCCAAGTCTAAATCAAAGAAAAAGAAAAAAGAAAAACACAACAAAAAGGTAAACATTTGCAAAGACAGATAAGTAGTTAACAAACAGAATATAGTTCTTCCTATTTTAATAACCTTAAATGTCATGCAAGACATAATGCTTTTGTGTGTTGCTATGTAAATGTGATTCTTGCTTTTAGGGTTAGAGTAAGGGAACTGGTAGGTGGGCATGTACTTGACTGTGTGCTAAAGGTCAAATAATTTAAAGGTTCCTTTTGCCATTTTTTGCTGGTCCCGCTAGCATTTAGAGTAGTCGGAAGAAAAGGGAAGTGGGGAATATTTATAACTCTATAGAATTAGTAACAAGAAATTATTTGTAGTCAGTGAGAAAGTAGTAGATTCTTTCTGTTGGAATTTTTCGTTTTATTAGGACTTCCTGTTCAGTGTTTTTTTAATATACTGAGGTTACATAAAAGAGAGAATAAAGGATCAGACCATTTCTTTTTCTTGAGATCTCAGGGGTTGTCAACCCTACTGCATGACTTTTCATGTACTTCAGAGAGTACCTGCTCAGCAGTGGTAAGGGCAAGCAGTAGTGGCTGTCTTGACTAGCTGGGGTATTGAGAGCTACTCTTGGATTTCTCTTTTTTGCCCTTGTGAGTCTGTAAGCATAAGAGTATATGTCTTATACTTGTAGAAAAGGAAAAAAGAAAACAAAATGAAGAAGAAGAAAGAAAAAAAGAAAAAGAGAGAGAAAGCAGGGCCTGTCCAGCTTTCCAAGGTATGCTTGTGTGAGTCTAAAGTGCCATTGTATTTCTTGTCTAAACACTTAATCTGTCCTGCCATAAAAATGTTTATAATGCTACCGGTTTTGCCATCAGCAAATAGAAACCTGTCTCTATTGGTTTGGACAGTTGGGAAGGATAAAATATTTTTTTTTCTAATTTTTATTTAAGATTTGCATCATTACAAAATCAAGCAAAGCTTGTCTTTCTAATGTGTTCATTTTATTGTGTGTGATCTCATTTTAGTTCTTTAAAAACAAAAAGAAGAATGAAAACTACAGCATGATAACTGGCAAGAAAATTAAGATGAGAATAAAAAAGTCTAAGAAGGATAAAGAGGTAAGAATTAATACAGTCTATATATCCCTAGGGGAAAACACTGCATCTTTTAGTATTTTTAACAGTAGTCTTTTATAGAAGAGTAGATCTTACAGTTAGGACTTAGAACTTGAGTGTAGCTTTTAACATGGCTACAGTGCCATCTGAGAAATTTCACTTCATTCTTTTGGCAGGTTTTTTGTTTTGAGTGGGCCTGGAAGACTCAGGCATGAGTAGATAAACCGGAGTATACTTGTGCAGGTTCTTAGAATTTCAGTCTGTAATGCTCAGCTGATTTGTGGCTTTCTCAGTTGATTTAATTTGCACTGGTTTTAATTGTTCTCATCTTCTTCCAGTCTCTTGTGATCAGTTGTGGTAATTTCTGTTTTACTGAGTCTTTCTGACGCATGCGAGGCTGGCCATTATTTAGAGAGGAATTAAAAGAAGATCACAGTATGAGCACATGTATTCTTTCAAAGCAGGCAGATGTTTTTGCTGAGATACCCAGGGAAATAGATATCAGGAGCAGCATTTTGTGCTATTGCTATGGGTGTTTGGACTCCACACTTGAATTAATGTTCACTCTTTTCAGCCATTTCCACACATAGAGTGATCTGCAGAGGGCTTCTGGTACTAGTCAGTATGTGTTAAAAGTGTTACTTTGCTGAGGTACCTCATTTGGCACATTCTGATTCAACAGTAGGAGTTCATTCTATAGCTACCAAAGCAGACCTGAGCATGCAAAGTTAAATTTGGTCAAAAAATGCGTTATCTTCTTTCTGAGGTGCTGAAGTTTGTGTTAAATTGTGCTGAATGCTTGCTACTCTCATCCCAGTAACCTGCTTGTTCCAATATTTGATGTCAAATATTTGATGTTGGTCCTTTTTTGGTTTGTGGCCATGGTCATGAACATGCTGGATTAAACAACACTCATATTTGAAAATATTTTAAGATTCAATAATTGTTTTATAAATTTTGATTTTAAAAACACTGGAAACAAATGTTTTGACTGTTTGGGGCATCTCTTATGTAAAGAACAAATGTAAATTGATGGTTCCCTTTCTGTTATGCTGCAAGCTGCTGCTTATGCATAGGAAAAAAAAAAATTATACTTCCCAAAGCGTAAGACTCACTGTGTGTACAGTGAAAGTTGCCTCAGACACTAGAGAATTGCATCTGTTCTGCTTGTGAGTTCCTTCCTGAGCAGGCCACAAGCTACATGATGACAACCCGATGGAGCCTTGACGGGGAGCCGCTTAGATAACGTATCGTGAAATAGCGACAGTGACAGCTTGTCTCCTGTAGCATCTCTCCCGAGGACCCATCGCCTCGCGCTTCCTCTGGGCACTCACACTTCACCGGCAGCCAGTTGTATCCAGAGGTTCAAACGTGGAGCATGCTGAGAGATGAAAGCCCCACAGAAAGCAACAGTGCTCTGCAGTCTCGGCCCACTGAGTACAGGTGTGTTAAACCTCTGCCTCTGCTTTTCTGCTCTACAGAGAGACCGGAACCGTGCGGAACTCCTTGAATTTCTGAACTCTGCCTTGTAACGGAAGAGTGCTGACCGAGGACTTGTAAATAAGCCAAGCCACCCGTCATCATGCCTAGCAAAATACTAAAGGGAAACTCAGGGAAAAGGATGCCGAGTTTGACAAGACCAGACTCTCCTGCTGAGAAGACAATCAGGATGTCCTTTTTAATAGTAAAACGAAGATTCATATCCTCCTTTTGAGATCCGAAGGTAATAGCCAGGCTGTGGTGTTTTAGAAGAGCTTAAGAGTGTGTCATTGACAATGATAAGAAATGACACGCTGAAATCCAGTAATGTAATTTCTATCCTAAATGCATGCGGAATGCACTCTTAATTTCAAATGTCTTCATGTTTCTAGTAGTTTAAGAAAAGCAGAGTATTTGTAAATGTCTATTTGAAAGGTGAGGCATTTCTATATGTATATTTTTTTCAGTAGTGGTTTTACTTGTCCTAAAGAGCAAGTTGACCTTTGTAAATAGAACATGCTTTTACATAAATGATTTTTTGCCAGTTCATTCACCAATACATTATTTTCTTTCTCTGGGCGGTCTATTGCTCTCTCTCACTAGAAAGTGTACCGGCAAAATACTCTAGAGCAATAGTGGTAGCTGAATGACTTTTATCCTTAAACAGAAGCAGGAAAGATCTCTCCGATTTTGTTTGTTTATCTGGATCAGAGGCAGCTCACAATGGATAGTTTGCTCCTCACGTCCAGAGTTGCACTTCCTAGACCCAAAAAGTCTGGAGTTCCAGCCTGCCTTTCTGATCCCGTGAAGCGTTACTAAATCTTTCTGCCAAGACACTTACCACGTACCTTAGTTTAGTGGAAAGAGAAAGAGCTGTAAGACTGATGCTGAGGCAGACAGTGACCCTCTGGGTGTGTTGACAATTCACTGTGAGGTAAGACAGGTCTGGACATGCAGCCAGGCTCCAGCGTAACTTGTGTGTGTGTTGTAGTTTGCTCGGTGTTTGCTCACTCCTTTCCAGAGCCTTGACTTTTGATTACCCAACCAGGCCCCCAGATACATAACTCCAATGTGGGAATTCTGCTTTAATCGCTTGTGTAGCAAGTGCTTCTCAGGAACCACAGTTTAGGAATACCTGAAAAAAGGAGCTGAAGGTAGCTGACTTTGACAAGAATATCAGGTACACGGTGGTCAAAGTGTGGGGAGTCCATTAAAGAGCAAACAAATGGAAAACTCTTTGTGTCTGTGTCTACCATGTTGTTTTAACTAGATCTGAAGATCTGTACCATTTCTCGAGGGATACTTTTAAAACTGTTTTGATGTGTGAAACCTGAAGATGCTGGAATCCTGTCTTTTCCCTAGTTTGTTTTGTTGTTTTTTTTTTGTGAAACATTTTGCAGTTGTTGCAGTGATGTAACTTTAATTAGAAACTAAAGCCCTGATCCAGAAGAGCAAGTTCTTTCCTCCTTACCAATACAAAACATGAAAATACATAGGTAAGAACTGGAGCTTCCTTGACTTTTAACCTGGTGATAGGAGCTTTTTTGGAAACACTGTTCTGAAAGGTCAGTAGGAGAAAAAACAAACGAAAAAAACTCTCCTCCTTTTCTCTCTTGGGAATCTTGCTTTGATTTATGCTACTTTGATATCTTGTAGCTAGCAATGCCAAAGCATCTTGCCCAGATAAGCAGCGTTTTATCTCTGCACTTCTCTTAACAAAGTTAATCCCAAACACACCCTTAGAAGAAACTAACATCCTTGCCGTTCCCTAGGTTATATTTTATGTAAAGATAGTGTAATTTCCTGAAAATTTAGGGGGTGAGGAGGAAGTAGAAATTTGGAAGATAGGAAACAAATAGAAATGGGAAACCCAGAGACTACACTTGTAAAGAATTGCATCGCTTGGAAGATTCAGACTGAACTGAGATAATCTGCTTTTTGATGCAAGTTCAAGGTTGGCCAAGATCGTAAAATCTCCTTCACTGTTCCATGCTAATACAGAAGAGTCAAAGGAACTTAACTTTTAATTTTTTTTAAAAAAAAGTTGTTTTGTTTTGGTTTTTTTATTGCTATTTCAGGAAAAAAGAGTTTTTCCTGTTCAGTTTTGACATGCTGGATGTGCTTTGGTGATGCTTTAAAGTATTTCTGTGCCAGCATTCACTTCTAAGCTATCATTTCTTTTAGAAAACGAAACTGCTTAAGTTCTGTGGCAGTGATGCAGTTTCATTCTTTCCTGCCCAGTCAGTTCTAAGTGCTGTCTGAAACTTCCCAGCAGTTGCTGGTTTTATAAGCCTCCTTTTCTTTCCTACCCATCTCCATGTAGATTCTCAGCTTTCTAAAGGAGGTTTGAGTTCATACTGCATCCTTCCCTCCGCCATCTTTCCCCACAAGCACTGAGATCACGTGCATCTTCTTGGGACTGCCTATTTTTGAGGCTCATGTTTGGAGCTGCCCAACAGATTTGAGTCTTCCTACCGAGCACAGGCCCATACAGCCAGAACAGTTGTCCATGCCTCGCTGCCTCAGGAAAAAAAGTTAATTTTGCTGACCTTTTCCCTAAAGCATAGCTTCCTAGTACTGCTTCTGGTCGCTGTTGTGGCAGCTGAACCAGACGTAAAGGTTATGAGATGTAGAGGAATGTGGGGAATGCAGATCGAAGACATTTGCATGAGGGAACAGTGAAGTGGTGTGGGATGTTGACCTGATATGCAAATGTAGCTGATAAGAAAACCCTGCTACCAGGTCTCAAAGAATTGCACATTGTGGGGGGAGATGAAGGCTGGAACAATAGAACAATAAACAAGGTATGAAGTAGGGATGGAGGGAGACTGTTGCTGTCAGAAATGGTGTGGAGCGGAGGTGAGGTGATAAGGAAGTCGCCCTAGAAGCTTATCTATCTGGACAGGTTGAGATTCTTGCTTAAATGCTGAATAATAGAAGCCTTTCAGATGTGAAACCTGCTTTTGTGTGTGTATGACAGTCTTTCCTCTCACACCTACTTCCTTTGTCCCTGCACCATTTTCCATCCTGGTAATCATGCAGAACTCAACTGATTCTTTTTTGAAAACAGAAATTCCAGAAACAGAAGTTGCTGGGGTGGAAAGGAGGAGAAGGATATATTCTCTGTGCTGCTGCCTCCATGCCCATCCTCCTTGACGCTGTTCTAAGTATTCTATCCCATTTACAAATAGTTGTGCCACAAGCAACAGAATTGGCAAGACTTGGTCCCTTGGGATTTGTGCCTGTTGTTCTTCAAGCCATTGCCCTACCACACTAGTCCTACCTCCTGCCTGTGTGTTGCAGTTAGGCAGGCGTAAATGCAAAAAGGCTGTGTGGTTTTCATTGGTCCCATGGTGGAGGGTGCTCATTTGGACCTCCTGGATCTACCAAGTAATTGTCATGAGGCAGGAAAGGAACCAGCTATTTCTAAACGTATCTCCACAATTGATACAACTGGTAGTGGTTCCAAAAGGTAACAGGAGGAGATGAAGCACAGTTACATAAATTTCTGCTCTTATGCAGGGAAAACGGGCAGAAACCCAAACGTGAAAGAATGGTTGCTGCAAGTAATTATGTGATTCAGCCGGTTCTCATGGCTGATGCAGTTCTTTGTTACTCTTGTTTCCGTCAGGATTTGCCTGAACTTGATTCTTTTGCCCGTGCAAAAATGAACAAGAGATCAGAATGAGAAAATACTTCTAAATACGGCTTTGTCTTGGAAGTACTTGCCTCCATTGAGGCAATATCATCCTGCAGTGCTGAGCAGGGCCTGCAGTTTTGATACTTGCGCAGCGTCCAGTATGGTTAAACTTAGGCAAGTTGTGCTGTTTTGATGTACTTGGATGTTTCATGCTGCAGGAATGTGTGAGCTTCCCAGTCATCCTCTGCAGCGGGTGAGCTCTGTATGCAAGGGAAAGCAGAGGTCAGAGAGGCTGAGGTAACTTGCCCTGGGGTCACCAGTTGAAACCTGCCCTGGCGAGGTGCGAGTGGGGGCCTTGGCCACTTGATGGAGCTCTGACACGTGTTAAACGTACTCGTGGTCTTCACTGTGCATGTTTAGAAACAGGTTTTACAAAGTTCTTTTTCAACTCTCCGGGTTGAGAGCTCCGTTCTCATTTGGGCACTCCATGAAAAGGCTGGATTGTAAGTGGTAGTGGCACATCTCAAAATCCTCCAATCTGCTACTTCATTATATTTAAAGCTGTAGGGTGATAGTCTTTTGAGGAGCTGCTTCTTAAAATTATTGGCAAATGCCCAGCCTTCTAGTTCCATCTCTGGACAAAATGAATCACCAAAATTACTGTTCAGTGCAGAGATCATGATTTATTTGGCTTTTGACAACAGATTGGGTTTTTTTTTCCTGCCTGTTCAGTTTTGGTCTTAGAAGGAGTACAAAACATATGGTGTGTTTTTGAGAGAAGAGCTGGACACAGTGCTGAGGGCTTTAACAAAGCATGTTCTGAGCCTTTTTATGCAGTTTGGAAATCGTCATTAATACCAAGTCTGCTAAGTGTACGTTGATCACAGAGGCACAATACCAGCATGCTGGCCACTGGTGCTGTCTTCCAGTGGGGTGCTGAGCACAACAGCTAACGTCAGTTGTGTGCATTTCTGCTCTCCATTTGTGAGCTGTTCTCTGGGTGACAGTAAGAGAAAGGCAGCGTGAGAGTGGAGAGAATCTGTTTGTCAGGAGAGGAGGCCTGATTCGAAAGCTGCTGCCTGTTTCCTGGTTAATTGGTGCTGGGAAGTGGGCCAGCAGGTGGCATTGCTGTACAGCTGGACTGCTATGGCATTTATTTATTTATTTATTTGTTGGTTTGTTTTTACCTTTAGACACTGGCTTTGCACTTTCTGAAACCCTATAATTAGCCTGCAAAGACCTAATTAGGTGCTGTTTGTGGGGAACATTCGTTACTGCTGTCCTATGAATTTAATCTGGTCTTTGTTGGTTTCTTGCTCTTGGCTGTGCTGTGGACAGACAATAGTCTCCTGCTGGTGCTTGTGTGCCGCAGGTAGAAGGAAGCCTTTAACTTCTAAGTAGTTGAATGCAGCAGGAGCGAGTTGCTGAGAGCCAGTAGGGACCTGGAAGGACCAGGTGAACCATTAGGGACCTGGAAGGACCAGGTGTTCTTTCACCATCGCTACCTGGAGCTGCTGAGTTCTTCAGAAACTACACCCTGCTCTTCTCCATCTTGAATAATTTCAGACATCTGATGCTAGAACACAGAAAAAAAAAAACACAACAAAAACCTGAGGAGTATTTCACTGTTACTGCTTCATACCACATCTGGTTATCTAAACAGCCTTCAGACTGTATTAGGTGCAATCTGTTGCTTTAGGCAACCTGATGCTGCAGAGAATACGGTTGGAAAAGGTCCTGCACATGGACTGTGACCTGTGGCCTCTGAGAATACAGCATTGTGATCACTGAACAGGTGTAACAGTAATTACATTCTGAGAGCAGATACCCTGATGTGGAAAACACATGTGCCCTTTCCCACACTTCTGCAGTATCTGCTGCTGGGTCAGATTAAATTGATTTGGGAGAGGCAAAACAATTGTGACTAAAATATGGAGGGGAGATGCTAAGATCTGGTTATCTAACCAAGACCTTATGAATTTATAATTTTATAAGTGTACAGTGTACACAGATAACTATAAATTGTTGCATAATTTGCTTCTTTGTAGCCGTTTACCTCACCTTTCTGTCGTGTTTAGTGAGATCTCATCTTGCAAAGATTTTCCCTTAGCTTAAGAATATCTTTGTGCAGCTACTGCACAGAAAATATGTGTTCATCATTGGGAGACCTGGGCCCGAGACCCACCTCTCAGGGCCAGCACAGCATCTTTCTGATATAAGCCGGCTTGGAACATGGTTTGTCTGGTCATAGAAAGGGAACAAGAGGTCCCTTGTGGTGACAGCCCACAGCATGGACGGCAGTACCAGGCAGGCATCGAGATTACGATGTCTCTGCCCGGCACAGGAGCGTGGAACTGAGGGAGGCTTAGCAACCTTTCCTCTTTTCCAGGGCACCACCAAAAAGGCTTTGACTCGTACAATCCAGTGCTTCTCAGTGCTTTTTGGGGAAAACTATAATGCAGTGTCCTGCCCTGTAATGCAGAACAGAAGAATATCAGAATGGCCATCCTGTCAAGGTCCAGCTGTCTATAGTTTTCCTCCTGGGAGAAACCTATAGCAATGGTTTTGGAAAGTAGGGTAAGCAACAACACAGAGAAATTTGCCTGTCCACAGCTTCTGGCAAGGAGTGCCTTTATGCCCTGTGCTGTAGGCTGTATCCTGACCACTGTGGTTTACTAGCCCTCTGAACTCACATAGTCCCCTTTCGGAACCACGTGTGTCTGATCTCCAAAATGTGCTGAGCAATGCAATCCATGCTTCAGTTAATAGTTTGCGTGGGGGGAAAATTGCATCCTTTTGTATGCGTGCTTTGCATGTACAGTGCTTAGCAGAGGGAGCCCCGAGCCACCTGGGGTCATCTGCTAAATTAAGGTGTTCTAGCATTCAGGATCAACAGGAGGGACTACAGACTATATGGAGATAAAGCATCCATTTTGTCGTTTGTATCTTCTCATTTCTCGGTAATAGCGGTTAATGTAAGACGTGCTTGGAAGCATGTTGATGAAAACTTCAAGGTCGTATCTGTAAACCACTTAATTTCAGAGAGTTTTAGGCCTTTGCAGTTGTTTATCTATCACCTTAAATCTTGGGATCTGATTATTTATCACCTTAAATCTTGGGATCTGTTTGTAGAGATAGCTAGATAGAAGGTAGGCAGCTGCATTTGTAGCCTATAGAGTGAGGATGGGTTTTGTTGTGCCTTTACCATTCTTGCCTTTCTCCTTTGATACACACACAGTGCACAGTAGGGCAGTGGAACAGCTGTTGTGTTTAGCTAGATGTGGACAGATTATGTTTCAGGAGATCTTTAATTAAAAACAACAAGTACAAAAAGTTGTTTTATATTTCACACCTTGGCTTTAATCCTCTGAGGTTTCGTGATGAAAAGTATAAACAGTGCCATCTCAGCAGACAGGTATTTCCTGTGAAGCTCACTCCAGTTCCCCACGGCGCGATAGCTGTCTGAACTATATGCTGATCTGGGTGAGGAACCTTAGCTCCAGCACACCGTTGCTGGCTGCCACTGCCCATGGGCCAGGCTTGCATGCAGAAGCCACTGGAGCAGGGTTGCACAGTCTCAGGTGAGCAGCGACTCACAGAATCACAGAATTGCTGAGGCTGGAAAAGACCTCTGAGATCATCAAGTCCAGCCTATGTCTCACCACCACCACATTGGCTAGACCATGGCACTAAGTGCCACATCCAGCCTCTCCTTAAACACCTCCAGGGACGGTGACTCCACCACCTCCCTGGGCAGTGCATCCCAATGCCTGATCACCCTCTCCGTGAGGAAGTGCTTCCTGAGATCCAACCTAAACCTTCCCTGACGCAGTTTCAGGCCGTGCCCTCTCATCCTGTCACTGGTTGCCCGGGAGAAGAGCCCGACCCCACCTGACTACAACCTCCCTTCAGGTAGTTGTAGAGAGTGATAAGGTCCCCCCTGAGTCTCCTCCAGGATAAAAAATCCCAGCTCCCTCAGGTTCTCCTCACAGGACTTTCCCTCTAGTCCCTTCCCCAACCTCGTTGCTCTCCTCTGGAGCCGCTCCAGCACTTCAGTGTCTTTCTTGCAGTGAGGGGCCCAGAATTGCACACAGTACTTGAGGTGAGGCCTCACCAGTGCTGAGTTCAGAGGAATGTGAGCCCCTTGAAGCTGAGCAGTGCAGCTGAGCTGCTCTAGAGGTGTTGCCATTACTTGCTGGAATGTATAGGAAGTGTAGGACTGCGTTTTCCTGAGTGCAACACTGTCCACTGGACAGCATAACAGGAGCAATGGGGGTGAGATGCTCTGGGCTGCTACAAAAATCCTTGCTCGGTTTTAAGAGACTGATTGAGGATTTAGAATTATTTTTGTTCGGTTCACTTGTTTGTTAATGATGTTGTGCTGCTATTTCACTTTTTATTCCTCTTAAAGAGTTAAGACACTGGACTCTGAGGAGGGGCTAAGAACAGACCAAAGAGTCTCATCAGGGCTGTGTGGAAATGTTTTGTTTGTTGTTGTTTTTTCTGCAAGTAGTGCAGCCCAGAAGGAGCAGAGCTGTAGAGTCAGACAGTTGTTGGTGAGGACAGATGGTCACACTACACAAGTTTCATGAGTGTTTACTTCAGACCAGCATTGGGCCAGCTTTATGGTCTATGAGCCAGCTGCAATGCATGATCTGGGTTAGCTTCATCCAAGAGGAATCGAGCTTGCCCACCATGCCTGCCCAGTGCCATGGACCACAGCACAGTAGAGGGGGACAATCTGGAGTTGCATGCTTTTGATTTGATCTAAAATGCTAATTGAGCCACAGAAAACATGGAATGGGGACAAGGCAAACATGAGTGGGTAATTTTTACTGCATGCTGTGACCAAAAGACAGTTCAGTCTACAGCATTCCTAAGAAAAATGAGTACCACAAGCACAGTGCAGCAGTTGTGCATCCTAACCACCTCCCCAGCTCTGCTTCAGTACCTGCTGGTGCACACACAATGCAGGTCACAGTCTCCAAGCAGCTGACTACAGGCAAACCCAGTACTACTGCAATACCTCTAAGAGCATTAGATAGCATATTAGTAAGAACAGAAACCTCATAGCTTGGTATCTGAATATTCCTTTGTCATCAGGTACTAATGTGAGCGCACATGTGAGCCCAGTGTAACTGGCATAAGAGGTACAGAGAGAGTGATATGGTCTAAAAGCTTGGATTACCTATCATTTCTAGTTTCACAGTAAAATGTAAACTGAGGCAAAACAGCTGTCCCAGGCACTGCCACAGCCTGGCCTCCATAGTCTATTATGGCTCTGACCAAAGGTCACATTTGTCTCCCTTTGCCAGCTGTTAAATGAGAGTTGGAGAATGGAGGTTGTTAAGTAATGAAGGACACAGTACGATCACAGGCTGCTGTTACAGTGTGAACTCCCTTCAGGTGGTTTCCTTGGCTTTGTACGGTGGTGTAAGAAAGTTAGTTACTCCTGATTCTCCTTAAGAAAGAGTGAGGACATTACAGACACTGTACTGTAACAAAGAGCTTTATGTCAGTGTGTCAGAATGTCTCGTCTCTCAGCTGTCCATCAAATACTGCGTCAATACAGTCAATACTGAAGGTGTTCAAATAGAATGTGAGTGCAAATAAAATGACTACAGAGTGTAGCATGAAATTCATGAACTCATCTCAGCCTTTAGTACCATACAGTGACTTGCAAGTATATAAAAAATATGGTTACATTTTTTCCAAACAAGAATTTTTCTGCAAGGTGTGGTGATCCCGCATCTAGACAACTAAGGCTATGCTAAGTATGTCAAGCCTTTATGTTTACTTCATATACACAATCACATTACTTCACAAGGACATACAGCTGAAAAACAATAAACTGATTGTCAGAAGGCTTTAAACTCTCCCTCACCGACCTAGAGTTGAAATAGCCCATCCCAAACTGGATGCTGTATTTGGAAGCCCCGAGGTTTTGCTTAAAAGTGAGTTGCTTCTTTCTGCCCCTGAGGGTGCTGGCAGCAGTGTTTACCAAGGAACTAGAAACTACAGCCTGGTGCTAGTAAGAAAGCCTTGTCTTCAGTCTTGGATAGCCCAGAGGGGAGAGGGGAAGAGGCAGAATCCCACAGTCTTAGAGAGCTCTTAAGGGTTTGATCTTCACCTTTGTTTTATGCTGCCCTCCCCCATCTGGAAGAAACTGCACATTTCTACTCTAGGATAGATTTCATGTACTGGAATTATTCCCAGAGTTGGCAGAACTTCAAAGGGTTTTATCTTGGCTGTAGTACCCACATGCTGCTGCAAAGATCCCCAAGGAAAAGCGCTGGAAATGCACAGAAGACCGACAAAGCTACAGGGTCCTCCAGGAGATTATACCCCACTGGGAAGATTGCCCAAAAACCAGTCATACAGGGAAATCCCTCTCTTCCTTCCCCATCTCCCACTGGTGACCACAAAGCATTCTAGCACTTGGCTTCTCTACAGGACCCATGGCTTTCATGGTGTGCCATTCTCTTTCCTTTGCTGGTGAGAGCTCTCCCTACAGATGCTGAGTTAGAGCCCTGGGAGCTTTTCCGCAGCAGCATTTTAAGTTCTCCTGAGAACGGTGCTGCCCTACAAGCTACTCAGTTTGCACTGAAGATTCTCTTGTAATAATATTGACTCACTGGCCAACAGCCTGTGGTACTGGAAAGCTCTCTTCTGAACACGCGTGAGAGAAATCGGAGAGAACACACCAGAGCCCTTCAGTCAGTCACTCACAGCAGCAGCTTGTTAAAATTATCTGAACTATTGCAGCTGTGCAAAGAACCCCACTGATGAATGCCAATTCCCTTCACCCTTCTCTGTACATTGATACTGTACTTCACTACTCTTTCAGGCTTAGCCAAAAACATTAATTTCAGCCCACTGATTTACTACTGGGATGTGGGGTGGAGCACTTACCTCAGCAACACACAACACCGAGGACCAAGAGCGGCATTTGACACAGCACTGATGTACGCACCTGTATATCTACACAGCAGGTTGTTACATTTCTATCTACTCTGCAGGTGCAAGGTTCAGGGGGTTCTGCCTGCACAAAAGAGAAAATACCCAAGAAACCTGAGTGTGCATAAACTGGTTGCTGCGGAATAATATTGGTCTTTCATCTCAAAAAGCTTGGGTCTGTTTCCACTCAGGTTGGATTGTGAATTGTCAGCAAAATGCTGATCAAGAGCAATGCAGAGGTTACCTGCAAAGTTTCTTGTAGCACTGAGGAAGGTTATTTAGTTGGAAAAGGACGTTCAGTTCCAAATCAGATACTAGCTTCAACTCCCAGGCCTGATCCTGCAAGCCTTACTTGTGTAAGTGGCTGTCTTGCTTTCAGCAAGACTGGTCCAGCCAGCAGCTCTCACTAGCTTGGGCCAAAAGCTTTTACGGAGAACTACATCCAGGCTTAGGGGGAGAGGGAGAGGACAGACATCACAAAACTAATTCATTTTCCACAAAAAAGCAGTAATAAAAATGAGATAGTAAGTGAGGCTTGCCCTGAAGGTTACTGTATAGCTACTAAATTACAGGAAAGACTAGCTTGTTTGGTAGTAAGTCCTGTCACACCGCAGGCATCATCAGGAGCTACTATGGACACAGTTTCCAAGAGAGAGACAGGCAGGAAGAGAGAGCTGGAACAAAGAAGACACAGTAGAGCTAAAAAAGGGTTAATTGCAATTTTGAAAGGTGACTGTCTAAAAACCTTATTCAGTATAAAGTCAGTAATCCTTGGCATTCCGAAATTCTGGCATGCTCCAAACCCTCCTGGTGGGCTGGGTGCCCCGTTCCACATCCTCAGAGATGGTCTTGATGTCACTGATGAACGGGGAAATCCTGGACCGAGATTTAAATGTTGTTAGGGAGAGACTGGTTTTGTTCTTTGTGTTCCATTGCCTGGCAAGCTTCTTGGCCTCTTCCTCCTCTTTGATCTTCTCAGCAGCTTCCTGCAGGACAGAGCGGAAGAGCCGGGATACTTCCTGCACTTCTGGTTCATATTCAGCAATGACTTGCCGGAATCTGAAAGCACAGTCAAGGCACAGCTTTGATTAAACACATCAAATTACAGATTGCTGCCAAGTCACTGTGCTGGGCTTGGAACTTCCACTCTCCTGCAAAATGGGACTCGCTGGACTGAAGGCAACAACAACAGGGAGGGGCCATGGAGATATGCCCAAGGTCTCTAAAATCACAAGCAAGCCAGAGAATGTAAGGAAGCAATGATTCACTGCTTCTCATAAGCACAAGAAATAATAGCGAGCACCAAACAAAGCTAGAAGGTGGCAAGTTAGAAACAGAAGGAAACGCTCTTTTCACACACCACCTATTAAGTCAGAACTCAGTGATACCAATAGCTTCAGAAACAAAATGGTAAGACAAGATTTTGGAAAATGTCCCCATCACTGCTGATTAAACATGATTATCCAAATGCTTAAGTAGTCCCTGAACTGCTGCTTATCAGCAACTGAGGAAACTAGGGGAAAGTCCAGCTAGACTTCCCCCATTTCCAGCTCTTGTTCCCTGTAGCATTAACCATAGCCACAAAAACAAAAATCCTGTAAAACTCTTCTTTGTTAGATGTTTGGTAGTCTCTCATTATTTAAATTTCAGTGTTATTTCATTTTCCTGTGGATTTCTGTAAGTTAAGGGACTGGCTCAGCTGACAACACTTTGATTGGCAGCAGGATGCTGTATCTAAATATGACAACTGTGAGTTACTCCAGTGCCTTCTCAGCAAAGAGCTCAGAATGCTGGTTTGCTTTTGTTGTTGGTTGTTGGGGGTTTTTTTTGCATTTATTAAGCTAGTTTAATACCAGGGAAGTGAAGAATTATCACTGTTTATTTTTCAGGTGAGGAAGATGAGATGCAGAGCAGGATAGTTTTCTTGAAGTCACTGTGTGGGTCACTGGCTAGACCAAGAAGAGAACATACCATGCCTGATACCTTCTTGGGTGATTTGTCCCTGGCCTGGAGAGTGTTGGATCCACTACCAAGGCTTACACACTAGTCACGTAGATATTCTTGTTGTTCTGTAATAGTATGCATTTATGACAGATGGCAGTATGGCTACTCTTCTAATAAGTATGCAGTTCTTAAGAGAAAAATTGTATCTACAAGCAGTCTCAGAGCTAAACTAGAATGTCACTAAAATCCAGGTATTTGTTCGTGGTGGAAGCTACAGTGTATAAGGTCTGTAAGCATGTTGAGATTGCACTTAAATAAGCCTAATACATTAGAAGTTGATAGAATAAGATCTTGCCTTTTGGTTTTTTGATAAGCCCTAGGAATGTAACAAGGAGTTTCGTGCACTATGTACTGTGTAATGGTGTACCAAAGCGTACCCAAGAAAATAAGGACAGAAAGAAAACCAGAGATAAAACAAAAAGGCTCTTTGTACGTTAGTCTTTTTATTCTTACTGTGGAGGCCTGGTATTGGACATGCATCTTAACATCGTGCTGTATCCCAGATATTTCAGCATGCTTCTCTCACAGCAAGTATTGGCAGCTACATGTAGAGCTGTGGGAGACACCAGCATTGCATGCTGAGGGAACTCAGTATCAGCAGAAACACCAGTCCCTTTTAAGGTCAAGCCAGGAATTGGATACAAGTCACCAAGATGTTCCTTAACCATTTCAATTGTTTTTTATAAATTCCTAATCTCCTCCCTCCATGCTACCCACCAAAAAACCCTTTAAATTTTGAACATTGCAGTGCAAAAACCCTCTGAGGCACTGTAGTTCACACTGCTACATAAGTACTTAAAACGATGCTGAACTGAGTTGTGCGGAGCCTGTAAGAGCAAGAGACTAGGTCTCGCAGAGGGTTAGCATGTAACAGCACTACAGATCTGTTGTACGTTGCAAACATCCTTTCTGCCTTCTAAGGAGACACTTCAGTTACATTATCAAAGAGCCAGAAATACAGTTTTCACAATAAATAGACTTTATCCTAGTCAAAAGCATAGACAGATGAGTCCATAAGAACCCAAGTCTTCACAACATCATTATTATTATACCAGGGAAAGCACCTTCAAAAGACTCTATTGCAGAGGGGAACTGAATGAGTCATTCCATTATTTTCTCTTCACGTATATGTTAAAGAGAGATGCTGTCACATTATATATATCTATCAGTACATCCTACTCATTTTTACTGGCAATTGTGTACCCAAAAGGCCTCCTCACTGCCTCCAGTTTTAGAGGCTGCGTGTCACGCTGCTGGATTGTGGCTCCAGAGCAGGTAGCAGCATGTGTCAGGCTGTTACTGGACTAGTAGCTGGCCCTGGGAACAAGAGGGAAGATGGGTGGTATGACAGCAAATTTAACTCCCCTGAGCACAGAGTTCTAATGTTAATGCTCTGTGTTGCTCATAACACTCAGAGTCAATCTAGCTGAAATAGCTTTCTAAAATTTCCACCTTCACAGCTGTCTGCACTATCCTTACCTAGGGCAGTGAGAATTGTTCTGTGAACTCTGCTTTTGCTGCTGAGATTTACCTCTGACTTTTCAGGACCAACACAAAAACTACTTTATATGGATTTGAGCAGGTCTAAGAAACAAAGAGAAAGCAGTCCAACAGACTCACTGCCAGTCACCCAAAGTTAAAAAGCCACTCTCATTCAGATGGAGAACAGAAAGGGGTCCCTTACTTCGCCCACAGTAGGAAGAACTAACTTTACCCCTTTATTAATGCCCACCTAACTTCAGTACCAGCACGTTTGTCTAAGTGACAGCCCATGCACAAAGGCCAAAAGGTGTGCATGGCACAAATATTTCACAGCAGAAAGGATGGACAGGTTGTCAGGGGCTGAGGTCTAGCTCAACCAGTCTGTGTGTCAGAAAATAGCTGACGTTTGCTGCTGCAGCTGCTTACACGGAATTGAAGCCATCTTCCCCAGTTATCAGTGAAAGCAGCTGATGCGCTGGATGATCCAGCAGTCTCCTCTCCGCACAAAACACGCAATGCATGAAACCAGTAAAACCACTGGAATCAAGGAGTATGGGCTCGTATCCCAGGAAACAAACTCCACGCAAAGCATCTCAATGGAATTGAGCACAGAAAATTGGACAAGGCTCACCTATATTCTAGCACAAGTTAATGCCCTTCCACTTTTCCATGGAATAGTTTCAAACTAGGCAACTGCACAACCATGTGTCTAGGGTTTCCTTACTCATCAGAAAAGTATAGCTATCTATATTACTTGATTTATGATACTACCAGTAGCTATCTTTATGGTACTACCAGTAGCTAACCAGTAATGTTGCTATGCAAGTCACACAGTCTTAGACATGACTGTCAACAAAACTCACCCTGAACCAGCTCAGGAGCCTGGGGAGCAGGTATATGCACACATAGGGATGAGCACATTCCCCAGTCCAGGCAGTGTTTTACTCACAGTTCAGACAAATTTTGTTATTTAAATTGTGACCCTCCTGTTTGCTTATGCAGCTGTTAGATTTTAAGACTCAAGCTGCGCTTGCCTCGTACTGGCACTGCTTTTTTTTCTTTCTAAAAGCGCTGTCACCTGCCTGTTATTCTATAGGTTCCCGGTTCAGTAGGTTCCCCAAGTACAGCCTGAACTTTAAAGACCTGTTAAATCCAATGGAAGTCTGTGGACTTAAACAATGTCGTTATAGTTCAGTGTATTCCTGAGTGCCTGTGTGAACTGGGAGCTCTAAGTAGATTTAGTCATTCAAGGAAAACATGGGGTGCTTAGTGCTAATAATTAGCTGCTAACTCCTGAACCTGTGTTTTGAGCAAGAATTCCAGTTATATTGTAAAGCTATGAACAGCTTTGCTAGAGGCTACTTGACTCCCAGAGGACTGTAGCAATCACAATAATGGCAACCCTCATGTCACATCACCTCAAACTTAAGCTCATAATTGTAAAAAAATCCATTTCTGATTTTAGGCATTTATCTTACAGTCAAGCATTCTAGAAAGCCCACTTCTGCTACACACAACTCTTAGAAAATTGTATTACTTAGCCTGTGGTATTAATAACATCTCAGATCACCAAAACAAGGGTGCACATTTCTGTATTAGAGGTTTTTATTTGTTTCTCTCTGGGCAGAGGACAGAAACCAATTGATTGACTTTTGCTGAAATTAAAGAGACCATAACTAGTTCTGATTAGAGCTAACCCTCTGAGTAAAGATGGCAAAAATCTACTATTTTGTATTAGCAAGCTACTAGTCTACTCACTCAGTTTAACCATGGCAGTGGGGTACTAAGGGCCTCACCAAAATCAGTGTCACTTCCTTCAAATGGCTCCAGGATTTAATTTTAAATAAAGTCAGTGATCTCCAACCCAGTAACCTAAAGCTGTTACACCTGAACACAATAGCTTGATTTGTATGAGGTGAATCAGAGTCTCCCGATGTCTGATGGTATTTGCAGTGTACTTGAATCCTTCCAGAATTTCAAAAGACTCACAAAAGAGTTTCTGTTGACCTGAAATACAAAACAGGGAAACTGGGTCTAAAAAAACCCCAACACTCTCACTTAAGAAGTGTTCCTTGCCCGCCCTCTCCACATCTAAACAAACAGATCTGTAGAAACTCTGCCTCTCAGTGGATGTGACTGTAGCCACAAAAAAGGACAATTTGGATATTCATTTAGACATTTGGAGAATAAAAGTGACACCTCTGACAACTCATACCAAAATGTTTCGTTCTGGCTTTGACTCTGAACTCAGAACCTCACACAAAAGGAGACCTTGCATGACACAAACAAAACAAACTCTGCAGTCTTGCAAGTTGAGTACACCAAAAAGAACTTCAGCTCTTCAAATTTCCAAGATGGAAGGGGAAGGATCAAGCTTAACATTTCAGTCAGAAGCAAGGGCTGCAGTAAGGTGCCTACTCTGCATTTGAACTTCCAAACGCAAGCTCATAGATTATTTTTTTTTGTGGAAGTTTTTCTTTCTAAAAGTTACTACATATTAGAAAGTCACCGCAGTGCAATTATCTTGTGATTATAGTACTTCACTGGAAATGCGAAAATTTCAGCTGAATTCCTATTATACTCATCTTGGGTAATTTTGGGGAAGTTATTAAAGTCTCCATGTTATCTCAACTTTCTGAGAGGAGAATTCATCCAGTTCTGGCTGTCTTTTAGTTAGATTACACTTTCCTTCTTTCTCCTGTACATTTCCAGCCCCTAGCATGGCAAGCCTCATTCTTTTTCATTGTTTCCACATCAGCAATGAAGACTTCTAAACCGCAGGGCCCTCAGTTAGAAGAGAGGTAGAAAAGAAGGGTCAACTGTTCACATTTCCAACACAAGAAGAAGGGATTATCAAACAGTACTAATACATGTTAGCTTGAGATAAGCAAAATACAGTTTTCTACTGCAGAATTGTGGATGTGGAACTCTGTCACGGGATGCCACAAGTGCTAGAAGTTTACACGTGTCAAAAAAAGAAAAGCAAAATCCCATAACCTTAACAAACCACTAAGAGAAAAAGCCACGTAGGGCAACTATGGACAGAAGGACCACTTCTGGCTCCAAGTTACACAGCACAGTAAATTGGAGGCTATATACAAGATATTGTAGTTGTCCCTACTGTTGCATTTGCTTGCCTTATTCTTCTCCCTTTCCCTTCTGTTGATGCTACTGGCCACCATCTCACACACAGGTTGCACATCAGATCAAACAGACCTTTGACCCAGTCCAGTTCTGCCATTTTTGTGACTATGACATTCCCTTCCCAATCATGGAATCGAACCAACAAAGGTTATGCAAGCCTCTTTTTTTTTTTAATTGCAGCTTTGCTAACCATGCAGACTCCATAGTATGGAACAAACAAAAACGTGCCCATTCTGCATTGTGCTATTGTAATACATTTGTATTATTATATTTATAATATTATTATATTATTATATTGTGCATTGTAATACATTTTTGATAGCCTATAAGAGCAATTTATAAGAGGATTTTTAAGAGGATGGCTTTACCCTTTTTTCAGTTATGCCCACATAAATACACTCAGCAACATCGGTGGGCTCTATCTACTGTCAGCAGTATGCTGAATCCTGAACGACAGTGAATGACTACATGCTGCACTGAAATCACACATCTTGCATGACCTGTCTCAATGGATTTAAAAAAAAAAAAAAGCAGAGCCAGCAGCACGTTGTATATGGCTCAGCTTAATACTCTTTTCTGCAGGAGGTGATGAACCTTGGGACCTCCTAACTCCAGCAACTGAAGCCTCCTCTCATGGAAATAACCTATTTGCCAGACAGGTCTTGCTCAGCAGCCCTAGGGACAGTGAAAATAACTCTGAAACACAAGGGGTTTGTAGTGGCTTGTTTACAGCATAGCTTGGAGTTACACAAATACAAGGTGGGAGCTGTTCCCAGCAAACTGTCACTGGAAAGAACTTGGCCACTGAATGATTCCAAATCTCTGATTCTGCCAACTTTTGCTAGTCTGGACAGTGGGGACAGGTGTCTCAATAGACTTGCTTAAATCAGGGAAGGAAGGTTCCAGTGAGAGTGGATAAACACCAAAGCAAGTTGTTCAGAAGCTGTAGAATCTCCACCCTCAGAGATATCCAACAGCAGACAGGAAAAGGCCCTGAGCAACCTGATCTAACTTTGAAGTTGGTCCTACTCTTAGTAGGCGATTGAGGCACATACCTCCAGAGGCCCCTTTAAACCTCAATTATTCTAAAGACTGAAGCAAAAGCTATCACTATACTGAAATCAGGCAAGATGAAGTTTCTCCAGCTGCTCAGGAGCATAAAGTACTCAAGCCAGTCTCAGAGACAAATAGCATTTAGTAGCTTTTTGGAGGAAATGATACCCTGTTAAACTGACTTAAAACATTAGTCTTCCTTCTTCCACAAAGACATGTACCAGCATGACCTATGATACAGGATGCCAAGTTTTGGTTCTGTTGGTTCTAACAACTCTGACTCCCTCCTCACATATCATAAAGAGGAGAAGGGGAAAGAAAAGGTCTGTATCATCACATCTTTTACTGTACCTGAGTATGACAGGCCCACAATAGGAAGGATGTATTTTGGTACACATATCCTCCAGCTGCAGCCGTTCTCCTGGGCTGATATCATAGCTCTGCTTCGGATAGCTGACCAGCCAGCCGTAGTCCACCCCAGTCTTGATCTTGCGGTACTCGTTCTCCCGCTCGCGCTGCTGCTTCTCTGCCTGCTTGATCTGCCAGTTCAGCTCCATCATGAGCGTCTCAACGACCATTTCTGTGGGGCTCCTCTGGGAAATGCGGTTTGGGGGCTCATTCCACCTGAACCACGATGCCAGTGACATAGTGCTCTGTGTGTCTTCATCGGGAGGGGTTTGAGGGTAGGGAGGGAGAGAAAAAGAACAGTGCCATCGTCAACACAAATGAGAACATTCTGCCCCCTACACCCCTCAAGTCTGTTATTCACCCAGAAGTGCTACTTCTGGGCAAGATAGGTGACCTGGTGTGGTGGGTTGTCCCTGGCAGGACACCAGGTGCCCACCAAAGCCATGCAATCACTCCCCTCCTCAGCTGGACAGAAGAGACAAAATATAATGAAAGGCTTGTGAGTCGAGGTAAGGACAGCAATTAAGATCACAGGCAAAACAGACTTAACTTGGGGAAATTAGTTTATTACCAATCAAATCGGAGTAGGGTACTGAGAAATAAACCCAAATGTTCTCTACCTCCTTCACCTGAGTAGCATAGGGGGACAGAGAATGGGGTCAGTTCATCACACGCTGTCTCTGCTGCTCCTTCCTCCTCAGGAGGAGGACTCCTCACACTCTTCCCCTGCTGTGGTGTGGGGTCCCTCCCATGGGAGACAGTCTTCCATGAACTTCTCCAGCACGAGCCCTTCCCAGAGGCTGCAGTTCTTCATGAACTGCTCCAGCATGAGTCCCTTCCATGGGGTGCAGTCCTTCAGGAGCAGGCTGCTCCAGTGTGGGTGCCCACAGGGTCACAAGTCCTGCCAGCAAACCTGCTCCAACGTAGACTCCTCCCTCCAGGGGGCCACAGGTGCTGCCAGGACCCTGCTCCAGCGTGGGGTTCCCATGTGGTCACAGCCTCCTTTGGGCATCCACCTGTTCCAGTGTGGCATCCTCCACAGGCTGCAGCTGGACATCTGCTCCACCATTAACCTCCATGGGCTGCAGGGGGACAACCCTGCCTCACCATGGTTTTCACCACGGGCTGCAGGGGGATCTCTGCTTCAGCGCCTGGAGCACCTCCTGCACCTCCTTCTTCACTGACATTGGTGTCTGCAGAGTTTTTTCACATATCCTCACTCCTCTCTTCTGACTGCTGCTGGTGTTGCACAGATACTTTTTTTCCCCCTTCTTAAATACATTATCCCAGAGGTGCTACCACCATCACTGATGGGTTTGGCCTTGGCCAGTGGCGGGTCCATCTCAGAACTGGCTGGCATTGGCTGTATCAGCCATAGGAGAAGCTTCCAGCAGCTTCTCGCAGAGGCCACTCCTGCAGCCCCACCCCCCACTACCAAACCCTTTCTACAGAAACCCAACCCAACTGGGTAGGTTTGCTGCTGCTGTAGCATTAGTGGTAGAGTTCACCTGTACATAGGTAGCATTGGCAGGAGCAATAGCTACATTAACTACAAGGCCAGGCAGAGCTTTAACCATTACTTCGCAGATGTGTTGCTGCATGCAGAAGACGCTTCTTCGGCAAGCTAAAGCTCTTAGCTGTGCTGGGGGAGCACACCTTAGGTGCTATCACCAGCACCAAGGGAACCAAAGGTTCGCTGAGAGGGAGGCAGCAACGTATCATGGTCTAAACTGTTACTGCTTCTAAGTGAGAGGTTTCTGCTGATGGGGAATTACCCAGCACTTAGAAGAAAGAACAAATTGCACCAATCAACTCAGCAAGATGTGGAATTAACTCCCCACCCAGCCAGTCTCTTCACGTAGTCACTTCAAGAGGACAATGCATGGAACAAAAGTCATTAACTGTTGTATTTGCATTTAAACACAATGGAATCCAAAGCAGGCACTAGGGACCTGAACAGCAGCAAAACAGCATCTGTTTCTTCACACAGCAAAGTTACGTGCCTTGCTGCTCCCTTCCATTAGGCCCCAGGGAGAAGGGGGGGGCACAAATAATGGTTGCTGCTGGGATTACCAAAAGGCTACTGGCAGCAGCCCAGTCAGGACACAGAGTCTGAAGTTAACGTGAGGGCAATGATCACGATCCCAGAGCCTCATTCTGAAGGGCCTGAGCAAATCCTTACTATTAGAGGCACAGGCATGAAGACAGACAATAAAGGGAGCTTTTGCTGTAAGCTGCCATATTGGGGCGTAGAGCCTTCAGTGACAATGTAAATTGCCAGAAGCTCGTAACTACCCAGAGCTGAGAGCCACGAGCTCCCAGGCTCCCTGCAAGAGCAATGCTCAGTAGGATTCTGCCTTCAGTGCCTGGGAAACTGTCACAGTCTGCACCAAGTGAAAAGGAAGCTTCAGTTGCTTCATGCCTTTATCACTTGCCCTCATGCAGCCTTGTTCTCTTTCGAAAATATTATGTAAACATGTCACACCATTAAAGGAAAAAATGCGCCAAAAACCTGGATAGTCTGTACCATGTCGCAAGTTTGAAATTATTTCAGGGTCTAATCCTTAGGCTTTTCTTGAACCAGAAAGTTTGCAAAACTGCATCAAAGGACTAGTTTCTCTAGTCCTATATCCTACCTCTCCCAACAAGCAATACCAGTTTCTTCAGAAGGAAGACATAAAAGGGCTGAAAACTTCCACAAGACACAGACCTAGCTACCTAGGTGTGTAAGGCCACAGGTACTCTTCTGACACTGTGTAAGCATTAACACTTTTATTATTAGTTTACAGTGCTTATATGTGAAAGATCACTGTAGTGACTTGTTTTCACCCTGGCATATCAGCTATGATTATCCTTACAATAGCATCTACAGTCAGCAGCTGCTGGAAGTAATCCCGCTCCTGTCTCATTTCTGTGCTCCCTAGGAAGAGGAGCAGCAGGTCCTTTCATTTGCTTTCATCGCCAGGGTGACTCCAGCTAACAGCTCTCTGATCACTGCGCAGCACTCTGGCTGCCTGCCGCTGCCTGCCTTGCCCAAGATACGTGAATGAACTCAGGCTGACAGCTTCAACTCCATAATCCCACCATCCTAACACATACCTGGATCTTGCTACATGGTGGCCTCCACTCATCATTACGCATTATTAAGGATGAAGATCCTTAAAACTTAAGACCTCTTCCTTGGTCTTAGCACCCCTTCTGTAACACACAGGTGAGCCCTGCTAGCAAAAGTGAGCGGCATAACGGACCACAAGCTGTTGTAAATGATTTAAGAGTCTCCCGTTTCTTTTCAGCTTATGTGACAACAGCAATTTTTCATAAGCTTTTACAGGTTACTCAATCAATTAAAGTATCATTATTGTTTCCATTTGCCCCTTCATCTGACAAAGGTGAGCATGCCCTTCTGTATTTTACCAGCAAAGGTTTCGCTTACTTCACACTTACTCTGGCTATGACCTAGTCTCATGTTGGTTTAACTCCCCTGCCTTTGGTGACATAAGGGATAAATCACTATAAAGCAGTATAGCTGTGAAGCTGAGGAATGTCCTTCCAGCTATTCCAAACTCACCAGCTGTGTCATGAGATGAGGAGCAAGACGGGAATTTAGTAATCAAAACTGGGAAAAAGAACATGGAGACCTATGCTCTAATTTGACCTGCCCTGGCTTTTGCATGGTCCTGGGCTGTTCTTATGCCTTTATGTTTTTATCTTGCAAGCTTCCCTCAAAGCAAGTAGCTCTGCATGAGGAAAACTGTTTTACTTGGCACTAGTATTGCAGAATACAATCAGTTAGAAAAATATTTTGGATAGCAAGGCCTGCTGAACCTGAGCCTTGCCCTGTTCCAGAGCTTTCTAAAGCACTGGTGTCCTGGTCTTAGAGTACCTGGATAAAAATTTCTCAAACCAGGACAACTGGTAACAGGCAGATTTACTTTTGATATGGAAACGTGGATACCCCTAACTCTGAATGGGGTTTCACTTGCTCCCATACATTACTTGAAAAATTTGTTTCTGCATGAGAAGAGTATGAAGTAAGGCAAGAACCTCGCCTGCAGTTGAAATGGCCAATTCTCAAATGAAAGCAAGTCCCATGCAAGCATTTCATGCACATGGGCAGCTTGCGCTGGCTGTTCCTAAGGGAGGCTTGTTTGTGTGACATTGTTTCCTTCCCCATCTCTCATCCATCATCTCCTCCTTTTGAGAGCTGGAAACCAGCCATCTTTATTTAGCAGGCTTGACAAGCCACCACTCTTCCCACTACTGGGCTTTGCAGCCTGCAGAAGATGCTGTAGGCTCCATTAATTGTAGCTGCTGTTTTTAATTTAAAGTTCACATGCAGGCTAATCGTTAAATGACTCAAAATGGCTTTCCTATTTAGGAAAGACTCAAAGGACTGTCGGGCAGGATGTGGGCAACAAAAGGGAGGCAAAAGTTTCAGCCTGGCCTTCTTATTGGGGAAAAGAACAAATTTACGCCTTCAAGCATTCGTATTAAAATTATTAAAAGAAGGAGACACTTCCCCATCTGAACACAGATCTTTATGTCGTACAATTAGTCCATGTTCTGATTCCTTGTAAAGAGGCTGTTCTGGAAGCTGACATAATCCAGAAGATGAACTGCTCTGGTACTATTCAAGTAAATTTCAGAGTGGTTTATCAAAGTTCCACTCCAGAAACAGAGCTGGCTTTCAAGACTTTTGCCTCATTGACATTAGATTTCTGTCTAGAAGACAAATCTTCCTCTCACACTGTTGACTGCAAGTCTGACCAACCACCTCCCAGAGTTTCAAGCCTATATTTATCTTATCTATGCTAAAGTCTGGAATGCTTCACTTTCCCTCACACAGCCTCTGAGGGGTTTCTTCAATTTTTAGTGATTGCTAGTAAGTCCCTCTAAGACTTTTTCATGTAAAAGTTTCCTGTTAGCTTTAGTTCTGAAGCTTTTTGCCTCTCTCCAAATCTCTTCTTTGCTCTCCACCTTGTCAGCAGTTCCTGGATTTTTTTCCTCATGTACTTTACAGCTTTCTCCATTCTCTTCTCCTGGCACGTTCTGTACAATTTCCCCTCGTCTTCCATTTTTTTTACCTTCTCCCACATTTCCCTATGTGACTTCCTCTTCTTACTCCAGAAAATACATCAAAGAATCATCAGAAATACTAAAGTCCACGCACCTCATTTGGTTTTCACCTTCCTAAAACGGGAATTCAGCTTTTCCTAGCTCTGTTACTAACAAAGGGAATATGTTTCTGTAACTGCTGTTCTTTGGCCAGCTAGAGGCTGTTCATAGAACCTGACAGACATCAGTCTCCTTCAGACACTTGCAGGCTAGATCATCATTTGCTAAGATTTGTTACAGCAATGCTGGTTTCTGGTAAACCATGCGTCAATCAGCAGGACCTGTTTCCCTTTTAGAAGCTGAACTTCTGAAAAGAAGAAAATTCCCTTTCTGTTGATCCTTTTTCTGGTTCCCAGCTTCCAGTGCCCTCCAGGACAAGAAAGGAGTAGGCAGAGGGTGGGAAATGTGTGTGTGTGAGGGGGGGGAGCAAAGAATATAATACAGCTGGACTCTCTGTAAAGGTATACCCTCAGTTTGACGAGTCTCCTGTGGTTTGCTTTTGTTTTCACAGTCTGTCAATCCAGGAGTACTACTGACAATCCTTAGTGACTCTTACTAGTCTTAGGGGGTATGGCACTCGTGTGAGAACAGAAGGAGAAAAGCCTTAAGGGCTCGAATGAGTAGAAGCCTAATCCAAAATCCAGTGACGTCAATCTCAGTGTTGTCACTCAGCTGGCTATAGATAAGAGTCGCAGGAAATCCACTGTCATCCAGGCAAAGCATACGTACAAACTGGGCTGAGGAGCTGGGAAGTGCCTTCCTTCTCTTCTTGTGGGTGGTAGTTCCTTACTACTACAGGCAGGGAGCAGAGAGACAGAATTTGTTCATGTGAGAGACTCAGTCAACCTTTTTCCACACATGCCAGATCAAAGGAAAACAAGCTCCATTCCCAAATTGTGGTCATAATTGTCCTTTTTAAAAGGCATGCAGTCAAGGGGAAAACAAATTACGTGAAAATGCAGAGAGTATTAAGTTTTTTATTTTAATTACTTTTTAGTAAAGTTCAGATTGCATCATTTAGAAAAGTCTAGTGTCCTTCAGATAGCAAGGGGTGTCTAATATCTCCCTGGACTGCAACTTATAGGTACATTGCACCCATCTCTGAAGCCTGTATGTGCTAACTGATGCAACATTTAACCAGCTTCTCAGGCAGAAATTTGTGGTCATAGCTACACTGCCAGCTATATCTGCATGAAGTAGCATTAACTAGTGACAGCACCTTAGATAAACTCCAAATTCTGTTTCTCCTGTGATAAAGATATTTTAGTTCCGTTCCAAATAAAGAATCTTAGCACGTTCTAATTAAGAAACTGCTCCCAACACCTTCTCAATTTTATTTATATAATCCATGATAGCTTCATACAAGAATCCCTATTATCTGTCCTCCAGCTCTTTTCTGCAGTTACTTACCACTATCTTCTCCCTACAGAGACTTTTACCTTATTGGGGCCCAAAGAACCCTACTTCCTCTCTGGAATCTCCCTTCTTGTTTAGTGACATGGAAGGCTATGGAGTTTACAGCTACTTGCCACATGATTGTAACCTCAGTGGAAGTTATTTAACCTCAGACATCTATCTCCCAAAGCTGCTATGAGGCAATTAATGCTGAAAAAGCAGTAGATACAGCTTTTCAATCAATAAACTTAAAAGCAATGCAAATGTCATGATATTAATCCAGCAGCATTCCTCCTTCTGACCTGCAGAATGAGAGAGCACTCTTGGGCACACTCAGGTCTGCTTACAGATCACAGCAGGGAACCTGCATTTTGCTTTATGAGCAAATAGATTCTCTTGTGATGGACACAGGCTATTTCTGGACACACAAAAAAATAAAATACACAGTGGTTAAAATATACCCAGGGACATGACCCTGTTAAAAGTAACAAGGAGTTTTGAATAACAGAAACATTATATACTGTCAAGTCTTCATGGCTGCATGTGCTTAACGACAGTAAAAAGAGCCTCACAGCGATGTCTAAGAGCGAGCTAACCCTGTCAGGGCACTGGGGCACCCAGCAGGCCCTTGCAGGCCAGGTAATGCCTGTCTGTCTGTCTGCCCCGGGCAGGGAAGTGTCTGACCAGGCTGGTGCAGGCTGACAGCTCCCGCTGCTGCCCACATCTGCTTCTGAGCAACAGTCTTGAAAAGAGAAGACTTCAGGGGGACCTAATAGCTGCCTTCCAATACCTGAAGGGATCCTACAGGAAGGGTGAGGAGGGACTTTTTACAAGAGCGTCAACTGATAGGACAAGGGGAAATGGGTTTAAGTTGAAGGAGAATAGATTTAGATTAGATCTGAGAAAGAAATTCTTCAGTATGAGGGTGGCAAGACTTTGGAATAAATTACCCAGAGATGTTGTGGCTGCCCCCTCCCTGGAGGTGTTCAAGGCCAGGTTGGACAGACCCTTGAGTAGCCTGATCTAGTTGAGAGGTGTCCCTGCCCGTGACAGGGAGGTTGGATTAGATGATCTCTAAGGTCCCTCCCAGCCTAGGCCATTCTATGATTCTATGAACATGTGCTCTTAAGAATGTGTGAGAACCACGCTGCTGCTGCTCAGCACAGAAGTCTAATTTCTGTATTAAGTTTTTCCTCCAGCAGACTTTGCATTCACAGTGCTACAGAACCAGGCTGAGTCTTTGTCTGGTGTAACTGCCACTGAGGGTTACAAGGCACTTAAGCCATTTGTGAACATGCACAACCATAAAAATCACCGCTAGGCAGCATAACAGAAGGACAGTCAGATCATACCACAAGGTGCTGCAAGACTGAAGAGGAACAAAAGTGGTACCACTTCTACCAAAGGAAGGCTTGAGTGGCCTTCTGAAGATACCACAACGGCTATGGTGTACATGAGCATGTCATTTTCTACAGCTAGTAATACTCAAAAGATTTTTTTCCAATGAAACTCTTTAAAACTGAGAATGTGCGAAGAATACTGCTCTTGCCTCCCCAGCATTTGTGTAGTTTGTAATACATTCTTAAAGCTTCGATCTTTGAGAAAATGAGTCTATGTGATGCGTTTTACATCTGCACTTTGACTGCAAGAGGGGTAAAGAAATGAGAATTCAGCATAAACTGGGCTCCAAGTTCAGTTATGAAACAGAAAGCTATTTTTCAATCACTAGCCAAAACACGAAGAGAAAAGGTAGCTGATCTAACTGGTACAGCTTCATCATCTACAGCAGAGATGCACCAATATAAAACCGATTTGCCTTGCTGAAATAGATAAAAGAGCTGTGTTGATTAACTCCAGATGAAAATCCAGTCTACAGATCTTAAAGAAAAAGTGAAGAAGGGCTGAAGAGCCTAGATCTCTACTAATGACCAGACCTCTCTACAGAAGATAATCTTTGTTATCTGCAGAAGCAAAAGGGTGGGTGTTACTCAAATCTGCTTATGAAGCAGGAGTAGCATTTTACAGTTTGTCTACTTATCAGAGCAAATGAGTTCCATCTGTTGAGAAACAGGCCTATTTTCATGCCAAATTCCCACTCATGCTGTAAACAATATTTTCTAAGAGCAACCATAAAAACACTCTATCATATACAACTTATACTGGACTGTTACCTAAACCTACTGAAGCCAGGAGGTTGAAACACGCCGATTTGCTCCGTTTGTCTGACTTATTATTAAAACTCCTATATTTTGCTCTGATTTTGCTGTGGTGGATCAAACACACCTTCAATTCTGAATCTTTCTTTGATCTCTGTAGACTACAAAGCTAGGTTTCCAGTCAGGACAGAGGGACCTAAAGTGTTCTTCACTGTTCATTCAGCCACGTAAACGAGAGTTCAGAAGGTAACACGCATAGCCTTCCTGTTATTAAAACTACTCAAACCACAAAAGAAGTATTTCTGCAATAAAGTAGCAATAGCACGTGATGGAAGTCTCCAACACAAAAGGCTTTCAAAATTAAAACTCAGAGAGATCCCCCAGCTTATCTTCCTCTATCCTACTGTCACTATAAATACAGAACGTTATTAAAGGGGCAGTAATGTCACAAACTGGAGTTTCTAAAGCTGTCATTCACTGCAGATACTTGTATCTATAGAATCACACAAAATAAGAGCTTGAAACTCGGAACCATAAGTGTATTTCACCTGTTGTTAGGTCCACTGAAGTCTGATTTTTTATGTATTGTGGGGTAGAACAAACTAAGTGCTGTGATGAAAATGGGGGGGCGAGATACACATTCCCCATTAAGGCCGAGGACTGATTCTTCTGTGAAAGCAGGAGTCACTCATTGCATTATAAAGTAAAAATGCATTTTAGCAGACGTTAGTACATTTCTATTAGTACTGAACCTTGCTTACAGTATCTACCAGAAGGAATATTTACTGGATATCCCCAAGGTCTCACTCTGTATCAGTTCACTGCAGAACCATTAGCCTACGTGCGAGTTTTCCCTGTACTGAAGAATACTAGGACCAGTATTAAAGTTTGGTCCTTCTGACAGGAGTTACTTAAAAATATACCTTGCTTTAAGATTAGTACCCAAAAGGAGAACGCTAAGTTTGCAGTCTGAAAACTTATGTCTGTCTTTGCAGAGATCATATACAGCACAGGGAGCAGCCAGCAGAGCTCTGGGGCAGCTCACACTTTCCTTCCTGCAGTAGCTCTGTGATCTGCCTGCAGCCCATCCACTGAGAGCAGCCGTATAAGCAGCGAAACCGCTGTCTTGAGACAGATTTTAATTAACGTGTTAGCATCAAGAGATGTGCAGCATAGTTACGCTGCCATAACTCCAAAGCTATCCGACTGACCTAAACGCTACCACACTGGGGTTACTAAACCCTGGACTTCCACACTGAAGACACTTAGCAGGGCAGGTGTTTAAGATGAGAGATCTTAAACAAGAGCAGTGTAAGCACAAAGCAGCATAAACCACTTTTTCCTCCTTGGCTGCCTGTTCTTTACGTAACCAGTCACCCAGCGCTTATCCGTGCAGGCAGCCCCGCAGTGCTGTGTCCCAGCCCAGCCTGGAAGAGCTGTCGGAGCACCCTGGTCCCTTTCCCTGCCCACCCACCCCACCCCACCCTATCCCACCTCACCTTCGGCAGCCCAGCTCCCACTGCTTGTCCGGACCGACAGACCCAGAGCGACCCAAAGCGGGTACCGGAGAGAGGACGTGGCTTCAAGTCAAGCCCTCTAAACTGGCATAGCAATCTTAAACCCGCGCTGGGGTGTGGATTAGCCCTGCTGACGAGGGATAACAGCTGGGCTTAGAGCAGCGCTTCTGAGCTATTAGGGCTTGGTCCAGTGCCTCTGCAACACGGAGCCGCCCATCAAAGACCGGACGCCTCTCGGCTCAGGCGGACTTCGGCGCCTGTTCAAAAATCCCTCCAAACCCCTAGCACTTTGTGGGCTTTTCTAACCCGCAGCCGAGCCGATACTTTGGAGAAACGAACGTAATTCGGCAGCACTGGGACTTTCTAAACTCGTTTAAAGTGGGGTGGACTCCCCGTCGGAATCGCGCCGCCCGCCCCAGCTCCGCGCCTCACGGCGCCGGCGACGCTGCCTCGGCCGCTGCCCCGCACCAGCCCCTCGGGCCGGGCAGCGAGAACCGCACCGGCCGCAAACGCGGCAGCTGCGAAACCCCCAACCCGGGACTCTTGGCGGCAAAGGCCGGCAAACACAGCGGTGCCCTCCGCTCGCCGCCACCACCACCATCTCCGTCCCGTCGGGCGCCCCGCCCGCCGCCGGCGGCAGCAGCAGCAGCAGCAGCGTCCCCTCCTCCTTACCGCGGGTCACCCGCTCCCGTCCCGCCGCTGCCGACGCTGAGGCGAGCGGCCGCGCCGCGCCGGGGCAGCACCGCCTCCACCGCCGCCCCTCCGCTGAAGTTGAGCGGAGCCGCCACCGAGCGCCCGCTGCCGCCGGCTTCAGGCGGGCGGAGGCGCGGCCGCCGCTCCCCCCCACCCGCCGCGGTTGCCACGGCGACCGCGCCATAAACCGCTCTGGCCCAGAGGCGGAGCGCTCCAGGCCCCCGCGGGGGCAAAGAGGATGAGGAGGGAGAGCTGTGCTGTTGGGAAGGTGAAGGACAGGCAGTGTCAGAGGGTAGAGCTTCATCTCGGACACAAGCACATCACAAGAAGGGGTCTGGGCACCGAGAAGTGCGAGGAGTGTGTGGGGCTTTTGGAAATCCTGCAGAGTGATTGTGGCTAGTAAGGGGTCAGTGAGATGAAAAGAAGTGAAAACTGGCCTGGAGACCCGGAGGCGTTCCCTGAGAGCTGTGTGATGCCCACGGCAGCAGGCAATGAGGAAGGAGGTCCCTGCATTCTGCACTGGGGGTCAGAGTCTTGCTCACGGTCCCAGCCACATGCGGCAGGAGTGACCTCTGTGAGCCCACAGCTCCTCACCCGGCCTCTTCCCCTGGTGCAAAAATGCACAGAAACACCCACAGTGTCACCGGCCGAACCTCCACTTTGAGGGGATTTGGGCTGTGGAGCTACAGCCTGGCTTGAGCGGAGCGCACAGATCGGTGACACCACTCAAGGACACGTGAAATTTAAGCATGTGTGTAAACTCAGGCAAGTCCCTGCTGAAAAGATTTTGTAAATCAGGGCCCAAATTCTGACACTCTGGTATTTATCCAGTACTCCCACAGCCAGAGGAATGCTGTGTTTCAGACCATGTATGTCTGTACGGGACATGCATAAATCAAAACAGACCAGCAAAAAAATTACAGGTTAAAAGACACCTGGTGCTTTCTAAATTAAAATGCATGAGGATTTTTTCTTTAATGTCTACTTTATTATTAGATCAAATAACACAACTAGACTTACAAAGAGATTAGAAGCATTTTCTGCTCTAATTATTTGTGGAGGATTATGTGTCTGTCCTGAGCCTCAATTCCAGCCCAGCATACCAGTTTCACAGAATCACACAGAATTATTGAGACCTGGAAAAGACATCTGAGATCATCAAGTCCAGCCTACAGATCATGAAGTCCAGTTTGCAGAGGTTTATAACATTCCGGGTACGCTCTGCTCAGTATGGGATTGTTGACTCACCTTACATGAAATCACCATGCATGGCTAAAGACCTTTATATTTTCATTCATTAGAACTTATTTCAAAAGTCACCAATTCTGACTAATGCAAAACAAACCCTACTTTGAAAATACTCAGGTACCAGGTAAATGGGTGCAGTGCAGTGCAGTGAATTCCTGGAAAATTCGTGCCATGAATCAGAGACAGTGATGACTGGGGCATATCTTCAGGAGCATTTGTTTGCAGATGTATAAACCTCACAATGGAAAATTCATTCATCTTTCCTATACCTTATTTAGCAGTTGAAACCAAGGATTCTTATACTGTTGTACTGATATGACTTACCTGATCAGTCAGCACTCAAATCATCAGTTGCTTAGTAGCAGCACTCTGGTAACAGAGATGGAGTAGAGCTTTATTCAGCGGTACGTTTTCCATGACAATCAAGTTTCACCATATCATGCAGGACTGCTACTTTTCATGATGCTTCCCTGACTCACCTGAGCACATTACCAACACCACAGCTGCAGCCCCTGTGTTGCTAGTTCTAGAGCCTTCATATTTCAGTATCTCGCTCATAGACCTCTGACACCGGCACTAAAGATGGACTTCTTCTATCAGCAGCAAACCTACTGCTGTTGTCTTCTGCATGGGCCCAACCACAAGCAAGTAACCTCACTTAATCTGGTATAGACTAGAAAAATTCAATGTGTGAGCTCAGTGAGGGGTGGTCACACCTCGGAGGCGGGTAGCTTTTGGGATGGAAGTGTGTTTTGGTGATATAATGAGATTATAATGAGCATAGTTCACCCAAAAGGACGGCATCTCTCAAAAGATGACGGACTCTTGGCCCAGAGTATTAAATGTGCAGTCAATCGGCTCCATGACGTCTCCAGGTTCCTTTGGGTGCACAGAGCTTGACCACCGTATGTCCGCTTCATTCTGTGCTCCATGAAATTTTCTCTTAGAGCCAGAACATCAGGCTGCTTTCATGCTACTGACCCTTAAGGTTACCTTAGAAACCTTTGTGGGGAGAACTCCTTATGGACCAGCTGCACGTTGTACTGGAAACTTCCTCGATGGTCCTAGGTGTGAACAATGCTATGCAGGCAATTAGTTTGAGGTAGTTATCCCAGATCAAATGCTCTAAGAAAGGTTAGTTTTTTGAGGGCCAAGCGCTCTGGCACTGTTTTAGCTGAGATGGTTGCCTTGCGGTTAGAACTAAAGTTTAGGCAAAGGTGCCTTAATTCCACAGGAGGCAGCACAGGACGCTCAGAAGATCCCGGGAAGGGACGCACCCGGGAGTGGGAGGACTTAGGGGTGGCATGCGGGAGTCTCCATGGAGAGAAGGAGGAAGTAAGCCAAAATCTGCCAAAGAATGAGGGTTTATTAGTAGTCCAGGGAGAACCGGGAGACGGATAAAATTTCATGGCATGGAGAGGGAGGAGGTGCTGCATTCCCCTCATGGGACAGGGGAGGAAATGACAAGCTGCTAAGAGTTGACCTTGTTTTCAGTAACTGGTTGGAGGTTGGAGCAAGGACAGATGGGATCGAGAGGTTGGGTTCTTTATTGGTTAGCTCTTGATAGCAAAACTAGGGTACAAGAAGGGGCTAAAGGTGAGGCTGAGAATGGACATGCTGGGAAAGCTCAGACAGAGACAATAACCGATGGTTTGTCATGAGCAATCAGAGTCAGCTGCCCAAAATACAAATGGATCCCAAGGAGCGGGACACCATCCAGCTAATACCTGTATTTATAGGACATTTGGCCCCAGGTATATGTAAAACCTTCAAAGATGGGAGAGGTAGAACTCTCTTAGCAACTTGAAGGGACTGCTGGATCCTTTACCCTTTTTAAGGACACCTGTGATGAGTTTTCATGCTAATCTACATGACAGGGAGGCTATTGAAATGTATAATCATCAAGAGAAAGAACTATTGTAAATCAGTGATTAGATCATATAATGCAGATGCACGTAGCACAGGAAGACAAACTTGAGCTGAAACAACACCTAGGGACATGTCAAGCGGAAAGACTAGCTGGTGTCCCCAGAGCTGACTGAAGTAATGGCTGCTTGTTAAAGATAACTCTGGCTCTAAAAAGTTTAATCCTGGATCTCAGTAATGAGTATGACTGCCTCAGCGGACCCAGCTCCAGCCATTTACCAGAGCAGTGGGTGCAATGCCACCAAGGAAGGCTTTGAGGATCTGAGCTAGCTCTCACGAGATATCCTTGATTGAAGTCACAAAATGAAAGCTCCCTCATTTTGGAGCCAAGCCCCCAAGAAGAGCGAATGTTTGGCATTTGCTCCAAGAACAAAGGTGGCAGCAAGGCAAACTGGGGCTGCTCTGAACCCTCCCGTGACGGCCTCGCCACAGAACCACGGACCTTAATCATCCAGCACACATCACCCTAGACTACAACCGCCAAGCAAAGCAAGGAAGCGATACACCAAACATCGTTGCATTGCGTAGCGGAATCAAAGAATGCCAGGGCTTGAAAGGGACTCAAAAGATCATCTAGTCCAGCCCCCCCTGCCAGAGCAGGATCACCTACAGTAGGTCACACAGGAATGTGTCCAGGTGGGTTTTGAATGTCTCCGAAGAAGGAGACTCCACAACCTCCCTGGGCAGCCTGTGCCAGTGCTCTGTCACCCTCACAATGAAAAGTTTTTTTCCTAATGTTTTTGTGGAACCTCCTATGTTCCAGATTGTATCCATTGCCCCTTGTCCTGTCATTGGACGTCACTAAAAAGAGCCTGACTCTGTCCTCCTGACACTCCCCCTTGACATATTTATAAACATTAATGAGGTCATCCCTCAGCCTCCTCTTCTCCAAGCTAAAGAGACCCAGCTCCTTCAGCCTTTCCTCATAAGGGAGATGTTCCACTCCATCATCTTTGTGGCCCTGAGCTGGACTCTCTCAAGCAGTTCCCTGTCTCTCTTGAACTGAGGGGCCCAGAACTGGACACAATATTCCAGATGCGGCCTCACTAGGGCAGAGTAGAGGGGCAGGAAGACGTCTCTCGACCTACTTGCTACTCCCCTTCTAATACACCCCAGGATGCCATTGGCCTTCCTGACCACGAGGGCACATTGCTGGCTCATGGTCATCCTGCTGTCCACCAGAACCCCCAGGTCCCTTTCCCCTGCACTGCTCTCCAGAAGGTCAGTCCCCAACCTATAGTGGCACATGGGGTTATTCTTTCCCAGGTGCAAAACTCTACACTTGCCCTTGTTGAATTTCATAAGATTTCTCCTCACCCAGCCCTCCAGCCTGTCCAGGTCTCTCTGAATAGCAGCACAGCCTTCTGATGTGTCAGCCACTCCTCCCAGTTTTGTGTCATCAGCAAACTTGCTGACAGTACTTTCTAATCCCTCGTCCAGGTCATTGATGAATATATTGAACAGCACTGGCCCCAGTACTGACCCCTGAAGGACCCCACTAGACACAGACCTCCAACTAGACTCTGCCCCATTGACCACAACTCTCTGACTTCTTCCCTTCAACCAGTTAGCGACCCACCTCACTACTCAGTCATCCAGACCACACTTCCTCAGTTTAGCTCTGAGGATGCTGTGGGAGGCAAGGCAAGGCACCTTTATGGCAGGCCACGCCCCTCCTTCCATCCCACAATGGCCCACAAAAGGGGCGGAGGAAACCCCCGGGACACAGAAAAGGCACCAGAGGAGCAACCTCCCTCCTTTAGTCTTTGTCTTCATTCTCAGGCGAGAGCTTGGGCTGATGGACTGATCCACCACCGCTGATGGACCTGCGGGACACTGCTGGATTCCATGGTGGTATTGGCTGCTTCTTCCTTTTCTTTTACCTTTCTCTTTCTCCCACCCACCTTTTTCTCTCTCTCTCTGCACTTGAAGAATACGTACTCAAAAGAAAATACAACAATCACCTCATTTGTGTCTTCGTCTAACCTCTGGGATCACTGTAGCTTGACCATGTACAATTTGGAATGAGACACCGGGTAGGAAATTCAAGTCTGTCTTTTTTTCTAGTATATAGGTAGAAAAGAAAAATTTGTCTTAGTGACTTACCTTGGTCAGTACTTTATCAAATCCAGTATCAATAACGCTTCTACTGAGGACAACATACTTTAATTTGACACATGTAAGCTCTGTAGTGGGAGTAAATGCAAAAAAAGGTAATGAGGGTGGCGAGATACTCACATGGCCAAACTCTGTGGATAAAGGGGCAGCAGGCATTCACATGGCCAGATCAGAATGAAATATAATTTATTGAAGCAACAGACAGGCAAATTCTTTTTGATTGCCTGTGATATTGACTGTCTGCAAAGCACTTGCAAAAGTTACAGATGTATTAGATGGGCTGGTGGATAATGTTAAACTTGTGGGTAGCCTCGGCTGCAGTGATCATGAGATGATGGAGTTTGAGATCCTAAGGGCAGCTAGGAGGGGGAAGTTCAGCAAGCTTGATACTCTTGATTTCAGAAGAGCTGACTTTCACCTCTTCGGGAACCTCCTTGATAGCATGCTGTGGGATAAAGCCCTGGAGGGACTGGGAGCCCAAGAAAGCTGGTTGACTTTCAAGGATCATCTCCTCCAAGCTCAAAGGCAGTGCATACCTAAAAGGAAGAAATCAGGCAAAAACACCAGGAGACCTATATGGATGAACAAAGAACTCCTGGCAAAAATCAAATGCAAAAGGGGAACACACAAAGCGTGGAAGCAGGGACTGGTAACCGGGGATGACTACAAGGAAGTTGTTTGTATAATCAGAGACCAAGTTAGAAAAGCTAAGACCCTGACAGAGTCAAATCTGGCCAGCGATACTGGAAATAACAGAAAAGGATTTTACAAATAATAAGAGAAAAAAGAAAAATGAGAGAGAATGTGGGGCCTCTCCGGAACGATGCGGGTGACCTGGTTATTGAGAATGTGGAGAAGGCTGAAGTATTCAACAACTTCTTTGCCTCACTCTTCACTGGCGACTGCTCGAACTACACCACCCAAATCACAGAGGGTGTAGGCTGGGTCTGGGAGAGTGAAAAACCACCCAGGGTAGGAGCAGACCAGGTCCGGGAACACCTAGAGAACCTGAAGATGCGCAAGTCTGTGGGACCTGATGAGATACATCCACAAGTCCCGAAGGAACTGGCAGCTGAAGCTGCTAGGCCACTAGCCATCATATTTGAAAGATCTTGGCAGTCTGGTGAGGTTCCCACAGATTGGAAAGGGGGGAACATAACACCCATCTTTAAAAAAGGAACCAAAGACAACCCAGGGAACTATGGACCAGTCAGCCTTACCTCTGTGCCAGGTAAAATCATGGAACAGATTCTCCTGGTAGCTGTACTAAAGTACATAAAAGATAATCAAGTGGTTGGTGACAGCCAACATGGCTTCACCAGGGGCAAGTCTTGCCTGACTAATCTAGTGGCCTTCTATGACAAAGCTACAGTGCTGGCTGACATGGGAAAAGCAACGGGTGTCTTTTTCCTGGACTTGTGCAAAGCGTTTGACACTGTCCCACATGACATCCTTGTATCTAAAATGGAGAGACACGGATTTGACAGATGGACCACTCGGTGTATAAAGAACTGGCTGGATGGTCGCACTCAAAGAGTTATGGTTAATGGCTCGATGTCCACATGGAGACCAGTGACAAGCGCTGTTCCTCAGGGGTCTGTTCTGGGTCCAGTGCTGTTCAACATCTTGGTCAGCGACATGGATGATGGCGTTGAGTGCACCCTCAGCAAGTCTGCGGACGACACCAAGCTGTGTGGTGCCGTGGATTCACTTGAGTGAAGAGATGCCATCCAGAGGGACCTTGATAGGCTTCAGAAATGGGCCAGTGCAAACTGCATGAGCTTCAACAAGTCTAAGTGCAAGGTCCTGCACCTGGGTCGGGCCCATCCTAGGCACAAATATAAACTGGGCACAGAGTGGGTTGAGAGTAGCCCTGAAGAGAAGGATTTGGGGGTGTTGATAGACAAGAAGCTGAACATGAGCCGGCAGTGCGCTCATGCAGCCCAGAAGGCCACCTGCATCCTGGGATGTATCAAGAGAAGCGTAGCCAGCAGGTCAAGAGAGGTGATTCTCCACCTTCTCTTGTGAGACCGCACCTCGAATACTGCGTCCAGTTCTGGTGTCCCCACCATAAAAGAGACATAGATCTGTTGGAGTGTGTTCAGAGGGACACAAAGATGATCCAGGGGCTGGAGCACCTCTGCTACGAGGACAGGCTGAGGGAGCTGGGATTGTTCAGTCTTGAAAAGAGAAGGCTGTGAGGGGACCTAATAGCTGCCTTCCAACACCTGAAGGGAACCTACAGGAAGGCAGGGGAGGGACTTTTTACAAGAGCATCCACTGATAGGACAAGGGGAAATGGGTTTAAGTTGAAGGAGAATAGATTTAGATTAGATCTGAGAAAGAAATTCTTCATCACGAGGGTGGCAAGACTTTGGAATAAATTGCCCAGAGATGTTGTGGCTGCCTCCTCCCTGGAGGTGTTCAAGGCCAGGTTGGACAGAGCCTTGAGTAGCCTAATCTAGTTGAGGGGGGTCCCTGCCCATGACAGGGAGGTTGGATTAGATGATCTCTAAGGTTCCTTCCAGCCTGGGCCAGTCTATGATTCTATGAATCACTGCCAAAAAATGAAATATAATGTGGTAGGGTTATATTTGGCCTGCTGTTTTTCGGCTAAGTTTAAGTTGTGTTGATGAATATAATGGAACTCACAGAGGGAACATTGCCTTTTTTGTAGACTTAAAACCTTGCATAGAAATGTGCCACTTCCAGAGCTATTTGTCATATTTTTTTAGTGTTTGTTTTCCCTCAGCAAAGCAGTTTTTCATTCACTGGAAAGATCTTCTTCCTGCTGTTTGCTTCAAATCCAGTCAGCCCACCCACACGGAAGTGCACTGTGAGCAAAAGAGAGAAGGTTCATTCAGTCTTTAGTGGCAGTTTTCATAGGCTTTTCATAGCTGAGGCTCATTTGAGAAAAACTGGCAATATTGCCATGTCTCTTCTAGCAAGCATTTCTTTCTCTACCCGCTCATTGCGAGGCTGCCCCTTTCTCCCTCCACATGCTATTCCTCATTCATAGGCATGGACAGGGCTGTGCCCAAGAAGGATTACATGCTTGGATTCAATATCTCAGCTGCTGCAAGGTGCAACCTCACCCAAGAGACATGCCCATCAGGGACCACCAATCTAGAAGGTTAAAAAAATTGACTCAGAAAATAGTACCCTAGGTCAGTAGAAGAGGTAGATAATTGGATATTGTGTTCCAGACCACAGCTGGATAAAGAGCACGTGTATGTCTTCTCTCAGGAAAACCTGTTAGATGAGTCTGTTACAGAGAGAGTTGTACCTCGTCAAGGTCTTTTGTCTTCAGAGAAGCATACCATAATGTTATTACAAGGAAGCTCTTGCTAAAGCGAACAGCCCTTCTCCTGTCGCCTTATACAAACTCCTGAGTGACGGGCCTGTTGCTGTATCTGAGTAGGCTCAGATGTTGGTATTTTGCTCTCTTCTCTCTTTTAGGAGATGACAGTTGCTATGGTTTACTAAAACCTTGAGATCCTGAAGCCATAGAAAGCAGAATCATGGGGTGCTACAATGCCAGGAGTGGAAAAAGATTGCTTAAAATGAGTATTAAGTAAAGGAAAAAATTCAGGGAAAGAAAATCAGGCAGAAGCAGTGACTTCAGATAAAAGATATGTATCATAGCCGAGTATATATTGTGGATGAGCCCTCAGGCTAAATATTTCAAAGGACTCTAGGAAAGCAATAGAATATGTTTGCTTCACTGTAGGGAGGTAAAGTAAGTTACTTACTAGGAGCACTATACTACTTAATTTGATGGCTCTAGGAAGTAAAAACCTACAAATATTTCTTCTTTGCTGCACACATTGCCCACTCGGTGCAGTCAGCTTTACCTGCTTATTCCTTCTGATGTACTGTAGTCGGTGGAGAGAGGCTGGATGCACACCGATCCTTGTGTACTTCAGAGCATCTTTAACCCTCATGCAGTGAGTGCAGTTATCTAAGACCCTCAAACACTTCTCCTCTTGGAGACTATCCAAAGCACAGTAACCAAATGACCTTCCAGCCACGACATATCCCCTTCTCTCCAGAATGTCCTGTAAGCCAGGGATTCGGATCATGCACCCTTGTAGCTGGCAAAACCACTGCTGGTTTTACCTCTGTGCATCAGAAGTAAGCAGCACTGGAGAGCCTGGTATGCGGTTTTTAAAATGTCTCTTCCTTCTTGCCTTTCTGTTTGCCATTAGAAAGAGACATTTAATAGAAGTGTAGTGTTCTTTCTCATTGCTGATCATCTTAACCGAGCAACTTAACCGTGCAAATATTGGTTCCGTATTTTTAGCTCTATGCGTGAAAATGATGAAGTGTCATGAAATATTCAGCCAAAAAGCAGATGTAGAAAGGCAAGCTGAGCAGCAAAAATTATGACACAGATGGTCATGATAAATTAATTGAAGACACTAGGCTGCAGGGGGGGGAGATGCAAAAAATTGCCATGGAGCCTATAAGTAGACAGATGTCAAAAATATCTGTGATTATGTGCTTAATTGCACTCGCTATGATTGCTTGATTCCTAATGTACACTATTAACAAAAAATAATCTCGAAAGGACATTATCAAGGTTGTTGAGTTTTAAAATGACCGCATCTCAAAAGTTGACACAGTCCATAACGTCATCTTTGAAGGAGTAATAATTTTTTAATCTTTAATTTTCATTATGTGATGAAAATTGCTCTAGTGCTAGAGAGGTAACTGCTTTCACACCATAACTTGAAGAGGTTTTACCTCTATCTTACTCAAATGTCTGTTATTTTATCTTACACTGATGCAAATCTGACAGCAATTGACAGACTTTTCATTAGTCCCAGGAGGCTTTGGATTGTTTGTTCTTTCATCCAAAAGCAAATTTTGTACTGTTGAAAATTTAGTACAACAGGATTTTTGCCAATAAATTCAGCAGAATGGAGACTTTGTCCACACTCTGAGCTTGTTCCAGAGTCTGCTGAAATCAGTGGAGCTATTTGAGCTGGTTTGGAAATGAATTTTTTTTTTAAAAAAAAAAAAAAAAAAGCAGGAGAGGGAAGAAGATGATAATGCTGTAGTTTCTTTTAATACAAATACAGAGCATACAGGGAATCTAATTGTCGCTCTATGCAGTGTATATCATAATTATATCACTGAAACTGAAGTATTGTGCAAAAAGATACTAACTTTAGCAGACTTCAGGAGAGATCAGTAGGAAGAAAGAAGACAAGGATACCTGTGAATCTGCTTTGGGGATTTAAGACTGGAGGACATAACAGCGGAAGGATCCTCTGGTGGCAAGAACTGAAAACTCAGACAAGTCCTGGGGGGATCACACTGTATAGTGCCTCTCAAAGAAAGTTGTGCCCTATCATCCCACTCCGAGGCAGAGAGAGCGTGCCTGAATCCTCAGTGGGTCTAACAGATGCTTCTTGTAAACATTTATGAAAAATGCAGGTTACCAAATCTCTTTGTCACTACATCCTAAGGCCTTAAACCCTACATCTCACAGTTCAGGAAGTACGATCACCCCTTTCCCATTGCCAGCAACTGCTTAAGAATAATAGTTTCCAAAATGGTAATATTTCAGAGGAGGGCATCCTGTGGGCATTTAGGTCCACACACCCTGGGATATCACTTACTTCCATGGATTTTTTCCAGGGTCACTCACACAGCATGTGGAAAGCTCTGGTATCTACGTAGGTTTTCAACCCAGCATTTGAGGTGCACCTTGCACTGCTCCACCAACACGCCGAGCGCTCAAACGCTGGCCATAAGCATCAAATGCCTTTTGGCGCAGCTGGAAACGAAAGCTGGTGTACTGCAACCCTCACACCCTCAGCTGCGGGAAGGTGCTCCCTACTGGGCTGGGAAAAGTTGGGGGCAGTCACAAGAATTTACCCATTCCTGCACACCAGGTGTTGGACAGGCTAAGTGAGTGTGTTGCCTGTGCTGCCTCCTGACTTCCTATTTAAAGCCTGCAGAGCCTGAGTGTTGGAACAGGAGGAGAGGTTTTAGTCACTGCTTGTGGGTCACAAAGAAGCCGTTAAAGTAGGATTGCAAGGGGACAGGGGGGAGACGGCGAACTGCAGCATGAGTTTGTTTTTTCAGACCTTGTCAAACTTGTTCTCTTTAAAATGTGAATTCTTAAGGTAAATCTTAAGATAAATGTCTTGAAATTAATTCCTTCAGTTAAACGCCCATTTTCCAAAAGATATGTGGCATTACCCACCCACAGACTTGTATTTCTTTCAGCGTGGGAGGTCAACGTTTGAAACTCTAATCCCACAAATGCTGAGATTTATTCTAAATTTAGAGCTTGTGATTTTTAATTTTTTTTTTTAATTTCACTTAAATTCAACCAAACAATTGCTCTTTCCTTATAGCCAGTCCCAGGCCACCCTGTTCATCCATTACCCAGCACTACACTGAGACTATCAGCAGCCAAAGACAGTCTATGCCTCCGGGGATCTTTGCTGGGGAAGGTGTTAAGTGTAGTGATTTAGCACTAGCACGTGCTTTCAGTCTCTTAAGCAGACGGTGATCTATGGAGGCAGATGCATCTAGTAAATTGTGTTCACAACACTCAGAGAGTCAGTTCAATCAGTCCTGAGTGTCTGTGCCCACGAGTGAATTGTAATGTGTCTCTGCAGCATGGCCCTGCACATCCCTGGAAGGTAAAACTCCACACTTGTGGCATGAGGCATGAGAACGTGCAGAGGTTGTTGGGCAGTGGCTATCAAGATATATTTAAAATAACTCAGGCTCAGCCTAGATGAGAACTTCTAATTTGATGCTTATCTGCCACCCCACCTTTCCATACAACAGATATCCTTTCGAGCCTGCCAGTAAAATGTTCTACATCATAACTCAAAACATTAATTGTTTTGCAAGGTAGTGCTCATATTCTTACCACTGTGGTCGTTGGTTTTCTGTTGTGATTCTAAATGGTTAAGCAAGCTCTATACTAGGAAGTGTAATCTGTTGTAATACGCTGTGGTCTGATGCACGCACCTAGATTGGAGTGTTACTTAAGCTTTAATCCCCAAGAAATCAGTGATTACTCACAGGAGACAAATGGAAGGCTGTTTATAGTATAGTTGCTAGACAACAGTGCACCACTTAAAGTCTGTTTGTCCAAAGATTAACTGCATTTCAGAGGCTAACAACTCTTCCAGCAACCTGTTTATGAAAAACAAAGTTTAAAACATCTAGATTTCCAGAGAGGAGAGTAACCTGATAGTTACTTGGCATTTGCAGTGACACAGGGAGACAGTGGGTGTGGTGCAGAAGGTAGAGAAAGGGGCTCCTTGGGCTTAGTCGGCAGAGAAAAAGTGAAGGAGCAGCACAGTGGGAACTGTGCAGAGGTCCCTTCCACCCTTCTGTACACACAAGGTCTGCATTTCTCCAGTATTTATACAGTAGTGCCAGGCAGCTGCTTTAAAGCATTTTGTTCACTGGCTTCCCTAAAGACTAGAACCAAAAATAGCAAAAAATTACAAAAATATGTACCATTAAATCCATGTCTTTCCCCCTCCCTTTTTTCTCTCCTGCAAATGTTACAGCAACTCCCTTTGCTCCTTTTGGCAAAGGGGGAATCGTAAATGGTGCAGAGCTGGACTGCGTTTATCAAGATCTGTTTGGAAATGCTCAAATACAAACTGCATTGCTAATGTCTAACTTAACTGGTGTTTCCTCATTTACTGTAATGCTGTCACACTTCTGCCTTGGAGTTTTTTGTTGTCTCTTTGACCACATTGTTTTTTTCCTTCTTCCCAATACAGAAAATGAAGCAAGGAAGATGTGGGAGGCAGGGATGGAGTCCTGTGCATAGAAATGGAGGGACAAGAAAACCAAGAGAGGCTCAGAAAAGCAAGATTTTCCTGATCTGTCCTTCAGATCCTGTTTTTGTTTTTTAGGAAGCTAGTGGCTGGATTATACAGTCTTTTCAGTATATGGCCTCTGTGTTGCTTGGCAACTTTCTGAAATAATCTTGGGTTTTTGCAGAGATGTACACGGGTACAAAATGTACACGAGTGCTTCAAAATCCAATCCTCTTAAATTATTTTCTCAAATCCTGGTCAGTGCTCTTTTGTCTCTTCTTAACATATGGCAAGACTGTCACTTTCCCTTTTCTTTTTCTAAAGTCCAGATAGGGTCTTACAGACACACGGTGGCTGAAATGCCTTCTTATGACCTCTTCTTCCACATGGAGAAGTTGAGCAATTGTGCATTATTGCCCCACAATTTGTGCAGGATAAAAATTCTATCCCTCCAGACCTTATTCTTGCTGCCCACTGACATTCAGGGACTATTTACATGGCAAAAGTGTATACCCTCAAATAATGATTTAAGAATAAGGTTCACTTTCCTGCCAAATGAAGGCAAGACTAGCTCCAGCCCTAGCAGTGAAAGAGGGGGGACAGACAAAACGGTGCTGACTTGCCCATCCCAGTGCTGTGGAAGCCCAGGTGTTGAAGGTGGCCCCTGCTCCTGGTGAAGCTTCCTTCCAGCAGTGGTGGCTGGTGCCAGTGGCCTCCCTGGGCCCTAGAGCATCGTTGTGAACGGTGTCCACTCCCCAGCATGTCCCCTTTCCAGCTCTAGGTCATCGTCTGGCCCAAGCACAGAGAACGAATTTGCTGGAGAAGCTGCAAGGCAGATATGACTAATGTTGCATGGGCTTGAACATACACAGAGCTGCAGAGGCTGGGGAGGTCACCTCACCCACCACCAGTGCCAAGGCAGCAGGAAGCAGGTGGTGGCCATTCCTGACAGGTGGTCTTCTAATCTGTTCTTAAGCCCACGATGGTAGGGATCCTGTGGCCTCCCTTGGATACTAGCTGTGCTTCAAATGTTTTGCAAGTTCTCCTCCACAGATATTAACCTGATTTGTCTTCATCTTATACCAAGTAGATGGAGAGAACAACTGCCATTATAGAATACCTGTGATTTGTATTTATCTCATGACCTGCTGTGACCTCTGGGTCTTATTTTGCAGTGCTGCTGCCGCTTAGAGAATCTTAGAACATTTTTGCTTGGAAGAGACCTTCAAGATCAAGTCCGACCTTTTCCTAGCCCTGTCAACACCACTAAACCATGTCTGTCAATGCAACATCTACCTGTCTCTTAAACACCTCCAGGGATGGTGACTCAACCACCTCCCTGGGCAGCCTGTTCCAATGGCTGACAACCCTCTCAGTAAAGAAATTCTTCCTAATATCCAGCCTGAACCTTCCCTGGTGCAACTTAAGACCATTCCCCTTTGTCCAATCACTCACCACTAGGGAGAACAGACCAAGCCCCGCCTCTCTACAACCTCCTTTCAGGTAGTTGTAGAGACCGATAAAGTCTCCCCTCAGTCTCCTCTTCTCCAAGCTAAACAGCTCCCAGATCCCTCAGCCATTCCTTGTACAACACATGCTCCAAATCCCTTACTAGCTTGGTAGCCCACCTCTGTACCCTCTCCAGCACCTCAATGTCCCTCTTGTAGTGAGGGGCCCAAAACTGGACACAGTACTCAAGGTGTGGCCTCACCAAACTGAGTACAGAGGAATGATCACCCCCCTACTCCTGCTGGCAACACCTTCCCTGCTACGGGCCAGGATGCCGTTGGCCTTCTTGTCCCCCTGGGCACACTGCTGGCTCCTGTTCAGCCGGCTGTTGATCAACACCCCCAGGTCCCTCTCTGCCTGGCAGCTCTCCAGCCACTCCTCCCCAAGCCTGTAGCACTGCTGGGGGTTGTTGTGGCCGAAGTGCAGGACCTGGCATTTGGCCTTATTGAAACTCATGGAACTGGCCTTGGCCCAGCGATCCAGCCTGTCTAGATCCCTCTGGAGAGCCTCCCTGCCCTCAAACAGATCAACACTTCCACCCATCTTGGTGTCATCTGCAAACTTACTAAGGATGCACTCTATCCCCTAATCCAAATCATTGATGAAAATGTTAAACACAACTGGGCCCAGTACTGAGCGCTGGGGGACACCACTCCTGACCGGCCGCCAACTGGATTTAACTCCATTGGCCACAACTCTTTGTACTTGGCCATCTAACCAGTTTTTTGCACAGCAAAGCCTATGCCCATCCATGCCAAGAGCAGTCAATTTCTCTAGGAGAATGCTGTGGGCAACTGGGTCAAATGCCTTACTAAAGTCAAGGTAGACAATATCCACAGCCTTTCCTTCAGCCAGCCAGCGGGTCACCCTGTCATAAAAGAACCTGGTTGTCCTGCATGTGCTGTGTAATGGAACTCAGGATGATCTGCTCCATCAGCTTCCCTGGTATTTGCATAGTTGTACATTCTTAAATATATCATTTCACCTTTGTCATTTGTGAATTTCATTCTGGGTCATCTTCCCTGTTAGTCCAGATAATTTTTTAACTCAGGACTTTACTCCAGGTGCTTTCAGTCCTTTCTGTCAAGAAGGTCATTGTAAAATGTCATAAATGTATTCTCCAGTCCATCCCACTGGACGCTAATAAAAACATCCAGTAAAGCCAGGCTGATAGCAAATCCCTGTGAGATTTTGTTTGAAATTACCTCCTATACTGAGATAAAGGAACCAGAGAGAGTGCTGAGAGTAGTTTTTGAACCAGCACTTCTTTGTTATGGTACTTCATCTGCACCACAGCGTCCCTAGTGCATCGTTAACTTTCAAATTGTTGCACAGAAGCCTGTGCAGCCGAGAGCACAATTTGGTCTGCATATTACTAAGATTTGCTGTTCTGGTCCATGCTGTTTCAACAGCCATCAAGATGAAGACTATCTATTCTTAGCTTGAAGAATGGCATAATGCACAGTATTGCAAGAAAAGCAGAGAAATATGTTCCCCAAAGCACTACCTTTTTGTGAGACAAAGGCAGTCAGAGGCAACTGTAACTCCCAGGCCACCCATTTAAATATGTATACACAGAGCCTCTGAAGTACATGACAAACGTCCACCCTGGCTGAAGCTATAATTTGTTTGCAAATTCAGAGGAAGGTTTGATCCTGAATTATCTGTCTTAATTCGAAGAAACAAATAGGAACCAATATGGACTTCACCGAAGATTTCCTCCCCATAAATGAAGCAGGCAAATCGCAGCCACTGTACCAGAGTGCTGTGTTTCTATTCTACAATTAGTGTCTCAGGAAGAAAATTCAGACCATGCTGGCTCCGGTTTTGTGAGGTACTGAGCTTCTGTGTCCCTTACCTACCAGGAAATCCCAGAAAGATCAGGCAGCTCTGCAAGCAAGAGCAGAGGCAGTCTGGAGAGAAAAAGTAGACGCAAGAAGTTCTCTTTTCATATGCAAAATCTGTCCACCCCCTTATATCAAGAAAAGACAAGGCATTCCTTCATGGAAGATACAAAATAATAGTGAACATCTTTGTTCAATATTGCATTCAAGTAATTCTCTGTAAAAAGACGGTTGCTGTTCCACCATAGTCACTTGGCCTCTCCATGGACTTACAGAGAGGAAAAAGGCGTTTGAAACGCAGCAGTGGGTACTGCTCCTGGTCCAGTCTCTGAGAGGGTTGCTCTCCACATTCCACCATTTCCAGTGCTTGTGGTCTCGAGAGAATGGCCACACATGGAAGCGGGCGTGGAGACTGAGCCAAGCTCCCAGGCTGAGGCCCTGCACCTTGGACCCCACCCCTTGGAGGGGACATAGGTCCTTCGTGGCAGTGGGCACACAAACCTGCACAGCTTCTCTCACCATTCTGCCTGCTTGGAGGGGGATGGTGCAGCTCTGTTTACCAAGGGCTGATGGTCTGCAAGTAGTGCCAGTTGCTTTCTCAACTCACGGCTGACCTGGAAAGGAATGGTTTAAAAATGAAAGCCAGGAGGCTGAATACTGATATCACTGCAGAGCTTGTCTACCAGGAGGAAGACATGGTCTCACTTGAGAGAAACTACTGCAAGGGCACTCTTATTCTGCTGTAAGACTACTTTTTCCCAATCCTCCCAAACAATATATTCCATAATATTTATTGCTCTCTTACTCCTTTCATGGCAACAGTTCTCAAGTGCCAGAAAAAGATGGAATGGAAACCTGAATCACCAGACTACTCTCCTGAAGAGGGAAGGCTAGACACTGCTTCCTCTGAGCACCTTTTCTAGCAGCAGGTAGCAGATTCCCCTGGAAAAATACTGACGAAAAGTACAATGCAAAACAAATAACCTGTGCCACTTTCAGCTGCTTATTGCTAAAGTGAAAACGTCTGTCAGCAAGGAGGACATAAATGCACAGTATGTTGTCCATGCCTGACAGCTCATATCTTCTTCATTTCATGAGCAGAGTCCAGCACAGCTTCCTGGAGGCAGTGACCAGCTTTATTTGACAGTCTGAGTGCTTTTCATAGAGCAGTGCACACACAGCTGTAATGGTGCGAGATGAAATGTAACCTCTGAGTTGCTCTGCCTTCCTCCATCTTGGTCTTTCATAACCTGAGATTCATTAAAGGCCAGCCAGTAACCTGGAGACACACCAGAGTGACCTTGGGATCCACACTGAGTTATGACATGGATGGCTGTGGTTCCTTCTCGGAGCTCAGCCCCACATCCTCACATGAAATGTGGTGTAGAGAAGCTCCGGGGCTAGATCCTGGCGCTTGCACTAACTGGAATCTGCCTCAGGGGAATGATGTGTCCTGCACAGATGTGAAGCTGGTAGGAGCACGTGGAGAAAAGGTCTTCTTAACATCTTGTTTATAATCTAGTGATTATGGAGAATATAGGCTAAAATGAAAAGTGCAGCAGCAGTTAGTACTCTGTCGTAAAAGAGAGCATGTATGTGTGTGAGGGAGACTGAGTCCAGCTCTAGAAGGTCAAACAGCAGGCCTGGTGTCTTAATGTTTCAGGGTTATTTCTTTTCCATGAGGTGCATTTCTGATGGCTGCAGTTCAGTAACTATTACCCTAAAGGACTCGATATTCAGCTTAAAGGTATACCACCATAGTTGTGTTGACTTTGGTCTGTTTCCACCAGCATGGGATCTAACCCATGTGGTACATCAGAGCAGTCTCTGGTTTGACATGCCTTCACCCTCTCTTGACTCTCGTTTCAGCCCAGCTCTGAGCAAATAATCTGTGCCTGTCACACACTCAAGCCTTAGACTGGAGATGAGCTCAAAACAGAAGGTCAGATCTCAACACAGATCAGCTGCTAAAAATATTTATCCAGCACATTCCTGATGCTTTGGGAGATAATGATAGAAGATTAGAATGATTATCATCTCTGCAAGGAGTGGCTTGCCATGTTTCATGAAACACAACTCAGCCAGAATGAACCTGGTCCTGTACCAGTAGCTCAAATGCAAGGAAATTGAAGGGGAGAAACTGATGTGTTTTCAGCAACAGGGCTACAGAGGATTAGTTCTGTGATGTCTGAGTCCAGTGTTCCAGAAACTGCCTGGCCTCTGCAGAATAATTCATTAACTCTACTGAAAGGCTTTGCTATGCATTTGAAAAGGACCACAGAGAGTGGCCAAAAAAAAGAAAAAAATCACACTGACTCATGGGGCCTGATCCTTGGCATCAAATTGATGTTCATTTTATGCTAGTAAGAGAAAGCTGGAAGGTGGAGGTCGGCACCCATGGGCACTGTGACACTTCATAAAGTACCAGAACCAGCACTCAAAAATGGCTAAGGCAGTAGCACAAGGGAAAGAAGAAAGTGAGACTGAGTTGCTGCAAGCTGAACCATGCACTGAGCTTGTATAACAGCTCTTTTTCTTTTTTTTTTTTTTTTTTTTTTTAACCCATGATGCCATACTGGTGCTTGACAGACAGATAAATGCATTTTTGAGTTATATGCCAACCGTAATGAAATGATAACACCAGTGAGAAATGCTGTTTTCAGCAGAAATACATTGGTCAACTCTCACAGGAGTTTCACATCTTGACTCAGACAGCTCTGTGACAGGATTTACCTGCACATTTATTCTTTGAGGTGTTTCTTGGCTGTTAGAGCTATTATTTGGCTCAGTGGGTAGTTTTATTTATTCTTTATGGAAGCTGTAACTGTCTTGAGAACTGGTCTTCTTTTCAGTGACCGAACAGGTACCATATGGAGAGCTCCTCTCCTGCCATCTGCTCTGACCTGGCTGGGAGGGACCAGCTGTGGAGGCAGCAATTATTCAATTTCCACCGACACTTAGTCCTTGAGGTCTCTGCTGATTGCCCATAACAGTCCAATAAGTCTTACTTGTAATGTGCACAACTATCCAATAAGAAGAGGGTTAAGACCATCTGTCTCGTTAATGGTCCAGGTTCCTAAATGGTGATTATGCGCTGCAAAAGCAGGTAGCTCCTCTGAGGTTAGCATAACCCTGACAGTATATGGCAGCCAAGGATCTGTCCACTTCTCTGAGCCTGCAGCTCTCAGATGCAGCGCTACGGTCTTCTGCTTGGCTGAATGCACTGGCACCCCTTACACAGGCAAACGCGGCGTGACCACTGGGATAACGTTTTGGCAGAAGTCAAGCAGCGTGTAGCAAGTGATGTGCAATGTGAGGGGAAGAGAGCCTGTGCGCAGCTGGTGCCCAGCATGTTGCTTACCTCGTCCCTGAGAAATGTGGAGTCCTGGAATCTGAAATGAGCAATTCTTCTGCCATAGCAGGAAAATGCATGTGTGCCCTCTTAGTGTCATTTGGCATGACCTAACGATGGACATGTCCAGGAAAGTGTATTTCTCACACAATAATTTTTGGAGCTGATTATGTACATTTAGCTGTCCTCTCGGTTAGGCTTTGGGCTGAGGAATAAAACCTCATGTTTCTGGGTAAACTAAATTTCGGACACTACAGGACTCGGTAGTTGTGCTGCAGGCGTTGAATGACAGCACAGCACAAAGGCAGGGAATTAGTCTTTCAGGTCAGCAAAAAAAAAATAAAATTGAAATGACAAAGATAGAGTGCAGTCTCATTGCTGTAGATTGCACTGCATGGGTGTGGATCACCTTGGTTTAGAGGTATCTGAAAGCAATAGAAAGAGCAGGGAATTGAGATCTCCTGCTGTCCTCTATTACCAGCTCTCGTTTCCTGCTTGCCCTGCCATGCACAAACCTGCAAGCACACACCTGGGGGTTTTAAAGGCATATTTAGCAACCATCTTGAAGGGTACAAAATACAAGGGTCACAGAAAACTAGTTTTAATAAGTGTGCAGTTAGGAAACTTAAAAAGAGGAAGCTGCTCACTCTCAAGTAAGAGATGCTCAACTATAAGATGGCCCAGTATCTTAAAAGTTAAAAAAACCCTAGTGCTCTTGTCATTTTACTAGAAGTTTTCAGATTAGGCATCTACTTAGGGATTGCCCCAAGTGGGTGCGTGAGTCACTTCAGAAAACAAGGTTGTGGAAAGCCAAACCCTCTCTCACTCTGCATGTGGGCTCCAAGGAAGTTACAGCAGGCACTGGTCCTGAGAGGAGACTTCATCTCTCCTACAGACAGCTGAAACTTTGCTGGAGCCAGCGCTGCTGCCGTGCTTCATGTCAAGAGCTCAGCTTGGTCTGATGAAACCACTGGCTGTGTGGAAAGCAGCTCCTGGTGCTGCAGAGTAACAGGACGCGGTATATGTTGGTCACAGAGGGGCTCAGCAACCTGCAAGGCATGGGGATGCAGATTCCAGCTCCTCCTGTGTCAAATCACAATTATTTTGAGAAAAAAATAAATCCTCTATTTTTTTTTTGGTAATATTTCTGACAGCACGTCAAAATGGTTTCACATAACTTAGGAAAATGCCACTGCTGTTCATCAATAGCAGGACCATCCAGAGCTTTTTGAGGCACTGGTAACGTTGCCTTCCATGAGTAAACAAATTGTTATTCTCACTGGAGCGCAGCTCTAAAAACACAGGCAGATGTGTGGAGGTGTAAAAAGCAGAATGAGGAGCTTGAGTCACTGCTCACCCCAAAGGCTTGCAAATGGCTGGCCAGGGAGTCCCAGGCATAACAGCTCTGAGCACAGACAAACTTCAGCAGTGGATGAGGCACATTTCATTCTTTCATTCATTCCTAACATTGATGGGTTTGCAGCAAATCCAGCAGAAGTTTCAAAACTCTGAGAAAGTTAGAAACTGTATTTTCATGCCTTTCTGCTGCAGTTGCTGCCACCACTGAAGGGAAAGTAGCTATCAAACCAAAAAAGAGCTGAGTTCCCTGCACTTCAAGGAAGTTGAGATCAAGCATGGGCTGATTTCTGCAAGCAGAGGTGACCTGCCAGGACCTTCCTGTCTAGAAAGCAGTCAGGGCCTTTCCTGGTGCAGCTCAGGTTAGAGGTGACAATACTCAAACCAGTCCTAAATGTTGATTATCTCGCCTATCAATAGCATACATCCTCCACGCTGTTTAACTTAACTGACGGTTTCTACTGCAAAAAAAAAAAAAAAAAAAGCCCACCAAACATTACAAGTGAAAAGTGAGTGACGGCATAAAGCTGGAGAAATGATTTGAACACTGTCGGCAGCACCAAAGATACACAACAGCTTTTAAATGAACAGTAATAGAGATACATTACTAGAAGCAGGAAAGTTTTACCATAAGATCATGCACTCCCTGCACCATGGTCAGGCTTTTAGCTATTTCTGCTGCTCATTCTGAATGTGACAAGTGTAAGCACCAAGATATCCCTTCTTCCCACAGCCTGCTTCCCCCATGAGTAAAAACTCTGGTTCACCGTTACCTTTGATAAGCTATTTTACTGCTATAAACAGCGGTAACCAGCTCTTTTACTGCTACAAACAACTTAATTCAGATTTCACCACCAGGAACCACCTGTCCCTGAACACCACTGTACTAGATTACTAATGTCATATACTTGAGCACTGCTCTAGAAGGGCTTAGTGTGATGGTAAATACTGGTCAGCTTTGCCTTAGGTCTATCCTTAGGAACAGCCACTGTTATTATTGCTGTATTATGCCTGCTTTGACTTGGCATGAAAAGTTGCATACATGGACTGCTTGGAGACTGCACCATAGCTAAAACTGGTTTCAGCTGGCACACATTTTTTGGTGATATTACGTATAGACGTTTTAACCTGGGGATGAAAGCAACGCCAAGGTTGGTCTAGAAACTAACGGTGAAATCCTAAAATTAGCATTAAGCAGAGTGACTGCACAAAAAAATCAGAGCGATGGCTTATGGATTGAAGACATAAAACTGAAAGCCTGAGAATTTCTGTCAGGTGAAGTGCTTCAGCTGACTTTGGGCAGGGTCTGTGCACCGACTGCACGCCAGCTGACACAGGCACGGAGTCCTTCAGTTAAACTAGAAAACAGATTCACTTCTAGACTCAAATCAGGCTTAAAGAAAAAAAAAAATCTCCTTTTGATCCCAGCAGCTTGAAGATAAATCTGAGAAGCTCAGGACAAGCAAATCACTGAAGGAGCAGAATCTCAGAGGGAGTTTATCTGGTTTGCCTGGCTGATCGATCAGACACTCACTGCTCAAACAGATGGGAGCACTGTGGGCCACTTCATGATCCAGTACAGAAAAAAATTCCTCTGGCACCAAAACAGTCAAACTAAACATGAATATATATGACTATCCCACTAGCACTGCCTCCCATCCACTAGATAAAGCATAGCTGCAAACTGTGATGTTCTGTAAAAACTGACAGGACTCTGCCTGAGGCGGAAATCTCAGCGCTGTGTCTCCAGAGGGACTCCTGCTGGCGTCAAGGGGAGGGTGCTGTGCTAGAGATGACCTGCACCTTTTACTTTCACTAGAGTAAGCTGGATCCTTACTGCATGTGCCAAGACTCTCAGCCCATCTGTCTTTCCCATTCTGGCCCTCTTATGCAGATGCTTGAACTCTTGCCAGGGCTGGTCTTTGTGCCATCTGAGACAAGTTCAGCTTCATCCCAGCACCAGAGACTTGCCATGAAGCAGAGGAGATTGCTCTTGCTTACATCTAGACTCATCCCCTGGCTCACTCCTGAGGATCACAGCAGTTTCCCGCTGTCCTCACAAAGCTCCCAGGAAAACCTTCTTAGCGGCCCCCATTTTCCAACACCAGCACACAGCCACACAACCACCTCGGCTCTCTGCACGGTGCTGGAGTAGGCCACCAACCCCACTTGTCCATGCCAGGGTCACAGAGTATCACGACCCTCCCTAGCACCACAGGGAAGGATGTCCCATGGAGAACAGTTGGGGCGTGCAAGCAGAAGAATGGGGCTGTGCTCCTGGCTGGATCTGCTACAAGAGGGTTTTTATGGGAAGGAGAAGCAAAATTGCTGTCTTAGTGGGCAGGAGAGCCCTGGCCAGGCAGGGTGTACTTGCAGGAGGTGAGGGCTGCACGACTTTGGGGTTGATGGCTGCTGCTGAAATTCCATGCAACTGCTGCAAGGTATTTTAATGGAAATTAAAAGCTTTGCAGAAGGACAGCTTGAATCTCAAGTGAGCGACAGAAAAATGACAGGCTAATTTTATGTTTCATTTTTAGCAGCATTGTTCTGAGGTGTAGGATAATGGTTAACTGATTTAACCAGGTTCTTACTTAAAGTAAGAAAGGCAGAACAAAGAGAACTACTATTTTTTCTTTCTTTTTGCAATTTGTCATTATAATCAAGCAGCAATATTCATCTCTTTAGCTAGGTTTCCATATATAAAATTTTAATTGTCAATGAATGGCATTATAAGAATAGCTTTACTTAAAAACAGTACATAGCACAGTAAGTGTGCGTTTAGTTAGGTTTGTGTAGTAACAAATAGTTTCACTTTTAAACTCCGTGCAATTTCAGTCACCTTCAGACTGGCTGAACACACTGGTGTACTGTCTTCTGGGATGTCAAAAAATGTACAGAAACCAAGCTACAGAGAGAGTAGCTCTCCCTAAGCAGACAACCCGAAGCATAGTGCCCAGGGATGGATTCCCAAATCAGGCAGGCTGACCTAGGGAGAGGGCACAGACAGCCTTCATCAGCCAGGACAAGTGCAAGAAAGTGGATCCTTCCCAAATCCCAAACCCATCCTCTCCAAAGAGGGTAGCTGAGCTACTGCATCTCAGCAGGCTTCGGCTTGAGGGACAGAGGTGTCCTTCTGCTTTCTTTGAAATCACATGCAGAAAGCTCAGGTGCCAGCAGCAGTCCCTGGTGGTAAACAAACCTGTGATTAAACGCACAAACGAAACTGCTAGTAGGGGTCATGCCTACTTTCAGCCGAGGGTGAGATGTAAGGCTAGTAACCAGCCGTGTATCTCTTGCAGCGTGATTTACACTAGGAACAGGAATCTCTCGAGTGAACTGGGGAACCTGTCTTGAGCCCGAATTACAGAAAAGATGTAGTGTTTGGCAGATGCTGACAGGATGAAAATCCCCTTTCCTCTCCAACTGCCTCTTGGCAGGAGGTAGATGCAAAAGGTAGATGCAAAAGGCAAGCCTCCACAGCCCTTTCAGCTCCTCCTTTCCTGGGAAAGCCCGAGAGACCTCACGTGGTTCAAAGGTATTCCTCTCCCATTATCCTTCCTTAGATCCCATCAGGGTGTCTCAGCAGAAGTACATGCACTCATCACACAGGCTTAACTACTGTAATTCCCCTTTGCAGGGCTTGCAGCTTAGCTCCCACGGCACTCGCTGCTTTGGCAGAAGGGACCAGCGCGTCACATCCATCTTGGAGCACTCTCCACACTATACCCCAGCTGTGTGCTCAGCAGTGCTCCTCTGACTTGCAGCTGGCAGTGGTAGCTTTCCATGCCTGCAGCCAGCACTCACTTGATGCTCACGGCTGCCACATTCCCACCAAGGGGTCTCAAATCAGCAGGAGAGCAGACTGTGCTACCCGGAATCCCGGTGAAAGCTGTCCCCTTGCCTTTCTCCAGTCACCTCAGACACACTGACAGCTTTCCTAATAACATTTTAAAACTCAAAAAATCAATAATGTTTATGTGGTTCACCAGTTCTGCTTTCTTTTCCTTTCCTCTATGGGTCTGATCTCTCTCCCTACAGAGAATGGTGGCTTTAGGATGTTGTTCAATAACACTCTTTTACAGGGGCAAGATCCTTGTTAGTGATCCAGTGAGTAATGACTATTATCGTGCCTACCAAAGAGCTGTGTGTGTGTTTGCATTTTGTTTCCTTCCTGATCACCTAGCCCTGTGTGCTAATCCAAACCAGACCTTTATTAGCAACATGAGCAAACCATTACTGTGTAGGCCAAGTTGAGCAGTAACATCATCTCAGTTACATGAGATGGGGAGCGTCAGACCCTGACCCTGAGCTACAATAAGTATAAGCCCTCTACACTCAAGTTCCCCCAGAGTTGAGGAGAACCCAAAGTATGATACCCATCTCCAAAGGCAAGGTGTATGGTACAGTCTGGAGACAGGTGTTTTAGGGTGCCATGTTCCCTGGCCAGCCCTCTCTAGCTGCTGTCCTTCCTTTTAGGTTTGGTCTCAGATACATCCTTGATGGCAAACGCTCTGTTGTGGATCACTTCTACTCCACAACCGTGTATTTCTAAAACAGCACTGGAGCATAAGCAGTAACAGTACACAAACTGGGGAGAAAGAAGTACCAGGGTCCATCTACCACTCAGACGACATCCAAGCTGCTCCTTCCTTCTTTTCCAGAGTTTTACCTTTCAAGTTTTCCTTCAAGTCTGCAGAGCAGCTTTTGCTGTTGCCTTAACATCCACACATTCCCCCACCCTGTATTCCCTAGCTGCTACAGCACCTTAGTAGCTCTGAGGTTTGATAAAGCCTCACAAGGCAAAACCGTTACAGAAAATCCACACAGGCATAGAGAAAAAGTGATCTTACAACAGCGACCAATTTTTTTCACTACTTTTTTAAAAAAAGCTGAGCCTGCATTTGATCTCCAAAGGCAGGTCTTCCTGGGTAAAGGACACCACAGGGGAGCATGCTTTTACTGAGCTCTCTTACAGCAACAGACTGAAAACCTCTCCTGCCACTGCTCTGCCATACAGGGTGTGGGGAATAGGAAACAAACCCAGCATTCCTCGATCCTCTGATCTCCTGTAATCCAGCCCGCTAACCTCCTGCAGCAATTTTCTCCGCAGCCCACCATGCAGATCGTGCCCTTGTTGCCCTGAGCCTGCTTAACCCGGCTCTGCCTTAATTTCCACTAGCAGCGGCATTACATAAATTACTTACTCACTAATGATGCCTCTCTTAAGTAAGCAAATGGGATGACATCACCCACCAGAAAAATACCAGCTGCTCAGGGAGGGAGGGAAGGGATGAACACGTATCTGTGCGAACAGAGACCATTTGAGCCACAGCTGCATGGTAAAGCCCAATCCTTCCAAGAACAGAGACAGGATCAGGGACAATTCAGGCTGGAAGGGACTTCAGAAGATCTCAGCCCAACCTCCTGCTAACAGCAGGGTCAGCAATGAGGCCTTACCAGGTTGCTCAGGCTTTATAGAAGTGAGTTGTGAAAACTTCTGAGGACACAGGCTACACAGCCTCTCTGGGCAACCTGCTCCAGTGTTCAACTGTCCTCACAGGAAAAACACATTTCCTTGTACCCAGTCTAATTTCTTTCTTCAACTTAAAGCAACTTTACCCATTGTAAAGCTGGTTTAAAATATTCCTATACACAAAAATATCATGTAGATGCATTCAAATCAATCCACATTTCTGCCCACATCTTTGTTTATAGTAGCCCAAGCCTTCTTTAGCCTCTAATAAACTTGTTATACAATATTTGTTGTACACAGTATCATTTAATTCATCTGTGGGAGTGCAGGAATTTGTTCAACTCCTAAATACCTTGAGCAACAAGGACCGCATGCAGCTAAAATGACTGCACAGATCATGTTTTGCCCAGATGCCGTGTTACTACCTCCATACAACAGAAACCTACTGTTCACCGATTACTCACCCACCACCTCTGTCCAGGCAGGAGGGGCTCTGCCAGATGCCTGTCTCCAGAAAGTTTCTTCCTGACTAGCTCAGCCTTCCTAGCTCAGCCTTCTCCTTAGGGTCAGAATGTCCCACGCTCCGAGCAGTGCTGTCTGGTGATACTACCCTCACCAGAGGCTACATCAAGTCTCCTGAGGACTGGGGGTCTGGCTGGCCTCAAGGGTCCATAAACTACACTCTAGGAGGCAGACCATCAAACCCTCTCAAAGTCATTGTGTTTCTGCAGGATTCTACCCTCCAACACCTAATTCTGCACCTCCCAAAAGGGCGGTAAGTGGGATCTGGTGCAAGCTGCTGCAGTGGTCACAGGAGGAGGTTGCACCACCTGCCGCATTCAGAAACCATCTAGCAAACCAACAGCTGGTGAAGAAGATGGAGTAAAGAAAGGCATCGGCGAGCATCGAAACAAGTGGTGCTTGTTAATACCCACCTGTGAGAAGTGAGATGATTTGGTGGCACAACGAGGATAGTGCCTGTTTGCATCTCAGGGCCCAGATGTCTCTAAAACTAATTCAGATGAGAATGGTTGTGCCAAGTTTTAGCAGTCAACATTTACTCTGTAGTTTTACACGCAGGCCAATTCTGCATTAGACACGTGGTGGAAGCAAACACTTCCACCTGCACTGAGACAGTTATTTCTAACTCCAAAAATGGAGTGAATCAAAATCCACTCATTCCCCATGTCTGCACATAAAAATGTGCTTTCAAAATTGCCAGCTTTAACATAAAATTGAATGTGAGGTATTTTAATTTCTCTTCTGATTTTCAGCCTCTTGGGTGTGCTCCAGTTACGTCATGAAGCTTCTTTCTAGAAATGTAAGTGCCAGAATTTATTTCTTTTTATTTTTTAACCCAAAAGCAAGACTGTCACAGAAATCTGTGGTGACACTCAGGGAGAACAACAAGCACAGAAGCAATATGAGCAGCCCATATTGCTGCAGCTCATACCACTCACACTGAAACATACCTGTATCTCAGGGGGAGCCCTTTAAACTGAGGAACACCCCTAAAGGGCAAAAGACCAGTGAATGAGGTAGACACCTAGGAAGCTTAGGGAAGGAAGTTTCCTGCTCATATGTTTTTCTCCTGCCTTGCCTGGGGAACTGTTGGCCACACCAGCACAGAAAGCAAACGTCAGTTGCAGGTTGATTACCTTCCACCCCCAGCCCCACAAAGACTGTCATCTACTGATTGCAAAGTGCTTTGAACACACATGCCAAAATACAAACAATACAGAGGTGCTGGAGATTAAGTATGCCCAGGAAATACTGGGCTTTTCCTTCCGAAGCTGCCCTGAGTGAGTTGTATCAGAGGGCAAGAGCCTGCTGAAACACTGTTGTTCAGTGTTTGCCCTGCTGCATGAAATTCTTTCCTGTCATCCCATATTAGAGATGGCAATTTGTTCAAACTGGAGGAGAAAATGGGTTTCTGTAGGAAATTTCAGGCGTCATAAAGAAACATACGAAATCTCAGCCTCTTTAATTATCAAAGCAAATTCCAAAGCCAGAGGAAGCAGACAAAGCTATTAAAATCTGCTCAAAGGAGAATTAAGTTAAGATTGCTTGAAAATGTAGCATGGTTAAATGCTGCCCTTTGCGCATCATGAGAGCAAGGTTACTGGCTCGGATAAGTCTGCTTCTTCACAGAATCACAGAATCACAGAATGTTAAAGGTTGGAAGGGACCTTAAAGATCATCTAGTCCAACCCCCCTGCCAGAGCAGGATCACCTACAGTAGATTGCACAGGAACGCGTCCAGGCGGGCTTTGAATGTCTCAAGAGAAGGAGATTCCACAACCTCCCTGGGCAGCCTGTGCCAGTACTCGGTCACCCTCACAGTAAAAAAGTTTTTCCTCATATTTTTCTGGAACCTCCTGTGTTCCAGCTTCCACCCATTGCCCCTTGTCTTGTCAGTGGACGCCGCTGAAAAGAGCCTGGCTCCGTCCTCCTGACATTCCCCCTTGACATATTTATAAACATTAATGAGGTCACCCCTCAGCCTCCTCTTCTCCAAGCTAAAGAGATCCAGCTCCTTCAGCCTTTCCTCATAAGGGAGATGCTCCACTCCCTTCACCATCTTTGTGGCTCTACGCTGGACTCTCTCAAGCAGCTCCCTGTCCTTCTTGAACTGAGGGGCCCAGAACTGGACACAATATTCCAGATGTGGCCTCACCAGGGCAGAGTAGAGGGGCAGGAGGACCTCTCTCGACCTACTTGCTACTCCCCTTCTAATACACCCCAGGATGCCATTGGCCTTCTTGGCCACGAGGGCACATTGCTGGCTCATGGTCATCCTGCTGTCCACTAGAACCCCCAGGTCCCTTTCCCCTGCACTGCTCTCCAGCAGGGCAGTCCCCAACCTATATTGGCACATGGGGTTATTTTTTCCCAAGTGCAAAACTCTACACTTGCCCTTATTAAACTTCATAAGATTTCTCCCCGCCCAGCCCTCCAGCCTGTCTAGGTCTCTCTGAATGGCTGCACAGCCTTCTGGTGTGTCAACCACTCCTCCCAACTTCGTATCATCAGCAAACTTGCTGACAACATTCTCTAATCCCTCATCCAGATCATTGATGAATATATTAAACAGCACCGGCCCAAGCACTGACCCCTGAGGGACCCCACTAGACACAGGCATCCAGCCAGACTCGGCCCCATTGACCACAACCCTCTGGCTTCTTCCCTTCAACCAGTTCTCGACCCACCTCACTACTTGGTCATCCAGACCACACTTCCTCAGTTTACCTATGAGGATGCTGTGGGAGACGGTGTCAAAGGCCTTGCTGATGTCCTTCTTAGGTGGAAGGACTCATCTGCAGCAACCCTGCTTCTGGCAAGAGGGGCAAAGTTGGCTCTCCTCAGTGAGCGGGTTAATACCACGCTCGCAGAGATGGTAGGAGGATTGAGAGACCTCCCTTCTCCCTGGGGCTAGATTCCCAAGCAGAGCTCACCAAATCTACAGCCTGCAGAAGACTGTTCTTGAAAGTAAAATGCAGGGAAATGCGTGTTCAGCCTGAGGGTGACAGAATTCAGTCTCTCCCTGCCCAGAGAAGAGGATCTAGCACACATCAAAATAGCACTAGCTGCCTTGAACTCCTTTCTAGTAGCGCAAAAGGCCTGATGTGTAACCAGAAAGTTGTGATGTCCAGTGTGAATAATTACCAGCAGGCCACTCGAGGGATGTCAGATGTGTCTTGACCCTAGCTTTGCAGCGGCTTCTGCACTGGAAAGGTGCAGCAGGCAGGTGAGGTGGCAGCAGCTGGAGGTGCCTTTGCAGTAGCTGGAGGCCAGCCAGCTGGAAGCTGCTCTGAGATAGAAGCGAAAATCAATAATACTACTAATAAATCAAAGAGCAATCACTTGCACCCAGCCCAACTTTGCCCCAAGCGCAGATTAGTCACTTCTGGCTGCTCTCCTCGGGCTGTGCAGCGAGCGGAGCTGCTCAGGCCGAGCAGTACGGATGCCGGCTTCTCCTGCCAGCCCCCTCCGGGCACAGCGGAGTTCTTCCCAGCTTCGCTCTCACCCCTTCTGCTCCTTCTAGCCCGCCGGAGGCGGCACGGGAAGGTCGAGGAACTCCTGCCCCTCTCCCGGGCGTTCAAACCCCCTTTCGCGGAACATCCCGCCGCCTGCGGCATTTGCAGCGGTTACGGGGCGAGGGAGAGAAGCGGCTCTGCCGGCTCCCCCGGGGATGCAAGCTCGCACCCCGATCCCGCAGCCTCCGTGCGGTGCGGCGGCCTCTTGGCCGGCAGTGACACCCCGCGGCGAGCACCGGCACCGGCCCCGCCGGACCGGGCGGTCGCCTGCTGCCCCGCGGGCGCCGGGCGGAGGCGGAGAGGCTGTGCTGGCCGCCCCGACGAGCGTAGGAGGAGCACACGACGAGTGGGAACGCCTGCTCTGCTGGGGACGGTGGTGTCGGCTGTTTGCGGGGGGCTCAGTGCGCACTCGTCTTACATTGGCCTTGAGAGAGGGAGCCATCTCCTGCCTCACCTTCTTAACATATGTATATATATATCTATATCTATATATGTACACACACGTTTATATAGCTGCAGCCACTTCCCTCCTCCTCGATCCAAAGCCCAAAATGCCGTCGTGTCTTGCCTCCACTCCCCGTGGCAGCCCGACGAGGTGCGGCAAAGGTGCCAGCAAACACTCTCGGGAAGCCTTATCTGTAATCAAACTCACCCCGCTTTTTCTCCACCTCAGTCCCTTACACCATCCGCGTTTGGCTCGCCCTCCTGGGATGTTTCAAATGAGATTCTAATTTCTTCAGGCCAGGGATGATCTTTTATCATGTCTCGTACAACCCTTACCACACTGGGGCCCAGGCAGCATGGGACCTGCAGGCATAATTACAGCCCCGATGATAAATACCAGTCATATTGTTTGCCTCCTCGTTCAGGCTGCGCTGTAATCAAACTTGCTGATTGTTTTTAAAAGGCAGGTGTGTACTTCAGGCCTGATGCAAGGCTGTCCTACATTTTGCTCTGAGTCACGTCGGGCTTTTTGAATTCAGTACTGAAGAGCAATCGTACGTCGCACTTTTTGAATTCAGTACTGAAGAGCAATCGTACTCCTCCAGCACCCTGTGCTGCAGGGCTCCTTGCCTTCTCCAGAAGACCTGAGACCCCTGGAAAAACACAGCACGACAACACGACATATGGGTACGATGCTCGCCCAGAGGACATACCTATTTGTTTGTCTTCTGCAAAGGAGGTATGAAGTGGTATAGTCCTCTCATCTAACTTTGTGAACCGTGGCACTTCCTGAAGGCTGTCAGTCTGGTGGTGCCCAGCACAGCTAACATGCTGAGTGCATTTCTCCTAATTTTTCCATTAATAAGCATGTGGTAAGCGCTGGGGCTGGATGGTGCCGTACTGCCAGCACCACAGACTCCCATGAGGAAACATGGGAGGATGAGAAGACTCCTCTCTGCCCCTCGGATTACCATATGTCAAGTCAAGCTGGTTGCTCCAGCTGTGCAGATCAGTACAGAAATAGATACATCAGCACATCCCGAATTGCCAATTTGCAGCTGCAGCTCCCTCTGTGTGGCCAGCCTGCCCTGTGGGAGCGATGTGCCGGGACTGCAAGTGTTCCTCACGAGCCCACTGGCACTTGCAGACACAGCTGGCACATAATGCTGCTGCGGAGCTGAACTGCAGACACAAACTTCTGTGGAGATCAGATCGCAGGTTTTCTCCGAAGTGAGCTGGTTAAAGGACAAGTGTTTATCTGTGGAGAGAGATAGTGTCACTGTCTGCTCATGTGTCATTGGCATATTGCTCAGGAAAGGGCTAGAGATGTACTGAGATCCTGGAGAACAGTCCTTCTTCCAGATGCTACTGTAACCATACCAGCAAACCCTGTCAGAACACTGAGGCTGACAGGGCTGCATATTCCTGTGCCCAAGACCCCTGGTATGTGTCATGCCAACCCTGGAGGTGAGTCACCATCACATATCCGGAATGAAAACTCAAGAACATGTCCCTTCTCTCCTTCGAATATTAATTGTTTCTTCTTAAGTATCTACAGGGTCCTCAGATGCTCATTTTCAAGCCCCCTCGAAACCATGGCTTGGAAAACCACAAAACACATCCTCACCTGGCAATGGGCAGATGCCCATCTGGATGCTGGAGAGAGCTACAAAAGAATCTGTTCTGTGAACATCACCGACATCAGAGAGACCTGGGCCTCTCATCTGCTGAGCAAACAGCAGTTGCATAAATTGAAACTGCCTCAGGCTTGCTGGAGTAAAATCACACACCCAGTGTGTCCTGGAGTTCAGGTGTTTTAGAGAAGAAAAGGGTGGAAATCTCCTTGTCTGCTAGGGCCAGTTCACTGCTCCACCTTTTTCGGCTCTCCTCTGGCAGGTTGTCATCACTCCTCGGCTCTTGCGCGATCCTCCCCTGCCATGCACTCTGGGCAGGTTTCCAGGATCCAGCTGGAGAATACGGACTTGATTAGATTTGATTCACAAAGGCATTTCACAACATTTGTTCACCTAAGCAAAATAAAAGTCCTGGATCTCAGGATCATAATTAAGGGCAGGATAGATGCCTTTGAAGCCAACTACTGTTAAGTCACCAAATTTTAAATAATATGGTTTCCTGCCAAAATCCCCTGCTGAGGGAAAAGTTCGTATAAGTTCAGCTGCTCAACCCATGAATTCCTGAAAAAAAGAGGCAAGGTTTTTGGCTTTTGGGTCTCTTAAAAATAGAGTCTCCTGTTCCAATTTTGCCAGATTACCCATTCTGTATACCCACAGGTAAACAGGAGGCTTGAGCCTCAAACAAACAGGATACCATCAAGGATGAGGAGGACGTTGGATCTCCTCCTTTGGCTCTTTTTGTTTGTACTCCCAACTGACGTGTCCAACATGCACACTAGGAATAAGATCAAAAAGCCATCACACATACAGCAGCGTTGGGTTTCAAATAACTTCCACTCAGTCTGACCTGGGAGGGAAGACTCCGTGGCTCAGTTCTATGCCATGGTGTCCGTCATATTCAAAAATTCACTTTTTGTCCCCTAACTGTTTTCTCAGTAGCTACAGATAGAGGTAAATGAGCTGGTTCCTTTCTGAAAGCTATCAGTCTTTGGTTATTACTGCAGAATTCATAGCAGTTTGCCATGCCAGCCTATCCATCTCAAATGAGGTTCTGCTCCACATCTCACAGCACACCGCTCACCTTGCCTGTCCACCAAAATGTAGCTGGAACTGCTTAAAAAAGGAAACAACAAAGCAGGCTGCACAATGAGAAAACTAATGGTGACATAGTAAAACCCTTCCTGGCTGCTCAGGGAGGATGGCAGAGCTGACCACTTTGGAATGAGGACTGGAAAGCACTGTCTGCAAGCCACTGGGTCTCCTGGAGGAGAGGTCAGTCTCTCCAACCAGCTCAGACATGAGCCCCTCCCGAAAAACTCACAGATGCTGGGCCCAGGCTGGTCTTGCCTCCAGACCTTCTGGCAGCTTCGTCCTGAAAGAAAACCACTGTGTGGACATGTTCAGTTTCCTCTCCATGCATCCACTAAAACCGTTCCAGAAAAGTAATCTCTACCAAATGTGCTTTCTCCAGAAGCAGCACAAAGCCTGCTCTGTGAATCCCAACAACAATGTGCTCATTAAAAACTTCCTGTTATGCTGCAGTTAAAGCGCTTTTGAGGAATGGGTCTAAAAGGAGGGGGGGAGGAGGTGTACCATCAAGAGCACAACAATTACTTGAGAAAGAAATCCACAGTCAGACATACCACACCTTCACTAGGATGGAGGTGCTTCAGTCTCACTGGGAAATGCTGGAAGGCAAAGCAAGAGATGTTCCTGAGCAGAGGAAAACAGGCAGGCATGTGTTTGCTGGCCTGTGGATATTCCTCTCACATGATGGAAAGGGCACCACAGGACCACATGACAGGTCTCCAGGAGAAGGCCATGGTTGAGATGGACCTCTGAGAGAGCGGGAGACTGATCTGAAGCTCTGCACTGTTTCCCTCAGCTCCCAGCCTTGCAGAAGGTAGAGAGGTTTCACACAGCATCAGATGCAACATGGGACTGGGTGACTGCAGTGGCTGCAGTGCCTGTGCCCACGCTCAGGCAAAATCCCCCATGTCCTTTGAGGAAGCACATCCCCCAACTCACTGAGTAGGTCCAGTGTATCACACTGCAACATGAGATAAGAGGGAAGCCTTTCGGCCATGTTGAAACAAGGCACTCTGATCACTCTTCTAACTGGAAATTTAAGCAAAGTCAAGACCATTGTGCAAGATGTTTCCGTGTTGATGAATCAGCTTCTTCCGAAGGGAAAATCTGTGCCCTTTCAAAAATGTTAACCCGTTATATATAACAAGACCTCCCCCAGAGACCTCACAATTAAGGCCTGGACAGGCTGAAGCACGTAGGCAAAATAAACCCCGGGTTCGGAGGTACCAATTAAGCAAGCAGAGCAGAAATTTGAGTTTACCACTGGCCTGACCTATGCCAGAGGGAAAGAGTTTCCTGGCAAATTTCAAAACTAAACTTAAAAGACGGAGAGCTGGTTAATATGAACCAAGCAGCCTTGCTAGGCTGAAAAATGATGAAATAGCTCTTTGAGTGTTCCTGCCTTCCCCTTTATGTGTATGTCATAAATAATTAACCGGCTCTTTGTCTTCAGCCCTTGATGAATTCTGGGGTGTAATAACAGGAGTAGCCGATGGTATCTCGGCTGTTCTCTCTTCAGACAACATCAGGCTCTCTCATGTAATCCCACAGTGGCACGGAGCAAGTTCTCCTTATCCTCCCAACTGAGTTTCTGTCCTGTCCTCCTCTTGTATGTGTAATTGTCCTCTGGAGCCATGTTCATGGAAGCAACAGACACACACCCCACTTGGTAGTGTCATATGGACTGGCAGACCTGCTAAGGCTGGGTTGTAATTATACAGCAGAAGGCCTTCAGCAGCAGTCACCAGTCCTGGACAATAACAGCAAGCAACACCTTGCAGGCCAGCTTCCCCATTAGGTTTTTTAATTATTTTTGTGGTCATGAGTCATATGGGAGTACCTAGCAGGTAACATGTCACATACAACTGTTGGGCCTGGAGACCAATGGAGCAGACAAAAACATCTTTTCATGACTGTAATCTGAACCACCCTTGAGAGACAAGGCATGTTATCATGCCTGTGGCAGTCATCCTGGCGGCCAGGCAGGCTGGGAGCTGGGCAGCACACCTGCCAGCATCACAACTCCCTGGGCTCACAAGGCCATACTTGGTAGAGAAAAGTGTTTTCCTGTGGTTTTTTTGAAGAAAGATACAGCACAGCACAGTGGCAGGTCAGTGCCTCGCACCTGGTAAGTGGGTGTCCCAGCTGTCTGTTGGCATTCATCTCCACACTGGGCTCTGTGCACACCAGGCTGCAGGAGACCATCAGCTGGTCACTCGCTGCAGTCTCACCCACAAGTGATTCTCAGTGATGTGAAAAGGTGAGGCCTTGGCCGGCTGGTGGCCAGGAATCCCAGTCTGTCATCCTTGACATGGCTCCTGGAGGTTGGACAGAGAGAGAAGCCTTCCCGGCTCATACAAGGAACATCACCGTCTTCCCAACTACCGACTTTCCCCAGTGCCCAGACATCCCCATTTTCTGCACTGAGAGACATTATGCCTGGGAAATTTCTTGGGATGCTCTCTGCATGTACCATCTGCAGTAGTGTTCCATCATGACCAACTCCCTTTTGGAAGATTGTCCAGAAGTCCTTCTTTCTGATACCCCAAATCACTTTGGATACACATACCACAGACACGTGTGTAATTTTGCAGCCTGATGCCATGTCTCAAACCTTTAAATCTAGAAGAGCCTACCAACCCAAGGCACCATCGAGAGCAGGATTGTTGCATTCCACTTTCAAGCAAACCATTCACCTGTTCAAAGCTCAGGAAGCTCTGCAGGACACATTGCACATGCTCAATGACCTCCTAGAAGCCAACTTGAAAGCCACAGTAATCCTGGAAGTGTGATGATATTGGAGGCTGATCTAAATCACATCACTGTCTGCACTTTATGAGGGGGTTGAATTGGGGAAAGAGCCTGGATGGAGCCAGTGGGTACTTCTGCTGTGGATGACCACCACAGGCTGGCAGAGAGAAGTGAAGTTTCTAGGGAAGCAGATGAAGCATGACTGGCACAGAGGGCACAGAGACAGGAGGACTGAACCTAGCTGGGGTAAGACAAGCAAGTTTACATGGAGATCTTGGGAGCTGATTAAAAAAATGAAGCACAAAGCAAGCATGAAGAGTTGTATGAGCAGTCACAGGTGAAGTAGCACAGAACAGGTACCACCAGTCTGTGTCTCCCTCCCTCTCACCCACACTCCTTGTCCTGCCCTGACTGCTGTCTCCACAGCACTTGTGTCTCCATAACTCCTTTCTGGGAAAGAAGTGCTTCCACCCTTCCCCTCTGTCTCGAGCCAGCATCTCCTCCCCTGCCTCTCTGCTCTGCCTTTCCCATATTTCTCTGCACCCAGGGACACATAAGCCTTTTCACTTTGCACACTTTCCTTTCCCCACCGCAGCTTGTTCTTTTCCACCAAAGTGTTTTCCTTTCTCCTGCCAGGTGAAGGGAGAACCAAAGGTCATGGTGTCCCTGCCAGTTGTGCTGCCCATTGCCTCCACAGCTCCAAGTAGCCCTAGGCCACCAATCCACACATGGGTGCTCTACCTACCTGCTCCTGTGGGCATCAGGAGACCCATGGATGGTCCCTGGCTGGCACCACAAAGTGACGAGGGGAATCTGCACCCCTCATGGCCCCTTCCTGTCTTCCAAAAGGCTCCTGGAGAAAACAAGTAAGGATCTGCGAAACTCCAGTGGTTAATATTTTTACCTCCTTCCACCACATATTACAAGCCTTTTATGAATACAAAGATTTAAAAAAAAAATAATTAATAAAATAAAATTAACAGACATGACCTCAGCCTGGCTGCTCAGAGCAAGAGGTGGTGTCTGGACCCGATCAACTGTTTTTACACCTATACCTCAGCATTTTACAGAGTAGTCAGAGAAAAGGCAGGGTCCATAGTGCATGCTATTAACGTTTTTTTATGAAAGAGCACTGCTTCATTCCCTATTTTCCAGCTTTCTTATGGAAGATATAAGGGTTTGACTGGGAAGTGTTTACCTAGCCATTGGAGCTGAGAGTGAAATGTCCATGTTGCACCCAATAAACCACACTTTTTTTTCCTTCAGAATAAATACAAACACAGTGGGATAAAAACCTTCTCTTCTCTTTGGTAGAGGCAATGTCTGACTTGCCCCAGCTAATCTAAACACATCTCCCTCTGTCTCTGTCCTTCACTTCACATTCACTGCCCCCAGCAACCCTGAGACTCCCAGAATGACATGGAGACAATGCAAGGACCTGTGCAAAGCGATCATCTCTCTGCAAACATCAGGGACTTCTTGCAGACACCAGGCAGACAAACGAAGGGTGATCTCAGCTTTGGGAGCCCTCAGCCACCGAGAGTGCTGCTCACTGCAAGTGCCCAAGCTTCGCCCCAAGGAGGAACCTGAAGGATCAATGGTCAGGACAAACACTCCTGCGCAGAGTGACAAGGAGCACAAGGCAGGTTATTACTGTGGGCTAGGGAGTGTATCCACCTCAAAATTGCTGTTGACTGCAGAGGTATGATGAAACATGTCACCGTTGTAGACAGACATGTACATAGCGATGTCTGATTCAGATCACTACTAATTACTCTGGCAAAGTATTTGAGGTGCCTTAGAAAGACAACACCCGCTGAAGAGGCATGATGCTTCCTGGAGACATGTTTCGCCATTGATTGCAGCTTGGGTGTTTCACCTTGTGCTTACCTTTCCTCCTGAGAAGGGGGTTGCAACTTCTGACACCACTGAGCACCCGTAACACACTTTGTGGTTCACTACCGTATCGTCTGACATTAAATTGGTTCAGGAACTGAAGGAAAAGTAGGATGCGAGCCATGATCTAGGCAAGGGAGAGCGAGGATACCAGCTCTGCCTCTCTGTCCGTGCAGAGAGGCTCCAAATACAACAAAGCAAAAACCAATAAGACAAGAAGAAATGATGGACATGAAAGGCAAGAGGGAAATATAGCTAAATATCAGGGGTGGAAAAAAAGGCTTCCCAAACAGTTACAGGAAAGGATGGGCTGCTGAAGGAAGTGGTGAGAGAAAGAGCAGCAGCAATGCATCCCCTGCTCTCAGTGCAGGAACTTTACCAGTGACAATGAATGAAGGCATTAAGACATCAAGGGATCAGTGCCAAAAACCTCCAGGAAGAGGTGTGAACTAGGGCACCCCTTCTCGATGGCCAGGGCATCCTTTGCCAAGAGACCACCACGCCACCTCCAGCTCCATCATGGCCTCTAGCCTGCAGCATGCACCTGAGAGACATGAGGGCCACTCTGAGCCAAGGCTTACTGGGTGTCCCCAGGGCATGGTTCATCCTGCCCAGTCACCACTATATACCAGCCACTGGAATGGAGAGGTCAATGCCAGATTTCCTGGACCCTCCTGAAGTGACACTGAACCCCTGCAGCACAGGCACTGGCACCTGCAGGACTGGTAGATTTCAAAAGGTCCAGTGTCCCAGGGAATAACTATTTAAACGTATCTGTAATTTGTTTTTAAAGATTGAAGAAGCTTAGGCAAAGAGCTCGGGGAAGTGGTGTGAAGTGACCTCACTGGTTTTCTAATTGGCATCTTCTTAGCATTGCAGCGTTGTTCCTCAGCACACATATTAGCAATAGCAAAAGGTCCAAGACAAGACATTCAACAAAAACGAGGTCACTAGAACAAAACACGTTATCACCAAACCCACCTTGCCACACCACATAACTGCTGCAAAAGACACCAACTTAAACCAAATAAGGGATGAAATGTCAGAGGTCACAGAACACATTTCTCAAGAGCTCCCCTATTGATCCCACGACCCAGTTGAATGTCAGCCTCTTTGATAACTTCCAGTTTCACCAGAAGGTGAAGTCTCCCACATTACCAGCCTCATGCAATCAGGCATTTGCAGCAGTCCTGTTTGCTCTTGCTTCTTCTGCACAGTATTTCTCATACACCTACGGTACTGCTACCGTGACAGTCACGCCTCTTCCCCAAACCTGCCTCGTCCTAGGCTCCTACTTCTGTCCTATTTCTGCCAGTTGCAGGAGCTGTGTGTTTAAAAAAAAATAAAATGGAGCCAACTGTGGAAGTAGTCAAATATTTTTGGTGAAGAGATGATTTTCAGTAGTTTAGATTGATCTAGAATTTGGCATTTCAGCTGCAGAAGCCTATCGCACACAAAGGCTGTGTTTTTCCATCACATTGCTTAGGTATTTATTTTCATATTTTTTTTTCCAAAAATGAAAATTGAATTGATTTTTATCCTCATGTTTTCTTTCAAGGTTTGTTTACTTGTTTTCCTTTTTCTGTTTGTTTGTTTTCTTTTCTTTTGTTTTGAGTTGAGGGGTGTTTTTTTGTATGTTTTTTAAGCATCTTGGTATTATTTGTGGAAAAAGAACTTTCATTTTGGCCCTTGAAACGTGGACTGGTGCAAGTAGCCACAGGTGAAAGGGTACCCTGATTCAAACAGAGTACTAAGATCACACAGCACAGGGAAGCCAATTAGAACATTTTTATCGCCATTATGGTAAAGAATTTGGGGGAAAAAAAAAAAACAGGTTGATTTGCAACCTTACATTTCCTTCCCCGTGAAGACAAATCTAAGTCGCAGCACTGGAAGCAAAGACCTTTGTTTCTTTGCTCATATGGAAGAAGAAGGTGGGAAAGCACATGGAAAGGGCTGTATTAAGGGAGGGCCAGATCCAGCTGTCCATCTAGATGCCCTCTGGGAAAATGACAGGACCATGCTCCAGCAGAAATAGTTGAGCAAGTGCCTGCAGGTGGACTTCATCGCAAAGTTAGGAAACCCACCGGTTGGACTCAGAAAGAAAAGGAAAGCCTTTGGCTACAGCTGAAAAAGTACTCCTTTGCCTTTAAAAATATTGTCCCTCAAAGCTTCCCAGAAAACCTGAGCTTGACCCTGTCTGTTTTTCTAGAGAAAATGATGCCACAGGTGTGCTGAAAACTGGAAAATGAAGGTTAGGAACATCAGTGGTTCAGTAGTGACAAATCATGATGACACTCTTCTTTGCATAGGAACCAGGAAGTTTCTCAGGTGTACCAAGATCGTAAAGAGGAAATGATTGCATACACATTTACTAGTCTACTACTGATAATTATATCTGTTTTTTCCACTGAGGTAATCTCCACCACTCTTTTGCAGTTCAGCTTGGGTGATGGCTTTCAACACTCCGGTTGTCACCATCAAAAGGAGTGTCCAAAGTCCTGCGGGGACTGGGAGAGGCAAGCGTCGGGTATCAGCTCTGCCTCCTGCCTGGGAGCGTCAACAGTGCCCAGCAGGTGACACGCAGCATCCAGCCTGGGCTGGGGCAATATTCAGGAAGGCAAAACCAACAGTCTTCCTACTCCTGAAGCAAAATAAATCTGTTGAGTTTTGAAATAGATTTCTCCTTGAAATAGGAAGGCTAGCATGGAGTAGAAGCTGGAGAAGATCAGCGGGGCTGCTGATGCAGGCTGCTCTTGCAGGGTGAAGAGGGAAACATCATCCGTTCCAATCCCATCCCATCCCAACTGACTGAGGCACCACAAGGAGCGAGGGAACTCCAGCAAGAGAGCGCCAGAGCTCACCATGTGCTGCTGCTCGTGCTTCCTGCACCCTCGCACGCGTCTCTCTGGGTCAGATCAGTACATGTATTTAGATTCCTACAGATGCAAATCAGGCTCAACGTGGTGTTTCCGAAAGCATTTGCATCTCAGACGCCCACATACTCTTAAAACTCTACCCTTCCGCCTATGCATGTGATAGTTTCTTCACATCTAAAAAGGATACAGTAATTACTCACCTCTCTGGCAGTAGGAGGAGAAGAGGAGATACCTGGTGTGCTGCCATTAGCAGCGCCGGGTCCCCTTCTTATTTTGGCCCTGCACCATGTACCAGGCGATGCCGGCTAGCCCATCAGCACCTGCAATTGCATCTGGTGATTTTGGAAGAGGAGAGAAATGCCAACTCAGAGTCTAGCTCTGTTTAAGATGTTTTTCTGGGATGATGCTTCCTGACTGTTTCCTCAGTATCTGTGGGCTTGTGCCTTAGGAAAACTTCAGGCTCCCCGGGCTGGCAGCACATCCTACTGCCATGTTTCGCACAGGCGGTGGCTGGCAGGCACGTGATGGGGACTTGCCAGAAATACCATAGGGTCATGTGCCCACGCTGCAGCGAAGTGAAATCTGTGTGGGTGCCTTTTAAGGAAACCACAAGCCTGCCTTAGAGCACCCTAGCAATCACTCAGATTGGGGGAATCAGCCTGGGAAGCAACTCTGCATTCACAGTGTATTTTTCACCGATTGGCAGCTTTTCTACTTCTCCTTTGTAGATAAGCCATGTCTGCATCTCTTCTTGGCAGTGCTCATTTCTCACAGTAAGAGGATATCACAAAAACCTGAGAAAAACAAACAGAAGTGTGTTCTTGCCTGTCAACAGAAAGCAGCCCTGCATTAATCTGATCTGCTGGATAGCACTTTACGTTCTACTTACTCAAACATAAAATCCTATTTTCCTTTACACAGGAAAGAAGGAAATGTACGTACAAAGGAGTTTTCACTTCAGGAACAGGGAATACCAAAGAAAGCATCCCAAAACAGTTTGTAGGCTGAACTAAGCAATTAAAATATTAGGACACAAGTAGGAATTGATACACCCAAATAAACACTTCAGCTGAACTGCTGATTCAGCTACTTCAGGCAGGCAATCTATCAAATTTGGCCACTATGACACTTTTGAAAACTTGTACAAATAAAACCAGTAGGCAGCGCAGTGAGTTAGACCTGGAGGTGGGTGCACAGGCTGTGGGCAGAGCTACAAACCTGACCTAAAGTCATCCAGGCTGAAGAGGGAGGCATGAAGAATAGGGTTATGGCATAACACGTATGGTGAGGTTATGGTGTAAAATCCCCAGTGCTCAGGCGCTTCTCTCCATTTCGGACCTGACATAAAAAGTGCCACAAAACTGGCAGCAGTGCAAGAAAAAGGATGCAGCTCCCCCGGGCTGCAGCAGATGCAGCTCATTCCTTACAGCCTCTCAGGGATGTGCTGGGTGTTAGTATGCTAAATTAACAGGAATGCTGCAGTTTGGTTATTAATGCATCCCATGGGCTGCCAGGCTCGCAGAAACTCCACGGAGCATGGTGGAAACAGACTCTGTTCAGCTGCAGATCTGCTTGCTCAGCTCTTAATTCTCATCCATGTCAGGCTCATTTGAAAATACGGCACAGCCTATAGTGATGGTGAGGTGATCCTGGGTTTTTCTCTTTGCAACAAGCCTAACACAGAACAGCCCGGCAGGTTTCACTCAGCCCATGGTGCTGCCTCCTAGGAGTCTGCTACCAGTGTTTGCTCTCAGCAGGGCACTCAGAAAATTGTTTGGCTATCTATGTAGGCCAAAGTACACAACCCCCTGGGAAGATACCAGCAGTGGAGAGCTGAGCTTGTGGTGATTAATACAAAGACACTGAATCCTTTGGCCTTTCTTTAAGGACTATAGCAGAGACCTGAGCCACCAGTTGCTCACAGATGTTGCTGCGGCGGTGACACTCAGCAGCACCTTGCAACAGCTCCACTGGTTCAGCCACCTTACCTTACCTGCAGTTTTGCTGCAGCCCATGAGAGTTACGCTCCAAACTGTGCTGGACAATTGAGAAATCGCCCAAATCACCGTTTGTTGAAGAGCACACTGGCTTGTGTAGTACGTGTTTCAAATCTCGCAGTATGTGGATGAATATCAGAGTACCCAGATATAGGAGCTGCAAGAAGAAAGCCGAAAGCATCCTAGTCATTAGAATATCTCAGGGTTTAGCCCCTAAGCAGGGTGGGTTTTTCTGTTTGCACAGAGTCAGATGTATCCCACATTTGTCAGTTCATAAATCTCTGTGTTTTTGTCACCTAGGCACTGACACACTGGATCTGACAGGTCTTTCATTCTGTCAGAAGGACTCAGCAGTGGGTGCTGATGGAAAGATGGTGAGAAACAAGGTGTGCACTGCCCAGTCCCTTTCTCAGCATGTCCTCCTTTTCAGAAATTCTTTTTCCTACACGGTGTGCAAGGCTAGAGGCACATTTATGCTCACAGATAACTTATCTCCCTGGTTCCTCAGCCTCAGGGCCCCAAGCTGCATGCACTGCACACCAGCAGCAAACCCACAGGCTCCCTTTGGCAAAACTCAAAGGGAAGAAAAACGAACGTCAGGCCTCAGGGCTACAGTGGGACTCAGGACTAAGGGCCTCCCAGCAGGCAGCCTGCCCCCTCCCCAGCACCTCCCATCGCAAATACCCTCCATGGTAAACTCCACTTTTCTTTAATAGCAGTTGCCAGCAACCGGGGCAAAGCTGGGTCAGGTAAGCAAGCAACAAAATTCCTTCTAATTTCTTTGAGAAGCAGCAGGCCAAGACCTGATGCTTCAAATACTCCCGCAAGATGCCAACACAGATTCTTTCGGACCTAGTTCCTGTTACAGTAGAAGATATCAAACACTTATCTGGCCTCCTCTGGCATCCAGAGGCTTCTCCTTGGAGAGAAAGGATGAGCAAAGACTTTGGTAATTATTTCTGGAGCCTGGTCTTACGCTGCTCCGTCCTTTCCCAAGCGGTAGCTCAACTGTAAGCACGGTGAAGGCGAGCTAGGACAGAGCTGAAGCCCTGCAACAGACCGGGTTCAGAAAATGCTGCCTAAGACTTACCATGGGCAAGGACTCAGACTTCCTCAGCACTCATCCCTCCACAGCACCAGGTCCTGTTTTGCTGGCAGTTGCAGCTGTGGAGAGCCTTTTTCTGATGATACACAGGTTTGCGGGGCTTATTATTAGCTTATTGAAGTGAAATGGCTGTTGATATGAGCAGTTCTGGTAGACAACCAGGACAGGCTGACTTGAAACTGGGAGAACTTCATTTTCTTGATGCCAAATACCAAAGCCCATCATGCATTGTATGTATGTATGTTCAAACTAATGAGGATTAAGGCACAGGTAGTGTACTACTGCCACTAGTAAAATGGCAGCATCCTCCTCCTGAAGAAGAAGAGGGAGAGAGAAGACACTTCATAGGGATCCCCGTTCCCTTAGCCAGGAGGCCAGGACCCAGTGGCTCTGGGGGATGAGTGAGCGAGACTGCCAGTCCCCGACGTGAGGTGTCCACCTCCTCTGGGCCGGCTGTATTTTACCATGCAGTATCTGCTCCTGGTAAAGATGCCTGGTGTGTTTGCTTTCTATCTTCTGCAATCATCTTAATCCTGCAAAGCAATAACTCTTGTTGTAGCAGAAGTTGGGAAGTCAAATATTTCCTGAACTGTACTGTAAAGTTTCTCTGCTGCAGGGTTCAGGCAGCAGTGATGATGTGGGAGAAACACAGGGGGAATTGTTATACGATTCCTCTATTGTGTCAGCAAAAAAACAGTAGGAAACCAAAGAGAATTATGTATCCTATAACAATTTTCTTGGACCAAATCATCCAACTCCTCTTAAGAAGCAAATCAGATTGCTTCCCTGGTGCTTATTTAAGCCGATCTGCTCTCCCTTGGGCACATGGGGATGGGATTGGTTACTGACACAGCCACAGCAGACTTTTGGGGGCTCCAGAGGGGTTCCCACCCAACTCCATGGGTTGGCTATCAAAGCTAAGGATTTCTTTCAGCAGCAGGTGCTTGAGGAATGCTCCTTGACCGGACACCGCATCAACAGGTCAAAACTGAAGTCCTTGCTGGGGCAGCACTCCAGGGGCAGGCATTTGGGACGGAGCCACTCAGCCTGGGCAATGCTTCACGTGCTGGGCTCTTGAGCCCACATCCAGATCTGCAGACTCCCACCATGGGAAACAAGGGCGCTGCAGTTCTCTGGGCATGCCAATGCTCAGCCCTGTGCATCTCCCTGATGGATTCAGCCTGCAAAGCTGCTCATGCAGCTCGTTCCAATCTCTGCTTTGGCTCAATGAAAGAAGAGGGAATCAGAAACAAGTTGATGCCAGACCTAATGTTTTTCCCCCTATTCAAATCTGCCACCATTGGAGAGCTCAGTTCAGGAATCCCTCTCCAAGTTTCCATTTAGACCCACAGAATTAGTTCGAGGGAAGTGATTGCGCACTTAATTTGTTTCACCCTGGAATACATCATCATTTAAAAGCCCGGAATATTTATTGGTGGGAAAGAGATATTGATTGCCTAGCCACAGGCAGAGTAAAAATCACTGAGGGGAAAAAAAAATCCCAACAAACAAACAAGCAATGAAACGAACCAGAAAAATTGCTCCGCTGCCTCCTGCCATGCTGGTGTGCAGTGCACTGTTTCGGTCTTCTCTGCCTTTCAGCATCCCTCAGCTCTCCTTCCAAGGCATGAGAAATTGCCTTTCCCTTTGAATTTATTGGTGAATGGTCTTCAGCAGCTCCCAAGCACCTTATCACCTTCCTGCAGAGGAACATAAAACAGGGCCCTCATCTCAGCCTGTGCGGTAGGAACAAAAATAAGCAAGGGCAGCTCCCTGCAGCTCTGCCACTGGCTCCTCCGCACTCAGGGGCCAAGGAGCATTGTACCAAGGAGCTCAAGCTGTGGAGTTCAGAGCTAACTCTGCTCTGAACTCCCCACCGCCCCTGGATGTTTGGAGCCAGTTATTTCCTTGTTAAGGTTTGCCCAACAGGAAAGCTGTTTCCCACCCTTAAAACCCGGTTAAAAGCTAATGGCCCGTTGTGGCTTTTATGTAAGATTAATTTCCTTGCTAATGGTAGCTGCCCGTTTTCTTGCGGTGGCAGCGATTCCAGTGCTGCTCGGGCGCTGCGGTCGGGTGCGTGCGGCTGGAGTGGTTTCATTTTGGCAAACGGCATTTTAGAGCGTGAGGGCGATCGCTTACGTCACTGAGGTTGTGCAGCAGCCTTGCGGCCAGCCACGGTGTCACTCCATTTGCCACAAAACGCTTTGTGCTGGTTTCTGCCATGGGCTACACTCGGGGAGCGGCACCAGAGAAGGCTGGCATAGTCTACGGTGGTTGTGGGGCAGCTCCAAACAGGGATACACCAGCAAGAGAAAGTGGGACTCATAGAATCATAGAATTGCATCAACTGGAAGAGATCTACAAGATCATTAAGTCCAGCCTTTGTCTCAGCCCTATCAACCTACTAAACGCTTCCTCCCAACAAAACATTCACCTGTCCCTTAAACACCTCCAGGGTTGGTGATTCAACCACCTCCCTGGACAGCCTGTTCCCAGCTGACAACCCTTTTAGTACAGAAATTTTTCCTAATATCTAACCTCAACCTCCCCTGGCCCAATTTAAGTCCATTTCTCCTTGTCCTATCACTCTCCACAAGGCAGGACAGATCAGCTCCCACCTCTCTACAACGTCCCTTCAGGTAGTTGTAGAGACCGATGAGGTGTCCCCTCAATGTCCTCTTCTCTAGGCTAAACAGCCCCAGATCCCTCAGCCTTTCCTCATACGACTTATGTCCTGAGACTTTTACCAGCTTGGCAGCTGCCTCTGTATCCTCTCCAGCACCTCAATGTCCCTCTTGTAGTGAGGGGCCCAAAACTGGATCCTGCGGGCAGTGCTCTGGTCAGTTGCTGGCACAGGGCAGGGGCTTGGGCAAGTGAACAACAGTGGATGGCTCAGTAAGTTGCACTGCTGCTAGCCAGGGCCTTCTCAAGTCGAGGCACAGTGGTCCCCTGGCTGCTTTACAAAATAAGTGTGGGGCTGCCTTCAGCACTGCGGCCAAGCCCCTGTAATGAGTTCCCTCACACTTGCCCAAGGCCACCCCAGCACAGCCCTGCATGAGGACTGCAGTCGTGCAAGACCATTGCAGCCATCCACAAGGATTGCGGTGGTGCAGCCCCTTTGAAGGCAAGCCAGCCGGTAGGAGTTCCTCAAGGTTTTTCATTATTCTAATTTTTGCCTGGTTTTAAAGGCAAAGCATAGGAGCCTTATGGTTTAAAAGTATAAGGTATTTCCAAAGAAGTGTGGCTTAACCTGGTGATACAGCTACAGGGAACAATTCATTGTGTTTTCAGCAAGTTGTACTTCTATTTGTATTTTGTGAAAGCAAAGCATTGTGTTTCGCCAGCCTACCTTTACTGATTATCCCTTCCCAGAAGCTTTAGATAATTATTTGATTCAACGTTTATCATTTAAACAGTAATTCATGTGCTAATATGCATAATCCAACAGCACAGTGTAATTGCAACATCTTAGCGCTACCATTGAACTGCATTGTTGGGACTCAATACTCCCATTCTTCAACTGGTTCTAATTAGCCCCAAGCAAATAACTGATTTTCTAGATGTTAGCAGCTCTGAAACTCTTTAGCAAAAGCTTTTGGGGTCCAAATGTTTTGCTCTACTTAAAACATTGTGAGAGTTTGAACTTTCAATTTCACTTACAAGCAGGAAAAATATTTCATTTGAAAAGCATTTTGGACTTATATGGGGTTTTTTTAACTATTTCAGGAATTAAAGCATTTTACCAAAGGAAAAGTTGTCATCTTCCGGCCCCAAGTCTGTCACTGCAGTGAAGCCATCACCAGCTACTGAAATGTTTGTGCAAGTATTTTCAAAATTTGGAGGGAGGATGTAGATTCCTGCTCTTGTTTTAACGTCATTAAAAGGAATAGAAGTTGAAAGCACACAAAGTAAACCAGGTGCTTACTAATGACCTGAGCAAGTGCTTTGTGTGCTCTGGATCATGACTGTGCTTTACAGTCATGCCAGACACGATAGCATCGCTTCTTCACAACTGGCCCTACTCATTCATAAGATTTTTCTCCCCAACAGAACAGTAGCATTTCCAAGACAATCTCAATCCTGTTTAAAGCAAGCAAACATGCTTTAAGGAGACTTAATGTGCCAAACATGCACTGAGGAGCCTAAACTCTAGAAAAAAATCACTTAGGATGTAGGCTCCTGAAGTACACAGGGGCTTGGAAGCACTCAGGAGTACAAAGTCATGCCTCTGGGCTTTTCAGAAGCATCTAAGCAGCACATGAATACAATGGTTTGTCCTTACATCCTGTGAGATATGTCATCCACTGATACTTCAGTAGACTGACACTGGTCCTGGAGGCAGCTGTGAGCTGGACATGGTGCTTTCCTCACTGAGAGGGAGGACAATGGAGTGTTCTGGGACAGACAGCCATAGGTTTCTTCTAAACCACAGCTCTTGCTTGCATCCAATGTCCTATGGACTTCTCCTGAGCACCAAGTCAACCTCTTTCTTACCAGCCTCACTGCTCCTCCCTGTGTAAGAAGCCGTGTACCAGGAGAGCGATGTTTGTTGTATCTTTGCAGCAACTGGCTGCACACAGTCTGTGGAGGGCTCTCGTTTCACCACCTGACACATAAAAGCAAAAAATAAAGAAGTCAGAAACATTAGCAGCACAGAACTGTTTTGGATAAACTTTGTCTGAGATTAAAATCAAACCAGGAGCATTTTCAGCATGGCAAGCATTTTCCTTAGCTTCCAGAAAAGAAAAATATGAGTCAACATGCTAAAGAAATCACAGAAACAGGTGGCAAGAGATGCTGTACAGAGTTCAGTATTTGTACAGTTGTTCTGGTCCTTACATAGGCCTGTTTTAAATGAACCAAAATACCACTCTGTGTTTGCAGTTGGTATACATTTACTGTCTTAAAAGCAATGGATGTCTACTGTAGTTTTGCTCCAGTGATGTTTATTCATTTAACAACACAGTTTCTTAAACCTCCTCTCTGCAATCTTTAAAAGAACTAAAGTATGGTGAAATCAAAATTCAAAAAACAAACCAAAAAGCAATCCTCCTTTTTTTTCTTTTTCTCTTTTTCTTTCTCTTTTTCTTTCTCTTTTTCTTTTTCTTTCTCCTGGACATCAAAGAGAACAAAATGAGGAAAACCCTTGAGCCTAACTGCTTCTCTATTTCTCCTAATTGACCCGCACAGTATCACTTTCAGGCTGCTGTAGCTAAATTGCTGCAGGATACAAGAGGTTAAAGCATCCTGCCGTGCAGAAAGCTTTTACTTGAAAGATCTAACAGCCTTTCCCTTCTTCTGCAGAATGGAGCTGTGATCATACAACAGCTAAAGTCATGAGCTTGTTAATGCTTAAATGACAGATGTTATAACAACAGGATATTTATTAAGTTTCCCATTACCCTGTTGTGTTCTCAGAGTCCAATTTCTTTCCAAGACTGCTCTTCGGTTTTTCAATAACCAAAAGTTAACAGAAGTTTGTTTCCAGCCTTCTAACAAGAAGTCATGTAAAGTGTGAAAGGAAAAAAACTAACCAGAAAACATTTATAAACTCTCCTTCTCTGTCTCAGCTTGACTCCTATTAAAGAAGGAAGCAGTACTAATTCTGTCTTTCTGCCTCCATGTTACGGTACAAGTTTTTTTTAGAATGAGTGTAATTTTAATCTTTTGCCTAAATGCTATCTAACATTGCACGAAAAATCAGAGCCCAGGTGATTCCAAAGTCCTGGAGACTTTAGTATATATTACTTATTTAGTGAAGTAAACTAAAAAACTCTCCTGTGTTCGCTCTTTTTCCCCCTTACTGGATTAGGAAGCATCCAGCAGTCCTGCCTGGAGGATACCTACCCGTGTACTCACTGCTGTGCTGGGAGGGGACAACATCTGCCCAAGCAGCGCCTAGAAGTCATCATGCAAAAAAGGAGACAACCTGGAAAAGCCACCTGCACAAGGAAAGAAGTAGCCAGGTTTAAGCAGCCATTTCTGCAAAAATGGAGTTTCGAAATTCATTCTTCAAATTTAATCTCGGCAGTGGTGTTAATCCAGGAACAACTGGACTGGTAGCCCAACAACAACTGGACTGGCAGCCCAGTAACAAAGTCACCACATCATTGGCGGTGCCATTTCCATCAGCCCATTGCTACCACTTACACCATATATGGCCATGGTTTGTAGACCTTTCCCATAGAGAGAGGGAGAGTTTTAAATGCTGATGGACAGCACATTTGTTGTTAGATGGGTGTTTTGCAACAGGAGTTGCTCAGGGCACATGTCGCAGATCAGTGGAGCGATGGCCTTGCTTCTCCTATGTGCTATGGCCCCCAAACTGGTGCTATACATCAGGTGTTAACCAGTGGCAACTGGGGCTTCTCCCAGGAGGACTGCTGGTTTTCCATCCCTCAGGTTGGGTCTGCTTGGGGTGCAGTTGAAGAGAGGATGGCTTCTTTCCCTAGCATGGCTGTAGTCCTGCTGGACAATGACACGATTTCTACAAGCTGCCTCTCATCCCTATTCCTGAGATCATCCTTAAACTGAAATTTTAGCTTTTTGGGGAAGCTAAAGTCCATATGGAGACAAATGAGACCACTCGGAAAACCTAGTTACTACAAGGTAAACAGTCACATTTTCTAGTCTTTGAGAGTACTTCATATTTCTTTAAACACTATCTAGTGATGTTTGATACATGAAAAGCACGGCAGAGGTCAGAGCCCCATGTGTGCTATGAACAGAGAGCATTTTTCACCTCTATCAGAGTTCCCGATATTGTACTATTATATTCACACTCTACTTACCACAGATGCTACGAGATGGCAAACATGCTCTTAGAGGTTCTGAAACAACCATTACCATCCCACCCGATTTACTTAGCAAAGAGCTTAGACCTGCCTCGGTGAAATGTAAGTGAGTCTTAAGCTTCTATTCCTCTAAATATGAGCCACTCTGGATTAATCATAGTTACAGGGAAAAAAAAAAAAAACATAAAAAACCGCAACAAATCCCCCCTCAAAACAAAAACTTTCTTAACAAAGGTCAAAAGTGCTGTGAATTAATCTAGCCTCATCTTCAGCACATTCTTCCACATTTCTGGGTCTTTAATGCTCCCCAACCAGAAGGTGACTTTTATGACTAAAACCTCCTTTCTTTCTAGTTGATATTTAAACAATACCATGTCTATAAAAACAGAACAGATTTTTGAAAATTAAGTTTATTTCTAAGTTCTGTGAGCTACTTGGATTAGAAATAAGGATACAGAATTAGTAAATAATTTTCTTACTGATTATGAAATGCTTTATCGGAAGAACTGATTATTTAATTTGAAAACATTCTTAGTAATATTAAAAATACTTGCCTTTGAACTTTAAAAACATGGAAATATTTCTGTTACCTAGAGGAACTTTCAAACCTTCATCATTAACAGAATGAATAGATCTATTAAAATGTAGCTGGTTTCAGTAGTTGCTGATGCACTGCACTGCCTTAACCTCAGATTTGTAATTTTAACCTTAAATTTAGAGATAAAGGGGAAGGGAAAGGTGGCAGCAGTCCACCTTTGTTTATCTTGTTCGAGCAATTTCTGCTCTAGCCCAGACCAATGACTTTTTCTCTCCAAACCACTGTTTTGAAAGAGGAACTCCATATTGCATAAGGCCTCTCTACATTTGACTTTACCTTAAATATTTTGGAGAAATACTGCTTTATCAGGACTTTAACAATTGCCAGCAACAAAGCCTGTGTGCAAAGACTTTACTTTTGCCAAGCTGCAGTCTCTTAAAGTAGGCTACTTCTCGTATGCTCAGGTGTGAAACAAAACTCCAGTTACCTGATTTTCTACACCATTTTTATAGCAGTGAGCTACGCTTGGTACTTCACACTATCCTTTCCTGATGTAGCAGCTGAGGTTGTGCTGGCTACCTTCTCAGTGTCAAAAAACCTAAGGTTTCAGTTTCAGCTGTGATCTGTTTAAGCATTTTTTAACATGGGTTTCATTTTCATATCCACCACATGTAGGTCTCCCAGTAATAAGCTGTTAAGCACTGCAGAACTATAGAGGAAGACCAAAGAACATCATCACCCTCACCAGAACAGCTGCAGGGGGAAAAAAATTATAACCAGTCAAAAAGTAAAACCCATACACACTCCATTGTTCATCTTCCTCTGTTGATATTATAATTTAATTTGCTCTCTGCTAACCACAATAACCACCATGGGAAAAGTGATCCACCTTCCTGATACTACCAGATCTGAAAAAAGTTTTTGGCAAAAAAAATCTCACTGACCAAATTTTCCAGTCTTAAAAAAATCTAAAGGTCTCCAGTTTCTGTTCTCTTCTCTTTCTGTGTCTCAAAACTCCTAGACATGCAGAAATAACTGAGATAACTGTCCCAGCAGAGGCCAGCGATTAAGAGCACCACAGATGTTGGTCTTGTGATGCATTTGTGATCAGGAGCAGTGCAAGCGAGACAGCCAGCCTCTTGTTGACAGAACGCTCCTGCAGAACCTGTAGACTTTAGTATCCAAACAGCTTTCAGCAGAGAAAGATTATTTTGACGTTACCTGTTTTTTTGTAGATACTTTTAGAAAGGGCACACAAGGGCAATGGCATTGAAACTCTGGGTTCAATGGCATATATTTTTCCAGAGCAGCACACGCTGTTGCAACACAGGTGAGTTACACATCAAGTTCCAAACCCTTCCAGCTCATGGTCTAAACTGGTAGTGAGATTTTTAAGCTGTGAGATGTTTAAGCTGCACGGCTAAACTTCTCCGAATATGTTAAGGGGAAAAAAAAACCCCAAACCAAACAAACGTAGGTTTTCAGCAAATGTTACCAAGGTTTTGAATAGCATATACAGATTAGGTGATGCCCTGAGCTTGTCACATATGGCTAGTGATGTCACGCTGCAACTGCGACGTCAGCGCCGTCCTGACACAGGAGCTCTGCCCACGCAGCTTGACTCAATATTTAGTTCTGTAGTTTTCCTACTCCTTCGAAAAAAGATAACTGGGACACGATGGTGCCAAGTGTCACTCCGCTGAAGCAGATGTACCTAACACCTCCTTCTGAGCGATAACTTGCAGACTAACTCACCAGTGTCTTTACTGTTCATCTATGATATGCAGGGAGATTTTCAGACAAACTGGAAACACAGCTACCAAGGCCAGCTAATAATTCTCGTGATGATTAAACACAATTTTTCCTTTCTTTTTTTGTGAACAGCAATGTGAGAATCCCTTCAAAACCAGAACAGCATACATGTCTAAGACCTCTGCCACTCATATATTTAGAAGATGTACTGCTTGAGCCTAGCACCTGGCACTCTAAACCAATCCCTCTTTACACTCAAGTGGAAGCACACAGAACCAACCCCATTTATTTGCGTCAGAACATGTCCATGTGGCCACAAAACTAGAAGTGGAAATTATCACCCACATTTTGTTAATTCACGTAACTCCTTTCTCCAGTGAAAATGAGCTTCTCTGCAACCGACTGAAGGGGAATCCTGGAGTACTCAAGGACAAGAATGCTGGGCTGTGTCTCCAGCCAATGTTGCCGAATGTAAAAATCTCGAGGGTACAGCAGCAAGTGCAGCATTTATCTGTGAGAGTGTTGTTCACTCCTAAACTAGGATATGAGCACCAAGATCAGGTAAGCACCAATGACCTAGTTACCTGCTGAGACTCTCCATGCTGTGCCCACTGCACACACCTGCTGAGCTGCACCCTCTGCTAGAAGGATGACACAGGAACATCAAACCAAGCAGCAAAGCCGAATCCAGGTCTGCAGCCCTCATCTGACACTGTCTGCTCTCGGCAGCCATACTCTGAATCAGGAAAGACCAGCAGCAAGTAAACGTCTCCCTTGGCTGAGGTCTTGCCTGTACTGCAGAACGCGACTAGAACAAGTGCAGGCCAACCCGCAGCAAACCCAGCCTAAGAAATTAAATCTAACAAATTCACCTAGCAGCAGTGCCAGCAGCGGAGATGGAGGAGGACGGGCTTCAGGCAGGCCAGCAACACAAGCACAAATGCAGGAAACCCAGCAGGTTGCACATCCTGTCCCACAGCACTGCCGCGGCTATTCTTAGCCAGCGTGAGGGAAGCGCTGGGATGCCGACCAACACTGCTACTAGAAATGGAGCCTGGGTGACAGGAGGGGGGATTACAATTTGGCCAGAGTTTGCGTTGTCACCAAACAAAAACAAAATCAAAAAGATACCACAAAACGCATATATATACATGCTAACCAAAGTTTTGGTAGCAAGGGTTTCGTGTCAGGTTTGGGATGCTAGCAGGGTGCATCAGGAGAAGGTTCCTGCTGAAAGTGCTCACCTGTCCGGAGTCAGACACAGCTTTGCTCCCATCCTGCCCTTCTCCTGTGGTATCAGCTCCTCCAGTGCAGAAGCAGCAAGAAGGAATTGTCCTGGGAGCTGGATCTGGTCCTTGAGGTGGTCAGGCAACCATCTGGGGTAGGAGGTCTAGGAATGGCACGGGTGTAAAAAGCAAAAGCTATACTGCTCAGGCTTCCTTTCCCATCCTGTAAACTAAAAATTCCAACACTAGCATGTCTCTTAATAGGTTTAAATCACATCTTTTCATGATGAGGTAGAACTAGTTTTAGAAAATGGCAAAACTCAGGGTCACGTGCAAATGCTTGCAGTACAACCAAACATACCCTCCTGCATAGATAACTACTTATATGGAATCACTTTACCCTCCTGAAGCAGGAAAAAAGCGCAGCTGCTCAAGCTGCATCAGCAAAGGGCTCCAAGATTGCAAGCTCAAGAACAGCTCAAAGCAGGTATTAATAACGATCCTGCCCTCCTGAGCATTACAGCTGGCTGCTGTTACTGTTGTCTTCAGTCAGTACTTTTCTCTCAAACTTTACAAAATGCGGTGTTTCTGAATTCAAACAATTGAAGCTGAAAAATGCCAAAGCATCTTCTACTCTAGAGTAGCTGTCTTCTGAAGACATTAAATAAACCAGTCCTGACTTCCGTTAGGAAGCCTACCTTACTGACCCATATGTTTGATATTTAACCTCGGCCGATTAACAGAAGAGGAAGATTTTTTTCCTTCTCAAAGGCTGCTTTTCTTAGGAAACCAAATACATTTTGTATAATTAACTCTTCGTATTATACTAGAGCTGAGAAATTATTCTTTTAATTGCACCTGGAATCCAGACAGTCAGAGGCCATCACTTTACGACCCATTTATTAACCTCCCCTTCTACTTGTGGTCTTTGTACTTGTTTCTGGGAGATGGTGAAAGTGCGTTTCTACCAGACAAATCTCTTCCTAGGAACTGATCTGAGGAAGAAATCCCAACTAAAACTATTTGACATTCAAGAGCTCCATTTATTTCCTAAGGACTTTAATGCAAAGAAAAAAAAAAAAAAGAAAAAAAAAGAACACTATTATTTATTTTAAAAGAAGTCAAAAGGAAGTATCAGCAGTGAACACTAGCTATGCAATTGTATTTTAACATTGCTCAGAAACAAGATCCAGGACATGAAAAAGAGAAGCCAAATTAATCCCATGTGCTTTTTGGGACATATAGATGAATGGTATTTTTCAGTATTGTGGTTTTGCTCTCCAACTACTTAGGCAGCATGGTGAACACAAAAAAAATACAAACGTGAGCCTGCTAAAACGTGGTACTGTACCTCACAGGCAGCTAACCACACAAAGCAAAGGTCATAAGGAGTAATCAGACCAACTGTTATCAGCAAAGCTACGTTTGATCTGGAAAATAGTCAAGACTGGCTTTAGCTCGGGCAAGCAGAGCATCCACCTCTCTCTGTCCAGCAGAGGGGAAAAAAAAAAAAAAAGCCAAAGTTAGCAGAGAACTGAACAATTTAAAGGCATAGCTAAAAAGGGCGTTAACGGATGCTATTCCAAAACTAAAATAGTCAAGAGCATACTCCTATGCTTTTAAATATAGTTAGCAGTATTTCTCCTTCCCTCCATGTGGAACTCACAACATCTAACTACAAAATTCACCCCCTCCATCCCCTCCTCGGTCTCTCCATAGCTGAAGAGATTAGGAAGTGCAGTCAAAGCAGGGGGCAGGGGAGAGAGAATGGCAAGAATCTTTATCCTCCTCCCCAAACTCCACGAGGCAGCGTTTAATAAATTCAGCCGGCCCAATTTCAGAAGCAAGCAGCAATGTCAGTTTAGCTGAACTTGTTAACAAGTCTTAGGACACCCAGTGTCCTTTTTTTCTTTTTTTTGAGGATGAGGAAAAGGAATACACCCCAGAATCGTAACAAACTGACAGCATTTCTGCAGCAAATTTAGAAACACGATAGTACTCCTGATTTTAATACATCCATAAACCGTAGGCACTTTCAGTCATTCTTCAAAAGCCAGGCTGTACTGACAGAAGCTTTGGACTCACTCCTGCAAGTAATTCCTCGCACGCAAGTAACTACTCGTCAGTCTATAAACTATTCATGAATACAGAAACATACAGGACTGAGGCATTGCCATGACTTCTTGGGAGTCGCAAGTTGGGGCTAGTTTTGTCTTTTACTTAAAGCTATGTGTACATCCATACCAAATACCATGATGCAGCAATATTACCAGAAGACTAGAGCGGATGCAAAAAGCAATTGAGCTAAAATTATACGGAGTTCCACAGAAGAAGTTTTCTCTGCTAGAAAGTAAAGCTTCACGGGACTGTGGCTAGCCCAGCATGTTTCTGGATGAGATATGTACTAAGTGTAAAATATTTCACCCAATGATGTTTGGTACATCTCTGACACATTTAACGAGAAGCATAAACAACTAGACACTGAAATACAAACTTATTTTTCCTTAAAATCAGTGTTCCATAGTTTTTTTATTTTAAAAATTCAGGAATGTGATACACAATACAATTAGCTCCCCACCACTGCAGTGTTCACTTACATGAGATTCACTAGTTTCATGCTTTGTGGAAATAAAAAAAAAAAAAAAAAGAAAGAAAAGAGACTGTGCAGTTTTCGAATGCTCCCAGTATTCTGGAACAGTGATCTTCAGAAAAATCCAATCTGTGTAAACACAGAATAGGTTAAAAAAAAGTCAAGCGGTAATGCAGGCTACAGTCGGGTCTCATACAGCCAGAACAAACACAAAAATTGTGTTCCTGCTGCTGTACAGCCACTACCTTGACCTGACTATATGCTTTCAGGGAATTTACCATCAAGGGCTAAAGAGACTGAAGGGCCCCATTAACACCAGCTGGTGGTGCATGTGACAGAAAGGCCACACAACTCCCCCTTCTGCCCCCAGCATCATCATCATCATCGTCACATCTGCATCCTGTCGTGGTAACAAAAATAACGTGGGGGAGAGATTTTTGTCTTATAAGCTAGCCATTGCCTGCAATGGACACAGAAATAGAAAAATATGACTTCTGGCACACAAAAAAGATTAAATAGTTACAATGGAATTAGTGACTACAACTCCATCTATTCAAATGCATTTACTGAGACTGTTAACCAATGGTGGCAACTGTCAAGACTTTAATAGCTGCTCTATTTTTAAAAGAGCAACAGCAGAGAAGGAAGTCAGGCTTCTCAGTGCTACTATGGTTTGTCTTGGGTTTGTTGTGTGGGTTTTTTGTTTTGTTTTTTTTTAATAGAGAGCAGTAGTTCCATGGCGTATTAGTGATATACAGCAGGACCTCCATAATTCATACTAGTGACTGAAACCAATCTCAAAATAGCGAGCAAAATAATTAGTGAAAGTTTACCATAAAAAAGCAAGGATACACATTTCAAAAACAAAATAAACCTGTACTTTGATCATTTAAAAATTTACTTGGTTAATACTTTTGTAGTATACTAGCAGTGGTAGCATATTCTGCAAATGTAGTCTCATACAAGATCTCATTTAACAGTCAACTCTAGATCATATACAGGTAACAGAGGAAAGAGTTAAGATAGTTCAGACAAAACCAAAAAAACCCATATATAAATACTATATTAACATATTTAAGTTAGTTTATGAGACTATACAACAAGCATAAACACAGAAAAAAGGTGAGTGATGCCGACGGCTGTGAAGCACCAACATTCCCAAGCCAGCGCAAAGCTGAGCTGACCCATCCACACCCCGTAGCTTCCTGTGGACGTGCCCGAGCAGCCAAGAGGCAAAATAACCGCACGGTGCAGCGCCGCACCCCCGTTAGCGAACCCCAAACCGAAGTGGACCGAGGTCCTCTACTTTCCCAATGCTTTGGCACACGCAGCATTTGGCCAGCGCATCGGCATGTGGTAACAGAGCTAGTCTGGCCCTGTAGACTGCACGGTTAGTAGACAACACTGGTAATCCACCCATGGATAATCGAGAGTTGACTGCAATGCTCTGCTGAGAAGTTGGGTAAGACCACTGACACGACCCCCGCCACTCCAGGTCCCCCGAGCAGCAGACTGTTTTGAGCTACTTAGGAGCAATTATCATACAAGACACATTAGAAATGCAAACTAGCGAGGTGTTCTGTATCCGGAGGCAAAGCTACATTCCCTTCACTAACAAAACATTCTTTTTTAAAAAAAAAAAAAAAAAAAAAATCTACATTTAAATACTGTTAAAAACCTGAAAACCACAGCGTCAAAGAATTTCGTAAGGCCAAAACTATCCTCAGTTCCCTCTGTTGTGCCCAGGGATTACAATACATTTGCAGAAGAAGTAAATACATGTAAATTAGCATCTTGTACTCCTTCTAGTGCCTTCCAGTAACAGATCTCAGAGCTCTTCACACAAAAGTTAAGCCTCACAACACCCCTGTGAGGTAGGTATAATCCCCATTTTAAGACAGGGAAACCGAGGCAGAGCATTTATCATGTCCAGAGTCATAGAGCAAACAATGGAAGATCTGAGTTGTTTTCCAGTTTTGAGCATAGGAGCAGTCAATTAAATCACAAGACATTACTTCCCATACATAATTGGATGGCAGATAGAAAAGGTCAGGGTTTTAGGTCAGATTTTTTTTATGTTTTGTCTTCAGCTCTCACCTAGTCTCTGCCAAATTCATCGAGTCCATAGACCAGCTTCTCGTTTGTTAAGGTGTAAGTTGGCCGCGTACTGTAACAGCTTCTTTAGAGCCAGTTGTCAATTAACCGAGTTAACATTTTAAAGTATAGATTCGGATACTTGATAACTGAAATTAGGTGAAACATAAACATCTCAAAGTGAAATACAGCAACTGAAATCGCACTCCCTGCCCGGCTCCCCCAGAAGTCAGCGGAGGGCTCCTGAGGACACGGTGGGGACCAGGACTGCAGTCACTGCAAGAGCTTACAGACACACTCAACTACGAGCAAAATGCACCACTGAATTCCTTGTTACAGAGGCTACTGTCTATGCTTAAAAGCATGAATTATACTGCCAGTGCTTGGCAGACTTTCTCCAACAGAGCACTTATTGACAAAACTAATTCTTTTATCTTAGTAAACTGAGCATCAGTTAAAAATGAAGTTCCAGCTCTTCGTTCATAGCACTGAGAGTCAAGGATTCTTTACACTTCGAAGACTTTCATGACCGGAAACAACTTGGAAATAAGGAAAAACACCAGAATATCCTTAAAATCTAAAAGTATGTGTTACTCTACCGGTCAGTCTCATGTCTTGATCACAGAGCAGTATACAGTAGCTTGAATTTCCATTTTGATAGAAAAAAAAAACCAAAACCTTTCACATCTGATATTTTCACAAGCAGTTGATTTTAACTACCTCACTACCTTACCAGATAAACTGGGGACAGTTTCTAACAATCATATGATGTTCTCTTTAAAATACGCTGTATGATAAATTCATTAGAAAAGCCTTCACATTTACTATTATATAGATTTAAGAAAAATATGTGAAACTGCAAAGTGGTTTCCAGTTTTAAGTAGTTATATCTTTAAAAATGTTCTATGAGCTTTGGTTTCCTTAGGGTTTCTAAATAAACAATATATTAAAATATCTACAAATCAAATATTAAAGAGTAGGTCCAAAAAAATCTGTAACACAAATTGAGTTCCTACATGCTTATCCCTCAAATATCTTTTCACTGGAAAAAAAAAAATTTTCATTTGAAGCACAGCAAAAAGTGTTTCTGCTGAAATGCTGAAACTGGTTTTCCGAAGTTGTTACAGCATCGGTGCACTTTCTGTCTGTCTCAGTACAAAGTCAACACAAACACATTGTATCATGACAGTGACAAGTTCTTCAAAACAAGCATTCTAGATTTAGCAATATGACAAGAACAAGGACTTCAGCAATTACACTACTTGGCAAAATTGCATCTCAAACGTCTGTCTCTTCCTCTTGCAATACAGCTGTTGTCAAAGTCACCAAAACTCAGGTAGCACCATTCGGGGACTTACAACGACGATTCAAACTGCTCGTTCTGATCGGTGTTTGCCTCCAGCTTAACGGAAGGGATGCTCTCCGACTTAGTCCTCCTAGTTTTTGGAAACTCAATGACAACTTCTGAACACGAAATACTAAGCGACGAAGATTTTTCCGTCTTCTTTGCGGTACTATCTTCTCCCGTTCCGCAACACTGCTTCAAAGCACACTGAGTCCTGCAAGGAAACTCACATTTCCCTCTCCCCGATTCAGAGCCGACGCTGGCAAACTCTGGCTGAATGGTAGTTGCGTGAATCCCTTCATCATGAAAGATCTCTTTGATGCGCTTCGCCACCATCATGTACGTGGAAGGGTCGGGACACTTGATGTGAGCAGTGCCAATGATCCTACTGCCTGCCAGCTGCCAAATGTGTAACTCATGGACTGCTTCAACTCCTTCAAGGGTACGTAATTTTGAGTTCAAAGAATGAACATCTATCTGTTTGGGAACAGTCTGTAGAAGTATAAGGGCCGATTCCCTAAGTAATGGGTAAGTTGTGTACAGGAGGATACAAACCATTATCAGACAAAGAACGGGATCTAAATATAGCAACCAGCATGGACCAGCCACTGTAACGCTCTCTTGTTCAGACTCGTTTCCTCTGCCAAGTGTTTGGGATAAAGTAGCGTTTTCCATGCAATGATTATTGACACACGGATTAAAGCAGGGCCCATCTTTGGGACACGGATTCCAGAGCCCATAAAAGAGCAAGGCATTCACTACCACAATTACTGAACCTAAGGCATCTCCAAAAACATGCAGAAAAACTCCACGCATGTTAAGCTGCGCACTAGAGTCTTCTTCAACCTCCTCTACGTCCAGAGGATAATGCCCAGCGTTTCCATTCACCTGTAGGTCTGTCATGTTGTCTTTCAGATCACCTGACAAGAAAAAAAGTAAAATGATCAGGCACATGCTATAATACTACACATTATTACAATTCCATGTAAAAGAATAACCAACATTAAGCTTGCCACACTGAGTAAAAAAATGGAGAGCAAGCAACTCTACCCATGACACTTGGCAATGTTTTCTCTGGCTGAGAAATATTCACCTGTCCCAATAAATGATCTGAATAGTCTAGGAGGCAATTGTTCCTACACGGAGCTTAAAGATGTAGAATAGCAAAGTATGACGATAATTGCATTTTAATTCGTTCTACTGAAAAACGGTTCTCACGTTTTCCAGCTGTTTAACCATTTGACCACTGTTCAATTCTTAAACAAAAATGAAGAATTACAGAGTATATGTAAAAAAAGCTGGTTAGTTAGCTAAGCAACTTGCATTTGTTCCCTCTTTTGCAAAGCCAGAAGGCTAATCACATTGCTAAAATCTCTCTTAAACCATAGAGCTGCATCGCTATTTTACATTAAGTTTTATGAGGCTAGAAGCTCAAAAGCTGTATGTGTTGTAGTAAGTTCTCAGGTTTAGCAGTTCATTTCCAAGACTTCCGAATTCAAGGAAAAGGAAGTTTTTTCTGAGATGACGCAGAGAGCCAGCAGAACTGTGAGATACAATGAGCTGAGCTTTTAGGTCTAAAAGGCAGGATTTATCAGCAGTATTGACTACAGGGCAGTATAAGTCATCACTGAAGCACTTAGAGGCTATGAACTAGTTATTTATATTTCAGAATTCATAAAAACCGTATTTTTAGTACTTTATTTTTATGTGACATACAGCTGTTCAATGACATATAGCTGTTGATGCCCAAAGCTACATGTCACAGACCACGCAAAGCATAAATGGACACCTTAGTGCCCTCCTTTTACAAAATTGCCTGTGATGCTACCACTCCATCACACCTAACTAGCTGTATAATGCACATATCATTACAAAGGGTTATTTTTGAAAGAAAAAGAGCTTCCAATGCTCAAAATGGAAAGTAAATACTTTGATTACATGATTAACCTCACACTTTTCTTTTGAAGTTCTTCTTTAGACAGAAAACTTCAGTGTTCCAGAAATGTAATGGGCACTGGCCAAAAAAACTGAGACAAGCTCTTACTGCTTCTACGGTTATTGAGTTCAGAGCTTTGTAAACATTAACGTGTGGGCATGACCTGCAGTTTCTGCCACTCTGCTCTCATGCCTGCAGTTCTGTAACCATAAAGAAGGGGTAAGGTCCTATGAAGGCGGCTGAGCGGGTCATTTCCAAGCCCCAGGTTCATAACCTAACTCCAGCTAAAACTCCAGCTGCGTCTTCCACACAACTTCTAGGAGTTACGGAATATGGCACCTGCAACTTTCCAGAGAAGTCAATAAATCAGAGAAAAATATCTCAGGTTACAGAGTTCAGACCTTAGGATCTGCAGTGAGAGGAAGGGAGGAGGAACTTCCCTTGCGCTCTGCTGTGTGCCAAGTACTAGCAGAAAAGTTTGGAAAGTCAGTAGACCTACCTCTAAGGATGGGTAACAGGAAGCACAGTTCCAGAAAGCTCTTGAGCTTTTTTTTATTTAATTATTTCAAAAGGTTATGAAGTGTCCATTTCAAATATGCTCATTTAAATCTAAACATAAACTGATTACTTCACATAAAGTATATGCACAGAAATACCTGTGTGCAGGACTCAACTCTAAGCCTATCACTAGCTTTCCACTTCCACTTTAGGAAATCAGAGTCTACCCCTCCTTGTAATTCCCAGTGCAGGCACAGTACCACTCTGTCATTTCTCTAGTCTTCACCCACACATCTTGCAGCTTCTCGCAAGTCTCCGAGCACCTTTCCCTGTAACATTTCCATGGGTAAACTATGAATAACTCCATCCATTACATAATCATGACAGGGCACAGAAGGAAATAAAAACTTGTTTCGAAGTTTCACTGTGACCAAAATTATGCCCTATTACCACCTAAACACCCACAACAAATTATTTGTTATTGCCAGAAGGACATCCATGAGAAATTCCAAAGAAGCTAGATCAAAACAGCCGACATTTTAATCCATTCTATAAATTAACCTTCTAGTCTAGAACTCATTCAAAACTTTTCACCATGTTTCACCATGCAAGAATAATGCACAAGCCAGAGTATCTGTGTGATCAACAGTTAAGGGAATTTTACACTGTTTGAAATTAATTATTAGGATACCTTTGTTGGAAACGAAACCAACATTAAGAGCTTATTATGTTGTCAAGAAAATGGTATACTATATTCAGTGGAACTTTCCTATCCCCTCGCAAAACCTGTCTTTTCAAAACTGACATGGAATCAAAACACTAGAGAGAGAAATGCCAAGCTTCTCAAAAGTATATTTGAACCTCTGACCACAGGAGAACTGAAACTGTAGCAAAGTTCACTCTGCTCCATTATAGCTGTGTTTAAACTAAAACAGTGGTCTCCCAATGTCACCCTGAAAATGAAGGATTCTGAAGACTGAAATCCCTTTCTCCTGTTAACAGGGATGCCATATAATTAGAGAAACGGCACTTACGCACCATTCAACTCTGCTAGCGCGCAGTACTTGGCTTCGACCAAGTGTCTTCAAAATAAACTATCCAAGCTTCTGGATTCACTTAAAAAAAAAAAAAACCACCAAGAAATTCCCTCCCACAAAGCAGACAGTTTGATCACAATTGGGAAGGGAAGATTTTAAATTTATCTCTATGTGCAAGTGAGTGGGAAGGTGCATACTTTAGAAAGCTAAAGAAAACTAACTCAAAGAAACCACGCATGTACTCTGACACCAGTGAGCTCTACATTCAGCGCCTACTGCATGGCTTCCACGGTCCTGACTGGTAATTTCCAAGACTTCATCCTATTAACACAGATGTCACAAAGAAATAACAGCATTGCGGTGGAATACACTTCACCACGTTATATTCAGATTGAGATTAGCTTCTCAGGTAGCAAATAATCCACCCAATGGAGAGATCCAGCTCTCAGGACCAAGGCGTTGAGCTGCGCTCTGTTTTGATGTGCAGCCAGTTCAGAAGGCATTAGGGCAACGTCTTGTGACAGCTTGTGTCGCTAGGCAAAAAACACTTGTCATGTGCCTCCTCTACCAGCACCAACTTTTTCCAAGGCAAACTGCTTTACCCTAAGACTCCGACCTGTCTGCAGGAGAAATGCACAACTTCAGGCACTCCTTTTAGCGCTTCAAGGAAAGGTGTGAAGCAGAGGCGTAACAGCCATGCGCCCAAGATCACCACTGAGGAAGTTTTTTGCCTCTTGCCCAAGAAGAAGGACGGGTGGTCCCCACAAAGCTTCCACCAGGTGGGATAATGATGCCCGCCGCCCTCCTTGGGGAAAGGACTCCTCCCGCTTTCCTGACACCTCCGTGCCGGGATGGGACAGGACTTACCTAGCCTCTCCTGGCTGACTCCGTTGGAGCTGCTGCAGTTCTCCACCAAGGTGCTAGTCTCCTCCCGGTGCAGCGCAGCCTCCCCGTCCCCAGGCGGCTGCTCGGGCTTGGGGCCACTGCGGGCGTGCTGCCTGCCGCTGTGCGAGTGCCCGTGGCCGTGGGAATGGCCGTGGCCCCCGACGCCGTGGTGGTTGAAGAGGCAGAGCCCCAGCAGGTTGATGATGAGTCCCGCCACCCCCACGCCGATGACCACCAGCGGCTGCTGGATCTCGTGGGGCTCCGTGAAGCGCTCGATGGCCTCCAGCAGGATGGTGAAGCAGAGGGCAGTGAGGAAGACGGCGTTGACGAGGGCGCCCATCACCTCGGCCCGCACCCACCCGAAGGTGTTCTTCTTGGTGGCGCGGGTGTGCTGGGCGAAGCGGACGGCAACCAGCGCCACGACCAGGGCTATGACATCGGAAAGCATGTGGAAGGAGTCGGAGAGCATGGCCAGCGACGACGTGACCCGGCTCACCACCACCTCCACCACGAAGAAGAGGAAGGTGAGCGCCAGCATGCACAGCAGCCGCGCCCGCCGGTTCTGCCACCACCGTGGCCCGCCCGGCCCCTTCGCCGCCATCCCCCCGCACATCGCGCCGGGGCAGCGGCCGCCGGCCCGGCCCGGCGGAGGCGCGAAGAGCGCGGTCGGCGCGGCGAGCGGCCCGCGGGCGCGGCGGAGCCCCGAGGACGAGCGCGGAGCCTCCTCCGCCGCCGCCGCGCGCCCGGCCACCGGCGCTCCCTCCGCAGGCGCTGGGCGAGCAAACTTTGCACCCGAGCCCCCTCACTCTTTCCACACGGAACCCGAGCCGGCACGACCACGCCCCCCCCGCCCGCGCCCCATTGGCCGCCGCTCCCCCGCCCGCCGGTGCCCGCCCGCCCCCGCCCCACGCCTCGCTCGCCATTGGCCTGCGCCCCCTCGCGACAGGCGGCCCCGCCCACCCGGTACCGCCCATTGGCCGCCACCGTCCCGCCCCGCGGGCCGGGCGGGCGGAGGGAGAGAGGGGCAACGAGTGACGTTTCGGCAGCGGCGGTTCCGATTGGCTGAGTCCGCCGGCTTCCCCACCAACGCCACCACCACCGCCTCTCCCGCCCGTCTCCCCCCCCCAAGCCCCGCCCCGCGGCAAGCGGGACTCGTGCAAAAGGTGCGCTTCACACGGCCCCGGCCCGGCGCGCGCTTCGGGGCGGGGCTCCCCCTGGAGGGCCGGGAGGAGCTCGGCCGCGCGGGGGTTGCGCGGGGTCGGGAGGAGCCGAGGGGCGAGTGACGTCACGCGACGGCCAATAGGGTCAGCGCGCGGCCGCCTGCTGAGGGTCGCGAGGCGGGGTGGCCTCAGGCGGTGGCGGCGCGCGGCCTTGCCTTTAGGGCCCGGCCGGACCCGCCCCACTGTGGCCGGGGCGGCGGGCGCGGAGCAGCGGAACCCGGCCAGCGCCGGGGGGGATCGCCGCGGGGCCCGGGTTGTGGGGGGCAGGCCCTCACAAGCACCCTGAACCGGGGGAGTCGGGAAGGTGGGCCAGGAAGGGGCCTCGCCGCTGGCCCCTCGCCCTCTGGACAGCCTTCCCCAGGCTTCCCACCGCTGCCGCCTCTGTCCGTGCTGAAGGCCTGGCTTCTGCTTGGAGAGTGTTCTGTGGCTGTTGGGTTACAGCAACACGAGGAGGAGGCACGCTGGCCTCGCAGCTCCTGAGGCACCAGAAGTGGCCTCGCCCACCCACAGCCGCTCTGCTGCTACATGCTTGGACAGGGGTGAAAAGAACCAGGCACCAGCCCGCGGATGGCACCCATGCCCAGCTCCACAGTCAGTGGGCCCGTTTTCTGGCTACCACACATGTTACGGTACTTTCCAACAGCTTTTACCACCTTCCTAACTCCTGCTGTTTAGATTTGGCTTTGGTTTTTTTTGGCAAGGGGATTTCTGTACAATAATTTTTCTCCTCTTGGTGCAGCTGAGGGCATCAGGATAACTGATGAGGCAATAATTAAATTTGAAGAGCAGAAGGAAGTAATTTCACTTGAAGTTTTAAAAAGCTGTAATATAACAAAAACCTAAAAATGCTAAAAAGTCTGTCTCCATAAACTATTTTTATTAAACTGGTGGTTAGGAAAGGGAAGGAAAATATTTTTGAGACATCCAGAAAAAGCGCAAAAATACAATCACAAAAAAAATCCATATTACGTAAATCACAAAAAGGCAGAGTTGCTCCCTGGTGTGGTTTAACCCCAGCTGACAACTAAGCACCACACAGCCACTTACTCGCTCCCCTCACAGTGGGATGGGGGCGAGAATTGAAAGAGTAAAAGTGAGAAAACTCATGGATTGAGATAAAGACAGTTTCATACGTAAAGCAAAAGCCAAGCAAGCAAAGCAAAATGAGGAATTCATTTACCACTTCCCATGGGCAGGCAGGTATCCAGCCATCTCCAGGAGAACAGGGCTTCATCACACCTAATGGTGACTTGGGAAGACAAACACTATCGCTCTGAGTGTGTCCCCCTTCCTAGTTCTTCCTCCAGCTTTATATGCTGAGCATGATGCCATATGGTATGAAATATCTCTTTAATCAGTCGGGGTCCCCTCCCAACTTCTTGTGCACCCCTAGCCTTCTTGCTGTAAGGGCTGTTCAGCAATAATGAAAACATCCGTGAGTTACCAATGCTATTTCCAGCACAGATCCAAACCATAGCCCCATACTAGCTACCATGAAGAAAATTAGCTCCATCCCAGGCAAAAAAAGAGCACATTTCTCCACCACTTATTCTATACCATTCACATCATGCCCAGCTCACACACTGTCCAATACATCCTCATTAACCACTACTCCCTTTCCGTCCCCTGATATAATACACACATATCATTTCCTTAGTTTATGGACTACTTTTGTAAAATGTCCATTGAGTTCATTTAGTTTGTGGCTTTGGAGTCACTCGGGACAGAAGTGGTGTGTTGCGTGGAGTTACTTGGCACCGAAGACAGCTCAGGTCGGGTCATTGCTGCACTTGCACTGCTTCTTGTCAGGCCTGTCCTCCACTGATGCGAGTTGTTCCTGAATTACAGACAGTAATTCCTATAACACGCAACTCAAATCCGGGTATTTAAAGGTAGTTCTGTTACAATCTCCACCCTGTGTCTCTTTGGACCAGACCACAGGGTTTAACATTGCAATGAACTCCTCCCCTTGCTCCTGCTCAAACTCGGACTTATCCACAGGCTGCAGTCCCTTAGGGGTGTACCTGCTTCAAGTGGAGCCTTATCTGTGAGCCACAGTGTCTCCAGGGATGCACCTGCTGCGGCACAGACTTATCCACAGCCACGGTTGCTTTGAGGGGCACCTCTTCCAGCGTGGCCTTATCCACGGGCCACAATGCCTTCAGAGGTACATCTGCAACAACAAGGCCTTACCTGCACCCACAGTCCCTTCAGAGGTAAATCTGCTCCAACATGGCCTCACCGATGGCTGCAGTCCCTCCAGGGCTGTACCTGCTCTGTCGTGGGCTTATGCATGGCCACACACTTTGAGGTGCTCCAGCATGACCTCATGCATGGCCATCGGTGCTTAAAGGTGTACCTTCTCTGGCACAGACCTACCTGTGGGCCACAGTCCCTTCAGCGGTATACCTGCTGTGGCACAGGCATAACCACGGCCACAGATACTTTAAAATGTACCTCCTCCGGTGTGGGCTTCTTTGCGGCCACAAAGGCTTTGGAATGTCCTGCTGGATTCATCCACAGGTCACAGCCCCTTCGCCTTGAGCTCTGGCCTACCCAGTGCAGCAGCACAGACACAGCAGCGATGCCCTGGCCATCTGCCAGCTCAGGCGCATGGCCATTGCCGTTATCAGAATGTTCCCAGGCACGGCAGAGTAAGATGATAAGCAGTATAGCAGTACGGCAAGCAGCAAGAGCAAAAGCACCCACTAATGAGCACAGGACTCTAATTTACAGTAAGGCAAACAAGCCCCATGACAAGCACAGGAGTCTGTCAATTAATAGCCAAACAGCAATAGTGGCCGGCTGTAAACTCGATCTAGCACATTCTACTCAAATCTGTCATTATCTTGAACCCTTTGAGCCTCATGATGGGAACCAAAAACCTGTCTTCGTTTAGTCAGATGTTCTGTCACCCTGTGACACGCCCTACCCTGAGAAGGGGAATTGGGAAAAGGAAAGGAGACCTGTGGGTTGAAATGGAAACAGATCTAATAAAATAATAACAACCCTAATGTTAATACTAAATAATAGAAAGTCCACAAAGCTATGCTTAGCCCAAGTAGTGGTTATGAGCTGCACACTGCGGGTAGTGAACACGTCAGCTCCTGCAAAAGCACAGTGGTCACAGCAAACAGGAGAGTTGGTCTCAGGAGCAGAATGACAGGTGAGACCCTCTAGGGATTGTGGCCATCAGGAAAAGAACTTGTCCCCAGTAAACTTCCCAATTTATAGGGAGCGTGATGTTTATGGTGTGGAATACTCTGTTGGCCAGCTTGGGTCAGTGACCCTGACTTTTGCTCCTTCTGGCTTTGTCACCTGGCTAACTCAAAACTGCTAAAGATCTCCATCACTATGGAGATCTGCATACCATGGCTGGACACAAATGAAACCCAAATATCTTATCAAATTCATTCTCACCAAATCGGGTGCTGCCGTCTTCTTAAAAGTGCAGCGCTTCTGAATAGAAAATGAATTCTACGATTCTATCTGAGTGAAACCAGGACAACTTCTGACATTACGTGCTGTATTCCAGAGAGCCAGCAAACATGGCAGCAAGAGAGAGAGTGTCCAAAAATATTCCATTCATAGAAAATGAAGAGAGGGAAAGCAAATAGCGATAACTATTTATAGCTGTAGAGGTGTATCTATGTGTATGAATATATAGAGGCAGCAAGAAAACTGGTGCCTTGAAAAGGAAGTTCTAGCAAGAATGCAAACTCTTTTGTTGTTGTACTTGGATATTGTAAAGGGATCATGAGTCAAGGTCTGTACAAAGGTTCCTGACAGCTGGATTTGGACAGCTGGTCTCATTTCATTTGTAAAACGAGAGGAGGTGTTTCTGCTTCCACAAGAAAAGAGTTATCTGCAGGTCTAACAGACCAGTAATTTAGGACAGGCTTCCCCTAAACTCAGCAGAGCCCCTGTGAGTCCACACCTGTCTACCACGTTGCCCTAATCTGTGCATGCCATTCCCTTCTTACCTTCTGCTGCAGTGTTACTCTGCTCTTTGCATTACAGACATGGCTTGGGCACCACAGGCACTGTTGTACTGATATGTGACCCTGAACCCAGTTTTCTGTGAGATTGTTCCTATGTCAAAATCTAGGTCTGCTATGTTTTTAGTTTAGCGGTAGGAACCCTTATGGAATGCTTTAATGACTATCGTAAAGAGTAATGTGAGAGAGTCAGTAATTAGATTGCTAGAACATTTTCCTCATCCGCTTGGCTTCCCATATGTCGTAATATCATTTAATAAGGTGTTGTAAATAATCAAGAAGCTGACCAGCAATTGCACAGAAATGGAACATGCCCATGTCCTCTCCTTCTCACCCCCACACAAGGCCATAGTTAATAAGGAAGAATTACCTCCGTTTAGGATATGTGGGTCAAAGAAACTGGTATAGCTCAAACCTTTTTTAATTCCTGCAGGCGGAGCAGGTTACCATTTTACAGGGATTAGTGTTAATTCGATGGAATTTAGCTAGGAAGGAAGGGAGGACAATGAATTAAACGTCTTTCATTGTCTGGGCTTCAGGAATTACTGAAACTGAGTGTTAGTTGGTTGCCCTGTGGTGCCATCATAGTTTTCTTGGTTAAGAGTACTCAGTTCCCTCCTGAGTGAAATAAGCAGGATACCAGTATCAGTGCCACCATTATGAATAAAACTTGATCAGCATTGAACATAAACTGTGTCAAGAGCTTTGACTGACTTATGGATAGTGGGTTATGGCTTTTTGGTCTTCTTTCTTGGTATGTAAACAATGTCTAGATCAATTTGTGATCCTTTTAACATTCCTCCACCACGAGACCTCCTAATCTGCTCAAGCGTACTATATTACTTGTCAGTTTGCTGCTGCCTTCCCCTTACATGGTGGCCTGTTCTTGATCCTGTACCCTTGCTCAGGGGTAACCTGCCTATACCAGGCTGAATACCAAATTCCTCTTGGGGCCAAAAGCCACAAGACATGGACCATATACCTCAGTAAAGTGGGAGGCCCTGGTTTCTTCACAGGCAGGAAGTAATAATGATTCCTCAGGCCTTCTACTGCTCCTTGATGAATAGGGCTGAGCATACAGTTTTGTCCTACAGGGCCCAGCAGCCAACGTTGTCTTCACTGGCTTCAAATACAGGGACTTTGATGAGTAATTCCCTGTGACAGCCCAGTCCTGCTGCTGGACATGTCAGGCACTGCTTGGGAGTTGGACCACACAAAAGTTCACATCGCTACCTCTTCCTCAGATTCTCTTTCAAAAACCAGTGTGCTCTACACTGCTGTTCCCAGGCTTTTCTATTGTATTACCACACACCAGCATCCAAGAGGAACCAGGACAGTTCCTAAATTTAGGGCTGTCCATCTGGCAACATTACAAATTTTAAGATTATTGGGAGGGTGACTGATAAATGTACTTAACAAAGCCATAAATGGTGTGTTACAGGAGAACATTTTGTTCCTGCTTATGCTTTTGAGGAGAATACTATGTCTTCAAAGTGGGGAGGACTTTGGTTTTTTTGTTGTTTGGCTGTTTTTTTTAAGGCTTCCAGGCATTGTTCGTGACTCACCCAATTCTCCGCTCAGCTTCCAGCTTTTCTTCTAAAGGGAGAAGTAACTCTGAATCTCTGGCACGCAGCTTCATACCACCCCAGAGCTGGGTGACAAGATAGGGGAAGGCTAAACAGAAAGCTGCTGCTTGTCGCCTGTTCGGAGGTAAAGTGTTTTGCACTGAGTGTTGCTGCTGAACTCTCTTGAGTCAGCTGAGCGCTGTGGAAAGAATAGGACTTCAGTTGGCAGATTCGCTATTACTCAGCATGTTTGCTGATTAAACAAAGCCGTTGCTTTTTCCTTTGCATTTCTGTGCAAGTTTGCAAGTGGAGAGATCTCTGCCACGGAGGGCTCTTCATCACTCTGTGCCTTTCCACTTGGAAAAAGTGAAACCCTGTCTTTAAACCACTAATGCAGTCACGTATTACAGAGCACACTGCCTCCTTTTAACACTTAACTTGTTCCCTTTCTGTGCAGTCATCGGACCTGTCTGCTTTTAATAAAGACTTAAAGGAGTCTGGCAAACATGACTCCATCTGCCTGTTCCACTTCAAGGCTGTCAGTGTTCATTTTAGGCTGTGTTTCTTGCAGGCAATGTCTCTCTCTGGTAGCTGTCCTTACAAGGTTTCTTCAGATTAGATCCAGTCAGCAACACTAAAGCCAGCAGAAGCCTTCACTGTCCAGTTACCTACAGGAACAAGTCTCTTCCTTGTAATGAAAAACAATACAAATGAATGTTCACATGGTGCTACCTCAAATTCACTGTTATATCCTGATCCAGGAAAAGACCTTTATCAAGGAAAGGACTTAAACATGTGTTTGCAGTTAATTAAAAGGCCTTCCCTGAACAGAGGCGAGTTAAGCATGTCTTTACATGCTTTTGTTTGTGACCTGTGAAGAAAGACTATAGCTGTAATTTGCATCAAGATAGGAGATTATGAATGTCTTACTCTATAAAGGGATTTCTTCTTCTATCTGATTATCATGTCTGTGAAATCTGGGCTCTTTGGAAGTTAGTGGCAAAACTTCAGACAAGTTGAGGGGGTCAGTATATCATCCGCTATACTTCTGAACCTTGCAAAGCAGATTAAAAAAAAAGACTTATTTGCCTTCCAAAGTCTTTTCTCACTAATAAAGAAACAACCATTTTTAAAATATGCCTTTCTTATGTCCAGTTTTGATCTTTTCTTTCTGGGTTGTTTTGCTTTCTTATTATCAAGCCATTCATTTGATCCAATGGCATTTGGCAGACTACAACTGCTTCGTAACTTCTGGCACAATTAATTGCACAGCCAGTCTATAACTGTATTTAATGAACATGCTTTTTTTTTTTGGCTTTCACTGTGGACTTAAAGAACCTTTTCTGGCTGCTTTGGTTACCACTTCACCTGTTTAAGGTGCAACTAGTATTTTCTTAAAATTGACAATTAGGCAGACAAAATAGTTGCTCTAGTCAGCTGTGAAGTTAATACTAATAAGGTATTGGTTAGAGCTAATACCTTATTCAGCCAGTGCTAAGGTGGATCCTACTAGAAAAATCACCACTGTATTAATCATTGAAGGAAAAAAGTCAGAAAAAAAATGTGATGTTAATTCACTTTTCCACGCAGTGGCTCTCTGCCGGAATGATGGTAACAATGAGTCAACAGGGATAGGAAAATTCTGTAAATATGGAATTCGTGGAATTAAAAAATGTCTTTGCAGCTGATTGGTTGGTAACATTTTTTATTATTGCAGAAATAAATTATCCCTCATATGGCATTTTTAATACTATTACACTCTGCCGTTTATTATCCTGTGGCAAGCAGCCAGTTCTCTCGGACCTGTGGCAATGATTGTCAATGAATCAATGGGTATTTGCTAAGGACAGGCACTGAGAGAGAGGTATGCTAATCGCTGGGGTGCCTGTTCCACCTACCTACAATATTGGGTCCTATCAGAGAACATACATTATTTTCTGGCATTAAAGGTGGTTATTTGGGGGTGGGGATTCACACTGTCACTGTAGGAAGCTGGATTTCATTGGCGTAGGATTTCTAAAGGTCTCTTGCTGGAAGAAGGTCACTGAGGTCCGTCAAGGTAAGTCCCTAGAAGTCCCTACAAGAAGATCTAATACTGTAGGTAAATACCCTTACAGACTATACATCCACCCTTTGTGCCATCTTCACACACCTTTCATGTGCCCTCTGGTCCAATGCTGATTCCTATCTGAGATCCTCCGTCAGCTTCTGACTCCTTGTTGGGTTCCTTCACTCTCTCCAGGCTGGCTGCTATCTTGTCCCTTAACAGTTAGTTCAAAACTATTTCAACAAGTGCAGCTGCCAGAAAGAAATGCCCTATGGTGGCACATCTTGCCCTGAGAAATGAGGCCGCGCTGGCATGTACCTCTGTGTCTCTTGGGAGCTCAGGGACATCGAGGACACACTGCAAAGATCTGATTTCCATCCTGGGGACCGAATGAGGCAACGTAAGAACTTAGTAGAAGAATGGGCTCGGAAGAGGAAGATCCTCAGGCAGACTGGAATGGAAGCTGTCATGCTGGCTGTGTGCATAATGAGCTTACAGGGTGGTTCCTGGAACGGCCCTGAGTGCAGGATACAGCACATCCCATCGTTTCTGCTCTGCAAGATGGGCCTGCCTGCAGCGTGGCAAACAGCCCAGTGGCACAGGAGAAGTGGGGCATGCTCGGGCGTGGTGGTGGTGGGGAGGGCCTGTGCAACACACGTTCACAGGCTCCTGCTCTGACCCAGCACTGACAGGTCTGATGTGGAGGGCAGCTTCAGGCTCAGCCTCAGCAGGCAACCCGGGTGCACCTGGTGTTTCCAGGCAGCTCGTCTACCCACACACCTCTGCTGTTACCACTGCCACAACAGGCATCAGGAAAGAGCTGCGTCCATCTGTCTGGATGACACGGAGTCATTTTCATGGAAAGCCTTTCCAAGTGGCTCAGCTCTAGCATGATCATCATTTTACCATTTATCTATTGGATATGAATTGTCTCAGCTGGAGATGGATGAATTTCCCTTTAGTACACAGATGGATGTATCTGTGCAAAAATGGTGTAAAAACGCCATTTATTTTGCTGCTTGAAGTGTTTTTGTTAGATCCCTTATAGGTCTGTAGGTGCTGTTAATAGCTGCTCATCAGCCATTAGCCAAGCTCATGACAAAGACTGACCTTTCTAAGCTGCAGATATTTAGAAAGAAGCCATTCTAGCAAATGAAGTCATATAATTAATACCCTCTGCTAAAAGCAAGTTTGTACCCACTATAAACATTTTCTGCAGATAGCCATTCTGAAACCTGTTTGGAAAGCAGGAGTAATGTTTTTTTCAGTCCTGCTCATTTAATATCGCCTCTCCGCAGGGGTGATGCTGTGATTTGGAATATGCTCCACTCCTGACTCTGAGACCTGCTGGAAACTGCTCCTTTTCCCCATCACTAAATATGGCCTTCACATAAGGATGGAGACATGAAGGTCTGTGCTACGTTTCATCATCTCTTTTCTTTTCAAGGATCAATTGTGTTTGATGTTTACCAAATAATATCCCAAGACAGTAAGAATAAACATGATAACTTTATGTTCTATAACTACATCTATTAATTTTCAGAACTACCTTCCACAGAGGTCATTTTGTGGTCAGCTTAAGCCGGTCCAAATGAAATCTGATGCCAAAAAGGACAGTCAAATTTCCCTTTCAGAAATTACATTTCTGCCCCCAAACAGGCCTCAGATCTAGCAATTAGGGCATGTGGTGCCATGAAGGGCATCAGCTCTGACTGCCTGTGGAACCAAAACCAAAACCAAATTCTTGTTCAGCATTCATTTGTTTTCAGCCAGTTCAGCAAGTTAATCCTATTTACCTAGGGCTGCAGGATTGCTAGAGCTGACACGTAGGCCCATGTGATTAGGGGCAGGGAGAAGTGTGTGACCCTATACCAGCAACAGCCCATAGTTGCTGATGCTGATCCTGAAACCGCAGCCTTGACTGGACAATAAGGGAGGGATTCATGCCTGGGAATTGGTAGCTGACACACAAACATCTTCAGATCACGAGCCTCCATTTGAAGTCAGCAAAGATCTAATCAGCTTTGTCAATGGAGTCTGCAATGTGGTGCATCTCCTCCTACAGTAGTATGTACTTGATTAGATGAATCCCGTCCTTAGAGTGCCCATTTCTCTCATTGACTATAAAGAAAACCTGGTGTGAATGGCTCAGAGATTACGACAGTGGAGGCAGCTGCTGCCCCCAGGTGTTACTTCTGCCCATTGTAAGATAAAGATTTTTCTTGTTTGTGTCTTAAAGCGTGACTTAAGAGTTCTTTAATGCCACAAATTGAATGATATCAGAAGGAAGAGTAGAATTCAGTGGCCCATCCTGCTAATACTGGTGTTTATGCCAATATACTAGAAATGTGATATTCAAAGCTGTGTCTCCAAGCTAAAATTCACAGTCATAGAGGAGGTGTCTTGATTTAATCAGTCCTGGGCAGCCAACAGTTCCCTCAGAAGCAAACAGGAGTGGTGGCTGCTTTTGGAAAGCAATTTATGTAGGTGATTAAGCATGGAGGAGCCTCCTTTCAGGCATGCGTTTTCAAAAAACCTTCATCTAAATCTTACAAGCTAATTCTCTACAGTTCATTATAAATGGCTATTTGCATAGCCAAATACCAACTGTGAATATTGCTTCTTGAAAGCTTTATTTGCATTGGCCTGCTTTATATCTGGAGAGATATTTCTGTCTGAATGTTTGTGAAAGCAAAAGTCCACATCAGCATGGGTAGATGAAATGGTGAGCCACAGTAGCTGCAAAGCCAATGTAGGGAACCCATTTCTACCACTGCTAAGATGACAAAGCAAATATTAAATACAGCAGTTACTGTGGCTGTCTCAGGAAGGACTGGTCCATCAAGTTTCTAAATAATCTGCTTGTGAAATACGTGCTCCATCTCCCTTATTGACTAACTGGTTAGTTAATAGTGAGGATAAAGGTCTTTTTCCTGCCATATGGCAAGCTCTTGTGCAGAAAGCTGCAGTTAAACTGTGGATAACCTTAGGAATGTGAATAGTGCCAACTGAAGTTCTAGGAATACGCTTATTCAGTTTTTTATTAGCCGTATATAATAGACATACTTTGTGCCTTTGCAAATTAGATAAACCAGAGCCTATCTGTTTCTTGGAAATTTCCCTATAGGAAGATATTGCCCTTGTAAAAGAGGGCATGTGTATATAAACAAAATACGTGCTTATTTGATAAGCAGTACCACAGCACACCAGTATTGTTAATGCACAGCTCTGTGCATTTTATATCACTGTAGTAATATAAAGTCACTATAAGCACTATCAAAATACATATAGAGAGACACCAACTGTTAAAAATCAATGCATTAGTAGATCCTTTTCAAACTGGACTTCAGAGCTTCTATGCTGTTAATAGTGATAACCAACAACTTTATGTCTAATCCTCAATAGGAAAAATGCCTGCCACATGATATTTCAGCTTCCTAGAGTCTCGATCACAGCCTATAAGCACACATAAAGGCAGCTGATGAGAGTGTGTGTTCTTGTCCCTTTGGGGAGTTGTTACAGGCTGTGCTGACATAGTCCTCCATGGGAGGCAGCCGTACTGTGGCTTCTCCTCCAGGACACCCTGTGTTGGTCAACATGGAATCGGTCCCTCCTGAAACATTTGCATGGTGTAATGCAGGCAACGTGTAGGCTGAGAAGTGTTACAGGAGGGAGAGGAGAAGCTACAGGATCTCTGTCATTATAATTCACCATGGTCATACGCGACGGTTTCCTGGCATTGACCCTGGCCTGATCCAGCAGTCGAGGCAGTCTGACAGTGCTGCATGGCTCAGCGCTTCTCACCAGGTCACGTAGCAGGACTGAGTCTTCTCTTTATTGAGGTGATTCATCCTAGCCCCACATACCATAGCGTCCTCCTGACCTCCTTAGCCTCTCCCACACCTGCTGTAACTGTCACACGCGGCCTATGTGTGCTGGTCGGCATGATAACACAGGTCCCTGCACATAGATATCCCTCTCTGGCAGCCAAATGCCAACAGTTTGCATGCCGCCTAATCCAGCCACAGGTAGAAAAATGGATGTTGATCCCACATAGCCTTCAGCCCACGAGAAGCCTCCTCAGGGTTGCCCAGAAGGCAGGGCCACGGGCAGCGAAGGGGACTGCAAGCAGTGCTGAGCAGCTCCATGCTGTCCTGGGCCCCAGCCGGGTACTCAGCCTCCAGTGCTCCCTGCCTCGGGCAGAGCACAACTGGTTACAGAGCTTGGAGCTCAGTGCCCTGTCCTCTGGCTGACATGCCCCAGTGTAACCCCAGACTTGGAGGCAACTCAGTTTGCTGTTTCTGTATTATCTGCTCCACCCAGCCAGAGAACTCTGCACAGATCCTTGGGGACCCTCCCTCGCACAGCAAGCTGACCGGAGCAGCAGCCTGCAACCACCTCCTCATACTCCCCCCTGTACAACTGTTTTATCTGGGAGAGATGGAGCCTTTAGAGGGTAATGGTCACCTCCAGCTTCTCCTTACAAGACCGCCTGTGTAGCCTTTGGGTGTTCTTGGCATGATCTGCAAAGCCTGAACGCAGCCTGCTGAAGCCACCGAGGTGGCAGAGCAGCTAATAATTAAACCTGCTTTTTCAGTCTCACTGCTGGAGAAATGCTTCTGTACCGAAGCACTAAGGAGAATACAATGCTCCTTTACATCAGAAGAATATCCAGATACCCAAGGTAAATACTAGCCTGCCCTTAGCATGCTAATTTTGGTGCCACTATCTACTTCCCCTGACAGTTTCAGTGAGATCAGTGAGTTCTTCAGACCTCTTAAAAATTCTCAGGGTTGCTGCTTGTTAAGTGAAAACAGGAAGTAGTTGCATTTCCAAGATGGTCTCAGTTTGGGAAATTTAAAAATGACTGCAACTGTAGCATAAAATGTGCAGAGTCATCTATTTGCACACGATCTTGGCAATTACAATGTGGTCATCTTCTGACTGTTAGAGGCATCATCAGTTTAGTGATCACATGTGCACAGACACAGAATAAATGTAGTTCAGGAGAAAGATTAAGTGCAAGGATCCCTGCTTTCCTAAGTCCTGAGAAGACAGTGTTGGCTGCTGGTACTGGAGACTAGTACAGCAGTCAAATAAGCAATCTAATATTCTGGGCTGTATTTGTTCCAGTTAAAAAAAAAATTAAAAAAAAAGAGAAGTCACACTGAAAAATACAAAGGAAGTGGAGCAGACAAGATGGAGCAAACACAAGGGGGAAAAAAATCAAAAGCAAATAATAGGCAGAGTTATTTATCTTTACTAAATCCAAAGTTTTTGCTTCCTTCTACCAGCCTCACCTAATTGTTGGACCGTGGGGGCAGTTTCTACTGGTTTCTTTTTAGTTAAAATGACTTATTGATAATACGTATTATTTCTAATAGACATAAGGATATCATTTTATAAAAACATTCTTCTTCAGGAAGTAATAAAACACTTGCTTAGTTTCAAGTCTGTCCTCAAGTGTTTTTGCTGGATGGGTGTTATGCAGCTTTGTTCCACTGAATCATCCCCAGGGAGAGCAGAAATGAGGGATGGTGGGGAAAGAAGTTTGGAAACAAATAAACACTCTAAATCAAAAAGGCGGGACTTTGTGTGTGACACAGGCCACAGTAACAGCAATGGCTCCCACAGGGCCAGGATTCTTTCTGCATTTACAGAGTCTAATAATCTTGCCCTAGCTTTGCATACTTCAGCAACTTTTCTCAGTTGTCTGCAAACCTGTCAGTCCATCAGTGTCTGATGCGTGGCAGATGTATCTCCCAGAGCTGCTGAGCACCCATACTGTCATCCTAGTTGATGTCACCCAGATGTGAAACACAAAACTCAGTGTTTATGTGAAGCTTTTAGTAAGATAGTTCTTACTGGGATATATTTTGCCAAAAAATGAGAGGTTTCTCTGGAAACCCCCTGTCCTTCACAGATGCTCTAAGAGGGATGGAAATAAAAATTACTGGTAATCTCAAGGACAAGTTTTCAAGTTATTGCTCAAAGGTTCATCATTAGGTGCTCTAACATCAGTATGACTTTCAGCCCGGACTTGGAGATTCTCACATCAAAGACTCCTGCCTAAACTGTGTAGTGTCTTTGGAAAATCTAATCAGCAGTGATGGAAAGGTTTCAGGTCATGGGGAAGCCATCTCATTCCCCAGTATCTTAGCCCTGCAGCCTGGCTGTCCCCTGGCTGCCAGTGTCTTTTGGCAAGAGCAGCCACAATCACTCAGGTCCAGATATTTGGAATGTTTCAGAAGTATACAAATAAAACATTAATAAGGATTAATATAAGAGAAAATCCAGAAGTAACGTGCTGCAGAGAGATGACCCTACCATGACAGCTGAAGAGATCAATGGAATGTTTATTATGATATCTAGCCCAAATTTTGCAAAAACACTTCCCCGTAACTCACAGAGGAAGGAGTGAATGTGGAATGGGTCCTAAATAAGAATTCTCATTTATAACACATACCTTGCAAAAGCAATTAATTAGATGGAAATCCTTTGCTTCCAACAATGCTGAATTAGGGTTAATGTTTCTACCATCCCAGACAAATGACAATGAAACCGCAAGTAGCTGTAAATAAACTACTGTTGTTTAAACAGCCGCTCTCACTCCTGTGCCAAAGGAGGATAAGCTCAGACAAAATAAAAAAGGGAAAAATATACCAAATACTATCATTTGATACCTCCTCAGTAATTTATATAAAATTACCTAAAATTATCCTTCCGCTTTTTTGGAAAAAGTAACCACTTGCTAAAACGGATAAGCCAGAATGATACCACTCTGAACAACCTCCAGCACTGAGTGCATATAGAGATGGGATCACCCTGTTAATTCAGAATGAACATCCTCTCCTGTTAAGGGGGAGAAGTCAGGCTACTGGGCTGTCAATTGGAAGACTGGTATTAATTGATTTAATAAAATTGGAAGGCTAGGTGTTGCCACAGGGTGATTTCCAGTTTACCTAGTGGCCTGCATCGGTGTGTGGTGAAGGACCCAAAAGCTGTGCGAAGACAATATATCAGCATGAGCTTGTTTCTACTAGCTACATACATGCTTAAAACAAGCCCAAAACCTCACTGCCGGGTAATGCAAGTCCTAAGTATGAGCTTCCTCAGAATAACTCTCAGGCTGAGAAATGCCTAGAGTTCTTTTCACGAATTTACTACTATTTATTAATTACCAAGGGCAGGAAGGGTCCTCACTGGCAATTAGGGTCTTAAATGTGTTGCATGTGGTTAGGGACATGCAGTGCTGAGACTGTTGAGATTCAAATGGGACAGAATGATTTTCAGCATGATAAGGAGTTCTCCAGCAATAAAGAAGTGCTTTTCTTCCAGGCCAAGTCACCAGGGTGTACAAGCCTCTAAATGGGGGAAGAGGCTAATTGTTTCATTTGGTTACTAAAGAGCAGAAGACAATTCTGTGTTTGCATATTCTGAAAGCTGGCCTTACCATTGCAAAGATTTTATTTTATTCAGTGCTTTTCTTGTTGGTGCTTCTGATTTTATGAAAGAGAACAGTTGATGATTTTCCTGTACGATCACTAAAAAATATTTGTTCACAGCCTGGTACTTTGGAATACTGGAACAGGACTAAAGCTAACATCGTAGTACATATTTGTATGATAATAACAGTAATAAGTCCATGCAAAGCATATGCAATTTTTCTCTACCTTCTTACCAATGCCAATTGGTTACACACAGAATACTATTACATGTCTACTAATGACTCCAAATTTGTGAAGGGTTAAATAGCATTATTCAGTATGTACAGATCTGAAAGTACTTCAGCACAGCATAGCAGTTTCTTCAATTTCACTTTTCTAAAGGTGACTATTTATTGATTTATTTATTTTTGAGAAATTTGGCTCTTTGCCCAAGCTGAAATTGTGGAGAAACGGCTTGGTAAGAGGTTCAAGGGCAGGACGTGGAGCAAGACTTTAGAAACAATTCCTATATCTGACAGGAACTTTTGCATGCAACTGAGGCAATGCGGATATGGCAGGCCACTAGCAAACACTGCAAACCATTGCAATAATGCTGAGCTTAGCACTGACCTCTGTAGCAAGTGCTACTTCATTACCAAAAAATGTCTTTGGAGATGGAACCTAAACTGTAAAACAAAACAAACAGGATTAAAAAAGCAAGTGACCATTAGAACATCTGGTGAATTTGAGCCAGGCTCTAGAGTTTTATATAAGAAGTTGCTGCGGAGCCAGATTTGAAAGCAAAACCATTGGTTAATGCCTGGCAGAAGCCCAAGGCAGTGTTCCCTGCTTGGGCTTTGCCATTCAGTTGAGCTCATTCCCCGGAGCACAAGCTCAGGACCACGGTTCCAAGGCCGTGATTAACTCCCTGCTTCTTGCCAACACTTAACTGTCTGCACCCACAGCCATGCCAGCAGCAAGTGCAAATTAGCAGCAGTTACAAGATGAGTCTGCCATGGATTCTTTTGGCCAGAACATGAGACAGCAAAATGGACACAGAAGGAGGTTAAAAACCCAAGTGAAGGCTGTGGTTGTTAATACACAAATTGTGCTCTAAGCCTCTGAAACAGGGTTTTCAGAGTTCTGTCCAAAGAAATTCCCTGAATTTAGGCAATGCAAGGTATAGGTTTCAGTGCTTTAGTTAAGATTGCTAACTAGAAAACTTGGTTTCATGCCTTTTCCCCTTTTGATAACACGTGGAGCTCCACTGAATGTGGCTTTGCAGAGAAGTGAGGTCCTGCTGTAGCCACCAGTTTCATCAAGAAACACTGAGACAGGAATTCGGATTGAAAAAGAGTGGGAAATTCAGAACAGGGAATTTTACTCATTGCATCTTACGCAGAGATTTGGTGACGCATTCTACGTTGCTTACCTGTAGTCATCATATTGCTGGTCTGTGCCCATCACATTGCTGAAGCTGACCCAAATAAGAGTGGTGAAAAATGCTCTTAGGCCTGACAAGAGTGAGGCCCCAGCCTGCCTTAAAAGCAGATGAATCCCTCTGAGCACATCATACAGCAGCAGTTCTCTGATCATACTTGTCCCTCTAGAAACTGGCACAACAGTGAGATTTTCCTAGCTTTCAGTTTACCTGGGGAGAAATATTTAAATATGCCCTAAAGGTAAATCTGTAATAATTCTCATAAAAATATGTTATTTTTTTTCTATCAACTGAATTCTTCCTTGATGGTATCATTTTCTTTAATGCTAATGCTTCCTCCTGCTTTTAGTTGCAGCCACAAAGTACTTATAATCCAGTACAAGCTAATTATGTGGATCATTGCCATAGCAGGTATTTGCTTCACCTCCCAGGAAATCATTATCTGTCGTGATCTGCCATTTGCCCTGATGGCTTTGTTTATGTTATTATCCAGGTCTCAAAAAGTCCATATTATTCTTCCCTAGTGGCATCTAAAGGTTGATTAGTAGTAGTCAGAATAGACTTTACATGGCAATTAGCACTCAAGTCGATCAGTGACTTTTACACTTGCATTTGTCAGGAAGGGTTTTCTAAACTTTCTGGATGCCATCTGGCTCTGGGGTCACTGGAGTGTTCCCTCATGGTCTAGGAAGAGCTGAGAGATCAGGTAGATAATAGTGCTTCTATTTGCACTTGGTTGATAAAATGCATTATGAGCAGAAAAAAAATGCATTCACCATTCTGTAATACTACGTGCAACTCCAGAGAGGTCTGTGTGATGCTCAAGCTTTCCAGAGGGCTATTGATGTGATTCTTGTCAAGGGAAGTCCGATTTGGTAGAAGCCAAGATTGAGAGCTCTACCTATAGTGGGTTATCTTCACTTCTGTTGAGGAAGGTGGATCGTTTGTTCTCGCTGTGCCTTTGGCAATGCTCTTCCTCCCCAAAAAGCAAACAAGTGTAAGTATTTACAAATGTCTAGTATGTCTAATGCTAATGAAGTTGAAATCCAGCCAAGAGTTCACTGAATTTGAAGGAAAGCTTGTCACTGGCTTTACTGGGCTTCTGTTGTGTCCTAGAGACTTTGACTGACACAAACATGTGCAAAAATTTGTATTATGCATATGCTTGCTTCCGCTGAGCTTGCAAGAGCAGGACCTGCTAAAAGAGCTGATTAAACAGTAAAAAAAAATACTAAGCAGCTATCTTTGCAAATAAAAAAGTTTTTCAGATTGATATGAATAATGGGAAAAAAAATACTAGCTTTATCCAAGGATTCAAGCACCTGCTAAGCACCTGCCTTATTCTTTGTTAACTGCACGTTGCATTAATTTTACCACAGAAAACTACATATGAAAGTTGATAGCGGAAGCTGCATTGTTGGTTATTACACACTGCTTGTCATTTCCAAGTCAGAGCTTCAGTTGCCAAGGAAGTAGAAACAATGCATTGAGACCAGTAATATCTTCACAGTAGAGAACACTGCAGCAATAACCGGGCCCATAAATTACCTCTGCTTGAACCAGGTAGTCCAGCAGCAAGCATCATCCATCAGTCAAAAATCAAAACAGTCAAAAATGAAGGTTAATTAGCCAGAAGTTTTCAGAAATATGTGATGTTTTCTTGCCCAGAAAGAGCCTACATTGAAAAGGAGCTAGTTAATTCTAGGTGTCTCTATAGCCTTTCTTTTCCCTTTATATCATAAACTCAGGAATGAGTCCATTGTGTAGAATACAAAGGACTTTTTTTTCCAACGAAACTTCATCCTTTCATGGCAGCTGAGCCTCAGAAGTGCACTTTGCCTTCAAAATATTGTGTCAGATAAAGCACTGCTGCCTCTAGTGTAGTAACTTCTCAGCATTGCTGATCTGGCTGAAAGCAAGATTAAATGAAAAAGCAGTATAACAACGTATGGCCTTACACTGTGAGTCTGTGGATTAATATTTAACTTCCAGCTAACTTTTAAGGTAAATATATAAATAAAACTCACCTTTAATACCCGATGTGAATTATACTGTAGGTAGCTTTAATTAGGCCAAAGTCTCCCACCATGCCGAAATGCCTATCAAGCAGGCTCCCAGGGCAGGCTTCGGCTTCTATGCCCAAGACACCAGCTTTAGAGCTACTGGGGTTCCTCTGGCTTCACACAAATTACATGAGGGAAGAATAAGACAGAGACACAGCCCAAAGGCTGTCATGGTACCATTACTGGGTCCAACTTGATTTTGGACTATGAATGCTAGAAATGTTTCTTACTGGGAAATGGATGTCATCAGCACAGCAAGAGGTACACACAGGCGTTAGGATGACGAGTGAGAAGCAACCTCTCTTTTTTGGAGGAAGACAAGAGCAATAGCAGGGAGCTACTGCTCTGCACTCTTTCTCATACCTGCGGGAAACTGCAGCAGATTGAGCCTTGTGGTGAACCAGCTTGTGCCATTATTAGGACTAAATCACTTAAATTTTTCCAGAGGGATTTACCTCTCCACCTGTTCAGTGAAATAGTAGGGATTAACTGACCTATTCATACATTTAGGAAGAAGCTTGCTGGTCCTCTGTACTTAAGGCTGACTTCCTCCAAGCATTTTATTCACCTAGCTAGCCAGCACTTCCACACCATTTAAGTGCTGTAGTCCCATAAAATCCACAGTTAACTGGCTTCAGAGGGGGCAGCTGAGCAGGCTAATCAAAGTAGAGACCAAAATACTCACACCACTGCCACCAAAAATCTACCTGAAGCCCAGACCTGTACAGCATCCCAGTGCTGGCTCTGAGCACCCCTCTGTGACGAGGCTGTTACAGACAGGCCTGGGACAGGGTCTTGATCAAGGTCACACAAGAAGGCTGAAAATAAGGGATCTGGTCCACATTTTTCAGAGATGATACAATTTCCCCTCAAGTCTATCCTTGAGCTAAATTATGTTCTTTGCGTATAAAACCTCTGTAACTTCAGAGGTGACTTCTATATATCATTTGTGTACCCACAACTATACATATTATTAAAATTCCTGATATGTAGATTAAATGTTAATGAATTTATCTCACAACATTCAACAGTGTACATCATTATTGTCATCCTATAGAGCTTAACCCGTACCATATACATATGTGCAAATTTACCTTTACTTTTAAGATATAAGTATACCTATCAGCATGATGGCAATGCATTGCAAGCGCTCTATAAGCAGTCACTATTCCCATAAATGTTCTATTTATTTTCCTCAGTGTTTTTTAAAACTGAATCTCGAATGTGATTCAAATGTTACACATGTGCTCCGGGAAAAACAATTACGCCTTTGTAGGAAAATGTGAATTTCAGGATTCCAAAGCAAAAATCCTGAGAGAGAATGAAGACTCATCTCCAGGATGCCTTCCCCTATGTTTGACACATAGTGGTAGGGAGCACTTATTTCAAAAAACATCAAGAAACACTACATTTATCATATCAGAGTGATAATACTTCAAGAAAAGTCATTGTGAGAAACACAGCTTAAATAGCTCAATACTACAGCTGTAACTTAAGCTGTTCTCATTTATTATTGCCATTGTGATTGATAGTTTGTACTCTCCATAGCATTCCTTATTCATAAAAGTGTAATAATTGTTAACTATGACTTTGATTCAACTATTTTTATAATACAACATGCATAGAAGATACAAAATGGCAAATCACAGATAATTACAATTAATTGCACCAATGAGCACTAAGGCATCTGTAGCCTAAGAAAATCAACATCTTGGAGCAAGACATTTACGATTTTCTGAAACAAACCAGGTAAAAATATATTTAAATAAGATCTTAAATTTTGTATGCGTCTATTAACAGGCTGAACGACATTCCCTACAATTACAGGGCGACAGTGCCATCTTGAGGTCACTAGAGAATTAAAGGAAGAGGAAAGCTGCAGGTATTGCTCTGAAGATATTTTACTTTTAAACTGAGAATTTTGTTCCATCTATATATTCTAAGGAAAAAAAAAAAAAGAGAGAAGAAAAAGAAGAAGAAGAAGAAAGACTGCCAAGCCATTTGCTTAATCTCGTTAAAAGCAAAACATTTGTAAACACCAGCCATTTCACAATGCAGTCTCTCCTGAATCATTAGTTACTAATTTATTTTCTTGGTTGCTTGTTTTCCTCCTTTCACTAATTGGTACCTGCATTTTGCAGGTGGCAAAGCATACAACAAAATTCTTGCATCCTACATATTTTTCCTGGTTCGACTAACACCACTGCATATTCTACCCTTTGATATTTTACGGGTTATACAACAAAGATCCAAATGAAGAACTGCATTGCAGATTTCTGGTTGAGGCACAGAACAGAAAAAAATCTGAATGTACAAACGTGGAGAGAAAGCAAGATTCACCCTCCAAATAGGTGTGAAAATCTTCAACAACATGAAAGAGCACAGAAGGAAAGTAGCTCTGATGTATAGGACACAACTATTTTGGCTGTGCACACCTGCCAAACATTTTGACCACACCTAGTGCTGAGTAACCATCACCAGAAGAGTGGTGGTATTAGAGCAGCAAACAAAATGGTCATATTCAACTTCTTTTTAAGCAAAGGTTTTGTTGAAGACAGTGACCAGTACGCAAGCAAATAAGATAAGCTCTGCTGGGTGGTTAAGAATCTACTAAAACAGAACTATCGTTTCATGACACCAAGAACTTGTCTATCAGCAAATGTGTCAAATTAAATTGATGTTTCAAATAAAATTCTCTTTTTTCAAGTAGAATACCTTCTCAGGTAGTATTCATGACCCAATAAGGAAACAAGTATTTGGAAAAATAGCTGTTCTTCAAGAATGTATGTTTTATGGCATTTCAACCCACAGATAAAAAAAATCTTTATATAAAATATTTGCCAGACATTACTATTGCAAAGGACTTTTTAAAATTCTTAAGTCTGAGTTACATCATAAAACTTAGATTGCCTTAAATGAGCAGCTCCTACTCTGGCAGAGAATTGTGAAGGGAAAGATAGAGATACCTCGTAAGCTTCAAGAAAGTAAGGATTTTCTATTCCAAGTACACAGGTACCAACAGCCTGGATGGCATCTTGCCCAGGACAGCAGTCTCAGGGCATCAGTATATGACACAGTTTCAAGGCAAACCACAGGAGTTGTTATTTCAAATGCTCTGCCCTGCAGCAAGCCTTTCCAGAGCTGACAAACCAACCATTCAGCTGCTGATGCAGAAAGGAGGAGAAACCCACCAATTATGTCAAGCTGACCCACCTCACTCATTAGTCAAAGATACCAAACTAAAAGTAGCTTTCTCTGACAGGTCACCTGCTTAGTAGGAAGAGGTATCATAAAATCTTTTTATTCTTTTGTTTAAAAGTATTTACAAGTGTAGACAAAAAGCCACTGTTTTTCCCCATATACAAAATATCAGTGCTTCTGTTCATTACATACAGCATCATTTTAAACTACATATCTTCATGAATCTCTGTATGTTTTTAATCCAAAAAGTATCTCACACCAGATTTAGAAAAAAATCTGTTTTATAATATTCATTCTTCATCTTTTCAGAAGAGCAATCCATAGTAAACAGGAGAACCAAAACATTTTTTCTTTAATAATACAATTCATTCAGTTTGTTTGACTTCATATCAAAACTAGCTATTAATATAATCTCTTATGCCTTTAACACGAACTACCTATCATAGACTAAGAGTTTGTATAACAACTGTTAAAATAAATTTTCAGTAGGCTTCATCTTCCTCTACATTTAATCAACTTTTAAAAGTTAAATACTTTACATCTATGTTACAGTTTCAGCGCATTCCCAAGATTTGTCTGCTCTTCAGCTGGTAGTTTTTTTCCAGTTCAGACAGTGCTTGAGCCCGCAGATTTGCAGCATACAGACGTTTTTTGAGATCAGAGCATTTTCCCTTAGAAAGGGGATAGTTTCCCAAATTAACACCAGGCGCAGCATTCTCTTCACTTCCGTCAAAGTGCGCTTTCTTCTTGGTTGTAGAATAGGGGAGCAGGAGCACGTTATCTTAAAAAAACAAAAAGTAAGTGCCAAATTAGTGGATCTCTCGGCATTTATTGCTTAGCTTATGTCTTAACCCTGTTACCCATTTTGCTGTCTACCTGTGGCTTTAAGTGATCTACTTAAATGAATTTCACTTCATAGCAACAATTCATTTTTTGTGGAATAAAATGGAATAAAACAAGGCTTTTAAATGATTGTGATAAAAGGATATATGCCATTGTTGTTTCTAGGGTGTACTTCCAAACACCTAAGGAAATATTAGTTGACATAAGGAGAAAAGATGTGGAGTTTCTTCTGAAGGACAGAATTTCAACAGTAACACTGGCCAGTTCAAAAGGAAAATGGAAAATTAGGCTCTCAGCTACCAAAAAAACTTGTCTTTCCTTCACAGCAGGGGCAGACCCAACCTGTCCAGTGGTCTTTCTATATTGCCCACATTGTTCCAAACCCACCCTTGTATTAAGTCAATGGAGTACAAACAGGGCTCTAACTTGACGAATAATTAGTTTATGCACTTGAACAAGCTACTTTGACTGCAACCTCCAGAACAGGAATTTTCATAGTATGGTTATGTTTTACCCGTATAGAACTGCCACAATCAAAAGGCAGATAGCTTGTAGTTCCATATATAATATGCTATATCTGTTTTAATATTAAATCCTCCCCAAAGAATCAGAAAATCCCTACCAAAAAAATAGAGTAGTGTCTAGGTCACTGCCTTGGAAATCATGACTTTTGGTATTCCAATTTACTGTGAATTGAACCACGCAAATGACTTTGAAGTGAAATTAGAGATCTAAAAGATGTGCGAGATGTAATCCAATTATGAAAAATACAGTAATATTTGAGCAACTGAAGATAAAGTAAGCAAGGTAGCTTGCTAACATACTAGAAAAAGATGTAGTTGACTTGCAACAGGAATTTTAGAAACAGTATTACAGGGGTACCGTGAAATTCAGTGGAAGAGTAGCAAATGTGACAAATGATCAAGAAATTTACAGCTACTGCAAGATTTGGTCAGTCTTATAATAACTATATTCATTTTTCTGCAGTGTCTGTCTTGAGGTATTAACTACCTGAAGTTATTTTGCCCATCTTAAACTACTACCCTTGTTAAGGTCAAAATATCACTTAGAGGGGTAGAAGATGCAGAAAAGAACAGAAGCAAATGCTGAAGCTCATTTACATTCAGTCATTTGGTGTTAAAGGCAACATCAGAAAGCACAAGGCAAGTAGTTTATTCTTAATTTAATATTCTTTAATGTATCAAAGTCAGACAATACATTGAGACGCAGATGGAATTCTCAAAATTGACAGGAATGTTAGAAATAGCTCTGGTGCCATTTTACTTGTGTTCTTTCCTGCTGTGATAGGCACTTCTTGAAAAAAAGAAAATCAACTTCAGTTTTATTATTAGAAGCAGTAATGTGCTTATCTTGATTTATCTGACCAGAACTAAATGAAGAGAGTGTTGCTGCGTGTTAAAGGGTGTTCATATTTCCTCGTTCTAGAGTAGTACTTAGGACCCAACCCATTTTGTACTCTACCAAAACACATTTAGATACTTGAATCATTTTTACTACTAAAAAATGGCTGGATGCTCAGACGATATTACCTCTTGTGATAGTGAGGACTGAAGAACTAAGGCCAAAGTGAGTGTCAAATACTCATTGGGGTAACAACTACTGTCAAACAGATGGGACTATAGGCAAATCAGGAAGCACCATAGCACATTTTCTAAACTTTTTTTTCTAGTGAATTAAACTGGAGTAGGATAACACCAGTTTGTATTCTTCAGAGCTTATACGATGCACCAGTCACAGCTGGGTCAGTTGCAACAAATATTTCCCACCTTGAAGCTCAGGTGATTAGACATGTGCAATTTTATTAAAATCAACCAAATCAAAGGTTTATAAAGAGACATCCATAAAGTAAAACAAGTGCAGCTCTGAGAAGAGTTTGGGTTACAACTCAGCACTTCCACTAGCTCACCACAAGAGACTTAATTTGCAAAACAGCACATGACTGCAATGCTGACAGTGGTAACTCATTCTCATAAGTGAGCATCTCTCATAAAGTCTTTTTGCAAAGCAGACATAATTGCAGACATAATTGGGGTTTGTATCTCTGCAATGAAAGTAGGCACAGCATGTTGAGCATCAGGGACATTCTTCTGGTCATACCAGCCTACATCTACAACTGGCTTCTTGTGTATTCTCATACCTGGACCATTTGCACAAGCTAATGTCCTCTGCTGTTTGTAGAGATTGTAGTTCTTCATCAAGTTTTCAGCCCTGTTTTGAAAAAGATTAAGCTTTTTGTAGTAAGGTTGTATAGTTTCCAATACAGGCAATTATGGGTTAGTAAGGTACCTAGTAAGTTTGTCCTCTGCCAGTCTCTCTCGAACACAGAGTTCCCGTTCTCTCTCTGGAAGTAGAAATATGGAAGTATGCAGTGTTAAAATGTAAATGTTAAAGCGACTATGCATGATGGATTTTCTTGCAGAAAAGACAGCAGTAATAGCCTGTCAGATGCACCCATATTTCTGCATCTGCTGTATAGATACACCTTTATCAACATGCCGTTAAAGCACTGGACAAGTACTCCAAAATGCCAGGCGTGCTTTTCCTCCCCAGACTCTGCCATACCTGCAACAATGAAGCTACAGCAGCTTTCTATTCCACACATTAACTCATGGCACACATGAAACCAGATCTAAGTATTTAGATACTAGATATTATAATTCAGCTATGACTAAACACCTTGTTTACAGCAGCAGCTCTTATTCAGCTCAGAAAAGAATATACACAGTTAAAAGTCTATGTTACTGAGACTACTGCATATGCAAAGAGGTATTTTATGCAGGGAGGAAATCTCAGCACCCAGGGACCAGCCCTCTATAGTTTCACAGGTAAGGTACCTGCAGGGCCTAGCTTTTATAAAAGCAGTTGATAGTTTACTTAAGTATATTTTGCTCCAACATCAGGCTCACCTGAAGTTACACATTAGTGTAGTCAATGTTAACTTACAGTAGGTGAAGAACAACCTACACTGCACAATGCAGAATATATTCAGGCCCTGTTTTTCTGTATACTTTCCTAACTACCACTCACATTTAATAGTCTTGCTAAACCAGACTTCTATATTCAAGTTGTCTATTGTATCTTAGTAACCTAAAATAACTAGTATAGATAAGTAAGCCCAGGCATTCTTGTTTTGGTCTTTAGACAATTCTAGCAGTGAATGCTGGAGTACAATATCCTAATACATTAAAATAAGGGCATTGAAAAAACTGTCTACCTTTCCTTCCTCTGCACTTATTGTTTTGAATCCAAATCCCATTGCCACCCCCTTCCCAATGTGGAATATCATACGCTCCAAACGTTGCTCTCTCTCTTTAATGGCTTGTTCTCGCTCCTGCAGTTGTTGTTCCTTTCGTTTCAGCTCATTCACTGCAGCATCCGAGTACTGCAGCCTTTCTGGCTCCCATGATCTCCGGCCTCTTCTGTCAGAATTTTGTCTTTGTTCTTCTGTCACCAAGTCTGCTATCAAGGGGTGCTGCAGAATATCTTCAACAGAAGGTCGGCAATAATCCTAAAGGAAAAGATGTTACCAATGGGTTCCATCTGTAACCAAGACACATTAAGACCAGAGGCTCCCAAGCAAGACCCACCACAGGTGGAAGCCAGCTGAGGTGCTGTACAGTGAAGAAGTTAAAGAGAATTAGGAAGAGGTAGTGCAACCAGACAACAGAAGCTGAACAAGGAGGCTGTTACCAGTCTACAGCTCCAGAAGCTGCAAGTCTGGCTCTCCCAGCCCAAGTACCCATTCCTTTCAGAATCAGCATCGGCAACTGTCGGTAGGTTCTGGAGCTAGCTCTCTGCATCTCTACCTGTAGCTCAATTCCTGAAGGATCCACACCCGTTGGAGACTTGAGTTCATGTTACAGCTTTGTTCTCCTATGCTGTATTCTTAACACCCCCACACCAGCCATGGGGCAGGCTATACATTAGCTATATGAAGCAAAATCTGAGATGAAGACACCCCTTCTAACTTCCAAACACAATGAAACCATTTTAAGCCTGCAGTTATAACACCTTCTTAAGCAAACTCTTAGGAAATTCTGTATAAGCTGATACAGAGACAGACTTTCTGCATCCTGTGAACCTGGTGTAACATTTGAGCCTCTGCTTTTAGTGGAAGTAAAGCACAATTCTTCCCTCCTTCTCTTACAAGTGACATTGCCAGTGACGAGGTGATAGATAGCAACCACTACTTCAGATAAGGTGAAAAAATTAGTAGTTGATTCTTACCTTTACATTCAGCATCTCTTTGAGAAGTTCATTCAGCTGCTCTGAGTAACGATACGGTATTCGTCTGAACTTCCCTTCCCTTATCTTTTCTGCCAACTCCTTTTGGTTGTAAGCTCTAAATGGAGGCCTGAAGAAAAACATTTTTCTTGGATTTCACTAGTTTTATGAAACTTACTTTAATAAAAACCATCAGACTAAGAAATATAGCTCAGTCAAAAACTTGGCTTGACAACCTAATGTCAAGACCAACACAGAAATACAGGACTAGTCTCTGAAACCTTTAAGCTTTCACCTACACAAAATTTAATCATATGTGAATTAACAGCTATGTTTCCACATTCATTACCACATTACTATACTTACGAGAGAGCACATAATTCATACAGGAGACATCCCAGAGACCAGATGTCAGATTTTTCATTGTATGACATGTGGTTCATTTGTTCCTAAAGAAAGAGAACAATCTCAGGTTTATCAACTAAGATATCATTCTATTATTGCAGGATAATCAGCTACTGTTCAAAGCTGAATTAAACCTTACTGGGGTTAATTTTAAGCTTCCATCTTAATCTCCACAGCTACTCTTATTAGCAGGATATTAAGAAGTTACAGCAGTACCACACTGTAGAAGACTGAAGTGTTACACCAGTCTTCAGTTGGTACAACTCCATAATTCAGTCAACATTAAGCTTTCCCACACAAAATACACCTTATCAGGGAAAGAACACATTCTTGCTCATTTCCACTACTAATTAAAATCCTGTCTTCTAGAGGTACTTCTTTACCTTAATACTATGAAATATAAAAGCACTCTAGCTTCCCTGTTCCTTTTCAGGAATGACATACTCCAACATCTCTAATATTCCAAGAACGTATCAGAACTTATAGATTGAAGAGCAAATTTAATTAGAAGGTAGTGACAGTGCAGGGAAGAAAGGAAATGAAAATAACTGCAAAATAACCTCATCTCCAGAATATATATACTCTATGAAAAAAAAGTCACCTGCATTTAAGACTATAACTCTTCATTAAAGCCCCCCAAACATTCACAGACAGTGAAAGCAACACTGCAGAAAGCAGAACTTGAAGGGACAGAAGGGAAGGTAATGCACAGAAGTGAAGTCTTACTGGAGACATATAATACGGAGTTCCAACAAATGTTTTGGCAAAGCTGGTGTCATGGTGCAATATCCTAGCCAGTCCAAAATCTCCAAGTTTCACATTCTGCTTGCTATCGAGAAAGACATTTGCTGGTTTTAGGTCACGATGCACAGTGACTCCACCATCACTCCGTCTGTGACACTCCTTCAAGGCCAGTGTCAATTGAGTCAATACGCGGAGAACAAAGCTTTCTTCCAAGTAATGCCTGAAATATGAACATATTGTTAAATAAAGGTATTGTGTGAGCATACATCAGTGAAGTAGTTGCTGCCAGTCTTAGTTCTGTAACTTTTTCTAAATACTACTATTATAAAACACCACTGGATCAACCCCAGCACCTTTATAGAAAGGTAACAGGTCTCTATATACAATATTTTTAAAATGGTATTTTTAAAACCACTCCAAATATTTTGTAAGACATCTAGCCTTTTGTTGCAGGATCAATGTAATATGTACTTCCTTTCCCCAAACAGTCTAACAAATACATAGCATTTCCATTACTTACAGCACAAATAACAATTTGATAGATGAGATCACTTACGATAACAATATATTGTCAGCTGTTTAAAACAGGCAACATACAACAGCAACAGAGACAAGATTTGTAATATAACCTTCCTTAAATGAACACAAATATGTTTGGGAGCAGCTGCAGTACTGTTTTAGATTGTTCTCACAAAGTAACACGTGGTGGCACATAGTGTTTAAGCTAAGAATGTGAAAACTGATATTATACTCAAGAAGTTGGCTGCTAAGTCTGTTAGACCAAGATAAAGTCTTATCAACTTGGTGTCTCCACAGCTTTATATGCAGGCACATAAAGTATGCTTTTAGCATGATGTTCAAAATCACTTTGCCCTTTTGTGTATTTTGGTGTTCTAACAAAAAACAGGGTACAGGTGTTTTTACTGGTGGGCCAACCAGAATGCACAAATTAAGCTACCTACCTGCCCGAACTATGACTTGTTGGTTTATGTTTTCAACCCCATGCATAGTGTTGCCTCCAGAAACTCTTCAACAGTTTCTGCCTCATAAGGGAACTCAGGTTTCTGGCTGCTTCAGCATAAACATCCAGTCAGTTGCTGCATTCATTAGCACAATTTCCATTGATGGTATAATTTTGTACAAACCCTTTTACATTTCAGAAGAGTTGTTGGGTCCAAAGGATTAAGCCTGAGGTTGTTCAGAAGTTACCAAGAAGAGATATACACACACAGAAGGGTAGGGGTTGGAAGGGACCTCTGAAGGCCATCTAGTCCAACCCCCCTGTTAGAGCAGGATCACTTAGGGCAGGCCACATCCAGGAACACACCCAGGCAGGTTTTGAAAACCTTCAGAGATGGAGCCTCCACAACCTCTCGGGGCAGCCTGTTCCAATGCTCTGTCACCCTCACAGCAGAGAAGTATTTCCTTGTGTTTAGGTTAAACCTCCTGTTCTCCAGTTTGTAACCACTGTCCCTCATCCTGTCACTGGACACCACTGAGAAAAGACTAGGCCCATCTTCCTGACATCCACCCTTTAGGTATTTATAAGCATTGATGAGATTTCTCTTGCTTTTGCTCCCCGGAGACACTTCACATTAGACACACCAAAACTGCCACAAACAGATCTCACGTACCTTTCTTTCGTGCACTTTGCAATCAAGCTAGCCAGGTCACCGCCGTCACAGTACTCCATCACGATGTACAGGGTTGTGCTGCTCCTGTCAATGATCCGATCGTAATACCGGACGATGTTGGGATGCCTCAGCTCACGAAGCAAATTCACTTCCGAAACGAGCATTTGTTTCTCTGCCTCCGTCATTGAGCCATAGTCAAGCTCCTTCCATACCAAGATCTAAGGAAGGAGGATTAAAAAAAAGAAGAAAAACAAAAAAGCAACAACAAACCCCAAACATCTCGGGAAGCGTCTTATTACAGAAGCCAGAGCTCCAGGAGGGAAGGGAAGAGGCCGCCCGCCGCCAGCGGAAACCCACGGCAACGGCACGCCGCCGTGACTCACCCCCTACCGCCGTCTCACCTTGCCGTCGGCCTTGCGGCGCACCTTGCAGCACTTGCCGTAGGAACCGGCGCCGATGGTGAGCAGCACCTCGTAGTCTCCGGGACGGCCGGGCATGGCGGCGCAACCGCCGCGATATCCCCGGGCAAAGCCGCAGGGGGAGGGAGCGAGGAAGACGGGACCTTCCTCAGCTGCCCGCGCCGTTTAAACGCACCGCCCCTCCTTCCCATTGGCCGGGCTTCCCGGCCCCGCCCACGCCCCCCGCCTTCCCATTGGCTACGCCGCCGTAAACAGCGGTTGCCAGGTTACGGCCGTTACAAAGGCCTGGCGGCGGTAAGGTATCGCGAGAGCTGGGGCCGCTGCTACCTGTGCCGCCTGGCCGCGGGCTGCGGGGGTCGCCGGGGGACGCTCTGCGGGCGGGGGCGGTCCCCAGGGCGGCCTCCCCGGCGGGCAGGGCAGGGCAGAGCGGCGGGAGCAGCCCGGTTAGAGGAAAGTGCATTGTGCCGAACGATTTCCGCAGAGCGAGGCGGGTTGGCGGGTGTCCGTCCTTCCCCGCGGACCGGGCGAGGCACGGGGCGGCCTCTCAAGGTTCCGCCACCTCGACAGTGTTTCGGTGGCCCCCTCCTTCGGGTATTGGGAGGAGAACACACCCTTGAGATGACCAGAAAACGGATTCTGGGGGTTCATTTCTTCACTAGAAGGGGGATTGGTCACCGCCCTGAGCCTCCCGGCAACAGGCTGAGAGCCCCAGTACCAGTAACCTGCTCGCAGCTCTTCGAGAACGGGCATTTTTTCCAGAAAAAAACCCAATAAATTATCCCCTTCCCTGAAGTACTTAAGTCTACTGAGCAAACACTGATAGGAAATCGGAAGATCTTTACCGAGAAGGGTTTTTTTTTAATGTCGAGAAGCGTTGAAAAGACTCAAAGCTGTTTAAGATTGCACAGAAAATCACGTTGCCAGAGGTCAGTGTTCACAAAGAAGACAGAGAAGTCTTAACTTTATTCAAATAAAGGGAGAGTTCACCAGGGTTGCCAAGTCCCAGTGAGGTCTCTCAAACTGCCGGAGGACACAGCCCCCTTTTATCCTAATTTCCCGGCAGCATGAAACCCTCTCCCTTTCCCCACTGGCTGAGGTACTCAGGAGGTACAGACTTCCCGATCCGCCTGTTCCATGTTCCCCCTTAACAACGCACATCGCACCTTTTATTAACTCCAACTTTATGCCGCCCAGGGCGGAGAAGTTAATATTCATAGGCCTGTTAAGCCTGCGCACTCTTTCTCAAAGTTCAAAAGTTTAGAGCATCCTTGCTGTTGACTTAATTAACAGCCCTAATGGTCAAGGTGTCTTGTTATCTTCTCTTGCAGGCTGCATTCCATGACTCCCTCCTTCACGAAGGACACTCTCCTCTTTGTTCATCACTAACAAGAAACCACACACTCCTTGTTTTATCACTATTTGTAAAGACACTCTGCTTTCTTATTCTCTCAAGATAATGAGGCATTGAGAAAAATGACTAGATGTGGCACTTGGGAACATGGTTTAGTGGTCGTGGTGGTGTTGAGTTGATAGTTGGACTTGATGATCTTAAAGGTCTTTCCAACCGTAGTGGTTCAATGATTCTATGAATTTTGTCCTGGAAAATTGTCCTTCAAAACCAATGAGGAAAATTGCTTGAAGAAATTTTTTCATTAAAAACACTGAAAGTCATGGCAGCTTTACGCCATGTATGAGCACCTGTGTTATACCATTCACAAACACCTTTTGAAAATAAACGAAATAGTGTAATGGCTTAAAAATGCAAATTTTAAAAGAGGAATGCATGGGTCTACCTCTGAAAGCTCAACCAGCAATTATAATGGTTACATCAAATGACACTAAACACCACCACAATATACTAAATAACACTACAGAAATTTTAAGAAGTGTGTAGCGTATTTTCTAGCATCATTTAGGATAATTCTGGTGTGACACTAGTGTGCAGTTTTGGATTCAATTTCATGTCTCTTCATGTGGAAGCGGCTGTGACTGAAGCAAGAACTCTTAGTTCTTCAGCAAAGAATCGTAACCTGCTTGTATAATGCCTGAATCAGGTCCAAAAGGACTAGCTGTGTTTGTTGACCTAGAAAATCAGCAGTAGGACAAGAGTAGTTTCTCATACTGCTTCTTCAGGTGGTCTCATTAATCATTTCTCCATTTCGTTTCAGGCTTTGAAAGAAGTTAGGTGTCACGCTATTGTTGAATATTGATGCAATAGTCTTACATTAGTCTTCAGAAGAACCTAAGCCTTTACTCTATCATGAGAGGCACAAAAGCTCCTGTTATCCATTAGAGAAATCGCATAGCTTTCTATCTGTAGATAATGTCTCTTCATTACATGAAAAAATGAGCAAATGAAATACACAGTGTAAAGACATTTTCGTTTTGTTGTTAATGAGTAACAGGGTGTTGTTCATTTTTGTCACAGATTTTAAACACCTTGAAAGAAAATCCTCACGCCATTAGCATAGTAAATAAATTATGGCGTTATGCAATAAAAATGACAAAAAGTACAGTACGTACTATTCAGGCTGTAAGCTTCCTTTCTGGTTTAAAATACCTCTGTCTGAAACTTCTGTACTTTCACATTAGCAAAAGGTCATCATGCATTCCCACTGTTATCAACGGGAGTCTTTCTATTTATATTTCAAAAGAAATAGACTAGATTTTCAATACGGTGTTTTGTCTAGGGACGATCTTGAAAGTTTCTTTAGAAATGCTGGTTTGAATCAGAGAAATGTCAAAATGTCACGCTCCAAAAACCAGTAGCACAGTCATTTTACTTCTGATTATACTTATTTTTTAAGAGCTGGGTAATTTTGAGAAAAATGCATTTCTAAAAGTAGTCATTAAAATTTTCAGCAGGCACTCTGTTTTCTTCCTGATTTCACGCTGACCATATAACAGAACCCAGAGTCCAATGGTTCCAAAAATATATAAATCAGCTTTTAAATGGGGCTTGCTTGTGTCAGGTATTGTATTTTCACCTGTGACCTCTAGCTCAGGAGTAACTCTTAGATTTCTGGTCTCATAACTGCTTCAGTTATTTGAAAGCTACCAAATAGTTTTCAATATTCTATTTATAATATTGGTTCTAATATTTTATTCTGCCTTTTTTTTTTACATCAAATTTCGCTAATAATTTCCCAAAACTTAACACAGAAAAAAACCACGTACAAAAAAGTACATATAAAACACACATATATATATATATAAAGGTTCTGTAGTTCTCTGCCACAGTTTCTCAATTTTTATGACATCTGTTCCTTCTGCTCTAAGGAGTACCCGTTCCCTTATTCTAGGGCCTAGTTATCTGACAAAATACTAAATGCTAAAGATAAATAATATGGTAGGTAATTTGATGTTTCTCTTAGGTATTTTCTTTTTTCTGCCTGGAAATAAATAAAAATTAATGGCTAACACTTGGCTGTGGGAGTCCAACACAGTATAATTACACAGATTAATAGCAAAAAAGTATTGTAAAGTAATGAAGCAACTTATGTTTCTGGCAACTTTTTTTTTAGTTAGCCAGTCAGAGAAATTGCATGAAGTACAGGTTAAGAAGCAGAAAAGAAGCTTAACAGGAAAAGTACTGAAAAAAAAAAAAAAAACACAGAAAGAGGATGAATAATTAAAAATAAATTCACTTTATAAAAATAATTAGAAAAATATCTGAGCAACATCTTGTCTTTTCAAAGACAGGAAAGACAACATGAAATCATATTCTGGGATCTCAGAAATATGCCAAAGGCCTGTACCAAAAAAGGAGGAATTTCGTATCTAATATTAGCAAGGTAAGAAATCCTAAGAATGCTTTTAAATGACAGCAAGAGGAATTGTAAATATTGGAGTGAGTGAGACATGAGTATTTTATTTTAGTTCATTTTCACCACAGAAGTAGTTTGGTGGTTTTAATATTTATTTGCATTTGTCCATACACGTCTTTAGGCACACTGGGTTTTTTTTTCTCACCTTGTCTCATTTGGTCTACGCACAGAACTTTTACATTTACCCAGGACCACTGTACACAGATGACACCTTTTTTTTTTCAGCTCATTTTCTATTTTCTGACTCTCAAAATTTATCTCTAGGATTAACAGAAACATATAAAATGCTGTGTTATTAGACAGGAGCACTGTCTAAAATGTAAAATTTCCTGGTATTTTTCCTCTCTTGATTTGGGAGGGAAACAAAGAACATTGAAGAAATTCTGCACAACACAGCTGTGAAGGACAGTGAAGGAACAAAATTTAGAAGCATTAATTATAGCGCTTAAGACTATGCTGCTTTTCATTGGTTGGCATGTGAGGATTCAAAGCCGAATTGGACTCCAAAAGTGATGTGTGCAGCAGGCAAGCTTCAAGAAGGGAGTTTGTTGCTGCAGCTGTACCTTTATGGTTTTGTGTTACAAACCACTAAAAAGAGGAAAACATAAAGCCACGTGAAATAAATTCAGCAGCAAGTTAAGTTTTTGCATAAAGTACTGAAAAAAAACCAAAAGCTGACGGCATGGGAATTAATGAGGAGGAGACTAGAAAATGCACTTATTTGCAGCCAGAAAGAGGAGCACATGAATTCTACTAACTCCATTCCTTATGTTCTCCAAAGGAATATTTAAATACAATAGATGGCTGGACATTTTGAAAGTATATAATTACTGAGCTCTGTTTCTTGTAATGAAACTAACAGCACTATCTACTATATGAGTTTTCACATACATTCTCATTTTCAAAATAGTGTTCATTTACCTTTAAGAACAGAAAGTGCTTGAATTGATCTTTAAGACCATTATTTAAACTAAGAGACTGATTTTGTTGAGGTGAGTAGGAACTTCAAAAGTGAAATTCCCGAGTATCCTTAAATCATAAATTAATCAAAATCTGAAGAATTTTAATTGTGTCTAAGCAAGAATTCCAGCATGACGACCGATATTTTGCTGATTTGAGCTGCCTAATTTTTCAAAAAGCAACAATATTAGGGTTTCTTATTGTGGAACAGTCAGTCACAAATCAGATATATATATACATATATAATATATATATTATATGATTCGCTCCCTTCAGACATCTTGGGAGAACTCTTTTTAAACACAGCCATCACCAGATCAGCATGCACCATGGTTGTCACAGATATTTTCATTACAGGGCAGACATTATTTCATAGAAACACAGCCTGTCTTACGTTGGAAGGGACCTTAGAGATCACCTAATCCAACCTCCTTGCCGTGGGCAGGGGTGCCCTTAACTGGAGCAGGTTACTCAAGGCCTCATCCAGCCTGGCCTTGAACACCTCAAGGGAGGGGGCATCCACAACATCTCTGGACAATTTATTCCAGAGTCTTGCCACCTGCATACTGAAGATTTTTTTCCTAAGATCCAATCTAAATCTAAATTTTCCTGTAACTTAAATCCCTTTCCCCTTGTTCTGTCAGTGGACACTTTTGTAAAAAGTCCCTCCTCCAGCCTTCCTGTAGGTTCCCTTCAGGTATTGGAAGGCAGCTATAAGGTGTCTGGGGAGTCTTCTCTTCTTCAGGCTGAACGATCGCAGCTCCCTCAGCCCATCCCCGTAGCAGAGGTGCTCCAGCCCCTGGATCATCTTTGTGGCCCTCCTCTGAGCTTGTTCCCACAGATCCGCATCCCTCTTACGGTGGAGACACCAGAACTGGACGCAGTACTCGAGGTGAGGTCTCACCGGAGCAAAGTGGGAGAATCAACTCTCTTGACCTGTTGGCCACTAAAGGTTCTGCAAAGTCTTGGTAACTCAGCTTTTAAGCTTGGAGGACGGCCAAGCCCTCTCCAGCTTCATTCACACCACGCTTCCTTTGGCTGAAGCATGCACCCGCTGACCAAGTGTTTAAAACCGACTGCCACCGGAGACACAGTGCCACCACCTACTCCTATTCTATTTAGACCAAGGCAGATTAGTCCTCATCAGTCCTACATTTTGTTTATTTAGTAGCAAATAGAGAAGAGAAAACTTTAGTTATCTATTACAAATATCTATTACAAATAGAATACCTCCTGCTTCAGGTTTTTTTGGTAGCAGATACTGAAGGAATTGGTTTGCATCCCATACTGATCTCAAATGACAGATCCTAGTCTTATTTGGGCACTGCCCATGACACACAGTCAGATTTTGTAGTGTTAAAGGTTATGAGTGCATTAGATGGATGGGTTAGAGACAGTATTTGCCATGAAGCAAGATCCATAAACAGTTGTAGCAGTGTTTTAACAGTTGGCACCTCTCACTGTTGGGACTCTTGACAGTACAAGCACGTGACATACTGTAGCCCCCTGTAGAAACACACAGAAAACTCATAAAAATCCTTTGCTCTGAGGAGATGAATAAATTCCTGTGCCAAAAGTATCAGTTATAGCTGATGTAATTGGCTGTTAGGCAAAAAAAGGCCATGTGGTGGGAACAGAGGATGGGGAGACAGAAATTTTTGGCAGAAGACAAATTTTTGGGTACCATAGGGTACAGAACTCCCTGGTGTCCCTAAGCTCAAATTACAAGAAACTGGCTGCCTGATTTTCAACAGGAAAGATGTGGATTTTGGAGCTGCTGTGTAATTGTAACACCCGTTGCCTTAGTGGTGATCCTGGTACATGGGTTTCCCAATGACAATAACAAGAGAAGATTCTGAAAACAAGACAATTCAGATGCAACCATCTGGAGTGGCATTTTGCACTGCAAAGGTTTAAAAGCCATTGTTCACTTTGCATAGACTGATTTTTGACTGGTTCCCTACGGAAAAGGAATTTAACTGGCCACACCACCTATGCATTTCTTTCAGCCTCTATATCCCCTCCCCTCCTTCAGGTTCCAAGAAAATAACTCAGCAGAGAGGGGGAAAAAATCCTGAAGTGCTCAACTGTATCATTAGACCAGGGAATCCACATGGATGACGATGATGGTGACGATGAATGGGTTCATTGCTGGGAAAACCTTTCACTAACGGGTGCTCTCGAGATACGAGAGGATCTAACTATTAGATACAAATCTGGAGGAAAAAACCCCAAAACTTCATTAGCTTCACTGCTTTCCAAACTACGTGTCTTTTAATGTCATGTATTATTCTGAAACAAAGCTGAAATCCAGTCCTACTTATATCACAGTAAGGTGAGTACACCAAACAAATGCTTCCATGTGGAGAAAACGTCTGGTACTTACAAGCCCTTTAGACTAGTGGAGAAAGTCATAACATGAACTGATGCTTGGAGGATGAAGCCAGACAAATTAGAGGTAAAGACACAGATTTGTAGCTGGAAGAGCCAGTAACTTTAGGAGCAGACAACTAAGGTGAGTGGAGATGGTCTGAGTTTTCATGTTGACAAATCAGGACAGCGTTTCTTTTTGAAGGATAAACTTTAACCATATAGAAATGATTAAGCTCTATCCACAATAGCAGGGTGACATCTTCTAGTCAGGAAGTCAGACCAAATAAGGGAGTGTTTCTTTCTGCTTTAAAGTTGAGGAGCAAGCAAGAGGTAGGCAGTGAGGCTTTTAGAGCAGGCCCCCTGTCACCAGTCAAAATAACAGCAGGGACATAACGTGTCTGAATGTAACTCTTTAAAGAACTCACTGCCTCAGCTTATCCTCTGAGTAGGGCAGGGCCCATCTGGTTTAGGTGCCTGTAGAACATTTGGCACCCGACAGATACAGTTTAAGAGATTTTGCTTTCATGCTCCTGTATGCTTAAATATTTTCAGCTGTCCTCAGTAGAAACAATTAACAAATGCAGTGGTTAGACTTAAGTCTTTAAAGAGCAACGTGGCCACCTTGCTTTGTCCTCACAATTTTTAAGCTTTATTTAGGTAGGAGGCTTCCAGGAAACGACTTAATGACATTAATATGACCACTTGTCTAGGGACCACCAGGTTCTGAGTGGAACTCATTAGGGGAAAGACAGACATAATACATTCAGGTTAATGGGACAAAACAGGAAGGCAGCTCTTGCAGGACTGATACAGTCAATATGGTTATGAAATGTTTTCCTATTCTTCAGATTTTGCTCGTAGAGAAATATGTGGAGAAGGAGCACATAAAGACAAAGGTGTATATCTGTATTTCTTGTGCAACCACAAATTTGGCTGCCTTCAGCGGGAGTCAGTTGGGGTGTGTTTTAAAACCAGCACAGCCCTCTATTGCAGGATTCTCCAGTCCTCACAGTGTAGCTGACTCTTCTGTACCTGGCTGAAGTGATCCTGAATCTGATCCTGAATGGCATCCTGTAAGAACAGCCTGATTTATCCTCACAAAGCCCACACTGATGTATTGCCTAGACATGTATTAAGCTCACTGCAGAGAGGATGTGCGAGGCTAGGGCTGGGAAATCAAGCTCAGAATGCTGCCATTCTTTAGGTAGTGACCTAAGGACACCTGTGATCACAGATGGGAGAACTTTTGCAGTTTCTGTGTAGCCATAGGCATCAAGCAGGCTCAGCACTGAGGTCGTAGCACTGTGACTCACGTTACCCACCACAACTTGCCAGCGAGGCTTAGCTGCTGGTGACAGGCACGAGAAGTTCAAGGTTAACCTTCCAAGTGGGAAAGAAGAAGCAGTCATCGTTTTCCAGGTCAGTGAAGCTGCTCCTGCCATGTTCAGAGGGGAGAGGTCTTAGCACTCAGCAAGCCCAACAATAGCAGATGTCAGAAAGCTACCTGCAAATATCAGGGACCAGAGGGAGAACCTGCTGCATGTAACATCTCTGCTCAGGTCTGGTATCGCTTTCTGAGGGATTACCTGTTCAGTAGGATTATTTGTCCTCAGCCCTGTGACAGACCACAGCAGGGAACAAAAAAATCACAAGGTAGCACAAGGTAGTCTTCTATCCAGATACAAATATCTCTCGTCAGGCTTTCCTGGAAAGGCTGGACTACACCATCAGAAATTAGAGGCAGCTTGGAGCACTCAAGTAAAATGTCTAATAGGGATATATTCACTACAGCTGGTGGATGGCTGTGCTTCAATTGTGTGTGCATGGAGTGGACTCCTGAACAGAGCAAGAACACTTCCAGAAAGAGCAGAACTGTCTAGAGAGGCTCAATGTATTAGGCCTGGCTGTGTGAAGGTTGTAATGAAGACAAGTTCCTAAGACAGCATCCTAAAGCAGCAGCAGTCCTTGTCCTTCATTGCCTAATATTTGACAGCATTCTCTCAGTATCAAGTCTGGTTGCCTTATCACCTGCTAAAGCCCCTGCTAAGTAGGACTCAGAAACGTGAAAAGCAACTTGTCAGCCTTTCACTCATCTCAAGAGCTCTGAGATTAAACCTGGGAAAGAAGTCCTCCATTTCTTCCGAAAACAGGTGAAAGTTAATGGAACGCCTCAGCTACCTGAAAGACCCTTTTCACTTTCCTTCTTGTTACTCTAAACTTTACATGCTATCCTAATCAACCGAGATACTGCATTCCAGCCCTTCCAGAGCCTTCACTAGCCAGCCAGGGTCTTCCCCACATATGCCTGGTCTATTTTTCCAAGCCTTTCAATCTGGTACCAAAACCAGTCCCTTCAGCCCAACTGGTCCCAAACCCTTCTACTGCCTGTCCGGGAGGGGCTTGTAAACTTTCCCTTCACCAGGACTATCCGTCCTTCGTTCTGTCCGTCCTCTGTTTGCCCGCCCTTGCACCCTTTGCAGCTGCTACTGCTTCTTCCCGCAGAAAGGATCTACACAGGGCCCTCCATTCCATTTTCCTCCTCACCAGGAAAACAACATTCATTAGAACAGTTTCAAAGCTCTTAAAGAAAACCCACAAAAACAGGAACTGCCCTAGCGTCCCAGGGAGGTGCCACCTAAAATAGTTTCCAGCAACTCCATGTCAAACAACTCGAAGTAAACCAAACGGAGGGGAAACACACCACTTTCACGTGAAGGATCCCCTCCTTGCTCCCTATTAAATGTCTCGTCCCGAATTGCACTCGGTCAAGCTACAGTGATCCCAGAGGTGAGACAAAGACACAAACGAGGTGAGTGTTGTGTTTTCTTTTGAGTATTAATTCTTCAAGTGGAGAGAGAGAGAGAGAAAGGCGAGGGCAGCGGGGAGAGAAAGGCAAAAAAATAATAAGAAGAAATCAATACCACCCCAGAGTCCAGCGACGTCCTGCAGGTCCATCATGGGTGGGGGAATATTGTGACTAGGTGCTGGTCTGCACTTGTACTTCCATTGTCCCCGCCTTTTCTCCCCCTTTTCACGGGAATGAGGCACAATAAATCTCCTCCCCTTGCCGCATGCGCGCTGCCGTCCGGTGGAGGTGGGCCGGGGTCTTCTGGAGGACGGCTCATAGTGTTCCTCGCTGTGTCCTTTTCCCCTTTAGCTCCAACAGGCTGAGCTGTCCGAGCTGGTGGCTACAGGGCCGGTTTCGAGCAGATGGCCAGCTGGCTGCTGTCTTCCTGACAAGGGAGTTCCTGTTTCATTACCTGGATGCTCATCAGCAGTCCCCGTTCTCTGGACCCCTCTGTAAGAATGCGTCAGCTCCCTGCTGAAATATTGCCATGTCCGCGACGCTTCAGCATCTTGGGTGGCCGAACGTTGCAGACGGCCTCCGGTCCAAGGCCCGTTCCAGGCCTGGCAGGTGTTAGTGGCTGCTAATGTTGCTGAAAGTTGGTTACCTGCTAGAGCAGCAGTTTGTTGTGCTAAGCCTCAGGGTTCCGAACTGGGCATCTCGGCAATGTCAAGACAATCCTTTCACTCTCTGAGCCCCCCCAACGGGTCATCTTGCTGGAGCATTTGATATATTTGGAGCAGAACAGCTGCTCTTGCTGGCTTTCATAGTATCTCTGTGCAGACAACTCAAGCTCTCCCTTAAGAATGAAGACAAAGAGTAAAGAAGAGAGGTTGGTCCTCCAGCCCCTTTTCTGTGTCCTGGGGGTTTGCTCCGCCCCTTTTGTGTGGCATTGTGGGAAGGAAGGAGGGGTGTGGCCTGTGATATAGGAGCTCGGGGCATTGGTGAGGCAGAGGGACAAGGGTTGCCAGGGCTCTTTTCGTAGAACCCATAGCGTTCTATGAAGAATGCAAAACAGAATATTTGAAGCAAAGAGAAGAACACAGAGCAACTGGAATTAAGAAGAAAAAACAGAAGCCTCGCCTCGCCTCGCCTCGCCTCGCCTCGCCTCGCCTCGCCCGCCTCGCCTCGCCTCGCCTCGCCTCGCCTCGCCTCGCCTCGCCTCGCCTCGCCTCGCCTCGCCTCGCCTCGCCTCGCCTCGCCTCGCCTCGCCTCGCCTCGCCTCGCCTCGCCTCGCCTCGCCTCGCCTCGCCTCGCCTCGCCTCGCCTCGCCTCGCCTCGCCTCGCCTCGCCTCGCCTCGCCTCGCCTCGCCTCGCCTCGCCTCGCCTCGCCTCGCCTCGCCTCGCCTCGCCTCGCCTCGCCTCGCCTCGCCTCGCCTCGCCTCGCCTCGCCTCGCCTCGCCTCGCCTCGCCTCGCCTCGCCTCGCCTCGCCTCGCCTCGCCTCGCCTCGCCTCGCCTCGCCTCGCCTCGCCTCGCCTCGCCTCGCCTCGCCTCGCCTCGCCTCGCCTCGCCTCGCCTCGCCTCGCCTCGCCTCGCCTCGCCTCGCCTCGCCTCGCCTCGCCTCGCCTCGCCTCGCCTCGCCTCGCCTCGCCTCGCCTCGCCTCGCCTCGCCTCGCCTCGCCTCGCCTCGCCTCGCCTCGCCTCGCCTCGCCTCGCCTCGCCTCGCCTCGCCCGCCTCGCCTCGCCTCGCCTCGCCTCGCCTCGCCTCGCCTCGCCTCGCCTCGCCTCGCCTCGCCTCGCCTCGCCTCGCCTCGCCTCGCCTCGCCTCGCCTCGCCTCGCCTCGCCTCGCCTCGCCTCGCCTCGCCTCGCCTCGCCTCGCCTCGCCTCGCCTCGCCTCGCCTCGCCTCGCCTCGCCTCGCCTCGCCTCGCCTCGCCTCGCCTCGCCTCGCCTCGCCTCGCCTGCCTCGCCTCGCCTCGCCTCGCCTCGCCTCGCCTCGCCTCGCCTCGCCTCGCCTCGCCTCGCCTCGCCTCGCCTCGCCTCGCCTCGCCTCGCCTCGCCTCGCCTCGCCTCGCCTCGCCTCGCCTCGCCTCGCCTCGCCTCGCCTCGCCTCGCCTCGCCTCGCCTCGCCTCGCCTCGCCTCGCCTCGCCTCGCCTCGCCTCGCCTCGCCTCGCCTCGCCTCGCCTCGCCTCGCCTCGCCTCGCCTCGCCTCGCCTCGCCTCGCCTCGCCTCGCCTCGCCTCGCCTCGCCTCGCCGCCTCGCCTCGCCTCGCCTCGCCTCGCCTCGCCTCGCCTCGCCTCGCCTCGCCTCGCCTCGCCTCGCCTCGCCTCGCCTCGCCTCGCCTCGCCTCGCCTCGCCTCGCCTCGCCTCGCCTCGCCTCGCCTCGCCTCGCCTCGCCTCGCCTCGCCTCGCCTCGCCTCGCCTCGCCTCGCCTCGCCTCGCCTCGCCTCGCCTCGCCTCGCCTCGCCTCGCCTCGCCTCGCCTCGCCTCGCCTCGCCTCGCCTCGCCTCGCCTCGCCTCGCCTCGCCTCGCCTCGCCTCGCCTCGCCTCGCCTCGCCTCGCCTCGCCTCGCCTCGCCTCGCCTCGCCTCGCCTCGCCTCGCCTCGCCTCGCCTCGCCTCGCCTCGCCTCGCCTCGCCTCGCCTCGCCTCGCCTCGCCTCGCCTCGCCTCGCCTCGCCTCGCCTCGCCTCGCCTCGCCTCGCCTCGCCTCGCCTCGCCTCGCCTCGCCTCGCCTCGCCTCGCCTCGCCTCGCCTCGCCTCGCCTCGCCTCGCCTCGCCTCGCCTCGCCTCGCCTCGCCTCGCCTCGCCTCGCCTCGCCTCGCCTCGCCTCGCCTCGCCTCGCCTCGCCTCGCCTCGCCTCGCCTCGCCTCGCCTCGCCTCGCCTCGCCTCGCCTCGCCTCGCCTCGCCTCGCCTCGCCTCGCCTCGCCTCGCCTCCGCCTCGCCTCGCCTCGCCTCGCCTCGCCTCGCCTCGCCTCGCCTCGCCTCGCCTCGCCTCGCCTCGCCTCGCCTCGCCTCGCCTCGCCTCGCCTCGCCTCGCCTCGCCTCGCCTCGCCTCGCCTCGCCTCGCCTCGCCTCGCCTCGCCTCGCCCGCCTCGCCTCGCCTCGCCTCGCCTCGCCTCGCCTCGCCTCGCCTCGCCTCGCCTCGCCTCGCCTCGCCTCGCCTCCGCCTCGCCTCGCCTCGCCTCGCCTCGCCTCGCCTCGCCTCGCCTCGCCTCGCCTCGCCTCGCCTCGCCTCGCCTCGCCTCGCCTCGCCTCGCCTCGCCTCGCCTCGCCTCGCCTCGCCTCGCCTCGCCTCGCCTCGCCGCCTCGCCTCGCCTCGCCTCGCCTCGCCTCGCCTCGCCTCGCCTCGCCTCGCCTCGCCTCGCCTCGCCTCGCCTCGCCTCGCCTCGCCTCGCCTCGCCTCGCCTCGCCTCGCCTCGCCTCGCCTCGCCTCGCCTCGCCTCGCCTCGCCTCGCCTCGCCCGCCTCGCCTCGCCTCGCCTCGCCTCGCCTCGCCTCGCCTCGCCTCGCCTCGCCTCGCCTCGCCTCGCCTCGCCTCGCCTCGCCTCGCCTCGCCTCGCCTCGCCTCGCCTCGCCTCGCCTCGCCTCGCCTCGCCTCGCCTCGCCTCGCCTCGCCTCGCCTCGCCTCGCCTCGCCTCGCCTCGCCTCGCCTCGCCTCGCCTCGCCTCGCCTCGCCTCGCCTCGCCTCGCCTCGCCTCGCCTCGCCTCGCCTCGCCTCGCCTCGCCTCGCCTCGCCTCGCCTCGCCTCGCCTCGCCTCGCCTCGCCTCGCCTCGCCTCGCCTCGCCTCGCCTCGCCTCGCCTCGCCTCGCCTCGCCTCGCCTCGCCTCGCCTCGCCTCGCCTCGCCTCGCCTCGCCTCGCCTCGCCTCGCCTCGCCTCGCCTCGCCTCGCCTCGCCTCGCCTCGCCTCGCCTCGCCTCGCCTCGCCTCGCCTCGCCTCGCCTCGCCTCGCCTCGCCTCGCCTCGCCGCCTCGCCTCGCCTCGCCTCGCCTCGCCTCGCCTCGCCTCGCCTCGCCTCGCCTCGCCTCGCCTCGCCTCGCCTCGCCTCGCCTCGCCTCGCCTCGCCTCGCCTCGCCTCGCCTCGCCTCGCCTCGCCTCGCCTCGCCTCGCCTCGCCTCGCCTCGCCTCGCCTCGCCTCGCCTCGCCTCGCCTCGCCTGCCTCGCCTCGCCTCGCCTCGCCTCGCCTCGCCTCGCCTCGCCTCGCCTCGCCTCGCCTCGCCTCGCCTCGCCTCGCCTCGCCTCGCCTCGCCTCGCCTCGCCTCGCCTCGCCTCGCCTCGCCTCGCCTCGCCTCGCCTCGCCTCGCCTCGCCTCGCCTCGCCTCGCCTCGCCTCGCCTCGCCTCGCCTCGCCTCGCCTCGCCTCGCCTCGCCTCGCCTCGCCTCGCCTCGCCTCGCCTCGCCTCGCCTCGCCTCGCCTCGCCTCGCCTCGCCTCGCCTCGCCTCGCCTCGCCTCGCCTCGCCTCGCCTCGCCTCGCCTCGCCTCGCCTCGCCTCGCCTCGCCTCGCCTCGCCTCGCCTCGCCTCGCCTCGCCTCGCCTCGCCTCGCCTCGCCTCGCCTCGCCTCGCCTCGCCTCGCCTCGCCTCGCCTCGCCTCGCCTCGCCTCGCCTCGCCTCGCCTCGCCTCGCCTCGCCTCGCCTCGCCTCGCCTCGCCTCGCCTCGCCTCCGCCTCGCCTCGCCTCGCCTCGCCTCGCCTCGCCTCGCCTCGCCTCGCCTCGCCTCGCCTCGCCTCGCCTCGCCTCGCCTCGCCTCGCCTCGCCTCGCCTCGCCTCGCCTCGCCTCGCCTCGCCTCGCCTCGCCTCGCCTCGCCTCGCCTCGCCTCGCCTCGCCTCGCCTCGCCTCGCCTCGCCTCGCCTCGCCTCGCCTCGCCTCGCCTCGCCGCCTCGCCTCGCCTCGCCTCGCCTCGCCTCGCCTCGCCTCGCCTCGCCTCGCCTCGCCTCGCCTCGCCTCGCCTCGCCTCGCCTCGCCTCGCCTCGCCTCGCCTCGCCTCGCCTCGCCTCGCCTCGCCTCGCCTCGCCTCGCCTCGCCTCGCCTCGCCTCGCCTCGCCTCGCCTCGCCTCGCCTCGCCTCGCCTCGCCTCGCCTCGCCTCGCCTCGCCTCGCCTCGCCTCGCCTCGCCTCGCCTCGCCTCGCCTCGCCTCGCCTCGCCTCGCCTCGCCTCGCCTCGCCTCGCCTCGCCTCGCCTCGCCTCGCCTCGCCTCGCCTCGCCTCGCCTCGCCTCGCCTCGCCTCGCCTCGCCTCGCCTCGCCTCGCCTCGCCTCGCCTCGCCTCGCCTCGCCTCGCCTCGCCTCGCCTCGCCTCGCCTCGCCTCGCCTCGCCTCGCCTCGCCTCGCCTCGCCTCGCCTCGCCTCGCCTCGCCTCGCCTCGCCTCGCCTCGCCTCGCCTCGCCTCGCCTCGCCTCGCCTCGCCTCGCCTCGCCTCGCCTCGCCTCGCCTCGCCTCGCCTCGCCTCGCCTCGCCTCGCCTCGCCTCGCCTCGCCTCGCCTCGCCTCGCCTCGCCTCGCCTCGCCTCGCCTCGCCTCGCCTCGCCTCGCCTCGCCTCGCCTCGCCTCGCCTCGCCTCGCCTCGCCTCGCCTCGCCTCGCCTCGCCTCGCCTCGCCTCGCCTCGCCTCGCCTCGCCTCGCCTCGCCTCGCCTCGCCTCGCCTCGCCTCGCCTCGCCTCGCCTCGCCTCGCCTCGCCTCGCCTCGCCTCGCCTCGCCTCGCCTCGCCTCGCCTCGCCTCGCCTCGCCTCGCCTCGCCTGCCTCGCCTCGCCTCGCCTCGCCTCGCCTCGCCTCGCCTCGCCTCGCCTCGCCTCGCCTCGCCTCGCCTCGCCTCGCCTCGCCTCGCCTCGCCTCGCCTCGCCTCGCCTCGCCTCGCCTCGCCTCGCCTCGCCTCGCCTCGCCTCGCCTCGCCTCGCCTCGCCTCGCTGCGCCTCGCCTCGCCTCGCCTCGCCTCGCCTCGCCTCGCCTCGCCTCGCCTCGCCTCGCCTCGCCTCGCCTCGCCTCGCCTCGCCTCGCCTCGCCTCGCCTCGCCTCGCCTCGCCTCGCCTCGCCTCGCCTCGCCTCGCCTCGCCTCGCCTCGCCTCGCCTCGCCTCGCCTCGCCTCGCCTCGCCTCGCCTCGCCTCGCCTCGCCGCCTCGCCTCGCCTCGCCTCGCCTCGCCTCGCCTCGCCTCGCCTCGCCTCGCCTCGCCTCGCCTCGCCTCGCCTCGCCTCGCCTCGCCTCGCCTCGCCTCGCCTCGCCTCGCCTCGCCTCGCCTCGCCTCGCCTCGCCTCGCCTCGCCTCGCCTCGCCTCGCCTCGCCTCGCCTCGCCTCGCCTCGCCTCGCCTCGCCTCGCTCGCCTCGCCTCGCCTCGCCTCGCCTCGCCTCGCCTCGCCTCGCCTCGCCTCGCCTCGCCTCGCCTCGCCTCGCCTCGCCTCGCCTCGCCTCGCCTCGCCTCGCCTCGCCTCGCCTCGCCTCGCCTCGCCTCGCCTCGCCTCGCCTCGCCTCGCCTCGCCTCGCCTCGCCTCGCCTCGCCTCGCCTCGCCTCGCCTCGCCTCGCCTCGCCTCGCCTCGCCTCGCCTCGCCTCGCCTCGCCTCGCCTCGCCTCGCCTCGCCTCGCCTCGCCTCGCCTCGCCTCGCCTCGCCTCGCCTCGCCTCGCCTCGCCTCGCCTCGCCTCGCCTCGCCTCGCCTCGCCTCGCCTCGCCTCGCCTCGCCTCGCCTCGCCTCGCCTCGCCTCGCCTCGCCTCGCCTCGCCTCGCCTCGCCTCGCCTCGCCTCGCCTCGCCTCGCCTCGCCTCGCCTGCCTCGCCTCGCCTCGCCTCGCCTCGCCTCGCCTCGCCTCGCCTCGCCTCGCCTCGCCTCGCCTCGCCTCGCCTGCCTCGCCTCGCCTCGCCTCGCCTCGCCTCGCCTCGCCTCGCCTCGCCTCGCCTCGCCTCGCCTCGCCTCGCCTCGCCTCGCCTCGCCTCGCCTCGCCTCGCCTCGCCTCGCCTCGCCTCGCCTCGCCTCGCCTCGCCTCGCCTCGCCTCGCCTCGCCTCGCCTCGCCTCGCCTCGCCTCGCCTCGCCTCGCCTCGCCTCGCCTCGCCTCGCCTCGCCTCGCCTCGCCTCGCCTCGCCTCGCCTCGCCTCGCCTCGCCTCGCCTCGCCTCGCCTCGCCTCGCCTCGCCTGCCTCGCCTCGCCTCGCCTCGCCTCGCCTCGCCTGCCTCGCCTCGCCTCGCCTCGCCTCGCCTCGCCTCGCCTCGCCTCGCCTCGCCTCGCCTCGCCTCGCCTCGCCTCGCCTCGCCTCGCCTCGCCTCGCCTCGCCTCGCCTCGCCTCGCCTCGCCTCGCCTCGCCTGCCTCGCCTCGCCTCGCCTCGCCTCGCCTGCCTCGCCTCGCCTCGCCTCGCCTCGCCTCGCCTCGCCTCGCCTCGCCTCGCCTCGCCTCGCCTCGCCTCGCCTCGCCTCGCCTCGCCTCGCCTCGCCTCGCCTCGCCTCGCCTCGCCTCGCCTCGCCTCGCCTCGCCTCGCCTCGCCTCGCCTCGCCTCGCCTCGCCTCGCCTCGCCTCGCCTCGCCTCGCCTCGCCTCGCCTCGCCTCGCCTCGCCTCGCCTCGCCTCGCCTCGCCTCGCCTCGCCTCGCCTCGCCTCGCCTCGCCTCGCCTCGCCTCGCCTCGCCTCGCCTCGCCTCGCCTCGCCTCGCCTCGCCTCGCCTCGCCTCGCCTCGCCTCGCCTCGCCTCGCCTCGCCTCGCCTCGCCTCGCCTCGCCTCGCCTCGCCTCGCCTCGCCTCGCCTCGCCTCGCCTCGCCTCGCCTCGCCTCGCCTCGCCTCGCCTCGCCTCGCCTCGCCTCGCCTCGCCTCGCCTCGCCTCGCCTCGCCTCGCCTCGCCTCGCCTCGCCTCGCCTCGCCTCGCCTCGCCTCGCCTCGCCTCGCCTCGCCTCGCCTCGCCTCGCCTCGCCTCGCCTCGCCTCGCCTCGCCTCGCCTCGCCTCGCCTCGCCTCGCCTCGCCTCGCCTCGCCTCGCCTCGCCTCGCCTCGCCTCGCCTCGCCTCGCCTCGCCTCGCCTCGCCTCGCCTCGCCTCGCCTCGCCTCGCCTCGCCTCGCCTCGCCTCGCCTCGCCTCGCCTCGCCTCGCCTCGCCTCGCCTCGCCTCGCCTCGCCTCGCCTCGCCTCGCCTCGCCTCGCCTCGCCTCGCCTCGCCTCGCCTCGCCTCGCCTCGCCTCGCCTCGCCTCGCCTCGCCTCGCCTCGCCTCGCCTCGCCTCGCCTCGCCTCGCCTCGCCTCGCCTCGCCTCGCCTCGCCTCGCCTCGCCTCGCCTCGCCTCGCCTCGCCTCGCCTCGCCTCGCCTCGCCTCGCCTCGCCTCGCCTCGCCTCGCCTCGCCTCGCCTCGCCTCGCCTCGCCTCGCCTCGCCTCGCCTCGCCTCGCCTCGCCTCGCCTCGCCTCGCCTCGCCTCCGCCCGGGGTACAGCTAATTCTCTCTCCTATCCTCCAGGAGCACACAGGAGTACTGAAAGGGACAAGACACTACATGAACTTAGAGCATGGCTTCAGGACTGGTGCCACCACCATCATTTGGGGTTTTATGCTCATGAGGAAGTTTACACAGCACCGGGCATGAGAGATACAGATGGAGTGGGGCTGTCTCAGAGACAGAGGAGAATTCTTGCTGGGGAGCTGGCCGCATTAATCGATAGGGCTTTAAACTACATTGCCAGGGGCAAGGGGATAAAACCTGGCTCCCTACAGATGAGCCAGGGGGATGTATCCCAAGGTTAGGTGTCCAAACAATGACCATGCTCATGTGCATCTACTCCAACATGGATGGCACAAGCAACAGATGCTTCTCAGTTAAGTCTCTTCAGTGTCTGTACACCAATGCAAGAATCATGAGGAATAAGCAGGGCAAATTCGAACTCTGTGTACAGTTGGAGAGCTACGATCTCATTGCCATTTGTCGTGCTTTAACCCTGGCCGGCCGCCCGGGACCCACACAGCCACTCTCTCACTCCTCCTACACTGCTAAACAGGGGGAGAAAATATTTCCAAGGGCTCAGGTTTCGAGATAAGGACAGGGAGATCACTCTCATTTACCGTCCCAGGCAAAACAGACTCAGTTTTGGGGAAATTAGGTACATTTATTAAAAGAACTAATCAGAGAGGAGTAGTGAGAAGTAAGAAAAAAGCAAGCAGATCTTAACAAACTGAACACCTTCCCCCCATCCCTCCCTTCTTCCCGGGATTAACACCAATCCCGGTTTCTCCACCTCCTCCCCCTGAGCGGCGCGGGGGGACAGGGAATGGGGGTTGCGGTCAGTTCATCCGACGTTGGTTTCACCGCTTCTTCACTCCGGGGGAGGACTCTTCACTCTTCCCCAGGCCATTGTGGGGTCCCTCTCACGGGAGACAAGCTTCACGCTCCCTTCTCCGACGTGAGTCGTCCCACGAAGGGCAATTCATCACAAACTGCCCAACGGGAGACACCTCACGAGGGGCAGCCCACCCCTCGTGAGTCTGAAGTTCAGTCCTTCAGGGGAAACTGCTCCAGCATGAGCCGCCCGCAGCATCCCAAAAGTCCCACCAGCCAACCTGCTCCAGCGTGGGCATTCCTCTCTTCCACGGGCTACAGGTTCTGGCAGCGACTTGCTCTGATGCGGGCTTCCCACGGGCTACAGTCCCCGTCAGGCATCCACCCGCACGGCGTGGAATCCTCGGTGGACATCTACGCGGTGATCCTCATGGTGGACATCTGCACCTCGCCCATGGGCTGCAGGGGGACAACCCGCTTCACCATGGTCTTCACCACAGACCCGGGGGACTCTCTCTGCTCCGGTGCCTGGAGCTCATCCTCCCCCCCTCCTTCTTCACAGACCTTGGTGTCTGCACAGATTCTCACTCCCCCATCTCTGTGCCAGCTGTTATGGCGCAGTTCTTTTCCCCGTTCTTAAATATGTTTTTCACAGAGGCGTTCCTCTGCTATCACCTTACTGATAGGCTCAGCCTTGCCCAGCGGGGGGTCCCTCTTTGGAGCCAGCTGCCATTGGCTCTATCAAACTTGGGGAGCTTCTAGCAGCTTCTTGTAGAAGCCACCCTGCAGCTCCCTGCCCCGCCGCCAAAATACGGCCAGGCCAAACCAAGACAGATTACAGAAACGTGGTGGGACAACTCGCATAACTGGCTTGTGGGCCTTGATGGCTCTGTCCTTTTTAGGAAAGACAGAACAACAAGGCGAGGTGCTGGAATTGCTCTTTACCCGAAAGAGCAACTGGAATGTATCGAGACTTATCCAGGGGTGGATAAGGAGCAGGTTCAGAGTTTGTGGCTCAGAATGAAAGGGTCGGTTAGCACAGGTGATACTGTGGTGGATGGCTATTACAGACCACCTGATCAGGAGGAGAAAGTTGATGAAGCCTTTTACAGGCAGCTGGCAGCAGCCTCTCAGTCACAAGCCCTGGTTCTCATGGGGGATTTCAACTACCCAGGTATTTGCTGGAAGGCCCGCACAGCCAGCCATCCACAGTCCAGGAGGTCCCTCCAGTGCATCGATGATAATTTCTTGATGCAAATGATGGATGAGCCGACCAGGAGAGGAGTGCTGCTGGACCTTGTGTTCGCCAACAAGGAAGGTCTGGTTGAAGCAGTGAAGGTTGAGGGCAACCCTGGCTGCAGCGACCATCATATGGTGGAGTTCAGGATCTTGTGTGGTAGGAACAGAATACCAAGCAGGATCGCAACTCTGGACTTCAGCAGGGCCAACTTTGGCCTTTTCAAGCAATTGCTGGGGGAAAGCCCATGGGACAGGGGACTAGAAGGTAAAGGGGCCCGAGAGAGTTGGTCGGTATTCAAGGACCACTTCTTCCAGGCTTCAAGATCAGGGCATCCCAACAGGTAGGAAATCAAGAAAGAGATCCAGGAGACCTGCATGGTTAACCAGAGAACTGCTGGGCAAACTCAAGTGGCAGAAGGGAGTACATAAATCATGGAAGGAGGGGCTGGCCACTTGGGTGGAGTATAAGACTGCTGTCAGAGAATGTAGGGAGGTAATTAGAAAAGCTAAGGCCTCCTTGGAATGAAACCTTGCGAGGGAGGTCAAGGACAACAGAAAGGGCTTCTTCAAATACATTGCCAACAAAACTATCACTAGAGGCAATGTAGGCCCTCTGGTGAATGAGGTGGGTGCCCTGGAGACAGAGGATAGAAAGAAGGCAGAGTTACTGAATGCCTTCTTTGCCTCTGTCTACACTGTTGGAGACTGTCCTCAGGAGCCCCAGTCCCCTGAGGCCCCAGAGGAAGTCAGGATCAAGGAGGAGTTTGCCCTGGTTCAGGAGGACTGGGTTAGGGATCAGTGTGAACACTTGAATATCCATAAATCCATGGACCCTGATAGGATGCACCCGCGGATGCTGAGGAAGCTGGTGCAAGTCGTTGCTAGGCCACTTTCCATCATCTTTGGTAAGTCGTGGGGAACATGTGAGGTGCCTGAAGGACACAAAGCTGGCAGGAGTGGCTGTCACACCATAAGGCTGTGCTGCCATTCAGAGAGACCTGGACAGGCGAGAGGGCTGGGCGGCGAGAAATGTAATGAATTTCAACACGGGCAAGTGTAGAGTCTTGCACTTCGGAAAGAATAACCCCATGTGCCAGTACAGGTTGGGGACTGACCTGCTGGAGAGCAGCGCAGGGGAAAGGGAGCTGGGGGTTCTGGTGGACAGCAGGGTGACCATGAGCCAGCAATGTGCCCTCGTGGCCCAGAAGGCCAATGGCATCCTGGGGTGTATTAGAAGGGGAGTAGCAAGTAGGTCGAGAGAGGTCCTCCTGCCCCTCTACTCTGCCCTGGTGAGGCCACATCTGGAATATTGTGTCCAGTCGTGGGCCCCTCAGCTAAAGAGAGAGAGGGAACATCTCCCTTATGAGGGAAGGCTGAAGGAGCTGGGTCTCTTTAGCTTGGAGAAGAGGAGGCTGAGGGATGGCCTCATTAATGTTTATAAATATGTCAAGGGGGAGTGTCAGGAGGATGGATCCAGGCTCTTTTCAGCAACGTCCAATGACAGGACGAGGGGCAATGGGTAAAAGCTGGAACACAGGAGGTTTCGCAAAAACATTAGAAACAACTTTTTCACTGTGAGGGTGACAGAGCACTGGCACAGGCTGCCCAGGGAGGTTGTGGAGTCTCCTTCTTTGGAGACATTCAAAACCCACCTGGACGCGTTCCTGTGTGACCTACTGTAGGTGATCCTGCTCTGGCAGGGGTGCTGGACTAGATGATCTTTCGAGGTCCCTTCCAACCCCTGACATTCTGTGATCATCCTTCCGGAAACTGAGAATGGGACAAAACGTTGCAGTGATATTACATAGTAGGGTGATACAGAGTTGGTGGCTACAGTACAAAACATTAGGAAAAACTTTTTCCTAAGTACCTAAGGCCGTTGAGACTTTTTCTCTCTGAATATGGAATCTGATTTCTTCAATACCTCATTCAGTTTTGGAGGAGCTGAAGCTCGGCAACTGAGACTATTTTTGTTTCCATTTTGATGATTTCAGTGTGATCCCAAACTTAGCCTGAAGCCTGGAAATCTGTATTAAAAATCCAAATGGGTATGTAATTTTATGGATCACATTGATCTGTAATTGCCCTCTATTTTTCTACTTGAAAACAGAAAGAAAACTTCACTGGTACCCCTACTGTTGGTTACAACTTGTTTTGAAGAGCCTGATTGCTTCTGTCTTTCTGTTAGAAGCTTATCTCACAATTAAAAAGGATGAAGAGACATAACAGGCTCTGAGGATCAGAATTCAAGAGCAGCCACACAGGTTACTGATGATGAAATAGAGGAATTTTCTAGAAAATAAATACAAAGTTTCAGTGAGAAAAAAGAAACAACCCTGATGTAGGTTTGCAACCTTAGCTAAAAATAACATGACATTTTTGTGGTCAAATGCCAGTTTAGTTAATTAGGTCATTTGATTCACAGAATATTAGTTTGAATAAATACAGGGCTTCAGGCTGCTCTGGAGCTCATTCCCTTTTGTCCTCGGGGAAGTACCCACATAGTGTAATCCCAGAGGAGACAGCACCTTTGCCTGGGTCCCCGGGGCAGGGAGCTCATCCCTTAGCACACATGAGTGCATGAAGTCCCTTGCTGGCTGCCATCCTGAGAATCTGCTAATTCAATTTCTTAGCCTCTCTCAACTTGTTCTCTCTGATCTTCGAAGTCCTGAGAGTTCAGGCAGTTAATGTGCTCTCTGCTAGAGGTGATTGTTATACTAATTAGTCGTGCTCCAAAGCTTTATATGGAACAGGCTGAAACATTTAACAGCCAAAATTTACAGTGCCAGCCCCTAGAATTTTACGCTGAACTGACCCCATAAATAAAACCTTTGCCGGAGCTGCTCACCACAGAAGAAGTGATTCTCCCTCTGGCCACAGGGAGCCACACAGCCACAACTATGAGCCCAGGGAAGAAAAGAAGGGAGAGGGCAAAACCCATAGTGTCTCTAAACTCTGTGCCAAGGGACGGCCTTCTCCTTGGGGTAATCCTACCAGCTGCACCTGGGCTCCTGCTGAGAGTATTGCATTGTTTTTTAGCCAAGCATTTAGAATGCACATGGAGCAAACTACTTGTACCTACTTGCATACAGAGTAATTAGTGCAGACTGTCATCATCACCCCCTCTGCTCTGCCCTGGTGAAGCCACGTGGGGAATATTGTGCCCAGTTCTGGGCCCCTCAGTTCAAGAGAAACAGGGAGCTGCTTGAGAGAGTCCAGCTCAGAGCCACAAAGATGATGAAGGGAGTGGAGCATCTCCCTTATGAGGAAAGGCTGAAGGAGCTGGGTCTCTTTAGCTTGGAGAAGAGGAGGCTGAGGGGCGACCTCATTAATGCTTATAAATATGTCAAGGGGGAGTGTCAGGAGGACAGAGCCAGGCTCTTTTCAGCAACGTCCAATGACAGGACAAGGGGTAACGGGTACAAGCTGGAACATAGGAGATTCCACAAAAACACAAGGAAAAACTTTTTCACAGTGAGGGTGACCGAGCACTGGCACAGGCTGCCCAGGGAAGGTGTGGAGTCTCCTTTTTTGGAGACATTCAAAACCCACCTGCATGCGTTCCTGTGTGATCTAGTCTGGGTGATCTTGCTCTGGCAGGGGGGCTGGACTAGATGATCTTTTGAGGTCCTTCCCAACCTCTAACATTCCATGATTCTATGTGAATCATAATTTCTAAGTTTTTCTTTTGACTGCAATTTTAAGGTCACTTTGCAACATGAAGGATGACCATTAATCTGTGAAGACTTAAGCAAAAATAGCCATCACTTGACCCTAGAGAATAACCAAGGTTTTGTGTATATGACTCTTAAACATTTAATTCTCTCAGTACAGTACATCAGTAGCATCATAGACCAGAAGGCCTAATCATTATCTCACACTCCATACTTCGAATACAGTTCTGGTATTAATGTACAGGTCTGGTAGCACTCAGCTCCATAGTGCTTTCTAGGCAAGAACATCAGGTTAAACTCATTCAGCACCATTAGCTTCTTTCTCAAGACCTCTAACTGGCTCTTAAAGACAGGATTTGTGCTGCACTTTCTTGTTTTCCCCTTCAGTATGTTTCCACCAACACTCAGTTTGGTAAGCTGGGGGATCCAAGAATAGCTTATGTAGGTCTCCAAGAGAAGGGGGAAGAAACTTAAATGAACTCACAATTTGATAGAGAGATATCCAGGGAAAAACTGACTAAGGTCCACTGAGGAATCAGTTTTCCTTGTTTCGTCTTCAGCACATGCTTGTGTTTTCCTTTCTCTAGACATAACACTGTACAACAAATCTCTTAGGGGACTTTAATTCTAGCTAGGCATCTAAATAGATGTTCTGTCATTTATTGAGATATCTAACACTTTACTGTCATGCAATCAGAGTGCCTAGATACACGTCTAGATTTTGTCTAAGAGTTTAAATACCAAGACAGTTAGTTTGGACTAGAAGGTCTGCTGTGCTGATTCTCACTGTGCTGGATTAGAGAAGGAGCACTGATAGCACCATGGACCTGCCAGGTATTACATGACAAGTTAATTGCTGATCCAGCCTGCTAATGCTGAACTTCAGTCTGCTGTCTCATCTGCTGTTCTTTACTGCTCTCAAATTGAAGTACAGCTGCTTGAAGGTGCAGATTTGGTTGGTAAAACTTATGTCTCAGTCCAAACACAGTCTCAACTCCTAACATCCCCAGCTTTGTCTGAAAGCAGATACTTCCTAAATAAAAAGCTCCCTCCTTTTCCCTGTTTTAAATATGTAGTGGAAATAAAGCGTGTAGAGCAAGGACTATTCCTCAGAGGACTTTCAAAACACTCTTTGACCAAATGGTACTTGGCATTTCCTTTGCCACTCCGCAAGGCTCCTCGGAGGGCTCAACCACTCTCTGCCACGGATGCAAAGGCACCATTTCCCTTGAGCTAAACAGCGTATGATGGGCAACAATTCAGAATTAATTTGACAGTAATGGAGATGACAACTATTACTGTGAGGTATTTCTGCTATGAACATTGTCATCCTGTCCTCTTTTCACCCCCCCACCCACCAGTTGGTATGAGGAATCTCTGAACAGTAGACAAGCCCATATACAACGCATAAGCTTATACACTGCTGTCTAGGCAGAGCAGCAACTTTGGGCTTGATGGTCTCTGTGGACACAAGAGCCCTGAAGTCCCACGAAACTGCAGCTCTAGTTTGGAGATAAAAGTAACACTCTGCACGTGGCTACGAAGTGCATGAACACAGGTCTATGGGAAGTGGCAATATCTTCTGAACAGGAGACAGGCATAAAACCACAGCCTAATTTTGGTTGGAAGGGATTTTTGGAGATCATGTGGTCAAACACCTTGCTCAAATCACAGGGCATCTAAGATTGTTTCCATTAGGAAACAAGAAATTTTTTAATTTTCTTTCTGGGTCTTTTTCTACTGACAATGCTCAAAACAAACTGGCAGTGAAAAGATGCATTCTGTGTACGTGGCTAGGAAAAACAGTAGAGGTTAAATTTAAAATATGCACAACTCCTTTCTTTCCAATACTGCTATCAACGCAGAATTAATACCATCAGGGCCAATATAACAATAAAAAAGACACCACTGGCTAAAATCCCTACACAGTATCAGAGTGGATCTTCTGCCTATCTACAATGATTTGATGTATTAATACACAGAGTAATTTATTCACCCCGAATAAGTAGTGTGGGCATATTTTAGTCGCCAGCCCTGAATCACAGTGACTATAATAAGAATACATCATCTATAAAAATCAGTTTAAGTGTGATACTTGAAAAGCTTTAGGAAAAAAGATGATTTTGGGGGACTTCTGTAAATATAACTTACAAGAATAACAGAATCGCCTGCTTGGTCTAACGAGCAACATACTTGCTACTTCCAGGTAGCAACTATTTCGGTAGACTAAAACCAGAATGCAATCACCTGGCTCCAGTTTTGACTAAGTCCCTCCTTTCCTTTAAACAACAGAAACATCAGTTATCCGTGTGCTACTGTTAAGAATGGTGAGGTTTGTTTTTACTGGAACCCTCCCCGTTGGCTTTCCCATGTGGCCACGGGCAAGTCAGGCACGGTGGTTGTGTGTCACTTCTGTTCCTCTGCAACAAGATGAGCTCTGCCACTGACTCCGCAGGAGACGGGTAGTGATCAAGCTTTTGATCTTTCGATGGGCTGAGGCACAGAAGAGCGAGATGCTTTCATTATTAATGCCCTCATACATTTATCCTGTAGTAGTTTATTGCACAAGCCAAGAGCTATGCCTGGAAGAAATGCAGAAGATAAATCCTCCCAAGCTGTTTTATGAGCAACAGAGCAGATGAATGCTGGATTCTTACAGATTTGAGCTCTTTGTTTCCCAAACTCTGCTTCCCACCCCATAATAGTAGCTCTGCTGCATGTCCCCCTGCAGACACCATGTGACTGGCGATGTTTCTCCCATCTCTGATGTGTGGGGTGGAAATGCAACACCAAGACTCCCAGATAACCTTTTTTTTTATGGCAATACAATACAATACCCTAAAGGCATTTTCATGTTTTAAAGATAATTCCCCTATGTTGTTATGATGGCACTGAATCCTTTTTCATGTCCTAGGTAAGCATTTCATAATCTCACATCTTAACGTAATCATCCCAGATTATAAAACCTTTTGGTTTTGGGATAATCCAACATGCCTATAGCATATTTTGTTGCAAATTGCTAATACGATGGAGTAGATGGAGAACATAATTTCATCTATAAATTTCATAATGAAAAATGCCATGTATGGATAAACTACATTTCTCACGCCTTGAAAATATGAAGCACTGAACCTAATTTTAGAGCTGTCCTTCGCTACAACTGAATCTAGCTTTTTGCTCTTAAGATCAGTATTCCGTTAAGCCACAGGCTGATGAGAAAAGCATTGGGAAACGTGCAAGAAGCAGCCTGCTTTTTGGCCTGGCTAACTGCAGACAGTCCAAATAGGTTTTTTAATACATCTTACTCTTTTGGAGAATTATAGTGTAGTGCATTTGTGCTTATAAAGTTAGCATTGACAGGAAGGTCATAGGTAAACTCATTTTTTTATCTGAGTGTGCTTTTAGCTAAGCTAACAGGGAGACCCAGCAAAGTCTACAGCTGCATGTAAGCCAAAAGGGAGTAGTGTTACTGAGCAAGAGCCATAGCAGTAAAGATGTTGGTTATCTCAATTAATGTCAGGCAATGTACAAATGTTGTCTGTGAGATTAAGTCATAGGTTAGTGTGTCCAGTTGGGTGCGACCAATGACTCATCTCAGAAACAAAGGAGCAAGGGTACAATTTAAATGGACATTGGACTTTTATTGTGAACTTCTGAGAGTACAAACCACTTAATTTCTTATTTCTCTTACATTAATATATCTATTAGAAATTGCCTTTTAATCACTTCTTACATGTTCAGCTTAGAGGTACCCTGCAGCATGCTTCCTGGAAGTTTCATGCTTGCTCTGCTGCTATATAATGTGTCAAAGAATCTAAAAATGGATTCTTAACTTTCTAGAGATCATTGCGACTACACGGCTCTCACTCAAGCAAGATTGTAGGAAGACACAGTAGCTTCTGTTATCCAGTCTAGCAAAACACATTTCTTTTCCCAATAGGCCTTTAATGGAAAAATGTACCATATAGTTATTACGTGACTCCTAATTAACAGGAATTGGCTCTGAATTCTGCTTAGGATGCAGTGGCCTGCAAGTGCTCTAAACCCACAGCTTTATTTCAGTAACTTCAGTAGCAGAGTGACCGTTTGCTCCATGTTTCTCAGTGGCACAGATCACCGAATTCAGCACAGTCCCTGTGAAATCAATCAATCCTGTCGCCTGTTGGATCACACAGACAGCTTAGTCAGCTCCATGAAAGGTTTCATTTTTTTTAATGAAAAATTCAGATGAAGATTGCTGCTTTAGCTGTCTGTGATTCAACTACTTGTGAAAAATAGCAATGTGCTCTAATATTCATTGATTGAATAGTACTGGTGTAGTAGAGTGGCAATCAAAGTAAGATAACTTGTCATTTTGAGTGAAAATGAGGTGTCAGTGTCTAGAAGATCTGAGGACACAGTCACCAGTTGCATGGGACATGCAACAGGGACAGAGCAAGCCTAGAAGACATACCCCAAGGTACAGGACCCCAGTTTACACCTCACTTGAAGGAGTTGTTAGTCCCGTGTTTCTGAAGTGAAAGTCATACACGTCACATCCGATGGGAAACACTGACCTGCTATCTGGCCTCTGTAGTTTCACTTTAGACAGAATCATAGAATCTGGTGTTTGTTTGATCCCTCCACAAGCTAATTCGGCATACTGTGCTGGCAGAAAATGGCTAGTTTTTGGTTTGGGTGGGCATAAGGTTTTTGTCAGTGTTACTCGGTGCAGAACACAAAAGTGGAGGGAGGCAAAGTCACTCTGGCAGGCCAGAGGGGCACGACTTCCAAGTCTCTTCCAATGCCAGTCCAGTGGACTGACCGCAAGGCTTCATGTGTTGTTTAAAATATTGAAATGGCCTCCAACATTTCAGTGTAATATTCTGATGAACTGGGCCCTTTATTTTCTTCTCCCTCCTCTGTTTCCACATTTTTAATCTTTTTCTCTCCGCTGGTATACTAAATATGTTTTGAGGTGTCAGACCAATCGAGAACTTTTTCATTATTAATTTTAATTAGTAGACATCAGAGGACCTGACCCCATTTATAATAACCAGAAGGGTTGTATAATTGAGGTCTGAGTAGTCAAGGTCAAAATATGTTGCTTAATGTACAGTTATCCAATACTGACTTTATAACACCACAGATGTTAAACTACAAAATCTTCAGAACCCAAATATTTGTGGCTTTCTCTGTGAACAAATTAAACACTATATGCTTTTTAAATTTAAAATTATTACTAGCATAGTGGCATGATATTGCATGTAGCAGCGGTGCATCTGCTCATGTTTAGGTCTGTTCACATTAGCAATAATACTTAGGGTAAAGCTGCTTCCGTTTTTAATACAGGATCTGTCATGTCATGGGAGGTTCAATGTCTGCAACAGAAGCACAATTATATAACGATACTTCACCCACAGCATCAATTCGTGTGCATTAGTCCACAAGAATGAGAGGCATATGCTCAGAGGGATCAATGTTCCTGTTAACTCATTGCATCAGAGATGAGAACAGACACCCCTGTGAAAATGGGTCCAAGGAGCAGGTGACCTGGTTTTCTTACAGCATTGCTCTCATTCTGCCTCAAAGTAAGGACTCAATCATCCCTGTTTGGTTATGCTAATCGGTTTTCAAAGCTTGATACAATTTGTCAGAGCAGGCTATTTCACCGTTATAACAACTCTTAACTCAGGGTGTTACTTCTGCAGTAATAGATGTAGGAGAGAAAAGGAAGAAACGGGTTTCTGTGCAGGACTGCACAGCAGCACCATTCAAGGTACTGCTGACAACAGAGCAACCAGTGCAGCTGGAGACTTAGCAGGAACAGTGGAAGCTACATCTCAGAGCAAAATAAATGTGCTTGTGCATGCCTGAGCCAGCTTAACTAAACTACTGTAAGCTTGTACATAATTATTTCTACAAAGCTGCTTCCTATCTTCTCTAACATTCAAACTAACTGCTTCAGTCAAGCAATTATTTTTCTTCAGATCTTCGGAAAGAACAAGCTAGAAATAAGGTGCTTATATCAGAAAAGCGCAAAAGGCAGGAAGAGACACATTGTAATACAAATACCAGGGGTCCTCTCGCAAGGAACAGTTCAAAAGAGGGCAAGGTGAAGCATTTAATTGCTGCTGAATGGGCAACCAACCTCCATAAAGGCGAGGACTGAGGACTTGTCCCAGAACCTTGTCTTCAGCGGTGAGCCCACCAGACTTAAAGTCTGCTTCTTTTTTTCTTCCTTGAACTTCTCTGTGTTCAGCAACCTCTCAGCCCAGTGCAGCGAGGTCTGACAAGCATTATTAGTCAGCCCCCTCCTGCTTCAGTTCTTGGGCTGGTGTGTTAATACGAACTGAAATCAAGGCCCGTTCAAGCCAACGTGCCACCTAGAACTTTTTAATGTAGCGGTCACCACCAGCAGAGAAACTGAAGGGTGCAGCAGTAAGCTCTTCATTAGGATAACTTAATTAAAACCTCAGTGCTTCCACCCATTGAGGGACCTGGGGGGAGCCAGGCCTGCAGATAGGAGAGGCACTGCTACAAAGAGGCAGCTTCAGAGGCAGCTTTTCACTGCCTGCACACATCACTAGGAACTGATTCCAGATTGTTTTAAACACGATGATGTAGATTTGAGATGGTTTTGGTTTGAGAGATTGTGTTTGAGCGGTGCTCTTCCACAGCGCATCTCACCCAGCTGTCCCAACTTTAGCCTCAGGCATTTTCTTTGAAATTCCTTCCCTCCCCTACACATCTTTTGTTCAGAAAAAGCCATTACACAATATAAAATAGGAGTTGAACATCAACATATATGCCAGCCCTTGCATTTGTTCTATACGTAACTAATGCTAGTCCTAGATTCCTAATGCTTTAAAATAAAAACATAAAAATTAATGTTTTTAAAGCTGGAAGAAAAGACTTTTCTCTACAGTGCAAAAATGTAATGCATCTCTCACATCGTGTTTACTCATCACTTTAAGCAGCTGTAAATGCCATGCTTCTTTTTAATTTTGCCATGTATGCACTTACTGTCTTTCCACTTTTATGCAAATGTTAAAGCAAATGGCAGTCTCTACAGATCCTTCAAAGTCTGTCTTATAGGCTGAATAGAAACATCTTCCTATCTCTTTACTTTCTGTTTGACAGGGCAGTCCTGAGATAAGTAAGTGAGCTTTCTCCCCATATGAGGCTTCAGTATGAGCCACTACTTAGCTAAAAATCCAGAGAGAACATCATCAGCAGAGTTCTTCCTCACCAGGGAGAAAGTAAGGCTGATAAGAGAGCAGCTTCTCATTGGCTATTTAGATTAAATGTTTATTGTAAAACCTCTCAGTCACTGCTTGAGCACAAGCTCAGGATCCCACAGCTCCTGGTCTGAAAAACTCCTATCTGGACCAGCACAGCAAGCAGTACAGATGCTAAGCTAACGCCACAGAAGCCCAGGCCTTCCTAGTAAATTTGGCTGATAACCAGTTTAGCAAATACCTGATATCAACCACAGATGAGGTGAATGTAAAATAATTAGTAACCTGCTACATCACCAGAGAAAGCTAATGACAGCAGCCAGCTTGAAAAATCTTTTAAAACAACAAACACAGCCAGGCCAAAAATCTCAGCACAGATGTGATAATCCTCTTATTTATACATCTCCTTTTGGAGGGGATGAAGGGCTCTTAACATTTTAGTACTGGAAACTTCCACTGATGATGCAAGCTGCAAGAAAGATACTCAGTGTCCTGAAGGACTGAGGTAGCAGAGCCTCTGCAGAATCACAGCAGGCGAGGTGCTATCATCATTCTGCACTATTCAGAGAGGAAGGTACTGAGCAATCCAGGTGCAGCTGGTGGCTACGAGCTGTTCTTGTAGAAACGTTCTTCAACCTTCAAATGAAAATTAGATAGAAATAGCAGGTTTCTCTCTAGCTGCGTCAAGCAATTTCTGGAAGGGTTTTACATTTTGAAAGTGTTCAGCAGAGGCTTATCATCTTAAAGGAATCGTGGACTTTGTCAAGTCTCTACTGCAGGCTGGCCTCTGCAATAATGTTTGTGGCAACTCTTCATTTGGATTACAAAAACCAAACAGTAGCCAGTGAGCAGCCCACAGCCTTGTGCACAGCTGAAACCAATATTTTATGCCTCACGCTAAAAAAAGACTAGATTATCAACTGTTGTTATAAATCCCTACAGGATACCAGGATTCATGCTACTTTCCCAACTGAAAAAAAAAGGAAAATATTTTGTCCACTCAGATGTCAGTATTGCAAGTGATTCAACCAGCTCATGTAGCACAGTGTGGGTGCACTTCACTATTTTTTCAAACCCCCTGGAAAACTGGACTGGAATACAGGGACCTAACGGAGCATGCCAGTTTTTTGAATCACGTATCCAAGGGGATGGTGCCCTCCTGAGATCCAGTCATTCTAAAAACAGACGTAACTTCCATCAGGAAGGGATAAAAGCAAATTAAGTGTGAAAAGTGAAAAGTTTTATAAAGGTTTATAAGGACAGGAGTCACACTTTATTTTCCTGAACCTAATCCTGAGACACTCAAAGGCAGGTGTTAAGCCAACAAACTGTAGATGCTGGGCCTCCCCACTTAGCCCAGCGTGTATTTTCCAGGCTACGCTGCATTTGCAGAGAGACCTCAGGTGAAAGAAGCAAGGAAGCCTTCTGTGCCCATCCTTTTCTGAACGAGATTTAATGATCCTTTAAAAGCTATGAATCCCTTTTCTCACGCTGTTTTGACTTTCCCACTGATACGATTTTGCATCCAGCTTTTCAGAAATGCAAATACCTTCCTGGCAAAAGAGAGATACCATCTTCAATGCTTGATTTAATTACTAGCACTCAATACACAAGGCAGGAAAGAGAGTAAGCAAATCTCAGTGCGGAGCCTTTCCTTACAGAGAACATGTATTTTACATAAGCATGTAAGTCAACTCCTGCTCCTTACTGAAACACATACCCCAGACCAAGCAAGCAGCCTCATTCCTTGCTCATTAATTTAGCATTACATAACAGTTACCATCACAGTAACAGGTCAGGAGTAACTGACAGCCAACTTTGTCTTTGAGGCATATATTGACAGCAATGACCTAAGAATATAGACTCCTATTTCAAAGAAGTGTGGCTTTCGGATTTTTTTTTTCCCCTTTTTAAAAATTGAAATACCACGGTCTTTCTAGGAAGAAAGTCTATGTACTATCTTGCATTCTGATTCTGGAAGATAAGGGCATTGAATAAAGCATTTTGGATTAACAAAATGCTTTTTTTATTTGTGCTTCACAAACCCACAATGCTTTAAAATTATTTAATCATTAATCTTTTAATTATTTTTGTAAGAATCACAGTTAAAACACCAATACAGCCCCAGGCATGACAGGACACATTACAAAGAGCCAGAAATGGATTCTCAGTTGTAGCTTATTCAGTTATCAAGTTTAGGCACCTTAATAACTTCAGGCACTTGATAACTTCACTTATCAAGTTTAGGAGCCTTATTGCTTGAGTTTGTTCTGGTTTACTTTCAGCCTGAAGCCTGTGAAACTGCTGCATGGTGCCACCTTGGGGCATTCTCTAATCCAGCGTCACATAAGGTAATGGCAACATAATTGACCAGTTTACAGATTGGGCATCCCCAATTCTTTACAACCTTCAACTGTATTTAAAGAATCCCTGATGAAGTTAAAACATTAAGCTTAGACCCCTTTTGTCAGATTATGACGTAGAGGAAGACTGAGCAGTTGAAAATCTGCAGTTTTCTATAGCACCTTGCTTGTTCATTTTTTTTTTGTGTCTTTCGACAGTTTTAGCCTTCTTAACCTTCAATAGCAGAGGACACAAGAATTAGAAGAAATAAGTACAATTGTTAGCAAAATGTGTCTTCTTGCCTTCCTGAGTTGTAAACACCGAATTATTAAAAATAATAAAAAAATTCATCATACTAAATCTCTTACGTGAATGCCACACTTGTACGTTACCTTGTCATTGCAATGCACGTTTTTTGATGTCAAATCAGGGTTGCTGTCGTAATCTGGAGACTTCCATGCAGTGCTTTGAAGCAAGGAACTTTTTGTTCCTGCAGTGTGGTTCATTTAGCTATGGCTCCAGTCTATCTTACTATGCAGCTTATTCCTGACTCATCTTCTGAGCTTACAAAATACAAGATAAAAATAGATTATTGTTCTGTCTAAATTCCCATAATCCTCGTGCTCATTAAAAATAAAGTCATGTAAGTGTCCTTAGTCAGGATTGCACTAATTAGTGCAATCGGAACTTCTGACCTTGTGATATCTACCCTTAATGCACTCAGGTTTGCTGTGCTGCCTACATTACCATACTCAGCATATATAACACCTCCTTACGCAACAAAGTGCCGGGTGAACCAGAAAATAAAGGTCAGGAGCTTTTTCGCACAGCAGTGTGTCATTTTTCCAAGTCCTCACCCTTTGGCTTAGCTGAATATTTCTATTTCAGAAATAGAAATAGAAATAGAAATAGAAATAGAAATCAGGGGCCAACTTTTCACAGATCCCTTAGGGAGACAGAGCTGTTCCCCAAAGAGCTCTCGGCCAGCGGTTCTGAGTCAGGGTAGCAGCACGTTGGTTTCCATAAACCCAGCTGCTTGGGTCTCCAAGATTTCAGGGAGATGCCAGCAGAAGCTTATTAAACCCAACCTCATTTGAGTAGTTTTGCTTAGTTTTTTTTAAAGATGGACAGACTAAAATGAAGTAAACTCCCTGCTTGCTCACTTCACTTTACGAAACACATTTATCTTTTCAGTCTTCTTCACTACGTAATAAAAGTAAATGTGTGTATTTTCTGTGCAGGAAATTAAAAACTTGGCAGTAGGTTTTTTTTGTTGTAGCTGCTAACATTTACGGTTTGATTTATGTATGTTTCACTGGAGTCAGGAAATCATTAATGATAAATCCGTTAATAAATCTAATCCTCTCACCATCAAGCCGTATTTAAATAAGTTATTAAATAAAATTATACCAATAGGACAATCAGTTCTCTGAATGCTATAATAAAAAGCAGAAGGAATTTAACTATGCAGGTGATGGATCTACCAGAATAAGAACAGAAATTTAAATAGTTCAGAGAAATCATCAGTCTTGGTAGACTGACAGAGGTTTATAAAACTAGGAAACGTAGAGAAAAAAAAGCTGCACTAGGGACCTTTTAAAATTTTGTTTAATCCTCTCACAACACAGGAGGGAAAGAAGAACCAATGCAAAACCAGAGCATTTATAACAAATGAAGCTTTTTCTGAAACAAACTGGACTTCTGAAGAGCTTGTAAGTGGCCTGCAGGACTCATTAACCTCCTCAAGCTTAAAAACATACCAGGGCAACAAAAAAACCCCCCGACACTGAGGAGGCAAACTAAAAGGAAAACAAAATGGCGATAATAAATTTCAGTGCGCCAGGACACAAGCCAGCTTCTAACAGAAGGGTTAGGAAGAAAATGCCTATATATAGCAAGGTTATTCGGTGCTTGTCCACTCCAGGGATCCTTACAATTTCCCCTGAGGCACTCGTCCTGCCTATTCCGGGTGTGAGGATAATGGCTCAGACAGATCTGGGGCCCGATTCTCTATGTAGCTCCTATCATCGGTGTCTACACAACAAAGGAAGGCATTTTAATGCTCTGAATATGAAAATTACCGAATGGTCTTAAAAATTAGTATTGTATTTGTTGTTATTTCTCGCTGAATCAGCGTCTTTGTGAGCCTGGAGCAGAAAACAAAAGTTGAGAAGTTAAAAACCTAAAAAAAGAATTGGTCATCAAGCTACTATTAAAATTTCAAGCTTCAGAGACTTTCGGGCAGAAAACCACCACGACAATTATCTAGAGTAGTTACCTGCATAATGTAGGTCACAACCTCCCACTGTAATTAGGCTAAACAGTACCTACTTCCATTTCAGCTCTGTAATAAAACATTCAAGGCAACAGTTTTGATTTCAAGACTTGAGGGATGGCGAACCGAACACACACGCATGGCTGGGGCCTTCCCTCCCTTCCTCATTCCCGGCTCAGCTATATTCTGCACTGAATCTTACATCTTTTCTTCCAGACTGGAGTCCATGACTGACAGCACCTGATAACTACTCATATGTAACAGAATTCTAAATACACACTACACCTTACTAGCATTACCACAGGGCAATGGCTCGAATAGCAAAACCCATCAGCTACAACTTTAAGTGACACTAGAATCAATACTCAAATATTGGAAAAAATGGGAGAAAATTTATTTGCCAGAAATTAATCCAGTACTGGTTAATCAGCATTGTTTCAGCACTTATTACTGCAGGCTCGTGGGCAACTAACAGAGTTTAGTTTTAAGGCTCTACTAGTCTATTAAGATAATACTTATTTTTGTCACCAGTTTTGACTAAGAAACTTCCTGACACAACACCCTCCCACCCTAATGACAGCATATGAGGTTCAGCTCTGAATCCAGGCTCTTAGAATTGTGCTTGTCAAGCACAGACCCCAGAAAATCATTTGCTGTGGTGCAACAGAGCAGAGCATTGCACGCAAAATATTCCACTGCTTTTATCAGATGCAAGGGAGCATGTAGTCAAAGCAGTGGCAAAAAACCCCAAATCAAACCAAAATCAAAACAAACAAACAAAAAGAACCCCCAAAGAAACCCAAGCCATCAATTCTGTTCTACAGATTTCAAGATTGCCATTTTCAGTGCAGGAACATCACCAAATCGTCCAGTGGAGGGAGTTTTCTTTCTTTTCCAGGAGGACATCTGTTCCTTGTAGCTAAATAACTTTCCCTTTGCTTCCTGCCAAACAGACCCTTTACTACGTGATTTGGACTTACTCAGTGACTTGTCCTCAAAAATAGCAAAATGGCAGAATAAAAAATATTTTATTTCATGTCATTTATACAAATATTGTACCTTGTTGAACAGATCTGCAGAATACTAGTTACCTGCAAAACAGAAATTCTTCTCTTCAAAAGCAATTTAGTATAAATTGACCTTTTATCATTTTTCTCCTTCAGATTCTTAAGTGAGATTACAAAAACTCAACCGTGCTGTCATACAACTACCAGCCGCATTTGCGATCTTACCGAGTTTAATCTTATAGTTTTGTTTAGCAAAGCCATTGTTACTTTCTCCCAAAGCCACGCTGACAGGCCTTACTGAGCTTTGCTTGTTATTTACTCATTGCATAGACATAGAGTTTGATCTTATTTACCACTGTCACAACATGTACTTTTTTGGACCTTTCCCAATTTTCCAAGGTAAACCTAATCTGTACATCACAATCCAGGGAGCTCCTTGCCATCTTTAATGCTAATAGATCAACCATCCATTCTTGTCAGTCTTTCACACTTGGGCAATGATATCATTTACAAGTTCTACATTTTTATGTTTTGGGGTTTTTTTTTAAAAAAAATAAAATATAAGCAGCCTTTAATTAGCTGCACTGAACGCTAGCACTAGCTGCTCTGAATTTCCTGATGCACCATTTCTCTAATCTCATGGAGAAGTCTTAATTAAACCAATTGTCTAACTTGGTACAAAAGCAGACTGTTGTCAGAAAGGAAAACCAACCAAAGAGACCTCTTCCTTATTCCACAGAGAACTGAAGGAGGGGCTACAGGAAAGCTGGGGAGGGACTTTTCATCGGGGCATGTGGTGACTGGACGAGGGGCAACGGTTTCAAATTAGAGCAGGGGAGATTTAGACTAGACATTAGGAAGTTCTTTACTATGAGGGCGGTGAGACACTGAAGAGGTTGCCCAGAGAAGTTGTGGATACCTCGTCCTTGTAAGCGTTCAAGGCCAGGCTGGATGGGGCTTTGAGCAATCCCCTGGCAGGGGGGCTGGAACTAGATGAGCTTTAATGTCCCTTCCAACCCAAACCACTCTGATTCTATGATTCTCACTGCTCTGCCCATTACTCTGCTGCTTCTTTTCGAAGAAGCTGCAATTTACACTCCGCCAGAAAGTTACGTTCTGGCTCTACATGCCCCGTGGGCTAAGAGCACTATTTTGTCACGTATTGGGAGCGGCCCTCAGAGACGCAGGGGAAGAAGGAAGGAGAGAAACACCTGGAACGGGAACCCAACTGCACCAACTCTCCTGCATCCTGAGCTAACCTACAGCAAAAGCCTTTCAGTACATTTCACAGGGTGATTTTTTTTTTTAAATCAAGATGTTTCTCTGTGCACCAGAGTGAGCACACATGACATTCATGTACCTTTTTTTATTTGCCACTTCAATTGAAATTAGTGGTATTTTAAAACGCACAGCATTTTTTTCAGAGAACCTGTGACAGCTACAGGAAAAATAAAAACACAAGATAAAATCCTGAGAGATAAAAATTTATTTCTATCTGATCAGCATGTCATGATATGGTCACAACTCATACAGCTGAGATTCTCACAGCCAAGAGAAGGATGTTTTTTCTTTTAAAAATACATTTTCTTTTCAGCAGGAAGGATTTTTTTAAAACAAACACTTCATACTAGGCAGGAATTAAAAACAATGGCTTTTTAAATAAGACAACACAGCTGGTAAGCACTGGATCCCCCACCTGTGTCTCAATATCCAGATTTCAAGTTTTCCTCTCCCACATTCTCCCTCCCCCTCCCTGATTCCCTCCACACCTCACAAGAGGAAAAAACAAAACAAAACAAAAAACAACGAACCACCACACAGAAAAACAAGATGAAACCCAGAAGGGAAACGAAGAGGTAGATGTAACTATAACCATGGCGCTGTTTTGGAAATTGTGCAAGATGCTTTACTATGCTCCAAGGAGTTCCTTTTTTCTCCGTTACACATTGCAGCGTTATGCATTCAGAAGTTAACACAAAAGGTGACACAGAGCGAAGAGCTATCGCTAATGAGGGATGCTGGGGCCACAGAACGAACCGTGCTGTTCCACTCCATAGTGCTTCGCCTAGCTGAAGCCCTTTAAAAATGGATCACTCCGTATTAAAAAAAAAAAAAAAGAAAAAATAAAAGTATATAAAATGATGACAGCCTTGCTCGCCAAAAAGTCGGATACCCATCTATCTAGGGCAGTGGAAACCCAGCGACGATGGGCCCAGGTTCTGCTTGCAGCGTGCCCTCAGCTCTCAAAAATGTCATGAGGACTCATCGCTACGCCGTGACCTGCGGAGAAACTGCAGCCAGAACGCCGACACAGAGTTTCCAGAGGGTGCTGGAGTGAGTTGAGGGCTGCAGGAGCCTCTTTGCCCACGGCTCCACTCCTCCTCTCACCGCTGCTGGCATGGAAGCATCTGTCTCCGTGTCCTTCCCAACGAGAGCTCTAATAAGGAACGCCATCCACATTAACACCGTAGCCGTACAGCGAATCAAAGCGTTATGTTGTTATTTGCTGTGTGTACGGTAAGCACAACAGAGATCGTGTACCTATTAGATACAAGCACAATACGTACAACCACAGAAAATAATTTCGTCTATTAAGGACTAGAAAGCACATGAAATCATCTTGGAAAAAAAAAAATCAACTTTATTTTTGCCACACACAGAAAAAAAAAAAATGGGGAAAAGACACCTAATCATCTCTGTAGAGAAATGCTGCTTCTGATATCTGTCTTCATTTCTGAAAGACATCTTGGCTGCTGCAAAGATTTGATAAAAAATATTCCCATGAAATAAATTCAGTAAAATAATTTCAAACATGACCAGTCCCTTGCAAAATCATTGAGTCTCTCTACAGGCCTCTGCATCTGTTTTATCATGCAAAACAAAAATGCGGGTAACACAAGAGGGCAGGAGAAAATTTTAGTTGAAAACAACGGGTTTCAAGAAAATTAACCGCTATCATACAAAATGAACACCATCATAGAGTAATTTTAAGGAAGTCACTTTAATAGGACAATTGTTCAGTGAATAATTACTTCATTATCCAATGACAAAATAAAAGGTTTAACTTTAAAATGCATAGAATCCTTTTTAAAGACTTCTTTTGTATCACAGCCAGGTAGTCCACAGTTTTTACAGAGAAAAAATAAAGCTGCTCAGAAGTGTTCATAATGTATGCAGACCTCTTTAACCAGAGTACAGTTTCAATTTCGCTTTTCCAATTGTTCCATTTAAAAAAAAAAAAAAAAGAAGTGTAAAAACTATCAAATACGCAATTCTGAAAATAACCCTTTATTTCATATGGCTCCATTATTTCCAAACAATACAGTACCCCAGATGTGTAATTATTTCGTGCGATCACATCAGATCACCACAAAATCTCCAGCTGACTACTAGGAGAACGCACCCAACCCCGGTCTCACGTTTTGGAAATCCCAGCTTTAAGTACCTTTGGTCCCAAAAATTTTACATCAAGGCAAAGTGGAGCAGTTGAATCCTGTCACACACAGTGATCGGTATCTGTATTATCTTGTACAAACAGGTGAAAAAAGTTAACAGCACTTTATGGCAGTGTCAGACAAAAAGAATTACATCGTTTGCAAAGCAAGTGAACAATGAACAGTACCACAGTGATCGTTGTATTTTTACTGCAATCTGATGCATCTTATTTTTGTGCTGGGGGCGGAGAGGAAGCTTAATGTTTCCCAGTGAGCAAGGTAAGCTGAAATCTTGCTTTTCAAAATCTGGTGAGAGCAACTTAAAAAAAAAAAAAAATCCCTCCCTCAAGAGATATCATTGTTGCACTACGTGACAGAACCGTGCAAAGAATTGCAAGAGAAGCTGTGAGGAAGTCGTGCTCACCAAGGGGCACTGAAGACAACACCGCCCGCTGTGAATGGGCAGGTACTCGTCATGAAATAGGATTCAAAGAGCAGTAAAGCGAAACCATTAGGACTCGCACGGTTCCAATGGTAACAACTTCTTGACGAACAATTAGACATAGAAACATACGGATGTTTCGTGTGCAACCCTGGCAGAGAACCATCTCATTATACGCGCACGCTTCTGTGTGCAACAGCCTTCAGTTAGTGGGGTTTTTTTTCCCTGTGACTTCTTTTTTCTTTATCACTTTACACATCCTTCCATTACACTTCCCCTGATATAAATCCAAAGTTATATTAATTAACCATTTTGTGATCAACTGTATGGTTCATTAATGTCATTTTCTGCCAAATATATCTTGAGCTCTTCAAGACGAGGAAGCCCACAGGTGGTGCGGCAAAACGCCCACCCCACCTGTCAACTGCCACAAGGTAGAACCGAACTGCAACCGACAGGAATTTACATTTTACGAAACTATGAAGCTCCAAACAGTCTTGACCAGCACGGTATTTTTAGCACAGAGTTTCCTGTATGTTGTATCCATGTGCACGTTCTTCCCTTAATAGAAAAAATTTCTTTCACCTGATTTACTCCCTTTCACAAAGCAGCAGCCAAGTTCATGCTGGGAGGGTACTGCGGAGTTTTTTAACCAGGGTTTCATTCCACTGTCGCCCACAGCAGCTCAGCCATAAGGAGAAGCAACGTCAGGCTCTCTTCACATTTTCCAGTGCAGGCAGGAAAGAAGCCTAAGACCTGTAATACTATTTACTCATCCTACCAAAACAACTATCAGTGCTTGAAAACAAAATGTCTTGCAATAGTAAGAACTACAGAGGAACAAACTGAAAATGAACAGGACCAGATAAATCAAATGATTATCTGAAACATTATTGTGCATTATTAATTTCTTTAGGCAGCATGTGAACACTCACTATTGACTGCAATCCACTGGAGAAAAGGAAAAAACAAAAGAAAGAAAAAACCCCAAACACAAAAAAACAACCAAACAACAAACTGCATTTGAAAAAAACCAAAACAATATGCTCTTACACCAAGTTCACAGGGTCTATCACGAACAATCTCCTGATGTGAGCTACTGCTATGCAATCTGTTTATATAAACTTCCCTTTTTGTATCTCTCCAGTCTGTCCTAGTTCAACATAAGCCCAGGCTGTGCTACGGGCAGCTCTGCAATTCCCATCAAACCACCCGGTGGAGGACAGAAGTAAGTAGTTGGCCATCTGCATTTTGCCATTTTGAGAGTCCGTATAAGCCTGCATCAGGCAGGTGTAACCACTTGCATGGCAATGGTGCTGGGCTGCCCTGACACCCTCTCAAAAAATGGCAGATGAAATACATTCATTCCATCAGCTGTACTTTAGCAAGAGCAACAGGACTGGAAAAAAAAAAAAAAAGAATACTCCCAAGACAGCCTCCTTTTCAGGTCGTACCTCTTTTAAAGTGGATTTTATGTCACACCAGAATTCAGGTGTGTGACTGGGTGTAAAGAGATGGGGTTTAGAAACCCCAGCTGCAGGGCTGCTTTTAAGTCAACGAGGGGACTCATTCATTCAGGGCAACGTACTCCAGAGTATCATTCTGCAACCATTCCCCCACTGAGCTACCTGGGGATAAAACTGCTGCTTTTTGGGGGGACAGGGATGGCCCATCAGGCCAGGTATTCTTCCATTAAGTAGGGGAAATTGGCACAGCCTCCTATTTCAGTACCCTCTTAGCTCCCCTCCCCAGAGGGAAGGCTGGCTGGGTTTTGCATTCTGCAACCCACTCCCCCCCCAGCTGGGATTCACGTAGCGGGAGAGGGAGAGAGAAGGGAGGTCGATATTGTCAACTCGGAGCCAATACTACCGAGGGCTCACTTTGTTCTCAGTAAAATTACTCTGTAAAAGGCAGTTTGCCAACATCTGAAGTTCTGGCTACGCTGCTTGTATTTAGAGAGATTAGTTTTATTTTAGGAACAGCCTTCTGAAATCTGTGCATAATCACATAAAAACAATGCCAGCTAGACCTGCCAGAAGTTTAAGGCCGCACATCATCGAGAGCCTTCCAAAAGTATCCTGTGCTACACATCTGAAAGCATCTTCTCTCCCAGCCTGCCTTCAAATTCAATTCATCTTTCCTTCAGTAAGATTTTAGCACAGTGGTGAGCTAATTAATGCTGCCCTCCATGTAGTTATTCAGAATATTTACCATACTTCTTTTTTTTTGCAGTAGTATCTTACTAGAGATTTATGACGGCAATTACGTCTTTTTAATTTTTTTTTTAAGAAACTAGTTTTTCTTTTATTATTCCTTAGCAAAACGTTAAGATGGTTGGCATTGAATTATTTAAACTCTCCCACAAGTATATTTAGAGCTGTTGCAACTAGCGGGGGAGAAAAAGGCCTCTATAAACCACTCAAAGGTCACCTTGGTTGGATTGCAGTATATAAAATACTAAGGTGGCTAAAAATCACCAGCAGCACCATCAGACCTTCAGAAACAGCTAGAATTGCTCTGGCTTCCAATGCGTGACAAATAAAGCTTTCCCCTATTCCTCACGTTTTAAGTCTTTCCTTCGCTGTATTTTCACCTTCAAAAAGTGCATGTTGAAAACCAGTAAAGATGGTTGAGATGCATTCTGAACAAGAAAGGAAAACAAACCAAGTGGCTTCATATTTTTTCCAAGTTTCGACGTAACACGAGATACTGGTAAGCACACAGAATTCGGAGAGCTGATGGTAAGACCACAGCAGGGATGGGCTGATTCATCAGATGTGGCCAGCTTCTAATCACGCCATGATGCTGCAACACTTTTTTGAGGACCGATTCCTCACGAAACACACCTGACGCTGGATCTTATTTGGGTCCTGGTTTTAGATCAACGCGTCTATTACAACGAGTGCTGCAAAGCTGCAAAGATATCGCCCGCCAGCTCTGCCGAGTATCTCGGACTCCAGCACAATGAGTTGCAATAAAGTACAAGTTGTGCAAATGAGGAATCTCTACCACACCGATGCTGTACAGACTACAGAAGAGACAAGTTGCTGAGTTTTCTGAGCTCTAACTACAATGCCAAGAAATACTTGTGGTGACAGAGCTTTCTCGTCACAGACATTCTTCTACGGTGGTTGTACGATTGCACCTTTTGTCCAAATGCTGAATTTGCTTAAGTGTGGGTGAGAGTATACATTTTTTTAAAAATACAGACAATTCTTAAAATAATACATCATCAGGTCACTATGTTACTGATCTTCACTTTTAGCAGAGTTTAAAATTCCCCCAAAGAGAGGTAAGAGTCTGTCCAGTATTTTCTTTTACTCTTGGAATATTCACATTTGCACATACAACATGTTACTCATTTGCAAGAGCCTGGATTCCCATTGTGTCCTCAGGTCCCATTCCACTTTTAAAATAGGCAATGATAAAAATACCGGAAGATGCAGTACCACATCCCGCCGGACAAAAAAGCAAGTGATTGTATGCCGACTAGCCACAGGTTACTGAGGGTCATCTCCCGAGAAATAGCTTTTGTTTGACCCTGCAGTGGAGGAAAAGCTCCTAAAAGAGAAAAGGAAACACATTTAATGCTTCCGCAGCAGGAATGATAGCCTTAAAGCATGATTCTTCACCATCATCATTTGGCCCAGCAACAGTGCCCATGAGCATTAATTGGTTACTTCTGTATTATATGCTGCTAAACTTTCAAAAGATCCTCTGACATTATCAGTTATCTTCAAGAAAATAAAAAAAAACAAATTTATAATTATTAAGAAGGATATTTGTTTCATTTGGATATAAGCTTTAAGCATAAACTTCAAAGCATTCCTTAAAAGCAGATATTCTCATTGTAATCAGTCTTTACTGGGAGATCTGATTGCCAACTAAGTTCTCCGAGTTATTTCTGCAGATTTGTTAACATCTCTATGATCAAATTAAATGGATTCCACATTAAACTCCACAGCTCCTTCATAACGATTGGTGATGATACGGTGAAAAAGTAACACACATTTTCAAGGTTCCTTTTGAAAATATAAACACACACACACTCTTTTTTGTTAACACTTTCCACATGTTGTTTGAACACTCACTGGCCACTCAGTCATACAGACTAGGGAAGCACTATCACCTGCCATGCAGTTTTCCAGAAAGATTTGACTGGAACGCCTGTTCAGATGAGAAAGGCTGGCAGGAGATACAGCTGACAATTTAAAAAAAAACCCAATCATTTTTCCCTATTTTGGCTTCTTCTGATTTGCAACACTAAATGAAATGTGTCTGAATACATCACAGCTTTATGATGACAAGCAAATCGTTTGCATATATTTAGATCAGCATATTAAATAATTTGCATTACAGTTTACTGAGATGCACAAAGTATAGATGATATGAACAATTTTTGTTGTTGTTGTTAATCTGGAACAGTGGATATGAAAACTCTTAAGTATTCCAGAGGAGATGATGTACTTGCTGCAACATTATGAAGTCACAATTACTCACAGAAGAACAAGAGATGAATGATTCAAAGACTAAAGATACAGCAGTGTCAATTTTTAATCTTAGAAACCACACACTTTGAGCGATTAGATACCATCAGCAACTTAGGTCTGCGCTTCGCATTGGCAGTCACTGGGGAAATCGCACTCAAGCATTTAAGACAAAGCTTTTCTTCCCGCATGAATGCTCTTAAATGAAAAAAAAAAGTAGAAAAACCAACCCAAAAACCTAAAAGAAACCTTGATGAGTCCCATCCTCCTCTCACTGGTAAGTATTTTCACACATGGGCAGATTTGCCACACCATTTATTCCTCAGTAACTCTCACCGCTAAGCCTCTGTTTGTCCACTCCTCGCCACATTTGTTCTTCCACGGCCCATTTGTTTTTCTGTACCAACGCTGACCTTTGCTTTAAATAACTTTCCTTTCTCTTTGGTACAGACAGCAACTGCCTCTTCCCGCTCTCCTAAGCTAACTGCTATCTTAGGGAGAAAATGATCCTTCACTTTCCTGGCTAAGACATGTCAAGTCCTTCACAGAAACAACTCCTCCTTACCTGAAATCATCTCAGCACCTATTATTTATTATCTGTCCCTCTCCCCGGGGTCAATTCACATTTCCTGAATGGGGAGGAGGAACCTGCACCCAGAATCTCCAGATGAGGTTTCAGATTCTGTACAACGAGGAGTATTTCCTTAGCACTGGTGAAACCCTCTCCTGTTGCCCCGTAGGGTGACATTGCTTACTTTTTCAGCTGCGTCACACCAGTTGGCTTACGATCACAGTGCATGAGGAGCACGATGACTTCAGTATATATAATTACTCATTTCCAGCTAATAAGCTCCTAGTTCACAGAGTTTGTTTTGTTTTTCTTTTTAAATTAGTCTCCAAGAGCTTTTGTCCTGCTAAGTGTAATCTCACTTGCGTTACTGGGTGTTCAAGGTTATCCTGCCGAAGACTTCAGAGAAATCGTGGACTTGCCAATACAAGCCTTTCACTCGCTGCTAAAATAGGAGTCTTTGTGTTGCTTATACCTACAAATGTTAACTGTAAACAGGTTTAATTTTGTAAAATAAATGTGCAAGATGCTCCTGTAAGAAAGGATATAGTACAGTTTCATACTAAAATTTTAAACAGATACTTTTTTTCATTTAAGAGGTTTAATGTTACATGTTTTCCCCGCACTAATTAAAGTTCTTAACACTTAGGAATACAGCAAAAAGGAAAAAGGTGGTTTAGGCTTTGTTTCTTCCTCTTACCAAATAAAAATATGCCAAAAGAATGTATTCCTACTGATGATATTACAAGCGCAAACTTTCAAATTTTCATGTAGCAGTAAATGTCACTCCAGCTATATAAAGTGAGATTTATGAGCTGAGATAAATTCCTAAGCAGTATGTAATCAAATAAAAAAAAAATTTTAAAAACCCTAAAAAATGCTGAAACAGCCCTAAGACTTAAAAACACACCAACTTGAGACACTGTAACACATCAATACAAAGCCAGCTCTTGAGCAGCTCCGGGGATTCCCCTCACATTAGGCCTCAGGACTTTTCCAGGGAGTTTCCAAAAACTGTACCAGCACTTTTGCAGCAAGCCAACAAAGCCATGCAAGCAAGTTCCCAACTGGCATAAATGGCAGCAGCTTTAAATTGTGCTTATTTATGCCTACTAAGATCCCATGTCATAGCATTTACATTTAAAATATGTCTTACTAATTCATACTGATTACACTGGCAAATTATAATCAATTATCCTATTCTGGAAGTGCATTTCAATGAATCAACCTGATTATATTCATTATACTCTATGAAATTCTGGTCTAGTTAGACTTTTTGGGTATGACTTATTTCAGTGGTATTTGTGAGATAGTGTCTCAGTAACAAGAATTCTTTACATCCTACTGACTTCACTTATTTTAAACAGGGTCACAAAAATATTTATCTAATAAAGTCCAATATACGCATTTGGATGTGCTTTACATAGCAGGGTCTGACTTTCACCATCAGTGGTGGCTGACAGCAGTATGTCATAAAATACAAGGTTGTTTAAGAATTCTATTAATCTTTTTTAAGCACTACAATTGATAAATTAAGCACTCAAAATCAAATTAAGCAATCTCTGCATAACTCATCTCATAGAAGTAGTGTCTTTGTTTAACATAGTCACTCTGCAATATTAAACTCAGGTCATTTGAGAGACTGAATATTCTTCCCCCTCAGCAACTGTCATAATTGCTAATAAAGAGATTATTTTTCTTCAGAGACAAGTTGTATTATTTTGCGTGCAGTCTTCCTACTCAATCTGTTTGATAAACTCCCTTTCCTGTATGTTGAAATAAAACTCTTATTTTTTTCCCTCTCTGTTCTTTTTCTTTTTTTTTTATGATGAATTCCTCTGTGTTGTATTCTGCATACACACGTGCTGGAGGGGTGGATGACATACTTCAGTATCGACTGGATGATTAAAAAAAAAAAAGCCTTGACGAAACACTTCTACAATGACACTCTTGAAATATTTACCTGGTATTTTAATTCACATGTTTGCCAGTATCCCTTCAGTAGTGTGATGAAGGCCCTAAGTTTATTTAGATTCCTCTGATCCACTAATATTGACAGCATATTATGACAGGAGTGACCCTCAGCCCCTCGCAGCGAGGAGGCCAGCACTGACAGCACAGGGCTGCAGATCGAGGTTCCAGGGGCTTTACGTTACCCAATTCTTACAGACCTTTCCAATCACAGCATCTTTCTATTTAGCTTAAGGAGAAACAGGACTATGATTTTGGATGAGACCTGCAGACTGCTTGGGTCAGTTTGATCTAAACAGCACACGTGCCAGAGAAACGTGGCAAACAGCCTCACTAAGCTGATAAACAACCTGCCTCACGGAAGAGTCTTTTTAATCCCTTTTAGGCAAGAACTTGCTCACTTTAAACTCTGAAATTTTTACATCCCCTCCAAACTTAACATAAGCTCTGACTACTTGTACTATGCATGTAAATGTTCACCACCCCTTTGCATCTTGCTGTATTATTCCATTCAATGAAATCCCATGGCAGCAAATTTCACAGCTGAACCGGTACTGCAGAAAAAAAGAGGATTTTCTTAGCTTCACTTCGAATGTGCCAGCCTCCAAATACTACCCTATTCCAATGTGACCCAGGTAATTCACCCTTCCTAGATAATTCTTGATCATATCTTTTTGCTACATAAAAAGCAGTAATAATTATATCTACTGTATTTGTGTGAAGAATGTGTATGCATCCTTAAATCATTTTAAGATCCTTGTGAGAAAAGACATTAACAAAACACAATTCTCCTTGCTAGATATCATCCTACCTGTTTCATAGAAATGTGTCAGGAGATTCTCCTTTTCTATAAATCGTTGATATAGCCAGTTTGTAAGAGCTTCAGGCTCTGCAGGTAAATCTTTAACGGGAAAAATCCTAACAAGGAAACAAAGATAAATTAAACGTCAGAAATGCATTCCATATGTGAAGAACAAAACTCTTCCCTTCTGCCTCAGCTCACCCCAAAACAGAGAGAACAAAGAGTCTGGTATAAATCTAACTGCATGGTTCATTCTCTCTCCAATTCACAGATCATGTAAGTTGTTAAGGATACAAAACTGGAATATTTCAGGTTAATGGCAACATGCACATAGAAGACAAAGGCTTCTATCAAATTAGCTTCTGTCAAACGCTGTGCTAGAACATTTGATAAAAGCTACAAAGTTGGGGTTTTGTTTAAAAAAATATAATGCCAACACATTTTAATAGTACCCTTAAAAAATATAAACCAAGAAGTAATGAAGTTCATGCTCTGAAAGAGAAAGAAATAAAAAACTGAGAAGCTTCATCCATAGTTTGGAAGAAACAATTCTTGAACAGGCAGAAGCCATATCATGACATCACTAAGTACCAATAGCTCTTCTGTATCCCAGAAAATGAGTCCTCTGTGCTTTTCAGAGGATGCCAGCGTCTTTGTCTGAAATTTCTAAGGCAAGTTTTACACTGAAAATGGACCATGTAAGTAATCTGCACTCAAATATTGCCTCTCTATTTAAAAAACCCCAATGGAAGAATTACCAATGTTTTGGTACTTCCACACCGAATACTAGGTCTACTTAGAAAATCAGATTTTCAGGGCAGAATTCACCAAGATACATACATACAAATAATCCACCATACTTCACTGGATTTTTTTTTCAAAATAAAATTTCAAGTCTTACAGCAATTGTGAAATCTCCTCAGCAGATCTAAGTGCCTTTTGATATACAAAAAAAAGCTTATACAGCCACTATGTTTCACTAGGAGGTCGGTGCAGAAGAGATCTGCCTGAAAAAAATAATTCTCTGAAATGTAAGACCTTTACTGTAGGCTTCTCATTTCAGGTGAGCTCCCATTTACCTTCTCATGTACACCACACCTCTCTTTTCATTAGTGGATTTTTCATTTAATCTCATTTTCAACACAGTTTCAACTGATTATACTGAAAAGAATTTGAAGTAGGACCACAACGTGCAGGCAGTGTCTGAATGGAAATAAGAGATATCCAAGATACGGGAATGTCAAATGAACAAGAACAAGATGCCTCTGAAGCACGCGTTTGTTGCCGTTCCTGTTTTCAATATCTTTACTTGCACTGTTTTTAAGTCATTTGTGCCTCCTCCTTTCAGCTGGATGCAGGGAAAAACAAGCTGTAAACGGAGGAGAAAAGCAGGAAAGCATTGCTCTAATGAGGGAATTAAAGATGCTGCTGCTTCCACGTACAGAGATGTATCACAGAATCATAGAATATCTCGAGTCAGAAGGGACCCACACGGATCATCAAGTCCAATTTCCAACTTATGCTCTTATACAACTTGAACTCAGCAGATGCACAGTCACTAAATACATCCGCCCACAATTAGGGCCAAGAGGTACACGAAGAATATATATATATATACACACACACACACATACAAGGAGATGAACAATTTTTGTTTAGCAACTATGGCATCAACGTGAACTCAGATATTTCTGTAGCAATTCTACCTACATCTCTCTCACAGCGTGGAGTTCTCTGTGCTCTAGTAAAGACGGCCTCTGTAACCAGAAATTAGCAACTGTTCAGGTGAAATACAGTTTGAAGAAATTCTTTGAGTATTATGAAATATTATGAAATAGTTGGTGGTCCAGTAAATAGCTCAAGTCGTCAGTGTGCATATTAAGAACAAAGACAATAAAAAACTGTTTTATTTTGAAGCACAGATGTTGTAAAGCAGATTAAAATTAATCCACGTAGAGGCAAGTAAATAACACATCCACAGAGAAAGGACCGTTTTTGTTGAGTGTATAACACTACAAAAGACTTACTCTCTGTCCTTGAACAGAACTGAGCCGCCGAGCACTATTTTTACTCTCTTCTGCCTATCTGCTGTGAAGAGATAAAAAGACTCGGCAACTGAATATTGTGTTTCACAGTATATTTTTGAAAGACAGATGCTGCTTATGCAAGTTTGAAGATGGTTCAGAACTAACAGAATGCATGTGTGGGCTCAGGACAGAAGTCTAAGATTACCTGGCTTCATACAAGGTTTCCAGTGGAAGCTACAGATACTCTTCACCTCCACATTGACTCCTCAGTTACCCAACAGGTAACACCTCTGCAGCTCAATAACCTAGATAACCCTGGTGTTTTTCCAAGAATGTACTTTCTAAGTCTGAAAGCATTATTGCCAGATCTTACAAGAACACATTGGAAACGATTTATGAGCTGGCACTTCAACGGAGTAGCAAAGTCGCGTAAATGATACCGATCTTGTGAGAGACTAATGGAACGCAGCACACCGCTTGCCTGCTTGAATCCATCCAGGCTCTTCTATGAATCGATACGGTACCAGAACACTCGAATCTCTGGATAGAAACTCTGCTTATTAAAGGTTTAAGAGGCAATCACCATTATACCCAGTGTGAATGAATATTAATGCAGAGTGGAAAACAACTGATCTTTCAGTAATGCTATGCTGGCTGTCACAGTTTGGCAATGATAAGTGCTAGTGTATTTAGAAGCATTTTCAAGCACATTTTTAGATTATCCAAAGTTATTTTTACAAGCAGAACTTTCTTACTAGTGACTGAGCTAAATTAAAGATGAAATGCTTAAAAAAAATCCTTCAACTCTGGAAACAAGCCCTTCCTGTACTTTATAAGGTGAAGATACCCCTCCACCCCATATTTAAATTAAACATATGGCCACTACCATCATTGTCAGCCCATCACATGGCATCTGTATTTTAGAAGATGTCTTCTTTAAGACTGGGTTCATGAAAGGTAACTGAAAAAGTCTGTTACTGAGCTCTTTACCCAGACGATGTGAAGCAATGGCAAGATGCCATCACTCTGACTGGGGCAGGGCCATCCCCAACCTTGGCTGTGAGGTCTGCCAGCTCTGTACACAGTTGTCAGTGTGGTCACAGCACGAGCAACATCTTGGCTCTACTCCACCCTTGGGTATCCAGCCTCAGCAACACCACTAAAAGCAAACAGTCTGCTGATCTCCTCCGGAAAATAAAGCGTTAGCACCACAGAGAACTGTCCTGACAAGGAACGAGGCCAATGTGTAATATCTGAAGCTTCTAGATTCTCTTGGCACTTGAATCTTTCCAGCTTTTGGACTAAACTAACTTTTCACACTGTATGAAAAGAAGAGCATCTTTGTTCCCTGTGTGTGTGTGTGGGCGGGGAAAACCACACTAGATAAGATAACTTGACCAGAAAACTCAAGCAGAATGGAAATACCTCCTTTCATTCCTCATCAAGGGAACAGCTACTTTGCTATCATGAGGGTGAAGTGGGGAAGGGGCTTAACTTCAGCAAAAGCAGCGCCACTGCAGGCTGTACCCCGAGAAGCTAAAAGTGGTGGAAGTAAGGATGCACTCTGACGGGAGTCTGCAACGTTGTCTCAGTAACCAAACGTTACCTTCTAGTTGGAGGTTTCCCATCTGCAGCCACGAGGTGACAATGGCTGCAGGACACTCCACGGAGCTGACTGAGGGATGGCAACTTTCTTAAACCACTACGCAAATGTGCATCTATGTCCCAAATTAGAATATACTAGCATAGATGACAGTGTGGGAAAGAAGAAAGGATTTTTTAAAAATGAGATGTAACTGCCAAAGACATGTTGGCATACATACGAAATTGTGGAGACTTACTTACTGATAGGCCATTTCTCAAAAGGTACCAAATAATTTTCAGAAATACAGTGTTTTCACAAACATGTAATCTCTTTTAAATGGTCCTTATCGGAGAGACAACCACTGATTCTATATTAAAATTATAAAGTTCATAGATACCACTTCTAAGAACTAACTGCCTTTCATCATCTGTCCTATCCTGCATTATAATTCTTTACTGGCCCCTACTCTAAGTCATAGTATTTATTTTTGCTGTTTCAATGACTCTAAATAAACTCAGCATGATGAAGGTTGCTGGTAGATCTCATGCATGACCAAAAATAAGCTACTTGCGTAAAAAAAAAAAAAAAAGCATTAAAATATATTGCCAAACCGGATGCCCTTTATGGACATTTCTGCAAAACTCATTCAGCAACCACAATGCATTCCATCTTATTTATAGCAAGGAGCCTACTTTATTTCAATAAATCTGTATCAACATAGACATAAAAAAAAAAAAAAAAAAAGAACTTCCTCAGTAGTTGAAAGCTTATTTCAACAGCAGCACAGTACAAGAACTGGTATGAGGGAAAAAAAAAAGGTGACACAGTACTCACCTGCATTATGGCACAAAGACAGCTGAGTGAGCTGGAACTCATAGAATCACAGAATGTCAGGGGTTGGAAGGGACCTCTAGAGATCATCTAGTCCAACCCCGCTGCCAGAGCAGGATCCCCTAGGGCAGGGCACGCAGGAACACATCCAGGCGGGTTTTGAAAGTCTCCAGAGAAGGAGACCCCACAACCTCTCTGGGCAGCCTGTGCCAGGGCTCTGTCACCCTCATAGCAAAGAAGTTTCTCCTCATGTTGAGGTGGAACTTCCCATGTTCTAACTCAAACCCTTTATTTCTTGTTCTATTGCTGGGCACCACTGAGAAGAGATTGTCTCCTTCCCCTTGACACCCACCCCTCAGATATTTGTTTACGTTAATAAGGTCTCCTTTCAAGGCTAAACAGCCCCAGTTCTCTCAGTCTCTCTTCACAGGAGAGATGTTCCAGTCCCTTAACAGGGTGGTGCTTCCATGCAGCACAAACACAGGTGTCCTCTGTGACCAAGGCCACTACGGCTGCCTCCGAATTCAGGGCCTCTACCCTCCAATCACCACCACATGGCAAAAACATGGAATATGATCATAAAAGGGCACGAGCCAGCGGGAAGCCAGCATGAAAAACCTCAACGTCACGCCAGTCCTGAGTGAGGAAAGCTACATACAAACTGAATAGCCATTTGGGGTTGTTTTTTTTTTTTCTTTTTTTCATATCTTGGGTTTTGCCAATGGAACTGCAGCGCACGGGAAATCCTACTATTGGAGGAACTTGGAGACCAGCTGAGAAACACCAAGTTGGTTAGACTGAGGAAGTGGCTAGTACCAGAAGAAAAGAAATAACCCCCAACCTCACCTCACTGTGGGGATACATTGGGAGCTGAAAACAACAGCCAGTACACAGGCTTGCAACACAGACACCAAATCACTCAGCTTATTTCTGCTGGGTCTAACTGCAGTGAATCTGGATTTGTGGTCAATGCATGTCACAAAATGACCCAAGCATGAAGCTAAACAATTCTGAAAAAAAACAAAAGAAATCTTTCCAACAGACTCATTAAAAAGCAGGTCTCATAGTGATGTCTCTAGTTAGAGATGCCTTGCACCTTCCAGCATTACTTTTTTGTGTGTGTGCTTACTGTTTTAACAGATGGGTTGAAATCAACCCCAAAAATCCCAGTGATGTTTGATCTGGAAGAAGTTAATTAGATATTTTCCTTGAATATTACGTTTCAGAGACCAAACCCAGTTTTTCAGCACTTTCCAACGAGTTTGAGACAAGTCTGTCAGTGTCAAAAAATTATTCAATAGTTAGAATAGTTAGATGTTCTCACATCTTCATGTTTTGAAGAATCTGAAACTTGGTAACTGCCCTTTTTTCTATGGAAGTTTCTTTTGACATCCTGAGGAAAATCAGGCCAGAGTTTGGCCTAATTATGAACTTCTGGAAAACATGTAATTTGTACCAAAAATTGCAGTTTGAAAAGCAAGGTTCAACTCATTATCAAAATTGAGCTTTCAAACAAAAAAAAAAAAGACTACCGAATTAAACTGATCCTTCTATGCCATTTCCATTAGCTAGAAAAACATCTAAAGGTCGCTTGCTGTGTCCTCGACACTCCTCTGTTACTCCCTAGGTAGTATGAAAAAGAAATAATCCTGCACTAAAAGGACAGGCTATGACAAAAGGAAAACACTAGATTTGAAAGACCATAAGGCAGAAAGAGACGGGTTGTGACCAAAAGGAACAGCAGAAAGGACTGACTGAGCAACCAGAACAAAAGAGGCTCCCCAGTCTCCTCTGCTCCAGTTCAAGCAGCACAGAAAAAGTTGCTTTTTTCCTCACTGCTGTCGTACATCAATTCCTCATTCTGGACTACTCTAAAAGGAAAAAAGCATGTTTAAATCCCAATTGTCCTTTCATACAATAGAGATAACATCTGGTCAAAAGTTTCCTTTACTTTTGCCAAAAGGGCTTTTTTTAATTTTTTTTTTTGCTATAACTTAGTTAAAAGAAATGTCAGATGAGAAACTAGTGTGTCAGAGCACACAGACTCATGCAGAACTTTTGCTCTCCCCAGTTGTTCAAAAATTAAAATATACTTCAAATGTAATCTCCTAAAACATTCCAAATTACAAACAACAACCAATATTTTATTGCGCTAAATCAAGGGGAGTAACAACAATCCAAACATATTCCATATACATTTCACTAAAATTTCAGATGACATCTGTGTCAAACACAGACGAATATAAACACCTCTGACCTTTTCCATCTTTGGAAGACATTTCCGACATTGCCATCTTTTTAATGACAAAGTCCACTTCACCTTGGGTTTTCCCTTGGCTCAGTGAGTTTGTTTCAAAGAGTTAAAGAAATGTGTTGACTTTCCAAGTGACATCTCGGGCCTCAACACAGCACAGGCCTCTTCAAACCTCAGCCACTGACTTAATCCTTGCCTATGCTGTTACGGACACGGAGCTAATATCCAATTGTGATCAAAATCAGGAATTACTGAGGAATCACCTCAGATTTGTGACCTGCAGAATAAGCACTGGCGTTCCCAGCTGACAGCCCCAGGTACTCTCATGGTTCTGTTACAGCAATCTTTTGGCCTCCATATAAATTCTGAATTTAAAGATGGAGTTTAGGTTTCCCAGTCAAGCCATCCACTGGGCTCCGATTAGCTCACTTCCTAATCTTGGAAAAGGTTCAACAGAGTGACAGCAGAGTTGTAAGGTTTTCTTTAACACCAGAAATCCTTCAGGACAAAACAGTTGTTCCCTACTCTTCCCTGGCCACCACCCCAGTTTCTTAGGCACATACTCAGTCTTCACAGGTTCTCAGTGGTACCAACAACTTTAAGTCACACGTTGATGATTTGAATAGAGTTGTCAAAAACCCTGAAGGTTTCCCTCACATTTGGATTAAACGATCTCTAAGGTCCCTTTCAGCCTAGGCTATTCTATGATTCTATGATTCCAGCACTCTGTTAAAAAAAAATAACCCCTAATGAGTAAAGTCAGGTGATCTGAGAAGAAAAATAAATTACAAAAAATAAATAAATAGTTTCTGTAATGCCCTGAAGGGAATCCAACAGGAAAATTTCTGTATAAGCATTAGAAAAGGATGACGCAACATGAGTAAATTCATGTACACACATTGCTCAGTTGCTCTCTGCTAATCCTGCCATGGATATATTTATCCTTTATGTAAAAGACAAAAATATTTTTAAAGCCACACAAAAATACCTAAAAATAAATTTTATTGTCAAAAACATTGAAGGTGAAAATCTACTACATTCATTCCAAAGGACAGCTCTAACTCCAGATACGTTAAAAGGTTTTAGTGTATCATAGATAGATGGTATGTTAAATCTGGAAGAAAGGATACAAAAGCCTTATTACTTTTTTTGGTATGGAATTATTCCGGGTAATCAAAGAGAAGAGTTGCCGAAGGACCTGACAACAGTTGCAGATGAAATTAAATACCAGTGAATGCAGGGCAATGAGCACTGGGGAGGGGAAAAAAGCACCAGCAGCTACGCATACACACACACAGAGCCTCTAAGATTAGCTCTTATTACTCTGGTAAGCGATCCTGCATTCCCCCCAGGGATTTCAGGATGTCAGTCATCTCGCAAACTGGTTATAGCAGAGCCAGAAAAGGCACAGATGAAAGTGACAAGCTAATCAGGGAAAGGTTTTTGTGTAAGGAGACACCAAAAGAGATGAAAACTCGCCAGGCTGGGAGAAAGATGGGGACAGCTAATGCAGGATACAAGACAGCTCTGTAAAATCACGGGCCACGGAGATGTGTCACTGAGGAACGAGTCCTCTGCTACGGGCAGGACACGGGAAGCAGCGTGCAACCACTGAAGGCATCAGGTGAACCTCACGTGAGCAAGAAGGAAGCGGTCCTGCCTGCCACCCTCAAGAAGTTACATGCTGCATCATGGGAAATTGTAGAAGTCTAAGAATAAGCAGGTTAAAAAAAGGTATTAGACAAGTTTACGAAGGTCAGGTCCATCAGAACCTACCAAAGAGCGACCCAGACGTGACACCCACTCGAGACACGTCGCGGCACCACGTGCTCACGCGCAGAGGGACGGGGTGCGGGCTGCCTTCCCGCGCCCTCGCTGCTACCGGCCGCTGCCACAGCCCCGGCACTTCATAAAACCCATCTTTAAAAATTGCTATCCTGCATCCAGCTAAAGCCCTCAGAGTCCAGAGGGCATGTAACTAAACCTGATATGCCAATTTAAGAATTACCAAGACTGGAAAGTTAATCAAAGCTCCAGTTAAGACCAAGACAGTCAGTTCTCATTTCAGGGGTTTTATGTCCAGCCTTAAGAGACACACCGCTGCATCAGTTTCCATTTGGGGCATACTTCAAATGTTTTTACAGAGTCAACCACAACAACTAGAGATTATTTAAAATAAATACATAAATAAAGAAATAAAATTCAAAGAGAGAGGCCTGCCCCATCTACTAAACTGCTACACCAGTGATTTAGATTCTCTCGAAGAAAACAAGAAGCCTACACTCAGCAATAAACACCTTTTTTTTTTTTAATTAGAATTTTAGCACTACAAGAACTGTAACATTCAAATTCAATGCAAGGAAGGTTACATCACCTTTATGCCTGTGCTCAAAAATAGGTTTTGAATACACACATTTAGAAGCAGGAAGTTAATTCAACTTAAGACAACCTTCACTCTTTTTTTAAAGAAAGTCTTTTTGGAAATACTGTAGTAAAATTCTGAATATATTCAACTTGCAATTATCCCAGAGATCTGAGAGAGTACTAAGGTGACCTGAATAAAGCGCAAGAGGTATTACGGTATCTTACATAAATCACAGTGTAAGTACATTCACCTTTGAAAAACTTGAAGACAATTTTCTATAAAAAGCGGGGACAGATAAAAACGTGGCTGTGGAAAGGAGTTCCAGTGAGCAGCCTGTACTTTGCATCACACAACACTGACACAGCTGTGGCGCTGGAGAAGGTCATTCCCAGTTAAACCAGCACCCAGGGAATCCACACAAGGATACCTGAAAGCTTACCGTAAAAGTCTAAAAGCTCCCCAAATTAGCGAAAGGGAATCAAGACACAATAATGCAATTTATTTGCTATAGGAAGACTGTTAAAGTATTTCTGGAGATGCCTGACTTGCCATTAACCGAAAACCAAAAGCAAGATGCAACTTCCCTCTCCATTAGTTTAGGTCCTGACACAAAGAACTGCTGAGGAGAAAAGTTTTAACTGTATCTCATCTTTGGAAATGGTGGCAAATTTCATGGATGCCTAAGTGTTACTCCTCCCAACTATGCTTTGAGTAAAAAAGCTGACATTTCTATTTAGAAAGTTAAATACAATATATAATAATCGCTCAGGAAACCTAGTATTAAATAACACAGTAATCTTCAATTTGTTGTCATTATGAAAAAAGAAAAAGAAACAAAAAAAAGTTGGGTTTACCAGCACCTTAACACCAAAGCCGAAAAGATGACCTAGCCATCAAATATATTTCCCATTACTGTATTCAGCCATAAGACATTAGTCAAAAACTTAAATGTGCTAAGATATGGAAGGGTCACTGAACTTTTCAAAAGAAAACTGTGTCGTGTTAGATAACGTGAGTTGTTCACCTGTGTGAGACACACACAAAAAGACGACATTGCATTTCCCATATCCTGAAACACGATGTTACAATTTGTGAATACTTGGGGTTTTTTTAACATTTCAGTTCATAAAGTCCTACCTGTAATGTACATGGGTAACTGTTGGTTGTCGGTAGCCAAGAATCCAAGTTTGGATGTCTAAAGGTTCACCTTTGGGATATGCAATGGTTGTATCTATAACCCACTGGAGGCCTTTTGCTTTACTCTCTAGGAACAAAAAAAAGAAACATGGCATTAAAAGTAATCAGAAAGTACACGACACTCGTGGTCGTTATTCCATTTTTATACTGCTTCACTAGGTATTAGGCACAAACGAGAGGCAAAAATCAAACCTGAATTTCATTACAGAGCACAGAAATACCCTTACGAACTTCAGCTTGACAAAGACTTTATTTTGATGATTACTTCTGTTTTCTTACACGCTGCAGCACACAGAACAAGCTCACTCACTGGGTATTTTTACAGTCACGCAAAATGTTGGCCAAAGTGTAGAGTGCTTCCCCCCATTCACTAAAAGGAAAACTCAAATAAAAAATAAATCCAACCTCCTTGGTTTGCACTTTAAGAACATTTACAACTGGGCCTTTGTAAGATCTGACATCTGCAGGTCAACCACACACATACCCCTCCCTTTGGACAACTACCCTCACTACTGGGTTAAGGCAAGTGGATATAGGTGATTTATGTCAGCAAACATAGCTAGATTTTTCAAAGGTGTTTTTTAAAAATCTCTCAAAGGTCCTTAAAGAAATCTAAGTTATGGGATAAAGAGGAAACACGCCACTTTGCTTACTAAAGACAAGAAAGCAATGAATAGAAGATGGTCAGTTTTCACAATGGAGAGGACACTGCATTCACAAGGTTCCAGAAAGACTGGTATCAGTGCATGTTCATATGCTGCTCAGCATATTTAGAAACTGAAAAAAGGATTGAAGGATGTGAAAATATTTGCTATGAAGATAATTCAGGAGAGTCAAATTTAGATCTGAACATCGGTTACTACCAGCAATAGTCAAGGTCACGTACCAGCCTAGCCATGACATTTCTCTGGCATGTCTTCAGTTCACAGGTTTGCAAAGAGGGAGAGCAGCAGATGTGGAAAGGAAACCAGGAAGGAGAGGACCATTGCCAAGAGGGTACTTCTGAGTTTAGCTTGTCAGTTTTCCAACTATTCTATGGCAACTGGAGCTGCCTTGTATCTGAGGTCATGTTTGGTTTGGGCTAGTGCAGTAATATGCGCACTTAAAGCTTAATAGACTAATACAGTAATATGCTGACTTCATACCCAGCAGTATCTTAAAGCATTAAAAAAGTTGACTACTAAAACCACTCACCTGTTGGCAGAAGCATGTAACAAGTGTTAGGTCTTACTAAAAAGTACAAGTCTCTTCAAGCCTGCAGCTAAGATAGCTACGAGAGAGATAAGATCAAGGTTGACAAAAACACCGCTGGCATGAAGAATGCGCACGGGGGGGCAGACTGTTCACCACCTTTCTCAGTACAAGAATAGATGTATTCAAAACGAAGCCAAGAGGAAAAGTTTTCAAGGCAAACAGAGAGAAAAGATTCTTTGTGCAGATGGAAATAAAACGGCAGGGAACTCCTTGCCAAAGGATGTCAAGGATGCCGAGAGCTGGATTTCGAGAGGAAATTGGACAAGTACATGGAAGAAACCTGCCGGAGTGTTAACTGAACAGCCCCACCTGGCTTGGGGGAGCTGTCACACTGGAAACAGGCAGAAGCTAGAAGCGTATGGAGGAGAAGCACGATGCCCGTTTGCTGTGTTCACGCTCTTCCTCTGATACCCACCTGGAGTCACAGACAAGATGCTGGACTAGACAAATGTTCAGTCTTGCCCAGAATCGGCTGCAACACACGGTGTGAGGTGCAGCTCTGAAAGCCACAGTTATTAACACCAACCAGTACATACGTGCAAAGACCGACTTGCGAGTTCCTACCTGCATTTAATTTCATTTGCATCTAATTTAATTAAGCATGAGAAGACAATTACAGCAACACTATTGCATATATCTATCGATTATTTTAACAAGCAGCTAGTGTTTCCATGGCAGCTGCTCAACGATGGAGCGGTACCGCTTCATTACAAATGCGCGCACACTACCTGAATAAGGCCAGACAGTGCTTCCTAATATTTACATTATGACTTATTAGTAGCATGCAATGCTCTATTTCAAAATTTGACCAAGGGCAAGTTACACGGGTCAAGCTGAAACTTCCAGGTTAAATGAATCATCCACCACATTCTGGAAATATAGTATTTTAAAACCCTGGCAGACAGGTGGAATGAGAACATGAGGTCCCATTAGAGGCTCGGGGCTTGCCAGCATCATGACAGAGTGCTTGTCAAGACTCTCTCAAGAAAAGCACTAACTATAGAGTCCTTCATTTTAAAAGTAGCAATGTATTAGAGAAAAGCCAATATGAAATTAATAGCAAATCCACAGAGGTATTCATTTAGAAATGGATTTCAGAACAAAGCCATTCAATTTATTATTTTCCCAGATGTAAGGTAAGAATGGATAAAGACAAGCAAATTGTCTAAGTGAGTACGCAACATAGCTCATTAATTGCAATTAAAAAGTGCCAGATGAATACAGGCACATTATCTTATTATTTACAGTAAAATGTTTTAAAATAATTTATTAAATATTTAGCTAGTATTTCAAACTGCTCTTTCAGTGGCTAATGGTTCAAACTTCATTATGGGAAGACTCCTGGAGTCCTTTTCTGGGCTGATTTCCTGCCTTCTGCTTTTGTGGAGCAGAGCTGCTGCATGGATTCCTCAGACCAGCTCAAACTCACCTCCAGCCCCTTCCAGGGAAGAATGAGGAGAAAATCCGGTTTCTGACAGCCCATCAGGAAGCCCAGGTTAGAAAAAAAATTTAAAAATTCAGAAGGTAACATCAGCCTCCACACACCCTCCTTTAGAAGCACGCAGGTCTTGGCGCAGCTACCTCCATGTGTAATTACCAAGACATGCTATCAAATCAGTCACAGGCATATTTCTGCATGCTCTGGTTTAAAATAAGCCTTACATAATAGTCCAAGATCTCACACTATCAAAAAAACCTAAGCCACCAAGGATTTTAGAAAATTAATTTTGAAATTAATCTCGCTGTCCTTTGGGGAGGGTTATACTGTGCTGTGCCCTGCTCATGCACATCGTTATTTTATAGCCACGGAGCTCTAACAGAGCCTAAAACTGAGAAAGAAACTGAAAACTGCACACAACACAAAGGGAGAGGACCTCAGTATGCCCGAGGATGATGCTTCAAAGGCTAAGCAGACTTTTGAATGAGAATAAACCCTATTATTTTTTAAAATGGAGAGCGCCAACAGGAACTCAGAACAGAAAGACTGCTGCATTAATTATAATACGGTGTGAACTTCACCTCTGGCATTTGTAGCTGAAATAAAGGGAGTTGCATATACCCGCTCAAGAACTGCTCTTGCCAAGTTTGGCCTGGCCAACACAGCCACAGATGTTTCTGACAGCCAACGACTCCTTTCTGAATTTTCTACCTACCATTAAAAGACACCCTCGTTCTTCATCTCTAGTACCTGTTGAAAGACTGAGCAGCCTGGCTGCCAGACACTTCAGCAAAAGAAACTGCTGCAGAGGTCAAATTTAAGCTGATCTCTCCAAGGACTAGTTTTTCTTCCGCGGTGTCAGTCTACTCGCCACCTTCAGCACAGGTGGAGAACTTTTATTTCTCAAAATGCCTCAAAATGGTAGTAGTCTCATTCTTTCTGAAGAGTACCTACAGGTTCAAAACAGGTCTGCAGGCATCTGTTCACACAGTTGCCTCCAAACAACGTAGTAATAATGTACCTTAGTACAAATGGTATGTATTTGCCTTTTGAGTGCTGAGACAGGACTGAACAATCCCACAGGGCAGTAAGCTTTCTGGTTTAGACAAAAAAAAAATCAGGACAAAATTTGAAGTCTCTTAATTTACTGTTTTGTTTTTGTTTATCTTTTTTTTTATCCAAAATCACCAGCAAAGGCAAATCTTTGTAACTACTTTTTCCTTGCTTTTGTTCCAGCTATGAATTCAGTGACAGTGTGTCTTCAATACATTCAGTGCTCTGTCATCCAGTATCACAGAATGTTAGAGGTTGGAAGGGACCTCAAAGATCATCTAGTCCAACTCCCAATATGGTCATCTCACAAAAAATACTTGACTGTCTACAATCACAAATTTCACAGAATCGCTGAGGCTGGAAAAGACCTCTGAGATCATCAAGTCCAGCCTATGACTCAACACCATCACAAAGACCAGACCACGGCACTAAGTGCCACATCCAGCCTCTCCTTAAACACCTCCAGGGACGGTGACTCCACCACCTCCCTGGGCAGTGCATCCCAGTGCCTGAGCACCCTCTCCGTGAGGAAGTGCCTCCTGAGATCCAACCTAAGCCTCCCCTGAGGCAGTTCCAAGGCCATGCCTGCTTGTCCTTGTCACTAGCTGCCTGGGTTTCAGAGCTTCTCTTCATCCCCTCTCTACCAATCCCAGAGGTTACTCTCAACCAACGCTAAAAGCCAGATTTGACTACGCACAGGACTCTTCAAACCTACCAGCAGACCATCAGGGTTTACTGCAGAGAAAAAAAAAAAAAAAGGCAAGTTACACAGACAGGTTTCAGCAGGAAACCTCGCCTCCAGCTGAGCGCTGGATGGTGCGATAATCCTGGATTGCATCCGGAGCTGAAAAGAATGCACCAGCCAGGCGTGAACCTGAGGACCGCAGCTTCCACTCAAAAAAGAAAATATTTACCAGCATTCACTAGTATTCAGGTGTGGTTTCCTGAACACTTAGATCACTCTAAACACAGCCAAAAGAGGCTGCTGCCTTGCCCTGCATAGCGATGCATTCTTGTAACTTGCTGCTTGTCCTCTGCTTGTCCTTGTGTGATCAGCTGGACCACAGACCTTAAAATTAACTCTTTTCCTAAAAATTGCTCTCAGACTGAACATTTACTCATTATCTCAAGATCTCTCTGTAACAAGTTACCTGGAACAAAGCAAGAAGCCCCTTCCAGAGGATCTAAAAAAAAAAAAAAAAGCTTTCTCATGTTATTCAAATCACATTCCTCACATAACAATGCACCCAAAAGTTTGATTAAAAAATCAATTACAAAGTCCAATGTCCAGCTCTCCAGAAAGGAAAATTAAATTTCTCTGAGAAAAAGGATCAGAACCAAATGTACTGTGCTGCATTTAAAACCAGCAAGATAAGATTTCAATATGGCTCTAACCAAGACCATAGCAACCTCTTATCACACAAAAAATTTCTGCGTGGTAACATAAATGGAATTAAAAAAAAATACTAGAGAAAGGTTGATCCAAAATAAGCTCTGGAATGCATATCCTTAGTGAACAACTGCTCCAAACTCCTTTGAACTGCCAGCTGTTTAGCACTTAGAACATGAAAAAAAATAAACAAAACCAAACCATAAAACACACCTGTCTCAGACACATCAGTCCCTACAGGGCTAAGGTGATGATGGTCATGGATCAAGTGTTGTTGTGCTGTCCACATTTCCATTGTGCAATAACACCTTCTGGAACACTGGCAGCAGAGCTCTCCTTGGGGGGCACGGCACATCTGCCCAGAGGGATGCTTTCATAAGACACCAGAATTAATTTATACCACCTTTTCAGGGACAGACATCACTTAAACTACATTATCTGTACTTCCTAGCTTCAGAAGCACTCAAGCCATCAAGTGACAGTACTACCTTTCCTGTATGTTTTTCCATCCTCCGATTTTTTTAGGAGTAAAATTGTGCAACTTCATTAAAGTCAAACAAGTATTTCAAAAGGCAGCAAAAGAAAGAACGGCTTTAGCAATTTAATCTAGCATTTACCTGTAGTATGTTACATTTCACACTGATAAAGGCTATTACTTGGAATTTCATTAAAGAAGGCTTGGAAAACTGTTAGGAGGAGAAAATTAAGAAAACAGAGGCTGGTTGCCTTGGAAAAGCAACTAATAAAGAACTGACAGTAGTGATCATCCAGCTCAGAAACATTTGTTCTTTCTGTCACTTTACAGAAGAAGAGTCAGGTAATAAACCGTGCGTAATTCATAACTAGAACAAAAAAACAAACTGAAAAGGGGACTGGGTATTAAGAATATTAATATCATAATCGATGCTAATGAAATTTTGGGGAGGCTACTGAACCTTGCACTTGACAAAATAAACCCACCTCTGCCAAAGGGATGACACAGATGAAGGATAGATGATGTAGCATTTAGCTGCTGCACAATTCTTGAACTATTATTTGAAGGCTGAACTTCAGTGACATTTGATATAGAAAAGGAAATTGGGGAGGACAGGTGTGGGGGGAAGTGACATGATGAAACCACTGTGTGCAGCTCCATTTGTACCAAAGTAGTGTGCAGCGTAGCAGTATATTAAGAATGAACCATTGCAGGTGCTTTTGTCATCTTTTCCTCTTTCACTCAGTATTATACACCATTCCAACTGAGAAATTAAAATGGTATCAAAGCTACAATAGTATAAAAGCTACAAGGGTAATTGTAAATTAATTAGGTGCTAATAAAATGACAGCACTCAAGAACACTGCAACTGTGCCTCATGACTCATCCCGACACAGCTACCCATAAACCCAGCAGGAAGAGGACCTCATTTTTGAGGAGGAGTTAAGCTATGAACCTATTTAACTAAAATCAGGTGGTGGCTGGGGGAGATGAACGCCCATCATTATCTGCAAAGCTTGGTGGTAAGAAAAAGATTGAGAGAATGATAAATAATGGAGAAGTGAGCTCATGACAGCAAGATGAATAAACTGGTAATCCAGGATACCAGGAACACCATTAAATAAGACAGTCTAGAGCAGAAGTAGCAGCACAGAGGAAAAATGCTCTCAGTGAACCATGAGGTTCAAGTGTGACGCTGCTGACGCAGGAGCCATGCCCCAAGCGAAGGAGTACAGTAATAATGTGCAAAAAGTTTATATGCAATCTCTATGCACGACACTGATGAAACCTTTCCTGTATATACTACACCTAGTTCTAGTTCTAGCACCCACAGCTCAACGATGGTAACCCAAAGAGAACACAGGCAAGTCTGATTTCACAGGCTTTCTTTCGTGTGGTTAAAAAAAGGGAAAGATACGAGACATGAGGTAAAGACGATCACTAACTTGTTAGGCTTCTAACTTCAGAACATGACCCTATCGATTTACACAGTTATATTTCATCTAACCAAATATTCTTCAAAAATTTTCAGAAGTGGCAGGAGTACAGTAAAACATTTGGGAGGCAGAAGGATAGACAAAAAGTTTTCTATACAAGATATAGATCAAGAATTAACCTTTTGTACATCTCTGAAAGGGAAGTTTCACCACACTGAAAATATCATTATGAGCTTAAGAGAAGAGAGGACTTAAAATATCTCATCTTCATATGTACCAAATATTACTCTTTTCTAGCACAAAATACTTACTTTCACTCCTCTTATTCTTCCCTTTTATTATGTTTTCATGTCCATTACTCTGAAAGATCAATAGCTAATAACACACATTTCTTTGCCATTTTTGTCCACTTATCTCTCATTCTGTCTTTTGAGTAGGATGGACAAATGTCTTTCTAATGAAATAATTCCTTTATTTTAGTACCCAGTTAGGTCAACTACTATCAAATGATCGTTTCTCCAGACTCATAATCGAGCTGCTTAAAAAAGCAAAACAAAAAAGCAGCAAGTTTCTTGTTCAGCTAAGTTGATAGCAAACTACAAGTATGAAAATACAAACTTGGTATTTGATGAGCGCTTTTGGTTCCCTTCCAGAACTAGAAAACTTGTAGTTCACATTTGGGAATCTTCTTACCTTTCATACCTTTTTCCCTTTGAGACAGAAATAAATAGAACAGGAACAGTCCAAACTTTTCTCCTTATTAAAAAAACCCCAAAACTTTTAACAAGGACTAAGGTATTCTGTTTCTCTTTCAAACCTAAAATCTTCTAAGAGAAAAAGGGCCTTTCTTTAGCGAATGTAGCCTGAAAGGAAATATTCTCATGTATTCTACACCTTCATTTTCAGTTCATTAAAGAAAAAAAAAAAATCTTCCCTCTACTCCTGCAAGAACATCATCTTCATCCATTTCCTATGTTGACAAGATTAACTTCAAAACTAGAAGTCTGGAAGCAATTTCTGTGTGAAGCTTCCTGCTAACCCTGAAATTTGAACTTCAGCACAGAAAAAACCCAGTCATCTGCATATGTGGTTTCATTAGGGTGGATCTTTGATTAAAACTGCTGAAAGACAATAATAATTTGGCTATGGAAATTCCAGCACCACCCATCAATAAGAAACCACCACAGAGTCCAAATCCATTGTTTCTACAAGAAGTAATAGAAATCCACAACTAGGTTAAGTGAGATCTAAGCCCCTCCCTTAATGTGCCAACAAGTTAATTTTAAAAACAGAGACTAAAAAAGCACCAAGTCCCGTAACTACAGGCATTATTTATATCCCAGCTATACCCTTCCCTACAGCCCGGGCATCCCAGAACAATAACGCTGCAGGAATATTCTTATTCCCTTATATTTCTTTTAACATAAGACAGCCAAAAACAATCTTTCAAATCTAGTCATCAGTGACAGTTAACACCAGCAACAAAAGGGGCAGGCATCATGAAAATCCATAGAGAACAGAACTTGAACTCAATAGAAAATATCTCAAGAGGAGGACTGAAGGATACAGTACTGCTGCAAAGAAACTTGTAGAGCCAGGACTAAAAATTTGAAGATAGTTCGCATATTCCAGAAATATTTTTAGTTCCATACTACCCTAAACCAGTGCAAACCATCAACTGTGCTGAAAGGAGCAGCCCACCTTCTTGCCCACTCCAGGTGCTCATTCCAGTACCTGCTCTACCCATCACACGTACCAAAATGAACATTCATGCAACCACTCTGTAGACTAATCAAGTTAAAACTCAACATAAAAAAAAATAAAATTGGTGGAACTAAAAGCAAACGTGAGAACATTTATTTAAATATGATGATGCATTATGGCTGTATTTGATATTTAAAGAGACTGATTCAACACGACATGTTGTGCTCAACTCAAATCTTGGACATTCAATTTGCTTTTTATTCACGAGAGTAAAGTGGGCTTTACCTTTTATCACAGCGTCTCCACCGGCTGGAGTTCCATTTTCTTGTGGCACTACAAGCGTTTTCAGAATTACTTGTGTTGCCCCAAGTCTCGGCAGGGTGACATGTTTAAGAAATGGCAAATTGTTTTTCTTGGCAAATGCCTGGCTTGTTTCTCTCCTTTTCCTAAGGAAGCCACCCTCTGGAAATAAAACAATCCATTTCCGATTACGGCTCCTGTAATATTTTTCTAGATGTTCCTTGAGTAACACAAGCTGATGGTCACGGTGTGCTCTTCCCTATAAGGATAAAACATTACCTAAATAAAATTAATGCTTAAAAGAGATAACATTAAGACAGATAATTATTATCTTTCTATGTTTTCTCTCTCTTTTACGAGTAAGACTCTATGACGACACCAAACAATGTTCTGAGAGTACTCGCTGGTGGCTGAGTTAATGTAACTTTATAGAAGGGCTAAAAAACACCCTTGAAATTGAGGATGAAGCTCTCAGTTTGAAGTCTTCTCTGCAAGAATGACATCCAGTCTGTAAACAGGAGCTCCACATAACAGGAGGATGTATTGACAGAATTCCCCAGTTGTTACTGGGCCCCAAACTAAATTTGCTAAACCAAATCCTGCAGAGACAATCTAGGGATTAAACTGTGATTTGAAGGTCCACCTATCACCAGTACTTTCTGCAAGGCAAACAGGATCTTTGCTTCCACATCGTCTAGGCACATCTCCCCACTTCCTGTATGAGAACGGCAGAGGTACCAGAAGTCACAGCCAGACCTTGAGACCAGACTTGAATTCGGTCACCACAGGAAAATCAAAGATTTCTCCCAAAATCTGCACTGCTTGAATGCTTAGTCTCAAGTGAAATCAGCACACCGGTGGAAATACTTAGTGCTTGGGAAGAGGAGTATTGGGCGTCGATATTTGCAGGTTTTCTTCCTCTAGCAGAAACTGTTGAGTAGGAAGTGATTTCATTTGTGTGAACTTTAAAGAAAGCCTACAATAATAAAAACGAGATGCCCCAGCCAGCAAAATACTGTACGACACCAGCCTGTAGTTTGGCAGTTAGCTGTATACAGGATATAGTCAGGTGATAATTAAACCTGAAGAATCAAGGGGACAAGGGACAAAAAAAAAAAACCAAACCCCAAAACCAACCAAAACCCAAATCCTCCATTTCTCCTCTTTGATGTATTCACACAGCTTTTTCACTTAAAGCAGTAAGATTTGTTCTTAATTACTGCATAAATGTCTTCAATATCTTCAGCAACAATCTCTTCCCCACTTTCATACAAAGGAAGAGCAAGCTACTCAAATTTTCACAGGAATTAATTTACATCAATTACCATTTTTGAGTGCTCCAACACGACTTTACAAAGTCACTCCAAAGACACAGGACTCCAAAATTTAAGCTTCCCTCAGCAGAGGTGATTTTAATTCTTTGAAAAGTCAATAAAACTGCCACAAATGTTCCACCCCTTGGTGGTGCTTTGGGGTTTTTTTTGGCAGGGAAGAAATAAAGAATGGAGTTGAGCAGAAGAAAACAATAAACCGTATTGTATTGAAGACAAGTTTTGTGGACGTGTTTCTCTTAGACTTTGAAATCTCACAGTTGCAATTACTTCCCACTTACCTTTTGGAAGGGAAGGAAAAAGCTTTGCCTGCTCATATTAATGCAATTAAAGAGCAACATAAAAGTTCCTCAGTTAAAACAGTCCTTTCCCACCAGAGCACAGGACTCCAGGATAGCACAGTAGTTAAAAAAAAAACAGCAGTGAACAATAAACTTTGCACACGTTAGGTATCAGAACTCTCCAAACCCTAAGCCAACCTAACAAAACCTCCAACTGGTGGATAAACTGCCGTTCAGCAAATACCGTGAGGTTTAAGATGCCGCTGCGATACAGGAAAAAAAATAATCTATAGGACTAACAGCAAAGAGAGGAGTGTTTAAAAGCAGCTGTGACTAGCGTAATACTGAGCAGTCTTGGAAGATAAAACACAATTAAATACTGTCTAGAAAGGAGACAAAGTCAGTCATCCAGAAGCAGCTCCTTATTACAACCAGTTCTTGAAGACCATGGCTAGCTTGATCACCATCACAGGGAATGGGCTCAATCTTCTTTCCTTTAGTGGAAAGAGAACAGGCAGCTGCAGACTCCTGACAAATTCTTTAGGATGCCCTGTGCTTTTGCAAGTTACTCACAGTCTTGGTTTCCAGTAAACTTTTCAGTGGGAGAAGAGAAAACATGACTCAACTGCTAGCAGACCTCAGAAGCATTTCTAAAACTGCCATTGGGCCTGCTCATGAAAACGAGGCTAATGTACATTTTTAACAAATAGGATGCATTGTATGATGATCAAATGATATTATTTTGCAGGGGAAAAAGAAATTCAGTATTTGCAAATATTACTAGGGCCTTTCTGTGTTAGGCAAAGGATCATTACTCACTCATCTTAAGTGTTTTTGCTATACTCAAATGCTAATTAACAGCTAAGAAACACTTTGTTTTCAATTGGTTTATATTTAGACTCATGATGACATTTTATTTGTGATGTTGCATATCTCTGCCACTTCACAAAAAATGAGGAAAAGCCTTAGTTTTTGCAGCTCAAGTTCAGTTTTGTAACTGGAATTGCAACACCACATTCAGAAATTACAATTAACAAGCTGACAGACAGGTGTACCTCAAAATATGTATCTCATGAATTTTAACTACAGAAATAGATTTATATTTTACAAAGTGTTAAACCCTGTTCCTTTCCATACCTTTACAGTACACAGTCATATATCTCTTCAATATCTTTATTTTATTATCTAATTTTGCCTGAGGTTTTCTAACCATTCCTCTAGTCTTAGCGAGAAATCTCACTTTAGCTGTGCCCAGCTGTGATTAAGCATTTCTTCATTTCATTCTAAGTAAATTAGCTTCTCATCCTCTATAAAGTGAAAATTCATTAATTGACTCTGGCTGCCCTTACGTTTTAAGTCCAGACAAAAAATAAGGAGAGGAAAGAAATGTGTATGATGGATGCTGCACTTGGCATAACTGCCAGCAGGTTCATGCTTATCATTGTACTTCTAAGTTTCTACTTTTAGAGGGCAGTTTGATCAACAGCTACCAAACAAAAAACAAAATAATAATATAAAACCACCCCAAAACAAACAGAACCCCTCCCCCCCCCAAAAAAAAACCCCAAACCAAATTGTAAGAAATAATCTAAGGTTTTTCATTCCTTAGCATTTAAGATGCTGGGCTCAAGACACATTCTTTCCTGATGTTCAAATAATAACCTACTAGAATCAATTAATTACTATTTATATAGATCCATCACCACCTTAAGCTGCTCTACTACAACGTCGCCATCAAAAAAGGGACGATTCTGCCTTTGCTTCTCTGAAACTTCAGTGGTCAGACCAGTGACCTAACCAGACTCATTGCAGAGCTTCAAGGTCACCAAGGAAAGAAGAGAGGCACCAACAATGGGCAGTGAGAAGTAGAGAGACAAAACAAGCCTGTCCCCATACTTCGCGTGTACATCTCTTATAAAAGGCTCCCATCATAACTGGGTTCTGTAAACATTTGTGTCTAGGCAAATAATAAGATAAGCTTGGGAAAAAAGCTCTTTTCAGAGCAAAGCTTTACCAAAACACACACACACTACAGCACCGTTATTTCGTTCTGCAAACCACTGGAGAGGCAATGAGTATGTCTTGTAAGACCACAGTGTTCCAGATAGAAGGATAAATCTAAACACAATTACGTGTTTTCACCTACCTGTCTTATAAAGAAGTCTCCATGGATTAGAGACACAATGCCAAAGTTTGTGTACTTAAAAATATGATCCATCAGCCACATCATTTGACGGACAACCTGAAAAGTTGGGAACAAAAAAAGTTTAGTAAATATCAAGTACAGAGAATTATGTATATACTGGCCACATTCTTGTCACCCTCATAACAGCAATAAAACTAGCAAAATATGGAATGAAGTCCTTTGCGCCCGAAAGCATAAAGCAGCACAAATGCTATACTTCTCCCTCAAGAGCAGGATTAAATAGCTGTCTTTTTGTAATGAAATATACAGTTGTACACTGTTAGCCACAAGCTGGAGTAATTTCTACACCGTAATTTTCACACAGATAGCGTAGTGGTTCTTACAGACATAGCACCACAATTTTAAGACAGTTGCAAACTAAAACCATTTTCAGTGTTTGTTACAGTACACAAAACAATACAGATCTGTATTTGAAATCTCCAACTGTTTTATATCTACCAGAAAAATGTGTTTCCTTCTATTTTTTTATTTTTTTTCACTCAGCAATTTTGGGGATGAGATCACGTTGTTTTTCTACTTCTGATGCACACGTGGTCCATACATGCTCACTCTGTCTGGGAACAGCCACATCCACTGAGACCTCTGCGCAGCCCACCTGCTGTTACTGGTTTCTTTCATTGCAGAGCAGCTACACACATCCCTGAGAATTACATTAAGTCACACTCCTTGTCCTGGCTGAGAAGCACGGTGAGAAGGCAAAAACAAAGGCTGAGCTCTTGGATTCACTTTGACCATCACTCCGTTGAGATTTAAAATAGAAGAATTACTCCAGAAGAGTTAAATAACAGAAGGGAAAAGCTTCTTCTCTCACAAGGTCTTTCCTCTCTATAGCTCCTACGTGTAGATTTTGAGTGGGGTAGGAATTTGCTCTCCAAAACGGGAAAATCCAGTGCCTCCTACACAGAATCATTTGGGTTGGAGAAGACTTTTAGAATCACTGAGTCCCACCATTAACGTGCTTGCAATTGTACACGGGGCTGCCTGCCTTTACTCTTCCCTGTGTTGTAAGGCCACACCAAGACTGATTCACGTTCAGTGAAACTTGAAGTCATGAAACATAGTGCTCTTCCATTTATCACCATCAAAAAAGCATATGGAGAACTGTGGCATTTCTCTGCTAGTCAGAAGATAATTTTCTGAACCTTAAACAGGTACCTTCTGTATGGCTTCTTTCAGTCGTCCAAGATCCATAATTTGAAGCAAAGACAGAAAGCAGCCTAAGAAATAAAGGCTTCCTCTAAAAAATACAATGTATTGGCCATGCATTATTTGATTATACCTACTGCTAAAGCACACTCTATGCTTCTCTCCAAAAGCACGTAACTTAAATACTCAGAATCCACATCCACACCTTCAACAACACCGCTAGCCAAGTAGTTTGATGCAGTGAAAGACAGCGACTTTTTCACATCTTCACATGTCTATATTGAATTTTTAGAAAGAAGCAGACTGGATTTCATGCAGGAATTCTGTTTTGTAAAAGCAGCTCGGTAATTTGCAATTTGTATCTAGAATTGCATGTACCAGTAAAGAAACCTGATGATCTCTAGGAGTGCTCTGACTACCTGTTCTCCCTTTTGACCACAGAAGCTATGAATAAATCCTGGGTCACATATTTGGAGAAAGGTAACTGTGACACACCCCGTTTCTTTTACTTATGCTTAAACAATTGTGGCTGGATGCTCAGCAAAGGGAAGTTTTTACACACTTGCAAGAGCACATCTGCCAAGACCACTTAAGATACTTTAAGATACTTTATTGCCTTAGACTTGCAGCTGATCTCACAGTGAAATCTCAAGGTCACATTTAAAAGCTACCTCTCCTTGCCTAATAGCACATTAAGAACACTTCAACTTGTATGTTTTGAGGGTGTGGGGTTTTTTTTTTAATAATAGCAAACTCCCTACTTGAAGATGTTGGATAATGCAAGAACACCTATTTCTGGACCCTCTAGCACCACTGGAAGCAGGAAAAGAAGCCATGTCTGAGAGTCAAGGACAGCTCTCCAAGATCCAAAAATTCTTGCTTTAGGAAAAAAGCATCCATTTCTTCTGTGACATGCTGGTATCCTTTCCTGCACGCCAGTGGTATTTCTTACTAGATGTTACACACCCAAGGGAACCAGGACACATTAAGTATTTGCGAATGCCAAAAGAAAAATTGGTTACTACATAACTCCCCACGTGAGACTAATATTGGTGAAATGGCTTCTCATAGAGCTATCCCTGCGCCTGTGTTAAATAAGAGAGAATCTTAAAGCAAAAATTCCTCTCTGTAGAGTTTCACATTCTTTCCATTTCAGTAAATTGGAAAGCCTTAGGGAGCAGGGGAAGGAGAAGAGCAGGGTGGGGGAGGGAAAGAAAAAGAAGGAAAGTTGTACCCTAAAGACAAGAGTTAAAAAAAGCACCAGTGAGAAGTGTCACTGCTCTTCAAGGTACACCAATGTTGTAAGTTCACGCCCATGCACTAGCCCAAACGCAACAGGCTGCTGTATCCTTCGATAAAAACAGCACCAAAATTCCACTGATGACGTAGCAAAAACAGCACCAAAATTCCACTGATGGTGCAGCCGCTACCCATATGACTGTCAGTGTTCATCTGCTACTTTGGCACTTTGACAACTATTGTTCTATTCTAACAAGCAGCAGAAGTTAAACCAACATAATCTATTTTACTGGAGGAGACAAGCAAGCCTAATCATTTGCTTCCCTGAAAAGGTTTGTGTCTTTTGAGAAGCCAGCATTGGTCCCTACATGTTCTATAGCAACCCTGGAGGTTATATAAACTCTTGCCTAGAAATGCTAATGCTTCTCTCCTCCCACACTTTTAATTGTCATTTTATTTAGATGACACTAGGTTTATCCTTCAAACTGATCATTCCTTTTCAGTGTCTGAAGTCCATCTCACCATGTTTTAGGTGACACAGGGCTTCTAACTCCCTGGACTTCCTCAGTCTTTTTGAGAAAAAGTGATGTGATTGTGTCAAAGGTCAGTGTGACATACAAACTATAACTAAGATAAAACATATGAGCAGTTTGCTGCAATTGGGCTACAAAGAGTCAAACTCCCAAGCTCAGTGATCACAAATCTGCCTGTGAGGCTATGCAGTTGTAAGAAGTACAGAGGAAACTTTTTAATGTATGAATTAATTAATATATACACATAATCTAAGACAAAATCAAAAAGGAGAAGTTCAAAGAATAGGACACCATGATCTTGTTTACAATCAAAATGCGAACTAGATTAATGGATCTTCATTCTGTTGTGCTATGAAGGGCAGAAGAGAGGGCACTGCAGGATATCGCTGGTGGCTCTTCTATTTGGTATCCTCAGGAACAAAACAATGCTTATCAGATGAGTCTATTTTCGCTTGCATTTCACCGAGGTTTACGCAGAGACATTCAGTAGTGTTTTGAGCACAGATTCGTAACTCTTTACGGATTGAAATAATTTTTGGATGCCATTTCAGGTCCTTTTTGCTTCATTCTCCCTGCTTAAATAAATTCAGGATGTAGAAAAAGCTTTAACGAATTTTATTAAAAAAAAATCTAGGTGCCTCCTATTCACAGGTCCACTTTCACTTCAGTCCACAGAGATTTCATAACGAAGCAATGTGAACAGACTGACTTTCATCCTTCAAGCACCTCTAACTCAACAATGAGACCTGGGAATGTACGTCTTGAAACTTGCACTCAAACAGTTGCAAGCTCTACTCTTTTCTCTCCATCACACCCTTCCTGGTACTGCTTTTTGCTGTAAATTAGAAAAGAAATACCCACATTTATCCATTCTAACCCCGTCAGAAAGCAGTAATAGCAGCATTTTAACCCACTTCTCTCTGTTAAACACACAACTGTTAATCTTTATGAGACCTCAACTAACTTATTAAGTTAGTTTTAAAACTTTCACAACCAAATTGGAACAACTTTAACGATATGAAAAAATCTAGGTAGGTCACTTCTGACTGAGCTGAAATCTTGCTCTGTGTAGCTTGTCTTACAGTAACATGTATTAGTCAAACAGTACCACCCAGTCCTTCCGTTAAAATTACAACTTCTAGCAAAGTTTCACTTCCCTAATAAGAGATCGTGCTTTTGTTACTCATATAAGTGAATCTGAAAGACAAGAAACCTCTTGACACATTTATTTTAGCTTACGGCTTAGTTAAACTTGCTTAAAACAGATACGCTGCACTGTCATTTATATATAAGAATTTATAAAATACTAGAAAAATACCAACATAGCTCCTGACATGGCCCTTACGAAACACGGTCAGGTTGCAAGAATGCTTCAGTATTCTACCTCACCACGCACAAAAACACAGAACTTCAAACTGAATGCTGCTTCTGTCTTAACATTTTTAAGAAGCAGCATTAAATGGTAAGTGCTTGCAGAGGTCTTCACAAAGGCCTTTCAACTTCACAAAGTACTTTGAGAGCTAGAAAGTGTTGTCTGATAGGTAAAGTGTTTAGGAATTAGTGCAGCCCAGCAGGCCTAAACAAAATAAAAACAGTTCTTGGAAATTACTATGTTGTTGCTGAAGGACTCCATGTTAAATTTAAACTGTATTTAAAGAAAACTGCCCGATTATATAGTTATCTATTGTATAATGACTTCTTTCAGACAGGTAGATTTTTTTGTTTGGTTTGGGGTTTTTTATTCTTTTTTTTTTCCTCCAGTGCTTTCACAATCACTCAAAGTAATGACAATTCTCTTCTGTTCAGAAATATGAAGTATGCTGTTTAAAAACTCCAAATTCAGCAAGTTCTGTGAAGAATAAATTATCCTGATCTTTCTCAGTATTTTCAGACACTGTACTACTCAGGTTGTATTTTAAGCATGTGTTGAAGCTTGCAGTTCTTTTATTTCTCTTTTAGCTAAAAACATTAAAGTCACACTAGGCTCTGGACATGTATCATCCAAGAGCAATGACTGCAATTATTTAAGGGAAAAAAATAGTGATTTTAAAGATGTTTTGCTTTTCTGAAAACCCACAAACCTAACAGCTTCCATAGTGAAGATTATTTGCCATCTCAGTGCCTTCCTTCATTTTTAACATCTACATTCACTGCAACTTACTCTTGACTGAAATTTTTTAGCTGCGGAATCAAACAGGATAAATATGGCTTAGATTCATATATACACTAGTACATATACATGAGTGAATGAAGCTCTGTGATGTTTAAAACACCTGGGACACAAATAGTCAAGATTATATGCAATAACCACAGGACCATACCCTCACAGCTGTATCTTTATCATAAGACTGTCCTACGTGTAATTTTGATGAAGGCAATTTGAGAGTGTTTATTCTGTCATCCTACTCATTAAGGTACAGTACAGAATACCTAAAGTTCCTCAATTCCAAAAGATATCAAAGCAACTAAAAGTACTTTCAAAAGTAGTCTTCTCTAGGCTACGATAAAAAGAAAGGAATTAGTCTCTGCTCAGTCTTGCATGGCATTGCCATACTTCTGAGTTTGGTTTGAGGTTTTTGTTTGGTTGGCTTTTAAATCAGCTCTGGCTACCCTAAGATCTGAGAACATTTCTAAAAAATGTTACATCACTTGTAGAGATACAGTGTATATACAATCTATATTAATATAAACTAAGAAAACCAGTGCCAGTTACAAGTTGTACAGATGCAAGGAAAAGCAGTTTTTGTTTTCCCTGTTTCTTCACCATATGGTCATAAGAGGGAAGACAACACTAGGACAGATAGAGCTGGTGGATTTCTTCCAGCTTTCCAGGTAGGTACCCTTCATAGCCTAATCTTACGTACCCTTTTCCTCCTGATTTGCACATAAATTTAATTTCCTGGTTAGAGGCCATACTCTAGTTTCCAGTACTACACTCCCCAGACATGAATTTTCTGAACGGCAATGCGTAAAATTGACATTAGTTGCACTTCTCACCAGGAAATGCTTAAGGCTTTGTGAAGTAAGACCTCAAGCAATTCTGACCTTAGCTAGCTAGCTTAGCTTAGACATGCCCTCCTACGGAAGTCGCTTTCAGTTTGTGAACTCCTACCAAAACCTACACACAACTTGATTCTAACCTTTGAGAAAAACTCCCTGCTGGAATGAAGTCATAACCAAGAAGCTACACCCGTGTTGGTTTGAGCAAAGCTGGCGTAACTTGCACGAGGGGAGAGGAAAAAGTCAAGTACGTGATTACTGCAAGGAGATCTGCTTCCCTCTGCGTTACCCTAGACTGGATGCACACTGACTCGCCTCGTATTTGACCTTCTTCAAAGGCAACGTTTATGGTCTGAAACCCCTGCCAAGCTACTGGTGGTCACATTAAGCCAAATCTGAGAGCCTTGAGATTATTTGGTGGATTAACACGCACAAATCAGTCATCAGAATCCACACGGACGCGAGCACAGCCAACGGAACAGATCGCACACGCGGAAGCAATCCCACTCCTCGGTTGTAGCCTACCGTGCCTTTATCCTGAAGGCACATCATCAGAGTGCAGACGTCACCCGTCGCTTGATGGTTCACAAGCACCATGGCTTCGTCTTCTGATACTGCTTTAACATCGTCACCCCATTCCACTACTATTAAAAAGAAACAAAGAAACAAAGAAAGAAGTGAATTTTGCAATGGCCAGGTGGAAATTTTGCTATCAACAAAACAAAAAAACCCCACACCCAGACAATTATAATAAAAAACTCTACATGCTACATGTCAATTTAAATTGGCATATAGCATAAGACAGGAATAGCAAGACCATTTTTCCAAGCAAAGGGTATCCAGCTTAGTTCTAAATTGCATGCACAGAATAAGAACAAAACAAAAATACTCTACCAGAACATATGCACAGAGATTGATCTTTTTGTGTCATTACACCATTCTATATTTAGGGACCCAAAATTACATAAGCTTTTGACTCAGCTATCAAATTCAACTGTCTCACCTCATTAGACTAAAAACAAAATCATGTTGGCAAAACTGGGGTTTTGTTGGTTTCATTTCGTTTTTAAACTTAGCAAGCTTGTTTCATTTCTACACTTACTATTATTAAGCTATTCCAGTAAAAGAAAACAAAATATCTGTAGTTGGATGTTTAAAATACTACATTATACAAACTTGGTAATTCAAATCTAATAAAGCCAGTTATAGGCAAGAAAATGGGTTTAGAAAATGCCACTCAGATGACACAAACTATTAATTACTATTTTGTAGACCAGAGACCAGATACTCCAGTGGCAAGAATGATGTCAGGAGGAAGCTGTTGACCATCCATCATTTACACTGACCATCAAAAACATGCTGAGGTCAGGAAAAGGAGCTAAAGGCTAGTTTGATCATCATGAAATAACTAGAGTAGAGAAGACTGCCTCCCAAAGAACAACATAGGATGGAAAACTAGAAAAAGCCTGCCATAAATTAAAGACCAGAATACATCCAAAGTTGTTACTCGGGCAAAGAGACAAGCAAGTAGAGCCTGACCCTCTTCAGCAAAAAGGATGGTTACTGCAACGCAGGGTAAAGGGAAAGGATGGGCAGACAGAGTGGCTCGATGAAGTTCAGGAGGAAAAGTAAGACCATTGCTTATGCGTGCAGGATACAACTATTTTTCTGTGTTTGTTCCGTATGTGAAGTGGTTCTTACTGGCTATAATTTTAATCTCTGATATCAAAGGAAGTATTTCACCTCCACTACTGAATCTTCAGTGCTGTTATTAACAGGTCTCCAGGCAGTGAACAAGTCTCATCACAGGACAATTTTTAATTACTACTATCTGTCTTTCAAGCAGTGGTTTAACTGATGTAAAAGCAACAGGCTACACAGTGAAGACAAGAGGCAATAATCCATTCATAGCTTCCCTGTCCTTGCAGAAATCCAATTAGCATCACACCTTTGAAAACTGCCACTTCTATTACTTTCTAATGGCTCCCAAATTAGTATCGAATTGAGACTTGAACACAAAGTAGAAAAACAAAATGCTGTATTTGATCACACACAGACTAGAGATACGAAGGTGGGGAGAACTATTCAATCCATAATGTTCAACCTCCTGTCCTTTCCCCAGGGCAAGCTAAGCACAGATCCTTTCTTATTTTTCTCAAAGTGAACTTGGAAGATTTTGATCTCTTCTCCTTATCCCTCTGATGTCCTATCTAGCTCCATGGGAGCTGGAAAATGCCTGGACGTGGCAGTCATAGCTGACTGTGCCCCCTCCTTATCAAGTATTTCACAGGTTTACCTATGACAGTAAACCACAAGGCAAGAAGCTATGATGAAACAAGAATTGTTTTAAAGGGAAATGAATCATCTGCATGCTGATTTCGAAATTATTATCTCAGTGTCTTTACGAGGTAGCCAATATACAACAATCTTACTGAATAGTCATTTTCCAAAAGTAATAAAAAAAAGGTACTAAAAATATTAAGCATCTGCAAAACAAGGTTCTTGACAAGCACCTAATTATTTCCAAATAAAATTATTTTATTTCTAGATCACTCAGAGAAAAAAACTGATTGCTTAACTACAGATAATTTCCTGGAGCGTATCAATTTATAATACTAATCATCTCTGCTGTAGACCAATTTAAAAAGAAACTATTTTTAATCTTCAAAAATGTTTCTCGGATATGAAGGATTTTAATCTGAGGGATTAAAATAAAGGTCATGACTGAAAAATGTAAGCCATGAGAAGCAGCATGCAACTGAAAACAACTGAAGAGACCTTACAAAGCTTAATTTGCTAGGTGAACACTCATGTCTGACTTTGAAACTTTTGCATAGGCTTCAGTCAAAGAAAACCAGTATTTTACTTACTCTTGTTAAATACAATACAGGGTAAAAACACAACAGCAGCTTACAGTGCACTAACAAGTTGCAGCTGAGTAGTAAAAAGGTGGGTTCTGTTATCCTACTCCAAAGGTAAAAAAAAATAAAGTTTTACTTCTTTAATTCGTTTACTCAACCCCTTTTATCTACGAACTGGCCAGGCTAATAGCTCAACTTCTACAGCTCAACTGACAGGTAATAAGTTATTAAATCACAGTGATTCAGCTGGATATCCTCTAGTTTCTTTGCCTCCATCATTCCTCCTCAGGCAATCAGGCTGTCTCTTGTGCTTAATAACGCTTTATGGCCCATTGATTGACCTGCTTATCAAGGAGAAAAGACTCAGTTTTTTCAAGTCCTTCACAGAACATCTCTGGATCAGAAACAGAACAGCAAACCGCAGAAGTGTGCAGAAAAAAAACCACTGTCACTACCACAAATTTTTTAAGGGAAAAAACCACTCAAATATCTAGAATTTTAAGTTCACGGTGCCCCTTTAAACTCAGTGGGGGGGAATAGATGCTTGTCTTCGATTTTCTTACCACAGTAAATTTTCAAAAGGAGTATCTTTTGCTTTAAGAAATACTTGTGCCATTATATTCCTCCACTGCAGCTGGAAATATTAAAACCAAAACCTCAGCCTCATGGCAGCAGGACCAAGGATGCTGCTTTGCTCCGCTCTAACAAGACAAAAAAACAGTTCAAAGACAAATATTTGTCACTCAGGGGCCTGAAAAACAGCAAACATTCCTCCACGACTTCCTTCTACTGTCAAGGCACATTTGAGAAGGGTACCAGTTCTGTTTCTACAGCCTTGCAATAGTTAGGTTTCTGCAGAAAAGGAGGAAAGATCAGGAAACCAGTTTCATGTGGTAATCTGGTATCATTGTAAACTCGCTACCAGGAAAATCAGCAACCCTGATGACATCTTTTACCCTCAAGATTTAAACAGAAGTGGCTTAGCTGTAAGAGATACTTCACTTGTGACTTGGGTGTTGTAAACCAAAGGCTCCTCCAGGAGAGCACGAAGACAAGTTTACTTGCAATTGCATGTGCCGTAAGACAGAAACATTAATCTTTCTCTTGTTTTAAGAGCCCAAGACGTATACAAGTCTCTAAAACGTCAAAAAAATATTTCACATGAACTGCAAAATGAGCTTTTTACAAGCTAATCTTTGCAAACTTCAAAGAAGAAAATAAAAGCAACAAAAGTTTTTTTCCCTCCATGTTTTTTACTGAACTATTACATCTCTAAGTGTAACTAATTCTCCGAACACTTAACTGCTTTGTAATCATGTCCTTAACATAACTGTGTGCATGTAAGCGTTGCTATGAATAAACATTCAGGCACTTTAATCGCAGTATGTCATTAGGGCAGGCAAATGACTACTCAGCTAGCTGAGAACTCAGTAGTTTTATTTTACACTTTTGAAACCACCTGGCAAGAATGGCAGTCTAATCTTCTGCACAAGTTCCTGGCAGTTAATGAGAACTACTTCATTTTGCATACTGCATTTTAAAACTTAAAAAGCGTTCTGAAATTTTTGGACCATTTCTTCTTTGTTATAATTAATAATTTCACTACAATGTGTGCTGTACAAACTGGCGTAAGTTGTTAAGATGCCAGTAAAGTTTAAATTGCAAATACCTGGGGTTATTATTTCAATATGCATTGAGTTTTAGCTTATTTCTCCATTGAACTGGAAATTAAATAAATAAATAAAGCCTCACGGCAGAAATTTCAATCACCATAAGGAAACAGGCAGTGAAAGAACCAGGTGCAATCCTCACACTAGCATCATCCAGATCTAAAAGCTACTGCATTAATCCCATAAATAAAAGCCTTGCCGTAAAGCATCAGTCTCCCTTATGATGAAAGGCTGAAGGAGCTGGGTCTCTTTAGATTGGAGAAGAGGAGGCTGAGGGGTGACCTCATTAATGTTTATAAATATGTCGAGGAGGAATGTCAGGGGGACAGAGCCAGGCTCTTCTCAGGGATGTCCAATGACAGGACAAGGGGCAATGGCTGCAAGCTGGAACATAGGAGGTTCCACAAAAATATTAGAGAAAACTTTTTCACTGTGAGGGTGACAGAGACTGGCACAGGCTGCCCAGGGAGGGTGTGGAGTCTCCTTCTTTGGAGACATTCAAAACCCACCTGGACGCGTTCCTGTGTGACCTACTGTAGGTGATCCTGCTCTGGCAGGAGGGCTGGACTAGATGATCTTTTGAGGTCCCTTCCAACCCCTGACATTCTGTGATTCTGTGAAATCACAGTATATGTAAACATACAATTGATTTAGACATCCACTTTATTTGCGATTTAGAGTCTACACGCAGTATTCTCTAGAAACCGGAGAAGAACTTTTACTCTAGAACTTTCCACCCCTTAGTTTATTTTTCTTCTGACCACTTATAATCACTTGCATCCATGAGGCAAGACTTCAAGACAACCTGTCCCAATAAGCTGCAGGGTAGCAACACTCCGAACTGAATAGCAACACCTTTTGTAAATCCCTTGGAAACTTCAGCAAGAAGTAAGCAACATTATTAACGGAGAGACTCCTTTGCTTTCTCAAGTGACATCCTGCTTTCTAAAAGAAAGAATGTTACTATCAGGTATTCAATAGTGGGTGTAACTCACGGCAACCAGGTTTCTACGCTCAAGCATTGGTGTCTGGCAAGTTGCATCCCTGCATTAGTGTTACTCTCAAAAGGCTCAGCAAAGCATGTTTCAGCTAGAGCAGCTAGGTACAGTCGTTAAACTCATTTTTCTCTACTTTATAGATGAGATTCTTTGATAGCTGGCATTAAGAAATCCCAGAAGTGATGACAGAGGTTAAATATTACTTAGCACGCCTAGACCTCACTAGGAAAAAATAAGTGGATATACACGTGCTAAAGGTGTTTTTCTTCCCCTCAGCAAAAAGGTTAAAGGCATTTGTCTCTGCAAATCAGTTAACTACAGCGGAAAAAAAAGGAAAAAAGGAAAACAAAGAGCAGACTAAGCAAGTCAGCATACAGTTATTCACATTTATTAAGTGCACATTTTAGGGTTAGAAGGTATTCAAAAACACTTAAACCAGACATGTACTATTTGAAAAAGAGCTCTCCCTATCCCATCTGTTCCACTCAACATTAATATTGCCAAGGCAACCTTCCCATATCGTCTCTAAGAACACAGGACATATAGCTGATCGATAAAAGTACAATCCAGAAAAGGAGGGAAAGAACATGTATACATCATACCTCATTAAACACAGCTTCACTTAACATTTCTTTTCCTGTTAAATGTACCCTTACTAACAGAAGTATTGCTAGTTTCAATGGTATTGCAATATACAGATGTTAAGGTTGTAAAAATACATTTTTGAACAAGATTTTTATACCAAAAAGGTATCTCATATAGCTACCTTGATTCGGACTGTTGTGATTCTGATTAACTGACTTGCACTGACAAATTTTTCCTTATTTCTATCAAGAAAAACGCTTATCACAGAGAGAAGTCAGAGAAGAACCAGCAGCTGGGGAAGCGAAGATGGCAAATAAAGGGAGATTGTTCCTACAGTATCCATCAATAAAGCAAGGTTGGGTTTAAGATGCCCCAGTCATGATCTTCATTTTTCTGTGACAAACTATTTTGCACACCTCTACGCTTCATTGTAGGAACCACCACACATTTCCTTTTGCTTTCAGTTCCATTCTTCTTCTCTTCTACACCCTCTTTCTGCACTTCACAGACAGATCTGCTTTGTGGAGCAGAGGACTTGAGCAGTCACACAACGCTTACGCCCCAAACTCGGTCCACACTCTTACTTCAATTAACCGACGGTAAGAGGTGTGAAAAACAAAGAGACAATGACAACAGAGATGTCCTGGCTCTTTCATCTCTCTCACCAACCCAAGAACCGTGTTTTTCCTAACGCACAGCAGATCCTTTTGGAAACAGGCCCTAGTGATGACTACTTTTGAGGACTGCCTTAATTTTCCTGGAGTGCATATTCAAGACCTCATGGGTACATTTTGCTTGAGCTGTGTAATTCACTGGCACAAGAGATGATGCTTGCGGCTGAAGAGAGGGCTCCTTTTACCCGTACGCGGCTGCAAATCAATAGAAGCGAAACCTTAGCTCACCTTCAGGGAAACAAACTCCTTCCGCTGACTTCAGTATCAGCAACATAATTTCAAGAGCTTCACCTCCTCGCAATTATGCTAGGCAAGCACTTAATGTGATAAGAAAACTTCTAAAGTTAACAAATCCTGTCAGGATACAACAAGCTGTGCTCACTACAGATATTTAAGGAATAATTCCAATATACCTTAAGTCTTACAAGAACACACCTATTTGCTGGACACACCCTCCACATTTTGCTGTAGGTCTCCCAACAGCTATTTAACGCTGCTCCCACATCACTGCTTGAATTGTAGAGACACCAAAGTGCCACAGCTCATAGCTCTGATCATCCAAACTGGAACCCCAGTTGCGTACGGTGGTTACCGCTTCCAAGGAGCGGTACGGGAGACACAGCGCTCACAGCCACGCGAGCAAATGCCAGGCAGACTGTGAAACAACCAGGACCGATGTCAGCTTTCATGACTATACTGGTAATAAACCGTAGCAGCCACGAAGCAACCCCACTGTCTGTTTTGCTGCTTCTATTATTAGAAAAGCAACTGCAAGACTGAAGAATGGAATCGAATGCCGAAATCCTTTTGAAGTGCCTCGAGCTCATGAATCAGACCACTCACAGAAGGAGCAAGCTGTTCAGCACATTCCTCCCTGGTGACAGATAAAATACATTAAGTATTAACTATCATGGGGAACATCAATGCACTCATGAACCAATACCTTAATGCTCCAATGCCTTATATACTGGAGATTTTATAATGGAAAAAAAAAAAATCATTAGTTTGTTTCAAGCCTAGAAGGAGGACAAGCAAAACAGTGAGGCAGTCTCACAATTTCTTCTCAACAAGGAAGAATACTTCTTCACATTTTTAACACTCAGGAAATAAAACATCAAAACAAGCAAAGGTTATTAAGGGAAACTGAAAACAGTCAGGCTTCTAAGTTAAAAACAGTCTTAAGTTTTAAAGTATGCACAAAAAATTACCTAGTTAAAAGCATATAGTCACCGAGGTCCTAAAAAGACAAAAGAATCTGAACTGCTGATAAATATACTTCAGATTAACTGCTTTCACTCCAGTTTGTATTGAAAGTTGATATTCAGTACCATTTTGGTCATTCCTAATCACACTGTGGAAAGAAACACTGTCAACCTATGTTCAAAAATATTTATTTCCCACATCAATCAAAGACAAAGTTTACAGGACTGGCTTTAAGATGACCATATACCAAAACGAGGTACATAAGCCACAGATGAACTTTTGCCTTTTGCTAGTTAAAGCTTCTAAACACTCTGGGGATGACTGAAAAGCTGTAACAACAGAAGTGACAGAAGCAAAGAAACATTTTCAGAAAAAAAGCATGGACTGAACCTGAACTAAGTTGTTACACAGATCAAAGACAAGATCTGCAGTTCACTAAGACGGCACAATTATGTGGCAAGAAGCCTCCTTCGATAGTCCCAGGGTCACAAAACCATTTGTATGGAAAAATAGCCCAAGAAATTTTGGTTTATGGATGTTTTATTGCTCTCTAGACAGCTACTATGGATCTGAAAATTTTAAAGAAAACCATGAAGCCACACAAGGTGGTTTTTTTCACCAGTTTGCACTTTTTGTCATTCAGCCCCAAGGTCAGAGACAATGATGGAAACACCACAGTCAATCCCTCAAAGCAAAAAGGTCCATCCCTTGCCTAAACACATCTTTTTTTGCCAGACAAGGCTGAGGGTCCTACATTTCAGTCTCTATCTACAAGGAAAATTTTTACCAATGACAAAGGATTCACACCATTTAAGCACGTGACTTCATACACTAAATCCACAGAACGCTTTTCCATTTTTTTTAAAATGCAAATTCAAACTCCTGAGGTTTCACCCACAACACTAATGTTTCTTCTCAGCAAGAAGATAGTCCAAACCCAAATTTGCCTAAGTTGATACCACAGTCTTAAATGTCCTATTCAGTGTGCTGTATATTGAAACTACAGTATTTTAAATATTGCTACAATGCAAAATACAACCTAAGCTCAAAGAAAATTATATCTGTAAGATTGCTGTATGAAAAACAGACTGGCTTTTCTAAATTTAACAAAAATTTTAGTTTGAAAACAGGGAAAATTCAGAATACAACACTATGATGACAAAAAGCAAATTTCTCTTTGTAAAAGGCTAAGTACCACAGAAAAGCAACGAGAAAGAAGGAGCGTTTCTTTTTCCTGATCAATACCAGTGCAGCTGGGTAACTAAAAAACATTACAAATACAGAGCTTGCTGTTATTATTATTACCCTTGTCACTCTTTTCAAGCAGAGAACAGTTAGACTGTGATTCTGCATTTTTAATATCTTGAATCCCAGCAGGTTACTACAGTACTTAACTCATACTTGCCTGTCTCATCACTACTGCTGCACAACTACCTGCACAGGAACAGAGCTGATGAGCGGGGTCTGACGTATCAAACACCGACAGACAGAAATAATGCAATGGAGGTGTCATGACGGTTTTGGTTTTATTTTCCCTTTAGAAACTACAGGTATCTTAAAAAAAAAGTTCCCATCTGCTGCAAGAGCTGGAGGACTTGTTCCCTCCTGCTTTCAAGTCAGAGGCAGGCTTTTCCTTCTATATACATCCAAAAGGAATGAGAAATAGAACAGGAGGAAAAAGGGAGATCCATTTAGAGCACACACACAAAGAAAGGGGTAAGTGAAATTCAGTATGTCAACACCGGGATTTGAGCTTTAAGAAGGAACGCTGTAGGAGAGAAAATCATCACCTCCAGCAGCACAAAGCCCAGCTGGAAGCCAGTAACTAGGGCTGTACCCTGGGGTTGACACTGGAACCAGTACTCTTTAACATCCTAATTAGCAGCCTGGACAACAGGACAGAGCGCACCCTCTGAAAGTTTGCAGCAAGCCTGCAGACACCACGGAACTGGGAGTAGCAGCTGACGTGCCAGATGGTCGTGCCACCATTCAGAGGGATGCAGACAGGCCGGAGGAACGAGCCAACAGGAACCTCAGGGAGCTCAATCAAGGGAAGTGCCAAGTCCCACATCAGGGAAGAGGCTTTGCAGAAAATGCCCTGTGGTCCTGCTGGACAAGCTGACCACAAGCCAGAAAACACATCCTCATAGCAGGGATTAACATTATCCTGGGCTGCGTTAGCAAAAGCATTGCCAGCAGGAAGAGGGAGGTGCTCCTTCCCCCCTGCTCAGCACTGGAAAGGCTGCATTTGGAGCACTGGGTCCAGGCCTGGGCTTCCCAGTACAAAGTAAGATGCAGACTTACTGGAGTGAGTCAGCAAAGGGCCAGCAAGATGCTTAAGGGATTGGAGAATCTTTCATACAGCTGAGGGAGCTGGAACTCTTCTACCTGGAGAAGAAAAGGCTCTGGGAGGGGAATCTTACCCACATGGAAGTACTTGATGGGGGCCCAGTGAAAAGAGAAGATGACTTTACTAGACTCTTTCCTGAGGTATCCAATGACAGACTGAGAAGCAATGGGCACAAATTGAAATACAGAATAACCCACTTCAACACAAAGGAAAAAAAGAACGATCAAACATTGACACAAGTTGCAGAATGAGGTTGTGGAATGTCCACCCTTGCAGCTGTTCAAAACCTGACTGGACACAGACCTGGGCAACCTGCTCTAACTGACCTTGCTTTGAGCAGAGGGTTCAACTACATGCTGCTTAGAGGTCCCTTCCAACCCAAAGGATTCTGTGTTTCTGTGATCTACACCCTGACACCAGGAGGAAAAACCACAATTAAGAGAATTCTTTTTTAGTGGATACCTTCAACTACCCCAAAACCTACAGTTTCATCCTGCAGCATGAAAAGAAGCAGCCTTTACAACGACAAAGCACATGTTGCAAATCCAAACTGGCAAGGTTTTTCTGTCTTACTGCTGCAGAACTGCAGGCAAAGACACGAATTGGAAGGATAATTCAAATCTTTGCATGGAAGAAGCAGAGTATGATTCACTTAGGATCAGACTCAGGCAAAAAAAGAGGGACCAGTAACCCAAAGCACAAACTTGAAGCAATGATGCTTTTTAGTCTGAATAAGCCATTGCGTTCACTGCTGTAAAGCCTGAAGTTAGAAACTTCAGATCTTCATTTATATCTTTAGCTGTATTACAAAATCTTATGGCAATTTAAACTACTCCACTGAGACTGGTTTGTCTGCATGACAAACACAAAGTACACAAGCAGCTACATTCAAACTGCGCTACTTTTAGTTTCTCAAACACCAAGACATTCAAATTGCTACTTAACACTCAGATATAGCTATCAACATCTAATTAAATACAAAACTTAAAGACTATAGTAGTAGTAAGTAAACAACACAAAACAAAACCCAAAATGTAAAGTGGAATGGCCTCAATTATTTTCCCTACTATCTGTATCTAATACATTTGTGGCGCAGAGCCACAAAGATGATGAAGGGAGTGGAACATCTGCCTTAGGAGGAAAGGCTGAAGGAGCTGGGTCTCTTTAGATTGGAGAAGAGGAGGCTGAGGGACGAATTCATTAATATTTATAAATATGTCAAGGGGGAGTGTCAGGAGGACAGAGCCACACTCTTCTCAGGGATGTCCAACGACAGGACAAGGGATAACGGGTGCAAGTTGGAGCACAGGAGGTTCCACACAAACACAAGAAAAAACTTTTTCACTGTGAGGGTGACAGAGCACTGGTACAGGCTGCCCAGGGAGGTTGTGGAGTCTCCTTCTTTGGAGACACTAAAAAAGCCGCCTGGACGTGTTCCTGCATGACCTAACTCCAGGTGATCCTGCTCTGGCAGGGAGGTTGGACTAGATCTTTCGAGGTCCCTTCCAACCTCTAACATTCCGTAATTCTTACTTTCCCTATTTTGGGCAAGCTGTTCTAATACTTGAGGAAGCACAAGAGCCACTGCAACATCATGTGAGCATCTGTGCTAGTGAAAAACATAAACAGAACAGAAGGGGCAAGCCAGGACAATCAGAGTTATCAGAAGAAGGTGGGACGATGGGGCAGACCAGTCGGACCAGAATGAACCCATATGGAACTGCGGTCTGCTACGCTGGAAGACCTGCTGGGCAAGTCCAGTTGGCCCAACGTGCAAAGCAAAACCACCACGAGTCACTTAAGTTAGCACTGAAATTGCTACGAATTTCTTTTTAAAACAAACTTGTTAAGCATGTTGTAGTCTTTAGACCATAACAAGCATTAAGTTTTGCCCTTTTAAAGAATGTCAGAACATATTAAAAAGGTGCAGTCTCCCACTCTTTTTTTCCTTTTCTCTGTAAGTTTAAGTACCAAAGAGAAAGATAAATGTCCTTGTTATAAAAATTTTGTAGCCAGACACTACAGAACCACTATTTAGGCAGAGACAGGATGACAGCTGTTTGATTTTTTTTTTAGCAGACTTCAGATTTGTTTGGAGAAAGCAAATTAAAGAAAATATTTTCTCCCTGAAAGAGCACTCTGAGTGCACACCCTCTGTCACAGTTAAAAGCACTGCATCGTAACAATAACCTGAGCTGTCTTTGCAGAGCCAACTGTCTAGGCAGCAGAATCTAACCCGGGGGCAGGATCAGAAACTACAAGACTATTACTAGAGTTTCCTTTTGAGTCACTGTCAATGGTATGCATTACTAATTTGACCCTGTTGCTTGCCTTCCCAGATGTGAAATTCCCTGTGATTCCACAGAATCATTCATAAGCTACTTCACTTCCCTCAGTTGTTAAGGTGGCTCAAAAAGTGCAACCACCACATCGTACGGACTTGGAAAGCGAACCGATACAGGCCAAAAGCAGATCTTCCCAGTCAGGTTCTAGGGGAGACAAAGCCCAGAGAATACACCCAGGTTCAGGGCTCTAAGTAAAGGGATACTTTTCAGGTGGTGCAATCAACACCAAAAAAACAGTATATCCAAACCAACTGTGCAAAAAATCCCATTAGGGTAATGGCCTATGCAAAGCAAATGGCTTGTGAAATGGAAGCCCCTGTTTCCCCCAGAGAAGAAGGACAACCTCTTTCAAAGGGGGGGGAGGGAAATGGTCTAAACCTGCTTTGCAACCTCAGTTGTTAACCGGGGATCTTGATCAAAAGAGAGGCAGATGAAACACAAGATGCAAACCAGTTGGCCTAGTGCAAGCTGGCTAAGACAAATTAACCATCAACACGCCACCGTGCAGCACTCCCATCGCTTCCATTCGACTGTTCGGCCACTTGTGCGGAGCTCTACTCTATACCACAGAAATAGAGTATGCACAACGTAGTCCAGAATAGCATGAGTACTGGGGAAATTGGACACAGACCCCATTGGAAAAAAAAATAAAGTTTACCCAAAAGACGGAAGCAAGCCTTCAAATGAATAAGTGGAAGAAAAAAATCTGTAATTCTAAGACAACACTGGTAGAGTCTGTTGGCTATAAAGAAATCAAAATCAGAATTATCTGTTATCACATATAGATAAATAATAGATTTTTTGCTTTTGGGTCCTTCCTGCTTCTGGACAGCAACATGTAAGACTTGAAGGAACTTGTCAAAAAAGTTTTAAAGTGTATTGTGTGATAACTGTCGAACTCCGACTAAAGACTGCACCAAATTTTCACCGCTATTTTGAGGGAGCAAGCTCTATTACAACAGCATTCTGCAGAAAATTGCTTGTTTGCACTTAAAAAAAAAAAAAAAAAAGGGAGGTATTTGGAAAGTCACAGTTCTAGCCATATGGAAGATCCTGCCCCTAATTAGTCTAGATTTCCAAGTCAAGCCTGCTGAAAAATATGGCTTTAATGAGCATGTAACTGGCGGCATATGGCAATGAACCTGCCCAGGAAGAGACGGACATTTCACCTCCTTTTATGATTTATAGATTGCAAGCTTCCTGTATCTCTTCAAGGAAATCAGAGCATCTAGAAGCTTCTCAGGTGGTTTTTTTTTTTCGCAAAAAACGCAGCTGCAGAAATAACACGATGACATATTCAGCAATCCTACAACAAATATTGCAAGGTCATGGAATATCAAGTCTTTCTGGGGACTTCTGCAAGTCCCCAGAAAGACTTGATACTCCACGACCTGGAAGTGCCCATGACTTGTAGAAGTCCCCAGAAGTCCAGACCAGACTCCTGGCCTGGCAGAAGAACACAACAGAATTTCATTATTACCTACTGCGTAAGGGACTGAAAAGGCCAGCCATCAATAAAAAGACATGAGCTGGATATCTCACTTCCATTTTTAACTGCAAGCTTTAACTTACTGTATATTTTGGGACCACAAACTTTCCAGAGCAGTGTACGGGAGGATCTTTCAGGTAAAAGACAGGCAGAACGCAGAAAATTGGCACTGGATTGCACAAACGTGGAAAACAATTTCTAATAGGAAGGTGATAAAGAACATTATTCTACTGCACTTATATCATAGCTAGAGAGCTAGCTTTTCTAGCTAGAGCTAGAAACTCTGGTATGCATTAATTTCTTGGAAGTGCCTTGAGGTTTATTAAATACAGGAACCAGAAAACTCTAATAGGGCTGGAAGTGAGCAAACATCATTTTTTCTTTAAACAAGATGTGGATCTTGCCTAAAACTCCAAGTGAGAGTTTGTATTCGTCTCTTCCTACATACCAAGCCTAATTAAATATCACTGTGAAAAGGCTTGATCAGCCCCCGAGGACTCGACTACTAAGCTCAAAAGCTGTGCCACCAGGATTGGGCGCAGGCAAGGGTTACAGCCACAAGGGTACCCATTGAGAAAAGATGCCAGAGTAGCTACAGGCAGGAACTAAGCACTGTGCTTTCAGATGATGTGCTGGGTTAGAAAAAACACATAAGAAAAACCATATAATTACACTATTGAGAAGGAAACCATCTTCCCAGTGTTCAGATTCAACCAGGCTCAGAAAAACATAGTTTTCCATATAATCTTTAAGTCACATTGATTCAAAAAAAAATACCAGATCTTCTTCAATTTTTTCCTGCTAACAAAAGCAAACTGCATGACTTTAATCCTTAAGAAAACCAACAATGCTATTACTGGAAATCAAGATTCTGAATGTGGTAAGAACACTCCTTTAAGCAACATCCTGCTCACCTAAATCGAGTTCAGTTACCTCGCAGTTACCTTTTCAGGTTTTGCCTGAATTCCCCCAAAATGCTGTTGAGACTGTCTCGTTGCACAGCTGACTTCTCTCAGTCCAGTTCGTGATACAGTACAAACACCACACAGAAGTAGTGCAGGATGTATTTGGAAAGTCCTTTACTTTTAGATTATCTCTGTTAAACGGTCAACAAAGGAAAGGCAAAAGGCCATCCTGGGCATTTATTTACCATCTCCCTACAGTGACCTCAGAACTGAGGAGCTTGTCTCCACTTAAAGGACACTGACCATTTACACCTCCTCAACTCAGTCAACTACAGACAGAAAAAACAGACCTGAACGGTAAGAACAGAAATACGTATTCAAACGGTGCATTTTGAAATTGCAGAAGTAGCATAATATTCTCACGCAATAAAACTAGCTACGAATGAAACAGGAGCAGCAGTATTCTCGCCTCCTGCCACACACCTCTGCACCATCCTCCAGTTCCAGTGGGTTAGTGTTGTCATACACCACAGGACAGAACCACGGCATCGGACCTTTTCAAGTTGCCATGTGGAAGAGAAAACTTAATAATGAAAGGCATGCGAAGAATCAAAAAATAACTGGATACAGACATGAGGAAGCAGAAGGATAAATCTTATAAAAGAAGTCTTAAAATGTCTGCACCATTAGATTTCAGGCACTTTATCAAATTTCTCACCCACACTACAAAGAACAGTCTTTACAACACAGAAGTTATAAACACGAACAAGAACACTAAAAACATTTCCCCTTGAATTTCTTAGATGCTATTTCCAAATAATGGATTTTATAAGGGCAGGGAGAAAATTATGTCCAGATACCAAACACATTCAGATATCAAAATAATTTTATCATAAAGCAAAAGAAGTTAATGATGCAGATTAACATAACAAATGCCTATAATTTACGTTTCTGTTTTTATTAAACCAAGAGGCCACAGTAAATTTGGAAAACGTATGACTAATTCTAGCTGGGAACCTGAGCTAGTACTTTTGCTAGTATGATGCAGTAAATGATTCAAGCCAACAAAGCATCTTACCATATTTAAATTTACCCCAGGTTATTCTACACCAGTTCAGTGACTGTTAAGTAAGTGTGTGGCCACATTTCAGGTTGCCAGTAAGCAGAAGTCCCTCATCATAAAACCAGAAATGATGCCTTTAGTGGCAGTCCCAGGCTATCACAAATAAAGTAATTAGCAGGAAAAAGCACACTCTCTCATTAGGTTATTCTGGCTGACGTATGTCAAAGCAGCAGCAGAAAGTTTACTGTTCCTAATTTTAAAAAAAAGTTCAGCTCTCTGGCATCTGTTACTATTACAAAACAAATAATCCTCTTATACCTGCTGACAACTGTAAGAAATACCTTGGATTTGTGGGGGACAGTCTTACTGGAAGTTTCAGTAGTACTTTTTACAGGCATAAAATAGTCAGACTTGATAAAAACAAATTTATTCAAACACTCTGAATGGCTGGCTCCAATACCTACCCTTCATCTTCAGTGCACAAACTAATATACAATGCACCTCTCAATGAAATATCCAGGTCCTAATTTTGAAATATGCCATGACAGTAATTGAGGCTTCTCTTTCTCTCTCTCTCTCTCTCCTCGCTCCTCAAACTAAAAAAAATAAATAAACCCACATCTCGGATCATAAAGGTGTTCTATATATTGGGAACAAATGGTAGAAAGGACATCAAACAAATGCTGGGGGAACAAAAAAAAAACCCCACAATTAAAAAACCAGACTTCACAGTACAGTATTTCAAAAACAGTCCTTCACTGTAGGGTAGTTTCCCTGGAGAACATCCATAAGAGGTTGAACAAGAGAGTTGTGAGTCTGTGAAAACTGCCTTTTCCATTTCAAATCCAAGAAGAAATTACAAATCTCAAAATTCCACTTTACAATTAAACGATTAATGTGCATACTCCCAAGTCTATGGGTAGCAAAAGGCACTGTAAGCACTTCACATACAGCTCGACATGATCTGTGCCCACAAGTGCCCTGGCTCACTCATGAAGCACTTGCCAAAAGTGTTACAAATCACTCTTTCCTCAGACAAAGAGAAAACCAGGCAAAAATAAATTTGTTCAGCCTACAAAAGTCTAGCACTCCCACAGAGCAAGAGCTTTGGTCAACACACTTCAAATGGTACCTATCAACTAAATCCTCTGCACTTTGCTCAAAGAAACCCTGCCTCAAAGCAAACCCAGAGAGTGACCAGACACCCAGACTTGCCACGTTGTTGTTGAAAAGTATCGGGATAGGGTGGTAGTGGGATTGGAAAAGGAAGGAGCAGGCCACCTGCTATGGTTCTTTCTTCACTGCAGCAGCCACTCAAATAATGCGGCCTCCCTCCAGTGATGCACAAAGACACCACATGTGGTTATGTGAACTCAGCTCTGCGTTATTTTAGCTTTTAAAGTTTAGTAGCCCGTTAAAAACACTTGGAAAGAATGCAAGCAATACAGAGGGGGAGAAAAGGGGTATATTTGAGTATTTTCTCGCTCCCAAACAAGGGGCAACAGTGCTTCTCCAGCCTGTACAGAATCTTATCAAACTCCAGAAGCCCAAAGCAGGTATCAAACAATCTTCAAAGACATTCAAGACAACAGAAATACCTGGGCAAGGGCCTTGTTGTCACATTTCCTCCTTATGTGACAAGGTTAGGAGACTGAAGTACTAGCTTTGATGAAACAAACAGAAGAGTCTCAAATAAAAAAAAAATAGTCTGTTTGTTCTCATATAATCTGCTATATGCGAGAAGCTTAACAAACATTTGTATGTAACCGTACCGGCATCTAAAAGCATTTTTACGAACGTAAGCTGAACTTCCTAGATCTTTCATGTTATTTTAATGTATACACAGGCTACGGTTAAATTTATTTCCAAGCAAAGGTGTTGTTAGCAGGAACAGCGACTTAATTTTATGCCAGCAGCAAGCACAGGAAATAAAAAGGCATATGAAAGAAGAACACGTTTGGAAAGGAAACTGGCAGTTACCAGAATTGGAGTTTTGCCAGGTCATCTATATTTATAATTATGCATATCAAAATAGACCAGGTTCAGCTACAAAACTCAAGAGGCCACCTTTCTAAGGCAATGCCTTCACACGTGCTGCATGGTGGTACAGAACCCTTCCTGACAGACTCTCATGCTGCTGAGCACCCCACACCGTTGCTGTCTCCCAGGTCTCCCCAAATACATCTCAGGCCTCGTGGTTTTATATGTCTCTGTGTCCAATGCACATAATCACAGAATATGAGGGGTTGGAAAGGACCTCTGAAAATCATCTAGTCCAACTCCCCCTGCCAGGACAGGATCACCTAGAATAGATCACACAGGAACACACCTAGCCAGGTTTTGAAAGTCTCCAGAGATGGAGACTCCACAACCTCTCTGGGCAGCCTGTGCCAGTGCTCTGTCACCCTCACAGTAAAGAAATATTTCCTAACACTTACCTTGAACCTCCTGTTTTCTAATTTGTGACCATTGCCCCTCATCCTGTCACTGGACACCACTGAGAAGAATCTGGCCCCATCTTCCTGATACCCACCCTTTAGATATTTATAAGCACAACACTTGAAGTACATTTACCACCTTACCCCTTTTTCCTCGTATTAAGACTAAACAGTTATCTGCATATGCCTTTGGAATCTTAAAACACCATGGTAAGCAAGGTGGACTACACATGATCAAAAGGAAAGGATGCTGCTTCATACACCACCTGCCACGGCCAAATTAACATGTCACTCCAGAAGCAGCAGAAGTAACAAAGCCTGGTTTCCCAAAGGCTTGTTGTCTAACCTCCTTCTCCTCAACGGGCTGGGCAAGAGATGCTGGCACTGTGGCACACCTGAAACCACTGATGCACTGGTTGGACGTCCAACAAGATACACAACAGCCAAATCTGCCTGCATTACCCTCAGCTGAGGCACTAACCTGGGTCTCACCTCCGCTCCGCTGCTGATTTTCACAAAACTCATAGGAATGCCATTAGGTCTGAAATCTCAACCACCTGGTCAATCGCAGACAGATTCACAAGGAAGCAAATCAGAAGTGTGGGAGGGGTGAGAGAAAGAATAGCTGTTAAACAAGTAGCTTAATTCCATCAGGAAACTACGCTTAAAACACTGTCACATATGTCCACATCGGTAATGAAATACCCAAGTCACCAAATTACATTAAAACGGTGTTCAGTGGTCCACCCTAAGCGATGCACTCAAACATAACTGATACTTAAATCAGCCCCAAACACGCACTGTTAATATTAATGAAAGTTTCCCACCAGCTCGAGCAAGCAAACACAGACATTACGGAAACTGCATACGCTTGTAACTTTAGGATGCTAGAAAACAAATGAAACTAAATTAAAAAACCTCAGACAAAATTCTCCTTTTTGCCACCAGAAAACCACAACCACAAGCACTCTTGCCATTGTCCTAATGAATCAACGTTCCAGAAGTCATGTCCTCCCAAAGAGCAGTAATGCTAGCCCTTGCTCTTAGAACACCATTTCTATTTTTAGTTCTACATAAGTGAGAAGCAGTAATAAAGCTATTAATCTTTCCTCTCTCCCTTTACTTAAATTACAAAACTAAGGTGAATCTCCAGGCTAGTTTAAACTACGGACTCCTTAAACATGGACAATTCTTTACCTTTTAGCAGTATATCATTTAAACAATTTTTCAGATTGTGTTTTATGACTCAAAAGATCGACATTATCCTGCAAAGTCAGGATTTGTTAAAAGACATAATGAAAGTATTTAAGAAAAAAACAAACCATCAAAAAACCCAAGCACTGCAATTTTCTATCTTCCTATGACACTAAAAATCTCCTTTTTTACAGTGAGGCAGGGAGACTGCATTTCTTCTACTCTATTTTGCCCAGGAAACGGAAGCACTGACTTGTTCAACTCAGTTCCAATTCAAGTTCAGTTGTGAGTGAAATTGTTCTGATTTGATTTCAGCTTGCACTAATGAAGCTCTTGACCCTCTTTGAGCCCCTTCTTAACACTTAAATTGCTTTACAACAGAGGCAAAACCAGCATGATGTGAAGTTGCACTACTGATATTTTTAGCATTATTCTCCATCTTGCTCTTTACATATTTTATAACAGAATGTATAGTTGTGTGTTAAGCCAAAAACTTTCCCTAAGCTCTCCACCATGATACTAGTCCCTTTCCTAAACTGCTACTTTACTTAAATGTTTATTACTTCAGATTGTTCAACTACGAACGACTTCTGCATTTTGTTGGCTATTCATACAGCTTAAGCACTTCTGAAGTTCTTTACAATCATCTCTGTAGCTGACAGTAGGCATACAAAACTTCAGAAGAACCCCACTGCTAAGCTTTCATTAAAAAGAACACTGGTCTTTTTATTCCTTTATCGTAAACTGAAAACTGGTTGATAATCCTTTGTTCTCACCCTATGCTTAGTTCTTCTCTAAAGGAACTTTGCAGAAGGCACTTTTCCAGTCTAAACAACGCTAACCAGTTAACAAAGCAGTACGAAAAGGTGAAGAAGTCTGCTTCAGTGACATTTTATTCACATATTAGAAGCCCTATCCTGCCCAGGATTGCTCTCTTGAATTAGGGCCATAAGCAGTAGCTCAACAAATACATTAAAGCTGGTGTTGTCACTGAAAGATGCAGTTCCTCCCTCTTTCCCTTTCCTATCTGTAGCCACCTTCTTTCAGCAAACCAGCAAAATAAACTGGGTTAGGGACTGTGTTTTGTAAGTCACCCAGGAAAAAAAAAAAAAAAAGAAAAAAGAAAAAAAGGGGGTGGGTAGTTTTAGTGTGGATGAGGGCTGTGATCCAGATCACCACACGATCATTAAAATAGTTGGCCAATGAAACTGAAGCAGTGGTGGTAGGATGAGTCTGAAAGTCTGGGACTGGCTTTCTTCAGTGGCACTTCCTGCTTAAAAGGCTTGTAGGGGAAGAAAAGACACATTGAAACACTCAAAACAAACAAACATGAAATAATACAAAAACCCACCCCCCATAAAACCCACCAGAGCCTCATACGTAGAATCCCTCACTGGTGTCATGGAACATTTTTAGGAAGGCACACGTATTAGCCTTATTTATTTCAGTAACTGCATATACAAACGGCTGAACCATTATCTCAACTGTGGTGACTGCAGCAGCAGTACAAATACTTGCCTACACAATCTTTCATTTGACATGTCATCTTAAGCACTACAGTTTATATTCCACTGTAATAAACACAAGCAGATTACATATCTTGGAGCTGTATTTTGGCTCAGTTCATGCTGGAAAGTTACACCACTAAGCTTATATCCCATGAAGGATTTACTAACTACCCTGTCTAATTAAGGTTGCACAACTCTTCAATTTTTAAGATTCTGTTTTCAGCAACTTAAAACCTTGCCAAACTAACCTTTGGTAAGACTGCTCTGTCGCTCAGACACACTCAACAGAGAAAGGGAAAGTCATACATTTGGTTCCTCTGTTCGAGTTTCATTCTAAAAAGGTAATTTCCCAGAACAAAATAACAGAGAAAATAGGTTTTATCCACATCAAGCATCCATATTTTTCTCCATTTTTCTTGAAAAGCTCTAAAACTTCTATGCTTTAGAACCGTTATATTAAACGAGAATGAGAAATTGCATCTCTGACAAAGTATCATCTCTGACACATTCCAATATAGATGTGATCACGCTGTCAAAGTGGAAAAGAATTCCTCCTTCATACACCCTGCAAAGAATGTGTGCACAAAGAATTTAACCGCCTAAGATTTTGCTTCTCCAAATCAGAGCTGGACAAAAGCTTTCCTGTAGTTATTTCACACGGTTCCTAAAAGCCTGCCATCAACAAAAAACCCAAAAAACCCAAAAAAACACAAACCCAAGAAAAGGTACAAAGAACAGAGACACATCTCCGAGGTATTCTTAATCATACCCTTTCAAGCACTCAACCAGCAACGAAGGGAGAAGTAAGACAATTAGCGTGAAGAGATACACTAAAAACAAAGGCCCAGAAAAACCAGAAGGAACGAAAACGCATCCTAAAAATAGCAAACTCAGTCATAAGAAGGAATAGAACCCAGGATTGTCAAAACTTTGTCTTCCTTTGGCTGTTAGCACATAAACTAACTCAGAGGCATCTCACAGCTACTCCTGGACTTAAAAGTAAATAAATTACACCTTTCTCTATAGGTATGCCTCATAATTTCTTCTTCACTATCCTTGGGCAGATGTGATCGATTCGGCATGCTTACAGTTGTTTTATATGATCCAGAGCAGATGAAAGAGGAGCAGAGAATAACTCACTTTAAAAAAAAAAATAAAAGGGGGGGGGGAGGGGGCATAAATAACAACAAACAACAAAAATATCACTAGCAAAAAACTAAGAGTGTAAGTTTTGTACCAGAAGACAGTAGCTTTCTAAAAACAAAACTCAGAGAGCATTTCAATACCTAATCTTTTGGAACAATCCTTTACAGTTAAATGATACAATAAGAAAATGAAAGATAAGCTTTACTGTCATGCCAGATGAACTACAAAGAAGTACGGTAAAGCCTGTAACTCATGTTCCAAAAAGGAGAGATGGCAATTTCCTGGTGTGAATTTACATATTATTAAAGTAGGACAAGGGTCACTGTACAGCACTCTGTACAGACACATCACTTGCTCAGAGAAGCTGACAGCAAGTTCACTGCACTGCTTACCTCCTCTTACGCAAAGCACAATGAGCCTTTGCTCTGAGGCCACGATAAAAACAGCTCCAATGACCCCAACTCGTTCAACTCTGACCTTTTTCTTATCAAGACAGCTCACAAATTACACACAAACTTCCTCCTACAAACAGCAAAATAAAGTCAAAGATCCCTGCTCGATCTCAGCATCACCTACGCACAAATTGTACACATCAGGGGAAACTGCATTTAAGCCAGGGATTACCTAGAAACTCAACACACAGCCATAGCACAAATCAACAGTTTCTGTGTGGTGTGTTGCTATCCAAACCTACTGAGTCACACCAGGTATTTTTGCACATTCAAAGAAAACACAAAACAAGAACAATTTTGTTTCTCCATTTCACACACTGCCTGACCTCAAAACCATGAGTGGTTTCCTCCCCGCCACTCCCTGCCCAGTCCTCAGAGTAGTGACCAGTCCCGAAAACAAAGTACTGCCAGTCAAAAATCACATCAGAAACAGAGGAGGGTAGAAAATGACGACAGGGTTATAGGCATAGTCAGGTCTCCTGAAATAACACCTCCTGCCTTATTTGGGGCAAAAAATTTACTTTATCTGTTCTCCAGCTGCACTTCCTGCCCGAGGAGAGGGGCCGACTTATCATGAGAAGCAGCGCAGGCAGCTCACGCTGTCTGCACCAAGGAAGTGTTGTCACAGCAACTCCACCTGTGTCTTTTACGGTTCTGGAAGACAAAAATATTCACGTTCTTAGAAGATTAGAGGAGTTGAGACTGTTGACTGATGAAATGGCAACAAAGAATATTTTGAGTGTGAGAAAAAAAAAAAAAAGGCTGCTGAAAGAATCATATACAGAGTGGTCACTTAATCATACATACAAATCAGACATTAAATTTTAAAACATTTCAGGTGAGAGGAAGTGGAGCACAACTAAAAATCCCAATCTCAATTCTACTTTACTTAGCTGAATACTGAAGAACAAGGAAAGGAAAATTCTCCTAACTTGACAAAACTAGAATATTCTAACAGACACTATTTAAATGTCACCTTCCCAGTTGACACAGAACAGTAACAGGCAATACCGCAGGATTAGTTCACTTTTTATTAAGCACTGCATCATTATACTAGTAAGCACACTCAGAGCAGTAAGACTTTTTGTGTGTCATCACAGAGGTGTATTACTCCTCCTTTCATCAGCCCACAGCACAGCAACCTGCCCGACATTATTGCAAGATCGTGTGTGGCAGCAAGAGGCTGAAACCAGTGGTTTTGTCAAGCTGCCCTCCCCGTGGCTGGAGCATGAAATACTCCAAGCAAACCCCTCCCAAGAGTCACGCAGCCCTGCTGACCACCTGCAACACTTCTCTGGTGCTCGGACGGGCAGAACGGCCCCGTTGGTCACTGTGGAGAGGACACTCATCCTCCACCAGCTCCTCCCCGTGCCCAAGCCAGAGGTACGGGCTGGGCGCACACCAGTGCTCCCTTGAGTAAGACCGAGCTGTGCGGAGCAGAGCGAAGCACAAGATTAGCATCACGAGTATCAGGACTGAATTGCTAAACGACTGATTCGCTGTTCCAGAGACTTCTAATTGCAATACTGCAACAACACTCTCATAGGCTAATGCTAACTCCTGCATCTAGACAGCAGGAGAAGACAACAAAACAGTTTGTCTAAGTGCATTTCGGCAAAGCAAGCTTTTCTCTAGCAGCCCTATTTTTAGCAATTTGATTAGATGCAGGGATATTAAACTTCAGTCTGCAGTAGTTATGTGCCCAAAGAAGTTCAAATCTAGAAGACAGTTGCTTTGAAACAAGTTTTGTCAGCAGGAGGTCATCAGAAATTCATCACCACAGATACGTGCCATCCCCTTCTTGTGACATCTCCTGCACTGGTTTCTGGTTTACTTCTATATTAAATGACAAATTATAGTATAGGGGTGAAAAAAAGGTACTTGCCAACAAAAGATCAAGCACTCTCGAGTTTGCTTTTTTTAGAACGCATCTCCCAACAAACGCAGGAGAATATTTAGAAGTGTTATTCAAAGGTGCCTTTCAAATCACACTAATATGCAGATTCCGAGTGTCCTAACTGAACAGCTCCTATAATGAGCGCAATATATTCACAGAAAAAGCCTTCAAAAAAGGCTTAGAAGAGTTATGAGAAGGCCTTTCTGAAAGCACATAAAAATAAAATAACACTGTCAGGCTATCTGAATGTTCTTCATAAAGAGAGACTCACAGTTTTCCTTTTCATAAGAAACACTCTAGAGTTCAAGAGAACAACACAGATATTTATCATACTCTGCCCTTTAAAAATCAAAGGCAACCAATTATACCCAAGTTCTCTCTCGTAGTTGCATCTTAAGAAGAAAAAGATTAGAGAAAGGAGAGTGACCTTTACAGTTTCTCCTCCTATTTCTTCCTTCATTTTGCTTGTCCAGTTATACGCTATATCTCTTTACATAACACCAAGTGCATCTGCAAACAAACACCTACGTTTATCAAAAAGCACAGATTAGAGCTGCTGATGTAGACAGAGATCATGTAATTTCTGCGACAAATCCTCTAGGATCCTCACAGAAAAACCACAGGTTTATGCGGGGGTGGGGAGAAGGGCAGACCTAGTTCATGAGTTTGTCTCAGTTCTTCCAGCTTTACTCAAAAAAATATACCAACGATTACACAACAGCAGCAGAGCCCAGAAGGAAAACCGAGCACTCACCATATTTTCTTCATTTGGTCTTAAGCTTTCTCCTACACATTACATATGAACTTACAGGGAGGGGGGGGGAAGTCTGCCCTGAATCTACTTTGCAGGCTGAGTTTAAGTCACGAATTACAAATGGTTTTTGTCACTTCTCACCCAACAGATCACCCAAGCATGGAAGAGGAAAAAGTAAATAAATTAAAGACTGAAACGCACCTTCAACACAACTGGAGCAGAACACTACCTCCAATTAAGACACAAGTAAACTTATCTAGCTTCTTACACTCTCAATCAACAAAATCAAACAAACCAATCAACCAAAAAAACCACCACCAAAAAAACCTCACCAACTGTTCTGCTACTCAAAAGAAAAGAAAAATCCTTAATCTTCTCAATGGATCCACACGTATGCACTATCTTGTATTTACTTTTGCAAAGATGGAACATGTTGAAGCCTATCTCTGACTTAGTTTCCTGGAGGAATGTCTCCTTCAGTTGAACCACTACAAGTCTTAGACATCAACACAAATAAGGTAGTATTTCAGTTCTGAATTAGTTACATTATACTCTCTATATAAAGAGGGAACCTAGCAGCAGCCTTTTATAAATCTATCAATCTGGAAACAGACACATAAATTACTCTTAAGTATATTCAAGATAAAATAGTATGTTCTCCAGGTTTGTTCTGGCAGTGAGCACTGAGGAGGGCAAAGAAAGAATGGACAAAGAAACAAGCTATCCTTGCTATTTTGTGTCTTCCAGTATAAAACGCATTATTGTGTTCATATCAAATAAAATATATTTAAACTGGGATAAGTACAAGCATTTGCTTAAAATCCTCCCCAAAAGCCATGCTTTATAGTGAAAAGCAAAAAGAAGGGCCTCCTTACCCATACACCATCCCAGAAAACACTCCTGTGTAGCTGTTTGTAAGTGATACTTCAAACAAACATACTAAGACTTTTCAAGACTGTAAAACAAAGGATTTCAAATTGTCAAGATACAGCAGCAACACCATTCAACAGATGCTTCAGGAAGACTCTAGGATATGCAGATCATGCTAAGACCACTTTCCAAGCAATAGGCAAAAGAAACCACACAGTTCTGCAGTCAGCAGTAAAGCTATCCCAAGGAAACTGCTTTCAAAAATTGACAACCATATCGTCATGGGACAATGGTTTGAATTTTAACTAGCACGTTCGATACACACAGCAAATCCCCACAGGGTTGTATGCTGTATGACTTTAACAATTACCATTATGCCCATAAACTTTCCCATTTCCAATTAACGAAACACACGACACCTTGAAAGTCAATCCTGCCTTCTGGAAGGTTTTTGTGCTTCAAGGCATAAAGCGGACTTTCAAAAACATACCTGCCACTGCAAACACTATGTGGACTTCTTTTAATGAGCAAATATAAACATATAAAAAGATTTTTTTTAAAAAACAGCATATCTGGAAAAGCTTGAGCTGTACCAGGCAAGGCAATTTCGAAGCAGTGCACCGCTGCAGCAGCTCTAGCCCGACAGACCAGAACCTAGCTTGCTGCTGCCACCATCTCCTTAAGAAGAACTGGAAGCTCACCTAAAGTATCCACAGAAACTTTGCGCATCTCAGAAAGGCACGTGACAGGGTACCAAAAGGCACGTTATCAGAGAGGCTTCAGCTCTTGCAGCCTAGCAAAAAGAGCGCTTCGTCTGCATCAACACTGACTTTCTGACTAACCAGGAGTCTGAGCAGACTCCAGAGCTGTGTGCTGTCATTCGGGTTTGGGTTTTTTTCCTTGCTTACACGGACAAGACCTGCGAATGCAGCTTGGGCAGAAGAGAGGGAAAGAATTTTAGGAAGGCTTTTCATATTGTGCACTCAGTAGATTCATTTCCTCCTCTTTCCAAGGACTAAGCACATACAAAGAATTGATGGCTATTTTCTTGCACAAAGTGCGGCAGGCAGGATGAAAATTAGTGCATTCGAGGACAACACTACAGCCTTCCTTAATATTTCAGTTCAGCCTGTCACCTTGATGAGCCTATGAATACTAACAAGCAAAAATAAGTTCAGTAGTAACTGCAAAGCAAGCATGCAGCAATGAAAAACCCTACGGATTCTGTAATTAGCTCTGCTAACAGTAAATGAAGAGCCGTACAGCCGAGAAACACTGCGTATCACTAGTTGTATGTAAGAGGTTCCCGCCGTTTCCCTCCATTCTGAAGCAGCAGAAAAGGCAGTTGCTGTTGCAAGGAATAGAAGACCTACTCTTCTGACACGAGCTTTGCTGCAAACTTCCTAGCCTTATGTCCTGACAGTTTTAAGAGGAGATGATTTAAAGAGGCACAGACGTAATATTAGGAAACTTTGGTTCTATCAGCTACATGCACAGTACCTACCAACTCTCTTTTAAGCAGATGTACCTTTTTCATGTAATACTAAGGCAAAACAACTACAATAATTAGGAAAAACTGTATTTCTGATTATACTAAGACAAAATACTGATTGAGAAGCTCTTACTCAACACACAGTAAGTTTATACTCAAGATTTAAAAAAAATGTTTCAGTATGCTCAGCACCTTGATCCAGAAATACAATGCATTTGTGTAAGAAACCCCAAAGAAAAACATCCCACATACTCACTATATTTAGATGTTCCCCTACACATCCCCATATGAAAACATCTGCATTCCTACACTTATTTGCATCTTTACATTCGTATATTTGAAATTAATAAGGTGTTCTTACCTGTATATCCTGCCCACCAGCCCCAGGATGCCACCATAGCTAAAAGCCACTTAAATAAGACTCCTTCGATATACCAGAAGCTTTCGCTATCCAACACTCGGAGAGGCTGCAGCATAATTAAATACAAGACGTAGGACGGAATAGCCACCAGGTTATTGGCGACCATAAAAGCGAACCTGAGGAGTGCTTTCAGGCAGGTATAGCCCACCCGCCGGGCCTGCTCTAGAGTCACGGCCATTCTCTTCACAGCCGAGGGCTCGGGACCGTCCTGCGGGGACAAGAGAGCAAAAACAAGGCACAGGTAGCGCTCCCCGAGCGGGGCCACGGCTGCCCGCCCGCCCGCCGGCCCCAGCCCGCTCCCGCCTCCGCCGTTAGTCACCGGGGGAGGCGGCAGCTCCCCCCCGCTCCGGGGCGGGGGCACGGAGAACGAGCCGGGGGCCGCCTCCCGTCTCCTCAGGGGGACCCCAGCCCGCAGCTGCCCCCGGCGGGGGTCACACACACGCGCTGTCCCAGCCGGCCTCCATCTTCCACCCGGAAAAAAAAATAAATAAAAGACCTCGGGGCGCTAAGGCGGCTGCCGGCGGCCTTTCCCCCGGCGCCGGGGCGGCTGACAGGAGCCACGGCCCGCGGGCGGCGCTGAGCGCAGCGGGCGGCGGCGGGCCCGGCCGCAGGACTCACCTCCGGCAGGGCGGCGGAGCGGCGGCGGAAGCGGCGGCGGCGGGGCTGGGGGAGCTGGGCCCGGCAGTGGCGGCGGCGGTCCCGGCTGGCGGCGGCGGCTGGCGGCGGCTCATGGACCCGGAGGTGGCTGGCCCGGCCGCAGCAGCGCTACTCGCCCTACGGCTCCCTGCGGAGAGAGGCGGGCGGGCGGCGTGAGCGCGGGGGCCGGCGGGCGGGGAGGCGGGAGCGCCGGGCCGGGCGGGCAGGCGCAGACCGCGGGCTCACCTCGGTTCTCCCCCGCCGGCGGCCGGGCCTGGCACCTCTTTCCCTCACCCCTTCCTTCTCTCCCTGCCTGCTCGGCTCAGCGCTCCGCGGGCAGGGCCGCGCCGAGCCCCGGCCCCGCAAAGACAAGGCGGGTGCCGCGGCCGGGGCGGGGGGGGGAAATGACCCTGCACCTGTTGGGGGCGGGGGCCCGGCCCGCGCAGGGTCCGTACCTCGGCACCGCCGCCTCCTCTTCCTCCTCCTCCTTTCCCGCCGAGGGCAGCGCCGGCCGCCCGGGGTTCATGCCGGCCGCTGGGGCCGCGCTCTCCGCCCCCGCCGGCTGCGTGTCCGCCGTGACCGCCCGCCCGCTGCCGAGGAGCAGGGCTGGCGCTGCAGCGAGCGCCGCCCCCCGCCCCCTCACCACAGACAGACACACGCACGGACAGATACACACGCAGGGGCACATACACACGGGCGCCCGGCGGCAGAGCGGGCCCGCCGACCCCCGGGAACGGCTGCCCTCGCTCCGCCCAGGGGCTGCTGCTGTCGTCCCGGAGCCCCGCGGGGCGACGAGGCCGTGAGGGCCGGGGAGCAGCGCGGCCCCGCGACGCCGCCTCTTTAATCCCCGTCTGCGTGGTGCTGCGGTTCAAATCGGGTGACTGGGGAGAGTGGCAGAGGGAGACACTGTTACAGCGTCCCTCAGCACCACCAGAAACGCACTTCTAGCCCGGACAGCAACAGCGTGTTTTGTTTCTTCGCTGTAGTCTTTTAAGTCCCTTTGGGTGCTTTTTATATATAAACTTTACCAGGTTTTTTTTTTCCCCTCGGCCACAAACACTGTCTTCTACTTCCAGAAGAAGCCCTGCCGAGGTCTGCGATCTCCAGTGACACTTGACCCCGGCCCAGAAGCAGGAGGAGTCCCCACAGGCCCCTCCGGCCAACCTGCACCCCCACAAAACCGCTCCAGGGTGAGGAGTTTTTGCCTTCTGTGTAACATCATCGTACCTTGTGGCAACACAGCACTGGTGCCTCTGGTCTGTTCGTTGTGCCTGTCGGACACAAGCCTGCTCCTGTCTTCTCTGCAGCCATGTACAGGCCTTGGAAGAGCACTGTCAGACCTCCTTCTGCCCTCTCCCCACTGATCAAGCCCCATTTCAGTGGCCTAAGTCAACTACTATAATCCCTGCACGGTGCAGAATGGCTTGTGCAAGTGATTTTTAATTCTGTTCTTAAGGAATATTGAGAGGCGTCCCTGCCCATGACAGGGAGGTTGGATCAAATGATCTCTAAGGTCCCTTCCAGCCTAGGCCATTCTATGATTCTATGAATAGAAGCAGATGAAAAACATCTTAAGAAGGAGACCTGCTAGAAGGTCTTTTGTGCTGGGAAAAAAAATTATAAAATTTTCGAGTTACAGTACACGGAAAAGCATAGCGCTTTCACATACAAACCATGCCATGAGTAAAACTAGTCCACTGTTTCCTAGACAATGAGGCTTCAGAGATGACTGTACCATCAACAAAATTAAATCCCAACCTCCATTCCAGGAAGTAAACAAAGTTGCTATTGCAGATAAATTTCATTTGAGAATTTAAAAATATAAACAACCAAATAATGCCATCAGCAAAACAAAACAAAACTGCTGACCTTCTAAACAAAAAGGACTCATCTTGCATTAAGTGCTTCCAAGTCTGGGTGTTTGTCTATGTTACTTTTATTACTAGGTTAAATCCAACAGTCGCACTCAGTAACCATTACAGAGTCAGCTTGAGCTGTTCTGAAGTGTTACGAGCTTCAGGAAGACTTGAGGTTTGGGTTTGGTGGTGTTTTTTTTTCTTTTATATGCCATGCAGACACCTCTGGTCGTACACTTGAACTTAAGTCTCAGCAAAATTTTGCTCTAAAATCCTCAGGTAGAAAAAGGACAATTTTTAGGCCATAACTGGAATTACATTTTAATTTTTATATTCCAGCAGCAAAACAAAGCCTTGTTTATGTTTATTTCAAGACAAAAAAAACACGTGAATTATAATTCATTTATTAAAATGTGGACTTTCTCAGTTTTATTCACATTGTAGAATTTGGAATACTACTCTCAAATCTGGTGCATCAAAACAAGGGACTGCAGAAGTTACATTAGATAACTAATGCATTAGGCAATTTATGTTGCAGAAAGGAGTTGCACATGGGGAAGCAGGCATACAAAGCATTCTTTGTCAGAGTGCCTGCCTTAAAGCTGAGGAAGCTGTGGTTTAGCATTTTGCTGAATGAGCTAGTAGCAAAGACCCACCCCTATTCCTCATTTCCTGGCCTTCACATGGACAACCCAGGTCCTAGGAATCGTGCACAACAAACTACCCCATATGGATCTTGAGATGCCTGCTGGCTGTCATCCAGTCTGAGCCCCTGAAGAATCCTGGGTAGCATAAACATGTGTGTGTCATGTATTTGTGCCATTACTGCAAACAAAAAGAAGGGAATGACTAAGCAGTAGGAATTCTCTTCACTTGGTCATAACTGTTAATGTTGAAGCTCAGATGTTTTACAGCTGTTTTTTTTGCTGCAGCACATAGTTAAATATCAGAGTTGTCTCCCGCTCTCCTCCAAAAACATCTACAGACCAAAAACACAGAAAAAGGTTAGACTTAGTCCTGGCTATAAGAAGGAAAAGCATGTTATTACCAAGGTGGGGACGTTCTGCAGTAATAAACACAGGCTGGATTTGATCACTGTATCTGGCTGCAAAGATTCAAGTCAGGTTTTAGTCATAAACTCCTGGAGAGACTTTTGAAGAAGATTTTTTTGAAGTTTTTTTATCTCGGGGTACACTTCAAGAAGTGATTACCCACTGTCATCCTCATATGCCACTGTTCAACGGCACGCATTTGCATTCCAACTTTGCCGCAGAATTAGAGCTGCCTGGAAGCATAGCTGCGAGGAGGGAACGCATTGCAGACGTTCAAGCAGTCCACGAGTCACAGAGGCACAGATAATCATGATGAAATCCAGGTTCAAAGCTGTAAACACTAAACCAACTAAAAGATTTGCTTCTGTAACTCAGAAACACCAAGTTTTGGAATGCTTTTGAACCTCTGTCTGGGTCAAAGATTGGAAAATAAAAGGCTGCTCATTTATCCCAACCAGATTCAATCAGTTCAGCTTGCCTTCCTTGTAGCAAACTGAAGTCACAAATGCCATATGGTCAGAGAAAAAAAAAAGGTTATGAGGATACACTCATGTGCTGATGACACTAAAACCAAAATTGCCTTTAAAAATCATAAAGGCCTGTCATACCGAGAGCAGAGACAAGAAAATATTCTGAGAAATCTCACAAGTTCTACAGAACAGAAAGCTACTGAGAGGTTTCCAACCTCTCAGAAAGAGCAACTTGTGGCTTGGGAAATTATATAAAAATCTTATTAAAAAAAATAGCATGACAGAAAAAATGAAAGTAGACAAAACTGCCGTGAGGAACTACAAAGATGACAGCATATGCGGGGTGCAGAATGCTAGAAGATGTATGACATGAAATAGAGCATAGACTTGAGGGAGCATAAATCCAGAAAGCATCTCAGGTGAATTAAGTAGTTAGCACTGGATTTGTAAAAATAACAGTTTAAAGAAGCACCAAGAAGAACTTAACAATTATGTTCTATAGGCAATAAAAGAAAGGGGGATGGGGAGGAAGATGTGGGCCATTAAAAAAGAGAAGAAAAAAAAGATACAGAATTAAAATTTGACCTTCAATTCTGAGCTGCTTTACTGACTGTCAAATACCCTGACGTGGAGGATTTTTGCATTGCGGTCTTCAAAACATTAACATTTCATTCATTTTCATAATAACCATTAAACTTTCAAGAATATTCTATAACCATCCTCTGTATGAGAGGCAAAAATCACCTCCATTCTTCAAGTACATTCTTAAAGGACAGTATCAGTCACTCCACCACTACCAGCTGTATCTCAGGAGTTACAGAGGAAACATGTTTGCTAAAGTCCCTTGATCTTCTGCGGCAAACTGTTCTTACGTCCTTTCTCTTGCTCATCCAAGAGTAGACCACGCTTTTTAAAAGCTCTGCTTTCAGTAATCTTTTAAATACATGAGTTCCTTTTGAAGACTCAAATCCATTTATCACATACAAAATGCAACAGCCAGGCCACTTTCCTTTTCTGATTTTGCTCTGGGAAGTCAGCGTTATCAGACTCTTTGACCTTTCAGTCAAAGATGCTTTTATTTGCATCTTAATTCTTTTAAGGACACTTCAGGATAATGTGAAAGAGCCACTAAAACGGAAGTAAAATGTGGCATTGACTTTAAATGCCTGTATATATGTAAAAAGGCTTTAACTGACGTGACACAGGGCTCTGGCCCCAAACAAGCTCCCTTCCTTTGACTCCCACCCCAGATCCCAAGTGCAGTATCCCCACACCAAGATCAGCCAGCTGCAGGCAAGTCAGCCTTGCAAGTTATCTATGGGTCTAGCAGAGAGCTGTAATTTTTGCTCATTTTCTCTAATATTTTAAGCTCTTGGATGAGAGCCTAAGATTTTTTCACATTAAAAAAATTATAGGCCTCAGAGAAAATGTCACAAGTGTGACCAAAAAATTCAGGCTCATAATAAACGTACACTTTTTTTTTCCCCTCCTCCTCCTCTGCTAGCTTGAATTGCCATCAGATCTCAGACAGTTCTAACAAGACTGCAGGATGCCAAGTTAAGGCCTTAAATTGTTTTAGGACCACGTTTTTTTTTTTTTCCCTAGGAGAAGGTGGCAAAGATTTCCTGGTTTTAAATAAACAAGCTAAACAAACACACAACCAAAGAAACCAAAAAGTTATTACTAAGCTAAGAGAGACTAAACAAACAGAAGGTGTTTCTTTTTAGTAAATAAAAATAGCATTTAAGTATCAGTGTCATGTTGTTTGACTCCACATCTGTTTTTCCTTCAATCAGGGATCAATAAATATTATGCAGGTTGGATTGTTACATAGTTGTTTGAGTTAATATTTCATTCTAAAGGTTTTTTGTAAGCCTAACCAGGTAAAATTACATAATTTTGCTCTAGGAAATTTTATATAGTTAGATATGGACAGAAGAACAAACTCTGTTTCCAGTGAGGCAAAATCCCTTCACATTCCACTCTAGCACAAAGCTTGAAAAGTTGTCCAGTGTGAAATAAAAATTAAAACACAACACCACAGCTTCTGGAGAAAGCAAGCTGAGCCATAGGCAAGGAGGCCAGATGACACAGAAGACACAGCTACACTAAATCAGTACAAGTACTTACCAAATGTGCTATTGGGGAAGAGAGACCACTCACACCTAATGCTGGGTCTAGCTACAGCTCCATCATTCTGTCTAGTAAGGCTTGCAACAAAATGGATCTTTATACAATGAGAAATCTCAAGCCTGTGTACTGCACTCTCCCTGTTCCGCACTTCAGACTGGGCTCATCTGTCGGATTACCGCTGCTCAGTTCAATTGACCAACACAGTCGCGCACTCTCTACGGTAATGTATTTTTTTCCCATTTGATAGCTAATTCTTATTTATTGTGTGGTTTCCAATGGTTTCCTGAGGCCAAGGTGGTGTCAAAATAGGTTTGCTGGGTCTGGACACACATGAAATGATAGTCTGTAAACTTCTTAAGGTGGAAATTATGTTCCAAAATTTTTAAGTGTTCTGTTATTTATGATTTGTCAGGGGTGTGTTTTTAACTAGTTGTGGGCATGTTTGTTTCCTCTGTAGCACAAAAACAGTGTGATAACCAGTATCCGCAGTACTTCTACCATAAAGAATCTAAAGAGACTCCAAGTATAAGCTAGAGAGTCAAACCGAGCCGTATGATGCTTCAGTGAAAGCTCTCCTGATCTCCCAAAATAATCTGGGTAGATTCACGTCTGAGTGTCATTACTCTTTCTACAGCATAGCAAGACCAAATCAAGGAAGTTGGGAGCTGGTTAAGAACGGCACACTCACCTTTGTTCATAACCTTCACCATTTGTAAGACAGGAGAAAAAAACAGAATGTATCACAAACAATTTACCAGTAAGTCAAGACTAGTGGCAAGTGAGGCAGATGTAGCCATCCCTCCCTTTCTTCCACCAGCTATATCCACATTTCATAAATTTCCTCTTCAGCAGAGCTTGTTAGCCTTTACAATAACACCAGTCTTGTATTACCATAACGCCACTCTTGTATACGTTTTATGTAAAGCAGATTGAGATGGAAAATCCATCATTTTTCTCATTGTTTTGGTTGCTTTTGGTCCAGCACAAGAAGAATACAAGCCCTCCTGTTGCAGCTACATGTTCTGTAACTCACATGCAGATCTAGTAAGATTACTTGCAATGTATTTCACAGTTATCTGAATCAGTATCAAGAACTGAAAGGTTACCTCTTGGAAAAAAAAAAAGGAGAAAAAGAAAAAAAAAGAAAAAAGTTACATCTTAAACAGCTAAACCTCTTAAACCTCTCAACAGACATTTCATTTTCATTAAGTTGCTGAAGTTAACTTGAAGTTCCCTTTTTCCGGCTACAGTTTTGGTAAGAGTATAAGATAAGCAAGAAGTGAATATTAACCACAGAGCGACAATGCCCGAGTATTGTACTGAGTATTGTATTTGTGAATTTTTGTTTCAACAAAATATACATTTTGATGTGACTCTCAACATAGTAGTAACCTAACAGATACATCTTCCAACAGGGTTAAAAAAACCCCCACCCTGTTGTTCCTACTACTGCAATGCTACTTCATACCATAGTAAGTTTTCCCATATCAATGCCTGTAACAGCCAGATAAATAATTCAGATGTTTTGAGGTGTTTAATTCCTCATTAAATCTAAACTGAAGACTTCAATAGAGACCACTTACTAAAGATGGATAACAGATACACTACAATGCAACCAGATGGCCAGCGAGCAACACTTTCATTGGTTACTGCATTTCAGGTTTTTCTGCCATACTGTGTTTGTCAATCAACGGGCAGCTGAAGTACAGAACAACAGGATGGGTTCTCATCTCAGTTACGTGGGTGTTTTTCACCCACTAACGCTACTGTCACCAAGGTAAGTCTGAGCTGAGGGTTTGCTTTTGGTTTGTTCTGAGGATTTTTTGTTTAAAAAAAAAAAAAAAGGAGCTTGAGTTAATCCAACTGCTTAATGAATCTTTAACCTTTGTGTTGGCTTGGTTACAAAATATCCACAGCGCAAATTGATTTAGTTCAATTGTATCTATAGAATAATATTACTTCAGGCAATAACAATATGCTGATCATATCATAAGCTCGCATTCTGTGAGATTTTTACGAGCCCATAAAGTTTGCATACAGAAGCACGGTGCAAACACAAAGATGAAGCCAACCTGGTTTTAGGCAGATGGGACTCCTGACATTTTCTAGCAATCACACTAGTTTGTAATTAGCCATTTTGAGAAAGGAATGTAGTAAAAACGAGGACTTGACTACACTGAACTAATCTCTAATGTTTTTCTCTTTATATATAGGCAAATTAAGAACTGCAGTGCGTGGTCCTGATCATAAAGATCGCATGCTGTGAGGTCACTGATCAGATGAAGAAGACCCTATATTCTTCAAACTCGTTCAAGTTCACTTCAAGTCAGTGTCTACCAGACTGAGTGACCTGGTTTTTCATAAATGCTTATCTAACAACCAGTCAATGTTTGTAGATCAAACTGCAAATACAAGAGAACTAAACAAATACTTATCACTGTAAGATGGTTCTCACATTTAAATCTCTAGTGAATAGCTTCTTATAAAATTAAAGAAGTATTAAGACTACTTTATCCTTTACCTATTTGTTGGATTCTGCATCGTTACAAGCTAAAATTAATACCGATTTCAGAAAAGTGTTGTTTCTTTCTACTTGAAAAAGAAGGTAGAGTCCAGTCTAACAGTGACATCTGCGTTTGTAGGGGAGTCTATTCGTCTGTGTGCAGAATTCCAGCAACTTCGAACAGTGCTGTGCAAAGTGCAAAGATCCATCCCATTTGAACTGGGGACAAACTAATCAGGTCTGATCTAAGGTTCACTGAGCATTTCTAGGAAATAGGTATTGTAAAATAAATACCATCAGTGAAATATGATCAGTACCCAGGTCTATTAAAAAAAACCCGCTTCATCTTCCCTCCCCCAATTTAGCAGAGCATGCAACACTGTTAACATATCGTGTTACAGTACCATGCACAGCTTTGCAACTCTCTTGCTTAGCTTCCTCAAGATCGTTTAACGTAGTTACCAAAAGAAAGTAATGATGAATATGCCCATGCTGCTAGCTAGTTACGCAGGTTTTTCACAAACTGACTGAAGAAACAGCGCAACACTGGGAAATCCAAAAGAAGTCACATCGTAATTTGCATTTAAATTATGTTCACCCACATCCTCTGCAGTCTCACTACATGCTTGCTTCATGGTTGAAAAACAATACTCCTGTCTCTCTGCTGAACGTAGTAGAATACTCAACGTAGTAGAATACAGTTGTCCATCATTACCAGCAATTCATAATTTCCTTGAGAAAAATTCATTTAAAACTACTGTTGGCATTGGTCTGTGCCACAGCACCAACATGTTTGTAAGGGACAAATACTCCATATTTTCCTGCCACAGAGTCAAGTGCTGCCCAGATCTGCAGGTTGGCATGTGCAGTAAGTGCTGGAAATTGTTCTTCCTAAAATACCACAATTGTTTATCATTAGTGCTATTGATGCATTTCAACTTAATAAAATGTTATAAAAGCCATTATACCATTGTTAACTGTGGCCAAGAAAAGCAATCCTAATGGCGTGGATGAATCCAGCCAGACCACGAGGGATTACATGGCTTGATTTGCTCAGCCCAAGTCGCATAACAAAAAGGCACAGGGAAACAAAACTAGTGTTTCAAAACGATGAAGACATAACTGTAATGCTACTTCTGCTTAGATTTATTAGTCTACTATGTCTCTAGGAAATGAAAGAATATAAAAAGCACAACAGAAGTTCCCTTTACTATACTAAAGGGATGCAAGGGGGAAAGAAAAAAAAACCAAAACATTTTACACATCTGCTAAACTATGATTCCTGCTGGCAACACTATCCCTGATCCAGGCCAGGATGCCGTTGGCCTTCTTGTCCCCCTGGGCACACTGCTGGCTCATGTTCAGCCGGCTGTCCATCAACACCCCCAAGTCCCTCTCTGCCTGGCAGCTCTCCAGCCACTCCTCCCCAAGCCTGTAGCACTGCCGGGGCTTGTTGTGGCCGAAGTGCAGGACCCGAAATCTGGCCTTATTGAAACTCATGGAACTGGCCTTGGCCCAGTGATCCAGCCTGTCTAGATCCCTCTGGAGAGCCCCCCTGCCCTCAAGCAGATCAACACTTCCACCCAGCTTGGTGTCATCTGCAAACTTACTAAGGATGCACTCTACCCCCTTGTCCAAACTATTGATGAAAGTGTTGAACGGGACTGGCCCCAGTACTGAGCCCTGGGGGACACCACTCATGGCCCACCAGCAACTGGATTTAACTCCACTGACCACGACTCTTTGGACTTGGCCATCTAACCAGTTTTTACCCAGCAAAACATTTTTCTCCATGTATGAATACTTCCCAGTTTCACCGAGCTTATTTGGACACACGTACGCCCTTGTCGATCCCACTGGCCCAGGCCGGGGCTGGATCCAGCCTACCAGTGTTTCATGCTTAGTGCCTGACGCTGTCTCAAACGCTACAGTGTCACCAAGGTCCCAGCTTTTACCTCCTGGTACTCTGTAGCCCCAAGGGTTCAAATGGAAGCTGTGAGACTGGTAAATGAAGTCTGCTTATTGGTGTAACTCAGGTCTTTCTCCTTGCTTCCACTAATAATTGTCAAGACTGACAGACAGCAGTGAAAGCCACTAAAATGAGATGGAGTGGAGGAGGAGGAGTGGAAACAGGCTAATATGTTGAGGTTCTGAAAAATTATCAAATAAGATGTGTCTTGTATTAATGCTAAATGGTAAAATGATACATCACAGCAAAGTCAGTATCATAGAGCAATAACTATCACACTACGCTGAGATAACTTTGTACTGACTTAATTGAGGTCAGGATTTAATTGCCTGTCTTTCAGATAACACTTCTAAATAGCAGCATCTGTCTAAAGAGAAGATATCAAGTTAAACCTTTTAGGCCAAAAATTTACAGAGAATCAGGAAGTTTCAGTCAGAGCAAGACGAAAAAAGTAAAAAGTTATCTGTCATAAAACGTGTCTTGGTTGGCAAACTCTAAGTAAGGACCCAACCAGTAATATGCTGGAGAAATAAAGAGATAAAGCAGAGTGTAGGCTTGGGAAATTTAATCTACTCTTCAATGTTCTTTTCTCTGTACTTATGTATTCCAGGGGATTTTTGCCTCCCTAAACCAGCCCAGCAGCCTCTTCTCGATTGTCAATACTCAGTTATGACAGGAGTTAGACCCTTATTAAAGCAGAGCTAATAAAGACGAACACAAAAATGAAGTCCGGCAGTTGAAAAACAAATTGTATTGGCTACAGCACGTTAGTAAAAATTCTCAAGCCTGAGTCATGAAGAAACAGGACATACTATGGGGTGGCACTTTAATTCCAGACTATTTTGGTGCCTGAGATTACCAGCTGACAGCCTAGTAGGGAGCAACCCCTAGCTAGGCCAATGTCTTAGACCCAGGAATCTGCAGGAGGATCTACCATGCCCAATGATAAAATGTTTCTTTTCCTGAAGGCAGGGAGGAGTGGAAGCAGAGGCTCAACACCTGGTCCTGTATCAGCTATTGCTGTCTCAACCTGGGGTGGAGGCCAGTAATTTGGAGTATGAAAATTAAGTTGCACACTCCACTCCCTACAACACACACTCTTATTGTGGCAACTTCTGTCTCCAAGTGGAGGTAGTATCGGAGTTGTTACATACCTTAAATATCAGTCATCTCTCCCCTAAGGAAGGGGTACACCTCAAAAACAAACAAGCCAAAAAAACCCCAACCAACCAACCCAAAAAAATCCAACACCCAAACCAGCAGTCATTAGCTGAGGCCACAAAAACATCCCCTGGGCACCCCTCTCACAGATGGCAGAGGCAGTATCTAGGACTGGAAGCAAAGCTAAGTGATGCGTGTTCCAATCTGTACCAGAAAGGCTCACATTCCAGGCGAGGAAATGCACTTAGATCTCTGCCATTCATTATACTGCCAGCCACCTCAACACTTGCTCCTGGCCACTAGATTTTCCCAGTGAAATGTGAGTAAGGAAGAGAGAGTAGCCTTAACACAGCCTGGTCAGGCAGAGAGGGGCTGCTGCTCACTGTAAAGCAGCCAGGGTGATCCATACTGTTACCCCACCACATGGGTGATTTCCTAGCTCCCTCTGCTCTTCCTTCTCTCTGACGTAAACTCTGAAGTATCACAGCTTCTGCAAAGATAAGAGAATGACAAAGAGAATCACTAGGTATATTTGGAAGGACTGAGGACAAACACTGTTGTCCTGGATGATCCGTTAGAAGCTATGGATTATGCCTTGAGGAGATGGATGAAAATGTGTGTGTTATTAGACAGATGAAGTCACAAACAAGTAGAAAATGACTTGTGAACTTGAAGAATGAAGGCAACAGATAGTAGGGAAAATGTTAATCAAGTGTTGATACAAGACTGTTCAAATATGCTATATAATACACTCTAGAGAAGCCTAGACCACTGCAGGAAGTCAGGAAGATTTGCAAATCACTATAACCAACACACCCAGAAGCAGTCATTCTTCACCAGTATTTACCAGAGGCCTTAGAAAAGGCCACTACTTGACTTAAAGATCAAAACAAAAAGATAAAAACAGTGACTTGCAATTTGAATCTTGCAATCCCGTAGTCCTAAAATGAGCAGCCGCTAAAATCTCACACTGTCTCTGGTCATTATCTTTAAAAACAGACAAGAAATGAAATATCCTTAACAAAATTCAGTGGATTAATAGTCTGTTTTGATGGAAAAAGTGTTGAGTATCATAGAAAAGAAAAAAAAAAGGGAGACATATTTGCTATTTTAGTTGAAAGCCTGTACTTTTCAAATATTACCACTACTTTTCAGTAGAATCTCAATTAACTGTTTCTTCCTAGGTCTCTGTGCCCTTGTTCACAGAGCGCTTCCTCCTGTGAATTGTATCGCTGCAATCATACCAAGCCTGTAACAGCTAATCTGGTTCACACTGAATTTCAGTTGAACTGTTATAAAAAAAAAAAAAAAATTAATCCTGTGGGGTTTCTACAAAGGTCATCACAATGTACACAATCGTACATTCATTTATATCCTTTATCATGCAACATAAACAATATGAACTGCTGATTAAAAACAGTTCATCTGATTGTACTAGTTAGTGACTTCATTACACAGGGAAACAAGAGCCGGAATACTCAGATTTTTCAGTCTGGTCTACAGTTTCACACATTTGCATGCCTTCAGTTCCAGGCTGAGTCCACTGCAAAGCACATCTGCTGTCTGTAGACAGAGTTCAACAGAGATGCCTACATAAAGGCAAAAAATTAAATTCTGAATCGGTGATACAATGCTATTGCATTAGTCATTAAAAACAACGCAACAAAAAAATAAAGCAGCATAGAAACATGTAAATTCCAGCTACTGCTACCACCTAGATTTAAAAAGATGCTTATAAATAAGATTCTAGTTTTAGCAATTCAGAAGTACTTTTTTTTTTTTTTTTAAGTACAACTTCTCTTTGTCCCTTCAGTGAATCTATACTACTAAAGGTCATTCTGGATCCTCTCTCCAGTGTGTCTCCTAACACAGGTAATGCTTTCTGCAAGTCACGTTACAAGTATCCTGCCATAGGCCTGATGTGTGCTTCGTATTTATTGAACATTATTGTTTCTGAGAGCTAAAACAGGGGACTTAATAGCCCTTTTTTTATTCCTCATTCTAAATTGTTACATTACATTTGATCATCAAGTAGAGTTAAACTAGTCTTTAATTAGTAGACTTTCATTACTTAACATATATTTGAGCGTATTTATTAAAGGCACTGTTAACATCTCCTTACCCCCAAGAAACTAAACTACAAGATCCTTTTCGAATTCTCGTTGCTATTACAGAAGTAAAAATTTGTCTAGTTTCTCTTCTGTCTTCTGTATCTTCAGTAGCATTTCCTTACATAGGCACAAATGCTTTTAAGACTTAAATTCTCGAAGCAAAGGTACAAAGCCTTCATGCACCTCCAACATACTTCAGTAAGTGAAATGCCCACTCAGCTGCAGCTCTTTCTACTCCTTGGTAGTCAAGATAATTAAAGAAACAATTTAAATGTGACATCATTAATCACAAGTAGCATTCATTGCAATGACTAGATTCCTTGTGATTGCCTGGATAACACTGGTAAATATTTCACTGTATCAGATTGCATGTCCTGCCAGGCTTGTAATTGAAGTGGTCTGCAAGTTTTAATATTTTAGAGTGGCACGAATGAGTCATAGTCTCAACTGCCTCTGCTGAGCATGAATTATGCACCTTGTTTTTCAAAAGAAGCCCAATACAGAACTATAGCAGAGATCCTGTACTCTGTTGTCAACCTTACTGCAGCATTAACAAGATTTGTCCTACACCGAAGGTAATTTTTCTCTACATTCTGTTTAGAAATTTGATTCCTGTGAAGGGCTTGTGAGTCCATCCAGGCTGCTGAGTAACCAAACCACTGGCCAACAAGTTATGTCTCCGGTAGCACAGCTGTAGACTGCTGCTCACTTGCTGGGCAAAGGCCTTTCCATCGCTGTCCTATAATTTCACCCATTGATTTTTCATTACTAACACCACAATTAGTACTAAGAACAGGTACAAATGAATCAGTGCTCAAACAGCTAAATTCCTGTGACTAACCCAGGCTCCATTTAGAAGTTCCAGCTTCTTTAGAAAACTGGCCAGTCTTTCCTTGAAGGTAAAGGACAAAATGACTTACGATTTTACTCCTAGTGATCTCAATATTTCAAAACCCTAGTTTACTGAATATATAACTTAGTCGTAACAATTTCTACAAGCACAGAGGGTGTTGAGTTTTTTCTCTTCCAAAAGGTTGAGACAAGGTAATAAACCAGGTGATAACTAATTATAATGATATATCTTAAAATTGCTAACTTACAATCAACTACTATCAACTTCCAAGTCTCACACAAGTGCCCTCCACCTCCTGCCCGCACTTCCTTTTCTAGAGGTTTGAGTGGAAGACACTTGGCCTGTAAAACTTCTGTTAAGTTCCTATTCTGCTGTTCTTTCACCCCTTGAATGGCCAAATATGTCAGGCACAGCCCAGCAAGACTGGGCATTTGAAGGCCAAATCGAAGCTAATTGAATTGTCTAACAACATTGTCAGGTGGACAGATTTTCCTGAACGTTTGGTTCTTGGCATTTTTAAATTTATTTATAAGCCACAGTTCCTGGAGTCAAGTACTAAAAATAGAAATGAGGAATGAGATTATGCAAAACGTGATTTATAGCCATATGATTGTGGAGAAGCAGCTGAAAGTAAAAGCTCGAGAGATTAAAAGTGGCATTTTTAAAATCCATTCAGGTTGCATAGCAGAGTATTTCTGAGGTGGCCCCTGCCAACTTCTCCCTGGGCTGCCTTGGAGCCGCTGGAAGCAGTCTAAGGTTTACAGCAGGAAGAGGGCGTCAAGCTCCCAGCACAATATTCTCATCAATGCCAGCAGAAGATAAGTGGTCAGACATAGGTGCGAACTCGGGAATCAGAAAAACCACATCACAGCAGAGGTAAACAGTGGCTGACTTGGCAGTAGATTAATAGCCTGTAAATGTTGTTATTAGCCATGACGATAAGGGCAGTGCCCAGAAAACACAAAACGCAAGAGAAGCAGAAAGGCACGTTCCAGGTGGTTATGCAGCGCAGCGCAGAGGGCTCTCCCATCTGTCCTGTCACAGCAAGAGCTCAGTATGTTTACACTAGAGAATGGGTTTCACGGAAAACAAATTTTAAGTTACCATATCCCTCTTGGTAAGCTGTTTTCCAGCGAGGTACTGTTTGCATATATACATAAATATATTCAGTGAATCATCAACATTCCCATCTGCCACTTAGTACACTCATATCATTAAAGGACCGACCTGAACACGAGCATCTGATCTGCAATCCTGTTTTTTGTTGAGAAAAGTTTTCATTAAAACAAAACAAACAAAATGAGATTGATTCATCAGCATGGCATTTTAAAACAGTTTTTCCCAAAAGCATTATTATGATGCACATTCTGTGCTGAACTAGAATCACCGAACTACTGTACGTATTGCAACACAATAGTCATGGGTTGGGACCTCCTTTTTCCTATGCAAAAAGAAAAAATATCCCTCCACAAAACAGCACAGTCATTTGTACTTCCATTGGAACAATGAATTTCTAAAACTCTGAAAAGCAAAGCATAAGGAATTAGGGGGGTTTGTTTGTTTGTTGTTTTCTTTTTGGTTTTCCTTATTTAAATAGGAAAACCAACGCACAATAACTAGATACCTTTCTTATCTCTCTAGGGGATCCATCATGTGGGTTGTACTACCCAGATACACTCAGAATTGATTCCCTCAGAAATTCCTACCCAACTCACAAAGACTTCGCCCACACTTCTATGCAAACTCTTAACAACAGACAAGACAAGGAAAGATTCCGCATCTCTCACAGGACACGCAAGACTGTCAGATCAGTCTTCTCCTCTGTACAGATGAAAATGCGTATCAATTCTCCACTAGTGACAGAGAGATACAAAGGAAATAAACTATCAGAGTTTGTACGTTGCAGGCAGGATCAGTTCACATCGCTTAGGGAAAAACATGCCAGAGTGACGGCTTCACTAAATGAGTTACTGCAATTCACGTAGTGAATTACAACACCTTTTGTTCCTCCCGCATGAAATGAGGGAAAGAGACCTTCGGAAGAGGTCAGACAGCATTTTTTGGTGACTTATTACAATGCTTGGAATTTCCTATCTGACTGATGTGGGTGACTAGCTCCGAGAGGTCTTCATTCGAGCTGTTTCTCCACTCCACTCAGTGGACAATGATGTAGTTTGAACGTTGTTTGCACAGACCAATTTCTGCAAATATGTACCCATGAAACCAGCACCAATGGATTTAAGGTTGAGTGATAAAAGCCTGGCTATAGCCAAAATTTCAAAGTGTTCATGTAGGAATAACACATCAGTATAAGTAAAAACTAACATGAAATCAGAACCTTGACAACCACACACTTCAGGATTTCACTTGTGAAACAAGGCGAGTCAGACAGCTGTCATCGCTCACGACTGTTAGCTACTGCCCACATGTCTTGCTGGCAAATTAGGACATATTCATGCACACCCCACCCACTCCAGAGCAAAGACTTACAACTCACTGCAGGCTTGGCCTCATCCACTGCTCCAACAAGGGCATTTTCTTCCCTTCTGCTGCCTCCCTCGTGAGTGGTGACTCACAGCAGACGGGAAGGCCGGGCAGCTGGCTGCTGCTAACTGCTGCCGTGATCCCTGCCCTCTCAAACTGGCCATGCAGAAATGCCACAGTTCAGATGTACATGAACAGACTCTTCCCTCCAGACTTGTGTTAAATACAGAAATATGCCACAGATGCATGGTCAGTCAGTCTAGCAGCTGATTGTTACCTTCTAGGATGCACCACCCATCTATCCCAACACCTTCCGTGTACTGGCTCTGTTGATCAACTTGCTGCCCAGCCAGCCAAGACAAACCTGCTGATTCAGCTGAAAAAAACACCAGCTAAATGAAACAGTTTTAACTGGATAAACTCGTGACCTGATGCAAAGAGCAAAGACGGAGGCAGGAATAATCAGCAGGGAGAGCCCCTTTCAGCAACACTACACACCTAAACCGTGTTAAGTGAAGCATGAAACCGGAGGCTGAAGATTCACCAATCATCTTTGGCAGAGTCCATCCATCCACATACCATTCAGTTTATATTTATCACAGTCTCTACTAGTTCAACTGCTACTCACTGGTTCTGCCCTGTAGTTACAAGCTCTGTCTTAAGCATGGCCAGCTATTAGTTTCCAATTAACTGCGTTCCAAAATTTAGTGCTTCTCGTAAGCAGGGAAGAGATTTATAAGATGGACTGCCAGCAAGTCATACTTAAACTGTTGAGCAAAGGTATTTTAAATCAGCCAATCCACACAAGTCTTTACCTTTGGAGCTTTGCAGTCACCACTGATACCCATAAAATACTCCAAAGAATTGCTTTCATTAATCAAAATTTTAAAAGACTTCTTGAAAACACAAACTCAAGTCTGTGGGAATGTGAATGTAAGACTTCCTACCCACTGAAAAAAATTAAAAAACAAAATTAAAAACCCCAAATTATGATTTTTAATACTGTGCAGTGGCTATGGCCTAAGTTTTACTTCTACACAATAGAAGAGCAGCAGTATCTCCTTGGCTGTTCTACTGGGTCACTGGTTCAACATTGACAAAAAGAAAAATGATCTTTTTAGTACTGTGAGGTACGCAATAGACTAAAGAGTTTAAGACATCGCCACAGGCTCTTTCTAGCCCAAAAAATGACTTTTCTCTCACAAGTCACTAAATGCTCTTGTTACTTTGTCTTAAGATCTTTGTAGCAGGAGGCTGAGGCTAACTGGAAACTCCATTAGCATACAGCCAAGCTGTCCTTAGTTTCGATAGCACTGCTTTGGGGTGGGCAAGCAAGAGGTAAAGACTTTATCCTAACAGCAAATGCAAACACAAAGGTGATACTTCCTATTTCTCAGCAGTGTGCTGAAAATGAGCAGAGTAGAGTAACTTTTTGAAGTGTGCAGAACATCTGTGATGACTGCTCACTGAAATACAGGCAATCTGTGATTTAATCAGCAGCTGCTCTTTGCCAAAGAGATGTCTCTTGAAGTACAGGGAACTCAGGAGCCATCTAGGGTGACCACTAAGATAGGCTTGTTTCCCAGTAACACAAGACAGCACCTGGCTTGAAAATTCACATGGGAAGAACTAGCACTGTATATATACCCTGTAATAAAAACAACCTAACACCTGTTTTTCCTTTATTTTCAAGAAGCATTTTTTTGTCTCTGTAATTCTCTCTGCTTTGGAAGTTAACAGGCCAAGGTTCTGGATTAAATCTCCTTTTGCTTTGCATCTAAGGTTGTGTCCTTAGAGGCATCTACAGGGGTGAAGCAAAAGCAGCTCCAGCAGTGCTGGACACAGGGTACCAGCAGTCAAACAGAGAACTACCAGCTCTTGGGCCCTGACCAACTCAAAACTGCCTGGGCTCTTAAATTCCCCATCCCTTCCCTTTATCTTCCCCCTTCCCTTGCTTTGGATAATGCAAATACCTGACTACACTTGGCACTGCCACAGAAGGGACACTGTTTTGAGAAGATCCTGCTAAAATGAAAAGGGCATGTGTGTAAACATGCTGACCAAGGAGACAGCAAAGCACTGTAGGTCAGCAGAAAGACAACAGCCAAAAAAGAAATACAGCTACTTGGAAGGTGAGATGCTTCAGAATTTGGTAGCAATTCTCGTATTTGCACAGCAAACCACCTTCCTATACAAGCTGATCTCCAGTAAATATTACTTGTCGTCTTCCAGAGTAATTTATGCTCGCCCTGCAATCTCCCATGCCTGGCATCCAGATTCTCACGCTTCAGTTTTTATTTGCCTGACTCAAAAACTGCTAAAAGCTCCTGGAGTTCTACAAGCCTCTTGGATCAGGTGAACAAAACTGTTTGGAAAAGGAATAATTTCTTCAACTGCAGCAGGACTAATCTTACTGGCTCACAGACAATTAAGCCTCAGGCCAGGCCAAGGCTTTTGCTGGCTTAAGTTTTTTTCCTAGGAGGCTTCTCATAAGTTTAGCTGGGTACTGTCAACATCATATGACTTACAAGAAAAGTCTGCTCCCCGATGTGGAAATATTTGGTTTCATTTCTGAGTTGCCTTGGAATGCCACCATCACAGCAACATATTGGTCAATAACAGAGCAACAAATACACATTCATTATGCAGGATAAAAAGAACTGTTTGACCTCTTAGTCTCTCTCTCTTTTTTTTTTTTTTTTACATTACAATGAGGAGGGTTTTGTGGTTAAGACACTGAACTGCAACTTTAATGAAAAAAACCCAACGAACCACAAACACTTTGGATCTTCAATCTGACAGACTGCATGCACAACGCTAGGCAAATCCTCTCTTTCTAGACCATAAAACTATACTTGGCTACAGGTAGATGTATGCAAGCTTGCATACATAGACATATGTATGTACACACACAAAAATGACAGTAAAAAAACCATAAAAGTAGAGACAGAAACTGCCACTTCCCTCAGTCTGGTTAAAGGGCAGTGGCAGTTTCTGTCTCCAGCACAAAATAAAAATCAGATTTAAGTAGAATGATGGTGAATTTTTCACCCATTTTGAGAAAGCCTTCTATTTCCACATTGCATCCCAATTACCTTTTCTGCTTAGGACTGTAGCCTGACCGAGATATTATGAAATCTCCCATGATCAGTTCCTTTTCTCTTTCTGTGAGTCTCAAGAGGAACAAAATTGATTTCTTAAGCAACTGTTATGGGAAAACACAGTGAAAACAATTCTTCATCCAGCTATGCTAAAGAAATCTAAGCTTGTGACAATTCACTATCATATTCTCTGCACGAAAAGCAAATGGAATCTGCAAGCTCTAGTCAGCTTCTACAGTGAAATCAACTTGAAGAAGTAACAGTATCTTAGGAATTTACTGAAAAATTAACAACAAAAATTTCTGCTCCAGTGAGAGGGATTAAACCATTTAGAAACTGAAGTCTGTAAGAAGTACCATCCTTCCTCCTCCCCATCCAAGTGTGCCCTACTTTCCTGCAGTGATAAGCAGAGATTATTTATGAAGACCAGGTGAAGGACGTGTTATGTGATCTATTGCCTGGGACTCCAGACACAGGCAGAGTTCGGCGTTTCACATCTCAACAGAAGCATGAAAAACTATGTATGAAACGGCATATTTCCAAAATTATTCTGAATTGGTTTCTAATATCGGCAAAAGTACAGTTCAAGTTATCCCGTAAAAGTAACAATTAAGATTACTAAATTGGTCAAAGGGTACACAAGATAACAAAGCTTTGGTATACAAAATTATTTTAAAAAAAACCCGAGGCAGTTAAAATGAATGACAACTTGCAAGTTAACCCCCCTCTTAAAGGAACAAACAAGGAAACCCAACGAAACGAAAGCCTTACAAAATACAGATACACGTAGATTTAAAGACAACATGGTAAGTTTTTCTGCTTCATCTGAAGAAGTTATTGTTCCCACCTGCAAAACTCAATCTCTTCTAAGACTCCCTGGACAGCAACCCCTCAAGCAGTCTCCTCACCCTATAATGACTGAGTATGAGAAGTGAGCTATAAATTTTTTTTTCTTTCAGATGCATGCATTAAGTAGTGCTGATGAATTGTAGTAACACACATACACCAGCCAAATACTGGAAGTTGCCATTAAAACGTCAGGGAAAAAAAATAATCTCCGGATACTCCTGCCAATTCCTTCACGTTAAAAGATACAGACTTGGTATTATACTCAGTGCTGCATAACTAGACAAAGTGATTAATGATGTCCTGTAAGCCCAGCATTACAGCCCACGTGCTTCAATAAAAAAGAAAGTACAAGTTCAAGAACTCTTAGCGTCCCCTGCTATCGAAGTCTGTGGAGACAGCTGCAACAGGTTTGTAAACAGAAGTGAAGAGATAAGGTGGAAATTCTTACATTACAAGCACAACTCCAAATCTGAACAGAGCTGCATCTGCTGAATCAAATTCAAATTTACCCCAGGTAACTTCAAAGGCAACAGGGTGGCATCTGAGACTTCCTAGTAGGTTAAAATTGTAGGTCTTTAAAAAGAGTAAGTGTCCAAGAAATACCATTGACGAGGACAGAGTCACTTCTGGGAATTAAAAGCGGGAGTACGCCGTTCTTTGCTGTTGCTGCTGTGATGGCGGTTGCCCTTGCTGTTGCTGAAGACGGACCTGCTGGGAGTATGGATCCTCAAGAGATTTAACAAAAATAGTTGTTTTAGGCCCAGTTTTCCACACAATACCATTTGAATCTATTACAGAGGACTCTACTGTGATGTTGTGGGTGCCAAGTATCACAAAGTTTAACAGAAACTGAGTGCTGAAGTAGTCGTTGTGTGGTTCCACCCTCTGCTCCATTTCATTGGTCATGTTGTCAATAGGAATCTGAGAACACATGGAAAGTTAAAATGCAATTTTTTTCGCTCAGATGGAGAGCAGAAAAGAAAAACTTGTCCTCAAATTTCCTAAACCAATGCATGTGCATGCTTGAGCCAGCTTTTTCATCAAGTTACTTATATATATTCACAGAAGCAAGGTAACTAACAAGTCTTTTCCTCCCCAAGATTCTAGCTTTCCAGAGTAATAAGAGCCAGATAAAGGTTACACATTTCCTAGTCCTTTTGTTCTTTTAGAAGCAACTGACATTTTTCCCCACTTTTTCCCATTCAAAAAAACCAAATCCAACCAAAAATCTAACCACCAGACTCACCAAAACAGGCCTTTCACTAAATGTCACACATTTGAACTTCAAGATTTTGCTAAAACGCAATCTTTAGTAAATCTGTTGACTCAAATTTAATAGGTATCTTCTCATTAATTTGGACAGCCTGTCCTCCCAATTTCCATAAACAAAACCAAAACAAACTTAAAATGAGGATAAAGAAGTCCTAGAAACTACATGGTAGAGAATAATCTATTCCTGCCTTTTTTCCCTGTGAAGTTTCATATGATACACATCCAGGTTGAATTTTCCTGATCTCAAGCAGAGTTGTAATGTCTTGTTCTGAACACCATAAAGGCTCTTTTTGGTAGAAAGAAAAGCTGTTACTAAAAAGATATCAGCATACAGCAGACTTCAAAATCCCAGACCCCTTCCATGCACTATGTCTGGCTCTGGCCAGTGCTTGAATGCCAAGTGTCAAGAGTGAGAGGATTACAGAACAACCCATTCACTTCCACCTGAAAAAAGCTGCTAATCAGAGCCACACAAAAGAACAGGAAAATACACCAGGAAACCTTAAGACTCCCCCTGCAGACTCCATCCGTACCTTATAGTCTTGCCCAGATTTGCTCTGCAGTACTGAAGAGACGTTCAGACAGACAGATTGGATTTTACGGAAAAGGCCTGGTTTAGACCCGTGCTGAACCACTCCTTCCACCTTTAGGGCCAACTGCTGATTGTTCTGTACTGCAATAGGTTCCGCTGGGTTCCTCGGAGATGGGGAAAGAGCAAGCTGAAACACAAGAAAACAGGCCAAAATGTAATTTTACGCCTCCAGGAACGCAAACGCAAATCAAAGACAAAACAGAACGCCTTTTTACAGAAGAAATTCCAAGGAGAGATCTGGTAGGAAAACCAGCAAATGGAAATACAGGACTTTTGTCCGAGACTCATTATTATAATAATCAATAAGCATCACCAGGTATAATAATCAATAAGCAATACCAGATATAGTCTTAATACCAGTTTCATTAACTGCACCTCTTCAGAAGAAGCAGAAAAGATCTTCTACGAAGTCACAGGTAAGTACATTAAGCTGAACAAAGATTTGAAATGTAATATGAGCAAATATTAAAAATCTTAAGGCTTTCACTTTTCCTGGAAAAAAGACACACTTGAGTAAAAAACAAAACCAAAATAAAACACCCCTAAGGTCACATATAGCCATTCTCTGCTCAGTCAGCTGATAAACATTATGATTTTCTTCCAAGATAGCAAATGTTTTTTAAAGGAAAAGGAAAAACAATACAAGTTTATAAAACTTGATGTCCCATGACTAAAACATTATTTAACTTCGCAGACTCAGAATCAGCTAAAATTCCGGTTAGATTTTATCTTTAAGGCTCCAATCTAATAACTTAATCCTACTTGCCAAAGTCACAGCCTAGTGGTTCTTAATACTCATTTGTACCTATTATTCAAGTTATAACTAAACAGACAAATCCAGATGCTATTTGTAGTTAAGTATCTTCACTTAAAATGCTGAAGTTTTGCCTTTCAGTAGGGCTTTTCTCAAGAGGTAAAGACTCTATCAAAGAGAAAGTTTAGGCCGCATTTGAGCGGTACTTACCTTAATACTTGTAGACTGCAGCTTTTGAAAAAAGTACCTTTGAAATGAAAGTGGTACCTTCAACAACGCAATGACAGCATTGCATAGACAAGCCGTATGCTGTAAGAAACGGAGCCAAAACAATTAAGAAAAAGAAAATAATTCATAGCTTAGGAAAAAGACGTGCACTTGAGGTACTGAAACTGCAGTACTTTCCATTAGAAGTCCAGAAATATATTGATACAGTCATAGGATAACAGCCACTATGATCAGAGCGACTACGTTCAGCCTCTCTGTTTATGTTCAATCCTTTATGAAGGAAGTTTTTCTCCTCTGGAAAGAACAAGGAGGCCAAGGAAAAGAAAAATCAAAATCATTTCAGTCCTAGAGTTAGAGTCAGCAGAGCAGGATCTGCTTGAAACAAACCCTCACACACAAACTCTCAAATAAAGAACAATTCCTCTCCAAGCAAACAAGACTGGCAGCTACCACAACTTTACACAGTGTAATAATTAAGTTTTAAGTCTCTCATCTACTCTTCCTTTTGCCACTGCACTGTATCGTCCTTCTGTCTCAGGCGAGCCGAGGCAGTGCTACTGAAGCCACCGAGCCGCACTGACATCGAGCCAGTGACAACTGAGTTTACAATGTTTACCTTCACTACGTTTTATACAACTCATTATTCTGTTTGGAATTGCTAAGGTCTGTTGAATTTAGACACAAGGCAAACAGATGCCAGCCATGACAAAGGAACTATCTTGTTCCCAGCAACATACGCTTCAGCTTTATGACTGTTCACTGAACAGTAAAAGACAAAACCATACCAGCCCCGTAAAGGAGTACGTTATCAGCTCACTGTTTGCATTCAGCACACTTTACATTGTGCTCTCTGATGACCTGCATTGATAAGAGAAACATTATACTCACAAAACACAGTATTAACAACCAATGGCTCAGTGACTGAAGTTAAGCTAGTGCTGGACCCTCCAGCACTCTCCTGGGCAGGGCAAGAATTCCTTCATGATAACAGTAGTTGAATTCAGTATTTGAATTGAGAATGGGGTGAGGGATCTGACGGAGACTTGACACTGCTTTCAGGCATCTTATCCGCATCTGCTATATTCTCAGTATCAGAATTTTTAATACATTATTTTTAATCAGACCAGTAAGGTTTCAACTGTCTTAGCAAAACCTTTTTTTTAAGTATTCTTGAAGTAGTGAGTCTCTGTAGAGACCATTTGTGCCAAAGAGGTTATGTTAATCAATCAAGTGTGCTCTTCAGGTTCCTGAGCACCATAGACACATAGAGTTGCCAAGTCTTCGGAACCTTTGTCTACAAAATATACATTTAAAACTGTTACTTGCCAGGTAAGACACAGGAGCATACTTCCTGTTGAGGGATTCCACTTCTTCCAGTACATGATTAAATACAGACATCATTCTTCTTTCGTATTCACTCTCAACATGGGCTGTTCCATTCGAGCTATATTCCTGAAAACTAAAATAAATAAATGAAACTTTTCATTGTGTCTAAAATTTTCTAACATAATTTGTGAGGTTCACTCCTAAACAGGCCCAGCAAGACCAACCCCTGTTACAATCTGAAATTCATTAAGAAATAACTGTTTTTCAAACTGTTTAATCTGTTTCTTCATTATTCTTGCACTGTAAGACTTGCCCTTTATGTTTAATCCTTTTCCTCACTACAGCTTATCCATGACTTTCTGTCCCCACCCTCTCTCACTTGAAGCAGTTACAGATCTAACAGACAGCATACTTGATTTCCATAGCTTTTATTTAAGCCTGCAGTTGTTTTTAAGAGTTCTGCAACTCAAGGAAAAGCAGAAATGCCAGTCAGAGTTAAGACTAAATCTGGAAGGGTTATAGTCTCGTGTTTTGAATACAATTCCATCTCCTGGACACTTAATGGTTTGAAAGCCATAGCTTCATGCTTTTTGCAAGTATGATTAGTACACCTTCTAAGCAATGCTTAACTCATAGTGAGTAGAATAGTCACTTAGGATGTTCACTTTTATTTCCAGTTATAAAAATCACATGTTTAAAAAGATGTTCTTCTACACTATCTTCCATTTAATCTCAGCCTGGGAGTTTTAAAGAGTGATTCAATTCATAGGTACTTCAAGATGATTTTCTAATGGGTGCAAGTTCACTGTTTTAAAAATGCCAGAGGTGACGGATTTGGATTAGAAGTTTAAACTAATTTAGCGCATATATTTTCAGGACTCTGAAGGAAACTAATGTGTGCTTACAAGTGCAAACAGCAGATATGGGAGCTAACACAGAATGACACAAGTTAAAATAGGTGGCTAAAGAAGAGATCAAAAGTTGTTTGTTTTATTTTAGTGCAAGTCTGTAAGACAAGTCTAGCAGAGTGCTCTCAAGAGCAAAATCAATATAAAACGCAGAACCTGGAACACAGTCCCTAGTCTGACAAGTACAGGACAGCAGCAACTGATCCTCAAGCCTGTCCAGAGTAGAATTAGAAGGGTGTACTGAGAAACCTTCTGAACATTCTTTGAATTCCTAGGCTTAAAGCCCCAAGGATTTAAATAGCAAAGGAGTAGGAAGTTAACTGTCGAACCTACCTTGCAGATTCTGGATCCAAAATCAGAGCTTCTATTGCGTGTGAAATCAACAGGCAGCTCTGCTGTTGTCTGATGTTAATACTAAGGACATAAAAGACTTACTAAGTTGGCACCTGAAGCAAAAAATGCAGAATGTTTACTGGCACTTTTCCTTATTTCTCTAGCTTTTTTGAAGTAATCCTACACTCACTCTTTCAGTAAACACAAATCAAGAACTATGAAAATCCCAAGTTTTATGTTGTTGCAATTTTTGTGTCATAACTTGTTCACAAAGTAATTCAAAACAACAGTATGGAATATCTATTTCCAAATAGGTTTTAAGCAATCGGTACCTATTTTTTTATGTTACTAACTGCTTCAAAATTACTTTGTGTCACTGTTCATGGAAAAAAGGATTGTTAAGCTTCACAGTGAATAGGACAAGGGGTAACGGTTTTAAGCTAAAAGAGAAGAGATTTAGACTAGATACAAAGAAGCAGTTGGTTTTCTTGTTTGTTTGTTTGGTTTTTTTTACAGTGAGGGTGGTGAAACACTGAGCAAGTTTTGCAGAGAGGTTGCGGAAGCCCCATCCCTGGAAACATCCAAGGTCAGGCTGGATGGGGCTCAGAGCAGCCTGAGCTAAAGATGTCCCTGCTCACTGCAGGGTAGTTGAACTAGATGACCTTTAAAGGTCCCTTCCAACCCAACATGTTCTATGATTCCATGGTGTCCACATGAGAAGGAAAGTGGACAAATTTTAAGATTTTAGAAGGATACAGTTCCACATTCCTTAGAGTTGCTGAGTCCGCATCAAAAGATGACTGATACAGATCTCCATACCGCGTAGCCAGGTTTCTGAATTCCTCCATTGAGTGTTTCATCTACAGAGACAATGTTACCAGTCAAAAAAACAAACCAAAGCAAAACAAACCAAAGAAAACCTCACACATCCAGAAAACCACCACACTGAAACATGCAACACTGAAGGAATAAGACAACACACTCGCAAAATATATTAAATTCTTGTTTCTTTGCACAGATAAAAGTCAAAGAGACAGGCTATTATCCACGCATTCAATGGATATATTTCCTTTAATACAGCACCAACATACCTTCTCTGGGTTAAAAAAAAACAACAAACCCAAAACAAAATACCAAACCCAAACAACCAACCTCCCCCACTGCCTACTGGTAAATCAAACTGCTCTGTCTTTCAAAAACTAGCCACTGATTCCTTCTTGCAGACTGCCTTGGAGTTCTGCACAGTATCAAATCAATTGCCAACACTCACCAAAAGGAGTTGCAGTATGATCCTAAAGTACATACTCTTCCTTACTGTAATCACACTAGCTGAGGAGTTTCAAAACAAGATGTGAAAGGTTTTGCTGCAAGTCTGAGCATATTCGGTGGCTTACAGCATGCAAAGCCTTGGACGCTGTTCATATGAACATACGAGAAAACCTACATACGTGCTCAATTTCAAAATACGGCTTACTACCTGCACACATTTTTATAGCTACAGGTGAAAACCCAGGCCAGCCATTTAGCAAAACTCTTCACTATCACTTTCCATTTCTTTTATCAGATATGTCTGCCCAGAAACAAAACTCATACCAGAGTCATAAACATAACTGCACGGAAGTGGAAGGAGAACACATGCCTGGTTAGAGATGCGTCCACATCTTTGGAGATCATTTCCTGACGTCATAGCAATCGTTGTGGCAATAGCTGGTGGTGGACTTGTTTTTAGGCTGTTGCAGGTACAAATAAGTTGAGAAAAAGCCTGCAGAAGGTCAATCCTGAGTTTCACAAATCCACACTGAAAGCTCAGAGGATTAAGTGGTGTGCTAGCAGCCTGAAACACAGTAATAGCAATGTTGGCAACCTAGGTCAAAAGCAAACACGATAAAATAATTTTGCAATGTCACAGAGCTGTCTCATCAGACAACTGAAACCTCCAGTTAGATCCCAAAAGCCACTTTTTAAAAAACTACATTTATCATATTTGCTCGATTTATATCATCCTGAATATAAACAACACAGAAGTTCAGTAATCTAGCCATACTTAAAGCACATAACCCTTCTAACAAATCTGACTTAAGATGTTACAGTGCTATTAGGGCACCTACTTCCTCTTTTCCAATACCAAGCCATCAGGCTTCAGACAAAACTAGTCCAGACAGTCCTTACCATAAGAGGGAGGACACTGAATTGGAAGGCAAACAGAAACAAAGGACTGAAAAAGTGATTCTCTGCATCAGCCACAAGAGAAAGAATTGGCTACAGTTACCTGGAGCAAGAGGAAGAGGTGATAGATAACCTTTGATTTTTTTGGAACTGTGAAAGGGACAGGAACATTACAAAGGCACTGAACATTACATTTGATGCAGGCAGAGACACAGCTCAGTGACAACTAAGAACAGTAAATAACAGAACTCCAGGAGAGTAGACATGCTGCTACTATTTAGAAAACAGGCTCTTAAAGAGCAAAGTTTCACAGAACCATATCTGACTTGTAGAAGCACCTCTGACAGCTTAGGACACTCAGGAGGGGGCAAACTGCAGCACTCAATATTTGATACCAGTTCAGGCAAAAATCCACTAGTCATTTTTCTTATACTGTTGCATTTTGTGAAGAGTACACTTTTTTCTTAATGGGAAGGAAAAAAGGCATCTGCAAAACATAGCACTGGGACCTTCTCTTACTCAGACAACGTTAAATGTATGTTAAATTCATGCATGTCTTCCCCAGTACTTGTTATTCCTCAGCAAAAAAGGTTACTTCTGGAAGCAAGAAAATTGTAACTCATTCCAAATCCTTACTAAGAAGCATTTCTCTGCCAGCAGAAAAGCAGCAAACTAGTTTCTCACAAAACACCCTATCATTTGGGAACTGGCCAATTATTTTCCAAAGTGAAAAACCATCAGCCAACTGCAACCACATTAAACTACTGAGCTAGATTTCAACCAAAGAAATGAGACTGTTTCATCACTGGAGCCATTCAACCCCTCTTATCTACCCTTTGCTTTCCCTTCCCCAAGGGCATTAAAAAAATAAATAAATCCTTTTTGAATGGAAACTGTTCAGTTTATTCTGCAATGGTGGTTTCAGAAAACCCTCTGTGGAAGAGACCTCACTGCACTGCAATTGCTCTACAGAGACTACAGGCTTTCATATAGTAAAGTACCAGTACTCGTATCAGAAATTCAAGGCATTTTTAGTAGCACAAATTGGACTAGATCCTTGTAAATGGAAATGCAAGCTTGTCTCATTAATACTGCAATTCACTTTATCTGTCATCCATACAGCCATGGGCAATGAATCAGTTGCAATTCTCTTTTGAAAATGACAGAAAGAGTTCTTTGCCTCAGCCAAGTTCTTCAAACACCACAACTTGTTATCAACGTACTTGGAGCTAGTGCTACTTCATCAGTGGTTATATTAGTGCTTTGCTCAAGTTCTGTATCTTCTCTAGATCACCAGCAGCGAAAAAAGAACCATAATGCTTCCAACACGTTTTGTGCCAGAAAGGCCAGGTCCTGTTCAAAACCTTTGCTAACTGTAAAAGCAAGTACACAGCGAGACAGATGGGGACGGTGGCCAATACACTCTATGATAATTCCCTGTCTTTCTCCTCACACCTCTCACACACAGAGTAATGGGGCTTTTACCCTCAAGTGGACTAACTCACACAAAAGACCATTTTACATAAAGCAACACAAGACGTGTATTGAGAAGGAATTGAGAAATCCTCCACCACGATCAGACATCACTTGAGTATTTCATCACTGCTGAACTGGGCTGGCTGTACATCTGCAACAGATTTACTGGAACGGTGTTTTCCAGCCACACAGGGTTCATCGGACGCACTAACGCCTACAGTACCAACAGCGCCGAGTCACGCTCTACACTGAAACAGCAGCAACAGCAAAGCTGAAGTCAGAGGGAAGAGACAGCAAACCTCTTCAGCAGCAAGGACATCACGTGCACTCCACTGCACTTTGCTCCCCATTCACATGCTGCAGGTGCAAGCAGCGAGTGGCTCCTTTCAGAGCTGATACACTTGAGCATGGTTAGGAATCTGGCCAGAGTAATGTAACAAATCAGCAACAGCCAGCGCTAAAACCCAGTTTTGTCTTCCCTAGCCCTAAAAATCAGTTTCCTCTTCTCTAGCCTTTCAAAACCTGCACTTACTTCTCTGGACCACCACAACCCACAAGTAACGTACTTCACTCAGAAAAAGTGGGTGCAACACACAGGAAGTGAAATCAGCAGAGGAGATAAGGACAGGAATCGTTCAACAGGAAAAAAAAACCTGAACTCTAGGGAAATGCTAATTAAATTACTGTATTACCATATTTAAGCAAGTTATTTTCCAGCCTGTATTAAATATTAACATCTTGCTAGATGAGGTCCCCCCTCCAATGTCTCCTAGATGTCAGAGAGATCTTGAAATGTTGAATTAAATGCCTTATTTAATCAGCCAACAAGTTAAAGACAGACTTCAGGAACCATCACAGTATCATAGAACAATTTTGGTTGGAAGAGACCTCCAAGATCATCAAGTCCAACGTTTTCCTAGCCCTACGAACACCACTAAACCATGTCCCTCAGCACAACATCTACCTGTCTCTTAAACACCTCCAGGGATGGTGACTCAACCATCTCCCTGGGCAGCCTGTTCCAATGGCTGACAACCCTCCAGTAAAGGCATTTTTCCTAATATCCAACCTGAACCTCCCCTGGAGCAACTTGAGGCCACTTCCCTTCATCTTATCACTCGTCACTAGGGAGAACAGACCAACCTCTGCCTCGCTACAACCTCCTTTCAGGTAGTTGTAGAGAGCAATAAAGTCTCCTCTCAGTCTCCTCTTCTCCAGACTAAGCAGCCCCAGACCCTTCAGCTGTTCCTCATGCGACACACGCCCCAAATCCTTCACTAGCTTGGTAGCCCACCTCTGTACTCTCTCCAGCACCTTAATGTCCCTCATATCATGGACTTCCCTGTTAGAAGAAAAAGCTGTAAAATTTATGTCCTTCCTGCTTATTGCTAAACACTGATACCTGAATTGTTACAACACTGACAGTTCCAGTAAATGGAAAAAAGAATCACAGAATTACAGAATGCTAGAGGTTGGAAGGGACCTCAAAGATCACCTAGTCCCACCAAAAGAAAAAACCATATGCAACTAATTCTTTGCAGAAACTAAAATATGAAAGAAAATACTGGGTGAAGCTGGATTATCTTTTGTTAAAAAGCAACTTTATGCTAAGAACTAGAGGTCCATATTCATTAACATCGTTATTTACATTCACTGACATCATACACAGAGCTTCTTGCTATTTTTACCACTTCAGAGAAGCAGAAAGCATTTGCATAAAAGCAGGTACCATCCTAATTTTGTTGACTTGATGAGAGGGAATTGTCCTCTCCCTCTTTCTAAATCGGTGTTGCCTTGTTGTTAGGATTCCACAGGATCACATTGTCAAATACAAGGCAACAGGAACTCAGCAGGAGGGAAGAAGACAATGAAATCCTTCCCGTATCTCAAGAAGATAGCAGCCAATTTAGACAAATTCCCAGGCTTGACTATTACAGTAGTGTTTATTCAGCCAAAACAAGTAGTGGAAAATTTTAAGTGCTCTATCTTTAAAAAAGATCTGTCCCATATATGATCTGATCAAGGCAGGAAGTAAGGGGAGGGAGGAGAAAAAGAGGTATCTAGCTAATCACATTTAGCCAGGCTACAGGATCTTTTCTCTGAAGATGGAGAGTGTTATAATTGGCTCTTCCCTGCAGTCTTCTCAGAAAGGGGGTCTGGCAGACATCAGACATCTTTAAAAACTTTTCAGAGATTTAAGAACCAAAATCAAAGTGATCTGCTGCGGTACACAGAAACACTGAAACCACTGAAGTAGAAGCCGTGTGCTAACCGTGAGTGACGCTATTCCTTTGTGATAGGATTTTAAAGCTTCAGCAATGCAAGAAAGTGCTGAGCTGTAGTTATCCTCCTGCAAACCTGTCAGGCACTGTTCTGCGTGGGAGAACTCCTTCAAGCTGTTGAGCCAGAAGTAGAAGTGTTCTGAAGCCACCTGAGTCAGCAGGCTTTGATACAGTTCTCTGGCCATGTCGTGGTTGCCCTGTAATGACAAGAACATTTCTTAGAAGGGATGTGAAAGAAGGCCATGGGGTTCTACAAAACAAATATGAGAACAGTCACACCTTCAGAACTACTCTTACTTTACAAATCAAATGGTGACATGTCTTCGGATCATTTGATTGTGATTTTCCTTATTTTAAGGAAATATCAGTCTGTATAAAGCATAGTACTTATTTACACAAGTTAATTCAACAAGATGAAAAACAAATATCAAAATTTACTTTTACCCCAGCATCTCATGCCAGAGTCTCTATGTAATTCTATCCCCAGCTGTGACTTTACTGAAGGCAAAAGGTAAACAGTATCTTTTTCTTCCTTTCTTAACACTGAAGAAAGAGAACCACACATCAGGATGGCCTATATCCCCTTCTAAACAACAGCCAGGCAATGCAGATTAGGCACGTGCTCAAGAAAGTATCAGGTCATTATTTCCTTCTCAAATACTTCAAAAAGACAAGTGAAAAACCATCCTGATGGATGACTGCCCTAAGTGGCACACATCTGCATCAGCATTCCAGGGAATTAAGAGAGAAAATTACTTTATTTTTTTTAAGCCCTATTCATTTCCTCCTCCCAAGTCCTACTATTTCCCTTACTTTCTTTTTCCAGTTCAAAGAAATCCATAGCATCCTTCCAACCATACCAAACCATTTTCTTTGAGGTCTTTTCACTCACCATTCGGGAAGCCTGCCTGGCTATCCTGTAGGCTGTCCACCCATTGGAGGCATTTTCAAGCTGCTGTTTGATAACAGTTTTGATTTCTGAAGATAAAGCTTTCTGACTGGAAACAAATATCACAGTGGCAAGAGAAACCTAATGAAGATGGAGGGGAGATACATATGGTTATATTTCAGGAATTAACACAAGATAAAAAATAAAGCGCCAATTCTGTTTCTTAAACTACCAGAAATTATTTTCTTGATTTTGGCCTCAAAACTACTATGGAGATGACACATGCATTGCAACTGAGGAATTTCAGTCACATATCTTTTAAGTAGTTAGGACAACCCAAATATTTGTTGTAGAAAAAAAGTCACTTTCACTTACAAAATCTTTACTGTGGCTTTTAACTGAAATGTTTCAAATACTTCAAACAAACTAACAGGACAATTGTAATTTCTTTCTAAAAATTTAATTTCCAAATGGATATCATAAAAGCATTTTTATCTCTTACAATATATTACGAGTCCTGTGTGTCAGAGTACCATACATAAATTGAGTTGTCATTTTGTTTTTCTATAACCACTATTTTTACTGATACCCCAATAATCCCAACAATTTCAACAGCTAGGTTTGTCTAAGCAGTGCCATCTGCTGGAAAAATCACATAGTTCAGCTTTGTCTGAGCCGTTTCAACACTGAACTCCAGCATACACAGTCAAAAGTTAAAAGCAAAACTGAGAACAGCGGCTCCAGCTGGCACGTCAACCTGGCCATAAGAAAGGGCTATTCCCCAGAAGGAGGTCTTACCAAGAGCTCCTGTTTTTTATCTGTGGCAGACCGTCCAATTAATTTATAGAGGTCCATTAGGTCTCCCAGCATCCCATCTGCCAAGACTGGCAGCTGCATGGCAATCGCTGCCAAACAGTGGCACATGAGAATCCGAGCAGCGTCCTGGGCACTGTGCAGCTGCGTCAGCAGGGATTCAACCACCGACTGGCTCAGGTGAGGACGGCACTTGACGAGCTTCACCATACAAGTTAAGGTGATCTGCAATTTACACAATCAACAGGTACAATAAACACAATGCCTACTTAAAAAATAATAAAAAAAGTAAGCCAGACACACTTATCCGCAAGCATGACTGCAGAAATATAGAAGGTCTGGTGTTTTCAGAACCGTGCACTCTACAAAAGATGACATTTTTCCAAGAGTCCAAGCCTCTGTCCCCAAGCTCCCAGCAGAAAAACATTATCACAAATTCAAGAAACTATAATCTGCTTTCTCATACCATCAGCCTTTACAGGTAAAATTACTGGTAGCAGCTTATGAAGTGGGAAAATATAAATAGTTGCTCATAGAAGTGTCATAACTATTCACATTGCATCCCCATCTCCAAAAAACAGGTTGTCTCCCAAGACTCTCTTTGTCCTCCAGAGTTACCTCTGTCCCACATTCAAGTTCATGTTTTACTACAGTTGTTCCTCTCAGAGGAATGCTTCCCTCCCAACAATCACCTTACTCTAGAGCTGAGAGGAGCTGCCCTATAGTTGTGCTCAGTTTCTCTTCCGCTCTGAACACCGATTATGTGGAAAACACAGGGAAAAAGAAACAACCTTCGTTTCCTTCCAGTATGTTATGCTTCCACCAGAAAGAAACTGGTGCACGCTAGCCTTTCTGTTATATAAGCTACTACTATAAATTGTAGCTGTGCTAGGGGAAGATTACAGTAATGTCACCTTTAAGGTTGCCTGAGCTCCTGGACTGTCATCTTGGCTACAAAGAACAAGAAGAGCTTCCAAGCCAAAAACTGCATCTTGCTCCAAAGGCAGAAGATCTAAGAAGAGAAAAACAGAGCAAGTTAGCTCCCTGTTGCTTCTTCTCACCACAATTGTTGCAATGCTCACACTGGTGTCGCAGTCGTGACAGATAAGTATCTTTGGAACACTTCCGCTTCCCCTTATTTTGATTCGAAACAATTCTGCCATTCCATGTCTCGGGTAACTCTTCAGCAGGCACATCAACTGTGACATTTACAGAGCATGCATAAATCTCTGGGCTAAGACTTCTAAATGACCAGTTAATCTGTCACAACATACTCCGTGAAAATATTTTTTTCACGAGTTAGCAACCAATTAGCTTGTCTTACAGCAAAGGTACAATAAGCATTTATTCATCACTAATTCTACTGCGGCCAGTAATTTTCTCTAAATTAGACAAAGATGGAATCTTTCCAACCATTCATAAAATCACACAGAATATTTTCTACTGGATGATAGTTGCCATTCTCCCTAACGAGCACGAAGGATCAGACAGATTTGCAGGCAAGACCAGTCAATATGCTTTAAGTGTGTAAGCCTGACTGTAAATGGACACATTTCACTGCCCTTGTTTTCACTCACCTTTTTCCTGACAAGAGGCTGATATATTAGTCAGAATTCTCACACCGTGAGCTGCAATGCCACGGTTATTATGGTAACAGCACTCCTGTGCTAGTTTCACTAAATCAAATGATCTTGCAGTTGTAGCTGTTGTTCCTAAATAAAGACAAGGCAAACAGGACAGAAAAGAGTACAGACCTCAATAACACCACAGATCTTTTTAAGTACATTTCTGTAAAAAGCTATATTGACTTTTTTTCTTTTTTTCCCATACGTTTACAGGCTAGGATGAAAACATACTCTTCTCTCTCTCCACACACAAACAGAGGTTCTCCCCCCATTCTCGAACACTAAACAAATAAGACATACATGAAAAGGAATATTCGGGTCTAAATGCTGACGTTTCAGGGACTGAGAAATACTGCCTTAAGATATACTATACCTGATTAAAAAAAAGTATCTGGTGAGCATATTAATAATTAAGACATGCCAGCACGACTGAAGAGGATTTATTATTTTTGCCCATTTCTGCAGCCCATGTAGTTGGGCTCGTAATACTCATTAGCGCAGTCTGCCTTTCAAGAAGTAAAAAGAAAACAGCACGATCACTATTTTAAGAACAAGATACCTCAATTCACTTCAAAAGATCTAATCTGTTTCTCCAGAATATAGTCAAAAGACAGAAAGGTTCACCCATTACTGAAGCAGGTCATTCCCACAAGGGCGGCACATCTTCACGGTGCCAGGCTTACACACCAGCCCACACTCACACCATTAAGTCTCTGTGCTACTCAAAAACTACGCAAATCCAGGGTTTCAAAGCACCTCAAGAAGAATGGGGGTCAGCCATTTGAGAGGCATTGCATTCCTTCATTTTATGAAGGAAAGTTGAAGAGGCAAAGGTAAAAAAAAAAAACCTTTCATATATCATATTATCCACAAAATCTAGGAAAAAAAACAAACCTCAGACCATGATGTGAGCCACCAATGCACACTCACAGGCCAGAAGGCCAATCGCATCCTGGGCTGCATCAAAAGAAGTGGGGCCAGCAGGCTGAGGGAGATGATTCTGCTCCTCTGTTCTGCTCTGGTGAGACCTCACCTGGAGTACTGTGTCCAGCTCTCAACACAAGAAGGACACGGACCTGCTGGAGTGGGTCCAGAGGAGGGTCACAAAAATGATCAAAGGGCTGGAGCACCTTTCCTATGAGGACAGGCTGAGAGAGTCTGGGTTGTTTAGCCCGGAGAAGAGAAGGCTCCAGGAGACCTTAAGACAGGCCTTCCAGTACCTGAAGGGGGCCAACAGGAAAGCTGGGGAGGGACTGTTCACAAGGGTCTGTAGCGGCAGGACGAGGAGCAATGGTTTTAAACTAGAGCAGGGTAGATTTAAATTAGATGTTTTAAAACAAGTTCTTTACAATGAGGGTAGTGAATCACTGGAAGAAGTGAACAGAGAGGTGGCAGAGGCCCCATCCCTGGAGGCATTCAACATCAGGCTGGACGGGGGTCAGAGCAATCTGATCTAGTTAAAGATGTCCCTGCTCACTGCAGGGGGGTTGGACTAGACGACCTTCAAAGGTCCCTTCCAACTCGACACGTTCTATGATTCTATTCATGGGTAAACAGTATCCCACTTTAAGTTTACATATGGTCCTAGTTTCAGCTAAACAAAACCGATTCTGTTCAGCAGTTTTTACTTTCCAGCTCAGTCTCTCCTAAAGGGCTGCACGTTCTGAAGTCAGCAGCATGTTTCTGCAGACTGTGCTACTGGCAGTGATAACACCTGATGTTTACAGTTACTGCCTGGGACTGGGATGCAGAAAGGCTCTTGCTTATACTTATTCCTATAGTGACCAAGGCCACTGCTGGCTCTTGTGTGCCACACTGAGGGTGCTGGGTAGTGAGAGGGGTCACAAGGAAGTAAAATATTGTACCTCCGGCGGGGTAACAGACAGGACAGGTGACCAACAAGAGTATTCCCTTCCATATACGTCATATTTAGTGTAAATTGAGTGATCACAAGATCACTCTTGTGATGCAATGGCCGGCATCCAGGGAGGACTCTGTCCAATCCCCTCCTTTTGATCCAGATCCTGAGTTCCCGAATCCAGCTCCCACGTCCAGGCCCCCATCACTGCCGAGCTTGGGGCTTCCCTGGTGCCGTCTGCTCTGCGGCATCAGTGCGGATTGCTATCGGGGGGAGTCGGGTTCGATATCGGACTTACATATAGTCATATATAGTTCTTTATCATTTCACTACTATTTCTATTATTGTTTCATTAAAGCTGTTTTAGTTGTCTAACCTGTAAGTCTCTCTGCCTCATTCCCTTTTCCTTCCTGTTTGAGGAGGGGGAAGAGGGAGTTAGAGAGTGTGAAGAACACAAACTCTCAACCAGGGTTCTTAAATTCAAAAATAGCTTCAGAATATGCTACAAAGTGTTTAAACGAGTTATCAGTAGATAGCAAACCCATTAGACATGCCAAAGATAATCATCTAATCTAGTTTTCTTACCTGGAGCACTGCTGAAGTACTGTTTAATGGCAATGGTCCCCGACAGCACGGAAAGAACAGAGAGCATGCCCAGTTTCAAGCTGTCATAAGGAGTGTTAAGAGCAGATTCACAGAGTGCCTGGAGATTAGCAGGAAAAAAAAGATACAGAGGAAAGGAAGTCCCATGAGCATCTCTATTAATAGTTTAGGTGCACTTGACTGCAAAAATGTTTTGAAATCAAAAGTTAGAAGTCATGTCCTGAAGCATCTCTTTTAGTAGCCTGAGCACATGGCTGGCAGAAAAGTGACAGAAGGGCTCATACGCTAGGAAATACTGATTATAAGTAATCTATTAATTTAAAATCAGTGGCAAAAATATTATCAGGTCTCACTGATCAAATTATTGCAAAATATTTAAGACAACTCTCCAGTCTGAAGAGGAATACTGATTATTTTACCTTATAATAATCTGTAGGGTTTTATGTAAGTATACATCTCTGAAGAACAAAGTTTCAAGTGTCATTTCCTTTAATGTTCCCCGAGTCCAATGGAACACAGTAAGTTTCTTAAAAAATAAAATACACTAGTTCTTTTACAGTAGAGCTCCTGCCATACTTTTGTGCCTTTGCCAGTTCTCCTCAGGCCTCATCACATCTAGACTGGAATAACTCTTAAAAATGGACATTGTTCTCAGATTCATCATGCCAACACTGTACACAATTCAGTCATTCGCTGGGTTTGGAGGGTTTTTTCAGTCAACATGAGAGAATGCAGTATGAGACAAATGGAAAACATATATTCTGCCACACAGAGTGCACAAGCTGAATGATAACATTCAGTAACCGAATAAAGAAAAACAAGACAGAATTCATTCCACTGAAAAAATAAAACCCCCAAATAGCATTCCTACCAGGCGTACGTATGTTCTTCTATGGTGTAAGGGTTAAATCATAAATAAACGTCATTTGTCCCAATGTAGTATTTTGCCAATCTACCAAATAGTATGGCAGCAACAGACAGAAGAAGATACAACTATTAGGGTTGGAAATGAGTCCCGATATCTGATGTTTTACTCCAGTGCTATCAGATCACCACTCACAGAGCGTATTTGAAATGGTGACCATGAAGAACGCCAGGAGCACAGAAGAATTAGCAGAACGCACCGCAGGCTGCTCGTTACCTTTGCAGTCAGTGGGAGGACTGCTCTAAGCAGCAACAGCTTCTAAAGATGACGTCTAGAAATCAGCAAAGTCTCCAAATCCAAAACCCAAGCCTCCAACCTCACCCACACATACAGATCCACAACGCTGCTCAGATCATTGTTCGTGAACAGGTACAAGAAGCAGGTTTTGCTGTGAAAAAGGAGGGTCTGTTCTGCCGTTGTACAAACATTACCAAGTCACTAAAAAAATACGAGAAGGAGTTATCCAACTCAAAATGCTGACTTTATATTTGAAAAGTCAGAAAGGCTCTCATCACTTCTGCATGCTATTCAGCAAACAATAACAAGCTTCAGTCAAGTAACTGTGTTCTAACACAGTGACTGGTTTAGTTCCAACATCAATGCAACTTTGTCTGAAGCTTTTCAACCATCAGGATGACTACTTTAAGGCACTACATAATGACGAAAGCTATACTATCAACATCTCTCACTTGTACTGAGGTAACTACTAACAAGGCATAAAGGTATAGAGTAGCATGTTGCCTGTAAGAATCCATAAGTTATTACAGCAATTAAAATTCCTAAAAGTAAGTAAGTTTCTGGTACCAATCCATTATGAAGAATAAAGCAGTTCACTAAAGCAAAAACCTGTGCACACTCCAAATCACCTTGTCCAAGCATCAGAGACAAAGCAAAACATGCTTTGTTTCTCACACAATTATTTACAAAAATCCAGTTTTTCCTGCCATCTGTCTCATGCTTCAACAGCATATATCAAAAGTGGCTTCCAAGAGTAGCAAAACCAGAGAGACCTAGAAAAGCAGAGCTATAAGCCTGTGCCCTTAAATTCTTGAAATATTTACTTCCCTATTAATCAAATTTGAAGTTATTTTCTAAAATTATTTCTAACAGAGGAAGACAAGGAGAAAACAAATGTTCATATGCAATTGTGACTGAAAGAAAGCAGCAATATTATTCACAATGTAACAATGTTTACAATATAACTTCCCCAGGTAACACAAGGTGCACTATAAACACTTTCTATGGTTTCATTCATAAAATAGGAGTCACAAGGATACTATTGAAAACGAGCCATTACCCCTAAGAAATGAACTTAAAATTACATTTGTCCTTTCAAGCACACCTTGCTGGATTACACGCTTCGACAAATCCCAAAGAGACTCTTGGCATGACATGAGAACATTAATCCATACTCAGTATCAAAGATTAATGTAAACATTCAGCTCTCACATCTGTTATTTTAGATGAGTTTGTCAGATAGAAGAGTCATCTTCTTACTCTAAAAGGCCTACTGCATGACACATTGCTTTCCTCAATTATAATACTTCAGCTCTGATCCTTGTGGCTCAATTTATTCAACTCGAGATATTCTAGGATTCTACGAACTGTTCATTAATACCCGGCTACTTTGCTTAGCAGAATAACCTAACCCGGGGACACGGAGATGTTCTTCCTTTATCTCCCAAATTGTTCTTCTGGAAAGAATTCCACAACTCACTGTGAAGGTTGACAATAATCTTCATCTTAAAAAAGTACAAACCTGAATATTTTCTCTGCTCCATGTATGTGGTGTCTTGTTGGCCAACAACTTTAAATCTTGGATTGCAAGCCTCTTCACAGCCTTCCTGGGGTCGTTCTTCAAGTACTGCAGCAAAAGCTGGATCTGCAACAAAGTAAAATCATTGTTTAGGAGAGATACGCTATTAGAAGGAAGTCTTTTCAGAAATACCTGTGAAGAAGTTCTGAGCATGCTCAGCCAAAATTAACTTGCCTTCTCTATAGTCCAATTGCTTGCTGCATGAAAAAGCCCCTTACTCCAGCTGTGATGCCACGGCAAGCTACACCAGTCTGACAGCCCACTTCCACCAGCCTGCTCTCCTTGTTCATGCACCCTTCTCCACATCACCCTGAACACCCAAGAAGTCTTGAGACATGTTTTGGAAGTCACAAAAACAGCATAAGACATTCCTGAGCAGCTCAGAAAACACCTTATACTGCCATGACTGTGCTACTAGCAAGTATTCTGGGCATTTGATGTGAATTCAGGTGTCTGCATGATTTGCAGTTAACAGATCGCAACACAGACAGACCTGGTGTGTCTCAGTAGTTATCAGAAACCTAACCAAACAAAAAAACCACCTCATCCCCTCTGAAGCATTTATCTCAGATTAAGTGACACTTAGCTACCTGACTTTTGCAGTGTTCACTTCCTGCAAGTTTACAGAGATGGAATAGCCAGCACATGAAAAAGCATGAACATGCCAGCAACAGTTTTGCTCTCCATCCCCACCCTGGACACCTCACTTTTAAGCAGCATTGGCTGTTGTGTTGCAGAAATACAGCCTAAACCACCACACTTACTGCCATTAAAATAAAAAAAAAAAAATGCACATCAATGGTTTCAGTGCTGTTTCAGTTGGCTTGACAGCTGAGTACTATCAAAAACATCCCCCAAAATACAGGAGTCAGTCATACCAAAAGAAGTTCTAGATAGATTAATGCTACTAGTCTAACAGTAACAGACACCAGCCTTCCGCAGCTGTACAGGATTGAAAGAAAGCAGATAGATTATTGTGACTACTGTACAAGGATTAGTTAGATGAATCTCAAATGTCACTGTGCTCAGGCCTGCTATATAAATTACACCCACAAAGCATATTGTCAGAAATGAAAGCATTGTATTTTACTATCACTGCTTTCCCACAACTTGGTTTGCAGTCGTAAATTACAGCAACAGATTCAGATTCCTCAGAGTTCTTCAAGAAACGTTTTTAAATGCACTCTGTGCTAGTAAAATTTTCACTTGGTTGCATGCAAGGAAGACAAAAGACACATCCATGACTCAAGACAATACACAGCAGGGAAAAGTGAAGTGTGGGTTCTACAGGTAAGTCAAAATGTTTTCAGAACAGGTTGGGGCATTTGCTCTCCTAAATGCTGATTGATCCTAGTTGATTTCAATCTAAGTTGATTTTTAAAAAGACAGGTTACAATCTGTAAAGAAAGGTTCCTGTGTTTGAATGGGGTTATTTGGAAATAGGACCCAAAATGGCAAAAAAAGTGAAAGTACAGAAGCCTTCAGGGTATTCTTCCTCTACAGCACACAGGAACAACCATCCTAACCTACCCATCATGATGTATTTTCCCTATGAGCTAGAATCTGAGGAGTTTTTAAATGTACTTTGTGCTTTAAGTTGAAGGAATGAATTCAGAAGAATTACCTGTTTAGGAATGTCAACCAAAGAAGAAGCAGCGAGCAGAGTAAAGGTGTGCAGAGTAACAATGACCATCTTGGTTGAGGGATAGGATGTCACCAGCTGCTGAAGCAGCTGCCGGGAGCTGGAGGCCAGGCTAGCGTCGTGATGCATGTGCTGCAGAATCGGGATCAACTTCAATTTCAAGTCCACAGGTGTGGCCAAACCTGCAACAAGAAAGAGAAAAACAGGCAGAGCATTAGTCCTTTGTACTGACTTTTGGCGGTACTGAGGCACGCAATACGTCTGCGCACCTACCACCGCTGAATGGCGCAGACACCTGCGCCAGCTTCAAATAACTCGTGTACTAGCTGGCAGCACGTCAGCAGTATCAAGCACTTTCACAGTTCTTTGACAAGGTTGCTCCTTGTTTCATTGCAGGTAACACGTTAATTCATCTGAATCAACAGTCTATATAAAGTTTACTCATCATGCTACAGAAGAGCTTTTATTCCTTATCGAACTTGGAGCCAGACATTAGATTAGCTAATTTAAAAACCGGAATCATTTGAGAATAGGGACCACAACATTCTGATATCCAATATTTACAAATGGATAATAAGGAATTCTCAGAGAAATCAAAGCTTTTTCCCTTTTTCATTCAATATACATACATACCTTGAATCATCTCACTGATTTTATTACATATTCCAGCAGCAAAATCCCTGCAAAAAAAAGGACAAAGTATCAGGTAAAATGAAAAATAAAGAATAATTTAAAATAAAAAGCAACTGAACTGCCAAACATTGTGTTTTACCACTAAAAACATTCATAAAATAGTGGTTGCCAACGTCTAAGTCATTTTAGAACCCCTGCACGTGGGCATAATCAAATGATACAGTAGAAGCTTTCAAAAATGCATCAAAGTGACAAGCAGCACTACATTTTGTTCTCTAATACATATATATTCTGTAAAATAATCCTTTAATAAAGATGCTATTCCACTTTGCATTCCCATATTTACAAGCCTTCCATTACTATTTCAGAAAAAATAATTTAAAAAAAAAAAAAATCATCTGTTGAAGTCACATCCAGCTTTCTTTACAATACGGTTATTGCACATAATTAAAGGTTCTGCTGTCAACGACAGGGTTAGCACTATGGAAGGAAATACTGAGATGCACCGATTCCTTAGGAGTTCACATCCTCCGCAATGCAAAAACCTGAAAAATCTTACTTTGATTGTGCAGAAAAGTTGGCAGCGGCAAATATAGCAGCTTCAACTTCCACATTATCATGGGAATCCAAACTCTGACGAATACTGTGATGTGCATTCTTCCTTTCAGGAATAATAGATGCCATGCTACCCAACATCCTACGGAAATAAATCACAGTAAAACCAGGAGGAACAATGATCAGGAAGAAATGCAAGATGAAACCAAACAGAAAAGCAAAAGGAACAAGTTAAAATATTATTTTTTATGCAAAATACTTGTTCTTTCATGTCTATTACAGAAATAAACAAATGGTAAAAGCAGGCATGTCATTAAAAGGTAAGAACTTTTTTGTGGGTTCTCAGCAGTTTAATTAAAAAACAATTACGTTTTGATATCTTTTACCTTAAAATGAGCCCAACAAGAAACTCACCAAGAATTTTTATAAAATTAAGGGTGCACTATGGCACTTGAAACAAGTATTTTTATGATGCTTTTACCTTCAAGCTCTGGTATCAATACAACAGATTTAATGCTAAAACGTACTGATGGCTATTTACAGACTCTCACAGAGTACACATCATGGGACATAAATTCAGAAATGCAGTAGTCTAGGGCAAATAAAATAAAATTTAAAAAAAGAATTGTTCCACCCTTGCTATCCCTCTTCCTAATTAAGACTGCAGAAGTAAGTGACACATCTGAACATCGATAAATTTTAACTAAATGCTAAAAAAAACAAAGTCTGTAGACTGTTAACACTGTTGACTGTTAGCCAAGCAAACAAATACCTGACTTCCATCATTCTATTCTAAGATCTTTTGCCGACATGAGATAAAGTTATTACTGGGAGTTGTGCAATACCTTTTGTGTAACTGCTAAAAAATGAGCAAATTAATCTGTATTTTTGGTAAGAATGTCTCAAAGTTACTTTTCAGACATATTTAGCATAATCTAAATAGAAGAATGAATGAAGGATTTGCATTGATAGTAACTTTAGTAAGAGTTCTACACAAATTATTTACACAGAGTTATCTAGCTACAAAATTCCACAGACACCAAGTTTTGGGTTAGCAGATCTTTCTCTCAGCATATTGTTCCTTACTATAGGGTTTTGACCCTGTTTAAGAGGGATAAAAACAAATCAGTTGAAGATTTTCATCTGAAACTGGCTAACCAGCAGCCACTTTAACCTTTTATTTGAATCGAATAAGATTTTATTTATTTTTTCAAACTGAGCAGATTCCTGGGACTTCTAACAGTCTAACAGCCTCCAATACCAGTCAACAAGTGTAATATTTTGTTACAATACTGAAGTGGAACTACAAGGAAACATGCAGATATACTATGCTTACAGATTTCTGAGACACCAAGGCATGAAAGTATAATCTCAGATAAAATATCCAAAGAAGAAAGAAATGAGACATATGAGCTAATTAAGCCCCTGTTAATGCCCCCCATATTCCAAAAGAGAAATCAGTACAGCTATAGTTGGATAAAAGAAAAGAATAAAAAGAGAGAAAAAAAAGAGCACTCTCTTCACATTTGAATTCTTTTGCACAGGATTTGGAAGATGAAGTTAAGATGATCGTGATAGATAAGTGTTAGAGACAGAAGCCAAAGCAGCACAGCAGTGATATAAAAAAATAGCTTAATTTTTGGTTTTTTCCATTTCATTCCCAGGAAGTCCAAAGCAATCAAAAATGGAAGAGCTCTTTTTTAGAAGTTATTGATCAGAGACTAACAAGCAGTAAACTTGCAGGACAAAAATATGTGCCAGCATAGCAAGGTTCACAACAATAAGTTCTGGTCACACGTTAACAAAACTTATTTTGGCACATAAGGAAGCATTTTCCTTTTGACTCTGGTCTAAATATATATAGCAGCATATAGTTACTGTCTGGGTTATGCATATGACATTTTTCTTCTCAAGTACATAAAATTTCAGTGCTGCAAACTCTGTTCTGCCCAGAGTCATCCACAAAATCCTCACCACCATAAATGGTTAATAACCTGGGTCTTCTGGTCACAGATCCTTATCGTTGACCTCCTTTAAGGACAGACATCTTTGATTTTAACTATGAGTAATGTATAAAATGCCTCCCACATTTCATTCATGGTAGTTGCAGATTTTGTTATTCCAGACTAGCATACTAATAGCTACCTAGAGATCTGGAGTAAGTTAGGTTCATCTATGAAATACGTACCGAAGTGTAATAGCCCGAGCAACGGGATCGTTGCTATGAATTACTGAGAAAACTCTTTTGACAAACTCGTCCACGTTTAGGATCTTCTCTAAGTGCTTCTCACTCTGCTGAGTAACTTTCAGCACACACAGCCTCAGGAAGTTGTTTCTATTAGAAGACAGACACATTTCTTTATCAGGTTGTTTTATATTCAAGCACTTTAAATACAAAATTATTTTAGAAAAATCTCAGAGAGAGTAAATGAAAACAAGGAAAGGTCTATGCTTTGGAAAGATTATATTTAAAGTAGACCGATATAGTCAAAAAGTTACTATTAATACACTGTTTTATTTTCTAGTACAGGTAGTGTCAAATTTAGGCCCAATTCCAGGGAAACATCCCTGTTGACACCAATAAGAAGGAGTGTAAGCAGATGCCTGTTTTGTGCACACTTAGGGATCTAATTCTAGACAAGTGCATCCAGGACTATGACAGAAAAGTCCAGATGCGAGTGAATCTCTTCTCCTTCCTGAAGCCAACAGGGAAGATTTCTTTTCAACAAAAACTCTGTAAGCTATTACAAAGTAGCTCCAACTTCATCACATGCATCATTTAGACAACAGGCACGTGGAAAAGCTATAGTTCAGGCTTTGTTATTAACACTCCTTAGAGATGTAATTTGCATGTACTGTTGTAGAATCATTAAGGTTGGAAAAGACCTCTAAGAACATCAACTGCCAACCCAACACCATCATGACCACTAACCATGTCCCTCAGTGCCATGTCCACACATTTTCTGAACACCCCCAGAGATGGTGACTGCACCACTTCCCCGAGCAGCCTGTCCCAGTGCTCAACCACTCTTTCAGTAAAGAAATTTTTCCTAATACCCAACCTAAACCTCCCCTGGCACATCGTGAGCCTATTTATCAATTATGAACGTGAATGCGCCCATGGCGCGGGGCTGACACCAGTGAAGTTAAACCAGTCAACAAGAGAATCCTCAAATCAGGGCAGATAGAAAAGAACTCTGCCACTGATCGAGCCCACTAAAGATGAGGGAAACAAGCTTCATTGAAGCACAACTTGTCCTCAATAAAGTACGTATCGCTGCGCTATTACCAGGCAAGCAGAAAAACCCCTGCGACTGCCCAGGCTCCAATGCAGCAACCCACTAAGGTACCACACGTTACCCCGGATGAGAGATTTGGATGGACAGAAAGGGCCAGAGACGGACCGAGGCTACTCACCCCACTCTGAAGACATCGGCCAGCTTCAGGAAAGCGGAATTAATGAGGATGGGGAAAGGGTACTTCTGGAAGAGCCTGGGAAAACGAACGACGGCTTCGCACTGCTCCCCGAGCTTGCCGGACCTGAGGCCTAAACGACACAAGAGGAATCACCGCACACACCGGGTCTCTCCCGCCTTCCCCCGGCCGCCCGCCCGCTGCGGGGACGCGGTGCAGAACGAAGCCGCCGGGGACGGCGGTTCGGGACCAGGCCACCCCGCCGCACCAGCGCGCCCCGCCCAGCGCCCGAACCGGCGACAACCCCGGCGCCCCCATCCCAACCTCACCTTTATCCAGCTCCATGAGAGCGGAGTTGGCGTCCAGCTCCTGCTCGCCGTAACCCGCATCGGCCAGGAAAGACTTGGCGGTGGCGGCCATAGCGACCACCCCCCGCCACCGGGGGCCAGCCACCGCGCATGCGCAGCCGCCCTCCCACCTCCTCGCAGCGCTGGAACATGCGCAGGCGCAGCGCAGTGAATCCGCCGTGAGGGTGGGTGTAGCTTGGGGGGCACTTCCCCATCCGCGCTACCCAATCAGAGGGAGAGGGGCGGGGCGCGGCGGGCTGCCGCTGCCCAATGAGCGGCAGAGGCGCGCTTGGCGGGTCCGTCGGTGGCGGGAGTTGGCGCCACGAGCCGGTTGCGCGGCTCCCGCCGGTTGTCCCTCAGCCATGCTGTGCCGCGCGCTGCTCCGCCGCCCCTCGGCCCCGCCGCCCCGTAAGTACCGCGGCCGCGCCGCCCCCCACAGCGCTGTACCCCCGCTCTGCCGCCTCTCCCCCGGGCGGTGGAAGCCGGGCCGCCCGCTGCCGGAGCCCCCCGGTTACGCTCCCGTCGCCGGCGGCGGAGCGGGCGGCTCAGGAGCCTCCAGAACCGCTGGGGGGGGGGGGGGCTGGGGACTCCTCGCTTCCGAGCCTGCGGTGCCTGGTGCCGTTACCGTCCGTCTGTCTGTCTCCGTAGGTCGGTCCCCGCCGCTTCCCCTGCAGCATCTCTTGGATAACTACCAGTGCCGCCGTGAAGATGACCACCTGTCTTACGGTGAGACGGGAATGCCGGTCCCGCCTTTCGGCTGCGCCTTTTCTTCAGGTAAGGTTACCCTCCGAAAGGCCTTTCCACGGGCCAGGGTCTCGGCACCGCTGCCAGGTTGGTTGTTCAAATACATCTCACGGTCTGGTTTCATAGTTTCTCATTTTAAAGCGAGTTGGTAATAGTGTACTTGCACCTGGATGTGATATAAATGGGATCATGGTGCTCCTGGATATACTGGTGGGAAGTATTTCCTTAAGGAAGCAGCTGTAATGCCTCTTTGTTTCATCTTTGTCTGTTGCAAGGTATGCCCTCATGGTGACAGTGCTAGGCTACGTAGTTGAAAAACTGGGCTTTGTTCAAAACATATAAAAGACCTAATGGGATGGAGAATAGCGTGTAGAAATTGAAGAGGTGGGTGGATGTCACTAGGCTGTTACATGTTTCCCCATGATAAATACATGTTAAGTAAGCACGGAAGCTCCTGGATCTTTAGGGCAAAACTCTTTCATTTGTAGTACTCTAGTGTTGGTGCGAGCTTATAAATTTCTCCAAGACAGCTTCCTGCTTCTCCAACTCAGATCCATAAAAAATACTAGAAGTTTTAGGTAATAGGTAGTATAGCCACAAAGAACTACAGAACTATTGCAGCTGGTGAAAGAGGCCATTATCTCCAAAGCTGCTCCTAGAGCCATTTGATTGCCCATGTATAGTGATTCCTGAATGGAACATTCATGCTTGCCAATATTGCTGTGTTTTGAACATAGAATCGTAGAATTGTCAGGGTTGGAAGGGACCTTAAAGATCATCTAGTTCCAACACCCCCTGCCATGGGCAGGGACATCTCCCACTAGATCAGGCTGCTCAGAGCCCCATCCAGCCTGGCCTTAAAAACTTCCAGGGATGGGGCTTCCACCACCTCTCTGGGCAACCTGTTCCAGTGTCTCACCACTCTCATGGTGAAGAACTTCTTCCTGAACATTTAAATAGCTATGTCAATCCTGTTTATTTCACAGCTGTCCATTTGTTGTGTACCCTATTTAAAGTGTCCGTGGCCCTTCACAGAGAGCGGGGACACAATTATGAATCAGCTATGTAACACACAAATATATTTCAACTTCTTTTCAGCCCCGAGTTTGGAACACGTACTGGCAGTTGCAAATGAAGAAGGATTTGTTAGACTGTATGATACTGAAGCTCAAGCTACCAGCAAACTCATCTATAAGGGTAAATGTTACATAGAATGTGATCTTCATTTGATGTGACAAGTACATGATGTATTGGAATCAAATAAAGCTTTTTGCAAGTTGTTTAAACATAAATGTGGACAGTATTTAAATCCTTTCATGTACTTTGCTGAGTCTTCTTTGCAAAGCAACAGGTTGAGTGTGCTCCTGCAACAGCAGTAAGAGGTGAATTGTTCTGTGGTGGTTTTCATGCCTGAGGCAAGCTGTTATCAAGTCTTCTGATGTTCTTTAGTCTTCTGCAAAATATCTTGCTGCAATGCACGGAATCAATCTTGGCTTTTGTTTTCTTGACAGAATGGCAGGCTCACTCAAATGCTGTGTTTGACCTTGCCTGGGTACCAGGGGAACACAAGATTGTAAGCAGTCTTTTGCTATCTAACTTTGTTTTTAATACTTTGGCAACTGAGTGCAGAAAATGACTAAAGCTTTTTTTTTTTTCCTCTGAAGGTCACTGCTTCGGGAGATCAGACAGCCAAGGTGTGGGACGTGAGAGCCGGCGAGCTTCTTGGCATATGCAAAGGTCACCAGTGTAGCCTCAAGTCAGTTGCTTTTTCTAGATTTGAGAAAGGTAACTGTTGATATTCCCTGTTGTCTGTTTTGTCCTATTTCTTTCCCCCTGGCACATCGGTACTTTTGGGGCTAAGAAAGGGCTTTGGAAGCTGACAGTTACAAATAGCACAGGCTGACTGAGCAATGACCCAGCCAGCGAAGCAAAACTAACTTGTTGGGACTTCACAGTGACCTGATGTTAACATCTGCACATTGCTGATCTTCGGCAAGTTTAAGATATGATACCTACTTTCATACACAAGTCTATAAATGCTATTTTCGTAAGCAGGTTTTTCTTGAGTAGTAGTAAGAAAAGAGTAGAAAGAGTAATGAAATTAGTAAAAAAGCATGGCACAATAATGGCCTGATTTTTGTATTTTTAGGACCAGCATTCCAAGTGTTGGGGCAAAAGAGCCAGAGGCACATAGATGGCATTGTATTGCATGTAGATAATTAATTTAATACTTTTGAATGCTAAGAGCCTTCTTTTTCTCTTTCTCAGCTGTCTTCTGTACTGGAGGCAGAGATGGAAACATCATGGTTTGGGATACCAGATGCAACAAGAAGGGTAACTGAACTTCTGGATGTGTATAAAAAAGCTCGGTATCTTGTGTACAGACAGTACTCAGGTGCACTTGTTGGACTGATGCTTTCAATTACAATATAGAAAGCACTTCAGTAAGAAGAGAAGGACTGTCAGATAACAGTGTACTGCTTTAGTACACTAAAAGTGTGGAATAGGTATTTCTTCTATGTGTAATATGTTTTTCCGCTTTGTAACAGTCTCAGGTTTGCAGCATGATATACATACTGGCCTGATAATACCCTGTACATTGGTAAGGAGATAAGGAGGTACAGACTACATCACTGCATGGGACAGCACGGAAATACATGGGATGGGTGAGAGTGCTTCGGTCAGAGCCATGCGGAGGGATGAAGCAAAGCTGAGAAGGCTCCTGCCAGAGTAGGAAGGAAGGCAGAAAGTGCAGGAGAAAAAGGAGCTTGAGAGTGCTGGAAATAACTATATACTGTGCGAATACTCACTAAATGCCAAGTGAGCTCGTTCTGCTCCTCTCTTTCTATGTGCTGGAGCTTTTTCTTCCTCAGTCAGGTCATGCCCTTAGGCCTTTTCCCAGTTCCTTGCTCTGTCCCAGCAGTTTCCTGGCCTGTGCTGCCAGAACATGCCTCACTCTTGCATCCGTCCCAGGTTCCCTGGCTCTTCAAAGTGGCATTTGGGAGAAAAGGGAGCATCCACATGACTGAAATGGAAGGTAGAGGGGAAAAAAAGCAGAAAAGTCACTTTACTCCAGTAAAGCAGTAATTTCCAGAACGTGAGAAGTGCAGACAAAAGGCTAAATAGAAGGTCATAAAATAGTGGAAGAGCACTGTAAACCTCCTGGTGAGTGCGGCTCTGCTCAGGATGAGATGAGTTGAATGCTCCAGACCAGGCTGCATGCTGAAGACCAAACCAAGAGGTGTTGTTTCCAAAGGCAGCCTACCTAGACCAGTCTTACTTTCAGTGACCACGCTACACTGACCTCTGTAATTCTTTGCAATATATGCTCCTGTTTTCAACTGTGTTCTTCTCAAAGTGATAGCGAAATTGCACAGGAACTATTAATTGAGATATCTTTGTTTCCTTTCAGATGGATTTTACAGGCAGGTGAATCAAATCAGTGGCGCACACAATGTGGTTGACAAGCAGACTCCTTCTAAACTGAAGAAAAAGAGGCAGAATCTAAGAGGACTTGCTCCCTTGGTAGTAGGTATCTGGGAAACAAACGAGATGTAGGCCTCTCTTTGGAGGACAATGCTTGTCATAAAAGTCTTCCTAAATAATTATTGTGAGAAATATCTGGCTTAAATGTGGTAAATGTTTTCATTTATCTTTGCAGAGGTAGGTTTTTGTGTCACAGCCACTTGCTATGGCTAATTTTAGAAATTGTTTAGTTGTCTAACAACCCATGTGCCATCAAAACCATCTTTGTGCAAATGCTACGTGAAAATACATACTTTTGGTTTTTTTTCCAGAGAGCAAAGGATTCCTTTTCTGAGGGGGGAGATAGAGAGGGTTGTAATTTTTTTTTTTCTCCCCCACTCTAATTTGACCACACAGACTACTGCCTTCTGGAGTAAGACTTGGTCTTATTTAATCTATTAAACCTTGTGATGAAGGCAGGTCTCTTATCTCTGTCCTGAAATGTATAACCTTAAATTGCTAACCAAACACTTAGCACTCAGTGGCAATCACTGGTGGGAGTGTTTCAAGGATTGTTCTGTCCTAAATGGTGTCTGGTATTGCCACGTTCTCCTGCCTGGCTAGGAGGAGGTTTTCTCAGTATTCACTTGGCCTTGAACTAAGCAGGAAGATCTTGCTGTCCTTGCAAGAACATAAAGTTGATTTTTTTAAAAATCTTTTTTATCTTTTCTTTTGAAGGATTTTCAGCAGAGTGTAACTGTGGTGCTGCTTCAGGACGAGCATACTCTTATCTCTGCAGGTGCTGTTGATGGGTAAGGAGGGCAGATGCCTGCTTTTCTGTCTATTCTGTGTGGTTTTCTTAGCGGCACAAAAAGATTGTGAGATTTTCTTTCTAAGATCACTCAGTGGCCCACAAGGCTGGAGTTACTATTAGGTAGAATCAGCAGAGCTACGCTGCCAGCTTGCATTGGCAAAGCTTAGTGCTGCTTTTCTTCCTTACTGGAAATTGCAGCACTGGGATAAATTGCACATATGTGGTAAATGATTATTTTAGTGTCTTAGCTACGGGGCAGAATGAGAACAGTCCTTATCATCTCTCTCTATTCTCATGGACCTATGGGACCAGACATAAACATGCTGTTGTTAAGTAGTGAGCTGCTTCGGGATGCAAGTGGGTGGCTGGTGCCTGGATATGTGTAGGCACGCTTGAGAAAATGTTGCCTTGAGTCACAAAAGAAGCATTCTTTTAGGCGCCAGATTCGTTGCAGTGTCTTAGAGTTCAGGCAGACTGTCTGATCAATTAGCACAGAGATTACCCTCTCAGGACTCAATTCTTTAGCAGGCTCCATGTGGTCAGAGCCTTTCTGAGGCAGATAAGGCTGACTCTCCTGTCCTGGAGAGCAAGGAAAAACTTGATTTTTAAAACTACAAGTCAAGAGTATAAAGGCATCCTTGTATATCCTTTTACTAGTTGAAGAAAGTTGACTTGCAGGTTCTTGTTATATCCTGTGTTAGTTACAGAAGACAATGCTGCTTCCTCACCCATACCCAGCGAAGCAACTGCTTTTCTTTCAGCCTGACTCTGCTCTACTACTGTTCTGTTGTGCTCCTTAGCTCTGGACACTCCTCAGTAATGAGCACCCTGTCTTCCTGTGCTTTTAGAAGGCCCTGTCAGCGTTGTAGAAGAGATTTTGAAGTTGAAAACATTTAAGTTTTTCTATTTCAGTGTGATCAAAGTATGGGACCTGCGCAAGAACTACGCCACTTACCGTCAGGACCCAGTCCCCTTCAAGTCTTTTTGCTACCCTGGGACCAGTACTCGCAAACTAGGTGAGTTATTCAGGGATGCATTTGTTAACGAGCAAAGTGATTTTAAGAAGTACTGGCAGTGCCATCTCTCCTCTTTTTTAGCCAATTATTGGTCAGACTGACAAGCTCAAGAGGCTACTTTGATTGCCGATATCAAATTTTCGAGTTGAAGAGTGCAAGTATCTTTTGTATCCCTGCACCAGTGATAAAAACTTGCACAAGCTTCAGCAGTGCGTTTTCAGAAATGGAGATGAGTAGGTAATAGAGCTCTTGGGGTAGAATTAAGCTATTCAAAGAATTCAGATTGAACTCTTTGTTTGCTTTGTATCTTGCAAAGACAACAGACTGGGTTGAGTTTTTACATTATAACCTTCCAGAGTGGAGCAATACTTGATGCTGTTTGATACAACAGCACTCTTATTGGTGTTGCTCTGCCCCTGGTATCTTAACACCTTGCAGTGCTCTGATGCAACACATTAATTCCTGATAGTTATCTAATCAACTATCTTGATGTGGTAACGGTCAGTGTCAGTCCCAAGAACATGAAGGAAATAGTCAAGCAGCTGGTTGTGAAATAATTTGCTTGCAAGGAAAGATTTTTCTTACTTCACTAGCAAATCGGGATGGCTTACTCTACCACAGCATGAGGACTTCTATTTATTTTTAATCTCTGTTTTTACAATTGGTCTATTATACATTTGCAACTTATCACATAAATTGCTTGTCTGATCTGAAGCTGAGATCCCTCTCTAAATATCACTCTGAATCCTCACAAGAAAATGTAGACATTGTTCTAGGAACTTTCCTTTTCCAGCAAGTGCTCTGTCAAACAAATTCTTTCCAACGACAGTGTCGTACATGATGGAGATCCTTTCCAAATTTCCTTCTGTAGGTATTTCTTTGAAAATGCCTGTTTTAAAAAAATTCTTTTGAGTTATTTCTTATTAAGAACTTCTCTCTTTGTAGGATATTCTAGCCTAGTTTTGGATTCCACTGGTGCTAATCTGTTTGCTAACTGCACTGATGACACTATCTACATGTTCAATATGACAAGTTTAAGGACTACACCAGGTAAGCATGATACCTGCGGAAATAACAGATGTCTAGATGCTTAGGGCATAGAAAAACAAGTTTCTCCCTTTGACCGAGACAAACAGAGACCACTTTGAATAGCCGGGAAATCAATTTTGTGCTCTTATGTCTAAAGCTACCAGGGAGAGAAAGCACCTGTTACAAGAGCTGTTAATATTTTGTGTTTAGCCATCCACATAAAATTAATAGCACAAAAACTTAGAGCAGTGCAGATACCGGTTCAACCAAACAGAGACTAAGGGTGGTTTGCATGTTGACTCTAGTTGTCTGGTGAGGAATGGCTAGTGTCCAGCTGCTACCTACCAGAAGCAAGTATGAATCTTCTACTTACTGGCAGTCACTGATTTTTCAAACTTTTAAATATGAATCCGTGTAAAGTCATCTCCTGATACACTGTATTCAGGTATATTAAGATGCCTTTTAAATTTAGCTTCTAAAGCAGTTTCTGGGAGAAAATATCCCCAGCATATTGTGGAGATGCTTCAGCTTTTTAGATTCCTTCAGCTCTGCATCTGTGACCTTTTTGTCGACAAGATGGCCCACAGCACTGAGTGCACTGAGCTGCTTTGTCACAGGCCAGTGGCCTCTTCTCAGAAAGTGGCAAAACTTGTTAAATGCATTTCAGCCAGGCAGATGATTTCGTTTCCGTTGCCTTTTCTCTGTCTCTCAGTTAATTGAAATTAAATGAACAATGTGCCCTTCTGTCTGCTCCTCAGGAAGGCAGTCTGGTGGGTGGGAACGCTTCCAGAGCCGAGAAGCGGTGCAAGTAGTAAATATTAGTAGGTCAGTTGTTGTGGTTGACCCCGGGTGCCACCACTGAGCTATCCCAATCCATCCAGCTCCTCCTCGGCTGTGCCGCTGTTCCCGCAGAGGGCAGCGCCTGCCTGTGTCTCTGCGCCTCTCTCCACCCTCCTTGGCTTTTATCCAGATGGCAGCTTCAGTTTGCAGGAAGGAGGGGACGTGAGGAAATCCTCACTCTAACAGGACTTGCTGGCAGGTCTGGCTTAGGAAGGGACGTGCTGTCTGGTAACTGCTGTGCTGAGAGAGCTGCGGGTAAAATCATAAGGGGTCTTTTTGGGGTCTTGCAACTTTTCAAGGACTGCCAAACACCGTCCTTTGGTCTGTGGGTTGCCTCCTTCACCAAAAACGCTATTACACAGGGCTGGTAGAGGGGGTAGCAGCCCAGACTGGTGCTACATCAGGAATCCTACCCATTCTGACCCAAAGCGAGGATGGGACATGGTGTGGCTGAGTGCTCTAGAGCCACACTCAGCTCTTGTGCCGGCTCCCGACTTTTCAGGCCCTCACAGCCACTCGGTGGTTTCAAGGCTTCTGCAAACGCTGCTGAGGATTTACATACAGGCAGCTGGCGAGCATGGCTGACACAATGCAAGTTTTGCTGCCAAAATCAAGATGCCGGCAGTGGGAGGAGGGGCGCCTTTGTTGCCACCTGGGTGGAAGAAGGCTTTCACTGTTTCTTCTGTGCAACTGCCCTTGTTAATGTAGCGGGGCTGGTGATGGCAGCCAAGGAAGGAACAATGAACCTTAACCAGAGCAGCGGGGTGGCCCAGGTGATGTCTCAACCTGCTTGTGACATGGGTCAAGCTAAACTTTGATGAAACTGACACTGCTTCCTAATGCTTTAGAGAGAGCTGTTGCTTCGTTTGGGAAGCCTGAAGGGCTCCACTTGAATAATAAGTTCCCCAGAGCGAGTGAGCAGTGCAGCCACTTTCTCCAGAGGATATGTGGCGAGGCAGGAAAAGCCTGTAAGATCAGCCGTCCTTGTGCAACTGACTCCACAGCCATGTGTTGAGTGGGGCTTTTATTTTCTGTCTTTTTTAGTTTGTTGGGTTTTTTTCCCTCCTCACAGTGGCTGTTTTCAGCGGGCACCAGAACTCAAGCTTTTACATCAAATCCAGCACCAGCCCAGATGACCAGTTCCTGGTCAGTGGCTCAAGTGACTGCAACGCGTACATCTGGAAGGTGAGATGATTAGGAGAGCCCCAAGTGTGCAACCCAGAGCTGCTCCATTCTTTCTTTTCATTTGCTTTTCATTTTCACATAGGATACTCCCAGCCTCCTACTCCTGCTCAAAGGAGTGTGGGGTTAGCTCCTGGCACTCTGTGCCCACAGTGTGTTTGTTGCTGTCCCAGGCTAGATGTAACTGTTTAATGTAAAACAGAGCTAACCCCCTGCCATCAGTACATCTCTCATCACTGCTGCTTGCTGCAAGTTGGTGATCTTAATCTGGTTTTAATAGGCATTAAAATCCTCTTTCAATCGTCTTGATTCAGCCAGCCATGACAAGCAGACAGTTCTCGGTTCATATTTAGCAATGGAGCACATTAGCAGAAACCCAACAATTTAATTGTTTTAAAGGGCATTCTTTTTCCCCACCTCCCCTTTTTCCAGCTCTCGCTTCAGACATGGCTTTTTCTCATGCTTAATTTACAGTAGTTAAAGCCTTTGTATTACAGCAAGGGCTCAGCCTGAGCCTTCAGCAAAATTCTAAGGCACTGTCTGACAGCTGAGGCTTCGTCACTTGGCATCTTGCACTGGCGTGTAGGATATGCAAATGTCACCAAGTTAATAGCAGAGACCTCAGAATAAGGTGTGCTTCAAGTTATGTTCTCCATATTTGACATTCATATGGGAACAGAGTAGACTTGTCGAAGTAGCATAGACGGAAACCACCGGTGACTGCCTATTTCAGGTTTGGGGTAATTTTTAGGGAATGCTGACTTGTTTACCCCTTTGACAACGAGTTTGAAGGTAAAATACAAACCTTTCAGAGCAGAGGGTCAGCCTGCTGAGGTCGTGGTCTGAGCCTGTGTTCTCTTTGAATTAGAGAACACTTGTAAGCAGCTAAGTTGCTTACTCAGTAGTAGCAGGAGTGCAGCAGCATGCCTACTCCCATGCCAAGTGGTGTAATTTTAACCTTCCTCACGCACTGTGCGAGTTCAGCAAAAATACCTGTGCAAACTTGAGTTGCCCATTCTGCATTTGTGTGTTTTCGTACTTTCTTGGAACACAGGGTGGGACTCAGTTGAGAGCATTCATGTGTGTCATTACATATGAAAGTTTAAGCATTTAAGCACATTCAAAATGCATTTGTGCACAGAAGGCTTCCGTTGCTATCACATGTGAGTGACAGGTACTATTGCATATTTATTAAACAAATCATCAGATGATTGCTTTTATTTTAATCCCATAGTCATATTAGAAAGTGGGTCTTTGGCAAAACTGTCTCGTTTGAGATCTGTCACATCCGGAGGCTTCTTAATTTGTTTTAAACATTAGCAGATTTTACTGACTCTGAAACATATGTATCTTTTCCTGGGATGAGGACTTCCTATGCTGTGAAAAAAACATGGTTAGATATTTCATGAGCAATTAACAGGTAATGTTGGAAAGAACTTAATGAAGAGCGCTAGCTTTCTGTATCTATAGAGGATTGAAAGGCAGAGCAAGACCATGTCCACACAGATTTGTTCTTCGAGAAACTTTTGCTGCAATGTGAAGTTGTGTTTGAGTCGGTAATTCCCAAGGAGCACTGTGGCTAGAAGTTATTGCTGACGAGGATGATGTTTCCATATAGAAATCACTTCCAGGCACTAAACACTTGCTTTATTGTGTTTGGTGTTCTTTTTTTTTAATTACTAGTCTGTTGATTAATGAACTGGCTCTTGAACAACTGACTCTTGAACAAGCCAGAGAGCAGCGAGGTTTGTCTTGACAAAGAGAGTACCTAGGCGAAATACCTTCCTGGTAATATAAAAATATCCTTTATAGACATATTTTTCCATTGTCTTTGGAATCCTTTGGTATGGACCACTCTGAGGTGGCCATAGTAAGTTACCCTTTGGTCTGTCCCAGCATTGGAATTTCAGCACTTATATGGTACATAAAACTATATGCACCATTTTATGCTGAATCTCAAAGATGGGTTCAACAGCTTTTTCAGTGAGCAGAGTAATTAATAAATTCTCCTTTCCTAGGCTTCTCTTTTTAACCTTCCCACAATAGCTCTAACTTCCGCACCAATATCCTGTCAAATCTGGCAAAAAAAACCAGCGTGTGCTGTGGCTAATCCTGACTTAACCTGTGCAGACTGGCCAACTGTCTTCTGCCAAAAACAGTGGACACAGCTATAACTATGCAACTTCCTTAGTTCACAATAATATGAGTGAGTGTAGTTGATTTAATTTACACTAGCTTAGTGTCAAACCAGTGTGTTCGAGCAAGAGTAATTCTCTTCCTCTGCTTTCCTTTGAGCAATCAGTGGCTACTGGACCACTATTGTGTCTGTTATGTGTGTATAGCAGGACTGCTATTAAACGTAAATGAAGGTGATCTCTACATCAAGATCTCCTGTTGTTTATTCCCTGAATAAGGATTTGGTTTCCATGGTATTGCATGTTTTGACAGGGAAGGGAATGCTCCGACCAAGGCATTTAGTGGATTTTTAGTCAAGTGACTGCCTCAGCTCTGCCAGGGGAAAAAAAGCGGCCTGTTAGGATGAACCTGTTTTTATCAGAATAACTTTAAGATCTGAAGCTAGATAGTTGGTTGCGGTTTTGCAGGCTGTTGTAGGAGGAGATCCACAAAAGAAAAACTTGTGTGTAAATCAGGAGCCTTACCTGCTGTCTTGCATCTTCCTTTGAAATCTGTATGTAATGTCTGCTCCTTTTCCCACACAGTAAAGGATTTGTTCATTCACTTAGTTGTTTATGCAAATCCCCTTGATAAATCCCCCTTATAATGTCACATCAGTAGTGGTGACTCATAGCTCCAGACAGAACTGCCTGCTGAAAGCATGCAAAACTTGGCTATAATCTCTGCTTGTGTATGTTGTGCTTTCTTCCTTGGGCCACATAAGGCTAGCTTCAGCTGTGTGTCACTCACATGACCTGTAACTGAAGATTAATAGTAACACTGTGAAACAGGAGAAAGATTTTTATGAAGGGTGTCAGAGAAATGGAGATCAGTTTAATGAGCATGAGTGATTTAGAGAGCTTTTTTATGAACCCTTATGAGGGTCTCTGGTGCAGCTGGTTGGCTGGAAGAGGTGCAGGCACTTGGCGGTCGCACAAATGCCAGTTCTGAAACCGGTGAAGGTTTGTCTGTAAGAGTTGGTGGGGGGTTCATTTTTTTTTTAATAAACCATTGACCTGTGGCATTTGTAAAATGGCAGCAGAAGATATTTGCCTATCCTCATTCCAAGTACAAGCTTCCCAAACTTGGAAGCGTCTTCCCTAGAACAGGTACTTAATATAGTAAAATGCTTGTGTTGTATTTTGGGCTGAACTCTGGAGGCAGAAATCATGTGTGCAGCAGGAACTGAACGAGTGTTTCCAGGCAAGTCAGTCCATCGCAGTGCTGACCAGCTGCTTCACCTCTAGAAATCAAACATGAAGTGATACTTAGGGCTCCATCAGTTGTTGCCTCATGATGACAGGCTGAGAGCATTTGATTTAACCATCTCGTACAGGAAAGATGGAAAGTATTCATGTGCTTCACAGGTGGGCTGTGGGGTCTTTTCTTAGCGATAGTATATTAGACTGCAGGTTTTCTGACTGCCTTTTTGCTTTTCTGTGGATTTTTTTAAGATTTCTGAGCCCAGCCTTCCTCCACGGATGCTCCTTGGTCACTCTCAGGAAGTTACCTCTATTGCTTGGTGTCCTTCAGACTTCACTAAGGTTTGTCTCCTGGAAAACTGTCTTTCCCATGAAACAACAGATGTGATATGGCAACATTTGCTTTTCAAAATTGCAACAGTATTTGTTTATTTGGAAGAAAATGTTCAGTCAATAATTTCTAAAAACATTCATTTGAGGGGGCAGTAAACCAGGTTTGTCACATGTTTACAATGTATCAAAACTTTTTCATTATTTTTAACTAATTTCATAGAATCATAGAATCACAGAATGTTAGGGATTGGAAGGGACCTCGAAAGATCATCAAGTCCAATCCCCCTGCCAGAGCAGGAATGCCTAGACTATGCCACACAGGAACGTGTCCAGGCAGGTCTTGAATGTCTCCAGAGAAGGAGACTCCACAGCCTCTCTGGGCAGCCTGTTCCAGGGCTCCGTCACCCTCACTGAGAAGAAGTTTCTTCTCGAGTTTAAGCGGAACCTCTTATGTTCCAGTTTCAGCCCATTACCCCTTGTCCTATCAGTGGCTGTCACCGAGAAGAGCCTGGCTCCATCCTCGTGACACTCACCCTTGATATATTTGTAAACATTAATGAGGTCACCCCTCAGCCTCCTCTTCTCCAAACTAAAGAGCCCCAGCTCCCTCAGCCTTTTCTCATAAGGGAGATGCTCCACTCCCTTAATCATCCTAGTTGCCCTGTGCTGGACTCTCTCCAGTAGTTCCCTGTCTTTCTTGAACTGAGGGGCCCAGAACTGGACACAGTATTCCAGATGGGGTCTCACCAGGGCAGAGTAGAGGGGAAGGAGAACCTCTCTCGACCTACTAACCACCCCCCTTCTAATACACCCCAGGATGCCATTGGCCTTCCTGGCCACAAGGGCACAGTGCTGGCTCATGGTCATCCTGCTGTCCACCAAGACTCCCAGGTCCCTTTCCCCTGTGCTGCTCTCTAATTTAGGCCATTTGATATGACCTAGGAAATTGCAAATGAACAAAGACTTCTCCTGATGAGAGCTTGCGACACTACCTGTAAGAGACAAAACTGTGAAACCATTTAATTAGGGCTTTCAAAAGCCAAAAGCTTGTTTTGCGGTTGCATACTTGCAGCCTCCTTATCTGTCTGACCACTGATACATCTGCTAGTCTTGTACAGAGCCACAAGCAGTTTTGAATGCCCTTTAAAAAACATGTGGACTCTTTTCATTGTGACCTTTTTTCCAAAACCTGAGCTGTTTTTATTATTTGTGTGTACAAGCAAAAACCGACGGTGAAATTGGGTCAGTCATTATGTACCAGGTATCACTGAAAGGAAGAGAACTGCAGTAGGATGACTGGCCTAGCTCAGAATGAGAAACAACCCCGAAAAATCCTGGGCAGTGTCCTAATAACAGACAGAGTTTCTTTTGCTCCACTGTATTAAGCAAGTCAGTCACTTTCCACAGCTTGCACTGTAGCGCTGGGTTTTCAGAAAAGCATCGCAGTGTAGAAGGGTGGGAGTCCTGCAGGCAAACAGGGGAAATTGTTATAGTTGTCTGAGACGCACAAAAATACGATAATTAGCATGTTGGATTAAATCTGTGATCTAGAGGTAGCCCAGAGTCCTGCTCATGATGTCTTGGAAATGCAGACCAATGCAGCCTTTAAAATCATTACTGACACGGGTAAGAAATAGTCAATGACAAAGCATGAAGAAAAGCGAAAAGTGTGATGCTAAGACAGGTCAGGAAGTGGCTTGAAGTCATCTGAGAGGCAAAGTTTCTTTCTGTGGGGCTAATACTGGTGTCACAGAGGTCAGCATAGAGGCGTTTTCCTATCCAGATTACTATGAACTTTGGCCACAGCATTTCCTTTTTTCTTGCTGCTGATTCGCATGTGAGTCACCAGCTAATCTGTCTGAAGAAAGACACAAAAAGTGGAATAGGCGGGTTCTGCCGCTTCTTCCGATGAGATTCTGCAGATCGTTTTGGAGTGCGTGATGCTGCTGAGGGAATCTAGACCAATGTTTCTAGCAGAGTTGGTTTCTCTGCCAGATACTGCTGACATCTGACTCTGATAGCGCTTAAGGCTAGTGCAACAGCCTTCCAATGTCACCTTCTCAGTGTGTTGCAAATGTTTGTCTCCAAGCAGAAAAGGTCCTGAGTAATAGAGAGAGACCTAGATGCAGGTGCAAAAGGCAACGTTGGCTGCTTTTGTCTACCAAGTGATTGACATCTCAAAATATGCCCTGGCGCTTCCTGAGCAGACTACTGTCTGCTACAGAGCTCTGCAAGGCAAGCTGCTACTGATGACTGAGTTTTCTCTAGCAGAAAGACATGAGGGCAGCAGCCTTGCCCACTTTAAAGCAAATACCACTGTCTGGTACAGTAATGAAACAGAATTTCGTCTATTTTACGGATAAATCTTGTACCCCCTCAGCTGTACTGGCATGGTGTGTCCAGTGTAGCTGATTTAGTTCACTTGGCCAGTGATCTGTAGGGTGTGCTCCAGTTACTCCAAGAAACTTAATTTATACTATAGATTGTCACATGCTCTGATGACAACACTGTGAGGATTTGGCGGTTACGATGTCGTCCGGAGGAGGAGAAATTGGCATTCAGCAAAACCAACTTGGTGGGCTGGGTCGCCCAGAAGAAACCAGAGGAACGACATGGAGCAGGTAAGGCCCCTGAGCTGAGGTACCTTGCTCTGCAGCATGGCTTCTGAATTTCGGCGGTTTTCTGTACCAACAGAAGCTTTTGCTTTGTCTTATTAGTCTTCTATTTTTTCATATTAGGCCATAATTAAGATAGCCAGACAAACACTTTTACTTGTAAGCACCTCTGCCACCAACAAGACAAGCTGGCTGAAATAGCTTACAAGCATGCTGAAGCCTGTATGATCAGACTGCAAAGCAAACATTCATCAATACAGCTTGCTGGGCAGCCAGAACTTCAGTGGGTATCGGCAGGGTTCAATAATTGAACAGTGAAGAGAGATGTCACATGTATGTGCACTGCAGCAACCAGTCACGCTTTTTTTTTTTATATATATTAAGCAGTAACTGAGAGCCACAAGATCGTATGCTTTTTCCAGTTTGCTAGTTTATCCAGTAAAGGGCTAACACCACATATACAGCCTTGGAACTCCGAAGTGTTTCATCTTGCCCGGTAGCTGAATTCTGCGCATATTTCTTTGCTGCTGCTATCAATATTATGTCTTTTATCAGCTTCATACAGTGGTATTGACTGCCTATACAGACAAATGTCACATAGTGAAAGTACCTCAAAAATGCATGTAGACAATCACGATGTGATCATAATGTTCTAGAATCAATGAGTGGTGCTCATCCATTCACGTTGTTAAGACTAGATGACAAATGCAGTGCCTTTCCACAAGGCCTGGGCGATCAGACAAGCTGTGCAGCTTGTTCTCACAACTAGCAAGGACTTCTGGGTTCTGTAGAGAAGCTACTGACTGGGCAGTACCCTAGACCAGAAGAAAGAAGCCCTGGATCATAACACTACTTGAACTTGTCTGAAACTTGCATTTTCTTAGAGTAGGTGAAAGGAGAATACTCCCCCCCACAAACTGAAGTAAGATGAGCTTCTCGTTAGAGTAGCTCTGAAACTGAGAATACAACAGCTTCCCAGCAGCTGCTGGTGTGATTTCCTGTGTTCCACCTATCTTTTCTAGCCACCTTCCACATGAATTTCACCTTGGCTAACACAAATAAAGGCTGAAGGTCTCCAAATCCCCCTAATGGGATCACATTACCTCTAACCTCTTGCCAGTGAGTAAGTTTTGCAGGAAGCTTGCAGGACAATAGCAGGGAGGGTGCCAGGTCAGCTCTGTAGCTGGTAAGTAGTTTGTGTGCACACACACTCTGCTTCAGGCTGGGCTCAAAAATCACTTTGTGTACCGATTTCAGCAAAAGAGAAATAAGCATAGGTCTAGTCCAGAAGCCTAAAACGTAAAGTAGCTTGTACACTAAAACTTTACAAGTCAGCGTTGGCAATTATACTAGAAAAATAACTTATTTCTCCTTGATCTTGCTGCATAAAAGCAACACGGGAGGGAAGAGGAAGTACACAGACACTGCAAACACAACAGCAGGCTTCCTGCTGACCTTGGCTCTTGAGCACGAAGCAGAATATAGGAGTTATCTGTGGAGACTGTTTCATAGCTGGAAAGCTAAATACTATTTCAGGCCTGCTGGGATGAGATGTAGGTAGCTCCCCACCCATTTATCTGGAACAAATCGTGAGACTGAGGTTGTGTATTGACTGTTGACCTATATCATCAAGTGTAGCAAGCACAGTTTCTTTTTCTTTGGAAATTATTTTTGTAGTTTCCCTAAGTTGCACTACTTTCTCTGTGGCTTTTTGTAACCAAATTTTCCTGGAGCAGGCCTGTGCATGGACAATTTGTGACTATTAGATCTGGAGACTGATAGTATCACTCTGGAAGACTTGTAGCAGAGAAAGTAAGAAATATCTAAAATAACCTGCTTTGGCGTTATGCAGTTTGACTGCAGATATTTATGGTATTGTACTACATGCAATGGCAGCATAAATTAAAAGCTTGGAATTGCATTAGTAGAAGCAGACTTAAAAAAAGCCTGATTTTTGTATTCTTTATCTCAAGTTTGGAGATGTTTCTCAAGTCTGGGTTTGCTTCTCGCCATGGCACCCAGACAACTCTTTCATTTCCCTTATCCCATGTCTCCACAGTATAACTTTCAGACTGGTTTGGGATTGAGAGCGCTTATACCCAGCTAGTCATGCAGTATTCCTGCTGTATGAATTTGTAGATGGTCATTAGGGATCAAGAGTTGCTGAGCTTGCTACTTTTCCTCCTCTAGGAGCTTAGGTTTTTAAGTGCAACTAATTCCCCAGCCAAGATATCATTGTCTTCTAAGTGCTCAATAAAAGAAAGATTAGGAGACCCAATTTTGGCTGTTACTTTCTCTTAGCCCAGATTGAAGCAAGTTTTTATGAAGTAGCATATTTTATCAGGCAAGGAGCCTTTAAGTCTTGTTTTGTGTGTTAGAGTGATTTGTAGTGGGATCCGTTAATATGGGATCCTATTTAAGTTTGCTCTGATGCACCAGTACTTGTATTTTGGATTCTAGATAATACAGTAAAAGGAAGGACTGAAAGACGTTTGGTATGGTATATAATGAAAGAGTCATGTAGGTGCTCACTCAACACATTATTTGTGAGACAGCCCAGCATCCTAAAGAAAATGGGAGGTTATTCAACACTGGACTTCTCGTCGTTCTATTGAAGTGCTTCGTGGTGCTAATGCTGGGAATTAAGAGTTCAGATTAAACCCCTGGTATACAGAAAATGTTTAGAGCTCTTGTGCTCAGCAGTGGAAATGCACAGAGTAACTCAAGTACTGTCCTATTTAATTGTATCACCGCAAGTTAGAGAAAGCAGTTATTTAGCAAACCCACTAATGTGTCCTCTGTTGGAGGGTGCCATAAAGAAAAAAAAAAAAAAGGGAAACAAAACAAGCAGCCCCCAAAAACCTCTAATATTGCTGCAGACCAAGATTTTTGTTATATATGATTCACACTGTTACTAGTGAGGTTCTTAGGCCTGTACCTATGACTACTGTTTTAAGAAGCTGGGTATTCAGAACTTTTTTTTTAAAAGCAGTGGAGTTTACATATGGGCTAATGAGCTCAAAAGCCACTGTGAAATACCTGTTTGGGAATCATTTGTTTTAAAGAAATAACTTACTACAGTGACAGATTTAATTTTCTTTGGAATTTAAGTCCTTGTTCAGGAGGTGAAGAATTTCCCACATTTCCCTGGGTGTGGTAAATATCTACTGTCTTCATATTAATATAGCATCGCAGAAAATCCTCCAGCAAAAAGACAAGAATGAAAGTATGTCCTTTGCTATTCTCTCTATCTCTTTTTTTTTCTTTTTTTTTCCCCATCTTTAAAATATACAATTATTAATGCCTGACTAGAAGCATTATTCATATGGTATGGCACTATAGCATAAGACTTCCTCAGTATTGTAATTAGCTTTGGAATCTGCTTACAGAGCCACTGCAAAGCTTCCAGCAAGGCTAGATAAACTTGGAAGATTCAAGATCTGTTTTGTCTGTCAGTCCCTTGGCTGAAGCTCACATAAGAGTGATCATTACAGAAGGAATAGACGTCAGACGTTACACAAACGTACAGTATTATACCACAGGGCTTGTTCCAGTTTAACTGAAATTAGAAGGATTTATGCAACCTCTTAATTCAAAAGGGTATGTCTGAGAAGCAGGGTCAGCGCTGAATTCATCTCCTAGTTGGAAGGGGTGTTTACAAAAGGGCTGTCTTTAATCTGCTGTTCTGTATTCCTCATCAGACTACTTATTTCTCCTCTATCAGGACCGCCAGCCAGCCCACAGTGTACTCCTGCCAAGGATTTCACAGTGGGCAGGCCATGCATTTCCTCACCACAGCCAGCTGCCTGCGCTCCCACTTATTCTGGAGACCTTCCCTTGTCTACGAACACTCCAACAGGCACCCTCAATACCCAGACAGCCACAGCCTGCACCCCAGCCAAGCGGAGTGCAGACAGCCCATGCGCTTCTCCCAAACTGATCCCTTCCTCCAAAATGTCCATTAAGCGTTGGGTTACAAGAACTCCATGCTCTTCTCCTCCTGAAGTGGGAAAAAAGGCTGCTTCTCCTAGAAAAGCGCTGGCAGAAGTCACGCAAGGTCTCCTGGAAGCCACTTGCCCTCCTACAGCCCCACACTCGCAGTTGGAAAAGCGTGCCAAGAGAAGGCTTGACTGCAGCAAAGAGGACGATGCAGGGCAGAAGTGTCTGCAGGCCTGTAGCTGTGTGACTGAACTGGACCATGCAGCTAAGAAATCCAAGTTGAATTTATGTCACTTGGCTGCAGACCAAAAAGCTTGTGATGAAGGCTCTCTCAGCCTGGCTGACTTGGATAACGACCACGAAGGCTCCAACTGCAGCCCAAAAGAGCCTTCCTTTCCTGGAAGCTGTATTAATCCGTCGGGTGTTCAAACTCCCTCCCATCATTTCAGATCTCCATGTGGGAAAGACACTAAGGTAGTAGATAAAGAGAACAGTTCACCTGACAGAAAGGATTGGTTGTCTGCTCTGGGAGAGAAGCTACGGACTGGCAGAGCTGGTAGCCAGAGCTCATCAAACAGACCCTCGTCATCTTGCAGTCCTGGTGCCAAACGACAAGAGGCTGTGGCAGCCACCACTTCACCAAAAACTGTAAGTAGGATGGTCAATGACAGTGGTGGTGAAAGAATTTATCCCTAGTTGCCACTCTCCCCTTGTTCACTCCTGCTCGGGCATTCAAGCAATTATCCAATCCCTTTGCTTATGGACAAAAGGGATGATTGCTGGCCTAACAAGCCAGATACAGTAATACTGTTATCTCCTAATCCCCTTCATGCAGGAATAGTATTTTTAGGATGGTGGTGTCCCTCATTTTAAAGGGACTAAGGGCACATAGGAGCTCAAAGATCCTCACAGTCCCCAGCTGGATGTTCCGAGGATGTAGCCGTCATCTGAAATACAGCTCTACTCTGAAAAGCACCGTAATGACAGCACCTTTCCCGGCAGATCTACTGTTTATGCGTTCACCGTCACATCTGCCTGTTTATGTTACTGGAAAGCCACTTTAGCATTGGAAGAAAGAGCTAAACCCGATTCTAGCCCAGGTAGCAAAAGAATTTGTTACCCATGTTAAAACCGTGGGGCTAAATAATGCCTTCAGTTCCTTCAACTGAAAACTAGCAGAAAACAAAGGAATTGTAAAAGAGTCAGAGGGCAGGATTTGACATACATAATCCTGGTTTTGAAGTACAAGAAGCCTGGCACACAGCTCATCCTAGGATCTGAAAGTTAAACTTATAAAGCAGCTAAAAAAGTTGCCATGAGGGCATGAGGGTTTAACATGCAAACTGAGAAATGATAATTAGTTTTTTCAAAACAAACCAAATGTGACTTGTCTCTGAAACTGGACTCCAAGTCCGACAGCGTCTCTGAGTCTTATTTCAGTAAATGTTAGGTAAAGTTTCAATCACCAAATTTTAGTTGTACCCTTAACTGAATATCTGATGCTACAAGTTGTTGTCATCATTCAGGCTCATTTTGGTATCTCATTTCTTACCTGATTTCACCTCTTCCAGCACTTCTATCAGATATGAAGTGGGCAAGCCACCACTCTAAGTTATAACATAGGGCTTGAACTCTTAATATTGTGGTTGTACCAAGAAATCTTGGTTACTGGAAACCTACAACTACTTGTGCTTCATGCTGTACATGTTTAAAAACAAGACAGAAAGATCTGCCCCAGAGAGGGATTACTATGGAACAATTACCTTTCCTGCCCTCTATGCTCCTGTGTTGGACTAAAAGCCCGAGGAGGCGCTTGAAACACCAGCAGCATTCATTGATCTGCTGCATTTTGAAAATCTGTAGCTCTCTTATCTGCTGTAGGGAAGCTGAAACTGCAGCCAGAGTGCTCTTCTTATGGCAGTAAGACAACCCTAGGTTTTAGCCAGTGTTTCCTGTGGGTAGTAAGCCTCTTATCTGTGAGACAAACAGATTATAGTAAAGAACCTTTCATTTACTGTCTTAGTTGGGAAGCTAAACAAACTGGAGCAATGATGGAGGGGAGACTCCGGCAGCGTATGAACTGTTAACCTAGAACTGTTTCATGTTGTTTTGTTTTGGCTTTTTGTCTTCCTAGGCTGCAACCACTTCAGTTTCCATGAGGAAGATCTGCACATACTTCCACAGAAAGCCACAGAATGACTGAAGTAGCATGCAGTGGTTGCACCTGATGGATGTTGGCACTGCGCTATCAAGACGAGATTTAGCAACACAAGCAACGATGCACCAGGATTACACAGTTAATTGCCAGACATTTGTAAACTTGAGGTTCTATTCTTCTGTTTTTAACGCTGTTAGCAGCTGAGGTCAGCTGAGTGTGGAAGATCTACACAATACTTACTCACAGTCCCTTAGTGACTTTGGATGATGGATCTTTTTTATAAAGAAAAACAGAGTATTTTTTTACATGACAACTGCTACACAGTCCAAAGACAGCAACAGCTCCGCTGCACATTGTTGACGGGCACATAGAACTTGTCAGTTTATGTTACCGATCTGCTGTTGAAACTTCCTCTGCTTAAGAATAATGTGTAAATCATTACACCCTCCTGTAAAGCAAGTGTTGGAATGTGTGTAGAGAAACTTACCAGAGGCAGATCTGAGCCCTTCATAGTATTTCTGCAGTTATTCCTCTAGTACCACAATGACTACTTGCCTCTAGCAGGGAAGTTATATAAAAGACTTTTAAACACCCTTTATCCATGCAATGGTGATTATAGTCTAAGAGAAGACAAAGTGTAATCAAGTACATAATGCCTGTACTCCTCTTGTCATCTCCTTTCTTCTCCCAGTCTGAAAACTTCTGTATTTATCAACTTATCTGGCTCTTGAATCATCACCAAGGTGTCCAAGAAAAATTAGTTTGATCTATCCCAAATAGGCATCCCACAACAAACACTTGCTCAGTCAACTCTTACAGATTCAGCCTGTAGCAAAGACACTAATAACTGCTTATAACATAACTTCGTAACACTTTTATAATGCAGTATCTATAAAATAATAGCTTGTAAATTGGGTGAGTGGCACTTGACATTTTAGAAAGCACTTGACAGATTTTACATATTAATATTAAATGCTTTGCCATTGTAAGTCATCGCTGATGCTGATAGAAGAAGGTCACTTAAATAAGATCTCTGTCCTGCTTACTAATGATACTAATTCTTCAGTCATGCTTTCCCCAGGAGGAGCTAGTAGAAGATCCTTATCTTAAGTTGGACATTTACTCTGTCTTCTGGGATAATAGTTCCTAGGAAATTAAAAAAAATAATGGAAACACAAACCAAACCTCTGAATCCCTATTAAGTTTTTCTATTGCAAAAGTATTGAGGTACTTGAAGGGGATGTGATCCAACTAACTCAAGTCTTCCATGTGAAATTTTCACACCTACTTTTCAGTAGCATTAAGTAGTACAGTAGCAGAAAGGGATCAGAGGAAAATACGCTGGTTTGTGTGTTATATTGAGATTGTGTTTTGAAAGGAAATAAATTACTTGAGAGAAACTGGCTCTTGTGAAAGATCTCTTACAGCTACAAAGCAACAGTAAACATGTACTGTCCTTTTTTTACAAAATGAAAAATAGTCATCATCAAGCTGCATCTTTTAGCAGTGCTCAGGTACATTTAGGGGCCAGAACAACTTCTTCCTGTTTACTGAATTACAGGCCATCATCCCATGAGTTTTGAGGAGACACCATTAGGAATGTGGAAAAAGTAATATAGTGCCTCAGGCATTGTTTTATCATTCTTGATTTTAAAAGAAATGGATTTTTAAAAAGTAATTATCTGACTAGTTCTAGTATCTTGGGCATAACAGGAATATAAAGAATTCTGTTAGTTTAATTTTAACCTACTTCTGGATATTGAGGTAGATGGAAGTAGTAGCAGCATAACCTAAAATAAGTAGGTTTGGGATTGAATTCTGTCTTAATTTTAATTATTAAAGCAATCATGCAGGGTACAACCTGCCTAGCCTACAGCCAGTTTTTCATGCAATTTGTAAATAAGAGGTTGTAGACTAAGGTGATGCCGACCCTACCGAACTACACTAAAGACATCAGACATTTCATCACTAGGTTTTCATGTTCCTCCACTTCTTTCACAGTGTTTTCCTCCTCCATAGATGTTCTGCAGCCAAACCATCATCTCCTGTATCTTGTAAATGGCTACCTAGAGATGATTTACACTAATGGGTTACCACTTGGATGAATAATATTGTGTGGGGATGTGAGATTTTTCTCCTTTCAAATAGTACGGGTTTAGTGGAACAACTTGTTTTATGGACCACCGGGCACGGTTTCTTTCATCTTAAGCTGAGATCAACCTGGTGCAGAGCCTATAAGAATGAACTGAAGCTTACATTCTTCTGTGTCCAACTGCCTTGGCCTTATGGTGATAAAATCATGATTGCAAAAGCATATTAGAATTGCTGATATAAATCGTAAAAATTTTTCAGGGTAACCGGTGCTCTCTTTACCCAAGACATTTGCTGAACTAAGCAGTCAAAGAACTGAGTTCTTTTTTTGAGCCAGTAAAAAGGATTTATAGAAACTCTATACTCAGTGTTTTCTAATCAAATTAAGCCTTTTTGAGATATTATTTCCAAATCCTGTGTATATATGTAGATTTCACCTTGCACATCTTCCAGGTTTTTCCATGCAGATGATACTGCTTACTGATATCTCTGTCCTCAGTGTTCACCCTCTAACTGCCAAGCAGGATTTGGGAATAACCAGTTTACGATGGTACTGTTTCCAATAATTGTTACTACTGCTTTGTTGGAAGTTATGCCTCTCTGTGAAGTTATGCTCAGCTGTGAGCAGTCAACCAGTTTAGTTTAATAGCAGTTTGACGGTGACTTGAGCTAACCTGGCTCGTCAAAACTGAAGAGGCACTCCCAGGATCTGGTCAGCAAGCCTTGGCAAGCATTTCTTCTGGTGACAACATTGACTTAAGAATCCCTTGGGGAAGCTAATTACAAAGCAAAAAAATAATAATTGCTTCAGTTTCCCAACTCAGCAGCTAGTTATACTGAAACTGTTGAGGGGACAGAAATGAATTTGTGAGGGCATCATTGCCACTGATGGGACTGTTCTGTCAAGCTATCTCCTGATGTGTAGAGTTGGCAGCTTCTTGTTGGTCAGGGAGTGCTAAAGTCTTCCTTTGACATGGTTGTTTCGGCAGTGACTGGACATGGCTGAAATCTGGATGGTCCATCTTACGTTTGAGTGTCCACACCACCCTCTAAACTGGCGTACAGAGGTTAAAGAAAAACACACTGTTGTGTGGCATTGAAAAATGTTCTAGGTGCTATCTGTATGTGGTATATAACTTCTCAACAAGTTCTGTTTTAGAAATAGATGCCTTCCGACCACGGATTTGCCAAAAGCATTTGGTAGCTGGCTAGAGGTATCACCATATTCAAGGGTTTACCTGTAGGCCCTGCATCCAGAATGGCTTTCAAGGTCAAATATTAAGAGTTTTTCATAGCCAATTCTGGTTTAGCAGTAAATGGGGAAAAAGTGCTAATCTTCAGGCCCACTAAAATCAAATTTCATTATTTCCCTCCTGAAGCAGAACCCCTAAACAGTTTTCTAAGTGAGTGGATATTATCGGCCCCTGTTTCTCTGCGCAGAAAACCAGAACCCAATGGCTTGCATTTTTCCTCTGTGATTTGTGTATGGCCCAATCCATAATAAAATACATGCTGGTACTATACAGTGTCCAGGTGCTGTCCTTCAAAGAATAGCTTTGATCATGACCATGTGCTCTGCGGCACTGCACAAAATGCCAAATATGATGGAAAGCAAGGACAAAGAGAAAGCAAACATGAAGGAGCCCACATGTAGTTTCTTTTAAAATAATGTGGGAAGAAACACTTTCTGATGTTGATTGTTTTATAGAAATATGCACAATGATACGAAGATAGCATGAACCCAGAAGGGCAGAAGCAAAATTATAATCAAGGATTACCTTTGATTTTTAAGTCTCAATCTGAATTATATGGGTTTTTTAATCAGAGTAAGTAAATTTCCATCTCATTTTGCACAGTATGAAAAAATTCTAAGGACCACAAGTACTGCTACATTACAACAGGAAGACCCATTATTCCAGGCTTGTGCAACTAAATATAAACTTAAAGAGCAAAAAAGACTTATGTATAATGAAGGCCAAGTTCCCTGTCTTAGTAATTTCAACATAGTATCTTTAACTCTGTTTAAGCTATAGCAGTTCTTATTTTTGAAATTGTTCAGTCTTTGATTTAAAGGCTTCAAGTGATAACAGGTCCATTGCAGTTGTATATAAATTATTCTAAAGGTGAAATACTATGAAAAGATTCTGACCGACATTTTAAAATTGTTTAGCTTTGCCTTTCATCTGTTAGCTCAGATTATTCACTTTTTGGTCTGAGTTAACGATATTTCTATTCCAGTAGATCTTTTATCCAATACATAGGAAGCCCGGAGACAAGGCCGAACCACCTCTTGTTCTCCTCGTTCATGAGCCAAGCAGATTCTACAGACAAACCCGAAACATTTCTGAAGCTTGGGTAAAATAGCTAAGTGCTTCATTCTTTCACATTAAGGTGCCACAGTAGTATTAACACAAAGCTGCTCTGTGTCTTTCAGTCTCAAGGACTCAGCTTTACCATTTACTTTTCCTCTCTCGTCTAAAAAGGAATGGCTGAATCGTTAGGTAAATTATCGTCAACCATGCAGTTACGTACCATGCCTGGATGTTTTTATCTGGGTCATAAATTATATAATCCTCTGTTTGCCTCCTCACATCATATTGTTTGCTCTCTTGTCATATTGTTATGAGTATGGAAGAGGAGGAGATTGGACACAAATCCAAGCAGCAAAGACTGAGCTGACCTAATAGAGCTGATCGTTCTTACATTGACTTGTCTATAACTGTGACAAAATGTCAGTACGCTCTTTTCTGGTTGGGGTTTTATCCTTCTAGTTGTAACATTACTATGATAAAAAACTCAGTTTATCGTTCTATTCCAGTTCTTGCAAAAGGTGTTAAGTAGCCAAAAAGCAGACTAATAATAGTCGGTAGGACTGTAAAGCCAGTCCCACTGTGTGCTGCAGCGACAGCAAAGTAGGCTGTGTTGACAGGAGTTTAGCAGATATTGTCGAGGTGTATTACTGAATTATTCAGTGTCATCATTATTTTTGTTCTGCTAATTTTCATGGATTTTCTGATGGAGGAAGTGATAGTGTGTATCCTGTGCGATCAAGAGATCCATTGGATTCTTGAAACCAACGTGCATGACACAAATGCAGTGAGCTCTGATTTGCTTGAACAGACTCTGATTTGCTGCAAGCAGTTGACAGCAAGTTGGTTACGTGAAAATTGGATGTGTTGCATCATAAGGAATCTGCTGTTTGTACCCATGCAATTGCTTTAAGAGGCAGGAGTGATAAAGCTGATGTTTTCAGAAGTTAGCAGGGGAAAAAAAATCAACGTAAGAATAAAAGAACAAAGTACATTGCATAAGAGATGCAACTGACAGGAGAAACTAATCTTCATCTAATTGTTATATACTTAGAAGAAAGAGTAGGGCTTGAGAGGCCCATGCTGCACCTTCGGATCAGACTCCTATCTATGTACTATGTACAGATTTTTCCTCTGCAACAGGACAGCTGTCCATGCTTACCAATTCACCCCAATTAAGAGAGGGTGTGAGTTTGAAGGCTGTTCCTAATCCTCTGTGTGGGGGCTCTCTTCTTCCACTTGGTCTGATTTAACTAATCCACTCTTGGAAAGAAGTCGATTTTGACGGAGTATTAAGATCAACCACAATAAGGTTTTCTTGTTTCAGAATAAGCCTGTTTTTGCACAGGGTTGATCAGAAACGGCTATTCTGAAGTATCAGCTCTGCAGCAACTCCACCACGTAGGCGAATCCTTCAAGAAAGTGATGCGAGGCTGATGGGTGAGCGGTATTACATAAAACCAAGGATACTCTCAAGCATGAAGGCAGCAGGAAAGCTTTTCTCCATGAAAAGGAATTTCTTTATCCTCCTGTCTCGGCACCCCCCAGCCATATCAGGTAGAAGAGAGCGACACTGAGAACGGCTCCAGCAGTGCGTTAACATAATGTGTGGTTTGGCTGTTGACATGCTGCTGCCCGTCCAAGGCTGAAGGAACTGCTGCTGTTGCTGCTCCTGCCTGGTGGCAGAGCCCTCATCTTCCTGTCGAGTGAGAAAGTACAAAATTGTGCTGCTCCACTTTACCACCACACTCCAGCCCACAGTAACGAGGGGCAACGTTTCCCACAGCCACCACATCCCTGGCCCCCGGCGGCCTCTGAGTCTACTCCTGTGTCCTCCAGCCTGAGCACAGCCCCGCGTGGCCCTCCCACCACCCTTTGTCCCCATCGCTGCCCCTCAGGGAGGGTCTGTGGGTCCCCTGCTGCGCTCACACAGCCGAAAGGCTCAAAAAAGCTTGTTCTGGCTGCGCTTTTCTCTGCTTGCTGTGCACTCACCTTGGGGCCACCCCTAGCTAAGAATATGTGTGCAGCCTCCGTTTTTCATTTTCTCCCCGGGAGGTGGAGAAGAGTGAGTTTTAAGTGTAACGCTGAGAGTTCAATGCTGCCAAGCAGAGTTTGTCTGGCTGCAGATGCGGCTGGAGTTCCCAGCTTAGTCCCGGCACAAATGAGTTAAGGACAAAAGGTCTTGGTGGCTCTTATGCAAAGAGACAATTTCTGTGGCAGCTAAGGGCAGCATTAGTATTCATGCCTTGGCTGGTCTGGCAGCAAGGCGGCTAACTTGATATTAACTGTGGCACAATGACTGGGTTTTATGGGCTTTTTCTTAACATATATCACAGGTAGCCAACCAAGTGGCTCTTTATCCTAATTTCCTTGGGGTACCCGCTCTCCTACCCGTTCCAGTGACAGGCCTTGGGTTTTTCTTGCAATGGTGGTGGTTTATTAAGAGCCACAGGCGGGTTCCCTGCCTGGCTCATTTGTTGTCATGTTGTAATCCTGTACTGGTTTATTTTTCAGCTGATCAAAATCCTTCTTAAATTTAAGTCATCTGTGTTTACAAATACTTTACTGTGTAATATACTAAAGATGTTTCCCAGTGTTTGAACGTGACCAGAGATTTGCAGCTGAGAGATTTCCACATCATATGCATTAGAAAAGTGTTACCCTAAATGACTAATGGAAATTACTTCTGCTCCAGGAAGCAAAAGGATGCTGAGTGAAATAGAAGACAGTTTATATGGAAACAAGAGTACACTTCCCTTTGCCTGGGCCCGCCAAAATGCTCCCTCCCATTCCCCCTTGTTGTGTGTTTCACCACAGCACAAGGGTGTGCCAGAACATGTTCCCACAACCTTTCAACTCATTCAGCACAGCCTGCAACTTTCCTTGCTATTTTTGTATATTCCACTTAATGATTAAGTGCTGAGGACTATGATAATACATCCTTTCACCACCAGTACCCAGCAGAATGCAGCCTCAGCTGCTTACAGATTGCTTTTTCAGGTACTCTTTCTAAAAAAAATGGATTATCAATAGATTATCCTTCTGATTATAGGGGTGTACACTTGAAGATGTGTTGTTCCTGGCCAGGGTTACAGCTCTTAGTAATCAGGTATTATTCTTGTTGACAATATGATTTCTGCATCTAACTGAAGCCCTTTGCAGGCTGCCTTTGCCAATTATAAACAAAGTGGCTCATCTGCTGCTGAAGATTAACCACCTCTGAGTCGACACAGGGCAGTTATTTAATTATACGAAGCTAGAGCACGCTGTGGTTTCCTGAACACCTCCGGCCGTATAGCGGTATTTTAGATTTGCTTCAACTTCTCAGTCTTTTCATCAAATACACTACAATCCATTCTAGAAAGGCCCCTTTCTGCTCTGACATCTGCCAGTTTTTCCATTGCTCAGCAACACCCTGGACCTGCGAACCCCACTGCCATAGCAAGGTTGATTCAATCTCACATTGGCCACGTGTAAGGGCGACTATCAAATCATTCGCAGAACTTGTCAACACCAGAACAGCGTCTCCCATTTTTGGGTTGAGGTGCTGTGATACAGCACAAATAAACCATCACAATTGCTCCTGTGGTAGTCAGCTGATGACGACCAAGGCACAACACATCCATCGTGACTGATGGGCAGCCCACTGACAGCTCACAACTCAAATCATGTTTGTTTCATGTGGCATCCTGGTGAAATAAAGCCAACAAATGATAACGTCACCACTGAACAAAGTAGGAGAGCATCAGCCACTGCAATGTGGGCAGAATGTGATGGGATCACAAATCAGAGGTTTTGGTTCCCACCTTCCCACTCATCTTCAGAAGCGCCTCAATCCTTGAGAAGTCTTCATCCCCTGAGCTTCCACATAGGCTCTGTCTGCAGTGATGTTTGAAAGCAGGAGTTTGTCTTCCAAGGACCTTTGGCACCAGTGAACATTTTAACATCAAGGCCTGACTCACAAAATAGAGCGGGGGTAATTGTAGGGAGCCAAAATCTGGATCTGACCCTGCACAGACCTGCAGAGATAAGTGATTTTTTTTGTGCAAAGGTGACCTGGTAGGAACAGGGTCAGGCAGAAGGGGAAAGCACTCCCCTGATGGGTTAGCTCTGGGTCTGCAAGACGTATCCACTGAGTCCCACAGAGCAGCCATGGGAAAGCTTCTTTCTGGGAGCAGAAAATGAGGCTGGTTTGGGACCTGCCAACCATGGGTGATATAAGTTTTACAGACAAAGGGCCAGACCTCCACAGATAGAAATCTCCAGGTTCCACTGACACGGCAGCTCTGCTCGTTTACACTAACAGGAGATATTGCCCACTGTATTTCAGGTGTCAGGTTCTAATATATACTCACTCTCCATCCCACTGCAAGGCAAATCACACTCATTAGCAGGCTCTTGGTTGCAGAAAACATTGCATTATGCCCCTGGTTTCTTTTTAAAAAGTAAAAGCAAAACCTTAGCTTGGTCCTTCCTAATTACAGTATAAAAACGTGTGCCAAAACCGTGCTGTAAAAATATTTGGAATGCTAAAAATATATTGCCATTTGAATAGCTGTTGAAAAGGGAAGCGCTCCCAAACAAACCTGCCATGATGAAAGCTGTTTATTTTCCATACATTTATTTCCAAACAGGTTGAGCACACGGAATGATAATTTTCTCTTAGGGTCTTTATAAGCCCAAGTACCACTGACAGCAGTTCCTAGCATAACTGTAGCTGGGCTTCCACTGCTGTCACCTGCCACTGCTGTCACCTCCTGTCTGGGCATCCAGTCCGAGCATTGTTGTCATCAAACTGGAAACTTTTTTTACTGAAGAAAAGTATGAAGATTGAGTTCATGAGAACAAAAATCTCACCTCAGGAAAGACTAGCATCTTCAAATTGAAGCCTCTGAGAATCTCCCGTGTTATTTTAAAGGCGGAATTTGCTGATTTATCAAATCATCAGACAGATCAATTCATGAAAACATTTCCTACTTTCTCAGTGCCCTGTGCTGATGCACTTGCACATTGCTCATTTTCCACCACTGAATTCATGCTGTGGTAAATCAAACATTAATATGAAAGTCTCTGCAGCATCCTATCATGGCAAAATAATGATACCTTACAAGCATATTTTTCCAGCTCGACTGTAACTACCAATGTATTTTTTATACCTCTGCAATCAATATTCATCTTTAAATATGAGAGACCTACAGCATTTCTTGTGAAAGCATCTCAAAGGGCCAGAGCATGGGGGAAGTTGAAGGCCCGTGTTACAGAGAGGGGAACTGATGCCAAGAGGAGTGATGAAGACAGTGTTGTGTGAATGCAATGGAAAGGCAGAAAAGCAGTCAATAAATTTTCTTATATTGTTCTTGTCTGATTTAAGCCTCAAGCCATTTGTACTACATCATTAGCAAGGAAGTGCTGCCAGTAGAGTTTGAACATCTTTGACGGTATTTTGCATGACCGTATTTGTGTATGTGTTTCTAAATAAAATCTCCTCTGCAGAAGATTGTAACAGTCAGCTTCACACTTTTTCAAGGCAAAAAGCTTCACCTTTGTTCTTTCTTGCCAGTATGCCTCACTTAAATTGAGCCTGGCTTTTTGATGACTGCCTGAGGTGGTTTCTCTGTGTGCTAGAAGAATCATTTCAAAAGGCTTACTTGTTCTAAAGTGCACCAGAGGAATGCGGGGAAGTGCACTGCCAAGGGAAAAGATAAACAGTACAAACAAAAAGAGCAGTTTAATCTTGCTCAGCTGTATCTCAGCTGCAGTTCTACTTTCTCTGGGCAGCTTCGGCACAGTGGAGATGCAAGCCACCAGTGAGGAAGTACTGCTTGCAGCAGCACCCAGCCCCACCTTCAAACAGAAAGATCACACCCACAGAAAAAAAGTACACTTCTGTATCTATCATGTATAGCAGGAAGCTATGGTCTGCGTGCAGACTTATCACAGATAATGATTTTTGCTTAGCAAGCCTGAAGATGAGTCATTAGATCCATCAGCTCGAGCACCATGTACTGCTCCATGCCCGGCACAGCCCCAGCAGCCAAGGCAGCAGGGTGGCCACGTACCTGCACATGCCCACAGGACAAAAGGCTTGAGCTGAACCCTGTTCTTGCTGGCAGCAAGTCCTCTGTAGGTTATCTGATATCTTTGCCCTTGTTTCTCCTCCTTTGTAATGAGATTATTCCCCTCTATTTCATCTAATAGCTGGTGGTATCTCCCACTTCCAAAACGCTTTATAACATTGTGTTGAGGGGCGTTTGTGGAGATGTGCTTTACAGCTCCAGGGTTATTGGTGGCATGAGAAGAAAGTATATTGTCCCCCAAATCCAAGGAGTTAATGTAACAACAGGCCTCCTGTCTCAGAGCTGGAGATGCCAAAAAAAATTCTTCACGGTGGACTCTCCTTCTTTTTGGCATCTTGCTGTGGGTGAGGGGAAGGAAGACCCAGGGAAGGATTCAGTACAGCAGGGCCTTTAAATAATATTTGATCCAATCAATATCTTAAGGCAATAAAAAGGAGTTTGGTTCACAGTATGATTTCTTTATGGCGGACATTTTATGATACTGGTTCAGGTTAGCTGAAGCTACCCAGAAAAATTTGTATGGTCCAAAAGAACAAGCGCTGAACCACTAAAAAATCCCTTTCACTCTTTTCCTGTTCTTGTGGGGCTGCCGCAAGCCACTCTGAAGAAGCAGGCTTGGGCCAGGGAATTCATCCCCGCAGCTCTCATCTGCAGCAAATCCTGTCCCGGTGTTCCTGGGAGGCCGTCTGGCTGCAGCAGACTCCGTGCAGGTTCTCAGGCAGTGGTGTGAGCGCTTCTGTGTCTTCACATTATGCTCTGCTTTTATTCTCACTGCTCTTACCAGAACCTACCCTTCCATCAAAATAGGAGGTTTTTTTTCCTCCAGTATGGCAGCTTGGGAAAAACATGGACTAATTTCAGATGTGAGGTGCGTCACAGCTGATTAACAAAAATCCCTAAGTAAGAATAAGCCTCCCTTTTGAGCTACTTTGAAATAACCTTTAGCACAAATGTCTCTCTAGGCTCAGGCTGTCTGAATGCAAAGCAGACAAGTCCCATGGGCTCTTTCACCTGCTCTCTTATATCTCTTCCGTATTTTCTTATTGTAATGTATTTACATTTAAAAGTAACAAAGGGAGAAAAATTGCACCTTGTGGGAAGTTTAGCTCTTGCTTACACGATCTGCTTTCTTTTTTTAGCGTGATGCTTCCTGTATGCTCAGGGAGGTCAGTCGCTGTTTCTGGCAAAGCACAATCCCAGCAGAGAGAGGCACGCAGGAGAGAAGGGAGTGCAGGATGGGCAGTTTCTGTACAAGTAGCTAAGTAGTCCCTGCCAGCACAAGAGGACATAAGAACTAGTAAGGAAGATTTTTTTTCGTGCAGAAACCCCCCTTCTTTCTGGTTTCCTGAGAAGCTGGCAGAGCAAGCGCAGCATCTCTTGCCGCAAACCTGTGTCTCAGAGATGCAGCTCATGATTTCGAGTGTGAAGGTGAAAGGAAGGTTGCAGCCTCCTTGGCCTGTCACCTACAGCTGTAAAGGCACTGCTGGAATAAAGCTCTGAGTGGTGCCCTGTGTACCCACAGGCACCCAGGGGACAGGGGAAAAGAAACACTGGGGAGCAGCAGAGCCCAGCGTCCTGTGCAGCTCTGCCCCGTGTGCCGTTCGGTTCGGCAACCTTTTGCAACACCCCTGAGGACACCCCTCCTCCCTCCTTCCTCCAGTGCCACCGCTGTGTTTTGGGTCCTCAGTGTCCGGACCGGGCTGGGAGCTGCTCCTGCTGAGGAGGCCTCCTGTCTGCGCTGTCGGCAGCAGCCACGGTCATTCTTTCCGTGTGATAAATATGGTAACAGAGTTTGCACAAGGTCAGAGCTGGGAATAAATTCCATTGCTCAAATAGGAGAGAGCTAAGTTTCATTCACTCACCAACGTTCCAGCTCCGTGTCAACGCTGTTCGTTAAGGGCGACCTATTATGGGTGACCTAGAAGCTGCCTTGGAAACCAAATTCACTTACTATCTCTTCTAAAAGCTTGCAAAAACACCTCGGGTACAGCCAGTGCCCAAGTATGCCGGCCCTGTCTGCTCCCAGTCAGGCTGGTGGTTCTTGCACAGGCTACACGTTTGGGCAGCAGCAAGGGCAGGAAGCAGAAGGCCGGGCACAGCACGCTTCGGAGCTAGATGAAGGCTGCCTGTGCATGGCGGTATGGACCTAACCGAGGTGGCACGGCCCTGGACCCGGCTGCTTCTTCTGCATCCAGAGGTCGCTGGCATCATCACACAGTGGTTGTGCAGTCCCAGCAGCACATGCCCCGTTCCCAAAAGGCTTGTCTTGGCTTGAGTGAGAGTGCCTCTTTCCATGCATCTGGACGTTGCAAATAGATGCAATTTTTTGCCAAAAACTAGCAGTTGGGGAGTGTGCTAATAGATGCACAAAGACACAGAACTATGTGTTACAGGCAAGCTAGGTTGGTTTTGGTTTTGTTTTTTTTTTTTAAATCTGGCATTTCAACAGCCCTGAGCATTTGCATTTGTGATTTTAAAAAGAGAGTAAAAGGACATTAAATATTCCATGTGTTAAATATGGCAATTGCACATTGAAGACCGTTAATCTCTCTCTGCTACTCTCTTTTTTTCTCAGATAACATAGAAAAGACTTATTCTGGAATACCTGCAATCCGCAAGTGTTGTCCAGGTTAATAAACCATGGCAAAATCAACTGTCCATACGCATAACAACTGTTTGGTGAACACAGGAGAGGAAAAAAATCTTATCTAACCATAGCTGATGGCCTTCACACAATTCTGTGTAAGAGGTTACCTAACAAATGCATGTTTTATTTGAATGATAAAACTGCCTCCCATCTGTGCAGCGGTGTTTGAGATCTGCTCAGGTTCACCCTGCAGCTGAAGTTAAATTAGTACTTACACACATTTATCTCTGGTTGAAGAGCCAAGAGTGTCATTTCAGGTAACGATGTTTTGACTAGAGGGAATACACTGTGGAATAATAAGACAGCTTTCTGCACTATTGGGCAATAGATCATATTGAACACAGTGAATTCAAAAATATTAAAGCTGGATCAAGTGAAGGTGAATTGGCTGCTTCATCTTCATGCTGGTTTGGATACTCAAGGAAATAATGTTCTGTCTTTTCTATCAAGAAGCTGGCCTAACTGACACTTAGGTTGCTCCTAAACTGCCCCTGTTCATTACTTTACATTTGAGAATTTGCAGAATAATGTCATTCTTATGCTTCATCATATGGATGAAGAAGGAAAATTTTCAGGATGGAAGGTGGCATAACTTACACAAGGAAACTCTAACACTGAAAACTGACCTCTGAAATCCAATAGCTCGCCACTGTACAAAGATCTACCTTAGTCTCAGCATGCAGAAGCAAGTTTTAAGACTCTTCATAAAAGAAAAAAAGCAAATTACAGTCATTTCCAGTTCTTGTCACATACATTACTAAATTTTTAATTGTCATCCGTATGTTCACCACAACCAAAGATAATTCCTGCCCTAAGGAATTGTCAAATCTAGTTAAAGACTGATGAAAGTATAACATATTACTGGTAAGCCACTTCCGTATTTTAAAAGTATCCAATTAACTTGAAAACATACCTGCACAATCATCTGGTACCTTGTACTTATACAGATACGACTTCCCTAATTGAATTTGGTGAGAATATTTATGCCCAGTACACATCAGCGATGCTTGCTGATAGGTTTTCACTATGCTCCTTCAATATTTCACTGAGGGCCCTCAGGCCAATTTGAAATCTGCACGCTGTTTATTTTCATTTTAGGCTCCCTCAGTGACCACATCATTTGTTCACTGACAGCACATTTGAAAGGCTCTATCGCTCTAGTTATTTTTACTTATAGGCTATCCAAGATCTTTTCGGATGCCAAGGCGATAAGCACCACGGCAGGCCTGTAAAGCAGCCTAGCAGGGCTCACCTCTGATGAAGGTGGCAAGAGGGGAGGTGCTAATGCTAGCTTGGGAGAGTGTAAACAGAGTTATCTTCATGAGGAGTAAACAGATCCATTTCTTGGCACGGATGAAGGGTGGGAATTATGGCTGAATTAACTTTCTCTGTTTGCATGGCTAAGGCCTTAATGTGTTTGTAGAATGAGTTTAAAGAGACACTCGGATGTTTACAAGGATCGTCCTTCTGTTTTCTATTCTAAACACATTCTCCTTTGAAATATTGAGCCTTAAGCCAAATGCTTAAGTCTTTAATGAGAATTTTGCCTAAGTAATAAAATGAATAATGACTTCAGGTTTTGGCCCTTGATAAAAACAAATGTTCTTCCTGTGACAGAGAAAAATAATCCATTGATATGAAGTATCTAAGTGGTCACTGACACAATAAATCATTTCATAAATCCCTGACCACTGATCTTTCAAATGCTTTGTAGTTCGAAACGGATATACTGCATGCTTTAGAAAGTATTTAATTATGCACTTTTTCCAATGTAAGTATTCGAACCTCTCATGTGACTTGTTTTTAAGACAAAGCCTTGAGAGGGGGTAAGGGTGGCTGGCCTGCAGCATGATGGTTGTCTCCTGGGAAGATGTGCAGGAGGAGCAAAGGGCACTTCTGACACATCCGTCCGGAGGCAGCAGCAGCTTGGCTCTCCTCTCTGGGTAATAGCACCAAAATACTCCCATTATTTACTTCAATAAATCATCCTCTCCCTCATGGCATACTGGGTGACATTACTGCTTTTATATAAAGCATAATCAATGCTGCTGTCTCAAACAGTTCCCAGTCTGCTGTAGCAGAAGGATATCTTTACAGTTATCAGGATCTGGCCCATACCCAGTATTTAAAGTTAAATATCAGTAAACTAGAGTACTACATTGCAGCTTCTGTCGATGACTGCGCCTAGTGAATTATCTTGTCTACTGTTCTTTTTCAGAAACCTTTTCAGGGGAGACTTTGTTCTCCTCCTGGATACTGTATGTCTACACAAATACAAGTGACCAGCAGAGGAGATCCCAGAGGAAAAAAACAAACCCAGATAATCTGCTGGATTTCATGACTTTATTGAATTTGATATTCCTTTCCCGAGTTGCTCTGCACCATGCCAGAATTGGGTGGGTGGTGTAGAACAAGTACCTAAGCACTTCCTAAAGGACATGGAGCGAGATGCATCCTCAAGATGCACACTATGAGATAGGTCCATGAATCATAGAATCATAGAATGGCCCAGGCTGGAAGGGACCTTAGAGATCATCTAATCCAATCTCCCTGTCATGGGCAGGGACGCCTCTCAACTAGATCAGGCTACTCAAGGCTCTGTCCAACTTGACCTTGAACACCTCAAGGGAGGGGGCAGCCACAACGTCTCTGGGCAATTTATTCCAGAGTCTTGCCACCCTCATACTGAAGAATTTCTTCCTAAAATCTAATCTAAATCTATTCTCCTTCAACTTAAACCCATTTCCCCTTGCCCTATCAGTCGACGCTCTTGTAAAAAGTCCCTCCCCAGCCTTCCTGTAGGATCCCTTCAGGTATCTCCTGGAGAGCTTTGTGTTTGTCAGCTCAGTGATAAATCATCTCGCCAGAAATGTGTGTGTTCTTTCAGGAACATTTATGAACCAATGGGAGATACAAAGAGGACAACACATTGGGACTGGTCATGTCATGCAATACACTTCCCTCACTCAGATATTCTAACAAGGTCCACTGGGTGTTATCAAGGAAGACAATAAAGCATTTTAAAAGTCTAAAATTTACTCTTTTTTTCCCCCCCACATTGTTGAAGGAAAAGACAAATTAGAGCATATTTCCCTAAGCCAGGCTTGGGTCAATAAACTTGGTATATTCTTAAGGATGAGGTTTTAAAGACCAGTGCCTCCCATTTGTAAATTTGCCCATTACCTCTGTGCACAGTCTAGAGTTTTAGTACTAAGACATTTTTCTGATCAGGAAAACCAAGCTGATTTTTAAACAAAATGAAAATAATTGATTGTTCAAATACACTGGAGGAAAAGAAAGAAAAAAGAAGAAAAAAAAAAGGAGGCTGGGTAGGTATATTTGTGTAAAATCTGAAAAACTAACTATTCTTAAATTGCCCCATTTGCTCACTCAGGTGTTTCTACATATTTTGTAGAGGAACAAAGCTCTTATCCTGGATGTTTCAAATCCCACAAACCCACTAACAATGCAGTGCTCAGCCAGCCCTGTGACCTCTAAATTTCCTGCATGGCTCAAATCCCTCATTAGTGAGACACCCTTTATCCCAGAGCAGCTGACTTTTGGAGTTGCAAGAAATCCCTGTAAACTCACAGGATACTTTTTTACATCACTACTGAAATCCACCCTCCTAATCTCCATCCCGAGGCAAACTGTGAGAGAGGTACGTATGGGACTGGCTGTGCCTCCCCTCGTGAGGCGCAGCGCTTTGTACAGTCTTCTGCAGCTCTGTCGTGTCCAATGACCCTGAGGGTCTCTCCAGCAGAACTGAAGCCTAATTTTGGCACGTTGGGGAGGAAACTTGATGAAGCATTTAAAAAGAAGGACAAAAAAAGTATGCATTATTTTTCCTTCTATGCTGGTGACCACAGAATTACACAAGAGCATAAGGAAGGAAGTGAAGAAACTGGGTCGCTGTGCTCTCTCACACCAAAAACTTTCTGCAGCTTCTCAGGCCAGTGAGAAGGGGATCTCAAATGTGCTATGACAGGTAAACACAGAACTGGGTGTATCAAGGATATTGAGGGCAGTATTAATCGTATCCCAGGGTATCTCTTTGTCTTCCTAGTTCAGACCCTATATGCAAACATCAGACATATCAACATACAAATAGGATACATATCAGTGCCATGACTGTGCTTCCAAATGGGATGAAGCAGGATAGGACTTTGCTGAGTGGTTGCCCAAAGTTATGTTTGTTTTATGAGCCAGATTTAGCAGCACACAGCTCATTCTGATATAAGACTTCCCTACTCTATGCCACAGCTAAATTAATTGCTTGTGCTTATCAGCTAAGTAGTTTGCGGTTCTGTTCCTGCTGACTTAAGACACATTTATAGTCAGAGGCGAGCTGATGCACAGATGGCATTTTCTTCATCAGTGTGTCTGTTTCTTGAAGGAAAAGTATTTTATTGATTTTTTTACAAAGAAATCCCAATGTTACAGTTTTCCACAGCAAAGGAGTGTGTTTCTCTGCAGCTTTTCCACACAGTTTTATGTCTCTGGGACAGGTGTCTCTTCACCAGACTCCGTATAGCTAAACACCTCCTGTGGCTAAGAGCCTCCCTTTCCACACAGGAAGTTAATTCCATCATAAAAAACTAATCAGGCACTGGTTTCCAACTAAACATCCAAGCCTCCACCTTTAAAAGTTGTCACCTCGTGCTGCAAACCCTACTCTTCCTTGCTGCCAGCCTTGCTACTCTCAGGATGGTGCCTGCTGACTTCCTGGTGGTCCTGACAGGGAAGAAAGAAATGGGGAGAGGGTTGTGAGTGTCCCCTCAGTACTGGGTACGTTTCAGCTGTTCCCATTTTAAGTTCAAAGCCTTCTACATGGCAGCTGAATGGGAGGCTTTCCAAAATCTACAGGAGGCTGGGAAGGAATCCAGCATCACAAGGAATATCCTGATGGAAACAGAAGAACTGGCAAATAAGCATATGTGAAACGTACCCCTTTTTGTCACAACCAGAGGCACTGTTTTCCCAACAAACACCCTACCCATTTGGAAAAGAACAGTCGCTACCCGTTTCTGTGGATATGAGCCTTGCTGCCTAGCCAAAGAGAGCTTAAAGCAAGCAACAGGGCTTGCTCCTTGCACATTACACTGCCCTTCTGTTCTCCTTTCAGTGCTGCTACCCTCTTTTTAACAGACAGTATTTTTCTAAGATCCTAAACCCACGGACTATAATGGTGTCATACAAATGGGTGCATTTTCAGGGATAAAGACTTATCACGAGCATGAGTTTTATAGGACTGGGCCTTCTAGTTCTCCTTTAAGGCCTTGCAGTGATTTCTCTTCTGCCAAATCCCTTTCTGTCTAGATCCTGCTCTTACATTCAGACTCCATTTCCTGTGGCTTTGCTTTGGCTGGGGTTTGTGCTTTTTTTCCTTCTTAATCCCTCAACTTTATTTTGCTGTATTTTTTTGCTTCTCAAGCTCATAATAGTGTTTCTGTAATCAGACTTGTTCTGCACAGCACATAAGTGGCAACACCATGAGTCTGTCTCAGATGATTAGTTTGCAAGCATGGGAAGAGACTGTCTAAATACTACTATGTAAACTACTGTAATGGTTGCTGTTTGCAGAAAGTCCTTTTTTTAAAAAAATTTTTTTAGAATTATGGTACCTCAAACACCATACGCATTCTAGGCACGGACTTCTGAAGTCACAGATTTGCACTAAAATCAGTGCTTCCTCAACTTTCTTCGTAAGCAGAGATCCTAACTCTTTCCTGGTCTGCCCTTCCCTTTCTCCGGCGGCTGCAATATTACCAGCGGTGATTCAGAGAAGCAAGAGGCTCCTGCTTTGTGTATATCAGTGAAAAGCCCAAGGACAGAGCAAGCCAGTGTTTCTGGCAGTGCAGCCACATGATAATTAAACAGCCCTGGTAACATATCCGTCGGTGCAGGAATGGCATACTTTCCTGGTGAGTTGGCAGGGGCAGGTAGTAAAGCTTGCATGCTTACACGTCCATTATGAACAGACCTATTAAAAGCCTCTCCTCCCAAAGGAATGCTGTAGTATACATGGAAATAAGTCTGTGGTCACCCAGCATTTCGCAGGTATCCAGCTGCGCACTCAGCAGACATCGAGCATGCAAAGCCGTACTGCACCTCCCGGGCAGAATCCAAATATTCTTGCTGAGAGAAGCAGGATCCTTTTAGTTTGAGCAGAGAGGGTCTATTTGCCTTCAGCAGTGTTTGGACCACAGAACAAAGCCATTTCTCATTCTCTTCAAAGAAAGATGGTTGCAGGTATATGTACAAGCCTTCAAGTATTTTTTTTTCTCTGTCTGAAATCCTCCTGATTACTTCACGAGTTTCTTAGGCAGTATCTCATTGATTACTGTTGCTATAACTCCTCCTAAACAGATAAAATATTTGAAGTGCTTTGGAGAAATGTCCTCTCTGCACTGACGTGCATAGAAATGCCTCTCATACTTTCTGGATCTAGCTTATCTTTCCCAAGGGCTGAGGCATGACGATCCTTCGCTATTCTTTTGCCTGGTATTTAGAACTGTGCTTCTGCCTTTCTCAAAGGATGAGAGAGGTCAGAATCCTCCCCCATATATTTTGCTGAAGTTACAGTATTTCAGACATGTTATTGATATTAATGTAATTAATTGTTTTAGAACGTATTTTTACTGTCTTGTAATATTTATGGACTTCATTGTCCGTAACTACTCCCCTCAGGCATACTTCCTTTGAAGTAAGGGGTACAAGTGTAAAGGCTTGAAATCTCACGAGCTGCTAGGGTTTAGGATTCATGTGATGATGATTAGTATTTCCTTCAGGAACTTCATGTTTCTGGGATATTCTTAACATTGAACTCTCGCATCCCTCGGACACTCAAAACTCCCAGAGGATCTAGGGAAGTCACAATCCAGCCAAGTCCACTTATGCCCACAGTTCGCTTTTCACACCTCATTAAAAAAGTGATCCAGGATTTCTTTTCAAAGCTTCAGCAGCCTCGCACATTAAAAAAGAAACCTTTCAAAAACAAACCAGCATATGCTGAGAAGTGCACACAGTACTCTGAGACGGATTATATGGCAACAAGGAACTATTTCTGTGCAAAAATCAAACCAGAAAAATATTTTTAAAAGGCAATGCAATATGGATGAGACCAGCAGCTCTGCCTGACTCCAAACAAGATTCCAAGGTCTTCAAGGATTCATCTATGCTTACCAGTTCTTTTCCTTTAATTATGCTAACACAGAGCAGCATAATGCCTTTCTGGTACAGCAGCAATTATACTACTACAGTTTAGTCCGGTTATACACAGCAAAACAGGGTACACTGGCATACATTTTTTTTTATAGCTCTGTATGCAGAGTGCTGTTTTTACTGGCTATATATATATGTCAACAAAAAATCATATTCTTGGTAATAAAACTTCAGTGTCAACTAGGTACAAGTCTCAACTGAGTCACCTTTACTTGAACTTGCTCACTTCTCTATCACTTCTTTAGACATTTTTCTTTGGGGATCTTTTTATTGCAACTCCCCTTTGCCTTCCTCTTGTAACACTTTCAGATTAAACCTACAGGTATGACCATCTACATCCCAGTTTTCCTTCCAACAGTCACTTCCTCTTCTTTCCTATCAGATGGATTAACAAACCAGCTGCAGCAGAAGGCTAACATGAGCCCAGTTATTCCAGCAGGACAGGTGGGTGTTAGGCAATACTGTTACCTACTTATTCCTGCATTTTCATATAGGAAGACAGGGAATTAATATGATTTGAGAGAGGTATAATCTTTTTTCTTAAGACTAGACTGCCTCACCAGCCTATTTTCCATTGCAAAGAAGTTTCCATAAGTACAGACCTCATTTTTCCCCACACAAGTTCTCTCTGAGGCTCTTGCACATTTAGATTTATCAGATATTTGAATGAGAAATTAACAGCCACCCCACAAAACTGGATAAGGTACCTACGTGTGTACATCTGTCTTCCCTGCTGCTTCTCCAGTAGCAGCAACATGATTACCCAGCCACAGGAGATCACTACTGGAATAACCCCCTCATGCTTCCTGAAGGGAGTTGGCATCCCCTCAGCCCCTGTACACACAGTAACACATTCTCCTCTGAGGTAATCACAAACTGGAGGCGAAAAGGGAGAGAATCATCTGAAGGTCACTACACCTCTGAGTACATGTCTTCATGCCACCATAGGTACCAGCAGTTTGGAGAGGGGTCTGAGAGCCTGGGCTTGTCTATTAAAAAGGAGTATGAAGAACTGTCTATTTATGTTAACTGCACTCTGACTGTCCAGGGAGATGTCCTGCAACCCTTTGGACTGGTAAACTTGAGGATTATGCCTCCAATAGTTGTGTCAGCTGCAGGAGCAGTTGGATTTTCAGAGGGGAAGCATGAGAAGGACATTGGAGAGATCCCTGCAGTTCACTGATGTCCTCCTTGCAGATGGGGTAGGTGCCAGGCTGCTGAAAAATGTTGCTCAGAGAACTAATCTGCAACTCCAGCCAAGAAAACTTCCTTTCACCTGAAACCTTTTCAAGCTTTTATCTCTGAAAGCTGCGGAAGCAAAGGGCTGCACAGTGCTGAGTATGGCAAGGTTTTGATCCCTGATCACTTCGTGTTGGTCATTTAAACAACCTAGTAACAAACCAAGGAAAGTACTTAGCTGACATGACTATTAAAGAAAAAAAAAAAAAAAAAAGCCAAGCTTCAAAAATCTGTCTTCCTTCATATTTACTCAACTCAAGTGAGGGCAGACAGACTGCAAAGCACACAGTGGTAGGAATAGGAAACTAAAGCCCCACACTGACTCAAACATTAGCCTGAATCCTGCGATGACCCAGATCACAAAGATTAAAAGCACCACAATCCTTGAACTAATGAAGTAGGTAAGTGGCTAAGACTTAATGATGGTGTGATACTGGGTTACAGTTTATGTACATACTGCAATAAAGAGGAACTATTTGGCTAACTGATGAATTTATTTTCCCCCTTTTTTCTCAGCCTGTCTGGAACCAGCACTTATGCTCTCATAGCATCTTGATCCTGCCAACAATTGTGAGGGGGACATTAAATGCTAGTAGTGTCAGAAATGCAGTAGTACAGAAATGGCTTAACTTCCTCCCATCAGCTGCCCTTTTTTATTATTTACACTGTAAGCTGTTTAACTAGGGCAGGAACAACTTATTTTTATGGATTTGCATGCTGGATTCAAACCACAGCTCTTATATTTCAGTGGGACCATTAGCTGCTGCTATAAGAAAAAGTAAAATAAAGAATCATACAGGGATGTGCAATGAGAAAGTCTAATGGTTACTGAAAAAACCCACATGTATATAAAGGGCAGTAGTCCAATGATAAATGACATCTAGTACAGTTTTGTGACAGTGATAGAGATAGCAAACAAGGCACTAACAAGCACTTGTTATCAGAGGAACAATTACAGCACTAGCAGTTGTGGGTGAATGTGAAATGTCTGTAGAAAAGCCTGTACCTCTACCATGCTGCTTTGATAACAAAAGCAAAGAAGACTCTGAGCTACTAAACTGCTGCATAAAGAAGAAAGATGATACAAGCAACTCAGACATTGTGGTGAGTCACTTCAAACTTCAGATAGCCCCCAAATATACCACAATTTCTAAACTTATGTCTAGGCAAGCACCAGCCATTAGAGCTTGTGGCAATGGCTTTGTGAGCTGTTCAGATACCACAGCGGTGGCTGTCACAGATGTACTCGAGCTTATAAAATATTTCATGGATGGTTGCCACTGTGAAACGCTCTTTCCATTTTCACATGAGTGGGACAAGGCTGCAAGGTTCATCATGCAGTGAGAGAGACTGCTTGTGAAAACTACAGACCATTAAAGGACCAGAAAAGAAGACTTTTTCTTTTTTTTCATTTTGTTTAGGAAGGGACAAATTCTAGAATATTATGTATTTCAGCAGGTCTGTCTCACTCTTTAGAGACTGGATGGCAGTTTTGGAGTACTTCAGTGGACCAGAAGCCGAGAGAGCTTGAGGTTCATCTACGTGCAGGGACTCCAGGAGGCCTTGGGCCCTGCCTTTGTGCTTGGATATCCCTGTATTACTAACTGCATCTGTTCTAACTCTCCTTACAGCCTAAATAATTGGGGGATCCCTCTAAACACTGCAGGCAAGTACATCATCCTTGGCATTAATATGGCTGCCAGCCTTGTACATGCTGCTGTTTTGTAATCAAAGGAGTGAAAACTGCAATTAGTTGCTCATCTTTCAAGCCTTTATTTTCCAGAAGGTAACACTCCCAGCTACAACCGAAATGATTAAGGCAGCAGAAATTGCAGAGCAGATGAGTAAATAATAACCATCTGACTCATTTCCTAAGTCAGAGGTGTTTGGAAATCAAAAAAAATAGCAAGTCACAGCAAAAGACTTCATCTTTTGACAATTTCACTTTTTACTGTACATGAGAGAAAAGTCTTCAGTGCATTGGCCTGTGACAGTGTCTTGCTAAGGCCATTTTTGAAGGAATCTTTACTTTGTGATATTTAGAGAAATGCTATGCCTTAAAGCACAGTGCATATCCAGGGGGTCTGCAATGCACCCTCCTGAGCTGTTGGCAGCATGGAGCTCTCTGGTTTTGTGCTCTTCTTACTCTCCCAGTTGCAAGTCACCAGTGGTTTGGGTTATTATTTATGGTAATGGTCAGATGGATCAGGATTGATTTTGGAAAAAAAATAAATTGTCTTGCTGCAAGGAGTACTAGAGAAAAAGCAAAGTGTGAATTAGAAGAAACCACAAACTAAGAGAACCTTGCTTATGTTCATGAGTGAACTTATTGTCTGAAGGTGGCTGGTCTCTACCAGCTGCTGCTGACACCAGCCTGCTTTTCTCTGCAAATACACTGGATTACAAACGAACCTCAAGGACTTAGGAACTGAATTCACCACTCTTTAGTATATTCATGAAGCTGTAAAGAAGCCTAATTTTGAGGGTAGAATGTAAGTGCTATATCTGGTTTGTGCTCATCCCTGAGCAAGGGAATTTTTATTAGAATATTTAACATAAACTGACACTCTAGAGGGAAGCCTTACCTTAGATGTACCCATCTGGAAATTCACAGAATGACAGAATGTTAGGGGTTGGAAGGGACCTCAAAAGATCATCTAGTCCAACCCCCCTGTCAGAGCAGGATCACCTACAGCAGAGCGCACAGGAACGCGTCCAGGCGGGTTTTGAATGTCTCCAAAGAAGGAGACTCCACAACCTCCCTGGGCAGCCTGTGCCAGTGCTCTGTCACCCTCACAGTGAAAATGTTTTTTCTAATATTTTTGTGGAACCTCCTATGTTCCAGCTTGTACCCATTGTCCCTTGTCCTGTCATTGGACGTCACTGAGAAGAGCCTGGCAATGTAAATTCATTATAATAGTAAATACATGATCTAGAAATGACTCACCTCACCATGACAACTTGCAGTCTGGATTTAGGATCTTAAGAGGTAAAATGTTAAGGCAGATATGAAGACTAATTCATTTGAATGTAACTTGAATGTCCAACAGAATGTCATTTTAGTTCCAAGTCATCCAAATAAACGACTGCTCGGAAGTGAGACTCAGGGAACGTTATTCAAGGTTTCAAACTAAAGAATATAAAAAATGGAGATTGCCTACATTATTCATAACAGCTGGTCCAGTGAAAGATCCAAAGAGCCTGAGCTTTCAGAAACTTCATCCAGTGATGATCCCTCATCTAAAGCCATTGGACTCCATAAATCACTCAGCCACAGTGGTCTTCAACACCCACAGCAGAGAAGGCCAAATAAAAAGAAGAAAAATTTAAGAACACAAAAAGTCAGTAACAGTCCTGAGCAGCAGAAGATAATTTCCAAATCTATGGATCAGTGGCTTCACTCTTATGTTTACATAGTGCTCATTTGTTCTCAAGAGTTTATTAAAAATAGCATCCTTTCAAATTTGAGTAGAACAAACCGTACCAAAACTATAACCAAAACATATGGTCTACCTACACTCTCGGCAATTATCAAGTGTGCTATTTGGAGTTAATACAACTATTAGAGAGGGGTTTGCAAACATTTTGGATGCTCCTGTAATTCAAAACAGGCGTGATACATATTTGCCTGTATTTGCAGCAGAATCAAAGATGTGTCAAGGTCCTGTTGGCCTCCCTTACAGTGCTCTAGAGCTTCTCACCTGCCCCAGAAACCTCACCAGTGAGAAGGTGCGTGTACAACAAGCTGTAGCCTCTCCTGCTGCTCCAGCAGTCCCAGAACAAGCAGTAACAGGAGGCTTCCTGCTCTCACACCCTCACCCCACCGGCTTCAGAACTGAGACCTGCTTTTTATCTTTCTATACTGTCCCGGCTCGCCATCCCCTGCTGGTCCTTCCACAGGCTGTCTTCCCATCCCCATTACTCAGTTGGTCTCCACCCATTTTTGAGTTATCACTAAACCTAGGAGACACAAGCAACAAAATCACAATTTTTAGCTCAAACATGGTGTCAGCTGAACAACCCAGACCATATCTTTGTCTGGCATATAATCTTGGTTTTTCACCCTTCACCTGACTGACCCTAGAAGGCCTCCCCTATAATCATATGCCCATTTGTGCTGCGCATATCGCTTCTCACCTAGTTTTCTGATGAAAATCCTGGTTTCTGTTGGCATGACTGTGCATATACAGCCTGCTCAATGCAAGCGACATAGCCTTTCATCCAAGGTGACACAGTTACTTTTCTCCCTCCGTTTTCTCTGCATCTTTCACAGGTGGAAACTGAACTCCATTTGACTCTAAACTTTTAATTGAGCCTCTTAAGCATCGATGACTAATTACCCCCTCCTCCCTAAGAGGTTGCAAGAGTGAAATTTCAGCCCATCAACTGCCTCTCTCCACTGACTGTAGAGGGAGCATAGATCCCTAATTCAGGCACCTTACTTATGTGCCCAAGATTAGTTTGAATGAATCCATGCAGTCATATGTACTAATTCATATGGGTATTGAGGTCTGATACATATCTTAGTTGGAATAGTTACTGTATTTCTGTGGGCTTATCCAGCACCCAGGGGAATAGGCCTGGAGCTATTCTGGAATACAGATAAAAATAACCATGTGCAGAAGTTGCATGGTGAGTGCAGAAGTGCAGATTCTCAAGACCTTGTGGGAAAAATGCCCTGGGTAAGGGGGTCCTTGGCAGCTTCAGGTGAGTTCTGCATCACAGAACTCCACCATCATATCTAGGCTTCATGAAAAAAAGAAATATGCCAGGTCTTTAAAAGGGACCAGTTTAGATCCTAAGTTCTTCCACCTGAGCCAATATACAGGTGAGCACTTAATAAGGAGTGCTTTCTCCACACCATTATCAGTAGTGAGAAGATGTCAATATTCAGCATTATGGAGTGTTTTCACCACTATGGGTAGGAGCACTAGCCTCACCTCTATTTCATCTGAGCCTTGGCATGACATCTGTTTTTTTTCTTGTGCAGTTACTGTACACTGAGCCAGCGAGCACAGCCCAAGGATTTTGTTTTGTTTATCTAAAACCTGCTTGCAGCCATGAGGTTTTGAAATTCACACTTCCTTTCAACTGCTGAAACAACACTCTGGGATGACATATCACAAAAGCGAGGCCAACTGCTTTCCAGAAGTAGATACATCATAAAATAAAATAAATGACAAAGAAAACTGGGCCACTGTAAAAGCAAAATTAAAATAGTGCAAGGTGGTAACATAAGCAAGCAAAAAAAATTACACAACAGCTCACATCACTCTTTTAATCTACAATAATACTCAAATAAGGGCAGCAGTATTCAGTGGAAGCTATATCATCATCATCCAGCTGCTTTAGTCTTCTCTTATAAAAGTGGATCTGATATTAAACACTGCAGCTCATTGTTAGAACGTAAGGAACTGATGCTAGCCATACACTATGGATCATAGTGAGTTTCTATCTGTATTTAAATTTTCTGGACTTTGACCAAACTGACTTAACAGCTAAGAATACAATTCAGTCCTCATTTCTAAAATCCCATTTCTGCACATCCTAGCAGTTTATAGCTGGTGATGGTTCGCTGTGAAGGTACCAGATATGTGATGCAAGCTCTTACTGATTGGCACGGGTAGGTATTCAAGCAGACAGTTTCTCTGAGCTATCAGTTCTTAACTTCTATGTGGCCCAGACATGATGACAGGAATCTAAAAGTTAATTACCTTGCAATTTTCCTTCCTTAAAAACATTTTGTAAGACTTCTGGATCCTGCTACAAGACTGTGGGAACACTACTACTGCCTGTGTTTGGTCCTGAATGGTACCAGTAGTACTGAAGAGTGAAAGATGTATCTTCTTACCAGCCACAGAGATAAAGCCAGAGAAAGAATAAAAGGTCCATAAAAGATGCCTTTTTCTACCAAGTTATTGAAACTTATCTAAAGTTATTAAAACTACTTATTCCTCTGAAGGCCCAATTAATGCCCAGACACAGCAAAATTATAGCAGCATGCAATCTGACCAAAGACACTCAGCACAATACAACCTATGTAAGTAATACAAAGAATTTAAGCTCTGGTCTGCAGAGTTAAAAGTAACATAATGCTACAACTCCTATGGTGACAGATTATTTGCAGTTAAAAGATCAGTGGTCAGTGAAAACAGCAAATGCAAAGCAATAAGTATGGGGAAGGGGCAGAAAAAAAAGGAACTTATTAAGAAAAGACTAAAGATCTTCAACTAATGTAAATCAACACACCTTCAGTGAAAGTGATGAACTTATTTACTGTAATGAGGCTAAGAAATGGCACAAAACAATTACCAGAAATTAGAGTAGTCATAAAAAGAACAAGGGGGGGAAATAAATAATGAAAGTTAGTTTCACTTTACTTTATCTAGCAAAAGAAAAATATTTTAAATAACCTGAGTATTACTAGTCAGATGAACAGAACGTCCTCACATTCTGGTTATAAACCCAGTAACTGTGCTCTTCCGAGTGTTAGTGACACTCCTTTCATCATCTGTGCAGACTTCCAAGTTTCTTCAGGTCCACAGTACTACCCTTTGAAAGCACAGAGTAGTTGGGTTGTGGCACCCACTTTCTAAGGCATGAGAAACAAAAAGCCAGTGCCTGGGAAGTGTCTCTTCCTAAAGAGAGAACAGTTGGACAAAGGGAAGCAAAGCACACACAGGTTTTGCAGTTTGGGAGAACACAGTGACTTGGCCAAGGAGTAACAACTCTAGGTTGTGCAAATACATAATTCAAATAAGTGTGAGCTGTTTTTCAGGTGTTTCACAGATTAAGTATACTTCCATTCTGATAAAATAAACCTTTTGGAAACTCTCTCTTGACATTAACAACACACTCTTTCACTCAAAACCAGGGCACTGCTTGTGCATGGTATATTGGGGCTTTGGAAGGTCAGCCTGGGCCAGGCGCTGTTCCGGTAACAGTGATTGAGACAGGAAAGTCCCAGTAACTGGGAACAGTCCCTGCACTGTTTAATTTACTTGTATAGTCATAGTCTTGGGTTCCCAGTGATCTTCACAAATCCTTTTCTACATCTCCAGCTTTGTAGATATTTTGGCCTTCAGAAGCCAAAAGCTTGGTCAAGTTGCATCTAGCACCTCCACGAGACGATGGTCATGGTAAGCTACTGCTGTGGTCAGTGCAAGGAGACAGGAGGTCTCCAGAGAGCAATTCAGCCCACTTGAGATGTGACTTTTCACTGCAGAGTCCCTAGCTCGCTCCATTGACTAAAGAGCACTTTGGTTAGCAGGCTTAACATTTAAGCGCTTCAGGTAGTTGCCTGTACTGGGTAAGATCAGGCTTTGTGTACGTCTCTGGGTGGCTGTGCAAAGCAGCGTTTATAGCCATGCAGAATGCTAAAACAAGTGACTCTGCACCTAGCTTGCAAAGAAATATACAGTCATGCACAGAATAATAAACTTTGTGTTCCAAGCCAGTTTACAGTGTTATTTGGCCATATGTCAAACATCATCTATCGTATCTCTAATCCTTCTTGCATCTCACTGCTTCTCCTCAAAATCAAGGTTCCTCTCTTTGACGTTGTAGAGTCTCATAGCTAAATCACATCTTTTTTCTCCTGCTTCAAAAAAATCACTTTTCTTTCCCATTCAAAACCTTTGAAAGACTTCATAAATCTTCCCCTTTGTTCAACCTGTGAGTCTCTCTGGGACTGCCATTCTCTTAATTCCTGCTCAGTCTTCCTGTTTGAGAACTTTCCACTTTATCTGGTACAGTCATGAAAGCCTCTTCTTCACTCTGAGAAGTATGTGGTATAGACCCAGTCAGTAAACAGTCTGTTCCGCATTAAAAATACAAGATTCACAATAACATTGTCCAAAATTCATAACAGAACATGTTGTCCATCCCATACACCTGGGATCAAATAGAATTTATGTTTTGTTTAAAAAGGATGTTTTAGGGTTTTTCTTAAGATAGATTGCCACACTCATTTCTGAGCCTACTTTAATCCCATGAACAGCAGCAGACCAGCCAAGTCAATTAACACCAATACTTAAGTAAGACTTAGGTAACAATGATTTTGAAATATTACCCTCTTTTTTTTCCCCTACATAAAAACAAAAAACCAAACTAGTCAATCATAATAATAAAACTGCAGAACAAAATGTCAGTATTGAAATCCCCACTGCTCTCTTGGACAAACAAATAATAAAGACATTTAAATGACAATACAGTTTTGTAGTGTTTAGTAACTATATGAGTAGACAGCAGCATATTCAACACTGGACTACAGTGAAGATAATTTTTAAATAAAAAGCCAAGTACTTATACATCCTCTGAAACTTCTATGGTAAAAATTGCTGAGGACAGAAAACAATTTTTCATCTAGAACATATATTTGGATGTACGAATGGGTCATTTCCAGCTGCAGAAATCATATTTATGCTGTTATTATAGTAATTTGTCTACATTATTTTGGAAACGGTATTAATGATTTAACGTAAGTTCTCATAGGAAGTGATCCTGTCTTCTATCTGTTAGAGCAATCTATAAAAGTAGACAGCGATGCCTGTACTGATTAAAACTGGAAGGCATCTTTTAACTATACTCCCATCTTTTTCTGAACATTTCAGTTTGCACAGTGGAAAAGCAGGTGTATGTTTCACAGCACAACACCTGACACATGGCGCAGTACAGCAGTTGACACGGACAAAATAAAACATACTACACAAGAAATTCAGAGCACAGCAACAGTACTTAAAAATTTCTCGTCTCACTTAGCAAATTTACTAGTGATGCTTCTTAACAGCCATAGAAATCCAAAAGTCAGTTTAAGCATTCCTAGGTGACAGAGGAGCAACAAGGAATATGTAACAAAAGCCTGGCTTTTTAACTCATATTGTTGAATTCCTAACAGCACTGAGTTGTGATCAGTGAAGGTCCTGTTTTCCTAAGGATTATGTTTAAAGAACACCTAACATCTTTCTGCCTTATTTTTCGTACACTGTTTATCAAGTATCAGCTCAGGTGTGTTGATGTTATTTTGTGAGACGTTGTGTGTCTTCGATCTACAAAATAATCCATGTCCAAACCCAATTACGGTCTTCCTTGATTGCCTTAATGTATCATCCATGAAATGCTCTCCTGTTTTATAAATTTCTAAGCTGCTTCAAAGATGTGCCCTATGGAAAAGAATTGCATTTACTTTTCTTATGAAATTCATTATTAGTTTAAGACAAGGAGGCATAGAGCTACCCTTCATTGTGCTGGTTCCCAACAAATGGTGAGGTGTGGAGTGGGCAGACAAATTCTGAGGGATTCATGCCATCTCTGGGCAGAGAAAGTTCAAGACAGACTCGTGAATTTTCCATCTGGGGCCAGAAATCATCCCAGCTGCAGCCAGTGGAAGTGGTGGGAGATCAGGACACCACCCGGGTGAAAAAGGAGGGAAGGTGGCAGCAGCCCCCACAGACAAGAAGCAGCACAAAGATGCTGAAGGCGACTGGCGGTGGAAGGAGGAGGTGTGTGCAGTCCTGCAGGGCACAACGTCAGGAGTGAACATCGATGAGCGCTGGCAACAGAAAGGCTTTGTGTGATACCCTTGCAGAACGGTGCAGCAAATGCATCTGTTTTCATTGGAGATAGTTGGTGTTAAGGACTGCATGAATCCAGGAGACCTGACACCAAACTCTGCAATTATTAGGCTGGTAACTCAGCAAAGAGCTGCTGCAAAGGCACAGTGCAAAGGAACACCGCAGAACCTTTTATTCTGTCAAATCAAGGGACTGTCTTGGACTCAATTGCAACTTAACATAATAACCAGAATAGAACATACGGTATAAAACACAATACAAATTTGCCATTTAACATAAGGCAGGGGTAGGACACCAGAAGTGATCAAACTATGGAGATGGTTGCTAGCCTAGCAAGATGTCTAATCCAAGCCAATATTGTTCTCAAAGAGGTAGAAGTATCCTGGTCTGAAGTATACATATTTCAGAATATATAAATAAATATACCCAATATATATATAAGACTGTATATATGTATAGGCTTAGCCCAGTCCTGTCCCCATATACATTTAATGTTTTTAACTGTGGCAGGGAGATCAGGATCATGAGTTGCCTTTAGAATCAGTCCTCTCAGAACAGCATCCAGACTTACTTACAGATCAGCTTGTACTTTGGCTGCCTACCTGTTCTGTAAACAAATGGATGTTTTCTGCGCTCACACCTGAATGACAATTCTAAAGAAAAAATTAGATTTAAAAATAAATCTTAATTCCATAAAAATGCATTCCTGCATATTTAATTTTGTAATTATAAAATCTGGTCTTCAGGCTCATTTGAAGAGTTGGTCCTTAATGAAATAACTTAGTACCTTTTATGTCAATGTATCTTCGACAACTTTGCTGGGTTTATGGCCTCCAAAAACTACAGCAGAGAAGAATCAGGCCACCAGTTTAAACAAAAGGAGAAAAATGTAAGAAGATTCTGAGGTATCCCTGCATGAGGGCATGCATTACTAAGTAGTTTAGCTTATTTTTTCTTTAAGGTCTGTTTTATGTTTTAACTTATTAATCAGTGAGAAATAATTTAGAAAGGAATTACAGCAGGTGCCTGGTTATACTATAATCATTCTGCTTCACCTCAGACAGTTCTGAATTCTATTAAGACAGAATATAGTCTGATTTTTTTTCCTTTCCTTAAAAGCTGGCAGCTTTATAATGAAGAGATAAACTGGGGTAGCATATGCAGTCATTGCAATCTGTTCTGATCAGTGCTGGCTAATTAGGATTTAGCTAATTTAATTTTGAAAGATGGATTGAGTTAGAATCTGAAAACTCTTGTTTAGTAACACAAACAAGAAAAGAAAACATATGTTACAACCGAGAATGAACTGGCTCATCTTAATGGAAGCTGTAGGAGTCACTGACAGTAGTTCATTTCACAGTAATAATTTTGACTCAAGGAAGACAACATCTTTTCAAAGTGTGAAATAACCTACTGGTAAAGTCCAGTGTTTGAAAAAGGACACTAAAGATGAGCAGATCAAACTAATTAGTGGTGGGCTTGAGTGGAAAACCTTCAGAAAGACTTTATTCTCTGTAAAATATTTTTTCCAAGGATTCAGTCTGAAGAAATGTCAATGCAAATTCCTATTGGCTTGACTAGCAGTGTGGAATATTTTTCCCAACAACTTGAACTAACTGTCTCCTCTAAGATATGAACAGCACAAGACGTTCTGCCATGGCTTCTTGGCATTTTCCTCAAGGGCTAAGCAGGACTGGTAGGACTTGTGCACAGACAACTTGTGTAGCGCGGCTACTCCATGGTGTAGTGTGGTTTCAGCCAGAATAATATTAAAGATGTACTCACCATTTACTTCACAGGAGTGTTGAATCATCTAAGTGTTGTCCAATATGCTCCTAACCCAGTACAAATGAGATTTTGAAGAAATGTGGTCACGTGAGATGACAGCTTTGGCCCGAGAAAATCCCATCCCCATCCTGTTCCACTTCTCCAGGGGAGAAATGGCTTGTGAGTTCTGAAGCTGGCTTTGCACTGAAGCCAGGATACGTTGTAATGGCATGGCAAGCCCCCCAAACTTTAGAATATATATTCAGTGTCATTCCGTACAAAAAAATGTGTCTTCATGGTTGTGCATGGCTGGGTAAAAATAAGTATGTCTACAGCAAAAATTCAGGTTGGAGCCCATTGTACTTACCGCAATCAACTCATTTTATGCTGTTAAAAATGTTGTATATTAAAAAAAATATGGTTGGCTTATCTTTTAAGACTACTCAAAAATGTATTTAATAGTTCTGACATTTGGCTGTTTGCATTCACAAAGCTCTCTCTTGAAAGCGAAAATACAGCACTATTTTCTCAGCTATGTTTAACTTCCAGCTTCTTAAACAGTAAAGCAAAACTGCTATTTAGATTGAAAGAACAGCAAGAAGAACATTTGCTCTGTTTAAATCTTCCCTTTCTGGAAATGTGGTTAATTTATATATTTATAACATGTGGAAACACACTTGCGGGGAAAAAAAAACCAAAAACGAATAGAAGCAACTAACCAGAGTTATGAACTGAAATTACCATAACAGTGTGAAAAGGCAAATATTCAGAGGTTAAAAACATGCTATTTTGACAACTGGTAATTCAGGATTGAATTAATCTCTTCCAAAACTGGCAAGGTCGCATACTATCTAATCACATTCATACTACGTGGAGTTTTATTTCTCTCAAAATCTTTATCTTTTCAGTTGGTGCTGATCTAAGACATTAGAAATGATTGCAGTCTACAGCCACACAGGAGAAAAAAAAAATCAGTTGTTAAACATGTCTGACTCTTGGAGATAATTCAAATGGAAAAAAATCCAGGTCATTGGCCTTTTTAAATAGACCCCCGGCAATATTTACTCCTCCATAAATAGCACAGTCACATGAAATAAAACTGTGTTCAGTAAAGCCTGCAAAACAAAAGAACAATTTACAGACTGAAACGCAAACTGTGGCTCATGTGTTCGCTGGGTAGGATTAAGTGAGCTTGCTGCACGGTCTGTGCTTAGTGACTGTGGTGTCAGATCCGCTGGAAGGAGAGCAAGTCAGGTCACTGAAGGTGCTCCATCCTTCAGCAAAAGCAGGGAAAAGCTGGGATCCTGCTCTAGATGGTGGCCTGTGAGAGGCAGCTTTTGCTCTAACGTCACATTTCACTGTGGTAGAAACAAGCGCCGCTGCCTTTACCATCATGACTAAGAACACATCTGCGTAAGGAAAAATCACAGGCATTGCTGTGCTGGTTTAATTCAACCACTATGGCTCTACTGCTGTAGGAAAGGCAATGCATTTCCCCAAAGTAGACAAGTCCTAACACAGAGGTACATATTCCTGAAATCTCAGTAAGGCCATTTATTTCTTCTGCTGGCAGAAATTCAATCCTTTGGGATGTTACAGGCAAAAAGACAAATGACTAAATTACTGCAAACATTATTTACCTTTCTGTAAAGCTCGTGTCAATCTCTTCTTTTATGCTTACCCACATTTATGACTTTATCTCAAGTCTTACTTTTTAAGTTTTTTTCCCAAAGATCCAGCTCTAGGAATCATGTTATTACATAAGAACCACAGCTGTCTCTTATAAGTCTCTTTTGCAGCTCTCAAAACAGTTGAGAAAAACATGACACAACTGTACACAAAAGCTGCATAACCTATATGACAAATTAGCAGTGTTTGCAAGTGTGTGTGACTTGATTTCATTCATTAACCAGGCAGTGGAAGGACTGATTGTAATTAATCAATCTTTAAGACTCCTCTTTACTAACAGCACTCATTCTGCTGTGGAAAAAAAAAAAAAAAAAAAAAAAAAGTGCTTTAAAAAATGAAAAGGTACAGTTTAAAACTGAGCCTAGTTAGAGAGGACAGATTTGCAGACGATGGATGCCAGCCCACTTGTGAACGGGCCGCAGAGAACTGGCTGTTCGGCAGACTTGGCTCTTTGTTTCCAGTTGCTAAATCACAGCAGAGACAGATGAAAATATAAAATACTTTTCTGCTATTATTCTCCAAGGAGAATAGAATTACAAGGGAATAGAATTACAATTCAAGACGCGAACCCAATTCCTTACAGAAAGTATTCTACACTGTCAAAGTGCTCAGAAACCCTTGTACAGCGAACCCTTTCCACCTTGGATTTATGGAGAGATTTCCCAATCCTCTTAATTTCTCTTTGTTACAGCTTATATATCTGGTTTACATCTCTTGGCCACGTTTTGTACTTTTCTGGCTGCCACGTTCAATAAGTTTCCAAGAACAGCTGATTCTTAGCACGCAGTAATTCTTGTTAGCCTGCTGAGAAGCCGACAGAATAAACCTTGCTGTTTGTTTGTTTAATTCCCTTCACTGGGCATTAGGAATTATTTCTGAAAGAACTCAAGCTTCCAGGTGTTCACTTTTACATGCAAACATTTCAAAACAGCAATAGTTCCCTTTTATTTTCTAAAAGCCGTTGTTGAACAATCTTCACAGAAGACTAACACTGAGGATAGCGCTCGCTGGCATTTACAGAGGTCTGGTTTGCCACAGACAAAAGGATTTAGAAAGTGGTAGAGGAAAGGCTACAGTGCTTTTCTGTTGTTGGCAGTGGTGGCTGGTTTGGGTTTTGTTGCATTTCAGTGAATACATGTGCTATTTGTTACATTAAAAAAACCTGTGAATCCACCCCTCTTGCTGAAGATACCTCCCCATTTTGTATATCAAATGCAAACAAACCTTCAACACAGAGAACAGATTAATAAATACACATATGCTCATGCTCTGTAGCTTTTTGCTAAGGAAATGTCATTATGGCAAAGATGCTAACTGACTTTGAAAGCTTAGTTGTAAACCTATATCCCTAAGCGATGCTTTGCATCTTACTGAGCCAGGAAGACTGCTGTTGAGTTCTCATACAGCACTATTTCCACCCAAAATGACAGTTCGAGACACAGGCAGAATTACGGAGTTAAATTGGGATACATTTTCATTGGACTATCAGTTATGATAATCAGTGTATGCGTACGTGTGTGTGTGCATGTGTGTACAAACTTCTTAAAATAATTCTTTTATTTGCAATACAATCACACAGGATTGTCTCACAGAAGATTTAATTAAAAGGTTTTTAAAATAACAACATGAATCAGAGCTAGTTTTAATAATCCGTTGCCTGCACATACCCATACACATAGTTTTGCCTGGAAAGACCGTAATGACGTATTCATAGGTATGCCGAAGGAAATCGAACTCGAGTCCCTTACATAGAAGGTCTTGCCCACTAATCTCTGAGTTCCAATCCCAGAATTCAAATCCTGCTCTGGGAGGAAGGTGACAGATGGTCTCTGAGATAACCAATGCTACATTATTTAAGGATTTATCAAGCAGAAGATTCGGGAACACTTCTACATAGCAGCTAGCCAGTGGAGACCACAGCACATGTAAACATACAGTTCAACCTGAAGTATGAGAATAACTCACTTGGTTTCACTGGGACAGTCCAAGTGCTTAAACTTAATTCTGCACATGCTTGAAGAAGCACAGCCTTCTCCCAGAAAGGGCTTTAAGTTAGCTGAAATACCCCAGAAAACTGATGGGGTGGTGCAGTAGCAAATACAAGCACAGCTGCAGCCAACAGGGCTTTTGTTTAAAAATTTTCATTTTGAGAAGGAAATAGAACCTTTCCCCACAAACCTTCCTCGCTGAGGGCTCACTCACTTAGGCCATCCTCTTTACTACAAGATTCCTCCCACCATCTCCGAGAAGAACTAGATTTCTTGTAGCTTCTAGGCCTCTAAGCATCTATACAGAAGAACAAGAAAGCAGAGCTATACTTAAATCCTCATCTGCTGGCAGGCAGGCAACTCCCTGTAGCAAAAAGTCAGTAGCAACCTGGTAGTGAAAGCGCCAGGCTTCTAAGCCAAGTTGGTCAGAATTATGCAAGTGAATCATACGTCATGTTCTCATTCACCTTTCCAAAGGTCTTGCTCCTGAGTAAAAAAAAAAATACTAAGAAGGTGAAGGAAATAAATTTCTATGATTGAAAAAACTCAAAATGTGACTTTCAGTTAAGTCTCTTCCAAAACGTCGCTTCTGCATTTTGAATAATGATCATGAATGATAATGAGCTTTCTTCCAAGTGAAGTTAAAGACACATGTGAGGTTCTGCAGAACCAATGCTTCAGTGCATATTGAGGGCTCTGACTTAAGAGTGGGAATAGCTTGGCATAAAATTACTATTCACTACTTTCTCTGTGCACACCTCAGACTTTTATGAATTGGATTTGGAGCCATGAGGTTACAACCCGGCATCATCGCCATGTGCCTTTAACTCCACTCTAAAAAAACAGCGGGTTCAGGAGCTGACTCAGAGCAGCTCCAACAGCTGTGTAGGAAGCAGTCTGTGCAGAAAGTGGGGACAGGCAATCTTCAGCCTTCTTAAATGTAGCTGTTTCAGACTGCCAGTCAGAGCTCTTGCTTTCATTTTTTTCTCTCCAGAAACCCCAGTCCTAGAGGTGTGTATGTTCCAATTGTTTCATATATCCATGTAATTCCACCCAACTGTATATTAATTCAAACAATGCAATTTCAATCTGGGAAAGTGTTGTTGGTCTACAGATCTGCTGCCGACTCTTTTCCAAAACAGAAGAGTTACACTAGAAAGACAAAAGAAAACTCAACAGCCAAAAATACTTTTACTTGAGAGAATAAACCAGTTTCTTTTTGTTTGGCTGACTCAGATTTCACCAATGTTTCTTTCATGAGTAATACATGAAAATACGGTCTGAAAACATCCTCCAGTGCAATTGACACAAAAATCCCATCATTTCAAGACTATGGCTATTATTTACTGAGGTCTTTGTGTCATGAATTTCAACTGCCAATGGATTTTTACAACATAGTTTTCAACACCATGGCAGATATGTTAAATATCAAGAAAAAAAAATTTATGTTACTTAGAACTTACATAAGGCTTTTCATTAACAGATTCCAAAATATTTAATTGATGAAACTTTAAGGTAGACTCTCTTACTGGGAACATGCAGCAAGGCTTGAGTTGCCAATAAACAGCACACAGGACACAGTGGGCAGTGTCACTTTCTAAAAATGGGTGCAGAAGAAAATGACAGCTGTTGGAAGGCAGGCAGGAACAGAGGAACACACCAATAAAGAGTCTAAAGAGAAGCTGTGGGCCATAAAGTGAAATGTGAATTAACCAGGTAAGGAATGCAAGGATTTCTTTCACTGCAATGAATATACGAGTTGGCAGTTTAAAGGACAAGTGCCTAAAGACTGTCATTTTGTCTGTAAAATTATTTTGTAATATATAATAAAATGAACTGAAAAGGCTACGCACCTACAGGATAACAATACATGATGCTTGTCCCCTATCATTTCTAGATATGCTGTATCCAGAATTGAATCTAAAGTATACAGAAAAGAATTCTGTCAAAGTCCTCTCCAGCTATTTCCAAATGCTAAAGATTATTCCACCAAAAGCAAGAAAGATGAGAGGTGCACAAGTAACTTTACATTAAAATCTTTGTAGAGATTGTGCTGACAGACAAAAGCAAAATGGAAAGAATGACAGAAGGAAACACACACAACTGTTTCTATTAAACAGGCTTCCACAGTCTTAAGACTTCTTTTATGTTCACATAAAGCTATAATCTACCCTTGGCTTTTGATTTATGGTTTATACTAAACTCATGGAGGCATTTAACAAACATGTATGGCTACCTTACAGTATTTATGTTCTGCCGCAGCTACTGAAACTTGAGCGGGCATTTAAAATACTAAAAGCACTTATTTGCTGAATTGGTACCTAAAACTACATAGCAAGAAGAAATGTGCTGATGTGCATAAAACTTATCTCAAGATGAATGACTACCAGCTAAGGCATCCTAGCATTTGCAGTTCAAAAGGGGGGGGGGGACTGTTCATATATGGAAACAGGACCGAGCAAAAAGTCAGACTTTAAGGGAGTTGGGTACTGTGCACAGTCATAATTTCCATATGCTGCAGCAGTCACAATTCTCATTTCTTGTAGTCCAACTTCAGCCTGAACCATATCAATTGTACAAAATAGAAGAGTTAGCGACTCCATAAATACTCTTCAGGAGTTAAGCACATGCTTGTTTCAGACAATTTTGTGCCTTCAGCCCGCAAAATGAGGCTGTGACTCAGTGTGAGAAAGTAAACACCATGGTAACACAGACTGCTAACAGCCAAATTCATCTGGAGATGTGAAGACCAAAAAACTCGAGGTGCCAGCAGGGTGGAAAATAATAGTAAGTCAGAAACACTTAGAAGACGGATCCCCGTTGGGTCCCCATGTGTTGCCTGATCTAGTCGAGAGGCGTCCCTGCCCGTGACAGGGAGGTTGGATTAAATGATCTCTAAGGTCCCTTCCAGCCTAGGCCATTCTATGATAGAACGCACTGGCATGCCGTCGTGACTCCAGCGTGCTCTGCTTACGGTTCAAGGCCCTTTCCGCAATTTCCCCCCTGAGGGGCATCTCCAGCGACCGCGTGTGCGGCTCCTGACGCTGCCAGCAGCAAGAGCGGCTCTTTCCCCCGCCGGGTCGGGCAGCCCTCACCCCGCAGAGGACACTGGAGCCGGGAAGGGTGAACCTGGGGGTCCCCAGCTGGGGCAGCCGTTTTCTCTCCACGCGGCTCCTGCTTTTCGCACCCTCACCCCGCCCCTCACAGCCCAAACGCGGGCGGGGCAAGGTGCCCAGGACACGAAGACGGCCCCGGCTCGGGATCCCCGCAACACCTCCCACCGCCGGTTCTCCCTCCGCCCCCTCTACAGGAGGGACAGCGAGCGCGCAGGGCTGCAGAGGCGAATAAAAGCCATCTCGACGGCCGCCACGGCCAGGGGCGGCTCGGTAACGGCTCCCCGCACGCCCAACGTCCCCGTTCCGCCGCTTCCCTCTCCCAGCCCCGCGACCGCCTCCCCGGCGCGGATTGGCCGCCGCCCGCTCCACCCGCCATCTCCGCCCCTTCCCCTTCCCTCGCATTTTACGTCAGCGGGAAAGCCCCACCCACCTCCCCTCCCCTCCTCTCCTCTCGGTTGGAGGAGACTGTTGTCAATCACGTCGTCCACGGTGCGGGTCTCAGCTCCCGCGTCCTTCCCCAAAGCCCTGCGCGGAGGAGGGTGGGGAGGGTGTTCCGCGATCCTCTCTTTTCATTGGCTGCGTGGCGCCGTCAATCATCCAGCGAGGCCAGCAACGGCCGCTCCTCTCGCCCCTTCTTGCCACTTTCGCGGTCGCCCCCGCCCCGCCTCTTTCCCCTCCTTCCTCCCCTCAACTCAAGTCGCTTAGCGAAGTTGCGCGGCCGCTCGCCCGCCGGCTCCGGGGCTGTGGCGGTTCGGCTGAGGCGGGCGGAGACACTCGTGGCGGCCCCCGGCGGAGCGCGAGGGGACAGGATGACGGCGGAGGCACGGGGAGCGCCCGGCGGCGGTTGAAGGCGGAGAAGGGGCGTGTGGAAGCGAGCGGCTGGGCAGAGGGGAGTGGAAGCCGCCTCCCCGGCGAGCTCGGCCCAGCGGCGAGTCCGGCCGATGACAGCGGGCTCGGCGCAGGCTGGCGCAGGCGAGCCCGGCTGAGGGGGACGCGGAGCGAACGAGGCGGGAACGGGACAGCGGCGCCACCTGAGCCCGGCCCGGGGCGGTTCGCGTTGCGCCTGCCCCGAGGAGAGCGGGAGCCCGCTCGTCCTCCTCCCCCGCTGCGGGAAAGTTTGGTGCCCGCCCGCCCCGCCGGGCAAAGTTGTCGTTGGGTTTGTTTGTTTGTTTTCCCCTTTCCTCCTCCCCCCCCCCCTTCCCCTTCCGCTCCCCCGTCGGCCGCCGCTCTCCCCCGCCTTCCCGGCACCCGGCTCCGCGCGGAGAGGAAACGGCGAGGGAAGCAGGAACTGGCAGCCCGGACCCAGGAGCCTCCCCTGCGCCCCGCTCGCCGCTAGGACGCCCGCCCTCGGCTCCCCTCTTCCCGTCGGTGTGGTGTGCGCGGGCAGGGAGGACTTGGTTTTGGATTTGGCTTTTTTGGGGGTTTGGTTTTTTTTTTTTTTTAAGCCCCCTTTTTTGCCCGCCCGCTTTCTCCCTCCGCTTTAATATATGCTACTGGAGAGCGACGTCCCCCCGCGCCGCCTCACCGCCCAGCCATGTCGGCGGCCATCTCTGCCGCGGAGAAAGTGGATGGCTTCACACGGAAATCGGTGCGCAAGGCTCAGAGGCAGAAGCGCTCGCAGGGCTCCTCGCAGTTCCGCAGCCAGAGCAGCCAGGTGGAGCTCTCGCCGCTGCCCCAGCTCAAAGGTACCCGTCCGGCTTCCTTCCCCCTTCCCTCCGGCGCACCTCCGGCTACAGGTGCCGGTGTCCTGGGCCGCCCGCGGCTGCCTCTTGTGACAGCGCTTTGCCCGCCGCGCGTTGCTCTGTCGCCGCCTGACCTCGCTTGGCCCCTTCTCCCGCACCCTCTGCCCTTTAGCCGTGACCTCCTCTCCCTCTGCTCCCGCTGCTTTCCAGGCAGGGACCCTCCACGGGTAAATCCAGTGTGCGGAGGGGCTCGCTTCCTCTGCTCGGATCAAAAAAGTGTCGTGCGGCTCGGTTCTCGCTTGCGGCCGCGGGGACTGACTCGCCGCCCCTTTTCTCTGGGTAATTGGGGAGTAAGTGCTTTTTGAAGGTTTGCTACTTAAAGCGGAGACGGTAAGTTGAGTTCAGGAGTGCAGGGAACTGAGGGCTGAAACCTGGGACCGAGTGGTGGCTCCTCCCCACGGGGGAATTTTGCAAAGAGGAACTCTGAGCCTGTGGCATAATAGCCTGAGTTACCGGAGAGAATTTGCGTTTGGCTTATTGGTTCCTTCCCATCACTTTTAGACAGTGTTTGAATGTGTTCTGCCTGAGCAGGGATTGCCTGAGAGCCCACCTCCTGCATAGAGCACTATGTGAATGCTCACAAGGGAATGGAAACTGTGGATGAGTGACATTAACATAGATAGTGAAGGTTTTGTCCTTAGTTCTGGAGCCAAAATCTGAAGAGACTCAGTTTGTTAGATTGCAGAAATTAAATGAAAGTTAGTTGCAACCTTCGACACCTTTCCAAATTTCTGTACATCTCTTCTTTTAAAAAATTACAAAGATAGTTATTAGGGAGAGAATATTAACTTGTTATTGAAAGTATTTGACAAGGACCTGAAAAATAAGGGACAGATACTACCTTAATGTGACCTGGTGTCTTAATTTTACATCCACTAGTGTTAAAGTCTTACACTTTTTTAGAAGCTGCATCATATGATGGTGGGGAAAAAAAAAATCACTGATGATTTGCAGGAAATACACAAAATCTGAATGAAATACCTCAAACTTAAAAATATTCCTAGATACTAAGTGGATTTTTTTTTTCTCTCTTTATGGCTTTTACCATTATGCCGGTAATATTTTAAGACTTTTTTTTCCCCTGAATCTGGAGTGGCAGATGCACATGAACCATAAAACGGGCTATTAAATTAAAAACCTGTTAGTAAGCACAATTCAGCTTGGTCAGAAGAGTAACAAGGGGAGGTTTGGTTTTTAGCGTGTTTGTTGTGGTGGTTTTAGGTGGTGCTTTTAACAACAGCAGGGTTATTCTTCTTGCTTGTTTTGGGCTTGCTTTTCACTGTGAAGTTCTGTCCTGTCTCAGTGCAGTCCAGATTTCAGTGGTTTACAACCAGAATAATTTGTTGGAAATAAGAATTTGTTTCTGTTATTCACATGCTGCTTAGACAGTGTATTTTCGTAGGAGATCATTTTTATAAAACCATACCTGAGATCTTGGGAAAGCACTTGGTAAATATCGCACATAGGTGGCAGACTTCAGAAAGTTTGAGTCCTGATCCAGCAAACAGTTAAATATACATACTTTATGCAGCAAGTAATTCCAGCTTTAATCAGCAGAATATCCAAGTTTACATTCTTTGCTGAGCTGAGACTTTAATACTAAATTTTTAACTCCAGATGATTAAATCTTATAGTTCTGTGAGTGTGGTTTTACAACTTTTTACTTATAGCACAGAAACTTTGCGCAATGTCAGCAGCTCAGATGTTCAGAAATTTGAGGCCGTGAACTGTCGGAGAAATTTCTTCCATTATGCAGAGTTTTATAGTAGTTTGAATTGCCTTAATTTCTTAAAGGGAAATCACACGTGTCTTTACAATTTAAGTTTAAAGACTTGACTTCAAAATCTGTTTCAGAACATAAACTGTGGGAAAATATAGTTTTATGAGTTAGGGTATCCCAGCTAGCCAGGTAGCAGGAAGTCAGGCAGCACTCTTGTGCATGTTTTCTTCCTTGGATTTGTGATGTTAGATTTGTCATGAATGTAGCAACGGACATAGCATGATTTCTTTCCACCTGCTTTCTTTTCTTGAACCTCCCGTGTTCCCCAAACCACAAAAGCTTCTAGAAAGGAAGACTTTGCTCTCTGTAAATGTATTGATTTGTAAAACTACTTCTTCTAATCACACAAGTCTTGAGAAGATGAAGTCTTGCTTTATTCTTTAAATACAATATGGAATTCAGTCATAGTTGTGATGCTGCCAGTGTAGTATCATCTACAGAGTTGTAGCTGGTGTTCCCAGGGAGGAGCTGAAAAAGGAATGTACAGTCATTATTGTGGTCCTCAGCATACACTTCAGAAATTAAATTAAGACTTTGCTATTCTGGATGTCTTCAAATAAATGGTTAAATCTGAGTCGTTGGAAGCCTGTATTGAGAGAAAAATTGTATTTTGTAGATAAAGCAGCATTTTGGTATTATGCTGCTCTAAAATATATCATGTTGTTTATAGCTACTCTCTTTCTTGCTTCATCACTTTTAAGAAAAAATATTGTAAAATAAGCATAAACGGTGTTCTAAACCTCCCCAATAGTTTCGTCACACTGGCCTAAAATACTTGCATCTATTTACTGGCAAGAGAGATGTTGTAGAATAAATATTAAAATTTCTTATTCACTTTAAAAAGTACCTTCTTGGGTAGATAGCATTGTGAATTTTTTTTTCTTTTTGACTAGGGACCGTTGTTTGTTTGCCACTGAAATGACCAGATCAGATTGTGTAACATGCTTTCATAGTTGTGCTGTTGAAAGGCTGTAGATAGATAATCTTAAAAGTACACATTTCTGGAGTTACTCGTACTGTTGCTGTGTATTACTGAAATGCCTCGATTTGGCTGCACATTGTGTCACTGCTAGGAGAAACACATCTGTAACTAGTAGGTAACAGTCCCAAACAGTAGGTACTCTTCCCTTTGAAGGTTTTGTTGGGGGAGTGAGATTTAGAGGAGAGGCAACAAGACCGTGTGTTGTCATTAACATTCAGCTTATTTTTGTGTGTGATGATATCTATCATTTTGAGATAAAAGCTCAGCAAAACCTGACTGCTGTCAGGATACGTAAAATTAGTGATGCATTCTTCGGTTAAGTTAGCAGGTTTCCTGTGTGTTCATTGTTCGGGAGAGTGTCTGTTTTACTATATTATTTAAAAGCCGCATAAGAGATACTGAAGATTTAGTGACTGTATTTAGAAGAAAATAAAGGCTTGTGAAACCTGTTGGAAGTTACTTTACCCCCTCAATCTCCTTTTCGTTTTGTTACTTTATAGTTTACATAATAAAAAAATCCTCTGAAAAATCTGCAGCCAAAATAACATGCTGGTTAACAGCAGGATTTTATCACTTCATGGACAATTCTGAGGATGTTGAGTTTAAAGAAATCTGGCAAAGGGAGTGTTATTTTTAACGTCTTAAGAAGTGGTAGTTTTTGTCTCAATAGCAAGTCGTTTTAAAAGACTGCAATAGCACATGCAGTTACCTTCATTTTTGAAAAAAAGGATACAGCTCGACTTTGGAATCTGATCTGAGTCATTACAGTAAAAGTATGTGTACTTGTCTCTCTCATTTTTGACTGAAGAAGCATGTAAAAAAAAACAGATGGAAATGATGAGTAGAAACCCAATTCGTTGCTTTTGTTTAGCACAGTTAATACGGTCTGACAGATTATAAAGCAAATATACATTTTTTTCCTGTGTACCAAACATGTCAAGTACAGCTGGAATGAATAAACATTTCCTGATGCCTTTCTGTGATCTTCTCAATAGTGAATATCCATTTGGGAAGCTGCATGTCACCACAGGCTTATTTCCTATATCATGTTCAGAGAACAAATATATGAAACGAAATTCTTTGTATTCATTTCCAAATTAAACTATCTCCCCACAGAGAAAACTCTGGCCCTTACAGCAAAAGAACTGGAAGGTGCTCCAGAAATTTTTTAGACTAGTGATTGTTGCAGTCATCTGTGTGGGGCTGAAGAGTGATGGTGGTGAAGTATATTGGAATAAGACATTTTCAAGAAGGCCTTCTAGTGTGTAGTTTCAGCATTCAAATATAGAGTCTAAAATAGGTGTTAACAATAGTGTTGTTTTTTTTACTTAAACCCTTGAGAGAGAGTTTGTATTTGACTGAAAACCAGGTGCTGTTTTCTAGCTTAGCTTTTGTGAAAACATTACAGGAAGGCCTAATAAACTTGCTTATGGGCAAAATTTTAATGTTGCTAAATCTATCGGGGTCAGTTCAGACCTTAAATTTGAGTGTTTTGAGTCAAAGAATCGTAAAATGGTTTAGATGGGAAACGACCTTAAACATCATTTAGTTCCAACCGTGCTGCCATGGGCAGGGACATATAGTCATATATGTAGTCATATAATGTGTGCTTGAGAGTGACAAAAATAAATGGAGTTAAAAACAGCTGAGAGGAATTCTCTTCTGGTATTAAGTTGCCTTTACTCCCTAAAGGAAAATGTCCTTTAAAATTTTAGAATGGTTCGCTTTTACTACAGCCTGAATAAGTGAAATGACAGTTTTCTGTCTCAGACTTGCACTTTTTTTTTTTGTATCCTTCATGATTCATTGTTATTTCCTTTCCTGTAGTCCCCCATCCGCTACCTTTTGTGTTCAGGATTCCTTGTAACTGCGATCTTCTTGGGTGAATTTTTCCTTAAGAAAGAGAATTTTTGTTTCAGATGAAGAATGAGTATGTTTTGTGAGGCATTTAGGTTTAACTCTTATGTATAATCTTAGCAGGGTCTGCTATAAAATAGTCAATACTTGTGTTCAATGAAGTTATAATATGGAGAAATAGAGAACCTGTAAAAGCTAAAAAAGCTTTGGTTGTTACTTTTTTAAAATATTCTAATGTAGTACCACGAAAAATGGGCTGGTGTTTTTTTGTTGTTTTGTTTGTTTTTTTTCCTTCCTATATTAAGGAGCTGTTCTTAGTTTATGGAGTGGAACATTTAGTCTTTATTTCTTAAGAAGTTGACCTTTTTTATCCTTAGACTTGAATTTTTGGGCTTGGAATATACTTCTATCAAGAGCAGCTCCTAAATATAGAGCCTATTGACAGTCTTCACATGAACTTTTCTATTTAAATCTTTCACATCTTCTGTGTGCCAGCTTAGTATCAGATTTCTTTTTCCATATTCGTTGCTTTCTAGTTTAGACAGATACTAGTTTTGCAGGTGCTGAAGTTAGTATTAGTTTCTGTAGGAAATACAAGTAGAATTGATTATTGCTCGAGGCTGTCTGATCAAAGGAAGATTACTTAAATTTACAGATTTTTATTTTTTTTTAATATCTATCTCAAAATCATTCAGTGCTTTTGAAAAGGTGTTATACTAACAGTTGTGGACAGAGTGATAATCTGTTTAAGTATAGAAGGGATATATGTTGTGTTCTTATGAAAAAAGACTCTTCCGTTGGGAAGAGCATAAAATTCAGATTTTATGCCATTGTAGTCCTGACTTCTAGTTAGCTGAAATTATATTTAGAGTCTTGTTCCAGCATGTGGGTTTTGAAGGTGAGAACCTTCCACCAAATGCTTTACTAGAAACTGAACCAACAGTGACAGCTTATTTTTAATGTCAGAATCATTGATTTTTGAGCAGAAAGTCACTGAACTAATTTCAGTTAAGTTTTGTTGAGTTCACGGCCAATGAAGTGTGTTGTCTACAAGATGCCTGTTTCATAGCGTACTTTTAACTTAAAGGCAGAGCTCACCATAGTTAAGGTTGCCTACAATTTTCTTTCACAAGACCTTATTCTCAGCTGCTTACAGCATTGCTAAACTGTTTGGACTGAAGTTTTCCATGCCAAGTATGGATAGTTTTATTTGGAACTGTTCCTCGGGCTAATTTTCTTAGTTTCAGCAAAAACAGCTCAGGCTGCTTCTAAGTCTAGAGTAAAGCCAAATTGTATAGTGTCAATACTTTAAAAAAAAAACCCAAACAAAACCAAACCACAAAAACCCCACTGTCTTGAGGTTTAATGTTTGCTCTACTTTGGAGCTTAACACATAGATCTTAATAAAAATTGATCTAGTTTGATTCAAATTCTAAGACATGCTCGGTAGCTGTTGTAGCTCAGTAGCAAGAGAGATGATTCAGTATGTATTAGCTATTCTGTATAGATGCTTTAAGATCTACTATGCTACTCTCTGTGTTCTGTGAGGCTGCCATATATTTTTTCTATCGGTAGCCAAGCATGGCAACTAAATGTGTGGAAGACCTGTAATGTTATTTTTTCCACAAGCAAGAACGCAGAAGTGTATTAAAGGTGAGAGGACGGTATGGATGTGGTGGACTTGATTAGAGAAATTTAAGCAGGAAGAAAGGGCAGAAGGTAGCTCCTCACCAGGAGCTGCGGTAGGTTCAGTATTTAGAGTCTCAACACTCCTGCTGGCTGGGAAACTTTATGGAATTTATTTTTTTAGCGTACTCCCCTCTAGTTTCTTTATGGTTTTCCATTGCAGCCCTGGTTTTTGAACTTCCTGAAGTGTTGCTGAAACTTCATGGGCTTTCTGTGCGTCAGGAATTGATTGCAGATGAGTTGTTTCATCAGATGAGAGTTTTACTTGAGAGTTTAAAAGTGAGTAGGACATAATTGCTGTGACTATGATTAGACCATGAAATTCACTTCCAGTCATTGTGTTTAGCTCTACTGCTTCTGGCTACTGTCTGTTTCGGGAGGGGATGTGGGAAGTTAAGCTGAAAAAGCCTGGTGAAATGTAGATGCAGGATATTAGGCCTCAGTATTTTAAGGATCTGGAGGCTGTGGGAAGAGGCAGTAGTCTGATCGGAATTGTACGTGACTTGTAGCCTGCTAAAGTAGTAGCATGTGTTACTGCTATGAATATCGTGAAGGAAAAAGAGTATAAATGTGTGGGTTTTGTTTTTTAAATATATTGTGCTTTGGTGTTGCCTGAGTACCATTGGGAAAAGATCTCTGTCTCATTCTCATCTTGTGTTTCCTCTCTGTGCTGATGTTTCTCACTGCCTTAACAAGCAAAGCTTTGGTGAGATCGGTAGTATTTTTGTCAAATTCATTGGTACAATAGGGTTCAGAAGAGAAATACGACTTTTGCTGTGGAGCTGGGAGGAATAGGTGTGAGTAACAACAAAAATTATATATGCATATGTATATTCAAGAAGAGTGCTGCAAAAGGCAGATGTTTTAAATCTAGTAAGTGATTTTTAAACTCTAGAGAATTAAAGACATTAAAGCTACTCCTTACCATAACAGGAAAACTTCTGGTATGTTACAAAAGTTTACTTTTTTGAATTACTATTTAAAAGTTTATATCTGAGGCCATCACACACTTGAAGTTGTCAAGCTGTGGATAACAGATGTGGAAACAGCACAGAGATTGTTTCAGAAGAACTGAAAGAAGGGTGTGGAATGAGTGAGTTTAGAGAAGAACAGTATAGGAAGGGGCCAGGAAGGCCGATTTCAAGAGCAAGAATAAGAAGTCACTCCCATTTGTCTGAATATGAAGGGGGAAACAGCTTTATTTCTGCTATTATTGTATTTGAGAATTAGCAGGGTACATCACTGCATAAGCAAGTGAACTTTTAGAAGTGATTTGATAAATTACTTTGTTTCTGCAGGTGGTTGGTCCTTTAAAAAATAAAAGCACAGGTTTTATTAATTTCTTCCCAAGTAAAATTCTATGGGAAAGTGAAAGGGAATAAAATGAGTAATTTTTTTTTAAAGTTCCAATTTAGTGTAATTGGTAAAGCTTTTGAAATGTCTATGATGTTTTTAATTAAAAACTCTAAGCTTGCTTAAAATATGGCATACATGTAAGACTGAAGTCTTATTAAGCAGCGTAAACTTTGGTTCCCTGTGAATGTAACAGCAACAAATGATGAGAACTGAACTTAGGTTTTGAATTATATATGTGAAATAACTTTGTGTGTTTCAGCCTTGTTGGATTCTGTAGGAAAACAGCCATTATTACTTTGAGGTGAAAAATTAAGATGCAAATGTAAAAACTCCCTAGAGAGGCATAAGCTGAGTTTAACAGTAGTCAGGAAGGATAAAGTTTAGTAACTTAGATTCCTGTGTATTTTCCCTTGAGAGTAGCAAGCAGGAGCAAAATAAACTCCGTACATTAAAATAGTGTAAACTGAGTTTAAAAATAGCCAAGAGATTTTGTCAAATGGGAATATGGTTAAGTGTAGGATTCCTCATTATTGAACACTTGATGTTTACAGTTTTTGATGGAAAGAACGTAACTGTTAGAGTATGGTTAAAACTGATGGAAAAGTTGCTTAACCTTTTATTTATGAGGCTAAGTGCCTCACAGTTTAAGTGAATGCCTTAATTTAAGTGAAGTGGGTAAAGAGATCCTGCCAGTGCTTGAATTCATATGCTCAGGGTGATCTCTTCCCATTGAGGTCAGTGGTAGTTAGGTTGCTGAATGCAGCAGAACCAGGATTTCACCTGTTTCCAGTCCATCTTAGCCTTAGTTCTTCCCACTGTAACACTTAGGGAAATAAGACATTTTATAATGGTAAGAAAACTTCAAAAATTAAGAAACACTGGTTTAGCGAATTCATCAAGTATGTAGTTATCCAAGGAATTAATCCAATAAGAATCACAGAATAACCTAGATTGGAAAAGACCTTTAAGGTCATTGAGTCCAACCATTAACCTAACAGTGACAAGTTATTGACTAAACCATATCCCTAAGCACTCTGTCTACATGACTCTTAAATACCTCCAGGGATGGGGACTCAACTCTGCCCTGGGCAGCCTCTTGCAATGCCTGATAACCCTTTCAGTACAACAATTCTTCCTAATACCAGATTTAAACTTCCCCTGTTGCAGCTTAAGGCCATTAGCTCATGTCCTGTCGCTGGTTACTTGGTTGAACAGACCAATCCTCACCGTTCTACAACCTCCTTTTAAGTAGTTGTAGAGAGCGATAAGGTCTCCCTTCAGCCTCGTCTTCTCCAGGCTAAACAACACCAGTTCCCTCAGCTGCTCCTCCTGAGATGTGCTTTTCACCAGCTTCGTTGCCCTTCTCTGGACACACTCCAGCATCTCAATGTCCTTCTTGTAGGGAGGGGTCCAAAACTGAACATGGTACTCGATGCAGCCTCACCAGTGCCAAGTACAGGGGGACAATCACTTCCCTGGTCCTACTGGACACACTATTGCTAATACTTTCTGTAACTTCCACCTGGATTTACACAGAGATTCAAAGCAAGAGGAGGTTTTTCCTTGACTTTTAAGAAGCTGAATTGCATGTTCCCTCAGGCACAGATTTCCCATTGAAATTATTCCCCCATACATCCCCTTCCCACATTTTAAATAGCTAAGTGTTAGATTGACTGCAAAATGAGTTTACATTACTTGTGTGCAGCAGCGTTTAACACCTACCCATTGGTTTGAAAGAAAAGTGCATTCAGAACTAATTTTTCCTTGTGAAAAGGACATGAATGTTTCTTTAGTTTCTGGGAAAATACAAACAAACTTGATTTGTGTTGTTGATTTCCATTTTTCTGGTGTGACAGCAAGTTGGAGAAACTTAATCTTATTTAAAAATAATTTTATACTTGGATAAAGTGAGGAGATCATTGGTGAAGAATACAAGTTAATAGATTTTACAAAAAATAGTATCCCACACCAGCTCCACTTATGGCATGCTTTGCTATCAATGCTCACTAGTTATAAAATACCATAATTTCAGTCAGTCAGGAGTTTTGCCATTGACTTTAAAAATGGAATTTACTCAAACTGTAAATACAGTTTCTGTTCTTTCAAGCTTAAAAAGCGCAAATCAATTTGTTTTGGTCATCTGGCCAAGCAAAGTGTTTATGTACCTATGAATAATGCATTGTGGGTGTTGAGCTTAAGTTTTCACTGTGTGGCACACAGCTTGTCACCTGCTTTTCAGCTGTCTTTATTCCTTGGCAGTGTATGTACAGTGTACTACAGCTGTTTGGGGGGTAAAATAGGGAGCAGAGCTGTTCAGATTATTTTTTTAATTCCTAGCAGACCAGATGCATATCAGGTCCTTGAGTGTACCTTGCCACAGCCTGAAGGGTCATTTTACAGCTTCAAAATTAGATGTGAAAATCCAAAATTGCGTTGAACTCTGACACTTCAATAAGTAGTATTTCTTTAAGGGCAAATACTTGTGTTTGGGGAAAAGTGTGCATCAGGAACAAGCAGCATCATACCGATTGTCCCTTCTGATCTTTTTGATTTGACAGTTTCACAAACTTGGTCTGTAGTCTCTTACCTTTTCTGTAGAGTCTCTTGGGTCTTGCTGGTGGTTAATTTGCCTGGCACATGAGTGAGTTACCAGGAGTAACGCGTTGTGGTGTGCCAGCCTCTCTGTGGGTGCTTTCGGGTTGTGGATAATAAAGTCTAACTCAGGTTACACCATAAAGAGAGGACCTGTTTATATACCCAGGACTTTACCTTGACCTTTATTTACCCTCTTGTCAGGAGAACTTCTTGGAAGCAATACCATAACAAAAACCTTTGTTGCTTTTCAATGTAACAAAAGCTATTTAGCAGTTGTATTTTGTATTTTGAGAAACCAGTTTTAATTCTCTGGCCTGTGTAACAACTTTTGTAATACTAAGTTAAAGGTTGCCACCCATCCCATATTCACATCTTCCAAGAAACAATTTCCCATTCCAGAAATCAATTCCTCTTCCTTCTTTCCCAGTTTAATGACCTGGCTGTACGTGTTAGTTCTGTGATAGGATTTATCACCCTAAAATTTAGCACTGTCATCTTTAAAGAGGTAGAGCTCCTATTTTAAATTATTTCAAGATCACTGTTATTTAGTAATCACGAGCTATTACACCTTTGAAAAGCCAATGAAAGTGTCGTTTGGGCTAATGTCTGACATGCAGGAGAGAATGCTAAGCTCTTAGAGCCTCTGGTTATATTCAAGGTAGGCCCATTCTGGCTTATGATCAGTCATTAAAACTGCTTGAGGGTTTTTAAATGAAGACAGCAAATGCAGTAGCAGTGTATGCCAAAAACATAAATTAATGCATTAGGGAACATAATAGTTGGCTTACTGGCGAAAGCAAGCTTGTTTGAAATACAGGATGAGTAGCGTAATTGTTTTTTGAAAATAGACACTTCAGCTGTGTAAGAAGTGAAACATCTTTGCCTTTTATAATAAATAGAGCATCACTCTGAACAAATCTTGCGTACGGTTAACCATACACAGTAATTGCTCAGTTTCTCACTACTTCCAAAAACAACTTTAATTCAACTGTGTCAGGTCGTTGAACAGCGTTTTTTCTGATTTTTGTTGTTGTTGTTGTTGCGTGGAACTGAATTTCTTCTGGATTCTAAACTGATGGTGTGCTTTTGAGGACACCTTTGTTTGTTCGAATTGTACATTTTATTTAAGGGTGACTTCAGGCTGTATTGTGGCTGATATGTTTGGCTTTTTGTTTAAGGAAGCAGTGGTGCTGTAATTCTCCTTTTTGAGAAAGTGTGGTAGAAATGAGATGAATTGTGGCAGTCTTGGTTACTGGAGTCTTACTATTAGCTTTTTGAGGACCAAGAGAATAATTTCTATTACTTTTTGCATCTGACTGCATGTTGCGTTCTGTAATTGGACAGTAGGGAGTAAGTACCCTTCAGCAGGGTATTTTCTTCCTAACTGAAGTGTCTTTGACTCACATCTTCATGAAAATCAAGGGATTTCATGTGGTAGTAGCTGGACACTCTTAGCTGTATGAGATTATAGGAAAGCTTGGAAGATGGTGGAAGTCACCTAGATAAGATGCTTGCAGTTTGCCGTCACTGCAAGGAGTCATGTCAGAATTTGTGACAGATGTTGTTAGATCAGCATAGTCTTCTAAGATTTTTCTGGACTAGTTTGTTAAGGTCAACTGCTGGCTGCGTGCAGTGGCAGCTGAGACTATCTGGACAAACAGTATCTGTTATTGGATGAAAGAGCTTTGCGGGAGTACTGCTAGTAAACGACTGAAATCATCTATAGCCTAGATTTAGTAAACCACAGTGTTGCTGTGTGTAAATTGTTGATTGTTATCCTCATACAATTTTACTTGTAATGTGTGATTTCTTTTTTGGTTTTTTTTTACCTTTTTCCTCACTGACAGGAGTCACAGAATTAATCTTAAATCCAGAATATTCTAATGAGCAAAATATGACTTCTTAGCTATTTCAGAATAAAATTGAGATTTACTTGAATGGTGATAAGTATGATTTTTAGCAGGTTAGTTTTTTCTGTCAGTTTGACTTTGCACAAGAGATTGGAGAAAGGTGTATATTAATTTGGATAAAATGTACTGTAGGAACAGTTGAGCAAGTAGGATGTCATGGTGTATTTTTGAGGTACTGTTCATGTGAATCTCTTAGTGCAGGTCTTGCCTGACAATCATCTGCAGAGTTGTTACCTCTGAGTGGAAGTACAGCAGAAGCTCAGCTTGATATCTTGATTGCTCCTTTGCAGTCCTTCTGATTTCTGAAATGAAGAGGTTTAAGTGTTAGTATGAGCACGTGGGTCCTAGACAGGATTTACCAATACTTTAAATTCTGTGCTAAGTCTTTGTTTTGGTTATTTCCTATATGTACTATACATTGCCTTGGAGCATAATGTTTGAGAATACCATTCTACTTTGTTGTCTTCCAAACCTTCTCTAGTGAATGAATCTACTACTGTATAGGGAGCTGGTTAACTTTCAAGATGTATAATCTGACTCCCCTATCAGACCTGTAAACGCAGAGATCTCTTTCCTGAAAACACATAGAGGAACTTACTCAGCTCCTTCCAGAGTTCCAGCAACAGCTGTAGACTTTGGGGTAACAGGTAATTTGAAAATATATTCAGAGGGCAGAGGGAAAACCTACAGCCCCAGTCTGTTAAGAAATGGTGCTTATTCTTTAGACTGGCAGAGTTTTTCTGTGTAGAAAACCTGAGAGTACTGGTGACAGGATTCCTTGGATACCTAAGGTGCTGCACCAGTGCTTGTCTAAGTAGTCCCACCAGTTTCAGTTGCACTGCTGAGCTACCAAAAGCTGGAGTTGGGGGAACTTTTCTTAAGGTGGATGGAGTTACCAGAGAATTTTACAGACTGCCAAGTATACTGTGAGATTTTATACAGGAGCTGCCTTTTTCTTTAAAAAGGAGCTTAAAGCAGTTTTTCAAAACAAAAATCCCACAACCCCCTAAAAGTATTATTCAAAAAAGTAGCTAATTTAATGTGTAGGTAAGATTTTTCAGTTATCTCATACCTCTGTAGTTGAGTGATGGGATTCTGTGGGAGATGGTGAACTAACTTGATGCTGCTTGCTGCAGCTGAAAGCAGTTTCTGATCTCACCACTAATCTTGTGCCAGAGCTGATGCACACATCAGGCCCCTCCAGAAGCCATTTAAGCTCACTAATATGGCCATGTTATTGAGTTAAAGCAGCTCACAGAGGAGTCTGACAAGTTCCAGAGCCAGTGTTGAGGGATAAATGTGACTGGGAGCAGAGGAGGGGAAGGGAGGGGTAAATGGCAAGGGGGTAATGGGGAGAGAGACCTCTCTCCTTTTCATTGTCAGCCAACTATTTTGCTGCCTGTCAGGCTGCAGCCGTAGACTTCTGAGAACCCAGAAACATCCTCTTTCCCCTGTTGTAACATCAATTGCATCAAAACTTCATTTCTTAACAGTGCTTTACCATGCCTATAACATAAACACACCCAGATGCTCTGAGAGATCACAACAATAATGCATACAAGAACTCCTCAGGAAAAAAGTAAATCTTAAATTTAGGCTAAACAGGACTCCCTGCATTTGATTAATGTAGCCTGTGGCAGAGTTTACCAGACTACCCGTTGTCCAGACTCATGGTATCTCTGAAAAGAGCAAGCTGTGCAGTGATGTTGATAATTTACTGATATGAAGAAATAAATAAGAAAACCCAAACAAAACTAAACACTTGAGGGCTCGTAATACACATGCTTCTCTCTCCCTATCAGCATTAGGGCTTTATTCTGCTCTAGCAGATCCCTGCACCAGCGAGTGCAGCTGCATATAGCGCAGTAAATGTAACTGGATGACAGAGACTAAATGCTAAACTTCACAGTGTGGAATATGACTTAACTATGGCACAATCCTTGTAATACGTCAGTCCTTGTCTGTATTTCAGTTTTTCATGGAATTCTACAGAAGTGTAGGATTGCCCACCAGGTGTGGTTTGCTGTAGGGAGAGATGCAGTACTTTAGAGAACAACGATACTGTGAAATGTAAGTGGTTTTGATAGTGCTGTATGTGAACTGTCAGAGGAAAACTTCAGGCTTGTTTTGCCGGCGTCTGCGTCTTCCTGGGGCAGCTTTTTCAGGAAAAAGTAGTTGTATTTAGGTAGAGATATTTTAAAAATACATATTGGAAACTTGTTGCAGACGTTTGAGAGGGTTCTTTTTGTATTGGTAGGGAAAGTACTTTTGTTTTCTGAACTTCCACTTTGTGTAGTTGAAGGAGGAGTTTTTGTGGGTTTGGACTCCAGCTCCTGCTAGTGAAGCAAGGATTATGTTAGGTTCTCTGCCTTTGTACAGAGGGTCTTGGGTAAACAGTTCTGTTGATAAAGGAGAAGTTATCTATCTTTTCCTTCCAGGAGAAAGGCTTGTAAAACATACAAGAGAAATACACTGGGGAAAGATATCATTGGCTAGTGATACGGTGGTGTTTGCCTCCCCAGTTATATACTAGGGAGGTAGCTCTCTGTGAGCTCTCTTCCTCCATCTATACTTTGCTTGGGGTCCTCCCTGAAAAAAAAATCATCTTTTAACTCAACGTTCCATCCACTTGATGACCTTATAAATTTGAAAGCGTTCACTTTAGAGACAAATCTGTACAATCATACGGTTTTAGTGTTTAGTAACTTCTGCTGAGGAGAAACTTCCAAATCAATTTGTTTGTAATGTTTTTACCCTTTGATATTGTGGCTACCATCTGTAATGAATCATGTTTTTGTAAATAGTAGAGATAGTCTGTTGAGAATTGCAGTATTATGAAGTGCAGTGCCTATATGATCTATTTTCATCAGTTACATTTTACCATCTATTGTGGAATGACTGGAGGCAATTAATATCCTTAGAAAGAGTCATGGTTAAAGTGAATCATAATTTACAATAATTCTTTTGCTGTTGAATGGAAATATTTGTCTTTAGGATTTCCCACTGTCATATCCAATTAAGAATTTTCTTTCTGTGTCTGTCTAAAATCTCATTACTACCTTCTCAAGGACCAACTTTTCAAATAACGTAACTGAATTTAAAGAAATTCCCAAATAACACTGCTACTGAGCAGCCTCTAGAAAATAAAGTTTAGGCAATTGCATTTTGACCACCTGGATCACATGGTGCTACAGACCATTTTCTGGGCTGTGGTTTAATGTATGCGTCTTGATACTCTTTTAAACAGGATTAAATGCTTTTGTGTCTTTTTTTGTTTCTTTTCCTGCGTTCTTCCCCCCTCGCCCCCCAGCATGCAACAATTCAGGAACAGTTTGGTAATAGAATTCAGGCTTCATTTTTTATTTTCTCTCCTCCTCCCCTTTCAAAATACAGCCTGTCAACAGAGTTGCTCTGTTGAGGCATCTGCTCTCTGCTTTGAACCTATGTTATCGTCTATGGCCTTTATGGTATTTAGGGTATTTGAAGTAAAGCAGAACTACAGATGTATACTGTAATTCCTGAAGATACTAAATTGAAGCTGGCTTAAAAATCATGCCATGGATTGTTAAAGTACTAAAGCAAAAAGCTTGGGTGTTGATGCAGTTATGGTGGCATAGTTTAGTTTATTCATAGAACTGGAATAAACTATTGTAATATGATTTCATTGTGCTGTAGAGTTACTTCCCTTTCATTGTGCTGGGATAGTTAAAAGATAGTTAAAGACAAAGCTTCAGAAGTGAAGAACAGTATCCAACAAATAAATTTTCCCAAATTCCTTGGTTGTTCCCATGATACATCTCAGCACATTCCTGGGATAAATGTGTTATGTGTCAAGCAAGGATGGAACACATGCTGATACAACAGAACTGGCTTGCTTGTTGCCTTATTTATTACCGTGGTTGTGCGTAATTTTCATCTCTTGCAGATGTCTTTAGTTGATGATTCCCTTTATAAGCATGGAAAATGGATGTGTGTATAGAAGAAAATACGTCGTTTGGTTTTGCTTTAAATGATGAGAGTAGCAAACCAGATGAATGGGCAGGATTTTCATTTGAGAGAGCCTGTCTAATTGAGATAAGTCAGATTGCTGGTGAAATGGACTGGTGATGCATGGCAGGAGAATTATCATCTCGGTTACTCTAATGTCTGACTCCAAGTGGCTAATGCAGGGATTTCTTTGATATTCTAGGGAAGGTAATGAATGAGTGGTTTGATTATCTCCTCTGAATTCCTATTACTTGCTTTGTACCTTAGGTCTTTAATCTGTTAGGAGTGTTCAGATGCTGTCTGCTGGTTTTTCAAACTGCTAGATAATTTTTTGTTAATGGTACCGCATGTAATGGAACGTCGACTAAATACTCTGTATTAGCTGTGCCTCACTGCTGGGCTTTTGTAAGTTAGAGTATAGCTAAGTTTGTAGTGAGGAAAATAAGAGTAGGTTTGACTCCTGTTTGAGTCTGGCTATCAGCTTGGGGCTAGCGTCAAAAAAAGCTGTCCTCCCTGCGTCGGTTCCTTAAATTAGGCTTTTTGGATTTTCTCCTCAGCATGTCACTGTTATTGCTTTGTTGCTATGATACAGTACTTACTCATGCGATCTGCTGTAGAATATTAGAAGATCTGAGCTGAAATGTTATGTAACTTACAAATGTTTTTACAGCTGATGCTCATTATTTTGCAGAGTGTAACAATTCCTGCCTTTGTAGTTATCTGAGCAAAACGAGCATCTTGCAATATTTTTATTCAAAAGGAGAATGGTTAAAATTGCAGAATTAACATTCAAAAGTATGAATTGTTCTTTGAGGGAGTAGTAATTGCTGGCTTTTTCAAAAGCTCACTGAAGTTGTTATGCTCAGTTAATAGGATCATAGCTGTCAGCTGGGGAAAGGGAACACAATACAATATTCTGGTGTTTGAACTTCCAGGGCAGAGCGAGCAGTTGGGATTACAGGGGAGGTATTTCAGTCCATTTTAGCAATTAATTTTTGCTTATGGAAACAAAAGAATTATATTGGATAATTCCTGAATCATAGAATCGTAGAACAGTTCAGGCTGGAAAAGACCCTTGGGATCATCGAGTCCGACCATTAACCCTGCACTACAATGTTGAGACCGCTGTTGTTGTTCCAGCCACTAAATGGAAGCTAAGGGGTTAGTAGTCTGACTATAGACAGGTCTTGAAAAATCTTCAGGGGGAGAGCACACTTTATTTGCAGATAAAATCAGAAATAAATTTTTTTCACCAGAACAAGTGAAATTCTGGCTGACTAGTAGCTGAGGTGATGCAATGTTGCTGGTTTAGAACCCTAACAAACAGTTAAAAACAAGCAAAAGGCACATCAAACCAACTTTTCAGGTAAAGCCCTGTCTACTTTTGCTGTGATCGTGCAACCTTTGAAGACTTACAATATTTTGAGGATGTATTAAAGTGTACTGTACTTAAAAATTCATCTTTTTGTAGAGCTGATGTGAAATACTAATGGAGGAATTTTGCTTATCAGAGAAACTACACCCTAAAATGAAAATGCCAAGCACTAGCCAAACATGTTGTCTTAATAGACCAGAAAAACTGGAAAGCCTTCGATGACTAAAATGACAATAAATGTTTAGACCAAGGCAAGAAAATTCAGGATCAATCCTTTTGAAATATTGAAGTTGATTCTTAAGAGAAGCATTCATCACATGATGTCAAAAGTATGTGAGGTATTTTGCATTGGGGTAAAAAGACAAGGTTCCTTCAAAGCAGATTTTACAGCTTTTAAGCGGGTTACATAATAAAGGATTAGGGAACAGAATGAGACAAATTGGATGAATGAAAGGTTAGTATGGTGCACTGCTGCTCTATCTGACTTTTGCTGAGAGAGAATTGGTACTTATTAATGTCTATGTATTTCAAATAAAGCTAATTCAGGAGCTCGTCATCTGTAAATACATTTATTGATATATGTTTACGCAATATTTCTTGTGTGAAACAAGTTTTGAATGTTGGGTCTTTCATTCTAACATACATAAACAGATATTTTCAGTTTTAATGGTATTGCCTATTAACTTTGACTGCAGAGCATACTGTTCCCCATAATAAAAAACCCCTGGTAGCTGTGCGAATTTCAGTCAACAAAATAGATTTAGAAATCCTGAGTTTGCTTCTACAGACTTAAGCGGTTGTTCTGTTTGTTCTTTTGTAGATGCCACCTTCAATGAACAGCAGGATCTTTTCTGTCAGAAGTTGCAACAGTGTTGTGTACTCTTTGACTTCATGGACTCTGTTTCAGACCTGAAAAGCAAAGAAATTAAGAGAGCAACACTGAATGAACTGGTTGAATATGTTTCAACAAATCGCGGAGTAATTGTTGAATCGGCTTATGCTGACATAGTGAAAATGGTAAGTAGAATGATCCTGTTATATTTTGAATTTTAATAAAATAAATTATTCAGTTTGCAACTCTAATGGCATCTAACTCAGAATTGCTCTTGGTTATTCTGCTTATATAATTAGTTAATGATAAGTTGGCTTACAAGATTGTTTAGAAAGGCTTGTGAAAACAAACAGACAACTTGCAAGTTTTAATTATTAGCTGAAATATGTATTCAGGTTAATTAAGATGAAAGAACTGCTATATTGCAGATGCTTGTAGTCGGGGTAAGCTTTGAAGTTGTTCTCATTCAGAAAATGGCAATATTTCGGTGTTGCCGGTCTTTGTTTATTTAAGAATAGCAGTGGTGTGTGACAGGCTAAAGTTTTCTGGTAAAGATTGTGCTGGTACTAGTGTCAGAAGGTTTATCAGCGTAGGAAAGCTACTTTGCTTTGTAAATACTTTATATGGCTGTTTGTTACTGTTTTGGCTTTGGAGAGCTGTGCTAGAGTGTTCCAAGTGGTTTGCTTCAGTTGTAAACCACAGGATGACTTGTACTGTGTGACTTCTACAAATGGCTTGTTGAATAAGCAGCAAAATATTTGTGGTCGCTATCTGCTGACCTTCCTAGGTTTTTTTCATATGCGTTTTCAAATACTACGTAAGTGATGTTTTAGCTATACCGATACTCCACGTACAGGGAACGCAACTGAAGGGTATTTGCCAATATTTTAAAATTGCGTTTTTCTAGAAATGTGCACTGTGCATCAAGGCTAATGGTTCTCTGAGCTTAGGTCAAGTTTACATAGGCAGTGTGCTTACTTTAAAAGCAGCTCTTGGGAATGTAAGCAAACCCGTTCAAGCACATGGCCTACAACTTTTGTAGTTTTCTGCACAGTGCAACCTATTTTTGGCCTCTGTGAGCAGCTGATATGAAATCAGATCTTTAATATAAATAAGCCATTATACTGAAGGTCGAGGACTATTGAAACCCCTTTAATGATTTTGCCCATCTTACCAGATGCTTATTAATTTTCACAAAAGATCTAGGACACTGTGGTATTTCAGTCCTAAATGTGTTTTATGCAAGTAAAAAGTATGTCCACCTCTTTGTTGGTGGATTTCTTGGAGGGAGGGTGCTGCGTGTATTTTTTTTTTTGCTGTTGGTGGCAGCAAGCTGGAATCCTTGCAGTATTTTCTTGCTCTGTGTGCCCTCTATAGCCTCTTGTTAGAAGAAGGAGTATACAGAGTATACTAACTAGCCTATTGTATCGGTTGAAGGGAGATTTTCTTTTCTGTTGGAGTTGTTTTCTTTTCTTGGAGATAAGGTGTTCCTGAGCTGTTCTCTTGAGGTGGTGGTTGTAGTGCAAATGATTGGGCTCTGCAGATGCTTGTTTTCCCTTCCATGACAAATTGCAGTCTTCTTTCCTCCCCTAAAATGACAGAAAATGAAGAAGGCTTTAAATGCTCAGTGAGAGCTTTTTCAGAGCTTGAGACAAAAGATCCTTCCAAGCCTGAATAGTATTTCTAGTCTCCCTGGCAACTGGCAGCAGAAAAGGTCTTTGCTGTGAAACAGGACGAAGTACCAGCTTTCAGAAAGCCTCTGACACGTGTATCAGGCTTGAAGCGTTTTTTTGTAGAAAAACTTCTGTGAGATTTAAAAGATTCTTTTTATTTTTTAATTTTTACTCTCTTCAGTGTTACTACATTAAAAGAAAGAACGTTTTGAGTTCTTTGCAGATTTTGAAGGATGGTGATTTGGTTACAAAAAATATAGAAAGAGCCATTGTCTGACCGGTAGTAAAGGATGACCAGACTGCAAAAATTCCCTGAAGAAAGCCAGGGTGGCGGCAGCAGCAAAATCAGAGCCAACTTCTTTCCAAAGCCCTGTTGGCTTTCCCTTGTCCTGGGACACCTTTCCCTCAGCTTGCAGAGGAAGCAATGCAGTTTCCTTGGAGTCACCCGCGTCTTGAGGGAGGCAGAGTCAGCAATCCCTTACAGATAGCAAGAGGGGAAAAAATACTGTTTCTGACTAGTGCCCAGGCAAGGCCTGCACAGGTGAGAAGGTCTCCTGGCATTCCTTTCCTTTGTATGGGCTCTGCTACCACTTTTTCAAGAAACCAGGAATGGAACCAAGATCGTAGCAAGTTAAAATATTTGTTTAAGCAGAGGCACAGGACATATGCTGCAGGTTATCTTTTTGGTCCGCCACGTGACCTGAGTTGCCTATAGTTTCTTTGCCAGAGTGTTTGGATTAAGAAATGTTTGCTTACAAATACTTTTGAAGGGGTAGCACTGTGGACTGTACACCTCCTGGGTCATCTAAAGCTAGCATCTTCTCTGTTTGGAAATTGAAAGCACTCTGAAGCTAATGGCAAATTAGGGTTGGGCACTGTGACTGTTTTAAGTTTTAAAAACTCTGGGGAAGTTAGAAAGCTCCAGCCTTCATCAAGTTTGGGAGCGTAACAGAAATGTCCCTGCAGTACACATTACTTCTTAGTCTCCTTTTGCCTGCCAACCTCCCCTCATTCCCCACGAGCATATAAAAATCCAGTGTAAATGAGATTGTCCTAGAAGCCTGCACAAGCTGTGAATTCAGAATTCTCAAAAACCTCAGGTTTCCCTATTTGCATGCTCAGAAATGGGAATTTAATGTCTTTCCAAATGCTTACTGCCTTGAGAAGCTTACAGCCAATGAGGGACTCATTTTTTCCCTTTATTTTAATCAAATATAATTGCTGTATCTTAATGCATTAATGGGCACATATTCAGGTGTCACTTTCACAGAACTTAGGAAGATGTAATTTAGACAGCTAATGCTGGGTTTCTCTGGAAACCCATCTAACTTTTAAGATTTTTATTTCTCAAATCACAGTTTTGGCATGAGACTCTACTTCTGAGGGAGAAAGGATGTTTTAATTAATACGAGAGGCTATAGATAAGAATTTACCCCTAGAAGAACAATGGGCATTTTAACCCAAACCACATTTTTGATCAATACCGTTAGCAAGACATTAGAAAGAAGCCAATGAGAGACAGGAAGCAGAAGTATTTCAAACATAAAGAAGTAAGTGAACCAGTTCTTTAGGGAGACAGGCTAGTACATAACAATGATACACAGTTTATTCTAGGTTTCTGGCATTCTCAGGCATATTCAGTAGATGTACTAAATACTCTGAAAATCCTAAAACTTAGTTTTATAAAGATCTGGCCCAGAGGCTTGCAGTTTGTTTCTGCTGCGTAAGTATGTTCTGTACTTAGTAACTTTGTTTTAGACTTAAAACTTTTTTGTTCTGTACTTTGAGGTTAGGTGCTAAATGACAATATCAGCTCAGGATGCATCTAAAAATAAAAGGTTGCTTTTTCAAGAGACATTACCAAAGGTGGGGAGGTCTCTGTAGGGGGCTAATTTGTACGCGGGATGTTTTTGTTGAATACCTTCTAAGAGTAGACAATATCTAATAACAGAACCGGGATTGTAGTCTTGGTTTTCGGGCTTGATTAAAATTCACCTTCTCTGACTCCTATTTCCCCCTCTTCTTCCCTCGTCTGGTTTCTCTTGTGCTTCAGAATCTCAGGTCCCTTGTGCTTACAAAATTAAAGGACAACTGTACTGTTTTGTGTTTTGTTTTTCTGCTGTGCAGTGAGCTAGGTGACTGCCGTAGTGCCTGTCCGTACGGAATGTTGTTGCCCTTTTACCCTAGAGCAACAGCATCTGCAACTTTACCGTGTACTGGCAGGAGATGGTGGCAGGATGTAGGATGAAGCATATAAGAGGAGAAGGAAAGTCAGTTTATGCAATAGCTTTTTATCCTGTTTACTGAGGCAGCTGATTCTTCTGTGCAGAGCCAGCTGAATGACTTGAGGATCTTTTCAAGTAGTTTTGTGAGATTCTTCGAACATCTGGGAGAATCCATGGGAGGTGTGCAGGAGCATTTGCTGCAGACTGTCAAAGATTTTCTTTTGTGTCTAGCAGGCTCAGGCAGTTAGCAGCTATTCAAAACGGATTTGATCAAAAAAGCTGAAGAGTTTGAAAGATGACTGGAAAAGTTGGGCTAAAGGTGTTCCTGAAACAACAGTAGAAGAAGCAGAAATTAACTTTGTATTCTCTCTTGTTCATGTAAAGATTTAAAATCCATAGTGTTACGTCTGGCAGGAGAGGTGACATTTATTTTTCTTTTGGCACCTGAAAGATTCATCTTCTATCCAGGCTTCTATATACTTCAAAAATCCCCGAAGAAACCTTTTTAAACTTGCCCCTTTGAAATTGGTTAGATATTGCTATATCATACCTGAAGTAACTTGGTAGCTATTTTTCATAGTTTTTTTCAAAGTTACTCAGTGTTGAGTCAAAAAGTTACAGTTGTTTTGCGCTTCTGACTTCCCGAAACCTTGAAATATCTTGAATTATTGAAGGTGAAAAATTGTAAACAGTTCTTCAATTCTTACTTGAAAATGAGAAATATCTTAAAATAATTACAGTAAGTAACTCAAAAATTGAATACATTTTTTTAGATTGTTTGTCTCACATGTGAGGAGAGCTCTGTTTAAATAATAATTGGTTAGTCATATCATATTTTTTTGTCTTCTATAAGACCGCAGCTCTCTGTGTCACATAGTTAAAAGTTGACTTTTATAAGGGGCATTGAATTTTCTTTTAACTTTCATGGTTTCAGAGGAAAATTTTAAATATGACCGTGTCTAGCTACACACTTACAAAAAATATTGAGACCAGAGTTACTTTATTGTCATTTTCGTTGGCCTGTTTCAGACTTGAATGTTTGGATTTAGTAGTTTTGAAAAAGTAAATAATAAAAGTGATGTATTACTTTTAAAGATGTTTTTTTAAATTTAATTCTAGGGTATAAGCACTACCTTGCTGAATGTGATTTGTGGAAGCATAAAAAGTGGTACAACTAAACAATTTATTTTCTCTTGCAGATTAGTTCTAATATTTTCAGAACACTTCCTCCCAGTGATAACCCAGATTTTGATCCAGAAGAAGATGAACCAACTCTGGAAGCTTCATGGCCCCACATACAGGTATGCGATTCCTTTAGTTTCAAGCCTTCTTGTAGGGCAAGAACCGTGAACACTGGAGTCATTTTGTGCCTTTTGTAGGAACATCTACGTTGCTTTTGTAATACAATCGAGTTTCTATACTTGGGAGGGGAAAAAGAGTAGTGCTTTTAGTGTATACTAAAAAATGACAGAATCTGAGTCTTCCCAATTGCTGAGGTTAAGTGGATGTTAATGGTTCAGTGTTTTTGTGACATTACCAAAAATGGAGTAATAGCCTTTATTTATCCTTTGAGCAAGAAATCGCTATCTCCTCATTCTTCCCACCCTCTTCCTTCCTTTCATGCAAAAACTTGACAATGTAAGCGTTGTTGTTTGGTAACAGTTGGTTAGTTGCTCTATTGTTGCATTCCTCTGCCAATCTCGTGATTTTTATGACATTGCTCTATCAATCATGTGATTGACTTGCAATACCACTGAATTCTAAATTTTTTTATTTCTTCCCCTCCCCTCAATTAACTGTTAAAGGTTTGGCGGACCTAAGTCACTTGTAATCATCCAAGTTCATATCTCAAATATTTTTTTGCCAAATTTATGTAAGTAGTATGTGTTAAATATAAGTTATGGTAGTGGGTAGAGGACTAATAGCTATGACACCTCTGCAAACCGTTCTTTCCCCTCTCTTAAGAGACTTAAAAGGCTACTCTGTCGCTATAATGTTACAATTCTAATGCATGAGCAAATGCATTTATTTAAAAACTGTGCTTCTAATATTGGCTATTAAAAGTGCATGTTCAGGGTAGTATTTGAGACTTAAACCAAGTAAGGAAAAGTTACCACAAAAAGGCAACTTTGCGGGTTAAAGGCTGTGATAGTTGTTGTCTTACTTTGTATGTGACTGATTCTAATTCGCAAGAGAAGTGGCTGGAATGGAACTAGGTGAGCGGCTTGGTTTTGTAGGGGTTGGGATGGTGTGAGGGCTGTGCCAGTGCCTCTTCTAGTGAGTAGCAGTAGCCTGTGACTTCCAAAATGCCCTTGTCTCTCAGGAGGGAAATTTGTAAATGTTAGCTCAGTTCACTTCAGGTCACAAGTAAACTATGGTCTTTCTTATAGGAAAGGACTTGTGGTTTCTGTGATCATGGTTGTTCTGTTTCTAAAACAGAGGATGGAGCATGGTAGCATTTAAAATTATATTGTTGTATTGTCTATTACCAAGCTTTTAAAAATTCTATCCTACGTTGTCTATTGTGCCACTGTTTATGCACAAGAAGACAAAGTAGGGCTGTACAGGGAAGCTTGGGTTTGAATACAGTTCTGTTACATGAAATTTGTATACATTTAAACTGCTGAGATGAAAAGCTCTTGTTGCTGTCCATCAGCAGGGAAGATCGAATGAAGGGGAGCTTCTGCTCTGCAGATGCAGCGTACCCTCCTTGAGGCTATGCGTAAGGAACCATCATCTCAAATGCTTGAGATGAAAAGTACTTACTGTCAAGCACTTATCTCAAGTGAGCTTCATAATTATGATACGAATTACTCGGGTGTTGGCTCTCAGTTTAGTAAGTGCTCACAGTGGTAACGGTTGAAATACACGCCTGCGAGTATGACCACAGCTCTCCGTGGGTTTGATTTACAAGTTCAGTCAAAACCTAAGCAGCCTCGAATATATCTAAACTTAAGACATCTTTCCCCTTCGATTCTCTATTAGTAGAGAGATGCCTTAGCATATTTTTAAATCTGCTGCTGTTATGGAATTACAATATTCTGTGTCTTGGACTTCTGCTGAACCCCAAAACGTGAGAGTTGTGCTCTTATTTCTTGGTACTTCTCTGCTACCTCAGGCCGGCCCTCGCTAGTTCTGTCTCCTGGCTGGTTTTCCAGCTGTGGGCATTGTGGGCTTGTAGGGAGCGAGGACTTGAACTCAGTAGAAATAATATACTAAAAAATATAAAGGATCATAGACTCATAGAATGGCCTAGGCTGAAAGGGTCCTTAGAGATGATCTAATCCAACCTCCCTGTCATGGGCAGGGACGCCTCTCAACTCGATCAAGCTACTCAAGGCTCTGTCCAACCCGGCCTTGAACACCTCCAGGGAGGGGGCAGCCACAACTTCTCTGGGCAATTTAGTCCAAAGTCTTGCCACCCTCGTACTGAAGAATTTCTTCCTAAGATCCAATCTAAATCTATTCTCCTTCAACTTAAACCCATTTCCCCTTGCCCTATCAGTGGGTGCTCTTGTAAAAAGTCCCTCCCCAGCCTTCCTGTAGGATCCCTTCAGGTGTTGGAAGGCACCTACTAGGTCCCCCCGAAGTCTTCTCTTTTCAAGACTGAACAATCCCAGCTGCCGCAGCCTGTCCTTGTAGCAGAGGTGATCCAGCCCCTGGATCATCCCTGTGGCCCTCCTCTGAACACGCTCCAACAGTTCCATGTCCCTCTTATGGTGGGATGTTGAAGATAAGGCTACAGAAGGTCCCGTTCTATGAATCGAGTGTCCAGGATATAGAAAACGAACATTAAGGTTTCTCTGTATTCATTCAACTTTTTAATATGACTTTTTATTTTGGGGATTTACAGCTGAAACTTAATTTTTGGAGCACTTAGCAGATGTGTTTAAGGGATTGTGTGATGTTAGAGCACTTAATTTTACCTCGGTGTTGATAGGTGTTTAGTAATTCACTTCTGTGTAGTAAATTCTTAATATAGTAGATGTGTATATATGTAATACTTGTTTTTTTGTCTAATAGTGATATTGTCAGTAGGTTATTAAGCTTTGACTCTTCTGGCAATTAGTGTTCTTGATACTTACTGTAATTCTTTCAATAAATTCTGGCAGAGGCTGTGATTAAGCAGTCGTGTGTTAGGTTTTGGTTTCCTTTTGTACTTTTTAAGAGTGTAAATAGAACCACTGACTTGGTGGCAGGGCTGAGATCTGTTATGGTGTACTTACTAACCTCAAAATTTTCATTTCAATGTTTATAGTTGGTGTATGAATTTTTCCTGAGGTTTTTGGAGAGCCCAGACTTTCAGCCTAGCATTGCAAAACGATATATAGACCAGAAATTTGTACAGCAGGTAAGTAGAGAGTTTTCCTGCCCTTAGATTTAAAGATTACTTCTCAAGCCTAACTTAGCAGGTGACTGGACAGCTATGAAGAACATTAAAGTGTTCGTATTGACACAGGGGCAAACTTTATTTGTTTTAACAGTGGTTTCTGCCAAACAATAAATAAGCAGCACATCATACCACACAGGCTCTATGTAATTAGTAACTTCAGAAACACTTTGTTTTCAGATATCAACCTGGGTGCTTTGCGATGCAAGATATTTTTTAGTTTGTAAATACAAGATTTAAATGATTTATAACCTCCAGACAAATGAACGATGTACTAATTAAATTTTTGTAGTGTTTTTGTGTTAGTTTTTTCATAGTACTTAATGTATATGAAGTGTGTTCCAACATCTGCTAACTTGTGACTAGGTAGTGTCATCCTCTTTACTATTGTCCGTTATCCACGGAAGGAAAATCAAGTAAGAAAGTACATAGGATAATCGTGCTTCATCAAGCAAAGTAACTATGAACAACAAAGTGAAGTTATATTTCATATTAAAGTGCTCAAGGAAGCAGACTGTAGGATACCGTAATAGTTTTTGTCCAAGGGTTATCTCAGTGGTGATTGATTTTTTTTTTTTTTAAAAAATTTTGTTTTACCATGTCAAAATACTTGTTTGTCAAGGAAAAGCTCGATAGCTTAAGAGTGCTGGCAGGTCATCACAGTACAGCAGTGAAAAGTAAAACCAGATGGATACTTGCCCTCCCCACCTTCAGTGACTGTATATAACTTCCACTTGTTTAGTTTTACTGTTCTTTTTCATAGGTGTTTCCTCCTTCTCGGTTTTATTCAACTTTCCCACAAAACTTAGGCCTGAAGCTGCTGCTGAACTAGTGGCCGTGGGTGTCCAGTTTACTAGTTGACACGTAGTTCTTGAGAGCTGCTGCAGAGTTTCAATTCCTGACGTTTCACTCGATCTTTCTGTAGACTACAAGGAAGACAATGCAATGAACAGCTAGCTATATATATGGAGAAAAAAGTGGAGTTAGTGATCCTGAGAAATTCTTTCTAAATATAAAAATGAAAATGAGCCCGAGCAAAGCTCCTGAACAGCTGTTTCCAGTCCCTTACGCTGCTCGCGGTAGGACATAGCGAAGCTCACAGACCTGGGCTGGGCAGGAGGCTGTGGCGACTGCTTGAGCTAAGTTACTCACTTGGGTAGTGCAGTTGGCATTTCTCAATATGCTCTTACTTGGACATGCAAGAAAAAAAAAATAGCTGAAGTAGTGGTCTGTAATGAGATGGGAGTATCTTTTACTGTTTTCAGGCGAGTCTGGTCTTTTCTGTGTCCTTTGAAAAATTTCCAGAAAAAAACACCAACCTTGTGAAAGATGTTGTTAGTTTATTGCAGCATTTAGTATATTTTAGCAGGGAATCAGCTAATAATTTATGTATCTTATTGTATGACCCCCTCCATATTAAATCATCAGTTGTGAAATTTATTGTATAGGGATGCTTTTGCATGACCTTCAGTACACAAGTAGCTTTTTGAGATGAGCAGTGCAGGATTTTTAATTAAGAAGTTCTAAGTATCTGACACGGTTTTGATTCATTCTGGTTTCTTAAAGACCAAGTTGAAATGAACTACTTACCTGAGGTTTGATATCTCATTCGTACAATTTCTTTTTTTTGTGTTGATAGTGTAATAGTTGTTGGAATGGCTTTGATGTCTTGTATACAGACTTTTGAAGGGAATGAAGCTGCTGAACTTTTTTTCAAATCAGTTTTATTAAAAATTGACCACTAAAAATATTAACATCCAAACAAAATTTTCGGTTAAACTGATTTTTTCTGATGTAAATGTGCAACTGAAACTCTAATCCGTTAGTAACATAACAAAATGTTTCTCAAATGTAACACATTTTCATTTAATTTTTAAAGTTGTTGGAGCTTTTTGATAGCGAAGACCCGCGAGAACGTGATTTCCTAAAGACAGTTCTTCATCGAATTTATGGAAAATTCCTTGGTTTAAGAGCATTCATCAGGAAACAGATCAACAACATTTTCCTCAGGTATGCTGTAGGGGGGGTGTATGTGTGTGTGCTCTCTGTGTGTGACCAGGCTGAAGAATATTTCATCTTGCCTTCGTGGTCTGGGTCTGCAGTGATTTAGTCTTGAAATAAAAGATCTGGCTTTCGTCTGTGATCTGGCTTTCAAAGATTTGAAGCTTATTAGAGGTTAGTTCTTTGGAATCTTTTGATAATCTGTTTTGATTTTTGATGGCTGCCTTTTTTTGTAACAGGTTTATATATGAAACAGAGCACTTCAACGGTGTTGCTGAACTTCTGGAGATATTAGGAAGGTAAGTTTGATCTGACACAGAAAAAAAACATGAAATGTTACTGTAGGTATTTCCTTCAGCTTTCTTGCTTTGGGAATGGAGAGGGGAAAGGGAATTATTGCAGTAACAGGTAGTTATTGCAGTGTGTGGTCACTGATACAATCTAACACTGTCTGGGTTACCATGTGAATATCAAATGAGTGTAGAGAATATAAATTATTATTTTTTGGTGCAGTTTTTAAAGATGACTGGCAAAATATTTCTCAGGGGTCTTTGTCAGGACTATCTAGTCTTGCTTATCTTGTATCTGATAGATGACTCGTTCTTTGATTCAGAAAATGAATGTTAACTTTTGCCCTCATGCCAAATGAAATGCTTTAATCTTCAGCAGGCTGGCTTTCTTTAAATTCTATCCAGGAAAGCCTTGTAAGTGCTAGGGTTATTTAGTTAGCTTTTTTGACATTATTTCTCTAATTTAATTTTTAACTTTGAAGTGTACTGTGGTTGTATTTTATTGGTTTTCCAGAACTGTTGCATATATTTCACAGTAGAAAATTTTATAAATGCTACTGGTCTAACTGAAAATCCAAACATTCTGAAACTATCAGGAAACAAATTTTCATTAAAATCAAGTGAAAGGGATACCACCATTTTCTCAGTTTTATCTACAATGTAGGGGAGGGTAGTAAAACCCCAACCTCTTCCTGAAGGACTGTTGTCAGCTCTGAAAAATAAGATCACCGAATCACTGGGACAGCTTTTTAACTTTGTGTTTTGGAGGGAAAAGTTGTTCAACAGTCTCAAAACAGATGTTCAAACTTCACTGTTAAAACAGTTCAAAATTGTTTGCCATCTATTTTTTTTCCCTCTGCAAGTTGCTGATGGTTGTGGATGAAATGCATCAGCTTCTTGGTCTACCTGTCTAAGCTTTAAAATTAGACAGCAAGAGTTACTGCAGATGGTTTTACTTAATGAATATTATGATAAAAATACTTCAGCTCATCTATTAAGTATTAGTGACTTCTGCTGTGGTTCTCTGGTGTTATTGCCAAGTGTCTAAACTCACGTGATACCAGCACTTGAAAGGTTGTGCATATGTAGAGCAATATTTTGATGGATTCAAAATAATCAGGTTTAGAAATTGAATCAGAAACGGAGTGTCTCTTGAATTTACAGGAATTCTTGACTTGCTAGGAAAAAAATATTTTTTTTCAATAAAAATAAATCCTGCTTATTCATGTTTTCAGTATTATCAATGGTTTTGCACTGCCACTGAAAGCAGAACACAAGCAGTTCCTTATGAAAGTTCTGATTCCCATGCATACTGCAAAGGGATTAGCTTTGTTTCATGCACAGGTAAGCTTTTGCCTATTTTTAAGAGTGGTGGGGTTTTTTATATTTTCATTTGAAGCTAATGAAATTTAAAGCAGTGTGTGTTGTTATATTCCAAAATATTTGCAGAGTCAGTTACTCTTTTTTTCAAAGATCTTACAGACCTTATGTCTAAATGTTAATTTTGAGAGAAATATTTAGCATATATTAAAAGTGAAGGAATATAACAGTGAGTCAGACACGTCAACTGAAGTGGGAAGCTTTACTGCTCGTTAGTCTTGTCACGCTTTAAGCTTCATTTAATCCCAGGACCCTGTGCTGTTATCACTTCCTTCGTGTAACCCAAATGCTGTGTATAAAGGAGCCTTGGGTATGGCCAGGTACTTATTTCAGAAGTGCTTTTTTATTTCTAAAACCATGCCAGTGATGCAGAGAGGAGGAGAGCGTTGGATAGAAATGGCAGAGATGCAGTAGCTCTCTGGATCAGCTAGAAATTATGTAGATCCATGACACGCTGTCAGAATGCTGCAGCTCTCCCTCTGACTTCCGTTCTTACACTTTGCACAGACATTCAGCCTTTTATTTGAGGATGTATGTCCTTCCTAGACATATGGCACTTGAGTATTGGACACATTTGATGCAAACTCGCAAGTAATTCTGCTGTGGCTAATTAAAAACTCGTGCTGTTAACTTAGCTCACCAATGCAGCTTCTTGCAGGTAAAGATGCAAGGAAAGTTTCTCATTCAAGTGACATTGTTATGACTGTGTAGCTTACAAACAGGATCCAGTCAAGAGCTCAGTTAATTCCTACTTCTCATACCAAGTTTTAATTAAATCATTTGTCTTTGTGGCCTATTGCTACGTGACGGGCTGCTCCGTGGAGCGAGTCAGTGGTACGGAAGGGACCAGCGTGTCCCGCTGAGGGATCGGTACGGCCCCCTGTCCTTCCACTGTGACCCCGGCAGGGCCCTGTTAATCCAGCTGTGCTGTGCACCTGGAAGTGGCACCTGGTTTGCTGACCAAGCTCCTCATCTCTCCCCTCACAAACCGCTCGTGCCATGTGCGGTGTGAGCGCTGGGCCCTCCTGGTTTCCTGCTGTCCTGAAGGTGGAAACTGGCGTTAAATCAGCTTTGCCATCGGGGGTGGCCTGATCGCTGGGTTGCTGCAGTACAGGTTTAGCCTACTCTTAAAAGTTGAAACCTTAAAGCTGAATTGAGTCTTTGTGTCTCTGAGCAATAAGGCATTACTGTACAGTATATTAATGGGATTTTATGAGATTACTGTGTGACACTTGTTTTTCTGAATCTACACATATACATCCATAGCCTAAGGACAAAGGAAATCAATCTGACCTGTTGTAATTACAGTGCTGTAATTACCTGCTGTGGGACAACAGACAAAAAGGGGGGTAATGCTTGAATTCAAGCATCCAAAGTATTGAAATGTACATGTAATGCATGTAAATAATTTTTGTTTCTGCTTTATATTTTGAGTTGAAAAATACCGTGACTTGTTAAAATTGGTCTTAATGGAATCTAGGATTATAACCAGCTCAGTAATAGGATTATTGTATGGTTTCTGTAGTGGACAGAGGTATGGTTGTTTAGTTACTTAACCATGTGCTAAGTAACTCAACAATAAGTAATTATATAATATGTATTACCATGCTTTGGCCTGAGAATACCTCTGGACAGAAATCTTGAGAGGCTGGAAGAGCACAATGCTGACTTAATCTCATTATGTTTCCCTCGCTCTGTGCTCTTCCCCATGTTGGACACGGGGCCCTCGGCTGGGCAGGTGCTGCCTGAGCTCTTGTGGCCGTGCAATACGTTCAAATTCTTTCACCTGTAACCGTATCACTGCGCGGTTTGTGCTGGAGATGTCTCGTACTTGAGCCACCCGTGCTCAATCAAACCTCTTTTGAAAACATTTTTCTTTTTGGGGGGGCCAAAAGTATCACCTTTTTTACCCTGTGTAAGTGTTTAAAAATTAGAGCTTTGTAATGCCAATACAGGAATCGATGCTGAGTAAAATCTGTCTGGATACTGATTGTGAGTCAAGAGAAATATCTGTCAAACTTAGAAGTAATTTTCTTCTACGATAAAAAAAAATAAAATTTTGATATGCAGCAAGTTTTTGTAAGATATAGCAGATCTGTATATCTTGCTGCTTTAATTGCTGTTTTGTTTAGTTTGGAAGAATTTAAAATGGTTGTTTTAGGGTGTCTTTGGGCTGGGTTCTCCCCCTCCCGCCAATCTGAAGTGCTTCCATTATAAGTTGTGATACTTTGTTATGCAGCAATGTCTAAACGCTGTCTGTTTAAACTAAATAATCATATGAATTATGTTCTAGCTCGCCTATTGTGTTGTACAGTTCCTGGAAAAAGATACAACTTTAACAGAGCCTGTAAGTGTTTTTCAGTTGAATATTTTTCTATTTTTAATGTCAACTACATATTTGAGTGTAACTTGTGACAATTCTATAGCAGTGCTCTCAGTGCTATCTTGATTAGTGATCCGTAGGCGTGTGTGTTTTTGGGGGGGAAGGGGAAATCTAGAACAGTTGCTAGGAAAGTTTGGGGTTTGAAAGGACAGTTATCTCTTAACCTGTGACCAAGATAGAGCACAACTTTAAATAAGTTTAAACTGCTGCTCTCATGCAAGTTGCCTCGTGAGAAAGCACATAACAGTTGTACTCCCTCCTGGTAAGAACTAAAATGTCAATATTTTTGATGCTGACAGTTTCTGCCGAACCACTGCATAAAGCCGAAATATTTTAGGGAATAAACAGTCCCAAAATAAAAGTTGGGAAGAATAACAACACTTTGTTTAGATGGAAAGAACTCTGAAATTCCAAACGCGATGTTGCTCTTCTGTCTCTTCAGTTGCTGGGGTGCCTCTTGGCAGTCGCAGTACAGGTGCTTCGGGCATCGGTGGCTTTTGCCAGACTGAATCTTGCCTGATACGTATCGACAGCTCGGCTAAACAGGGGTTTGCGGGGCCTCGTGCAAGGGCTGTGACAGTGCCCGTCAAGAAGATGCAGGCTCAGGGCCGGGCAGTGGCTCCTGGGGATGCAGCCTGATGTCAGGCTGCCCCGAACAGAAGCAGGGTTTAGTTGGACAATCAGAAATCTTTCAGTTAGGGGTATGTTGGTATTTAACTGTTTTATCCCTTTTTTGCAATAAAAAAAATAAGATCTTGGGTAAAACCTGAATTTTTCTATAGAGAAAAAAAGATAAAACAGCTTTGTGGAAATAACATAGGTCAGTGGAAGCTTGTTTTTTTCTGCACAGCCACTTAGGTATTGATGTTCCTCATCAGAATGCAAGTTAGTCTGTAGGTGGTTGGGAGGTGGTGGACCTGACTGTCTGTAAATTGGCCTTGTCTACTTGAAGCATCTTCTTTCCCCCTAGTGCTGCAGTGTTGCCAGCCATGCTGGTCAATAAGCTTTTTTTTTTTTTTCATTTTGGTAGGGCAAGGAGAAAGAAATTGTGTAAGTCTGAATCCTTGGGCTGAGCAATGAAACAACCCAGGCATTTTGACTGTTAAAGTTGACGTGTGAGCAGAAAATGTGTAGCATTACATAAAAACCTGCAAGATCGAATAAAGTGACAGCGTGACAAAGTTACAATTTCCTAATACAAATTTGCAGACTGTGATATGGGATTCAAGCTCAAAGTTTTAAATGAAGAAAGCAGGGCCTATAGTATATACAGTTATATACTATGTAGAATTCTGGTTGCTTCTTAATCAGTAAAGATGAAGTCTGAATGGAGGAGAGAAAAGAATTCACCACAGAGTCACCGCCTGTACTTGCTTTGGTCATTACTCTGCGCATATGATAGAACCAGCTTTATAAAGGAGTAAAAGTTAATAAGATGATAAGCAGTGAAGCTTTAAGAAACTTTCTGAAATGCTTGAAAAGTAAATGTTAAAATTTGGGGCAACTGATGAGATAGCATCTGAAATTTTTTTTTGGCTTCAGGTCAAGTAGTATTTTAAGAATTCTATCGGAAGGCTGTCTTCGCGAGTACCTTACTGTTATTTTTCTGGCAGGAATTGTCACTCAGGGTCAGTTTAAAGGACATTCAATCCGAGCTCTTGTAACTATGGTAGTCTGCCTTAGGTCAGTCCTGATGTTTGCAGAGCTGACAAGAAGAGTTTGTTACCTAACCCTGCTAAGTGCAATGGCCTTTACATTGAAGAAATCAGGCTAAACGTGCAGGCCTTGTACGGACGAGAAGTTTTCTAGCAGGTGCCTACTGCTGTAAGTCACTTAATAGGAATTCTGTAGCTCGGGGAAGAATATGAAGAGTTTTGTGTAGTAAGAGCAGCAAGGTTTCAGATTTGCATTCATGCTGAATATTTCTTTGAATAAAATCTTTGAATGTGTGTGTGTTGCTGCTTTTTAATAGGAAAACGTTATCAAATTGGTGACTGATGTTCTCCCTGCAAGAAATAGGTGTCTTGTTGAGGTCTGCAGTGTTATTCTCGGAACATGTTATTTCTTTAGCAGGTTGAGAATACGAGTCTCTAGAGGGAAGTATATTCAACACTCTTACAATAGCAAGTGCTGGAAACTGGACTCTTCCAGCTCACTCAATTATATGCTTTTGACACCAATAAATTTATACTCCAGTTTAGGAGTATATGGTAGGTTCTTACGGTTTCCTTTGGCAAATGTGGTTTTCTGAAATGTTTTGGCTTACTTGCTTTGTTCTGGACAAAGGGAAGGTGTTGCAGAATGGGCTATTCTACCTGGAAATGTTTGGGTTTGGTCTTTAAAAATAGAAAATCTTGGTAGTATATGAGGGAGTCATTCAGCTATGAGCTAACTAACAGAAAATGGCCTCAGATTTAGAGTATTTACATGGACTGCTATAAATTAAGAATCTAGAGAAACAAGTTCATGCAAGTCTGACTCCTTGAGAGTGGAGGAGAAGTGACCGAGGGAAGGACTGCAGGATCAGGTAATTGCAGCAAAAATGGAAGAACTCAGAATTTCTGTGCCCCCCTTGCTGTGCCATCACGCTGGCTCTCCACCGGCTCTCCCCTGGGAGGAGGCCAGGTCGGTTCCAGTGGAGTGGCTCCAAGTGGGAGCTCCAAGTGGGAGCTCCACGTGTGTGGGCCAGGCAGCAAGAGCTGTCACCTGCACGGGCTGACCCAGGTCTCCTGCGCCTTCGTCAGGTGCTGGGCGTTTGCGTTTTGGTTGTAGGTGTCTTTCAGACAGGTCAGTAGAACTCGTTATGGTCCAGGGCTCTGTGAGGAATTGGTTCTTTCCTTGTAACTGGCTTCACTTTTGTGGATTTGAGCACAGGGCTTCACCAGCTGCCATGAGGTTTGGGTGTCTGCTCAGTGTCATTTGAAGCGATGTTCCATTTTGCAGTAGCAGCATATGTGAGTATCCTAGGATAAAGACTTGTGGGCATTTAAAATCATTAACTTTTTTCTGGAAAGTCACTTTTGAAAGTATACACGTTATGTGAATGAAGCAGCCAGCTGGAAAGCCGAAAGAACAAAAAAAATCAGTGTGGCAGAAATCAAATGCGGGAGTTATTCAAATAGTTAAGTTTTACAGTTGGTTATGATCAATTAGGTGCTGTTGTAGCATATAAAAAGAGGTGCTTTGCTCAGAATGAAAGTTCATAAGGCTGTGAGAGTTTCTGCTTCTGGAACATACAATTCCAGCTCTTTTTTGCCAGTATTAATTTTGTAATTTAGGGCCATGTTGGATGTTTGTTTCTAGGAAACGAGCCTCCAGCCCTTGTTGTGTGCTCCCCCTTCCTCCTGGGGGCTGTGCTTTCTAGTTAAGTTTCCCCAAAGGTTGTTTTTTTTTTCCCCAGTCTTGTGTAGGAGAGTTTCCAGTGTAGTTACTGTAAATTCACATCTGGTTGGTTTTTTTCTTGGTGTGTTTTTTTGTTTGTTTAGTGTACAGCCTTTAGCATTTCAAATTCTAGCAGAAAAAAGGAAGTGGTGTATAGCCCCTCTCCGTGTGGGCAGGGCATACTGCTTGCTCTCGGGCTTCAAACCTTGATGCCCAGACAGGTGGCAAAGTATGGATGAGTAGAATATGAAAAATATTTTGGGAAATCTAGCTACAGGGGAGTTATCTTCATTTTGTGATGCTTTGATGTTACCGGAATCCTATCAATTAATGTATGTATTGAGATGGCAGCAGAGTGTGAACAGATAAGACTTGTGAAGCAATAAAGGTCTAAATTATCATGATAATCTAAACAAGATAAATATTTAAATGAGACGGGGCAGTATTTGTTTTCAGTTGAACTACATTGTAGCTGCATTCCATTTTCATTTAACCTCTGGATAAAGAAAAGCAAACTAGTACTTTTTTTTTAATCTTAATCAGTTATGCAATAGAAACTTGTTCTGCTTTAACTTGTTTGTCTTTTTAATATAGGTAATCAGAGGACTGCTCAAATTTTGGCCAAAAACTTGCAGTCAGAAAGAGGTTGGTTTTCTCTCTTGCTTCTGGTTTCTTGCTGTGTTTCTTGTTTCTGGCTGTGATGTGAGATGCTGTGTGGCAGGTTCCTGCACCGTACCCCTGTGTGCTCCTCAAGTGACCTTGCAGAAGATGTGCAGTCTTGAAGCTTCTTGAGGCTCTGTCTTTGTCCTGCAGCTCAGTGCAATTGTTCTGTGTGCCTGTTCTTTCTGTGGTGTTACTATGTTAAAACTATATTTCAAAAGTTGCATTCTAATTCAGATACTGCGTAGAGAAGGAATTTTCTGAAGTGAGAAGTACTTTGGTAGATGTAGGCTGGGTTAGAGGTAGTCATCTGCAATGTGACACAGAGGTAATGTTTGAGATACCGAATGTCTGGTAAAGCATTCTTTGTGTCTGGGAAATACCTTCTTTTTCCGTCATACAAAAATGACTTTAAATTGTCTTGAGATTTTTTTTTATTATTCTTCTATGTAAGTTAAAATGAATTTTAAAATTAGGACTTTGAATTATGCCCCCCTCCCCACCCAATAGCTCTTTAAAAGTGGGTCTCCTAACACTGTTGTCTCTGTTGGTGTGTGTGGTGGTTTTTCCATGCCACCAAGGTAGTGTTCTGCTGGTTGTAATTGAAAACGGTAATTAACTATTTATCAGTCCAAAAGCTACTTCAGAGATCTCAGGTGTAATGGCAATATGCAGCCATTTCTGAAGAAATAAAATGATCTAGGGGGTTTTTTAACTGCAGAAGTGATTCCATGAAGTGTTCAGAGCAATGACACAAAAGTAGAAATCCAAGACGAGAGCTGTAACCTGGCAGCTGAAACTGACGATGGACTCCTTTCAGGCTGCAAAAATCCCGGGGATATCTAATGTATTGTACACACACAGTGTTCTTTGCAGGCTTCATGAGTAATGCATAAACTGTATTTTGTTTCTGTTTACAATGGTGATACAAAATGTTCTGATATTTTTGATAAATTTCTTTTATGCAAACAGGTAATGTTTTTAGGTGAAATTGAAGAAATCTTAGATGTAATAGAACCGACACAATTCAAAAAAATAGAAGAGCCTTTATTTAAGCAAATATCCAAGTGTGTGTCAAGTTCACATTTTCAGGTAAGAGGAAAAAAAAAGGGTAGCTAAAAAAAATAACTTGTACCAGTTTTTGTGGCTGTTGACCTCTAAACTTTGTGTTTCAGGTTGCAGAAAGAGCTTTGTACTTCTGGAATAATGAATATATTCTTAGCCTGATTGAGGAGAACATTGATAAGATTCTCCCGATTATGTTTGGCAGTTTATACAAGATCTCCAAAGAACACTGGAATCCGTATGTAATGTTTAACTTTGTCTATAGTACCATAAATAAATTGTCCACTCTTTCAGGTTTGGATCATAAATGTCTAAGTGTGACTTTGTTTTTGCTTAAATCAGATGAAATCAATGAGATTTATGGGTGCTAAAATGGATGTTCTGCTTTGTCATGCTTTTGTTGTTCTGCATTGTTACGATGGAGGCCTGAAATTTATTGAAAAAGTATGAAGCAGTTGGATGATGGTGTTCATTCTGTAATCACATTTGATCTCCTGTGTTAGCTCAAAGTGCAAATTAATACTACTTATACCAAAACAATTTCTATGAAAAGCTTCTGCTGTATTTGTGCTTTGCTGCCCTTTACTACTTCAGATTAATGAAATCTTGTCGCTGTCTTCACAAGTAGTTATTGCTGCCCCGTGAGGTAAGAAGACACTGATAGGTAAGGGTGAGCCCTACCACTATGAAGGATGGTAGGAATGAGAAATGAGTTGTTACGACATCTTGTATTCAGTGCCACAAGTTAGATATCAGTATTTTTAAAGAAGCAGTAATCATATTGAAATACTAAAAAGCAAAGTTTGCTTGCATCCAGCATAGAATCATCATAGAATCATAGAATGTTAGGGACTGGAAGGGACCTCGAAAGATCATCAAGTCCAATCCCCCTGCCAGAGCAGGAATGCCTAGACTATGCCACACAGGAACGTGTCCAGGCAGGTCTTGAATGTCTCCAGAGAAGGAGACTCCACAGCCTCTCTGGGCAGCCTGTTCCAGGGCTCCGTCACCCTCACTGAGAAGAAGTTTCTTCTCGAGTTTAAGCGGAACCTCTTATGTTCCAGTTTCAGCCCATTACCCCTTGTCCTATCAGTGGTTGTCACCGAGAAGAGCCTGGCTCCATCCTCCTGACACTCACCCTTGATATATTTGTAAACATTAATGAGGTCACCCCTCAGTCTCCTCTTCTCCAAACTAAAGAGCCCCAGCTCCTTCAGTCTTTTCTCATAAGGGAGATGCTCCACTCCCTTCATCATCCTAGTTGCCCTGTGCTGGACTCTCTCCAGCACTTCCCTGTCTTTCTTGAACTGAGGGGCCCAGAACTGGACACAGTATTCCAGATGGGGTCTCACCAGGGCAGAGTAGAGGGGAAGGAGAACCTCTCTCGACCTACTAACCACCCCCCTTCTAATACACCCCAGGATGCCATTGGCCTTCCTGGCCACAAGGGCACAGTGCTGGCTCATGGTCATCCTGCTGTCCACCAAGACTCCCAGGTCCCTTTCCCCTACACTACTCTCTAATAAGTCATTCCCCAACTTATACTGGAACCCGAGGTTGTTCCTACCCAGATGCAAGACCCTACATTTACCCTTGTTGTATTTCATTAAATTTTTCCCCGCCCAACACTCCAGCCTGTCCAGGTCTCGCTGGATGGCAGCACAGCCTTCTGGTGTGTCAGCCACTCCTCCCAGCTTGGTGTCATCAGCAAACTTGCTGATAGTACTCTCTAGTCCCTCATCCAAGTCATCGATGAATATATTGAATAATACTGGTCCCAGTACTGACCCTTGAGGCACTCCACTGGATACAGGTCTCCAACCAGACTCCGCCCCATTGACCACAACTCTTTGGCTTCTTCCCCTTAGCCAGTTCGCAGTCCACCTCACTACAGCATCCTGAATCGCAAGTCAGTTTGCAGAATGTAAAGCTCGTCCAGGCAAAAGCCAAGGTTGGCAGGAACCTCCCAAAGCTGTGAAGTCTGTCAGGTGTCCTCTTTTAAGCTCTTGAGGCTCTGAAAGTTTCCTGTATTTATCAAGGTGCTGGGTCTAGTTGCAAATGTGTCAGCTGAGACTGAACATATATTTTTGAGAAGTAGTTCTTGGAGTGTTAACAGTACTTGGGACCTCAACAAATTTGAAGGCTCTCCCTCTCTCCCAACTTGCTGACAGAGGTCGCTCTTTATGAAGGAAGGGAAAGACGCAGCATCGTGTACCTTGACCCTTTGGTTTCAATCTGTTTTGGAGGGCAGAGAAATGTGCTTATACCCATCTAGCTGTCCAATATAGACCTAAATACTCACTCAAAATCAAGCTTTTCCTCTCAGAAGACCAAAACCCCGAATAAGATTGTGTCTTCAAACCACGTGAAAGCCACTGTCAAAAATCATGTGGCCAGGCAAAACGGACTGTGCATTCTGAACGTGCCTGAGGCTTCTGAAGAGCTGGGTGCCACAAGGGACAGGGTGGACTGAAAAGGCAAACGTGGGCCTTGGGTTACTTCATTAGATTTTTCTTCGTTCCTTTTTCTTCCTTCATTTTTCAAGGTCACAAGACTGCAAAGCACCCCTGCTCTGCAGCCTTACACCCAGTACTGCCGTTTAAGGGTGAGCTGCTAGGGAGGGGAGAGATAGGGAAGGCAGTTTTTCTGATCAGGGTTTCTTTGATCAGCCATAAGCTTAATTATAGGCCCTTTTAAAATGTCTGATTTTATTGCTGATTTTCCATTTTTGTATGATGAAGAGGTTTAAAGGAGATAAACACCACAATATTTAAGATAGCTGATTGAAATATGAACACTTTCACGAAGGAAGAGTAAGACCTAATGTGGAAATATGGATGGCCAGGTTAGATGCAGCCAGTATTGCTTGTGCTGTTGAGTTTCTTAAAGAAACCAAGGTACTGGAACATTCTCAGTTCGGTTCCCTGCCAGCAAAACCATCTCCTGTCCAGAACTGCTCCTGGTAGAGCTTTCAGTAGCTGTAGTTAAATCGTGTGTCTGTGGTTCTGCTACCACATTCTTCTGCCTGGTCTTGAAGCTATTAGCCAGAAGTTTTATTTTTTTAGACTCTCATATTCCGTTACTCAAATATTACAAAATGACTGTTAAAACTCAGTTTACTGAGTGTTAAGAAAATTGAATGACTTTATAGCAAACTCACAGTACTAGTAATTATATCCTGTGCAATTACAGGAGTTGGGCATCTAAGGTTAAATAGCCATTTCAAAAAACGTTTAAATATGCATTTTATTAATTTTCAGAGGAAATGAAAGGATTTTGTTCCAGTTGTATCTTAAATAAGAAGTTCAGAGACCAAAAAAAGAAAAGGAACACTTGCTTACCCAATCTGTGTTGAGTAATTCTAATGGTTGTGTTCCTTCTGTTCTAGAACTATTGTGGCACTGGTGTATAACGTGCTGAAAACCCTAATGGAAATGAACGGAAAGCTTTTTGATGAACTCACAAGCTCATATAAAGCAGAAAGGCAAAGGTACTGATTCTCCTTCTAAATGCACGTTGATGAATGCGTACCGGCTAAAAAGAAACAAAACCGAACCGTGGTGGCTGTGGGGTTTGGTGGTGGAACCCCTTGTCAGGTTCTTGCTGCTGGGTGTCACGGGTTTGTGTCGGGGGGTTGGTGAGAGCCGAAGCCCAGCGGCCGGGAGGCTGCCTCACGCTGCTTCTGTCACTTCGCGTGTGGGGTGAGTTGCCTGAAGAAAGCCGAGCTGGAGGTTGGTTCCCAGCTCCACTAAATCCTCTCTCTTACCCTACTAACCTGCTAAGCAGCACTGGTGGAGTGAGGGCATCGATCATCCTAGGGCGGCCGGGACCGTGTGCAAGGTCCCCTCTCAGCAGTTGTGCTTTTCTCCCTCAAAGATGCTTCGTGCCTTCATCTGTTTGCACGTTGTACAGAACCTCTGTAGAGTCGCAGCTGTCTGTGCAAAGCCACCCTACAGCGGTTGCCTGAGTTTGTTGGAGCAAAGTTACGGTTTCGCCACTGCCAGTTACCAATTCATATGCTCGCTTTTTCATAAAGAAAACTAATTGCCTCTAAGAATAGCTTTGGAGAAAAGGTTCCAAGAGGAGTTACTAGATGCAAATCGCAGTTGTTAAGTAACTGCATCTCCCCATTGCACTTAAAACACCTCTGAAACACGGGTACTTCGCTCTTTTCTGCAGAGAGAAAAAGAAAGAATTGGAACGCGAAGAGTTGTGGAGAAAGCTAGAGGAGTTAAAGCTGAAGAAGGCCATGGCAGAAAAGCAGAACAGCACTCACAACGTGCTAAATGCACACAATCCAAGTGCCAAATAAAAGAAATGACCACCTCTACTCGGCAGAGATACTTTTTTGTACCCTTTTGAAATATATATACGGATTTGCAAAAGAAACCTCATCACTATAATAGAAACAGCCAATTTTTTTTCTCTGGCAAATGTAAAGATTTGAATTTAAATACAGCAGTTAAGTGATGTCATTACCACAGCATATTGTAAATTTGTCTAATTATTGATATACTGTCACTTCCAACGTTTCATAGAACTGAATTATCATCCTTAATGAGTGAAATAATTATGGGAGTGGTGAGAATTATGACTTGAATTTTTGATTGTGTTGCACATAGGTGGTATAGTTTGCTATGTACATTTTTTTTCCTTGTTTTATATGTGCTTTTCACATCGCTGCATACTTTGGTTAAGATGATAGAAAAGGCTTCTAGTTGTGCTGTGTTTTCTCAAATAAAACCAAGGTACGTTACCCGTAACTTGAGCTATTTAGTATGTGCCCCTTACAGCAGTGAAAGGAACTCGGAGATGGTGCTGTCCTTGAATTCCTGATTGGATTTAGAGTTCAGTTTATATAATGCTCGCAGTAGACTGAGGCAAAGTAGGGAGAGAAAGTCAGCTTGAAGAGGTTGGGGTGGTCCGTGCATCTGACCTACCACTCAGCAAGTGTTTCTGCCCCTTCCTGCTGCCTCTTGGTCCTGGGCTGCTTAGAGATTTCCTCCTGCTGCAGCTGAGGATGGAGCTTCCTCGAGCGAGCCCATCAATGATGCTCGTCGCCAGCCCAAGGGCTCCCTGCGGAGTAGTGCAGGTCTCTGAGGGATCTCTATCTGGAAAGTTTCTTCATTAGTTTTAGCATCTCATAGACCGAAAAAATGAGACCAAAATTTGGATATATATAATCTTTTTTTTTTTTCTAGTAAGGAGGAAAGGACGTCAATAAGTAGTTCCTTGTTTTATTTAAAGAAAATGCAGTCTGTTTCCATAAGGTGGAAAGGTGAAAATAGAAGTCTTGTCTGTTTACTTGATCAAGTATTTTTCACATCTTTTATCAGAGTACCATTCCAATCTCTTAAATTGCAGTTGTGTGGAAAACTTTTGTAATGAAAGATCTTTGGGGAATTGAGCAGCATTCAATAAAGTCTTTATGTTTGTATTTAGTGCTGTATATCACATCTTTGTGTTTATCAAGACCAGGAGAATTAGCATGGCTCTTCCAAACAACCCTTTAACTACACAAGTCTCTGAACACCCTGAGGCTTTTCACTGAGTGGCAAAAGCATTGGAGGCTGAGGCTGCCAAGGTTTCAATTTCGGTGAGTAGGGTGAAAGGCTTTGTTCTGCTCTGGTGGTCAGAAGAGCTGAGCAGGTGTCCTGGGCTCTTCATACCTGTTGCTTGGCTGCTTTACTGATGTTATTCAAGCAGTTTTCAGGGGAGGGCAGGGAAAGTTTTGATTACACTGAATTGACTTTACTATGATTTTACTGTTACTTCAGCTTTGTCTCTGTGTAGTTGTGTTTCACAGGAAAAAAAATGGGAATAACACAAGTATAAGGGTCTCTGATCAAAACCAAGTAGTTGCTATTCTCTGCATGTCAGTTTTTATTGAAAAAGATGACATAATCAGCTGACCAAAGTAGACTTTGACACGGTAGGTGACTGCCCAAAACTTGAGGGGTAAAAATAAATAAATAAATCAATAAATCCTTTATTTTTCCATGGTGCTGCACGAAGCCAGATGTTAAACACTGTGAGGCCTGCAAGGGAGTGCTGTGCCAGCGCAGGAGGGAGACAACTGCTGCACAGCCAAATTTTACCTCAGGTTAGTACTTCAGTGCCTTTTTCTGTAGAGGAATAAAACCCCCCATTTGAGAGAAAAAAATATTTTCAGCTGTTCTGCAGCCTAAGGGAAATAAATTATACAGATGTTGGGGAATCTTAACACCTTGCAGCAATACAAAGAACAAATTACTGGCGTTTGTAATTGTTACAAGTTGATCAAAAACTGCAGCCTCTACCACTGAAATTGAGCCTTTCGAAGTATCAACACAGGACCTGGGGAAGAGGCAAGAGCAGTAACTGCAAGTGAGTGGTAGCTATAACCTCCTCCTGCCCTCACCTGGCTGCACCCAGGAGAACCTGCTGTTGTGTTTCTCTTATTACTGAGAGTTGTTGCTCCCTTGTTCAAGGCTGTGTTTGGGTCAATGTAGTGCCTTGATTTGCTCTGGAAATCATCTGAAAGTAGGAAATTTTGTTCCAAAATGTTTCCTTAGAAGGCAAAAGAAAGAATGAGAGGGTATTTCTGAACTTGCTACTACATTAATACTTCATTAGTAGAGGATGGAAGCAATAAAATACAACTTGTCACGCTTCTTGTCTTGCACCAAAGCCTTCAGAGCCAACAGTGAGTGGGGCACTGCTCCCCTGGAGCCTCCACAGCTCTGAGTTAGGCTTCTAGACTCACAAGGGACTTATAAGGAAGAAAAAGACTCCACCACCAGAGCACAGTGAGTTAGCCTGAGTCTTCTATGTAACAGAGAATTGCATTTAAATGCCAGGATGATGAAAGACTGTTTTTTACTTCCTTAGTAAACACTGGGGGAAAGAGGGAAGAGCAGCAGCCTGAGACAGAGTTTGAACTTGGTACCTTTGCTGATGATAGAGTTGCTTGAATTCACTTTGAATTGGTCTGATCAGGAATAGATTTTTGGCTCTTACTTATTCTTCTTTTTGTAATACTTCTGTCTAGACCACCTGTAAAAGTCCAGCTGAACCTGAGAGCAGGTAGCTTCAAAGAATCTACACAATACCTTATTTGAAGTATTTTTTTAATAGTAAAGTCATTATATTTTAATTCAAAAATGACATGTAATAGAATTCCAGTGTATTTCTTTTTAACACACACTTGGGAGAGCAGAGGCCAGACTCTTCTGGTGAGAGCTTTACCTTCTGTTAAAAGCAGTCACGGAAGTACCTGTGTTCTGGCAGCAGATGCAGGTCATAGCTCATGCAGAAGTTACATGGTCTCCTGTTCCGAGAAGCACTCAAACACTGTCTGTTTTTTTTAGAACTTAACCACTACAGCATTGATGCTGTGAACGTTAGTGAATTCTCTCCTCCTCCCTTGATTCCCCCCATCTATTGAGATCAGCTTGTTAAATTTGGAATAGAAAAAAAAAAAAAAGCATGAGTTTGTTAGCCCCGTCCCAGAGTTAGCTTCTTTCTGAAGTTCAAAGGCCAGTTCACGAGGCTGTTCCTCCAGCCCTTGTTTTTTCCTGAAGAAAACATACCTGCTTTAATTGCTGATTGAACTTCATTCCAGTTATTTTCTATCCCTTCTTCTATGAATAGTTAAAAGTCTTAGTCTCTCAGTTTATGTGGTTCATTACTTGACTCTTCCTCTTCAGATGTCTCTTTCGGATTTTGATCATCCACTTAACACTTAACTTTGCAAAATCTGCCGCCTTAAACAGAGCCAAAAAGATACCGCAAAGCAGAGCAATCGTGTTCCAGGGATTTGCTGTGACAATCTGAAAGAGATGAAAAATATTATTCCCCTCGTCTGACTCGGCATATATTTTACCTATGCAATAACAAACAATTCTGTTTTCCAAACGGAAGGGTTTTGCAGCATATTTCTTTATGCTGCAAAGGAGGCCCGTAGTGCCTTCTCCACACACCTGCCTCGCACCACGGGTTTTTCTGATTCCTTCCGTTGGGAAGAAGACACACTGTGCTAGCTGCTGAATTCCTCTTCAACTCTTTCAGGATTTAAAATTTTACAGAGACAAATTGTATTTTTAAGATTATAGATTTACTATATTATTTGAAGATCTACAAGAAGAAGCAGTCATAGAAGAAGATCTTCCAGAAGACAAAGTAACTACTGAAAAGCTTTAACAGGACACCATTGTAAAGCAGGTTTTGACAGGAGCAATGGTTTCTGCAGATCTACAGCAAGTATTTTTCTATTTTTAATTATATTTCGTTAAAGAGTAGTTGCATTTATTCGTAGTTTGCAACTCGCCTCACACCTCTAGGCACAAGGTTATCATTTAGGATGTTGGGTGAAGCAAGCAGAAAGTGGTTTGGGCAGCACTAACACGGCACACAGCTTTGGGCCTCGCCCTGGAGCCTGCAACTCTGATGATCGGCATGAGTGCAGCGGGGTCACTTGGTCACCACCCAAGCCAGAAGGTCTTAACCAGGCTTTCCGCATCTCTTAATCCTCCTAAAAGCAGCAGTGCTGGCTGCCAGTGCTTATGCACTATGCCATTTTTAAATGCAAAATCTTCTCTGCACGCTTTGCTATTCCACATTTTTCAGAGGGGGCAAATGAATCTGACCTTCTCCCCTTGAACACTGTGAAACCAAGCTTGTAAGTCACGAGCTTAAAGCACACGTAGCTGCAGTGCGCACCTGCACACCTTTGAAGCACGGCAGGGACTGATCCTGCTCTTGCCTGGCACGTCACACCCCGCTGGTGCAGCTGATCGAGCTACATTTTAAAGTGCTTTTTTGTGCATTTGAATGCAGTACCAAATTCTATTCTATTAACAGATTAAAAAAACAGTACACTAATCTATTTTTATTATTCTGATTTAAGGCTAGGTTTCTTGCTTGTCAGTTAATAAAAATATTAAATCAGTCTATGCAAGCATGTCTGTGTAGGCAATTCAGAATTGACCTCAAGCTACATTTTGCTACAACACAGAGACCTGTGCTTTTTCTTAGCTGTGTGTAACCTCTAGCTGCAAACAGAATGGGAGTGTCACCAAGTCAAGAAAAGGCAACACCTGGTCTTGACCTCCTCAGGATACACGTTACTGGATATAAGGAAAAGCCTAGACTTGAACATTTCAGAAGCAATCTCACTCTTCCTCTGAATTTCTGCTTGGAGGGAGGTACCAGAGGCAGGTACATGCACACACAAATCCTGAGCAGGTACAGTCAGACAACAATTCAAAAAAAAAGGACTGGAGTGTTACTTACATCTTGAACAGTCTGTATAAATGGATCTTTCCATTCAAATACCACAAAAAATAGCTGGTCACTCCTTGGTTTAATTGTCTGGTCAATATAGGTAACCACGCTAGTCTGGGCAAGGGGGGGGAAAAAAAAATCACAGAAGTGCAGCTTTTAGTGGTAGAATAAGTCTTCTGTGCAACAGGAAAAACTTTGAAGAAGGTGAAAATAGCAGATGGTGTAGGGACTTCCAATTCAGCCTTCCTCTACCGGGGACAACAGGCTCCCAAAATGCAGAAAAGGCAGTTTCCTCCATCTGTCTTGTGTTCACGTTCTTTACCTATTTCTCACTTAGTAAAACACCCCAATGCCATTTTTATACTGGTAGCCAGAGCCTTTAACAGTCTTCCCCAAAATATTTTTTTTCCTTACAAGCCTTTTCATTGTACAAGGAATGACCTACTACTAAAACCTCCCATCTACCACCATGGCTTAGTTTCTTTACAAATACATCAAGGTTTCTCTCAGTCTTCTCCGCACACTCTGCCCCCATTTTAGGCAGCAGCCACAGGAGCTAAACGCTACCTCTGGCCATTCGGAGCACAAGGGAGCTTCACCACCTCGTATTTTCCAGTCAAATACCTTTACTGCAGACTTGCCCTGCGCTTCTACAGCTCCTTTACTTATTGCAGCATACCAGCACCCCCAACTACACTCAGTGAAGAAAACTGCAAACCAAGCAGTACACAAAGCTAAATGAAGACAATGGGAAAGGAAGAAAAGACAAAGCAATGAGTACCGGGCTAGTTTGGGCTGTCTGACCTAGTATTTGGGTCTGGTATGCCAGCTCTCGTGTTTAGATTTGAAAGGCTAATGGACTTCTTATGCACTTTGAGCAGATTGTCAAAGAAAGCAAGTGCAATCGATGTCTGAGCTATTTCAACTTCCACTGTATTAACAGGGAAGCAAAACCCAAAACTCACATCTGTACTGATCCCTAGTTCCTAGGTGTCATTAAAAAAAAGCAACCAACCAACTAATGCACAAAACAACAACAAAAAAAAACCACAACAGTGTTCACCTGCCGACATGCTCTGTAACTGCTGGCCTAATTGGATGTTCCTGGTCACAAAAAGCTCAGCTTTTTCCGAGTTTGAGTTGGCCTTTTGTTTCCACTTTGAGACACATTAGCCTTGGGCACACAACAGAGGACTTTCAAAAACCCTACACTTGGTAAGTGCCAAATGCCAAGGGATACAGAGCTGTAGGTGATGAAGGACAGCCTGCCAGCTGCTGTCAGTGCTGACGTGGCAGCAGCTGACCGATGCATTCTTTCCTCTCCTCCAAACAAAGGCAGTAGTTTGGGGCTTTCGTGATTGGGATTTGCCTCCTGTCCTTTTCCAGTGGAGTAGGACAGTGCTCACCTCACAGTCACAGCTCTGCTCTTCCCTTAACGCTTTGCCACATAATGCCCTAACTGGGAGACCTAGAGACAGGAGAACTGAAAATTCTGCTTCGTTTTGATCTCCACAAAGTACTCTTTCTGAGTATACCATTGACTAAGAAAAGTCTCTGAAAGATGCACTCTCTGGAAAGGACTGCTCTTAAAGTTCTTGTATCTCACCCCTGATGAGACACTTCCTCTCCAACCAACACTGGGAGCAACACAACAAACTCAAATCGCAACTATTTTTCCTGGCCATTAGTGTGAACAGAACAGGAATGAAAAAGTCAAACTCATTTAATCTCTAGCTAAGTGTGCGTCTTTCACCTGCACATTTTCTAGTTTTAAATGATAAAAGAAGTTACTCCATGTGTCTAAGGATACTCAACAACTAAAAATCCCAAACAAAAAGCAGACATGACAACGCTACAAAGGATACAACACTTAAAAATCAGCCCTTGTGGTAACCTAAACAATTCATCTTTCAATACTAGCCATTATTCAGACAATTCCTTTGGCCGTTGTTCCCCACCTTGAACTAAAAGTAGCCATGTCTGTATTTCTATGTCAGTCTCTTTGGACCCTTACCTCAGGCTACAGGTGTCACTTAGAACACATTCATGGCCTGGATTTTCTGGCCTCCCCATTAGGAGATGCTTTCCTGAGATGTGTCACGAGGCCACACTAACCCCTGAGCATATTGAGACATTTATGCTTTTATAGAACCTCTCCACGTTAAGAAAGAATCCAAGTAACTGCGTTGTCAAAACTGCTCAATGGCAAGTGGCATAATGGGTGCAATGAGACAAACAAGCTCCTGCTGTTTCTCACTTAACCAACCCACCCACCCTTCTTCCAACTCACTCTTATTTGCCTCAAGAGCTGGTTCTTTTGGCCAGTTATGATTAAAACCTTGACAGTAACCGGTTCGTCATAAACTAAGAGGTCCCAAACATGCTGAGTATTTTTAATTATATCTTTACCTCTTGTTTGAATTCAACAGTCTCGCTACCATCTTCTTCTTTTGTTTTCACCAAGGACATCTTGACCCAAGTTCGAAAGCCTCCAGAAAATTTCCAGCTGGAGTATGAGCTTTCACAGTCCTTCATGAATGCCGCTTTTTCTGGACTAAAGGAAAGAGACAATTACTTTAGTGACCAAACTCAGCACTATAGGCAGGAGAATCTCAGACCTACAGGCACTTCAAAACGTGTTCACAATTCCTTTTATGTTTCAGCTGCTAAAACTCAGCATATCTAAAACACCGTGTGTAGTGATGTTTCGATCAATGGTAGCACTTGCACTCCTGTGTTCTTAACCACAGAAGACTTATCTGGTGCCGCATCACCCCGGGGTTGTGCCTGCCCCTAGGAACCCTTCTGCGCTTCAGGGGAGCTTTGTTCTGTCCATCTGTGGTCTCTAGGATGGAAAAGAGCAGAGCCAGGACCCCAGGAAATAACTCACCACAATTTAGGAAGCTAGAGATGGAAGGCCCAGCCCAGAGGCAGGGCAGGCTGCTTCACCCGTTTCTGGGATGCACATAAACTGTAACACAGACATACTTAAAATGCTTTGGAACTTGCATTCAGTGCATTCCTATTATTCTGGAAACACTTTAGTGTAAGGCTCCCACCTGCAGTAACAAGGCTGTTTTCCCAATATGCACTCACAGATATTTGTAGCCCCAGAACAGTACACAGATTTGGGTATTTTTAATTATTTTTTCAATACTGTGACCATAAACCACTTTAAGCATTCCAATATCCCTCGTGCTGCAAGTGATAAAGACATAGCCCTAAGGCATATCTGGTCTCCATCCTTTCTCTACCAACTGCACAGGACACAGTGCATTAACCACGCTGTTTACTTGGAGCTCCTCAGAAGGTGGTTTTAACCACTTTCATGTCATCTCTATGAAATAAGCCTGGCCCTGCCACTCCTTTTTCAACAAGGTTTCATTTGAAACAAAGAAGAAAACCACCATGATGAGTCAATAAAGCACATATTGCTGATTTTAACTACAGATAAATTTCAGTTTGCAGAGATATGTCAGGGTATGCTGGTCCTTGAGACAAGGAAAAGGGTTTTGACTTGGATTAAATCCATCTTCCTAGTTGAAGGAAAGGAGTATACTTTGCTTTATGGCAGAGGGTGTGCATGACTAGGTCTGTTGAGAGATGAAGGTGGTTTGGTCTTTTGGGAGAAAGACTTGCAGAAGAAAAGCAAAGTGAAGAAGCAAGTTCTTGTCCCAGAGAACAGAAAATTGGGAAGACCTGCCCGGAGCCAGCACTGACTGCATTTGCACTTTTTCTGTCTTTTTCCTTAGTTTTCAGAATCAAGGTTCCTTTTCTTTCTACAAACCAAGATGCCTGGACTGCAAGGCAGCAAAAGCACACACTGATTAAAAAAGTATCATACTGATGGCTGCTCTGTACCGTGCTGCCTGCTCAGGCACAACAGGTAATACACACACTCCTGCAGGAAGGCAAAACCTAGCAAAGCCCCGGCTCTCAAGTCAGGCCTCAAACACAGAACTCCACTGTGCACACACACAGAAAGGAGAAGCATTGCTGGAAAGAAAAAACTTAACAAACTTCGCTACCCATCGAGACAGACGATATTCCAAGAGTGTTTTGGCAAGTCAGGAGTATCTTTACCTATTTGCAACATTAGGTGCTTGTTTAGCAATCCCGACGGCACGGGGCAGTGCACTTCTCTAACCCCACACAGCAGAAGAACAAAGCCCATCGCCTGACTGCTCCTCACTGTAAAACCAGCGGCAGAGAGCGAAGCTGACACTGATTTCTTCCCCCTTCAGTATGTGGGTACAGCAGCAGATGACAGGACAGCACAGAGGAGCACGGTGCCACTCAGAGGGACATACATAATTAGCCCTCTGGCAGCCAGTCATGTGCCTAATGCCTGACTAAATACAGCATCCTAGAAAAGCTTTCCAAACCTACATGGAAAATTGAGGCAGGAAGTTATGACACAGCTGAATGTTACAGTCACAACTTCCATGGTAAGTAGACAGCAGCAGTATACTTTGCCTTTGACAGTAATTGTAGGCTTGAAAACGAAAGATTAAGAGTATCTTAGGAGAAGCTGTGGATAAGTGATCTGAGAACTCATGTCCTTGCATGTACTCGCAATCCAGATCACCGCCAGAGAGTCAGGAAAAGGGGGGGGGCACAGAGAGAGCAGAGAGGCACAAGCTTTGCACAAATGATAGCAGAGGACAGATAACACAGCTTAAAACCCCCACACAGCTAAGTGAACACAAGGCAGGCAAGGGATTTTTAGATGAAGAACAATTCTCCAGGCAGTTTCTTTTAATCCCTGATTCACCGCAAAGACAGACAACCTGCAAAGGCTGCACTTTTTTTTGTTGTTATCCAGTAAGTTTTTCTACCTATTACACCATCCTTTAGCTATATGGTAAGATTCCTGGAATACTCTGCACCAGGCTCTCCCAGGACATACAAAAATTCCTATGTCACAGCAGAGAAAGAGAAGTGCAAGAGCCGTCGTCTCGCTCAGGTGAATCACCGAGCCCCGGTCTCCTCTCGGCCAACGCTCTCTGGTAACCACTGACGGTTCCAGCTACTAACAGGGAGCCCATTTCTCCAGCACAGACTGATCGACTTCAGACCGTGACAGGCTCTATTTGTCCCAGCTGTGGGAGCTGCTAACCTAACTCTGCACCAGGCTGCAGCGCTGCCCTGGACAGTATTAAAAGTCTCCAACCCTCAATGTTACAATTGATTTCTTTGCATGCAGCAATCCAGACCAGAGATGTGAACAGGGAGCTCTGTTTAGACCCTTAAATAATCTCTGGTCTGTTCAGACTGGTATTCCTAATTTCACATGACTGTAAATTATTCTATGTGCTACACTGACTATGGTTTTGTCAGTAGTATGTTCAGAGGGTTTTTGTCTTAAACCCATGTATTATACTAATGACAGTTCAGGAAAGGAACGTGTATTTTTAGCTATACTTTTTTTGTAGTTTTGCAAGGGTTTCATTACTTCCTTCCCTCCAATTAATATGGTACAGACAGCAGCTGCCACTGTCTTAAAAAAAAAAAAAAGGCAAAAAAAAAAAGCATAAAGCCAGTAGCAATGTCCCTCCAACTCACTGGCCAACAATAGCACACAGTTCAGCAGCGTTCTGCGAGGGCCAGAACAAAACTAGCAAGCAGTGCCAGTTTCATGTAGTCTGTCCATCCAATTTTAACAGAAGAGCTGCAGAGAATAAAACCCTTGACAGAAACAATCGGACCTTACTTCAGTCCCCACCATTTGCTAGGCCTCAAAAAAAAAAATCCTTCAAGGTACAAGTCTCCAGGAGCTATTTTTATTGTTGCTTACGGCTGATGCTTGCAGGAGCGTTCACTAATACAATCATTGCTATTTAAAGCAAAAGTGAGCTGTGCATAATACTGTCTACAGCACACAGATACAACAGAATTATCCTCACCAATTTCAAGGGGTTTTGGATTGTGATCTAAGATGATGCAGTACCTTACATGTGTTTTACAGCAGTTTGCCTGCCCAGCCCTACCGAAGCAGTTTGCAGCCATGGCAAAAAATTGCAAAGCTAATTATGGCACCTCAGGACTTTTAGCATATATCCCAGCATCTTTGGTAACACTTTACATGAAATGCAGTACACAGTGCTAGTAATATGCTCTCAAAACCACTGAGACACTTTGTCAGGGAAAGTAGTTAACAGCAGCCAGTAATCAAAGTTTTTAGAGGCAGTACTGAGGGACACCCAACTTTCTACAGGTATCTTAGATCAGACTTTGCATCAACTAAATTTAGCATCCGCTGATGAACCAGTAATCATTTCTATTTCTCTTCTGATGGAAGTTGGACAGAACGAGTACATTCCACATATGCACTTCGTAGTCAGGAGAAAACGTAAACTTTCAACCTGCCCTGAGCTTTCCAGTTCGTGCAGAGACAGCAATACACAGTACTGGGCAAGACAAAGTCATACAATTTGTACCAAGTTTGGAGGATGCTGTAACAGAGGCACCACTGGCCTCTTGTGCACAACTTGTTCTCTTACCGAATTTCCCCTAGACATGCAGATCATGTACTAATAAGTTTAAAGACCTACCTATGAAGAGGGTCCCCTCGGAGAGCCGGCCAAGGTAACAATCATCACACCAATATGGCTACAGATCGTCCTCCCTTTATTGCTCCGGACAGCTCAATATATACAGTTCAGCAGTGTCCCCGCGCCTGCCCCTTCACAGAGTTGGTCAGTTACAGGTTTACACGCGCCAGCGTTTTATTGGGCAGTGCCATTCCACTATGCAGGCGGCTCTCGCCCCCCCTTCTCCCCCCGGGGCCAGCACCTCCCGCCAAGCATCTCGCAAAGCTCTCACAAAACAGATAAAACCTCCTCCTCCCTGTGTTCCAAGGCAGCTTCAAGGACAGAGCCTCTGTTTAGGCCTACGCTGGGTTGTCCACACTTTTAAAGTTATACCGCACCTCTGCTCCACAAGAAATTCCTCTACATATCCCCCTTCTTCTTTTTGGACAACCCAGGCTTCATCCGCTAGCTTGCTTATCATTTTCTTGATTATATTTATCAAACAACTAAACATAACTAAGCCTATAACAATTAAAACTGCAATAACCAAAAATGTCTTAACTAAACTCTTCATTCATCCTGTCAAAGTTCTCACACCCATCACCCTAAATCGTACTTTGATCCTTAATCACACACTTCTAACAAAGCAAAAGGCAGCTGGTTTCCCTGCCTTGCTTTTAGCTAAAGAAAGATCACTCTGCTGGTTAGTACATAAACCTTAACACCTACTATGTGGCTTTGATTACACAACCAATATAAGCTTCATTGTTAGTCACACAAAGAGGATACATATTAATACAACAGGTAACATTGAGAACAGTCACATTTTCCCATAATTGCTCTGCCATCAGCCGTAAGCATCTTCTGCCAGTCCAACCCATATCGTCGTTGGTAATCGGTACCTCAGGGTCCCATCACGTCACTGGGTGAAACAGAGGGGTTCAACAGGCAGGCCCAGTGCACGGTCGTGTTGCTGCTGCGCTGTTGAAGTGACAGGATGCTGCACAGTCACATCATGCAGGATCATGCGGTTCCCAGGTCCCTTGTCCGTTATTAATAATAACAGGACACGCAATCGAACTGGCTGCTTCCCAATCTCCCTCTGTTATAGCGTCTCTGATGACACCGCTCCATCGCTGTTGCAAAGGATCCTTTATGGTTCAAGCTTGAAAATCAGGCTTGAGTGAGGGAGCTGATGGTAATGGGGGAGCTGAACTGGTTTAAGGGTTTCTTCTGTTTCTTGCTGTCTAGTTGATAATTCAGCAAGTTTGTTCAGCATCTCTTTCAGGGGTTCATCCTGATCTTCCTTCTTTTCTTCCCCCCCCTTTTTTTTTTTCTTGTTTTTTTTTCTTTTTTCTTTTTTTTTTTTTTTTCTTATTAGCTCAAGTATTACTTCAGTCACTCTGTTATCACACAGGGAGAGTAGACTTTCCCCGGTCTGTTTTGATTATACTCTCCCCTTCACTCCCATGCACATCTGGTGTACAAGAAGCGTCTTATCTTCATTCTCACGGACAAGCTCTCAACATGAGCTGTACCTGGCTGGTCAGGGTCTCTTTCCATAATTAGCAAGCAAGAGTTATGCACTTGTTCAGAAAAGAGCTCAGCTCAAGGACAAAAGTCTTAATTCGGCAATGCAGTGCAGTTTCTCCTTTTTTTTTTTTTTTTTTTTTTTTTTTTTTTTCTTCCACCCAGTCGGGTCGAGCAGGGAGTTTCTTCCTTTGCCTTTTTCCTTTCCTGCCCTCCCCCCAACGCTTTGATCGCTGCCGCAGCAACTTTCTTTTCTGCTTGCATGATTTCTAGAGTGCGTATTACGGTTTTCCAAACTGTTCCTAGTTTTTTCGCTTCCTTTCCTTCTGTTCCTCCCTCTAGAGTACAGTCCCACAAAAAGTCTCCTACTTCACGCCATTCCGTGGAACTAAAGATTAATGGCGGGTCGTTCATTTTCTCCTGTTTCCGAGCCCATGGGGCTAATACATCTCGCTCCTTTACTTTTCCTCCTCTCTTAGAGAGTATACTAAGGAGGCGAGTTGCCGCGTCCGTTTCCATTGCGGTCTTACCTTGGCAGGGGCTTGATCAGCTGCTCAAGCTCTGGTCTCCGGTGCCCTTTTGGTCACACTCGGAACTCTCCTGCCTCCAGCTCTCCGGCTCCCAAATCGGCTCACGTCCGATGCTTCGGAGTCTTCCCGCATTTAGGCAATCCGCATTTAAGCGTCCATAGAGGGTCCCTTGTTCAGGCGCCAGATGAAGAGGGTCCCCTCGGAGAGCCGGCCAAGGTAACAATCATCACACCAATATGGCTACAGATCGTCCTCCCTTTATTGCTCCGGACAGCTCAATATATACAGTTCAGCAGTGTCCCCGCGCCTGCCCCTTCACAGAGTTGGTCAGTTACAGGTTTACACGCGCCAGCGTTTTATTGGGCAGTGCCATTCCACTATGCAGGCGGCTCTCGCCCCCCCTTCTCCCCCCGGGGCCAGCACCTCCCGCCAAGCATCTCGCAAAGCTCTCACAAAACAGATAAAACCTCCTCCTCCCTGTGTTCCAAGGCAGCTTCAAGGACAGAGCCTCTGTTTAGGCCTACGCTGGGTTGTCCACACTTTTAAAGTTATACCGCACCTCTGCTCCACAAGAAATTCCTCTACATACCTACCTTTGCCAATTTTACCATTATCTGGGTTAGTTCAAAACCAGTTTTAACTCACATTCCTACTACCTGCTGCAAATGGGCACCAGGGATGCATCCCCAAACAGACACCACCATTTCCAACCTTTACATTTTGCTCCAAACATAACCCAGGCTCAGCCTTTGCTCCCTCAGCTTCAGTTCTGGCACCTTCCAACACAGCTGCCTTCCAACAAGGCAACTCCTCTAGGAACAAAGCAACAGGGGGGTTGTAACTAGATGATCTTTAAGGTCCCTTCCAACCCTGACAATTCTATGATTTTATGATCTGCATTATCTAACACTTCTCCCCCTTTACTCTGCTCTTGTGAGACCCCACCTCGAATACTGCGTCCAGTTCTGGTGTCCCCACTGTAAGAGGGATAAGGATCTGTTGGAACTAGTTCAGGAGGGCCACAAAGATGATCCAGGGGCTGGAGCACCTCTTCTATGAGGACAGGCTGCGGGAGCTGGGACTGTTCAGTCCTGAAAAGAGAAGACTCCATAGACACCTTATAACTGCCTTCCAATACCTGAAGGGAACCTACAGGAAGGCTGGGGAGGGACTTTTTACAGAAGTGCCCACCAACAGGACAAGGGGAAATGGATTTAAATTAAAGGACAACAGATTTAGATTGGATTTGAGGAAAAAAATTCTTCAGTACAAGGGTGGCAAGACTGTGGAATAAGTTGTCCAGAATTGTGGATGCCCCCTCCCTGGAGGTGTTCAAGGCCAGGTTGAAAGAGGCCTTGAATAACCTGGTCTAGTTGAGAGGCGTCCCTGCCCACGGCAGGGAGGTTGGATTAGATGATCTCTAAGGTCTCTTCCAACCTAGGCCACTCTATGATTCTATGATCTCTTTGGGGGTCATTTCTGCCATCTAACTGGTTTGATCTGGCAAGCCTGGAGGCAGGAGGTTGCCCATCCACGTTTCTCCCAGGCAGCTTACAGGTGATTCTCACTGATCCACCTCCACTGGAACAAACACAGCCTTGAAGCCAGGACCTTTGGAATACTGCTTATTGCTGTTTTGCTCACCTAACCCGTCTTTGCACGGCACGTGGCACCAGCATTTGGAACAGCAGCATGCGGACTTGCAGCCTGCTTGCACCAACGCTGCCAACTTAAGTAGAACGTACCTGTTAACTTGGGAAGAAACAGCTCTTTGAAAAGGCTTATCTGCAAACTGATACAATGAGCACAAAAATGTGGCTTCCAAGACTTGAGTATTCGAGACCAAGCTGTGTCTTGGTAAGTTGACTCATTCTGGAAAGAGCTAGGAACCAGATGCATCACAACCATGTCTTCTGCTCTGTGTTTTCGGACTCAGCTCGTGCTCGTGTCTTACAGTACAGAAACAGCCGGGCACCTTGCTGGAATCAGCCCCACGGCACATACCGCTAACGGCAGCATAAGCCGCAAAGCCAGAAAAAAATGACACAGCAGGAACAAGTAGCACCTTCTACATCCCCCCTCTTAACTGGTAGTTTCTCACCCTAAAATATCAATGCCTAAAATACCCAGAACATGAGCATTTTATGAGGTATTTTATTACAGTTACAGGAAGTACTTAATGACTTCAGAATTCTCCTTCGCTGAAGTAGAAATGCTTTGTCAAAAGCAAATTCAGGTGATCGGGTTTTGACCACCCAGAACACTTCCGGTCCTTGCTCCATCTGAAAAGCACTAGTATGATCATGTCCATGCCTCTGAGAATGCTCAGTTACGATAAAATCTGTGATTTCTATCCCCCTCCTCCCTCACCTAATTTTCTTCTGCATGTGGCCTTTATCCCCTGTCCCTTTTCCACTGAGCATCTGACTACTACCAAATTAAGGCTTTCTATTAGGTCTCACTATGACTAATATTGCTTGTCTAGCTTTTAATCTGGATCACAGAGATAAGAACAGAACTTCAATTTAAAGCAAAAATTAAACAGTTAAGTATGGAATTTATTCTAACAAGGCAAGAAAAAGGGTGGGGTTTTCAAGAAAGTTCAAGACAGGATTAATTCCACTCCTGATGAAGTTAGAAAAACATGAGAAGCTGATTGGTCACTCCAATGCCACCAATGCCAAACCAATACGAAGCAATTTTGAAAAATCCATCTATGAAATTACATCATGCCTTAGAATCTTGCATAAAGCTAGTAAATAAAAAAGCATAAAGCTAGTAATACAAAGAAATATACTTAATCTTTCAACAAAAATCACAACAAATCAATAACTAGGGATCTGATATTTACAGGAATTGCTTAAAAAAAACCCCACAAAACCCAACCGAAAAAAAAAAGGTGCAAAACCATGAGTGTTCTCAGTGCACTTCCTGAGCACACTGCCCAGGATGCCACACTTCATCACCCACAGTAGCAGCAAACCAGCACCAACTTCAAACCTCTAGAAAGTGCGGTAACAAATGGTCGAAGCATAGCTGAAGAACAGCTTTTGTCACTTTTGTCCTTAATTCATTTTCTAAAAAGTAAGATTAGTAGTGTATGAAAGAGCATCAACACAAACCAAACTTTTAAAAAAGACGTATTATAAAAGGCTGTTTGTTTTTTTGCTAAAAAAGCACTGCTTGCACTTGTATTGTTGTAGCAAGTTACAAGCTCATCCCTTTACATACCTGTTCATGAACTCCTGGAAAGAAGAAAACAGAAGGTAGTCAATGGCACTAAAATCTTGGTCTGTTCCATTTAAATGAAACTGCAAAAACACCACTTCCTTTTTCTTCACATCACGAGGGCCTTGAACAACCAAAGCATACTTCTGTAAGCAAACAGAGATGGAGAGAGTAGCACAGGAATCTGCATTTCCTGTTCATGAATTGCCCATCTGTCACTGATACTCTATAGAAATCTAATACACACCAGAATTTTCTTGGCCACTACTAAGCATATGTCTATTAAAATATCCAAGATGCCAATTGAATCCCTCCTTTTAGTTTAAAAAATGAAGCCTTTACATCAAGATTTAGTGTTTTCCTAAGAAATCTGCTTTATTTCTGTCACAGTCCTTTGTGTGCATGTGGAATTACAAGTCAAGGCCTTGCATCCTGCATTCTGCAGGACAACCAACACCATTCTGACCATTAAAGCTCGGGAACTTTCAGCTCCAGACATGAGACAAATTAATATGAAGCCTGACATGGAGAACATCAGGCTTCTCTCTAAGAAACAAGAACAGTTTTACAGCCCCCAGCTTCCCATATAAGCCGCTGGGAAGAAAAAAAAGCAAACACAAAACAATGCTGAAAAGAAAACAAACTCCACAACACAAAAATTATAGCAGGCAGAATACAACTTGAAGTAGTTTGAGCATTATATGGAAGAGCAAGGTGCTCCTCGCAAAAGGGCTCAGCTAATTTGAAGAGGGCAGTCCGTGGTTCCGAGGTCTGTGCCTCGGCGCCGCTGTATTCCACTGCACGACTAGAGCCTATTGGATCAGCAAGTTTCTCAATGAACCTACCACGCAGCATAAAATGCAGGTTCTTAGTTTGTTAAAACAGGCAAAAAGAGCATATTAGTGGCAGAAATTATATTAGACTTGCACCTAGGATATTACTTTCAAATATGCTAAGGATCTACTTCCCAAAAAGAAGGTGACTAGACAAAAGGCAAAACATGGAAAGAAAAAACGGTCACCAAACGTGTACCTACATTGTTTGTTCACCTTTAGTTACCTTAAAAAGAACCTGAGCAACCACTTTAGATACAAATGACTATATTCAATACCTTATTTTCTGAACATTTTTTTATACTGAATCTCAATTCTCTGTATTTTTAAGGGCAATTTAAAACAGATTATCACTCAATGTATCCATCCTATTGGGTCTCACAAAAATAATACGTTAATTCCCAGCAAACACACAAAAAGAAATAACCTATCCTGCTTTAATGGAATAACTGCTACTGCTTTCAATCAAAGCTAGATTTACCATTTCAAGGAGTATGCTTCATGCTCACACAGGCACAAGACAGCTGATCTTCCATAACACGTATACACACTGATTGAAGTCTTTTACATTTCCAAAAACAAAAGGACAGATGGCTTAAAAAAAGACTAGAAGCAAGGATTTTTTCCCAGTGCTTAGTAAATACTTTTATTTTCAAATACCATTACAAGCAGAAAGCCCCCACTATGTAAGCTTTGTTCTATTATATTATTATTACCATAGTTTGATTAGTAAAAGGATCTGTGTAGTTGATTCTCTGGGTGGTGCATTCAATGTCTCCTGGCTGACCTGGATTTATCAGAGGTGGAATGTGATCATAGTAATGATGCTTGCAGCTAAGCAGCTGGGCCTTGCCTGGGTAAAAGGCAATACCTATTCAGGGAGAAAAAAAAACACTGAAGAGAGCTGATCTCTTTCTCAAGTACACAGATTTTCATTCTGAGATTTAATCCCACAGAATACTGACCTACCTTCAAGATCCAGCAAAACAAATTGAACCACACGCTTTAGCCTTTTTCTGGAGCAGGATGAAAGTGCCTGCTGCATCAGGACAGAACCCCCACAACGCGTTAAAAAATAAAACCAAGGTTCATGCTCTGTTACAGCAATTCAAGGTTTACGGAGCTACTAAGTTTCCCTAGTCTTCCCACAAGGCAGCAGTTAATTCATTGGTCCCTCTCATCCCAAATGAAATGAATGTGTGAACTAAGTTAGGAGGGTCCTGAAGTCAATGGAATGCTTCAGCATGTACCTGGTTTCAGATACTATCATTTAACATGTCATATTTTAATTGGAAATAAAGTATGTACTCTACATGACAGATCAAAGATCACTGCCTCATGTAATAAAAGTGAAAAGATGCTCCTCGGAACATCTAGCATCTTCTGCCCGCTGAATATGATGCCACAATAAAAATCAAAGCCATCAAACAAGTGCCAACTGTTACCATCCCTTATTACTTCTATCTCTGGGTAGGGCTGGCTGCTACTTCACCTGTATGGAAGTTCATATATACCATAAAGCTGCTGCTTCAGATCAACCTTTAAAAGAACGTCAGTCACCTCGGCTGTGGAAGGCTAGCAAAATACAACGCCCTGATCACAAAATCCTGTCACGTCACCCAGGCCACATTTATTATTGGAAACAAACTTGCTTGAAGATGAACTAGATCAACCACCAAAAAACAGTAAGGCTTGAGTTATTAGATACAATTAACTTGCACAACTGAGATGACCCGTCCAAATGCGAGATGTCAAAGCAGTCGACATGTATCAGTCTAAAAATGCTTTATCCCTTTCTTCGGAGCTTCATGCTTGTGAACTGCCATCTCATTGCTTTAATAGAGCGATGAAGTAAAGGGCTACATTAATTTAGGTTTTCTGATACTGCAAGGATCACCAACAATACCTCTAATTTATATGTACGTTGCTCTGCTTCAAATGACATTTTCTTCCTGTTGCTGTATGATAAGCTCACATTAAAATAAAAAGAAAAAAAAAGAAAAGCCTGCTCTTACAGTCAGATCTATATGCTCTTAACATAAGGATCTACTTACAGAGCTAAGCCTAACTGACCGTACAGAAAAACAAGTAGAGGAATACAGCAACAACTTGAAATACTCACCTTTTAGCCACAATTACTGGCGTGGTTATTTGTAAAGTGTGGTAACACTTCAAACAGAAGTGTTATTTTTCAACTGGAAACTGACCTATGACTGAGCTGCTTTTGCTATGGCAGGTCTATTTATGAATGGTTACTGGATAATTAAAAAAAATAATAATGACAGAACTCATAATTCAATAATGCATCTGTGGTGTAATCCCTCCTGCAAACTGCAAAACAGTTTTCTGATGCCACACTGCATTTTTATGCCAACATTGTTCCCTGCAGTCACATCACATTTCATTGCCTACTGACGTAATACTGACTTGTAAACAATGCAGAACAGAAGCAGACAGTGGCATTGTGGTTATTTTGTGGTTGGTTTGAGAAATTCACCTTCTTCACTATCAACAGCATCTCACTGTCCAATGCAGCACTGAGGTCCTGATACACATCCTACGCACTACCCTATTTGAACAATATAGTTTTGGGAATATTTCCATAAGGAATTATGTTCTTTCCCCTATGAGGGGACTCACTCTGGAGTCTGAAAATACTTCTTATCTATCAGGTCTTGCATAATGCTCTACAGCTACTGTCATTCATGTTACTGGTATGAAAGCTCCCCAAAATCTCCCCTACAATGTTAACATTTCCATGCAAAGTCAACATAACAGATTGCAAAAGAGGAAGTGAAAGACCCGGGTCAAAGCATTATATACACTCTGGGTCCTGGAGAATCAACACTGAAAATTTAAAACAATCTAACATAAATGTGAACAACAACAACTTGTCCCATTTTGTTTGTTACCAGTCTTACCAGGTGCATCATACAAGGACACTTCCTTGTAAGAGACAGACATCACCGGGTGCTTGAGCTTCTCCCTGAAGTCACTGATGGTTTGGTAGACAAGGAACACAGCTACAGCCATGAGTAGCAGATAAACAAACAGGAGAATTACTGAAAAAACATTCTTTAGGCAGGTCTTGCTGAAACGCAAAGAAGGGGCAGTGGTACCCAGTTCACTCTCTGGAACCAAATAGAACATGGATTAGGACTTTAAAATACAGATATCTGGGCTGAATTCATGTAGTATTCATTTAAAGATCAATCACTTGAGAGGTAAGTAAGCCTCAAACTCAGCCTGTTTAAAAAGAAAAAAAAACCAACACAGCTACTGCTGTTTTTGATGATCTGACAGATGCTTCCTTTTCAAGGATTAGGCATAATCATCCAAAGGTTGTGAGCCTTTTTCACATGTTGAACTTGGCATTCTGCTTAAGGACACCGCAGGCAGGAAACAAAGTTTATTTTCAAGAAGGACAACCCCAAAACAAAGTTCAAAGTTCATTAAAAAAAGTCTTTTGATGGTCAATCTTTCCTCCTAGAAAAAAACAACTCCTTTCCGCTCTCCCAGCCTTAAGTGATTCTTATACACTCAGCATATGCATCAGCTTAGAGATTTAATATTCTAATGTTCTTACGCAGCTCTCCGCACTGCATCTCCACAATGGCAGCAGTCACTAGGTATTTGTTACCTCTCATTTTTAGACTCTAGTTCATAACTCTGTGCACTCTACATAAAGTTTCGGGAAAGGATTCTTCCAATTACAGCTAGTAAAAAACCAACCCAATTCTCTCACAGTCTCCTTGCCTTCAGAGCTTGCTTATTCTTTAAAGGTATTCACACCAGTCTCACTCGCACACAGACAGTGCTTTCCCCGTTCTCCTTGCATTTGCCATTTCTTTTGGCAATATTTGTAAGGAAAAAGTTAATGGGCTCAAGTTACATGTCATGTTTTCATTCCAAGCGATACATAGCTGAACGCACAAAAGCAATATTAAAACCCAACATATGAAAAGAGCTAATTAGGCATATTTTATGCTCCCTCTTCTGTGTGGTGTAATTTAATGAGCTGGGCTCTCTCTGGCAATGCCACACTCTGCCCTTCAACTGTAACAGTTTGGTGTTTGTTCCTTATCACAGCAAACACCAGCCTTTTCGTAAATCCTGTTGAACACACAACATCTACGATCACACACGTGTTCCCAAGTTACATGCCAGGAGATGGCAGCCAAGGAAATTAAGACACGACTAGATCATCTTAGAGGTCTTTTCCAACCTTTATGATTCTATGATTACCACGCATAAATTTGCACTATTCAAACATAAATGCCTTGAACAGCTGCAAAGCATTTAGGCAATACTCATCTCAGGTTGGCTTACCTTCCTGCCTGCACCTGAGCTGCCCATTTAACACTGCCCCACACCCTCCAAAAGTGGGTCCAAACAGTAAAACTAAAATCTGTTTAAAAGCACATCTGTTCAATATTGTGTCTTGTTCCTGTAAATCTGGAACAAGGTTTGTTTGCAATCCACTGCCATCAGAGACACTGCAGCTCAGGTAAGATACAACATAAAAGCAGATGACATACTAAGCTACCTCAGAACCACATGTGTCGAATATTCTTTGACTGAGCACAGTTCAGGACAAAGAAATGTTCCCATCTCAGTCCTTGGAAAAACTCCTTGGCTTTCCAACAGTACTTATTCCCCCAAAATAAGTAATTTATCATTTTGTTTGTTTTCCTAAGTGCAATTAAAAAAACCCAAACCCACAAACTGCCAAACCCACACATAGAAGAAGATTTATCCAGTACATAAAAATTGTAATTTCTAGGTCAATAGTTCTCACCTGGTAAAATAATAGAGCTGGCATCTTCCTGAACTTCCATCTCTCCTCCTCTCTCATCTGTTGGGTTTTCAGATACTCGCTCCACATCTTCACTCAGCTGTGTAGTTAAAACAGTGGTTCAATTTCCAAACATGCTCTCAACTTGCAATTGCTGGAATTTCTATGGTACAAATAAAAGAGGCTCCAACTAACCAAACACACAAAAACATGCCCCCAGTCCAAGAGCACCCAACATCTGTTCCACTTGTTCACAAGACAAAAGGCGCATTTATCTAGACCTACAGCTAAAAATTAAGTGACTTGCACACTGCAAAAAGAGAAAGACAGCACATTAAATTTAACCTACTTCCACCCTGCTGCTTCAACAATAGCATCACCTTTTCTTTCAAGATCAAAGTAATTGTTTCCCTGGCAAGTTCAGCTCACTTTAAACCCCCAATTAGGAAAATACTTTCTGAAATAAGCAGGAACTTCATTCTGTCACTCAAGAACATATTTTTAGGCATAAGCAAACCACAGCACATACCAGCAAACAGCATTCGCACTTCCTAATAAAGAGGTGCAAAAAGAATGAGCCGCATTTTGGCAGGTAATAGGGCAAGTAACTCAGATGGAATCTGAGCCACATAGGTCACTATGAGACAACAGTCAAACATCCCCAAATTTCTGGTACTTATTTTAACTCACTGTACATATTATTATGTATTAGTGGTTATGCAACTAATTAGGCTTCCAGTGTTTCTAAAACAGCAACGAAGACCAGATGTTTTCTTGTTTTGCTATTCAGAGCTCTGTGCCCAACCTGCCAAGATACTTCTGTCAAAGTCAGAAGCTTGTCACATCAGATAGGTATCAAATGAGATTGTAAAGCATTAGACTTTATATATATATAAAAGTATGTCCTGTACATTTTCCAAATTTCTTTCATGGCAAGGGCTCACATATCAACCACAGCAAGGCAAACCAGGGCAGAAGCTTGCAGCACATCATGTGTTGCACAGTAACTGTAGAGCTGAACACTCAGCATCACCTACCTAATTAGGTAAGGAAGATTAGTTTTGTTCCTACTTCAAAGCAAGTGGGGGCACAGTTAAATCAGCAGCCAGACTGAATGCTATTAAACTGTACACCCCCCCAAATTACTAGACAATAACATGCATGTATCCATAAGGAAGTGCTTTTCTTTCACCCAGCTTCAATTTGGCATTGAAATCACCGTAATACCATTAACAGATCATTTGCACTGATTAAGAAAGAGTCCACTCATCTGTCTCTGTCACCTCCTGCTGTTTTTCTGTATTCATTTCCGCCATGCAAAGAGAGTTGCAAGCAGTTACCCAGTTGCTTTCAAATGCTTTGCACATAAGGCATGATTTCCCATGGTGTGAGACATGGGATGAACAGGTAACCAATAGGCTAAACTCAGCTCATTTGCAAAAGATTCACCAGGGTCCAACCAAAGATACTTTTTTTCAATTATCTTCATAAAATAAAGTTAACACTCTGCTCTTTTTTGTAGAAATACACCACTTCTGTTTGTTTACCTGACCCAAATGAGCTACTCTCACACAAGAATTCACTGCAGAATTCACTAGAAGAATTCATTCTTGTAGTGGTTAAGCTAAATCAGCTAAGAAGCCAGTTCAAATTAAATTTATGCAAATTCCTTATACCAGACCTGATCCAAAAAGTGTAACATAAGTGACAAGTCACTGTAGTTTCTCAGCTGACTCCCACACCCCTCTGGTTCAGCTACAGTGCCCCAGGTACAGGCACCTCACCGACTGAGGTTATTATGTAGAGGGTAAGAAAATTCTATTCCTGATAGCAAGGAGATCCCAACACAAGTTTAAACAAGAGCACAATATGGTACATGTATCATCTCAAGAGGGTCTACAGTGGCTCTTCAACACACAGAGAAAGTGAAAAAAACTCAGGAAACATAGCATTTCAGCACTCTTAAAGAAAACAAACAATACACTACTATGTCTTCTTATCTCTGCTCACAAGGCAGAGATAAGGCAGTTTCATAAGCTTTTCACAAAGCAGGACTGTTAACATTGCCTCAGAGTGCAGCGAGTAGGTTGAGCTGATGTGTAAGACCCTGTAAAACAAAGTCATTTCACTGCAAATCCTGAACACCTGACCTGACAAGAAGTGAAGCTGCACAAACATACTGATGCCAACAAAAGCCCAGCACTGTTCATGGCTCAGCCACCGTGTTCTGAGCACACCACATGCAGCACACAGACTCTACATGGCACAGCAGCGGGGACCTACAAACCCAACAACTCACAAATATATTGAGCTACAGCATCTTCAGACTAGGAAGCCAGCACACCATTAATGCATGACAGCCGATTCTAGTTTCTTTACACTTGACAGAATTCCCAAACCAAGGCAAATGACAGCAGCAAACCTGATGTACAACAACAGTGTTCACCCACACAGGCCAGCTATTCCTACTTTTGATGAAGAGGTGAAGCGTGGCACTAATGCAGAAGGGACACAAACTTGCAGGGCAGTTAAGGTTGCAATAGGACGCAGAGATAGGACACGACATTGAGAGCAGGAAGGGCACGGAACAGACCTTTGTTCAGAATTCCTCCAGGCTCGGCATGTGCAGCTGAGTGAGAAACAACTACAGAAGCTTGCCTGTGACGTGACAGCTCCTTTTCAGTCCTGCACACAGAAAAGCACTGGAAAAACAGAAGCTCAGAAAAGGCAGTTCCAGACATCTGAGTATCCCTACTAGGGGCAGGAGCATCAGAGATTGCCTCAGGTGCCGGAGGAGGGATGCAAACACAGACACTGCACTTAGGCACCATCTAGACTTGCACCACAGCGTCTGGGACAATCCCAGACATACAGAGCAGTGTCAGTGATGGCTGATAACGTAAGCTGGAAATGTTACATACGTAGTCCATATTTCAGGCATCACGGTGACTTCACTGACTCTCTCAAGTACCTCCCCTACACACAAGCTCTCGCATGAGTTAATTTCATCCTGATAATTGTGGGATAAAACCCTCTTAAATGAAAGGCGAACGTGTCCACACAGGCCTTTGGCTGGTCCACTGATTCATCACCTTCCAGTGCCTTCTACCCTGGCACGAAAGAGAGAAGCTGAAACTTAACAGACAGTACTAGATCAGAACACATTAGAACAGAGCCCCAAACTACTCATCGCATGCTGAGGAAGGCGAACACCTGCATTCCCTTGCCCTGCAAGATGCAAACAAAAGCGGGGCGCCAGTCTCTATCGCTGCTGCATTTGGCACAACCGAGCGTGCCTCTCCACTAGGAGAGATAGGAACCAGCAAGGAATTCCGGTTGCTCGAGCCTGTGCATTGATATGCAAACCAGGCGCTGCCTCGGGCTCTTGGCAGGACGATAACGCGGCTCTTCAGTTTCGTCTGTGAGAGCTCGGGTACCGAAGTCGCTTCTCACGGCCGACAGACCATCTCCTTGTGCTGAAAGCGCCAGTCCCAGCGCTCACCAGCCAGCTGCACCCAGCGCACACGCTTAAGCGCTGCCCATTCCTTTAACCACATCGAAGGGTAAAGCGTCAAACGAAGCACGCCCAAACCGGCCGTTTCTCCCCGGCGAGAGCAGGTGCAACCCGGCAGCCCGGGCACCCGACAGTCAGAGGTGAGGCGCGGCGCAGCCCCCGGCAGCCCAAGGCGAACGGCCCCGCCACGACCCCCGCCCGCCTCGGCCGCTCTCTGGCCACAAGTTCAGCCGCGGGGGGCGACCCGCTTCGCCAGCGCCTCCGGCCCCGGCAGCGAGGCAGCGAGCCCTGCCGAGCCGCAGAGCCAGGCACCGCAGCCGAACCCAGCTCCACGGCGAGAGCGCTCGGCGGAACCGCTCGGAAAGCGGCGAGCCCCGGACTCCACCCGGCGGAGCTGAGGCTCGCCGCCTACTAGCCTTAAGCCCCGGCCCTCCCGCGTACCTCCTGGTAGGATGCGGAGACCTCTGGTCTTAGCATGGCATCGGCGGTGAGCCGGGATCGCCCAGCCGCAGGGCGGGGGCGAAGGGGACGCCGACACGGCCGCCCTGCCCGGGCAGGGCCACGCAGGCGCCGGGACCCCCTGCCCGCCCGCCCGCTTCCCGCCCCGGCGCCGTGGAACTCGCCATAGCGGCGCGCGGGCTGCTGGGAGGCGTAGTCCGGCGCGAGCCGCTCTAACGGCCGCCGGGCGACCGTTGGCGTGAGGGGCGTCACCTCCGCGGCGGGCAGGGGGGCGCCGGCGGTGGCCGCCCTCGGTTGCCACGTTCTGGGCTGCAGGGGACGGAGCCCTGGAAGGCAGCAGGTGCTACAAAAGGTCTTGTGTCCAGCTTCCAGAGCCCCGTGGCTGTCTTGCTCCAGGCGGCATAAAGCCGCCCGATGCAGCACGCTTCTTGGCCGGGTTGTTGTGTTAAAGTTTGTAGGAACGTTTCTCTGCCCTGAGAAGGCAGAAGCTTGCTCGGTAGCGATGGGAAAACCAGACGCTCCACAACAGAAACTCTCCTACGTGAGACCGATCTAGGCTAGGAAAGCAATTTTAAACCAATTTTGCCAGCTCTCCCCAAGATGCACACAGTATTATTGGTTTGTTTCTTTTTAAAAACTATTTATTTTTTGCTGCTCAAGGCTGCTAGCAGAACACCAGAAGAGCAGGCTCGCTTGCCACCCGGGCCAAGGCCCTGCAGGGCTCCCACCCACACTGTGCTGGCGGGAGAGAAGCAGCAACGGGGCACTCTGGGAAGATAAAAGCCAAAAAAAACACCTAAGAGCTGATTCATGAGCCTTCCGTCCACAAATACCTACACAGCTGTTTTTCTTCCCCGACTTGGAAGTAATTGTTAATGTTTCATCGTGAAAAAAAGCGTGTGCAACATTGCTTGCGTTGAGACAGTGCTGTAGCAGAATCCCTACTCAGCAGATTATTTCCCTGTGCTTTAGACCCACACCTATTAAGTTAATAAGCAAGGTTCGAAGTCCTTTGACAACAACAAGCCTAATACACAGCTTCTCCTTTCAGAAAGAAAATAGTTTAGTTCTTGTTACTCACTTCTCAGATGTCTGTGGTTCAAAGGCAGGCTCTAACTCACCCCCAAATCAGTAACACTTTGGACAGATGTTGGCTAGCATTCAGCACTTGCAGCCCTCCCCTGGGAAGACACTAATAAATAATTATTTCAGAATAAAAGGCAAATCTATGATGTGATTGAACCAAACTGACAAACTAGATTTTTGCATATTTCCCAGCCGCATGAGTCTCTGTGGCAAGCCAGGCAGGGTATTTGCAGGCAGAGTAACCAGGCAAATGCCAGAGCTCTTTCTTGTGTATAATGGGAGCGAGCGTTCAGGGGCTGTTTTGTCCAAAGCCTTACTAAAGGTCTCTTTTCTGCTTGACATTTCATATCTGTCTTGTGGCATGTTGAGCCAGCAAATGGAAAATGGATGAGATGGACAGCCAGGATGGGAAGCCCATTCTGAAGCCCAGCTACCATTTAGGCAGCATAGACAAAACTTCACGGCTCAAGGAGAACCACAGGAAAAACCTTGTAAACTGTCACCCTAACTGGACTGACACTTGTCCTGCCACACCAGAGAGCAGTCAGCTCCCAGATGCCCACAGCAGCTCCCCTTCCCCATGCCCTGGCTCTGCAGCCTTGGCCTGGCTCCTCACACAGGAATGTGGCTCGTCGGCTGTCACTCCCATATTGTGGTGACATAGTATGACATGCCCCCGATCCCTTGTCTTGTGCTGCCTCCTTTGTCATTGAGAAGAGGACTGTGGAGATGTTGCTTTGTATTAGATACTTCACCTCTGCTTACACCTTTGGACAGCCTGTGGCAAAGTGTGTTCCCTCAGGCGACACGGAACAGGCAGGCACCCTCTGAGGTGAACTCATGGATTTTATGCAAGAAGAGATTATAAACAATCTTTAAAACAAAGATCAAACCCATTTCTGTCTTCTGTTTACTGCCTGGATCCTTCTCTCAACTGTTCAGCTTTCACAATGCGCTGCACAAGGAGTGGAGATACCAAACAGGGATATGAAGTACAGGGCAATAGTCAGGAAGACCAGGTGCTGCAGCATCAAACATCCAAACTTTAATTCCTTGAAGGCCTCACTTGCCAGCACGACAGTGAGGGATGTGATGTACGTATCCGGATTGTAAAAAGTTTCCAATTTTCTTAATTCTCTATAGAATTACAAACATCAAACTGCTTATTCTTCTGCCAGCCCAGAGTGTTTCCATGCTGTATTTATAGCCATGCCATTTGAAAATTTCCTCTTTATTCTCTCCTTAGGCTAAAAATGACAGTTTCGTTGGGTTTTTTTGTTTAAGTCATAAAGACGAAGCCTGCCCTACATGTGCTGATTTTGTGAATAAACGTTTAAAGCAGCAAGTAGAGAAACTTCAGAGGGGAAAAAGGATGGAAATCGACCAGTCTTTCATTGGCAGCTGTCTGTTTCGGTGCCGGCTGCTGATGACTCCTCCTCGAAGTAGCGCCGGGCACTTTACTAGTTGTAAGTCAAGAGCTTCAGTGCATGCGCGGTTTGCCTTAAAACTCTCCCCACGTCCTGTCATTTAATCAAACCAGCGAGACTCTGGACCAGGAATCCGCTCCCGGAGCGGGGGGACGAGCAGGGACCTGGGCGGGCTCCGGCGGGGCTGGAGGCGGAGCCGGGTCGGGGCCCGTCCTCCGCGGCATGGCGGGGACGCTCTTGCTGGTACTGGCGCTGCCGCTGCTGGCCGCCGCCGAGCGGGAGCTGCGCTTCAGGCCGCCGGCCGAGGCCCCCGTCCGGCTCTTCACCGAGCCCGAGCTGGCCAGATACGACGGGCAGCAGGTAGGGGCGGGCGGGAGGCAGAGCCGCGGCGGGGCCTCCGCGGCCGGTTCGTGGGCTGGAGGCCCGGGCCGGTGGAGCGGTCCCGGTGTCGCAGCGCGCAGACCCCCGGCGCTGCCAGCTTCTTGCTTTTCCCGTGCTCTTCCCTCCCTCCCTCCCTCCCAGTAATGACGGGTTAACTTGTTTTGCAGGCGTTCGTGAGAAGTTTCTTGGCATTCGTGGGTTGCCAGCGGGCTACTCGTTTGTCCCCCTGGTAGCTGCTGCTTGTGGTCCGTTCAAGTTTTGTACAAGTCGCTGGCACATTCCTATTTTATTTGTTGCCTGCTTGACTAAGCGCTCATGCCAGTGAATTTCAGATTACCATAAGTTGGAACCAAAGTAATTTTTTTCAACGATTCATTAAACTATGTATTTAGATAATTTTCTTCCCCTACAAGATTACAGAAATAACAAAGCAATTTCAACTTCAGAACTTTTAGCTTTCTGTGATGCAGAATTCTGTGGAAGAGAATTTTAGATTCAACACCCTAAACTTCTATATTGGTGCATATCTGTTTTCTTTTTTAAAAAACCTGATGGCTGACCTTCTCTAAGTCTTCTCTAAGTACTCTCAAGAAATCTAACCAGCATCTGACTAAAGATGCATCATAGGCATAAAAGACAAAGCCAAGTCACTGGCTTATTAAGTAAAACAGATGTCAACAGATCAGATTTGTATATGCTGTTCTCTTAATCAAATGAAGAATGCTGTTGGCCATATACCCTTTTATCTTGGGCAATATCCATCTGCATTAGGAATAGAAGGATGCAGTTGAGCATCCTTGGGCAGACGAGTATGCAGATGAGCTGATTCGCAAGAGAGACATGTCTTCTTTGATTATGACTTTTATATTAAAAAGTTCATTCCATATGCTTAAATCCTCCAAAAAAAAAAATCTTAGGATCTCAGAGACAGTGTAAAGCGCAAGCAAGAAATTTCATGAGGGATAATGTGTATGCTTGTATACACGCAAGAGAAAACATACAACAGAATTTAATTCTTGTTTGTGTCCTGAGTGCTTATGGATTTCATAGCTAAAACTAATTGCCTCTTGCCTGCACTTAAGTGTTGAGGATATATTGATGGCTTTCTTTCCAGGAAGGACAGCCCATTTACCTGGCGGTGAAGGGAGTAGTATTTGATGTCACTTCTGGAAAAGGTGAGTTTGATTCCCCTCTGCTGTCTGCTTTGTTTTCACGCTATTATTGTGTCATTTGTTTTTAAATATTCCCAATGTATTAGTAACCTGCAGTTCGGTTGCAGGCTTGAGATTGCAGTACACATGGAAAGACAAGCTAGTGTAGTCCGGGTAGCTGAGGTGCTGACAGCAGAAATGCTGAAGACATCTGCCCAGACCCATGAGTCCTCACCAGGTGTGGGGTCAGGCCACATGGAAGCTGGTGCAGCAGCATTTGATTGCAGCGAGTACTTGAACTGGCCGGATCAAAGCTAACTTGGACGTACCTGTATTGCACCACACAGTATTGGCATTGCTGCAGCTTCATCTTTTCCTTTTAGGCTCGTGTTTGCCTACCTGTGCTGTCTAGTGGCCTGGTCAAAAATCTTGGAAGAGTTTACTGTGATTTTGTAAGGAAGGATGGGGGTCTAAGTAATTTTTTTCTCCTTTAAAATTCTCTTATTTCATGAGGCTTCTTGTCTAATAATTTACACCTAAATCACTTACTGCTGTATTTGCTGTTTGTGCCTTCCCTAAGAACTACAGAAGTTTTAATTTGACCTCCTCCTACTTAATCCAGATTTGCTATAAAATGTTTGAAGGGGCCGTGGAGGTCCTGGACATTTGCCTTAATATCATCATAAACAAACTAAGGACTTGTTGCTTTGTTTGTACTAAGCTTGCTAATGCAGCTTGTGTGGATCCTCAAGTCTTAAGTTAGACGAGGCTTGCCACTGCAAGTTCTGGAGTCTACAAACTGTCATGAGAATGTAAAGCGCAGCTCTTTAAATTATAGATAAATTTTAAGACAGCAATATCCGAGTTCAACAGTTGTATTTTGAAGACTCACTCTTTCGTTTTTTTCTTAAGGACTGGGATATATTATCAAAAAGTAGCAACCCAAAAGTCAGTTTTGATAAGTCTTAAACTTGAGTTGTTACATTTGTCAGTGAACTGAAAGCAACAGGCTGGTAAAAAGAAAGAGGTTGAACAAGCCCTGTACGTTGTATAATTGTACAGATCATCACTGGATGATTTTTTTTTTTTTTCAATCTGATAGAATTTTACGGAAAAGGAGCCCCGTACAATGCTTTGGTTGGAAAAGACTCAACAAGAGGAGTTGCAAAGATGTCTCTGGATCCAGCAGATCTTACACATGACATAGTAAGAAAATGAATTATTAGTTTAATTCCATTTTGCAGAGTTTTATTCTTTTGCAAGATGATGAATGATAATGTGAAATTACTTATATTAATTTATGTAAGTTGATTCCCACCTTTAAAAACCAAAATGCATTAATATTCTTTAAATACACAGGTGAGTATGTATTTACTGCTCCTGAAACGCGCAGTGCTAACAGCCTTACAGAAGGAAGTTTTTAAGCTGTGCAGTCAGTACAAGTTATGTAAATACAAAAAGAGGATATCACCCGCTGTTTAAAAAGATGCTTCCAAAGAGAAGAAACGATTTTCTTTGTCAATTCATTTAGTGTATCCTGTGTCACTGACATGATGGTCGATGCTAACTCTGGCAAGAGGTTGTTGCTTGTTTGAGGTGTGATTTACTTATCAAGAAAAATGGAGATTAATGGTTTGTTTGACCTGAATATATTAAAGTTTTGCCAAGGCTGACTTTGAACGAGAAGAATAAAATTACAGGTTACACTATCCATTTGTTAATCATGCTGTGCAAGGTAAATCCAAAAGCTGACCCTAAGGTTAATAGTAATCAATAAAAAAGAAAAATGCCTGTATTTTTATTTCTTTGAGACAAGACTTTGATTTCCATATCTCATTTAGACAGGACTCACAGAAGAAGAATTGCAGTCCCTGGATGATATCTTCAATAATGTTTATAAGGCCAAATATCCAATTGTTGGCTATACTTCTCGACGAATTTTGAATGAGGATGGAAGCCCCAATCTAGACTTTAAACCTGAAGATCAGCCACATTTCAACATTAAAGATGAGTTTTGAGGAACATTTTTATACCTAGGGAATGCCTGGGGAGAGGCTTGATAAAATATTAGATTGATTCCCTGTTTTCTGGAGTTTGTTACAACAATTAGCTATCATGAGTCAGTTTTCTCTTTAGAAAATATATCTGTGTGTACACACATAGTTTAAAGGAAACTAAACAGATCTGTTTTAGTGTCATACACTTGTCCTATTTGCTTTGAATTATGGGAATTATTTCGTATGAAAGTTCTTTCTGCCTGTGTTTCTCTGTTTACAAGCACATAATGTAAAATTACATTCCTTAGAAGAGCTAAGGAAGTTTTTAATAGTTGAAACAAGACTGGTCTTTTTGTAAATCCCAAGTTGTTTTTCACTTCTTTGAAAAGTGTGAATGCATTGTCTGGACAAGCTAACATCAACTCTCTGTGCTTTGGGTGGGTGTAGGTATCACATGTATGAACAGGTGTAATAGCTGCTTGTATTTTAAAAGCATTGTGGGATTTAATATTTGATAGATTGAGTGGGTTTATATCCAGTAGTCTCAAATCTCTTAAAATGCAGTTACTATGGAATATATATGCAAAGCCTACAACTGTAAATCAAGAAAAATAAATCTTTTTTTTCCCCCATGAGAACTACTGTGACATTTTAAGTAAGATGACTGTTAGTTTTTAATAAATGACACTTTAATTTTTTTAAATAATCAAAGATGTCATCTGTATTAGATTATGATAATTTCCTTCTTGCTTCCTCCACTCTTTCTGTGAAAAAAGTGGGAATGATAGGCCACTGTCTACCACATACTCTTACAGCACAAGTTTATTATAGTAGTTTAGTATCCTGTGGATAGCATAAGCATCTTTATTGACAATTTCAGCTCCCATTTTTAATTCGTTAGTTTTTCTTTCTTTGTTCTTACTCTGGCTTCATCATCGCCGTTGCACAGAAGGGTGTATTCATGCCTTTCTCTTCCTTTTAAGCTAATACAAAACTGCAGATGCTGCAGGGTGAAAGAAGATGCCCTTTATCACGTTTCTCTGGCAGTCTTTCAGCAACAAGAGGACTGTAAAAGCATATAAATTGTTGGCAAACACTGACTTTCACTGACTTAAGTAGAATGTAAATTGTCATGTATGGGGATTTATCTGCTACTGTCACACGTTGAATTGACATGAAAAATCTTACTAGTTGCTGCCAGTTCTATATTAATAGTATACTGAAAATACAATTCTGTATTTTATTCTATTTCTTGAGTATTTTACATATTTTCTTTGAAGGAAAGGTTTTATTAGATGATTCTCCGCTTTATGGTTTGCAGGGGAAAGCTGCCTGTCAGTTGAATAACTAGAAACTCTGTTTTGTTTTATTTGTTCTTTCTTTCACAATGTTACAGCTTTTACTCTAAACTTGTTTTGTGTCTAACCCTTAAAGAACTGAATTTGCAGGAGGGACTCCATTGTCCCCCCCAGTTGGATGGTGCTCTGGGGTGGAGTAAATAATTTAGCATCTAAGAAAATACTATTGCTTTAGAGAATTTATGATTATTATCCTCTTGATTAGATACTGACAGCAGCTGGGAGTTGGCCCCTATGACACTATATTATGTTTAAGGTTGTCAACTTGCCAACAGCCTGAAATTTAATTTGCTTAAAAGCAAACTATCTGCTGTGGTTGTTTTGTTCAGACAGTTGCGTTTCCGTGACCTTCATATTATTCCAGTGGAGTAGGTGCCCTCAATATCTATGCATTTTTTTTCAAAACAAGCAAGCTGTGCGAAGCCCTACTGTAGTCCTCCTACTACCCCACACCTCCTTTAGAAAGTGAGGAATTTCTTTTCAATTTCCTTGCTGCTTCCAGATAACGTTGCAAACTGCAATGTTTTTGCTGTGCTGCTTCTAATGTGCATCTTGCTAACTTAACGTGGGTGTTTGAAAGGTCTGAGGTCTTAATGAACTGCTGTGCCAAGAATTACCTTACTTTAGTAGTAGTTTACTCATCAGAGTGTTAAGAATTATCAGATGGATTCATCACTTAGAGGATGCATAACCTGTGTTGCTCTTTCCCACACGGCACTCTTTGCAACAGTCTCTCGCTTTGATCCTAATACAACTAGTGACAGCTCGTGACAGGACGAGGGGGCATGGCCTGAAGCTGCATCAGGGAAAGTTTAGGCTGTATCTCAGGTGCTCAGGCACTGGGATGCACTGCCCAGGGAGGTGGTGGAGTCACCGTCCCTGGAGGTGTTTAAGGAGAGGCTGGATGTGGCACTTAGTGCCGTGGTCTGGCCTTTGTGATGGTGTTGAGTCATAGGCTGGACTTGATGATCTCAGAGGTCTTTTCCAGCCTCAGCAATTCTGTGATTCTGTGATTTGACTAACTTTTGTGACAGGATAGGTTCTATCATCTGTACTTTAAGAAGGACTTCCGTGATTAACCACTGGAGCAACGGAACTAATAATATAAGCAACCAAAGTTCCATAAAGGGGTTATGAAATGCAAATCAAAGAATATTCTTTATTTTTGCAGTTATAGAGACTGCAGCGGAGTGAAATCCTACTAAGAAGATGTCTGTTAACAGCTGCTACTAGTTACTGTATTCTAATCTAAACAAGACCACCTGTCAGAAGGCAGGTACTCCCAAATCCTGCAGTTTGAGCGGCTGAGAATTTGGGATTAGACATAAACTGAAGTTATTTCTTTCCTACCTGTAATGTGTATATGGACATCATTATTTTTACCAAAATGTGTTTCATTGATTTAAGTGAATCAGTTTCTGTATTCGTTTTCTTACACAGTTCGTAAATCACCTTCCTTTCTGTTTCAAAACCATCGGGCTACCTATTCAACAAATGATAATTTGGAAAGGTGTTTAATTGCTGCAGTTTTTCCCTTACAAATCTTCCAAGAACATGCAAAACTCACTTGATGGTGCAGGAGAGAAAACAAGGAAAAATTATTTAGCTGACTTCTGCAGAGGTATTCTAAATCTTTTATAGATAGATGTACTTATCTGAAATGTGCTCAATGTTATTTGCATCTGCTCAAGAGACAACGGAAGAGATCTGAAAAGAGTTATATTAGAAGACCAATGTGAATTTTTCGGTTGATCTGGTTAAACTGAAAGGAGAAAAAAAAACCACAAAAAACCTTCTGACTACTTTGGTGAGTAAAAAAGCTGCCATTCAGTAAGATTCAGCTGCATATCAGTAAGATGTGCTAAGTAGTTCTGATTAGTATTTGCATATTTTTAGATGAACACTAGATATCCTCAGGCATATCTTGAAATCCCAGAACTGACATGAGTGATGACAATCATACACTTCGTTATCCACCATCCATTTATTCTTTTGCTTAAAGTTTTTCCGTCCATGCAGGAAACAACATACAAGCCATGCAACTTACATGACATATCCATGCACCATGAGTAATATTCAGAGAAAGTAAAATGCACTTCAAGCTGTAACCTGAAAGCTATTTACATGGTAAACAAAATGGCTCTTTTCAAAGAAAATCAGTCCTTGTCTGTGAATGCTTTGACTGAAGCAAACAAAAAATCCCCTTAACTTTTATATTTTCAATAATTCACTCAGAGCCCCGTCTGTAAATGAAATGCTGACTGAGATGGTTATAATACAGGATGTATCTGACTGCTATATTAAAAGGTGATTTTCTTCAATCCCAGTCTCAACAAGCTAAGTGTATGACAGGCTGGCATCAGTGCCAGAAATACTTGAATAGCATAGGCATGATTTTCATCTTGGCATGACCAAAAAAAACCCTAACTCTGAAAACAGAATAGGTGGGAAATGAGAATGTCTCTTAGTGTGCTCTTGGCCCAATTTAAGTTGATTTGGCATAGCAGCACACAGAGGTCTGATAACACAGTGCTTCCTGTTTTTGCTTCTGTCAAATATGGTCAATGATAACGATGTAAACTTGTGCCCTTACCCGTCTGTTGGTCTTTACGTAACATCTTCTAGTTTAGCTTTTTTCTTCCTGTTTAGTAGAAGGTGTGAGTCCTAATTCACTTGTTTACAAAACATGCTTAGATCATCTTGACTTCCAATCCCTAACATTCTATGATTCTATGACTTGGATTATCTGTAGACAAGAAATCCAAAATAACAGAGGCCAAGGTTAATGTTTTGTGAAAAATGGCACTTGTGCACCTGGATGAACTGCAGAGCCACAGGAAGTATTCTTGAATAAACAATTCCTATTACTGTTTTCCATATTTGTAGCTGTTGCTGTCAGAAATTCTGCACTGTTAATGAATGTTTGTATTCCTCTGTTCTGCAGTACTTCTTGACATGAGCCTTTATCCTTGTGACATGAGACATTATCCTTCTGAGAAGGAGAAAGTTTAGAACAATCTGGTTGCAAGCCATCTTGGAGGTAGGCTATCCCAAGAAAAATCAAAATATGACATAATTTTAGTTCAACTTAATGAAACCTCTCTGAAAAAGGAAATACCTGTATATTTTACCTTCCAGATTTTGCTGAAAGTTTTCTCATGTCATGCAAAGGCAGCACATAAAGCAGAGATTTGGATCTAACCCTTGCACTGTGAAAATCTGAGTCCACTTCTTGGCATATCTGTTTGGGCTTTAGAGATGACAACAACGCAGACTGATGACAGAGTCAGACACATGAACTGAATCCCAACCGGCCTAAACTTGTAGAAATGTTTAAATGTGGAGCTGAACGTAAAGCCTCACATTCTTCTTTTGTAGACAATGGAATCTTTGCATGAAAAAAAAACCACCTTAGAGCATTTGTTTCAGCCAGTTTGGGCAGATATTTGACGACTGAAATGAAAACTTCCCTATGACTAGTTCTGTGCTCCTTTGTTGAGATACTAAAACAGTTGTGTTGGATACGCAGAGCTTAGTTACCAAGCAGTTAACTGCCTGGAGGATAACTTTATAGATTAAACTGCTAACTGGTTCAAAATAGCTGTGGCAGATCTTGAGTATCCTAGGAAGCTACTCGTCTCACTGGAGGCTGTGGCTACATACCCTTTATTTTACATTGCAGTGCTGGTTTATGTTGCAGTGCTGTTTTGCTAATGATCACAGATCAAGTCCAGGTAACTCAAACTTACTGATTTTTATGTTTGAGCAAAGCTCCTAAAAACACTCTTATTAAAAAGAATAAATATTATTCCACAAAAAGCAAAGTGTTCATTCTGAACTGCAGAACTGTGCAGCTGTGCATAAGACCTAAGTATGCTTACGGCAAAGGTGTAAAGTGAAGGGATTACATGTTTAAATTGAGATTATCTTCTTGGGTAACATGTCTGTGTCCTACATTATGCTTGGAAGTGTCTCAAGAATATCACTGCTTTTTCCTTATTTATTGTTTAACCATGCTCTGTACTTTAAAATAGTTATGCAATACCTTCTAAGAATAGGACAGTAGGGCTTTCAAGGCATTTGTGATGTATTTTTGTGTTACAGAAGCACAAGCATACATCTATGTCTGAAATACACTACAGACAGATCTACCAATTGAGATGAAGGCAACAGTCTTACAGGCCTTCTAAATTATGGTCTGTCCCAAGTATTTCTTAAACTGAGCAGGTCAGAAATAACACCCTGCAGTTTTGATCTCTGACACCACAAAAACAGTAAGCAGAAATGAAATGATGACAGCAGCTTCTAGGGATATCTGAAAAGCTCTTAGTATTAGCATGCAAAAGACCAATCTATCAGTCTTAGTGAACTTGATGAGATTTTAAGAACACGTGTTTAGCAGGGATGTTTATGTGCTGAGCCTCTGTGATTCTACACATTAAATGTTACCCATGCCCCTAAATTGCTGCGGCCAAGGGTAAATACTTCCTTCCCATTTCTTTGAATGGTCTCCTTTGAGTTTGGCATGTCTTAGAGCTGGAAGAGGCTGCTGAAAGGATTATAATGTGAAGCCGCAGTGTATCAGTGGAATATAATAACCTGAGGCAGAAAGAAGGAAAGCAAGTGAAATTCTACTTACAAGAAGCAGCAGGAGACTATAAATAACTCATGGGAGAGTGCAGTTTCAGAAGAGGTGAAACTCGCTGATGCACTCAGAGATAAGGTTGAACTTGAGAACGGAAAAGTGTGACATCCTCCCTGGATACGGTTCTGGGAAAATCAGCATGAATTAAACAGTTTGTGACTGCTGGCTCCTTGCTTGACATCCTCAGTCTCAATTTCCAAAAATACTGATGCCTTTGGCTTTGATACCTTGCAGGTGTCTGGATTCATAGAAAATCACGCTGCTGCTGCTCAGTCCATAACTTGTCAATTTTTCTCATTTTGTCTTCAAACGATGCCCGTTTTAGTTTAAGTAAGAAGGCTGGAGTTTTGCTGCTGAGGAGGTGAGCAGGGACACAGAGATGAAGGTGCACGTCTCAGCTTTGCGACATCTTTGCAATCCTTACTGCTAAGTTTCCCGGCTGTTAAATCAGCTGACACTTCCCTTGAATTCCCTTTTTCTTTCATCCCTATTGGGACTTTAAGCCATTTGAAGAAGGTAATGTTGGTTGGACATTTGGGCTGGTGGGACCCTAAGTTGGCTGTAATATCAAGAATACTACTTTCTGAAGCTCGATAACTTTTAATTTCCTCAATCCAAAGAGGTATCACTTTGTGGTGCTTCATCTTTCCATGGAAGCGAGTATATTTTACCCATGGTCATCCATTTCTGTCATCACTTGGAATTTGCCTATATGTCCACTGGTCATTTCTTTATTGAAATACTGGTAGAAATCGTGATGACACCAACAAGGGGTGTTTCACAACATGAAACTCAAGAGTTTTTAAGGATACATTCAAAATGTGCAAAATGAAGGTGCTGCTGGAAGCTAGAGGTAAACTTTTCATCCACTAGGTTTAGCTAGTTTATGGTAAAATAGACTAGATATTTCAAATAAGTAAGAAAGCAACGAGCCTCTAATCCCCAAAGTACTGTTTGTAGCCTTTGCAGACTAAGATATATTAGCCTGAACTTCCCTAAGTACCCTAATTAGGTAAAGGAGCTTTTTAGCTTGGAAAAAAGTAAAATCTTAAGCAAGATTTTATCTGAGTAATTATGTTAGCTGTACCTGCTTCACAAAGTAATATATATTTATGGGAAACTTTAATACATAGGGATATAGTTACAAACTGTTATTCCACAATACCACAGCTCACCTTATTGCAAGCCCTGTCAGACAATGTGCGTGTAAATTCCTCGTGGTACTGTGAAAACACAAATATAAGCTTGTCTCACTAAGTCTTTTAAATGTATCTGGTTTATGTTACCCTTAAGAAATTGACTTCCATTCCACTAGGCTGTTTGATTTAATGACAACAAGAATAAATCAGGGGTTGTCCTGATACTAGCTGAGAAATTATCTCACTCGATGAATTTTCTTCACAGCTGGGAGCCTGCTGGCCACTTCTAGTTCTGATTGCGCACACTGTCCACAGTCACGTAATATCACTGGAATAACCGCATCAGTTATTTACATAAATACTTTTAAAATTCTACTTTAAATGATATACTCTGTTTTTAATGCAGTTGAACTGAAAACAAAGACAGCTAGCACTGCAGGACTAGAGAAGTCTCCATGAGGCACTGGAAAGCACTCCTTGATTTACAGATAGGGCTTGGAAAGCCAAATGGATTCTGGACAATGTTTGTATAAAAGCATTGCTCTCCATAACTTCCTCTAACTGGACTGTCCTTTCATTTATATCTTTTTCCATCAACTCGTTTAGACTGACTCATCGTACCTAAAAATAGTTCAGATTTACTTTATCTTTTTATACTCAGAATAACACCACAAAATGGATTGTGCCTACATGGAGTTATCTGAGAAAACCTACTGTTATTTCAGCTCATTTCTTTTTGTGTCTGAAAATCCCTGAACCACATATTAAGTTGGTATAAATTTACATACCCACAAAACCCAAGGAACTTACATGCAAGAATCTGACCCTACTTTTAAAAGACTCCTCTCTAGGCCATAGAGAGAATGTCTCACCTTTAGATCTTTCAGAAACAGAGCGTGTTAATGGAATCATCCCAGATTTATGTTGGTGTTGCTTCAAATAAATCCATGCTTCTTGAATTCTAATTTTTCGCATGTGCTGGAGCAATTTTTCCATGTAGCAGGAGTGAGCTTTACACCACTGGAGCTGGAGGAGGAATTCTTACCCTGTCTGGGACAAATGACAAGAAAGAAACAAAACCAACTGTAGTTTATTATTCTGTGCTGTACAATGTGATCTTTTTTTGAAGAGGTAAAAAGAAACCCAAACCAAAGAAGGGATTAGAGGAACTTCAAAGAAAGCTGTAGGGCTATAGCTGCACACCAGAGAGCTGGTAACAGTAAGGATTACCCCTTGTATGCATTTCTAGTGAGCATAAAGCTCAAAAAACATTCTGAAACCCTTAACACAAGTGAGAACAGCACTGATACAATTTACCTGTTATTTATCTACTTCAGAAAAGAGATTTCTGCTTCAAGCTATACATCATTAAGACCTCTAACTTTCAAACAGTGGATCACAAATTGGCCTTCCGGTTTATAAAAATCATCCTAATACGCCTCAGCACTGTTTTCTTTCAAGAGAGTCTACAGAGAGCCAGCTGTCTGAGCTGGTCGTGTTGCTATGTCAGATTTGTGCGTAAGTATCTCTCTGGGAGTTTTGTTTTGGTTCTATCCATTTAATATTCATGACAATCTTCATTAACCTGCCAGCTAAGCCATCTTTGCATCCTGCCTACAAAGTCAAAAGTTTATTCCTAGCCCACACAGCTCCTGGAAGCCTACATTTCCACATGACAGGCTATTTCAACTTGGAATTCTTATGTTTAAACTAACAGGATGAATAAAAAAGAAATAAATAAAAAAACCCCAACAAAACAAAACACAAAAACCCCCAGAACAGCTAAGGAAAAGATAAAGCACGAACAAGACAGTGTTAGCAACGACATGGTTAAGCAATTAAATTAATCTGATCATTCCAGCCTGTACAACCAAGGCTTTGGGAAAGCTGACGATTCAAATGTGTCCATTAATAACAAAATGTGAAGGGGCAAAAGGGGAGAGGGAAAATCCTTGCTTTTAAGCTGCATGGAGTAAACTGTGCTACCTTAAAATTACTCGTAGCCCACTGCATAGCTGTCAAAATAATACATACATATTGGGGGTAGTAAATAATTTCAATGTCACTGAGAAGAAATATATTCATGCTAAAAGCAAATTCTGTAATTACATTATGATTTTAATGTACATATTTTTCATCAAGAATGTCAGAATAATGAAATGATGATTAACACTCCAGACAATTCAATTACACAACACCCAGAGAAATCCAAAGGATGTGGAACAAAAGGGAACAAAATATACAGTAGGCCCAGTCCTGCCAATGTGGGGCAAACTGGAAAGCAGTTGGAGAATCAAGAAAAAGGAAGAGCAACAGAAGGAGGAGGGAGTGATCACTGGACGGAGCATAGCGTAAAGAAGGACCCCCAAAATTAAGCAAGAGAGAGGTAATAGGAATTTTGATGCTGACAGCCACAGCAGAGTTAAGAGAAAATCAGAGCCAGCTTAACTGCATGGTTGGTTCCTCCCTCGTTATTTCAGACTAGTGTCGTGGGGAAAGAAGATACGCACATTTTAAAGAGAGCTGTTGGGAATTAAGTTTTAGCAATTAGAAGAAATGTACGTTGAATCCTATTTCTCCCTCTGGTTTCTATGATGGTTTTTGTTCAACTGCAGTTGAACGGAGGGAAAGGGGGAGAGGCTGGCTTGTTGCCTGTAGGAGAAAAAATGTTTTTCCTTATAAAATAACAGACTGGTTTAGGTTGGAAGGGAGCTTAAATATGATGTAGTTCCAACCCCCCCTGCCATGGGCAGGGACACCTCCCGCTAGGCTAGTTTGCTCAAAGCCCCATCCAACCTGGCCTTCAACACTTCCAGGAATGGAGCAGCCACAGCTTCTCTGGGCAACCTGTTCAGTGCCTCACCGCCCTTATAGGGAATAATTCCTTCCTTACACTTATTCTAAATTTACTCTCTTTGAGTTTGAAACTGTTACCCCTCATCCTATCACTACACTCCCTGAGAAAGGGTCCTTCCTCATCATTCCTGTAGGTCCCCCTTTAAGTACTGGATGGCCACTATAAGGTCTCCCTTCTCTTCTCCAGGTTGAACAACCCCAACTCTCTCACCCTGTCTTCACAGAGGAGGTGTTCCAGCCCCCGATCATCTTCGTGGCCTCCTCTGGACCTGCTCCCAATAGGTCTGCGCCGTTACGTATGGGACCCCAGAGACAGATACAGAAGTGAAGGTGGGGTCTCACCAGAGCAGAGTAGAGGGGGAGAATCTCATCCCTCAACTTGCTGGCCACACCGCTTGTGATGTGGCATGGTTGGCTTTCTGGGCTGCGAGTACACATTGCTGGGTCATTGCTGGGTTTGAGAGATCTTATATTTTCTTCAATGCCAGCCCTAAGTATAGCTATATAATGACGTGGCATAGCAGTCGCATTTTCTAAAAAACATATGTCCTCGTCACACACCTCCTGATAGTCACAAGCTCTGCTTAATATTGTTTATTTTCTATAATTTGTTAGACAATGTTTTACCCTCAAGTACATTTCATGTAAGTATTACTCTACACACAGTTGATTCAAAACTGCTAAAGAAGTAGGAACAGGACACAAAGTATGCGATAATAGCTAACAGGCCTAGAGAAAAAGTTAAGAGAAAGTTTCAGCTTAGAGTGTAGCTATTTCTGTATAAGCAGAAATCACCTACAGGCAATTTTCCTTGGGTTCAGGAGCCTATTAACTTTGATATTTATGAAACTATTAAGCTGTTCCTTTGGAAACAATCATAGCAAATGCTTCTTAAGGTTGTTATGAAGCATGGGTAGTTTTCTCTAGAAAGCTTCTTTAGAAATAATGAACAAAAACAAAAGAAGAAGAAATTTAGTTCTTGTAAATATATCATCAAGGCAGCTAAAAGAACAATCAAAGTTTGTTTCACATTTCAGTCCACATTTTCCAGGAACTCCCCACTAGGAAACTTTATTAAATTTAATAGTAAATTTAATTTAGAAAGGGTTCAGTTTTCACTGTAGTTTTCTTCCCCTGATGTTTTCCTAGATGAATGCTTTCATAGCAGTTTCTTTGGTTTGCTTAGTTTCTATGCAACTTGAAGTCATAAACCAATTTTCAACCAGTGTACAGCAATAAAAATTAAGAGCTCCAACCAAGCTATACTGATTTTCAATATTTTAGAATCCCGTTTCCCCTCCTTTACCTAAACCACAATAACCTTCTACATTATCAGTTTTGATGTTTTCCATGTTGCTCAGAAACCCACATATTTTACATTATTTAGATTAAGCACCAAAAAAAGGACCTCTCTAATTATGAACATAATTACAGATCCACTTTTCTTCCATAATTCTTGAATTAGGCATTTGCTTTTGACTAAAAATACACTAGAATTTCAGAGCTCTGTACTGCACTTAATGTGCGCATATTATTACCCCTTTCTCTTCCTGCCTCCTTTTGCAGGGTTTTAATAGATCCACACTACAGGGAGTTCTGACAACACTAGGGGCAAATATTCTTGCAATATGCACTATATGACAGTTAATGATGAACTCTGAAGCAATCATTAAATCTAGATGAAAGCTATATAAGGAAACCATAGAATGTAATGATGCTTATTCTTGATTTTGCTGCGGAAGAAAACCCAAACGTCCCCCCAAAAAACCCAAACGAAAACTCTTTTGCTAATTGCACACTAATTTACAAAATTAAATAACTCTCCAAGGGTTTCACTGCCAGTCTGAGATAACAACCATACAGCCTGGCTCTTGCACTAAGTAAACACTTCTGATTATTGTTTTTACACATAATCAGGATTAGGCAAAGGTCTTTCCCAATATTAGCTTTGAAAAGCTAAAATCCAGAAGCAGTAGAGGCCTTAAAATATTCAGTATAGCAAAATGCAGGTTTGTCTGCTCTAGACTTTAATAACATGGCAATGAGGACATCCTCTGTTTAAGCCTTAGTGTAGATTGTCAAACACCACTTCTGATATTCTTCAAATAGGACTATATGCAATAAAATACAGCAAAACTCCTTGAACAACTAAATGCCGTTTAGGTCCTTTAAAAAGAAGTGAAGCTCAAAGGAATCGCTGACAGCACGTTTCAGAATAGAGTAGTTGATTGGTTCATAACCCCACCTTTCAAAGAGAAGTGGGAGGCACGCTTGCCCTGCCTGTTTTTCTTAATGGCTACAGAACAAAAAACATCAGGAAATGGTATGGAATGAAACTGGTTTGTAGTCCTGGAGAGGAAAATGGGTTTGAAATAAAGCTATGGGCAAACAGAAGATGCAGACAAGTAGGTGTCACCTCCCAAGTACCAGCCACAAGACAGGCAACTAAAAGAAATCTGAACCACGTGGATGCAAACACAAAAGTGTGTGTATATAATTTTAGCAAAATAGTGTGAAATGACACAGTCAGAAATGTTACATATGCAGGCAAAAAAAAACAAAAAACCAACATCCCAAAGCAGTGAAACACTTTGTAGAATGATCCCAAATTCTCACAAGAAGAGAAAAAGAGGGAGCGAGAGTTTTTGGAGCATAGCACTGACTGAAAAGAGAAGCTTGGGTTACTGCCAGAGGAGCTGTTACCTATTGTCTTTTTTCCTGCTACAATCAGGGAAACAGGACCTCAGTTTAATCCCACTTTGGTTACAAAGAATGTACACAGAGATATATCAGTTCATATCAACATTCTTGACAGAAATAAAGGAGCTCAAATATTGGCCAACCATTACAGTAAAAAGTTACATAGCTTCTTTCACATATATTGACAGATAGAGCAAAATTCTGAAAGATATTAGACTTTTAGCATTCAGAATTTGTAATATAAGTCAGTTTTTAACTTAAAGAATTAAACAAGTAACATGAATATAAGGAAACATAATATCACACAATATACAGATCAAACTATTTCTGAAGACAGTGTGGAGAATTGAAGAACGGAAAAAAAATTATCTAGTCATCATATTACCTTGAAACTTGAAGTTCTCTTTTGTCCATTCCTCTCTAACTTCAAATTTCTGTAGCTTTATTATCCAAACTAAACCACTGAAATCCTGAATTCTTGGCACTCACCTTCATAGGTCCTTCTGAAATCACTGCCTGAGGCTTCACTCTGTTCTTCCCTGTATTTCACATCACTGAAAGCTATATGCTATGAAACAGTATGGAACTCTTTGATTCTACACAAGTCAGAGACTTTGAAGTTCTTAACCTCAAAAGGATTTTTTAAGCATTTTCCTGCATTCATTTATTTATGATGCCTCAAACAAACAGGAGCAGATACTGTGTAGGCAGAAAGATTTCCATTGCTTAAGCGATGCAGCGGAGCAAAACTGAGACCTGATCGTGTACCCTCGACTCACACAGGTAACCAAAAGTCTCTTCGAATATTTTCTTTCCCAGAACAGGATTTCATGAGAAGTTCTGAATGTGTTTATCTCTCAATTCTGTTTCAGAATAAAGAAATAAATAAAAGGTGTAAACACTTCCAGAAAAGGGAAATCTAGTTCTTGAGTAGCTGAAGCTACTATCAACTTCAGCTACCCTAAACCAGAAAACCCTGACAGAAAAAAAGAAGAAAATTTACCTGGTATATTTCTACTATCTAGCCTAATATAGTATTTGCTTACATATTGTAACTATTGAGAAAGGCCCTACTGCTTTTAACTTACTTTCTCAAATAATGTTCTGTTATTGGTAGCAAGTTATTTAAAAAAAAGAAGCATGAGGCTGGTAAGAAGTGCTCTTGGAATGGAAGAAAAATGCATTTCTCAACTGCTAATCTCGCGTATATCCCGTACTTACTCTCCATCATGTTGAGAGTCGGACTGGTGTCAGCTGGGCAGCGCTGGGCCGCTGGCTTCCCATCCTGACCCACTTATCTTCCCGAGAGGGGGTTTTTCACTCTGAAACGCCAGTCCTCGTCCATGTAAGCAGAACACGAGAGACACCCAGCGGCTGGACCGTTTAAGTGTATTTTTTAACCTGGAGACAAACTCCACGATGTTCTTACCTAGTCCATGTTCTTGTGTGTGTAAGAAACCATTTGTGAGCCAACTACCAGGCATACAGAAGCGGAGAAAAAATCATTCCAGCGGCTGAAGTACCACTGTCACCTCTGCTGTGTATTTTTCCTGGAACCTACAGACTTCCTCGCTGCGCACTCCAAGTCCCACTCGCAGTTCTCCCTTTTTCTCTTAAGCTGAACTTCATTATTTTGATTCTTGAATCACATCAGTTGGTATAGGTCTATTAATTTCCATGGGGCTGTGTTTTGTGTCAAATCAGAATCTCATTCTAATTTTCTGCCATTCAGACATCCGTTATCTTCTATGCACATATTTTCTCTAATCTTAAATGTATTTGTACTACTTATTTTTATCTGTATAGTAAACAGATTTCCCAGTCATTAGCGATACATAAAATTCCTGAGAATCAGTGGTAAATCCTTGTATTAAGTGGTCTGATCTTCATGTAAGAGCAGGGAGATAAAGATTATTAAATTTACTAATATAAATTAGTTGTATCTGCAGTATTTGTTAATATAAAAATTACATATCTTTACTGCCACATCTAAACTATTTCTTGTATGTAAAGGACAGCTTATTTGGAAACAAATCAGCACAAAAGGGCTTATAAAATCAAAAATCTGAGGATAGCATGAATAAATAAGAGGGGAAAAGTAAGGATAAACTTTCACATATTTAGAAGTAATTCATTTGCAAAAATCAACTTTGTCACTGCTACATGTTAAATACTACATTTTTAAAGGGTTTGACTCTTACAAATTTGAAATATCTGTGTGAAAACTTCTGGTAAGAGAGTAAAGAGTAAGTTATTTCTTCCATATTTAGTGAAGAACTGAAGGCAGGCAATTGCTGACTTCACTTACAAAAATGTAGGACAAGGTGTTAGGGATACAGCTGAGGGATATAAGCAATTTTCTCAGCGTCTAAAGAGAAAATCATATGCAGCCTTTTAGGTAAAAACAGACAATATGACGTGATGACCCCAAATTAGCAGGATATGCTACTCCTGAAAAAAACTGACATTACCAGTATGAGAAGAAAATTGGTTCCCTCCTTACCACATACATGTATGGAAAATCCATCACACATAAGCCAACCAACGTATCAAGCTGCAATAGAGTTATTCCTAGTACGAAAACAAACAAAAAAAAACCCAGACAGAAGGCAGCTCAAGTCTTGTACCATGCCTTTTGCTAAAATATTTCGCTCTACTGCGCACTTCCTCTCAAGGTTTTTTTTTTTTTAAATACACCGTTACAAAAATACTCCAAACAAAAAAAGGAAAAAAAAAAAAGAAAAAAGAAAAAAAGAGACAAAGTAAAGAAAGAAACACTCACAAGGTACTTCTTACTGCTGTTAACTGAGAATTGCTTGGTATAGCTTTCATATCGACGTTTATTCTGTGCTTGAATTAAGCAAAACACTTGTTGACTACCTAATGTCTCCGGGGGTTGGTTTCAATTGCCAACATCACTAGAATCCACTTTCAGAAAGACTGTAAATCAACATATTCATTAAATTCTGCATATACCATACTGTGACTGAAAAATGAGAGCAAACAGCTTTCTCTTATGATTTCAGACCATATTTGATGTCCCTGGAAGGCTGGCTCCACAGAAGCAACAGAGCTGTATCGATACAAACAGAAAGCTGAAACGAGGATCTCAGGTTCTAAAAATCAAGTGCAGCCTCTCTACCACTAACCTTGGGACAAGGACCTAGTTCTTTAAATATTTTACCAAAACATAGCTGCTCTGGAGTTTTTAAAGCAGGTATCTAGGCAAGCCAGAGTAGATGACATTCGGAGAACTATTAGATATGTGGTCAACCTAGTTTTTAGTTTGAAATTTGTTTTAAAAGAGGATGTATCTTGGACTTGCTGTAAGGCAGAGTTGCTTATGTTGTCCCATGTTAGGGATCTATCCTGGTACCCATGTGGCACACCCCTCATCAGCTGCCCACCTCCCAGGCAATGCAGAATACCTAATTTAGGAGTTTATATTCTCCCTGCTGACTATGCATAGGAGACCTATTTGTTTTCAATATCGTGCCCTGTGTTTCTAAGCGATCAAACAATAACAGCTGTTGGTGACTATTATCCACAATTCGTTTATGGAGGTGGAGGTCCGTGGCACTCACCAGCGACACACAGCTTCATCTCAAGCCTCCGGAGGTCAGTTGTCAGCCAGCCTCACTCCTACACCTGTCCAGGGAGGGATGTGGAGTGGAACCAACAGTGTTAGCTAACTCCAGGGCCTTGTGTGGTGGTGGATCACACAGCTGGTGAACCACACATGTAATGAAGTCTAAGCAACATGTCAGTGTCTTAAAAACCCATGCATTAGAAACCTATTACCTACGAAGGATGCCACCCATGCAAACAGTAACTTAACACAGGGCACAGGAAAAGAATGTGGTTTGTCATGAAAATCAGTAAGTCCCTTCCTCCCTCCTGCTCTTCTGTCCTTCCTACGGAAAAATGGAGAAAAAAGCATGTGAATTTTCTTCTCTTAGAAGAATTATCAACAGGGTAATTGGTGGGATATCCAACTGTCCATCACTACAGTTAGATGACATCAGACGAACTTAAAATTATTATTACTTTCTAATTATGTCAAAAGAACTAATTTTTTTATAAATGTTATGTCAACAAATGATTACCACTAAGTAATCAATGATTTAGTCATTTAGGTCTACCTACATTAACAAAACATATTCTAATACGCTCTTACAAAGACTAAAGAAAAGAAAAATACACATTTGAAACCTAGTTTTGTTTTGAGTTTGTCAGGTTTTTTCCCTTAGCTTTCATCTGCTTTGGAGTCTGGGATACTAGGTAAGAATTCACTAAAACACAAAGAACTTTAAAACAGAGATCTACACATGTCAAGAATTCACCCTGATTTTATGCAAGCATATAAAAAATACTACTCCTGAGACAGAAAACTCTCAAAGAGCGTGGGTCCTATTGCAAAAGGCAATGTATTACAGTTTTTATACCACATATTCTTTGCACTGAGGACCTTGTTTCCATCAACAACTCTCAAACATCGTGATGAAAAAGCTCTTGTTGTCACTCCACTCTCTATCCAGAAAATGTAAGTGAAAATGACATCCAAAGTTTCACCATCACTCTACAGCTGAAATGGAGTAATAACTCAAATCCTGTCTTGTTTTGTGCCTTTCCAATAAATATTCAAAGAATAACACAGCAGAATGGCTGAGGCAGCCAACCAAAACTTTAAACTAAACCTGAAACTGAATTACGTTAGCAAAGTCCCGCTATCACACCTCACATCAACTTTGTAACAAAGCTCCTCTGTTAAGAACTTATTCCTCAAGGTTTTCGTTATTTTTCAGGCAACCTTTTCAAAGCAAGATGGTTCTTCAAGGACTGTATTAATGCGTGAATAACACAGAGAAGGAAGGAAGGGCTGGTTTAGCTCACTTGGCTGAGTGTGGTGCTGAAACACCAAAGGTTGCGGGTTTGGTTCTGGTTCGGTCCTCATGTGTTGCCTGATCTAATTGAGAGGTGTCCCTGCCCATGACAGGGAGGTTGGATTAGATGATCTCTAAGGTCCCTTCCAGCCTAGGCCATTCTGTGATTCTATGAGGTGGCTGAAAGCACCCTTCTTTCGAGATGCGACTGCAAGCAGAGTATTTTGCCACTAGGGGACAGTACGGTGTAACCTCCTGGAAAGACTGTTGGAAGAGAAGACTCATGGCTTCAACCCCGACAGCCTGAAGAGAGACGACTTTGTGTGGTGAGGAGGAGAAAAAACGGGCACGTTGCACATTTCCTGGGACATACTCAGGCAAAATGGCATCAACTGTGATGGCAAAGCTGCCCAACTGCGAACTGAGTAAAAACCGGAGAAAGGCCTCAAGCAGTTGACCTGTTAACAGACTGCACAGAGCTGAAGGGATCAATGAGTTTTTATAACAAACATAATAAAGAAAATGTCAGATGATTATTGTTCTTTATTCTTTAATTCCATTATCTTCTCATTGGGCCCTACAACACAGTTCTGATCCCATTTATGTTTCTGAGCCAAATCCCTGACTTCCACGTACAGCCTCCTCTCAATTTCTGCCTCTGAGATGAGCCCCTTTCCATAGGGCTCAGGTGAAGCGACCTTCACAACATCAAAGGGGTTTAGCAGGTGTCTGTCTGTATTGCACAAGGACAGCACTGTGGACTTTGGCAGTAACAGCACAGGAAGAACTTAGGCCCGGAATAAGAGAAGTAATTACAGGGCAGTGTGGTCTCAAGTATGCAAGGGGAGGTGCAAGCAGACGTACAGCAGAGTTTGGTTGGCTCTCATCAACAACTTTATTTAATGACACAATTAGCCCATATTAATGAAAAATACATACCACAGAAAGCTGTGATCTTGGTCAAGCTGCTACAATCACCTGTGCCTATTTTTCTGTTTCAGAAATGGGAACGTGCTTCCCTAGCTGTGAAAACTGTAAGTAGAAACCATTGGATAAAGAGCAAAATTTTACTTTATTACACCTGGGAAAAGGAAGGTAAGGGACCTCTGTATTTGAGGGAACTACAGCTCGGTGGGAGTCAGAGGACATACCCATGGAAGGAGTGAGCAGGCTGGCTGTGCAGCCCCTGCAGCCTAGTGGGGCTGATTTACAGCACATGGAATGGCAGATTCAAGGTGAATACCTGGAAGGAACATTCAGGCCATTTGCAGCATCTCCTGCAGCAGCAGTGCCCAAGGCCCAATGGGGAAGAGGACAATGAGATGACCAAAGAACAGTTTCATACAGAAAATGTCAGGTTGGTTGGGTTTTTTTTTCTATCAGTGAATAAATTTATATCTGTTCCAGTCTAGCACAGCATGTTCTTCCAAGATTTAGAAGCAATGAGATTTCTGTTTATCCTGCTACAGAAAAGAAGGATCTGCATGGGGGTCCACAGGCACTCAGACCTAGGTCTCTCTTTTGACCAAAGTGACAACATATAACCCAGCAATTCCTGGAAGAGTTAGTTACATCCTCTTTCCTACTGCTCTGCATCAAAACAAAGTGTATTTTCACAAACACCTCTTTCAGCAACAGTGCTGGCTTTAACACCTTGTTCCCTCCAGCTTATTCCCACTTTACACCCCAACCTTATTTGTGCCAGGTCAGCTGCTGGTACAGGCACACACTGAACTACATTGAGGAAAATAACCCTCTCTTACCCCCCTGCCCCCCAAAAAACCCAACTGAATTAGTTTTCTGATCTGATGCATTGTGCAATCACACAAACTGTTACACTAGCATAAGTGAATATGTGGATAAAGGTGTGCAGCAAGACTCTGAGAAAGAAGAGTCTGCAAAACCTCAGCCTTGGTAGAGATTGCACTTGATCATCAATCACTGCTGAAGAACATTTAAATTTGGCACCAGCTGAAAAATTCAGCTCTTAACATTTTAACCTGGGCACCCAGACAAAACTCAGGTGGTCTGTTCAGTTAGGTGATACTGATATAGAATTTAAAATCGTAACTGGTCTAATTATTACCAAGTTCACAAATAATAATTAGTTTTAACTGTTAAATTTAACAACCGGTATTATAATTTTGAGGCTTTCCCCTATTCTCACATGCCTGTTATCCACCTCCACCTTGCTCACTGGGCTCTCCACCCCACCAGTGACAGCACAACTGCAGAGGTCAAGGTTGCTGGATCAGCCTTTGCCACCGCAGAGCGGACAGGAGGGAGCCCCCAGGGAAGGAGCAGGACTCTCCTGTAGCACCTCTGCTGCGGAGAGCAAAGAAACTTTCATCAACACCAGACTGTTATCAAGAGACTTCTGACACTGCTTCCAGGCTGTGCCCCTCACCGCAGTTTCAGCCTCTCGGCTGTGCCAATTACAGGTAACACAACCTATTCAAGCAGTTGCACTGTAGCTGAACGGTTAGAAACCTCCCACAGACAGAAGGCAGAAAGAAGAACTGATTTTACTCTTTGTTTGTTTTTCTTCCCCCCCCTCCCCCCATTTATTTATCAGCTACACTTTACTTTCAAGATAAAACTAACAAGCCTTTTTACAGGGTCAGATCTTTCCCAGCTGTGCTGTGTTCTCATTAAACAACTGAGACAGACAGAGTGCCCCCAGCTGCTAAAGGAGGATGCTGCCCCAAGAGCTCTTGCTTTTCTTTACTCTTACCTAAGACAGGCTTTCAACTCACTCTGTGGCTTTCCTGTTTTAGTTCCTAACCTCCACGCATTTTCTTCTGCATAAGTGCAAAAGTACTGCAAGAATACTTAGTACGACCCATTAGTCCAAATTCTTCAAATATCCAAGAAGTCTTGCGCTTTTTTCCCCCCCAGAATTGCTGACCTACTTGACTATCTTTTAAAAGGCAATATAATTTCTTTAACATAAAATTACACAAAATAAAGGGCATCAGTAAAAAAAATCCTTATTTCAGGAAGCTTCACCTCCCTAGTTAATAATGGAATATTCAAGCACACACTCAAACACATACCTCTAACCCAGCTGCATCTTCCCCTTGGATGTATGTATGAAACAAACAGCTTAAACTGGTTATAGGAGAAGAGAATTTATACAAACTAGTGTAAAAACAAATTTAAAGGGAATCAATAGTCCTAATATTTCCTCTTGAATATTGAAAATTTTGATCTCAAAAAGAGATAAGCTCTGTGCCTATCAAGAGGAGATAAAATCACTTTTTAAGATCCTATATTGCACAATGTCTGCATATTTGAAGGTAAGCGCTTACAGACATTTTACAGAGACATTCTCTCTCTTCCCACTTCTGTCATGTCATATTCCAAATCAGATTTTAAAACCTTGTTTTAGCTGCACAAAACAGAGTGGCCACTAGAATGAAGCAATAGTCAACAAATACATTGTAGGGTAACTCCAAAGACATGCACTGTAAAACTTAGGAAATTTGTTCAATTCCTTACACATTAATCCTGCATCACCTGAAGAGGAAAGGCTGCAAAAATAGGTCTACTTAGATTTATTTCTGCTTTTAAAAAAATAATTCTTCAAGATGGCATTATAACAATGAAGTTATGGTATCCAAGTAATACTGAACCCCCGCATCCAACAGTGCTTCTATTTGCTCTGCTCAGTGTTTATTTTCATTTCTGAGCAAATCAGACTGGCATTCCACTTGTAGGTGTAGTAAGACAAAACCAAACTCAAACTCCTTTCGTACAATGTACAACTTTCAAGCTTGGATGCCTACGTTAAGCCAAGTAAAGGTCAAAGCAGAGGAGCTGCAATTAGGCTTGTCGTGTTAGAAGAAATCCAAGGCTTCAGTGTGGAAACGCATTAATGAAATTGCTTAGCTTTCAGTTGCTGTATACTACACAGAAGTTCCGAGGTACTTTCCCAGACAGGACCCTAATTATGGATTGGGTTTCCAAGTAGATTTACCACTATTGCTAATAGGACTGTTTCCCTCTTTGCTTCACGTAGCAGTGCCCAGCTCTGTGATTGCTTAATGCACACGCAGTCCCCTTCCTATACCACAGCTCTGCCTGGGGCTGCATTAGCCAGATCGAAAGTTTTGTACCATGGGAATGGTATGAGAATGTACATGGGTATGAGAATGGTATTTGTTGTCTCAAGGAAAAGATAGTACCTCTGCTAGACAGGGCTTCATGTTTGCATCAGTATTGATAACTTGGACTCTTGCCCGCTCTTGCGAAAGTTATATGGGATTCTCCAGTTTTAAAGTTTTGTTACTCTTAGTAAGAAGGTGTAGTAATGACAGGTTAAACGCCTGAGCTGCTTTTCAGCCCTAAGGGATGCATTTCCACATGAAAACAGAGATGCTGTCACGCCAGCATGAGGAAAAACTGCAGTGTAACCATGCATAATGGTATCGGTTTGGGAGCTAAAGAGAAAGTGTTGCTTCCCAGATCTGCCAGCACAATACCTTCCCAAAAGCGTGGAACTGTCTATTTGGGGTGGTGGGGGGAAGAAGACAGACTAGATTCCCTAATTACCTTATTATGTTCCTCATACTGTCAAGTGACCTACCACACCACGCTGTGGTGAAGCATGTGAGGCTGGCTAAACCCCACCACGTTATATAATTTGGCGGTAACAGAGAACTAGGCACGTTAGCCAAACGACTGAGAAGATGCAGCATCTACAAACGTGTCAACTTTGCCCTGGCCAATCGTAAAGAAAAAACAAACAAAACTAACCCAGACTATTCCATCATCCTGATTACAATCTTGAGTGATTATTTTACTCTAAATTTTTGTCTGGGACGTGTTTTTTTCCTCCCTGTCCTCCTCAAACCTCAGCAGTGGGAGTTTTCCCATCTCTGGTGCCAATGACGGGAAAGCAAGAGTGAAATTGCTGCTCTGTGGTCACATGAGCTGTGACAGAAACCCTATCCCCAACTCCAACTTCACTGTACGTATCTTAACATGAATCTGGGGAGGCAACACGTCCTTAAATTACGACACTTGCACATGATCACAAGAGTCAGTGACAGGAACACGTTCTCCATCTCCAAAGCAATGGGCACGCTCCCTGCATCCTACCTTCATCAAGCAAATACCTGCTCATCTAAAAGATTTTGGGGATGCAGCCTAAATTCCTACCAAGTGTGCAATTTAAACAAACTATATATCTCATCGAGTCCATAAAGCTATATTGCAACATCGTTTCTACTCAACTGATCTGCAGCCCAATCCATCTCTTTCAAGTTAGGTTCCCACAGCAGAACGGGCGGCAAACCACCAAAGGAATGCACAATCCAAATACATTGAGCACATACCGCTCGTACGCAGTGAATCAGTACATGATTCATCCACTTTCATCAAACAGTTGTGACCTTTCATCTGACTACTTCCTCAAACACAGTACAGAGAAATATATATATAACATATGGAAATCAGGAACCACCAAACTGGGGGAATAATAATAGCTCATCTCATGATTTTTTGCTGTTGTGCTGATCCTTACTACATGCTCGATTGAGCATTTGTGTCATCGCTTGCTATCCTTTGACTAATTAACCAGATCAACTAAGGCGTAGGTTGCTCTTTGTTATGAAATGAGTGAAGGCAGAAAATACCAGTGTCAGACCCTAGAGGGCTCGCAAAGGGATAATAATAAATAAAAAAAAAAATATAAACCCCTACAATGTTATACAGATAAATAATACACCAATCTGCAGATAGAGAATATAGTCCCGTATTTTAAAAGTGACATTTATTTTTAAAACTAGTTTTCTGCCACTTAAAATGTAAAGTTGATAACAAGTAATCCTGAGCACAAACATTAAACTTTGTCAACAAACACAATTCACACTTAAAATTAGGGAAGGTAAGGTTAACTTACTACAGCATTGCACCACAGATCTTACCACAATGTGTAAAAAATTGCAGGCATAAAATTAAGCACCAAAATCCTCTCAAACACTTACTGGTAGTATCTTGTCCCGTTAGTAATTTTGAAACAATTAATTAAATATCAGAGAAAAAGCCCTACTCGGTTTCTAGAAACATAAGCTAATGCACGTCAAGAGGAAAACATATTTTCAATGTTATGCAAAGCTTTGGTAGGAAGATGAAGCAGCACCATTATAATCCAAACCACAAGCCAGCTGAGCTGAGATAGAGGAGAAAGATCAGAGCCCCATTGGGTTCTACCAGGACATCATACATATAAAGGAACCATATGATAAATCTGAGAAGCAAAGGTTAAATTTATTTTCTAGGGACACCATCCTGCAAATATTTTGTAAGTGGTGAAAAATCACGCCTTCTAAATCAGACCAGTTGTTTTATAGTAGCTCACTCTGGTCAGGGAATCGCAGTATGCTAAGGACCATAAAACTGGTACCCTAAAACACGTAAGAGATGGTGTCTTGGAATGTCATGGAGGTTGGTGCTTGCTACCAGGCTGCACTACGAGTTTGTTAGCTGGGATAAACCCACACTGTGTTAGAAAATCTCTAGGGAGTGGTAGAATTGAGAAAAAAGGTGACTGCTTACCAAGTGAAGTCACCACAGTGATGCTTTGCAATTGTTAACAATCCAAATTTCCAGCCATGTAGCTGGAGGCCTGTATTACAACCCTCCGAGGGGTCACTTCAAACCCAGAGTACAGCACTTTCCTATTCCCACGTCAGCGTGGTGACAGTTTACATAACCCAACACCTAACGCTTCTACGTATTAGATGATGCAATGGGTCAAAATTAGTCAACCAATGAGCCATTAGTTGAAATGACAGATTTGCATTGCAGAAAAATTGGAATTGGTTCTTATTATCCTTGGCACTATGCCAATAAGTAACAAAGAGCTCCTATTCCAGCCAACACACCATTGCTGACAAGATGCAACAGGAGGATGAAACATGGGAACAAGATGAGGATGGAAAGCATAAAAATAGCTTGAAGAAAAGCAGAAGTCCAAGCTTCCCCTTTTCCTAATGATTCTTCCACGTCCTTTGTCAGTGTGGCACAAATGCAGGTGACTTCAAGCTGCTGTATTCACCCTTAAAGAGAAATTTTCTTCACTGCACTTGGGACTTTGTTTCCCCATTGCTTTATCAGCAAAAGATTTTTAGCACAGTTCAAGGAGCTCTGGTATTCAAATGCTGATGCAAGTTCTGAAAGACTGGGAATGTTTGGCAGCTGCCGGAAAGCTGAAACGGGCAGACACCCACAGGTGTAGATGCAACACAGTGCAATGCTCAGGTCCGCAGGAAAGCTGAATCACGCTATCAAACACGGCTGCCCCAGTCACATGCTGGGGATTTCCCAGCTGCAGTCTCCAAAGCCAAGGTAGTTTGAAACAATCCAGTCCCTATGTAATCAGCAACCATGTGACAATTTCATTTTCTCTTTCAAAACTTCCAAACAAGTCTGGATTCAGAAAGACCGTGAGGCTTAACCACTATGACTCTTTCTTAGTACTTTTTCCGCATTTATCACGTCAAATGTAACGCTGCTATTGCAGTAGGACTGTACTGGCTTTTACAGAAAGTACTTCTATGATCTTCATTCAGGAAGGAAATAAATGTTCTTATGTACTCATGAGATCTAGAGATTTTTTTAGCAACGTGATCTGGACCAATCATATCAAGATCACAGGTTAAATGTGTGACACTCAAGCATTGTGTTTTGAGTATCACTGAAAAATATGAAATGAAATGAAATGAAATCTATATAAGGTGATGACTATTTGCTAGCAGAGTACAAAATAGCTAGGAGTTGGGAAAACAAAGGCCTGCATTTAACTTTCTTAATGTTCTAATTCCACTTGCGTATTGTTCCTCTCCTTCCTCAGTTATAAACCAGATTGCAAGCCCATGAAAGAAGAGGTGCAGGTGAATTTTAGCAGCTATTTTTTCCCTCTCTGCTCATTATCTATCAGTATTCTGTTCTCAGAGAGGAAAATGTGCAGAAAGAAATAATTCTTTACTTCCAGTTTCCTCTCTAGCCTGTGCTAATTGGCAGGTTTAAGCAGGAATATTACGAAAATAATTTTTAAAGACTTACTTGCAACGTATGTATATTATGGAAACAGTTTTTGCTGGGAGTACCTGCTCTAAACAGAAGAATCTAGAGTGCCAATTATTTTATTTCAAGAAGAAAAGAGGAAGTCAGGGGTGAGAATTGCTCTAAGGGCCCTGTCCTTGGGAGGCATTTGATTTAAAATACTAAAGCGTGGAGGTATGTCCAAGCCATATTTTTTATCACATTGGAATGGCTGTTGTTTCAGAATGCTGACCAAATCTGAACGCTCACTGCAAATTATGCAATGTGCTCCAGTCCTGGAGAGCAGCCTTTAACGTCACTATCAAATCAGCTGGATACTATAGTTCTCTCAACACCCTATATATCATCCAACTGAATTTACTACAAGCTATTCTACAATCAGAAAGAAGAAAAATAAAAATCCTCCAGATATGCAGGAGTCTGAGTCACAGAGGCAAAATGCACAAAATTAAAAGGCGGCCCTGCTGAATAAGACAATAAGAAAAAAAATAAATTATTTTTGGCTTCTGCACGTATACTGCTATTGAAGGCACACCAGTGAAAATTTTGTAGAGAGAATATAATATGATGAAATATATCTGAAATGTCCTTTCTGCGGCATCACTTCTGGAACAGATGGCATTATCCTCAGAGTAAGTATGGTCAGATGGATAACAGACAAACAAGTGCATGACTTGGGAAGACTTCACTAACCAGGCTTTTATGAAAATCCACTCCCCACGGTAATCTTATCTCTTAGAAAAACTCAGAAAGAGGACAGTGCAAGTGTTACCTCTTTCCGATCTGAAGATAAGCCGGAATAGGCAGGAGGATGCTAAAGTAGCAACCCCTGAGGAAGGTGGTAAGGAGGCAAATACAGTCCCTGTAGAAAGTGAATGAGGTGGCAAAGAGTATTAAAAGATTACATTTTTCAGGCCTTTATATATTGAGATTGGAAGAGGCAATAAGCCAGATAACATGAAATTACCACCAATGCAAAAGAACGATGCCATTATTATGAGTGACCATCGTGCAATAATTCATCTGATTTAAGTGCTGCCCCCTCCTCCCAGCCAAGGGGGCAGAACGAGTCAGAGAGATGAGGGAGACCCGGCTACATAAAGCCAGGAGGGTGGTACATGGGTTACAGCTGCCAGCAACGTGCAACTTCAGTGTCCTAGAGGACTAATGGAAATTACTGAAATTGGTGTGGGAAAGTCAAAAGTGAGATGTTTCTTTAAGAAGAACTTTTAGGATGGTCAAGAATTTGTAATTCCACAGTCAAAGAAAGGATAGTTTTGGCTAAAAATGGTGCCACCTTTCACTATTCAAGTGTAAGCAGTTGTTTATAATTGAAAGTATTATATAATAAATTAAGATAAAGAAAAACAGTAATAATCCATATTAATTAGGAGTTACAAAAAGAAAAAATCAATAAGGCAAGCTAGAAACAACAGCAGAAAGTCCACAGCTGACAGGATCAATGTAACATGAAGGATTAAAAGAAAAATAAAAAAGTATCAAGATTACGATAGTCCTAGCCGTTATACAAACCCTTTGCCAGATGGAAATGATAAAACATTTAATAGCGATGCAGGAGGGAAGGAAATTTTTAGAAATATTTCTGTTTCATATTTGGACAGATGTTCTTATGTCACATGATGATGTTGAACTATTTTCCAGTCCCTTAGTAATCAAGCAGGATGTTATACAACAGGTACTAGAAATAAACATTTTAAAATCAGCCAATCCATCTATGCCACACCAAAGGACTAAGACTGAGAAGACCTGAGAACTAATCATGTTTATTTTAATAAATTAAGGGATTCTGGGGAAATTTCATTTGACTGGAAAAGTGTTAACGTTGTGCCAATAATAACAAAAGGCAGCAGGATGACTCAGAGAGCTGATGGATAGTTTGACATTACTTCCAGGTAATAAAGCTGTTATAAAATTAATAAAGAATTAAAATACCGGAACATAATTAATATCAGTCAACTCAGTTCTGTGGCAAATAGATTTTGTAAAATAAAGTTATTGCATTGTATGATGAGACAGGCATTTGGCTAATGAAAGGAATTGTACATCTGCAATATACTTGTGGAGACTTAATAGTGCATGACATTCTCATGATGAAAATTAGCACAACACAATATCAATAAAAGATGTTAAATGGACTGAAAACTGAAAGATCTAGTGAAGTGGTAACAAATGGAGACTTGTAACAAACTTTAGGGCTTTTGTGATTTGGAAATAAATACAAATCATCAATGATTTGGAAACAAATATGCACATCCATGATAATAAGATCTGTGAGATTAATAAAATTGTGAGGATGAAAGGTGAAAAAAGTCATGCAGAACATTTTGAATCCCTCAGTAAACTAAGCCAGTTCTAATCAAACAAGTCTTAATAGAGCCAAGTGCAAAGGAGTTAGAACTAAAAGCTCCACTAGCAGTCAAGCCTCCTCCCTGGAAGACACAGGGTCTCACAGGTACCAAGAACTGCAGGTGACAAACAGCTGACATCGTAGCAACCTCCCCTCACTTCATTCGATCCTTGTACTCATAGATACGAAAGCAAAACAGTTTTATACAGCTACATACAGCTACATGCAAGGCTGGTGAAACGTGCAATGGAACACCATATCAAGTTTCACATTTTAGAAAGAATATTTTCAAAACAGAATACAAAAAAGACAAATTACTTGAAGAGGAAAACACTTTACAGCAACATCTTTGAAGGAAAGACTTAAAGTTCCCTTGTTAACATTATTAACTTGTTTGACTTAATATATCATTAAAAATACTGGCTCCCACAGGGTCCTCCAGTGTAAACACAAAGTTCAGGTAGAAAGCATAGCATGTTAAACAACAAGCTCTTTATACCTAAAATTACCACAGGAATTTTCAATGGCATCTTTCATTCTTCAGGCCTTCAAGTTTGGATACCTTTTTTCAGTGTTGTAGCTGAGCATGTATTTGCCTTCTCACTTACTAGTTGAACACAAAATATTCTATACAGAGGTTAAGTGATGAGCTATGATATAGAGAACAAATTAACTCAATTCCTCCTAAGCTTTTTTTTTTTCCCCTGTGGATATGGTAAATATATTTTACTCCCTCTTCTGAAGAAGTGAGCTGATACCACTTCCCTAATTTTGGAATACATCTGCCAGAAATCAGATTGTCAGATCCTCAGGCTTATCGTCAGAATGGGTATTTCCTGGAAAGGATAAGAAAAGTGTTTTGTTTAAAGAAAAGGTGCGAGGAGAGAGAAGTGAAAATCTTAACCTTGATCCCATTGACACTAAGATGGGATTTGTCATTGACTTGCAGAGGCAAGACCTGTAGTGAGGAGTTTATAACATTGTGGAAAGAGCTCTAGTTTTCTAATTTTGGGGTTCTTAATTCCCCTCAATTTCTTCAGAAGCAACTGCTTGGCTCTGTGTATGGTGTAATAATAACACTCAGACCTGTTTTTTCAGCAATAACCATGTCACAAGCTGCTGCTTCCTTGTTTTATGTATTTATAGACAGCAACAGGCCTATATAAAGCCTCTCCATAATATGGTCATATGCAGTCGTTTTCCTTTTGAGACATTTTTAGATCAATTGCACTTAAACAATACTTCCTCAACCTACTGAACTTTGCTCTGGGACATACGATCAAGAAAAATGCAAGTACCGTACTGTTTGCAGGGCGACAGCAAACATTTTCCACAGTACCTGTTGAAAGGGTACGGTGCTACGAAGCACAAAGAGTTCAGCGTGACTCCGAAGTGGCGCAGCACTTACGCGTACAAACCCCGCACCTGCCCTTTCAGTCGCCTCCGAAGCAGAGAGGTGTAAATTTATCGAAGTGGAAGAAGCAGAAGCTAACTCATGATCTTCCAGTTTTCTGATATACGGTGGCACTTAGAAGAAAACAGCTTTAAGCGTCCTTGCAAATCATTCTATCAAAGGGAGAATTGTAAGGAATAAGATGACTCATCAAGGAAAAGCTGTGGCTGTGCGCTCCTTTTCTGGTACAAAGTATAAAAAAGCTGTAAACATTTGGAGAGGGTATTTTCCTAAGGCTAGGTTGTTGTGTGCCATCAAGCATATTACCTTTGGATCTCAGGAATGTCAAACCTACCCTTTTCTGAATTTTCCGGCGTAGACGATAAAAACAGGCTCAACTTGGTTACTGATTTTAGTACAGGAAACCTTTGTATCAGATTCTGCCATTCTCTATGGAGAAAGAGGTGTGGCTAAGTACACCCATATCTTCAAGATTTTCCGTGGTTTAAAAAAGCAGCAGAGTAGACAAAGTCACAAAAGACTGTAGAGACATCAAGATTTGAATTTTTTTTTTTACATGGTTAATGCACAACCTAAAACAGTCCCAACTGGGCACTGTTGCATGAATAGAATTCCCCTCACAGGGTGTAAAGTACACCAAGAAAAATTCATAGTAGTTTTGAAAAACAATTTTCACCTGCCTTGTAGGCTATGAAACTCTCCTGATCCTGTTTTCATCCCAGGCAGCTAACGCATGTCTTACCATGCAGAGCACTTGTGAAGGAAGAGAGCCTGTCAGCAAATTCCCTTTGGATGAATAGACTCTTCTGTGCAAATTTTGTCTTAAAATGCTGATTGGTCTCATAACAGTCAAGAATATTGAGGAGAAAAGTACTTGGAACATTTGCAGCTTGCAACGATCACACCTGAGTTGAGAATCCACTGTGTATTAAAATATACACAGGCGCACCTTGCTACATCTTAGCAAGGAAAAACAGTAGCAATTTCATCAGACACCAGACAGTATCCCAGCAGGCAAATAAAAAGCTTATTACAATGAAAAAAACCCATTACAATGTTAATTTCTGTGCCAAATTCCTCCATATCGTTCGAGAAGCACCACATCCAGTAGGAGATCCCCCACCTGCTAGCGTTTCCAAGAGGAAAAAGAGTGACAGAGGCCATGAGAAATATCAGTTTGGGCAAATATTCTACAAATTTCCATTTCCCTCTGAAATTATTAATGTTTATAAATATATAAAGGGTGAGTGTCACAAGGATGGAGCCAGGCTCTTCTCAGTGACAACCGAGGACAAGGAGTAATGGTCTGAAACTGGAACATAAGAGGTTCCGCTTAAACTCGAGAAGAAACTTCTTCTCAGTGAGGGTGACGGAACACTGGAACAGGCTGCCCAGAGAGGTTGTGGAGTCTCCTTCTCTGGAGACATTCAAGACCTGCCTGGACACGTTCCTATGTAGCCGATTCTGTGATTCTGTGAAATTCAACTAAAGGTGCTGTTCTTCACTCGCAGACACACGTTGTTTCTAAATGCTGACTACAGGTAGAGACATCTGATGGCAGCCAAATACCATACCTTCTGTCTAACTAACTGGGCAGATTCGGAATACCTGTGCAGTCAAAGGAAACCAAAGTACATATATCAGCATAAAACAGAATAAAGTTACATCTGCTTTGTAGGAACAAGACCTTGTAGAACCAATTATATTGCAACTCCTGTTCTGCTGGCAGAACTCGAAATACATGCAGGTGGCAATATTTTGTAGCTGGTAATCCAAAGGAGACTACTGCAAAAGAATCAAGCACTAAAGAATAACACTGAGAATGAAGATAGGCACAAATGGACTTTGAGATGGGGAGTGGTACACAGAATGAAATGAGGTGGAAAATAATTGACACAGGGACAGGCAGGGCAGGCACGTAAACAGTACAAGAAAAAGCATGGAAGCATATGGCTGTATCATGAGCAACCAAAGTCGGTGAGAGCTGATTCGAACTGGCAAAAAAAAGAAGAATATACCTAAAGGTAAAAGAATGGTGATGCACAGGGTGTGTGTTGGTGCTGATTTCAGAGGAATCTAAAGCAAAGTAGTGGAAACTTACAGTCCGAATTGGATAGAAGGTGAAAAACGGGTACAGGAAAGCTTTTTTTCAGTTGTTAAACTTGTATTACGGGAAATTCACTCCACCATAACTGAAATGCATGCCTACTGCAAATGCCTCAAGCCACCACAAACTGTCTTTTGTGGACGAGAAGCTCAACCTGAGCCATCAGTGTGCACTTGCAGCCCAGAAAGCCAATCGTGTCCTGGGCTGCATCCAGAGGTGTGTGGCCAGCAGGTTGAGGGAGGTGATTCTCCCCCTCTACTCCACTCTTGTGAGACCCCACCTGGAGTTGTGCATCCAGTTCTGGAGCCCACAGCACAAGAAAGATATGGACGTGCTGGAACGTGTCCAGAGAAGGGCCATGAGGATGATTAGAGGACTGGAGCACCTCTCCTATGAAGACAGACTGAAAGAGTTGGGGTTGTTCAGTCTGGAGAAAAGGCGGCTCTGAAGAGACCTTATTGTGGCCTTCCAGTATATCAAGGGGACCTACAAGAAAGCTGGTGAAGGGGCTTTTTAGGATGTTGGGTAGTGATAGGACTAGGGGGAATGGATTGAAGCTAGAGATGGATTGGTTCAGATTGGACGTTAGGAAGAAGTTCTTCACCATGTGGGTGGTGAGACACTGGAACAGGTTGCCCAGAGAGGTGGTGGAAGCCCCATCCCTGGAAGTTTTTAAGACCAGGCTGGATGGGGCTCTGAGCAGCCTGATCTAGTGGGGGATGTCCCTGCCCATGGCAGGGGGGTTGGAACTAGATGTTCTTTAAGGTCTCTTCCAACCCTGACAATTCTATGATTCTATGATCCTGCAGAGCCCTGACATACGTATGGTCTGGAACTTAAAATAAATAATTTTAAGTGGGTCTTGTCCTATAAAACTCCAGCAACTAACTCAGTAACAAATGTCCTGAAGTTTCAACAGGAAAAACACCCTTTTCCCAATTGTTATCTATCCTGGCTGACCCTGCACAACCTCTGCAAATAAATGAAGCAGTTTTGTCATGTTTACTCACAAGAATAGCTCCCGTCCCATGGCAGCCCGCTGGAATCCAGAGACATGGCTTGCACGAGTTAGGATTTCAGAATCAAACCTATGGAGACTAAAGGATAAGCTGTTCCTACCCAGTAATGTAAAATTATTCACTGGCTTCCAGACTCAGTTTTTACGTTTACTCCTGACTCATGCTACCTTTCAGCCTTGGATCCTAATGAATCTGACTTAAGCCACCCCTCTGCGCTGTTGATCACTACTAAGTCTTCCCTATCTCTGTTGTCACAGTGCCATGCTTTAAGAAAAGTAAAGAATGTGGCCTTTATGGCAGCACTGAGTGAACACCATTTTTAAGGAGAATGTCTCAAATCTCATTAAAAAGAAATAAAACCAGCTGGGTCCTAAGACAGTTGGGGTTTTTTTAAGGAAAAAAAACCCACAAAACTATTTTGAAACCAATTTACTACGAAAAACAGAAAGGAAAACAAGTTTGCTGCCAACAAATGTTGTAGCCCTTGTCATCTATTACCACATGAACAAAGCACTCAGTGACCGACTCCAATACCATTGCCAATTATTATGACAACATACAGTATAATCTTATTATGTTTACAATATAATACATGTGAGTATTCAATAAAGCCTGGCAGGGCTTCAGTCACTGCCTCTTTTATACTTGAAAAATCAATTTTTCAAACCGAGTTTGCTGTATAACATGTTTCCTAATTACATACTTTATTGTATAGAGAGCAAGAAAAGATATTGGAAGTGATTTCAGGCAAACCTCTTCAACATTTAGTGAGATAAACCATTTTTATTCACACACATCACACCACTACCAGCCAGCGTGTCTTTATTCTATAAACACGCCCCACCTCATTCCCACTGACATGAGTGGCAAGCTTTCCAGAAGTTTCAGCTGAGGCAAGATCAAGATCAACATGTTCAGGGCCTAGTTTTAAAGAGGTTTTTCTTCACCATTTATTCTACAATTGCACATAACTATAAATAGGATCATTTAAACATCTGTTCAATTTGTGAATGACATCATATAACAAACGTAACAAATTTTTATTTGCCAAATCACGTGCAAAAGCAGGAGCTTATCTTGGAAAATATGAACTCAAGACCTATGCTCAGGCTCAACTACCTAGTTATTAAGAGACCCCATTATCAGCCCATAGTCAATAACTCAGTCAAATTTCTGGGTGGGCTACCTACTTTACAGATAAATCACGACACAGATAATTAAAGTAGTAACGTGCATGCTATCTTAAGTGCACCATGCCTAAGCAATTGCACACAAATATGACTAATGGTTCTCAGGCAAGCCTGAGTTCAGAAGTAACATAGGTCACAAAGCGCTTCATCTGAGTTAATGAATCTCACTAGATTTAAGCAATCATTATAAATTATTATAATGCACCAGCCTGGGTGCCTCTACACTGCGTTCCACTGAGCAGCCAGTTTCAGAGACTTCTTAGTTCAGGATCAGCTAAGAATAAATTAAATCAATTTAGATTTAAAAGTTTAGATTTAAAAACAGTAGTATTATCCACAGCTTTCTTTTCTCCATCATGCCTTAAATGCATTTTAACGATAAAATGTTACTTAATGTAATAACTGAAACAACAACAAAAAAAGTTACATTGATGAATTGATGTAATGGGTAAAAAAATAGTTTGATACTTGTTTTCAGAAGGTAGTGGTTAATGGGTTGTCCTCAGCCTGGACACTGGTAACAAGCCGAGTACTGCACAGGTCTGTACTGGGACCTGTTCTGTTTTACATCTATCAGTGGCCTGGCAGAGGTAATGAAATGTGTTCTTACCAGGTTTCCAGATGACACCAAACTAGGCAGACCAGTCAAATATTCTTGAAAGCACGGCCACCAGTCCTAGATAGGCTAGAGCGTTGGGCTGATATGAAATTGTGAAATTCAACAAGGACAAATGAAAGTCTTGCACTTGGGAAGAAAAAAACCTCATGCAGCAGTCAAGGCTGGAGACCAACCAGCTTGGGACGTTGGCAGCAACAGAGTGAACCAGCAGTGTGCCCTGGCAGCAACGAAGAGCAACAACACTCTGGGCTGTACCACCAGGCACATAGCTGGTACATCACTAGAAGTGATTATACCCTTCATGCACTTTCAACAATGTTGAGAACACCGCATTGAGAATATCGCACTCAGTTTTGGGCCTCCCACTGTGAGAAAGATCACGGAATCACAGAATCGTTTAAGCTGGAAAAGACCTTTTGGATCATGAAGTCCAACCATGATGTTGATAACTGAGAGTTCACTGAAGGGCCACCAAGATGGTTGGGGGCTAGAGTATGGGCTGGGTGAGAAGATGCTGAGGAAAGTGGGCTTGTTCAGCCTGGAGAAGAGGTGTCTTTGGGAGGATCTAATGGCAGTTTTTCAATACCTGTGAGAAGGTTACCAAGAAAAAGGAGCCAGGCTCTTCTGAGCACTGCATGGCAGAAGGATGAGACGCAAAAAGACAAACTGAAATGAGAAAGGTTCCAACTTGACATAAGGATAAACTTTTTCACCAGCCAAGCACTGGAGCAGGCTGCCCAAAGACGTCGTATACTCTCCATCCTTGGCAGTATTCAAGACCTGACTGAAAGCTTTGAGCATGTGCATTTGAACGCCACAGCCTGGACTCCAGACAATGGCAAACAGTGGTTTGTTCTGCTATTGAAAGGTGCTTAAAACCACCTGCCACCCCGGCAGCTCCAAAGCAGAGCCCTGGCTAAGTGGCAGGCAGCTGTCAGAGCAAGCACCAGTTGCAGGGAATGCCTTCTTAAATGTGACAATTGTCTTGCAAATTTTCGTGCTGGCCCATTGGTCTGAGTGAAGCTGCTTTGTAAATACCTGAAGAACGTCTGGAACTTCTTACAGACTTCTCTGGCCACTGTTGGGGGATCCATTTTCACACTTATACAATCTAAGATCCATGTATAAACTTAACATGAAAATACGGAATATATGTCCTTGTATTTATGTAGCACTGGCTAAAGAGAAAACAATTGAAATTATCAGGCTGGAGATAAACTGTAAGGATAATTCCTAAAGTATCTATTCTGGGACATACTTAATATTCTCCCTTGTGACCTTGGCACAGAAATCAGGCTTGTGATAAGTTGTCAGTACAAAGAAAGACTGTATTGCACAGCAATGGAGAACCGGTAATTCTGCAATAACACAAACTAAATGAAATTAGATAAAATAAAGTGCATGGTCACACACATAGGAGTAAGAATTCCTGTGACAAGTTGGAAATAACAGATGAGAAGGAAGAGCATGTATTAGTCCACCAGAGGATGACTATGAGCCATCACTATGATGTGGCACAGATAACACTAAGATTTTATGGGTAAGATGTTGCCAGGAAAGTTAGACAAGTATTAATGTCAAGATACAAAGTGCTAATCAGAGTGAAACATATTACATGTAAGGTCTTGTCACTTTCATACTCAACAAAAAAATTAAAAAAAAAATCAAAATAGAGCAATTACAGAAAAGTCTGCCTTGAGCTCCCAGGCAACAGAGTAATAAAAGGAAGATAAATGCAAAAGATGTAGATAAAATGTCTCTTATGAAAGAAAAGTCCGATCAAACTATTAAAAAGCTGGCAAAATCCACTATTTGAATATTTCCTTTACAATATCCTTCATGTAGAAATAATTACTATTTAAAATGATGAGTTGCATACTACTTTGTTTCTATAGACATCAGATTTAGCATATTTTTCTTCTGGGTATCTCTTTTTTTCATCTTCTCTCCCAGGACTACGGACATGCTGAAATTTATTTCAGCATGGATCATCATAAATATAGATAAACTTTTGTGAATCGCTAAGAGTTACAGGAAATTTTAGCAGAAGTATCAGTTACCAAGGAGGAACAGAAATGACAGAGTTTGACATCATCATGAAAAGGAAGCCTGCACAACTATGAAATCATATTGCTTGAATCAGGAATCTTACTGTCAATTCCTCAGGCAAGATCACTGAAAAAAGCCCCACTCGATTTCCCCACTAACATCACAGACTTTGTTTTCAAGACTGGCAGTAAATGTATAGTATTCTCAAAGTCAGACATAATATTAAGGCACTTTGCCTGTTCAATTAATCCTCATGGCTCTTCTGGTAGGTAAAGCCCCGCCTAAGGCCACAAAAGTACATCAGCTGCGATAAGAACACAGCAACATCCACCTCCCAGGTGTGTGCTGACCATTAGACCACGCTCCTCTTCTAGGAAGGGATCCTGGTAAATTCCAAGCTTTATGGGAAAGCAGTTCTAGTTAAACATTTAAAACTTTAAAGCACTTACTGGAATACAAAAAAAAAAAAGAGGAAACGGAAATAGAAAAGATGAGAAATCCAAGTTAATCCAAGAAACACAATAGCAATTGATCACATTGCAGGCTGGAAGGAAAAGGCAATCAATAGAGGAGAAGAAATCAAATAAAAAAGATAATGACTCAGTGACTGAAGCAAAGATCTTCAAATTGCAGCACGAGGTGATTAATTTGTTCTCAGCCCTACTGTACAATGAAAACTAGAAAGCTAAACATTAAGAAATGTCATCTAATGACAAGATACACCTTTCTTACAACTGCACAGAAGTGGCAAAATACGACTCTGAAATCGCTATTAGAATTGCTGTTCAATGCTTTAGAAGTGGCTTGCTCACCAAACAGACGGCTTACTCACTGCAAGGGAGTGTTTTGGTGCACCTGTGCTCCTGGAAAATTATATTAGCAGGAAAATTCTCCTGGCTTTTAATGTCTTTTTTAGATCTGGTATTAATATTTTGGTATTTTGATGACCAACTGATATTTTTTGTGACTATTTCAACTTGTTCGAGGAACATAGCACTGTTCATGAAACTAATGGTAACATTTACAAAGTTTATGATGTTTCCAACCTAAACAGAAAATGCCACACAGGCAAGGATCCTAAACATTATGCAAATAATATTTTCATTTGGGAAATAAATCATCACAATTTTTTGAAATATTATTTTGTACCTAAGTGGTAAGGAGTCAGGTCAGTATGGTCATATATTTAACCAGAAGGACAGCAATACTATTTGGCCACAAAAATCAGAATCTTCCACTACAGAATGTGAACTTTTTTTTTTTTTAGAGAGAAATAAAGAGTTCCCACTTTGCAACTTCGAAAACCAAAGTCTGATAATCAAGAGCTTAAAAGTCAAGCTTCATTATTCGTATTTTACAGTATAATATTCTGTGTGTACCTACAGTAGCTCACTGTGAACACTCTCCCAGCAAAGTATTACTTAGAAGGAAGAGCAGAAAATCTAGTTCAAAGGCTTTAGTGAGAAGTTCAGCAGAAAATCTTGCCTTTATGTTTCCTCATTTTGCTCTCTAATTCTCAGATTACTCTCAGTCTCTCATGGGATTATTTCTGAGGGAAATACTTGAATACGTACTCTCTTCTGTGTCCTATACTTGCTTTCTGGAATTAATATAGCTGGTATATAAAAAAAGAAAGGCTCACCAAGGTTATATCAGAAACTTAACTGGCCCTCTGTTAGTATAAGAAGAGGAGAAGAATTATGGTCCCTCTCTCCTCAGATGGATCAATAAAACACAGGTGGGGACTTGACCCCTTGCCTTTCCTAGGATTAAGAGCACAGACATTAATGTACATCTGATCCTTAAACCCCAAAGTCACTGGCACAGGCCGCCCAGAGAGCTTGTGGAGTCTCCTTCTCCAGAGACTTTGAAAACCCTCCTCGATGTGTTCCTGTGTGGCTGCCCTAGGGGATCCTGCTCTGGCAGGGGGGTTGGACCAGATGATCTCTAGAGGTCTCTTCCAACCCCAAACATTCTATGATTCAATGCTTCTCTTTTCTCTTTCAGATATGATTAACTCTGAGAATGAGACTTTCCTCTTTTTCCCCCCTTATGATTCACTGAGTTTAATTCCAATTTATTTTTATGATAAGGATTCCTTTAGTCCACTTTTCTCGAGTTTCATTTTTTAAAAAAGCTTTCTTAACATTTTCCCTCAGAACTGAATCTCTTTTTTCTTCCCAGGGCTTAGATGACATTATAAAACAAATACTGTTTCTTTAAAGCTGACACAGTGAGAATAAGCAGGCTGTGTTAGATAGCAGGTCATTTCATTTCTCATAAGGATGCTATCATTAGCTACCTTTAGGAGAATGAATTATATTGATTGGTTCAAATCAAACCTGTGACCTGGTGGCAGTATTAGATGTTTGTTACAAAGCATCATCTCCTCATTAATCTTTCATTAGACAGCATGATCCGAGAAGCCAGCAGCAGTCATACCACTCTTATTCTCTCGAGTGATGCCACCACGGAAGGCTCCTTTATTGGATCACAGCAATTACTGGCCTTACAACGCAGATTCTGAAAGCCTTATCAAATTTCCTCCCAGATATGGCAAGCTTACAAATGATCATGTGCCGTTTCTTGGGTGAGGACATCACAGAATTACACCAAAATGCAGTAAGCTCAAGTCATTTGCAATTAAACATGTGACTCTTGATTCTGAGATGATACGTCTTTTACAGTATGAAGTATTTTACGGAAAGCCAATATGCATAAAATTAAGGTGTCTTAAAAAGCTCCAGTCAAAGAATAGAAAACTGCCAAAGCGTATTTCTTTATGGGAGAAATGAAGCAGAATCTCTGGTATCTGGATTGCTGGCATCTCAGGGCTGGGATTTAAAGGAACCGTGTAACAACTGCAAGGAAACAGCAGACAGCATGAGAAAACAGCATTAATTCCTGAGTAATTAAGCACCGCTGGAACAGAGCCCGAGAGGGGGACATAGGTTCTGATTCTCAGCTCAACAGCACATCGAAACAAGGCTTGGAGGGGAAAGTTGGGAACTGTGCAGCTCTAACAATACATGATTGTTTGCATGTGAACATGAAAAAACGTCAAAATTTCAGTGGCTCTGAGTGAACAAGAGTCTTAATATACTTGCAACTGACCTATACTTCCAGGGATCCTCAGTATAAGGGTTGTGTCACTAAGCTATTTTCTACAGTCATATAAAGTTAGTGTTAAAAACTGCACACAAGACATCCCATTAATATCTGCAACCATTAAAATAAAAAAGCCTAGCCAAGGACAAAGTAACTCTCCATTAGAAGAGAACACTGCAGAAATGTTCTTACTTACGCAGCTTAAAAATGATTCTGGCTAAATTACCAAGTCCTGCTCAGGGATATAAAGTGACAGGCACAGTGCACGTCGACATAACGTAACCTTCTCGCTGCTGCCTCGGGCAAGGAATCAATGTTTCACGTCCTGGAAATATCACCCGTGGCCACATTCACGGCAGACCCAAAAAAGTTGCCCACTGTCTGTGAAAGGACAGGCAGGAGTATCAAAATTAAGACTGACTTCCTCCACCACATGAAAGAAGACCCACAAAAAGACATTTCCAGGACAAGTACATTTAGACAAAATACAGGATGAGTAGATGGAACTAATGCTGTAAATTGTGGGGTCATCTGATTATGGGCAGTACAAGATGTCAGTGTGATGCTTACTACACAAACTCCAGTGGTTAGTAGTTTGGAAATTGCTCTTTAAAAGATAATTTGAGCTTTAGGAAACTCAAGCATATCCTTTTTCATTGTGCTGTTGGCGTTAAGTACTTATCTCCTCTTGTGTTCAACAGAAAACTTCTATCATTGTTCTGTCAAGCCCCTCCACCAAAGCACACATACTCGGGGAAGAAAAATGATATTATCCTACCTCGTATGATGTGCTCTGTCAGATCCTGCATGATAAAAATCGGCCCCTAGTTCTTACGCGTGGGATGTGATAACAGCAAAAAGACAGACAAGATGAGCTGACCCAGGTTTCTATGAGATGCAGATTCACTGTACAAATCTGGATCTGGTATTTTTCAGAAAAATCAGCTTTTGAGTTTCACACTAACTTCAAAATACTTCTTCATGACATGGTTCCTCAGTGAGGAACACAGACTTCAGAAAGATTTAAAATGTAAAGGGCTGTCAGCTCACACACTACTGTTCTCTGGAATTACCAGACAAGTTTTGGGTAAGATACCAGTATTCTGAAAAAAGATGCAAGCCTGGTGAAAAACTCTTCAAATGCGAACACGCCATTCTGACGCAGAAACTGAGACTGATAAGCGAGGAAGAAAATATACGAGCACTATCAAGAGAAAATGAAGTAGAACAGGGTGTGATTATACATCTTCAGTTACACAAAACATGCACTCATTTAAAAAAAATACATGAAATTTAAATATTTCTAATAGAAAACCATGTATCTATCATAGTCCTCCAGTGCACTCACATTACAGAATTAAATATTTTGGCAGCAATAAGTGAATACAACAAATATACTCGAAATTCTAGCAGAAGAGTTTTCAAGCTACTATGCCTTAGGCAAGACTGTAAGCCAAGAGATAGATTTTCTGGATGACAGTCCTAAATCTTAACAAATTGCAAGTAATAATGTTAATAAGCCTAACAACCTAATTAATACTCAAACACATGCATACGAAAAATTTTTACTAATGCAACTATCTTAGGAGTTACCCAGAGATTACTTCAGCCATAACGGAAAGGTAGGTATCTATGGGGTAAAAGGTAACAGCTGTTACACAGTTGTTTTGATTGGGGAATATATTCAAATTCAAACTGCAGAAATCATTTAGGTAGCTATATAAATATAATTTGAAGATATAGATGTTAACATATTTGAAAAGAATCTTTACTGACCACAACTGGCTTCTTTCCAAAAGCCACCTCTGTATCACAGCACTCCACTACACCTTCCCCAAAGTGTGAATCCCAAAATACTGAATTTTTATTATCAATTCCTAGAACACACACATGGTCAGTGGATGTTTCTAATCCAAGTTTTTATTGAAGCTAATGGACCCTGACTCACAAAATCTGACAAAAATCAAAGCACAGTGATAAAACCAGTGTGAGCCATATCAGTTATTCATATGCATCATGCACCTGTTTTAAGTGTGAGGCTGATGGATTGTCATTTGTCCTTTTTAACCCTTGGAAACATGGATTAAGGAATAATTGCACTGTTAATTTATGATAAGTTTTCCATCAATAGTCTGTATATTACTACTATACTGTGAAATGTTGAAAAGGGAAAGAATTTCATAATGCTCTGTCTTTAAAACTCCATTAAATTACTAAGCCATCCTTAAGATGCCTTATTAGATATGTGAACAACCAACTGGTTATGTCTAGAAGGACCAAGAAAGGCATAATTTAATTTTCCAATTTACCGAGCCTCAAAATTCCTTGCTCAAATTGCTGGAGATTCATAATATACTGTCATAATCACAGTCACAGTCACATGAGCCTATTACAATGAGCCAGGGGCAGTTTACATTTTTCAGCAACACTATTAATTTCACCCAAGAAGTCAGAAGAGGATCATTTCCAATAATAAACAATAACTTGACATATGAAACATATCCTACGTAACCAGTGCACATAAAGCCATCTGTGTTAGGGGGAAAAAAAAAAAAAAAAGAAGAAAAGAAAAGAAAAAGGACTGGAATAACACAACAGTTCTTCACGAGGTATCTAGCTCCACAATGCCTGAATAAACCTCAAGCTGCTTGATATATTTGCTTGATATATTTCTAAGCGTCTTCCTGATCCAAACAGAGCTTGTCTAACTTCAATAGTTCTTTCCACAGTATGGGGCCAAAATGAGACCCTGCATGTGGACCAAGGTGTAAACTGGCTCCAAGAGTCTTACTGCAAGATGTTGCAATGTTCATGTGTGGAATATTTTTCAGTTTGGGACATGTGAAGCAGCAAATGTTGATCTTCAGATCTGGAAGCTCCCTTCACAAGGAAGCCTTGAAAATAAAGAAATAATAGCTGCATTTTAATAAGTGAAATAACTGTATATCTTCATGCTTCCCTCAGGCTCTTGTTCACTTGACTGGAAAACAAAGATAAAATAGAGCAGCTCATTTGCTTCTCAGCAAGGTGACAAGAATTCTTTTCTTCTAAGAAAATATTTTGCATTTGAAAAATCATATTTTCTGAAAACCAAAAATCGTACCAGAATCCTCATTTCACAAATCCTAATTCCATCAATTTCACCAACTGTAACTTCATTTGCCTTTCATTATTCCTTCCCCACAAACCACAAGCTCCTATTTTTCTGTTTTAAGTGAGGGGCTTCTGACCTACTCTGCTCGACCACCTACAAATGCTCCAGGGGGCTAAGATACATGAAGCAAAATCAAATAAACTTAAGAGAAACTAGATCCTTCATACACAATCACGATCACGTGGCAATTTTGAAATGATACTGAGGACATTCCTTGAAGTTTTGGAATAAAGAGTATGGCTTCATTAAAAATTAAGGTGCTGTAGTCAGAGAAATTTTAAGATGTCTTGAGAGACTTTGCTTTGCTCAGCTAGTATCACTGATACCAGTCTCTTGAATTAACAACTATGACTGAACACATTTTCTGATTTTTTTCTTTTCAGACATCTGGCAGCAAGCTCATTGTAACAAGGAAATGTTTTGAAAAGCCTGTGCAATGATAACCTTCCTGATATATATTCAGGGAAAAAAAAACCCAAACAAAAACAAACCAAAAACTGTGATAAAAAACACTGGATATGGACTTATAGAAAGACCTGAATTCATGCTTATGTAAAGATGACAGATTCTTGCACAGAGGAGACTGTAACTTGTTTCTTATTTGATAGAACAAATTAATCTCACAACTGTAACACAAAACTGTAACAAATATTTTGACAAAATTCTTGTATTTGATTCTGTGCAGAACTTTTATTTACAGACTTTGATCCTGCCTTCTTTATGTACTTCAGAGAACAACCCTGGTTTTCAGCTCCTCTCAGAAAAATCCAAACTCTCAAAGGTTCAAACCAGAAATGAAACAGGGAGGGAAAATTAATTTGTCTGAGACAACTACCCTAAACTCACGGTTCTGCTGAGATTAATACAGAAATCGAGTTCCTAGCATTATCTAGCCTGGTCACTGGCTTTTTTTATCTTATATATGTGATGCAATACTTAAGTGTTGCAAAGGATTAAATCCTTAAACCCTGATATAGTAGAGCACTTAAGTAAGTAAGCCCAATGAAGTAAGCAACTAAATATGAGATGTGACTTCCATGAAGAAAGTCACACTATAACAAGTTTAGCAAAGGTTTCTACAGCTCACTTTCAAATATACAGGATTATAGGAAGAGAAAGAATAAGCCAGATAAGGTAAAAGCATGGCAAATAATTAAAAAAAAAAAAGGTTAAATTAAGTAAAATAGGTTATCAGAACCTATCTCATAGAATCATAGAACAGTGTCAGTTGGAAGAAACCTTCAAGATGATCAAGTCTAACCTTTGTCCTAGCCCTGTCAACACCACTAAACTACATCCCTCAGCACGAATGTTTTGGGTTGGAAGAGACCTTTAAAGATCAGCTAGTCTGACCTCCCTGTAGCCAGCAGTGACATCTTTAACTAGATCAGGTTGCTCAGAGCCCCATCCAACCTGACTGAATGTTTCCAGGGATGGGGCTTCTACAACTTCTCTGGGCAACCTGTTCAGTGTTTCACCAGCCTCATTGCAAAAAAACTTTTTCCTTATCTCTAATCTGAATATTCCCTCTTTTAGTTTAAAACCATTGCCCCTTGTCCTATCGCAACAAGCCCTGCTAAAAAGTTCATTCCCTGTAGCCTCACTCCAGGTACTGGAAGGATGCTATAAGATCTCGTCCGAGCCTTCTCTTCTCCAGGCTGAACAACCCCAACTCTCTCAGCTTTCTGTCATAGCCGAGGTGCTCCAGTCCCCTAATCATTTTTGTGGCCCTTCTCTGGACCCACTCCAACAGGTCATCCTGCGATGAGGGCTCCAGAGCTGGCCGTAGTACTCCAGGTGGGGTCTCACCAGAGCAGAATAGAGGGGCACAATCACCTCCCTCAACCTGCTGGCCCCACTTCTTTTGATGCAGCCCAGGATACAGTTGGCCTTCTGGGTTGCAAGTACACATTGCCAGCTCATATCCAATTTTTCATCCACTAGCACCCCCAAATCCTTCTCCACCAGGCTGCTCTCAATTTCTTCATCTCCCAGCCTGTACTGATACGGGGGATTGCCCCAACCTATGTGCAGGACCTTGCAGTTGGCCTTGTTGAACCTCAGTAGGTTCACATGGGCACACTTCTCAAGCTTATCCAGGTCCCTCTGGATGAAATCCCATCCCTCTGGCATGTCAACTGCACCACTCAGCTTGGTGTCATCTGTAAACTCGCTGAGGGTGCACTCAATTCCACTGTCTATATCATTGATGAAGATACTAAACAGCCCTGGTCTCAGCACGGACCCCTGAGAGACACTCTTTGTCCCCAGTCTCCACCTGGACATCAAGCCATTGACCACTACCCTCTCCAGATGTGCCCATCCAGCCAATTCCTCATCCACCCACCAAATCCACATCCCTCCAATTCAGAGAGAAGGATGTTGTGTGGGACCATGTCAAAGGCCTTATAGAAGTCCGGATAGACAACATCTGTAGCTCAAGTACATTTAGTACACTCACCTATGAAAAACATAAAACATTTTGATAAAGAGCAGTAGCTGCTTAAAATGTTATTAACAGAGCAAGGCCTAGTTTAAAATAACACCCATATTGAATCTTACATGGTGAAGTACCGTGCTGAAATCAAAGTAAATGGGGATAATGGGATGTGATTAATTCATAGATGGATATTTTTTCCATAGAAAACTTAGAGCTGAACAGAGGAAATAACTCACCAGTACTAAAGGATGACTAAACCAGATGTTTGTACTGTAGGACATCAACATTCATCTGGAATCTGGACTGTTCAGTTTAGAACACATAAGAATGATTGGTAGTGAGAGGAAATACCATGAACAAGTTTACAAAATCTGACATATATCTCATCCCAAAACCAGACTTTCTGCTTCACAAAACAAAATTAACTTCTAGTTTAATGCCAAGTCATTCACAACCTTGCCTCTGAATAATTACATATTTGCTGGTCTCGCTGCAAAATCATGCAATTTCATTAACTCTCTACTATTTCAACATCAGAAATATGTACTCTGCATGTTTGTATACATTAATTGGCACACATTTTCTAGACATCCACACCAGTAATAAGAGCAACATCTTTTTAAAACATTTGCAAGCATGGATGAGCCTCCTTCACACACAGGGTACACAACAAAACGTGAAACTAGATGTATTTTGTGGGAGTTTTGGATTTGAACAAGAACTTCTGGCACAGCTTAACTCCCTCCAGTGTTTTCATTCTGCATCACAGATTTGAGAAAAACAAAACATGTTCCCATTTACTTTTAACTTCGTGGTGTACTGTATCTAGCATGAAATTTCCCTGTAAACAAAGTTCACTTAGGTAAAGCACTATTTACAAATCAAGTGTTTGGTAATACCTTAAGCAGTTCAAATACTTCCTACACAATCAAGAGTGTACTTTCCAAGGACTGTAGAATGTATATTCTTCAGAGATTAAGAATTACCTCCCACAGTGAGTCACACAAAATCCCAATACTTGATTTCTTTCCAAACAGTCTTACCAGAACATGAGATTGAATACTAAAGAAAGCTAAAGATTTATTGTAAATCACTTGGCTTTGCAACATGCTTTGCAATTCTAATAATCAGTTGTAAAAAGGTTTCATTTGCATGTGACAATATGGAGCAACACCCACTATAAGAAATCTAATTATATTATCTGTTACAGGTAGGTTTTCATAACTTTCTTGCATGATAGTACTCTTGATTAGAAAGTCATACAGAAAACACTAAACTGGAGAAATCAATCTCACAGCCAATAAAAAAGTTAAAAATATAAAATCCATTGGAACAGCAGTAAGTTATAGCTAGTTATAAATGCTATTTTTTGATGTATTCATATATATGCATAAAATCAGTTGTTACCAAAATGTATGATTGGTGCTCATCTAGAACACCAGCCTGGTGAAGAATGTATATGACTACAGCAGTTTGTATACCAAGATATACGAATACATATGTTCATTGAAATGTAGAGATTAGAATCTGGAATTTGTACCCAACATATCTTAAATACAGATACTGTATCAACTATACAGAGTGTCTGATCCTGTTCTAACAACAGCATTTCTACTGATAGTCACATCGACATATACATTAAAACAGTGCTAGCCACATTTTATGCATTACAGAACCCAAACAACTTGCTGTGCAAAATACAGTAAGTTTGACATTACTTTGTGAAAAGCTTGGCAGAAGAGATAAGGTTATACATTAGTATAGACACACAGATGTGTTACTGGATGGTTATCTTGAACAGTTCTGTAAGTATTTTGAAATGTACATGATTAATTAACTATATAACTATAAATAATGTATATGGAATTGCATTAAAATATTTAAATTCTAAACTTATTACAAATGGAACAGAATTGCCTGATTTCATGTCAAAAAATATCACATTATCAGTTCAAAGAGATGGCCATTTCAACAGTAAGTGAAAATGGAAATGCAGAACAGTATCAAGCCCTCCCATGAATATTCCTGCTGACCTAGGAGGAAGAGTTATCTATGCAGGATTAATATTTGAGCGCAATGTCTGCTCAGCATTCAGAGCAATGAAAGAACACACACTGCACATCCAGTACAGGGAGCAAACAAGAATCCAGAAATCCTATTTTTCCAGGGCATAGTTATATCTGCTTACGCCAACAGGACCTCCCGGTGCCTGCAGCCCAGAGGCAAACTAAGATTCATAAAGGCGGCAGGGGATGGAGATGTGCAGCTACGAAGGGAAGAGAAAGATCACTTTCACATGGGCAACTAACGGAAACTCAGCACACTGCTGGCTCCCAGCAGAGCATTCTTATAACATGGAATGATTGTCCTCATTAAACAATTGTTTTCGTGGTTGTTCACATTGGTCTTAAAATTGGCTCTTTACTAAATGCACCATCTGAGTCAAGTGATTTTTGAGTATGTAGTTTCAACACAAAACTTTTTTTTAGCCACTCATAAGTATATTTAGATTAAATTATATTTAAACTGTAACACTTCAGGTCATGTAGTATTCTAGCAAGTCATTTTTTTCTTCCTATGAATAACAATGTTCTAATTCTTACCTGTTGAGAAAGAGTGAATTTAAGGATTTAACTACAACCTTTATGAATTTAAGCCAAATGCTGAAGACTAATTCAATACGACCCATTTCAGTTTTATGTTCTATACTGCTTGCTATGTTACTTCTGTACCACAAAACATCTATGCAGCTATTTATAGTTGATCTACACATGACTAAATGTGGATATGTGCAGAAACAATTCTATAATACTTGCTTTTAGAAAGTCCAGAATTACCCAAGATGCATGCATCGTAAGGTCCTGTTCGAATTTACTTGAAAACCTCTTGTGTACATCATTGCCTAGAATTTTAAAATTCTAATGTGAAGTCCAACTGTTATACTATTTTCTTAATGTAAAATGTGTTCACTCTGGCATATATTTTTTCCATACGAAAAAGAACTTCTGTACTCCTGTAGTGTGAGTGGTTTTTATCTTATAACCAACCAAAACAATAAAATCAAAGAGGAGGAGAAGTGTCTCCAAGAGTTGTCCTCATAAACGAAAAGCTTATTTTATTAAAACTAATTAAAAATGCAGTCATAACATTGGGTGCAGTATAATCTAGACATGCCTGTTCTAGCTCTGGAGTAATTTGCTGAGATACTTATAGCCATCTCAGTGGGGCAGCACAGAACTCAGCAAGGGCTAGGCAAAATGTCTATTTTGGGCAGGCAGAAGCTCAATGGAATTGAAAGCTTTACGAGAGCAATAAAGTTTGAATTCTTACACAAGATTAGCAAATCAAATGTGTAACTATGCCTCCTTGTAGTCTTTAATTCAGAGTATACGCCTGGACGATAAGTGCCCTCAGTTCCCTTCGTTTTGCCTTTATGTTCATAGGAGTCAATACTTTCATTCTTCAAAAGGCCCATGCATGAAGGAGACTGGCCTGTCAGATCAACTATTACTTTTTGATCTAAGAGCCGCTCCTGCAGGCTTCTTTGAAATTTGATATTAGATTCGGTTTCACTGTAATCTTAGCTCAAGTTGCAAGTTAAATATTGACCATAATTTAAGTTGTATCTATATATTTAAAAAAAAACAACCCAACACAACCCCTAGCTTGATATGGCACTGGGAAATTAAAAAGACAGGTAAAGGTCAATTTACACAACTCATCAGTTGTTCACACCACCACTTCGTAGTGTGGATACTTGCTTACAATGATCATATGCTACTAGAGTTTCACAGATGTTCACAATTACTTCTGTGTCTCCAGAACAAACAGTCCACTAAGAATTCAGAGAGTAGCAAAATCCACTGTAATAAAAGAATCCAGGAAATACGCAACTCAATCCATTCTAACACACAAAAATGAGTGAATTTCTCGTAGGGATACTTTATCTCACACACCACTTTGCATTGCAGTCCCTGTTCAGGCTAACTTTAGGACGCGATTTACACAGCAAGAAAAAAAAAAAAACAGCAGCCCATTGTCCAGAGACAAGTTCACAGTGGCTGTCCTTACCATGTGATTTCTCTCAGTACCCACAGATTGTCCACATCAGCTCATGTACACCACTGTTCTTCCACCACCAGCGGAACAAGGATGTAGGGAGGTGGCTTGCACATTCCTCACCGAGGGCGAGGGTCACGTACAACCATCGGCACAATTTAGGGCAGTCCTCCAGATTCCTCAACTTGTGCACCTGATGCAGTCCTTATAAATTGTTAAAAGAGAGCTGGCTATCTGTACTCAAAAGCATCCTGACTGCTCCCTCCCCTCGAATGACTTCTGTGCTCTGGCTGTGTGCAGGACCAGAGCACAGGGAGGAAGACAAGACTTTTTTGCTCTCTTGTCCCCCTGATACCTGCACATGGGATAAGGCAGATCAAATACAGCTCCCAAATGTAGAATCAGTACAGGAGCATGCTGACATGTTAGTGAAAAAAAAAAACAAACCCAACCATTTTTTTCCTGTTAAGAGTTATTACCCATTTCTTTTTCCTCCGTAGGAAATGAGACTTTAATCAAGAAAAACACTAATACCCAAAGTGATTAAAGAAGTTTCATCTGAAAATTTTCCTTCTGAGAACTTAATCTGTGAGTAGAGATGTCACGACAATATTCTAAGACATGTCTTGTTACCTAACTGCCTCTTGTAAAGAAATAAAAGAACATTACTGCACAGGACAAAAATACACTCTACAATCTACTTCAATGCAACTTTTCCTAGGCTTTAAGACAAAAGCAACATTAATCAGATATAGTAAGTGTTGCTACTACAGAAAAAAGTACCCCTTTCCTCCACAGAGATGCACATTTATATTTAAAAAGCAATGCAATGGTTCCTTACAGTGACTTTTATCTCTATACAGTTCTTTAAGACCACAACAATTTCCACTCCGAGCAGCATTATATGGCCAGGGTTGTGCATTATGCAAAAGGGAAAAACAGTTACTAATCTTTTCAAATCTTGTTCTCAGAGTAGATACTTCTCTTCCACTCTTGGCTGAAGCAGTTCCTGGGCACTAGAGACAGATTTTTCTTGGCACTGAGTGGAATGAGCACTTTTTTGTGGTTTTGACCAGAGTAGATACCACTCTGACCTGTTTTTCATTCCACCATGTGAAATTACTGCTGGATATACATAATAAAACGGAAGCAAAAGCAGAACATAACCCACAGAGCAGGCAATTCTAGAAAGGGAAAAACAGTACTTTGCTTGTGTTTAATTCTTCTATATATGACTTGCAAAACATATTTCTTATTTCCTGAGAATCACAGTCTATTTGAAGACATGAACATTACCAAGACTGCATCAGCCCTCACAGTGACAGCGCTTTGCAATGACAAAAACGGGTGACCAAGTCATTAGTCTGCAGAATTACAAATAGGTTGACTTCCCTACTGTATTGCATGTGTTACTCAGAAACGGTTAACATAATCTAAGTAATGTAATAGTAAAGTAATGTAAAACTTACAAGCTGCCACTTCAGATCCTCAATAAGAGAATACTATGCAGCAAATATTTGTTGTATAGTATCTATAGATACACAGTAGATACGTATTTTATATTTTCTACATGTGGAATTTTTTCTACATGTAGAATAAACAGGATGATACCAAGGCTTCAGTTTAGAATAACACAGAGGGTTAGACAAACAGCTGAGCTGTAAACCTTCCCCCTCCTCTATGCTTACGAAGCTCAGTTATGAAAATAGAGGATGAATAATATCAATGAAATCAATACTTCTTTTTGTCAAAAATTTGGACAAAACCTCAAAGGCCTCTGCCCTTGGAGAAAGAGAAGAAAATAAAGGCCCTGGTACTAATGAGAAGTTTGGAGTTTTCAAGTGTTAATGAGGTCTTCCATAGTAATCATACCACTGCCAAATAGACTTGACCTTACCAGACACCAAGGACTGAAGACTAGCCGTTAAGACATTTGGAAGTATTGAAACATCTGCAACCCTTTAGCAGGTTTCAGCATCATCTGGTGTTATCAAAAGACTATTCCAGGATTTCATCCTGTGATGATAATACTATGAGCAGACTACACAATGGTACATTTTCTACCTTGCAAGACACCTGCTCACATACGGAAGGTAACCCTGCACAAATGAGACATGGAGCCAACTACAGTCGTTAGAGATGATGTAAGAGATGACACATACTATAGAAAAAATAAAATAAATAAATTAGTAGAGCAGCACCTTATATAGAAATGAATATGTACAGCCCAGACTGGGCCATGGCAAAGAGGAATACTGCTAGGAGTTCCAGGGACCTGTCTCTGGCTCTATGGCCTATTTATTCTCTCCCACAGAAATACATTTCTGGGATATAATTTGGACCAGCAGCTTAGTTTAGTAGTTCACAAACTGGGAATTATGCATCTGGGAGGTAAAACAGTGGGACTTCCCAAAGCAGCAGGTCTTCTGCTTTTTAAGTTGCTTTAGGCTCAGCTCAGCAATTTGATTCCAACACTGAGCTTGCGTGAAGCAGTGAATAGCTACTGGGGAGAGCTGCTGCTCCCAGCAGCCACCCTTGTCCTGTAGCAGAGAGAGGTACCTGTAACGGCAATTCTCCAGAGCACAATCTAGAGTAATCTCCAGGCTTTTATCTTACTCTGTTCTGTTCCCCCTACTTAAAGAAAACACATATCCAGCTGAGCAGAAGGGTAGAGAATGGCAGAGAACACGTAAGGACTGCTCCTAGGTCTACCTCATGCAGTGTTTCCAGCAGATCTGGAATTCAGCTGTGGGCGTAAGCAGTTTATTGGCACTGGTGAGACTATGCCAAGAGGAGTAAAAATAGGATGGCATTGCCAGTCTGATATTGCTTCTAACATCAGTAGAGACGGCAACACCAACGCAGGCACCTGCCTCAAGGAAAAACTACCTCAGAGGTTTCTAGCTTTCACTTCAATCTGTAGTGGCAGTGGAAAGAATTAAAGGAGATAAAGGAATATACAGGTAAGAACTACTAAATATGCTAAAGCTCTCAGCAGCAGGAAGAATACTTTGACATGTAAAAATGGAGACAAGAGAAGAAAACAATATTTCTCCATAGAACAAATGTTGTCACATAAGCCTCCAGCAGGGGTGGCACCAGAAAAGTCCTAGAAGTTAACAAAAGGGGAGGTTGATGACTGGATATGTGGTGTTTCAAGCAATTTTATTATCTCCTTGTGTCTGGCTGTAAGAAAGAAAAAAGGACCAGTAATATTTGTGGAAAGCACCAAGTCTCGGCTTTTTTTCTTATTTCCCATTGTAAAGATCAGACACTTGTCTGAGATATCGCAAAATATTTTCCTGTCTTGAGACTTTATAGTGATCCTTCAGCTACTGCTCTGCAAATCTTATAAAAATGCCCTGAAAACCACATAAACATTCTCTTACTCAGATATGTGTACCTTACAGAGAAGAGTTAAATAGCACTGAAGCAGTATTCTTGAGATAAAGAGGCTGGCACAGCTTTAAGAAGAAAATGCCATGAGGAGTCCTACTGCTGTCTTCCATGACCTAATAGAAGGGTGTAGAGAAGATAAAGTCAAACTCTTCTCAGAAATGCGCAGTGAAAGGACCGCACTAGATGAAGCAATGGATACAAATTGCAACAAGGGAAATTCTGACTAGATATTAAGAAGTTATTCACCACGAAGGCAGTCAAACCTTGGAACAAGTTAGTGATAGAAGATGTAGAACTTCTATCCTTGGAAATGCTCAAAACTTGACCGGATAAGGCCCTCAGCAAACTAATCAAAACAGGCCACACTTTCAGCAGTGGTTTGAATTAGATAATCTCCAGAGATCCCTTCCAAACTATATAATCCTCTGATTCTTGACGAGGCATTCCTCTTGTCAGAAACAGAAGATGGGACAGAAATTCAAAAAAATAATCCTTTTAGTGTATCTCTGGTAACTTCTGAAGTGTTTTTTTTTTAAACAAACGTGTTACGTTTACCTCCACTTTGTTGGCTTGTGGCAAACATGGAAGATACGTTTAGGGGCTGCTGCTGTGGAAGCTTTGGAATTCTTGTGGTGCGAGGGGCAGAGAAGAAATCATGGTCCACAGTAACACAAAGAAATTAGAGCAAACTTAACGAAGAGGAGTACTCTCAGAAACCTACCTATTTAACACCATGCTATTTACATTACAGAGAGTTGTTCCAAGGAATGTAAGAGCACCAGTTCTCATCCACATCAAAGAAAGTTCAGAAAGCTCTGCATGACAAGAGCGATCATTCTGTCCTGATGCCATTAAATTTTCCATCTCTGACGTCCGAGATACACACATACCAAGCACAGAAAACACATATGCTATCAGCAGAAGAACTTGGCTTTGGTATTCCCAAAATACTCGTGTTACTATCACAGTCCAATATCTTTACAGCAAAGCTGAATTATATTAGGGGGATATCTTAACAAAGTGTTTACCTTTGTCCCAATGTTTTAGGACGTCTACGTACAAGAAGTGCTCCTAGAATTAGAAAAAGCCCTGTGGCACGAGTACTTCCCACAAATTTCAGAGCTACGAAAGTAACACTGCTTTACTTTTCTGGAGTTCACTATTTCTGGTAAGTTTGGAAGCATTCTTTAAACAGGCAGTGCGCTCCTTTGCTCCAGCGCTGTAAGGCATTTCTTGATAATCAGGAGGAAGTAGGAGAAATTAAATGAGTGTTTCTTTCAGCAAAAGCTGAGTCACAGTTACATTGCGCTATGCAACACCCTGTCCTTTGTGCACTTCTGCTTGCAGGCTGCAGCAATCTTCAGCTGAGTACAAGTTGAAAGTCGTGTTCAAAAATCAAACAACAAAACCCGCAACTTTTGTAACATGTCACATGGATCTGTGAGCATCATTTTGGGAAAGTTCCAAGCTTAGAAAATGTTGTTCCTACCACTGCAATTATGTGGCAAAAAACCCTTTTGTTGACATGGTTTATTTGTAATAGTGTGTAGGGTTGGGAGCTGCAGACTGAAAATAAAACTAAGATATTACTGGCAACTGACTAATGGTGACAATGGCCACTAATGGTCCTCCATTATGTGCGGGTCCATATTAAGAACTGCAGAGAATTAATCAACACACGCTTATTATGTCATGTGATGAGCAACTAACCAAAGTCAATGGAGAGACTTGTGCTGCTTTCAATAGCATTTAGGTTAACCAAGACCTGATGCAAGAACAGTCCAGCCCCAAAGCAGTTGCTATCAAACTCGTGGGTACATGCTAAACAAGGATGACTGAAATTCCCAAAGTGACATATTGTCTGTGAATAGTCACAGACTTCTGAGCACTCACAAATAAAGTTAACTGCCAGTAAATCTGGCAGCTGTTTCAGCTTCATGTTCATTAGAGTTAGATACCCAGGCTTCACAAACAATTCTAGAAATCCTTGTTGGAGACCTATTACTGCATTTACTGTACCTGCTAATACCTATGGCTTATTCACCCCACAAACAGGTGTTATTTCACATGCTCTTGTCTGTCTGCAAAGGGTTAAAATTACCGAGCAGAGGACGAAAAAAATAAATGTATGAGCAAACCTAAACAAAACGCAGTCTCAATCATTTGCTAAATGAACATCCCCTTTGTGCAGCTGAACTATAGTGACAAAGCTACACAAGCACACACAAATGCCTAACTGCATTTCTGTACTCATTTGACATATCTATAGTTCAGTGTATAGGGCCAAGTTATTAATAGATTTTTATAGGCAGTTTATATTCTTATTGAATTTATCTTCATGGAATAGTGCAAGCATATTGCACAACATGTTCTTTGCCTCTATCCTCTTCTAAATGATAACTTACCTTCAACATTTTTGAAACTGGGAAGTTTACAATATGCAATATGAGCTTGTGTATTATGTATACATACATCTCAGCCAGAATTCCAACATGGACTCAATTAATCACAACAGCACCATGGCACATTAAAGACCAAAACCAGACGCTGTGCCATGACATGTGGCTGCTTCAGAACTTGGGGATCTCTGCATGTGCACAACTAGATGGTACAGACATCCACAGAGCATTTTGGGAAAGGACCCATCTGATCTCTGTAAAGTTGGTTCCAACCTGCACCTCTCTGTACATAGCAAAACACTACATACAACACATACATTGTATTATCAGAATGCCAATTATTTTTAGTAAGAGTACGATCACAACAAAATGTTGGAATGCTGGAGCACTACAATAAACCAGAAACTGTCAAACTCATCTTTGAGAAAACATTAAATGGGGAAAAAAAATGTAAAACCAACTCCAAGTAACATCCCTTACTCCCCTTACTAGGAATAATATAAATCAACAGCACCATCCCACCTCTTCCTTGGCATCATGAAGCACTTTCATGAGGGGAGAAGAGACTGTAAGATTGGAGATATACATTATCTCCATTGTCGCTCTTTGAGGGTTTACAGGAAGAGAATTCACAGCACTGTGGAAGTTTTATAACAATAAGGTACCCCCGAATCAATGCATCTAGCTGTGGTAAACACAGTTAACGATACTGAATAGACATCGTCAGCTACTGGCTGACAGCCTCTCACATGCTCAATGAGAAAAGAAATGGAGATTTAACTCAGTCTTTGAAACGATTGCTGAAAATTATTTTCAAGGATTGCTTAGTTTATGTCACCGCTATTTATTTTCTTTTATACAGTCATTCTATATATTGTATCTAGATTTTCACTGCAACACTTAATATTGTACAGGGTTTTTATTTGTAACTGGACAAGAATCTGCAAAGTGACGCTTAGAATAACGAACTTTAGAATACACATTTCCCCAATGCAAAATCAGAAATACTGTTTTAAAAAATGTGTCACCTTGTTTTATGGTTCAAATGTACTATAAAAAAAAAAAAAGTGTTCCCAAGAAACATCTGGTTTGTATTCACAGCAGTTTGGTTTAAATACGTATGTCAACAGAGAATCCTCGTATTCCAAGTCTGAGTGAAAACAGATCGTTTCAGAAAATTCAGCCTGACTGAATTACTTCTGAATTAAGTGATAATGCCTGTTTATTGGGTGCAGAATATTATCCACTAGTGTTAAAACTCTCAACGAACTTAATAATCTTACCTATAATAATCAATTATTACCTCATCCCATTATCACTGATCTCAGTGACACAAGAACATACTCAAAGGGATCAATAAATAACTAATCACATGCCTTTTTAGACTTAAAATTATATTTTTCAAAGAACTGACAACAAGCATAGAAATGAATCACAATGACCTTTATTACAGATGCACTCTTTATTTCAACAGCTGAAGACTGTTTCTTTTCAGTGCTAAACAACTTAGCATTTAAGCAGAACAGCAATCATGAAACAACAAAACTCTAAAGCCCTTATGAAGTAACAAAAGAAAAAACCCTGAATTTCTTTATCAGCATTTTCAAGCCCTTAAGACTTCACTAAAGACAACACAACTACCCAGGAGGCGAGTAGGGTACTACAGTGTAATTGCTGTTATTAAAAGCAATTTGAACTAAAGAAGTTTAAAAAAAACCCCAGACTTATTTCTAAGTATGCAGTTTTGTATAGCACAAAGATTTAAAATCATTAATTTTTTGGATTACAAAGGGCTTTTAGGATATAAGCTACCATGATGAATTATTGCAACTAATTCTTCTAAAATGTGAGTAAAACAATGATGGACTATGAGAGATGAAATAAAAATAAGTTTTATGAGAGATGAAATAAAAATAAGTTTTATGAGAGATGAAATAAAAAAAAGTCCTGAATAACATTCAAGTAGTATGCAACTCAATCCTTATAAACATTTCATTATTTAGAACAAAATCAAATCAAAAATCGACGTATAATTGGGCACATTGTATCACTGAAATGCACTTTCTAAAGTTAGTGATTTCACTGGGAGGAGGGAAGAACCAAGCTTTTGTAGGAAATCTCTCAGTTCCAGAAAGCATGCAAAAAATTAGACAACGGCTAAATAGAAAGCCTTAGAAGACCCTGCTTACAAGAACATAGATAAGAAGTTATCTGAGTTCAAACACAAATCAATGACCAGAAATACAATTTACATACCTGGTACTAGAGGAAAAAAGAAGCAGAGTACAAACAAAACCAGTTCATTGGAATTGTCTTAAAAGCAGTTACTGAAACTGAGGCAAACACATTTTAAAACGATCTTCACTTTTAACACTGTGTAAGCTGTGTGTTTTAGCAGCCACACCCGTGTTTTTTTGATCACACTTCAATCCACGTGAAGAAGGGACACGAAGAAAGAGCAAACTCTCCCATTCAAGAACCTACACACCCACTCCTGCACCGCTTCAGTTATGGAGAACTGTCAACTGAGCTCAACAAAGGACATGATTGTGTCCCTCTTGGAAAACAGCTTTATCTTCTCCGCATTACTTATAAAGGGAGGGCAGAAAGAAGATACTATCTCAGAACGATTCAGTTAAAAAAAAAAGAATTAAATGTGCAGAAAAGCCAAAGAAATGAAAGCTTACATTCCCACAAAGCGACAATTCCCTCCTCCAGTGTAAGCTGTGTGGTACATTTCTGCTGATAATGTTTAAATACATTGTCTTGACATACGTGTTCATGCATGGCTTTGCTTCTGCTGTGCATTCAGCTGAATGAGTAACAGATTAAGGATTTTTTCTAAGCGTTGTACTCACTTAAGATAAATGTTCCACAGTACACAGTGCCCTGCTGTTCATGGAAGTCATGATCTACTGAGTCCATTTTCAACTTCTCCTATTTAGTAAGGCATTCCAAAGCAAAACAGAAATTCCAAAGAATGTATGAACCTAAACTGACATAAAAACAGGAGCCTTTGGGGAAAACAATGGAGGTTTTTAACTTGTTCTAAACATCTACACACCACTGTTCCTGCTTTGAAAAATGTATTTCCCCACTCCCATTTACAGTATACTATAGCTGTTTCTTCATGAACTTAAGTTATCCCTCTTTTTTTTTTTAATAACATTTGAAAACCAGAGTTCCAGAGCACTGACACTCCTAGTTAAAGGCAAATAGCACACCAGAGTGAACAGAAAAGACCCAGTGGATACAGAGGAAGTAACAGGAGGTTTTGGAAGAAACAAAAAGAATGGAACAAGAGTTTCAAAGAGCCTGAGCTCCATCAAGAAGATTTATGTGAAACATGTTGACTTGGAAACTTTGATTTCGGGTTGGGGAGGGAGGTAAGGGCAGGAAGGACTAGAATGCAGAACGCAGAAATAAGGGGCTTAATCTACTTCAGTGTTAACTTTCAAGTTACACTGTTGGTAAACAGCAGTAGCAACAACAGGTTCATGAATTCTGTAATACATTGTCATGATAAATCCTGCACTGCCCCTGTGTATGGACTAGCTAACAAAATGTCAGTTAGAAATGAACAGACTTATGTAATACTTTAATGTTATATGAAAAGCTATGATAACCTTATGACACGAATTTAAGTTTGATTAATTCACAGGTAACTATCACAAAATCTGTTAGAGCTGAATGCTTTGATGTCTTCCCAAAATCTGAAAACAGAAATAAAAACGAACATTTTTTTTTATAAGTCATTAAAATATTTCGATAACGTAAATGTCCCAAATGGAATGAACTAATTTGTGAGACTATTAGACATTACAGATTCTATGAATAGCTGTGCTGTTTCCATTCATACAGATGTTGCAGTATTTGTTCTGAAGAAAGTTAAAGGTCAAAAGAAAGAGGTAAAGCCTTTAATGTGCAATTGCTATTTCTCTTAGGTATTTACATGATAAACAGTCTTAATATTATGTTCACCACATTGCTCTGAGGTAAAAAGCGTACTATCTCTACTTGTCAGAAAGCATAAAATGACTTACCTAAAACTGCCAGTGGAAGACTACGTTTCCTAAGTCTCTCACTCACATCTTAACTATTCTTTCCTACCTGAAAAAAAACAAACGCTCAGGATCACCGAAAATTCTGCTTACGGTTGCTTGGAGAAAGGAAATTATTGCGTAAGGAATAAGATAAAATATTTTCTTCATTTGTCAAAAAGCCACAAATTCTTGACTTTGGCGCTCCTTGAAGAGCAGAAGACTCCCGTGAAGAAGAAAATCCCAGGATGCTTACACATAATCAAGGGTTGCTCATAAGTAATAGCAGAACTATACACACTGAGGGATTTGTAAGCTTTTTTTAAACACTAATTTTCTCATATACCTTCATCATCCAAACTGTAGCCACTTCTACCAAAACTTTTATCATGTTGCTTCTTGAATCCCATCTTTCCTCATTAAACTCACAACCACAGTAATAAATAGCTTTAAGGGTAACTGCCATCCTCCACCTTGCATAATAACGATCTAATGAGAAAATGATATTTCAAATACATTTCAAACGTTATCATGCTTTCCCTAAAATCAAAAAGCCAGACTGCAAGAACTGACTTGACATTCACCTCTGGTTCATACCAAAAGGAAATCCTTACGGTTGTGAAGGGGAGAAAGTATTACATTTAAATCACAGACAGAATTTCCATTTACCTTTTTGGAGAGCTCCCACAGAATAAGAAAGAGAACTACAAATCCAAAGTGCAACATAGCCAAATCTCCTCTATAGCCACAGGAAAGGTGCAATTATAATTTAGCAACAAAACAGCAACTCCTCCAGGCAGAACTAAATCACAAACATCATATTGAGAAATAAAAATCACTCCTCCTTTCCCTCTACCCTCAGGCTTATAACTAAATGAAACTCAAAAGAGATCCTCTTTATTTCTATTGCCTGAAAACAAAGCGCCCTGTTGAGTCAGGGAATACATATCTCTTTCTTAACTTCCACCAGAAACTCCTTATAGTCTGCCCTGAAAATAGATTACACACATAGAAGACAAAGACACAGAAGGCAATATTAAAAAAAAAAAAAAAAAGGATACATTTTGATGGGATCAATAGATTTAAACTGTTAAAAATATGTGGACTTTCATAAGTCTCACAAAAATTAAAAAACTCTGATTACATTAAAATACTAGATGTTTATAGAGAAAAGGGTAATCATCAGTTTTAAGTGAGGAGAGGCCTTAACCATCACAGAACTGTAAGGACAGCTGTTAATTATTGCCTGTGGGAAAGACAGGAAGAATAGTGACAAAATTAAGTACCAAGCTGACGTTTCTGTTGAAGCCACAGTTTTTAAGTGTCCACCTGAGTTAAAAAAAGTGAAGCTCTGGAGTCATGCTCTGGAGGCAATCTACCAGTCCACTTGAATTGCTTTGTGAAAGTACTTTCCAGCCACTGACTGGCCATTTCTGTCCTTCAGCTTGTGAGAGCCTCTCTAACGCCTGGTAGGTGTTCAGGTTCACCCCAGTAACTTCCACCAGGACAGCCAGTATATTAAGCTTGTACATCATGTCCCAGAATGGGAATTAGTAGGATCCACAGATTGTGGCAGTTCTGCTGTAGAGGGTATTTATTATGCAAGACTCACACATAGTCTGATTCTGCTTGGCACTTACCAATTTCCAGGAAGGCTGTTTCTGGTGGGGCACCACCTGAAAGCCATGAAGGGCAAACAGAAAATTCTGTGAAAGCTTCATTTCAAAGCATAGGACTTTTTCCAGGATAAGGGGATTATGTAACTGTTTTTCCAGAAAGGTTTTAGTATAGGATAGTACGTCACAGGCAGAGATGTACCATCAGTACAGACTTCCCTTTGGAGTTACAGTAAGCTTTGCAATGGTATTCTGGTAGCTCATCCAAAAGTCTCTTTCCCTGACCACATGCAGTCATCCTTATAGTGGTGAGGTAAGCATCATAAATGGCCCCTTCAGTGTGGATGCAACAGTGTTACCTGCAGAACTGACAATATATGCTGGGGCTGTTTTGTTGCAATTAGAGCAATTATTTGTGCAATTACATGTACATTGGTCCAAATACCATTCTGTTCGACAGGTGTGTTCATAGCAGCATGTAACCAGAAATAGCTCAATGGAGACCTATCAGCTATGAAGTTTCTAGAAGTTAATGAAGTAATCCATTTTTTTTTAATCGAAAACAGCATTATCACTCTGATTTTAGGAACAGCACAAATTTGTCGATACAGGTTTTCAGAATCTCTTCTTTAAAGCAGCTGAAGGAGAAAGGCTTGTATTCCTGAAAGCTCATCCACTTCTCTCTTCCTCTACATGATTCAACCAAGTAAAACACGCAGCTACTCTTTACTAACCACACCACCTTCTCTCGGAATGCTCAGTGACAACAGTGTTCAGCTTAAGATTGCCCTGCACCACTCTATCATTACAGTGCACAAGAAAGCCCTTCAAATTGGGCCCGCAACTTCCATGAACATATGCCGCTTTATCACAATGAAAGACTGAAAAAGAAAGATTGACAACAATCACTCAACTACCTTTTCTAGGGTACTGCCACACACGAAGGGCTGAATCTCTGCTTTCTTCAACTTTCCAGACAAGACTTTGGCTAAGCCTAGCCAAAACCACATGGAAACAATCTCAAATTAACTACTCAGTTAAACTGTGGAATGAAAACATTCCCATTTTAGACGTCATTCAGATGAGCCTATATTTAGTTCAACACCTTTATCTTTCAAATACAGAAAAGTTTAGTTTTATGAGTCTGTGCATGGTGATGCAGTCATATGGGGACAAAAGTTGACGCACTCACTTTGCCCTCAAGAAATTTCAACCTGCTTTATAGTTCTTTTATAGAGACCTTTATTGGCACTTATTGCACAATTTCTAGTGAATTGTTCCAGATCTTTTACCTGGTCACAGTCACTGGACTACCAGAAGGTACTTGGTTTTACATCCTAAGCTAAAGATGTATTTGGTGCCTGGTCTGCCTACAGAAAGCAACAGCTTTGGGAGACAGACACACAGTTATGGACTTTTATGCATAATGTCTCATAAAAGCCACGGGTAAAAGCAATCAAAGGGATGCAGCAGGCTTATAATACACAATTTTGAAATAAAAAGAGACAATAATGAGTAAGCCTCGTCTACCAAATACTGCTATTAAAAGTATATACACGCAGCCCAGTATCCTTTCAAGGATACAATCATTATAACACTTTTTTTTTTTTTTTAAAGTGATATGATGATCTGATTCTTAGGAAAAAAAAAAAAGGCAAAAGAACCAAGGTCAGCTCCTGCAGGGGTGTGTAAACACTCCTAGGCTTTGGTCTCTCAGAAACAATACATGGCCACAAAGGCTACAGAGCATCCTCGGTCTGTTCTTGACAGAGATGGGTTTGGCAACTGGAACAGACATGAAACAGCATCCTTACAAGATTCTAGATATAAGCTACTGCTGTCATTGCTGTAGTGAAGAGAAAGACTGTAACATGAATGGCATCCCCGACGTGATACTTATGTCATAATTAATTGTGCGGAACGTCATGTTCCAGAGGGCGTAGAAACTATCCCCTCGGGCAATACGTGGCTTTTCTCGACAGGGAGAGCCCGGCACTGGAACAAGAGCACGGTGGTTCGCTGCTTGCTCCTGCTCTCCCTGTGCCAGCTCTTCTCTCACACAGTAGCCCGAAGAGACAGGAGAAGCAACGTCGCCGGCTCCCTCGCCGGTGCCAAATAAAGGAAAAGCGATGACATCACACAGAGAAGCCTCTCTCTGTGTCAGGAGCTGTAAATCCAGCCGCAGTTGCCCACCCCCGTGACTCAGAGGCAAGACTACCCGCAGATGCCGGCCCCTCAGCCGCGGCTCCCCGCCCTGCGGGGCGGGCAGGGCTGCACCGGGCCCGGGCTCTCGGCCCTCCCGCCCGTCCTCTGTCCCCTGGGCCGGGGCGGTGAACGGCCCCACTCCCGCCCACCCGGCTCCTCCCAGGGGCGCGGGATCCTCACCTCTGCCTGCCGGCCCGAGCCCTGCGGCGGCGGCGGAGGTGGTGGGGAGACGCGGAGAGCCCGGGCCGGGGAGGGCGACGCCTTCTCCGCCACGACGGGGCCCGGGCCCGCCACGGTTGCCAGGCAACCGTTGAGCCGCTACTGTAAACACCACCGCGCACGTGACGTGACGCGGCACGCACAGTCCCCCACGGCGCCGCGGCAGCACCACCCTCTATGACGTCACCTCTCCCAGCGCCGGGAGCGCCTATAAATAACGCGGCGGACTGCGCGCGCGCCGCGAGGCCGGCACCACCGTCCGCCCCACCCTCCCTTTCTATTTTTATTCCTTTGTTTCAAGTCCCCGCCCCTCCGCCGGCAACCGCCGCGGGAGGACGGGATGACGCCATCCGCTTCCCGGAACGATGACGCGCCGGGAGGGAGTGGATGGGGGGGAGAGGCGGTTGGAATGCGCGCGGGGCTTCGCTGCCTTAAAGGGGCAGCATCCCCCGGCCCCGCCCCCGGCGGCCCTGACCGACGGGGGCAGCTGCGAGCGGGGGGGGGCCGTGACGCGGGGACGCAGCGCTCTGCCCCGCTCCAGCCCCCGGTGCCGCCGCTCCGGGTCCGCGGGGGCCTGCCCGCAGCGCGCCGAAGGGCCGGGTTGGGGCGGCGGTAGCGGAGCCGGTGGCAGATGTCGCCCTTCAGCGGGGCCCGACCCGGGTGTCGCCCCTTGGGAGGTGAATGGCGGCGGGGGTGATTCCCCAGTTTCCCGGGTGCGGGTCAGACCCGCGGCGGTGGGGCCGGCGTGAGGGTTGTCCGGGCTCTTCTTCCCTCCCGCGGCTCTCCCCGGCGAGGAGGCCAGGATCGGCCTCACCTGCTCGCGTTTCCCGTGTCCAGCGGTTCTCGGCAATCGCCGCCGACCCTTTAATATTTTTGCTTCCCCCCGCCCTGCCCAGGCCCGGTGCTGGGGTGCTCCGGCGTGGCTGGAGCAGAGAAATGTCGGGTCCTGCCGCAAAGCAGCGGCAGCAGCATCGGAGGGGCGGTGTCCTTCTGCCGCCGTAGGGCTGACCACGAATACACATCGATAATAAAACGACGCTAATTTTACAAAGGAAGAAATCCTCGATGTCTTTTCTCTATGTTCCGAGCTGAAACACAGAAGCACCACGCACTACAATAAAGGTTTTCTACCAGTGGGTTCAGCGTGGTCGTATTTGACGTAATAAACCACATAATTTGAACTCGGCTGAGAGCCAAGGGCTTCAAAGCGCGGGGACTGCCCATAGTAGGTTATCTCTGGGTTGGGGATGTGCTCTGAAATAAAGCCCCTCACTCAGGATAAGGTCGAGATGATGCTGTGGCATCATATTTAGATCATGGCTCGTAGGGAAATCTAGGGTGTTCTTAGTCACCTATGGCATGACCTTATATTGCCACTCGATTTAGTAACAACAGTTGGTTTCTTATGGGGCATGTGAGATTTAATTTATTAACGGAGTTTCTAGGGTAAGTGGACAGAAAGTCAGAAAAGACGTGAGGTGAGAAGTCAGCAGGTGAAGGGGAAATGTTCAGAGAGATGGAGCTCCCAATGAAATGTAAGTCCTGTCTCCTAAGCTTCTCAAATAGGACATTAATGTAAATGCAGTTACTTATCAAAAAATATTTTTGATATGTTGTCTTGAGTGACTTGTTTGCCTGACTTTTAAATTACCTGGCTAAGATTTTCATTTCAGCTTTTGCCTTTTGTTTAGTTTTGAGTCTTTTTGTTGAGGAACACAGTGGGGACCTCTCAGAATACTAAAACTTCTGTGTTGTGAGAAGGATAATTCAGCCATCTGAAAAAAAAAAATGCTTCTGTCTACATTCAGGTGGTATAGCTTATTCATCAGGCTGGCATGTGGGGATATTGATATATGTTTGAGCATGCAAAATCCTGGTAGGCAAATACCAGAGTAACTTGCCTTTCTATATTATAGAAGAAAAGAATGCTGCAGCTTAGCCCTGTGATAGCCAGTGTGTCACTGATGTGTGTCCCTGTATCTTTTAGCTGTGGAACAAATTGTGCTCTTACTGTCCCTTTGGCTGCTTTAAGTTAGGACAAAATATGTTCTAAGAACTTTTAGCTTGTTGAAGAGCTTCTGGATTTTGACATTATGGTCCGAAAATGGGCTAAAAGAGTAGTGTTATTTTTTTTTCCTAAGCGGTCACTTGCATTAACTAAACCAAGAAAGAGGCAGAATTAATAAAATATCAGAGATGATTGATTCTGCAATGTAATCCAATTAAGATGTCCATTTAAATAAATCACTTGCTGCTGTTGGAACTAAGTAATGAATGTCAAAAGTTGTTCATGTGCAAAAGATATCTGTGAAGTTTTCCTCGGAAAGTCATTCCTTAAAAATTCGATATTTGTCGTTCTCACATGATCAGACAGGATATTCTCTTACCAACTTTGTGTTTTGGTGAATCTGAATTCGATTGTCAGGCAAACTTCCTTATGAGTCATTATCATAATTTCACATCACTCATTAAAAGAAAGTTGTTTTTTTCCCCTAAATCCTCTAACCTACTTCTATCCTGCCAACAGGAGCATTCAGAAACTGGCACTAAGGTGCAGCTCTGGTGACTCATTTGACATTAACATAATTATGTTACAGGAGTCAAAGTGATTTTCCAACTATGAGTAATGCACAATACTAGAGCGAATGTTTACAAGACATGGAGGCATATCAGCTAGCTGAAGTAACCAGCTGCTGATAACAGCTGAAGTAAGTTGGGGAATTAAAAAGTCTTATAATACAATTATCCTTCTTTGGCACTCGGTGTCATGTACAGCCGTGAGGTAGGTCGCGTGCTCTGCGAGGAAGGATCCAGAAGCCGCGCTGTGCTTTAACAGGGAGAAGACTGAGCCCGTGGGCAGTTCGCACAAGAAGTCTTCATAGTTTTCTTCCCACTTGCATATTTATGGCAAAGTCGTGCTCAAATGAGAGCAGTGATCTTTTCAAGAAGCGGCTGTATTTACTAGAGTTCACTTCAAGATGCAAGTGACACACATCCTCTCAGGCAGGAAAACAAGATCAAAATGAAACAATAACAAAACAAAAAATTGAGGTCATCTCGCAAATATTTTGAACCGTGTGTATGTGAATAACACAGAAGAAGAAAACTGATAAGGACAAGGCAAAATTGACTGCTGCCACCGTGATGAGATATCTTTTCTCTGTGATAAAAATAACTATCTGCAGGCTAGTGATAATAGTACGAGAAGAATTACGATTAATATGTTCTGAATAAACAGCAGAAAAAGTAACCACAAAGTGTATAAGCCACAGGAAAAAGACTACAAAAATAAAATCTCAGTGGTGAGGACTTGTTTCAAATGTTCACCGAATTTTGTTAGAAATCAGTGATGACTAAGGATTTTTTTAAACAGCTTGAGAGATAGGTTAATTTTTTTCTGACTTTTGTTGCTTACAAATAGCTTTTGAGTGAAACTGGGGCACTTTTTATTTTGAAATTTGTCAACTTTGGGTGGATATCCTTCCGATGAGGCCTTATTCAGTACTGTGCTGAGCACCCAGAACATCATTGCTTTCATAAGAGCTGAGGACACTTAGCTTCTCCTAGGATCAGCCCATGAAGGTAGAAGTCTGCTTCTGAAATACCAGCATAAACTAACTATGATTTGAAAATAAGCAGTTAGTAACTTTCCTATAAAATGCCACAAGAATACAAGTGGGAAAGAAGATCAAATGCAGAAAATATGTGCTGATAGCAGAACTGTTAGCAGAAGGCATGTTTTCTGGGACACATATTCAAAGAATTCAGAAAAAAATTCCACGTCACACCCCGTTCTCTATTTCACGAGAAAATCTGCTGAGGCCAGACACTTGGCATGCTCGAATTATCGTCACTGACTCTCAAGGCTGGATGAGGACCAGGACTGCTAAAAAAGTTGCTCATGGCTGAGGAAGGCTGGAGGAGGAGAGGTTTGCCACAGTTCCTTGCATTGACGATACTCCCCATTTGCCAGGAGAGTCAAGACTTGGAGGTTTTCTGTTTTCTCTGCTGCGGTTTTCATGCTGCACGACCGTGGGCAAACTCTAGACCTGTTTCCTTCCGTTTGCCCACCTCTTACTTCCTGGAAGATGTAATGTACCTGCTGTGCAGAAATGGCTTCGGATGGCAACTGCTACAGCACCTAGCTTGAATGTGTTTAACACACGTTGGTAAAATCACCCAGCAGAACCCAAACCAAACAGAAACAGAACAATCCAAGCCACATCAACAGAAATAAGTTCACGATTTAGCTAATCTGATTCGCAACGAGCTCACCCAGGACTGTAGTTTTTAAACTACAAATACCCACGTTCGTAGCATCCTGTGCCACAGGGTTTACAACTATTTTCACTGCTTTTAATTACCAATATCGCTAATTACCAAAGCTCAACCCTCAGCTCAAGTTGCTAAAAAGTACTCCAGTATCACCAGAGCAAGTTCCTGTACTACAGGTGTACATTGTGTTATTCCTTATAGTAATAGGTAACAGGAGATGTTTGTAAAATAATTCTGCTCGTCTCCGTGCCTACCTGGAGTCCCCTAACGAAGCAGTCTTGAAAGCAGGACCTCTGCAATGCTCTGCATTTTCTCCTCCTGCTTTCCCACTTGTCTCCAGAGAAAATTTTTTTTTGCAATGATGCAGCTTTGCCCTGTGTCCCTCCTTTTTCTTTGTTGGAGGAACTACCATTTATTTGTAATATTTATTTAGTGTTCTGCAGTGACATACAACCTGTGCAAATTCCAAGCATTTAACCTTTGCTCCTTGCTGAAGCTTTGTGAATTAACTTAAAATAGCAGAGTGAAATAGGCACTGAGGGGTGTTTGCTGGAAGTAACTGATAAAATCTTCTGAGTACTTCTTGCCCTTACTGGTTGATTAGGTTTTGTTGTTGTTAGCTTGTTTTTCAAGTTAAGCTCCCAAAACAAAATGTTCACTCAGTACAGAAAATCATAATGATTTTAGAAAGCAAATGAAAATAAACAGATCCACCAAGATTTAGGTTATTTTCTGAACTAGAGAAAAAATAGCTGATACTATTTTTTCGGTGTGTTTTCAGAGTACATACAGCTTGTAACAAGGCCCAATGTTTCTATAATAAAAATAGCTACCTTTGTGATAACTGATAGCACGTCACTCTAAATTAGCAGCAGAAAACAGAATTGAGAGTGCATACCCATGACACAGCAAGGAAAATAATTTCATCTCATTCCTTACGTGGATGAGGCTCCAGTGACATTGTCTTCCCTCAGTGTGGATGGAGCAGCATGGACTGCTGCCATATCCCACCACGGGACATCCAGGAGACCACAAGCAACCTTCTCCATGGGAAAGGACCTGCCAGGAACACGACTTCTATTAGAAAAATACTCAGGGAAACCTTCAGATGAACCTTCAGGCAAATATTGCTGTTTGGGGTAGTGATGGCTCCCCAGTACGTGCTTGTGGGCTGAGGAGGGCTGGGTTAGCGTGAAGACAGACAAGTGACTTTGGCATGGGGTGACCCCATCTTTTCACATCTATGGACTGGAAAGAGAAAAGCTGGACAGGGAGGATTCCTAGGTTTTCTATGCAAGGCAGCATGGGGAGGTTAAATGCCTCCATGGAGAGATTTTTCTCTGCAGGAAACTCACCAAAGTCAACCAATACCAAAGCTGAGACTTTTTTCTGCTAGTGAGGGAAAGCTCCTGCACGAGGGGAGATGCTACCAAAAAAGAGGTTTCCAAATTTTTCTCCCCTCTGTAGCTATTTCTCTAAGGGTTTCTTCCACAAAGTTGTCTGTCAATTCCCCCTTATGACTCTTAGTACTTTAAGAATGTCGTATGTTGTAATATGTATATATAGAAATATTATATATCATTATATATACATCAGTTAAAATAGTTGTTAGGTACAGATTCCTCTTGTTCATATAATGACTTCTCTGAGGAAGGTATTATTATTAACAAGGTATTACTTTTAACACTGAAAAACTAAACAGTAGATTTTGTGCCATTTTAAAGCTCAGCCCTGCTAACACATATATATGTGCTTAAAATTAAATATATGAGTAGTACTGCACTCACATGCACAATTAAAATTAAGCATGCATGAAAACATTTCAGGGTCAGGATTTCCAAATTATTTTACTTATTTAGAGTAAAAAACCAGAACAACAAAACAACAAACAAACTAGTAACCACTCATTCACATAATAAAATTGCCATGGTGTTTATGTCAAGAGACTTACTGTGATTTGACTGGCAAAGTATCCTATAAAATAAGTTTATGTCAAACTTAACAAAATTAAACACTCCAGTGCTGTGATTACCTGCCCAAGTGGCTGTATTTTCTAGTAGGAAAGAGAAATCCTGAATTTAACATCTTAAGTATCAGCTAGAATTAATATGGTTATTTTAGAATAAGGTGACGTTTCAAAGAAGAGATGAATTTTTTTTAATGTATTCATTTAATTTTTCTATTAATGTGTGTTTAATATTTTGAGAAAAAAAAATCAAAACTAAACAGTATTTTATTTGGGGATGGAAATACACTTTTTATTTACAAGGTGTACAGAACTCTGCTAAATCACTCATAAAAATGTCCACACAATAGTTCTGTCACGTTACAAGTTGAAATTGGATGGTTATGGAGGCATTGGGAATTTCTCATGTGTATTTTCCCTCTGCTTTCTAAACACAAGTTGTCCCTCACTGTGGTGCACATGGATCATCACAGGAGAAAACAAAGCAGTTTCTCACGCCTTATTAATTGCTGTCCTTACTGTATAGCATAAATTCACAGAAGAGGATCAGGAGCCAACAGCTTTCCCATAAAACCTCAGCCACCCAAAATCTAATCACAGCGATACCTGACTTCTAGGTCCCCTGTCTTACATGTCTTGATCCTCAGCTGGAACATGTCAGCTCCTTTAAGCGGCTCCCAGATCAGCCACCGTGCTAAGGCCCTACAGAAGATAAAGAGGACAGCTGGCTTGGGTGGAGACTCTGCTTTGCTCCTCACTCCCAGGGCTGCTTGAAGATTTTATACAAGCGTTTTTTCAGAGCAGAAATGGAGCCCTGTTCTCATTTCTTTGAAGCAAGTTCTGTAAAAGGCACCTGGTCTTTGAAAGAAAGGTGTGACTACCCTGTAAATAGGATGAGCATGATCAGAAAACACATACCTTGGTGGATCTAGGAGAAGATTTAGTATCAGGAAGTCACTGGACATAGTTCTGCAGAAGGCTGGTAGCACGTGCATTTGAGCATCTATGCAGAAATGAAACTTTGAGATGCAGAGGAACATGAAGGTTGCTGACTGCAGGACGTACAGGATCTGGATGCCAGGGCGTTGACAGTCCTGCGCAAGGGTTTGCTGTAAGGGAGCCTGGAATTTGCTTGCTTTAGGTTATTACAGCTTGTCCGCTTTAAAGCTGCCATCCTAATCCATCACAGGAGAGTTTGAAAAGGAGGAGCATCCAGATCTGCTGCGGCTGATGGCTGCGGTTGAGGTTCTATACACCTTCTTTGTCCTGAACGGCTCTCAGGAGAAACTCAGAGAGAGGATATTTGCAGTTTAAAACAAACCAACTATAAATATTCCAGTAAAAGGAAGGGATGTGTACTGAGTGAACTTTGAGATGTGCTCCAAAAATACGTTGCTGACCTCCCACTTGACACGATCTGTTTCCCTATTAAACTGTAATATAATTAGGGCCTGCTCTAACTCTGCTGATGGTTTAATGCTTACATCAATGGAAATGTGGCCTCACAGACTGCAGTGAGACTAAGGTATACACATGAAATTTAAAATAATCTATGCCACCATAGAAGAAAGAATAGCCAAGTGAGAATGTTTATCCCTCCCTCCTACCTTGCAAGATATTTAGGTGTCTTGTCACATAAGTGTAAATGGATGTTAGGTCAAACGTCTTTGAGAACTTGGACTCAAAGCTCAATTCTCTTGTCATTTCTGCAAATGAAGTGCAGCAGGGAAGTGAAGTCACACAGGGAAGTGAAAGGATAATTTGGATCAAAATGAACTGAGATCAAGAGCTGAGGGCAAAGGCTCTTGTATCAACCAAAGAGGGGATATGAAAAATAGGTGGTGACTATGCAGGTGGGCGATCATGGTGCTGACAGTCACCATGATGGTAATAGCTGATGACTGTTACTGCATCTCCTGTGGTCACTAAATTTCACCCGTCAACCCTTCCGTTGAGCTCTGGGAGATACGCAACACGTACCTTGAAAGACAAGGACAGGTCTTGGACTAAAGTAACAGAAGATGGACGATTATAAACCTCCCAAATTTTGTAAGCTGTCCTTTTAGGGCAAACACACTCACAAATAAGATTCAGTGAACAGATTATGTCAGAAGCCAAAGGATGCTCTTTTCCCTCTTACACAGTTTTCAGGAAAGAATTTACAGAGGAGACCCATAGCTCTGTCCTACCAATATGCTGTGGCAGGAACACCCATGATAGGGGACAAGCTGCAGGAGTGTGCTGGTGACCTCCCGAAGAGCCAGGCTGCAGCCAGGAATGCTGCTTTTACACCACCTCTTGTAAAAATATGTGTTCAAGTTGGTGATGAAACCTACAAATGCTTAGATATCTGCATGAGTATTTAAAGGACAAAAATCATTAATGGAAAAATGATTTTTATATGATATTATACTTATTATTTATATTTGTTATATTTATCATAGAATATAATATAATGTAATCGTATTTATTATATTAATTATGCTTTTAATATTTATTATATTATTATTTCTAAATAAAATTATAGTGACCTTTAATAATTGTAAACCAAACTCCAATAGCTTGAGTACATATTTGATGCCCATGCTATGCAAAGAAAACAACGTGCACATCGCACTTGCTGTGAGAGCCTTGAGAGTGCAAGCATTCTCAGCCTAACCCATGGCTGATTTATAGCCTCGGTTCAAGAGACTGTACAGACCAGTAAGGAAATCGTTGAGAAAACGTTGGAGCCTAAACACTCACTTTAGTAGAAAGCACAAATCACCTGTAAAAAAAAAGACCTACTGAATTTAAATGTTGCCTACTTCATACAGATACTTTGAACACAAAATAAATCATCAACAAAACCCATCAAACTAAACCATCCTAAGCCAAATCCTTGGGCGATGAAACGAAAGCACTTGTGCCAATTTACATCCCTGAGGAGTTCATGGCTTGTTTTGGGTACTCTGTCATACCTGTATTTTCTGCTCCAGCCATGAAGTTGATGATTTATCTGACTGGTTAAAGTGGAGTAGTGTATAAATGGTACTAACAGATACATCCTCACTAAAGCCAAGAAACATAACACTGAACCTAATTTATGGTTTCCAAACAACACATTTTGCTTTGATCAGCTTTCCTTTATGGGAAAAAAGGATAAATTTAAATAGGCTTGAACTACACTCTCCCTTTATGGGAATCTGAGCCCTTAAAAATGGTAAATCCTTCCATTAATGTGGAGCAATACAGTATTGAATTCCTGTACAGAACTTCGTGAAGTCACAGTGAAATTTGCTGAATACCCCTAACAGTCCTTCACAGGAGTATTTTATTTTTATATCTTTACTTTCTCTCTCATGGTGAATGATAGCTGATTGAGTATCACAGTCTCTTTTCTGTATATAAGGGGAGAATTGTCCTTGATTAACTACGTCCTTACAGTTTTAAAATAGTGTTCATGTGTGAAGTGCCACTAAAAATCCTTCAATATTTATCTGCAAAAGCAAGCAGACTCTTGAAAATATAATCAGCAATTCTGCAGAAACAGTCCTCTCTCATTATGTGTGCAGCCCTGAAAAATTAATTGGGGCTGACCTTGCACTGAACTTGACAAGAGTGGTGTCTGAGGAGAAACTCCCACATTAAAAGTCTTGATAACTCCTGACAATAAGAAAGTGCCTACTTTAACTAGCTCCATCTGTACCTGTTAGAGCTTGCTTTCACAGGACAGCTTTCTGTCTCTAGAAACAACCACCAAAGTGCTCTTTTATGCACTAACCAATATTCTGCTTCACCTCACTGATCCACTCCGATCAGCAGGATTTTCTCTGAATTTCCTGGTCCTTTAAACTGTAGCATATACAAGATCTTACATATGCTTGTATAAATTATGATTTGAATAGTCCTGGGAAGCAGTGCCAGAAACGTAGAGGGAAGTTATAAGGTATAGGCTTGCTGGTTTAGAAGGATACTTAACTTAGAAAATCATCCCTGTCATCTTGTTTCCTTAGAGTAGTTTAATAACTCCACCCTATTTCTAAGTCTGCCTTACTATTAAATTTGTTCAAATGCTGTAAAGAGCCTGAGACAGTTCTGTAGAACATGGGAAAAAATAACCCATTAATAACAAATAGAAATTTATACAAAACTGATCAGAACCAACCAAGCAAAAAGTCTCTTTATGCTGTGGCTGTCCTGATGAAGTTTCTTGCCTCTCTCTCCTCTTTTTCTTTAGCTTGCAAAATCTCTTTATATACAACAGGTCTCCTACCTCCCAGTTCTGGTCCCTTCAGTCTCCAGGGCCTTGATACCCATCCTATTTCTTCTTTTACTATTAATTCTTGTTTGCTGCATTTGGAATTTAATTTTTACTAGTAAAGCAGAGCTCATCTTTTTTTCTTCTTTCTATTTTACACTTTCACAAAACATGACAGTAAAAATGCCTGTTGGGGAAGGCTTTTCCTGTCAGTAAATGACAAGCTGAGCACAGATACGGCTATGAAAACATCCAGCTGATCGTTAAACTCCCAGAAAATGTTTTCCCTACCAGTCATCATTGCTTATACACGATACGCATTAGCTATTCCTGCTGCTGCAGGGAGACTCACTTCAGAGTGGAAAGCTTCCAAGAGCACTTCAGCCAGCAAAGCCTATGGCCTCAAATGCACGGGAGTTCATCTGGGCATGTGGGATGGTGCGTGCGAGTGGCCAGATATTAATCCTGTGCATTCTTAGTTCAGTGCAGGAAACGTTTACCTCTAAGTAACTTTCTGAAGAAGTGAGCTTAAATGATTTGATAAATCCCAAATGTTAGAATTAGAATGAAAGGGAATAATAAAGAGACAATTTACCTTATAAATGCTTGTAAGATATAGTGTAACTTTTTACTACCTAGAGACTCATCTAATATCCACTATTAATGCAGACCCTAGTGTTAAGAAGTGGACAAAACACTATGTTTGTTCTCTCTGTCAAACTTTGCTTTTGTGTTCCAAGTCTCTTTAAAGTTTTTAGGGTTTTGTTTATTTTAATAATTCTTCATCTACTCGAATTCTAAACCTTTGTTGTTTTCGAAAAATAACAGTATTTACTGTACTTCTAAGGTCTGTAATTAATTAATTGATCAGCCCATAGATATAAGGAAACTGCCAAAATAATGATCTTGACAAAAGACCTTGATGTTATACCTTGTCAGGTGCTCTCATCCCAAAAGTGTTAGAAGAAATAGAATTCCACAGGAAAAAGTGATAGTATTTGTAGAGGTTATTTCAGGTCTTCATTAAGAGCAAGTCTTAAGCAAGGCAAGGATTTTGGACAGGGCCTATTCAGCCATATATTTAATTGCTGTGCTGAATCTGGGCTTTTATTTGACACTTGAAGGATTGTCATCCTTTTCAGAGTCCGATATAAAACTCTGGCACATAACTAAAACACAGACAGAATCCTTACTGTGAAATGCTACTGCAACACACACATTGAATAGGGAGGGAAGATAGTAATGCGACTAGAGAGCATCCAACCACCAAAGTCCCAGGTCTGATGGCCCATTAGAATGCTATTTAACATTAGACATAAAAATAAAATATACCAGCCCTATCTGTGACTCCCATTTAGGAATCTCAGCTGCTTCACCCTAGAATGTAATATGCTGTTACCAATTTCAAGAGACTGGGAAACACAACCAAAGAAAACCATCAAGTTATCCGAAATCACAAAAATGGTGAATAAGGAGCCCTCTCATTTCCTGACTCCCAGTCCCATGAGCAGCACTGTCCTCATCTGCCTCCTGTGTGGAAGGACTAAAGTCCAGCTCCACAGGAGGCTGGGCATGGTGATAACAAATGTTCCCATCTCTCCCTCTTGCCATTTAACCTATGATGCAGAGTTACGCATCACTGTGATTGGGGCATTCATAGCCTCAAACTTCCGTTCTAAACTTGGACTAGGGACTGAGCTGCTCTTTTAATGAAAAGTCATCACTGAAAGCACTTGGTCTGCAGGGCAAAAACCTGAGTTTTGTTCACACCACTGGCAGAGATGGGTGAAACGCATGTTCCCTCTGGCTGAGGAGAAATGATCTAACTACAAACTGATGAGCTGTGGTTTTTGGGGAATATGACTGTAGACTTCTCTTGCTCAAGCTGTCCTACCATGAAGTTACAAGCCAGTTGGGCAGTAAACCAGATGGTGCTTGACTTTAGAGCCTTGTGATGAGGACACGCCCTGGACAAGGGCCATCCTGCAGTCTGCTTTCTCTGTATTCATTTTGTTTCAAAGAGTCACTGGACAGAAGATGGACCCTACCCACAGTGGGTGGCATTCCCCACTGGATTGATGTCACTTGGGAACCCCAGGTGGGTGCAGTGATGCCCACTATCTTCCCCAGTTGCTGAGGCAGCCTCCCACGCCCACAGAGCAGTCAGAGTTTGGGCTTGGGGAATGATTCTATGATTGCAGCTAAGGCAGTCTAATTTTAAAACTGCACACAGCTCTATCAGTTTTGTTTTACTTACACTTTGTTCTTATTATCTGGGCAAGTTACTGTACGGTTAAAGCCAAAAGAATAAACCAGGAAAGATAAGAAGCTGCAAGTTAAGATCGTTCATGCGTTGCTTTCATGGCAAGGCACACGTGAAGTAGGTGAGAGGACAAATGATAAGCAGACTGAAAGCTGCAATGGCACCCTTGGGTTTGGGTCTTCTGTATATTGCAAACCTGTGTCATACATTGTTGGTATTTCAAGTGGTATTTATGTAGAAATCAATGTTTAATAATTAGAAATGTGCATTTGTAATTATTAAAAACCAATTGTAACTTACGTATTATCAGGCAGATGAGAAGGGCTGTTTAAAGCATCATTAATGATATCAAGGCTCAGAGCATTCTTCATGCGGGCACAGTTCCAAGTGCAATCAACGGGAACAAGCAATTTTTATGGGGCATATGTGTTTGCATGTGTATTTGTGTAGCAGCATGATTCCAAAATGTATCCAAAATATTTGTAACTTACCACAGGAAAAACAGACATATTCTTTCAGTCTCTTTCTTTCACCTTCTATGTTTACTTGGCATACAAACCATAACTACATTAGTCCACCTAAGAGAAACATGCATCCTCAGTGAATAATTTCTAGCTTCTCTTTCAAGTAATTTCAAGAGGAGAGTTTTATATGCTGAGAACCGCTGCGACTAAATGCCGATTTTTCACAGTCCCTGGAGGATAAATTTATCTCTCATTGAAGTCAATGATAATCTTTTCATAGACTTCAATAACAGATGGCTCAGGTCTTAGTACTTTAATCGGTGATCATTTTTGTACATGTAAAGCCATTGATGAAGTTCAGGATGAATCTCTAACTGCTCTCAGACAAAATCTGGCATGCTTTCACAAGGTGGAAAGGATGTGGAGGGGGAGATGAAGAGGGTAATCTGTGAATATTGAGGTTTTCTTGCCATTAAATGGATAAAATTATAAAGGCACCATAAAGGAGATACTACTTACACTTGCCTGAGAGCAATCTATATATCTAGCCTATCATTTTGTTTGTTCAGTGGAACCAGTGAATTTGCTTTATTCAGTCTTGGTTAAGAAGTGATTCTTCCCTACATGGGACCTCTTTTCCTCATTGGTTACTATCTGGATATATCCAAAGAGATCAGAAATTGTAATTACAGTTTATTGTGCTTAGCCAGATTCTATGTCGGTGCACAAAGTCCACCTGATAAAAAAAAAATCTTGAAAGGCTTCAGCAAGAAAGGGCTAAAGATATACTTGACTGGGCCAGTGTCAGGGCTGTCTCTCAGCTAGAGTGAGGGGAAGTTTATATAACTTGCCCCTCTTCATCCTGCACTCTCAAAGCACTGCATGTAATAGTGGCTGACAACCTTGTGGAATATTTTATTTAGTAAAGTCTCACTAAAGTTCACAGTAATTTTGGGTACCAGAATCTGGTCCTGAAATGTATATCTTGTCACACACCTCAGTAATTTTATCAGTGCCTCAATCTTATTAGTGGAGAAACAAAAAGTAAAATGACCGAAAGTGAAATAGAAAATTAAAATGACTCATTTAAGCTTATAAAGCTGCTGGGCAGCAGCAGAAGGACCAATCACAGAAGAACTGCTTGAAAAGGGGAACAGAAAGGCAGGTGACGGAATCCAGGGATACAGGGAGGGAGAAGAGAGAAGTGAGAAGAGACAAAACAGGGAAGTAGCAAAAGAAAAGGAGAAACTGCTGCTTTAAGGAAATGAGAAAAGTGACTATTCCTGAAACAAGGCAAAAGGGAGGAGGAAGTGGGATGTCCAAAAGGAGTATAAATGGATTTAGAGGGATAGAAAGATAAACTGAGAAGAGAAAAACAAGAGGAAAGTTAATTTTGTCTTCAGTGTTAAAGAATAAAGGAAGTTAAGATAGTGCACTTACTTCCCCCCACAAGAAATGCTCATCCACTTGAGTGGTGTTAAACGTAAGATGTTAACAGGGTTTGCCGTACAGCTTCTGTGAGAACCTGTCCTCTAACTCGGTGGTTTTTAACTCCCTTTGATTTTTGGATCTCTTATCCCATGGAGATCCAAAACTTTCAGAGTGAATTTGATCCTCACTACTGTAGGCTTGGGGTGTTTTTTAGTTGGTTTTTGAAGAAACTCTTTGAAGAAGCCCACAGGTGCCCAGTGGGTCCCAAGATGACAGCTGAAAAGCCCTGGGCTGGATGAGGGTGACTGATGCTACTTCTACTGCCTGTGAGTCCCATAGTTCAAGCAGTAGCAACGTAAATATTGGAAAAAATAGTCCCATGTTTCAACACTGGTGTTAGTCCAATCAGATGGCAAAATTGTCTCTAAACTAGTTTGTGTTTTGGGGAACAGAGACGACTTACCTTATAGATTTGGACCTGAATGTAACGCATAGTAAAAATCACGGTGAACGTTAATTCCCATCACAGAAATAGAGAATACTTTTCAGGGGGCAGCGTCAAAAAACCTGATTCTGTGCTGATTTTACTACACGATTACTCTGAGTTCTCATATGTGCCATACAGAGAAAAATTGGACCAGTCAGGATTACAGTAATGTAAAAGCTTAGCAAAATTAAAGCTGCAAAGCACACAGAGAGATGTTTTATTCAAGATATCACTATGCATTTTATTTGCTTACATCTTGCTGTATTTTCACCAGACCGAATAGATTTAATAGAACTGTATGGCCATGAACCCACACAGGATCTAGATGGGACACAAGGATTTTAATTGTGTTATTCTGATGTCCTGCAGTTGCAAAATGTTAAGACAGGAGACAGCAGAAAGCTTTTGCTCTAAGGATGAGAATCTGTTTCTCTGTATAATGATGTCCACAGCTCCGTCTAGCAAGGAGACAGCCATATTTTAGTTTTAATCAAATACAGCTTATGAAGGGGTGTCAGATGATGTGGAGGCAGGATTTGGTCAGGAAAAGGTAAAGGAAAGAATTCTTTTCTCTACACTGGAGATTCCTGGAGGGCTGCAAGCCTAATTTCTCTGCAGAGGGCAGAAGGACTCAATACATGTTGGTCTTCTGGTGAGGAGGTGCTGTGGGGAAAATAGAAATAATGAACATGAATGTCACCTCCGTGAGGTGAGTGCTGCTTCAGCAGGGCTGTACCCTGAGTTCTGTGACAAAACAGAGAAATTAAATGGAAAAGGACCTGTACATATTCAGAGGGAAGTAAATGAAAGGTATTTTATGAGATGGAAAATGAAACTGGCAAAGAACATCAGAGCATCCGGTGGCTGTACTTGGTTTCACTTTAACTTCCTGATAGTCTTAATTTTTTTTTTTAAAAAATGTTTTCTTTTTTAACTGGAGTATGATCCTCTGTCTTTACTGAGATCAAGTTAGCTTTGGTTTTAAAGGAGAGCGGGATAAAACCTATGTGAAACAGTGGAACTGGGTTTATTTTTCACTGTGGTTTCATTTTCTTTTTTCACTGAAGAATTTCAAGCCAGGACATGTTTTGGTGGCCTAATCTTAAATGCGCACAGGAACGGTCTCTCTATTTGCTTTGCAGGGAGGAACTGGCTCACTTCAGGAGTAGTTCAAGAATGAACACAACTGGTTTGTTGTCAGTTTTTAGTACCAGCTGTAGCTCATAGGCAGTAACGGTACCAGCAACGGTGAAGCAGCACTATACAGCAAATAAATCTCTTGGATTTAGTTTTGTATAATATAGTATAATTTCAAAACAAAATCATTGTATGCCTACTTGGTGAAGTATTGTGGTTGTTGAGTAGATGTCAGTGACCCATAACAACAGGATAACAACACTTGGATTTCCAAGGTACTTTTACCCACATCGAATGAGGGAGCTGCTTTTTTCCCCCTTCATTATCTTGTGACATTGCACTGTGTAGCTGAAATTATTCTAAATAATTCCCACTCCTGGTACAGCTAGTTGCTAAATCTCTGTCAGAATTACAGCAGGCACCTGTTCATGGCCACTAAACTCAATGTTGCTAGCATGTTTCCACAATAACTTCATGCTCAGAACTTTCCAACCAATTATCCTTTGGGAAGAATTTTTCCACATTTGGCCTCTGCTTGAGAGGTTAGGTTCTTTTTTTTTTTCTAGGCTTGAGAAAAATGATGCCAGCTGTTCTTGAACACAGCACGAATTACAAAATTATGCCTGCGAAGTGAAAAGAACTTCACAGGCTGCACCAAACTGAAATGTAAAGCTGGCTCTAGACCCTTCTGGAGAGCAAAGTTTTTGCCTGGCTGTATCCTTGACATTGATTTACTTAGATTAATAAAGATAAGGCAATAAACATGTTTTGAAAGAGTGGAAAATGATTTATCTATAGGTGAGTGAAAAAGAAAAGCCTTCAGCTTGCACAGGCTGTAAACAGAGCTGCCAGGTAGGTCAGAGGAGCTCACTCCTGCCCTCTGCAAACTGCACTTCATTGTTTGAGGAGAACAGGGAGCAACTCCACCTTCCAAGATGAAAAGCCCCACCATATTACTGTTTTTTTCTTTTCAAACCCAGAAAATTAAATGTAAAATAGGAGCATTAAGTTTGCAAAGTTGAACATGCTAGCACTGGGACATTTAAAAAGCTAAGATTGCTACTCCTGACTGTGTGGCCAATGCATACATTCATGTATATGAATATGTGCTCCGGCAGCTGCACGCACACAGAGCGGAGATGCAGAGGGATTTCAAACTAGTATTAGAAATCAGTATCCTTGATGATCAATTAATATATGCCAGAATATACCACTTGAGACATATTACCTATTATCAAAATACAGCCACATTGAACATTATTAAATGAATTAACCTGTTGGAGTGCTTGATCAGGGTATATGTTTTATATATGAAGGTATGCATTTTATATTGTTTTAGTTAGAATATCCTCCAGCATGAAATGTTCTCCTTTTTCCATACCTAGAACAAAGACTTGAAGACTGTCCTAATGACAAGTTTGTATGTGTTGCATATGAAATACTACCTGCTGGATAACACTGCATCTCTCTTTGTAAGCCTTCTGTGTCTCTCCTGAGTTAATGGGGTTTTTTGACACATGTTACTTTCTAGCACTTTGGGGGCCGTTAAAAGACATTTTTTTTTTTTGTCATTTGTCAAACCAGGAAGCTATAGAAACTTAGGAAGAAAAAACCCAATAAAACAAAAAACCCTTCACCACAGCCACTACTGTATTTCCTTATTTCCTATGAGGACTCCCCGGTTTTCCCTGAAATCATAAGGAAATCATGTGCTTTGTGTTTTAGGAAAAGAAAAGAAAAAGTTAAAATAAAAAAGTATTTTTAGCTTTCTATCATTTCATTAAACGGATCTTTCCTCCTCAGAGGAAAAAATGAAGTCTTTCTGTTCACCTGCAGCAAACATTTAGCTGTCACACAAAGCAGCGCGAGGCGGGTCGGGGGGGAGAAGGGTGAGAAGGGAGGGGAGCGTTAAACATTTTTTTCCTATAGAATAAGATCTCATTTTTCAGCCTTTTCGAAAACTACACAATCTCCACCTTTTTTGGTTTGTTCTGGTGAAGAGCGCGACTTCGATTTATTCTCAGCAGCAAAACGGCCCGGCGAAAGAAACCCCCAGAGCCTTTAATCAAATTAATTTAATAATAATTTAAAAAAAAAACACACACAAAAAAAAAAAAAACCCAAGGGAGGATCAGGGAAGGAGGAAGAGAGGACGGGGTCTGTCCGGGTGCCGCCGGATGCTCCTCAGTGAGAGACCCCGCGATGCCGCTCGGCACGGTTCGGCACGGTGCGGATCGCTCCGTGCCGAGCCGTGCCGGCGGGGAAGCCTTGCATCACCGCCACGGGCTCCACTTCCCTCCTCCCTCTCTTTCGGGGAGGCTATTAATAGCATGACATCAGCCCGGGACTCGCCGCCAGAGTAAATACCAGCGCTGCCCGCTCGGCTATATAAGGGGGGGGTGATGCAACCGAAGCGAGAGGCAGAGGAGCGGGGAACGGCGAGAGCTGCTCTCCCGGAGGAGGCAGCAGCGGAGGAGAGAAGGGAACGGCTGCTACCGGGACGGCAGCGCTGCGGGGTGGGTGCGGAGCCCCTTCCCTCCGGCCGGGAGAACGGGAGCAGCGGGAGGAAGGTAGGTAGAAGCGGGAGGAAATCCGCTGAAACTCTCCGTGCCGGCGGGTCTCGGGGCTGAGCTCCGCGGAAGGGTTGTCCCGCCACGGAGAAGATGCCCGCCGGGGGTTCCGCGGGCCGCGGCGAGGCAAAGTTTCGCCGCCGGAGCCAAGTCGGGCGCGGCGGTGCCGCCGCCTCCCGGGAGCCCCGGGCATAGCCCTCCCGACCCCGCCGCAGCCCCACGCCCGCCTGCCCTCCCGCTCGCCGCTGCCGCCGGCGGTTCCCTCCCGGCGCTCCCATGTGGGGGAAGCCCCCGCCCGGTCCGTCGCCAGATGTGAGCGCCGGGAGGGACCCCGCCGACCCCGACCCTACTCGGGCCGGCAGCGCCGCTCGGCACCGCGCGGTGGCGGCCTCGGCGGGGGGAGGACGGGACGGAGGGAGCCGTTCCGGGGACCCGCGGGGATGCCGCCGCGCTGCTGGGCGGCGGAGGCAGCCAGGCGGTGGAGGCAGCCGGGTCGCGGCACCGCCACCCTGGAGGGTCCGCAGGGCCAGGGGAACTGTAGCGGGACCGGCCAGTCGATAAGTAACCCCGCCCGGCCGTGTGTAGATGAGATCTGTTCTATATACGCACATAAACTGAGCGGGAACCCTCGGCGTTAGCCGGACCAATCACTTTTCTCTCTGTCCCCGTGTCTTGACATGAAGAAGATCAGTTGTTAAACTGTTGCCTAATCAAGTCGGGCATGGCACAACAGCAAACTTCTTTCAGAGAAAGAGTTTCCTTTTGGAAACCAATTTTTCTTCTAGTAACAGGCGTTTGAGAAGCTGGAAGGCAGCAGAAAATGGTTCGGGAATGATGTGGGATGTCGGAAAGCTTAAGGTCAACCAGCGTGCACAGAGGTTGTGAACTGTAATTGCTCTTAATGCTGTTTAAGATTAACCTCAACGGTTATCGGGGTTTGTTGCATCAGCACCAGAGGAAAAGGAATTCATATGAAGAAATAAAACCAAGAGGCACAGTCAGCCATCTGCAGTTAAGCAAAAAAGACTGAAAGTAGTCACTTTTAATATTAATATTAATTACCCTTAAATAATAGAAATGCACAGCTAGGAAGTATGTCCTGAAGTTAAAATATTGGCAGGCGAGATGTAAAAGTTCACTGTAGATGGAAGGAATCATCAGCAAAAGAACAGAAAGTAGGAGAACAAATTAATAAAGTTGTTTGAACCTGTGTGAATCAGGAGGGTTCCATTAATAGAAAAGCCGTTCTCTTTGGAGAATTCTAAAACCAGGGATAAAGTAACGAAGCATTAATTCACACTGGGAACAAGCTGTGCCTTTACGGTGCAGGTCTGTGAAATGTTCAGCATCTTCAATGTCAGTAACCTCAGAAGTACTACAGAAGGCTGCCTGGAGCCCGGGTCCGTGTTCACGGTCTAACAAAGTAAACAGATCATATCAGAAAGGCCCAGATATAATCACGCTTTATATTCTTATCCCTACTGTTTCCCCAGCCTTTACAAACCCAGAGAAGAGAAAACAAATACTGCTCTTGATGGCTTATAGACAGAGGTACAATTTGTACAAAAATCGGGTAAAAGAAGGGCCGCTTGTTGCATTTTTTTTTAAAACAGCAAAACATAATTTTCCTCCTGTAAAACATTTGTAAAAGCAGATTCATTCCTCAGAAATTGGAAAACATCTACCTTGTTGTAATGAAAAGGGAATCTATTCAGCTTACTGAGTAGTTTTGGCATGAGGCTTGTTATTTTTATTTGCATCACTGTGGCTCCTAACAATACTGGTAGTAGACTGGAAGCCTACCCTACCGGGCACTATCCAGAAGCTCTGCCCCAGGAAAGCAAACCAGTGGCAAACAGCTCCGCAAAATGGGGCTCGGCTCATGGCAGAAATCCTTACACAAGCCTCATCCCCCTTGTAGGCCCTCCCTTCCCTAAAGTCTGAGTAAATAGAGATGCCTTTCAGGATGTCTGGAAGGTCAGTGAGCTGTTCAGGCAGGAGAGCAGCAAATTTCTACGGTCAAGGACACTTCCCTCCCTGTGCTTCACCTCCCTGTGGGCACCCTACAACTCCTGTTTTATTATGTTATGTTTTGGGTTGTTTTTTGAGTGGTTTTTTTTCACACTAGTGATAGCTGGATGAGAGTACCTGAAGACATTATAGTTGGCTTTTTTGGTGTCTGTGGTACACATAGCACTATCTAGTAGAAATCCACAATTAACACAATTTCTCAGGCACAAACATTCTTAGTTTCCTCTGGTGCTGCTGCCAGCCTTAATTAAAAGTTCACCTAAACTGAAAAATAATTGAGTAAACCACCAGAGCTCAAAAATGATTTGGGCAATTAATTATTTTGTAGGCTGGAGAAACAGTTTTACTGTTAATGTAAGGCTCCTGGTTTGATTGAATTATACAGAATTAACTTTGTTGAATGAAGTCATCACTGGCCACCAAGGAGACTGATTCAGTGAAAAGAGCTGAAATTTCTGCTAGCAGTGAGGGGTTCAATGTCGCCTGGGATGAGTCTGTTCAAGTGAGTTGAATGGCTGAATGTTCCTAAATGGTAAATATTGATGGGAGAACTTCAGCTGGAAGTTACAGGGCCATTTCTGACTTGTTGAAAAAGAGTAACTGCTAGCTTTCTGAGATTATAGGATTAAACCGTATCAGTACTTTAAATGTGACTCATGAGCAGGGGCTTTCTGAAGAGAATTACATAAATTTCCCAAGGTCTTTCTGAATAACAAATTGTTCCAAATAATTTCCTCATCTTTAATAACTATGGGTGAAATCCTGGGCCCATTGAGGTCAGAAAAAGTCCTCTTGATTTCAGTGCATTCAGGATTTCACCCTCAGACTGTAGAAAATGTTCAGCTTTTCTGTAGAGCCTTAGTGAGGAAGGCTCTGCAGTTGAACATGGTATTTTCTACCAACTGGCAATTCACAGTCCTCAGATTTTTATATTTGCCTCACTTAGCAATGAACCAGATTCTATTCTCATTTGCACCAGTGTGGATTTACAGTGTATTTTTAGATATCTCTGAGCAAAATCTATCTTCTTGTCAAGACACGTAACCCCAAACACTTCTTGCTGAATTAAAGAAGTAGCATATGGGGAACCATGCAATTCCGGATTGACCATGTGGAAATTTTACTTACCCACACTGCTATCCTGAGGCAACTACTTGCTTACCTGCACTAAGTTAATTACAATTGACTTTGCTGTAATCGTTACAGTTGTAATCAAGAGTAGATAACACATACTGTAATTACCTGTACAACTATAAAAAACCCCAAAGCTTACACACCGAAGAAAGCTAGAAAACCAACATGGTAAAATCCAATCTAACACAGGCTGCTTTATGAATAAGGAAAGTAAGACAATCTGTTTTCCTATGGGTTTACACCTTTTTTGCCTTGGGCACAAAAAGCGCTCAACTGTCTTCCAGATCTCTTGTCTCACCTCTTCTGGGTGAGAAGTAGTTTGTGTCTTGAAGAGCTGTGTGCATCGGCTGTCTAGGTTGCCCACAATGTTTGGATGGCTGTCATGTTTTGCCTCTTTCTTCCTCAGTTAGTCACCAATTGTCACAAAGCAGATAGAGGGCATCTCTCCCTCCAAAATCAGCTACAAAATTAATAAGAATTACTACAAAGAGGAAGTAGAGAGCACTGTTGGGTAGGTTCATTTTCTTAGGAAAGCTACTGGAAATGAGGTTCCTCCATGGGTGTCCATTTGCATAATGCCCCTGAAGTCTCTTCAGTCACACTGTTTAATATCAACAGGAGATCTGACCATAAATATTTAAGAATTTCAAATCTCTTCATGAGGGCACATGAGGACAGTTACAGATTTTACAAGAGCAAAGGAATAAAACAAACTGCTTCACATTTTTTATGAGTCAATCCCTCCAACTCAGTTTGTGCTTTGAAGTCCCAGAGCATGTATAGACTTTTACCTTTGTGCCAGCTCTTATTGTTAAACATTTTTCAGGAGTTATAACCAGATCTACAACTCTGTGTTTTATGACAAGTCCTGTATTGGCTAGTGAACTTCAGCTTCTAGTTGAACTTGTTGAGCTATGCCTAAATGTAGCTGAGATCATGCTATATTCTGCCCATTGATGATATAGCTTTGACGATGGAGATACTCTTGAGCTCCTTCTGTGTTAATAATTATTACTATTATTATTTGCTTTCCAAGTTTTGTTCCTTGTTCTTTTTCTCTTCCTATTCACCTGATTCTCATTTGCCACACATTACCAGTTTAAAACTTCAAGCACACATACACAATTTTTTTTTCAACATTAAGTTGCAGAAAGACCTATAAATGATGTGATATGCTAATACTATTATTATTTTTAATACTAACTTTATGTTAACTTAAAGTTTTTATTAGTGACCAGATTTTTAACTGCTTGTCTCTGCTGAGAGATTGGGGTAGATGAGGTATAGGGAGTGAAGCAATGCAAGAAATACAGCATTATTCATAATATGAAATACACCTCTAGGAGATATTTGCCTTTCAAAAATCGTTGAAAGATTATTGCTATCTCTTTTTATCTTTCAGCAAAATGATGGTCCAACACTCAGGCCAGGTATCTGCATTAGAAGTCAGCGCCTCCGCAATTGTTCCCACTTTGTCCCCTGCAGGGTCACTGGGGTTTGATGATTTCACAAATTTAACCCCACTGGTGAAAGAGGAATTGAGGTTCGCCATTCAGAATAAGCGTCAGTCCCACAGGATGTCTTCTGCATTGGACACGGTGACAGTTTCTGAAAGGCCAATTGAAACATCAATCATGAAAACAGAGGTATGGCTCTTTATGTAGCATTTCAGTGTGGATAATCAATTCTCTAATCAAGTCTCGCCGCATGTAATTATATCAGCTACAGACAACCTTCTTCACCATACTTGATCATTTTAAGCATGCTGCTTGGCTTTCTGTTAAGTGCTTCTGGGAAACCCTCTGCTATTTCTCATTTCCATTGCTGCCTATAGTTGGATATTGTATTTTTGATTATGGGCTAAGGACAGTGTTTTACGGTGATTAGAGCAAGTGCTGTAGTGACAAGCAGGCACGTTTCCCTGCTGAAGTTATCAAAATACAGGTTGCGTACTTAGAACACTTTATGGATTGTATCTGTTTTCATGAGATAATTTTCTCCTGAAGAGAGTACTTGTGGCTGAACTTGGAATAAGTTACTGATGAAGTTTTATTTCACTGAGGACAGTCCAGTAGGACCCACATGGGCTGGACTAAGAGAGACATGGCCATGCTGTGTCCACACTAGGTTTTAGCTGTAAGGTAGTCTCCATGAAAAACATTTCTCTTATAAAGTGAAGAAATAGCTTAAGTTAGGGAAATAGCGACACCTTGGTCTAAACCTCCACAGGAAATAATCCAAAGCTTGAAGGAGTGTATTGACATCCCCTTTTTTGGTGCTGCCTTTAGTTCAGTGCACTCTCGCTGCCTTGCCCATGACACAACAGGCTGCCCAGAGAGGTTGTGGAGTCTCCTTCTCTGGAGACATTCAAGACCTGCCTGGACACGTTCCTGTGTGGCATAGTCTAGGCGTTCCTGCTCTGGCAGGGGGATTGGACTTGATGATCTTTCGAGGTCCCTTCCAATCCCTAACATTCTATGATTCTATGATTCTATGATCCTCCTTTCTGCTCCCTGTGCCCCTCTCTCTTTTTCCTTCTTGGGAAATGGAGAAGAGATGAAGGTGTGCGAGGCAGCCTGGGGAGACACTCAGCACGTGTTTTGGGCACCATTGATTTAAAGGGAGCCGCCAGATGGATTACATCCATCCAAACTCCAGTCAGGTTTTTATTGACAATTCTAATGGAGTTACTACCATTTTACTGTACGGCAAGCAAGGTCAGAATCACAATATTATGTAATTCATGATAGGAGCACTGACAATCCTATCTGTGTTGCTTTTAAAAATGCCTAAGTTATCAAAATACGGGTCATATATTTATGATATCTCACAGACCATCTGTATCTGTTTTTATGGGATAGTTTTCTCCTGAAGAGGATGAAAGAAAAAAGCGAAGACGGGAAAGGAACAAAATTGCTGCTGCAAAGTGCCGAAACAAAAAGAAGGAAAAAACAGAATGTTTGCAGAAAGTAAGTGACTGGCTTGCATTATTTGTCATCCTGTCAGAATCCAGCCAGATAGCATGGGGTGCTGTCATAGTAAGAAATACAGAAAGATGTCACCCCACACTCTGTAAACCCTTCAAAACACTAGTGTTAAAAAAAACAACCAACCAAAAAAAACCAACACAAAAAAAGCATGAACATGCTATGTATTAAAACCAAACCCAGTTAAAACTGGAATAAAGTGAAAGTGTGGTAGGAATAAAGAGAGATTAATGTTTCAGTGACCATCTTATCTATGGGGATAATATTAATTTGAATGTGTACACTGAATAAAAAAGAAGTAAAATCTCATTTCATACAAAATTCATTGCAGAGACCGAGATGCTACAAACACCAACAAGTAATTTCTGACTTCTTTATGAAATGAATGGTATAGGAGCCTACCCCTGAATTCCCCATCCTAAGACTCTGTCTTCACCTGGTCTGCCATGATATACAACGATATTACAGCAGTGTCAGGCCTATTGTTTTTCCTGTATCTAGGGGTGGAAGAAAAAAGCTATGTCTGTTTTGTTAGCTTAACATGGGTTTACAGATATGTGACGTGATGTTCCAGAGAGTTAATAAGAAAGGTAGATAATTCGGGGTCAATTTTTTTACCCAAAAAATTCAGAATAACATGCAGAAGATGGCAATAATGCTTTGAATACCTGTCATTGTAAGTGAATTCAAGGCTGAATTTGGCTTTTCAACTTCTGATACACTTCTGTAAAGGCCACAAAAGTTAACTGTCAACGTGGTTTTTAGACTGTTATCGACTGGGAGATGCATAGTTTCATCATTACAGGACACAAAGGACATGAAATTTTTTTCACTGCTAGCCATATGCTTTCCCACCAATAAAAGACTGCAACTATTAGATAAACGTAGCAAGTAACTATTTGAACTACTCAGTCTAATAGTCGTGTCTGTCCTTTATGACTAGGAATCAGAAAAGCTGGAAACTATCAATGCAGAATTAAAAGCCCAGATCGAAGAGCTAAAGAATGAAAAGCAACATTTGATATACATGCTAAATCTTCACAGGCCCACTTGTATAGTTCGGGCACAAAATGGAAGGACACCTGAAGATGAAAGAAATCTTTTTATTCAACAGATCAAAGAAGGCACATTACAAGGCTAAGTGATGCGGCAAAAATGGAAATATTCATAGTTATTTTAACAACTACCAGAATCCATGGAGGATATGACATAATGTGTAGGATTCTATTAGTCAAGAGCCTTTAGGAAGGGCAGATTGCTCTCTTGAGTGGAAAGAATCATTTTGGCTTGACAGCAATTCTTCCCCTTGGAAGATCTGGTCTCAATCAAAGTGAAGAGCTTTCTGCCTCAAATATAGGTTTTGCACCTGTCATACTTGCTGTTCCTAGGAGCTACAGACAACAGCTTCAGAAGTTTTAGCTCTCTGCTAGTATACAGTATCTGCACTCACAACGTATGTGCTTAGAACACTATGACTTCCAGTGATGCACATGGTACAGACAGCTGTGCTGGATGGACACTACTTTTCCTTGTTGCTAGTAGGGAAAGCAGACAGAGTATTTTTAAAGTATCAAAGTTTCCAGAAGGATAGTTTCTGGCAGAATGTACTGGTACATAATTTTGCATTCTAACCTGACACGCACACACAAAAAGCCTTTAGTTCCAACTCAGCTTTGTCTTTTTTGTTTCACAACACTTATGTGGGTTTTTTCTATGACTCATCTCAGAGACTGAATTTGAAGAGCCTAGCAGGTGTGACAAAGAAACGTTTCTTGCAAAATGGACATGTAGCTAAGTTTATATTTTATGTGTTGGAGCCCCACCCACTATCCTTCGGGGAGTACAATTTTTCCTTGAATTGCTGAAGAGCAACTTGTACCACCACTGGGTGCATTGGACCTGCTGGAAAGAAGAAACCAGCTCTGGAGGGATATCAATACAGGTTTTGCCTGAGCAAAGAACTGCAGGAAATGAATCCCAGGGTCATGAATCATGAAAAGATTCATTTAAAAAAAAATCATCTGGGATCTAATCCTACAAGCCTTAATTCATGTTATTAACCCTCACTCACAGAAGAGATTCCATGGACTTCAGTGGGTCTGCTTGTGCAGATGGCTCTTACAGGCGTAAGAGCTTGACAAATCTTTTTCTGTCCTGGTCAGGATTACTTCCTGTTGCCAGGTGATTCAGAGGGAAAAATGATTGCAGCTACTTTTATTTTACATTTGAGTGGCAACTACAGTCAATCAAAAGTGTTACTTAGAACTTAAAGGAGGCAAGAGTTTTGATGTAGTGAAGAATTGGTTTTAATTTTTATTAAATACTAACCGTAGATGTTTTTGAACTGGTAGAAGAGCTGCTGGACAAAACAGTTGGAGCTATGAGTGTTTAAATTCTGATGTTTCTGTGAAATTCTCAGATTGTTTAATCCTATAAAATATATCCTTACAATTTTTTGTAAAAGGAAATATTATCCTTATTTATCACTAATATCATAATGAGTAGAGTTAATAAATACTGCGAGCAAGATAAAACTGAAAACACAAGTGTTGCGCTGTCTTTTTACTTTTATCTCTTGGTGTTTAATATTATATATTCCTAAACTTCAACAGTTCTTTCTGAGACACCACTATGGAAAACAGTTATCATTCATCTTTTCCACAGATGAGGCACTGAGTATCTTGAATGATTGGGTGTAGATTTTACACCTTCCAAAATTCTGTGTCTCCATCAATGGTGTCTAGCTGTTCAAAGTCACAATGTAAACAAAGCAAACAATAAGAATGGAGCTTACGGTACATAATATTTTACACCAGTTACGCAGTGTTGAAGTTGTGGTTTTGTTCTAAAGGCTAAACTTAAAGATACCTCAGCCATAAGCTTCTTACCCTGCAATTCCCAGATGAGTCTATCAGATATCATACCTGATCCTTATGTGATCTTTATATTCTGCAACAGAACTTCTTATTCCATTTTCCTAAGATGTGGATATATTGTAATGTCCTATATCGCATTTTAAAGACAAATGCTTCATGTATCTGGAAAGCGAATGTTACAAAGATGGCATACTGGGTCCGATTCTGTCTCTAGAATCCATTCTCTTTCTTTATGCTGGAAGGAGCTTCCATTGCCTTGAGTGAGAGTTTTACCCTTGTCCTGCAGGCAGAGTTGAGAGCCTCTGCTGCGTCTTCTCTGGCCTAGAGGGCAAGTTCCATGGGGAATTGGGCCAGCTGGTTATCAGACAACAGATATACATAAAGTGTGTTACAATAAACTTGTCAAGTAATGTTTGTTGGTATTTGACTTCTGTAATGTGGAAATACAAAACCAAGGCATCATCATACACCTTGGCTTTGCCTTTTGTGCATCGAATACCAGCAGACAAAGCTATTTGCCTCCTATACTGTTATAAAAAAATGTTACCACAAAGACTAGAACATAATGACAGAATTCATGTGTCTCCCTTAGGGAATTTGTATGGTTGCTTTTAACCATATCACTGGTGACGCAGGCGTCATGCTTTTGTTTCTTGATGTTATTTGCTTAGCATGCCCAATGTTAATATGGTACCACTACTATTGTCAGGAGATAATTATTTTATTTCTTTATATGTGCAGTCATAGCTACTTTCTACTGCTTTTGTATGTGGGTGTGCATGCGTGCTTCTGCACGCTGCTCTAGAAATGATGGTACTCAAGTTCATTTGACTGTGCCCAGGAAAAGAGTGTTTAAACAACTAGATAGGAACAGTATGTTGCATGAGTTTTCTGAAAGTATACTTTATTCAGGAAAACCCTTCAAATGCATTACAAGCAGTTTGTTTTCTATTCTCAAGTTTGTTTTGATACTTTAATAAAAAAGAATTAATATATATTTATTCATGTGTCATTTAATTAATTCTAAGTTTCAAAGTCCATTTCCTTAAACTAACACTGAGATATTAAAAAGCAAACACATTTTATAGGTTTGCAACAATAAACATCTTATAAAGTGAAATTGGTCCTGTTCACTGCTTGTCAAGTTATAAACAAAGTTTTGTCATTACAGGGTTTTGATCATGAATTCCAGGTACGTTTCTTATTTGTGGCCTAGGGTTTAGATTAAAGGACTGGAAATCAGAACCCCTGAAGCTTTCATAACCTTCCAACCAACCAGCTGATAGTTATTTCAGCTTTCTGGTTACCTAATGGACTTAACGCTTTTGCTGCTGTGAATCACAGAATTGTTGAGGCTGGAAAAGACCTCTGAGATCTTCAAGTCCAGCCTATAACCCAACACCATCACGTCGGCCAGACCACGGCACTAAGTGCCACATCCAGCCTCTCCTTAAACACCTCCAGGGCCCGTGACTCCACCACTTCCCTGCGCAGGGAAGCTTTAATATTTATAGACTGATTTCTATGGTTATGTGGGAGATATTAAAGAAGTATAGCGTGATCAGGGCTTTGTTGTTTTTCTTTTCTCTGTGTGTTGGGGTGTGTGTCTATGTGGAGAAGCATGAGGAAAGATGAACAAAATGTTCTGTCCTGTCTTTCCAAAACTAAGTATTTACACCCAGAAGGAAGTCCCTGTGGTTTGACAGCCAGCAATGTGGACAAAAACTTCCGGCTTCAGTTCTTTGCAGGCAGTCATAACTTGTAATAGGGGTCAGATAGAAGGCCAGGAGCTCCAGGGAAATCCATTGAACTATTGCAAAATCTAGTTTAAAATATCATCTGGGAGGAAGATCTAGGCTACTATGAACTTGGCAATACTGAATGCTTGCTTTCCTTATTGGTACATCCAATTACAGATATGCAGTCCCAGTACATATATTCACCCTTTCACGCATTCTCCTATAGCTGCCGTCTAATTTGAATACTCAATTCACTTCTAATTTGGTAAATTTATAAATCATCTTCCTGGCCTGTTTGAGAAAACCTGATCAACAAAATTAGGCCTGTGCATTCCCGAAGTGATATTTTACAATATTTGCTTTAAATAGTGCGAGTTAAAACCATGAAACCACCGTTGGTCTCTGTGACCTATTACTACTGGTATAACTGATACTCCTTGAATAAAATAATACATTGTATCTTCTCCTTAGATCTTGTTTTAGATGCTAAATCTGTGTGTGTACAGGCCTGTGCAGACCTTAGAGCATGCCAGGCTTTACGCTGTAGATTAATAAGGAACATAATCTACTTTTTTGTAGCTCTTCCCTTGATGTAAATCAATGAATAGCAATACTGAAAGCAGGTAGAGCAAATGATTTATGCTAGGCTGAAGGTGTTTAATGAAATTGAATGGTAACAAGTTTAAAGTTACGATAACTTTTCTTCCTGGGCCCATTACAATTTGAAGTTATTGATTAAGGGGATGGTTTTAAAAATCACTCAGTTTTGTAGGAGAAGCTGGATGATAATGAGCAATGAAAATAAAATAGTACAATTGGGTTTTAGTAGCAAAAGAGTTTTGAAAATGAAATCTACTTCATCTTCAAAAATTTCTAAATCCAGAATGACAACTGTATCTCACATCTCTTCCCAACTCCTTCCTCCTTTCAGCAGAACACTGGACCGAGTACAAGTCTCATTCCTGCTGGCCTTTGCCATGTTTCTATGTTTGCCCGGTGCCCCCAACTGGAGACCCTGAGAATCACATGATTAAAATGTCATTAAAATGTATTTAGTAACATTCTTCATTAGTTTGTAATGATACCAGTATAAAACTTTCATAACAGGCATAATTCCTTTTTAAAGTGTAGTTGAGATAAAGAGTGACAATATATTTTAAAAATCTTGTTACTTAAAGTTAATTTCCACTTAATTTCGACAGTGGACACTCTGAGTCAGAACTGCTGACTTCAATGATAAAAATAGCTATTTACTAATTTTCATTGCTATCAGATCTTCAAAGCCATCACAGTTAAAAGAGAATACACTGGAGTCTATTTTTGATACACCATCAGTTCTGGCTGCATATCTATACTATTGCTGACAGTGATGCATGAACCAAAAAAAACCCCAACCTTACTGATTTCCATACCCCAAACTAAGTGTACTAGAACTGGCACTCAGAAAAGTTATTAAACCTGTGAAATGAATAAACAGAAAATGGAAGCAAACTGAGAGTTGAAGCTGGAATCCGTTTTTTTTCTGGTTTTGAGAATTTAGCAACATCTTATATATATACTCCAACAAACTAATTGGTCTGCCACCGTGCCCGCTTAGACAGTTGGGTATGCCCACACAGCAAATAGTAGTGCAGCCCAGCAATATTTTTATATAAGCTAGTTTAGTACTGGGAGCGTCCCAGTGATGACAGCAAGAAACTCAGCCCAGGCTAGTTGATGCGACCGGGAGGATGAATTCTCCGTGCAGCCAGAGGACAGGCTGCTTCAGGCATCTGAGGGAGCTCATGTAAAGCCAGCTCGGGTATCATTCTGCTCCTCACGTTAGCGTGTGTCACGTAGCTGCCTGTCGAGTAGCCGCCTGCATTCCCAACTAAATGGGTCCACCAATTCAGACCAAAGGTCCACCCAGCCCAGTTTTCTTTCTACAGCCATGATCAAAAGCAGCTGTCCAAAGGAGAATAAGAACAGGGCAAGTATGCTTCCTCTGGGTGCTTTCCCACACTCCCAACTATTTTGAGCTTGTGAGTCACACCAGCTTGACATGATTCCTTTAGGTAGTAGCCTTCCATAGATCTTTCTCTCAAGCATTTGACCAGTTTCTCATTCACAGTACCAGCATCTGCAGTAACTTTTGGTGGCAAGTTCCATAGGGCTAATGCCATTTAGAAGAAGGCAGTTCCTCTTCTTTCGGCCTTGTTCTCCAAAACTCTACTTAACAGCCCCTTGTTCTTGAATTGGAATAGTGAACATCTACCTATCCTCTCCGTGCCACATGATTTTATATTTGCTGTGTTGTTTCTTTTTCAGGATAAGAGTCCCAGACTGTCTAATTGCCTTTTTCCTGCCCCCACCCCCCCGCCATTTTATATCCTTGATCATTCCTGTTACACAGTTTTTCTGGGAACACTGTGGCCTTTCCAGTGGTTTAAGACAAAGGGGCCATAACTGCACACAGTATTCAAGGTGTGGTCAAGCCATGGGTTAATACAACAGGATCTTGATGTTCACTGTCTCTTCTCTAATAATTCCAGAAATTAGATTTGCATTTTTGATGACTGCCAAGCATAAAGTCTGATGCAACATGACTATCTACCATAACCCCAAATTCTCCCTTCTGAGGTATACAATGCCAGGACCTGTTTTCCCTATATGAATTACTTTGGTTTTACTTGCATTGAGCTTTACCTGCCATTTTACTTTCCAAACTGTGAAAAGAATGTTTACCTACACATTTTCTTAGACTGCCCTTCTCTTTCCCATCCTGAGTAATTTTCTACAGGGATCTTTTCTCACATGGCTTGGATAAGCATAGCCCTCTGATGTTGGCATGCTGAGAACTTTTCCTCTTGTTTTAGAGTTATAGAATCATGATGGTTGGAAAAGACCTCTAAGATCATCAAGTCAAACCATCACCTCAACACCACCATGACCACTAAGCTATGTCCTGAAGTGCCACATCCACACATTTTTTGAACACCTGCAGGGATGGTGACTGCACCACTTCCCTGGGCAGCCTGTTCCAATGCTTCGCCACTCTTTCAGTAAAGAAATTTTTCCTAATATCCAATTTAAATCTCCCCTGGTGCAACTTGAGCCCATTTTCTCCCTTTTTTCTTTTTTAATCTACTACAACCATCAAAACTGAATCACAAAGAGATTGTAACTCCCACATTTGTAGCTAATGCCTACGGGTTTCTCAAAGCCCCAGATCTGAAATACCTATGATGGGCGAGATCCTCATTCCTCATGACTGTAGTATACCATGTTCAGAATTCAAGAGAAAGTAAATGCAATGCATTAGACTGCTAACGTTTCATGTTTAGAAGCAAATGCCTTGTTTTGTTTGTTTGTGCATGGAGGGTCTTTTTTAAACAGGATTTTTGAATGTCTGGGTTTGGCCATGCCACATTCCCTTGCTGACAGCAAAACCATCTATGGCCAACTATGACTAGAGAGACCAGTTATCGGTGCTAATTCTGAAGGGTTACTGATATTAGGTTCAAAGAAAAAAAGAGAGCTTAATTTAAAGAAATCACCTTCCTTTCAAGTAATACCATGCCCCTCTGCATGTAACAAAAGGCAGGGAGAAGCATTCTGTTTTACGTTTATCTATTGTTCCTTTTATCTCAGTTTCTTTAAAACATTTTTGACTCTCTTACCCCCTGTGCACTGACCCTTTCCTTCCGGTATTCCTAGAAGTTGTTACTCAAATGAACAGAATGTTACAAAGCTGGTTTATAGCATACATCGTAATAGTTCCCTTAAAGAGAAGAGAAACTATTCTACGGGAAGCTAAAGTAAATATTAAATTGCAAAAATATGTATTCAAAAGCAGGAAATGCCATTGTTGAGAGTGCAAGCACAAGTTCAACTCTGCTATCTTACACAGGAATGATGAAATATCTTCTAATTGCATGACTAAGTATTTCCAAAAATGATAATATATCACATTTGTCCTCCTCTGAATGTGCAGTAACTTGCCCAGTTTTGTATGTAACACAAACCAAATCTTTTAAGAAAACGTCTACTCATCATGCACAACAAAGAGAATTTGGATTCTTACTGTCATGCACAGAAATTCACAGGTAGTATCACTTAGAAGCCATTTACTGAAGAAAATCAATTACAAACTCAAATGAACATGTATCCACACATCTGGGGTTCCAAAAGATTTGCAAGGGGCTACAATAAAACTAGAAATCTGTGCAGCACAAAGGCATCACATCATAATTGATAACTGTATTGTAGATAAAGATCTAAATTACAAAAGGTGTTGTGGCTGCCTTTGAGAAAATGAATGCTTTGACTAGTAATGATTTTATTCAGCATGAGAGCTAATGCGTTTTTTTGCAAGACATGTCCAAGTCCTCTTCAGCACAGGTAAGAATCCCATTAAAATGTTTGAGAGGGGATATAATAGTCTTGCTTAGGCCAGAATAAGTCACTGTGGTAGAAACCACAGATGAGAAAAAGGTAACGAAGAACTAAACAAGAAACTCTATCTTCTTCTCAAAGAAATAGTTCTAGCTCCTCAGATCCTCCTGGACATGGTGACCACAGGAGCAAAAGCAGCTAGCACAAGTTAAGATGATGATTACTTCTAGCACCACCCCTAAATCATGACAGAAAACTGCTACTGAGCAAGTACCTCTGTGTAGGAGACCTACACATGCAACCAATCAGCACATCACCCTTCTGCCTTGAGACAGGAACAGCAGATCCCTTTCACTGTGTCACTGAATCCAGGGCTTTAGAGCTGCAGGCACCCATTTCCAGAGTATGTTAAGGAACCAGAGGTGTTCATTTAAGACAGACGATTATCAAGCCTCACAGAGCCCACTTGACTCAAAGGACAAGTGTTTTTCAAGACAGGAGCACACAGGAAACAGTAGGTACAATCCTACATTTCCCTAAGGCATCAGTATACACAAGACAATGTCTGAGCAGCAGAACAACCTGTACAATGAAAAGAGCATACAAGATATTAGTATGATTCTAAAGGAAATAGTAAGGGGTTAGGCAGGCGATGGATCTAAATCAACCTCTTGTTTGGTTTCTCATCTTTCTCTCTCCTAGAAACTCAAGCCTAATGACTATGGCACATATGACACATATTTAAATTCCAGGCTAACGATGACACTTTCCATGAACAGCAATAGTCCATCAGAGAAAGACACAGAACATAGCCAGAGAGCCATTTTCTATCTCTTTCCCAAAATATAGTGCTATCATTTAAAGACATTTGGAGTATATTTTTTTTCAGGCACTTTAAGATGCATTTAATTATCTCATGATCCAAATTGCTTGCACACTGCCCTAGTAGCATGCATGACTGTTGGAACAGTTGTTTAGAGACAGTTTTCTAAAGCAGAGAAACTCATTGTGAAAATTACTAGCTCACAAAGAGCAATGCAATTCTTATATCCTGGAAACTGGATTCCCACTAAAAGCTGACCTGTCACAAGCAAAAGCAGAAAAACGTAAATTATTTCAGAGCTGACCCCTTCACTTTGAATATTTATGGACACTGAATGCACTATAGAATCCTACTCTTTGCCAAGCCTCTAGCTCTGTTCACAGACATATAATCAGTGTCCTAGCTGCTGAGAGTTACGTCTGGCATTTCGAACTGTTCCTTAAGTAGTCAAGCATTAGTGTACTAGTCCTGCACATGCGAATGAAAGAAGGATATGAATGTTGCAAGGACTTGAAAAGACATCCTACCCCAAAAACCCTGCTAGCATTGATAAGGAACCTTATGGGTTTAAAAAGAGATTTCAATGTCCACAGCTCATCCTCTGCCACGTGCCATCTATGTAGTCATTGTGGAAAAAACATCCGAGTGTGAATTCCTTAAGCCTTCTAAATACACGTATAGGTCCCTTGGCATAGCTCCATAGCCCATCCTTGGAAGTATTCAAGGCCAGGTTGGATGGGACTTTGAGCAACCTGATCTAGTTAAAGATGCCCCTGCCCGTGGCAGAGGGCTTGGAACTAGATGATCTTTAAGGTCCCTTCCAATCCAAAGCAGTCTATGATTTTATGAAATGTGCATGTGCTCAGAATGAATGCCACATTATATTCTGATGGTCAGACAGGCAGACAAATTCCCAACTCAGAGCATACTGCTAGTGCTACAGATCTTTGCAACCACAGAGAATGGAGACGCACATGATTTATCCTGGTGTTTGTGCATGTCCAGTTGAACAGAAATTTAGGGTTAGGCAGCAGGGAGATGGAATTATGGTGACCTTAATGGTGCTTAAATCCTTCAAAGGATGCTTTAGTTCTTGAACTAAAACTTGAATACTAAAGAGTATTTCTAAGTATGGGTAAGCATATGCATTAGTAAGGGAACAGGAGGTAATGCCCAGTTTCCTTTAAAATGAATTCTGTGTAAAACACTCAGTTAATGTTTTTAGGTCACCCTAGTAACACAACCAACATTACCATAGTAGCATCTGAAATGGAAAGACAGATCATTCCAACTTTATGAAAAGGTAATTCTGCTTCTCTGACTCATAGCAATAAATCTACATTTGTCAAGTGAAATGGACAGTAACCAACCATCATGACCTCCCAGTGATGTCAGGTTAGTTACTATTCAGTATGCGTAAATTTGAAAAAAAAACCCAAACACCCAATCCACAGTAAATGTCAAATTTATAATTCCCCAAAGTTCAGCCTGTTTTGAGCAATTAGCACGAAATTACTGCCAGAGCTATGATATATTAGAATAAACAACACTTTAAAAAGATACAGATGTTAAATGTGTGTGTGCCTTCAAGAGCCATGTTAAACATTTAAAAATAGCCTAAGTGATTATTAGTGTATTTAGATTTTATAAGATCTAGGACTGGCAGAGGACTCCGTGGTTCATGTTCTGTACCATACCATGCGTGTGATCTGAATTAAATTTCAGAGGCAGGGCTCTTTGTCCCTTCCAGACTTTTTCTTAGGAAGAGTGCAGCAAGCTAAGTTCAGAAGCAGGGTAGGCATATGCATCTCCAGAAACTTTGTGGGTCAAATTTAACAGTGACTAAACAGTGTCTAAGAAAATCAAGTCATTGACTTCAATTGTTATTCTTCAGAGTGTGTAAGATGAGAATCCATTTACAGGTAATATAAACTGTTCACAGATAGGTGCTGGACAAAGTGACCTGCACAGATTTAACATATACTGGCTTGTAAAATGAATAGAGTATTACCTGCCTTATGGCAGAAAGCAACAATATGGATGGTAGCAGCAGCCTCAAGAACACGCATTGTGACAGTGGGTCACAATAAGTTCTTCCCTTGGAGCAATCCATTATATGTACCTGCCCTCCTCAGCAAGTACGATACAGTCTTAGAAAAACAAATACTCTCTCATCCCAAGAGTGTCACAAAAACTGGTGTCTCAGAGAAAGCCGAAGACCAGAGGGAAATAAAGCATTTCTCTTGCATTCTGTCTTTCTGGATGAGCAGAAATTGGAAGTGTTACAGCAAAGGGTAAGTAAGAGAAGTTAGAAAACTACAGCTTTCCCTCTCTGGTTCTTTTTCAGCCCTAGCCTGATCCTAGTATCCCCTCCTACTCCGGGCCCCCACCTCCCTACTCAAAACATAAATCACCAACACATGTATCAACAGATTCTCTCTTCTGCAACTCAAGCCAGTGTGTAACCAGTTCCTTCAAACTCAGCCACGCTTCCCAGTGCTGCAGCACTTGGAACATGCTTCATAGCTCCTGCAGAGAGGCCAAGTGCATTGTTAGTGGTGATTATTCCGAAACACCTAATGTCCAGCCTGTGGTCCCATGATTAACTAACAGGAGAGTTTAGCATTAATCAGTTCTCCCCAAATATATAGATTATTCTCCCACACTTCTTCCTTTTAAGCATCCCCATTGCACTTGTTTTGCATGCTTGTTGTGTGTCAAAATAGCGCAAGTTACTGCATTTTATCACATGCTCCTCTTTTAGGAATAAGTTACATACAATGTGAAACTTACACCATGATTTAAGTCATTGCTAAACTTGTCTCAGTATGTATTGCAACAAACACTGCTTAGAAACCACACATGAATTTGTGGCCTTCTTATGCCACCAAAGAGCAGACAAATACAAAATAATGGACCATTCTTTGAAATGCTAAAATCCTGCTTAGAACAAGACAGGCAGGGTACAAACAGTTGTTTGAATTTCCAATTTGTGTGTGGGAACTAGGGAGGTTTGATCACAAAGCTGTTTTCTTATTTTAAACCCAGCCTATGAAACTTGCTGGGAGATCTATAGTATTCCAGGCATTCTCATTAAGTGGAACATTTCAATATTAAGAGTGAAAACTTCTGGTTTTAAACAGAAAAAAAAAATCCCTTAATAAAAAAAGTCATGAGCAAAAGAGTCTGTTTCAAAATTTTGGCACCAAAAAACCCTATTGCTATTGTTTTACAAGGCCAGTTTTAATTTTCAGTAAACTCTGACCACTACGTAACTGTTCCCACCAGACATGTGCAAACCAACCCCTGTAAAGTAAGGCTTTGCAAGGAGCAAGCAGGACATTGAGCTTGAGGTGAGCTTCTTAAGCCTTGGAACAGACAGAAGCCTTTCTGTTACCTCATCGTTCATCCATCTGCTAAGAAACAAACCAAGGCAAAGTTATGCCCTTCAGCCTTGCAAACAAATTCTGACCAATTTGCACTTTAATCCATAGAGCCCGGGATTTAGTTCATCTCCCAGAGGTAGGCGTAATCTGCTCTCTAATGTATATCAGAAACTCTCCTGCCTGTAAGTTTTTAGATGGTTACACAGAGAGTTAGAGAGCCAAAATCGTAGATTGAAAGTGAACAGTCAGTTCAGAAAATCTGGATTCATTTTCCGTAAAAACCTCAAAGGGAGACATTTCTTAATAAAGAGAGGTAAGAGGATTCTCTTTGGCTCTACTGTCATGAATCTCCATTTACTTATTAGAGTAAAACACAGAACATTGTTTTACCAGAGTAAAAAACAAGGCAAATGATTGCAAACATCCCCTGCAGGGACATGCCAGCAATGCTTACTGAATGGAATGATAGAAGAAACTGAAGTTTAGCTCTGGGGTTTATATCCTACAGTCCTGAGCTGGTGAAGCTGGGAAATTGTGTGAAAAAGCTATAAGACTACTTAAGGCAGAGGAAAATATATTCAGCTGCTTTTTAAATAGGAACAGAGATAAACGACAACATAATTTGCAGACAAAATACAAAAAAAAAAAGAGAGAGAAATTATTTCAAGCCTCCCTCAGAAATTAGCATTCCCAGAAGATGATTGTGAGAGAGGATTTGCCTGAAACACTCTCACTTCTGATAAATCATAGGTGATCATATGCAGTCTGTGGAAGAAGACAGTTTGTTGCATCTCTCGACTTCTCTAAGGAAACTAGTCAACATTCACAGAAATGAAGATGATGAAAGGAAATATTAGGGACCACAGGCAGTTAGAGGGAAAGAATATAATCTGGGATTGGTTCTTTTCAAATGCAACATGAATGATGAAGCTTTCTGACCCTATTAACACAGACTTCAGCACCAGCACAAATGAAGCTGACAGCAGATTCCAATAGATAAAACAAAAGGCAAAATTCAGTGCTTGCAATCTAGTCTTTTACTAGTCCTCTAATGAGCAGTTTGGTTCTTGTACATAATTTGACTGCTCAAACCCAGAAGTGCCTAGCTCATTCAGAGACCTTTTAGCTTACATACATGCACAGTGCTTCCACTGCTTCAGCATGAGCTGTGAGCTTGCTATGAGTAGCACAACATTGAATCACAAAGCTGCGGGGGTTTTCATTTCTAGTACAGATAGTGAGAAATAAGATAGAGCCCAAATGTAGGGTTTCTATTCACCATGTCTTTCTATGAAATGTGGTATTTCCAGTACATGTTTCTCAATCAAAATGTCCCCAGATCAGCTCCTCTGAACAGCTCAAACTCAGTAACAAAATACTTGCTGGCTGCATAGTAGGCAACACCAAGCAGAAGTGAAACAAGCTTTCAAATGCGCTTTACTTAAAGCAGCGTCATTCCCTCTGTCCCACCGACTAAGGATAAGACGGCGCATTAACACTTAATATCCAGGTGTAACTAGCCTTTCTGTTTCTACTCCCATCCTCTAAAAAAACAAACACAATTCTTTGAAACGTTACATGTTTTGCATCTTAGATTAACTCAGCACCGTGCAAGCAAATGACAAGTAAATGACGAGTACTGCTGCCAAAAGGTGCCGTTATTATGTATGACTTGTGCAAGAGCTTTACATATTTCTTCCATTAAACTATGAGCCTATTTTGCATCATCTTGATGCAATTCTCATATTTTAGTTAATTTGAAACAGCATTCCGCGTAGTAAACTATGGAGAGTTTGAGACTTTAATGGTAAACCAACATTAAGCAGATACTCAGATTAGACATACCAAGGCTGCTGGAGTTTCAATCAAATTAATGATGATTATTCTTTTATAACTGTGCTGGTTTGGGCCGCTTTCAGCAGGCTGGGAAGCATTGTCAGAAGCAGATCATTAAAGCTCAGAAGCCATAAACCAAACCGGGTAGGCTGAAAAGCGGTTTATACATGTTTCTATTTCTATCCAACAATAAAAATTTAAGTTACTTGGGCCCGAATTCTGAAACAACTGCCTTGCAGCAGCTCAGGACTGTGCTGAGCCCTCTCGCTCTCACAGGGGGACCCTTTGCTGACAGCTCCAGGCCTTTGCCTCCTCCCCTGGTTCAAACACACACACACACACACACACACACACAAAAAAAAAAAAAAAAAAAAAAAAAAAAAAGAAGAAAAAAAAAAGAGAGAGAGACGGCTGGATAAGCATCGGGTTCTTTACCGTAATCCCGAAACTACAAACTTAAATGAAAGGCTTTCACTTTCCGCGGGCCGCCGGGCCCTACCGGTCGCCTCGCCGCTAGGGGACACTGCGGGCCCGGCTACCCCGGGCCGTGCGCCTCCCCGCGAGGGGAGAGGGCAGGCGGAGCGGGCAGCGGCCCGGGGTTGTCCAGTGGGTTTGGCGCTGCGGGCTCACAGGACGACGGGCGGGGACGTCCCATGGCCTTTCCCCAGCGGGTCGTTGCCCGCCCGGCCCGACCGCAGCGAGGGGAAGGGGCTGCCTCCCCCTCAACGGCTCCGCGGCCGTTGGGGGCGCGCGCGGCGGGCCGTTACCGCCTGAGGGGAAGCGGGGGCGCGAGCGGCCTGGCCTGCCCCGCCCTGCCCCGCCCTGCCCTGCCCTGCCGTGCCCTGCCGTGCCCCGCGCAGGGAGCCCCAGCCCGCTAACCCGCGGCGGCTGCGGCTCCCCAGGCCGGGCTTGGGGCTCGGTCTCTAAATCCCGCCCCGGTTTTAAGTCCGGTGGGAGCGGGTCGGTGCCGGGGTGGCCGCGGAGAGCGCTGCTCGCACGGGTTGCGCATCTCGACGCGTGACTTCCAGGCATGTGGAGCCCCCGCAGCGTTATGGTACGCGCAGGGACTTCCCCTCCTTTCGGCAAGCCCAGATCCTGTAAATGAAAATTCTGACCCTGCTAGTTACTTGGATGGAGAGTCCCTGAAGGCAATTTATAGACAGCATTTTGTGACTAACAAAATACGGTCACTGGGATTTTCTGATGGCTTTCAGGTGTAGCCATCTTCATGGGAGCGGAACATGAAGATGACAGCGGTGACAGGCAGAGAAAAAGTCAGTGTCACAGAATCACAGAATCGTTGAGGTTGGAAAAGACCTCTGAGATCAAGTCCAGCCTATGACTCAACACCGTCACACTGGCTAGACCATGGCACTAAGTGCCACATCCAGCCTCTCCTTAAACACCTCCAGGGCCTGTGACTCCACCACCTCCCTGGGCAGTGCGTGTCCATTGAGCCTGTTCTGTTGCATGGATAAGATACCAAAGCCATTTGTGCGATGACAAACATCTCAAGTCATAGCTGCACAGCTATCACTGCATGCAAACACTGAACAAAGGCGGTGGACCACAGAGTTATAGACAAGCATCAAAGAACCCTGAGCCAACACCTTTAACGCATGTCCTCAGCACACCCCAAACGGGATGACTTTTATAGCACAAGAGGATTGCGGCACATCGATCTTGAAGTCTCATGACTGAAAACACTGCACAGTCATGCAATTTCCCCATCGGTACCATTGCAGCATAGCCCCGAGTAACAAGAACCTGAATAATTCCCTCTGCTGCTCAGCGTGGCTAACTAACCCATCCTGTCAATTCACTTGCGTTGTTCCCCATGCAAAGTTATTTCATTTATCACACACTGCATTGTGCCACACACACACATGCTTCTGGGTTTATACATGCACTCAGGGAGCAAGCACACACATGATTTAAAAATGATTTAAAAAGTAAGCAACTCAAGAGTATGGGTAACAAATTGCCTAAGTTCTTTGTAGCCACTTTAGTAGAAAGATTTGTAGGCGGCTCAAAGAATAGTTTGATCATTATTAGACAAGAGTAATCTGCTCTGCTGATTCTGCTGCAGAACTTGTAACTTCTGGCAAGAAGGTGGTAACAAACATCTCCAAGTTCATCCTCACAGGACTGACCCCACAACTTAAGCCACATGGGAATGCTGAGCAAAGGAATATGTAACTGCTTTTTAAAAGCAGGCATGTAAACTTGCTAACACAATGGCTAAGCACTTTTGGAAAAACATTACCGCAAATCATTCTCTTCTGACTGGAAGCAGAACATATTTTATATCAGGTGCAATTTGTCTTTTAAACAGCTTTATCTTAAGGTTTTTAAAGTATTTTGCTTTTATGGCTACTCGTCCAACCTGTAGCCAACACCTAATTCACTGCTCCTACAACCAATGCTGGGAGTCTTAGACAGGTGCATAGATCCTGGACGGTACTGTCCATGCCTACACAGCAAGAATACACGTTCGGGGATTGACCACCCAAAGCCTTGTGCCCCAAAGTAGTGAGTTTGGTGTAAACTTGAAAAGGATTCCCTGGGCATTGCTTTTCATGTGACTGTTTCAAATCCTTAGCCAATATTATGAAGGACAAGTCTTAAAAGGAATTGATGCTAGCCAAATGGTTTAATTTCTTTTTACATGATTGTTATCATTGGACAAAGTGTACTGGAAAACTACACATGATTCAGTGAGAATGTTAAGTGTTCTGAGTGGCCTTTTTGTGGGCTGAACCTTACCTGAGAAAATTGTTAATGTTTTGCAGCTCCCAGGGGAATCCTGTTGAGCACATTCCTGCACATCATAGACTCACATCTCACCTGGGAATCCTGCCTCATTGCTTGGGAACTACTATTCTGTACATCAGATGCTGTGTGAGACATCATTTTTCCTCTACTGTACATTATGCAACTCCTTCCATAATGAACACTGTATGAGGAAACTACAAGAAGAACTCAGTTCCAGATGACCTTATTCAATTTTATTGGTGATGACAAACCTTTCTGCAGAGTGAATTGTTGTATGGATAGATTGCTATACTGCCTGACTGATGGAATTCAAATGCATTGTGCGTATTGTGCTCACACTACTGCAACGGCTAGTTTAAGGTTTTGAAATCCTAAAAACAATTACAAAGAGTAGTCTCTCACTGAGTATCAAACCCCTACTACTTCAGCAAATATCAAGACAGGTGAAAATGAATTGTCACTTAATGTCTTCTCTTGAAGATATGAATTTCTTTTAAAATAAAGACAGGTGTGGCATTCAAAGGTTCACAAAATACCTAAAAAGATACTGCCAGAAAGAATATCTCCATATAAAAAATCATTTTTTAAAAAAATCATTGTTCTAATCACAAAAAACCTTCAAAATCAGTCATATGAATTCTTCCAATGATTTCTCTGCCTTGTTTATTTGTGAAGGAAAGTGGAGAAGGAAAGGAATCTTGTCAGGTTATTACATCTGAATGAATAAAGTTCCACAGAAATTATGACCATTAAGAACACAGTTCTGAGTAACCAGCTTATCTTCTTGGAACTGGTCAATTTAGGAAGTGAGTGATAGCGTCACAACTGCTTGTTAATGTCCAAGAGTTGAGCTATTACTAAAACATGTTAACAAGCCAGCTGAGCTATGTATGTGGCTATCAAATGACAGATAATCTGTCCTGTTTACGTATATAAATGTTGAATGCCTAATGGGGGTGAAAGGGCTCATAACACAAAGTGTTCAGTAGCAAGCATGACCTACCAGTTCAAGATATTCCCCTGCCCTTAATTCTGTCTGTCATGACAAGCTCCCCTCTTTCAGCTACGCCATTCCTGCTGTTTGTCAAGCCATTCTGTGAGCAGCATCAGCCAACTGACACTCAAAAAAAGGCTCTTATTTCACACGAGATTATTTTTCAACCAGCTACACATCACTGAGTGAGTCTATTATGCAGCCCGTAGGCATCGTGCTGACACCAGAGGGAGGGCAACAGTAGGAAGGAAGGAGCTACTGGAGGCGAGCTGGCAAGACCTGGTGTTGCCACCCAGAAAACTCTATGTATACCTACTCTCTCAAACAGAGGATTGCTTTTAGTGCTTTTACACATTACATTCATACACTCTGAAAACATACTCAGAACACGCTAATGTGGCATGAAATTCTAGCCTAGTTGGATTTCAGACACACAAAAAAGCTCTTTTCTTTTTCATATGGATGTTTGAAGTCTCTGCTCTTTCCTTTCTTTTCCCCCTACTCTGAGCAAACACTTTGGCTGAAACCCTGGCAGAAAGGCAGCCCCTGATGACAAACCCCTCTGACCCAGGTGGTTGGAGAGGAGCAGGTTTCACTCCACCACTTCTCACAGTTTTAAAACCAAAACTTCTCACTCTTTGACTCCATCATTAATAAAACACAAATAAGCATACTGCAATGTCTTAGCTTAAAGCATCAGTGGCCTTTCAAAGGAACCAAAGCATTTGAGTGAGAACTGAAGTAGGTTAAGCAGGGGTATGTCCCCTTCTGTCAGTTCTGGTAATCAGTGACAGAGTAGCAGACTAACATCCATGCAGTAAAACCTGTGGCTGCTAAATTAACCAGAGTCAATTTATCAGTGTTCTTACTCAGCTGGAATGTACCCACATATATACCCCTAAAAAAATCAGCTTGTAAATTAGATAAATGCCATCCATGCCCATTTTAAAATTCCTTTGTATTGCCAAGATGGCACAAAGGGAAGGTATAGAGAAAGTATTAGTTAAATTGTTGGGACTACAATTTTGAAATCAGTAAGGCACATCATCCAAGTGTTTGGCAACATATGCAGCTGTTTACGATTTCCAATAAGATTTTAAGAAAATCTTGATTGCAACATGTAACTTCAGAACCTGAATATGGAGCCATGTATGTGAAGCCCTCGTGCTCTCACTGGGAGCATCAGCACACAATTAAATGAAAATATTTAAATTTACCAACTCCAATGCTGAAACAGTAATGCAAGTCTTCATTTGCAGTCTAAGAAGATCCAATTTCATGCCAAACACACACAAATGAAACTCACCTCACACAATTCCCTGAGAGGGCTGAAGATTAGAAAGAAATCTGTTCCATTAAGCTCCAAAGAGTAACCTCAGAGAACTAACCCTTAGTTGCTAATTGAATGACATCAGAAAACAGACATCAACCATATTCTGCCAATTTCCTAGACACTGGAGAGTTTTGGTAAGACTTGTATTAAATGATCTGTCATCAACTGAATATTAATCTGTCAGTATTTTATTACTCAGTCTTTAATGGGGCCTTCTGGAGGGCATGAGTTATTGGCAACGGGAGGCAGTAATTCCGAAGTGAGGTATAGTGTAGAAAATATGACAAGGGAGTTAAAACAGTGTCTGGGGACCATTTAATACCGTGCTGGCAAACAGAGCGTGCTATAAAACCATTCTAGAGAGAACAGATATAATGCAGGAATCTAGCTGCTAAACAACAAAAGGGAACACTGAAGCAGAAAATTACTTTTTTCATTTCTCCCATTAAGGCATAACCTTTCGGGCTACGCACCTTTAACGGAGCAGCAGATTCTGTGAATACAGACCATCATCCGTAGGTACCAAGTTTCTTGAATGTGCTGCAGGACTGGACACATTTTTTTTGCATGTAGTAATCACTGTACATGAGATGCTGTGTTCCATGATCTGCCCTTTGGATGCCGTGTGGCTGATGACAGTATCACTGAACTCAGTGGTGAAAGGCCTCCAAATAAGAACAGAGTTGAACTGAGGAAATATGCACTATACATGTGAGTAACACTGACATAATTCTGTGCAGTTAAGAAAATATTGCAGTAAAATGAAAACAAAATCACACTGAATTATTTCAGTTCAGATGTCCCAACTGTAGGCAAGTATGAAGAGGTACTACTACGTATTGCGAAGGGATGGTGAGAAAAATTAAAACTGCACAGGGGATTAGCTGTCACAGGGCAGGGCATATGGCTGATAAAAAGATAAGTGGCTTTGGAAAGCGTTGCTGAATTTTTAGGAAGCCTCAACCCATGTTAACACGGAACCGACCATTTCAAGCCACATCACACAGCCTGATGTTCCCACAGCTGTCATTATTGCATGACGAAGCGTGAGTAATAGCAAAGGAGTTTTGTTCAAGTGTATCAGTGCATGGAAAGACCAGGAAAGTACTGGAACATTTCCCTGAATTGGCTACTTGGTGTAAAAAATCTTCTGCCTTGAAGAACTTAGATTCTTAGTAGGCAAAAGGGGCAGATGGCACTGGAAAGAAATACATTTTACCTGATAAATGACCAACAGCAAGGAACCTTGCAAAGCATGGTAGACCTGAACGAAGAGCATTTCTTCATTAAACAGCAGTTTGAAAATGTATAGCAACATGCAAAAAAAAAAAAAAAGTCATTATTAGGGAAACCGGAATGTTTCTAAGCAAAGAAGTAGAGACTGTATATTGATTTGGGATAGATTATTGCTTTCTCACCATCATTTTTAATATGTATTCAGTAACTGAATTACTGCTCTTGAAACACTACTGGTTTTAGATATAAAATGAGTATGCACACTGTATAACAGGATTTTAGTTAAGAAATCATGCAACAGTTTAATATCCTTGTGTTATCATTTGTAATCACAGAATCACACAAAATCACAGAATGTTAGGAGTTGGAACGGACCTCTAGAGATCATCTAGTCCAGCCCCCTTGCCAGAGCAGGATCACCTACAGTAGAGCGCACAGGAACGCGTCCAGGCGGGTTTTGAAAGTCTGCAGAGAAGGAGACTCCACAACCTCCCTGGGCAGCCTGTGCCAGTGCTCGGTCACCCTCACAGTGTAATAGTATAGTCTTCAAGTCTGTGAGAGCAAACCAAGAAAATGACAACTAAGAGTCTCTCCGTATGCATCTGCTGTCACATACTGGGATGTAAGCAAAATGTAAAATGTAATCCATTTTTTCTTTTAATGTATATAGCTGGTATTTAAAAAGTAAAATAATTTCATTTTTCCCAATCATTCTAGAAGCTATAACTTGAATTCAAAGTAATCATCTACAATTGTTCATTGTTTCCTGAATTTGTAGTTGGAAATGTAAAAAAAATAAATGGAAACACATGATGGCAGAAAACTACAGGAACTGGTTTTCATATGAATTATGTAGAATATTTCGAATTTGTAAAATGTTGATCAAATTGATATAAAAAGCTGATAATCTAATAATTTATGGGGAAAATGTTTTGATCTTGAGGTTTCTTAACTTGATGGTAAAAATATAGATGTGTTCACTTAGAATTGCTCATAAAAATCCTGTCTCGTCAGGTACCTTCATAGTATAGCTCTTAAACACCCATATCCTCATTTATACACTTCTGCTTGAATTGTATCCACAATTAGATCCTGTCCCTGCTGCAAGCTGCACTGTGTGGGCTGACATCGTTGACCTTTCAAGACTCCCTGAGTTATCCGAAACTCCAAAGAGGAGAAGTGTGGAACTACCAGCAGGACAAAGATTCAAACCGAGTCAGGCTCCTTCAGCGTTTTGTTCAGCCAGAAAAATGGACTTCTCTTCTTGTATAAGCAATATATAGGTTGCCATTAATTTCCTCACATGTACAATCAAAAAGTCTCATTCAGATTTGATGGTTCTTGACCATTACTCAAGTCTTTAAACAGAGCTGATGGATCACCTACCCCTAGAAAGATATGAGCAAGGGTGTGTAACCTCTCAGTGCACTGACGGAATACGTCCTGAGTCCATATTGGAACTCAGCAAACAAATGGGATGACCAGAATTTACAAGGGAAATTTCTAGCCTGTGTACTATTGTCATTTACAGTAAAAAAGAAAGAAAAAAATATTCATCTCTAGAGATTATCTACCTCGCAACCCAATAATGCACTTGGAAATTACTGTACCCTAAAACAGCTCTGATAAGCAAAGATGAAACTCAAATAGCTAAAAGGGAACTAGCAGGTCTCTTGCTTAGTATCAAATCCTGTTTTAAAATCTTCTGCTCTTAAAGACATCCTGTTTATATATTTAATCAATTAACTGGATGTAAGAAAGAAAAATTGCCTTCAGCCCTCTGTAAAACACATATTTGCAAAGTTGGAGTAACTTGGCTTTTAAATTAAACATCTAAGTTTCGGAAATTCCCAAAAGTCCTGTTAGATTTTGTTTCTCATGAAGAGTTTTCTGATTTTTCTGGGAATGTACCATGGTTCAGTGGTAGGCATTTAGAAGAAAAAGAATCCCTTCCTTTTCTCCTCTTTCCTTACTTGGATGTTGCCCAGATTTCAATCTGACAAGAGACTGCCTCTGACAAAACCTTACACCTGTGTTAGCTCTCCTGTCAAAACGAGCTTCTGGATAATGACGTGAAATTCAGGGATCTCAAGGGGTTGCTTTTATCTCTTTTCTTTTGTTTGTTTTAAGATCTTCCTGCTTTCAAAGATCTATTGCAAGCCTTCTCCAAAGAGAATAAGGACGTGGGGCAGGAGGAAATGTGTTAGATCACTAATAGACTCAGTTGGTCTCACATCAAATAATCAAGCTTCATGCATGCATGCATACATGCCTACCTACTAAATTGCTCCCACACACCACTTCCGTTGGAAGGCCGTTTGTGAACATATTTCTTTGGACAAGTAGCAACTTCTTCACATATATAGCTCAAAAATATGTACAAATTGTACCTATTTATTCTTCTAGTAACATTACTTCTTATCTGTGGTAGTTCTTTCCCTTACATGGTCTTTACTCCACTGTAATTACATAGACAGTGAGCCTGCCACTTCTCAGACTTCGTATGTCTAAAACAAAGTCTAAAAAAATAGATTCCTCATTCCCTTAATCTTCCTAGCACCCCTTCCCTGTACGTGTAGTAGTTTTGATTTGTCTTTCTTTATCATGGTTGAGCCGAAATGTGTGCAGAATTCCAGATGAGATTTTTCCAGGCCCTTGCGTAATTACATGGATATTTCTTACTTTAAGAATGCAAATACACGAATAAAGAAATAACCATATTGCTACATATCTGAGTTCCTGTTTAACTTTTTGTCCCACTGCACTGGTGCTTCAGCATCAGTTGCTGACTAATACGCCTTTGCTTGTTCATTTGATTGTCATTTCCAGTCGATGAGTCTCGACCTTGTAACAGAAATTCTTGTTAATAGTTCTTCCAGTCTGTGACTGTATACTTTGTGACATGACAGGGTGCTAGGTAACCTCGTCTAGGTTCCTTTTGCCACAAACTGTTGGACAGGATGATTTTTGAGGTCCCTTCCAACCTATGACTCTGTAATTAATTATCATGGCATTTCTGTTCTCTTCCACAAGGTCATGCAGTTTCTTTGGCATGGTATTTCAATCTTTTTCTGTACTAATGGTTCCTTTGTATCCAAAGACTTTACAAAAGATAGTAAACAAGAGTGGTCTGTGATGAGTTCTTGAGAGCCTCCACTTATAAACCACTCCTTAGCCTGATAGCTCCCTTTTCAAAACAAACTGTTACCATTTTCCTTCAGCTACTCCTTTGGCTATTTTTCAGTTCTTGTACTATTTTACATCATCTCCAGCTGAAGTATCTTGTATAGCATTGCATCGAATATTTAAACAGTCTTGTTTATTCCTTATCCTCAATTATTTTTGAGGATATTTTTGAGACAGATAACAGATTAGTATTCTCAAATATTACTTTACTATGGGAAGAGAAATCTTAATAGTTTGCTTATCCCAAGAGAGATTGACCCTTGCTTAGAATCTCAGGAGTCTTGAGATTTTAATAATTTAGAACAATGGAAACATGGCAACAAGCTCATTATGATACAGGAGAAAATTCCTCCAGATAATAGGAGACATCTATCCAGAACTAAGTTTGGAGAGGAACAGTGTGTGGTAGATTTAATTAGACAGTATCCAGATGAGTGCAACAAGCTCTACTGGCAGTCTGTAGAACTTACTAAACACATACAATAAGAGCTCTTGTAACGCAGATTTAAAACTAACACACCTCTTAGAGGTATCATTTTATATTTGGCACATGAAGAAGATGCTTCAGGATAAATTAAACTGTGAAACTGAAGCACAGTAGTCATTCGGTATTAACTCCTCAAATTAATGTTTTTGTTCTATACCAAGACATCTCTTTGTGGTTTATCTTATCCACTGTAAAGAGAATAATAATGATTTCCTTACACCAGACCAAACACAGAATTAGTAGAGAACAGATTATTTGCAAAACTATGCCAGCTATTTCAAAGAAGCACAGAATGTTAGGGGTTGGAAGGGACCTCAAAAGATCATCTAGTCCAACTCCCCTGCCAGAGCAGGATCACCTACAGTAGTGTGGTGGTTTGACCCTGGCCAGCAGCCAGGTGCCCACACAGCCATTCTCTCACCCCCTCTTCTCTGCTAGACATGGGGAGAAGACATAATGAAGAGCCCATGGTTTGAAATAAGGACAGGGAGATCACCTGCATCTACTTATCATTACTGACAGGCTCAGCCTTGGATGGCGGCGGATCCATCTTTGGGGCTGGCTGGCATTGGCTCTATCAGACTTAGGGGAAACTTGTAACAGCTTCTTGCAGAAGCCACCCCTACAGCCCGCTGCCACTGAAATCTGGCCAGGCAAACCTAATACAAGTAGGTCACAGGAACGCATCCAGGTAGGTTTTGAATATCTCCAGAGAAGGAGACTCCACAACCTCTCTGGGCAGCCTGTCCCGGCTCGGTCACCCTCACAGTGAAAAAGCTTTTCCTAATGTGGAACCTCCTATGCTCCAGCTTGCATCCATTGCCCCTTGTCCTATCACTGGGCATCACGGAGCCTGGCTCCATCCTCCTGACACTTGCCTTTTATATATTTATAAACATTTCCAGAATAGTCAAGCCCTTACATTTGATGTTTAAAAATTCTACAGAGGGAGAAAAAAATCATATTCCTGTAATTTTTTTCCATCAGAACTATCTAGGCAAAAAACATGAATGAATACCAGAATATGGGCACACAATCCCAGGGATGATTGTTACTATGGTTTCCTTATTAAGAATCACCCACTTCAAGTTAGGCTGTAGCTATTCTTGAGTTAAATATTACTGAAGTTGACAAGCACAGCACCATATGTCATCTGAGGACTCTTTCTACTTCTGGCAAAAGCACTGTAAAATCCACATTTCTGCAAACAATTAATCCAAAACCTTTCACTCCCTTATGGATGCGTGCCCATATCACATACTATATGGACATGTAAAATGTTTCTCCAGTGACTACTTGACAATAACCCAGGGTTTACAACAGAAAGCTCCTACCTGCCTGTAAAAAGAATAACAATAGTCCTTGTAACAGTAAATAAACCCACCACTTCTCCTGCTTATCTGACATGCTTCCTTCCTGTGACAGGAATTATATCACTGCACTGATGGGAAGAAGAGAAACGGGATTTTTTTGTTTTTAAATGGTTGTTTTATCTATTGCTTTCACTGAGGCAGAAATTCTAGACTGATTCACAGATGGAAATCCCAAATGCGATGCAGCAAAGTGTTCATCTATGGACAGGAAACAGTATGGGTTTTAAAGGCTAGAATAAAGGTTATGTCACTTCTAAGTACAGTTTAAAAGACTGCATAGACACTTTCCTTAATATTCAAGTGTCAAAACTAGCCACACATAAAAACATTTAATCATATACAGGGTGTACCTGTGAAGTTCATTTTCTATATGCTGCTATATATCAGCCTTGTTCCTCTAATACTGATAACATTAAAAGATATTGTCACTGAGCTACATAGGAACAGGAGAAAACAGGAAGAAGAAGAAGAAAAAAATGGCATTTGAAATAAAATTATGAGAGAATACAAAGACTACTGCAAATGGCAAATGCAGGTGAGATAAGCAGGTATTACAGAACAGGCTGTTTTGAATATATTTTTTAAAGGTGTGTTTTTCAGCAAGACTGTGGCTGAGGACATGAAGATGCTTATAAATGCTCACAGGCATGAATGTAGAACATCAGTGGGAAGGAGCAAGACTTTTCCAATGAGCTCCACTAAGGTATAATAGTTGATCTCTGTTATACTCACACAAGCAATTATGGGAAGCTTGCCTTTGTCTTTCTGTTGTTTTTTTTTACCTTTAGAGCCTAAAATTATCTTTTCAAGACATGACCTATTTAAGTCTGACCTAATTTAAACAACTGAAATAAACAAAAAGACTAGTAGCTGAATTGGACCCAGTCTGCTCCTGGAATAAATACTTTTATCTGTGAGTAAGTTCGCACTGAGCATTTTGCTTCTTCACAGAAAATATTAAAAAAATAAATACACACTAACCAAGTCTAGACAAACCGTAACCTTCAATGTGAATCTAAAAGGCAAAATTCAGCTTTCTTGGCAACCCTCATCTACATTACGCATCAACAAACAAGACTGCAATTCACAGTACTCCTCACGTGAACCATCATCTGAACATAGAAAAGATCTTCCCTATATACGTGCATCTGAAAATCATGTGAATGTAATACAGACTACATCGGTAGGGAACAAGTCCAACTAACTGGAAGTTTTCTGAAGCTAGAATATGTCAAGTGGTATTTTAGCCATATATAAGTCTGAAACATTTTTTGTGATGGTGTAACACCCTGCTGCAAAAGGAGAGGTTTGGATGTGAAAAAAGAACTTTCTGTTCTTTCCTTAACAAATGAGCCTTTTCCTTTCTGTTCTCTTTTCTGGTTCCCTATTCATATAACAATAATCCCAGGCTGCAGAACATACTTTTGGTTTTGAAACTCTCTGTAAATCAATATCGTTATAAACAGCTCCTGCCAACAGTGTAATCAGACTGTACACGTATCGTTTGCTTAGGGATACATAAGCCTGTGCTTTAACAGTTCATTATCCCTTTCAACCCATGATTCAGCTATGACATTAATTCTATAAATATATCTGAATGTTGGGTTTATTTGGCTTCGAACACCCATTTTGCTTACTCGTTTTACTTGAGGTTCCCAGCTGCCTTTGAACATTAGCTACACAAAATATTTTTTTGTGAGTGATGCCTTGGTTAATCTGTTAAACAGAAGAATGATGCGTAAGGCCCTTTGGAAATAGTGCTGGGAAAACCAGTGATGCAATAGATGCAAAAGGAAGAAGTAGCCCAGGCCCTGGAGGATTTAAAACCCGCTTGAAGAGGGGTCCCTTCGGAGAGCCGGCCAAGTTAACGATCATCACACCAATATGGCTACAGATCGTCCTCCTCCCCGTGTTCCAAGGCAGCTTCAAGGACAGAGCCTCTGTTTAGGCCTACGCTGGGTTGTCCACGTTTTTAAAGTTATACCGCGCCTCTGCTCCACAAGAAATTCCTCTACATATCCCCCTTTTTCTTTTTGGACAACCCAGGCTTCATCCGCTAGCTTGCTTATAATTTTCTTGATTATACTTATCAAACAACTAAACATAAGTAAGCCCATAACAATTAAAACTGTAATAACCAAAAATGCCTTAACTAAACTCTTAATTCATCCTGTCAAAGTTCTCACACCCATCGCCCTAAATCATACTTTGATCCTTAATCACACACTTCTAACAAAGCAAAAGGCAGCTGGTTTCCCTGCCTTGCTTTTAGCTAAAGAAAGATCACTCTGCTGGTTAGTACATAAACCTTAACACCTATTATGTGGCTTTGATTACACAACCAATATAAGCTTCATTGTTAGTCACACAAAGAGGATACATATTAATACAACAGGTAACATTGAGAACAGTCACATTTTCCCACAATTGCTCTACCATCAGCCGTAAGCATCTTCTGCCAGTCCAACCCATGTCGTCGTTGGTAATCGGTACCTCAGGGTCCCATCACGTCACTGGGCGAAACAAAGGGATTCAACAGGCAGGCCCAGTGCATGGTCGTGTTGCTGCTGTGCTGTTGAAGTGACAGGATGCTGCACAGCCACATCATGCAGGATCATGCGGTTCTCAAGTCCCTTGTCCGTTATTAATAATAACAGGACACTCAATCGAACTGGCTGCTTCCCAATCTCCCTCTATTATAACGTCTCTGATGACACCGCTCCATCGCTGTTGCAAAGGATCCTTTATGGTTCAAGCTTGAAAATCAGGCTTGAGTGAGGGAGCTGATGGTAGTGGGGGAGCTGAACTGGTTTAAGGGTTTCTTCTATTTCTCGCTGTCCAGTTGATAATTCAGCGAGTTTGTTCAGGATCTCTTTCAGGGGTTCATCCTGATCTTCCTTCTTCCCCCTCCCTTTTTTTTTTTTTTTTTTTTTTTTATTAGCTCAAGTATTACTTCGATCACGCTGTTATCACACAGGGAGAGCAGAATTTCCCAGGTCTGTTTTGATCATACTCTCCCGTTCACTCCCATGCACATCTGGTGTACAAGAAGCGTCTTATCTTCATTCTCACGGACAAGCTCTCAACATGAGCTGTACCTGGCTGGTCAGGGTCTCTTTTCATAATTAGCAAGCAAGAGTTATGCACTTGTTTAGAAAAGAGCTCAGCTCAAGGACGAAAGTCTTAATTCTGCAACGCAGTGCAGTTTCTCCTTTTTCTTTTTTTTTTTTTTTTTTTTTTTTTTTTTTCTTCCACCCAGTCGGGACGAGCAGGGAGTTTCTTCCTTTGCCTTTTTCCTTTCCTGCCCTCCCCCCAACGCTTCGATCGCTGCCACAGCAACTTTCTTTTCTGCTTGCATGATTTCTAGAGTGCGTATAATGGTTTTCCAAACTGTTCCTAGTTCTTTCGCTTCCTTTCCTTCTTTTCCTCCCTCTAGAGTACAGTCCCACAAAAGATCTCCTACTTCACGCCATTCCGTGGAACTGAAGATTAATGGTGGGTCGTTCATTTTCTCCCGTTTCCGAGCCCATGGGGCTAATACGTCTCGCTCCTTTACTTTTCCTCCTCTCTTGGAGAGTATACTAAGGAGGCGAGTTGCCGCGTCCGTTTCCATCGCGGTCTTACCTTGGCAGGGGCTTGATCAGCTGCTCAAGCTCTGGTCTCCGGTGCCCTTTTGGTCACACTCGGAACTCTCCTGCCTCCAGCTCTCCGGCTCCCAAATCGGCTCACGTCCGATGCTTCGGAGTCTTCCCGCATTTAAGCAATCCGCATTTAAGCGTCCATAGAGGGTCCCTGTTCGGGCGCCAGATGAAGAGGGGTCCCTTCGGAGAGCCGGCCAAGTTAACGATCATCACACCAATATGGCTACAGATCGTCCTCCTCCCCGTGTTCCAAGGCAGCTTCAAGGACAGAGCCTCTGTTTAGGCCTACGCTGGGTTGTCCACGTTTTTAAAGTTATACCGCGCCTCTGCTCCACAAGAAATTCCTCTACACCCGCTGTTACTAATGGATGTGATGCATGGGCTGGAGCTACACCCTGAGGTTATGGGAAGGAACTGATGGCAGTGAGTGCCTCTTCAGGGCTCCCAACTCTTCCAAGGAATAGCAGCATAAACCTGGGCTTAGGTGGCTGTTGCCAGCACAAAACATTGCTGTGAAATCATGTGTCTTCCCCTGTACACTCTGCATAGACATTATACAGTTAATCATACAATCGTGTAATTGTTTAGGTTGGAAAAAACCTTTAAGTTCAAGTCCAGCCGTTAGTCTAGCAATGCTGGGTCCACCACTAAACCATGTCCTTAAGTGCCACGACTACACATAAAAGCTTTTAAACACCTCCAGAGACAGTGACTCCACCACTTCCCTGGGCAGCTTGTGCCAATGCTTAGCAACCAATCTAAATGTCCCCTGGCACAACTTGAGGCTGTTTCCTCCTGTTCTATCATTTGTTACTTGGGAAAAGAGACCGGCCTTCACCTCACTACATCTCTTTTCAGGTAGGCATAGAGAGCAATAAAGTATCCCCTCAGCTGCCTTTTCTCCAGGCTGAACAACCCCGGTTCCCTGATCTGCTCCTCATAAGACTTGTTCTTGAAACCCTTCACCAGCTTTATTGCCCTTCTCTGGACCTGCTCCAGCATCTCCGTGTTTTTCTTGTAGTGAGAGGCTCAAAACTGAACACAAAATTCAAGGTGCAATCTCACTAGTGCCCAGTACAGGTGGATGATCAGTTCCACGGTCCAGGTGGCCACTCTATTCCTGATGCAGGCCAGGATGCCGTTGGCCTTCTTGTCCCCCTGGGCACACTGCTGGATCATGTTCAGTCGGCTGTCAACCAACACTCTCAGGTCCTTCTCTGCTGGGCAGCTTTCCAGCCACTCTTCCCCAAGTGTGTTATGACCCAAGTGTGGGACGCAGCTCTTGGCCTTGTTGAACCTCGTACGATGGCCTCGGCCCATTGATCTAACCTGTCCAGATCCCTCTGCAGACCCTTCCCATCCTCAAGCAGATCAACCTTCCCACCCAGCTTCATGTCACCTGCAAACTTACTGAGGGTGCACTTGATCGTCTCATCCAGATAATTAATAAAGATATTAAACAGGACTGGTCCCACCACTGAGCCCTGGGGAGCACCACTTGTTACGGGCTGCCAGCTGGATTTAACTCAAATCACCACCACTCTTTGGGCCCAGCCCTGCAGCCAGTTTTTCACACAGCAAAGAGTACAGCTATCCAAGCCATGAGCAGCAATAACCAATAAACTCTAATGCAGAAACAGTGGAGTAAAGCTTGCAGTGCAGAACAAGCACAGCGTTTGCTGGTGAAGAGTGTATAATAGATCTTGGACTACTGAATGATAAGCTGGAAGTTTCTAGACAGATGTTTAGAAGAATAAATGTGTAAGAATGTGTAAGGATTTTACATGGGGAATTAGACCTCTTCTTTAAGAAGAAAGCATCTGTAGGACAAAATCCTTAGGATTCCACTGTGATGGAGTTTCTTGGGCAACGTGGTTGACCGTTCCTTTCATTTTTCAGGGTCTACAGAGCTCCATAGGAAAAAACAATGCTTCTGCACCAGCCCTGACCTCAAGGAGCTACTTTCCATTCCTAGCCTCAGCTCAGCTGCACATATCTAATTAAGAGGTGTGAGACATCCTCTCTCGCTCCATCTTAAGCTGTAATGAAATTTCCCAGAGTGAATGTTGTTTATTTCCATTACGCTCCTCCTTCTCCATTATACCTCTACTCAGCCCAAGTTACACGCTGGCATCCAGGGCCTGAAGGAAGCTTAAGATAGCCTCCTTTCTTAAGGGTGACACACAGAATCCTATCAAGGACGTTCTCCAAAATGCATATTTTGAAGCATCCTGAAACTCATTTTCTTTGGCAGGGACTGCACCAGACTTTCTTTGCAGAATGACTCAGTTGATACAGGACCATAAGAAACTTTGAAGACTGCATTGAGGCTGTAGATAGTTTCTGCAAATACTGAAAATTCTCTTGGAGACAACCTAATGAAAACCTTTAAAGAAGCAAACAGTTCACACCTGGTATCTTGAATTTCTAGCCTAAGACAATGGTGTGGCAGGGCCCTTGAGAAGGCAGTTGACTACACAGTTTTCCCAGTTCTATCATGGCAGTGATCCTCAATTAATTATTCTACTAAAGGGGCTAAAAAAGAAAAAAACCACAACTTTTACATATTTCAGATCATATTCTGCTAATACTACAATCCTGGTGAGGGGAGAAATTAATCCCATGAGTTGAAATGAAAAAAATCCAAATGCTGAAGTGAGAGAGCTGGCAAGGGAGTGGAGCTTTTTATTACCCAAAGGGGCTATCTGACTGGGAAACACTACTCGAAAAACAATTTTTGCTGGATCCCAGGCTACAGCCTTTACAGGATAAAGATATCTGTTAATTTTCAGTGGATGCATTAAACCAGTAGATTTTAAATCTGCTCTTTTAAACAACGTGTAGAAACAGCAGATACTGTTTTGCTTTTCTTCCACACAAGCAGACAATCATCACTAGAAATTGTCCAAGATATATTTTAGGATAGAAAACTAATTTTGGCAGAGCTGATGACTGGGGATATTAAAGAAAGAAAGACTGGGAATACTCACTTGTTACACACACTTCAAAAGAGAAACCAATGAAAAGGTGACAAGCAAATAATAAAACAGCTGACAGAAAGATTAGCATTAGACTTTGAATTTGACCAGTAAAGAAAAAGTAGAGATATTATATAGATATGGATTATTGAAGAAGGTGAAGAACATTACGTAGATAGGTCATTGCTTTTATTAACCAAACCCATTTAAAGGGAAAAAAAACAGCAGCCAGAGCACGATGAACATGGATGACAAGTGACAAAGGGTTACTGGCAGAGGACGTGTGGGAGAAAGGCATCCCAGTCCAAGATCAGTACTTTTCTCTGTCTACATTCCATCGCGCGATGGTGGGCTGCACTGCACTTTGACATTTCCGAATGCAAAGCCGTCTTGAAGATTCTACCAATAAAGAAGTTGTAGTTCGAGTTGTCTTTTTTCCCATAGTGGTTTTTTTCCCTAGTGGTTTTTTTTCCATAGTGGTGTTTTCCTGAGATTCAGAAGCCTGTAACACTTCCATGTGAAGAAGACCTGCATGCTCACGTCCAGCCCTCTTCAACGGAAGACCTGCACCGTAAGTAGGCAATTTGTCAAATCTCCCCTGTTAATGGCACTTTCACACATCACATATAAAGGCAAATGAGGAGAGTTCTCATCTCGGCAGACAGCTGGCGAGTGCATCAGGCCTTGGTATGGTCACAAAGTTCATGGTGCAGTGCAATAGTGGACAGATCTTTTCATGATCCTTCAACACTTCACTCAAGTGTTTCATTTCATCTGTTAGCTTTCCAATTTCTCTTTTCAGGGAGGTATTTTCTTGCTCAAGGGACTCATATTCCTGGAAGGACAAAAAAAAAAAACTTACAGTCAAAGCACTCCTTTCAGTGCTTCCACCTTGAGTATATTCATGTAACTGTAGAAAAACTCTGTGGTTTCTCCCTACAATGTGCAAAATGCTGAAGGACAGACACAATCTGGGTGCTGCAAAAGGGCAAGTGCTTTTATGACCTGTACCCTGTCCGGACTGTGATTCCTTTCGTGGCCCTGAAGACCAGGAGGTGCTGCTGGTCCTCTGGCATCCCCAGCAGCCCAGGGCTGCAAGTGTGGATGACTGCATACCCATGGTGGCCTCTTCCAGACCTGGGTTGCTTCTGCTGGGAACAGTCAAGCAGGGCAGCTCTGCACTGTCAAGAGCAGAGAAAATGAAAGCACCAACTGCAGAAAGGTTGCTGGGAAAACCTGGTGCCTGGCATTGCCCATGAGGAAAGGGCAGCCCCTGGGCAAATGCAGGGAAAGGTTATTTACCCAGTTGCCAGCTGAGACACACACCCAGCACAACATGAGTGCCAGCCACTCTCCTTCAGCCTGGACGGGGCTTGTAGCCACCTGCTCAGATGCCCAGGAACTCAAGAGCAGGAGAGGAGCATCGCGCCAGCTTGTTCCCAGCCCCACTTGGTCACCAGATGGCCTGACCACTGCCTTAGTTATCCCTGAACCAGGCTGCTTTTGAGCTAAAGCTTCTCTGGCAATGAATAAGCTGCTATTACTGCAGGGGAGTTTTGAGGTGATCTGCAGCATACATATGTGACAAATGTGAGACTTGTGTGTCACGTTTTTTGAAAACTGCATGTCTCAAGTGTCCCTGCTGTCAAGCCTTCTCATCCCAAAGAGAAAAGAGCCAATGGTTCGGAGCCAGCCCACAAAAAACCTGCAGGTGTCTGCACCTCGCTTTTGGCCTAGGGCTCAACACTCACCCACTCAATCTCACCTTCCTGGGAAAGCTTCAGAGGAAACTTCAAAGCCTACACATGCCTTAAAAGGCCTGTTTACCAGGTAGCAGGGAAAGTGTCTCATGCAATGCTCCTCTAGGCAGCCTGGGACTGCCTCTGCTGGCTTTCGCTGCAGGGGCTTCGATGCCCTTGCTCCCCCTCACATCCTTTCACCACCCACCACCACCTCCCTCACAGAGTAAAAGAGGCATGGTCCTCCTAACATGTTATGATAGCTAATTCCAGCAAAACTGTGCACCCCTGACTCTGGCTCTGCTCCAGACCCAGTGCCCCAGACCCAGTGGGGTTGGATTGGGGAGTAAGTGTTACGCTGCCATTGCTCTGTCCCATTTTCAGGGATGAGATTATCAAATTTTTCTTGGTAAGCAAAATGCCTATTCAGCCAGATCTGCCTGCGCCTGGGAAAATCTGCATGCCCAAGAATGAAGATTCCCAGCACAAGGAAGATTCTCAAGTCCAGGAGGAATATCAGAGAGGCTGCAGGATGGCAAAGGGCCTAGAAATTATTCCACAAAAGCCAGGGGTTACCCCTTTCCAGAAGTACCTTGCACCTGACTTTCTCAGGCGCTGACTCAGAGAAGATCTGGGAAAAACCAAATGCAAAACTCCCCACACTGTCCTTTCTGGCCTCTGCTGACGGTTGGCAGATCCTTCCACACTGAGAAAGAGAAGAGCCCGTGCTGAACCTCCAGAGCTGATCAATTGACTCAGAGCTGCTGCAACTGACAAGTTGCAACAGCAGGATTAACACTTACCCCAAGAGCCCTGGCTACAACAAAAGCACTGCTGTGTGAGTTAACATCCAAAACCAGAGCAAGGGGATTCCTGTCCTCCAGCATTCACACTGGGGACATGAGAAAACCACATTGCATTGTGATATTGAGAAGTATTAAGACTTTCTGGAAGAATCAGTTACTTTCATGTTTTTTTGGAAACACCCACTGTTATTTATCAGATCATACAAATATAACAGCTAACTCAACTGAGTTCTCACGCGTGGAGGTTTGAAAGTTCCTAAGAAGCCTTTTCAACTGGGTATTTCTGTCTCACAGTTTTAGAAGTGGCTTAAGCCAGCACTGCCACTAAACAGCATGGTCTCCTCCGTCGCCTTCTCCCCTGTAAGGCAGCAAGTACTCATTCACTGCCATAGCGGACGTGACAAGATTAACACTAATCCAGAAGAAAATGTGTTTGTTCTAGCCCAGTGGAGCCCTGTGGTTCAATTCACTGGGCAGTCACAGGAACAGCAAAAGAGGGAGGGTGAGGCGAGGGCAGGACCACATCTCTCTCTCCCCGGCAGTGTCACCGATAGCAGAGCCTCACTGTCCAACACGAGCATCAATGTGCTGGAGTTCCCGATCAGGCACCCTGCACCCCGCAGCAGGCCTGTCTCTGTTGCACACCCACGGCTCTCTGAGCTGGACCAGCATGAAGACAGGCCCACGCATAAGAAGTCCTGTTTATTGGAAAGTCCTGCACTCGGCACCCAAGCTGTGCCTGCAAAACATCCAGTACCCATTCACCTCATGAAGTTTATCTGCCTTCTGAGTTTGCTTCTTCCGGCTCCTCTGCGCAGCAACTCGATTTTTTTCTCTCCTTCTTACCTTTCTGTCGTCTTCTTCATGACTCTGGAAGACATAAGCCAGAAACACTTTGCTAGTTTTTAAGATGCGTACGGAAATGCCCGAAGCTACGCATGTAACTGTTTCTGAGAACGAGCACACGCTCCCAATTTCACAGCACCTACCCCCGGCCTCCCACAGACCCCACGGTGCCCGCAAACGGCAGCGCATCCCTCTGCCCCGCCGCCCAGGTGGGGCCCGAGGAGGAGGGATAGGATCGGGCAGAGATGCCCGGGGGATGCCGCAGAGCCCTGCGGGCACTCGCTTCGCCGCTGATGGGGGCACCCCCGTCACCCACGGCGGGGACCTGCGCTCCCGCAGCCTCTCACCCCCGCCTAGTCCCAGCGTCAACGAGGAGACGGAGATGCGAGCGGCGGGAGGGAAGCCGCGCTCCCGCTGCCCCCGCACCCGCTGCCGGCGGCGCAGTCCCGTTCCCCTCCCGGCCGCCTGCGGCAGCGACGGCGGAAAAGCTGCTGACACCGCCGTGCGCCGGCGGCAGCGAGCTTTCCGCGCATCGCCCGCTCTCCTACCTGGAAGAGCCGGCACCGCGGCCGCCTCCCGGGAGGGGAAGAACCCGGAGAAGGCGAGCGGGCACCCCCGACACGGCGCTGCCCGGCGTGACTCAGCCCCATGTGCCCGCCCGCTCGCCTACGGTGCCGGGCCCCCCCGCCCTGCCCCTACCTGCTGGCTGCCCTCGGACACCGCGCTCCGGGGCAGCGCGCTGCCCCCCGCTGCCGCCGCCGCCGCCGCCGCGGGGACGGCGCACGACATCCCACCGGCTGCGGAGCCGCCCCGGGGCGCAGCGCTCGCCGCCGCTGGGCTCCCCCGGCCCGCGGGGAGTGAGAGGGGACGGCGGGGCAGGGCGGGCCGGGGCGGGGCAGGGGACGCACCGCCCCAGGCCGCCCCGGCACCTGGCACCCCCCGGGCCAGGGGCGGAGCCGCCGTCCCGCTCCGGGCCGCTCCGCAGCCCGCATGGCGGTCACATGGCGACCGGCGACAGCTCGCACCCCCCTGCTCCGGCCCGAACTGCTTTGCCCCGCCCTGGCCGTCCCGGGTCTGAGTTCCCCGGGAGCGCGGGGTGTGCTCGGCCCCCGGGAGCCGGGGGAAAAGCCACACCCCCGGGGCACGGCGCTGCCGGGCAGGAGCTGCCTGAAAATCCCCGGGAGAACCCCAGCCCCGGGGGCCGGCTGCGCCCGGCACCCCTCCGGGCTTTCGCCTGTTGAAATAACAGCCCCGCGGTTTCTCTTCTCCCCACATCTCCTCACGGCGGCTGCCCCCTCCCGCCGCGCCCCCCGCCCGAAGACCGCCCGCCCCTGGGGGCCGGCTCACCCCCAGTCGCTCCTGCCCGCCGCCGGTCTCCCACATCGGCTCTCGGAGGCGGCGTGAGCCCCGACGAAGTGACAGCCGGCTCGGCCGGGGTTCACGGGAGTGAGGACACCGGCTCTGGGATAAAGCGATTTTCACTTTCGCTACTCCCCCTGTTCCCTTAAATAATAAGGAAATGCCACAGGCTTCTCGTAAAGGGAAGCCAAACGAGGACTGCTGGAAACACCGACCAAAATTCCTCTGTTCGCCTGTTCTGTTGAAGAGTATTTCAAGAGCCTGAACAACGTTTTTTTTAACCCCTCCACACGCTTTCCTTACATTTTAATGGAACCATTATCTCAGCCCTCTGCTCTGAAGGAAGGTAAAGTGTTTGCACCCACAGGTATTTCACCAACGTCCTTGCTCTGCCGCAGACACAGCCGTGCACGGGAATTAATCGCAGGGACAAACCCATGGCCATGCCAGGAGGGTTAAGTGGCTCCAAACCGTGGGGCAGGCAGTTGTAAAGCCCCAGGTATCTTAATAAATCGGATACTTCCCTATTTTTCTGGTTTCCACAGAAGTCTGAGTCATCCAGCTTAGATGAAGATGAGGTTACAAAGTTTGCAAACTGAGTAAATATAGACTATCCTTTCAGGAAAATCTGGTTAACATTTCGTGCTGAATGTGAGAACTGTGCTGCCTGAGAGTCCAAGAGTCAAACCAGTCAATGCTTTGCTACAGGTTTCCTGATAGGCTCTGGGACCATCAGCATTACTGAAAAACCCGAGCAGGACTTTCCTGACGGGAAATGCTTCTCCTCAGCTGTCCCACCTCGAGGCAGCTTGTGTTTCCACCTTCCAAGTGATCCACGCTTTTACTTTTGTACCTCCTCAGAGCTCCTTTGACCTCAGAGGACTGAGTACCTGTGAGCCTTCCCCACCCTAACAGTCACGGGACCCACAACTCGGATGGGCACCCTCATCAAAATACTCCGATGTCACCCACATCCCCAGACTGTGCTGGGTCTCCCAAGAATCTTACAAGGATGTATCCATGGTTTCTTTAAAAGTAGTCTCTCTTCTTCCTCCATCACCCAACATGCTGACACCAGGATGCTCACCAAGGGGATGTTTATGAAGGTGGCAGAAGGTGTGGGTTCAGTGTTGTTCTCCAGCTCAGGGAAATGTCTGGAAGGCAGCCCTAGCTGCCAGGCAGTGAGCGATAAGAGGGCAAATTGCTCTCAATCCCTCCTTCGAAAAAGCCCAATCCTGCATTACCTATGCATCATGCAGTTAAAGAAAAGGAGTAGGATACTTGGGCATGAACAGGAACTTAGTTGGGGCAATTGCTTAAAAACAGCTGGGCTCCCTGCTGCCTTTGTAGCTTAAGCACGGTTGAAATAAACAGGACTGGAAGCCAGTATTTTCATAAGGTCAGGGAACAGGCATATTCTCTTGTAATAAAATCTACGAATCATGTGGACAGAAAACACCAACAGCCCTTTCGAGGGGAGGAAAGCTCCTTTTCAAAGAGACTTTGAACTGATCCCACACAAAGCTGTCGTGTTGTTCCAGAAGCAATGCTGCCCTTAATGGTGACTGCGTAAGCAGGTGATCTAACAGCATCCAGTCCTGAGCAGCTTATCGAGAGTTTATTAGTGCTGAATAAATACCTACTTCATTGAATAACTCTTGGCAGCTGTAGAGTAAGGTTTCCGGGATGCCACAAGTAGGGGACAAGTCACAGGACAGTCCCCTTGAGCCTGAGGACAGCCTGCTCTTTTTCAAAAGTGGCAAAGGAAATTAAAAGTCAAAATTTGCTTGTGGGAACAAGTTTCTGCTTAGTATTGAAGCTATCTCTGGTACATCTGTAGAAATGCCTACACAGTAATTCCAGGTAGTGCAGCAGTTGCTACGCAGGAGAGAAAACAAGCCCAGAAAGCAGTGCAGTAAGCTGAGTTCACATCTTATAATGGTAGTTTATCAGTGATTTTTGTCTGCGCTGAAGCAGCCTACACACATGCAGGCTGGAGTCGCTGAAAGCAGTTTAGCACAGTGCGGCTTCTCTGAACAACAGCGCATCACCAGAGACAGGTTTCAGAGCACCAGCACACCCAAACTTCCAAATGGACACGTCTGTCCACGTGAACATTTCTGGAAGAGGAGCTTCCCTGCGACACGGGCTAGGGCTGGTCCAGCCACTAAAACGTGGACAGACACTCTCCAATCCCCTCTCCCTCCCTAAACGGGAAGGAAAAGGGAATGAGGCAGAAAAGAAAAACTAGAATAGCTTTAATGAAACAAGAATGGAAATAATAGTGAAATGATAAAAATAAAGAACTGAAGAAGGCTGAAGGAGCTGGGTCTCTTTAGCTTGGAGGAGGCTGAGGGGTGACCTCATTAATGTTTATAAATATGTCAAGGGGGAGTGTCAGGAGGACAGAGCCAGGCTCTTTTCAGTGATGTCCAATGACAGGACAAGGGGCAATGGGTGCAAGTTGGAACACAGGAGGTTCCATAAAAATATTAGAAAAAACTTTTTCACTGTGAGGATGACAGAGCCCTGGCACAGGCTGCCCAGGGAGGTTGTGGAGTCTCCTCTGGAGACTTTCAAAACCCGCCTGGATGCGTTCCTGTGCGATCGACTGTAGGTGATCCTGCTCTGGCAGGGGGGTTGGACTAGACGATCTTTTGAGGTCCCTTCCAACCTCTAACACTCTGTAAACTCTGTAACTATATACAACTCTCTATATAAGCCCAATATCAAAAGTAACTCCCCGCCCTGAGAGCAATCGCCACTGATGCTGCAGAGCAGGAGGCACTGGGGAAGCCCCAGGCTCAGCGGCAGTGGGAGCTGGATGAAGGGAGCTGGATTCGGGAACTCAGCATCCGGATCAAAAGCAGCAGATTGGACAGAGTCCTCCCTGGACACCGGCCATTGCAGAAAAGGGAAGGAAACTCTCGCGATCACTCAGTTTACACTAAATATGACATATATGGAAGGGAATACTCTTGTTGGTCACCTGTCCTGTCTATTACCCCTCGGAGGTGCAACCTTTTATTTCCTTGTGACCCCTCTTAACACTCGGCACTCCCAGCGTGGCACACAAGAGCCAGCAGTGGCCTCGGTCACTACAGGAATAAGTATCAGCAAGAGCCTTTCTGCATCCCAGTCCCAGGCAGTGACTGTAAACATCAGGTGTTATCACTGCCAGTAGCACACACTGTCTGCAAAAACATGCTGCTGACTTCAGAAGTTGCAGCCCTTTAGAAGTGACTGACCTGGAAAGTAAAAATCACTGAAGAGAATTGGTTTCATTTAGCTCAAACCAGGACATTTGCACGCTGCTTGTAATCCTCTTTTGTTCAGAAACTATATACAGCAAAAGCATGTGCGGTTGCTGCTATTATTTGCAAGTTTTTCTTGGGCAGGGATGGGCCAACCCTCACGAGCAACAAGCACGTTGCTGACGGTATGCGCTAACGAACAGCAAGATGTTTCACCTCGCCCCAAAAGGCCAGGAAATTCAAACTCAGTTTTGCAAATGTTCCCAAGTATCCACCACCATTGAGCCGTCTTACAAAACAAAAAGGCTATATAAAGAAAAACTACCAGACATTTCTTGATGCAATACCAATTCGCCCCAAGTTAAAAATAAGACGTTTGGATGTTGTGACATTTCAGAAGCAGCCCGATTAGACGCTTGAATTGCACAACACTGCTGATTTCTATGAAAAGTTAACTGAAGGACAAAAGGCTACCAGAACAAGGAAAAAAAATGAAGAATTCTGTTTCTGCCAGTGGGAAGAACAGATCTCAGGCACGGCTAGTGGCAGGTATCACTTACTGTAACAATTTTTAATAATCATTTGAAAATCAGCTGAACATTCAAGTGTGGAATTTAGCTCATTGCAGAACTCCCATTTAAAAGGAGGTGCTTTGACACTTCCCACTGCCGCTTGGCCAAAAGTAGCCATCAGAGATTTGTACATTCATAGTTTATATGCGGCACTTGGAACCTTGATTGTTTTCTTTCTCCTTCTTCATGCTATTTATTTGGCCAGTGTTTCCAGATGCATTTGTTTCCTTTTTCCACCCAGCTGTGGTTGAAATGAGGGCCACGGGGCAAGGCCTGACTACCCTAGCTCAAGGCATCCATCCCCACTTCTTTCAAACCCCGTGCAGACCAACTCTCCTGCAATCTCTTAACACTAACATGCACTGCAGGGTGAAATAATCTATTCGCTTACTAAGTCTTAATCCACAGTGCTCTCCTCCCTCCTTATTTCTTAAACCATTTGCCCTGTCCTGGCTGGCCTGATGGGACTTTCTTCCTAGAGATGTGCCTAGTCCGAGCTCTTTTTGGTACTTGCCCGTCATTCTTTGCAGAGAATAGCGGGGAATCTTCCTATTACAACAGAAAACATCCAAATACCGTAATGGTAGCTGTGCAAAGTCTTGCAGGGCTCAGTTTAGTCTAGGAGCACTCGGATTAGAGTGTCTGTGGATCTTGGTGAAGAAAGCCATTTTCAATGCAGCATGTGTCCTCAAAGCAGTGAACTAGCAAGTCACTGTGTGAAAAACTGTCCCAGTCACATGTTCCACAGCTTCACAGCTCCGGCCCCTCTCACATCCTGTCCTCTCTTATATTAGATGCTTTGTAGCCCTGAGATTAATAAGTTGTGAGTTCAAAGGCAGTAAATGGAACTACTTCAGTTACCTGAGCCAAAATTTAAAACGGATGTCTTCTGAAGTACGTTCTACTCCAGGATTAGAACTGACAACATCATCTGAAACTTTCATCTTCCTTAATTGATTTAATTTACTTTGTATAAAAACACACATTTTTATATACAAGAGCATGGAGAAACAAATATTTACATACGATTAAATACACAAAGTCTCAGTACAGATGCTCACCTTTACGAAATAAATGAAGCTAAAACCTGTCACACATTTTCCTGAAAATTTTCAGTCTCTGAGGAAGTTCGACCTATCTTCTTACCACAGTACATTTCATTAATGAAGCTTCTAAAATACCCTCCATTTACTGTGTGAGAAATACATTAGCTATTAGAGATGAGTATTAATTGCAAGCACACACAATCATAAACCAGAAAACATTATGAATGGTTAAGGCACAATGCTCAGTTTAGTACTACTGTGCAACTGTCTAGGTACTAATGTGTAAAGAAAAAAAAAATAAAAGTAAGCTAGCTCAACTTAATACCATTTATGAGTAGCCTATACTGATCTATGAAGTTTAATCAAACATCACCAATGCATACATGGCCCAAATCAGGATCCTGTAATCTGTAGAAATATTGCCCAGGAAACCCTGAGACTGCAGAACTGGATCCCATGAAATGAAATACCAGATGCTAAGATGCGGATGGTCGGATCCTTGTTCAGAAGGGCACACTGCAAATAAATACCTGCAATTACTAAAAATCCAAGTTTAAACAAACATGACTATAAATAAGCTCAGTTGACCTAAATTCAGGAAAGGTAGAACAGCAGGGAGCAACGTCATGTTTGCATGTGGATTTTCTAAAAACTGTTCACATCACATTAAATCTGGTGTTTTCAACATGGTCCAGTGCGAATTTCTTTCTAATCTATTAAAAAAAAAAAAGCCACTGAACTCAGTAATAAATGAAAGTTCATTCGGAGAGTGAGACATTCTCCAGCCTCTTTAGAGACACGTTTAATGTAAATGAGCACTTAGTGGTTTACTAAAAGACTGCCCACATACACAAAGCAAGTACGTGAACTCTGAGAAGCATGAGAAGTCAAGCTAAATGTTGTAATAAAAGAGCAAAAAATAAGGTTAAATTGGCAAATAAACTCGCTGGATATCAGATGCTACTGGTAGGCGTAGGCTTTCATATACCATCAGTGTGAACAGTAAAAATAGCAATAATTAAAAGGATCAAAGGCTAAATAATTAAGGAAGGTCTCTCGCATAGCACTGAATTAGAGCGGAGGTGAAGATTAAGACTGAGCCCACGGAACAAGAGTCCAACTGAATTGCTGATCTGAAAATACTAAATGAGAAATTCACACGCTGAGAGCGATCTTCCTCCGTCGAAGTGGGTAGCGTCTTCTTTCTGGTGAATCTGCAGCTCTTCTTCTTTTTAGTAAAACGTACGGATTTTTACTGGTATCAGCGCCTGTCGGTGTGACTTCTCCCGGTGGTACAAAATTTTGGTTGTTATTTTCCTCCGTCCCCTTGCAACCAGCAAAGACTTCTTGCCGCAGTTTGCAGAGTTCCAAGACTGGTTGCAAAGTTAGCGCTTGGGAAAAACCTTCTGCTCTTTCTATTAGCGCTGGGAGAGACTGCAGAAACAAAGCCAAGTATCTCAAGTTATACAGGAAAAGCCACGGTTACAATGAATGAAATATGTTAATTAGATTCTGACAGGCACAAAAGTTCAGCGTCTGCAGAGATGGTCCTTAGGGAAGGCAGGTGAAGGTTGGGAACTCAGAGCTACCAGCCTACTGGAGACCAGGTTCTGCACTCAGAAGCCACGCAAAAAGTATGCCAAGTTTAAATGTTCCTTCATTACGTCTCTACGCTGAGCAAGTATCACAGGAACACCATGGCTCATGCCTAAGCTGGCACTGAAGTAGTAAATGTCATGTGCTACATGAAATTGTAGAAGTCTTCAAAAGATGTTTTGTGTTTCAGATGCTGCAGGCTCTAAAAATCTCTGTAAAAAACACTTCCTATAGCCAGAGGGTGATCTTCCTCACTACCATGTGAGGGAGAACGGCTTATAGATATGACTCCAGCTGTCCAAACCTAAAGATGTTCTTGCTTTAAAAGCACACATGCAGGCTTTTTGTACAAAACTATAACCAAGATGAGTTAGAACTTCTGTTTTGTGACATATTATCAGATTGAGAAAAGAGAAAAAAAAATATCCTCTTGGAGCACACAGAGATCTCACCTTCATTGCCTCACTGATCTGTTCAGATGCCATTTCTGTCACCTGCTTCAGCTCTGCGACGTAAGCATCTACAGAAAAACAAAAAGCCCAAATAAACTTCTGAAATGTAACTGCCTCCCCCCAGCACTTCCTATTGACTTCATAGAAATCGGACAGAAAAGCTGTAAAGTCTCTGTGTAAAACTTAAACCTACAACACACGCCTTTTGTTATAGAATTGAGAACAACGGTTTGTGTGTTTCATCTTGGCATTATTACCCTTTATCACTCAAACTGTAGTTGTGTCTACCACTCTCAACTACAGCAAGCCACAAAGTTCTTCATTAGAAAACCTACAGCTTATACAAAACATGAGACACAAAGACAGTATTTGACATAAAGAGAACAGGCATAAAGAAAAACCTTTCAAGCTCATACTAACATTTGATAAAACTGCACAAAAGGAGAATAAACACAACTGTGGAGAAAAAGTGAGATTAAGGAAATCCAGTTTAAGGAGGGAAAAAATAATCTTACAGCTCTAACAAGTCAGCTTTTGCAATAAAGGCTACATTTTTCTCCTACCAAATAGTAACACCAAGAATAAAAAAGAATCAAGAAAACAACATGAACTTCATTAATTCTGATGGGTTAATACAAAAAGAGAAGATTTCAGGAACACTAGAGCAGGCAGCAGGTACAGAATAGTGGGGAAACGGTGCATACGTGACTGCAGTAGCTATATGGCAGGATCACCACCAGAATTCACATTTTTGATGATTGATTTACAACCAGTAATAATTCTTTACTCAAGAGTTAAATTCTTGAAGTTATTATAAAACTGGTTTGCATGTTCTGCGCCATTATTCTGTCTGCAGTGCTATGCCATCAAGAGAAACTTAAAAACCAGTAGAGAAGCAAGCGTGGTCCTGGGAACTAAGCAGCCTCACCTCCACTGTTCATTGCTGGTGGGGTTTCACCAGTGCCTGCAGCAGGACACAAGAGGTGCACGCACCTCTAACACCTTTCAGAGTTGAGCACAGCTTTCTGTTTTGAAGCCAGTCTCATTAGTTACTCGAGACTAAGTCAATCACTCTATTCTAGCAAGAGGTGACAATGATGCCCTGCTAAAACACAGTAAGCAGCAAGAGGTGACGTTTGGTTAAACTGTCTCTCCGCACGCCCAACATGCTGATCAGATGTGGTTTAGGAACGCATAATCCACGTACGAACATGAATGACCTTTAAAGGTCCCTTCCAACCCAACACATCCTGTGATTCTATGCTGAAATGCACCCTCATTCAGAGTTTGGAAGGAAAACCAGTCCAACGGCAGCCTGTTTAAACACACCACAGAGGCCTATGAATGGACATTCTCTAGAAGGACATGTTGATACATGAAGCATTTCAAAAGTCCTGGGATTAGAAAACTGGTGACCCTATACAACAGCAAGGAAGGAGTTAAGTAAAAATAATTACTCCAGTTATACAGAAAGACTGACACACAGTTAAATTAAATTTGCCTGCAGGAGTTCAGCTTGACATGGACAGCATTATATTCCTCAGTGTTCAAGGCTTTCCAAAACATAGGGAAATGAAAAAAGGAAACGAAAGATATTGAGTAATCTAAACATTTTTGGTTTCTGGCCACTGTACTTGCTAAACTGGGATACATAAACTTCCCAAAGACTACATAACACCAAAATTCAGCACAAACTCTAAGCTATCTTGGCTAGGATTTTGCTGTTATTGCCTTTTCAAAGGCAATACCAAAGTGCAAGCTGCTACAGTTAATTTACATCAGTAAAGCCCACACACCAAAACCAAAAGAAACATGGATACAAAGTGACTCTTTACTGCTCCCTTTAGCTGCTTTGCTGCATCAGCTGGCACTTCTGGAAGCAATGTCTCTTGTTTACAAAGAGGAAATGATGCCCGGGGTGAAGTCAGAGCAGCAGGGTGAGAACTGGAAGATTTAGGCTCAGGTTCTCAAACTTTAACACTGCCTGTTACACCAGCTTTATTTACATCATGTGCAGTAATCCACAGTGAGGGTTCTGTAGTCATGCTTTTGAACTTCAAACAGCATTGATAAATTTCATCATTCTTCAATACTTGAGAAGACAAAACTTCCAATTTCTCAAGGCTAGCCTCAGAAAAGCACATCCCAATCACCAATTGAAAAATACACCACCTCGTTCCAAGGAGTTTGTATCAGGAATCTTTCAAAAGCACGCAGCAAACTCGCGTTATTTGCAGTTCTGTTTCTTCATCAACCCTTACAAATTACACAGGCAGGATAAAACTTGATGCCTTCTTTGCAAGTTAGGAGACACTGCCCTGACCAAGTACAACACAAACTGCTTTCAATTCCCTGAAGAAACCAACTGATTAGGAAGAGAGACTGAAGCATTTCTAGTATTCATGTAAAAGGAACACAAGACCGGTCAAAGTATAATGTCAGCGATCCACCTAGTTCCCCATCTGGCCTCCGCCAGTGGTGAAAGAAAGAAGCAAGGGAACCTATCGAGGGCAGCTCTCTGGCAATTTCTACCCAATACCCACCCAACGGCCAGCTTCTGCCTGGAAGCTCAGTGCCTAAGACCAGACAGGGCTCAGAAGAGGAGAAACCTGTACAACGAACTGATGCATTTAGTTACGACAAACTTCCTATTTAAGCAGTCAATAATTTTAATTGAGTTTAAAGGAAGCTTCTTAAACGTTTACAGCTAGCCAGGCAGGCAGGCAGTGCTTCCTCAGTACTGCTGCACTCCCCATGAAATCTTTACCTTGAGAAGGCTGTGATCTTATCTCTTCTGGTGTTACAAGAGGTTTGTAGAGCTTCTGCATATGCAAAAAAAAAAAAAAAAAAGAAGAGAGAAAAAAAGTCTGAAATACCTTCTTTAACAGATGTCTAATATACACACACCAGTCAGAACAACGGTGAAAGGCTAATAGCAAGAGATGGCAGTGGAATTATTTAGATCACAAATGTATCAGAGGTACAGCTTGTAGATACTCAGTTACTAGAAAAAGCGTTCTGGGTAGCACAGTTAAGTTCACTGCAAACACATTTCCAAAATCTGCTTTAGTTTGCAGAATTCTTATTAAAGCATGAGAACCAAACCGAAGTGCAGGCGTTTCGGAAGAAGCATTGCCACCTGCTGCACAACTGAGGAAGAAGAGCTGCTCTGGCTACTAAGGAGCCATTCATAAAACCAGTGCACTTTCACAGAGGAGTAAACTCTAACAAACAGTACATTAAGACAAAAAGCTAAGAAGAAAACTATTTAAATGACTACATTCTCACGCTGCAATTACTTATGTATGAGTAGAAACACTCTGCTTCACACACCAGGTTCTCAGGCTCTTAGGTCCTACTGTGAGTCTTGTGACTTAACATCAGTTAGCTGTGACATAAAGTTTACTACTAATAAATACCAAATACAACTAGTATTTAGTTATATTAATGGTGGAATTAGAAATAACTACCAGGGAAGAAAACAAAGCAAAGGCACGGGAACATAAGTTATATCATCTGCAAGTTAGTGCTTTTCTCCACTTCTGGAACGGCTCCTCAACTTTCTTCAACTAAAAATAAGTAGGAGGTAAGTTAATTATTCCTCCCTGGAGTTTCACCAGAGCAAATCTTTTGTAGTTCACACATCTTAGCAAGTTTATAGTAACAGTTCCAGGCAGAAAAACAAACACTGCCTGCATTATCCTAAAACCTAATGGAACCAATTGACTGAAATACTTGATGGAATGATCTCTTGCTTTAGCAGTTATAGGTAAATCACCACACTGAATGAGTAATTCTCTCCAGATAAACTGCAGTTACCACATGTTCATATTTGCTCTTTATGCCTCAGAAGACATTCCTCACAGGAGTAGCTAGGGTCAAAAAAGAATGTAAGAATTCCCCAACCAAAAGCAGAGAAACCACTAGGACCTTCACAGAAGTAGCTGAGAGCGGATAAAAAAGAGAGCTACTTTGTTTACAGAGATAAATTAAAAACTTTCTACATTTTGCAGACACTTTTAGTTAAAATAATCAGCCAGTTGAGGTGGTGCACAATTTTAAGAGGTCAGCAACAAAAAAGAGACTCGGGTAAAACAGTTTTCGTTTTGTAGAAAGAGTAACAGGTCTTGTTAAACCTTGGTGTTACGCAATAGCATATTTTATTCTAGTTGGTTTTTTGTTTGTTCATTTTACATGCTTGATATATTGACAAAACAGAGAGATCACAAAAGGCAGCATGTTAGAAAATATCTCAGTTTCAAGACAAATACACGTCCATGCACTTTTACTTACTGCAAATCATCTATGCCTGGCCAACCTAGACAGCTACTTTTGTAATATCATCTTAAACACCAAAAAAAAAAAAAAATCCCTGAGGATTGGAAAGGGTCTCTAAAGACAGTTTAGTCCAACTCCGTACTGAAAGCAGGGCCAACCAGAGCGGGCTGCTCAGGGCCTCATCTACTCAGGTTTTGAGTATCTCCAAGGATGAAGACTCCACAGTCTCACCGAGTAACTTGTGCCAGTGTTCGGCTACCCTCACAAGTCTGTTTTGTTTTTTTTAATGGTTAAATGGAATTTCCTGTATTTTCACTTGTGCCCACAGCCTCCTGTCCTTTTTCTTTTTTTTTTTCCCCCAAAGGAAATTAATCAGGAGGTAAACAAAAGCCAGGCGTAACATAATTGCAGGAAAGAAATTTAGCAACCAAGAACACGTCTGGGTTGTTTAATGCCAGTAATTACTTTACACTCAGTGTCAAAAAAATTCAGAGTAATTACTACACCTATTCATTAATTCACACTATTCTGTTTTTCTTTCTTTACTGAAAGTACCTACTCAATGTAGTCATCAGCTCAACAAAACTGCTTAAAAAAAGGACGAAAATCTTCTAACTCACACAGAGCACATGATAACATCTATCCGTACGTATCATAACATTATTAGCACTTCAACCAGCCACGGATTTCAGAAACCCAGATTTAACAAGATAAATTGATGTACACTGCCTTGTAAACCATGAGTCATGGTGCTGAAGCAATCTGCTCAACTAACTTGCTGAGCTGTCCCACAGGCTCAACTCCCTCACAGTCACAACACTTCGTTGGAACCCTCATTTTACTGAAGAACTGATTAGAGCAAAAAAACGATGTCATTGTATGACAAAAATCAAAGCAATTATGGGAAAGAGCTTAAAGGTCAACACTGGATGATTTTCCTCTTCGAGTTATACATGGTCAGCAGCTCATATGCAAAGGTTTTCCGAAAATCTTCAGTTACTCACCAACATCTCTTGTTCCGCTTTCATGGTCTGGATAGCATGCATCAGTATCTTTTTAGGCCACTGCTTACGCTTCGTTGTTGTCTCTACTACTAGTTCATCAAATTGATCTTCGAGAATTTTAATGTTGGAACCTAAAAATGACAAACACACAAAGTCATTTTAGGAATTCTCCTAGTTTTGGTTTTGTTTTGTTTTTTAATTTGAGACAAAGTTTTAAAGAAAAAAAAACTCGCTTTAAATTTGAAATACGAAATCATGCATGATTATTAATGAAGAGAGTAATCTATGTCCTGAATCCCCTCACTAAGGTGATACAGACATTAGAGCACAACAAAGTTGGCCAGTTACTTTTGAAGCAAATGAGGTGGAAAATCATCTAAGGGGAAAAAAATACCAAAAATTTGCAAAAACTCAAAACATGCCTGCTTTCAACATCTGATGCCCAAGAGGCTGCATGCAGTAGGAGCTAACTTTCATAGCTTGCCTTGCCAACCATAAGATTAATCTAAATATCTACATCACATTTTCATCTGTCAATTGGTGTTTTTACTACCGCTTCCCTGCTAAATGTACTCAGCGATTGCAATTAAACTGAGCAATTTTAAGAGCTTAAGAGACTACTTTTAAAGCTGGTTTCAAAATTGTAACAAGTACTTGCACTTGCCTGATATCACACACCATTGTTACAAACTATAAAAATTTATGAGTTACAGAAGAAAACAAGTAACTGCTCAAGCTTATATTCTAACTGTGTGTAACTGAAAGAGAGGGCATTTTTCTATATTTGTCCATCTGCACACTCTTGTAATTCTTCTCCTCTATGGGACATTTGAAACGCTGACAATAATCTAGTTTTTTAATTGTTTAATTTTGCAAGCTCCTTAGCATTTAAATTCACTGTTCCCACTAACGCGTGCAGCACAACTTGCAAGCCACTGCAATGTTTTCAATCTAGTGGCAAAGAATGGATTTTGAGCACCCTCTCTTGGTCAATCTGTGCAGAATCAGGTGATTGAAAGCCTCAGAAAGGCAAAATCGTGGCTTTGTTTTGCTTGTTTTAGGATCGCCATGAAATCAATTAAGTATAGAGAGGAAAGACTCAAGCCACTGGTCAAAGTAAACACTGAAGGGACAAAATGTCAGATGACTTGGTGATTCAAACTGGATCAGAGAGAGGCACACAACGTACATTTGACATAAATTTACTTTGACACATAAATTTATGTCAAATTTATGTCCTCACACCTGCTTTATGCCAGCTGCAGGAAGATGACAGTATCTCAGCTACGATCAGGTTAGACTTGTACAGACAAAGGATAACTTACTGAAAATAACATCCACCTGGACAAAGTTCTCCTGTGAAGAACTTTTGAACACATCTGAGTGAAGTGAGCCTGAATCAATTCAACGCTTTGCGTCACAAGCCCATCGCATTTTTGACCTCTGATTCCTTGTCAAAGGAGATGGAGTTTTGTCACTCTAGAACTACAACTGTAGAAGCTTCCTGACCAAAAAAAAAAAAAGCTTCAAGGAGCTCTTTCTCCATAGCCAGTTCAAAATATTTGTATTTCCAGCTCCGTGTAACTGTAAAAATCGAGTTGCAGGCGAATTTAATGTAGACACAGGTAAGCAAAAGAATCACACATTTTCTTCGGACATCAGGCTGCCAAGAATCTCCACTATTATTCAAAAAACAATTATAAAGGTATGTAATGCTTGTAAATATATGATTATATAGCAATAATTTTAAACATTTACTTGATTTGTATATTAAATAGTAGCAACAGACATACTACTAAGGTGTCTTGATAGGAAGAGGTCTTGGACACCATCCCCAACACAAGATCACTCAGGCTGGAAGGGCTCTCAGGGGGGCTCCTGGGACTCCTGTTGGCAGCAGGAGTTCAAACCAGGCAACACTTTTGTCCAGTTGGTTCTTGGAATCCTCCAGGGCCATAGGCTACGGAAGCTCTTTGGGCAACCCTATCCAATGCTCATTTTCCTAATAGTGAATTTTTACTTCCTTACATCGTCAGAACCTCCCCTTTCCATTTGACTCATTCCTCTGGTTCTCCCATCGTCCACCTCAGTAATTAGCCTGGTTCCGTATTCTCAGTAACCTCCTTGTAGGTACTGGAAGGCTGGTTTGTCTTCTCTGGGCTAAACAAACCAGTTTCCTCAGCCTCAACTCACTGGGCAAGCGCTCCAGTCCTCTGGCAGCTTGTGATGAACTCACTTCAATTTATCAACTCTCCTACACTGGGGGTCCACACCCAGCACACTACTCCAGATGTGCTCCAACAAGTGCAGAGCAAAGGCAGATCATCAGTTCCCTGGATGTACTGACTGCACTTCTGTGGCCACAATACACGAGGCTGGCTCATGGCTAATCCGCCAGGACCTTCAGGCCCTTTTCATCCCACAGCTCTGCAGGCCCTTCCCAGGTTTAAGGGTTTTGGTTTTTGCTCTTGCTGAACTTCACGAGATTTCTAGACGCCTCTCTCCAAGCTGTTTACATGCTACTGAACGGGCCTGCCCTTGAGCATATTCACTGCAACCCACCCCATTTGATGTCAGCTGCAAACTGGATGAAGGCACCTTCCATCTTCTCCTCCACGTCACGGATAAAGACGTTAACAAGAACAGGTCCCAGAACAGACACCTGAGGAACTCAGCTTGTAATCAGGCCTGAGGCAAAACCATTAAACACTATCCTCTGAACTCTACAATCCAGCCAGGATTCTCACCTACCTAGACCATAATATCCTACCTCAGATGCTCTCTGGAAGACCGTGTCAGTGAGTACCGGAGCAATTCCAATACGACACCACCAAGAGGCCTGGCGTCTGGAGCACGGGATGTGCGAGAAGCAGGCTGAGGGAGCTGGGTTTGTTCAGCCGAGAGAATACAAAACTAGGGCGTAATTTAACTAACCCTCAGCTACTTAGAGGGTGGTTCTAGAGAGGAGAGAGGTGTGCAGCAAAAGGATGAGGCAGCAGATACATTACAGAAAAAGGAAATTCAGGCCATAGGATATTATTTTTTCACCATTGGGGCAGTCAAACACAGAAATTGACTGGGCAGGAAGCCTCCAGACTTGGATCCTATTGTTGTGTTCTAGCTTCAAAAACAGATCACCTTACCTTATTTTGTTACATTGTACATACTCCCCTTATTCTGATAAAAGAAACTGATGAAATACGCTCTTTCCTAACCTCCTGAATGAAAAATTCTGCTTTGAAATACTGACTTTCTAAAAGTTTGCTATAGATTTTCCAGCAAGACAGCTGCCATTAAGCTTACGCAAACCTTCACCTTCCCCACATTAATCTCGGATACTCTAAGAGTCTCTAAGCTACTTTTCTCTGGTAGTCAAGAGCAGATCCTTTAAGTTAGGTAGGCACCACCCTGATGGTAGCTGGAACTTGTGCCTCAAAATCTATAAGGATCTGACAGAAGTGTCAAAGAAGCAACAGTCCTTCAGATAAAGCACTTTCCCCTTCCCTTTTCTCTTGGATACAGGTCCCGCTACACAGAATCACAGAATCGCCTAGACTGGAAAAGCCATTTAAGATCATCGAGTCCAACCACTAACCTAACACTGACAAGTCCTCCTCTAAACTATATCCCTAAGCACTATGTCTATACAACTCTTACATACCTCCAGGGATGGGGACTCCACTACTGTCCTGGGCAGCCTGTTCCAATGCCTGATAATCCTTTCAGTAAAGAAATTCTTCCTCGTATCCAATCTAAACTTCCCTTGGGGCAACTTGAGGTCATTTCCTCCTGTCCTGTCCCTTGGTACTTGGTTGAACAGACTGATCCCCACATCTCTACAACCTCCTTTTTTGTAGTTGTAGAGAGCAATAAGGTCTCCCTTCAGCCTCCTTTTCTCCAGGCTGAACAGCCCCAGCTCCCTCAGCTGCTCCTCACAAGACTCATTCTCTAGACCCTTCATCAGCTTCGTTGCCCTTCTCTGGACATGCTCCAGCACCTCCATGTCCTTCTTGTGGCGAGGGGCCCAAAACTGAACATGCTACTTGAGATGCAGCCTCACCAGTGCCACCAGCCTCACTGCCCTGGTCCTTGGTTACTCTTCTTCTCGTTTGGGACTGCTGCTTTGCAAGAATTGCGCTCCCACAGGGCAGCACTTTGGATCTTTACATTGGCACTTGTGACTTTACCTCCTCCGTGAGCAGCCTTAACGCCACAGAGAGCTGAGGGAGAAACCACCCAACTGAAAACACCACACGCAGAAACCAAACTGAAAGTGGGAGTGTCAGAAGGACGGAGCCAGGCTCTTTTCAGCGGCGTCCATTGACAGGACAAGGGGCAATGGGTGTAAGCTGGAGCACAGAAAGTTCCACAAAAACATTAAGAAAAACTTTTTCACTGTGAGGGTGACAGAGCCCTGTCACAGGCTTCCCAGGGAGTTTGTGGAGTCTCCATCTCTGGAGATGTTCAAAACCCGCCTGGACGCGTTCCTGTGCGCTCTGCTGTAGGTGATCCTGCTCTGGCAGGGGGGCTGGACTAGATGATCTTTGAGGTCCCTTCCAACCTCTAACACTCTGTGATTCTGTGAAACCACCCAGCTGGAAATTGGCGCAAACCGAGCCGTACCACTCTGCAGCCCGCAGTCATCCGACGTCTCCGCCCAGGGCTCCCCGTTGATGGTGACATTCTCCCTCACCGCCGCTTCGAAGTTCTGCAAGACACGGGAGCGCCTGAGGAGCCATCCCGGGCGCTCAGGGACGAACGCCCGCGGCTGGAAAGCCCTCTCCCGCCTCACCGCCCCGCCACCGCGGGGAAACGCCGCACAGACCCGCCGAAGCCCGGGGCCGGCACCGCGGAGGCGCCTCGGGCTTTCCCGCTCCCACCCCCGCCTCACCCAGAGCGCGTCTTCGCCGGCAGCGGTGGCGGCGGCGGCTCCGCCCGGCTGCCCCTGGGCCAGGGCCCGCACGAAGGGCGCGCAGAGCGCCAGCACCTCGGCCAGGCCGCGCCGCGAGCAGCAGCGCACCCGCGGGTCCCGCCGGGCGGCGGCCGGGCTGAGCGGCGGCCCCGCGCCCGCCTCCCCCGGCGGCGGCAACGGCACCGGCGAGGCCGGGCCCGCCGCCATCTCCCGCCTCGCACGCAGGGAAAATGCCGGCCCGGAAGCAGAACCGGCGACTTCCCCGCCTCTTCCCCTCGGCGCCGGGCGCGGCATGGCGGTGGCGGGGCCGGTGGACTGTCACTGCCACCTCGCCGCGCCCTGCTTCCAGGCGGTGAGGCGCGGAGGGGCGGGCGGGCGGGCGGGGGGGGGGGGCGGCGGCGCGGCCCCGGCGCTAAGGCGGTGCGTGTCTCTTGCAGGACGTGGCGGCCGTGGTGCGGGCGGCGGAGCAGGTGAGGCGGGCGGCAGCCACCCCCGCTCCGATCCGCGCCCCCGCCGCCCGGCCTGGCCCGGCCTCAGGGTTTGTGTTTGCCGCAGGCGGCGGTGTCGGCGCTGGTGGTGGTGTCGGAGCAGGCGGGGGAGTTCCGCAGCGTCGTGGCCCTGTCAGAGAGGTGCGAGGCCGGTGGGGGCGAGGGGATGTTGTCCCTGCTCCCGCCCGTGCCCCGGCCTGGGATGCGCCGGCTTCTTCCTCAGCGGGCCGACCGCTCTATTTTGACTTTAAACTTGTTTTTTTTATTTTTTTAATTTTTTTTTTCTGCGGCCTCTGGCACTCCCGCTGTCTCTCCCACGTCTAGATACCCAGGGTTTGTCTTGCCGTGCCTGGGGGTTCACCCGATTCAAGAGGTTTTGCCCGGGGAGCAGCGCAGCGCTACTTTGAAGGTAAACCACGAACAAATCAGGTTAGCACAGGCGTCAAACCCTGTTGGGACTGCTCAGGGCAGAGGACAGGATGCTCTGGTCTGCCTGATTTAACTTCAGATCTGCTCAGGGATTGCTTGTTTCCAGCGCTTCTGTAAGACAGAAGCCCCAAAGGACCAAATTCTGGGGTCTCTCAGCGCCTCCATTTGTCCCCGTTAGTCCTAAAGCAGAATTGTTCACTGGAGTCATCTGGCCGTGTTCCTGCAGGGAGACGGTTCTAAAAATCCCAAGCGAGTGGTTTGTTTACAGCAAACGGCACGCGCCTGTGTCTGCAGATGTCCCTTCTGTGAGCGTGGGAGGTGGAAGGCGACCGCTTGTGCCCTCAGCCTGAACAACTTTTGGAGAGCTCTGTGCAGCTGTTCGGTGATACCAGGCTTTCTATGGGCCTTGGTTTAATTACCTCTTTGCTCCCATGGAAAGATAACTTGAAGCGAAGGGTCATTAAGTAAAGAAGGGAGATCCTGTGGGTTTCCAAAATCCGTCTGGTGGCACAACTCGCAGCAATGGCAAGTTTTAAGGCACGAAAGTTAAGAACAGTGAAGGAAACTCCAGTTTAATTGTATTGCTGAGTTCATACCCCTTCCGTCTTGTAAGGGCAGTGAGGGTTGAGTCTTTAATTTGTTCTTACAGGATCTGGATGCTGCGTTGCCGCTTATAGAACTCTACAAAGATAAACTGGTGGGGATTGGGGAAGTAAGTAGAATTTCATAACTTGTTTAAATGACTCTGGCTTCGACAGCATCTGTCACCAGAATTATAAAAACTTTATGAATATTTGGTTCTGTGTATGCAATAAGGATTACTAGAAGTCTGAACAAGCACTAAGCCTGATTTGTTATTCTTTTAATGTCCTTTCCTTCACAGACTTGCCTGATTCCTTCTTTTCCTTCATTATTGGGATATAGATGGTATTTTTGTTGGTAGATTTAGTAGAAAAAATTGCATAATTATACTGTATCGTCTTTTACTTCAGTGTCTTTTGACCTCTTCTCTTGCATGGTGAAGTGTTGAGGCACATTGTTATCCTCATTCACATCCTTCCTGCCCTCTTACCTGACAAAGTTAGGCTAAGCTGTGATGTCAGGACACTTCACAGACTTGCAGAGTCCTTTTTTTCTTGTGATCCCTCATCTGTCTGTGTCCACGTGTTGTCTCCTGTTTTACATTTGTTTATAAAGTACTCGAGGCTTGAAAACTGTAGGGTAGACTCTGCCTCTTATGTGTTGGTACCGGAGGCCCTTATAGCTGGTTCTGCCCTGGCTGCAAAAAAGCAGTTATTGTCAGAGCTTTGTAGCTAAACTCACCACATTGTACTGTTTATCAAGAACTTTGGTTGATGTAACGGGGAATGGGACTGCTTTGACAAACTTCAAATCTGCCCGAACATTAAAAAAGTAGAGCATTAATGGGCTAGTTTTTGCTCGGGATAGGGCTAAAGTTACAAGTTCAGGTCAGAAATTTTACTCGTATTGGAGATGCAGATTTGAGATTTAATCTGACATAATATTCAATAAAAAGAAGAAAAAAAAAACAAACGGAAAACCAGTTACAGATTAAAATGTTAAATACACTTGTTAGTAACTGTGTGCCCACAAATACTGTTGTAGTTGAAAAACTTACTGTTGCCTTTCTGAGTTAAGCTACAGCTGAACTCATTTTATTTGAAGTCTCTAGCATATACATTTTGGAATGCTTTGCTATTTTGAAGCATTTTTTGCCTTTATACATGGAATTGTGATTTAGTTGAGCGTCGTTAGGTCTATAAAACGTTTTCACTTTTCTTCTTATACTGTAGGTTGGACTGGATTTCACCCCCAGATTTGCCAGCACGGATGAACAGAAGGAAGGACAAAGACAGGTTTTGATCAAGCAGATTGAGTTAGCAAGAAGACTGGATTTGCCTTTGTAGGTTTTGTTTATGTAGTAGGAGAATTTGCCAAATCTTAGTAACATGTAGAAATATTTCCCAGGATTTGTAGTTACTAAGAGCCCACAGAACTTTTCTTACATAGATTAAATTGGCATTAGTGTCCTGTTGGAGATAAAATTATAGGCTTTTCCTCCAGTTTGAGATAAAATTATAGGATTTTCGCTATATTTGCACCTGAATACAGTGGTCTTCTGTGACCTGTCCTTGCCATGTTGTTGCTACATTTTCACTGTAGCTAAAATTATTTATACATATGTCTCAGAATTTTTTCCTTGATAAAAGGTATAATACAGCTTAATCATTTTCTTCCCAAGCTGCTGTTACTTTGTTTGTGGTAACAAAAAATACAGTAGTTTGCTGAATTTCCTAATGCCTGGCCTCTCCTTGCTCTGCAGAAATGTCCATTCCCGCTCAGCTGGAAGACCAACCATTAACCTCTTAAAGGAACAAGGTATGTTTTTAATGCGTTTTCTCTCTTGTGGCTTTTGTCAACAGAATTTCCTCAGTTGTGCAGTGCCCTCATCTCAGTTTGCCGACGTGAAACTTGTGAGGATTAGTGCAGAGATTCTGTATTCGTTCTTTACGGGTTTGGGGTCCCACTGAGGGGGTGACGTGGCAGCCCTGTAAGCATGGCTAGTGATTTGGTCTGCTTCTTTTCTCTGAGGTGCCACTAGAGTGTTGCTCCATGCATTTGATGGGAAGCCATCTGTAGCGATGGAAGGGGTGAAAGCTGGATACTACTTCTCCATTCCTCCTTCCATTATAAGGAGTGAACAGGTAAGGTTTGAAGGGGCTTGAACCGTCTTGGTGCTTGGGGACTGCAGGTAATAGCCGACAGCTTATCGTGATGGCAAACGTGGCTGTTTTCACTGTGTGGCTGAAGAATGTGCTTGTTTTTCAAGTCCGTGCAGTTTGAAGTGGGATTAGCGGTTCTTGTGTACCGTTGCTGTCACCGTTGCTTCTCAATAGAAGTTTCAGTTGCTTATAGCATTGCAGGTTTGGTGGGAAATTTTGGCTAGAACAATTCAGCTCTTCCTGAGAAACAGTGGTTAAAAAAATGGGCTATTTTTTTTGGTCTAATTTTAATGTGGTTTGTGGTGAACTCTTCTCTGGAAGCTTCTGTCACTGCACTGTTTTAGAGTAGGGACATGGAAAAGGACTTATTTTTGTCTCAGTGCTGTAGCACTTTCTGTTCAAAAGGAAATCTGCTCACAGTCACTTAAGTTACAAACCTTTGAAAAATAGTGATTATCACAAGGTGCGCCCAGCAAAGCAGCAGCTAAATTACTTAAAGATAGCATTGATCAGGTTCAGCTTTTGATTTGGTGAGGCTACTTTTTGAATTTCTACTCTGGGCTGCTGCAAGCTGTACTAACTTCTTATTCTGGCGTAGCAGTCTGTTTCCATCCTGCACCATTATCACTTTCTTTCTATGATAAGCTCAGGGAATGCAAGAAAGGAAAAGAAATGATTCAAGTGGAAGGGGTGTGAGGGGTGGATATAAGTGGGGAGGAGGTTAGGAACTTGGAGAAAGGAAAGCAAACTGGGGTTGAGGCATGAAAGCAGAGATAGGAAAAAGGTACACCAGTATTATATATACAGAAAAATAGCAAATTAAAATTGCATTGGTAACTCTAAATATAGGGATGGATTCAGTGTTTAGATAATAGTCCTTCAGATGTTTAGAAAACTGGAAAATCCTAATTTGAAGGGACTTCTTGAGAAACTCCTGATATTCTTGCTTCCATTCTGAAATTGTTGTTAAAATGCAGACAGCGGCACCAAAGTCTTTTGACATTGCTTTTAAATGCAGAGGATAATCTGCCTTCCTAGGTTTATTTTTTTGTCTTCGCCTGACACGTCGTAAGTGCATAAAGCATTTAATATCTGTCTTATTTTCTTCAAGAAGCAGAAGCTTGTGAAGTTGTTACCTCTGGAAAATATGTGCTTGGAAACTGATTCTCCTGCTCTGGGGCCTGAAAAACAGGTAAATGATGGGTGGGGAGGGACTTCTATGTGTGTGTATCCAAACCCACACCTTATGGAGGTCAGTTACTGGCATGGGGAGGGTGAAGTAGTGTAACCATAGGTACAAGGAGCAAGAGAGTTCACCAGGTGAAAATTTTGAGATGAACAAGTGAGTGTTCCTGAGGCTGGGAAAGGAGAAATTCCAGGAATGGGCGAAGGGGAAAATAATCCAGGAAGAACAGATATATGTAATTTCTCTGGCATATGTGCCACGGTGTGACTGAAGTTGCGTCAGGAAGTACTGAATCCGTAACACCTGTGATCTGTAGGGATCTGTAATTTGGTCTGGGTTTTTTGTTCATTTGTTTTCAGGTGAGAAATGAACCAAAAAATATTTACATTGCTGCGGAATATATTGCCAAAATTAAAGGAATTCCAGTTGGAGAAGTTATAGAAGCGACTACACAGAATGCACTGAAGGTATTCCCCAAACTTCGGAACTTTCTCCGGATATAGATTCAGAAACTGAAATGTATGATATTGCAGAAGCTACTATTTATGGTGTAATTAATAAAACCAACATGCATCTTGTCTTATAGTGGAGTTTTGCTGTTGGAAAGTTCAAGAAGTGAGCAGAGTATTATATAGATACATAGGATGAATATAGGGAATTTCTCAAAGACCTTGGTATACACGTTTGTCATGTCTCAGATGTGATAAAGACAGATTGTTCGTTTGCATCTCTTATGACTCTGAACAAGTACTTTTTATAAGGAGCAGCACTGTAGTTAATCACAGGATCACAGAATGTTAGGGGTTGGAAGGGACCTCGAAAGATCATCTAGTCCCACCTCCCTGCCAGAGCAGGATCATCTAGAGTAGGTCACACAGGAACATGTCCAGGTGGGTTTTGAAAGCTTCCAGAGAAGGAGACTCCACAACCTCTCTGGGCAGCCTGTGCCAGTGCTCTGTCACCCTGTCCTGGTTTGAGCCAAGTGACCGGCAGGAAGGAAACAAAAGAACCACGTGGTCGCTCCCTCACTCGCTCCCCCCCTACCGAGAGTGAGGGGAAGAGCCTGAAAGGAGCCGCAGGCAGAGCCTCGTGGGGTTGAGATGAAAACAGTTTGCTTTAATGGTGAACATAAATGATAACGATAACAGTGAAATAACAGTAATGTTCAACTGGCTATAACATGAGTAACATGTAATGCGGATGTCTCACCACCCGGAACCCAGCGACACGCCCGGATCGAGAGCCGGAAAGAGAGAGACCCCCGCCCCGACCAGCTCCCTCTATATACCCCGAGCTTGACATCACGATGGCATCGAATATCCCTTTGACTAGTGACTAGTTTGGTTCAGCTACCCTCGGCTAACCCAACCCCCATTAAAAATTAACCCTATCCCAGCTGAACCCAGTACACCCAGCTCCTTCAGCTTTTCCTCATAAGGGAGATGTTGCACGCCATCATCTTTGTGGCTCTGAGCTGGACTCTCTCAAGCAGCTCCCTGTCCTTCTTGAACTGAGGGGCCCAGAACTGGGCACAATATTCCCCACGTGGCTTCACCAGGGCAGAGCAGAGGGGGCGATGATGACAGTCTGCACTAATTACTCTGTATGCAAGTAGGTACAAGTAGTTTGCTCCATGTGCATTCTAAATGCCTGGCTAAAAAACAATGCAATACTCTCAGCAGGAGCCCAGGTGCAGCTGGTAGGATTACCCCAAGGAGAAAGCTGTCCCTTGACACAGAGTTTAGAGACACTATGGGTTTTGTCCTCTCCCTTCTTTTCTTCCCTGGGCTCATAGTTGTGTCTGTGTGGCTCCCTGTGGCCAGAGGGAGAATCACTTCTTCTGTGGTGAGCAGCTCCGGCAAAGGTTTTATTTATGGGGTCAGTTCAGTGTAATTCTAGGGGGTGGCACTGTAAGTTTTGGCTGTTAAATGTTTCAGCCTGTTCCATATAAAGCTTTGGAGCACGACTAATTAGTATAACAATCACCTCTAGCAGAGAGCACATTAACTGCCTGAACTCTCAGGACTTCGAAGATCAGAGAGAACAAGTTGAGAGAGGCTAAGAAATTGAATTAGCAGATTCTCAGGATGGCAGCCAGCAAGGGACTTCATGCACTCATGTGTGCTAAGGGATGAGCTCCCTGCCCCGGGGACCCAGGCAAAGGTGCTGTCTCCTCTGGGATTACACTATGTGGGTACTTCCCCGAGGACAAAAGGGAATGAGCTCCAGAGCAGCCTGAAGCCCTGTATTTATTCAAACTAATATTCTGTGAATCAAATGACCTAATTAACTAAACTGGCATTTGACCACAAAAATGTCATGTTATTTTTAGCTAAGGTTGCAAACCTACATCAGGATTGTTTCTTTTTTCTCACTGAAACTTTGTATTTATTTTCTAGAAAATTCCTCTATTTCATCATCAGTAACCTGTGTGACTGCTCTTGAATTCTGATCCTCAGAGCCTGTTATGTCTCTTCATCATTTTTAATTGTGAGATAAGCTTCTAACAGAAAGACAGAAGCAATCAGGCTCTTCAAAACAAGTTGTAACCAACAATAGGGGTACCAGTGAAGTTTTCTTTCTGTTTTCAAGTAGAAAAAGAGAGGGCAATTACAGATCAATGTGATCCATAAAATTACATACCCATTTGAATTTTTAATACAGATTTCCAGGCTTCAGGCTAAGTTTGGGATCACACTGAAATCATCAAAATGGAAACAAATCAAATAGTCTCAGTTGCCGAGCTTCAGCTCCTCCAAAACTGAATGAGGTATTGAAGAAATCAGATTCCATATTCAGAGAGAAAAAGTCTCAACGGCCTTAGGTACTTAGGAAAAAGTTTTTCCTAATGTTTTGTACTGTAGCCACCAACTCTGTATCACCCTACTATGTAATATCACTGCAACGTTTTGTCCCATTCTCAGTTTCCGGAAGGATGATCACAGAATGTCAGGGGTTGGAAGGGACCTCGAAAGATCATCTAGTCCAGCACCCCTGCCAGAGCAGGATCACCTACAGTAGGTCACACAGGAACGCGTCCAGGTGGGTTTTGAATGTCTCCAAAGAAGGAGACTCCACAACCTCCCTGGGCAGCCTGTGCCAGTGCTCTGTCACCCTCACAGTGAAAAAGTTGTTTCTAATGTTTTTGCGAAACCTCCTGTGTTCCAGCTTTTACCCATTGCCCCTCGTCCTGTCATTGGACGTTGCTGAAAAGAGCCTGGATCCATCCTCCTGACACTCCCCCTTGACATATTTATAAACATTAATGAGGCCATCCCTCAGCCTCCTCTTCTCCAAGCTAAAGAGACCCAGCTCCTTCAGCCTTCCCTCATAAGGGAGATGTTCCCTCTCTCTCTTTAGCTGAGGGGCCCACGACTGGACACAATATTCCAGATGTGGCCTCACCAGGGCAGAGTAGAGGGGCAGGAGGACCTCTCTCGACCTACTTGCTACTCCCCTTCTAATACACCCCAGGATGCATTTGGCCTTCTTGGCCACGAGGGCACATTGCTGGCTCATGGTCACCCTGCTGTCCACCAGAACCCCCAGCTCCCTTTCCCCTGCGCTGCTCTCCAGCAGGTCAGTCCCCAACCTGTACTGGCACATGGGGTTATTCTTTCCGAAGTGCAAGACTCTACACTTGCCCGTGTTGAAATTCATTACATTTCTCGCCGCCCAGCCCTCTCGCCTGTCCAGGTCTCTCTGAATGGCAGCACAGCCTTATGGTGTGACAGCCACTCCTGCCAGCTTTGTGTCCTTCAGGCACCTCACATGTTCCCCACGACTTACCAAAGATGATGGAAAGTGGCCTAGCAACGACTTGCACCAGCTTCCTCAGCATCCGCGGGTGCATCCTATCAGGGTCCATGGATTTATGGATGTTCAAGTGTTCTAACTGATCCCTAACCCAGTCCTCCTGAACCAGGGCAAACTCCTCCTTGATCCTGACTTCCTCTGGGGCCTCAGGGGACTGGGGCTCCTGAGGACAGCCTCAACAGTGTAGACAGAGGCAAAGAAGGCATTCAGTAACTCTGCCTTCTTTCTATCCTCTGTCTCCAGGGCACCCACCTCATTCACCAGAGGGCCTACATTGCCTCTAGTGATAGTTTTGTTGGCAATGTATTTGAAGAAGCCCTTTCTGTTGTCCTTGACCTCCCTCGCAAGGTTTCATTCCAAGGAGGCCTTAGCTTTTCTAATTACCTCCCTACATTCTCTGACAGCAGTCTTATACTCCACCCAAGTGGCCAGCCCCTCCTTCCATGATTTATGTACTCCCTTCTGCCACTTGAGTTTGCCCAGCAGTTCTCTGGTTAACCATGCAGGTCTCCTGGATCTCTTTCTTGATTTCCTACCTGTTGGGATGCCCTGATCTTGAAGCCTGGAAGAAGTGGTCCTTGAATACCGACCAACTCTCTCGGGCCCCTTTACCTTCTAGTCCCCTGTCCCATGGGCTTTCCCCCAGCAATTGCTTGAAAAGGCCAAAGTTGGCCCTGCTGAAGTCCAGAGTTGCGATCCTGCTTGGTATTCTGTTCCTACCACACAAGATCCTGAACTCCACCATATGATGGTCGCTGCAGCCAGGGTTGCCCTCAACCTTCACTGCTTCAACCAGACCTTCCTTGTTGGCGAACACAAGGTCCAGCAGCACTCCTCTCCTGGTCGGCTCATCCATCATTTGCATCAAGAAATTATCATCGATGCACTGGAGGGACCTCCTGGACTGTGGATGGCTGGCTGTGCGGGCCTTCCAGCAAATACCTGGGTAGTTGAAATCCCCCATGAGAACCAGGGCTTGTGACTGAGAGGCTGCTGCCAGCTGCCTGTAAAAGGCTTCATCAACTTTCTCCTCCTGATTAGGTGGTCTGTAATAGCCATCCACCACAGTATCACCTGTGCTAACCGACCCTTTCATTCTGAGCCACAAACTCTGAACCTGCTCCTTATCCACCCCTGGATAAGTCTCGATACATTCCAGTTGCTCTCTCGGGTAAAGAGCAATTCCAGCACCTCGCCTTGTTGTTCTGTCTTTCCTAAAAAGGACAGAGCCATCAAGGCCCACAAGCCAGTTATGCGAGTTGTCCCACCACGTTTCTGTAATCTGTCTTGGTTTGGCCTGGCCGTATTTTGGCGGCGGGGCAGGGAGCTGCAGGGTGGCTTCTACAAGAAGCTGCTAGAAGCTCCCCAAGTTTGATAGAGCCAATGGCAGCTGGCTCCAAAGAGGGACCCCCCGCTGGGCAAGGCTGAGCCTATCAGTAAGGTGATAGCAGAGGAACGCCTCTGTGAAAAACATATTTAAGAACGGGGAAAAGAACTGCGCCATAACAGCTGGCACAGAGATGGGGGAGTGAGAATCTGTGCAGACACCAAGGTCAGTGAAGAAGGAGCGGCAGGGGGGAGGATGAGCTCCAGGCACCGGAGCAGAGAGAGTCCCCCAGGTCTGTGGTGAAGACCATGGTGAAGCGGGTTGTCCCCCTGCAGCCCATGGGCGAGGTGCAGATGTCCACCATGAGGATCACCGCGTAGATGTCCACCGAGGATTCCACGCCGTGCGGGTGGATGCCTGACGGGGACTGTAGCCCGTGGGAAGCCCGCATCAGAGCAAGTCGCTGCCAGAACCTGTAGCCCGTGGAAGAGAGGAATGCCCACGCTGGAGCAGGTTGGCTGGTGGGACTTTTGGGACGCTGCGGGCGGCTCATGCTGGAGCAGTTTCCCCTGAAGGACTGCGCCTCAGACTCACGAGGGGTGGGCTGCCCCTCGTGAGGTGTCTCCCGTTGGGCAGTTTGTGATGAATTGCCCTTCGTGGGACGACTCACGTCGGAGAAGGGAGCGTGAAGCTTGTCTCCCGTGAGAGGGACCCCACAATGGCCTGGGGAAGAGTGAAGAGTCCTCCCCCGGAGTGAAGAAGCGGTGAAACCAACGTCGGATGAACTGACCGCAACCCCCATTCCCTGTCCCCCCGCGCCGCTCAGGGGGAGGAGGTGGAGAAACCGGGATTGATGATAAACCCGGGAAGAAGGGAGGGATGGGGGGAAGGTGTTCTGTTTAAGATCTGTTTGCTCTTTCTCACTTCTCACTACTCCTCTCTGATTAGTTCTTTTAATAAATGTACCTAATTTCCCCAAAACTGAGTCTGTTTTGCCTGGGACGGTAAATGAGAGTGATCTCCCTGTCCTTATCTCGAAACCTGAGCCCTTGGAAATATTTTCTCCCCCTGTTTAGCAGTGTAGGAGGAGTGAGAGAGTGGCTGTGTGGGTCCCGGGCGGCCGGCCAGGGTTAAAGCACGACAAATCGCAATGAGATCGTAGCTCTCCAACTGTACACAGAGTTCGAATTTGCCCTGCTTATTCCTCATGATTCTTGCATTGGTGTACAGACACTGAAGAGACTTAACTGAGAAGCATCTGTTGCTGTTGCTTGTGCCATCCATGTTGGAGTAGATGCACATGAGCATGGTCATTGTTTGGACACCTAACCTTGGGATACATCCCCCTGGCTCATCTGTAGGGAGCCAGGTTTTATCCCCTTGCCCCTGGCAATGTAGTTTAAAGCCCTATCGATTAATGCGGCCAGCTCCCCGGCAAGAATTCTCCTCTGTCTCTGAGACAGCCCCACTCCATCTGTATCTCTCATGCCCGGTGCTGTGTAAAATTCCTCATGAGCATAAAACCCCAAATGATGGTGGTGGCACCAGTCCTGAAGCCATGCTCTAAGTTCATGTAGTGTCCTGTCCCTTTCAGTATTCCCGTGTGCTCCTGGAGGGATAGGAGAGAGAATTAGCTGTACCCCTGGCACGAGGCGAGGCGAGGCGAGGCGAGGCGAGGCGGAGGCGAGGCGAGGCGAGGCGAGGCGAGGCGAGGCGAGGCGAGGCGAGGCGAGGCGAGGCGAGGCGAGGCGAGGCGAGGCGAGGCGAGGCGAGGCGAGGCGAGGCGAGGAGGCGAGGCGAGGCGAGGCGAGGCGAGGCGAGGCGAGGCGAGGCGAGGCGAGGCGAGGCGAGGCGAGGCAGAGGCGAGGCGAGGCGAGGCGAGGCGAGGCGAGGCGAGGCGAGGCGAGCGAGGCGAGGCGAGGCGAGGCGAGGCGAGGCGAGGCGAGGCGAGGCGAGGCGAGGCGAGGCGAGGCGAGGCGAGGCGAGGCGAGGCGAGGCGAGGCGAGGCGAGGCGAGGCGAGGCGAGGCGAGGCGAGGCGAGGCGAGGCGAGGCGAGGCGAGGCGAGGCGAGGCGAGGCGAGGCGAGGCGAGGCGAGGCGAGGCGAGGCGAGGCGAGGCGAGGCGAGGCGAGGCGAGGCGAGGCGAGGCGAGGCGAGGCGAGGCGAGGCGAGGCGAGGCGAGGCGAGGCGAGGCGAGGCGAGGCGAGGCGAGCGAGGCGAGGCGAGGCGAGGCGAGGCGAGGCGAGGCGAGGCGAGGCGAGGCGAGGCGAGGCGAGGCGAGGCGAGGCGAGGCGAGGCGAGGCGAGGCGGAGGCGAGGCGAGGCGAGGCGAGGCGAGGCGAGGCGAGGCGAGGCGAGGCGAGGCGAGGCGAGGCGAGCGAGGCGAGGCGAGGCGAGGCGAGGCGAGGCGAGGCGAGGCGAGGCGAGGCGAGGCGAGGCGAGGCGAGGCGAGGCGAGGCGAGGCGAGGCGAGGCGATGCGAGGCGAGGCGAGGCGAGGCGAGGCGAGGCGAGGCGAGGCGAGGCGAGGCGAGGCGAGGCGAGGCGAGGCGAGGCGAGGCGAGGCGAGGCGAGGCGAGGCGAGGCGAGGCGAGGCGAGGCGAGGCGAGGCGAGGCGAGGCGAGGCGAGGCGAGGCGAGGCGAGGCGAGGCGAGGCGAGGCGAGGCGAGGCGAGGCGAGGCGAGGCGAGGCGAGGCGAGGCGAGGCGAGGCGAGGCGAGGCGAGGCGAGGCGAGGCGAGGCGAGGCGAGGCGAGGCGAGGCGAGGCGAGGCGAGGCGAGGCGAGGCGAGGCGAGGCGAGGCGAGGCGAGGCGAGGCGAGGCGAGGCGAGGCGAGGCGAGGCGAGGCGAGGCGAGGCGAGGCGAGGCGAGGCGAGGCGAGGCGAGGCGAGGCGAGGCGAGGCGAGGCGAGGCGAGGCGAGGCGAGGCGAGGCGAGGCGAGGCGAGGCGAGGCGAGGCGAGGCGAGGCGAGGCGAGGCGAGGCGAGGCGAGGCGAGGCGAGGCGAGGCGAGGCGAGGCGAGGCGAGGCGAGGCGAGGCGAGGCGAGGCGAGGCGAGGCGAGGCGAGGCGAGGCGAGGCGAGGCGAGGCGAGGCGAGGCGAGGCGAGGCGAGGCGAGGCGAGGCGAGGCGAGGCGAGGCGAGGCGAGGCGAGGCGAGGCGAGGCGAGGCGAGGCGAGGCGAGGCGAGGCGAGGCGAGGCGAGGCGAGGCGAGGCGAGGCGAGGCGAGGCGAGGCGAGGCGAGGCGAGGCGAGGCGAGGCGAGGCGAGGCGAGGCGAGGCGAGGCGAGGCGAGGCGAGGCGAGGCGAGGCGAGGCGAGGCGAGGCGAGGCGAGGCGAGGCGAGGCGAGGCGAGGCGAGGCGAGGCGAGGCGAGGCGAGGCGAGGCGAGGCGAGGCGAGGCGAGGCGAGGCGAGGCGAGGCGAGGCGAGGCGAGGCGAGGCGAGGCGAGGCGAGGCGAGGCGAGGCGAGGCGAGGCGAGGCGAGGCGAGGCGAGGCGAGGCGAGGCGAGGCGAGGCGAGGCGAGGCGAGGCGAGGCGAGGCGAGGCGAGGCGAGGCGAGGCGAGGCGAGGCGAGGCGAGGCGAGGCGAGGCGAGGCGAGGCGAGGCGAGGCGAGGCGAGGCGAGGCGAGGCGAGGCGAGGCGAGGCGAGGCGAGGCGAGGCGAGGCGAGGCGAGGCGAGGCGAGGCGAGGCGAGGCGAGGCGAGGCGAGGCGAGGCGAGGCGAGGCGAGGCGAGGCGAGGCGAGGCGAGGCGAGGCGAGGCGAGGCGAGGCGAGGCGAGGCGAGGCGAGGCAGGCGAGGCGAGGCGAGGCGAGGCGAGGCGAGGCGAGGCGAGGCGAGGCGAGGCGAGGCGAGGCGAGGCGAGGCGAGGCGAGGCGAGGCGAGGCGAGGCGAGGCGAGGCGAGGCGAGGCGAGGCGAGGCGAGGCGAGGCGAGGCGAGGCGAGGCGAGGCGAGGCGAGGCGAGGCGAGGCGAGGCGAGGCGAGGCGAGGCGAGGCGAGGCGAGGCGAGGCGAGGCGAGGCGAGGCGAGGCGAGGCGAGGCGAGGCGAGGCGAGGCGAGGCGAGGCGAGGCGAGGCGAGGCGAGGCGAGGCGAGGCGAGGCGAGGCGAGGCGAGGCGAGGCGAGGCGAGGCGAGGCGAGGCGAGGCGAGGCGAGGCGAGGCGAGGCGAGGCGAGGCGAGGCGAGGCGAGGCGAGGCGAGGCGAGGCGAGGCGAGGCGAGGCGAGGCGAGGCGAGGCAGGCGAGGCGAGGCGAGGCGAGGCGAGGCGAGGCGAGGCGAGGCGAGGCGAGGCGAGGCGAGGCGAGGCGAGGCGAGGCGAGGCGAGGCGAGGCGAGGCGAGGCGAGGCGAGGCGAGGCGAGGCGAGGCGAGGCGAGGCGAGGCGAGGCGAGGCGAGGCGAGGCGAGGCGAGGCGAGGCGAGGCGAGGCGAGGCGAGGCGAGGCGAGGCGAGGCGAGGCGAGGCGAGGCGAGGCGAGGCGAGGCGAGGCGAGGCGAGGCGAGGCGAGGCGAGGCGAGGCGAGGCGAGGCGAGGCGAGGCGAGGCGAGGCGAGGCGAGGCGAGGCGAGGCGAGGCGAGGCGAGGCGAGGCGAGGCGAGGCGAGGCGAGGCGAGGCGAGGCGAGGCGAGGCGAGGCGAGGCGAGGCGAGGCGAGGCGAGGCGAGGCGAGGCGAGGCGAGGCGAGGCGAGGCGAGGCGAGGCGAGGCGAGGCGAGGCGAGGCGAGGCGAGGCGAGGCGAGGCGAGGCGAGGCGAGGCGAGGCGAGGCGAGGCGAGGCGAGGCGAGGCGAGGCGAGGCGAGGCGAGGCGAGGCGAGGCGAGGCGAGGCGAGGCGAGGCGAGGCGAGGCGAGGCGAGGCGAGGCGAGGCGAGGCGAGGCGAGGCGAGGCGAGGCGAGGCGAGGCGAGGCGAGGCGAGGCGAGGCGAGGCGAGGCGAGGCGAGGCGAGGCGAGGCGAGGCGAGGCGAGGCGAGGCGAGGCGAGGCGAGGCGAGGCGAGGCGAGGCGAGGCGAGGCGAGGCGAGGCGAGGCGAGGCGAGGCGAGGCGAGGCGAGGCGAGGCGAGGCGAGGCGAGGCGAGGCGAGGCGAGGCGAGGCGAGGCGAGGCGAGGCGAGGCGAGGCGAGGCGAGGCGAGGCGAGGCGAGGCGAGGCGAGGCGAGGCGAGGCGAGGCGAGGCGAGGCGAGGCGAGGCGAGGCGAGGCGAGGCGAGGCGAGGCGAGGCGAGGCGAGGCGAGGCGAGGCGAGGCGAGGCGAGGCGAGGCGAGGCGGGCGAGGCGAGGCGAGGCGAGGCGAGGCGAGGCGAGGCGAGGCGAGGCGAGGCGAGGCGAGGCGAGGCGAGGCGAGGCGAGGCGAGGCGAGGCGAGGCGAGGCGAGGCGAGGCGAGGCGAGGCGAGGCGAGGCGAGGCGAGGCGAGGCGAGGCGAGGCGAGGCGAGGCGAGGCGAGGCGAGGCGAGGCGAGGCGAGGCGAGGCGAGGCGAGGCGAGGCGAGGCGAGGCGAGGCGAGGCGAGGCGAGGCGAGGCGAGGCGAGGCGAGGCGAGGCGAGGCGAGGCGAGGCGAGGCGAGGCGAGGCTTCTGTTTTTTCTTCTTAATTCCAGTTGCTCTGTGTTCTTCTCCTTGCTTCAAATATTCTGTTTTGCATTCTTCATAGAACGCTATGGGTTCTACGAAGAGAGCCCTGGCAACCTTGTCCCTCTGCCTCACCAATGCCCCGAGCTCCTATATCACAGGCCACACCCCTCCTTCCTTCCCACAATGCCACACAAAAGGGGCGGAGCAAACCCCCAGGACACAGAAAAGGGGCTGGAGGACCAACCTCTCTTCTTTACTCTTTGTTTTCATTCTTAAGGGAGAGCTTGAGTTGTCTGCACAGAGATACTATGAAAGCCAGCAAGAGCAGCTGTTCTGCTCCAAATATATAAAATGCTCCAGCAAGATGACCCGTTGGGGGGCTCAGAGAGTGAAAGGATTGTCTCGACATTGCCGAGATGCCCAGTTCGGAACCCTGAGGCTTAGCACAACAAACTGCTGCTCTAGCAGGTAACCAACTTTCAGCAACATTAGCAGCCACTAACAACTGCCAGGCCTGGAACGGGCCTTGGACCGGAGGCCGTCTGCAACGTTCGGCCACCCAAGATGCTGAAGCGTCGCGGACATGGCAATATTTCAGCAGGGAGCTGACGCATTCTTACAGAGGGGTCCAGAGAACGGGGACTGCTGATGAGCATCCAGGTAATGAAACAGGAACTCCCTTGTCAGGAAGACAGCAGCCAGCTGGCCATCTGCTCGAAACCGGCCCTGTAGCCACCAGCTCGGACAGCTCAGCCTGTTGGAGCTAAAGGGGAAAAGGACACAGCGAGGAACACTATGAGCCGTCCTCCAGAAGACCCCGGCCCACCTCCACCGGACGGCAGCGCGCATGCGGCAAGGGGAGGAGATTTATTGTGCCTCATTCCCGTGAAAAGGGGGAGAAAAGGCGGGGACAATGGAAGTACAAGTGCAGACCAGCACCTAGTCACAATATTCCCCCACCCGTGATGGACCTGCAAGACGCCACTGGACTCTGGGGTGGTATTGATTTCTTCTTATTATTTTTTTGCCTTTCTCTCCCCGCTGCCCTCGCCTTTCTCTCTCTCTCTCTCCACTTGAAGAATTAATACTCAAAAGAAAACACAACACTCACCTCGTTTGTGTCTTTGTCTCACCTCTGGGATCACTGTAGCTTGACCGAGTGCAATTCGGGACGAGACATTTAATAGGGAGCAAGGAGGGGATCCTTCACGTGAAAGTGGTGTGTTTCCCCTCCGTTTGGTTTACTTCGAGTTGTTTGACATGGAGTTGCTGGAAACTATTTTAGGTGGCACCTCCCTGGGACGCTAGGGCAGTTCCTGTTTTTGTGGGTTTTCTTTAAGAGCTTTGAAACTGTTCTAATGAATGTTGTTTTCCTGGTGAGGAGGAAAATGGAATGGAGGGCCCTGTGTAGATCCTTTCTGCGGGAAGAAGCAGTAGCAGCTGCAAAGGGTGCAAGGGCGGGCAAACAGAGGACGGACAGAACGAAGGACGGATAGTCCTGGTGAAGGGAAAGTTTACAAGCCCCTCCCGGACAGGCAGTAGAAGGGTTTGGGACCAGTTGGGCTGAAGGGACTGGTTTTGGTACCAGATTGAAAGGCTTGGAAAAATAGACCAGGCATATGTGGGGAAGACCCTGGCTGGCTAGTGAAGGCTCTGGAAGGGCTGGAATGCAGTATCTCGGTTGATTAGGATAGCATGTAAAGTTTAGAGTAACAAGAAGGAAAGTGAAAAGGGTCTTTCAGGTAGCTGAGTCGTTCCATTAACTTTCACCTGTTTTCGGAAGAAATGGAGGACTTCTTTCCCAGGTTTAATCTCAGAGCTCTTGACATGAGTGAAAGGCTGACAAGTTGCTTTTCACGTTTCTGAGTCCTACTTAGCAGGGGCTTTAGCAGGTGATAAGGCAACCAGACTTGATACTGAGAGAATGCTGTCAAATATTAGGCAATGAAGGACAAGGACTGCTGCTGCTTTAGGATGCTGTCTTAGGAACTTGTCTTCATTACAACCTTCACACAGCCAGGCCTAATACATTGAGCCTCTCTAGACAGTTCTGCTCTTTCTGGAAGTGTTCTTGCTCTGTTCAGGAGTCCACTCCATGCACACACAATTGAAGCACAGCCATCCACCAGCTGTAGTGAATATATCCCTATTAGACATTTTACTTGAGTGCTCCAAGCTGCCTCTAATTTCTGATGGTGTAGTCCAGCCTTTCCAGGAAAGCCTGACGAGAGATATTTGTATCTGGATAGAAGACTACCTTGTGCTACCTTGTGATTTTTTTGTTCCCTGCTGTGGTCTGTCACAGGGCTGAGGACAAATAATCCTACTGAACAGGTAATCCCTCAGAAAGCGATACCAGACCTGAGCAGAGATATTACATGCAGCAGGTTCTCCCTCTGGTCCCTGATATTTGCAGGTAGCTTTCTGACATCCGCTATGGTTGGGCTTGCTGAGTGCTAAGACCTCTCCCCTCTGAACATGGCAGGAGCAGCTTCACTGACCTGGAAAACGACGACTGCTTCTTCTTTCCCACTTGGAAGGTTAACCTTGAACTTCTCGTGCCTGTCACCAGCAGCTAAGCCTCGCTGGCAAGTTGTGGTGGGTAACGTGAGTCACAGTGCTACGACCTCAGTGCTGAGCCTGCTTGATGCCTATGGCTACACAGAAACTGCTAAAGTTCTCCCATCTGTGATCACAGGTGTCCTTAGGTCACTACCTAAAGAATGGCAGCATTCTGAGCTTGATTTCCCAGCCCTAGCCTCGCACATCCTCTCTGCAGTGAGCTTAATACATGTCTAGGCAATACATCAGTGTGGGCTTTGTGAGGATAAATCAGGCTGTTCTTACAGGATGCCATTCAGGATCAGATTCAGGATCACTTCAGCCAAGTACAGAAGAGTCAGCTACACTGTGAGGACTGGAGAATCCTGCAATAGAGGGCTGTGCTGGTTTTAAAACACACCCCAACTGACTCCCGCTGAAGGCAGCCAAATTCGTGGTTGCACAAGAAATACAGATATACACCTTTGTCTTGACATGCTCCTTCTCCACATATTTCTCTACGAGCAAAATCTGAAGAATAGGAAAACATTTCATAACCATATTGACTGTATCAGTCCTGCAAGAGCTGCCTTCCTGTTTTGTCCCATTAACCTGAATGTATTATGTCTGTCTTTCCCCTAATGAGTTCCACTCAGAACCTGGTGGTCCCTAGACAAGTGGTCATATTAATGTCATTAAGTCGTTTCCTGGAAGCCTCCTACCTAAATAAAGCTTAAAAATTGTGAGGACAAAGCAAGGTGGCCACGTTGCTCTTTAAAGACTTAAGTCTAACCACTGCATTTGTTAATTGTTTCTACTGAGGACAGCTGAAAATATTTAAGCATACAGGAGCATGAAAGCAAAATCTCTTAAACTGTATCTGTCGGGTGCCAAATGTTCTACAGGCACCTAAACCAGATGGGCCCTGCCCTACTCAGAGGATAAGCTGAGGCAGTGAGTTCTTTAAAGAGTTACATTCAGACACGTTATGTCCCTGCTGTTATTTTGACTGGTGACAGGGGGCCTGCTCTAAAAGCCTCACTGCCTGCCTCTTGCTTGCTCCTCAACTTTAAAGCAGAAAGAAACACTCCCTTATTTGGTCTGACTTCCTGACTAGAAGATGTCACCCTGCTATTGTGGATAGAGCTTAATCATTTCTATATGGTTAAAGTTTATCCTTCAAAAAGAAACACTGTCCTGATTTGTCAACATGAAAACTCAGACCATCTCCACTCACCTTAGTTGTCTGCTCCTAAAGTTACTGGCTCTTCCAGCTACAAATCTGTGTCTTTACCTCTAATTTGTCTGGCTTCATCCTCCAAGCATCAGTTCATGTTATGACTTTCTCCACTAGTCTAAAGGGCTTGTAAGTACCAGACGTTTTCTCCACATGGAAGCATTTGTTTGGTGTACTCACCTTACTGTGATATAAGTAGGACTGGATTTCAGCTTTGTTTCAGAATAATACATGACATTAAAAGACACGTAGTTTGGAAAGCAGTGAAGCTAATGAAGTTTTGGGGTTTTTTCCTCCAGATTTGTATCTAATAGTTAGATCCTCTCGTATCTCGAGAGCACCCGTTAGTGAAAGGTTTTCCCAGCAATGAACCCATTCATCGTCACCATCATCGTCATCCATGTGGATTCCCTGGTCTAATGATACAGTTGAGCACTTCAGGATTTTTTCCCCCTCTCTGCTGAGTTATTTTCTTGGAACCTGAAGGAGGGGAGGGGATATAGAGGCTGAAAGAAATGCATAGGTGGTGTGGCCAGTTAAATTCCTTTTCCGTAGGGAACCAGTCAAAAATCAGTCTATGCAAAGTGAACAATGGCTTTTAAACCTTTGCAGTGCAAAATGCCACTCCAGATGGTTGCATTTGAATTGTCTTGTTTTCAGAATCTTCTCTTGTTATTGTCATTGGGAAACCCATGTACCAGGATCCCCACTAAGGCAACGGGTGTTACAATTACACAGCAGCTCCAAAATCCACATCTTTCCTGTTGAAAATCAGGCAGCCAGTTTCTTGTAATTTGAGCTTAGGGACACCAGGGAGTTCTGTACCCTATGGTACCCAAAAATTTGTCTTCTGCCAAAAATTTCTGTCTCCCCATCCTCTGTTCCCACCACATGGCCTTTTTTTGCCTAACAGCCAATTACATCAGCTATAACTGATACTTTTGGCACAGGAATTTATTCATCTCCTCAGAGCAAAGGATTTTTATGAGTTTTCTGTGTGTTTCTACAGGGGGCTACAGTATGTCACGTGCTTGTACTGTCAAGAGTCCCAACAGTGAGAGGTGCCAACTGTTAAAACACTGCTACAACTGTTTATGGATCTTGCTTCATGGCAAATACTGTCTCTAACCCATCCATCTAATGCACTCATAACCTTTAACACTACAAAATCTGACTGTGTGTCATGGGCAGTGCCCAAATAAGACTAGGATCTGTCATTTGAGATCAGTATGGGATGCAAACCAATTCCTTCAGTATCTGCTACCAAAAAAACCTGAAGCAGGAGGTATTCTATTTGTAATAGATATTTGTAATAGGTAACTAAAGTTTTCTCTTCTCTATTTGCTACTAAATAAACAAAATGTAGGACTGATGAGGACTAATCTGCCTTGGTCTAAATAGAATAGGAGTAGGTGGTGGCACTGTGTCTCCGGTGGCAGTCGGTTTTAAACACTTGGTCAGCGGGTGCATGCTTCAGCCAAAGGAAGCGTGGTGTGAATGAAGCTGGAGAGGGCTTGGCCGTCCTCCAAGCTTAAAAGCTGAGTTACCAAGACTTTGCAGAACCTTTAGTGGCCAACAGGTCAAGAGAGTTGATTCTCCCACTTTGCTCCGGTGAGACCTCACCTCGAGTACTGCGTCCAGTTCTGGTGTCTCCACCGTAAGAGGGATGCGGATCTGTGGGAACAAGCTCAGAGGAGGGCCACAAAGATGATCCAGGGGCTGGAGCACCTCTGCTACGGGGATGGGCTGAGGGAGCTGCGATCGTTCAGCCTGAAGAAGAGAAGACTCCCCAGACACCTTATAGCTGCCTTCCAATACCTGAAGGGAACCTACAGGAAGGCTGGAGGAGGGACTTTTTACAAAAGTGTCCACTGACAGAACAAGGGGAAAGGGATTTAAGTTACAGGAAAATTTAGATTTAGATTGGATCTTAGGAAAAAAATCTTCAGTATGCAGGTGGCAAGACTCTGGAATAAATTGTCCAGAGATGTTGTGGATGCCCCCTCCCTTGAGGTGTTCAAGGCCAGGCTGGATGAGGCCTTGAGTAACCTGCTCCAGTTAAGGGCACCCCTGCCCACGGCAAGGAGGTTGGATTAGGTGATCTCTAAGGTCCCTTCCAACGTAAGACAGGCTGTGTTTCTATGAAATAATGTCTGCCCTGTAATGAAAATATCTGTGACAACCATGGTGCATGCTGATCTGGTGATGGCTGTGTTTAAAAAGAGTTCTCCCAAGATGTCTGAAGGGAGCGAATCATATAATATATATATTATATATGTATATATATATCTGATTTGTGACTGACTGTTCCACAATAAGAAACCCTAATATTGTTGCTTTTTAAAAAATTAGGCAGCTCAAATCAGCAAAATATCGGTCGTCATGCTGGAATTCTTGCTTAGACACAATTAAAATTCTTCAGATTTTGATTAATTTATGATTTAAGGATACTCGGGAATTTCACTTTTGAAGTTCCTACTCACCTCAACAAAATCAGTCTCTTAGTTTAAATAATGGTCTTAAAGATCAATTCAAGCACTTTCTGTTCTTAAAGGTAAATGAACACTATTTTGAAAATGAGAATGTATGTGAAAACTCATATAGTAGATAGTGCTGTTAGTTTCATTACAAGAAACAGAGCTCAGTAATTATATACTTTCAAAATGTCCAGCCATCTATTGTATTTAAATATTCCTTTGGAGAACATAAGGAATGGAGTTAGTAGAATTCATGTGCTCCTCTTTCTGGCTGCAAAGAAGTGCATTTTCTACTCTCCTCAGTCTCCTCCTCATTAATTCCCATGCCGTCAGCTTTTGGGTTTTTTTTCAGTACTTTGCAAAAACTTAACTTGCTGCTGAATTTATTTCATGTGGCTTCATGTTTTCTTCTTTTTAGTGGTTTGTAACACAAAACCATAAAGGTACAGCTGCAGCAACAAACTCCCTTCTTGAAGCTTGCCTGCTGCACACATCACTTTAGGAGTCCAATTCGGCTTTGGATCCTCACATTCCAAAAACCGAAAAGTAGCATCGTCAGATCCTCGGTATGCCCGACTCCAAAACCCTAAGGGTCGGCCTTGGGTCTCCCCTGGTGCCCTCTGCCAGAGACTCCAGTCAGGGCCATTCTGCCCAGCTGCAGTGCAGAGCACATTTTGAACACCTTGTCCTGTCCGGACTGGCCCAAGAGATACTGCACGAACAATCTCGTTTAATCTGCTCAAAGGCTTGTTGCTGTCCAGGGCCCCATTTAAAATCGTTCTTCTTCTGGGTCACCTGGAAAAGAGGGCTCACAATCTGGCTGTAACTTGGGATGTGCATCCTCCCAAACCCCCCTGCACCTAAGAATGCCTGTGTCTCCTTTTTACTAGTTGGTGGAGACATCGCTGCTATCTTGTTAATCACATCCATGGGAATCTGGCGGCGTCCATCTTGCCACTTTACTCCCAAAAACTGAATCTCCTGCGCAGGCCCTTTTACCTTACTACGTTTTATGGCAAAACCGGCTTTCAGAAGGATTTGAATTATCTTCCTCCCTTTCTCAAAAACTTCTGCTGCTGTATTGCCCCAGATGATAATGTCATCAATGTACTGCAGGTGTTCTGGAGCTTCCCTCTGTTCCAGTGCAGTGTGGATTAGTCTGTGGCAAATGGTGGGGCTGTGTTTCCACCCCTGGGGCAGTCGATGCCAGGTGTACCGGATGCCCCTCCAAGTAAAGGCAAACTGTGGCCTGCACTCTGCTGCCAGAGGGATCGAGAAAAACGCATTGGCGATATCAGTGGTGTCATACCATTTGGCAGCCTTCCATTCTAGCTCATATTGAAGCTCGACCATGTCTGGCACGGCAGCACTCAATGGCGGCGTAACTTCATTCAAGCCATGATAATCCACTGTTAGTCTCCATTCCCCGTGAGATTTTCGCACTGGCCATATGGGGCTGTTAAAGGGTGAGCGAGTTTTGCTAATAACCCCTTGGTTCTCCAGCTGACGGATCAGCTTATGGATGGGAACCAGGGAGTCTCCGTTGGTGCGATATTGCCGCTGATGCACCGTCGACTTAGCAATTGGTACCTGTTGTTCTTCAACCCTCCATAAACCCACCACAGAAGGGTCCTCTGAGAGACCAGACAAGGTGGACAACTGTTTAATTTCCTCCGCCTCCAAAGCAGCTATGCCAAAGGCCCACCGGTACCCCTTTGGATCCTTGAAGTACCCGCTCCTGAGGAAGTCTATACCACGGAGCCTCTGGGCCAGTCACAACAGGGTGTTTGTGCCACTCGTTTCCAGTCAGACTTACTTCAGCTTCCAATACAGTCAGTTGCTGGGACCCCCCTGTCACCCCAGAAATACAGACGGGTTCTACTCCTCTTTATCCTGATGGCATCAAGGTACATTGTGTGCCTGTGTCGATTAGAGCCTTGTATTCCCGTGAAGCTGACGTGCCAGGCCACCGGATCCACACAGTCCAGTAGACCCGACTGTCCCTCTCCTCCACCTGGCTGGAGGCAGGGCGCCTCTATTCTCGGTCGGAGTCACTCACTTCTTATGAGTATGACTTAGAGGTTCCTTCAAGAGGATCAGAGTCAAAATCTGTTCTCCTGTTTCGTTTGGAGGGCTTTCCGCTGGAAACTGGGGCAATACTTTTCTTATGATGATCCTTCTTCTTTGCCACTTCCTTTTGCAACTCACATACGTGTTCATCTAGGACTGAAGTCGGTTCTCCATCCCACTTCCTCATGTCCTCTCCATGGTCGCGTAGGTAAAATCACAGAGTATTCCGGTGTGTTTGTTTTCCATGTTCTCTCTCTTGATCAGAGGAGTGCCTAGTCCTAACAGCTGAGACACATGCCCGTGTGGGTGTAGAGCAGGACATATCCACATTGAGCTGCTGGAACTCCCAGGACAGTTCTTCCACAGTGGAAACACAAGCCTGTAGGGATGAAGACAGACTTCCTTCGTAATGCTGGAGCCGGCGAGCCAGTTCATCCACAGTTTGTCCCTCACCTTCTCTCCGGGATATCACTGCCAGCGAGTTTGCGTATGTTTGCGGTGCACTTCGTAGGAACTTCCGCCACATGCCTGGTGTGCATCGGACTTCATCTGGATCAGTGGGTGATTGCTCGTTGTCTGAGTTATTGTAAATCACCTCCAGCACAGCCAGTTCCCCCAGGTACTGGATACCTCTCTCCATTGAGGTCCATTTACCTGGGTGGCATGCAATATCTTCCTTGAGGAGGTAACTTTCCCTCATGCCTGACAGAAGGCACTTCCAGAGGCTGAGGGTTTGTGTCTGCCACCCAAGAACTTTGTCAATGCCCCCTTCCCTAGAGAGGGATCCCAGCTGTTTGGCTTCTTTACCCTCCAGTTCCAGGCTACCGGCTCCACTGTCCCAGCATCGGAGCAGCCAGGTAATAATGTGCTCACCTGGATGGCGGCCAAAGTCCTTTTGCATGTCTCGCAGCTCACTGAGAGAGAGAGACAGGGTGATTATCTCTGGCTCTACCTCCTCTTCTTGTTCTCGTGATGGCCCTGCTTCATTTTTATCCCTCACCAAGCGAACCAATTTCTTCATGTACTTCTGTACTGGAGCAACCCATACTGGCAGAGGCTGGTTTTCTGGTGCAGCCGCAGCTCCTGTCACAGGGGTTGGAGCAGCCGCAGCGCTCGTTGCAGAGACTGGAACAGCCACATCATCTACTGGTTTGTCTTCAGGTCCAGAGGCCTCCTCTTTCCCTTGGGAATAATGGATGACATTGAAAATGGCTTGGTAGGCATGGGCCAGGCCCCAGCATACAGCAGTGATTTGGACTTCTTTGAAGTGGCCAGGCTGACAGCATACTTTCTCAAAATACTATGCTAGTTTCCTAGGATTCTGTATATGTTCAGGGGCGAAATTCCAAAATACTGGAGATGACCACTGTCCTAGGAGCTTGCCCATATTCTCCCACACACCTTGCCACTCGCAGTTATCTGCCTTCAGGACAGGTCTCTGGGTGATATCCTTAGAAAATCTGGGTGTGACCCTGAGCAAGATCTGGCACACATTCAGGAGACGCAGGATGAAACCCAGGAGACACGGGACGAGAACCATGCTGGATTGGGTATTCCAAGAGTATTCAAAGTTTTCAAAAACTGTTGTGATCAGCTTGAAGGACAAACGGGAGAGAACATTCTCCTCCACTTCCCCTATGGATTCGGTGCCGTTACTAATGAATTCTGAGAGGAGGCGCCCAAGGCATGGGAATGACAATAGCGCCTCGTACAAATACCCGCCTACCCTCATGGCCAGTGATACAATCATATCATAAGCTGTCATCACCCCGTACAAAAGAATTATGCTTTTGACCCCCTTTCCACAGCTGATAAATACCAGTGCAGGAAATATATATAATGCATAAGGATTCAGGCAATGCCACAGTGTAAATAAATAAAACAACATCATGATGACCAACTGCTTGACTAATGTGCAGAATCAATCTAACAAAATTATCTTTTTTAGCACTCTTTTGCCAAATCTGCTGTTATCTCAAACCGCCGGCCCCACATTGGGCGCCAAAAGATGTGGTTTGAGCCAAGTGACCGGCAGGAAGGAAAGAAAAGAACCACGTGGTCGCTCCCTCGCTCGCTCCCCCCTACCGAGAGTGAGGGGAAGAGCCCCAAAGGAGCCGCAGGCAGAGCCTCGTGGGGTTGAGATAAAAACAGTTTGCTTTAATGGTGAACATAAATGATAACGATAACAGTGAAATAACAGTAATGTTCAACACGAGTAACATGTAATGCGGATGTCTCACCACCCGGAACCCAGCGACGCGCCCGGACCAAGAGCCGGAAAGAGAGAGACCCCCGCCCCGACCAGCTCCCTCTATGTACCCCCGAGACCAGCTCCCTCTATATACCCCCGAGCACGATGCCACGATGCTATCGAATATCCCTTTGACTAGTGACTAGCTCGGTTCAGCTATTCCCCACTAGCCCCTCTACTGAGAATTAACCCTATCCTAGCTGAACCCAGTAGACACCCTCACAGTGAAAAAGTTTTTCCTTGTGTTTTTGTGGAACCTCCTATGTTCCAGCTTGCACCCGTTGCCCCTTGTCCTGTCATTAGACATCCCTGAGAAGATCCTGGCTCCATACTCCTGACACTCACCCTTTACATATTTATAAACATTAATGAGTTCACTCCTCAGTCTCCGCTTCTCCCATCGGCACTTTAGTTTCTCAGACTCCTTGCTCAGCTCTCCTAGTCTGGGAAATGGCTGATGTGTGGTGCTTAACATCCCCCTCATTCCTTAATTTCTGATGACTGAAAGTCACACGGTTGTGGTCCCACTCATGAAACGAAGGCTCCTGTTAGGACTTGCAGGTGGCATGTCCCTTTCTGAGCTGTTAAAAAGAACCCAGCTAGATGGACATTCTCTGTACATCATGTTGACCTGTGAGTGGTGCGAAGCAAGACCTCTGATTTCTTTCAAAATACAGTTGGCGGGAAAGAATTGCAGCCCTTCTGCTGCTTCCCTCCTTTTCCCTTGTATACAGTAATTTAACAGTTGCTCCGATCTTGACTATTTTGAGAAGGTATTTGCTTTGATTTTTTAAAAAAATATTTTAGTTTTTGAATTGTGTTCAAAGAAAAAAGCCTGGGCTTGGTCTTTTTTTCAAGGATTTACTCTTGTGACTACTTGATGTCAGGAGATACAGGATGTCAGACAAGCCCAGTTTTGTGAGAACTTGTCCACTGTAGATTCTGCTATGATGTATCAGTGTCCTAAAAATGGGATCTTGTGCTCCCTTACAGCAGGTTTTGAGCCTGGTGAAATACTGATCAAGATTTTGCTGATTATAAACCAGGAATGACCAAGGCGAGTTCTAGATGACACTCAGTTGTTTCGAGGGCCACTAAGGAAACTGAGGCTTTTATTTCCCTAGGGTGAGTTTTGCTAGCTCAGTGAAGAAAATACACAAGTATTAACTTAGTCCATGACCACCTCGCGTAGAAAATTCATGCGTTACACCAGCTGATGGTGAGAGCATTTGGCTTTAAAATTTGAGCATCTGTCTCCTATGTCTCAGGTGCCTATGTGATTCTTCAGATTAGGCTCTTTGTTTTGTCTGCCTGGTTAGAGCACCTTACCAGCTGCCACTTTGCAAAAGTTTTGTAATGCCCTGTTCTGAAATCATCGGATGTCTGCCTTCTGCAGTGTAGGAGTGCAAGGCAAGGATTTGGGTTTTTTCCCTGTTTTTGAGGAGGATGCACCTGGAGAAGGTATCAGCTTGCAGATGGCGAGGTGGGGGGAAGGAGTAAAAGCTCATAATATAAGCAAAGCCCATCTTAAACTTAAGGTTTCAGCTACATTTTCTTCCTCAATTTCTTAAAACCACATTGTCAGGAGGTTGGTTTTTTTTCTGTCTTTAGCAGAAGAACTATGTTCTGCTTTTTGCCTGGAGTTGGCTTACTAAGTTTAAACATACATTCCTAAACAGTTTTCGGCCTGCAGTGAACAGCCAAACTTGAATAATTTCCCTATTGCAATGTGTATTCAGAGCAGCAAACACCTGAGTCTTTGCTGGGTGTTTGACCCAGAGTAATTTGAGCCACTTTTTACTTACTGTTCCCACTGAATTGGGTGAAGGACAGAGTTTGCCTTCAGATGGTGCTAGGGAAGAGGTTTGCAGTGGTCTTAAGACTGTTAATGTGATTGACATTAATAATTCAGAGATGCTAAATGGGTGATACCAGGCAGCCTTGCATGTGTTTCCTGCTGACTGTGTGAGAGAAAGGCTCCCAATATTGCATGGGAAAGTAATTATTTGTGGAGATGCTCCTGGTAAAAAGTGAGGCAGTGTCCAAATGTGTGCCGAGGTTTTGCCTTATTATTATTCTCTGAGCCTCACAGTCAGACGAATCCCTCGCTGCTGCAGTGCTGCAAAAATCTGTAGACACACTCACGTTCTGCAGCTTCCAGCGGGATAGGGCACTGCTGAGAGCTGTGGGGCAGCCTGTGCCCCCTGTGCACCAGGGCCCACCAGTGCTTGCAGCAGCATGGGAGTGGGGCTGGGGAAGGGGGCACAGGGTTGCTTCCAGCTGAGTGAGAGAAACCTGGTAGCACGAGCCTGGCAGGGTGCCCATCACAGAACAGACTGACTTTGTCCTCCCCTTAGACCTGTGGCGCCTCAGTTGAGCCATGGTGTAGGTGGCCTGGCAGTCCAGAAAAGGAAAATGCAGTGTCATTCCCACCCCGTCTTGGCATCCCTAACACTGAACAAGGGTTGGAAGCAGCACCCTTTCTGTGGTGCTGCTGGTTTTGCTGTGCCCCAGCCCCCTGCAGTCAGCACCTGCGTGGGGCAGCAGGCGCTGGAAATAAAGTCGTTTCTTTGTGCAGGAAACCCAGCTTTTTAGGCACTCAGGTGGGACTGGTAGTACCTAACGTGAGGGGGGAGGAAGCGTGGGTTTGGAGCTGGAAAACATCATTGATCACTCAGTAGTCGTCCTGTGTCTTTACCGTGAAAGGGGGATTTAACAGAGAGCTTGCATTTCTGCCTGCAGTCCCAGGCTAACAGCTGGCCCCGAGGGGCTCGGGAAGGCAGGGTGGCTTGTGTAAGAGCCATGTGGCTGCACGCCATGAAACCCTCCCTCCTCACAAAGGGTGGCCTTAGCAATATCTGTGTGTGTGTGTGCTGAACCTTGATGCGGCCTCTCAGATTGCCTGGACAAGCTGTGTCCTCTCCTATGTAGCTTAGGACGCTGGGGAGGCTGGGGACATGCTGGAGGAAGGACCACGTGCCAGTTTAGCTGGATGCCATGTTTAGCTTTTGGGAAACCTGAGGGGAAATGACAGAAAGCACAGAGATAGTGTTTTCTTTTCAGTGATGCCATTAATTCTGGGGGACGCTAACAACCCTGGTGACCTCTGTCTCAGAGAGGTGGAATGATACAGATGGTCTGCAGCAGCGTGGGAAGCGGTAGATGCAAAGCTCCATCTCATATCTTTAGCCATGAACTTTCCCTGGGGTGCTACAAACAACAGATCTGGTTGCACTTTGTATGACTCCTCATGTTTCTCTCTCTCTTGCAAAATGTACATGATGTGGTAGGAAAATCAAGAAAGGTTCATGGTTTCTTTGGCATACTTAGTGCCTTCAGAGTGCCTCACTCGTTAGTCAGTGCTCTGGTATTGATGCAGCTCTGTCTGGCACAGCTTCTGCCAGAAAAAAAAAAAAAAAAAAAAGTTGCATCTCACTCGGTTCTTTCCAGGCTTAAAATAATGCACACAGATGCACTGTGTGTGCACTAGGGACTCCCACATGTGCAAGGGCTGACAGCGACTGCAGAGTTTAACACCAGGCATAAATGATGAGGGGGATGTAGGGTGGCAGGAATAATGTGAAGGTACTTTCCCTAGGCTGAGGTGTGGATCTTACAGATCTAGAGAGCTTCTAAAGTGAGTTTGTCAGTTGATAGAGACAAAGTAGTGCACCAGTGTATGCTGTCAGCAGCCATGAAGTCACGCAGAGGTACTTTGCACCTTCCTTGTTTAGCGAGCACCTAGAATCAATAGCAGGAACTGGAAGGATGCTAAAATTATAACTCCTCAGCTGGCTGGTGTCATCCTCCTTTCACCCTCCATGCCAAGCTGGTGGCAGGACTTGTGTGGAACAAGAATGATATGATTTTGCCTGAAGGCCACGTGGCTTATAAGAGTGGAGTGGGTGTAGTAGAACTAAAAGGTTCAACGTGAGTCACTTGAACTCCTCAGATCCTGGAAATCCCCTTTGAGTTGGGGACTGACAGCTAAGAGTGTAAAGGCTCTATCTGTGCTCGCTCAAATAGTTTTTGGAGGGCTGCGGCTGAATCATTCTCCTGAGGCCTTTCTTCTGAAACTTGTTTTTAGTCATGGACTAACGGGGCCTAAATCTGCTGGACTCTGGGGCAAACTGAGAGGGTGATGATTTTTTGCAGATTTCAACATGGGAACAAGTGAGGAGATGGTGATGAGGACAAGTGATGTGCTGTTTGATCCTGATGTTTATTGTGATAAGAGTTTAAACAAATTGACCAAAGACTTTTACTGAAGGTGCTTCCGAAAGGTTCCTATGCAATGCATAGATAGGCTCTTTAGAGGCAAAAGCAAATAAATAATTGGCTGGAAATGTAACTTTCATCACTAATGAGCTCCTGCTTTTATTTGTTTTTCATTCATGCAAGCTGGGGTTTGAGCCTCTGTTCCCATTATAGAGCAGGAAAATGAATTTCAGAAAGTCACTGGCTTAGCAGAAAGGTTTGTTGATCTTCTCTTTGCTTTCTATATGCAGTACAAAGATACAGCTGAGATCAAAGAAAGGGCATGAATTGCCATAGCACCAGTTGTCTCGGCATTTTCCTCTTCAGCAGGTGGTTATCCATCTCTTCATTGCCCCTGCTGGAGTTGACTTTTCTGTCAGTATGAATTGGTTGAGACATGGGCACTGCATGGCTGCACCATGTAGTGGGGGATACCAAAGTACCCTCTCCAGAGCCCGGCAAATTTTTATGCCCCTCTTTGAGCTGCTGTGAATGACAGAACAGTAAGAAAATGCAGTGAGGATCGTGGCCCTGATGAACCCATACCTGGAGCAGGGGCTGATACCCATCTCCCCAAAGGCTCGGTGCTGTGCACAGAGAGATGTGGCCAACAAGATGCATAATTCAAACACAGGAGACCAGTGCCACTACCGTGCCTGGGTCTGCTGATGAGAATGGTGGCGTGGTTCACCTGAAAAAGCAGAAGGAATGAGGCACTGGGACAAGGAGAGGCTGTAGAAATAAAGTCTAGCCCTGCTCTGTCCTAGAAAAGAGCATAACAAGCAGCGCTGGTGTTTGCCTTGACTGCCACAGAGGCCTTTGGGGCACAGAGCTGCTGGCACGTGGAGCACTTGTCATGTAACCACTGTGCAGGTGGCATCAAGGAACGTCAGGCAAAGCTGACAAAAAAGCGTAGAGAAGTGGCACATGCACAGAGGAGGAAGATCCAGCCTGTTTTCAAAGGAATGTGGTCTGAAGAGCAAGCTACCTCTGTGAGAGTGCTTGGGCAGTTATCTGATGTCCTACAATCGGTCAACATTATAACATATGGATTTTGTCTGCAACACATGGGTAGTATGTGTATGTACATTCTCTTCAAGGGGAGGTGAGCGAGGTGACTGTGTGGTGTCCACAGTCGGTGGCTACATACAGATGAGCCCAGCCTGCCACGGCAGAGCACCGGCGCCGCGACGTGGCTGAGCAAACCTTCAGCTTTCCAGTACTAGAGCAAGTACAGCTGCCTGAGAGACCATGAAGCAGCACTGACATGGGGTGGAGCAGGGCCACATACCCTTGTTTTGGGGACAAAACATGGAAGAGTCACAACATCAGCAGGACTAGGTGATCTCCAGATGTCCCTTCCAAGCCCTATCGTTCTGTGATCAAACGCATGACGCCCCAGAGGTACTGCCTCGCAGGCAGGCTGGGTCAGTGCACAGGCTGTGCCTGGGGCTGGCTGTTAAAGCCTGCTTGCAGGGGTGGGAGAGCTGTTTGTGCTCCCCACTCGGTCCCTAGTGATGAAGCCTGTGGTGCTAAACAGCAGTAGAGCTGTGCCCTGTGGCACTGTGACGGGTGTCCTCACCATCTGCTGCCAGGTCTCTGTGGCTGCGGGCACTTACTGCACCTGAGCCACGCTTGCTGCCAGGGAATAGCAGCTGATGTGTCTCTTGCCTTCTCCTGCCTCACGAAGGCATCCTGATTCCGTCACTGCATGTTTTGGGGTTCATCCGATGTGGAGCAGAGCAGATGGGCAGTGCAGCCCGTCCGAGTGGGGTGCCTGGCTTTTTCTCATGTGTATTTTGCATTTCTGTGACAGGGTGTGGATGCTGAGTTTAACTTCTTTAATAGACACATTCAGATTTCACATCCGCTATTTGGCTGTGCCGGGGCTGTATGCTCTGTCCTGAAAGGGTGCAGATAAGGGCTTGGCTCCTTGTCAGCGCCCAGCTGCAGCGTATTTCAAATACATGTGTCCTCCATTGATATAAGAACAGTTATCTCACAAGCAGCAGAACCAATAAAACCTTTTCCCCCCTGGGATTTGTGACCTCCTCACTGTGGCAGTCCCAGTCTCCTACTTGTGTACTGTGATGTTGCCATTACAGTCCTGGTGCCGTAATTTCAGTTCCCTGTCTGTCGCCCTGATTCCTACCATGGTACCACCAGCTTTTCCATGTACCCCCTGGGCTCTGCCCACCACAGCACCAGCTTTCTAATGTGTCCCTGTGGCCTCTCTGTAATTCGCCACCTCTCTTCCACGTCACCTCCCTGTGCTTGTCAGATTGCCATTTAGGCAAGAAATAGCACGTGCCAAGATTAGTCTAGAGCTGGGTAGGTCGTGTTTTGATAGCTGCCAGAATCAGACTTAGCAGCTGGATATGTGTCTCCTCTTGGTAGCCCTGAAGGGAGACGGTGTCATATACATGGTCACTAACTCTCGCAACCTCATAGGAACTTTGTACCTCCAAGAACTCTGTCTGTCTGCCAAATTTTGTTGACTGTTGTCAGAAACGGTAAGTTGTGGATGTCAACTAGTGTGACCATGTTAACTGATTTCTGTGGGAATGTGTGTATGTCAGATGCTGCATCTCCCAGGTGGAACTGGACTTGCTGCTTGAGATCTTGGTCTGCTCAGCACCTCACCACTGGTGAACCAGTGAAATGGAAAGGACCTGGGAATTATCTAGCGGGAAGGTCTGTCCTTGTGAAGTGCACTGCCTGGAGAGGGCAGCTTTGAAGTCTGATTGGCACTGGCTCACTTCTATAAATATATAGAGAGAGCATTTTTGTGCTAGAACATTTCTGGACACACAACAAAGGAGGAGGAAGTGAACAAATGAAGCGAGCGCTGTGGGAAGAAGCTAAATGGAGCACTATGTGGGCAGCTCCAATCAAAGCATCACTAGATAACTTCCCTTCTCTTTAGGGGGCATTATTCCTGCCTGGGAAAGCCAGGGTGGAAACTCAGCTCTATAATACACAGGAGTCAAGGCAATGGCAAGTCAATATAGTGAGCCAAGGCAATGGCAAGCGCATGTGCCTCCCGGGCTAATTCGGTATATAATACGCATGAGCAGATGTCAGAGCTCTCTGAAATCATGTCTTCTGCACTCCCAGTGAGTGCAGCACATCCATTGACAATCTCTGTGTGTACGTGGGACCATTTATTCAAAGAGGTTTTTTCATAAGCAGCACATGGAGGCTGCTGTGGTATCAGGATGCTCAGAGCTTCCTCTCTGAGTCCTTAGAGTCTGAGATGCAAAGTCCTTTCCCTCTTTTTTCTTTTTTTTTTTTTTTTGGAGAGGTGCAGCTACACACAGTGATCTTGTTTCATCCCTGCTGCCTTAGTAGATGCCAATTGTGGCAGGTGAGGGTGGATGCTGGGGCATAACTTGAGGAGGGTTAAGTGCTGACCCTGTTGCCACCAGTAGCAGATAGAGTTGAGATTCAGCAGGAGCCCTGCTGGTAGAGGCTGCCTCAGAAGATGAGGCTTAGTTTGGCCAAATTAGGAGGAATGAGGTCTTTCTTCCTCTGCTCACTAGCAGAGTCACCTGGACTAACACCCTTCCAAACTCCCTTTAATCTATCATTCCATTTTCTTCTCAAAGGGCTGAGAAATTAGGTTAGCTATTAGTAACACAGCACGCTGATCCCATCTGTCCCAGACTGTTGTTTTCATGATTTGCATTTCAAGATGCATAATAATACAGTTGTGCGTGGTTTTGTTTGCTGTGGCTCAGCTTAGCACCTAGAACTCTTTATAAAGCATGTGAGTTGATTTATTAGAGTACGTGGAATCTATCCTTCCACTTTGGAATAAATGAAAAGATAAACTGGTGGCCATTAGCAAGCTAATTGCTATGATTTCTGCATAACCAGAGCTTGCTTGATTTGACTGTATGCAAACTGTCTTAAGGTGCATGTATCTCATTGTAGTCTTCAGCTGCTTACATTCCTTTGCATGGAAATGATTAAATCCCAAACGTCATTTTTCTAGTTAAACATCCATGCAGGAGTAAAATGAAAATTGCAAAATCCCACAAGCGGGGGCATATTGGTAGATGTCTGAAATGCTGTTTTCCTTCAATGAAGATGTTGTAGGGAAGCTAGAGAAACTGTTTTAAATCTTTACCGGGAGTATTTTCATAGACGATGCTGCTTTTCTTTATTTTTATTATTCATACGTTGCTATATTCCCAGGTATTTTGGAAAGTGCTCGATTCTGCTTGAAATTCTGCTCGATTTCTTCATTGCTGAGAGCTTCTGCCACTCTCCTGAGAGAATTAAGCTAGCAAAGGCATTGGATTCCCACAGCTTAAAGTTCGTCGCATTTGTAAGGTCTTAACTGTCTCTGTGCTGGTCGGACTGGACTTCACTCCACAGTGCTGTGTCCAGCCATGTCCAGACCTTGGCAACATGAGGAGTGGTAGAGAGTGCCTTGTGCTGCAGTTGGTCACAGCAAAACAACTGGACTTGCCCATGTTAGCTTGAAACCTTTCAGACACTGTCTCCTTCATACATCGGACTTGAACTAGGCTCGACACCTGTTTCCTGCGTCACAGCTCCACAGGCATCCTCTAAAGAACACTAAGGCTTGTTTTGAAATTTGAGTTTACCCAAGTGTTCAATAGCTCGAGATGAAAAAATAACAATAGTTGTGTGCACTTACATCTAGGCCTGTGGCGTCTTTGCCAAACACGAACTAGAAAAATGTTCCTTTCCAGCTGTGCTTCTGCTAAGGATGTGGGAGACTTCCTAGACTTTCTCTCAAAGGAGACTTCATGGTTCTTCACCTTTCCATTAGTACCCACACCATCCTTTTAATGACAACTGGGTTACGCCTCACTAAAAGGACCACCCAGGATTTGTGATAATTACTCTCAAGGTGTTGTTTTCTCTCCCATGCTACATAGCAGAGGAAAGAAGGGCAGAAAAATGGTAGAGGGCCTGCTTTTACCTCCAGGGAACTTGGCTAGTGATTTGTTCATGATGTCCAGGGGCAGATGTGCTTCCTGTCCAGTTAATCTCAAAAACTCCTTCTTGACTCAAGTTCGGGTTTCAGCTCTTCGCATACATAACTTGCAATGAAGGAGGGAGGATGGTACAAAGAAATTTATTTTCTTATTAATACAAATAAGCATGCTGCATGCAGTTTGAATACATGGAGAAAGGCCATAGCTATATTCGTAGAGATGCCCAGGGCACTAACAGAATAAAAATTAACTTAACCCAACACTTGCAAAATACTCTCTTAAACTTCAGATGGATGCAAATATCAATAAAAAACATGTGGCCAGGAGTGATCACTGGAAAACAAATATTTGGAGGAAATCAAATACCAGATTTTCTGGAGCGCTGCTTTGCTGTGCACCACCTGTGTAATCTGGCAAAAAGCCAGTCTGAGTGACCAGGGGAGAGTGTTTTGGATTTAGTTCATTGTCAGCTATTCCTTGCACCCTTTGGAACTGGCCTAGCAGATGCAAAGGTGGGGCTGGAAAAAAAGGCTGAGTGTTTATCCTGGCCTCCTGCTTTTGGTCTCTGTCCAGTGCAGGGCAGGTTGGAGCAGCCCGTGCTCACTCTGTAAGGCTGTGAGAAGGGCCTTCTCAAAACAACATCAGGAGAGAGTGAGTGTAAAGGGGAACTTGACACTACCTTTGCACGTCACTTCTGACTTGTCTTATGCTGCTAAATCCATGAAAAATAGGGATCTGGATCCATGGAAAAGGAGATCTGTCTATGGTTTGGGAAATTGTTGTAGGGTAGTGCCCTTGCCCTGGACTGGCTGCCCTGCAGGGTCACTCTGGGACTGCAGACCCTCACGCTTCTGATAGCAAAAGGATGCAGATCAAGCAGTGCCCTCCGTGGTAACTGCTCAGTGCTACCATCCCAGGATGTGTTTGGTGGACATGCACCACCACCAAAAGCGATGGAAGTAGAAGGAAAACTAGAAGGAAAAAGAACACATCTGCCTTACTTTTCCACAGCTGCCGCGGCTGCGTGCAAGCGGGTACAACGCTTTCCTCTGAAGCGCCCACGGTTGTGTTCCAAAGTGACCTCTGCTCCCACCTCTGCACTCGAGTGCCACTGCACTGCACTCGAGTGCCAAGTTTAACTCTGTCCACCTCCATAGCTGCTCCTTACTGCTAAAAGAAGGCTATTGCATTCTAAAAGTAAGCAAACTAGTATTTAAGATAAAAACAATTAACTTGGTCAGTATCACTCTGCTTTTTTAAAGCATGTGTTTGCATTGAGCAGAAACATGCATTCTTGCTCAGCTGGCAGACAAGAGATCGCTTTCCTAAAAAGGGGGAATGTAGGCATTTTAAATTTTTTTTTTTTTTAACAGTGGACCCGGGCTTAGAAATAATTCAGTTTTTGCTCACATAGCAGAACTGCACCCATTGTCGCTGCTTACCCAGAGATGATGGTAATGCATCTCTGCCTTGAATGTATGTCTCGAGACTCAGTAATCTCAGGAGAGCTTGGTACTGACCTATTAACATAATAATCACAAAGCACGCTTGAAAAAGTATATCAGGTGGAAAATTAGTGAAACAAAGACCAAGCAAAGTGCTGTAGCTTTGGGGAGGAATGGTGAAGGTAGTGGAGCAAAACAGTTACTGCCTCAGCATTACTCAATACAGTGGGGTTTTTTGAATTAGGTTAAGAAAGTACAATTTTGTGAGGGTTTTTTCTTGTGGACTATTTTAAGCACGTGTATATTCAAATTTTACTTGCTTAGCAGGGAAAAAATTTATATCCTTTCCACTCATTTGAAAACAATTAGGTTTATGCACACCTTAAAATATAAGCATGGTAGAAGACAAATACAGAAGAACGGGGCTATGGACTTAGAATTACAGCTAAGATTTTTCCATATTTGCAAGTCCCAATATGGACCAGGCAGGTGCTAATCGAAAAATGTGCCCTTTGGCAGTCCTTTGGTGACTGATGTTAATTTGGTGGTACTTGCCTACCTAGGAGTGGGCTGAGTGAATCTCAGCAGCCATTTTCCCACATGCAAGGCAGGGTTAACAAATCCAAGCTTTGCATTTTCCAGTGACTGTAGTACTGACTGTGATCTTGGAGTCTTCTTGTCCTACTGTAAGAAAACCTGATACACAGTGTTTGGGTTGCTTAACTCTGCAGCCTGATCCCAGCTCCCTGGGTTTCTTATGTACATGGTAGGTGTCCAAAACGTGCTTGCTCCATAACTTCACTGGCAGACAGTCTGTCACTACTATTTTTTTTTCATCTGGCTGTTAGAAGGCATGATCATGTTAGTCCTTGCAGAGTTCCTGGAAACCATTTCGGTGGGGTTATAATTGGATTACATGAGCCCCAGTCTTTTGCCTTCCCTTCCAACTATTGTTTTCCAGTACCTGAATCAATGCAGAAAGAAAAGTGATAGTAGAACGGATCGGGGGTTGGCTGTGGCTGGCCGAGGGAGGGCTTCCATACCATAAAGTTTGCCAATCCCCACGTAAACTTACTTTCCTTTGGAATGAAAATGAGACACTGGGAGTTTTTGGATTTTGGAAAAAAAAAACAGAAGAAGGCCTTACATAGCAGTTTGAAGCTGAGCCTCCCACAGGCTGTTGTTTTCAAACAAAACTGCCCATTTCAACATGAGAGGCTGATTTATTTATTTTTTTCAGTATTTCCCTAAACATTTCAACACTTCTTCACGGAAAGCTCAGTATGAAGTTCACAGAGAAATGCTGTGGTGTTTATAAATGAAAGAAAGTTTCCCAAACATGTAAAGTTCACTTTGGCTGGGAGGATGGATGGCAAGATGTTTCTGAGCATGGTGCTCCTGAGCTACCAGCCCAGTCATGGCTGTGTCGTTCTTCCACAAGTACATTAAACTGACTTGTGTCTTCGTGAGTCTGTTTTCTGCCATCCAACACTGCTTTTGGCCTGTGTGTAGCTCCTAGGAGCCCAAGGTTGTTGTACAGCCGGCAGAGAGAAGTAAGCACCCAAAGCAGAGTTATTCTCAGGGCGCAAAGTTATTCCCCCTTCATTCCTCTCCTAAGGTTTGCAAAAGCTATAAGCTGTTGGTACTGTCTGAGGTCTTAAGGGATATAAATATTCTGTTCAGCCTGTGTTTGCAGTTCTTTGGAAATATAGGATTATCTCCAAAGGCTTAAACAGTCTGAATGCCATTCTGGCACAGCTAGTACTTATTTTGCATGTTGCTATATTGATTGCTGTAGTGAGACTGACCTTCTCATGGGCTATTCTGTCTTGTTTATTTTCCTGGTTGCACCAGCAGAAGTTAATTAAATAGATTCCACTGGAGAACATTTGTTCGGAGACTCATTCCCCTTCCTTTCCTCCAGACAAAGAGGTATAGTCAAAACTATGTAGATTAGTTCCTACATTTAAGCTTCTTTTAAATCCTTCTCCTATACTCCCTCTAAAGTTCATGCACTTTAAAAGCCGTAGTGCTTTTAAAGTTTACGTATGCTCATTTTTACTGGCCTAGTCTTACTATTTTTTAAAAAACTAATATACATATGTAGATATGGCTGGGTGTCATGGGTGTCTGTCGTGGGTTGACCCTGACCAGCCGCCAGGTACCCACACAGCCGCTCTCTCACTCCCCCTTCACGGCTAGACAGGGGGAGAAAATATTTCCAAGGGTTCAGGGTTTGAGATAAGGACAGGGAGATCACCCTCATTTACCGTCCCAGGCAAAACAGACTCAGTTTTGGGGAAATTAGGTACATTTATTAAAAGAACTAATCAGAGAGGAGTAGTGAGAAGTGAGAAAGAGCAAACAGATCTTAAACAGAACACCTTCCCCCCATCCCTCCCTTCTTCCCGGGTTTATCATCAATCCCGGTTTCTCCACCTCCTCCCCCCGAGTGGCGCAGGGGGACAGGGAATGGGGGTTATGGTCAGTTCATCCGACGTTGGTTCCACCGCTTCTTCACTCCGGGGGAGGACTCTTCACCCTTCCCCAAGGCCATTGTGGGGTCCCTCTCACGGGAGACAAGCTTCACGCTCTCTTCTCCGACGTGAGTCATCCCACGAAGGGCAATTCATCACAAACTGCCCAACGGGAGACACCTCAGGAGGGGCAGCCCACCCCTCGTGAGTCTGAGGCGCAGTCCTTCAGGGGAAACTGCTCCAGCATGAGCCACCCGCAGCATCCCAAAAGTCCCACCAGCCAACCTGCTCCAGCGTGGGCATTCCTCTCTTCCACGGGCTACAGGTTCCGGCAGCGACTTGCTCTGATGCGGGCTTCCCATGGGCTACAGTCCCCTTTCGGGCATCCACCCACACGGCGTGGAGTCCTCGGTGGACATCTACGCGGTGATCCTCATGGTGGACATCTGCACCTCGCCCATGGGCTGCAGGGGGACAACCCGCTTCACCATGGTCTTCACCACAGACCCGGGGGACTCTCTCTGCTCCGGTGCCTGGAGCTCATCCTCCCCCCCACCACTCCTTCTTCACTGACCTTGGTGTCTGCACAGATTCTCACTCCTCCATCTCTGTGCCAGCTGTTATGGCGCAGTTCTTTTTCCCGTTCTTAAATATGTTTTCCACAGAGGCGTTCCTCTGCTATCACCTTACTGATAGGCTCAGCCTTGCCCAGCGGGGGGTCCCTCTTTGGAGCCAGCTGCCATTGGCTCTATCAAACTTGGGGAGCTTCTAGCAGCTTCTTACCGAAGCCACCCTGCAGCTCCCCCCCCCGCCGCCGAAATCCGGCCAGGCCAAACCAAAACAGTGTCCAAATCTTTTCCCAAGCAACAAGTGAAAGGTTTGAAAGGATCTTCAGAGAACGATTGGAGTGCTTTCCCAACACAGAAGTTCCAACAAGGAAAGTCCCTCTTGGTGTCTGTCTGTCTGTCTGTCTGACTTCCTGTTAAAATGCTTATTGCTGCTGGAATGTTAATGCGTTTTCCATTATGTAGTGTTGCAGCTAGGATCTTGGACAGGCATCTTTTCTTGTTACTCATATTCTAAAAAAAAAAATAAATTCCTGCTGATTTTTAGTTATGCTGAGGTCAGCCAGCATCTTCCCCATCGAATGGATGTACACCTTTAAAGAGCATGTCTTTCTTCCTGCTGATAGCCTCTTCAGAGAGAAACTGGGGACTTCAAGCTGTTACTAAATATTTGTTTTTTTCTCAACAGTAAATGCAGCAACATTTCTTAAGCTTGGGTGAACAACCTGTCTCTAAAATACAAGCACATTTCTGTACTAAGCTCTTGATGGCTCCAAATTCACATGTCCCTTCCATTTAATTTTCAAAGGATGTATGTGCCCACGTGGACCAGGCAGGTAAGTGGCAATGAATCAAGTAGTGAAAGAGAGCTGGAAATTTTCAATTATGTTATGGTGTATTTTCCTTAGCATCGTGCTTTAGATTGTTGAAACTCTTAGCTAGAAGCAGAGAGGACATTGTATCACTTCTGTCCCACAGTCCTTTGATGCGTCAGGCCAATGTCACTTGATCTCTCTCACAAAAGAGCTTTATCAATTATCTTTTAGGAAAGAAATAAACCTGAGAAGCTCAGGATTGACTGCCAGCACGCTACCATGGTGGAAGACATATGAGTGGAAGCAGTTTGTGAAGTAACAACAAAAATGCCTCAAAGCTTTTCCCCAAAATTAACCAATCTTTTTTTTTTGTGCACAAAATTTATTTTGTGTACATAATTTTTTTCCCACTGCTTGCTTTGGTAAGAAACTCAGGGGTAAAATTCCATAGCGTACATGAGATTGATAGCTAACTACAAAAGAAAACCAGATGGCAGCCCAAGAGAAGTAGCAGATGTACGTTTCTGCATCTTTTACATGGATTGAGACACTCAGAAACACAAATTTGTATTGTTTACAGTAGAGGGTTTCATTACCCATATTTTAAAATTCAGGACTTTTCTCCAATACTTAAGAGTATACTTTTGTATTCCTATCAGTACATCAAAAATTGAATCCAGGTCATTGGCAAGCGTGTCTGCTGTGGGCTGTCATATTCCAAAATTGAGGTGGCCAGACAAACACCTGGAGCTACAATGAAATTTCAGTTAAGAGCCTTGTGTTGCAAGCGCTCAGTCTTGAGGTGGGATCATGGCTTTATCTTGTGGGGAGAGTGGGCAAATGTTGCTGGAATGAGACTGCATAGGAGGAAGAGGATGTTTACATTTTCCCCTGTATTCTCTAGTTGTTTTCAATCAAGAAATTTAAACATGTGACTCTCCAACTACTTTCTTTCAAGTCCAACTTATTGAGGCTTTGTTTAGCATCCTGATAAAATAGTTCATTTCTAGCTCAGTTGGAACTTTAGATCTTTTGTTCTGAAATCCCTTTCTTAAGCTGCTGTAGTTTTCTTGTTTAAACAGCTTGTCTGGAAGAGAAGTACCTGATGCACTCCTGCCATGTAGGTTTTCTCTGCATCGAGAGATCAACTTTTGCATTGAAAATCATAACCAAGAGTTAAATGCATTATCAAACAATGTGGGTTTTTTTTCTTTCTTTAGATACTGAAATACATGGTTGGAAACATTAAAAAAAGAAAATCTATAAGTCTTAACTGTGCTCACCATAAATAAAAATTCTAGTTTTATTTTGGAGGAGTTGATATTTTGGCAACCTGCTACATTGTTCATTTCAGACTCCTAACCTTGAACTCATGTTTTACAAAGATGGCTTGACTTGTGGGTTTTTTTGGGGGGTGGAAACCATTTTGAAGTTTGGAAAAAGGACGGAACTAGGAATTGGTATCACTGAAATAATCCAGCTAGGAGTGTCATAAAGTTAATTATACCCTGAAAGCAGATGGGTTTCCTTTATTTTGTAAAATGTCTTGGACTGAAACAAAAAAGGAACCTTCTGAGCCATTTCTTTGTACAAAGTGGGCATTATCTTCAAGATAAAATTAAAGCTTGGTAATAGTCATGAAAACACATCGTTCTTTCAATGGAACATACGCTGTAGGAGGAACAATAACACCACTGCAAATAAGGATACTGCATTTCTAATTGCTTTTTAACTTCCTTCAGCCTGAAAATTTGACTGTTTGGCCTCTGCCTGACTGCTGGAATGTGGGCACAAGAAAATAATTGCTGTGGAGTAAATTAGTATCAGCTACTTCTCGTGACTGCCTGATACATAAGACATATTCTAACCTTTTCACAGCATTCAGGAAAACAACTTTATCAATGTTCGGGTATACATGAGCAATTTCTAGCTCTATCACTAATAGGAATCAGGAGAGCCTATATTTTCAGTGGGAGGGTGGATTGAAAAAGGATAGTGGCAGCTTTAAGCTAAACTTGTGCTGTAAACCTTGACATCAGTATTCTGGTTTCAGCTCCATAATCTGACCGTGAAATGTAGACATCTAAGGATCCGTGTTTTAAGTGAACTCCTGCAATGGATGTTTCTTGTGGAATAACATTCTCTTGCTGGGCAACTATGTCCTCAGCCCCGCTTCTCATACAAATGGGTGTAAATCAGAAGTGATGGTTGTGAAGCCTATGAAATACGGCCCTGTAAAAAGTCAGGAGATAAAGGGGATAAGTATCAAAGCTTTACTTTGATGCTGTCAGTTTGCTTTGCCTTTTCCTTCCTTAGCTTAAGAAGGTACTTCTAGAGATAAACGTCCCCAAAGATGGAATTGTATTGATCGTACCTCATGCAAATCAACCTGTTTTTATTTCACCAAGATCAGTGCAGCTGTAGCAAAGGTGGATTTGGTTTCATGTTGATCTGTTCTAAATAAACTTTTCTGGAAAAAGTCTCCTCTCTTTGTGGGAGGCAGCTTTCATCCAGATGCTCTTTTCACTGCCAGGCTTAGCCTCTTTTTTTTCTCTACAATTCCCTAATGTCTGGTTACTTCTTCTATGCTGTTACTTCTTCTACCTGTGCAGGAAGCAGATGAGGCTCTGTGAGCTGAACCATCAGGCAGATAGAAGAGACGATGCTCTGCGGGCGGTGTGGCAGTGAAACCCAAGGCATGACAGCCATTCCACAAGGGGCTGAAAAGGAACTTTTTGCTGAGGGCATTAGCTGGCAGCCGCTCTGCCTGCTGTACGGAGCCAAGGGTGTAACAGTAGGAAAAGAAAGAATGAGACAAGAACAAAGTCTATTTTCCTCTGTCTTTAAGGAGTAGATGTTATCTTTGGATGGTCTTTGAGGTCATCCAAAATTCAACAGGGAAAAAAAAATGTTAAATGAAATCAGCTGTAGATCAATGTTTACACCTTCTTCCAAAAGAACAAGAGTTGTTTAGGATGCTAACCCTACATCCGTATGACTTAACTAAAGCATCATGGTCCTTTCCAAGGCCAACCCACATCCTGAGCCAGGGACTGCTGTAGCGGTTCAGCAGTGTGGACGGGCACTGCTGGAAGTACTAGTGCAGACATAGTCTTGGGTGTGTTTTCAGGGTGTTTCTACCAATGTGTGACGTTTCTAAAGTGAAAGCTGACTGTTCTGTTGCTTTGCAAATGTTTGTTTCGGTTCCTACAACGCTTCTTCTTCTTAAAGTCCTGTTTTAAAAAAGTCTTTGTTGCTACAGCACGTAGCACTTAAACTATGAAGTCAAGGCAGAGGAATTCAGAAAAATTCACGCAGCTGATTGTTACAGAAGAACCTGCAAAGACCCTCCTACTGAGGCGTGAGGTTCAGATTGGACCCTCTTGCTTTCTAAACTTCCTCTCTAATATTCAACACCAATCTTACGTAGGAAAACTAAAAATAAATCAGGGTTTTTCTTGGTATGAATGAAAGAGGCAAGAAGGGTCTGAATCTGACATGGGTAACTTTATTTTTAGAAACAGGTTTCTAACACACACCTGTCATACGTAAATTCAGGATTCAACTCTAGTAGTCTCTAAAAATCTACAGGCTCACAACCATCACTGCTGCTGCTCAGCTAAGTGGTCAGGGAAAGCAAACATAGCCAAATTAATATTTTGAAACGTGTTCACATTATTATTCATGCTGTAAATAAGATCAGGAACTGTGGCTTAGATAGATCACCTGATCTTGAGTAAAATACCAACTCATAATTAGTGAGGGAACTTAAGACTGGAGGCTAAGCGCATCTACCACACAGACACAGATCTGATTAGGCTCTGACATGGCCGTGAACAATGTGCAGTGTGTTATTTGCCGAACACACACCTAATGATTTCTCACAGGAGCCAGTGAAATATTTCTAACATCATTAACAAACTTAAATATTTCTGTGTTTTCCTAATGCTCTTTGGAGAACAATCTGTCTTTTTATTAAGGTACGGTGTCTGCAGCAGCAGAATTACAAACTGTGGTGGGGCCGCCAGGCACCGGTCCCATGCAGACATGTACCGGGCAGGGTCTGAGGGAAGATTGCTCACTGAACTGATGTCTGACCGCCTCTGCACGCGAGCCAGACGGCCAGGGTTCTGGGGTATGCGTCAAATGAAATTTCAGAGGTTGAGTGGCAACAAGGAATGTTTCGCCTGCGGCTCTGAAGAGCTGGGATGGATACACGCACCCTCGCAACGCGCCTGCCCTGGCCACCCTCTGCCGTAATCTGGGCCTCTGTCTCTGCCCTTCCTGATCACATCATAGAATCGTCTGGGTTGGAAAAGACTTTTAAGACCCTCGAGTCCAACTGTTAACCCGCAACAGTACACTTCTCTGCACTGCCACCATGAAGAGACAAATCTCATGGCAGGGGAAGGCCTGTGATGTCCCCTCACAGTGCTGGGGGCAGTGTGGGTGCCCGCGGCCCAGGCAACGCCGCCCGCACCGTGCCCGGCTCTGTGACCCCTCTCGGCCTCGCCTGCACGGGACTCACCGGGCAAGAAAGAGATTAAGAGGAATGGGATTATTTAATGCTCCTTCCTCGGGGATGTCGTGGGGATTATTTACATCATACCCGTCTCCGTATGGTTCTGAGTCATCCGCACCGACCGCCTTTACAGGGTCAGTTCAAAAGGCTGCAGATACTCTGTGTGTATAATTTTAGGTAGATAAATAGATACACACACCCACAGAGTAGCAACATGTCTATATATATGTATAGAGAGATATATATATAGAGAGAGATATAGCCATACAGATATACACATACAATAGAAGCAGCAGCAGCTTTCCAAGACCACACTCGGCCAACCCAGCCCTCCCTTGCCCGGTGAGGCACCCACCGGCCTCCCCCCGCCTCCCCGCCCCACTCACCGGGGCCGCCTACCGCTCCGCCCCGCCGAGCCGCGCCCGGGGCCGGGGCGGAGCGGCGGCAGAGGCGGCGGCGTGCTCTCTGGCTCGGTGTCGGGGCCGGAGGCGAGTGACCTTGTCAAGCAGAGCCGGCCTGCGCCCGCCGCCGCTGCCAGCGGAGAAGCTGGGTGAGGAGACGGCCGAGATGGTGGAGGACGGCGGCGGTGGCGGCGAGGAGGAGGCGGAGGGGGAGAGCGGGGAGATGCCGCCGCCGCCACCGGCCGCCGCGGCGCCCCCCGGGCAGCGCTGCAACAACGGCTTCCTTCCCGGCAAGGAGGCGGAGGATAGCGGTCGGGCGGCTCCGGCGGTCGGCGGGGAGCGCTCGGCGGAGGCCGAGGCCATGCTGGCGGCGGGCGGCGTGCGGCTGGAGACGAGGCTGTCGCGGCGACGGCTGGCGGTGCTGGCCGTCTTCAGCTGCTACTCGCTGGTGAATGCTTTCCAGTGGATCCAGTACAGCATCCTCAGCAACATCTTCGCCGACTTCTACCGCGTCACCTCCACCTACATAGACTGGCTCTCCATGGTCTACATGGTGGCCTATGTGCCGCTCATCCTGCCCGCCACCTGGCTGCTGGACACCCGAGGCCTTCGCCTCACCGCCTTGCTGGGCGCTGGCCTCAATGGCCTGGGCGCCTGGCTCAAGTGCACCAGCCTGGCCCCTGACCGGTACCCGCTCACCCTGGCCGCCCAGGCCGTCTGCGCCGTCGCCCAGGTCTTCATCCTGGGCCTGCCCTCGCGCATCGCCTCCGTCTGGTTCGGCCCCACCGAGGTCTCCACTGCCTGCGCCGTGGCCGTGCTGGGCAACCAGGTAGGGGCGGAGCGGGGTGAAGGGGAGGTTTTGGGGAGGTGGGCTTCCGTAGGGTTCGGTGTGGCGTTGGGTTGAAAGTAAGTCGTGTAAGCGGGGCAGAAAGTCTTCTCCGAGAGAGGTGATGTTACGACCCACCCTCACAGGCCGGCCTTACTGTGCCGGGCCCTGGCCCTGTGTAGCCACTCGCACGCTTCTGTCAGGTGCTGGCAGTGCCTCAGCCCAGACCTTTTTCAGGAGCCATCCTGGCCCGCTTTCTCTTCCTCTTGGTGTTTGCAGCCGTTCATCTGACAGAATCCACCCCTGGCTGGAGGGGAGTGAAGTGGTTGAACTTTCATGGAGACCCCCAACGTATATATTAGTTCCTGCTTTTTAAAATATGGCCTCGAATCACTAAGTGTCAGTAGCTGGTGCCCTCATGACTCATGAGGTGTTGTGTGACACTGTGATAGTTGACATCACGGTGGGGAGGTGGTAACAGTCACGGATTTCCTTGAGCAACCTGGTCCTGGCCAGATACAGAGAGCTGGAACAGGTGTATCTGAAAGCACAGATGAAAATACGATCATGATGTTGTTTTCCCCTCCTGTTGACTTGTTCTCACTTTCTGCCACCCTCCCTGCTTCTTAGTGGCAACAAAACATTTAAGATTTCAGTCAGCATCACTGGTGCGGCTGAGGTCCCAGGTACAGGTTGATTAAGGTAACAGGGGATTTGTTTTTCCTCATGCCAGTCTAATGATTTTATGCTTGTGCACTTTGGGTTATTGCAGCGGTAATATCAGTGTTACATACTTGCAGTTAGCGTTATTCATTATCTCATACCTGACTGCTCACAGTTTTCTCAATGCTTTTCCAAAACAGTTGTTTTTTTTTCACTGAAGTCGTCCAGTAGGGAAGTCAGCAGTCCCTTCTGGATTGAAAACTTGGGGGGTTGATGGTTGCTTTAGCAGTTGAGCAAAAATTTGGTATCTGCATCCCAGAATCGTGTTGGAGATTTCTTCGGCAGCTGAATTTCCACTCTTCCTGACATGCACCTGTCCTCCTAGTAGCAAGATGTGACTGGGGTTTCAGTTCTGCAGTACAGTGCTAAGGAGTCACTGTGGAGTCTGAAACCAATGCGTAGCTGGTATGAGGAAAACGGGAGCAGAGGTGCGAACAAAAACAAACCGTACTTATTTCTGGAATATATTTCCCTCCAGAAGCTGGGACAGATCTTGGTGTGCCGACATGCTCCATGGCCCTCTTCAGGGGCGTGCAGCTGTGAAACGCACTGACACACCGTGTTTCATTTCCCTCTGGCAGTCCTGTGCGAAGGATAACGGCTTATTCTGCTGCTGAGCTGTACCCTGTCGGCTCAGAGCTGTGTGCTGCAGAGTTCTTAGGGTCCCACTCCTGCCTCTGAGACCCGTAAGACTGATATGGTGTGAGACAATAAAATTTGTCAGTTCTCAGTTTTTACATTTCCTAAAAGCAAAGAAATCTCACGAGCTGGATTGAAAGGATAGTGAAATGACAAATTAGGCACTTGGAAATGAGAAGTAATGTCTGTATGTCCCAAAGCAGTTCACTTCTGTGTATGCAGTCAGTGTACGTGTTTAATTGCACGGGGTGAGCTATGTAACAGAATCAGGTTGCGGTAACCAGCTGGTCTGTCTGTCCTCTGGTTTCTTACTGTATACTCTGCAGACCTTCAGAGCTACGGCAAACAGAGCTGGGACCACAGGCAAGAGAGAGACAGAGTAGCTATCAAAAATCAGATCACACCCGGTATCCCCTGAGATGCTGATCGCTGGCAGTTGAAACGCAAATCACGGGGAACAGCAGCAATGTACCTGTCAAGGGTTGTCAGGAGTGCCAGATTTCCACAAGTATTTAATAACTTAAACCAGGCACACCAGACTCTTTCGAAATCTGGATCCTTCTGGCCTTAACCTCTCTAGATACAAAAGGTGAAAAGCGGTATCGTTTGACTTTATTGGAATGTTGTAGGCGCTGTATTGGCTCAAACTGGGGGAGAAAAAATCCTACCTTAAGAGTGTGTACTCAGTCCATGATTGTAGAGTTCACATGCTGGAGGGTGTGGGTAAAGGTGAGTACTGGATCCTGTGTAAATCTGATGGTCTGTGGGGATAAAAAAAGCAGAAAAACTTGCATCTGGCATACAAAGCGCCTTACAAAGGACGCTTTGTAAGCACATTGGCACACCTTTAATTTGAGTACTTTATGAGTATTGGACTTGCTACTCGTTAGTCTTTGCCCTTTTTATATTTTTTTTCTAGCTGAAAGAGATGCAGGGTTTTTTTTTTTAGTTAAAAAATTAAAAGTTTGCTCTATCACTTTAAAATGCAGTTTAGTTTTGGAGGAGTAGCAGAGATAGATTGGAGAGCAGCCCAATAATGTTCTTCCGTGTTTTAAAATGCTTTATCACAGAATCACAGAATCACAGAATGTTAAAGGTTGGAAGGGACCTTAAAGATCATCTAGTCCAACCCCCCTGCCAGAGCAGGATCACCTACAGTAGGTCACACAGGAACGCGTCCAGGTGGGTTTTGAATGTCTCCAAAGAAGGAGATTCCACAACCTCCCTGGGCAGCCTGTTCCAGTGCTCGGTCACCCTCACAGTAAAAAAGTTTTTCCTCATATTTTTCTGGAACCTCCTGTGTTCCAGCTTCCACCCATTGCCCCTTGTCTTGTCAGTGGACGCCGCTGAAAAGAGCCTGGCTCCATCCTCCTGACATTCCCCCTTGACATATTTATAAACATTAACGAGGTCGCCCCTCAGCCTCCATATGTCTATATACCCAAAATTTCAGTCTTTGTTTTTTGTCTCTTTTTAATGCAAAATCAGTTGCTACATTGGAATTGACTCCAGATCCAAACCCACTACTACTTTGTAATATTTTTCTTTATTTCCTTTGCAATAATTACAGATGTAAGTTTAGGGTTTGTGTTTCTTCATAAGGATTCTCCTTTTCTCTTGCTCTTTGCTGCTCTGTCAGTTCTGCAATAAACCTGACATGTCATCTTTGTTACTGTAGTGGAAGGGTTGTGACATCGAGTGGAACATTTTGATTGAGGGAAAGAATGTTTCTGCCAGAGTAGCTGGAGTCTCCTGTCGTCTCTAGGCCTTCAGTCGCAGAATGACTACTGCAAATTTATGTGCATGCTCAGTATTTTCCTGTTAAAGATTCTTCTGCAAATAAAACTTCCTTAATACTTGGTTATTAAATGTGCAGTGTAATAGGTGTAATATTGTAGTTTAATTTAGAAATGAAAAGGTTAAAACCTGAGTTATGGAAGACCTGATTGTGAAATGTCATTGAGAGCAAATGACTCAGAAGTGTTGTACTCAAGGAGCACTTTTCCCTCATAGTTTTATTAATACTTATTGCGATATAAATTCTGAGTTCTATCTGGTAAGGGTTTTCACTTTGGCTAATTTTTATGTTCATGGTGAAGTGTTTTGGTTTTTTTTTTTTTCTTTTCTTGCCTTATAGCTTGGCACTGCAATTGGCTTTTTGTTGCCACCTGTTTTGGTTCCAAATACACCTGACGATATCGATCTAATGGCACATAATATCAGCATCATGTTCTATGGAACAGCAATAGTGTCCACGCTTTTGTTCTTCCTAACTGGAGTTGGTAAGTGTTCCCTTCTTGTAATTTAGATAGTGACTGTATGGACTGTTTACGTCATCTCACTTGAAGCACCTGTCTTTGCTCAAAGTGATTGAGGTTACGTTCTCTCCAGTTTACTTGTGTTCAGTTACCTGTTGCACCAGGGTTAAGTGACAACCAGTTTACTGTACGTTGTGCTTCACATGGGATGACCTCTCTCAGAATATTTACTTCACTTAGGCTTTTTGCTACAAGGACATGATGATATAATGTGATTGCAGAGTCAAAGGTCTAGACACGTTGCAGATGAAGTCTGTCTTTGTCTGTATGTTGGTAGCAATCAGATGTGACCTCGTAATTTGCACATCCTTTGTGACTGTGATTTGATTATTCCATAAGAAAATCCTGAATATTTTTTTTTTCAAGGAAATGTTAAGAACCACAGATTAATCTTCTGAAAATCATCCGACTGAAACGCTTTAGAAAGAAAAAGCATTAGTCTGGTAAAGACAAATCAAAATTGTTCCTTCTTTTTTCCTCAGTGTTTGAAGAAAAGCCCAAATACCCTCCTAGTCACTCTCAAGCAATCCTGCAAACTATGCCCCCCGAGGATTACTCCTACAAGCAGTCGATTATTAACTTGTTCAAAAATATTCCATTTGTACTTTTGCTGATAAGTTATGGTGAGTGATGCTGTCTGGCAGAACAGTTCGCATGTTTGCTGAAAGCACTTAGGGTTTTGTTTGTGGTAGTGCTTTTTGGGGGGGAGGAGGGAGTGTCAAACTTTTACTTAGCAGTCAGCACTGGAAAATTTGACAGGATTGAAAATACCATTTGTAGGTCTGGGGAAAAGATTTTCACCTGACTGATAAGAAGGTTTTGATGCTGATACGAGTCTTAAATACCAAAAGATTAACTCTTTAGGATAGCAGATCTGTGTGTTTACACCTGAAATGACCGAAGCTTTTCTTTTGGTACTGCAGGTATTATGACTGGGGCGTTTTACTCTGTCTCCACATTATTAAACCAAATGATAGTAACTCATTACGAGGTAAGTTTCTTGGATCTTTTTTGTAATTTTTTTTTCATCTATACATTTGCAGAGGTGGTGTTTATTATTATGTAGGTGCTATATGTGCTCAAACATTTGGTTTCCTTTATACCTTCTGCAGTTTCTTGCACCATAGAGCTATGGGAGTCATAGGAATGTTTGCTTGTGCTTATGACTGCCAAGAGGTCTGAACTTGACTCTGAGTGGACGCAAGTTATTAATGAGCGCCATATAAATATTTGTTGAAAGGGAGAAGAAGTGAACGCTGGGAGAATTGGCTTGACACTGGTGGTGGCAGGAATGGTGGGTTCGATTATTTGTGGTTTGTGGCTGGATTACACTAAAACATACAAGTAAGTGTGGGTAGGCATGTGTGGGGTTAGGGGTAGGAGAACATTGCGACTGCATTACAAGAGTACTGCAACGTAAGGGCTGAAGCAAACTGGTGATAAAATGAGGTTCATCCCTGACCTTCTAGCAGCAGTCTTCAGCTGTGGAGACTGGTTTCTGAGGCTACAGCAAGAGCTTGAGACTCTTACTGGTTCTTGGCCAAAAGAAATGAGAGAAGAGAATGCAAAGATGCAAAGAAGTTTTCCGTCTACTCCTGTCTCTTCAGGAGTATAAGGCTAACAAGGAAAGCGCTGTAAGTCCTGTATACATAGTGGCCAGGTGACTCAGTGGGCTCCTTCTCCTAGGAAAGCATAAAGGCTCAAAGACTATTCTGCACAGTTTTGTAAAATGGACAGTTGATGGATTCTCATTTTTTTTATACTACTCCTGGTCCTATTAGTAAGTGTAACATTTGCTTTAATTTGGGGGATGACCGTGGAGCAGAAATCTGTTCTGGCGTAAGAGCTCCTGGGCCTGTCACCCATGGTGTGGTGCCCCTCAGAAGTGGGCAGCACCCTGGAGTGCTGCTGGCAGTGGAGTAGTTCTCCCCTAAGACTCTTAGTACATTATGTGCAAGAGCTCTAGAAACCAAATGGATGTTAATGCTGTAGACTGTCTTTCTTTCTACATGTCTTTTGGCTTATTTATAAGCAAACTCTGCTTCAGTATTTTGGATGACATCCCTTATTCCAGAATAATAAATAGAACATTGCAATGAGATTTGTTTGACTTGTCCCTTAGGCTGACTTTTATTACTAAGACACGTTCGATTCTGCTCATGTATTGATGTATTGTGTAAAGGGCTGCACTGCAGAATGGCCAAGAGATACAACGTAGTGGAGAACTAAAATAGTCTTAAAGTAATAGTATCTGCTGTGATTGTCCACTCTTGGAGAGTCTGCATTAGTCTCTTTAGCCTTGAGTGAAGCAGATGTATAACCGAGGCAATAAGGAGTTCGGGAAGGGATACGTTCTTGTTGCATGATATGTTTGAGTCAGAATTACATGAAATGAATTTTATAGCTGTAGGTTGTCAGCTATTAGAGAACAAGGTTTGTGTTACTCTTCCATGCTTCTGCAATGTGATATGACCTTATGTTGACAATGTTAATGTTTTAATTTTTTTTTTATTGGGTTGCAGGCAAACTACTTTGATTGTTTACATTCTCTCTTTCATTGGGTTGCTGGTATTTACTTTCACCCTGGACCTCGGATACCTTATAGTAGTGTTCGTGACTGGAGGAGTACTTGGGTGAGCAATTAAAGAGGACTAGAATAGTTACTGCAGTTCTGTTCAGAAACGATATTTAACTGTTTTAACTAAATGATCCTACAGTATATTCTGTTGCCATGCTCTCAACCTATGCCTATAGCTCACAGTACAGGTAGGATTTACTAGAGTTTCATTCTGTTACATCAGAATAAATCTAAAGTAACTCATTTTTCAGTTAACAGTTCAATTAACGTTTTTATGGATCTAACAGAAATCTGTATGTGGTCAGTTTGTTTAGTTCCAGTTCAAAAAGTTGTCTGTAATGAAGTTGAGTCTTTCTGCTGACCAGTGGATAAGTCATCAGGGTTTAACTGAGCAAATCTAGGAAGACTGGCCTCTGTGCATTTTGATTAATTTGTATTTCGATAGTCCAAGTAACATGCTGGGTGCTTCGCTTGCTCCCAAGAGCATGAGCATTTCTCATAGATACATAATCTAAAAGCTCCCAAAGGTGCTGAGGGAATAGTGCCGTATCCAGACAGGGCAGTCAAGGCAGAGTCAGAAATTTCTTGAGAGTTTTGGTTTAAAATCCAGTCAACCAACCTCAACTGCCTTAAGACCTTGCTCGTCTTGTCACCTGTCAGTGCCCTCAGCTGCTTTCACAGCTGCTTCTAGCAGATGTTTCAGTGTCCAGCCTCACTCCCTGCTGGTGGTCTCTTTTTGTCCTCCAGCATGGATGTTTGGGCTGATCAGATGATGATGTTCATGTATGTCTTTCATTTGAAAGGGATCAGCTTCACTTATGGAGTGACTTGTGCACTCGTCAGAGAAGGTTGTTTCGTGTGTATGTAGTGGATTATGGGGGAGTGGTTATGGGAAATGGGACAAATATGTGAAAACATCTTTGTCCTGAAAAAAAGAGAGATGTATGGCTGAAATTGTTGGATGAGATTGGGGGAATGAAGCAGGCAAAGCCAGTACTGCATCACGTTAGGTCTTGAAAACAGGCAGTTCAGGATACCAGCTGATTCATAACAATGTTTTTATTTTCTTAGCTGTAGTAATAGATGAAAGCCACACCTGTCAATCTCTTACTCTCCTCTTCAACAGGTTCTTCATGACTGGCTATCTCCCACTTGGGTTTGAATTTGCTGTGGAAATTACATACCCAGAGCCTGAAGGCACTTCCTCAGGTCTCCTTAATGCGTCAGCACAGGTTATATCATTTGATTTCTTCGAGTGAAGTAATATTCACAAAGGCCACTCTGCTTGAATCTAAGAAGGCCTTCTTAGACTCAGCTGCTAAGTCTCTGTTGTGTTGCCATAGTCTTAGTTTTTTTAATTTGATTTCTATAAGACATGACCTGAAACTTTGCAAGGAAAAGCGATGGCTCTTTTCTGTGTGTCCTGATGAAGTGATTTGTTTGTTTATAGATATTTGGAATTGTCTTTACACTTATTCAAGGAAAACTCACAACCGACTACAGTCCTCGTGCAGGAAACCTCTTCCTTTGTGCTTGGATTTTTGTGGGCATTATCTTAACAGGTAATTAATCAGAAATGCAAATAGTGATTTCTCTGTAATGTAAGAATGTGGAGGTTTTTTTGAGATAGTCAATTTCTGGGTAGTTTTTAGATGTCTCAGACATCTAGGATTTAAATACGTGGCTTTCTGTCTGAGGTGACAGAAGTTGTAAGTGCAGGGTTTGGGTTTATTTTGCTTTGTTTTTCTCTTTAAATACTTGCTGTGCACACACGCTTTGTTCTAAGGCTGATGTTGCTAATACATGGATAGCCATCTGTCACCCATTTCTTCCTCACGCCTTGAATTTGAGGCAGATGTCTCCAGAGTAGGATAGTAGATGTAAACAAATAGAAAAATGGAGACAGTGTGGAAGAAACTGTGAATGTATTCCTGAACTGTACCAGTGGCTCACACATGCGGGTATTTATAAATGTACTCAAAGTGCAAAAGCCATCAAGCTTTGTTTTAAGTACTCATGGTTTAAAAGCTTTTATTGTCATTTGCTTTGTGAGTATCAAGTTCAGATTGTCAGTAAGTTGAAATCACACAGTGGATGCTGATATTTTGAATATGTGCTGAAAGCAGCTTCTGTGTGCTTACACTCTACCAACATTTCCCTTGGCGTTCAGGTCACTGCAAAGTTGTGAACCAGCATTCTCTTTATTTTTTTTTTGTTTCAGCCTTAATAAAATCAGATTTGCGAAGACACAATGTGAATTCAGGGATTATGAATTTGGATGTTAAAGCTGTAAGTTGTGACTCTGCTACCGTGGTTGCATTACTGTACTTGAATGCTTCACTTCTATTGGTGTAATAACAGAAAAACAGTAATTAACAAAAACTTATAATATGACTCTTTCCATGATGTTTTGAAACAACAGAGGTACGTGGGAAGCTGCCCTCAGATACCTGTTTCTCCCCTTAGCTCCTGTGGAAAAAAAAAAACCAGCAGAAGACCTTCTGCTCTCAGTTTTTCCTGAATATTAAGTGGCTAATATTAATCTCTGATTTTATTGCTTGAATCTTACTTTTTCATATTTGCAGGTAACATATTAAATTGTGAAGCCTTTTTGTGTATGGGGTTAGGAGGCTGTGCTATAGGCCACGTATATTATTTAAAATATGTGCAGTCCCTGTAAGCAAAGTTGGTGTCTGACGAACAGAACTCCTGAGGCAGTTTCTGCGCTGCGCTGCGTGAAGAGCTGGGTCTGTTCCTCTGCTGAGCACTCTCCCAAATTAAATGGAGAGCAAGCATAGCACTTCCTGCTCTTCAGGAGGTCCCAAGACCATGTTTTAGCAGCTTCTCTAAATCACCACAGGTACTAGCAGAAATAAGGCTGCCACTGGAAACTTTCAGTGCTGTAGGTTTTCTGATCATTTGGATCAAGATAAGGAAATGACTTTTTGGAGTCAGATCTTGCAGAGTCCTCCATCACGCTTCTTTTTATGTGTAGGTGTCTCATACATAGAGCAACTTCTGATCGTTTGCGATCAAGTGTGTGCTCTCAGTGTCTGCATAGGGTTCAGAAACTTCCAAGCTGGTGCTACATGAGTTAACTTGAACCCAAAACCTGTGCAGCTGCGTGTGCACAGGATGGCATCCTGGGGGTTTAGCTGCCTGAGCTGGGGCTGTCTCAGGGGTGTACGTGCTGGCTGTAGGCAGCAGTCCATGACCTGTCTGTTTTCCATTATCACCGAGTTAATTAGCTCAGGTTGTCACACAACTTCGTTTATATTAGCCAGGATATAACAAAAGCCTGGAGTCCTCGCCCTGATGTTACCACAACTTGAGCTGCTTGTGTCAGTGAGGTACAATACCTAACCTTGCTCATCAAGATTCTATGGTTTTTAAATATAATGGAAAAAAAAACCCTAGAAATTAATCTCTATGTAATTAATATCTATGTGCAGTAAATATAGACTTCAAAACTGTACTAAACTACTAAACTAAACTACTGTTTGTAGGTTTTTTTTCATTGCAGAGAGAAGGGAAAATAGAGCTTTCTATGAAGGCCTGATTTGGCTAATTAATTGCATGTACTGTTGGAGTCTAACCTAATAATTACCCAAGAATACTGAGGTTGAGAATTGCTTCTCTTGAATAACAGCTTAATTTCTGCTTTTTTGTTTCCTCTTTCCAGGTACCAGTTGACAGTCCTGTAGAACCCGAAAATACTACATTAAAAATTCAGTCAGCTTTATAAAGCTGAGAGAAGGTGACTTAGAAACGCACAAGTTTGGTTGGACACTGAACAATATTAGTTAGCGTAATCACTGGATTTGTGTGTATGAGTAGTGAGATCTGTTTGGTGATACTGGTGATAGTTGTGCGGTGGAAACTGTGAAGATGCTCAGTTAATTTTACCCAAGATGCAAACAACTTGCCTTTGTATGGAATATTTACTTCAACAATTTAGAAGTTTTGCAGTTTCAACAGTAAAGAGCTGTATGAATACTCTACACACTAGGGAGACATGTACATTCAGGATATGCATACTTGAAAAAAATCTGGAATCCTGAAGTACAGTCATCATGGTCAGAAGTATCTAATCTTCTTTTCTTCTTCAATCTTTGTTAGTACATTTGAAAAGTCAGAGAGTAGGTAGCTGCACAACTGGAGGATGTTCACAAGTTCCTTTCTTTTTTTTTTTTTATTAAAAAAATACATCTGTATTTTTTAATGTAAGCCAGTGGTTCCTTCTGGGAAACTGTCTATAGCACAATACTGAAAACAAGAGATGACTGTAAACGTGTGTGTTTCATACCGGCATCTGACATTTCTTTTGCCTTGAAACTTCTTGGTAGATATCGGAAGGCAGATAAGAGAAGACACTGTGTTATAGATTCACTATAACATTTCTGGGAAGATTTAAAGAGTTTCCCATTAAATAAATTGAAGAAAAAAACATTTCTTAGTAAATACGGTAAAAAGGAGGAGAAAGGCCTTTGATATCTCTACTGGGAAGTATTTACAGGCAATGGAACGCTACCAAACAGGTTGCCTCCATGGAATATTTTGAGTGCTTTCTCAGTTAAAGTGAGAGGAGTACGTGTTTACAAAGAGCTGGTGCCTTTACTTTGTAAAGAAGATCCTTGCCTCATCTTGGGTTAAATCAGTGCTGCTGAAGAAATTCCATTTTGTGTGTTAAACCTCCTCTGAATAATTGTGAAATATCAGAAAATGTATTCTAGCCTTTTTTGTATCTATTTCTCTGTGTTATGAATTGTATCATTTGTCTCGTGAAGTTTTTGTGCTTATATAACTTAAATCATGGCTTTCGCAGTTTGTTCAAAGCTGTAAGGGTGACTGAAAGGCAAATACTGACGATTCACTTTGATGAAAAGTTTGCTGTTTATATCACGCATCTTAGCTACAGAAGGAGCAGACTTCATTAACATTCACCTTGTGTTGTTACATTTGTGAATTTGGGATGTAGATTTCTCACTGCAGGGCTTCTGAAAATATTCTTATTTACCTTATGCTCTGTATACGCACCTACAGAACTGATAGCACTACAGGGATACTGAGGCCCCACTATTACCAAAAGTCAGCCCTGAGTTAACAGACTTTCTGCAAACCTTTAAGTTTTAACTGTCGTGAAGATGCGCCTGCAGGCTCAGTACCATCGGCAATGCCATCTCTTTGAGTTCCCACGGATGTAGCGCTATCCAGAAGGTGGTACTTCCTACTTGAAGTTCTCCATGGATGGTTACACTTGGGCATGGGAAGCTCTTTAACTCTAAGGTAGTCGTTCAGCATGATAAATATTGTTAAATGCTTTTTCTTTTTTTTTTTTTCCCCACTGTAGGTTTAGAGAATCCTTTTAGATGAAAACTTAGCTTCTGTAAACTTCGCTTCTAAACTTGATGATCTTGATTTAACATTTTATATGATAAGTGCTTCAGACATGGAAAGACTTGAATGGCAATATACATACCAGAATAAGCTAAGCCTGTTTGGATCACTGGCCTTCCTTAAAAAAGGGTCCATGCCTCTTTGCCAGGTCCAGTGCTAAAGAGAAAAGGGCCCACTTTGCTGCTCCTGGAGAGGCGAGCTCTGCGAGAAGAGTCCTCTGGTGAGGTAGCTGAATATAGGAGAAGTAACTCATAGATAGTTGGACAGCAGGTAAGACTGGAGGGGTGGAAGTAGAGATGCTTTCGCTATGTCGGTTCTTCACATTTAAAGACAATCTGTGGTATAAGCTGGCCCATCAAGGCATGCGTATATTTTCAGCCTGAGTGAGCAAAGTGAAAGCTCCTCCCTTTTGATATCTGTGGGTGGCTTTTCCCTTTGGAAAAAATGATGATGTGTGCCAGAATATATGCATTCTTTGGCAAGACACAGATTCAGTAAATATTTGTGTTGGTGGCCCATGGTTGCTTTGTACTTTTATTATTGCAAAATCTTAACAAGATAATATTTTTGTATTTTTGGGGAGATATTTTCAAATGGCCGATAGAAAGTCTTTGTCAGCATCTAGAATGCTTTCTGCGATGTCCAGTACACACTGTTCAGATTCAAAGATTGAGCTTTTTTCTTAAAGGTTTTTTTTTAAATTCCTTTTTTCACTCCTAGTTTCCTGTTTCTTTAGTCATGTACAGCTGCTTATTGAAAAAATATTCCAGCCTTTCTGGCTCCTTGTGTTTTTATCTTCTGCGAAATAACTTGGCTACCCTCTGAAAAGGTCCAAACAAGATTTTTGGCATGCTGGAAACCCTGCTGGGTCCCTGAAAAGAAAATATTCTGAGTAATGAGGGCTTCATTACATCCAGGACTTAATACTCCCCCACTAAAAGGAACTTGAAAGTTGGAAACCTGTGAGCTATTTCCAGTCAACAATCAAGTATTTAAATAAAAGGCAGCGAAATAAATATCAAATCAAGAACAAAACAGTGTTTTATGCAATAGTCATATCATCTGTCAAGGAACAGGTTCTAGCTCATGGCAGAAATAAATTTGGTGTAATTGGAACTTTGGGTTTAAACAAATATCCCCCCAATCAAACATCCATCTGCGATTGGATATAGGGTTTCAGACTCTCTTTGCCTTGAAATTCTGACTCGGCCCTCTAAGAGGTGGGGTCTAAAAATCATAACTGTTTGAAGAGGTCATAGTTTAATGAGTGGAACTGCATGCCAGCTGTGAGGATGGAGTGGGAAACCAAATGAGGAGTGGCATCCCAAGCCATGCATCAGCTTTTGCTTTTCAGTATATTTTTCTTTCAGATGTTTTGAGAGAACTCTAGAGAGTGTAGGAGAACTCACGTAATGGTGAGTATTGGCAAGAGGGGTGCCACCCAATTGCCAGGAACCCCGCAGGATGTGCAATTGCCAACTTTCGGCTACAATATTCAGAGATTAACCTGGAAAATAACTCTTATCTTTCTTTGTTCCTCCCACATCAAATGTTGCTAACTTCAGTGATAGGGACACAAAGAACATTGACCTGTTTTTATTTAGGATTCCTAACGCGGCCTTAAAACCTTTGTTTCTGTTGGCTGGTCGTGAAGATACCAGACCTGTGAGGCACAGTCTGGAATTGCTGCAGTCAGGAGCTTTCTTCTTCAGCTTGGCAGATAAGTCCTTTGTAGCATTTCTTTTGTAGATGAGTGATGCTCATGTTTTATGGGAAAGAAAGAACAAGGGAAGAAGTGGGAAAAATACAAACAAATAAGTTCAGATTAATAGGACTTTCCTAACTTCATCCTCTTGGTCGTCTCTTTTGTTCGAGACAGTCTGTTGTTTCAGGGACGATCACTGGAGTGTGTAATTAGCGCTGCCATCCCATGTTGCCTAACGAAAAAATACTCTTTGAGAAATCTTTGGACTATCTTGTGCATCTGCAACCAAGTGAAATTGGGTTAAGCTATAAGCATTTATTGCTTTCATTTTCCGTTCTGTGAACTCATGAGTTTTCTTGTGTGAATGGGAAAGTTGTGACCTTTTTGGTCGCTGTTTTCGATACGTGTATGTACCACCTTCTTAAGTGCTAGAGGCTACTAATGAATTTTAGACCACAAGCTAAGTTGCTGTATCCCATGTGACTTTACCACCACCACCATTCAGTCTGAAGTCTGTGAAGAGGAAGAAATGATGTTAATGCATGAATGAGAATAAATTAATCAAAAAATATTCCTAAGAGAAATGTATTTCCATGTAAGACCCGCGATATTTACCGTTCATGTTTTTCTTCTCATGCAGATAATAGCAAATATTTTTGCTGTAGTATTTTGGTTTTGTTAATGTCATGTTCTTTGTTTCAAGAAAAAATTAAAAATTCCTTATAAATATTATCTGATTGCAATATTGTATGTATGTGTGTATGTGGGTGGCATCATTCCTTACCATTATGTTACTAATAAAGTTTATAATGTGTAACGTGATTGGAGCCAAGATTACCATTTCTGACAGCTGCTAATAGAGCTGACAGTCTAAAAATTGTTATTTTTTTCCTTAGAAGCTGCATTTAATGTAGAAAAAATTTATAAGCGAATGATATACAGTGTCATTAATAAATATGCATGCACATGTATGCAGGGCATATAAATATATTCTACCCGAGAGTATTGGCTTACAGAGAAATTTTTTCAGGGCATGAGATTCAAGTATCAGCCGCAGTAGTTGAGTTGCAGGGCTCTAGCAGAGCAATTTCTCCTCCTTTGCTTTGGAAAAGGTCTGTGAGGAAAAGAAACTGCAGTTAACCCCTAAAGCGGAGAAAACCAAAGGCAGCTTTTTAAGGGCAGTGCAAATATTATTTTAATAAAGCACCCAGCTGCAGGGAGATTATCTGGGGAGAGAGAGGGTAGCGTAACTTCTTAGAGAAGATGGAGCGAGGTGTTACATTTGGTTGTGGCCCAACTGTTTGTTCTAAAACTGAAGTTGTCTTCAGTGGGAGCACCACAGGACCCTTGTGGGCACTCTGCAAGGGTTCTTGCACTGATCTCCAGGATGTCAGCTGTGTCAGTCTGAGGATCCTGTTTCAAGGAAAGTAGGAGTCACTGTAAGAAAATGATTTAGGGTTTATTAGGGTGTTTGTCTGTTTGTTTAGGTTGTGGTGTTTGTTTTTCTTTTAATCTCCCTTCTCCAGCAAACTGGGATTATCTCTGAGCTATTTTTGTGTAAGAGGTTCCTCACAGAAGGAGGTTGCAGGTGCTGCAGAGCGTGGGAAGCTGTTTGCCGTAAAACAGCTTTAACTTCCAGTTCAACAGTGGGTTGAACTTTTGAGTGGGCTCTTCATTTTACAACTAGGACTATAGGGTCATTGTCCTCTTATAGTATTTCTTTTATAAAAGCTGCAAACTGTATCCCCATTTGGTGTTACAATTTAAACATTCCCACAGCTAGGAAGGAACGATCACAGCAAATTGCTATTTCCTTAAAGTTCTTTTTTTTTGGCAGGTGCTCAGTCTTGAAAGTAAATGCCAGAAACCTCATCAGGTAAATGGGGAATATGAAGCCAACCTGACTGTGATTAGTCAGATACGGATTTCTAAAGTTGGGAGGAAGCCCTACGTATCCGAAACTGACAAGTGTTACCTCTTCCAGAAAGTGATGTGCATGGATGAAGTAGGCAGGTGCCTAACAGTCCAGCCGCTTCCTAGGCTGGAAAGGTTCCTTAGAAGCCTGCTGGCTTTCCTTCTGGCTATGCTTCACAATGAGCTAACCTTATCTGACTGTGTTCTAAATCATGATTTGTATCTTCAGTTAAACAACATCTTTCAGAAGACCAAACAATAATATCTTGAACTTTAGAAAGAACTTCAGCAGGTGATGGCAAATAGTGAAGATGACTGAAAAAAAAAATTTTCTCCAAATAACTGTGATTCATTGAAGACCTTTAATTTTTTTAAATGACCACAGTCTTTGAACTTTGCTCTTGTCTTCAGGCACTTCTGCACTACTTTGACTACTGTTCAATTGTTTGCTGTCCTCAAGAGAGGGGAAGTCTTAATCTGCAGAGTGCTGCCTTACAGGGATGCTTGAAAGTGATGCTTCAGATCAAAAACTGTTTGATGAAATCCTCAGTGTGATGATGATACCCTGCTGTACCATGGCATTGAGAATAGTGCATCACACGTTCCTCTCTTTGCAGGTTTCACGCAGCATCTAAATTCAAGGGCTTGTGGTTTCTGGGCTTGTGACATCACTTTTTCAGTCTCCTTTCAAGTAGTGCCTGGATAGACGATGCGTTTGAGGAGCTTTGGAACAAGACAGAACAAGTGAGGCAGGCTAACAGAGACACTGATGTACCACTCGGAAACAACAGTTTCATCTTTATCTGATGATATTGATTGTAGATTGGAGTGAAGTGATTGTAATGAGTACAGAAGAAGAAGGGCTGTGTTGCTGTCAGCAAAGGCTCAGGCCAGGTAAGGACATACTGACCTGCAGTGAGGGTGGAAAGAGAAAACTTGCAAAGCAGTTGTGGCAGAGGCCCGAGTTACAGACTTTTCCTGCCACTTTTTTTTTTTTTTTTTTTTATTGCTGGAAATCTTGCCTGTTGGATTAAGCTGGAATTAACTGGATCCCAGTTAAACAAACCCATCTAAAGTAAACACTGTCGTGATTTGCTGCAGTAGAATTAGTGCAAGAGGTCCTGGACTTGCTAAGGCAGAAGTCGAAAGATATTGCTGATGTTTTTCATTGCTAAAGCCAAAGCAACTGATGGCTGTTTTTTCTGCTAGAGCATTGCAAAATAGTGTGTTAAGTTTGCAGAAAGGGCTACCCTGGGGAAAGCTCCAAAGAAGCACACCCTCAAGCATTCGTTTTATAGCTTGCTTTATTTTTTTTAAGTCCGCTTTACATATCTATTTTCCCAATGATCACGTTGATGAATACATAAAGTTGTTGTTCTTAGTGGTTACACAAATCACTCCTGCAAACTTGCATCAACAGCCATTCCCATATTGCCATGGTTACATCCTTATCGCAGTTTAACCTTGCATTTCATTACTAAACAAATCCTGTTCCAGCATGACTTCCAGTTTAGGAAAAAGCCCCAAACAAACAAGTTTTATTTTCCTTTTCAAGTATCAAATGAGGCCACTATGGCCTTTTTAGGAGACAAGCTAATGTTTGCATAGCAATAATGCAATTCACTTACGGCAGGTAAACTTTCTTGACCTGTATTTTCCTGCTTCCCTTTTGCAAAGCTGAAGCACCTCTCAAGAATTAACTATTTCAGACTGCTGCTGCTTTTCTGGATGTACAGTAGTTCCTAAATTTAGGAAAGGCCATTAAGATCACTTGGCCCAGCTGAAGCAGAACAGTGTGCCCAGGCCCGGGACAATTGCACAATTGCAAGGTACCCAGGCTTTTGCACTGACTGCTGCCAGCTGGAGGTACTGGACGTATTGCCTTCTCCACCAGTGACGACTTGCCTCCTTTATGCTCAGCGCTGGCACCAGGACGTTCAATGTGTGCAGAGCTCTTAGTATCCACTTGTGCTGACCTGGGTAACAGCACAGGTCCAGATCTGTCATGCTGCCACCAAGTTGCATGTATCTGATGGAAAGAAGAAAGATAGACCATCAAGTTTTTGCTCAGGTGCTGTAAGACCATACCATGGCTATTGCTTCCGAGCCCCCTTGGATGGCAGCAGATTTGAGCACCCCTTCCCACAGAAAACCAAGCCTCAGCTTTTCCTAGGGGAGGCTGGAAGAGTGTGAGTGATGATTCCAGCCCCTGTTGGGTGGGCTGCCTGGCCAGCTCCCTGCTGCCTGCCTGCAAAGGCACCAAAGCAAATGCACCAGGAGCAGCTTTGTGGGGTGGCTGGGGTGCCAAGACGGGTGCTGGTGTGAGCTAGGACAGGGGGAACCACCCCATGGTCTGGATTGGGGTCTTCAGGAGGCTAGGCAGGGGCAATTGGCCAACCACCCCATCTTTTGCTGCCAGTCTTGCCTTGCTTCTGGGTTTGGTGTTTCATTTGTGCCCTGGCAGCGCAGAGCAGCATTCCCATTCACAGTGAGACATTTAACGCAGGTCTGTTGATAGCTGAGTTGGGTCAAGGCATTACCAAGGTCTTATAAAAGGCTGGAGCCATGCTGGCAGAGGACCTGCAGAGCACAAAGCCACTGAATTTCAAAGCAGCAGAGCAGGAGTATGGGCAGTGCATGAGACCTCAGAGGTACTTACCACACCGGTGATACATTCCCCACCCTGGCCACAGCTCCCTGCGCCGAGGCTAGGTTGGGCTGGAGCCCTGAGGCCAGGGAAGCCACCTCCTGCTCCCCTCTAGCATCTGTATCAAGTCAGCAAGAAGGGCTGCTTGGAAACAGTGGGTAATAGAGGAACTGTTTTCCCAAATAAATACATAAATTAACTGCCTGCGTGCACATGGAATATCACAAGGCAGCCCAAGATTTGCTACATGGCAGGGCTGAATTCGTTGCTGTGTGTGAGAACATGCTTGCTGGGGAAAGAGCTAGTGGAACTCCTTGCAGGGATGCAGAGGTGACATTTTTGGAGAAGAAATCTTCTTGGAAAAAGTGGCAATGCTGGTATCACCTTGCTGTCATGATACAGTTAAGAGCTATTAATTTTCCCGCAGCTGGTTGTGTAATTGCGCTGCAGGGACTTTTGAATGCTGCATTTAAATTAGTCTGCAGTTGGAAATAATGAAGGTTAAAACCCTCTTACATGATTTTACAACCAAATTAGTTCCTTTGACCCAGAAAGCAGCTGTGGTAGCAACAAGCACCGCATTAGGAACAAGTCCATAGGTTCAAGGTGTTACTCAGAGCTAGCTTTAGAAACGTACCTCCATGCAGACTGACTGGATTTCAAAATCAAAAGGCTCTGGCACTCTGGAGCAAAGGCTGGGCAGCAGCCTGGGTGTGAGAGGAAGGGCAGCGCGAGCAAGGAGTAGGAAGGGCTGAGAAGAGAGTGGGGAACAAAGCGGCTCTGCTGAGAGTTATGATACCAAAATTAGGTAGTCCCACAGGGTGAAAGCCATCGGATGCCGAGGGAATGCAGGGACACACACGGCATATCCCACCTGCTCTTACTCTTCTTGAATGTTTGTTCCTAACTGATATCAGGGGGGCTTGGGCTAAACCAAGGCAGTATTTTTCAATTTTTACTCTTAATTTGTAGCTGGATATAGGGTAATTAAGACTTTCCCTTAGCTGTAGGGACTGGGGGACTCTGCTTTTATCCTCTTAGGTGGTTGTGTCAAATCTGCCATTAACATCAGGACCTCAAGTAAATTCTGTCCTGCTTGTCTAGCCCACAGCTGACCTTGGATGCACTGGGTGCCCTCTGGCTTGTCCCTTTTCTTCAAGGAGAAGCTGTGTTTTTTTTTCTTTCAGTCCTGATTGGAAGGGTCTGGGTGCTTCAGAGGCTCCTATGGACAGGGCTGTGGTATCCCAACCTTGTTATCCTCCATACCTGTCTGGCCAGAGAGAGTCCTTCCCTCTGACACAGCACACCATGGCATGGTGGATGCAGAAGGCTTTGAATTGCAAAGCATGTGGCATCACCCTGGTCTTCACCCTACTGTGAGTGAAGGAAAACATGATCTGAGGGTTCTTGGCTGCCTGGGGCAGTGGAGCAGCACTGAGCGAGGCTGTGGCAGCCACGGCTGCCTGTTCTGACAGTGAACAAGGCTCTGGGACATACGTGACTGCCAGCTTGTGTATCAGCATCCTTGATGATAACTTTCTGCTGCACAATCCCAGCACTCCAGGCTCTGTCATACGAGGTGTGTCACTGGGCTGCTCACACATGTTGGCTCTGCTCCAGGGAACCTGAAGAGTTTCTCAGCCTCCTTTTCCTTGTGCTGCCTTGCCTGAGCCTCCCACTGCTCCTCAAGAGCCCTCGCCTCTGTGGCTGCAACCATCTGCAGCCTCTCCGGGTCTCTGTGCTTCATCAGCCCCCATCTGGAGCTCATTCCAGCATTCTAACGTCTTCCTGATGTGCAGCCTCATCTGTGCTCCAGAAGGAGGGACTGCTTTTCCCTTGGGATACTGCTCCAAAACCCAGCAGGGTAGAGGGTGCACAGCACCTCTGGTAGGCATGGGGGCACGTTTATCTTCAGTTGCATTGTTTGCCTGATCATTAGGGAAATGCAAGATGTAGTGGAGAGGGTGAATACTTCGCAGCAGCTCTAAACCCACCCTGACCTTTCTTCCTTTCCCCTGAATTGTGTCTCTATTTACACACTGAGCCCCAATGTTCAGCTTGGGCATCTCCCCAGACCAAAGTCTCCTAGGCTGAAAGCTGACACTGGGCAAGCTGTGTAAGCCGAAGCCCTTGGTTTGCTTTAACTGATGGAACAGCCTTTCTTCGGTATCCCTTACATTAAAACCTCCTAATGAGATTCAGGCATACCATGCAGCCAGGATGCGTCAGGGAAGATTACTGGTAGGACTCAGAGAGACATCAACTCCTGCGGAGAGCAATTAGCAGCTCAATATACACCCGTGGCTCCTGAGAGCCTTCGGGAAGCCGATTAGGGCACTGGAGAGATTTATTTATGGTGAAAGATGAAAATCAGTATTTGCAGCTGCTGAGGAGATGCACAGGTACGCACCCAACCTGTCTGGGAGCAGGCGGGATCAGAGTAGAGGTGGCATCTGGGTTCACAGGCACGGGATGGGAACAACATTTTTCACACTTTTATTTATTTCTGATGGGGAGTCCTAGAGCCTAGTTCTAGGAGTTGTATTAAGTTGACATTGTTGTGCTTGATAGAAAGAGCTTAAATGGACCCCTCCAAGCATGAAAATAGGCATCAGGGAAGCGCGTGGTGGAAACGGCAACAGCAACCAGGGAGCCGTCAGCCCAAGAGGTGCTGCAAGGCTGCTGACATGGCTGGGCAAAGCCCTGGGTTCCCCATTGCTCTCACCCACAGGTCCATCACACTGGGCACAGGCGGAGGACCAGACACTGTTGGTTCTGTGGTGTTAGCAGAGCATGTGGAGTGTCAGGCAGGTACCTCAGCCGCTGCAGATGGAGGCAGGACGTTGCTGCTGTGCGTACTCTTGAGTAACAGGCTGCGCTGAGTCAACGAGCCACACGCTCGGCCCTCTGGTAGTCTGCGTGGCAGCAAAACGCTCAGAGAAAGGCTGCACAGTGACTACCCTCCCTCCTACTCAGGGGGTTGGACACCCAGTGCTCATAATACTAGAGCAGGAAATATTCCGACAGTGGACAAGCACCACCCCTGTGAGTCATCTGTGGCAAAGGGAGGCTGCGATGAGACCGCAGCCACTCACGCCTGGGCTGGGACTCCCCCAGGTTCGGGGTGCTCCTCTGCCTACTGGACAGAAGAGCCCTGTAGCCTCTCTCAGCAGTCCTTGCTTTCAGGCTGGGATCTTGCTGCCATCCCAGTACCACTCAGTGGCTAACAGTGAATTTTCCAGCTTCGCTAGGAAGAACGAACAGCTCAGCTCTCTTCGACGAAGAGTTTGATCTTCTGGCGCTCCTCACGCAGCGGGGCCCGGGACGCAAGGCACAGCAAGGCACGGCGCGGCAGAGAACGGCACGGCGGGCCGAAAGCCCCAGCCCGGCCGGCTGCGGTCGAAAGGGTGCAGCCGGCGCCTCCTGTTCCCGGTGACCCGCGCCGGCCGGCAGGGGGCGCCTCACGTCAGCGTCTCCGCCAGTCACGGCTCGTCCCGCCCCCCGAGCCCCGCCTCTCTTTGTTGCGGCCGCCAATAGGGGCGAGTCGAGAGCTGGCGGGCGGCCGGTACCGTGGTAACGCGGCGGCATGGAGCGCGGCGCGGGGCGCGCCCCCAGCGCGGCCGGCCCGGGGCGCCCGGGACGAGCGGGCGCCCGCCGCTAAGGGAGGGGGCCGTTCCCGCGCACGTAATTCACACACACACACACACACACATATATATATATAAAATATATATATAAAGAGAGGGCCCGGGTGGCGGCGAGGCCACGGGGCACCTCCCGACAGCGGTCCCCGCGGCGCGCTCGGGCATGGCCGCGGGGCCATGACGGGCGCGGCGGCGGCGGTCGCCGGCGGCCCCGGGAGCAGCCGGCGTGCGGCAGTCGGCAAGGCGGGGGGCCGGTCGCGGAGCGCCCAGCCGCGGGCGGCGGGCGGAGGAGGAGGAGGCGGCGGCAGCCGTGGTAGCTGTAGTGGCGGCGGCTCGGAGGAGGAGGATCAGCGGGACGGCGGGTCGCTGTTCCTGGTGAACAAGAGCGGCTTCCCCATGGACGGGCAGACCTGGGAGCGGATGTGGGGGCACGTGGAGCGGGTGCACCCCGACGGCGGCGCGGTGGCGGCGGCCATCCGGAGCGCCGCCCGCCTGGCTCGGGTAAGGCGAAACTCCCGCTCCCTCCCCTTGAAAAAATACAAGAGGTGGGCGAGAGAAAGGCCGAAGGCAGATGTCCCGCGGCCGCTGGGTTTTGTGGGCGTCGCGGGGGGACGACGGGGAGCCGCAGGGGCTGGGGGGGGAGGGCGGCACGGCCCTGCCCCGGGGGTGCCCTGGGGAGGGGAGAGCTGGAGCGCAAAACGCACAAAACGGGGGGTACGAGGACGTGCACCGTGGGATGCTCGGGAGGTGGATTTGGTGCCTTGGGAGACAAGTGGAAAGAAAATTGGTGTTTTAACTCGGGGAGGAAAAAAAGCAAAAAGAAAAGCAAAGATTAAATCGTCAGGGAGCACATGGGAGTGCTTTGTGCAATGTAAAGCATGTTTTGCTCAACTCTGTGGAACACAGGCATTTCCTCAAACACAGCTTTGCTCCTGAAATGATTTAAAACTTGGACGTTTCGTTTCCAGTACATGGAAGGATTCCAAATGCTTTTGTCTTGTACGTTCCTTAGTATAAGCTCCAAACAGCTCTGCCCAGCCCAAGTCTTTTTTTCCTCCAGCCAGCAAATAAAATGTTGTCTGCTGATGTTCCAAGACTTCTCACTGCTGTGCTGAATTACTGATCATGAAGTCTTTAATGCTGTCAGCTTTGGCAGACTTGGAGCTTGATTCACTCCTCCCACCAAACAGCATTTATCTGAGCTGACCACTGAAGTTGGCGTTGATTCTTACGTCTGCAAGCTGGGGTGAGATGGTCAAGCTGGCATTGTCACGGTCCAAGCTGTCAGGGATGTGTGTACTTGTTCTTTACGTGAGGCAGAAAGGAAGAATTCTGCGCACAGAGAAGTTGGAAGTATATTGCGCGGGGTGTCTTGTGAAGGCGCTTTTCAGAAAGATACGAGCTGGAAAGGCCTTTCACGTCTCTTCTGCACCGTTTAGTTCAGTATCATTGCAAAAGGAGCAATCTTTCTCTCTCTTCCCCTGCTTCTCTCATGATGGAACCAACCTTTGTTTGTATCGGGGAGCAGATTCAGCTGAAGAATAACCTGGTTATGCTGGGTTTGTTTGCGGTTCCTTAGTGTGGTTCATCTCATACTCGCAGAAGTACTTGAGGTAGAAATGAAGGGGCAGAGGCAGGGAGAGGGCAGAACTTGTTTCAGCAACATGACCAGCTTATACTAGTCTGAATGGCCTGCAGGTCTCTTTGAGGATTAAGAGATGGGAAAGGACATGCTGGACTACATTACCTTCCTTTACTTTCCAGCTCCAAAGAGTGTAACTTTTGCTGGTTGTACTTGTAGTGACTGGCAAAGTATCTGGTGAGAGATGTGCCAGTGGTTCTGATGTGCTGGCACGTTGCCCGCCAGATCGCCCGAGAGACCGTCACCTGTGGCTTCTTCCTCAGCGCCAAAGCACAACGCTGACTTGATGTGGTGTGTGCTGAAGCTGGGTAGGAGGAAAGATGTTTTGAAATCTGCTTGGTCAAATCATTTAATGTTGGCTACTAGTTGCTGATCGGGGAGAGTGCTGTAAGAGTTGTACTGTGTTCATCAACTGTCTGGCAGCAAAGTCTGTGTCAGAGTGATTAACTTCTTCAAGGACAGAAGGGCCTGGTGTCCCCTATGACTAGCTAGCTCTTGCTGGCTAAACTGGGGACATCTGCGGGTCAAAGGGTAGTTTGAGGACCACCTGGTCCTTGTTAATGCCAGCAGATCTCAGATGAGCAAATGAAGGCTAGAAGCAGGTTTGTTTGCTACACAGTGGTAGTGGGTTACTAAAATTGTGATGGTAATTTCTGGCTCAGAGAAGGAATGTGAGGGGAAAGTTGTTACTTAAATAATGGTGCAGCTTTTTTAATTGGGTTATGCTGCTGGGTGTGTGACACCTTGCAAAAGATCAGGTAGTGCTGATCAGGAGTGATGAGAGGAACTCGTGCCTGTGAGGAGATTGTTTGTAATCCGCACTGGTAGTTGGAGGCTGAGCAAGTAGTATGTGCAGCTGCTCCATTTTTCCATCTGATCTGTTCTTAATTCCTAGTGATGGGAGAGAGTTTTCACCCCCTCCCCAAGAAGCTTGTCTTGATTGCTCTAATCGTCTTGGTATTAGTCTCGGCGATCGTACATGCAGGGCGGTAAGTAGCTTCTTACTGTATTGGTGAGATTGTCCTTACTGGAATGAATGCAGACTGCAGGGGTGCAGGGCTGCATCTATCCTGGAAGAGTCCTCGGGAAAAGCTGACTTGTTTTCAAGGGGAGCAGTTTTGGAACCTGAGGAGTCCCTTCATTGCACCCCTCGCCTCTGGCATTTGACTTGAGCTCTGGGAAGTTTGTGGGATCCTGGTTTGAAAGGGCTGTACAGTCCTTTACAGGGCCTGTGATCTTGGAGGTACTTACAGATCTTAATTCATTAAACTTCTTGCCAGCTTTGAGGGCTATAGCCTGCCAGCCTCATCCATGCTAAGTAACAGCATACTTGCAGGATGAGCTAGCAGAAAATGACTTTCTGGTCATTAAATGAGACACAGTGGAGTCAGCCAAGATGAGTTTCTCACAGGACGTCTGCGGTGAACTGAGACTATAGTGTTTCCAGCCATAGGATGACGGTCTCCAGCTCTGTGACATGGTCTTGCACTTCAGTGGCTCTGCTGTCTCTGGAGCTGCCACTGCTTGCAAATACTGATACAGGGTCAAGGCTTTTCATCTACCTTGTCTCTTAATTTAACTTCCTTTATGAATTCAAGGTCTGTAGTGCTGTGTCTGTTTCCTCTTGGCAGCTCTGGCCTCCTGCTATGAGTCCTCCCCAGCTCCTGGCTGCTGCACTGGGATGTGCACTGATACCTTGAGGGCTGCAGCCTCAACCACAGCAGCATTGCTCTTTCTTTTGCTTGTGGTATCGGGCAGCCCTGCTTCTGCTCTGTGCTGGCTCGGTGCTTCTGCAACTGGGGCAGGAATTTTTTTAAGAAAAAATGTGTTTTGTTTGGAGGGAGTGGCAAGTGTCTGTGGCATGGCCTGGCTGGCAGCATGTGCCATGTACTGCCCGCCTGGCACTGGAAAGAGGAGAGCAGTGTGCTGCCCTGCGTGGAGGAAGACTGATGGCCACTTCTCACTCATTGCCTGAGATCTGGCAGGCCTGCTGAGGTAACTTTGATAGGTGGTGGGACACACATCAGTCATTGGGGAAACCCTGGTTCTCTCTACCCGAGCGTGCCACAGTGGCTGACGCCATCATCCTTCACTTTGGAGATTGAGAAGCACCTCGCCTGGAGGCCCAAACCTGACTCCTGTGACGAGGATGGCTCCTGTGGGTTACAGCGAGGGCTGTGTCCCTCCGCACTGCTGCGGTCCCTATGGGATGCTGTCCTGTCCCACAGCTGGGTGGGGACAGAGGCCTCCGTTTTATGGAGAGCTGGGAAGGGATGCCATCCCCTCAGATGCTCTGCAGCAGCCATGCCTCTTGCGGGCAGGGACTCCGGTTGCCTTGGCACTGGGTGTTGTGTCAGTGCAATGCGTGCACTTAAGAGTTTCTTTATCCTTGAAGAAAAAGCGTGTTTACGTTGGAACAGCAATGACTGCCCCTGGAAGGGTTTCCCTCTTTCTGCCTCCTGCTGCTCCTGGAACTCGAGCCCTGTCTGGTGTGTTGAGCCGGAGGGACAGGTGGGTAGTTCATCCACACCAAAGGGGCCAGGGGTGGAAGGAACTTGTGAAACCAAAAAAATTGCCTCTAATGAAGAGCTCAGGTGTGGAAACTGCGATTAAGAAGCCTTAATGAGTCTTGCTCGTAACTCCTACACCTGTGGGTTTTCTCCCATGTGGTGCTGGGGATGGCAGCCGCGAGCTGGAGGCCCAGCCATCTGTCTGCCTGCCTGCTGAAAATACATTTCCATGTGCTAGCAATATAGGAGTCTCTGTTTTGATTCTTTCCCTTCTCCAAGGTGTGTTTACAATTTGGCTGTAGTAACTAGCTACATGTAGTAAATGCTGGTTTTGGTTGTTTTGGGATTATCAGTGCTCGCTCTCTAACAGAGACACACAATCCCTCCATTTTAGTGGAGATGGGAACTAAACAGGAAAGTCTGTGTGGTGGAGAAGGCTCCATACCACCTAAATTGGCTTTTCTTATCTGTAATTGCTGACTTAAAGTGTATTTAGAACAGTGATATCTCACTTTCTGATCTTCACACTGTTGTAAAGATGTTATGGGCCTGCAGACACCACACCTTTCGCTTGTGCCTTTCGTCCTGACTGCTCAAGTTGCTGGTTCCTGAATTTGGGTCTGCATTGATATTTAAATAAACTGTTTCCTATACTGCATTTGTTGTACTGGCTTCTTTTTAGCCATGCTGTCTGCTTTAACATCAGCTTACCCTATATTTTGCAGTCTTGCCCTGAAAATAAGGGGTCTTGGGACAAGGCTGTGCCCCTTTCCTGCGTGGTTACAGGCTCAGGAGCCAGGTAGCTGTGGGGGTTAATTATGGATTGCAGGCCTGGCTTCTTAAAGTGCTTAGGCACAAGCAGATGTCTTACGGGATTTTTGAAAAATCCCATTATGTTACCAGTCTATATCTTTAAGTGCCTTATTATCATTAAATATCTGGGTCCCAGGTGGTCTTCTAGGTACCATGAGCTCCCTGCCAAGCAAATGTGCTGCTGACATGCAACAGATGGAGAAATTGTTTAGCACTGGATCTTTGTCTCCTTTTATTTTTCTCTTGTGGTAGAGAAAACTGAAAAGGAGACTTGAAATGCCTTCTTGGGGGAGGGAGGACAGCAGAGCCAGCAATGGGACTCTGCTCATCCAAACGGCCCTATGCTAGAGGGGAAAAATGACAAGCGTTGGCCTTCGGTGCTGGACTGCCTGCACATGTAGGGTGGCGTTTGAGAGACGGCAATGGCTGTGACGAGCAGCCTGCCGTGGTGGGGAACCGCACTGGCAGGGCTGGGACTGGCTCTGGTGCATGGGCAGCCCTGGTTGTCAGCGAGATGGCTTTTGTTCACGTGGGGTTTAAGCCATCTGTGCTGCTGCATTGCATTGCACTAAGCATGTGCTGCTGCCCAAGTAAATCACTTATCCGCTCTGTGAGGAGCGGTAACTGTCTAACCTCTTTTTTTTTTTTTTTTTTTTTTTTTTTTGGTGTCCAGCCCTCAGTGCCTCCAGTGCCAAACTACAAGCTTTCCATGTCAATCCCGGAATGGCTTCAGGCAATACAGACCTACATGAAGATGCTGCAGTATCCTTCTTCAGCATGTGGTTTCTGGAGAGAAGGCTGGCTTGTGCCTGGCATGAATTTACAGGGGCTTTACCAAAGCACTAGCTGGTTGCAAGGGCTTGGGATCATCTGGGGGTAAAAGGATGCCTCTAAGGATTTGTGATGGCACCTGCAGTACTGAGCTTGTCACAGCAATCTTCTAGGAGATGTAATTAGCTTTAAATTATACTGAAGAATTTAACTGAAGTGATGGTGGGAGTAGAAATGCTTATTTTGAAGTTGGTTTATGAGGATATTATGATCGGATTGTGATGCCTAGAGAAATAATATGGCATCTTGTCATAAAAGAGACTGACTAAGGGAGAGCTGGTTGTGGCAAACCCTTTCTACTTCTCCCCTAGCAGCCTCTGTGGGCTCCCTGAGGACTGCCTACATGCTCAGCTTGCAGGGAGTGCTTGTCACTAGAGTGGGGGGGCACGAGCAGCTGTCCTGACCTGGAGGTGGGCAGGCTTGCTCGTGACGCAGGAACTGACCAAAGGAATCCTCACTTCTAGATGTCTCACCTTGCCTGGGGAGTTCATCAGCGATTTGTGCATCTATTCAGCCTCCCCACTGCTGCCCCGTGCCTAATACCTGACCATTTCCATCGCTGACAGATAATGTTGGAGGAGATGGTTGCTGGCCCAGATGCTGCTCTTCTCTTTGTTTTCCTTTTTTCTGAACTCTCCCTTTTTGTGTGTGCATGTGTGTGGGGAAGCAGTGGGGATGAGAAATGAATGTAAAGTCGTGGTAAGGATTAAGAGAGGATATGGCTAGCAGCTGGAAGAGCATCCAAAAATAGCCGGCGCGGTTCTCCTGCCACAGAGTAGTGGTTGGGGTCAGGGCGGCAGCAGGGGTTGGAGCTGCAGCAGCTGCTGTGGGGAGGGAGGCTGGGGCCAGCCCGTGCTGTGGGGGGATGGCACATGTCTCTTCTGCGTGTCGCCTCCTTGGGCAGGCTGAGAGGCTCGCTGCTTGGTGGGGTTGTGATGGAAAGGAGCCCATGTCACACACAGCTCCAAAAATTGTATTATGCTCTCTCCGGTGGTTTTGAAACCCTGCGCCCTGCTATGTAGCAGGAGCAGACTTTAGGCATGGGGTTTGGATCTGTATTGAAAAAAGCTTCGAAGTGGGCTGGAGAACAGAGTTTGGGCTTCGTTTGAGAGCTAAAAGAGGCTCTATGCTGTGTTAAGAGCACTCAGAAAAGGCCACATGAGTTAAGTTTTGAAGGCAGGAGGGAAGCAAACGCCTGATTTCTGGAGAACTCTGAACTGTAACTGAAGTTAGTTCAGAGCATCCTGATGTGAACTGGAGTTTTTATTTAGACCATGGTTATACAGCCTGCAGCTGTGCTATTTGTGCCTCACAAGGTACCCTTTGCCTCCACGGGGTCATCTTTTTCTGCCCATCACAATTTTGCTGGCATGAGTATTCTCATGGCTATGTTGGAAACTAGGCTGGGAAAAATATTCAGCTGGAAAAACAACCCAGCAAAAGTAAGTGGGTGGTGTCATTTATTTTTGTATTTTATTTTAAATTTTTGTTGGGTTGTTGGGAGTGGGGTTTTTTTGTTGCTTGTTTTTACTGGATCTGATTTACTGCGTTGCTGCTTGAACAATTGTGCTCAAAGAGCTGGGAAGAGGCTGCTTTTGGTGCTGCTGCCTGGTAGCTTGTGCTCCTGGGCAAGTGGTGCTAAGGTTTGGTTGATGGATGACTGTCTGCTGGCATCCTTCGTAATGCACATTTCTCCTATGCTCAGAGGGTTAACTAATGGTCTTGAGTTGCACTTAACTGGTTGTTTCCGTTTCAAGTGCATTGTATTTTTTTAGAGAAAAAATTACATTTCCTGTGTGTAAATGGATGCACCTGCCATGCTTTTGGTTTACAGGTCACTTCTGAGCTGTGTGGCTGTCTGAGTTAAAAACTTACAAAGGAATTTAAGTTCTTTCAAACCATGAATGATGCTGATCGGTTTGGGTACATGATAAAAGGTTTCTCTTGCCCAAACGGGAGACTTGTTTTCTAACTTGTAAGCTAATAGTGGTGGGACCTAGAGGAAAAGAGAATCCAGAACCCTCAAATGCCAAATTTAAATGTCATTTTAGACAACCTTTTTGCTTGATTTTCCACCTGATGCTGGTAAATATATCATATAAAAAGATAAATAAAAAAATTGCTTTATTTCACATGCCAGGATTTCATCTCTGAGAGTCAACAGCTTTTACTGCTTGCTTTATGTTTCAACCGGCAATTGGAACTGAACTTCACCTTTTAAGCATTGTTATTTTTATTGTTTGGCTGTTCAAGTTACTTTCCTTTAACAGACAAAATTCAGATACAATCACACGGGAACACAGTTCTTCGAGATTAGAAAAACCAGACCTCTAAGTGGGTAAGTGTCTCTGGATGTTGTCTAGTGCCCTTGTCCCACATCACGCCAGCTGATCAGCTTGGGCATTTAAGCACTGCAGCACCATGGTGTGGGAGGGGTGACTCGTCTGTGCCACAGGTCCTCTGGCAAGGCCAAAACTGTGCACATAGTTGTCTTTGCAAGGAGGGTCCCAGCTTGCTGGCTGGTGGCAAATGGACCCAATGAGTGGAAGAGCTGGTCTTGCTCAGCAGAGGCATGGGAGCTGCATCGCTGCAGGCCAAAGCTCAATGCGTAGGTCTGGGGAGACTTCAGTTTTTGCTTGTTTTTATCGAAGCTATGCAAGTCCTGATGTTCTGGTTGCGTTGAAATGCCCTTTGCTGATGGTAGGAAGAAATTAGCTGCACAAAGCGCTGCTGGACTTTTGATGTCGTAGGCACAGTCCTTTCCCCTGGAGGATCACAAAGGACCGTTTAAGTCGTGGCCGTGCTTCTTCCATTGCCATTCATCTTGCCATTCCCTCCATGCAGTGGACTGATATGCCAATTGGTGATGAGTTACGCAATACAAGTGCAAACATGTCCGCAGAGGGGCTGACAACAGAAAGCTGGGATCCCTTGCATGTAAGAACTGTGTCATACTTAGGACGGTGCTTTAATAGGACCCCATAAATTAGCAGGTTAAGAGGGTAAATGATGTTGACAATATATGCTTTTATTTCAGGGTGAAATTTAGATAAACAGAATGTAATTACTCCTGTAAACTGGTCTGTCTCTAGCTCTCTGCAGCTGTTTGTCATTAATCTAATGGTCCCTCACTGTAAATTCCAGTTTCCAACCCAGCTCTGCACTACAGGTTTTCATCTTGCTGACAGGCAATCTTTCCCACTTCCTTTCTCTATGTAATGTTCACTGCACCAGTCGAACTAGCTTAGAAGAAATCTTGTGCCTTGAATGATAGATGGATTTGCAGAAGCTTAAACCAATTTTCAGACTGGTCACTCATTTTTAGATTTGTCTCATTACCTTTCTTACAAGGAAGTGAACGATGAAAATGAATTGTGCTCAGCACTTTTCGCTTGAAAGGTCGCTGTCCTCTGGGGCTGAATGAAAGTTTGATTTACAAGGACAGTACTTTTTCCTGGAAGGGAGCTGACACAGTGCTCACAGCTGGAGATGTACCTGTGGCTTTGGATCCTCTCCTGAGTGGTGCCATTTCCTCTACTTGCCTTAGTGTTTGCTTGAAGACTCACGTCTGACTTCGCTGTTGTTGCTGTTGGGACTTCTGTGAGTGACTTGATATGTGGCTGTCATGGGTTAGGGCTGGGCTGGCCACTAAATGAATGACAGGTGCTCTCTAGCCCTTCTCCCTCTCCAAAGGGGAAGGGAAAGGGAATAAGGCAGAGAGGCTTACAGATTGGAAAAGAAAACTGAAGCAGCTTTAATAAACCAATAATAGTACTATTAAGGCAAATAATGGAAATAGTGATGTATATGCAAAGCCGATATTGAACCCAGCTCTCCCCCAATAGCAGTTCCCACTGATGCTGCAGAGCAGGCGGCACTGGGGAAGTCCCAGGCTGGGTGGCAGAGAGGAACCACATGCGAGCACTGGATTTGTAAACTCGGGATCGGGATCAAAGGCAGAAGAATGGACTAAGTCCTCATCAGACACTGGCCATTGAAGAAGAGAGCTTAACCTCGGTGATCCCTCAGATCTGTACTGAATATAATGTATATGGAATGGAATGTTTCTGTTAGTCAGTTCTGGGTCACCTGTCCCAGGAGCATGTGTAGTTGCTCAGATCCTGTTGTACTGCAGCGGAGCTCGAGCGTTTGCCCCGTCTTGGTTTCTCCCAGCTTTGAGAAGGGAAATAACTTGCTGATCACCCTGTGATGTTGAGGTGTCTCCCTGAAGGCTTTCAATCAGTTCGGATGCTTGGCTGTTCGTACCAGCTAAGGATTTCTCTTGCAGTTGTGCTCAGTGATTTGTTCTCCTGCTGCCAGGCTGTTTTCACAAGAGCTGAAAAATCTCCCACACCTGCAAGTTTTTTCCTCAGAGGTGTGTTCAACTTTGCAAGAAATTTGCTTCCAGTGTGGTGACAACAGGTATTTTGCACTGAGGCGACAAGCATTGCTCTGAGCAGGTTTCTGTGTTGCGAAAGGCCTTGCTTGCTGCAGGACAAGGTTTGTATTTGCAAGTTGATCGTGCAAGATGCTGAGTGCTTCCAGTTGCCACTGGCTCTTGAAAGTTGAGGCTGTGATGTATTAGTATTAAGCATATTGCTTATTTCATAACATGAGCGCTCAAAGCTAATGAATGCATTATGAGATCTTTGGCAGCCTCTCTTCAAGAGAGCGGTGGCCAGACACAAAGAAACTGAGCACTAGATGGAAATTGAATATTCATAAATTCATGTGAAAGTGTCCTAACACAGCTGGAGCATATTAATGAGTTTTTCTTTTATGGAGGGAGTACTAGATATTATAGAGATTTACTGTCAGCATCGGTGTGATGTACAAGAAAATAAAAATGCATGGCTAGGCTGAGGAAGAAGAGCATAAAATACCTATAAAAATTTGTAATGTTAAGGGACATGCGCTTGCTCCAGTTTAGTCTTTACAGTCTCTTAAGAAAAAGCCACTGTTAGCTATGAACTTACTTCTCGACTGCCAGACACCCTGTCAATTTGTCTAGACTACAGATAACACTTTTGAAAATGTTAGATTTCTGTTGGCGTAGCAGTGTGAGTCAGGGTGGTGGGAATGGGATCCTGTAAACTCTGTGTAGTGTTCCCGCTGTACTGGCAAACCATCTCTGAAAATGTGACTCTGTCTAATCTTGCCTGAATTTGCTTTGTTTGCACAAAATCCGGATTTACAGATGTAGCTACCTTCACTATAGGAGTGCTTTGCTAATAGAGTACACAGGTATCCTGACCCGCGACGATGTCCTTCACATAGACTTTGTGATGTACCCTTTTGTACTAGGTAGGTAAAGGGCACCCTGTGGAGTTCACCTCCGCTGATCCCTGGAATGTGTGTATGCGTGGAATACAAGTGTTTCAGACACCGACAGAGTTAGTTTTCCTTTTCCTGTACAGGATTATGCTGGCAAAACCTATATTACAGCCTTTGTCGGTACAACCAGTTTGATTAAAAAATACCTTTAACTGAAATAGCCATTCTTTAAAACTTCCAGTTGCAGACCATGTAAGAGCTTTAGGGGAAAACAAAAAAAAAAGTGTATTTCTGGATGTTTAGTAATATGTATAACTGTGAATTCAATGCCAAGAGGCTTTTATTACTGGCTTTACAAGGAGCAATAAGCCCTTTGCAGACTTCTATTCTAGGACACAGGCACGAACCACGATGAGTTACAAATATCTTTTTCCTCTGCAGAATATCTGAGGAGGGTGTAGATAGGTGCAGTATTGTGCTGTTCCCTCCAGTTAAGTACCAGATGATCACTGGGACCTACGACTGAAGGAAAAACTGATATTTGAGTAGTTTCTGGGGGCTTTGAGAAATTACAACTCGGGAGCTGCTCAGTGGAGATGGAGAGACATTTGGTGACTGCAGATATAATGGATAATCAATCGCAATAAAAGAGCGTGATAGAAGCAGTCATGTGGGAACGATGCAAGCAAATAACAGCGAAGGGACGAAGGAAAATAATGCTGTTTCAACACACCGTGTTATTAAGGAGCCTTGATGGGGCTGTAAAGAAAAACGGGCTTCTACCATTTCTAGGCGATAGGCTGCAGAAGGCATTTGGACATCTGCTTCTCTCTCGCACAAAGGGAGAAGGTTACAGATACGGGGCTGCGTTCAGCATGTGTGCTTTTGCCGTTGAAACAAACTGGTTTTGAGAAGATTCACAAGAGCAGTAACTGCTCTCCTGTTTTGTCTCCTTTTATTCCTGTAGGTGCCTTTCACTTCTTTCTTGGCTTTGGCTAAAACTGTTAAGATTCTTGGGAAAACTTGGGAGATGAGATTTTATGGACCTTAAGCAAGTACAGGGGCCTGGGGAAGGAAAAGGAGACTCTTGCAGATCTTACCGAAGTCTGTAGTTGTCTTTCTGGTGAAGGTAATATGCGGCCTCTCCTCCTGAATACGAAGTGACTCCAGCGTGGTGGTTGCCAGCGGGCAAGATCCTCCAGTTTTGGGCATGCTGAAAGGTTTGAAGCTTTTTCTAACCTGTATATGAAACTGGATCCCATAATGAAAAATCTTAGGAGCAAAAGTAATTCATGGTTCCTGTGAGATGTCTGCAGATGCTGCCATTTTAAAGAGAAAAGATCTTAAAGAGGCAAACCCAACCCTTCCTGTGGGCTCTCTCTTACTGCAGAAAGTAAGGGAGATAATCCAGGTGAGCTTCTGAAAACAAGGGAAGAAATTTGAGTGCTGTGCAGCCCCTGTGCTCACTGACATCTGTGGAGGGAGTGGCTTTGAGCTAGTTCCCAGCTATCCGTGATGTGAGATTGTAAAGTACTGCATTAGCCATACATGTGGAATCTTTTCGGATGACTGGAAAGATTTAAAGAAAATGCCAGAAACAAACCCTCTTCAAGTGGGGAATCAAAGTGCTTGATGTTGTTTTTTTAATTATTTTCCATCTTCATTCACAAGTTTTGCTGTACAGACTTTATGGTCATGACTAACATCTGACACAGCATGGTAAGAATTTATGAATGAAAGAAAACAGGGAGGGAACAAGTCAAAGTGCACTTGCAAGGAGTTATTTTCAAATGAGCAGGATGCTCTGTCGCTCATCCTAGATCACTTAGAGAACTGACAAGCAACCTCCAAACCATTAATACTTCTGTTAGTGTGGGGAGGATGAGTGCTCTTGTTGAAAACTGGGGAAGGCAAAGATGTCAGCCTTTAAAAAAAGAAAAAGGGAAAAGATAAGTCTAGGAACTTCTTGAGTTTGTCTCCAGTTCTAGGGTAAGAGATGGGCAACGTGAATTTAGTTTGGCACAGTTTGTTTCCGATAATCTCCTACAAGAATGTAAGAGTTTTTGTCGGGGAGAAGTTGTGGATGTGGCAACTCTTTGCTTTAGTATGGCTTTTGGCAGCCTCCAGATAAGGCAGGGACCTTGAGTCTAAATAAAACTATTTAACATAAGGACCCAACCTGATGGAAAGCAGGAAAAGTGTTACTTAATCACTAGTTTGCTCTTGCGTAGCAGAGTTTGTCAGTCGAGGTGTGCAATCTCTAGCCCAGGTCAATGCTTTTTCATTAATGGCATGGATAAGACAAATTGTTGGCTAATATAGGTGCTTTGCAGTCCAGGCTGGACAAGGTGACAAGGCTTTGCAAGGTGGAATTGGAATTCTGAGTAATTTTGGGATTCAGGCTGATTTTGTAGGGTAAGAGAAAGCTGGGTTGGAACAAATAGGGTAAGTAAGGGCAAGTGCAGACGAGATCTTTGGGAATAACCAGCTCTGGGAAGACACCGTAGAGAATGGAAGGCTTGTTTTGCAAAGAAAGAGCTGATCTTAATTAAACAAACTCAAACCAACACCCCTACCGTCCTCCCCAAAACCACACAACTCCCCCCCTCCCCAAAGGAAAAAAACACAGTTAAAAAACCCCAAAGCGCTGTGTGGGTCACTAGGGAAAAAGCCAACAACACGCTGAGTCAGTAGAAAAAATGTACCGGGAGTTGGATTCTCATGGAAATTGATCTGTTGTATTGTGGTGGGGTGGGCTTAGCTGAGGGACTGTGAGATATGGGTCAGCTGAAGAAAGTCCAAAAGGAAAACAGCAAACATTGCCCAAGGTCTAGAAACATGACCAGAGGGGGAGCCTTTGGGGTGAGGAAGAGATTGATTTTTTTTTCTTTTTTTTTTTTCTGAAAGCCCTCCAAGAACCCACAGGAGAAAAAAATCATTTACCCAGGAGAGGGTAGATTACACTTTGTCATATATAGAAATGTCTGTTGCAAGGCGAGAGATAATAGATGATCTTGTGCCCACCAGGGATAGCAGAAATAGCTTCTGATTTAAATTGCAAAAAAGGAAGGATTTAGTTTAAACATTAGGGGATCTTCTTAGATGCAAGGTTAAGTAGAGGATAGATTAACTGGTAGGTTCCCGAGTCCTTGAGAAACCAGTTAAATGTAGGTTGGAAAATTCTGTGAGGAGTGATTCGGGTTTGTCTTATGCTACCTTGGGCAGAACAGTGGCTTGGACATGCTCCAAAGGCTTCTGTGTCCAACGCATGCACCGAGTTTAAAGCCATGCTGTGGGTCAAGCTTGTTAAAAGCAGAAGAAAAGCTCTCACCGGCCATGCTGTAAGCACAGACAAAGCAAACTGTGTGCAGAGCATTCCCCAGGACCCTGGGTCGGGTGTGTGTGAGGGTGTGACCTGCCCTGTGGGTGCACGTAGGCGCCAGTTCTCTAGTCATCGGTGGTGCCTCCTGACCTTCGGAGGTGATGCCTCCTTGCACAGATCCTCATCACTGCCATGGTCTGGAGCCTGGGGCAGTCTCTGAGTGGCCAGGTTGGGGGTGGCTGCTGAGCATCTGCTGCAGCTCCTGAATCCGAGTGCTTAGAGCAGGAGGTGGGACAAGAAGGTTTCCCATGGTCCCTTCCGAGCACAGCTCTCTCATGGTGCTATGTAAAAGGAAGGGAGGGCTGATGCCTGCATGAGAAGGGACAGCCGTGATACATGTGCACTAGCAGACAGCTTATTTTTAAGCAAGCAAAATGCCTTTTCTATTCGATTTAAATCTGTTTTAATAACCTTGCAGCATCCTGGAGATTGGCGCTTCAGAACCGATCCCTCTGTGGCTTATAAACAGAGTTCGTGTTGAATGCGAGTGTTACTGTGACAGTTAAGTAGACAGTAATTTGACTGCTCATTTAGGCCAGTCACTTTGAAGGTGGCTGTGGAGCCATTAATGTTATCTCTGTGCTTACCACACCTTGAAAACATGACAGCAGTGTTAGGAGACCTGATGCTGCACATGGTGATGAGGCAGCTCCAGTGTGGCTGCTGTGTTTGCCTCCTAAAAGCAGGGTCAGTGTAGGTGCAGACCCGAGGAGGAGATGCTGGCGCTGTCTGTCAGACCATGCTAGCCAGGAGTACAGCACACTAAATGGCTTGAAGCTAAGTAGCTTTACAACTTGAGCTTTTACCCGCTTCTGTTGCGCCTTGGTAATCAGCTGTGACTTTTTTCTTAACTCTCCTGGAGTTGGAAGGTAGGAAAATCAGTGGATCGTCTGGTTCATGACACCTCACGTGTGTCATCCACACGTAACACTTCTCTGGATGGAGACGGGGCTGCTGTTGGGGCCAGCACTGAGGAGCTGCTGTGGAGGATAAAGGGGCCCCATTGTGCAGCCTCCCTGGGGCTGCTCTGTCCTGCCAGCCAGTGGGGTTTCTGTGACTGATTGTGAGTGTGCAGGAGGTAGGCTAACTGTAATTTGTCTTCTGTGCTGCAAGAGTGTAAAGAGCGGTTGTTTACAAATGAAAAGATAATTTCCAACTTGGATGAATAGGGTGCAGAATGACTGTGACAGGCTGTAATAGCAGTGGAAGCTGTATTGCCATTTGCACTCGATACAAGGTTTAAAATGTATGAGGTGGGTGAATTAGAAAAAGAGACTGTAATGGTTTCAGGCAAGTATTTTCATCATCTCTAATACAAATATTTTTATCATTTAATGTCATGTTTCATTAGTTTAGGAATCTGTTTACAAAGCTCTTCTCAGAGAAAGGGTATGGGTAGAGAAGACTTCAAAATAGAAGTTACCCTTTGGTTTGTTGTTTAGCTTTTTTGTGTGTGTGTATCATTGAATATGACTCTTCTGGCCTTTTTTAAATCTCCTTCCAGTATTTTTTTTTAAGCTCTCTGGGATTTCAGGACTTGCTTGTGAAAGGGAATATGATACCTAGTTGGCTGATTGTTCCATGTCAGTCTGGCATGACAGCTTTCTCAGCTGAGCTTGAAATTAGGTTGCTTGTCTGTTGTCACAGTGTTGTCCCTGTCAGCTCTACTCCAAAGACAGAGTCCAGATTGTAACTAAACCTTGTGAACTTGCAAGATCCTGGGCATGCATAGTTTCCTGCACTCCTGCAGGAAATCCTATGTTTTTAATCACTTTTTCAGCTCACAGGAGGTGGGGAGCAGCAGCAGCAAGATGAGAGCTCAGCTTGCAGTGGTGTAAAGTGTCAGTGTCAGTAGAGCTTTCTGCAGAGCAGGCTTCAGTAAAAAGACATTAATTTTTCCACCTGTAGTTCCAGGCTCAGGGAAGCATTTGTAGCTTTCACGGGGTCATCATATAACCATCTTCCCTGTTTTTTTTCTAAAGGAGAGCCAGGGTTATTTTGAAAATAAGCTAAACTTAGTGCTGCCGTGGAAGCTTTCATGATTGCCAGCAGCTCAGCAGGGCTGTGTGTTACAGTCTGGAGTGATGCTGGTGGAGTTGCTGGGAGAGCAGAGAGGACTACATTCCTCCAACCCATCTTTGGAGGCTGGAAGGCACTGGAATGCCAAACACACATTTCTAAAATATTTTCTTTTTTTCAGTAATCTTCCAGAAGTCAGCAAGGCTCTGGTAAGTTACTGAAGAGGAGGCTCAAATTCACCAGCGCTTGCTGAGATAACAACTGGAGGCGCCTGGCTCTCGGCGTACGAAAGGCCCCTTTGATTCTTGTCAACTGCTGCAACTGAGAAGACTGAAAGCTTTTTTTTTGTTTCTGTCCTAGGTTAATGGAGACAGCAAAAGAAATGACCAGGGAATCTTTACCTATCAAATGCCTTGAAGCAGTTATCCTGGGGATGTATCCTTTCACATGCCTGAGATGTTTTCCACTGCAGTGCTGTTTAATATATTGCCCTTCCTGGATGGTGTTTTTGATGGTCACAGCCAAAGGTGAGTGCCAGCAGCTCGGGGAACCACCATGGTATTGATCAACAGGTTGGGCTTGTCAGTTGGGCTTTGGATGCCGTGTGCTCAGTTCACGAGTGTTATGCTCGTTATGCCGTGCTGACTTTGCCTTCTGCCCTGGCAATCTGTGTCATGTCAGGATCTGACCCAAAGTGCCTACATAAGTATCTGTCTGCACAATCCCCATTTTCTTTGTTAGTATTTCTCTGACGGTTATTTTAGAAATGTGATAACACCCAAGGGACACAGCTTCTCTTCTAAGTTTGTCTACTGTTTACATGGCAAAGCGATGTTAATTTTTGTCTCTCTGTTATGCTTTGTGCAGAAGTGTGTATTATAGTTAAACACTTCAGCTTTACCTTAATATAATGCTTGCTTCCTATTCAGTCTTAGAAAAAAACAGACAAACCCAAGGATGTTTTCATTTAGAGACTGACTTGCTTTTTGACCCTCTTGTGCTGTCACCAGTAAATCTACCTACATCATTGTAAACACTAGAGGAGAGCAAGGCAGGGTTGTATGCCGGATACTTCTTGCCACAACTGGTCAAATTCGATTTAAAACAAAACAAAAACCCAACCCAAAATACACGCCGAAGCAAACCAGCTTCTGGCATGTCTCTGCGGCGTTTTCCTTGCTGCTGCTGCCCCCTCTCGTGGGAGAAGGAGCCGGCAGAACCCGGCAGGTAGTGCCCGGTGTTTCAGCCTCCTGAGAGGGGTGGGAAGGGGACGTGGGCTCAGCGAGCGAGTGGTCTGTGAGGCTCGTTGCCAGATGCGGCCCCCGCTGTGCTTGGAGGTCTGTGGTGCTCACTGGATGCTGCTGGCGGCCGTGCCGGGCTGCCCGTGTGCCAGGCGTGGACTTCAGGTCTGAGTCTCAAGCATGGCTCTGGCCTCTTCGCCTGCAAGTGCTGGAAGGGTCTGCAGGCAGCCAGAGGGAGGGGGTGCAGGAGGCTTGATGTTGGCAGGACACTCAAATTGATGTCCTCCCAGAAACAGAAATGGTGTCAGTAGACCTATTGTGCTTGCCCTTGTGTGAGGGTTGTGTCCTAAACAATTTGGGGATGAAAGAGATGGTGGAAATATCCCCAGGTGGAGTAGATGCTGCTCTGCACTGTCAGTGTGGCTTCTAGTGCTGTGTTGCTAGCACTGAGCTGATTATTCCACATACTCTGTGAGCAGAGGTTGAACATATTTGTGGCATACAGATAACAGCAGTAACCTAAAAGTATTCTTGTGCATCTAAAAGTTTTGATTGTTTAATTTTCATTTGGGAAGAGGTTTTTTTGTTCAAAATTTCTTTTTGGTTTGAGCAAGGCAGGAAGCAAAATAATTGAAAGGTACATTTTATACTGTTTGGTGTAATCTGAAATTTCTTTGGATTTTTAAGATTTGGATGACTGTCTTTAGATGCTAGGGGTTTTTGTTTGTTTTGTTTTTTGATTGAGATTACCTCATGAGAAGGCTTAAGGAGGGGATGGTATGGGACAGGCTTGTCTTCTTATGACTTGTTGTATTGGAAATGAGAACAGGGGGCTGTCTGCAGAGAGGTGGTGCAGTAGTAGATGCATTAAAGTTTAAAAGATCCATGCAATGCAAAAGCTCAGTATTTTTCTTGAGGTGTGGGTCCACAAAGAGTGTAGCACTGGTGAGCGGATGGGCCATCTGAATACGTGTATTTTGAAAGTGGTGGGTATGAAGCCTCTGCCTTATGGGGCTGTGCTGCATGTGCACCATCTGGGTTTTTGGGAGGCATCTTTGGAACGGCACGTGGGGAAGTTTGCTGTTTTTTCTCAGCCATGAGAATTTGATTTTCAACATTACCCTCCGGATAAAGACATGGTGAGGCCAGCAGCTGCGGCTTGTGGAGACCAGTGATAGGTGGTGTCCTGCAAGGACTGGTACTGCGACCAGTGTTGTTTAACATCTTGGGGACATGGACAGCGGGATAGAGTGCACCCTCAGCAAATTTGCTGACACCAAACTGTGGAGTGGTTGACATGCCGGAGAGAAGGGATACCATTCAGAGGGACCTCAACAGGCTTGAGAGGTGGGCCTATGCCAACCCCGTGAAGTTCAGCAAGGCCAAGTGTAAGGTCCTGCATCTGGATGGAGGCAATCCCAAGCACAAACATAGGCTGGGCAGAGAGCAGATTGGGAGCAGCCCTGAGGAGAAGGACTTGGGCGTTTTAGTTGACGAGAGGCTCAGCAAGAGCCGGCAGTGTGCACTTGCAGCCCAAAAAGCAAACAGTGTCCTGGGCTGCATCAAAAGGAGTGTGACCAGCAGGTCAAGGGAGGTGATTCTCTCCCTCTACTCTTATCTGGTGAGGCCCCACCTGGAGTACTGCATCCAGGTCTGGAGCCCACAGTACAAGAAGGACATGGATCTGCTGGAGCGGGTCCAGAGGAGGGCCACAAAGATGATCAGAGGGCTGGAGCACCTCTGCTATGAGGACAGCCTGAGTGAGCTGCGGTCATTCAGCTTGGAGAACAGGAGGCTCCGGGGTGCCCTAACAGCAGCCTTCCAGTACATGAAAGTGGCCTACAGGAAAGCTGAAGAAGGACTTTTATGGGGGCCTGTAGTGATAGGAGAAGGGGCAATGGCCTGAAACTGCAGGAGGATAGATTTAGATTAGATATGACAAAAAGATTCTTTACCATGAAGATGGTGAAGCACAGGAACAGGTTGCCCAAGGAGGTTGTAGATGCCCCGTCCCTGGAAGTGTTCAAGGCCAGGCTGGATGGGGCTTTGAGCAACCTGGTCTAGTGAGAGAGAGGTGTCCCTGCCCACAGCAGGGGGCTTGGAACTAGATAATCTTTAAGGTCCCTTCCAACCTTAACCATTCTATGATTCATTCTACGATTCTATGACTTGCTTTCCAGGTGCACCTACCCTCTCCTGAGTGTCCAACCAATGTCTCCACTTATGCCTGAGCTGAGCATCACTGTGTGTGTTAACCTCTGTTTCCCTTCTCTATCTCTGGTAATAAGGTACTGCTTGTAATTTTTGTGCTGGCAGGCTTTACCGTGTTGCCTGGATACCAAAAAGAGCGCAGCCCGCGACAGCGGACCCTCGGCGTGAGCCTTCATTCAAAGGCCGACTCGCACAGAGCAGCTTAGCGAGATGTCATTTTAATTGAGCTGCTTGCTGGCTCGTGCAATTGCCTTTTACTATGTGACTTCTTATAAAACACTTCTGTAATCCCTCTTGGTGGAGAATTAAGTTTTGCATAATTGCCTTCGTGCTAGATTTTGAAGCGTTTTTATAGGGCAATGAGTTAAAACACTGAGCTACCCTGTCTGCATGCACCAAGGGAGCAGCTGATGTGAGATGACTGAAAGCTTGTACAGATTTTCCAGTATTATTCTGCAGCAATCTGAACAGCTCTTCTTCTCTATGTAGCTGTCTGAACTGGCTTAATATCTCTCTGCTTACGTGGTCTGCTGTCAGTGCCTAACCAGAGGCATTCCTCCCGCTTGTCTTCCCCAGGGCGTTTCTCAGCTCAGTTGTAAATCAGCTGAGTAATGGTGCATTCAGCCCATTCTTTCTGAGCAAAGATCCGAATTACATGTGCTCAGAGAAAGCAACAGTAAACCAAAGAGCACCTGGGGAATTTTATCTGTGCTGTATTCGCTTTATTAAAATGGGGAGAGCAAAATATTGGAGGAGGAGAGGGAAGTGGCACAGTGCATCCATCCTCAGGGAGTCTCGCAGGGTGGGTCTCTGTCGGGTGAACATAATTCAGTCCTGTTGCCTCTCACAGTTCATATGAGGTAAAAGTCAGACCCATGCAAGGTATTAGACCTCCCCCTGTCCAATAATATCATTAAACGAGGATGAGAGCAGAAGTGCCTCAGAAGGGAGAAATTATTAAATAGCTTCTGTGCTATACCTTCTGCGTGTTTAATCAGTGGATGATGTTTATCACTGCTGGAGACTTGGGCCCCTTGTGTTCCTCCTTCCTAGCAGGTAGATCCCTGGGCTGGGAGCGAGTGATGGGGAGAGTTCCTTGCAGTCATTGCAGTACATTGGTGTCCTTGGAGTGCCCCTCTTTGTCTCCTCTGTGCTTGTACACAACTCTACCCACTCACTAACTGAAATATGGGCAAGGAGGATTATGCTGAGTATCTACAGACCCTCTTGTATCTGGGAAGAGCTGGGAGAGAGCTTTTAATTGCTTCCATTGTCATGGTCTAATATTAAGCTTGTCAACTTAGACTACAGCCAGGCACTGGGGAACAGACGTCTCACAAAGGATGCTGGCCTGGCAGTCCTACTTTGGGATGCTGAGCCAGCTGCTTGAGCCATTCCTTTGTGGGCACTGGAGCTGCTGAAGGGAATCTGAGCTCTCTGTGCGTACAACATCCAGATGTGGGCTTAGTAGCACTCTGTCTTGCAGTAAACAATCCATGGGATCTTGGCAATCCTGGAGCCTATGGGAAATAGTGTCTGACTCCAGGCTGTGGTTGGAAACTTCTCTAAGTGTTTACTGCTGGTGGTTGGAAGCCCTCTGACATTGTGAGCAGTTGCTTGGTTGCTCAGAAAAATAGCTGTTCTGTTTTTACTGAAGCCTCGTCTAGCAATTTTGAAGCATGAGGTTTGTTTTCCTCCTGCTCCACCTCCTCATTCGGAGCTAGCGGCTTTCAGTGTTGCTAGCATAAATAAAGCTGCCTCCTCACTCCTGGTCTTCTCAGCTTTCTCTCATCTCCTCACGCCCTGTGGCACAGCCTGCTGCGATGGCTCAGGATGCCCGCTCATGCTTCCCCAGCCCTTGTGAGTGGCAGGAGAGGAGGGGACCAGACACACTGTGATTTTCTGTGTTCATCTTGACCAGACTTCAGCAAAAACCATCCTCGCTGGGATCGTAGACATGAAGCATTGCAATGTCATCTTGTCTGATTTAAATAAGGGAGAATTTGAAACAAATAACAAATTGATAAGCACAAGCAGTGCAGTGGACGCTCACTTGCTCGATATCGGCTTCACTTGGCTTTCCCCTTTTTATCTTTGGTTTACAAGGTGGAGTGGGACTTGTAGCGGTGACACCAGAAGGTGTCAGGTGTGATGCTGAGTCTTCTTGTAGGTGAAGGAGGAGCACTTGTGAGTCTGGGCACTGGGACAGCTGCTGGATGCTTAGAGCTGCTCAGGCATGAGTGTTGGTGGGCTGGGCTGATCAAACAATTGATGCTGGCACTTACATCTGAAACCCCAGTGTGCCTTGGTTTGTTTCAAACTTCTGCTGGCTCTGCTGGGCCTTGGTGCACTGTCTTACATTTGGGCTTTTCTGCTTGGGGGCTCTGAGGAGGAGGGCCTTTTCAAGTCCCCTGCCCATCTCTGCAGGCCCTGTTGGTGCTGTAGGGAGGGAGCACGGTGCAGGGATGACACTCATCTCCTCACCTGCTGCCAGCACACCCCTTGCACAATTGCTGCCTGTCAGCCTGGCAAAGGCATGGAGTTGGGTTTTTTTCCCCCCAGATAAACTTCTATTGAGGCTGGTTTAGACACAGGGGAGTTGAGGTCCTCGGAGCGTGTCCCCTGGCTTCCAGTGCTGCAGTTTCTCTTGGTGGCGAGTAACCTGAGCTCAGCTAGCCATGGGGAGCCAGCTGCTGTCTGGTGGGTGCTGACAGCTGCTAAGACCTATTTCCAGAAATGTTTGAAGCCTGGAGCCACAGTGCTGGCATGTGGAAAGCTCCTGCTCTGATTATTTATTAATTAAAAGGTAAAAAAAAAAAATGCAAGAGAGACCTTTTTTTCCACAAAAGTTGCTGCTGGCAAATAAGCAAGGTGAAGGGCTTCAAGTTTCTCTTCTGGCTGGGAACTGCTCTGTACTCTGCAGTAGGGGCACCTGTGTAAGGCAGGGTCTGTATTCATGGGTAAGATGCTAGGACTTCTTTGTGGGATGTTTCTGATATTAGAGTTCACCAGGAGGTGGAGAAAAAAGAAACAAAACCCGAACCACAGAAGAACATTGGTTGAGCCATTGTGTGAGTATGTAAATTCAAAGAAAACCCATCCAAATGATTTCTGCTCCAGAGCTTTAAAACTAAGAGGTTCAGTCAGCTAACACCTTAACTAATTCTCCCTTTTCCTGTTAAAGTGACTAAGGGTGCTACTCCTGATTTGCCTTGCTGTCCAGGAAGATCCAGGTGATGGCCAGAGTGCAGGTTTTGAGTCTCAGGTCTCGCTTATATTTGAGTCTGGGATCTGGATGTGTCCCAGGTACTCAGGCTGGGTTGTGTGTGAGCCTGCGGCTACCGGAAGCACAACAACCTGCGGCTCAGAGGATTGTGCACTTGTGTTGACCTGCAGATTTGTAGGAGCTGCATGCCAGCATGGGAAATCTGGCTCTTGCTGCAGGCTGCCAGCAGTATTTTTGTGCTTAGGAAACCCTACTTGTTAATAGAGCTGCCCTGGTTTACCCCAATGGCCTGTCACTGCCAACGTGTGTTGTATGCTTTGGGCCCAATTCTTGTCGCACTCCTTTGACCCAGACCTGTCTCTCTCAAAATCAGCCTCCTGAGGTGAGAGAGCAGAATTCATCAGCTGCCCAATAAACTCAGCACTGGCTCCAAGCATTATTGTCTCTTTGGGATGGAAGAAATTGAAGGGCTAGTATGAGGCTGCAGAAGAGCTGAGAGTCAGGGTGGGCAGGATTTTGGAATCTCTGAGTCATGGGGACGTGCTGTACCAACCCATTCCTGTGAGACTCTGATGGAGCTCCAGGTATTGTCCTTGTGCATTTCCTGGGTGTGGAGGAAGAGGAGGGATATTGGGGCAAGAGATGGCCACCCAGAAGATTAGTGTCCCTTCTGCGTGATCTCCAAGGAGATCAGCATCCTTCAGTGCTGTTTGTTTGTGGGGTTGTTTGGGGTTTTTTTTGCTACTTTGATTTACATGAAGACCTGAGATTGTGAGGCCACCAAGCTTTCGTTACAACTGCCTTTGCCCTCTCCTGCTCTGTGCCGCTTCTCTATTGTGGCATATAATTTACTCCCCGACACTCTATCCTGCAGTTACAGTCTCAGCTCAGAAGTGTGATTACAGCTGCGGCATTGCTGTGTCGTTGCCTTTTGTTTGCCACAATACGGCTCTCCTTGGGCAGAGCAGAAAGAAAAAGAAATAATAATGATGCATGGATGGAGGGAAAGATCTGACATGCCTTTCCAGCCCATTTGCTGTGTATTTCATCTCGGGTGGGGACTCTCATTAACTAGTCACTCAGTAGAAGCAACCTGTACCTAAAGGTTAATTTCCGCAGCAGTTGTTGCTGGGTTATTTGATGGTGGGTAATTTCTGTCCTGAAAAGATTCTTTTACTCCTACCTAGTATTTAATGAGATTAAATTGCAACTTCTCCGAGACCTCGTGGCAGAAGTGTGTATGTGTGGCAGGTGGCCACCAAAGCTTTGTGTGGGCTTAATAGAAAGGCACTCGGAGAGCAGAGAAAAAACCCTTTCATAATGAGGGGGAAAAATAGTGGTGATGTTTGAAGGCTTCGTAGGTGTTAATAAAAGATACTGCTTTTTCAGTTACACAGAATGATAAATACAATGGGCTTCTGCAAGAATCTGTCTGTGGGACACAAATTATTGTAACATGACTTTGATGTACACAGGAAGCCCCTTTTAAGGCCTGGAGTAAGGTGACCTTTTAAATCAGGTGGCTGTGGGATGAGTTTTCCAGCTGATACAACAGTGCTGGGCCCCATTCTGACCTTGCAGTTTGTTTAATTCTATCAATGGTGTGGGGTTTTTCCTTGGAGAAACTAGTCCTGATGCGACAGCGATCCAGCAAGACCACTGGAGGCAATAGAGCTATTTCTGTTCTGTGTCAGTGTAGCTGATATCAGGGTGAGCTTTGACAATTGCCACAGGGTGTTTGTGTTTGATGGAGGTGGGGCAGCAGATGGGCAGAGGTGGGTGCAGGTAGCTTTGGCTGGGCAGGGGCTTGTGTGCGTGGCAGAGAGGTCTGCACTCAGCTTTGCATGCTCGTCCAGACTTACTGTCAAACAGATTTTGAAGTGCAGCAGGAGCTGGGGCCATAGTGTTGTCTGTTCCAGTACCCCCTAATACGTTTTCTCCAGATGGCTAAAGCTGATGGCATCTCGCGCTGCGTGCAGTTAAATGTGTTTTGACATTGAAACGAAAAAGCTTCCCTGTGGCTCTTCTGAAAGATTTTTGCCAATGTGTTTTTCTTGCATTTTTTTCCTGTACAGAGGTTTAACTCTTTGCTCTTGACCTTAAATTCTGGGCAGTTTGGGAATCTCTTACCGGTTGGTTCCAGCGTTCACCTGGAGGGCAAAACTTTGACTGTCAAGTGTCAGGTGGGTGAAGAATCCCCTTGAGAAAACACTTTAGAGACAGATGAGAGCCACTGACTGCTTTTCTTGCATCCCTGTAGAGAAGTGAAATGTGAGCTGCGAATGGGGGAGTCAGCATCCTAAGGAGTTGCACTGGGGTGTCAGGCTGGACAGAACCAGAACCAAGCCCAAATTGTGGTTTATGGTATTGGTACAAAGGCTTTTTGTCTTCTCAGTTCCGCAGCAGTCGGGTAGCCGTGCTATGCAGACAGGGAAGGAAGATTGGCCGCAGTAACATCCCAGGGCATCTCAGCTGTGCAGTGGCTCTTGTTTCGCTGCTGTTAAAGACCTCCTTTTTGGGCACGGGCTAGGAGGAGAGGATGCTGGAGATCCCTGGAGCAGGACCTTGGTCTGAGCCAGTTCCTGTAGCTCCAGCGGGAACTGACCCTGCCTGCTTTTCAGGCTGCCCTGAGGCTGTCCTGGCAGTGCTGCCCCTGGAACCTGTCAGTTTTGTAGTGGCACTGACCACGTCTGCCTTCGGGAATTGCTCTGAGGTTACAGCACGTGCTTCTTGCTGGAGTAACCCCAGGCTGAAGCATCTTGCTGTAGCCTTTTCTGGTCATCCCTCCTTCATTCCCCAGGCACGGGTGGGGAGTCTCGGCTGCCGAGGGGAAGGGCACCTGCTGTCCCCGGGGGGCCGGGTGTCAGCACGTAGAGCTGGGGGGGTGTTTCAGCTGTCTGGGGATTAGCAGCAGGGAGCAGCGTGCGACGTAGGTGCTGACGCAAACCCACACGTGTGAGGGAATCTCAGTCTCTCCTGCCCCAGGCACAGGCCAACGGTCTCCTGAGATGACCAGGACCTGTGCATAGTTCCCTTCTGAGATCATCTACTACGCTGTTATGGAGCTTGGCCCCAGTCTCTGCACGTGGTGCACTTGAAATGGCCAGCCAGTGATTCAGGGGATATGTTTTGCTTTTAGTAGTGTTTGTTCCTGACAGTATCTCTGTGCTTATCTAGTTAATTTTCTGCCTGTGAGCTTTTCTTTCTTCATTTCAGAGATGGCTTACGAGGGTAACATGCAAAAACACTCTTGCATGAGGAGTGGCCATGCCAAGGGCCAGTTTACAGATGGCAAGGCAGACTGTCACCCTGGAGAGCAGTAAATTCAGATGTTTTTGTACTGTTTGAAGATGTGGGAAACAAGGATCAGTAACCTGAGTTGTACCAAGATCCAGCATGAAACAGAGGGAAAGTGTTACGTTTTAGGAGCGTGCAAGTTTGGTATTGGTATCAGATGGCCCCCACAGATCTGGAGAGGGTGGTCTCTCTTCTGGGGTGCTGACCCAAACACTGTGGTGTTTTTTTCCTGTCCTTCCAAGCATGGATAAGAGTTAGGCCCTTCCCTGCCTGAACCATGGCATCTTATTCTCCAAGCAGTGAAATGAGGTTTGGCAGCATTGACTATTTCTGGGACACAGCGAGAATAAATTTGTAAGAAAGCATTTGCCCTGGCAGTTAAAAAAAAGACAAACAAAACCCAAACCATGCTAAAGATGTCTTACAGGTGTAAGAGTGCATACTCTCTTTTCAGCAGTGTTGTTGCCTTGACTCAGTACGTACCAGATACTTAACGAACGGGCAGCCCTCCGTGGAACGATTCCCCATCAGCTTTAAAACCCACTTCTCAGGGAACTATTTTCATCATGTGGTGCTCGGGATTTACTGCAATGGCCGGTACGGCTCGCTGGGCATGAGCAGGCGATCAGATCTGATGGACAAACCTCTAACTTACCGAACTCTGAGCGACCTCATCTTTGAATTTGAAGACTCCTATAAAAAGTACTTGCATTCAGTCAAAAAAGTAAAAATTGGATTATATGTCCCACATGAGCCGCACAGCTTTCAGCCCATTGAGTGGAAGCAGCTGGTCCTCAACGTATCCAAAATGATGCGCACAGAAGTCAGGAAAGAGCTGGAGAAATTTGCCAGGGATATGAGGATGAAGGTAGGTCTATGTGCTGGGGCAGTGGACTCGGAGGCAGGGGTACCTTGTCCCACCCTGCCGAGACTGGTCTTGCTCCGTGTCAGCAGATACGCCCTCACCTGAAATTAAGGTGGTGTCGAGTGGGCTGGAGGTGTACTTACATGTATCTTGGTGGTTCTCCTGCAGGATTTTGTGTGTTTTCAAGCCCTTATAGCTATTTTTCAGCTGAAGGATCTCTCTTTGAGCCTGGGAAACACTCAAACCATACTTGTCCCTGCCTATCAAGGAGCTATTGCCTGGTTTGCTTTTCTCACTACCTACGGAAGAAGGTGGCTGGGAAGAACTAGCATGGCTGGTCCTGGGTAGGGCTCTCTGCTGTGGACCTGAGCTGCAGGGAGTGCTGTGGGACAGCCGTACCAGTGGTTGCTTCTCCTTGCAGGGCATGCCAGTGGGCTTGCCCTGTGCTGCCTGATGTCCACCACCCTTGGCTAAATCACAAAGTGAATTACATGGAAAAGGTGAGGAAAGCGAGTGACAGGCTGGTGCTTCCCCACTTACTTGTTAGATTGAAGAACCTGGAGGGAAATGTCAGGGAGACTGGGCAGGCTGCCAGGGGGCTGGAGGGTTCGGCTGCACTTGGGGTGTGAGGGGTGTCCCTGACCTTGCCTCTGGGGCTGGCTTGAGCGAGCCGGTTGTGGTCACTGTGGAAGGGGATTTCGTGCCTTTCCAGCCTGCTGCTGGCAGTGGGAGCGGAGCAGGTGTGTTGCTAAGTACGGGGTTGGCTCTTGTGGAGAGGCATGTGGCATCGCATCCAAGTTATTCTGGGTTCCCATCCCCTGCCCTGCTGAGGAATGGCTCCTACGTAGCAGCCGCGTGGCTTTTTGGCCGAGGTGCCTGCCCCCTCCCCCTGACCTTGGGGTGAGTGTCGTCAGTGGCATCGTAGCCCCTATGTCCTGCTGCCACCTCTCCTGCCCTGCCAAGGAGTTTTGAGGGCTGGCTTGTCCCGTACTGTCACCTTAAGTACATTTGCTTGATTGCAGGTGTAATTAAGGTGGGTTTTTTGTGTTTTTTTTTCAATTTTTTCTCTATTAATGAACTTTTAATAACACCTAGCAAGCAAACAGTTGAAGTGGTTGCTAGCGGAAGAAGTCCTTAGGGGTAGATGACTTAATGAACTTTGTTCTTGCTTTTGATAGAGCAAAAATTGATCCAGCTCTGTGTGTGTGCCGATATATGATGTTGAGTCCAGTCCTTGTAAGTGCCTCAAGGCCAGGACCACAGCCCTGAACCCTTGAAGGCTGAAGGCCCTGCAACAGACTCTTCAGTTAATTCAGAATTTGAGCCACTTGAATCAGGGAGTTCCCATTGTGAGGGCAGCTGATTTTGGAGGATAAGGTCTTAAAAAACCAGCCTGCAGTGTGAGTGTTGTGCTTATGGCCTTCTGAGGTCGAAGGGCCTGGGGGATGCGGGCAAGTTGGAGACCTACTGAAAAGTCTGACTGTCCCAGAGAGTTCAACTGCCAGTCTGGGACATGATCACCTCTGTGGAGAGTAGGGCTGGAGAGGAGGCTTTCACTGTCTTGAGTTTCCTTCAGCTCAGGCTCAAAGCCATTTTTCTTATTTGTTGCTGTTTCCAGCTCTGAGGAAAGCTGTGGATGAGACTTTATTTTCAGTATTTAGCTGGGAACTGAACTGATGACACCAACTGATTTTTTCCAGAGAGCCCCTAAGCAGCTATCACATGATAACAGCTTTGGGTTTGTCTTAACCTGGGCAGGGTTTGAATAAGCTCCAAGGGACTGAAGACTCTTTGTGTGCCATCTCTGCTACTGTGTGAGGCCCTTTATTTTTATTTTTTTTATTTGCAGTGAATCATTGCCTTTAACAAATGCCTTTTCCTTCCCTCCTTCATCTCTCACAGATTCTGAAACCCTCAAGTGCCCATTCTCCGATGAAAGAGAGATCACGGGGTAAGTCGTTGTCCCCTCGCCGAAGGCAAGCCAGCCCTCAGAGACGGGCGTGCAGAAGAGACAAATCGTGAGTATTCCTGCCGCCATCGCTGGCAGATCAGAAGTGGAGGGTGATGCCATATTACTTTGCTGTATATGGGGTCCCTGGCTTATGTAGGAAACGGTATCTTAGTTGCTCGAGAGGCTCCAGAAGGGGCCAGTACTGCTGGTGTTCTGGCATTGCTGGGCTCACTGCTGCCTGATGGCCTCTCTGTGCGGTGTCCTTGCAGGCCCCTGATGGCCTTTGCTTGGTTAAGTCTTAGAGGGTGTTGGATGGCTGTGAAGGTGGGAGCATGGGGTTCACCTTTTCCTTTTCTTTTTTCAGTCTTTATATGGTCTACTTCCTGGAGAAATGAACCTAGCCTGGCGTGCAGGGAACCTGCACAGGAGGGAAAGTAGCTTGGTTGCATTTAAGGGTGTTCAGACATAGGTATTAGAAGCAGGAAGGATGTATCTGCCAGCCATGGTGGGGTGCCCTGCTGTCAGGGTCCCTGAGACAGAAATTGGATTCTTTGTGATGAGCTTTCGTGTGGAGCTGTTCTGATGGAACAGTTTTCGCTGAAGACTGTCTGACTCAGAGGGATGGTGAGAAAGTGAGCGTTTTCTCTTCTTGCCAAGCCAGAAACATGACTTACATTGTATTCTTTGTTTTTAATCGGCATACAAAAAAAAAGAAAAAAGTCAAAAAAGCACCACAACAACAAAAAGCCAAAATCAAAAGGACCATGTGCCTCATGAATTACAGCTAATGGTTTTTGTTGAACTGTGCAGGGAAGGATGGTCTAACTGCATGCAATACCTCTAAATGGATAAAACTGAGCTTCCAGATCACAGGCCTTTTACAGCCACTGGCAATTCAGACTCCCATACCTTAGATGTGGAAGAGTTGAGTTTTAGCGGTACTGCTTCATGCCAGGAAGCTGACAACTGTGAAAGCCTATACGTAACCTAGATTAGTCACATATTTATGATCCTTGCTTTTTAAATAGGCACTCAGACTACTGTCTCAGCACTTATTTATTTATTTTAACGCAGCTAACAAAGACATTAGGCTAACTTTCTAAAGATAACTTCAAGATACTTTAGCGGCAGATGATTTCACAGCAGGCTTTTATTTTTACGTGTGAATTCACACTCAGTCCGTGATGCTGTACTTTTGGCTTCATCACCAAAAGCTCCTTGTTTAGTGCGTGGATAATTATAGTTGTGGGCTTGGCTGCTTCAGGCTTTTTCACCTCTTGGATTCACTTTGAGGTTTCATATTTGGGTTTCTGATAGTGCTTCTGCAGTTGCTGGAGTGGATCACGTGTGTCTGGAAAGAAGAGTGAGCCTTGCTAAACTTGGAGACTTGCCAGCTGGGCTGGTTTCCTGAGAGCGCTGCTGGACACGTGGCTGCTCTGCAGTGGCCAGTTCCTCCCTGGCAGCTTTGCTTTTGCAGGACCGAGACAAGTGAAGTACCAGTGGCTTCAGTGCCTGTCAGGTGCTCAGTGGTTCTGCTGCATTGCTCTGAATCTAGAGCAAATTATATGTTATATGTCACCGTGATACGAGATCCGGGAGCCAGCTATAGCATGACATGCGGAGCAGGAAATTGAAAACAGACTCCACACAAGACATAGAAACATTAAGCTTGGAAAGGACCTTAAGATCATCAAGTCCAACCTACAGCCCTACACTACCATAACACAAAACCATCTCCTCAAGTGCCACATCCAGCCGTTTTTTTAAACACGTCCGGGGATGGTGACTCCACCACCTCCCTCAGCAGCCCATTCCAGTGCTTTACCACCCTTTCGGTGAGGAAGTTTTTTCCTAATATCCAATCTAAACTTCCCCTGGGGCAACTTGAACCCATTCCCTCTTGTCCTATCACTATTCACTAGGGAGAAGAGGCCAACACCCGTCTCACTACAGCTGCCTTTCAGGTAGCTGTAGAGAGCGATAAGGTCTCCCCTCAGCCTCCTCTTCTCCAGGCTGAACAGCCCCAGCTCCCTCAGCCTCTCTTCATAAGACTTACCCTCTAGTCCCCTAATCATTCTGGTTGCCCTTCTCTGTACCTTCTCCAGCACCTCGGTGTCCTTCCTGTACTGTGGAGCCCAAAACTGCACATGTACTCGAGGTGCAGCCTTACCAGTGCTGAGTACAGGGGAGACCTTCATCTCTGCTCTGGCAGAAGGCATTGAAGCATCTCAGAGCGGGCGGGAGCCCTCGCACCACGTGCTTTGTGGCTGCGTGACAGTCCTGCAGGTCCTGTACAGCCCCGTCACGAGACTGGCCAGTGCGCTTGGAAGCAAAGGGGGAGCAAAGGAGGTTTTGGCAGGTCCAGGGCCCCTGAGTAGACCCAAGAGGCTGTTCTCTGTTAGAAAAGTGACACCAGGGAGAACTGGGTTCCTGATGTTAAAATGGTGCTTCTGTGCAGTAGTGCTGGTGGCTGTGCCTTTTGCCTTGGTAGGAGTGATGCCACAAAGGAGTGCGCTGCTGTTGGGAGTTCTCTTCTCTTTTGTTGCCAGAATTGAGATCTGCTGGTTTCTGCAACGGGAGCTCTCTGAGATCTGAAGGGGGAATGGCACCTCCTCATCAGGGATGAGCTGAGTGGCACATACCAGCATCTACAGTGCGTGACACAGGGCGAGAAATACAAGAGGGGAAATCGGGTATTTTTTTCCGCGTATTTATGGATCTCTGAAACCCTGGTTGCAGTGAGAGGCCTTTGTGTTAAGTGCCCTGAAATCCTAGCTAACGAATGGTTGGGCTTATCAACACTGTGTTTTGTTTCTTTGTGGATCTCTTGCTCACATGCTGTAATTACAGCTTTTAGAGCTCACAGGGGAGGGGGAAAGAAGTGTTTTGCTCTAGTGTGAGCTGGCAGGGGCTGAATAACATTCGTTTGAGAGGCTTCACCTGCTGATGACAAGCTGTTATTACAGCCTGAGTTTTGTCAACAATAGAATTATATGGGCCTGCTGGGAGGAATCTCCCATGGAACAATACCTGAACTAGAATATTTTTGCTGGATTGTTTCTGAAGGACAAAGGCTGAAGTGGCATTTAAGGACAGAAGTGGATTTTACAGTCTCAAGCCTTTAACTTCTCATCCTGGTTCCTTACTAGTGAAGTAAATGCTGGTGGTGGCCACTAGCAAGCCCACAATAGTGTTTTTGCCTGGAAGTACAGTTACAGGGTATGTTGTGTGCCATGGGCGCAATGCAATAAGCGGCATGTACCTGTCTAGGAGACTGGTATGTAGTCACACCGCAGCTCATTAACTGAGCTATGGTAACAGTCCATGTGCTCTTAGCCCACAGCTGATGTGATCTTGCTAAGGGTGGCCAACAGACAGGATGCATAAAGAGGAGAGAGGGTGGTGTGAGTCTGTCTGGTAAGTCTGAAGCTTTACTGTGTCCACTTGCCCTTTGAAATCACAAAGCAGGAGGGTGCAGTAAATTGCAAGCCACTGTGCTGGAACAGGCAAGGCAGTGCTTCATCCTCAGCAGAAGTGCTTGGAGCTGGAGAGGTTTGGGAGAGTTGATACAAATTTAGAAGAAAGCATCATGCGGCAGCCTGAAGCAATCTCTGCTCCTAAATGTCAGTTCACCAGATTTATTTCCTTTTAATTTCATACCGCGGCTTAGCACATGCACGCTCACAGCAGCGCACTTCCAAGGGGAAGATAAGGAGCAGCCAGCAGGTCAAGGGGGGTGATTCTGCCCCTCTACTCTGCTCTTGTGAGACCCCACCTGCAGTATTGCATCTGACTCTGGAGCCCCCAGCACAAGAAGGACATGGAGTTGTTGGAGAGGGTCCAGAGGAGGGCCAGGAGCCAGGGGTTGGAGCACCTCTCCTACGAGGACAGGCTGAGGGAGTTGTGTCTGTTCAGCCTGGAGAAGAGAAGGCTACAGGGAGATCTTATAGCGGTCTTCCAGTACCTGAAGGCGGCCTGCAGGGATGCTGGAGAGGGACTTTTATCAGGGCATGTAGTGATAGGACAAGGGGCAATGGTTTTAAACTAGAGCAGGCTAGACTTTAGGAAGAAATTCTTCACTGTGAGGGTGGTGATACACTGGAACAGGCTGCCCGGAGAAGCTGTGGAAGCCCCCTCCCTGGGAGTGTTCAAGGCCAGGCTGGATGGGACTTTGAGCAACTTGGTCTAGTGGGAAGTGTCCCTGCTCATGGCAGAGGGTTTGGAACTACAAGGCCTTTAAGGTCCCTTCCAACTCAAGCCATTCTATGATTCTGTGGTTATTAAGAGGTGCTCGGGTAAGTGGCCAAACTCCAGACTGCACTCAGTGCGTGACCAGGCAGAAGAGCACTAGTTGTCCATAGCAACATCCCCAGCTCTCAAATGCTCTGCAAATTCTCAGCAGAGGTCTGGTGTTTATAACAGCTCTGCTCTTAAATAAATAATTATAAAATCAAAGAATTCAAAGATATTGCTGAGGCTCTGCCACATGTGGATATATGAAAGCTATATGCCCCTGCCTCTTTGGGCTGCAGCAGTACAGCTCTTAGACGGGCGCGTGCAGCCAGCAGCGTGCCCCGGACAGGGCAGGGTTTCCCTGGCAGGACCGCCGGCCGGCTGCACCGTGTTGCCTGCGGCTGTGCTGGCTGCCCAGAGCGGCTTCAGCAGCAGCACGCAAGGAGGAGGTACGCATCAGCCTCTCGCGTGTGCAGGCTCTGGTCACAGCTGTTTTGTAATCAATGCAGGGTCAGTGCAAGAGCTGGAAACCAGGTCTGAGGAGCGGTAGGAAAGTACTGGAACCATTACCAGCTTCACATTGTACTACTCAGGCTTTAGCTGTGTTTTTGTAGTGAAACGAACACGCTGTAGAGTCTGTTAGGAGGAACGTGTATTTTGAAAACGTCTCTTTAGAAAAGCAAACGTACAGTTTAGTGCGGAAATAGCCTGGAATAAGCTCTCAGATTAGACACTTCCAGAGACTCTAAGCCACCAGGAATGTTTTGGTTTGACAAATTTGTTACAGGAGCTTCTCCATTGCTTGCTAACTAGGGAGAGGCTGATTGCTCAGTCTCACGGTTTTATTTGGTTCAGGTTATTGATACGCTTAAATGGACCCAACAGTGTACATGTGCGTGTGATTACTCAAGTGAATGGCTGGACTGTATCAGGGTATAAGATGCCTGGACACTGAAGGGATTTCATCTTGTGTTTTCTCTTTGGTGGGCTCTTTCTCATGGACCTGGCCAAAAGGAAAGGGCCAGTTCGGAGAGGCAATGTGCTTGGTCATGTGAGAGGCCTTGCCTGTTTGCTCTCAGTAGTTTCCACTTTATTCTAGACGCTGGGGTAGATCATGGGTGCAATGTGTCTGGTCTTAGCTACTCATTTAGCTACTCCTTTGGGCCCTCTCAAGTCACAGGCCACAGGATGGGACAACTTACTCTTTGCTGGTGCTTGGCCTCAGAGTAGCTCGGTCACACAAGTTCATGTGACAAATTCAGCAGAATTGTGCTTACAGTGAGAAAATTAGATCTGGCCAGTCCCATTCTGAAGTGAACTGGTCCTGATCCCAGAGCTGCTCTCTCCACCCCCACGTGGTCGTGGGGGATCACTGGTGAGCAGCGTCCTCTTCCCTCCTTTGCTCGCAGGCCTGCCGTGGTGGACAAGAAAGGAGACCTGGCTACGCTCAACGAGGTAGGCTACCAGCTCCGCATCTAACAAAGCCATACGCCGCACAGAGGGCTTCCTGGTGCTTCCACTGCACTTTTTTTTTACCTGCACTCCGTTGGAAGGAAAAAGGAATGGAACTATTTATTACCTTGTGGACTCTTACAATACAGGCTTTACCTAGAAAATAGAACAGGGGAATTTTTACTTTGTGGTGGCAGCATTCGTTTTATTACAATTTATAGAAAAGGCATCAGTGAAAAGAACCTAAAATTAGGTTTGGCAAGATATGAGAGTTTTTGTTGCCCTCCATTATGTAGCAGGTGACTCCAATGGTGTGAGTTTCTTCAGTGCAAGTATTAATTGAATTTGGGCATTGTGCTGGGTTAGTAGCATTGGCATAACTAAGAAATCATATTCTTAGTTAAGAGATGTGCTGGGGTGCAGTGCAGTTTTTTTTTTAAAAAAAAAGTCATATTCAGTATTAATATTTAATTCAGCAATAAAATCAAACAGTGCAGAAGTAGCGTGAGTTTTTAAATTACCTCACTAAACAGATATGCAAAACTGTCAGTATTATTGTTTTGTAAGTAATTTGTACTGTTTCCCAGCACTTCTGGTAGTATTAAAACAGCACCAGATGTTTTACTGCCACCTGTATTATTATTTTCTGCATGTTGCTGAAAGATGTTAAGTAATAGTAATATGCAAGTGTGTTCTTAAACATTGGCATCTTACTAGGCAAAATTATGAAGTTTTGGGTTTGTTTTTTTTAAATGATGATAATGGAATAATGAATTTTTACACTTTTGGGTTTTTTTTATACTTTGTCACAAGCTTTTAGTCTTTCCAGACTGTACTGCTGAAGCACAAAATGTAGAGATTGCTGTTCTGTGGAGGCAAGCGTTCACCTGTCAGCCAGTTTGTTTCTCATGTGTGTTCCTGGAATATGGAAAAACCATCAGAATTGCTAACCTGAGTCTATATGCTTTTCTTTCAACATTTGTGTGTTAGCTTTGAACCTTGTCTTTGAAAGGCTGAGCAGTCTCAGGTGGTGATGCCTTGACATCTTAATTTAAGATCAGACAGCGCAGGCTGAAGTTAACCTTCTGCCGTGCTGCTGGTGGGTGTTTTTCCTGTATGTCTTGTAGTAACAACAGCTTAGACCTGAAAAAGGAAGCTTGTAATGGAACAACATCAGCAATAAATTGTATGTCTCAAATAGCTGAAAATCAAGCTTGTCTGCTTCCTCCCTACTCAGTCCTTTTGTTCTAAGATGTAGCTAAGGACCTCTGAGGGACAGCAGTGTTCTCAAGTGACGCGGTAAGGCTTTCACTGGAGGTCTGCTCATCCGCATTAGCAAAGTTCTCTGGAAGCATTTGAGTGCTGCATTCCTGGAAATATTTCATTAGGTGCCTAAATAGAAACTGGATTATCATACAAGTCCAGCCTTTACCCTTTTGTGCTGTGCTTATAGATGATACTGCCATGGGCCTTCTTGTGTACCTCCCTTCCTGGGCAATTACTTTTTTGGATCTCTATGAAGACAGGACATTGTCACAGAGCGATGATAATGCTTATGGCAAACGGAACAATGTGAGCTTCCGGAACACTGACATGAGCTGGCAACTGGACGGCTACAGGAGGAGATGGTTCTTTGTACACAGACCTCATTGCTCGAAAAAGTCAATGAATCTCACCTCCCTAGGACAGGAATACAACACTGAGACCCAGCAACCTTCTACAAAAAAAAAGGCTTTCTACTACGTAATTTCAGAAGGTCTAGAAAGATGACTTTTCACACGTATCGCACTTCTTTGTATGAGATTACCACATCAATTACAGGGAGGCCTTTCCCATCCCTCTTTCTACAAGCTCTTCCACTCCTGTGTTCACAATAGGATTTTGTTTGCTGCAGGAGTGAAACTGAAGAGATGGAAATACGCTTTTGGTAGAATTTCTTGTGTAATTTGATATCAGCTACAGTTTCAGTTTTAAACTTTGTGCTGTTCAGTGTCTTGTAACCTGAACATTTTTTTTTCATGTATCTTGTAAAATGATGTAAAAAACTTATTTTGATCAGCTATATCCTATAGCACAAAGTTATCTGAAATGTTTCATGGATTTTCTATAAAAACATGGTTTACTTCGGCTCAAGTAATGATGGTTGGTATCTAGCTTTTAACCACTGTCCAGCACAATGACATATTTTCTCTTAACCCCTAACTCATACTGAAACTTTTTAATGCTGTAGAGGTGTGTGGCAAATTGCTTTTGGTCCTTGTTTTGAAGTTGAGCTGAAATACTCTCTTGAAACTTGTTTATGATGGCATTTGTCTTAAGTGTGGTTCTAGTGACTGTTCTAACTTGCTGCCAAGTGGTCAAATAGTGTAGAAAACATGCATGACTTTTTTTTAATCACTTGTATGTTTATGCACAGCATGAAACCTGAATAAAGTATCATGGTAGTCTTTTTTTTAACGACTTAGGGTTGTTTTCCTGTCCTGTCCAGGTTTCTATTCCAGAACACATTTGTTTCAAAAATCAAGACAGGATAAATGACAGTGAGCTAAAGTAGGCTTTTTTAAAAAGATGATTAAATATCTGCTTCATTTATTATTCTACAAAGAAAGCGCTGAACACAGAGCCCTTAAACCTACCCTACAGCTAACCATTAGTCGGTTTATACAAAGAATGACTGAAACTAGTCTCTAAACCCTGAAAATATATTGTTAGGGAACAAGGAGCACCCCTGAACGAGCAATACCGATGACTGCATTGTGTCAAGCAGCTCCTGCTTTTTCCTTGCAGTAGTACCTTGGCTCTTTCCCTTCTCTGCCCAGAATTCACTGCACTATGGATTAAATATAAAATCTTGATAATTAATACATCAGAATCTGTCATTTCAATATAGCGACTTGAATAACTGAATGGAAAAAGCACTTCTTACAGGTGTTCAATATATTTGAAGCCTCAAAATGTCACTGACTAATACTTTTTTTCCTATAGTAGATGAATTAAGTTTCCTGTAAGGTTTCATGTTTGTTAAACTTTTCTATTTCAGATACTTTTAAAAGGATTCCAGTTCATGCTACCTGTATTTAAACTTTTAAAAATTAGAAGCAAGTTTTTGGAACATAAGTATCTGCCTTACTGCCCAGCTCTCTTCTCCCTTTGAAAGTCCAACCTCGCGGCCTCTGAACTAACTACACTCTAGGTAACTGAGGAAATCCCTTTGCAGACGCATTTAGCCATAACTGTCTGCGGAGCAATTCTGTAGTAAAAAGTTACTTTCAGCTCATTATGAAGTTTGACTTGCACACAAGCTCCCCTTTAATTGAAGAAGCACACAGTTCTCAGAGAATAATCGGCTTTACTATGTTTTACAATAAAAACCATTTACAGAATCTCCATGAAAAATAATGCCTTTTTGAGACTGGCACAGATGTTTTCCATTATCAAAGAGGAAGCTAACGTAAAATCTTTTCTTTCTCCTTTAAAGACTTCATAAAGTAATTTAAACATTAAAAAAAGTCTCTTTAAAAAGTCTCCTTTACACAACATTAACCAATCAGCATGCATGCAAACTCACTTAAACCGAACCAGCAGTCCTTGAATTAACCTTTAAAAAAATCGTAGTAATCCCAGGAAGAGAGAAGGTGAAGGTAACTTTACCGTCACAAAGAGTCCTTTGGATGTTACTGTTCAATAAGCCTGAACTCTGCTAGCAATGGCAGGTGGTCTGAAGAGTTATTTTCATTGGGAAGACCATTAACAGTCCAAAGATCTTTCTCTGTTAGAAGTGCCAGCCTACCAAGAAGTTTCAGACCTCCACGAAGAGAATCCTCTGCTCCTGGTTAAAAAAAAAAAAGTGGAAACATTCATTAGTGTGGACTAAAAATCAGACCTTCATGCACAGGCAGAAGAGGAAAACACTATGGCAGAAAGAATCTGAAGTTGTTATTGTTCCATGCAAAATCAAGCAATAAGGTAGTTCAGAATTTTTTCTTCTTTGCTATTATTCTCACAGTAAAACTTATAATCGGTACAGCTCAAAATACTCAGAAGGATGTGACCCCCTCCATTTTGTGGAGGGATAAACTGGAAGTAGAAAGGGATTTATTTGTTCATTGTAACTCCACTGAAAAAGCCTCACACAATCCCGTTCTGTAGCACAACAGCATTGCTGAACAGAGCTGACACTTGCAAAATTAAGCATCTTTCTTTGAAGAGTTACTGGTTCACATTTCATTTCTTGTATCCTTAAGCAGACAGTTTTCCAGCAGGCAAGTCATACAGGGACTTTTGCTCATAACGATGCCCTTCTGACATTTCCCTTCTTAACTGTTCATTGTAAGAAAGGGAGCTTCCTCCATTATTTCCTGCTACCTGTTCCTAAAATTCACTTAAAAATAAGCAAACACAAGAAACACCACATTGCTTATGGAAGAGGGTGACTCACAGCTTTGCCATTATTGTACCTTGTTATTACACTAAACATATTTGTGTCTTCATTAAAGTGAAAAACCAGAAAACCATCATCAGCAATGAGTAACAAGCTTTTTCCAACTCAAGTAAAGAAATTCCGTTGAGAGTGAGATCCCTCCATGATGTGTCAAACTTAGACTTGAGTGTGATGACTACCCAGCAGCCCTGGCTATGGCTTTCAGAGAGCAGAGATGATTCTGAGCAGGCCGACTGCTTTCAGGAGAAGCACAAACAACAGCTGTAACTTTGACAAAAATATTTTCTGTGTGAAAGTGATCAGCAATTTCAGAACTGTTATGTCTGAACCTGGTACCGGCTTACCAGTGGGCATATTTTAAAGGACTATCCAGCAACTGTTAAAACTCCTTGGATTGTTCAGCAGCCCCGCTCCTCTGCCACCTGCCAGCCTTCCACCAGCAGCTGCTTACTGCTGCTCTGAAAAGCTTTTTTACTACCAAGATGCCTCAGTAGCTCTAGAGCACACGTCCACTCAGCTCTTAAGCCAAATTTATCACTTGACACAGCACCTGCACATCTACAAAGAAGCGGTTTGTGGCTACAGAGAGCGTGGTCCGTGGGCAGTGACTGATGTCAGCTCAGAGCACTCTGGAGCCAGCAGAATCAAGTCTCGGATTAGGACTCTGGTAGATGCTGAACCCTGCTTTCATAGCAGAGCCCAAATACCAAACCAAATACTTGGCTAAGCATGACACAGACTAAAGCACAAAAACTTAAACCCCCCCAAACCAAAAAAAAACCCCAGACCCTTTAAATGGATAAAAAAAAGTGATCAGTCAGCCTAGACCAGTTTCAGTACTCATTTGGATTTTGACAGCTTTCAATACAGAGGCTCAGGTCATCAGAAAACTGAAACCTCAGACTACTAGTTAGTTTCTAAGAACTAAGGAATAAAACACCAGCTTAAACTACTTGGAGAATTCTAATTTGGCCCCGTTCTGTATTCTGATGTGAGGTGAAGAATCTATTTGAAAAATAAGTGGAGAAAGAAAAAAGTGCTATAGCTTTGCTGGGTGATGACAGTGCAATGAAATACATAAGCAGGTGAATTAAGATTAAATTTTGCACAGGGGTGCACTCTGAAATCACAGAGAAGTCATCTGATACTTCCTCATATCCTAGTTTTCCAGTCAAAGCTTTTACTTTTGTATTACGAAGCTTCCATATTTGATATTTCACGCTTACATTTTGCACATTACGACAAACGAGACTTTTGCACACTGACTCAATGCATTTTAACAGCCGAGTATCAAGGTATGAGAGACAAAGGTGGCATTTAACATCCTGAAAACAATGGTAATTTATAAAAAATCAGTTGCAGTCTGCAGAGGGGAATCCGGGTTCCTTTGTCCCGAGTTCTGCAGAGCCCTTTCTGTGACAGCACTGCTCTGCGCAGCCGCCTCTGACGGTGGCATAAACCGCAGACCGAACGATGACGTGGAAAGCGCAACTGCTCGGAACCAGCCACAAACGCCGTGAAGGGCAGCGCCGGGTCACCCGTGGAGAAACACACCCGCAGCGGGACCGCGTCTGTCTTGCACCATCTGGTGAGTTTTAGCTGCAACTGCAGTCAGGAGAGGCACAGCCGGGCGTGTGGACACACGTCCGTGGCTCCTTCTCTTCGAGCAGAGGCCACAGAAGTCCCTCGAACTCGACAGACATTACAATCCGAGAAGTAACTTTCTAAGAAACATCTCATTTATCAGTTTTAAATCACATCATAAATTGCCATTCACCCTTCTGCTGATCGGAGGATTGGAAATAGCGCTTTGTTGTAGGTCCGGCCACCGAGGTCCTGCCTGAATGCTGACAGCAGGATTTCTCAGGTACCACTTACATTGCTGCTTTCCTGGGGCCTCAGCCCTTGTCTCCGTGCCAAGATGGCAGCTACAGGAACGCTCTGTCAGGTGAAAAAGTTTGCCCTGTGTGGCGCTACATGTCCAGCTGTGGTGAGTCAACAAGGCCAGCCACGTTTCTCAGGTGACAGCTGACCTACAGAGCACTACCACGAACCTCTGAGCTACTTCATATGGATTAAATTAGCACTACATTTCCCTTAGAAGAATCACAGATCACAGAATCACTGAATTGTTGAGGCTGGAAAAGACCTCTGAGATCATCAAGTCCAGCCCATGACCCAACCCCACCCCATCGGCCAGACCACGGCACTAAGGGCCACATCCAGCCTCTCCTTAAACACCTCCAGGGACGGTGACTCCACCACTTCCCTGCGCAGTGCATCCCAGTGCCTGAGCACCCTCTTCGTGAGGAACGGCTTCCTGAGATCCAACCTAAACCTGCCCTGACAGCAGTTTCAGGCCATGCCCTCTCATCCTGTCACTGGTTGCCCAGGAGAAGAGCCGGACCTCACCTGACTACAACTTCCTTTGAGGTAGTTGTAGAGAGTGAGAAGGTCCCCCCTGAGTCTCCTAAACAACCCCAGCTCCCTCAGCCTCTCCTCATCAGACTATCTGAACATCTGAATGTTCCCACTTAGCACCTGTGAAAAATAATTAAAAGATTTTTTGGGGTTTTTTTTTTTACCTGGCTGGGCAGCAGTATCATCGTTTGCTGCAGAATAGAAAATATAATCCACAGTGACAGCACTTCGGGAATGACAAGTCGTTACTTCTGGTATCCCAGTTTCAGGAAAATAGTGAGAATAGACTGAAGACAATTTAAAATGGTGCTGCAATTTTGAAGACAAGCTAAACACAAATCAAAGAAAAGAACGTTATTTTCTTGCCTTTCCTAGAAAGAATAAGCAATGAAGAAATACCAAACAATTTGCATATCCAGATAATTCTTTTTGTTTGTAACTAGGAACTAGCATTTCTCGCATGCAATCAATCCCACAGCCTTCTGTGTTAGTGGCCTAAACCTCTGAGGGCAAAACACTGGCAGCTTTTTCAAGTAAAAGGCAGATACGTGACAGCCTATCAAAAATGCCTTAACTAACACTTTACACAGAGCTTTCACCTCCATCTATGCTTTGTAAGATTTCATGTTCTCATCCAGCAATCTCTCCCTGACACAGGATAGAAGTGGATCCATGAGAGCAGTTTACATGAAAGCAACAAGCCTATGAACTCAACTAACCAGGCCCTTCAGCATACAGAGAAATTAAGATTTTTGGCTGGTTTTCTTCTTCTCTCCCCTAAACTAAAGCTACCAAGTGCTTTGAAGTTAGGCTACGCCTAATCTTTCCTCCACTCTCTCTCATTTTGTCTCTCCCCAACACCTGCCAAGTCTGTTTCTCTTCAACTCAGCCCATCTTGCCTCAGCTATTTTTTTAAATCTTGAAAGCAAACTGTAAAACAGCAATTTTCTGGAAAAAAACCCACTCCTCTCTCCCTCCCAGCCATTTGCTTCCATCAGCTCTGCACACCATCCATCACAGCTGTCCCTGCCTCACCTCGCACAGCTGCATTTTAAACCTGGGCTGCAATGTTCTGGTTAAAAAACAAGCAATTAAAAAAAAATCCAAATGAAACACCAAATACAAAAATCAGTGTGTCACCTGCTTGATTTAGAGAAGAGACAGACAAACATGCCAGTTGGTACAACACAGAAGAACACTAATTTCTCCCTTGTTACATGACATCCTTTTTAAGATGAGGCAAAAACCCACAAGCAGCGTTAGCACATGGCAGGCTTTGGATTTACGCCACAGAACAGGGCTTCCTGCCATTACTTAGCTTTTTCATTAACAAGATCCGCCAAGGGTTTTAATACAACTATCTGCAGCGATACCAAGATCTCATTTCTGATAAGAAATAGCTGACTGGGAGCCTGACATCACACGTGTACAGGTAGGACAATTTCCTTCTTCTATGCCTTACTTTTTATGTCTTTCCCTGTTTGGTCAATATAAATATAATATTCCAAATTTCTGGACGTCAAAGAACTCAAATTTACCCACAGAACTCCTCACGAGGAAGATTCTGGGATCTCTCTAGTTCCTTTCCCTCCATCAACCCAATTTGTATTCTAAGATTTGATCAGCATCCATAAACCAGTATCTCAAAACCCGTAAAAGGAGAGAGAAGTGCTAACACTTATGCAGCTTGACAACACTATGTTTCAGGTTTTCTTACTTCTCTCCGACACCATTAAAACACAGTTTCTGCAACTGGACTGAAGTTCGCAACTTTCCTACGATGTCACCACAGAGCAAGGTGTTCTGTTTATGCCAAGAAGTGCCATAAATCATCAAAAGCAGTCTTTCAATAAACAGAAAGTACCCTCTGGAAAACACCGACACCTTGTCTCTGCATTCTGAAATAACATCTGCAAGCTCCCACAGGAACACACCCTCCTTCGTTACTTCCAGTTCTAGCCTTGTGCTGTCTGATCACCCTTTCCAGGTTTAAATGGATGATGATTTTTTTTTGCCAGATGGGCAGACTGGGTTGGGTGAGCATCTTGTATCCATGTCTGGAATCAGATACAAGTTTGGTCTAGGAACAAAACCAACCCCCACAACTAAAAATCAGTCCAGGGCTTCCATTTGCCTCCCCGCCCAACACATACTTTTCAGATGCTATTACAATCTCCTCAGTGTTGTCCGGTTTTGCTGCTTTCAGTTTTTCTCCTACAAAATCAAAGTACATTCACTTTACATTTAAAAACAGGATGTAGGTAGCTACAGAAAAGCTACATAAAAAAATTAAACCTTTAGGTACACATTTTTTGCAGCAAGCAAGACAAAATTGGCAAAGCTGGATAAAATTATTCTGTTCCACTATAAGATCCCCTCCAAAGAGTCTTTCAAATTATGTCCCCCTCATTTAAAGTTGGGGTTTTTTTGACAAAGTAAAAAATGGTGGTTGAAAGATACAGTAACGCTCAGAAAGGTATTACTTGCTTTTTCCACTTGTTCTCTAGAGTGCCTGCGCTATAGTATGTAAATATTGATACAGAATATAGGTTCGTGCTACATCCCTGTGCTGCATTCCTCCCTCTCTCTTTTCCTAGTCACAGCACAGCTGGCTTTCAGCATGCAAACAGCAGTTTAAATATTACACAGCAGCTCCTGAAATTTCTAGCTATTATCTCCCAAAGATTCAAACTTGCAAATCTTTATGTGAACAAAAACTTTACAGTAATGAGTCCAACAAGGAAGGTTTGACAGCTCAAGACCCACTGTTTCCACCTCCAGCCACTAGAACAGAACATCTGTTTTTCAGTGCTACCTGAAGGGTATTTGCAAAGGACCACGGGATTCATCAATTCAGAAACTGACCTGCATTTTCTTCTTTCTGTTCCTGCTTTATTTCATACATACAATTTTGTGAAATACCTAATTTTTTTGGCCAAATTGGAATAGATAAGATTCTTTGTCCCCGTGGAAACTGTTCTTGTCCCGAGACCTAAGACAGACAACGTGAGCTTTTATCAGACAGAAATCTGATTTAAGAGAACAAAACATCAAACCAAAACCTGCTACAAAGAAGTTTTTAAAAAGCTCCAGCCCTTTAGAATACATCTTTTATAATGGCTTGTCAAATCTGTAAAAATAATAACACCGCTGAGGTACATCCCCTTTGTTTGCACTTATCAAGTTCTTTGCAGTTACCCATTTTTCAGGATAATTCTTGTGACACTAAGCAGAGACAAGAACACTTTAGCAACATAACAGGACTGGGCATATACATCTCCCTCGTGGACATCTACTTTATCTTCATGATGCTTATCCTTCTGCAAGCAAGTCAAGTCAAAATGGGGCTTGAAACAACTACCCACTAGCAACAAGCACTCCAGTTACTTTCTATTACAATAGCATCCAACACAACCAACAGCAACAACAAAAATCCATCTAACCTGAAACAGTTTAGCTTCGGCATCTAATTGCAGTTTTGCTTTTACAATTATTCTAGCCATTGTAATTTATTCCATGGAATACACAGTAGGTATTTGATTAAGCAGTTATTTTATCCTACTTAGAGACTGGGACACATAAACAAAGTGATACAATCATCCTGTGAATAACCACATTTCAAGAACAATTCACTGGTTTGCAGTTTTTTAATTTCAGAATGCTAGAAGTGGATGCAATATTCTGTAAGGCACAGGTAATACTTATTTTAGTAACTTCACAGTAACTTCTGCCTTGCAGATTGCATAAAGGGCACTAAGATTGGTACTTACTGGAAACAATCACAGCTACAGCGTGCTAGCACCCCTCAAGTATTTCTCTTTAAACAGCATTAACTCTTTTTTGTGAGAAGCAAAAAGTATAACCTACCTTCCCTATGGCAAGTCCTTTATAATTTAACTTTCCTTCCTTTATAAATTTGTACAGTGGAGAACCAGGAACAGAATTGAAGTCACCACAGATGATAATGGGACAGAAGGTGCCGTCCTTCTGAGGGGCAACACTAGCAATCTCTGCCAGGAGCATTGCCAGCTGGGTCAGTTTGATGTCCCCTCGCCTTGGGTTATACAGCAGATGTGTGTTGGCTATACAGATTGCAGCATTAGTTTTACAGTGAAATCTAGGCTGCAAAAGCAACACGAGCCCAACGTTGTCCCTGTCCAACAGTGGAATATCACGACGAAAAAACTCCACGGGATTTGATGAAATCAGGCTAAACTTGGAAGTTTTGAAGCAAATAGCACAGCCATCGGGTTTTCTCCCTGTCCTCATTTTATACTCACAGTGATACCCTGCAAGAAAGGCAATTAAAAGCGTAAAATACCATTGTATAAATAGAGATTATAAAAAAAAAATATATCAGAAAAACCTCGTGCTACTTTTCTCCCGTAGCAGGCAACACCCAGTCTGAAGTACCAAAGACTACGTGAAGTTCACATAGGAAAGCGAACACAAGAGTCTTTCTGTCCTGTTTAGCCTCAGTTTAGACACTATAGGAAATGTGGTCTAAGACTTTCTCTGATGTGTAAGCACCTACATACTTTAAGATACCAGGCATGGTCTTCTCTCCTTATGTGGAAAAAAACCAAAACCAAACCACAACAACAAAAATCTCTGTAAGTTATATAGAAGTGGACTTGAGTACTGAAATTTTTTTCTAAATGTTACCACAATGGTTTAGGAAAGTATCCAACAGGAATACTGGTAGGAAACTCTAAGGTAGTTTCAAGAGAGCACTTGATGAATTTATAAAAGGGGGTACACAACATTGCTGCATGTGATGGCAGGAGACATGATTCCATAACCTAATAGAGTTTGTTTTGAGGAAAATTATTACTGGTGCGTGGGAGAAGATAACATATTGCTCATAAGAGTTTCATCATACCCAGGGACTCCAAACTTGACTTGATCTCTTTTCTATAGTGGTCTTCTTGGACTTCTTGTAAACAGAGTACCTAAGCCAAAAGTTTACAATTAAAAGAAGTTAGTTAAGTATATCAAAATAGTATCATATCATATTTCTTTTGGCCAATCTGCACAGGTATAAAACAAAATAATTCAGAGGCTTTGCATCTCCATAATCCCACAAAAGGATTCACTCTCCTACTGAAAATGCTCCTTGAGATTGTGAAGAGGATCCCAATTCCTCTCACCCTTCCTCATATTATAACAACCTGAACCAAAGATCAACCTCGAAACACTCCATTATAGGAAAGTTCTGAGCATCTTGGAGTCTTCTCCTTGCACACACACAGGTTTACAACAGTCTTAGGACCCTGACGAAGGACTGAGTTCCTGAAGGGTAACGAGTTGGCACTGCTTGCTGAACTCCAGCAACAGACTCCACTTACCCAGTTGACATTAGCTTATTCTCAAGCAATATTCTGAAGTGTCTGCTTCACTTTAAGCTGACAGTTCAAAACAATGAATCAGTTAAAGACGTCTACACCCTTCAGCATGAAACTCCTCTGCACAAAGGGCACCTGTTCGTCATGACCCAACACAAGGCATCACCTCAAAGTTTACTGACTTGACTTCCTGATTAACAATAAGTGATAAGTATCCTCAAAAACGAACAAAAAACTCCACAACCAACTAAGAACATGGTGTTTCTTCCAGACCCCAAACATAAGCAGAAGTTCAGTTATATTTCAGTAAAGAACAGCAAGCTTGTTCACAAGTCAAATAGTGTGGAGTACCAGGTGAAGAGAGAAATGAACCCTGAGGGGAATACTTTTGGATCAGAGTCTCACGTGAATGCTACTAACATCTGCATCTTTCTCTCAGCCGTGAACCTTAATCTCAAGAAAACAGAGATCCACATACCAGTCTCATCACTCCAGTCCTCATACAACCAAAAAAGTAAAGCATTTGAGTCTGAGAAAGATTTATGTGAAGAAAGAAGGTTTTGAAATTATATTAAAAAAATAAAATAGTGTATCAGCAGAATATCAAATTCATGTCAAAAAAAAAAACATTCCAGGACAAAAAAAAAGCAATTATGAGTGACAAGTACTGTACAATTTGTCTTTGTGGTGATTTCATGCAGAATACACTAACTGCATAAGCAAAAATCGAAACTACTGTTAGGCATGATGTAACTGAGAGCTCAGCTGGATGCCCTAGACAGCCCACCTATCAACATGAAGAACAGCGAGAATTTGCTACTCCAGTTTATCAGTTCTTAAGGAATACCTACATGCTCATTTTCTACTCACATCTGCATTCAGCTGTTTGATTTCTTGTAGAATGTTGGGAAATCTGTATGCCCAGATTAACAATCGTTGCCTGCAGTGTTTGTACAGGTGGGAGTTATCTTCTAACAAATTCTGTGAGAGGATATTGTAGGACATGACTGTAAAATCAAACTTTGCCTCGCCGTCTGTATTGCTTTGGTCAGTTGCTTTATTTTCAAAGATTTTCACTGTTCTACTGTGCTGACAGAAATACTCCCAGTGTCTTTTGACAGTTCCTGTTAAAAACACACAAAGCAGAAAAAGTTATGTAATACACCATATGACTTCTTACTGCTCTTAGAAATCATTCTACTGACAACTATTTGTCTTTCAAATTGCTTAAGCAACTCTGAAAGCTTATTTAGCAGTGATTTAGACCCTCTGTTTAAGATGAACTTGATATAGGCATCAGGAAAAAACAAAACAAACCCCTACCCCAAATCACAGGACAAAACCGCTATATGCCCTGGATTTCAAACTGCTTTGAAATTAGGAAACTGGCATGTTTTAAGGTGAAGGTCGCAGTCAGGCTAGACCACCCTGCTCCCGGCAGGAAGGCTATCAAACTGATAAATATAGTATTAGAAGGGGGGTGGTTAGTAGGTCAAGAGAGGTTCTCCTTCCCCTCTACTCTGCCCTGGTGAGACCCCATCTGGAATACTGTGTCCAGTTCTGGGCCCCTCAGTTCAAGAAAGACAGGGAACTGCTGGAGAGAGTCCAGCACAGGGCAACTAGGATGATTAAGGGAGTGGAGCATCTCCCTTATGAGAAAAGGCTGAGGGAGCTGGGGCTCTTTAGTTTGGAGAAGAGGAGACTGAGGGGTGACCTCATTAATGTTTACAAATATATCAAGGGTGAGTGTCACGAGGATGGAGCCAGGCTCTTCTCGGTGACAACCACTGATAGGACAAGGGGGAATGGGCTGAAACTGGAACATAAGAGGTTCCGCTTAAACTCGAGAAGAAACTTCTTCTCAGTGAGGGTGACGGAGCCCTGGAACAGGCTGCCCAGAGAGGCTGTGGAGTCACCTTCTCTGGAGACATTCAAGACCTGCCTGGACACGTTCCTGTGTAGCATAATCTAGGCATTCCTGCTCTGGCAGGGGGATTGGACTTGATGATCTTTTGAGGTCCCTTCCAATCCCTAACATTCTATGATTCTATGATTCTATGATAAGCCAAATCCATTCTGCTGACACAGTCTTAGGCTGCCTTCTGCCACTACGTCCTCGGTGGAGATGGGGTTTGTCAGTCTGGGGCACATCCTTTAAAGCAGCATATGGGCATCTTGTTGATCTCTCTATCCACGACTAACAAAGGCTTAGGAATCAAACAATCTACCCTGTTTGGATACAGTCTGAAAAACTCAACCATAAACCCTGCAACAGGGTCCACTACAGCAGTCCCAAAATAGATAATGAACCCCATTTTCCTCAGTGAGGTTGAGAAATTAAAATAATTAGTAAACCTCAGAATTATCAAGAACTTCTGAAAAGGCTTACTTTGCCTTTCCACCATTGCTAGTTTCATATGTATTTTAGTATCGTTATATAAAATTTTAAAAGAATATATCTGCCCATCATTAAGCGTCCCATTATTTTTCAGATATGTATTTCTCCACACACAAAACTCATGAACAAAGATCACAGAATCAGAGAACTACAGAACATTTTGCGTTGCGGGAGACCTTTAAAGGTCCTCTAGTCCAACTCCAAGATGCCTTTCAGGCTTTACGTCTGAACTCACAGGAGAGCATGCCGAGGTCCAGTTTGTGTGCTATCAACCAGCAATGGACTGCAGCTACAGCTGTTAATATCTTCCCTCTTTGGGCAGTAAATTTCATCACTATGCTTACATTACTCACAACTTCATCTAATGTTTGCAAAGAATCTGGAAAGGATTTAATCTTGTTTCTATACTGAGAGAGAGGCCACATTGCTCCTCAGTAGGTATCTTCAAGTACAATCACCTTATAATATGTTTACGAAAGATATTAGGAAGGACCACAAGGCTAAACACACTCTCAGATAACGATACGCTGAAGGGTATTAAAGAGAGGTCTCAACAATAAAGGCACAAAGCAAAGTCCCTTCCTTCAGGCCCTATAGATGGATATGATGTTTCTAAGCCTTATGGATACTTGTGTGAAAAAATTCCTTTGGGATGCTAGTGGCATCTGTCACCCTTTTCAGTCGTAATACACTTCTTTAACAAAGTAAACTGGAAGTTGACTTAAGCAAGAGGGCCTTGATTTTGACTGTGCCCCTCTGTTTCACACTGGACAAAACTGTTCGTACCCACAATACTCAGTAAAACGCTCGGATGCTATGTGGAAGATTTTATATGTAATAAGCTAACATGGACACTTTGGAGTTTCATAAGTCTGTTACTGAGTTGGGGAGACATCTTTGCACTTCTTGTTTTATTTATCCAGATCAGCATCTTTGCTTTTTGCTCCGCCAGTCGTGATCTGACACAAAACTTGCTAACATGCCAGCGGCAGAATAAAGTTGTGAAAACAAACCCACACAATCACACCAGAAGCGAAGACCATGAAATCTCAGTCCATTAATTCTCACTTATCTAGGTCACAGATAACTCAACTGGCTCAGAAAGGAACCAATTCAGGTCCAGCAGGCTTACGAGCTCAGATGCAGTACAAGGAACAAAGCTATACAACTGCTAGCCCAGCTCAGCCCTACAGCAAGTTAACTAATGTTTTTTTTTGCTTTAAAAGAGTTCCCAAGTTAACAGACATGACCTGGTGACAGATGCCCAAGAGAGTGTTGTCTGAACCAAGCTCAGGACTCCCCAGCTGGGCAGCCCTTCACACAATTGTGTTCCACTGCCAAGCTCAGCAAACCTCATTCCTGCAGGCTGTCTGACAGCACAAAACCTGAGTTTGCAGACTGAACAGTGTTACAAAACCGCAACATTTTTAAGACAGATGTTTTCAAGAGAGAGGTGCCAAGAAAACGTGCAGGCAATATTGCTTGTAACTTGTTAGATGTGTTTAACATTACAAATAAACAAGGAAAATAAGCAAAGAGCATCTTTTACCTTTCTTGCTGCTACAGTTTCCTTCATTCTGTGCTACAGAAAGACACGATGATTCCTTCTGATCACAGGAGGTTGCTTCTTTTTCAGGAGCTGTAGTATCACGCTGGCCACTGAGTCTTCTCTTCTTTGTCAATGGTTCTTCTCCCTCAGATTTCATACTGGGGTTAGGTAGGTGAAAGCAACAGCTTTGTGTGAAGTTATCAAGCTGCCAGTTAGAGTTCTGAAATTGTCTCCAAGGCCCCAAAAATGGAGGGAGTCTCCAGTTTGCTGAGACATCAACTGGAACAGGAAGCGGAAACGAGGCCCATGGATAGTGTCCGGCCCATCTCACACAGCTGCAAAAGGGGCTGTTCAAGGAAAATAGCTGAGAACCATTCCAGTGGGTGATCCAGTCTCTGCCGAGCCTCTGCATGTGACGGGGCAGCATGGGGTGTCTACCAAGGAAAGCGCAGATTTCATTACTTACACATAACTACATCTGCCGACAGAGGCTGCCGATGCAAGTCATCCTGGTCATGACTTAGACAATGTTTTCCTTCTCTACAAGTTAGCACATACGCAATATTCAAACCTCTTTGGATACAAGGTATTTAAACTTTTATCTAAATGATATGCAACACAGGGTTTTACAAAGCCACCTTCTATCTTTCTTCCCCTCCAGATTTAGAAATGCTGTTTGATTTCCAAACTCTGTCCACGTGAATAACTATTTACAATTTATTTTCTGCCTTGTTAAATTCAAACTATCAGATCTTTCAGGTGCTCAGTGGAATGACCTTATAAAAGGTCACTTTGGCACGCTGCATTAACTTTACGAGGCTATTTGAAAGGAATCGGAAAACCACTTTCCTGAAAGCAGTCAGAAATTCGTTTAAAAAGCCATTGACTCGGCTCAAACCACAATGTCGCAAGAGAGGGAAGCAGAGCTACTAACTCTCATAGCATCTCTGACACCAGTTTGTCGACTAAATTTGTATTCTTACTTCTTCTCAGGCACGAAACCCGCAGCTTAGTGATTAAAGCCATGAAAATCAGGTGGCTTTTCCTCTTTTTTTTTTCCCAGAAAAAAAAAATAATTAAAAATTAAAACGTTACTCAACAAGAACACAGGAAGTAAGGCTGAGCGACACCAATCTGCCTCAGCTTCCTCGTTGTTTAAATAAGGCCAGAAAACCTCCCTTCCCAAAAGCCCAGCCCCAAGCGAGCACTGCCCACAGCCACCCGGCGAAGGAAAACTTCACCCGGCGCTGTGTTTTGTTTACCGGAGCGGCCCTGCTCTGGCTTATGGCGGGTACTCAAAACCAGAGTCCATCCATCCCCCCTCCACACCCCAAACCTCCCACGCCGGCCGCGCCAGGGGCTCTGCTCCCGCGGGTAGCCCCCGCACAAGCCGCTCCGGCCTCCGCCGGGACGCGGGCCCGGGAGCCGCCTTGGGGAGCCGCAGGGCGGCCGGTTCTTCCTTCCGAGCTCCCCCACGACCCCCGCGCCGCCGCTTTACCTGCCCGCAGGCCCGAGTGCGGGCCCGGCGCAGGGGGGCCCCGCAACCGGCTGCCCGCAGCCCCGGCACCCCCGGAGCGGGTCATCCCAGGGCAGCGCCAGCTCCTCCCGCCGCCGCCGCCGCGCTGCCGGCTCGTCACTTACCCGGCCCCGGGCGACGGCGGCGCCGGGCCCGCTCCTTCCTGGGACTTGTAGTCTAAGGGTCGGCGCCGCGCCCCGGAGCCATATTTGATCCGGGAGTGCGGCGCCGAGGGCAGGCCGCCATCGTGGGTGAGGGCAGGGTGGCGCCCCCAGAGCCCGCTTGTCGGGGGCAGGGGGCCTGCTGGGCTCCCGGGGTAGCCCCGGCTCCGGGGCGGGGCAAAAGCAGGTTGTAAAGTCCTTGTTTTCTGGCTTTTAATTCATCTAAAGGGATGTAACGCTGTGCTAATGCAGTAGTGCCCACACGTGGTCTTCTCCCTGGGGTCACCGTGTGTCCCCATAGAGTGAAAGGGTCTCAAGGAAGAGCTGCCCTGTGTTTCGTTTCAGGGCAGCAGCACCGTGGTTACTGCTTGCAGAAAACAAAAACCCACTCACCTGAGATAGTATTTTAACCTTCTCAGGTGCATTTTAACCTGAGAAGGTTAAAATGCCTGAAGGGCCTCTGCAAAGTGACGATTGCCCCTGTGCGGGCTGAGGTGGCCTGGCCTGAGGCAGGGAGGGGAGACCCCCCCGCCCCACACATGGACCCACCGCCACTTACCAGCTGCATAAACGATCTTCTCTCTCTCTGTCTCGATGTTGCTTGAATAAGCGGTTCAAATGCTTTCTAGAGGTCTTCTGAGGACAGAGCAAGCGCTGGCTCTGTTTACTGTAAGGAAACGTAGTACAAAGCGTAAGAAAGGCGATAATGCTGAATATTGCAGACGCTGTGCAGGAACTGTAATCGAGCGAAACACTGCTGCTCCGCGTTCTGTTTACTTGTGTCATAGAAGTGACTTTAAATAGCAGTAATTTCAAAGTTTTCCCAGGAGTGGCAGGGAAGACTGTAACTGGAACAATGTAGTTATGTGAAGTGCGTGCTAGTTACACAACATGTCGAATCCACTTTGGGTTTTCCACTTCTTGGACACAAGTTACTTACTGGTAAAAATGCCCATCAATTTCCTCTTAGTTTCTTCACAATGTATTAAGAGAGCAAAGCTACTAGCTCCCTAATATGTGGGTAGTAACTCCCAACTATATCTTGCAGACCTGCATTATTTTGGTAATTTGTTCTTTTCTATATTTTCAAAGTATTCTTTTGCATTAGATATATTTCTAAAATAGAAGACAGTAAGCCACAGCTATAGCAACAACAACTGCTGTTATTTTTAGGAGCAGAGGGAATCTTCCCATGGAATGCAGTTATTTTCTGTATCGTGAGCTGCGTAAGACACTCAGGTTACTCTATCACTTCAAAGGTTTTTTACACTATAGTAATCAGTACTGATGCTGGAAAAGGGGGTGAAGCTTTGTTGTAGGCTTTTTTTTTTAAGATAAGCCTTAATGAAAAGGAATCTGTACTGATAAGCATAAAAGTTAATTGTGTAACAGACAAAATAGAAAAATTAACCTATTAATACAATTCAAATTGTTTCTCATCTGTGTTGCTATTATTTCTCACCTTGACCTAGGAATATCTTAATAAGCTAGTAACACTTAATTGTAGATTGTTTCCTCTAGTTATTATTTTGTGTATCTAGGCTGGCTATACCACTTTAAGAAGGATTCTTCAAAATAGGTACCTCCAAATTCTGATTCATAACTAGAAGCCAAATTATTTTATGAGTCATTTGAGCTTTTGAAACTCCCTAGTGAATGCAGCCTACTGACTCACTGAGGGGTGTTTTGATTGATTATACTCTACATAAGAACAGCCACGGTGGTTCAGATCAATGGTCCACTGAGCTCAGATTCCTGCTTTCTACAAGCGGTTAGCAGCAGATGCCTAGAGACGCGCAGGAGCTGGGCGAACTTCAAATGAACACTCTCCCTGCCTCTAGCTGTTTTCAGCTCTGTAGGTTTCCTAAGACTGATGTGTTTCTCTCTAGTTACTCCCAGTGACTCCCTCCCCCAAGTACCTGAATTTGCGAACTTTCGGCATCAGCAAGTGGGCTTCAGTCCCATTGAATAGTTTATACCATTAAAACCTCAAAACCACTGCACCTTTGGAGTCATTACAAGCAAGTGCTGCTTCGTAAGTAAATTTAAACCAGAACTGGTTGTCTAATGATGTTATTACACCAGAGGGTTACAGGAGCTGCATGATGTATCAAGTAATCAGTATGCCATGCTAGAAAATGTTCCTTGTTTACTTGAGCTACTGTATTTTTATCCAGCTGTTTGTTTCTTGGCTGTGATGCCACTACATCTGAGTAGCTCTAAGCTTTCTATAGCTAAAATTAGAGATAATGAGAATAAAAAAGTATTTTTCACACAGTTCTGTCCAACCCCTTCATTTCAGAGCTAAACCAACCTCAGATTAGGTTCCCTCATTTGTACCTTAACATTACTCCAAAGCAGAAGACCTCCTCCTGAAAGTCTCTTTCAATGAAACTTCATCATCGTTGGTATAAGAAAACAGTTGCCACCTAATGGAGTTTGATGTGTAGCTTTTATCTTTGGGACTTGGAAACTTGCTTTGAAAGACTGGTGATCAAAACCAAATTATCTCTGAGGTGTTCCTTTTGATAGTTACTTTCATGAAATTAGATTTACCAACACCCTGTCAGAAGATGAGAGTGGTGAGTGAACTTCCAAGAATCAATGTCCTCTCTCTTCCTTATTCCCTAAGAAAATGTTCCCCATGCAAAATAGACCAGACCTATCAAGCAATTCTTAGAGATAAAAAGGGTAAATAATTGTTCTAGTAGCTTCATAGCTGGGAATGTCAAAGTAATTAAAAAAAAAATTGAGAGGCAGGATCCTGTAAAACTCACATTTGGACTGTTTCTGCCCTGTGTTAGGAAGAGCCATTGTGTTTTCCCACAGAAAATGACTTTTCCCTGGGATAGCACTGTTCAGAGCAGCAGCTGTATCTGGATGCTTGAACATGTCTATTTGGCAAAATCACCGGTTTTCTGTCAGACCAGCCCTGGGAGGGGAACATCTGCTCCTCTCATGCCTGTTTTCCTGACTCTGCATATTTGCAGGGCCTACTTGCCGCTCGTATGCGGGTTGGAATTTCCATTATAATGAGGTAAGAATTGAGTGAGGGCAGTGTCCAAATTAAGAGTAACGGTAATCTTGTGATCACTAGGAATAAGGAAGAGGTGAAACTGACAGTACTGCCAAATACCATCATGCTGAAATTGCTTAGGAGGGCTCAAAGGTGAGCTTGTGCTTCCAGACCTGTGGAAGTGAGGCTGACTGGGAACTCGGAAGATAAATGTATTTATAAAAGAAGAGCTTTCATTTGCAGGGCTGTAAAACTGAGAATGCTGTAAAGATTCATGACGCAGTTCAGTCATCCTCAAAGGAGACACTTGCTTACAACGAGCTTCAGTACAACAATCTCTCATCTCTCACAAAAGAAAGGCAGTATTTTTCTTTACGTCAAAGACCTGCATGACATCAGAGGTATTAATAACCTGGTGATGAAAAGCTGACTTTTTAAAATATCTGCTATCAAATGAATGAAAACAGCGCTACAAAAAGAAACTAATCTTAACAGTTTATATAATCTCAAGTGTGACCTCTATTTGCACAGATCTACATTGGTATAGATCCTGCTGCGGCCAAATAAGCAAAAGTACCTGTAATCTTAGGAATCCGTGAAAGGAGAACGTCTTGCAGCGCAAAGTTGCGCTCCTTGGGACTGAAGCAACGCAGCTCAAACCCGGGAGGGTTTCCTCACACCCAAGTGTTTTGCAGACCTGTGCGCACACGAGAGCTGAGCTGCAGGGAGAAGTCTTAGGTACGGCTTAAGGAATCTGGAGAAGGCACGAAACACAAACCACGACGATTCGGTAACCCATCGAGCTCGCCTTTCTCTTAGCGTTCCTCTTTAAAATCCATGAGTCATTCTGCGTTACAGGCCTTTAGATTTAGGGCAGCGTGTCTTAAAATAGCCCAAGGCAATCGCTTCCAGCATGCACCAGCTCTGTCAGTGGCGGGTTTCACGACAGGTCTGTAGGCGCTGTGGGGCCGCCGTGCTTGAGAGGGGCTCGGCGCTCCCTGCCGGGTGTAAATGGAGGCCTTTACAGCCGTGCCCTGGCCGAATACCCTGAACAGGTCCCCACAGCCGCAGAGCTGCGTCGGGGCGATCTGTCCACGACACCTTGGCCCCATCCACCCCACACGCAGACTTCCAGGCTCCGGAAAAGGCGGCCACATCCGAGCTGCCTGTCGGGAGCCGGGGTAGCGCTCCGAACCGAGAGGCTGAAAGCGCTGCGGGGGGGAAGAGGCCCCGGCCGAGCCGGGAGCTCCCCGCTCCGGACCGGTTACACACCGCGGACGTCGGCCTCTCCCCACGGGGGGCTCCCCGGGGGCGGGGCGGGCCCCGGCACCGCCCGGGCGGGGCGGGGCGTTGCTGGGCGCCGCTTCCGCCTCGCTGGGGGCCCGGTGCGGCGGCCGTTTTGGCGTCGTCGCAGGGGCCGGGCAGCATGCTGAGCCCGCGGGAGCGCGGCGGGGAGCTGGCCCGCTTCTACACGGTGACGGAGCCGCGGCGGCACCCCCGCGGGCACACCGTCTACAAGGTCACGGCGCGGGTGAGTCAGCGCCCGGCCGGGCCCCGGCCTCGGCTCCGGCCTCCTCCGGGCCGGGGAGGGGGAAGAGGGCCGCGGGCCGCCGCCCTGCCCCTCGGCCCCTCGGGTCCCCAGGCCCGACCGGCCGGTGTTTGCGCCGTAAAGCCGCGGAGCGGAGCTTGTGGCCGGGCTGCCCGCGGGGATTCCGGCGTGCCCAGGGTCCACCGAGCCCCCCTCGGGGGACACGGGTGGGAGGGAGGGCTCGGACGCGGCGGCCTCTCCCCAGTCCCTGCGAACTCGCCGCTTCACAAAACGCTGTCGTTGCCTCAGGCGCACCCCGCAGCTCCCTGTCGGTCCCTGCCCTGGACGTTGCAGGGTGTGGGAGAACAGCCTTCAACCACACAGCTCTGCCTTTCGGTTTTTGTTTTTCCTTTTTTTCCTTCCCCAAATCTCTGGGGTAGGTTGCGGTCGAATGGCTCTGGCTTTCTGTCGGCCCCGCAGCGCAGTCGGCTCTGGGTGAAAATTGCTGGAGTGGGTTGCTGCGTGTGGGTTGAGCACGCCTGCGCTGGAGGCACAGAGATGTCCTGAGTTGAAGAATATGTTGGGCAGCCCCTTTCTTAAGGGCTGCGCGTGTGGCGAGGGCTCAGCTCTGTTTGGCAGAAGAGGGTCTGAGTGAATAAGAGAGGCCTGGCAGGAGAAGAAGGAAAGCTGGAGCAGATAACTGGGTACTGGGAGAGCTGGCTTGGTGCTGGTTTTGCTGAAACCCCCTTCTGTTGTCCTAGGGAAAGTTTTTTCTTTTCTACTCGGCTTTGCTATTTAAGCTAAGAAGGGAAGGGATTAACTAAATATGTGGTGATGGGTGCAAGAGGAAGGAGAGTTCAGGTCATAGGTTTGGTGGGATGTATTAGAAGCATCAGAAAGTGTCATAGAGGGACAGTCTGTGTAAATGACCCATGATCTTGTAGTTACACGACTGTAGATGTTCTGCCCATGAGAGCAATGTGTGACTCTAGGCGTCATTCCCACTGTTCTGTATATGTATGTGTGTTTTTAGCCCAATAAAATGTAGTATTTGTTAAGAGGGGAAAAAAAGAAGAGAGTTGTTTTCCCTCTGGTGTTTTTATCTAAAAAGCCTTTCCTGACATAGAGGTAAGGAGGAAAACAGTGCCAGCTCATGATGGGCTAAGGCTGTGTGTTAAAAAGTTGTGTTGGTACAATAGGAGGTGTTGCAGGTTAGGGCTGGGCCAGCCACTAAACACGGACAGACGCTCTGTAAGCCCCTCTTCCCCCCCTAAACGGGAAGGAAAAGGGAGTGAGGCAGAGAGACTTATGGGTTAGGAGAGAAAAACTAGAAGAGCTTTAATGAAACAGTATTGGAAATAATAGTGAAATGATAAAACCAAAGAACTATATACAGCTATATATATGCCTGATATCGAACCCGTGCCTACCCCCCCCCACCCTGATAGCAATCCTCACTGGTGCTGCAGAGCAGGCAGCACTGGGGAAGCCCCAAGATCAGCGGCGGCGGGAGCTGGATTTAGGAGCTCAGGATCCGAATCAAAAACAGGAGATTGGACAGAGTCTTCCATGGACGCCGGCCATTGCAGAAAAGAGGAAAGAAGAAGGGCTGAAACTCTTGTGATTGCTCAATTTATACTAAATATGACGTATATGGGATGGAATACTCTTGTTGGTCACCTGTCCTGTCTGTTACCCCCTGGAGGTGCAACCTGCTGCTTCCTTGTGACCCCCACTTACTACCCGGGACACCCAGCGTGGCACACAAGAGCCAGCAGTGGCCTTGGTCACTGTAGGAATAAGTATAAGCAAGAGCCTTTCTGCATCCCAGTCCCAGGCAGTCACTGTAAATGTCAGGTGTTATCACTGCCAGTAGCACACACTGTCTGCAAAAATGCTGCTGACTTCAGAACGTGCAGCCTTTTAGAAGAGACTGAGCTGGAAGGTAAAAATCACTGAACAGAATTGGTTTCTTTAGCTAAAACCAGAATTGGGAGTAATAGGAATGAGCCAAGACTCCTGCTTATTTTACTCAAGGGGCTTTGTTCTGGTTAAAATGCTCTGTGCTATTGTGGTTTATGCATAATTTGTCAAAAGCAAGTTGTGGCTGACTAGGGAGGAATGTCACTCTGTTCTCCATGTCCTGTAAGTTGTAGATGCCCCGGTGCTTTTCTAAGCGAGACTGTTCAGAGTTGTAGGGTATGCCGGCTGCGCGTCGTCTGGTACGGAGCGAGGAGCTGATCGGTCTGTGAGCTGTCCAAATTAAACTGAGCTGGCCAGAGCTCATTAGTTCTTCAGCATGTTTTGATATTTAAAATCCTCAAAGTGAAAGAAAAAATATTCTCTTTTATGCAACAAAGGATGTGTTGGGTTCACAAATGTAGAAGTATAAATAACTTTTGTTTCAGTAAGGCTCTATGTGGTAATCTGTTACGTAGTACTTGGAGTGAGGATTTGAGGAGTTACAGATACTGAACAAAATTATTTAAAAACATTTCAGTGTACATATCTGTTACCCTCTCTTTTCCTTTCCTCCTGTTCCTACAGTGATCTGGCTTGATGGCAGGTATCACCTTACTACAGCTGTATTTGCTGATCTGATGCTCAGCACCTTTGGGGCAGTGCCAGGAGAAAACTGAGGTGGATCTCCCTGTTGTGTTGAATACCTTTCTGGCTGAGACCTGGGGTACGCAGTACATGCTAGTGGAGATTTCTTATTCCTCTCAGTGAAATGGGGTTCGAGGGACTTTCTGTTCCAATATAACGATAGATTAATAATCACTGATGAGAAAGCATTTGTTTAGTGTGTTCTAAACGTCTGACCCAAAGACGCAACTCCCCATGCAGTCTCTTCTGAGTGCTAATGTGGTCTATCCTTGTCGTGTCTTTTTCTTAAAGGTTTTGTTTGTCTAGCAAAGAATACGTCTTTTATTTACCTGTAAATTGTGAAATAATTCCATGTGCAGACAAGATTAAACGAGTTACAGGTTGAAGAACAGAAAGAGATATCACACAAGGAGTGTTCTTTAATGATATCTGAAAATACAGGCCACTAATGAAAGTTCAGATGATTTAGAAGATTGCAATTATTAATGGTAAATAAAATTCTAGTGAGTTATGTTGAATATCTGCAGGTCAGACAAGGAACAGAATAATCTGAAATACTTTGTTTGATGGATCCTTTTAGGGTCTCTGTTTTCAGAGCCTAATGCGATAATTCTGTAGTGCTTAGCTCATTGGTGGGTATCCTAACAATCTTTTTAAAAATAGGTTGAAGTTGCTTGTGTTGCAGGTTTGGAGAAGGAGCTGACTGCATTGATCTTTGTGGGAGCATTAAAAAACTGCACTGAAAATCCGGGGGATCGGATCATCTCTGCCAAGTCTCTAGGTTGATTGTAGGTTGAATTGAAGGGGCAGACCTCTTCTATGGTTGACCTTCAGAAAAGGGTATGAAGAACAAAGTAGGACAACACATAAATTATTACATACTGACTTGAAGTTGGCATGACTGGTAGATCGAGAAGGCGATGTAACATTAGAACAAGTGTGAAACGGGGCCTCTGGGTTTTATTCCAGGTTCTTACTAACTGGCTGGGTAATTACTCATCTCTCTGGGTCTCCTTCTGCCCATCTGGTAACTTTACCTAGCTGCCAGAACTGTTGCAAGGCTTTAACTAAAGGTGAACTGCAAAGCAGAGCAGTTGGCGTGTGCCCTTTGGTGTTCTTCTGCGGTGTGTAGCCATGGCTGTGGTATCTTCTTCCCCCAGCTCTACAGGCTCTTTACATCAAGCACGCCAGCTATTAGAAAAGAAGGTTAGAAATATTTCACCAGTTGTACGTATGAACTGCCTGGTAGCGAGTGAAGGAGCAACAGCTGCCAAGGTTAAAATTTGGTAAAGCTGCCTAATGTTAGATTACTCAGGAGCAAGGAAAAGTTGGGGAATGTTTTGTCAATGTAGACTGCGCTGGAACAAGAGGACTTGGATGTGCAAGGAGAGAAAAAGAGCTTGTGAAGGAAAATGTTCTAGGTCTTTTGGGAGATTGCTAGAGAAGGTAACGCTTTTCTGTTTTGTCTTCTCTCCTCCAGAATATGTGAACAATTACAGTGGCTGGGCTGTGTCGTAAACTGATGTTTACGGAACCTGCGAGGCTTTGGGAAGGATTCCTGAGAAATGAAAGGGAGAAAGAGCTACTTTGTGGGGAGCATGAGGGGCATTTTATTGTCACTTAGCAAGAGGAAAAGCATAGATTCAGTGACTTCCATCCCGGAGCCGCAGCTGCTCAGAGCTTTGGGTACAGCGGGACGCTGCTTTAGTCTCTGGGGTGCAGGCGGTGTGGAGTCCCTGCGCTCACCTATGTGCATCACCTGTTTGTGGCGTTAATTATTCCAGGGTGTGTCAGCCTGTGGATGGTCTCAGTTTGGATGAGAATGCCTAAAGTTTGCTTTAGCTAACAGTAGGCTAATTATTTTTGTTAAACAGTTTCGGCTGAGTTAGAATGAAGGATATACTGAGTTGCACAAGATAATTGCAGTTATGAATTAAAGATGTCTTTACTTGATTTGTTTATTTGTGTGGGTATGCTATTACTGCTGTTTGTAAAACCGATACAGAACTTGGATTACAGAGGCTTTTGCGATCAATATTTATTTAAAGAAAAATACCCTGACAAAATACAGGCAGCTTTATGGTGTATAGCCAAACCTCGTTTTCACTGCAGTTTTCCTCTGGACAAAGTCATTTATAATTTATTAGGCAAAGAGTGTTTAAGGAGAAACAAATACGGAAGGATCGAGCCAGACGTGCATGCGCAGTGATGGTTGCGAGTAAAGGAGAAATCCTGTTTTAGTAAACGCAAAGCCTCATGTTCCCAGTGAGGTTGTGTGCAGCTTCTGTTAAGCCAAGTAGCCTTAATTAGCTCTGCTTATTGGGAGTAATGTGGTCCTAGTATGAATTAATAGGAGGAGACTGGAAAGGTGATGGGGGATGGGCTCCCCATAGCTTTGTTTTGTGAGATGCCTTCTGTGCCATTTTGCCGAGGATGTACGCCTGTATTTCTAACGACAGCGAGTGACTCGGCTCCTGAAGTAACTCCCTGTGTTGTATTTGGATATTAGACTTCTCTAAACCTGAAGGAAAACATTTCTGAGTGTGGAGGAATGTGCAGCTGTTTGCCTTTTTCTGGGTTCTTCGCTTCAGCAACAAATCATTGTATGTTACTCTTAAACTTCCAAACTGAAAATCCAAGCGCTTACACATTTTTTTGTTGTTGTTCTGTTTTTCAGATCGTTTCAAGAAAAAATCCAGAGGATGTCCAGGAGGTAACAGTTTAAACTTGTGCAAATGTCTTTGTGTATCACACTATGCCTTTTGAAGCATCTTTGATGTAATTTAGTAATTTCTGAGTGTTTTGTCATTGTAGTTGAGCAAAGAGCTTTTTGTGGTTTTGTTTGTCTTTAGCATTAGCTTTCATGGTTGAAAACAGTAGTTAGTGTAACATTGCAATTCTGCCTTCAGTGATGAGTGCTGACTCGAAACAAAGTCTTAGGGAGCAAAGTGTCTTTTGATGACAAATCTGCTTTGATAACTTTGCAAGCTCTTTTCTCAGGGCTGGAATTGGCAAACTGATGGTTACTTAACTCCTACTGGTAAAATTAGAGATCAGTCCACAATCCAAGTCTTAGGTCTCAGCTGTAGGTACTCTTTTCTTCTTTAACTAATAGTTCACTGAAAAGCCTACATCATTACTCTTTATTAGTGAAGAGAGAAAACGAAGGAGTGTAAGAGTAGTTAAGAGAGATTAGACTGCAAGTCATGTATTATGACTCTTGCTCTGAGGCTCCTCGAGTATTTTCCTGTGATACACTTCAATAAAACTTTAAAATTTCTTACTCCTTGTCTCTTCCAAAAAGGTTCAGAATAAGGGTCTACTGTGTTCTTGGGCCTCTTGATTGCCTCAAAAGACTGGCAGGAACTGTTGTGCTGAGACTAAAAAAAAAAACATCACATGTATGGTGGTTTCCCCCTTTTTTTTTTTTTAATATATTAAAAACCTTCTTTTCTCCCCTTGGTTTCTTCTGGACTAATAACTTGACAATGATAGTATTGTACGATGTACTTGCAAAACCTTCCTTCAAAACCACAACCTTGTGGCTTTTCAGACATTGTGTAACATATGCATGTGTTCAATTTCTGGTGCAGTCTTTTACTACGGTTGAGGAGAACCTGGATAGTTGATGAAAGAAGAGCCCATAAATGAATTCATTGCATCTCTGTGTGGTCAAACATGAGTTACTGATTAGTGGCTTGTCAGAGGTGAGAATTGGCTAATACACCTAACACCCCTTTGTTGCATCCTTTTTTGAAATCTTGAGAATCAGACAAAAATAAGCATACATGCTTTTTACATGGTTTTTTTTTTATCTCTATAAAATTAAAATAGCCTACTAGAATCGGCGGTGATCAAGGATCTAGTTTTAGAATTGCATTACTGTAGTTTGTAGCTTGATGTTCACCTTTTCCAGGGAGACTCCTGAATTGAACCTATTCATGAGCACATTCTACCATTACCTTAATCTTCATTTGAGGGGAAAAACACTTTATAGCAGCTGTTGATGATCCATTCATCAGAAAAATATATTGTAAGTGTCTTCCAGCTAGACTATTGCATGAATATATGTTAAATAGTTTTGAAACAATAGCAAAGCTGTTTTTTTTTTTTTTAGTCATTGCTTTGGTTGGTGCTTTGATCTGTGGCTGTAGGTCAGCCATGCAGGATTCCGTAAAGTCTAGTCCACAAGAAGACATAAATGTGCTATGAACTTGTTGATGATTGCCCTTTTCCACTCTTCATTGTACAAATTTAATTATTGTGCATGTGATAGCATGTTAGGTGTGGTGTGATTCTGTTACAAGCAAGCATCTGAAAGTACTTTTTTAAAGAATTCTATGATTAAAATGAGTATCTTAGATAGTAGTTGCCAAGAGGGTGAATTGTGGTCAGAAAACCACATACATTGGGAGCTTTTCATAGAGTCATAGAATGGCCTGGGCTGGAAGGGAGAGATCATTTTAATCCAACCTCCCTGTTGTGGGCAGGGACGCCACCTCTTGACTAGGTCAGGCAACACGTGAGAACTGAACGGGAATCGAACCCGCGACCTTTGGTGTTTCAAGCACCACGCTCAACCCACTGAGCTAAACCGGCCCTCTGGTATACTGGCTTCTTATGATAGAAAAAGAATTGTGGGCAGCCTTTGAAAGAAAAATATGCTCCTAACCCATTCCCACTGGAAATAAATTTACCTCAATTTTCCAGAATACTCAGTTAGAAATTCAGTGGACAACAGTTTGTGCGCACAACCACCCCGCTGCTCTATGACCTGTCTTATGCAGCCCCCTCCCTGCACCGATGTAGGACCACCTTGACGTGCCTGCCCACTCGTTCAGAAGTCTCTTTTAATGTCACTGCTGTGATGTACAGATGTATGTTATGTATGTACAGCTGTACCTAAGGCTGTGCGCTGTGACCTCAAGTCTACTTTGCAGTTTCCGTTACCTCTTTTAACTGCCCGGTTGTTGCCGGGGCACGAAGAAGGATAATTTTGTAAGGGGTTCCTCAAACGAGTGCAAGAAGTTAACATTAAGCTGTGTGTGGAGGAGTGAGGATGCAGAAAGGCTGCTGGACTTCTGTTTCCTTGCCTCTGGGAATTGATAGCAGCAACGTGGCATGTGAGGCAGTTGTAGCTAGGGTAGGCTTGTTCTCTTTTCTCTTACTCATTCGTGGAGGAGAAAGGGTTGTTCGTTGTGGAACAGATGAGTTGCATGAGTTAATAAAGATCTACTGGCTCTAGCCCTGACAGGCACCTTATTGCGTTACAAGTCTAACATATGTTTTACCATATCCTTGCTGTGCTTCGTTGGGCCTCAAAGTACAATGTGTCCTTCCTCCAAGTCTGATTTGTAGTGAGTGTGTTAGAGTGGGAACTTTGCTATCTCTGCTGAGCCGTGTGCATGCAAAGGCGTGATTTCCATGAACTTGTGAAAGGTTTTAGGGTGATCTTGACTGCTTTTGCTATGCAAGCTACTTACAGCTATTTATTTTTTTTCTTCTTGGCTACTGGGAGCTCAGCTGCAGCAGGAAAAAAATCATACCTTTTTAGTGGCACAGAGTGTCATCCTCTTATTTTCTATCAGCTTTTCGCATTTTCTCCAAGTGCTGACAATACAGTAACAATGTTTCAAGACCTCAGTATCTTAAGCAGTTTTAAGTTATATATGCACACTACTCCAGAAGTGCTAACCATCCGCTTTTTGAATATTGGATTAGAGATGGAAGCACAGCATTGAAAAATTGTTGTTTCTGATAGCAAAATGACTAGCTGGCCTCCTTGAGAGATTCTGATTTTTCTTCCCTTGTCCGTTGAACTCCATCAAATATTAGTTGCAATTGAGTCCTGGACGTGTGTTCACAGTAGGTGGTGCTGACTCAGGAGTGTCAGTGTAGCTGAGTTTATACAGTAGATAAAATATTGCTATATTAAGGCTTTGTGTACCTACTGGTAACAGTCCTGTTACCTTAGATCCGCATTGTTCTGTAGGTGGGATTTGCATCTGCTGAAATGTAGGTGGCCTCTGACATTAGTGTTTAAAAAAAACAAACAAAAGACCTCTAACACTCCAACAAAACAACAGGAACAACAACAAGGCCCTCTAAAATTAAACCTTTTACCTAGGTCTAAATCTGGTTTGCTTCAAAAAAGTAGTTTTTCGATTATGACTGCTCATGAGAAGGAAGCCTGTTAAATTGGATCAGAAGTATTTGGATTCTTTTAAGTTGTGGTTAATTGTATTAAGTTGAGACATTTGACTGATGGATCAGTAGTGTCAGCTGCTGAATGCAGTGCAGTTTCTCTCTTTTTCCTCCTTTCTACTTTAATCGCTTTACATTAGTGTTGAGGTTTATTATAGTGGCTTAGTGAGTCTGACCAAAAACGAGGCCAAGATATAAAATGACTGTGTTAGTTTTTGGTTTTTTTTTTCATCCTGATAGCAAACCTGTTAGCAGTTAAGTGTAAATTTTGTTGCTTAGTTCCACCCCGGCCTGATTTTCCTACTAGGTTCTCCTCCTTCCTTGAATGGAAAGAAGAAAAAGAAGGGGATGGGAAAAGGGTGAGGCAGATACCTGTCTGGGAGATGACTACTGCTTTCCAGAAAGGATGGATCAGGAAAAGCTGGTGGAATGAACCAGTGTTCTCTTTGCATTCCTGAAGCTGGAGATTTTGTCTAGACTACAGAAGGAACATACCCAATTTTTGATCAGGATTATTAGTAATAAACCATTTAAAATATGGGCTTGCATTTACACCTGATCGGCATTTTACACAGACAAATTAGGAGCTCGTTTGTAGCCCTGAGTGCTTAACTTGCTGTCCTTAAGAATCCCTCACTGGTGTGGATTTCTCTTCCCTCATTTTCCCTTTTGCGGTCGTGGCTCTTCCCCACGCCTGCTGCTGTGCCAGGCGCAGCACGCTGCTGAGCACTGGGCAGCGTGACGCTACTATTCAGCGTTTTTTCCCCTCTTACCGGTTCCCTGTGTGTACCTCTGGATTTCAGTGTGACTGAAACAGTTCTGCCTTTACTCTTTCTGTTTCATTCTTTCAGCTTTTACTTAGTATTTTTTTTTAATGCACGGTATTCTTTTTTAGCCAAAAAGGGGGTTGGGATCGGATAAAGGCCATTTTTTTCATGGCTGTTACAGTTAGCAGTTCAGATTGTATGTTTTTGTTAAATGTATTTTCTGAAGGTAGTGGTGTGATTTGCTTGAAAAAACGTATTTGTAATTTGATGCAATGCCAACAGTGAACCTCACTAATATTTCTCTCCTCTGTGGTTTCTTTGCTTCAGATAGTCGTTTGGAAGAGATACAGTGACTTTAAGAAACTGCACAAAGATCTCTGGCAAATTCATAAAAACCTATGCAGACATACAGAGCTTTTCCCACCGTTTGCCAAAGCGATAGTGTTTGGTAAGCATTATTTGTTCCTGACTTGCAGAAATTCGTTGGCAACTCAATATCTATAAATACACCTTGTTTTGCAGCTGTATGGAATTCTTTTTCTGCATGCCTTTGCTACTCAACTTTTTGGTTTCTTGTGTCTTACTTGGAACTGTGCTGGTATCATAACTTGATGCTTTTATTTTTAAGAGGGGTAGTTATGTCCTTGCTTCCATGTTGGAGATTCTCTGAGGTATTGGTGTCTAGGTTCTGTATCTTTACGACATACACACCCACTTTCCTGGAGCATTGAGCCTACCTTAGCTTTGTGAACAGCACTTGAACAATGAATGAAGATTTCCCTGTATGAGCTGTCTGATTTTTAAATGCCGAGCTATAGTAAAGTATCAAGTGGTTGTTGCAGCGAAGAATTTTTTGTTTTAGGAATTTGATTGTAATTAGCAATTTTTATGTAGCTAGGCTTTGGAGATCAGTTTTGTGTACAGCAGTTAGCTATTTCACTGAAACAACCTGTGAGGGTATTGTGACTTTACATGAAAAATCTATGGCAAAAAGTAACTAGCTTGTAGAAGCTGAAGCTCTTACCTTAGTCCTGACATATATGTCATTACGAATGAGCTATAGGTGGACTTGAAGTGGTGTGACCCCGCAGAGAGCTCCATCGACCACACTACAAACCGTTCAGAATGGGTTTGGTGCTTTTCAGTGGGCCTTCACCACATGCTTTTGAGCTTTTTTTGCCAAGCGTTTGAACGTTTTTCCTTTTAGGTGTCGAACAGATATTTGGTATTTGTTTGCCCGCATCTACCACGTGCTCTTTTTTTGGGTTTGCTTTAGATTTTCTAAACAGTTTTGGGGTTACTGAGGCATTTCTGTGGGGTTTGCAAGTTGTTTTAGCGTGTGGTGGGTTTTTTCTTTTTAAGTATCCAACCTTTGGGGTGTGTGTGTTGCTGTTCTTTTAGGGACCTCACGTGATTCTGAGTATCTGGCATGTTTGGTGGGTTTTGGAAAACATCTGCTATGTGTTCTTTGATTTGACAAGGTTTCTGGTGTGAATTCTGTGCTTTGTTTGGTGTGGGTTTGGTTCCTAAGATGATGCTGTGACATCTGTAATGTTTGGTTTTTTTTTCTCGTGACCAGCACATTTTAGGTGTAGCTTTTTTTTCCCATGCGTATATCGTATGATTTCCAGCAGGTTTTTAAGCATTTTTTCAGCATTTCTTGATGTGTTCAGCATGTTTGGCATTTTTTTTCTTTTACTGTGCACCTACCACATGCTTTGTGAATGTTTCTGAGGTGTTTCTAAGGCGTTGCTAACTGAGTGGAATGGGTTTAGTGTTGCTATTTAGTGTGGTTTTTTTTTTTTTCTAAGTGTAAGATGTGTTTGGCTTTTTTTTTATTTTGGCATGAGTATACCACATGCTCTTTTTTCATGTGCTTTTTGGCATTTTTTTTTGTTTCTGAGGTGTTTCTTGGGTGGGCTTTTTGTTTGTGAGGTGTCTTTGGGGTTGCTAAGGCATTTCTGTGGAGTTTACAAGTTGTTTTCATGTGGGTTTTTTTTTTAGTTTACTTTTTCTTTTTTTTAGCATCCAGCCTGTGTTCATGTGTCTTTCTATGGACCTTGTGTGGTGTTTAGTGTCCAGCATGTTGGGCATTTTTTGGCACGCATCTACCATGTGCTCTTTTTCTGGATGAGGTTTCTGGTGTGTTTTGGGGGCATTTTTAGGTGTGGTTTTGATTCTGAGGATTGTTGCCACAGCATTTTTTTCTGGCCAGGATTGATTTGTTTGTTTGTTTTTCTTTTTTTTTTGTATGCACATGCTGCCTGAGTTTCTACAGGCTTTTAAGTTATTTAGCATTTTTTGTGCATCTAGTATATTTGGTATTTTTTTTTTTTTTGGCTTGTGGCTACCATGTGCAATTATTGTGCTTTTTAATGTGGTTTTTAAGCTTCCAACATGTGTTTGGCACTTTTTTTTCTGGCATGAGTCTACCATGTGCTCTTTTTTGATGTAGGTTTTGGCAGGGTTTTCAGTTTCTAAGGTGTTTTTGGGCTGGCTTTTCGGTGTCTAAGGTGTTCTAGGGTTATTAAGGCTTTTGCATGGTCTTTACAAGTTGTTCTAGTGTGGTGGTGGGTTGTTTTGTGCGTGGCTGTAGTTTTTTTTAAATTATTTTTTTTTAGCATCCAGCTTGTGTTTATAGTGTTTGTATGCCCCTTGAATGGTGTTTAGTGTCTAGCCTGTTTGTCATTTTTTTTGAATGCATCTACAATGTGCTCTCTTTTTTGGCAAGGTTTCTGGTGTGAATTTTGGACATTTTTTTGGTGTGGGTTTTGTTTCCTAAAACATTGCTGCAGCAGTGTTTTAAGCATCCAGCATGTTTGGTGTTTTTTGGCATCCATCTCCCGTGCACTTTATATTTTTTTTTTATTTCCCTCCCCAAGGATTTTGGCATGGATTTTGGCCCTTTTTTTCTAAATGTTTTTTGTTTGTTTCTGAGGCACTGCTGTGGTGCTTTTTTTTCCATTGCTGTAGTGTTTCTAAGATGTTTTAGTGGGATTTTAAATGGGCAGCACACTTAACAGCATTTTTCTGGTGTGCATCTGTAACATGCTTTTAAGTGTTTTTAGTTTTAAGTGTTTTTAGGTGGGGTTGGTTGGGGTTTTTTTTTGGTGTGGTGTTTTTTTTTTTTCCCCCCTCCATCCTGTTTCCACGTGGGTTTTTTTTGTGGGTTTTCCCATATTGTTTCAACATTTTTAGTGTTCAGCATGTCTGGCTTTCTTGGCATGCATGTAGTACATGCTTTTGTGTTTTCCATGCGTTGTGCTTGTTTTCTATGTTTATTGTTGCACATCACTTTGCACGTTTTTTACCATGTGTTGTGCACATTTTAGCATCTGTGTGGTGTATTTTGGCATGTACCTGGTGCTGTCTTTTGCACGTTTTTTGTGTGTAGCACTTTTACCAATTTGAGCAGCACTGGGCCTGCATCTAATACATATTTTTCTACATTTTTCCTGTGTTGCACTTTAGCCTGTTTTAGCATCCAGTGTTTGTTCACCATTTTTTGACAGATACCTATTGCATGCTTTTTACATTTTTATCCCAGTGTCATGGTTTTGGCATCCAGTATGCTTTTGATGCTTTTGGCGTGTGTTGGCTATGTACTATACGTGGAAAAATGTGCAAAAGCATTTTTAGGATTTTACATGTGTTTAGCATAAGCTTTTTTTTTTGTGTGTTTTTGTTCACGTCAGCATTTTTTGGTGCTTTTTTCCCCGCCCTGCATCGTTAAGGTTTGTTGTTGTTTTGTGGTGTTTTTTTCCTTGTGACTTTTTGGTGTACTGTGCTTGTTGGCGTGGGTTTTTGGGTGTTTACTATTACTTTGGGGTAGTCAAGCCTGTCAGTCTGAAAAGTGCCAAACCTGAGGTTGCCGAGTCAGCCTTTTCCCCCCCCCACTTTGTGTGGCAGCACTGCCCCTGAGTAAAGGTTCTGTAGCAGTATTTGCTGGCCTGTTATTGCCCTGAGTGCCAGGGGAAAGGTATGAAACTCCCCTGGAGGCAAAACCTCAGTCTGGAAAGCACAAATTTTTTCCTTTTGATGTTTGAGGACCAAATACTGCTGCAGACACTTGATTTTTTTGCTACTTCTTGTTCACTTTCAATGGCACTGAGGTGCTTTAAAGACTGTACCGATGTAAACAAGTTGGAGTTGTAACCCCAGTCCAGTCTGCCGCTACAGCTTTGGGGGAACCTCTGGCTTAACCCCTTGTTTTGGGGACCAACTAAGTGAGAGGCAAGATTTCCTATTTTTCAGCTCAGAGCTGCGTGAAATTCCTAGTATAAATTGTCTTTCACCTCAGCTACGTTGTATCCAGCTTCTGTGTAATTTTATTTTTTTGCTTTTTTATGCGGTTGGGGTAAGTTTCAGAGCTATGCCAGAACTTGTGCTGTAGTGGTTAAATAGAAAAATGTAGTATTAGTTTCATCCTGAGATGATTTTATATCTGATTTACAGAGTAGAGCGCTCACTGGACAAATTATTTGCAAAGCTAATATTTGCAAAGCATAATTTAATTTCTGGTAGAAGATACGGTAGCTATTCATAAGGGAAAAAAGAGAGGGGTAAAAAAGAAAAGAAAATCATTGTGGAAGAGCGTACGGCCTTCTAATATCTTAAATAATTTTAAATTGCCAGAAATCCAAATTAGCTGGTTTTACTCTAGTCCTCTAATCAGGGGAAGAATTGAGTGACATCCCTTCTGAAAGGCATCCTTCTTCTATTGTATTTGGTGAACAAAAGTGACTGCAATATACATGGTAAGAAAAGGAAATCTGCAGAAATAATCACTGTAATTATTTACAAAAAAGCTTTCTGAAATTAAAACTAAACTAAACCCCACTATGTTTGAATGAAACTGAGCCACAGAACAATACAGGAAAGAGGAGGTAATGTAAAAATAAATTTTACATGATTGATAGATAGCAGAAAGGAACGGAGATGTCTGACTTTCTCTTAAATTTAAGAAATACTTTTCTGCTTAAAGCACAAAATTTTACTGTGTATCCTTTCATCTCACCTCTATACGTAATAACTGCTGCGTGGTTTATTTTAAAGCATTTATCTTCAGATCAGTCATAGTATTTCTTTGTACTAGAGGAAAACTGTTATCTTAGTAGATTATGAGTCTTTGACAATTTTATTTTCAGTCTCATTCAGTTAGTCATAAGTTCCAAGGTCCATCTGTATTAAGACCTTTCTTTTTTTTCAAGCTGCTTTAAGGGAGCATTTCTGGGTTTTTTCTTCCCTGTGGCGATGTTCTACTTGTTGCAGCTTTTAAACCAGTGACTAATTAGCATTGCCAGTTGTTGCTGGCAACTTCCTGATTTTTTTTTTTTATTTTTAGTATGTGTGCTCTAAATAATGTATATGTATTGTCTTGCTCAGAGTACACTTTACTAAGTGAGCCTTTGTTATTCTGACAGTCGAACTTACTCGTAGTAGGAGTATGAAACCTGAGGAGAATCTCAAGTTCAGCATTCGGAGCTTTCAGGAGATGGTGCGGAGAACTGAGATGGATTTAGGAACGAGTGGGTGCTGGTGTGCTTCGTGTTCCGTGCAGCCAAAGACTTGCCACATCTGCAGAACTGAACTGGGCTGCGTGTTTCCCACCACGACTTTTGCTAACTGTGGTGTGCCAGTGCATGTATTTTTATACCACTACGATAGAGCTGCTTGCATCAAGGCATGAAACTTGTTTTGCGTGGGAAAAAGAAATCATTTCATTTTTTCTGTACTTGCACACTTGAGTCTTTTCCACCTGTCTTGTGGAGAAAACATAATGAACTCGAGCATGGGAATCTAAAATATCCTAACAGATCCAGCTGTTAAAAATTCTGTGAATAGTTATGCAGCAGCTATGATACCTATTTCTATGAAGTGATTACTCTCCTACCCTAATATGCATCAACATAATTTCTTCAGTGTTTTCATTCTACTTTTTTTTTGATTGGACACTTGAAGTATTCACATATGTTGGCTATACAGGACATTTTACCAAAATCTGTACTCAGCATGTCTTTTGTCTAACCGCAGCAGAAATGTACTCTAGTGTACAGTACTACTATTCCTCCCCAACAGAAAGAAACAAAAAAAACCCTCCAGATATTGATAACTTGCTAGCAGTGAGCCAGAAAGGTGTGTATTCTGAGGGATGTAAAGAATAGTGGAAGTAATGACGATTTAGTTGTAAGAAGCCTTCCTGATAGAAATGTTTGGCGAGTCAGCTGAGTATCTACGCACCTTTGAACATCTACTTGAGAAGGGTGATAATGAAAGTGTTGAGCAATACAAGATTGCTTGGATGTATGAAAAAAGGGAGAGGGGAAAGGAGTTAAGGCAGGGTTGGCTGCAGATGAAACTGCCAGCAAGATGCCAGAGAGTCTGAACGAACCAGTGCTGAAATAATGTTCTTCCTTCCTCCAACGTCCTCTTCTAGTTCTGTAAGTAGTTTTCCTGAGAGTGTATCATGATGCTGTTGAGCTGGGAAATGTGACTGTGACTAATGTTTCAGCAGCCCTGTTCAAACACATACTTTATTTTTTTTAGCTCAACTTCTTAAGAAAACAAGGCTTATGTAATTGTGCTGTCAGAAACCTCTCACTCCTGTGGCTAGTATCAGCTGAATTTGAGAGGGAGGGGGATTGCAAATGTAATTCTATTTCTGCAAAGTCCCTGAAATGATGATTGAGTAAGAAGAGAGCATGTGCTGTGGTGCTGCCAAGGGCCGGGCAGGCTCAGCTCATACCTGTGGGGGTTGTGGCTGCCCGGACAAGCAGTGAACGTGTGCTGGTCAGCCTGGCAGTGCTGGTCCTGGCTTGTCCTGTCTGGTGCCCGGTGGAAGTCTCAAGAATCATAGAACGTTTTTGCTTGGAAGAGACGTTCAAGATTGAGTCCAACCTTTTCCTAGCCCTATCAACACCACTAAACCACGTCCCTCAGCGCAACATTGCCCTTTTCTTAAACACCTCCAGGGATGGTGACTCAACCACCTCCCTGGGCAGCCTGTTCCAATGGCTGACAACCCTTTCAGTAAAGAAATTCTTCCTCATATCCAACCTGAACCTCCCCTGGTGCAACTTAAGGCCATTTCCCCTTGTCCTGCGCTTCCTACTAGGGAGAGCAGACCAACCTCCACTTTGCTACAACCTCCTTTCAGGTAGTTGTAGAGACCGATAAGGTCTCCCCTCACTCTCCTCTTCTCCAGGCTGAACAGCCCCAGATCCCTCAGCCCTTCCCCACATACAACACGTGCCCCAAATCCTTTACCAATTTGGCAGCCTGCCTCTGTGCCTTCTCCAGCACTTCAGCGTCCCTCTTGTAGTGAGGGGCCCAAAACTGGACGCAGTACTTGAGGTGCAGCCTCACCAAAGCAGAGTACAGGGGAATGATCACCTCCCTGCTCCTGCTGGCAACACCATTCCTGATCAAGGCCAGGATACTGTTGGCCTTCCTGGCCACCTGGGCACCCTGCTGGCTCACGTTCAGCTGGCCATCTATTAACACTCGCGTAGCGGGGGGTTCTTGTGGCCGAAGCGCAGGACCTGACATTTGCCCATGTTGAAACTCATGTGATTGGCCTTGGCCCAGCGATCCAGCCTGTCTGCGTCCTTCTGTAGAGAAGATGAGGATGAGGAAAATTAGATTTTAGCTGTTTTGGTAACAGAGTAGATCAGGGAGAGAAAGATTCCTGGGAAGGTGGGAGAACCATGTTACAGCATTACTCGCTTGCAAAAGTTTCTGGCCTTGTTCAGTGTTTACTTCTTTGCAGTTGTTTTCTGATTCATTATAACAATGTTCGTGTTATTTTGTAGATCCATTTAACTGGCCTGTGCTGCTGTGCTTTACTCAGGGAAGTTGTTTTTTCACGATGTCCTGTTTTGTATGAAATGAAGCAAAAGCCCTAATGCACCCGTGGTGTTGCTCTGAAGACGGAGGAAGTTTGATGAGCGGTTTAATAGAGCCCGATTTCAGTGTTACCACTCAATGTGGTGGCATTGCCTTTGCTTTCTTTCTGTTTGCTTGTTGCTTGCTCTTTTGTATGGCTGCTGAAGTTTGTACAGCTGAAATATCTCTCCTTTCATGGAAAAATAAGCCCCAAAAGCTTTGTTTGTGATCTTGTAAGTATGTGTGCGTCTCTCTAGTTTTATTTTCTTTTTTCTGGTACCATACGGGCAGGAGCTATTTACTTGAAGAATTTCTGGAAAGAATCCTGCTTTGATACTTTCTTCTGGGATTAGTTTTTTGCTTGCTCGGAGTATAAATGAATTTTGCTTCTGTATTCAATGTTTCTTTTGTCCTCTTCAAAGGTTGATGCCACAGAGCTGTCACAGGTGGTTCTTATTTTTCTGGTCATGCTGTTATAGCAATACCGTTTCTTGAACTTGTCTTCCCAGTCCTTTTTTCCCCTCTCTATAGCTGTTCCAATTTCTGTTCTGTTCTCCTCCAATTATTACTGTTAACCTCTGCCCTTTTCCTTTTGTAAACTTGTAACTATTTCAACAACAAAGCGATGTTGACATGAAAAGCTAAAATAAGTTGTGTGCAGTTGTGAAGAACGTGCATTTAAGATAGCAATCCAAGGATTTTCTCCTGAGAAGCAAATCTCTTCAGGTGAACTGTGGGATTGTTTTTTAAATACGTTTTTTCTAATTGGGATGTCTTGGGTGCTGGGTAGGGAAAATAGCAAATGAGCGGCTTCCCAGCTCTGTTTACCTCTTGAATCCAGAAAGAGATGAGACCCTGTCTGCATGGAGCTACTTCAGAGGAAAGCTTCAGTGCCTGGTAGCAGGGCTTCACCATCTCCCCTACACTTTTTCTCCTCCATGAGTGGCACCTTGGAACTGTTGATCTGTTTGGGGGCTTTTAGCAATACTTCGTTTACTATCTCCTCGTATTGTGTGTTGTTCTCGAGAATATGTGAAGATTGCTCAGCTCCTTACTGGATTTGGGCCGTAATCAAGGCTGACACTGACTGGCATATTGTCAAATTGTGCATGTATCATTTATTGTGAGATAACACTGGACATCCGTTAGTGTCTCTTGGCTAATCAAGAGTGTTGCCTCGCATATTCTTACAATGAGAGGGCGAAGGATTCTTGTCGTAGCTGCCAGCTTTCATCATCCGAACCGATTGCAGAAGACGGGACTCTAGGGACAATTGAGACGAGGAAGTTTGAAGATTTGCTATGTTCTCCTGAAGCGTTGGAATGACTTTCGTAGGCTCAGGGCGTTGTCTCCCGAAGGTTGCTTTTGTTGTTGTTGTTTTTTTCGTGGTAGTTATTATTGCAGAATAAATGTGCAGTTATTTCTAAAGCTGGCAATTTATGTGTCTGTTCCAGGGCGATTTGATGAAACTGTGATTGAAGAAAGAAGGCAATGTGCTGAAGATCTGTTGCAGTTTTCCGCCAACATCCCTGCTCTCTATAACAGCAAACAACTTGAAGAGTTTTTTAAGGTTTGTTAGTATTTGCAGAAGTATTTGCTTCTTACTGATACGAATCAAGTATAGTGACAATTTACTTTACAAACTGGGGATTGACAGTGAGCTGGTCTGCTGTGCTTTGGGAAGTGACTGGGAGTTTTCCTTTCGCTCTAGCAGTGTGGCTTTAAAAGAAAGCAACAGCCATGCCACACCTTTACAAGGTGGAAAGTTTAACAGGAACTTCAGGTGAAGGGATCTAGAATTTTTGTTTGAGTGATGAGCAAAACCCATGCTGTTGAATCCAGGTGTTTAGTGGGGAAGTAATAAAAATCTTGTCTCTGTTTCTATATTTTATGTAGATGTTTTATAGTTTCAAGCCAAACGAAGGAAGACCGTCTGCTTTTTTTCTTATGGCCTGTTATGAATTTGGGTCTGTGACAACCTATTTAGCATAGAACTAGTCAAACGTGCTGCTTGTACAGTGTTGCCAGAACCACTCTTCAAAACATATTTGTTGATCCAGACTTCTTTATTGCATCTGAATCAGTTTGTTTTCAATAGTTCTTTAAAACCTCTTTATTTTCTGTAGCTTAGTCCAACATTCTGCGAATGCATAAACATGAATTGACATGTAAATGGAATTGTAACTCCCTGGAATGAAGGAAATGCTTATCTGTCCGAGATGGGACTGAAGTGTATTCATGTATTAAGTATATTTGAATGATCCGTATGCCTAAAAATCTTCACTTGTTTTCGTGATGCAGTTGTTGCAGAGTTCTTTAAAATACTTGAAATTTTCTGTGAGCTTTGGTGGCAACAATGAATGGGAGACTGCGAGTATTTTCTCCTGAGTTTATTTGCATTTGCCCTTTTTCAGTTCTCTGGAAATACCTATGTTTTTTGGGTATTTGTTCAGAGCTATCTTCCCTTCTTTTGCTTAACTAGAGTATTAGTTTTAGCCTTCCGATGGGCTTTTTCTGTCTTTGAAAGGGAATAAAACTGGAAATACATTCATTTTCATAGGAGCAAGTATGTCTAGAAGGGGAGTTAGGCAAATGTAATAGTTCAGGCTCATTTGTTAGCTGACATCGTGTTTCCTGTAAGAAAGCTTTAGGTTTTGGCCAGTCACCAGTGCAGCCTACATCCTTTAGCTTTGCTCGTGGGTGGGTTTGTTCCTTTTGAGCTTTTTGCGCAAATAGCTGCGGAGAGAGAGACTCGGACAGTGAAGTCTTAGAAACAGCTGAGGGGAGTGCTGTGTGTACCTGTGCTGTAGACTCCAGAAAGACGGTCTGGCTGGGGTGTAAGTGTGTTGGGCTGGTTCAAGACAGATAAGCAATACCCACTTGAAACACCGCCTTGGAAATGGTGCAGTTCCTATTGAAGTTGCTTGGAAAGTGCGCACCTGAGCTGCGATGAAAAAATTAAAACTTTTAGGTGGTTTTCTAGTGCAATCAGGGGGGCTGGACTAGATGATCTTTTGAGGTCTCTTCCAACTCCTGACATTCTGTGATTCTGTAATTAGTTCTTCCTTCTGCTACTTCACTTCCCTTTGATTCCATTCAGGCTAGGGAGAGAATGTCTTCTTTATATGATGGCCTTGTCTTCCCTGTGTGTCCAGTCTTGACTGCGACTAAACTCAAGGTACCCACGGGTGGGATGTTAGTCTGACGGACAAACTCTCCTGCAGGGGGGACCTGCTGAGTGTGGGAACACCACACAAGGGCACAGACTCTATGTACCACACGAGAGCAGGGGCATCACTGTTCTCTCCCTGTTAAACTGTGGGGTTTGCAGCCAGACGTGCTGCAGCCTGAATGGTTCAGGACTATGAAGCTGCAGTAGGCAGGTATCTGACCAGATAGACACCCAGCCAGTCTGTGGCACGGACTAACCACAACGCCTTGGTTAATTTTTCAGGCTTATATAGTTTAAGGAAATGCATGGACTCTAAAGTGATGGAGCATTCCCAATTTAGGAAATTTAGTTATACCTATCACTTTTATACGAGAGCTTCCTTAGAGCACAGCAGCTAAATAATTCCTTTCCCTCTTTCTTTTCAGGGTGGAGAGGTGCATGATGGGTCTGAACTGATTGGACCTGTTGAACCTCTGTCCGATTCCCTGACTGACAACCTGTCAGACTGCAGCTCTGAAGGTTTGCTTTCTTTTCTCATGTAAGCTTACAGCGTGACCTGTTTCAAAGCAGCATGTAAATGACAAGTGCCCTGTTTGTAGGAGCATTGGCATCCACTTCCTGTTTGTTTGGTGTGACAGAAATGCTGGAGCTGGGATTAACAAAAGAGAAGTTGGACTCAGCAGAGCTCTGTCGGCACTGCTGGAAGCTTGCTTCTGACAGGTTTTCTGGAGTTTGTCTAGTCCATTCTGGGAGTCCTAGCTCTCCATTGCTCAAAAAGAACTGCTTTTGATGCTAACTGAACTAAACCCTCTGGTTTAAATATACCTAATCCTTCCTGCTCTTGAAAGATTGAGGAAACAGTGTGGTAGTGTTCACTAGTAATCATGACCCATGTCTCAAGCTGTAAAAGTTTGTGGAGAGGTTCAAAAACCATTTTGAGGTTGATCAATAAATACAAAGGTGACTGTCTGAACTTACCTAGAGCGTGAAAAATAAGTTATGAACTGCTCCCTTAATTTCAGAGGGTTCTCATTCAGGTCTTCGTGCTCTGGATGTCACCATGCTTTCAGTGCTTAGTAAAATCCAGAAGAGAGTTGGTATCATAATCTAAAACTTTGTCTTCTGGATTAAGGATGTGGGTGTGGTGAATGTTAAAGCCTAGTGCAGGGCTCGGGGAACTAAGTTAAGTCTAAGAAAAAATGCTGGCAGTTTGTCTGTAGGAAGGAGCTCCCTGTTCTGGAAAGTCTGAGAGGTTGTGTGTTAGTGACTGTGTGTGCTACGTTCAGTTGAAAACTGGAAATCCTTAACTTGACATTTTCTGGTTGTGCTGTGCCAAACAAGGGGTGTCCCCTTTCCTACAATTGTGTTTCATTAGCACAGTGTAAAGATGCACATGCTGGCTTGGATACCACACAAAGAATAATTTTAGTGGCACTTCTCTTGCACTAAGTGATAGTGCAGCTGTTAGTTGGGGTTAGTCAGTCCAATTAAATACTGTACTGGGGGTTCCTGCCTGCCCCTGGGGGCTGAGCTAATTTGAGCATCTCCATATATAATCCAATATATATAAAATATATATATATAAAAAAAATATATAAATAATCCATATATCATGCCAAGTGCCATGCAATCTTTTAGATATTTGTGTATTTCTGAGTTATGCTTGGATCCTTGTGGCTTTAAAGAAATTCTTTTCCAACTCTTCAGGTTATTCCTTTGGAATTGTTTTACACTCATGTATAAATATACATTATTATACAAACACTTATTAAGCTTACTTGGGAGTTGTGTTTTTTTGTTTGTTTTTTTTTTTCCTTGAACTACTTAATTCCATTTGGTCTTTCTGTCATAGAACTTGCTCTGGTAAAACTCTGCTTGAATGACCAGAAGTGCTTATGTTTTCTAATAGTGGTTGGTTTGTTTATTTTTTATTTGAGGGTGTAGTATGACTTGCCCCTGGGATCTCTCTATGTCAATAACTTTGTTTTGCATTTTATTTTGTATTATCTTCTGTGATGTTAATGAACTAATGCCCCCGTAATATTTCATTCTGTGACGGGAAAGGTATAGAGCTGTTCAGTTACGGAGGGTAGTTGTGATAAATACCGGTAACTAGTTTTGAAGGGGCACTATTTCTGCGACATTTAACTTTCCAGATTCTGACAATGCACTCACTTTACACTGTGCCTTATAAAAGAAAAAGTGCTTGTAAAATGCTCTATTCCTTATTCACAAGGGCCTCACCTTTAGAAGAAGAAAACCACTTCTTCTATGTGAGATAAAATATTGAAAAGAAAAAAAATGCTCTGAAGTAGAAAAAAAAATCATTGATATCCTTCTTTTGAATTGACTAGAGTGCTTCTAAGGGGATACTTGCAACAACTATGAGGACAGGACTTCCAGATGCTGAATGTGACTTTTGTGGAGTTATATTTTCTAAAACTCTATGTGTCTTCCAGCTCGTATTTTCCTATGTTTGAAATGGAACTTTTGGGTGGGGATAGACTAGGGACAGAAGGAAACGTCTGTGTTTAAGGCCTCTAGATGGCAGTGGCAATACTTGCTCTGAGTCCTCTCTGCCTCTCCTCAGGGCACCCTGCCTGCAGCTCGTTTTTCCCAGTCGAATTATTGTAGTTAACTGTGACTAGTTCACTCTGTCACTTTTTGTGAGCGTTCAGGGGCCTCCACGTGGGCAGAGCTCCTTCAGGCTGTTGTACTGAGATGTACCAAACCCGTTTCTTAACAGGTGCTGGTGTTTGCTTATAAGGGTGGGTTGTGTTTTCTCCCTTTTATCTGTTCTTTCTGGACAAAGTTCATTTTGCAGAACGCGTGCACATTAATGGTAGAAGATGCAAATTAATGGGGGTAAAAATGTTTTTGTACCACAATAAGTGATAAGTATCTTGCTTGTAGAAGTTTGGTAGTTCCTGCTTTCACAGGAACCTGGCCTTTCCAGGGGCCAGATTACCATAGAATCATAGAATGGCTTGAGTTGGAAGGGGCCTTGAAGATCGTGTGGTTCCAACCCCCCTGCCATGGGCAGGGACACCTCCCACTAGCCCAGGTTGCTCACAGCCCCATCCAGCCTGGCCTTGGACATTCTCAGGGATGGGGCATCCACAACTTCTGGGCAACCTGTTCCAGTGCCTCACCGCCCTCATAATAAAGAACTTCCTCCTGATGTCTGATCTAAATCTAGCCTGCTCTAGTTTAAAACCGTTGCCCCTTGTCCTGTCACCACATGCCCTAATAAGAAGTCCCTCCCCGGCTTTCCTGGAAGGTACTGGAAGACTGCTCTAAGGTCTCCACGGAGCCTTCTCTTCTCCAGGCTGAGCAACCCCAACTCGCCCAGCCTGTTCTCGTAGCAGAGGTGCTCCAGCCCCCTGATCATCTTTGTGGTCCTCCTCTGGACCTGCTCCTACAGATCCATGTCCTTGTGTTGCGGACTCCAGAACAGGCTTTCCACCAGTTTTGGAGGCTGCATTTACTCCTCATGTATTCAGTGAAATTGCACAAGGCAGAGACAAGTACAGGAATTTCTGTTCAATTTCAGCATCATTATACTCATCTAATGCTCCCGACAAAGAGTCACTTGGTCTTTCTTCCTGGGTATATACGATAATATTCGAACGTCTAACTTCCTCTCCAAAAGTCTTTCTATACCGATTCCCAAATTCTTTAGAGATATTCACCAGGAAGCTAATCTCTTTATTTTTTAAGGTTTTTTTTTAAATTTTATTCTTTTTTTTTTTTTTTTTCATTTCTCCTTCTGTTTTAGCATGTGCACATTATCTTCTCAAAATCAAGCATATGCAATTCAGACTCTTCCTACCCGTCAGGCTGACTGGAAGCCCCATGACTGTGGTTGTGTGGTGCCAGACCTAGGACCTAAACCTGACCTTAAGCGAAGTTTATTAGCTCAGGCTCTGCTAGCTGTGTTCGTATAGCTTCTGGTCAAGCTGGCCGCGAGAGAAGAGCAAACGTCGTTTTGTTTGGACTGTGGGGAGGGGAACACGCTCTTGTCTGAAATGTGCTGTGTGGATGTGCTCTAATTCATCTGGTCTGGGTGGCCAGCACACCCTTCCCACAGCAGGCCCCCAGCTCTTCCTTCCATTCTCTCTCACTGCAGCCTTTGTCTGTCAGTCAGCTCTGCTTCCACCTCTACTTCCCTAGTTTCTGTCTGCTGAACAAAATAACTTGACTCCTTTAAATGTTATTCCATAAATTCAGACTCTTGTGCACCCAAATTTGACATTGCTGTCCCTAAATTGGGCAGGTGAATGGCCCATTATTAATACTCTAACAAATGAATCTTCTGTATTCCTCCAACTGTTGTGTTGTGAGGTTGCCAGCCTTCTTGCAGGACTTGGGACTACACAGGCAGCTTTCTTCTCTGCATGGACATGTTCCTTGTCCCTCCCCTGAAAAGATGAGGAGCATTATCTTCTGTGCACTTTGGCCCCTCGAGCAGTCTTGTGTCACTCTGCATCACTCTCCTTTGCTTTTCAGACAAATCTCTTCTCCTTCGTGTCTTTCTTCCTCTCACTCCTGTTAAAGGAACTCCTAGCTTCTAGAAACACAGTATTTCTGCAATGCCTTCTTACACCTCTTCCATAAATTGTAAACTCCCTCTAACTCTAGAGATGCAAAATCAAAAACAAAGTTTGAGTTGGTTGCCTTTGAGTCAGCTCCTTGCTGCCACGTACATTTTGAACGTAATTCAGACCACTTTAGCTGATAACCTGGATAAACTCTTGACTGAAAACGGACACCGGGTTTTAGCTGAGAATTTACTTTCTCTCTGTGTACAAGCAGCTAAATGTCTTGACCTTGTTGCCTGTTTTATTGCCTCAGTGGGTACATGTGCCAAAGTGATAAAACAAACTGCTACTTGATATCCAGGTGCCACTGCCAAATTCGTGGCTCGCTCCATATGTCTCATGCAGAGTACTATCTGGAATGACATTTTTGAGACTGAAAGCTGCCTTTTTTTTTTCTTTCTTTCTGTGGTGTGTAGGTCCCAGCTTTGAAGGCTCTAGTGTTTTAAGTCTCCTTAGCTGTATAATTGTCACAGCAGTGACAGACAGGGTTTAAAGCAATGCTGCTGTTGAAATTAGACGAGTTGGAGTGCTGAGCTTTGAATTAACCCCCCCTAAGCAAGCACATGTGTTTTGTTTTTTAGCCTAGGAGTCAACAAGAAATAGCGTTTCTAATACCACTGTCACAATTTTAATGGTGTGTTGCTAAACGGTTGTCTCTGGTAGCCAAAGAGCGGTTTCATGTTATGTACTTTTACCTGTAGTAGGGTCGTGCCTTTTCATTTTGATGACAAGCCAACATCTAATCTGTTGTACAAAAGGATGTCAGAAACATTTTTATCGTTCTTGTCCGTTTCAGTTCGAAAGGATTTAAGTGGGCTTGATGATGTGACACTTACGAGCCAATCGGAATGCGGAGGTGAGATCTAGAAGTTGTTTCCATTACATTTGTGGAATTACAATTATTTGAAAGTCATAATTATGAGTGAATGCTTTTTGTGGATGATAATCCCTACAGAATGAAATGGTGTGTGTGTAAAATATCTTTGTTGCCATTTATTTCTAAATAACTCTGCTAAATTACTGTGGTTTTGTTACTGAAGGTCAGCTTGCAGCAAGTATATGTACTTCTAGTTTCTGGCAAGTGTAAATTAAAATGTGTTAGCTCCAATTTCGGTGCAAGAGGAACGAGCTAATTCATTTTACCATGTGTATAACAATGAAAGCAGGCTGTAGGTAGTAGATGTGAGTTAGAGTGCTGCGTGATGCATAAACTAACTGTAACTCTGTGTTAATTCAAGCTCCTAATTTACTGGTTTGGGGATGCTTTATCTTACTAATTTAAAACAGTATATTGAGACTCCTTGCAACAGTAATTTAGCTTCTGCTGATGGACTTTTCTGATAGCACTGGCACAGAAAGAGTTACTTTTGTAATTTCCTGGAGCTCAAGAGTGAGCAGGCTTTGAAAGCCTAAGTTGAGTGTTGGATGTTGGTCTCTTCATTCCCAGTATTAAAATGAGGACCATTTGTTCTTCAGACTTTGTAGCCGATTTAAAAAAAAAAAAAGAAGTTTCTATTGGTACTAAAAAATAATTTTTTAAGACAGCTTTACATGCAGGGAATTTCTGTCCACAAAGTCTCGGGAAGCTGTGGAAGTGAGAAGAAAGCTAAAATCTTGGGATTGGATAAAGAATCTAGGAGGTTCCTGAGGTGTATGAGACATCTAGAGTAATGGATGTCTTTCTGGCTGTGCTTTCAGGCTTCTCCAGTGACAGTGACCTGATCTCTCTGACAGTCGATGTGGACTCTCTTGCCGAATTAGATGATGGAATGGCATCCAACCAAAGTTCTCCCAGTAGAGCTGTTGGCCTTTGCCTTACTTCTGAACCTCCAGCGCAGAGCACGCTGGCACCAGAGCACGAGTGGATCAAACCTGAGGCGGAGAGGGAAAGCCAGAGTTTGTTTACTGGAAGCTTAAAACCCAAACCGGGCAAACAAGATTACTTGGAGAAAGCAGGAGAGTTGATAAAATTGGCCTTGAAGAAGGAGGAGGAAGAAGATTATGAAGCTGCCTTCAGCTTTTATAGAAAGGGAGTTGATCTACTTCTGGAAGGTGTTCAAGGTACCGATCTTCCCATTATATTTGCTTAACTTTGTTTATGTGTATTTGTTTATGGCATTTCCTTAGCTGACATCAGGTTGTTGCGTTGCAAAGAGGTGATAGGAAAGGCAGAACGAGGTGTACCTGGTTTACGTGTGCTTGATAGCTACCGGCTATATGAGAGAGAGAGAGAGAGAAATCTTTCTCTTTGAGACTGAATGACACTTTCAGGGTCTCTTCTTTCAAGTGCCAAGTATCTCCTCTTTTAAAATTGCGGCACAACCTTTGACTTGCAGGTAAGTAGCAAAGTGCTCCACTTTTGCCTCTTTCCTTGCTATTACCTAGGCATTAATTAATATGTGGCACTTGCAGCACTGTTGAAACATTATTTAATTTACATGGTTAAGTGAGGATTAATTATCCCCATTTTACGCATGGGGAGAGGCAGACTCAGGTTAACTTCCCAATCACAACAGGATTAGAACTATTCTTGGCTCGCAGCCTCTTGCTTCTTCCACTAAACTGTTCTCCTTTTCTAGCTGAAGGATGCATACAAATATACAGCCCTCCACTGAGGATTATGTTTTTTTTAAATTTATTTTCAGAAGCTTTTGGTGTTTTGACATTATGTCTGCAAAGGCTGTTAACTGACCAGGTGCACCTGCATGCAAATTTCTGCAGAGTCTCCTTGCACCTTGTCAGTCAGGAAACAGTTTTTTTTCCCTTCCATCTCTAGTTCTCGAGAATCTAGACTGATAACCTCATGTATTTGCATTTTGTCCAACAATGGCTTAAAACTATAAAGCACAGGAAAAGATTTGTTCTTCCCTGGAGTGAGTTCAGGGTCTGTGTATTGTGCTTCTGTCCCACACAGATCAAATGAGTAAGATTAGAATCATGGCTTTGTTTGGCAGTGTACAGCACAGATGCATTATACTGCTCCAGAGCTGAGCTTAAATGCTAACGTACCAGAGCACACACAAGCAGAAGCCTTTGCTGCATCCCAGTATGATGCCCAGTGATGGTCCAGACCCTCTGGAGAGTTCCAGGACTGGCAGTTACCTGCTGAGCTGCCCTAATGCGGCCTGGCAAAAAATAACGGATAGGTTACTGATGAAAACAGGTGTGGGCCAAGGTATGTGCGTAGCCTTTGCTTAAAGTGTCTAATGCTTTTTGGCAAAAGTAAATCCACCTCTTTCTTTCCAAGCCTCAGTGATGTAAGTAGGGTTGCTGCTTTACTGCAAGTTGTAGATTTTCCGTAGCATCCTATCTTTCCTTGACAGTGTCGTCAAAATGTTTTTCATGCAGGATGTTGAACATGCTTGAAGTCCTGCTGGAGAGCCCAGCTATTCTTTCTTTGCTAATACACTCCTTCATAGACCTGTGTGCTGTTCAGTTATTGTCCTCTGAAGAATATTGTGTTTGGTCATAACCATTTCTGTCTTCTTACTGTGATGCAAGGCTGCTATGGTGCAGTTTTAAATTGACAGTTGAAGTTTCAGCTTCAGAACACTTTCTTTATTAAATAGTTTCAGACTGTTAGGGCACAAGCACAAGTCAGGCAATTGCACCTCGGTTGAGCTGTGGTAACTATGTGTGCATACTTGAGTTGTGGCAGTGGTTAAATACGTCAGCTTTGAATCTATGGTAATCCTTATGGTAATATGTTTACCTTGAAGTTCTGAAAGGCTTTTCCTGCATGCATTGTAGGTGACTTGCTCGACTGATGTGTATAACTTGTTAAACTAGAGTGGGTTGAGCTTTTTACTTAATTTGCTAACTTTTCCGCCAAGGACTTTTGCTGCTTTGCTGTTGACTAGCTACTCGTCCAGCTACCTCAGATGACTGCTGATCCTTTTCTCTCACCCACTGGTATCCATACTTTTCAGGCTAGGAAGAAATCCAAGGAGTCTTAGAGAAGTGTGATGTTGATGTTCTGCCCTGTTTCCCTGATGCCACTCAGATAGTGCAGTGGGGGTTATTAATAAATTTTTAGTGTTGTCACTCCTCTGTGTGGGTGGAGGTGTTCCTGATGGATGAAGAGAACCAGCACCTGCTGTAGCCAGCACCAGCAGCTTCTGTGCAGTCCCTGACATTGCATCTGTACAGCACAGGAGAGGGAATAGTGGGAGCGAGTTACTTTTTAACTGACTTTTTATCCCTTGGGAACACGAATGTACACAGGCCGGTTGCTAGCAGTCAGCTCTTCATTCTCCTTTCCCTGTGTTACCCTGCATGACTGTGAAGGTGGAAAGCAAATGAATGTTCATCCTCTGCTGCACACTTACACTAGGTTGGGGTAGGTCCAACTCATTTCGTGTGCTGTTCTCTTTGGAGCTTCTGCAAGTTGGCAGGGAGACACTGATGCCCTCATTATGACAAGACTAATTCAGGTGTCTTCCTAAAAGTATATACCTTCTTGGGATCTATGAGGACAGTAAAAAAAAAAACACAACCCTACCTAAACCAAACAAACCCCATGATTAACTATCCCAGTTTTTAATTTAGCTACCTTATGAAGGTGGTATGTTTAGCATTGCTATGTTACTGTATGTTGTGATTAAAAAAAAAAAAAGCCCTTAACCTAATCACTTCAGCTATTTGAACACCCCTGGTTTAGTATTTCACATAGGTAATAACATGCTCCTTTAGAAGAAAAGGATGCTGCAGTGGTTACAAAATGCCTTTGGTATTCTGCTGTTGATTATTTTCAGGCTACTTTGTCTAAATAAGCCATTGTAATATCTGAAAACGAAAAACAGTGTTCATATATACTTACACACATACAAAGTGACCTTGCCTTTCAGTGCACAGCCATTGCAAAGTGTGTGGCCTCCCTGGGATGAATTGGGAAGGGGCTTTTGCATGTAAAATGGTAATACATAATTTTGCCACGTGGTGGCACCAAGAAAATAGAAATTGACACCTAGAAATCAGAATCGGGAAATGTAACCAGCGTACTGGGGAAAAAAGAAACATCGTCCATCTTCTGTGTTTGAAACTTCTCTCAGAATTACCTCAGAAATGCAACATCTCTGTAAGCTGGGTAGATGTATCTGTAAGGTAAGGGTTGTCGCCAGCTGCTCTTTTAGGCTTGCAGAAAATGTGCTTACTGCCTAAGGCTGCCTCGTCAAAATTGTGTACAAGCAAGTTTGTAACTGCAAGTTTATAGGCTTAGGTTGTTTAGTTTGAAGTAACTGGCTTCGATAAAGGCAGTCAGAGGACAACTGAGTCTGTTACATTCCCCAAGATTTTCCAGCTCCCTGAGCTGACGGCACTAACGCTGGATGAGGCAGGTGTCGCGTACACTCACGCCAAAGAGATGTCTGACTTGGCTTCGTTTTCAGCTGTGTATACACGCTTGCAGAAGTGTAGTCGTGTTAATTATACAGCGCAAGGTGCATGTGTATTTTCCTCTGCTAGTCTCTCGCAGAGCTTTAGTATTAACTCTTTTGATGTCCTGTTTGTGGGCCTGCCAAAAGGCCTAATAGTGCACGTCACATGGGGAGTGAACGCCACCTGCACCCTGAGAGGCCAGTGTAAACCCTGGGGACTCTGGGCATTTGCTCTTCACACATCCTGGGCCTCCTGACAGATATGCTTAACGTTAACCGCGTGTTTGTCAGTGGGAAGGAGAACAAATTCTTGGACGGCCACTGAACTAGCTGTACCCCTTGTGCCTCCCTGCCTCACTTGTACCAGAGCTCCCTTGCATATGGTAGGAGAGAATAGCTGTCATGATTTCCTTTTTCCTCTGAGTACGTACTAATTCTGCTGCCTCTCTTGTGTTTTCTGGGCATTGCTGTGTGCAGAATTTTGGAGCTTTTGGAAGGCAGGTTTGTAAAGGTTGTGTAGGATGGTTAAACAATTCTCCAGGAGCTGAAACCTTCTGGAATTCAAATCTTCTGCCTTTTCAAGCATACTAAATGTACTAACTGATAGAAAGTTTGGCTCACAATTATGGCTGTTCCTTTGTTTTGTTAGCATGTTAGAGCACTTTGAGGTCAATGCATTGCTTCAGGCCTAGTGGTGGAAAAAATGCTCTAATCGATAGCAAGCCACCAACTTCTAAGCTGGAAGTTAACTCTGTTTTTTTGCAAAGTAGCACTTTCCCTGACTTTGGTGTAGGGCACAGTTTGTGTTAGGAAAAAATACAGGAGGCTGCAATTATGGACAGAGATTTTTTTTTTTTTTTTTATAAAAAAGGAGAGAGTGCTGTTTGTATAAACTCCTCTCTTTCCAGCTCAAACTGTTCTCAAGTTATACCTGGGCAGTCTGAACTGTGTGGTAGACACAGAGTTGGTACTGTTGCTTATTGCTGGGTTTCAGTAACTTCAAGCACATGATGAAGCTTTGCAACATGGTCAGTCTAATTTACTTAGAAAAGCACAGGACCTGTTCCATGTGGTTTAGAAAGCAATGTGTTGGTTGCTGATCCATAGCATAGAAGGTTCCATGTTAAACATTAACTTCTGAAGGGAGAGGATGCATTTACTCTGTCAGAGATTTGGGGTATTTGTTTTCACGTGTGTAGCAGCTGTGGCTGGGCACGGTGAATATTTATTTGGTTTAGGAGGCTGGTCCAGTTAGGCATCATGGACCTTGCTGCGTGAAGTATGTGATGCCTCTTAAGTGACAGCAGCCACAATCTGTTTTGCAGGTATCTGTGTTTTGTGTTAGACATCTACAACTTCTAGATAAGGTTGCTGGTGTCTTTGCAAGCAGACTGCAAATGTCAGTTTTGTGCTGCTCTGTGCTATTTTCATGTTTATCCAGTAAACAGGGCTTGGACAAAAACTACACAAATTACTGGAACCTTGCTAAAATGACTTTGACTTTTAACCCAGAAATGCATAGACAGTGAAATGCTGGGAATACTCTGGACAACTAGATGATATTTTTGGATATACTGAAAACAAACCAACTTCTGTCTAATTGCTGGGATTATGATGGGCTATGATTTGAACTTGTGGTGGAGCCAGGGATGCAAACAGGAGCATGCTTGACAGAATGCCAAGAAGACAGTACTTTGTGAAAAGGGGAACAGCCACGGTTGTTTCATGAGCACGTTTCTGGCTTCCAGAGTGAAAAGCACCGTTGCTTGTCTATTGAACGGCACTTATGAAGACAACTTCTGGTACAACACAGTAGCTGTTTTAAATTCCTTCACCTTGTTAAGTCCTCTGAGTAGCGTTTCTCCTCGAGAGTAGCTGAGCTGCCCAGCAGCTTGCTGACTGGAGCAAGGTCTTTGAGGAAGCAGACCTGTTTTTTGAGAAGATGCGCTGGGGTATGAGCTGATGACTGCAGAGAAACTCCAAGTTGTGTTTGGCCCCACAGTAAAAGGTCAATGACAGGGTGACTGATAGAACTATAATTCTCCCCTACCTGATCTCAGACCTCTGTGCTCTTTTCATGTATCATCACTCACTTTATTCAGAGTTGCAGTTTTATGCTTCCACTGAGGCTGGAACGAGTCAAGACAAAAACTTCCTGCCCAGATTCCTTCCATGGTAACTGAGAACAGTCTCTGTTTCCTGCTCTTGGAATGTGAGGATGCTTGTAGGACCGTTTGGGTTGGGCTTTCTAGGCAACCATACACAGTGCTCCCTTTCCTCTAGTGCTTCATATGATTTTGAAACCAGAGCTGCTATTTCAGAAAGTTGGGTGTTGGTGAGAGGATGTGTTTGTTGACAAGCAGCTAGTTTAAGAAGGGATATTGGAAATACTGTGGTTTGCTTAAAAATAAAAGTAATCTAATCCCACTGTGCTGCCAGTGATGCTGAAACACGCTAATATGAGCTATGAACTGTGCATAACTGAAATGTGTTGGCTTCCAAGCCTGTTGCTCTGAAGCTCTGTACAGTCTGCAGATTAGTGCCATAGGATTCATCACTGTGCAGTAGATGCTGGATGGATCACCCGGAGTGATGTCATTCCATATGCAAAAGTTTAGATGCCTTGTGGCAAAGCAGTAAAATACAGCATCTGCCAGTAAAGTACGGTGAAATTGGTTAATATATAAATACAGCCAGATTCAGCTACGTAAAGAAATACTCGAGGCAAAGTTCCACTTAAATAACAAGGCTTCTCAGCACCAAGAGGCTGATAAAGGTCTGGGCTTTGGCACCTGCTGCACAACTTAGAGCGTTAGAGTACATGTAAAGGTGGTTCTAGCAGAAACTCTAAGCCAACACATAGGGCATGATAGAGAGATATCTCTGAAGGCGGTTGCTTAGCACGTGCCTGTCGAGGAACGAACAAATGCATGATGAGGTGGCCCTTAAAAATCTGTCTTTCCCTTTTCTGAGGGGCACAGCTAGCTGCCTTGGCTTGGTGTTAATCTGACCTTTCCAAGATTTCTGCGTCTGTCCTCATAGCAGCTCCTTGCCAGGTTGCAGCTTGCGCCCAGCCTTTTTGACAGACATCTCTTCTGCCTGCACAGCCTTTTATCTCGGCTGTTGTTAGCCAGCACTTAGCTGCAGCTAAGTGCATTAATCTTTTTTTGACTGTTGCTATGTGGGGTTTCTACCTCCCATCAGAAGACTTAGTAGGGTTGCCACACTTTTCCAGCACACAGCATAGGCCAAACAGCCTGATCTAGGTTACAGTGCCGCTTCTGTCCTTAGGTGAGAAAATTGAAGTCTCTGGCTGCAGAATTAAATGCCTCGGGCAGTGTAGGTGAATTGAGGCAAATTGCTATCTGGAATAGAAAAATTGCGTAGGTATGTTTAAAGGGCTTGATGCCACATGGTAATGGGTGCTCTGAAGTTTTCCTTCCCATCCCCAACAGTTCTCGCCTGTACAGCTTCTCTTTTTTCAGGTCCTCCTTTTCTCTTTTTCTGTCCTCCTTTCCCTCTTTTCCAGTATCTTAAAATAGCCTCTCTAGCTTCAGAGCTGCTTAGAAGGACTAGTATAGGTTTGATCTCTACAGGACCTGCCACTGGCCCTTCTGTTCTAGAGATTTTAGTGGTTGCCTATGGAAAGATTTTCTCATAGTACTATATAAAAGTAGATATGAATTGTATTTAATACATAGAAATGAGTACTGTTAGACCATCAGAACTGATGAATCTCATAATTGTTTTTTATCTGTCTTTTTTCCTTTTTTTTTTTTTTTTGTTTCTGCAGTAGTTCATGCTTCAAACAGCAGTTACTTGTTCTTACTTGAGGGATAGGTATCTGTGTGCCTGACTTCCTTCTGCTCTGAAACAAGGAATGTTTGTGGGTGCTAATTCTTATTTGGAAGAGTGCAGAGAACTTGGAAAACCTATTCTTCTCTGTGGTGGTGGCCTGTGAAACTTCTTTCCTTGCTCTGACTGTCAGTGCTCTACTCCTGTTCTTGTGGTGCCTGTGTTGGAGGATCTGCTGCTGGTGTCATCTATGCTAGGATGGCACTGCTTGTCCTTCTTTCTGGCAGTGCTCACAGGGTTGTATGGGTTTTTTTTGTTTCCTTATTCTTATGTAGTTTTACAGGAAAATGTTGAAGAATATTTCTCACATTGTGAAGTCTTACTTTGGTGAAAATCCTTGCAATTGAAGACTACAAATTTTAGCAGATGGGTGGGTGGGAAGTTAAGCTTTTCCTCCCTGGTGTGTGCTGTGTGACCATTTTATTTTTTTTCCAGATTGTCGCACATGCCAATGAAAAGCTCTCCCCACCTTGTGAATTTAACATGAGAGTTTCTCTGTAGACATTTGTTGATGAATGTTTCTGGAAGGTTGCATTTTCTTATTATCTTGAGTGTTACTGACTCCTCTTTACTGGTCAATCAAACACATTTCACCACATCTTTATTCTATGTAATTTTAACTTTGGTGCATATTTTTTTTTTTCCAGAGGAGTGTTTACCTACCATTTACAGCACTGTTGTATAACCTTAGGTTTTCTACAGGATGTGGAGTTGACTTCACAGGAAGTGTAGGCCTGTAAATGCCTCAAGAAACCTGCGGTGAAGGTGGTGTATAAAACATAATAGTCATGAGCAGACCAGAAAGTTGGAAGAAAATTTCTTAGGTACTCACTCACTGTCACACATTTTTGCTTCAGCATGAGCGGTGTAAGTTGCTGGAGTACAGTACTGTCCTGCATCTTCAAAAAGCAAGGAAGAATGATTCTGATAATGTGGTGCGTCTTAAATTTTGACTCTTTTTTTTTTTTTTTTTTTAAAAAAGGAGGAAAAAAGGTCACTGTAAACTGTTTTAACGTAACAGGCTTAACCTTGGTCTTACCTTTTAATTTTTACAGTTGTTTTTCTCAGCTGCAAAATTTGGCCACTGCTTCAAAGGAACTCATCATTAGTGTAATAATACTAGAGATGATGGGCTAGCGGGCTTATTTCACAATTCCAAAGTGCCACCTGCTGCTAATATCTATAGCATCTTTCCTTCATGCTGAAGTGTCCATCTACCCTGGCACCTGCCACATTTCACTAAAGTAATTGTTTGCAAATTAAAGGTTACCCGCTCTCCTGTGAAAGTCGATGGAGACTCGTTCCAAAATCAGCAGCTCTTCCCCCTTCCTGAAATAAATTTCGGGGTTATAAAACTGCGTCCAAGGCGGTCGCAAACCTGTGCGGGATTCGGAGTCGCATTGTCGCTTACGGTGTGCCGGGGCTTTTGTTTGGCTAATATGGACAAAGGAGCCTGCTTCACATGATGTAAGAAGTGTTTGCCCTAAGAAGAACAGAGGTCCTCTTGAACCAATTAGGCAAAAATAACAGCTGGGCTACCCACTAATAAGGAAGGTGCTGCTAAACCTCTTTTCATTGTGAGAAGAAATAAATCTTTTAAGGCTTACTCCCTTGCATTTTTATAGAGAGCAATTCTTTGAAAAATTCAGCGATCCAGCTGGGTGATACGTGCAGGAAGACTGTGAAGAAGATAAAGAAACTTGTAAAAATAAAAAATGGTATTATAGCTGTTAGATTTGGCAATTATAAATGTCTCATTGAAGATTTCAGTATTTAGAGAAAGTTTTACTGTTGAAATTGTTAAGAACCTGGAGTTTGGGGTTAGCACAACAGGCAGTCTCCCGCGAGTTCCTTGTAGCCTGTTCTGCCAGAGGACATTCCTTCCTGGAGCAAATCTCTTCTGATATCTTCTTTATATAAAGGCAGCCCACATTTATTTTTAGTAAGTCTGAGAGAAAAGCAGGGAAGATTTGGAATGTGAAGGTTTCAGAAGGTTGGGGCAGGTAACGCTAACTTTTTAGCCTTACCTTTTCTGTGGAAATACCCACATCTTGGTCAAGCAGCTCGTTAGTCAGGGCGTGCACTAATGCTGTCCTGACGGGTTGGCTGTTCCTGATGAAAATCTCTGGTGCTGGATAGGGGGTGATTTGGGGGTGGCAGGACACAAAAGAAGGAAGGAATATCTAGAATTCCTGGGTGGGTGCTATATACTGTGATTTACTGAATGTGGGATGTTGCCTGTGTCACTGGCGAAGGCCAATTAGAGCTTTGTTACCATCCAGTAAGATACACATTTTCCACACGACTTCATGCTGGGTCTGCGGAGGGGAATAGTTAAGGACCAGAGCAAGTCTGACACCACTTCTAAGCATCTGAAATGTGTTCTGTTAGTAGTACCCCAGGTTATGTGGGGGAAAAGAACAGTTCTTGTTCTTTTTTTGTTAGTTTGGTTTTGGTTTTTTCCTCACTCATGGTCCTTACTGCCCGGATTTGTATGTGAGTTTATTGGATATGGTTCCCTTTCAGTAGCTTTTTTGCTATTAATATCTGAACATGTCATTTTCCTATACGATAGAATTACGGAAGATTTGATGCCTGAATAAACAGTTAACTGAGCTGAACACTTAACAATTCAACACTGAGTTAGCTAGTCTCTCAAAGGTATGTACTCTTCTGCGGTGCTGCGAGGTGTGAGAAGAAGATAAAAATATTGTTAGTTTCTCAGATCCTTCTGCCGTGCACCTACTCTGGAAATGCTGCTTCTCTGTATTTTTCATTTAAATCAGCGACTGTGGGGAAAGAAGCAGGAGAAGTCACAGATGAAGTCAGTGGCACAGTTATTCTGATATTTGTGCTTTTCCTCTCTCCAACCCTGAAGATCATTTGAATGTTGTTAGGAACGCCTGGTTTTGTAAATACATTGTAGCTGAGCTGTCCTTAGAAATAAAAATTAAAGAACAAATTTTAAATGGTTGGCTGCTGTCCTAATGTCCTGGCTACTGTTACGTTGGTCAGCGGGTGGCCTGGTCAGCCTCTCCAAAGCCAATTTTCGTTTTAAGATATTTTTATTTCTTTGAAACAGGCAAAGCCTTTGGAAAATGAAGGAGCAGCCTGCTTGTGCTAGTGTGGATGAAGGCTTATATGTGCAACAAAGTAGCTGTAGAGTTTTTATATTCTGTTTGCAGTAATAGTAAACAGAGCATCTAAAATAACCACTTGCACATTGCAACAAACACATCATCATTTGCTTAAAAAGAGTTATAATTACAGTTGACGAAGCATGGACACCATAAAAAATGCATTAGTTTGGCTTGACACATTAATTACCTGTTTTTGCAGATGTTTTTATATATTGTTGTGTGAACAGTTTACAAAATAATTACAGGAAAGTCATATGGAAAATAAACTAAGTGGGTGGTTTCTCGCCTTAATATTTTCATTCATGTGAATCTGTGTGAGGCACAGCTGCTCTGCAGCAAAGGGAGAGGGAGAGAGAGCGAGAGAGACGGGGAATCTTGAGGGGTTTTTATTCTAAGGTCTCTATGATCAGCCTTGCTACACTTTTATATCTTGCTTTAGCAGTGTAGTTTTTAAATGTGTAAAATGACATTGCCGATTTAATCCCAGTGATCAGGAGGGGGGAGAAGCTTTGATCCTGATCAGATGAAACGTAAATCTTCTAGTATCTAGGAAAATAAATGAAAAATCAATATTATTTTAAGCAGGATGATCTTTTATGAGCAGTTGTAAAGATTCATCAAAGGCTTTGACACAGTTTAAACATTTCCTGTTTGCTGCCATTTAAAGAAAAATGCCTTTCAAGTTTAAATTGTAATTAAAGGGAGATACCTCTTTAGATTATCGTGGGCTAACCACAGAATGAAAATAGGAGCTCAGTATGCTTACACGGCGCTTAAATCAGAAGTTCTTAACTAGGAATGAATTAGTTGATTCTTCTGAGAGTACATATTTTGCTAATCTCAAAACACCATCCCATAGCAAAATGCAAGATTGCGTTAAAAAAAAAAAGTATGAAGTCTGTGTCGCAGCTTTAACATCTGTCAAATATAAGGATTTGTTCTAGTACTGTTTTAGTGTTTATTTGGTTTTAAGTGAAGAGTTCTATGACCTGAAAGTTATCATAAATGCTAAAAATTGGTTTTAGTTTAATATCACCCTGTGTGGCTTTTAAGTAACCTTTTTTTTTTTTTAAAAAAAAAGAGTATTCTGTATTGCTTTGCAGATTTTTGTGAGATATTAGCTGTTTAAGTAGGAACTTGCAGCGGAATGTAGCTTTTTACATTTTCTTGGTTAGACTAATGTGAAGAACAAAAAGTCAAAATCCTACTTTCATAAATCAAAATTCTCAAACATCCACCTGTTAAAGTATTGCGAGACTGAGCTGTTAATAATCTTATTCACGAATAAGATGCAAGAACTTGTTGAGCAAATGTTGTTTTGTGAATCCACACCCTCTTTTATAGCTGAAGATTTTAATGACTGAACAGTTTGCAAATGCTGTTTAACAAATTAGGAGGGAAAAGTAGAAGGAAAACTGGAATTAATGTCTTGTGAAAGTAGGAAGAACAAAGACAGCTCTAAGGGGACATCCGAGCTTGTTTGTGTTAATTACTGTAAAATTACTGAAGCATTGAGAAGAGGCAATAAACATCCAAACTAAATACACATAACTAACAATTAAGCAGTAAGCTTGACTTTTATGATAGCCTTAGACACTAACATAGCAGTTTTCTCCCAGTCTGCTTGAAGAACACGCTGGCTGAAGAGTTTATCGTTGCTGTGCAGATGACTTGTTTTCCCTGAGCAACTGCGACTTCATGTGTCTCGGAGAATTGAGGCGATCACCAGTGGAACAGCACAAGGAAGTTTTATGGTGCCATAAGGTTTAGTGTAGGGATGAAAGCAAGAGTGTAATGGGGTAATGGTCTGAAACTGGAACATAAGAGGTTTCGCTTAAACTCGAGAAGAAACTTCTTCTCAGTGAGGGTGACGGAGCCCTGGAACAGGCTGCCCAGAGAGGTTGTGGAGTCTCCTTCTCTGGAGACATTCAAGACCTGCCTGGACACGTTCCTGTGTAGCATAATCTAGGCATTCCTGCTCTGGCAGGGGGATTGGACTTGATGATCTTTCGAGGTCCCTTCCAATCCCTAACATTCTATGATTCTGTGAGCGCTGGGCTCTAAGTCTCTGTGCTAGGAGGTTACAATCACTTTTCCCTCCTGCTCCGAGGTGGATAACAAGATTTACGATAGATCCCATGCAGCAGAGCTCAGAATAGATTGTAAGTCTCTTCCACTTAATCGTGGTGGAGTCTCTGTGATGGTTCTGTTTGGATGATTTGTAGTCATGATATGTGTCACAGGTTTGAGTCTGGTGGGTTTTTTTTGTAAAAGTGGGGATAGACTTGTGCAAAACTTCGATAACCTCCCCCCCCGCCCCGAGGTAGGAGTTAGACCTGCCTCTGGCCAGAGCCAGGCCAGTCAGCGCCTCTGCCATCAAGGGATTTAAGAGGCAACCCCAGTGTTCTATCTCTCTCTTTTGGTTTGGTCTTGTTTTGAACTGTCCTGTCTTTAATATTGGAGAGTTTTGCTTGGAGGAGGGGGAGGTGAGAGGAGAACAAAGGAATGTTGCCCTGAGAAGAAAGAGGGGGAGAAGAGTCCCAGAGGAGAAGGCTGCTGGAGCAGGACCTTTCCCTGGAGCCCAGGATAGTTGAGATGGCAGGAAGGCGATTGCCTGCCGGTTGAGGGAATGGATGGCAGCGAAAACATCCAGGATGCGTCGGTATGTGCAAAGCCCCATGTGAGAGGGGAGAGAGACTGAGCATCAGCAGGGGACGTGCCCGAAGCAACCCGTGGCCCTGAGGGGCTCAGGAGGAAGAAGAGGATTGCCTCCTGTGAGGTGGACACCACGCAGGAGGAAGGAGAGACTGCGAGGAGCTCTCTGTCTCAAGGAGGAGCTGCCATGGAGAATGAGTAATGGCCAGGTGGACTGCGCCCTCCAGCTCCTGCCCCCCTTGCACTGATGGAGAGGGGGAAGGAGGTAGCTGGGAAGATGGGAGAGGTGAGGGCGAAGGATATTTAAGATTGGTTCGTATTTATTGATGTATTCCTCTCACCGTCCTACTTTTTAAATGGTAGTGGTGAATTAAATCAATGGTTTCTCCACAAGTCACTCTGCTTCTTTACCTGTCGTCTTAAATGGTAGATTATTGCCCTCCCCATCCTTAATCTCAAACCCTGGAGCCTTTGTAGTTGAATTGTCTCCCTCCACATCACTGTGGAAATGGGGGTGAGGGGAGGAGTGTGCTGGGTGTTTTTTTGTCCCAGTTGGCTTGAACCACAGCAATGTGAAAGGCAGGGGGAGTCTTTATTTCATAACAGAGTCAAAACAACCAGTACTAGATCACGGCAACACAGTGGAAAAGAGTCTCTGCCTTCTTCTAAGGATTATTTAAAGTAAGAGCAATGATTCATTTTCTCTTGTACAGGGCAAGGGGAGAACAGTAGCTCTAAGAGTCCACAACAGCAACTCTCCATGAATTTTCTGAAGAGACTTTGTACTTAGTTTTTCATTGTTTTCTGCCATCTAGAAAGTACTTTGGAAAAATTGCACAGTCGGACAACCTGCTCCTCCTTTATTAAGGAGCCAAGGTAAAAGCTAGCCACTTCTGGCTGCCTCAAGGCAGGACTCCTGCCCTGAGCTGCTGGAGAGCTGTGACTGCAGCTCACCCCTCCTTTGGGTCCTCCCAGTGGTGAAGCGAAGTGCAAATTCCTGAGAGGCAGCTTGTGTGTGCACGTGTGCTCTGTGTGGACGTGGTTGACTGCAAAGAGATGGATGTGAGCACAAGGGTATCACCTTTACACACCAGAGGCAGCGTGAACAGCCCGACCTCTTTTGAGCTGTTGCTGGCCAGAGAAGGACCCACTGTTTATACCTCTTTGGTAGCTGGCCCCAGGGTCCATGGTCCAGCTCTTAGACATTTTTGTCAACTTGTCTGCTTATCTGACTTGAAGCTTGTTGGTGTGTTTTATGCACAGAGAATAATGAGCACACTAATGCAGAATATAGTAAGGAACAAATTTTCCAAGGAAGGTAAGACAGGCAGTGGTGGTCAGGTACAGGGTTCAGTCAAGCATATTGACCATTAGCCTGCTTATACACCACTGACCCATGAAAATTCCACCTCTGTTTTCTCCTGCTTGTACCCCACTGTCCAGCTTGATCACACCCTTTCCTCACCTCTAATCCTGCCCTTAAACATTTCACAATGTCTTGCACATTGCCACAGTCTCCCCCTGAAAACCTCCCACAATATTTTGCCTGCAAGCATTTACGCAGTAAGTTTTCCCTGAGACGTCCCGTAATAACTCTCTTTTTATGAGACTCATTCTTGATAACCCACAATAATGCTGGTTTTTTTCTTATCAGTTACCAAGCTTGTGGTTGAAGTTCTTCAAGGTTACACTCAGAGGTTCCTTTCATGGCCCATTGATCAGTATCTTATGAGTTCTAGCCTATGTTATTGTCTCTGTTATCTGGTTAGGATTTGCGTATTTGTGTGTTTAATTTATTACCTCTCCTGTTCCTTGCCTCGTCTTTCATGTCGAGTAGCTGTTAGGCAGATATCTTTGCAGTTCCTTGCCTTGTTTGAGCATCGGTTTCTCAGAGGTGCTGACTTGCACCTGTCAGTGCAAGTCACAGCCAAGGCTCTGTTTCTGCAAGTCTTGGGTGGCCTCAATTAGGGCTGGAAGAGGCCGTGAAGTCTCTACTATTGTTCAGACTTCTGGAACGGTTGCGCCCCACTATTTTTCAGCACAGCAATCTCAGTTCTCTGTTAATAACAATTGTGGCTCGCAGTCTTTGTATCTTTGCTTGGCGGTTGGCTGCTTGGGTGTTGTCATCACAAATTAGGTCTGCTAGAACAATGTGCTGCTCACGATGCGAACGTGGAAATAGAAACTCTTAAGTTTTATACTGAATGTAGAACTGGTGCGATATCACAGGATTCTCACCTCTTGCAAGAGTTTGGGGAGATGCCACGTAACGCGGTGGTGGTTCAGCCATCTGGGAAGTGAAATAGTTGGTGCAGATGCTTCTTCCTTTCTTCCTGTGTCACCCCAAGCCAACAGGCAAAGGAGCAGTCAGCATCGGAAAGCTGTGAGCAAGGGTTCTTGGTGTTTCTCACATCTTCTGGCTATTAATAGCATTTCTGGCTTCCCTTTATACTTAGGAAAGTTCATGTTAGAAACGCGAGGAAAAAACACAAGTTTCTTGTTATTGTTTTGTTGTAGGTGTCCTATTGTGCCTTCCCTAACTGAGGTTTCTTTTTTGGATTACAACGTTTGGATTAGTGGTTTGTTTCAGTTCTTGCTTATGTTACCATAGGAACATATACGAGATCACAAAAAAGTGAGGCAAGACTTTTTATTTACCGTAGTTCATAGCAAGGCTCGAATCATTATTTTTGTAGAGCTCTGAGATCATGGTACTTGCTTTTTATAACATGCAGATCTGTAGGTTTGATTATGAATAATCTAAAGAAAAAAAAAGTAGAATTAAAGCAGTCATGTGCTTTGATTACTTAGTACCTCTCTCTATAGAAAAACTAACTTTCTTTTTCTCCATTGAGGTGAATCAAGCCCAACTCGTCGAGAAGCAGTGAAAAAGAAAACTGCAGAATACCTCATGCGTGCTGAAAAAATTTCAAGTCTCTACCATAAGTCTTCTGAAGATGCATCTGTTTCTATGGTAGGCTTTAATTTCTTTTATTTTCTGAACCAGAGTTTGGTACATTAAATTGTCCTGTCTTTTACCAAAGCTTGAGGTTCAGAACCTGTATAGAATTTCTCTTTCCGGAGACCTGAGAAGTATTTTGATGTTATGTTTTTGTTAAGTTCCTGTTCTTTTCTGATTATTTTTGGGTGCATCTGGTCAGCCTCACCTCCATCCCTGGGAAAGTGATGGAACGACTTATCCTTGGTGCCATCTCAAGGCATATCAGGGATAAGAGGGTCATTAGAGACAGTCAACGTGGCTTCACCAAGGGGAAGTCGTGCTTGACTAACCTCATAGCCTTTTACGAGGATATAACAAGGTGGATAGATGATGGCAGAGCGGTGGATGTGGTCTACCTTGACTTCAGTAAAGCATTTGACACAGTCTCCCACAGCATCCTTGCTGCTAAACTGAGGAAGTGTGGTCTAGACTCTCGGGTAGTGAGGTGGACTGTGAACTGGCTAAGGGGAAGAAGCCAAAGAGTCGTGGTCAATGGGGCGGAGTCTGGTTGGAGGCCTGTATCCAGTGGAGTCCCTCAAGGGTCGGTACTGGGACCAGTATTATTCAATATATTCATCAGTGACTTGGATGAGGGACTAGAGAGTACTATCAGCAAGTTTGCTGATGACACCAAGCTGGGAGGAGTGGCTGACACACCAGAAGGCTGTGCTGCCATCCAGCGAGACCTGGACAGGCTGGAGGGTTGGGCGGGGAAACATTTAATGAAATATAACAAGGGTAAATGTAGGGTCTTGCATCTGGGTAGGAACAACCCCAGGTTCCAGTATAAGTTGGGGAATGACTTATTAGAGAGTAGTGTAGGGGAAAGGGACCTGGGGGTTCTAGTGGACAGCAGGATGACCATGAGCCAGCACTGTGCCCTTGTGGCCAGGAAGGCCAATGGCATCCTGGGGTGTATTAGAAGGGGGGTGGTTAGTAGGTCAAGAGAGGTTCTCCTTCCCCTCTACTCTGCCCTGGTGAGACCCCATCTGGAATACTGTGTCCAGTTCTGGGCCCCTCAGTTCAAGAAAGACAGGGAAGTGCTGGAGAGAGTCCAGCACAGGGCAACTAGGATGATTAAGGGAGTGGAGCATCTCCCTTATGAGAAAAGACTGAAGGAGCTGGGGCTCTTTAGTTTGAAGAAGAGGAGACTGAGGGGAGACCTCATTAATGTTTACAAATATATCAAGGGTGAGTGTCACAAGGATGGAGCCAGGCTCTTCTCGGTGACAACCACTGATAGGACAAGGGGTAATGGGCTGAAACTGGAACATAAGAGGTTCCACTTAAACTCGAGAAGAAACTTCTTCTCAGTGAGGGTGACGGAACACTGGAACAGGCTGCCCAGAGAGGTTGTGGAGTCTCCTTCTCTGGAGACATTCAAGACCTGCCTGGACACATTCCTGTGTAGCATAATCTAGGCATTCCTGCTCTGGCAGGGGGATTGGACTTGATGATCTTTCGAGGTCCCTTCCAATCCCTAACATTCTATGATTCTATGATTTCAAGCACTGCATTTCAAGGCCTGTGTTTTCACATGCTTTCTGTCTACTCCAAGCTGATGATGTAAACGTTTTTAATCATGCTGAAGAATTGAAATGTAAAAGAAAAAGCCACACCAGAATGTAACATTTCTTTTGACTTTATAAAACTGTTGCTCTGTCCTGTAGGGAGCAAGAAGACTGTTGGATTCTTTAGCCTTGCACACAGTGGTGTATCAGAAGTGAGTCAAGCATGTGGTGGGGAGGATGAGATGAACTCCCCACAAAATATGTATATAATTGAGCAAAGGTTCTTCCCAATCCCTTCAGTTATCTCTCTAGATAAGGTTGTGATCAACTGCTTCTTGATTTTTGAGGAGTTTCTGTAGTAATTCCCACCTTCTTAAGCAGAAACACCCTTATCTGTACTTGTACAAAAGACAAACAACGTTTGTTCCAAGATACCTTCAATAAATTTCTACTTTGCCCTTCCCAAACAGTTCCTTTGGAACTTATCTGTTCTTTCTTCAGACTTTTACTGCAGTCATGCTGAACTGTGTGTGATTGTCGATGACTGACTTATTGTAGTAAATATAAAAGTTACCAACTTCCTGTCTCTCTACGTTTATATCAAGTGAGGAAGAAAGGAGCAGAAGATTATTGCTTCTTATTTTGCACAGATCTGGAAGTGCTTTAAGGAGACCACTGCTGCAAAAATGGGAAGCATTATAAAAAACGATTGCCTAATAAGTAAATTAAAAAAACAAAACCACTGATTTTGGGGGGTAGCTTTGCTTTATGCTGAGAGCTCACAAGTGCAATTTTGAGGATGTTCCAAATGGGATATATTTTGTGAGTCTTGGAGTCTTGCTGCTGCTATGAATTGTACTTTGAACAATTTAGTATTTTGGACTGGCACGGACTCCTACTAGGTAGTCTTTCTTTGGGTCAAACACCCCTAAAAATGGGGAAGTATCTATATTGAATGAAAACCTCATTGTGTTTGGAAACCACAGAACAAGAAAAAAATACTTTTGCCTTTTTCTAAGTTTAAAAACTAATTGTGCTTGGGAAGAAGGAAGAAGTAGGTTGCATTTTTGTATGCGAACTTGAGAGGTAAAGTATTTCGTCTTTTATGTTTTACTGAATAAGGCATGTGCCTTCTTTACGGATCCAGAGGAAATCAGGATGAATTGGGATAAGACAAGAAAAAAAACCACGACAGTGGTGAGAGTAGAAAGCCATTGTCCTTCTGTGTTGAAACTCAAAATTGACAAGTTGGGGCAAATCTGACTTTGCACAACCAAAATGTTGCACCTAGCTTATTCTCCCTTTTTACAAAAAAAGCCTGTGTTTCCACAATTTGGCTTTGTTTTACCTAACTCTGTGTTTTTTAATATCCTCTATTTGCTGCTCTTCATAATGCATAAATTTGATTTTTAATGTAAAGCTTTGGAATTTGCTGGCATAAAGGGCAGGTGGTGCTGGTGGGTCATGATGGTTGTGGTGAAGAACAGCTTGTCTCCGAGGGGATAGCTGAAAATTAATGAGGAGAAGGGCTTATCCCTCAAAGTTATTGTAAGGGTAGTGGTAGGAACTGCTTAGGATTGGCATACTCTGTGCTTTGGCTTAGTGTCTTAAGGCAAGTGTGGGATACAACTCTTCTTACATGTTAGTTACTGAGCAGACCTGAATTCTTGCACTGTAGTTTCTGCTTGTCCTTTTTACTGGCCCAAATAGTTTATACTGGAGTTTGCATGAATTGTTTGCATGAATTGTTCCACCCCGTGCAGACAGTGATAAGTGCACGTAGAGATCTCTCGTCAGTGTCCCTCCAGCACAGAAGAGCTGAAGTCTTTGAGAAGAACCGCTGCACGCTTAGGAAACCTTTCTTAGAAGCATGGCTGAGTGCTCCTACACTGGTAGCCCAGCACAGTTTGAACTGAAATTGGTTTGCAAGAAAATATTGGACAAATACTGTACCCTAGCAGCACTTGTACCTGTGTTAGGATTGGCAGAGTGCAGTTTTCTTATGAGGAGTGTGGTTCAGTGCAGGGAACTTCAGGGACAGTGGGGGTGCTGAGACCATTTGTACCTTGGAGGGAGAGGTCTGACTAGTAGGCAAGCCCAGGCTTTTAGAGCAAAGTGTTGTTGTTTGTAACTTGATAAGGCAGAACTGGTTTGTCACCCAAGCCTGGTGTAGACAGTTTTGTGTTTCCTCCTGTGCCCTCACAAGGAATGACCACAGTGATCAGCATCAAAACTGGGCTGACCTGTCCTTAGTCATGACGCTTCTTTCTTGTCCAGCAATTAAAGAGTTAAGCTCAGAAGTGCAGGTTCATTGACTGTCTTGCACCTCTCAGCCTCTGCTATCTCCCAAAGGCTCCTGTGCTCAGCCATGTGCAGCACTCTCAGAAGAGCGTGCCTTCTGAATGCACCCCAAGCCAACCATTTGCCATCTGAGCACCACGTAAAGGTAAAGCCCGGCAGCTTTTCTCTGGGAGCCTGGCGCAGAAGGAAGCGAGCCGTTTTTCTGTGGCTCCAAATGCCAGGCCATTGCCTCTTCGAAGGCCAGATTTCTCTAGAGGTGAAGACCTGGTGCTTCACAGCTGAGAAGCAAATTATCTTTGCCATGGAAACCACGCAAAGAACAGTAGTAGTTTGTTGCTTTTCTTGCCTCAACAAAAAGCCAACAGTAGTCCTCAAGGATAGCATCCTTAGCGACCACCCTGCTGCTGGTGAGTCAGACTTGTGAAGAGAGGAGCGCAAGTGGAGGTGTTTGGAGAACCCTTGGCACTGTGAAAAGAAGGTTATGGGCAGAGGGCTTAAAGATGGCTAGAAGATTTCTTAAGGCAGAAAAGAAGCACAGGTAACTGATACAACTGTGACTGACCGTAAGCTGGGAACTCACTTCACAGGGTCTTGTAAAAATTGTGAAAAGCTTTGCTGTGACCTGTAGGAGCAGGAGGTGCAGAGACAACTTCTGGAGGTTGTAAACAGGCATATAGACGACCTGGAAAAACAAGCTGCAGCAAATGTTGTCCTTCTTGTCCTCCTCTGGCACAGCACAGCAGCCTCAAGGGCCTTCGCGAAGACAAATGCTCAAGAATGCTGTGTAACAGCAGCAGCAGGCCACTTTGCAGGTTGTTGAGCTGTATTTTCTCTTCTGCCACTTTGTAAGCAGCAGCTCTGGAAAGCCACCTCCAAGCCTGAGTGGGAGCTGCAGTAACAGCCTTTGAATCACATCAGATTGACCATCAGAAAGCTGAAGTCTTAGATAACTGTCAGCTGTAAGGACCAGCACAGCTACACTGTATTTTTATACCGTGTATTTTTTTCACTCTTTGACATTATTTCTGATTCTAGTTATGCCTAATTTTTTATATTCAGAATGGCTTCTTTTTGCACCATTGTAAAAGCTGTTGTCTTTTAAAATGTCAATTATTTTTGATTTTCAAAGCAATTTAGTAGCAAGAGGTACATGCAAGCCTGATGCCCAAACAGGAAAGGCAGTCTTCATTCTTTGTGGTTTTCATAAAACACTTTACTTCTTAAAGTTCTCATTAAATGTGCATGAAAATGACATGAAGCATAAAGAAAATACACTGCTGTAGTTCTGTGAGATGTAAATTTAACATAAAATTTCAGTCTTGAAGCTTCCAAGATCACATCCCAAGTGTGTCCCAGCTTCAGGGAAGATACACTCCCTGTCTGGTTATCACTGGGGGCCTTCTGAAGCCCAGCATAGCTCTGTTTCAGAGACGTACAGAGGTGGAACTTGTTTTTTTCCTGGTGCTGTGGGGGAAAGGGGCCAGGATGTTCTGCCAGACCAGGAGAGCTGGAAGCTCTTTCACACCTGTAGCATTGGAGCCTCGTGCCTCAGGCCAGCAGCATCTGCTTCAAAACAAGGCATCTCCTTGCTGCAGTTGAGGATCCATGCTACAGTTGGATAGTTATGAAATCAGCAGACCTCGGAATGGTGAAGGGAGATGGCATTTTGATGTGCAGCTCTGCACTGGTGTTTGTGAAAATGTGCTGCTTTTTTTTTTGTTTTGTTTTATCCGGAGGTTCTGTGGTGGCTGCTGTCAAAGGTGGCAGCACCAGCAGCAAAATCATTTCCTATCAAAGGTGTTTGTGTCACTGGGTTAGGGACAGTACTCTTGCCATAAATGACATTAAAAGGAGAGGCTCTTCCTCTTGCTTGGCTGGTGGTGTACTCCTCTTTCTCGCCCTGCTCTTATGCCTACTGGCAGTAATGCCAGCGCTGAGGCGAGAGCTGTTGCCATATTTCATTGTACCGCTTGCAAAACTAGAGCCTTCTGAAGGCAAGTGGTGGCCGTGAGTCTTTGCAGGGGCCACTGTCATGATCAGCACCATCCTTTTCTGTTTGAAGTCAGCACACTAGCCAAAACGCCGTAGTGAACAAGGAACTGGTGATACCAATCCTAAGTTGGGTAACTCCAGCTGTGTGGCTCGGAGTGCGGTCTGGAAACAATTTTGGAACGTGTAGGGCCTGGCCCGGGGAGAGAGGATGCTGGATGGATACCTGAGCAGCATGCTGAGCCTTTGGACAGGCTGCTGAAGGCCTTCTGTGGGTAGTGGTAGCCTGCCACTTTCTTCAGAATATAAATGCCTTATTTCTAAAGGCAAATGAAGCTTTTGACTGTTCGTTATCCTCCTTCCTGTAGTTTTTTTTTCCCACCTCTATTTTTGATGAGAGTGCTGTTTTTTAGTTACTCTTATTGCTGGCTTAGATGCTGAGCTTGGATTTTTACTCTCTTCAGAGGAGCAGGCGGCCTCATAGAGTGCTTAATTGCTGTAATTCTGGGATCTGGGTATTTAGAGTTTGCTTCCGGCTTGCTTCACGACAGAATGTGATGCCTCGCCATCGTTGGGCTCCACTATTCGACTTTTCAACAGTGAAACCAAAGTACTGTAAAGAGCAAAAAAAATAACCTGAAACTGATAGAGATGGAGAAGCTACTGGGAGCTGTGGAGATGTGGATGTGGTTATAAATCATTTTAAGGTAAAAAGTGACTGTAGAGTGCATATATGAAAAACAGTGTGTGTAGACAGTATTACTGATCATGCCACCATTGGTGATATTTTAGAGAAGGACCCAGAAATATGTACTGTTTGAGGTTTGTTTTTTTTTTTGGCTCTCCGGACGTGATGTGTACAGAAATCTGATTCTCTAGGATTATTAGACAACTATTAACTTCTGTAGAGATGTATGAACTTAATTCGTAGTTGAAATGTTATGCACAAGAGAAAATTTTAAAAGCTTGATTATTGAGGAATGGTTATAAAACATAATAGCATGCAGATAGAAATGGAAATCTTTTACAGTAGTCTAGAGGATTTGGAAATATTCTTTTTCATTAAATATATTCCTTAGAATGCTTTTGAAATCTGGTCACGAATAAACTCGGTGTTAGCACAACTCTTTGTTTCAAAGCAAGTATTTCATTATTGCAGAAAAATTGCACACTCTTAAAATACAACCCAACAAAAGAACTCACTGAACCTTCCAACAGCTCTCTAGAATGTGGAACCTAAATTAGGTTTGAAGAAAACTTTATGTAGAGGTTTGCTTTTTCTTTTTTTCCTTCTTCATGCTAAAACCTGTAGTAATTTTTAGAATCTGGGCTGTTTTCTCTTAGCTCTGGTGGTTCTCCTGCTTGGCAGTGTTTACATGATAAAACAATTACAAGACTCAGACAAATAAATAAAGTAATAAACTCTTTAAAACATAGAGCCCAGTAGGTGAGCACAAAAGAAAGCACACTCTTTTCCATGCTTTTAAAGCGTGCCTGTGACCCTTTCTTTTGAATTTTGCAGGCAGTGCTTAAGTACGTGTTGATTTGGGGCAAAGAAATTGGAAGGAGAGAAGATGATTGACTGGCAATGTGAAGGGGAGCCAGTTCTGGGGAGGGCTTTGAAGAGCAGCTCTGGACTTTGATGGGGTAGTCCAGTAAGGATGCTGGAGGGCAAGCACTACTGGGGAAGCAAATGGAATTACCTAGTTCAGGATCTTCAGGTTTTTCTGGGACTTTCTGGTTGTAAGGGAAAATGTCTTGATTTTTCCTGATATTTAAGTATTTCAACCACAACGTAGTTACTTACCGGCAGTTTTCCTTTGTGCCATATTTGTTAAGTATTACCTCAGGATGGTCACAAATTAGATAAATGACTTTTGCCTCTTAGAAGCCTAAAAATCAAGGACTTTTCCCTACCTCTTCCTTTACCCTTGTGCAACAGAAGTATACTCGGAAGGCTGGGTTATGCTTGAAAGGACTTTGGCATTCAACAGCTCTGCAAATGAAGTTACCCTATTTGTGAAGAAGAGATCCAGGTCTGTGGATCTAGTAGAAGCTGCGTGTTGAATTTTTGGAGGAAGATCTAATGAGTTCTCTCAGTTGGCAACTAGAAGCTCCTAAAAGTGTTTGTTAATGTGCCAGAGGTGTATGTGATTCTTAAGAGGTTGATCTTTGTCCCAGAAGACTTCAGCTGAAACGTTGTTCCCTCCTCTGACATGCCAGCTTTGAGTTTGCCGTGAGAAACTACAAAACATAGCACGGACAAAAATTTGTGCCTATTAACTACTTGAATGTTTAGCACCTGCAAGTTCTCTTGCTATGGTGTTAATTTCTGAATTAATGATACATAGCTTGCTACCTTTTTCTAAGGCAATTTTAGGAATTCCTTTTACTGTGCACCTTGTTATTAAAAGATTTTCATAAGGCTCACCAGAGAGCAAGAGAACCCTGTTTATAATTCTGTATTTTTATGTTCTTCAGACTTGAAAAGCCCCTAATCTGCTTTCTCCTCCTCAGTGATCTCTGAATTGTTTTGTATCCAGAATACCTGTAAGGCTTTGATTGATTATTGTGATGGGGTAAGAATTGAGTAATCGATTGCCAGGTTCCATTAAGCATAGAAAGTATGAACATTCATTATTTGTTCTTTTTAAAATTTTGTTGTCGATTTTATCTCAATTTTTATTTACGTGCAAGTTGGTCCCCCCCCTCCCACACTAAGGACAAACAGAAAACTTCTCCTTTCATCTTCACTCTCTCTGATTTATGATAAATCTAGTTTCCTTCGGCCTGGCATTTGCTTCAGCAGGCAGTCTTCCTTCAAGTACCACCCTGATTGATGTATAATCTTTGATATCTTCCATTAGCCTCCAGGATCACTAAGTTCAAGGCCCTCTTGGAACCTAAGGAGCCCTGCCGAGGAACTGAAGGCCTTCAGAGTCCTTGGGGTGATTGACAAGGTAATTCTTCAGTGTCTCTTCAAGAGTTCAGTCATAAATCGACTGCATGCTGACATTTTGTCTTTGAAGCTGTGGATCTTAAGGATATGAAACAAAAGAGGAAAATGACTCAAATGCATCTGCACTTTAAAATAACAAAAGTAGAAGAAAAAAAGGCTTTTATCTAAGCAATTCATGTAAGGTCATGCAAAATATATTTGAGCTAAAGGATAAGGCACATGCTTGGTGGCATTCAATAGGATGAGGCCTGTTTTTCAAAACTGAAGTTGTGGTTACAATACTGGGGCTGGGATGAGTTGATTTGTTTTCAGTTGAACAATCTGGTGGTTACCTGAAATACAGAAGGGTAGAAATTCCTACTGTTGAATTTTTACTTCAGCAATGAAGCCAAGCTTGGTTTTGACTTGTGCAGATAATGGCTTCCCAAATCCCAGGGTAGTACCTCTCTGTAAACAGTAAAGGACCATATGGATTTTTTGCAAGCCTAATTAAGAGACCAGAAGAATTGCTGCGTTGTTTTGATAATGCTGATTAGTTATCACCTTACCAAATACTTCTAAGATGATGTATTATTCAGCAGTGTGGCGGTGGCTAATGCAGACTTTAAAGGCTCATTTCCTTTTTACTGTGCCAATTCCTTTGTGTCTTTTGATAGTTTCTTACATAGTCCCTGGTTTGTGCATGATGTACTGATGTATGGTCAATTTACGCATTTGTAACATGCATCAGAAAACCTGTAGCTGGTGTCTTAAGGTCTGTATTTCTCAGTTTCTTTTTCCTGTTGGACTGAACCTAGCTATGGGGGCTGATTTGTATTTTTCTTTGCCTGTTTTGTTGTAATTATGTGCCTAAGTTGATAACTTTTCCTCAGAGGGCTATATACATTAGGTGTTATGATTGTTTTTATAGCACACAAGGTTTTCTCAGCTCTAACTTTGTATTCATTGTATCTTCTTTCGCCAGTTCTAAGTACTGAATTTAGCCCACATTCCACTCTGTATATATATTGAAGAGACAGGCTGGAAAGAGCAACTGTCTGTTGAGTGAGTAGCAATGACACAATTTGTAGCCACTAAATAGGTGAAGTAGGCATGGACTTTGTGAATTAGTCTGACAATGTGAGGCTGCACGAGTGTTGGAAATGAACCAAGACAGACCTGTCTGGCATTTTCCTTCGTGTGTAAGAATAATGAACAGCGACTGGTGAAGATACTTGATCAGAATGAAGCTTTGGGATTCCTTGATGTTATCAGATCCCCTAGATCTCTCTGAGGACAGCTTTTGAAAGTGTCCCAGGCGTGAGCTGAGTGTGTCCAGATCTTTCAGGCAGACTTGGGAAGAATCAGGATTCTGGTGATGACAAAAATGCAAGACCTCAGTGTCGGAGACATGTGCGAGGAGTAACAGGCTCGTGCGTGCAGCTGGTGTGCTCATGTGTAAGCAGTATCATAGGAGTCAGAGTTAATGTTTAATTATTTTATGAAAAAGGGAGCAGTATTCTTCCAGGTGTCTTTGTACTCTGTGTACCCGCTTCCAGATTCTCCTTACTGCAAACTTAATCTTATGCTGAGTATGCTGTCTTTTTTCCTACATTTTTAAGCGTTCAGAAAGTTGTGAGGTAAATGAGAGGCTGCTCCAAGCCTGAATGTTCAGAGCATGTTTTATTTGGTTTTATAATGTGTACGGAAAATGCATGTGAATGTGAAGCAAAAGCGTGCACACGTATCTGTGTGCTGGAGACGATGCCTCTGCCCTTGGTTTAAAGCAACACCTCTCTTCCTCACCATTGCTGTTCTTCGCCTCCTCCTCTGCTCGCGTACACCCTAAAGATCACATCATGGAGAAATCCAAACAGATGTGTAAGGATCCTCGCTGGAGCCAAGCAGATGACACAGCCTGTTTGTTCTTAAACACGGATTCTGATTTTCTGGGCCAGCATTGCAGATGCTGTGCTTTTGGGCAGAAGTGTGTACGTGATTCAGCATCACACAGAGTTTGGTCTGAAAACAACTCTTCTCCTATTCTAACACTGAGGTAGCTCCTTCAGTTTCAGCAGAGAATGGGTGTGGAGACGGTTGCATTTTTACTGCTGTCTTACCTAATCCTGCAAGGTTGACCTGAGCACACTGGCTTAAAAATGGTGGTAACTGGTTTGCAGACTTTTTCTCCCACTGCTGCTCAAAGCCCAGGGTGGTTGTCTGCCCACTACAGCGCTGCCTCGAGAAAACCAGCTGTTAACCTGCTCTCCATCAAATGCTGAAAGGTTCAGTGCTTTCCCTTAGAATAATGTCAGTCTTTGTTCTTCTTTTGAAGCCTCTTGAAGTGTTTTGAATTGGCTTCATTTTCACAGACAAAACACTTGTTGCTACTCTATTTTTTTTCTCAAACTGTTTTTGGCTAGGCAAAATGATTAGACATTTCATTTAAGCCAAATTTATTCCCTGTGTGCCATCTTTCGCTCTCTGTCTGCCCATCCGCCTGCCTTCTCACCCGAATAATTTTTGCTGTGTTGACCCTTTTCTGCTGAATCTGGGAGAGTTGGAGACCTTGGCATTATTAAACTCCTTAACGTATTGTGAAAGTTACAGAAGAGTGACCGTATCTGTGCCCCGCCTTGTATTCCTTCTGCTTTAGTTCAACAGCTGTGGTTTAAATTCGACTATTTTAAGACCCAGGAGACCTACACTTTGCTTGAGGAAACTAGGGTTTTTGAATTCTGCTGCTGCTGTGTTTGCTCACTTTGTGGCGTCAAAGGTTAATAACTAGGTGGTATTTGCAGGTATTTTATGTTTATTATGGGAAGAGTCTACCTGTGAGTATGTTCCTGAAAATAGAGGTTTAATCTAATTATAAAGGTGGCTTTTGTCCTACAAATGTTGTGGACTCTGAGGTGCTGCTAATTGGGCAGCAAAGCTCTTGTTAGTGTTACCAGAGGTACCGCATTGAAAACAGGCTGATATCTCAATATTTTAGCTACCGTTATCACCAGCCAAGAATGATCAATTATTTTACCAGTTCATATACTTTAAAGTAGAAAACTTCTTTTTGGAATAGCAAAGATTTTTGCTTTCAAAATTTGGCTAATTAAAAATCAAGGTTGCAGATTCTGTGCTGAGCTTCTGCCCTAGGCAAATCTTTCCTTTGAAGCTACAACTGGCCCCGAAAGAAACGACTTTGTTAGGTGCTGCTGGATACCTTTGCAACGCTGTTTCAAACCCAATTTCGTATTCTTTAGAACCCTCTGTTATTCAGATTCATTCAGTTTAAAGATTTGTCTTGAAAACAGAGTGCATAAAGCGATAACTATTTACCATATTACCATATTTTATGTCTTTTCTGTCCCCTCCCCTGGTTCCCCATCATCTGTGTTGGCACCGGCATGACTGTGATGAGTTCTTCCGCAGACGCCTGTGCTTTTGAGCTACTTGTTCACTACGCTGTTTGTTAAGGTTTATTGTGCAATCTGAAACCTTATAAAGCAAAATACACTCCTCAGGTCCATGCTAAAATCATTTTGAGACTTTCTCAAGAGGATTTGAGAAGTAGGTAACTTCTCTGAGGAACTGTTAGTAGTTCTGTTAATCTTGAGTACAGGGTATTTTTTGTGGCCATTGTACTACTGTGAGGAGTGATACCTCTGATGATAGTATGTTTTGATCAACTGACCTTAGAAATACATAGGACAACCAAATCAGTACTATTAATTATTTAGAAACTATGTTTACTACTTGTCTACTCAATGAGTGAAGGTGCTGAAAAGCAGCAGAATATAGAATATATGTGGAATTTGTATGCATGATCTGCAGACCTATGGCTGAATTCATACAGGTTGCAGTTTTAATGGAATTCAGAGGGTTGGAGAAATGGGCTCTTTTTATGGCAATCTGTGTGCTGTGTATGAATAACAGGACATAGGCAAGTGTGTCCTGTTAGTGTTTGTTAGAAACTTAAGTATTGGGCATTTTATTTTGAGGTGAGCTTAAAGGCTGTTGCAGTTGTGAAATTGGGTTGACAGTAGCAGATGTTTTCTCTCACCTGGGTCTCAGGTGCACACTGCTAAGTGTCTTCAAATCATCTTATGGGTTTGAGTAAGTGGCCGTGTGTACATAGTATGATTCTAAGAGATGTGAGGAAAAGGGAGCTGGAAGAAAGAGCGTGATTGAATACAGACAGTGGTTGTTTTTTTGTTAAAATGCTTAGAAAGAGAAACTGACTGAAAGCATGTTATAGTGATTTAAACTGACTAGCAAGTTTCCCTCATCCAAACCTGGCATAATGGCAACTAGTGGTGGCAAAAAATGTTTGAAAATCTGAAACTGTGGAATAATAGTAACTACTGACACAAATAAGGAAACTTTTAAGAGCTTGTTTTATGTTTTGATAACCCTTTAGTTTGTGGTTTGCCAAGTCCTACAAAATCACATCAACTGCAGAGTCATTGTCAAAACTTATTCCTTGGCTCAGTACCTGATTCCTAAGCTACAGGCGGGTTTCAAGCCCCAAGTAACAAAGCTTCCTCAACTTTAAAATGGGATTTCTTTCCCACCTAGAAAGAGTCCTGTCCTTTCTTTCTTGCCCTCAAACACCTGCTGCTTGTTTTCCCCAAGTCTTTGCATTTATACCAGTCTGAACGTTTCTGAGTGTTTTGTTGTTATAACCCTTAGTCTCCCTCTAGCCTCTTTCTTGTTTGCCTCACTAAAATTTCTTTTGACTTTAGTGAGTTGTTTTATTTCATCTGACATAGTTCAGTCCTAAGACTCAGTAAAGTAACAGATTTTGCACTTCGTTTATAAAATAGAAATTAAATTATTGAATATGTGAATGCAAGCTGAACTATATGTATCTTCTGGCCTCCAGAAAGAAATAACTTACAGAGATATTTTCTTGTAAACAAAAAATAATTTAAATTTGTCTTCCTAACTATTACTAGATTGCTTAGTACGTAATTGGTGCCAGGCAATTACTTTTGTGAGGCTGAGTGGCATTTCATATTGTAAACTGTATTCTCTGGTAAAATCTGCCAGATATATTTTCTGGGTTAATATTTCACCATTTGTCATTTATTGGCCAGTTTTTAGCTTGCTCTAAGACAGAGGACTTTCCTCTTTGTTACCAACCAACTAAAAGTATTAAAAAATTTGAATTTCAATATATATGCTGCTTTCTTAGCATTTGTGCTATTTAAAGCTGCACTGTTTGTCTTCTAAGTACACTATTATTGCAAGTCTTAGAATATATGAGCTGTAAGTTCCTTAGAATAATGGTTTGAAAGGAGGAATAATTACAAACTGAAGATAATTCATATTACACAGGTACAAGGATAAGCAATAAGTGCATTTTTCATGCATATTAACCAAATGTAATCTCTTTTTATAACGACAGAGGGAGACGAGTGAGAGTCTGGGTGGTGTAATCTGAAAAGTGACAAGAATAAATCTGTGTTAAGTACATTTTTTAATCCTAGTAGCCTTGACAGCTGCCGGCACAGCTGAGGAGAGCGGAGGGAATCGCACGCCTGCTCCTGCCTCATCACCTCTGCCGGGGTTCTCTTGCAGTCCCAGGTACTCGTGCGGGGACCAGGTGACCAACTTGTCTCGTTCCTCGTTGTTTGTCACTCCCTGTAACGGGATTTTCCAACTGTAGGCCTTTTGCTAGAGAACCTATTCTATGATAAGAATGCATTTGGTTAGGAGATAAGGACCAGAATTAATCGATGGCCCACTGGTGACGTTATTACACGACACGTTTTCTGTGTGGAACAGCAATTTGATAACAGAACGGAGCTGTTTTTTAAAGTAATCCCTTAGCTCTGGTGTGTCTTCAAAACCTTTCAGGTATCTGGTAGTACAGTAAGAGATCCTATTCTGTTTTCTTTGATCAGGCGTGAGCTATTTTTCAACCTGTTAGTGGGCTTAAAGCCACATATTTGTAAGCAAATGTGTTTTGAGGTGTTTATTTTGATCAGTGTTAACATCTGCTCAAGTAAATAAAAGCACAGGTATGTTCTGTGTCATGTCCTCAAAAGGTGGAGTCTGGGAAAAAAATCAATATTAGATACTGGGCGGAGGGGGGAAAGGAGGCGGAAAAAAAACCCACGGAAAAGAACAGGGGGCCTGGGGAGGCAAATGCTTGCGGTGTGACAGAGGACTGCGTTTCTGTTCAAGCCACCCGTGGGAGAACTGCGTGCTTCGAGCAGTCCTTAGTTCTTCCAGTGTTGTCCCCCGTGACCTTGGCTGGGTGCTGGGTAGGGCGACTAATGGTTCGCCACGTTCTTTTTTCCTGGTGACTTGCCTGTTGCCTGCCTCTGGGTTTGTGATTCCCCTTATGCTGACTTCTGCAGTATTCCTTCCGTCTCTTATCTCAGGGCTTTGATGCATATGTTCTGAAGGTGGCCACCGTGACTTTGGGTGGCAGCAGATGGTAAACCTTCAGGCTGCCACCGGCTATACTGGTGTTAAGTTGGAAACTTAACGTTTGATGAAGAATCAGTAGTGCATATGAAAGAGCTTTTACTGCAGAAATATCTTTTAATTAAAAAAAATTAGCATACTGAAACATTTGCTAATTTCCGTGCATTTAAAGGATCCTAAAATTAACTGTTTTCTTAAAGCTAGACTATGGTTATTTACAAGGCAGGTTTTATTTTATTTTTCTCCAATTAATTGTACCTACTATACTGAATTGAATTTAATTTATTTTCCACTAAGCTGTTGGATACAGTGTAAATCAAATCTAAGAAGCTAATTTTTTTAAGTAGCTGCTGTCAGCATCAGAATTAACCCTTGACTTAGGAAAAAAAATCACAAGTAGAAAATTCTCTTTGGCATCATGGAGGAGTATTGCTATCTGCCACTTCAGTGAGGTGCTGCTGCGCAGCGCTGCTGTGTTCGCTTGTTTTTTGGGATGTGCCCGAGAGCTGAAGTGCTTGTAAAAGTAGGGATGTCTGTGCTGCTGGAGGCACTTTATTTACATTATGTATTTATTTGTGTCACTTGCTGTTTGCCAATCAGTGTTTTTAACCATGTTGAGGTTGTCATCAATGCAGAAAATAGGGAAAAGAGTAAGAAACAGTGCCTTAAAAGCCAGTGTCATGTGTAGACCTTGACTCTGTTGATACAGAAATATCAGAAATCGGATTTTTCCTTGTCTCCTTTTGTGTCGCGGTCTAGTTGCTCAGTGCCCAGGAATGCCCTGCTGTGCATTCTTCTCCTTCCCCTCTGAGACAGGATGCTAAATGTTACAGCTGACAGCTCCTTGTTAGGAGGTATTAAATATTACAAGTGACACGGTGGCCATCATCAGTGAAACAGGTTTCATCAGCTTACGGGAGATAGGGGCAGCCGAGTCTGATGCACGAAGCATCTCTGTGTGATCCGCTCCAGAAGGGAACAGAGTGATGCCTCGGGGAATGCTGTGTGCAATCCTGTTTTGACCCATCGTGCCATTAAAGTGGAAACGTGTCACTCCGCGTTTTTAAAAGAAATCTTAGGAAAAAGAATTGCTGGAGCACTCCCTTTTGCGGTGGGAGGGAAATGTGAAGGAATGCAAATGGGAAGGACTTGGGATAGCACTGCTACCTAGAAATCGGCTGTAAAGCATGAGGTGAGGGGGAATAAGTTGGCGTTTGGGTCAGTGGCAGGTTTACTGTTAGGCACTTCTGCAGCAGCCTGGTCGTGCATCCAAGAGCTGCTCACATTGCTCTTGCTCTGAATGTGTGATAAAAATTCAAGCAAATATACTTGTGACCATGTATTTCCTGGTCTAATCCCTTCCCAAAATGTCTTTTTTTTTCTGATAGTGATTTATTCATTTGTGCAGTCCTTCAATTATTTGGACGAATCCAGTCGGACCACCTTTTAGTACTGTGCGTGTGGGCTGCCTCCCCTCGAAGCAGGTTTTTGGTTTGGTGGGCCAATGTAAAGTCCGTGATCTGTCAGGGCCAAATGGAACAGCACTAGGTCAGTTTCTAAAGGTACTTTTATGGCTCTTCCTGGGCTTCTTGGAGTCCTCTTTGAGGTAAACAGTCTTGCAGAAAGGTCGATATCGAATCAGCAAAGATATAATTTTCCATGAAATGGAATGGAGCTGTAGATGATCATCGCTGGGGAAGGTATGATGCTTGATGGGAAGGAAAAAGAAGCTGGTTAGTAAGACTGGTTAGTCTGGGTGGTTAACCTCAAAGGCACACAAATATTATTTGCTATTATGGTTATAAAACTGTAGCTGCTGCTTTCATTTTGATGTTGGTGTATAACAGCAGATGAAGCCAGCCCTAAAGGGACCCGCTGTCTGCTTTATTCGCATTAGAGGTAACCATTCTATATGTCGTCATATAGGGCTCGGGCTCGGTAATCTCTTCTGTTACACCATATGCTAATACAGTGCTGATAAGCAAGTGTGAAAAATGAAAGGGAGGAATACATTAATTGTATTTGTGCAATAAGGTATGCTATCAAAGGTAATTATTTCATGACAGTTTTAGTTATAGCAGTTGTTTTATCATGGAATAAAAGATGGCTTTAGGAGCCTTTTATTGGAAAGACAATTGTATCAAATTAGTACCAAATTAGATTTTTGTCTTTATAAAGGTGAGCAAACCCATGAGCAGTTTTTAAATTGGTGTCTTTTACTCTACAAATGAACAAATCCTGTCTGAGGGTTAAAGAAGCGATTATTCTGTCCTTTATGCTGACAGCTTCATTACAGATTGGCCTACTGTTGGTATTAAAAAAATGTTTGGCTCCTTATGATCTTTGTGCATGCAACTATAATATTAATACAGACCGCAGAACTGTTCATTAAGAAATGACTTTAAATGAGGTTGATGCTTGTAAATCTGGAGAGATACAGATGTTAAATGCTGCCATTCCTTTTCATATACAGCTGCATGGCTAATAATTTCCAAGTGGCTAAAGCTCTTGTTAGCAAGAGTGCTGGTGTGTTAAGAATGGCCCTATAAATAACTTTAAGAACTGAAGTTGAAGGTGCTTCTTTTAAAGACTATTGTTAACTAAACATTATTGCCAAACAGATGGAAAGCATTCACCAGCCTGATGTTTTTTGGTCTAATTATATTATCGCCAGTCCTGTACGGCTCAGTTGAAGAGGTGTATCCAGAGGCCAATTTATAATCATTTAGCCAACACCTGTTTGGGAGATATTGACAGTCAAAGGGCACATTAAAAAAAAAAAAATCACATATGTTCTCATATTTATTGCCTCAATGTGAACGACGTCTAGTTACAAACAAACTTGGAAGAAGAAAAAGGAAAGTGACTGTAAATGCATAAGTGGTTTCCAAACTATTTTTACCTTCTGTTGATACCTTTTGTAAAGTAGCTTGTATTTTTCTCCTTCTCTTTTGATTTTTGATATTTTTTTTCACGAGAAGATCTAGACCACCATTTAAAATTGGATGCAACCCTAGTAGAAGAGGAAGTTTTGAAGGTTTTGATCATTCCTCTACAGGAAGTCTTTTTTTTGACGCGAGCTGACTTGGTCTTCACTGCAGCTTGTCGGTTGATTTGGAGTTCTTGCATCTTGTCTATTGAAGTCAAAAGCTTGGTAGCCCCAGTGCTGGCATTTGCAGCCCTTTAGGTCCTTGATTTTGCAGCCTAAATATTCAGGTATAACTGGATGTGAATATTTATAGTGGAAGTTTACAGTGTCTGTTGTAAATAAACAGTGAGTGCACCTCTAGTTCTTGTTCTTAGAGGAGAGTTGGGCTTGTTGTGCTGCTCGTGTGGCTGTCTTGCAGCTGGTGCTTTTCAAGGACATCTGTGTTGTCGGAGTTGGAAAATAATTAATTCCTGAGCAGAGTGATTTGAAGACGGAGATAAAGAAGGGTTCCGGCTCCCTAAACGTGCAGTGTCCCAAATATATATGCACATACATATTTTTGTTTGTTTTCAGCACATAAATAAATGGAGCTTGCTAAGAGGGGAGTAGTTATTTAGTACTTCTCTTATTGCTGTGCTGTGGTTAAAGTGCCTTCAGTAGAAGTGACGCACTCCTGACAGAGATGCTCTCTGCAGCTGTAGGTATTCTCCTCTCTGCAGTGAACTAATCCACTCATTTCTCCCTAAATAAATCCTCTTTTTTGTTGTTGTTGCCTTGATACTAGTTTGCAGTAGCACAAAGGGAGTTCCTTGTGGCCATTTCTGTTGTGACTTACGAATGCTGCAAAATAAAAATGGCGATGGAGGAACGAGACAGTGGTGTGACTATTCAGTTGATAAAATAATTTCCGTGGCCTGCCCGTGTGTGTGACCAGCTTTCAGTTTAACTTCATAGAAAGCAGGTATGGAGCCACTCTGCAAAAAAACCCGAAACAAACCCACGAACAATCCCTCTGGTAACTCACTGGTAGGCAACACATTTCGTGTGTAGGAAGCCTGATGGGGGTAAGCGTTGCCACTGAAGGTAAGTACGGTAAAGATTTAAGTGAAGTGTCATCGGAAGGTAATGTGGTTACTTTTTGTGCTTCCCTGTGTTGGTACCATTGCATTTCTATAAATTGGGTTCTGCTAGATTATTGCTGTTAAGTATAAGGTACTGGTAATTTCTGTTACCAAGTTAGGATTCGTTCTTTAAGTTAGCTGGTTGTGGATCAAGTGACATCCTTGTAGTTCTCTAGAGATCTATATCCTCGATCATATTTCTTTCCTGGAAAGAGACAGGTTATCAAATGTATGCTGCAAGGCTTGATTTTTTTTTTTTAATTGTTACTTTTATCACTTCCTTTATAAGAATATTCTACATTAGATATAAGAACATTTTGTTTTCTTAACTTGCTCATGTGAATGTTAAATATTTCTCTGAATACTTTTTTTGCTCAGGTTTTGCTTGTAATGGACACTAGAACACAGCAGACTTTCATACTGAAGGTTAGTAAAGTCTTTTATTACTCTTCTAAACAGTTTGGCCTCCTAAATTACACCACTGCACAAAGATCAACTTGCATCTAACATGCAGAGTTATCGCTGTGATATATTGTTACGTTAATATGTAGATTCGTATTATGGGCACTGGAATTCTTTTTGTTGGTATTCAGTTCTTTCCCTTCCTTTCTCTGTAACATCTCTAGGGCTCAGATATACCAGTTTACTCACTTGAGTTGCCCCTTGTTATTGAGGCTGACACCTTAGCAGGCTTCAGTAAAGAATCAGTTTCAAGGTGCTGCATGAAACATCTGTAAAGCCCCGGTGGGCTGAGGGCGTGTGCAGGCTGCTCCTGAAGATGAAAGTTCTCCTTAGCCCAAATATATCCACAACACTTTGTGTTTGGTCTTCCCTTAGTGAAGACTGTGATATTGGCCAAAGCAGATTCTGGATGAACTGGACAATCAGTCTTACTCCAAAGTGCTTGTGTGTGTTTTACATCAGTAGGCAATGGAAACTGACTTTGATGTTACTAAACAATAGAATTAACGAATAGTTTATTGGTCAGAATAAAATTTTTCACATTACTTTTGTGCTTCAGAAAGTGCTCAGGTCAAGATCCCAATATGCTCAGAGCATCTGTGATGCTGAGAATTAGTTTAGTATGAATATTGTTATTGTGGCCATTATTTCAGGCTCCCCTTGACATGAATTCCATGCTGATGGGAGGAAGGGCTGAAAGAAAAACCGTGTCCCAAACGTGGAGCTCTAAGTAATTGTTAACATCTCGTAACTTCACTTCAGGTCTGGCCTGTGACCCTGCCTTAACTGCATTTGGCCTTTGAAATTGTTTGCCTTAAGTATACGGAGGGTACAGAAAACCTATTAGTTCCTCAGAAAGAATTCGTTGTGAATATTGTGTGTTAGAACCTCATTTTATCTGCTGGCAGATAGGGTAACATTGAATTTCCCATTTAACTGCTTATGTTTATCAATATTGTAATAGGTCACACTATTGACATAATTATTTTTTCTCTTTCTCTCTCCCCTCCCTTTCTCCCTCCCACATCAATTTTTTCACTTCTGGCAACTTCATCTCTCTGCTACCTCCCAAAAATCATTACCTCTCAAGGAGACTAATCCTTTCCTTCCCTTTTTGTTGTGGTGGTTGTTGTCTTTACTGAAGTACAATGGAAATGTGAGGATTACCTATAAGGCTAAGGCATTCTTTTGTCTTTAGAACTTGAATTGAATTTTTTTAATAGTGTCTTTTGGTCACACACAAAAATAAAATTTTGAAAAAAGGTCACAGGGAAATAACTGAGTGTCATCCTGATGACTTAGTTTGAGAGAGATTCTAATAAAAACATTGACCCATGTAATTGATTTTAATGGCAGCTTTGTGCCATCTTCTGTTCTCTGGAAATGCGCCAGATGCCATCAGCACAGCCTCGGGGGACCGAGGGGCATAGAGCAGCAGATGAGTGGTTTCTCTGAAGCCCAGAGTAACTCGGATAGATTAGTTTGGTTGATAAACACAGAGCACAGCAGGCTCCAAAGGCAACTGAGGGTACAACTGACCTTTTTGTTCTCTGTCAGGGTCTAAGGAAAAGTAGTGAGTACAGCAGGAGCAGAACGACCATCATCCCCCGCTGCGTGCCCAACATGGTGTGTCTGCACAAGTACATCATCTCCGAGGAGTCTGTCTTTCTTGTGTTACAGCATGCGGAAGGTTTGTTCCTCGTTTAAGTATATTGCTGAAGAGAGTCAAAGGTTTAAGTTTTAATCGACGGAACATTTCATTGTCAGATTAATCTCCCGCACATCTAATTAAAATATTTTTAGTGTGCCTAAGAGATGTCATCCCACCCTCTGCCCCTCCCTCTTCTTCCCCCTCATTCTCCAGTGGATCTGATTCCTGTTTCAAATGGCCTCAAATCCTGGTGGGTTGCTTAAATTGTAGCAATATTGAAAGCTTCCAACTTTATTTTCTACAGGAGAGCGAGTGCTTTGACTGCAACAACTATGTGCAGCGTTTACAGTCCTCTCGCGGAGATAAAGTATTTGCCTACTTTTGTAAGCTTCGGCTGGTAAATCTTTTTAACATCTTAAAAAGATAAAAAATTGAGTTCTATGAGGGAAGGATTTTTAATTTACTAAGTGCCTTCTAAATCAGATTTGTGCAACACAGAGCCTTGTGCAGTGCCCTGTGCCATTCGTTTATTTGCCGAAAGTTAAAATAACAAGTATTCACGCAAGAATTTAATAGCTCTCTGCTAGAACCCATGAACATTTGCCTATCGGTTAATACTGCGTAGTTATTCTGATCTGGATTTTTAAGAAAATAGCTAGTGGCATCACACAGGAGTTCAAAGCAGAACCACAGAGTTGTGCCTTCAAACTATTTATAAAATTCCTGTTAAATATACAGGGAACAGGTGGCACGAAATAATTACGTTTTGATTTTTTTGTCTAACACCTGGATTTAAATATTCCCTAACTGTAATTACCTGTATTTGTTTAGAATGAGCGCAGAATATAAATTTTGGAATTACTAATAGTTCTCTTTTTAGGAAATGTTAATAATTCAACCAGAATGGATGGTGTGAAGGAAGTAAGCTAACTGAGAGAGAAGATAATTTTATTACATTGAATATTATTTTACTCCTAGTAACTTAGATTTTGGCTTTTTCATGAACAGTTTGTCACATGAGACCAGTTAAAGTGAACTTTATAACATGAATGATTGTTTCTGCTATGTGTGACTTAGTTTTGCCATGAGCGGTGATGCATGAAGAAAGGCCTCACAGTACGGTACTGCCTGATGGTGATCTCGAGGGTTTACAGTGCTGCTCTGTACAGTGCTGCTTTTCTTGAGGGGTGTGTAATTCAGCAGAATAACTTGGTGACTCTCACCTGAACTGTAATCTCCACATAAGCTGGTACATTTTGTATGGAGAAATAATATTTTTAAAAAAATCAACAAAACAGGCTAAAAACCAACACTTGTCAAATACCAGCTGCCCTTGTGGGCTAGCATAATCAGAAGATTAGGAATCTTTTTTTTTTTTTTAATTTTACTTCATCTTTAAGATTTCTGTAATTTCTGAAGACCTGTAGTTTTCCTCTTCTCTTCAGGAAGAACAGTCCTTCTAAACACAGGTGGAAAACCAGATGAAGAAGTAGTGGAATTTGGAGGCGACATAGTGGTCAGCTGGAGGGAGCAGAAATTTTAAGGAAGGCTTTGTGTGGCCAGTTGTCAAAGATAATCCCCTGCAAGTGATAATTTTATTGTGACAACAGTGAGAAGATTGGAGACATTACTGATCAGAACTCTTTAATTTAAGAAGAGAAACCTCAGCTTAACATCTGAGGTGAACAGAGTGTTGTCCTTAAGAAGGAATTGACTCTCTCTTGGTCATCTTTGACGTGGTCACGAATGCAATGAAATGCGCTTGGCCTCAACATCTTGCTCTAACATTGGCTGTAACGTGGCTTGAGTTCTATGGGGGAAGGATTTTTAATTTACTAATTGCCTTCTAAATCAGGCTTATGCAACACAGAGCCTTGCGCAGCGCCCTGTGCGATTTGTTTATCTGCCGACAGCGAAGGTGGTGTCTGTTGAGCACCCCCTCTTTGACTGGCTGGGCAGCAAACGCACCCTTGGAGGCAGCGCAGCTCATGCTGCTTTTCTCCCAGCTGTGGGTCAAAGCCAGGCAAAGAGGAGACAGGGAGGGAGGTGGGTTATTCTGAGGTGGAATTGGGAGAGGAGATGCCCACGAGATCTTTCTATAGGGAGAGCTCTGAAGGCGAACGGGAGGAAGGGAGTGTGAGAAGAACTGAGGTGCATTGCAGGGAGGGTGGAAGACTGGCAGGCTGTGCTGGGAAGAGCTGCGGGGACCAGAATGGGTTTCGATGTGAGTGAGGGCTGTTGTTGGTAATACATGATACATAGGTTGACTTGGTTTGGGTCTGAGTTATAAGCTGTGTAGGCTTTTCCCTCCTTTTCTGATAAAGCAGTAAGTAGTTTGGAAATAGATTCACCTCCACCTTTGCTTGTAAACCGTTCAAAAATGATTATGTGCTACAAGGACTTTTCCTTGATTATTAGGGAATTCACAAGTTTAATTTCTTGAAGAATAGTCCCATGCTTTCATGAACTTACTGTCTGGGCTCAGAACAGGTAAAGGGAGAAGAGAGAGAGTGCTAAGTTCCGTTCTAAAGAAGGATAGCTGGGGTACAAAGTGATGAGTAAATTGCCCAAGAGTTACGTATAAAAAAGATATTGCAGGTGTAGAGCCTAATCCCCCCCGTGACTGGGGCAATAATTTTGTGTTGGTTCTGGAACTGCATGGCTTGTCCATCTTACCATGTCCCAGGAGACTGATGCTGGGGAGTGTGATTCAAGAGAAAGGCTTCATTTTCTAGCTCTACCTGAATAAAGCAATAATAAAACAAGGGCTAAAATTATGCTGTACCACATGCAGGGACTAGTCTTGCTCACCCCACTGGTGATGATGGGCTTGATCACATCAGTCTTATGTTAGTAGCAGTTAATAGCTGTAGATTTTATTACAGGGATAATAGTATCAGGAATCCCTATAGATAAAGCTACCTTAAAATTTTGTCCATCTCCGGCCAAATACAGATAGAGAAGGTGCTTGTAGTTAGTTCAAGGAAAGGACAGAAAATTCTAGGACAGTACTTTTCAAGTGATAGTCTCTGAAACTTTATTCCATGACTTTATGAATATCCTTAACGTTCACACTCCAAGTAGTTCTATTTCAATAGGAAAGAAGATTCTGCCTGTCAAGTTTACAAGTAGTGGTGATTTATTATGCTAGGTGTGTTAGCTACACTGTTGGGAAGTTCAAGGGTAAAATATTAATTTGTGGGCAATGGTTTGAATTACAGCAAATTCAGAGGGGATTTTAATGGTGTGTACAGACATCATGTATTTGGTAAACAGCTCAGTATCTCCTGTTTATAGTAAATTTTAACTGTATTAAGTGCAGCACTATTTGGTTTTGTAGGGAATTCTGCCAGCTTGCCTGCAGACTCTTGCTCAAGATGAAGACTTTTTCCCTTTTTTAAAAATTTTTTTCATTTGGTAAATCATGATGCCATGACATGCTCAGAATCGGTGAGTGATGTCTTGGATTCTCTTGCAGGCTTTTCTCATGGCCACAGCTGGAGGCTTCAAAAGTGTCTCAGAAGCACAAAAGTCCATAAAGTTATCTTGTAGCTTCGTTGGAAAGCACTTGGCAAATTCTAGTGTGGTAGAGAGCCAATCTGATGTTAATAAGGCCTCGCTTCTTCTTGGCACTACCAACTCCAGAAATTTTAGAAACAGATGCTTCAAAAATAGGCTGGGGGGCTTCCATGGGACATCAAAGTTTAAGTGGCTGTTAGAAGCTGTCAAATCTCTTTAAGCATAAACAAGCTGGAGTTCCTATCAATCTGGAGAGCACTCAAGAAACTTCATGCTGAAGAGGCTTGCTGCACGCAGGAGTTGATAGACAGCAGCACGGTAGCAGTCTGCCTTGCAAAGCTGGGAATTTGTCGTCAGGAAAGGAGATGGTACTTAGCTCGAAATATTCGGCAGCAATCAGAAAATGTGGGAAAGGTGATGTGGCCCTTGGCAAGTGACTTTTTTAGGAGGCTGCTTTGAAATAATAGCTTTTGCTCAACGTGCATCAGGAAATGGGAGCTTTGCCTAAACTAGCAAACTTTGTAGCAGAGATTCACCAGGAGCAGTGGAAGCAGCCGTGTATATAAGCCTCTGGTGTGTGTAACTACTGTCATGTTAGAGATTAGGCTGGAGATTAGCCTCCAGTTTGTGTGTATGCTGCAACCCCTCTGTGACTGCCGTTGGGGTGCTGCGAAACATTATTGCTGCACCACGGTAGTGCCTATGTGTCTGGTTCTCTTTGGGCCTAGAAACTGTACAAGCATAATTTTAAGTATATTGTATGTTAATATGATTAAGTTTACCAGTAGACGTGTCTTTATTGAAAAGGAGGACGGTGATTCTAAGAAAGCCATGGCGTTGTTCTTTTTCCAGTAAAGAAGGATATTAGTTCGTATGAGGTGCGTGACTTACAGTTGGCCATAAACAAATTCTTATGCAGTGATGCAGAGAGTTGGGCCCCGTTTTAGAGAATAGTTCAAGCAGATGTCTTGCAGTACTCTGTTTTTCTTCCCAATCCAATCACAATTATTTGGAAGCCTGGATTGTTCACTTAGACTTTGTTTGGGATTTCCAAAATACAGTGGTTACTGCATTCTTAGCTGCATTCCATTTCTGCAGGAATTGGAGTGTATCATCCTTCAGCATAAACTCCTGGGGCAAGCTAGCAAAAGCCATTGATTTATTTTGGAATATGTCTCCTTAGTCAGACAGTCTTTCAGGATGTGAAGCTGAGATTGTAAGTGTCTGAGCACTGGGTGAGGAAAAATGCCACAGACGATGAGTTTTACTTGTCAGCTAGAATAAAAACATGTTTAGGAGACTAAATTTGCTGATCTGTTAGTTCTTGTTTTATCCTATGATACATACTGTATAGTCTCTGTATCTTCTTCTCTTTGATGTTCCTGCATCAGGTGCTATTAATAAGAAAAAACTGCAAAAATATTTGAAAGAATATAAAAATATTCGATTCCTAGCTAGCTTCATCACTTGGTCACTATATGCTGAAATTTTCTGTTGATTATTTTGGACACTAACTTTTTAGATTTTGCCTCCAGAAGCAGAGGTATAACCTCCAGAGTGCTGGAAAAGTGGTTAAGTAAGGCAATTCTAGTAAGTAATTTTGCATTGAATAACTGCGGAAGAATGGAGAGCTCAGTGATTTTCATGGGCTAATAAAACCAGAAAGAGTGAGCTAGACTGGTTGTAGAGTCAGTTCACGGTAGAAGAAAATAATCTTAATGCTTAGTTGTGTTAATACTGTTCTCCAGAAATTGTATTAAACACTAATAAACTTCAGCTTGAAACGGTAGCTTTTATAGTTATTTAGTATGTTAGACTATTTGACAATGACTGAAGCTTACTTGTTTGGATTGATTTCTGTAATTTTAGTTTTTATAGATTCCTGATACTATATTAGCTTGGCTTGCTAATGGGTTTTCTTGATCTTACACAACACATGGGGAAAGGGGGAAAGATTATTAATATGTCATTCATAAAGGCATAATTATATACCCAGATACAAATATCACTCTTGTTTGACCCTGGATTGGACATTTTCAGAAAGGAATAAAATTGTTGTTTTTCACTACAGAACACAATTATTGAATAGCATTTATTTATGTATTTCCACTTGACCAGGAGGCCAGAATCAAAATATTTGTATGTAAACATATTTGGATGTAATACATTTTTTCCCTGTGTTTACTTGCATTTAACTCTAAATTGGAGTTGCAGTAAGTAGTCATTTCCGCTGTGATTTCTAAGTTCAAGTGGTTATTAACGAGCAACTTCTTTTTAAGAAAGTTAATACATTTACAAATAGAAAGTGTGCCATCGTTGCAGTTCTGTCTGCCTTCACGTGTGGACGGTGGTAAATTCCTGAACACCGTAAGGATAAAGAGATTTTGTTTGTCTTTTGCAAATTTTAGGTTTGCTGAAAGCATTTGGAATTGAACATTTTGAAAAACACAGCCTGAACCTCTTGAGTCTTCCAGTGATTTTTCTGGGGGATTATGAAGGATTGATCTCAACACATCAGTTTTCCTTCCTTAATCCTTGTTGGGTCTCCTTACGCTACACTAAGACTTTGAGTAGAGTCCAAAAATCTAGTGGAAGCTGCATGAAATCTTGCACGAAGTGAGATGAAGGGAGCAGAAGACACAAATTGTCCTGAAGGCAGCTTGACCTGTCTATAAGTGAAAAGTGAGGCTGTGTGAGGGCAATTCTTGCACTTCTTGTACTCTGAGGCAGCCCAACCCCTTCTTACCCTGATACAGGGGTACAAAACATTTAGGGCAGTGAGAGCCCTTCAGGTGTCCAGTGGCAAAACACACCTGATATCCATAATGACAACAGTGACCATGGACCACAGAAATAAAGTTTTTTTCTGCATCCCTGGCTCCAAAACTTAACCCAGACCTCCATGAGAGAGACTTTTGTCTTTTACTTACATTTGAGGAAGGACTGAGGATGCTCATGTTTGCATTAAAGCCGTGCCTGGAGGCCGAGGTGCTGTCGTACCAGGCACGGCGCAAACCTGCGGCGATGGAACGTGGGTCGCGTTCCTTTTGAAACCTGAAATCTGTGTTTCTGTAAGAAACTTGTGAAGCAGTACGGGCATAATAATCACTAGCAATGCAAAGACAGAAGTATTTAGCGTTTGCTTGTACTAATTAATATAATGCAGGCAGGGTGGGGAGGTTTTGCATGTTTATTAAATGCAGCAGGGGCGTGGTTGTCAAACGTGGTTTTACTGTTCAGTGTAGAATGACCCTAAATAATTCCATGCCTAGTTAATAAACTGGTGTTTTGGTTTGGCCTGGCCAGATTTCAGCGGCAGGGGGGGGAGCTGCAGGGTGGCTTCTGTAAGAAGCTGCTAGAAGCTCCCCAAGATTGATAGAGCCAATGCCAGCCGGTTACAAAGAGGGACCCGCCGCTGGCCAAGGCTGAGCCTATCAGTAAGGTGATAGCAGAGGAACGCCTCTGTGAAAAACATATTTAAGAACGGGAAAAAGAACTGCGCCATAACAGCTGGCACAGAGATGGAGGAGTGAGAGTCTGTGCAGACACCAAGGTCAGTGAAGAAGGAGGAGGGGGGAGGATGAGCTCCAGGCGCCGGAGCAGAAGGAATCCCCCGGGTCCGTGGCGAAGACCATGGTGAAGCGGGTTGTCCCCCTGCAGCCCATGGGCGAGGTGCAGAAGTCCACCGTGAGGATCACCGCGTAGATATCCACCGAGGATTCCACGCTGTGTGGGTGGATGCCTGAAGAGGACTGTATCCCGTGGGAAGCCCGCATCAGAGCAAGTTGCTGCCGGAACCTGTAGCCCGTGGAAGAGAGGAATGCCCACGCTGGAGCAGGTTGGCCGGTGGGACTTTTGGGACGCTGCGGGTGGCTCATGCTGGAGCAGTTTCCCCCGAAGGACTGCACCTCAGACTCACGAGGGGTGGGCTGCCCCTCCTGAGGTGTCTCCCGTTGGGCAGTTTGTGATGAATTGCCCTTCGTGGGACGACTCACGCGGAGAAGAGAGCGTGAAGCTTGTCTCCCGTGAGAGGGACCCCACAATGACCCTGGGGAAGAGTGAAGAGTCCTCCCCCGGAATGAAGAAGCGGTGAAACTAACGTCGGATGAACTGACCGTAACCCCCATTCCCTGTCCCCCTGTGCCGCTCGGGGGGGGGAGGTGGAGAAACCGGGATTGATGTTAAGCCCGGGAGGAAGGGAGGGATGGGGGGAAGGTGTTCTGTTTAAGATTTGTTTGCTCTTTCTTACTTCTCACTACTCCTCTCTGATTAGTTCTTTTAATAAATGTACCTAATTTCCCCAAAACTGAGTCTGTTTTGCCTGGGACGGTAAATGAGGGTGATCTCCCTGTCCTTATCTCAAAACCCTGAACCCTTGAAAGTATTTTCTCCCCTGTTCAGCAGTGAAGGGGGAGTGAGTGAGCGGCTGTGTGGGTACCTGGCGGCCGGCCAGGGTCAACCCACGACAACTGGGTAAAGTTATTTTGCAAACGCTGTTTACTTACTTTATTTAATACTTGTAATAAAACTAATTGTTCCATCATAATCTTGGGGTAAAATTAAACTTTTGTGTTGCTGCTTTTATCATGGATGAAACTATGGAAAAGAGAAGAAAGTCTTCTACACATATTTAAAAATATGGATATTCTCTCTTTCTCTCTCTCACCACCCCACTTTCTTTTTCCCTCTTCCTCTTCTGTTATTTCATTTTCCAGATTTTTCGTAGCCAAACCATGGATAAACGTAAAAATGTAAAATTAGGAAAAAAAATCAGTGATTATGGGATGAAAAATTATTTTCACCAAGTCTGTTTAAAGCCGGTTTAAAGTCATGTCCAAGTCACGGGGCTCAGAAGCCGCGGCAGCACCCAGGCTCTGCCCTTGCCCTTCTGAACAGCTCCAAAACATGCTGTGTTTAAGGCATGTTTAAGGCAAGTGGCTTCGTGTTAAGAGTCTGCGGGGAACCACTGCCTCTCTCCGAGGTGAGGTCCCGCTCCCTGGGCACTTCTGGCAGGACCACGGCCCTCGGTCTCACCAGCGCAGGGTGACACGTTGCTTGTGTCCGGGCAAGCCGGGAGTACGGCAGCGGGCTCTGCCGGGAGCGACTGCTGAGCTGTGCCTCGCCGCTGAGGCACCGCGCGTGTGCGGGGGTAACTTGGTTGCGTCTTTGGGTAGGTTTTTATAATATACCTTGGTCAGTAGAGCAGTTCTTCTTCTCTTCTCTACGAGCGCTGTTGATTTATGTGGCATCCTTTCTCGTCGTCTTCTGGAAGATGGCAAAGGTCACTCTAGCATAAATCCGTTTGTGACTTACGGCGGAAACCGTGTGGATCAATAGATCTAAATGGTCGGTTTTACTGTTGGACTCAAGCTGTTAGAATTCCCTCTTAATATTTTTAATATACTTAGTTTTACTGCAACCAGCAAGATTTATTTTTTTTTTTGTTCTTCTTCAAAAACAAGTCTTGTTTTAGCCAGGGGGATATAGGGCAAGAAAACCCCACATTATATTATTCAAATTTATTTTTAAAGTGTCAAGGTTTTTCTGCCTTTGATAAGTTATTTTTTACATACCTGGGAATATATAAAACCTGTTCCTAGGCAATGAAAAAAATACTTTCTTCTTTTGTTGTACTTTTTAAAGGAGTTTTGCCTGATACAGAGAGTGTTTAAAAATAACTATTAAAGACTGTATTTTGGATAAATATAAGAAACTGTTTTACCCAAATAAGTAGAAGAAGACAGAACCAAAAAAGCTATCAAAACTTTGCAGATGCCCAGTGGGCTGGATACTTTTTTTCTTCTACAATGATTTTGTTAGTACTCCCGTACTTTCCAGAATTTTTGTACAGTCTTTCAAATTGAAATGTATTGGCTTTGCATTTTTCCGTAAATTATCAAAGGCTTTCTAGCTTTCAGCCAAATTCTTTGGCACATGCAAAAGATGCAGAAACTTCTTGGTTTGTTTTGTGCAAATTATGTTTAGTTACCTGTAAGCTTTTTTTTTTAATATACGTGCAGAATTAAGAAGCATAGAGTCCTATTTTGTACTATTAAAATTTAACTATTACTTTTGGAGCTGTAGCTTTTCTGCGAGTCTCTGGGGTGAAGAAACTGTTTTGCCAGTGTAGCTTAGAATATTGATAGGCTCTTATGGGATGCAGCAATGTTTAAAAAAACCTCCTTGAATTTTGAAGTTAAAGAGAGAAATACATCTGTATTTAACTAACAGAAACCCACTTCTTCAAAGAGGGAAACAGATCTTTAAAATCTCCTGCTAATATGTGGTAATGCCCTTCCCCTTGCTGAACTTGCTAATTCATAGTTTTTAGTGTGTTCTCCCTTAACGTTGCCCACGAGCTGGGAGCTGCGATACGGAAGTATTTGGTATGGGCAGAACTGGTGATGGGTGCCAAACCATTTGATCTTGCCCAGCTTTTGCTTTCTTTAAGGCAGCAGATGGAGAGCAGTAACCACCATGCACCTTGACCCAGACTCTAAAATGAGACTTTACTGAAGTTGAAAGAAAAAAAAGCATAATCTCAGATGCGGCTCTTTAAATATTTATATACTAATACAAACCTACGTGAAAGCAAGTTGTGGTTGCTGTAATAATTTCATCCCGAGGTAGTGGATCCAACTTAATCTATGGGCCTAAGGAGATAGTGTATTGTGAGAGTGAGGGTATTTGTTTGCTTTGTCATGAAACTGATTCTGTTTTGAGTTAAATTGAGTATTTATTCCTCCCCCCTCTTTTTCTTGCAGGAGGAAAATTGTGGTCTTATGTCAGTAAGTTCTTAAACAGAAGTCCTGAGGAGAGCTTTGAAATTCCTGAAGCCAGAACATCCAGTTCAACTAAAATTTACCTGGAGCAGCCAACGCCAAGTCCTAAAGAAATTGGTAGCAGCACCGATTCCAGAGAAAGCTACGGGGAGAGCGCGCTGAAGGTTGTCCCGCTAAAGAGCAGCCTAACGCCGAGCTCTCAGGATGACAGCAGCAACCAGGAGGATGGCCAAGAGAGTTCAAAGTGGATGGACTCGGGATCCAGCTCGGAAGAAGAGTGCACTACTAGTTATTTGACGTTATGCAATGAATATGGGCAAGAAAAAATTGATTCTGGCTCTCTAAACGAGGAACCCGTGCTGAAACTGGGGAGCGAGGGTCTGAATACCAAAGAGAGAAGTTGCTTAGAGAAATGCAGCGTCGTCGGCAGCGATAGCTTCACCTCTCAGATCGCGTCTCAGGAACGAAAGCTTTTCATTGACGATGCGGAGTCGGAAATAGCCAGCCCTACTAGGATATTGGACTCGTTAAATAAATCAAAGAACAGCCCCATGGAACTTTTCAGGATAGACAGCAAAGATAGCACTAGTGAGCTCCTGGGGCTTGATTTGGGAGAAAAATTGTATAACCTGAAATCGGAACCTTTGAAGCCATTGTTTTCTGTCCCAGATCACGACAGAAGCTTGGATGCACTAGAGAGCAAAATGGGAGTGAGAGCTCATGACACCATAAGCAGGGGTTCAAATGACTCTGTGCCTGTTATCTCCTTTAAGGATGCTGCTTTTGATGATGTAAATAGTGTTGATGAAGGAAGGCCTGATCTCCTGATAAACTTACCTGGTATGTCTGATGAAATGGAGGAGGCAGCAGTGTCAAGGCCAACAAAGTTTACGAAAACAGATAGGGACATGTTGGAAATAAAGTTATTAGAAACACCCGATGTCTTACAGCTGAATAATTCTGCAGAGCCATGCAAAGTATTTGATCAAGAGCCAAATCATGTGGCACCAGAAGTGGATGATCCTTCCTGCAAGGAAGCAAATGAGCAAAGCGGTGTCACTCAGGGGACTCTTGGGACCCTCTTTACATCTGGCCGAGAGGTAGGTAGCTCAGAAGACGGGGCTCTGTTTCAAGGGCTTGGAGCCTGCTCCCTAAACATGACAAGCGAAGAAGAAAGTTTATTTGTTTCCAACCCGCTCTCAGGTGCTCAAGATGTTAGCTTGGACGGAGACATGCAAAGAACTGAAGCAGTGTTGCTGTTTTCTGATCAGACTGAAGACTTTGGGAGAGAGGAAACAGACTCGGCTTTGTTACCAGCAGCTGAAAGTGAAAAGGCAGCACCAAAGAGGGAAGACAAAACAGCAGTAGCAGGGGAGAAGGAAATACATCAAATTTTTCAGGACCTCGACGAAAGATTAGCGATAACCTCCAGGTTTTACATCCCAGAGGATTGCATTCAAAGATGGGCAGCTGAAATGGTTGTAGCCCTTGATGCTTTACATAGAGAAGGAATTGTGTGCCGCGATTTGAACCCAAACAACATCTTATTGAATGATAGAGGTCAGGAACTTTTGCAAATGCATTTCTTTTTATTCGCTGTTGCTTCCAATTAACTGAGTAGGCGTTTTATCTTGTAATTAGTATCTTCATTTCCTGTCTAGAGCTTCATTATCAGTGCAGCAAATTCACCCCCAGTAATAGCTTCTAGTACTTAATGATGCCATTATTCTTAATGATACTGTTTTTAGCTACAAAAGGAGTAATTACAGTTCACTTCTGCAGAAAATGGAAGGGAAAAATGTTTTGATTTCTCCTGTCGTTTTGTTTTTAGGACACATTCAGCTAACGTATTTTAGCAGGTGGAGGGAGGTTGAAGATTCCTGTGACAACGATGCCATGGAGAGAATGTACTGTGCCCCAGGTTAGAGCAATCACCTACACTGTTTCACTTGGAAAGTAGATTAGTAGCTTGCTTTTTCTCACGAAGCCTCTGTTGCGTAGAGCTCGAGATCATGCAATGTCTGAATTTCCTTTGCTTCTTCCTGAATGCCTTAAACGAGCAGGCTTGTAACTGCTTTATTGTTGAACTCTTGTGGGGTTTGTTAGATCAATTCCGTAAAGTGTAATTGTATTGAATGTCTTGTTTAAGCAAATTTAAGGAATGTTTTGTTTTCTTGCAGTTATTTGCTGTGTGTGAGTACGTCTTGGTAACTGAAAAGAGCAAATAAGGGAAAGGGCAGACTGCAAAGATGACACTAAGAGCCTTAAAAATACAAAAATTTATACATGCAAAGAACTTTGAGAGGGGAAAAAAACCCATAGGAGTTTGAAAAATACAACCCTAATAGGCTCAGAGATGCTTCTGACATTTTTGATGAGCTACAGTGCACTTTGAAATAGTTTAGAGAGCTCTTTTCTAAGAACTGCTTTCATCAATCATGAGGGTGATAAAATCAATATCTCTTGGGTTTTTATAGCAAGGATGACACTTGAAACCGAGCCCTCCCTCTTTTCCTTTTTCCAATTTATTTTCTGCTAATATAGTGGTCAGATGGTAGTGCCAGCCAAAAATCAGGTGCTTTACTTGTTACTTCATATTTGAAAGATGTCATGGCTAGCTTAAAAAGCCTACTTTCAGAGCTGAAATGACTACTGGGAGGCTATTCAGGCTTTCAGTTTCTCCTTTCTGTTCTGAATTTGAAATGCCAACACATCCCCTTTCTGCTGAGCGTGCGGTGTGGCTAGGCATTGCAGCCTGGCCTGCAGGTAGTCCTCAAGGCTCAGAGTCAGCAAGTGTGCTCCGAAGAATATAGAATAAGAGTTATCAGCAGTGGGAGTTCTGAACTTAGTTTGGCATCAGGTTGACTTAATCCCACGTGTGAAATAAGGTAAGGAGCTGATCCCTGTGAAAAAAAGGTGGTGAGATCTCAACAAAAATTTGAATGCCAACCCCTTGAGATAAGTCAAATCTTTTCTATCCAGACGCAGGTCGGAAGGGCAGGTATTACAGAAGGGAATTCTTTTTACCTATCAAAGCAAGCCCAACACCTTCTTTCTACCCTCACTCCGCTTTTATTTAAGAACAAGCGAGTTGGGGAATCTCAGCGATTCTTGTGGTTGTTAAATAGAAATGTGTCCCGTTGCCAGTGTGCAGGATGTCCTGTTAGAAAGAGGTGTTCCCCTGCCTCCCCTGCCCAGGCTCCCTGGCTGAGCAGTAGCAAAGATGGAAGTGCAGCCTTTTCCCACCATGTCATCATTAATGAGCTGTGAAAGTCAAAGCTTAATTTTTCTATATTTTAATTAGGATCCAAAGAGAGGTGCTTTTTTTGCCCCCTAAGCCCCAACCAGCCAACTCCTGCAGTAACTAAGTGTTTAGGGAGCAGTTGCAGTAAGATTTAGAAGTCCCCAAATGCGAGGATAAAGTTTTTCCTACCGTTGTTATTTCCACCTCACAGCACAGGTGCGGTATCCACCCAGGCTTTGCTTGGTTAAGTGACCCTCTCCTCTCCGCCCTCTCTGCCCTACCTCAGGCTGTGATTTGCTTGGTGTGCCAGGAACTCTGGGAGCTGCAGGATCAAGATTTGCAAATGGAAATATTAGATACACACACAAGACGGCTGAATTGCTACTGCTCTACGGTTCCTACCTTTCTTGTTTCTTGACTTAATGTTAGCTCTGCAAAGCATACTCTTATTTTACTGTAGCTATTTCATGCTGATTTTTGCATAGGAGTGTAATGCTTGGTATAACTCAGTGCTAAATATATTTTGGAGCCAAGTGCCATTCTATTCTGAGCAAGGATTTAGTACCTGTACCTTCAGCAATGGTGTACAGCTGAGTCCAAAACAGCTTTCTTAGGGCTACTGCTGCTGGTAAATCTTGCTCTAGAACTTTTGACCAGTTAAAACAATCATATTGGTGGGCTTTCTTTAGGCTCTGATGTTACAGAAAAAAAACCCACCTCTTTTTGGATGATAATTTTTCATTTTAAGGGGTGTGCCATGTCCCAGAATCCCCTGTCTCCCCTTTATCATGGTAGCATTGCTTCACCAGGTGCTTCGTGGAATTAGGGTTTTGAAGCTATACTTGTACTTCAGTTCAACACATTAAGAAAAATTGTCAGGTTTTGTTTTTTTAAAATTCTATTTAAGTTCTTTTAAAAACTGTTCGGAAGTGTTTCCCACAGCTTGTTTTCTCCCTACTGAAGGAAGGGCTGCAGTTTCGCAGAGGTGAACAAGTGATCTTCGCAAAATTTCACCTGGTCTCAAGATTTCTTATTTTAATACAACACAGTGACTAAACGTAGGGACTCCAAGAGAGCCTTTATCTTGTTTTGAACTTTCCCAGTGTTTCCAGTATTGTATGCGGTGTTGCCCTACCTCTGGGTACTCAGCCTTCTCTCTCCTTTTCCCTCCAACTGAAGGATGCGGTGAAACTTGGCTTGTAAATTCCTGTCTCTGTGTTTAGCTCAGTGTTTTGTTTTCATCAGATTTCAGAATAGAATAGGATTTGGATATGATAACTTGTGTGTCACATGCTTTCAACCTTTTGTTATTTAAATGCACTTGTTAAAAGTATGCCTTTGAAAGGGAAGATGTCTTTATCAAAACACTCTCTTTTTGGGTCTCGTGTTGGAGGCTGAGAATGGATGATGCGTCTTGGGATGCGGTTCTTTTTCTGTGTTGATTTTTGAGGAGTGAATTTTGGAGACAGAAAAAGGAGAGGATTCATTTGAAATTTAAACAGATTGCAGGATATTTTCAGTTTAGAGTAGGTAGAAAATTGCAGAGTTATGTGGAAGATGTAAAATTGGATTTGAAACAGTTTTATCTTTTTGATTGATAAGGTTTCATTTTTACAGCACAAGTTATAAAGTGCTTAGCAGTGAAGTGCCTGAGGACATAGTTACATTTTAAGTTGCTTTCTTGGTTGAAGAAAAACATGAAATCTGTATTGTACAATTTATATTTCAGAATCTTTTTCTTGGAGGGGCTAGGGATAGTAATGTATTAATGTTGAAGCATTTCAGGCCCAGGGGAGAGTAGCAGTCTGACTACGTGGAGCTTACTTGCAGGATCTAGGAGTTTGTACTTGAGGCTTTCAGTAGCTCAGGTAGTATTGGTACAGAAGCAGTGATCAGATCCTTGCCATGGTGAATAGCAAGGACTGGCTCAGCTGCTGTTACCCTCTGAAAAGCGGAGAGTCAGTGTGACTGCGTATGTAGAAAAGAGATTTTGTAGTGTATATATAAAATAACAGAATAAATGCAAACCTTATAAATGGAGAAGAGTCAAGAAGATGAGGGAAAGGGATAGTTTATAAAGCTGCGTTCCCTTCCCTGCTAGCAGTATAATTAATTTTGCATGTAACGGCAATTGTCATTTAGTATCGTGCGTAAATTAAAAACAAGGGTAGGTCCGTTGCAAGCAGTGCACTTCTCCATCAATGACGGCAGGTGGCATTATGCCATTAATGGATTTTGCTGGTGCGGTTGCTGCCTCTGATTTGCCTGATTTTGCATTAGAACTGGAGACGGAAGGATGCGGTTTATTTGCAGTGATTTGCATATCAAGAATTGTGCTTGCAAGCTCAGAGTCGTGGTGTGTTCTAGTGCTGTTGAATCTGTTGGGAAATCTGGATAACCCTCTTTACTCCGACATAGTTCTAGTAAAAATAAAAAAAAAAAGTTCATGCTGAACCAACTACTGCAACAACAAAGCTGTCTGCAGATGCTTAAAAGTAGCGCCTGTGCTATACTTTGATTAATGGCCAAACTAAATCTTTGCTGTTCACCTATGATAAGTCAAATGTTGTTTCTCTAACCCACAAGGGAAATGATGGATTATAAATCATCCCCTATAAACTCAACACCACTTCAAGTGAAGCTGTGGGGGGCTTGGCCAAGAATAACCTATTTGCTTTTAAAGAAGAAATCAAGTGCTCATAACTGAGAATTTCTGCTGCGTTGATACCGTTAAGGTGACTAATGTGATGGTTTACGTTGTTTTGTCTTTAACTTTCCTCCTCTTTATTATAATAATTCTGTTTTCTCAATGTTTTAAAGTGTGCTAAGCAGCTGATGTCTGAACACAAAGTTATTAGCAGATCAGACGAGAATGATTCACTTCTGTTTAAACAGCCCTTTGCTCTCGATGCCCCCTGAGAACTTTTATCACATATTTGTCCAAAAAAACCCACAAAAACTAACAAAAAATCCCTCGCATTATCCACCTGCCTGGTGGCTGATAGTATCAGCAATGTATCTCCTTATCTCTTGGTTAATGTGCCTTGGTATTCTGAAGGGGGGAAAATTCCAGTAACAGATTCAATTTGCACGGACAGAAACTTGAGCAAATGCCAGCCTAGCAGGGGGGCCATTATTCTGCTCTATAAATAAGTTTAAAAAAAAGAAACAAACACACACACAAACCTGTGAATCAACATGTTTTGGTCTAATTGAGGGAAAAGCAAGATAGATGAATTTTGAAATGCAAATGATCACCTTCTGTTATTGAAGTATCAGTTTTGCCAACTTTGTGATCTTAAATATAAAGACTCGTTACCTTTAAATTGCAGTAATAATTATATTCCATTCTTCATAGTCATAATTTTAAAATCAAATCAGTAACTTTTTTTAAAAAGCCCCTTCCTAGTGTGCTTAATACCTGTGAGAAAGATGAAATTATCTACAGTCACAGCATAGTCAAGACTGTCTTCAGCTAAAACAGGTTGAGGATTTACTCGTACAGAAAAATATTTTAGGTACTTTTTTGAGCTAACCCCTGAAGGGTCATGTTGTAGAAGCAGCTTGCTGGTCTAACTTCTTGTGTAAATACGATGTGTGAATGAGATGTTTTATTTACACTCTGAGTTCTTGTTCCAGCAGCAGGGACGTGTTCTGTCGCATCCCTGTAGTCTTTTCGAAGGACGAGATTTCGGAAGTGGGCTGCCTTTGGAGTCTTTTTTCTTTCTTGTCCAAACAATGAGTTTTCACCCGATTATGTTTACTAAAAACCAGAGATCTGTTTGTTGAGATCGTAAAACCAAAGGGAGCTTCGCTTCGTAGAAAATGTAGGTAGGAAACTGGCATCAGTGATGCATCATATTATTCTGATGCTTTCTTAAACTGTGTGCTATAATCAAGCCTTATTTACACAAACCAGCCTTCCCAGAAGCCTGCACATAAATATATGGCATATTGGGTTTTATCTAACCTGCTCTTAATTGTGCACAGTGCAAAACCTAAGCAAAAAGCATGCTTTGCGGGCAAAGGATTTCGTTCCAAAAAAACCCCCAAATGTTTCAGTTTGCAACCTGATTTTTGTGCTCCCAAATGAAGATGTCACTTCTGCTCTTAGACAATTGAAAATAGAGATGCAGAGTGCAGCCGATAACCTAAAACATATGGCTTGAAATTAAAAATTGCCAGGTTGCTATGATTAGCCTGTATGCTATAATATTTATTTACTGAATAAGGAAAAAAACACACGTTTTCCTCTGTTTACCAAATAGATATTTGCTGCTGGAAAATCTGCGTATTATTTGTGTGTGTGTTTTTCACTAGGAGTTTGCAGGCACTCATTAAATCTGCTATTCTGTATTATAGTAATTTAATTTGAGTAGATTGTTTAAGAAGCAAAATAACTGTGGTAGATTAAAGTGCCATTGACCCTGAGAAGTGTCGAGGGGTGGGCTGGTCTCGTGGTTGTAGTGTAAGACTGGACTAGATTTTTCTCTCTGACTGTCCTGGCTTTTGGTGTGACATTAATGTCTCAGGATAATCCTAAAAAGGACAAGGAAAAACACAGCATGTGAAGGAGCTTTGGACAGCAAAGACAGAAGGATGATGGGCTAGCTTGATTTGAAAGCTCTAGCAGTAGGAAACGGGACTAAACATTAACATAAAAAAATACGTATGACGTGAATAACTGGGAAAGGTCTAGAGCTACAGAAAATGTGTTAATTATTGTGGGAGAAACAACTTTACATCAAGCGTTTGGAGTGGTACAGCTCTCCAAAGACACTCGAGTGTCCCAGAGAAAACAGTGACAAGTGACTGCTCCCAAAATAGCAAGATGTCGTGAGCCTGGAGTAGGGAATTTAAAGCACAGGTTTGGGGAAAGAATCAGGTATTTTCTCCAAGTAGTTTGATGTGGTTTGGCACTCAGGCTTGTTGTAAGTACACTAGATGCTTTAGGTAGAATTCTTCTGTTTTTTTATGGACTTCATAATTACAATAGGCAGTAAGATATACCAAAGCTGTTGATTTGTAAAAATCTGCTATTTTAGTCTAGTTGATATAAAAACTGGTTTGTAACTCTGGAAGAAACTGTATTTTGCTGGTGTGGTGTCATAATTTTTAATTTTTTAATTTATTTTCTTTTAAAATTTTTCAATTACGATTATAGAACGGGCTAAAACTTGAAGGTAATGTAGAAGATGCATTTCGAAAATAAGTGGAGCTAGCTGCAAGGTTAATTAGTGTTTACTCTGCTTTGTTTTGATAACAGAGCAGTAAAAAGTTTCTTTGTCTCTTTTTTTCACCTGATATTTTTAAAGGAAGTTTTAATTCCATCTTGGACTGCTAAAAGGAAGAAGGGACACAGTTCCCTCTATTAATTTTTTTTTTCTTTTAATGACACGAGGAAGTTTCTTTCAAAGAGGAACACAGAGACTTGTATGTTTTTGAATACCTTTAAGATGAAACTTCCTATTTTCATACGCCATTTGATCTTAGCAGATGCTCATTGGACTTGCCTCACTACTTTATTGTTTAAAGACCATGATAAACTTTTTATACTTAACTGTAGATGGTTCAATACTGTGTTTTATAAATTGCTAAAGCATTTTAGGCAAAGCATTATGGCCGGATTGCTTCTGTGATGTGTTATTTAGTGACTGTATCTTATGATGTCTTGGCTGACTGAGTCTGCCTAGAGTATATTACCTTGGACTCATTTTGCCTGGTTTTCTGCAAATGCTTCTTTACATATATTAAAATATGATAAAATAGTAAGCTTTTAAAATTAAATGAGTGTAAAATAAATAGAATTTTGATGTGGCTCTAATGGTTTTTCTTGCAATACTGTTTGTCTTAATGATCACAGAAGGAGAAAACACTGACGTGCAAGTGCATTTCCTCCTGAATGGTTTCAGGTTTACCTGATGGTAGTTCAGGTGGATCTCCTGGTTTTCTTATCAGTGCAGAAAAGATAGTTGAAGGTGTGCTGTTTTTACTGGAAACATGGTAAGGAGAAGGGCCTCCTCAGGTTTTGAAATTCTGATCAGTCCACCAAGAGTCAAATGGTTCCCTTCTTAATTCCAGGAAAAACACCTCGATGGAAAATCTCTGGGGGTTTGGAGAAGCAGTACTTCCACCTAGAGCCTGTCTCGTTGTGAGCTCACTTCAGATGCATGTTTTGCAGTTTATCCCACAAAGTTTTTGGCTGAGTTTTTGTTTCTGGTGATTTTCAAGCGCCCTGGCCCAAGTTGCACAGTGAATGTCTCAGTCACCTTTAAGCCTGGCTCCTTTTCAGTTAACTGAGGGTTAAACTAAGGGTTTGTGTGTGCTGCTCCAGAGGCCTTATTGTCAGTCCTAGAGGAAACTGTATCTGGGAGAAAGTGTTTGAGGTGTGGTAGCAAAAGCCTTTGAAATCCTTTAGCATGAAGGCTGTATTTCAGGATAAGGTGCTGTAGAGAGAATAAGAAAATAAGCCTTGGTATTATGGTTAATTACTTTATCAAGGATGTGTGTTCAAGGGAGGTTAAGTTCTGCTTTTTTACTTTAGAACTGGCATTTCTTTTTAAAAATAGTGTCGTCAGCTACATATCCCTTATCGGGAAGTAAGGTATTTCTGTGTATAATGCAAATATTGAGATAAGTATGGAAACCATAAAGAAATGGCCTTTCATTCGAGACCAGCTGCTCTGGAAGGAGGACAGGCTGGGTAGTGAGGGTGTTTACCTGTGCCATCTGTCTCTGTCTGAACTTGATAGCATTTTACAAATCTCCTTTCCTTCAGTTACCCCAACGGCTGCTGTTGGAACTGCTTCTGTGCAGGAATTGTGTTGCAGTTGACACGTGCTACCTGGTGCTAGGTGTGTCGTACGGGCATGCGTCAGGAAGGGAGAAAGCAGAAAGCTTTCTCTTTTAATGAAGTTGCAGTAAAGTTGGAAAAGCTACTGATCTATTTTTTTTTTTAACCCTACCTTTTTATTTCTTCAATTTAAAAGGATTTTGTGGTTGAGAATAGAATCGTATTTTTTTCTGCCAATTTTGTACTCCTAGAAACACTAACAACGGGCACGTGTGTGTATACGTGTTTATGTTTGTACAAATGTGGCTAAGGTCCTTGATTTCAAGGTTCATGAAGTAAAGAATTGGCACAAATATCCCCATGTTATTCACTTAAGCTTATGGGTCGCTACCTTTTGTTGTCTAAATTACTTCGCTGATGAATTGAGATGAAAATGTTTTCTTAGTGAAGGCAAATAGTGTAGTTCAGATTTACTGCAATATTAAAGCTTTAAAAAAAGCATATGCCCTGTGTGTTATACTGCATTAGCTAGCTACTGTGTATCACTTGAAAGCACTTCATAATCTATAGTTTCTAAATTTTCCCATGATGTGCAGTCAAGATAAAATGAGGTAATATTGATGTGATATCCTGAACTTATTATGATCAGCGTATTGCATCAGAAATAATGTGACCTGTTTGAAGTAAGGGAATGTAAACAACACGTTTATTTGTCGTTTACACAGTGATTTTCTTTTCTTAATTAAAGAAAACATTAATCAGAAGTAAGGAAAGTTGGAACCTAGGGAAAGCAGCAGGAAAGCAGGCATTGGGTAATAGGAGAAATGCTGCGCAAAAACTTAGGTTTTGTAAAAAGGGATACTCGGATGTTCCCCTCAGTTGAGTTTTACATTTTCTGTTCTGTGCCGGTTCAGATGACTTGTCACGCAGTTTCTGGTGTGTGCCTGAGAACCCAGCCAGTGTCCTTCAGCCCACCGAAAAATCTGTGTTACTTGACTGTTCTCAGTTTATCACGCTTGTGTCAGTTTGGTCACGGTCAGAAGTGGATGGGAGAGCTCAGTGCTGCTCTCTTAAGAGATCTGCAGTGACGTTTCTTTTGACTTGGCATATATTGAAAGTGTTCTTACGGTTGAAAATATGAGCTTGGATTTTGGGGAAGTGGATTCTAGTTCAATTTTTGACTCTTGCTCTGTGTCCATTTTCTTCATCACTGAGGTGAGGTTACCTCAACTTCCCGTGATGAACAGCGTGTGATTCTGTAAAGAAGGCAGGGTAACTTTGATACTTCGAAGAACTGAGTAGCATCTGTGATTGCCAACATAAAAGGAAATAATACCCAAACTCAGGAATTAATTTTTTTGTAGTAGTTCTTTTCCCTGTGCTGAGAATGATATTTTCACCTTTAGATTACATTTTTCTAGAGGACTGACACTCAAGAGGCCTATCCCCACTGAATGTCTTTGGGAAAGAATGAGTTATCTATTTATGGCATTATTCTGAAATTTAAGATATATCACTATGGGAAAGCCCATCTAGGTAGTACAGGAACTAAGAATGTGGTAATCTTAATTAACTCTTGGCTTTACTGTTCCTATTCTGGACTAAGTGTGCAATTAAATTTAAAAATAAAAAGTTTCACTTGTTTGGAAGATAGATCTCTTCTTAGTCTGGAATATCCACAGGATTAAAGCAACACAGGAAAGAAAGCCCTGCTCTAAAGAAGACTAAAGTATTTGTATTTAGATTTTCCATTCCATTCATGTTATCTTGTTTTTGAATGTACATTATTGGAACGTACAGCACTAGGAAATCAGGATATGGCTGGAAAGATGTTTCCATTCAGTAGGTTTCACTGAGAGATGCTACGAAAACCTTCCTCCAGCTGGTTTGTGTGGAAAGACCTGAGTTTTTTTTATTTTGTTTTGTTTTTTAAAGGCAGTTACTTAGAAGGTCTGCCTTTCTGAAGGGGCATAAAATTAAATTACAAGAGCACACTTTGATTTTTACACAAATTCTCTCAATTTACCATAATTCCAGCTTCATCTGGGTGCTTGCCTGGGATCTCAAAACATTTTAAAAATGCATGTAATTATGCTGATACAATTCCTCATGTGGCTGCCGTTATATCTTTGTAAAAGTTCCTTGGTGCTGATAGAGGTATAAATCTGTGAAGAATGGAATAAATTCGAATGCGCGGCACCCTTTTAGTGATGCACTGGGCATTCAGACACCATTAGCTGTAACAAACTTTTCAGCGTGAGGGATGTCCTGGCTCAAGAAAGAACGTCTGAGCCATCCTTCCTTGTTGCTCTTGCAGCAGCACCCTCAGCCTCGTCCTGAGAGGTGCTGAGCACCCTCCCGCTGGGTGGCAGCTGCCTGAGGCGACAGCCCTTGGCACGTCCCCACTGGTACCGCCTTCCTTCCCCTGGTACCGCCTTCCTTCCCCTGACCCTGGGGTGTGACTCCTCTGTGCTTCTCCTTGGCCACGCTCACGCTAAGCTCTGTAAAATGATGAGCAAGATTTTTCTGAACATGCTGCAATGCTTTTCACGGCAACGACTGTGTGACTGTATGCTAATTGTCGTCCTCTGCTGGGGAGCTGGCGTGGCTTTTTGCCACCGAAGCTATTTTAGTGCAGCTTTGGCGGTTTTTTTTGACAGTCGAAATGAAGATTTCATCTTCGTTGCAATCTGTTTCTCTGCCTGTTTTAGAGCAGACAGTGCGGTGTGTTTGTATTTAATAATTTCTGTAGTTTAAAGCCTGAGTCAGTGAAGGCCAAGCTTTCTGCATGCATCATGCTGTTTGATACATGAACGGGGATGGCAAGGGCCTCTCCAACTCCCATCTCACGTCTCCGCTGTCCCTCGTGCGCGGACAGCAATAAGTATGGGCTGAGCTGTAGCAATACGCAGTTGCCTGCTGCGGTTAGGCTACGTGAAGTAGATTGAACATCTCTATCTGGTTCCCAGCAGACAAGAGAAGCAGTTGTGAAAAGCCTCCCAGGGTGATCCCAGCTAAGGGTGTAGATTAGCCATGAGGGAAATCTTACCCTCGAAGGCAAAACTGGTTCAGGCACCGGACTATTATAACCTCCCTTGTGCTGCTTTTGTGGGTGCTTCAGGCCACTCTGGTCAGTGTGGCTCTTCTGACCAGGATAAATTTTCTAAATATGTTTTGCTTTGCTGTCTATCACTGTCTGGTTTTAGTGCAGCGTAGAAGAATCCTTTATGCGATGCCCATAAGTCTCAAAAATGCCGATGTGTGCACGGAAAAGGCAAATTATGCATGAAACCTATGGCGTTGCTGTGTTTGAACAATGCAATCTGTAGGTGGCTAAAGGGCTGACTAAATTGCAGGCATAGTGAAAGCTCTGTGGTATTTAGTATATGTTCTGTCAGCATTAAACAGTCACCTTGTAAATATATGTTAATTTTGAAGGTGTAACTGACCTTTTTAATATTAATTGAAATGTCTTGTGTTTAGAGGTTGGCGCTATCCTAGAAGAGACAGAAGCCTGTGACTGGTGGAGCCTGGGTGCCATTCTTTTTGAACTTCTCACCGGGAAGGTAGAGCTGGGGGCAAGTTACCTGATAAAACTGGTGTCTTGGCCGGTAGTGTCTCAGAAGTGGTTTGCCCACTCGTGATTTACTTGCTTGTCTTTCTCAGCTGTGTGTTGCCAGCCCAGGTACCCTCAATTTGCTTGGTCTGCACGGAACCAGAAAAGTGAAACACGCTCAGACTTCAGCAGAACAACTTGATAAAGCCGTATCAAACTCAGGACTGAAAAATTTAACCCAAACGACGCTGCTCTCCTAACTGCAGTGAAATCAAAGTTTTTTAACATGCCTTCTGTACAACTAGAAAATTTTCACTCAGATAGTTTGAGTATTATTTCCTGGAATGGTGTAGAAGCCATGTGTTGCTGTTACATGTTAATTTGGTATTCTGAGACAGAGTGCTGAGCCAAATCAGACTGATTTTGTGACAGTTCTCCACAAGGAAAGCAAAGTCTACCAAATTCTCACATTCTTCAGGTTTAAGCAGTATAACAGAAGCAATAAGATGTAAATGTTCTAAAACATTATTTTTGGAACATCAGTGCCTGTAGACTTTCCTCCCAGAATCAGCACTGAAATTTTATCTGTGTTTATTAATTTGCATGTGTACTGGGAGATATCCAATACTACAATTTTTTAATTAATAAATGTATCTGCCTGATTTTTTAAATTATTTTTTTTTCTTCTCCAGACCCTGGTTGAGTGCCATCCATCAGGAATAAACACTCACACTTCTTTGAGTATACCAGACCATGTGTCAAAGGAGGCCAGATCACTGATCCAGCAGGTAATTGAGGGGAAATTTTGTTTTATATAGGCACGTGTGTAGACTAGAGAAGTACTTATCTACCTAAACTTTTCTGGTGGAGTAAGTGTGAAAACAGAAAGCTGCTGATAGGAACGTGGATATGCCTTTTGTCAGCACTGATGAATTTTGCCCATCTGTCTTGTTGCATCTGGAAACTTGACTTCTGCTGCCAGGTGTCTCTGTAGAATACCAGAGTGCTTTGCTATTTCTTCAGAGAACGGTGCTGGGTGTTATGGAAACACCTGCTGGTGATGTATGAATATTTTAGGAATTTTGCCCTAAATGTTCATGAAAACATTTGTAATGAATTGAATTAAACCAAAACATGTTGATGCCAATTCAGCAAGATAACTCTGTGAAACCTGTAACACACTGATTAGAAGTCATGACCTTACTGTGGGTGAAAATCTATAGCTATCCTCCAGGAAAACATCTGGATGCTCGTTGCTAAGAAAAGTACTTTCAACTGTGAATGCAAGGAGTTTTGTAATAAGAATAGAACTGTTAGGTTGGACAAAAGGAAGAGTAGAAAACCTTAAAATAGAGACAACCTTCCAGACTGATACACCTTACTCAGAATAATGGAAATAGTATTGATCGTTTTAGTTTACTCTTAGCTTAAGGTAGTCATGACTGAGAGAATAAAGTTGTAGTAGAGAGTCTTGAATTTGAGGTAATGCTGTCTTCTTTCTAGTTAATTTTGACATAACCGAGGAAGTGAAGCCTGGATCTGACCTATTCCACTTGAGTGGAATAAGCGATGTATGTGAACTGTCTTGTTCGGCTTTGAAGATTATTTTGTGAGGGGATGCATAATGACATGACTTAGATGCAGGTTTGAACAGAACAGGGTGGAAAAAATAGTTCTTCGAGAAAGCAAAGGAAAGAGATTTTGAAAATGCAGTGAGTCAAGAGACCCGGTGACAGACTAATTTCTGTGCCATTACTGTGAAATGGTTAATGGAAATGGAACTACATGTTTGGACCTCCAGTTTTGACTAGGTGACGTAAAGTTGCTGAAGGTAAAAGTGTGTCTGTGTGTTTCTGGCAAAGGTAGAAAAGGAAGTGACTAAAGAAAAATCCCATTTTTGTATAATCTGTGTTTTGATGGTATGAAATTGTTGCCCTCACCCACAGGCGCTGCTTGACTCAAATGGCTAAGGGAAAGCAAAATCACACTTGATGAAGGGAATCTTCCCATTAAGACTAGGAGTGAGGACAGATGAAGTCGTCCAGCCTATTTCTCCCTGCCAGTGTAGGATTGTTCTTCACTGGAGACTAATGTTTTGCCTATTTTCGAATATGCCAAAGAGCGACTCTTTTGCCACTTGCAGTTTAAGTGGCAAATATATTGCTGCTGTTCACAGATCTATTACAAGGTCATACCTATTCAGAGAACAGTCACCCTAGTGCCTGTTAGGTTAGGCCTTCTAGTGTAGGGTGGTGACTTATCTGGTGAAGGTTTGGCTATATGAGCTAGTAAATCACGTTTCTGTTGTGCAACTACCCAAGGAAGCTGCCATTCATTGTTGAGGAAGCCTTGTCAGGAAAAGGAAGAAAGCTCTGCTGGCATGGATAGCAATTTGTCATTGAGACTTTCCTTCCCGCCACTGCCAAGGGTAAACAGGTCAAAGCATCACAGCATAACTCTCCGGGATCAGTGTTCAGCTATACAGAGAACTGTGTCAGATGTTGTCTCCTGCTGTGGCTTCCAGTGCAGGTGACTTCCTTGTAAACACCTCTTTCGTTTAGCCAGCTTCTAAGAAAATAGAGATCTGATTATTTCTGGTGAAAGAAGTTGTTGCTAATTTTATGTTTGTTTGGTATTTTGAACACAGTATTTTTTCCAGGCTTTTACTACCAATGCAGTATGCAACATGACTTTTCAGTAGGTGTCTGTTGCAGTTTGTGTTGCATCTGCTTTTGAAGATTAAAGTTCTTCTGGAAGAACAAACTCCAGAAAATGTGTCTGTGCTTACTTTCCCCCTGCTGGTGCTGATTTTGTTTCAGCAGAAGGCAGAGACACCCTGACTGCTTCTGGTTTTGCTGGCTTGTGGAAGATATCAGAGCAGCGCTATTCACTGTCACCGAGCTACCTCTGCTCTGTGACATTATGAGTGCAAATAGCAGAGCCACCTTAAAATGTGTAAATTCCGGTATTTATGGATGTAGACTCACTTAGATGTTGAGTGCATTAAGATACGAATACATGTTGTTCCAAGTGACAACTGGGAGAAGTTATCCTATTAGCTATTGCAGAAAAAGAAAGAAAGAAGTCATGCCTTTGTACTGGCTGTAATTGAGTGGAGTATAAACAGTTCTCAAAAACTGCAAAATATTTGTGTGTCTTTATTAGTCTCTTTGGAGTATTGCCTTTGCATTCCCTTTCATGTGGATTGGTATCTTTAAGCAGATGTAAATATTGTGATTTCCTTTTCACACAAATTCAGCATGTGATGTACAACTGAAAAGCAAACGAGGTGCTAAATTTTAGGAAATTTCCATGAAACCATTAGAGTGTTTTGTTTCTTTCACTGGGGTTTTGATTTCTTCAGTTTTAGTCTATTAGTAGGACTTTTTAAAACTTTTTTGTTGTTGTTGTTGGCTAATAGAGGACTGGTTGTAATATCCTGGTATTTCAGGACCAACTTCCAATTTATGAAACTGAAAGGTACAGACCACTGTCCGGGATGTAGCTCTAATGCAGTGGTGTGAGCAAAGGTTAACATGAAGCAAACGCAGTGTCCGGAGTTCTTCTGATGCAGGCTCTGGCTCCTGCTCCCGTGCTGCTCCCCCCCGTCTTTTTGTTCCCTAAAAAAAAAAAAAGAGGTTACACTTAAAATGAAGTCCCAGTGTGCAGTGCTTCAGGGAATTGCATGCTGTGATCAGTAGTCTCTGAAGACTGTAGCACTGAGACTCAAGGAAAGGAGAGTTGTCTTCCATTTACTAGATTTTAGGAATTTCAAGTATGCCTTTGCACTTTTGAAAGTAATTCATAGAGCAGGAAAACGGTAGGATGTCCCTTACCTTAGACCTTTCTGGAACTTTTAAGCAGTTGTTTTTGTTCTGATTCACTGAGTCATATATATATTTTTCTTTTTATGTCAAGCTTTTGCAGTTTAATCCTGCGGAGCGTCTTGGTGCTGGTGTTGCTGGTGTTGAAGACATCAAATCTCATCCATTTTTTGCCCTTATAGAATGGGCAGATCTGCTAAGATGAGAGACGCGTGCCCTCTGAACAAACTCAGGTCAAGTGGACAAGTTTCTCTGACACAGAAGCACCCTGCCTTGCTTCCTTTGGATGTCCCAAACCACTTGGACGCGATGACTAAAGGACGCAGGAGTGATCAGGCTAAAAGGGAACACTTTTAACGGGAGTCACTGGTTGTACAGGGTGCTAGCTTGTTTTTACAGCAACTGGTTGCTGCGTGTGTGTGTCTTTTCACCAAAGGGTGGTTTGTGATGAAAATCTTGGGCAGCACACTTAGTGCTGCCAGCTTGTCGACCAAGTAGAAACAGGAATGTTTTCCTGGTGCTTTGTCTGATGATGGAAGTGTCTATGGACTGGGCCAGTTTAAAGTGTCTTTTATTATATCAGTACACCATTTCCTTATGTGAAGTGCAGCTCTGGGGAGGGTGGGGTTGGGGGAGCGGGGAAGGAGCAAATAATTTATTCGTGGTATATGCTGAATAAAATACTAAAATGCTTTATGCAAAAGCTGACACGTTAAAAATAATATGTCCATTAAAAATTAAGAAAGCTGTTGCATAATACTGTGGAATGTGTCTTGAAAATGGCATATCATTTCCCACTGTGGAAAGAGCATATAAAAGGCAAATAATGCTGTCAAATGTTGTACTTTGTTGGCTGGCAATGTCTCTTTAAAACTCTTGACTCTGTTGTATTTGATGAGCTACATGTTAAAGTCACTACAGAAAGGGAAATCTTCTTCTCCTCAGCTGGATAAGCACTGCTTTAACACTCTAATAAGGAGCAAGAAAACATAATGCTAAGTAAATGTATAGATTAAAAAAGGAAAAACTCTTCTCTCATCACTGCAGCCACCACTTTATCACTTAATGAACTTTACTTCCTCTAAGTGTCCTATTTTTAGCTGCTACTTCAGGAAAAAAAACCTTACTGCTCGTGCTCTTCTGCTTGAGGAAGCTTCTGAACTCTGCTGTTTGTTTGTTAATAGTCTTAATATATCAGAGAAAGCCTTCACCCACGCCCCTGCTCGAACAGGAAGAAGCCTGGGATTTGCTCATGCCAAATGACTAAGTGACATCTCTGAGCAAACCCTAGTGGGTAAGACTTGGGCGTGGGCCAATTAGCTGACCTGTTTGTTTGTTAGAAAGGTCTGGAGAATGGGGGAAGAATACAAGAATGCAAAATATTTTGCTGTGCACTGCTGCTGTTGCTGCTGGAGCGGCCATACTGGTATGGGTTCCTGATGTACAAACGCTGTATGCTGCGATGCTCGTACAGATTATGGATCTGTGGGTTTTTTCCTAAATGTTCTCTATGCTCTCACTCTATTTTTTTTCCCTTTTTCTTCTTCTCCCCAGCTTTATCCGGAGAACAAAGGGCAAATTCCTTTGGGAAAGTGAGGTGACAGCAATGATTATTGAATTTACAACTCAAAAAAAAAAAAAAAAAAAGTATCCGTCCATTTGTGTTTTAGCAGTGTATTTTATGGGCACTCCCAAAAGTGCATCTGCACAGTCTCCATCTGTTAGACACCAGGTCGGTGTATTCAAATAAAGTGGAAAAGGAAAATGCTTCACTTAAACAAAGGAAATCTGGAAACTTTTTTTTTTTCCTTTTCAAATTATTCCACTCCCCTCTTTTTTTCTTTCTTCCCTTTCTTGTGATCACCAGGCTAGCAGAGGGGCTGTAACAACACCGCAGGTTGTAACCAGGTCACTAGTATCACTGCCGACGGAGTGCTGTCCAAGATTACATCACTCTCAGAAACTGTGTTTCAACCTACCACCCTCTGGCTTCATAACAGGAACTCCCTCAGGTGAGCCACAGGAACAACTTCCTGTGCTGAGCGGGTCGGAAATCTCTAATGCGGAGACCAAGCTGATCCAGAGCTTCCTTCCAGCACTGCCCTGGCTGTGACTTTGGAGAGGGCTGGTTGCTCAAGGGAAGCCTCCCTTCCCTCAGCCACCTGACTCCATCCCTGGGGCTGCCTAGCCCAGCCACCAGATAATGTCGTTGCCTGTGTTGATCTGTCCCATTGCATTTGCCTGTCAATAACTGTAAAAAACCACATATTTTCCAAGTTAGTTTAAAGTGCTCACTTATTCAGGTTGTGCCCGTGTGCCTCCGGCAAGCAAAGGCAGGATAAAATAGCACAGGAGCACAAGCTGGTTTCTGTGAGCAGCAGCAGGAAGACACTGTGCTAGCAGAAACCAGATGACCAGTCACTCGCTGCAAAGCATTTGGTTTAGTTAACGACACAGAAATATTTCTATGTCAAGTATGTTAGTAATGAGGAAATCTACATCAGAAAGACTAGAAGGAATGGCGCACTTTGCAAGAGGGCTTGCCAGAAATGAGCCTTTGAGATGGTAGAGGGTTTGTAACCTTACCACTGACTCGGACAGCGGTTTTGCTAAAGGGAACGCAGTCTGGAGGTAACCATAGAAAAATTCTGCTTCTATTTTTTTTTTTTTTCCTCCTTTAACTTGTATTATGTTGTATTGGTGTTTACATGTATTCCTTGAATAAACAAAACCTTTCAAGCCTAATTCAGACCTCGCGTCTCTGAACTTCACATTTAGTTCTTGAGGATAATCCTTCCTACTAAATCAGTGACTTTTGTCCTTGGCTTATATGACTTGAAATGTTTTAGATACCTTCTTTTTGGTGCCTTTTGTGAAGCCCTGTGCTGCACATCTCTGTTTTGCTGACTGTTAAGTAGTGTAAAGTCCATTCCACCTTCCTTCTGTTACACCTAATGGCTGACAGCAAAATAAATCAGTGACATTTTGTTCACATGAATTAGTGAGAGTATGTAAAACACGGTAAAATAAACCTATCGATTTTCCTGTTCTCCTGTGGATGCTGGGTAAGGGAGATAACATGCTTTGGACATATCAAAGTGGTAATTCACTGAACCGTGTTGAACCACTCTGTAATGTTTTTGTATCCTGCTAAGACACAACTGGGAGACAAAATGTTTGAAGGCTTGTAGTGAGGTAGAATTGCTGTGAGGTGAGCCAGGGCCCCTGCCCGGACCTATGGAAGGAATCACATCTCATGAAATACAAGGGGCGTAACTTTGTTTGCTTTTAATGGCTATATTCACAGCTTCTGTGCTTCTAACACAGCTCCTACATCTCCTGTGAAAATCACCTCTCAGACAGCAGTCACTGTCATGTTGACTCTCCGCGCACCTTTGGGATGCTGAGTCGGCAGGGTTACCCGCGCCGGAACATCCACCCGGCTCCTCTCACCGGCACTAAACCTGTTCCTTGGTGCGTCCCCGCAGCGAAGGGCACCGGGATGAGGAAGGCTGGGGAGGTCAGCCTTCTCTAAATGAAGGACTCAGCATAACAAGGTACAGGGAAGTGTGGAGTAAACCGCTACGGGATTTTTTTTTATTATTATTTTTTTTTTCCTTTGAGTGTGGTGTCATTTGTTTTCTCAAGGACACCGAGTAGGAAGCTGGAGAAACAGAAGCTTCCTTTCTGGTGAGATTTATGGTAGGGATTTTAGCAGTGAAATGAAGAAGTGCATTTGTTGATTTCTTCGGGTTTGTGCTTTCTGCATGGGCTGTGCTGTGAGCTGAGCCCTGCCGTTCCTGCTGCTGCGTGAGGACGCCTTTACCTGGGCCCCAGCACATGCTGGGGAGCCAGCCCGTGGCCTGGCCTGCCTGTGGCTCAGCGCCCCAAAGTCCTCCTCTAGTCAGCAGCCTCAGTGGCTGAGGAGCACCTCTCACAGCTGGCCCTCGGCTGGGTGTGTCTTCCCAGCTGCACAGAGCTTCCAAACCAGAGCCCCAAGGGCTCTTTTTGCAGGGTCTAAGAAGCGGCGTGGACAGGATTTCTGTGTCTCAGTAGGGCAGCAGCCTGTTAAATGCTGCCCCTTCCCTCACCTTGCGGGCTCGTTACCTCGGGATGGCCTGTCCTCACAGCACGGCGTCCTCGGCCTGCAGTTGGAGATGCTGCTGGAGGGGCCCTTCGTGTGACCTCCTGCTTCCTCGCACCATGCTCGTGCTGGCAGCCGCCTGCACAGCCTTGTGGGCCGGACCTGCCACGGGCCCTTGCTCTACAGCTGTATGTGACGCCACGTACGCCAGCCGTCGTTGTTTGGCGTGTGCCCACCCACAAATGGCAGCCTGAGGCGTAGCGAGGACCGGGCCAAGCCTGGGGCTTTGGCCACCCTGAGGAACTTCTGTATTGTCTCACCTCCAGGGCTGGAACCCCTGTGAGGGTGTCACGCCATGGTGCTCCAAGAAGACAAGCCCCTCGACAAGGTCATGGGGCTGGGGTGCAAGTCCTGCTCAGTGAGGGGGCAAGACGGAGGGGCGAGGGATTTGGCCAAACAGCGGTGGGGATGCTGGCAGCCACAGCGGAGCCATGGGTGTGCATGAGGGGCTTGGGCAGCCCCCAGTATGGGGTGCCTTGTGCACTTGCAGCTGGGGAAGGGTTGGCAGAGCCAGCTCCCAGAGGGGCAGCGGGACTTGCTTAAAAGGTGCCGAGCAGCTGCTGCTGGCAGCGGTGGCTTGGACTGGCAGCACGTGGCTGTCTCCTGTGCCGCAGGGCCGGGAGAGGGTTGGTTGCTGCCTGAACCATCTGTAGAAGCAGAGGCAGGGAGCCCTGGCCTAAAAGGGTGAGACGCTCAAGAAAATCCCAACTTCTGGGTGGCAAAGCGGAGGAAGTGGTCCTACCTCCTGCTAGGGCTGTGTGGTGAAATCTCCTGTGCCCTGCTGCTGGGCAGAGAAGGCTAATCAGGGTACAGCAGAGAAGGATGCTCCAGACTCCTGGCTGTGGGTGACAGCTTAACAGGCTGCCCCAACAGGACCTCACCGCCTCTTGGCAGACCAAAGGCTTTTCTTCTCCAGAGGCAGCTTGGTGTCCATCTTCTTGGCCCAGGAACACATCAGGAGGGATTAGAGCTGCTGCTGGAGGGCTGCAATGCACCGTGATGGGCAGGAGGGCTGGGAAAGCGTGCAACACAGCGGGGAATTAGCATCCTCTTGGGAAGGCTGCGGGCAGTCGCCTTGATGCTTCGCTGCAGAGATCCTAAGGTTGGCAACTTTGGGAAAAGTCCTTCTGGAGGCAATAAGCTAGAAAAGCCAATTGGCAAGTGGTGGAGCTAATGGGCCAGCCAGGAAAAGAGCAGATGTTGTAGAGGTCAGCCGTCTTCCTCAGCATAGCCTTGCTAACCTCATTTTTCTTTGCCTTGAAGACAGAGATGTTTTGCTTTGGTACAACATCACCTCTATTGGATTCTCCCATCTCCTTCCATGAGCTGAGCTTTTTTATCCCCCAGGCATTTTGTAGGTTTGCCCAGCTGTCTCCATCTGTGTCCCGCATTACGTCCTTCAAGCTTGGTCACAGATTTTCTTGCCCTTTCTGTGCCTTTGGTTCTGAAATGTTGCCCTAAAATGCTGGGACCCAGGAGTGGATTATTAGATGCAGCTGTTATCCCCATGTACCAATGAAAAGAGAGAGGATTACTCCTGCAAAATGAAAGCTTGGAGGTTGTAAAAGCATTAGGAAAATGGCTTACCCCAGCAGCGTGCGAGTAACGAGAGTTTTATGGTACCTCGTGCAGTGGTGGGATAACGAGGAAGGAGCCTCCACAAGAGGGGCGGGTGCTGAGCCATGATTTAGAGCGTGGCGCTGGCTAGCTCTGCTCTGCTTGCGGTCTTGGTTGTGCACCGTGGCCTGACATTTGCCAGCTCATAATCATCCTTTACCAACCAGGCATGGAGAAGAGCTACTTAAACAGCGTGGACCATGAGCCAAGTGGCATATATCCTTTCTCCAGATTTTTAAATGTTCTTTTTACATCCTTTCGCACTACTCTGCCTCGTTGGGCTCCTTCCTTTCCAGCCTCATGCCTGCTTTGACCTCAGAGAAGTCCTCTACAACCAGCCCCTGCCCTCTCATGGTGTCCTGCCAGGCCCAGCAAAACTGAGACCCAGTAAGGAGAAGGGAGAGGTGAGTTTCTGTAAGAAGGACCTTGGCTGCTCCAGCTCCTTGCAGGCACCTCAGCAGGTTCTCTGTGATACTGCAGAGAGTCCTGAGCTAATCGGCTTTCTAGGGTAAAAAAAGCACTCAGTGTGAAGTCCCAGCCCCATTAACATCACTGGGAGTTTTCCCATTGACTTTGCTGGGGTCAGGAGCTTACCCTTCAATTACAGAGAGAAGCTAATTTAGTGAAAACAGGTATAAAGAGCTGATTTGCTTTCCTAATTTAAGCATGCCCATGCAGCTTCAGCCTCAGTGTTAGCGAAGTAAGTTTTTTTTTTCTCTTTTATTTATTTGCTCTTCTGGCGGGTGCATTGAACATGGCTATCCAGGTACTTCCTCTGGTTGGGGCAAGGTCTGCAACTCTTCTCCCTCAGTGTTTCCTGTGCCTTGCTGTAAAACAGGAGGGCGTTTTGCTAAGTGGCAGAGACAGGAACAGTTAGTTAGCACCCTGCCCTGCGTTTTAAGGCTGAGAAGTCTTTGATGAGCAGTGCTGCACATGCCCTGTTAGGGTGACTGGAGTGCAGAGGGTTGAGAAAGGCAGGCATCTGGTTTCCTCATTATTTCTTTTCATAAATAATCCCTTGTCCTTGCACCCTGGACTCTGACAGCATTTAGAACATGTCGGGTGTGTTGGTTTTTTTCCCCGCCTCTGAAACTTATTCATTTGGAGAGCGGTTAAACAATAGGTTTTTGTCTAAATCTTCACCAGTGAAATTGTCAGGAGAGATTTCCGCCCCCCTCTCCCATCTATCCTCCTTTTGTCTCCTTCAGTCGTCGGGGTCAGGATCCGCCGCCAAACGGAGACCGCGGTTGCTTTTCCAGGCCCCAGATGCCAATATGTGGCAGCATCTGGCTGGTTGGCAGGCGCCGGGGCAGTGGTGCTGGCTGCGCCGCAGCCTGTCATGTGGCGACGGCGCTTGATGGGCGCCCTGCTTCTTTGAGAATACGGTCCCAACCAAGGAAACGGATAATAATTAAATCTACGAAAGGAGGTGCATTTACCAGGGAGGGCGGCTGCTGTCGGATGCTGCACTGACTCCTGGCCCTGAGTGTTTTGTTTTTTTTCTTGTCCTCTTCAGCAGCACCTCGTGTAACCTTACCTTCTTGCGCTGTGAGCGCTTTGGGTGCCTTAAGGCATGGAACTCCTTGAAAGAGAAATACAAATCACTAAAAATGTAGAGATAAAACCCTCTCCTTAGAGGCCATGTGTTTGGCATGGGAAACACATGATAACAGCTTGCTTTAGAAAGGTGACATTTCCACTGAAGGCTGAATAATAAAAAATGCATTCTAAAAGCCAAGCTTTTCTCTCTCTTCTGATATATTAGACTTTTGTAATGAAGACAGCTTCTGGGACCAAGGAATCTACTGCTTCCTTGAAATAGATGTGTGGGAGCTCTCCCTGGCCCTAATGGGTGTTGCATGTGGCTCCGGCTACATTAATGTTGCAAGCTCTATTAGAAAGGATTGTCGGTAGCTCTTCACGTGCTGTGAATCAAAGCTGTCTTTCCCTAACTTTGCTTTAGCTCAGGCTCACCCCTGTAGAAAGACTTGCCCGGTGTTAAGTCACTTTGAATATTAAGATGGATAGAAAAGATTCTAATACAGGGGTTGCTCTTTTTTTTTTTTTTTTCAGGTTTTTTTTTTATTCCCTTTTAATTCAGAGCTTGCTGGTGAAGGACTCTGGAGGGATGGGGAAGGAGGAGACAGCCAGGCAGCTTAAAGAGGCCTCTGAGGGTCATGTTGAGTCTGTGCTATTATGTTCCAGAGAGGAGAATAGCTTTATTGACAGACAGCTGTTTGACTCCTGCAGCCGTACAGTATTTGCTGCAGATCCACATAAATAGGGAGCCCGTGTTGACAAATTCCTCGTCAGTGCAAGATAGTTAAACCTGCTTGTTTAATCATTCGTGTGCTCTTGCCTCTAAAGCTCTGAAAGCACAAGCTGCTGTTTTGTCATATGATGCATGAGAAACCTGTAAATGCTCAGAACTGTTTCATGTGAGGTTTTCAGGGTGTCTTTTTATTCAGACTCTGCTAGAAATACAGTAATCTTTTTTTTTTATTATTATTATGGTCAATTCATTTTTTTTTTCCTTTCCCTCTAAAAAGGATGTAATTTTTGGTTTTTGAACAAAAATTCTGGCAAGCTGGCTTTACAGTACAGGTAGCAGATCTCTTGGCAGAACCTAGGTCCTGCCTGCGATAGCCACCAGCAGCAGCACAGCCCCCTTCATTTGCAGCACGTGCGAGGAGGCACGTGAGGGTGTGTGTTTTGGTTTGGCTTTTCTGGCACCCGGGTATGGAACCTGTGCTACTGGTTGCCTCCTCTCTGTAGCTCAGGGGGTGGCTTTTTGACCTCCCTCCCGTTTCACAATAATACCCACCTTCACACCAGCATACTATCTTGTCACATTGTTGGCATCATCTCTGGAAATATAGTATCTAAAATTAAAGATTTGTTTCCGTTTTGGAAATTTTGAATTGACCTTTGTCACTTAAATAGGGAGAGAGTGGTGTAAGTCAGGGCACCTGACACACAGTCAATGGGGAAAAAAAAAAAGAAATGTTTTTTGAGACTTTCTTCAGACCTTCTTTACAGTTTAGTGTCTCTGTGGTCCTTTCAAAATGTTCCTGGTGCTTGAGTAATTTTCCGATCAAAAGGTATATTATTGAGGGGTGACCAAAAGCGAAGGCCTCACTGAAATGGGAATGTATTGTTTAGCTGGACAAAACCTTAAAACTAAAATGTCAAATTGGTATTTAGAGAGATTGGTCACTCTGTGTTTATGTGGCAGTGAAGGAGGTGGACATTTCTTTCAGGATCACATATAAGGATGTAGCTACTTGAAGTCGTTGACAAGGGACATGCTGTCTTTCCTGTGTCTGTGACTACTGATGGAACTGAACCTGACTGTGCTGCTGGTTTATGAGACTTTTTATCAGTTTCCTATTAAATGCATTGGAAGCTAATATTATCTGACTTATTTTTTAAGTACTAATGTCAGTGTAAGACACTAGTTATAACCAAGATTCATTCTTGTGTGATACACACTTGTGAAAAATCCTCTGTATCCTATAGAAGGACACCTATCGTGGATCTCTGATGAGGCTTCAGAGATCAGCGTGCAGAAGAAATCAGTCTCCTATATTGATTTCAGAGCATACATGTACTGTTTTTGCATTGATTTAACTAAAAAAAAAAAACACCCAGCATCAGTGTACAGTCTTACAACTGGCACAACTTTGGCTAGTCACCAGGCCAGGCAGCCTCACTCAAAGCCTTAGGAGCCTGGACAGCTTCTACATTACTCCTTGCTGCAGAAATCACAGAGTCATAAAATGTTTTGGGCTGGAAGGCACCTTTAAAGGTCACCTAGTCCAACTCTCCTGGAGTGAGCAGGGACATCTTTAACTCGATCAGGTTGCTCAGAGCCCCACCCAGCCTGACCTTGAACGTCTCCAGAGATGGAGCCTCCACCACCCCTCTGGGCAACCTGTACTGGTGTCTCACCAGGCTCATAGTAAAGAACTTCTTCCTAATGTCTAGCCTAACTCTACCCTGCTCTGGTTTGAAACCATTGCCCCTCATCCTATTGCTACAAACCCTTGTAAACAGTCCCTCCCCAGCTCTTGGCTTCCTTTCTACTCAAGCATTTTAAAAGCATGTTCCCTTTCTTTTTAGTGCATCCGCATAGCTTGTACGTTGAGGCCCAAGAGCTATACAAGTTTATATGGGTAATAAAAACATTTCCAGATGAATAAGAAATATTAAAAAAAGCCCAACAAACAACAAAACAGCACCCTAAACATAATTAGGAGCTTTGGAAGTAATACAAGCTCTTTTGGCTCAGGGCATAAGCCAAGCTTCAGTGAGGCTTTTTAAACAAAAACTTTCCTTCTGTCTTTTGTCTTTCATTATTAAAAGAAGAATAATGACCTATATTTACGTATAAAATATCTCAATTATATTTACATATAAAATAGCTCAAGTGCCCACTTAAAATTTTTAAGTTCATAACAGCCAGAAAGACCAACAAACAAGTTAGCCTTTGGGGGGACTGAGGAAATGTAACCATAGATGATCTAGTACACTTGAATTTGGAGTTCGCCTTCAGAGCAGAGTCAGTAGAGCTTCTGGAAGATTGCTGAAAGCAGGTCAGGTTTCTTCAGGTTTCCACCTTTCACCCCTGCTGTTGGTAATATGGCTGTTGTCCCCACTGTGTTTTTTTAAGCAAGATTTTTGGCTGTAGGCTAACTTGCTTGTTATAAAAACCAAAGCACCGATGATTCCTGCCAGTAGTGGGGCTGGTATGGTCCCCATCCCAGCCAAGCATGAAATGGACCTGCTGGAGAAGGACATCAAGCCAAAAGGCTGGTGGATGAGAGAAAGAATCCTGCTCTGTGTTCAGAGAGATACCACTATTTTGGCTTTTTGTTGTGGTCTTGTACAACCCATGTGCAAGCCTGAAGGCATGAGCATCCCCAGCTTCAGACAACTCACAGTTCAGATAGCCTCACATCAGAGGGCCTGAAAAAATGGGGCTGAAGCCACAGAGTTTGGTACTATTGATCTTACCAGGCTTGGGCACTTCAATCTCTCCTTTAGGTGCTTGATATTTACCAGATGCTTCCCAGCCCAGTGCCACACTCACTCTAAGAAAGGTGTAGATGAATTTTATCCATCACAATTTTCTTACTTGTTTTCCTTGTTCCTGAATGATGAAAACCCCAAATGTGCTGGTTTCCAGGTGTCTCTATGGTGGGAGTCTCAGAGGATGGCGTACGGGAGGTCTACCTTGAGCAGTGGATGACTACAAGGACTCCAGTGAGGCCACCAAGATTGTCACCACGGGCATCTCTGCTGTCAGGAAGTCTGAGGGGTTCTCTAGCACAGGACGCAATGAGGCTGCTCTAGAGTCATCAGGGAGTGAGCGTTTTCCTTGTATGCAAGCAACTCATTTGTTACAAAGCAAGCTCTATTCCTGCTGCGTGTCTCTATGCACAGCTCTTACTTATTACAGCCCTTAATCAGAGCTGGGTCAAATCCATCTAAGGAAATCATAAATGTGTTACAATGGATTTCTTTAGTAATTAAAATTGTAACTCCTCTGAAGTCTTGATTAAACAGCATTAAGTATCACTATGCTGTGAGAAATAGCCATTATCAACAAAAATCAAACCAGGTATAAACCACTAAAGGAATTTTGCCTGGAGTGGTCGAATGTCAGTGCAAACACAAAGGGTCAACTTGTGACACTTGGCTCCTGTATTCTGCTCGTAAGCATCCCGGCATATTTGCTTTGCTCTCTCTGTCTTTTTCCTCCTCTGTTCCCCTCTCCATATATCAGTGTCGGGGAGTTCAGACATCACAAGGGCCGGTGGGTTTTTTATTATTATTGTAGCACCTAATGTGGAATTTCGCATGAGCAACACTCCTTCCTGTCGGTACTTGGAAACTCTTTTGTGCTACGTCCGTCCTTTCTCTGAAGTAATCGCTCAACTATTTCTAGCAGTAAAATATTCCTCTCTAGCCCCATCAGATATATTAGTAAGATTAGTGCAAGATCTGAAGGCCCTGTCCAGCTAAGTTCAACAAAACTTCAATGGGCTTTAATGATCTCCTTTTATTTTACTGCAGATATTGCCTGAGGACATGGTATAGGAAAAATGCACCCAGATAGTCTGTGACAGATGTGAGCTAGATGCTCTGCTGAGAGCCTGTACACTGTAGAGAGTGACACAAATCCCACGAGCGACCTGCCAAGGGGCAGGGACACAATGAACAGGAGTCTGTGCATGTCTAAATCCTTCTTCTCTATTTTATTATATTATTAACTTTAAAAACACTACACTGAAAATCTGTTTAAAACTTTTTTTAGGTTACAAGGAATGGGACCTGCCTCTGCAGCTGGCTGAAAAGGCTTCCTTTGCTCCCTACTCAGGGACTGACAGTAGTTGCAGTAGAGCTGAAATTGCTGGCAATTATTAAGAAAACCTTGAAGAATGGAGAAATTATGAGCTTCCCATGCCACCAGTTGCACCAGCTGGAAGCACACTTGCAAACTGAACTTATTTGCAGTGGTTGCTTTGACTTGGCTTTGGGATGCAGGGAGTGAGTCTGTCGGCGCTTGCAGGGAAAAAAAACACCTTTGGGCTTTCACAAGGGAACCAGATCCTCCATGAGGTGAAGCACTAGGGATGAAGCTGCAAGGCATGAAACTGCTTGCTCTTCAGCCTTTCTTCAATCTTTCTTCAGCTGCGTGGAGGTCGTAGGTCCAGCTTGGTGAGACGTCCCCCCATGCAGCAAAGTCTCTGCTGTCCGGGAAGGAGCTGTGCACGGGCAGCTGCCCCACTCGCTGCCTCGCTCCGTGCTGCTGCCTCCTGTGGCTTTGGCTCTAAAAAAAAAAAGTTTACTTCAGTTTGAGGGTATTTTTGTGCACTACCTTTTATTTTTGGTTTTGTTTTGTTTTTGTTTGACAGCCATGACAGCCTCTCCTCATTATTATGGAAAATATAGGGTTGGTGGTAATTACTATCTGAGTATGAATGGGAGCAGAAGTGGGCATAGCCTGCACTGGCCTTTCTTTGACAAGGTATAACTTTCTTCTGAATTTCTGTGTTAATTAATGCTTATTTAAAAACCACTTTAATTGGCAGTAAACACCTCAACTTTTTGTACTCATTAAAATGCACCCATTGATGTGTGATGGATTTTTTAAAGCTTAATTAACTTTCTTCCTGTATATATAACCTATAATAATGACAAATACTAGAAACTGCCTTTTTTATATATATATTTTTTTTTCTTCCCCCTCATTTTTGGTCCTCCCTCCCCCCTGGATAATGCTATCACTTGAAGAAAGGCTATAAAAAATGTATCCTGACTTGGCCGGGATGGGAAGGCGCTCTGGGAATAGCAACTCAGCCCCTCTCAGAGCCCCCACGGAGGCTGGGACAGTGGCCAGGAATTACGGGGAGCTTCCTGCCTGCTCACGCCGTCCCACGTCTGTGGTTGCAGCCTGACATGCCCACCCTGCCCTCACCCTTCTCCCTTGTGGGCAGAAATCAGATCCTTCTCCCATCTTCACTGTGTGTCATTGACAATCTTTATAAATTTGTTTACTTATTTTATTTTTTCCATTAAAAAAGCCGTGGGAAACCTTTTCTCAGGTAAACTTGCTGGCCTGCTCTTCTCTGAAAAAACCAAAATCTTTCAGTGAAAATTGAAGTGGAAATTGATTTTCTAGTTCTTTTGCTGTTTTATCTTTTTTTTTAAAAAATGGATTCAGGTGGGTTAATCTGCGTGCATATGTGTAAGTGCCAAGTCAAAAGAACCATGGAACCTCTAAAAGTGCTTTTCTCTTTCCCCAATTTTCTGCCCACATCCAATTTATGGAGCAGGATTTAGTGTAAAACTTCCTGGTGCGATGAAGTGAATGATGGTGTCGAGCTGTATTTTTAAAGTGTCTCAATATTTTGGACTATGAAGTCAGACTCCCCAATCACATTTGAATGTGGGATGTTGGTACCTTTTTTTGCAACTGTGATCCTTTGTATACCTCGGAAATTACCAACAAGCAGAGCACATTATAGTAATTCATGCAAAATACGCAATTTGCTTGGTTCAGCTGTTACACACAGATCATTTCCCACTTTTCCTTTGCAATTTCTGGAACGTTCTTGTTTTAGGTGGATAAACCAGAAGTTTTAAAATGGAGAATCTGGCCTGTGAAGGCACCTCTACTGAGTACATATTTAATGCATGAAGCAATGATTTAATTTCCAGAAGTGCTTAATTTCCAAAAACTTCTACTGCCTTTGGCGAAATGTAAACTTGCTGAAACTACCTTGTAAAATGCTCTTCATTCTCCTTTACTCTGTGTGCTTTCTCTAACCCAGTTGATACCCATCCTGCTGCCCAGTTCCTTTCTCTTTACCTGTCTCAAGGAGCGATTAGGCTGACTGTCTGAATTCCCTCTGCAACAATAAATACGCCGCGATACTCCCTCCTGCTTTGTGAACTGTTCTGTGGCCGAGCCAGCACCGGTATTTAACAGCCACTGCATCTTGTCTGCTTTACAGAAATCTGCCTCTCTGTGGTGATGGACACAAATCTTTACAGCCTCAGCTTATCCTTCAGTAAAGCACCTGCTTTTTGGAAGCATATAAATAAGTATACTGTGCCTCTGGGGGCAACCAATCTTCTTTGCTAACTCGGGGGCATTTTTCAGATACGCCTCTGGCTGGTGATGTTCGGATAAAGACTCTTTGTTCCTGGCACTCTCACTCCTGCTTGCCTGAATTTGCTCTTTCGGACAGCAGGGATCAGACCTGTGCACACTTAAAGTTTCTTAAACTTGAGAAGAAACTTCTTCTTGGTGAGGGTCATGGAGCACTGGAACAGGCTGCCCAGGGAGGTTGTGGAGTCTCCTTCTCTGGAGACATTCAAGACCTGCCTGGACACGTTCCTGTGTAGCATTACCTAGGCATTCCTGCTCTGGCAGGGGGATTGGACTTGATGATCTTTCGAGGTCCCTTCCAATCCCTGACATTCTGTGATTCTGTGAAACTATGAAGCTTGCCTGTATGGCTTGGGAATAGAACAAACGAGATATGCATTGATTAAGAACTTGGTTTCTCAAACCTGCCCCAGGTAACTTAATTAGGGTCACAATATTTAATTATTATTTTAAAATACACTTTTGTGTAGCTAAATGTGAACAGTGTGTAGTATCTGAACATTAATGCTAACTTTCTTCCTGGGCTGATTTCGAGGCTATCGTTAAACTAAAACGCCGCTGCCGGTTAATTTGACCATGTCAATAAATAAGAATGTCCGTAACAAGTGTATGAGGCTAATTAGGATTTTATGGCTGTGTTGTTCTGGTTGATAGCTGTGCTGCGGGCTTGCTGGGTCTTTCAGTGATGTACACCTCATTGATGCATAACGTGTAACACCTGTTGATGCGTTAAATGTTTTGCCGTGGCAATTGGCCCTCACATCATTTCTGAGTATGAGAGCTCTGCGTAGCGGAGCATGGGCCTCGTAATTAGGCTTCCTCAGTTTAGAAGAGCTTCTCCTAAAGGAAAAACTTAAAGCTTCTGAAGTCCTGGCGAAGTTTCCCGAAGTTTGTGAAAAAGGCCAGCGTTATTTGCTGTCGCAAAGGGACAAGTTTGTAGCTGTGAGCTGGTTTGGTCCTTGCCTGCAAGAGGGTGCTGAGGGCTCCAGGCCCAGCCGCTCTTTCTCCCCCAGCATGTCCCAGCAGTCACACAGCACTAGTGATGCTGCCGCTTCCTTAGCTTGGGGTGCCATGTATAGACACATAGGTATTCTGAAATAAAATCAACATTCACCAAATTGTCTGCTCTTCACGCTTTTTCAGCACTGGGCCTGCCTGTGAATTGTGTGTATATAACCATGAAATAATTTTCTTGTAGGTGGAGCTTACTGCAAAGTCCAATTCGTTGCAGACTTTGCTTTGAAATGCGAAAGATTATACCCATCTTACCTTTGTTTAGTTGAACAGCTTTAACTAGATCTGCTTGAACTGTTGATAAAATTATTCTGGTTTAAAATATTTATTGTTTTTAAAATCCTGTTAATGTCTTGGCTTTAACAGGGTTTTGCAACTGTGGATTGCACAAGCCCATTTTACACTGTGCTTAACTAGGAATACTATCTTTTGCCTGGAGCGCTGGCTCCCAGGCTGAGCTCCGCAGCAGTTTACGTACGTTCAGAGAACCACCCTGTGCAACGGAAGGGAGGTGGAGGCACCTCCCAGTGAGGCTAACTGGGCTTTCACGGCAATTGTAGCCTCACAGCTTGGGGTAAGTTCGGCACGAGTGAGCAGGTTCCTCTGCTTCCTGTTGTAAGAACATGAGAAATACATTCTATTATTCTATATTTTAAAACTATTAATCATACTTTTAAAACAACTGGTAGTTAAAAGGACTGTAGTGTTACTCATCAGAAGGAAAATGCGGGTAAGCCACTCAACTTGGTATCAAATTCAATAAATAAATACAATAATTCCAGTAGTTTATTCTCCCCACTTCAGTCTTGTCATTCTGTAACATTTTGAAATTCCATTTTTCAGAAAAGAACATGGTAGCCAAAAGAAAATAAAGCTTCTACAGAAGACTGTCCCACTTGGGTTATTGGATACAATGGCAAAAATGCGTAAGAGAGCAAAGACTCGAGCAGAGAAAGGGAGACAGACCTGAAAAATCAATTTCAATGAAAGGTGGGTATATTCCGATGGGGAAATCAGATTTTTTCTTCCTCACTTTTTGGCAAAGATTCCCTCCTAAAGGAAAGACCACGTTTTTGACAGGAAGACAATTTGAGGGGGAAAAAATGGCTCCTGGAATGGTGGAAAGCATAGTCCTGGGCAAATTTGCCCCTGACCTGTGCTCCCTGTGGGTCACCCAGTGTCTGCCACGGGAACCTGCCGTTGGCCCTCAGGCACGGTGTCGGTAAGACTCTGCTCCCATCAGTCATCTCTCGTCCTAAAATGGGGGGGTCTTCCCACCTTCTTATTTACTTGCACAGACTACAGAAAGTAAGTTTGTACTGGCCTGTTATTTGTTTGTTACTGTGATGTTAATGACTCAAATTGAGAGATTGGTTGTGTTGATTGCTGTGACAGTATCACAGCTCCAACTGGCCCCCGAAACACAACCAGCCAACCCACCCAAACCTAGTGCCTGGTTTTGTAGTTCAAAGTATGAAACCCACATCACTCCCTCATATCATGAGAAGAATTGCTGGATGGAACAGGTCAGGACTGTTCAGGAACCTGATTTGGAAATCTCAGGGTTGTGCATGTCACTAACTTCTCGTATTTTTGGCAAAGCACACTGGTAAAAATTTTGATTTTTGAAAACTGGAGGATAGTGGTTTCCAGATTCTTTAAGTAAGCTCCTTAAAAAAACCACCTTGCCCATGCTAGGAAGACAAAAGCAGACAACTAGAGGTGTGAAAGTTGAAAGCAAAAAAACCTTGGATTTTTTACCAAGTAACTTTTACCAAAATGAAAAATTTCTGTAAAAATTATTTTGTTTAACAGGATGTTTTGATTTGATTATTGTTTTTATTTTTCAATGGCGAGTTATTTACTGTTTTCTTTTCTCCTCATTGTGTGGCCCCAAGCCTTACTAAATGTGTTCTATTCAAACCCTGCTCTGAAGACAGAAATATTAATTTCCACATGGGCTTTTCTATAGAACTCATCACTATGGTAACTGAATGTTTCATAAACATTAATGAACTTATTTTCACTGCGCTGCAATGAGGCATTGGGTGGTAGTATTATCCCCATTTCATGATGAACTGAGGCAGAAAGAGATTAAGTACAAAAGTATTCACTAATTTTAAGTTCCCAATCTGAGATGCATGGTCTGATTTTTCAGAGGACTTAGCTTGTTATCTGTTCAAAGCACAGCTCCCATTGCCTTCGGTTGCAGCTGTGAGTTCAAATTTCTTTGTGCTTTCTTTACTTGGATGGAGACTGCTTTAATCCCGTTCATACACAGCCTTTCTAATTTCTTTCTCCCAAGATAATCAGAAGGAACCGAAACTTATTAGGCACTGGCCACATATTCTTTCTATGTATTAAATGAAATGACAGTAGTTTACATAATTTTATCCAAACACCAAGTTGTAACTTTGGTGTTATAACTAAAGTAAATAATGTCATTATCCTAACTTCTCAAGGATTAGAAAGGCATTTGTTCTGGTAGAGTTTATTTTTACTTTTCATGAAATTGAGCAAAACTGCTGGGAGCCACTTGTTCTGAGGCTAACGTGGAGGGTGCTGATGTAACTACAGAGTTAAACTGGGGTTTGGAATCATGGATCTTTATCCAGAGTCACTCATTTAAAAAAATTAATCCTGCCCTCCCTGAAAGCCAAGATATCAAACAAACTAAATGTATTAGATATATTTTTTATTATGGGATTTTTCAAGTTGGTGAATCAACTATCTTGTTTCAAACACACCTGGGCTTTGGCAAAATTCACATTTGCAGTCATTGCCCTGCAGACATCAATAGAAGGGGGTTTGTTAAGATTGTTTCCTGTCTTCTGTCTTTAGGCAGAGGAGGTTTGTAGTGTCTTAGGCTATTTTGAAGAGCCAGCCCCTAATTTGCATCAGAATCTGTCACTTGGACTCATGGCTCCCCTCATGAGACCAACTTTGCAGGCTCCTGTCCCATTCTTTCCTTCAGACCTACAAGTTGCAAAAGTTTACAAATGTAAAGTTTGCTCTCAGCTCATTCTCGAAAGATTTGCTTCTGGAGCAAATTTTTGTGGATGTTTTTCTGAAGCAGTCGTTTAGAAGGCAAGCGCTGACCCCATCTTAACGACAGAGGTGCAAACAGGCTGCTGTAATATTGTGTTGTTGAATTTTCCTTCCAGTGCCGAATGAAAGAGAGCTTGCCCTTTTCCTCAAATCTCTCCCCGATTGAGAGATGAGTGAGCCAGTAACTACAATATCTAACGGCTTCACCAAGTCGAGAATGTGATGTCTGTGTAATAATGCTCAATTTTGCACACTTCAAATCCATTAGTAGCAATTACCTTACCTGAGGTGTTTTGAGTTAGTTTTAGCACAGCATTCTTGCAGTTGGTAGATAATGAGCGTAATAATGTATACAGCATTTTCAAGTCTCTGTTTTTAGCTACAATAATGCCATTAGGATTCTATTTGGCAAATGTGTGCTTCACACAAAAAGTTAAGACTTTTTTGTTCATGTTTCCCACACACGCACACTTTTTCTCTTGCACCTCACGTCCTATTCTGTGTAGTGCTGGCTTTCGCGAAAGAGCAGGAAAGTGTTTTAGCCACCGCACTTGAGCAGAGGCCTGATACATTAAGCACAAAATGAGGACAGAGGAGAGCAGGGTTTTGCTTTAGCCTGACCGCAGCCTGCTGGTCCCCCCTGTGTGAGCTGTGTGTCTGTGCTCTGCCCCGTCCCGTTTGCTCAAGGGGTGAGGATGCTCACACCCTCGCAGCACACTGCTCCAGCCGTCCTGCTCCCACCAGGATGGGCTGCGAAGCTGCAGCAGCTGGTGATGGAGTCTGCGGTGGTGAGTGGAACATCTCCCTTATGAGGAAAGGCTGAAGGATCTGAAGGAGCTGGAACTCTTTAGCTTGGAGAAGAGGAGGCTGAGGAGTGACCTCATTAATGTTTATAAATGTGTCAAAGGTGAGTGTCAGGAGGACGGTGCCAGGCTCTTTTCAGTGACATCCAATGACAGGACAAGGGGCAATGGATACAGGCTGGAACGTAGGAGGTTCCACAAAAACATTAGGAAAAAACCTTTTCACTGTGAGGGTGACAGAGCACTGGAACAGGCTGCCCAGGGAGGTTGTGGAGTCTCCTTCTCTGGAGACTTTCAAAACCCACCTGGATGCGTTCCTGAGTGACCTACTGTAGGTGATCCTGCCTTGGCAGGGACGTTTGACTAGATGATCTTCCAACCTCTAACATTCTGTGATTCTGTGAGACATATAGGTGTTGGCATCTTTCATTAGGGAAGTTGACTCAGTCATTGCTGCTGGGAGTCCTTGGGCACTGCAAGCGCACTGTGGCTCTGCTGCCCCACTGAGCTTTTTTCCTTTCTTCAGAAAAAGGACTTACAGGCCGTATGGGGAGTTACAGCTGAGCAGAGCCCAGCTTGGGCCTGGGACATAATAAGGGGTCGATGGTAAAGCAAAGGGAGCTGCAGTGCCTGTTGCCTCATACCTGCTCTTTTCCAGAAGTCAGTCATGTCGGACTGCTCTGGTTTGGGTGGGATAACCCTGCCCTCACTCTGGGCTGAGGAGCCACCAGAGATCACAACCGTTACAGGATCCCTCTTCATCAGGCAGGCCCTTGTGTCCTTGTGGCTATGTAACTATTTCAGGAAAGCTTTGGGTTTGGAGAAGCAGTGCTCCATCAGATTCTTCAGCCCTCTGCACACTGAGCAGGAAAAAGAAGAATTCAGATCTTTGTCATCTGAACCAAATGATACTGCTAAGCTAACCTCTCCCCAGTGTGCTAAGAAACAAGATTTTTTTTGGTTTTATCTTTCCAAAGAGTTCCTTACCAAAGAATGAGAAAAGGGCTGGAGAGATACGGCTAATGGCTTTGTAGATGTCATTCTGGCATTAAATTGATCTTTCTCACTCATTAGTTTCTCTGGCACACTAACTGCATGCCCATCCAATGCCTCCTCCTGCCCTGTGAGCACACGTTCACAACAGAGGGAAGGAGAGTGGTGGAGAGCTGTGCTGGTAGTGCTCAGCAGGGAAAACTACGCTGAATTTTAGCACTCCATGGACAAGGACAAAGTGATGGATAAGCACCCGGCTGCGTGAAGATAACAAAGTGCTTCTGGCTGTGGGGTAGGCGGGATGAAGGGGAGCAGAGTGTGCCCCCCTCCTCTGCTGCTGCCCCTTGTCCCTGCCTGCAGGGCTGCCATGCAGCCAGTCGGGCCCTGACTTTGCCTGTTCCTGGGGCTGAGGTGTTTGCTCACCACCTCCTGGCCCCTTCAGCTGCGAGAGTGACTGTCACCTCCGTCCGTCTGCTGCCCCGGATGTCTGCTTGCTTGACAGCAGAGCCCAAAAGCTGACCCCATCTGCAGCCTGCAAACTGAAGGGGAGCCGAGGGAGGCAGATATCACCTCTCAGTCACAACGTGCCCGGGCTGCTCCAGGGGCAGCACAGCAAAGCGCTGGCCCTGATCTTCTTGCATTGCCATCACCTACCCTGAAATTAGTAACAGCGCGTCCAAGGTTAGTGGCAAATTCAGATACCCAAGCTACAGAGGAGGAGGGTGAATAAAGGACACTGGTTGCGTACGGTATAAGCAGTTGCCTTAGACAATGTGTGACCTCTGAATTAAAAAGACCAGGATTAGCGAAGAGCTTTTTGCATTATTGGAAGCTTTAGTCTTAATTGTATGGTACCACAGAGCTTTAACTCGAGCATATATTGGTTTTGTAACATGATCTCCACATAAATCATAGTCGGTGAGAGCAGAACAATTAGTGCCTTAATCTACTGGAACTACACAGTATCTTTAAATCTGAATCTTCCTGATCATTATGGGTATTACAAGAGTCAATTAATTTATATTTCACACAAAATGTAATTAAATCCCATCATAACTTGACTGTGAAATGAATGGGGGGGGGTTTGTGAGCACTAGGGGGTGGGAAAAGCCTTTGCTCATGAAGCTGCCGTGAGACATTGCGGTGTGCCAGCAACAGAGGCGAACTGCCTCCTCTTCAACTTTACAAAGTACTGAGGTCTTGGTGTGAAGGGGTGTTGTTTCCTAATTTCGTACTGAGCAGCTGTGCAGTCACAAAAGGAGTTTGTTGCCGTGTACTTCCAACACAGCCTGAAAGAAAAGCGTGCCGCGTGTGCTAACCCATTTAAGTGCTTGGGAAAGAGGAAGGCCTTGATGTTGCAAAGAGCCCGATGCCTGTAGTTGGTCACCTAAGGGAATCCACTTATGACTCTATTACCCAGTAAATTAGCAGAGTGGTTCAGTCAGGTATATTTATCATGAAGAGAACTGAAGATAATTAATACACTGCATTGAATGCAAATTGCACCCACAGCACTTATCTCATTTTCAATTAGCACAAATGTTACAGCACTGCAGGCTTGTTATGGTTTTACCATGGGCTGGGTAATTAATTTCTGTGAGCTACATATCAGACACCTGATAATGCCGTTTATTAATAAATGTCACCCCAGGTATCTGTTAGGAGAGGTAAATAAATTAAATGTTCAGTTGTCTGCCCTGTGCAAATCTATTCTTACACCTCATTGCATCTTTTCACTTGTTTGTTTATCAAGGAGAATGACTACGGAGATTACAATGGCAAACAAAGGAATATGAGGAACAATAATCTCTGCCCAAAAGCAGTGTTTCTCTCAGAGACAGCCCCACCGCTGTCGGCGGGAGCTGCGCCTTCCCAGCATGTCTTCATCCTACCCACAGGCATGGCTGCGGCCCCCTGAGGTAACCCTCCCACCAGGACTGCCCGGGACCCATGAGAGGAGAAAAGCGCCCTTAAAATCCTCTACTTTTGAGGAATTTGCCAACTGCTTGTCTGTAACTCCATCCCTCAGACTGTTTTAGGTGGCCCCTGCCAGAGTTCACGTTTAAAGCCCTAATGGCCGATGTGCACACAGCTCCCTGCAGCATCTGTGCTTGTTGGTTCCGGGGGTAATGTCAGGTTTGTGTTTTTCCCTTTCCTCTCAGAACTTCGGAAAAGGAGGGAATGGGTGGCGGGTGAACCCACCAGCTTCTCACCACCCCATGTGGGACAGGGCTGCTGGCAGAGGTGAGAGCCCCCTCGGCCTCCTCAGCGCTGGGGACAGCACAGCATGGCCTACCCCAGGCGTTTTTGAAGGTCCCTCCTCACCTCGGGAACAACATAATAATGATTATTGCAAAAATGCAGCAGCTGCGTATTCTCTGATCTGTTCCAGGCTTTGGGAAAAAAGAGGAGTGGGAGGCAGTGTGATTTCGACTGACTGATGGAGGACAAAGCTGGGTAAGACCCTCATACAGGAATATGGGAAGGTCAGGAAACGCCATTTGCCCCAGGCTGTGTATGTTCTTCTTGTGGGTAAATCGTATCTGGCGAAGTTTATGGCCAACCCTTGCTTTCAAGTGTTTCAATGTGAGTCTTGTCACCTTTGGGACGTCTTTCCCTCTCCTTTTGATTTTGAAATTTCAGCGAGTCTCAGCAAGTCTCAGCAGTAAAAACAGTTGAAAATTAGCTAGCCTGCACTTCAAAAAAAAATTGGTTCACTTAAATCTTGGAAAGGCTGTTAGGGTTGGAAAATGTGCATGGTCAAACACAACTTTAAGCTTCTCTGCCAACTTCTTTCGCTTGGTCTGCTCAAAGAGTATCTGCTTCTCCTTTGGTTTTCACAGCAGAGACTGGTGCCACAGGCGCTGGTTGCGGATTTGCTTATCCCTCTCCCCAAGGAAGATTACGAACAGGTAGCTACAGTCACTTTAGGCTTTAGACTTAATCTGTCTTAGACTGTGCAGGCTTCATTAAATTATCACAACCTCCACTGTGTGGGTGCAATTCAGCTGATGAAAAGTTGCTTTATGTTAGTGATTTCTTCCTGCAAGTGCAGAATGAAGGCAAGTAGAGTCATACTGTGTATTTTTATTCTGGTGTACATTAGGATTTGTACTTGTTTGAATACACTGGAAAAAAAATACCTCTAACTGACCATTATCCAAGCATAGAACAAGCGTCAATCTTGCAGCAAAAAAATAGGTGCAATACAACCCTCAGTTCCCCAGATATATCCGTATTTAGGAATAGCTACATAATAAGCAACTTGTAAGTAGCTATGGGGAAGGAAACCTCTAACAAGTGACTCTTGCCACAATAATTTTAACAGTGTGATTTCAGCAAACACTGCTCTTAAGCAAAGTGTTTTCGTTCCTTATGCAGATCTTCATTATATTCCCTAGTTTTTACATGGTAAATAATTTCTATGTGCTTCTTGGTACTGTAACCTACTACCTTACCATCATCTGCTGTGATCTTTTTAGACTGCAGGCCTTGGAGATAGCTCACTATTTGAAGATGGGATTTACAATTATGCTTTAAAAATACTGCAGCACTTGAAAAATCAATTAAAAAAAGTCGTGTTTAGATTAAGGTTCATACTGCAGAGAAGAACATGCCAAATGACCTGCCAGCATCCTTTTAAACTGTGTTTATTATGCTGAAAAGAATGTATAAATTCTCAGTTTAAACAATTATATTGATATCTGTGCTGAGAAGCTGGCAAGGTATAGAATTGATGCAAATTCATTATTTGAACAGGGACAATGTATAGAATAAAATTAGAGATAGTGAACATGTTTTAGTTCGTCAGATTCAGGTTAACTCCCAGGCGTGACAGGTCCAACAAGGTCTGCTGACCGGAGCCTGTGCCCTGCTCCCCAAGATAGTCACCTTATCCTGGGAAGCAGAGCGCAGCTGCTGCCATGGCTATGCCAAGCTGGTGTCAGCACCATGCTGACCAGGCTCTGGCTTTGCTGGTGGGTCTGGTGCTACCTGCAGAGCCAGGATCTGTCATGGGGAACAGGCGTTGTGGAAAAATTTCTCCAGGAAGGGATGCTGCACCATTTGTCAGAGCCTTCTGGTGTGATCGTGCAGCAAAAGAAGGAGATTTCTATAGGGAGAGGGGCCTAGTACAGGATTGCTGGTGGCTGAGGTTGGTAGTGAGCTGGTGGGAATTGAACTCATGTGGCTCATCCTCATAATAGCCAGCTCCTCGCACCCTGTGATGAACCTTGTGCCCATGCATCAGTCGCACACTGATTTCCTCTCCCACTTTCCTGCCAATGGGGAAGCAGATGTAATGGAGTGTCTTGGTTTTGTGTTTCTGAAGTTATTATTTATGCAAGTCAGAGAAATATGCCTTACGATGGAGGGGAAGTTGGGTGAAGGTTTACATTTCCCGAAGGTGTTCAATCCACGGGCTGAGGGCTCCGGACAGATGTGTGTGATGCTTTCTGCAGAGAGCTCGTAGGGCTAGTGGAGCGAATCTGTCAAATGTTTCCTTCGCTGCAGCTTTATACAAAGTGTTAGATGTGACGAGGATGATAAGAACGAAGACCATGAACTCAATTAGGAATTCCGTGGGAAGCTGGTGCCAGGCCCGATGCCAGGTTTGATATGCCTTTGTCACTGAAGAGAAGCATTGCAGCAGTAAATGAAGTTTTCTAAGCATGAATGCTGCGTGCTTGCATATTTCAGATCACTATAGTCCAGCTGAGAAGTGACACAGCCATGAATAACAGAGACAAGGTCATCACCTGCCGGCATGGCAGAGAGCCTCCTAGCCAATGAAAAAGAATAGAAGTGTTACTTGCAGACGGTGCTATGGGAAAACTTAGCATCAGTAGCAAATCCAAGAGCACTCCTCAATTATGAAACAAACACACCAATTGTGGAAATATGTGGCATAGAGCACTCAAGTGACAAGCTCTTAAAGATGCTCTCCTGTCTCCTATCTGCCTTACCTCTGTTTTGCTTGGATTTAACCAGCTGCTTTTCTCTCCCTGCTATGGTGCAGTAGCAGTGTGTGCATATAGACAGAATTTTAGATATGACTGTGTTCTATCTGCCTGTTGCTGGCATTCAATCCATGCCATATCACCTAGCAGCTCTGTGTAGACACAGGGATGCACTGCAAAGAATACAGATCAGGAGTCCACAGCAGACAGGAGTGTAGTCCTGGAGATGACAGTTTTTTTCACAAGTCACGGGGTGTGTCCCCATAGGAATGACTCAAAATAATTTTAGTACATTACCCTGGACTTCTGCCACCCATCAGGAGAGACAGCAATATCTCATGGTTAATGCTGAAGTCAAGGAGGATGAGGATGGATGTCTGCCCTCTCCCCACTGATGAGAGGGCATCATCCATCAATGCCACTTAAATAGCTCCAGTTCCACATCCTGGCTTGAATCCAGACCATGCTAGATTTAAAAGGTTCGCTCCTAGCAGGTTTAGTCCAAGCTGCCCTTTGGCTAGCAGCTGTAGGAGTTTTCTTTGGAATTGGAAACGCTCGTGGATGTTAGGAAGCACTTATGGCTGCAGTGTAGATTTCTTCAAGGCTGGGTGACAGTTCCCAACACGTTGGCAATTCTCAGTTGGTGTCCCTCGGCTCCCCTCTTCCAAGACTTCAGACCTCTGGGTTGGGCTCTGGAGTAATCCTGGACAGATGGCAGTGTGAGGAAGCCAGACAGTGTCACCAGGCTAAATCCAGGACAGATACTGAATTAGAGGGAGTTCTGAGGTGGAGCCACTTCAGTCAGGAGCTCTGTCCTGTCACCACATTGGTAAATGCCTGTTCCTCCTATCAGCTGGGTGAGAGCAATTTCTAGGATTTTAAAATCAAGATAAGCTTGGCCAGGTGTAAAAGAATGCCCTTGCTTTTTCAGCAGGATGGGGAGGAGGGAATTGGAAGCATTTGCAGAAGATAAAACTATTTGGTCTTCGCATCCCATAAGGAAGCTGAGCTGACATTTACTTACGATAAAGTGAGAGGTCCTTCACCCATGCCAGTGGCACCCAGTTATCCATTGCGCTTTGGTCCGACTTGCAGCATGCTCTGGCTGTGCCCGGCTGCTGTGGAGGCCGGGTGAGCCCAGAGCTGTCATGCCCCTGTGCAAATCAGTGCGTGCTGAAACGCCTTGGGAAGAGAATTACAGAAAAGAGAAAGGTGCCTCAATTTAGCTCTCTGTGATTATTTATGTCCATGCGTGAGGTTACTTCTGGATGTCAGTGCTGTAACGGAGGTCCAGGGTGGTGGTAACTATTTACCTCTAGGATGGGACCAAATGCTCTTGGCACTGAAAGAAAATAAATAGCCTGAATATGCAACGACTTTTTCCTTCCTGTCTTGCGGGTTTATATCAAAGCCTTTCAGTCTTCATGTTCCAGTAGTTTTTCTGTAGCTGCGCGTTAATTGCGTGTTTATATTCCTACAAATACAGATTTACATTTACCTGTGTTTCAAGATGATTAGTGGGTACCAAGCAACTGATTACACTTGCAGCCAGTCACGTGCCGTTAACAGTGAAAAACGGCAGGCATTGTTGTTTCAAATCTCGTTTGGTTTGGCAAGGCTACAATGGTAAAACAAAATAACAGCTAAAGCAACTGCTTGACTGTACAGGTTTTTCACCCTCAGGCATCTTTATCAGCACAGTTTTGATTAATATCTGTGCACTGACTGGCATGTTCCTGTTGCCACTAGAGAAAATTTCATAGTCTGTTCACTACTTTTCTCAAAGGAGTAACTTTAAAAAAAAACAACCGACAACTAATGTTTATGTTTAGAGGAACTCAGTCAAAGTTGATGAACCTCATATTTGACCCACCATCTGAAGAATTATTTGCAAAGTTCTGTGAGCTATTTGGTTTTCCAAATTACAACGCTGACTATGTTTATTTTTATTCAACAAACAATAATTCCACCGAAGTATTGTTTGCCCCACTACAAACAGGTTAGAGTTGATAATAAGCATGCATGTAATGAAGGTAAACTAATATTAGCAGGAAGAGGAGGGTCAAATGTCTAATCTGAAACTGAGTTCTTGGTTAAAACATGTGGGTTTCTGTCAAACAAAATGAGTCATGAATTTTTGCTGCTTTTAGTGAATTGTTTGAACTTGAGGAATAAGGTAAAAAAATACCAAAAAACCCCAGTTTTGTTTCAGCATCCCTAAGCATTCCAGCACGCTGTACTTTTAAATGCTTTAATTTCTCAACTTAAAAAATGGTGTTAAAAATTATTTTGATTTTATTTAAAAAATAAAATGAAAGAGATAATATATAAATTAGACTACGTCATTTTGGAGTGAATAAAATATTTTGCTGAAATGGTATCATAATTTGCCATATTTTCTTCCTAAAGCTTTTATTTATTTTTTTTTTTACAAAGAAAGCCTTCTGGAAACTTGTTTTAGGTTCAAGCAACGAATGATTACATGTTATTTTTGATTGGGCTTTGATTTTATTTGGCTGCTTATAGCCACTCAAGCAAATCTTGTAGGAAGGAAAAGATTCCAAGTTGCCAGAAACAGATCAAATGTCCTGATTGTTGGAACCAGGTAGGAGGGTAGGAACCAGGTGGGGACTTCGCTTCCTCTGGGGTGTGGAACTTTGGAGTTTAGTCTTGCTATGGTGCAAGTCAATGGCAAAATGCGTGGGCAGGATCTGGCCCATTGTAACTAATCCTTCAAATCAGAAGGTCTGTGTATCAAGATGCTTTACTGGTCTTACTGTTAATGAATCTATGGTATAAAAAAATCACCTTGACCCTGTAGTACATGCACTTCTTTGCTATCGTTAATGTTGTTAGGGTCCTTGCGTTTCTGCTCAGTGCTGGAGATATCATGCTTCACCACTCATTTGTTATCTAAGGACTTTTTTTTTTTTTTTTTGGTAATCTTTGCTCTAACAAGGAAGCAAAGGTTGTTGTGAGCGAAGACAGGGATGGGGGCGGGGAGGATTTTAATCAGCAAGTGATCTGAGAATAAAGAAAGGTTACCTGTTTGTTTGTCAACAAGATGAAGTAAATAAGAGTTAAAAAAATCCGAGACACCAGTCAAAGGCAATCAAATATGTATTTAATTAAAGCAAACATAAAAATTAAAGTTACATGTTGAATCAATAAACAGCACTTTTTTCTACATGCATTTTGAACAAGACAGATCAGAATCTTGCATGATGAAGACATAATGTGTCATAATAATTAGGAACACAGACAAAAGAACAGCTAATCAACATGCAAATTTATGCAGTTCTGGCGATTCAGATGAGGCAGATTTCTACCTCTTTTTTTGCTTGATTCATCTTCATTGCTAATCATCTGAAGGCTGCCAAATGTTCACTGACACTAATGTATTATAGGTCAAGAGAGGCAGGTCTTCACCTATTACCCCCACAAACAATATGCTTTCCTTCCCTGTTTCCTCTTCAGGATTTTCAGCAATTACTGCCAGATGCAATCAGACTCCTTGAATAGGAGCAACTGGGGCTTGTTTGTGGCTTGGATTCATTAGAATCAGGAGGATGAAGAAAGGAATAAATTACTTAATTGCACAAAAAAGTTGCAGCCAAAGTGATGGTGAGAGAAGCTGATTGTGTAGTTGCGTATTAGGCCACTCTTGGAATGGAGGATCTTAGAATAGCTGGTAGTTTGGCCTTCCTGATTCAGACAGATTTGGGTGTCCTCCAAAACAGATGGCTCCACACACCATCTATTCTTCTCTTTGTCAGGTTTTACCATTTATTTGATCTTGTTCATCTATGATGCTAGTTGTATTAGATGTAACACAAATATGCATTCAGATCATATCCATTTAGTCTTGCATCCCAACTTTTATTCTTTTAGCCTTGTTTGATGAGATGATCAAGTTGAACAAAGCCCTTGTTGTCCTGTTCCCGCACAACATCCATACATAAAACACCAAAACCCGTGACTAAAGCCTTGCACAGACAAATAATCCTCCCGTGTCACAGGTTTTAAAGGTTTATTCCTCCCTCTTTTACCAAGCAGCCTCCAGCTCCGACAAATGGTAACCAGACACAACAAATAGTTAATTTTTATTTGATCCCATAGAAACAAACATTTGCATATGCCCAAGCAAAACTGCCCGCCTCCCATCCTTATGCTGAGACCCCTGTTCAGATATTCTCTTCAGGTTCCAGGCCATGTGTTATGCTTGTGGGTGGTCTTAAGATCTTAAAGAAAAGCTTTGCTCTGTGAAGTCATGCAGCACTGTATGTAATTAAGTGCCTTTTTTTTTTCTTTTTCTTTTTTCCTTCCCTGCAAAACCCCTCTATGTTTCCTAATTTCACTGTTGTCGAGAATGACCGACACTTTGTGGAAGAGCTGCCTTTCCAGGTAATGGTTAACATTAACTTTTTAAAAATGAGCTGTGTCTTTAGGGATCTGCTTTCTGGGTGTCCGGCCGAGCACGATGCTGCTCACTCGCCGGGGCTGGTGCAGGGTCACACGTAATTTCTGGTCGCTGTGTCTGCATTGCGCGTTGCTGTGTGTGTGCTTATAGGAGAGCCTTGGCAGCTGCTATAGGTCTTTCAGCTGAGGGAGCTGGGGTATCCCTTGTTTGCCCAATTATTGTGGGGGTCTGTGGTCAGAGAGGGGAAAATCTTTCTGTAATATGATGTGGTCCTGGATTACAGCAAACTTGCAGGGTCTCTATTCATTTCTGTTTTGGCCCAACATCTGTTTGAGCCTGACAGATGCCAGGAATGCTGCTTCACTCTATGTTCACATTTAGGTCTCGAATGTGCAACACCGGCTTTATGGATACCTTGGAAGCCAAAACTGGAGTTTGTGAAAGGTGCTAATATTTTTTCAAAGTAAAATGAAACACCCATGGGTATGGCAATGCAATTAGAACTCTTTGAAGGAGACATGCTGGAGACCCACCTCTTGCCAAGGCTGGCATCTAACAACCATTTGCACTGTCCCTTGGGGACAGCCATCCCAAGAAGTCTGAGATACCTCCTGTAGTCTTTTTAGAGGCCACGTGTTGATATGGGTTCATGAAGCTGGTGTGCCCTTCACACAGCAGCTTTTCTTTTGGGACTGAACTTGATGGAAATTTTTGGCCAGAACCCCTCTTGCATAGCCTTCAGTGACTGCCTTTTCCACCTTGTCCTTGTCTTAGCACCTCCACGGTACCTATGGCCCTCTGTGGCTTTGGTCCCAAGGTTTCCTCTCTGCTCTGCCTGGGTGGGAGCGGAAGGACCATCACACCCCTGGGCAGTGGCAGGGCCCATCTGCTGGCTCCCTTGCTCTCGGGGGGGCAAATCTGAAACCAGGAGCATCTCCCCCTTCCTGTCAGTGAAGAGACAGGAGGGCTGGGCCTGCTCAGGAACCAAAATGCCCTGCTTTTTGTGCTGCTTTCATTCCCACGAGCAAGTGTGATTTTTTATGTGAGGTGTTTCATAGGGCACCAGTGAATGCATTTTATTGCAAGTCTCAGAGACTTAACTTTACTGCTGTGTCACTAGGGGGAGATTTTTTGAAGGCACAAATGCATTTAAGTGCTTACCTCTCTTCTGAAAGTCAACAGGAGTTACACATCTAAATGACCTTTGTGTCTGAGGGAAATATTCACCATGAAATGAGGAAAGCCCACATATCTGCTGCAGGTGATAAAGAAAGCCAATGGGTGAGGCTATACCACCAAACTGGTTTGATTTTTTTTGGCTTTTTCTTTTTTTTTTAAATGCCTTCAGATCCTTTGTTTCTCACAGGCTGGGTTTGGCTTGTAACAAAGCGTTGCGATACCTCATCTCCTCAGTTGAAATCCTCCTAGATTATTTCGTGATAAGAAGACTGAGAAAATCCAGACAAGGAACTTGTCTTTGTACAGACGATACCAGCCTGCTTTTCTGTCTAAGGTTATAGAGATTCAAGGGCTGATGATGTCTTACAAAGGCTTCCTCTATCTGAGGGTCCCCTCAGAAAGGCGGGGGGAGCTTTGCTTTGACGGGCCTTAAAGTCTATGTAATCTCTTGCAGAACGGCCTTTGCTTTCACAGCTCCTCATATTGCACCATGTCCTGATTTCTACGCTTGTATTTGCCACTGAAACGTTGCCTGAGAAGCTCGGGTGAGCAGTGCTCAGCTTGAGGGTATTCACCATTTTTTATTGTGTTGTGAAACTCTCCCAATGCACAGAATATTATTGATAGCATCTGAGTGACTGAACTGTTCTGAATGGAAACACAAGGGGAGGTGAAGGATGCAAACGTATACTCTCATCTGCCTGGAAATGCAGGAGCACTGGCAAAACTTTCGGCAAATAAAAGGCTATTTGTGCAAACATCAGTGAAAAGGCAAGGACATGCAGCAAAAAAGTCCTCTGCAGTGGGCATGTTTGCAAATGATGCTTTCACTGGCCTGAAGCACTTAGGTTGGGCACCTCTGGCCATAAGCATCTGTATTTGCTATTAACAGTGTTCTTTAAATGCTGGTGTTTCCTCTTGGAGTAAAGCATAAGCCTGGAAAATGGAGACAGTCATTCTGTGTGGAACTAACACGTCTGCGGGCAGACCAACATGCTCTGTGTGTGTGCGTGTGCGCTAAATGGGGGTTAAAAAGGTTGTTGTCCTTTTGTGTCAGGGGTGGTGTACGTCACCTTGCTGGTCTCTGAAGACTCTTGAGGAACTTCTGCCGATTGGTGAACTCATTCGTCCTGACAGTCTATTACCTCCTTTGTTTTGACATATTTTCACTCTCCTCTTAATGTTTCCTGTTTTCATGAATCTTCCCCTTCTGCTGTATTTTCCTGTGTGTGTTTTTTTGTCTCCCAGATGTATGGCCAGCTATTTCAGTAACTCTTTGCGTACTACAGAACTGAAAAAAAAATGCAAGTGGAAAAAACCCATGTTGGAATGATAGTGTATTTTCCATGCAAGTGTCACATGTCATCTGAAACATGTTCAACTGGTACGTTGAAGATCTACCTAAAATATTGCTGTACAAAGTGATTAATTAGTGTATGCATTTACTATATGAGTTGGTATCTGTTATTTCAAAAAGCAAAGAGGGTCTTTTAAAATAGCAATGATTTGGTAGTAATGATGCATTTGATATTTGTTCAGTGCTTGAACCTGTTTAAGCACAGATTTGTTTGACATAAGTAGTTTAGGTCTATCGTCTTCTGTGGAAAAAGATGATATACTTATTAAATGGCCAAAGTATATGGATGCAGGGCACAGTATTTTAGGATGCATTCAGTAGCTCTTATTCAAACTTCCTGATATTTGGCACTTTTGAAAGTCAAGCTATTTATTTAGGTGCCTAACTGCACATTTCTACACTTAAAATGTCAGCCTGCACTGTCACTGTAAAGCTCAACTATGCCAACTCTTTGCTTACCAAAGTAATTCAATCTGTACCCATGCAGAGTTACCAGGATTAGGTTATTTTCTCGTAATGCATAGTTTATATGTAATACAGCCTTGTACCAGTATGTGGTGATTCCTGTGGGAACTGAAATGGGATGATCTCCTTAGTTTTATATGCCTGTATTGCCTGCCTTTGACAGCTGGTTGCTAAAAAATCCTCAGAAAAATGCGGTGCATACCCAACTGTTTCAAAAAACTCAGGGTGTGAAAAACATACTGCTTTTGAACAAGCTGGCCACGTGTAAGCAGTGACTTGGGTGCTACCTGAATGCACTGCTAGGCTTGCTGTACCTGTATGACCAACAGGATTCACTGAGTGGGTCCAGTGTAGGGGAAGTTTGACCTAAGAAACCAACAGAATCATATTCCTCATTGGCACCTGACCAGGCTGCAGTCTGATAAATCTTACCCTTAACTTCCGGTGAATTCCGATTTAGATATGTAAAAGCTCTGCTGAGTTTCTCTTAGCTCTGCTACTCTTCATAGAATCATAGAATTGTCAGGGTTGGAAGGGACCTTAAAGATCATCTAATTCCAAGCCCCCTGCCATGGGCAGGAACATCCCCCACTAGACTAGGCTGCTCAGAGCCCCATCCAGCCTGGCCGTAAAAACTTCCAGGGATGGGGCTTCCACCACCTCTCTGGGCAACCTGTGCCAGTGTCTCACCGCCCTCATGGTGAAGAACTTCTTCCTAACATCCAATCTGGACTGATCCATCTCTAGCTTTAATCCATTCCCCCTAGTCCTATCACTATCTGACATCCTAAAAAGTCCCTCACCAGCTTTCTTGTAGGCCCCCTTGAGATACTGGAAGGCCACAATAAGGTCTCCTCAGAGCCGCCTTTTCTGTAGACTGAACAACCCCAACTCTCTCAGTCTGTCTTTGTAGGAGAGGTGCTCCAGCCCTCTGATCATCCTCGTGGCCCTTCTCTGGACGTGTTCCAGCACATCCATATCCTTCTTGTGCTGTGGGCTCCAGAACTGGACGCAGAACTCCAGGTGGGGTCTCACGAGAGTGGAGTAGAGGGGGAGAATCACCTCCCTCGACCTGCTGGCCACACACCTCTGGATGTAGCCCAGGACATGATTGGCTTTCTGGCTGCAAGTGCGCACTGATGGTTCAGGTTGAGCTTCTCACCCACCAGTACCCCCAAGTCCTTTTCTTCAGGGCTGCTCTCAAACCAGTCACTGCCCAGCCTATACTGGTGCTTGGAATTGCCCCGACCTTGCACTCAGTCTTGTTAAACTTCATGAGGCTGGCCTGGGCCCGCCTCTCCAGCCTGTCAAGGTCCCTCTGGATGATGTCCCTACCCTCCACCATGTCAGCCGCCCCACACAGCTTGGTGTCGTCAGCAAACCTGCTGAGGGTGCACTCAATGCCACTGTCCATGTCGCTGACAAAGGTGTTAAACAGTGCACCTCCTTCTGTTTTGAGAAAATGCCTCTGGCCTAATCTCCCTGCTGCTTCAGTAGCTTTGTAATGTCCTTACTGGCAGGTGAAGATGGACATAAATGGCCCCTCAAAAAACTTTGTCACAAGATGTGATCCCAGAATTTCTTCCTACTCCCTTTCTTCTCAGATCACTACCTAGCAGTTCAAAATGGTAAGGATCAGAGGAATTCAGTCAATAAATCCAATTAAGTTCTTCAGAGCTGAAACTTTCCCTTCACACTCGTTGCTGACTGATGTTGATGTTCAGTCCTTTGCCGACGGAGCTAGGAACCACATTCTAGAGCAGGTGCTCCCTAGCTGTGATACATTGGTAAGTCATGACATGCAAGGCACTTCAAAGTGACAAAGTGACTTCAAAGTGTGGCAAGTGTAGAGGTGGAACCTTTTGTGAAAAGAGTTTCAAAGCTCCTGCTTTAAAACTGTGGCCCACATGATTTTGGAGAGGCCAGTCTTATCCATGGGAGTCTTCCAAAATGACTTGTTAATTTCTGTAATTTGAAAAAGCCATCTGACACTGTCAAGTGATTGGGGTGCTATCATGCAGTCATCTGATTACTTTGCCAGATGGGCTTCTTGGGAGACGATTCAGGTAGTCCAGGAGTTTGGACCCTCGATGGCAGCAAATTCTTCTTCTCTTTAAATGTATTTTCTATGCCCTCTTAAAAGGCAATGGTACCTGGGATTTCTTTCAGATCCAGATGGAAAGCTTTTGTTAAAGGGAGTGGTAATGAGGCTTAGTAAGATCTGTTTTTTGTTAAGAAAAGATCATCTGGCTCTTGCTTTTGGAGCTGGTTGCTCATGAAGGTTTCTAATTCAGGATCTTAATTTTTATAAAGCGTGAATTACAAGAAGTCAGAAGAATGATGCGAAGAGCATTTAATAATGCACATTCACAAAGAAGTGGTGTAACTACGTTAATTAGGCAAGTCTTGCGTAAAGATGCAATGTAATTATATATTTGAGACAGTTAATTAGGGAGCTACTTGGAAATTTCAGTGAATATTAAGGTAATTATACATAAATACTATAACCATTAAGACTGCACCCATAATGAAAGCAATAACTAATTACATAAATAACAGCATACTTATGTTTTTACATTACCAATACCTAACAATACTTCCTCTCTTTCCCTGCTCTCTTTGCCATGCAAATGACAAAACTTCAATTTTTAATTCAGATATTCTCGCAAGTTGTCGTGGAAACAATGAGCTTCCCTCTTGTTCTCTTTAGAGGAGTTTGGACAACTGGAGTTATGCACACCTAGCAGGAGGCCAGTCAGGCATCCTGCAGATGTCTGCAAGCTACACACAGAGTTTTTGGTGGCTGCCCTTGGTGTTCACACAAGCCCAGGTCTGACAAGCTTAATAAAGAAATTCTGTAACTGTTAAGAAAAAGATTTAGGCTGTTTAGGCAGCTTTGAGTGAATCAATGCTGAGGGTTAGTTGAATGGCTCTTGCGGAAACTGAGCCCTGCCCAGGACAGTAAATGCAAGTAATCTCCCTGTCCATATCTCAAACCTTGAGCCCCTTGATATATTTTCTCCCCTGTCTAGCAGAGAAAGGGGGATGAGAGAGCGGCTGTGTGGACACCTGGCTGCTGGCCAGCATCAAACCACTACACGGGCAAATGCATGATTCTTGCTAAACTTTTCTTACCATCTACTTCTGTTAGGCCTTGGGGTATCTGTCTGCCATCACCTTCATGTTCACCTAACTCTACCAACTTCCAATGGCAAGCGAGTGTAGCAACGTTTAATATGCTGTGCACATTGCTATCCTTTCCTCACGCTTCCTCGGCAAGACTGATACTCAGGTTCTCTAGCCCCATAAGAAACTCTAAGCTAAAAGGTTTGTATGAGGAGCAGCCCTACTGACTCAGCTGAAATTAAGAATTGTTGCTTCTAAACATACTTACTGAATAGACGATAATTTCTAGAAACGTGCATCTAAGGACCTAAAAGTGTCTCAAAAGCGCTAATAGATAAGGTCTCAAAATAAGTCTGTGATTTTGTGAGGTATCACAATGAAGATTTTACAAGTGGGGAAACTGAAGAGCAAAGAGCTCAAGTGACTTGTCCAATGTCATAAAGAACGTCCAGAGTGCCACTGTAAGTCTCTCTGCTCTGTTTCAGTCACTAAGTCATCCCCTCTCCTGCAAGAGGGCCATGGCACACTGTTTGGGGTCTAGCCATGGTACTCTTTTCTCTCTTTGCTAATCTTCTCTGAATAATTAAATTGACCTGGTGAGACAGTGGAGTTCACAAAAGAATGTAATTTTCAGCCACTTGTCCTTGTTATTATGTTTTCAACGGACATCACGACTAGCTCTCTGAAAGGGCCCATAGCAGCATGGGCTCCGTGCACGTCTGCAATACTGAAGTCACTGTCCTGCAGAACAAGGTCATAACTAGAGCTGGGCCAGCACCTGGGAATTCTGTGGGCTTGCATGTCCTGCCAGTTCTTTCCTTGCTAAGTCCCATTTCCGTTAAGGTATCTACACTAAGGTATAAATACTGAGGCAAAGCTAAGGATGATTTAGGACAACACAGCAAATTTTGCTATACTCTCATTTCAGGCTCTGGGGCCTATATTCTTAGTTCAACGAAAGCAACCAATGAGGCTTCCTGCCATCAGCTTAGAAACGTGTCAAAGCTTGGTGGGACTTCTCAAATTATTTTGATTCTAGATAGATAGTGTCCTAATTTTGACATGGCTAATCCTTTGCATCTCTATAAACAATCTTAGTGTTATGAGTTTACATTGTGGCTCATGTTCCAAGGCACACCAGGTCTTGTATGGTTTTTTTTTTATTCTGAAGTAATTCCACTAACTTCTCAAGCTCTTCATTCATAGCAGAGTGAGACTGGGGGAAGCGGACCTTTTTTTGCTGTGGTATGTGGACTTTGAGGAGATCTGTCGGAGAAAAGATATACAGTATAACAAATACTGTAGTAGTAGATAGGCTACCGAAGATAAATTGTGTCAGATTGCTGTGATATCTTTCTTTGAGTTTATGACCAGAGAAATATAGTATCTCTAAGTCATCAAGATTTCTGTAAATGCTTAACGCAGTGGTACATGAAAGAAAATAATTCAGGCACGAGGAATGTAAAGAAATAGCTATAGGATGATTGCTGAGAACTCAGCTGAAAGAACTGTCAAGGGACAAGAACATTAACTAGAAGGGTTTATTAGTGATCAGTCTTGTGACCTATCTGAACATTTTTGTTTGTGGCCACAGCAGAAAATCTGTGCAGATACAAAGTCTGTAAGAGACAGAAAGCTGAGAGGCCTTGACAATTCAGAGAAGGACTGACCCTGACAAGAGGAGAAATGGAAAACGGATAAAATTAAGTACTAATAAACCACAAGGTCATGCAGATGTTTTTTAGCTCTGAGCAGGAGGCTCATCAGCTGGAAGTAACAGAGAAGTGTTTTGCTGAATCTCACAATGATTGACAACTGCTGGAGCTCTGCAACAGCAGGGAAGGGAAATATTCCCTGAGATGTTCCCCTGGATGTTGCATCAGGGGAAGCATATCCAGGAAACATGTGGAATTCCTGACTACTTTTGTACAAGGCACTGGGGAGATCCAGAAAAAGACAGAGTCCAGAAAAAGAGCTGTTACACTGAGATAGGAAATGGGGGGAAAAAAGACCGTGTCTTCAGTTTAGCAAAACTAAACCTGAGTAGTGGTATATTGCTCCCTATAAGCATAGCATCAGGGTAAGTGGTGAGAGAGAATTGATTAGGGGTGTACCGAATGCTATAGGAATGATTGATAGGAGTCGACGGAATAAATATTCTTTGGAAAAGGATGAAGATTTTTAATAGTGTGAAGTTTTGAAGCAGCTTTCTGACAGGAGTCACAGGAGTAAGAAAACTACGGGGTTTCAAGAAAAGTTTGGTGAATTTATCAATGAGATTGTGATGTTGTGATATCAATGAGATATGATGTGTCAGACATAGCAGGAGATGACCTAGGAGGACTCTTCCAGTCCTATTTCCTATGTAAAACTATTCAGCAGAGCCCCTGGTCTCCAGAGTATTTTTCTGTAAAAAGACTTCAATAGCAAGCTAGGGAAAATGGCCTTTTCCTTTGGATTCTTTGTTTGCCCTTATCTATACAGGAGATATAGATCCCATCAAAGTGACCATGAATTTTGTGGTAGGTTGATGCAGATCTCTATTATCTGTATGACAATACCCCTCAGAGGTCCTGCTCATTACTGGGGCCCAGATGCTTTCCATGACCTGACTTTTATGATCCCTGTTCATCTCTTAGCTAAATCCATCTGAAGCTGTGTTTCCTTGATAGCCCCTTTAATATTTTCTAGGCTTCTTACATTTCTTGTATTCTTGTAATCTTCTGAGGTCCTCTACAGCAAGCCAAACAATCTTCTGCCTTTCACGGTGCCATCAGCTAGCCAAAGTCATGAGTAGATCGCTAATTCTCCAAGGTAAGATCAATAGCAAATCACCCTCTACTATCCTGAAAAGATCTGACAACTCAGTCTAGTTGTGGCAACTGAAAGAACTATTAATAATGGATGATGACTGACAAAATTCATAGGTGTGAAAGGAGGTTTACCAGAGGCAGGATCTTCATGCATGCTGCTCATTGATTGACAGCCCTGACAGGTTAGAGGTTACCCATGGAATACAGCCTCGATGGCCTAGGATGAAATGTTCCCTCTGACCCTTCTGTAAGCTAGTGATATACAGCACCAGCTAACATATCATTAACTTGCAACACCACGATGATGGGATTAAGACCCAGAGGGCTTTATCTCTACCTTATTAATGGCAATTAAAAGCTCCGTGACAGTTTTAAAACTTGTTGATGTAAAGAAAGTTAGTACCCGTCTTAGAGTAGCACAGTAAATAATTGTCTGGTTGCTTTGCTTTTCGTAATCTGTCCATGCAGCTGTATATTATCATTATTTTGCTGCAAATACAGCTTTTCGATTTATCAACAAAAGAGCAGGTAAGGCTCTATGTAAATAATAATGAAGGACACTTCCAGGTTGGATTTTTTCCCATTTAGACTGCTGAGCATGAAAGAAGCAGAGGATTTTCAAAACTAATGACAGTATCTGTTAGCGTTGTTTTTCAAAGCCTGATTACCCCCAAAAGGTTTTAAACCAAGTTTTAGTTACTGTGTCGTTTACCTGCCTAATTCATAGGGCAGGTATTAAAAACTCCCCTCCTCCCCACCTTATATGAAAGTGGATATTTACTACTTCTTGAGTGTTAACTATGGGTGAAGCCTTACTGGTTTCACGGCAAGAAGTTTCCTACCTCTTGCCCTTCTGCACATTCAAGGAATTGTGACTACTAACAGAGCAACGCTGTGAATGCTGTGAACTAGAATTTCCTCTTGCACGTGCTGCATCTGTTAAAATCTCAATCTGCGTTGGAAGTAAAGGATCAGACTCGAATATGCACACTGTCTGGAAAATCCTCTCTCCCTCAAACATTTAGTGGCTGTTCTTGCGATCCTGATTATTTAACTACTCTGGCTGTGGCATCTCACTTTTGGGTCAATGTTTCTGAATCACCTTTCTCACCCGTTTTGCTGTCCAAAAAGTGCCTTGGGTGTTGTTTCATGAGAACTTGCACTCATGGCGTTGGGGGACCTCATATCCTGTGAATCCTCCTTGATCCCCTGGGAAGCACAGTCAGGTTTCGTGCTCCCAAGAGCTGATCTCAACTCCTCAGAGTGACAGAGCAGAGCAAAAGAGCAGCCCTCAAAAGAGACTTATCCCCACTTGTTGCCCAATGAGCAAGGCCAAAATCGCCAGGCCTAACTCGCTCTAACTCGCTCCTGTGTCTTTGCCTCAATGTCGCAGAAGCTGGAGAACACTTACGTGTTTGGTATTGCCCTACTGCTTTCTGATCAGAGAAAAGGGGTCTTTGCTTTCACCGTCTCTGCAATTTCAGAGGTGTGGGTGGCGGTGGCAGCCCGCGGTGGCCTGTGCCTGCCTGTGCCGCTCTGGCTGCGCCGAGCGGGCTTCAGGACTCCCGCTGCATGCCTTCTCCTCCCAGCTCCCCAGAAGCTGCGGGACTGGGAGACGGCGCCTGTCATCATTTTAGCCTCTTGCCACTCCAAGGCAGAGATTGCCTTACACTTGTAGTTTATACAGCCCCAAGCACAATGTCAGCATTACACATTAATTAATAATAGTGGCTTATATTGCTAATCACTTAATTATAAATTATGTGTGCTGGTTATGCCTGCCATCACATATTACTTTGTAGTTACATAGATATACACGTAGTGTATCTGGGCTTTTGTAAATCAGCTTGTAGTTGTTCGATGATACAAAGGCTATGCCAGCACATAAATCCGATGTAAACTGCTAATCATTTCTAAATGAAGACAAAGCAATCTGAGTTTTAAATCCATAATGCAAGAGAATTACAGTGCATGTGCCTGAAATTTAGGAAGAGAACTTGCTTTGCAGACGTTTCAATTGTAAGCGAAATTCTGACGTTATGCGCATTACATGGTATTTTACTCAAAGCGCACTCAGTGGCAGATTTGCATAAATGAATGTATTGTATTTTTTATAACTGTGAAAGCTTTAATTACCTAAACTCTAATTAGGCTTGCATTTTTCAGAAAACACAAGATATTAGCTTATTTTGTAGTTGGCTCAACTTTAATGTTTTCACCCATTTGTAACTCATACGCAACAATATAGTATAAAAACACAGGGAAAACACAGAGATGAAGGCATCCCTGGAATTTCAGAAGCTGATTGGTTGTTTCTCCTCTTAGTGTATTTAAGCCTCAATGCATTGCAATTTTCTTGAATGCTGTCCTAGGGCCAGAATCAACACCTGATGTAAATTTGCCACAGCCAAATTTGCTAAGTGTTGCATCAAGAATGAAGCTGAACAAGTATATTTTAATAATTTCTATGAATGAAGGTGTCGTGTGAAAGGGAGTTATTGATGGTATCATTTTATAGTGGAATTTGTTTGGTGGTTTTTGGAACTCTTGCAGAGTTCTATGGATATTTTTTGTACCGTGAGATAACAGTACTGTCTGGGTTCTTGGCCTGCTAGAATTGAAACGAAGATTTTGGCACACAACACAGATTTTGAAAAGACTCTTGCAATAGAACTCTCGCTTGCCACCTAATGAATCACTGCGGTGCCTTTCATAAAGTGGGAAAAATAAACCAGATGATAAATAAAACTATCATTAATCATTACTCCCTCTTTCACCTGTCCTGTGAAGGAAGAAGGGTCAATGCATTTCATGTTAATTCTGCTGAATTTTCTCATTTTCTTCCGTATCGACACGCCTCTTGTGTCTGTGTTGTGTTGTCTGACTTTCACCCTTTCCTCTGGTATAAAGCTGTGACAATCATCTGTGTGTTTGTGCCTGTGCAGACAGGCTGCTGTGATGCGCTCAAGCAAGAGCTACTTTTAAAGGCAATTCAGAAGCCTGTGCTGGAGCAGAGCATCCTGCCCGCCGTTCACTGAGGGCGTGCTGCCGAGAGCACTCTGCACTCGCTGTTGAGATGCTGGTTGCAGTGTGTAGCCTTCCAGATGCTCAGGAGTTCTGTTTTTCTAAGTTCAAGGGAGGTGAGGAAGCCTTGCCTCTTGAAGGACTGTGTTGAGAGAAATTGTATAAATCTGTCAGTTTTATTTCAGGTGCTGCTTGCAATGGTTCTCTCAGGTGGAGCCAAACGGTACCACAGCACTACCATGGCCTGAGCTGAAAAGAAAGACTGTTAATATTTTACCCCTTCTTATTACTGAGGGTTTCAACTACATTTTGTCAGGAGGAATGGAAAAAGGCAAAGGAGCATCATATGTATTTCTGTATTTTTTACTCCCTTGGTGTTTTTAATCCTTGCATGACTCGCAGCAGAAAGATTTGAGGAATTCTAAAAATGAAGTATTTCAAAGCAGAGAGATGTAAGCAGTTAGCATCTACAGGTTACATTTCTTGTTTTCTTCTCCAGCCTCAAGGCTCCCCTTTTCAAATGCTGACTGTGTCTTTCATTTAATTAAATCATAGTGCTCTGAGAGACGTTTTCCTTTTCAATGCAGGACTGGTGGGAATATATTACAATTTGTGGTATGTTACTGTGTTTGTGCTAAGTAACACCAGCTGGAGTGATGGACAGCACATTGTTAAAAGCGCCCTTCTGCTTTTCTTGCGCATCATAATATTTTCCTAAATATATTATTTTGAACTCTTGCAGCTAGCTGAAATTGCAAGGCATCACTCAAGCTTCTGTACCAGGGCAGCCCTATGAGTGCACTCAGTGATTATGCCAGCTCTGGCAAGAGCAAACAATCTGTAGAGGGGCTCTAAGTCCAGAAACCTTGTGTTCCATTCCCAGCCACCTACGCTATATCTCTGGATATTCTGCAGGCTGTGTGGGTGCATGTGTGCCTACCGGCTGGCTTAAGCTCCTGATGTGTTCCTGTGTGTAGAACCACTGGTGTCCGTGCTTGAGCTCTGAAAAGTCTGGCCTTCAGGTGGTTTAGATACAGCTAGTGGGAAAGATGATCTTGTATGGCATGGTATATCCATCTGCTGTTTTTTCACAAGGGCAGTCCTTTTCTGAACTCCTCCTAAGGGCCTGTGAATGTCAGCTCAGACCCACACGTGTGTTGTACCCAGTTGCTATGAACCTGGGCAGGAATGGTTCTTCTCTTTCACAAGGGGCAAAACATCAGCAAACTCAAATGAGGGGTGGTAAGTAGCTGTCTGTCTTTGAGGTCCCTCTAGGCAAACAAGTCTTTTTGTGGGATAACCCTTTGGAATACGGTACTAAACAGCATGGATAAATGTGGGGGAAGGGAATAAGGCCTTATGGTATGTTATTTGATACTGATACTCCATATGTTGCTGTTTTGAGAAATTTTCAGAGAGACATAAGGGAATGAGGAGCCCTTTTACTTCAGGATATGTCAAATGTGTATGTTTTGAAGAGATAGAAGTGATATTGACATTTTGTGTTTAAATGGTATCTTTATTTTCACAAAACCAGAAATGAATATCATATGGTAGCATGAGCTTAAAATCTGGTCAGCGTAAACAAGTGAATTAAAAGAGGTTCAGTTCCAGCCCTGCTTCTTAGGCCTCCCAGTAACTTTGGGGTATTCTGGTTGCCAACTCCTCGTGTCTTTAAGAAGTTTTCTTTTCCTGGTTGAGTGAAAAGTAGCTGGAGAAAGCAGTTATATAATGAGAAAGCATTAAATGAACTAGGAGCTAGTCCATCAAATTCAGAAAGTAAACACATATGTAGAGAAGAATGAGTTGCTTCCCGATATTATAAGCAAAATTTTATTTCCAACCATGTATACAAGAAAAAGGATTAAGGTCCAGGAAGGAAAGATTGATCCAGTATTTAAGTCTCAGCCATGGCACTAGAATGTTTGGGTTCAGATCCCTTGCCCCTTAGAAACACTTTCTGTACTAGTTTTGGCAAGGTTTTTTGACCCCACTCCACAGATACGATAACACTGAATGCCACAACACCAAGTGTCACAACACTGATCTTCAGTGCCCATGGTGAAATTAGCAGCCTGGAGGTAGGTGCACAGATTTGTTGTAAAGTCTATATGGAGCGCAGAACTTGGCCAGTGAGAGATGGTTGCAAATACTTCCCTCCAGGTATAATCAGCACTATTTGTTTCCCGTTTGCACTTGGGCTTTACAGCCTCAAAGTCTCTTCGGAAGAACAGTGTCTGACTTTTCTCTCAGGAACCTACAAGGAGACAGCAGAACTTTATCTGATACTTTAGTGGTTACCATGTTCATCTAAGACATCTGAGTTCACTTTCCTTTTCTCTTTCTTTAATTCCTGCCTCTCTTTTCTGGCAGGATTAGATCCTACACATCAGGCTATTGGCTAGTCTTAGGCAGAATGAGGAGAGAAGACATCCTTCATGTTTTCAAAAATATTCTTATTGTAAGATTAAGGACTAATGGAGGGAGAAAAAGGATATAAGAATAGCCTGACTGTAGCACAGTAGTTACCACATCTATTTGGGAAAGGAAGGTTGCGTGGCAAAGACTGTGAAGCAGGTAATCGAAATCAAGTGCTGCCATTATTGCTAGCCATGCTTTCCTCCTTGTTTTGGTTTGGCCTGGCCAGATTTCAGCGGCGGGGGGGGGAGCTGCAGGGTGGCTTCTGTAAGAAGCTGCTAGAAGATCCCCAAGATTGATAGAGCCAATGCCAGCCGGCTACAAAGAGGGACCCGCTGCTGGCCAAGGCTGAGCCTATCAGTAAGGTGATAGGAGAGGAACACCTCTGTGAAAAACATATTTAAGAACGGGAAAAAGAACTGCGCCACAACAGCTGGCACAGAGATGGAGGAGTGAGAATCTGTACAGACACCAAGGTCAGTGAAGAAGGAGGGGGGGGGAGGATGAGCTCCAGGCGCCGGAGCAGAAGGAGTCCCCCGGGTCCGTGGTGAAGACCATGGTGAAGCGGGTTGTCCCCCTGCAGCCCATGGGCGAGGTGCAGAAGTCCACCGTGAGGATCACTGCATAGATGTCCACCGAGGACTCCACGCCGTGTGGGTGGACTGCCTGAAAGGGGACTGTAGCCCGTGGGAAGCCCGCACCAGAGCAAGTTGCTGCCGGAACCTGTAGCCCGTGGAAGAGGGAATGCCCACGCTGGAGCAGGTTGGCTGGTGGGACTTTTGGGACGTTGCGGGTGGCTCACGCTGGAGCAGTTTCTCCTGAAGGACTGCGCCTCAGACTCACGAGGGGTGGGCTGCCCCTCGTGAGGTGTCTCGCGTCGGGCAGTTTGGGATGAATTGCCCTTCGTGGGACGACTCATGCGGAGAAGAGAGCGTGAAGCTTGTCTCCCGTGAGAGGGACCCCACAGTGGCCCTGGGGAAGAGTGAAGAGTCCTCCCCCGGAGTGAAGAAGTGGTGGAACCAACGTCGGATGAACTGACCGCAGCCCCCATTCCCTGTCCCCCTGCGCCACTCGGGGGGAGGAGGTGGAGAAACCGGGATTGGTGTTAAGCCCGGGAAGAAGGGAGGGATGGGGGGAAGGTGTTCTGTTTAAGATTTGTTTGCTCTTTCTTACTTCTCACTACTCCTCTCTGATTAGTTCTTAATAAATGTACCTAATTTCCCCAAAACTGAGTCTGTTTTGCCCGGGACGGTAAATGAGGGTGATCTCCCTGTCCTTATCTCAAACCCTGAGCCCTTGGAGATATTTTCTCCCCCTGTTCAGTAGTGAAGGGGGGAGTGAGTGAGCGGCTGTGTGGGTACCTGGCGGCCGGCCAGGGTCAACCCACGACACTCCTGTAGCTGTGGTATACAGGAGATGGAGAGCAATGATGGCTTTGTATGGAACCGCCTGCACTAGACATGTTCCAGAGGTACCTATAAGACCAGGCTGTTCTTCTGAGATAGATGGAGGTGTGTGGATGCCTGCTCGGGCATAAGTACTTGGTCACTGCTGAGTGACTGAGCCTTTTCAAGACAGCATTTTCTGGGCATGCACAGAAACAAAATCGTAGAAACTGGGGAAAATGTAATGCAATCGACTATGTGCCAAAAGACTCCTGGGTGTTCTGAGGATTATATCTTTTCCATGCAGGCTGGATATAGCTGCACAAACCCTGCTATGGGTTTGGTCCAGAACCTCGGTGTTGGCGTTTCCCACCAGTAAAATGCAGATAGTGTCCTTATCTCCCCGAGGAGTTCAGGCATTATGCCTCATTATCAGATAAATATCTAGCATAAAAAGGACAAAGAAAAGTTAACAGTGTCCCTTTCCATCTGCCAGCTGGTAGGTAAATACCATTCCAGCTTGACATAGTATGTTTTGAAGGGCAGAGAGGTAAAAGGCCAATATTTCAAAATTGCAGGTAATTTACGGGGCAACAAATTTATGATTTTTCCAGACTTGGTTACTAGTGGTCCTGAGATGCCAATAGGAGCCACTGATTCCCAGGCTTTCCAAGACCAGACCCTCGGAGCTGCACCTGAGTCCCTTAAAAATGGAAGCATCCGAGATCAGCGTGAGAAAAATTTTGGCGGAGTACCCTATGTCACACAGTAGGCTTGTGCTGAAGCCAGGGCCCAGCATCCTTTCTCCAAGTTCTCATAACAATAAGAACAACCTCCTCAGCAATTGCCTTACAAAAGGTTTGAACATCAGGTTACCCAGAGACACGAGCAGATAGTAGAGCAGTGATGTACAAATGAAAGTCCTACACTTTGACCTCCAACCACATGAAGCCCCATTACAATAAATATCCAACAACACATCCCTTTCCACACCACATGGATGCTGCCTTAGGTACAAAGGTACTAAAATGACTGTTCCATGTAATAAAACATGGTGGGAGAAATTATGAAGTATAAAGTGAGGTTATTGCCTTCACTGCTAATTAAAGTTTACTGTATCTTCTTGCAGCTTTGTTTAATGGGCTCCAACATATCATGGGGTGTTTCTTTAAAGAATTAAAAGAAAGCTCTTTTTAAGGTCACTCACTTGACCTCAATTCATTGTGTTGTGAATGCGGTATTGTAGTAGCACATATTGTGTGGGGTACAACACCATGTGCTGCTCCAAGACTCCCGTGGTAGCTAAGCACAAAGGGCTGTGTTAACGATGGTGTGTCAGCCTTAGCTTTGAATCTCTTTGCTTGAGTGCTAGTTTTCATTACTGACATATAATATGTGGTGTTAACCATTTCAGCACTGAGCTGTGCACGAGGGATGTGCCACTGCTTGTGCTTGGAAATGGCTATTTCTGAAGTGTCAGTGATCTGAGGTACAGTTATTGTTTTATTAATGGCACCAATTAGGACAAGCCTTGTCAACTAGCACACAATGATCTCAGCACCACGTTGTGATATAACTATTACAGTGAGCATCATAGCCTGATACTTATGCCATACAGGGAATAAAAAGCTCTCAGGCTTTCTTCTTCTGATTTGGCTAAAATTTCTGTGTTCTGAGGCTTTCACTTTGTTTCTTTGTGCCTTCATTTCCTCCTTAGCTAAATTCTGCAAAGCTTTTTGAATGGTACTATTACTTTATGTAACATGTTTCCTCCCACAAAAGTTTTCTTAGTAGTAACTCGTGTGGCACTGTCCTTTGATGGCTAAGTCCTTGCTTATTTTCAGTTTTCTCTTGCATCCTTTTCCCAGTCTGCTAGCTGAGTCTATGTCTGTGTTTACATCATGCATCTCAGGCTGCAGCTGCTGTGGACCCTCTTGTTTGGTGGAACTCTGTTACTTTGGTGTCTTGGCTCTTTATCTGGCTCGGGTTGCTTCCTCCTCAATACATGTTCCACTCATGAGGCGGGTGATCCAAAGCCCATTGAAGTAAATGGAAAAATTGCTGTTGATTAAATTATTTCACATCTGCACTCCCTGGCTCTACCAGCTTCTTCCATTGTCCACACATCCTGATTCACAAATGTTTTAAATGACAGCTTTAGGAACATGAAAGCCTTTGGGGCAATGGCCTAAAGAGACAGCAGAGGGTAAAATTTGTGAGCATTATAGTGCTACAGCTCTAGTACTTCCATTAATCAGTACTGAGCATCTGACTGAAAAGCCTGCCTCAGTCAGGCAAGGAGGGCTTGTATTTCACATGCTTGGGCACACAGGCAGCCCCAATCTCCAAGCATAGTTCATCAGGAGGATTATTTCCTTCCAAATGCAAACCGAGCATCGACTCTGTTTTGCCGGAGGATTTGGGTTGCTTCACTGCTGCCATTTCTGTTCCTCTTTCATGCGAATGGAGGGCAGCAATAACACCGACTGCCCAGTAACCCGATTAAAGGTGTTGCAGAGTAGGATTGTGTGATAAACGCCTGATCTCGGGGCACGTCAGGCTGAAGGAGAACGGAGAAGCAATGCCGAAGCAGCTCTGTCACCCTCCTGAGCTCCTGTGGGGATCGTTGCTGCCAGGCCCTGGCCCTGGTGCCAGCAAATGTGTCTCAACCCAGCGGTGTTGCCCAGCTGCATCCTGGTGGCAAGTCCCGGTGAATCCCGGAGGGCATTATCCACCCTCATCCCAAATCCTGGCGTTCACTGAGGGGAAATCTGGAAACATGGGAAGAGATGAAGCCAGATCCTGTTTGTGGCCTGCTCTCGGGAGCAGACTCATGATGACAGGGTGTACACACCCTTCGTTTCAGTGCTCTCCCCAGTTGTTTCTTTAAAGTGACCCCTTGTGTGGACCTTTGATAGGATGGAGTGTAATTTACAGCTAGATTTTGATGGGCTTCCCAAAACAGTTAAAATGGCAGAGAGATGTATCAGTAGACCTCATTTTCCGGTGTCAGTAGTGGAAGTTCAAAAAGAAAGGAATGTTTACCAACATAATAATTTTTGGAAGCAGTCAGGATGCAATGTACAGTTACAGTAACTGTGCACATGCATTTGGTAAAGGTCACGTGCATTTATGTGCTCAACAACCCAAATATTATCCCCAAGATTTTCTCATTTGACTTTTTTCTCTTTCTCTTCTTTGTTTCCGTGTCCGCTGTCTGTCTGAGCTGGAGCATTATTCCAAGCACAAAGATTATGATGTAATTACATAAAGCCAAGCACAGACGTGAAGGGTAGAAATTCAGGGCTATGAGCTCACCTGTCCTTAGAAGGAAGTTTACAAACGTTTAGAAGCTGGTAAAAGCACTTACAAATCTGTTGAGGTTTGTCAAGATGTGGATTCAGCTTTATGAATGGAATGAATGCTGGTTTGTATACCTAAAATATATAACTTTGTATCAAAACTTTCTGGTCATTAGTAAAAGAATAGCAATGTCATTATACTTATAAAAATTGTTACCAAGGAAACCAGTTTATTATAATTGACTATTTATCCTCATTTCATTCTTTATCCCGGTTTCTTTCTGTTTTCTGCCCCACCACAGCTGAGACTTTTTTCCCCCCCAGTTAAAAGATATGTTAAACTGCAGCCAGGCTGGAGAACTTGTTGATCCGCATTTTAATAGACATGGGTGTATCTTGCCTGCACAGTTTAAATCCAGATTTTCTTTCTTTTCCCTCTTTAGCTTTTGGGGCTAGCAGAGGAGCCTGTCAGTTTATTGTGCCCGTACTATTGAAAAGTGACTTGGATTTATAGTATTTCCTAATTTGTATGCTGCCACTAAAAACATACTGAAGGAAAGAGGAAGCAATTCTTGGCTAGCAGTTGGAATTAGCTCCCCTGAAATGTTTAAAATAATCAAGGAAAAAAGATGTCATATCCTGTGGTAGAGGAAGGAAAGAACTTGTCTTTCTTTGCCAGGACCTTGAAACATTTCTTTTCTACAGCAGTTTTCCGGGGGTAATTTTGTTGGGTGTCTTTGGTCCTGATTTCCTACCTGTGCGGCAGGTATAAGCTGTGCCACTGATTGTTGAGATCAATTGGATTACTTGCACAAAGTGAGGGAAATGCTTTGCTGTGTGAGTGATGGTGGGACCAGTCCCTTGCCTTGAATTCCTCTGCATTGTCATTTTAAGATAGGTGAAATTTTAGCTGTAACTGAATGTCACATCAATTTTATGATGTCTGTAGGCGTCTTTGTTTTTAAAATTCATGACAAATTCCTTGCAATACATTTTTACTACATTACAGCCACCTGTTCTACCTTGGTGGGTGGCTGTAAATCTGGGACTGTCCTTTTGTGTGCGTGTACATGAATGATTGTTCTTTATACAGTGTATTAGAGCTTCCAAAATGTATTCATAGCCTGCACCATCCTGGGGGGACTCATGCACATTCTGTGGATCAGCTTTCTTCTTCTGCCACGGCAAAAAGGTTACCTGGGGTCCCAAAGTGAAAACTTCTTGCCCTTCCCATGGGGCACCTTTTATCTAGGCCCAACATACGCGTTTTTTTCCATACCTAGCCACAGTCAGTTCCCTTGTGCTGTGTGCTGCCTTTAAAAACAGTTTGCTCCTAGATGAGTTTCCCATAAATAATTCAGATTCATGTGAATCTTGTCATGCCTTTACATTTGTTTGTCAGTATGTGTCCTACCTAAAGAATGTCAAACCCGGGACAATTGACATTCAGTTCCTGGCCCTGTCCCTGTTGTCTGGGTCAGGCTTGGAACAACCATCTCACCTCCATGTGCTTGAGTTTCTTATTTTTAAAATGAAGATAATGATATTTACTGTCTCCTTTTTCCATCCTGTCAGCTCCTCTTCCTGGTGGTGTTACACCTCCAAAACCTTGTAAAGCTGTTTGTCTCAATACTGTAGCTTTTTGACGCCTGTTAAAGTGCCAGAGGCCTAAGAGATAAGTGTATTTCTTTTACTGGATGAATTACAAATAAACTAACTCAACACATTTTTAGAACCTGGGCTTACTTCAGGTAGAGGTTTGCTTTGTTCATAGCCAGTGGAAGCTCCTGGGGGCAGAGCCTTTTCTCTCTGTGTATCTGCTTTTAAGAGCTGTAAAATAATAATATCATTATGCAGAGACTGTCCAGTTCCTTGTACAATATTGTAACCCAAATTCGTGGGCCACATAGAAGGCTCATGATGATAGAAAGCGGTCTCAAGAGTCGATGCTGCAGGCTAGTCTTTTATTAATCTCCTGCAAAATGAGGTCCCACAGCAGCAAATCACCCAGCGCTGACACATTTAGTGCTCGTCTTCCCTAGTTCACATAAGGGGAAGGGCTCTGCATCCCCATTTCTGAGAGAACGAGGTGCAGCATGCGCCGTGTCTAAGGAAGAGGTTGGGTTTGCCAAGAGCACCAGATGAGACATTGATGAAATCCTGGGAGCGCCTGTGTACTTCTGGTGGTGTGGATTGTAAATCACAGTAAGAGATGTCGATGCTTTAATTATGTGTATGTGATGGTCTATGTGTTTGTGCTTGTGGGTTTTTTATAAGTACGGTAAATGGAGAAGAGAATCTGGCCTGGCTCTGAGGCTGCTGCTGCTACTGGCGAGGTGGGAGAACATTTTGGCAAAGCAGTATATTTATTTTTTTTTAAACCTCCCTCCGCAGCCCCTCCTGCCGTACTATATTTTTCTTTTTTTTTTTAGGATTTTTTTTGTGTTCCTTATCTGAGGTGCTGCTGGGACTGGCAGTGTGCTCCAGCTTGCTGAGCTCTTTCCCATTTATCTGGTGTGGTTCCCAACCTATGATTTAACGGTGGTGTGTGCGACAGAAAGAGAAAAACAATGTTTGATCTGCTAAAACGTACCTTAAGAGCAAACACATACACATTGATGAAGGTATCAGCTGGGTTCTGCCTACAGTTATGTCAAACAAAGTATGCTAGGAAGTGCCAACTTTCCTTTTGTGCTGTGACACCAAGCGCTGCCAAAAGATATTAAAAAGCTTGCGTGAACTAGGTGATGGCAGCTGTAACTATCTAAGTTATTGCCTGGCAGCTGTAATGCTTCTTCAGTGCTGCTGGCTGCTTTTTATATTTGGTTCCCCATTTGTTTGCCCTTATTCTAGCAACCGATACCACCAAAGCAGGCAATCAGTGTGTTACAGCACATGGCCACTTGCTACTGCAAAATAGGCAGCTTAGTAGTGGCAATTGAGAGACTCTCATGCAGCAGCTGATATAAGTCATATTTCTTTTGGAAGAGAACCAACCTAGTGGGTTTTTTGTTATGTGTCAGCATGAATCCAAGAAACCTTAGATGAGTCGATGGCAAAAGGCAAACGCGCACACACGCGCGCGTACACGCGCACATTCACATGCACACACACAAAAAAATGCAGCTTTCCGTGTTCTTTCCGTGTTGGCTCTAAATGTGCTAGAACAATATAGCCAGCTCCTAGCCCCTGCCAATCCTACATCTGCTCTCTAAAACCTCCAGCAAATAAGAATTACTGTGGGGTTGTTTAACCAACGCTTACAATATACACACTTTTCATTTCTCCGTCGCTTCTATCTGTACGCTGGTGGCAAAGGTTTGGGAGATAATGGAGAATGATACCCGCTGGGCAGTCGCTTTTTCAGTGCTGTGAGGTGGGCAGTAGCCACCTAGATCTCTCTGCTAGCAAGTTTTGGGGCAATACAAAATGTTTTTCATTGCCGTGAGCTTTTGGGAAATTGTCTGCACTGTATGGGGTGGGTTTCTGTTGGTTTGAGGGTGAGGTTTTTTTGTGAGGGGAAGGCTTTATATTTTGTGCTCTTCTTTTGAGTTTCCTCTTTTCAGTCATCTCTTAAATAATTCCTGTGGTTCATGAATGTAATATGTCTGGGAGATATGTTTTTTTCCTTCTTTCTCTTCTTCATTTCTAACCCAGACTAGTTTTGAAAGTGCTGTAACATGCTAATATTTTTGCAGTTCGATCAGCCTCAGAACGATTTCTCCAGTGTGGAAAATGGACTGAAGTAGTAGCTGCATCTTGCAGAAGATGGGCCCAAAGATCTCAGTTGAGCTTTTAGTTTTTTTTTCCCTTTACCGTTTCGGCTCAGCTGTTACAGAGACCTGAGACAATTGCATGTTGTCTCACAGTAATAAGACACCATAATAATTCTTTCCACCAAAGAGTCCCAAAGCATTCACGAGTGTTTAATTACCTATTCTGTTTCACGGATGAGGATGCCGAAATGCAGAGCAGTTAAGTGATGTGACAAAGGACACCTAGGTATTCGATAATGTAACTGAAAAAGAAACAGCATATTATTAATCCATTTCCCATCACAGTGACTTGACAATGCTTACCATTAATCTGACTAAAGAAATTTGTATGGCTTTGGAGACTTTCCTTCAAATTTATTGCATAACTGTGTTTCCCCCCCGCCCCCTTCCCTGTTTTGCTGTTAGTTTGAAAATCCCTAATTACCTTTGAATCTCCTTCGTGTATTTTTAAAGAAAACAAACATATCATTTATTTCAGAATGTTGAAGAGATTCGCAGAAAATGCTGTAAATGCTAGTGTGTTGGTGGGACTGGAGGCAAATTTTAATTCACCTGTAGAAGGCTCACATCTGGCATTACAGATTATGTCAATCCTATAGTGAGTACTATGGCATTGGGGAAGGCCCATGCTGGCCCTCTGAATTGCCTGTGAATTTCTGTAAGAAGATTTCTGAAAAAATGTAATTCCTTCCTTCCGTTGCATAAGTCATGCCTCTCTGCAGAAGTGAGGCATACTGAGCAACAGTGGGGTTTATTTTGAGAATTCAGGTGATTTATGTTAGTTCAAAGTTCTCTTGGACTAGGTGGAAACCTGCTCATGCACTGTAAGTTCATATGCAAAGGCTTGAAGAAAGAAAACACCCACGAGGTCTGTGAAGCAGCCCTGTGTTGGTTTACCTGATACTTACCAACTTGCAGAGGATTTTCCTTGCTGAAATAAGCTGACCTGTTCTCTAATTGCCTCAGCACTTGGGGTTTTTTTTCTCTTCACTCTTGTGGATAGAAAAGAATGCTCGTGAGTCAGATGTGCTCATGGGCAACGGCTCCCATACAGCGACAGTGGGACGAGCCTGTGTCTTGCAGACCGCAGCGAGCGTTGCTCTTTGTATCCCACACACGTCAGCAGGACCGAGAGCACCCGCCTGGAGGCTCCCAAGCCGCTTCTGGTAGTGGAGATGTTCTTTACCTCTTGGTATGCTTGGCTGCCTGCAGAAAACCGTGTTCCTCTCTTCACAATCACTTTCAGCGTAGAGACCTGAGGCTCCGCATATGTATTTAGAGTTGGCACGATCAATGGCCCGTTCATCAAATCTTGGCCGTGATGCTTTTAAAGTAATATCATCTAAATTAGTTACATAGAAAGTAGTAAAAGTAGGTGTTTGGTACCTGGTTTAGTTTTTTTCCCCTCTCCTTTTTGGCCCAGTTGCTTTCTCTAAGGCCATAGCACGATCCAAATGAACTTTCTCCATTATTTTCCATGAATAAATGCAAAGTAGGTTACTTGGAACCTCTTATATCTCCAAATAAAATAACAAAATCAAATAAAAAAACATTTTCTTCTAAGAATCTCATACCATTTTCAGCCCCAATGCATTCATTCATTCTTTTTTTTTTTTTTTTTAATTTCATCTTTTTTTCTTAGAGGTTGATTTGAGCTGCCTCTTCCCTCAAGAAAAGCATGTGTGTGTGTGTGTGTGTAATGGAAATGCTGACAGACCCTTAACTATAACAGCACGAAAGGCGCCACTAAAATAACAGTGGAACAGATGCTGTCACCACTGCCCCTGGTGGGGAAAGAAGATGAAACAGAAGGGCATTAGAGTTGGTAGATGGCAAATTAATCCTATTGTACTAGCAGCTGCAACCACCGAGATGCTAGCATTCGTGCTTAGACACTTCCAGTACACCAAGCTCTAGTAGGGGTGGTTGGAAAGGATGAGGCAATGAAAGGTCACTGGAGCTGTTTTCATCTGAATAGTAATAATAAAAAATGTTAGTGTATGTTCTCTGTGATGACTAGGCTGTTTTTACTGTGGCAACCCAATCAAGGATCTCTCTGGTATTTTTAGACTCTTAGTATTTCTCAAATGCTGAAGTATAATCCTAATGTAATTTTGTTTTCTTTCTTTTTTTTTTTTTATCCCAAGCTTTCAATCCTGAAACTCCGATTTTAAAACATAGTAATGAAAGCTCAGATCTCTTTCTTATGCTTATATTAGCAGGCAAAAAAAAAAAAAAAAAATCACTGTTATTTTTAACCAGTGAGTAAGCAACTTGTAATTGTCATTCCTAAGACAATCTGGGTGATTTTGTGGGGGTGTTGCAGAAATTGAAACCCAGAAAGACCTGTGACCTGAAATGGTTGGATTAAAAAAGGAATCTTGACGCCAATGAAGGCTGAGTGGACAGTGTAAATCAGAATTTTAGGGGCTCAATTTATCCCAACAGGATTTTTTTTTTGGTGAAAACTTGTTGAAGAGAGCTGTGCAAACAATAGCTTGTGTAAGCCAAAGCTGGCATCCAGCAATTCTTAATGTCTGAATGAAAGTGCTCTCTTTTTTTTTTTTTTTTTCCCTCCACAGTATATGTTGCCAAGAAAACAAGGAGTAGTTGCTTTAAGCATTTACAAATGGTAATGCACCAACAGCTGGTCCCAATCCAACTGAGCTATTGTAGGGGTATTAAAAAGACAGGCCAGAGTTTGAGATCTACTGCCAACCTCCCTTGCAGAGTTAGGGAACATTTTACTTGGAAAAAAAAGGTCTTCTCTTCCTGCAGAGCTCCACGGCTGTATTCTCCTGCGGAGCCTGAGCCCTGCCTGGCAGAGCAGGCAAAAATACATCGGTAGGCCAAATGCTTCGTTGACATGAAAGTGTAGAATCCAATAGGTCTCCAGCTAGATTATTTATCTCAATCTAATATTAAAATCTTCATCTGTGTTTTTCACATTCTGTTTATTGGTTAAATGGCTGTTTCATGTGACTATATTTTTATAAATATTCTTGTTTTCCTACAAAAGCCTTACAATTAAGTGAATATAGTACTAGCATTAAAGAAATTAAATTAATTCTTCTGAACTGAAGGATTGTCCTTAAGGGGGTTTCATCTGAAAGACTTTTCTGCTTTTTGCAAAAAGTACTCACACTCTATCTAGCAGGAACTGTAAAATATTTTTTGGGTTTCTAGGTTTGTAGGTAACTATAAACCTAAATAATACTTATTTTTGAATATAATTATGGATGAACCGTGCTTACGGGAAATGTCCTAGAGAAAGCAATAAAAAATATTATTTTTCATTCTAAAGGCCTCTGTTATTAGCAGTACACTTCATATATACTGCATTTTCTGAACAGAAATGCAGTGTTTGGCTTTTCCCTGAAAGATAAATGAACCTATTTGTTGATGCGCCGCACTTACGCTGGACATTTATGAGAAATAAAAAGGGCCAAATTAATTGTAAAAAAACCCCAACCAACCAAACACACCCCCAACAAAAAACACAAACAAATGATCAGACAGGCAAATGTGAAAAATATGCATTTTTCTTTCTCGCTAATGGTATTTGCATTTCTAGGGTGTTTGCAGACAGTGGCACAATGCCCACTTGTTTAGGTTTGTGTATGTGTTGGTTTTATTTTTTTTTCTTTAAATCATATGGCTTGGTTCTGTTTTCCAGATCTTGTCCGAGAGCTGCTATTTGACATAAAAATGTTTGTATCCATTTCCTCGTTAATCATTGTAATACAACCTGCTGCAGTTAAATGACAAAACAGATGCAACGATGAAAATTAAAAGTGATGGATACTTATCTTTGGCTATAAAAGCTGCTAACAATTTAGAGAACTAGAGTGCCTTTTGGAGCTAGAATGTGGCAAATGAGAGAAACAATCACAGGGCTAAAGAGTTTTGTGTTTGTAAACCAGATAACTATGGGGAGGCTGCTTCGCTGTCTAGCACCTGTTTTATGTGGTTTGCCTTTTCTATTGAGTAAGATCAAGTGAGGTATCATTTTAATGTCTGATATGCCTTGTACAGCATTGTTGGCACTGGATGTAACCCAACCCCAACAAAACTGCTGGAAACATGACCTTGCTTTTGTACGACGTTTTGAACTTGAAAATAGGCCCCTTTCTTTTTTCTCTACTACACGCGCCAGCGCGGCTTGTGAGCTTTTCTCTGTAAAATGGGTTCCTTTTCCCTAATGAGAGCAGACCTATCCTGATACGAAATGTGGGTTTGAAACTCTGAATATGACTTCCTTATGTTTTCTTTGCCAAGATAACTTTTTCTTTTTTTTTTTCCCCCAGTACATTCTGTGAGGATGCTGACCCTCAAGGGTGCAAAACCACAAGGGTCAAAATCTGACAGTGGAAATATTTATGGCAGCTCCCTTGGGAACTCCAACCTTGCGTGTAGCAAGAAGTATTCTCTCATCCATCTCTAGTTGTTCTGCTGTTGCAGCTGGGACTCTGGAGTTCTGTGCTGTGCTGTGATGTGTCTGTGATTTGGCTCTATGCTTCCAAAATGTTAATATACAGCACTGAAATTGCCAGTCAAAACCTTCAGGTGCTTGCAATGATTGTCCACACAAAGCTATGGAAAATGTGTGATAATACCTATATTCATCCTTGAAATCTCTATTGTGAATATGCCTAGATTGCTCCTGTGTGAATATTTTTTAAATGCTCTGTTTATGCACGAGATAGATGCACAACTGCTTCCCTCTCACCCGTATCTGCGAGAGTTGGAAAAGGAGTCCCTGGTATGAGGGATTTGAGGTGAGTGAGGAAGAGGAGTGAAAGAGGGAGCTGCGGTGCAGCTGCCAGGGTTTGTTAGGGGTTGCTGGCTGAATCTTGGAGTGGGAGGTAACACAAGACTGAAGGACACAGCTTTCTCACATACAAGAAACTTGTCTTCTCTGGTTCTCGCAGCATGTCTTGAACTTTTCTTTCAGTAAGACTAAAGGTGCTGTCAGCAGTTATTACAGACCTTGTGACATTTTTGATATGTCAGGTATGGTTTGGGCCAACTCATTGAAGGGTAATTGCAATTTGAGCTGAATGGATGCTCCTCATATTTTGTACAAAAACCTGTTCTCTAGTGCTGTTGCAAACAACTGTGAGGCCCATGTGTGATCCAACACAGAAGCAATGACACATCAGTGAAAGGGAAAGTGATTTTTTTTTTTGTCTTATGAGACAGTCTGTGCTGACAGAGGATGAAAGGCAGCCTGGCAATACAAGTTCTCCTGCTCACTGCTCATCGTCTGTTTCAGATGCGTTTTCTCTCAGTGCATTGGTTTTGCCCACGTGAACTCAAGTTTCTCTTGAAAATGTAAATGGTCTTGAGACTGAAGAAAGATCCTGATTTCTGCACTGTCTTCTGTACTGATTTGTTTGCTGATTTAATAATTTCCATGTTTGGAGATAGAACAAGCATTGCCTTGCAATACTGACAAACTAGAGGAAGGGCAAAGTAGCTTAGGGCATTTTTAACAGGCTTAGAAACATTTTTCTCCAGGTCATTGGTTGGAATTCACCCTGGGGTGAGTGTTTACCTGCCAGTAAATTCACCCTGGTGGTGAGTGTTTACCTGTCAGTAAGGAAGAAGTGATACCAGGCACCGAGCAAGGAAGTACAAGGATGATGTGCATGGGAAATGATTAATAGGGGAGGGCAAGAGGTGAGAGAAGGTGTGACATAAAGCAGAATGCTCTTTCTTTTACTTCCCCATCTGTTGCTAGGTGGCTTTCCCTGTTTAGATTCCTTTCAGATCAGTTCCTAAGTTGCTTATTTCTCCATAGAGACCTGTGGTCTGTTTGAAACATGCTGATGGCCTTACTCCTGCCTGCGAACCCACAAAATGCTCCCTGGGAGCAGGGAACAGAGCATCTTCCTAGATGTGCAGTGACTGTACCCATGAATGATTAGTGGAACAGGCATTCATATTCACTTTAACTTCTGCAGGTGCCCTACCTCCCCCAGCAAGCTGCCAGTAAGAGATGTCCCAATACCAGGCTGCTGCTCTGTTCCCCTTGCATCAAATCACAGCCTGCAGGTATGCTCAAGCTTGGCTCCAATCTCTCTCTGGTCCCTTATGAGAAAAGACTGAAGGAGCTGGGGCTCTTTAGTTTGGAGAAGAGGAGGCTGAGGGGTGACCTCATTAATGTTTACAAATATATCAAGGATGAGTGTCACGAGGATGGAGCCAGGCTCTTCTCGGTGACAACCACTGATAGGACAAGGGGTAATGGTCTGAAACTGGAACATAAGAGGTTCCGCTTAAACTCGAGAAGAAACTTCTTCTCAGTGAGGGTGACGGAGCCCTGGAACAGGCTGCCCAGAGAGGTTGTGGAGTCTCCTTCTCTGGAGACATTCAAGACCTGCCTGGACACGTTCCTGTGTGGCATAGTCTAGGCATTCCTGCTCTGGCAGGGGGATTGGACTTGATGATCTTTCAAGGTCCCTTCCAATCCCTAACATTCTATGATTCTATGATTCTATGATTCTATGAAAAGAGTGCCTGCTCCCGTCCTGAGCAGCAGCACTGCCTTCACTCAGGTGTAGTTATCGAGAGAATTTCCCTGTGCTCAGTGAAGCCTGTTCAGCGTCAGCTGATGGTGGGTGGAAGTGTCCCTGCTGCAAGCTGCTCAGCTCAGATCCTGCTCTTTGAGCTGAGAGCTTTTGGCTTTACGTGGTTTTCCCATGCATAACAGAGGTACCACAGGAGGCACTTCATAGTGTCCTTACGGTGGTATTCCCACGGTTCTGTCCACTTTGTGCACTATGTACTAAAACACGAGTCATTAAGCACCAACCAGTTCCTTCACTCACACTGTTGAACTACAAATTTGCTGCTTCAGATTTTGCTGCGGTATGAAGGATTCCTACGGATCGTTCTTTTATCTTATTTCTTAAAATAAGTCCAAGATAGATGCATCTTCTTGACACTCTTGGGAGTCATCCCCTTTGCAAGATCTTGCCATCGTTCATCCAATACCACCATTTCTGATTACTTAGTACAAGCAACCACACTATTGCTTTATAGTATAGCAATATTGTTTAACCTGTGTCTGGCCCATACAGGAAACTGTTCAGAATATTTTAACCAAAGTTGCCATTTAAAGTTAAGGTCAATCATGTTACATTTTCTTAGTAAGTATGGGAAGTTTCCAATGAGTAGCGTTTCATTTGTATTTTAAAGGCAGACTTAAAAAAAAAAAAAGATGCCAAAATATAAGCCCTTTCCTTTTTTAGTCTCTACCCATTTTAACTTTTCAACTAATTCGGCGTTTTTGTTCCGTCATTGTAACTCCCTTAGCATAAATAGAGATACTCAGGGTGCAAAGTGTATGTAAATCCAGAGCTGTGCTTTCCTGGGTTCAGCAGCAAGTTGGAGCTGAGTATCCTGACTTTTAGGGCTTTGGCCCTAGTAATTAGCAAGCAGAGCACATATTTTTGAGGGCAGAGAACATCTTTGTTATGTGACTGCATGTTTAGCATAAGAGATACTCTGCATCTACTTGTGGCGTTCGAGAAACAACAATAGTGTAAAACAATAACAGCATTGCCTTCAGAAATCTGAAAGAGGCACCCCCAAGATTTAGCCTCTGAGCTTTCAGCAATCAGGACTTTAGAAACTTTGTGAATTGCTGGCTGCTTTGTATTTAATAGTCCCCGGCAGACTTGTTTCTTCATTAATTTGTCTTATCACTTTCTGAACCCGTTTATACTTTTGGATTTCACAGCATCCTCTAACAACAAGTATCACAATTTGTGTTGCATGAAGAAGAATTCCCTTTTGTTTAATTTAATTTTTATATTTGACAATTTCTCTGAGTGATTCCAGTATATTAACATAATCATTCCTCATCCACCTTCTTAATACCATTCATGCTTTTATAAACTCTATCGCATCCCTCTTTTGCTGTCATTTTTCCCAGTCTGATGAGTTACAGTCTTGTTCCTCGCTGCAAAAAAGCCCTTCTGTGCCTATGGTCAGCTTAGCCCACCTCTCCTTATAACACATCTATGCATTCTTTGCTCCGAGATAGAGACTGGAAGTATTCAAGATGCAGGTGCACTGTGAATTTACCCAGCAAAATGGTAATTTGGGGTGGGTTTTTTTTTGTTTGTTTCATTCTGGTTTTCTCTCATCTTCTTTCCTAGCAGTTCCTAAAAGCCCCTCTGGGCATTTCTGACAGCAGCTGAACACTGAGGTGACTTTTTCTAATTATTCAAAGTGACTCCAAGATTTCTCTCCTGAGCAGCGCTGATCATCATGTACCTATAGGTAGTGTTGTTTTTCCCCACATGCATTAGCTGGCGTTCACCACCGCTGAGTTTCATCTTAGTTCACGACATTCTTCTGCAGCTCTTCACAATTAGCTTCAGCTTTGACTGTTCTGAGCAATGCTGTATAATCAGCAAACTTTTTCACCTCACTTGTACTGCTTTCCCAGCTTGTTTATGAATATAGTGAACAACATATTTGAAACCTTTTTCCCTTGGGAAAACTAATCGCACGGTTTGTTTCCTGCTGCTGATTTCTTCTTCTGGGAACGCTTAGCTTCACTGCAAGCAGGGATGTTCACACTGTACAGACCAGGTAGTGTCCTGGGCCACGTGCTCATTGAATACTTCAGTAGATTTGCAAGACATGACTTCTTTTTGCAGAAACTGTTAGATCCTTCTCAAGCATATAATATTTCTATGTGTATCCTAATTTTATTCTTTATTTTGATTTCCAGCAATGTATCTGCTGCAGAGGTCAGGTTTACTGATCCATCATCCTCAGCCTTCCACAGAGCCCTTAGGAAAAACCCCAATGTTTTCACATTTTTTACGTTTTCTTTCTTGAGATACTGAGGTAGAAATGAAGTCTTGGTCATGGGCCTCCATGAGTAATTCATCAATGTCTTTGTTTTAGAGCTCTTGAATACGTACTTTCTAATCCTAATGACTGATTTCTATTCATTTATTGATTTATTCTACAGGCTTCTCCACTCACTTTTCATTTTCAATTTAATAAATCTTCACTTTCTTTAATCATTTTACATGAGTTTGGCTGAGGTAGCAGCTACTGGGGGTCCTATGAAGGCTTAGAAAAAAATAGATGTTATACATTGAGAATGTTTTGGACTCTTTCTGGACATCTCTGCTTTAAGAGTAGTGATTACTGTAAATAATTTATTATGCCCAGCAACATCTCCTGTTAGCCTTTCCATGTTTCTGGTGGATTTCATAACCTCACATATTTGCTTGTGCTTTTCAGGAGCAATTACGTGTATTACAAAGTGCTATTCTGACTGTTATCTAAACACTTCATCTCAGGCTAGAACATAATCTCTTGCTTTTTGCTTATGTTTTTCATCAACATTGAATATTGCTTTTTATTTTAATGCTCGTGTCTTTTCCCAGCACTGCTGGAGAAACCAGACTTTTGTTTTCAGCTAACATTTCTCCAGTGTGTTATGAATATATCTTGTTTTAGAGTTTAATTCTGTTGCTTCTGTAGGCTGTCTTCACAGAATTATTAACTACCTCTCTGTGGTTTGGAATACAGCTCATTTAAGTAAGCGAGAGGTCAGCACTGTTACATGTTTTATATTTGTTTACATTGCATTGATGTAAGACAGGTCCCTCTCCAAATGTGCAGGGGGTATTTTTACACTCCACTAGTATTTCACACTTGGACTGCATCTTTGCAAATTTAACATAACATGATGAAAAGTAAATTTCTGAAACAAACTCTCCATTAGCTTCAAATTGGTTTCTACAGTTCTTTCTGCTCCTAAGCAAATGCTACTAGGGTTTAAATCGGCTGTACACAATTTCCAGCATCATCATCTTGATCTTCCTGCTTCATTTAGGGATCTTAATGAAACTGCAGCTGACTGCTCCTCTTGCACATGGACAGCACCTAATCATTTGGAATTTTGAAGATGCATCTTTTGGCAGCGCAGTTGGTTTAAGTGAATAATGACGTCTCTGATGCTGGTGGATTAATGATCAATGATTTTACATATCTGTTTATAACTCTACCTTACATCAAGCAAAGTCACTTTGTAACGTATCCTTTAAAAAGTGATAAATCTTGCGAAAAATTATATTATTATGAATTTCTGTAGGTTCCTCCTACTTTTTACTTATTTTGATTGCTAGTTCAGATGTTGTGTACTGAGTACATTAGGTAAAGTTTACATCTCTTGGGCCGGTCTTTGACTACATAAAAATGGACAATGGTTGACAAGCTTGCTTTTTCTTTTTCTTTTCTTTTTTTTTTAATTATTCTTCTGCAAATTTGCAATCTCAAATTAAGCTTGCCCAGCTTGTAATATCACAACCCATGGATTAACTTTTTGTAGTACTCCATGAGAGGTAAAGGGTCCAATACTGATCCTCATTTTTTTCTGGTCAGAAATAAAGCCCTATGCAAAGTGAAATATTTTTGTTTCCTAGGCCTTTTTCACTAAACATTCCTTATGTTTCTCGTTTCCTTATGCTTCTTATGTTTTGACTGTTGAGTGAACAATTTTCCATGAAAGTTTTTTTGCATGTCTAAACGGCAGAAAAGTAATCCTTTCAGCTTTGGTCCAGTGATACATGTAAGAACATAAATCTCAGGCTGGTAAGAGAACTTTCCCGCCTACAGGATCAAGTTGGATCTTGTTTGGGCTTCCATGAAACACCTTCAGAACCTGAGAACAGGTCCTTTTTTGCCTGAAATTCCTCTTTCTAATCTCAGTACTTCACATATTGAACTCCTGACAAGGGTTCAAGAATCAAATTTGCACTTTGGCCTAAGGGTTTCTCTGCCAGTAATTGAGACTTATGTGAGAGCAGGCAAGTCTGTCTGTCTTCATACAGAGAGAAGAATGGAGAGGAACGGAAGCTGAGTGATTTACAAGGGAAAATTCGGGTGAGAATATAGATATTCATGATTTCCTGGCTCTCAGTTCTGTAATCGGATCCTCAGGCAATACTTTTTCTGTCCTGTAGTTGTGCTATCCTGGCTAAAAATGAGGCCAAACAATGAGTCTATATGTCAGCATCCCCAGAAATTGGGAAGTAGCTTGTAGGTTCTTTTTCAAATACCTTCAGCATGAAGCAGAATGTGTTCAGATCCCTGAAGAGTAGCTTGAGTCTTTATTTTCTCTAATGGTTTTTAGTTATACTATTTTTTTCTGATCAATGTCTGAATTGTTTGACGACTGCAAGTCTGAGGAGGGACTGGAAGAAGTGAATAGTACGTTGGTACCAACCAGTGACATTAGCAATTGCAATGAGAAAAAATTCTGATGATAGCTCTTCAGCTGGGCAGCCTTGGAGGAAAAACAGATGAAATCACTTTGGCTAAAATGGATGTCTGCAGCTTCATTAAATCTCTCACAAAGAAACAAACCCTTGCCTGATAGTTTTTACAAAGGCAGGAGCCGCCAGAATGCCAAGAGAAAGCTCAGTTCAGACAAATGCTTCAATGGTATTTCAGAGCAGAAATGCTGCTTTCCTCCTTGTGCTACAAGAATCAAGAGGAACGTGAAGTCTGGGGCTTAGAATTCTTTTTTACTAATTTTTTTTTTCCCCTGTAACTATCGGCTTTAAACTCAGACATGAGGCAAATGCTGGATTTGAAAATGCAGCTTTCAGTGAGCAATGAATCTGGCATCCGCACACCGCATTGTGCTGCCAGTCCTTTTTTATATACCAACTCGTGTGCTTCCTACCGCCTTATGAGCTGGGGCTGTCTGTGCCATGATGTCGCTGTTATGACAATGATATCGCCAGTTGCCTGCACCATCCCATCCCTTTAGATCTGGAGTTCTAAGAAACAGCAGATTGGGAAAAAACAAGTAAATGTCAACTCTCTGGACTTAAAATCAGTCCTTTCTTCTGAGGATCTCATTGCACTTTATACACCCGGGCCAATATTCCTGGGAATTATGGAATTAGATGTTCTCATCTCGCATGTATGAGGCACCACGTGGTTGAGCAGCTTGCCTGGGAGAATACCTGAAACACGTTACCTCCAAGAACAGATTCACCTCTCCTTAATCCCATGCTGTGTGCTAGCCAAACAGCTGTTCTTGTCCAGCAGTCCTCCAAGCTGTGGCCTGATGCGTCCAAATCATAAGTGAAAGTCTGGTAAAATATCTTTCAGATGTAGTGTTTCGGGGGAAAGCAGCTGCCTTTGATAGCTGTGTGACTTGTGATTGGGAGCTCAGGACCTCTGCAAATCAGGATGTCTGCTAATATATAATATCCTATGCTGAAACACACTGCGCTGGCTTGGGATCCCCATCTCAGCTGTGGAACAGTTCTCGTGTGCTATCACCTGTCTGCTCTAACAGTGATAAATGCTCTAACAGGGAGAAAGAAAAATACATTTACTACATATCCTTTGCTGTTGTCTTTCTGAACCTGGACAGCTCATTATACTCTCCTGTTCCTCATGGGCTCGGCTATTTCATGGGGCCATCTTTTCCACCTGCAATTTGCAGGCTTTGTTCCCTATCCTGCTGGTTATCCACAGTTACATCTGACTTACCCGTCAGGCTTTGTGTTTCTGTTTTCCTCCTTCTCTGCTAATTCCTCTCCCTCCACCTTGCCCTCTTCATGGTTTCCTTGTCTCCTTCTTCCTTTGGTTTTATATCTTTTCGCCCCTTTTGCATGCTATGCACCTCTTCAATCCTCCTTGCCCTCACCCCGGGTATCTCTTCGTATATCCTGTGCCTTCAACTTGTCTCCTTAGGAGGGCTGGACTATGGTGATGAGATATCCCTTACACAACTTCCCAGTTACTCAGATGTCTGTCAGGGTCTCTGCAAGTGCCCCTGGGAAAGCTGAGGAAGTAACTGGAGCAGTGGAGGATCTCTGTGAGCAAATAGTCGGAGCTCAACTAACTAACATCTGTAGTCACGTGCTAATGGAGTGCTGCGAGCACTGTAAATCATGAGAACACCCACTGAACCCTAGCTAAACCGTTTCGTATTCGCATACTTTCAGCGTGTGTCAGCTGACAGTGTGCTATGCAGATTATTTTGCAAAATGCTCTAAATAAATGAATCATAGAATCATAGAACGATTTAGGTTGGATGGGGCCTCAAAGATCATCTAGTTCCAACGCTCCTACCATGGCAGGGATGTCTCCCACTAGATCAGGTGGCCCAATGAACTTATGTGAATAGAAAATACACTTTCCCACCAACTTTCCCACAACCCACTTCATTTCCTTCCAGTGGTTTCCGAGGTCAGCTGCGAAAGTAGTCATTTCACTTGTATCAGCTCCTAATAAGCTCTTTTCTCTAATTCATACTGTAGTCTGCCTGTGCATGCGCGTCAGTCTCATCTTTTCCTCTGTCTTTTCTCTGGTCCCTGGTCATTGTCTTTTCTCAGCAGAAGCTGTTGGCTCGATTGTTATTTGCAGAGCTGCATGAAGACACCTCAGTGCCTTTCCTGTTAGCTTTTCCTGGACTAACAAATTCTCTCTCTTCTCTTTTTTTTTTTCTTTTTTTTCCTTTTTTTTTCTTCCCTTTCCTTCACAGGGTGTGTTAACCTGGGAAGACTGTTTCTTGTACCTGTGCTTGATCACTGTGAGCTATTTCAGGTGTTTCTCTGTACAGAACTGCTGTGCCCCAGCCTTGTCTCCACATCCATCCCTGCAGCTTCTTTCAGGCTATCCCAATGGCTGCTTTCATCTTCCTCTTCCTTCATAACTCTTCTGACACTTCACTTCAAAGACCCTTATAAGTGACAGCTTCAGTGACAGGTAGAATCATTAACCTACTAATAAAAGTAATTAATAAAAAAAAACAAAGCATGTTTTATATGCTGGAAAGAGGCTCATAATCAGTCTAACCATTTGCTGGTTTTCTTCCTGTGTTTCTATGTTGTCCACTCTTTATCTCATCTAATCCACATCATGGCTGAATCCGTGCTTATTTCTATGTATTTCTGTGTATTATTAATGTGCATGAGAGCCCTGATAATACAGTGTGTACATGTGAATTGAAAAATATATACATGTGAATATCGCCATCCAACTGAACTATATCAAGAGAGAGAGACTGGAAGGCAGATCTTCTGCTCCCCCTGCTAGCGTGTAAATGCAAAGCACCAGACTGAAGGAGCATCTATATTATTGCTTGCTCAAAGCAGCAGAGACTCTGTCATACATAATACAGAGACATCATTACTAATATAAAACACTGCTGGGGAGAAGGGACACATGGGCGGGCCAAGATGGCAGATGGCTTTTAGTGGCATGCTGCTTTCAGTTCTTCTACCTTTGTCATTTGTGCAATTTAAAGCCTTTGGTTACTGTTTTTAGTCTGCTGTCCATTGGCCCTAGTGGGAGTTTTTGTTGTTGTGCAAGAATGCAATGTATTTTTAGTGAGGGCTGCAGCCAATAGTAAGTGCTGTGTTCTCCTGGCGACTGGTGTTACAGAGACAGGCGAGTCAAGAATAGCTTTTATGATCAGCTGGTTTGCTGAAGAATTGATGAAAATAGCAGTTGTCTTGGCCATATTACCTCTGCTCTGCTGTACTGCAGGATTTTGCCGTTGCTCTGTAAGGTACCAGTGGTGAGGTAGAAAGCTCTTTCACAGCTAAAGAGGGAGCATGGAAATAAAACATACGTCTAGGAGAGAGAGTTTGGAAGTGGGGATAGGCATGTATGAGAGTATCTTCCCTGATTTGTGTAGTTGTGGAAAAATTCTTTGGGTGGGCGAGGAAAATGAAGGAGCAAAGTGGCCCTTTGTGCTTTAGGAATGGTGTTCAGGAAATTTGAGGTTACTTCTGTCCCTGTTGTGTGGGCCAAAGTCACTAAGGTTCCTTTAGCCTCAGACTCACATCTGTAAAATGAAAACAACTTTTTGCCATTTGAAAAGTTATCAAGTCATTCTCCACCCCTTCATTCTCTCAAATGCTTTCTGAGGCTCATTGATGGATGATGCTGGAGGTGCTGGTCTGGTTGGTGCCAATGATAGCTCCACTGGGCAAGACTGACTGGCCTGTGTGTAGCTGTGGAAAGTTTCCCTTCCTTTTTGCACAAACTGCACAAGGGCAATTGCAGCCATAAACTCTGCCCTTCAGATCAGTGCCTGCGGGCAGAAGGAGCAAAGGAGGTTGACCCATTCTCTATTGCCAAACCCCTTTTTGGCTCACTTCAGAACCGTAAAATCTTATGTAGAGTGGGCTGCTCACCTCTAGCTGCTACAATAGATTTAATTGTTTATGTGGCTGAACCACCTTGTTGTGGTTTGGTCCACAACTGGAGGCATAGAAGTGCTTTGAAGGAACCCATTGCAGATGGGAGAATCAGGAAATGGTAGCAATTTTGTCAGGCACCCTTTCTCCTGTGTATAGATCTCTACTTTAATTTATAGACTGGAGAAACTGAAAGAAACAACTCACCTCATGGAAGCTTTTGTGGAGGCTTCTGAACCAAAAGAAACCCCAGATCTGAAGTCTGAAATTTGGTTCTCTCGTCTTTCCTCCTTTTTCTACAACCCTTCTGCGTTTTATAGTGCTTTGCTTCTGATTTTTTTTTATTTTTATTTTTGGGAAGCTGTCTCTAATTAGAGCAGGTGAAAACGGCTCAGCTAAGCCCAATCTTTATTATACTCCAGCATGGTTTTTAACTTTACACAGTAGGCTTTTTCAGGGCAGTTTCAATACCAAACCAAATCTGCATAATACAAATGTATATGCATATGTAGTCAAGTGTGGAACTCCTCATACTGAAAAGCCAATGCACAAGCAAGTGATTTTGCCGAGGAGGGAGGCAGCTTCGCTGCATTTCTGTAATAACAAGAGCTTTAGTTCAGACTCACAGCAAAGAGATGCATTTTCGAAATACCCTTGTGTATGCATGTTGGTTCTTTTGAGCTCAGAAGAGTATTCAGCCTGGAGCCTAAGTACCGGATGAATTCCTGAAATTAGTTTAGGAATTTCCTAGGCATGTTTTTGGATTCTTTTTTAGATTCCTGCTTCCTATATTTTTATCAGTTTCCCTATGCTCTGAGCATACATTATAAGTTGATCTTTTAATCAGAATTTGAGTGAACTTGAAGCATGAATGTAATAGCCTATTTTCAACTCTATTTTCAGGAGCTGTTTTCATTCACAATGCATACAGTAGCTATAAAAAGACATATTATATTTTCAAGGTCTGTCACATTATTTACAATGTGAGAACATAAAATCTCTCTGATGTTTCCTGATAAACAGTCAGAGCCAGTAGCACGGCTGAACAACAGGTTAGGTACATCAGATGCATAACCAGCTTCAGGTGGAGTAAAGAAGCCAAGGGTATAAGAACATACTCTTTCTAGAGGACAAGAGCATGCCCTCATATTTGCAGTTTCAAATGCTGGAGTATGTGGGTTAACACAAACATTTCTGGTATTTTGTGGCCTAGCATTGCTGCCTTCCAGGCAGTCAGTCATCTAAGCAAAATTTCCACATGGGTGGCTGCTGAAAAACACAATGCCCCTTACCGTAGGGTGAATCCTAGTTTTGTTAAAGTCAATGACAAAACTGCCTTTGACTTCGGTGGGGTCAGGACTGGTGATGTCTGATTTCCATTGGAGCTTAGGATTGGAGATACCTCACAGGAAAACAATTCAGACTTCCGCTCAGGGGATGGAAGAGCTCCATGGATTTGCAGATCTTTCACCTTTATGGCCCAAGAATGTTTATTGTCCTCTGAATCTAGAAGAAATTACTGCCCTCTTTCTCAGAGTTACTGCTTCCTGACTCTTTAAATTTTGTAAGGGAAAATTAGCCAGGTTAGTTTATACAACTGGAAATTGTATTTTCAGCTGGGATATTTGATCTGGAGTGAACTGGGGAGTGCTCACACGTGCTGCGCAGCTCGCAGATCAAGATAAAGCAAAACGCAGGAGGTGCAGAGTTGGCTGTACGTGTTGGACTCTAGGTCAGTAAAAGGACATATGCCTGTAGTTTAGGTGATTGGGAGAATGCCACTGCCTTGTGTGCACATGAAGGTACAACGGTCTAATTAGTCTCAGAAAGAACCTTACAAGGACAGAGAACTGTATGGGGCTTGACAGGATGCCCAAACCAAATCTTTTTTCCTAAGGCTAAGTGAAGAACTTTGATCTCTAGGACTTACGTTCATATTGGAAAAGCTTTTCCTTGTGTTCCTTCTCTGCCAGTCCTGGTGTTCCCACAGAGCTGCTCTCAAAGGCTGAGGCTTTCTGCTGAGGTTTGGTGGTGGGATGAGTTGTCAGCCAGTGACATGTTCTTGTGCTGTGGGTTCAGTGCACCTTCAGAGGGTGGGAGGTACCTCACCACAGCTCTGTTGGAGCAGCCACACCAGGCTCTTCTATCTTAATGTAGCTTTTGTTGTCTGCTTGTTTTTGGTAGTGCTCCCAAAATGATGTTTCAAATAGCAATATTTATTACTGCTTCCCTCCTTTACATTTAAGAGCCACCTTCCAGCCTACTAGGTGCTCACAGAAAAACCCGTGTGTATGGTTACATACACACAGTGAGAACTGATACAGCGTTTACAATGAGGTGTTTTCCACGTGTAAGTGTGAGGCTCTAGCAGACATAGCTGGGTTCAAGTACGGGTTCAGACACTGCTGAATGCTCTGGTGCACGTAACTGAACCGATGGGTTGGTGTCTGCCATTTTAGTACCCCTGCTGTATTTTGTATTTCTCTAAAATGGATGCTGCTGGGCTGAATCACTGGAGAACGGTATAAATCAGACGAAACCAAAACAAATAGAAAATATAAAGAAGTTGCTGGAACAGCACAAAAAACGACTCCTTCAGCAGGGATCAGAGCTTTAATTTATTTCACAAGAAAATGACTGACTCACTTGAGCAGTACACACTCTGTGTCTCTTACATGTGCAGATGGCTGACAAAGGCAGCCTTCTTGATTTGCAAGTGACAGAAGTAGTTTTGTTATCCAGTCTGAGTCGCAGGACTTTGGGCTCAGCTGCGTTTTACAAAAAGAGCAGGTTTCCCCTCGTTTTTATGATATGGTTCTTCAACACTAGAATGTCCTCTTTTGTTTGTGTGCTGCATACCTATGTACAAAGTGAACAGTCCTTGATGGCTGACCAAACCCAGCATTTAGTACCTCTGATCTGTGTCCCCCTGTGTGTGGAAGAAATCTCATTTTATTTATTGAAAGAATTTCATCAACAGTTATGTATCATACAATTTACTTTCAAAACGATTCCCTAACTTCGTAATTCACAGACTGCGCCACTTTACTGCCAGCATTTCTTTTGCATCTTTTTTGTTTGCAAGAAGGTTCTTCTGGCATTTTTTGAATTTTAAGTTGGCAAACAAGAATTTTTTTCCACTTGACTTCAAAGCAAACACAACAATAAAGACTGAACAGCTAGATCCTTGTGAGAAGCCTGCTGACACCTTATTTAGTGTCTGATTTTTAAATTACGTTCAGAAATGAGAAGAAGACCGAACTTGTTCGACGTACTTTGTGCCATTCAAATTCTGACTGTGAAGTCCCGTATCCTATTAGAGCATTGAAACAGTGGCCCTTGTGTGATGCAAAGCAGCTGGGATCTTAGGGTTGGGAAGGGCGGTGAGCGTGCCACAGCCCTGCTGTGTGAAGCTCCTAACCCTTAGAGGTCTTAGGGCTCAGACAGAGCTGTGTGCTGAGGCCAGAAGACAGCAGGGAGGAAAGAAGTGATGCTACGTTTTGTTTTGTTGCAGCTTATGTGCTGAGTAGGTAGATCTGCAGGCTTATTTCCAGGACAAACAATTGATACGGCAAACTCGCAAGGGATATTTTGGATGCTTCTGTGAAGGTTTTTAAGTCCAAATTGAACAGCTATCCATCAGAGAAGGTCTAGGTGTAGTTGATCCTGCCTGGATGCAAGGAGCTGGGCCAGCAGATCTCTTGAGGTTCTTTTTGGCTGTAAACTTACCTGATTTTATTATTATAATGATGAAATTCTGGGCAAGAACAACTGAAAGGGAGACAAGAAATTCTATTAGCTGGGCGATAACAGAAAAGGGAAATGCTTCTCATTTTTCCTTTTTCTATCAGGTGACCACTCTGAAATGAGCAGTTGGTGTAATGCTGTCATCCTTTCCATTTAAATTTCCCTTGTCACTTATTGGTGTTGGGTCAAAAGGTGACTCAAAAGCCTAGTGAAAAATCAGTGATTTACACTTGGCCTCACTGGGGACTCAACTTCTCAGCCTCAGGAAATTCAAGGGGGTTTTGTATTACTTGTTACATTTGGCAGCTGTGATCAAAGTGCATCAGAGGGCTGGGCAGCATATCCTTGAGGTGATCAGCTTTTGGGCTGACTGTGCTACCTTACTGCACGTTTTTAGGTAGAGAAAGTCTTACTGCTGTCCTTTTCCTGCCCAGGTTTGGGTTTGATTAGCGGGGGCAGGTCAAGGCGTTTGAATTGTCCTGAAGGTTGTGGATGGAGATGCCACAGCTAAAGCGTCTGGATCCCGCCCGTTTGTTGGCGTGGAGGGTCAGAACCCAACAGAGGAAGTGGACATGAAGGTTGCAATGCGTTATTGCTAATATGGGGGCTGAGCTTTGCCTGGGGAATGCCCTTAAACTCTTAGGGTGCAGCAGGCACAAGACACACCAGCATCCCACCTCACTCACTTCATACAGACTGGAAAAAACAACTAGCAGAAGGAGGTGTTTCCACCCCCATATGGGCACAAGGTCAGCTTGACCTATTATCTGTTTCTGTCTGAGGTAAACAAAATCACTTATTACCAAATGGCAACATCTACACGGGTGATCAATATGGGGACCTCTGTGGCTTGTTCCTTTCATGAACGTAATAGTATCTTCTGTTTTCTCTCCTTTGATATTTTTATCAGAATAATTCAGCCTGACAATGTTTTTAAGTTGGTGAGATAAACAGTTCAGTCACCTTGGCCTCTTTCTTCTCCTAGTATTAAAAGTGAGGCTAGCTGTTATTATGATACAGTATTTTACTCATTGACTTTCTTTTGAAGGTTCATAATGTGGAAGCTGTTTAAAAAAAATCAATTTGCATAAATGCTTTTTAATAACAAAAAATGTATTTACTCTTCCTTGGCTTATTAGTCATTTTCTACGTAGCAATCATATACCAAAACTTGTGTGTATATGTAGATATACACATATATATTCACACACACATACATATGTACGCGCAAAACTCGTCTCCTGTAGCTGGAAACAGTTCAGCTGAGAAAAATAACGTGCCCACCAAAACAATTGTAATTTTTCAACAAGATCCCAGTGTTTTCTTTGTAAAAAACTAGGATTGGAAAAACATGAGGTTTTCCTGCCAGATTCCATTCATTTTCAGCAGGAACAATCTGCTCCTCTCAGCTGAACGTTTTACAGCAAGAATGGCTGGAACTGAGGAACCAGCTCCTGTTTGGAAATAGTAATTGTTTTTAATGAAAATGCCTGCCTACCATTTGGAGCTAACGCTAGAACCACGATTCCACTAGGACAAAGCATCAGCTGGACAAAAATATATAATGCAAGAGGGCAAGATGTCACATTACCAGGAAAGCAAAGGAGAAGCTCTTTCTTTTTTCCTGCTTTTTCTTTTTCTCTCCTCTTCTATTGGTTTCATCTGTGGTTCCCTAAGAGATACCAGATAATAAAAAGGGCAAGGGCCAAAAATCACCTGGTGGTGACTGGAGTCATGCCAAACCATTGTATGTTTGAAAACAAAGCTGATGGTAAAGGAACAGTGTGTTAGACCTCCCTGATAGTTAGGGTTTGCTTGGAAAAAAATATAACCAGCTTGGCAGAAATAATCTGATGTACAAGGAGATAGATGTGATGGAAGAACCTGGGAGCTCAGCCTTGTACAACCCTGTCCCCTCACTGCAGAAATAACCATTGTAAGACATAGTAAAGTTTTTTTATTAAAGGTAGAGACTCAATGATTTCTTAAATATCTCTATTTAGAGCCAGGTTTTGCTGTAGTTCTTACTACTGGAAGCAGATTAGGACATCAGAAAAGCAAAATATGACATTTAAAACCGGATGAATATTTGTAAGAAAAATTGCTCTCAAAGATCTGTGGTCATGCAAACCCATTAGTGAAGATACCTGGCTTTTACATTACACACTTTGCATGTTGATCTCAGCTTTCTACCCTTTAAAGCAAGGTACCTGATGCACTAAACCTATTCCCATTGCTTGAGTGGTGTGAGGTTGCCATCACTAAATAAGACATCTACCAATTAATGTCAGAAAGTTAAAGCTGCCCGTTCACCTGTCCTTGCTGTTTATAAGATTTTCAGAGTTTGCTGGCTTTGCTGCCTCAAGCTTGGTTGAGAACACTTAATTCCCCTCTTTTCCTCTGACATAACTTTTCTGTTATTCAATTTATATCAATTTTTAACATGCTCAGAATGTGGTCTATTAGCATAACAAGGGTAGCTTATTTTCAACTATTTATTTATTTATTTGAAATGGGAGGAGTATATTAGTTGAAAAGATATGAAGTATAGAGTTATATCTGTGACAGTCTAAGAGTATTAGAGAGGACTGTGAGATTTGTAGGAATAGGTCTTACTTTTATTAGATGATTTGATATAATAGAAATTAATAGATAAGGTTTCAGACTTGCTATTTGACCAAATCAGTGAAATTGAATGTCTAGAATTCAGACTTCGATTCCATCTATTAGGGAAAACACCTAAAAAATGCCCAATACAATGATGATGCTATTTATTTTCACAGTAGATGCAAGATGGCTTTTGATATCAATGACCATTGGAAACAAAGGCAACCAGAAGTCTGAACTCACTCTCACCCCAATAATTCCACTGTGATTACACAGGTTAATGCTGAAAATAATTCAGGTCACTGCGTGAATCTACTAGACCATAGCAGGTTCTTTACAGGCATTTCAGTTTATCATGCTGCATTTTAAGAAGTCAAAAAATGCCCCTTGATCTGTAGCTGTGACAGAAAGCTGTCCCACTGACAAATTTGAATTTCACCTACAAATCTTCAGCTTGCCTTCCTGAATGTTCAGTGTGGCTTGGAATAGCAGAGAAGGAAATAAAGGTTGTAGCCAGCTTTGCAAATGCCCAGATTTCATACTGCAAAGTGCCAGTCTGGTCTTGTGGAGGAACTGTGTGTACTCTTGGGATGTTCCAGGGGCCACAGGAGAGCCAGCTTGGAGGCTTAATGGAGGTATCAATGGGTACATGCAGTGGAGTATTAAAAATACATTCCAGGTTGCCCAATTTATTTAGTAATTGACTGTCTTTTAGCCACTGCAATTAAAATCTGTTGGCAAAATAGTTTATTAATAGCTATTTTTTAAAGATTGCTGCTCGGTAACAAAGCCTTACTGATACTCAGAGGGAAATCCTGAAGCCAGGAAGACAAACTGATGCATTGGCACTGTAGAAGTAAGCCAGAAATCCTTTGAAGAATCATCTCCTCTTTTTGTGAGTTTGCTAACAGTACAGAGGAGAATTGTGGAGGTAACGATAGATACACTGAAGCATTTGTGACTGCCTTTTTATGGGGACTTACAGAAAAAACTCTGTTACAATTTGATGCTTATATTTGGTTACAAATCTGACCTGTTGCGATTTTGCAATTTAAGCCCATATCTACAGGAAGCTTCTCCCAGAAATCTTTAGTTGAAGCTGCTGATGGGCCAAACGTACAGTCTAGGCAGGAAGGGCTCAGATGAACCGCACGCTCTCCTGGAGAGAACTGCTGTGTCGTGGTTTCAGAAGGAAGACTTTTCAGCCCAGACTGCATCTTTAGCCCTGTACAAATGTCAGTCAATTAATTTTTGGTGTAAAACCTAGATCCTGCGTTCAGATAGGATTTGGCATTATGAAGCATACTTTTTGGTTCAGATGCTTGAGGGAGATCCTCGAATTTGAGTATCTGAACACTACGAGACTGTAAACTTGCAGGTTATCTGGTGATTTGGTGAGTGCTGTTCATCTGGAAAGAAGTTGTTCTGCTGCTTGTACCCAGGTCTGCCATTCAAGGAGAGTGAAGGACATGGAATACAGCTTTTCTAACGTTTTCCTGTATGTTTTGATAATGAATCCCATTTTATTAGTCATTTCCTGTTTTGCTCTAGAAAATGCCCAAAAGAATCTATTAAAAGCCTCTCCATTAATTCCTAAACAGGAATTAGAACCGTGCAATTGCATCTTCGAGTTGGAGGAATTAGATCTGACACTATTTTCTTCTTTGTGGGACTTACTGGAAATCGGTATTTCTCCACTGAGTGGTTAGAGATGTGACATAGCCGAGCACATTCAGATCCATTAATAATAATAGCTTTGAGTATGGAGCAGTTTTATTATGTTAAATAGAGTAATCTTATGTTTCGAAAGCTTGTAGTAGGTTTTGTGGGAAATAATGGTGCAAAATGACAAGGTTTTATGCATAATTTCCATGCACATTCTTTGAGTTGTATTTGCTTCTGACATTCTCACACCAGTTTTCAGCATTTACCGCTGCATCAGTTAGGTCTGCTTTGATTCTTCTCTTCCATGAACCCTCTGCAAGATACAAGCATCAGAGCTTTAATTAGGGCAGCCCGGGAAGACCTTCCAGGTCCCAGATGTTTCTCTGAAGCAGAATAGAGTAAGGCATCTTTGTGCCTCTTTCCATGCTAATCTAAGAAGCGGAAGAATATTGAAAGTGTGGGTTGCTAGCCTTCAGTCAGACTCTGCTAGGTACGTCATACCTGGATGAGTTAAAAATACAAGTGTTTGGCACTGATATATTCTTCCAAAGCTGACCAGAGTGAAGGAGGAAGCTGCCTATTGAGGAATAATGTGTGATATTTTATTGTAGGATATAGTGTAGTAGCCCAGCGTTCTCTTACTGGGCTGGGGGCTACTTCCCTTATGATGAGAAACTTTGACTACATCTTGATTCCACCTTGGGCCATCACATCTCCCTCGTACAGGGTTTGGCTTAGACAAAATACTACTTTCCCCGTGCTTTCCTTTCTTCTTTGCTCTCTCCCTTCCTTCCACAGCTCAGTCTGTTCTGTCTGTATTGTCTTTCACAGTGTGTTCTCTAGACACTATGTTAGCAGGTTTATTTCTGTCTTGAGCAATGATGGAGCGTGTTTTGGTGATTCATGCTTGACTGTAACAGTGGGGCCCAACAGTGTGCTTGGGGTTTATGAAGACAGTTCCTCCAGCTCCTGTCTGTGGCAATGTCCTGAAGCTTGCTGTTGTCTTGGGTATTCTGAGGCCAGTGAATGTCCACTTATTTTCTCTTTCCTTCTCTGACAATAGAATTTATTCTCTCTAGTGACTTACAGCCCCTTGTTCAGATCAGACTGTGGTTTTATTTAAACAGAATGTTAGGAAAAGATTAAAAAAAAAAAGTAACATGTTGAACTCATTCTTATCTGATGATGCTATCACACTACACCAAAATAATTCCATTCTGGGTCATTTAACTTGAGAGAGGCAACATGGACTTTGTATGAGGTAAGAGAGGAAAGTACAAGTGTGAATCAGGGAGCCCAAAAATTCTATTCTGAAAACATGAACTCTGAAGTATCAATGCAAATCTTACACATAGAGGCTGTGAGCTACTAGATGTTACATACTGGAGAGCATGTACTGGGGCCATTGCTTTTGGGTCTAGACAACCTAGGATTTGTGGAAGGAGTGGCTTTTGTACGACTTCAGAAATCAGGTACCGTGTCATTACCGTTGTCAGATATGACTTTCGCCTTGTTGCACAGTTATAATGAACTTTTCTGCCTTTTTTAACATGCTGTGACCACAAGATTTGTGATTTCCTATTATTCTTCTATTTAACACAGTTGAAAATTCTCTTTTTATTTCACTGGTTTTTATTGATGCTTCTGGGTTTTGGGATATGAGATTGGTTGTTCCAATTGTTTCATGTCATATGTAGGACTTAACTGTATTTAAATTGATTCTTGGGAGGTTTCTGTGTTACTTGAAGCTGTAATACAAAGTTCCAGCCATATATATATTTATATATTTACTGAAGACCAAGGTTTTTTGTTGGAAAATATCTTTAATTACTAGTCAGTATTAGTGGTCATTTTTCTTTGACTTCATTGGAATTTTGATTTAAATATAAAAGGTATGTTTTTCACAGTTTGCCATTTTCTTTATTTCTCTTCTTTTGTTTTTGATTTTTTTAATGCAGTTTAAAAATGGCAAAAGGGAACATGGAAGCAAAACTTTAAAGAAAAATAAATGTAATTGTGAAATACTGGAATTCAGTCCTTTGAGTGGTCTTCTGGAAAAGCAGGTTTTACCTCTTTCTCTTGATTATGTAGTACCTTAGTGTAGGCACCCGAAGTTAGACTGTTAAGTTTAAACGGTGTAAATCCCTCCCATACTTTCACATTTATCATGAATTCATTTGTGGTTCAAAGTTTCTGGCCACGGCCCTTAGCCAACTTTTTAAGTTTCTCTAGAATAGCAGACAAAATACAGGATAGTGTGCTCTTAGAAATATAGTTGTGAAGTCTTGGACATCATGGCAAGGCTAAAATAGAAAATTCTGGACACAATCTATTATGCTGGCATTAAATTATGAGACCATTTTCTCAGGCTGGAGTTGGTATGGATATTTTTACATTTTTATGTTAGGCATTACGAGCCTGATGCCCTTCTCTAGGCTGCTTTCACTACTGAATTTGCTGTCTGTGGACTAAATCTGGGTTCATGCTGAGGGTTAGGACGATGAAGTCCTTTGTTTTCCAAACAGCTCTTTGTGGACAGTACAACTGCTTTGCAGATTTGTATTTCGTATTGTAATTGAACCTTTCTACTGATACTGTCTCCATACACTTATCTCGGTCACTATGGGTCAAGATATGCTTCTCAAGTTTACCTAACAAAAAAATGTACGCTGCCCAGAAAAAATTAGGACAACGTAGAAGAATCTTTCCATGCCTTTAGTATTATGCTAAAGCCATAAACATAATTATGAGATAGTTGGGAGAGTATGGAATATAGTGTGTTATTCAGCTGAGGAGGTGAATAGAAGTATTAACCTTCAAGTGAGCTGATACTGCTGGAATACTCAGTGCCATCATCACAAATGTCCTACAAAAGGGCACACGGGTGCTCTTTACTGCACATTGTATGTCCTGCAGCTTTCTTACCCTCACACTCTGAAGTCAGTCAACCCTCCTTTAAACTATTTGGCCCTGGGCAAGTATGAAGTTGTGTGGCAGGTGAGGGGTTAATGACATGCATGCAGCTGCTAATACTTAAATTCTGAGGCAATGTGGTCTTCAGGGGTAATTTATCCAGGCAGGCTCTGACATGAGATGTGACATTTACCATCAAGCACAGCTAGGGCCATTGCACATTTTCTTAGGGCTATCAAGAGTTCCTGTTGGCCTTCTTCCTTTTTGACTGCTGTATAGATTTTCATTAACCAGCTGGAGTCTCTCTAGGCATCTGTATGCATACTGGTGACTCTGAGCTTCCCTAACTAAACTGGAGAAGGCTGTTGTAACTTGATGACTTACCAAAGAGCTGTGACGGTGCCAGGGTCTTTTCAGTGATGTCCAGTGATAGGACAAGGGGCAATGGATACAAGCTAGAACATAGAACGTTCCACAAAAACATTAGAAAACACTTTTTCACTGCGAGGGTGACAGAGCACTGGCACAGGCTGCCCAGGGAGGCTATGGAGTCTCCTTCTCTGGAGACATTCAAAACTCGTCTGGACACGTTCCTGTGTGATCTACTCTGGGTGATCCTGCTCTGGCAGAGGTGTTGGACTAGATGATCTCTAGAGGTCCCTTCCAACTCCTAACATTCTGTGATTCTGTGAATCACATTTCCACAAAATGAGGTAGGCTAAGCAGATATAATTGTCAGAGAAGATGCCAGCAACCAAATACGTAGAGGCCAGACAGCACTACTTTTAAGAGCAGCTCAGGAGATGTTTGAAGGTTTAAAGATACACCTGAAAAATACCTTAGAAAGTTTTTGAAGTAAATTAGAAATTACAAAATGATGTTGACTGTGAAGTGGTGAAACTGAGGGACAAGGACAGGGTGATAAGAACACTTAAGTCTGATACAGGTTTATTTGTCCAGATCTCCAGATCCATTCAGGCAGTCCCAAGGCAAGCCCACCGTACTCACAATAGAACGAAGGTGGCCTGTGGCACAACTCCTGCGATGCTGAGCACAGGTGGCTTCATCCTCATAACTGGTGTGGGCAGCATTGGCTCTAGGGAGCAGTGGACAACAGAGCACACTTGTTTGCTTGCAAGCAAACTTACCTACAGGCCTTTCACTAAAAGGTTCTGCAGTCGCACCCCTGACCGCAATGCAGATATATCTTTCCTTGTGCCACGAGCTGGCCTATCAGTTCTGCTCTATGTTACCGTGAGTATAAATCCACGAGCGAGCACTCTGACATTCAGTTTGTCACACAGATGAAGAATTAAAAAAAATAAAAATGAATTAGAATAAAGGGAAGCAAGGTAATTACACTCATCTTCACAATATTCAATTCAGCTCCATCCAGATCTCTAATTTAAGGTCAGCCCAATAATTCAGTGAACAAAATAGAAGTGGATGCCATTAAAAACTGAATATTTACCAGGCTTCAGTGCTCACTGAACATAGCTGTTCTTTACTCAGGTAATTTATTTTTTTATTTGCCAGGCTTAAAACTGAAAAAATCTCCAAATACTATACAAAAGGTAACTACAATCTGAATCTGAATTGTACCAGTGCTAATTTGTGATATTTCACACACAAGCTTACCACTTTTGTTTAATTCTTAAAGGAAATACACACACCTATGCGAAGATTTTTTTTCTCAGGACCTGGATAATTAGGGATGGAAGCATAGCCTTCTTGTGAGCCTCAAATTTGTTGCACTCTATGAAGGTTATTCATTGAGGCAGGTGAATGAATGGGTGGTCTGTGTTTCATTTTTAATGTGCACATCACTTTAGCTGCCGTCTTTGATGATGCTTTCACCAGAGAGGCCAAGGGCTAAGCAGATATTGCAGCAGAACAGCCTTTTCCTACATTAAATTTTCCTACTGTTACTAAATAAGTCCAAGCACAGCTCCCAGAAGTAAAAGTGATGAATAAGCAAAGCAATGCCATTCAACCTGGAAAACAGAAAGACTAGAAGATGTAATCATAAAAACATTGGCAGTGATGAATGTCTTGTCTACACTAGAGCTCCCGTCAGCAGTCACAGCAATGCGAAATTTTTAGGACAATCTCAGTGGTATGGAAGCATTAAAGTTGGTTCCTGTAGCTCAGGATGGGGTGTGTTTCTGCACAGCAATTTCAGACATTTGTTGTTCCTGGAGCACATGCCCACTGGATAAATTGGCTTTTGATTTTCTTTGATTTTCTTTGATTTTCTTTGGTCTGAGTCCATTCATAAACAGTTTGAAGCTGTTTATTGCAATGATGCAGGACCCTTCTTCCTACTGATGTGTCAATGAACTTCCAGTGCTTTCTGGCTGTGATATTCATGGTATCTCTTTGCTGACAGGCAACACTGTGGCATAGGCAAGACTCTGGCTTTCATTGTAAGATCTAAAGGAGACGAAAGCTGAAGCTAGAAATAGCTTCAATAATTAGCAAACAATAAAGTGAAAGCAATAACAATAGATTATATGTGAGGTCTTTTATTTCAGAACTCTCTGTGTTTCAGGACTTGTGAAAGTTGAGTCTTCGAAAGCCCTGGCCAAGAAGTCCTCCACGTAAAAGAGTCTTCCACCTAAAAGATGGTGTGTAACATAAAGAGGACATAGGATCTCAGCTGCTCTCAGATGTTGCTGAGCAGGTGGTGCCAACAGGTTTGGAGACTTCAGTCTGTAGCAGGGAAACTTCTTGCCCCTGCAGCTGTGGGGACTGATTGCACTCCTGATTGCACTCAGGGCTGATCTCCAAGTGCTGTGCTACTGAGGTCTGTGGGGGAAAAGTGTGAGGCAATTTGTCTCACCTGTTGTAAATACAGACATTTGGATTTTAGAGGGAGGCAGTAAGCTTTTTTTCTGGCTCTGCCGACAGCAGTCAGTCACCTGAATCCCCAGAAACAAGGGAAGTAAAATTTTTTTTCTTAGGGGGTAAATTCACAGTATTCTGAATCTGGGTGAATGGTGTATATCTATGTCCCCTGAAGACCTTGGTGACAACCACTGATAGGACAAGGGGTAATGGGCTGAAACTGGAACATAAGAGGTCCCGCTTAAACTCGAGAAGAAACTTCTCAGTGAGGGTGACGGAACACTGGAACAGGCTGCCCAGGGAGGTTGTGGAGTCTCCTTCTCTGGAGACATTCAAGACCTGCCTGGACATGTTCCTGTGTAGCATAATCTAGGAGTGCCTGCTCTGGCAGGGGGATTGGACTTGATGATCTTTCGAGGTCCCTTCCAATCCCTAACATTCTGTGATTCTGCGACCAGAAGCATGCTTGTCTTCCCTTGCGTTTCAGGGCTAAGCACAGGTGAGGAGTTTTTTTTGTGGGATGGGAGGCTGGGAGGAATTCTTTTCCTTGTAAGGGTGTGTCTATGTGTTTATGTAACAGAAATAGGGCATTTCTGCTAGCTCCTAAACCTTAGGAGTCTATAGAAAGACCTTAGGACTTCTCATAACCATCCTTAGATCTGTAACGCTAGACACTGGAATAATTTAAATGATTTCAAATTAAGAACATGGCTACAAGACCACCGAAGTACATAAATTACTCCAGATTTTCTGGGATTGATATTTCCTGTGTTTTTATTTTAGTAGCAGCAGATAAAGTGTCAGTGCAAACAGGTAAACAGTGTAAAAAGGTAACTGTTCCTTAGGCCATGCTTTGCATTTCTCACTTTCAAAAGTTGCCTCTTTCAAAATGCTGAGGCTTTGCTTAGTTGTTGCCATTAATGTGGGTGAATTTGGCCATATGGCAAGCAGAAAACAGTGCTGGAAGAATTTTCACACATAGCTATTGCAGTGCTTTCTTTGCTAAATGAGAATTTTCTTCTTTAAGTCCAGATTTCACATTCAGATCTCTGGGGTAATGCATTAAACAACAAACAAGACTGAAGTATTTGCATCAGCCTGTTTTAATGTCTAGGAGAAATCCACCTTCTCCTTTTCTTTCATGCTATGGGGCTGCTTTTTTGTGGTTTTTTTTTTTTTGTTTGGTCGTTTTTTTTAAAACCTCTCTGTTCCAATTGATATGGAAGCTGGGAGAGGGAAGTATTCTGTTACATTTGCTGTTAAATCTACAGGAGTTTCATCAACTTCTTCACAAGTATCTTCTTGTAGCATTGTCCCTGAGGAATTTCTCTGAATCTTCCTTCAGTTTTGGTTGCAAAATTGTATTATGCTACTGAAAGCTTTAGATGCACTTTTCCCATTTCTCAGATCTACATTGTGTTCCTCTAAATCACCTATTTCAGCCAAAGCATCTGTTCGAGTGTGATTGTGTATACATGTTTTTCTTTGTATGACTTAGTTTGTCATATTTATTTCAATCTCTCTGTGGTATCTATCCATCCATATGTCAAGCTGCAAACCAATATTGATTTCAGAGGCCATATGCTATCCTGATGTCTGCAAGCATTTCTCCTGGTGGTATCAATGGGAGCATTCCCTGTGGAGACTGAGGGCTTTCCAAGCTTGGGCAGTGCTGTTGATAGTTCTTGTGCTGGACGATGAACTTTTTCTTCATGATAGACAAAAATTTTAGGAACAATTTGAAGTAAAACTTGCTTAGGCAAATAACCATTCTATTGGCTGAGAATCACAGTTTTCCTTTCAGCAAGATTTAACTGCAAACTTTATGAACAAACCATTGTACCATGAAACACGTACTAGTAATTAATGTAAATAACATCAACATACATCCTTTGGGCTGTCCGTATATGGTGCCTGATTTAAGCCTCCTGAAGTCAACAGAAAGGTTAATGTATGTTATTAGAAATCAGGCTTATAGTGACCTAAAACCTCTAGAGGAGCAGAGGATATAAAAGCTGTGTCTCATCACCATGCTGCCATGAGACAATTTGGGTACCCTGTGCTGCCTCATTCTAAAATGAGTCTGACTTTACCTCTGTGGGCCCAGTAAATGTAGTAGGTCTGTCTGCAGGCTTTTGGGCAATCCTTAGACCCTGCTAGCAGGTATGGAGAGTACGAGGTGGTGCAGCACACTGCACAGTCGCCTCTATGAAGTTCACAGGATCATAGAATGCTAGGGGTTAGAAGTGGCCTCAAAAAATTATCTAGTCCAATCTACCTGCCAGAGCAGGATCACCTAGAGTGGGTCACAGAGGAACGTGTCCAGGCAGGTTTTGAATGTCTCCAGAGAAGGAGACTCCACAACCTCTCTGGGCAACCTGTTCCAATCCTCTGCCACCCTCACAGTGAAAAAGTTTTTTCTTATGTTGAAGTTCAGGGACTAATTAGTGGAACTGACTCTCCAATAATTTTTGGTTTTGCTATATGAGAGGCTCAACCATGTGGGTTTCCTTCATTATTCAGCCACGAAGTGCAAATGGGCAATTAGGAACTGTCTTGAAGGTCAAAAAGTATCTGGATTCTCATATGTAGCACCTTCGTCGGTTAAAGGCTATTACTGTGCCTATTTCTCCTGTTGCGTGTCTTTATGCTAAAAGCTAAGTGATACCCTTCCAGTTGTGTCAGGAAGGTTCTTTAGTGACCCCTTTTCTTCTTTTTTTTTTAATTTTTTTTTTTATTATTTCCCTATGAAATGCTGGGGTCTTCAGCATTGCACTTCTGTATCATGTAGACTTGCTTAACTTTAATGTGTTTTTATCCAATAAATATTAGGAAGAAAACAGGTATTTCTCCTGACACAAGCCTTTATTATACTGTATTTTAGAAGCGGTGCTTTCTTAGAAGAAGTTCTGGAATCCAGGCAAAAATTCACCAGCTGCACAGCAAGCGCTGGATGGAGGGTGACAGGTGATACTCTAGAATCATGGAGTAGCTTAGGTTGGAAAGGACCCACAAGGATCTTATGTTTAATAACCAAATACATCTCCAAGCACAGACACAGGACCCTAGTCAAAAAACTTATGGGAAAGATAGATCATGCTCACCTTAGCCTGCAACAGAAAAATGTTGGGAGAGAGTCTAACCTATCTTTCCATCAAGGCAAAAAATCTAGTGGTGAATGGCCATGCCTATCCCTGCTCATGGTCACACCCAGCTCTTGGTCACAGCTATTGTGGTGGATGTTGCAGTTGTAGAAAAAAAAAAAATACAGTGGCTAGAAACAGCAGAGTGGGTACATCTTTATACATGAAAGTTTATTTGGTCTTGATTTGTTGGACTGTTTGGGGAAAATTCCTCCTAGACAATTGCAGAAAATTAAACTGGTAGCGCATAAAAGGGCATCTATATGATGTCAGCTGTTAGCTTCAGGTAGACGCATGGGCCTCTACATGAAAGATTTCACAATTGTAAAACACAGTCCCCAGAAAGACCTAATGCTTCAATAATGCCATATGTATAAGCTGTCCTGTGCAACTTTTTTTCAACCATAAAACTAGCTGTCCTTCTGTAATATCATTCATTCTAAGTTTACAACATATCACATCCTTCAGAAAGTGGTGGCCTCTTACCAAGAGGGCAGACATGTTTTCACAAGTGTCACTACAGAGACATTTTTCTCTGTATAAATTAAGCTTGTCAAGAAAATGAAGCATTCTTCTGCAATGTATATAAAAAAAATGGTTTTAATTTGTATTATGTAGCAAAGACATCTTTGTTCTTATCGCACAGCAAATGGAAGGAAATTTTACCTATAAAATAAAGCTTCCAGAGAGAAGAAGACCCAAGATGCTTCTGAGTTTCTTCAGCTGGTTGGTCATAAGCTGCTACTTCTCATAGTCTTTTGTTTATTGCATTTATACTCTTTCCATTTCTGTGGTAGCTAAGTACTCAGTACAACAATATAATAATTTTATATGACAGCTAGTGAGAAACAAATATAGTCTGCTTAGTTTATTTTAAAGCATTTCTTAGGTTTACCAGCTGTATCTGTGGAGATGAACTGAAACCAAAACAAAAGGAAATCTCTGTAAAAGGTAGCACAAATTCTGGTGTGAAATACGGTGAAAATACTGCCCTGGGTTTGCTTATCTTTGCTTACGTTTTCATTTCTTTATCTAGTTAAAGAAAGAGAGCGCTGGTGGTGGAGGAGGATGGGACAGGTCTGGGAGTCGGGGGGCAGGGAGCAGACCTACTGAATAATATGCTCAAGAGCTCTCCTGCACAATGAGATTAGCACGATGTGATCATTTTGGTGCCAAGGTGCTAACACAATAATACAAGCGAGTTTGCCAACTTTTCAAATTGAATGTATTTGATTATTTGCTTTTAATTAGTGTGAGTTTTGGAGTATGTACAGGATTGTTAGAGATACATGAAAAGCCTCCTATGGCAGGAGAGTGTATTCTCAGTAAAGACGGTACAGCATTGTTCTTTTTTAGCTGTGGAGAATGAGATTTAACAGCTATGTTAAATGTTTTAGCCTGTTTCTATTGTGCCTCTGTTTCAACCTACTGGCAAGCCCAAGTGATGCGAGAAAATAAACCTCTCATTTGATCTGAATGTTGAGCACTTTGCTCTAAGAAGAATTTCCAGCCTAACTTCAGGAAAAAAAAAATATCGCCAGTTTATTTACTGGAGGCTCTTACTCCCCCTTTCTCCCTTAATAAGATCTTGAGTAAACTCATGCTGTCATTATTTTTCCATGCATTATTCTCCTTTGTGTTCATTTATCTTGAATGCTTTCACCGAGTTCGTAGATTTAAAAAAAAAAGTCCTTTTAGATGGCAGAAACAGATTGCAGCTCTGGGGGAAATATAACAAGATGGAAACTGTTTATCTTGACCTCTTCTCTTTTTCTTCTGAAGCAAGAAGGCAGACTGGAGGTGCCTTGGGAATTGCTTGGATGATTTAGTACTGGCTCATTTCATGACTTGCCAGTCACTGGGAGTAACTCACCTCCCTGGACCAGAGCATGCATCAGCAAAAGGAAAAGTAACTCTCATTGTTTGGCACAGATTCTAAGTCAGTGTCCATTTCTCGGTTTTGGACGTTACCTGCGTTCACAGAGCGCAGGTTCTTAGTTTTCCATCATCCAAGGAACAGGAATAAGAAAGACTTAATACATTCTGTGTCCAGAAACACAACCCTTCTACCTATGCTGTTCTTCACTCATTTACGCAGTCATATATGCACACACGTATATATATTTTAAATACTCTCCCCTTAAACAATAGAGAAAAACAAATGGTTGACAATAACAATGGCAGCAGCTCTCCAACAAAAGCATGCAATTATTACAATTATACTATCCTTGATTAGGCTCCCATGCATTGCATTTCAATGTAATTGATGTTGTAGGTTGACACATTGGACACCAAATATTCTCGCCTGTCCCTTCACTCTTTTGTTTCAGAGCCTGATTTGCATTTTCTATGCTTTTAGTAATGAAGACTTAGCACTTTTCCTCCATTAGAAAAAAAAAGAGAGACACAATAATCTGCAACTCGGCACTTGTTTAAGGATTCTGACCCTCAAAAATACCACTTTGCTTCACACATTAGCTGCTTACAAAGAAGGAAGCTAATGTATCATCTAATTGGGCAAACCACTGCATCTGATTTCTCTCAATCAGACTATTAGCTTCGTAATTACCCATCTGCCTCATGTGGAAAAACGGCAAGGCGAACACCCAGCTAATAACATTCTCAAGAGCTCTCTACCACAATGAGATGAGCATGATGTTGTGGGATATAGTCCCTAACCATTTAAGTGCCAAGGTGGTCTCACAATACAGTGGGAGTCTGCCAACCTTCCCAGTCTGAATGTGCTTAATTATTTGTCTTTAATTAGTCTGAGTTTTGGGGTCTGTTCAGGATTGGTGATAAAAAAACGAGTGGCAGGAAAGAAAGCCCCTCGAGCCCCCTGGCAGTCTGCTTTACATCTTCTTGTCTGTTAAAATAGTGATATGGAAGGTGGGATTTGCAGCTCAAAGTTGCCCCTTGCTACTTTTCACGCATTAGAAAAAGTTTTCTGGGCACCTAAGCTGGGGATAAGCCTTGTCAGAACTCAGATGGAGGATGTTCAGACAAACCTCAGGCTGGAATCTTTTATTTCCTGCAGTTTTACGCTCTTGACCTTTATGGAGCTATCACTAAACTGCACTAATTTAAGCGAGGAGATGCTCAAATCTAAGATTTCCTCTTCAGCAGAGAGGTACCATTCTCTACTTCCAGCCCTTGTTCTGCCCCTCCTGGATAGTTCCCAGTATCTCTGAGCACGTCTCCCACTCGGTCAACTTGCAGACTGCAGAAGGCTGGAATGCCCTTGCTACCTGACTCCAAGGTTGAAACCATATGGTCAAGTGGCAGGTGATTCTCTGAGAAGGGCCCTTGGCTCTGTTTTCACTCCCACATGTGGTTTAGTAAAGCCCACATCTGGTTGCAAGTAGAGCACAGAGCAAGATGCATCTGCCTAATCTGTTTTCTTTTCATTGATTTGGAAGCTTAGTGGAGATTCGTTAAAGATAAATACAATATTGATCCATATTGACTAATTGCAAATAATCAAATCTCCTTCACGTGTCCTACCAAAGAGCATACAGTATTCTTTGTTTTATTGTAATTTATTCTTTTGTCCTCCTGCCTAAAATGCTAGTTATGGGCTTGACCATCCAAGTGCTAATGATTGCAGTAAGGGAATTAAGAACTCTTTAACAAAATCTGAGAGGATAAGGAAAAAAAAGCCACCTATGAAATAACGTTTAAAAGTTCTTGTAATAAAATTGTCACACGTACCAAAATACTTTACATATCAATGTATTTCCAGTCACAAATGTTCACACTTTGGAGTTCCTCAGAAACCAGTATGTGAAATGCTGCCACAACTATTGATATCAGTAGTGTATATAAGACACAAATGCAACTATTCATTAGCAACTCGATACTCCAACAACCCTCTCTGTCTTTCTAGCGGCAGGACTCGCAAGATGTGTACACAGCAAATGGAAACAACCAGATGGTCTTGCAGTTATGACCCTCACTCTCTTCTCTCCCATTGTTTACTGTTATCGCTCATTGTACTATGTCCAAACCCCTTTACAGGTCTGCCAGCATGGATTGCTGGATAGAGGCCCTAAACTGCAAATTACTCCCATGCCCATTTCTGATACCGCATAAACGGTTTAGGCCATCACAGATGATCTGTGAACCTGATCCTATAAGCTTACTCGAGGTAGCACTTGTCACGTGAATCGTAGCGTTTACTTTCACAGGCGGCTCATGTGACTAATGTTGTTCATGTGGGAAATACTTACAAGCAGGTTTGGTTCAAGGTTTCTCAGCAGTGAGGGCACCACTGAATTTGAGTGCCCATAATGTGAGCAGCTGAGAAAGGCCACCCCTGCCCCCAGAGGGGAGAGGCAGGAGAAACAGCCGTGCAGGGTTCATTCCAGTGATGGGGCCCTTCACAGCGGGTTTGGGAAGAGTGGTGGCTCTTCCTGAGAGCGAGCCTTCTTCCTCCCCTCAGCAGTAGCAAACGCCCTGGGCACTGAGATATTTCTCTTGAAGACAGAAACAGCTGGTCTGGCTTTCTGGAGATCTGACGTAGCCAAGTCTATGCTACCCTTGTTTGCGTGTTTCACTGACCCTGGCAGTCTGTTGCCACAGACAATTGCCTGCGTTGCTTTTGCACAGAAACAGCCCTGGTAATTTTATGAGGTCCTGTGGTTTTTGCTGCTTGCTAGTTGTGTCATATTAAATAATATTTTGCGGCTGAAAGCTACCTATCATTTTAGACTCCTAAAACTTCCACCGAATACCATCAAGGGATTCCCAGCTGCATCTCTGTGAAATAGTGTGCCCGTGCTACTGACTGCCAAACCGAGGTAAGACCTTGGGCTAATGCTGTGTAGTCATGTAGCTCTGTCAACTGCCTCAGTGTTTACCTGTTTATCAAAATGAGTACAGGACCTTAAATAACTTTGAATCTCTTGCTTATGCATGTTGTCCTCACAGACATTTTTTCTTCCTTCTTAAGCAGGAAGATGCTTAGGTTTTTTACAAAAAAATCTTCAAGAAGATTTCAGTTTCATCTCTAATTTTTTTTTTCCCCAGAGTTATGTCTGCTTCCAGTGTGACTTTCATGCTGGAGTAGGACTGAATCATCCCACTCTGGATATTCATTGCACTCTGATGCAAGTGTTTACTGTTCCCTGAAAACCAAGTTATTTCTTTCTCCTGAAGGAAATTGATTTTGCTCTCCTTTTATGAATGAATGTGGGATGGGCTGGCCTTGATAATTGTTTCTTAGTAAGGGGAGGTAGTGGTTCATTCTCCTCTCTTCTGGTTCTGAGCTCCCTATCATTTCTGTTCCCTCTTGGCCATCAATATTGCAGCTCTGCAAAGTTACACTGGTGGTGGTATGGTTCAGTTCCCCGTCTGACCACAGTGTTTTGGTGTTGATATGAGGTCCCCATTTAACTCTTGGTGCATCATAGTAGCATTTGTGCTTTCTTGGGATGGTGTGTGTTTGATGTAGTTCGGAGATTTTCAGGTGCTGAGGTAAGAGGGACCCTAGGTATGCTTGGGACAGGTCAAAATGGGCTCCCTTTGAAGGTAAATAAATGTAAAGGACATAATCTGAAACGGATGGGGGTATGGTGTGAGTATTCCTGGAGTGTCTTACCTCTGCTGCGTTCTGAGAGGTTCTGCAAGATTTGAGTACGTTTTGTGCTACTTTGCCGTAATCCAGTTTAGGTCATCAGGCATGCTTATTGGACCCAAAATTTTAGGCAACAACCCATCAGCAGATGTCGTGATGTTCTTGATTAATTTGACTCACACAGCAGTAAAGTGCAAAAAAGGAACTCGGTCAAATGAAAGTCCTTTTTACTGTTCTTTTTTCCTCTTGCAACAAAGCTGGCAAGGAAACTGCCCAGCACATGTGAATCAATGTATTCATAGTTCCAGGAAGTCCTTTCTTTTATTATTTTTATCATTAGAAACTGTTGGTTAATTAGGCTGAAATACAGAATGGACAAAGGAATCAGAAGGGTGTGTTGTGACTTTAGGCAGAGCAGTCTGGGTGCTGTTCCCAGGGAGAGATTAGCAACTCTCTTGCTGAGAGATTCTGGTGCAGAGCCAGCTCTGAACAACCAGTACTGCATGCAGCCACCTCTGGAGTGGGGAAAAAGAGAATTTAGGAGAGGAGGCTGGGACAAGTCTCTATTCTTATAAGTCACATGAACTGTAATGCCAGCCACAATTTATCTGTGGTGTCTTATCTAATCCAAGAAACTTAAAAAAAAATATTTTTTTTTTTTTGCTAAGATTTAAACCTTACAGAATTAGAAAAATCAGACTTAAACAACAGAAGAACCCTGGACTGCATAATTTGTCAGCACTTTTTGCTTCTGTGATTTAGTTTTACTAAAACCTGTTAACAGGCAACAGCTTTATTTGAAAACACAGGATCCAATGTATTCCACCGAACTTGTGTTTGGTGACAGGCTGCAAGGTTACTTTGCAAAAATAGGGCACTGTCTCTATCATAACCTAGACCTATTTGCAATTCACCCCTTTCACCTTGGCTGCAAAGCTGTTTGTTCTCGTCATGACATAAGCTGAATATTTATAATAATAAGCGTGTATTGAACGGTGGTGTCCAAACTCATGGTATTACTTGCAGCAACACTTGGGGTAATGAAGAGTTCAATATTATCAGTCACAGACTTGGTTTTGATAGCAGTGTACTGACTTCTGCTATGTGGAGAGACTAATGTAGCTGGACTGAAAAGGACTTTATAAACAGCAGTTTTGCTTAGGGCATCAGCTGTCAATCACTTACTGTGAGAGCTTGCAAATGAGGTTAGTGTGCTGGGTATGCATGTTATCTGTTGTTTAATCAAGTCCTTGATGCAATCTTCATGGTCCTTCTAGATTCCTGGAGGAGACTCTGGACAAGGATCTAAAAAAATTGTCAAGAAGTGCACCTGGAATGACAAAGAGTGATAGAAAACTCTAGTCAGATGACATCCTTAGAGAGGTTAGCAAGCCTGACGTGGTGACAGACCAACTGGAGGGTGATGTCTGATTTCAAAGAGGATGACTTTTACAATTTTTTGACTGATAAAATGAAGATGAATGAACTGGAATTTATGAAAGATAATTTTTATAAAATTATTTTAATCCATAATGAAGTTTCCCATTCTGTTAAGTAATATTTCAACAGTTTACACTGGGCTCCTACTCAAACTGCACTGCTAGGTCATTAATGAAAGTGTGATGACTTTTACAGTGCCTAAGTTGAAGAGACTTATGCCTACCCATATTACAGTGGCAGCTAATCCCTTCTTGGCCACTAATCCAACTGATGACTTGATGATGCATTCCCATGTTTTGCAGCAGTTTGCTCAAACCTGTCCATCTCCTGATGAGGAGATGGCCTTCCTGTTGCACTTTCTCCTCTACAAATAGATAAGGCAACTGCTCTTGTACGGAAGGGCAAGAGAGCACCAAGAAATTTGCCAGTTAGGTCTCGGGGAAAAAAGTCCAGCAGGAGAATGGCACTTTCCCCTCTATTTAATAAAAAGGGCTGAAGCCCTCTTCATCTGTTTCTGTCCTGGTGCAATTTCTTGATGGGATTTTACCTGGTTGCACAGCAAAACTGTGCTATCGATCTTCAGTGAAGACCCAGGACCTTGAAGAGTAAGAATCGCTTTTAAAATTCAATCTCGAACACGAGGCTGCTACTTGAAATCAGAAGGGACTACTTGTTGAAAAAAGGAAAGCGTATTTGGTCCCACTTGGACACCAACTTGGAGTTGCTGCATGGCTGGTGCAGGGGGATAACCAGGAGTGGTAACACTTTGCAGTGGCTGCGCAGTTGCTGGAGCCCAGGGAACTGGTGGGTCTCTGTCCAGTTTCAGTGGACAGGTGCCATTTCCACACAGTGAGAAAAAAACGATCCTTCGAAGCAGGCACTAATTGGCCCCCTTGTTGGCAATCTCAGCAGAGATGCCAGAGTGAATGGGCACGAAATCCCACTCAAACCCTTCGTGGTTTCCTCCTCAGGTCAAGGTTGAGGTGCTTTGGCAGGGAAGTGTGAGGAGAGCTGACAGTGCTGCTGTCAGTCTCCAGGTCTGTCAAGCTGCCACCTTTTTTAAGCACTAAAATTGGGCTTTTAAGATGTGTTTTTTATTACCGTGTTAAACTTCGTGCTTTCAGAAGTGTTGTCCTTTTGGGGGGTTGCAAATGCCAGTGAATAGGGGAAACTTCTAACGTGCTCCTAAGGCAATATGTACAGCAATTTACTACTTTGCTAGAGTCTGCCTTCCCTAATGTTTCAAAAAGGCATCATCACAGCCCACCATCACTTTCCACGCAGAGCAAGGGAAACCCCACTCCTTTACACGCGGTCCGTGCGATCCAGGTTAGTTCAGACCTACAAGTTATGCTTTTTTAACAGATGCTCTACAGGACCTGAGAATGTATAATCCAAATAGAAATTTCATCAAATACAATACTTCCCCATCAAATATATCAAGTGTAGAAGCTTTTTAAGGCAGTACAGTGATTTCCGTGATCCTAATTCAAGATACGTGGAAGCTTGTGAATGACAGCATTGATTTATACAAGGACATATATCTAAGAAAGACTCACTGACTCTTTAATACACACAGATGGTTTGGAAGGGATGTAGATTTTTAAATCTCCACCAGAAGATTGTACTGCAGCGTCCCTTGGCACCGCACGAAGGCTTTGGTTCAGTTCTGCATTTACACACAAGCTAACAAGGCGGTCTGTGGGGACAGCACACAGAGCAGTCAGTCAGCAAGACCTATGACACCAGCTTCTGCAGGGCTTGCTTTCATCCCTGCAAGTTGTTTCTTAGAAAAGACAAACAATCTATTAAAAATTGTAAGCAACTTGACTACTTTTCTGTGTTCTGAAAGCTTCTGTAGAGAGACTTGTAGTCACTGCTAATACTGTTTTAGCATGGATTTCTGGCCCGGCCCCTGAGGGCTCTTTACTTGCTGTTGGATTTTTTCTTTTTTTATTTTCACTAACGCTTTGCAAAACCACAGAGAGTATTAGCTCAGCTGAGAGCAGGTAATGTTGCGGAGGGAACTGTTTTCATTGTCATTTTCCTCTTTAATGTTCTTTACAGCTTTTGTGCTGCAACTAGCTCAACTAAGCACTCCGCTCTAGAATTTGTGCCAGGTAACAGGTTTTCTCAAACTTAGAGCCCTCGTTTCAAGAGCTGTGTGCTATCTGTATCAAACGTTTTCCTGCAGATTTTGATCGTGTGTTTTTATACTCTTTATCTAAAATAGGTTATGGGGAACAATTGAGATGAGGGTCTACCTAAGGAGATGCTGCATATGCTCTAGATTTTGGTGCTTACAGGTCTGCTGTGGCTCCTTCCGCTGTAACATTAGCGATACAAATGAAATAAGCCTCAAAGCTGCAGAAAGCCGCTTATAAACTGCACCTGTGCACAGCTGAGTGCAGGACAGCGGTGAAAACAAACCAAACGCACAGACTTTCCTCTCTTTCCAAATTTTCTTCTTTTTCTTTTTTTACCTGGCTCTTCTGGCAGCCAAAATCATGTTACGCGATACTGGGAGTCCGCTGAAGCCCTGACAAAGCAATTCTGGATTACAGGTGGGCAAATAGCTGAATGTGGCCAGAGGAACAGATCCCTGGACTTGGAGACAGGGAAAGACTTTAAGGGAGAGCAACCACAACCTTGTCCACTCCAATGTCTGCTCTGAAGGGCCACTCTTCAAAAGGTGAAAAGTGACAGAAAGAATTACCTGAATGGAAACATCATTTGGAATGTGGAAGTCAAGGATCTTAGTACATGGTGTTCATCAAAGAGAAGCTTAAACAGTGATTAAAAAATCCACAGGGGAAAAAAATTAATCATGGCTTTGGGATTGAAAATGGGTGGTAATAGCAATTTGGACAGTATGGAAGAGAGGAAAATAAGTGACAACTCTGGTGCTTGCCCATTGTTAAAAATCCATGATGTTTATCAGGTCGGATTTGCATAATGTATTTTTTCTTTTAGAATTATTGTCAGAAGCAAAAACTTCCTCTTTTTTTATAAGTTCACATTTTTTTATTTTGTTTTATGGCATACGAAGTGTACCTACTAATCTGAAATAATAGACTTTTTAAAAAAACCCGAATTATTAAAGAGCTGACCTGCTTTAGTGCCAAACAATTTTAAGACAATCAAACTGCAGAGAAGATGATTTTATTCCAGGAGGTTTAAGTAGCAAGTCTCTCAGTCTTTTTACAGTGAAGTACAAAACCCAAGTATAATTCTATACTTGTATGTATAATGCACTATAATCATTGGCATGTTAGGGAAAATACCAACAGATTAAGGTAACATAAAAATAACTCAAAACACAATTCTAAAATTAAGCATTTCCTGAGTGTAAAGTATTCCAAATCAGATTTTTATTGTTTTATTTTTTCTTCCAATGAGATTTTCACCAAAATTCACATATTTTTCCAGTTGCATCAAGAATTTTTTCTTATTTGCATTCCAAGAATTCAAACATCTTTGTTCCCCACTTGAAATTACTTGTACTGTAGATATTATCCCACGTGGATGTCTTGTATTCTTGCTTAGGTTTGTCAATTCTTAAATTTAACTAACAGCGGTTTTGAAAAAGAGGAGAAAAGAAATGAAAAGATGAAATGGTAGATGAAACAAGACAAAAGCTGGAAACTGTGATTGCAAGGCTATAACCAGGTAAATTTAAATAAATGCCAATTAGGCAGCCCCAGGAGAGGTGTTTAAGGGAATAGTTACCATCTTGCTTGGTTAGAAGACAAGCAATAGATGGTTCAAGTGCTCCAGGCTCTGGTCTGTTAAATGAATGTCCCTGTAGTGGTATAACTGCCAACACACGTCCTCAAAACGGTTATTTCCTCTGAACTTCATCTTTTAAGTATTTATGTAACTTATAGGGGGTTCCATACTTTTTGTATGCGAAGTCTCTCTCTGTTCGTTGTTTTGGACTTCGACGTATGATGAATTTACCATGTATTACATGGGCTGTGGTCATCGCCTGATTTTAGTTGATGTATTTTTATCCTATTTATCATAGTGGAGGTGCCTATCTGGTCAGGTACCACAGAGTAGTAACACTAAGGTTCATTTACTCCTGTTCTATGTTGAGCAGTGGAATAGTGCATCTGTGATTTGGTCAGAAGGACCTGAGAATGTTGTCTAGAAGGTCACGGAATGTGATTTAAAAGTAGGTGTGACTGCCAGTTACTTGAACTGTGAAATAGCGTGAGTACCTCTTTGTATTAGCTCTGATAAAACAAATAATTCAGGTTAAAAAAAGAAGAAAGCAAATATTTTACTGATGATCAGTAAGCATTTAAGTAAAATTAAATTTCTATTGATTCAAATGGAAAGAAGGTAGGAGTGATATGAATTGCATAAGGAAGTATAATAGGAATTACACAGCTGCATTAATTTTATGTACTGGTAAATGTACGAAATATAATTTTATTATACAATGCTGCTGGGTATAGCACCATGAATAAACTCTCTTCTGCTGCAGTGCATACAAGACTATGCCAGTTGACATATATTTTGGGTTTATTTTGTTTGTTTGCCTTTTATTGTCACCTCTTCCTCTCCTGTCTTTTCCCTCCCCTCACATTTGCTTTGCCCCTGTTGCATCTGGTTGTAACCTGGATTGTAAATTATCTGAGGTAAGAGGCCATATGTTTAGTAAGTGTGTGTGTGTAGTGGCTGATTCAGTGGAGTACCACAACAACTCCTCAATACGAGGGCGGTGAGACACTGGAACAGGTTGCCCAGAAGTTTTTAAGGCCAGGCTGGATGGGGCTTTGAGCAACCTGATCCCAGTGGGAGGTGTCCCTGCTCATGGCAGGGGTGTTGGAACCAGATAATCTTTAAGGTCCTTTCCAACCCAAACCAGTCTATGATACTATTAATAATTACATCAGTCGTGTTGGAGTCCAAGGGACTGCTAGAGGAGCTCTGCCTGGGGAGGAAGGTTTGTAGGATTAAGTTGTTGATATCCAGCAGAATCCACAGCGGCTGGGAAGGAGAGTCAGATACATGGTAAATATTGCCTTGACATTAGAGCTTTGGCTGAAAGGGTCGAGGTGGGGAAAGGTAACCAAGCTAAAGGTCCTGACTTCTGCAATCCCATTTGGGGAAGGAGATGGTTTTACTTAAGGTAGAGGACGGATCTGGGAACAGATGTAGTTGAAAGTAAGATAAGCCGTGCTTCTAATCCTGTACCACGGAAGTCAGTGAAACATTTACCTCCAATGTCCACGGATGACCTTACGGATCAGGTCCCACGGGAGGGGTGCCACCTCCCTGCTTCTCACTGTAGGGCACCTGACAGATGGTCTGAGGTCCTGCACACCTGGATCACGTGGGGCTGTTCCTTTAGATAATAAAAGTGCCAGAGAGATAGCCTTGAATGATGACATATAACTGAACTGCTGCAAAACTGTGAATTAAGTTGGGAACTTGGAACTTCTCATTTAAGGAACTGTGAGAGAGAACAGGGCAAGGATTGTGCAAAGTCATTGGCCTAAGTGTTGAGAGAGATGATTTCTGAAGGCATGGGAAAATCGGAAGGCAAAATTATCCTTGGCATGCAGGATTTACAGCACTGGGAGGTGCAAGAAAAAATAAAGGTGGAGGAAGTTTCCAGAGAAAGCACCCTTTAAAAGTACTGCAGTTTTTGATGTGATAAACATCATTCCAAGCAAACAGAACAGCTGCAAAATATGATAAAAATCACTTGAAAGTTCATTGATTTTGCAGTAAAACTGAAAGTACTTCACTTTATAATAATTGTTCCTCTCATGCTTTCAAATCTTGTACTTGAGCTACAAGAGTATTCAGGTCAGGGTTGCATTCAGAAAACAGGCACAAAAAGACAATGAAGCTCAACTAGAGAGATACTTTAATCATGAGCTAATTTACAAACCAAAGCAAAACAAAATCATTTTTGTCCAAGATTATTAGAAGATGCTAATTCTCTGCCTAAAATTATCTTTTTCTGTAACCCAAAAAAAAATATAAAACCCCAACTCTTATCTTCCTAATTAAATTTCGTGACTTGGCTTCCATGGTTGGTTGGACTTTTTTTTTTTTTTTCCTTGTCTGAGGACAATATGCATGTGTTATTCAAATATGAGCTCCTCTGTAGTATAAACTCATATAAACACTGTCCTGATGGTACTAAACTAATGATAGTGCTCTTTGTAATCATTTTCTCTTGGCTTGTAGCTATATTTAAAATAAGTGAGCAGCTTTTATGGAAGAGAGACATGTGTGAAAAAGGAGCCCTGCTAAGTGTATGCAGCCTTGTAAAATTTGTAAGAGATTTCAAAAAACCAAAACAAAACCAACACCCCCCCCCCCCCCCCCCCCCAAACCTAGCAATTTACAGCAATGTTGGATAGCAAGAACATCTCTGTGATCATGTGATAAGGAGAGTCAGCATCAGAACTACACAAGGGAAGAATAGAAAGTGTTCATTTGAATTAAAAATGTGAATATATCCTTTGTTATCTGTAATCATTTTTATGTTCTGGATACATTTACTAGAGCTTTTTTATTTCTTATTTTAAACAGTCATAATGGTGACTCTGTGTAATGCACACACCAATAGTTACATGCAATCACTTGCAAACATTTTATATTAATAAATTGAAGTATTTTGATGCACATTTGTAATTTTGCATTAACATTTTCTTCAGCTATCACTGCACAGACATCTTAAAGGCTCTCCAGAGCCTTTATGCACATCTTGTAGCTTATTAGTAATTTCTCTAATAAATGAGTCTTTGGCTCAAGCGGCTATTCATGTACTTAGTTTAGACATGGGCTTAAGAACTTGAACTGAATTTGGTCTTCTGAGGTTGGACATCATCCAGCCTGGGACAGCAATGACATCATCTGCTTTAGGAGACCCTTATGCATTATGAGCAATGGGGTGTGGAAAGTCAGTAGGCTTAGCTGAATGCGCTGTGTAGAGGAAGAAATATTTTACATGGACTATTAGCCAAATGCGCAACACTTCCCCCTTCCCAGTTCACGAACATCTGAGTGTACTGGCAAGCAGAGGAAAATATGGTAAAAAGACTGCCAGAAGTAGTTTAGTTTGAACGCTTTACAATTTTTAAAATCATACAGCTCAAGAGCCACATTTTTTTTTTTATGATTTAAAATGCACAATGGTTTTCAGTTCTGTCTTAAGTATGCAGTCATACTAAACGATAATACACATTTCATATTAAAGTTCAAATATTAGTGAAGTAGCCCTTCATTTCAAAAGACTATGCCTGTACCAAGGCAAATGTCAGCAAAGGTACAAGCCCATTATTTTTCTTTTTTTTGGATACCTCGTGGCATCTTTTGTGAGGCAGCTCATCTTGTTTTGCCCTCCTCTTTGTTTACAGACTCTGCAGTCTGTGCCTGCTGCAGCACTGGCGCTCTCGGTGCGATATCTCCTTCTTTCCATCACCCAGGGCAAAGATGGACCTAGACCTTGTACCAGCTGCCTGAGCTGTGGTTCCTGGGGAGTCCTCCAGCTTTGTCTTCTCCAATTCGTTCTGACTGCTGTGCTGCTGGCCAGGCCTGCTGGGGCACCGAACCCATGCCCCACCTTGAAGACTATCTCTTGCCTGCTCCCCTTTTGTTTGCTTGTTAATTAGTGCTCTCTGCACGTTCTTGTTTAAGCAAGCACTCCCCAAGTTGCTGATTGTGTCCTCTTTCCGCATTTCAGGCCAGCTCTTCTAACCATATGAGTGTGAACACTGGTGTACTCAGTAAAACACATCTCTCATTGCTGCTGTCAGCAGCTTGCCGTCCTATCGTTGCTGATTTGTCAGGTTTCCCAGGAGCCAGGGCAGTCATGAATTTCCAGTATTTTTTTAATGCTCCTGTGTGCACATCAGACAAAGCAACGGTGCAAGTGAGAGCACCAGGTGCTGGAGTGTTACTACTGACTGTTGGAAAACTCAGCCGCCTCTGTTCTGCTTCTTGCCATTTTGACCTCATGGTGATGTGCACTGTGCACCAAGTTTCAAAAAGTGAGAGGCTGCGATAGACTGAAAACAGCCTTTGCAAAAATGTACTTAATATAATGCTGTTAAATCTGAGTGAGCCTGTGTTTTTATGCAGAGAAGCCAGAGGAGTGGGACTATTACACAAGGTCATGTGTTTATATGTCCTTCCCTTCCCCCCCCGCCCCGCCCAAGGTCTATCCACAAACATTTGAGGGCAAGTTTAAATGATGCTGCTGAGCCAATCTCCCCGTCTCTTTTATGAAGCAAGGGGTTTGACTACTCTCAACTAACATAAAATCACTCTGCATTGGGAACAGGCAAATACCGCCTGGTTTGCAATGAAATCAGTAGCATACTTTTGAATAAGTGTGCTGTAGCTTTTGACTCTGGAAACTCTCTAATTTCTCCTCCCTCTTATCCATGTGTTTGAGTTCTTCTCAGCCTGAACATTTGTACTTTACATTTTTTTTTCCCCGCCCGATTTAATTTGATCTAGGAATGTGCGATCCTGAGTAATGCCAATGGAAGAGCATCTCCCAATGCACTCATGTTTCTGCTGACAGCCAGTGCAGCATACAGATGGCATAACTAACTATACCACATTTGAAGTTCTTCCACTAGACACACAGCCTATATCTGCTTTGTTTGGGCGCTAAACAAATTAGTTACAACAAACCCTGGTATTGTGCTTGCATTGCCCTTGTAGAATTCCTGCTTCAAAGAGAAGATGGGATATGTAGGCAATGCCAAGGCCTGGGCTAATTTTTGTGATAGTGTCCCACAAAGGGCAGATAAAGCATAGAGGTGTTTCTGGAGCCTTCTCTGCACAGGGGTGGTGTTTTTGGGTGCCTCTAAAAGCACAGGCCCACCCTAGAACTCTCCCCAGTTTCCAGCGCAGCTGTGAAAGAACGAGCTTCAGATTAACAATGTGGGCAGTGAGTAAATCTGGCCTCAGAGCCATTGACAAAACACAAGTGGCCCCTAAGCTCTCACTTACATTGTAATGGCAAAGCAGGACACCAAGCTGATTGATGAAGAGACTAAAACACCTACATGTGTCACTTCCACGTTAACCTCATACTGTTCTTCCAACAGGCCTTGAGCTATTGTTTCATGAAGTGTGTGTACTGGTCACTGTAGATTGGTCTGTCCAGAAGCTGTATTAGTTACCTTTCATTTCAGGGCTGAAGCATGGTTACAGTTAGCTCGCTCTTTGTATTGTAAGCCATTTTCTGAGACTGTCAGCAGAATTACTCCTCTCCAATATGAGCAAATATTGGCTCCCCTGTTTCTTAATTTAAAGGGATAATGCAGCTTCTTATTCTACCTTCTGGAACATAACCAGTCTTCCTAGGTTTGAGAAAACTTGATGAAGGCAACACATGAAATCAACAGCTTTGTGTTGTAGTACCTTTGATAAGAAGTTATGAAGATTCAGTGATTAATGATTTTGTAACTTTTGACTTAACTGTCACTGGACTGTTTTCTACTGGGTTTATTTTTGGATTGCTTGTAATTCACAACTGGGCAGGCATTGGTTCATTAAATTGCGAAAGTTTTCAAGCCAATGCTTACATTGTCCATCAATATCTTGGCAGAATTATCCATGATTCTCCTTAATTGAGGGAAGCGGTGAGAATGGGCATCCAATTAGGGCATTCATTGTCTCAAACATCCATTCCTGTTTACGCTTCTTGGAAGCTTTCTCAATGTGCTGTGTTGTACTGGCCTGAGAATCACACTGGTCCTGACCTACTTGGCCTGTTAATCTCGCTCATCCTCTGTCTGTCCCTTTGTCAGACTTTTGTAGTCCGGGATTCTGGGACAAAATATATAGATGTCTTTGTCCTTTGGATATTCCTTGAAATGCCAAGTTTCTGGGCATTTGCTCTATAAAACTGATGAGCTTAATAGGTGAGTGAATAACTGAGCCTCTTGCAGTTACCTCTCATTAGAGAAAATTCTATTTCATGAGGTATTTCGGGGGCACCCTGACGGCAGGCCCCAAAGCACAATGCAGTGCACTGTAAAGATTACCTTACTCTTTGTGGCACAGGCGCCAATTCACCTTTTTTCCCCCTGATTGTTGAATCACGTCTTGGGTAGGATGGCTTTGCACTGAGCTGCAAGCGGCAGCGCTGCTGTGCGCTGCAGGCATCCCCGAGAACCTGTAGGAACAGTCAATCTTTGGTTGCTCACAGTAGCCAAAGAGGCTGGTGGCCACAACATCTCACACCGTAACTTCACCAGGACGTAGGGGTGGAGGTAGACCTGCCCTCCACGTGGCTGCCCATCCCAAGGAGGGAGTGTGGCTGGCTGGGCCTGTCCTCTCCTCAGGAGTGACCTTTTCTACACAAGAATTAATGTAATGGCATCAGTATGCCTGCTCTTAACAAGTACATTGCTGTCACAGGATCCTGGCTCCTGGGAGGATAGGGCTGGGGAGCTGCTTCTGCCTCAGCCGTGTTTGCCATTGCTAAAATCAACATTATGTCCTTTACCACAGGTGTCTAGCCTGCTTATTTATCAAGATTCATAGGTTAACAAGATTCAAGACTATTTATGCCAATAATAATAATAATAATAGTAATAATAATAACAACAACAACCCCCTGTGCTAATTTTGAGGAACCTAGTGAAATCACAGCAGTCTGGCATTGCAGGGGTGAGGCAGAAGCAGCCCCTCACTGAAGACAGCCTGAATGACTGTGGCAGGACCACTGCCTGGGCAGAGCCTGACGGCAGATCAACACACTGAAAAAGTAGGTTTGACACCACCTTTGCTTCGTGTCCTGTGATTTGGGTATTTTGCTGGTGTAAAATAGCCAACATGCACTCAGACCAGATCCCAGCCCTGTACAAGTGAAGCCAGATTTGGCCTAATAATGAAAACTCGACTATCTGCCTAGAACCTTGTATTTGAAAATGTGACCGCAGTGTTCCTGTGTGTAGCTGTGTAAGAGTATTTTAAAAATGCATCTGTTTGAAATGTCCTTCTTAAGTATAGCGAGAGTCCTATAGTTAAGGGATCTTGGTTTAAGGGAGGAGAGTTGATTAGAAATAATAATAAATTCTGCAGAATATGTGGGCATGCCACATTCAATCTGGTAAACCTCTTATGTCTCACAACCCGATCATGAATTTTCTGTGTCAGTGGGTGTGTAATCACTCTTAATACAATGATTTACAGTTTGTGTGCAGACAACAGATAGATACACTCAAATTAGGAAGGACTCTCCAGAAAATGTTTTATTTGTAATTAAATAACATTCCAACACTGTATATGCAGTGAGACTAAAATCTGTTAGAAGTCAGGAAAATATAGCAGTAATTTTCATCTGAAAATCTGTATCATTAAGGAATTGTCCAAGATTAGACTCCTACAAGCATTAGCTTGTGAACACTGGGGAAAAAAAAAGAGCAACAGCTTTAAGCATTAATGTGGTTAATCCCACAGCGTAGCACTTGGTTAGAGTCAGGATTTGGAATTATAGCTCAAATGGTGATATTTCAAGGGGAAGGTCAGTTTGAATCAGTGATAATACTTTGCGTTTTTACAGTGCCTTCCGAATAAGAACCTCAGAGGGGTTTATAGACATTAGTGAATTAAGGTTCTCAGATCTCTGCCAAGACTGCAGTTTTATCCCTGTTGTATAGAGGGGGAAAACCGAGTCACGAAGAATTTAAGTGGCCCTGCGGTACCAGCATAAGAGGGGTGCTGTGCAGGGTTCTCTGGGATCAGGACAGCTCTGCAGAGAAACTCGGGCATTACTGGGGAGTGGGAAGTGCCACCAGCAGCAGCAGGGATACGGTAAAGAGGATCTCAGGACGATGAGTTTGTCACTAGCGTCTTGCAGCTGAGAGTTAGCAGTTTTTTTCGTTGTGTTATCTTGTGATGTGTTTTACTGCAGCTCCTCAACATGGGCTTCTTAAGGCACTTCCCATTCATGGTGGCTGAGCTGTTCCATGCAGCTCGCTGTCCTGGGAGAGCCCACTTCACTTCTACTCAGCAGTGCTTTCTAAAAGAGATCTTTAACTATTGGAAGTTAGTGGGATACACGTTTTCCTGGGTTTTATTTTTTTTTTTTAATTATTCTGTGCTGCACAGGAGTGCTGTTCTTGCACTGTGAGAGGCAGGGAATAGGAACTGAGGATACTGACAGGCATCCTGCCCCAGAGTTGCATACTTCATTTTGGATGTTCCTTCTAGTACGTGGCTTACGGCACAACTTATTGTTCAGAGTGAGCCTCAGTTGAAATAAACTGCTAATTAAATTTGTCTAAACTAATAAATCACAACTACTCGGATCATGTTCATACGAATAATTTCTATTATGGTAAACATAATTATTAGATTCAGCATTCAATGAACCATATTGTTTGATGTGGCCAGCAGGACCAGGGAAAGGACTGTCCCCCTGTACTCAGTGCGGGTGAGGCCACACCTCAAACACTGTGTTCAGTGTTGGGCCCCTCATTACAAGAAAGACATTGAGATGCTGAAGTGGGTCCAAAGAAGGGCAATGAAGCTGGTGAAGGGTCTGGAAAACAAGTCGTGTGAGGAGCAGCTGAGAGAACTGGGGTTGTTTAGCCTGAAAAAGAGGCAGCTGAAAGGACACCTTGTTGCTCTCTACGACTGCCTGAAGGGAGGTTGTGGCGAGGTGGGAATCAGTCTCCTCTCCCAAGTAACAAGTGATAGGACAAGAGGAAATGGCCTCAAGTTGCCTCAGGAAAAGTTTAGATTGGATATTCGGAAAAATTTCTTCACCAAAAGGATTTTCAATCATTGGCACAGACTGCCCAGGGAAGTGGTGGAGTCACCATCCCTGGAGGTATTTAAAAAAACGTGCAGACGTGGTTGAGCGGTGGACATGGCAGTGTTAGGTTAATGGTAGGACTTTATGATCTTAAAGGTCTTTTCCAACCTAAATGATTCTATGAAATTCTTCTAACAATTGGGACTAATAGAATATGTTAACCTTTATTCGCCTCAGCTTGACACCCCATTAGACCATGAATTAATATATAAGTGCCCAGAAGAGTTTCATAATTAAGTAGCCATTGTGACTCCTTTGGCCTGTCACATGAGTTACTTATCCCGTGTCCTTTCTTTAGTAAAGCAGCTTTCCAAGCAAACCAATAAAGGTCTGTGAAATGCGAACAGGGTGTTCTGTTCTTTGTTGTCCCTCCGCCTGTGCAATAGCGTCCTGGACAGTTTGTGTGCATGCTAGTGAGATTCAATTACACGTGTTACCTCCCATAAACACTTCAGCTCAGACTCTTTCCTCCCCTCCCCCTGCCACAACCTTGAAAGAGGGAAGAAGCTGGGAGCTTCCAGTCTCTGTGGTTCTTAAATATATGCAAGTCCTAAAAATGACTGTGTGCAAAAAGATATTTTCCAGAAATGCATGTATGCAGATGGGCTGTCACAAGTAAATTCCTATGTGAACTACCTTTGCCTATTTTGCCACTTACATTGCAGAGGAGAAAGCCTGGAAATGGCCTCTCTTTGGTAGGCTAGAAAGCATAAAAAGGAAGAGATAAGAGGGAACTCGGGGGATTCGGGTCCTCTAAATGCTTTGCAAATAGGCTTACAGGGTAGGGACAGGCTGGTGAGCTGGACGCCAGGTCCCTGTGATACACAGCTCTATGGTATCTCATGGGCCTAATGACTGGAGTTTAACCCCATGCAGCCCCATGGAAAAATTTTAAAGCCCCCATGCCATGTAGTAAGGGACTTTGATTAAGGACTTTAATATGTCTTGTTCTGCTCTGAGGAATGTAATCCCTGGCACTGCATTAAAATGCATTTGGTAACTACATGATATTTCCAAGTGAAAATCTTTATGTTCTGGAAAAAAAAAACAAAACGGCAAACACAAAAAACTGCTGAAGAAAATGAAGCAAAAGCATTGAGCTTTGCAACCTAAAAAATGAAAGCCAGGAGTCCACTTAACCTGATCAACTTAAATTATGCCTCTGTACTATGTCCTGGTTTCCATCTTGCACATTGGGCTCCCGTGTGTGAGTTCATCAGCTGGGACCGCCTTTTTCAAAATTGAAAGAGGTTTCCCTAACACTCTCCAGCAAATGCTATTGCCTGTCTTAATTTAAATAATAACAAGGTGGGACAGGATTATCATCACAGGCCCATTTTTATAGCTGGAGGATCGAAGTGTTAAGGAATTGGTCAAGTGCGATAGAAGTTTAACTGAGATAGAAACAACTTGGGATCTGAGGAAATGTTGTCCGTCGTTCTCCTTTGCAAAGTGTCAGAAAATTAGGATGAAAACAAGATATATGCTTATTTAATTCTTGGTTATTTTCACTAGCCCAAACATATATGACGAACAAGGTTTTGCGGCAGTTGCTTGTATTCTACAACAGCAAGTAGTGAGGCCCCAAGAAAATGATTTGCTAAGTAGAAGGAAGAAAGGCCAAAGTTGTTAAGGAAATAATGTTGCTTTCAAGGTTCTCAGGGGATATTAGAAACAATGGAGACTAAAACAAATATTAGAATTGCATATGAAAGGTACTTGACATTTTCTATCTCTACCGGCCCAAACAGCATTACTGCAAAATGCTGTGATGTTATTCTATTGGCAAGAATCCAAAAAGGAGCCGGCCTAGGAGATGCCAGCTATTCATTTTATTAAGAATTCAAAGAACAGAAAAATAGGTAGGTAAATTAAATCGTAATAAGAGCTGAATAAATAGCAATGCATTTAGTTATTAAAGCCATTTAATAGCAGAACTTTCATAATTAAAGTGACTCACCCTGCAGTGAGCAAGGATTCAGTGCCACGGTGTGTAGTTTGTGTGGAAGTCTTCATGGGCACGCTCTTTACACAGACTTGTCCACGTAGAAGTTGGGAGCTTCCTACTTGTATCCGTTAACATAGTTTTTTTTCTTTTCCTGTGTCTCTGCAGTTTCTTTGCTGTCATGCCACAGCTTGTGATTCTGATCGGTAATGCTTCATTCACAAAGGTCTCTTCTCATTCTTCTACAAGGTCAGCGGCAGGTGAGCAAGCACCTTTTAAAACCGATTCTGCTAATGGGTGGGACCAGTGAGCAGCATGCTGGTGGCCTTTCTTAGATGAATTTAAACAAAGATTGTGAAAATAAGGGCTCAGATATTTGCACTAAGGCAAACAACTGTGCTTCTTTAAGGAATCCTGTCCCACCCCTTGATGAAACAGAGGATTTTGCCGTATCCTACACTGTTCACAAACTGACAGTGGTGTCTTAATAGCAAGTTTGTCTTTACATGCAATTTCAGGCCTTGGAGTAAGGTGGCCAGGTGGTGGTGGTGACACTGTGTGCTGTAGGGTTGGGTTTTTGTTGGCAGGAGGGGGATTGTCTTTTTTTTTTCTTTTTTAACCTTTAGTTAGTACCTCTCCTTTGGAGCCCAGCCCTGGTTAGTGAAGTAAAGCAGGTGTCAGTTAATTCTTCGGTCAGACTCAGTTTGTTGCAGATACCACAGTTTTGGTGTAAAGAGCAAGGGTTTACCCCAGAGCAATCAAGACAGGAGTGAAGCAGAAGTGGGTAGGACACAGAAAGCAATCCGCTCTCATCTCTACCCACTTTTCACTGGCCAGAGGTTTCAGGCTGGCTGTGTGGCAGGGGTGACTGTCACTCAGGGGTGACTTCTCACCGCATACAGTGAGCAGCAGTGAAATAACTTCCCAAAGTCAGCGAGAGCAGGGTAGAAAACTGACTTGCTGAGTCGCAATCTGCTTTTGGCAGCAAAGAGATACACAGCACTCCTTGCTCAGAGCAGATTGTACAGTTACCTTTTAGCCCTTCGCTAGTTGTTGACAGAGTTTGTTCTGTTCACACTGCAATACAGGGACATCAGCTCACAACTTCCTGTAATATTAAATCCAGAACTTTAAAAATAGAAGGCAGATGCAAGGATTCCATAAATACAATATTACTAATAATTATATCAAATATATCTATTACACAATACAATATGGAAGGATTTTATAATGCAGATCTCTGTCTGCACAGTCCTGGAGACTTGTATTTCCATATTTTCCACGGGAGGTGGCCTGACTTTCAGGGTAAATATCAGTCATTAATGCTGAGTTTCCACTGTAGTTTTAGCATGGATTTGGTGAAATGAAGGACTAATATTTAGACCTACAGCAAAGCTGTTTACTTTACGTATACTGTCCCACAATTTCTTTCTTTGAAGTTTGTCTCTCTTCCTACTTGAACTGTTTTGTTGTTAGCTGCTGGCCTTTATTAGTTAATATATAAGCTTCTTTGCTGATTTACCTGCAAACAGCTTGGTAATTTATTTTGGATATAGTATTATTTTTGCATTACACTTCGGGCTATATATCGCTTTATGATGAACTGCTTGCACTGTTGGAAGGAAGCTGACTTACCCCGGCTGCAGGGCTGTTTGGTGTTACGTCTCTTTTTTTGACCAGTGCCCATCAAGAAGTGAATGGCAATGGTGCACTTGACTTTGTCAGCTTCTGGGCTAATGGTCCTTTTCAGTCTATGGTAGAGAGACAACTGAATGCCTTTCTTATCTTTCTTACTCTTTTTTGTATCAGCTGAAAAGAGAAATGGGTTGTTATTTCCTGTGCTTTAAATCAACATCTCCCTGCTATTAAACAGCTATAGCATCTCATTAGAATTGAAGAAAACTGTTGTTTGTGAACCGAGATCTTACATTCTGAGGAAAAAATGGAACCTCCGTTTTGTGAAACTCCATTCTCTTTCTCCTTGTGCTTCAATATGCATTCAGCATGTATTCATTTACTGTGAGATGGAAGAGGACAGAACGGCTTTAAATGCTTTTGGCAGTTGGGACAGTGCTGGAGGTGTAGGAGGAAGGGAAAAACCTCTTGGTGCAAAGACAGCTTAGGCAGACCTAGAGCCTGCATTGTCTCAGCTGTATTTGGTGTGGTTGTTACAGGTCTAATTTTGCTATGAAGGTTGTCTAACCTTTTGGGTTATCTTCATTTTTGCATGGAAGAGGAAGAAAATTTGCATGTGTATGACAAGCAAATAGAGCTGATGCTGTTATTTTGTTTGGGTTTGTGGCTGGACGTTAGAAAGGCTCAAATTTTTGTTGCAGTTTGATCTCTATGTTATTCTGCGACCTTGAAGTAGACTTTATCCACTTCACCTCAGTATCCCGCCAATAGATCTGATGATTTAGTTTGACAAATCAGCAAATGTTTCAAAAATGTTTTGAAAATGTCCAGCTCTACTTAGGCATTAGATACTAATCTCATGCTGACTCCCAGAGCCCTTAGTTTGGAAAAATGTTAGGAGCTGGGAGAGAATATAAATATTTGTTGCACCCTAAAGGTCTGTGGCATATTTGGAGGGCTGTAGACATGCAAAGCTGGCACCTCTGTCAGGGCAGCTACCTCCGGCACTCTCAGGAAGGAGCTGCAAGGCAGTCTCACCAAATTAGGGCCATGCTCTGCCCGACCTGTGGCAGGTCTTCCTATGCCCTGTGGATCTCCAGCCTGTGACTTAGCCGAGATCCCATCTGGCAGACAGTTTCCTGACACTCTGCACCAAAGCTGAAAAAGGGGATTTCTTTGCCCTCTGTGCTGCCAAATGGATGCCGGTGTGCTGCGCCCCAAATCTCAACACCTCTGGAGCTCACGTGTGTACGGAGCTGCCCCTAAGCTTGGCCACGATCTGAGATATACACCCAGCTGCTTCCTCCAGCCTGTGATAATGAATTTTCATCGCAGTGGAATTTAGAAAGGAATTGCTCCGATTCTAAAGCTCATCGCTTGCTAATAATAATAACAACAACAATAAAAAGAGCCATTTCTTAAGGACTAAAAACTAATCAGCGAATGTGTAGTTTCTGTGTCTCCTGCAGGTTCTTGTCTTGTGGGGCTGCCAGACCGCCCGAGTCACGTGACTGGCTGTCTGATTTCCGACTCAAGCTTTTCATTTCCTAAATGATAACGGATAAAAGATAAAATCTGGCACACACAGGTAATCTTTGCCATCTTAATATTTGTTAAGCTTTTTGATTTACTGAGAAGTTAAAGTCACTGCAGGTCACAAAACCTGCCCATTAGATCTGCTTCATAAAACACTGTGAGTGAATGCTTTAGTCACTCATTTCACCATCTTTAAACCAATGTAGCTGAAGAATTGCACCTCCAATTTATAAATCTTTCAATTTATTTCTGATTCCAGTTTATAGAATGGGACTATATCCAGCTTTTCCCAGCCATTTGTGCATAGCTAGAGAAGAAACCTAGCATATTTCTTGCATAATGGAGACTTGATCCAGCTTACATTTGTTAAATCATCCAAAAGGAAATATTCTCACTAGGAAACTTTTGCACACAGTTAACATATCCAATCCGACCCATGTTTTAAATTTCTGCCGTTATTCCACATATAATCTCTCTTTCTCCCTTCTCACCCCAACACACACACTCACCCCTCCCTTCTGCGAAAGAGAAATATGATTATCGTAGTCTCTCTGTCTCTCTGTTTTGCACATCTGCTCCCCACTCTTTTTCTGAAGGAGACATATGATCCACGGAGAAATTAGAGATGATCCGAACCATTTTGGATACCTACTGCAATGGGATGTGTGGAGGCCCATGGGTAGCTCAGGTTTCACATCTGCCAGCTTTGCAGAGGATGTGATCAAGGGCAGAAATAAACGGATGATGATGATGGTGATGCCACGGAAACTGGTGTGAGGGAAATGGGACACCTCCTTCCGGAAATGTGTGCCCCCTATCCCGAGTCAAGATCATTTGGATGTAGTAGTAAGGCTAACACAAAGGAAAGCGTATTTTAAATAATGCATTGTTTTTAAAAAGGCAGCCTATGTCTTTAAAACACAGCCTCTGAGTTACGATCTGCTTTAGATTTGGGCACGGTCTTTGACCTTGGAACGCTGACAGAGTAAAAAAGAGTGAAATGGGTCAAAGAGTCTGTCAGACAAGGTGAGAGATACTGAGCTTGCCTCTGATCTCACACCAACATGCGGTGGTGTAACTCCATTGCCCTCTGTAGATTTATGCAAACATATGGAGAGAAAAACTTGCCCCAGAATGATTCAGTACCAAAATAGACCCTTTTCTATGGCAATGTAAAAGCCTTACAGGAGGAATGCACAAGGTTCCAAAGGGTAAAATTTTGGCTTGGATTAATACTGCTTCCAGCCACCCCAGTGCAGAAACTTGTCTCCAATTAGCTGACCTTGATGGATAAATTCCTCCTTTTTATCTTCCTCCAGCCTTTCCCATATTCCATCTCTTCTTCTCCTTGATCCTCCTGATAAAGTCAGGCTGTCCTTCCAACTGTGATCAGCAGAGCCTTTAGCCAGTGCATAGCTCACTCTCCAAGGACTCCTGATGCCAGAGGCTCCTTTCATTTTCTCTGCAAATACTTTTTAACAAATTCAAAAGGCCTTATTGGGAAAGGAGTGAAATACATTTGTGTGTAGTGATGCATCAGCTGAACGGTGTATGCTTTTCCCCATGCAGCTCTCAAGGGACTTTCAGGCAGGTTCTGTGGGCAGAGCGCATGGAATTGCTCAGATGTATTGTTTGTGTGGTATGATGTTTCCTTGAGTATCAGATCCTAAGAAAGAAATAGTAACACATGCAGGTTTTGGAGACTTCCTGGGCTGAACGGGCTAGATTCAGACTGTTCCGTTCAGAGCCTGACTTTGCCTTGCAATAGGAGGCAGGTAAACGTCGGACCCTCTCAAAGAGGTTCAGAGCATTTCAGCCAAGCATCCAGGCTCCCTCTATCACCAGTGCAGGCAGGAAAGAGCAGTTCATCGTGTGGCATCAGTCACACTCTTCTGGTGATTGGTTTTGGGACGTGGCATTCAACCTAAAGTTCTTCACCTATCTGGCTGGTCTGGTTGGTCAATTTTCTTTGGATACGGCACAAACAGCTGTGAGTGACAGGCTGCAAACGTGAGCTAGACAAACACTGCTTGAGCTGTGAGAGCTTCAGCAACTCAAAACTCGACCCTCCCGTTATGGGAAGGAGGATATTAGTGGAAAACAGCCAGTCGTAGGGATATGAGTGAACATCTGAGGATCTCTGGCTTTCAGATAGCTGTGTGTCAGCAGAGGAATCGTGTCTCTTAGGGTAGAAAAAAGGAGGGAGTCAGAGAGACAAAAACTTTGAGAAATCTCTTGACAGAATAAAGAAGTATACATATGTTTGTGTTAGGACATATGCAAGACAGCTATTAGATGTGCCAATACCAGGTGCTTTACCCTGCTGAATTGTGTGCTGTGCCATAAAACCACTTTCTGTTTCCTTTTGTTCTTCCAACATTCAACAATGAGATATTTTGTTTGAACCTCCCAATTTACCTTCGAGCAGTCTAGCTAAGAAAAAACCCCCTGAGAGATGTGACTGCACATGCACGCAAGGACAAGAAAGCAGGAAATGTACCAGCTGCTGGGGAAAAAAAAAGGGGGAGTGCTTGCAGTCCAGGAAGGACTCTCAATATCTCTTTTCCACATGCTTATTAGTTCAGTGCTCTCTGACATGTTTCCCCAGCCACTGCTTCCAGTGGATTTTATTTTCTACTAGTTTAACAGCAAAAAATTACCCTTCCTCTGGCTTTGAAGCTATTGTTCCTCATACACTTCTGTCTTTGGGTTCACAAAAACTGTGACTGTATTTTTTATTAGTCTTTGGTCTCCTGAGTTTTCCAGTAAGTTTTTTATGTTCTCCACATTTCAGGTAACACATGCCAAATTTGAATGACCCTTGCCTCAACTTCTGATAAAATAACTTCTCCAAGGTGCTGGGACGACAGTCATCTCTGGGATGGAATTATGTGAAATGCATTCCTTTTTTAGTGTGTCCTCCACCTTAGATCAGGCAGTATTTTCTCATGATGTTTTCTGTCCTGTTTCCTTCTGAAGCCACAAGTTGCCCTCTGTCTCGTCTTAAGAAGGTTAAATTCAGCCCGATCATTTGATGACTGAAATCTGGCTCCACTTTTGCTGAAGGGTTTCTAAACGTGACCCAACTTTTCACTGTGTGACAAACCTTCAGCCCAGAACCACCTGTTTCTAGATCTGCTGCAAACCCTCCTCACAGGGTTCAGTAGTGAGGATTCTGTGCTAAGCGTGAGACCGCTGTTTGTCCTTTTGCTTTCTTCTCTTGGCCTCTGCTTGGACAGCGAGTAGGTGACTCTGCAGTGGACCGCTGTGGGGTGGGTGCCAAGGGTGCTGCACCTCGCTCGGTGCTCAGGTTTCCTCCCAGAGTGAGGACGGGGAGGACTGGTGTGTACCCTGATGAAAATCTGCTCTGTGCCTGAGCTGCACGCCCGGGTCGGAGAAGGGAATTGTCGTTGGTCTCTTCAGGCCGGAGCATATCTTGGGGCTGATGGCTCAGCACGGTGACTGTCCCTTCTCCTGGCTTGGCCTTGTCGATGACGTGGTGGGGGCATCCAGCATGCTCACATATCCTTCTTGTGAAAGATTAGTGTGCTATCCCTGAGGGTTTTGCTGAGTGAACCAAACAGGTATCTGTCCCAATCTACATGACTTTTTTGCTAATATATTTCTGCTTACTGAGAATAATTGTTGGCTTTCATAAACCAAGATTTATATTGTTGTTCATTTTTGGTTTGTTTTATTTTTTTTTCTGGATATTTAGTTCTACTAAACAAATGCATGACCCAAAGGAGAATTAGACAGGCAGAAGCAGTGTTACTCTGGCTTGCTTAGAGAATGTAGGACTAGAGGCAGACAGGAAGATTTAACTTAGATTTTCTTGCCTTAAAGAATAAATCTTCAGAAAGGAAAATATTTTGGGAAGTCCTGTGACTGAGTTTTGAGAAAGTGAATTTGTCCCTTCTGTTTCACACAGCACAACTTTTTATGTTGAACCAGTTTCTCCTAGCTCCTGGTGACTTTCACTGTTAAAGTACGCTACTATCTCAAGGTTTTCTTTCTGCTAAAACATTCTCAGGGACTCCAGCGATCAGTAAAATTACCCATCTAAATTCTTCACATAAATGAATATGTTTTTGCTCCACAAAAAAACAACAACAATAAAAAAAAAAAGCCGTGTGTTCACACAAGACCTTTCCAGGTAGCTTTCAAGTCCTTTGTTCTCTGCTTGGTCTTGAGTTGTCAATGTTACTGTTCATTTGCATTTCACATCTCTGAGTAAGACAATGTCCTCGGGGTTCTGACTTGTTATTGGATGCCAGAGCTAAAAACTGAGCCATACCTTCATGTTCTATTGTATTTGATGGGAGATTCTCAGCAGTGCTGTGTCTCTTCCTGTTTGGAGGATATCTCCTTTCCTGACAAAGTTTGATACCTGCTGGTGATCAAGGTGTATCACAGAGTTAACCCTGTTCCTGCCAAGCAAAATGCTGTTGTGCCGTTCCAGTTCATGAGAAGGGCCAAAATCTTTAAAGCAAAGTGTGGGGAATGGATGCCTGTGCTGTCGGGAGTTATAGCTGATGGATTATAGCAATCTGTTCAGGACTTCCTCTCATTGTCAGTTATTTACTCAGGAAAGATTTTATTAAGCCCTGATCTGCAGCAATATGGAAGGCAAACTTTGATGTACTCATGCAAAGACACTCCCTGCAGCGGTGCTGGTGCTCAGATGAGCAGTTTGTTAAAATGCAGCTCTTGCTGCTTCCTACCTGGAGGTGGACAAGGGCTATTGCCATTCTAAAGGTCTGCTGAGGGACTGTCAAAATCAATATAGCTTTATTGGAGGCTTAAGTGCCTGAAACAACTCTGTTAGAATACCAGTTTACTGAGACTAAGGAAACCTGTGAAGAATCAGGGAAAACACTGCTGGCGGAAGGCAGTGGAAGATTTTTGCAAACTTTGTTGGCTCTGTCTACACTGAGATGCTATGGTTGGTGGGCTTTCAAATCTCAGGCAATAAAGCTCTCATTTACAGCAATTTCAAGTTAGTAATAGTCTTCCTCTTCATTTCTCTAATAGATGTTTCTTCACTTACTCTGCTGTGTATTTCTCAGAACAATTCTTAGCTTTCATAAACCAAGATTCATAATGAATTGTTTCAGATATTTAGTTCTGCCATAAAAAAGAAGAGCATTATCCAATGGAAAATTACATAGGCAGAAACTGTATTGCTCTATCTTTCTGCCTAATTAAGGTGAATATTTAGTTCCACCCAACTTTTATATGCATGATATAATTTAATTGTTTAGTTACTAGAAGAGCCCGGAGAAGAATATATCTTGGTTTTCTGCTTACAGAATCACTGTGATTTCCTCAGTTTGGTTCCTATAATAATTTAATAGTAGACGGTTAATTCTGAGTTCCACTGAGCTGCTTGCTCTGCCTCTAGGACAGCTTCCACTGTGAAAAGCACCTGAAGCAGTGACTGAGTTTGCTAGTTCCCTCCTGAATATCTTAAGGAATCAAGTCCCTGTTCACAGGATAAACTATTTCTCCTGTTCCAGAGTAGGCTATGTTTACAGAAAAAGCCTTTGGCTTCCAAAGGCACAGAAATTATCTGTGGAAATGTAAAATGGAAATCAAATTGCGAGACTAGCATGGACTTTGCCCTGCAGCTGTCCTGGTCTGACATGAAGCTCATCGCTTCTGTCCTCTCTGCAGCGGGCACGTATCTCATTAGAGCCGGAATACTATCTCACATGCTGAAGCAAGTAACATTATTTAGGAAAGAAGGGGTGACTAAGAGTCTTCTTGAGGCATCAGCAGGATGCTTTCTGTGTCCTGTTTGGTCTTGTACCTTGTCTTTCGGGCAGGTACCCCTCAAGACACTCCTTTTGGTCTCTCCAGTCCCCAAATGTCCTAACATCCAAATACTTTGGATATACCTTTTGCTGTTTGTAGAGTAGCTATTTTCCTGCATCCTCTCTGCATCCTTACCTTTTATTTCACTTCTCTTTTCAGTTATGCTCCCTATTGCCTAAAACATCCTTTTGGGATTCACCTAGATCATTCTAGAAATACAGGCACATAACCAAGAACCCTTGGGTCAGATGTTCCAGGAGACTTAGATTCTTTTTAAACATCCTGTGATTTAAAAAGAATTAGGAAGTCCAAGAACTTTTTTATTGAGATCAGTCTGATTTTAGAAATTCCTTTTCAAAACTCCCAAGCCACCACTCAGCCACATTTCATACGGTTAATTTTTAAAATGGAAGGCTCTTTTATATTGACTAAGCATTGCACTGGGGATGTGGAAAACCTTCCACAATTAAAGTTTTGTTGAAACTGCTACATTTCTGTGAGAAATGTAACAGTCCAATTTCTCCAACAACACCAGCTCCTCGTTTGATTGGAAAACTGAGGTACCCCAGGGTGAATATTATGGAGAAGCTTGGGATGGCCCTGCACAAGGTTATGCATGTGCGTGCTTCACTACAAATTAATAATGTCAGATGTATTGCCCTTGAGAATTGGCTATACATGTAAACAAAAGTAGATTTAAGAACATATTTCTAGTTGCATTTCATCTGTTAATTCAGGTATTCCCACATTCATAAGTGGTTTTTTTTTTCCCCTCTGCAATGCCCTATCTTCACCCAAATTATGATCATGTTGATTTTAGATTCTTGTAATACGGTTGCTATTCTAACAAAGTTTTGTTTCTGGAAGGGTAAGCAAAAGCATGTTTTTGTAGTGTGTTACAAGTACTCATGTCACTAACAGTAGAGATTGTGTGTATATTTTCCTGGATAACAGATTTTTAAAGCATGGCTTGCAGGTATTTTCCTGATCTTTGAAAAGCAATTAAAATTTAAAAAATACTGTATATACACTCCACATTAAATATTTTCATTATTAATTTATTGTTTGTAATAAGTTTAACCCTAATCCAATGTTTATTAAAACTGGACAGGATTTATTAAATTGGTTCAAGATTATCAAATATGTGCAGATCTTTACATATATTACATTAATTCTCTTTCTAAATATTTGCAAAATTTATTAAGTCTTTGCAAGACTTCTAAAAATGTTACATGACACTCAAATTGGCCATGTTCATAACACTGACAGAATGCACTGATTTTAAGAATATCTGAAAACAGCAGCTGAAGAGTGAAACAGCACAGTATGTTGACTCCCAAAATTTAGGTGTCCTGCAGTGACCATTCAAACTCCAAGACAGCGCAAATCACCAGGAATTTTTAAAAAAATCTTAGCATTACTCTTCCTGTGTCTCAATTTCTTCTCTGCAAGTTAAGCAAGATGATGCAATCCTACGAGTCAGGGCAGGTGGCACAAAGATGAGCTCATCATTACTTTTTACTTTTTTGAATAGTATATTGCTCATGACCATGTAAGTACCTCTTAGGTAAAACAAATTTTTCTGACACTAACAAAACATTTTCAATGCAGGAAATATTTTACTACTGAGAAAGCATTCACCTGAAAGTTTCATTTAATGGAAAAGTTCTTGATGTTTACCAAAGCATGAATATTCAGTATAGGTGTTTCGTTTTTTTTTTTTTTTCACTTCCTTGTCCATTCTCCACAGCAACATTTATCTTTTTTGCTAGTAAGTACAATATAATCAGTGATGTCCACAATGTGTTTTTCTCAGAGAAAAGAAAGTGTGGGTATTTAGCAGCAAAAGCAGAAAGTAGGAGAAAATACGGAAACTGCACGTCAGAGTGTCAGTATTTCAAGGGCTGCATTAATGACTTTTAGTAATGTAAAATATATTTATCTTTATTTTACATTAATATAAAACGAATATAGATATTTTCATATTACTTTATGGACATATTTGTTCTGTCAGTTCACTCATGCTCTCAGTTTGCCTTCACTTCATCCCTGAAATTGATACTCCCTTTGTGCAGCTTGATGAGAAATGCCTGTGCGGAGGGACACAAACACTAATAATGATCACTTGGAAGTCTGCAAATCTGTCAGGTGTACAAGGTCATTCTTCAGCTTCTCTAGGGGTGAGACTCCAGGTGAAACCTTAGTCCTAAACTCGAATGCCACAAAGCCGTGGTCTAGCGTGGATGATGTTTTACGCTGTGCCGTAGGCGGTGCCTAGGCAGGGCCCCTGCAAGCTGCAAGAGTTACAGCCTAACAGCTTTTGGTAGGCACAGCTGCATTTGCTGCTTGTGATGCTTGTGAAAACACCAGAGATGATGCTAATTTTCCAGTTGATTTTTGCAACCCAAATTTCCCCTGGTAGTATAAACAAGAGGAAACCACATTAGGAATCCTGAGAACCGGCTCCTGGAAAGTAAATTCTGGCCCAATAGATAAATGTTTGCTGGGAATAGTAATATTCCACTTCTATTTTCTGATCAGAGCATCAGAAGCATTTTCCCAGAGACTGCCAGAATGCAAAGCTTATTTATTTTTTTGTAGTACTCCTTTTAGTCATCTCCATTTAAATACACAATGCATTTGTCTGAAGTACGTGGGGAAGTATCGTCTGTTATGGACAAGATCATTGTCTGATGCAAAATAGAACAGGACTATGGAATTTCATTGGAACTGTGTCAATTAACACTGCTGTGGGTCTCAATGTGAATATCAATCAACATATCTTAAGTCTGTTTTCTGTTGTATTTAACCTTTGGGTAGGCGCATTTCAGTAGACATTGTATACATCTTTTTTCTGAGCTATTGGTTTAAACAGTCTTCCACAGAGTCTTTGTGCATTTTGTCTTGGACAGAGAAAACGCACACTGAACACTTCTCTTCTGAAATATATTTCAAATGAACCCTTTTGAAATTATGAAATGTGTAATTAAAGCCATAACCCAGCAGAGCATGTAAATGCATGCGTAAGAGTCTGTACAGTCTTATGGACTTTCTGGGTATATTTACTAGAATTATGTTACTTCTGACCTAGCCTGTATTTTGTCTTCAAGCAGCAGGTCCCATGGCATGAGAGTTCTCTTGCAAGGACATTTTTTATCCAGCTGTGGTAAAATCTTGTGTTTTATCTGAGGCTATGGAGAATTCTTATCAGTGAGAGTCAAACTGATGATGAAGAGGCCAAATCAGGTAACAGAGTGTTCCTATGGTTTTTCACGTTGGTCCTTCAGCTGGTTAATTTGGAGTGCATTTCTGCCCATAAAGAACTGGCTGGAGTCTTCATTGAAGAACTACAGCTTTAATTCAAGAAAGGTGTGGAGATCCTGCAGCCTCAAAGAGTGATGTGGTCAGTCCCACTGACCAGTCGGATGGCAGAGCTGAGTTCAGTACTTAGGGTCCAAAAGCAGTCTAGGAAGCACGGTTAGGATTCTAGACAAGGCATCATCTGCAAGTGAACTTCTGAGACTCCTCCACCAGCTGGTAGGAATTGCAGACAAGGTGATTTGTCTGGGACTATATAGCAAAGGCAGAACTGCAGGCGGATAGCTCTGCAAATCAGGAATTCAATCTTTCTGCAGACATAGAACACTGTTGTCTTGGAGCCGATGTGAGGAATTGTCACATTCACACAAAAATCCAGTGACTGTGGCACTTGTACATGAAGAGGAAGGATGGGTTCTAGCCTGCTCGTGCCAGGCAGAATTTGGGGTCACATTTTGCACATCCGAAGAATATGTACAAAGCAGCAAGCTGTGAGATTTTCAGAGGAAAAAAACTCCATGAACTTTTCATCTCTCTTGCTGGAATGAGACTGCCAGTCAGCTGAGAACTGAAGATACATAGAGTCAGACGCTGTGGTGCAGAGGTAAAGTCACTTCTCTGGGAGTGAGACTCTGATTTATGGTCGCCAATTATTGACTTGAATCCAGAAACTTTTCAGAAGGAAAGGATGAGAGCCCTAAGCCTTTCCTCTCCTAGCTGAGCAGCTTAGCCACTAGATGAGGATCAGATATTTCTGGCCCTGTAATTCTTCCATTCCTGGCTGCACAGCAGTTAGAAATTCTTCTATAGCTTCATGGTCTGTGCACTCTCATGGCATTTGGAGTTCAAAAGCCTCAGGCTAATGTGAGGCCTAATAGTTTGACTTCACACTTAGATAAATGCTCTGAGTGCCAGACTATTTGGCCAGAAGTAGGCAGCATCACCAGTGTGAGTAATGAGTGCTTGGAATATACCTAATTCTCCAGGAGCTTACACTCTGGATTTTGTCTTTCCAAAATACCAAACAGCTTTAAGCAGAGACATCCAGGTGGCCAACTCAAGAAGAGACAGATACCCTTTGGGACATCCTCTGTAGTGCAAATATTGCCATAGCTCTGTGAGTAAACTCCTGAATGCTTTCTTGAATGCTGACCTAAAATGGTGTATTGGGAGGTCAGAGGAAACCGTTTAATTTCATCCAGTCATTTCTTTATAGAGCCTTAAAAGTTGGTATTTGGCTAGAGCGTGTCACAGAAAGGGATCTTGTTTTCATCTGAAGCAGCTAAAAGATGAATCCACTATTTCATCCAGTTATTTACACTCAAATTATGTGTATTATTCCTCAGTTGAATTTGCCTGGCTTTAATTTGCAAGTGATAGGAGCACGGCCTCATGGAGTAGCTGCAGTTGCATTGTAACAGTTGTGTGGGAATAGTTTTTCAACCAAAGCATTTCTTAAAAACTGCAAATCTCTATTCTTTCGCTTCTCTAGAGGTCTGTAGCTTTACATGTACAGTTTGTTTACTAGAGCATTCATTTGAGCTGAATATCACATAAACAGTGTGTGTGAGTTAAACAGCTACTGGTAGAGTGGGAAGTTATTGTTAGTTGTGCTTCTGTGTTTGTTAACATTTGATCTTCTGTAACACATGATGAAAATGCATCTATGGTGGCACAGCTTGCCCCAATTTAGATAGATCTATCTGGTATATGAAGGGCAGCTTCATTTACTGTCCTTGACATAACTAACCATACATTAACTGGAACACTCCTACCGAGCCAGACTGTTTGTTCAGAATCTTAATAGATGGGCTTTGTGCTTATAAATTTGTAATGCTACTTACCCTATATTTTATATTCTTTATCTCCCCCCCCCAAAAAAAAAGAGATAAGTATTTTCATTCACCTTTCGTGACTTACGAGCTATTGAGTAGCACTTGTTGTGTTTGAATGTCACATTATATGTATTATAGCTGATAAAGAAATGTCATTTTCTCTCTGTTGCTAATATCTCTTGAGACACTCTTAAAAAAAAGATGTTCTGACTCAAGGTGTTAGTCTGGCAAAATATATTTAAAATGCCATTATGAATTTGTTGGAGAAGATCAAATAGTAGTGAGGTTCTCCTTTCCTACTCATTCAGTGTGACTATTTCCTCTACAGTAGTAAACCTCTGAGGATACAGTGTTAGGAAGTGCAGCTGGGCTGGTATTAAAATGTAGCAAGTGCTATACTGAGTCAGGTCAAAAATCGCTTCAGCCCAGTGCTTTGACTCACCCTAAGAAGCAGTAATGCCAGTAAAGTGTATGCTGTGCAATGCACGTAGATTGGGGAAGCCTTCACCTTGCCAGTTTTTCTATAGACACATGTATGTGTATCTACAGACACTGACCATCCCCTGTTACTGAGCTGGCAAACAATTTCCAGACCTGCAGATTGTGTCCAAGCTATGTAGTTTATAGTCCCCGCTCACTAATCCTGACATTAGCACCCTGGAATTCATCTAATCACTTCTTGCACTTTTTGTGCTCTTGGCCCCTCACAGCAGTTCCTCAGTTTAACGGTGGGTTAGATGAAGAAGAGCTTATTTTCCTTTGCTTTGAAGCAGTTAGGGCAGGTCAAAGCAATGAGTTTTACACACTTAGAGCCATCAAGCAAGGAAACAGGACATCTGCGAATACCTTCTATCGTGTGCAGATAGTGTAGGTCCATGGCCCAAAGCCAGAGTATGTTTTCTAGGGTTAGGCTTCTCGCTACTGCAAACAGCTTCTCTCTGAACTTCTGCTGTGAATTCTATTTCTTTGTTGTTTCAGAAAGCCACTGAAATAGTCCCCTTTCCTGACATATGTTAGAATTAATTAGTATAGCTTGTTCATGGCTCTCGTCCTTATTTTGTCCTGTGTCCCTAGGTCTAGGAATACAGAGAAGTTCTGCCAGCGAGAGGAATGGAAGGGGCTGGCCTGGTATCCCTGAGCACTCAAAGAGCAAAATGGCAAACAGGGCTAGCGCGGCAAGACCTGTTCTCTGGGGTCCAGGGCAGCTGGATTTATGTGTACTCCTGCCTCATCCTTTCCTATTCAGGAACTTCTGTCTTCCTGTAAGGAATGGGTAGTGCAGAGTGAGTCATCCTGGCACTCGGCCACCTGGCAATGCTCCTTTTTTTTGAGGAAAATCCCCTGGCTTTTGTAGGGCACTCCTGAGACCTAGCACAAAGGGGCCAGAATCTGGCCCACGAACCATAACACATGCAGCTCACTGAAACTGCTTAACGCTATCCCACAGCTACAACACACCATTGTCTACCCGTTGTATCTTGTGGAAGCTCGTGGTGATTTTTTCCATGCATCTTATCCAGCTGTATGTTGTTATCAAGTGCAGCTTCTGTTTGTTAGTTCCTTAGATAAAGGCCTCTCTAAGTCTGATCCACACTCTGCCATTGTGCCTCTTCCTATATCACTGTATGTGGTGCATTTCTTCTTTTATGTCTCTTCCAAGACTATCTCAGAGCATCCATCCGTCATCTGGTGATAGGACTCTCTCGCTGTGATTATTCTGTTTTCCAGAAATAAAAATGTATGGCATACATAGTATTTAGCAACACTGTACAGAACTCTGGTCTGTATCGTGAAGAGATTAGTGTCTCTTAATTAATGTAATACAATTTCCAGCTGCAGCCATAGACAGCATCTTTTTTTTAACTGAAAGGTATGTATAGATGTGTCCTGTTGTCCTTTGTGCTTTACATCTGGATCCTACTCTTTTTCGGACTGGTTCAAGTGAAGTTTGCTGGAGCATGTGTGCGTTTGTGCATACCTTGGCACAGCGAATGGACTATTTCCAGGGAAGATCTGGTCACATCTACAGGCATACTACACATGAGAGACTCCAAAGTGAGCAAGATTTGTATACCTGAGGTAGAACATTTCTTGAATTTTTGTCATATCTAATAGTATTTGTGGCCTATTTGTCAGTCATGTATATTTTTGCCTTCTTTAATAACTACAGTTCAGCTACACACAGAATTGCAGAATGTTAGGGGTTGGAAGGATATCAATATCATTAAAGAAAAGATTTCCCACTCCTTTAAGTTTCAGGATTTATTATGAAATATCTGTCATGCTTTATTTCCACCTTCTCAAAATTTTTATGCTGTGCAACTGATATTCATAGGAATATGGGCTTAATGGGCTTGCTCCTGAAGCTCTTTTTGGGCTTTCTGGGAGTTAATGAGAGGTACAAGTTGGGATATCTAGGAATGAAGTCACATGCACTGAACAAGCTCCATCTGGAATGAAAGGGAGCAGCATCTGTTTAGCAACACAGGTCGACATGAACACACAATCCTGGTGTCTGCTCCTTGCCCTGTTTTTTCAGTCAAAAATCAGTGGAGAAGTGGTAAGGAAAATAGTGGCTCTGGAGAACCACTGTCTAAAGAACATTAGCAGAAATAAAGACCACCAAGGCAGAAATAATAATAAAATGAAGTAATTTTAGACACAGAAAATTCTCATGGTGATTTGTTTAATTTTGGCAATGTTGGTCTAAGTATATTGAAATTTCCAATGTCCTTTCCAATGGAAGTGTCAGACATTTTTCCTAAAAGTTGACACCAGTGGCCTTGCCTATCATGTTTATATATCCAAAGCATAATCAAATTCTGCAGGCAGCGAATTGAAATGCTTCATGTTCCTCTCTGTACCTGTCACCTAATTCCCACATTGTAAAGAGTGAAGGACCTGAAAACAGGGGTTACTGTAAGATCTTTCTTTTGAGGCTTTTCTCTGTTAGGATCTGAGCTAATGTGATTCTTGGAAGCCTTTAACTTAGGGGTCAGTTGGAGGGAACTGACAGGGTTTGGTATGTAAAAGAAGCCACATGTGATATGTGTAATCTTCTTGAGTAAATTGTAGGTTTTGCACAGGTTGGAATCAAGCAGTGCCCACAGCATTTGAATAAAAAGCCAGACAGAGTCAAAGAATTGGACCTAAGTGCATGTAGGGAAACTGTCCACACCTCCATACTTGTCACTGAATTAATTATGGATCAGAACTGGGGTAAGAGATTAGAGACAGGATGAAAAAGGAAAGCTAGACTGTCTTGGATTATCTGATGCTCAGGAATTGAACGAGCAGTATGTGGTCTGATGGCAATCTACAGGCACATACTCAGGCTTCTCAACTGGTAGATTTTGCATTAAGAAAGTGTTTAGGAGATGTTTGTAAAAACAGACCAGTATAGAGGCACGTTTTGAGTAGGACTGCTTCAGCTTCTCTTTGAATTTTCATTTTAGAAAACAGGCCTAAAAAAATCAGCTCTGAGGAGTTCAAATTCTGTGTAGACCAGAAAGGAAGAGATGTGGGCACCACCTCAAATCTCAGAGCATTTTCATGGTCCCAGTGTTGGGCGCAGTCTTGTCACACGTAGTGACTGAAGGAGGACTGCTCCTCAAACTCTCTGTTTTGCCTCCGATTTACTCGGCAATCTTACTGTGCAGCCTTCTGTGGTCTTCCTTTATAAAGCCTGTAGTTTATAAAGCTTTATAAACTTTGTAAGCTCTACAGTTCACACTTGGGAAGTATGTGCATGTAGGAAGGGCCAAAACTAAGCAGCACAAGTAGCATGCGGTCACCAACATAAGCCTTTTTGAAGTTTGGATGGTGTTTTTTTTTGTTCTATCTGTCTGTCTGGCTAGGCACATGATAGATTAATCGAGTTAAATATATCTCAAAGTTGTTTGAAACAATGCCTGTTTAATTTTTTCAAGAGGCAGCACAGAAGTATAGCGTTGTACCACAAATAAAAGTGTTGCCACAATGCCTGTAAATCAGAGCTTTAAACTATGTTTCAATTATCCTTCTATTATCCAGCTGGTGTTTAAACATGTTTATTATTCAAATCAGTTGAGAATGTGCTGCTGTTGTGTAAACAACTGTCAATTGCTGAAACAATGATTACAAGGCACCATCTCTTTCAGGTGTACTTAGAGGTACTTATACCTCAACCACTTGTATTTAAATAACATGCAAACACAATGCTTGAGTGAGTACTTTCACTCCTGTTTCCAATACCTCGTGCCAATTCTATTACATTAAGAGGGAAATCTATTACATTTTTCATTTATACACATCTGTACTCTGTTTTTAACCATTGTATCATTAAGGCTTGAGTTAATATAATAGATATGCCAAGAGATGCGGTACATATTGAGAAATCCTGTTCAAAATAAAAGCCAATTTCTCTGCATTATTTTAGGGCATTTGAAAGCTTTTATGAAAACAATACTAAGAAAATGATTTTCTGAAGAGAAAGACTGCGAAATAAAAGATTTAGTTGTAGAACTCTGCGATCCTCCAACCTCTATTTGTTTTGATATAACCTGAGTCCATTACAAGTTGGTTGCTTTTTTATTTTATTTTTTTCTCCCCGCCCCCCCCAGGTAAGCATTAACAAAATACAATATTGATGGCGATGAGCTGGCTTTCCTGTACATGTGACAGCATTTAGTATCTTCACACGTACTTACTGCTGGGCAAAGCTAGTTTAAGAAGCATTGTTTGCCAAGTGTGACCTTTTGAGGAAACTCTCAACTGGTTTGTGACAAATCAGGAGGGAGAATATTCTTAAAAACTGTGTTTGAGATAATGCTGATAGGATCCTCACAAGGAACAACTGAAGCAAAGATTTTATGCTAATCTCAATGTTCTCGTGAAGCAAAGATGCTACCACAGTCTTTGTGTTCTATATTTCCAGAGGAGAAAACCTGGAAAACAAAAACAGATATTTAAAAAGTAAAAAAAAAAAAAGTGAGCCTTCTGGCTACTGGTACAGCCATTGCTCCCCCCCTTTTCCTGTCTTTTAAGCTAAGTGCTTAAATATAGAGCCAATGAAAGAAACAGACACTACCAGAAGGATAAGTTGTTGTAGTGTGCTGATAAAATATGACATTCTTTTTCAGAACTTAATAGAGATGCTTTGACTGTTGTTCTGCAGTCAACAAGGCTGGTCTAATTGGTGGCCATGGCAACAAAATCAGGTCATACAGAGGTTCATGCCGAGATCAAGCATATGTAGATCTTCTTGTTCAAATATACATAAAGATAAGAACCTTTAGTGAGAGTCCACAGTGAAAGGCTGAAGATGGATGCTCCCACGCACATCTAATATTACTTAGAAATATTTACCTGTTTGTAACATAATGATGTTTTGCAGAGCAGAAATAGAAAAATCCTTCGTACCCATTGGAAAACAATAATTTTTTAAAGTCAAAGTAGGGTGTATGCATGCACATTGCTTCATAGCTGTTTGCAATTTACTCCCTGGGGTTTTTAGTGACTCTGACTTATATTTTAGATGTAATTAAGTAATCAGTGGTGTACACTGTAAAATGGATGTTTAGGCTGCTTAAGGTTGAATTTTCACAGCCATAGCAGCTGCGCAGTTATGGCTCCTGCCCCCACCTCCCTTCATACAGTCATCCATTTACAATTATTACTTGAGTTATTTACATAGTTATGATATTTCATAGAAATGAAATAGCGGCTACCTGGTAACGGCTGGCAGCAAGTATGCAGCAACTCACATGATTGCTTCTCTCTTATTTCCTACTAGGTCAGCGTGTAAGGTAAAGACTTGGGTAGTTAGCCCCCAAGTAACCAAAGCCTTGCTCAGGGAAACCAGAAGCTTCTGGCTGTATCCCTGCAGAGCTGGGGCTGATGTCTTTAACAGATCTTCTCCCTCTGACCAAGTGCATATAACCACGATGGAGGCTGGAGAGGGCCTCTACAGCCTTTCAGCCTCTCCATCTGTATTTACAAGTCAGGCTTGTAACAGTCAAAAGATATACTCTTACGATACTCAATAGTCTAACAAAAATATAGTCTCGGGCATGCACATCTAGGACAAAACCCACGCCCAAGGCCACGTCTAACAGGTGTCTTTGAAAATACTCTGCCTCTGGATTCTGAATCCAGTTGTGACATAGATGTGGCAACATATTGTTGGAAATTGCTGGAAAGGCTCTCTCCATGCTCTCTGCTCTCTCCATTTTTTATTGATGTGCCAGGCTGAGGTGATGCACAATTGTTACTTAGATTCCCAGCTGGATTAATTTTATAATAAAATCGTGCTTTAAGTACCATTCGCAATAAGATTATGAACAAGCTGAATTAGGCACACCATGGAAGAAAGAGAGAAAAGGTTTTTGAAGTGATTTTCACCTCTTCTGGCCAGTTCTCTAGAGGTTTTGCAACAGGGAAACATTTTACTGATTTCCTGCTTCCTTCCGATCTTTGCTAAAGATACTTGGAACCCGGAGATGTGTGGGTCTGTATGCTACCGATGGAGTCTCCCCAGTTCTTTTCCTGACTTCTTTTGCCTGATGCTATGATCAAAGCCCCATTACCAGCCCCTACTCCCACATTCCCAGCAAAGCTGTTTTCTTAGCCACAAGGATATGCACAAAATCTGATTTTAGTTATCTGTTAAGGGAAGGATTAAGATTAATGTTTAATTTTTTTTTTCTTTTTTTTTTTTTTGCCCTAGAGCAGAATGCTCTGCGCCAGTCCGTGCACATTCCCAGGTCTTTCCACACTCACTGAGAACTTGAATGTTTTAGCTCTAGCTAGCAGCATGGACGTTCTTTTCCTCCTGAAATTACTGAATTGCTGAATTGTTTACAATCCCCCCCCATGCAGGGATTGCAGACTCTCTTTTCCCCCAAACATACATGTTAAACTCATCTGTGATGTTTTAGATTAATTTCGTTTCTTGACATTCTTTTCCATCAGTATTAATTGCTGCTACTTTAGAAGCTTTACTCATGGAGCTGAATGGTAAGTGGATGTGGTTAAGTCTTACTGGTGCAGAGGGACTGATCTGAACTCTGAGAAAACCAGAGTCTATAGTTGAGCTTTGGGGTGGTGATTCACCTGACTGTGGAAATATGGAAAGGAGAAGTGATGCTGGCATGGACCTGCAGTAAGCGTGGGTGTGCTTGTGATGTAAATGACCTTGTGAAATAAATGTTAAAATTGGGCACTTAGCTGGGACATGAGAAAAATACGAGGTTTGCATAGACTTTCACTAAAATGTCTGGATGGGATCATGGAAGAGGCTTGCCTAGTCCAGTCAGTTTTCATCCCAATGAGCAGATTGTTTCTTCTTCCCTTCAGATATACAGATCTAGGAAAATATTAAGGTGGAGACCCAAAGAAATATTCCAGACTGTCACCCAGTGTCTGCTGGCAGCATAGGAGGGTGATGGGTGAACTGGGGCCTGAATATACTTCCAGGAAATGCTCATTCCTAGTGGAATGTTAAGCAAACCTGCAAACTCCCCTGTTCAAGTATTCCTTTTCTGGCACGTAAGTGTCAACAGGTGTGAACAAGTATATGGAGATACGAAGAGCCAATGTTTCGTTGCTGGCACAGGCTGTGGCCTTCATGCACAAGAGATGACAATTGCAGTGTTGTGCAGCCTGCCCATCAAAACGCATTGTTGCCTGGCACCTATATATCATTCAACTTGTGAGCAGGCACCGTGCCATCAGAACAGATGGTAGTGAGAGAAAGCAGCCAAACTACCACGTACAGTAGATGCATTAAAGTATAGGTGTGGAGAGCGTTTTCCAGCCAAGAACGTCAAAACAGCTCTCTTCGTCTTGAATTTACATGCCCAGAGTTAAGGGGATGGGCAAGCGTTTAACTGCTCTCCCAGCTGGATACGGTTCCGTACACACACAAAAAGCTTCTACTTCAGCTCACTTCAAGTGAGATTTTGGCCTAGCTGCATTAGGCGGGGTATTGGAAATGACAGAGAGATGCATTTTAAAGTGATCTCCACCTTTTCTGGCTCTTCTCTGGAAGTCCCCCCTCTATGGAATAGGTGAAAAGAAACTCTCGTGGCCAGTTGTTATTTATGGAAATTTATAGGTTGCTGTAAGGTACTCTTGGCTTTCTAGTGTAAATGTCTTTACAAAGAAGACCATAACACTTAGAAGTAATGGCACATTTAGGGGGGTAGAAAAAAAGCATGCAGTGTTTAAAGAGCACTGTGTTGTGGTTCTACCTTCTCCTATCTGTAAGACTCACATTTAGCAAAAAATGCATTTTCAGATAAAGATGGCATGGAAATGTATGGTATCCTAGTCAGATACTGAGAATATCCCTCCATGCTAATAAAACAAAGGAGAATTAATGATATCCCAAGACAGAAAAAAACCCAGAAGGTTAATATAGTTCTTCATGAGCCATTCTACTGAAAATTGGACACTTTAAATGGCACTGCAGCATTCTGTGTTTGTATTTTTGTGCTTTCCAGAGCATATTTACTTAAGTTTATGAATATAAAGACACTGAGTTTGGGGTTTTGTCAGACCTCAGTTTTGCAAAATTCTGCTTAGGAATTTAAAGCCAGCCCTTGTCTACCATCATCATAAAGAACTCAGGCTGAGTTCTGTCCCCATTTTCACTTGTGAACTGCAATGTCTTTAGATTGTGGCCTCCCTCACACCTGTAGCCTCATTGTTTTCAAGATGAAGTTTTACTTCTTTTTTGTTGTTGTCCTGGTTTTGATAGCAGTGTGAAGAAGGGTGTGTTTCTCTGAAAAGCTGGAGATGCTGTAATACTTTGATTTAAATTGCTAGAGCTCTAATAAGCACAGATGAAAGGAAAGGTTTTTCTGTTTGGTTTCTTGTTTGTTTGGTTGGTTTTAAAGGACTTTTTGTTCTGTGGCTGCCATAAGACTGCTTAATGTCTTTTGGAATCAACCTCTAAAGCTGGCACTGAAATTTTCTTAGTTGCTGAATGTGTTTGGAGTTGGGGTTTGTTTTCAGCCCTATCTGTTGAATGATTGAAATGAATCTTGACTTAAGAAGAAGAGTGGAAGAGGAAAATAAATTTGGCTAAAGAAGAACAAGACATCACTGAAGGTGAATTTCTGTATTTTAGCTAGGTACAGAAGGATTAAAGAATTGACAAGAGCTATTTTTCTTTTGATAAGATAGAAGTGAAGAACCCTTATCTTCTCATGGGGAAAACCACTGGACTCTCTTACAGGAAACTTTTTTCTACATGGAATTCTTAAGGGCTAGTATAATTCCCACTGTTACAGAAAACCTTCCTTAAAGGATGCAAGGAACTCTTCAATTCAAAATACTGATAAAATAGTAGGCGTTTTTACAGCTCATTTACTTTCTCAATATTTGATTTCCTACTTTTTCTTGTTGCAAATGATCTTCTCATAATACCATTTCAGAAAAGCAAATCTATGTGCTAGGTCTTTCTCTACCCCCCCACCCCCCCCCCTAAAATTTTGCCTGATTGTGCAGGCATTAGTAAGCCAGTCATGAAAGGCAGATAGGTTCTGTGTGTTGGGAAAGGATGTGTGTGTTTAACAGGTGTCCTTGAATGGAGAAGAGACTCCACCTGCCTATTGTGAAAAGAAATCCAGGTACCTTCATTTGGGTGAAGGTGCAGGCATCTTTGCAGTCCTGTTGTTAATCAGCATTGGTCTAATTCAACGTGTTATAAAGGTGTCTGTAGGAGAAAATTCTCTGTTGTGTCTGTAAGGGACTTCCATGTTCATTGAGAATAGATGTTCTAGGTAGGGAAGAGGCAGTCTAGACTTTGGTGTGCCAATTCAAATGGCTGGTGAAGGTGATAGCTTCAATACCTATATGGTTCCAGCCATGAGAGACTTGGCATTGATGCTGTTATCATTCCTTGATGTTTGTCTACAGACTTTCTTTTTAATTCATGTAAATGTCGTCAGATTCAGTTGCCTAGATATTACATTTGTGCTCAGAAACAAGGTCATAGAATCATAGAATGATTTGAGTTAGAAGGGACCTTAAAAGATCATCTAGTTCCAGCCCATCTGCCATGGATAGGGACACTTCCCACTAGAGCAGGTTGTTCAAAGCCTCATTCAACCCAGCCTTGAACACTTCCACGAAGGGGGCATCCACAGCTTCCTGGGACATCCCGTTCCAGTGTCTCACCCTCCTCATAATAAAGAACGTCTTCCTACTGTCTAATCTAAATCTACCCTGCTCCAGTTTAAAGCCATTGTCCTTCATCCTATTGCTACATGTCCTTATAAAGGGTCCTTCTTCAGCCTTCCTGTAGGTCCCCTTCAGGTACTGGAAGGCCGCTCTAAGGTCTCCCCAGAGGGTTCTCTTCTCCAGGCTGAACAACCCCAACTCTCTCAGCCTGTCATCATAGAGGAGGTGCTCCAGTCCCCTGATCATCTTCGCAACCTCCTCTGGACTCACTCCAACAGGTCCATGTCCTTCTTGTGTTGGGGGCTCCAGAGCCTGACGCTCATTCACAAGAGCAGAGTAGAGGGGGAGAATAACCTCCCCTGACCTGATGGCCACGCTTCTTTTGATGTAGCCCAGGATATGGTTGGCTTGTGGGGCTGCTAGCACCTGTTGCTGGCTCATGTTGAGCGTCTCATCAGCCAACACCCCCAAGACCTTCTCTGCAAGCCTGCTCTCAATCCATTTGTCACCCAGCCTGTATTTGTGTTTGGGATTGCCCTGACCCAGGTGCAGGACCTTGCACTTGGCCTTGCTGAATTTCATGAGGTTGCCATAGGCCCACCTCTCAAGCCTTTTGAGGTCTCTCTGGATGACATCCCTTCCCTCCAGCATGGCAGATGCACCACACAGCTTGGTGTCATCAGCAAACTTGCTGAGAGTGCACTCAATCCGACTGTCCATGTCACCAACAAAGATATTAAACACCACTCGTACCATACCAACCCCTGAGGAACACCACTTGTCACTGGTCTCCCTGTGGACGTTGAGCTGTTGTTTGCAACTCTTATTATCCTTCCTTGCTTAGGTAAACTATTCAGGAAAAAAGTATCTTTAAATTGGGATTTTAAAGGGGGTTAGTGCAGGGCTGTGAACCCTCAGTGCAAACAGAGACTGAAGCATTAAGGGAAATGAAGAATGAAGTGCTTTTGTGCTTGTCTTCATAGTTAGATGTCTTCCAAATGCACTAAGTAGGTCCAAGTAGTTCCTAGATGATGTAGTTCTGCTAGGTAGACAAGGTATCTGGTTCTGTAAAGTCCTTTATGATTGTTGGACGTAGACTGCAGTAGAAATGCAGAGCATTGGTACAATCAGTGTGTGACAGTGCGTTTATGACTTTTGGCCTATCCTATCCTATGCTGTCACAAGCAGAGCACCTTAATCCATTTTGTGTATATCTAGTCAAATATATTCTCAGATAGGCCCAGGTGCATCCCATCTAAGAGAAGGTACTTAGCTGTATCCATTAAATGGATAGTTACCTGGTTTTCCTCTTTAGTCAGTGAAGGGCAACAGTCATCTCAGGGAATGAGTCAGGTCTGATGTAGTTTAAATTGTTCCCTAGAGATTCCTGACACTGCCCCTGTGGAGACATTGGCAAGAGGGAGCCCAGGGTGACTGTAGCCCTCAGTGAGTGCCTCAGATATGCAAGGTGGTTCTAGACCTGGCATGAAATGCAGGTTGTCTGCCCAGCAGAATTCACATCGAAACCAGATGGGAGGCAGCTGCCTTCTCTTTAGATAACTACTGATGTTGCTGCATTGACTCAAATGAAGCTGTGGGGTTTGTTTCCTGAATGGTGTGAAATGGGAAAAACCTTATTCTAGCTGGGATGAAGGCTGCTGTGCCTTGTTACGGAGCTTGGGTGGATGTGGATGTGTGGCTTCACTTCTCTGGGCTCGCTTTCCATCCTTTGTGTGCCTGGCTGCATCAGCTGCATGTAGGCATCTTGGCTCAGGATTATTTTGGTTGGGACTAAAGAGGAGGAATGTAAAGGCAAACAGACCATTTAAGAAGAGGATGTATTTTCTGTATAAGTACAAAACCTGGCAATCAACTTTTCTGGCTTCTGTTTGGAGTCAGTCCCCTCTTTTACATATTTTATGTGATTGAAAGGTGCTGGCTTTTTCTACATCACCTGTGTTTTTTTGACAAATAGGTGTTACATGTATGTTCGCTGCCTTGAAAGTTGTGTGACTCAGCACGCTCATACTCAGTGTTCCTGCAAAACTCGCTGGTGTCTGTTCTACGGTTTGTGTTCAGCCACTCCTTCCTGCCTCTGGAGGCTGGAGGAAGTGTTAGGCACATGTGAGAGTTATGATGGGCCAGTTTCTCAGGCTTGGATGGACTTCAGCCTGTGTCACAGCTCAGCTCCTTTTCCAAACCACTCTGACTCCACCTGGAGATATTAGCAACATCCCGGTTTAGATGCATCTGGGACAAAGGTGGCTTAAGCATCTGAGGGAGGTCATGGCTTTTGAGTTGCACAGTTTTGGCAACTGTTGGTCTGAGTAAGTCTGAAAAGCATGCCTGTTTAGGGGCAAAGTATGAAGAGAGTTATGGCCCTGTCTTGCACAGTAATTTCAAGCATAGTTTTGGGGTAGGTAGGGGAGGTAAGAAGAGAAAGATTTTGAGGTGGTATCTGAGCACACGTGTGTCTCTCTGTGTGTATATGCATTGTGCATGTGTCAGCAGAGCAGTACTGGGACAGTGTGAGTTGAAAAAGACCCGTACACTAGATAGCTTTTGTTGAGATTTTAACCTTCAAATGCAAATAGGAGGGAGGTATAGTGTGAAGGGAAAAGAAGTAATTGAACAGTAGGCATGAGTAGTGTTTACAGGATAAATATTATTAACTTACATTTTGTTACTGTGACTGCTGTGATATTAGAGGGCACTTTTTAGAGACGTGCAAGTAATAATAGCCCAGAGAAAAGCACACGGTCCATCAACACCTTGCCTCTGGCAACAGGAAATACAGATCACCAGGTACGGTAACTCACCATCTTATGCACAATTATCTCTCTTATGACTGCATGGCTACATTCACTCCCTGGTCTAAACATGTTCAGCTCCCTCTTGAACTGATGTTCACAGTTTACATCTATTCAGCAAAGTATACATCTACTTTAGCAAAGACCATTTTATTCTGTGCAGTGACAGTCCTCTGCAGAGGGATATTCTGTCTGAGTTCCTGGTAGTGCTTTTTGCAGCCATTCTCTTGTCAATGTCAGTCTTTGTGAGCTCTTAGTTTGAATGATAAACTTTTAGAAACCTTTTTTGGCAGTAATTGATTCTTCTCCTTACAGGATCCTCTACATTTCGGAAGAGCTTCTCTTCTGTTTCTTCTGCTTTTTAAGCCAGTGTGTATTGACAGTCTTCAGGTACAGTTTCTCTACAAAAACACAGCTTAAAAAAAAAGCTTTAAAAGTGAGGGGTAGAATAGATCATTGCTCCAAACCCAACCGACTGGCTGAATAGTATTTTTTCTCATTTAGCATGGATATTATTGAAAGGAAAATGTGCATTTAATGTAAAAAAGGTGTTTTAATCACTCTGTCCAATTACAGAGAAGCATGAATGATAGCAAATAAAATGAGAAACATTAAGCTAAATGAGATGTTGTTATTCTGCTGCAAATGTCTTTGAATTCCTTCCTTCGGTAGTGCTTCTTACTGCTCTTATTTCCCAAGGGGAATGTGGCACCTGCTGAAATAACTTCTTCACTGTGAGGGTGATGGAGCCCTGGCACAGGCTGCCCAGAGAGGTTGTGGAGTCTCCTTCTCTGGAGACTTTCAAAACTCGCCTGGACAAGTTCCTGTGTGGCTGCCCTAGGGGATCCTGCTCTGGCAGGGGGTTGGACCAGATGATTTTTTGAGGTCCCTTCCAACCCCTGACATTCTGTGATTCTTTGAAAAATGGGTGGTAACGTGGTATTTTACCTCAACTGACAGAGATTATTTGCAAGCCTGATATAATGGAAGGCTGGTTATCTGAATAAGTAGTTCTAAAGAGCACACTGGAAATGCTATGAATGTGTGTTAGAAAATATGGGCCAATTTGTACTCACCTCCCAAATTTACTGACAATGGTGCTTCTATTTCTGTTTCAGCAGCACGATTCTGATGATGAATGGTTTGCAGGCTACTCTTAATTGTTTTCTAGTGGGTTCAGTTCTGTAACAAATAAATATTACTACTATTAGTACAAATATTTAGTACTATTACTACTATTTAGTACCATTAGTAACTAGTACCAATACCAATGCTAGGGACTACTAGTACTAAATGCTAGTAGTAGTGCTACCCACTAGTACTAGGTAATAACAGTACTAAATATACCATTGAGAGTATAGGATATTAATATTATATAGAATTAAAATAAATTCTTTGGATAAATACACTTCAGACTATAACTCTTCAAAGATGATCACATTTACCCTTTTCTGTGGGTAAATCTGGGTTGATCCCATAAATCGTCACATTTGGTTCAAGAGGGAGGTTACAATAAATCTCATCTAGTATTTTTGGTTTGATTCAGTTCTATTGTCTTCTGGTTTTCTGTTGAACTCCATGACCTCAAATTTCATAGTCAAAACACTAGCTGAAAACTATAGTGCCATAGCCACACTATAGGGCAGCATCTGAGACTTGTTTGTGTTTTAAAACTAGCATTTTTCTTTTTTTTTTTTAATTCTTATAAATCATGCTCTCCTGTAATTTAAATAAAAACAAACCCTTGCCTGCACTTTCTTACAACAACAAACAATTTGTTTTAATAGCTTTCATTTTCTTGTTAAGTGAAAGACCCTTGGCATAAGAGATAGCAGATGATTTCAAATAATGAAAATGTTTTAAGTTCAAGGTGAGCTAATTCAACATACTTGGTATTTGCTGAGGAGCAAGAGTACATACACAAAGGAGCAGGCTCTTGTAAATCAGTGGGTATGTGGTAACTAGGCTCTCTATACTCTTACCCTGTCATAAATGCAAGGTAGTTTACTCTGAATTGAAAGATGAGGAAGTGTCCTCACTGTTACCGTGAGAATATACACTGGTAATTACCCCAGAGCAGCTGATATGAGGCAGCTGCTTCCCTGTGTACACGGCATCTTGTGATATATGTGAGATAATTTGAAGGAGTTTATCCCTAATAGGTGATTTCAGAATTGTCTCTCCTTACAGCGTGAGAAAATGTATTAGATTTGAGGAAATAGAGCCTCTTCTTTGGCTATTTTTTATTTTCAGTGAGTGATAGGTCACTCAAATCACTGTACTGTATCAATCCTTCCCTCCTGCTGGATGTCTGCATTGCAGGTGGCACTGGTTCCCTTGAGAAGTTCTGGATTAAAAAATCTTTGTGCGGAATTTTTTGTATCTTTGGAACTTACGGGGATTTCTTATGAGTGTGCAGTTCTTGTCCAGGACCTAGCTGGTAATGACTCATGTGGCTTTAGAAAACAGTAAAGAACCGAATATCAAGAAAATAATTGCCACACAGGTTTTCAATGACAGATCACGGCCACAAGACAGAAAATAATCTATGTACTCAGAACCCTGTATTCCAATGGCTAGTATGTGTTAACTTTGGCTATAATACATTAAACGGTGTATTGTTCACCTATTTATTCATTCCTTACCCCTGAGCCTTTCTGTAAATAAAATGTATTTTCCAGCTACTATCTTTATTTCAACAAACTGATCTTTTAAAGTGTTGTGAAAATATCTGAAATTCCTTTGAAATATTATCAGAATCCTCCCTTTCAAAAGTATGCAGGGCCTTTTAAACCAGCAGACTGTAAATGCGTTTTCTAAAAATTTACATGTGGCTGGAGGCTTTTTCAGTAAATGGAAATCTATCAAGAAATGGAAAAAAATAAATTGGTGAATTATCTTCTTCCCCCTTTTTTTTTTTAAAGTTTACTCTCTTTATGTAGGTTACTTCGTTGCTTCTTGCAAAGACTCTTCACTTGCATTCTGTTCCTCCATGCCATAAAAAGTTTTTGTGTGCCTACTCAGAGATGATTGTCTTCCAGCAGTGGCTGGAGAGAGCCCTGTAAGTCTCTTATCTCCTTTAGACATTGTAAATCTTTGTAATGTACTTAGATTCTCAGGATGGGAAACAATATTGAAGGGCAAGGCATTATTTAGTGCAAGTTCTACAGACTATATTATGCTTTTGTCCTTCAAAGCAGATCAAGGCTCAGTAAGTGCATTATAAAGAAAGATAAAAGAATTTTGTGATACAGAGCCTAAGGAAAGAAACTTATCTTCTATTACTTATGAAATCAACACTAGAATTATTGTCTTTAGAAATGTGGATAAACACATTACATGCCTAATAGGCTGTGTTTCATGGAAAAAAAATATTGCAGTTTGAGAGGTTCTCTCTCTGAAGTCATCTGATAAAGGATTTTAATTGAGATCATTTCAATATGCAAATATGGTCTGGCCATTACACATCATTAATGTTTAGGCTTAGCGTAAATATTCCAGTCTAAAGGCTGGCTTTCTGTATGCTTCCAACCTACACAGAGAAAGCTTATCACAGACAATTATCTTACCCAAATAAAAAATGAAAATGGGAAAGTTAAATAAATAAAAGAACATTCTGATGGAATCACAGTAATGTGCTTCTTGGTTAACAGATGCCCTGACTTTCGGACAGCTAGATTTGTTAATGCTCTTGTTCTTTGCTTACGCATCTATCTCAGTGAATCTTCCTGTATTCTACAATGATGTATGCCCAGTCATATCTTTCTGTCCAACAAATAAGCCGTTGAGATAACAAAGGCAGGATCAATATAGAAAAATGCAATCCTAAGTGAACATCGTCTTGATTTTCAGTCTCGATCAGAAGTAAAATCACAGAGGAAAATAGTAATAAACTGAACTCCCTTAGGAATAGTTGATATCCTGTGGGTTTTGAATACTGTATTTTAGCAGATATTTAGAAATCAAGCTCTGTCCTTTCCATAAAAATATAGAATTACATATAGGCTTTTTCTGTATGCTCAAAAACAACAGCAAGAGGCATCCAACTCCCAGTGACAGTTGAAAGGAAATGCCAAATTTCCAATTGTACTACCAAAAATCTCCCTTACTGTGACAGAGTTAACAGATGCATTACTGGGAATTTAACTTATGGTCTTCTGTCTCCCAGCATGTCCTTAAACTGCCTGCAACAAGAAAATCCAGTTCTCAGAAATTAAAGCTATTGCAAAAAACTGTTCTGAGTTCCATATCTCATTCTGCATTAGAAATACATAACTTCTCAAGGTCTTCTAGAACAAGAAATTAATTCTGTTTGGATGCTTAATATAGCACTTGTAACATTCATAACCAAACCCATTCGGTGATTTATAGGTTATGGTGACTAATTTTAATGTCGATACATTTATTCAAAGCACAGTCTAAATAAAGGTTTAGTGTCGATCACATTTACAAACACTGCAGTTTGAAATAATTAAAACAAACAGATGAAAAAAATACCCCCTAGTTAATTCCACTTATACATGTATTCATTATTATGCAAATTAGGGGAAAACCTTTTCAAATGGTGTCATCTCATCCCTTGACAGTGTTTACAATATCTGTGTTCAAGCTAGTTCCCTCTGGCTGCCTAGGCAGTGGGCTGGAAATCAGGAGGGTCACTTCACTCCCCATTTTTGCTCACTCATCTTTAGTTGAGACACTTGGTCCCTTGGCGCCTCTGTTTCATAATCTGTAAAATGAGGACGACCCTCCTTTGTAAGATACCGCGAGACGGATGTATTTCAAACAGTCACCAAGCTTCTTGTGTCTGTGGTGCTTTCTGAGCTGTTTTTTTTCTTCCAATAGTTATGTGGACTAGGTCAAAGGAATGCATCGCTACCTTGCAGTCTCTGCAAAATGTCCAGGTTCAGTGAATGTGTCTCCTACTTGGTATCTACCAGTAAAAGTCTGTGAACTGCTCTTGACTCAGCAGTGGCATTTTTTCTTGTGGGTACATGAGAAGGTTTGTAGGAATGAGTTGGCCACAGTCTAAGGCCTGGCTAGGATTTGTAGCCAACTCCTGTGAAAGATCTGCTCAGTTAGTAAGGACCACATCGCCACAGCTTCTCCCGATTATCTCTGTCCTGACTCTAGCAGCTTTCATCTTTTTCCACTACTATCTGCATTTTTTTTCCAGACATTATTCAGTGAAGTCTTTCAGACATGTCTGTTGAAGTATCTCTTCTGCTTCTTTTTCTTGGTATGTAAAAAAATAATCTAATGGACCTTCAGAGTAATTTCAAAACTTGGAAAATTATCAGAGCCATTTAGAGGTGGGCTGCGGGAGAAGGAAGAAAGAAACCTGTAACAGTGAGGAGTAAATGGGAAGTGGGTTTGGGAGTCAAAGCCAGCCCTGCTTTCCTCCAGTGGATATCATGAACAGTCCTGCTGGACACGTGCATGTATTTGCACATGATTATCTGGATCAGACTTCACATCAGTCTCCCCCCAAGTTTCTGCCCACATGACCACCTATAGACAGGTCCATTGATGACAGACTGCTGCAAAAGTCCAAGCCTCAAACTCCACTTTAGAAGCATATGATGATGCCCTAACTGTTCTGTCCATCGTGGTCAGTAGTTGATATGGAAATTTGTCTGGTCATTTGCTGCTTAGACAGGGGTGTGTGTAGAAACACATGTCCCTGGCTGTGGAAGAGGTCCTGCCATAGTTGTGCTTGCTTGATGGGCCTTCTAGATTCAAATGGGATGAAATGGAATGTTTATCTCGAATACTCGTGTAGCAGCTTGGTCCTTTCAGCTGTCCCTTAATAAGAGTGAGTGCTGAGCTTAGCACACTGTCCCATGTCACAGCCCCAAGCTGCGCATGACAGAGTTTCTGCTGCTGGCACTACCTTTCATGTCCCAATACTCCTGTCACGCAAGAGGTAGTGCATCTCTGGTTGCACAGAAGTATTTGCACAGACCAGGACGAAATGTGGCACTTGCTTACGCACAACTTCTGCTGACTGCAAATGCCGGCTGAAGTCCTGCCCACATTGTTCAGGCTGGCTAGGGACAGTAACAGCACAGGACACAACTGTTCCTTCCCAGTAGCTTGGGCCCTGTGGACATCAACCCAGTGACTCCAGCAGCCAAACCTATACTACCTTTAAACTGTGAAACTAAGACAAGAGGGCTTGTTTTGGGCAAACTATCCTCCTATGTCCTTAGATTCGTGGGGATCATAAATTTTCCATAACTGTGGTGCTGGTACAGGTCACATTGGCTAATTTAAAGCTAGCTCAGTTATATTTATAGGATGCCAAGGTGATACTTCACAGGATCACAGAATGTTAGGGTTTGGAAGGGACCTCGAAAGATCATCTAGTCCAGCCCCCCTGCCAGAGCAGGATCACCCAGAGTAGGTCACGCAGGAACGCGTCCAGTTCGATTTCGAATGTCTCCAGAGAAGGAGACTCCACAACCTCCCTTGGCAACCTGTTCCAGTGCTCTGTCACCCTCACAGGGAAAAAGTTTTTTCTTGTGTTTGTGTGGAACCTCCTATGCACCAGTTTACACCCTTGTCCTGTCATTAGACATCCCTGAGAAGAGCCTGGCTCTGTCCTCCTGAAACTCACCCTTCAGATATTTATGAACATTTATGAGGTCACCCGTCAGTCTCCTCTTCTCTGAGCTAAAGAGACCCAACTCCTTCAGCCTTTTCTCACAAGGGAGAAGTTCCACTCCCTTGATCTTTGTGGCTCTACACTGGAATCTTTCAAGCAGTTCCATGTCCCTCTTGAACTGAGGGGCCCAGGACTGGACACAATATTCCAGATGCCACCTCACCAGGACAGAAGGGCGGGAGAATCTCTCTCAACCTACTAGCCACACTCCTTCTAATACACCCCAGGATGCCATTGGCCTTCTTGGCCATGAGGGCACATTGCTGGCTCATGGTCATCCTGCTGTCCGCCAGGACCCCCAGGTCAGTCCCCAACCTGTACTGGTACATGGGTTTGTTTTTTTCCAGGTGCAAAACTTTACACTTGCCCTGGTTGAATTTCATAAGATTTCTCCCCACCCAGCCCTCCAGCCTGTCTAGGTCTCTCCGAATGGCAGCACAGCCTTATGGTGTGTCAGCCACTCCTCCCAGTTTTGTGTCATCAGCAAACTTGCTGACAGTGCTCTCTAATCCCTTGTCCAGGTCATTGATGAATGTATTGAACAGCACTGGCCCCAGTACTGACTCCTGAGGAACTCCACTAGACACAGGCCTCCAACTAGACTCTGCCCCATTGACCACAACTCTCTGACTTCTTTCCTTCAACCAGCTGACAATCCACCTCACTACCCAGTCATCCAGACCACACTTCCTCAGTTTAGCTACGAGGGTGCTATGGGAGATGGTGTCAAATGCTTTACTGAAATCCAGGTAAACCATGTCCACTGCACAGCCATCATCTATCCCCCTCGTTATGTCCTCATAAAAGACTATCAGGTTGGCCAAACGTGACTTCCCCTTGGCAAAGCCATGTTTGCTGCTCCTAATGACCCTCTTATCCTTGATATACCTGGAGACAGCGGCGATCCTCTTCTTCATGATGTACTGCAGAAAAACAGTGTGTACCCAGGAACTGTATACATGCAAGACATTTAAAATCTCAACACCAGTTCTCAAAGATCTCCAACCTGTAACAGCTTCTTCCTCCCTTTTCTGAGAGCACTTTGAAAAATTCACTGGAATTAATGAAAATTTTGTGCAGATGAAAATGTACGGGAGACATCCTATTCCAGTATTTAGGAAGGAAGGAGGCATTTCCAGTTCTGTTTTGAAATAAGTCTTGGTTTTATTTTCCTTGTTATAGACTCTGATCTAAATGTTATGAGTCAAAGTGAAATTTCTATGTAGCGTTTCAAAATTTGGACATTTTGTTCAGATTCAGAACAAAGCCAATGTGTCAAATGCAGAACCGGAAGTCTGCTGTCCATGAGGCTTTGCCAGCCACCAACCGTTGCCAAAATGTAGGAAATTCATCTGACTCTCACAACTGGACCCAGATTTCACAGGGCATAGGACCAAAGCTCTAGATCCAAGCACTGAATCTTCTGGAATATTTATTCAGGAGGAGAAATTTTTGTCTTGTGCTTTTACATAAAAAGATCTAATTATAAATTTTGGAAGAATGTGTGGTTTATGTGACAGGAAAGAGATCTGTGCACGGGAATGAGGCCGGAAGTGAGGGCTTCTTGACTCGGCACAGAGACCTGCAACAATCCTATTCAGGTCAAAGAGGAAAGGGGAGAGAGAAGAATAGGGAAGAGGCAAGAAAGAAAAAGAGAATCAAAGAACTGGGGCTGAGGAGGGATTGGGATACTGAGAGAATGTACACTGGTGAGGAGCAGAGAAAGAAAGGGGAAAAGAAATAAGGGGAGAGGAGGGACAAGACAAAGAAATGGGGGAAAAATAGAAAAAGTACGGAGGGCAGAGAGCAAAAAAAGAAGAACTTAGAGACAGAAGGAAAAGCTGCAGGGAAGAGGGTTTATTAGAGAAAAAAATCACAGCTTGCTGAAATATGGTTGGCATAGAAGATTTTTATTTCATACCCTGCTGCCTGGGCTCTGATGATTCCTAGGCTGAAGGTATATGACACTGGTAGATAACATACAGGCAGCTTCTGTGCTCTTCTGAAAAGCTTTTTGTGTCCCTGACAACTTGTTCTAATTGCACAAGTTCAAACACTTCAGATGCTCTGTGTGGCTGCAAGCACTTTAGAAAAGGTTGATGTAGAAAAGCCACCTCTCTGTCGTATCCCTGGACTGACTTTTCTTAGCAAATACTCATGTTGATAGTTTAACTTTGTTAATCCAAGCACAGAGCAGATGCTGTAAATATCTTGCAGGAAATCTGTGGGGAAAATGAAATTTGCCCCACTACTTTCAGTGGAACTGACTGTATTTTTTTCCTGCACTAAGAAAGTTCAAGCACTTCCGTCTACGTCCAGCACACCTAGGTTCTTTATCCAAGCCTAGCTCAGACACATCAGCTGCTGACTTCACTTTTAGTCAGTAATAGAAAATGCTTTGAACCTTCAAAGCCCAGGAGAGTACATGAAACTTATTATGATGTAACCAGGAACATAATAGTGTATCTCTCACCTGGGACCTCATTTGAGGTCCTCTTGGGAACTGATCATGGAAATGGAAGGACTGACTGGAGCTGAAAGAGCAGCATAATGGAAAAAAAAAAAAAAGAGGGATTAGTAAGCAGAGATGGGGCTGGCAGATTTTAAGGCACCTTTCAGTGCAGAGGGGAAGAGTTGGTTGCACAAAGGGATTCTAGAGGTAGGAGCTGTTCAGAAGCAGAAAGCAGAGGTTGCAGATTAAGGTGGAATAATGTTCCAAGAGAAAGAAGTATTTAAAGGGGAAAGACTGTGTGGGGAAAAAAAAAGCAGGGGACTAGGACTTTGAGTCACTTGAATGCTTCAGACTTGTATATTGTACTCATTTCTTATTGGTGGTTTACATCATCTAAAGTGAAAGCCTGGGAGTACGTGCTGTGCTTGTTGTTTACAGAAGTGTGAGAGAAGACAACTGCAGAAGATCTCTGAAACAGAAAAACTACCGTGTGTCTTTGCACTTAATTCTTTGGGCAATCTGTAAAGGAAGACAATTCAAATAGATTACAGTGCAACAGAAATACAGGTGGTCAGGGAATGGAGATCAGGGAAAGTATGAGATTTCTTTCCACTTTTTTCAACCACAACCAATTTTCAGGCAGGACAGAAGCAAAATGTCTTAGTCAGCTGGGGTGGAGAATGATATATCTTCATAAAACATTCTGTGAGCTGCGAGGCTGTAGGAACAGCACATGTAGGTGGCACCTAATCTATGATACGCTTGGCTATGCAATCCAACTTGCAGACCTGCACAGGTAGTGTTCACACAGCACCGCTCAGACAGAAGAAAAGCTGTTGCAGACACCCTTGACCGTTCCCAGGTATATCACGCTTGGGTGTGGTAGAAAGATGTCCTGGACATTTAATTCACATTTAGGCTAGACAGCATATTCACAACCTGGTCTCTGCTTTGTCAGGGAAATGGAGTTGTATGGCACAAGAGGTGTAGTTTCAGAAAATGTATTAGCATGGAAAAAAGCAAGAAAAGTCTCATTTTTTGAGTTTGCTGAAAAATTCTGCCCCAAACATTGCAATTGCAGTAGCACAGGAGACCTGTCACATTACTGGAATCTTGGCCCAGAGAGCATAGACTTGTCCAAGACTGCTGGTGACAAAGCAAATAGAGGGACATGAAATGTGTGTTATGATTTTAGTTTCAGTGAAATAAGACTCCCTCCTTCTTAAACGTCTACTAAAATGATCTTTATCTGACACACCTACACAAGAAAGTTGGCTATTCAAACATCGTGGCAGGAGGTGGGGAGGTGGTTGGAGAGAGAAATGGGCCTGTAAAAGTTAATCTATAGTTTAAACAGCTTTCATAAAATTGGAAGATGATAACAGCAAGATTTCTCTTCCGCCTTTTTGCATATGTTTTGAAAGGCATTACAAAGGGAACATCAGTGGCGTATTCTGAACAGAGTGCAGGAGGTGGCAGATGTTTGTTAATTAAAAGAATTCAGGTAATGAAACAGTACTGAGGGTTCATAAGAGATGCCACATTTGCACATGCCAGTGCACATGTGCATCCTCTCACACGTTCCCATTCACCAAGCAGCACCTGCTCATCCAGTTGTTCTTGGTATGTGGTCAGCATAGAGGAAAAATACATGTAAAACCAGATTTGAAGCAGGTGACATTTCCAAAGACACCCTGAAGCCTCCTCAGGTGTGAACTCACTCACAGTTGGCTCTGCTCATCTGAGGAGTCTAGGATAACCAGGGAGCTTGTTGCTTCTTCTTAAAATATGGGAATCTCACCTGGTTCAATGGTGCACTGCAAGGACTGAGGCCATATTTTGTATCTTCACTGTGAGGGTAGTGAGGCTGTGGAATAGGTTGCACAGAGAAGTTGTGAATGGTCCATTCCTTGAAGTGTTCAGGACCAGGCTGGGTGGGGCTTTGAGCAGCTTGGTCTAGTGGAAGGTGTCCCTGCCCATGGCAGGGGGTTGGAACCTGATGATCTTTAAAGTTTCTTTCACCCCTAACCATTCTTTGAAGGTTGGAGACCTTTGCTTAGTATATGCTGAAAAGTGTAGGTTCATATTGTCTTGAATTTCTCTGTTCAGTAAAAGATGTAACATGATTCATGGTATGTCTGACTTGTAGTTTATCTGAGCATAATATGAAATCAGTTTTCTTTGTGGTTGCTTGGCACTTCTGCTCTGAGTTTCAGCAAAAATCCAGAAATGCAGAGGTGTGTTTACATACTCTCTCCTTGCAGCCCAAGCTAAATATTTATTCTCTCTTGATGATTTTTACCTTAGTCCTAAGAGTTCCACAATGCAGGTATCTGTGCAAACTCTGCAGGAAAAAATGATTGATTGTTCATTTCAAGTCATTTTGAGTGCTTGCAAATTCATCATTCAACTAGACACGAGTTATATTGGTACAAGAACACTGAAGACTCAAAATGTTCAAATTTGCTAGTTAAAGAGTAGATGTGGAAAGAAAATTCAAAGTGGTTAATACTTGTTGTCTTTTGGCCCTCCACATTTTGTACTAAAGTAAGTATTTCTCATGCTTCTACCTTATATTTAGGCATAGCCTAAACTTGATAAAATTCGGAGTGGTTAGCAGGATGTGGGCGGGCAATCAAAGGTCAACTTGAGGAGTCTCGGAATGATTCCTTGTACAGTTTCTCTTGTCTCTATAGAGATCCAGCAGTAGCTTTCTCAACATGAAGGCTTAAGAGAACCCAACTCTGTTACCTATCACAGATTCTCTGTACAGTCCCACAGCAGAGGGGAGAACTTGATCTCCGGCCTCACTTGAAGGTGGTTTTGTTTAGTTTGGAGAACTGGGTTTGTGTCACTGGGATATATTGTAACTTTGGCGAAGAAGGGGAGATTTAGTGTCCTTCTTGATTACTCAAGTGTTGTTAACAGTTCTTGAAATACATCTGCAGCGTTTTGTGCCTGGATTACCCTGAGTGTTGTTCTTTTATTTGAAAAAATCTGCATCCTTCATATGCAGCATTTAGCGTCTTGTCTGTCATCTCCACAACAGTTAATCTTAGAGCAGAATAAGGTGTAAGGTTGTATCTTTGAATGGTTTCAAGTGATTCTCCGCTAAATTACAAACACCAGATAGCTGAAGAAAATATTAAAATTAGATTAAAGCTTGGCTGTTTTCAAAGGTTTTTATCTTTTCAATTATTTTTTGTTTTAAAAAAATATGTTTCCTCTCTATTTGCAAGTTTTTTTTCTTTACTGGTTTTGTACAGTCCTGATTTTCTGTGTCCAAGGCAAGCAAAGAAACACAAACACTATGCAAAAAGGAACAGATTGACACTTGTCATCCAAAGTATATGTTTATGCAAGAGTGAGATTAAAATTGGTCCCTAACTGGGTAGTTGTACATAAAAAAAAAATTCTAAAATGCTTGGTGCTATTCTATTATTAATATTATTATTTCACCTCCTGATCTTACCTGTATTAATTTTCATGATACTCCAGTGAGAAAATCAGATTAGTACCCCTGTTACGTGGACAGGGGACAGAGGCCTAGAAACAACATGTTCCATAAATGACACAGAAAATCTCAATTAGGTCAGTGAATCAACTCAGGTTTTCCTAAAGAAGCCCTCTGTGGAAAAAGCTAGTAACTGTTGAAAACAGAGTTCTGTAATAATTTTGTGTGTAGCTTTTCAAAGTCCACGTGAAACCATAACCTATTTGTCCGAGAGCATTATGGTGAGTCTGTTCACACTGTTGGTTAACTTCCAGTCTATTACTGTGGTTTAGGATTACCCTAAAGCTGAATGAAATATAAAATTCTTCATATTATTTCATTCAATTAATTCAATCATCCCAAGTGTGCCTGTTGCAGGACATCAAGCACAAGACAGGAGCGTGTTGGAAGTGAATTTACAGCAAGCTGAAAAATAGAGCATCACATCTCCTCATGTCAAACCCTGATTATGAATGAGCTGTTTGCTCGTATGTCCTTCCACAGCCATATGCACTCTCAAAACTAAGTTTGATTTCTGTTGAATAAACCTTACAACTCTGGGAGACAAGACCGTTCTAAGAGATGCTGCTCATGCTGTGATACCTACAGAATTTCTATCCTGCCAGTGAATGAGAAGGAAGGTCAAAGTGTGTCACTTCTCTCTGAGTACAGCAGTTGTGTCAGTCTAAACGGCCGCAGTCCCTGTGGTGGCTTTAGTAGTGGCACCATTCCTTTCTGGTTTGTATTGCTGGTCACTGCTGTGCAGTGCTGCCTGAGCTCCACACAGCAACCATTTTTCACCTGTGCCATGAGTGTTGCTGGAGGTTTTCTGGCAAGTCCTAGAAGCATGCTTTGGAAGGGGTCTGACTCTGTAGGCTGCAGTGGCTTCTTTGAAAAAGCTACGGGCTTGTACTGTACATCACTGGGGTGTACCAACGGTGTCTTTTGCTCCTTAAAGCCCTTTTTCCTCATTCACCCAACTCGTTATAGCCAGTGCAGCTGGAACATGTTCTGCTGTGTTTGTATTCATATGTGCTCAGATTCCCGTGTTTGTGTTATCTTTCAGTTGTAGTGGAAAGACTGCACGTGCTACAACTAATCTGGGGTATTTGTGGAAACAAAGGGCTCAGTGGTGATTGGAAATGGGACTCTACTATTGTAACTGTTTTAAAGCTTTCCATCAAAATGCTGAAATGGTGCATGGTGTGACTTCCACCTTCCAAGGTAAGCAAACAGACTTTCTACGTTCAGAGACAGAGTTTTTTACATTCCTACAAAACGTAAGGGCTGTCCATTTGATTCCAAGGCAGATGTGGCAAATACATTTGCCGAGACCTGTTAAACTTCCTTGTCACCTTATTGTAATTTCAGTTTTTCACCAGCACGGAGAATCATTAATGCAATCAAGGATTTGTCAGGAGTAGGAGGATGCATGTAGTAAATGCACGGTGGTTGAATAATGAAGAAGGTGGAGGGCTTGTTTCCTGTGTCCCACACTACCCTAGAGTGCTATGAACAAGCAGGCTGAGGTTTTAAAAAACTGTTCTTAAATTTATATAGTTAATAGTAATGGAATAGGGTTTCCAATTTTCTTAAATGACTTTGATTATCTCAACAACAGGATTAATTTTTATGTATGTAAAATTTTAAATATTTCTTCCTTTCTTCCTTTCTTTTCTTTCTTTTTGCTCTCCTTCTCTCCCTTTCTCTTTCTCTCTCTTTCTCTTTCCCTCTTCCTCTCTTTTCCTCCCTCCCTCCCTCCTTTTTCTCTATTTCCCTTTCTCTCTTGTTCTCTATTTTTTTCAGCCCAGTAACTAGCAAAATAAATGTTAAAATAGAAATGCGGATTAACAAATGGAACAAGCTGCTGACAAAACATACATAACAGTTGTGGTGTAAACACCCTGCTCAAAAGAACAGATTTTCCATAATATCTATCAGTTTGCAAGAAGGAAAAAATAAGTGCTTCACAGAGCAGTATAAATAAATAACAGTGTGATGTGTAACTAATATTTTCTAATTTTCATAGGAGCCACCATCTTGGCAATATTGTGTTGCTTAGGAACTAACAAAAACATGTCTTTTTTTGTTTTGTTTTTAATGGTTCCTTTGTGCCCTGATATTTTTCCAAGTTGGCAGCTGTAAGGAAAAACAATGTGATTTGGTTAGATTCAGCCCCTCTCTCTCTCAAGTCTGGAACAGAACAGATAAGAACTTGTGTGTCAGAATACAAAGTTTACTCAGCACGAGTCAAAAGCTTTTGATGTTTGCTATCCAATCTGGCCCGGCATCTTTGAAGTTCAGTTACTCATACTATAGCCCCATCAGTAAGAAATAGATATTTTCCCTGTGTTAGTTAAAACACTTGACAAATAGGAACAGCCACAGCAAAAGCAGCAAGATATTGTTTTCAGAGCTGATCTAGGCATTTTTGTTTCTATCAGTCTGAAAGAGTGGTGATATTCAATCAAATGCAAGGAAGAAAATGGGAAGAAAATTTTACAGTATAATGGGGTATCCTGTTCATGGAATATGTTTCTGTGTTGTTCATCAGTTAAATGTAGTACAAAATTTAGTCATTCCAGAAGTTCTAAAATACGCAACTGCATCCTCTTTTCATGCCTGTCTTTGAGTGAGGTATTGGTCTCGTTTGCTAAAAAGAATAAAACTTCTCAAATACCTTAACCAATGTCAACAAGTAACTCTTCTGAGACAGAAAATGCGTTTCCATTCCCATTTTTTTCCCTGGGTCAAGAGGTCACTTTTTAAATCGGCAGAGTGCCTTTGCAGTTGGTGGACCTCTGCCGATTTACACCAGCAAAGGATGTGGCCCAGGAAGGCTGAGATGAAGGAAATTACCCCCAGTAACCCATCACAGAGCGGGAAGTGGAACCCAACCCTGAAACCCCGTCATGTGCTCTAACTACAAATGTGTAATTAAAGCAGGAAAAGCAGTATGGTTTGTGGTGTAACTCTAATCAGGGTCTTTTGAACTGTGCAATGAATTATTTAATTGGCATGGATAAATTCCTTTCACTTGAACAAAATCCAGCCTCAGTGTTAAATATTATGGATGTCAAATATTAAAATGATTTTCCTGTGCTACTAGTAATGTTCTTTGAAGGAACAACATCTTTGTTCTAAGAAATAAAGCTGTACAATCAGTGTATGACTGGTAAAGTCTCACAGTCTCTGATTTTTACTGAGCAAAATTCAAACAACAAAGCAGAAACTCTCCTCTCATCCTTGTGGGTTCTCGAGGAGACCGGTGTTTGTGAGGGGTCAGTTAGATTACATTTAGTAGCCAAGTAAAAAACTGTAGAGGTAAAAGGAATACCACCACCTTTAATTGAAAATCTGCAGCCTCAACAAATTGTAATAAATCCAACTTCTACTTTTACTGTAAATATGCCCTGAGTTAGCTGTTGGGAAGATGAAAGGCTGATATAAAGGATACAATTGAGTTACAAAGAAAAATGCTGCACAATGGAGAGATCTTCCCCCCCCCCCCAAGCTTTCCTTCTGTCAAGGAACCATTAAGGATTTTTTTAATTAACATCTGGGTATTTAGTGTATGGTGTTGATATTCTTTCTTTTATCTCTCCTCCTTCTTCTGTTATGTTGTCAGTTCTACCTCATGCTTTGCTTCTTACTACCAATCTGTTGACCTTTCCTATTAGAAGGATATGAAATCTGAGAGACAGGTACCAATCCTTAACCCTGATGGAAGAAATTTCACACAGATTGACACACACACACTCCATCCAGTAAAGGAAGAAGCTGAATGATGTTATGTGCTGCCTCAGTGATAGATGTGTTTTGCCTTACTGAAATATGTGGAAGCTGTTCGTAGTATGACTCAGAGCATTTGGAAGAATTTGTCTAGTCGTGAGTTGCTATAATGCTGTCCAGCCTGGAATGTGCTCCAAACATACCCTTTTTTACCTTGGAGCTAGTGCAAACAAAAGGATGAAAAGCTTCTATTAAAAGTCAGGGATTGTGATTGTTGATATTTCTACAGTTCAGAGAGAGAAGTTAACATGTCTTCTTGATAACATACTAGGTTATTGTCAAGTCTCCTTTATTTCTAAGAGGGAATGAATAGCAGAGAAGATGACTAACACAGAGGCAGTGGACTTTGCTACTGGTGTTAGGACCTCAAATCTTTCTACAGGAGGGCATGGAAACTTCTCCAGCTGGAGGCAGCATTTGCTTTACATTACCAAAAATGCAGATATTACTCATTTCAAAACAGGCAAAAGTAGACTAATGTCAGATTAAGTCAGGAAGGAAGCAAGGAATGAAAAAGTGATTGTCCTTGCCCTGTTGCCCAGGTATATTGCCCCCCGGCTAGCCTGTGGGAAGAAGTGAGGAAAGGGATGTTTGTGCAGATACATCTTCAGTGGGTTTACAATTCTCACTGATGGACACCAGAGACCCATCAAACTCCTTCTCCTCCAGAGACTTGGTGCAGGTGGGTTTACCAGTCAGAGAGAGAGGGGGATTTCCTGGAAAGAGATCCTTTTAACAAAGGACAGATGTACACACAGATACAAATATACTTCTTTAGCAACATGTTAATTAGGGATGAGCAATGTGTTTAAATTCAGTGGGGAAGTAGTTTTGCTGACAGTTGATCTGTCCTTGCAGACATGTTCTTGTGCTCTTAACAGAGTAAGAAGAGGTAGATCATGGAGTGCTGGGCTTTTTGTCTTTTTTACACCATGTAGAATAATACCCATCTCACAGAGTAATACTATTAAACTTTTCCTCCTACAACAAGTGGCTGAAAGCTGGTTGTTGAGACACAGACAAGCAAGGGGAAATCAGCATAGCTCCACAAAGCTGATTTACTGCTGACTTTGTTTTGATCCAATGGATCTGGTCTGTAAAATGAACCTTTGCCCAACAGAGGATATGATTTTTATGTTGAAAACATAAAAATGTAATCCTAGAAAGATGAACTGCTGGGAGTTTTTATTTCAACATGACTCTTTTATGTTGCTTGGACAATGAAAAGAAATCTTAGAAGATCTTCAGTATAATTGTCAATGGGATCTTTGGACTTTAATTCCTATATTCTGAAAGTAGGCATAAACTCTCATTGAGTTCTTAATAATCCACTTTACTGCAATATGGTCACAGGCACTGTACAGCCCTGGCTATACTCTTCTTCCACATCCATCTGCAGTGAAATTGTCTGTGTTTGGACTGTAGAATAGGAAGCTCTGTGATAAATCCACATTTGTCTATATTCCGTGCTATACAGCAACTGCTGCTGGTGGCTTGCTGCAATGAGACTTGCAGGCATGTTGTTTTGTTGGAGGACACGGGGAGCTCATTGCATGAGAGCAGCTATCATTTCTGGTTCAGACTTAGCCATAGCATTTGTGATTTGAAGGTATTACACTGTATAGTGTTTTTTATTTCCCAGATTCTCCTTCCAAAGAGAGGAAACTCGTAGGCTGATGTTTTGACAGTAAAGCAAATGTCGATTGCTCTTTTATGAATTCTGACAAGCTACTGTATGTAACGTTTATTTAGTGCTCTGTGTGTTGCCAGCAACACTAGCTAAATTTCTTCAGCAAAAATAAAAGGGTTCAATCAATCATATGATCTGGGAAACCTGTATTTATGTCTCCAGTGTGTCATAACCTAGTGTTGCTTGTCATTTCTTATCTGATCTACAAATATTACAAAAGCATTTTTCTGTCAGACTAAGGCTTGATCACAGTTGACCTCAAATGCCTAAACGTATTCACTGGAGAACCTCCAAACCTCCAGGAATATTTACAGGTGTTGTTCTCTCTCTGCTGTACCCATCAGTATCAAAGAACACCTACCTGATATTTTCCAGTTAGGTTCCTTCCACCTTCATACACCTTCATATCACTTATGTTTTACCCGTTTCTAAATGTTCTGGAAACAAAATTAATGACATCTTTCTGTCTGGCTGCTATATGAGCTTAGAGAGACACCCACTTTTCTTACTTCGCTCTCGCTGTCTTTCCCTTTTCTCTCTCTTACTAGTTTGGTCTTTGTTATTACAAAATGTATCTCTTTTTTTGTTGTTTGGAAAGTGTACAATGAAAACAGAATGCCAGCTGCATCTTTGCTGAAAGAGCAGCCTTAGTTAGCACAGTAGCTTTGGAGCACACTGGGAAACTGTTGATGCTGCAACCTCTATGACTGTGAGAATATTGCTCTGTGAGTTGTTTTTTATCAGGAACTCGTAGCTGTTGGCTGGATGTCTGTGGATTTTTCTGGATTCAAATTTATCCTCCCCCCCCTTTTCTCCCCAATACCAGATTTATCTGTGAAATGTACTCACAGATGGTATAAATCATTTCTAAATGTCCTCGGTACAATGCAGTTTCTTAGGAATTCCTCTTCTCTTGTTTTGCAAATGTTTTTTTTCTTTGGCATATTGAAGTGACCTTGGTGTGTCTTACAACACTCAATATCAGGAGGCTTTATAAAACCCATATCTCAGAAGTGTCTGACATTACATTACAAGAGGATCTGTAAACCTCCGTGAGATGACGAATGTCTTTTTTAAACAACAGACCAAGACTTCATTTAAATTAGTAACATGGAGATTAGAGGAGCTCTCACAGGCTGTGCTGCAGCCATGCCAGGACTCTAGGAATATCAGTCACATGAAAGCTGTTAAGTTTGAGATGGAAATAAATCAAGGAGCCTGTAAAAACTGTCAGCAGGTCAGGGAAGTTTATGAACTCTTGCTGTATCTAATCATAAATCATAAGAATAAGCTAAAACTGAGAAGAAAAATGTCCTCTTTTGTAATCTAATGCTGTCTGTTAAGGCAATAAAACTCAAATGAAATGCATGCATTGCAATTTTTAGTTGATACTTTACATTATTACCAAAGTGAAGAAAGAGTTTCAAAGTTATAAAAGTGAGACAAATGAGAGGTGGGCCTGTGCTGGTTGGCATTTCCAGGCCTGCATCTCCTCTACCTTCCAGAAACAAAGAGCACTCATCCAGTAAAGCACTTAAGCATGTGTGCAACTGCAGACACTCAGGCAGACTTAATAATGGCAACGGCATAGATTCACATGCTTAAAGTAACGTGGGCACAAGCTCTTTGCTGGACTGGAGCTTAAGGGATGGATGCAGTAATCGGCGTCGCACTGCTGTACAAGTAAAGGACCAGATCTGGGGTGTATCTGTGAGCTCCAGAATGAAGTAAAAAGCGGAGACCTGTGAGTGTCTGAGCATTGTGGACAATAATATAAATAATTTCTGGAGAGGACAGCCATTTAACCTTCCAATTTCTTCCTATTGTCACTTTCAAAGCCCTTATGACTTGCTTGCTTGCTTTTAAAGCCCTCTAGCTCTAGTAACCAGAAGCCACTCTTGCAGGGCAGAACTGCCTTTGTCAAGTTTTAGCCCCTTCATGCCTTAAACCCGCAGTCTTTCCATCTGTGTCACTCAGGAAATATTCTGCATCTGTTTAGAGCCTCATTGACTTCAGCGATACTTGGTGTAGGGATGAGGGTTTATTCATAGGAATTGGATTGCGGCGTGAAGGCCAAAGATGGAAAATCTTCCTTGCTTGGCATACTGTTGAAAAAGCACTATGAATGTTTCCGACACTATGGATACTCTTATCCTGACGATCCATCTCAGAGCATGGTAAGTGTTCACAGTACTTTACAATGGTATGTCAGGCAAGGAAGATTTTACAATCCGAGGCCCTGACCTTGCAGTCTGATCCCCACCGACAAACTCTGTCTGGAGTACCACTGAAGTCAGTAGGACTGGGTGAGGAGCAAAATACTACTCAGGATGAATAAAGGAATTGTGAGGAAAAGCCTGATACTATGTGAACAATGCCTGAAAGAGGGAGGGGAAACATCTCAGCTTGCATTTAGCAGAATACAGAAAAGTTTGAAGTCAGGTTTTCTTCCTCTGCTTCTTATCAGGACTGTGTACAGCAGCCTTGGAATCACCTGGACTGTATTTGCTGCTGAAAATTTTGAAAGGATTGTGTGTGTTCGATTATAGAATATGTACACAGATTTTACAGCCGAGTGTTCGAGCTGAGGGTGGCAGAAGTCAGTGTGAAAACATACTGGTGAGGGAAATACATCAGTGATAAGGAAATCTGTCTGAAGTTGTAAAGTAAGTATGGACTGAACATTATACTACTGTAAAAATTGTACAGTTGCTGAGGCCTGATACAAAGAATCACACTTGTTTAAAGAGAGGCACTGTGAATGTCATGTAGAAACAGAGCAAACATCTTTTACTCGCTCCAGAAACATTGTCTCTCGTTCTTCTGCAGAAGGCTGCACTCATTTGCTGCAGTTTTTATGGGACGAGCAGTGAACCCTGTGTGGATAAAGCCAGGGAGCTGCTCCATCTTAGCAAACCCATGAACTGACTACTCCTTGTATTTTAAGAGCTGGATGTTTTTAAAATGAAGTCCTAGTGTAGGTAATCACTAGATGAATTCTCCTAACTTCAGATAATACAGCAGGATGTTTATGACATCAGTAGTATACTTGCTTGATAAAGAAAGCTAAAGGTGGTGGTGGACGAGGAATGCTCTGCAATCAGGAAAACCTGGAAACAGAGGATAGATTTTAAAGCCAGTAATAGGCATTATAGGTGTTTCTAACTCAGGAGCATGTTTCTGATACTCAAGATGCCTAATTTCAGTGGATGATGTGTTCGTGAGACCAAAGAAATTTTGGTATCTTGTAGTAGTTACTGAAGTTTAATGAGTCCAGTGGAGTCCTAATCCAGTTTGTCCTTACAGTGGGACAAACTCAACAGTGAACTGGAAGGTGGATGTGCCCTGTGGTGTAGCCCTGTGTGCTGTGCCATATACAGAGCCTTGGAGCAAAGGTTAGCACTGTGAGAGCTGCTGCCACTCACAATGAAATCCTTGACTTGCATAAGATGTTACAGAGCTAGCTTGGGTTTTTTTGTGTGCGAGTTGAAAGAATAAAAGCCATGCTTCAGAAAGAAAACTCTGTATTCAGACTTCACAGGGTATCAAGGTGAGCAAAATCTCACACCTTGAGAGGAAAATGCACCTATTCCAAGTCAAACACCTGTACTTTTGATATTTCTGAGCACAGAAATAACAGTTCACTGTGTGGTCTGTTCCTGATGTGTTACCTGGTGCACTCCAAGCCAAGCAATCCAACCTCGGGAGAGGCCAGAGCATCACTGCCCACCACAGGTGAAAGAAGAGCAGTGGATTGCAAGGTTTGGAGAGAAGTTTGTGTGGTGTTGTCTTTGGGTCTTTGGGAGAGCACCTCTGTAGAGCAGCAAGCCCTTTCACACAGCCATGCTGCTGGCAGGTTAAAGGATCTCCTCCAGCAATTGTTCATGTAACACAGAGCTGATAAAGCCAGGATAATGGATAGCAGACAGGGCCAGGGTAGGCTCCCTAAAAACATTCACCCAGATCCCTTTTTTGCTGATGCACCACATGGGCTCCCATTTGTCTCCCCCTACACTCATGCTGAGCGCTCAGCCTGCTGTTTGTCCTGTTTGCTTTAAAACCAGCGAGGGGCCTGATTAACCTCATGTGTGAATTGCCTGGTGAGGACTAATTACTTGTACTTCCTTCTGTAGCACTGAAAAACATGTTTTATACTTGCCCTCCAGACACAGACAGGACATCAGGATTGGGAAAAGGCTATAAACCAGCTCTTCATTAGTTTCTCTTCATTGTTACTGGGACAGGACCTTATGGCTTCACTTCCTCTGAGAAGGGGTTACTGAGACAGAATAAAATGCAGGTGCCCAGGTGCCCATGACATAGTTTTCCCCTGCAACCAACCTGAATAGCTTTCAAGAGAAGAGATCAGAGACTCCAGCTTTTGTAATGTCAGCATCCTTGTTAAACATTTAGCAATCTGAATTCAGCTGCAGTAATGCCTCTAGCTTTTTTGTTCAATGGACACAAATCCCTTAACAGACTTGTAGTGATATTAAAGATGAATGAAGAACATACAATATTTAATTCCTTGTCTGTGATCTTTAGTGCAGAGCAGTTTGATACAAGTGTTTGCTTATTATACCAGAAGTGAAGGTTTAGTAAATAAGAAGAAAAATTCAATGGGTGGGGATAGCAGGGAGAACAGGGATGGGCAGTTTGTGACAACTGATGAGGGATGGGCTGGAAGGCTGTGGCTGAAGTGGAAATCTTACATCTTAGAACCAGAGGCAATGAGAGAGTAGATTGGTGATGGGGGATTTCCCAACAGTTCAATGATCAGAAGGATAAGGAAAAAGGTTATTACATAAATCAGAAGCTTTACTAAAAGATCAGTCGAATGCAGGCTCAGGGGACTGGCCTTGGTAGCGAACATCTTTACATTGTTAAGTCACCCCACTGAACTGGGTCAGAAGCAAGAGTTTTATTAACTGAATGTTGTTGAGAAGCAGGTGTGGAACAGATTAATGGTTTGGAGCTCAGCTGGCTGAGAATGGCCAGACACAGAAAGAGATAAAAATTAACCCCAAACTATTGACTAGGGGTGATGTCAGTGTGCAGTGTGGGTGGGAGAGCCATCAGGCATGCCAGGGAGCACATGGATGGAGAAGTGTAAGCAGTCAGCTTCAGTGGTGAGAGCTAATCACAGCGTGTCCCGACACTATGCTGGGTAAGTAAAAGGGAGTAGAGAGCTCATTTCCAGTGTGAAAAGTGGGTATCTACTGGATGTCCTCAGGAAAGAGCCACAAATCAACAGTGTTAATTTTAAGGAAATTAAAGGAAAGCACGTTATTCTCTTGGTACATCTGCTGATTACAGAAAACTGCATGCAGTGGGTTGGTTTGGCTGGTTTAGGTGAGACTGGGCAGCATAGTGGCAGTGAAAGATGCTGCAAGTAAACATATATGGGAAGAACTAGCTCATAATTAAACAGCCAGGTATCACTTCCCATGGCTGTGTGAATCCCCTCTTTGCTCACCTGTGCTTGGAACCATCCCTAGGCTGTGGCAAGCCCCTTCCCACCTGTTGGTAACTGCATTTTGGCCCCCTGGGATTTATGAGGTCACATTCATGAAAAAAAACAAAGATAGCAATTTTTTAGCCATGTTACTCTCCTCTGTTCCTAAGCGTTTGGTTTTTTTTCTTGCAAAGTATTTGCAGACACTCGTGTGTTTGTTGAGCCAAGAAAGGGAGTCGCTGTTTAAAAAAATCCTACATAAGATCAGAAGGAGCTGCTACTCAAAACAGGGATGTTCCTCAGTGGTGTGTACTCTTCAGACAACACAACAGAGGTGATATGAAAGAGCGCAAAAAAATTATTTAATGAGAGTGAATGAAAGGATTCAACTTACCTTCCTTAGGAAAGGGACAGATAACAGGAAAACAGAAAGGAATAAAGCATATAAATTGTAGTGATCATTGCAACAGGATGTTGTTGAGAGTATTAATTCGGTGAGATTGAAGATTAGAATAGGTTCTTACTTGGCTAATGAATTTCCTAAAAATTATATAATAGCTAAAGGCAAAGATTTCAGATGAAATATGCTGTCTCTGACCTGAGATCTGCTGAACACTGATCCGCTATTAGAGATTCATTGGTTCAAGCTACTGGAAGCAGATGAGCTTCACATCTAATCCGGTTTGGCAGACAGGCTACTTCTCTACCTCCTAGATTCTGGGTCTGAAACACTGTGATAACTCCTGTGTTGCTGTCTTTGAAATGCTTTCACATTTAGACAACATTACTCATTGCCTCCTTGTTCCTTCTTTCTAACCTAGTTTAAAACTGAAAATGTTTTTCATTTTTTCCATATAAATATTTTTCTAATTTTACATGCTGCTTAAAGGGCAAATCAGTTTAAAGTTAAGTTCTTGTACCAGTGAAAAAGGCTTGGTTTTCATGTCCAAATGTATCTTCTGTTGATTTTGATGACATTTATATTCAAGCATGTTAAAACCTCAGTACTTTACACTTAAGAAAGGTCCATTTTGTTTATTGACAAATGTAATCTTTGTCATTTGGGGGAAATTGATTTTTTCCCCCAGAAGTTCTGCTGAAAAATCTCTCTCATCTTTAAAGAATAATTCATTATTCCATAGTTATCAGTATAAAAATATATTCAGATTAGCTATCAGAACACAATTGGAAAATACTGTATTTTTGCCTGTTGTCGTAGCTTCTCAGAAGAGTGAGGTAGGTGCGTTGCAGTAATTGGGATGAAAGGGAGAAGTGTTATCAGTCATTATGCTTCAGGGCATAATCTGATCACCAGCTGTAGTCAGAAGAGATCAGTGTCTAGTCTTTAACAGGACTAAATTTGTCACATTTTGATGAAGAGGTGAAGAGGAAGGGTATGTCTTTGGCTGATCAAGTATTGAAAACAACATCACTAGCAAAATTATTTTGTGATGTGAACTGAATGTGTGCATACGTTATACATTAGCTCCCTGTCAGCTAACCAGTTCCACAACTTTGTTCAAATTCACATTTTCTGAGAGCGACTGTGAACAGACGATGTTTAAAGTGAGCTCAGGCAGTGAAGCAGTCTAAGCACGATTGGAGACCAAACAGCTTGTCACTGTTGGTGAAACCAGTGGAAGGTCACTTTTTGGTAAGGTTTTGGAAATGTTAGCCATACAGAATTTCTGCTTCACAATGTTTACTGAAAGGATGTTGGTTCAAACAGAAGCTAACTTTCTTCACAGCAAGTTGCAGGCTGCTTCCCTCTTCAGTCGGCAGAAGAGATTTTTCTGCTAGAAAACACTTCCAGGGAAATGTAAGGAGAGAAAGGGAAGTTTATTATTTCATTTTATGTTTGAATTGGATTAGTTTTATTTGCAATCAATAGGAATTGTATTATCCCACTAATTTAAAACCGTACCATAGGAAAACTAATATTATTAATATTGAGATTGAAGTTCTTTGTCCCATTTTTTTCCTCTGAATCAGCTTCAAAGTTTTTCTTTAGCTCAATTCTCCTCGGGAAGGGTGAAAATGACAACCAGTTGCAGGCTTTGTCCACTTCTTGAGCTGATCCTGAACTCCCTCTGAGTTTCAAAGGAGAGTGGGTTTGTGCAGCTTGCTTTGATGGGAGTGCTACAATTTATAGTGGCAAGTGGAAATAGTGGGAAATACCAGAAGGAAAAATATTTTTGTGTCAAAACCCAGAAAAGGAAAGCATTTTGCTTCCATTGCAAGGCTGATAGGGGTGAGTGTGAAGGCCTGGGTGAGTGTGGGAGTGACCAGTGAGGGTTAGCGCTGACATGAGTGCACTCCCAAGTTCCCAGTTCGGATTCACATGCTGGGCAGTTGCTTCACATCACTCCACGCTGGCTTCAGGGCCCAAGCAAGGGGAATTGGTGAGGTAGGGGTTGCTAAAGTTTTGGGGAATATGCAGTTACTGAGGATGGGATTTAAATTTCAGCCATTGAAACCTGAAATGAAGTAAAGATGAGTGAGATGAGGGAGCTTGCTACGGGGAACAAAAGCCTGAGTGCATTTGAAATGGTTGATATAGATGGACAAGGATGTGTAAAGAGTAACCAAGCATAAGGTATAAAACACCAGGGAAAGAAGAAGACTGGACAGATCACAGAATGAAATTAAGAGTGAAAAAAAGTGATAGGGAAGCCAAAGTCTGAGTGAATGGAAGACTGTACAGGAGGTTAAGACAGATAATGAGAAATGTTTCCAGAGTGTAAGGGCCATGAGGTCAGTAAAAGAGAGCATAAGGCCTCCAAGACATCGCAAAGGTAATTTCTGAATTGTAATGTGATGAATGTAATGAAACATTTCTGAATGTAATGTGTGCTGTGGGTTGATACTCACAAAAGAAGGACACGGGGCAGATGCCACAGGCGGACATAAATTTCCCCAGGGAGGAAGAAGAAATATGGGGAAGGGAGGAAGGTGTCAGGCTGACACAGGACTGCCTTGTGACCTTCAAAGGCAGGCAAACAGTGTCAGGATGGGATATTAATTGAGAAAAATAATGTCTTATCATTGTGCCAGCTGAACTGAAGAGACTGAAAGCAAACCCAGTCTGTCATTTCAGGCCACTACTAACCCATTTGAGTTGCTTCTGTGCAGCATCCTGTGTCCTCACTGGGAACCAATGTGTCTGGAGGCTGAATGTTATTTTGCCAAATAGAGGTGAAAATACTACAAACCATGCTTCTGAAGTCATAGCTGGCTTTAAGTTACTCAACCTGTATGCTTCTTTTTCCTGCAGTCCTGAAATAAGGGAAATACTTAACTGTTGTGGGGAATATATTTAAGGCAACGATGACTTCCCGTGGTACTGATAACCATCAGGTCTTCAAGCCACGGTTTTGTCACTCATTGAGAAATATTTATGACTATATGGATGTGTATAGGGAACTTTCTCATGATAAGAAAATGTGAGATATAAGTCTAAGATTTAGCAAAATCTTGCATTTTCCTATTTATCTTCTACAGATATTCCTGGATATTCACAGAAACGATCTTTTCTTGAAAAAGCCTGGGGCTTGATTCTTAGCTGGTGTAAGTCAGTAGTGCTGAATGAATGGAAAATGGAGTTTAATACTCTGAATATATTTACGTGTCATTTTGCTGTTCCTAAGGCCCTTATAAAATCTCCCTGTGCTTCCTGGAGCTGTTTTCTCCATCTGGAATTACAAGGCCAGACTCTTTTTTCTCCTAAGGCCCATCTCAGCTATTATTTGACAATTTCTAGTGAAGAATTTATCTGAAAGTGGAAAATCTCTAAGGATGAGAGCTACTAGATCTGCCTCCTGCACCAGGTGTTCTCTCCATTCTCTGCATAAGGCAGAAGACAGGGAGTGTCCTGGGAATAGGATACAGCTGTGCTTTGTTCTGCTCAGTCATCAGCTGGTATGAAGGCACTTGCTCCAGCAGCGTGACACAGAATGCAAGAGTTAAGAAAGCCACAGATGGCTCCTCCTTTTACCTGGGGCAGTTCAGATGAAAGAGAAAACCAGTCTGGAGTTGATAAGGTAGCTAGAATTATTTTGTGTTCTTCACTGCTGGTAAGTTGATTCTGTACCACCAGATCATGTAGCCCTTGCTTTGGTGTTTCTTCCCATGATTATTCCTGTTTGCTCCTGTGGGGTGACGTGTGTTAGTGTGTGCTCACTCATGTGAACAAGGGTAGTGTCCTCAGTCCCACAGATAGTTCTGTAATAAATCATTTCTGTAGTGGGAGAAAGTCAAAGTTGTCTCAGCTGAAGATACCTCACGATATCCATTGTCAGTTTTTGTTACCACTTATTTACTTGACACAGCTTTTAAATTAGAAGCACATTTCCTTGGAGATCTCTATGGGCATAACCAGTCCCAGCACGCTGAGAACACTGACAATTTCCTTTTAAAGCCCTGCTCATTAGTGATGTGAGCAAACAGAGCAACTGGTAACTCTTCACTTTTTAATACTAGCACGTGTGAGGCCTGGGAAGATTACAATAGGCCAGTCTATCCCAATAAATCAGGTGGTGCCAGGTTGTAGGACCAGGCACTGGAACCTGCTTGTCTATATAGTCAAAATATTAGAAAAAGCTTTGTCTTTTGCCACCTACCACTATGCAAACAATTCCCTGGCATTGCTGGGGGTTAGCAAAGCCCAGAGACTCTTCCCAGTAGGTGTTTTGGATGCAGCTGCCCTGTTTTGGAAACAAAGAGAGTTTGATGGCATAGACGCAATCTGTTTCATGCCAGTTGGCCTCAGTACCAGAGAATGGTCCGAGCTACTTTTAATTTACCAGTGGAGATAAAGCTTTATCCATCAGAAAACTGCATGGCATAACTTTCAGAGGATGATACAGGGGACCCGACTTTTATTTCATTGCAAACTTGCATTAGTGTTACTATCAGTAAATTAATTCCTGGATTGTCCAGCTACAAAAGAACGAGGATGTGGCTGTGAAGATAGGTTTCCAAACAAATGTCCTGCAGACTCGTGGTCAAAGTGTGAACCTCCTCTTGAATGGACCTCCATGAGAAGGGAGAGGTCTGTGTCAAGTCTGAAGTGTCTGTTTGCTGTCGCAAGTTGTACCTCTGGATGTCCCATTGCAAACAGAAAGTTATGTAGTCTGTATTACTTATGCAAACACCAGCATGAAGTTCTATTGAATCCTACAGTCACTGGAAGGTCTTGAGTTTGCTTTTTGGCTACCTGCTCCTCCAAAGCTCTGGGATTTCTATTTTTAGCCAAGGCTTATCTCTGCTGCTGTGATAGGAGCCTTGGAAGCCTGAAAAAAACGAGCTTGCGTCTTGGGGATGTGGGGCTCCCCAACTGGCAGAGAACTGGGAGCACAGCAGTCTGGAAATTATTAAGTTGAGCTACAGAACCTGAGTTTCCAGAGATCACTCAGGTTTGAAGTGTTTCAGTCATTCTTAAATAATCTTATTTTTACAGAAATGAGGCATTTCCCTTGGAGTGGTAAGTTCCAGTTTTACAGCTAAAAAGGTACTAACTAAAAGTTGAGCAGGATATAAAAAGATAACAACCAAATTATGGCTGTTCCTAGTTGGTGTACTAAGCAAGTGACTCAGCAGAGGACTCTGGAGGAGGAACCAGTGAACACCAGACAGTGCTTGATTAAAAATCTTTGCTGGGAACAGTTATGGGTGGGCGGCGGGTGCCTGTTAATGCAACAGAGGAAGCAGACCTAGATGGGCTTCCTGACCCTTGTCTGTCTTAAAATTTCCTATATAATCTCCATAGACGTCTCCTTCAGTGCAAATATACTTTGGCCAGTAGCCTTGAGGTTTATTAACACCATGGAAAGTAATTATTGCCTTGTCCACACTCCCCATGGCAGTTATTGTTTAAGTATTTCCCTTATCCTGGATTGCAGGAAAACAATCCATTACATAAATCTACTGACAAACAGTCATGCTGCAGCAGCTCGAGAAGTGCAATATTCTCTCTGTGCTAATTTCAGTAAAACAGCACGTTTTTGTAAATGAGCTAATCCACAGAAAGTGACAGAATGTTACATTGCAGAGGCCTGGCTGAGCTAATGGTACAAAATGAAAGAATGTTTTCACTGCCTGTCCTCCGAGTTCAGTTGGCATAATAAAATACTGTTTTCCTCAGTAGAATATATGTCCTTCTACTTTGCTTCTCTGTCATAATAAATGACTGGCCTGGAATTAAATGGGCTGTTCCTGGACACGGGATGTTAGTGATGGAAAAGACCTGTTAGCTCACCCAGGCCATCTCTTTGCCAGTACGATGCTCCTTACCTTGCATTTTGTGATGCTTTTTCTAATTTAGTTTTAAAAGTCCCAAGCAGCCAACCTCCCAATGCTCTCCTTGCAGGTCTTTTGCTCAGCTTCAGTGTGAACTTGCAAGCAAAGATGGTGAGGTTACTGAAGCTTAATGAAGTAGCCCACTGTAATTAGGAGGAAAAACACATTAACCTGCCCCAATAGAAAAATACCTCATGTAAGCATAAATTACAGCTGATGTAAATAAGAAGAGACCTTCTCAGTACCACATGTTGAGAAGTTTTATTCCATGACTTGATTGGAATAAAAACTCTTAAACAGGCTGTAATGCTGTCTCAGCTGATGGTTGAGAACCTGGGGTATCTTGTTCACTTCTGCTCACAGTAGTTGGGAAATCCCAGTTTCATCTTATAACTCTCAGCTATATTCCTGTGCAGCACAGGTAATGGTTTACATTCCTGTGGGGTTAATATGTCTGAAATGTCTGTAGACTGCAAATATATCTGAGTCATTGTTTCCCCTTGTAGAAGGTCCAAGTTCTCTGCTTTGCTGATTTGTAGCAGCCCAGAAGGTGTCTCTATGTGTCCTCCCCGTCAGTCTATGCCAGGCAGTAGCACCTTGGTTCAAATCTGAGAACGGGTGACAAATATTGCCACCGGCTTGACCACGGCTTACAGCCTTTAAAATTAGTATTTAATGTAGGTTTAAATCTTATAATGACTGATAAAGGCAGAAATTGACTTTTATTTGGGAATTCGAAAGTGTCTTCATTGAACACTTCATTGTATATCAGGAAATCTGCACTCTGTACCTCAGGAGAGGAGGCCATTGTTAGAGTCTGGTTAGTATGAAAATTAAAAGGCATTTAATACAGAAACCAAATGAGGGAGGTTAACTCTATGTAAAATAGGTATGATTAAGTACTAACTAAGCTCAAGATAGAAATGGAAGTGGCTCAAATACAACGCAGATAAGATGGAAATCTTTGTCTGTTAGAGAATCTCCAATTGGTCCAGTTCACAGAAAGCCACCGTTAGGTAGTGCTGGCAAAGAGCACACTAGTTGGTATTTCATATTCTCCACCAGATCTGCGTCTGACTGCAGCTCAAGCACTGAGAGACTGCAGCTCTTCCAGAAGGCAGCAAACAGCCTTGCTAGTCTGGGCTGCGAGACTCCTGGAAACAGAGCCCTCTCATCAAGACTTGACTAGAACTTTCTACATGTCAGTGTTCTTGGTGTTGTCTCTCTTTTTTTTTTTCTTCTCGTTAATCTCATATAGCTTTGAAGTGACTCCAGAGAATATGATGGAAATGTCTCTAGATAAAACTGCTTTAACTGAGAATGAAACTTGGTCCCTATATGATTCTAAAAGGCTCTTTTATTTTCTGACATAATTTTAATAGCAAAGCAGCACACTCTGGCCAGGCTTAATGGAACTTGATACTAACTTTTAAAGGTTTAATTATCATTATGTGCATCACAAGCTTGTTGTTTCCAGAAGGATGGCTTTGAAAAAGACAACAGGTTTCGGTGTTTCTTCCATGAGGCAACTGAAGATTTTGGTTTTTGTTCAGTAGTAGAGTTGACACCAGTCCATGTTGCGCTTCATGTTTTAGTACATTAGGCTCCTAAAAAACTTTATTGTCTCTTAAAAAGACCCCTTAACTTGATGTGCCAAGTGTTTTAATTGCAATGGAATTAGTGACTGCTCCTGTCATCTGTAAGAGACTGTATGTGTCGTTAGCTGGACATTTAGTTTTACGCAGACTTGTCAGATAACAAATACTGCAGAAGTTTTTACTGTGTTTTTTTCACCATTGAGCCTCAGTGTATTTATTCAAAGCTCCCATGAGCCCAGCATGGGACATTTAGAAATAACTGTCTTGATAAATTCTGATTTTAAAGTTACAGCAAATTAAGGGAAAAACACAAGCACCCTGTAAACTTTAAAGGGAGATGGTTATTTCACTAGTTGAAGTGACTTGTTATCCATTGGGGAAGTTTGTTTCTTTAAATTAAACTTGGAGTAACCTCAGTTTTCCTGTATTTAGAAGAGTTCTGTGGCAGCGTTGAAGTTTGTGAAGGACTTGTGGCAAAGCAACAGTGAGACCATAGGAATGCCACCCTCTGCTGGGATTCAGGATCTGGCTATTTCTTAGCTGTTTTCTATAGTGAACGTGTTGACTCTGAGTATGTGCTATTATCTGTGAAACGAGAGGACTCATGCCTGAATGGGCCCTTCTAAAGATCAGAAATTGTAAATCAAGTTTCTTATTCCTACAGAAAAGAGCTTATTTAAAACTAGGTTATCAGCAAAGTCAAAGAAATCTGCTACGGTACCGTGAGGGCTTTTAACTCGTGCTATCTTTTGTGTACCAGCATCATCCTAGCCTCACTGGAGTCGCCACTTTGGTTGGAACACCGTGGTGACAGATCTAGTTTTTCTGGGATCCAGGTATTATTCCACCTATCTGTCAGATTGACAAGGCCTGGCCTGATAGATGCACCTGATGTAAAGGACTTTTTATACATTTAATGTCACTGATTAGAGCATTATATATTCTTGCCCTCACTTACAACCTGATCACTGAAAAAAAATCTATTACATCATTTGTGACTGCAGCAAGTTTGTGAATCCACTGATAATTGTGAAAGCAGTTGCCCCAGGCAACTACTAGTGAAATGACTGACAGCAGTTTGGGGTTTTGGCATTGTGGAGAGCTGTTATCGCGGACTCATTTTATGTATATAAAAGGTTTTGGGCATAAAGAAGATTTCCACACTTGATTTTCTTAACCTTATATTTCCTTCAAAAATCTGTATGTCATTCTACTCCTTTTTTTTTTTTTTTTGGTGGTTTCTGGAGAAAGTGATCAGGGACATCTCAAACGTGCACTTCATCTTGTGTAGTGAGCTTTCTCTCTATTTATCTGTCCAATAAAAATGCTGCTGTTGGAACTGGAGTGCTCTAGCATATTCTCTAGTGTTCACTTACACTCTAGCATAAGTGAAGGACCCTTAACCTCACAACTTGTTCACTTTTGTTGGTTATATCAGCTAGTCTAATAAAAGATATTAGCTCTTCCTACAAACCCTTATTTATCTAGGTATTATTATCAGTAACGTGAACATTGTGGTGGCTCTTATGACAGAAAAATATGAGACAAATAGAGTGTTTCTGCCCTAAATACGATGGTGTAAGGAGAGGAAGGCATCACAGGTAAAGTGCATTCTGTAAGGAGACTAGCAGAGCTGAGAGTTAAACTTTTGTCAGCTGAATCTGAGTCCACAGCTGAGCTACAGGTACATGCTGTTTTCCAGGAACACGTAGAGTTTGACAAGCTCTGTTGTTGAGCAAACAGGAAATTCACTCCGAAATGCAGATTGTGTAAGGGACTAAAAATATCTGTCTGTAGATTAGTTCCCTCCTCACAGTGGATTTCTGTTTGTTTTTTCTGTAAAGTTGAAGTGTTTTGCCCCTATGTTTTTCAGCCCGTACAAAGCAAGTATTGAGTTCAAAGTGACATTTTCATTTTGAAATCTTGGGGTTTTTTAAAGGATTAAGCAGCACCTGGAGTGAATGAAGTTCTAATTTCAGGTTGAGCTGAATCCCATAGTTCCGGTCGAGCCAAATACATACTACTTGTTCTGTTTTAGCACTCAAGATGGGCCTTACAATGCATTGCTCCTCTGACTGTCTCTTCTCATCCCCTGCTCCTGTAGCATTCTGACCAGTTTATATCCCTTCTGCCATTACTTTACACCATTCAGGCAGATACTTGTAGCGGGAATTGGTAGTGAGATGGCAAGTTGAGGATGCCATCATCCTAGATTGAAACGGCTCTCCTTTAATGGCCTGTGTGAATCAGGTGGGTGGATTCAGCTCTGTTTCTGCACGTGCCCACACTACAAGCTGATTGGCTTTGTATCCAAAACTTCACGGGCCGGAGGCAGTAGCACTCCTCAGCCTCATTGCTGAGGAGGAGGATGAGCCTTCTGTGTGGCTTCTTCAAACCAGGCTTTCAAGTCTTTGTGGTCATGAACCTGGTGGTTTGGAGAAGTGTTAAACACTGGTCGATTAGCAGGCAGCAATGTTTCTTTTCCTGTGTGTTGAACCAGTTTTAGGGGCAAATAAAGCTGTGCTCCAGGCTGTACAGATGAGAGCTGGGAGGAATAGGGCACTGGACTCAATTCAGAGACTATGTGGAAATGAAGGATCCTCTTGAGCCCGATGCCTTGTCCACAGCTATTCCTTGTTTCTCCCCCTTGCCCAGAGATACTCTCCCAGCAGGGCACTGCAAGGGGGCTTTGGTGCAACTTAGTATTTGCCCATTCATTTCTGCAAACAGGGGTGACAACAGCAGGCACTGAAATCCTGAGGTGCTGTTTCTGTGGGTGCCCACCTTGCAAGAAACTATGGATTGCTTGAAACTCCACTAAATGCTGATTTTGATGGATATCCGCACTTGTCAGGAATGATTCCGGGTAGTATTAAATCTCTGCAGCATTTGTAGCAGGAATGAACGTGTTCTTAAGGCCATAAATCACATCTGCAACTTTGCTGGGTAGCAAGAGAAACCAACCTTTCAGGTGACGCCTGGGCACAATCTTTTGCTGGTCTGGTTCGGTTCACATCTGTGAATTCAAATCTCCTCTGCTGCCACACCATGTGTAAATTCCATCACAGACACTTGTATCTTGCAAGCTTAGCACCTTTAATTTGGTGGCAGTACTTTGCATAAGCCTTTTGAGTTTGGTATCTTAATACTGTACACTCAATAAGCCTAATATTTGTAAGGAGGGTGTGAAAGACAACTCAAATGAATTTGAAGTAACAAAAAGTCAAAAACGTGTCTTCCCTTATTTCCTTTCCTGTTTGCCTAAGGATTATTTATTGTGTTTGCCTTGATTCTAGCCACTTAATTTTTCCAAACAGATGCAGCTGATTGATTAATGGCATTTCATGTTTAAAGTCAAAAGTGTCAGCAAGACTCTTGCACGCCTGTGTCATTCTCTCCTAGAACAATAGGTTCGGCTGAGAAGCAGGGACTTGTGCCAAGTATTCTTGAGGATAGGAGGTCATGTGCCACTTTTCTGCTAGGAGACAGATATATATATAAGGACAAGGGGAGGCAGGAGTTTGGGGGGTTGGAGGGCTAACTCTGTTCTAATAATAGGTGGATCACATGGTTGCTAAGTCACCTACAACAGGGCTTAGTTGGTGGAGGTGAATCAAAGTGCCGGGAATTAAGGACATTTCTTCGACTATCCTATGACATATAAAAATAGGCCAAGGGAAATACATATGTGATGAAGAAAGAATTGACTGTCTAGGCCAAAACTCCTCAGAAGAACAGTGGGACTTCAGTTCTCTCACCTCCTTCTATGATTTCTCTTCTCTTACTTTTTAATAGTCCTGCATGTGAAAATAGTGTACAGGTGATCCAGGTTCTCACCTAATATGTAATAATATGTATTTGTGTGTAGCAGGCTATGGGCCAGAGCCTCAGCTGTTGGAAATAGCAATAGCTTGGCTGATGCAAATTACTCCAATCAGAATCAGTCCTATCTGCTCAGCCTGGTGTGAGAACTGGGTAAGGAGTTGCAAATGGGGAATTACGTACGCATGTACCACATTGGAAACCTATTGCGTATTCTAGTGTCAGTAATAGAAAGCATCTACATTTGTGGATCAAAATGAAACTGGCATAGACTCTCCTTTGACAGCTGTTTCAAATATACAGCTCATCACGTTGTAATTCTTTCCCAGTATATGCTTAGAAACATGTAAAACACCAACAAGCCTGAGACCCTATTGTTCTCTTCTGCACGTTCTGAGCATTTTGTGTAAATGTATCTCAGGCCTTGAAGGCCAGATTCCTAGATACTGAAGTCACAGACCAAGCTTTGCTATTTATGTCAATGGCATTAATCAACAAGTGGGGAGTCCCTTTTGTTTCCCCGACCTTCTGTATATTTTCCCAGCTTCACAGGCTAGGCTTCAGAGGAAGCTTCCTCTGAAACTATAAGCCACTAGAGGCCTCCTGAATACTTGAATTGATTTTGCTTCCAGGAAGACAGAGTCTCCTAAAAAGTACATCAAGCTTGTAGAAGAAAATGATTTCTAGTTTGCCAAGCCAGGATGACACACAGCATAGCGAGGGTGAGTGAAAGATAGCACAGCTGAAATAAAGAACAGAAATGCACTTGAAATTCAGCTCTTAAAATACAGCCCATGTAATATTGAGTCACGGTGAATTACTCATTTCTATTTAGCCTTTATCTGTTGCAACCCGATTAGAGAGAGAAACTACATTCCTTTATTCAGGCATGAGGCCAATATTCATATTAGCCATTTTTGGCCAAAATAAATTCTACAAACTTTGGTCAAAATGCTTAATCCAATAAAACAAATGTAGGAGCTCTTTAAATAAACCATCCCACAGCAATCTCTCTGTTTATTTTTCGTTTGCGTTCTCACACCTTCTTTCTCTCTTCCTGTAGCTCTTTTTTTTGTGTTGCACCAGCCTCATTTGTGTTTACCTCTTTTGCATAAGCGTCCATTGCGAAACCCCCATGGACATCAGAGATACTTCGATGACACAGTTGATGCTTCCTCTCTGAGCTATGCCAGGTTTGCCCATTGATCCAGGAGCGTGTTCCTGTTCATTAATGCAAGGTCACCCCTAATTCCCTTCTCCTGCTCTTTACCTCCCAGCCCTCAGGGGGGCAGGCACTTGGAGGAGAAACCCGTTTGCTTTCTATGTCAAGAAGCTGGTTGGTAGCTTTCTGCTAATTACTTTGGCTACAATAATTCTTAACCCGATTACAGTGATACAAATTAAAGCACTCTTGGCGAAGGGCAGCTAAATCCACATGTCAGACACCAGAGCCTTGGTTTATTTAGGGACATCACATTTCTTCTGATCTTGTTACCCAGTTTTCCATCTTCTTTGGGTAATCCTGAGTAAATCTTCCTGCAGTGGAAATCAGCATCATACACATAGGCCCAGATATTTAAAGAGGCCTTTGAAATTGCCTCATGAGGTTCCTCCTTCAACCCTCTAGGGCAGTCAGGTCCTCCTGCCCCAAAGGATGAAGAACAACAAGTGATTTTGAGAGCTCCCAGTGATGCGTCATGACAGGGCCTGATTTTCAGAAATTTTGCCTGCACCCCATCATTAAAATCATTGTCAATCCACCAAATGATCTTGCTAAAAATAGAGATCTATGTACTTGTACAACCTCTGGCCTTTGCAAAGTGAATCAGGCTGTTGTCAGCTATCCCCGTTTCCAGTACCTTGGGTGCAAAAAGATTGTTCTGCTTTCTGCATTCCTTGAAAAATGTGTTCCTTTTTATAAATGTGGGTTGGGATGCAAAAAGAAGAATTATATCCTTGATAATCTGGCACCACCTTCCATAGACAAGCAGCATCTTTCTGCATCTGTTTTCTTTGCTGTGATGAGGATTTTTTTAATTCAGTTTGTTAATGAGACCATGCTGGCAGGTAGGAAGTTGGACTTCTCTCTCTTATCTATTCTGGTGGGCCAATGAAGCTGAATTTCTGAACTGCTATAGTCATGTGATATAAACTATGAAATAGTTCTGCTAGAGTAATATTTCCAATATACTGTGAATAACACACTAACCACTGAATTAGTTCCTTAGTGCGAAGAAAAGTTACAAGATTAAAGAGAAATTCAGAAATAGATTTAGTTCTCTTTTACTTCTTTTACTCTGGCATTTATCAAGCTAAACTCCCCATAAGTCAGAACTATGTAAATGTTGAGTAAAGACCATGGGATTTAGCAGTTAGTTCATGTCACATAATTAGCAGCCTCTGGCACCCTTTTATTCATTTGTAAAGCCACTAACATGAATGTATTGTATCAGATAACAGTATTTCCAGGTGTTTTATTTAGCAGGTTCATTCTGTTGCAGCTTCCTTTCAGAAAACCTCAGCTGTGCTATACGCAATAACCAGAATGTACATTTTCTTTACAGTAAGGTAGAGTACAGTCAGTCTTGGTTTGCTTAGCCATCATATAATCTTCTCTGGTTTATCTCAATGTATCTTCTGTGAAATTGCAGAACACTGTTCACACTGAATTGCATAAACATAGGAATGTTTTGGAGGGTGGTTTGAAATGAGCAGGTAGTGTAGAATAGCCTTACATTAGTGGGTTTTTTTGTTTGTTTGTTTGTTTTCCCCAATGAGTTTTATACAATCCTGATCATCTTCCATTGATTCATCTGCTTCTTAAAGTAGAATGCCCTGTCTAACAATAAGCGCATTATATGCATTTTGTGAACCAGAACTTTCAGCTAGAATAAGGCTGATAGGAAGGTGCGCACTGCCTTGCTGAGAGCACATGCTTATATCTCTAAGTGCCTGGCTTAGCCCTTTGTAAACTTGACTCATTTTCTACACAGATTTCTGTTTCCAGATGTTAGGAATAAAACTGAAAAGCTGAGGTCAAAATCTGCAAACTATGTTTGGAGAATTAGAACTGTAAGCCCATACCAAGTCATGCTGAAGGAAAAAACCTTACCACCAACTCCCGCTTTTCTGAGCAGCTGCCATCCTCTCTGAAAGAGAGCTTCAGGCACCTCAGGGAGCAGGTGACTTTTGCTTGCATGTGTAGACATGGGCTTTAAGCTTCTAATTTTAGATGTTTGAGGTATCTGACTCAGCGCCCCATTTGCTCTTGAGACATATTCCTGTGGACATTTGGACCCAGCCTTGGTATGGTCATGTCCACCTTTTCCCTCTGCCGGGTGTGCCTGACTCCCAGCCCTAGGCTCTCCTGCGATGCACAAATACTGGCAGTGATGACGCCAGCAATTTCTTGTGACCTTGCGAAAGCCGGCAGGCCCCGGGGCAGACCAGGACCTGTCTCCCTAAGGAAAGTTGCGGGAGGTCAGGTATTCCACTACTGTCTCGCTGAGCTCATCCATCCAACTTCTTTCTTTTTATTTTTTTCTTTTTTTATTTATTTTCCCCTACTGTCCCTTTTTGTTTGGTTTGACCTTGGTCACTGATGACAAGGCTGCTTTTCCTGCCAAACCAATCAATAAGCTAAACAGAGAGAAGATGAGTATTTAGAATATGGGAAGCCAAACTCAAACACAGATAGGTTATCAGCCTAGCCCAGAGCAGACTTCTAAGCAAATATTTCATTAACAAATTTTTCATGGCAACTTGCATGTTAAAAAAAAAAGAGGCAACAACAGGAGAGTGAACAGTAAAGGGGATAAAGTGAAAGGACTGGGCTGGAGCCATGGGGCTTAGGCTATTGCATTGCTGTCTTTGGTTACCAGTACTTTCCACAACACGCTGCGGCTCCCTAGAGAAATGGTAAGCGGGAAGGGTGAAGACCTTGCACAAGTGGGGCTTTGACAGCCCAGTCTGTGCCGCTGCACCTTGTGCTCTCCTCTCAGGCAGGGGAAGGCTCAGGGTGGGTGCGTAACCGTGCCATATGTTTATGGTGGAGCAACATTCTGGGCACAGTCTGAAGTTTAGAACTGTTTAATCCTTGGGCCTCTGGCAAGGGCTGTATACATTTTCTGTTAACAAACAGGAGCCTGAGCCAGTTATATCATTAAGTTCTCGGTTAGCTTAGTGACCTGTAGAAAATATATTTGTAATATTGCAAAACCTTGTGAAAACATACCCAAAGATCTCCCTTCAGTGCCTCTCTTACCCCTTCTATGTGAGACCCAGATTATTTTTTTTCATGTGTTATTGCCCTCCATTTAAACCAATAAACAGAAATTAATGCATCTTGTGAAGATAGGGATATTTTACAGCATTCTTAGCATAGATTAACAAACCCTCACTTTCATGTGTCATGGGAATGAGGAACAGAGGCTTAACTGTTTTTTGTATTGACAGCTATTTTGAAAGGTTGACTGAAGGGCAGAGAAGTTGCTAAATAACTTTTCAGATATTATAGAGGAGAAAAATATAGGTCACCGAGCAATAAAGTCTCTACATCCTTCTGGCTAAGGAAGAGACTCTGAATCTCCATCCACCTTTTACTAAAATGAGACCAAAATCCAAATCCAACATAAAGCATTACAGCTTTAAGTACTGAAAATATTTATTATTTTTATACCAGTAATCCAATAGCATAATCTCAAGAACATCAGTGCTCCAGGAATGTCTAGAAACACAATGGATTTGCCTTTATTCCTTTATCCAGATGTTTCTATAAAATACTCTGGATACTAGGAATCTGTAGGGGAATTAAAGATTTATTTTTAATACTTGAAAAACTTGAATTTCTAATAACTATGATCCTTTAAAATGTTTTAACTGCAGACGCAACATGCTTTGACTCTTTGATGAGCTTTCCCTGTATCTTTTGCTTGCTTTCCAAATAACGGGCAACTATTTCTCACAGACAGCTGCAAGATAGTCACAGGACACAGACACTTTAGTGATAGCTGTAAATGTGAGAATTAAACTATGTGTTGGCTTCAGTTCAGAAGTTTATCCTTATTCAGCAAAACTGATTAGATTTTGTCTGTACAGCACTGTGTACCTGAGCTAGGGAAGGAATCACCAGCGTGCTAAATAACATGTATGTGGGACAAAAGCCACCCCTGCTTATTGAGGACTGACTTTCATTTATCTATCACAAAGTGGAAAGTCTTCCTACATTATATCACAGTCTGTAATGCTGTAATTTTGCCTCATTTCTGAAATAAGATTATACTTTTTTTTTTTTCCTGACAGTTACAGCACTATGAAAATATTTCCTGAGCATTGTCTGCTTATATACGCTTAATGTTCACCTGGTGCAATAATAATGTAGCTCCCAGATACGCAGCCAACACCAGAACCCTTTTCAGGATCACAGTCCTGGATGTTCAGACAATTTAATTGTTGTTGTTTATAAACCACTATGGATTTAATGACTTCTTTAATAACAAGACAGGTGCAATAATCGTGCAGGATTTTAAAGGCAGACATTTCTAAAGCTATTGCATTACAAATAGCAGGTCAGAAACTGATTCTCTGAGGAAATCCAGTGGAGAAATTTTACTGTGTGTCAATATCCAGTTTCATTTCTGAGTTGTCTATCATTTGCCTGCTCTTAAAATTCTTAAATAAAAGTGGAGCTCTAGCTTGCATTTTATGTAACTCTTCTAAAATACTTGTAGATTTTTCAATCTGACCATAAAATTAAAGAGACACTTTTAGTGTAAACATTGTGAACTGGGAAATTAACTATTCAGCATAATTTCTTCAGTTTAATTTATGAACTTAACATCAGTTTGAGCCAGTCGGATTCACTGTTTCTTTTTAACGGCTACTTAAAAATTTGATAGATACAGAATAGAAATGGGATACACATTTTTAATCAAAAGAGATAATCAGAGCACACCCAAATAAATGGTGGTTGCCGTTTTAAAAGTAGCGGTCTGGCCAAAACCATACACTTTTTGCAGGAACTGCTGACTGAAGTGCTCTAATTTCCTAAAACACCTATCAGTGGCTCACAGTAGTTTCTTCTGGCCTTGAAATCTGTGAATCCACGAGCACAGCCAAATCTTTTGCAAATCCAGAACAACTTGATGAGGAGCGGAGAGGAGGAAAAAAAAAAGTGTAAAGAAAACTAATTGGAAACCCACAAATACTGACAACAGAACATTGGGAACATGACACTATTTTTGTGATTCATTTCCTGGTACCTCACAGCTTTCCTTGATGACTTTGGAAACTCCTGTGCATGTCTGTTTGTCTCTTCTGAAAACAGTGACAAAAGGCCTACCTTTGAGGAGCAGCATGTGGATAAACCAGATTAGAGCAAGACAAGGATTTCCTTTGCTTGCAGGTTTTCCTTAGCAATGGCTGTGACTAGACTGTGTCTGTGGCTTTCTCATCTGAGGGGTTTGGGTCAAGAGATATGCTTTGTGTTTGTTGCACTAAATACTTTTTCGTTAGGGGAAGGGGGGATGCCTTATCTTCATCCGCAGCTGAAAATATGAGCGTTGTCCTACAGATTTAAGGTTCTTAAGTTGCTTAACACAGTCCAGCAATTGCTCATTACTTCAGCACATGGCAGTGTTGCTTATTTTGACCTTTTAAAGGCAACTTTCTACCATGACGCAGTCTTAAGAACATGTCTATAAGGACCAGATGTCTATAAGGACTAGATGTTAGTAAGGACCAGTGATGTTAGTAGGGATGTTGCCGCCTCCCCTACTCGTGGGGCAGATCAGCAAGAGGAGGGCAGCCAGCAGTCACAAAATCTGCTCTCTGCAGGAATACACCAGGTTTCCCACAGTTTTCAGGGTGAAGGCAGCCAAAGGCAGACAGCTAAATCTTCCCCCTTTTCTCCCAGCCTGCAGGAGGACTATATGGCAAATACCCAGCTGATGCGATGAGAGTGCCTCCTGAATTCACTTCACAGTGCTTCTGTTCAGAACACAGTAAATTGTCAAATCCAAGTCTGCCCACAGACCGCACAGTGAATTAGGAATGCTCCTCATGTAGTACTGACTTGATCTCATCTTACACATACCCCAAAGCAATAGCGAGGGGAAAATGCTGTGAAGCATTTTTTCCTTTGTTAGTGCCCTTAGGGCTCAATCCGAACTTTGTAAGAGACAAAAAAGACTAGCTAGGAAAAAATGGTGAATTGCTGCGTGCCGTAAGGACTGGAGGAACTTACACTGTCATCTTCTGCCTCTGTTGTGAGGGAGTGTGCAGATGTGACACCGAGCAGGGCTTTTCTAGCCCCACTCAAGTCAAACATGACCCATATTGCGTCTCTCTCGACAACCACCTTCTACTTGCCTCTTGCCTTGCTCCCAGCAAGATACCAGCTCAGCTGAAGATTGTTTTTTCAATACATTTCTTAGGCTGATGGTAAAATTCTGGGATTTATTTTTGCCGAAGTCTTGTTTATTTTATATCTCTTTCATTACTCAGACCTCCTCATCACTGAATTGTCTCTCCCCAGACCCAGCTGAATCAAGACTGAGGCCTTTGGGTTAGGGACTATGTTCCGTCTTACATTTAGGTACAAAGGGCCTTAACCTGTGGCTGGAGTTCCCAGGAAAGGGCTACTATAAAGCACATCCATAAAAATGATCGTTGGGAATACCTGCAGTGTAATATCTCACACTAACTCTAGGGAAAAAATGGTAGGTGGCTTTTAGAAAATTATTGCTTATGAAAAATCTGTATTACTTGGTAGTACAGCACGCTATGAATGTGAATGAAAGCTTGTGCAACATGTCATATATCTGTATGTATATGTTTCAAGACATTAAGTCTCAGAATTTGAAGGTTCAGAATTTATTTAAAGACTTAAAATTTGGTTTCTCAGATTTCCCTATTTTACACAGAGTTTTCTGGGACACACACAAAAAATAAAGATAGGAAGAAAGAAGGAGTTAAATATTCTGAAGTTGAAAATTTAGTTGATACTGTGCCATCTTCTGTAAAAATAACATAAAAATGGTTTTGTGCAGTAGAAAACTTTACTGTTCTTGCAAAGATGTATGTCATGAACTTTATTTGTTCCGACTCATTTCACTGGACTCAGAGTAAATCGAAAGATCTGTGTTTTCTGTACAGGAGGAGGGCCTTAACTGCTACACGTGTTTACAAGAGTTAGGATATTGATATTATTTGTACTCTATGTGTCCATCTATAAAACATGTAATATTCTCATAATGTTTACTTTGTGAAGGATTATGTGAATGGATGCTAATGAGAGTGGGCCCTCTGTGCTTGTGCTGACTCAGCAGTGCAAACATAACAGAGACTGTTGCTTTCTCTTCTGTCCCCACTTTGCGTTAGAAAAACAAAGGTATTTCAACCCTGCTCACTGGAAAGCTTACTCCAATGTGCTACATTGCTACTCTGGGTGCTGACTGGAGCATGAAGTAACAGCTGTGCCCGTTTATTCCTATTCTGAGAATGGAATTGGTGTGGATTGGAGTCTACAAGATGTTTCTGCATCCCGTTTGATCTCTGTTGTTCCTAAGCCTGGGAAGGGCATGAAATTGGCCGAGAGCTTGGCACATCCAAAGTGCCTTGGTCACAGTTGTGTTGGTCATCCTAAGTTTTCCTTTCGGGCTTGCAACTGGTTTTCCAAAGTTGTGGTATAAGTTTCAGAAGTCTGTGGGAGGAACTGATCGAAAAGTAATGGAGAAGACAAGAACATTGATGAGAAACTGTAAATGTGCAGAACTGAAATTAATATATGCCCAAAGGGCCATCTGATATACAGACTTGAAAGAAATACATTTATGCTCTGATGAACAAGCACCCCTCTCCCCTCAGAAAGTAATCAAGGGTAAGAAAGAGGCATATGTGAGGTATTAACCATCAAGTATGGGGAAGACCAGAAAGATTACGAAGTGAAGTTCAAAAAGTGTTAAAAATATTAAGAAAAGCAAAGGTAGAGAATGAAAAAAAAAATTGCAGAGGAGGTTGTGAAAAATAATGACTTTTTTCAAGTACACGAGGAAAAAGAGATCTGTGGAAGAGACAGAAGGGCCTTTAAGACAAGGCAGAGAAAAATTATTGAGAAGAAAGATAGGTGTTGCTTAAAATATTCAATGCATTTCTTACTCTTGTGATCTGAAAAGAAGGTAGCAGTAGCAGACACAGGTGTCAGAAACAAGCATAAATTTCCCTAGGGAGGAGAAGGAAACACTGGAGGAAATCAGGATCATGCCAGAACAGGTTATTAAGAAGTTGGAATACCTGAAGACTTGCAAAGTAACTTGTTCAGATGGGACACAGTGTGGTTTCAGTAGAAAACATCAAGAACTGTAGCATAAGCCCAGGCAGCCACATTTAAGTCCCTGCTTCTTGGAGAGTACATGGCTAAGAGATAGCTGATAGGCTATGGATTTCTAACTGCTATGAATAAGAAGGACTCTCTGGACTTCATGGGAAGATTCTGGTGGCATAATGTTTGTCAGCGTGCCATGGACTGCATCAAAAGTGTTTATATATATATAGAAGCAGCATGTAATGCTTCTTAAAGCAGTATTTGCTTCTTAAAGCACTATTTCTGTTCTGAGGAATATGGACTCTGTAACAAACTGGACTTCAGTTATTTGGCAGGGGCTTTAGTCCTGCAGCCTTCTGGTGAGGCAGCCTGCAATTCAATAGCAGATTTGTTTAAATTAAATTTATATAAAAGTTTACTCAATTAAGTACCTAAATGAATAAAACAATTGGTAGTATTTATTTTGATACTGAGATCAATTTAATTGATGCTATTTTCCTGACGTTCACTCCCTACTTGGTTCAGTGTTGTCACAAAAATGCAGAACTGCGTTGTAGGAGTTGCCATGGGGAAGCTGAAGTGTTTGGCAGTTGGGTAGGGGACAGTTGGAGCTTTTGGCACCTGGGAAGGCATGGGAGGCAGTTTGGGATTGTGGAGTAAATGCATTGGCTGGATGCTTCTGCTGAAATGATCATCAGTGGAATCATTAATAATGTTGGAATTTAAATTGTCAATTTTTGTTTCAGCATTAACACACTATTGAGGGGAATGGGGCCGTCCACACCTCTCAAAGCTATAGTTTTGAGCTATCTGCAATGTCAGATAAATATTGGTTTATAGTCCATTAATGTGTTCAAGGTTATCTTCACAAGCATGGCAGTCAGCAAGATAACATGTAAGTTTTGCTCCAGAAGCACAGTTGTGCAATAAGGGGAAGATGGTGTGGCGAATTCCACAGTACCAGTATCACAGGCTACAGGAAATTCAGCTAGTAGTTCAAAACCATATCTAGGGAAGATCCAGAAAATTGCATATCTGAGAGTTTGATTGATTTTAGTAGCTGGAAGAGAATAGAATCATAAATCAGAGTCTGAAGGAAGGAAGAAGACTAAGAGACTTGTGATATTACTGCAGATACTGTCTGTAGGTGCACAGAAGAGATCATTTACTGGAATTTTTAAGGAAAGTCATGAAAGACTGACTGAGGAAGGACCTGGATACAACTAATCTGACCTTCAAGAAACTTTTTTGATCTGATATCACACAAAAGATTGCTTCTTAGGTCAGTGGGCACGTTTGGATATGAGGTACATCAGTGGGTAAAGAATTGGTGTGGATATCAGAAAAGACATTTGCAAATGGACAGGATTCAGGTCAAGGAGGAGGTGGTAAAGAGTAAAATAAAACAAGAATAAATGTTAGGTTTTCTTTCTTCTCTTTATTTATAATGGACAAAAAAAAGTGCAAAAGTAGTCCCATTTCAAAGCTAAGTGGAGAATAGTAGGAAAGAGGATTAGGTAGCGTGAAAAAGAAGGAATGGTGGCAGGGGGCAGAGGAAATGACCAGCATCGATGTACTAATCAGTAAGGAAGAGAGAACCAGGATGTTACAGGGATTGTTCACAGGCAAAAATGTTACATGAAGAAATTTCTTGGGAAATTTAAATACCGTGATAGCCTCTTCTTCCTCCAGACCATTTCCCTTCCCTGGTGTTATCAAGAATGGTCTGAGAAACGTTGCTGCTGGAAGGAGCAAAGTTGGAGAGGACTCAAAACAGGCAGGAAGTGATAAGACATAGTTCTCCACACTGGACAAATAAGCTGAGCCATTGGCAAATGCAAGACAGCGCTTTGAACGGTCATGGTGGAGATACGGATTCAGAGATATGCAAAAACTCATCTCTGTTTATGTCTAAATAAACACTCACTGTAAAAAAAAATCATCTTTATTTTCCTTGGGTTTCCTCACTTTTTGAATTGATTTAATGGATTTATCATGATGGAAAGCATTCAGCATTTCAGTATATCCTTTATATTACAGTAATGCTGCAGATGGAATACCCTAGTTTTTCATGATTACCTCCCAGATTTCAAAATCAAGTTATTTGAACTAATATAAAAAGAAATAAACTGAAGCTTCTGGTTTTGCTGGCAACTCCAAGCAACATATATCTATGTTGTCCATATCTTGAGTCTCAGGAATTCCTTCTCAGTGATTGCCATCCCCTTAGCAAAACATCATCTGTCACCTCTGTGTGCTGACAGCCCTGGCTATCGTCCTCAAGACGGCCACATAAGAATGCTAAGATAATGTCCCCATGTATTCAGAAGTAGGACAGTGTAGTAATCTGATCTGTGACAGATTCAGTGTCAAATGTTCTGAGCCTGGACAAGTTCATTATGGGGCTTAGAGGGTGTTTGAGCCCTGTGCATGTCGGAAGAATGACTCACTTCAATCACGATTGCACACACAGCGTTTGGAAGTTTGAGTCTAAAAAGGTCTCCCATGCTTCCTTGTGGTGCCCATTCCCTCGGTTTCTGAGCTGGTTTCTCAGCTTGTGTAAGCTGGTGGGACCTTGCTGAGGTTAGCAAAACCACACTCCTTTAAAGTAGCCAGAGATGTGGCATGTATTCTTCCTGTTCCCTGTAAAAAGATGCTTTGGTTTAAAAACGTAACGAAGCAGCTGTGTAAAAGAGTGCCCGTGTACTCATCATAGTGAAAGCTGGGTACGTGGCATATTTTTAGGACGACTACTTAAGTCTTGTGTGGCTGAACCTCTGTTGGTGTTTCGACAGCCAGTGCAGTTGTGGAAGAGCAAACAGGAGTCTCTTGGGCCTCCAAGTCAGAGCAGATCCCGGCAAGGTCTGAGCAGCTGAAACCGTACCGCTCCTGAGGCTCTTAATAGCTGAGGGATCGCAGCTAGATGTTCACGTCATAGGATGAAAGGGCAGAGTTTGTAATTAGGAAAATTACCTTTGCGCCGGCAAACAGAACAAAAGCTCATATGGAAAAATGAGAAAAAAATACACAGAATGTTCCTCAGTATTTACATTATTACTTTTCAGAAGGCTAGATGCACTTTATTAAGCAAAAGATAATAAATCTATTTTAGTGTCCTAATATTGTTCAGATGCCAGTTGCTATTCCTAACGTTGCTGAGTAATATTTTGACTTTACTCCAGGGCTAACAAATAGTTGCTTTATGATTCTGATATGCCGTATCTTGAAATCTGTTATGACTGTTGCTGCTGGCTGGGCTGGGAAGAAAGACAATGTATGTTCATTAACTTGCGTGCTAACGGTTGTAATATCTCCTACACTTCAGAGGCTGCTGCGAGCAGGTGAGGGAGGTCTGGATGGTGGGGGAAGGGACCAGGTCCACACCTGTCCCATTGCCGCTGGGGTGGAGCACCCTGAGCTCACCATAAGGAAGTTACAGTCCTGCCCCAAGGCAGCTCAAAGGCTCAACTGGCTCAGAACTGTAGGAAAACCTGGGGTTTTTTTTCACTTATTAGTGCAAGCACCCCCAAAAAGATAAGAAGTATTATTTTAGGTTAGCTGATATGAGAGATGTTCTTCTTAAAAAATGTTAATTGTTTTTTAATTTCAAAATGAGGCGCTTTTTTTTTAAAAAAAAATCCCATTTAGCTGAAAAAGAGTTTCTCTTTACTTCCAAAACATTACATCAAAAAGAAAATTACAAAAAATAAAAATTTTCCAAAATGTTCCTTTTTTTCCCCCCACTTGAGGCTCTGTATTAATGAGTACTTTTGGTTGACTCACAACAGCATTTGTCCATGAATGAACAAATTAATTGAAAAATTATGTCCACTCCAAAATGATTTGAAGTTGATGAAAAATATTATTAGGAGCATAAATAATTCCTTGCTTCTTGACCTGTAAAGCCAGTCAGAATGCTATCAATAAAGTCCAAAGTACTCCTGTATCATTATAAAGGCTAAGAGAATATATTTTGGTGCTGGGGATAAGTATTAGAGGGATACTGGGAAGCTGCTAGTCTGTTTAACATCTGTCTTACAAATAAGCTTCATATGCTCTCTTTCTAAATTCTTCTCGTTTAATTTGCAAAAATAATCAAGAAAGAACATTTGCTGTCTTTGGACCAAATCTTGAGGCCTTATTCAGGCAAATGCTGACTGAATAATTAGTGATCTTTCCAGCAGAAGGACTATCTGCCTGACTGCAGAGTATAGAGAACAGCTTGACATGGTTTAGGCTATAGTTTCGTCGCCCATTGCTTTGAAGACAAGAGGACCTGGCTGGGTGAAAAAATACTTGAAATCAGCTTACAGTTTGTCTCGTTGCCTTTCGGTAGCGTTCTTGAAAAGAAGTAACAGAAGAAAAAGTTTCTTGCAGGGATGATTATGTAATGCCATAATATAGTAAGCTTTTTCATTAAAAAATATTTTAAGTGTGAACATAGTTACTGAATCTTCCCCACAGTACTTTTCAGGTCCCGAACACTTGTTGCCGGCACAGTGGAAGGCTTATGTCCTGCCTTCCCGCTGCACCAGGAGAAGTGGCCAGCAGCGAAAATTCTCTCAGGCTCTCCTTGGCCCCGCACCTCTGCAGCTGCCGGGTGGTGAGTTCAGAGAGAACAGGACCCCAGTTAGTGCAGGTGCCCACAACCTTTCCTTAGCCCTGTGTTGCCTCCTTTGTTCCCAGTTCACATCTGAGTTTTGCCTTTCCTGCTTGCTCATGCCCCAAACAGCCCTAAGCTCCTGTGAGCAGCCCCCTTGAAATTAAATGGGATGAAATTCCTGCTACCTCTAAGGTACCCATGAGTCTATGTCTTTCTTGTGTTTTCTTTGGTTTATACTCTGGACTGTGTTTGAAGGATGTGCCTGTCCCTGGCTGTAGCAGACAGGCTGATTCAGGAAACTTCAACACAAAAGGATGCCAATGCTCTAAATCCATTAGATAAATAAGACAAAAGGCTAAGCAAAGAAAAGGCATTAGGAAGTAGAGAAGAACTGACACTGCTTGCACATTTTGCCTGCTAACTTGAAACAACATGAAGAAAGAAACTATGAAAAGAAATTCATCTCTCTTTTTCCTGCTTGTGCTCTTTTAATTATCCTGTCTCTTGTGTAGCTATTGTCCTTATAAATGCTTTTACTGATGTTTGAGAAATGTCCCTGAGTTCCTCCTAGCTTTTATAATTTCACCTTGGCTCTTATATGTGTCTTTGCACTCTCTGCCTTTGTTTTCTCTCTCCAGCTCCTCCACCTACCTTTTATTTTCTCCCTCCCACACTTTTACTAAGCTTCAACCAATACCAGGAAACAAAACTTTTTTTTTCTAAGAATCAGAGCACACTCTGATCGCTGCCACATATGGATATCTTCCTTTCAGGAGGTTTGCTTGGCCAGGTGAACATCTGTTCCTTAGTAGTCTTATGAATAAACAGCAATAATTCTGACAGAGTGAGCTTAAGATGACAGCTTAACTACTTTCACGCAAGAACTTAATCGTTCTTTCTTATCTGACTCCCCCTCCTGGATTTGCACACACGCATGCACACACACACTTTCTTATCTTAGCTGTCAGACCTATCATAGAATGGCCTGGGCTGGAAGGGACCTTAGAGATCATTTTACCTAGTTTCACTCTGGAATATAACTCTGCCTCTCTCTGTTCTGATTCAAATGAAGATTTTGTTAAATTGTACCGCTTTTTTTCTTACTTGTTTATTTATTAGGCAGACAGGTTTGATGTGAAAGAGATTTGGAGTGTCCCCTACCTCTTCTCTGAGGGGAACTGCTTGCTGTGTAGTCTCTCTCCAGCCCTACCAACATTCTTCGTGCTGAGAAAGCTCCTCAGCAGTGTTTGAGGGACCCCTCCCCATGCCCCTCTGCTTGCTGCCTGCAGGTTTTCCACACCTGCTGGTGTTTGACTGTTGCCTTTGCTGGGTAAAGTCATTCAGGCAGTGATTCTGAACAAGTCATGGAGGGAGATGACAAAGGATATTTGGGAGGACGTTCGTGGGTTTTACCTGTGTGGGTCGTTACAGGCAGATCAGAGCTTCACCTCCCTCACTGTGATTTGGGAAGGTCCAAATCTGGCACGGAGAAAGTAAACTCTATTTGCTGTTTCATTTCTCACTTTTGCTGCTGAGAGAAGGCACTGGATTTGCAATTTGCTCTATCCAGAGTGAGGGGAGCAGGGTATGTAATGTAGAATAAGAAATGAGTATGTGGAAAATACTTCTGGTATTACGGCTGCTGCTGCCCATTGGTCCTTGTGTAGTGTAGACCTGAGCATCACTGACCCTTTAGCGTGACCAGGGTTGTGCACGAATCCAAGGCCCCAGGCCTCACCTGGGGGAACTTTGCACAGCTTTCTTGGCTTTGCAAATAATGACTGTAAATGGCACGGACGCATCCTGCTGCTGGGAAAAAGGACGTGGCACAGGAGCCTCCTGCTTCAGAGCAGGTCAGCTGCTTGTTCCCAGCTTGGCCCATGCAGAGGGGATGAGGAGGCAGTTACGCCTTCTCTGCCTTTTCCTACATGAAAAAATACCTCCCCTCCCCGAGTATGCGTAAGTCATGCCTGTGCCTTGCTTCAATTATGAGACAAGTCCTGTGGATACGTGGAAACCAGTGAAAGAAAGAAGTTATTTTTGATTCAGGAAAAGGGTGTGCACAAATAAAATGCAGTTGAAAGCCGCCGACACGGGAGCGCCCTTTTCTTTTGAAGACAGGGAGTGGAAACAGGGGGAGAGCAGACAGGGAAAGGCAAGAGAGCACAAGAAACGGAGCAGGACGCAAAGTGAGCAGGACGAGAGAGTTGACAAGTTGTCACTTTCGCTTGCGTCGGAGGAAGCGCGCAACCACCCGCCCCGTCCCCGCGCGGCACACTTGATGTATCTCAAGGCACGACAATATGGCTGGTCTTTGTTCTGCTCTGGGGGGGAGGGGGACAGTTTGTTTTCTTAAGACTATTAAGTCCTTCTAAGTACCACTATCGGCATTCTGTGATTGAAAGTGACAAACAGAAGCAACCCTATTTAAAAACTGCCACTTTGAATTAGTGGAAGTATCAGCTTAAGTTTTACAATATTTTACTGCTCCATTTTTGCACTCCTTTACATAAGGACGGCCAAATAAATATCCCATCGACTTGTCTTTGCCAGAATTCCTCCCCATGCTCCCGCCCCATTAGCTGCTGCCTTATGAACGCCATGCTAAACAGAAAGTGACAGCAGCTGACAGCGCAGCCAGGGCCAAATTATCAAACGTCTGAAGTTGCGCCCATGTAGCCATGCACGAGCTCACTCTTTCACATGCAAAGCAGATAACTGTGTACAAACAGGTGCTCGTGCGTGCGAAGACGTTTTTGTAGGAACCCCCTCCCCAGCCAGGCACTGTTGAAGGCTGTATCGAAGAGAGTACCTGCAGGTCTCTGGTGTTAGAAGCACAGACTTTTGACGTACTGAGTAATTTTTCATAAAGAGGAAAATGGTTTTGCACAGTTTAGCTTCAGACTGCGACTGCAGTGCCCAAATTACGAGCCTACAGTGCCTGAACAGGCAATGGGGATAATAAAAGTCTTCCAAGCGGTGCTATAAGCGTGCGAGTACTGACGCCAGCCCAACGGAGGCCCTCGGAGTTGCTTCTGGGAGTGCATAGTCCGTAGGTATCCAATCTGCCTGCTTAAATTTGGGCTGTCCAAGCCCCTGAAAGCTTCTTACCCACCCCAATCCCAGCGCTGGCGTAGCTGCAGCTCCAGTTCACATAAGCCCTGATGGTTCTCCTGCCTGCAAGGTATCAACCTCCAGCACATGAGATGTGACCTATGTTGTACTGTGCAAGTATGGCGTGATAAAAAGCCTGAGTTGCCACCTTAGCTCTCCTCTTGACCTGGGAGCCAGGTGATGAACTTCTGCCTTGTCCTGTTTAACAGGAAATATCCATTTCTCATAATCTGTGCACTCCCCTTCCCTTGGGAACCACTGCTATTTCTGTCATGCAGAAGGCTTTCCAGGTGGGCTGACAGGATAACCTCAGGCAAGAGGAGAATTGAACCTCAGGCTTTACCGGGCTTTGTGTGTCTGTGGGGAAGGAGAGGATGTGGAGAGCTGAAATACTTCTCGGGCACCCTTCATCTGCTGCAGCGGGCCAAGGTGCAGTGTGAGCCCGAAGCCCTTACATAGAAGCCTTCCTTGTTGTTTGAAGGGAGAAGGGCATTTTGGTTTTCAAAACAAAGCTGCACTTAAAATCTTTGATCTTTCTTTTCTATTCTTTGTTTTTCATAAGGAAAGATGAAGACAAAATAATGCAGACAAAGCAGGTTATTTGTAAGCCAACTTGAGTACCCATTAAATCTTAAAGGCTGTGTTATTCTGACTTTCAATACCAATGCACAAATAGCTTTTCTTTTTTTCCCATGGATCTCCCATATGGCCAGATGAACAGGCTGGCTGCATGGTGAGCAGCAAAAAGAACAGCTGACATATAGTTTGCAACCACGCTGCAACATCTGGGCAGAGTTTGGTCAACTGCATGCCTGATAATAGTTTTTACATTCGGGCAGAGAGATTCCTTTTTATGGCATCTTGTAAAGTAGCAGAGAAAATATTAATGTCAGCTTTGAAGTGTACAATGAGTGGTGTGTTGTGGCAGCAAAGCAGCCAAGCCTTTGCGCTACAATACACAGAGCAGTGAATTGAGAGGTAAGAAATTAGTCTTATCTCTGGCTCTTTCAGTACCTTTCTGTGAGATCTTAGACAAATTGTTTTCTCCTGGTTTTTAGCCTCTCTTTCCCTTTTTCCTCTCTCTGTTCACGTTTGGGTTTTTTTTGGTCTTGCTAGTTAGTCTGTAAAATCCTCCGTGAGCAGTTGATTGTCACCACGCACATGCACTCATAATTATGGCCCCGAAAAGGCATTTATGCTTCACTAGTCAAAGCATATAGTTTTCTCTTTGCTACTCACTGCTGCAGATGGCATAAAAAAGACACCTTGGGTTGTTACTTGTGGAAATCAAGAAAAGCAATTGTTAAGGGTCAGTAGCATAGAACTTCTGATGGGACTGCAGTAAGGATATAGGACCACAGAGAGAGGGAAAGAAATACACAGCTGGAGCATAAATGGAGTCACGTGTACATGTATACGTGTGTGCTAATACAGAGAAAAGCCAGTCCGTTGAGCATCCTCTCCTCTTGCACCCAGCTGAAGGAAAACACAGTGGCAAATGTCACAGAAATTGCTCACTTTCTGTCCGAGTGCTGTCGGTTTAGCAGCATTTCAACAGCAGCAATTAAGTCTTCCAGCGTATCTGATGTGTAACCTGGGAAGGTGAACTTGCTATTTCCCCTCACTTTTCCTGAATCCGAGGAGGGCAGCTGGTGCAAGGAGTGGTTTCCGAAGGCCTCTTCCAAGGCTTGCTCACCCCCGGCTAGATGAAAAGTACCGCCGTTCCCTTCCAAGGTGTGGTTTCACAGCCCCAGCTGAATCAGCGTTCGGCTGTGCTGGTTTGCACATGGAAGAAGGCTCCATATGGCGTGCGAATGGCATCCCAGCGCAGCCCCTCCTACCCAGGTGTAGAGCCCAAAGCCTTGGTGGGGGGGGCAGTGGGGTGGGAGCGGTGTTCTGCAGAGGAGGGGAGTATGCCAGGGAGACAGCACTCCCCCGTCTGTGCTCCCTGGGCCAGGATCCACAGATCCTGGCTCCCCTCTGCCTCTTCTAGCATTTGGCCCAATGTTTTGTCCTCATTTTGCTTGTTCTGTAGCAACAGTTTCTTAGCAAACACCATTCTCAGAGTGGTGCTGATATTAATTGATGAGGCTGGTGCTCAGAGTTGTCTTGGCATGGTAAGGCATTATCTAAGTAGAAAAATAAACAGCCATGTTCACTCCAGTTCCCTTCAGAAAATGGAAAAATAAATCGATGCCTCCCAGATGGAAATGAACAAAATGAGTAGCAGAAAAATATCTTAAAGCTCCTAGGAAAGGTCTGAGAAGGGAGGATGAGCAGCCCTAGTTTGCTGGGGATTTTGTTTCCATTAAACAAAGAACTACTGCTTCTCTGATGTTGTGGTGTGAACAGAGAACTTCAGGGCTTCAGAGAGGGCATAATATTTTAGGGATTTAATATCTTTTCAGAAAGAAAATCCCTATATGCTGTGGAAAAATGGTGATTTGTCCTACACATGATTGGTTTTCCTTTGAAAATGCAGCAATGGGAGATTTTGTCTCAAATTTAAATGTTTCTTTCATTCCTTTTAACAGACCTGACATAAAATATTTTGGTTTTAACAAGTCTGTTGCCACTGGCTCAAGCTGTGTGAGGGACACTGTTCTGACTGTTAATGGAGGGGACAATTATATTTGGTACAGCTTTAAAAACAATAAAAATAACATTTTAGATCAGAAGTTTCTTGAGAAGATATCTGCTAGGTGACATTGCTTCTAACATTGAGAAATGTGTTTCAGATGCTTTCTCTTTTTTTTTTTTTTAAACTATAGGAACTCTCCCAAATTCATTATATGAATTTAAGAAATATGCATTATTTCCTTAAATGCAGTCTAGAAGAACTATTTTTCTAGTGTATGACATTAAATATGAGCAATACATTTTAAAATTAGTACATAAATGATCAATAAAAAAGAGCAAAACAAAACCGTAACCCGAAATAAAAGATTTGAGCTTTCCTTGAGACTTCTTATGTTCATTTTTCCCTTTGATGTCTGAAGTGAAAATGAATTGTTTTAAAAGACCTTGAAGACCCGATACAGTAAGCTTTGAAATCATGGACTGCATATTCATTTTAAAGAAACTCGGTAGCAGTTTTATAGGGGTCTTCAAAGCAGAGTTTATAAATATTTCATGCTTTGGTTTTCTATTACATTTCACTAAGTAATAATGCAAAAGACCCTCTCACTGTCCCTTTTTGTTTCAAGGATATAATTTCTTTAGTTTCAAATGTTGACCCTTAAAAATGATGCCACTAACATTTTCACTAAGCGTTCCCTATTAAAGTTCTCTGATGGCTGGAATAAAGCTCTGTCTGTGAACCACACGCCATCATTTGTTCAGACTCAGAAGGAGCACCTGATTCAAGTCATGGGAGAAGACAGCACGCAACTCAGGGCTGGCACAACAAGTGGTTGGTTTTCATCATTCTTTGTAATAGCCTCCTAGTGAAGAAGACTGGTATGATTCTCAGGATCAGCTATCTACTCACTGTGAGTAATCCAGCGTGAAAAGCATGTCTATGACTGAAGAATTCCCAGGCTGAGAAGTAGAAACTGAGACAATAGAGTCAACACATGCTCAGAAATCAAGTGACTTCTGTTTGGATTGTGAGATGGCTTATGAGCAGAGACCTATGCAGCTGTGGTTAAGAATATGTTGTCCAAGAATTATGGTGTGTTTCTGAACAGCCTTCTGAAGACAAGATGCTAGGCAACTAGCAGGTATCTCTCTTTTGCTACTCTTTTACAACAATCAGCATCAAGGTAAAGTGCAAGGTGGTAGATGTTGTACAAGCCCCGATAAAAGTTCAGAGTAATTTTGTGATGTAAAATGTAAAAAATGGTTAGAATAAATGTTATGGAAATCGCCCTTTGTTATATTATTTGACTATAATTAAAAGAGAAGCCAAGTGCTGATAACTTAGCACAGAGAAATGTTTTCATACTTATCTAATCTGTGGTTTTAAGTAGGGACAGACAAACTCATTTTGCCTGGTTTCAAACCCACTTGAACACTATTCAGCAAAGCACTTATGGCCATATTTTCAAAGCTTGAGATCTTTTCTTTCCCCCACAATGGTATCACTGCTGATATTCCTTCAGTGAGAAAGTTCACATGGTTTTACAAATGAATTTTAGGAGCCTCTGAGTCTAAAAGCTCTATGGAAGCCTGAATTATAACTCTCTGGTTGTCTCTTTTCATCGCTGAGCCTGTCCTTTCCTCTCCTTAAAGCGATTGGCATACAGGTCGTTAGCGAGTTGTCTATCCAGCACAGAAGTGCATGGAGTGAGAAGAATATAGGCTGCTCCTGGATACCCTGTAGGGTCCGTGTCTAGCCAATTTTTTTGGACAAATCTATGTGTTCAGCTCAGACTTCTTGGTACCCTTTCTTTGATTTGAGATGTGGTTACGACTGGTTGGATGTCTGAGAAGCTGTAGGATTTTGAGATACAGAGTGGGAATCACGAAACACTTGCCCTCTAAGGCTTTCCCTGTCAGGCTGAAAGGGGACTTCAGCATGTTAACCTGCTTTGTTTTAACTGACTTTAATAGACTGAGTGCAGCAGCCAGCAAAAATGCCCAAAAGCTGTGAAAGCACTAATTAGTTCTAACATCTGGTAAGAATGACCTCAAACGTATGGATGTTCATTATACGTGTGCAGGATCAGGCCTGCTGTTTGCACCCGCTCCTTTGTATATATGGACTGAGGACTAGAGTGGGTTTTAGCAGAAAAACAAAGGCAAGAAGTGTGGTAAGAGACATTAGCTACTTATTATTACAAGGTGGAAGACAGGAAGGATTAATAGAGTCAAAATACAGAGTCGTTTAGGTTGGAAAAGACCATCAAAATCATTGAGTCCAACCATTAAAATATGGATTGTGTCATATCACTTTGCAGCTTTGAAGAGCTTGTGTACACCTTGGTTTTATTACCATTTTTGACTCTTCTTTAAGGATATGTGCCCAGATAGAGAGCAGGTGAAAAGGAAGAAAAAGCAAAAATAACTCTCTTCAGCCGCTTTGGAGATGCTTTAAGGCTTCCCTGTCCCATTTCATACTTTCAAATTGATCTTGCAAAGCTGACACCGATATAAATACACTCCTGTGATACTGTGAGCTGACAGACGAAAGTGAGCATTGCTTTCTAGTCGTTTGTCCTTCTTAGTTCAAACAAGACAGAAAATTAGGGTGAAAGAAGGCGAATCAGAAGACAAAGATCTGAAAAACTGTTGCATGACTGCACAGTGAGGCCAGATGGCTGTATGAATTGTCGCTCGGTACACATGAACACAAGGATAATGAAATAAGATTCACACTCATCATCTCTCTGTAACGTCCACCATGTCGCATGGAGCCTATGACCAAGTATTAAAGATCAAATAGATGCCTTTTGTCAGAATGATGATTAACACACAGGCCTTGCTCAATCCTGTTCCTCCTACACATAGCTTTGGAAATCTATCATGATTTGTCCAAAAATTAATTGTCTGCTGATGACCCATGTTAGCTGTAAGTCGGAAGTGCTAAAAAGATTGGCACGTACAGTTTTCTGTGGGAAGAGCTCTGTGCAATCTCTGTCATCCAAACCAACACTGGAGACTTTTTGGCTGTTTTTTCATACCTTCTGTTACGACTTTATTTCTGTTCCTACTGCATTGTTTTCCCCGGAGTCTAAGGCAGCTGTATTTACTTCTACCACACTTTCATTTCATCCTCTGTTCTTGTTCTTTCACGTCCATAAAAGCAACCACTTCAGATCTGATCAAAAATAAAATAGAAATGAACTAGTAGAACTGAGAAGCATTTTGGCATTCTTGGTTCAGCGAAATTGCTTTGCAGCCTCCTGTTCTTGGCTGAGACAGAACTGAGACAAGAAATGGGAAACAATGATGGGACTATGAAGGATTTCATGAACTGTTTAGCCAATACGCAATTCTCACAAACATTTCCTCATCTGACAGTATTTTTCTGCCCTATTACTTGAGTTTGTATTGCTGCTGTGTATCATTCCCTGGAGTAACATGGTGCCTCCAGGCCTGGTTTCACATTATTAACCAACGAGTCTTTCCACCCCTGTGATGGTTGCCTTCAAAGTACAACCAGCAATGCTAGCTGTCTCAAAAAGTGGATGACCAACAGCTGAAGTTGCAAGCCCAGAGACTTCAGATTTCCACTTTTAGAAGTCATGTTTTAACATCTCAAGCTCTCAGAAGTCTTTCAAGCCAAGTAGTGGGCTGTAAGAGTGAGGTATGGATTAATGACTTCATTTGCTCTACGTGAGTACTCATACAATTCTGAGTGGACACCTCAGATCCTATCCATATATATTGTGCTGAATTTAAATACGAGAAGATATTCTCTCCATCTCATCTTTCTTTATCTATTCCAAAATGCTGGCTGGCAGCCTGATGCGACCAGGACATTTCAGAATCGTTCTCCTTTCTTCCTCTGGCCAAGTGAATGCTGAAGTCTTCCACATGTCATGAAACCTCTTTAACGGAGTACCCCCAGTGTCCTAGCCTGCTTTATGGAGCACAATTTAGCACGAATTTCTGGAAACTAGAATATATAAGGTCAAGTCACTGCAAGCAGATGGAGGATATGAGGTCCCATCTTTCATATACTAACCTGACTTGTCTACTTAGGTGTTTAGCTCCCCTCATGACTCTAGACTTGCAGCTGAACAAATTCTTGAGCTACTGCGATCTTTAATAACGAAACGGTTTTCTCCCTTACTTTTTAAAAAATTCATTGTTATCCAGTCTGTGTTCTCCCACACTCTCTCTTTGGATAGCTTTTAAAACCAGGAGAGGAATCTCATCACATACTTTCTCCTTCATGAGAAGGTATTGCCTGGAGCAAAACCGAAAATCTCTGATTGAGGGAAAAACAGGTTAACAGGGAAAGTGGATGCATAATGCTGGAATGGAAGTTTTCAGCTCAATTTAGCATTCCCTCCAGGGCTTACAGAGACTAGTCGTTTGAGATGCCTGGCACTTACATGAGTTATATGGTTTATTCTTTATGTGCGGAAATGAAGTATGACACAATATTCTACAACAGAGTATTTAAATAATGCAGAACTAAGTGTGCAACTACCTATGTTTAATTACATATGTCGTTGCACAGAAAAAAAAAGCCAGTAGCTAAGCTAAGGTTGTTACACTGCGTATGCCACCACAGCAAAACAGAAAAAGCAATTAAATTGTTCAGCAGCCTATTCCGCCCATCCGCTCTTCCCAGCTCTGGCTACCTCCTTTCCACCACCCACAGCCCACATATTTCTATCTTTTCCCTGAGCAGTCAGTCAGTCCTAGCAGTGTTCATCTGTTGTAGGTGCACTATTGGGTGAATGTCATTTCAGTGAGGTTATTTCCTTGAATTACAAGAAGCTCAGTTGTGTCTCCAGCTTTGAAGGGAAAGCGAGGTAGACTAAGAACTCAGAATGACGAAAGGTAGGCTTTGCTGTAATGTGTAGGGAATCACAAATGTATGGGAACAAGAGGAACAAGTGAGGAAGTATAATGCTGCTATTTATTCTTCGTAAAGAACGTGCCTCCTAAATCTGCATACGTGTGTGAGTTGCTGAACTGGATTTCCAGGAGCTGTAAGACTACACCTTTTTTCTTAAGGGTGGAAGTAGTAAAGCAGGAGACCATAGCATCTTGCACTGTCCTTAAGACATCAATGTCATGCTCAAAGACGTTGAGATCCTTGCTCTAATGCAACTGAAAATGAAGACAATCCCAGGAGAGACACAATAAGAAGGGAGGTTGTTCTCTGCTAACAATATGGAGATGGGCTTGTCCCCAGTTAGCAGAAGGCCCTGATTCACTCCGTGATGGCTGGGCCTGAGCCAAACAAGTATTCAGGGTACTAGAACTGGCTCGATTTCTGGCATGCTCAGCCTTTGAGGAAGTGAGTGAATTGCAGCTATAGAAAAGAATCAGTTCCCAAATCTCTTGTTGTTCATTTTTGTTTGGCTGGTGAGTTGTGAAAGAGCCCTTGGCACAGCTCGTTACCGCACATCTCCGTATGGTTTTCCTTATGTGCCCATTGCCACCGTACATATCCGAGCCTGGAGACAAAGGTGAAAGTGTTCCCTCCCCCACAGCTACGTTGTGCTTCAACAGACATTTAAACACAGAGGAGAAATCTGGTTGCTTAAAACCAGTCTTATTTTGTCATTTGAGACACTCATGTTTATCTGAGGTATTTCCTTGGGGCCAGATGGCATGACAATGGACCTGTGAGAGACCCACACCCATCTGGAACATCAGTAGCCACCAGGTGGAATACCTTACAGCGTCTCCTATGGCATGAGCTGCCTACATTAGGCAAATTAATTGAGCACCTGCTGTTCATCCCAGTAGAAACTCAAGTATAGGCCTAAGAAGAGCTGAGGAAAGTTTGCTTTAACTGGTCATAACTCTTTTGGGACACTTGTTTGTTTTGACTGAAGCACTTCAACGCATCCAAGCTGGAAGGATTAGGTATGGACATGAGTGGTAATTCTGTGGGTGACACACATGGTGACCATGTGTGCTTAAAATATCTCTTACGTTCTCTTTTTTTTTTTTATTGTTCCATTTGTATTTTGTTGTAAGAGTTCCCTTACTGCCTGAATATCACCTTCTTCAGGCACAGAGCAATCTTTGTCAGTCAAATTGCATGGCTGCTCAGACTGATTCCTTAGACTTACTGAAGGAGCTGACATCACTCTTTTTATAGGTAGAAAATTTGTCAGGCAGAAAAAGTCAGAAGTTATTGGTCTTCAATGTGAGAACAGAAATTTAGAAACAAACAAGTTTTTATTATAAGAAATAAGATGGGGAGGAAGAAATTGTCACTTGTTTGAGTTCAGTCTAAAGCAAAGCCGACTGCCAGACTGCTCTAAGAAATAAGTGGGAAAACCCAGTTAGGTTCTTACTGAACATGCATCAATTGTCTTTAGAAGCATCTACCAACTTCTGGTCCACATGGGAAGAAGGGGCAACAGCTGGAGTGAGATTTGACTTTGACTAGGTAAAACTTCTATATGACCTCATCCAAGAGGGTAGTCTAACGGCAGCATGAAGTCCCTAGCCAGAGGTCTGGTGAACCGGCTCAGAAAAATTACTTTCTTGAAAACAATCTTTTATTTTTCCTGTTACTTCTCAGCCAGATCAGTTCACTGACTGACTTCAAGATGTAGTTGTGCACCCACCCAGCAGTGAGCGTTCTACAGGTGCAAAGACAGGCAACCCCAGGCAGGATGTCTTAAACTGGCCACCAGAGGTGCTAAGTGCATGGGTAGGTGGCAAGAGTGAAATGCACAAAATGCATGTGTAGGAGCGACTTTATAGGTCAAGAGAGAACCTCACTTTACAGAAATGTTAATCCAGCACCTTTTACTAAAACATTCACTTAAAATATGTGTTTGTCATGCTGGAATGTGCTAATGGCTGCAATCAAGTTGTCTTTCATCTGCAGGCAGTTGCTGACCTCATTAAAGCAAATGGGCTTGCTAGCCACATATCACTGGTGTTGCATAGAAGAAAAGGTTTCCTTACGAAGAAAGATGAAGACAATGACAGACTTCACCTAAGGAATTAGGCTTCAGGGGAAGTCAATCAGCTTGAATCCATGCAAGCCAAAGCTTTTTCTCATTGCAAAGGTAAGGACCTGGGTGCTGAGCAGATGGTGGGAAAGCAGTAGAGGAGGTAGGAGAGGCCAGGTGAGGTAGCCCTGGAAGGAAGTCAAGAGAGAGAAGGACCTTTGGCCAAAGTCTTTGCTGAGAGGAGGCTTGAAATCTTGACTGGAAGAGTTGCTTTTTCTCTCAACTTTTTTTTCAGAGAAACAAGAGTTTCTGTGTATCCTTTGTAAATAAGATGGGCTATGTCAAGGAAATGTCTTCCTCATATGCTCAGGTTTTTCTGCTAATTTCTGCAGGTGAATTAGCAAGGTCATGTATACTGGTTAAGGCCAAGGTTCAAAAGAAAGACAAGGCATAGATGTGCAAAATAGGGGCTTTGGGTATTGTAATATGCCCCTTTTTTTGCATTACACAGGCCTCTTAGCATAATGATGGAATTTGACAGAGATTATCTGATCATATGTTTTAATAAGTTTTGGCATTCTGAGGAAAAAAAAAAATTGGGATCAGACGAGATACCTGAGGTTTAAAAAACAATTGGCCACTGTTCATGTGCAGTAAATATCCTTTACCAAAATGTCATAGGGATTTTTCACAGAGGGATATAATGTTCATATGCAGCATTGCAGAACTTTGCAATGATTATAAACAGGCCCATGAGGTTTGATGTGAGCTGCATTGCCTCTGTAGGTTTTATTAATCTGATATCATCAGTTGTTGTAGGGAAAACACTAGACTCTGCAGTGTGGTTTAGTGGCAGATGAAAGAAGACGGATCACATTTTCATAGATTTGTTCTGTTTTAAAAACATTAATGCCTTCGTGCTGTTCAGGAACAGAAGTTACTCTTATCCTAGCGTCTGATTTCAGCAAAGCGGTATACGTAGAGCAGAGGACTTTATCAAACACTTTAAGAGAAACAGATCCAATAAACCAGGATGCTCCAAAGCAAAAAAACCCTGTAAACCAGAAAACAGTAGTAGCTCCTCCTGATATTAATTACATTGTGGGAGGATTCTATGATTGACCTCATAGTGACTGAATATTAGTATTTTTAATGTTGTTTCTTGCACCATTGCAGCCACTAGCACTAGCTGTGAGGCAGGTTCCACTGTGTTAGGCTCTATGAAAACACAGGACAAGAGCTTAAAATCAAAGGGTAAGAAAATGGACCACAGGTGGAACTAGAAAGATTTGGGGAAGGTGTCAAAAGGCAATGGAACCGTATCAGTCAGAGGAGAGTGCACAGCTCTGTTTCCGTACCCCGCCCTGTGCTGTACCGTGTGCTGGAAAATAAAAAGAAGGTCTGTAATTCGTTGCAGCACCTTCTCTAGGAGCTGTTGCGCTTGGCTGTGCACCACTCTTCATAAATGCAATCCCTCAAAAACCAGGGATGTTTCATGGTATTTTGGGCTTCTTGTTTCTTCATTATTTCATGAAATAACGTGTGATTTGTCCATAACTGGATTGCGATTAGACTATCATTGCCCCAGTTTCAGAAACCAAAAGCTATAAAACTTTTTGTTTCAGCTGATGGCTGTTTCGAATGTGGGAACTTGAAAAGACAGAACAATACTGTGTGCCTGTGTGTGTGTGTCTGTGTGTTTGTGTGTGCACGCACTGCCAGTTAGCTGTGGCACTAAGAAACTGGAGAGTGGAATTAGAAAGACAGGTTGATGTGCTGGGGAAGATCAATGAATATGAGAGGTTCACTGATGACAGATGGCTGGTTTCATACTCCGAAGGAGTGACAGAGGAGGAGGAGAACCAGCTGTGAGCGAGTTGCAGGATGAGTGCATTGGAAGCACAGCCTTGTGCAGGAGAAGCAGCCCTGTTTCAGCAGAAGCAGGAGGATATAAAGGGCAGCGGCTGGGTAGCTGAGAAGAGGTAGTAAAGGAGGGGAAAAGTGTAATAAAGAGAGGGGGGGCTTGTGCCAGTGCCCAGTACATTTCCCTGAGTTTTAACGATTCAGAAGACAGGATCTCACAGAATGATGAAATGAGCATGGGGAAATCTGCAGCAAAATTAGACCAGAAAAGTGTTGATGGCAGAGTTGATGTTGCAGATAGTCGCTGCTGTTTAAAACGCCAAATCCCCGCACAAACACACATGAGTCAAACACTTCCAGGAGAAGGGATTGGGGGGTTTTAGTCAGTGGGCTATGGCAGATAAAATAGCTTTTGAAAGAGTCTAGCTTAATGGATGCTGATTTTTATAAATGATGTAGAGGAAAGGCATGCAGGTATTGTAAAAAGAAAGTCTTACACCCCTTAGCTAGCCATTGGAAGAGGAAGGCAGCGTAACGGTGTTTTCCAGTATGTAAGTAGTTCATTTTACAACAGATGAATTAATAGTCAGAGAGGGGCAGATGCGAGAGGTTTGGGGAATTATAAACAACAAAATAGAGAAAGCAAAATGGCAGAGGAGAGATAGCGGGTATTATTCCTAACCCTATGGGAGCAGACAGATTGTCCACTAATAAGGAAATGATCTAGCCATTTTTTTAGATTAGTGGTGTGGGAGGAGAAGAATTTAAAGGAGAGAATGCATGGATCTCTCAATAATGTATCCGCTGGTTGTCGTTTCAGGAGATAATGAGAATGTAAAGCAAAGGTAGGAGGAGAAAATATCTTCTATACAAATGCTTTGAGCATATTAATAAGGTCACCAATTGAAAATGTGCATTTCCAAGCTTAAGCATGATATTCCTGAAAAGTGTGAGCTTAGAAGGGACTGAAAATGGAGTAGGGAGATGCAAAGTTTATTAAAGGGGACAGGCTGTGCTCTTCAATCACAACAGAGACAGCAATATAAATCCAGAGCAGGAAACACTACAAATGTTTTGCCTGTCGGAGAGAAGGTTGTTTGGGCAGAAGCTGAGGAAGGACAATGAATGCAGTCATGTTGTTCCTGAATGTTGCTACAGGCCCCCAGGGCAGGCAAAGAAAGTAGGTTGGGAAATGTTTTTACAGATAAGAGAAGTCTGTAAAACAGCTATAACATTGATCACAAGGGATTTTAATTACTCGGCTATTGATTGGGACAGCCACGATGCAGAAGTGAAGCAGCAGAATGGGTTTCCAGAAGTAATGCAAGATTACCATCTCACACTGCTGGCTGAACAGCCAAGCTTGTGTAGTCTGAGGCTATTCAGGTCCTAATTCTAGGAAATGTGCCAAGTCTGATCAATTAAGTTTAAGTTGGGGAGTAGTTAGGATCCAGTGACACCATCTATCATTAGAAAGGAAATGCTCAAGTGGAGGCAACACAACACTTGAGACACAAGACGAAAGGAGTTAAGCATTGAAAATCATTCTAATGAAATTTGATTGGAATATCATAATGTGTTGGAAGTGTGATAGCGGACATTTCTTGAAAGAAGCCTTAAAGAGGGAAGGGAAGGGAATGGAGCAGTAATTGAAATTCATCCTAGTTCAGCCTAGAGAGGGAATACAGCAGCAGAGGCTAATAGCTGCAATGATCCTTGGCTAATGGAGAGTTCAGTGGGGGTCATGAACACCTGCATATTTTAGAGCAGCCCTGACTCTGCTCTAAATTATGTGGCTGTCTCTGGCTGTCCCTGGCAGCTATAATAATACCTTTACACTGTGTCCCTCTCAGGTATATCAATTGATGATCCAGACCTTCTAAAACATGGCCTTCTATTTCTTATGGCATGAGTAGACTGAAGAAGTAAGTGTCTCTGTGGCAAATGTAGAAATGCGAAAGAAAGCAAATTCTTGTCTCAATAGGTGAGAATGAAAGAGGATTTAATTGGGTTAGGAAACAACAGCATTAAGAAAGAGATGAGCTATTCCTTCTCTTTTAGCAGCAGTAGATGAGGAAAATATACCTTACTTGATGATAAGTAATAAAACCCACTAAATCTCACAGGTGGTTTAGCAAACCTCTGGCATGGAAAATTTTAAACTTTTGGCCAGTTAAAGAAAATTATTTGGCAGTGCCTGATTGTTCCCAACAGAGACTAGCCTGTGAAGCCTTCTAGGGAAGCACGCAAATTAGTATATATAACCACAACGTGAAAAATTCAGTGGTAACTGCAATATGAGCACAGGACCTGGTGTTGACTTTCTTGAGGATGAGCTGACAGGTATGAAGAGCAAGAAAAGCAAGTAGGAAAGCGGACTAGGACATGGCACTGCCCAGAAAATTCACAATGTGAAAGCGGCCTACACACAGTGGAGGAGGGTGGATGATGTTGGAGTAGCAAGCTGGCCCAATTACAAAAGTCAGTCACTGGCCCAGGCAGGTGACCATACCTGTAGGTTGGTGGAATGAGCTTATCTACCTTTTCTCCTCAAGTTACTTCATTTTGTAGACTTGATTGAATGGATAGCAGTGTTCTTCCTCAGCTGCAGGATGTGCAGGGTAGACCTTTCCACCTGATTCACTCCCTCTGGTTCCACTTAGAGCTGACAGAGAGCAAGTCATACTTAAGGCTTAAAAAATGCATGCTGAAAATTTCTTCTTCTCTCCAGCAGCCATAAGGCAGTATGGATGATAAGCTTAGATGTGTTAGCCTGTATCAAAGGTATCTATAAGGGGCCAGATGAAGCTTACACTCAGCCTGCAATATCAGGGCAACTGTTTAGGTTGCAGGATGCCAAGTCTCTGATTATATTAGGCAAAGCAGGGACTCAGACTGGTGTCTCCTACCTCCTTCATTACTGCCATATCCACTGGGCTTCTGGTTGTCTGGGCTGCTTCCTTGAACTCTACTTCAGTACCTATCAATAAGGAGTGTCAGTGTTGACGAAAGGCATTGCTCTGACTAGATCATTCTAGTAAGAATTCCAGTAAGAAAACATTTGCTTTCAAATTTGTCCCTTTTGTTGCTCATTGATCAATATGAAGGTAGATCTAGCAAAAGAGAGTGTTCTAAGATGTACATATATATGAGCATACAATATAAAATTTATTCCTTTCTGACCAAGTATTGCCAAAAGTGTGCAATAGTTCCTGAAAATGTATCGGTAGTTGATGGTGTATCGTGGTCCTCACAGAGAAAACCCTACGTAGATTAGTGATTCCTAATGCAGCTGTACTTGCAACCAAGTTAAAGACTATTTCCCAATTCACAAAAAGTATCAGAATAAAAGAATTAGAAAATACAGTATGGAAAGTTTATTCACATATACACAGTATTAGCTTGAGCAGCTGCTGTTTTCTGTGCGTATTGAAAGACACATCAGTGAATAATGATGTCAGAAAAGTTATATTTAGGATACTCCCTCATGCTTTGGTTCTCATTAGGCTTCAGCAGCATGAGTGGTTACAAAGATTAGCATCTGCAAATTTGGCATGAATAGTGTGAAAATAGCCTTTTTTTCTGATGTATTAGGTACTCTAGTTCCAGTACACCAACAGAATCCTGCATCTGAATATCAAGGGTTATCTCAGATTGTATTTCCATGTGTATCTATCTCCACTTGTGTGTTGAATTCTACCTGCTCCTTCTACTTATACAAAGAGATGGAGAGGTACAGAAGGAACGGCAATGAGGAGATATAAGACAGAGACCAAACCTCAAAGTAAAAAAAAAAATAGACTGTAGAGTCTAGAAGTAGAGTTCATTGTATTAAGTCTAGAAATTTGTCCTGAGGCAATACCCACAGAATACAGGAGCTTGGCAGACAGTTTTCAGCATTGAAACCCGTATTCATGTATCATCATTCTTTATTTTAATTTCTTTTGTTCCTGTCAAGCTAATTTTCTGTGGGTTGAGGATTATAAGCTCATGGTAATCTTGAGTTCAGATGAAAATTGTATTTTTGTATTAACATTGATAGAGTATCTTAGAAGGAAGTGAAGATGGAGAGATCTGTGATTTAGCTCCAAAAGTGAAACAAGTGAAGAAGATCACTTTTCCTCGAAGACCAATGATTAATGAGCAAATATATAACAAATGTGAGAAGTGCTGCCTATGAGATTTTAAAAAGCAGTTCTGAGCGTGACTGCAAAATGAGACAGTAAAACAATGACAAGGCAAGCACAGGTAAAAAATGCAGTGGGATTGCAGAGGATGTTAACATAAATAATAAGTATTCAAGTATATAAGGAACAGGGTGTTAGTGAAGGAGATGTGGTGAACATGATTTATTGACAGCATAGGTAAACATAGCCAGAAATATTAATGTATTCACTGCCTCAGTGTGCTCACGTAAGAGGGTAGAAAACCACTACAGAGGTAGAAAATTTCCAGGGATTGTGATGCTGACATGTAACAGTTTTGCAGGTTTGGCATTTTGTTATGCGAGCTGTTTTGGTGGAAGCAAGAAATGGGAAAAGTGATCAAATAGGGATAAAGTGTTGGCAGAGAGGAGACACACATTTGTAAGCTAAACTAGATGAGCGTGATGCCTAAGAGTTATACACAACCCCAGTAGCAAACTCAGGAAGTCAAAACAAAATGAACAAATAAAAGCGGAAAGATTCTGTGGACCAATAGAGCAAGGCAGAAAATAAAGGAATCTGGTAGAGTAGGGGTACAGAAAGAGCAGAGTGATCTCTTCAACTATAGAAACTTGGGTTTGTTTTGATTTTTTTGTTGTTGTTGTTTGAAACTCTCTAGAGCAATTTTACCGTCCTGTGATGGTGGGGTGATCTCAGTAAAGACCAGATCACCCACCTAATCTTATCTCCTGGAATCTCCATCTTGGCTTTTCCCACTCCACACTGGGGCAATGCTACAGTGAAACACTGGGGAGAGACTTGCATGTGGGCACAGAAGCAGGACATGCTGCCATCCTCCCACCTGCCTGGGGGGGATGTTCCACCTGAGCGTGAAGAGGTAGAGGCGACAGCAAGCTTCAAACACGATGATGATGATCTCAGGGAATAACAGTGCACTAAAGCATAGGCATTAGTCCTATCAGGGAAAACCAGTGCCAGGTCTCCCCACTGAGAAGGGTGAAGGAAGACTTGAGGAGACAGGTTCAGGCCAAAGAACATGAGAGGCAAGACAAAGTGCTTGAGAGCAGCAAAAATGTAATGGTCATGGTGCTTTCACCTTCTGATTTGGAATCACAGAATGTTAGGGGTTGGAAGGGACCTCTGAAGATCATGTAGTCCAACGCTCCTGCCACAGCAGCTTCACCTAGATCAGGTTGCACAGGATGACATCCAGGCAGGTTTTGAATGTCTCCAGAGATGGAGAGTCCACCACCTCTCTGGGCAACCTGTTTCAGGACTCTGCCACCCTCAAAGTAAAGAAGTTCCTCCTCATGTTTAGATAGAAGTTCCTATATTCAATTTTGTCCTGTCACGGGGTACTACTGAAAACAGACTAGACCCATCCTTCTGACACCCGTCCTTTGAGTATTTATAAGTATTGATAAGATCCCCTCTCAGCCTTCTCCAGACTAAAAAGCCCCAAGTCCCTCAGCCTTTCCTCATAAGAGAGATGTTTTTGTCCTCTAATTATCTTTGTAGCCCTTTGCTGTACCCTCTCCAGCAGTTGCCCTTCTCAAACCAGGGAGCCTGGAAGTGGACACAGTAAGCAAGGATCACATTAAAGTTACAATCTTAATTTACAAGCGTGAGGCTTTGACTTTTTTGCTAAGTCTGTTCTCTTCTTTATTGGCTCATCCCACCCATTCTTCTCTTTCACGCACGAGTTATTTCCTGACTGACTTGTTGACTGTCTGTTTTCTGGGGGCAAAGGCTGTCCTCTTTGTCACTTAGCCCTACAGTGTCACACGGGCCCTGAGCCATAACTGAAATTTTTAGATGCCACCATTGCCTAAGTATTAATCACAAAACAAGCAGCTAAGCCTGAGCTTCTTCCCTGGATCTGCACAACAGCAGTACAGGCAGAAGGCTTCAAAAATACAGTCCCGACCAGACTGTAGGCGTGTCATGTGCTGGGGGGGGGCTTGAGATGTGAGATGATGGTGGGGAAGGTGGCAAGGCACATTGGGAAACAGCACTCGACTGGCCTTGCAGACACCAGTCCAGCACGTGTTATCTGAAAGATTTGGGGTGAGAGGTGTTTTAAGAAGTAATCTGAAGTCCAAGGGTTCTTCTTATGCAAACCCTCAGCAGCTGGCAGCACCGAGGAAATGACTGACGTTGTGTTTGGTGTTTCCCACGCAGTGCTGTGTGTGTAGAGCCTGCCAAAGGGGGAGAGGGGGATTTTCTTAAACTGTGTCTGCAAACAGACCCTGCTGCTTGCTTTCCTTTCCCTGCTAGCTTGGAGGGGGAAAAAAAAAGGGCTTATCCTGATCAGCTTCAGTTCACATGGGGAGAGAGACACCATGTTTAGGCTCAGAGTCCTGAAATTGCACTAAATCAAAACTCTCCCTCACTTATTAACCTCCAGTCCCTCCCTAGAGCTGAAGTAGCCAATCTCACCATTTTACCTCCCAGGTGTCTGTGTAGGAGATTACCACCACTAATCCTACAAGGAGAGGAGATGAAGAGATGGGGGAGATGGAGGGAGGTTCCTGTCTTGCTTTCTAGGCAGCGACATTGTCCTTGGGACAGAGGCAATGTCCAGGTGCAGAGTGACAGAGGTATTTATGATGAAAGCGTGGCATGACCAAAACAGCAAAACCATAGCTGAGACAGTGATGTGCAACTGGGACTGAGAAGGACATAGGAACAAGACCTTGACAGGCACACAGAGACTTTTCTTTGACTTCCAGGGATGTGTGATGGTTTCTGTTGCAGAGGCCACCTGATCTTGAATGAAGCCACTTTTCTTGAATGAGGCACTAAACAGAAGTAAAACAAACTTTTTGTTTGTTTATGCTATTGTTGTTCCCTTTTCTACTGTTAGTGTACAATTATTTTCAAATAAATACGTAAGGGCTTTTTTGTGGTTGTTTTTAACTCTAAACATTTTCAGGATTATTTTGTTCAGAAAAGCCATAAACCTCATTAATTGAGCTGTTCTGTAAAACCTTTAGTTCAAAGAGCTTTCAGTAAAATAAAAGAATATTCAAGTAGTTTAAGAACATGCCAGAGAAGAATGCTATCCTATCTGCTTTCAGAGAGGGCATGGAAGGAAAATGTATTTAGCAAGAACTGGTGGATTATTAAATGCTTTTATCTCCACTCGACATCTCTCTGTAAATAAGTCAAGGTTTGTTGCAACCTTGTGCAAGTGCTGGCAAAATTTAAAGCCTTAAACAGTGAACTGCTTTGAAGAAAGCTTATCTTCCTAATGGAAACAAATTGTGCCCATTATTTATATATGTGGTAAAGCTTCATTAAAATAGAAGCAAATTGGCTTTAGTTTCCCTTCTTAAATAGATTAATTATTTAACAAACTTAAACCTTGGATTATGGCATATTGGTAGAATATGAACCACACACTGTAATAAAAACAAATAAACTAATTCTTTATGTACTACTAGAAGTGTTTTAAAACACAGATAAGAGCTCAAAATTATCCATTACAGAAAGTAACGCAGTACCAGAAGCATGTTAGCTTGGAGGAATGTCTATAGAAGTCAACAGGATAATATTAGTTGTGCTCCTTGGGTATTGGGTCATACTCTTGTGAGCGAGATGTATCTGATACATGTACATAGAATAAAGTATGCCTTCATCACAGAGAAATAAATATTGTGTAGGCTTCTAACTACCACCCTATGGATTTCACAGGTTTTGATATGTAGGATAGCAACTGAAAAAAGAAACAATTTTGCTTGCTTTCAGTTAATTAAGCTCTTGAACAGTTTTTCTGAACTTGATGATTTTTTATTTATTTTTTTTTAATTCTGCATTTCTCAGTCAACAAAGGTTAGTCATGATAATTACAGCTTTCAGTTACAGATCTGGTTTCCCTTTTTGATTCTTTTGGAAATGTGCAGATTTATGCTGTTAACATTCCCTGTACTTCAAGTGAGTACAAGTGGCCCTCTATATCTTTTTCCTTAAAAAAAGAAAAGAACACAATTGGATTAGGTTGATAATTACGTTGCACAAGTGAAAGACTTTTTCTCAATATTTATATAGAGAGACATGTATCCACTTTTAATTTTAAGGTATTCAAAACTGACATCAATACTACAGTGTGAGATCTGCCTCTGCTCTTTTAGGCTAGCTGTTGTGGTGGAGAGTGCCTGTATGAAAGTAAATATCTCTGAGCTCAGTATAGTAATGCTCGAGCATGAAAGTAGCTTTCTCCCAGGATTTGAAATGGGGAATATGTTTCAAAGCCCTTACTGGTGGAAGAAGGACCGCCGGATTATCTCGTGTGATTAGATATCCTAGTGCATCCCTGGTTTGTGATTTAGGTAAGGACTAAGAGGGCTCAAAGATGCCTTGCAGAGCCTCTCCTTCCAACGCAAGGGTGTCCCTCTTTGGCAACCCTGTTGCAATATTTTTAGCCTGCACAGCTCATCTCGCCCAAGCTATAGGGAGGCACAAGATTCAGGCTCTCCTCTGCAGGAGGGCTGGGGTGCCAGGAGGCTCGGGGTACCTGGTGGGCGCTGCGGAGCTGCTGACACTGGGAGTCTGGGCACAGCTGGTGGGGTGGGCAGCCTTTCCAATTTCGTTTGCAGCTGTCAGTGTCCCAGGGAGCATACTCCAATCGGAAACACAAGATATCAGCGGTAAAAACTAGATATGATTTGCATTCAATCTTAGGAAAAAAAAAAAAATATCAAAATTAAGACAAGAAAAGAAGTTGGTACAGCCAAAAAAAATCTTACAAGTATCTCTAGCTCCCACCTCCAGTACTGTAAGCCAACAGCTTTGTAATGCTGCATTCCCTGGACAGGGCAACTTCGTGTCCTGTCTACCGTGTAGATAGGTACCTTTGGCCTGTTGTTCTTTTCTGGGAGAGATGGTTGAGGGTGAAGCATGTTGTCTGCTGTATAGTGACATTTTGCCATTTAGAGACCCACACATCCAAAATTAAGTGTTTTGGTACTTCCACTACCCCCGGACTGGAGTATCTGAGGACCTTACTACTTTGCTATATTTGTTTCCGTGACACTCAGATAGAGCTGGAAAGCAAGAAAGTCCTAATTATATCCTCTCCCTGGGTGGAGGATGAAGGGAGGGAGAGACTGAGGGCCAGACACTTTGAGCACATAGCTCAAAAACTTCTCTGAAGTGATGTTAAACATTTAAATGGGAGCCTGGGTGGCAGCAGCTGGGCCCCTGGTCATGAAGGAAAGTAGAACAGGGAGTTGGAACCCCTCTCTGAAACTGCATAACCCCAGGCATGGGGATATGTTGCCTTCCTTTTAACTTTGCTTGCAAACTGATACATGAGTACAGAGAGAATATTGTTGTTAGATGCAAAATGAAGTACAAACAAAAGCGTATCTCTGGAAATGTAGAAAAATAAGTTTGGTCAGAAATACTTTGTTGACCTTACTGAAATAATTCCTTCTCTGACCCAGATACCGCATGTGTAATCCACTTTGTAATGTCACTACAATGCTCATCAAGATTTCTACCTTGATATGACATCTGTAGATCAGGAATTCATTGTTCTGATCAGCAGAGTCCTCGTGGTTGTGTTGCTACCTGGGTGGCTGCTGACACCAAAGAGACTTTGGCTGTGTAAGTTCATTTGAAATTTGAAGCAGCAGAGCATTTAGGATTTGCAGACAAAACCATTAAAGTATGGGCAGGATAGTTTTCTTTCCCTCTAAATATGAAGGAAGAGGACACAGGGATGACACTTTATTTAATTTGGATTAAAAGAATGCTGTGAGGTTTCATTTTTTTGGAAAGGTGAGTTTTGATGTTACCTTAAACTGGTAAAAAAAATATATGAAAGTTCTGGTTGAAACTGTTTCCTCTGGAGTTTATTTCTAAAATCAAAACGCCTCTCTGATTTGAAGTTCTGAAACCCACTGCTGTGAATAAAAATGTGCAGCCATTTCATTTATTCATTTTGGAAGAATGAAAGAGGCAATGAGTAAAACTGCAGTGGGGTGAGGGAAACCTGCTGATCAGAATGAAGGTTACTTATATTACAATAAACATGTGTTGGTCTTGGCTAATATTGGTTTAAGTCACAGTCTCATTTGAACTCAAAGTGCCTTTTGCTTTGGCTGCTCAAAGGACACAATTGTCATCAAGGAAGTAAAATCTCTTCTGTTCCCCCAGCTGGAAGAAAAGAGATTGGAGGTGGCAGTGGAAGGGACAGGGCATAAGAAAGAAAAGGAAAGGAAGGCAGACGCTCACACACAACTTCTTACAATGGCTCCAGCATGCCCTTCCATTGGCAGGAATCCTTTTGATCAAATCCTTGCCCTGGGCTGAAAGTGTTTTAATGAGCATACAGACACCGTCTTTTTTTCTCTGGATCTATTTTGTGTTCTTAAGGATAGATAAGTAAAGTGTGCACTTAAATGATCATGTCTGTGCTCCTTAAATGTGCTCTAGAGGAAACGAGGAGTGCTTGAATGTGGAGGCTGAGCACTGCCAGCCTGAAGGACAGAAGGAAAATAGCAGAGGAGGACACTCGAAGTCAACTTGTTTCCTTGAGCATTTTGTTTGCTTTGAGAGGAGGAGTATACAGCCTGCAGAGAGGTGGGGGGTTTGGGGGTGATTTGTGGACACTCCCATGTCTTATTAAATTTCCCTAGCACTAGTTTCTTTAGGATTCCCACCAAGGCTGCTGTAGTTCAGCCAGCTCCTTCTGCCTGCATCCTGGGCAGGGAACACTTGGTGCGGGAGGGATGCGGGTGACAGCACCCAGCCTCTGTGGGAGGATGCCCCACATGGCTCCTTGTGGGAGTTTGCTCCTCGGACTCACTCCTAGACCTCTGCTGTTAATTTCCCTGTTGGGAAGGACACGCATTATCTGGTCTGCGGTGGTGGCCCGACCGTCCCTGCTCTCCCCACTATGCTGGGGCAGGTATGGGGCCACATGCAGGAGCTTCTTTTGGCAGCAGTCTGAATGTAGGAAAACTTCACTTGCCTGGGCTGCCAGCATGGCTCTTCACATGAGCCCTAAAACACATTAAACATTAAAAAGAAAAATAAAATTACGCCTGACAAAAGGCAAATGTACTTTAGTTTGACACATCTCATTATTCTGAAGTGTTTGTGGGAAAAGGCAAGCTTTGTCAGTATGTCACAAGGTGCTAACTGTTACAGGAGATCAATAACAGGACCTGCTTGCCTTGGAAAAAAGAACACTTACCACTAACTTTCAATTTACCTGTTAGGTTTCAAAGTTGGGGGTGAGGGAGGGCAGAAGCCAAGACCTCTGCACAGAGGAACCAGTGTCTTCCCCAAACTGAAATGGCAAGAGTTGAAAGAAAGTTTTGCCTTGACAGCAGCTGTCGAAATCAAAACCTTTTTCAAGTTTTTTTTGATGTGGATCGCAGGAGGTGCGACTACTGGGATTTGCATCCAAACAGGAGCCCTGCAGATTTCTTCAAATCCTGGCGACAAAGGTATGACATTTATGATTTGCGACTGTTATTCCACACGTGTGAATTGCCAAAACAAAGCTCTCAAAAAGGCAACTTTTACTTGTGACTGATGCAGTTTGTGAACGAGAAGGTGCCAACATTGAAGCGCTGTCTGGTTTTGTGCAGGGTACCCACAGCTTCCCAGGTAGTGCTGCTGCCTGGGGCCGATGGCTCCAATGGCATTAACAATGCTCTTTCAATAAGAGGAGCGTTTTTACTGCATAGCTTAGGCTTTGCTAACAGGTATGTGTGAAGTAAGTGTGTACTTTCAGCAATGGGGAACTGGGTAAACAGTGGAAATTTATCTCACAGGAAATAATTTTGATGAGGCCATAGTTTATCTAGTTAGATATTTTGTCTCCAAGGATGGTACAAACAGCCCTGGAAAGAGGTAAACCGCCAAATATGGATACCAAGGAAAAATTCCCTGATTTATAACATATAGGTTTTTGCAACTGACGGTGGCAATTTGGCTCATGTCATTATTATATGCGTTACTGCCTTTTTAGCCATCTCTTTGGTTATTTTTCTCGGTAACTTCCTCCAACAGTGACTGTTCCATAAGCTAAATGTACAATACGTAAAACATTTGCACTTCCAGTTTTACTTTTACTGCATGAATTTATTTAGGAGTGTCAGATTTATCCCATGTAGATTATTCATTAATCCATTAACGTCTGCTCATCTTCCTGTGAACTAACCTACAATATAGAAGGAAGAAAGCCCGTGCATTAAATCAATTCTGTTTCCGTTCTTGGTAATGATTCTTTCTTCTGCATCTTTTTCAGTGAGGCAAACAGATCTGTGACACTAGCCGAGAGGATGCCTGGGTTGTGGGGGTTTTTGGGTTTGTTTTTTTTTTGATTGGTTGGGGTTTTTTTTTAGCCATATGATACTTTCAGTGTCATTGCCTTTCAATTAACAAAACCTTACAATTCAAAAAATGTTCCACCTGTTAACATTTCATTTTAAAATATTCAGCAGTTTAAAGAATTCTTAATTTTTATAGTATTTCTACCCCTGTACATTTGGGGTGCTTTTCTTTTTCTCTATCCAAATAATAATACTAGCAACTGACATATTACACACACATACATAGCTATATATACTTACATACATATCTCTCTCTATAGATGTATCTATCTATATCTAGATATGTATATATTTGTGTATATACAAACACACATCTGAACTGGCTCTGCTTATTTCAGTCAGCTTTTCAAAAAACTCTACCTTCATGCTTCCTGACTACAGACTGTATTGGCACAGGGCAATTTAGAAAATAATTAATTCATTAACTAATCTCAGGGATACCTGAACAAAATACCAAAACCAACTGAAACAAAAACTTTGGGGGTTTCATCTCTTAGAATGAACACGTAGAGAATTCAGATAGTATGCAAGTAACTCGGAAAATGTTTATGTGGAAAATTGTCCATGCATTTTATTACTTGTTCGCGAAAAAATCTCAGTGCACAACTTAGCTAAATTACCAGCAAAGTTAAATTAGGCATGCACACTTAGAATTAAAAACACCCCTTCTGCCTGCCACACAGAGACCGCTTGTTCATAGGGAACGGGAACACAGAAATACCTGCTGTTCAGTCTGTCAGAAGATGGTCTGCCTAGATAGCCACAAAGCAAGTTATCAGTAGAAAAACTGAATTTAGACAAGGACATTTAAAAATTACAACAGGATGCACTTCTGCTGTGGCACTTTTATGTGAAACACTACACCAAAGCAACAGTTCCCTTCCGAGAATAATGCAATAGCATCTACAGATAATGTCGCAGTGTCCCATTTGTACACTGCAGTGTTTTGGAAACATATCCTACAACTGAATATTTGGAATATTTCAGTATTAAAAGTAACGGCCCATGCGAATTTTTTTTTATTATTATTTCCTGATATTTGCTGTTCTCTCAGACACTACTTTATATATACAGAAGCCTGTTTCTTTTCTTTCATGTAGAAATTATCAAAATTGTATTTATAAACTTAATTGAACTAGTCAGCTGAGGTGTATCTGTAGCCGGAATTAGGCTCAGCTGTGCCACGATATGTGTAGAGGGAAACCACCGTGCCTTCAAAGGGCAAAAGGCCCAGGCCATGGGGGGTTTGGATGCTGCAGAGAGTGTAACACCAGGTCCTAGACATGCTCCTTGGAAGATATTCGTGACACTCTTTGGAAGTGACTGCCACTATTTGTGAGGTCGAGGTGGGGTCATATGATGGATTTCCTCAAGGCAGGGCTATGTGGCAAGCGTTCATGCGAATTTCTATGCTTTCTTGTGACATTTAAAGTGACCAGAGGCAGAGAGTGTGAAAAATGGGGTTCATATTTCGGTTTTCCTTCCTTTAAGCAGCTCGCTCTCAGACAAACTTCCATAGGTCTTTGGGTGCTGGAAGATGCACTGTCAAGTGGAGCTTCCAGACTTTTTGCAACAATAATGACATATGGTCATAACAGAGACTACAGAAGCTAACCAAGGATTTTAAAAGATCCAGCAAAGGAGCTCTCTGAACCATTAATGATGATTTTCAACAAATCTTGGTGCCCTGGGGAGGTTCCAGAAGGCTAGAAGAAAGCTTATATAGAGCCAACATTTAAAAAGGTTAAACGGGATGACTTGAGTAATTATAGGCCTGTCAACCTGACATTGATCCTAGGCAAAATACTGGAACAGCTGATATGAGACTTGATTAATAAGGAATTAAAGGAAGGTAATATAATTAACGCCTTTCAACATGGGTTTATGGAAAATAGATCTTGTCAAAGTGCCTTGATATCATTTTTATGCGATTACAAGCTTGGTTGAGAAAGGTAATAGCACTGATGTAACGTACTTAGATTTCTGTAAGGCATTTGACTTGGTACCACCTGACATTTTGATTAAGAAAGGAGAATGCTACAAAACCATTGCAGCAAACATCAAATATATTAAAAAAATAGCTGATTGGTACCTCTCAATATGTAATTGTAAATGGGGAGAACTCATTGATCAGGTGTGCCTCCACTGGAGTCCTGCAGAGAGTGGTTCTGGGTTCAAAACTGTTTAACACTTCTAGCAGTATCCTGAAAGAAATAAAAAAGCAGTCGGTACAGATTATGCTTACAGACCACACAAGCATTAGGAGAGTAGACAACAATAGAGTGAACATCTTGCTGATAAGGAGCAAGCTAGATGTGTTGGCCAGACTCTAACCTTTTCTGTCTAGAAAAGGCAGAGGTTAGCCTTACAGGACCTTTCCTGTAGTAGGTGTGACTTTTAAAAAGACTTAGAACTCATTACAAACTTCCAGTCCAGTGTGGTGTCTGAAAGGAGTCACCACTGAATGTGCAGCAATGAATGCCTGGTCTGAGTAGGCTGGGGCTTTATTACTACTAATAGTGGCATCAATAACACCGTTTGGGAGCACAGGGTTCCATTTGGAATCCAAGGTCAAAAGGGGTGTCGATAAGCTGAGGAGCACTGGAAGAAGAGCCCCAAGAACATGTGAAGAAATGGAAAAGGTAATTTATCATGAAGAACTCAATAAATCCAATGTTTCCCGCAGAAAACAGAAAACTAATGAGGTGAGCTGACCACAGTCCAAAATTATGGGATTTATTTTCCCCTAATTTCCCCGTCTAAAAGATAGGAATATGGCCTAGGCTCACTGCTTCGTCACCCTTATTCAGTCAGTGCAGAAGTCAGATGTATTCAGTGGGTGACTAATCCCATACGGAGATGACTGCAATGAGTTGCCTTCTGGTAGTGCCGGTTTCTCTCAGTTGATTACAGAAGGATCCCCAAACACTGGGTGAGACAAGATGCTTTATTTTTGTGTGGTTAAAGTTAAATGAGATAATCCCACACTAATTGCCTCCATGGGGAATGTAATTTTTTAAATGAAGGCCCTTCAGTCTGTTAAATAACAGGCTCTGAAGGTTGGAAGTTTTGTAGGGACAAAATCAGGTGCACGTTTATCTCAGAGTGCGTAATTAACCTTTAAAGCAAATTACCAAGGGTTGTGTCACTTTCTACACCAGTGGAAATTTTAAAATAAAGATGTAATGTTTTCCTAAAAGAATTGGTCTACTTAAAATGGACTGGTTTAGGGAAGTGGCCTGTGTTGTACAAGAGGTCAGAGAAGATCATTGCTTTTGTCCTTTCTAGACTAATGAAATGTGGTTCTGCATCTTGTGATGCTAGAACACCTTTAAAAATCCTTAAGTCTTTCACCATTCTTAACTTTTCTTCTTGCTAACAATCATTAGAATTCCCTGCCTCACAGGACAAACACGTTAAGGATTTTGAGACGCATAAATATCCTGGAAATGAAGGCATATAAAAATTTAGGTTAAGCTGGAGGAACATAGAAGATTGGACGAGATAGAGCTCAAGTAACATTCACTGCGCGAGTGCTAATTGTGTGTTAGTCTTGTCTGGAGGTGGGTGCTGACTGGTTACCGAATCAGTTGGCAGCTACCATATAACCAGGGCACAAGTGTCTTGAAAAAGACACCCAGTGTTTTCAAAAATATCCCACGAAATTTCCCACCATTTCCTTTGTGCAAAAGGTCCTGGAGCAAGGCCAGATCCACCCTGCCCTTGGCCTCCACACCCTGGTGGTTCATGGTTCAGGCTAGCAAGGTCACAGTGTTGATGTAGGGTTAAGTGAACAGGAAAGCCATTAAAATTTATGTGATTTTGGCAACGTGCTGTATTTTCCCTGTCTCAACTCTATGAGTGTCTGGATAAAAAAAAAAAAAAAAGAAAGGGGAAAAAAAAAAAGAAGAAAATTAAATAAAGGGGAAGTGGGGAAAGATTAGAGCAGTTCAGAGAAAGAGTTTTCTTCAGTCTGGCTTTGACTCGATCGTCTGGATTAAAGTCTAAATCCCCCTTGTGAAAGAACGATGTGATGATGGAGAGAGTACAATTCAGAAGCTTCAAAGAGAGGTTGAACAATGTCTAGAGCTGGACAGAAGGTTTCCATTGACATTGTTTTGGGTGACCAGCTGGTTTTTTGCACTTTGTGAAAATTACGAACTGTGGAACTTTTCAAATTTTCTGTTTAACTATATGCAAACACACAAATTAAATGTTTTTAGTTTAAAGCTGAAAATTGCCAGGAACGTGTATTTTAAAAGCTACCATGTTGTCTGGTAGAAATTGTAAATCAGGTGCCTTAATTTCTTATTTTTTTTATGTGGGACAGATTTCTGCCTATCTTTCCCAAGAAAGATAGGGTCCATCATTTTCCAGTCCAGTGGGACTGGAAAATCATGGAGCCAAAGACCTGGCAGAATGTCAGATGAAGAAACACATGAGCAACAAGTCCATGAAGTACCACGGCATTTTAAAAGCAAAATTCACAGCCTTTGGATGAACATTTGGAAAAAATTTAAAAAGATGAACAACACTGAGTGAAAGAAATAATATTCTGGGAAGCAACAGGGACATTCAGGCACGCAAGTAAAAAAGAGCACATGAAAAATAAATAGGCAAGATAAACTGAGAGCGAACTGAACAAGTGATGTCGCATTGGGTGATTCCTAAATGAAGTGATTTGAGAGACCACAGCAATTTTAACTGGTGTGTGCCTTAAATCAATAGGTTCTCAGTGATGTCCTTCGGTGTCAGTGAGGGTGGGATTTTTTTACTTAAAATTTTGATGTACGTCCTTCAATGAAATTTTGAGATGTGGGTCTTGGGATCATGGAGCAGATATTTCACTATTCACATGACTGCTTGCAGGTTCCCATCCCCACCTGCAGCATAGGAACCTACAGGCCACACACCCATTGGCATAAAGCTCCTGATGCTCAGGTGTAAGTAGAAACCACCAGAAATCTGACAAAGCTCTGGTCCTTACCACTCTGCAAAGCAGAGATTCCAGCATTGGGGTAGGTGGCCCGACATCCTCCACCTCCCTTTTCCACATGCTTTGGCAATGCTTTCTGAAAACATGCTGGAAAGGAGGGGAGAGCCTGAAGGCCCTTGGGCGTTATGGTCAAATCTCCTCCAGATGCCCTTGGAATTATGTCTTTAGTCTATGTTCTGGGCTCTTTTTTTTTCATTACTTTTGAGCTGGGGACACTTAGCCGCTTGAATGGAAACACTGAGAGGAGGGAGAAATTTGCAGTCGACCCAGAGAGAAGAAAGTTATGGCTGAGTGTCTTCTGAGACCAAGATCAGCCAGTGAGGTTTCTCCACCTGAAATGCAAGCAAATCACACCTCAGTGACTGTAACTTATCCTCTCTATACTAGAGGCTTGTGCTTGCCCCTGATACTGAACAAGCAGTTGGTCAAATACTACCTACTAAAATCAAAACAAACCCAACCCAAGAGTCATAGCCCAGCCTTACTTCCCAACTTTTGCTTTCCATGATAATTTTCTGCCTGAATACATATAAAAGGAAGCAAATGGGAATTCAAATTCTGTGACGACTCATTATAGTTTTTTCTGCTTCAGTAACCTTATTGATTACAGAAAAGACTGATTGAACGTATGCTTCATATTTTTTTTTCCAAACACTTTCAATAAATCCCCTTTATGTACTGCAAAATAAATAAATAAATAAATAAGTGTGTCTTCCTGACAGCTGGCTTTAAAGTAAACTTAGAGCACCTGCTTTCTTCCCTTTTGTTCATTTTTACTGCTTACTGCTAAATGAATAACACTTAACAGTAAATAAAGAAGGAGGGTGACCATGGCTACTGAAAAAGATTCAAAGGCAGCCTCTGCCTTGCTTGTAAAGAACTGATTGCAAACATGTAGTGTACAGCAGATAGATAACAATGTTCTTGTACAATAATCTAGCAGTAATTCACATTGTGGTTTAAGTGCCAGATTCTTATGAAAAACCACTAAATAATCTAAGGCAACTCTACTGTGTCAGGTGCCACACATTTCTGTGACCAATTTAACCAAAAACACATTTAAAGGTGCTGGTAAGACAGGCAGCGTCCTTGAAAGCTGGCAGAAGGGGACACAAGAAACTTCACCTTATTTTGGCCTCATCTGTGGGAGGGGTTTGGGGGAAAAAAACCCCAGCCTTCTTGAGGTCTTGATTATTTTGTTTGTAAATAACCATCTGCTTCTTTCTGATCAAGAGCCAGCATAGTAAGGTATGACCCCAGGGAAGGCTGTGATTGATACTCCGCCACCTCTGTTAGCGGGGGTGCCGCACAAAAGATAGCGTTAGACTCACCAGTGGCCCGTGATGAAAAAGAATACACTTTCTTTAAAAATGTAAATGATCCACTGTTATAAAGGGATGCAGGTGGCATAGGGGAAAGGCCCAGCCATCAAACACCTCATTTCTGTCATACCTATCCACCCTCCCTTCTCCCACTCATTTGTCGGTCCAGCTGCTGATCTTCACCCCGGAGAGGGAGGCTGTGCCGATGCCGGGGTTGGGCGAGGCAGGCATGGCGTCGCCCCGCGTCCATGCCGGCAACCCCGAGTCCCGTCTCCATCACCAGCTCACCACTGCCTCAGAGCACGACCTTGGGCAAGTCCCCTAAGCTCTTCGTGCGTCAGTTTATCTACTGGTGAACTAGATATAATACCTTTACTGAGGATTATGGCAATTAAGTGCTGTTTATAAAGCTTGCCGAGATCCTCCATGCTACAGAGAGGTATATTGTGGCTACGCGTTTGCCGTGCTGATCGACTGCAGCAGGGCAGTGAGAGCAGCTACTAAGTTCCCGTGCCATCTTCCTCGTTTCCAAGGACTTTGGGGACCTGTCTTGGGAAGCAGGAGCGCTTAAGAGATCAAAAGGTTTTTATAGAACAAAATGGTTTGGGTTGTTGTTCTGTCACTTGTGGCAGTCCTCGTGAATGCTGTGGGTTTTTTTAAAAAATAAATCAGCTGCTAAGAAGTGTTTCTGTCTATTTAACATTTGTAAAACCAGCTGCTGAAAATTGTTTCTGGCTATTTGTTGTTTGCATCTTTCTCTGAAACCCAGTATTCGTATTTGTAAATGCACTCGTTGTTATCAGGCAGAAACTAGTGGGGAACTGTTCAATAAATTTAAGCAAAAAATAAAGGGGGGAAAAATAGGTTGTAAAACCCTGTGGTGTCTGGTGGATTTTTTCACTTAGGTATTTCAGCCTAATGTGCTTTTAGTGGAAAGGTTCCAAAATGTACAACCAGGAAAAGAAAAAAAAAAAAAAAAGAAGAAGAAAAAAAAAGAGGGGGGAAAAAAATTCCCAGGCAAAATAACTAGAGGTAAATTCAGTGTTTTTCCACTCCAGCGACCACAACCTTTGCTTTTATTCTGGTGCAAACAGCTGCAGGTGCCTCAAGTCAGCCAGTTCTATCTATCTGCAATGTCATCCATGTTTACTTGCAGCACTGGACTTTCGATTCTGTCAGGGTGCCAATCCAACGGGCCGCCAGGCACTGCAGCTGACAGTCAAATCTGTAATGCTGAATCCTTCTTCTGGAAAAAAGGGCTAAAGAGGTTAATACACTCAAGTAAGGATAAACACACCAGCTGTTATAGTTTCTAATATTTAATGTCATTATCAAATAAAATAACTCCTAAGAAATAAAAAATATGCAGCCTCTAAATCACTCATCTTTGTTAGTTTAATAAATTATCCGAAAAGCCTACACTATAAAATAATAATAGAGAGCCTACAATTAAAGTCATATTTGCTCTTCTGATCTGCTCATGTTGCTCTGCACTGATACCATTACCTTTTGGTGTTTCATCAATACCGATACCATGCACGGCACAGCATCTGTAAGATAATCAGGAACGGATTATCAAAATGTAGAGGAATATAATAAGAACTTTTTTTTTCTTTCAAGGTGCTTATTGAAACATTTTATCTGTCCAATTTACTGATGTAATTATTCAAAGATTTCATGACTCTTGGTCTTTCTCTTTTACAAAAATCTGCTTAGGATGGTAATAATAATGAGTCCTGCAACAAGAAGAATGCTTTTCTGTGTGTTTGTGTGTGAAATCTCACAGGATACCCTCCAGAACTCATTACTGGGGCTAATACTTTTTAGAGTCAGAAAGTGAATATATGTTTTCTCCCCGTCATTACAGCTACAGCTACAGCGGCTGTTCATCAGTGTGGATTAAACGGAGAATAACTTGAACGCATTCAGAAAGGTTGAGAAACACACACAAACACACAATGGAAGAGGCTTCATAGCCTGCAAAGTAGCCTGCAATGAGCTCAGCTTCAAGGTTATGATTTATGTTATAGCAAGACACACTCACTGCCTTGTACTTAAAGGTCTATGGCCAATTCCATAAAAATCCTTGAATTTTAGGATTTATTAGTCAGCCATTTCAAATTGCGTCAGACTGAAGCTTGTCAATCCAGTTATGCTTCCTTTTTGGTTTTACAAGATTTGATCGAAATTTGTTTCTCAGGTTATTGCCTCACTGTGGGCAAAGGCACCGAGTTGGTGGGGACGTTGGGGCATGACTTTGTCAGTAAAGGCAGTGCTGCTGCCCGACGTGAGATTGCTGCCTCTCACCAGCCGCTTTTAGGCACAAAAGGAGAAATTTGCTTTCATTGTGTACCTCTCCTATTCCGTCCTAAGTGTGACTAATGTTGTCCTTTTGCTGGTCTTCTCCACACAGGTGCATTTCTTTCCTGCATGTTTTTTACAATGTAAGGATTATGAAAAAAAAAAAAGAACATTTTTTTTTCCTACCAGTATAATACCAGGTATAAGGTAGAGCTGGCTGAATCACAGAATTCCTTACCCGTGAATAAATTGTCATTTTGAAATTATCCCTTGTCCTTCTCCCTTCAAACTATGCAGTTTTTCGTTCTGATTTTGAACTTTTTTTTTTCTCCCTGAGAAATATTCTCTAGAAAAGAAAAAAAAAAAGGAAAATCTTTTTCAGGGGAAGCAAACTGGAATTTCTTGGGGCTTGCCAGCTGCCTGTCGAAAAGGGAGAGCGGCAGGAGCCTTGTCGGCAGGCTGCTGCAGGCTGGCTGCCCCACGCCTGCCTCGCCTCCTCCTTCTTCTCCTCCTCCTCCTCATCCACCTCCTCCTCCTCCTCGCCTTCCCCCTAGCCTGGCTGCTGGGGAGGCAGCTGGGCTGCAGGGCCGGCAGAGTGCCAGGGCACTCAACCTCCCCTCCTCCCTCTTCCAGACCTGCTGCATCTCCCCAGCTGCCTGCCTGGAAGACTATTGTCAATTTTGCTCTCTCCCTGCAGACGACAACAAAATCGACAGGGGCCTTCCAGCCAAGCAGCCGTGGAGCCATCGGTTTGATTTTTTTATTTATTTTTTTTCCTAATAGAAAATCAGAAATTTCTGGCAAAATTGAAATTTTCCCATAAAAGAAATCCTGGTTTTATAAAAAGGCGTATTTTTCCCGTAGAAAGTCATTCCAACAGAACATTCCCAGCTGCTATAGTTTGAGAGACCTTTGAATTAAAGTCTGTGGAAAAAAAAACCAAACCACTCACATGCTTGGCTGTGAAATAAGGGCAAGTGAAAGGACTCAAATGCAAATAGGAACTGCCTGAGAACCAATGTGCAGGGTCCTACCATCTAAGGATCAGGCTCAGGGTATTTTTTGTGACCTTAAAGGAACTATAGGGGATTGTATCTTTACTATAAAGTACTAGATAATTAAGACTTACATAGCAAGGTTATGTCTCTTTTGAATAATTTACACAGGTCTGAACTCTCGTGAGAGTAATTCCCATCTCGCAATTGCTACCAAACTGGTTCAGAAAAGTATTCCAGCTTTTGTGGCCTCATCAAAATAGAAACCTTTTCAGCAGCGGCACATCAGACACTGCGAGAGAGAGGGGAAAAAAAATGAAATTTCACCCAGAGTAGTGCTACAAAGTCACCTTTGTCTCTGTTTTATCTGCGTGCAGTTGGGGGTTATTCTGTAAGTGGGAAACAATCCGGCGCTCCTGCTTGTGTCATCCACGCCTATGGATTTCGGGAGAGGGAGGCCCCGGTGCCAGTGGTGCCAGGGAGTGACCTGAGCGCGTGACCTGAGGACACCTTTCAAAGTGATGTGAGATGAGAAGGTGCAGGCGGTCACTGCCAGCATCCCGTGCAGATTTCCCTCTGTGTGGTCTCCGAGTCTGTGCTGAACGCATCGCCCTTCCCTCCAGCTGCAGGATATCAGGTTTGACTTGGGAACGTTTCCACTTTTGTGATTTTTCCCTTAGCGAGGACACCAATACCACTTCCTGATTTCTAGAGCTGCCCATGCCTGAGGAGCCAGGTTGTTAGAATAAGACTGCAGAAGCAATTTTGAAAATATGTCCTTGTGATCTGACACTACCTTTTCCCCAGCGACCTTGTAACAACAGTGAGGAGCGGATAGCACGGTCTCCGCTCAGGCAAACCTCCCACTGAAGTCATCTGGAGCTTCGTCTGAACAAGAGCTGTAAGAGGGTCAAGTTTGTGCTCCTGAGCGGTGCGAGGCCTTGTGCAGGCTCTTTGCAGCAGGTGAGCTTCTCTCCAATGGGAGCAGCTTTTCGCAGAACAACACAGGAGCTTATTACACGCTCTGGAAATGTTTTGCGAGTAAAGCGCCATCAGGCAATCCAATCGCAATATGAGATAAGTTTATCAGATGATTAAGTGTGAATAAAAATGCTCAAACCCGGAGCGAACCCATGAAGATGTGGTGAGGTGAAGCCCCCCCACGTGGTACCCAGCAGGCAGGACGCCTTGCTGTAGGGCTGCAGGATCAGACCCCCATGGTGGCTACGCATTGTACCTCTTATGGTATTGATTATACCCTGCCTGAGATGCTTCTAATACGGAGGCACAGCAGGGTAAGTTTAAGGATGGAGCGGCAGCTTTCCTTCTGAATGCTCTAGCCTTCGCAGATATAAAACAAGCCCTTTCTTTGCATGTAAATATTTGCAGTTCATTCTTGATAGTTCAGTTTTCAAATGTTCATTAAAACTTCTCTCCCCTATATTTTATTCATATAGATCAGTCTTTGGCCAACATCTTTCATAAAGTGCTGAAATTTGCCCTTGAGGCATCAGATGGAGTAGTCAGATTGTCAAATAAGTCTCCTAATTGAAGTTAACGCTGGCACAATATTTGTCTTTTGAAAATAAACATTGCCAGCAAAGTTGCAGGTCCACCACTCCGTGTGCGCTCTGGCAGTGCTGGAGAGCCATGGAGCATACAGCAGAGAAGGGGGAGTTTGATGTGAGGAATAGCTTAGAAATGAGTACGTTAGCATATTGTTTCAGTGAAATACCAAACATGCTAGAGTTTATCAAAACAAAACCAGCAAAAGCTGCTTTTTGTGTTGCTGTCACATGTTAGCAGGTACAAGGAATAAATAAACACCCACTTTAAGCAATGTATTTGCATTTTTATATCTTAAAGGGTCAGACACAGACATGGAAAATCGATAGTTCTCCTTGCACTGTGTGAAATTAATCAGTAACTTTGGAGACACTCTGTATTTAAGAAAACAAACTGAATGAACATCACATGGCTTTTAAAGACGTCCTCATGTGACGTTCCCGGTGGGTTTGAGTAATTTCCAGCACAGTGTCTACAAGAAAACTAGAACCAGCACACAAGACGAAACACCATTTGATGATGCCCATTCCAAGATGAATTGGGAGGTGAGTGTTAGTGCAGTCATAAGAAACCTGGTAGTGTATTGTGCCTGTTAAACGTCTGTGAGAAAAAAGGTCATAGACCTGGGTTTTGCCACTCGCCTTGAGTGCTGTCTTACCTCTCCATAGCAAATCCAGCAGCGAGCTTCAGCAAAGTGCTTAAAATCACTGTCCTTCTGAAGCATGTGCTTGGCTTGAGTGGAAGTGGGAAATGTGCTTCGGAATGTGGTGGAACTTTTGTGGACAGGATCCAGCAATCAGGTAGGACCACTTCAGGTACCATGGTGATGTGCAAATGTAGCAGAACAAGGCACATAACGAAGCCTCTAGTGTCTGGATTTCCCTTTTTCCCATTCACACAAATTGCAATTAAAAAATGAGTGGTGTTCCTCAGAGATCAGCATTGGGACATCTTTGTTGGCCACATGGACAGTGGGATCAAGTGCACCCTCAGCAAGCAGTGTGGTGTGGTCGACGTCGGATGGAAGGAATGTCATCTGGAGGGACCTTGACAGACTGAGAGGTGAGCCTGTGTAAATCTCACGAGATTCAACAAGGCCAAGTGCAAGGTCCTGCACCTGAGTCAGGGCAATCCCAAGCACAGGCTGGGCAATGAGTGGGTTGAGAGCAGCCTTGCAGAGAAGGACTTGGGGGTGTTGCTGGATGAAAACCTGAATGTGAGCCAGCAATGTGCACTCTCAGCCCAGAGAGCCAATCGTGTCCTGGACTGCATTAAAAGAAATGTGGCCAGTAGGTCAAGGGAGGTGATTCTCCCCTTCTGCTCTCATGAGACCCCACCTGCAGTACTGCCTTCAGCTCTGGGGTCTCCAGTGTATGTAGGACATGGGCCTGCTCAAGCAGGTCCAGAGGAGACACACGAAGACGATCAGGAGGTTGGAGCACCTCCCTTATGAGGACAGGCTGAAAAAGTTGGGGCTGTTCAGCCTGGAGAAGAGAAGGCTCTGGGGAGACCTTAGAGCAGCCTTCCAGTACCTGAAGGGGACCTACAGGAAGGCTGAAGAAGGACCCTTTATAAGGGCATCTAGCAATAGGATGAAGGACAATGGCTTTAAACTGGAGCAGGGTAGATTTAGATTAGATAGTAGGAAGTTCTTTATTATGAGAGTGGTGAGACACTGGAACGGGATGTCCGAGGAAGTTGTGGAAGCCCCGTTCCTGGAAGTGTTCAAGGCCAAGCTGGATGGGTCTTTGAGCAACCTGCTCTAGTGGGAGGTGTCTCTGCCAATGGCAGGAGGGTTGGAACCAGAGGATCTTTAAAGTCTCTTCCAACTCAAACCATTTTATGATTCTATGAAAATGCTGGCTTGTATTTGCTGTTTGCCATTATTTTGAATAAGAATATTCCAGGAGTTGTTCACCATAAATGCAGAAACCATACTCCGTAATAACCGGTTAAGTATGCCACCTGATCCTGTCTCTGTTCCCTAGCTGTTTGGTTTTATGTAGTGAATCCCGAAGCGATATAGGGCTGTGCAACATTTGCTATTCAGGTTCATATGACTGTCAGGTCTCTGAATTCATGGTAGGTGATAATTCAAATACCTGTGCTGAAAATTCTACTTAATTAACGGCAAGAGGGCTGTTAGATAAACCGAAGCCATTAACAGCAGGTGATCAGACAGCCCATTCCTGCCTTAAGTATCTGTCCTGGCTGGGAACGTCCCTGGGTGCTCTGCCTGCATCCCCTTGAGCCCTCTGCAAATCCAAATAGTCTAAGAGTACAAGCAAAACAACTTCATTTAAAATAAGTGTATACAATGACTGTGATGATGTAGCATACACTGGTGGTGACGGGGTGTCCTTGGTGCATCTGCTACCCCAGTGAGTGCAGCTGCTCCATGCTGCATGCGCTGGTAGTTTCAACCTGGCCCAATGTGAAGCTGCCCCAGAGATGCTGTTGATATTCCTTGTGTAAGCAGGGCCTGAAAATGCTCCAGGCAAGCCTGGGACTGCAACGGAGGAGAGTAGGAAGACGATGCAAAGTCGTCTTTGTCCCTCGGTCTCCCCAGCCGAAGAGCACTTGAGAACTAAGTGCTCTTGCACACACTACAGTAAGGACACAGTGCTTGCGATGAGGATCAGTGGCTCCGAGCCATATGAACTGAGTCTGGGAGCTTCAATTTAAAGCACTAATACCCTAACGGAGCTTCCACTGATAAAGCCAAACCCGCTGACTTTTAGACAAGCAGAACGAGGCTTTTGTATCAATGTAATACAAAACATGAATTGCTTGATGGGAAGTGAAGACTCACTGATAGCATGGGAGCAATAAAGAGCTGATCCTACTTCCATTAACTTTATTGGGAGCAGACCCAAAATATTTAAGTGGAGATTGGCATATCACATCTATCTAATCTGAAGTATCTCAGGATTTATGTTATGGTATCAGCCCTGAGACAGACAGATGAAATATTACTCCTGCTACATTTAATTTATAATCTTCATCTCACTAAACCTGTGCCTACCTACTTATATGGTCCTCATTACCAAAGTAGCTGAGTGGCTGCCAAGGATTTAGACATATAAATAAAATAGCAGAGATTATTTTGTTCTCTGTCTCCCTACTTCTCCTGTGGTTTTTAGGATGTCCCAAAAGGTTTGTGCTCATTCTGTTGAAGATTTTCTGCATAAGTGGATGGGGCTGGGATTCTCTGAGTTTTTTTAAACTTTTTTGGCAAAACTAGCATGCCACAAAAAAAGGTGCACATTTATTTCTGAATATATTGAGATCAATGACTGTCAGAAAAAACCAAAAGCAAATAATGTAGTCTAGCTCCAGGAGCTGTGAGAAGTTCATCGCATAAGCTCACAAACTTCCCCTGTCGGTTCACAGTCCAGATTGTTCCTGTCAAATGTCATGGGAGGTCATGTTGGTGGAAGGAGATGTGATATTTCAGGAAGCAAAGTCCAATACCCTGAATGGCTTTGACTGTCAAGACACAAACACTGACAACCCAAAGAAATTTGTGCTACTGAGTAACTGGGATGCTGTGTTTGGAAGTTTCCAGAACTTTCACAGGGTTCGTGGCTTCATTCCTAGAGGTGAAAAACAGTCATGGCAAAACCTTCAAAGTCAAACAGCACATGGGTGTCCAGTCTATGTCTGGTAGGGGTGGCTGTATACTTTTCACTGGTCAGTCACAGACAGAAAGTTGATTACCAAGGATTGAGTAAAGGTGAACAGTGATTGGCTTGGGAGCAGCCCTGAAGAAAAGGACTTGTGGGTACTGGTGGATGAGAAGCTCAACATGAGCCATCAGTGTGCACTTGCAGCCCAGAAAGCCAATCGTGTCCTGGGCTGCATCAAGAGGTGCATGGCCAACAGGTTGAGGGAGGTGATTCTTCCCCTCTACTCCACTCTTGTGAGGCCCCACCTGGAGTTCTGCATCCAGTTCTTGAGCCCACAGTATAAGAAGGATATGGATGTACTGGAGCGTGTCCAGAGAAGGGCCCCGAGGATCATTAGAAGGCTGGAGCACCTCTCGTATGAAGACAGACTGAGAGAGTTGGGGTTGTTCAGTCTGGAGAAAAGAAGGCTCCAAGGAGACCTTACTGTGGCCTTCCAGTATCTTAAGGGGGCCTGCAAAAAAAGCTGGTGAGGGGCTTTTTAGGATGTCGGGTAGTGGTAGGATTAGAGGGAATGGATTAAAACTAGAGATGGATCAATTCAGACTGGACATTAGGAAGAAGTTCTCACCATGAGGGTGGTGAGACACTGGAACAGGTTGCCCAGAGAGGTGGTGGAAGCCCCATCCCTAGAAATTTTTAAGGCCAGGCTGGATGGGGCTCTGAGCAACCTGCTCTAGTGGGAGATCTCCCTGCCCATGGCAGGAGGGTTGGAACTAGATGTTCTTTAAGGTCCCTTCCAACCCTGACAATTCTATGATTCTATGATTCCCTTCTCTGTAATAACATCACTCCAGCCCTGAGTGGGCAGCACTGCAGTTACCAGATCTTCAGGGAGATGCTCTCAAAGAACATGGGTGGTGGTTGGGACTGGAATGAGACACACAGGGTCAAAGTTACCACCTCTTTGTGCTATGTACTCAGCCTGGTTCTTGCTGTGGTCAGGGCCCATCACATGGTGATAAGGGGCTGCATTTTGGGAGGGTTCAGGATAGAGAAACAGTTGTTCTGAGACTGGTCCAAAAGGAGGAACACAAGACATTATAAGATGTGTCCTCCAAAGCTGGAGAGGATTATATTTTCTCTTCTATTTCTGGCTGCTGCTGAGCTCATGAACGTCTGCCAATAGATACACAGATAGCCCTGGACCCTTTTCGTAATTGTTTCTGGATACATCCTTCCTCAATCTTGTTCTGCACAAAACTTCTTGAATAGCTCATTTAAGGAGAAAACACTTGAAAAGTATATTAGCAAACTCTTTCAGTGGGGTAAAACCATCAACATGGAAAATTCAAGTTTTCAAGAGAGCCATTAAGTGTGATTAAACCTTTAAAAAGGGAGAACAATGAATGCAGCCTTGTATTTAGCAATTTCATATCTTTAATTGTACAAAGATTTTCTTTAAAAGCACAAGCCTGAAAGGAAGCTGAATGTTACAGTATTTACTGAAGGAAAGCAATGAGAGAAGGCCTGTTCACTAGCTAATGGAGTGAAGCCCAGAAATAATGACAAAAAAGCGGTAACGACCGCTCTCCAACACAACATATATAAAAGAGGGAGCCATAAAAAGGCAACAATTCTTGACTTAGCTTTGAGTTTCACAATGACTGTGATTACAGATAGCAAGTGGAAGAGCATACAAGCCATGATAAAATCTAGTTGGCTTTGCAATTGAGATTCAAATGAAAAAAAGCAAAAAAGCAACAGGGACACTGAATTTCTGCAGCACAAATTTTGGATGGTTTATGAGAAATGGAAAGAAAGGAAGAAAGACCAAGGCCATCAAAAAGTTCAGCAGAAAATGAGTATATTCTCACCCATTCCATCTAATAATAAACACACTAGAGGCCAGATCCTCAGCTGAACTGAACTGGTAATGCCAGTGATTGAGCTAGTTTGCTGTTCCTGCAGATGTAAATATCACAGAGTTTCTTCCTGTCATACTTTAGCCTGTGCCATCTTGCAGAATCTTTCACGTGCAGCGAAAACTGATTATTGGGAAAGAGAATGAAAAAAAAACCCGACTAAAATGAAACCGATTAGGGCATACAATAATTATATTTGTGATACATTAATGCCAGCTTAATTATTAGTGTTATGTTAAAGAGAAAATATTGTGACACATTTTAATGACACATGTTAATTACCAGCTTTAATTTTTTTTATTTTTAAAAAGCAGTGTTAGCATCTGATCTGCAACCCCATGTGTACATGGCTTTCTTCATGTATGTAATGCTAAAATCATATATACATGTACTTTTCCATGAGAGAGGTATGTTATCCATTGCAGCCGTACACACACTTTGAGTTTTAGTAAGCATCTTTTTACAGTGCTTTTCCTAAAGCTTTCCTTTTACATTTCTATGGATACTTTGAAAGTGCAACTTTTACTCACTCATTTATTTAGAAAATAACAAAATCAAAGGTTTTTATAGTTGTGGTTCTAGAGCAGTTTAAAAAGCCCAACACTGAACCTTAAAGGTATAAAATCCAGAAGGCAGATTAAAAGACTCCCAAAAGCAGTGGAACTGCAACCTGATGACTAGCAGCAGGAGAGCACCAGTCCAGTATTGGTGATTCTAGGCAAAGAGAATATACTACACTACAAACCCAGTGAACTCCCTAGGAGAAGGATGACTGAGGTTTAATGCTGTCATACAGAAAAGTTGAGCAGAACCGTATCAGCTCTCTGAGGAATTTGCCTAAACAAGTTTATTGCACTTACACAGAGTACTACAAGGTCTAAGCTTGTTCTTTAAAATCACGACTATTTGCATAAGCAATGAAATAAAAACGAGTTGGGGAGGAAAGGAGAGACAGGCAGCAGGATGCTGGTAGGCAGAAGGATGATGAAAATGGGTACCATATGAAAGACTACAAAAGCTAGTGGGACTGTGGGACGAGCTTATGAGAAACTTAAACGTCTAATGCCTACCATGGAACCAGTGACTTGCTGACGATGGCCATCTAGGGTATGTCTGGTAGAGATAGTCAGTATAGAGTCAGATGAAATTGCTGTTTCAGAGCAGTTAAAAAATCTGCAAGTGCAGTCTCATTCACTGAATAGTTCCAGTTGGAAAAAAAATGCTGGAGAGAGACAGATCCGATCCCTTCTCTGAGTCTAGTACTGAGTGTGAATGGGGAGTTGTGAGCCTGACAGCTTGCCAGTAGATCTGTTCACTTAACCTGTTACTTCTTTGTAAAATTTTGAGTCACAAATGTCACTGGAGCATCAAGACTGTGGTAGTAGTTTTTGCACTAGTAAAGAGATGGAACATGTGTACCCTTTAGACCAGTCTGGGTTATCCTGGGATTTCCCACCTCTCTCTGGCTCAATGTATAATTAATTACTCAATACAAAATAACCTGCCTCAACCTTGTAAGGGAACTCTAGATGCAATGGCTGTGTTAGGCACGGTCCCACTACCAGTGGGGGCCCTGGATTAGAGACTTTCTGAGGTCCCTTCCAACCAGCTTTTCTGTGCCTTTGTCATGATATCCCATCCCCACTTAGGTGGGTGTGGGACAGACACCCACTCTTCACTCGTTGGCATCCACCCCTCCTAGTGAATGCGTGCCCCTGCTTTGGTATGTCCTTTGCTTGTACTGTGTAACAGTTAAACAGAGATGGTCCTGGGAAGGTTGTCTTGGAGGGTTTTTTTGCATGGTGTATTCAGACAGTCCTGGTACCGAATTAGAAGAGGTGCCTCAAGTTGGAGGCTCCTTGCTTGGAGAAATGTCCCTGCCACTGAGACACATTAAGTGGGCATAGCTGTCAGAAGAGTGCAGCAGGAGAAGGGCTCTCCAGATTTGGCTATTAATTTTGGAACACTTCTATTTTTAATCACAAAGATGGTTCCTGCAGAGGTTGAGGACTTCTGGTTGCTCTGAAAATAACGTCCTAAGTTGGGCCATAATTGTCATTAGAGGCACTGAAAACAGTTGTAAAACAGTGTACTGATATTTCCTGTAGTCACACCAGCTCTGAAAAATGACTGCAGGCATCATCACAAAACTCTTGCCTGAAAAATGAAGATGAGGACAATGCCTGCAATTTAGATTTTGCAGTCCACCATTAATTAAGTTGTATGAAAATAACTAGACTGAAGAGGGTATTTATGTGGAAAAGGTGAATGAAAATGCTCACTGTGGACTATGTGCACTGGGGTTTTGCTAATGAAGAAACAGTGTAAATACAGAGTTCCACTGTCTAAAATAAAAACTAAACTTTATTTCTCTCCACCATAGCCCTTAATGTTGGTAGTAACAGGCACTTTACAAGATGATATTTTGCGATTATAGTAAAAACTTTGCATTGTTATATAAATGAAATTATGAATTGATTCATAAATGCTACATCCCTGACACTGCCAGGACTGTGCCATTTTTTCCCGATGAAACAGGCAATTACTCTTTATGGATAAAGCAGAAATGTCTGAATGTACAATGGTTTCTGCATTAGAGAAGTTGCTACGATGTAGCCTGCTGATTGCATCTACTAACTTGTGATGACCAGGAGCCATTAATTCCAATGGATATAATGACAACCAGAAACATTACTCTCACAATGCTGAAGGATGCAAATGCATTATCTCATGACCTCGAAGGATATGGTATGTGGCACTGCCGTTTGAAAAGTTTTGAAGCTGGTTTGCAATGTATTTGCTCATAGAAAATTACTCCTGTCACTTGTTTTGTTTTGACCTCCAAGGAGAATGAATGCCTCACGTATGTGATCTTTAAAAACATGTCCATGTCAACCGCAGGAGGGCTGGGAGTGAACGGGTTGAGGAGGCGTAAGAGAAATGGGCTATTGTGGGTGGGGAGGGAAATAAAAGCTTGGTCACATGGGGGAATAACAAACAAGGCGGCAAAGATGTTGGAGAGATTTTTTAGTTCCCCAAGGGACAAGAATAGTTAAACAAAGGTGTTTTAAAATGAATATCACCAGGTCTACACCATCCATTCACCAGTGGTGGTCCATCAAATCTTGTCCTTGTGCAAGTTGGCCTCTCTGGCACCCTCAAAGAAGATGCATTTGCTTAAATTACACCTGAATTTGACCCAGCAAAGCAAGGAAAAGAGGTGTGCAGCTGCAAGAGCAGAGCAAGAGACACACATGGGAAGCCAGGGAATGCCAGGATGAAAGATATCCTGGATGGATTAGGCCATCAAGATCATGAAGGATAACTGTGCTCAGTTTCCTGAGCTGCAGTACCACACAGTGATACAGTGATACATTTTGGTGACCGAGACCGAAACCGATCAAACTGACATTTACTTCATATTTTTCCCTTTATTTTTACTTTTCGTTATCTTACTGTGACGAAACAGTGAAACTGTCTCTATATCTTAATTGTGCGTTTCATATATTAGCAATCTGGTAAACAAATATGACTTTAAGCCTTTTTTTTTTAGAGTCATGGAAGCCCTCAGTTTCCTAGCTTGGCTTTATAATGCTTAATTTGGGATAAAGCATCCTCAGCTTGTTTTCACCTTTGTTTTGCTCTTGTTCACACACACACATACACACATGCATGTGCACATGCTTTAATTTCTACTTCAATGAAATTTCCTTCTCCTGGAACATTTTTCCAAACAAGTTCTAAATGAACAAATGAAACACTCTTTTGAAATTCTTGCTGTTGTTGTCACTATTAACTAGCAGCACAGAAAAATTCAACAGGTAGTTGCCTTTAAAAAAAAAAACAAACAAAAGCAACCAAAATTCGAGCTTTCTTGCTTATTGCTGATTTGTGACACATGGCGCAGCACGTGCTGCCGGGCAGACTGGCACAGCCATTGCACTGGGTACATGGGGAAGGGGCAAAGCTCCAACAGCACAAAGGAAGGGGAATGCATCATCTCTGCGTGTGGCATCTCTGCACAGTGCCCCTGCACTGGGGAGAAGACTGGCACGCAGGGAGCGGGGAGAAGCAAACATCTCCCATTCGCTTGCTGCTTTGAGAAAACATATGGAGGAGGGGACTCGTTTTCTGACTGGGAGAAAGAGGTAGCTCACAGGACCTGCTGCAAAGGTGTGGTACCTTCACTGCTCCAGTGGTGTAGAGCTAGCACAGGTTTTTCTGTGAGAGAGTGGCAGAAAGTGAGTGCAAAAAGGAAAGGACATGGTCTTGATCAAATCAAACACGTTTAAAAATCCCAGTGAAAACTGAGACAAGTGGGTCATTCTCTCAACTCAGTGATTCTTAAACTGCCTCCTGAAGTGCCAGCTACGGAAACTATTAGAAATGTCTTCAGAGGAACACAGAAATGAGTGTTTCTGTAATGATATGTGTATTAAAAAATACACCCAAATCCTCTGAGATCCTCTATTTGAGTATTTCTAAATTGCAGATAACCAGAACCGTACAAGTGCATGAGCAACCTGCAGGAACATGCTTCCTTTGAGACTCATCAGGAGTAACCCACATTTGGAAAAAAAACCATTGCACATGGCTACTTTTTGGGGGTACGCTGTTTCCCTGGAGTTGAGGAAGGTGTTACCAGAAAAGTATTTTGTAAGAAGGGAGACAAGCTTCTGAAAAATTATTTCCAACTTGGAAATGTTCCATTTCTCATGACACTTCCCATGATTTTTTAATCTGTATTTCTGCACAGAGGAGGATGAAAATATTGGGGAAAAGAATAATTGTGTGAAACGGAAAACAGTAGCAATACTGATCCTGCAAAAGGGGAACATTTCCCCCATCTTTAAACCACTTTCCTCACCTGATTGAATCTGGGTGCATACACAGACTTTTGCTGGACCAAGACTATTGCCTCTGTGGTACCAGGTCAGCCTGTGGCTCAGCCGGTCTAAACTTGAATGGAAAGATGCTGCGAACCATGCTTCTAAGTAAAAGGGCAATAATTTATTTTTTTTTTCCTCTGGAATTTAACATTACTTCCATGTACAAAGGATAATCCTATCATGTGTCGACTTTGTTTAAAACAGTAAGTACACTTTCTTTGTGTTTCACCCAGTTGCCTCTTGTTTTTTAAGGACAAAGATATGGTTTTTACCATATTCATGAGAATGTGCCCCCCAGCAGGGCCCTACCAAAACAGTCCTAGTGTAGCCGCTGACTGACTTGACATTTCCATGGCCATGCCAAGTGACTGGCATGGCTCATCAGCGTTGCCTGTGAGAGTTGGTGGGGCTGCAACAGCTGAGAAGGAATTAATTGCAGTGGTGTTTTTAAGAAAATTATGAGAAGCAGGCAAAAATTTGACATGAGAAAGGACAGGAAAGCCAGAGTCGGGGGTGGGGGGGGGAATCTGTGGCATTCAGGCAGGGACTTTTTGTCATCATCGGGTTTAGGAGGCATTTTTTACACACATATGGAAGGATAATGCAGTATGTAGATGGCGACAAATGTAAGTGGTGTGAAAACAAAATAAGCAAGCACTTGACCAAAGACACTTTGTGGGTACAATTGTTTATCCAGTCCAATGGAGATGGGCCCCCTCTTGTCCAGAAACATATTATTCTCCTTGTAGAAAGGCGTTTAAAGCACAAAATACTTTTATTAAAAATGCTTTTCGGGGCTAAATGACATTAAGAGCACTTTCTGCAGCTTGCATTGCTATTTAGGAGAGCATGCTATTTCTTTTTAATTTGCTCACTCATTCCTGAATAACTTTTCATAGGACTCCAGACACTGCAGTGTGACAGCTAAACCAAGGAGCATCGGATGCGATGGAATTGCTCTACAAGCAACCTTGCCAAAGGCCCTTTTGCTGCACAAAGCTGGCTCTATCTTTGTATATTGAGGGAGCTAAATCAATGTTAAATGCTTGGCTCTTTTCACAGGACAATGACCAGGACCTAAGCTGCGTCCTTCCTTTTTGATTGACACTTGAAACGTTGAGTTGGAATCAGCCAGAGGCACTGCTACAAGCTTGAAGCCTCTGCTGGGGATAACAACTGGTGACATCTGCAGAAAGGCCGACAAAAGGCAGTTGAAAGCCGTGTTTGTTGCTTTCCCCTCTCAGATCTCCTCTCTTTCATGGAGCTCCTTACTTGCTTTAATATTATGATTCAGCACCTGGCTCTTTTGAACCTTGCTTTAAACTTCAAAAGGCGAGGTGGTATTAACAAACATGAAACGAAAAAGTGGCAGTAGTTTGATTTACTGTTGTCGTCTTATCAAGGGGGTTTTTTGTCACCAGCTGCCACTTTCTGTCATCTTTGGAACCATTATCATTTCTCTAAAATCTAAAAGACTCCACTTAATAACAGCTTTGAATACAGGCAGGATCAGTAACATATACAGTTCTGGGATGACAGGACCGTCAAATGAAAAGAAAGATGTTGCCAAAAAAAAAAAAAAAAATCCTTAAAAAAACCACCCAATAAAACAAATAAAAGCTGTACTACTTCTAAGTGACCTTGATTTCAGAATTAAACAAATCAAGCGCAATTCCATTGTTCTTTTTGGATTCATTCTGCACTTTCCTTGCAACATTTCTTTTTTGTTCTCGGGACTAAGGGAAAACAAAGCCAAGGCTTCCAGGAAAACTGTTCAGTTCACAACGAGCACTTGGTATCACATGAGCACCGTAAGCTCCTCGCTTGTAAAAGCGCCAGTGATAATTACCAGTCTCGTTTCACTGCTGTCCTAGCCCAGCAGCTCTCATTCAGGCCGAGATGGAGCCTTGAAATCTGCCTCACTAGGGCAGGCTCACTGGGCGAAAATAGGTTTAACTCTTGCTTTTACGGCACCTTTCCAGGCTTCCCTGCTGTATTTCCCACTGGTGCTGTGCTGCTCTTCGACTGCCAGGGCAGAACCTGAAATGCCTCATCGGGCCAGATTGCCTGTCACAGCTTCCCAGGTTCAGTTAAAAGCAATCAAATAAATACAATGAAGTTTCTGGCTGTAGACCTGCTGCAGTTTCTCACTTGCCACCCCATCATCCTCTGTAGGAATATCATCCGTACTCCTTTTTGTTGGTTGTTTTATAATGGTGTACCCAATGAACTTACCTGGCAGGATAAATTTGTCCTATTACCTTCTAAATTCATAAATTGTTTGATGGGCATCCTATTACTAGCAGTGACCTTTTTCTTACATAGATTTGAACCCGAGCTTTTGCTTCAGTGTGTTTTGGTAGTTATCTCCACCTGTGCAAAAAGAGTGAAAAATCATTGCAAAACCACAAGGTTCCTCTCTCCTTTCCAAAGTTTTCCCTCCCACTAGCTATGTGCAATGCAAGTCAACAGGAAAATAGCTCCTCCAAAATGTTTTCCCCAACATCTCAGCAGCTGGTGTCCCTGACACTGCCCATTGACCCTTTCCAGACCCTTTTCACAGCAGGAATCTGGGGTGGTTTAGTTCCAGCATCTCTCACTAAAATGGGGATGAAAACAGCAAAATGAGAATCCTTTGTAATTTGAAAATGTCGATGTCCCAACTGATGGAAAACCAGGATCACCAGAATACGAAACTGGTTTTTTGCTGCTTTTTTTTTTTTATTACGATGTGACAAAACTCATACAAAAGTGAGATAGAGATGGCTAAAAATACCTATTATCTTCTGATGGAAAAGCTCACAGTATAATCACACCAAGGTTTTCTCACAGAACACGTCCACGTTTGAAATTTTGGTCATTTTAACAAGTGTTAATTACCACATGCTAACTAGCAGAAGTGTGTGTGTGTGTGGGAGATGTTGTATATTTATTTGTTCCAGAATTGGAACATATTAGAATATAGGCTCTATTCCAGTTTACTGTCGTATGAATGAATATGTTACCCAATTACAACTGAAAGATATCACAAGAAAAAATAAGTAAGGATCTTTCACTAGTATATTTTTTTTGATGAGGAAACCCAGAATGTGTTTACCGTATCAGGTCAAATGGAAATCTGAGCTTGAGCCTATTAAAAGTCCCTGTGACATAGAGGAGCAAAAACAATGTGCCTGTGCAGGATGGAGAACAACAAAGACACATTTTTTATTTTACCCACGGAACCCAAGGAATTCAAAGAGAGAAAACGTATGTGGGAAATCATTGGTGAGGTTGGGTCAATCCCCCTACAAGAATTAGGATGGCTGTGGAGAAGAGCTGGTGACTCATATTATATGTGTACATACACATATAAATATATATATACATATATATAATCTAATTGTGTAATTCAACCATTATATGGCCAGTATATTCACTTATACATTTTCAATATACATATAGTTATAGCAGCATATATATAAAGCAGCATATACTTTTTATACATAGAAGTATGTATATAATTATAGTAGCAAGACATATAAGGAGAGAAACAGCCCAATAGTCTTTGTTTATTTCTAGACTGAAACCAAACTAACGACAAAACCAACAAACAGAAGCATTGCGAGGATCCTGTCAGGTCCAGCAACTCTTGCCCAAATTTGCTAGTAGTTCAGTCAACATGCAACCACTCCCGCACAAACAGAATGAGAAAAAATAATAGAGATAGATGTAGTAGAGATCTGTATGAATTAGCTTTCTTCATGGTCTGCTCTGTACTTGTTTTTAGGGAAAGCAGTGAATGGGGCTTGTTAATTCAGAGAAAATGAGGCTGTAGATCTCTTTCAAACTGATGGCATCATATAAGGTCTTTTTGAAAGAAATTACTAGAATGAATATCCTATAATCATCGGTGTATTGGTAGTAAACATAGTAAGGAATGGGATTAATAACTGAGGTCAAATATATATCTAGAAGGAGTTATAAATTCTTCAGAGGGAAGTCATGCACACAAACCTGTCAGAGATTTTAAAGGAGATGGCAAACATAAGGATTAGGATGATTTGATCATTATTATGTAGTGGTTTTTCAAAACCCTGTTCATAACATCCCTCACCATAAACTCTTAAAGAAAGCTGAGAAATTTCTATTGTGGTTTAATATATGACTAACAGGTATGAAATAAAGGTTAGGAATAAGTAGCAATCATCATTTTAATGATGGAGTTGAGGTTACCGATGCGGTTTTAAGAGGACTCGGTGGTTCTGTACATCCATTAATCATCAGGAAAAGGTGTGAACTCCAAAAGGGCAATGCTTTCTGGCAGAAAATTACACTGGAGAGCTGCAGGAAAAGCTGGCTCTGAAAACTGCTGAAGAAACTCCCAAACTAAGTGTTGGGGCAACAGAACAGCAGGTGAAATTCATTGTTGATTCTTGTAAAGAAGATAGGATCAAATACCTCTAAGTACACTCTTGCCATTCATGAAGGAGTTCTTGGAGTCATTATAGATACTGTAGAGTTGTCATTTGAAAACCTCAATTCAATACTCAGTGATAGTCACAGAGAAAAAAGGTATGTAAGGAATCATTGAGAAAACAAGTGAGATAAATGCCAGCGGCAACAATGGGCCACATCCTGAACCGAACGCAGCTCTACTCACTCCTCCTCCTCCTCCAAAATAAAAAACACTGAACTGCACACGTGTAGGAACAGAAAAACAAGAGAAAGAACGACCAGAGACAAGAGAAAACAATAAACACTCTTTGTCTTGGAAAATCAGTAGGTTTAGAAAATCCTTAAAAGTGCAGAGAAGGTGACTAGGGGATAATTATGGTTATTTATTATTTCCAGAGTGTAAGAACTAAGATAACCTAATGAAATGAGGAGGCAGCAGAATCAAAGAGAATTACTTTTACACACATTGCTCTATTCAATTTTACAACTTATTCCCAAGTGGTGTTGTAGAAACCCAAGGTACGAATGGCTTCAGAAAATAACTACACAGGAAGATCCCTAAAGACCTTTTATTTTCTTTTAAACAGTTATCTATGGACAGTTCATTTGTCTTGTATAAATATACCTTTAAAAATTTATGTGTGTTAATATGCTAAACTGCACTACTTTTATCATGTCTGATCTTTCCTGTGTCTGTATTTCATGCAGCAGTTGCCCTTCCCTTTTTTGCTTACAGAAGTTCAGCTTTCATCTATATATATGAGGATTAACTTAAGCCATGCTTTGAAAAATGAAGTTATATCTAGCTTTCATTGGGCTGAGTGGATGATTTAAGACTGCCCAATTTTCAGTAGATGGAGGGCATAAGTAGTGCATTTTAAAGTTTTTCTGACACCGTTAGGCATTTGCAGGGTTAAGTTATAAACAGCTGCCTACTATAAGAGCAATAAAAATGCTGATGTGTTTACTTTTCCAACAGCTTATAGACAGTTATGTCACAGATACTTTTCCTTCTGCATTTATCACCACCTTAATGAAGCACCTACACCGATCGCTCCATCACTTAATTTCTGCAGATGTGGCCAGGCCAGATCAAATGTAAGGTTTAGATACCAGCAAGCCAGGAATGTGGAAACTCAAGCTCACGGCAGTGCATTGAGAGGTTAGTCCTCCAGGAAAATGCTCTGAAAGTCCTTCACATGTGTTTGCCTGACCTCCAGTGCCATCTCTGCAGTTTAATATCCCTCCTCATTTCAAGACCTAGTCCCTGAGTCTCACCCTAGAAGTAGGTACCTTTGCAGTTTTGTGACAAAATCTCATCAAGAAATGCAAGATTTCTGTTCGATGCTTTGCCAAAGTCCTCATTCTGGGAGAGTGTCCTGGACAGCAGGTTGTAGCCTAATGATGACTCACGAGCAACCCCCCTTTGGAAACTGTGTCAATGTGAAGAAGGGAAAGCAAGATTCATGGGACTAGAGATGAACAGGCATAGGACCTCATGGTTCATCTTCCAAATGACTGAGATCACAGGGAAGGAGAGAGCTGTTCTGGATTTTCTAACACTGTTTATTCACTTCAACTCAAGGGTTAAGACAACAGGAGGAATCCAAAATAGTAGTCCTGCACACACACACACACTCATTTCATCCACTGTGTTGTACTTGTTATCTCTGCTCTTTTTTCTGGCTCTGTGGGTGACCCCATGCACCATTTTGAGCATGGTGACCCCACCTTGAAACCAAGGAGAGAACACTAGTGTTGGTTACTGCTGCACGACTACACGGTGACGGGATTCTTCTGGAGATAGATCTGATGGGTTAAACCCCAGCAGGTCGGAGAGGGAACTGCAGGTTACTACAGGAGAGGCAGATAAGCCTGCCCAGTATGTGGTCACCTTCTCTTGAGGAGACCAATACCAGCCCCTGGGGAAGCAAGGTGACATTTCTTTCTCCTTGCTGGATGCCTATAGCTGCTGGATGTGGGCTGAATGCCTCAGCATCGAAATCAAGGCAGGCCTGTACGTGCAGAGGTGGGTCAGCAGCCTCTGAAAACTCCCCTGAAGGAAGGCTGGTATGTTCAGGTGCTTCTGAGGTTATGGGGCTGCTGTGTGCAGAGATACCTCTGCATGTCTGAAATCTTGCCATAGCACTGGTTTAGGTGCATGCAGTCTTTGGTTTGGATCTTTGGTCTTTGGTTTCTTCCCTATCACTGCACCTTGAGGTACTTGAGCTGTGCCGCACTGTGTATCACAAGCTGTATGAGATGCACATTAAAGGACAGAGTTAAATAACATGGTCAAAATCAACTGGCAATTTCTTGTTTCTGGGCACTGCTTGTGAGTAACGACGTTGGAGACTAGTGGGTGGCTTGTTAGTGGGAGATGCTTTGGGCTCCTGGTCAGCGTTAGTGCTGGCCAACTTAAAGGTATCTATTGTTTTATATTCATATCCTCTATGCGTGGCTAATTTCACATCGAGGTGAACTCCATAGTGTGCTGAAATCATGTGTTTCATCAGGAAAACTCCCTCATGCACGTGCTTATTCCTCCAGCTAAAAATATCCCAAAGCAAAACCTCCGAAATGGCACCCTCCTCTGGCTCAGCCGCACCCACAGCCAAACACACTTATCTGGCAATTGCAGAAGCTCCGACAGAGCTGAGAACTGCAGGAAACTTCACAGCAAAACAAATAGGAGGGTGATGAATGCACTCAAAGCTCTGGAGATCTAGATTCCTGTCACCCGACCAGAGGGTCTCAAATGTCGAGGACCGGTGACTACAAAAGCGCACCCGGACTGCATCCCTTCCCCTCAGCCGGGGGGGAGCTGCGCACGTTGCCCCCATCTTCCCTCCATCACAGCAATGACAGCCCCTCCTGGGAGGCCAGCAGCAGGGCTAAAAAAATTCCATTTACAGCCCGTGTATTCCACCGAGCTAATCCTCAGGACACAGACATTTCCAGCAGGCACATGATTTCTGTAGAGATTTCCACGAAATGACAGAGTACAGGATTTGGCTCTCTCTGCCGTATCCAGGCAAAGCACACATAATTCAGAAATTTATATATATATACGTCATGGTTAGGTGGTTCCCAGTGTTCACTTATTGTGCGTCACCTTCTAGCAGAGGTGTGAGGCTCAAAGACCCCTTGAAATTTCAACAAGCGCTTACTTCTGGGTAATGATTGAGGGCCAAAAGCTTGCTGCTGTCACTCCCTACATCAGCCTTCTGGTGGCAAGGCACATGTACCAAGACTCTGCCTGACCCTATAACACATCTCTTGCTCTCGTCCACATAGATCCTTCTATACATTTAGAAAAAACTACATCCAAAGGAGGTTCCCAGGAACCTCAAGTTTGGCCTTCTATTGTAGCCTCCAGAAGACGATACATCACCAGGAAACTGAGTGTCTCTAAAAGTCACCAAGATCCTTTTTCAAGTAGGCATAGTTTGTAAAGCACGTTGTGATTTATCTCTAGAATAGATCAGGAATAGACACTTTTTTCCACGTTCACATGGAATTGGAATCACACACACACAAGCACCAGACCACTGGCAGCACTGAGGCTGAAGGACTTGCTCTGAGAAGCACAGGCAGATGGTGATGGCTCATGACTATGCTCACCTGCCCCTTGTGAAAGGAATCTCCAGGTCTGGCCCAGCAGACCTCATGCACCCTGATGCAGCTCCTGATGTAACCATTTGTTGTGTTGCCTGAAAGCAGAAACAATAAGAGATTTGTAAGAAAGTGGTCAAAATAGAAGATGCTTCTCCTCCTGCAGCTCCCACTGTGATTCATCTGCCTGGCAGAAGGTGTAGTACATACCTCGTATTACCTTGTGAGATAGTGTGACCAGGGAGCTGCCCGATTTTGGCTCTACTCCATTATTTTTTTCAGCAATGCCCCAAGCATGGTGACCTCATTGTCAAGCTAGGAAGTAACTGCTTTGTCCATTTCAACTGTTTTTACTTTGACCTCCAGGACAAGACTTGGACCAGGTTTGGTTGGAAACAACCAGCCACCAAAGCTCCGTACTGGTCCCAAGTTCACTTGGGAGTTTTATGAAAAATGGCACAAGTTTGGAGATACCAGATACTTTCCTTCTGTGACTCTATGCACAACCCAGTGATCCACAAAAGCCAGTGTGCTCCTAGATGTGGGATTTTGAATTTTGAGGCAAATTAACACCAGCCAGGAGGCTACCTTGTCTACTGACAGTCAGGGATCTTGACTAGTGATGACAAAGCCAGGGAACTCCACACAGATTAGGCCTGCCACCAGCTAGGCCAGGGCTGAGACAGAGAAGCTTAACGTTGCAGGGAAGTTGCAAATGAAGCTACCTCTTGTTGTGACTTGATCCTGCAGCTGGGAAGAAGGCTTTTGGTCTCAAGAGCTGCCAGCTGAGAATTATTGACAAGCAGTAAAATTTACTCTAAAGGAAAATAAACAGAAGACATAAGACATCTCAGGTGGCTTCAGCAATGCAAGACACACAAAGGTGAGAAAAAACATACAGACACTTCTCACCACACTTAGGTTTACAAGATTCCAATTTCTTCTCAACATTTTTTCTTCAAAGTAAAACATTCTTTCAGGATAATGGTGTAGTGAAGAGTCTGCTGTGTGACCTCCTGAAAATTCATGACCAAAATCCTGACAAGTTATGTGATGACATATGATTCCTTCTTTTTCTTAACTCAACTCAGGTTTTTTTTACACATATTTGTCATATTCTAGTTCCAAACATTTCACCGGTTCAAAATTCCCAAGCTGTTGCCAACAACATTATCTGACTTGAGTCAGCTTTGACACTACCAGAAAAAATGATGCTCCTGTCTTGAACTCTTTTTTCCTAGGGCTTTTCAACTCTGAGAACTTTGCTGAACCCAGGCAAGGGTTTTCAGATCGAAAACTATTACATTTAGGCAGCCAAGTTCATGGTTATGGGTGAAGCAGAGAGCTGAAGGGACACTTTCTACATTGCCTATTGTGAACGACAGCTGAGAAGCACCAAGCCACAGAGCGACGAGGAGCACTTCACCCTGTCTCATGAAATATCTCAAGTAAGTGGAAGAGATCAATTTAATAACCTAGATTGCCCTCAACTATTAAGTCAGATTAAAATGTCAAGCCCCTCCAACATTAGAATTTAGGGCATTTTGTATTCCCCGCCTGGCCTATTGCAGAGATGGGGGCCATCTGCCCATCCTGGGCCCTGTCCAGGTTTACGCTCCCAGTGCCTCATCGTGGTGATGTTCAGTTTTGGTGGTTTGGCCCCCATTTAATTTCAAAAGAAGTAAAATTAAATGATCTTTTTTTCCTTTCCATTTGGCCTAATAAGCTCTCCATATTTCTAAATTACCATCTCTTTGCATGTGTTCTCTGTAGAGCTGCCAGTCAACGTCAAATGAGGTGTATAAATCAAAACTCTGGTTATGTTCTGATAGCATTATATAGACTGGCAGAAAAACACAGGTGAACGAGTGTCACATCTACATGAGATTTTTTTCTCCCTTTTTAAATTGAGACATCTGTCTAATCTCGGTACTTCCCAGTAAATGAATATAGGCACCTCAGAAGCTTATCTGAGCTTGATGTTAAAGAAAAACATTTCTATGGGCACATTTGTACCTGTCAGCAGTTACTGTAGAGTTCTCTCACTATATGTATTAATGTGAGTGACATCAGAATGATTAAAATGATTGTTAATGTTAACACCGCTTTAGCACCCATTTTACCCTGTTTTGAAAGGCGGCTTTCCTTGAACCCAAGTGCAAGTGGGTATTGGATCATTTTTCAAAAAAACTTTGTGGAAACCAGGGAAGGACAAAGTCAAAGAGAAAGAAAGTCAGCAATGCGCATGGCACAAGATTATGGATGTATACATCCATCTATACGCTGGGCTGATAAGCCTTCTCTGAGCTGTTTTTTTGTAAAGCAGTCGTTTAACGCCGAACAAAAGTCCAGCTGAGACTTTCTTTCCCCCACATCTAGCCACAGCCACACTTGAGCGAAATGCCTTACACGTGAACCAAGCCCACTCAAAGACATCTCAACCTTGACATTCTGTTTTCTTTTGCAAAACTCCGTTTCTTTACAACACCACTTGCCTGGCATGCTCCCACGTGAAGCAGAGTTATCCGAATAATAATTAACAGGCTCTCATTAATCTAGGATCAAACAATACCCCCTAATGAAGCAGGGACCGACCAATGTGATCCCTTAAAGTGAGGCGTATGCTTTTCTTACACCTCGTGGCATCTAATCTGCCGTAACCATTAGGCACCGAGCTGACCGTAAAGGCCCGTATAACATTGAGTCAAGGACAGTTAATGGATGCCGGAGCACAAACAAGAGTGCTCCAAGCATGTCAGTCAAGACTAACCTGAGGCAAAAACATCAAAATGCAGGTTGGAGTTTTGACATTCCTGCAGGCTCTGTACGCCTCGCCAGTGAATTTTTAAAGTCAATATCCCCCTCCTGCTCGCGAACACTTTCTATCTGATGAGTAGCAGTAATGTGGATCTGATTGAACTGTGACTAAAGTATTACTTAAAAGGCAGCTTTGAATGCGTGTGCGTGTGTGTGTGTGTGTTGTTTTGGGTTTTTTTCATAAATGTCTGTGATAACAATAAAGACAGTTTACACAGATTATCACAGGCTGTGTCTTTAGACTTCAAGGTTATATGATTAGGAAATTAGAAAAGAGATGAGATTAGAAAAACCACAGAACATTTTGAAAAAGAAGGCTTTTCACGAATTATCTGTGTACTGAATTTGCACAGAATCTCATAGATAAATCTTCTCATATTTGGAAATGGATAAATGCTACAATGTAAATAGAAGGAACCGGCTTGGGAATGCACGCCTGGCAAAAGTTCAAAAACATATTAAGTATTCTAATTTACTTAAAGCTTACTTATAAAAAAATGCATATTGTGATGTAAAATGTAATGAGCATGGAAATGTAATGAGCAATAATAATTGCTCTGGATGACCATAGTACACACTGTCAGAAAGTGCGGTCCCTCTGCCTTCAGATTTCACATTAAACCTCTATTTTCTTTTTCCCCTTCGCACAGTGGAGCGAAATGATTAAGGCAAATGGACGTATAATTTAAGCCAAAATCATTCCTAGCATTGGGCAATACACGTGAGCACACAGGGTGCCATAAAATTGGGGTGGTGGCAGCAATAAACACACTTCCTATCACTGGAAAAGAAGGTGTGTTTTCAAGGGGAAATTATATTAACTGAAGTGGTACATTAGTATTTAGAAGTCCTGACCAAAATTTCCAAGCAAGCTATAAAACTTGATTAATTTAGGAAGCCAGCATTTTCACGCATTCTTTGGAGAGTTTCTGATACTGCACTCACAGTGAACACTTTGATGGGGGTCATTTTGCTATTAGAGCACATCAGTGGGTGAGCCATTTGATGTGTTTTTCATTTGTCTTGTGACCTTTCACTTGGCGCTGTCCTCTTGTTTCTTTGGTTGTAACTTTTTTAACCTTTTAATTTTTCCTGGACTTGAGATCATGTGTATTCCAGCGACACAGCAGCACAAATATTTTGCGTTAACTGCACTCACCTTGGGTATCATTTTCTCTTCTTTGTCTCTTGGCTTCATGTAGCATTGCTATGTCCTATTAAGCAGTTGTATTTCAGCCCAAAGATGGTTGCATTCAGCAGTGGAGAAACGTCAAAAATATATGGGTTGTTAAAAGCTAAGACCTCTGGGTCCTTTGAGAATGGACTATGCTATAGTAATAAATGGGTAACAAATTTCTAATTTTTTTTTTTCCTGGAGAAAATAAAAAAAAGAAGAAAAAACTGTTTACTTAAAACTTTATGTATTGTTGTTTTTTTCTATGAAGAACATTTGTTTGACACCAATTCTTTTTTCAATGTTTTACTTCAGTCTCTTTATACTTATTTTAATTAGATCTCTGTACCACAGCAAAACACACTTTTTTTTTTAAAAAAAAAAGATCTGTGAGAACAATAAAAACTTTTTTTGGTTTTATTTTAGCATTTTGTGATGACAATAAAATAGAAACAGTTTGCACAAATTATACAGGATGTGTCTAGGTGTCCATTAGTTTTTCACTGAGGCCAGTGATCAAACAACTCTTTTGCGTGAACAAAGACCCGCAGTGCAATGAAAGAAATAAAAATTAAATTTTCAAATCCCAGCAGCAGTTTTCTGTAACATCACATTTTTCTCTCTTGTGTGACTTAGCATTGTCTGATGATCTCATGATAATGTCATGGCAACTCTGTGGAGCAGAGACCATATTAAGATGTCATTCTGATGGCAATTCAACCCTGTGGAGACTTTATGACAAACAAAGGCAAAACAAACTCGATACAAGTCTATACAGAGCACATTATCACGTCAAGAGAAGAGCACAATCTAATAGATCTTTTCTATCTCTAACTTCTGTGAAAGCAATGTGGGTATCTGCCTATGAGAACAGCACTATGATAATGAGGCAGCAGTGAAACAAAATCACTATCTGTGTTCTGACCTCCTCTCCAAAGTATTGTTCATGAGCTGCAACGCTGCCTGAGCATATTAAAAAGCACCAGGACTTTTTATCTTAGATTTGTTTACAGTTAATATCTTTGTCTTTCATCACCTAATTAAAAGAGAAAACACCAGAAAATTTCAATGACTGCAAAGTGTGCAGCAGCGGGGAAATATGGTCCCAGCCTTCAGTCTGTTTTGCCAATGCTTTGGGGTAATGCCAGGCTTCGAGGTGCCACTTGGTCCAGCACGGAGACCCCACGCCCCAGGGGCACATAGAAAGTCGGGGCATCCCTCTTGGCTCCATCGATGATGCTGGGGAAGGGCTGAATCTTGCCATGCTCCTGTTTCACTGGTGCCCAGGTGATGCAAGGGGACTGGGATGGCAGCAGGACTCCTTGCATGAGCAGGCTCCCGGGCTGGGACAAGGGGACATTGGCACCTGGGAGCAGCAGGGACCTGGCTACACAACTCTGTCATGGCCAGAGGAGATGCCAGCTTGAATCTCTTCACTGTTTGATCCAGTTCAACACAAGACTCGGCCATATGGGTCACTATGATCTGATTAAATTAAGGATGCTAGAGAAGCCTTAAACCTGAATTTCCTATTTTAATTTGAGTGTTATTTTTTTTATGCTTAGTTAATAGTCATAATCATGTAGAGTGTGCTAGTCCATTACCACAATGTTAATGGCCAGCTAATACTCAGAAGCCCTTGGCATTGCCTTGGGGCTTGAATTCCCAGATGGTCATTAACTATCTAATAAAAGACCACCACATCATACATAATTACTTAACATCTTGTACTTGAAAACATATTAAACAAAGTGAGCTTTTAAATATTTAGAACTAAATTATATTAAATAAATGTTATTCTTGGTAAATAAAATCAGAGGTAGGGAGGTACTATATGGAATTAAAATCTTGCTGCTGCTTCCTCATGACTCAATTGGTTCAGCAGGCAAAATGAAAACAGTCCATTTGCAGAGGGGCACTCGGCATATCAGTGATTCATTTCTAGTTCATGCTACTCTTTAATACTTAGGGATGTGTGAGAGGGAGGTGTTGCTTTTGGTTTTCTTTTTATATTGGGTACATTAATTAAAGTTAGAAGGAAAATCTCTTTTCACGTGCTGGTGTCTGCTCAGCCTAAGCATGAAAATGGTGACATTTGTGCTGTGTTTCTAGGAATGCTCCTCTATTCGGCGGACAAAGGTGATCTGCAGATATATCCCTCACACACTCTCTCTGTGCCTACTATCAGCCCTAATCATTGGTTTTCATTGATTGTGTTGATGCCTGCTTCTGTTTTCAATGGTTAGATTACAATTATTTTGAATGAACTTGATCAGACAAGATCACAGCTCTATATATTAAAGAGCCAGACCTACGGACACAAAGCAAGTGTGTAACTTCAGTCAGTGAAATCAACAGGACATATGCCTCAACACTGCTCATCTTTCTAAGTGCTGGTAAGATGTAGGTCTGTATTTACCTGCAAAACAGATACAGCATGGCCCATAACCCTTTCCTGCAATATCGCACTCCCATGAACCACCTTGCAGGCACGAGAGTGATGTCAAAGGGTACGACTTGGGGGATGGTGCCGTTTCTTGCGAGTTTGGTGACCTGCCAACCTGATCTTGGAACAGGTGAGTCCTAGCACTGACTGCCCCATCACCAAAGTAGGCAGGGGTAGTTTGTGGCCACTGGTTTGGAAGAGAGCAGTGGTCCTTGCTTGGTGTTTGGAAGAGAAGAGGCAGACATACTCATGAAGGGCATTGAGTCCAGGCTGAAGTACAGGTGATTTACTCCATGCTGTTCTGTGCGGAGGCAATTTTGGCCCCACAGGCATGAGATGGCCATTTCCTCTCCTGTGTGCTCAGGACTTTGTGCCTCACTGGAGAGGGAAGTGTCCAGTCCCGAGTTAACCTCTGAATATAGACATAATCTGTATCTGGGTTGCAGTGGCTGCAGAGGACATTAGTGCTCAGCAACCTGGTCAGAAGCTGAGTCTTCAGGTGCCTGTAACTTCCTTGATAGTACCTACAGAGACAGCAAATAGTGCCAGTTGTTTTCCAGCCAAGGGACCATCCGAAGCTGGGCTGAGGTGAATGACTAGTCTGATGTTGGCCATGAGATAGACCACCACCTTCTACCAGTTCAACTGGGCTTAGATACATGACCTTGAGGTGAAAGGCTCTGCCCTTCCCTAAGCCGTGGGGTTCCCCTCTGAGCATACTCGTTTGTTAATTTTCCTTTGAAGTTAATGGCAGGATGTGGCTCCCTGTCTGTATTTTTAGAGGTTACGTAATTACTCATTGAATATTTTGAGGCATCAGAGAAGGAAACACGGGTAGATTTGTTATTGCAAGAGTTTGTTTTCCAGTAGGTGTTTGACATTTTACATGAATCCTAGGTCTTGCATCCATTTTGGGGAAAAATTCTTTGGGGGTATCAGGCTTTTGCATGAGCGTTATGGAAATAACTCTCAAAGGAGTGTAATTGATTATCCCATATTTTCTGATGCTAGCTGAGAGGAATTAACAGGCACAGAAAATGAGACATTTGCAGTTCCTGGAGGAGCTGGGCGCTCCACGGCTCTTTGCTTCGGCAGTGCAGGGTAGTCACTTACCCGTCCGTGCGCCAGTCCCTTACAGTTTGCCAGAGAGCTCGCAGAGACAGCACATCTGAGATGAGTGTCCTGTATCCATGTACTCTACTGCACAATCCAGACCTCAGAGAGCTAGCTGCTTCCAGCTAAACGTGCCCGAAGTCAAGCGTTTAGTCCCCAAACATATGCTCTGATTTCCAGTGTAAGTCGCTCAGCCAGTCCCAGGTCTGGGAGAGGTGCTGGACTCTCAGCACCAGATTCCCACCTCAGTGCCCAGGTAAGGATTTAGGTTCCCACCTTCAGCCACCAACAGACAGATTTCTGAAAACACTGAGATCTTAATGAGAGTTAAGCATCGAACCTGCCAGGGAGATATTTGAGAAATGCATTATTTTCTCCCCTACAGCAACAGTGTTGAAATACCTCTGGAAATCTGCTAGTGTATCTGCAAAACCATAGGCCTGAGCTTTTCCATAGGAAGAGAGAATAACTTTACCAATCACGAGAGGTAACTCCAGGAGAAATACAAATCTTTATACATCCATGTGATTTATCACTGAGCAAGAGCACACTTTTGTCATCCAGAAGGATACCTCTAACCAAGAAGATACTTTTGTCCTATCCAATATGCCTATTAAAAGAGGAATACACCTAACAGAAATCAGAGAAAGACATTTTACCCTCTATTTTCACCAAGTATGCCTCTTCATTCGCTCCAAGCAGCACATTGGACTGAATCTTGCGATCAGTTTCCTCAGCTAAATAAAACATTTAGGAGAGAGGGCACGAGGATTTTGGCCTGCTACATAGTAATACATAGTACTAATACTAATTTTCTTTGCTTTCCCCTATTGTTTTAACGAGTGCTTCTCACAGGAATGCATAAGCAAAAACTCTCCTAGGAAGAAAGGAGAGAGAATGGAGAGCATTCAAGAGCAAAGGACGCACTACAGGCAACTCCAAAGTCATTCCCAAGTTAACGGCAAGAACCTACAGATGCGTTTTTGAAATTAAAGGTCACCTTTGTGTAAAACTTCGTGTAATAGGAACCTTTGTTAACTGGTGGTATATACTTCATATATGGATCCATTAGCAGGAGACAGAATAGTGCTTCAGAACACAGAAAGCCAAACTCCCTTACAGAAAAGGGTGTTTGTTAGCATTTTTTAAAAGGTGTTGATGCTGACTCAGATTCTACAGTTCAGGAAACTGAGGTACAGAGTGGCTAGGGGACTTGCCACAAGTCATCCCTGCACTCATTTATAGCTTTGCCTGTCCTTTCCTTGGCCCAAGGACACAACACCGTCTTACCCTTGAAGATCTTAACTGCATTTCATGTTTCAGGCTGTTTTTTTCTCCCAGCCAGAGGCATTCACTTGGACATTAACTTGTTAAGCAATGGATGTTCATTTGACTAAAGCTGCTTCTACCATGGGCTGGTTACAAAACCACTTGCTAATACATGCTGGTGGAGGGCATCACCAACACAGCTGGCTGGCAGTCTGGTGACCTCGTTTTTGGTCATGACATCAGAGTCACCCAACGCTTTGGGTTGTGTGGGACATGCCATGGCAACCCTACCGACAGGACCGTTTATGCTGATGCTTCTTGCAGGATTGCCGGTCCAGAACACCTTTCCCCTATGCACAGCAAGGTGTGAATTCAGGATTATTCCAATCCATCCCTGTTTCTGCCCAGGTGCAGATATTTTTTTTGCTGCTCATCTACACTGCCTTGTACCACATCTGTGATACTACTAAACTGCTGTTTAGAAAGGGTGGATTCTGTTACTTGCAGGATCTAGCCTGTGGATAGGACTGCCTGGATTAGAGACAAATTAGAGATGTTTTTACTTAGGTAGGTAAAATTTAATTTTTTAGCTTTGGAGAAATGATGTCCAATTTTAGAAGAGCGTTTCTGCTTGCAATCATTCTTCAAGGCATTGCTGCAGATTTTGCAGTATGCTCTTAACTGTGTAGATCCCTGAATGAGCTAATTGCCTGCCGTAATCGAAAGCGTTTGCCTTTCTCCACTATCAGACTATAAGCATCAGAAAATCTCACTTATTGTGCTAGATTTTAACTTCACAAATGGCGATGGCTTGTCACTTGATTCCCCAAATGACCGTTTTGGTTATGAATAGTATTTATCACAGTTATTCGAAAAGGCCTCTTCTTTCCATACAGTGAAGTGCAGGAAGCAATGAACATCCTCGGCATTTTTCCTTTTCTTAAAATAGTCTTGGCTATTTCCAGGTTTTGATCGCTATCATTTCAACTTTAGAGTTTTATTAAAACTGTTTTGAGTTCGACACAACTGTAGTGGCAGACAGAGTGGGTAGATAATTCTGCCTTCTGAATAGACTTAATGCCGAAAGTGGGTAAGAGGAATGGCAAGGTATTTCATCTATGAAAATTTCTCATCCATAAGATTTGCCACTTACTGCTAATAATCCTTTCAGCCTCAAAGGGTCAAAAGGTGAAAATGATTGAGGTATCTTTTGCTATGAATATTTCACGAGCTGCAGATCCCTTTTTCACTGAGATCTATGTGCTGACTGAGGGCTTCTTCAGGATGAGTCCTTAGTTGACTGATGAATACAAAACACCTCTTGAACAAAAGGCATTCAAGATTAGCGGAAGACAAGACAGCCTACTTTGGTTTCTGTGAGCAGTACCTGGAGTATCAATGGAGATAAAACACTGAGTGACAGGTAACTGAAATACCGAATAACACCATATATTGTTCTCCTATTGATTGGGGAAATAATGAGAAAGTTAGCAAGTCACGGTAATGTCACAGACAGTGATGAACTTTGGAGAACTCAAGGACCAAAAAGTAACATGAAACAAGGAGCAAAATGAAGATAATATTTGGTTACAGTACAGTTCTCAAATTGTAGTGAAACACATCCCTTCGCCTTTGAGTATGCATGGTTTTTAAAATGAAGACAATGGGAAGAAATTGCCAGCTGAAACAATATAGCTATTTTATTTTACTACAGCCAGTAATGTGAACTTCTTGGAAGACATCTTCTTTCACCACACTATTGCGGCTGGGAACATTTAGAGGCTATGAACCAAAATTATCCTCTCTATGCATAACCTTTCTAGTCTCATATCCTGCAAGGTATTGTGGTAATTGAAGATATTCAGTACCAAGAATTGACTATTGTTTCACTATGGCACTGAGATGAAAAAGCCAATCCCTTTGAAGAGGTTGCCTGTTCAAAAGAGAAGCGGCACCTTAGCAAAACATGTCTAGAGAAAGTTGTTCTTTCTTTTCACACTTGGACAACACTTGGAAAGCTTTTAGCTCATTTATCTCTGTGAGGCAGGGATGCTTTGCCCCCACTGTGGCGTCCCCAGCCCAGCCACAGCCATACAAGCTCCTCACTTCTCCCACAGTGCCAGGCAAGGATTGAGACAAGCAAAATTGCACATGAAGGAAGGAAAACCCCTTATTGTTAGTTAAAACTAGGCATATTACTTTAAAATAAAGATAAAATTGCATCTACATTTCAAACTCTTTCTTCTTCCTCTTCTTAGGAACTTGTCTTTTTGCTAGCAGAGATTTGCTCTAAAAATATCCTTAAGGGTTGTATTTTTAGGTGTAATCTTTAAGGGTCAGGAAGAACTCTATCACCTTAATGCAGGACACATTTCAACGGCTTCATCATCACGATAACAAACATTTCAGATGGATTTAAGACCTAAAGGGATCCAGCGTCTACTTTCAATGGGATTTCAGCACCCACTTTTTCAGCTTCCTGCAAAAGCTGTGGCCCTCAAGCTATAGAGCACTGTGAGCCAGAACTCAGGTGGGGAAAGGTCAGGGGAAGGTACAGGCTGTATTTGCCCAAGTCCTGCCCAGATGTCCCCATGCAGGGGCTGGGACCGACTGCCTGCTTGAGCCCTGCAGCTTACAAATGCTTTCAGGTCCCCCAGTCTAGAGAAAAATCTTATACCTGTTTGAAGAGGTCCAGGTCAAGATGGAGCCCTCCATACTCTGTTTGATTCTCTCTTTGGATATGAAGAAATCAAGTTATGTTTGCATTATACTGGAACATAGAAATGTCATGGTAGCTGGCCTGGTAATGCAGGATTAATTTAGACATTCAGACTGCAGTGCCCTCCACTCTGCAAATGTAATAAACATGTGGCAATTAAGCTCCATTACGTCTACTCAGCTACCTGGTTGCATTTGAAAAGCTATTTTCACAAATTCCAGGCTGAAGCGTGGGGTGGATGAGACAGCAGAAGGGTGTGAAATGAAACACTTGTTCCAGGATCAGGATGCATTTGCTACTCCAAGCAAAGAGCCAGGATATCAGCCTTCGGACCTCTTCTGCACAGGGCACTGGAAGCGTATGAGCCATAAAATCAAGGTAATAAGCATGCTCTCCCACAATTGCCCTCTAAGTGCTTTTTTAGATGTCTTGTTCACTGACGATTACCCCCAGGCTGCTGTGTACCCTCATGTTCCACAAAGACATGAATTTCTCTCCTAAACATGTAAGAAACACCTACCCATGCATTATCTTCAGTGTGCTTCACCTTCGGTGTCACCACCAGCAATGTTATTAAACTGTAATTCCTGGTCATGAAGGCAAGATACCTGATTCCTGCAAGATACCCTCTTTCCTGCACGGAGCTCTGAGGCAATCCATGATGCTCTTTGCAACGTATTGGTTCTCCCTTGAGTAAGACCCAGATGGAGTTTGGAGTTCCAGCAGAGAAGAAAAACCTGATTTGTCAGAATGGCTAAAGAACACAGCCCTTATGCAGAGCTCCACCCAGAAGCAAGGGTCATTTTGTTTGGATCTATGCACACACAAAGCACTGCATGCTGCCCCTTAAAAGGAACAGCTGTCTTGTCTTTAATGGGAAGTATACAGCCATCAATTTGTTAATAAAAAGATGATATGCTAAGGAGAAATTAATGACGAGTAAGCCCCTATAAAATAATGTCACTCTGTTCAGGTTGAGGTTTGCTGGCTACAAAACATTTGCTACTCATTTTCTGCCCCACTATTAATGGATAAGAGAAAAGAAGGGGAATTCGTTACTTAATGTAGGATATGCATCTCATGCCATCAGATTACATCAGGTTCATCAAGTCATGGTTATATAACTTTATTTTAATTTATGGGTTTTATTCTTGGCAGGTTTCTGAGATTATGATTTGATTGAACGTCTGTTGAATGTCTGTAAAATATCTGTTAGTTTGTAAATGGACTCTAATGGATTATGCTGCTTGATTCTTTTCCTGTGGAGCTGTTCACCTTTGCATGGTATAGCAGACAAGTCACATCTTGCTCTGACTGCACGTGGTATCAACTATAATAACTATATGTCAGAGGATGTAGCATTGTAGATACAATCTGCTTAAAATCATTGTACATATATCCAAGGAGAAACACTTAGTGTCCAGGAGAGCTCCAGTAGGATGACTCACTGCTGTCTGTAGTGTTACAAATGCCTCCATTTTTCTGCTTTACAATTTGTATTACTTATAACAGGAGGTTTCTTTTACACCAAAATTTTAAAAGACCTTTTTAAGCTTATGGGGACAGATCTCTGCTGATTTCATCACGTTGGGCTGACTGCAAAAAACAGCAGCACTAGAAAAGATGAGTTTGCCTTCCTCTTGCCTGGTCTGGCTAGAGGCAGATCTAGAGTGTGGCGTGAACAAGGCAGGAGACCTCCAGAGTCCCCAGAAACTGGAGATGCCCAGGGCTATTTTTCACCCACTGAGGAAAAAGAGTGGTTGATAGAGGAGCTATCAAGATGGGCTTACAAACCTGGAGGGAAGCTTTGGCTGCCTGCTTTATCAAGTAGGAGAGAAGATGGGGTACAGGGCAGCCCCGGGATCATGGGCACAGGGACGAGCCTAGCTGTGGCAGTAGTGCTGTACCACTGTGACACTCCAGCTCAGGAGATCAGCTACAAACCGACCTTTTTGCAAGCGAGAAATATCCAGTGTATTGACCAAACCTTGGTGATATGACCAGTCTATATCTTTGATTTAAAAAGAAAAAAAAAATATTGGCTTAAGACAGGGCTTAAGCTTGAGATGTGAAGTTGAGATCTTGGCTGATGAGACTCACATGGCCCCAGGCACACAGGGTCCTCCTTTGAGTGACATTTGATAGGCAGCATGCCCTCAGATGATATGCCTCCTGAACATGGCAGCCCAGCGATATAGACTGAATGGTAGAATCAGTAAGGTTGGAAAACATCCCTAAGTTCATCAAGTCCAACTGTCAACACAACACTACCATGACCACTAAACCATGTCCCAAAGTGCCACATCTACACATTTTTTGAACACATCCAGGAATGGTAACTTCACCACTTCTGAATCAGCATGACAGGTTTCAAATTCTGGCTTTTGGCAAGACATGGTGAAGAATAAATACTTGGCAAAGCCACTTGCATGGAAGACACTTTGCTGAAGTGGTGTCCCTGGTTAGTCTGGAGGAACACACTCCGAAGGTGGGCTGTGGGCAAAGCTAGCACCGCTTTCCAGTTGCAGAGAACATTTTCCATTGCATCTTGAGTGTTGGCTGCTCCTCAACAAACAACAGACCCTCCCTCTACCCGGGAGGTCCACAAGCAGGTACATCTAGGATGATGAGCCACGACTCAGGGCAAAGCAACAACACCACAAAGCTGCGTAATGGTTCCCCATATGTCTTTCTGCTTACCCTGGCTTCTTAATGCTACACCAGATGCCAATGGGCCAGAGATGGCACCTGGGGCTCAGCACAGTACAGGGTCATCATCTGCATGGCCCTTTTCCTTCTGCTGCCATCCTACACCGGCATCGAGAGGCTGGAAAGTAGCAGAGAAATCCCTGTGCTGGCTGGCAGGAGGTGGCCATTGCATGACTCCGGGCAGGCGGTGAGAAGGGGGCATCACCTTGGACAGCCTAGAGGAGAAGGTAAAGTGAAAAGCAGTGAGTTGCAGAATTTAAGCAAAAACAAGCTTCTCGCTGCTCAGCTTTCGCTATCCCTGGAGCCTCCTCAGTATAAAACAGCCAGCAAAAGCCACTGCAGTGTCTAGCAGTTTTCACGTGGGTTGAATTGTCTTCTGTCAAAGCACCAGTCTGTGTCCAGTCCCTCAGGTTTTACAGATTATAAGTGGTACAAACCAAACAACTTTGTCGCTTGCAATTTTATAAACAATTTTGCCTCCATTGTTTTTGACCGAGAATTTCTGTTGCCTTTTGGAACATTGTCCACTTGTGCCCTGTGTATGGAGAGAGACCAAAAATTAAAAGGAAATAGTTGGCATCTATTTTCTTCTGTTCATGATGAGTTTGTAACAGGGACTTCACATCTTTCTTCAGAAGATGTTCTGGGTAGAGGGCTGAAGGGAAGCAGCAGAACACCAGAATGACAGGCAAATACTGAAACCCCTGTCAGAGAAGAATTATTATTTATACTGCTGGACAGTTTTCTTCTGTGAAACAACTGGAAATGATTTACCCCACAAATGTCTGGCTGTTGGCTGGGTAAGTAGCCAGCAAACACAAGAGGAATCAGATCATGCCAGACTCGGCTAGTTGTATGCGATCCATCGCTGATCCATCTGCAGCACATGATATTCGCTGGTTTCTCTGCTCCAGACTGGTTGGGAGAGAGGTACTTGAAGGAACGGGAAGCTGTGTCTCCACAGCTGAGTGGTTTTCTAGCTCTGCGTCGACATGGTGTGCCTTCTGGCTGCTCAGACATTCCTAAACCACAGCTCCACCACATTTAGACCGCTGTAATTTAATACCCTCATTTACTGGGTTAGAAACAGTGTAGAAAATTTAGCTCTCACCTACTTCTACATATAGCAATCCGTGATTAAAAGTGTCTTGGACAACCTAGTGAGCAACGCCTGGGTACAAGTAAGAATCCTCCAGCAATATGTCCCAGTTCTGGACAATCCTCCCTCCCTCATGGGGGTTTGTGGGGCTCCCCTTGCTCAGGGAAGACGGGGGAGACCCGTGATGGGAATACACATCAAAACCATGTGTGCAGAGGGGTATCCTGAAAGCTGGTTCTGCCTCAGTATGTGTTTTGTTTGAAAATGAATGTCTTTATTTGCCTGGAGCCCTTGAGAGCGTGCATTTTACAACCCAAAACTCAGCCTAGGAGGTATTGCATCACTTAGCAATGGTCTAAGAGCAAAGTAAATCATTCAGGTAAGACAGATGTCAGTAGAAATGAACTGTCCTAGCATAAAGCTACTGTAACTCAGGGGGCTATCTATGGTTTAGGTTTAAGCATACTCCACGCTGGTTATGTGCTGCTCAAACTTAAAAGGTGTCGGGATTAGAGCTCTGCTGTACACCCACATCAGAAAGCGAAGATCATTAGAGTAACGCTCTCCTATACAACAGTGATGCAGGTCAAGGTGATCAAGGTTTTTACCCATTCTCTGAAAACCATTTAGGTCAAAGTTGTTCTATATAATTTATCAGCTTTGATTTCCTTACCCTCTTACATGTTCTACAGGTGGGGGTTTCTAGGGTTTTTTTTTTTTCACTCCTGACATTCTGTTCCTGAGCTTCCCTTGGTGTAGAATGGTACTAACGATTCTTATCTGCCCTGAGACCTACTGAAGAATGTACTTTTGCAGAGCGAGGGAGTATAGCAGTGTCATTTTGCCCCAGGTCCCAGGTGAGGACTGCCTCAGCAGCAGTTCCCCATGCAAGCAGTGCTGACACTATTTGTAGCTATCAGGGGAGTCCTCTTGGCTAACACAGCTCTCACTTGGGAAAACTCTCTTTGGATCTCAGCAGGACTGTGTCAAGAAAACAGGAGACTGGGGTTGCTGCCTGGAGGGGGAACTCTGGGTCTCACCTCTGGTGATTTGCCATCGGGCGCCAAGGTCCGAAATGCAGCCTGGAGAAATCTCAGCAGCAAAAAGTTAGTCTGCAACTGTGTCTCGTCAACATTGTGCCGTTTGAATTCCACTGATGTTTTTGGAGTTACTCGTGACTCAGGCTGGTGAGGGTAGAGCCAGGCCCCCAGTTCAATCGCTCTACCTTCTCTCTGCTTATTTGTGCTATGCTCATTACGCAGAGCGAAATCAATTAATTCTAACAGAGGAATAGGTTCCTGGCCTGTCTATAAGTCACTGGGTACATAATTGTTCTGTTGCTTACATTAACATCTTAGCCCATTATTAGCACTGTTTGGGATTCCCAGGCTCCTGCCGCAACCGAGGCTCTGGTAGCTGCTCCGATCCCTGCACGGGAGGCTCCCTCCTTGCAACCCACCCTTGCACCAGTGCTACATGCAATTAAAGGCCTCCTGCGTCTGAGCCTTCAGATGAACAGGGAGACCTAAAAACATGCCTTTCTCTTGATTAGGCAGCTTTAAGCCAAATAGGATTAAGGAGAGAGATACCACCACGGAGGGGCACAAAACATGGGTGTCTCACTGAAGTAGTAGAGAACGGGGAGGGGGAGGAGGGCAACAGCAATTTGCTGAGCAAGTTATTTTTAAAAAGTACTGTAAAAAATTCAGAAAAAAAGACGTCTTTTAAAATTATATCTGAATTATTCAAAACACACGATTTTAAATTTCACATTCAAAAAAGTATAAACCCCAAAACTCAAATATTTGAGGCACTGGAAATCAAAGAAAAGTTAGTTATGGCTTGTGAGCTTTTTGTCTATAGAAACAAAGAATTAATGGCCAACAAACAAGCAGCTCAGAATCCCCCCTTTTTAACAAAGAAAAGTCTTTTCTTATGACTGTTCTTGCTGGATTAGGATACTGGAAAAAAAATCAAACAGGCAACAAATAATTTTACCATTACCAGGTAATATGTGTTAATTGCTCAGTTTATATACTCTGAATGACATACCATTAGAGACTGTGTATGCATTGTAACTAGAGCATTAATAAATTTAAAATGTGCCTATTAGGATGACAGCTTTGGAGGTGCAAAGGAATAACAGTTATCACTTGGCAGAAGCAGATCTCACCCCATCTGCCGAGACTTTGCATACATTTTCAGCTTCCTGAGCAATGATTAGGGCTGTCAGAACCTCTTTAACCTTCTAACTGCTGGTCCCAACTGGCCTTAATTAGAGACTAATGAATTCAGAAGATGCAGGCCGTGAGGAAAACTGCCTTGACAGTTTGTGTACAAATTAAGCACCAATTACTTCATGCATCTTTTGCATTGCTGATACAAGTCTCTGTTATTATTTTTGAATATGGTCATTTTAGCATAAACCAAGAACTTTGCTAATGTATTTTGTCATTTTTATGGCTCATCATAAAAAAAAAAAAAAAAGAATACTAGGAGGGTCATGAATATGTGAAATAAACTACTGTAGAAGATAAAAAGAAATTCATTTCCCTCTAGGGAATATCTTCCAACATTTTTCCCCCTAATATCATATTATTATTATAATTAGTCACATAATGATCACAATTTAAGAAACAGACATAACGTGGTACTCTGAATATTTTTATTAGGAATATAGCTGCTGTTATTAGCACAAGAAGGAAAACAAAGATACAACGAAGAGTCTGTCAGTTCTGGGATCTCAGAAAAACTTTTACACTCACCCACGTTAGCAGAAGGTTACCGACACTGCTACGGTTAGGAACAGGAAGACAGGGAGCCGTAGCTGTAAAGTCAAGTAGTTTTGGGGGTTTAAATCTCCCCAGTTTCTCCCTCATATCCACATCCAGAACACATGAGAAGTTCAACACAATGTTTTTTGGAAAGTGACACCTAAGCCCAGTGAAAATGTGCACCTGCCGTTATGGGGCAGGGAACGTTCACTGCACCATCCCATAAAATTTGCTTAGTGAAAGTCTGAAAATCTCCTATCCCCGCTTGATCCTGACAGACCTGGTAGGAGAGTAAAACATGACTTTACTGGAAAGACTACAGACCCGTGCAGCTCATGAACTGCAGAGCATATCTGAGATAGTGACCATCCCAACAGACCTATGGCCATTCCTTCGCTGGCCAGTTACAGCTTTCAATTTGGACTGCTACATCTTTTCATTTCTCCTAATTACCATCATGTTCCCTGTTGCATTTAGTGAAATCTGTCACCACTCTGCAAACCAAGGGTACTTCAAACTCCACCACAGAAACCCTCCTGGCTGTGCTGCCGCAGAAATCAAGGTCATATCAGCCTCCTCCCTGAGCATTTCCTGACCCTGCTCTCTCAGTCGCTGGCAAGGAGGGATCCCCCTCAGAGGCTCTGCAGCAGGAAAGCTAAAGAGAAGCAGAGAGAGGGATGAAATAACAGCACGTAGTGAAATTTTGCCACTTGCCTACCAGGTTACACTCTGGGATGTGTGCTTTGTAATCCACATATGTACAGAACTGAAGCAGAGCTCCAGTACCATAAACTTCTTCCAACGTGGAGATGCTCTACATGAAGGAAAGAAGGAAATTTCTATCACGTCAATAACATCTCTCCCAAGAGGAGATAGAGACCGTTAGAGCAAACTTGAAAACTCGAAGCCAGACTCTCAGTGGCAAGTCACAGAGCCAGCATCTACAGGTCTTGAATTTCAGTTAAATAAAGCCCCAATAAATATCTCTCATGAAGTTTTGTCTTTGTTCTCACAAAACCATGGATGCCCCTCTCAGTCCAATCTCTATACCATGCAAGAGCTTCCTCCACACAACTCCCTCTTGCATTTCATCAAAAGTAATTTTAAACTTCTCTAATGAGGATGACCTAATGATCTCATGTGACACTTTCCTAATTGTCCCTATCATTGGGATTTTATGTTGATAACCCAACATTTTCCTGCTTACATTTACACCAGTACAATATGTTCTTACATGTATGACAGAGTCCTTTCTTTTCCTTTGAAAATGTATTATTTTATGAGTTGGTGTTGAATTTAAAGTCCTTAGTAAATCTTTTTGTACCTGTTTTCATCAATCAGCCTTCAGTCTGGCTTCTATCCCAGAGACCAGGTCTATGCTCCAGATTGGGAGTTTGCAAGGCTGTGACTCCCTAGACCAAGACATGCTGTGGCAGTGAGGTTTTTCATTGAAAATCACCTTCAGAAATGGTAAGTTTGTTACATTAATAGACTTTAGTTAAGCCTCATTCACTTTCCATCACTGTTGCCCTTTTTTTTTGCCAGTTCTGATCACCCTTCCCTGGTGCTTAGTAACAGCGTCGTCTCCTTCTGTAACACATGTGGAACAAAAGCAGATTTGGCACCATCACCTGGGTTATCGTTATACTGTGCATGGGTCAATTCTGTGATCCATGATAGAGAGGGGACTCAAAAGGAATGAGACGAAAGGTGACACAGCCCCTTTTCCTCATCCCTGACGAGTGATGAAGATATGCCAGCGTTGACATAAATCCTGCAGAGAGGGAACTTTTACTTATTGCTGAAGGTCAAAGTACGCTGAGCAAGATGGTGAAGTGTGTGTGTGTGTTCATACACTCGTGAGTCTGTACCTACGTGCGTGTGTGCCACCATCCCACCTTCCAGCAGCTGGTCTGTGATGAGACACAGAACTTTGCCACCACAGGACTTTCCCACCAGCTGGGTCAAAGCTGCTTGCAGCAGGCTCTTTAGCCAGCCCCTATTTGGAGAGCATAAACCCCTCAAGGCTGAGTCCCACCAAGGATGTGTAGGGTTTCTGTGGGCCAGTAATTCTAGCTGTTGGTTTTGGGGCATGGCCTCATCACACCACAATTTTCTGGGTCTCGCTCTGCCCTTCCAAATCGCCTCCTGAGCACGAGACCTCTCCTCAGAGGCGCCAACATCAGGTCTTGTCCTCCTTACTGGTACCATAGTGCTGCACTTCTCTGTGGCAACGGCACAAAGTACACATTAGCCTCTGAGGAGCCTGGGACAATAGGAATTCCTTTCCCTGGCATTTCAGAAAGGTGTCAGAAGTCCTGACATTTCATCACTTCTTTTTACTGACTATAGCTGTTGTTTATTTCAGGTGGAGATAGGGTTCTCAGTTCTGCTTTCAAGTTTTAGTCTTCCACCTGGCAGGTCCATCCACTTAATCTATCCCACCAGAGCAGCTTAAAACAGAAAAAAAGAAAAAGAAAAAAAAAAGAAGGGAAAAGAAGGATTAAATAAACAACAAATTCAAAATCATGGAATAGTTAGCAGTCCTCTCGTAGAAGACATTTATATTTAACTACTGTACATAGAACCAAAGCATCCCCTGCAAAAACAAGCACTCTACGTATAAAAATTTAAAACCACATTGATAACCCATCTGGCATCCTCCTAATTATGAATCTCTTAGTGGAGTAATATTCCCTTTAGAAGCAAAACAGTAAATACAACAAGGGAAACATGATTATGAATTTCTTTTTGCTCTGTCTTTCAAGACAAGCGTTCATTCACATGTGCACCCAAAATCTTTCTCAACTGGAATTTATTGAAGTAAAGACATAACACAACGCCTGCTAATTAAACATTTAAGACGAAAAAAATACCCTGTTCTCCATCAGGAGACGATATTAATAGGTGCTTCATAATACGGAGTGTGTTTGAACCCCAGCTGTCTTGCCCCATAAATACAGAGAAACAGAAAGGCTCAGCTTCCCCCTTCATCTTTATGTGCCAATCTAACAAGTCCAGGCTTCATAACATCCAGTCATCTCATGAAAACAAAGGAAAAGACTTGATTAGCTGGAGACAACTTCTTTCTCTTTCATGGGTATGCTATTTCTGAGGAGGAGCTACCCATACACAACTTCCCTTCACAGGCACCAGTTCTCTTACCTGTCTGAAAGGTGGCAGGAAAGGCAGGCAGTGACATTTGGGGGGAGTCCTGTCCCAGGCCACCTAGCTGAGGGTAGAAATTTTTTTATATTGTGGACTATGGACATAGTTCCTAGAAAGTCATTATCTCTTTACAAAGAGCCATCTCATTTTATCAATTTTAAAACATATAGGTGGCTTTGAAGAAATCCCTGGAAGGTGGGATGTCTCCTTTAGCAAGTCCATCAGTTTTGGGACTGCTTTTGAAACACAAGTGTGAGATATCAAACTCTAAGCAAAGAAATTACTGTGGAAATTTTCAGCATCAGCTAGAGATTTTGCCTGCCAAGCCTAGGACACTGGAGAAGGGACAATATGCAGCAGACTCAGAGACCCTTGCCCATAACAAAATTTTAAAGCCCCAAGCCAGTGATACTCAGGTTCCTTACTCATTAACCCTTTGCTTCTAGCTCTTCCTCTCCAATAAACAAAGTCTTTCCATGGCTTTTTGAGACTCCCTCCTCAGCTGAAATCCACCCCGTCTGCAGCAGGTACCGGTACAACCTACAGCATGATGCCAGGCTGCAGCTTAGCAGCGGCTCAGCATCTCCCCGTTTTACAAACCCAGAGCTCCCCTCCACCCCCACCCCGCACGTGTGGAGATCTCCGAACCCGACAGCTCAACAGACTGAGCTGCTCAATATCGATTACCAGCTTTAAGAAATCTTTTCGTTTCAGTCATAGGCTTATCTGCTTTGGTTGTCACATGGTTGGGGATGATGCCATCAATACAGATTACGAATCTGTCTCAGCGCCCTATAAATCTGCAAGTTTCCCTGTTTCAACCTTCCTAAACAGCCCCGGTGGGTCCTGCCGGGCAGCGAGAGAGGCTGCGTGTGCACGTCGCACCGTGTTGGCTGTACAAAGGGTGGGAAATGAAAAAGCCAAGAGAGGCTTAACAATGCTCTTGTTCCGACATCTGCTCCCAGCAAGGGCATCTAGGGACCTGCCGCACAGGTTTTTTTTTTCCTTAAAGATGATCACCGTGAATGTTGCAACAAATAATAATGTAAAACATTTTGACAGCCAAGTAAGCCATGAAACATTAAATCTCCAAGGCCCATATGCTCCCCTCTGCTAACGCAAGTGGAGAGGAGTAAAAACCCTGTGGAAGCTGGCAGAGGGAAGCAGCAGAGATGCATCACAAGTGTCCCACTCCCCTCTGTCATATCTGCAACCTTTCTGCCCCAGCGGTGGGGGTGGGGAGGAGAGGAAGGGGCAGAGGAGTACCTTGCTGCTCTCAGCACTGCTGTCCTTCAGACCTGGAGGGCTTTCCTCATGCTTGCAACTTGGACATCCAGCAGCCCGGCCGTAGCCAGTGGGAGCCTGAGAAAGCCTGAGTCCAGCAAGAGTGGCATGGTCCAGGGAGAAGGGGACAAAGATGCTGTGGGCCAAGGCACAAGATTTTTACAAGTGCCTTGAGTTCCGTGGGATTTTCCTGCTGCTCTTACGGCCTCAGATGGTTTCCCTGCAAGCCAGCTGTCAGTGCAGAGCTTCGTCACCCAAAATTGTTGTCTCAAGGAAGTTCTACAGGTTTCTTGGCTTTTCTTAAGATCTTCCAGTTCTTTCCTGTCCCCACAACCCCACCAGGTTGCAGAACATCTTTACTGACAAGAGTAACTCTAAACCAGAGTTTAGGGAATAACAAGCTCCAACTGATTTTCCACAGATCCCACCCTTGGCTTGCTCAGATGGGAAGCAAGTGTGACAAAAACCAGATCAAAGGCACAGCGGTCTACTGAGCTAGCACAGGCACAGCACACCCGCTTCTGCAGCCACAGAGATGCAGGAGAGCAATGTATTTAATGTCACGCCCCAGCCCAAAAGACCCTGTGCCTGTTTGTAACTAACTGACATGGGTAAAGAAGTTTTTTGTGACAACAGCAAGGATTCTTAACTCTTTTGTCACCACACATGATCACGAAATCCACCCGGGGGCACGTCCCTTAGCCCAAGCAGTAACTTTCTGTCACTGCAGTTTCTAAAGTTATTTCCAAGTGAATATCACAGCAGCGGTGTTAATGGGGGTCCTGGACATACATCGTTTTGGAATTAGATATTCATGGCTCAGGTGGCAGCATTAAAGACCTGGGGAAGTGGCATTTCGTAAATTTACAACTTTGAAGGTGCCAAGTCGCTGCCCTTCGGGTTTGGAGATCTCTTCTCAGTGGAGAAGCAGCAGTGGCTGACGTGCACACAGACACAGAAAGCCTTTCTGGGGCCTCCGAAGGGGAGGCAGAGGCACCTGGGGCCTCACATGCCTAATATTTGGCAATAGGTGAACATGCTCACACATCAGATGCTAAATATTCAGCATCCCTCAGTTTTAATGAATCGTTATGACTGAAGAAATGAAAGGTCCCATGGGGAAGAGCTGCACTGGAACATCAGATATGGAAAACTTAGTGTGGGGGTTTTTTAAGATGAAATGAATAGAATTATCTTCATTAATTCAATAACCATGGAAATATTTACAATGTAATTACATCCATTCTTCTTTCTGTTCAAATATTATTTTTAAGGGCTTCTTGGCATCGAAGGGCCTCTTTCTTTGAAAATCCTGACCCAGTGTCAGGAATAGAACAGACCTAAGTCTCTTAATCTAATGGCTGTTAGCGGGGTTGACTACTTTAGCAATGCTCGGCTGAAAAATGAACTTTGCGATAAATGACCTTCAGAGAAGAAGACTATTCATGTTAATTAGTAGCTCTTTTCAAGCAGGATTCATATATGCATTAGGCTATGTCATTTCAAACAATGCCATCATTGTAGTAAACATCAAGACAAGGCTCAAGTACAGTTATAAAAATTTTAGAAAACTCTAGTTAGTTTTTTTCCCCGTAAGATTATGAGTTACTATTACTGATGCATTACACAATAAGATCTCTCCTAATGGCTTTTAGCTTCTGCCACTGCCAACTTTTATATTTAAAATCCATACAATTATGGACAATTTATAAGCATTATGAGTCTATCCTCCTCACCCCATTTTTTGCACTGTTTCTTACTGATTCAAAGCAGCTTTGAACCTGGCAAATCAAATGCATTTTGCTTAAAACATAACATTCATTCTTACAGAGCCCACTTTATTCTTATTACTACTTATTACTTATTATGCATATTTAATTTAAGAATGCATATTCTCCATTAAAAAATTAGAATATTTTGAAGTACTAGAAAGTGATTATTTTGGTTAGTTCCCCTTGATTAACCACTCAAATGTGGATGCCTTCTTTCTAAAGCACATACAAAACAAGAATTGAAAACAGCAAAAGGAGGCTACCAAAAGGGAAAAAAATGAACAAAATAAATCTATGCACAAAATGAGAGATAGGATTTTTACATACTTTATGTCAAAATGCATCGTAAAAGATAGTCACAGCATATAAAAAAATTTGCTCTCTGGGGAAAAATAACTTAGTACAACAAATCTAATTCAGAAATGTTATTAGAATACAGAGTAGGCAGAAGGTAACGTGCAAGCAAACTGCATAATTCTGACTATACGTTAATTTGGGGCTATATTTATTAATTGATTTTTTAAAAATCCATTTAAAAAGTATCATCCCTACTGCTGACCATTCAAAAGCAAACTCAAAGTTAATTTTAAAAGCTAGTCTGTCCAGCACTATGCACAGTTGCTTCACTATCCAAAAACCATACATTCCTAACTAATTAGAAAATTAACAAGAAATGTATTGTGTAATAGCATTTTACCAATATGTTTAATGAAGAAAGTCATCTGCGTTGCAAAACAATTAGCTAACAAAGGGGAAATGAATAAATATTTATAAGACCAATGTATATGGGAATTTTTGAGCCTTGGAAGATTCAGAAAAGGCAAACAATCAAGTTGAGCAAACAAACTGCAAGATTGGGCTCCTACTAAATATTTGGCACATGACAGAGTTCATTATTCATGACCATACCTGCTCTCTGGCCTGAGCTGGGCGACTGAGAGGCTTCAGAGATGGGGCAATGGACAGATCTGTGGTCATCTCCTGTGGTCACCACTGGCTTGGACAAGCAGGTCCCTGCTCAGCCCTCTGGCTTCTGCGAGTTGTCTTCACCAGGAGTCAAATTTCCTTCACACGCTGTGTGGAGTGTCCAGACACTTACTTTCATACCACAAATTCCCATGAGCCAAAAAGCTTTCTGAGCCCTTGTCCCCATGAGGACAGCCTGTTCTGGCCACTGCCAACTCTTTTGCCCTCTCAGGTTTTGATTTTGTAACACTCAGCTCGAGGACTGCAATAGTTCAGGTGTAGCTGCCATTCTGTTTCAGCATGAGGGTCATGCAGATTTTTATTATTTTTTTTAATCTCTTGCCTTTTCAAAAAGAGGCACAAAGTAAAAGCTGAGGCACTCTTGACTTGATCTTCCCTGCCTGGGTTTTTTTTGGTGTGTGTATGGCATTATCATATCTGTTCTTTAAAGAAATGAAGAAGAGGAATAGACCAGATGTGGGATTCATTTTATTCATATTCAGTCTGTGGAGAATTCGAAGAAATGGTTCCTTTATTTGCTCTCTTCTAGGAAAACATCTTGAGTTCATTTTGTTCTGCTCATAGTCTTGTAGAAATAGATCTGGAAAGGTACTTCAAGAGCTCATCTTGTCTGCCTTACTGCCTCAAGGCTGACTCACGCCCAGTGCTCTCCAACAGCATGATAAATTCAAGCGTAACAATAACCTTTTTTTTTTTCTTTTTTTCTTTTTCTCCAAAACACCACAACAGAAAGTGAAAGGTTAAGAAATAATCTAGCAACATGTCATGACTCTGTCACAGGATTTAGCATTGTTCTCCAGGTATCCACGGTCCTGCAGGACACTGTTTCTCTAGCTGCCACTGTGTCCTCAGGGCACAGCCAGCTGCAAGTTGTGAGGGCAGCTACCCTGGCTCCTGCAGATTTACCCTGGCTTCAGATAAGGCAGCTCAGGTACCACAATAACCCCACTGCATCTGCTTGCTGGCTGCTCTAAGGGCACTCAGGCTTCCTCTAAGACCTGCAGTGGGGCTGAGTATGATGGGATCATGTGCTCCTGATGGCACGTGTTGAAAGTTGCTCAGCACCAGGCAATTTCAAGGGGCAGAAGGCAGAAATTCAGGCCCTTGTAAGCTATTCCAAGTCTGCACTCAGAAAAGGAGGTACAAATCGGTGGTGGTCATCTGGCTCCACAGGCATAAGGGCCACTGAAGTATGACACAACATTTTACAAGAAGAGTAGATGTACCAGAGAAGGTAAAATGATTTCTGGTTCCAAATAAAATATGTTGTAGGCAGGACGCCTAACTAAGATGCTGCAGAGTCTGTAGCTGGTCATGAAGTCTCACTTTATAACTATACATCAGTATTATGTACCAGTTCAGAGAACACACAGAGGATTAACTCCTACCCAGAAAGCTCAACCAAACCACTTTCCTAACCATTTCATACATGTCATTTCCCATCCTGCTTCTTCCTTCTCCTCCTCCTGCCCCTGTCTTCTGTCCCCTCTTGCCCCCCAACGCCTCTCCCCTCACATACTCTGCCTGGTCTACAACTTGGTCTTCACACCACGGGCTTTCAATGCTCGTTGTCTTGGGAGGAGGAGGCCTCGGGTGAGGAGAGACACCTGAAGCATGACATAGAACACCATCTCCCAGTCCCAGCCCACCAAGACTCCCAGGACAATCCTGCAGTTCTGCTGTAGTCTGGCTGCTTCTAGCCTAGGTGTGAGGACCACACATGCCGGGAGCAGTGGCGCCATTCTAGCTTAGGAAAGCAGCAGTGAGAGCTGATGTGTGGCTAGGAGGAAGGGGAGAAAAACATGTAGATGACTTAATCCTTCTCAGAGCACTGTCTCTCCCATCCCCAGCCTGTGGGTTTGCAGCGCTGCCAGTTACAGAGAAGGCTGCTCCCCAGCTATGCCTTCCCTTCTCCCAGCTAGCCCTTCTGTGCTGGGGACTTACAATCCTTATTGCCCTTCCCCTCGGGGATGTTTACGCTATGTCTATGTCCCAAATAAAACAGCACCTCATTTCGGGCTCAGGCACTGGCAAACAATCCTTGGCAGCATTTAGCTGTTAGTACCCTCCCTGGCACGACTGTGCTCTGGGCCAGCTAGCGTAGGTCCCAAAATAACCAGCTGGGCAACAGCCAGGCAAGGAACGAGGAAGAAATGCTGACTCCGTAATAAAGAATGTGGGATTTGTATTCAGCCTAATCCAGTACTGGCACAGCCTAGAGCAAGGCAACCTGGAAATGGCAAGGGAAGCAGGGAGAAGGAGCAGGATAAGGGGCACCCAGAGACCAACAGGAGCAAGGAGGAAGGGCTGAAGCCATGGTGGGAGTCATAACAGTCTGGAGTGCATGAAGCAGGTTGGTTCCTCACAGTAATTACGGGCCTAAAAAGAGAGATAAAGAAAGGTGTAGAAGATAGCAAAAGGAAGATTGTGCTCCAAAACCACAGAATAAAGGGACGCAGGATCTCCATGGTGATGCATCAGACCTGCTCACTCTTATCCAACCACAGCTTTGTTTTTCTGTAGTAGGGGTTTGATGAGTTTAGTGCATGTGATAATTTCTGCAATAAACCCCCACACCAGGTGACAGGTATTTTGCCCTCTTCACACTTCAAAGTCTCAGGCTGAGCTGTAATAGCTGCTCACTGTTTTGGATGTTCCTTCCCTCATCCTTGTAGGAGACAGTTGGCAAGAGACCCCCAAACCACTCGCCTGGTTGGGGCACGGAAGTGTCTCACAGCTAGGACATGCTGCAAGCTCATTTTCAAGCCTTGCTTAAGTAAAGAGTAGGGAAAGATTTTCACTCCCAGGCACAGTTCCTGGGAAGCAGGTTGGGCACAACCATCTTGTTTGTAGAAAATGTAGGTATGGACCCAAGTCATGGTACTTCAGTGTAAGAGGATGGGGCCCTGGCTAGCTTATTTCTTCATGAGACATAGTCTTATATGACTATGGACCTATGCTTGTGCATCTGAACACTGCAGACTGAATTTCAAAGGCATTTCTCTGTCCTTCTTCAGGGAGAACCAAAGCCAGGCAGGGGGGAGGTTCTTTAGGGGTGGTGAGGAGGCTAGAGGTGACAGCCAGTGTCTGAGTATTAATCCAATAAATAGAAGGCTCATTTACATTTTACCCAGCCTTCTGGATTTGAATCTAGGTGTCTGTCAACTCAAGACAACGTCCTGGCACAGCTGGAAAGCTTGACGGTGTGTTTTGTCATAGACTTCTTACAGCCAGGATTTCTCTCATGAGAATATACTTTGGTCTATGAGCAGTAGCGTTAGAAAAACTAAATCAGCATCTAGTTCAAACACATGCACATCCATGTAAAGCCCTTCCTTCTCACTTTTTGTGTTGGGTGCACTGTCCACTGTAGGTAAAGAAGGCTTATTTTTTGTGATTCATTTTTCTTTGCCGTATTTCAGTCTGGTCATCCTGGCCAGTGCCTAAGAGACTACAATTTTTGATGTTCCATTGAATTCCATATCATAGTGACTGTTTTTAAGTACAGCACATCTACCTTCCATTTCTAGAAGGCAGCAAGATCATAAAAATATCTTGTAAGAAACTCTGGCATCATTTAGAAAACTGATGGCGTTTATGATGAACTGAAGCATCACATTAGGAATGAAATAGTAGTAAAAGCAGATGGTCCATACTCAGAGTGCAAACTGTTGCCTTTCAATAACATGAGTAAGGATACAAGAATTTCTCAACTAGATTTCCCTCCTTGGTAGAAGATCTGAGTGAGCTATTTGCTATTAAAATACCTCTTCAGAAGAAATAATGTTTTCTAGTATTTATAGAATACATTTAGCTTCTGTAGTTGACATGAAACAAACCTATCTTACCAACTGCTGGCTGTTTAGCATGTAAATTAGCTGGTTTATTAGAATTGAATTTATATGCGAAACTTTATACAAAATCCTCTTGTTTCTCTAACCCACTAATAAGATCAGGAGAACAACACAAAACATAGATTAAGTCTGTCTTTCAGATACAGACTCAATCTTGTTGTCATGGGGCACAACAATTTTCCTTACAACAGAGTGAAAAGTCATGTGAAAAATGAAGAGTACTCTCTATGGAGCCTACCAGGGCTCTTCATGTGTGCTCAGGGTATAATTTACCTTCAAACTTTTAAGTAATTATGTGCAAATTAGTGGTTTTATTGTGTCAATAACTTACATGAAAAGGTGAGCCCTTACCTAACATAAATTCCGGTGGAAGATATATATCTCTTCTATTTCAGATACACTTGTGCACTGTGCTTTGCTCATCCTTAGTAATAGAGGTATTTGTGAACTAAGGATTTCTTTAATGTTTTTATATTCAATGAAAGAATGCACAGGGGTCAAAGCAGGATTGATTTGAAGGAGTTAGATTTTAAAATCCCTTTAAAAATCAGGACAAAGGATACCACACTATTAAAATAAAATGCTTAAAAATGAAAAGTATTATGCATGCCACACAGTAGAAGATCAGATTTTTATTAATGCAAGTTTTAAATGCTGATTAATCCTCTTGAGAATCAGTTTCCCAAAGCTTTGGCCTGCATTCAAGTCTTTTTCAAAGGGGCACATCACTTCCATTATTCTGAATATTAATTGAACAACATTATAACTAAGGATACAAAGCAAGATTTAAAACATGATTACAGCTGTCATTGCTTACATCTAAATAAGTCGTTGGAAATTGAAGCTCAGAGTAAAAAAAATTAAAAAAATAAATAAATAACCCCTCTGCCATAAACCTCTCTTGTCAGGATGGTGAAGCTGCTGCCTCCCTCACCCCCCTCCCCATCCGCTCGGCCAGGATGGATCGTCTGTGCACCGCGCGCTGACGGCTCGGCTGGCGGCTTGTGCTTAATGTATTCACAAAAACTACACCCCCCCACCTCTCCCTGTACCTTGCAAACTGTGGATGTGTTTTGTCTTGCAAAATAATACACATCCCAGAAAAACACTGTCATTTTTAGATGTTAACGGGAAGAGGGATGATAATTGTTCAAAAGACTGAGCTGCCTGTATACTTGTTTGCTTCCAGAAAGGGTTTATTTTATTTGTTTGGCATAAACCATTTTCTGATCCAGCTTCAGCGCATGCCTCTATATAAGCACTCATGTGCTTAACGCTAAGCACGTGCTTAAGTGCATTCCTGAACTGGGCCAAAAAGGTACCTCCTTTGAAATTTTTGTCCATAGCTGCTGTTCTTGGAATAATGCCTTTTTTTGGTGCAAACGGATGTGGGGTTACAGTAACCACCTAATTCTGATTGGACAAATGGCCTTACGGAAGAAGTATTAAAAATTTATAGTCCTATTTACTAAGTTTATTTGTTGGCCGTAAAAAGCTGAATCTTACATAACATAAAAAGCATCCAGTCCTAATGATGAAAAAGATATAAAAAGATAATGGTGCAATCATAACATGTCTCTGAGAGTTTGTACATCTCAGTTGCAGTTTGGCACATCACATAATTGTGTTGTGCCAAACTGGCACCAAACCACAATATGTTAGTGAAAAGGGCCCGCAGTTTAAGAGGAAAATCTAGAAGTGTTAACTATACACTGTCTAATTATACAACCTTACTGTCCCAGAATGTGATTTCTGAAACCATTTCTGACATATGGGAAGAGGGTAGAACAGCTGGTCATTAAGGTTTTCTCAAGACTATTTAGTAACACACTTGAATGTAATTAAAGTGCTACATTAAATACTGCACTTGTGTACAATGTATTTTTAATCTTTATGGCGTGCTGTAAAAGTAAATAAATGCGAAGCATTAACATTTCTCCCCTTCACCTCCTAAACTGTTAAGATATAACGAAAGCCCCTGTCTGCAGTGTGTGTGTTACCTGAAGAACACTCTGGTGCTTTGCGAGCATCCTGCGTAGCAGGTAGGAAGCAAACCCAAGCTGAATTGTGCAAGACGGATTTAAGTTTACTTGATTTCATTTGCCCAAGGTAAGCTCTGCTGACTTACCTGGAAGTATTTCAACAGACAATGTTGCAACAATCCTGGTTTATTTGAAGGTTTCCTTTGGAATCAGTCAAGGTGATGTAAAGCAACTTTGATCCACGCCGGATCTAACGCAAGAAGCAAAACGTTGTACACAAAATGCACAAACATCTTTGCAGCAAAATTTACTTTCATGTGTCCCAGCGGGACTTCTGCCCCGAAATACAGGTTCAGAATACATTTCCATACAGAAGTAGATTACAGATGGGTTAAATTACAGAACTGTATTTGCACCCCGTGATCCTTCATTGTGATAGACGTACCGAGAGCACCAAAACAGTTAAATGCCACAGAGAATCAGAGCTCCAGTTATATAGGCATTCCCTTCCTCTATTTCTACTTGTATTTCTATTTCTACAGACAATAATCAGGGGATCTAGATGAACCCAAGGCCACCATAAATAAACTTGGATCAGCTCAAAAAACTGTAGAAAAACTTGTTTTCTGAAAAAATGCCTTGAGATTGACACTGGTCCTCCACTTACGATTGTCTGGGGTTTCTGTGGTCCCAAAACTGCAGAGATGCTGTAGCATTGTAAAAAAGACATACTTTTGGTGCACAAATAGTAAGAAAAAAAGTTTTAAAATACTTCTCTTGGTGCAAAATATTTCTCTTTTGCTTCCTGATACTGGTGGCTTGTTTTACATTCTTTAATACCACTTTTGCTTTTAAAAGAGAGGGCAGATATTTATTGAAAAGTTGAACCTGTTCTTCACTTCTACTAAATTCCGGCAAATACATGTTTTAATTGACTATTCACTGAATATGTTCAAGAGCTGCTATGAGTTCCTTGGGTTCCCTGGAACAACTTTTTTTTTTTTTTTTTCTGGTGTGCATTCAACACTTTCTAAAACACACTTGGTCCTGCACTAGGGTGGTTTCCTCTGAGCATGAAGGATAGCTTTTCACACCGCTTTCTGACACCAAAATGAAAACTGAGGGCAGAGAAGAAGATGATAAGAAGACAGGTTTAACAAAGCATTCCAACTGTATCTTCCAAGGCAATAAACTGGCAGTCACCAGGAATGCTACAATGAAAACCATGGAAGTGAAAACATGTGTGCACCAAGTTCACAAGAGCTATCTGGTGAAAGCAATGAGTTCTGCCTGTGACTGCACATGTGGTGGAATCAGGCTTCGTGTTACTTTTCAAAGGTAGGCATAAGTTTTCATTTTCTCTGAAATATAATGCTGGGATTTTGCAAATGAGTGAAGGAGGATTACATGCTGTGTTTTACCTTTTGCTGGGCATTTTCTAAATCAGTCAGAATCCTTCTGTTCAAATAAATTATGCTTTTCCTCTCCACTAATGGTGCATCTGCAGCATTTCATTTTTTTTTTTTTTACTTTTTTTTGGAAAAGGAGCAGTGGAATGAGCAGCCAGTCATCCAGTCTTCCTGACTCTCTGTTCATGGATGGATTTTGCATCACATTACATCCTGCAGCTGGTATGTGCTATCAAAACCAAGAAATGCCAACCAATATAGAGAACCTTTTGAAGGCAGGAGACACAACTCTCCTGTGGCAATTTAATTCATTTTCAGAAGAGATGAGAATAACTATAGATCTCACCACATTCAGCGTTGATTGCAAAACTCATCTCTCTGACTTAACTTTGCCTCATTAATTTCTTCACACACAGTTGCCAGGTACAACCACATCTAAGCACAAACACAAGCAAACAAAAACATGATAAGCTACTTCTCCCGTGGCCTAAAAAAAAAAAGGAAGAAAAAGACACTGGTATATTTAGATATTTGGAAGACAGGCCATGTAAATAGTGTGAGAAATAAATACAACTTCTACATAAAAACTTCTTCAAAACATAACGGCACCTCACTTTTTCAGAAGTAAATTCCTTCAGGGTTAACCCCAAACTTTTAGTTTTCTATGTTTAGAAGCCAGTATTAAGAAATACAGCAGATAACACTACTTTCAAACCATACCAGAATGCCTTAGGTCCTTTCCAAGAGCACCCAAAGATGCACAGCTGCTGTTGACCTGGACAGGGCGTGGATATATTTTCGTCCCAAAGAGGGATGCGGGGCATGCACTGATTATGTAAAGAAAGCTGTGGGTAAAAATTTTGTTCCTGGCTACTTGTGTGTTGCTGAGTGCAAAGGAAACGATGTCTCTGCAAGAGAGGAACATGTCCTGGGTGATACAGTTGAGTCACTCCCCTTCTGAACCATGGGAAAGAGTTGTGTGGAGCCACATGAGAAGACGCAAACTGGTGATGAGTAGCATGTACACAACTCATTGCTCATTTAAGCAAATTTTACTATTCTTTTTCCCTTATCTGTTTGTTTTCCCAACAGTACTGTTGATTTAACCCCGTATAGTCATATCCTGAGCATTGAAACATCCAAACAATATCCATTATCATTACAGTGTCTGCATCTGCTGTGCGCAGACTTGAGTGCTCGGCAGTCAGACCTCCACTTGATTCCACTCAGCTAAACTCGCTGTTAGATCTTAGAAAATAACCATCTCTAAGATGATCAGCCTCAGTCCAGGCATTTCTAGTGGATGGGCATTAGTTGTTCTTGCAAAAAATGTGAGCAAGCCACCAGGACAGTGTTTAATTGTCTGAGACTGACCAAGAGAGCGGTATGGAAAGCAAAGTCTGGGAAATGCGGATGGGGCGATGGCTCCTGCACGCTGCCCTGTTGGCCCTGCCTGCCCTCCCCTCCTCATGTCCCAGGCTGGCGGTGCCATCAGCCTCTTCATGGCGGTCTTCTTTTGGGTTTTTTTAGACCTAAAATTGGCAGTGGTAGTGATTATTATCAGATTCTTGCTCTGAGTTTCTTGGCTCATTTCTTGAGCTGATACAACTGTCAAATTACAAGCACTAACCTGAATAATCCTTCACTCCCACAAATTAACTTTCATATTTTTTATTTTGTCTTCACAAAGGAACTCCACATCAAATATTTTATCTGCTGCTGCTGTGTATTGTCCTGTCACCAAAGAAACAACTGGGTTTGTTTCTTCGATTTAATCTATCACACTCCATTTCCCTTTCTAGTCACAATTTCTAATTATTTCAGGTTACTGACTTAGTTAGATACCAAATCAAGTCAAGACCAATACATATAATCTATTGATTTAAATAATACCCACTCATGAAGTCTGCAGTTTCCAGGTGAAACAATCATCTTCAGAAATATGCAGCACTCCTACTACTGTGAGTTGCAGCCATATGCACGCAGCTCAGTCCCTACAAATCCTTTCTCCAGGATTCACTTGGGCAGGAGTCTGACACAGCCTGGCTTTGGCTGTCCACCATGGAGAGTGGTGAAATAAACTGAATACCCAGAATTTACCTATAGCTCTTTGTATTTACTGCTTAGCAGTAGAAAAAAAAAAAAAAGTATACTTGAGATTGTGAAGACTAAACTGCAAAGCTGAATTTAACCAGATGAAAAATGTCTTTGTCACCCATGATTACATATGAAAACTGCGCACCTGGATGGAGGGGAACTTTTCTATTTCAGCAATGAGGTTCCTTTTTAATTAATGTCTCTAAATTTGTTTTCTCGGCAGTGCAACTTTGAAGGAAGAACTGTCAGAATGTTGTAAAGCAGGTAAAACAAACTTTCATGGGGATTAAGAGGAAAGAAAGCCTTCAGCAGTTTTCACTTCTAGTGATGAGACCACTGCAGGACACAACAACACAGGTGCAGTACAGGAACACCTTTGGTCCTGAGCCCGCTGTTGCCTGCCACTTGCTGTCTGTCAGAGGTGCTCAGCTGCTTAAAGCCTCATTCACAAAACTCAAAACTCAAAACTGCTCAAAAGAATTCTATAAAGCTTTCAAAATGAAATTTATTTTCATGCACACAGCTCATGAGAAACAACAGACCCATAAATATGTTTTTTTTCTCCCTTCAGGAACCTAAAATATTTTAAAAATTGAAATCTCTTTAATTCCAATTACCAATCAAGCAATTTTTGAGGAAGACTTTTTCTCTTTTTTTTTAACAAAAGTAGAGCTTCTGTGGGAAACATGGATTTTTTAACCAAGAATTTTCTGATTTTTTTTAAATTAACGAAGTTTTTGAGAATTAGAGTCAACTTTCTTTTTTTTTATCTTTCAGATTAAAGGAATTTCCTGACCAACTCCAACTTCTACTATATGAAAATAATGCAAAATTGCCAACATTGTGCAGGTGCCAGTGCACAGCCAGCACATGTGTCTACCTAAGACCATACATGGTCAGTTCGGTAAAGTAGCGCCTGATACTATTTACAACCGATCAGTCACGAGATAAGATAACATGCTTGTGCTGGACAAAGTCTTGAGGTTACACGTTGCTGCCATGCTTTCCACAGTTTGTCATTAACCAGCTATTGCAAGATGTTTTTTAAGTACCTTCATCCTGTCTCCAGCTCAGCTCTGTCTCTCTCTCTTAATAACCAGGCTAAATCAGCAGGAATAATTAGGGAATCAGACACTACTTAGTGTCAGTACAGGCAGCCAAATAACTTCTGTATCTCTTCCTATTCCATAGGGTGCCCCCCCTTCTTGGAAAGCTCAGTCTTTTCCTTAGAGGAAGGCACAATAGGCTAACTCATAATGATAAGATTTTTGGATTGTGTGTTTTTTACAATTTGCAATTGGTGTCAGGCAACCTTATATGCAAAATGTATTTTTTCTCTCCTCTTTCTAGCAAACTGTCACTCCTCCAGCACATGCTGGCTCTTTTTTTTCTCCTGAAAACCCAAGGGAATGAAACACTCATGCCAATTCTCTATGGGGAAGTAGCTAGCCCCCTAAAGATCTCTTGAAAAGGCAAGCACTAGGATTGTTTTCTGAATACTTGCTTAGCTAAAATTACAGCAATACATGCTCTGGAATTCTCTAGAGACAGATGTATTGTCATGCTTGGATAGTGAAATATAGATACAGCACTTCACAGGAAATTAGAAAAAAAAAGGAGTATTCAAAGTTCATCTCCATCAAATAATTTTAAAAGCTGGGAGTTTTTGCATCAAAGTGCTTCCTAGAAAGACGTAATTACATACAGTGAAGAACCCTGTGATGTGTGTGTATCCATGGAGTTAGATTCTCACCCAAAGTCTTAGGTTCTCATAACAACACGAACCCTAGACCTGAAGTACACATCTCTTAATATACTCTATTACCTCATTGTCATTTTCTTGTTGGTAATGAATGCGTGTGTTAACAGAACAGCATGCTGATGCATTTTTTCTGCCATTGTATGTAACATATTTTCTAATTCTTCTGCTCTATTCAGCATTTGACCCTAACGATAGGGGATTATGGTATTAACTCTCTACACAGCACACATTCTTTACAGACTTTCACTAAATACTGTAAGCCTGCTGCAGAGCGGAATAAAAGTGAAAGCATACCGTCTGGTCTTAAGCTGTGCACACAGAGGGTCGTGATCCAATTGGAAGGGAAGCAGAATTTTAAAAAGAAAGAGGTTTGACAAAATTTTAATCCTTGTCATTTTCATTTCTCTTACCCTGTGGATTTGGGTGATTTTATTTACACTGTCAGCTTGAGCCTAGGGATTGAAAATCAGGCTTTTATGGAGATTATTAAAAGTACATACAGTATGCTAAAGGCTGGACCACTGCTATATGCTACTAAAAATATGAATGTGGATGTTCTATATCATACATTTAAGGAGGTAAGTGCCATCCTCCCTGCAAGGCTGGACTTAGCAGTTAGGCTCATTGTGATTATGCCGAAGCGCATGTTTTAACAAGGGTATTTATGAGTGGTTTCAGAGTGCCGCAGGCACACTGAAGAATTGAGAGGTACCTTCAGGTACCTTATAAAGGGACAAAGCAGCAGCATTTGAGGAGCAGCTGTGGAAACTATTCATATTGCAGGTATACCTGAGCACTGAAGAAGCTCCTCCTGGAAGAGCTGCTGCTCTCCCCAGCCCACAGCCAGGGTAGGGCAGCCTGAGAATCAAACAGCCTCAGAAAACCAAATATCTCATCACGGGTGACTTTCTTCTGAAAGTCCTCTGCTGAGGTTGGCCTCACTCTCACGGTGATGGAGACATCCTAGGCCCATGTCCAGGTGGGTGTGAGATGGTTTGGGTCAGAGATGAAGCATATTTGTGCTAGACTGAGCTGCAAGGTCAAGCTAGCCAGGTGGCCCATGCCTCCTAAAGCCACACGGCCACCCACTGTGGGGACACACCCTGCTCCAGCTTTCCCAAGAAGCAACTATGAGTTGGACCTCCTTGCACAGCTGCCTGTTCTGGGGCCAGAGCAAGGTCACAGCAGGAAGACATGACTGTTATTTTCTCACTCAGAGTAGGCACAGATGATGTGTTACAGGAGCTGCTTCCATACCCTTGCAGATTTTGGCCCAAACCAAACCAAATAAAATGACTGCACCATGAGAAGGACTCTTCTGACTACCCTCACCCTGCGCTCGTGATTTCACTGTAGCAACTAAAACAGAGGCAATGAGCTTTTTTTTGAGGCCAGGATGCCAAAAAACATAAGCCACCAAAGGGGCTGAATATCTCAACTTTCCACTTAGGAAAACTAAGAAAGTAAAATCCCTGTTCATGTAGCTTCAAGGCAATGGGCTCACAGCATCTCTGAGTGGTGAGGAAGGAAACTTAGAGCCCCAGGAGGCAACCTGAGATTGTCTGCAAGGGCCAGGGTGAAGCCCTCTACTCTGACAGCAGCTTTCATGGCATGGCTGCAGGGTAGGAGCACATCAGGTACCTGAATTCTCTTCCTCCAGTGGAAGACTGTAGGCTTATTTTGGCCCTGCCCTGTGAAAGAACACACTGGGTTTGGCAGTAGAGTTAATCCTGCACCCTCAAGCTCAACAACACTTGCTAAGTCTCTGAGGATTTCAGCGGGACACGGTCATGGTCCCTTGTCCAACAAACACGTCGCGGACACACACCTTCACTCTGTGGTCATGGACAGCCGTGTTCAAACTGCAGGACTGAGGCCACAGTCACTAGTATTTCACATAGGACCTTCTTAATAAGGTTATTAAAACAGTCCTGCTTTGACTCAGGGGAAGAGAGAGATAGCATTTCCAGGTTTTTTCCACTCAGGGAATCAAAAATGTTATTTTTCCATCCAAGGAAACTGTTTGCTCGAAATCGAGATACGTGACTCTCGCTGTCCTTACAGCTCCGTAACCTTGGCTATCCGAGGCATATAAAATAGGGGTTATTGTGCTAAGGAATGAAATGGGCAGAAGCGCTTGCACAACTTGGCCATCTCACAATTGAAAATGGAGTTAAGCTGGCTCCACCTAACCTGAGTGCCAGCAGCACAGGATTTTTGAGATGTGCTTCTTCCATACCTCCCTCAGCCAATTTTCAATGCACTTAGGGTGCCTCCTGATAACAGGGCCAGAAACAAACCCCACGGAGAGCAACGGGGATCTGTCCTTCAATACAAGTGGCAGGTGGATCAGGCCCACTTGGAAAAATTTGGCTGCTGTTCTGAGTGGTTCTCGGTGTGCCAGGGTCCTGCTAAGACATCCAAATTGGCATCTCACAAAAATCACATTGGCATCTCATAAAAATCCAGGCTAAAAATGACAGCCTTAGGTTGGAAGTCCCTGACTTGGGCCTCATCCTGCAGAGGTGTTCAATGCCCTCAGCTCCCACTGACTTCACCGTGCGCTGAGCAGGCTCAGCACTTCTCAGGATTGCTCATGCTCTGCAGGATTGGACTTATTGTCCTTAATACTATCTCATTCTGGTTATTCCCTATTGCCCAAGGATAATCCCATGGCATTATTCCCATTATGCCACTTGCCATTCCCATTATAGTCTTTAACAATGTTTTAAACCTATCTTTCATTTTTAATTTCCTTAGCAAAATATCTGTATTTTAGTTGTACGCATTTACATAGTCTTCAAAAAAATGTGCTTTTATTATACATATGGCATTATCATGTAGCTTCACTACTTTATGAGTCTGGTAGATGAAAACAACTCTGAATACAAGGGAAATCCGTATGTCTAAATATTTTTAGCATGAGCACTGTTACCTGTTCCCAGTCATAAAAGTATAATTAAACAGCGCGTATTAAAACAGTGCACCACAGGAATTGTTGCAGCTTACTTGTCTGCTTCATGCAAGGGGGAAATTTTTTTACTGTCTCTAGGCTGAAAAGGAAGGAAGAACCCATCATAACCATTTTATGTCTTTAGCATCTGCAAGTCACAAAGCAGAGTACTGGGACCTTACATACCATTGTAGTTTTGATTCATCTTTCTCCTTGATTAATTGCTAAGCTGCTGCACAACAGTAGCTTCAAAATAATTCGTCAGCAAGACTTCTCCAGCAGCTTTGTGGTGCTTCCTTGTGTCAGAGCCACCTGGTGCAGCAAGCAGCTCCACAAGTGAGAGTTGTGTCAGAAGAACAAGAGCTGGGCCCCCTCCTCCCTGCCCATTTCTTAAATCCCCACCTTGTCCCCTTCCTAAAGGTCTGGCCTGTTCTCTAGGTGGGCAGGAGGTCTGAATCCTCCCCTGAGCATTGCTTTAGGGCTGACAGTGATTTCCATTGGAGGCCCAAGCCAGAAGCAATGGCTGACCTACATCACCATGAAAAGTGCTCCCCTGAAGCACAGCTGCTTGCCTTCCTCCTTGGCCCAATTCAGGACAGCTGTTTCTGATCTACAGCAGACATATTTAGAAAGCCCAGAGACTCAGCCCACTGGGCTTCCCAGGCTAATATGAGGCAGGGCAGAGGTAGGGCTCCAGTCTGAATTCCAGCCTCTTTTCTAGATTCTGGATCCAGAGGAGCACTCGTATGCTCACTGCCCACAGTCTCCTCGACATCTAACTCAAAGTCATAGAGGAAACCAGGGAATGAATGGGGTCCTGTGTCACCAGGTTGTTTTTTCAATCATGTTTTAGTCACTGGCCACTGTGACACATCATGAAAGATAAATCATTTCAGATGGAATTAAAATTGGCATTTGGAAGCACTTTTATTTGGGAAAGAAAAAAAAAAATAAGGAAGTAAGAAATAAGGCCAGAAAAGGTCAGCTGGGCCAGCAAGTGCAGACCTTCACAGATGATTAGAGTGTAGAATCCACAGGCATCCTGCCCAACATGTCCTCACACACCACGGGCCCCAGGATGCTCCCCAACAGTCTGTAACAAACTTCACACTTCATCATAAAGCAGCTGCAAACTTAATGAGCCCCAGGAAGCAAAAAGGCAAGATCCAATGCACCATCCATAGCCCAAATCCTTATAATAGAAGGAAACTATTAGGTGAAATCTCCTGCAAATCCTAAGAAATTAAGACAGATGAAGACAATCCCCTCTTCTGCAGTAGTTTCTGACAGTCTGATCAACAGGTAAATTCCTTCCTTCTCCCAAGTCTGGTGACCACTATAAACTTGAGTTTATGAGTGAGATTCATGCAGAGATTAGGGGCCCTAGCCTACCTCCTGCTCTTTCATGGTTCAGAGGTGAAAAAGAGACCAACCTAGAAGTCTAGCAATGCATAAATGAAAAGTAAAAATGACCCTTACTGACCTCCGCAGACTGCAAACAAAAGTCCTGAAGCATGTGATTAATAGAATAAAGCAATGGTGCAAATAAACAACCAAGTCTCTTTTCAAACTCAGCTGCTGACACCTAAAATCAGATACCAACTGATCCACATCACAAGCCCCATTTTCTGTCCCTAAGAATTCTGTGATACAATTGTTTTCATGAACGTACTCAACTGCAGCCTAAAACAGAGAATTTCTCTCTTCCTATTACCAGAATATCACTTCTTGGATAGACGGATGGAAATCTCTCTCTAAATTTCCAGTCTGAATGTATTAATAATTGGCTTGCATCCACTTGATGTCATGCCAGTATTATTCTTTAACTAATTCTTTTTGTCTTTGAAGTTTACCTTCTAAATGTCTTTATGAAAATTCATCATACACCCTTTCCCTCTTAGTTTTACTAGATTAAGCAATTCAAGTCTTCAGGATTTCCTCATGGCAAAGCTTTAGTACAAGTTACCTTGAAAAGTTTCAACTATTTAATGTCACTTCAAAATTAATTTTAGGCCTGCAATGAAATAAACCTATTATTTTGAAGCAAATACAGTTTTCTAACTAACTATTTATAAAAAGAAAGAAAAACATTTTTCCATGAGAGGAAAGGGCAGATTGGAAGTTTAAGAATTGATGGAAGAAATTATTTTGTCCAGCTCCAAATAGAAACCACTAGAAACCAAGAGTTACTGAATAGATATTTAGGAATGAAATTAAAGAGAAGAAAACAAAACCTCAGCAAATAAGCCAAAAATTTGGAACTCGATGCACTGGCAGTTTTGAGTCCCAGAGTTCTCAATGAAGGATGTGGAAGATTATAGGACAATGAGAGGAGGAATTTTTTTAACTCTTGCAATTTGGAGTATTTCTAAACCTCACATAAATGGCATCTATTTCCTTCTTCTCAGCCCTAACTATATTATTTTCAAGTTCATGTTCCTGGAATGTTCTTCCATTTCATTTGAGAATTCAGAGTCGTCTGCTGGTCTTTATACCTCAGATAGAATTGATTCAGGTTCTAGGGAATGCAACCACTCACCTTTTCTTGCATTTTCAGCCCATATTCTCTGACCCTTCCATCCTTTTTCCATCTCCTCTCAGTTTAAGACCTACATTCTCATAAGCTGTATTTCTCTCTCGGGTCATCTGCATGAATAAAATCACCTATTTTCCAAGTATTTTTTGCTTTTATTCAGGCTCTTCTTACTAGCAATGGGGAAGCCATCCTACTAAACTTCCCCATTCCCTGTTCTTCCCATCTGGAAACCACACGGCTTTTACATCTCCAAGTGATGCAATGTGAAGAATGGACTAAAACAAAATAATGACCCCATTACATATCCTATCTCCTTCTCATAAATTTCAAAGACAGATGAGACCATTATCACCTGCTCTGATCTCCAGCACAACACAGGACTTCCTGAGACAGATTCCTCACTTCAGGATAGGAAACAGCAGCCCTGCCTCGTATGTCTGGCCCAATGTAATGACGACCACGTCCCGAAAAATAAAAAAGAGTGATCCTGTTTCATGTACTCCTGCACGAGACTTTTGATTACTTGTTGCAGAAAATAGACGAGCATAAATTTTAGGATGAGAAAATTCCGTACATGCTCTCATTGCTCTTAAAAGTTTATTTCATGCCAACATTTTAAAAAAAGAAAAAGCATTCTGGAGAAAAATATTATCATTGTTGCCAAGATTGCATGCTTAAAATAGCATATCTTGTCTTTCATTCTACGATTTGATAACAAGAGATAATTATATCTCGACCCCATAAAACCACAGTAACTGACATTTGCTGTCCTCTCAGGACAGCACAGCACTGGTTGCTCCCTTGGCTGGGAGAAGTGACTTACCTGTTGACACACTGAGGGTGCAACGCAGCATTCAGTGGAAACTTAAATATAATTCCTACTAAAGAAAATGGACTTGATCACTTCTCCCAATAACTGCTTTTGGGAGTTCCTCCACCAGCCTCAAAGGGATGATACCAGAGCTAGAAACTACCATTTACTGTAAGTAGAAAACTGCACCCTGAAACACCTGGCATAAGCTACTTCTCAGAAACTTCTCCTTCAAGTACCAGCCTGCTGTGCCTCAGCTTCACCTACAGTGGTTTGGTACAGCCATGAGGCCAGAAAACACATTTTTTCTCAGACCGGGTCCTTTTCTCTTGCGTGCTCTCAGGTCACCGAGGAAGCTGCTCTGCCCTTCCACGCCTGGGCATGAGCGTCCCTGCGGCTGCGTAAGGCAGCCAGGGGAAGGAGCAGCTGGATCCACCAGCAGCCGTGCAGGCGTGCAAATCGAGCAAGTGTTTGGTCCGGAGGCCATTCGCAGCCCCATCCTCCCAGCAGCAGTTGGCTCGCTCCTGGTGGAGATCGAGCATATGCTCCACTCCATACATCCTATCCTGTGATTTTATTACCCCAATTCACTCTGCCTATAGCGGCAAGTAGAGGTCCTCAAATAGGAATTCTTTGCCTCTTTTTTTATCATATTGAGACCACAAAATGTTCAGAAAAGTTGAGCATCTGTACTGCTTTAAACCTCTGCCAGAGAGCATGTAGCATACCAGCCAGAGAAGCGGAGAGCTCTCAGCTAGCCAATGGCTAAAATATTGCACGGATTATTCCTGGAGAAATATAAAGTACTCTCCAGATGCTCTGTCACAGAGAAATAGAAGAGTATGGAAAATATAGGAGAGCCTTTTACCAAGGGGTCAGGGAACAGGGAAACGGACGGCCCCATGAGTTCTCAGACAACACCCGCAAGTCCATCATCTCTGGGTCGCATTCCTCAGTACTTGCACATGCCTAGATTATTAGTCCTGATGCAGAAAAATGTACATTTCTGCTGATAGCAATATGACACTGCTCGGATTTACTCTTGCCTTGCTTTGCCACACAGAAAATTCTTGAAAAAAGGTCTCTCTTTCACTGCTTCAGACAGACCGACAGACAATCCTGTGAAGTGTAGGTGAAGAGCACCTGCATGACAGAATAGGACTAGAGCTGCTGCAAGTCACTCTGCATGGTGTCCATGTCCAAAAGCCACGCTCCTCCCACACCAGGGACTGGATGGGGCCAGTGTTGCAGGTCCACACTCCTTCTGCATAGAAAGCCCTGCAGGAGCAACCCCAGGAGAGTGCTGCTTTCCTTCAGTGGGGAGAGGGCATTCTGGCTTGGAAGCATGGGCTTGCTATCGGTGGCAGTTTATCTTGCTTGCTCTCCCCACGGTAGGTTTGCAGGACAAGCGTCCCAACTCCAGGCCCAGTCAGCCAGAGGCCGTATCTCTCTTTATGTGTGCCTGTGCCTAACCTGCCATTCTTCTGCAGATCTCCTTGCTCAGGCCCAATCTCTGTTCTGCAAGTTGGCATGGCGGCAGCATACCAAGTAGGAGGTTTTGGCTTGTGTGTAGAATTTGGAGAGCGGTTTTGTAGTAAGTTGCTATACTTTTTGGCTTGCAAGCCCTGGGAGCATATGGCCCATTGCTCGCAAAATGCTGATATTTTAAAATTGGGGGAGGAATAGAGCATGGCACATTTATTTCACTTCTTCAGTGCCACTATTTTTGCCAAAACCTTCCCTGCCACACCATCCTGGATCATACTGTTCTACCCATCTTTAAAGTGAACTCTCCGCTAACTAAAAAGTGGATGACATAAGGTAGCCCCCAACAGCCCTGAGAAAAATAGCCTTCCCCTACTCAATCTCCAATACAAAATGCTGTCAATTAATAGCTAAAGTGAGTGAACAGCAAATGCAGGACTACTTCTGCTCACTGCTGAACTCTTTGCAGCTGGCCTTGCTCATACTTTCAACAAACATCTATTCTTTTCCAAGCAATCAAAACTTTATGGACTGTTATTTCCTTCCTCTCGACTTCCCAAGAGCTAACACCAGCACACTTGAGATGCTGCAGACTTATCACTTCCACCTTGAACTAGTGGTTGACCTGAAGAGAGAGATGCCAGGAAATGGAGTTCTTAAGTACAGACAGATCCAAGCATTGCTCTGCTAAACCACTGCAGTAGCTGTCAAAATACATCTGCATGGGCTTTTTTCTGCTGTTTCTTCCCCAACCCACTTAACGATGTCAAAAAGTACAATGTTTTGGGAAAAGTTAATGAACCAGTAGATATAGGTGATCTGCAAGATATTAATTTACTTGGTTTTTCAAAGTGCTTTCTATAAAGCCCCTCATAAAAGACTGTTAAAAGAAATAAATAATCACAGGGCTAGGTATGAGGTCTTTGTTAAGGATTAAAAATGGGTTAAGTGACAGAAAGCAAAGGGTCATAATAAAGAGCTTCCTCTGAGAATGGAAAGAGGTTAACGGGAAGGTACATTATCACCTCTGCTGGGACCGATTTTATTGACTATGCCTGTGAACAACTCAAAAGAGATAATGCAGAGGAATTTGGGATACTTGGGTGATACCATCATATTTTTCTGGGCCTGACTCTCCAATCTTTACTCACACAAATAAAACCAGTGGACCCAGGTGGGCTGTGTGTAAAAGTTAGTTGCATAATTCCCACAGTGTTTGCAGGGATTGATTTTTGATTAATAATGAGTGTGAAGAACTCCAGATGTAATACTGGTAAATTGAGAAGTATGATGGCAAGTTAGTTGGGTTAAGAATCACTTGAGCAGTGTGTATTACCAAAATTCTCCAATTCTTCCCATGTACACACACAGTCACACACCTGTGGCATCTTCTAGTAAGAGAAAATGAGGATTCACAAAAAGCAAATCATGATGCGCCCAGTTCTACAGACCTTAATTACTTTAGACAGTTGTTTAACATGCATAGATCTGTTTATTTCCATGGATTATATAAGGATGCAAGAATGAAAGAATCGTTACTTAACGTGTGCCACCTCACAGAGCAGAAGTTAAAAGCTGAACAACAGGGTGACTAAACAGAAAAATAGCCCATGCAAAACCAGAGCATGCTGTAATGATATTTTTTTTAAAAAGTCCTTCCTCTATTTTTTTGATTTAGCTTTGTTCCCTGAAACACAACTGAGAGATACTTTATGCTGGAAATCTCCAGAAAAATAACTCAGTGTTCAGAGGGAATAATGACACATGATCTCTCATCTTTGTGGAATAATCTCCCTGTCATAGTGGCAGAAGCCTTATCCTTAGAGAAGAACTAGTAAGAACTTGACTGAGGAATTCAACATGATGGACAGCGAAACCCATTCAATGAACAGTTAGCATATGCCATATCCTGCAGGAATGCAGCCCTTCTATTATCTGATGGCTCTTGCTGCAGCAGAAACTCACCAAATCAAAGATGTCATGGATTATCTGGGGGGGGGGGAAAAAGACAGTGATGCTCTGGCATTAAGCAGATGAGGATGAATATATTGTCATAACCTGATCTGCAGGTGGTCTGCACCTAATACCTTCAGAGGTGAGCTCAGGGAGTCGGAATGGGAGAACTGAACACTTTCCTGACCATGCCACTAGCTCATGGGACAGCCTTCATCAGGTGACTTCTTCACTCCCGGTCTTCATGTCCTCCTAACACTCTCGCCAAGCTGTTATGAGGTGTAATTAGTTATTTTCTAGTGGTGGCTCATTTACCAGCCCTGGGGATTCCTGAATGAAGAGCACCAGAGAAGTTCAAACTATTGTGATATTTTCAAGTGTAAAATACTAATGACTTGAGCAGCTTTTCACTGCTCACTGGGCAGCCAGTGAGTGGCTGGAATTGACAGATTCTGGCTGCCTTATTACCACTCACATATCCATGGAAATGGATGACAGATCTGCAGAAACAACAGGAAAGTTTTTAAAATACGACTTTGCTCCATAATAGCAAAAAATAATCACACTAGAAGATGTAATATTTCAACGGAGGAATTCAAAGCACTTTCCATCCTTTGCTTCCTTTCCATACAACTCCTGTGGGTGAAGGAAAGAGCAGGGAGGAGACCTTGCAGCCCCACCGTGATGTGCAGCCAGGCCTGGGGAGGAGGAAATCAGCAGCTGCTCAGTAGCACGGCACTGCAGTATGAGACAGGAAGTGAAGATAAAGATGCCCAATTGAAACCATCGCCTCAATGGAATTATCTGGTGTGGAATTTGGCCCAGGCAGTGCACTTCGCACCCCCGCTCTTTGCAAAAGCCTTACTGCTGGTGTTTTTGCTGATCCATTTTTTAATGTCAGGAAAGAGAAGTGAGTTTTAAACCAGCAGGAGCTGCAGATGCACAACCGAGTGGCTCTGGCCACGTAGCCAAGTGTTGACTTTCAAACTCCAGGCCTGAAAGTCAATCCCTAACTTATTTTTTAGTATGTAGACATAATGTTTGTGAAGCAAAGGGGACTAAGAACCTTCAAAACCTGGAATTAGGCTATACACAATCTTCAACCTCTACCCTCTTTATGCACTATTATGGACCAAATGTGGAAATAAGAGAATAATTGAGTTTCCATGTTCTCCACTCCCTTTCCCAGTGCTACACTTTCTATAAGCCCTTCTCACTGAAGGGCTGTGAAAAAGATATCATCTTGTGTGCATCTTGTATTATAATTGAATCAAGGTTGTTTAGCGTTAATAAGGTATCTCTGGAGTCCAGATGGTTGGTTCAAGCAGTGATATACAGGGGAAGGGCAGCTCGTGTTTGCACAGCAGCTGACACTATCAGCCACTGCCTTGGCCAGCACATGAAGAGCCTGGGGTGTTGCAGGTGCAGCTGCTACTGACCCAGGAGCTACAAGGGATCAAACAGCTTCCCTTCATTATTTTATCTCATCCACCAACACCCCTTCCTCAACCCTGTCTCTCTGTATATACCATCAGCCTCTTTCATGACTTCCTTTGTAGTTTTCCTTTACTAGCACTGCCTTGTGTTCAGTTTCTGTCACCCCCTCTTACACTCCTGGCTGAAAAATTGCTAACTTTTCATTTTTTTACTTCTCTGTGTGATCACAGGCAATACAGTTGAGACCCCAAAGGTCATTATATCTTCAATCCACGGAGAATTAAATTCATTCTCCCTGTGCATGGACAATTCACCACTTTTTATTCATGCAATGAAAACTACACCCTTAACTCATAGAGCAGATCCTAAAGCCACATTTAAGCTGAAGGACCCAGAATATTTCTCCAGGTCTTGGTATCCTCCCAGGCTATACTAGGTGTCTGAAAAAAAGAAGAGGGAGTTTGAGTGACCAGCAGGATGGGAGAGTCAGCACTCCCTGGACATGGAGGGACTGTGACCCTACAGCCTGCCATGTTCTGGCCCATCAGCTTAGACATGACCAGCAGGACTATGCCTGAGCAGGTGAAAGAACAGGGATATCAGAGGAGTGCTCTAAGCACGCACTGCAATAACAATCAAAAGTAGGATGTCCACAGCACCTGATTTTGATAAGCAAATCCTCTGGACTTCCAAACTTCCCTCCTCTTTAGCCTTTGATCCTGTTCCTGTGAGCATCTTAAAGCTGGTGGATGGAATTGATTCCTCAGTGGAGCTACTCACATGGAAAGAAATATGTGTTAGACTGTATTTGCCAAATCAGAACCTACTTCATAAAAGACTGGGAGTTCTTGTGTTGGAAAACCATCACCCATTGCATAAAAGGGAGTAAGAAGTTCTCAATGGCCACCTTCAGCTTCCTGACACAATAGTTCAGCTACAGTAGTCCTTGGCTCCTTTTCACATTTATCTTTGTATCTCAGAGACAATTGTCACAATACGTTTTGCCTGCTGGACTACCAATGTGATGAGAGAAAAAACAAAACCAGTTTGCTACATCAGTTCTAACTAGCACTACATGTGTGACTGATCACTACTGGAAAATTTAATACTCAGATAAAAATCACTAGGCTTTTTTTTAACGCTTGAAATGAGCCATGTTGTAAAGGAAACCTGCAATAATGAGATAATATGAATTAAAAATAAATACTTCACATGTTTTCAAGCAGGCAAAGCAGCATGAAAACACTGCTGAAACAGGTATTTAAGTCCTATTATTTGAAGATTAGTATTTTCTTGTTCCTAATCTGTAGTTTATTTGGAAGAATACTAGACTTTTGTAATATATTAATTTTCAGTGTAGTATATTTAGATCAAGAATCCTTGAATATCATAACATTAGAGGATAACAATTGCTACATAAATTAAAATTCAGTGTTGGTAGCCATTTTCCAAAACATGTAACAAGCAGCCAGCAAAGAAGCAGCTCAACTTCTGATATATATTGAGAGAAATAAGACTCGTTCTTTAAGAAGGTATTTTTAAATGCTGATGTCCAATACTAGTCAATAATATCAAACTTAAGGGGATTAGAGAGACAATTGTTTCTAAGGTGAAAAATCATCTTAGATATACTGGACAATGAGAGGAAAGGTAAGTCACTAACATTTGTGCCTGACGGTGTCTTCCTTTTCCTCCTCCAGCTGAAGCTTGGGACAGCTGTTTGTCTTTAAATGCTAGAACACAAGGACGCAAAAAGGTCACAGGAAAAGATCTCCTGTGCAAACTAGAAATAGGACTGTCCTTTTCCAGTTAAAAAATGTTTATGTGAATGTCAGTCTTATGAAGGAGACAAAACTAACTGAAGTGGAAACAGGAGTCTTCTCCTCAGGCATAGATTAGGTGGTAGCTTCTTCCCAAGGTGACACTAGCACTGACAGAGATGAAGCATTCACCTATTCTGTGCTGGTGCTCTTGTCCAGTCTTAGACATTTCCCCTGCCAGGGAACTGCATCCCACATACTATGGAGATGTGCTCTTTGGGAACTCTTTCCCATCAGCTACCTCTAGTCTGAGCTGCAGGTTCAGAGCATCGAAGAATTGCCCAAGTGGGAAGTGACTTCTTCAGATGACCTAGTCCAACCCTCTGCTCAAAGCACAGTCAGCTAAAGCAGGCTGCCCAGGACCACATCCAGTTGGGTTTTGAGTATGTATACAGACAGGCACTCCAAAGCCTTGCTGGGCAACCTGTGCCAGTATTTCACAACCCTCACCATGTTGCCCGTGTTGGTTTGCCTGCTAATCTTGTCCCATAAACTCTCAGTTGGTTCATCACCCCTGCCCAGGCAGAGCTCAGTGCATCCCCACTGCTCTCTTACATGAAGGGCAACTCCCTCTCCTTGCTACAACAGTTTGTCCTTCCTTCAGGGCTTGTATCCTTCTAAGGCAGCACTTCAGTCCTGTGAGCTATCCTGCCACGTCTCTGTCACCCCCAATGAAGCTGCAGCCCTGTAACTGCACATGTTCCTCCAGCTCCTCCTGTTTGTTAGCCATGCTGCATGTTTTAATATATAGGTACTTCGAAGAGGCCCCCAGCCACACTGTTTTCTCAGAAAAAGTGTGAGAGCCCAACCCACCATTCTGTCCCCTCAGCACTTTCTGTGTCCGTCTGCTTGAGGATGGTTCCCTTTAGCCTTGTTCCCCTGAACACAAGGTTCTTGCCATCTACCTCACCTTGCACTCTTCCTTGTGCCTGTGCTTCACTTCCCACTCCCACCAGTGTCATAACTGGGCTGTTGTTATGACTTCAGGTTTCCTTAGAGATGGAAGGAACTTTTGCCCGAAAACATCATTATCCCTATGACTGACCATGCCACTCTTCACTCATTTTCCTTCAGCACTTCCCCTCATGTTATGCATCAAGATTAAGCTATGAGTCCTTATGTTCAGAGCTCTTCTCCTGCTTGCATCTCCAACCATCTCTTTCTAGCATCCCTCCTTTCTGTCTTGGCCAGGTACCAGGCTTGCTGCACAGTTTCTGCCTTTATCTCCTCAAGCGTCTGTTTCTGGTTTCTTTCCCAGTGCTCTTTAGACTCCAGGACAACCTTCCAAGTTGGCCGTTCTCTGCAAATTCAAATGCCTCCTTAAAACACACTTCTGCAAGGCTTTTCTGAAATGAGCCTTCCTACCATCCTAACACTAGCCTGCTGCCACGAGTCCTTATCCACATCCTTATCACAGGCAATTCCAACAAACACCAGTTTCTAAGGTATTAAAGGCATGCCATTTCCCTACCAGGTGATGCAGACTTCATTTAAAGCTCTCCTTCACCTCTGACCTCACTCACATTTGTTTTATAACAGCTTATACCCCTTTAACAAGAGTGAAGTTATTTCTGGTTTGCACTGTTGTGACTTGTGATCAAAACCAGGCCTATTGCCTATCTGTAGATATAAAAACAATGGCACACTAAAACGTTGCACAATACTTTATTCTTAAATATTCACCACGAAAGCATGCAATTCACTTAAAAATTACTAAAGCTAGGCTATGGCATCATCCTAAAAGACTAAGCAGGTCAATTAGATTGGTCCTCATAACCCCTGGAGTGATTACCAACAGCCATCAGCACAACTGTAACTGCTTGTTGAGCAAGTGAGTCAGACAGCAATAAGGACTTTTAAGCAGCCAACAAAAGCACTCAGATTCTTCTACAGGAGAAGTTTATTACGGAGCTCAGCATCTGTGTCTTGCAGCTGCCAAGTGTCCTCCATGTGTTGTTACAGCTGCTGATTCTGCTGTTAAGGAAGGGGGAGCAGAAGGATGAAAAGAGGCAGCGTCAGGAATGTTCAGTTGCTGTAAAACACTGCCAAGCAGATATTCACGTTATCTGCGTGCACAAACTAAGCCATCTAAACATGTGAGCTCACGGCTCTCTGCCGGCTGGTCTCACACTACAGAGAAATCATGTGACAAAGCCACTAGACACTTTTCAAACTACTCCAAATACAGGATCTGCTGAAACCCTGAAGTAGCATACCCAGCTATATCAGTTTTGTGACGGTGACATGCTCTGACTTGTGAGGACAGACAAGAAAAGAAGCAGGAGGCTTTGGGGAGAGCCAAAACAAGGGGAAGCAGACTCACCGCTTCACAGGCAAGACAGGGAGGTGCTCCCCAGCGTCAGCCCACCACCGTGTTTTTAGGTACCGTCCACCACAATTCCACTTAACTCTACAGAAATCATTCTGAAGTATGCCATGATATAGGAGCTCGGCCACTACCTGGGACACTGAGCACACAGCTAAATTCCTAGAGACTAAAACTAGGTCCTTTGTGTCTTGATGGTTGTGGGCATGAGTTGCCTCCAGAGAAATCATGTCACTCTCCAGCAGTGAATGATCGACTAATCACTGCTAACTTTGAAAGGCAAAAGACCACCAATGTGACCTTGAAGCAAGATATTGTGCCAGCCCTGAAGCAGTCACACTTTAAGAGACTGAAAATGCATCCCAAAGGATTTGGATTTTCTGCTCTTCTTACCAGGACCAGCACACATTGAGCACAGCTTTGTTACAGAGCACTGAGAAGACATCCCTCTTTCCCATTGCCTTCTGAAGTCAAGCTGAGTCCATTTAACTTAAAGACACCTAAAGGCCTTCTGTGAGCCATGACCTAGAAAACCCAAAGAAAGATTAAAAACAAAGAACATAGGCCACGTTGTAGCCTGGCCTTGAAGGCAGCTGAAAAGCAAAGAGCACCCTTGGAGGAATGTCTGTAGAAATCCAGTGAACAAAAGTGAGGGCTAGTAATTTTCTTGGCCTCGTTTCCAGGTTCCAGACCATCTCTTTTTGTTAAAAGTGCACATTGCCCCAGTTTTTAAAAGAACACACAGAAAAAAAATAGTCCCATGGTTTTAAGCCATGCAGTTACCCTCCTCTGCCAGGCAAATCTGCACTGCATCCTTACCCACTCCAGCCTCAGATCTAGCTTGTACCTCTGGCTATGGGCGCTCACAGCCACTGTTCAGGCTGTGTAAGCTGCCTTCTTGGGCCCTTGCTTCTGCATACAGTCTGTAGATACCAGGCCTCAGGAAGCTCCTCAGCTTGGCAGCTCTCTCAAGGGCTTAGAAATGGAGGTGTCCTCTCCCAGAGCATTATGGGCTGGGTGCTGAGAACACTGCCTCTCAGGCTTGCTGCCTTTGCTTCTTGCCTCCCTTGATGGGAGCTCTGGCACCCACTGGTCCTCTGCCTCCTGATGAGAGAGGCACTGTGGTCAGGACACACTGGTGGCATACCGCTCCATCCTCTTGCCTTTCTACCCCCTTTCATCCCTGCCCTGTCTTTACAGATGCCATGGAGAAAACACGGGATAAGCTTGTCATGCCTTCGTGAGCGAGATGGCGAGGTGCACTGTCGTCTGCTTTGTGGAGTCAGACCCATGGGGCAGACTTGTGGCAGGCATTGTTTGCATGTGGGGTCCCACTGTCACATGAAAAGCAAGCCGAAAGCTGCATCACGCTCCAGAGGGAAGCATCCCCTTGGGGAGTTCAGAGTTATGTCTAAGCCCAGGAATGCACTCCGTCTTGTCCTTGCCTCCTCTGCCTGTAGCTAGTGTCTATGAGGTATGTCCCACTGCCCTCTTGGGAACTTTTACTGCCCTTGATTGGCAGGGAGTAGCCAGCCTGTGAAAAGGACCAAACAGCACTCTACTACTGGCTCTCAAGGGACGTTAGAGGAACAATTCTGTCCAGGATCAGTTCAAGGAGAAAATTGCTGGGAAAGGACAGCTCTCATCCTCTCTGGGACCTGCAGAGGTGATGGTTTGGGTGGTTACCTGCATTCTGTGGATTCTGGGGGGAGAGGGCACAGAATTGGCTTAGTGGCATAGTGGAAGAGGCATAAAGGTACTTTAACGGCTTTGGGTAAATCTGATCAGGGTTGGTGGGTGGGCGTTGATTCGAGGAATGTTCAAGAGCTCCAGCATGAAAATACTTTTTTTTTTACACTATTTGTGCAAAAAGAAACTTCTAATTTGCCTCTAAAGACTCAAACTAATGTCCCTATAGTTAGCATTTGAAGCAAAGGAATTTGTATATTGCATCAGGTAGTATTGTATTAGGAAATGTTTTTAACAGTGTTTAGTGATTGAAAGTAAGATACAATAGCTTTATGACAAAGAAGCTTATGATGAAGGTCTTTTGTAATAGCTTTTGTATTACTGTAAATCATGATGCTTATGGTTTACTTTTTATTAATTCAAATGAAGTGCAAATCAAATGACAGCTGACAGCATATCAACAGGTTAAACAGCTGAATATTATTTTACTTTATATATATTTCAGCTTTTAACAGGATTTTTAATTTTAAATAGTTTTGAGGTTTTTATCCGTGTAATATGGCTGGAAGGCTGCAAGATGAGAGCAATATTTAATTCACGCTTGTAAGATACGGGTATTTGGAACCCATTAGAAATTGACTTTTTGTTCTCCCTTTTAATTTTGATTCTTTCATCAGAGATGCCAAGACTAATGCTGTCATGACAGATGGGGAGCGCTCATAGAGACATTGTACAAAAATTACTGGAGCAATGTGTCATTACCATGTAGTACCTTCAAAATATCGCAATGAAAGTAATATTCATTGTGGAACAGGACTCTGCCTGCAGGGACAAGGCCCCAGTTCCTCTCCCAGGTGCTGGAGAACATCACACCAGTGTGATTCGCACCACAGAAAACAGCAGTACAAGCACGCTGTCCCGCTGTTGAAAGTCACATAGCCACCCCCTGAGAGAGAACCTGCTCCCACTTGTCATCTACTTAATTCTGGGTGCCATTTACCTATTTCAGTCATTCCAGATTGTTTCAGCTCTTTTGTATTTCATTTGGTAATATAGTTGAGCATGGTAACGCCAATTATGTCAGCCTCCTATTAGTTATTTACTTTAATAACTTGCACACTGTCAGTGGTGGTAATCTATGTTAAGTAGTTAATTTCTGCAAAAGGCTTAGGAATGTAGCAAAACTTTATAGTGCTGATTCATGCTAGTAGGAGAAATGAGGCACTATTCTAAAAGTGTGTAGGTCAACAATTTCAGCTAGAGGAGTTAGCCATCACAGCAGAGTCCTGTAATGGCACAGCATAAAAACATATAGAAGATTGTGCAAGCTGTGTTAAAATACTGCCTTCAGTTTCAAAGTAAAGCATCAGAACGGATGCCATTCTAAAGTAGGCACAGCTCCACACACAAATCATAAAGTTACGTTTCTTATTCTACCTTCCTGCTTTTCACCTATGGAATCCTGCAATGGTTTGGCTGCTGATGGTATTAAAATGTGTCTCCATGAGAAAGGACTATTTTGTTGTGTTTGGCTCTGCAGCTATTCAGAACTTTGTTAGCTCTGAGTAACCCACTAGAAAATGAATTACAAGCAACTATTAACATGTTTAAAAGCAAACAGCAGAGCCAGATTAAAACCTGCTGAGGTTGTTACCCAGAATATGGATAGGAGCAGGGCAAAGTTTTGTGGTACACATTGTCCCTGACCCTGGAGGCTCCTCCCTGGCTCTTCAGAAGCTTGGGCTCCTTGTCTACTCAGGCGTGATCCAGACCTACTGAAACTGATGGCAGAACTCTCACTAACTCCTAAGAGCTGGGTCAGAAAAATGCCCATCTGCCTTTTTGTTGAAATTGTGTGAAGGAATGAAAACAGTGATACTGAATGCAGCAGTGATGCCACTTTTCACAGGAAACTGGATGGAAATCACAAGCTTATTTCACGCAGCCCAGCAACAACCTTCAGACGCAAACAGCTATCAGTTGCTATCACTGCCAATTTAGAGCTAAATGACTTTGTATCCCATTACTAATCAACTGCTTTCCACCTCCCTCTCCCTCAGTGAACGATAGTGTACTTAGTTCCTTAAAAAAAAGATTGAGGTATGCAAGAAATTTAGCCTTGGTAGGTTCACAGCCTCCACATCCAGACTTCAAGCCACCATTGTCGCTTAGGTGATATGAAACACACAAACACTTCTTATCTGCCAAAAAGGATGTGGGGAAGCAGGGAAAACAAAAACAGAAGAGAAGGGAGACCACCATGACAGAAATACAGTCCAAGAATCCTTCTTCCATATTCACAGCTGCTGAAGAAAGTGAAAGAACAACAACGTTGCCATAAAAAACTGAAATAGTAAATAAAGAGTAGAGTCATCAGGTCCTTTGAAAACAAACTAACTGTTTGGAAGAACCAGAAGCTCTTCTCCACATCAGCTGGTGCAAAGGAGTCAAAATTTGTCCCTAAGAGATTTACTGTCCAATTTCTTTCCCCCACAGACTTCCATAAAAACAATGACAACTCCAGAAGAACAATAGCGCATCAAGATATTTCAGCGACTATGGGGTAAACTCAGAGTGAGGTGCTCAGTGGAATATTGTTTGGAGGCACCATGAAGATTACACTGTTAAACTTTAAAGACTCAATCTTTCATGATGCTGAAGTTTTCCTAAAAGCTGCAGTATTTTGGTTCCTAATGAAAACACACACCACTACCAAGAACAAGGCCTCATGTTCTCCTGGTGTAGTTGATCACTCGTGGCAAAGCAGAAAAAGTATCTGCTCCCTGATTGTTCAGAAAATCTACATTTTTTATTTTAGACACCAGAGAAGCTGTTTAGAGATAAGTAAGCTCTTGGACTCTGCCTGCCGTTGAAAGGCACACACATACCCTTGCATATCTCTATCATATTATTTGGTCATGGGAGAAAATGACCCCTCTTTGGAAATCTATTCAGCTGTCAAATCAACCCCTTTATCTGGTTTCATACCGTTAGCTGAGAAGACAAGGATCCCCCTATCAACCCAATTTGGTGTTAACTGATTCAGCTTTCATCAGAAATTTTGTCTGAACTCAGAAGAGCCCTGAAAGCCAGTTCTTTGGGGGCTTTCCAAATGAGGTCCAAAAAAACTCACTTGGTAAAACATTTTGTGTAGGGATGCATTCAAATGTGCAGAAATGTCCCCACAAGTGAAATGATACCATGAAGTGAAATGGTGGGTGCAAAATGAGTGGTCTGAGCTATGTACATGAGGCAGCACAATCACAACTGTCTGTTCTGGATTTAAAACCTGTCTTCCAGCCCCAACAGGATTCTTTGGAAAGGGCAATAAAAAGAGATTTTAGCACATTCATACTCACTTATCTGAGCCCTCAAAGTACTAATAGCTATAGGAAGAGGCACCTATGTAAAAAATACAATTTTATTTTGCTGAATCAGATTCCTAAACTAATTAAATACAATGTAATGTTGCCTTAAACACAGCTAAGGAATTGTTACAGCTTTGATATTTGGATTCCAGTTGCAGGTATAAATAGATTCTTCTTCCAGGAGTTGCCCTAGACAAGTTAGTAACACTACTTGTGCAGTAAGGCATTACTAACCATGAGTAAGGGTGCAAAGATCTGGACTTAAGTTAACAGAAGTGATGACGTGTGAAAGGTTTCTGCTTCATTTTGACATGGCAATACAATGGATAGGCAGATCTTGGGACAAACCGTCTTTATCTGTCTGGCAGTCTAGGGATTTAAGCTGCGTCTATCACTGGCATTTCTGTGTGCTCAGACAGCATCTGTAGGAAACATTCCTAATTATTCTCTTAATGTGAAGTGGTCAGGGCTGGTTATCCCAGTCGGGACCCCCGGGAGAGCTTAATTTCTTCTCATTTAGAGAGGAGGGACTGGAAGGGAGCAGAGAAAAGCGGACAAGAGAAAAGTGAAATCCCAATGTAGAAGCTAGTGCAGCCTCTGCTCTGGCAGTCCCTAAAAGTTGGATTTGTTAGCCTCTGGACCCTCAAATGGAGCCCGGGAAGCTAAAAGCGGTGCCCTGTGAGGAATACCATTTAAAAAGATTTCCCTAGGTGCATAGCACCTTGCATTGCCTCGTGCATACAAAGAAAAGCTGCATGCCTCTCCTTTCAAGACATTGCCTGCCTCTCAGGCTGCCCCAGGTGCTGGGAGCCAGAGGGACTTCACTGCTCACTGCCAAAACCCTGCATTAGTCCACAAGGAAAGGATTCCTACGTGCGCTTGACAGAGCAAGTGCATCCCAGGCATGCTGGAGCAACTTGGTCGGTCAGCACTCACTTCAACCATGCCACTAGTGTGAAATTCCGATTTTTCACGATAATTGAGAAATTTTACAATGTGAGTTTAACATTGGGTTAAGGTTTGACCCTCTTAACCTTGACAGAGTCTCCGTAACATCCGTTTTTTATGGGTACCTGAAGAGTCCTTCAGGAATATTAATATTCTCTGGTTCTTTAGGTGTACCCTGCAGGTATCGCAAACGTATTTTTATTGGTATTTGATGGCTGTTTCGTTTGCCAAGTACTCACATCAAATTTATGAAAGCTATTTCTGAGCAATATAAATGTGGGAAATCCCTTTTGTTGAGACATGATATTAATCGTGTTAGTGCCTAGATCTCTGTGCCCTTATACCAACAAGATATACTGCTTCAGTGTCTACAGTCAGCTCCTAAAAATACACTATCTTCTGACAGATTTCATGGCTCAGAGGAGATGGGATAGCCTAGTTCTTTAATGATCCACTGTCACTCCAGCATTCTGTCTTCTTTCTCTTTCCCCCATGTACTGCCTACATCTTTGTACATTTAAGACTAGACGTATGTAAAGAGCGATGTGAGAACTGCCTCATCCTGAGCGTCAATACCACTCACAGCAGTATCACCAGGGATGCCAGTACAGGTCAGGATCAAATCAAGGCAATGCTTAGCATCTCTCTGAGTGTTTTCCCAGATTAGGAGCAATGAGCACTTTCAGTAATCTCCATTAGTGACAGCCAGGTCTGTCTCCTGCTATCCACAATCATACATTACAAAAAGGAGGGTAGCATGCATCCTCCACATGGACATCCCACCTCCTTATGTAGTTGTGACAGGGACTCTGTAGAAAAAATGGACTTTGTTCAACCACATTGGTTATTTTTTCTCTTGCCTTACAGCACAGAGGCGTTTAATCAATAGCGAGAGAGATGGAGGGAGGATACAGGTACATCATCTCAGTATCTTGGTGCTGGACATCATTCTTACCTTATGGCAAAGACTATACCAAAAAGGATCACATTCACACCTTGGAGGCATCTCCAATGTCTGCTGCAAAAGGGGCATATTTTATCATAACATATCGCACTGTATCGTATCATATTGTATCATATCATCCCCCCTCTTCAATGTATATTTATTTGATCTTATATTTGCATATTTATTACTATCCCATCCTAATTTTCCTATGTATGTTAATCTGCAAAGACACTCTGTGTCTATGCCTAGATTTTTTTATTATTTCCTTGACTCTTTGCTTTGCCCATCACTACGAAAGCAAGTCTACTGGGATCCAGCTGAATCTCCCTCAGTCTGTTTCTGGTCCTTTCTCACTCATTCTCCCTTTGTTTCGCTTGTTCTGCTACAAACCTAGTCCACAAATTTGTCTCCCAAACCCCCAGTGGGCTCATCTGAGTCTTACCATGTAGTCAGGTAGAAAGAAACTCCCCTGAAGAGAGTGAGAAGAGTAGGTTAATTAAGAAGAAAACTGTCCCCATGCTGCTACACCTAGAATTGTTCACACATATTTTCCAAAGATTGCTCCATTAGGTCTTTACTGACTTGAATTTGGTGCTTGGAAAAAAATCTGTCTGAACGAGACCTGCCAACGTGATGACTCCAGAAGTGACAGGGATGCCACATCCTGGAGCTGAGCTAAAGCAACACACCATGCAGAGCCATGGACACCCTGCCTTGGCACAAGTCACCTCTGTATCACTTGTGCAATGATTTTGATGCCTACAGAAATGTTCTTTCCTGTGGGATTTCCAGGAACCTGGTGGTTTGTCACACAAAACTGTGAAGCAATAAATTACACTTACAAGTGTAAAACTTTCAGTAAAACTTTTAGACCAGGAAGGTCACATCTTTGGAAGAAAAAATGCACTATTTATTTACTATATAGATCATATCTCCACTGGTGAAAAACATCACGAGTTGTCTGGGATCTGTTGGTAAATCTCTTTCATTTTATGCCATTGGATGCCTGGCCTCCAGCAGCACAGTGAGAACCATACTCCTTTCTGGAAAAGATCTGACTGCTGAACATAGAGATCTGGAGAGCATTGGTCGTAACACTGAAAGAGTAGCTGTATCCAAACCAGTGTAATGTTGATCCCCACTGGTAAGTAGGCCAATTTGTGCCAATACAGTGATGATTTTTTTCTCTACTGTGTTGAGACCACCCACCTACTATGCACAGAGCACTGGATAACAGCTATGATAGAAAGACTTTAACCTGAGCTAATGGCAACTAGAAAGTGACAGACTCATTTTCTTATTACCAGTCTTCTTAGGACTGAACAGGCAATTATTCCCTTGAGACGACTTCTTTGTACTAAATTATGTGGACTCTCTCCAAAGGGCAATGACAACTCAGTAAGCTGGATGTAAGCTGAGTTACCTCTGTCCCCGACCCAAAACTTACTCTCACTAACCTTGCAGTAGTGTTGACAGACACCAGAAATAGCCATGAACAGTGTTTTCCTACTAGAAGCCAGGTCTGGGTCATATCAGTGGGGGAGGTGAATTAAAATGACAAGGGAAGCCATCCAGAGGGGTCTTATCCTTCTCTACACACAGCCCCCCAAAGTGGTACTGAACCATGCCCTGCACGCAGCCCCTTGTCAACACAAGTGATCCCTTTTAAAGCTGGAATTTGGGGTGCGTGACACCTTCCTGCCTCTCTAGTATTCCTCCTTTCCTTCCCTGCTAAATGAATGGCACAGCCTTCTCAATGTTTTCTTTTTTCCCAACTCTTTCTTACAGTTTTCATTTCATTTTAATGCAAGGGCACCAATCCTAGTTTATGTCATAATAGATGGACAACAATAGCGCAATTTAACTAAAATAACATGCTAAACAGTGCTACATGTTGACGGAGTCATGATGGATAAAATTTGGAGTGTTTTCGTGGTTTATATCTTCAAAGAAGAGCTGGCAAGTATACAAAGTGACAAATGTATTTAAGAATCTATGCCATTCAAATGATACTACCACATGTCTGTTTGGGATTTTTCCCGTCTAAATGTGGGAATATGGGCACAGATTCACTTGCATACTGTGTTCTTCTAACATAAAGTGTCAGCATCTCGGAGGGTGTGTCAGTGGCACCCGATGTCACCAGATACACATTGCAAAGGAGACAGCCGAAATAAGTGTATGCTATGTGCGCCAGGCAGTCTTTATTTATTTATTTCACTCGAAAAGGAGGGGTTCACTCTCAAAACACTCTCACTGGAAATCTGTATCAGCATGAGAAAGAGAAAAATGTATCATTTGCATTTCAAGGCATTGCAAGTCCCTATCCTAGCTGAAGTCGTTGGCAATTACAGCATAGCAAGAGACTAGATGCTGATGGGAGCGACAATGATGTAAAAAAACCACTAATTTGCGTCACTTTGACTGAATTATTCCACATTTGCACCAGTTTCACCAAGATGGAAGCTGGCTTGGGGTCTTCACATAATCTATACGTTTTGTGCTTTTTGTCCCCCCTTTTATTTGTCACAATAAGCCACCTCCTTTGTTGATTATTTTTTATTTGTGGAATGTATTCATATTCGCAGAGTCCATCTGCTAAAAGTATCCTATTTAAAAGAAGATGGCATCATTAGCTACCCTCTCTCGCTATAAAGAAAGGAGCAGTTCCCATATTTTTACCCAGTTCAGTGGCTCAGTGGATGCACTAATCTTGCTGAACACTTCAGTTTAGATGGTATATCAATGAGGCATTCAAACAGAGCAGTTTATACACAAAAATTCTGTCTGCTTTGTAAAAGATTATCCTTTTATAAACACTCTGCGGAAAACATAAAAGCAAATAGGGGACAGCACATAGGACAGGAAAGATGTTAGAAGGGAGATTAATACTGAATGGGTCGAAATGAATGGTGCTTACCAAAACGAGGTCCAGATACTTTGGCTGCAGTGAAACATAAATAATGGGAATGACACATCGTTTATTCGGGATAATGAGTTGATCCGAAGTAGGGGCCTAGAACAAGAGATTAAAGATTAAATATCCATCTCCTGATGAATATCAGTAGCAAACTTTAACCTTTTCCTTCCAAAAGCACAATTTCTTTGAACAATCATGTCAGCACAACACAGTGAAGAAACAGACTAAAGCAAACTTAAATCACATTCTTATCCTGTACGAAAACACGACTTCATATTTTAAGACAGAGAACTGTATTTTTACTTCCAGGCTTGTAACACTTTCAGAATAATTACATGAGAACACAAAGATTTTACTTGGTGCTTTGTATTAGAAAAATCTGGCTTTAGCACTTACTGCTTACATTTTAGTTCTCTGCAATAATTGAAGAAAGAACATGCCCATCCCGAACATTCACTTGGGTGGAGAGATAATGACAAAAAGCACGCTGCTGGAAAAGCACAGCATACCACATGCCGAATTAGAGTCTTGAATGCAAGGAGGACTTGGAAGATGTCACAAGCTTTGGATCAGGAAGGGCTGGAAGTGTAGCGTAGCGGGGGGAAGGCACAGACAACTGGGGACAGCGGGCTGACTGTACTGCAGTGCTGGCAACCGGTCCGAGCTGGTCAATTAGTGGTCCTTCTAGCTCAAGATGCTGTACTGCAACTGAGGCAGAAGACATAGGACAAGTGGGAATCTGGAAAGCTGCGGCTTGCCCAGAACTTGGAACAGAGCAGCTGCTGAATGCACACAGCCAGCCAAGCCCCGCATTGTGGTTTTGTTGCTGATGGCTACCTCCTGAAAGAGGGATAAAACTGGGGACAGGGGGAGGAGGGAGGAGGGGGTGAGACTTTCAAATGACATTTAGAAAACAGCCAGGCTAGGAGGCAGGGGTGAGTTCAGCGTGCTTTCACCTGCTCCCTGGAAAGGGGTTCGCAGGCAAAAGGAGTTTGTGGTTTCGTTCTACTCTCTAGGGAATGCACTGTCCCAGTGCCAAACCAGCATGCATGTACAGTTGGCAGTTTCTCCTCAGAAGAAGCCTAGGACTAAGAGCTGTGGAAAAGTATCCATTTTTACTTGGTAAATATTTGCATGCAAAACCAGATATTCCCATAGGTTTTTGTGAGGCTCTGTGAATTTGTTAAAAGGAAGGATTTTTGATTTGGGCATGCACCGACGCACAGTTCCAGTGAGGACATTGTCCTAGGGGGTGAGCTCACTGAGATGGTATCTTGAAGGACACCGAAAACCTTTCAGAGGGCAGGCCCCATGTTTTGCAAAAATCTCACATTGACAAGAGAGCAAGAATATTACCATTTTATACTAAAAACAGACAGGATTTGCTGTATTTCCATCTCCTCTCAGGTCAGAGACCTGAGTTCTCTCAGGCACCTTTCCTCCTGGGCTGTCCTGCAACAGCATTACTCCACCACCCTCATCCTAAAACCTCCTGAAGACCTCCTGAAAAATCTTCTGAAACCTCCTGCTGCTGCAGAGGATAAGATTACAAGCCTCAGGAAGACCAAATAAATGTAGTTGGAGGAAGAAGATTTGGTGTGCTGGACTGGTAGAGGAGGAAAAGCTGACAAATCAACAGTAAGGGCATGAAAACAAGACGTATGGCTGGTTATCATCGCCATCAGCCAGGACCAGGCTCTGCAGCATTTGCCTAGCTTAGGCGGTCCCATGCTGGAGAGTGGGTCAGGTTTTCCACTGTTGCTTGTGATGGCGAAGGGAAGGGGAGGTCCACCTCATTCGGTGCCAAAGCAGCAGCCTCTTGTCCGGAGAACTGAAGCGCTGCTCTCCAGGGACACAGAGCGCCATACTTGCCTCAGCTGCTCTGCCCGTTTTCAGCACCCTGTACTGATCTCCGGCCAGCCAGGCTTTTATGCTTGAGATACGAGCAGCGACTTTCCTTTGATTGAGAAAGAAGCAGCCATTTTCAAGCATTATCGCAGCGCTGATAATACATATTACAAACAGCAGAGCTGTGAAGGGGTGCCAGAGCCCTGCTGCTGACTGATGCCTGACCTTAGGAAAGCCCACGTAACTGTGCCACACTGTGTGCTTGCCTGTGTTACAGGGACCGGCCTTCCCCCGGGGCACGTGGCCTTGTAGGAGGGACAATGCACACCACTATAGTGCGCTCTCCTCTCAGGAGGCCACAGGGCTCCTCACGCAGCAAAAGACACACCCCGTAAGGTCTGCGGGGGATATTTGAGGGATCCTACGATGAAAGTTGTTTCAGATACACACACAACAACCCAAGCATGTTGTAGGGGAGAGAGCATGGCTTCAAAGGCCCCCCGTGATGGCACGAAATGGGATCCCCAAGGCTCATAGTGGCCTGCACCGCCCTCCCCACGGGGTGAAATGGCACCGCTGGGCCTCCTTGCCTCGCCTTACTGCTGAGGAGGAATCCTCCAGCACACAGCAATGGCCTCTGGTACTTAGAAAGAATTTGTGACTCAACTTAAAATCAGACCCTAACAACATAAAGCAGCACAAGGCAAAGAAAAGACTGTTCCATGAGTATTTGTCCAAATTCAGCAGGCAGAAATGAGATTTCTAGGGTTCGTTCCAGTACGTAACTAGAAGCTCAATTCAGGAGCTAAAAATCACAACAGTTTTTATTTACGAAGAGCTATCCACTTGAACATCTGAGTATGCCTAGGAATGAGGAGTTTGGGTGGTAAAATTAGATGCATTTCCCTATGCAAAATGCCCACTCCAGGAAAGAAAGCACAAGTAGTTCCCTGTGAAATTGCTCTGGGAAGAACCAAAACTCCTAGAATCACAGAATCATAGAATGTTAGGGATTGGAAGGGACCTCAAAAGATCATCTAGTCCAACCCCCCTGCCAGAGCAGGATCCCCTAGGGTAGGTCACACAGGAACATGTTCAGGTGGGTTTTGAAAGTCTCCAGAGAAGGAGACTCCACAACTTCTCTGGGCAGCCTGTGCCAGTGCTCTGTCACCCTCATAGTAAAGAAATTTTTCCTCATGTTGAGGTGGAACTTCCTATGTCCTAATTTAAATCCATTATTCCTTGTTCTGTTGCTGGGCACCACTGAGAAGAGATTGACTCCTTCCCCTTGACACCCACCCCTCAGATATTTATACACGCTAATAAGATCCCCTCTCAACCGTCTCCTTTCAAGGCCAAACAGCCCCAGTTCTCCCAGTCTCTCTTCACAGGAGAGATGTTCAAGTCCCTTAATCACCCTCGTAGCTCTCTGTTGGTCTCTAGTAGGTCCCTCTCTCTTGAATTGGGGATCCGGGTGAACTCAGGTGTTCACAGCCTGACTTGAGCACGGGAACTACATTTTAAAACACCTGTGAGTAAACCTGTGCAAAAATATGCGAGTTTTTTTAGCAAATGTCACAGTGCCCACATATACTGCGTGGTTTGTCATCTCCCTGTGGAGGAGGCTGACAGGTCAAGGTGCCTGTAACCACTCAACCGCTCCCCTACAGCCACCATAACGTACTCCAAGCACAACACTTCCTGTACTGGGTTCACTGCGTAATCAATGGAGAGAAAATGGGGCATCATTCACCTCATCCTAACAGCTGATATAAATCCCACCAAAAAATGCCTGTCTCTCTTCTTTGGTTAGTTGAATCTCAGCCATTTTATTAGTAGCATGTCATTAGGGATGCAAGTATTGATATTGAACCTGTGTTTTTACAGGTGTGACTGATTTGCCAGATCCTCACATATTCTGATTCAAATCATCATGTCATTTTTTATAGCACAAGCCTTCGAGGAAACAAAAATGTTTTTACATGGATGATGAGAGTTTACTAGATGTAGCTACCCATTTAGCATCCAGAGGGGCTTGAACTGGGTAAAACTATCAGAAATGTAATTCTCTTCCATCACAGGGTGGGAAGCTTAGAGTCTGTCAGAGACCTTTGGACACTGAACATAGGCCTGAGTGTCACCTCAGTCATGGAATACGGGGACATTTAAACTTGCATGCAGTTACCGACCCGAACTCTGGATTTCGGTCCATTAACTAGCAGTAGCAGACAGAAGTATATCAATAAACCTTACCCAGGCTATTCTAGGATGGAAATGGCCTGTCTGCACCCAGTGCAGATCAGGGAGCAGGACTTGTCTTGGGGCAACCTGATACTGGGGCAGCTAGCAAGGTCCTGAGGCACGGTGGAGGGTCTGGCAGCAAAGAGGCAAGAGCACATGGAGCTGTAAAGGCAGGCTGCCCCTCGTTCTGCCTCTCAGGGGCTATGCAACATCCTGCCTGGCAATTCCTTTCACATCAAAGGAACATCTCAGAACCCCTTCTGATGGTCATAGAGGAGGGGAGCACAAGAGCAGCGTAAAGCTGCTTGAGCAGGGTTAGCAGTGTGCTCCCGTATGGTCTTGGATTGTACCTTTCCACAAACCAGCTGTACCTCTCAAATAAATACGTACTGGGCAAAGCTCAGGCATGCATCTTTCTGGAGATTATTTCCATCTGCATATCACAAAGGATATATTGATTTAGCTACACTCCTGAGATCAGAGTGGAAACACTGTATAGCAGGGAAGCAGACACATGTGCTGCTTATCAAAGCTATACATACGGTACAAAATACAGCAGTGTGGAGAGCAACCAGCTATATTTGCACCAGCATACGACCTGTTCTGTAATTCTCTAAAACAAAAGAAAAGGAAGTGTTGAATGCTACTGTTCCTGGGCCACACAAATGGCATGTGAGGAGCACACTGATCCCAGCTGAACTCATGGACGTGTGGAATCTAAATAGTTGAGAACTGCTGTAGCTGTCAAGGATCAACCCTCAAAGTCTGTTTAATTTATTTATTTATTTGTATTCCTTGGAGATGCAGGGAAGTGCGATAATTGATACAATGGGAAAGGATATCCCAGGAGATGTACCAAAGGGAGAAGTTGTGTCTTTCTCAGAGATGAGTACAAATTGGATCATGTCACCAGAGCAAGGCTCTATTCTCCTTGCAAGGCTCTTTCACCCATGCACACCTATTCCTCAAAGTTCATGGCATCTGGGTTTGTAGAGAGTGACATAATTAATCTAAAAAATTACAAAGTGAGAAAGTCAATCACCTAGATCATGGAGTGACACTCTATGCTGCCAATGTATGTACCTCAAACTGGTTCAGGACCTATCAGTATAACGGTCATCAGCGGAGGCAGAGAGGTCACTCAGGTCTCTTGCAGCTTTAATTCTTCCTGGTCTCCCTGGGATAATGAGGAACAGGGAATGTTACTAAAGGAAAATCATTTAGATTGAAAAAGACCTCAAAGATCATCAAGTCCAACTGTAAACCTAACAGTGTCAATTCCACCACTAAACCATGTACTTAAGTGCCACATCTGCACATCTTTTAAATACCTCCAGGAATAGTGACTCCACCACTTCCCCAGGTAGCCTGTTCTAATGCTTGACAACCCTTTTGGTGAAGAAATTTTTCCTAATATCCCCTGGTGCAACTTGAGGTCATTTCCTCTTGTCCTGTCACTTGTTACTTGGGAGAGGAGAGCAACCCCTACCTTGCTACAACCTCCCTTCAGGTAGTTGCATGTATAGATAAATAAGCATATATATGACAGTCTTTGTACTTATTTCAGAAGTTTTCTGGCTACTTGTAGTTTGCAGTTTTCTATAAATGAAGCCACCATCAGCAGAAATATCTCTTCATGCTCACATGGAAGAGCTACCTGTGGCTATTTGACCTTAAGACTTCCATCTAGCCCAGGATTAAACTAACCTGGGAGAAAGGGTTCAGAGAATCACGAATCTACTGATGTTTCCTCAGCATGGAGTTTGCTTGCACTGCAGTAATCTGCCCTCCAGCAAGAGAGACCTCCTTCTGAGCAAGGGATGCAGAATCAGGCACGAAAAATGGCATAACTGTTTTTCCCTTGAAAATTCCACCCAACATCTGCACAGCAGCTGGATTTCCCAAGTCTATTATCTCATTTCACTGATTTGAATGGATTTGCTCTCAGAACGGTTGCAGATCTGAATACATCAATCATGGCTTGATTCACCATGATTTACCTGAATGAAATAACAATTAGCTACACCAACTCCCCTTCTCACACCCCCAAATGCTAATTAATTTTAATTCATGGCTGGCAAAAGTGGCACATGAATTGTTACTCTGATCCAAAAAGTTCATCCCCTCTAAAAATCCAAACCAACCTCAGTCACTTCACAGTTCAGAACACTACTGGGGAATAAGTTCTACTTCAGTCTCATTCCTTCCATTACCAGAGCCTTAACTACTTTTTTGTTCGTTTGTTTTTCTTCCTACAGATTCAGTCAGAGAGATGAATCACTAATACATTGCCCAAGCATGGGCACTCTTACTCATTTTGGGCAGTTTCTCACTCCAAGAAAGGGCCCACAGGAGAAAGTATGACTGCAGTGTTTAGCATGAAATAAAGACACCAGGCAGGCTCTGGCACCTAAAGTTTGCAGATTTTTGTCTAAGATCCAGAGCCCCTTACAACAGCTTTGTCATCTCTGCAACTCAAAGGCCATTAACAGTTTACCACAAAACACTTATGCCTCCTGCTGAAACACACATAAACTCCAACAAGTCCTCAGCAACAAAGTATTTTATATGAAGATTCAAAAGGTTGAAGAACACATTCAAGACGTGTATTTCCAAGAGGCAATTTTACAGGGTGTACATCCTTACATGCTTAAGAGTCAGAGCTAGGTTTAGAATTAAATGTCATATACTTTTTCTCTCTCTCTTTTTTTTTTTTTTTTTTTTTTACCTTATGGCTGTTTATGAGGCTTGCACTCAGCAAACAAGCTGGGCCATTCAACTCTGCATTTTCTAATGACGGCAGCCTTTCTTCTTTCTCCCTATAACAAAAATGCTTTGAAGTCCTGTGCCGTTAGTTACAAGTATTCTGATATTTCCCCAGCAAGGATGTAATAGGAGCCAAAACAAGCCTCCAGGTGCCAATATTGCACCTGACAAATTAGGCACACGACTGGAAAAGGATGGGCCCATCCTTCTGCTTAATGTTCATTTCCTCTCATTTCCACATTAACAGGAAGTAGTTGGAATGGAAAAAAGGCTTTCCTTAAAGACCGAACTATCAAAAGGCCTGGAGCTGCTTCTCCTTGCAAACAAAAAACTTGGAAGCCAGCTACGTCCTATGATTTGGAGCTCATTTACAGTGACTTATTTAACCCCTACTGACGGCACGATGAACAGGATGTTATGATTTATTTAACACTTAAAGCGGGTGTGAGAACAAGGTGGATGGTGCCCTTAGATGTAGTCTTTTCATAATTTATTGCTCTAAGTGCTTAATTTTTCCTCAGGGAAGCCTTTGATAGCCGACTGCTGCAGCGTGGTTAAGTGTGCGCATTAAGCTGTAAAGCAAAAATATTAATACAAAAAATAATAGCTGTAACAGAAGTTATTATTTTGCATAATATTAACTTGCACATGCTCAGCTGGAACTTTGAAGTGGTATCCCTACACTAACTGAATTGACTTGAGGACATTTAATGGAGCAACATACAGAATGTTGAATTTACCTTTTGAAGATTTAGCTGCACCATCTAGACACAAACACAAAGTGAATTCACTCTCACATAATGCCACAAGGCTTCCAGAAGGCCACTGGAGAACCATAACAAAGCCAAATTAAAAAATAAAAAATATTATTAACATCTCCTACACTGATACCACAGGGACTCTGACCAAAAACAGACTCACAAAAAATGTTACGTCTGACTGGATTTAAAGTTGAACTGCTGCTTAATAATGTCATAGAATGGCTCAGAGGGTTTATCTTAAAGCACCTTCTTTTGAATGGTCTGTAAGCTTTATCTGGAATACAGGACCATCCTTCAGAAACTGTTTTCATGTCAAAGTTTCTCAGTGAAATAACGCACAGATCCTCTGTCCTCTGGAGATTAGCGTTCAGCTCTTCTTCATGTCATTACATTGAAGGCCCTTGGTGATTTTAGCAAGCAAGATCTGTAGGAACACTTGCACCTGTGGATAAAGGACTGCAACCTTGAATGATAAATACGTATTTCTGGGTCTTTTTTTTTCCCTGTTGAGCATGCATGTGTGAGCGTAGGTTGTATTTTAATATAGACAGGCAGGTAATACATTTCACTTTTAGGAGATGAAGTAACGATTTTAGCAAATTACATTCGTCTCTTTAATCTTATATTTCCATGCACACTGAGTTAAATGTTGTAAAACTATCAATTCTGTCAAAACCTAACAGAAAGAAAACAAGAAACCCTGCAATCTTAATGTCCAAACTGACTGGTGATTATCAGGAATTAAATGTGTAGGAATTCCAAATCTTTTCTGATCGGAGATGTCTAGATGACTTTTGTTTTTCCATAATTGTATGAGGTTCCTACATAGTATTTAAGAATCAATTATATTGCAATTGATGTAATTAACTCTAATAATCCAGTAAAAGTCAGTAGGAGGGCTATTCAAGTCAATAGAAAAGAGGGACTATATTATGAAGGTGTTATTAACCTATACAGATTTTTACTAGACATTTCCTTTTCTTACATAATAAATATACAGTGATGAGGAAGGCTGTCATTATAATTTAATGGGAACAATGGCTCATCACTTCCTTTCCTGTACAAGCCTTAACTAATTCTACATACGGTGTATAAGTAAAATGAAGTCAAATGAATCTCACAAATTAGCTATTAATCATCCATCAATCATCTGTTGCTCCATGATTAAAAATCTGTGTTGCATTCAGAGCTGGGAAAGGTATTTGGGGAGTGGCAGGAGCTGTACGTACATCTCCCAATTCATTTATTCGTGCACTTTCATTTTGCATTGCCAAGGCTACTTACCAAAACCAGTCCTGAAGTCAGAAAAAGTCTCCTGAGGAAAGTTCCAGCCCTTCCCAAGAAAAAGCAAAACTCTCATTTACGTATTTATAGTCATTGCTCTGGTTTTAGGCATTGTGGCCTATAATAACCTCATTCATGCTTCTGAATTCAATCAGACAACTCTTTCTGGGGAAAGAAAGCAACACTATGAAGTGAGGGAAACTGAAGCAGTGGTCCACCATGTGTCATGCAAAGTGATGAGGAGAATTCCTCTGTCCGAGATCCTGATCTCTTGTCTTAAGCTCTAAGCCTTTTGCATTGCCCTATGAGGCAAAACGGAGTTTGCTTGAACATGGCCATTAAAATCAGGCTTTTTAGGAATTTCTGTCTTCACCTTCATCAAGCTGAGCATAAGCCTTATTAGACATGGAAGACTGCATTGATCTCATTAGCAGAAGTGCTTGTCTTGGCAGTAGACAAAGATCAGTTGTCTGTGCTACTGTTATTTGATGTATTATTTGCCTTCCACGTGGCTGGCTACAGGTGATCCTCTTGTCTTGCACCTTGACAGCTTCAGTCACGGTGGCTCCCCACGGCATCATTCACCCCTCTCAAAAACTGCTGTGGACCCCTTTGGGTACTTCCAAAACATACCCAAGTAGACAGTCACTTGGTGATATACTGCAACCATTTTCCTACAAAGAGCTGAGGTCATCAAAAGAGGTCCAGGAGAAGGCAAGGACAAAGTGTTTTATTTATTCTGGAATCATTTAAAATCAAAATAAATATTGAATGACCTGGATCCTCAGGGCACTGTCACTGAATTTATGCAAAGAACGAAGCTGAGACCGAGGAGAGGGGATTTGTTTGCCTTCTTTTTGAGTACTTTTTAAAAGATCTTGGGAAGATGATATATTTTTTAAAAGCTCTTCCTATACAGACCCATCTCCATTTTGGTTCACATGTTCACATCGCTTTGGGTAGGACGTAGTAGGTGTACTCAGCTAAAGAAAGAGGGAGCTGTGATGTTGCGATAAATACAACACAGAGGACTCTAGTAATGCTTTGTAACTACGGCGTTCGTTTTTACTTTTTTTTTTTAAATCACAGTAGTAGGGCAAGTGCTCTACAGATATCAATAGTTGCACCGGAGCTGACCTATGTTTCACAGAATGAATGAGCTTTGACTATAGGAACACAGATAGGCAACCCTGCTGACTCCTGCTGAATAAACCTATTGTAAAGCTGGCAAGCAACATCCTTCCAAGGCTCTTGGACTTGTGGCTTCATCTAGTCTGGGACTCCTGACAGCAGTTTTTTTCTTTATAACAGCACCACATTTTCCTATACTGCTAAACACAGAAGACATTTCTGATGTTCACATTGCAAGCTTCACTCGCAGCGTACTTGATTTGGTGGTGTTTGACAAAGCCTTTGCTTTAATTCAGGAGACAGTTCTGTGATAACAAGGACATAGATGAAAAAAACAGTGCTCCATGAGGCATTAAACCTCTTTTTTTTTCTTGTTGTGGGCCAAAGCAAAATGCCCACAGGTGTCACACAGCTCCACGTACCAATAATTAGTTTACCACAGCAGGTACCTCTCACCACAAAAGCTGTATTTTGAAAACGAGGTTATTTTCTTTCGGGAGGATCGCAATGCCTAACTTCTGGGCATGGGAAGTGAGGTTACGATGGGGTGTAAGCAGAATGCAAATGCTGCCCACTGCAAACACCTCCCAGGGTCTGAGCTTTGCTGCCCTGCACCACGCCAGCACTACCTGAGGAGCACAGGGGTGTTCTTCGGGTGCCTTCGGAACCACAAGCCCATGCAAACAAGCTGTGCCAAAAATGATAGACTGAGAACTGTTAGAGTACAGCAATTCAGCAGTCAAAACTTCCTTTATTTAAATCCCCAAACACCACTTAGTTATATAATAATCTCAGCTCTTTCATGCTCCACAAGCTTGCCTTAAATTGTCTGGAGCAGCTCCTCAGCCGACACAGATAGTCCCAGCCCGCAGAAGGCAGTGGAACTGGGACCGTTCCCACCAGCTGCTGCTCTGCCCTGACTGCAATTGCATTTCACATACAAAAGATGACAATAAACTACAAAAAAAAAAAAAATATCCCCCACCCTCCCCTCACTTTGAATCATCATCTGCAAGAAAAGATTCCAGTGTTTGGGCTTCCATGGAAAATCAATAGGGTCTTATCTTTATTTTTTTTTACTGAAAAAAAATACTTGGGATGACAGTATTAGGTAGCACTGTGAAAAACAACTAAATATAGCAGTAGATCATGGTGGGTGTGAATGGAAAACAAAGGAGTCAGGAGCCGAGCTCCTGCTGCTGTTACGTCACTATAACACCCATAATTATGTTATTATGTACACTGCCCACTTCAACTATATCTGGACACCACTTACCGTGATAAAAATCTGATTAATAGCATGACATATAATCTTGATTTCTTTGATGAACATTAACTTCTGTCTTCTATATTCTTTTTCAAACAGACAGGATATTTGTTTTGCCTCCCTTCCACAGGGAGTTTGGAAGAGTGAAAACACAGAAAAAAAAAAAAATAAAAAGAGTGATTTAAAATCTCATTGCTGATCTCATTTTATCTTGGTGCAAAAAAAAACATGTTAAGCCACTTCTAAAGCACTGCTGTGCGCAAATTCTACTCCTCACAAACGTCAAAACTCTAGAAACATTATAACCTCCATATAGAAATTCATCTGGACTTGGGGCATGCTTAGCGGCACAACTGCTCTGCCTTTTCATCCTGAGCACCGGAAAGCTTTCAAACTTAAAATGTCCTTGTAAGAGTTACCTCAGGGTAGGCTGGGGGGTGGTGATGAGCAGTGTTCGTCTGGGGTTGGCGCGGCAGAGACCCCACGGACTTTGTGCTGGAGGAGACACCCAAGGACACCCGGTGCCACCACTGCTTCCCAGCACCCGACACTATATGTATGGCACATCAGGTGTTTCTTGAAGTGGTCCCATCACACCTTCTTTCGCTGTTAGTGCCCCAGAAAAAAAAGTGATACTGCAAATTTCTACAAATACAATAACGTTTGGACAAATTATTTTAAAGGTCCTGAGACTTTCTTCTTTAAATATCTAGAAAGTGAAAGGGGGAAAAGAAGCAGCGAAAAACTGAATGAAAACCAGTGCTCTCCGAGATGAAAGATTTTTCTATTCCTTTATCCAAATGAATATCGAAAAAACTTATCTTACTATGTCTTCAGACTCTGAGGTTATTCTAGCTGGTTTGTTTCACAATTCACTAGGAAAACCCCTCAAAATATTTCCAAGATAACTGTTAAATGTCTGACTTTCATCTACAATAGAGGAAATCTCTATTGCCAACAGCTTGTTCTCAGAATTCCACCTTAAAACAGTTTTAGTACCACCAGACCAGAAGGGTTTGATGCCAAAGAGCTGTTCTGTCCTATTGAAAGCAGAGAATGGCTTCCTCTGCAATATGTACAAAGAGCAAGGAAATTTACTCAATTAATGTGAAACACAAAATGGCATCTGCCATCTGGAGATGCACACAAAAGCCATGGGCAGTCAAACACTTCTTAAGACTTTGGCATGTAAAATTAACATATTTTAAGACTTAAAGGGACATGTGAACTCCTTGTACACAGGGATTTCATTTTTTTCTCACGGCAAAATAAAATACACAGCGGCATATTTCCAACATAATGTCCCAGAAACAGCACTGCTAACCACATACAAAAATTTGCCTGTGATATCAAGACTACCACTTATATACTGTTGGATGGGAATTGAGTGGTTATTGATTTAAATACACATTTTTAAACAAAGAGTTTTGAAACTCTTTCACTAAACTTTACAACTCTACTGAAGTGCTCTGTCTTACTGAGACTGGTGTAAAAGTAATTTCTTCTTGCATGTGACGCTGTGCAACCACTCTGAATTTATTTTTCATTGCAAAAACAGAGTGATGCTGGCTAACCAAGTTCAGTGCAGATTCAAAGTGCATAGAAAGGGCTCCCTTTACTCCAAGCATTTTTAAGTATTCTTTGTTTGAATAAACTGAAGAAAGTTCAGCTCCAGTGTCTGTTCCCTTTTGTGGATTAAAAAAAACCCCAACATACTGCTTTAAAAAAAGACACGACATATGGTATCTAAGTGGTCACCACCATAAATTATTCAACCTCTGCTCACTCCACTAACGTAAATTTAAGAAAATGCAAAACCCGAGACCTCATTGCCAAACTCTTGGTCCCATACCCTCGGCACTGCCTTCGGCGCACCTTTGGCCACACAGAGAGGTGGTCACCGCACACAAACTTGTCATCCGGGCACCCACTGTGATACACAAATGTACCTGCTTTTTACCCTGCCTGCACCCTCCTTTTTAAACACTCCCCCGGATCGCCCGAGCCGAGCCCCCCTGTGCTTTACGGTGCTGCCCTTTCACCCTGCTCGTTAGGAGACAGCATGGCAGTGGTTTCACAAACCCCGTCTCACGCATCCTGCTGGGGAAAGAGCGACAAAAGCGGAGCAGAGTGGTGAAATCAAATCCGTTCCCACTTAAGACGGAGCGTGTGGTTCAGCAGCGATCTCCCGCGCGATGTCGCTCAGGACGATCCGGATGAGCGCACAGATCCGTCACGTTTCTCTTGCAAAAGGAACCTTAATTCAGGCACCCCAGGAAAAAGGGCAGCGATAAGCTTAGCAGAAGCGGAGTGCTAAAGAAAGAGTGTCAGGTGAAAAAACTTCTGAAACAGCAACCCTGTGGCTCACTTTGCAAGTTTCCCGTTTTATTATATTTGACAAAGATTTGGTTATTAAGGATTAGTTTTACTGATTCTTTTTGTTTAGTTAAAGCACTCTTAAAGGTAACCCAGTGAAAAAAACATAATACAAAGCAGAAGATGCTAAAGTCATCATTCCAGTATGAACAGTCACATGGCCCATACATTTTATGCTACATTTTATAGCAAAAAAAAAGAGAAAAGTACCTCAAATTGTACACTCAGCCAGAAAAAGAGGGCTGAAAATGCACTAAAGCACCATTTAAATTTTATTTACCAGTTTGCTGATTTGTGCTTGCATTTGTGAGCACGTGTGTGTGAGAGGAGAAACAGAGACAGAGACGCAGAGAGGGAAGAAAATGACTCATGCCTGACAGCGTTACCCTCTAAATGGTCATAGTTGTGGGCTTCCCTGGGGGAATTTGTAATACCACAGCAAAAATCTAGCTAGCCTGCAATTACGGTGCCGGCAGCGAGTCCCTCCAGCACGAGCCATAATGTCTGGCTACAGAGGTGGGAGCACTCCAGCTGCATCCCCCACCCGGAGCGTGCTGGGCTGGGAGTGTCTGGGGACTGGGTGCCTGGCACAGGGCAAAGCTGCCAGGATAGTCCTGCCTCTCCAGGCAGGCAAAGCTCTCCCCAAAAATGCCACGAATTTCACATCCCCAAGGATGCGAAAGAGAAATTGCAGAGACCGGAGCTGGTGTCCAGAGCTACTGGCCCAAGACTTTTCAAAATCACGAAAAAAGAAACGCATTTCAAGGGCCGTTTAGGTGGCTTTCACGCACAGCTCCTCTCTTAGCACATGCGTGTGCATTTGCCGTATGATCCCCGGCCATCCCACAGGAGTGTGGCAGAATCCCATCTTGCAAAAGAAGCCCTCATTGCCACTGATGTGAAGGACTCTGTGTGTTAAAAATAAAAATACGGTCCTCAGCACAAAAAAAAAAAAAGAAAGAGAAGGGTTCCCGGGTGAGGAGCGTGAACCCATGCCAGTGACAGACTTGAAGTGCAACATGACGGAGACGCTGCTGTAACCGGACAGTTGAGGGATGAGCTGGGGTTTCCAGGCATGTCACAGGGATGACATCCCATGGCTTCAGGGGCCGAGGCCGCTGAACTCGCTGCCGGCCAATCCTTGGAGTGTCACTTACATGAGCTCCAAAGTAATCTTCTGGCCCACCCTTCAGGAAAAAGATAAGATGTCATGATCAGCTAATAGGAAGTGACAAGAAGAGATAAAATGGATGGGGATGGAGGGAAGGTTTCGGATTGAAAAGGCATTATTCTTTCCTCTAATGCCAACCCTGCTAACTATAGGGCTGAGTTAATCAACGGGCTATTTGAGCACTTTCATCCGTTTTTTATATAGCATTAATTTTTCCACAGATATATATAACACAATTAACCTGTAGCTTTTTTAACTATCGTACATGGCAATTCTTTCAATCTGGTGGGGAAAACATTGCACTTTTACAGAAAAAGAATGTTTTAATTAGGGAAGAAGATTGTGAAGAGTCTTTGTTCATCTACTCTTCCAGCCATTGCCTTCCATCTGGCACAGGAACCCATTACCAAGACATCTGAGCATCTTGCACACACACACAAAAAAAAAAAAAAAAAAAAAAGAAAAAGAAAACACAAAACCCCAAAGTTTCTGGCTTTCTTCCCTCTTCAGGGTAAGAAATTCTATCTGTCAGACTTAGTTCACTTGCAGTTAAGAAATCTGCTCCACTTCCTAACGAAACGTTAGCGCATCGCTTGACAGAGTCCCACTGAGCACAGAACAAGAGGCTGGAAAATGCTTGTGAAGTTTCTCCCAGAGTGCTGCTCCAGTGGCACCTCTAACTGGGGAAGGGGGGGGAATGATGTGTCCTACCCCTCGCCACCACTCCACTGCACACGCACAAAGCCCCTGGTACTCGGTCAGCTCCGCAAACTTCAACAAAAACCTAATCAGAAGTGCCAGGCTTTTAAGATCATTAACCGATGTTAATCACTTTGGTGGGGGAGGAAGCGTCTCTGGTGGGTACAAAGCACAGGACGAGGGGTTGCGATCTCTGTGCGGCAGCCGCACGAACCACAAATAACAGTAGTGTACTGCTGCCTTCGGTGGAGAGCCGAGCGCGGACTACGGGCACAAAAACGCTCCCTTTACATTGTAAAGAATTCGGAGTTTACCCAAGCCACACTGTGTTTTGAAGCTTTTGCCAAGAAGTACAAAAACCTGTAGTCTGTGTAGCCGAGCATTTGATAACAAGTGAGGTTTCTTCTGCTCGACATATTTTTCCTGGTGTATTTGTTTGTAAAGGTAGAGATAAGTATAGTAACACAATCTGTTCTTCAATATCACAGGCAAAGAGAAATCACTAGTCACTAGCTACAACAGTTTGCAATCTTCGTGAGACCGCTGCAAGTACGCGTTTCTTTTTTTTATTCTAAATATCTCAAATGGAGCCTGATCCTGAAAACCCTTCTTCCCTCCAGTGAAGCTTGTCTGCAATAATAATACTAATGAAAAGCAACTGCTGATGTAAGGAAAGAAAAGAAGATGAGGCTCAGATTCCCAGTACAACGCTCATAACGGTTGTTTTCACTGAAGAAAGCAGACTTGTATGTGCAATATCACAGAAACAAGCCATTCTGCCCCTATCTGCAATTTTGACAGTTATCTATGGAAAATACAGACTTAAAAAACTCTTAAGAATAATTATTAGAAATCATAGCCAAACTAACATACATCAGCCTTGATTAGTTACATGAAAAAGCAGCCTTAAATTGATAGTTTAAAAACAGGAAAATTAGCGGTATGATTAAGTATGAATGGCTAATAAAAAGAATTTTGCTAAAACAGATTAAGGTTCAGATCAAGGTCACAAAAGGAACTGATTGAGGAAAACTGTCATTTTTGCTGAGACTTGGTAGCTGTTGTAGCAGCTCTGTTTCCTCTGAATCACAGTCTTGTAATGAGAAATTACACTGCTGGGGTTAATAAAGACTTGGCGTGTCTGTTTACCCCAAAATTTCAGTTAAAACACTGTGGTCAAAGAAAAAAGCAAATTCCTTGCGTGCAAGTAGGTGGAAATAGATATAACTCAGCTATGTAACCTCTAGTAAAATAAAAGGTGAATTTGTGCCGTGGCTCCAGTTCTCGTGTTTGTTGCAAATTCACTTCAGGGAAAAAAAAAATAAAAGTAAGTGACCCAAAGCTCTCTTTGTCCCTGTTTCTTCCAAACTAAACAGTGCCACAGGACCCTGTCAGCAGAGGCTAGTCAGAAAAGTGCTTTACTTATGGGGTCTGGGATTTGTCTTTCTGCCCGCTTCGCCCTTTCTTTGCTGTGGATCCCCTTCAAGAGTGTCTCTGCTCCCCTTTCTGTCCTGACAGATAAAGAACTGAGCAAAGTCCACAGGTATGGTCTGAAATTTTGTGTTCCCAGGGGAAAGATTTATGGGGAGACTTTTCCCAAGCAAAGCCCGTTGTCCCATCCCACATGCAGGCACCGGTGTTCCTCTGCTGGGAATGGGACGGTGCTTGTGCCTAGAACTGCTCTGGGCACAGCTGAATTTCAGACCACAACCCATCTTTTGCATGCAATTCCCCCCTGAAAATAACTCTATGTTCTTGTTATCCCACTTGCAGGGAGCCGGGGTGATTCCCAAATCGGCCAAAGAGCTGTTGTGTGAGTGTTGCCATTGCCTCACGTTTCCATCCTGTCCCGATGGCTCGGAAGAGAAAAAGGGAGGGAGCGCAAGCATTCAGGTGGCTGTCTGCCACCTTGTGCCCCAAGCCTCACGGGACCTCGGTGTCACCAAGCCGTGTGGCAGTGGCACAGTCAGTTGCCCTCCAGAGCGATTCTCACGGGTCCACGGGGAGGACCGGCTCTCCCCTAACGAGACTTTCAGCATCAGTGAAACTGTTCCGTGATATCCCCCACTACAGGGACGTGACGTCCCAGCGAAGTAAAACATCATGTCTATAAGCTGGGTGCTACAGGAGGGTTTGGATTTTTACTTTTTGGGTTTACTTCTACCTCCTGGGCTGGTACTTTGCAGAAGGGGGAGTTGGCACGTCTGGCCGGCGATGGGAGCTCTCGCAGCCCTACTGGGTTGCTACTCGGTGGCGTAAGCTATTGTTGTCGTTATTACTATCGCCAGGCCTGATCGGGGTCAGCAAGCCAACATGAGAGCTGTTGTATAACCCAGCAATAAAAAGACAGTCCTTGTCCCAGAACACACTCGGGCTGGTTTTCTGACAAGCTGTAACAGGTTCTGCAGCGGCACCTTTTCTGTTGCTAAATAAAGAACTTCTGTCTTGCAGAGCCTAAACCCATTGCTGAAAGATTGAAAGGAAAACGAACTAACAGGACAAAGGAGCTGTGTGAGGGGGTTTTTTAACCTTTGTTTGTTTTGATTTTAGCTGCGGGTAATTCACATGGAGGGAAGTCCAGACACTCAGAAGAAAATAAGTACTCAATGTTAGTAAGGACAACTGCTTCAGACCAAACTGAATGCAAAAAGACAGAATCATCCAGATAAGATTACTGGGCCAGAAATCACATTTTTATTAGTACATAAAACACATGTCACTTGACAATGAGTATCTGCAGCATGGAGTGAAATAACCCTCCAGCAGCGAAGTCAATATTTAAATCAATATCTCTGGTAAGGAAAATATCTTACTCATTGATACAGATTGGATTTTTTTTCCCCTATGAATCTCGCAGGAGGTAAACAGCATAATTCTGTTGTAAAAACAGCTTAACAGTATTGCCAAACAGGTCTAATCATTCCTAGAATTCACTAGCATGATGCTCTGAAATTATTAATGTTGTTATAAATGCCATTTGACCTTTATGTCAGGGATGTATTTCTTTTCCAGAAAGAGGCACCTACGTTATTTTGGCCCTGATGCTGCTGAGTGTGAGCTCAGTAACTTCAGTGGGAGCTTAGGGCACTCCAAGATGAATTTTTTTACATTATGTAGGTACCTAATGATTCAGCTACTCAAGGATAAAATCCGTAAGAGATGTTGGTGCCTTCATGTTAATTGCTGCAACATCCTCCATCCACTCCAGTGACGCTGTGCAGCATTATGGAAAAGCTCACAGATTGCTGAGGCCAGAAAGAGGGTCAGCCTCAGGGATATGCACCATCACCTGAGCTAAAGGGCTCCCGCACCCTCCTCCCCATGCCAGTGGTATATTTTGTGTTACAGAGCCATTATAGATAGGCAAAGTATACAATCTCGGAAGCAGAGCACTGCCCCCTCCCAGTTTCTTGTTTTAATCACCCTTCACAAAGTCAGGCTCACTCGCTTCTTCTTTTGGCCGTGTGGTAGTTTTGTTCCTTTCTGCAGTGAGATAAAACCCCCAAAAGAGGGACAAGAATGATCTCATCCCACAGCCTGGTGGCCACGGCACTTTTTCGAGAGAAGACAGTCGTGACTTTGCATGGCCTTGAGACAAGAAAACTGTTAAAGGCAAATTTCTCACGTCTAAGACTCCCTAACTTGTAGGCTATCCTAAGAAAGCTGGGAAGCAACACCACCGTGAGGATATCTTGCAGAAAAAGGCAGTGCTGGGTGTGGTTTTGCCAGAGCACGTAGGCGTGGGCAAAGCCTGTGCGCTGGCTCCTGAACCATTCCTGGATACCCTTGCATGCAGCTGCTCACTCGGGACTGCGAGTCCTGAGCTGGGTGATCCACGATGGCAGTTTTGTACATGGACACCTAAAGTCAGTCTATGCTTTACTTTAGGGTCCTAAATCCACTGACTTTTTCAGGACCTTAGAAATCCATCCACGCACCCATGTATAGCACTTGCAATTGTTTTGAAAAGCTATTAGATGCGTCTCTGCCCCTGAAAAAATTATCCCCCAAGGAGAGTGACTGGGTCCTTAGAGGTGACAGAGTGTATGAATTCTTCAGATAACTTCAAAGGGATAACTTTTTATTAGAAAATATTTTTTACAACTGTTGCTACATAAAATTAATATATATTAATTCAGCACACATTAAAAAAAATATAAAAACTGTTTTCCCCAGGTTATAACCCTTCTACAGAAATATCTTCCTGTTTCCTAAAAATACCAACAAACCAAAAGAACCTAAGTCTATAAAATCAAACTACATTTCCTGTTCAATACCAGCTTTGATTATTCAGCAGGGGAAGATACAGTTTTAAACTAGCAAATGCATTTCCTTTTCTCCTGCTTTATGATTTTTAAACTTCTTAAGACTTTTAATGCAAGTACTAGGACGGGGCAACATAAAGTATTTTTTAATGGACTTTTAACCCCTCCACATGGAGACTGCTGAAGCAGTCCAGATCTTTGAGCCATGTCAGGATGGTGCTGGCTAAAAGCTGTCCCTCTCTGGCAGCTCTTCTGGTATGATGAAAGAAAGCTGCAATGGGATTAGTTTTTGTACAAGACAACAGTGTGCATCCCCAAGGTCTTCATTCAAAAAGAACAACCCGGAAAGCTTCCCAAATTTTGTTTTTAAACTCTTCTCCAGTATCTCTTTGGCCCCTGCTGTAGGTAAAACTATTCAGCAAGGTAAGCAGTGACTGATTTAACCAAACCCACTCTGAGCATAAACCCGTATCAGAGGAATGGATCAGAGCCGAAGCTAAAATCAGCTTCCACCTCACAGCCTTTCCTGGAATACAGCGTGAATCAGAACCTGCATTTGCCAGAGTTTTACATTTGACTTCTGAACAGACTCGGTGATTACACCTCCTGGAGGTGCAACTGTGTGTGACACCAGGAGAATCTGATGCCAGCAGAGAGCGAAGGGTTTTCTGACTCACGAGAGACGGATTCCTCCTCAGGAGGGTTGATATGACAAACGATCACCGCTTCCAGAGTCTGCGGTTTGCTGTGAATTAATGTACCACGGGAATTCCCGTCCTGCCAGTGTCGATCCAGCGGCGTGCATGGGGCCAGAGCATCAGCTGATGTAAACTGGGATGGCCCTGCTGGATCTGGCTGACACCCGACGTTCACTTACAACTTCTGGATGGAGAATTGAGAGGAAGAGTGGGATGACATACCCACGGCACTGCTCGTTCAGAGAGGGATGAAAGGGAACTGGCAAAATGTCTCCTCCCAGAGAAACACCAATGCTACCTTCGTTACTACAGAAGGATTCTTCCAGGAATTTGGAAGAGAGGCATAAACACAGAGCTTTGCAGTGTTTCTGGAAATGCATTTGACCTAACGAGCCCTGGTGATGCCAGGTGCCCAGGGCCACGTAAGGTTGGAAGCGACAGGAGATCACAGCCTGGTGGCAGCTACTTTGATAAGAATTCCATCGTGGAATAAAGTGGGTAGAAATGTCTTCCCTTTCAACCTTCCCACCAATGCAGTGGAAGGGGCAAGCTGGGCAAGAGCAAGGCCCTGTGAAAGACAGAAGCACACCACAGCAGCTTACACTGGTGGCAAACTATGCACCTCTGCTCCATCCATTCCCATGGACTTGCAGGGTTTTGGGAGGGCTCCCCCCAATTTCTTTAAATTCAAGCCTACAGCTTCATTTACATGACGGTGCTCCTTCAAAGCTGACACCCTGGAAACCGTGATCAATCTGGGATAGCTCCCTTAAACCCCTGTCCTGCATCGTTTAGCTGGGGAAGGCACAAATGGTTAATCTTAAAAGCAATCTGGAAGAAATAGGGTTTGGGAACCAATTCACCAAATTTACACAGTGGTGTTTAAACTGAGCGGGACATTAGCTGATACTCAGTGGGCAAACTTAATGGCCAACGTGGCTCTGTCAGCCTTTTCCCATGAAAAACCTGCACCCTAGGTGCTACCAAGTACTAATTTGTTAAGAAAGCCTTAATTGAGTGACAGTTAATTATTGACAGATTTGAACTACTTTATCTCTCAATCAAAAGCTGGCTCTGTCCCAGGCAGCAAGCAATTTACAGCCACAAAGGTAAATCTGGCCACGTGCAAGCTTTTTATGCTGAAGCCTGATGGCTCGCCCTCCTCCACCCCAAGTTTCTGCTGAAATTTCTCTCTGAAGGAGACGATGATCCTCTGGTGATCACCAGCCCACGTCAAGGTGGTTACCCTGCTTAACCCCACTTGGCACAGAGTGGGAATTACCAAGGGGACATCCATCTGGAGCTGCCTGAGATAAGAGGTGTCCAGTGTTAATAAACAGGCTTCCTCTACACCTCAGCAGGGCCTTCCTTTTCTAAACAGTCTTCCTTTAATGTTGTAAAATGTTTTTTTCCATTTACTCAATGATCATGCCTTTGCTGGTGGGGGAGGGAGAAAAGAGAAAAGAGAGAAAAGAGAAAAAAAGAAAAAAAAGAGAAAAAAAGAGAAAAAAGAGGAAAGAGAAAAGAGAGAGAAAAGAGAGAAAAGAGAAAGGGCAAAAAGAGGAGAGAGGAGAGGAGAGGAGAGGAGAGGAGAGGAGAGGACAGGAGAGGACAGGACAGGACAGGACAGGACAGGACAGGACAGGACAGGACAGGACAGGACAGGACAGGACAGGAGAGAGGATCAGACTCAGAATATGTTTCTAGAGATCGAGATGCCTGCTTTTGAAATGAAATTACTAATGCTGAAAGTTCTCCAGATTGGCTATTTTGCTTGGCTTCCACACACAAACATGTGAAGTAAGGAAAAAGAGAGAAGGAGAGAAAAGGAAAGAAGGAAAGGAGGAAAGGAAGAAGGAAGGGGAAAAAAAAGGAAAGAAGGAAAGAAAGGAAAGAAAGGAAGGGAAGGAAGGAAGGAAGGAAGGAAGGAAGGAAGGAAGGAAGGAAGGAAGGAAGGAAGGAAGGAAGGAAGGAAGGAAGGAAGGAAGGAAGGAAGGAGAGAAAGAGAGAGAGAAAGAAAGAAAGAAAAAAGAGAGAAAGAGAGAAAGAGAAAGAGAGAAAGAAAGAGAGAAAGAGAGAAAGAGGGAAAGAAAGAAAGAGAGAAAAAGAGAGAGAGAAAGACAGAAAGAGAAAGAGAGAAAGAGAGAAAGAGAGAAAGAGAGAAAGAAAGAGAGGAAGAGAGGAAGAGAGGAAGAGAGGAAGAGAGGAAGAGAGGAAGAGAGGAAGAGAGGAAGAAAGAAAGAAAGAAAGAAAGAAGAAAGAAAGAAAGAAAGAAAGAAAGAAAGAAAGAAAGAAAGAAAGAAAGAAAGAAAGAAAGAAGAAAGAAAGAAAGAAAGAAAGAAAGAAAGAAAGAAAGAAAGAAAGAAAGAAAGAAAGAAAGAAAGAAAGAAAGAAAGAAAGAAAGAAAGAAAGAAAGAAAGAAAGAAAGAAAGAAAGAAAGAAAGAAAGAAAGAAAGAAAGAAAGAAAGAAAGAAAGAAAGAAAGAAAGAAAGAAAGAAAGAAAGAAAGAAAGAAAGAAAGAAAGAAAGAAAGAAAGAAGAGAAGAAAGAAGGAAGGAAGGAAGGAAGGAAGGAAGGAAGGAAGGAAGGAAGGAAGGAAGGAAGGAAGGAAGGAAGGAAGGAAGGAAGGAAGGAAGGAAGGAAGGAAGGAAGGAAGGAAGGAAAAATATATTGTAGCAGCAGTAGTAGCAACCACAGCAGTATCACAGTCATTCACTGCAATATGTCTAAACATTCATAAATGTTTTATGCATCCTAAAATGCCATGTACAAGGGATACGGCATCCCACTGAGGTTAATGAATGAATGAGGTGCCCTTGAAGGTTAATTTGCACAAACAAAAGGTCAAGGGACATCTTCAAAACAAAATATTGATTAAAGCAAGTTAAATGTTTTGACTTGAAGGAGACATGAAGGATTAAAAAGCAAAATAAAGCAGTATGGATAAGAAAGGAACAGGAAAGAAAAAACCACCACCCCCAGACACAAAGGAAATGGTAGAAAACATATCTGAATCAGCTAGTCATCTGCTAACAAGCTGTAAAGATTTCCAATGACAAGTTGTCACATTAGTTTAGTGAAACTGAAGCAGCACTTATCCCTTTTCCTGTGCTTAATCTCTCAGCGAGCTGCACAGAAACATGCTACCACGTTTAATAGGATTAGTTTAGTTCACTTTCTCCTCTCTGGAGGTTGTGAGATTTTTTTGTTGTGTTGGGGTTTTTTTATTTTACTTTTTAACAATTCTATTTTCATCAATGCCAGGTTCTTGAATTAAATTGCACTCTGCTGAACCACCTAGGCTGCATCCACTCTCCAGGTTAAAGGCATTTTCTTCCATAGGTTTACTTTTTGAAAGAGCCAGGGTAAAAGGAAGCGAGGAAAGGCTCTAAATTCAGCAATTACACACATCAGGCACCCAGTTCTCTTTCACACACACACTGCTGATGCTTTATTGATATCAGCAGAGTTATTTTTAACTCTCATCAGCATAAGTAAGAGCAGAATCAGGCCTTTGTGCTTGTGGGGTGTTCTTCTTTTTATACATGAGAGTATTTGGACCTTCCCCACCCCTGAAAATAAAGAGTGGGGGAAAAAAAAAAAGAAAAAAGAAAACCTGCTATGTGTTTGCAGCCCTGTTCCCTCACTTAGCTGGAACAGACACAGCAAGGAAAATGATCAAAGAAAAGGCAGTTTCAACAATATACCCCTGTCACTTTCAATTTGGTTGTCAGACTCCAAAAAGATAGAGGCACACTTGCAAAAGTTTTCCTAAGTTTCTTGCATATTTTTTTTCCCTTAAATAAAGAAATGCAAGCAGTGAAAGCTGTCAGCTTGCAGCAAACCTTTCGTCACCAGAGGCACCAAAATTTGGAGGAGTTTATTTCTGATGGGACAAACCTTGCAGCTGAACATAAATCTGACAGGCCCCATATCTGGCGAAAATGTAGTATTTTGACCTGAAGTTTGTGACACAGATCAAGCACTAGGCAGAGGCAGAGGGGCAGGAGAAGGGAGCCCACAGACCTGAGCACACACAGGTTTTGAATCCAAAGTTTGTGAACATGGATTGCTTCTTGTTGGGATTGAAAACTCCCATAACTCATAAAATAAAGTGCATGACTACCTTATAACCTATTATTGTTGACCTAGAAAAGGACCTGATGATTACCTTATGATCAGAAGTTACCATGAAAAGGACCTGGGACTTCTACAGGAGTTTCAGGACAGACTGGAATCTAAGTCAGTTCACTAGTGGGGACTACGCTTGCAGTTGGTCAGGGGACTGAAGAGAGTGAGGGACAGAAACATCCACACACCTGCCCTCCACAGCGAGAGGCTGCCTCGATACTGCTCAAGCCACCAGGCCCTGGAGAAGGATCAGGGGCAACTGCTCACTACAGATCCTGAACATGAGCTGATGGCATGGAGCTCCTTGGGACCCCTTCTGAGGGATTAAATTCGTGAGGAAGAAAACTTTTTCCTCTGCCTCTAAAATTTGGGTGATGGGTGGGGAAATTACTTTTGCTGTTGAGCTCTGAAACATCAACTTGCACTCCTTACGAGGCTGACTATCCTCCAGAATTAAAAGAGAGAAAAGATTTGGAGCACTCGGTCCCCTGGTCGGTGGATGACTGGAATGCACACGTTTCATTCTAGCGTGGCTTACTGGTGTGGCAGGTTGTAGGGCTCATGTGTTTAGACTTGAAAAACTTGTGAGCCACAGGGCTGGAAAAAAGTAACCTGCAAGTGGCTACAGAAATAAGGAGGCAGGATAGTAGGTGGATGCCTGCACACATGGTACCCATGGCTGAGGCCAGGCTGGCTGTCACTGCTCTGCCTTGTGACCTTGGGATCATTGCTTCATTCCCAGTGCCTCAGTTTCTCTCGGGTAAATCAACAGCCGTTGAACTTAAGTTGAGCTCCGGCGGTGACGAGCTCCCTGTCAGAGGCACCTATTTATTTATTTATTAGTGCTCGCACGATTCAGCTTCACCTCTACATGTATCCCGATGTCCTTTAAAAGAAAAAAAAAAAAAAAAAAAAAAAGGAAAGAATTCAAGCGAGTCATCCACCCGCCAAATTTAGCCTATCTCCCCCCGCGTCCAGACACACTTCTGCACCCTTGTTCCGCAGCCCCTGCAGCACTTACAGCTACAACGGGAGGCCGAACGTGTCGCACCGGCAAGCCAAGCCCCTCAAGAACGACCGGGGAACGAACCCTCCCGCCCAGGCCGGGCCGGGCCGGGCCGGCTGCGCCCGCCTATCCGCGCCTGCGGAGCGCAGCGGGGGCCGCACGCTCTCCGCCCCGGCCCCGACGCTCCCGTTTCTGAAACTGTCACATTAACTCGCGGCTAAGCCGTACCGGCGGGCAGAGCTTCCCGCGGGCACCGGGCACGGCTACGGGGCCGCCCGGCGCCCAGGTTGCGGGACAAACGCGGTAACAGCAGAGCTCCCCGGGACGCGCCCCGTTGTACCGGGGATTTGCGGGCACCCACAGCACCTGGGTGGCCAGCGCCGCCCCCGGGACAGGCTTTGGACCCAGGCGCGGCCCGGCCGTGCGGGGATGCCCAGCCCGGCGAGGAGCTGGGGGCTCTCCCGCTGCTGCGGGGGAGCGGAGGAGGGCAGCGGTTCAGGGAGCCTCCGAGTCCACCGGCCCCACACCGCGGCAGCCGGGCCGGGGCTACAGCCGCTGTGCGGCCCGACGTGCCGGACGCTCCGTGCCCGGGAGAGGCCAGTGCTGGCGGTGATCCCGACAGGCTTCTCCTCCCCGACCACTGTCGGGCTCTAGGGCGGGTGCTACTGGCTCTATCTCCTCGTGATCCGCCGGCTGGGACAGCGGCAGGGAGGTGTGGGGTTTTAAATTTATTTTTTAAACTCGGGAACAGCTTCCAAGCGGCAGCTCCGGCAGTGCGACGGGGCCGCTTCGGCCGGTCCCGAGCGATTTGTCAGTGATCGCGGCGTGTGGTTTGTCACATTACCCACCCACCCGCGTTAGTGACCCCGCTCCACGCCGCGGAGGCAGTGAGGAGTCAACAACCGCCCCGACGCGGCGGCCACCCGGCCCCGCCGGAGGGGAGAAGACCCTCGGCGGGGATCCACGCAGGGCAGGCTCCCGGTGGAGGGGCGGGTTTGCTGCCCGTGCCTGCTCCCAAACTTTGTCTGGGGTGCGTAGCCCTCGCAGCGCGCCCCGCCGACGGTCTTTCGCGCCCGGTCAACCCCGCGGGAGGCGGGGGTCTGTCCGCACCCACGCATGGGGCTGGTGGACGCGGCTCCCTTTTAGCCACCCAGATCCTTAAAGTGGAAGAAGTGTGGGAGACGGAGCGGCTCCCCGCGCCGCCAGCAGCAAGGCGGGCAGGGGGCAAGGCGCGACGCGGCCCCTCGCCGCCAGCACGGAGCTGCCGCCAGCCCCAGTCTTGCCCGGTCCGGGCTTTCCCCTCCACTCGGAGCTCCCTGCCCCGCCGGCCCCGGCTCCCCACACGGCAGCCCCGGGGGGGCGGGCGCGGACGGGCGCAGAGAGGCAGCGCCGTCCTTACCTGCCGCCGAGCGCCCTGCCGCGCTCCGCTGCCGTCGGTCCCTCCACAAGACGGTGTTTCCTCTCCTCAACTTATCCCCCGGCCGCCCACAAGCCTAACGCTGTTTTGCTACGGGAAGCCTCGATTCTCCGCCGGCAGCGGCCGTACGACCCCTCCGCGGTAACTGGGGCAGGGGTGCGGACGCTCCCTGCCCCGCACCGCCGGAACCCTCTCTCACGGCGGGAGAAAGTGCGCCCGGCAGGCTTTGGTCCGGATTGCAGTCCAGCCATGCTGGGAAAATCCTCTTTTGTGTGGTTTTTTTTTTCTTTCTCCTCCACCAATATTTTTTTTTCCCCAAAGCTTTCCCGCCGGAGCCGGCATGAGTTTCAGTTGTTCGAAACTTGGGGCGCGCAGTTCAGGAGGACGGGGCAGCCCGCAGCGAACACCCGTGTTTAGGCATCCCGGGTTGTTCTAAGAGACGGGACCCGATGCTCGTTTTCGTGTATTTTCTGCCCCGCACGTGGGAAGTGGACCCCGTTTCTCTTAAATATTGTGACCCGCGTACGAGGTTTGGCTTCAGCGCCCCGACGCTTAACGCGTGAAAGACGCGCACCCTGTCCCGGCAGCTCCCGCAACCCCGGCACTGCTGTGCGGAGCCCTTCCCGCGTGGAAAAGTTTCCCGCGTGGGGCATCCCCACAGGGATGACTTTCCTCAAGTTTCTCTAACCACCCCCCCCCCGCCCTGGCTTTTGTCCGCCCCTCGCCCGTGCGCCGCGGAGGCGGGGGAGGGGGGCGGGGGACGCCCCGTCGGGCCGCGGCCACCGCCGCTCCCTCCTCGCGTCCGTCCGTCCGTCTGTCCGTCCCCCTCCCCCCCCCCCCCACTCCCCACGCAGGTGCGCGGACCCGCCACCTTCCCGCGGGGGCGGGGCGGCCCCTCCTCCGCTCTCTCCCCCCCCCCTCCCCTCCGGTCTCCCCTCTCCTGCCAAGTTCTCCCCGTCCCCCCCGTCCGTCCCAAGGAGCCTCCCGATTGGGCGCCGGGCCGGGCTCACGTCACTCCTGAGCGTGACGTCTAGTCTTCCTGTTTCCTTCAGCTGTGTCTTAAAGTAAATCTTGTGGCGGTGCGGAGCGCTCGCTCGGCTCGGCCAGCCCTGCCCTGCCCCAGCCCCGGCTCCGCCACCGCGCTCCGCGCCGCTCCTCCGCCCCCCCTCCTCCCCGGCGCCGCTCCTCCGCTCCTCGCTCCTCCGCGCCGCTCCGCGCTCCGCGGCCGCCGCACCTCCCGCCCGCCCGCCCTCCCTCGCCTCTTCCCTTCGCCCCGATTATCATATTCATCAAGCGGCGGGGCTCTCGCCGGCTGCGCGCGGAAGCGCGCGCGCGAGCGCGTGCCCGCGTGTGTCCGAGTGTCTGTCCGTCCGTCCGTCCGTGCGTGCGTGCGTGTGTGCGGGGCGCGCGTGGTGTGTGCATGTGCGTGTGCGTGTCTCCCTTTCTCGCTCTCCACCGGCAAAAAAAAAAAAGAGGCTCCGTTTCGTCGCCTTCGCACGGAGTAAGTACCCGCTCCCTCTCCGTCCCTCCCCGCTTTTTCGGCCTTTTCGGGTCTTTTTTTTTTTTTCTCTTCTTCTTCTTTTTTTTTTTTTTTCCTTTTCTTTCCTCCTCTCTCTAAATTTCGCACTTGCTCGGGCTGCTTTAAATGCTTTGGGACGTGGAGGGGAGGGCGGAGGGGGAGGTGTGCGGGGCGGGTGGGATGAAATCCCCGGCAAAAAATACTGATCACCGTTATCAAACCTGTGCTTCTTTTTCCAGGGGGCAAAATTGCAATGACTTTATTAGCTGAGTAGTTTTAATTCCCCAGTAGGTAGAGCGGTAAGGATTTGTAAGCGCCGAGCCCGATGGAGCGCTCACCGTAGCCTGCCCAGGGCTGAAGAGTAAGTGACCTGCTCGTTGTTAGGTGATCCTCCCCCCCACCCCCTTCCCCTCCGCTCTCTCGCTGCCACCTTTTGTGGACCGGTCTTTATTTTATCCCGTGGGCTGGAGGGCAGTTTCGCGGGGACAGAAAACACAGCGAGTATTCGGCTTCTTTTTTTTTTTTTTTTTTTTTTTCCTGTTGTTCGAGCTTCTTCCTCTCCTCTCCGTCCCCGCCGAAGTTCCCCATCCCCAGCTCTAAACTCCTGCTCTGGTCCTCTGAGCCTCCTCTTTGTCTTGTTTATTATAGCTGCCTTTCTTTTTGTCTCTTTCAATTTGCTTGTCATTTGCATGTCGCTTAGTTCTCCTTTTTTAACCCAAACCGGGAAGGGCAGGGACTTTTTATTCTTGTTCTTATTCTTCCTATGCTTGCAATTACTTTTTCATTTCCAAGGGTGGGACGAGCTGCGAATTGTGGAAATGTATAGAAAATGGGATTTGAGTGGTAGGTAGCGAGCACATGAGGAGATCAAATGCAAGTCGCGGGATAAGAGCCTTGATCTGGGAAAAGATTAGGATTATTGGTACTTTCTGTTTGTTTGGTTGTTGTTTGTTTTTTCTTCGGAGTGGGGATTAATTTTTTTTTTCCTTAGCCTTTGATGGAGATCTTTCTGGGCTTTTTTTTTTTTTTTTTCATTTTGTGTTTATCGGCTGAGTGACCCCGGAGCACTTTCCCGTGTGTTTTAAACGGAGTTAAAGCGCAGGAGGCGACGGTGCTGGGGGGATTGGGGGGTGCGGAGGGGACGCGCAGGGCTGCCTTCGGGGTGAGCGGCCCGGGATGGGGGCGGGCACCGAAAATGCGGGGCCCGACAGGAGGCGGGCGGCCCGACGGGCCGGTGCTCCTCGGCACCGGCCTCTCCGCGGGGGCGGAGCGGGGTCTCCCCGGGGTCTGTGGCGCAGAGCAGGGAGAAAGTTGCGCGTTTCCCGCTCCGCGGCGGTCGGGGCAGGTGCGCGGGGCGCGGGCAGGTGTGCGCCGGGCGGGGCGGCCGCGGAGAGGCCCGCGGAGGGGGCGGGAGGGGAGGGAGGGAGGGGGATCCCGGCCGCCGCCGCCTCCCGGTGCTGCCGGGACGAGTGGCGGAGTCAGCCGGGGGATTGCGAGTCGATAAATCAGTGTCCGCGGCCGGTCTGTGCGCCCGAAAGGTGGGATGGAGCTCCCGGAGGGGTCAGCGCCACGTACGTGTGCCCCGTCTGCAGAAATAACGGGTACGGGGGTTATTAACTTAATATCTTCGACGAAGTAGATGTCAGTCACGGCTGGCAGGGGGAATGGCTGCGGGCTAGAGGTGCCCTTGAGTGTCGGGAGAAAGTTGCCAGGGCGAGGATTTGGAAACCCGCTAGTTTCCCACAGGTCCCGAATGCTCGAGGTGGTGTTCCTGGCTGCGCGGCGAGTGTCACCCCAAAACCCTCATCCGGGTCTGGGAATGGGCGGGGGGCACATGGAAGCATATCTGCGCCTCCATGGCCATCGCTCGGTGGCAGAAGGGTCCGGTGTTGTCCTAATGCGCGCCTGCAGGAGCGTGGCCGTGTTACTGCGAGGTGTCAAAGCTCAGATTATTTGTCGTTTCCATCATCTGCAGGGGTTTGGTAGTACGCAGGGTGAATTATATGGAGGCAGTTTCCTTACCCGTAGATTTGCATGTGGCATGTACCCTTTATGTCGTCTTCTCGCAGTTTTTCTCCGAGTTGCCATCAATCACGTAAAGTTTACGAGCGCTGCAGCTTGTTTTGCATTTATTTTATCTTCTTTTTGTCCAGAGTTTACCTTTAGTGGCAATATCACTACTGTGAAATGTTATTAATGCTCAAGGGTAAACAGAGTATCAACATTTCATGAGTTGAACTGTGCTAAAAAGTACAATGCATATGCTTTTCGCTAGCAGCTCCCTATTAAATTATTCTGTAAAGTATCTAACGTTTGCTGAATGGTGCTGTCGATATATACAGTTAACTTTCCTACCAGCTGACCTCTGAGGCCTCTCAGTTTATATGACTTGTCTTTTTTATGATTGGTTGATAAATTAAGATAGTCGTAAGAATGGACACATTTTGAAATTGGAGTTTAATTTGATTAAGGGCAGAATTTATTCATAGTCTCTAAATAATGATTTGTTCTGTCTCGAAGTGCAGCCTAACTGCTAGGTTAACTAATTCAAGAATTGCCATTTATTGATATTGTGTAGCATGGTAAAAAAATATCTTGGATAACTTGGGCTGAGTTTGTTGTAGGAATCTTGTGAACGTTTTGATATTGTCTTTGCAGAGAGACTATGTGAGTTATTTTCTTTACGATCAGTGAAATAACAAGGACCAAATTGGCTTGAGAGGAGGAAAACGTTGTCAGTTTTCTCCTTGAGCAGCCTGATTTCTTTTTCTCATTCAACTAATCTGTTTCCTCAAGCAGTGCCAACCGTGGCTGTGTGATGGAGGGCCCTGCATCTTCCCAAAATAAAGGCCCGAACTCATGAGATGCTGAATCCCTCCTGTTCATGAGCTCTGTCAAATCCCCCTGTAGTCGATGGGTATTGCGGATGTTTGGCATCCAGGGGAGCTGCTGAATACCTTGCTTGCTTGGGTCCTGGCTATCACCAGGTTCATAAAACAAGGGTTGCTTTTTGGTTTTAAGACTAAAGAGCAGGTAGCGTAATTTTGAGGTAAATTGGGCTCGAATTTTTACTACTTATGGAGAAATCCTAATAAAGTAGTTGCTACTGCACAAATAGTTGCTCATCGTTTCTGCCGTGTTTCAAATTCTTTGATTACATGTCTGAGCTAAGGGAGTTAGATAACCCTTTCTCCGAAGAAAACTTGTGTCAGAGCTGCACAAAAAGGTAGTACTTTCTCATTATTGGCTGACGTGATTTTAGCACTGAACAGATCTATGGAGAATAAATGTCATCTGTTCTTTGGGTTTTAGCTGTGGTTTTGTGCGTGAAATGCTGTTGACTGGAGTAATTTTCATCCTGTGCTTCCTGGCTGATTCTGGCAAAGCCATACCCCATGTAGCGCTTTGGAGTGAAAGATCTAAATATTTCTATTAGCAGAAGCGTGTTAAATTTCTTGTGTGGTATTGGCATAATGGGCTGACATAAAGCAGGCAGACGGTGGACTGAAGAAAGTAGTCGGCTTGTGAAAAGATAGGAACAATTTCAGCTCTGTAGATGGATGTCTCCTTGAATGCGTCCATGAATATTTGTCAAGTTTAGCACTTTGCTACTGTGTATTTAATGGCTGTCTAGGTTAGGCTCTGGTCCTTCAGAGTGGCTGAGGAGGGTGAGTGTGAATTTACATCTCCTTTGCATCTTGCAGGTGTATGAATTAATCTCAGAGAAAATGATCGGTGTCTTTGTAGATGAAGCAGAGTTAACAAAATTGATTACAGAAATTGATTTATTTGTAATGAGTGCAGTTAAATACCTGACATCATATTCCTTTCTAAAGATTGTTCTAGCCAAAGGTTTGTAACAGTAACTCTTGGATACCTAGAAATTAATCTATTCCCAGTTAATATGTCAATGCATATCAAATGGATATGTAGTAAACACGTCTGTAGCTGCTGTGCTGTTAAGAGGTTATTCATAGCTACATTTTAATCGTATCTTCTTAAACAGAAGTTTTGAAAGTAAATTTGTAAATAAAATACCACAAGCTGTGTTTATGGATGGACTTAAAAAGTGCTGAGGTCCTTGGTACAATTTTTAATTACGTGGGCATGGAAAATGCCCGGTTTCTGAGAAAGCCGCATCGTGCGAGTTGAGGCTCGAGATGTGGAGGGTAAATTTAACATTAACTACACTTGGCATGCAAGGAGTATCAAAAGTGACGTGTAAAACAAATTTAACCTTCACAAATTTAAAACTCTCTAACTCGGAAAGAAATAGTGCTTCTGAAGATTTCTACATAGATCTTGACAACCTAAGCTATCTTTCTAACTATATATTTCTGGATAGCTGTACAGAGACATTAGATGTATGAAATATACTTTTGAGACAATGTGCAGCCAAAGTACTGGTACTACGTAAAGGACAAAAACTTCCTAATTATTTTTTTCCTCCCGAGAGTTTGCTATTTATCCAGTTCTAGTCTAATCAGTGGCTGGGATTTTACATCCCGCTGTACCTGGCAGTCCACTTCCCTTGAGGTGTGAATTGGTTTTGGTCCTCCGAGACCAAAATATCAACTGCTGTATTCATTCTGTTTTGTCAGGCTAAAGTAGAACTATTTCTCATATTTAAGCCAAGAGGCACGTAAGCCTTAAAGCTGGCAGTCTGTAGGCTCGGGATAACGAGGGCAAATGGGAGATGTTGCTTAATACCCAGGTTAAGAGTACGATCACTCCGATGCTTTCAGCTTCCAGCGAGGGAAGGAGGGGGCATCGCTCCGGAGCACCTCCTGCCGCGTGTTTGCGGTGGCAGGACTGGGCTGGCGAGCAGCTGCTGGTACGAGGGCTCGGGGAGAGGAAAATGGACACTGGGGAGGAAGGATGCATGGCAATGACCTTCCAACCTGGCGCAGGACAGCCTATTTCCTGAGCTGCTGACTCAAGGGTACAGCAAGCCCTCCCCATGCATGTCCTTGGTTGGGATTGGGCAAGAGAGTGGGAAACAGTGGTCAGGCACCTCAGATTTGCTGGGAAATGTGTAAAAACTTGCAACCTGGCATGTAAGGTTTTTGGTGTGAGTCTGGGAACTTATTGCTGGATCTCAATCAAGCATAGCTCGACGACAGAAAAGGAAGGAAAAGTGTGAAGGTTTTTGGTGTTGGTGTTTTGGTTCTTTTTTCCTACTGGCAAGTTTTATCTTTATGGAGAATGCCTTTAGAATATCTCACGTGCAGAAAGCAAGAGCTCTTTTGGTTATCCTGCACTTAGTTTATATTGCTTTCAGATGAACACCACCAGACAGAAAACGTCAACCTTCACCCTGGTCTGTTCCATGCCAGTATTTCCAGCTTAAAGACTCCTGTGGTGGTCACCTCTTTCCACTCCCTGAGGACTTGGCTATTTATTTACAACAACAACTCTCCTAAAATCCCAACGCCTCAGATTTTTATTTATGTATTTTTTAGATGAAGACCTAACTGTAAGAGCCTGATTCTGTCCTCTGAAAAACTCCATTTGCATTAATTGAGAGAAAGCAGGAGACAGTCTTTTATGACACATGCTGCCAAGCAGGGCCTGATCCTACCACTCGCATGTAGCAGGATTTTTGGTGTCCCTGGATGCCGGGGCAGTTGCTTGCGGGTTTGGATGCTACCTGGTGTGCAGGTGGAAGAATTGGGCCCCTGCAACAGAACTCCTTGTTATTTTATTATTATGGTGAGGCAGCTAAACTTCACTTGCTTAATGTGCTTCTTGATAAAGAATGATCCCTGAAGACAGTGACCTGATAACGGTGTAAGGCTTTGGATTTCCCATCTGAATTCATGACTTTTTTTTAAATTTATATTTTAAAAATTTGTATCGGTCTTTGTTTTCCTGTATGCAAGGAGCCAGTAATGTAAACAAACATCACGTCCCTGACATAGCTGTCTCTGACATCAAATCTCTGAAAATTCTTTTAGTACATCCAGAATACGTGGGCAAAGGCTGCAGAATAAACATAATGTTTCTAAATGTTAAAAGCTTTTTTTTTTTTTTTTGCATCCTGGTTGCAAACTAAGCAATGACTACTGTCTTCATTTTACAGATTATTTCATGCTGAAATTATGCCTATTTGCATGGATAGTCATTCTTTAAAACTAGCCACAGATGCAGTCCTAGGGAGCACGTAGATGTTTTTACAGGTGAACCGAAAGAGATGGGAGCAATTCCAAAAAGTCTGCATGCTGCCTTTGGCAATATACCCTGTTATTGTGAAGATTGTGCTCTGTTAAGCACATGTAAAGTTTAATATTAGATAAGCGTCGCATGAAAAATATTTTAATTTTCCTCAGTGTTAAATTTTAAGAAACAGGAAAGAGTGTCCAGTGCTTTATGTGCAATGTGAGTTTAGCATCACTAGTTAATAAGTCACAAATTATGTCAAGAGCCTTTTACAAAATGCAAGGAAGTGTGTTATCTTTTTATGCTGTGTTCCTGGGAAACAATGAGAGTTCATATAAAGAGACGGTATCTTCCTTTCTCATGCTGCTGATTGATGTTATTTCTTTCATCTTTCCATATTTTTTCTCATCTTTTCTGCACGTCACAGGAAATAAGATGCTGTGTATTCAAAATATTACATGTAAGAAGGGCTTCAGTGGGCATTTGAGATATTGTTCTTGGAGATTTTTCTAAAGCAGAGCGGTGTGACACTAAACATGCCTCGTTTCTGCTATGCAAAAAATTTAATGTCACGTATTTTAGTGTACGAAATTCAGAATCTTCAGCCTTTGGTAGCAGGGCTTGCTTGGAGAATGTAAGTTAAGAAAAGGGAAGAAATGTATGGGGAATTTGTGGCTAGTCACTGGTACATGCGAGGCTGTGCTAACAAACTACATTTTGGCCTTTATTTGATCACATCTCTGTAAATATTATAATCCCAACTATAAAATATTTTAATGCATTTTTGCTTTGCTGAATAAATGTTTCCCTAATGATTTAAGACCTTTTTTTTTCCCTCCAGTGTGAGCCTAAGTGCATCTATGATTTCTTTGCCTTTCACATACATGTATACTATCCTACCTACAATTAAGTGAAAGTTGTTGTTTTGACCTTCAAATGTTTATTTACCCATTTTATCTCTCTTTTAAAAAGCAAAACTACAATTACGTTTTTTACATTGCAATTGAATTTTTTTAATCCAAATTTTATACAATTTCTTGTTTTAACAATAAATCTTAAATAAGGAGCACTTTCATCTTCTTTTGTAACATGTATCTCAATGCCCTAAATTTAATCAATTGGTTGTCAGAGGCTGTGTTCTTCTAATCTACTCTTTCTTCTGAAGATAAACAGTATCATTTTAGGCATTTGTGCAAGAGAATCATATTACTGGTGCTTAAGCAGTTTTTGCTTTTTTAAATCTTAATCCATCTTAAACCAGTGGAGCAGAAATATTTAAAAATGTTTCATTTCAAGCAGAGTGCATAATAAATTGCAATAATTGTAATGTGCCATAAATCCCAGAGCCTATGCATTTTGCATTTTATTCAGGATTGAGGTCAGGAAATTTGGAGAAATTTAAAGAAAATGATTCATCAGTCCTTTTGTTCTGTTGGCCAGGGTCCCAGGATTCTTGAGCTGAGCCCAGCTGACAAGCTTTTGAAGATGGCACAATAACAGTCCAGTGATGCCTGACCATGACAGCACAGCCCTCTTAAGCAGGCAAACCAAGAGAAGAAGAGTTGACATTGGAGTGAAAAGGACGGTAGGGACAGCATCTGCATTTTTTGCAAAGGCAAGAGCAACGTTTTTTAGTGCCATGAATCCCCAAGGTTCAGAGCAGGATGTCGAGTATTCAGTGGTGCAGCATGCAGATGGGGAAAAGTCAAATGTACTCCGCAAGCTGCTGAAGAGGGCGAACTCATATGAAGATGCCATGATGCCTTTTCCAGGAGCAACCATAATTTCCCAGCTGTTGAAAAATAACATGAACAAAAATGGTGGCACGGAGCCCAGTTTCCAAGCCAGCGGTCTCTCTAGTACAGGCTCAGAAGTACATCAGGAGGATGTATGCAGCAACTCTTCAAGAGACAGCCCCCAAGAGTGTCTTTCCCCTTTTGGCAGGCCGACTATGAGCCAGTTTGATGTGGATCGGTTATGCGACGAGCACCTGAGAGCTAAACGCGCCCGGGTTGAGAATATAATTCGGGGTATGAGCCATTCCCCCAGCGTGGCATTAAGGGGCAATGAAAACGAAAGAGAAATAGCTCCGCAGTCCGTGAGTCCCCGAGAAAGTTACAGAGAAAACAAACGCAAGCAAAAGCTGCCACAGCAGCAGCAGCAGAGTTTCCAGCAGCTGGTTTCGGCGAGGAAAGAGCAGAAGCGAGAGGAGCGCAGACAGCTGAAGCAGCAGCTGGAGGACATGCAGAAGCAGCTGCGCCAGCTGCAGGAGAAGTTCTACCAGATCTACGACAGCACCGACTCTGAAAATGATGAAGATGGCAACCTGTCTGAAGACAGCATGCGCTCCGAAACCATGGACGCGAGGGCCGGCGACTCTGTCGGCAGGTCGGACAACGAGATGTGCGAGCTGGACCCGGGGCAGTTCATCGACCGGGCACGGGCCCTCATCCGGGAGCAGGAGATCGCAGAGAACAAGCCGAAAAGAGAAGGTCCCAAGGAGAAGGAGCAAGGGCCAAACGCCTTCCACCCCGAAGGCAAACATTTGGCTGAGACGTTGAAGCAGGAGCTCAACACCGCCATGTCGCAAGTTGTGGACACGGTGGTCAAGGTTTTCTCGTCCAAGCCCTCTCGTCAGCTTCCTCAGGTCTTCCCACCTCTCCAGATCCCACAGGCGAGGTTCGCTGTCAATGGGGAGAACCACAACTTCCACACGGCCAACCAGCGCCTGCAGTGCTTTGGGGACGTCATCATTCCCAACCCCCTCGACACTTTCGGCAGTGTCCCCATGCCTGGCGCCACCGACCAAACCGAGGCGCTGCCCCTCGTCGTCCGCAAAAACTCCTCCGATCAATCTGCCTCGGCCCCGCCGGCCGGCGGCCATCACGCCTCCCTGCACCAGTCCCCGCTCTCAGCCACCGCCGGCTTCTCCACCTCCTCCTTCCGCCACCCCTTCCCGCTGCCCCTCATGGCCTACCCCTTCCAGAGCCCCCTGGGCGCTCCGTCGGCCTCCTTCCCGGGGAAAGACCGTGCCTCCCCTGAATCCCTTGACCTGACCCGGGAGACCACCAGCCTGAGGACCAAGATGTCGTCGCACCACATGAACCACCACCCCTGCTCGCCAGCCCACCCCCCCAGTGCCGCCGAGGGCCTCTCCTTGTCTCTCATAAAGTCCGAGTGTGGCGACCTGCAAGACATGTCCGAAATCTCGCCCTATTCGGGAAGTGCAATATCCTTTTTGAATGACGAGCAATAACCTGGTGGCAGCCAGCAGGAGAGGACCAGGGGCAGTGTCTGTGTCCTGGGACCTCCTCGGGGGCGCTACAGGAGCGGGGAGCAGGCTGGGGGGCTTGGCGAGGCCAAATAAAATGCTGGGTGTTGGCTGACAGCACTCCTTCAGCAACAGTGTCCACATAAAAGAGGCCACCAGGCCTCCCCCAGCCTTTTAGACTATCCCGTGGGGTGAGAAAGCCAGCCAAGACCGCGACCTGGGTGCTGGTGGGTTTTCCCTGGGTTGGCGTCTCCTTCCCCACGCGGGGAGGCGATCGAGGGGGCATTGCCCTTGGCCAAAATCCATTCAAGCCACGGCTGCCTCCTTTCCCTCCCCTGCGAGCGCAACGCACGACCTGAGTTAATGGTGTCGTGACTGGGGCTTGCCAAGAGCCACGGTCTGGTTGCTCGTGAGCCTTCAGCTCTCAAGTGTGTGAGGGAGATGAAGCACAAAAGACACAGGTACTGATATATTCAGGCTGCATCAAGTTCTTTCCCCCACCCAGAGGTCTGTTCCTCAGCCCTTGTGCAGCTGCCTGCTATGCATGATTAACCTCTGTTCAGCCATACACAGAAATCTTTTGTCCTAACATACACAAAGCAAATTATTTTGGAAAGCTAGAGAGAACAATTAAATATAAAACTTCAGCTGTATTAAATTCACAGGACACTTCCCCTGCTTAAAAAAAAAATACGATAATCTCTCTTTTTAGCTCAATAGCAGGCTTTGGGTAGGGGAAAAATTCCATCTCTGCCTTTATTTAGGCATATCCAGACATAGTAGTGATGTTTTTTGTTGTTTTTTTTTTTTTTTTTCCTGGAAACTAGTACTCAAGTATTTTTTTTCTTTTTTAGCAATAACACCTCCCACTCCTTCGATCTTTTCCCCTGATGTGCTTTTTGGTCAAAAGATTTTGCTTCCAAGTACAGTCATATTAAAAGTGAATAAAATACCATGTCTGCCCAACGTTAAAATTGAGGATTTTGCATGAAGGCTAGATTCACATTTTGTTTCCCACTTCCAAGGCTCCAGCAGAAGGCAACAGCACAAGCACAGAGCCCTAAATGCAGCTCATTTCTTTCTGAAGTTGATGAAAGTAATTGCAACTGAATAACTCTACCCCTCCCTGAGTAATGGTGATGATGCTGAGGAACTTGTCCCCTTCCAGGGGTATCATGTGAGGGCAGATGCCCAAGGCTGTGCCCCATCACTGGGTGTCTTCTGGGTAATTAATAACTCTGGTGGTTTTAGATCAGTTTAACCAGATTTTCTCTAGACATGTCAATTCCTCAGGAAGGTGCTGGCAGGGCTTGAGACCCTCTGGTTACCCATGGCAGTGTCCACCACTGGGATGAAGGCAGGTACTGCGGGTCCAGAGCCCATCACCACCAATCTTTGAGTCTAGCTTTTTAAGTCTAACTTAGGTCTAGTCTGACTCAAGAGTTGCTATTGTCTGATCTGTATGAATAGTCCCATTTCTATAGGGGGAAGTGCCCCCAGTTTGAAAGTGCCTTCCTTAGCTTTTGGTGGTTTTGAGAGCCAGCTGGTAGTGGACATGATGTTTGAGGGACCTCCTTCCTGAAAGAGGATCTCTCTTCTGCACTGGTAGCAGGGAAATCTTCTCCTTGTCGTGTATGTTGTGGGGGAAAACAGGGGATTCGGTTTAAATCTAGCATCACTCGCAATTACTGCCAGTTACTTTTGAAGTTCCAAAGCAAAAATCTGCTGCATGTTGAAATGCAAGCTGTGATGCTTGGAAAGCAGTCCTGAGGTCAACAGGAGTGGCAGCCGAGGGCACAACTCAGGCCAGGGCAATTAGGTATTTTCTGCCAAACAGTACAGTGGCATACTAATTGTTTTTGTGCAAAAGTAGTTCTCCTATCCTGGGAGAGGAGTGAGCAGAGGTGAAAAATGCTGAACACATGAACTAGGAGCAGTTCTAGGGCTGCATTTGATTCTCTCCACCCGTGGAGCGTCTCTCCCTCGCCCCTTGTCTCCCCCTTTCTCCTGCTTGTTCTCACTGGCAGTCGCTAACGGAGCTCGTTGCTTTTGCCAAAACAAGGGTGCGAGAGTCCCCGCTGCTCCGAGGCTCAGCCAGGGGAAAGGCCGAGTGCTGATTTCCTTCCTCCTTCCTTGCTCTCCTTCTTCCCCTGCCATTGCGAAAGTGCTCTGACTTTCCTTCCTAGATGCTATTGCAGGCTGCAGTTTGATCTGGGTTTAGACATAAACCTGTTGGGACAAACATATTTACTAAATAGCGCTTCTACCCAATGTGTACCCTGGTATATGGCTCAGCTGCGGGGATGGATGTTTTTCCCTAGCAGCGGCTCGTTTGTCCAGGTAGCTTACAGTTTCCAGGGAAAGGCGTAGTATGGAGTTTGGTTTGTTTGTGGCTGATCCTGTTGTGACACTTTTATTTTATGTGGTTGAATGTGCACATGTAGGGAACCTATTTCTTGAGAAGCAGGTCTTTCTTCTCTGTAGAAAGCAACATCTGTTTTCCTGGACAATACAGCCAGGATGAGAACATAAGATTAGCAGAGACAGCCAAGTTCAGGTTTTAGTAGTAAGCTAAAACATTGAACTAGCCTGGTTTTAGGGGGTTTTTTTTCTTCTTTTTTTTTTTTTACCTATGCCTGTAAAATGTATCTAATCATTCTTTGCTGAATTGTAGAAGGAAATGGTTAATGTTTGCGCGTGTTGCTAAACAAGATAAGATGCACCTGCAGCATGAATTCCCATCTTGGTCATGAACGCAGTCCGTATCTTTGCAAACTAATCTGTTTAATCAAATATTAAGTTTTATTCAAATTCCAAAAGAAACAGACAGCGAATTGTTTTTCTGCATGGTCTTCCTTTGTCATGCATCCTCTTTGCATCTCAAGAAAAATAGCCTTGTTCAGTCCCGAAAGATTTGCATAGACCAAAATTGAAGCACAGCAGTAGTTTGTATGCTGTTAAGACATCCGCAAAGGTGAAGAAGTTTAGCGTGCTCTTCCTGGCAGGAGGGCTTTAAAACATTAGTGAAACTTTCTACAATTTTATTTATTTTTAAACAGAATTCCCATCCAACTGGAATGAATTTCACAGTCCCAATATGTGAAAGCTATAATTAGTGAATTACAACATTTTGAAATGAGGAGTTATTACATCTGACTAGAATTAAACTAATTAAATGTAAAAAAAAAAAAAAAAAAGTGCAATTGTACAGCAAGTTGGATATCTCTGTGCTGTTGATAAAACCTGGGTAATGAACAAATACTTCCCAGCGAGAATGTTCTTTGGAGGATCTCGAAGATGCTCTGAGACACAGCTATTGGGAGCTTTGCTGATTAAAAGCACCTGAGGTGTAAGTTAAGGAGCAGCTTGGCTTTGCTAGTACAGATTTTTTACCTGATACAGCCTATTCTTACCTCTTTTCCTTCAGCTCAGTACATGTGTGGGCTAGAAGAGCCTGCCAGAGCATTTGTGTACGGTAGCTGAGGCTGAGAGTAACAGGAGTGAAAGATCGTCTCCACTGAAAAACATTTTTGCAAAAGAGGAGCGTTACCTGGGAGGATTGAAGTGCAAATAAGTCAAAAGCTGTGTGGTGCCACCCCTGTGCTTCACAGCTAAAACACACAAGAGCCTGTATATGTTTCATTCCTGGTCTTTCACTTCCTATTTCTTAGTGTTTTGCCTTTTTGCTGCTGCTGCGTTGGGTGAAGCTACACTGTGCTGTGTAAACGCACAATGCTGAGACTCTCGGGTTGTTTGAACACCGCTTTAGGTTCAGCTGCAGTACGCTGTTCCTCTGATCTTTTATGTTCCTGAGCAGATGTCTTTCATTAATTTATGGATTTATCATCTTTTCTTTCTCTCCCTTTTTTTTTTCTTTCCCTGGGTTTTTTTTTTTTTTTTTTTTTTTTTTACACCTGGCAGCTGGCTCAAGTTTCAGCAGTTATTGTCTATTTTGCATTACCCATAGAACTGAATGTCATCTGTCTTCACAAAGCTATAGCTAAGAGAATTGAGGCAAGCCACACGAGCTGCTGGGACAGAGCTTGTTTGCGTTCCATTCGGCACCCCTCCTCCCTTTACCTCCTTAATATTTATTTGTGCTCGTTTTCTTTCCTGGCCTTGAATGGGGCTTAGCTCGTGTTCGGTACAGCTGTATGTTTACTGAATCTATTTCATCATGAGTCATTGTGCGTGTGTAAGTATCCTGGAAACAGCTAGTGCTTTCTTGGAAGAACAGTTGCTTTTCAGCCCAAGCACTTAAAAAGGAAATTAAGCAATTGGTCAGTTCAGGTTGTTTTTTTTTTTTTGAAAATAGCAGTGGGTTATCTAATTCTCTGCTCTTAAGTCTGTCATTAACTATTTTTTCCTAGATTATTACAGATCATATCTTTTATCACAGTAAAGCGTTAACCTTAGGATCAAGATATACAGATTTGTTGCGTATTTGATATCGCTTTAAGGCTGCCAAGTGCTTAAGAACAAGTATAATTTTAATAAAAAATGGATTTCTGGGAATTTGAGTCTCAGAACATCTTTTAATACATGTTTCATTCAATATCAATATCCTCTGGCATTAGAGCAGAAAATATTTAAAAATCCTAAATGCAGAAGGAATCCAAATGCTTAGACAACTGTCTAATATGCTTAAATCCAGCAAATATGAGAGCTTTTTTTAAAGTTTAAGTCCATCTTTGAGCTTGCAGTGAAAGAGAATATACACCAAACCCGATATTAACATGTTGTCAAGCATCAGTGGAATTGCAAATTAAGGAGACTTACTTAGGATTTAATTTTTTTTTTCTTATTGGAGTTCACCACTTTCCCAAAAGGATCGCGTAACAAAATGGATTTCTGGCATATAAGTTTTTGGTTTGTCTAAAACTCTTATCACTAAGCAATAGGTGACAGCTTGCTACTATTATTTCACTTACGTATTTTGACAGATGGCACTGCAGAGTGTAATGCTCTTTTAGACTTCTCTATCAGTCTAATGGAGGTAACTGGAGGTTCTTTCAACTCTTCTCTTGGCACAAGAAGTATGTCAGTCATAAATTATCTTCTTTGTAATCATTAAGCATCTAAAACAAAATGCAAGTTCAGCTGAGCCGTTTTCCATGTACTTCCAGATAATAAGAGGTTTTTAAACTAATATTGTCAATGCCCCTCTTTTTTTTTTCCCTTTTTTAATGCTACATTTTTCCAATCTGAAAATGAACCTTGTAACTGAAATAAAGGGAGAGGGTTTCAGTAGATTTCACGAATTAGAAGGGACTTCTGCTGGAAAAGCCTAGCTAATCGTCAGTAGCCTGCTGATAAAAATTAGTCTGGGTTTCCCGTCTCGAGGCCTGGAATGAGCTGTTCTGTGCTGACGTCTGTGCTGGCCGTAAGGTGGAAGAGGCGCCTTGGCTGCGGCGCATCTGTCAACTTGGTTGACCTTCCCCTCACCGTAAGGTGTGAACCGAGTGAAATTTTCAACAATTGTGTTCAGGAGAAGCAGTCCTTAGAGAAGCTTCTGGGAAGAACCCTTAATTGACCTTGTGGGGGCCACATTGATTTTCTCCACGTGCATCTTCATTTCTGATAAATTATAAAGCCATTAATTTGCTGAGGAAATGGCAGGGCCAGCCTGCAGCACAGATGTGACCAGAGCCGTCCTAGCACGCAGTACACAAAAGAGAGCCAAGAAGCTGGGAGAAAAATCAGCAAGCTGAGATTGTTACGGTTAGCTTCACATTCCCTTGGGAACTCTTTTAGTTGCTTCTGTTTACAGATCTAAAAGGTAATGATGTTTCCAGGATAAATAGGCTGCCTTATAGGGTAAGTGGCCATTTATTGATCTGCTAGCCCGCATTTATCGATTGGTTAGCCCTAAATACAGCTTCGTTCTCCGAGGAGTTAACTGTGTAAATCAGGAGGCGACAAGTTTGTGGCAGTTGTGGGGGGGGGGGGGGGGGGGGAATGAACAGCAGAGGCACTCTGCCTATTGCAAATTTCATTTTGATTTGCGAGGCAGCCACCGGCGCAAAGGAGCAGCGGGATTAGAGAGAGTTACTCAAGACGTTAAAATTTCCCAGCGCGAATGAAGCAGGTGAAATGTACTGCCTGTATGAAACACTGATAAAGCACTTCTGATTGTCTTGCACTCTTTAGTTTTATTTTGTGTGAGCGGCACAGCACTGAGGAAAAAAAAAAAAAGAAACTTTAGCTGGAATTGAAAAGGAGAGGGAGAGAAAGCTTCTGATAAGTTTTCTGCAGCACATGCTTCGTGCATTTGTTTCCTTAGCAACAAGTGAACGTACATATGGTACACAAGCTGTAAACTTGCAAGATTCCTGAGACCCGGCACTAAGACTGATAGGAAATGCAGGGTTTAAGTTACGTGGCCTCGCATCCCTCACCTTGCTGTTTTACAGAAAATTACGGCACAGCAGTTTAAATGTTAACGTTTTCTCCTGTGGTCGGGGGAACTGTGGAGTGTTTAAGGGGGCACTTTGCTAGCTCCGTATGTTCGGAAACAGCTTCCTCAAGAAAAGCATTTTCCTTTACTAATTCAATCCTACATGCAGGAAGGCTTGTCACCGAATCACTTGAAAAAGGCCAAGCTCATGTTCTTTTATACCCGGTACCCAAGTTCCAATATGCTGAAAACCTACTTCTCAGATGTAAAGGTAAGAAAATCTCTTTCCTTCCCTCTCTCCTTACTGCATGCTCTATTTGCTCATGAAATGGTATCATGTTATCATATTAGAGATTAATAATATTTCTGGGTACACAAAGGTTACAGCTGACTTTATTCACTTGTTCTTCCTGTTGAGGTGTACTCTACTTGTGCCTAGATGAGGAAAGGGGATGTTTTTTAATTAATATTAAAAAAAAAATGGATTTCTAGAGCAAAGTGAAAATAATTATTACAGTAAATTAAACAGTTTTCATTATATGTATCCTATTAAAAAAAGGAGATTTCTGTGGTGGCAGAAATGTACTTCCAAGAACATTTTGGAGCACTTCTCAAGTGCTCCCTTATTGTTTCATTTCGGTTGGTTTCCTCATATTTGTGCTTACATAAGCAGAGTGTAGAATCTCTTTCTTTCTGTCAAAAAGAAACAGTACATTGAAATTCTCCATGCAGAAGCTGCTTAGAAACAAAAGTGATGATTGTCTCTTATTTACAACTTAATTTGTTGTTGATGCAGAGTACACTGAGCATAAGGAGGATGAATAAAGTGACAGATTCAGGCCACATTATTCAAATGAGGATATGAAAGCTGTCGACATACAGCTGCATCCTCCCTCATTCTACAGAATATTAGGACCTCCTGATTTTTTTTCTAAAAGTAATTGTTCCTTCACATCAACTTGATTCTGTGTTAATCATCTAAGTTTTTTTTTAAAAAAAAACATAGATTGGGTTTTAATGATTATAATGGCATACATGGTGTCATTATCTAAGTAACTTTATAAACATTACATTAGCTTAAATTAGTTTGTTACATTCCCCCCCCCCCAACCAAATTACAGAAATCCTTCTTTTAATCACTTTCGGGTTATGGGTTTTTTTTGGTCTTAGCGGAAGATTATCCCACAGGTTTGTGAACTTGGCCCAGTTTCTGCTGATCAGTTCTCCTCGGTCAGGTTTCCTGGCAGTTTCCTCCCCCCCGTGTTTTTTTTTTTTTAATTTAACATTGCATGCACTTGCACATCTCAGTATGCTCCTGCCCCTCAGAGCCGTGCCCT